>OY728130.1:339470970-349470970 GCA_963277665.1 Viscum album | reverse complement strand
TAAATTTGATAAAAAAAATGTAAATTTAGTAATGATTTATGACTAAATAGTTAAGATTCATGTTTAATTATTATTTTTATTCCTTATAATTGATGGAAATTGAAGTTATTATTGAAGAATGTTTAAATAATTTATTAGTTATTGATATTCAATGGATTAAGTTGCATGTGGTTTTAAGTTATGTTAAATGAACCATTTAATTCAAGATAGTAACAAATTAGTTATTTGTTAAAGATAATTATTTATGTATGAGTGACCTGTTTGATTATGAAAGTTGGATGCCTTAGATCAAGGACCAATATGCCCTATTAACTATTTTGTGTTTTCTTGTTTCCTTGTGTAATTGCTCTGGATGTAGATCCTTACTACGTGAAATGATATTAGCCTAGGATGGCTAGTGGATTACTGAGAAATGGGAGGGGGTTCCTGGGGTTTTGGAATCAGTTGAATCCAGTGATGGAAGGATAGATTGTGATATACATAGTGGTTTTAGGGATGACATCAGGACTGATGGAGTGGGTTGAAGATGAGCTTAATCATTTTTTATTCTATTGAAATTTGGGTTTCTTTATTGTAAATGAATTTATTACATTTAAGGATGGTCAATCAAGTTTATTTTTTCCTATATTCCTTCCCCCACTACTTAACACAGTTGTTTTTTCATGATCTATACATAATTTATAGTAGATTAGGATGAGTCTTACAGTACCTATAATTATGGAATGGTAATGAAAAATAAACGATTTAACTCATGGGGTTGGGGTTGTATGGTTGAATTGGGATAATTGGTTGGTAATTATGTAAAATTAACTATTAAAAGGAAAAAATTAATTTCTTCACTTTTTTCTTATAGGTTATCTAGACATTAGTAGTGGCAGCTGAGTGTCCTGGGAGGCTATAGTTTCAGTTGAGGTTAAGTCTAAGTATTTAACCTTAGTGTGGTTTGTGAGTTGTGTGTGTGTGTGTGTGTTCCTTATGTCATGTGATTTCATATTCTACCCCACACATATCTGTATAGAGACCAACACCCAATAGACTCTAGTGGTATTTTCCACAAAATATAGGTTAGCAAGGGTGGATGGATGACTACCCCCTCTCCCCCACTCTCTTCTATAGTGGTAGTATAACGTGTCGTTATAAATGAAGTTGAAATTCATGTGTATGTGTGTAAATAGATTTAATTACTTGTGGTGATTTCATACACATGTATATCTTGATATAGTATCCTAAGTATTATTATAGGCACACTATGTATGCGCTATGATGGCTTGAGGAGTAGTACATAGTGTACGAGTTGTAGTGGTTTCTATAAAACTACTCAATTACTATCTAGAGGTGGTGATGATTATGAGATTATGTGATGCATGGGGTTTGGATTAATATAAATTTTTCTTTGATGCATTGGCTTATTGGAGAGATATGGCTCATGACGTGCGATGTTAGGATGAGAGTTGAAAACCAATGGGGAAGTGGTAACATGATACCTTTACTTTAGATTATATTGGATATTATATTATCACTTGTATAAAATACTTAGTGAGAGAGATATGGTGAGACAAGGAACTTAGCATAAACGATTAGGTGAACAGTTAGTTTCATTGTGTATTCACTAGGCTTTTTTATGATTTCTTTACATTCACATGAGAGGTTATAGGGAGGATCCTATTGAGTACACCCATTATTCTCAACCCAATCTATATAAACTATTTTTTAGGTTTTTAGGAGATATTTAGTGATCTTGATGGACATTACTCGCTCATGGAGTTGTTTAATAGCTGTTTGGGAATCTAGATCATTGTTGAGGTTTTTATTTTGGTACTTATAGTTTCATTTTTATGGTTGTTCCTATTCTATTATATTAAATGAATGTATTAGTTTCTTTTATTTATTATAATAATGTTTTTATTTGTGGACTTATTTTATCTCCCATTCCTCATAATCTTCTTATAGGTTAATGCCTCCCATTTGTGGGTATAATATCCCCTCATTTCTAGTCACTAAACCACATCATATTAGAGGTGGTAATCGAGTGTCATCATCTCTATTCCTTCATTTTCATCATATGAGGGGTAACTTTAGGGGAAGTGGGTTGTACTATAGTGGTATAAAAGGTGTGGGTAGAGGTATAGAATGGAGTTTGAAGGTAGGAACTGGTGAGGACTGCATACATTGGTAGGGATAAGAAAATTTTTGTGAAGTATGTAAAAATTATGAGCCAGTTATAGAGGTGCACCACTATTAGGGTGACATTATATGTTTGTGGATATAGCCATAAAACATCATCCTCAGTGTGGATTGGTTGTATTTGGTGCAGGATATCATGGATTTCAACAAGATTCATATTTAATTCTATGTTACTGATAGAGATTTTTCTATATTCATTAGTGAGAGAGACCCTCTGATGGGATAGAGGCATGCCTAGTCCTTGTCTTTATTGATATCTGAGTTGAAATTGAGTTTACTAGAGCTTCATCTAGTAGTGTTTCTTAGGGTTTTGTAAAAGTACCCTTATATCATTCCAAGAGTTGTTGTGAAATTTCCCCCTTAGTGATAGATTAAGTTTGTGATAAAACTATAGTTGAGAACTTATCTGATTTTGATGCCTCCGTATAGGATGGGATATTATGAGTTTCCTAAGTTGTGAATACATGTTTATGATCTATTTTGGTAAAATTTTATTCGGCCGAGCATGTCACCTTAGGGTAATCTGACTTTTTTTTTGCAAGAAAGGACAGTGAAAGTATGGATCTATTTATTTGTTATCATCTCTTGAATTTGGTGATAGTAAAGAATCGCTACCCACTTTTGTGGATTGATGATTTATTTGATCATCTGAAAGAATCCATTTGGTTCTCAAATATCGATATATGATCGGGATATCATCATATGTGGGTAAAGGATGAAGATATTCTAAATACTACTCTATGATGCTTTTATGGGCATTATTAGTTCATTGTAATGTCATTTTGTGTAAACAATTCTCTAGTTATAATCATGAGATTAATGAATGCAGTGTTCTGAGAGTTTCTAAACCTATTTTTGGTTGTGTTTATTAATGTAATATTTTTCTAATCCGCATATGAGGAGGAACATTCAAAACATCTATAGGATTTTTCAAGAGTTATTCATCATCAAAAGTTGTTCAAGGAGTTATCTAATTGTGAGTTTGGGGCTCACGAAGTTCATTTCTTGGATAATTTTATATTGTAGTGTGTAGTAGTCCTGGATCCTTCAAATATCAAGGTAGGAATTTCTTATCTAACCCCCAAGAAAATTTCATAGGTGTGTAGTTTCCTCGATCTTGTAAGATTTTATAGGAGGTTTAAACATAAATTCTCTCAGATTCTGACTCCTCTGACATCCTTGACTACAAAAGATCAGACATTCTTATAGACTAACCAATACTAGGAAGATTTTGAGTTTATCAAGGATAAGTTGGTGGGTCCCACAATTCTTCACTTTTCAGAAGATGGGGTTCAGTTTGATGTTTATTATGATGCTTGAAATCTTAGGTTGGGCAGTGTCATGATACAATAGTGAGAGGTTTTTTAGGGATATATTCTCTAAAGACATATATGTGTGTGTGTGTGATATATATATATATATATATATATATATCATTCAAATTATAATTTTCATACACATAAGGGTATATTATATTATGAAATATGTGATTATAGAAAAATGATAAATTACTATCATTTGTTTTTCCAATATAATCCATCATTTAATGAATTGTTTCATGAGATGAAGTAACTGGGAGTAAATTCATCTAATTCATAAACCAACAATGGTATTTATTCATGTGTTTCAATGCATGAATAAATGAGAGGATAATCATAGAGTGTCCTTGATTTTCTATATAATCTACTGACATATGATGTGAGTATAGGTGTGTGAAGCATGTTGATGCTTTTATGAATCTACTTAAAACTCAAAGCCCTTTAATCTTCCTCCTTTACATTATAGGTACTACTATACCATGGAGACAAGATTGTATCCATCTAGAACACTTATTGATTAAAATTATCCCAAGGATACACTAAGAATGAGGGATTCTTTTTTTCTACTCCTATGATATTTATCAAGAACATTTCAAGATATTAAAATGTAAAGGATATGATTTATCATCTCTTCAATGTAAAGGTACACTTATTTAAAACATGTTCTCCATTTCAATTGTTACATGGGTTTCATATTATATTTCATGGAGATCCTCAGACAAGGGTTTTTAATCACGTATTTATAATCTGATAAATGTTATTAGACTCTAAAAAACAATTCATTCATATAAAATGTATATATGTTTATGTTTTACAAAATAATGCATGGAAATGAAGAATTGATCACAAAATAGAGCCTCTATTTTTTAGGTTTATCAAAAATCAGGAAAATGGATTTACCCTTACATAGTAAGTCTACGTAAAGGTAATGATGTCTTTAACCTTATTTAGCTGAGATGGGTAAGGGTAACCAAGGATTTACCCTTATTTAGGGTGTTTTATATAAGGATCATCTCAATTTACCCTTATATAAAGTAAGGTCTATGTAAAGGAATCTGAATTTTTAAAAGGGTTTTGTAAAGGTAACTAGTCCCTTACCCCTACATGAGCCGACTATATAAAGGTTATACCTTTAAATGGGGAGGCTTCTAAGAGCTGCATAATGGTAAAATGGTGTATTACCTTTACATGGTAGTTCTAAAAGGCGTATGTAAGGGTAATTGGGTTTTTCCTAGTGTCTTGTAAAGGTAATACATATTGTACCCTTCCACTGTATCTTCTATGTAATGGTCATACCCTTACGTGAGCAATTTTGTAAATGTAAGACCTTCTTTACCCTTATGAAATGTATGCAACATAAGCAACATGGACATTTACCCTTATGCAAGGGCTCCAGAACCAGATTCCCTTTATCCAGAGTGTTTTTGTAAGGGTAAAGGGAGGGTACTATTACACATGAATGGATTCTTACATAAGGGTAAACCTAAAAGATTTTAATTTTTTTAAAAAATTATTAAATAGTTTTAATGGTTTATAAAATGTTAATAAATCACTATAAAGGTATTTTGGGATATTTTAATTTATAAAATGTTTATAAATTAATTAATTATAAATTGTTTAAAATTTAAAAAATATTTATAAAATATTTTATTCCTAAATATATAATGTTAATATTTGAAATACATTTTAAAAAAGTATATGGATATTCTTATGATATAGAAATATAAGTGTTTATTTAGAAATCAAAATAAATAATTTATAAAGGGTTATAAATTATCAAATAAGGCCAAAATATAAAATGTTTATATTTAAATTATTAATTATTCATAATTAATTATTTTTAATTGTTCAAAATAAAAAAGAGGCCTTATTTGGTTATTATTTAAGTCACATCAAAAGTATTTTGATGATTGAAATGATCAAGGTTTAAATAATAATTAAGTATATGATATTTATATTATGAAAAAAAATTAGATGATAGAAATTAAATTATAAATTGTTTATAATTCATATAATATAATATATTTTGAATGGAAATTCTATATATTGATAAATATGAAAGATTTCAAATTTTAATGAATAAAAAAATAATATTCAAAATAATGGAATGTTCATAATGTTAAATCTGAAAATAATAAAAGGGTTCATAGTCAAATTTTATTTATGAATTTTTCATAAATATTTATCTTATGTTTAAATATTTGAATTGTTCATTAATTTAAAGTTTATTCCCTAATTTATTCATGTTTAGTAAATTGTTTAAAATGGTAAAGGTTTTTTATGAATTAGTTTAATTTGTTAAAACGGTTTTAGGATAGATCCTTTCTTTACATTCTATGATTGAATCTATAATGAATTTAGTTTTTCATCCAACTTAACCATAGTTTTTAATTTAAGTTTTGAAATTGAATTTGGTTGTTAAATATAGTTTTTGAATATTTGGTTTTAAATTTATGATGAATTAGATTCTCTCTTGAGTAAATTATCCCGAGGTAGAGGGACTTGGGGTTAAACTATCTACCCACCTTGAAGATTTTTCCTTTTATAGGATGGTGAATGGTGTTATCTATCTATATCTTTGTGATTACTTATGGGAATATTGTCAATATCACATAAATCAATGCCTTTATATAAATTTTTCATGTACCTTGTGCATATGATGCATCTGGATATGTATGAATATGTTTGACTTCTATTTTTGGTTAAGTAACACTAACTTTTAGGTTGTATAAATTATTACACATCAATATGGTTTGAACATATTGATTTAGTAGAGATAATAGGATTCCAAAATAAATCACTATAATCATGCATAAATAAAAGGGAATAACATGAGATAAGATGGTGAGATTAAATCCCCTTCAAATACTAAGTATGAGATTCCTTCCAAAGAAGCACATGTCAAGACCTCAATCATCCAAACATGTAGTTTCATGCAATAGTGGGGTTCCCATATATTATCTTATGTAAGTTAATAAATTAATGAGGGATCCTAGATTATCCTTGGGTAGTTTCATTCCATAGTAGTTCTCCCTTGGATTGTCATATGATTAGATAATTTTTGACATTTTCTTTGGGTTAAACTAGATGGGAAACCTCAAGGGTTGGGATACCAGAGGAATAGAGTTGGGTTTATCCATATAATAGATTTTAAAAAAATTTATACACTCAACTATAAGATAATCATATATGGTGTGATTGGGATGATGACCTACCTAAATTACTATGCAGTGAGTTCACATCATAGTGGGGTCATTTGCTTAGTAAAATTTGGATCTTGGACCACTAATTTGTTTTTTTAAATGGGTTGGGGTCGATATCCCTTTTTTATTAAGGAAATAAATTTACCTTTTTGAACTAGTTTGATAGGTAACCCTTACATGACCCTAAGGCCCAATGGATCAAAGGCCCACTGATGGTTATAATGAATTTTCAAAAAGGTGTTCTCGTTTTAGTGGGATAAAATTTAATAAAATACCTTATTGAATGGTTATAAAACAAGATACTCATTTAATAAAACCTTATGTTGTAGATAAATATCATCATCATTATCATCAATATAAACTTTATGATCAATTCTAAATTAGTAGAAGCTTAATGTAAGTAGATCATAAAACTGGTATTTTAAGAAATGTTCGTAAGAAAGATTGGTGATTTAATAAAAGTTATTAAGGAAAATTATATATTTTAAAATAATAATAATTCAATTGGATTATCCATGATATATGATGTGAGATAATATTTTCAAAAAAAATCTATTTCTCATTTATAATTACCCCCACTAATTCATGGAATCTCGAGTAAAATTGGAGTCTTTGAATTTTTGGAATTATGAAACTTAATTTTTTATTTTCACAAATAATTTTTTTACATGTTTTATTAATTTTAGAAATTATAGTGAATCCATATGTTTTTTGGAATAATTTTTTTAAGGATAAAATTATATAATGGTTTTATTATTCTAGAAAATTTAAAAAAAATACTCTAAAAATTATGTCTTTTAAATTCAAGATAAAATATGATAGAGTCCCAAATTGACCATGTCCAAGAAAATAAAAATATTCCAAGTGACCAAAATTTTGAATCCAAGGAACCTCACATTGTTAAACCCCATATTATTGTAGAAAATTTGATTCAAGAACCTAACATTTTTAGTATGAACCCCATATTTGAGTGAAACATTATGTTTGGGAACCTAACATTTGGAAGTTGAACCCCACATTCCGATGATGAACCCCATGTTGTTAATATCCATGTTTGAGTGGAACATTAGGTTTAGGAACCTAACATGTGCTAGTTTATCCATGTATCTTGAGGAGAAACATAGAAAAATTTCCAATGAGAAATGATGTAGCCAAGTATGGGAATATTTTCATGGAAAAATATAGAGATGCACCCATATACCCAAATGGGTACTCTCATATATCCAAAAAATCGACTTAACCAGATCTATCACCACTATGGACCAGAGAAGGAAACCATTCCCATTGATGACATCAAAGAAAATGTTGACCAAAACCCTATAAAACTGAGTCTGTGTAAGTGTCACTACCCATATATTATTGTGCTTCCATGTTTTATCTAATGATTTCCACTGGCAAGAGGAAGCTAATGTTAGAGCCCTGAGATGAATAACAGAAGTGTCTTGCCTGTGATTTCTAAAGAATACGAGTTGGTATTGTGCCACCTAATGAAACTTAATTAACACATGATGGATATTTCTAGAGAGTAATATAGAACACAGAAGATATGTAGGTTTGTAGTCCGTTGTTTCATACAAATTGGGGAATACCCCAACGGACGTTTCATCTATATATCATCCATTTGAATGATTATAGATCTCAATTGTGGGAGGAGAATGCTCTACCAAAAAATATTTAAGTGTTTATTTGAATAAATCCAAAATTTCAATCTGTTAATGTGGAAATAATTTTTTCAAGTAGTGTAGAGTGGGATCAAGGGAAAAAGATATTTATAGCTCAATTGAACTCAACCATCAGGTGAAAAAAATGGTACTCATCTAGTTGAAAAATTAACTCACTACTCGCTGCACTGAAAGTGAGGGGGCGAATGAAGAAGATATTTGGATACCTTTAAATACACATTCCCCTTCTTCTAATAGGATTATTTGGAATATGTCAACTATAACTAGGTTTTATTTATAATTCATCTTTTCATTTTAATTATAATTCTAAATTTTCTCCCTATTCATCATCATCTGTTCTCTTCTCCCTCAATTTATTTTTATTTCTCACCCCTATGATATCCTAATGATTTGAATCTCTATGGTTATGGGTAAATAACTCATTGTGAGTGGTCCAAGGGGAATCAAAACAACTTTGTTGAATTTATAAATTTATTTCTTAATCTATTTCCTATCTGGTTCCATTGTGATGGTGGAAGTGGAGTATGGAGGAGGTGATCATCACTCTATAAAACATTCACACTATTTCACTCTTCCAAATATTTCACAACAAAGACTCCCACCATTTGTTTCACACTTCATACAAGTGGATTTATGGTGTTTGAAAAGAAGAATGGTAAGTGATTTATACTAGGTGTGTGAGTGAGTGAGTTCACTCAATTGATGATTGTTCTTACCCATTAATCGAAGAGAAAACATGGAATTACTGGTCTGTTTGAGGTCCTATTGAGTATATTTGTGGTTCTATATGAAATGAAATAGTGAAAAGTGATTAAGTGAATGATATTATAATTGTTCACTGAATTAAATGATTTATAACAAAAGTAAATAATGATAGATCCCACTAGAATTAATCTTTAATAGAATTTTCACTTCTCACATTCATTTTGTGTGAAACTTCATTTACACTATGTTCCTTATTTTCATTAAATCAAAAACCAAAAAAAAACTTTTCAATTCTGGCTGCTTTCAAAATTAAGAGAAATAAATAAATATTAATAAGTAATTTGTAATACTGATGAACCGACCTACACACACACATTGGGAAACAACATTGTCCAGCCCTATGGTTTATTATAAGTTTGAATAAGATAAAAATATTGATTGATCACATCCCACGATAGCAATGTGATCAACTTTTCACCATTTTTAGGGAGTTAAGTGAAGTATTAACTATTTTAACACAGTTATATTTAGTGTTTTTTTTTTCTTTTATTTTTTCAGTTTTTTTTCTTCTAATTTATTGTAATATAGGATAATAACTATAGTGGGACCATTATTTAATAAATCATCTCCCATATTCCTAGTTTACAATCCCAAAAAAATCAAAGGAGATAAATTTCAAGTACCACACCAATAGGATAAACCTTTTACATACACCAATGTGTGTGAGGATAGAAGATACTATATAAAAAAAATTAACTACCATCAATAATAAATTCCCCCATACTATAAAATTTAATATGTGCCTACACTAGAGGATATCCAATTTTATATCAATAACTCCTTGATAAGTGATCAAAAATTAAAGTAACAAAAACAATTCTGAAGGAATTGAATCAAATCTCAACTGAAATAGTCAACACCCTGAAAGATCTTATAGAATAAAGGAAACAATATGCAGTTAAACAATGTTATTTTCTCAAGAGAATTTTAAAGAATGATAATTTTTCGATGTAGAGGATCTTCCACTATAAAACATTTAATACATATTCCCATATTTATTATACCTTACAAAGAAACTAAAAGTTTAAACTATTGAGGGAGAATATTTACTAAACCTTTATTTTTCTAATTTTAATAAAAAACAATTATTTACCAATCTCCATCCTATTGTAATTAAAATAAATGATCTATATAATTCATTTTGGGCCCTAGATATTGAAGATAAAGATGAAAAGTATGGGCCTATATTTGAAGAGAATTTATAATGGCCACTACTTCTCACATCCACACAAGAAAACTTCAAAGTGGAATTACACCTAGAAAATGGCCTACATATTAAAATTTTTGAGGGGGATTCCATTGATCTAGATTTTAATCATTTTAATTTTATACAAGATAATTTATCTATTAATTTCCCTAGTTACAATTTTATAGATTCATCCCAAATGATTATTATCTTGGATTATGAAGAAGAAGGATGTGATTAATACTACTATGAAGTTATAATTGAATAACCTAATGTAGCTACCTTAGAATAAAAAATGGGCTCGAAATAATAGAAGAGGAAACCCATAATGAAGAATAAGTGATAAATAAGGATTACTTTGACAACCTTCTTAGTTTTAATATGGAAGAATACTCACTAATGAATGGAACCCCTATGTAAGAATAAGATGAAGATATCCTGGGACTTGTAGTGAATAAAATACCCCTTAAACATCACCCAAAAAATAAAATAGAGGTAGAAATGATGGAAGAAGAATTCCAAGATTCTACTCATAAGGAAACAAAAGTACAAGTTCCCACATAATAAAGTGGGTATTTTGAATTTAACTCAAACTATTATAACTCTATTCAATTTGAATTATTTACTAATTCACCCTTATTTGAACATGAACAAGTAGTATTATTGGATTTTCCATTAGATGAAAAATAATCCACAATAGAATTATAAAATATTTAGGAGACATTGTGCATCATCCTTCCACCCACGCCTTATTGGATATAACACATTGATGAGGGGGTGGACCTGAAGAACTTTGTTTGAGGGGTTATCCAAGAAGAAGTAGAGCTGGGAAGCTGTGGAATGAACCAATTACAGTGGTTCTAATCACATAACCCTCATCTTATAGTGGATTGAGGATAGTCATAGGACTGTTTAGATATGTACAATCTAAATATATCCCCTATTTGGAGGGAAAATCCTAAACCATTTATCCATTATATTTATTTTTCTATTTTCATTTTAATAAAAAATTTCTAATTTTTAATTATATTTTTTTGTCATTTTTCCCTAAGTGGATATTAACCTAGGAGAATAGCCCAAGTTTTCTATAATTTCACCTAATTAAAACTTTACCCCAAACATTATTTACAAATCACACATTATTATACTTATCCTTTTACATTGTTTATTCATTAAAATTATTATGTATGTTTTCTGAAACTTAAGTGGAAATTGTTGAACTAGTGTGGGGGAGGTGATTCAATCCTAGTTATTATATTTTTTTTTAAATTATTTTAGGAGATTTTTTAAATATTTAAATAAATAAATTTATAAAACACAAAAAAGACACAAATATTCTTATAAATGTTGTAAATAGCTATTTTTTATAGTTTTTTATCTTTTAAAACTTTCATTGAGATGAATGCTTCCCTTCCTGGTTTAAATTTTATACTAGAATCAATAATTTCATTGGTTCTAACATTGTAAGAGTTATATGAAATTTGAGTGAATTAATCATTTCCTATATGGAAATATGGTTTTAGAACTAGGGAAGGGAGTGTGAGTGAAACTTTTTTTATAGAATCATAATTATAACATGATGTTACTAGAATTTTTTGAACTTAATCTGAGGAAACTTGACCCATGTTAAAAATAACACCTTATGGATTCAATTAAAAATAAATAGATAAAAGTTCTTTAAACTTGGATAAAAATGGGAAATTGGTATCCCACGATGAATCTTTGAGACATTATCCATTGAGTGTGCATGTAATCCATCTATAAATATCTAACAATTAATTTTTCTCAGTGTTTCACACATAATTTTTTGGCAAAAAAATTTAAAAAACAATAAAGGACCTAATATTCAAAACTAAATTCATTCATTTTAAGGGAATATTGAACCCAAATAAATAATGGAATAACTGAATTATAAAACCTTAATTTGAATTATATCAATAAAGTATAAAATTGAACTCTAGTTTAAAGAAATTAATAGAGAGGAAAAAATAGAAGTGATTCTTGTTAAAACTTTGATTCCACTTATATCTAATTTGATCCACTCCTAGACCTAGAACTTTGATTAGGTTGAAGACATGTGTGAATTGAATCATAGGGGAGGCATGATAATTCAAACAATGGAGGAACCTATAAATTTATTCTTTTATGGCTTGTGTACTTAGATATAAGTAGGTTGAATTTTTTTTTTAATAAATTTAATTTTTTGATAAAGCTTCCTAAGAATGAAATTGTGTAAAATAGGGGAGTGGTGTGAGTTGAAATTTAAAAATATTTTTTCTATTTTTCATTAATAATTTCCCACATTAATTCATGAAATATAGGAAAAAATTGGATCAACTTATTTCCCCCATTATTTCCCCCATTAATTCAATTGGATCAAATTATTGTTTTTATATGTTTTTCATTTTAGAAATTATTTTGAATTTGTTCATTTTTTAAAATAAATTTTGTTTGAATCCTAAAATTCATATTCAATTGTTTTCTAATTTTATAATTTTTTTAAAAAAAATCCTCAAAAAAATTATGTTTTTGGAATGTTGGTTGAAATGTGGAAAATTCCTAAAATGACTACACTAAAAAATGAGAATCTTCCAAGTGACCACAGATATGAATCCAAGGAACCCCATATTGTTAAACCCAATGTTGTAATTGGGCGCTGGATTTAAGGACCTCATGCTTTCAATATGAACCCCATGTTTGAATGGAATGTTAGGTTTGGGAACTTAACATTTGGAGGTTGAACCCCACATTCTGAAGATGAGTCCCATGTTTTTGAGCCCCTTGTTTGAGTGGAATGCGAGGTTTAGGAACCTAATTTCTGAAAGTTGGTCCCCATGTCTAGAAGCGCGATGTAGCCAAATTCCCAAAGAGAAATGACATAGCTAAATCTGGGAAGAGGCACCCACATTCCTAAATGGGTACTCTCACTGACTAAAAATTAAAATTTTATTTCTAAACCACTTTTGAGGGGGGAGTGGGAACCCGAAAAAATTACCAAATACCAGATACATCAAAAGGATCAAAAGAACCACATCAAACCACATTAAAAATTCAAACATTAAAAATTCAAATCAACTCTACCCATTCGCCTGTAGAAACCAAAATGACCTCCTAACACTATCACTACAACCCATAAAAAATTATCTTAATCACATCATCAAGGACTTTACCGGTAAACTTCGGAGAGACTGAAATAGAACTTCCCTCTGAATTGAAACTAGTTAATCCATTGTTGTCAACCACCACATCTAAAACCCCACACCAATGACCAATGAAGGATTCGACTCTTGTGACACCATAGACCAATCAGACAACACATTCCAAATCTTCCTCAAAACCACCATAGCTGACTGACTGGGAGAGCTATGAGGGAACATGAATATAATCTAGTATTTCACTGCTTGATTAAATCCAATCCGCATATGATGAATCTAATCAAAGGATAAGAAAAAACCTTAGATCTACATACGTGTGTATCCCACTTGTTTATCTAAATCATGTATTTCCCTAAAACACATTCCACAATGTAGTCATCTATTTGAATGAGTACAGATCTTAATCATGGGAGGAGAATGATCTAATGAAAAAGATTTGATTACTGATTTGAAGAAATCCTTACTGTCGAAGTATCCATATGGAAAACATCCCTTTGAAAGAGTATAGAGCATGATCATAGGAAAAAATATATTTCTTATTGAATTGATCTCAACCATCATGCGTGACACATAGAACTAATCTTGATGAAAAAGTAACTCATTTTTCCCTACATTAAAAGTGAGCTAAAAATGAAGAATATGTCTGGATACCTTTAAATATATGTCCCCCTTATACCAGTATGATAATTCGGAATATACCAATTGTAATCATGTTATTCTATAATTTTTCTCTATATTTTATTTACAATTTTCATTTTATCCTATTTTCATCATTTTGAGTTCTCTTCTCCCTCAATTTCTTTATGTGTGTCACCTCTATAGAATCCTAGTAGTTTCAACCTCCATTATCATGGAGAATTAATCCATTACGGGTGGTCTAAGGGGAATCATGGTGGTTTTCATGAAATGATGAATTTATTTCTTAATCAATTTCATTTGATTCTAGTGTGACATTGGAAGTGGAGTGTGGAGGATGTGATCATCACTCTACAATCCAATAACATGGTTGAACTCTTTCAATGATTACACAGCAAAGTCTCCCACCATTCAGGAAACACTTTATACTAGTGGAGTTATATAGTTCAAAAGGAATAATGGTAAGTGATTACTTGTGGGTGTGTGAGTGAGTTCATTAACTCAATTGAGTAATGTTCATACCTATCCATAGAATATAACACATGGTATTATTGGTCTTTTTAAGGATATATTTAGTAGGTTAGTGGTTCTATATGAAATAAAATAGTGTTGGTTGAGTGGGTGAGTGATATTGAACCTGATCATTAAATTATATGATTTAGAAAAAATTAAACAATGAAAGTCCCCACTAGAATTCATCCTTAGGACCATTTTCAATTATTGAATTCATTTTTTATGCATCTATATTTCTACTATGTTCTATATTTCAATTCAATCAAAAACCAAACAAATAACACTTTTCCATTCTATATGAATTCAAAATTAATAAAAAAAATTATTAAGTGATTTAGAATAGTGATGAACCGAACCATGCATGCTCCTTGGAAAATGACCTTGGTTGTCCCTATGTTGTATTATATGTTTTAATAAAATAAAAATTCTATTTCACTACAACCCATGAAAACTATGTGATCAGAAACTCCATATAATTTACATGTTAGATATGGATGTTATATAAATTAATAATTTTATTTTGAATGGTTTTTGATAATAAATTTATATTTTATAGTGTTATAAATATAAAAGAATTCAAAAATAAAAGGAATAGTTTATTGAGGTTGTAGTTTATATTCATGAGATGTAGTAAATGGTTACTACATCAAGGATTTTAATATAAAGGATTTTATCAAGCTCAAATGAATCTAAGAAGAATATGTGTATCCTCATCTCATTTAGATTATGTGATAAGAGAATTTATTTGACTAAAAAGAGTTTTTAGGATCAAACATGAGATGATTAATTATATACACATGATTTATGATTTATAAATTTCTATAACATGTTTAGAGAAGAAGATATGGATAAAAAGGAAAGGTTCTAGACACATATAATTCCATATATGATATTGAAACAATATTTTATTTGTTTAATATTCCTACCAAAAGGAAATAAATGTTATTTCCTAGTACAAAAGGGTCTGAGTATCTTAGTAAGATATTCTGAAAAGAATATAGTGTTTGAGATTCTAGTGGGAGTATTTTTGGACATAGATAAGTCAATATTAATAGATAAAGGGTAACACTATATTAATTTAATTTGTTTTTCACTTAATATCCTAAAAGGTTTAGATTTGTGATGGTATAGAAAATGTAAAGAATTAAATTTAGTTTCCATTTATAAAGTGGATATAAGTATTTTCTAAAATATTATACTAGTTTAAAATTGGAATGGTTTTTCACTCAATGTCTTAAAAGAGTTTATGATATGTTATGATAAAGAAAAATGTAAAGAGTTTCATTTAGTTATCATGAAAAATAAAGTACAGTATTTCTTGAATGATTATGCCAGTTAAAATGAAAATTGAATTACAATTGATATACTAAAAGAGTTTATAGTATGGTGTTAAATAGAAATGTAAATATTTTCATTAGATACCCTAACAAAGTGGTTTTTAATTCGACCTAAAAGAGTTTAGGTGGACTAGTAAATAAAAATGTAAGTAATTACATTATTTAAAGAAAAAACATTTGTTATAATAGGGTTCCAAGGATGATGATGATGAATTAATAAATATTTCTAATTATACAACATAATATTAACATTATAACATTTGATTTTTTGAAGTTAAGAAGTTTGAATTTTTTTCAATAAGTTAAACAATTAGGAAAATGATTCCTAAATCTCACAATTATTCAAATTAGAGTTCTTTATATAGGTTTCTAATTAAAGAGTTAGTGTGTGTGTATTATAAAATGGTCACATAGAGATGTGATAATAATTTCATGTGATGTAATGTGTTAAAAATCCATAAATTGTAGAAAACATAAGGTTGATCTGCCATTTTATCATATATGATATGTTAAACTGGTGGTTATGTTGGTTTTATTAAATATTCTTAAAGAGTTTAAGAATATTAAAATGTATGTAATTAAAAGGAAACCTTCGTTTTATCATTCCTTCATGTTGGCTACATAAATGTATATATAGATGTGCATTTCATGAAGTGCAATGATAGTTGAATTCTCAAAGTACGGCCTTAATTTTATCCCTAACTGATGTTCTTAATATATTATTATATGTTATGATGAAATTTTAAGGTTATATTGAGTATGATTCTTGTATAGAGATGAAAAATATGCTCATGATAAAATTATACAAATAATGGGATTCCTTGTGTGCGATGAATGACCCACTAAGTTTACCACATTGAGTTCCATACATATGTCTTTGGTAGACTAGGGGTGCATGGATCATATTTGAGTCCCCACTACCCAAGGTTAACAAGATACATAGCATGAGAACCATCATACTTTTATACCCTACTTACACAAGTTTATATATTGACTTAGCTAATACGGGGGTGGTTGGGTATGTTATTGATCATTTTGTTCGTTGGAGATTAACCAGTATGGGATTTTTCCTCTCATAAGAGGGTATAAGATATGGGACCTTTGTTGATATAGATTATAGGAGTGTGTAGATTCACCTAGATATTATATATATATCTAGATAAGGGAAAATTTATGTGATTATCTAGAAGGATTAATGACATGTGATGTATTCATCTATCAGTTTAGTCTACGAAAAGAGATTTGGGAAATGATGTGTGGGCTATATGGGATTGACATGATTTATGTCCCATAGTCACTCAATGTCTTGGACAAAAGTAAAATATGATAATGGATGTTTTTATATTTTGTAGACTGTTGGATATAGGTATACAGATACATGTGTTTGATGGATATTACACTAGATAACTTTATCTCTTGAGTATAATTAATTATTTTCTATACATTTGTCTTTGATTACATATATGGATCTGGTAATTCATATTTTTTTGAAACTATAAATTCTTGTGGGGTCACACTTTGTGGTTAACTAAATGGAGATTGAGTTTGATTCCTATAGATACTCTAAAAGTGTTTTAGAATTTATCCAAAAGTTTTTTGGATATGTAATCACAAGGTATTACATATGATGTAATACAAGGTGAAGTTAATGATATGTTTCCAAAAGTGTTTCGGAATATATCTAAAAGTATTTTTGGATATGGTTTAACAATTTATTGCATATGATACAATATAAGGTGAAATGTCACAAAGTCTATTAATCTTTAGTACAAAAGGGATATTGATGAAGATATGACCTAAATACGTATATATATATATATATTACATAAAAATTATAATTTGTATGCACAAAAGGGTATATTATATTATTAAATATGTGATTATAGAAAAATAATAAATTATTGCCATTTATTTTCCTCACATAAACTATCATGTAATGAACTATTTCATGAGATCAAATAATTGGGAGTAAATTCATATGATTCATGAACTAACCTTGTCATTTATTCATGTGTTTTAATGGATTAATAAAGGAAAGTATGATCAAGGATCATCCTTGATTTCCAATATAATCTACTATTATACAATGAATGTAGAGGTGTTTGAAGCATGTAGATTCTTGGTCAAACCTATCTAAAAACTAAATATCTTTCATCTTCCTACTTTGCATTGTAGATAGAAGATTGGATCCCGCTCAAATAGTGAGTGATTCAGATTAGCCTGAGCATACACCATGGAGGTGGGATTCTTTTTTTCTAATCTTAAGATATTTATAAATAACATTATAATATGTTCAAAGATGAAGGAGAAGATACAGTGGATATTTGGTGTAAATGTATTCTTGTTTTCAACATGTTATTCATTTTATTTATTATATAAGTTTCATGTTATCTTTTATGTATATCCTCATATGAGGGTTTTAATCAATTCTGATTGATCTGATAAATGATATTAGACTCTAAAAAAACCCTTCAACTTTTTATGGGTCTCACTATTTAGGACCCCATGAACATAATTATACCACTCATGATCACAATTTGGAAGTTCTTATGTTTTAATTGAACTTATAGTGAAAATATCTTATCAAAAAATGCTTTTTTGATTTCATAGATCATAAGATATGGAGGTATGATTTCTCCCAATGTGATCTAAACTTATGACATCAAGAGTGGATGGAATTCTCACAGGAATATGGATTCAATATTTATTATACACTAGGAAAGAGTAATGTTGTAACTGATGAACTAAGAATAAATACATAAAGTGTCAATGTACACGAGTATAGGGATTCTTAAATAGTAATGTAAGAACTATCCATGATGCATATTTATATGGGGGATGTTGGTGGTAGAGGATTTCATTATCAAATTATGGTGAAGTTTTCTTAAGTGAAGTAAGTATAGAAGTCCCATCAATGGGATTCTGAGTTGGAATTCTAGATAAATCAGGTTGTTTATGGTGATTCCCAAAATGGATGGTTTAAGGAAGATCAATATTGGGTATCTTTTTATGGAATGATTTTCATTCCTTCATTAGTGCATGAGGTGGATCTCTATTATTTCATTAACTCAACATTATTAGTACATCTAAGCCTGAAAAATATATATCGTATTCTGAGAGGTCAATTTTTGTATCCAATTTTGAAGCATTCAGTTTCAAATCTTGTGTCCTAATATTTATTCTTCTAGAAGGATAAGTATGGAAACCATGTTCTTAGTGGTTTACTCCAATCATTAGATATTTCTCAGTGGAATTGGGGGGAATTTTGATAGACTTCATCAGTAGTCTACCTAAAGATTAGGGATTTTATGGTTTTATTTGTGTTATAATTTATCATTTTAGAAAATCATCTCACTTATTAGAAATCAAGGAGTTTATCTTAGTAGAGGTTTTATCGAGGAAGTATCTGGAGGAGGTAGTGATGCTTCATGGAGTCCCAAGGATGATCAGCTCTAATCGTGATCCTTGTTTAAACTTTAGGGTGTGGAGAGGTCTTCATCATTTATTTGTATCTCATTTTTTCCTCATCACTAATTTTCATTCATAGATAGATGGTCAAATAGAGCATACCATCCACACACTTAAAGACATGTTGTGTTATTGTGCCCGAGATTTTTTAGCTTCATGTTTGAGGCACCTACCTTTCATTGATTTTTCCTAAAAAAATAGTTTTCACTCCACCATTGCTATATAACTATTTCAATATTTGTATAGTTTACCTTTTTATCTCTATTAGTATAGACTAGGGTTAGAGATTCAACAATTATTGGGTTGGAACTAGTGCAGAGCATGAAAAAAATGGTGTAGGGAATTCACTAGCAGATGAAGGTGCCACACAATAAAAAAATACCTATACTGACCATAAAATGAGGCCTTTATATTTCTACATTAGAGATCATGTATTCTTATAGTTTACTCCTCATCATAGGCAGTGAAGGTTTGGTCATGGGAGTAATCTTTCTCCCATAATTATTGGGCCTTTTTAGTTGTTATCGTGTGTTAGAGTCATTGCATACTAGTAATTACTTCCCACCATATGAGATGGATTCATAATGTATTTCATGTTTTGATACATTTTTTATATTTTCATGATGATTCTCATATCATAAATTGGGGATATATTGATTTTTATGATGTTGACACCTTCAAGAAGTGACCCATAGAGATTCAGGACTGCTAGGAGGAGGTGTTGTGCAAGCATGTTATTTCATTATTTCCTATCCTTTGAAGACACATTGGTATTGAGGAGAGTGATTGGGAACATGAGTCTTAAATTTACTCTCAATGTCATGAGTTTCTTGAGGCTTTATTATTATTTTTTAATGATTTTTATGATTTTGACCTTTATCTAGATTATGATATAGTTATCTCTTCCTTGATGGCTTGAATATGGAATTGATTATATTTGAAAAGTATATCCCCCAGGAGAGTGTTGAGTAGTTTTTACCTATTCCCTCTAAGTGATATGGTTTTTCTACTATGATTGAGAGAATCTTGAGAGGTATCTCACTGGGTGTTTATTCAGACTACCCTTTTATTATTCCCTTATCTCTGGGTTTAGTTTTAATTCTTAAGGGTAAGAATTGTTTGAGAGGTAATTGATGTAAGGCTATAAACCCTTGTAGTTCATTCCTTTATGTTTTTATAAAGTAATATGTGCTTAGAGTAATCCTAAAATAGGTTTGGTGGAGTTTGGGAGCTAAAATATATTTTTTGAAGGAATTCATGGTGTGAAGTGTTGTTCAAAGCATGATCAAGAAGTTCATGGCCTGAGTGGGGGTAGTTTGTGGAGTGTGATTCATATTGAAAAACATATGTTCATGGAAGAAATGGATGAAGTTTCATATTCATTGAATATATCCCCAAATATTATTAGTGTGAACATCTGGTAGAATGTACATCTGGTAGAATGACTATAAATTCTTATTTCACACTATAAATCTAAAAATAATCTTTTTTTTGAAAACCCAGGCATCCAAAGATCCATGTTCAGGGTATTTTGAATCTCTTTCAATTGGGATTGATTCCCAGCATTATGCGATCAATAATTGGTGATCTAAGGTGAGATTTATATATTTCTCTTATGGTTTCTTCTTTGTTCTATTTTGTTATTCCTATTTTATCTTTACATTATATGGATATTTATCTTCTTTATTTCTCATGAAGTTACTTTTATTCTTGGGCATGTTCATGGTGAAACTTCTTTAAAGGGTTTTATATTCCCTATAGGAGAGGTGATCAGAGATCTATACTTTATGTTCTGTTGTTGTTTTAAGAACATCGAAAGTCTTGAGGTAGGTAATTCATTTCTTCTCTTATTTTAATTGAAATTGTTAGGTTATCATACTTTATCTCATAGGTTAATTTTTTAATTAATCATAATGAATATTAAACCATAATTAAGGTATGAATTTTGGATTAGGGTTGTAGACATTTCATGTGTTTACCTCATATTAGTTATTTCCCCTTGATTTTAAAGATAGTGTATTTTCTTATGTTTATGTTATGGATTATTATTATTTATTCTTAAAAAATGATAAATAGAATAAATATAGTAATCCCTGCTAATTAAATAATAAAGGATCGCATTTAATTATAATCATTCTTCCTAATAAGTTATAGAAATTAAATTTATGCTTGAATCATGTTTAAATAATTTATTGGGTGTTGATAGTTGATGCCTTAGGTTTATTATGACTTCAACCTATGTTAAGTGAATCAGTTAATTCAAGATAAAAATAAATTGGTCGTTTGTTAAATATAATTGTTTGGGGTTGAGAAAGCCTATTTTCATATGAAGGTTGGATGCTATTAGTTCAAGGGCCTAGATTATCTATTAACTATTTATTGTTTTCTTGTCACCTTGTGTGATTTATATGGATGTGGAGCCTTAATATAAAATTTGGTTAAAACCTAGGATGAATTGATGATTGGTGAGAAATGGGAGAGGGTGATCGGGGTTGTGGAAGCAGATGGTGTCAGAGATGGTAGGATGGATTGTGATATGTATAGTGGTGTCAAGTATTGAATCAGGATTCATAAAGTGGGTTAAAGCTATGATTGTTTGTTGTTTACTGTATTTAAATATCAGTTTCTTTCTTGCTAATGAATTTATTTCATTGAAGGTTGGTCGAATAATTTTTTTCTGTATTCATTTCCCCACTTCTTAATGTAGCTAGTTTTTCCTGGTCTACAAATCTTTTGTGGTAGCTTAAAAGTCCATGAGTGCCTGGAGTTATGGAATTGTAGTGAATATTAAATGATTTAACCCATTGGGTTGGGGTTTCGATGGTTTAATTGGGATAATTGGTTGGTATTTATGTAATAAATTTTTTTTACATAAATAATTAATTGTTTCTCTTGTGTCTTTATAGGTTATCTAGCCCTTAGCAGTAGTTTTCGGGTGTCTTGAGAGGAGATAGCTGCAGTTGAGGTTATGGTTAGGAGGTTTTCATTAGTGGTTTTATGAGTTTTACATATATATTCTTTATGTTATTTTATTCCATACGCCACCCCACCCATGTATTTGAGTTGATTGATACTCAGTGGACTCCAGGGGTGTTTTCCCCAACATCTGGGTTGGTAAGGGCAGATAGCTGACTACCGCTTCTCCCCCGCTCTCTACTCTGGGATTAGTATTTCATGCTTGTATGGGTTGATTTTACCTTTATATATATGTGTGTTGAGGGTTTTAATGGATTATGCTTAAATTAACACATTTATCTCTAAATATAGTATCATAAGGATAATTATAGGCATACTGTGTATAGGTTGGGATGAATTGAGGTGTAGTACATAATGTACATGATATAGTGGCTTATATAAAATAACTCAGTTACTATCTACAGGTGGTGATAATGATGAGATTATGTAACGCATGGGGTTAAAATTTTTATATATTTTCCTTTAGAGCATGTGGATTGTTGAAGAGTGATGGCTTAGTATGTGCAATGTTGGGGAAAAAGAGAAAAAAATAGTGTGGAGGTGGTGGTAGGGTACCTTCACTTTTATATTATATTGTATATTATATTATTACTTGAATAACTCAACTTTCTTCATGGGATTGATTATATATCTACTCATGCCTACCGTGAAGTGAATGTAGTTGTTGATTCTCTTGCCAACAAAGGAGTTCATCAGACCATAACTTGGCTGGACTCTATTCCTTCTGATTTATTATATCATTTAGATAGAGATTGTAAAAAAATCCCATCCTTTCGCCTCTTGTAATCCTTTTTGACTTTCAATAAATTGTGATTTGGTATTTTACCAAAGCTTCACTTTAAAAAAAACTTGAATAAGATACTTGGTGAGAGATCCATGGTGAGGATGGGAACTTAGCATACCTGGTTAGGTGATGAGTTAGTTTCATCGGTTATTCACTAGGCTTTAGTATGGTTTCTTCGCATTTTCATGAGAGGAATCAGGTAGGATCCTACTAAGTATACTTTTTATGCTCACCCCTATCTATATAAATCATTTTTCAGGTCTGAAGGAACTATTTTGTGATTTATCTAAACAATACAAGCTCGTGGGGTTGTTCAGGAGATGTTTGGGTTTCGTGGTTATAATCAAGGTTTTTCTTTTGTAACTTTCATTTGTTCCAAATGTATAAAATTACATGCATGTATTGAGATCTTTTATTTATTAGGAGTAGGATCTGTTTGGTGGTATCATATTATCTCTAATTCCTCATAATTTTTATAGAGTGTAATGCATCCCATTTGTGTGTATGATATCCCCTCGGGGCTAGTCGACAACCCACGGCCTATTTGAGGAAGGTTTAGAATGTCAGCATCCTTCATCCTATATTGGTAGCCAAAGAGAGGTACCTTTGGGGGAAGGGTTTCATGACATAATTCATTCTAAATCCAATTTGGTTTCCAACCATGGATTCATATACACCACTACGGTGTGGTGGTTCTCTTTTAGTGCATATCCAACATTCATTTATCAAACATGATTTCAAAAAATAATCACATGGATTTCCCTAATATCGATGAATATATTTTTTATGGTATAATAATAATTATTAGATGTAGAAAAAGTGATTTAACCCCTTTGAATGTGTATCGTTTACTGAAGATGCCACTACAATGTCTTTAAAACCCCTTTGAATGAGTTTTATAAAGACCAAAGTAGTGGAAAAAAATCCTCCCACTTCAATATGTATCCATATGTTTCACTTTAATCATTAATTATTTGAACATGAATCTACTTCACCCACAATGTGCTAGCACCTCAATCTATTAAGGATGAAGAAGATGATAACTTTGATTTTAATGGAGTCTTGGCTAAGTATCCACTCACCCACAACCATTATATGGTTATGAATTTTTATAACTCTATAGGACATGCATTGGGTTCTATTGCATTAACTCATGTGTTGCAACACATGAATTAATGCCTTATCTAGTTCATGCATTACATGCATGAATGAAACTCCACTATCGCATTACATCCAATGTAACACTTTAATAAATGATATCCAATGTGGGAGTGTTGATTAGGTGTCCAGTCATTATTTCTATGTTAGGATCTATAGAATGATATACCTCATTATGTACTAAAATCACAACTTTCATACAAGTCATAAAATAACATATATATCATATATATATATATATAAGGTTTCATTTCATATTTCCTTCATTATCTAGTCATCATATATATATATATATATATATATTTGAGTTGAATATTAAAATAAATATTTATTTGAAAGATTTTTTATTTTTTATTTTTTTATTTTTTTATCAAATGAATAATATTTATTATTTAAAGTTTGGTAAATTTCAAAGTGGAAATGTGGACCGAGTTATCGGGTCCAGCGGGAATGATATATTAAATATTATTTAAAAAAATATTAATTTTTTTTATATAAAAAAGTAAAATTTATTTTATTTGTGAGTTTAGAACAATTCAAGTAAATAATAACCTTATCATTTTTATTTAAAAATTGGGTTCACTAGGGATTATGAAAATAATAAAGGTTTTGTGTGAAATTATTTATTCTCTATCATAGATCTAAAAATACTGAATTATATCATTTCCTAGGGTTAGATGTTATTGTGCACAACAAACCCCTCAATAGATTCTCTTAACCCTAAAGAGAAAATTCTCTAGAATTATATCAATATCTGAGAGAAATATTCTTCCATCCTCCTCTCAAGACTGAGAGATCAAGAATAAATCCTTCCATCTTCAAAGGATTGTGTGGTGGTAAAAGTAAGTGACACAAAATGATCAGTACCACTGCACTAACATCGGTAGTACTATTGAAGATGCTTCAAGATCAAAGGATCACATCTCGATCACCACTAGAGATATTCTAATTTTAATCCTTTGATGGGATGATAGTGAAACTGAACAGAGGTTCATAAGATCAAAATCTTATTTGAATAAATAATTCCAAGATCAAGGTATTTTTTTTAAAAAATTGATTATAAATTTAACATTAAAAGATCTACTCTTTTGTTCTAGAAAGAATTTTCAATTTTTCATAAAAATAAATTCATTGGACATCATATATTTCTCATGTACATTTCATATTATTCATTGAATCCTACAAAATCCATGTTTTTCCTGGACCAAATAAGTTTTTATGATATGTTCGGAACCTATACATATTGGATATGAAAGTCTTACATGTACAAAAACCAAATTCATATGAAATGACTGGGAAGTATTAGGACTAGGATAAAGTCTTAAAAAATAGTCAATAAAGTCTTAGGCAGAGCTGTGAAAGTATTACGAACTACCAGAGCAAAGACTTTTGGGATGGATTGAAAGTTGTGCATGTACAGAGAAGCTCATGCCTTTCACATTTTCTAGACAACTCCAAATTCATGTGGCATGTTGGAAAGTTTGATTCTTTGGACAAGAAAAATTCATACACATTTCTAAAGTTGTATGAAAATGATTTGTAAATCCATACACACACTTTACCCAAATTCATATGAAATTACTAAATCTATACGTGTGTCGTTGGGAAATTTGTACATAGCTCACACTTTTGTCATTTTTTCTAAATTCAGTTCTGAAAATAAGAAAATATGAACTTAGTATAGGATTATTCTATATTGATATAAAAATTAATTAAAATAATGAAACTTATATTAAAAATACTTTAATAATTTTATACCCAAAAACCACAATACAATATATGGGTTCTTAATTAATTCTAAAATTAATAAAACAATTAAAAATAATTATGTAAGACAATAAAAAATTAGATTCCAAATTCAAAAAAGTAACAAAAATTGATTTTTTTTACCAAATATTCTATGAATTATGAGGCTAATTACTATTGAAAATAGAATTAAATTTTGAAAATGTTTTCTCTCATCACATTCTCAAGTACATCATATTATCCAAATGTATGATCCTGAGGAGGTGTTGTATTCAATCAGGTAGTGTACCATGCTACAACACAGAACATGTTACCATTACATAGTTATATACATAATAGTATATTTGATCATTTTCCTAAGGTAGATAATGATCTTACTTAGGAAAATCCTCCTATTGTTGTGGATATTTACAAGTTGTAACGATGACATAGACCACATTGATCTGCATAGGTGGCCTCACCTATTACATTGGAAGAAGAATCAAATCCAGCATATGAGCCTTAGATGGTTTTTGATGTTTACCATAAGGAATGGGATCCATTTATTTTATCAAGATATCTATATTCACTATAAAATATTTCACTTTTTCCGATGGGGGTATATCTATTGGTAAAAGTACATTTTCTATTGGTAAAACATTTTACCAACATATATGTCTCTGCCACTAAACTATCAGTAAAAACTCTATCACTAACTGTTTTTGTGGTAGATAAAAGCATTTTGTTACAATAATAATAATACCAACTGATAATATATTTTTTGGTTAAAATGTTTAGCAAAAGATTCTAATGACAAATTTTTCTATTGTTAAAAATATTACCAAAATATAATATATATTTATAAATTAAATTAGAATAAAAATTATAAATTTTTATTTATCAAAAAAATTCATATTATATTTATTAATTTATCATATATGATATCTTTACACATGTTCAAAAGTTGAAAAAAATAATTATATTAATAATGAAATTTAATACAAAATGAATCAATACACAAATCAAAAATCATCCACCAACCAGGATCCATTACACACCCCCACCAACTCACATCCCCCCGTGTCAACTAGCCAACAACAGCCCATCCATGACACACCAAGGACTAAAGAGCACCCCCCAAGACCAATAAGCTAGCAGCAACCCATTCATGCCAGCGATCCAGCAGAAACCCATCCATGACACACCAGGGACCAGCGAGCCAATAGCATCTCATCCATTCCCCAGGACCAGAAAGCCATCTCTAGCCCATTCATGCCTCCCTAGAGACTTGCGAGCACTGGAAACCCATCCATGCCCTAAGACCAGTGAGCCAACTCCAACTCAAATTAGTGAAACATATCTACATGAACTATGGGTTTTCCAAAGTTAACAAACCCAAAAATTATTAAGCTATGTTTGGAATAAGAATTCCCTTTCAATAAAAATAAAAAAGACAAACAATAAAGTATTTTCAATAGTTTATTTGGTATATATGGAAAATGTGTGATGAAATATGTCATTTGAGAGACATCAAAAACACATCAAAAACACACATTGCAACATACCTGTCCAAAACAAAGTGCATTTTAATAACCGTAATTAAAAATGGTAGCATCTCTATGTGGAATAAAACCCCTCATAAGCACGGACCTACCGCCACCCATATTCATGTCACCTAGAAAGCTAAAATTCATCCACCATAATATAATGAAAATCCAAGAGAAAAACATTGTGACAACCCCCCAAGTATAATATTCCAATGTACTAAGGGTCAAGAATCACTTTAAAGTGAAAAAAAAGAAGTAAATGAGGTTCATTTCACAACATATTTCATCTACTCCATGCATTGAATTGTCTTATCCTGGTTGAATCATTGGAGTTCCCACCGAACATGTAAAAAAAATAACACAAAATAAGATTGATCATGGAACTTTACAATAGAAAATACATCATCACATAAAAAATGTTCAATTTTCTACAAATAATGTAAATAGTTATTGTTGTAGTTCCTGAAACTAAGAAAACCAGATCCTTGAATCAAATTCTATTGGAAACAGAAAAACCATTAGGAACATAACAATTGTAGCATTAATATCAGAGTCTCCATCAAAAATAGAAACAGACAACCATTCAAGTACATTAAATGAAGTGAACAAGTAGAACACAGTCTAAAACAATGCCACTTTGAACCCCCCCCCCCCTTTCGTTAAAGTATCCTGAACCAGAGCTGAGCAACAAACTATAGTCAATCTTCAAGGAAAAATATGGGCATCATACCCAAATCAAAAGAGGATGCATGGTAAAAACCAAGAACCTATAGCCTAAATCAAATAGAAAGAACTATATTATTCACTAAAACTGGATAGTAACATCATCTCCCTTGGACATTAAATAGCTCCCATCATACCTGAAATAGAAAACATGATAGCCACACATCACAACGTAAAGGTAAAAACAACCTTAAATTTAAGGCCCATATCAATATCATCATCGTCTCAAGGCCTCTCTACAAAGTATCAAACACAAAAATCCTTCAGAGGAGTCCATTACTCAATAAATGAGGATCTAAGAACTGATTGACCAGCCAAATTCCAATGTAATCCATTAGGAACAACATTAAAATAAAAAAACTTCAAGATGATCATCAAGGATGAAAATTTCAAGGTGGAGTCATCTGAGATTGAAACATTATGATTTGAGGAAGAAAAGTAACCCTTTAAGTTCTGATCAACTGGTTAGTGTTGAGAAAACAGACCAAAAGAACTCAAAAAGCACCTATAATTTACTAACCATATTTTATATAAATATAATCCATGATTTAAGAAAATATATAGTTGTTTCCAAGTGAATGAAAACATACCAGTTAGGTCATGAAATAACCATGTCAATTCCAATTCTATGTAAATTTGAAAGTAATAAACCTAAATCCCATGAAAAATCATAATTTAACAATTCATTGGGGACTCATGAGAATAAAAAACTAAATAGATATAGATGAAAAGACCAAAACACAAATAAATGTGATCTTGTGAAGTAAATAATGATGATAGTTTTTTCATTGGTGATGTGTGGGTTTAATGATAAAACCACTAGAGTAAAAATATATTAAATAACCAATTCACTTTCTCATGTGATTGTTAGTGAATTTTTGATCTATAGATTTAATGATCCCCTTAATGAAAAAATATTTTATCAATCACATAAACCCATTTTCTAAAGGTCTCTTTAAGAAACATATATAACATGGATATTTCCAAAACTCATAAACAAAATACCCATATAATCTTAGAGTTTAACTTTTGACGTTTTTGTGAACATATATTAAATGTATATGTCCAAAAATCATAAGAAAAAACCCCACAAAATATGGACACCCAACTTCACATCCTATTTTGTAGCACCTTATAAAAAATTTAATCACTTAAACACAACTACTTAAAAATTAACTTAAAACACACATACTCAGAAAAAATTAAATGAATTTTAAAACTACATATTAAAAAAATTAGAAATACATAGAAATATATTAGGTATTTAGGAAGTACGCTCAATGCTAAAGTGAAATAAAAACATGAGGAACCTTCATATGTCATATCAAAGTCCGTGAAACACCAAACTAAATATAATATTAATAATCATTCATAAATAAAAAACACGGTAAAACAATATCATTTTAATAAGGTGTGTGAAAGAAAAACTAAAAAATGAGAGTATTTTGTCTCAGCATGAATTTACAATCCAAATTAATACAAATTTAAAACATTGGCACTTTGTGGTATTTATATACTTTTATGTAGGATTAATAACTATCCTAGAATCAAATAAAAATAATATTAAACTGAAATAATATATATTTGAAATCATTGAACAAGTCTAAACTTAAACACTTAATTGATCCCCTATAAACTCATGACATTGATGGCTCCTATGTTTGGAACTAACATTTAAAATTATTATTATTTAATGATAAAAAAATGAGGCCTCAAATCAAAGATTTACATTAATATAAACTTGGAATATCAAATGTGATATTACTTAAATAAGTAAATTAAGAAAACAAAAAATAAATTTACTAGTTTCATTACCCAAAGTCTTCTCATAATCAGTATCATTGATACCATTGTCACTAGAGAATAGAGCACACCAACATGATATCTATGGAATTCCGACCAAAATAGTACAACACCATGAACACATTAACTCCTTAAGCAATATAATATCACAATCACCTTTAAAACTCATAGAAAACCACTAATATATTACATCAACCACAAAACTAGACATTGATGTGGAAGAAACACCCAGAAAAAAACATCCAAGATATGTAAAAGAAGCACACAAAAATAAACACCTTAAACCAAACCAACCAAAACCAGAAGCATAAATCGCCTTCTATTTTCCTCTAATCTCCACCATGTTTAGCATTTACTCTATAAGAGGGTGCCACCAAGAAGAATGTGTTACCTCTCTTTATTAAAACCTTTGATTAAATTTTTTATAAAACTACCCTATAAGTAGTTTGGAAAATAATAATCAATTATATGAGAGAAATATGTTGTATAATTAAAAATATACATAGCATCCATAGCATGGCCAAGAACTAGTAAGAAAATGAGAAGATGATATCATAGACGAAAACCAACTGCATATGAACACCTACCTCTTAAAATACCAAATCACTAAAAACTCCATTGTGTTTGACCGGTCTAAACTGTTGTGGATAACGGTGGTCGAGAGCGAGGATGATGGCTTGGAACACCAGGTATGGAAAGGTCCAAAGAGGGGTTTCACGTGAGGATTTTGGCCGGGAATTGGGAGGGGGTTCATGCAATGATGTCGGAGGGGGAACCATAGGGGGACACCAGGGGGTGGTCCGCATGATGATGCCGAAGGGGGTCACTGTCCGGGAACTTGGAGGGGGTTCAAGTGAGGAATTCCAATAGGGAGCAGGGTCGTAGGGTTAGGGGAGGCAGTTCGCGTGGGGGGGTTCTCACTTTATGGGTTTTTGTTTTATGTTTTTTTATATATGGGTATATATATATATATATTCATAACTTTTCTTTCAAATATGGGTTGGTGTGTGTGTGTGTAAACGAAAATATTATATATGCATAAATTCATAGCTTTCTTCATTATATATATATATATATATTATCAATAAATATTACTAAATTATGGATATTTTAATTAATACTATATTTTTATTATCAAAATGATATGTTTGAAATTGGTAAAATATATATATTCATTTTTTTGTAAAATATTTTATATTACTGAATAATTCATTTCAAAAAAAATTATATTTGTAAATTATTTCTTGGTAATGATAATTAATAACAACATATTAATTTATTGGTAAATCAATTATTGGTATTATTATGATTGGATAATTGATATAAATGTTAGTAAAAGATTTTTTGGTATTGAACTACTAATATTAACAGATGTATCTGCTGGTAAAAAAACTGTTGGTACCTATAGTCAATGTCAAAAAAATTTAATATATATTGGAATTTATCATTTTTACCAACAGATATACTTTTTTTTGATAATTTTTTGTTGGTAAAGATCACTTTTTTGTAGTGAGTATTGTCTAGGTGTAGTCGATCCAATCTCATATTAGACGTTATTTCCCATTTCATTAGAAATTATGACTAATCCTATTAATTGGAGACTAATTTCATAAAGAATCAAGAGGGGGGAGGTGAATTGAGTTATTTAAAATTTCTTCTCTTAAAACCACCCTTTATTTTGGCATGATAGGTTCTGATATTTTATTAATTAAGGAAATTGGTGGAAAATAAATTCAGGAATATAAATGTTGATCATAGGATATTTATAGTGGTTCGAGGAACATGTATCCCCTGGTTCACTCCAATTCTTAACTCCTAGAAATTGGTAATTTTCACTATACTAATCCTTTTATCTAGGATTTTTGGTCCATTTCCTAAGGAATGAAAAACTGATTAAAAGTAGTTTACACTTGGTACAAATCTAAGATATTTTACTAGGCTCATTCAAGGCTTTATAAAACACTATCTTTTAAGGTTCTTTCACTAGGATCCTTCATAATGAGATAGAAATAATAATTAAATATTATAGTACAAAGCAAACACTTTCAGGATGCAATTAACATTAGATAAAGAAACATCAAAAGAATTTGAGTATCTTCTAAGAGTGGGTCGATATGTACTTTTATTGTAAATTATAATCCTTTATGCATAAAAACTGTCATGAACCAGGCCGGGTCGTCATCAGACCCGGCGCCCGACCTAGTCCACGACATGGCCCGAAGGGTGTTCCCGATCCCCACGAGCTGGCACAAGTGCCCGGGTATAAAAAATAAACTTGGGAACGATTTACTCGGATGAATAAAAATAAAACAGACCAACAAGCTGAATAAATTGAAATAAAAAAACAAACAACCAAACAGACCCTTATATCAAGTTTAAATTTAAAGTTTACAACTTGAACTAAAAACCCAAAAGTGACTACATCAAAGGAAACCAAAACTCCAACACAAACCTTTGCACGACATGAGGAGTCACATACCCAAGCCACCGCCACCAACCAACATGAGGATGCTACCGAAAACCCGAACCACCAATGCTAAGCCCGATTCCTCAACCTGGAAAGAAAAAGAAACAGGATCTACATACACCCAAAGATGTATGTAGGGTGTGAGCTAAAATCCCAGTAAGATGCCACCGAGAAAATGTTCCATGCAAAATTATTAAATGACAAATACATTTGAAAATTTAATTAGAGAATGGAACTAAAATCTTGAAAAGCTTTAGAGAAAATAGTTTTAGATAAAACAGTTTTGAAAAGAAACAATTTAAATTAAAACACACGCACACACACACTTACTTTTAAAATAACCAAAGTTTCACACTGATTGTCGTAAATTAACCAATGAGCACTAATATGGGAGAGGCTGCATGGGTTTCAGCTAGCTTGGGTCCTTAGATCTTCGTGTCTCGGTGCAACGTGGCTTAAAAGGCCACAACCCTCAGAAAACGTGGCTTAGAAGACCACGACCCTCAGAATAGCATATGTTTAGTTAGTGTTGCAATCGTTAGTCCTGTTAGTGAAACCGGGTCGAGTCACCTCCATAACACTAGCCCACTAGTCTAGTCTACCCTCCTAGCTACCCGGGCTTCCCAGTTCATGCTCAAACAAATTTCAAGTTCATGTCACATGTCATATTTATGCACCCAAATAAAACAAGACACTACACATGCCAAAAACCACTACTCTCACTCAGAAATACCATTTTGGAAAAAAATACACACAATAAAAATATTTTAAAACTAAATTCGCACTACTTACACGACTAATTAAAAAAAATACAGTGTGGTCAAAGAAAACACTTTCAAAGTCAAACAATCCATTAAAATAATTTATTAAACAATTTCAAACTATGTCACACTACTTTAAATACTGAAAACCTTTACACCATGCAGTCAAAACAAATTTTTCATCTTTAATAATTATTTAATAAAACAATCCAAATTTTCATAAATAAATTTTTAAAGAGAAAATCCACTACATTACACATTTAGATGACCCAAACCCCCCTTGCATGACCATATGCACACGACGACACCTAAGTAACACAACCCGTATTATGCACCCAACTAAAGAAAACCATCTGAACAGTTAAAAGACCATTTCTATAATTAAACGAACTACCAGAATGATTTTTCAAACCATTTCGAAATACGCCGCACGACATTAAACACCACGAACTCATTAAATGTTCACTTATGAAAAAATACATATGGACGCTACGCCCAAAACACCATTCACACCCTTTGCACATTCTAACAAAATAAACTGCACAACTTATGAAGCACTAGAAAGAATTTCGACGGGGTTTTTCATAGAAAAATACTCATTTCATATTAACATGCTAGTAAACACATTAAAACATAGCAAACCTCAAGTAAAAACTCATTGCGCACCAAACAAACTGATTATTAAACATGGTAAATTAATTAATTAATCAAATGAACTTAGAAATTAATAATCATACGTGAAACCACCTACCTCGGTGACGGGAAACCCCATATATCAAAGCAATGCTCCAATCGCACACCGAATTCACTGAAATCAACTCAAATAAACTCTAACATCAAAACAATGAACCAATTACAACGAAATTGAACCAAAATCATCACAAATGGACCTTAAACAACATGTAAGACTTACTCACAATTCTACCAAAAACAAGGAACGACCATCTGAAGTAAAACGTACCTGCGGCAGGGGTTGCGAGAGCTAACTGAGCAAGACGGGGATGCCAAAGGTGAGCCTCGCCAGAAGAATTCGACCAAAAAGAAGGCATCGGAGCGAGGGGGTTTAGCCGGAGAAAATAAATCACTGAAAGGGGTGCTGGTTGGGTGCACGCATGGTTTTAGGAAGCAGGTCGATCCACCGAGCTTGTCGAAAAGAGCAAGGTCACCGAACCAGGGGACTCGCACCGGAAAACATGAAGGCATAGGGAGGTCTGGCTATCGGCAGGGCTCATGGGGGAGGTTCACTGGAATTGAGCCGGTCGAAGGCAGGGAGGGGAGTCTGGTGGGTGAGGGGGTTCGCTGGTGTGTTGTGCGTAGAAGAGAACAGAAGGGGGCGATGGATAGGAGCAAGCCGATGGTTGGTCGTCTCGCTGGAGAAGGAGAGAAAGGGTAGGGAGGGTGTCGCGCTGGTGGTCGGAGAGCCAGAGGCAGCTGGTTCTGGGGTAGCTGGTTCGATGAGGAGGAGAAAAGGGGAGGGGAGGGTCAGCGCAAGGCCGGGGCGATGCGCTCTGGTTTTCCTGGTGGTCCGGCCGAGAGGGAGATGGCGCAAGGGAGTAGAAGGGCGGCTGCTAGGGTTCGGAGGAGGGGTGTGAGCCACGAACCAGGGGGGAAATTATGCAGGGCAAGGGAGAGGGGGAGGATAGAGGGAAGAGAAAAAAAAATAAAGAAAGAAAAAAGATAAAGGAATTAAAAAGAAAATAAAAATAAAGATAAACTAAAACTAAAACAAACTACAAAATCAAATTAGAATAACAATAATATTGTTAACAATATTGGTCATAATATTAGTTCCAAAAATATGGTGTTAAAGAAAAACTTATAACGTTAGCTTAAAAATAATTATAACCTAATTAAAATCTTATCAAAATTAATAATAGCAATAACATTAAAACTTATATGATGAAAATTTTATGACCATTTTAATAATTTAATATTATCCAACTAATAAAAATATTAGCTGAAATAATAATAAGAAGAATAATCCCGAATAAAAATAATAATATTATTAAACAACTCTTAAATTAATTAATCTTTTTTTTCATATTTTTTTTGAGTTTAAATTATTATTCAACTCGTTAATTAATTGATTACCCGCACACTGGGTAGGTCGCACGAACATCTGACGAAGCCATGCGGCTCTACCCGTTCCGGGCGCATGCGCCAGTCACTACCGAGTCAAAACACTCATTTATCATCAAAACGCAAAGACTCAAGTCGGTTCTGGAAACATGCACGGGGTCGTGTGAAAGGTCACACACACAAATAATAACACATTTAATAATAAAACATTTTCTAATTACGATTGTGCACTACACACGGTCGCGCGTACGGGCACACACTCGTATAAGATCACAAATACCTTTTAAATTAGAGTCGATTCAAACTATAACTCAAAGAAAGACCTAAAATAAATTAAAATATAGTAAGCATCAGGTCAGGGTGTGACAATTATCCCCACCATGACACTTTCTACCCCTAGAAAGTCCCAAAATACTAAGTCAACTAAGGGTTCCAAGCGATACCATGAAGACCCCTAAAACAAAACCCCAATCACCTGATGACCGGGCATTCAAAAACCCATGACCTGAAACTCCAATTTCTCAAAACCAGAATCACCAAGCAAAAAGACCAACAAGGAATCCACATCAAAGTAGAACTGCAATATGGAACACCCTAACCCCTGACTTAGGGATCACCCGGGCCGCTCGAGATATCCAAGAATAGTCGTCCAGCGACCCATTATCCGAGCTAACCAGTTAGCATGGTCGAGGTCGGGTGAAGCAGAAGTAAGGGGCTTCTCCACCAACGCACTTTGAAAAAAGTGTCTTCCACGAGCACGTCCTATGGTGGTCTCCCCACCATATTAGGGTTATTGTCAAACATTGGTTCTTCAAACCAAGACAACTCACCAACCCAGACAGACATCCAAACCTGGCTTGACCATCCAAGCTCCCTATGTTTAACCAACACAAGAGGGGGGCATTGGTGAGACCCGCATTGGGTCTCCCCACCACTTTAAAATTTCCAAACACCACAGAACCCGCGTGGGCATTCCCAGTTTACTTTGAGAGATACGGACTGGACTCTTCATCACAAACCCACCAACACAGTTTGACTTGCACGAAAAATTCTCATAGTGGACCACACTCAACCACATAAGATGGTGTTGATAGCAAAAACCCCTAAACTTAGCGGCAAACTGGAAAAGCGTGTGAGAGAATCCCCAAAACGAGTACAACTTGGATTCCTAAGCGACCCACAAGAAGGCTTACAGAGCCCGCCTGCTAGCTTTACAAGAATATGAATTCTACGAACCTCTTTAGGCCTGAAGAGGAACTCCCATAAACTAAGACTGCAACAAGGATACATGACCTTCATACCCATCACAAAAAAACCTTCAAAGGCGATACGACAATAAGGGAATTTAAGTTGTCCCCATCCGTCATTGCAGACTTAAGTCACACCAAACTCGTTCCACGTCCGACGAGTTTTTGACTACGTGCAAACTTCACCCCGAGACCTATGGATAGGGCCCTAATGTCTGAAGCATCTACCGCTTCACAGTCATAAGCTGACCACCTCTGACTGGAACTTCCTCTGTTGGGAAAGCAACCTTCATACTACTCCTCATCCCCCAAGCGGACACTTCGTCAACATACCAACTAAGAAGTGCATCGAACGACTTAGGGTGTCCGAATGACCACCCTAGAGGTAGGAGATTGAGCGGTCTGTCAAACAAACGACACAAACTGACGAGCGGGGCACTCCAAGAACAAGTCCCGTTGGTTCACACTCTTCATCGTATGAGGAACATTCACTTTCCACAATATGGATGAGACCAACAACTATTATTAACTTTAAGCTGGTTGTTCCACACAACCTCTGGAGAACATAAAACTAGCTCATCAGAAAGCTCAACGCACCCCTTCGCCGCTTGTTGACTGGTCAAGACCCTACGAGATCAACCACTTTCCCTCGCCTTCACTTCTTTAGGTGCAATCTCAAGATGAAGGTAGTCTTGAGGATCGCTCAATAAATCCTCATTCATAGCAGAACAAGATGATCGTCTTTTACTAATCTAGTCTTGCTCCTCCAAACACACCCGAGACGACTTACACCCATACAACATTTAGAGTTCCTTAAAACCCAAAGATACTCTAAAATTTGCAAAGCATTCAACCATATTCATTGGACCTCACATCTCCAAAAAACTCACACAACCGAGTAGAACCCAACTATGCCCCACCACTGAGAGCCTGATCCGGTCCAAGAAATGATAGAGACCTGCTGGAACCCATGGAACATTTCTAGGGGGAATATCCCAAACAAGAAACATGAAACAGCCTTCTACAAATCCAAACACATCACAATATAAAAATAAACATTCCAGAAACAAATCCAATAATTCCAATTTAAAACATCAATTCATTTTCAAAGAAAAACAGTCACTTAAAAACCCAAGCACTGCACAACAAGCCAAAAAGCTATTTTGAAAATCCATATTTACTCTAAACACAATGTCATTTTTTCCATTTTCAAAACCATTTGTGCACAAAAACCCATTTAAGAAAAAGGCCCACTTTCTAGGAAACAAGAAGAAACCTTAGAAATCAATCAACCGCCACTGATATTCCATGGTGCCTCACAAATATGCATTTTCATGCCACTCAGGCACCCTTCCACATGATTCACCAACTGTCCATTAATCATGTCCACATGCACATGAGAGCACCCAAAGGAATACCACTGAAAAGAAATAAGGTTGCTCATCTTTCAAAACAAAACATTATCAATATTCTAAAATAAGTTTTTTTTCAAACCATTTCAAAAATTCAAGACATATTTTAAAAATGCTTCCCATTTCAAAAATAACTAAATTTAATTTCAAATAACCCAAAACATTCTTTTAGAAAATCAACTTCGACAAATCAATGCCAAATTCCAAAAACAAGGTCCAAGAGAAAAGCACCCCAAAAATAATGTCAAATACACACCAAAATAAAATAAGAGTAGCACCAAAGTCCGCTTCCCTTTTTAAAGGAAAACAATCTCGCACCAATACCAAAATTGAAGCAAGATATCACAAACATTAAAGCACCTGGGAGGAGGGCTAGTGGTCGTGTCTAACCCGGATACATGGTTTAGCAGACCATGCCCTAGGTAAGCACCAACCACTAGGAGTGTCGAACCGTACTCTCGGGCATCACATGGTTCACTACTCCATGTGAGGTTGTGTGCAATACCAGTCTACTCCTATTTTCATCCCCCATACACACAGAGCAAAACCAAAAACTTAAATCCCAAACTACCCCTGGTTACTTGAGGATCGGAACGAGAAAAAGTTCATGACTCTCTTCTCGCACCTATCCCTCGAGCACTGATAGTCTTATCTCCAATCTACCTGACATCCCAAATAACAAGAAAAAAACCTCCTCTGATACCATTTTGTCATGAACCAGGCCAGGTCGCCATCCGACCCGGCACCCGACCCAGTCTGTGACATGGCCCGAAGGGCGATCCTAATCCCCACGGGCTGGCACAAGTGCCCGGGTATCAAAAATAAACTTGGGAACGATTTACCCGGATCATAAAAATAAAACAGACCAAAAAGCTGAATAAATTGAAACAAAAAAAACAGACAACCAAACAGATCCTTATATCAAGTTTAGATTTAAAGTTTACAACTTGAACTAAAAACCCAAAATTGACTACATCAAAGGAAACCAAAACTCCAACACAAACCTTTGTGTGACATGAGGAGTCACATCCCCAAGCCACTACCACCAACCAACATGAGGATGCTACCGACAACCCGAACCACAAATGCTAAGCTCGATGCCTCAACCTGGAAAGAAAAAGAAACAGGGTCTACATACACCCAAAGATGTATGTAGGGTGCGAACTAAAATCCCAGTAAGATGCCACCGAGAAAAGTTTACATTCAAAATTATTAAATGACAAATACATTTGCAACTTTAATTAAATAATGGAACTAAAATCTTGAACAACTTTAGAGAAAATAGTTTTAGATAAAATAGTTTTAAAAAGAACCAATTTAAATTAAAACACACGCACACACACACACACTTACTTTTAAAATAACCAAAGTGTTACACTGATTGGCCTAAATTAACCAATGAGTACTAATATGGGAGAGGCCACATGGGTGTCAGCTACCTTGGGTCCCTAGATCTTCGTGTCTTGGTGAAACGTGGCTTAGAAGGCCATGACCCTCAGAAAATGTGGCTTAGAAGGCCACGACCCTCAGAAAACGTGGCTTAGAAGACCACGGCCCTCAGAATAGCATATGTTTAGTTAGTGTTGCAATCGTCAGTCCTGCTAGTGAAACCGGGTTGAGTCACCTCCAGAACACTAGCCCACTAGTCTAGTCTACCCTCCTAGCTACCCGGGCTTCCCAGTTCATGCTCAAACAAATTTCAAGTTCATGTCACATGTCATATTTATGCACCCAAATAAAACAAGACACCACACATTCCAAAAACCACTACTCTAACTCAGAAATACCATTTTTGAAAAAAATACGCACACTAAAAAAATTTCAAAACTAAATTTGCACTACTTACATGACTAATTAAAAAAATACAGTGTGATCAAAGAAAACACTTTCAAAGTCAAACAATCCATTTAAATAATTTGTTAAACAATTTCAAACTATGTCGCACTACTTTAAACACCGAAAACCTTTACACCATGCAGTCAAAACTAATTTTTCATCTTTAATAATTATTTAATAAAATAATCCAAATTTTCATAAATAAATTTTTAAAGAGAAAAACCACTACTTTACACATTTATCTGACCCGAACCCCCCTTGCATGACCATACGCACACGATGACACCTAAGGAACACAACCCGCATTACGCACGCAACTAAAGAAAACCATCCGAATAGTTAAAAGACCATTTCTATAATTAAACGAACTACCAGAATGATTTGTCAAACCATTTCGAAATACGCCTCACGACATTAAACACCACGAACTCATTAAATGTTCACTTATGACAAAACACATATGGAAGCTATGCCCAAAACACCATTTACACCCTTTGCAAATTCTAACAAAATAAACTGCACAACTTATGAAGCACTTGAAAGCAGTTCGACAGGGTTTTTCACAGCAAAATACTCATTTCATATTAACACGCTAATAAACACATTAAAACATAGAAAACCTCAAGTAAAAACTCATTGCGCACCCAAAAAACTGATTATTAAACATGGTAAATTAATTAATTAAGCAAATGAACTTAGCAATTAATAATCATACGCGAAACCACCTACCTCGGTGACGGGAAACCCCATATATCAAAGCAATTCTCCAATCGCACACTGAATTCGCCGTAATCAACTCAAATAAACTCTAACATCAAAACAACAAACCAATTACACCGAAATTGAACAAAAATCATCACAAATAGACCTTAAAAAACATGTAAGACTTACTCGCAATTCTACAAAAAAAGGAATGACCATCCAAAGTAAAACGTTCCTACGGCAGGGGTTGCGGGAGGCTAACTGAGTAATATGGGGATGCCAAAGGTGATCCTCTCCAGAAGAATTAAACCAAAAAAAAAGGCATCAGAGCAAGGGGGTTTAGCCGGAGAAAATAAATCCCTGAAAGGGGTGCTGGTTGGGTGTGCACATGGTTGTAGGAAGCAGGTTGATCCACTGGGCTTGTCAAAAAGAGCGAGGTCACCGTACCAGGGGGCTTGCACCGGCGAACAGGAAGGCATAGGGAGGTCTGACCATCGGCAGGGCTCATGGGGGAGGTGCATCGGAATTGATTCGGTCGAAGGCTGGGAGGGGAGTCTAGTGAGTGAGGGGGTTCGCTGGTGTGTTGTGCATAGAAGAGAAGAGAAGGGGGTGATGGATAGGAGCAATCCGACGGCTGGCCGTCTCGCTGGAGAAGGAGAGAAAGGGTAGGGAGGGTGTCGCGTCGGTGGTCAAAGATCCAGAGGCAGCTGGTTCTGGGGTAGCTAGTTCGATGAGGAGGAGCAAAGGGGAGGGGAGGGGAGGCGCAAGGTTTGGGCGATGTGTGCTGGTTTTCCTGGTGGTCCGGCCGAGAGGGAGATCGTGCAAGGGAGTAGAAGGGAAGATGCTAGGGTTTGGAGGAGGGGGGTGAGCTGCGAACCAGGGAGAAATTATGCGGGGCAAGGGAGAGGGGGAGGATAGAGGGAAGAGAAAAAAAGAGAAAGAAAGAAAAAGATAAAGGAATTAAAAATAAATTAAAAATAAATATAAATTAAAATTAAAAAAACTAAAAAATCAAATTAGAATAACAATAATATTGTTAACAGTAGTGGTCATAATATTAGTGCCAAAAATATGGTGTTAAAGAAAAACTTATAACGTTAACTTAAAAATAATTATAACCTAATTAAAATCTTAACAAAATTAATAATAGCAATAACATTAAAACTTACATGCTGAAAATTTTATGACCATTTTAATAATTTAATATTATCCAACTAATAAAAATATTAGCTGAAATAATAAGAAGAAGAATAATCCCCAATAAAAATAATAATAATATTACAAAACTCTTAAATTAATTTATCATTTTTTTCATATTTTGTTTTTGAGTTTAAAGTATTATTCAACTCATTAATTAATTGATTACCCGTACACCGGGTAGGTCGCACGAACATCTGACGAAGCCATGCGGCTCCGCCCGTTTCGTCTGCATGCGCCAGTCACTACCGAGTCAAAAAACTCATTTATCATCAAAATGAAAAGACTCAAGTCAGGTCTGGAAACGTGCACGGGGTCGTGTGCATGGTCACACACACAAATATTAACGCATTTAATAATAAAACATTGTCCAATTACGATTGCGTGCTACACACGGTCGCGCGTACGGCCACACACCCGTATAAGATCACAAATCCCTTTTAAATTAGAATCAATTCAAACTGAAACTCAAAGAAAGACCTAAAATAAATTAAAATATAGTAAGCGTCAAGTCGGGTTGTGACAACTCTCCCCACCATGACACTTTCTGCCCCCAGAAATTCCCAAAATACTAGGTCAACTAAGGGTTCCAAGGGAGACCACGAAGACCCCTAAAACAAAACCCCAATCACCCGATGACCGGGCATTCAAAAGCCCATGACCTGAAACTCCAATTTCTCAAAACCAGAATCACCAAGAAAAAAGACCAACAAGGAATCCACCTCGAAGTAGAACTGTAATATGGAACACCCCGACCCCTGACTTAGGGATCACCCGGGCCACTCGAGATATCCAAGAACACTCGTCCAGCGACCCATTATCTGAGCTAACCAGTTATCATGGTCGAGGTCGGGCAGAGCAGAAGTAAGGGGCTTCTCCACCAACGCACTTTGAAAACAATGTCTTCCATGAGCTCGTCCTATGGTGGTCTCCCCACCATATTAGGGTTCTTGTCAAACATTGGTTCTTCAAACCAAGACAACTCACCAACCCAGACAGACATCCAACCCTTGCTTGACCATCCATGCTCCCTATGTTTGACCAACACAAGAGGGGGGCATTGGTGAGACCCACACTGGGTCTCCCCACCATTTTAAAATTTCCCAACACCACAGAACCCGCGTGGGCATTCCCAGTTTACTTTGAGAGATACGGACTGGACTCTTCATCACAAACCCACCAACACAGTTTGACTTGCATGAAAAATTCCCATAGTAGACCACACTCAACCACATAAGATGGTGTTGATAGAAAAAAAACTCCTAAACTTATCGGCGAACTGGACAGGCGTGTGAGAGAATCCCCAAAATGAGTATAACTTGGATTCATAAGTGACCCACAAGAAGTCTTACAGAGCCCACCTGATAGCTTTACAAGAATATGAATTCTACGAACCTCTTTAGGCCTGAAGAGGAACTCCCATAAACTAATACTGCAACAAGGATACACGACCTTCATTCCCATCACAAAAAAAAACCTTTAGAGGTGATACTGCAATAAGGAAATTTAAGTTGTCCTCATCCGTCATTGCAGACTTAAGTCGGACCAAACTCGTTCCACGTCCGACGAGTTTTTCACTGCGTGCAAGTTTCACCCCAAGAACTATGGATGGGGCCCTGATGTCTGAAGCATCTACCGCCTCGCAGTCACAAGCTGACCACCTCTGACTGGAACTTCCTCCATTGGGAAAGCAACCTGCATAATACTCCTCATCCCCCAAGCGGACACTTCGTCAACATACCAACTAAGAAGTGCAGCGAACGACTTAGGGTGTCCAACTGACCACCCTAGAGGTAGGAGATTGAGAGGTCTGTCAAACGCATGACACAAACTGACGAGAGGGGAACTCCAAGAACAAGTCTCGTTGGTTCACACTCTTCATCCGATGAGGAACACGCACTTACCACAATATGGACGAGAACAACAACTATTACGAACTTTAAGCTGGTTGTTCCACACAACCTCTCGGAGAACATGAAACCAGCTCATCAGAAAGCTCAATGCACCCCTTCGCCGCCTGTTGACTGGTCGAGACCCTACAAGATCAACCACTTTCCCTCACCTTCACTTCTTTAGGTGAAACCTCAAGATGAAGGTAGTCTTGAGGATCGCTCAATAAATCCTCATTCATAGCAGAATGAGATTATCATCGTTTACTAATCTAGTCTTGCTCCTCCAAACACACTCGAGACGACTTACACCCATACAACATTCAGAGTTCCTTAAAAACCAAAGATACTCTAAAATTAGCAAAGCATTCAACCATATTCATTGGACCTCACATCTCCAAAAAACTCACACAACCCAGTAGAACCCAACTATGCCCCTCCACTGAGAGTCTGATCCGGTCCAAGAAATGATAGAGACCTGCTGGAACCCATGGAACATTTCTAGGGGGCATATCCCAAACAAGAAACATGAAAAAACCTTCCACATATCCAAACACATCACAATATAAACATCAACATTCCATAAACAAATCCAATAATTCAAATTTAAAACATCAATTCATTTTCAAAGAAAAACACTCACTTGAAAACCGAAGCACTGCACAACAAGCCCAAAATCTATTTTGAAAATCCATATTTACTCTAAACACAATGTCATTTTTTTCCATTTTCAAAACCATTTGTGCACAAAAACCCATTTAAGAAAAAGGCCCACTTTCTAGGAAACAAGAAGAAACCTTAGAAATCAATCAACCACCACTGATATTCCATGGTGCCTCACAAATATGCATTTTCATGCCACTCAGGCACCCTTCCACATGATTCAACAACTAGCCATTAATCAAGTCCACATGCACATGCGATCACCCATAGGAATACCACTGAAAAGAACTAAGGTTACTCCTATTTCAAAACAAAACATTCTCAATATTCGAAAATACCTTTTTTTCCAAACCATTTCAAAAATTGAAGACATATTTTAAAAATGATTCCCATTTCAAAAATAACTCACTTCAATTTCAAATAACCCAAAACATTCTTTTAGAAAATCAACTTCAACAAATCAACGCCAAATTCCAAAAACAAGGTCCAAGAGAAAAGCACCCCAAAAATAATGTCAAATACACACCAAAATAAAATAAGAGCAACACCGATGTCTACATCCTTTTTTAAAGGAAAACAATCTCGCGCCAATACCAAAATTGAAGCAAGATATCACAAACATTAAAGCACCTGGGAGGAGGACTAGTGGTAGTGTCTAACCCGACTACATGGTTTAGCAGACCATGCCCTAGGTAATCACCAACCACTAGGAGTGTCAAACCGTACTCTTGGGCATCACATGGGTCGCTACTCCATGTGAGGCTGCACGCAGTACCGGTTTACTCCTATTTTCATCCCCCATCCACACAGAGCAAAACCAAAAACTTAAATCCCAAACTACCCCTGGTTACTCGACGATCGGAACGAGAAAAAGTTCATGACGCTCTTCTCGCACCTATCCCTCGAGCACCGACAGTCCTATCTCCAATCTACCTGACATACCAAATAACAAGAACAAAACCTCCTCTGATACCATTTTTTCATGATCCAGGCCAGGTCTCCATCCAACCCGGCGCCCGACCCAGTCCGCGACATGGCCCGAAGGGCATTCCTGATCCCCATGGGCTGGCACAAGTGCCCGGGTATCAAAAATAAACTTGGGAACGATTTACCCGGATGAATAAAAATAAAACAGACCAACAAGCTGAATAAATTGAAACAAAAAAAAACAGAGAACCAAACAGACCCTTATATCAAGTTTAGATCTAAATTTTACAACTTGAACTAAAAACCCAAAAGTGACTACATTAAAGGAAACCAAAACTCCAACACAAACCTTTGCGAGACATGAGGAGTCACATCCCCAGGCCACTGCCACCAACCAACATGAGGATGCTACCGACAACCTGAACCACCAATGCTAAGCCTGATGCCTCAACCTGGAAAGAAAAAGAAACAGGATCTACATACACACAAAAGATGTATGTAGGGTGTGAGCTAAAATCCTAGTAAGATGCCACCGAGAAAAGGTTCCATGAAAAATTATTAAATGACAAATACATTTTCAACTTTAATTAAAGAATGGAAATAAAATCTTTAACATCTTTAGAGAAAATAGTTTTAGATAAAACAGTTTTAAAAAGAAACAATTTAAATTAAAACACACGCACACACACACACACACTTACTTTTAAAATAACCAAAGTGTTACACTGATTGGCCTAAATTAACCAATGAGCACTAATATGGGAGAGGCCACATGGGTGTCAGCTAGCTTGGGTCCCTAGATCTTCGTGTCTCGGTGAAACGTGGCTTAAAAGGCCACGACCCTCAGAAAACGTGGCTTAGAAGACCACGACCCTCAGAATATCATATGTTTAGTTAGTGTTGCAATCGTCAGTCCTGCTAGTGAAACCGGGTCGAGTCACCTCCAGAACATTATCCCACTAGTCTAGTCTACCCTCCTAGCTACCCGGGCTTCCCAATTCATGCGCAAACAAATTTCAAGTTCATGTCACATGTCATATTTTTGCACCCAAATAAAACAAGACACCACACATGCCAAAAACCACTACTCTAACTCAGAAATACCATTTTGGAAAAAAATACGCACACTAAAAATATTTCAAAACTAAATTTTCACTACTTACACGACTAATTAAAAAATTATAGTGTTGTCAAAGAAAACACTTTCAAAGTCAAACAATCCATTAAAAGAATTTATTAAACATTTTCAAACTATGTCGCACTACTTTAAACACCGAAAACCTTTACACCATGTAGTCAAAACAAAATTTTCATCTTTAATAATTATTTAATAAAATAATACAAATTTTCATAAATAAATTTTTAAAGAGCAAAACCACTACTTTACACATTTAGCTGACCCAAACCCCCCTTGCATGACCATACACACATGACGACACCTAAGGAACACAACCCGCATTACGCACGCAACTAAAGAAAACCATCCGAACAGTTAAAAGACCATTGCTATAATTAAATGAACTACCAGAATGATTTGTCAAACCATTTAGAAATATGCCTCATGACATTAAACACCACGAACTCATTAAATGTTCACCTATGAAAAAACGCATGTGGAAGCTACGCCCAAAACACCATTTACACCCTTTTCACATTCTAACAAAATAAACTGCACAACTTATGAAGAACTTGAAAGCAGTTCAACAGGGTTTTTCACAGCAAAATACTCATTTCATATTAACACGCTAGTAAACACATTAAAACATAGAAAACATCAAGTAAAAACTCATTACGCACCAAACAAACTGATTATTAAACATGGTAAATTAATTAATTAAGCAAATGAACTTAGCAATTAATAATCATACGCGAAACCACCTACCTCGATGACGGGACACCCCATATATCAAAGCAATGCTCCAATCGCGCACCGAATTCGCTGTAATCAACTCAAATAAACTCTGACATCAAAACAACGAACCAATTACACCGAAATTGAACCAAAATCGTCACAAATGGACCTTAAACAACATGTAAGACTTACTCGCAATTCTACCAAAAACAAGGAATGACAATCCAATGTAAAACGAACCTGCGGTAGGGGTTGCGGGAGGCTAACTGAGTAAGATGGGGATGCCAAAGGTGATCCTCGCCAGAAGAATTCGACCGAAAAAAAAGGCATCAGAGAGAGGGGGTTTAGCCGGAGAAAATAAATCACTGAAATGGGTGCTGGTTGGGTGTGCGCATGGTTATAGGAAGCAGGTTGATCCACTGGGCTTGTCGAAAAGAGCGAGGTCACTGGACCAGGGGGCTCACACCGGTGAACAGGAAGGCATAGGGAGGTCTGACCATCGGCAGGGCTCATGGGGGAGGTGCACCGGAATTGAGCCGGTCGAAGGCTAGGAGGGGAGTCTGGTGGGTGAGGGGGTCCGCTGGTGTGTTGCACGTAGAAGAGAAGAGAAGGGGGAGATGGATAGGAGAAAGTTGGCGGTTGGCCGTCTCGCTGGAGAAGGAGAGAAAGGGTAGGGAGGGTGTTGCGCTGGTGGTCGGAGAGCCAGAGGCAGCTGGTTCTGGGGTAGCTGGTTCGATGAGGAAGAGCAAAGGGGAGGGGAGGGGAGGCGCAAGGTCGGGGCGATGCGTGCTGGTTTTCCTGGTGGTCCGGCCGAGAGGGAGATGGCGCAAGGGGGTATAAGGGCAGCTGCTAGGGTTTGGAGGAGGGGGGTGAGCTGCGAACCAGGGGGAAATTGTGCGGGGCAAGGGAGAGGGGGAGGATAGAGGGAAGAGAAAAAAAGAAAGAAAAAAAAGATAAATTAATTAAAAAGAAATTACAAATAAAGATAAATTAAAACTAAAATAAACTACAAAATCAAATTAGAATAACAATAATATTGTTAACAGTAGTGGTCATAATATTAGTGCCAAAAATATGGTGTTAAAGAAAAACTTATAACGTTAACTTAAAAATAATTATCGCATAATTAAAATCTTAACAAAATTAATAATAGCAATAACATTAAAACTTACATGCTGAAAATTTTATGTCCATTTTAATAATTTAATATTATCCAACTAATAAAAATATTAGCGGAAATAATAAGAAGAAGAATAATCCCCAATAAAAATAATAATATTATTAAAAAACTCTTAAATTAATTTATCATTTTTTTCATATTTTGTTTTTGAGTTTAAAGTATTATTCAACTCGTTAATTAATTGATTAACTGCACACCGGGTAGGTCGCACGAACATCTGGTGAAGCCATGCAGCTTCGCCCGTTCCGTGCGCATGCGCCAGTCACTACCGAGTCAAAACACTCATTTATCATCAAAACGCAAAGACTCAAGTCAGGTCTGGAAATGTGCATGGGGTCGTGTTCAAGGTCACACAAACAAATAATAACACATTTAATAATAAAACATTGTCCAATTACGATTGCGTGCTACACACGGTCGCGCGTACGGCCACACACCCGTATAAGATCACAAATCCCTTTTAAATTATAATCGATTCAAACTATAACTCAAAGAAAGAATTAAAATAAATTAAAATATAGTAAGCGTCGGGTCGGGTTGTGACAATTCTCCCCACCATGACACTTTTTGCCCCCAGAAGGTCCCAAAATACTAGGTCAACTATGGGTTCCAAGTGATACCATGAAGACCCATAAAACAAAACCCCAATCACCCGATGACCGGGCATTCAAAAGCCCATGACCTGAAACTCCAATTTCTCAAAACCAGAATCACCAAGAAAAAAGACCAACAAGGAATCCACCTCGAAGTAGAACTACAATATTGAACACCCCGACCCCTGACTTAGGGATCACCCGGGCCGCTCGAGATATCCAAGAACACTCGTCCAGCGACCCATTATCCGAGCTAACCAATTAGCATGGTTGAGGTCGGGCGGAGCAGAAGTAAGGGCCTTCTCCACCAAGGCACTTTGAAAACAATGTATTCCATGATCTCGTCCTATGGTGGTCTCCCCACCATATTAGGGTTCTTGTCAAACATTGGTTCTTCAAACCAAGACAACTCACCAACCCAGACAGACATCCAACCCTGGCTTGACCATCCAAGATCCCTATGTTTGACCAACACAAGAGGGCGGCATTGGTGAGACCCGCACTGGGTCTCCCCATCATTTTAAAATTTTCCAACACCATGGAACTTGCGCGGGCATTCCCAGTTTACTTTGAGATATACGGACTGGACTCTTCATCACAAACCCACCAACACAGATTGACTTGCACGAAAAATTCCCATAGTGGACCACACTCAACCACATAAGATGGTGTTGATAGAAAAAACCCCTAAACTTAGCAGAAAACTGGACAGGCGTGTGAGAGAATCCCCAAAACGAGTATAACTTGGATTCCTATGCAACCCACAAGAAGGCTTACAGAGCCCGCCTGCTATCTTTACAAGAATTTGAATTCTACGAACCTCTTTAGGCCCAAAGAGGAACTCTCATAAACTAAGACTGCAACGAGGATACACGACCTTCATACCCATCACAAAAAAACCTACAGAGGCAATACCACAATAAGGAAATTTAAGTTGTCCCCATCCGTCATTGCAGACTTAAGTCGGACCAAACTCGTTCCACATCTGACGAGTTTTTGACTGCGTGCAAGCTTCACCCCAAGACCTATGGCTGGGGCCCTGATGTCTGAAGTATCTACCGCCTCGCAGTCATAAGCTGACCACCTATGACTGGAACTTCCTCTGTTGGGAAAGCAACCTGCATACTACTCCTCATCCCCCAAGCGGACACTTCGTCAACATACCAACTAAGAAGTGCAGCAAACGACTTAGGGTGTCCAACTGACCACCCTAGAGGTTGGAGATTGAGCGGTCTGTCAAACGCATGACACAAACTGACGAGAGGGGAACTCCAAGAACAAGTCATGTTGGTTCACACTCTTCATTGGATGAGGAACATGCACTTACCACAATATGGACAAGACCAACAACTATTACAAACTTTAAGCTGGTTGTTCCACAAAACCTCTCAGAGAACATGAAACCAGCTCATCAGAAAGCTCAACACACCCCTTCGCCGCCTGTTGACTGGTCGATCCCCTACGAGATCAACCACTTTCCCTCACCTTCACTTCTTTAGGTTCAACCTCAAGATGAAGGTAGTATTGAGGATCGCTCAATAAATCCTCATTCATAGAAGAACGAGATGATCGTCGTTTACTAATCTAGTCTCGCTCCTCCAAACACACTCAAGACGACTTACACCCATACAACATTCAGAGTTCCTTAAAAACCAAAGACACTCTAAAATTCGCAAAGCATTCAACCATATTCATTCGACCTCACATCTTCAAAAAACTCATACAACCGAGTAGAACCCAACTCTGCCCCTCCAATGAGAGTCTGAGCCGGGACAAGAAATGATAGAGACCTGCTGGAACCCATGGAACATTTCTAGGGGGCATATCCCAAACAAGAAACATGAAGAAACCTTCCACAAATCCAAACACATCACAATATAAACATCAACATTCCATAAACAAATCCAATAATTCCAATTTAAAACATCAATTCATTTTCTAAGAAAAACACTCACTTGAAAAACCAAGCACTGCACAACAAGCCCAAAAGCTATTTTTAAAATACATCTTTACTCTAAACACAATGTCATTTTTTTCTGTTTTCAAAACCATATGTGCACAAAAACCCATTTAAGAAAAAGTCATACTTTCTAGGAAACAAGAAGAAACCTTAGAAATCAATCAACCACCACTGATATTCCATGGTACCTCACAAATATGCATTTTTGTTCCACTCAGGCACCCGTCCACATGATTCACCAACTAGACATTAATAAAGTCCACATGCACATGTGATCACCCATAGTAATACCACTGAAAAGAAACAAGTTTTCTCTGCTTTCAAAACAAAACATTATCAATATCCGAAAATACCTTTTTTTCAAACCATTTCAAAAATTCAAGACATATTTTAAAAATACTTCCCATTTCAAAAATAAATCACTTCAATTTCAAATAACCCAAAATGTTCTTTTAGAAAATCAACTTCGACAAATCAATGCCAAATCCCAAAAACAAGGTCCAAGAGAAAATCACCCCAAAAATAATATCAAAAACACACCAAAATAAAATAAGATCAGCACCAAAGTCCGCTTCCCTTTTTAAAGGAAAACAATCTCGCACCAATCCCAAAATTGAAGCAAGATATCACAAACATTAAAGCACCTGGACGGAGGACTAGTGGTCGTGTATTACCCGACTACATGGTTTAGCAGACCATGCCCTAGGTAAGCACCAACCACTAGGAGTGTTGAACCGTACTCTCGGGCATCACATGGGTCGCTACTCCATGTGAGGCTGCACGCAGTACCAGTTTAATCCTATTGTCATCCCCCATCCACACAGAACAAAACCAAAAACTTAAATCCCAAACTACCCCTGGTTACTCGAGGATCAGAATGAGAAAAAGTTCATGACGCTCTTCTCTCACCTATCCCTCGAACACCAACAGTCCTATCTCCAATCTACCTGACATCCAAAATAACAAGAACAAAACCTCCTCTGATACCATTTTGTCATGAACCAGGTCGGGTCGTCATCCGACCAGGCACCCGACCCAGTTCGCGACATGGTCGAAGGGTGTTCCTGATCCCCACGGGCTGGCACAAGTGCCCGGGTATCAAAAATAAACTTGGGAATGATTTACCCGGATGAATAAAAATAAAACAGACCAACAAGGTGAATAAATTGAAACAAAAAAAACAAACAACCAAACAGACCCTTATATCAAGTTTAGATTTAAAGTTTACAACTTGAACTAAAAACCCAAAAGTGACTACATTAAAGGAAATTAAAACTCCAACACAAACCTTTGCGCGACATGAGGAGTCACATCCCCAAGCCACCGCCACCGACCAACATGAGGATGCTACCGAAAACCTGAACCACCAATGCTAAGCCCGATGCCTCAACCTGGAAAGAAAAAGAAACAGGATCTACATACACCCAAAGATGTATGTAGGGTGTGAGCTAAAAGCCCAGTAAGATGCCACCGAGAAAAGGTTCCATGCAAAATTATTAAATGAAAAATACATTTGCAACTTTAATTAGAGAATGGAACTAAAATCTTGAAGAACTTTAGAGAAAATAGTTTTAGATAAAACAGTTTTGAAAAGAAACAATTTAAATTAAAACACACGCACACACACACACACACTTACTTTTAAAATAACCAAAGTGTCACACTGATTGGCGTAAATTAACCAATGAGCACTAATATGGGAGAGTCTGCATAGGTGTCAGCTAGCTTGGGTCCCTAGATCTTCGTGTCTCAGGGAAACGTGGCCTAGAAGGCCACGACCCTCAGAAAACGTGTCTTAGAAGGCCACGACCCTCAGAAAATGTGGCTTAGAAGACAACAACACTCATAATAGCATATGTTTAGTTAGTGTTACAATCGTCAGTCCTGCTAGTGAAATTAGGTCGAGTCACCTCCAGAACACTAGCCCACTAGTCTAGTCTACCCTCCTAGTTACCCGGGCTTCCCAGTTCGTGCTCAAACAAATTTCAAGTTCATGTCATATGTCATATTTATGCACCCAAATAAAAAAAGACACCACACATGCCAAAAACCAGTACTCTCACTCAGAAATACCATTTTGGAAAAAAATACGCACACTAAAAATATTTCAAAACTAAATTTGCACTACTTACACGACTAATTAAAAAAATATAGTGTGGTCAAAGAAAACACTTTCAAAGTCAAACAATCCATTAAAAGAATTTATTAAACAATTTCAAACTATGTCTCACTACTTTAAACACCGAAAACCTTTAAACTATGCAGTCAAAAAAAATCATCTTTAATAATTATTTAATAAAACAATCCAAATTTTCATAAATAAATTTTTAAAGAGAAAAACCACTACTTTACACATTTAGCTGACCCAAACCCCCCTTGCATGACCATACGCACATGAAGACACCTAAGGAACACAACCCGCATTACGTACGCAACTAAAGAAAACCATCCAAATAGTTAAAAGACCATTGCTATAATTAAACGAACTTCCAGAATGATTTGTCAAACCATTTAGAAATACGCTGCACAACATTAAACACCACGAACTCATTAAATGTTCACTTATGACAAAACGAATATGGATGCTACGCCCAAAACACCATTCACACCCTTTTCACATTCTAAAAAAATAAACTGCACAACTTATGAATCACTAGAAAGCAGTTCGACAGGGTTTTTCATAGAAAAATACTCATTTCATATTAACACACTAGTAAACACATTAAAACATAGCGAACCTAAAGTAAAAACTCATTGCGCACCAAACAAACTGATTATTAAACATTGTAAATTAATTAATTAAGAAAATGAACTTTGCAATTAATAATCATACGCGAAACCACCTACCTCGGTGACGAGAAACCCCATATATCAAAGCAATGCTCTAATCGTGCACCAAATTCGCCGAAATCAACTCAAATAAACTCTAACATCAAAACAATGAACCAATTACACCGAAATTGAACCAAAATCATCACAAATGGACCTTAAACAACATGTAAGATTTACTCGCAATTCTACCAAAAACAAGGAACGACCATCCGAAGTAAAACGTACTTGCGGCAGGGGTTACGGGAGGCTAACTGAGCAAGATGGGGATGCCAAAGGTGAGACTCGCCAGAAGAATTCAACCAAAAAAAGGCATCGGAGCGAGGGGGTTTAGCTAGAGAAAATAAATCACTGAAAGGGGTGCTGGTTGGGTGCGCGCATGGTTGTAGGAAGCAGGTCGATCCACCGGGCTTGTCGAAAGGAGCGATGTCACCGGACCAGGGGGCTCACACCGGCGAACAGGAAGGCATAGGGAGGTCTGACCGTCGGCAGGGCTCATGGAGGCGGTGCACCGGAATTGAGCTGGTCGAAGGCAGGGAGGGGAGTCTGGTGGGTGAGGGGGCTCGCTGGTGTGTTGTGTGTAGAAGAGAAGAGAAGGGGGCGATGGATAGGAGCAAGCTGACGGTTGTCCGTCTCGCTGGAGAAGGATAGAAAGGGTAGGTAGGGTGTTGCGCCGGTGGTCGGAGAGCCGGAGGCATCTGGTTCTGGGGTAGCTAGTTCGATGAGGAGGTGCAAAGCATAGGGGAGGGGAGGCGCAAGGCCGGGGTGATGCACGCTGGTTTTCCTGGTGGTCCGGCCGAGAGGGAGATGGTGCAAGGGAGTATAAGGGCGGCTGCTAGGGTTCGGAGGAGGGGGGTGAGCCGTGAACCAGGGGGAAAATTGTGTGGGGCAAGGGAGAGGGGGAGGATAGAGGGAATAGAAAAAAAATAAGAAAAAAAATCAAGGAATTAAAAAAATAAAAATAAAGAAAATTAAAACTAAAACAAAATACAAAATCAAATTAGAATAACAATAATATTTTTAACAATAGTGGTCATAATATTAGTGCCAAAAATAAGCTTTTAAATAAAAACTTATAAAGTTAACTTAAAAATAATTATAACCTAATTAAAATATTAACAAAATTAATAATAGAAATAACATTAAAACTTACATGCTAAAAATTTTATAACCATTTTAATAATTTAATATTATCCAACTAATAAAAATATTAGCTAAAATAATTATAAGAAGAATAATCCACAATAAAAATAATAATAATATTAAACAACTCTTAAATTAATTAATCATTTTTTTCATATTTTGTTTTTGAGTTTAAAGTATTATTCAACTCGTTAATTAATTGATTACCCAAACACCGGGTAGGTCGCATGAACATTTGACAAAGCCATGTAGCTCCGCCCATTCCGTGCGCATGTGCCAGTCACTACCGAGTCAAAACACTCATTTATCATCAAAACTCAAAGACTCAAGTCGGGTCTGGAAATGTGCACGGGGTCGTGTGTAAGGTCACACACACAAATAATAACACATTTAATAATAAAACATTTTCCAATTACGATTTTATGCTACACATGGTCGCGCGTACGGCCACACACCCGTATAAGATCACAAATCCCTTTTAAGTTAGAATCAATTCAAACTGAAACTCAAAGAAAGACCTAAAATAAATTAAAATATAGTAAGCGTCAGGTCGGGGTGTGACAATAATTATAGAGTAAGTTTAATTATTGTATTTTCATGTGGTTTATGAATCACATATCATTTCTATCCTATTTATATTTCTTTCTATGCATGAAACAGAAAACTATTCTATTTATATCTTATATTTTGAATTTTAACTTAAGCATACTTGATAATCACAATAGTCAAGTGGATAATCCTTTTGAATGACTAGAGATATGAACTCTAAATTAGCATGTGTACTTATTTTTAAAATATATAATGAACTTATATGAAAGATATATAAGAAAAGTTCTTTATAATATCTTTCCATTCTTGAAAAAAAAGATTCTTTGTCTAAATTGATCATTGCTTATTTTGACAAGTCCTTTTCTAATTCACATAAAATGATGAGTTGAATTATCAAAAAGTCACACCAATGATAATAATTATAATCACAATGATCTATAATATAAATTGATATTTATAAGATAAACCTCTAGAAACACCATTCTCATAATATAATTCATCATACATATTCATAAGATAAAACACTTTAGTTCTTTGACATATGTACCATGAATAAGATAAATAGTAAAGATTTACTATATGTGCAGGATAATTCCATTTCATAAGATGATATTTTTTGTTTTAAGATAAATTACTTTTACACTTTTCTTTACATCCATAATACAATTCATTTATGAAGGTCCTCTTCGTAAAACAAAATACATCGACCAATTTTTTATTTGACTTTTATTTTAGACCATGAATACTTTGTAAGATAATATACTTATGTAGTAAGATAATTTTTTTACTCTAAGATTCTACAAGTTAAAAACCTTTAGTTAAGACTTCAGATTATGGTGTAAGTATCCTTCATAAGATAATTATTTTACAAATAAGATAATATTTACATGTAAGATAAATTCCTTTGACATGAAACTGAATTCCAATATCCATAAGATGAATTTCTATTAACTTGTAGGATAAATGATATTAACTAATTATCCACATTAGATAAATTCCTTTATAATTTATTCATCAAATGAATAATAATCCTTAAGAATAGTTAGGCATAAAATTATAAAACACTTAAGATAAACTTGTTGGAAAATAAATTATGATTTTTTGAATTATCAAAACATATAGAAAACTAAGATATGTTAGATCAACATAGGTCTATCCAACAATCTCTCCCTTTTTGGAGATCAAAAAACCCATAATCAAATAATCACGAAAGAAAATATTTTATTTGGAAATTATTATATAAGGTAAATTCATTAAATTTTGTGTTACTTTCTCCTATAAATAGAGCTTGGGCTTAATTCTCCTCTTGACTATAATTTGGTATTCTTTCCTTTTATCTTTGGAAATTAATCAATAATTCCCTCATAATTTGGAATTTCTTATCTCCTTTTTTTGATATCAATAAAGAATGAGTTAATAACACATTAATTATTACACATGAACAACTGTATAGAGTTAGAACTTAATATGACTAGATTATGGAATTATCTTGGAAGTAAATCATCACAGTCGAGAAAAAAATCAAATAGATTGAAAAGAGAATCAAAAAAAAAAGATAAATTTAGAATCAAAACTAATTAAAAGAATTTAAGCAAAATAATGAAAGAGATAAAAAATAGGGAAAAAACAGCCAAGAACCAAGTAAACATCTATGAAATTGTTAAATTATTCAAGTAAATTTATAATTCATTAAATCTTTTGAGAATATAATCCATTAAATATTAGTTAAAAAACATAATTAAGATAAAAAATAATTATTGTAGTATAGGATGATATTTTGGAGGTGATTTTTTGAAGGATTGAGGATGGTATATGTGGAAGGAAGATGTAGGAAATGGGGAATTAGTACTTTCTCCAGTAACAGATCCCAATATGGTAAAATATAATCTAAAGAAATATCTATCTCCTGGGGTGGTTCTCACTAAACTAGATTGGATAACAGTAAAATCTTTTTTAGTTATTTCCATGTAAAAAATATTTGAAAGTGTGAAAGGTACCTTATTTAAAGTGGTAGGATAAGACAATGAATCTTCTAAAACAATCCTTAGATTATATCTTAAATAAATCTTAGTGAGATCAAATATATCCTTAAGCTTATAAGATGTGGTAGAATCATGATCAGAAATATAGGGTCTCAGGGAACATCTGCCTTACAGATTAAATAATGCATCCTCACATAAGTCAATATATTTGACCACATCATTATTACAGTTATCAATTAAGAGTGTAAAACTATTTCATGTATTCTGAGAAACTTTTTTAAAGTAGTTATATAAATAACCTTTCTTGGAATAATTTATAATCAACTTCTTTAAAACATATAACTTATTATCATAAAAAATCACTAAACTGGTGACAGAGATAGAGGTAACTAGAACTGTATGATATGTGTCGGCACTAAAAACTACTTTACCTTTGGAGATTTCATAGTTCTCCATAGGATCTATAAATTAATCATCTTCCTTAAAAGATGAGTCTAATATCATTTTTCTCGCTAATAATTATGTAGATGGCCAAACTTGTCCTCCAACACTGTAAAACTTTTTTCCAATGATCCATCCATTTTCCCTAATCTGGTGATAATAAATCTTGTATATTTTATAACTTATATTGAAAAATCCAAAATTAATAGAACCTTATCCTTAAAAAAATTACTAATATCCTTATAATATTTATTGATACAGTTCAAGGTGATTCTTAGGATTATTGTAACACTCCTGATCTCAGCAACCAAACTGTGTTGAAGATCTAGAAAAATTTCTCTTAAAATAAGTTTAAATTTTATAGAGGTGATCCCATATTTATAGATTGAGATACATAATATGACTTTGATTCCATAATATATTTATCTAAAAATAATTTCCATAATTATTCATTGATAGGTTCTTTTGAAACTCTTTCCATAACTGATTAAGTAAAAACATTTAATCCATCCAAGTCAGACTTTGATACATCACTTCACAAAGAGTCATAACCTTTTCATGAAACTAAATAATCTCATTTATAATTAGATTAAATCTAGATAGAAGTCTATCATAACAAAAAATATCTATCTCATCAGTCGCATCAAGATCATACGTAGGTACCATAGAGGTACTACGGTCTATAGATATAGACTCGGAAACTTATTAAGGTTCTATGACCTCCCGAACCTCATTTACAGAATGATTTACTTAAATTTTTTGAGTTTATTCAACTAGGGGAACTTTTTCAATGTGATATGGTTCATATAATTATCATACTTATTTCCTCTTAGCTACCAAAAATGTATCTTTGTCAATTCCCTCTAATTATTCCTAATAAGAACGAAAGGAATCACTAATAATAAAATAAAAAAAATCACACGTAACTCTTCATCTTATCTCGGCATGTGGAGAAACTTTAAATAATCAAATGGGACCAGTATTAGTGGTAATGGTCCTATTTTGACCAACAATCACAAGATTTTTAAAGTTCATATCCAAACTTTTTCTTGTGGTAGAAATTGGTAGAGCATGAGGATGAATGGTGGAAAGTGTGGGCATCTCCACAACCACCTAACATGATTTTTATTTCACCTTTATTGTATTTTCTTCTATTCTATCATCACCAAGATTAATATCATATGAAATAATAACTCAAAATCTATTTAATTGATCAAAAAGAGTCACGGTGTTTAAAGGTTCTTCCACAACAATACTTTTAGTAACTTGTTCAGGTACCTTACCAGAAACTATTTCATGAGATGACTTCCCCTTAGCTTGAGTAGGGTCTACTTACATCTCTTTTTCTATGCCAACTGGTAGCAACTTCCTTACCAAAAATCTCTAGAAATTTCACTACACATCAAATTTTAGGGACTCAAATTTGTTAACACATGACAAAGGGTAGTCATGGTCTCATCCAAGAATATACAAGATTTTGAAAAAATATAATGTTAACATCCTCCCAAATAGATAGAAGTTGACTATATTTATAAAGAACCAAACTTATCATAAATTAATATTAGATCTTAATAGAAGGATATTTATTACATAATATAACATTACATGCTAGAATAATTTAGGTCTAGTGCCTTTGGAAACTTGGACACATAAACAACTGGACCAAAAGTGAGCTATGTAATCTCCCTCTAAACTCTTCATAACTAGAACCCTTATAATACATACCATACATAATAACATTATTCATATCTTGGGGAATGGAAATATAAGAAATGGTGATATAAGATTCAAATTAAGGGTAAATATGGTAGATATCAATTTAACATGAGCATACAGTTATAATAACATGAGAATAACATTTTAAAACCAAACCTTGTATATCATAGATCATAAACACGAGTCATGGAATAAATATTTTGAATTCTTAATAGATGAATCATAATGGAATCAAATAAAATAATCCATGAGAACATAACACTAGCATAAGACACAGATTTTTTGCATAAAAATAATTATAGAAAATATTATTTCAAGGATATCCACCAAGAAATTTGTAACATGTTAGGCTTGGGATCTCCCTATTTCTTTGGTTGTTTGATTTTCACCTGAAAAGGGACCCCTCTGCCTCCTACTTCTATTTGGATTTCACTTCCTAAGATTCCTCTCCATTTCTAGAATATAGTGATTATAAGGATGATTAGAAACATGGTTGGAAGATTCCCATGTTCATATATCTACATTTAACTTCTTTTTTACCCCATATCTCCTCATATTTGTGTCGATTTGGACATATCAAGGGCTCTATCAGAGTTCATTTGTATCAAGATAGAAGGTGAACTTTTCTAGAAGAAATTTTTTTATTAAGAATCATGTATTTCCTTCTATTCATATTATAGGTGGATAGTCCATGAATCCTCCAAATTTTGTAAAGGGGTGAAGTTTGTTCCTTTTACAAGCCTCTCAATTGATCAATTGGGTACCATTGATTCAGCTTTTATAGACTCTCATCAGAAAGTGGTGAGGTCTCTAAACCTAGACCTAAGGGTCACAAAATTATTTTCTAGGATGAGGTGAAACCTTGTTTGATCCAAGATAGCTATTTAGATCACAAAAGTGGTTGGTCTGAGTTTTCCTATTATTTCACCTTGTTTTTCTAGGTTGTTATTGCAGGAGGTAAGAAAAAAGGACATGAGCTTGATACTGGAGCCTATTGTGATGCAACCTAGAACACCCATATACCTATATTGGGATTGGGTTAACCTCCCATGTACCCATTTTTAGGCTTGGGATAACCTCCCATATACCCCTCAATCACATATAATATTAATCATTACCCAATGCATTAGAAGGAGATATAAGTACCACCCATCTTTGTTATAACGTAACCATATTCCTTGGTTATAATGTAACCATAGTCACATAATGAAAATAATATATATGTGTAGAACAATATTATAAAACATTCATCATATCAAAACCCAGGAAAGTAAATGGGTATCATAAACATTTCATCATAACATAACATTTGGAAAAGAAATAGATTTCATAATCATTACAACAAAGTATCACTCGTAGAAAAAGAATCAAGTTTAATAAGAATTATATCATGGTATAACCCATGGAAATTAAATGTGTTTCATAAACATAAACCATCTAGAAAAATAATAATAATAATGGTATGTTTGGATCATATACCAATTAAGGAAAAAGTAACATAAAAGGACTCACCTTAGATAGAAAATGGTTTTGAAATATCACTTGGAACATTTCTTGAGGAAAATATCCTTTCCACTTTGAAAAAAACTTTTTAAAACATAAAATATTTTTAAAAAAATTATTTAAAAATAACCATGTAAACTTATAAAGTAATCTTCAAAATCATCTAAAATATTTCTTTAAGAACATATCCTTTATGATTTCGAAATCAATTTTTAAAACAAAAAATTCATAAAAAGTTTTGGAAATCAATTTATTTGAAAATAAACTTTGAAAATTATAAATTAATATTAAAAAATTATTTTTTCATGATGGTAGAAAATATCATTCATTTCATACATGTTAGAACAAATATTTCTTTTACATTCTTGGTAAATCCAAACGGGATATTTTTTGAAAAAAGACATGATGATTCCTCTTAAAAAACTTTGTAATAGTAAAACATGGGAAAAATGTATTTAATAAATCCTTTTTATAATTTTAAAACATTTTTATAAAACATGGGTATGTCATAAAAATGTTGTTTCGATTTAAGAGAAAAATAAAGTCGGTTTACTTTTAAAAAAATTATTTTTGAATCTTGAGTACATAAAGAGATGAAAATGAAAGAAAAATATGTATTATCATAAAATAAATAGAATATAATAAAAATTAATGAGTTTATTTAGATATGGATCATAATATTTAATCATCTAAATCATAAACATAAACAATCCTGATAAACGATGAGATTGTACCATAAAACCATTACAACTTTGGTAACATTGAATCATAATACACATGAAATAAATAACTTAAAATTAAACTTTAAATATTATGAAAAATATATTCAAGATATAATATGTCTAATTGGAATTATATACACCTCATATAATAATATCGGTTCATAACATAACTTATATCCTAAAGAAGGTAATTTGAGACAAAAATCCCAAACTGCTTTAGTAATATTTTGAATAATAAAACCCAATAAATCATAACAAAAATGAAAAATTAAATATAATTAAAATAATTATATTAATTATATAACATTTAATAATTGTAGTATATACACCTCATATAATAATATTGGTTCATAACATAACTTATGTCCCAAAGAAGCCAATTTAACACAAACATCTCTTACTTATTTAGTAATCTTTTGAATCGTAAGACCCAATAATGAATAAAATCAAATGAAAATTTAAATATAATTAAAATAAGTATATTAATTATATAACATGTTAAATGGTAAGTATATACACCACACAAAATAAATGAGTGGTGAATTGGTATATGTCTCCCAAAAATTAAAGAGACTAGAAATCTCTTACCTTAGGTCTCGACTTCATTTGTACACATTAAAAACACCTATATAATAATTATAAGTTTATTATAAATATATTACAGAACCATAATTATATATATATATTACCATATATTATTTACTTATGACCTTTTATTTCCTTTTTATTAACAGTTCCTTGTTAAAATCATGTTTCAGATACTAATCGATTTTTTCTTGTATGTTTTGATATTTTATTTTTGGTTCTATTACTTTGATAAAGGTTTCATAATATACAGAATTTAAACCATGATATAAATATCATATATATTCAGTATATATTTATTTATATTAATCCATAAAATTAATAGAGTGAAAATAAAATACATCGTTCATGGAGATGGTAGGTCGTGCATACGCATGAATGTTGTTTCCATTTTATCATTGGATTGAAAGAAATAAACATTAATAATATATTACCATTAGTGAATAATATTTATTTAATATATATCACATATATTCATTAATGAAATCATTATTACCTACCATGTAAATCGTTAATGAATCACAATTCTTCGCGAGGTGATAGTCCATCGTACACATGAGTGACGTCATCGTATTCCCACATAATGGAAAGTAAGAAGTTATATGTGAAATAATAATTATATAATTATAATAATATCATAAATATCATAAGTAAATCTTTAATATATCATTATATCCAGTCTTTAGATGTGGTTATGGAAAAGGAATAACGTCGGTTCACGTGGTGGTGGTTCGTCATACACATTAATGATGATTTCATAACCCATTTGATGGAAGAGGAGAAGTATTTAGGTTTTTCCATTAAAATAATAACATCTCAGTATATATAATATAATTTTTTTATTATATCATAATATTTTAATAATAATTGATATATGTGGGGGAATAAATAAAATAAAACTTCCAGTTATGGATGTTACCTCTTCTTCAGACAACTTCTTTCTATTTGCACCAAAAGGATTCTTAGGTTGGATTTTGGAAAAAAACTAAGTCATATAGAATGATATGAGGAAATAAAGGAATTTATTTGGTCATTTATTGTCCAAAATAATGGTTTTTTAATGTGTGAATAGGATCTGAGAGGGGGTGTCCTTTTACAAGTGTGGTGAGTGGCACACTTGTAATTTTTGAAAATAAAAATGTGTACCCACCTTTTTCACATTCCACAAGGCTCTAAAATGGTCCATTATAGATCCTATAAGATATTATGTAGATATATGTCCATACATTTCCTATTGGAAAAGTTTTTTGTTCCTTTTAAATCCTTCTCTTTTCATTTTAACCCCTAGTAAACCCATTTTTACCATAACTGTGGTAATTGATTTTTATTGTTTCTTCTATTCATTATGTTCAAAAATAAATTTGACCTTATTAAATAATATAAATTATGATTATTCCAAAACTTTAATCCAATTTTCCAAATTCCATTTAAATAATTGGAAAATTTTAATTTAAAATTAATCCCGCAGATGAGGTGAGGAAGGGGTTTCTAAAGAGAAAATTGTTCAAAAGTTTAAAAAGTTTTTATATAAAAATTAAAAAATTAATTAATTAAAATAAACTAAATTTTATTAATAGATGTATAGTTTTATTAATATAACTTTTAAAATCATATTAAAATAAAAATGTTTTGTAAATTATTTGAAGGGAAAGGCTGTTTTTTACCAAAAAGCAGTATTTTTCACTATTCACAAAAAAATTATCTTTTTAGAAAATTATAAAAATTCACTCCATGATAATTTTTAAATTATGATTTTAAAAATTATGTTTATTTTTTAAAATAAATTTTCCAAAAGTTCAAAAAAAATCTTTAAAATACGTGCGCAAAGGGGGACAAAACCACTTTTTTGAAAAAATATAGTTTTTAAGTGTAAAATGGGTTTTTTTCTTTTATATTGTATAGAAAATAAATAATATGAATTTTAAACATTTAATTTGATATATAGTATATAAATTTTATTAAATTAATTCATAAAAAGTTATTTATTTAATTTATTGAGATAAGACATGTTTGTGTGCATAAAAATAGTTTTTCAGAAAAAGATTCCCTTTATTTTCAAATGTTTTTTATTTTAATTTATAATTAATTGGTCACTATGGAATTAATTATATATACATGTGCAAACCATGTATCCTCATTATTTAGTTAATATTATTCATACATGTGATTTTAATGGCTAGGTGAGTACTATTGTATTATATAATAATACTTTAATAGTATGTCATATTTCTTATAAACTCAGTTTTGCATGTAACATAGTATAAACTCAGTGTTGAATGTAATGATATCTAAACAGAGTGGTGTGTGTAACAAAATGTAAACTCATTATTGAGTATAACACAAGGTAAAATTGGTGTTTTATGTAAAACAAAATTTCAAAAATATTATATTTATTTGAAAATATATATATTTCATAAAATCTCGAGGTGTTACATTCTACCCCCTTAATATGAATTTCACCATAGAAATTCATCACTTTGGTACCAAATACTAAGAATAATTATACCACATTACATTCTCAGGTTCCCATTTAGCTTTATAGATATGGTGGTTTCACCACAGAACATTGACAAGGTGAGTGGTCTTTTTTAGAAATTTCTTTTTACAATAAATAATCTAGACTGATTATTCCTTATAAGAAAGATCATGCCCCTATGTTATGGCCTCTAAGTTTAGTACATGTCAATGGTTTGGTGTGTATTTCATATAAAGAGATAAATGGAAGACATATTGAAATTGATATAGGTTTGGTGGAAGAGTCAAGAAATAAGCTATGGTCCCGATAAAATGAAAAAATTCAGAAGGATCAATATACCTAGGGCCTAGTTTTCCCATATTTCTTCCATAGACAAATTCATAGAATTACCTTCTCACTAACTTCAAATTATATACCACATCTACTATTATCAACATAAAATTTCATTCAAATTTTGTTTCCCTTACATGTTACTAAATGGATTTAACCTTCTCTACCATTTAATCAGCTAGCTTAAGTCCCAATAGCTTTCATTCTATAACTTCATTCTAGTAAGTTGAAATTTTATACATATTTCTATAAAGGTATTTATAAGGAGACATATGAATTCTTGGGTGAAATCTATTTTTTTGATAAAACTCAACTACAGTGATGTGTTGATTCCAACCACCTTTGAAATACTTTGAACAATATCTTATCATATCCTATAGTGTTTGAAATTTTTTCTCGGACTAACAATTTTTTCTGAGGATGATACATAGTAATGAAACTCAAATCCATATCAAGATCATGCTAAAGACTTTACAAAAAATTAAAGGTAAAATTTATATCCTGATCAGATAAAATTGAATCTGGAACTCCATAAAATCTTAACACTTTCTCAATCTATATTCTCTATAGCTAATCCATATAGAAATATTATCTGATAGAGATTAAGTGTGATGAATTTGTATAGTGATTAAATATAACCAATAATTATATCAAAATCAAAATAATTTAAACCCTAAAGGTTACCAGTACCTTTAATCATATTTCAAAAAATTGTAAAGTCATTGCTCCTCACATAATTTTTTCACTAAAACATATTTCAAACCAAAGGGTTTTATATCCATAAATGTCTCTTAAAATATCCTTAATCTAGATAAAATCCAAACACATAAAAACTCAAAAGGGTTTTTAATAAATTTGAGCTTATGATCAACCTTAAACTCATAATACCCTGATGGTATCCATAACTATTAATTTAATCTCACATAGATACATATAAACTTTCAAAAAATAATTTACCCTTTATTCCTTATATAATCTCATATCTTATACAAAAACATTTAAATTGGATTCTTGTATTTGTCCTTGTACCGATATAATATCATACATGATTTCATTATTCCATAATACTTGTAGAGGGACATAATCACATGAAATTTCACTAAATGATGAAAAATAATATTTTCATAGGGATCATTCATACAATATAAAACATGAAATTGCCAAATAAGTAGGGGAGGATAAGTGTGACCTAATTATTATGATTCACTTTATCCATTGTGATTTCATAAGCTTTAACATTATCCTTTGTCTTTAGAGGTTATTGTGTCTTATCATCCACATTATCACTTAGAATGGGGCATTGATTTTCATAATTCCCAAACTACTTTCACTTGAAGCACTAGAGTGTAGGTGGTGAATTATGTGGATATTTCTCTCTATTTTCACAAATATATAACTTATTCCCATCACTTTGGAATTCATCTCCTCGATAAACTTCCTTTCAACACTTAAAAAAAATTATTAATCTTTTTAATACAAATTCCGTCACGTTTCCTTCCACACATTGATAATGAAGGAAATCTAATCTTATTCTCTCCATGATTTTTAGAGTTTTCATTTAATTATATATTTTTTTCTTATCAAAACCATGAAATTTATGGGTCACTTTAATATTCATTTCCACCTTGATAGCACAATGAATAATTTTTTCATAGCTATTATAGTCCCTTATGGATAACTCCCTTAGGAGACTTGGTTTTAAGCCACTAAATAATCGATAAACCTTAACCTCCAGTTGGATGATAATACAATTATCATACATTGTAAAACATATAAAATTTTCCTCATGGGTACCAATAGATTCATTATCCTTTTTAATCACATGAAATTCCTTTTAGATTTTTGTATGAAGAATACAAGTAAAGTACTTATTGAAAAATAAGTTCTTAAACTCATACCATTACATGGAGTCAATTTCATCGTGTTCCCTTATATTCTTGATCATATTCCACCATTGATTAACTTCTCCTTCAAAATGATATATAGACAAAATTAGTTTTTCATGTTCTGAATACTTGAGAATAAAAAATATATTTTCATTTATACTAATCCATTTCTCAGAAACTATTGGGTCAATAGAACCACTAAAAGGATGTGGATATTTCATCATAAAGGACTCAAGAGATCATTGTTCCCTCTTTTGATAGTTTGTAAGTTCAGCATGATTGATATCTTGAGAATTTTTTGTGATTATAGAAATAATATTTATCATTCTATCCCCCATAAAATTTGGCTACTTAGGAGGAAAATCATTACATTTTATATTTCTTTAAACATTAACATGATTCATTTAAGTTCTAACCATTGACTAAAACCAAAAATCACAGTTCAAGGAACAATAATCATAGTAGTGAACTACATAATCATTAAAAATCACTTATATGATGTCAAAATCATGAAACTAGTTTCAATATATGACACCTTATGATTAACCTATGTCATTTATAGTCATTATTCAAATCCATCATGATTCTTCATAAAAAAAATTGAATTTCCAAATCATATCCCCAAAGAGTTTCAAGCCTGGTGTGCAGTAGGCCCATTATCATGCACTAGGTGATGATCGATTCTAGCTCATTCCAACCTTTTTGGAGTTATTACCTTTAGGTACCTTTGTTTCAGATCCATATCCACTTGTAGTATCAGAACAAGGTTGTAATTTCTTGGAAACCATTCTCCCTATATTTTATCAAAATTCCAATACATTTTACTATACTTTGACTCATCCCTATACTTATCCTCATACATATCCCTAAACACATACTTTTAAATATCCCTAGGTATCTCACTAAATTTTTTTCAACCTTCTTTCCAAAGGTTAACTAAACCTTTTTCTAATACCAACTGCAAAGACTCAAACTTCTCATACATAAATAATACATCTTACTAAACAAATATTAATTATACAATATAACGATCCACACTACAATTATTAAAGTCTAGTGCCTTTGTAAAATTGGACACATAAATAACTGGTACATAAGTTAGGTATGTAGTCTCCCACTAAGTTCTTTATAACTATAACCCTTCTTATACATGTCATACATAATACCTTTCTTCATATCCTAGGGAAAGGAAACATAATAAAGGGTGGTATCAGATGATCGATAATGGTAAAAAAGGGAGATTTCAATATAATATGATTATGTGGGTATGAGAATATGAGAATAACATTTGAAAACCATGCACTCCATATCCTATAACACAAAATTGATTTATATCATAAATATTAGCAATTAATAATACATCAGTCATAACAAAATCAATGAAAATGAGCCATGAGGATATAAAATTTCTATAAGGCATATATTTGTGGAAAACAAATAATAATAGAAAATATTATGTCAAGGAAATCCACAAAGACATTCATAACATTTTAGGCTTGGTCTAACCACCCAAATACCTACTTTGGGTTTGGGATAACATCTCATGTACCCTCTTTAGGGCTTGGGATAATCTACCTTGTACCCTTTTATCTCATATAACATTAATCATTACCCAATCCATTATAGGGAGATATAGGTACCACCCATCTTGGTTATAATGTAACCACCATACTTAATTATAATGTAACCTCCATAACATAATGAAAATCATACATATGTGTTCCATAAAATTATAAAGCATTCATCACATAAAAATCCATTAAAAGAAATGGGTTTCAAAAAAAATTATCATAACATAACCTTTGGAAAAGAAATAGGTTTCATAATAATTTCCTCATTTCATCAAAGAATGAACCATGGAAAAAAAGTAGGTTTCATAAGAATTATATCAAGGTATAACCCATGTAAGAGAAATGGGTTTCATCAACATATTTTCAACATAAACATAAATCATCTATAGAAATAATAATAACGGTGTCCATGGATTATATCCCCAGTAAATCATAAGTTACATCAAAGGATGTCACCTTAGATGGGAAATGGTTTTGAAATATCATTATAATATTTCTTATTGAAAATATCCCTTCAACTTTGAAAAATAATTTTTAAAACATAAAACATTTTCAAAATCCCTTTCTTTAAAAATAACCATGTAAACTTATAAATAAATATTTAAAAATAATTTAAACCATTTCATGAGGAAAATATCTTTTCCAATTTAGAAATCAATTTTTGAAACTAAAAATTCTTTAAAAAATTGGGAAACCCTTTTCTTTGAAAATAAATATTGAAACTTATAAAGTAATCTTTAAAACTTGATTTTCTCATGATGTTAGAAAATATTTTTCATTCCATACACATTAAAACAAATATTTCTTTCACATTTTTGGTAAAATCCAAACGAGAGTTGTTTTATTGAAAATAATGTAAAAATTACTTTTAAAAAAATAAAAGTAAAACATGGGTAAAAATTATTTAATAAATAATTTTGATAATTTTAAAATATTTTTTAAAATATTTTTAGATATTAGGGATATATAAGAAAAGGGGTTTTCGACTGAAGAGATAAATAAAGTCAGCTTACTTTAAAAACATTCTTTTTGAATATTAAGTATATAAAGAGAGGAAAATGAAGGAAAAACATGTGTTCTCATGACATAACCATGGGATAAGGAAATTCAAGAGTTTATTTAGAGATAGATAATAATATTTCATCATTAAAAACATAAACATAAATAGTACTGATAAAGGATGAGATTGTACCATAAAACCATTACCACTTGGGTAAAATTGAATCATAATCCCCATGAAATAAATAACTTCAAATGAAAATTTAAATATAATAAAAATAAGTATATTAATGATATATAATATCAAATGGGTAGTATATACATCTCATATAAGAAGATATGTGTATAAAATAACTTATGTCCCAAAGAAGGCAAATTGACACAAAAATCCCTTACAACTTTAGTAATCTTTTAAATCATAAGAACCAATAAATAATAAGATAAAATGATACTTTAAATATAATTAAAATAATTATATTAATTATATATCATGTAAAATGGGAAATACATACACCTCGTATAAGAATATAGGTGCATAACATAACTTATGTCTTAAATAAGGCAATTTGACACAAAAATCGCTTACCGCTTAAGTAACATTTTGAATCATAAGCCCCAAAAAATAATAACATAAAATGAAACTTTAAATATAATAAAAATAAGTATATTCATGATATAAAATTTTTAAGGGTTAGTATATACACAACACAAAATAAATGAGTGGTGGATTGGAATATGTATCCCAAAAATAAAAGAGAGATTAGAAATCTCTTACCTTAAGTCTCGACTTCCTATATACATGTTCAAAACTAATGTATAATAAATATAAGCTTATTATAAATATATTATATAACCATAATTATATATATAATACCATATATTATTTACTTATAACCCTTTATTTCTCATTTATTAACAATTCCTTGTTAAAATTAAATTTTGGATAATAACTGCTTTGTTTTTCATGTATGTTTCAATTTTTTATTTTTGGAACTATTAATTTATCATGGTTACATTATCTAAAATATGTTTAAAATTATATAAATATAATATATATTGAGACAGTAGGTCGTACGTATGCATGAATGTTGTTTCTATTTTCTCAATGGAATGAAATAAAAAAAGTTAAGTAATATATTACCATTAAAAATAATTTTTATTTCCTATATATTACATATTTTCATTAAAACCATATTCTTTCTCTTCCATGTAATGAGTGAATGAATCACATCACTTCATGAGGTGATTGTCCGTCGTACACAGGATCCACGTTATATTATTCCCACAGAAAAAAAATAAGAAGTTATATATGATATAATAATTAAAAAGGTATAATAATATATCATAAATATCATATATAAATATTTAATTCATCATTATATCTAGTCATTATAGGCAGTGATGGAAAACAAATAACATTAGTTTGTGAGGCGGCAGTCCGTTGTATACACAAGTGACGATTTCATAACCCATTTGATAGAAGAGGAGAAGTATTTTGGTTATTAAATTAACAAAATAAAAAATAAATTTATTTAATATACTTAGGTTATTATATCATAATTTTTTCATAATAATTAAAGTATTTTGAGGAATAAATATAATAAAATGCTTGGTTATGGATGTTACCTCTTATTCAGACAACTTCTTTTGGTATGCACTAAAAGGCTTCTTAGGTTAGATTTATGACAAAAATAAGGCTTTTAGGATGAGAGGAGGGAAGTAATTAAGTGATTTGGAATGGTATTTTCTAAACTAATGTCATTTTTAAGGGTGATGATGAGAGGATATGGGTGACCATTTATAAGTGAGGTGAGTGACACACCTGTAATTTTTAAAAAGAAAAAGGTATTACCATGTTTTTCACATGATAAAAGGCACAATAATGGTCAATTATAGAACCTATAAGATATTAGGTAGAAATTTGTCCATTAAATGAGTATTTTAAAAGTTTTGGGGCATTTTTAACACTTCTCTATTTAGTTTAACCCTAAGTAAACCTATTTTTACCTTAACTGTATTAAAAAAATTTTACTATTTTTACTATTTAATATAATAAAAAATTAAGTTTACCTTATTAGATAATATAAATTATTCTTATTAGAAAAATGGAATCCATTTTCTCAAATTTCATTCATAGAATTTTCAAATTTTAATTTTAAAGTAATCCTTCAAACGCGATGAGAAAGCAATTTTCCAAAGAGAAAAATATTCAAAAGTTTAAAAAGATTTTATATCAAAATTCAATATAAAATTGATTAAAATTACCTAAATTGTATTAATATATATATATAATTGAACTAATTTTACATTTAAACCCATATTAAAGTAAAATTTATCTTGTAAATCCTTTGAATGAAAATGAAGTCTTTTAACAAAACCCGATATTTTTCACTATTCACTAAAAAATTAACTTTTCAGAAAATTATCAAAAATTAAATACATTATAATTTTAAAATTATTATTTTAAAAATAAATTTTATATTTTTAAATAAATTTTCTAAAATTTTAAAAAATTAATTTTAAAATATGTGTGCAAAAGATGAAAAACTGCTTTTTAGAAAAATATAGTTTTTAAAAATAAAATTTATTTTATTCTTATCTCTTGTATATAAAACACATAAGATGGATGTTAAAAATTTTATTGAATATATAATATATAAATTTAATTAAATTATTTCACAAAACATTATTTATTTATTTTATTGAGATAAAAACATGTTTGTGTATATAAAAATAGTTTTTCAAAAAAAGGTACCCTTTATTTTAAAATGGTTTTATTTTAATTTATAATTAATTACTCACCAAGTAATTCATTATATATACATGTGTAAACCATATATTTTCATAATTTAGTTAATCATATTCACACCCTACATTCTAATGGATAGGTGATAACTATCATATTAAATAAGAATAATTTAATTATATATATCATGTTTCGTCTAAACTCGGTGTTTCATGTAACTCAGGATAAACTCAATCTTGTGTGTAACACAATATAAAATCAGTGTTTCATGTAACAAAATATAAACTAGTTGTTGCATATAATGTAAGATAAACTTGGTGTTTCATGTATTGAAATCTAAACTTGGTGTTCCGTGTAACTCAAAATATCAAAAAGATTAAATTTAATTGGAAAAAATATTTCACAAAATCTTAGGGTGTTACAAAAATTGTTTTGAATGTAGAGAATATATATCATTACATATCATTCCAAGTTCATGGGATTTTTTATCAAGAACAAATATAGAAAAGAAATTTCTTGAAATAATAATTTATCAAACTCATTGCTTCTCTCAGTGAATGTTGACTTAATAAACTTCATAGGGACTTTCCTTTATATATCTAGGTCTTTGATAGATTTATTTTCAATATATGGTATTCCAAATAGAGATTTCCAGATCTCTAGAGGGCTGAATCCATCGACGGTGTCAATAGAGGTGTTGAAATCAAAATTACCTTCATGCATATATATGAAAACTTCTACCATTAATATTTAAGATATTAAGAAATCCTTCTAATTGACAATCATGATAACAAGATCTTTAGAGTCACCAAAATGAAACACGATGATCTCATAACACTAAAGAACTTTCATTTAAAATTAAAAAGTGTTCTATTCTCTTTGAAGACATATTACAATCCTTTATGATTGATAACTCTTTTGAGTAGCATATCTTTTCTACCAATCTAGGTGAAATCAATTACTTTTATACTCAAAACTTTCCCCACTATCCTTGAGTGCTTTGAGCAACTCATAGTAGAACTATCTGATCTCTTGGTTTTTTACATGATTGAATAAGTTCGGGATATTTAGGTAGAATAGTATTGGAAAGTAATAATATTAGGGCTCTATGTACCAGAAAGGTTCGGAGGTTTTTCACGTAGGAATTATTTGCTTTCTTTTTTTTACATAATGAAGGGCCACATATAGTGATGTGAATAGTAATCATTAAAATTACAAGTTACATGTCATGCAATGATATGATTAAAACTAAAAAAAGTGTCTTAAAAATAAAAAACAAATAAATTAAATAATAATTGACTAAATATGGATTCTCATGCACAAAAACATGAAACATATTAAAAAATTAGATCAACTAAAAATTAAAAAAAAAGATAAATCAGATTTGATAAAGTCAATGATGTCAGCTGGAAATGTATTAGTAAATATTTATGCTAATTGATTTTATATACATACAATTTCTAAAGAGATATCACCTTTTTTATCATGATCTCTCAAGAAATGATTCCATAAATCTATATGATTTTTCTAGAATGATTTATCAGTTTCTTTGAAATATTGATAGAACTTTTGTTATTATATTCGATTAGAACAAAATTAAAATTGAATCCAAAATCCATCATTTTGTGGTTAATCCACAACACCTATTCACAAAAACCTCAAGATAAAATATACTCAGCTTCAGTAGTTGACAATATAAAATAGTGTCATTTTTTTACTAGACCATGATACTAAGTATTTACATAGAAAATGATAGGTTCTTGAGGGAATTCTATTATATAGTTTTCACCCACAAAAATTAGTTTCTGAGTATGAAATTAAATAAAAGTTAGAAGTTTTTGGAAAAATTAAATAAATATAGAGTTTCTTTTAAATACATTAATTTTTTTTAGTAGTTAAATGAGATTATTTTGGATTGGATTGAAATATGGTATAAATATATACTGAAAACATTATGTATGGCCTATTTGTAGTGAGATATATCAAGATCCCAATTATTCTTCAATATAACTTATTGTCAACCAGTTTTCTAGGTTCATCCAAATCAAGTTTAATATTAGAACTAATAGGAGTTGAATAGGTCTTATTGTTTTAAAATTCAAAACTTTTAAGTAAATAAAGTGTTTATTTTATTTGGTTCAAAAAATTTCTATAAATATTTTGATAAATTTGAAAACCAAGGAAATATTTTAACTCATCAATCATGCTCATTTCAATTTCTTTTTGCATGAGTTTTGAAAATTCATTACACAATTTTTGATGTGTTGACCTGAAAATAACATCATCAACATATATTTTCTAAAGAAAAGTGTCCTTTGAAAAAGTATTCTTGAAAAGAGTAGGGTATTCCAATCCCACAATAAAACAATTTGATAAAATAAAATAACATAATCTTTCATACTAAGATCTATGTGCTTTATGACCATGAAGAGATTTTATAAGTTTAAAAACAAAATTTTTAAAATGGGGGTCTTCAAAACCAAGAATTTATTCAACATAAAAATCCTTTATTAAAAATTCAATTTAAAAGGAAAATTTTACATCCATATTATATAATTTTAAATTCATATGAGATACATATTCTAGAAGGATTCTAATGGATTCTTAGCTAGTTATAGGGAAAATTATTTTTTAATTGTGTATTAAATTTCTTGTTTTGATAAATTACAATTGAATAAAATTTAATTAAATCTCATTATTTGAAAATATTATTTGTTAAAAAATTAGTTTAAATATTTATTATGTTAGTTGATTATTTATTTTTTATACTTTTATTTTCTATTGTAAAAAATATGGTTGTGTGCAAGCCTAAGGTGAACCTAAACAACCTTTAAGGGGACTTGAAGTTCTACACTCATGAGAGGTTCGTCACTTGAGTTTTTTACAAAGGATACATGATAAATATATCATAGTGCACGCCTAGTGCATGCAGGCCTATGTCTAAGGCCTAAGGAGATTCCCTACATAGTTTGGGCAAGGTGTTCCTGCATGGATCATGGGACTTATGTGTGTCATGTATGTTTTTTTCTTCTAGATGTCAACCATTGTGTTCTGACTTATATACCACATAGTCTGCACATTTTAGATTTGATATGGGGCATATATTTTCCATTGAGATTCAATCTGATATGATTATCTCATCTGTGCTTCATTCCAACCATCAGATCTCCTACGTGATTTCACTTCATCCATCGATATCTTTATTTTCTATCCCACATGATCTCTTTTTGAATTCTATAATTCAATTTCCTCTCTCACATTAGTTTTCTTCCTCTATTCTTCTTTCTTTACCAGACCAAATGGTGGAATCCCTTCTCTGGTGACCTTCTTTTTCTCCAGATTGAGGCCTTTATTTCTTCATTTCTTCTTCATCTTAAGTTTTCATTTATTCCTTCTCTTCTGTTTCATTTATTCTTCTTAAATTTAAGAGTGGTATGATTTTATTATGTGATCTCTCTCAAACTCAAAAATCAAGATTTAATTAAGATCATTATCTCCTTCAATCAAGAATTTATCTCTCTATTTTTACTATAATTTAAGACTTTGATTTGTGTATTTCATATTGAGATGCCTCTTGTTTCACGAGTTTTCATTCTTAGAACTATCATTTTAATTTTTCAAGATTCTCTTCATTCTGGTATTCTTTCCACTATGTTATGTTTTCTCAGTGTTTCAAATTTTCACTGTATAGATTTCTCATATTATGACAACATTGGTTTTTTTAACCAATGGTGAGACTTTAATAAACTAATGGTTTTCACTAATATTGAGAAGTCTTAACACCATTGGAAAAAAATAAACATTGATTTAGTTTATACATTTTTGGTTTTTAACCAATGGTGAGACCATAACACTGCTAGAAAAATCACAACGGTGAGTCCTTGACTCACTGCCATGGAGCACTCAATGCTTCTTAAATTGTATTTATCTTTTTCCAGCTTCAATAGAAGTTCCCACTTGTTTTTCTATTGGCCACATGAATATTTTGGAAGTATATTCCTCTTATTCACGCTATTTCTATTCAAAAATATTTTTTATTTTTTTATGTTCGTTTGTTTTCCTATTATTGTAATTTAATTTGACAGTTCTTTATTTAACCTTTATAGGAGCGATCTCATCTTCTTTATATTACAATGTTATATTATATGTTTTTTATAATTAATATAACTATTTATTCTTATTTTTTATTAGATACTTATAATCATGTTTTTATGATGTATCTTCAAAAAATTTATTTATGTGGTTGTTTTTAAATCATGACAGTAATTGTTTTTTTTTGAATTAATCACGTTTGATTTTTAATATTTCCGGATTATTTGATAAAAATTAGTAAATGTATTCTTATTTTAGTTAATTATTTTTATATGATGAAGTTTTCAATAAGTCACCAATTGAACCAAATGGTGATACATGAGTCACAGCTGGAACCCAATGGTGAGTCATGAGTCACCATTAGATACCCAACAGTGAGAAATTTTTATTATTCTCTTTGAAACATTTAATGTAAAGATGCTTGGAAGTTTTTTAATATTTTTTAATCCATTTTTTTCTAAAAAACAATGGTATGTAAAACAAAGTTTTTACACCATTAGACCTTTTCAATGGTGAGTAATGTCTCACCAACAGGCATTTATAATGGTGAGTATTGTCTACTCCTCCTCCTCCTCCAATGGACCAAAGGAATTGATTTTTTATTGATTTTTGATAAACCACCTTTTAAGGGGTGAGTTGGAACCCTTACAAGGCCCGTAGTCATAAGTATTACATGGCCCGTAGGCCTTAGAGGAATTCATTTCCCATAGGCTTCAATAATTACATACAACCCAGAATAACTACTCGGAACTACTCTCCCCCAGCATTTTCATCGTGAAATCAACTCTCCACCTTCGCATGGTTGTTCGGCTAGGCATTCTTGTGCATGCACAGGCTTGTCCCGATGGCAGGTGTCATACCCTCTCATTCTTTCAATCTGTTTAGCTTCTGCTATGGTGAAAGCTCCTTGCTCATCCTCCTTGTAGAGCTTGTTCCTTGTAGTTTTTCTAGTTTGCATCTACACTAAGGTGGCCCGAAGGCCTTGAGGTGACCCTAATTCCTTACTGACCTGAAGGCATGGGTGACCAGAAGGCCTTACAGGACTCAGGGACCAAATCGGTGGCCTGAAGGCCCAAACGGGGGCATATTCCCAACTGCTATAGTGCCAAACAGTGCCTGCTATAGTTCCCGCTACAGTGCCTGCTATAGTATTGCACAGTTCCTGCTACTGTACTTGCTACAGTACTGCTACAGTAACCCGGAGATTCTGCCTCCACCTGGATTTGATCCCTGGTCATTTGGATGCACTTACGGAGTCCTTACCAATTGGGCTAAGGCTCATGTGCATGGTGAGTATTGTCTCACTGTAAGACATTTCCAATGGTGAGAAATGTCTCACTGCTCTATGTTCTCAACGGTGAGTCATGAGTCACTGTTAGTTAAAAATATATTTCAAATTTTTTTATTTACTTAATTTTTATTTAATATTTTTAAAATTAATTACAGTATCAAATGTTAAATATTTAATGTCAAAATACAATTGTAAAATTGTATTAAAAAAAATTATTATTTTTTATGACATATGGACATGAGAATTATTTTTTTACAATACTCTTTTTTTTAATATTATGCTACATGTATATTTCATAAAATTTTATTATTATTTCAATTGTTTTTTATTTTTTTGGTTTAAGATTTATTGTTCTTAATATATTAAATATCCCTTTTAATATTTCATGAATATATATTTATCTAAGTTTTTTTTTTATTTTCAGTGAAACTTGAACAGAATAAGGTAATGATCATATTATTTTATTATTAAACACTAAAAATTTTTGTTCTTAGATTGGAAATGGAAATGCTTCAATAGATCTATGATTTAATGAATCGAGAGATTGCTTTAAAAATTAAAGATATGAACCTGTGAAAATGATTCATTCGATAAGGATGTGAAATACTTTCTAATTACCCTGAAAATATAATCAATAAACTTATTAGACATTTGTTTTTCTACTATGATCACTAAGGATCTTCATAATCTTCATCTTCCTCCACTAATGTAATCAAATAACATGAGCTATAATGAATTTATTTATCTTCTACTCATCTTCTATATCATTTGTTTTTTTGTTATTTCTCTGTTTTAAGTCTTCCAATCACCTGTTTTTTCTATAGATCCCTAGTTTTAGCTTTTAACTTTCAAAAGTATTCATTGGGTTATTCTTACCATCTAAAAGGAAGGTCGGGTTGTTCCTCCTAGTTAAAATTAATTTTTTTGACTCTATCAAAATTCAGGGGTTATACTAGTAGGTGTGAAAAAGGTAGGTCAGTTTATACCACCAGGTATAAAAAATGTACATCTATATTTGTATGTAATTGAGTTTTCACTCCCCATCAAAAGTGAGGATATAGTTTATACTAATATCCTCAAGTAGTATAAGATATTTAAGAGAGGACTAGGATCTCAATGATCTAAAACTCTATAAAAATTACATGTTTTATCTGTTTTATTTCTGTTTCAACATTTTACATTCTTTTATAACTCTAATACATTTGAATTTTTAATAATATATTATAAATAATTATTCACCCCCCCCCCCCTCTAATCACTACTACCATACCAAGGGACCTAATAATTTGTATCAGATCATGGTTAATTTTTTTAGGATTTGGTTTTAATTTTTTCATTATCTATTTCTGAACTAACCATTATCCTAGATTTAAAAGTCTAAGGAAAAATATCCACTACTTTATTATGGATAATTAGGATTTCAAGATTTTGAATCCTACCAGACCATATCACTTGAATGGAAGTGATTATGTCTACTGGAAAGTCAGAAAGGAGGCATTTATTAAAAATATTAGTCTTGATTACTAGACTATAATATCAAATCCATATAAATTTCTTGAAGTTGATTTAGAAACCCTTATTGAAAATAATGCTGAAAATGTGTTTTAAATTACATAATTATAAATTTCAAATACTGTTCTTTAAATAGAAATATGTATAGACATATTTCATCCTATAAAACTACTTCTGATATTTATAGGACTTTAAAAGTCACTCATCAAAAATCTAATAAGTTACATAGAACAAAGCTAGGTATACATCGAGCTAATTTTCAAGATTTCTCGATGAATGATCTAGAAAGAATAAATTAGATGTACAATAGATTCACCAAAATTATCAACATCATGGTTCCTCTTAGAGATACAATGAATAATGAATCTCTTATTGAAATACGGCTTCGAGTTCTATCTAAGAGATGGCATTCAAAGAAGGTTTCTATTGAAGAAAGTAAGGATTTCACTAAATACTATTTGGATGAGTTGATAGGATCACTTCTTAAATAAGATCTAGAAATAAATAATGATAATACTTATGATCATGATAAAAGGAAAGGTATAACATTTAAATCAAATATAATTTTTATAGCTACTTATTCTAATTCTAAGTTATAGAAAGGTGAAAAGGATGGAATTGAAAATTTCACCAAAACTATTTATAAATACATGAAGGGTAAGAGATTATTTAATAATTGTCCTATAAGATATTATCAAGAGGATGACAGAAAAGGTAGTAAAAGAGGTAATAATAGTAAATATGATATTTCAGGATTAATATGTTATGAGTGTAGGAAAAGGGGGCACATAAAATCAGACAATCCTAAATTAAAACAAGAAGGAAAGTTAGAACATATAAGAAGGAACAAAGAAAGGATTATCATGCTCTATAGTTTTTTATAGAAGAGTTGGACTCAAGTGATCTTCATTATAAAGGTGAAAAAGAATCATAAAATCTATGTTTGATGGAAACTACTAAAAATTAGGTACACTCTGACTATAATTACAGTTCTGGATATGAAACTCATATTGAAAATGAATTTAAATAATTAAATGATCAAAATGAAAAGTTTCAAAGATACATATTAATAATTGATGAAATTTATAGATAATTGAAAAGATAAAATAAGAAAATTAAATAATAAAATAAAAATTAAAGGATTATGTTTTTAGAAATATAAAATAGAAAAAGGTTATAGATTTTGAAGTGATCAAAGTTAAAGATAATAATGTTAAAATAAAATATTTCCTATCTAAAAATTATGAAGATCAACAAAAAATATTTAAACTTTTCTTTGATTGATTAGATAATTTTGATAAGGAATTTAAGAATATTATACAAGAAAATAAGAAATTGAAAAATCCTATATCTTGTTTAAATGTGAAAATATGTGATAACCTGGATGTTATTCAAAAGGAGAAAAAAAATCATAGAAAGGAAATCACTAGTTTAAAGGAAACTTTATCGATATTTATTTGAGGTCAAGAAAAATTTTATAAACTAATGGCTATGAATAAACCTAAATATGATCAAAGGGGTTGTGGATATAAAACTCAGGTTCCTCAAATTTATAGAACTATTTTTGTGAAAGGAATTAATCAGAATATTTAAAATGTCACCTTATTTAATTGAAACATTAAAGGGAATTACGTAAATGAATTTTTATTTAAGTATACTCATTATTTATGTCATATTAAGAATGTCATTTCTTAAAAAAATTCTAGATTACCATACAATAAATTCCTTACATTTATATGGGTACTTAAATATTTTTCTATTAATCCAGCTGGACCCATACTAGTCTGGGTAAGAAAATAACTATCTATTTGATTTATTTTGAAGGAAAAATGCATTAAGAGTTCCAATATTACATTGTATATGGATAGAATGGGCTCTAAAAGGATGTTTCATCTCTATTGAACCAAAGTTGGTCACCATGTCTAGATAAGGTTATTTTTAACCTTCATGCATAATATCTAGTATAATATAATAGAATATACTGACTTACAAAATATATAATATCTTTTTATAAAATTATTCTATTTCTAATTCAAGGCATGTTATTTAATTTCTCTATATTTATTCCTTAGCATGTAAAATGTTGTAGTTTACAGAGTTAAGAATTCAGTGATAAATATGTTGATTATATGTCCATTTTTTCCTAAATTGTTTTAACAGTATTTTTCTATCTTTATTTAATGATTCATGAATTTAGGGGGAGTTTTCCCTTGTTTTTTAATTGAAATAATTTAATTATTTTTAAGTTTTAAATAAGTATTTTCACAATTTTTTTATGAAAATTTAAAATTCCTTTGTCTGTTTGAAAAAAAATCAACAACTGATATAGGGAAGTCTTTAATGCACTTCTAAAATATCTTATGTGTTATATTTTTTACTCTTTCATAATTCTTACTTGAAATATTTTTGGAATCTTAAATTATTTTAAATAAATAATTTTTTTAAAATTTATTTAACATTGATAATAAAATTTATTTAGTTGATCTATTTTTTTAAAAAAATATTCATATTCTTAAACTCATCATGATTTTCTTTTAAATCCTTTCATGAAAATAAATTTTTTATTTATTTTGTAAATATTTATTTTGTTTAATATATTCATGAAAATCATTTTTTCATTGAATGTAACAATGTTTTGTTCTTTGATTGTGTTTAAACTTAACATGTAAAAATATTAACTTGTCTGTTTTGTGTAAATTTTATATTTGGATAAATATTGATCACTATGATTTAATGGTAACTAAATCTTTATGTTAAAAATTACTTTTCTAAAAGTATTTTCATTGTTTTTGTTAGATTAATATGAAATTATTATTATTTTTTAACTTTGTTTAACATGTAAATGTTTTTTTATTTGTTATGTTTTGTTCTTTTCTTGTGTTTAATGTTCTATTAGAATATTTTACTTTTTTACTTTATAGTGGTTGATTTCTTTAAGGGGGTATTTATTGTATACACTAATGTATGTTTTGAATTGGGTATATTAAAAGATTAATTATTTCTTAAGTATATTCTCTATTTTGATAAATCAATTCAATGTTTTTATGTATTTTTTTGTAATTGAAAATTCATTATTATTTTTTGATTACTCTTTATTAAGTAAAATTGTTTACTTGAAAAGTGAAACTACATGTTATTTTCTTTATCTCACAAATATTTTTCTAATTTTCCTTAATTTATTATTATATCATAGTGTTTAAAATTGTAGAGTTAAAGAATAATAATAATTTTTTAAAATAATGTATATAAATATAATGTTTTACTTTGTTTCTTTCTATTTTTTATTAATGTGATTTTTGATAAATTTAAAAGGGGGAGAAATTTTTTAAAGATTTAATAATTTTATATTTAGTTTTTTGAAAATTTAATAAATATTATATTTTGTAATTTACAAAACGGGGGAGATTATTTTTAATTGGGTATTAAATTTATTTTTGTTTGGATAAATTATAGTTGAATAACATTTAACTATATCTTATTGTTTTAAAATATTATTTTTTTTAAACATAGCTTAAATATTTTTTATGTTAGTTGCTTTTTTTATATTTTATTTTGTGTTATAAAAAATTATGGTTATGTATAAGCCCAAGGTGAACCTCAACCACCTTTAATGGGACTCAAAGATTTTCCCTCATGGATGGTCAATCACTTAGGTTTTCATAATGAATCCATGATCAAGCTAGTATAGTGCAAACCTAGTATATACAGGACGGTGTCTAAGGCCCAAGGAGACTCATTTCATAGGTTGGGTGTGGAGAGTCTATGTGGCCCGCAAGACTTGTGTGTGTCATGAATGTTTTTTTTATTTTAGCCATTAACCATTTCATCCTAACTTATATACTGTGTGGCCTCCTAATTTTGGATTCTATGTGGGACATAGATTTTCCATTGATATTCAATCTTGGTTTTTCATATAATCTGAACGTCATTCCAATCATCATATCTCCTCTGTGATTTCAGTTTATCCATCGATCTATTTATTATCTATCTCGTGTGAGATATTTTTGAATTCCTACATTAAAATTCCTCACCCATGAAAGTTTTCATCCTCCATTCATCTTCCTTCACCTGACTGACCGGTAAAATCCCTTATTTGGTGACCTTTTTTTCTAGATTGAGGCCTCTATTTCTTCATTTCCACTTCATCTTAAGTTTTAATCTATTCATTCTATTCTGTTTTTCTTCTTCTACTTAAATTTATAAGTGGTTCCATTTTATCATTCAAGATCTATCAAACTCAAAAATCGAGTTGTACTTCATATCGTTATCTTTTTCAACCAAGCCTTTCTCTCTCTACTTTTAATATTCTTTAAGACTGTATTTTTTCTATTTCATATTGAGCTGCTTCTTGGTTCAAGGTATTTCACTCTTCAGACTCCTATTTTTATTTTTCATCCTTCTATTCATTCTATTATTCTTTCCATTGTGTTCCATTTTATCAGTGTTTCAAAGTTTCTCTATTTAGGTTTCTCATCTTCTATCACCATTGGATTTTTTTAACAAATGGTGAGACTTTAAGACATTGTTGGTTTTCACCAATGGTGATAAATCTTGACACCATTGGTAAAAAAACCAATGGTGAGTCAATTTAGATATTGTTGGTTTTTAACCAATGGTGAGACCTTGAAACCACTGAAAAACTATAAATGGTGAGTCCTTGACTCACTTCCATGGATCTCTCAATGCTCCTTACCTTATCTTTATCTTTTTCCAGTTTCAGCAGAAGTTACCTTTTTTCTATTTTCTATGATAATGTTTTGGCAGCATCTTTCTCTTATTCATACTATTTCTCTTCAATAATATTATTTATTTTTTGTTTGTGTTCATTTTTTTCCTCTTATTGTAATTTAATTTTATAGTTATATATTTGACCTTTACAGGAGAGATCTCATCTTCCTTCTCTTTCAATGTTCTATTCTCGGTGTTTTATAATTGATCTAATTGTGTATTCTTATTTGTTATTAGATACTTATAATCATGTCTTTATTCTATATCTTCATAATTTTTATTTACACAGTTGTTTTTTGAAGCATCATTGTAATTGTTGTTTTGAATTAATCATGTTTGAATTTTAATATTTCATGGTTATTTGATAAAAATTAGTTAAGTCACTCTTTTTTTAGTTAATTATAATTGTTTGGTAAAGTTCTCATCAAGTCATTATTGGTACCCAACGGTGAGACATGAGTCACCGTTGGAACCTAATGGTGAGTCATAAGTCACCATTGGATAGCCAACGGTGGGTAATTTTTTATTATTCTCTTTGAACGATTTAATGCTAAGATGCTTGGAAGTGTTTTCAATTTTTTTAATCCATTTTTTTCTAAAAAATGAAATGATATTTAAAACTCAATTTTTCCACCGTTATACATTTCTAGAGGTGAGTAATGTATCACCACCAGTTATTTTCAATAGTGAGTAATGTCTCACCCCCAGACATTTCCAACAGTGAGAAATGTCTCACTACTCTATGTTATTAATGGGGAGTCATGAATCACCATTAGTTAAAAATTAATTTCAAAAATTTCATTTTATTAATTTTAGTTAATATTGTTAAAATTAATTACAATATAAAATGTTTAATATTTTAATTCAAAATACAATTGTAACATTGTATAAAAAAATTTGTAGCATTTTTTCTGACATATTCAAATGAAAATTATTTTTTACGATGCTCTATTTTTTTACAATATTCTCATGCATGTGTATTACTCAAAATTATGTTATTATTTAAATTTTTTGAATTTTTTTTTAAGAGTTATTATTCTTAATATATTAAATCTCCCCTTTAATATTTCATGAATATATATTTTTCTTAGTGTGTTTTTTTCAGCGCGACTTCAACAGAACAAGATAACAGTCATATTATTTTATTATTAAACACTAACAAGTGTATTTATTAGATTAGAAATGGAAACACTCTTGTATATATCTATTTTAATTCATCATAATATTGATTTAGTAATAAAAGGCATGAAATAGTACATATGATTCATTTGAAAATGATACAAAATAATTTATTTCTGCTATAAAATTTTGATCAATAAACATTTTTAATGTCTGTGGATTTGTTGTGATCACTGAGGATATTCATCATCTTCATCTTCCTCCACTGATGGGATCAAATAACAAGATCTGTAATGAATTTATTTATCTTCTTCTCATCTTTTGTATCATTTTTTCTATTATTTATCTATTGTAATTATTCCAATCGCCTATTTTTTCTCTAGAGTACTTGTTTAGAATTTTACATTTAAAAACATATCATTGGTTTATTCCTACCATCTAAAAGGAAGGTTATGTTATTCCTCCCAGCTAAAAGTAAGGTTTGTTATGATTCTATCAAAAGTTAGGGGTTATACCACCAGGTGTGAAAAAGGTAGGTTGGGTTATACCACCATGTGTAAAAAAGGTACGTACGTATTTGTTTGTAATTGGGTTTTCACTTCCTATAAAAAGTGAGGATATAGTACATACTAATATCCTTGAAGAGTATAGGAGATTAAATAGAGGACTAGGATCTTTGTTATCAAAACCTCTATAAAAATTTCTTGTGTTATTTGTTTTATTTACACTGTAATATTTAATATTCTTTTATAACTCTAATAGATTTGAATTTGTAATAATAAATCAAAAAGTAATATTCACCCCCCTCTAGTCACTAATTATATACCAAGGGACCTAAAAAATTATCTTTATAATCTATTACTTCTTATTTATTATATACTTTTTTAACTAACTTAAAAATATTTCTAGTGATCACACCTTGGTCGTATTGTTTATTTCTAAATACCCATTTAGTTCCAATAATAGAATATTCATATGGTTTATTTAATAACTCTCATACCTTACTCCTCTTAAACTATTTTAAATCTAATTTCATTGATAAAACCCAACTCTCATCATTTAAGGCTTCTTCTAGGGTTTTAGGTTCAAGTTGAGATAAAAAAGGTAAAACATTATACAAGGTTTCCTAAAATTATTCTAGTCCTAACACCTATATATAGATATCCTATAACATTATCTAGAGGATGGTATTTATGGTTATTAGGTTTTCTAGATAACACATTTTTGGGTTATTCAGCATCAATCCCTTCTGGTTTAAATTGTTCTTAATCATGTTCTAGATCATCATCATTTTTATAATAAAAAATATGTTCAAGTTCTACGTTTTCCATAGAATTTCTCAAGTCTTCAATCTAAGTTTTCTTATGATTCAAAATGAATATTTTCATAAAAAATAACATGATTATATTTTTCAACTAAATTTAACTTATTTAAAATCTTATAGGATTTGGAAGTGTTAGAGTAACCTAGGAAGATTCCTTTATCAACCTTTGTATTGAACTTACTAAGATTATCCTTGGTTTTCAAGGTATAAACCATACATCCAAACACTTTAAAGTATTCCACATTTTGTTTTCTATTATTCCATAACTCATAGGGTGTTTTATTTAATATAGGAATTATTATAACTCTATTAATGACATAACATTCTATGTTAACAACTTCATCCCAAAAGTAAATGGGATGGTTATATTCACATAACATTGTCCTAGAAATTTGTTGCAGGGTCTAATTTCTCCTTTCAAGAAAACTATTTTGTTGAGGTGACCTAGGGGTAGAAAAAGTATGTTTAATACTATTCTTTGAGGAAAATGAATTAAATTAATTATTATCAAACTCCCCTTTATAGAAAATTATTAAATTCTAAATTTTATCATCTTTATCATTTTGTAAAAGTTTTAAAAGTTTAATAAAATTTTAATATTCTATAATTTTAAGTCTCAATAAATAAATCCAATTGAATCTTGAAAAATCATCAACTAAAACATAAACAAAAGATTTTCCAGTTATTATTTTTGTTCCAGTAGGTCTAAATAGATCTATGTGGATAAAATATATGGTTATAGAATTGGAAACCTCACTTATTTTTTTAAAATATATTTTTTTGCTTGCCCATTTGGTATGCATTATAGAGTCTTTTTATATAATTTATATTTAGGGAAATTAGAAATCAAATTTCTATTAGTTAATTTTATCAGAGAGTAAACATTACAATGTCCAAGTATTCTATATGAAATCTAGGATTCATTAATTCCAACTTTAAAATAATTTTCATAATATCTATAAAAATAATCTAAATCTAAATTACATATATTTTTAGTTTTTTGTGCCTTAAACTTTAGAGATTTATTTTTAGAAACAGAGATAGAATTATTAGAAAAATCAATAGAATAACCTTCATTATAATGTTGATAAACAATTATCAAATTATTATCTAAACCTTACATATATATAAACTATTTTATGAGGATTGACTATGTATTCCCAATATATTTGAAACCAACTATCTTTATTTTCTTTAGTTTCACCAAATGTGGCATAGCCTCCATCAACTTTATATAATGAGTGGAAGTTGGATAAATATCCCATCATATTACTTGAAAAAACATTGTCTATAAAACATTTTTCATTGTTGTTTCCATATATTTTTTCCTAAAAATCAAATCAAACAAGAAATTGTTTTGGCACACATATTTTCTTGGGTCTAACAATATTAACAACTAATGATCTGTGAACCCAAACCTGTTTGTTCTTTTCAAATATTCCAACACTGAATTTTGAAAAACATTTTTAAATATAATAAATATTGACTCTAAAAAAATTGGGTTCCTTAAATTACAATTATTATCATAGTTCTATAACTTTACATAGTGACAAAAGTAAACTTGGAAAGGTTTTTATGCTCAAAAACTAGGTACAAAATAGTTTTTATAAAACTTTGGTTCTTCACATTTCCTTTCTATTCCAAACTTATTTAAATGGGATTTATTATTTTAAGGATTTAATTTAGATAGTTTTCACCTATTGTTTAAACACTTGCAGCATCTTCAAGATCCTAAACATCTTTTTATAGATTTTTAATCTTGTTACCATGTTCAATACAAGATGCAGAAGAATTTTCTATCTTGATTTTAAGATATAAAATTTTATAATTTAATTCCTCTTTCTCATGAACAACAACATTTTAATAATTTTGAAGGGTTTTTTTCCTTTCTTGATCTTTCATATTTTATTTCAAGAATATTAAAATATTCATTTAATTTTTCAAAAGATAAGTTTTAATTTTTTGAATCAAATTCATGCTGAAAAGAATAAAAAATGTACCGCATCTGAGTGTGACATAAAGAATATATTAGCCTTTCAATTAGGTATTTCATCTTCTGATCCTAACAATGTATTATCACTGGAATCTTTATAAGTACTATATTTTTTTCATAAATTTATTGGATTTTTTTGTATCTAACCTTTCTGAAATACTTTATCTCAAAATTCTTATTGTCTTGTAATGAGGACAGTCGGTCTTGATGTTCCAATGTTTCTTACACTCATACATCTGACCTATTTATAATTTACCTCATGCTTCTTATATTTGTTGAAGGGTTTTATAAAACCTATTCAATTAGTGTAAAACTTTTTGAAATTACATAAAAATAGGAAATATCACTATCTTAAGCATAACTATTTGAGGTATCTTAATCATATGACTCATACATTTTTATTTATTTAATTTTATTATCATATTTTAAAGTTAATACTTTTAGAGAAACATTATATTTCTTAATAAATCTATGATATAAGATATAAACCTCTCTATAGATACCTCACAGTCAATTTTTGGTACTATTTTACCCTTATTTTTAGTATATATTTTTTGGGTTTTGTTGGGGGTTGTTTTGGGTGGATTTGGAAAATTGTTGAGGTTTTTGGAGGAAAAAGGGGCAATGTAAGATTGGCACACAGTTTTCCTAAACTGTGTGTCTACCCCTATAAAACCATTCACCCCTTAGATATTGTGGTTTTCATGGTTATATCATCATTTTTTAAACCATCTTACCACTTAGGATAAACCGTGAACCCTTGAGGAGAGGTGCATGGTTGAGGCACACAGTTTGGGAAATAGTAGGGACCTGCCTAGGAAACCATGTATATGGGTTTTTATTCCACTGAAAAATTATAAAAAAATTCCTGAACCCCCAGTATTAACCCCTATTTTCCCCCAATCAACACTAAAACTATTAATATTATTTTTTAATCTCATTAAAGGATTAGAAGGATCCTCAAACCCATTTCTTGATGAATTGAAGATCTTTTTGAGAGATCGTCTCTCTATTGGTAAGTAATTTATTTCCCATTTTATTTACTCTCGGTCCTATCTCACTTTATAGATTAAGTGAGAAGAGTTTTCCTATATTGTTAGTGGTTTAAATCTAGGTTTTGATGGATGTAAATTAGTCTGATCTTGATCTTAGGTTTTGGTTCTAGATCTTCTGTGTTGTTGTGATCTTGAAATTTATAATTAAATTTGGAGATTTTTGGTTTGGTGAACAACCATCAATGGAATTGAGGTAGGTGGTATAAATTTCAATTCCCAAATTCTTGAATTATAATTACATATATGTAATTTTGTAATTTTAATTTCCACATTTTCTAATAGCTTCTTGAGTTAAATTTATTAATTTGTTAATTAATTAATGTGATTATGAATTTGGTGAAAATCATGATTATGAAATTGGTTAATTAATAGGATTATGGGATTGGATGATAATTGGAATTAAATGGTTGGTGTCTTAACCTTTAAGGGTTAATAGTTATTATGATTAAATGTTGATAACTGGATTAAAGGTGAAATTTTCATATTATTCCATGTAATCAAAGTGATGAACAAAGATTGTTTAGATGAATTGAAATGTTACACCATGATTTGAATAATTGATAATAGGATAATGATTAGTAACCTTAATAAATGTGATGTATGTGATGTATGTGATTGATTGATAAATGAGGTGTAGGAAAAGGGCTAACACTTCAAATACCCACAGGGTGCCAAACTGATGCTCTAGTACCCAATGCATGAATGTGAATATTATTGTATGTAATAGGGACTAATGATCCAAATACCAATGAGGTATAGTATAGGGGCTAATTCCCCAAATTTGCACAGGGTTCCATACATGATGTTATAGGGCCATGATACGGGCATTGTACTGGATTTCCAAGTGGTCATGATATAAAAGTATAATGAATTGATTATTGAAAACCCCTGATGTAATGAAATTTGATATCCAATTAGGGAAGGTTCAGAATCTAGTACAAACCAAATTAGGTATTGATGGTTTGGGTGTCATCATAAACCTAAGGAATTAGGTGGTTAATTAAAGAATAATGAAATGTGATAACTTTTTAACTTTATATTTTTATACTTTATTCTCTATAAAATAGCATAAACTATTATAGAATGGATATTGTTATTGACATTGTTGGTGGTGGCCTACTAAGTTGTACTCATGTCCTACTCAGGCTTCTAGATCGGTACCCAAATGAATTCATGTTTATATGACAGAATAAGTGAAATATCCCTATTTTATATGGATGAGTTGGGATGGATCATGGATGAGGGGACCGTATGTGATATTGGGATCTGCTTGGGGATTTGTCAGTATAACATTATTTTGGTTTTTCATATTCACACTTGACATATATATGGAATGACATATATATGTTGGTTTGGTTTGGATATTCTTTTCCTTCTTTCGCTTATCATGTGACACTGGTCTGTATTGGTTATGGTATTATCTAGTTATTGATTACTTATTTTCAGTTTTTGTTCTACTTTTATAAAGAGGTTATTGTATCCCAATTATATATATTAGGACCTCACTACTATTCAGAAATCTCTGAAATACAGGGAGGCATGTCTAAGGACATGTGACCAACTCGGTCAGGGCACCGATATGTGGTACCCCAGTTGGGATGTTACAAAGTGGAATCTGAGGAATTTTTCTTTTCTTTTCTTTTGTATTACTATTTTAGGAAAGGTAGATAGGAGACTCGGATATGTTGGGCCTTTGTTATGATCTTTTTCATGGGATTAGTTAACCCATGTACGGTGGAAAACCCAAGTACCCATGTTATGATTGTTGTTATTGATGTTTATTGTTATAGTTAGATGTTATTTCACATCGAGTGATACACTTGTTGTGTGGTATTTTTGTTTTCTTAGATTTTTACTTCATGTTCTGGTAAGGCATGAGAGTTGGGTATACATTCATTATTCTAGGCACTTAGGGTTCATTGTGACATACATCATTTTAGGAACACATGGAAAAGTAGGTTTTGGGTGAGTTGTTTAAGTAAAAGTGCTTTTCTTTACTTGTAAAATTTAAATAAAAATGGTGCCTAATATGAAATTGAAAAATTATAAATCATGATAAACGGGGAAAATTATAGTGTAAAATTAGTGTCTAATGGGAAACCATGATTTATGGGAATATTTTACACTTTTTATCTATGATGTAGATGAGGGATGGTTGAGGGTAGTGATAGTGCCTTAGTTTTTATCATGTGGTGGGGTACGAGGGATGACTTATTATGGATTTATGTGAATCCATCATACATAAATGTGTTGATGAAGTGTTATGTGTCCTAATAAATTTGTTTGGAATTGTAAATAAATTCCTCAATGATGATTCTTATTGATAAGGATACAAAATGATATTTCTGGAAATGATCCTCCAGTAGTAGAACCTGAGGATGAAATACTACCAGATGAAGGAGCTAGAGAGAAGTTCAATGAGAACGTCACTTTATTTATGCACTTTATAGATAGATTACTATGGTAGGTTCTACATAACATGTCTGACTTGAAATAGAAGTTCTAGTTACATCATCCTCTAACAATTACCATAAAGGTTGGACCTAAGGCTGTTGAGTTTTGGATTGATTCTATCTAGAATATCCCTGACCACTTAGAGACTCTTATTGATAAGAGAGTCGGATTGGAAATTTATATTTTACGTGGTCAAGTGAAGATTTGGTGGGATATCCAGACTTAGGGTGGATGGATGGAGAATACTGAGTGGAAGGACTTTCAAGAGAAGTTCTTAGAGTACTTTTACCCTGAGATTCTCAAGCAAGAAATGGAAGTATAGTTTATGAGGTTGACCCCAGGGAGTATATCTATGATGGACTATGCTAGCCTCTTTACTGATTTGAAATTATTTGTTCTAGTATTGGAAAAATGTGAGGTGACTATGGTAAAACGTTTTCATGATGGGATTAAATGTGAGATAGATTCCTAGGTTATATATTTAGGATGAAGAATTTTTTTGAAGTGGTGAATCAGGCTCTCATATCTGAGGGGAACTTGAAAGAGGCTTCTAGTGGAGGACATATGGTTTCTAGTTAACGATCAGGAGGTACTTTTTCTATGAGTAGGAAATGTCACTATGAGAATATTAAATAGAGTAGTGGAAATTAGAGTGGCGAAGAGGAAGCATCGATTACATGGGACATTACCCAAGTTTTTTTCACCAGTGTGGTAGGTTGGGTCACTTTCATAAAAAGTTCCATAGACTACCAGTAGAGTGTCGATCTTACTGAAGGATGGGAATCAACAATGGTTTTGTAGAAATCCATTATATGTGGGTAATGATAGAGTATCTAGGTAGAATCATAGTGTTTTAAGGGGGTTTTCTACCCCATATTAGTACGGCAGTTGGAGTTATACTGGTTGTGGAAATCGAGGCAGTGGATGGGATACTTAGGGGAAAGAGAACCCATATTTGCATAGGGGTATAGTTCAGGGGACTTAGACTATAGTACAAGTAATAGGGGAAGGACATTTTCATGCGGTTTATCCAACACTTGTGGATAGTAAGGATAGAATGTCGATAGTTAGAGTTACTATTCTTGTATCTTATATTCTTTCTAGTGCTTTATTTGATACAGGAGCCTCTCATTATTTTATATCTATAAAACTTGTGAAAGTTTTGAGTCTGGTGGTGGATTTTGTGAGAGGGGTTATGAAAATCAATACACCATTATGAGTATGGTTGAGAGAAATTTGTTTGTTCAAGGGGTGGTCTCTTGAGGTTAGGGAGTATCGTAATCTGTGGGATCTTTATATCCTTGGTATGCCAGGATTTGACTTGATTTTAGGTATGGAATAGTTTGTAGTGTACCGATCCCACATAGATTTTTACCATAGGTGGCTGACCTTTACATATTTTTAGATTGATAACTATTTTAGTCATGGAGAATGGGATATCTAGGTGGTCCATATAGGGCCAATCTATGAGCAACTAGGGGAGATCACAGACCATGTTTCAAGTTTGTTGCTAGATGATGGGGGTGTGAATCAGGATGTCTTTCCACCCGTAGTAGATGGATTCAAGGATGTGTTTCCTAAGGGCTTATCGGGAATTCCACATAAGAGGGACATGGAGTTTACGATTGAGCTCATGCCTAGAGCTGAGCAAGTTTCCATTAAACCTTATATAATGGAACCAACTGAGTTTTAAGAGCTCAAGAATCAGTTAGAGGAATTAATGGATAATGGATATATCTATCTAAGTACATCACCTTGGGGTTCTCCAGTATTTTTTTCTAAAAATTATGGTGTAACTTTGTTCTTATGTGTTGATTACTAGCAGTTGAACTGGATACAAGTGAATAACTAGTATCCTCTTCCACGTATCGATGATATATTTAACCAGTTGAGAGGATATTTTTATTTTTCCAAGATTAACATGAGGTTGGGGTATCATAAACTAAGATTTCAACCTTCTGATATACCATGGAATTATTTCAGAAGCATATATAGCCTTTATGAGTTCACTATGATTCCATTTTGGCTTAAAAATGCTTTGGAAATGTTTATAGACTTGATGATATGAATATCCCACCCATACCTGGATTAGTTTATGGTTGTTTTTTGTGGATGACATCTTGGTGTACTCCAAGACTCATGACAATCACACCCAATATCTTGACATCATCGTGATAACACTGAGAGAGAATCATCTATATTCCAATATATCTAAGTGTTAATTCTGGATTGACCGGGTTCATTTCTTAGGTCACATCATCTCGGAGGTAGGTGTGTTAGTATACCCAAAGAAGGTACAAGTAGTGGTTTATTGGAAGCATCCCAAAAAAATTGATAACTGAAGATTTTTAGGATTATAAGTTTATTATAAGAGGTTCATCCCTAAATTTTACTACTTGGAAGAACCACTTGAGGGAATGAACAAGAAATATATTATATTTAAATGGTCTAGGGAATGTGAGAATTCTTTCCAAGAATTAAATAAGTGTTTGAAATTTGCACCAATTTTGATCCTACTAGAGCCAGGTGAGGAGTATACCATGTTTTTTTATGCATCTAGGATAATAATTAGAGTAGTATTGATGCAGAGGGATCGAGTTGTGGTGTATGGGTCATGATAGTTGAGGCCACATGAATGGAACAACCGTACTTATGACAATGAGTTAGCTACATTCATTTATTCCTTAAGTATTGACTTCATTATCAGTTGGGTGAAAATTTTACGGTTTATACCGATCATAAGAGCTTAAAGTATATCTTTTCATAGTGAGATTTGAATATTAGGTGGTGAATATGAGTTGAGTATATGAAATCATTTGATTTTAAGCTATCATATACATTGAGGAAGTTAAATAGTGTTGCGGAATATTTGAGTGTGAAAACACGGACTCAATAAATTCAGAAGTCTAATTTTGAGTGGATGATGATGTCTTTGCTGGTAGAGATTCATATTGTTATTCAATAGTTCTAGGAGTAGATGACCTTCATCTCAGTATTAGTGGAATCTGCACTTTTGAATCAGAACATAGAGATAAAGTGTGAGGATTTGGAGTGTCTTTTCTTAAGGTAAATCCTTGAAGGTTGGGAGTCACATTCATATTAGACCATAGATGAGGATTAGATCATCTATGCCAAAAATTATTTTTTTGTGCCTATGAGTATGAGAGATGAGATTATGTGTGAATTCCATGCCTTAAAGAGAGAGGTTTATTCAGTTTTGACTAAAATCTGACCTACGTCAACAGTACTTATGGCTAGGGATGAAGAAGGAAATTATAGGGTTCATTACATGATGCTACACCTTTCAACAAGTGAAGGCCAAGAATCAACAACCTGGTGGTTTACTACAGTTGTTTATCATTCCAGAATGGGAGTCAGATGGCATTACCATGGAATTCATGGTGGTCATCCCAATTATGCCTCAAAAGAATGATGTTATTTGGGTGATTATGGACCTATTGATAAAGGTAGCTCATTTTTTGACTATCCATGAGACTTTATCAGTGGATCAGTTTGGATACTTGTACATTCGAGATATCATTTGTATTCACGGGGTGCCAAACTGATTCTCTAGGCCCCAATTCATGCGTGTGAATATTATTGTATAGGATGGGGACTATTGATCCAAATACCCATAAGGTGTGGGATAGGGACTGATGATCCAAATATCTACAGGGTGCTAGACATGATTTTATAGGCCTATGATATGGGTGTTGTATTAGGGTTCCAAGTGTTCATGATATTAAAGTTGAATTAATTAATTAATGAAAACCCATGATGTAATGAAATTTGATTTCCCTGTAGGAGTGGTTCAGACTTTGGCATGGTCCGAAGTAGGTATTGATGGTTTGGGTGTCATCTTGAACCCATGTAATTAAGTGGTTAATTAATGAATAATGAAATGTGATAAATGTTTAACTTTTTTAAATTTATTATTTGTAAAACTACATAAACTATTATATACTAGATATTATTTTATACACCATTGGTGGCGGCCTACTGAGTTGTACTCACACCCTACATGGGATTCCTGATTAGTACCTAAACAGACTTTATGTTTATAGGATAGGATAATTGAAATATCCCTATGTCAGATGGATGATTTATGATGGACCATGGATGAGGGGACAAGATGTGATTTTGGGATCCACTTGGGGAGTTTTCAGTGTGTCTTCATTTTTTTCATATTGACACTTGAAACATATATGGCATGATGTATCTATTACTTTATTTTGGAAACTGTTTTCATGATTTAGTTTATCATGTGATATTGGTATGTATTTATTATGGTATTATTGGGTTATTGATTACTTATTTTCCATTGGTTATCTACTTTTATAAAGAGGGTATAGTCTCCCCATGTTATATATTAGACCCTCGCTGCTAGTCAACAGAGTATGGAATACGGGGAAGCATTCTTGAGGTCAGGTGACTAACCATCTTGAGCCACTATTATGTGGAAATTGGGTTTGGATGTTACATATGATCTCTGGATTCATATTACATCTAAACCTCATACATCATAAGTGTACCAATAATATATTTTATTTTAAAATATTTGACAGGTGTATGCTTCCAAATGGAAACTGAGATTCCACTCCACTTAAGTGGTAGTACTCTAACAACTTTCAGTGCTTGACCAGGTTGAGGAATTGGTGATCCTATAAAAGAAACATTATTCAAAATATTTGTTAACCGAATATTCATCTAGGTTATTGTTTCTCCATCAACCATCCTGAATAGGTCAAATTTCAACTTGTAAATATTGTACCTAAGTTTTCTTATAATATCAGTGCCTTTGTATGTCACTGATATAGTAGTCTACATTTCATGAGCTATTTCACACTATGAAACTCTATTGAACTAATCAATACATATTCCACATATTATATCATTAAGGGATTTGGAGTTTAATCCATATTTGGACTCAATATCAGCATCACATGTTTCGGGTTCAGTCTTGGGAACTTAATAAGGCTTCATGGATTTTGAATAATCCTTCATACCAAGTTTCTTCAAATAGATTATCATCAGTTACTTCTAGTAACCATAATTTTCACCATTAAAGTAGGGATCTCTGACCATAGACATTCCTTCTCTATTTTCAATAGTATTATCCATTTTAAGATGATCTTAAGGCTTCATAATTTGATATGTAAGAACTCAAAATTCATAACATTTGATACTAATTATTGGTCAAAAACTGACTACACAAATACTCAATAGGGGGTTGAATTGAGTTATTGAACATTTATTTACTTAAAACCACCCTCTATTTTTTCTTGAAAGGTTTTAATATTTTATTAACTAAAGAAATTATTGTAAAATAAATGTAGAAATAAAATGATCAAACATAGAATATTTATATTGGTTTAGGGAATAGATATCCCCTAGTCCAATCCACCAATTATTAAGTCCTAAATCTTGGTGATTTTCACTAGACCAGTCCTTTTACTAGTTATTGTCAATCCTTTTCCCATTGACTACATGACTGAGTGAAATTAGTCGATTCTTGGTATAAAACTAAGATCTTTTACCAGTCTCCTTCAAGGATTTATAAAACACCAACCTTCAAGTTTCTTTTACTAAGAACCTTCACAATGAGAGAGAAATAATAATGTAATATTATCATATGGAGCTTATATTTACAAGATGATATTGACAATAGATGAAAAAACTTTCATAGAGGATGATTATCTTCTAAGAGAAGCTATGGAGTTCCTTTTATTGTAAAAGATAATCTTGTATGCACAACAACTATATCATGTCTGTTAAAGACAAACCTAATGATATGGACATGGAATGACTACCCCAACATTTTATTATTTATGGAAGTTTTTTTTCTCAAGGTGAAATGGAACACTTATACACCCCAATGGAGAAGGAGGATAAAATTGAAGACTACAAAAATTCTGTTGGAATCCCTAAGTCCAACATGTAAGGGTAGGAGGACAAACTGGTTAGCACTGTCAACTTTTTTGAAACACATGATACCTTCATGAAGGGACATGAGATTAAAAATGATGACCATATCACTTCTGTTGGAGTCTATAAGACTAGTAATCAAGGGTATTATGACCATTCGATTAGCAATATCACTTATTTTGGAACCCATAAGAATAGCATGAAAGGAAAGGATAACCAAATGGCCAACATGGATGTGGCTGACACTATGCCTATGGATTTTTCAACTCAACATTGTAATGTAGATGGAAGAGACTCTCCTAAAGGTAGTCTAGTTCTCAAACACAAATCATCTGAGATGGAGGACAAAGATGTTGAAAACAATACTTCTAATGTAATCCATGAAACTAGTTTGAAAAGATAGGATAAGAAACTAGTTAGAACCGTTGCTGATGAAGACAAGTTAAATACACAATATGAAGGAGTTGTATTCGATAAGCAAAACACTAGTGAATAATCAAAGACTCACATGGAAGACAAGGTAGGAAAACCTGATAACATTATTTCTACAAACTTTTATATGATCAAGCAGGATAAGAACTAATCCATTATCAGTGAAAATACTACTAATACAATCAGTAAATCCACAAGGAGGAAGGCCTATAGAGGTAAACAGAAGAAGGTTCCATCCCCAAACACAGTTACAAATGAATATTTTTTTATTTTAATTTTTTTTATTGCTAATCCCGACACTATCATCACTTTAAAAAGATTTATCTACACTCATAAAGCAAAATGTTTTGTTATTTCTAAGCCTAAAATTAATTTTTATTCTAACTTTCATGGTTTATATCATTTTGGTTATACTTTTATTGGTGCTACAACTAATTATTTTTTAGTGGAATTTCTTTGGATTTTTTCTCACACTTCTATAAGCAATGTTATTTATTATAATAACAATGACCAAGCTTTAACTTGTGAACTAACCTTTCAAAGTACTATATTTTTGGAAATTTTATTTATGCTAATAATAGGTACCAGTATATGAGAACTATCTGGTAGAACTTGTCTTATTTAAATAATAAAATCCAAGATCATTAGATCATCAGTGGGGACTCTAATTCCATTCTTATACCTAGTGAAAAGATACTTCCATATCATTCTAACATCTCTTATAGGGAGTTTAGATATTATATTGAATAAAAAAATATCATTGAGATTAATCTTTTAGGGTCCAAATATACTTAGTATATAAGACACCACAATAGGTTTGTGGCAATTAAATAACATATATCCTTCATTAATAATCATCCCCTTGATAAATGGTATACTATTTCTATCATTAGTCTTCCTATATTAAATTCAAATCACCATCCAATTTTAGTAAGTCTCAATACCAGAAACTCTAAACCTATCCTCATATTTATATTTAACAATTCTTGGACCTTATTTATTGAATGTGATCATATTGTTAAAGATAATTGGAACTCTATGAATTTTGGAAATGATGGTTTTTCTTGTATCATGAAATTAAAATTCCTAAAACAATAAACTAAAGGCATAGTGCAAGGAAAAATCCAATCAAATTGATAGGGAAATTACTTCTATAGAAGATAATATAAATCAAATCCAGGTTGCCTCTATGAATTAAACAAGAAATTGAGCTATGTACTAAACTAAACTCTCTTCTCACTTTAAAATATAATCTTCACAAATAGACCTTTAAAATAAACTGTCTTAATGATGGTGACCGAAACACAAAATTCTATAATGCTCTAAAAAAATAGAAAATACTATAGAACTATTACCTTCCTTAAAGATGAAGATAGCATTATTTATAATGAGGAGGGCCAAACTAGCCATACTATTTCCTACTTTAGAAATATTTTTAATGGTTCTGATCTTAATAAGGACTTACTTCTTGTTTTCATTCTTGACAAAGTAATCAATAATGATAACTTTTTCCTGAATAGTGTCCCTCTTAAACATGAAATTAAATATTTTGTATTTATCCTGAAATATGATAGTTCTCTTGGACTTTATGGATTCACTAACTCCCTTTTTCAACACTATTTATTTTTTTTTCAAATTGATGTCTGTAATATAGTTAAATCCTTTTTTTCTAATGTCTCAATTCTCCATATTCATAATGCGCAATTCCTATCCCTTATTCCCAAAGCGTAAAATTCCTCTGAACTTCATATCATTAGAACCATTTCCCTTATTAACACACTTTATAAAATCATCTCTAAACTATTAGAAAATAGGCTTCCTCATATTTCTAATAAAATTTTCTCTTGGAATCAATTTGGTTCCTTCAAAGGTAAAAACATTCAAGACTTCATTTTCCTGGCCTCTAAAAGAAAAATAAATAAATAAACCTAATAGAGGGAATCATTTTCATTAAACCTGACATTAGGAAAACTTTAATAATATGTATTGGAGTTTAATTTATAAGTTCCTCAACAACCTTAGCTACAATGATACTTTTTAAAACAAAATCAAAACTCTTTTTGGTTCTGATCATATTTCTATTCTGATTAATGGTTCTCCAAAAGGTTATTTCAATTGAACTAAATTTTTCGTACAAGGTGATCTTATATCTTCTATTCTTTTTACTATATTAGAATATTACCTAAGTTGACTTATCACTAGTTTGTTCGATCAAGGTAAAATAAATCCCATTATTTACTCTAGGAACGTGAATGTTCCCTCTCATATCATGTATACAAATAATATCACTTTATTTCTCTAAGGAGATAAATGAAATATCCAAAATATTAAATTTTTCCTCTCATGCTATGAATATGTGTCTGTTCAATCCATAAACTAGAACAAATATTTCATTTTATTTGAAAAAATATTTCCTATATCTAGAAAAAATATAATTATAAATGAACTTAGCGTAAAAGTTGGATCATTCCCCTGCATGTATCATGGGGTTTCTATTTTTTGGGTAAATCCTAAGAGTATCTAATTTTACAATATGGTTGACCAAATTAATAATCAACTCTCTTCTTAGAAAAGAAAATCTTTATCTATGGTAGGTTTACTTTTTCTAGTCAAATACACTGTCATTTCTAAAATGGTTTATTCTATTATGGTTTATAAATGGCCCATTGAGTTGATTAAAAAGAATAATAGTTGTATCTAAAACTTTGTTTGGAGTGGAATCTCTCTTGAAAGAAATATTTTCACAGTTCCTTGGAAAAAAATTTGTAATCCCCTCGATAGAGTTTGGATTAGTATTACGAACCTTAGTCTTTTTAATGAATCCCTTTAGGCTAGACTCACTTTGAACCTTCTAAATAATAATTCCACAAATTTTAATTTCCTTAGAGGTAGGTTTTATAAAAACTGAAAATGGAGATCTTCTATACATGGATTCTTTAATATGTCCATCCATTAAGTATCATTTTTCTAAAATTATGTCTCATTTAAGATGGATAGTTAATAAATAATCTTCTTTGAAGTTTTGATTGAATAACTATAATAGTTTTCTTATTCTCTCTATGGTGGACCCAATGCATTTACCTATTGATACTATTATTTCCATATATGATTTTATGTTCTCTCTTGACTTGGATTTACCCTATATTATTAACATTATTATTAACAATTATCTTTTTGTTAACACTAATGACTTTTTAATTTGGGAACCTACAAAAAATAGTATTTTGAACTCTAAACTTTACTATAATCATAATTTCAATAATGAAAACCAGGATTTTTCTTGCTTAAGGAGATTTGAAAATCCATGGTTCAGAACCTCCATATTCACCCTTATTTGTAGAATATCCCATAATAGAGTTCACACTAATTGTTTTATTTAGTTATTTGGTATTCAACTCCGCTATAAATGTCGTATGTTCAACCAAAATAGATAGGATGTTGACCATATGTTTTTATCTTGTGTTATTGATTATAGTTTATGGAAATTAATAATTGACATTTTTGATATCATATGGATAGGTTCGGACTCCATTCAGCTGCATCTACAATGATTCACTTCTATGGAAACTTCCCAATAGATAGGACAACTATTTAAAGTTGTTATTACTGAACTAATTTATGTTATCTGGTATGAAATAAATTTGATCATTCACCACAATAATTCTTTCAATTTTCATGCAACTTATGTAAAGATCATCACTGCGATCAAAGAAGCTGGAATGATGAAAACTGATACCTTCTACAATTCCATCAAGGATCTTATTATTATTCTTCATATCGGAAACCAAGGAAGGTTCATTCAGAAAAAGGGTATGAGGAAGTCTTCTGGTAACCTCCTATTCTTGGCTGTATAAAAATAAATGTGGATAGTGCCTCAAAATGAATTTTTGGTCCCTCGAGTTGTGGATTGGTGTGCATAAATCATAATAGATATATTCTTGGATTCTTCTACGATATTGATCTCATTTTCGAGCATGTTAAATTAGATTTTAATTTTTAACTAGAATTTCTGTAGTATAGCATCAACCCTGGGTCATCTCTCTATGGAGACTTAGATCATTAATTTAAAAAAATGATTATTAAAATAATATGGTAATGATAATTTATAAAACTTTGGGTTTGTTTATTTTAAAATATAAATTGAAACTATATTACAAAGTGAGAGAAATGGGATGGAGAAATCATGATCAACCCGAGTACGTGTCCATTGAGGCTCAATCTGTCATCGCTCTCAAGGTAATGGGAAGGATTATCTATTCCTTGATTTATAAACATTAAAAATAATATGGTATTTTATTTCTTACTAGGTTACTACCTAGGATTTGATCAATCAAGGATATTGATTATCGACAACCGCTCAAAATCAACAAACTTGAATCGATGAAAAAACAAAACCCAATCAAGGCATCACATCAACAACATGATGAGATAAACAGATCTGTTTCAAGGATAAAATATTTCACAAGATAAGATCATGAATATTCAGGGGTTCAATCTCCTATAATTTATCAACCTACGTTATCCATTTTCACACTCATGAAAGGGAAGGGGTGAGAAAAGTGGCAACCGCACTCAAATCATCACAAGATCCGGGTTATGAAAGGAATCATGATGATTATTGTTCCATTGATTTTTATTTGATCATACTATAATAAAAACAAATTATAAAGATATAAATGAAGAACAATTTACAAAAAACCTTGAAATTCAAATTCCTTTCAAAGATTACAAGCATGGAGTTTGGGATTACAACAAAGAACACCCCCCAAATTGATCATTATGAAATTTAGAAGAACGTGATGGATAAGAGGAGTAAAATGGATGAATAGAGATTTACAATTCGACCTACCTTCACCACTAGTCATGAAACATGATATAATGATAGGGAGGAGTGATTTTATGGAAAATTAGATGGAGAAATCGTGATCAACCCGGGTAAGTGTCCCTTGATGCTCAATCCATCATTACTCTCAATGGAATGGGAAGTATCATTGATTCCTTGGTTTATACACACTGAAACCAGTATGGTATTTGAGTTCTTACTAGGTTAGAACCTAGGATTTGATCTATTAATGATATTTATTATTAGCGACTAGTCAAAATCAACAAACTTGAATCGATATAAAAACGGAACTCAATCAAGGAATCACATCAACAACGTGATGAGATGACCAGATTTTTGTCAATGATAAAATATTAAAAAATGAAATATCACTCATATTAATGGGTTTAATCTCCTAGAATTTATCAATCAACATTATCCATTCGCACACTCATGAAAGGGAATGGGTGAGAAAAGAAGCAATCACACTCAATTCATCACAATATTTGGGTTATGCATGGAAGAATGAGGATTCAAGTTCATTTAATTTTTATTTGAAAATATTAGAATAAATGTAGAGTCTCGAAGCTCGATGTACATGGACATTACATTACTTTAGCGGAATAATTAATACATAACCAAAACCAACACACAAGGACCTTAATAGTTTAGTGTCTTTAAAAACTCGGAATATAATATTCTAATCGTGGTGAAAGATCTTTAACATCTCCCATAAAGATCTTCCCCTTTTTGTTTTCTTACCTAAAACCTTTCTTTAAATCTTGGGAAAAAACATATAAAGGGTGAGATCAAATGCTCAGTAATGGTAAGCATGGATAAAATAAAACAAATCATATACATTTGAACTTAAAAACATGAACATAATGTTTAAACATCAAAACCTTGAGTATTGACATAAAACATGGAAGTAAATAAGGCATAGATCATAAAGAAACATTAATCATGATAAAATAACATGGGAATAAAACATGTAAATGTGGAAAAACAATAACCAGATGATATGATTTCCATAGTAGCCAAGGCATTGCTGCCAAGACCATCTTAGTGGACAAAGTCCTTTACTGAACCGGGTTTACTTGTCGTTCCAGCCCTGTATTACTGAACCGGATTTACTTGTCGTTCCAGCAATGTCTATCTCATGAGATATAAATCTTTACCCAATGCATTGGAGGGAGATATAGGTACCACCCATCTCATAATGAAATCATTCTTACTTGTGCCACAAAATAAACTTAAAACATTCATCATAACCCAAAGAATAAAATGGGATTCATAAATATCATCCCATCATCACATAATCCATATAAAACAAATGGATATTTCATCATAAGAAAAGTGAAACCATGTAAATCATAGAGACATTATACTTGAAACATACACATATGAAATAATTTCATATTATATGGAAAATGGTTTTGATAAAACATTTGAAATGAACTCTTGAGGAAAATATCCTTTCTTCTTCAAAAATCATTTTCTTTTCACAAAATTCCATGCAATTTTAAAAGAAAATTATTTTGTTGAAAATATTCATAAAATCTTGTAGAGTAATACTCATTAAAATGAGGCATTATGAAACCGTAAAAATTCGTTCACACCATATAAGTTAAAAATAACATTCTTCTCGTACTTTTGTCAGAAAAGTCAAAAAAGTACCTCGTAACGTAAACAAAAGAAATATTCCTTACATACCATGTAGTAAAAGTAAAAAATTGGTAAAAAGAACTTTAAACATACATGAAAAAATTTCTAGAAAACATGGACATGGATGATAACAATAACCCCAGTAAATGCTTACGAATAAACAATCTTGGATAAAAACGAGATTGGAAAAGATATCACTTACCTTAGGTTCGATATGCTTCGTACGTATCTGAACCTCCTATATAATGATTTAAATAATTTCATTGACTTATTACAGAATAATATTCATTGTTATGATATCATATATGGTTTACTTATGACTTTATATTACCCATTCTTTTGTAAATCCCATGTTAAAGTAACGTTTTGGGTAAAATCGTCTTATTTATCGTACGTGTTTAGACTTGTTGTTATTGATGTTATTATTACTTATATCATGATTTAATTACTTCCAGAATGTAAATCATGATTTATATATCATATATATTCATTATATATCCAGAATATATATGTATTTATAATAGTACATAACATATGGAGGTAAGAAATGAAATGCACCGCTCATGGAGACGGTAAGTCGTACGTACACATTAACGCTACCTTCATTTCTATTTATTATTTTAATTTAATAGGTATATTATAATTAAAGTATAATATCATATATAATATCATTAACTTTATCCTTTATACATCCCACATCAGGCATTAACGAATCACATCACTTTGAGGGGGCGGAAGTCTGCACTTCCTCAAATGAGATCATCGTATTTACCCACTATGGAAACCATAAAGGCTTGATATAATTGGGAAGTAAATAAGCATAAAAAAATCAGAAACATAATATATATCATATATAAATATAGTTCCATCATAATGTCCACCATGAGAGGTGGTAGGAGAAAATAGAACAATCATCGTTTCGTGAGGCGTTAGTTTGTCATCCACCGAAACATTATGTTCTTCATCCATTAGATGGAGGTGTGTGTAAGTGTAGACTTAATACTTCTCATAACAACATAATAGTATATTTATGATACTGGTGTTGTTACAAAATAAAGGATTAAAAAGATTTTAGGGGTTGTAGAAGTAGAATAAAAGAAAACAACTTAAGAGAAACTATTACCTTTAATTTGGGTAACTTCCTTTGGTTTGAACCAAAAGGACTTCTTGAAGTGCCTTATTCCTAATGTAAGGCTTCTAGGGGGAGGATAGGGATGTAAGGAGATTATTTGGGCAGAGTTTGGATGAGCCAAAAGGCTTGAGAGGTGTGAGTAATTGCATAGAAGTGGTCTCCTTTTATAAGGGAGAGGAGGGGCTCTTTAGGAAAGTGTGAAAACATTATTTTATTATAAACTTATCTTAGGTTTCAAGAGGTCCCAAACACATTAATGTCGAAGATAAGATGACTCATATTCTAAATAAAATCATCCAATAGTAATTGGATAGGTTTTGGATAATATTTTAATCATTACAATCTTATTTATTTAAATCATTTATTAATGAGGTAAATACGACATCATTATTGTGTCATATATAATTTAATTTATTTGATGTCTAAAAATTATAAAAAAAATACCAACATCTAGGAAATATTTTTATATTTCCAATGAATATTTATAGTTGAAAAGATAATTTATATATCCCCTTATAAAAATTAATTTCTAAATGGTTTTTGTTAATGCCAATTTTGTCTTTACATTAAATTAATTAATCTAATGTGTCATTGTCTTTCATAAGTGGCTCCATGGGGTTCCAAAATCGACCCAAGTATGCCCATGGTCGGACATTACTCATCCAATAAGGTTTGGACAAGTGTTAAGGTAATTTTGAATTATTATAATATTCTTTTAACCTTGAATTACCCTATTTACTTTTAACCGTGGTAAATAAAAGTAAAAAGTTACTATTCACCAAAAATTATTTTTATCTAATTGAACCTCATTTTACTCCTTTATATTAACCATGTCTCTCATATTTTCGAAATTCAACTCATAGAAGTGGTAAAATTATGTTTTATGAACAATTGAAAAAGCTCCTAGGAAGTGGGTAAAAGACGGTGAAAAGTTCAATACAATTTTTATAAATCTAAAATTATTATAAAATGATTCCAATTAATTTCATTGAACTTATATAAGTATTATGTATCTATTGTGACCTAAAATAAATTTAAATAAAATAAATGATTATTTAAATAAAAAGTCGGTTTTAACCAAAAACTCAGTGTTTTCACTATTCATCAAAATTGAAGTTTTTCAGAAAAATACCAAAAATCCAGCATAAGTATATTTGATATTCTGAATTAAAAAATGATGTCTATTTTTCCAAATTCAAAACATATAAGTTTCATTAATTAATTTTAAAAGTAATTCCCGTTATCAAAACAAATAGCGTGTTTTTAAGAAACAATAACTATCAAAAGATCATCACTTGTTTAAGTCAAATTTCAAAGTGAAATTAATTACAATGACCAACATTGTATTAAATGGTAAAAATATATTCTAATTAAACTTTAAAACCAATTAAAAAGATAATCTAGCCATATAAATTATTGCGATGAAAAAAGTTGTTTTTAATTAAAATATAGCGTGTTTTTACTATTCATCAAAATATGAAAGTTATCAGAATAATATGAAATATTTATCCAAATTAAATTTTTATATCCTGATTCCAAGGAATAATTTTATTTTTTCAAATTGAACTTATAAACATGTCAAAAACTATATTTAAAGTGGGTGTGCCATCAAAAGGCGGCAAAACTGCATTTTTTGAAAAATACTTATTTTAACCGAAAACATTATTTTATTCTCATACCATGTTCTAGAAAATGTGTAAGATAAATAATAATGTTATAAAATTCAAAATGTAGTTAATACTATTCATAACAGGTAGTCCATAATAATATTATAACAATATATCCTTGTTTAGTGAAACTCGGTATTGCGTACTACACACGCTATCGAGGAAGGTTGTGATTGCGTGTAATGCAAGCCAAGTCAGGGTGACGTGTAGTGCAAGACTCCTTTGTTGTTTTGTATAACATAATCCAATAATATTTCATTTATACATTAAATATATATATATATACACACACTCAATGTTGCGTAGAATGACTATTATCAAACGAACTTGAAATTTTGTGTAACACAATCCAAGAATAGTGTTACGTATACTGCAAGATAATACGGTGTTGCGTATAGCACAATATAATCTTGGTGTAGCTTACAATAGAAGATATGAAAGAAATTAAAAACAATATATCTCATAAAATCTCGGGGTGTTACATTCTTCCCCCCTTAAAATAAATTTCGCCCTCGAAATTCGTTGGGGTTATAAATGGTTTAATACTTGAAAGTTTCTTTAATAGAAACCGACATCGTAAAAAGGGAATACCAAAACTTAACATTAAAAACTAAATTATTAAACGTAATGGTTAACCAAATTAACTAATCACTGAGTTTCCACATAGGAGAACATAGGTGAAAAATATGGATATGGAAGAAAAATCTAACCATCAAGTTCTGATGGAGAGTGGTAGAGAACATGGCTATAAAAAAGCCAATAATCACAAAGCCATAAATTTATGATGATCTAAGGTACCATTTGATTCATCGGATATAAGGGCACTACGACAACATTTTTGGTTTTCAATATCATTTCCCTAAAGTTGAAAATTTATAATTAGAAGAAATACTTACTTTATTTCAGTACAATCTCACTTTTGTTTGTGTCTTAAACAATTTCCACTTCATCTCTTAAAGAAATGAAGTTTAATTTTTCTTCTGTGAAGTGTTAGTGGATCATGTGATAGAATGATAGGTCATTCCATCTATCTCAAACATAAGGTTAGAAAAATATATATATATATATAAGTCCATCTATGGTGAGATTAATCATATATGGTTCAAAAAATGGACTTATACTTCATCTATCATACCGCTTAATATAATAAAACTAGTTTCTACTAACCAGGGACTTCCTGTAGGCCAGTGGTAGGCGATGAAGGCCTGTCGCACTTTGGTTATGGGTTTGATTACCACATCCTTGTCTGATGCGACGGGTTGTCGCCCGTCCTACGGGTTGTCCTTTTTCTAAAACTATACTATTATAACATTCTAACAATAATATCGAAAAAATATCTAGCCTTAAACAATACTAACTTATATTCAATATAATCCATTTGAACCTTTAGGCTTATACAAAATACTTCTTTCCAAACTCAGAGTATAAAGAGAACGATTACTAAAAAGGTCATATAACAAGCATGTGAATACCATCATTTATCCCGGATATATCTTGTTGATCACATTCTAATCATGTGAATACCTTAATCATGTATTCTCTTGAAAAATGAATACCCATTGAACCTTAGTGAAAACATGAATGTTGTCAAAAGTTAACTCTTTCCACATACCAAAATCCCAAAATTTCTATATACTCAAACCATGATATCACTTTGTCCTTATATCAGTCATGATCTCATGAATACTATCAAACATATTATTTTCTCCTTATCTATTCATTATGTGCATATCATCTTCTTTCCAAAAATATTTCAGTCACTTTTCATGGTTACCAGTACCATATTCTTATTGAAAACCACAATTGACCAATACATAGATATTCCAATATACCATAAAAGTACCTCAACAACATTATTCTTTAATACCAATACATAAACACTTCAATCCATCCTCTTCAGTGATTTTCATGGAATAAGTCCATCCTTGATTTATAAGTAACCTCTTAGGTCAGGGCATTGAGTTTGGTAATGCCCATGTTCTCCACAAATAAGACATTGAACTCCATAACAGTCGGTCACTCTATGTCCCTTCTCTTTACACAGATAACATCTTCCCCTCCATTTTATGTATTCATCAAGGTTCTTCTTCTCTTCTTTAGAAATCTCAATCTTCCTTTCTTTATGCTCCTCAACATGCGAACATGCATAAAATTATATCTTCCTATTATTTTATGAATTAGGAATACCACTAAAATTCACCTTGTTAATCATATATCGCGATGACTGATTCGGCATAATCACAATATCTTTCTCTCTAGGCATTACGCAATTTCATTGCTCATAGTCACCAATTTTTCCATTGGATTAAATGTTAACCGAATTCCTTCTGGTTCCCTCTATTGACTAAAACACAAAAAGAATTCTATGAGAGGAAAAAATCATACAAGGAAAATAATATAATCAAGGGGGATTACCTTCGACATCTAACATCTTAGGATTAATTCTAATATCCTTACCGTAATTCTAGGACTATAACATATACTTATACTTAACCTTAGGGACATTACTAAACCTTAGGGACATCCCTATACATACCTTATAAATATCTCTAGGGATCTCACTAAAGTTTTTGCATCCTAGTTTCCAAAGGTTAACTAAACCTTTCCTCTGATACCAACTGTAGAGGCCCGAAGCTCGACGTACATGGACATTACATTACTTTAGAGGAATAATTAATACATAACAAAAACCAACACACAAGGACCGTAATAGTTTAGTGTCTTTGGAAACTTATAACATAATCTTCTAATCATGGTGAAAGATCTTCAACATCTCCCATCCTTTTTGTTTTCTTACATAAAACATTTCTTTAAATCCTGGGAAAAAAAATATAAAGGGTGAGCTCAAATGCTCAGTAAGGGTTAGCATGGATAAAATAAAACAAATCATATACATTTGAACATAAAAACATGAACATAATGTTTAAACATCAAAACCTTGAGCATTGACATAAAACATGGAATTACATAAGGCATAGATCATAAATAAACATTAATCATGATAAAATATCATGGGAATAAAACATGTAATTGTGGAGAAACATTAATCACATGATATGATTTCCATAATATCCAAGTCATTGCATCCAAGACCATCTTAGTGGACAAAGTCCCTTACTGAACTGGGTTTACTTGTCGTTCCAGCCTTGTATTACTGAACCAGATTTACTTGTCATTCCAGCCATGTATATCTCATGAGATATAAATCTTTACCCAATTCATTGGAGGGAGATATAGGTCCAACCCATCTCATAATGAAATCATTCTTACTTGTGCCACAAAATAAACTTAAAACATTCATCATAACCCAAAGAATAAAATGGGTTTCATAAACATCATCCCATCATCACATAATCCATATAAAACAAATGGATATTTCATCATAAGAAAAGTTAAAACATCATGGATACATTATACTTGAAATATACACATATGAAATAATGTCATATTATATGGAAAATGGTTTTGATAAAACATTTGAAATGAATTCTTGAGAAAAATATCCTTTCTTATTCAAAAATCATTTTCTTTTCACAAAATTCCATGCAATTTTAAAAGAAAAAATATTTTGTTGAAAATAGACATAAAATCTTGCAGAGTAAGCTTCATGAAAATGAGGCATTATGAAACCGTAAAAATCCGTTCACGCCGTATAAGTTAAAAATAACATTCTTCTCGTACTTTTGTCGAAAAAGTCAAAAAAGTACCTTATAACGTAAACAAAAGAAAGATTCCTTACATACCATGTATTAAAAGTAAAAAATGGGTAAAAAGGACTTTAAACATACATGAAAACTTTTCTAGAAAACATGGACATGGATGATAATAATAACCCCAGTAAATACTTACGAATAAACAATCTCGGATAAAAACGAGATTGGAAAAGATATCACTTACCTTAGGTTTGATATGCTGAACCTCCTGTATAATGATTTAAATAATTTCATTGACTTATTATAGAATAATATTCATTTTTATGATATCATATATGGTTTACTTATGGCTTTATATTACCCGTTCTTTTGTAAATCCCATGTTAAAGCAACATTTTGGGTAAAATCATCTCATTTATCATACGTGTTTGGACTTGTTGTTATTGATGTTATTATTACTTATATCATGATTTACTTTCTTCCAGAATGTAAATAATGATTTATATATCATATATATTCATTATATATCCATAATATACTTGTATTTATAATAGTACATAACATATGGAGGTAAGAAATGAAATGCACCGCTCATGGAGACGGTAAGCCGTACGTACGCATGAACGCTACTTTCATTGCTATTTATTATTTTAATGTAATAGGTATATTATAATTACAGTATAATATCATATATAATATCATTAACTTTATCCTTTATGCATCCCACATAAGGCATTAACGAATCACATCACTTTGAGGGGGCGGTAGTCCGCACTTCCTCAAATGAGATCATCGTATTTACCCACTATGGGAACCATAAAGGCTTGATATAATTGGGAAGTAAAGAATCATAAGGAAATAATAAACATAATATATATAATATATAAATATAGTTCCATCATAATTTCCACCATGAGAGGCGGTAGGAGAAAATCGAACAATCATCGTTTCGTGAGGCGTCAGTTTTCCATCCACTGAAACATTATGTTCTTCATCCATTAGATGGATGTGTGTGTAAGTGTAGATTGAATACTTCTCATAACAACATCCTAGTATATTTAGAATAATGTTGTTGTTACAAAATAAAGTATTAAAAAGATTTTAGGGGTTGGAGAAGTAGAATAAAAGAAAACAACTTAAGAGAAACTATTACCTTTAATTTGGGTAACTTCCTTTGGTTTGAACCAAAAGGGCTTCTTTAAGTGCCTTCTTCAAAATGTAAAGATTCTAGGGGGAGGAGAGGTATGTAGGTATCTTAGTTAGGCAGAGTTTGGAAGAGCCAAAAGGCTTGAGAGGTGTGTGGAATTGCATAGAAGTGGACTCCTTTTATAAGGGAGAGGAGGGGCTCTTTCGGAAAGTGTGAAAACATTATTTTATTATAAACTTATCTTCGGTTTCAAGATGTCCAAAACACATTAATGTCAAAGATAAGATGATTCATATTCGAAATAAAATCATCCAATAGGAATTGGACAGGTTTTGGATAATATTTTAATCATTATAATCTTATTTATTTAAATCATTTATTAATGAGGTAAATACTGAATCATTATTGTGTCAAAAATAATTTAATTTATTTGATGTCTAAAAATTATAAAACAAATACCAACATGTAGGAAATATTTTTATATTTACAATTAATATTTATAGTCGAAAAGATAATTTATATAGCCCCTTATAAAAATTAATTACTAAAAGATTTTTGTTAATGCCAATTTTGTCTTTACATTAAATTAATTAATCTAATGTGTCATTATCTTTCATAATTGACTCTATGGGGTCCCAAAATCGACCCAAGGATGCCCATGGTCGGCCATTACTCATCCAATAATGTTTGGACAAGTGTTAAAGTAATTTTGAATTATTATAATATTCTTTTAACCTTGAATTTCCCTATTTACTTTTAACCGTGGTAAATAAAAGTAAAAGTTACTATTCACCAAAAATTATTCTTATCTAATTGAACCATATTTTACTCCTTGATATTAACCGTGTCACTCAGATTTTCAAAATTCAACTCACATAAGCGGTAAAATTAAGTTTTATGAACAATTGCAAAAGCTCCTAGGTCGTCGGTAAAAGACGGTGAAAATTTCAATACAATTTTTATAAATCTAAAATTATTATAAAATAATTCCAATGAATTTAATTGAACTTATATAAGTATTATGTATCTATTTTTACCTAAAATAAATTTAAATCAAATAAATGATTATTTAAATAAAAAGTCGGTTTTAACCAAAAACTCAGTGTTTTCACTATTTATCAAAAATTGAAGTTTTTCAGAAAAATACCAAAAATTAAGAATAAGCTATATTTTATATTCCAAATTCAAAAATAATGTATATCTTTTCAAATTCAAAACATAGAAGTGGAATTAATTAATTTTAAAAGTAATTCCCATTATCAAAAAAAATAGCGTGTTTTTAAGAAACAATAACTATCAAAAGATCATCACTTGTTTATGTCCAATTTCAAAGTGAAATTAATTCCAATGACCAACATTGTATTAAAAGGTAAAAATATATTCTAATTAAACTTTAAAACCAATTAAAAATATAATCTAGCCATATAAATTATTGCGATGAAAAAAGTTGTTTTTAATTAAAATATAGCGTGTTTTTACTATTCATCAAAATATGAAAGTTATCAGAATAATATGAAAATTTTATCCAAATTAAATTTTTATATCTTTATTCCAAGGAATAATTTTATTTTATCAAATTGAACTTATAAACATGTCAAAAACTAGATTTAAAGTGGGTGCGCCATCAAAAGGCGGCAAAGCTGTATTTTTTGAAAAATACTTATTTTACTCAAAAAATTTATTTTATTCTCATACCATGTTCTAGAAAATGTGTAAGATGAATAATAATGTTATAAAATTCAAAATTTAGTTAATACTATTCATAACGGCTAGTCCATAATAATATTATAACAATATATCATTCTTTAGTGAAACCTGGTATTGCGTACTACACACGCTATCGAGGAAGGTCGTGATTGCGTGTAATGCAAGCCAAGTCAGGGTGACGTGTAGTGAAAGACTCCTTTGTTGTTTTGTATAACATAATCCAACCATATTTCATTTATATATTGAATATATATATATATACAATCAATGTTGCGTAGAATGACTATTATCAAACGAACTTGAAATTATGTGTAACACAATCCAAGAATTGTGTTGCGTATACTGCAAGCTAATACGGTGTTACGTATAGCACAAGATAATCTTGGTGTAGCGTACAATAGAAGATATGAAAGAAATTAAAAACAATATATCTCATAAAATCTTGGGGTGTTACATTCTTCCCCCCTTAAAATGAATTTCGCCCTCGAAATTCATCGGGGTTATAAATGGTTTAATACTTGAAAGTTTCATCAATAGAAACCCACATCGTAAAAAGGGAATACCAAAACTTAACATTAAAAACTAAATTACGAAACGTAACAGTTAACCAAATTAACTAATCATTGAGTTTCCACAAAGGAGAACATAGGTGAAAAATATGGATATGGAAGAAAAATCTAACCATCAGGTTCTGATGGAGAGTGGTAGAGAACATGGCTATGAAAAAGCCAACAATCACAAAGCCATAAATTTGTGATGATCTAAGGTACCATTTGATTCATCGGATATAAGGGCACTAGGACAACATTTTTGGTTTTCAATATCATTTCCCTAAAGTTGAATATTTAGAATTAGAAGAAATACTTACTTTATTTCGGTACAATCTCACTGTTGTTTTTTCCTTAAACAATTTCCACTTAATCTCTTAAGGAAATGAAGTTGAATTTGTCTTTCGTGAAGTGTTAGCAGATCATGTGATAGAATGATAGGTCATTTCATCTGTCTCAAACATAAGTTTAGCAAAATATATATATATAAGTCCATCTATGGTGAGATTAATCGTATATGGTTCCAAAAATGGACTTATACTTCATCAATCATACCGCTTAATATAATAAAACTAGTTTCTACTAACCAGGGACTTCTTGTAGGCCAGTGTTAGGCAATGAAGGCCTGTCGCACTTTGGTTGTGGGTTCGATTCCCATAGCCTTGTCCGACGCGACGGGTTGTCGCCCGTCCTACGGGTTGTCCTTTTTCTAAAACTATACTATTATAACATTCTATCAATAATATAGAAAAAATATCTAGCCTTAAACAATACTAACTTATGTTCAACATAATCCATTCAAACCTTTAGGCTTATCCAAAATACTTCTTTCCAAACTCATAGTATAAAGAGAACGATTACTAAAAAGGTCATATAACAAGTATGTGAATACCATCATTTATCCCGGATATATCTTGTTGATCACATTCTAATCATGTGAATACCTTAATCATGTATTCTCTAGAAAAATAAATACCCATTGAACCTTAGTGAAAACATTAATGTTGTCAAAAGTTAAATCTTTCCACATACCAAAATCCCAAAATTTCTATATACTCAAACCATGATATCACTTTGTCCTTATATCAGTCATGAGCTCATGAATACTATCAAACATATTATTTTCTCCTTATCTATTCATTATGCGCATATCATCTGCTTTCCAAAAATATTTCAGTCACTTTTCATGGTTACCAGTACCATATTCTTATTGAAAACCACAATTGACCAATACATAGATATTCCAATATACCATAAAAGTACCTCAACAACATTATTCTTTAATACCAATACATAAACACTTCAATCCATCCTCTTCATTGATTTTCATGGAATAAGTCCATCCATGATTTATAAGTAACCTCTTAGGTCAGGGCATTGAGTTGGGTAATGCCCAGGTTCTCCATAGATAAGACATTGAACTCTATAACAGTCGGTCACTCTATGTCCCTTCTCTTTACACAGATAACATTTTCCCCTCCATTTCATGTATTCATCAGGGTTCTTTTTCTCTTCTTTAGAAATCTCAATCTTCCTTTCTTTATGCTCCTCAACATGCGAACATTCATAAAATTCTATCTTCCTCTTATTTGATGAATTAGGAATACCACTAAATTTCACATTGTTAATCATATATCGTGATGACTGATTCGGAATAATCACAATATCTTTCTCATTAGGCATTAGGCAATTTCATTTCTCATAGTCACCAATTTGTCCATTGGATTCAATGTTAACCGAATTCCTCCTAGTTCCCTCCATTGACTAAAACACAAAAAGAATTCTATGAGAGGAAAAAATCATACAAGGAAAATAACATAATCAAGGGGATTACCTTCGACATCTAACATCTTAGGATTAATTATAATATCCTTACCGTAATTCTAGGACTATAACCTATACTTATACTTAACCTTAGAGACATTACTAAACCTTAGGGATATCCCTAGACATACCTTATAAATATCTCTAGGGATCTCATTAATGTTTTCATATACTAGTTTCCAAAGGTTAACTAAACCTTTCCTCTGATACCAACTATAGAGGCCCGAAGCTCAACGTACATGGACATTAAATTACTTTAGAAGAATAATTAATACATAACAAAAACCAACACACAAGGACCGTAATAGTTTAGTGTCTTTGGAAACTCAGAACATAATATTCTAATCGTGGTGAAAGATCTTCAACATCTCCCATAAAGATCTTCCCCTTTTGGTTTTCTTACCTAAAACCTTTCTTTAAATCCTGGGAAAAAACATATAAAGGGTAATCTCAAATGCTCAGTAAGTGTAAGCATGGATAAAATAAAACAAATCATATACATTTGAACTTCAAAACATGAACATAATGTTTAAACATCAAAACCTTGAGCATTGGTATAAAACATGGCAATACATAAGGCATAGATCATAAAGAAACATTAATCATGATAAAATAGAATGGGAATAAAACATGTAATTGTGGAAAAACATTAATCACATGATATGATTTCCATATTAGCCAAATCATTGCTTCCAAGACCATCTTAGTGGAAAAAGTCCCTTACTGAACCGGGTTTACTTGCCGTTCCAGCCCTATATTACTGAACTGGATTTACTTGTCATTCCAGCCATGTCTATCTCATGAGATATAAATCTTTACCCAATGCATTGGAGGGAGATATATGTCCCACCCATCTCATAATGAATTCATTCTTACTTGTGCCACAAAATAAACTTAAAACATTCATCATAACCCAAAGAATAAAATGGGTTTCACAAACATCATCCCATCATCACATAATCCATATAAAACAAATGGATATTTCATCATAAGAAAAGTGAAACCATGTAAATCATAGAGACATTATACTTGAAACATACACATATGAAATAATGTCATATTATATGGAAAATGGTTTTGATAAAACATTTGAAATGAATTCTTGAGGAAAATATCCTTTCTTCTTCAAAAATCATTTTCTTTTCACAAAATTCCATGCAATTTTAATAGAAAAGTATTTTTTTGAAAATAGTCATAAAATCTTGTAGAGTAAGATTCATGAAAATGAGGCATTATGAAACCGTAAAAACCCGTTCACGCCGTGTAAGTTAAAAATAACATTCTTCTCGTACTTTTGTCGGAAAAGTCAAAAAAGTACCTCGTAACGTAAAGAAAAGAAAGATTGCTTGTGTACCATGTAGTAAAAGTCAAAAATGGGTAAAAATGACTTTAAACATACATGAAAACATTTCTAGAAAACATGGACATGGATGATAACAATAACCCCAGTAAATACTTACGAATAAATAATCTCGGATAAAAACGAGATTGGAAAAGATATCACATACCTTAGGTTCGATATGCTTCGTACGTATCCGAACCTCCTATATAATGATTTAAATAATGTCATTGACTTATTACAGAATAATATTCATTGTTATGATATCATATATGGTTTACTTATGACTTTATATTACCCTTTCTTTTGTAAATCCCATGTTAAAGCAACGTTTTGGGTAAAAGCATCTTATTTATCGTACGTGTTTGGAATTTTTGTTCTTGATGTTATTATTACTTATATCATGGTTTAATTACTTATATAATGTAAATCATGATTTATATATCATATATATTCATTATATATCCAGAATATACATTTATTTATAATAGTACATAACATATGGAGGTAAGAAATGAAATGCACCGCTCATGGAGACGGTAAGTCGTACGTACGCATGAACGCTACTTTCATTTCTATTTATTATTTTAATGGAATAGGTATATTATAATTACATTATAATATCATATATAATATCATTAACTTTATCCTTTATACATCCCACATAAGGCATTAACGAATCACATCACTTTGAGGGGGCGGTAGTCCGCACTTCCTCAAATGAGATCATCGTATTTACCCACTATGGAAACCATAAAGGCTTGATATAATTGGGAATTAAAGAAGAATAAGGAAATATTAAACATAATATATATCATATATAAATACAATGCCATCATAATGTCCACCTTGAGAGGCGGTAGGAGAAAATCGAACAATCATCGTTTCGTGAGGCGTCAGTTCGCCATCCACCGAAACATTATGTTCTTCATCCATTAGATGGAGGTGTGTGTAAATATAGATTTAATCCTTCTCATAAAAACATTTTAGTATATTTAGAATACTGGTGTTGTTACAAAATAAAGTATTAAAAATAGTTTAGGGGTTGGAGAAGTATAATAAAAGAAAACAACTTAAGAGAAACTATTTCCCTTAATTTGGGTAACTTCCTTTGGTTTGAACCAAAAGGAATTCTTGAAGTGCCTTATTCTTAATATAAGGCTTATAGGGGGATTATAGGGATGTAGGGAGCTTATTGGGGCAGAGTTTGGATGATACAAAAGGCTTGAGAGGTGTGAGTAATTGCATATAAGTGGTCTCCTTTTATAAGGGAGAGGAGGGTCTCTTTAGGAAAGTGTGAAAACATTATTTTTTTATAAACTTATCTTCGGTTTCAAGAGGTCAAAAACACATTAATGTCAAAGATAAGATGACTCATATTCGAAATAAAATCATCCAATAGGAATTGTACAGGTTTTGGATAATATTTTAATCATTATAATATTATTTATTTAAATCATTTATTAATGAGTTAATAACTGCATCATTACTGTGTAATAAATAATTTAATTTATTTGATGTTTAAAAATTATAAAAAAAAATACCAACATGTAGGAAATCTTTTTATATTTCCAATTAATATTTATAGTCAAAAAGATAATTTATATAGCCCCTTATAAAAAATAATTACTAAAGGATTTTTGTTAATGCCAATTTTGTCTTTACATTAAATTAATTAATGTAATGTGTCATTGTCTTTCATAAGTGGCTCCATGGGGTCCCAAAATCGACCCAAGGATGCCCATGTTTGGAAATTACTCATAAAATAAGGTTTGGAAAAGTGTTAAGGTAATTTTGAATTATTATAATATTCTTTTAACCTTGAATTACCCTATTTTCTTTTATCCGTGATAAATAAAAGTAAAAAAGTTACTATTCACCAAAAATTATTTTTATCTAATTGAACCACATTTTACTCCTTGATATTAACCGTGTCTCTCGTATTTTTTAAATTCAACTCACATAAGTGGTAAAATTAAGTTTTATGAACAATTGCAAAAGCTCCTAGGAGGTCGGTAAAAGACGGTGAAAAGTTCAATACAATTTTTATAAATCTAAAATTATTATAAAATGATTCCAATTAATTTCATTGAACTTATATAAGTATTATGTATCTATTTTGACCTAAAATAAATTTAAATCAAATAAATTATTATTTAAATAAAAAGCCGGTTTTAACCAAAAACTCAGTGTTTTCACTATTCATCAAAATTTGACGTTTTTCAGAAAAATACCAAAAAACTCATCATAAGCTATATTTGATATTCCAAATTCAAAAATGATGTCTATTTTTCCAAATTAAAAACATATAAGTGGCATTAATTAATTATAAAAGTAATTCCCATTATCAAAACAAATAGCGTGTTTTTAAGAAACAATAACTATCAAAAGATCATCACTTGTTTATGTCCAATTTCAAAGTGAAATTAATTCCAATGACCAACATTGTATTAAATGGTAAAAATATATTCTAATTAAACTTTAAAACCAATTAAAAATATAATCTAGCCATATAAATTATTGCGATGAAAAAAGTTGTTTTTAATTAAAATATAGCGTGTTTTTACTATTCATCAAAATATGAAAGTTATCAGAATAATATGAAAATTTTATCCAAATTAAATTTTTATATCTTGATTCCAAGGAATAATTTTATTTTATCAAATTTAACTTATAAACATGTAAAAAAACTAGATTTAAAGTGGGTGCGCCATCAAAAGGCGGCAAAGCTGTATTTTTTGAAAAATACTTATTTTACTCGAAAAATTTATTTTATTCTCATACCATGTTCTAGAAAATGTGTGAGATGAATAATAATGTTATAAAATTCAAAATTTAGTTAATACTATTCATAACGGCTAGTCCATAATAATATTATAACAATATATCGTTGTTTAGTGAAACCCGGTATTGCGTACTACACACGCTATCGAGGAAGGTCGTGATTGCGTGTAATGCAAGCCAAGTCAGGGTGACGTGTAGTGCAAGACTCCTTTGTTGTTTTGTATAACATAATCCAACCATATTTCATTTATATATTGAATATATATATATATACAATCAATGTTGCGTAGAATGACTATTATCAAACGAACTTGAAATTATGTGTAACACAATCCAAGAATAGTGTTACATATACTGCAAGCTAATACGGTGTTGCGTATTACACAAGATAATCTTGGTGTAGCGTACAATAGAAGATATGAAAGAAATCAAAAACAATATATCTCATAAAATCTCGGGGTGTTACAATAAATACAAATTAAGAAGATATAAATGAAGAAAAATTGACCAAAAACCTGGAAATTCAATTACCTTACAAAGATAACAAGAATAGAGATCAAGATTACAACAAAGAACACCCCCCCTAAATTGATCACTATGAAATTTAGAAGCACATGATGGAGAAGAGGAATAAAATGAATGAATAGAGCATTAAGATTCGAACCACCTTCACCCCTGGTCGTGAAACATGATATAATGATAGGTAGGAGTGATTTTATGGACAATTACATTAAACTTTCCACAAAAAGTGGTCAAGTTTCTACGGGGATAAGTCACTATTCATAAAAGAATTTTTACTCCATCTTTATCAGGCCAGTTGACTGACCAAAACGTGTTTAATTGTCATGAAATTATGTGGAGATGTGGTTATTTGAGTTAGTTTTCTAAAGGAGGTGTAATAATCCAAACTAAAGGTCTGAGGCCTGATTTATAGCTCAAATACAGAAGGGTGATCCAATCTGGACCGTCCAGAATGTCTTCAATTGTTGGAAACGTTTGGGGCCCTTCTACTCTCATTCAGCCTTTGTAAGTGTTATATTAATTGAATCCTCGTGATAATGGAATCATAAAAATTGAATTTTAACATCTGTACCAGTGTAGTTAATTATATTATAGAAATAGTGAACTGTTATCAAATTAGGACATTTTGAGATTGCAGATTTTAAGCATGTTTTCAAAAAATGAATTCAAAAAAAAATATTGAGTGAAAAAGTATTTAATAATGGGTTGATCAAATCTATTAACAATTTAATACACAATTATAAGGGTAATAAAATATGTTATATCACTGAGTGATCAGGTACTTGTGGTTTTTCCTCCTCTTTAGAAGCTGAGATGTATAGCATCATTATTATGGTTGATCTCATCAAGCAAAGTTGTTGCAATAACATATAGATTGAAAGTGACTCAACTACTATCATTGAAGCCCTCTGAAATGGCACGATGCACCTTTCTTGGACCCTCATAGATAGATGTATGGACTACATCTATAACCATTCTGAGATCAATCATATAATCACCCATAATTATCGTAAGACAAATGCGGTGAAAGGTGGTATTTCCAATAAAGGAGTTAACAATGGTATCATGTGGTTAGATGACCTTCCAACGTATCTTATTCTATTGCAATAAAAATATTTTAATAAATTTCCCACCTTCATAATTTTGTAATTACTCATTTTATATTTTATATATTTTTGTTCTTTGGTCTCTTGAGGAAGGCACCACCATTTTAAAAAAACATGTATCATTTCTTTTTGAAGAAATTCATTAAAAACCTCAATGCACCACATAACTATAAAAATTTAAAACATAAACCCATTTTCTTTTTTTATAAACCCGCATAAAAGAAAACTATTAAAAATTATAAATATACCTTATATTTATATTATATTTATCTGATAAAACATTTTATTTATATTATATCTATGTTAATTAATATTAAATTTATATTAATAAATGTTATTTTTATAATAATGTTAACATAAATATATCATTAATTTGAAGTTTTTATTGAGTTTAAATTATTCTTCATTGTTGTTAATTAACATCTATTATTTTTATTTATTATTAATTGTTTTTATTTATTACTAACTATTATTTATTATTTTAATTTATTAATAACTACAAAATAATTAAACTTGAAAATGTATTAATTATCATTACTTATTTATAAATTATTATTATTAGTTTTTTATGACTTTTTTCATTGTGTGAAGATATATATATATTTAAAACTAATAAAAATTATTTTTTATTTTATGTTTATATAATGTGTGGAGGGTTTCATGCATTCTTTAAAAAATTGTACAATAATGTGTGAAAGTACCTCATGACTTTCATTAAATCCAAAGGCATATAATTCTACAACGTCTTTAAGACCCACTTTCAAAATTAATTTTAACCTAGACCTATTTTTAATTTTTTTTCAAAAAAAACATAAAAAATAAGTCATGAATGGGTCTGGTAAACCAAATTAAAAAAAAATAGAAACTCTTCCATTCATCCCAACGTGACTCTAGGAAAAAAATTTGACCCACCTTGCTCGAGATAGTTTTTTAATTATATCATATTGTGTGTTGGTTGGATTGGGTTGGTTTGGTGTTGTTGTTTTATGGGTTTTCCCCTTACTTGTAGTTAAGGTTCTTATTCTTGTTATTATCTTAGGATTGTGCAATTAACATGTGTTTTAGAGTCTTAAAATGAACTAAATGCAATGTAATAAAATTATTTACTAGATTAATTCATTATTTAAGACTTTTTTATTAATGATATTGACCTCCCAAACCATCCTTTCCCATCATAGAACTCATTTTTCTTTGAAGTTTTATCCATGGAATAAATTAAAAAATAAGTTATTTTAATATATATATATATATATATTAGGGAGAGAAACATATTATTTTCTTGTGAATTTTGGGGTACTTGAACTCGAAGGCATTAAAAAATTTAATAATTGAACCCATTTAATGTTGAAAATAAATACCTAAACCCAAAACCCAATAAAAAGTATAATACATGTGTAGTAAGGGTGGTAAAAACCCACCCAAACCGAACCAAACCACAAAATAAAATAAACTAAACCATAATAGTGGTTTTTTTGTGGTTTGTTTTGTGGTGCGCATTAAACAGGACCTTGTGGCTTGTATTTTGGTTCAGGTTCTAAACCAAACCACACCTATTTTTAAAAAAAACAATTTTGTATTTCTCTATCATACCACATGCATTTATTCCATAATTAAAAAACTCTTTAAAAATTTATCTTTAATCACCATTAATTAGAAAAAAAAGTTATTTTTATGTCGGGCTAAATTTAATATTATGTCACGGTTTCAATGATTATGTATAATTTTATTTCAAATTATTATCCAATCATTATAAAATTTGTAAATATCTCTAATACCTTTTTTTGATTATCAAATATACACTTCATATTTTAGTGTAAACCATTTAAAAAACAAAAAGTTAAATAAAAAACAAGCACAATCACCCAAATCAAAACAACAAAAGAAAACTATATTAAAACCCTACTAAAGACAACTCTGACACAGGTTTCCAAAATTACACCTATTAAAAAAGTTTTTTCCCCCTTAAACTTTCTGTTAATGATGTTTAAGTTACACTCCTCTAAGAAAAAACCCCAATAAACCCAAGTCAACACAACACCATAAGTTTTAGTAGGTACCCATTGACTGCAATTCACCAATGTAATACCCTGTGATCGGGCGAGTCATGAAATTAAGTGGGAATTTGAATTTTAATTTTAGTAGATGGTTTTTTTTTTTGAGAACCGAGACTCATACTGGAGTTTTGAGCATTTGAATATCCAGAAATGGTGTTTTGGGTTATGTTTTAAGGTTCAGTGGACATCCTGAGGGTTTGGGTGAATTCTATAGGAGTTTCCAGGGGCCTAAACTACTTAAAAGTGAAACTACATGCCATTCACAACATGAATATGACATTAACACTATGAATATCATTCATGGAGTGTATTGGGGAGATTCAATATGTGAAATATGGTTGGATGGGGGCTTTAATGGTACTAACTCAAAAATCATAGTGTGACCCCTATGGACACACCGTGACACATGGTCTGCAAGTTTTTTATTTGAAAATGGGGCTCGACCCCCCTTTCTTCACTGAATGGACATGGTACATGGGGAGGGCTTATCTAGAGCTCCCCTACCTCCTTTCTCCTCTATTTTGGGGTTTTTCAGGTGTGCTTTAATAGCATCAGTAGGTAGGATCTACCTCCTCCCTTTTTTCATTTTAGTTTCCTTTGATCCAACTTGATTTCACTGATTTAAATTTAGGGATAAAATGTGGATTTCATAGAATAATGGTGAAATCGCCCATTTTTTAATGGGTCTTTTATTCAAACTAGATAGAGAACATACTAGGATAACATCCATCCATCATCATTCATTGTTTCATAAATGGTACATCATGTTATGGATTTATATAAGGTTTCCATTTGAACTAAATTAAATTGATTATGTAAATGGTTCTTATGATTAGGGATTGGGCATAGATTGATGTCGAGGGGTCTGTCATGGACCTCCTGAAGCTAGTTGGACTTCGTTCCAATGATATTTAATGACCTGATGAGTTTTTTATGATTATCCTGCTTTGGGTTAAACTAAATAATTAATTATACTTATTTATAATTAATTAATTATAGTGTATGGAATGAGTTACCTAATTGGTGATGTGATTTTGGTCAAGCTTGGATGGTAAAGCTACCATCCTTTTAAAGTAAAGGTGTGAAATTATTTTGATGTAGGTGCTCCTATGCACATACCCCTATGGTTTATGAATGTTTTATGTGTCGTGATATATTCAGTCTCTCCACTAAGGGTAATGATATTTTTAATAAAATGTTTTATTTTAAAATTAAATGCTTGGGTAGAATGCACAAAGATCCAAGTCCATGATGGTCTTTAGTATTGTATTTATTTCCTCATTCACCTATGGTTGTGGACTTGACTCTAACCTTGACTCTAGACACCACCAAGATTGGGGTGTGACATGACCTAATATGGATGACCCTAGATGGTCATGTTTGGACCCTCAATATGTTCTTAGCCTAGGTGAATAGAAAATATGCCATGAATGATAGGTTGGGTGAATGGACCAACCAACAGTGACCTTGACCACAAATATGGGTCATGGGGGACATTTTAACTAATGCCTATGTGGAAAAATCCATGTATCTGGTGATGCAAAGTTACCATGTGATAAAGTTGTGGGATGCGACTTCCTTAGAGTTTCGGCTGTTGGCCTGATATTTTTATTGGTACCAAGGACCCATGTGAAGGTTCCTCTACTATACTATTCCCTAGAAGAATCCAGTGGGTTCCTAGTGACTGACTGACCCTGAGAAGATACATATCGATGTGGGAAGTGATGGTTGCGGTTGTCACCCTAGAACCCAAATTGAAATGGAAGCCTAATGGAACTGAGGTGTTGATAACAGTTATGCGCATCTAGAAAGTCTATGCTTCTTTTATTTTGTACAGAAAATTTTGAAGGGGTGGTTATTTTTATGGGATACATGGTTGGGATATCCTGATTTGGAGTTTGGTACATGGTAATAGCTTCCAAAAAGTTGGAGCTCGGTATTGGAGTTTCCATGGAGTTGGATCTCAGTATAGGAGATTCCATAGATTTGGAGCTCAGATGTTGGACTTTAGTGGGATGGGTCCCTAGATTTGTGAGTACACTATTATGGTTGTCATGGATTGGGATCTGGATTCATGATTGGGATTCCATGGATTTCGATTCGGTATACCATTGTAGCTGCCAAGGACTTGAATATTGGTACTGAAGTTTACATGGATTTGGAGCTCATATGTTTGGAATATCATGGGACCTTGTTATAAGTTCCCTTATGTGTTTTTTAATCACACTTTTCATGGGTATCCATGACACTTGGGTACCCTAGAAACTTTCACATGTTCATTTTAGGTATGGTTAGGGCTGAGGATTAGGATCGAGTTTAGTATGGTCAAGTGAGACAACTCAAAATATATAAGGAGATCAAGATGTGGTATGGTTCATAGTGTTAGTAGAGCCATATTTTTATTTTCCTTTTATTCTAGTCTATATATGTAACTAACTTAGTGGGAATTAAATTGTTTGTATGGAATAGTTGTTTAGGCCTTTACTACTTTCATTTATTATCACCTAGTTTATATTTATTTGCTTCTGCTTTTAGTTATTTTTTATGGATAATTTTCAATTATTATATATTCTATTTATTACTTTGATACATAATCTATACTCTCCCCATGATACCTCATTAGACCCCACTGTTATTCAGTAACCTATGGTGTTTGGTGAGGTGTACTTGAGGTCATGTGGAGAACTGGTTAGATTACTATTCATAGAGTGAGCCAAGATAGGATGTTACACCGCTATAAATAAACGGACTTCTACTGAATCATATGCACCAGACACTTCAAATGTTGGAGAGTTGATCCTTAAGTGAAAACTAGAACCTGAAAAGTAGTAAAATATGTAATTAAGGCCAGCAAATAGACTTCCATTGAACCATTGAAAACCCAAAAACCAAAGCACAATGAAACCCTACTCCTCCAAATACAACAACATCCATCCAACGGAATAGAAAGAATGAAATAGACCAAATCACAAGAAACCCATCACATAAAAGGTCTTAAAAGCGAAACTCCTTAAAATATAAAACTAATCTAACCAAAAAAGAAAATCATCCTAGTTACTTGAAATGTAATACCATATAATAAAAAAAAATAGAGTCCTAATTCTATGAATCTAATAAACTATATCACTATTGCCCATTCCAAATAAAGAATAGTGAACTTTCATACTTACTCCTTTCAGTTACTCCTTATCGTGACACACATACTGATATATTATGAGATTTGAGACCTAAATGTAATAATTCGGCCATCATGCATTCATCCATTAAGTTACAGCACTGTTAAAATGATTTTCAACCTCCATACCTTCCAACCTTTCCCACCTTAAATCCTCATCAATTTGGAGTGAAAATTATGAGATCCTGAAACCTCAAGGGGAAATCAATTCAATGACACTCAGGGCTGTAAGAATCAAAAAAAAACCCAAGAGATGTCACTAGAGAGGGGGTTTAAGATGGTCAAGACCAGAAGTGCCACTTGGGGAAGGAATCTGAATTGAACAAGACTATAGAATAACTAAATTAAATTTCCAACACCAAATCAAATCTATGAACCGTGGGATAGGAAAAAATAACAAGGGTCTGAATAGAGGTAATCTCAAAGGAGTGAGACCAAAATGATGGTACCACATGAGTATTAAGGTATAATAAGATGTTTATTCCACCTAAGAAATCCACTGGAGAAGAAACCATTCCAAATATAGAAGGGAAACATGTCGGCCTCAAAGTAAAATTATAAGAAAACCCACTTACCTATGAGAAGTAGAGAGAAAATGATGAGGTAGGAGAATCACTGGAAATGAGAGATGGGATAAAACCATAGATCCCAAGGGGATTCATTTGAGAGAGAGAAAGGGGTGGTCCTCATGAATACATATCTAGGATATTATTAAAAAAATAGGTTAATCCACAATCTAAATATGACCAAACCACAAATTAATCATTAAAAAATAATATGAACCAAATCACTAATAAATGGTTTGGTTTTTTATGTATAAAAATAGACCCAAAAATTGTGGTTTGGTTTGGTTTTTAGTAAAAACCTATAACATACCAACCTAGGTTAACCAAAACATACACCCAAGCCGGCTATCACATGGGGAGGAAAAGCAATAAAATATAACAGGACTTGTATATAAAAAAACAAGACTTAAAAATATAGTATTAAGTTGAATAAAATGATATAACTAGGTTCATACAATCCAATCCAAACCAGTTAAACCCAAAAGTATGAATAATGTAAGACCATAAAGTCTCCATGTGATCATTATTCATCTCCAAACTACCCCTATATAAAGGAAAAGATTAAAGGAGAATCCTATATGCTACAAGATGCACTTTGTAACATCTCGAACCGACTGACCACTAAGACAATAGCTAGACCAGTGGGTCACATGGCCTCAAGCATGTCTCCTCATATGCCAAAGGTTTCCAACTAGCTGTGAGGGTCTTAAGAGGTGATAATGGGGATACTATACCATTTTATCATAGTAGAACAATGATATAATCAATTATGAAAAAATATAAAACAGTGGAAGAAATAATTAATAAATGAAATAGCAGTGAAAGAAAAATAATAAACAGAAAGTGTACAATACCAGTTTATACAAAGCATGCATGATAGATGATGATACATAAGCTAAAACAATAAACATATAGCATGCTTTAAAATTTAGTACAACACAGGACTCAAGAAAAGAAAAGAACTAAAAAACCCAAAGGATATCTCCATGATCATCCTGAGCTCCAGATCAGTCCTATGCTCCTAACTCCTCAGGTACAAGAAACACAGCATAAGAAATCAACCAAGGTTCAAAGACCTACGAACAAGAAAGTCTACTAGGGTGCCTTAGTGAAATAGAGTCCCAAGTAGGGTGTGAGATGTAAATATCAGTAGCTTGTCACCCATGGTGTCTATACCAATCCAAATAGTGTAATATAAATAAAGCAGTGTTCAGGTATAGATAAATAATAAACAGATCTAAATAAATAAACAACAACCCATCCTGGTTCCTAAGGACCACATGAAGGCTTTACCTACTTCATCTCATATCCAGAATAAGAGTATGATTATGTCAATATATATATGTATAAAATTATTTTTGGGATGGACCGAGATGTTACTCATAGACATCCAATACCAGGGGAAATGATCACGTTCTAACCCTTGGCCCAACTCTAAGAGCTCTCATGACCTCATGGGATACTCTTGCTAGCTGGACTAGGACATAACTCATAGACATCCATCACCAGGGGAAGCGCTCATAGTATAACCCCTATCCTAGCTCCAAGATCTCTCACAGTCTCATAGAAATCCAAAAGGAAGCACACAAAGTCTTCATCCCTAAGGGATCTCACAGTCCCTTTGCTCCACAAGGAAGTTCACACAGTCTTCCTACCTAAGGGATCTCATGGTCCCTTGGATCCACAACCTATATAAGGCATAAACATTTAAAATAAATAAGTAATGAGTTATAAACCTCTCATTATCTTATTAATCTATTTCAATTATATCCTAAGGCATGAGGCATAATCCCCTCATTCTCTTATTAATACATTTACAACATTTCAGTTAACATAAGGAATTATATAAAGCATAAGAAAAAGGCATGGTCTAACCATCCTATATATGTCAAGACCATTTAATTCATTTAAAGAAAAGTAAATCTGTCACATGTGATCCTTTATATACAATCCCACTCATTAAATTTTCCTAAACATAAAATTTTCATATACAAGGCACATTTTTCAAGAGAAGTTTCATGGTCAAACAAGGAAAATTTATAGATGGGAATTTCCTTTTTATAAATCATGCCAAGTCATTAAATTTATAAGATGGTCCATGAAATTAAATGGTGCATTAGTTATTTAAACATTTTAAAAAAGAAACTTTATTTTCTAATATCGTTAGAGGCCATACCCTAAACATGACATATATCAATCATAATCTCAGGGTATAAAGAAACATCAATGAAATAATCCAAGCAATCATAAAATTATAATCACTAATTTTTAGCTTTGAAGACACCTCATCTCCATTGGAGGGATTTTATTATAAAAACATCACTTTTTTTCAAACAAATCGTTCAGCGCATTTAAGCATTTATTTCAATGGTCACAATTTAATTAAAGGAGAATTTATTCTAAAAACTACACAGCACTAATTAAAGTCTAATAAAGGTGTGAAGGAAATTAATTAATTAATTATTAAATTTAAGGGGCAAGGGAATAGGACCCTATCTCAAAAAAAGTAGACCAATCTAAGTTGAACACTTTGGAATTTTAAATTTTTATCAGCGACCACTCGAAGCTACTACTATCCACTCTGAGCATATTCACCTCAACATATATATAAGGACACATAGACCCTATTCACATATTTACATCGCAAAGAATATGTGCAAGGGGATCCTTATATACATGCACATATATTCATATACCTATTAACACTCACGTACGTATGAATTTTCATATTATAAGTAATCACACCTAACCCCATATATATATTAACTTACATGGATGAATATACATATAGAGGGGGAACTTACATATAAAAATGTCTACCTATGCATACATAGTAATCTTTTTTTAACTCTGGTGACTCAAAACCATGCAGAAAGGCCCAACGCACTTAAAGAAAAATAGTAGAGGCTCAAAAACTAAAAAATCCCAAAATATAAATTGTGAAACAATGAAGAAAAGAGGAAAACCTTACCCCCAATTGAAAATGGCAGACTAAGATGATCTTAATTGCTTCACCTTCGGTGGAAGTTTCCAAAATATGAAAGAGGACATCCTAGAAGACCCTCTGTATAACAACACATTGGATGAAAACACAAAAAAATAGTTAACCCTTGACCTAGTGTTTGTTCAAACCATACCAGGTGATAGGGATAGGGAAGAATGGAAAACCACGGAAGGAGAAAGGTAGGATGAGGATTACCTTCAAGAATCAAAGAAGAAACAGGTGGAAATATAGTGGAAACCGGTGTGAGAAGAGGAAGTCGAAGAGGTCTGCAAATGAATGGTTTGGGTGATCTGTATAGGATTCATGGTTTTTCTAATACTGTGCAACCCTCAGAAGCAAACCATGCAACTATATTAAGGGTGAAGAAGCACCCTACATGGTTTGCACATGATTTAAATGGTCATGAAGTCTCATTCAAAATGCTACATTATGTTTTTAAATGACCAAAACACCTTTAATAAATTCTTAATCATTTAGAAATTAATCCATTAAAACCCTATCCAATGCTATTTTCTGATTGAAACACCTAAATGGTGCTTTCCTGAGCTCATTCAACTAGAGACACAATCACGTCATCATATCGTTAAGATTTTGGCCATGGTACTTCCCTCTAAAGGTTTCAGTATTATAAGGGGAATATTCCAAGCTATAGAACCTCCACTATTAGAATTTTCTTACAAATAATTCCCCTAAGTGTTCTAGTGATGCTCCTAGAATGATTTTGAAATGGATAAATGGTTTATTCCACACTGAACTCACGTAGATAGGTCGAGTCAATCTTTTATGAAATACCTAGGCTGACGCATACCGTAGTTATCTTTACCTGATGAAATAATTTAAAATGGTTCTTCACCAACTGTATTCATTGAACAAGGATGTTAACAAGTCAAGCCACCTACGGCTGACCATTCCCAAGATTCTTGGCTTAGATGGCTGACATAATTCAAACTAAATTGAAATTCCTTCCTCCAAGGTAGCTTTGATTTAGCATAAACATGTTCACCAAAGCCTACACCCAACTCCCGGTGATGTTTCTTGATTAACCCATCACCTGAACATTTAAAACTCGTCATGACAGAGCATGAACAAGGGTCTCATTCCAGATCTATCCAACTATATTCATTACCCTTTAAAACATTACCTCTGAGCTCGATGACTAGTTTGGGGTAACCTTGGATTCATAGAACAGGAGTATAATTTACTATTCAAAGGTAGTCCACTCTCTATAATTACAAGTGAGATATTGACTCAAGGTCACAATGTCCACATCAGATCATTGATTGAGCCCAAAGCAGCATCTGCCTAGAGGTTGAGTCCAAACAATATGGATGGTATCCAAGAGTCTATCCAAGGTGTTCCTACATGGGAACCCAAGTTTCACTCAAGACTAACCAAGACTCGATAAGGACAACACGCTAGTGTGAAATATAGAGAAATCCACCCAAATAATCCCAACATATTTTAAAGATTTAGTGGGGTATAAGACTGACACTCTCTTAGTGAATATAGAAAAAAGACAAGATAGGGGATATGCTTGTCGCTAATCCAAAGTACACTAAGAGGTTTTGAATAGGTTCCAGTCAATCAATCCCAATTACTAGAAGGAAGAACAGTCAAACCACAACTGGTCAAATTCTTAAAAGAATCACGACATCACCTACCGATGCATTTCCATTAACTGATGATAATCCTTTACCTCTCTAGGCACCACGTGATCATTAAATATTTACCAATAAAGTTCATCCAAGACCATTGGCATTTTTCAATGGTTTTATACACAGTAAACCAGATAAAATTTGTGCTACTGAGTAAGAACTTACATGATTTAACACTCACCAACCCCAAGAGAATTTAAGAAATATTGACCATTTACAAATGGTCCTTCTTGGTGTGTTCCTTCTACTTGGAAGGGAATGTATTCACCAGAACTGACAAGATAATCCCCACCCTAAGAGTGTCCTAGCCATCGAAATAAGAGATTGACCAGCCACTTATAAGCGCACTAGGTCAGAATTACCTTAAAAAAATGTGTGTCACTCCTCCAAGTCATGATCACGTACGTCAATAATTTGCTATGAAAAGAAGAATCAAAATGACTGGCATATCAAAACATTCGAGTCCCTTGGAAATTCTTCCTGAGAATTGTTGAAAATTTGATTCCTTTAATTCCCATGTCACTCTACTATGGAGATGACCTGAGAACATACTCAACAGCACAAGGCTCAATGATACCACTGAACTTAACTAGTTTATTACATAACTTAGCACTCAATGGGAACCAAGAATGTGAACGCATACTACCTAGAGATTTAAAAGCAAGACAACATACCCCAGATACTACCCATAGGCTTACCATCCCTATGAATTCAAGTACCAAGTGGTTTGTACAAGATATTTCTCCCAACATTATATTGCTGCATATGACCATTAACCTTGATGATAAAATACTAATTCGTCCATTACTGAGGAAGAATAAAAGGATTCAAATGAACTAAGAAGTAGCTGATCATTCCCTAGGCATGTATAACCTACTGAAAACAAGTATATCTTAATGTTAAATACCATAAAAAGGTCAAGGATTCCATGACCACCCATCTGAACAAGGATGTCATTAAGAACTAGGAGTCCTACTAGGGACAAAAAACCTGAATGGAACTAAATATCATAAATATCACAGTATTAGTAAGGAACATAAACTTTAAGGAAGCTACCAAACATGGGATATCTCCTTATGAAATCAAAAGCATTGACCATAATGAGGTCACACCAAACAGAAGTCACTAGGATCAAGAGACTAATATCTAATACATAGCTAAAAAGAGAGGAAACATATAGAAAACACCTAAATTTCCCTTCCAAGGAAACTCAAGATAAGATTAAATTATCCGTACATGAGGGTTTTAAACAAAGGAAATCACCTAGTGTTCCATTTCTAATCCCTTTACATTTAATCACATTTAATCTTTAAACACTTAAAATATTTAAAATGAGGAACCAGGCACAATAGGAAAGTCTCATAATACATCCTTTTAAACATTTAAATTTTATGGATATCCTGTCATTATTAGGAAATTTATCATGTCAATTACTTTTTAATTCATAATAGATAAAGAAACCTACAAGGGTACCATTAATACAAACTGGGTTATTCATAAAGTAACCCAATAGATGTTTCTTAATTATTAAGATTTAAAACATCCAAATGGGTCACCTCATAAGAAACATGCCCCAACTGACCTACTTGGGTCTAGTTTCACATTTAGGAATTTAACCAATTCATTTCAGATCAAAATTGAACAACCTTTACATTTAAAACCATTTCAAGATACATCATGCTATTATATTTAATATGGGTTTCCATTTCCCAATTTATAAAGTACCCATACACTTCATAAATTGAAAATTAGATCCCATTAATTGAAACCAAACCACTTTAACGATTTGAAATTTAGTAGCCTTTTATATTTTCACAAAAATTTATAAACATGTATAAATATCTAGGATGGTTCAATTACACGGGTTACCTTTTCCCAGTTATAAGTCACCCATGCACCTTATAATTTAAAATGGGGTCCCATCATAATTGAAACCATTTAATTCATCCAAAGTAACTGATTATATTTATCCCATGTTACCATTTATATATCAAAAAAATCTAGCATTCCATCAAAATCAGTAATCACAGAAGAATTATATAACACAGAATCATGGTATATAATCATCTAAGCATGTTTTATAGGAAAGTATTCAAATAATTTCCTAAAAATGGTACAAAAATAAGAATGGAATATCACTCAAGTCACACAATCAAATCAGTAATAAAACTACTCATTCAACTATATTGCATAGCATGTGCAAGTCATGTGAATTTTTGTGTGCCTATAATGATGCATGTGATGCTTCATCCTTGCCATACTGGGCCGAGGGTAAATTATATAAATCCATAAGTAGTGGAAATTACACCAATAACTCAAGTTGAAATCATATAAATTGTAATAGAAAATAGCATGAACGATAATCTCATCCCTAGATACTTGGTAATTTTCTATACGTGGGGTGATTAGTCCCAGGAATGGATATTTACCAAGAATTGACACATTCCTAGTCTTCTTTCTACTAGTCTAAAATAGTAAGACAAAGGAAAAAATTTAAGCTCTGATACCACTTTGTAACATCTCATCCCAAATGACCACTACGAAGGTAACCAGACTGGTGGGTCACAAGGCCTCAAGCACATCTCCCCATATGACAGAGGTTATCGACTAGCAGCAAGGGTCATAGGAGGTGATAGTGGGAAGACTATAACCTCTTATCAGAGTAGCACAGTGGTATAATAAATTATGAAACAACATACAATAGCGAAAGAAGTAATTAATAAATAAAATAGTAGTATAAGATTAATAATAAACTGAATTAAAGTGGAAAATGACAGTTTATACAAAGCATTCATGACAGATGATGATACATAAGCTAAAATAGTAAACATACAGCATGTTTTAAAATTTAGTACAATACATGACTCAATTAAAGAAAAGAAAAAAATCCCAAAGGTGGTATCCATGATCATTCTAATCTCTAGCTGAGTCATGTGCTGCTAACTCCTCAGGTATGAGAAACATATCATAAGCAATCAACCAAGGTCTATAGTTCTATAAACAAGAAATTCTACTCAGGTGCCTAAGTGAAATGGCAGCCCGAGCAGGGTGTGAGATATAAATCTTAGTAGGTCATCACCCATGGTTTCTAGACCAATCTATAAAGTGAAATATAAATTAAGTAGTGTGTAGGTATAGAGAAATAATAAATAGATCTGAATAAAAAAACAACTCATCCAGGTTTCTAAGGGACGCCTGATAGCTAAGCATGCTTCATCTTATAGATGGAATAAGAGTATAATCATGTCACTATATATATATAATATTATTGTTAGGATTGATTGGTATATAACTCACATACATCTGATGTCAGGGGAAGCACTCATGATCTAACCCCTAGCCCAACTCCAAGAGCTCTCACAGCCTTTTGGGATACTCATATCGGCTAGACCGGGATGTAACTCATAGACATACATCACCAGATGAAGTGCTCACGATATAACCCCTATCCCAACTCCAAGATCTCTCATGGTCTCTTATAAATCTATAATGAATATCACATAGTCTTCCTCCCCAAGGGCTCTCATGGTCCCTTGGCTCTACAAGGAAGCTCACACGGTCTTCCTCCCCAAGGGTTCTCATGGTCCCTTTGTTCCACAACCTATATAAGGTGTAAAAATTTATAATATATAAGTCATGAGGAATAAACATATCATGTTCTTATAAATACATTTTATTTATATCATAAGGTATGGATCAAAAGCCTCTCATGCTCTTATTAATCCTTTTACAACATTTCCATTGACATAAAAAATTCTATAAATCATAAGAAAAATGCATGGTCTAAACCTCCTATATATGTCAAGACCATTTAATTCATTTCAAGGAAAGTAAATATATCACATGTGATCCTTCCTATACAATACAACTCATTCAATTTTCCTAAACATGGAAAATTCGTATATAAGGAACATTTTTCAAGGTAAGTTTCATGGTCAAATAGGGAAAATTCCTACATGGGAATTCCCATTTTATAAATCATTACAAGTAATTCAATTTATAAGATGGTCCACACACTTAAATGGTGCCTTGGTTCTTTAAATGTTTTAAAAATGAAATTTTTTTTTATAATATTGTTAGAGGTCATACCCTAAACATTCCATATACTGATTATAACCTCAATCCATGAAGAAGCATCAATTCAATAAGACAAGAAATAATAAAAGTATAACCATTAATTTTTAGCTTAGAAGACATCACACCTATGTTTGAGGGGTTTTATTATAAAAACATGACTTTTTTATCAAACAAATAATTTAACATATTTAAGTATTTCTTTCAACTATCACAATTCAATTAAAGTATTATTTAATCTAAAAACTACATAGCACTAATTAAAGTCTAAGAAATGTGAGAAGGAAATTAATTAATGCATAATTAAATTTAAGGGGCAAGATAGTGGGACCCTGCCTCAAAAAGTAGACCAATCCAAACTGAACACTTTGTAATTTTACATTTTCAACAGTGACCACTCAAATCTTCCACTACCCCCTTCGAGCATATGCACCTTCGCATATATATAAGGAAACCTATCCCCTATTCACATATTCACATGGTTGTGAATATATGAAAGGGGGCCCTTACATACATGCTCATATATTCATATACCTTTTAACACTCATGCACATATGAATTTTCATATTATACTTAAGCACACCTAGACCCATATATATATATTCACTAACATTGGTGAATATAAATATAATTGGGGAAATTACATATAAATATTCCTACCTATGCATACGTGGTAAGTCACCTTTAACTCTGGAAACTTGACACCACATGGAAAGGCCTAACACACTTAAAAGAAAAACACCATAGACTTAGAAACTACAAAGTCCCAAAAATATAAATTGAGAAACAATAAAGAATGGAGGAATAACTTACCCCCAATTTATGATGGTGGACCAAGATGATATGAATCGCTTCACCTTCAGCAGTAGTTTATAGAATATGCAAGACGATGTCCCAGAAGACCCTTCTCATAACCTAACATCAGAGTAAAACACCAAAAACCAGTTAAACCTTAACCTATAGTTCATCTGAACCATATCAGGTGAGGGATGGAGGGAAAAACGTCCAACCATGGATTGAGAGAGTGATTATGAGGATTACCTTGAAGAATCATAGAATAAACAGGTGGAAATCTGGTGGAAATCGACATGATAAGAGGGAGACAAAGATGGGTGTGTCGTGCAGCCAAGGGGAGCCCCAGGGGGTGTGTGTTGCGATATAGAGGGGAGGATAGATTGGTTTTAATTTTTTTATTTTAATTTTAATTAATTAGTTTATTTTATTTAAAATTAATAAATTTCATGGTTGGGGCCCCACGGTTATCAAAATTGTGCGCCAGCCATTCAGTATCCCCTTCCTTAGAAATCACCTTGAATTGTTTGTCACATGCGATTATCCTAACTGTGTGTAAACTGTGTGGTGAATAGTGTGAGGGTACTGCCTTAGTGTCACTACTTGTGTGCCTATCCCGCATGGTTTAGTTAAATTGTGCATAGCCCATGCAAGGTACTTCTATACCCTTTTTTCATCCACATGGTTTGGTGTTGAGGTCCGCACAGTTTTAGACAAACCATGCGCCCTATACAGAGCACCCAAACCTTTTATTTCTAGACCCCAACGCTCCCAAAAATCTACAAGACACCTGGTAAATTTCTTAAGCCTTAACCCAAGTCCAAAAACAGCACCTTTAAGGGTTCCATCTCTCAAGAATTAAGTTTTGAAGCATGGTTTTAAAAAAGTACCTTTCAATAAACACAAAAGTTAAAATTTCCTTAAATTTACATCCAGTTCAAAACATAGGATGTTACACACTTCCCTTTACCTATATCCTATAATAAAACATCTACAACCACCCAATGAAAAAAGTATGGTGTGATACAAATCCTAGTAGGATACCACCACAGACTCTCTACATGGTCAAATATCAAGAATATAATGGTTCTATATTTTAAAACAAAAATAGTTTTAAAAATCATTTTTATAAATATAATTCATTTGAAAATCATTTTACCTTTGGTTTTTTGTAAAATAATTTCATATTCTAAAACCAAAAATATGAAAAATAGAAGTGATAAAGAAATAAATCATATCCATTAATTAAGACATATAAAAGGAAACACATATCCATGAAATAACCTATCATGTGAAGCTATGTGATACAACATAATATAAAAACATATGAGAAATAATACCTGATAAAAAATCATGAGATAAATGACCATAAATGACAAATTTCTTTGTATTGGGATCTATCCTATGGAAAAATTTGTAATATAAACTCAAGAGCCTAAATAGTCATAACGTTGGATCTAACCAATATTGAGTCCTACCATAATCCATATATATCCCAAAGGTTACCTCCTAGTAGTTCCATTCACACTAAGTATACTTGTGTCTCTTTCCTGACGCACCCTAGGTTCCTAATGTGCCAATTTTAAAAATACCTTTTAAAACCATGATCACAATTTTATAAAAAAAATCATAGCAAATAAAATATTTTTTGTGTTTGAAAACCCATTTTCAAATCAAGAAAATCCATTTTCAAAGAAAAACCCATTTAAAAACATTTAAATTTACAAGAAATTCTTTGAAACCACATATCACTAAAAATAAAATAACAACCAAATAGAAATTTACAATAATGATAATAAATTAATTTCATTAACCCGTTGTATAGAAACACCTTCCTCAAATCGGTATAAACCTATCTGACTTTGACAACAGTGATTGGAAACTGTTTCTGATGCTTTCTATTGGGGTGTGCATCATCATCATGATGTGATGACTATTGTCCTATATTCTCACTATAAAAAGGTGGGATACATTCATCACTTCTTCAGATATGTATCCTCCTTAGTTGAAATGGGATTATAGGATGTCGGCCCCTCCTTCCATGGATTCCTCCTCGGAATTTTTCACATGTTCTAGGTCTACCTTATAGATTAAGACATTGTTCGTGAAACTTGTTCCCAGTGATATCTCTTTGTGGATGTCGATTAATTACGCTACTTATGTCAGGACATTCCAAAGTGTCAAGTTAGGGTAGAAACCTTCATTCACGCTACTTATGTCAGGACATTCCAAAGTGTCAAGTTAGGGTAGAAACCTTCATTCAAGAGAGTAGTCACACTGGACATCGGTGGCATGTCTAGATGCTAAAACATTGGAAAACCTGTATTCTTCCTCATAAGCGAGATTCTCAAGGGTGTGGAAACCCAATGAATCCCATGTCAATCATTGGTTATTCTATTCTAGAGTCATGTATTCTGAGTTTTTCCTTGGCATCCCATGTTCAACATGGGATATGTTGCGAGTTCAATGTCTATCGGAGATGGATTAGACTGATTGGAACACTTATAGAGGTGGATCGGATAGGCACACCCCTAGAAGGGAGCACCTTGATGGTTTTCCAAATGGTTGGATCAGATAGGTGGACCCCACTGAGTGGGACACACCAAGTTTTACCATTGGATGTGATTGAACCTCAAGGACGCTTCCTATATACCCTATGTAGAAGACAGGAATCAAAACCCTTGTAGTTCGAAAGGGTGATTTGGGGATTACACATGGATAGTTTCCCATCGTAATAGGAACACTCTTGGTTGGATAAATATAGATTGTGTGGGGATTATGCATTGTTAGTTTCCTAGATTCTACTAGGAGTAGTGGTGATATTTATGGAATGCTCTCATTGGGATATGGCTGCTTGGGTAAGAATCAGGATAGATATGAAGGAAGTGATGATAGACTGGATGGAGTATAAAGAGTGATGGGCTTGAACCACAGGGAGAATTCCTATATATCTCAGTGGTTGGGAATCAAAGTTCACATAGTTCAAGATAGGGCGATGAGACACCTATGGGGGGAGACTCATGATAATGGAGCACATGGATGGGGACCTGAATGAAATGCAACCTCCAGGCTAGGGAATGATCCTCCCAAGACATAACGACTCAAAGGAAAGACCATGATGGGAATGGATAATGGTATTAAACCTCAGGGAGGCTTCCTACGTACCCTTTATAGGATACAAGGATCAAATTCCATGTAGTTTTGGATGGCATTGGGTCTTACGCATGGCTAGTTTTCCTTTGACATGTTAGGGATTACGCATAGTTAGTATCCCAAACAGATGGATCAGAATGCCTTGGGGAGGTGGATCCAAGGGATGTTTCCAAAAAAGGGAAGATGTCACATCATGAGGGTATATCATTAGGATAGAGCACCATAGTTTACCATTAGTTGGGATTGAACCTCAGGGAGGCTTTCTACATGCCCTATATAGAAGACAGGGATTGAAAACTACGTAGTTCGGTATGGATGGGGCATAGGGCTTACACGCTATGGAGACCCATATGGAGTTGTGGTCACTGTTAATCTCTAATCCCATGTGAGTCGTGCTCGGTGTGAGAAACAAGAGGTAGCATTAGAACTGACGATCGTGTCTCAAAAGGTGTGATAATGAGAATTAATGTGGGGCTTGCACATTGAGGAAGCCCATGGAGATGGATATTGGGTCTTACTCCAGTATGGATGACTGGAGATGATCTTGTTCCATGTGTGGAGGATATAATTCTCTTATAAGAGGGAGAAGGAGATCTCACTCTGATGGAGATGATTGGGAATGGAAAATTCTTGAGGCAGGTAACCCCATGTGCATTACATGGGGCGAGGCTATAGTTTAATGTCGTGTGCTGAGGATGATGGTTCTTAGAATTTTAACATTATACAGCTCAGATAAGGAGGAATCACTCCTTAACCTTCAGTCTTACATAACTTATACCCACCCATTCTTGGGGAAAGGAAGGCATCAGCAATGCTAGGGTATGACAGGGTGGAGGAGTGGTCACTCGAGGGGTCTGTGTTAGCATAGATTTGCAAAGAAGTAATATCTATTAGTGTACCTATGAAGAGAATCATTAGGTAGAGCAATGAAACAAGTAACACCACACAAGGGACCAAGAAATAACTAAGTAAAATCCTAGAGGGCCACATGGAATAGGGTCTCATTAAGAAAGGGTCCATTTTGAGAGGTGCTCCATAGAGGTTAGGGGATTCACAGAGATATGAGCTCCCTGAAGCAGGGTGACCCTTACTTTTCATAGAGTCATGATTTGTAAAATGAGTGCTTCATGAAGCCTCAAGTACCCCAGAGACCCTTCCTCCTTAATGAAGGGTGTGGTCCTTCATGAAGGTAATCCCAACCATTGGCAGGGGTAAATTAGAAAAGGGAACGGGGTTTTCATGATGCTTCAGTACCTTGGGGAATTAATTTTTTTCTATCAAGGTTGTGATGCTCAGGAGATTTGTGAAAATGGATCTCAGAAGGCAAAAGTTCATGGTAACAATTCCATTTAGGGGGATTTTAGAGAACTATTTATAGGAAAAGGGGTCTCGCGATGCTTGAAGGAATGTTTCTAAGTAACAATCCTCTCTGTGAAGAGGTGATGGGTTCTTCGGACTCATAGATCCTACCATCACCTTCCTCTGTGGCGATCGTGGGGCTCTTCAAACTTGTGGACCCAACCATCAATGCCTCATTCCTTTACGAGGCTTGGGACCGATGAAAATGATTTTCACAAGGTAGAATCATTTGATGATATTTGGTCCATTTGAGCTTGGATCTCACTTTAACCGGTTGATGTATTCCTCTACATATCTCAGGGCATGTATTTCTACTACAAAAAAAACTATGAGAACAGACTTCAAAAGACAAGTAACATCAAGAAACTAAAAGGGATCGATAAAAAACACTATCTGATCACAAATCCAAACCATATATGTATTAAAAGTAGTTTCTATGGCCAAATGAAGGAATAACAGGAAGGATTACATACCCAAATAGGTTCACCACAACAACCCTAATGATCGATTTCTGAATGAATGATCTAGAAGGAGATAAGATCTCCAAAATCTACCATGGTGAGATTTGGGTTGAGTGAGAAGGTATACAACCCAATGAAATGAGATTCGGCCATACAGCACACTTAAAAATATATTCCTCAAGAATTACATGGTGTTTAACACTGGTTCACATCATGTAGTTTATGAAGGCCACTTACATCAAAAAACCCATCACCTTTTTATTAAAAATTGATTTTTTACCATTACATGTTGTGAACATATTAGAGAGTATGTAAATCCTTCACACACTGTATAAGTTCATGGAATCTATCAAGGCATGATTACACATCATGTAACCCCCTTACATGATGTGTAAATCCATAGTAGACTACCGTAACTCTAAGGTTAGGCAGAAAAACTCAAAGACCCCACTCCAAGAGTTTTATTAACATAGTAAGAACCCTACTAAGTCCTTGACACATTTATACCTTGAATACATTAATTCAAATAAATATACATCCATAAAATTTAGGTTATTTTCCTCAGAAAAGTCTCACCATCCCGAGAAGCCTACAAACACACCAAATCAAGGAAGATAAATGAATCATAAATAAGGGAGTAGCTAAAAAGCATAACAGGGTGTTACAATATCACCACCATAAATGATTTACTCCCCTAGAAATCCATAAGATTCCTAGATTTTTAAAATGTGAAGGACGCTTCTTCCTCATCAAAAATTACCTCTCTCATGTCTCGTGGTTATCCTATCTACACTTCCACAATACCCAAACCATAGGAATCATTTTACTGCATAGTAACTTCTCTCTGCGATCCATAATCTGAATTGGATGCTCAACCAAAGTTGTGTTGGTATCAAGATCAACATCCTCCCATCCAATCACATGGGAAGGATCAGGTACATACCTCCTTATCTAGGAAACACAAAACACATCATGGATAGATGTAAAACTAATGAAAAAACTAATGAAAAAATCTATAGAAATCTCATCCCACTATGATTTTATGTAAAACTAATGAAAAAATCTATAGAAATCTCATCCCACTTCCATACCAGAATAGGTGATAGCTACAAAAAAATAGCATTTCTATGGTGTTCTGTCTTAATTATCTAACAAGTAAGACGCTGTGATACAAAATCCACAATCGACTACCTTATCCCCTACCAAAAATACTGACGTCTCATGTCATGATACATCTTGGTAGACCCAGGGTGCACAGACCAACAATACTAGTTTCCACTGTCTATAAACTCATTCCTTAGGTAAATTGAACTATCCAACCTATCACAAAAGCATAAAGTGTCATAGGATACCAAGACCACTCACCTATGGTATCCCCACCATAAAGTCTTTCACTAAAGTTTTGGAACTCAGTGTTTGTCACCTGATCGATATGAACTTGCTCATCCATAGAAGATTCATCTTTCATCGAATCCAAGAACACTTTTCCACAAACCTATTCCACTCATAAACTCATCTCAGCAAACAAAACCATCAAAGAACACTCCTCAAATAATTCTGTCATGTCTTTTGTTGGTAATTTTCTTCTCAATGCATCGGTAACAACATTTCTTTTCCTAAGAGTGTATGAAATATCAAAGTCAAAATTATGAAGATACTCTACCTAGTGTCTCTATTGTAATTTTATATCCCTCCGAGTAAAAAATATATTTTAGGATCTTATGATCAAAATACACTATAAATTGCACCCCCAAAGTGGTAATGTCACCACATCTTGAGTGTATTCATAACGACTTCCAACTAAATATCATGGATAGGGTAGTCCTTCTCTTGAGGGTGTAACTAGAGTGAGCCATAGGCCACCACATGTTTCCCCTACATCAAGACAAATCCCAACCCCATAGAAAAATCATCATAGAAAACATCATAACTTAAACTCGGTTCTGGAAGAATAAAAATGGGAGATAAATTCAACCTCATCTTCATCTCATCAAAATATATTTTACAGTTGTCATTAAACTAAAACTTTACACCTTACGGGTTAAATAATTCATTGAATATGTGATATTGGATAAATCCTGAACAAACCATCTATAGTAACCAGACAAACCTAAGAATATTAATATCTCAAACACATTTATGTTCTACTCCCAGGACATAACTACCTGTATATTTTTAGGATACACTAAGATGCCCCTCTTAAATATCACATGCCCCAAAAATTTCACTTCCCTAGTCCAAAAATCACATTTAGGAATCTTACCATAGAGACGATGTTCCTTCAAGGTTTGAAGAATGATATCCAAATGGTCCCTATGCACCTCCTTTGTTTTGAAGTATGCTAAATATCATCCATAAACACAATAAAAAAATATTCCAAGAACCAATGGAATATTTGATTCATCAAGGCCATAAACACCACAAGTGTGTTAGTTAGTCTGGATGGCATAACCAAAAACTCAAAATTCTCATATTGGCTTTTAAATGTTTCCTTAGGTATATCCTCTTCTCGAACCCTCAACTAGTGGTACCTGAAACACAATTTAATCATTGAAATCCAACACTCCCCTCTAATATGATCAAAAAACATTGACCAAATTCAAATGATATTTCTCTTAACTTTCACCAAATTTAACTTATGATAGTCAATAAAAATTTTGAGGCTATCATCCACCTTCTTAGAAAAGAGTATATGTGAAGCCCATGGTGAAACACTAGGATGAATAAATAATTTAGCCTCTAGGTCGTCAAGTTGGAACTTAGGTTACACTAACTTAGAAGGTTTCATTTGATAGGATGGAATATAAATGGGAATCATACCAAGGAGAAAGTCAATAGTAAACTCAATCTCTCTCTAGAGTGGTAAACCAGAAAAATCATCTAGAAAGACCTCAGGGTACACACTCACCACTATAGGAAGTAGACCAACCAAAAAAGGGTTAGCTGTATCAAGAAACGTCTCTTACAACTTACATGATATTACCCTGAAATAAAGAACAACAGGACATTTATTTCTCGATCTAGAGTACCACTGACCATGAAAGACAGGAGTGACCCCATCAGTAGAAAAGAATTGTACTTTTCAGTGATAACATTCTATCTAGGCCTTAATACTGATCATCTAATCCATGTCAATAATCAAGTTAAATATGTCAAGATCAATCTCCAAGAAGTCCCATTATACCTCAAATTCGGATATCATCACCAAACACACGGGACACTTGAAAACTTATTCAGACCTCTTTCCCAAAGGTGTGGAATGATCCAACAAGTACAACATAAGTTCTGAATGCAAGATCAACATGTCAACTAAATTTGATGATATAAATTAATGATTATCACCTATATCAAACAAATCTATCACCATAGAAGATGAAATAAACACAACACCAATAAAATTAGTTGGATATACTTTAAATTCCTCTTGTGCATACTCATTCACATAAAAGTGTCTGGTATTAACCACATGAACATCCCCCTTGGCCTGAGGATTTGACCCATCACCCTTGGAAGCATCGGTATGAACCTAAAAAACCTTGGTGAGAGTGGATCCTTTCCTAATACCCTGATACATTCTTTCAAAGAAACATTTTAGATAGCCCAATAATCTGAAATGAAGACAAGTCCAAGGAGCCTCTATATAGTTAGGCCTTATATGAGCATACTTCCCACACTAATAAAATATATTTTTATCTAGATGAAGCCCTTAAAACTAGTTTTTAAGAGAATTTACCACCCTTATGTTTCCTTTTTGGCCAGAAGATACACCCTGGCTAAAAACTACACCAACTGAAGTTCCACCCAAACCTGTATTCCCATCTATGTCTAACTCAACCAAATCTTGTTTTCCCAACTACCTCTAAAAAGGTCATAAGGAACATGAGAATCAATATCAACCTAATATCATTCCTCAATCCTAACTCAAACCACCTATCCTTTAGGTATTAATTAATGAATAGAGATAGTTCTAGATCCAAAAACTCAGTAAAATGGGTAGAATACTCCAGAACGGTATTCTCCCCATGCTCCAAGGTCAAAAAATTATCAGGTCTTTTCCACACGTAATGTCTCAGGGTAAAACTACTGATTAAATATTTTCTTGAAAGAAGGCTGGGTAAGGTCCTTGTAAAAATTATCTTTAATAATAGAGTCCTTCCATCTTCTTCCTGGTCACTTGATCACATACATGTAAACCCCACCTTAGATTCTTCAGGAGTATTCAAGAAATTAAAGTTCCTATAAATCTTCTCAAGACACTCCTCAGATTATTGTTGTCCTTTATCACCATAGAATATGGGTGGATGATTCTTAGTAAACATAGATCCATAATCTACCACACATACTGGGTTCCAAATACCCACTAGACCCAGAGTTTGAATAGTGTGGATAACTTCTTATAACAAAGAAAGGTCCACTGGAGGGTTCACCAGTGGAACCTGTCTCACAACTTCCTCTCTTGGATTTAGAAGAGATCTTATTGGAGGAATTTTCTAATAAACATAAGACAATAACCAATTAGATCATGATAACATTCCAAAAATATTAAGATCAATTCCATAATTCAATTAAATATTTTGAAACAATAATGATTTAAATCAATTAATAATTATTACTAACAAAAGACATTACCAAAAGTAATAGTAAATTCATTAAAATGACCCCAAACACTAATTCTGAAACCTAGTCAAAGTCCTTGACCACCCATGGTAACTCAGGTTCAGTCATGGAAGTGAGATGGATAGGCCCCTTTTTCGCACTTACCATCTAAATTATGACAGTCCTAACTCTTGTCAACCCAAAACATAGAACCAAAATCAAGTAGTGTTAACACACTTTAGACTAATATTTTCCTTTGATAATAATTTGTAACAAACCAAACTAGGTGAACTAAACTATACACCCAATGTGACTATAACATGGGAAGGTAAAGTAAGAAAACAGAACATGTCTTGTATATAACAAAACGATATTTATAACAAAATTACTAAAAGGAATAAAAAGATACAACCATGTCCATAAAATCCAAGAAAAATCGACTAAACCTAGATGTATGAATAAATAAATACACCTCATTGTGAAGGAAAAGACCAAAAGAGAAGTTGAAATGCTATAAGATTCCCTTCTCTTTAACTTTATCCTATAATAAAACATCTACAATCGCCTAAAGGAAAAAGTAGGGTGTGAGCATAAATCTCAATAGGATACCACCACAGAGTCTATATAATTTCTAATATCAAGAATTCAACACTTTTAGATTTTCAAAAAAATAGTTTTATAAATAAATTTTATAAATCCAATTCATTTGAAAATCATTTTCCCTTTGGTTTTCATAAAAACATTTCATTTTCTCAAACCAAAAATATAAAAATTATAAGTGATAAAATAGGAAAGCATACCCATTCATCAAGATCCTAAACATGCAATAAATAACCAAAAATGAAAAATCACCTCGTATTGATCCCTAGACTATGGTTTAATGCATACTATACACTCAATAGGATAAATATGCATAATGTTGGATCCAAAAAATATCGAGTCCTTTTACAGTCCATTGATACCCGAAAGGTTACCTCCTAGTGGTTCCACACAAACTAACGCTACTCATGTCACTTTCCTGATATACCCAAGGTTCGCAATGTTCTAATTTTCAAAATACATTTTAAAACCATACTCACAATTTTATAAAACATTTTCAAATCCAATCCAATATATTTTGTTGTTTGAAAACCCATTTCCAAATCAAGAAAATAATTTTTCAATGAAAAACCCATTATAAACATTTTCCTTTCTAAGAAAACCTTTGAAACCAAATATCACTTCAAATCAATGACCAACCCAAAGTAAATTTACAAGGATGATAATTAATTCATTGTATTAACCCATTGTATAAAAACACCTACCTAAAATTGGTATAAACCTAGATTCTTTTGACAAAAATGATTGGAATCCATGAGAACGTCCTTTTAAATATAAGTCACACTAAAAAACTTAAAGTGGTCGATATAAAACACTATCTGATCACAAATATGAACCATAAATGTAGCAAACATAGTTTTTATGACCAAAGGAATGAAGAACAGGAAGTATTACATACCCAAAGAGGCGCACCACAATAACCTTCATGATCGATCACTGAACAAATGATCTAGAAGGAGAACAAAACTCAAAAATCTCCTAGGGTGGGATCTAGGTCAAGAGATAAGGGATGCAGCTAAATGAAATGAGATTCATCCATGTAGTAAACATAAAACCACATGCCTCAAGAATTACATGGCATGTAACCCTGGTTAACGTTGTGTAATCCACCAAGTCCACTTACACCAAAAAACCCATCATATTTTTGTTAAAAATGATTTTTGACCATTACACATTGTGAACCTATTACACAACATGTAAAGTTTTCACGCCCTATATCAGTTCACAACATTTATAAAGCCAAGATTACACATCGTGTAACTCCCTTACATGGTGTGTAAACCCCCAATAGACTGTAGAAACTCTAGGTTTAGGTAGAAAACTCAAAGACCCCACTCTGAGCATTCTAAAAAACATAGGAAGAACCCCGCTAATTCCTTGACACATTTATACCTGAATTACATTAATTAGATAAACATACATCCCTAAATTTAAGTCATTATCCCCAAAAAAAGCTCTCCATCCCTGATAAGCCCAAAAATACACCCAAATATGATAATAAATGAAGCATAAACAAGGGAGTACCTGAAAATCATAACATGGTGTTACAAAACCAAACCAATTCATGCCCACCCCTACCATGTATAACCCAAACCCATTTATTATTTAATAAAATTATAATTTTGATTATATATATTAAATATATAATTCATATAACATGATTTTATTAAATATTTAATAAAATTAAATAATTTTTAAAAAAAACCACCATTTATAATGATTTTATGATGTAAGGAGATGGATGCTACAGTAAAAATTATACCCACCTTCAATGTGTTATAATTATATAAGATAATATTAAAAAAATTATATATAATATATAATAATTAAACTTGGTCTAGGATGGGGCAAAAAATATCCTCTCAGGTTTTGATGCAACCCTGAGAGTGAGGTTCATGGTAGGATGTGTTCCCACCTAGAAAAATAGATAGGTAGCATCAAATTTTTTTATTGAAACAATTTTTAAAATTTATATTGTTTCGTTTTGAAAAGTTGGACCAAAATTCATTTTAACTAGCGTTTAAACTACTTTAAAAAGAAACTTCAACCACAAAATGTTTAATATAAACTTTTATTATAAAACATTAATAATAAAGATAAATAAAAATATAAAATATCAATGAAAATTTTCTAATAATAGGGAATAAAATTAAATGTATAATAATAAATAATAATTAGTATATATATATAATCCATACTCTTCATGGGTCGCAATCAAGACTTGGGTTCTTGGTACCTGCTTCGATGGGGGACGGGCTATGCTGGGAACAGTATGACTTGTATTAGGGTTGATGTTTCTATATAAATATATATATATATATATATCTGTGTGTGTGTGTGTTTTTTTATGTTATATTTAAATATATATGTTTTTCAAAAACATTAATTATATTTATAGATGCATAATGTTTTAAAAGAACTATATTTTCAAGTGTTATTATTTGTATACATAATAACTACGGTTTGATATATTTGTCTTTAGATATTTTTTATAATGTTTTAAAATAAAAAACTAAGGTTCGTTGTTTATATTATAAAAAATTTTATATATATATATATAAAGTTTTATAATGATTTGAAAAATTATAATTCCCAATATTTTATTTGAAAAAATATACACTATATTAATATAATTTATTTTAAAAAACTTTAATAATAAAGATAAATAAAAATAGAAAATAGAATATGTACATATGCACAAAAAAATTGAATTTTAAATTTCAAACTGATAAATTTATCTTTATTTATATAATAGTGTATATATATATACAGATATATACATGCATTCATGCATGTATGCACTGATTTCAAAAAAGATGTATGTATACATTGAAAATTTTCAATATAAATTTCCACTAAAAAATAAATTGTATATTTAAATTTGGAAATATTTGGTTTGTAGAAAATATATATAGGAAATTTTCATTGGAAATTTAAATAAAAATTTGAACTATAATTTTCTAATGGAAATGAGTGGTGAAATATTTACTAAAAAATTGACCTATAAATTTCTAGTGAAAATTTATATTCTTTCTTATGTATTAATATATTTTAATTATATAATTTTAGTGTAAATTTGAACTATAATTTCCTATATAAGTTTACATAGAAAAATTCGACATGAAATTTACACAGTAAATCTTTAGTGAAAATTTATATTATTTATGTATTGATATATTTTCACAATCCATTTAAAAATGTATTTATTTTGGAATTTTAGTAATCAAATTTAATGTGTAAAAATCCAATAAAAATTTAGAATATAAATTTCTACTGATGATTGTAAATTTTTAATGAAAATTTAAAATTTATGTATATATATAATTATATTAATATATACATGCACATGCTTATATTGAATTTTGAGTATGAATTCCATCGATAACTTTAAATTATCACTATGGATTTTCATTATAAATTTTCATTGGAACTGTGTTGGCTTCAATTGAAAATTAAATTTTGATTATAAATTTACATTTGATAACTGAAAATTTTCACTGTGAATTTTTTTTGAAAATATAAATGAAAAAGTATATTTATATATGTATGTATGCATTTAAAATTTCAAACATAAATTTTCACTTGAAAATTATATTGTATATCTTTATATGTTTATATGAATTCAAATTTTTCAACCTAAATTTTCACTAAAAATTTTCAATATATATTATTATTATGGAAGATTTATAGTGTAAATTTACAATGTGATATTTCAATGCAAATTTTCATGTGTGCTTGTGTGTACGTACATATCAAAATTTTCAACTGTAAATTTTCACTAGAAATTTAAAATGAAATATTACCATTTATATTTTCATTTGTGTGTGTTTGTGATTTTTAGTTTGCATTGAAAATTTCCTCCTTATATTTGAAATAAAAATTTCAAATATAATTTTATACAATAATCATGTATGTATGAATAAATTTTCATCAGTAATTGAAAAATTTTAGTGATGATTTTCTTTAAAAAATTTGATTGGTGTTTTTGAAATATTTCACAGGAAATTAAAATTTTATGTATATATATAGTTGAATTTAAATAGTATATATATTATGTATGAAATATACATTGAAAATTTTCAATGTATAAATTTAGTGGAAATTTGAAATGAAAAATTACAGTGAAAATTTTCATGTATGTATGCACTACAAATTTATAATATAAGTTTTTAATGGAAAATTACATTATATAATTATATTTATACATATACATATATGCATGTGTGTTCATTCAAATATACACTATAAACTTTCACTTGAAATTTCTAATGTAAATTTACAATTCAAATTTATATTGGCATTTTACAATGAAAATATAAGTAGAAATTTTCATGAGATATTTTTTGGGGAAGTTTATATTACTTATTTAAATATCAGCACTAGAAATTTAAACATGTATTTTCTTTAAAAAGTTTATAATCAAATGTACAACAAAAAATTACAATAAAAATGTGCATCAGAAAATTATATTGTATATATATATACTTGTTTTATGTATGTATATATTCATTCAAATATAAAATATAAATTTTCACATTAAATTTCAAGTGTAAATTTGTGCTACAAATTTCTAATTCAAATTTACTTTGTTTTAATATTTTTGTATGCATGTACTAAAACCTTACTATTTAAATTTGTGACATAAATTTAATATGTAATATAATAGTGTTTATTTATATTAGTGTATGTGTATGACTTTTTATGATGGAAAATCTGATTTTCAATGATTGATTACAGGGGGTTTAATTGTGTGCAATCATTTACGTTGGGTACACAATTTCTAAACGGTTTACAATAGGTTTTTTCAAGGAACTAAAAACACCCAATGGTTCTATATTCTTAGGGACCTACTTTCCAAAGGTAGACACTTATTTGGTGGGTTTCCCAATGACAATTAAGAACTCATATTTTTTTAGATAATGGGAGTTCAGGCTCATCACACCCTTTTAGGGGGAATTTTTTCCAATTCCAAAAACTCTATTATAGATTTAATATATGTTCATGAATCCTTCATTGATTCCAAAGTATGATGTGGATCACTCTTGAATTAACGATCAATTATTGACATTTATGGAGCTTATAATCACATGAGTCTCATCCTAGTTAGTGAGGAATCAGCAAGTTCATCCAAGAGACCTAAGATCAAATCTGGGTAGAGACATGTTTCCAGGGGTACTGTAGTAGTACAGTAGCAGCTATTGTAGTAGGTGCTGTAGAAGTCAGAAATAATCATCCCTTAGGGCCTTCGGGCCATCGATTTGGTCCTCAGGTCTTGCAAGGCTTTTGAGCCGCCCAAGACCTTCAGCCCAGTTGTCTATCAAGGACTTAAAACCACCTCAAGGACTTTAGGACATCCCAAGTCCTTCAGGTCACATGAAATATGCAAATTTACTAGTTAGATTACAATAGACAAGGCTGCATATGAGGATTCAGAGCAGTTGTATTCACCAGAGCAGAGATAACCAGAATTGGAAGATTGAGAGGGTATGGAATTGTCATTGGTACCAGGCCTATGCAACTCAGCATAGGACAGCTAGCTGACCATCCTTGCAAAGGTGGAGTGCTGATATCATGACATTTATTGGGAAGGACCAGTTCTAAGTTGTATTGTCTTGGTGATTTCCTCTTAGACATACGGGTCATGTAATTTTCTCTTAAGCCTTCGGGCCTTGTAAGGGTTCCACATCACCCATTGAAAGGTGGATTATCAAAAATAATAAAAAATAAAGTCCTTTGGTCCATTTGGTCATGGATCTTAGAATCATCTCTATGTATTTGAGGTCCTTCATTAATGGATACATTAATATAATCCTGGGGTTTACCATTGATGGTATCCTCTTATGTACTGATTATTATTTGGTCATTATTATGATTATGTCGGTTTTCTAGCCACACAGGGGTGGATCTAAAGTGTATCATCATCTAGGGAGATGGGGTTTATTTTGATATTAGAATCAGACCCATGAATGGGCTTCCTACGTATCCTTGTGAAAGGACTTATAACCTAATTAGTTAGGTGTCACTTAATGGGTAATATCATACATTTTAATCTTATGTGATAAGGACCTAACCATTTAGTTTAATGTCATATGGAAAGGATGTCTAGGAAAAATATTCCTAGTCATAATTTAGTGTGGGGCTTATGCTGAAGTGGCCCAGGAAACCTAGAAGGGGTATGAATTTCCATATTGAATTAGACCCTACTAGGAATGTGGACTAGAGAGAATTGGGTTAATTTAGGGTGTTAGGATTGGACCTCAGAGAGGCTTCCTATGTACCCCATTTGGATAGAAATCAAAGCCCACATAGTTTGGTCCTGATGACCCATGAATATGGAGGCCCATAGATTTTTCTCGTGGGGGGGTATGGTCCTTTTATAGGATTAATTTGGAGCTTACTCCTAAAGAGGATTCCTTGTGAAAGGGGGCCATAATGGATGTCTCTACTCATAGTGATTTATAGGACTTTTGGGGATTATACCTAAGGAGGAGGCCCATTGAGCTCTAGCCTTAGGTAGTTGTCCTACATATCATAATTATAGTAGGAATTAGAGTTCTCATAGTTCTATAGTTAAGTTATTACACACTAAGGTTGCCTTTGGGTGGGGGATCGTGTGGATTTCATGATTACCGTTAACCTATAAGACCACAAGAGTCATACTAGGTGTGAGAAATAAGAGGAAGTGGAATATCTAAGAAACTAAACAATATTCATTTCTCTGAGGTTGGTTACATGGAATTTAGGACTCACACCTAGGGAGGCACTCTAAATTCAAGTGAGAGGAAGATCCAAAAGAAGGTTCTCCACTGTAACATGCATCTGACCATGTGGGTGTTGTGATCGTGGATAGTCTCTAACCCACATGAGTCGTAATGAGTTATGATTGAATGTGATAAACAATAAGAAGTGAAAGATAAATAAAACCACACACTTATTCTTTGAGGAGGCTACTGTTATCCATCCTCCCTCAAAAAGGAAGGAATGTCAGAGAATAAAATCCTTGTCCAAGCACCTCATCAGTGATGGTAGGACTCCATGATATTATTAAACCCTGCTTCATCTATCATAAATGTATAACCCTTTTTGTGATTGTATAATCTCTTTCCCTCTCCTATCTCAAGGGGCTTATAAATGAACCTCCAAGAAGTGAGAATGGTGCTCTCAACCAAGAATGTATCCCTACTAGTGAGTCATCTCCCTTGATAGAAGTGTTGAGGGTTGAGGGTATGTCATCTGCTCCTGTCACCACCCCTGACAATGTATATGGGGAGGAGGATTCTAGTAATTTAAAATTTACATCATAAGGTTTCGTATAATGATTGATAACTTTCATCCCTATGGTGTTTCAGGTTCATATCATTCACTAGAGGACCCTACGATGATTGATGTTGACCCTATGACTGTCAGTGAGGAAGTTGTTCGGGGTATCAAGCTGTTGAAAGAGGGTGATTTACCCGGTCTCGAGCTAAATATTCCAAGAATATCCATAGGTGATATTACCACGGGGCTTGGGACATCAATACATTCCATGAGAAATTATAGAATAACCTTTGATGAAATGATGTGACATATTAATCTTCCTACTACTTTAGAAGAATTTTTGGAACTTAATAGGGAATTTAATGGGTGTAAATATTTAATTTTTGTGAAACCAATATTTTTATGTTTGATTATATGATCCTTACTAGTTGGAATGTGGAGATCCATATACAGAGAATATTGCAGTGATGGTGCATGAACAAGACGTCGAAGTCCATCCTAGTCCCACTATTGACGGGGGACCAACTCAAGTGAATCTTGAAACGAGAAATCTTTTTTATCCTTCCTTGGTGATTTTTGGGTAGACCCAGGAGAGTGCCCCTAATAAAGGGGTTCCAGTTAAAACTACTGAGGTTAGGGGTTCTAGGGAGGAATTCACCCCATATGTTGACCCGTTACTGGGAGAGTTTTATCAGCTACTTTAATTATCCCTTATTTCTTTTGTTCGTTATCCTTTTGAGTCTAACGATGAGTCTTGACCACTATCTAGTACATTCAACTTATGTAGTTGGGTCTGATGGAAAAGATTGTGTTTCAATGTAGTAAATACTAGAAAAATAATTCATTATTGACTAGGAGGGAGTGGGTTAGGGTACCTCAATAAGTGCATTGAAGTCATTGTACATTTCTCCCTCTGACGGTATCTCTAAGTTGGATTTGGAGATGCAGAATGATCTTCACATCACATGTCATGGGGATTGGTGGGATATCTAGAAAATAATCTCTGGGATTTCTTTTGAATACCTTCCTTTGAAAATCCATAAACTCCCATTCCTATTTGGTATGATAGGATATGAAGAATTTTATTATCGCATGATTCAAGCTACTATGAAGCAGATCGTTCACAAACGATAGTGAGAGAAAAAGCTTCAATGGTACCTCATAAAGGAAAAGCTACTTAGAAACTCTAATGATCTCATAGATACATTATCAAAGGTAGAGGCCAACCATACCAAGAATTTGGAAGAATATAAATAATTGAATAATTAGAAAACTATTCAAGTATTTCACCTTTAACGGGAATTGGATGGAACTCATGAGTATCTCGTAAACTCCACCATTCAATAGAAGGATCCCAAACCGAAGGGTTAACTACTATTGCAGATATAGTAGAAGCACTTCACCAAGAAAAGGAGACTGAATCCATTCAATTGGATGGGCTTCAATAGGTGGATGATGGGGCTAGGGAGGTTGTTCAACAAATGAAGAGTTATGTTGACGATATCTTGTAAAGTGTGACAGAGAGACTCCATCTTGTGGATGCTCCTCCTTTTTTTGTTCCATAAATTAAAACAATTTTTTCCCAATCATGTATGACTTCATCCTTGTTTTCTTTATACAATAATAATATGACATTGAATATTATTTGTGTATTAAGACATTTTTTCACCAGTTAGTCATAACCATGGTGACAGGATGGATAAATGCTCTAATTTTTGCCTAATCCATGGGTCCTAGTGAGTATAGTCTGACTATTTCTAGGTTCATATGGACAACCCCAAAAAAATTTTGTCTTTTTTTATCACCCTAATTTTTTCCTAAGTCCAATATAAGGTAAACTCAGTGAGTGAGAATTGTATTTTTATTAGACCTCCCATTTTGGGTTTTTAGCCTAACAAGTTTTATGCCTATTTATTTTCCTTACTCGATTTTTTCCTAAAACTCATGGAGTGAAAGTCTAGAAAGTTAAGACTTGAATTATTTCTAGAGTTCCCATTGGGAGTTTTCAATCTAGTGAGCACTATGTCTCTATTTGTGGGAATTTTAAATTCATGCAATTTGTACTTGAGATGTTGGTGTTTTAAGTCAAACAGATTTAACCATAAATTGTAATATGATGGCCCAAACAAATATTGTTGTTTAATAATGTTAATAAATTCATTAGATACCTTTCAAGGGGGATTTTGATCCTTGATTTTGTGGTTTCAAAATCTAAAACAATATATTCAGGAATATAGGAGGTCTCTTCTGAGGATGAAGTTACCACTAGCTTAAAACCCCATTTTGTGGGATGATTTATGAAAATACAACTATGGTGTATCATTGCATAGTCAAATAGTGGAATCCTTAGAGTTAAAACCCCATTTTGTGGGATACTTTATGCAGAGCCAACTGGGACATATTATATCATATTCAAGAAAAGGAGTTCTTATGAACTCCAACATTCTATTACTGATGGCCGAAGGGAGTTTATGGATATCTGGATTTCTCAACACCATGATGGGTGGTTTTTTCAAGGTAAAATGTCTGAGAATGAAGAGAGTATCTGTATCAGAATTTTCCATGAATGGGAAACCAATCCTACATGAATTTTTCTTGTGTGAAGGAGGGTACATTTTTTTAGATGACCAATGTCAGGGGGAAGGACCATTTCTGACAAGGGTTAAATTATCGTGTATTTTATCGCCATTAGACCAATACATTGACTGTTCAATTTAACATCTTATTGCAAGGACATTGTTTTATATAGTTTAAAATCATACAGCAAGGACATTATGCTATGCAGTTTAAATATATATAGCATGGAAATTATGGGGAATAAAATTTAAGGTCTTTAACTTTGACCTAGAGGTTGATGATTCTACCACTCTTGGTAATCTTCCTGTAAATGTGATCCCAATTTTTAGGTTTGAAGGAAAAAAAATTATAATCTATAATCTAGAGATCTCTAGATCTAAAGAGTGGTATGGGTAAAAAAGAAAGGCTTATGGTAATAAAGCAGGACACTCCTGAGGATGAAGTTATCTCTAATTGACATACCCATTTTGTTGGATTTTTTATGAAAAGATATTTAGGGAATGTTATATAATAAACAATAGTGAAATCCTTTGAATGAAAAACTTGTTTTATGGGATACTTTATAAATATCTAGTTGGGGTATATTACAGCATAGTCAGGAAAAAAAGCTCTCAAGAATTCCAATATTCTATTGCTAAAATCTGATGGAAGTTTATAGAGATTCGGATTTCCATGGGCATAGAGTTTAGTTTTTTGAAGGAATTTACATGATTATGGGAGAATAATTTTAATTAGAAATTCCCAAAGAATTTGGAGGAAAGGTTTCTTGTACAATTCTGACCCAATGCAGAAAATATGGTGCCTATAGTTTTAGGGCATATGATTAAGACCATAACATCATGGAAATGACAGGTGATATGTGTCCTATCAGACTAAGTCCATTGTAGCATAATTTGGACATGAGGGAGGAAATTATAAACCATTTTATTGGGGATTCTTTCATTGGTGGTAAAGATATGGGAAAAAATATACTAGATATGACTGTATACTATTTCAAATCATGGGTTCTAACATATTTTCATCAAAACTCAAGATGAAAAAAGAGGCTTATCCCAAGGGAGAAGTTACTGATGATTGACATACATATTTGGGGGGGGGGGGTTATGAAAATCCAACTAGGGAATATTATAGTATGGTCTATAGTGTCATTATTTGGATGAAAACTCCATTTTTGGTCTATTTTATGAAAATCCAACTAGGGTTTATTACAACATAGTTAGGAAAATAAGTCTTCAAGTATTATACATTCTATCACCGAAAGTTGGAGAAAGATTATAGATATCCAAGAGTGTATAAGATTAGGAGTATGAAATTTTGAAATGATATTATCCAAGAATAAAAGAAACATTTCGATCGATATTGGACATGAAGTGTAACATACCTTATATAAATCTGACTCATATGTATAAGTGGGACATCTCTATTTCCTTGGTGGACCCCCTAATAAGGGGATCCAAATTAAAATATCTTAATTGGATCTTTGTTTATATGTAGGAGAGGGTTCATTTCTCCTTACCCCATGGCTGAGACAAGGAAATGATGCATAGGTGTCACTATTTATCTCAGTAGAATGAGATTCAAGCCACATGTAGTTCTAAAATAATGGTCCCCCACACCGATTGAATTCATGTGTGATTAGAAAGAGGGGTTTTTTTATCATGGAATCACACATAGGGTGAGAACCAATATTGAATCCTCTTATGTAGATCTGACTTGTACATGAGATAATGGGGTAATTTCCCATATTATGTTGTGTCTAGACCTAGGATTAAATATCCAAATGTCACTACATATCTATTTAGAATAATAATTAAGCCACACATAGTTTTGGAGGAAATTTTGTAGTTTATTGTCATGCGATGAGTACATATGGTGTGACTTTTTAGGTCTTTCAACCAGAACCATGATAATCCTAACAAAATTTGATATGCCTTTCTTGTAAAGGGAACTCCTTTACCAAAACTCTTAATCCCATGTGATTTATGCTTGGTATGGTAAATGAGAAGTGGCATAATCTTCTTCTATGAAACAAATGAAACACAAGTGAAGGATAGGGGCATTTATATTCTCATAGTGGATGGTCTAGAAAGTATAATTCATGTGTCTCTATATATATCATTAGGATGAAAATAAATCCATAAATAGTTCTTAAAAACCAGTGCACTGTAACATCATGCAGTGAGGACATTAGCCATGCAGTTTAACATCATGCAGTAAGGACAAAGATGAACCAACATGAAAAAAGGTAAATGTTGTGGGTGGTCCCAATGATGGAAATTTGGGTGTTACTACATTGATCATTATAATGAGAATCAAGAGGTACATAGTTCTGTAATTACATACCGTTTAACGTCATACGGTTAGGGCATGGGTCACCCGACATGAAAATGAATATTGTGTCTAGACCGGGGTATAGGACCCGGGGTCACTATGTATCTTGTTAGAGAAAGAATCAAGCCACACATAGTTATGAAAAACAATTCCCCAAATTAATCAGGTTTTGATATGGGAAAAGGGGGGGTTTGATATTTTCCAAAATTATGGTTGGGCCTAATACATGATGTTTAGGTATTAATACATATCTCATGAGAATTAGAATCAATCCATACATAGTTATAGAAACATTTCCTATGTAGGTCTGACCCATACACAAGGAAAATAAAGGGGAACTGTTTTTTATTGTGGATGGACCTAGGATAGGAGATACAATCATCACTATGTATCTCATCAGAATAAAAATCAATCCACAGGTAGTTCTTGAAAGTTTCCCTATGCATGTATGATTCATACATAGGGAAAAGAGGGTTATTTTTTTATTACGGCTGGACCCGAGATAGGATATCTTGGTGTCAATACATATCTTATTGGAATGAGAATCAATCCACACTTAGTTATTAAAAGGATTCCTTGTGTGGGTATGAGTTCATACATAGGGATTAATGGGTTTTTTATTATGTCTAGACACGAGATAAGATATTCAGGCATTACTACATATCTCATTGGAATGAGAATCAAACCACGTGTAATTATAGAAATATCGTTAAACTTATCATCATGAAAAAATTATGTTGGTCATGTAGTTTAACATATTACAGTAAGGATATGATAATGTTGGTGATTATACCTATAAATGGACCCAGGTGCCATTATGGGGTGGCAATGATGTGAGTGGGGATTATGCATGGGAGCTTCCCATCCTTTCTTCCACATTTTTTTTCAAGAGGGTATCTCAACCCACTGAGGGGTTAGAGGGATGTGATTGGGATTAACACCTAAGATAGAGTCCCATATTTTATGGGTTGTAAATAGTATCAACTCATGGTATTTTTGGGGTTTCTTGATGTCAAATGAGAGATAATTTAACCATACAGTTTAATGTCATGCGGTGAGGATGAATGGGGTCCTGTAGTTTTTTGTTCATATGATTGGGACCATATGGTGTGCAATTTATCATCATTAAATGAGGATTATGATTACATGAAGTTTAACGTCACGAATCATAAACATTATGTCATGCTTTTTAAGGTCATGTGACAAAGGCCAACTATTCAGTTTAACATCTTGCAGTTGAGATGTAATGTCATGTGATTATATGATATATTTATTCAAAAACCTTACATTGGTTGGATTAATAATGATTTTTCCATCCAATGATATTAAGGAATAAGCTTTATTAGATTGGACCCTATGTGTGGATTAAGGTCCCTCCCACTTTTTTCATGATTTGGAAGCTTCTTTTCTCATATAATTTGAGTCCTAAGTACCAATACCAATTCTTCCTAGAGGAATAAACAGAGGTGGACTTTCTTATTAAAGGATCACACTATCTGATTTTGATAAAATTACAAGTAATGAAAGGTATGAAATAATTTTTCATCCAATTTCCATCCATTACTAGGATTGATCATCTATAGATATATGGTCATATATGGAAATATGTAGTAATGGAAATTGAACCTAAATGGTTATGACTATTTATTTGTTGTATACCAATGAGTATGGGGTTGCCCATGTAGAAGTACGAGTTGTAGTCTGGTGATCCCATAATTCATGCAAGATCTTTTCAGGAAAATAATTTTTATATTTTTCCACCATCTTCTCGAGTATTTTTGATAATGTCTTGTTGAATTCCTCAATATTTCCATTAGACCCTTCATGATAGTGAGATGAATGGTTGGATTTGATATTGTATTCCTAATATAGATTTTCCACCTCAATGGAATAGAAATTGGTGTTATTGTATATCAATATTCTATGAGGGAAATAAAATCTGGTAATAATGTTAGATTTTATGAATCTAACAATGTTTTGGTCCCCAACTTCTTTGAGGGGTATTTACCCATCCCATTTGGATAAGAAATCAGTAATAGTTAGGATGTATTTTAACTGCTTGATCATAGTTGGAGGGTATGTACCCACAACATCCATTCTCAATATGGAGAATGAAAAAGAGTATTTGGATGTATGTAGAAACTCTAGGGGTTGATAGATGAAGTTTTCAAGCACCTGTTAGGCATGACATTTCTTAGTGAATTTTGTGCAATCTTTTGTCATTGAAGGCCATAAGTATCCAAGACTTTAGATTTGATTATAAAACCTATACCTTGACTGGTGAGAACTAAATTCTCCTGTATGTAATTCTTCCATAATATCTATAACCTCTTTTTAATTGATATATCTGAGAAGTAATTCATCAAATACTCATTTATAGAGGGATTTGTGGTGATTTGGTCCATCATAAATATTGAAATCAACTTATCACCGCTAGATTTTATCCTTCTCATCTCGAACCAATGGATGTACTCCATCTTGTAGGTATTCTGTGATGGAAATCATTTATCCCACGATAGTACCATATGGATTATGGATAGGTTTGGCTTCATTAATATCCTCTTTTCTGACTTGAACAAAAGGTGAGACCATCTGTTGATTGGCAATGCTGATGATTATTTCATCCTGGTTTGGATCTTCTAGAGCTATTGTTGTATTCTCCAATGCATCTTCCTAGGTGTTCTATAATTGTGAGATGTGATTCAATGTTTTTTATTAGGGTAACTCTTCAATTAAACCTAAAACATAGTCAATCATGGGGATTGGATCTTCTTTTTTATGGTGAAATCCCTATTGATTTGTTTGATTACCAACTCTGAGTCACCTTTCACCTCCAGGTGGTCCACTGGTATTTGGAGTTCCAGTTTCAGGCCTAAAATGAGGTCCATACATTCTTCTTTATTATTAATACATCCTTCTAATAATATGAAGGGTTAAGGTAAGAGTGACTTTATTGGGGAGATAAGTACAATCCCTAACTCAACTTTATTGATCTTAGGGTCCTTCATTATCTTCTCTATTGGGCTCCTAGATGTGCCATAAAAATGAATTTTCCAAGTTTGGGCTGTATTTAATAGAAAATATATCTTTTTATGTAAATTTAGTATTTAATGGCATCACTTCTATAGACAGGTGCTCTGTAAGGAATTCTATTGGGGCCCAACCTTTCACTGCCTTCTAAGGAACAAATTGTATATTGAATTTTTACAGGATAACCACCCACCATGATAGAAATCCTTTCAACATCAGATGATTGAGGATATATTTTAGTGGGTTATTACAAGAGACCAATTTAACCTCATGGTTCTATAAGTAGTGCCTCAGTTTTTAAACTATTAATATTAATTCCAATAAGATCTTCCTAGTATCGGAATAATAACTCTCAGCATCAACCATGGTTCAACTGAGATAATAAAGGCTATTTTCATTCCCAGTGTTGCTCTTTTTCACAAGGAAGGCACCCATTGATCGCTCTAGGATCGTCACATATAGTATGAGTGGATTTCCCTAAATAGGTGGCATCAATACTAATGGGATCAAAAGTTATGGTGTCAAATACTTCTTTAAAGTCACTGGTCCATTGATATGTGACCCCCCTTCTTTATGAGTGTAGTGAAGGAAAAACACTTTCATGTAAGGTTGGATATGAAGCAACGGATATAGTCTAAGTGTCCTTTAATTCCTATCAACTCTTTTAGGTTTCAAGGAGGCGACATATTAAGGATAGTTTTTTTGTCTCGGGATAAAATTCTATGTTGTGATGGCATATAACAAAGCCAATAAACTTTCTCAAGGTTACCCCAAGATAACATTTTAATGGTTTCATATTTAGGATATATTTTCATATCTTGTTGAATATAGTCTCTAAATAATCCTGGTGGTTAGAACATTGTTAGTACATAACCACTAGATCATAAACGTAGCATTAAACAAACTTCCCCAAAAAAGGTTTGAAGATGTGATTCATATCATGTTGGTATGTGTCAATGGAATCATTCAAGACAAAGGTAATTACCCAATATAAGAATAATCCTTGAGGGTAATTGAAGGTGGTGGATTATTCATCTTCTGGTACATATGTATTTTTTTGTACCCTGAATATCCATCAATAAAGAGAGTTATTTATAACCATCCATTTCATCAATCAATATTTCTATGATTGGAACAGAGAAGTTATATTTCAGACAGTGCTGTTTGAGATCTTTAAATCCGATGAAAAAACTAATTTTACCATTCTTCTTCTTTATTGGGACAATTTTTTATAGCCATTTTAGATATTGTACCTATCAAATGAAGTCTACCTTGATGATCTTATCCACTTCATCCTCAATTTTTGAGGTGTGAGTTGGGTGTGTCAGTCTGGAAGCCTATTTTTATCCCCAATGGTATTCTAGAAAACCCAACTAATGGGTGGCCCCTCAGGGTTGAGGCCTAGAATCTATATGTAATTATAGGAAAAAAATCCTAGTGTTTCTTCAGGAAAGATGTATATACCTCCTATTCAATGAAATTCATGGATACACAGATCAACTTGGGTTGTGGGTCTTCATATGTACCTAGATTTATCTCTATGAATTCATCAACAGTGGTGGATAAACCTTCCTAAAATGTTTGTTGGGAATCCATGAGGTATTCCTCCTATTCCTATTCTTCATGATTTACCTATTATACCTTTATCTGAGAATTTGGTGATGAACCAAGACTCTTAGAGATAGGGAAAATTGGTATTTTAACATCTAGAGATGACACAAATATTTCAATATTTCTTAATAGTATGAGTCCTTTTGGGGTTCTGAAGGGGAAATGGGGGACTGATAATGAGTTTCTTTATTTTCCCTCATTTACAAGACCACTTATTCCAGCCCAACTTATGAAACTATGCTTTTTGGATCTCAGTGAATGGAATGAAGACACTTTCATCTAGGCTTCTATCACTTCTTAGAGAGTTGACAATTTTTCCATTACTTTCAGTATCAATTATCATTAATGATATTATTTAATTCATTGAACATGTTCTCCCATTTGAACCCACCACTTCAATTTGTTTGATAGGGATAACATACTATGCACTGAGCTATTTGACAAGGTTAGATGGAATCATCTCCAGACTATTTGGGTCATTGATCCGAGCAACATTATCATCTATGGATTGTTTCCCTTTATTATGGTAAAATCTTGTGTTAATGTATTGTGACTCACAATATTTGAATGGGGATTTTTCACCATGAAATGTCCCAATTTTACCATTGATACAATATTTTTGGCATTGGTGGTAATGAATGGACACATGCTGATGTATCCAAATTCTTCCAAAAAAGTATTGAAGGTCATATCCTACCAAATAACCATGAATTATAAGTTAGACACGAGATCCCCAAACTAGGTTCTAAGTTTTATTTTTTCAATATGATTTTTCTCATTCTTATCATAGCCTTATAAAATTATTGTGGAGGAATAAAATTGAGATTCATTGAAACCCAATTGATGAAGTGTCCAGACTGGAGTGAGTTTTAGTCCTGAGACATTATCAATAAAGGCTCATCGGATATCAATGTAATTTATCCTTCTAGATATATACAATGTCTTGATATGTCCTTGTATGATGGAATCCTCATCCTAGTCAGTAAAAGAGATGACTGTGTGGCATTATGCAGGATCATTATCTGCACAATACACCTCAGCAGCATAAACCTCAAATTCAAACTCCTAAGGGATTGACAAGGCCTATAAGTACCTCTTGGGGGTCTTTTAATAGACTCAAGGTGTCCAGGATTAATAGCTTAGTTGGACCCATGGCTAGTTGTTTCAAAACATTGCACTTCTAGTCCGGAGGTCTGCACTTCCCAGCATGGGGATACTCTTTTTCAGGTGCTTTGAGATCTGATTTTTCTGATGTAGATAGACTGTACCTTGGAATATGATATGAAGGTTCTTCTACTCTTGGTGGATTAGGCCATCTAGGTCTGACTACACGCCAAGGTTGATTAGGTGGTGAAGTATCCTCTAACTAATCTTCAAGGATGATCATTTCAGGGAAGACCCTATCATGTGTGGTAGAACTTCCTTACTTCTGTTAATCTCATTAGAGAGCTCTCCCGTGAGTTTTGATTTCATAGATAGTTTTATTAAGGGAATGGTTAAAGTATTGAATTCTAGCATGACCACATCATCCCCTGTATCCTCAATTTTTATGGACTCTTCCTCCAGTTCCGCAATCAAGTGTAGTTGATTCAAGTTCATAATCATGCTCTTCATCTGAGAAGGGATCCATTAAGTGAATAACGCTAATGTAAATGAAGATGAACTCCTTTTCTGATGGATATTCTGTTTGGTGGGTGAACCCCTACTATACCATTTAGCGGGGTGGCGCCCGTATTTCTGGGAATGTAGGCATGAAGTATGCAAAAGTTAAAGACAACTTTATCTTTTGAATAGAATCACCAACCTGCATTGTATTATTTATCTTCTATACATGTTATCTTTTATAGGACTGTCCTTTGAAGTATTTTGACACCAATGAAGTTGGTTGTGTTGTAGCGGAAGCAGTCAAGGGCACAGATGGTTGTTTCAACTATGCTTTGAGGATAGCATGAGTCTGGTTGATCATTTGTATGAACATCTATTCATTGAACTTATATGTACTCTTACTCTTTAATTGTTTCCATTCATTTTACTCTTCTAGATTGGTGGAAGAAACAAATACTACCTGAGAAGGAAAATTCTTTATCTTCACTTGCCTAGACACCACTATCTTTTTTATAATGTCTTTGAAAACCAAGTACTCTTGGATTTTGTGCCCTAATTATTTATAGAAGGGACAATAGTTTTGGAGATCTTTTTCACCATCCTTGATATGTTTCCTAGGATTTGGTAACTTAACCACATTGTTTTCTAATGCCGAGATTATGTGTCCAGGGACTTGGTCATTTTGAAAATAATATACCTTATTTTTAATATACTAAAAAAAATTTACCTCTACTCTCTCTGATCACCTTGATGAGGTGGGTGTTGTTGCTAAAACTCAGGAGATGGATTCTCATGATACGGTCCAGTATTTAGGATAGGAATAGGTACATGAGCTTACTTAAGTGTAATAGTGGCATCTTCTGCTTTCCCTGTCCTCTTTCCTAGATATTATGGAATTACTCGGGACTTAGCTTTGGTCCCTGCGATGGAGTCTTACACCCTTTGAGAGATTGTGGAAAGGTCCTAAAACCCTTCTATATATTACATAGGGATAGGTTAAATTCAAAAATCATTATGAAGATTATCTATACATATGGTAAGTATGTTCCCTTGAGGGAGTGGTAGGTTTAATTAATAGGTCAATCCTTTCCACCAAGAAATGAAATCTAAGACTCTTTCATTATCTCGCTTCTTATAGTTGGAGAGTTCAAGGACTATTGTCTTCTGTATCATCGAGATGAACTATAAGAGAAACTTTTTATAGAGTTCTTCCCATCCCTTAATTGACTGATACTGCAAGATAGTGTACTATACAAAGGTTAGTCCCTGTAATGACTACATAGAGCACTTGAGTGTCACCACTTCTTATTGTTCAGGGGTCCCCATCATGGGATCACATTAAGAGATAAAATGTGTCAAGTGCTGCTTTGGGTCTCCTAATCCATTGCCAATTAGAAATTTTGGGTTCCCAAAATTTAGTTGGGGAAGAGTCGGATCTACCCATTCATGGTAAGGATTCTTTTCTAGATATATCAGTGCACTTCATTCCTCCATGGATTCCAATCGATCTGTTAGTGACTCAATAGTGTTCATCGTCATTATAGGAATGTTGGGTTGAGATGGAACTTGAACGGATATAGAAGTTAGATCTTGAACATGTGTGGAGGCTGGTAGGGCCATCGATGAAGGAAATTCTAGTATCTATCATAGGTAACCTATAGGTGTAGGCCTGTAAGGATGTGTCTGGCCCTACTTAGGTTGTGCACCCAACAGAGGGAATTCTCAATCTGCTATTGTAGGATCTAAGTATATTGGTGCTTAGTATCCCATGTTTAATGGATGTTCCAAATATGCTTTAGTTACTATATAAAACACTATTTTTTGAGGTACGCTAACTGGAAGTGTGAGTTGAGGATCTTCTTGTACAAAATATTCAGTGGTAAGGCTACCTCGGGGGTAATTTTTCATTGAGTCTTATCAATTATTTCTTATATTCCTATTTTTGATAAAATATTTCCTCAATTGAAAGGGTATTAACCTATCCAAGAGGTAGGTTGGGTACAATTTTACCTTTAACTTTTTCCTTTTTGTATGCCTTTTGAGGAGGTAATGATGGATTTTTTGAGGGAGTGCCCAAATTCAGGGAAAATTTCTAGTTTTGGGTGTACATGCCTCCTTTAATCATTTTAGTGTGTACCACATTTTGAACCAAAATTTCCTCCTCCATATCCTCCTATAAATTAGTCTCATGTCCTATAGGGTCTATAAGGGCATTGTTGATGACATTAACTAATGTGTAATGCATTGTAGGAATTTTATTAGTGTCTTTGTGAGACTGTCTTCTTCTACGCCCTCCAAGGGGATTTGTTCTCTACTTTTCTAATTATCTGGGAACTATTTATCAAATAGTAATATGAAAAGAATCTATATAAAATTCATTCATACATGTCCATAATGAGGGTATTGGATCACAGGATGGGATGAACTAGGAGGATCCACTTTGCATCACTTTCCCTAATCGATTAAATACTTATATTCACTATGGAGTAGATTGTTGAGGTGAAAAATACCTAAGCCTTGTGGGCTGGAGCTATTCTCATTTCACTTTCACAACTCTTTGATCTTGTTTTTTTGTCCTCTAAGGTTTTTTGTAAAAATCCCCCAACCCTGTTAGTTGGGGTTTCTCTTAAACTACCATAGATACTACTGTCATGTCTTCCCTTTTGATTCTATGAAGTTTTGTTCAAACATGGGTTGGGTGAATCATTTGGTACGCACTTAAATTTCCCACTTCTGAAGATCATTGGGATATTTACTACATTTTTGTTATCTAACAATATAATTCCTCTAAATAGGAGACTTTATTGATATTCTTTTATGCCATAACATGACTGGTATGTCATATTTATCCAGTTGTTTCCTCATATTTAGCACATATTCTTCATCTTTCACTAGATAATCCTCTACTTGGTCTAACTAGAGTGGACTCTTTCCTACCATTTTATCATAGGCAGTGAGATTGGTAGAGATTTATTCTATAATTTTGTAAGGCAGATAACCCAAGGGTGTTTTGGAGAATGACCATCACCTTAGGCTATCTTCCAATTGAGAAAGAATTTCATCTTTCAATGAAAAGTCATTAGACAAGACTGGCCTTTTTTCTCAAGTTACTCATGGTATGAGAGATTTATTATCACTACATCATCAAGGGGAGTGTCCTTTTGATGATGTGAAACACTACTATGGAGATAACGTTCATAGAAAATTCCATCATTGTGAGTAAAACCATGGTGGATTATAGTATGGGGAAGACCCTATTACTTCTTAATCTTCTGTCCACATGGAGGGATCTCATGAATCTCATTAGGAGATGGGATCTTGAGATCGATTAAATTGTGGTCATGAAGTAAGCATTCATGGTGAATTGGATGAGGAGGACCTTTAGAATTACTACTACTGACCTAATGATTTAGTGACAGGAGAGTAGGATCTTGAGATACCATATATAAACATCTAAGGACTTAAAAAAATCCAGCATTAAGTAAAGAAGGATTGTAGATCGACTCTTTGTTTCCTAGTTGTATCTTGTAAGGATTATTTTGGGATGACTTCTTGTGAGTGATTGGGCCACTTACTGGGGGAAGTGTTTTTTATAGATAAAGTTTTTTTCCTGGCTTGGAGTGGACATTGGGATAGGCTGATGATCTCCAATTGGAATGGGTGTATGTTCTTGATCCGGTTGTCCATGTATCATAGAGGAGTTTTCCCCACGACCCTCTTGTATGGGAGTAGATATGTGTGTATACTCCAGGGTGATATGCTGATGAGACACACCACTTGTGGGGATGGATTTATGTTTCTATCCCTCGGACACTACTATCTCATCTTTATAATGTCTTGGAAAGTCTGTAGGATGTGGGAAGGGATTTGAATCTTCCCTTTCACCATTTTCAGGATATTCTTCGTGACTTCAGTGGTTAGAATGGGGATATATTCCCATTAAATATTTGGAGTAGGAGTATGTGTCTGATTATTTTCTCCCTTTCTTATCAATGGATATTGATAGTACTCGTGTGTGGGGGTAGAGAGTTAGGTCTACCCCCCATTTTTCGGTAATTTCTGACTAACTTCTCCAGAGGCTTCCAGAAGAAACTGTTGGCAGGCTTGATGAATATAGGTAGGTGTGTTCTCCTTGTAGTTTTCCACCAAACCTAGTTGGAATGATTCTTCGAGTGATTTCATAATATTCTACTAACAATATTGATTAGTGTGGGAATTTTTATGTTCATTCCCACAATTTGTCACTAGATTTGAATAGAGGACTTCCTTGGATGCTTCTAGGTGAGCCTGCTATATAGTTGTATTAAGTTGGTCGGGTGTATGTGCCTGCTTGCAGTCGGCCACTAAATTTGATTTTTGGGCTCCTCTGGATGGGAGAGGGGTGTGGAACTACTCCCTGTTGACCGGTTGATGTCCTTGGAGGTACATATTGTGTTTCTAGGTCTGGATGACTAGGGTGGGGCCACTGATGATGGAACCCTCATCATGTTGAGGGTGTATTATTGCACAGTGTTGGAAGTGGTGATTGATGGAAGGATCCCTTTAGAAGGACCCTGGGTCTTATGGATGAGGCCATATATGGCCTCTTAATCCACCTACATAAGGTAAGGGAGGTACTGGTTATTGAGTTTTGGGGATAGGCTCCCAAAACAGTTGAAGATTGTCATTAGTGTTATCTGCTTCAGGACCAAAGTTCATCACTGATCGGACAAATCAGTGGGGATTTGTGAGCTAGTGGGCCTATCGGGCAACCTCTATGGTTGGGATTTTACCATTATAATAGAATTATCGGACCAATGAGTTTGATACCCAGTATTGAATACACTGGTTTGGTGATGGAATCCTCTTTGTGGATGAAGACCCAGCCTGATCAGTAGCTAGGAAATATGTTGGTGAAAGCTATAAGGACATCATTGGATTGAACATAGTTATGAAAATAAGTTCCTAGAAGTTAACAAACACAAACAAGAAAACCCCATCAAAGTATCATCTCATTGAAAAAACACATGCATGATTGATTATCTTGTCTGGACATCTTCTACCAAGTGAAAGGGACCTGGCATATGGGTGACACTATCATCTTGGTTAAGGATTCACATTAGTTTCACCATTTTTGTTTCCGATGGAAAATATGGTTTTCAAAAATTTATTACATGGGGGTTTAATTGTGTGCAATCATTTACATCCATTCCACTATTTCTGAATGGTTTCTAACAGGTTTCTTCATGGAACCAGAAACACCCAATGGTTTTATATCCTTGGGGATTTTCTTTCCAAATGTAGGAACTCATTTATGGGGTTTGGTTAATGATGCTTAAGAACTCACATTGGTCGAGAGGATGGGAGTTTGGGCTCATCACAACCTTTTGGGGAAAATTATTTCCTATTGTGGAACTCTCTTATAGATTTAAGATATGTTCATGAATCCTTCACTAATTACCAAGTATAACATGGATCACTATTGAATTTACAATAAATTATTGGAATTTATGGATCATATAATCATTTTTATATATCTAAGGTCCTTCATCAATAGAGACATCTATTTTTTACTAAGGTTCTCCATTTATGGTATCCTCTTATGTATTTATTAGAGATTATTTGGTCGTTTTTACAATGATGATGGTTTTCTAGCCACATAGGGGGATGCTTTGGAGCATATCAACATACAGGGAGACGAGAGTTATTTTGATATCGTGATCATACCAAATAATTGGATTCTTATGTATCCTTGTGAAAGGAATCAGAAACCATATAGTTAAGTTCCACTTAATGGGGCACATCATACCTTTTAAGGTCATGTGATAAGGACCTAATTGTGTAGTTTAATGTCATGTGGCAAGGACATTTAGGAAAAAATTCCTAGTCAAAGTTTAGTGTGTGACTTATTCCAAAACTTCCTAGGGAACTTGAAAGGGATATGAATTTCTAGATTGAATTAGACCCTATTGGGAATGTGGAACAAAGATAATAGGGTTGATTTGGGGTGTTGGTATTAGATCTTAGGGGTTCTTACTATGTATCCCACTGGATCTTATTCTCCCTTATTTTTCACAATGAAAATATTTTCCCAGCCTTAGAACTTCATGATCTTTCTTATAAAAGAATAATACTTAAGGAATAAATCCTAATCAACTAACCTTTCTCTGAATATTAACAAATATTTAAGTTCCTTATTCATAGGCATTAAAGTCTGAGAGACGATTGGCAAAGACATTAGGAACTTAAGAAAAAGATCTAGAAATTGGAATGGGAACTTTGAAGGTCGGAATAAACTCAGGTAGAAAAATATTGAGATCGATGTGGGACATGAGGTGGTCCCTCCTTTATATAGGTGTCGTAGATGATGGTTCAACTTTCAAGCAAGATCAAACAGTTGATATTGATCTGACAGTTGATACTAAATCGAAGAAAGTTTTATAGATTCCTATCTTTCAAGGTTTTAAGTAAATAAATGGATTTAATGAAAGATGAATGAGTTGAATTTTTTCTTAAAACAAGATTTAAATTCCAAAAAACAGAAATGAAACTATGAGATAATAAGTAAGAAGATATACCTTTCAAAGTTCTCAAGAAATTTGTTAGTATTGAGTGAGATTCTTCATAGAAATATTAGATACTGAAATTTTTTATTAGGGTCTGAAAACTTCTTTTATGTTCTGAAAAAAAAATATTTAGGTTCTGAAATATTTTATTAGGTTTTGAAAACTTTTATTAGGTTTTGGAAAATTTTTAAGGAAATCAAGTGTACTCACCCAATGAAAAAGGAGTCCCTTAATATTAGAAGATAGTTTTTAAAAAAATAGATATAAATGATTACCTTATAGTTATTATTCCTAGAAAAATTAATTTATTCAAATCTATCATAAGGTAATGATTTTTGTGAATATATCAATAAATTGATCTTGCGTTCCGATGAATTTTAAAATAATATCACCTTTAAGTGTGTGATCTCTAAGAATGTGATTCCTAATATCTATGTGCTTTGCAGGTGAGTGATGTGTAGGGTTTTTGAATAAGGCTATGGAATTAGTGTTATCACATAGTATCTGAGTTTTAGTAAAACTCATGCCATAATCAGTGAGTGTGTGTTTCATCCACAACACTTGATCACAACAACTTCCAACTGCCACATATTCAGCTTCAGCAGTGGAAAGTGCTATAGAGTGTTGTTTATTACATGACCAAGAAACTAATGAATCTCATAGGAAATGAAAAGTTCCATATGTACTTTTTTATCCATTCTACAACCACCAAATTCATCATCTAAAAATAATATTAAAATAAAATCATTTCCAGAAGAATAGAAAATCCTTATGTCCATAGTTCCCTTTAAATATAGAAAAAATATTTTCACTGCTTTTAAATGGGATTCTTTTGGATTATATTGATATCTTTCTCATAAGAACACTTAAAACATTAAGTTAGTAAAACTATCAGCTAAGTATATTAAACTTCCTATCATACCTCTAAAAGATGTTTGATCTATTGGTTTCCCATCTTTATCAAGATCAAGGGTATTTGAGGTACCGATTGGAGTACTTATGCTTTTAGTGTTTTCATATCCATAATTTTTAAGAATATATTTAATGTACTTATGTTGAGATATATAGTTTCCTTTTGGTTTTTGAGAAATTTTAAAACCAATAAAAAAATTTAACTCACCCATTATACTCATTTCAAACTTGTATTTCATAAGATTCGCAAATAAATTAGTTAATGATTGCTGAGTTGATCTGAATATAATGTCATCAATATAAATTTGAACAAATAAAACATTTTTGTTTTGTTTTTTTATAAAAATGTTTGGATCAGCAGTTCCCTTAACATAATTATTTTGTAACAAAAATCTTGTAAGTCTATCATACTAGGATCTCGGGGGTTGTTTAAGGACATATAAAGCTTTGGTAAGTTTAAAAACATGTTCATGATGTTTTGTGTCTTTAAAACCATGATTTTTTTCAAGATAAACTTCCTCTTAAACATATCTATTAAGTAAATCACACTTCACATCCATTTGAAAAAGTTTAAAGTTAAATAATGTTATAAAGGATAATAGAATTCAAATAGATTCAAGTCAAGATACTGGAGTATAGGTTTATTCATAGTCTATTCCTTCTTGTTTATTATATAATTTATCAAAAAATATTTATTTATTTCTTACTATTATTCTATTTTCATCACATTTATTTTTGAAGACTCACTTTACTCCAATTACAGAAGTTTCTTTAGGTATTTCAACCAAGGTCTATACTTTGTTCCTTTCAAATTCATTTAGTTCATCTTATATATATTTAATCCAATATTAATCACCTAAATATTAATCATTACTTTTAGGTTATAATTGGAAAAGCAATGCTATATGTTTTAATTTATTCCTTAAATAACTTATAGTCCTTACGGGTTGATTTACATCACCAATGATACTATCACTGGGATTATTCCTTAGAAACAATTGAATTGGGTTTTTCAAAACCTGTTCATCAACATAGGGTAGAAAATCTTATAGAGTAAATAATTCAAAAAAATTATTGAGTATTCTCCATATTATAATAATATTCCATTAAAGTTTAATAATAATTTTTTTAAAATACATTTGAATATTTAGGTTGAAGTTGTTTATAAAACGGATCAGTTTCATTAAATTTAACATGTACTATTTCCTCAATAGTAAAATAATTTTTATTAAATATTCTATAAGCCTTAGAGGTAGTGAAATAGCCTAAAAATATTCCTTCATTGGATTTGGGTTCAAATTTGTGTAAGTTATCTTTTGTATTCAAAATAAATACTTTACATTTAAATACTCTATAGTATGAAACTTTAGGTTTTTAGCCTATCTATAACTCATAAGGTGTTTTATTAAGAAATTTCCTAATTAAAACTCGATTTATATCATAACAAGAAGTACTTATAGATTCATCCCAAAAAAATTTAGCAATTGAGTATTCACTCAACATGGTTCTTGTTATCTATTGAAGAATTCGATTTCTTATTTCAATAACACTATTTTTCTGAAGAGTTCTAGGAGATAAGAAGTTATGAGTAATGTCTTTCTAACTAAAAAAAGTTTCTAAATATGAATTTCAAATTCTCTTCTATGATCACTACGAATATTTATCAATGGAATGTTTTTCTCATTTTTAACTTTTTCTAAAAAAGATTTTAAATAATAAAAGGCTTCAGATTTCCTTTCTAGAAAATAGACCCATGTAAACCTAGTGTAATCATCAAATAAAACAAATACATAGTATTTTCCTTCAATACTTCCAATTTTGTAGGACAAAATAAAGACGATGTGAACTAGCTGTAATGCATCATAATTTTAGACTTCACTAATAGACTTAAAGCTTTACGCATATTAATTTCTATATTGATAAGGTTCGTAGACTTTTTAAGAATCAAATCTAAGATCTGGTAGATCCTTAATAAGTCCTTTTTAGACAGTTTATATAAGTTCATTAGAATACATTGTCCTATCATTCTATTACATAACCATGATTTGTCTTCCATTTCACTAAGTAAAGGCAAGTATTTTCTCATAAATTCTTCTAAGTTAAGTTTATAAACATTCTCATACTAACAGGATGAAAGAATGAACACATCCTTTGAATTGTGTACTAAGCATTTATCATTCCTAAAATTCACAAGGTAAACTTCATTACATAATTGAATTTTTCTTATAATGTTGTACTTAAGACCTTTAACAAATAAAACATTTAAAATTAAGGATTTTCCAAGAAGAACAATGTTACCTATACCAATAATTTCTCTTTAATCATTGTATCTGAAAGTGACTCTTCCACCTTTCATCTTAATAATCTTTTTAGAGAATTTTTTGTTACTTATCATGTGTTGTGAACATACACTATCCATGTACCCTATATTTTTTTTTGTTACTTCCTTTGTTTTCTTGAAAATAAAACAATTAGATTTTTAGAATCCAAACTTTCTTGGATACAGAACTATTGAAATTAAAATCTTATGAATCCACATTTGCTTAGAAGAGTGGGATTTATGAAAACCTAAGGACTGGATTTTGTTAAAGAACAATTTTTCTCCTAGTTTCCACCACTTTAATAATTAGTGAAAAAATATGAACTTTGAGGTACAAAATAGTTGTGATTAAAAAATGTTTTGAGTGAATATAACCCATTCCAGTAATATGTTTTAAGAAAAAATAATTTTAGACTTAGAAAGTAAAATCTTAGGAATCCACATCAGAGTGGTGGCCTACCGACTAGAAATACCACTGATGAGATCAAGGATCTCAAAGGTTCTAATGAATCTTGGACTAATATTTCCCTTCTTACCAAATCTCATTAATTTCTTCCATAGAGATATGTGGAGGAATATCATGTCTCCAACATCAAAATATAGGTCTCGTCGATGATTTCCATCATAACTCTTTTCTCAATTCTGAGCATCCTTGATGTGATAATGAATGGTATTAAACTTTTCCACCATTTCCTCGACCATTTTAGGACCTAGATGTTTTCATTCCCCAACTTCATCCCAACATGCAAGTGTTCTACACCTCTTCCCATAATGGGATTCATAGGATTCCATTTAGACGCATGAGTGGAAACTATTATTGTAAGAGAAATTGAACAGAGGTAGATATTGGTCTCATCCACCTTTGAAGTCCATAGAACATTATCACAACATGTATTTCAATGTCTGAATAGTCTACTCAGATTGGACATATTTTTTAGGATGATAGGATATAGTAAAGTTCATCTCAATGTTTAGAGCATGTTGGATACTTTTCTATAACTTAGAGGTGAATCTCAAATATTTATTAGATATAATAGATAGTGGTTCTCCCTGAAGACTTACCACTTCTAAGATGTATATCCATCAAGTTGATCCAGTGTAAGTCCTCTCTAATTTTGATAAAGTGATTTGTCTTTGTAAGATGATATGAAAAAACCCATATTTCATTGTTTCCTATGAATTTCTTCAAAATTATTATGAAAAAGTATGAGGTGTTATTCTCACATTTCCATGTTAGTATGGATAATGGTTTCATCATTCCCTTATACTTTTTTCTTTAATCCTTAACTTATTGTCATACCAGGCACATTGATGTATATCCAACAGTCACCTTCTTCATATTGTTCCACCAATAGTGCTCATAGATATCTTGATACATATTTATGCCTCCTGGGTGAATGGATAAAGTTAAACTATGTACATCATCCAATAGTTACTTCTTTAACTCATGATTTTATAGAACACATAGTCTTGACCCAAATATCCCAATTCCTTCTTCATCAATTTTAAACTATGAGGATTTCCCCTTTCTCATGGATTCCACCTTCTTCTTAATTTCCACATTGTTTCTTTGAGAATCCTTTATTTTATCTATGAGTGATGGTTGAGTAGTCATTTGAGAAAGTATTTATGATATTACTTCCTTAATGATTCCCATTTCCATCCTTTATAGGTCTAAGAAGATTGGATCTTTCTCAATTCTCATCATTTATAAAGATGAAGGATATTTTCTACTTAGAGAATCTATCATCTTATTTACTTTACCAGGATGGTGGTGGATTGAAAAATCATAATCCTTGATGATATTTAACCATATTAAATAGTTAATATTAATCTCTTTCTATGTGAATATATATTTTAGGCTCTTGTGATCATTATATATCTCGCACTTCTCCCTATATAGATAATGCTTCCAGATTTTCAACACAATGATCATAGCTTCCAACTCTAGATCATGAATGGTATAGTTTTTATCATTAATTTTAAACTTCCTTGAGGTTTAAGATATCACTTTATCATTTTTTATTAGTAAATAACCTAATCCATTCTTGTAAGCATCATTGTATACCACAAAGAGTTTCCCACCTGTTGGTAGTGTGGGCACTGGTGCAGTGATAAGCCTCATTTTGATCTCCTTAAATCTTTTCTCACATTCTTATGTTTAGAAAAACTTCACTCCCTTTGGTAAGTGGGTTTGATAATCATGAGAAATTTCTCACAAATTAGTGATAATACCCAGCTAACTGAAGGAAACTACAGATATCTGTCACAGATGTTGGCCTCGACCATCCTTCAATTGCTTCCATCTTTAAAGGCTCCACAGATATCTCATTGCTTGTGATGATATTCCCCAAGAAATATAGTTCCTTCAACTAGAACTCGCATTTTTTTTACTTGGAATAAAGACACTACTTTTCTAGGGTCTTTAGCACAATTCTCAGATGATCCTCATGCTCCTCCTTTCTTTTGAAGTATATTATAATATCATCTATAAAGACTATAACAAATTTGTCTAGGTAATCTCTAAAGACTCTATTCATCAAGTCCACAAATTTTTGGAGCATTAGTGATTATGAATGGAATCATTATGAACTCATGGTACCCATACCTTGTATGAAAATTGGTCTTGGGGATATCTTTCTTTTTCACCCTTACTTGATAATATCCTGACCGAAGATCAAATTTGTAGAAGTATTGTGTTCAACATAGTTGATCTAACAAGTCATAAATCTGTGGAAGAGGATACTTGTTCTTTATTTTGATCTTGTTGAGCTCATGATAATTAATGCAAAGGAACATTGACCCATAATTTTTATTAATGAAGAGGATCGGTGCACCCATTGTAAATCACTTGGGTGTATGAAAACTTTATCTAGATTCTCATGTAGTTGTTTCTTCAGCTCCTCAACTTCCACAACAGTTATTCTATATAGATTCTTGGATAACAAAAACTCCCCAGGTATAAGTTCAATTGAAAATTAAACCTCTTGTCTAGGGGAATACCGGTAAATTCCTCAAAAAACACATTAGCATATTCTTTCACAATAGGCATGTCTTCTAGGATGGTTCTTTCCTTACACTCACTCATTTGAGCTAGATACTATTAGAGTTAGTGTATTAGAACCAAATTATTTTGTACTTTATGATAAACATATATTCATTGTATAGATATTAATAAATTTCTTATCACATCATGATTGTTCTTCTCCATGACATTGTTTTGAGATAATTTCCTAAGATTAGTTGTCGTAATAAAAGGTCATAGTGGATCCCTACTATGATGAGAACCCGAAAATTCCATGACACTATTCTTGAATATATGTTCTATAGTCAGATGATATCATTTGATGGGACACAAATGATATAGTCTATCAGGGGTGGAGACTCACAGGACTTTGAGGAACCTTCTCATGGTGTACACCCATGGTAATTTCTAGGAGGATATTATGATAAAAAGACCTGATAGTAGGAAATCCACATTTATAAGTGTCATTGGATGTTCCTATTTGAGAACATGTGTATTGGTCCTTATACTTTAAGATTATTATTAATGGGTATTATGACTCGCTCACTTAGATGTGCTGGTGAAAACCGTGATGACATATGTTTTTGGTGAGGTAGGATATGTTGGGTGCATCATGAGTAATATTGCATTAATGAATAATGTGAGAATGGATTTGTCCCTTCTATTCCATAACAGAATTCGATATCTTATGCCCTTTGATGGAAATGGTATATCCTAAATAAATCCATGTCCATGGTGTTATATAGGAAAGTTCAACTTCTAAGAATTCAAATAATGAGAAATTGAGAACATGGGTTGATGGAACTTACATGCAACCTACTTGATTGGAGATATCGAGAGAAAGGGATTATATTATAGGGTAAGCATTCGTATGAGGTGAAATGTCGTTGCAGCATTAGCTTCTTTATCTATGGGTGCCTTGTCATGTTTCTAGATGCTACCTTGGACTTTAGGATGCTCCACCTAATTCCACTGAGAAAGAGGCCTAGAGGGTCACACACTAAGTACATCCAGTATCTCAGTTAAATAATATATTATTTATTAACAATTTGAATAAATATTATTCTCGGTTGTGGTTTAATAATAATTCATGGACGTTTTATTTCATTTATTTCGACACTAGTTATTCGAGGGAATATATTATGGATAGAATAATTAATAAATATTTATTTTCTATTTAGTGAATATAATATTTATATATTTATTGGTGAATAATATAGTGATATTTATTTAATAAATAAATATTCATTATTCAAGGTTATGGAGGATTGGTGGACCGAGTTAATGGTCCAGTGAGAAATGATAATATTAAATATTATTTGATTAAATAATATTTAATTATAACTCTTAAGTTAAGCGCATGTCAGGAAATAATTATATTGTTGTTATTATTTGACATGGGGGTTTCGATAGGATTAATAAAATAATTAGGGCACTTGTGAAAATTATTTATTATTACCCTTGTGAATTAAATACACAGTTATATTATTCTCTTATCATCCAACTTCTATCCAAGAGATGCCAAGTGGGGTTGTGCACAACATTTGGAGAAAACCTCTCGAGCCTAAATATTTCTTCCCTCTCTAAGAATGATCTCAAGAATGAGAGTGATCCTCCTCCATAAGATCAAGGAGAATGCTTTGGAAGCAGTTCCCAAGGGGATCGAAGGCAGACATTTCAAGCACAAGGATCTTCCATGCTAGCACTCAGAGATTCCTTTGGCAATGCTCGGAGATATGTGGAACACATGTGGATCACCGCTAGAGGAATGCTACACTTGGATTTTACAAGACAACGATGGTACACCTAAAGATCTGTGGACGAATGCATCAATGAAGAAAGAATCAACTTAGAGGTAATTCTTTAATTAAATTAAATTAATTATAAACAAAACTTGTTGATCCTCTCACTTGGTTCCAAATTTATATTCCTTTTTCTAAATCCTTGATTCAATTCCATGGATACTAGAATTCATCATTGTATTCATTTTGGATTTTTCATTGAATATAGAAAAAATTAAAGTTGGGCACCATCCCTCCCATGCTTCCACTGCACCCAAAACCTATATGTTGTATTAGAGCAGGAATATTATTATTTATAATTATTTTAATAATTCACTTATGATTTACGCTTTAATAATTTAGTTTGTTAATTCAAGTTAATTGTTCTTTTAATCTGAATTATGAGTTTTTTTCTTCCTCTATCATTTCTCATAGATCTAATAGAAATAATTAATTTATGTCGACTCTGATTAGCCTTTATATGATACTGAATGGTATTAACCTTTTCCATCATTTCCACAACCATTTTAGGACTTAGAAGTTTTCATTCCTCAACTTCATCCCAATATGTAGGTGTTCCGCACCTCTTCCATAATGGGATTCATAGGGATCCATTTAAATGCTCGAGTGGAAACTGTTGCTGTAAGAGAAATTTATCAAAGGTAGATTTTGGTCCCATCCTCATTTGAAGTCTAACTAACATGCTTGAAACATTTATTTTAGTGTTTGAATAGTCTTCTTAGATATGACATCTGTTTGAGGATGATAGGATATACTAAAGTTTAGCTCAATGTTTAGATCATGTTGGAGACTTTTCTAGAACTTGGAGGTGAATCTCAAATCTTGATCGGATATAATAGATAGTGGTACTCCATGAAAAATTACCACTTCTCAGATGTATATCCATCCAAATTGATCTAGGTAAAAGTCCTCTCAAATTTTGATAAAGTGATTTGTCTTTGTAAGATGATCTGAAACAACCATGTTGGTATGGGTAATGGTTTCATCAACCCCTTATACTTTTTTCTTTAATCCTTCACTTGCTAGCATACCAGGCACTTTGATATATATCCAGTGATCACCTTATTCATATTGTTCCGCCAATAGTGCTTATGGATATATTGATACATCTTTGTGCGTCATGGGTGAATGGATAAAGTTTAACTATGTGCATCATCCAATAGTTACTTCTTTAACTCGGGATTTTATAGAACACATAGTCTTGAACGAAATCTTACAATTCCTTCTTCATCATTTTTAAACTCTAAGGAATTCCCCTTTCTCATAGATTCCACATTCTTATAAATTTACACATCATTTCTTTGAGAATCCTTTATTTTCTCTATGATGGATGGTTGAGTAGTCATTTGAGAAAGTATTGATGATGTTCCTTATTTAATGATTCTCATTTCCATCCTTTTCAGGTCTAAGAAGATTGGATCCTTTTCAATTCCCATCATTGATAAAGATGAAGGATATTTTCTACTTTGAGAATCTATCATCGTATTTACTTTCCCATGATAGCAGTGGATTGAGTAGTCGTAATCCTTGATGATATCTAACCATATTCACTGTTGAATATTAATATATTTCTATGTGAATATATATTTTAGGCTCTTGTGATCATTATATATCTCATGCTTCTCCCCGTGGAGATAATCCTGCCATATTTTCAACACAATGATCATAGATTCCAACTTCAGATCATGAGTGGGATAGTTTTACTCATGAATTTTTAACTTCCTTTATGTGTAGGCTATCACTTTATCATTTTTCATCAGTAAACAACCTAATCCATTCTTTTAATCATCATTGTATACCACAAAGAGTTCTCCACTTGTTGGTATTGTGGGAACTGGTGTAGTGATACGCCTCTTTTTAATATCCTTAAATTTTTCATCACATTCTTACATCCATAAAAACTTCACTTCCTTTCGAGTTATCTTGGTAAGGGGGTTTGATAATCATAATAAATTTATCACAAATTGGTGATAATACCCAGATAACCCAAGGAAACTATAGATATCTGTCACAGATGTTGTCCTTGGTCATCCTTCAATTTCTTCCGTCTTTAAAGGCTCCATAGATATCTCATTGCTTGTGATGATATTCCCCAAGAAATATAATTCCTTCAACTAGAACTCACATTTGTTGTAATTTTCATAAATCCACTCCTTTTATAGGGTCTTTAGCACAATTCTCAAATGATCCTCATGCTCCTCCTTTCTTTTGGAGTATATTAGAATATCATCTATAAAGACTACCACAAATTTATCTCGGTGATCTATAAAGACTCTAATCATCAAGTCCATGAATATTTATGTTACATTAGTGAGTTTTAATGAAATCACTATGAAATCATAGTACCCATACCTTATACAAAAATTGATTTTGGGGGTATCTTCCTTCTTCGCCCTTACTTGATAATATCCTGACTGAAGATCCAATTTAGAGAAGTATTGTGTTCCACTTAGTTGATCAAACAAGTCATCAATCTGTGGAAGAGGATACTTGTTCTTTATTTTGATCTTGTTGAGCTCAAGATAATCAATGTAAAGGCACATTGACCCATCCTTCTTCTTGATGAAGAGGGCTGGTGTACCCATGGTGAAGCACTTGGATGTATGAACACTTTATCCAGATTCTCCTGTAGTTGTTTCTTCAGCTCCTCAAGTTACACAACAGTCATTCTATACGAAGTCTTGGATAATTGAAAATCCCTAGGTATAAGTTCAATTGAAAAATCAACCTCTTGTCTAGGAGGAATACTAGGGAATTCCTCATAAAACACATCAACATGTACCCTCAAAATAGGCATGTCTTCGAGGATGGTTCTTTTTTTATACTCACTCATTTGAGCTAGATACTGTGGGATTTGGTTCCTTAGAACCAACTTTTTTTTTACTTTATGATAAACATGTATTCATTGGATGGATATTAATAAACTTCTTATCACGTCATGATTTTTCTTCTCCATTAAATTGTATTTGATAATGTCCTAAGGGTAGTTGTCACACTAAAAGGTCATAGCGGATCCCTATTATGATGAGAACCTGAAAATGACATGACACTATTTTTGAATATATGTTCTTTATCCGGATTATATCATTTGAAGGGAGACAAATGATATATACTATCATGGGTGGATACTCATAGGACTTTGAGGCACCTTCTCATGGTGTACACCCTTGGTAATTTCTAGGAGGATATTATGAAAATGAGACCCGCTAGTAGGAAGTCCACATTTATAAGCATCATTGGATGTTCTTATCTGTGGACATGTGTATTTGACCTTAGACTTTAAGATTATTATTAATGGGTATTATGACTTGCACACTTAGATGTGTTGGTAAAAACCCTGATGATATATGTTCGTGGAAAGGTAGTATATATTGGGTGTTTCACGGGTAATATTGCATTAATGAATAATAAAAGAAAGGATTTGTCCCTTTTGTTCCATAAAATAACTTGATATATCAGGCCCTTTGATGGAAATGATATAACCTAAATAAATCCATGGTCATGGTGTTATATTGTAAAGTTTAATTTCTAAAAATTCAAATAATGAGAAATTGAGAACATGGGTTGATGGGACTTGCATGCAACCTTCTTGATTGGAGGTATCAAGATAAATGGATTATATTACAGGGTAATAATTCTTATGAGGTGACATGTCATTACGGAATTAACTTCTTTCTCTGTGGGTTCCTTAGCATGTTTCTAGATGCTAAACATGGACTTTTGGCAGATCCGCCTAATTCCATTGAGAAAGTGGCCTAGAGGGTTACACACTAAGTGTATCCAGTATCTAGGTTAAATAATATATTATTTATTAACAAGTTAAATAAATATTATTCTCGGTTATAGTTTAATAATAATTCATGGATGCATGATCACATTTATTTTGACACTAGTTATTCGAGAGAATATATTAGGGGCGGAATAATTAATAAATATTTATTTTCTATTTAGTAAATATAATATTTATATATTTATTGGTGAATAATGTAGTGATATTTGATTAATAAATAAATAGTTATTATTCAAGGTTAAATAAATATGGTGGAGGATTGGTGGACCGAGTTAATGGTCCAGTGAGAAATAATAATATTGAATATTATTTTATTAAATAATATTTAATTATAACTCCCAAGTTAAGAACATATCAGTAAATAATGATGTTATTGTTATTATTTGACAAGGGGGTTTTACTAGGATTAATAAAATAATTAAGACACTTGTGAAAATTATTTATTATTACCCTAGTGAATTAAATACCCAGTTATATTATTCTCTTATTATCCAAGTGCTATCTAAGTGATGCCAATTGGGGTTATGCACAACATTTGGAGAAAACCTATCAAGACTAAAGAGTTCTTACCTCTATAATAATGATCTCAAGAATAAGAGCGATCTTCCTCCACCAAATAAAGGATAATTATTTGGAAGTGGTTCTCAAGGTGATCGAAGGCAGACATCGCAAGTGCAAGGATCTTCCATGCTAGCACCTGGAGACTCCTTCAGTGACATTTGGAGATATGTGGAATACATGTGGATCACTACTAGAGGAATCCAACACATGGATTCTACAACACAACGATGGTACACCTATAGATATGTGGCCGAATGCATCAATGAAGAAAGAATCACCTTGGAGGTAATTCTTTAATTTAATTAAATTAATTATAAACAAAATATTTTGATCCACTCTCTTGGTTCCAAATTTCTATTTATTTTTCTAAATCCTCAATTAAATTTTGTGGATGCTAGTTTTCATCATCGTATTAATCTTAGATTGTTCATTGAATATAGAAAAAATTAAAGTTAGACACCATCCCTCCCACACTTCCACTGCGCCCAGAATCTACAAGTAGTATCAGATCAGGAATATTATTATTTATAATTATTTAAATATTTCTTTGATTATTTAGGCATTAATAATTTAGTTTGTGAATTTAATTTAATCATTCTTTTAATCCGAATTATGAGATATGTTCTTCCTCTATTATTTCTCATAGATCTAATAGAAACAACTAATTTTTTTTCAAATCTAAGTAGCCTTGATGTGATACTGAAATGTATTAACCTTTTCCACCATTTCCTAGACCATTTTAGGACCTATAAGCTTTCATTCCCCAACTTCATCCCAACATGCAGGTGTTCTGCACCTCTTCACATAATGGGGTTCATAGGGGTCCATTTAGATGCTCGATTGTAAATTTTTTTTGTAAGAGAAATCGACCAGAGGTATATGTTAGTCCCATCATCCTTTGAAGTCCATAGAACATGCTCACAGCATGTATTTTAGTGTCTAAATAGTCTGCTCATATTGGACATTTGTTTTAGGATGATAGGATATATTGAAATTTAGCTCAATGATTAGACCACGATGGAGACTTTTCTAGAAATTAGAGGTGAATATCAAATCTTGATCAGATATAATAGATAGTGGTACTCCATGAATACTTACCACTTCTTAGATTTATATCTATCCAAGTTGATCTAGGAGAAGTCCTCTCAAATTTTGATAAAGTGATTTATATTTTTAAGATGATCTAAAACAACCCATATAGCATTGTTTCCTATGAATGTCTTCAAAATTCTTGTGAAATAGTCCATGGTGTTGTTCTCATATTTACATATTGGTATGGATTAAGAGTTTCATTATCCACTTATACTTTTATCTTTAATCCTTCACTTTTTGGCATACCGGGAACTTTGATGTATATCCAGTAATCACCTTCTTCATATTGTTCCACCAATAGTACTCATGGATATCTTGATACATCTTTGTTCTTACTAGGTGAATAGATAAATTTGAACTATGTGAATCATAAAACAGTTACTTATTTAACATATGATTTGATGGAACACATATTCTTGACCCAAATCTTACAATTCCTTCTTCATTAATTTCAAACTATGAGGATTTCCCCTTTCTCATGGATTCCACCTTCTTCTGAATTTCCACATTGTTTCTTTGAGAATACTTTATTTTCTATATGAGGTATGTTTGAGTAGTCATTTGATAAAGTATTGATTATTTTCCTTCCTTAATGATTCCCATTTCCATCCTTTTCAGGTCTAAGAAGATTGGATCCTTCTCAATTCTTATCATTGATAAAGATGAAGGATATTTTCTACTTATAGAATCTATCATCTTATTTACTTTACAGGGATGGTTGTGGATTGAGAAATCGTAATCCTTGATGATCTATAACCATATTCACTAGTGAATATTAATCTATTTCTATGTGAATATATATTTTAGGCTCTTGTGATCATTATATATCTCACACTTCTCCCCATAGAGATAATGTTGTTATATTTTCAACACAATGATCATAGCTTCCAACTCTAGATCATGAGTGAGATAATATTTCTCATGAATTTTCAAATTCCTTGAGGTGTAGGCTATCACTTTATCATTTTTCATCAGTAAACAACATAATCCATTATTTTAAGCATCGTTGTATACCACAAAGAGTTCCCCACTTGTTGTTAGTGTGGGCATTGGTGTAGTGATAAGCCTCTTTTTGATCTCCTTAAATCTTTCCTCACATTCTTATGTCCAGAAAAACGTCACTCTCTTTTGAGTTAGCTTGGTAAGGGTGTTTGATAATCATGATAAATTTCTCACAAATTGGTGAAAATTCCCATCTAACCCAAGGAAACTATGGATATCTATCACATATGTTGGCATCATCCATCCATAAATTGCTTCTGTCTTTAAAGGCTCCACAGATATCCCATTTCTTGTTAGGATATTCCCCAAGAAAGATAATTCCTTCACAACCAGAACTCACATTTGTTGTACTTGGCATAAAGCCACTCCTTTTATAGAGTCTTTAGCACAATGCTCAGATGATCCTCATGATCCTCATTTATTTTTGAGTATATTAGAATATCATCTATAAATACTACCTTAAATTTTTCTAGGTATCCTCTAAAGACTATATTCATAAATTCTGTGAAGATTTCTAGAGAATTAGTGAGTCTGAATAGAATCACTATGAACTGATATTAATCTTACCTTGTATGAAAATCAGTCTTGGGGATATCTCCCTTCTTCACCCTTACTTGATAATATCCTGACCAAAGATCCAATTTGGAGAATTATTGTGTTCCACATAGCTGATTGAACAATTCATCAATCTGTGGAAGAGGATACTTGTTCTTTATTTTGATCTTGTTGAGCTCATGATAATCAATGAAAAGGTGCATTGTCACATCCTTATTCTTGATGAATAGGACCGGTGCACCCATGGTGAAGCACTTGGGTATATGAACACTTTATCCTGATTCTCCTGTAGTTTTTTCTTCAGCTCCTCAAGTTCCACAAGTACATGAGCCTCAGCCCATTTGGTGAGGTATCCTTAAGTGCATCCACAAGACCCAGGTTCAAAACCAGGTAGAGGCATATTTTCCAGGGTACTGTAGTAGTACTGTAGCATGTACTGTAGCAGAACTGTACATTGTGCGGTACTATAGCAAGTACTGTAGCAGTACTATAGTAGGTACTATTCGGTATTGTAGCAGCTAGCACTATTCACCTTGGGCCACTGGTTTGGTCTTGGAGTCCTTAAGGATTTCGGGCCACCCAGGCCTTTGGGTCAGTAGGGATTTCGGGCCACCTTTAAGGCCTTTTGGCCACCTCAAGGCCTTCGGGCCACATGCAGTTTCCCCAGATACACTACAAAAAAGTAAGAGCCCTAGAAGAGGATTCAGAGCAGGTGCACTCACCAGAGCAGAGCCAAATAGATTTGTCAGAATGAGAGGGTATGGTTATGTCATTGAGACTAGCCTATGCTTGCACGGGAAGCCTAGCTAGGCGGCCATGCGAAGGTGGAGAGCCACTATCATGATGCAGATGCTGGGGAGGGGCAGTTCCTTGTAGATAGTCTAGTTGAATTCCCTAAGACCTTCGGGTCATGTAATCTCCTAAGCCTACGGGCATGTAATCTATGAGACTATAGGCCTTGTAAGGTTTCCCCCTCATCCCTTGAAAGGGGGTTATCAAAAATCAATAAAAATTAAGGCCTTCGGGCCATTCGGGCTCAAGTTCCACAATAGTTATTCTATATGGAGTCTTGGATAAAGGCAACACCCCAGGTATAATTTCAATTGAAAATTCAACCTCTCATATAAGAGTAAGACCTGTAAATTCCTCAGAAAACATATCGACATATTCCCTCACAGTAGGAATGTCTTCGAGGATGGTTCTTTCCTTATACTCACTCATTTGAGCTAGATACTATTGGATTTGGTGCCTTAGAACCAAGTTATTTTGTAATTTATGATAAACATGTATTCATTGGATGGATATTAATAAAGTTCTTATCACATCATTATTGTTCTTCTCCATGACAGTGTATGTGATAATGTCCTAAGAGTAGTTGTTGCACTAAAAGGTCATAGCAGATCTCTACTATGATGAGAACCCGGAAGTGCCATGACACTATTCTTGAATATATGTTCTATATCCAGATGATATCATTTGAAGGTAAACAAATGATATAGGCTATTAGGGGTGGATACTCATAGGACTTTCAGGCACCTTCTAATGGTGTACACCCTTGGTAATTTCCAAGAGTATATTATGAGAATGTGACCCGCCAATAGGAAATCCACATTTATAAGTTTCATTGTATGTTACTATTTTCAGATGTGTGTATTGGTCCTTAGACTTTAAGATTATTATAAATGGGTATTATGACTCAGGGACTTAGATGTGTTGGTGAAAACTATGACGACATATGTTCGTGGTGAGGTAGGATATGTTGGGTGTGTCACGAGTAATACTGCATTAATAAATAATGCGAGAAAGGATTTGACCCTTCTACTCCATAACAGGAGTTGATATATCAAGCCCTTAGATGTAAATTATATAACCTAAATAAATCCATGGTCATGGTGTTATATAAGAAAGTTCAATTTTTAGGAAGTCAAAGAATGAGAAATTGAGCACATGGGTTGATGGCACTTTCTTGAAACCTACTTGATTGGAGATATCGAGAGAAAGGGGTTATATTACAGGGTAAGCATTCATATGAGGTGAAATGTCATTGTGGCGTTAAATTATTTCTATATGGATGTCTTGGAATATTTCTATATTCTAACCTTGGACTTTAGGTTGTGCTGCCTAATAACACTGAGAAAGAGGCCTAGAGGGTCACACATTAAGTGTATCCAGTATCTCAGTTAAATAATATATTATTTATTAACAATTTAAATAAATATTATTCTCGGTTGTGGTTTAATAATAATTTATGGATTTATGGATTCCTGATCGCATTTATTTCAACACTGGTTATTCGAGAGAATATATTTTGGGATAAATAATTAATAAAAATTTATTTTGTATTTAGTAAATATAATATTTATATATTTGTTATAAAATAATTCAGTGATATTTATTTAATAAATAAATATTCATTATTCAAGATTCAATAAATATGGTGGAGGATTGGTGGACTGAGTTAATGGTCCAGTGATAAATAATAATATTGAATATTATTTGATTAAATAATATTTAATTATAACTCACAAGTTAAGAGCATTTCAAGAAATAATTATGTTATTGTTATTATTTGACATGGGGGTTTCGCTAGGATTAATAAAATAATTAAGGAACTTGTGAAAATTATATATTATTTCCCTAGTGAATTAAATACCCAGTTATATTATTATCTTATTATCCAAGTTCTATTCAAGCGATGCCAATTGGGGTTGTGCAGAACATTTAGAGAAAACCTCTTGAGCCTAAAGAGTTCTTCCCTCTATAAGAACGATCTCAAGAATGAGAGAGATCCTCCTCAATTGGATCAAGGAGAACACTTTGGAAGTGGTTCTCAAGGTGATCAAAGGTGAACATCTCAAGCACAAGAATCTTCCATGCTAGCACCTGGAGATTTATTCAGCGACGTTTGGAGATACGTGGAACACGTGTGGATCACCGCTAGAGAAATACTACACTTGGATTATACAACACAATGATGGTATACCTGACGATCTATGGCTAAATGCATCAACGAAGAAAGAATCACCTTAGAGGTTATTCTTTAATTTAATTAAATTAATTATAAACAAAATATGTTGATCCTCTCTATTGGTTCTGAATTTCTATTCCTTTGTCTAAATCCTTGATTCAATTATATGTATATTATCATTCATCATCATATTGATCCCGGATTGTTAATTTAATATAGAAAAATTTAAAGTTGGGAACCATCCCTCCCGTGCTTCCCCTGCGCCCGGAACCTACAAGTTGTATCAGAGTAGGAATATTATTATTTATAATTATTTAAATAATTCTTTGATGATTTATGCTTTAATAATTTAGTTTGTGAATTCAAGTTAATCATTATTTTAATATTAATTACGATATATGTTCTTCCTCTATCATTTCTCATAGATCTAATAGAAATAATTAATTTTTGGATTAAAATTGAATTGAGGAACTCATCCAGAGGTGCCAGGGGTTCTGTCTAGGTAACACAGTGGTACACTCTATGTAGTCAGGTCTACACGTGATGTAGTTATGTTCAATTCATCAGCAGTAGTTCAGAAATTACTATACACGTATGCATTAATGACACACGGTGTAGTTAATTCTTACACTGCGTGTTGACCAGGACAGACTAGTGCACGATCAGCCAGACTACACACCGTGTGGCCCACTGGACACAGCGTGTAGTACCTTTTAGGTCTGGGTCAGGCTGTGTATTCCATACATGGCCTACCTGATCGGTGACTATGTAAGACAGAGTCAACACAGCATGTATCCCACTGAACACATTGTGTACTCCAAGATTTCTAAAGTATGCCTCACATGCCAAGTCCCTAGGAGTGTACTTCAGATACATGATGAAGAATGTATATTCCATGTACATCGGATCTACATTCCATGTACTTTTACTAGTTATGAGGATTTAAAATTTATTATATTATGTAACCCTTTAGACATGTACTTATGTGTGAGCATAAAGTTGGGACACACCATGTGATAGGCTTTAATATATATATTTATATAAATGTTTTATTAACATCTGCATAATATTCAATATCTACACACCATGTATGATTTGTATTACAATTATTATTATATGTGCATGCTATATGTCATAAAGAATGAAGTACATACAAGTATAATACATGTTGGGTAGTTTTGGATGGGTATTCATCAGGTTACCTCCAAGGTAAAAGTTATGTACACCCCTAATTTTAAATTAATTTATTAATTTTTTTGAAATTATAATGGATGATAATCTCAAGGAAATTTAAAAAAGGTTTAAGATAAAAGTATCGATTAATTAAATATAATAATTAATTTATTCAATCATTATTTATCTTAAATAATAATGACTAAAGAATTTAATGCTAGTTTTATTAAATGTGTAATTTTTTGCATGCATGCGGATGATCATGAGCTAGATCAAACCTTTGTATGTGATTGGTTTCCTTTTAATTTATTATTAAATTAATTTGTTGGCATGTGTTCCTTCTATCTTCATTAATATGTAGGGAATGCATTCCCATGTTTTCTTCTATGTAAACCCCCTTTTACTCCTCACCTGCATGTGAGTAATAGCATATGTAATGGATGGATCTCCCAATATAGTAGAGGCAGTTCAAGTTAGGAGCTGAGGAGAAACCAATCCAAGGAGATACAAAGGTGTATAGGTGAAAACTGTAAACACGAAACTAATTTGTTCAAGGTGTTTCTCCCCTAGGTCAATGGTTAGTTTATCAACCACTAGATAAACTAAACATTATAACAATCTCATGATCATACCCTTTATTTTATTTTTTTAATTTGTATGGTTATTTAGTATAGATGTTTTTTCATGATCACATAATTAATTAATTAACAAGCATGCAAGATAGAACTAAAATAAACTGGATTATTTGTAAATATTATCTAATACATGATTAATCACTTAAGCTTATCCCACTTAATATTAAAAAGTATTTGAAAAGATGATAAATAGAAATTTATGCATAAAGTATAAAATTCCTCAATAAAATATTAAGTCGGTATAGCCTTCTATTACTTCAGTTATAATCGAACCATAGTTCAAAGTGTTTTACTAGCCAAAGTTGGGGTGATTTCAATTATCGAGGAATTATAATTTGAGGTTTTAGGTTTACTTGACTTGGATTACATCAAGAGTTGACTTCCAAAGTAGGACTTGGTGTAACTAAGAGGAAAAGGTTGAGGAAATCCAAAATTAAGGATTTCAGGATTGGGGAGTCCACTCAACAGATCAAGGAGCTACGAGTTAATGCAGTTATAATTTAGAATGCATACCTAAAACCTTTCAAATTTCTTGACCAGACAAAGTTGGGGTAATGAAAAGGGAAATATGGATCCTTCCTGCTAGAATGATCAAGAAATAGGATATTCTAAATCTAATGGTGAGGGATATTGGGTTTCGATAAAATATTGGGAGACTAATGAATATTTATTTATTTATTTGTATTAATTTTATCAGATAAAGTACTAAAACTATGTTCATCTTATTTGTAGAAACAGAATTAAAAATGACATCAAACATATCATTATGATCCATAATCAAGAGGGGAAACCTTCTCACTGGCATTAATTTTCAGGAATGGAAAAGGCACCTTCGGGTCAATCTTCACCATGAAAGGAAACTATATGTGTTGGAAGAACCTTTACCAGTTACGCTTAGAAATGAGGCGAGTGATGAAGAGATATTTATGTACGAGAAACATCTGAATGATGCTACGGATGTTTAGTGCCTCATGCTATCATCCATGAGTAATGATCTCTTAAAGAAACATGAGGAAATGGATGCTTATATAATGATGTCTCACCTTCGGGATCTCTATCAAGAGAAGGAGATACAAGTGAGGTATGAGATCTCCAACACTTTTTTCACCACTAAACTTGGAGAGTCTACGCCAGTTGGGCCACATGTAGTCAAGATTATTAGCTACATTGAGTGTATGAACATCTTAGAAACTAAATTCCCAGATGAGTTGCATATAAATCTCATGTTATCATCACTTCCCAAGACCTTCTCTAGTTTTATTATGAATTATAATATGAGAAATAATGAGAAGAGTCTATTAGAACTTCTTACTTTAATTTTATAAGTGGATAAAGACATGGGGCATGAAAAAACCCACAGTCCTTATGGTGAATAGGATGAGTAAGGACAAGGAAAGGGGAACTAAGACTTATAAATAGTCTAAATCCCCCGAGTACTATTCAACAAAGAAGAAGAAGATCCAAAGGTAGGGTAAGGAAAAGGATATATTATACTTTTCATGTGGTAAGTTAAGACACTAGAATAGGAACTGTACCCATAGGCAAGGTGAAGCCAAAGGTGAGTTCGTTATTGAGTGTAATCTTTCCATTTCTACACTTTGGGTATTAGATACATCTTTTGGTACCCACGTTTGTATTCAAATATATCAACCAAGTATATTTTAGAAAATTTCCAGAGGAGAGGTGGATCTGCGAGTTGCCAATGGTGTAAGGTTGGCTACTCTTGCCATTGGTGACTACCAAATCACATTACCAACAAGAATAATTTTTGGTTTTACATGGCTATTATTATGTACCTATTGTTACCAAAAACCTAATTTTTGTATCACGTTTGGATACATATGGGTTTATTTTCAAGTTCTTAAATAAAAGTTGTTTCTTTTATAAGGACAACATATGTTATGGTATAGTGCATTTAAATAATGGTCCATATGTATTAAATTACGAAAACCAAGTGTTAGAAATTGATAACAAATAAAGTTCACATGAATCATGTAACACCCAGTTGTGGTATCACTATCCCGGTCATGTAAACAAGAATCTTTTGACAAAGATATTTCAAGATGGTTATTTAGACTCTTATGAGCTAAAACCACTTGATAGATGTCATGCTTGTTTATAAGGTAAAATGGCCAAACCACCATTTGGTGGATAGGGTGAAAGTGCCATATATATTCTATTATTGGTACACACTGATGTTTGTGGACCATTTTCGATATAAGATAGAGGTGGATATTCTTACTTCATAACTTTTACTGATGAATTGAGTAGATATGTATATATTTACTTGATGAGGTATAATTATGATTCCTTTAAGAAATTCAATAAATTCAAGAATGAAATAGAGAATTAGATTGGTAAGAAGATAAAGAATCTTTGATCAAATTGAGGTAAATAATATCTTAACCAAGAGTTCATCAATTTTATGTGGGATTTTGGGATTCTATCTCAACTCACTCTACCTTATACATCACAGTGGAATGGTGTTAGTTAAAGGAGGAACCATACCTTATTGGAAATGGTAAGGTCGATGATTTTTTTAATGTTTGGGTTCGAAGCCTCGATTTATTATTAAAGAAAAAACCACTTTAAGTATGGGTAGAGGGAGACCCATTACATAGACTGAAGGTCTAAGGCCAAGTGGCCTGAATACAAGTCTTGAAATCCCATTTTATGACCCAAAGGGCCCCTCAGTGAACAGAACTACTACAGTACCTGCGCTGCTACAGTATCTTCTATAGTACTGTCACCACTACAGTTCCTACTATAGTGCCCTCACCGCTGCAGTGTTTCTACTGCTACAGTACTGCTACAGTAACCCAGAAATTCCTCCCTACCTGGATTTGATCCTGGGTATTTTGGATGCCATGCAGGAGCTTTTACCACTTGGGTACAAGCTCGTTGGCATGGTAATGTCGATGATGATTCATGTAGATCTTCCATTATCCTTTTCTGGATGTGCATTACAAACTACAGCATACACATTAAATTGGGTATCAACTAAGTCAGAAAATGGAATTACCTTTGAGTTATGGAGTGGAAAGAAATCCATTTTGTCATATATACATGTTTAGGGATGAGATACATTTTTTAAGGCTTTATCAGTCAATAAACTATCACTCTAGGGCCTGAGGTTCATCTTTATAGGGTATCCCAAGGAAACAAAGGGATACTACCTATACAACCCCTCAGACAGGAAAGTAAATGTTGCCAGACAATCCATTTTTCTTGAGAGGGAGCACATCCACAAAAAGTATAGTGGGAGAAAGATTGACTTCGATAAAGTTGATGCTCAAGATACACAGAAGTTGGTTTGGGAACAAGTTGTATAGGTCCTTGTGGAAGAAGTAGTTCCTTAAAAACAAGTACTGTATAGGAGCTCAAGAGAGGTAAGGGAAGCAGAGAGATATGGTTTTCTAGTCACTGATGATGGTGAATAATTATTATTGGACAATGATGAACCTCTTTCCTATAAGAAGGTAGTATAGATATTAGAAGCTTCAAGATGGATAAAAGCTATAAATTCTGAGATGGATTCATGTATCAAATCCAAGTTTGGGTTCTGGTTGATGTGCCAGTTGATGTAAATCCCATTGGGTGTAAATGGGTATTCAAGAAGAAACTGGACATGGAAGGTAAAGTAAGTACCTATAAAGCATGGATAGTGGCTAAAGGTTTTAAACAACATCAAGGAATTGAATATGATGAAACATTTTTTCTAGTTTCCATGTTTAAATTCATAGGAATCATACTTTCCAAAGTAGCTTACCATGACTATGAGATTTGGAATATGGATGTCAAAATTTCATTCCTTAATGAGAACCTTCAGGAAGATGTCTATATGACACAACCTAAAGTTTTTGTGACACCAAGTGATGCCAAAAGGGTTTTCAAGTTGTAGAGGTCCATTTATGGATTGAAGAAAGCATCTAGGTCATGGAATATTCAATTTGATAAAGCCACAAGGGAATTTGGTTTCATTAATAATGAATGTGAGCCATGTGTTTAGAAAAGTTTTAATGGTAATGTGGTCATTATCCTAGTAGTATATATTGATGACATATTACTTATTGGAAATGACATACCAGTCTTAAAATCTGTTAAGGACTGGTTGAACAAGTACTTCTCCGTAAAGGACTTAGGCGAAGCAGCCTACATTCTAGGGATCAAGATAATTTGTGATAGATCCAAGAGGCTTCTTGGACTAATTCAAAGTACATATATTGAACAGATATTAAATAGATTTAGTATGGAAAAATCCAAGAGTTGATTGGTTCCAGTGTCACATGGTTCACATATTTCTAAGAAAATGTGTCCCCATACACAATAGGAGAAAGATGGAATGAGTAAGATACCATATGCTTCAGCAATAGGATCTATCATGTATTCCATGTTATATTGTAGACTTGATTTTTCCTATACACTGATCATAGTAGGCAGATATAAAGCAGATCTAGGAGAATAGTATTGGACTATTTTTAAGACTATCCTTAAGTATCTGAGAAGAACTAAGGATATATTCATGGTGTATAGAGGAGACAAGGAGCTTTTCATCAGAGGGTATGATGATGATAGTTTTTAGACAGATCATAATGATCTGAATTCGCAATTTGTATATTTTTTCTATCTCAATAGAGGAGTTGTGAGCTGGAAGAGTTCAAAGAAACTAGTTTTCGCTGATTCTACAGCGGATTCTGAGTACATAGTGGATTATGATGTAGCCAAGGAAGCCGTATAGATTCAGAACTTTTTCTATGAGCTTGATGTGGTATATAGTAGTAAAGACCCTATCACATTGTATTGTGATAATACTTTAGTGGTGGCTCTTTCAAAAGAGCTAAGGTCATATCAACAGACAAAGCACATACTCCGGAAGTATCACATCTTGAGGAATTTCTATAAAAGGGGTGAAGTTTCATTGAGCAGAGCATCCATGTAAGAGATCATGGTGGAACCCTTGACTAAAGGCCTATCTCATCAGAAGCATAAATATAATGTGAGATCTAGTGGACTGAAGGTCGTTAGTAGTTGGATCTAGTGAAAGTGGAAGCATGTTGGAGTTGGTGACCTAGAACCAACTTCTTTTTTACTTATGATAAACATGTATCTACTGTATGGATATTAATAAACTTATTTTCACATCATGATTATTATTCTGCATGACATTGTATGTGATAATGTCCTAAAAGTATTTGTCACACTAAAAGGTCATACTGAATCCCTTTTATGATGAAAACTCGGAAGTGTCATGACACTATTATTGAATATATGTTCTATAGTTGGATGATTTAATTTGAAGGGACACAAATGATACAGGATATCAGGGGTGGAGACTCACAAGACTTTGAGGCATATTCTCATGGTGTACGTCATTGGTAATGTCTAGGAGGATATTATGAGAACAAGACCCGCCAGTAGGAAATCCACATTTATAAGTGTCATTGGATGTTCTTATCTGTGGATGTGTGTATTGGTCCTTAGAATTTAAGATTATTATTAATGGGTATTATAACTCACGCACTTAGATGTATTGGAGAAAACCATGATGAAATATGTTTATGGTGAGGTAGGATATGTTCGGTGTGTCACAAGTAATACTTCATTAATGAATAATGCGAGAATGTATTTTTCCTTTTTGTTCCATAAAAAATTTGATATCTCATTCCCTTTGATGGAAATGATATAGCCTAAATAAATCGATATCCATGGTGTTCTATAGGAAATTTCAATTTATAGCGAGTCAAAGAATAATAAATCGAGCACATGGGTTGATGGATATTTCATGCAACCTGCATGATTGGAGATATCGAGACAAATGGATTATATTACACAGTAAGCATTCGTATGAGGTGACATGTTGTTTTAGCATTAACTTCTTTATCTATGGGTTCCTTGGTGTGTTTTTGGATGCTAACCTTATACTTTAGGCTACTCTGCCTAATGCCACTGAGAAAGAGGACTAGAGGGTCACACACTAAGTGTATCCAATATCTCAGTTAAATAATATATTATTTATTAACAATTTGAATAAATATTATTCCCGATTGTGGTTTAATAATTATTCATAGATACCTGATCGTATTTATTTCTACACTAGTTATTCGAGAGAATATATTATGAGCAAAATGATTAATAAATATTTATTTTCTATTTATTGAATATGATATTTATATATTTATTGGTGAATAATACAGTGATATTTATTTAACAAATAAATATTCATTATTCAAGGTTTAATAAATATAGTTTAGGATTGGTAGACCAAGTTAATGTTCCAGTGAGAAATAATAATATCGAATATTATTTTATTAAATAATATTTAATTATAACTCACAAGTTATGTGCATGTTAGAAAATAATGATGTTGTTGTTATTATTTGACATGGGGGTTTCACTAGGATTAATAAAATAATTAAAGAACTTGTGAAAAATATTTATTATTATCGTATTGAATTAAATATTTGGTTGTATTATTCTCTTATTATCCAAGCACTGTCCAAGCGATGCCAATTGGGGTTGTACACAACATTTGGAGAAAACCTCTCGATCCTAGAGAATCAACTTAGAGGTAATTATTTAATTTAATTTAATTAATTATAAACAAAATATGTTGATATAGTCTCTTGGTTCTAGGTTTCTATTCCTTTGTCTAAATACTTGATTCAATTCTTTGGATACTAGCATTCATCATCATATTGATCCTATATTGTTCATTGAATATGGCAAAAATTAAAGTTGGGCACCATCCCTCTCACGCTTTCGTTATGCCCGAAACCTGCAAATATGTTTTCTCGTAGGGAAATAATATCTATTCTTGAGGATTTATAGATAAATAAAATTAATCCTATCTCTTTCACTTGTACTGAATCAAAGTATGATTCGAGATATGGAGAGTTAACATTAAAGAGTTAACTTATAAATTACATGTATTTCCTTAACTTATGAATGGTAACCATTAACATTAAAGAGTTAACTTATAAATTACATGTATTTCCTTAACTTATGAATTTATAGGCTTCAATTTATGTTATCCATGATCTATTTTCTAACATGTATTCTTATGGGAATTTTTTTATTACATTAATAATGGTTCGTAATGAGCGTGTGATTTTACCAAAGAATATCCCTTGGGAGTATCAAACTAGGTGCACAGTAAGGCCCATTATTGTGTACCAGGATACCCTGAGTCAAGCCCGGGACATCTTGTCAGAGTTTAACCCTAGGTACATTTTTTTTAGAACCATGCCCACTTGTAGTATCCATACAAGGATGTATTTTATTTATAAACCACATAGACTATACTTACCAAAATTTAGGGATGTTTTCTTAAACTTAGTCTTATCCCTAGAGTTTTATAATCCTAATCCCAAAAATAACTAAAATTTTTCTATGATGCCAAATATAACAACCATGCTCATTATTACACATTAAATTAAGATTTATTACATAAAATTACACTTAATACAACCCAAAATATTAATTAGTCTAGTGTATTTTAGAATTAGGTACATGACATAACATTTTTAACATGGGATACAACAACATTATTGAAAACTTCCTTAACATACTTCTAAAATACCATGGATTTTAATACTACATAGGATAACCTGAGGAAAAACATAAGAAAGGGGTGAGCTATAAAGCCCAGTAAGATAATAAACATGGCATAAGGTGATACATGTTAAAAAAATAGGCATATTAATGGGGCATAAAAATAGTTGGATTCATAAACATGAACAATGAGATGGTTCAGGTCCATGGACACTAGCTTACCCCTTTGCAGGAAGTATAACATTAGTCTGATAGTGGTCGAAACAGATTCCATGATGTTGTATAATTCCTTTCATGGTTCATGTATGATTACTTGGTCAATTTTTTATATCATCAGATGGTTCATGGTCTACATCAAAAACCAGATGGATATCTTACATACTCGGTGAGAGGGGAACAAAGTTGCGGATTTCCTTGCATCAATGGTGAACCAAGGAGGAATCTTAACTTGTTTTACAAGTACGAATTTACTAACTCCTGAGTAGATTAATCTCGTGAGAGGGGACGCTCTTGATATCCATTATTTTAGGCCTCCATAACTTTCTGGTGTCCCGTATTTGTGGCTCTTGAGTTTGCCTCTTGTAAGTAGCTTATACATTTTTGGATAATTTTTATAAATAAATATGATGATAATTTAAATGTGGTGACAATTTAAAACACCGCATAATAAACATAGGTCAAGGATAAAATTCCAATAAATCATGGTGGACAAATTACCATAAGGGAATAAAGTTCCAACATGACGTTTCATGATACTAAACATTACCCAATGCATTGGAGCACTATATAATTCTAGGTGCATCTGTCACATTCATTTCATTCTCATACTTAAGTGTGTCACATAGATCATACAACATGGATTCATTAATCATAATAATTTATTCCATGATCAAGAAATGTGGATTGAATATATTAATGTCCCCAATAAAAAAGTATATGTTCATAAATGTGAACACCCTTTAAAGGAAATGGATATGGTATTCATTATAAAATTGTTTTGGCTTGGAAAATCACGGTGAAACTTTGGCAGTATAACGACATCACTTAAAAATTCATAAAAGTAGTTTATGAGAGAGAAAGGGGATCTCTCATCACTTAGAAATAAAATGGGTAGTATTAGGGAGATGTAAAAACATATCCCAACATTAGAAATTAGAAATAGATGCATAAGGTAATGAAGAAACTTGAATAAAGAAAATAATCCTAACTATATTTCGACATGGTAATGGGTGTATATAAAGAATCATGGGAGGATTAATGAGAGTGAAATGAATATAATAATTTATTAATAAAGTGTAAAATAAGTGGGATATGTAATAACATACCCCAACATAAGAAAAAAGTAAATTAAGATACATATCATAAAGAAGTTCTTGAATGGGAATGAGAAGAGAGAAACCCCTTACGGAATTTCGGCATAGTAACAGCTTAGTTAGTGGTAAAAATGAGAGAGGATAAATGATATCTCATTAAAATAATATAAATTTTATAGTAAGGATATTTTTATAAATAAATGACATTATAAAAAATTGCAATTAATAATAAAAATTTCAAAGAAGGTGTTTGAATTGAAAGGAGGGGATAGGGGTCCCTTACTTGAGTGTGTGACTCCAAAAGCTTGAGAGGAGATTATTGAGAGATTGGGGGAAACTTGGGAGGACTCTATAGAGTATAGTTAAGAGTATGGACATTATATAATTAGTTTGAGTGAAGATAAATGGGATCTTGGGTGGGTTTATATAAGAAACAAGGGGGATTTCTTAATTATTTAGGTTTTGGACTCTACATAATAAAATATCCTAAACCAAAATCCTTATCATGGTTTTTGCCCATGGTTTCTAAAAATGGGAGTGGTTTTAATTATTTTATAACTAAAAGATAAAAACTTATTAAAATAATTTCATTGATTATGTGGAGGTGAGTCACGCTCTTAAATAAATGATTTTAAAACCTTAAAATATATTAATGGTTTTGGAGGATTCATAATGGATTTATAAAATTAATAAAACAAACATAAAATAACATTATTTTAAAGGTAAAAAATATATTTTGTCGTGGATACCTTTTATATTATTTATTACATTAATTTTTGGTCATTATGATGTCATAAAACACACCTTATATTTATACGGTGTTTAATTTTTACCCGAAAATTTGACTATCTCAGAAAATTATGAAAAATTCACTGTTGGATAATTTTGATATCTTGATTCCAAAAATTATATTAACTATAAATAAATATTTTTCTAAATATTTGAATTTTCACTTTTAAAATAAAATCGACATTTATTAATAAATGTTGGGTTTTTTTATAATAATAGTTTTTGAACCCCTATAAAATTACATTTGACTTCATGAAAATTATATGATCATTTATATTTAATAGACATTATTTATTAATAATATTTTATTAAAATATTATTTATTTTAAAAATCCATTAATTCATCAAAATAAATTCCTTAATATAATTTAAATATTAATCAAAAATACTATATGTGCTTTATTGAATCGAAATTAAAATCATTTATAATGTAACAATAATAGGATGAAAATATATGAATTATTCTATACAAAATAATGTAAATAATCATAATTCTAGGTTCTTGATACATATCTCTTTAATACACCCGCAAACACCCTAAGATTAAGGCGCATGATGGTGGGTCGTTTATGGGTTGGTTTGACGAATGTGGTTTGGGTCGTGATCTCGATGAGCTTGAACTTCTCCCATAAACGATTTCACTCATACTTATGTTGTTGTATCTTAGCTTGGGCTTGGTTAAGGGAAAATCCTGGAAATTTTATCTCCCTCAGAAGCTCTGATAAATGGGTTTTATAGGGTATGATCCTATTGGTTGAGGTCACCACTTACTTTGTTTGTGTTAATTGGATTTGTTAAAACCATATATTTATACTCATGTGATCACTTTTCAACAGTTATATTATCAATGGAAATGATACATAACAGTATTTTAAATTGAATAGGATATAATAAAATAAAATAAGTGCATGTTTTTTCTATAACCATATTAAATGATGAGACATATAAATAAATCAAAAAGGGAGATTTTATTTATAATAGTTCAGGTCGTTACAAATAAAAAAACCAAAGTCTACTACCATGCTTCTTTGTTTCTAGAGGAATAAAGAATCATACACAAGGTGTTGAAAAACATAACTAAAAACTAATGATAAGAAGAAGAATAATTTTATGATAAAAATGATAAAACATATTAAAACAAAATCAAAAAGGAAAAAGGAAAAACACTGTAATTTGACAGAGGAAACAATAGCCACTACGGGAGAAAGAAGATGTCAATGCCAAGGCTTTTAAGCAGAAAACAGAAAAACAAAACATAAAATCTTATGAAATAGCTTTAGGAATGTTGCATCCAAATGAAAATAGTAGAAAAAAAAGAATAAAAACAAATGGATAGTGAGAGAACTCCATGTCGATGAGTCAAACACTCACTATTGGGGTTCTAACGGTGAGTAAAATTACTCACCGTTGAAACTTTTCCAAAGGTGATAAAGGACACACCATTGGAAATTTTTCCAACAGTGTAAATAAAGACTCAGCATTGGTATTTTTACAAACGGTGTCTTAAAATACTCGCCATTGAGTTCTTCCAATGGTGAGTCCCAGTGCAACCGTCAAAGGAGATATGGGAACAGTTGAAGCAAGCTGAAAGAAAAAGACAGATAAATGATGAAGAAGAAAATGAAACGGAGGCTGACAAATGATAAAATTTGAACCCAAGAAAAAATAATCCAACACTAAACGAGTAATGAAAAATCTTTTAGTAACTAACTAGATACTATTGGATAAACTGAATATCATCGGAGAGCAGAAGAGTGACCGGATAAAGGACCCCAGAACACCCTGAGAGGGGAGGGGTGAATCAGGGTGTCAAATTTTTCTTTTTAAAGTTTTGGGTCTTGTTCCCACATTGATAGGAACTTGTTAAATCTATTAGTCAAATGAAAGAAATAAGATAACATAGAAATTTTACTTGGTTCACCGCAAATGGCTACGTCCAAGGAGCATATGCCAATAGTGTGTCAGACATACCAAAATACACTAATCTTCACTATTTGTGGAGTACAAGAGTTCGGACACAGTCACTTTGTGCCAGGAACACTGCCTTTATAATAATTTGGGGATAGCTCACTACCTCCCTTGAAACACTTCTATCGAATCCCCCTTTCTCACCGCTATAAGAGAAGTCTTACTCAGTTTATTTACTTGAGGGTCTCTTCAAAAGATTTGCATTGAAGTATTTGTCTCATTCCAACACAAGACCCAACTTGCATCGAAGTCCTAAAATGATGCACTTGAAAGTACTGATCATACAAACTGGATATTCAAAAGCCTACCGGAATCATAACACCACACTTGCGCGCAAGATTTGGGAATTGTCACGAAAGATGACTTTCGCGCAACCCTTACTTTCCACGCAACCCGTATCTTTCACACAACGATGCCAAAGGTTTCACTTTGTCTTTTTAGACTAAAGGAACACTATACAAGCTGTAATTCTTTTGCGCACAAATCTTTCGCGTAACTGAGAAACCGAAATTTCGTTGAAAATTTCTTAAGTCTTCCATTAGGGTAGCCTCCTATTTATAGGCCTCGATGACCCTGGGCACAAGTTTCTGACGTTTCTTTGTCGGTACATGCAAGATTTTTCCTAAGCACACAAAACCCATTTTGAAGTCGCATTGGGAACATAAGATTCTTCTACGCAACCTCATCTTTCGTGCACATTTAAGACTTGCACAAACTTTTTTCCTTTTCCATATTTTGATGCACTGATCCCAAATTAATCCTTGCACGCAAGTTTCTAAACTCCCTTCAATCTTGCACGCAACTCCCTTTGCCAAAAACATTTTTCTCCATATTCTAATTTTTTGACCCAAAATTTTGGAAAACACTGGGAAACGGCGCCACCTTCAATACTATTTCTCTCCTAAACTGTATGATCCCTTTCCAGAAAAAACTTCCTGAACTTCTAATGAGGATTGACAGTAAACACAAATCATACTCCATTTCCAACATAGAATTGCCATGGTTCAAACACCATACACCCAAGGAAGAAAAAGAAGTTGAACAACTGCAGGTCGAGCCACTTCACGAGAGAAGACTCAAAAATAGAAGAAAATAAATAAAAGAGAAAACTTAAGAGAAATAAGAAATGATAGAGTGAACGTCGTCGTTGAGGAGAAGAGAAAGGCACTGGGGGAAGGTTATCATTGGATGGACTGTTGTGGAAGACGATGAGCATAAGATAGAAAACGCACGGGAAAATAAAAGATATGCGGGAGTTCAAAAATGAGATGCGCGGGATGAACAAGGATAATCGGGCGGCTAAGGAAAACAGAGTGGTGATCCGATGGCCCATAGTGAAACTCGGTTGTCCCACATCAAAACCATAATGTGGGGAACAACCAGAATATAAGGCAATATGTGGTTGAAAAGGTCCAGAGCAAAAAAGTACAAACACATACACTTTGACACTCGACCTATAGATGACTTAAACCCACTATGCAGGTGCGCACTGCTTGGGCTTTATACATGGGCCCAGTCAGTCTATGCGAGCACTATGTGCAACCCACAAAGCCATGATAGCTAGACCCTACCACAAGGGTTGTCCCCTTAAGATTGGCAGAAGGTCTATCTTATAAGGCCATATTCTTTACACAACTTAAACAAAAAAAATAAAGATAAAAAATAACCAAATAATATTAAAAATAATAAAACAAAGTAATAATAGATAATATTTTCAAAATAAAATTAAATGTTATTAAATGTTATTAAATATAATTTATCAAAAAAAATATTTAAAAAATTAAAACCCAATTAAAAACATTTGTTCTTCTATTTCGTTTTAGCTGTTGTTTATTTATCTGATCATATCACATGCACATGACTCTACATTTCTAGTTAGTATGAGACCATGTTAGTGGTTCACTTATGTTTTTTGTACTCACACCTTGCTTGGGAAGCCATGACACTTGGTTACCCAAGAAACTTTCACATTTTCATTACAGGCATGGGTAGGGCCAAGTCTCGGGATCAGGTTTAACATGGTCGAGTGAGAAAAATTGAAAGATATCAAGCGATAGGGATGTGGTGTAGTTCAAAGTGGTAGTAGAGCCATGTTTTTATTTTCCTTGTATTCTAGTATATATATGTAACCAACTCAATCGGTGGTCAATTGTATGTATGGCACGGTTGTTCGAGCCTTTACTACTTTCATTTATTATCACCTTTTTTATATTTATCTACTTCTTCTTTCAGTTATTTGTGATGGATGGGACCACGTTAGTGGTTCACTTTTGTGTTTTGTACTCACACCTTCCTTGGGTAGCCATGACACTTGGGTTATTTGTGATGGATGATGTTTAGTTATTTTATATTCTATTACATGCTTTGATACAAAGGGTATAGTCACCCCATGATACCTCATTAGACCATTGCTGCTAGTCGGAAGCCTCTGGTGTTCAGGGGGTGTGCTTGAGGTCACATGGCGAGTCGGTCTGATTACTATTCATAGAGTGAGTCGTGTTGAGACGTTACACCCCTGGAAATAAATAGACTTCCCTCGAACCATATGCACCAGACACATCAAATGCAAGAGAGTTGATCCGTAAGTGAAAATTGGAACCTGCAAAGCACTCAACTATGTAATTAAGGCCGGCAAATAGACTTTTGTCGAACCACTGAAAACCCAAAACCAAAGCAGAATGAAACCTTGCTCTTCCAAAGACCAAAACATCCATCCAACTGAATAGAAAGACTGAAAGACACCAAAGAGCAAGAAACCCAGCACATAAAAGGACTTAAAAGAGATAATCCTTAAAATATAAAACTGATATAACCCCAAAAAAGGAACACCATCCTGGTTACCAGCTCCCTAATACCACACAATAGAAAAATAGAGGTATATTTCTCTGAATCTACTAAACCACATCACCACTACCCATTCCAAAGAAAGAATAGTGAACTTACATATTTACTCCTTACAATTACTCCTTTTCGTGACACGCATATTGATATATTATGAGATTTGAGACCTTAATATAACAATTCAGGCCATCATGCATCCAACCATCAAGTTGCAGCATTGGTCAAAGGATTATCAACCTCCAGACTCACCAACATAGACAACCTTAAATCCTCATCACTTTGGAATGAAAATCCTAAGAGCCAGACATCTCAAGGGGGGAATCTAGTCAACGCCACTCAGGATTGGGAGACTCAACAAACAACACCAAGAGATATCATTGGAGAGGGGGCCCGAGATGGTCAAGAATAGAAGCGCCGCTTTGGGATAGAATCTAAATTGTACAAGACTATGGAAGAACTACCTCCAAGGGCCAATGCCAGATCAAACCTAGGAATCATGGGGATAGGAAAACGGAATGGGGGTTTGAAGAGAGGGAAGCCCAAAGGAGTGGGGCCAAAAAGAGGGGACCACATGAGTAGCAAGTCAAAACAAGATGTTGATGCCGCCTGAGGAAGCCATCAAAGAAGGATCCATGCCAAATCTGGAAGGGAAACACATCAGCCTTGATGGTAAAGAAGGAGAAAACCCACTTACCACCGAGCAACAGAGAGGAAATGATGAGGTAGGAGCATCGCTGGAAATGAGAGATGGGAAGAAACCCTAAATCCCACGGGGAATCCTTTGAGAGAGAAAGGGATGATCCTCACGAATCCATATCTAGGATTTTTTTGAAAAAAATAGGTTAATCTACAAGCCAAATTGAACAAAACCACAAATTAATGGTTTAAAAAAAATTAATCTGAACCAAATCACTAATAAATGGTTTGGTTTTTTATGTATAAAAATAGAACCACAAATTGTGATTTGGTTTGGTTTTTAGTCAAAACCAAACCAATTTGCACCCACCCCTACCATGTATAACCCAAACCCATTTATTACGTATTTAATAAAATTATAATTTTGATTGTATATATTAAATATATAATGCATATAAGATGATTTAAATATATATTTAATAAAATTAAATAGTTGTTAAAAAACACCATTTATAATGATTTTATGATGGGAGGGGATGGACGATACGGTCAAAATTATACCCACCGCCAATGTGTAATAACTATATATGATAATATTCTATAAAAACAATTATATATGATATGTAATAATTAAACTTAGGCCGGGATGGGGCGAAAAATATCCTCTCGAGTTTTGATGCAACCTTGAAAATGAGGCTCATGGTAGGATGTGTGCCCGCCTGAAAAAACAGACAGGTAGCATCATATTTTTTTATTGAAACAATTTTTAAAAATCAAATTGTTTCATTTTTAATAGTTGGACCAGAATACCCTTCGACTAGCGTGTAAACTACTTTAAAAAACAACTTCAACCATAAAATGTTCAATACAAACTTTTATTATAAAACATTAATAATGAAGATAAAGAAAAATAAAAAATATCAACAAAAAATTTCTAATAATAGCGAATAAAATTAAATGTATAATAATAAATAATAATTAGTATATATATTTATATAAGTCATGTTCTTCACGGGTCACATTCGAGACTCGGGGTTTTGGTACCTGCTTCGATGGGAGGCAGGCTACACTGGGAAGATTATGACTTGTATGGGGGGTCGACGTTTCTGTACACACACAGATGGTTTTTTATTTTATATTCAAATATATGGTTTTTATGTTATATTTAAATATATATTTTTTGCATAGACAATATTTATATTTATACATGCATAGTGTTTTAAAAGTGTTGTATTTTCAAGTATTGTTACGTGCATACATAATAATTACGGTTTGATATATTTGCCTTTAGGTATTTTTTATAATGTTTTCAAATAAAAAACTAATGTATGTTGTTTGTTTTATAAAAAATTATATATATATATATATATATATATATATATAGTTTTATAATGTTTTAAACAATTATAATTCCCAATATTTGCTTTGAAAAAATATATACTATACTAATATAATTTATTTTTTAAAAAACATTAATCATAAAGATGAATAAAAATAGAAAGCAGAATATGTATGTATGCACAAAAAATTTGAAGTGTCAATTTTACATTGAGAATTTTCACTTTATTTTTGTAATAGTGTATATATATATCTGTGTGTGTGTGCATGTATGTATGCATGCACTGATTTCATAAAAAAAGTATGTATACATTGAAAATTTGAACTATAAATTTGCACTAAAAAATTACATTGTATATTTATATTAGGAAATATTTGGTGTAGACGGTATACATTGAAAATTTGCACTAGAAATTTAAATGAAAATTTGAGCTATAATTTTCCAATGGATATGTGCGGTTAAAATCTTAGTGCGGATTTGGACTGTAAGTTTCCAATGAAAATTTACATTCTTATGTATTAATATATTTTCATTATATAATTTTAGTGTAAATTTGAACTATAAATTTTTTGTATAAGTTTACATTGAAAATTTCTACACGAAATTTACATTGCAAATTTTCAGTGCAAATTTTCATTATTTATGAATTAATATAATTGCACAAGACATTTAAACATGTATTCATTTTGGAATTTTAGTAATGGAATTTTAAGTGTAACAATGTGGTACAAATTTTGAATTTAAATTTATATTGATAATTGTAAATTTTTAATGCAAATTTAAAATTTATGTATACATATACTTATATTAATATATGCAAGCACGTTGTCAAAAAAATTATATGCATGCACATGCTTATATTGAATTTTGAGTATGAATTCCACTGATAAATATAAATTCTCACTTTGGATTTTCATTAGAAATTTTCAAAGGAATTGTGTTAGTTTCAATTTAAAATTAAATTTCGATTATAAATTTACATTTGATAACTGAATATCTCAATGCAAAATTATATATATGTATGTATGCATTGAAAATTTCCAACGTAAATTTGCACTTGAAAATTACATTGTATATCTATATATGTATATATGCATTCAAATTTTGGAATGTAAATTTGCACTAAAATTTTTCGGTATATATTTTTATTATGGGAGATTTATAGTGTAAATTTGCAAAATAAGATTTCAATGCAAATTTACATGTGTTTGTACGTAGGTACGCATTAAAAATTTGAACTGTAAATTTGCATTAGAAAGTTAAAAGCCAATATCACCGTGTATATTTGCATTTGTGTATGTGTGTGATTTTTAGTTCGCATTGAAAATTTCCACCTTAAATTTGCAATACAAATTTCGAATGCAAATTTATACAATATTCATGTATGTGTGAATAAATTTTCATTAGTAATTGAAAACTTTAAGTGTGAATTTTCTTTGAAAAAATTGATTAGTGTTTTTGAAAGATTTCACTGGAAGTTAAACCTTGTGTATATATGTAGTTAGAATTTAAAAAGTACATATGTTGTGTAGGAAATATACAGAGGAAACTTTCAGTGCAAAATTTGAAATGCAAAATTATAGTGCAAATTTACATGTATGTATGCAGTACAAATTTCTAATGTAAATCTAGAAAATTACATTGTATAATTATATTTATACATTCAGGTATGTGTGTGTTCATTCAAATATACACTATAAACTTTCACTTGAAATTTTCAGTCTCAATTTGCATTTCAGATTTACATTGGAATTTTACAATGAAAATTTCAAGTAGAAATTTGTACATCTTATTTGTTTTAGAATTTTGATAATCAAATTTACAACGTAAAATTACAGTGAAAATGTGCATCGGAACATGGATTGAGAAATGGAAAATGAGTTTGTGATGTTCAGTACATAGAAATCAAAACTCCGTCGTTCGAATCAAACTCTCCTCTGTTTCGCAATTCTCTTCCTATCTCGCCCAAACAAGGATTTAGGTTACGATTCAATTTCAAAAAATCAAATCAGGATTGTTTTTAGATGCTTGGAGAATTCATTGAATCAAGAGGGATATGGAGCAATGAAATAAGAGAGCAGAGTGAAGTTCCATTACTAGAATCCTTTGAACATGGCTTCTGCTAGGCAGTTTCTAGAAGCTTCCATCAGCGCGGGGCTCAACCTAAACATGAGGACGCAGAACTCCATCCGATTCAAGGCTCCGTCACCGTCGCTGTCGCCTTCCCTCACCATACATCGCAGCTCCTCATCGCTCATCCCCTGTAACCCTAGCAGATGAGAATTCGTCTTCAAACTCTCCCAGGTGATCACCCCCGCGCTCTGGTCCATGACCACCTGGAATCCGTTGCAAAGCTCCTCCAGAAACCTGCCGGCGCCGAGCTTCTCGACCATGGATGGGAAGAAGTCCTCGAACTCTACCGTGTTGTCTGGTGCTGCCGCCATGGAAGTTGTTGGAGTTTTTGGGGGAGCGAGGGCGATTCGTCGTCTGTATTTATGCTGGAGTGGAAGGTTGATTTGTGGAGAGGACAAATGTAGAAGGGGGAAATTGGGGTGTTGCTTCCAGGAAGCTGCAGTGGAAGCGACGGTCGCTTTTGCTTCGTATGGCGGGAAACGGATTCCAAGGGGCAAGGAAATTGAAAGAGGGTCAGGGCGTTTTCCCTTCTTCTTTCCTCGCTGAATATAATATATTTTAAAAAAATAATCATTTTAGTTTCTGAATTATTATAAGTTGAGTTTTCTTCAAATATTATCTTTTTTTGTATAATTTTTTTTATTAATTGTTCATTTCAACTTATATAATCGTGAAGTAAATAATCCAAGTAATTGCAGAAATGAAAGGGTATATAGAATGTCATGTTTATTCATTGTTTAAGACCGCAAAATATGTTAATGATTTAAAATTTTAGTTATTAATTATTTAAAAAAATATATGATGAAAATAAAACATAATATAATTGAACTTCTAAATAACCGTATAACTAAAATAAATATACGCGTAAAGACTATTGAAAAAAAATATCATCAACGTCGTTTATGAGGAACACCTCTCCCTCGTCTAAATGTATGCATGTCACATCCATATCTACTTCGTCGTTCATGGTGTGGTGGCGCACCACGTCATCTAACTACGATGCCAGTGGCTCCTCACACTGTTGTGTAAACGTCTCGATAACATTATGATGCAGATGTATATGTCAACATGAACGAGTTTCACCTATGATCCCGCTTAGTTGATGACAAAAACAAAATGGAAACATCGTACGTGTCATCCACTGATGACTCAGTCAAGCACTGAGGGTTTCCTAGGAAGTGAGTTTAGTGGAGTTTTCATACAACTATAATCATCCCACGATGATTCAAATGATCCTGTTTGGAGCATTGTACAATCATCCATGTCAATCTCCACTCTTCCAGGTGGGAGTTGGGAGATGTGCTTTTCTTGGACCAAGTCTTCTGTGAGAGACTACCGAGGAGGTTGACTATTACGAAAACCATGGCAATGGTTTCGAGACATTAAAATTTGTATTTAGATCATTTTTCATTTCCATTATCATTGGAGGCGAGACATCAAATATCATTGCAGGTATTTCCAAGACCGAGGAACTGTCGTTTGGGTAAGCAAGGGTGGTTAGCACCTTAGTGCATTGGGCACTTCGACATTGTTGAGTGTATCACTGCGATTGCTTATTGGTAAGTGTTACCTCTCTGATTCAGCACAACAAATAACGTTTTTCACACATCTCAACATCAGAAGTATGAGCCTGACTATGTTCACATGATTTGTTGGAACCACATTACCCTAGAGTCAGATGCAACATTTGCTCACCCTAATTCATATTTTGGACACGCAAGATAAAATCTTGCAAGACCAACACACATCATTGGGACACGTGTTATAACATCACGATCGAGTTTATAATGTGATTTGGGAGCATGAGATGTTTATGCTAGAGCTATGGCCCAAGCTTTTACAAGACACCACCAACTTCCAGTTTTCCAAGGACAAGAATCCCAATGGTGGGGAGAATGTAACACCTCAGGTTTTAGGTGATTACTTGTTTTGTAGTATTTTTAAGCTTTGAAAAGGTCAGGTTTGTTTCAGGTAGTTTTAGTGGGTTTTTAGAGGTTATGGAGTGTTTTTAATGGATGCACAGTTGATGCACGGTTATGGAAAACTGTGTGATATTCTCAGGTAATCATGTAGGAGTGATTAGGGGTCTCTGGGTAAACCCAGAGTTGGCGTGCTATTTGAGTGAACCATGTAGTAACCGTGTGACCTCAGATAATTCTGACTAGTGGCGATTCACACGGTTGGCGTATGGTTTTCTAAATTGTGTGGCCAAACTGTGTAGCCCTGGATATCGTGCAGTGACACTGACATGATTGGTGTACGGTTTACTAAATTGTGTGGCCAAACCATGTGTGCCATTAAAGGGATCCAAAAATTAGATTTTTAACTTGAAGTTTCCATCGAGACACTCATTTCTTTCCTCCTTACTGGGGCTCTTGAACTAGAGGTTTCCTTGGGCGATTTTGGTGGTTCCCTTCATTCCTTCATTCAGGAGATTCCTCTCTTGGATTCATAGAGCATTTGGGGTAGGCAGATTCTCCCCCCCCACTTATGTCAAGAACTTGAATATTTGATGGTTTTAAAAGTTAAATGCTTGTTTATTTTATGTTAAATGAAACAAGATTATCTTGGTTGAACATTATCTTGATGTAAAAACACTTTTAGACAAACATTTGGGGTGGTGCCCGCAACGTGCTTAATAAAATTCCCCCTTGGTGATTTGGTTGAAGAAAATTATATTTTTTGTATGTGATAAACTTTTATTTGATGTGGGGTGGGCGTGTGTTCATGATGTATTGGACAAGGCCTTGTTGAATCAAACATGGGTGCTGGTGATGATATTAGGGAACAAGAGGTTTCATGGGTTAGTGCGCGTTCATGATGTATATGGAAAGGGACTTGTCAGTTTGGACTTGACCGATGTGCTAAAATTATGGCACACCGGATATACCGCTAACTGGAGACTTGGGTCATGAGGAACAAGTTTTTGCTCGCAAATTTGGTTAGTTTAAAGGGCCCGTTAGATGAGTGATGCATTGAGTTGGTTACATGACTCCCAGAGGGGAGGGGTTAGTGCATTGCATGAGTATGTGCGTTCATGGAATGGGTGTGTGGATTGTGGTGTGGGTTGCTTTGAGAAATAATGTTTTAAAAGAAAGGTGAAGTTTGGTATGAGTTATTTATGTAGTTTACGGTGACCTTGCTTATTTGTATCATGCATATCTCATGTTTTATATAATTTTTGAGCTAACTTTTTCTTGTTCAAGTGGAATGTGTGGGAAGTCTTTGGGAGATTTCCTACTATGTCATATGCTCACCCCCTATACATGCATTTTGATGTGTATGTAGATGTTGTTCAATATGATGTAGCTAAGGGGAATACCTTTTACTCCTCTCACAGAGTATCTATATACTGTTGTAACGACCTGAAATTTTGAATAAATCTTGTTTCCTAATTTCATGTGTTATTTTATTTTTATACTCAACAAAAATGTTTTATTTGATAAACATGATTATAATTAAAATGAGACCATTGGGTTTTGACTGTTATATGACCATTGGTCAATATGACCGTTGTGAACAAAATGTTTTGATTATTGTCTGTAAATATAAGTAATCTTGGTTAATTAATATAGAAAGAAGATTCGATGACCTCACCCAGTAGTCTTGGACTGATCGAAGCCCATTTAACAGAACATGGGAAGGAGGTAGCACCACTGGGCTTTGCTCTGGACCAAACCCAAGCTGAACTTCATCGTGTGAAGCTAGAACGGAATCGCCTTCGCGAGAAGTTCAACCTGATAGAAATTACTACTCGTGCGATGTTGGCCGAGCCTCCCTCGGATTCTCTCACCTTAGCACACCTTACACTTAGGTCCTATGCTGGTGTGATAAGGGGCTATTTAAGGAGACCGTAACTGCCTTGTGTAATCCTTTGTTTTAAATAAAAATTGGGATTTCTTCTTATGATGATGTTTATGACTTTTCAAATGTTCGGATAAATATAGTATGCATATTTTTGATGAATTTTAGAGAAAGGATATTTTAAAAAAATGTTTATGTAAACCTTAAATAATTAAAAATGTGTAATGAATTTCAAAAAATTGTCTTCTACAATTATGTTCAGTACGAAATTTAGAGTCTAATAAGATCAAATTGATTTTTGATGAATAGTAAATTATAAATAGTGATTTTATGCTTAGGATTAGTAATGTGACCAAATGGATTAGTAATCTCACTTAAAGAAAGTTTTAAAATAATCTAGGCACCTTGATTAAGTAATGTGATTCAATAAAATGGTTAAATAATAGTTTCATAAATTATTATTCAAGTATTAGTTTTTTCAGGTGAATAGTGTTTTTTAATTAAAAATTAAATTAAAAATATTTAGAAAATTATTTTTATAAAATGGATTTCATTTTTGAACTCAGAGCATCGATATTATGTTAAGGTAATTTTTGGGGTTTTTTTTCTGAAAAAAATGATTTTTTGGTGAATAGTGTATTTATTTAAAAATAAAATTAAAATATTTAGAAAATTATTTTTATAAAATGGAGTTCATTTTTGAAATCAGAGCATTGATATTTGGTTAGTGTGAAATTTTGGGATTTTTCTGAGAAAGTTGAATTTTCAGTGAATAGTAAAAATACAGTTTTAGGGTTTCGGTATGTTTAATGACATCATAACTGTGTCATGGTGATGTCATGAGATATTTTAAGGGTTGACCGACCTAAGGTGATGTATATTTGTATTGGGGGCCCCATGTGGCCTAACTTAATGGGAAATATCATGGGAGAGAACATGGTTTTGAGAAAAGCACATGTGAGGTGTCCCTTGGCCATTAATGCCTTGTCCCCTCACTTTCTCTATAAATACCAAGCCCTCCTCTCATCCATTCGACTCCAAAACCATCCTCAACGAAGTTATGGTCTCCTTACCTCCCAAGGAGTCCTCCAAAGGTGCCCCCAATCCCTCAAAGTCCAAACCTTTGAGTTTTAAGAGTTACGTTTTAAGGTAAGGGATCCGATCTCTCTCTTTCTTTTCAAGAAATCTCTTTTATGTAATTTATTTTATGCTCCATGTTCTTATGTTAAAGGGTGTTCTTTTATACTCCTCTTACTTCCCTTTTCATGTTCACATAATGAGATATCCCCTATTACTCTCATTATTTTGTTTTATGAAGTTTTAAGTGGCGCCGTTAGGCTGCCGAAATTTTTGTAACGAATTCTTTCTACCTTCTCATTTTCAAGATCTATTTTCTTGTCAAGTATTTTAAGTTCCTTTTTATTATGTTGGGGTATGATCTCTAAATATATCATACTGATCTTTTATTTTCTTATGATGAGAGACCCTACTTGATCTCTTCAATTCAGTATTTTGATGTTTTAAGTGGCGCCGTTAGGCTGCTGAATTTTTAAGTGGTTATTTCACCCTTCTCGTTTTGAAGTTCTACTTTCATGTCAAGTCTTTCAAGTTCCTTTTTATTATGTTGGGGTATGATCTCTATATCTATCATACTGATCTTTTATGTTTATATGATGAGATATCCTATTTGATCTCGTCAATTCTTTTTTTTTTTGAAGTTTAAGTGCCGCCGTTAGGCTGCCGAATTTTCATAAGAGAAATCCTATTTTGTCTTCCTTTCATGTTCTTCATTTCATATGGTACATCTTTCAAATTTCATTACCATGCTCATATATCCTTCTTATTCGGTCCCTCTACTGTTTTATGGGTCAATTATGATTGTTTGACCCATGTCCCCTCTCTTTTCAATGTTTTCTAAAAACCTTGTAACATAGCCGTTATGCTGCAGAATTTTCGTCTCAAAATGTCTCTCTCTTTTTTCTAAAGATATTTTATTTTATTAAGTGAATACTCAAAGCTCTACATTCTATATGGGTATTCACATATATACCAAAATGTTCTATTTTAAATTCTGGGATTTACATACATGAAACCCGCTTTCCCTTTTCGTGGGTTTAAAGTGACGTAAAGATCATGTCTTTAAAGCAGTTTTTAAAAAGTTATGATTATGAAATGAAACCCATTTATTTTATGCTATATGGGTCATTTATTAAATGTTTTATGATGATATATGTGGCTCACATGATAATAAAAGTAAATTTAAGGGTGCGCCCTGATAGCGCTCCAATGCATTGGGTAATGATGTAACCACTAGAGATTACAATTTTCACGATATCTTGGTGAATAACCTTGGTAATTTTTAAATGACACCTTGGGGATGGACCTTGGTGATATGTTCATGATTGTCTATATTAAATGTTGTAGCCACATCTTCAAGTTATGAAAAATGTTATTTTTATTATGATATGCCTCATGATTTCTTTCTCATGCCTTAAAGTTCTTTTCATGGCCTTATTGAAGTATCTCAAGTTCACATGTAAAATGTTTCTCTTGTTTCCCTTACTGGGCCTTCTGCTCACCGTTTCTTTTGATTTATGTCCCCAGGTTATGAGATTCAGTAATAAACCTAGGATGAACATGAGGAGAAGACTTTCAAGTGTTTAAGAAGAATGTTTTATTTTTTCATGTTTTATGTTCCTGGTTTCCAAGACACTAAACCTTAAAGATCCTCAGTTTTGTGTAATGTAATGAAAGTTTATGTTATAAAAAGACGGGATGCTATAACTGTGGTCCATTGGTTCCAAATGCAATGGAAGAACCTATTGGGCCCATGACTAACTTAGCTTCTATCAAATTCAACGGATCAACCACAATGCATTTGACATGAATGCTATGACCAATTAATTTTTTTTGAACAATATTGAAAAATATATTCACCAGAACTGAGAGATCAACTTTTTCATGTTAATTTATAATTAATTTATTAGCATGAAGAAATACCTCAGTCTTGAGTTCTTTATTCGATACAAGCATTGATCACTCGAAGGATATTCAGTTGTATTTTCATTATGCTGATGAGGACCTGAAGTAGAGCCCCTATAGTGGTGATCCACACATGATCCTTTGATCTCTAAACGTCACTGATGGTGCTTCGGGTGCTAGCATTGTAGTAATGATAATCTTGCACCACTCCCTTGATCGCAACCATGATCCCTTCATTTTGAAAGGATCATCTCTTGATCTCTTTGACTTTAGAGGAAATGAAGGAGGAAGAGTGAATCTCTAATGTTTGATAAAAAACTCTAGAGACGTTCTTTGTTGAGAGGGAGTTCTCTAGGGAGGAGAATGTTGTGAACAATGACTAACCTCTCAAAATTATCATAATTATCTATTTATAGACCTTGGGCTAGGGTTTCATATTAATTAATTGAACAAATACCCTTAATAATATGTTAAACCCAAAAAGAACCCAATTCCATGTAATAAATGTTGGAGTTGGTATCCTAGGACCAACTGTTTGTACTTTGATTACATAAATATTCGATGTATTGAGTATTAATAAAACTTATTATTATATATGTTTTGTTTTTCTACATGAATCTAATGTAATAATGTCCTAGAGTATACGTCACATTGATAAGGTCATAACAGCTCCCCGCTATGATGAGTACCTTGATGTGCTATGATGATATTCTCAAATAATGTTCAGTGGTTGGATGACGTACTATGATGGGACACATAGTACATAAACTATCAGGTGCGAGTACTCATAAGTAGATGAGGTTTCTTCTCATAAAGTTTTCACTTGGTAATCTCTAAGATGAGAGATTATGAGAACAAACTCAGCAATAGGAATTCTGCATATTTTGGTGTCATAAAATATTCCTATCTACAAGAGTATGTGATGGTCCTTAGACTTTAATATTATTATTAATGCATGTTACAACTCGTGTAAATAGATGTGTTTCGTAAACCAAGGTGATAACAGTTCATGGTGAAGTTGGATACGTTGGGTGCGTCACGAGTGACATGTCATTAATGAATAAGTCAAGAAAGGATTTGCCTCTTCCATCTTTATGGAAGCTAGTATCTCAACCCTTTGATTGGAATAGAGACATCGTAACAAATTCTATGGCCATGGTGTAATGATGTGTTTATTTTAGATAATCAAAGGAAGACATATCGAGTATATAGGTTGGTGACACGAATGTGAAAATTTCTTGATGAGATATTATGAAAAAGCTATTATATTATAGAGTGAGAATTTATATGTGGTTGTCAAAGTTGGAACATTAAGTTCTTTTTCTTAGGTTTCTTGACCCATTGCTAGATAGTAATCTTGGACATTAAGAAAGCCCGCCTAATGACAACAAGAAATAATCCTAGAGGGTCACATATAAAGTGTTTCTGCTGATCTCGATTAAATTCTATTTTTGATTTTAATTAATAGAATAAATATTATTCTCATGTTTGAGGAATAATTGCATTCAAGTTATATTGATCACATAAATTAAATAAATATTTATTCAACGAAATGTGAATAAAATATTTATTTTATTTAGTGAATATTTTAATAAATATTTATTCACTAAATTGTGAATAAAATATTTATTTATGATTAAAATATTTATTTGATGTTCAATAAATTCTTCAGGAGTTTGAACATACCAAGATCGAGTCTGATGAAAAATATTAATTAAAAATACCATCACATAATATTTTTTATTGCACAAGTTGGCGCACACCCCAAAATAGTAATAATATAATTATTATTATGTGGAATAGGGTTTATTAAAGGTAATAAATGTTATTTAATGACTGATATGAAATTAAATAATATTTTAACTTAAATCCTAACTCTATAAATAGACGGTTGTGTCTACTATGTAGAGCATCCAAATTTGAGAATAGAGAATTGTTGTGTATAAAGAATTCTCTCTCAACTCCTCCTTCTCTCTCCATCTCAAGAATGAGATGTTTAAGATAGATTTCTTCAAGATTGAAGAATGAGAAATCAAGAACAAACAACACAAGACATCCAACTTGCTGCGCTAGCACCTGAAGATTGAGTAGTGTTGCTCGTAGATCATAGGAGCATGTGTGGATCATTGATAGAGGGATTCTATCCTTGGATCCTCACAACGCAATGAAGGAAATCTGAAAGGGTATTTTTGGATGATCAACATTCAACAAAGAAGTGCTGTAGAAGGAACTGTGCAGTACTGTAGCAGGTACTATAGCGGGAAATGTGCAGTAATGTAGCAGGTACTATAGCAGAAATTGTAGCATACACTGTTTGGCACTGTAGCAGCCGAGAATATGCCCCCGTTTGGGCCTTTGGGTCACCGATTTGGTCCCTGAGTCCTGTAAGGCCTTCGGGCCACCCAGGACTTCGGGTCAGTAAGGCCTTTGGGCCACCGCAAGGCCTTTGGGCCACCTTAAGTGCATATGCAAACCAGACAACCTACAAGGAACAAGCTCTACAAGGAGGATGGGCAATGAGATTTTACCACAACAGAAGCTAAATGGATTGCAAGAATGAGAGGGTATGACACCTGCCATCGGGACAAGCCTGTGCATGCATGGGAATGCCTATCCGAACAGCCATGCGAAGGCGGAGAGCTGATTTCACGATGAAGATGCTGGGGAGGAGCAGTTCCAAGTAGTTAGTCTGGGTTGTATGTAATGTTTGAAGCCTACGGGCAATGAATTCCTATAAGGCCTACGGGCCATGTAATACTTACACCTACGGGCCTTGTAAGGGTTCCACCTCACCCCTTGAAAGGTGGATTATCAAAATCAATAAAAAATGAAGGCCTTTGGGCCATTGGAGGAGTGGAGTTCATAAGCCCAAATATTGATTTTTTTTCAAATATTAAATAAATTAATTATAAATTTGAAGTGCAATATCCTCACTCTTGGTTTTGGGAAATGATTATTAAAAGAAATTTTAATATATTTCCCACATCTGTACACTTCCATTGTGCCCAAAACCATTAATTGGTATCAGAGAGGTTACGTTTAAATTTATAATTATTTATTTTATTGTTGATCTATGCACAATTTTGGTTAGATATTCATTTCATGTTATTCATTATTTAATCCAATTTGAATTAACATGTTATCTAAATATTCATCATGTTCGTTCAGTGTTTCATTTTCTTGAAGGTTTAAGAAAAAATGAATAATGACCAGAGATGCCATTGGGAAGTGCCAAATCATTGGCTGGTAAAAATGGGTTACACAACATGCGGCCGGAGCACACACCGTATACCCATGAGCATTGTATCTAGATTCACCAAGAAATTAATTACACGTAGTGATTTTATTGAAAGCTGCATGTTTACCGGGCCAACCTAACACACAGAAAGTGGATACATGGTGTGTAGTTGGCATGTACACACCGTGTAGTCCAACCGAGTTAACACGCCAAAGCCCTGGGTATGTGATTTGGATATACGACAACTGAGGTACATGGTGTGTAGCTACATGTACACGTTGTGCAGTCTCCCATTAATGGAAAAAATTAAAATTACATTAAATTTGAAAATTGCAACATTAAAACCTTTTTTTATTGATTGGAACACCGTTGTGTGTTTGACAATTTAATAATGCTTTTAAAGAATTTTAAATTATCAATTAATTTATTTTAATTAATATGTCATTATTGATTTTGTCATTTATTTTATATGAATTTCATTAATGATGGGTATCTTAAAATAATATTAGATGATCATTAAGATAAAATGGAATTAATTAATTAATTAATTAATTGATTAATGGAAGTAGGTTTATCTTAAATAATAAAATAACGAATAAATAAATGAATATTATTGGTTTATTTTTGCGCGTTATTTGCATGTATGACCATTTATGAGTTTGAACAAGACTTGTGTATGTGTTGGATGTTTTAATTTAATATATTGCATGAGTTTTCAATTATTTAATATTAAATTAGATGATGTCTCATGAGTTATCCCTCCCTCCATTATTATATAGGACCTACGTGTCTAAAAATATTTATATAACCCCTTTAACCAATCATTTGGTTCCCCTAACCTACGTGTGATTAATAAATATTTGTAATTAATGGAGCATCTCAAGGTGTGTGGAGGCGATTCAAGACCAAACCATAATGATTCCAACCCAGGTGATACAACGATGAATAGGTGAAATACTGTAACTCATGCCAAGAACGACAATAAGAGTTATTTATCCTAGGTAAAAGGTTGATTTCATGTCCGATAATTAAATCAACTGTTAGATAAAGATCATGAATGATTCATTTAATTAAATATTTATTTATATCTATGAAATTATTTATTTTATGTATGTAAGACCATGATCACATAAATAAATGAATTAATGTGAAAATATGAAAATTAAATAAATGAATTATGCCTAAATGTTTTATCCAACATGGTTAATTAATTAAGTAACATCCACTTAATATTAACAAGATGTTTAAAAGATAAAACAAGATAAAATTTATGCAAAATAAATTAAAATAACTCAATTAAATATTAATTCAGACTAATCCTTTCATTACTTTTTTGGGAATGAAACCATAGAACTAAGTGTAGTACATGGCCAAAGTATGGACACTTACTTTTATTAGGGAGTTATCATGAGAGTTTTGGGTAGACTTAGCCGAAATTGTATTGAGTTTAATATCCAAAGTTTGTTCAATACAAATTTGGAGGCAAGTATTGAGTAAATCCATGTCAGTATTTCAAGATAGGGGAATCCACTCAACAGATCAAGGAGTTGAAAGTCCACAGTTGGAAAGACTGCTTACCTAATTACATTATTATGGTTATCATGGAAAAAGTTGGGATTATTAATAAAAGTAATTGGGATAATTTCCACTAGAATGTTAAATCAATTATACATTCCGAGTATAATGGTGAGAGATATTGAGACTTGATAAAATAATGGGATATTTAATAAATAAATAAATAAAAACATTTAATTTATTATATCTCAATTATTTTGTAATCAAGAAAAGTGCTAATAATATGATCTTTTTAATTGTAGATTAAAATGAAAATTTTATCATCCACATTATCCCTATGATCAATATTGGAGAAAGATAACCTCCAAACTGGTAGTAACTTCTAGGAGTGGTTTAGATACCTTTAGGTTGTGCTATGCCACAAATGGAAATATTACATGCTAGAATCCTCAACGATTAATCCACCTGCTAAATAGGTGAGTGATGAAGAGTTTCTTATCTATGAAAAACATTTGAGCGATGCGGTCGACGTTCAATGTTTGATGATTTCATCGATGTCTAGTGAACTAATGAAGCCTCATGAAAAGAAGGGCCACTGGAAGAAAAACTACACCCATCCAAAGAAGCAAGAGGAAGCTTCAAGTGCATTTTTATCGAGTGAAATTTATCTATTTCTAAAAATTAGGTATTAGATACAACTTGTGGTTCTCACATATGTATTGAAATATAGGAACCAAGTAGATTTAGAAATATTGAATGAGGATAGGTAGATCTTTGAGCAGCCAACAGAGCTAAACCTGCTGCTGTAGATATCAGGGACTGCAACATCATGTTGCCAACTAGAATGATTTTGGTTTTAAAGGGCTGTTATTATGTGCCTTAAGTTACCAAAAACATTATTTATATATCCATACTTGATATAGATAGATTTATTTTCAAATTTGGGAATAAATGTTTCTTCTTTTATAAAGATAACATTTATTATGGTAAGACACATTTAAATAATGATATTTATGTGTTGGATTACATGAACCAAATAATGGAAATCGATAATGAAGTAACTTCACATGACTCATACCAAACCCAACTTTGGAATCATCAGCTTGGTCATGTAAATGAAAAGTGCTTGACTAAATTACATCAAGATGGATATTTAGATTCTTTTGAACTAAAACCACTTGGTGTATGTCACACATGTTTACAATGAAAAATGACCAAATCACCATTTAGTGGGAAAGGTGAAAAGGTTAATAAGATTCTTTAATTAGTTCATATCGATGTGTGTGGACCATTTCCTATTGAAGTAAGGGGTGGGTACTCATACTTCATAACTTTTACTAATGATTTTAGTATATATGGATATGTCGACTTAATTAGGTATAAGTCATATTATTTTAACAAATTCAAGGAATACAAGAATGAAGTTGAAAACTATCTTGGTAATAAGATTAATACACTTAGCTTAGACCATGGTGGTGAATATCTTAATCAAGACTTCATTGATTATCTACGAGAGTTTGGGATTTTATCACAACTCACTCCTCCTTATATGCCTCAGTGGAATGGTGTAAGTAAAAGGAGGAACCACACCTTATTAGAGATGGTTAGATCAATTATGAGTCATGAAAGTATTCCTTTATCATTTTGGGGATACACATTATAAACAACAACATACGTACTAAAACGAGTTCTAACTAAATAAACAGATAGTATACCATACAAATTATGGAATGGAAAGAAACCCATGTTGTCTTACTTACATGTGGGGTTACAAAACATTTGTTAAGGCCTCTTTAGGTAATAATCTTTCACTCTAAGGCACAAAGTGTATCTTTATAGGACAACCCAAATAAACAAATGGACGCAAATTATAAAATCATTTAGAAAAAAAGTTTGTGGTTGACAGACATCCCACATTTATTGAGGAGGATATTATCCCAAAAATATATGGTGAGAGTGAGATAGACTTTGATGAAGTCCAGGCTCAAGATACATAAGAGTTGGAATAAGAAAAAATTCCAAAAATCCCTGTGGAAGAAGAAATTGTTCTAGAGACACAATTACTGCATAGGAGTACTAGGGATATTAGAGAACCAGAATGGTATGGTTTTCTAGTCACCAATGATGATGACTCATTATTAGTTAATAATAATGATCCTCTAACCTACAAGGAAGTAGTAAGTGGCACAAATTTTTCCAAGCGGAAAGAATCCATGAATTTTGAAATGGATTCCATGTACCAAAACCAAGTCTGGATTTTGGTAAACCCTCTAGTAGATGTAAAACCCATTGGTTGAAAATGGGTATTCAAGAATAAATTGGACATGGAAGTACAAGTTAGTACCTATAAGGTGAGACTGCTTGCAAAAGGGTTTAAAAAACATCAAAGCATTTACTATGATGAAACCTTTTCACCAGTTGCAATGATGAAATCCATCATAATTATACTTTACATTGTAGCTTTCCATGATTATGAAATTTGAAAAATGGATGTAAAAATAGCCTTCCTTAATGGGAACCTTTAGGAAGATGTCTATATGACACAACCTGAAGGGTTTATGACTCCAAAGGATGAAAAAAAGGTATGAAAGTTACAAAAATCCATTTATGGATTAAAGAAAGCATCCAGGTCATGGAAAATTTGTTTTGATGAGCCCATAATGAAATTTGGTTTCATAAAGAACAAATGTGAGCTGCATGTATATAAATGGTTTAGTGGGAGTGAAGTCATTTTATTCATAGTATATGTTGATGACATATTACTCATTAGAAAAGAAATACTAGTCTTACAATCTGTTAAAGAATAGTTGAATAAATGATTCTCTATAAAGGACTTGGTCGAGACATCATATATTCTTGGGATCAAGATCCATCATGATAGATCCAAGAGGTTGATCAACCTAAGTCAAAGTACATACATTGACAAGATACATAAGAGATTCAGTATGGAACAATCCAATAGGGGATTGTTGCTATCCTCACATGACATTCACATTTCTAAAAAAATGTGTCCCCAAACATACAAGGAAAGAAATAGAATGGCAAGGATTCCATATGTATCGGCGATTGAGTCAATCATGTATTGTATGCTACATACTAGGCTAGATGTCGCCTACGCATTAAGTGTGGTAGGAAGATATCAAGCTGATCTAGATGACTTCCATTGGATGGTAGTCATGAATATCCTTAAGTGTTTAAGGTGTAATAAGGATATATTCTTGTTTTATGGAGGAGATGATGATCTAGTCATCAGAGTATATGCATATGATAGTTTCAAAACAAATCAAGATGACATGAAGTCACAAAAATGATATATATTCACTTTGAATAGATTTTCTTTGAGCTAGAAGAGCTCAAAGATGACTACGGTTGTAAATTATACAGTAGAGTCTGAGTATATTGCAGATTCTGAGGTAGTTAAAGATATTATCAGTAAAGATCCTATCACAATCTATTGTGATAATACCACAACAATATATCTTGCACAAGATCCAAGGTCACATCAATATTTGAAACACATACATCATAAGCATCATCTTTTGATAGATTTTTCTCAGAGAGGTGAAGTTGTAGTGAGCAATATTTCTATGGAAGAAAACCTGGTGGATTCCTTGACTAAATCCATGAATTAGTAGAAACATTAATATCATGTGAGGTCTAACTGCCTGAAGGTCATAGGCAGTTGGCTCTAGTCCAAGTGGGAGTTTGTTAGAGTTTGTGTTCTAAGACCAACTATTTGTACTTTGATTACATAAATATTCAATTTATTGAATATCAATAAACTTCTCATTACACATTTTTTTTGTTCTTCATGATTCTAATGAAATAATGTCCTATAGTATACATCACATTGATGAGGTCATAATAGTTCCCCGCTATGATGAAAACCTTGATGTGCTATGATAATATTCTTAAATAATGTTCTATGGTTGGACAATGTACTACGATGGGACACATAGTACATAGATTTTCAGGTGTGAGTACTCATAAGAATTTGAGGCTTCTTCTCATGAAGTTTTCACTTGGTAATCTCCAAGATGAGAGATTATGAGAATAGACCCACCAATAGGAATTTTGTATGTTTTAGTGTAATTAGATATTAATATCTACCAGCGTGTGTGATTGTCCTTAAACTTTAATATTATTATTAATTCATGTTACAACTTGTGTACTTAGATGTATTTCATAAACCATAATGATAACAATTCATGGTGAAGTTAGATAAGTTGGGTGCATCATGAGTGACATATCATTAATGAATAAGTTGAGGAAGGATTTTCCCATTCCATATTTATGGAATATGATATCTCAACCCTTTGATTATAATAAAACCATTGTATTAAATTCCATGTCCCTGGTTTAACAACGTGTTTATTTAAGATAATCAAACATAGACAAGTCGAGAATATAGGTTGGTGACACAAATGTGAAACCCACTTGATGAGATATTGTTACAAAGGGATTATATTATACAGTGAGCATTCATATGTGGCTGTCGAAGTTGTGACATTAAGTTATTTCTCTTTGGTTCCTTGACCCATTACTAGACAGTAATCTTGGACTTTAAACAAGCCCACCTAATGCCAATAAGAAATAATCCTAGAGGGTCACACATTAAGTGTTTTCTTTGATCTCGATTAAATTCGATTTGAATTTAATTAATGGAATAAATATTATTCTCATATCCGAGGAATAATTGTATTCAAGTTATATTGATCACATAAATTAAATAAATATTTATTCACTAGCATGTGAATAAAATATTTATTTTATTTATTGAACATTTTAATAAATATTTATCTTCTAGATTGTGAATAAAATATTTATTTATGTATAAAATATTTATTCATTTATTCTATAAATTTTGTAGGAGTTTGAATGGACTAATACCGAGTCTAATGAATAATATTAATTAACATGATCGTTACATAATATTTGTTATTGCGCAAGTTGGCGTGCACCAAAAAATAGTAATAATATAATTATTATTACATGGAATGAGGTTTATTAAAAGTAATAAATGTTATTTAATGGATGGTATGCAATTAAATAATATTTTAACTTAAATACCAACTTTATAAATAGACAACTATGTCTATTGTGTAGAGAATATGTTAGGTCCACAAGGATGAATACCCTGAGGGGGGGGGGTGAATCAGGGTATGACTAATTTAAAATTAACACCTGTTCTGATCTTGTTTCACTGTTAAGAAAAAACTCTTCTCTCTTTTTCCCATTGAACCATGTAAACATAAAGTAAAGCATGCACAAGACACAACAATTTTTATTTGGTTCACCGCTAAGGGATACGTCCAAGGAGCATACGCCTACAGGTTGTCGGTCATACCAAATTCCACTAATCTTCACTAGCTATGGATTACAAGGTTTGGACATAGTCACTCTGTCCCAGGCTCACTACCTTTACAAGGTTTAGGGTCAGATCACTACTTTTCCAAGGGCCACTCCCTATTTTTCTCTCTCTGGCTCACTGCCGGTGGAGAGAATCACCTTCTTCCTCTTCCTTCGCTCACTTCTCTGGAAAGGATCCACTCACAGTTTATAGACTTGTAGGTCTCTTCATTTGAATGAAGGAATGTATCTTCCTCTGTTTGTAGATGCTCTGTTGAAGTCCAGATTTCACCCATAGATGAATCTCACTTTGCACCAAAGGAATCGGGCAATCTTCTAGCTTTCACGCATCCTAGAAACACTGCCGTGAAACAACCTTACTTGACGCACAAGTCTAACCCGACGCGCAAGTATCGACGTGAAGGTCAAAACTGGCATGCAGGTCCACCTCAACCACCTACGCGTCACAACCTTCTTTAACTCCAAACCTGTGCGACTCACTTCCTTTTACGCCCAAACCAATATTGGCGCTCAACTACCAACTGGCGCGCAACTTCAAACACTGGCGCGCAAGTCCACCTGCGCGACCACACACCACTTGCGTGACTTCCACACTTGCGCGACATGAGCTCTGATTTTTCAAAATGTTGAACTTCGTTGAAAATGAGGAGGGGTGGTCTAGTATTTATAGGCATTTGGACACCCTGCGCGACAGCGCGCAAGTCAACCCTCAGCGCACAAGTCTCGGCACGTAAGTCTCTTCCCCTGCAAGTCACTTGTGTGACCCACTTCCAAACTTGCGCGAACCTATTTACTTTGCCATATTTTGATCTTAAAATCTTGAAAAACAACAGGCGCACAAGTTTCCAATCCTCCTAATCATCAACGCGCAAGTCCTTTCTCTTGGCGCGCAGGTCACCTGCACGACCAACTCAATACTTGCGCGACCCTTATCCCTTTGCCATATTTTGATGATCTGATATTAAAAAACATATGGCGCTCAAGTTTTCAAGCCTTCAAATACATGGCGCTCAATTACCTTTGACAAAAACCACTTTTCTTCATTTGTCAATTTTCAGGCCCAAAAATTTGGCAAACACTGGAAAACGGCGCCACCTTGTATTTGTTCTTTTTGTACTGCCTCCAGAACATTTATTCCTTTGTCGACATTCTTGAATCCAACATGGATCATTGAACACAACTCTTGAACTCGAAATTACACCATGAAATCCCCCTTGTCAACAAATTTGTATGTCATGGTTTGCTTTGTTAACAATCACAACACAATTGTCCACTTTGTCAACAAACAGAATCACCTAAAAAATGCTTCAATGATGCCTTGAGGGATATTTTCCCAACAGAATATAAAATTGAGAATAGAGAATTGTTGTGCATAATGAATTCTCTCTCAACTCCTCCTTCTATCTCCCTCACAAGAACGGGAAGTTTAAAATATATTTCTTCAAGACCAAAGAATGAGCGATCAAGAATGAACAACAAATGATATTCAAATCGCTGTGCTATCACCCAGAGATTAAGTGATGTTGCTTGGAGATCATAGGATCATGTGTGGAATATCACTAGAGGGATTCTATCCTTGGATCCTCATAGCACAGTGAAGGTAATTTAAAAGGGTCCTTTCAGATGATCAACATTCACCAATGAATAAATTTCCTAATCCCAAGTATTTATTTCTTCAAATATTAAATAAATTAATTATAAATTTGACATGTAAGATCCCCACTCTTGGTTTCGTGCAGTGGTTATTAAAAGAAATTTTAATATATCGCCCACCTCTGCATGCTTCCACTACACCTGGAACCATCAATAAAGTTATATTATTATTTTATTTCGTGTCATGCACTAACACGTGTGATGATAAATATTTATTTTATAGTTTGACAAATAAATATTTATCACCAAACAAAAATTTCTTCGCTTTTCCTCCTAAACATTTATTAAATTCTTGATTAAATTTTTAAATATCATACATTCAATAAATAAATTATGATTTTTATTTATTTTAATGAACAAATAATTATTTCATTATCCACATAACTAAATAAATTATTTATCTAATAAATAATTATTTTATTACCTTGCAAATAAAAAGTGATAAATAAATGTAATGTATTCACGTAATTAAAGAGTTACCTTGTGAATAAATATTTATTTAATATTTGCGATCAATAAATAAATCCTGAATAAATATTATTCATCGGTATTGAGAATAATATTTATTTTAACTATTAAATATAAACAATATTTAACTGAGTTCATTGGAAAAACTTTGTGTGTGACCCTCTAGGCCACTTCCCCGATGACATTAGGAGAGCTTTCCTAAAGATGAATATTACTGTCTATAAACAAGTTAAGACACCCTTAGAGGAAGAGGATACATTGCAATGACAACAACCACATATGAACACTCACCATGTAATACAATCTCTTTTTCATGATATCTCATAAAGCAGATTTCACAACCATGCCATTAAATTATATGTTTAAAATGTATTTATTTGGCCATCTAAAATAAACTTATCATTACACCATGGCCATAAAATTTAATGTGATGATTCCATTTCAATCGAAGGGACGATATGTCAAATTCCATAAAAATGGAAGGGAAAAATCCTTTCTTGAATTATTCATTGATAACACATTATTCATGATGCACCCAACATACCCAACTTCTCGTGAAAATATGACATCATAGTTATAGTTAGTGCATCAAAGTATGCGAGTCATGATATGAATTAATAATAATATTAAAGTCTAAGGATCATTACACATGATCTAAGATAGGAACATCCAATGATATGTTAATATTTATAATTCCTACTGGGTTTCTGTTCACATAATATCTTATCATGAAGATACCAAATGAAAATTTAATGTGATGAAGTCTTATCCACTTATGAGTAATTTCAATTGACAATAAATATACCATATGTCTCGTCATTGAATTTTATCTGACCATAGAACAATATTTAAGAATATCATCATAGTACTTTAAGGTTCTCATCATAGTAAAGAAAAACTATGAACTTTTTAGTATGACAAATATTCTTGGACATTATCACATTAGTGTTACATAGAAGAATAATAAATATGTGATAAGGTATTTATTAATATTTAAATCCATGAATATAAAGTAAATCTAAAGTACAAATTATTTGGTTCAAGGACACAAAATCCAATAGAATTCCACTTAAAATAGAGCTAAATTATAATAACTAGTTAGTTCTCACATGTTATATATACTTTTTTTGAGTATGTCTATAGCTACTGAGCCTACCATATTTCTGTTTCTAGGGTTGGTATAACCAAATAACTGTGTGGAAAATATACTTACTACAACATCACTACCTTGAGAAAACCCCTCAAGTAATGATATTACCTAGTATCTACCTCTTTTTTACCTTAACAAAATCCTGATATATTGATTAAGTCCATAGTCAATGCTTATTATAATAATTATAAAACTCTTATGTTTTATATAACCCCAAGTAAGAAAATACATTTCTAAACCACTTCTTAAGGTGAATCATATGACATGATATACTCATATATTGTGGATATGGAAACCACTGGATGTAATAAGTTTTTATTTTATATTACCTTATCCTTACCATGATACTAGATAAAATTAAACTAAATTGTAATGCCTCTCAATTATTCAAGGTGAAATACATTTTTTTATAATTTTTTTTAGTTTTTTCAATGGGTTATGGTCTATAGAGGGGTATGTAGGAGGTTCATGGGATTATTGGGAAGAGGATAAGACCATAGAAAATTGCCGCAGGTCCACTAGATAGTTGTTGAACTATCCAGTTTCCTAGGAAGTTTGCTTAGACCCACCGGCTAGCTGGTGGTGTCTAATGACTATCTAGTGGGGTTTTGGGTAGATTTTTAATGAAAGAGCATTTTTTAATTTCACCATACAACCCCTATTACACCTCCTTATACTATACCACAACCAATTGTTAAAATTTTCAGTGGGAGAGAATTATTTAGGAAGGATTTGGCTCCCCACACCCCCTTTATTCACTAAATCAAATCCTGTTTTTTTTGTTTGATTCCTGTGGGTAAAACTAACATCGTTCTAGCTTAAAATATATGTTTATCTTGGGTTTATTTTTCTAAAACCACAATGCTACGAATTTGGGGTTGTTTTTAGGGATTTTGGGTTTTGGGAGTATTACAGACAATGATTATTGGAGGTTTATACTCACTTCACCTAAGGTAGGAAAGCCCTTACCATTTTACAGCTTTTGCATAGAGTTACATGTATCGTTTTGTGTGTGGGTGGTATTAGAGACTTATGAATAAGGTATGAAATAACCCTATTTGGTCCGTATGTGTATAGTGTACCCATTATAGGGGGATATTTGGGTAAATTCTTGGTTAGAATATAAATTCCACTTGGGAATGTGTTTGGAATAGGGGCTGTCTACTTGGAAACTTTGACCTTGGGGGAGCAATTTGGACTCGATTGGGACTAGTTAGGCCTGGATATATTATGGATGAGATGGAATAATGATTTTAATTACTTTAAATATTATTTTGTTTTATATTAATTATGTTAAGATCATAAATTATGGCGGCATCCCAAGAACCTTCATGATAGGACAGGGTGACATGTGACCCTCCCAAGAACCTTCAGGATGGGACAAGACGATATGATGGGCCTCCAAAGAACCTTTAGAATAGGATAAGGTTATATGATGGGCCTCCCAAGAGTCTTAAATATGGTACGAAGTGATATTTTGGGCCTCCCAAGAACCTTCAAGATGGGATAGTGATATGATGGGCCTCCCAAGAACCTTCAAGATGGGATAGTGATATGATGGGCCTCCCAAGAACCTTTGGGATGGGCCAGGGTGATACATGAGACCTCCTAAGAACCTACAGGATGGGTCGTGGTACGATTGTGGCCATGAACTATGGGAAAGGCCCTACCTCGGGGTTATTCATGCCTATGATATTTCTAACATACTATCCTTTCACCATGGATCTGAAATAGGTAGGGATGAGGTTCATGGAAGATTGGTTAGCACATAATGACTTGACAATATTACAAGTTTATGTATTTATTTTCCGTTGATGCATCCACCTTTATACACTTACTGCATTTATGTTAAGGGCATATTGGTGGTGTCCTATTGAGATTATTATCACACCCTACATGGGCATCTTGATGTGTGTTCAAACTTTATGATCAGGGACCTGACTAAGGTAAAATTCCCTGTGTTGGAATGTTGTGTAGGTGCTGGTGGTTGGGGATTGAGGTGACATTGGGACATACTTTGGGAGAAGTAATTCATCTTAATTTTTATGGGTTTTCCCTTTTTACATTGATCCAATTCTTTTGTGGATCCCTGTTTACTAATTTATATGACTTTGTATACTATATTTCATTTTTTTAACATGTTATGACGATATTATGGTACTATTGTTTTAGTTATTTCTGTTGTTGTATTAACTCTCTTATATTCACAAATACCAAGGTCATAGTCTCCCCATATGTTTCCTAGGTCCTCACCGCTAGTTCGTAGCCTCTTGCATACAGGGAGGTGTGCATGAGGTCATGTACCACATCAGCTCATACTGAGTGATTAGGTCTGGGTGTTATAAAAAAAATAGAAGTGTTTAGTTCCCTTAATCAATAGCAATCCCACTTCTCCAGACACTAAGAACTCATATAGTTCTAATTTGTCAAGTATTTCCATATAGTTCTTACTTCAAGTCGGTGTAACTACATTAGATATATTTGATATTCACATAGTATGAATCATATTATTTTAAACCTTATCATTTTAATTAAACCCTTGGTTAACTAATTTTAACCCTAACCATAGTAATGACTTTTTCAATATTAAAGGCTTATAATTTTACGTACATGGTGAAAATTAGAGCATAAATGGATAAGGGATGAAATTTTAGACCATATATTATACCCTTGAACTAATCCATGATTTTTATTATTTTTAAATAATTTAATAAAATATTTTTTTCATAAAATATCATTATTTTTATTTTTGAAACTATTCATTTAATTTGACTTTAATGTCATGAATATTACAATGGAATATAAATATAAGACTTTAAAACATAACCAATATGTTATATTTATCTCTAAAATTCATGTAATACAATAATTCATCCAAATTTTATTACTTTTATTATTTTTAAAACTATTTTTTTCTATTACTTGAACAACTACTACGTTGGTGTTGCGTAAGCATTTAAGATAATTATACAATTACTAAAAATTAAAAATAAATTACCATAATTATAATAAATTAGTTATGATAAAAATAAACATTTATATTCATTCATAACTTATTCTTATCCCTATGTGAACAAATAAAATAAATTTAAAAGTAGGAGGGTGACATTTTGGAATTTTCTTAACTAAAAATAATTTAAATATCATTATCAAGGTCAAATGGCACCAAAATGAAATATATTAGAATTTGGTATGGATTTAGTAAAATTAATATCACATAATGAAATAAATACATGCATTGAGTTGATTTTGAGACCTTATCTCATGGTTTTAACCCAGTTTTTCCCATTTTACCCTTACCGAGGTGACAAATATTTAATATGATTACTATTCATAATGAAAAAAAAGAAACCTATTTACTAAATTTGAACCTCCTTATTCCAAATATGGTATATATATATATTTAAAATATTTAAATCACTTGAAGTGGTATAATTAAATTTTAATATAAATACATAAAATGCAATGAAAAATAGTTTTTAGATAAATGAGTTTTTAAGCATAAAAATTAACTTATTTCAAAATCATGGATATTTATGATTAAAATGGAAGTAATTAGTTTATTATAAATAAAATAGATAATATTTCACTTTAATATCAAATAAAAAATATAACGAGTCTTTTAAATTACTTTATTTAATGAAAATAAATGACAGTATTTGAAAAATCAGTATTTTTTACTATTCATTGAAAAATCAATCATTTTAGAAAAATCTAAAAATTTCACCCTAAGTTAATTTTTTTCTAATTTAAAAATGATAATATTTTTATAAAAATAAATTTCTAAAATTAGAATAAATTATTTATCCATGCACTAAATGTAATAAAAACCACTTTTGAGGAAAACATATTATTGAATTATAAAACAGTTTTTTTGAAAATTGAGTTCTAATTTCATAATAATTAATGAATACATTTGTTTGAAATAAAATATTTATACATATTTATCATAATGTGGTTAATCCTATTCATATCCATCAATCTATCATATAGGCTATAACTATCATTTAGTAACATTTCAATAGTTTTTTTGGTTTGTTTAAACTCAGTGTTGTGTGTAAAGAAAGATTTCAAAGAAATTAAATTTATATAAAGAGATATATATCATTAAATATTACGGTGAAACTTTATAAACCTATTATAATAATTTCACCCTTGAAATTCTATCATGCCAATACAACCGATATAGGATACTTTTATCTCATCACATCCTTAGGCTCCTACATATCTTCCTCAATTTTATGATTTCATCACAAAATTTTGACCAGGTGAATGGTTTTATTTCATAGAACTTTCTCTATATGAACTAGAATATCCACTAGTTGTTCCTATTAATATAGATATTTCTCCATTGGTTTTACCTCTTAGTTCAATACATGTGAAGGTCTGGGTATGTACTTCCTTAGGAGAGATACATGGAACACATCTTGAACTTGAAAGATATTTAGTGGAAGGACCAAATGATAAGCTACCATACCAATATGATCAAGAATTTGAAGGGATAAATATATCTAGGGATCAACTATTTCTTCTTTCTAAATATCATAACCTTATTTTAAGGATATATTCATAGGAATACCATGTCACCAACTTCAAACTCTAGATCTTACCGATGATTTCCAACATAATTTTTTTATCAACTATGAACTACCCTTATGTGTTGTTAAATGGATCTAAAAATCTCTTCCATTTTCTCAACTATATCATATCCCAATATCTTTCTTTTTGAAACTTCATCCTAGCATATTAGAGTTATTCACTTCTTTGCATAAAGGGATTTATAAGTATCTATTTGAATGCTCAGGTACAAGCTATTGTTATAAGAAAATTACCCCAAAGGAAGGTGTTTATCCCAACCACCTTTGAAATCCATAGAAAAGTATCTCAGTATGTCTTCAAGAGTTTTAATGGCCCTCTCAGACTAACCATCTATATAAGGATGATAAGCAGTACTAAAACACAACTCTATATCAAGATTCTGCTGAATACTTCTCTAAAACTTAGAGGTAAACCTTAGATCTCAATCAAATATGATTGAGAGTGGTACTCCAAGAAATCTCATTAATTCCTTAGTGTATAACTAAGTAATAGGATAAAGGGATAAATATTCTCTAATAGTAATAAAATGTGATGATTTCATAAGGTGATCAACTACAACCCAAATAACATTATGGAATTTAGACATTTTAGGGGGTTCTATGATGAAATCCATGGTAATGTATTCCCATTCCCATTTTGGTATGGGTAATGGTTGTAACATATAATTAGACTTATATTTCTTAGCTATAACTTACATATTCACTAAGAATCAAGATACATACTTTGTGGTATTTCTTTTCATGTTATCTCACCAGAAACACTCTTTTATATATCTATACATATTCATACTTACAGAATGAAAAAAATGATATACTATGGGATTCAAAAAACAACTCCATATTCATGTCAGGTATTGATGAACACATACTCGATTCATAAACCTTATCATTCCATCATGATCATGGTAGAACATAGGAACATTACTCAAATTATTCTATAATTCCACATCATCCTTATGCACCTTCTTAATCCTCTCATGGATAAACTGTATAAAATTCATATGATAAAAATAATATATATCCCCTTTACTCAAAATTTCAAGATCAAAATTATAAAAAAACATAAATATTGGATCTCTTTCAATCCTCATCATAAAAAACTAGCATGTTCTTTCCAACTTAGAGCATCAGGCACCTTTTACACCTTCCCAGGGTGGTAATGTATTGAGTAGTCATAATATTTGATCAACTCCAACCATCTTATCTGGTGCATATTCAACTCTTTCTGTGTAAATATATACTTCAAGATTTTATGATCAATATATATATCACACATTTCCCCATATAGAAAATCCCTATATATCTTTAATTTAAACATTATCATTGTTAACTCCAAATATCGAGTTAAGTAATTTTTCTCATGAATTTTCAATTAGAGAGAGGCATAAGCTATCACCATATCATTCTACATGAGGATGAAGTATATTACCTTCTTTGAAGAATCACTAAATATCACAAACCCTTCTACACTATAGGATCATATAAGCATAGGTGCACTGACCAACCTTCTCTTAAGTTATTTGAAATTCTTCTCACATTCATCTATCCTAAGAAACTAAGCCCCTTCTGAGTCAACATGGTTAGTGAACTAGATAGTCAAGATAAATATATTACAGAGTATTGGTAGTATCCAACCAACCCAAGAAAAATATAGATCTTAGTTACCATGGTTGTTCTAGGCCATTGCTTAAGAACTTATTTCTTTAAAGGATCTACTGATATGCTCTCACTTGAAATTATATAACCCATAAATAGGAATTTTTATATAAAAAATTCACACTTGGTAAATTTGGCATATAGATTCTCCTTCCCCAGGGTCATCAGAACAATCCTAAAATATTATTTGAGTTATTCCTTTCTCTTTGAATATATAAGAATATCATTTATAAAGGATACCCGAAAAAAATCAAGGTAATATATAAAGAATATATTCATTAAATCCATGAATATGTAGGAGAATTGTTAAGTCTAAATTATCTTACTATAAATTTATAATGACTAAACCTCGTATGGAAGGCTGTACTGGGTATATCCTTCTTATTGAACCTTAGCTGATGATATTCTGGTCGAAGATCAATCTTATAAAAATATTGAGCTCCTCATAATTGATCAAACAGATCATTTATACAAGGTAGATGATACTTTTTATTTATAGTGATCTTGTTATGTTCCCAGTAATCAATGCAAATATGCATTTACCCATATTTATTATTAATAAAATGAACAAGTGCACCCTATGGTGAAGCACTAGGTATAATGAATCCATTATCTAGATTATCCTAGAGTTTCTTCTCTAATTATCATAACTCAATTAGGTCCATTATATATGGAGACTTTGAAATAGGTATAGCACTAGGTATGAGTTCTATTGAAAACTCAGATTCACTATTTAGGGGAAGAAAACAAAATCTTAAATAAATACATAAAAAAACTCCCATAAAATAGGAATATCGTCAATGTTGAGTTCCTCCCCAACCATCTATGATAAATATCCATCTTGAATTGGAAGTAAAACCAATATGATAAAAGTAATTTCCATTGGGTGTTCAAGTTCATCCTCACATTGATAGATGATCATATGTTGATTCAGAGTATCAAATTTAACTTCCCTTCCTTGATAATTGATAAGGAATATATATTGAGAGAGCCCATCGATGCCCAAAATTAAATAAAATTCAATTAGAGGATGAATAAAAATATTTATAGGAAGTATAAACCTATAAAATTCTATTGAAGAGGAGCTATATACTTGAGATGTAATCATTTTACCATTTTGAGTTTTCACATACAACTCAATATCTAATCATTGAGGTAGTGATATGATACCCTTATAAAATTATTAAGATATAAAAGATGGGGTAAAAACTAAAAAAAAAAACAATTTCACTTTAAGAGTGGATAGTAAGCGTGTATTTCACCACATCATTAGGGAATCCCACTTCAGCTGTAGTAATTTCATAAGCTTGAACTTATCCCCTTGGATTTTTCTATGGTAACTTCCCTTGATGCTTGGGAAATTGTTTTGAATAATTCCCCATTTCTCTAAAATTGAATCACTAGATATATCATCCCCGAATTGATTAGCCATATGAATAGTATTTTCAGGCTGGGTTCCACTGACCTTAGGCACAAATCCCCAAAGACCAAAGGTTTCCGACTAGTAGAGAGGGTGTAAAGAGGGAAAAGTGGGGAGGTTATGCCATCAAGGGATGACATAATAATGGAACGAGTAATAATATAACATGAAACTGAATAAAATACTCAATATACTAAAACTAGACCCGCTAATGGAGGAAGCACATTTAATATCAATAATAGTGGAAGCATAATTAAACAACAATAGTGGAAATAAATAAACTATCCAAACATACAATTTTTTGAAATTTAAAACAGAGAATGAATCCAAAACAGGTTGTACAATACAATATCCAGAAGGTTCTCCATTGGATGAAAATAATACACACACACATATATCAAAAACATGTTGAAATTAAAAAGGAAAACTAAATAGAAAATCCAGATGTGTCAAGAACCTTAAGGTCACTTATCTTCCATCCATGCCAACTCAAATATTGTCTAGCTCTAAAGCCTAAACACTTACCTGAACACAAAATCATAAATTCTATACACATCTAGAAGGTCCTGTGTAGGATGTGAGTACGTGTCTCAGTAGGATACCACCAATTTATGCATACCCAACACTAGTGTTTAAGCAGGTGTAACTAAGATAAAAAAAATAACACAACACAATTATTAAACAAAAGCTTCCCTAGTTCTCAACAGCCACTAAGAAACAATTAATTGCCTCAACCAACACTAGAAAAAAAAGAGGAGAAGACCATTGGACCATGGCCCAAGGTATCCCCTGATGTTAATTAGCCCAGGTGAACCCTCAGGTTACACCTCCAAATAAGTAATCCAACACCTCATTCCAATTAACACCTCGTGTCCCAACTCAATTCACCGACGTCCCGAAGGCATTCCTAAGAAATAGAACCCTTTTCCCTTAGACCCCTTCTAGAAATCACCCATCAACTCAAAGCCTAATTTCCGAAGGCAAAATGATGTCTGTCCTAAAATTAAAATCACCATCAGATCATATTATGAAATCCCGATGAACGATGATCTCCATCCTCTAAAAATATTCTAGGACCAATGACCTCAATACGGTGATACTTAGTCCCCAACTGATAGCCACGATGCTATCATTAAAAGGCTCCTCACCTTCCCCATGGATTTATAAATTAATCAACCCCAAACCAAATTACCTAATACGCACTACTGGGGGCCTTTACCCACATGAGTGGTCAAAAACACCTAATCACTAAGTCAACCTGTGTGCACATGACTCCAATCGGAATTTTGGCCATCATGGGTGAGCTAAAATCACCAAAAAGTACCTAATCCACACCAAATCTAAATCCTTGTTCCCTTATGACCATGTAACTCAAATACGATGGCCACACCATCCAATATTTCACTAGCCTCACTCGTTACCTGATGACCTCACCTCCTCAAACCGACATCCATGATGACAAATCCTATGATCAACATCACTCAAATATATCTGGGTAAAGCCCAACCATATGACCACGTCACCTCAATCCTGATGGGCATACAATCCCAATTCCTCAGGCCGAGCTCATACCAATCCCATGTATCACCGTACATTATATTAATTTCAATTATATATATAATTAAAATAAATTTAACAAATAAATTCAATGTATATAAGAAACCCACTCATCCTAGATACCCAAGGTGGTTGGTGGCCTCTAACCCAACCTCACACATATAAATTTGTCTAGGGTATTCCCAAAGACACCCCATAAGGTCACACGATCAATTCAACATTAAGAAATCAAATTAAAAGGGGAATCGCTCAACTACCTAATGGTGCACTAAAATCAACTCCCCCAAACAACCATTAAAACATGATTAAAGGTATAAAATACCTACCATGGGCTCATAGACATAGGAACTTCCGGTATTAGCCTCTAACTCAATGCAGTTTAGAAGAAATTGGAGTTTATATCAAATTCCATGAAAATAAGGTAAAATGTATCAAATATATTTTGTGTTCCATGAGGAAAGATCAAGGAAGAATGGAATCATGGGTGAGGATAGACTTACTGACATGGTTCCAATGCACCCAATGCTTTGAATAAATAAGCAGCGATGAAGGAGTTGGATCAAATCTAATAGGAGGAGGAAAATAGAGAAACCATCCTACTATGCGTGCGATTTAGAGAAGGAGAGGAAAAATATAATTAAATAGGGAGAGAAAAAAGTTAATTTTACACCTTTAATAAGTCTTCATGGTTAGATCACACAATTTTCCTAACCATGTGGAAACCGCGTGGGTTACAGTGTGAGGGTAAGACCTAAGTGACACTACCAGTGTGGTTTGCGCATGGTTTTCCCTAACTGTGCGCAAGCTGTGAAAAAGAACCCTGAAAAAACTACAGAGCTACTTACACAACTATGTTTTCCTACCCATATGTTTTTTCAATCCATGTGGTAGTACAAAAATGGGCCACACAGTTTGTTGGGAGAGGTCGCACGGTTTTCCCCAAACCACACGCCTTGACCCACAACTTCCAAAATAGTCCTTTGGGTCTCTGATGCACCTAAAACCTATCTGAACACCCATGGATTAAAAAAACTCTAAAACTATAAAAAAAAGATGTTGGATTGATGGAAAACTCTGAATTAGGTTCTGCTGAGTGAAAAAGAAATTAGAACACCCACTAATTCAATTTTTTTTAAAAGGGATAGGTTTTCGACCCACTCAAAAAACTCAAGACATTACACCAGATTATAATGGTTTATGTTAGATCAAAATGTATATGTATATTTATTAATTACAATAGGGGGGGGGGGGTTAATTGCAGGTTTAAGAACTTTCATTTTTTTCTTTAAGAAAATCTATGTTTAACAAAGTTAAACAAGATGGATTCACAAACCCACTTTAGCTCTTAAATAAGAAAATAACTTCCTTAGAATAGGATAAGATGGACCCAATAAAGAAACTTAGGAAAAGTTTACTTAGGGAAATATTCTACATTGAATCATATAGAATCTTGTTTATATCAGAGTATATAAGTATAAGAAAGTGACACTTTCTTTCTCTAACAAAATAAAGAGGAAATAAAACTTGTAACAATAACAAGTAAACAAGTATAAGAAATATTTTAACCAAAAGAGAAGGGTATCCAATAACTTTGGATAAAGGTCCCTTTATTTATACTTTCAAGAAAGTCTATCTTACCCACACTAGGTTAAGCCCTTGATATGAATATCAGAATCTGTCTTGCTATCCTTGCAAGCCCTCAATCTCTAAGGTGATCAGTACCTCTATCTTCTTATCCTTAGAAGCCCTCTATTGATTATAAACAATCAGAATCACACTAGGTTGATTGAAAAATATATTATTAGCTTAACCAAGTTTTTTACAACATTTACCCAAGGCAAGTTTGATCATATCTCTCACAACACAAGTTATATCTCTAGAATTCTACAATGATCTCATTCAAATGGATGGGTATTTATAGTCATAGATTCTAATGGTTGACTTCTTCCTTAAACTGTTATATTTTTCCTTAAATTTTAGAGGGAACTATAAATGTTTCCCTTAGCCAATGGTTAGTTAAAAAATATATTATACGACATCATTTCATGTAAGGAAACATGGGAAGCATTATCATGCTTAAGAAACATTAACATTCTTAAGAAACATTAACATTCTTAAGAAAAATTAACATTCGTAAGAAACATTAACAAGATTAAGAAACATTAAAAAGTTTAGGATCTGATAAAATGAAGCATTAATTTAAGAAAATGAGGTAACTGTAAGAAAATCATTTAATTGGATTCTTAAGATATTGAAAATCGGAGTCTAGAAATATTAACAATAAGATTCAGAAATAATAAAGAATCATAGTCTGAAATATTAACAATTGGATTAAAAAATAATAAAGAATCGGAGTCTGAATTATAAGGAATTTAGAATTTGATTTATGATTAATTAGGAATATAATTTCTAGATAAATTAGAGTCTAATTTAATAAGAAATCAGAGTCCGATTTTAGAAGAAATCAAAGTATGATTTCAGGAGAAATCAGAGTCTAATTTCTGGGGAAATCATAGTTTGATTTTAGGAGAAATTGAAGTCTAATTTCAGTAGAAATCATAGTCTGATTATAGTAGAAATCAGTGTATGATTTCAGGTGAAATCGGAGTCTGATTTCAGGAGAAATCAGAGTCTTATTTTATTAGAAATCAGAGTTTGATTTTAGGAGAAATCATAGTTCAATTTTAGAAGAAATCAAAGTCTGATTTATGTAGAAATCTAAGTCTGATTTCAGGAGAAATTAGAGTTACAATTCTGGGAGAATCGGATTCTAAGGAACTATAAGATTCCGAGTTAAATAAGAATCCAATTTTTTAATTAAGAAAAAAATGGTTTGTCTTGGTTTAGGAAAACACTAGATAATACAATAAAAACCATAGATTAAGATAAAAAAATTCTTTGAGAATGAAAAAATTTCACTAATAGAAAGTTTCTTAGAGAAAGATAATTTTACTTAAGAAAATGCGTTTGTGTTTTTTAAAACATAAAGGAATGGAAAATTAATAAGAAAATTTATTAACTTAACAATCTCCCTTTTTTTGGAAAATACAAACATCTTTTTTTAAAAGAATATAAGGACTAAGGTTTTTATTTTTAAGATTAAAATAAATACTTATCTCCCTTTTTATTTATGGATCATGATGAATATGACTAACTCCCCCTTGGGTTATGAAATACCTAAGGATAATATTCTTGAATTTCTTAGAGAAATAACTCTTCCTTACTTAAGAATTTCTTCTTTATGTAATCTCTCCCTTAATTATTCATTGTCTTGTCATTATCTTCCTTTAACTTAATATTATTTTTTATCATTCTTTTCTCCCCCTTTGTGATTTTAAAAAAGGAATGGAGGGAAATAAGAAAAAAATTGTATCTAAAATTTTAGGAATATACAAAGAAAAACAATGGAAAGATAAAAAATTTCATTATGATGACAAAATTTGTTACAAGAAAAAATAAAACAAAAGATCAGAGTTTAAGAGAAAATCATTCATCCTTATTTTTCTCCTTTGGGGTCAACTTTTTTAGGGTTACCTTTAAATTATTCAATTCCTTATGATCATCTTCAAACTTCTTAATCAAATGATCCCGATCCTATTTTTTTTTGAGATTTTTTATTCTTTCTTCATGAGATTTTATCACTTCTTCCTGATATTTATGTTTTTCTTCCACATATTACCAGATTTACCTTTCCCTTTTTAGATTTAAAGCAACATAATTCAGCTTCCCATTTAAATCATTATCTTCTTAAAGGTGGATAGCTTGTTCTTCCTTTATATTTTCTGAAAAACTTATTGATAGATTCTTGATCCTTTCATCAAACTTATCAAATGCATCCTTAACTGAATTAGTGAAATAGTCCATAATTTTAAGACCATAAATCACTAACTTAGACCACTTGGTTATCTCTTTGCAAGATCTTATACGAGCATCATAACTGATTTGAAAAGTTTTGAACTCAGCTTCAAGTTTTATAAAAATTTCCATGAGAATGATTGTTGAATTTGACTTCTGATTGTTTCTTTCTTGAAGCAATTAACATCTGGAATCAATGCTCAAAAATAAAGGAATGGTATTGACAATATTTTTCAAGGACTGAACCACAAGATCATGTCCTAAGGATGATATAGATTCTGAAGTAGATTCCTTTGTTGGTGAACTAACCTCATCTTAATCTTTCCTTTTATATGTTCTAACAACATCATTATTTCTTTTTGCAACAATATCTTTCTTTGGTGTTTCAACAACAACTTCCTTACCTTTATCTTTCTTTGAAAATTTCTTCTCGACAACTTGAGTTTCATGCTCTCCATATAAAACTTGAATTATTCTATCATCATCATTATCAATTTCTTTATCAGCACTTTTATCACCAATTTATTTATCAGCCTTGTATTCAACATGCTGAACAATATCATCATTACTATTCTCATCATCTGAAGGTTTATCAACCTCATCCTGAGCATCATTATTTTTCAGAATAGATTATCCTTCTGAAATTATCTTGGTGGATTCAGCTTGGGAATTTATTATAGATATATTTTCAGAAGGGCTCTCCTTCCCTTGATATTATTCCACCATCCTTATCACATCATCACTTTCCTCTTCTTCCTCTTATTCTTCTTCCTCTTCAACTATGGGTTTCGAAACTGAATTACCTTTCTTTCTCTTATTTGCACCCGAAGTTTCAATTGGAACTAATTCTTGTAAGAAATATTCTAGTACTTGAAATTGTTCAGATGCATTCTCTATATCTCTAAGTAAGGCTTAAACAATCTCATCTTCCAACATCTTTTTATTCATCTTATTTTATTTATCTTGTATATCAAGCTCTTCTGCTGCTTTTATATTTAAAGCCTTAGCCTTAGCAGGGTCTAATCCAAAAATTGCATCTCCTTCCTTCTTTTTCTTCTTCTTCTCTCTCTATTTTTCTAATACTTCATTGAATAAAGTCTTTTTCTTCTTCTTCTTGGGTGTAGAAGATACTGACTCAGGTGATGGTACTTTCACTTTTTGTTTCAGCTCTTTACCTATTCTTTTCTTAGGGGTTGGTTTGGAACTTTCACCAACATCACCTTTCTTGCTGGCAGCTTGATCATCATTATCATGAAGTTCAAAGAACTCTTCTGTCTTAACACTAAAACCAATATTCATCCATCTCAGAGTATCATCACTTAACAACATTATCTTGAAAACTTTGACCTTTTAGATGTAATGGATTTTGAAATATTCTAAGAAAAAGATAATAATCATCGAAAAAAATGTTGTTAAGGTTCCTCTTACTTAGAAAGATTTTTCAGTATCGATAAGGTTCCTCTTAGGTTACAAAAATTTTTACTAGGGAGAGAAAACTTTTTAGGTTTTGAAAATTTTAGGTTCCAAAAATTTTAGGTTCTGAAATAAAAACTTTGAAAAAAATAAAATAATGAACATATGTACCCCCCTATGAAAAGGATTAACTTAATATATGGAGACAGGTTTTAACAAAAAGTTAATATGAATGATTACCTTACGTTTATCATTCCTAATTTTTTTAATGTATTCAAATCTATTAGAGGGTAAATTTTTTGTAAATATGTTGGAAAATTGATCTTGCATTCTGATAAATTGAAGAAATATATCTTATTTAAGTATGTGATCCCTAAGAAAGTAATGCCTAATATCTATGTGCTTTGCATGATAGTGATGTGTAGGGTTTTTTCTTAGGGAAATGACACTAGTATTATTACACATTATTTGTGTTTTGGTAAAGCTTATTACATAGTCTGTGAGTGTGTTCTGCATCCACAATACTTGAGCACAACAACTTATAGATACTACGTATTCAGCTTCAGTAGTGGAAAGTGTTACTGAGTGTTGTTTCTTGTATGAAAAAATAATAATGAATCTTCTAATAAATGACAAGTTCTGGATGTGCTTTTCCTATCCATTCTACAACCACCAAAGTCAGCATCTGAAAATATTTTTAAAATAAAATCATTTTCAGAAGAATAGAAAAGTCCTAAATCCATGGTTCCCTTTAAATAGAGAAAAATTATTTTCACAGATTTTAAATGGGATTCTTTTGGATTAGATTGATATCTTTCATATAAGAATATTTAAAACATTAAGTCTGGACAATAAGCTATTAAGTATAATAAACTTCCTATCATACCTCTAAAATATGTTTGATATACTGGTTTCCTAGCTTTATCAAGTTCAAGAGAGTTTGAGATACCTATTGGAGTAGTTATACTTTTAGTTTTGTCATATCCATACTTATTAAGAATATCTTTAATATACTTATATTGAGATATATAAGCTCCTTCTAGTTTTTGAGAAATTTTAAAACCAAGAAAAAAGTTAACTCACCCATCATACTCATTTCGAACTCATATTTCATGAGATTTTTATACGAATCAGTTAAGGATTGCTGAGTTGATCCGAATATAATGTCATCAATATAAATTTGAACAATCAAAATATTTTTCTTATTTTTCTTTATAAAAGGGTTGGATGAGCAGTTCACTTAACATAATTGTTTTGTAACAAAAATCATGTAAGTTTGTCATACTAGGATCTAGGGGCTTATTTAAGTCCATATAAAACTTTGGTAAGTTTGTAAACATGTTCAGGATGTTTTTCATCTTCAAAACCCAGAGGTTTTTGAACATAATATTCCTCTTGAAAGTATCCATTAAGGAAATCACACTTCACATCCAATTGAAAAAGTTTAAAATTAAATAATGCTGCAAAGGCTATTAGAATACGAATAGATTCAAGACTAGCTACTGGAGCATAGGTTTATTTATATTCTATTCCTTCTTTTTGATTATATACTTTAGAAACTAATCTTTCTTTATTTCTTATAATTATTCCATTTTCATCACATTTATTTCTTAATATCCACTTTACTCCAATTACAGAAGTTTCCTTAGATATTTCAACTAAGGTCCAGACTTTGTTCCTTTAGAATTCATTTAGTTCATCTTGTATAGATTTAATCCAATAATCATCACCTAAATATTCATCAATGATTTTAGGTTCTAATTAGGAAAGAAATTATAGAATCTATAATTTATTTCTTAAAGAAATTCTAGTCATTACAGTTTTATTTGCATCACCAATGATACTATCACTGAGATGATTCTTATGAAACAATTGATTTGGGTTTTGTAAAACTTGTTCATCAACATAAGGTAAAAAATCTTCTGGGGTAAATACTTCAGAAACATTTTCTTGGGTATTTTCATTATTATAAGGATATTCCATCAAAGGTTGATAATGAGTTTTTTAAAACACATACAAAGATATAGGTTTGGGTTGTTTAAAAATAAAAATACTAGTTTTATCAAATTTAACATGTACTATTTATTCAACATTACAAGAATTTTTTGTTAAAAACTACAGAATCCTTAGAAGTAGTGGAGTAACCTAAAAAAATTCCTTTATCAGATTTGAGTGTGAATTTATGTAATTTATATTTAGTATTAAAGATGAATACTTTGCATCCAAATATTTTAAAGTAAGAAACTTTAGGTTTTCAACTAGTCTATAACTCCTAAGGTGTTTTATTAAGAAAAGGTCTGATTAAAACACAATTTATAGTATAGTAATAAGTACTAATAGTTTCATCCCAAAAGTGTTTAAAAATATAATATTCACTCAACATGGTTCTATTTATATCATGAAGAATTCAATTTCTTCTTTCAACAACACAATTTTGTTGAGGAGTTCTCAGAGTTAAGAAGTTACGAGTAATGCCTTTCTTACCAAAAAAAGTTTCAAAATCCAAATTTTCAAATTCTCCTCCATGATCACTATGAATAGTTATCAATGGAACATTTTTCTCATTTTTAACTTTGACTGAAAAATATTTAAAAAAATAAAAGGATTCAAATATATTTTCTAGAAAATAGACCCATGTAAATCTAGTGTAATCATTAACTAAAAAAAATACATAGTATTTGACTCCAATAATTCTAGTTTGTGTTAGAACAAAAATATCCATATGCACTAGCTGTAATGCATCAGAATTTGAGACTTCACTAATTAATTTAAATCTTGAATTATGTTTCTTTCCATATTGACAAGGATCACAAACTTTTGAAGAATCAAATATAAACTTTGGTAGATCCTTAACAAGTCTTTTCTCTGAGAGTTTTCATAGGTTCTTAAGGATACAATGTTCTATTATTCTATCCCATAACCAATATTGATCTTCCATTTCACCAAGGAAAGGTAGGACTGGGATCCTAAGGTCTTCTATGTTAAGTGTATAAACATTCTCATGCCAATAGGTAGAGAGAATAAACTCTTCCTTGGAATTGTGTACTAAGAATCTATCATTCATAAAATTCACAAGGCAACCTTCATCACATAATTGAATTATACTTATAAGTTTGTGCTTAAGACATCTAAAAAATAAAACATTTGAAATTAAATATTTTCTAAGAATAACAATTTTACCTATACCAACAATTTCTACTTGAGAATTATCATCAAAAGTTACTTTTCCACCTTTCATATTGATAATATTTTCAGAGAAGTTTTTGTTACCAATCATGTACTGAGAACATCCACTATCCATGTACCATGTATTTTTGTTGTCACTTCCTTTGTTTTCCTAAAAATTAAATAGTTATACTTTCAGAATCCAAACATTCTTGGATTCGGAATTGTTAGAAAGTAAAATCTTCAATATCCACATTCTCTTAGAAAAACGAGCTTTATGAAAACCTAAGGATTGGGATTTATTTAAAGAACAATTTTCTCCCAATGTCCACCAAATTGACACTTAGTGAAAAAAGGAGCAATTTTGGGGAACAAAATAATTATAACTAAAAACAGGTTTTGAGTGAGTATAACCAATTCCAGAATTATTCCTAAGAGGATGAAGTTGTGAATACATTTTTTAAAACCTTCTTTACCATGAGTAAAGTTTGAAAAAAATTTCTTTAAGGAAAATATTTTAGATTTTAGTCTGATGAATAAATTCTTATCCTCATAGTCATTAGTCTTAGAATCTGAGTTAGTCTCTAAAACATTTTTCTTAGAAATAAAATTTTTAAGATCCTTAGAAAGTTTACCCTTCTCAGAATTAAATTCCTTAAGGTTTTTAGAAACATTTTCAAAATCAAGAATTTTCTAATCAAGACATTTTGAAAGATCTGATACTTCTTTTTTTAAAATAAAAATCTTGAATTTTCTTTATTAAGTTTTCTATTGATATTACTATTTTCATTCTCAAGTAACTTGGTAAAACTAGATAATTCTTCAAAAGAAGGTAAAGTATTATCTTCTGATAATGAAGATTATTCATCTAAATATTCATAGTATTATTTATTAGGAAAATTTTTATTTAGAGAAATATTGGTTAAAGATTCAGTAGTGTTTACCTTATCCATGAGACAATGTTTTTTAATAGGAATTATAGATATAAGACCAATATTATTTTTTCCAGAAGATTAAATATCATAAGATTCATTAGAATAATCACCACCACTAGCACTCTGGGTGTCATTATCTTTGAGTAATTTCTTAGAATTAGAATTGTAGTACTTTTTATTGTTTCTTTATGAATGCCTATATTTTCTTTCATTACTTTTGAGCATAGGACAGTCTGGTCTGATATGACATGCTCTCTTGAATCCATAAAAAGTCACTTATGAATCTTTCTCATCCTTTCTGTCTTTCTTCTTGTATATATATTGGAAATATTTCTTTCCCACAATCTTGTTCATCCTTTAAGCAATATTGTAAAGTTCATTCTCAGAATGATCACTATCACTTGAATCAGATAAAATAGTATCTTTATTGTCTTTTGAACTTTTAACTATTTTAGGAGTATTAGCTTTCATATGATTTTATGTAGTAGTTAAAGAAACACTCCCATTACCATTTTTTTCTTATTGATCTCTGCATATCTCTTTATTCTAGTTTCATGCTGTAGAAGATTCCCTAATAACCTATCAAGAGTACTGTTTTAAACTTTACTATTCTTATCAATTGTTGTTATTTTGGATTCTCACTCATTGGGAATAATATCCATTATCTTATCCATAAGAACCTAATCATCAAGTCCTTTATCACCCATAGACTAAAGGCTGTTGACAATAGTCATAAACCTTTGTTGAACTTTGCATACAGATTCTACATAAGGAAACATAAAACCATGATATTCATCTCTAAGCATAGATTTTCTTATTTCAATGACCTTATATATTCCAAAATTTGTAACTTCTAATTTCTTACAGATGATATTAAAAACTTCAAAAAATGAAATATATCTATAGATATTCCTGGTCATAGAACATAATAAAGTATTACGTACCTTAAAGTTAAGATGATATTCTTGTTTTTATTGATTGGTAAATTTTCCGATTTCCTTGTCTGGAATCTTGTAGTCTCCTGTTAGAATAACAAAGTTATCAACACTGGTATTGATAATAAAAGTATTCATACTATCTCTCTAGTATTCATAGTCATTTCTATCAAATATTGGGGGTCTGGTAGGATTTATATTATCAACAGATCCAACATTCATTTCTGCCATTCTATAAGAAAATACAAAATATCTTTTCCACAAAAATATTAGCTGTAAAAGTTTATAAACAAAGAAAAACTTGAACAAGTAAAGTTAAGAAAGAAAACTTATATATAAGTATAAGTATTTCAGATACCTCTTCTAATACCAATTTTTGGATTGAAATGTATATGTAGATTACTCAATTATAGGAGGGGGGGGGGGTGAATTATAGGTTAAAAATCTTTCATTTTTATCCTTAAGAAAATCTATGTTTAACATAGTTAAACAAGATGGATTGACAAACCCTATTTAGTTATTAACTAAGAAACTAAATTTCTTAGGATCTGATAATATGGACCCAATAAAAAACTTAGGATAATTTTACTTAGGGAAATATTCTACCTTAAAGCGTATAGAATCTTGTTTATATAAGAGTATACAATTATAAGAAATTATAAGAAAGTTATAGTTTATTTCTCTAACATAATGAAACTAAAATAAAACTTGTAACAATAATAAGTAAAAAGTATAAGAAATATTTAAACCCAAATAGAAGGGTATCTAACAACCATGGATAAAGGTCCCTTGATTTATACTTTCAAGAAAGTCCGTCTTACCCACACCAGGGTAAGCCCTCAATACGAAGATTGAAATCTATCTTGCTATTCCTACAAGCCCTTGATATCTAAGGTGATCGAAACCTCTATCTTAATATCCCTGGAAGCCCTTGATTGTTCAGAAATAATAAGAATCACACTAGGTGGGTTGAATAAGATGTTCTCATATTGAAAAAGTTGTTCACAACATTCACACAAGACAAGTTTGATAAGATCTATTGCCACACAAGTTCTCTATATATAATTCTACAATGATATCATTAAAATGGATGGGTATTTATAGGCATGTATTCCAATAGTTTAATTCATCCCTCAATGATTATATTTTTACTTAAATATTTTATGGACCTGTACACATGTCACTCATCCAACAGTTATTTAAAAAATAGATTGTACAACATCATTTCATGTAAGGAAACATGGGAAGTATTATCATGCTTAAGAAACCTTAACATGATTAAGAAACATTAAAAAGTTTAGGATCTGATAAAATAAAGCATTAATTTAAGAAAATGAGTTAACTGTAAGAAAATAATTTTAATTGGATTCCTAAGATATTGAAAATCAGAATCTGGAAATATTAGCAATCTGATTCATAAATAATAAAGAATCTGATTCTGAAATATTAAAAATCGGATTCAGAAATAATAGAGAATCAGAGTATGAATTCTGAGGAATTCATAATATGACTTATAATGAATTTTGAATCTAATTTCCAGAGAAATTGGAGTCTGATTTTAGGAGAAATCTTAGTTTGATTTCAGGAGAAATTAGAGTATGATTTTAGGAGAAACTAGAGTAAGGTTTTAGGAGAAATCAGATTCATATTTCTGGAGAAATCAGAGTCTAATTTTAGGAGAAATCGAAGTACGAATTCAGAATAAATTAGAGTATGATTTCAAGAGAAACCAGAGTCTGATTTCTGAATAAATTAGAGTATGATTTTAGGAGAAATCAGAGTCTGATTTCAGAAGAAATCAGAGTTACAATTCTAGGAGAATTAGATTCCAAGTAACTGTAAGATTATGAGTTAGATAAGGATCTTATTTTTTAATTAAGAAAAAAATGGTTAGTTTATGTTTAGAAAAACACTAGATAAGACAATGAAAACCATAGATTAAGACAAAACCATTCTTAGAGAATGAAAAAATTTCCTTAGGAGAAAGTTTACTAGAGAAAGATAAATTTCCTTAAGAAAATGTGTTTGTGACTTTCAAAACATAAAGGAATGGGAAATTTATAAGAAAACTTATTGAATTAAAAATTTATTTATTTACCTTGAATTCAAGTGCATTATGACCCCTTTATCCATACTTAAAACAAACTCATGTTCTTATTAAGTAAGTACCTAGGTGTTTAATTCCACAATTATCACATGTTGGAAATCCCAGCCTCCCTTTATTCTTCTTTAATAAATTTATTTTTTATTGGTTCTTAGCTAACCTATTATTTTATTGAGTTCATATGAATATATAATACCTAGATAATTATTTCTCTTTATTTATGGAACTTGAAACTATATCATTATATGATGATTTTTTTGAGAGACTAGTTCCCTTGAGAGACACGATTTAATCCCATTAAAGAAATGTTAAATCATTCATTATAGATTACATATGTAATCTGTAGTATTTCTGGATAATATTATAAAGTTATCCTCATACTATAACACACCGTATCCTTCCTTCTACTTTAAAGTGAGGAAATTCCTCTCCATTATAAATAATATCACTTTAAAAGTTATCCATTCCAAGATTTATATTTCAAAAACCTATTTAGTTTTATGTATAAATAACCACCATTGATTGATATCTCATTTCAAACATTACACTACCATAATAACCTTTTCACTTTCATTACATACCAAATATAGGAATATCTTTCTGAGGGACTTAATCCATTGTACATTTACCAATGGATTAGTATTTGCATTAAAAGTTGAAGGATTCTATCACATGATGAGATCCAACATAAGTGAATCATACTGCAGAACTATAGATTGTTCTATACAGGTAAGGTTATTCATTATATGTTGAGTCAAATGACCTAATATGGCCATGATCTGCTTAGTTCCAACACCAATTTTATTGGCATACTAAGCACGATAATCCCTACATTGTCTATAAGTGTTGATTACGTTTATTTCATTAGATGACCTCATTTAATAATGTCACACTGATTTAGATAATAATCAACATGATTATTGATCCATAAAATAAAAAATCCATATAGTATCAAAATATCTCAATTTTTACAGGGGATTATCATAATTCTCATTTTACCTATGATCATTTAAAATCTTGTTTCCAAGGTTCCTAATAAAATTTCTTTGATACCAACTGTAGAACCTCCAACTCCAATAACCCATATCCAGTGTTTAATTTATTAAATTGGTACAAGATACAAGGAATCACACTATACAATATCGATCGGTTGAGAAAACATGGAAAACTAGATACACAGATGATTCCCATATTATATTATAAATATTAAAATATAGTATAGAGAACATTATTTTACCCTTGATATAATTCATAGTGTCCTTATTCAAATATTAGGGAAAGTAAAATAAATAAAGTGTAATATTAGATGCTCAGTAAGTCTTATATATAATGGAAGTTATCATGATTAAAAAATGCATAATCAACATGGAAGGGTTGATAATCAAAACACATTCCATTTAATAAACACTTGAATTTAATGGGAATCCATGGATAATATCAATATAGAAAACACATGAATATTGGAAACCAAATTATTAATAAAGTAAGTTCATAATTATGGACATTCATGATCAAGGCCTCTCATCCAAGGTATCATGAATCTTACCCTCATGGCCTCTCAATCAATATATCATTCTTAATAAATGGGTAAGTGTAAACCAAATACCCATAAAATGTTCCATGTCTGCTATTTTTTCTCATGAGACCTATTGATGAATCGAGGGGATATTTTTAACTATTCCCCACACATCACTTGTACATCCTATGAATTACTTATATTTTGAACGATCATTCCAATTCATTCTCAAAATACCTTATAAGACAACAATTATCAGTATTGAATCAAGAATATAGAACATCAATACTCCATCATCATTTAATATAAAATGAAATAATAAATATGGTATGATTGGACCATCTCCCTAGTAACATTAATGGGTGTTTTCATAGTTGAAAATACCTTTAAAATATCATTGGAACATTTCTTGAGGAAAAATACAATTTTTTTACTTTGAAATCACTTAAGAATATATATATATTTTAAAAAAAATCAATGAAAACATTTTATTTGAAAATAATCCTGAAAAATTATAAATTAATTTCCAAAATATTTAGTTTTCATGATATTGTGAAATTCCGTTCATGTTGTGTATGTTAAAACAAATATTCCTTTCACATTTTTGGTAAAAATTAATAAGTACCTTATTCATAAAATGACTAGAAGATTTATTTTAAACCATTTTTAAAAAAATTAAATCATGGATAAAAATGACACTAAACAATTATAGTATAATATTAAAAACATTCTTGAAAACATTTTTAGAAAACATGGATATGGAAGAAAAAAGATATTCGACCGAAGAGAGAAATAAATTTGGTTTTCCTTAAAAACATTTTTTTGGTATTTTCAGTTCATAAAGATAGGAAAATGAAAGGAAAAAATTTAATCTACATAAATATACATAATATAATAAAATTCATGTGTTTCTTGGTATATATATCATAAAATTTTATTATCATAAACTTAATAATAGACAATCCCAGTAAACAATGAGATTATAACATAAATCCATTACCTCAAGTTCAACATGCCTCATAAGTGATTTTAACCTCATGTATAATAAATTTAGATTTATTATAATTCTATAAAATAAACATATAAATACTTATAGTATCATATATTATCCCTTTATAACATTACAACACTTTTTTAATAATAATTCTTTATTAAAATCATCGATTCCAAGTGTTAACTTCTTTATTTTTCATGAGTGTTTTAGTTCAAAAGATTCAGTCATTGTACTTTGATAATGGTTAAATAATCACTATAAATTTATTTATGATATAGTAATCATATATATCCATTATATGTATATTTAGAGTTATCTATAAAAGGTATAGATAGAAAAATGAATTACACTATTCATGGAGATCGTAGGTCGTATGTATACATGAACGCTGTTTTCACTTTTTGAAGAATGGAACAAAGGAATGGTAAATAATAAATTACTTTTAAAGGATAATTTATATATAATATATATATTTTATATTAAATAATTTTATCCTTATTACCATCCATGTAAAGTGAAAATTAAAAATGAATCACATCGTTTCATGAAGGTGGTAGTCCACACATGAGCATGAGCGACGTTATCCTTCCAATGACCCAAAGGACTTAATTTTTTTATATGATAAAGACCCCTTTTAAGGGATTATGGGGGGAAAACCAAACAAACTTCATGAAAATAGGAAAAATCACCCCATAAGGACAAAAAGAGTAAAAACAAACTGACAACATAGAGCTACCCTTCCTTAGCATTTGATCATGATGAAGCTTTCCACCATTGCAAGGCTGTTCGACAAGAAAATGTACTGTGTCAAAGCATAGGCCTGATTCTATGGATGATGCCATACCCTCTCAAACAACCAAATTCAAAAATCTCTACAAGATGAACTGCCTGCTCTAAATCCTCATCTGGAGCTTATTTCATGTGGTTGAGTCTGGCTGTAGAGACTTTCCATCTTTGGAAACAAACTGACCAAACAAACAACTTCCCCCATTCTCAAATTGAATTCCCTCAATAGCTTTCACAATTTGTGAGTCAAAACCACAAAACATATCATTAACAAAACCAACAAAAGAAACCCAATTATTAGGAAACTTGAACCTCTGATTTGCAAACCTCCTCCAGAAGCCAAAAACCAGAAACCTCCCCACTCTGAGCCACTCTAGAGCTGAAGCCGAGCCACACTGGAAGCACACCAAAATCTACACAGAACTAAGAACCCGAAGATATATGCCAACACCAAGATGATATCCCAAAGTTGAAAGCCTTGACAAGCCACAAAGATGTTTTGCCGATGCCAAGCCAGGATCCCGAAGCCAGAATCCATTACTGCGCTGCTGCCAAGCCACAATATTGAAGCCAAAAGCCAACACTGAGATTCAGAATCACCTAAACCCACAGTCGATTTCCACCAATCTGAGACCCTAAAGCCGAAAAACAATGCCGTGCCAATGGAAATCTTAGACACTAGAGCAGTAGCAGTCCATGCCAACACCGTGCCAGGATTAGGAGTTTTTACTGAACCAAGGACCCAAATCCGGAAGCCAACATCGAGACAAGATCCCAAAGATAGAAGCCATTCCAATCCACAAGGACGCTGTGATGATGCCAAAACAGGATCCCGATGCCAAAATTTAATGACATTCTAATGCCAAGATAAGATCCTGAAGCCAAAATCCCTCACCGAGATCCAGACTCATCTAAACCCACAAATGATGCCCGTCAAGCCGAGATCACGAAGCTAGAAACCAACACCATGCCTATGCCCATTCAAGATCCTAAAGCATCAGCAGGACATGCTGATGTTGAGCCAAGAACCAGATTGTTGAGGTCAAGCCGCACTGAGCCGCACTGGAGGAGGGATGAGACAACTTCAAAATAGAAACCCTAGACACGCAGGTGGGGGAGGAGACTCCACTCAGAGGCTCCCTACCATGTTATCATTTTCCCACAAATGGGAAGACGAGAAGTTAGATATGATATTATAATTAAATAATAATTATTATGTTATAAATATCATGTATATTTATTATTTTTATCTTTATAACCATCTGAGTAAAATGGTGATGAAAAATGAATTTCACCGTTATGCGGAGACGGTAAGCCGTACGTACGCACGAACGATGTTTTTTCTTTTTATAGAATGAAAAAAGATGTAAAATAGTTATACCATATTTATAATAAAATATAAATATATTTATTATATTATAGTTATTATTTTAGGATGGGTAAAATATATTTAGAGGATGTATAAGAAGATTTTTTTTTTGAAATAGTCGGTAATGATGATTACCTATTTTTTAGTAGTCTTCCTTTACATCCCTTCTTAATGACTCCAGGAATGGTCTTTTAAGAATACTAGAACCTCTAATTCATGGATATGGATGTTTAGAATATGAATTTGTAGGATTTGGTTAATCTAGGATTCTCAATGTGGTGTAAATAAGAGAGGGAATGAGTGTCCTTTTTATAAGTGAGGGGAGGGTCACTTTTAGAAATTCATAAAATGTTACGATATAATATGTGTATAACTCATGTAAAATGGTTATAAAATGAAATTTATTAATATATAATGATTATATGGTATTTATATAATCATAAAATAAAATTTATATAGGTTTATATTTCATTTTAAACCTTATCATTTGGATTATCTCATTGGTTAACAAATTTTAACCTTAATTTTGGTAACGACTTTTTCGATATCAAAGTGTTAAAATTTTTCTTACAAGTTGAAAATTGGATCATACATGTCCAAAGGATGAAATTTTATACCAAATATTATCCCCACTATCCTAATTCACTACTTTATGATATTTAAATAATTTAATAAAATATTTTTTTTCATAAAATATCATTGTTGTCATTTTCAACACAGTTTATTTAATTTGACTTTAAAGTTAGGAATATAGCGATGGAATTCAAATATAAGAATTTAAAAAATCTCTAATATGTTATATTTATCTATAAAATTCGTGGAATACAATTATTCATCAAAATTTTATTAATTGTGATATTTTTTATAATAATTGTTTTATTTTTCTATTACTTGAACGAATATTGCGTCGGCGTTGCGTAAGAATTTAATGTAATTAAACCATTACTAAAAATTTAAAATAAATAAAAAACATAAAATAAATTATTTATATTTAAAATATTATTTAATATTAATTCATAACATATTCTTATTCCCATGTGTACATATAGAAGAAATTAAAAGCATGAGGGTTGCATTTTTTAAATTTTTTTACATAAAATAGTATAAATGTCATTAACAAGGGAAAATGGAACCTAGAATGAAATATATTAGAATTTGGGATGGATATTTTCTAATTAAAACCATAAAATTAAACAAATAAAAGTGTTTGGTTGATTTAGATAACATATATCACGGTTTTAGCACTATTTTACCCATTTTACCCTTACCGAGTTGACAAATATTTACCATGATTACTATTCATAATAAAAAAATTAAAAGAGTTATATTTACTAAATATGAAAATCATAATTCCAAATATTATATAAAATTTTCAATTGTAAATCTTTAAAATTGTTATAATTCAGTTTTAATATAAATGCTTAAAATGGAACAAAAAACAGTTTTTAGAAAAATGTCTTTTAAGCATAAAAATTAACTTATATCAAAATCATGGATATTGATAATAAAATGTAATTAGTTAGATTATTATAACTAAAATGGATAATATTTCACTTTATTATCAAATTAAAAATATAACAAAACTTTTAAATTAATTAATTTAATGAAAATAAATGACAGTATTTGAGAAATCTATATTTGTTTACTATTCACTGAAAAATTAATCATTTTATAAAAATAAAAAAAATTCACCCAAAGTTAACTTTGATTTTATGATTTAAAAAATGATATCATTTTTAGAAAATTAAATTTCTAAAATTCTGAGAAATTAATTATAATGTCTACACACAAAAAGTAATAAGCACAACTTTTGAAGAAAACATATTATTGAAGAATAAAATAGATTTTATAAAAATTGACTACTTATTTACTAAGAATTAATTAATAAATTTATATAAAATAAAATATGTAAACATATTTTTCATATGTGGTTAATCCTATTCATACCCTTCAATCTAATATCTAGGTAATAACTATCACGTAATAATATTTCAATAGCATATTGTGGTTCTTTCAAGATTAGTGTTGTGTGTAAAGTAATAAATCAAATAAATTAAATTTATTTAAAGCGAAATATATCATAAAATATTGGTGTTTTACACTAAATATCATAACATGTATAAATTTAAAAAGACTTTGTAATGTTCTTCAAGCTTCATCTGATACACCTTCATAGGAATATCTCCACCCAATGCTACTTTGTACGATGTTCTTTCACACCAATCTTCTTTTACTGACACTTATTTTATTGATGAATATATTTTCTCTAACCTAGAGAGTATTTTCCAATAATATTCCTCCATCCTATGGATTTTTTTGGAATTATTCTTTTTGATGACTAGGAAATATCTATCTGATCCTTTGGAAGTTTTGTTTATTGCCTCCACTTAGAAACCTCTTTCCGATGGCTTCATAAAATATTTTATAAAGACTTTTCTCAATAAATTATATCAAATGACTTTACATGTAAACCTATTTATAATGAAATTCATTCAAAAAATATTTTTATTTATTTTTCAAAATCTAATTTAGTGGACTCACAACCTTTTATCTATTTGGTGAATATATAATCTTGGTTCATCCGATGAACTCTATTGGACGTATTTGTAAAAGTCTGTTTGATAGACTCCATCTGATGAAATTTCCTAGAGACCTATTTTTGATACTTCTTCAAACTTCCTCTGATTAGAAACACAAATATTATTCCTTTAAAAATAAACTTCTTCCTTCAACCACATTTAACATGAATCATGAATACATTTGTATAAACATTATATTTTGAAATTTAAATATCAACAAAGAATTTCCTGATTTTTATTGATCAGAGTCCTCTGTCCAATGGAATGATAGTAAAAATAGATAAAAATTAGTTCTATCCTTCATCCAATCAACTCAATTTATTGAATTTGGTTTATTAAACCTTATGTAAAAAATAGTATTTTTAATTGATTAATGTTTGAAAATAAAATAGAATACTTAAGAAAATATTATTCCTTCATAACCATATTATTCTCAACATCTCTAAACCTTTTTATCAAAACAATCTCCCCATTATGATTTTTTTTTCAAACAAGGAACATAAATCACTAAAGCATTGAGACTCAAGAAATGAATTACTATAAGAAAATTCTAGGCACATGTGAGTGAAATCAGTGTAAGAAACAAGAATCAATGAAAAATAATACCATGTTGTCCATAAAGTAGTGATTATGAAAATTATCTTAATAAACCTTTAAAAATTATTCCTTTACTCAAAAATTCATCATCAGAACAAACTTTAACCTTTATAGAACAACTTCTTTTATCCAATTCAATAAACTATTAAAACATTTCACACATGCTAATATCACATATGAACCCTTTTAAACCCCCTAAATATATTCTCCCTCAAAATAGGTAAATAACATATCAATAGATAAATTTATGGTAAATTTATCCCCCTTTGATAACACTATCTAAATAAAATATGAGAGAGGGGTGGATATCACATACCTTATCGATGAAGAGAGTATGTTTGAAATCCCATAAACAACCTCAATTTCTGAAATTATTCCTTCAATAATGGTTTAGTGAAAATATGAGCTAGTTTCTCCATTGCAGAAACAAGATCCACCAATGGTTCATTTATTTACACATGCTCTTTGATTAAGTGATATTTAATATCAATTTACTTAGATCAATAATGTTGCAATAAATTCTTTGTGAGATTTATAAAACTTTGATTATCAATTCCTAAGATAAGTGGAATCTTCATATCAACCAAAAAATCTCATAACTATGTATTCTTCCATACTAACTATGTTTAAGCTTGAGTGGAAGCTACATACTTAGCTTCTATAGTGATAAGAGTCATCACAATTTATTTCTTTTTATGCCATCTAAGACAACTTTATACCAAAAAGAAAACTCTACTAGATGTGGATCTTCTCTCATTAACACAACCTACTCAAATTGCACTTTTATAGTTAAATAAATCAATATTTCCTATGATGTAATATATCTATCCAAAATCTATTATTCCTTTAATATATATGAGAATTATTTTTCTATCCATAAGATGAGACTCCTTTGGGGAACTTTGAAACCTGGAATATTTCAGGACAATATACACTATATCTAGCATTGAGTCCATTAGATATAACATGCTTCAAATAATGTTTACAAATTATTTAGGATGAACATACTTTCCTTGTACATATTTCAATAACACCATTCCCACTAAGACAGGTGTGGAAACATGCTTCAAATATTCCTAGACAAATATTTTCATGAGTTCCTTAGCATAATTATCTTGAGATAAGAAAATGTACCTTTTATTTTGATAGATTTGTAAGACAATAAAGTACTTAATTTCTCCAAGAATAGACATCTCAATTAACTTAGTCATCACCTCTGATTTTTTTGATGCATTTCATAATTATTCCCTGTGAATATGATATCATCAATATAAATAATTACAAGAAGGTAAACCCCTTGATTTTATTTTATGTAGTGGTTTCTATAAACTATCCCTTTTATGAAATTCAACTTCTTCAAGAAAGAATCTAATTTAGAATAACAAGATACCGATGAATTTTTTAACCCATACAAATCCTTCCTCAACTTGAAAATGTAGATTTAATTTTTACCAAGCAAGAAACCACATGGTTTCCCAATATAGACTTGTTCATTCAACTCTTCGTTGAGAAAATATTGCTTGATCTATATTTTAAATATATTATATTTTTGTTTTGTAGAAATAAAAAGAGATATTATTAGGGTTTTAAGTCTTTCAAATGGGAAAATGGTCTCATAAAAATCAATTCCTTCAACCTATGAGTAGCCTTTATAAACTAATTTTTTCTTTATTTATTATCACTTCACCTTTTTTGTTCTACTTGGTTTGAAAACCACATTTTACTAAAATAAAATTCTTATCTTGTAGTTTGGGTACAAGTTACCATGTATCATTCTTTTCAATCTAATCCAATTCTTTATTCGTGGAATCAATACAATATTTATGCTCTAAATCTTCTTCAACATATTTAAGATCAACCTATGCAAATATGGAAGCATATAAAACTGACCTTGATGTTATTTTAGATTAAACCAATTATCCCTGATCTGCAATGATATTTTTGACCTCAAATTACTTCCTCAACCATGGAATAAATGACCAAGTTTCTTCCTCATCACTTGAAATATATGATTTAGAATATTTAACTTGTACAACTTAAATATTATTACTTCTTTCAAAACCTTAATTATATTATTTAGCTGTAATAACTTGATATTCACTTCCTTTCAAATATGTAACTAAATGTGAAAATTTTCTCGTACACTATTCTAGAACTTTTACATCATCAAAGTCAATAATATTTCCTACCTCTTTATTATAAAACCTATATCATTTTCTATTAGGTGGTTAGGCAGGAAAGATACAATACTCTTTGATAAAACTTCCAAATATTTTCACCTTTAAATTTGATAATTTAGGGGATACCAAAAACCCTTATATATTTCAAACATGAGGTTTCTTTGTAATAAATATGATATTCCATCATATCAATGTGTGAACTGTAGAAAAAATGATTCTAAATATGAATTAGTTCTATGATAAATTCTTTACAAAATAATTGAGAAGTATCATGTCCGATAAGTATGGTTCTAGTTATATCAAACAAACTTCTATTTATTATTTTAGAAACACCATTATATTATGGTGTGCTTGGTGTAATGAGTTCATAATAGATTCCATGATTTTCAAGATAATATTAAAAATTTATATCTTTACATTTAGCACTATTATATATTATAATATTCTTTATAAAATAAATGAATTCCTTTTTATTGCTTCTCCCTAAACTCTTAAATTTTTTAGAGCCTCTGATTTATGTTTAAAAAACATAATATATACAATATGAGAGAAATAACGAATAAAGTAAATAAAAAATTGTCTTTATTTTTTTTGATTACTTCCTCATAGGCCCCATATATCAAAATGGATAAGCATCAAGGGATAGGTTGATTGTATAACAATCCTTTTATGCACCAAGTGTGCAATCTTCCCTTTCTATCATATTACACAAGACCAATATATTCTTCATGTCATGTTAGGAAAATGACAAATAATTTCTCTCTTTATCAGCTTGCTCGTTTTCCTTTTCACATATTATCACATAGCTTATTTTCTTTCATCATGGTCAAATATCGTGAACCCTTAACATATATAACTAGAAAAAATATCCCTTGGTTCATTTTCATTTTGTTAAAACGTTCCCATGTTCAATCATTTTAACAAAAAAACCATACCTATTAAAAATAACTTCATTACATTCGTCAAAGAGTTGTGAAACACTCCAAAAGTTTTGTTCCATACCATCAACAAAAAATCACTTTTGAATTTCAATTTATCTTTATAAATGATGTTAGATAAAATGAATTTGAGTTTGAGTGACTCATAATTTCCAAAATTCATTGTTCCTTTTGTGTAATATTTTACAATCTTCAAAAATTTAAAATTTTTAGTCATATGTGAAGAACACTCACTATCCAATATTGAAGGTTATTATCATTTTGTATCCTTGAGATTAGTTTAAAAAAATAAATCCTTTTATTTAGATTTTCATTCCTTCAATTGAGAATTTTTATATTTTTCATACAAAATTTATTGAAGGGAAAATATTACAAGACATCCTTTTTCTAGTTGTGAATTCCGATCACATCTTTAAAAAATATTTTTCTAAAGGTTGAAATTAATTTTCCCTTTTCAAACTAGATTTTTAGGTATTCTTCTTTGAGTGGTTTGAACCCCCCTTGAACTCTTTCTACAGTACTTCTTGGATTCATTATAGTATTTATGATTGAACCAGAACATTTTCAATGTATACCCAAAGCCTCCACAATACCAACAATATCTATAAAAATCATATTTTCCTTTGTAACCTTTATACTATGTATAACTGTGTACCTATATTCTATCATATTTACCACAATAATATTTCTTTATCCTATACTTCTTCTTAGCCTTAATAGAGTATCTCATTATGATAGTTTTTTATTCAAACTTTGATTCCTTATAAATTTTAGAATCTTGAACTATACTAGTTTTGTATACATACATGGTCTTCTTAACTTGATTCTTCTTTTGAACCTCTTTAATATTATTTTTAACCTCTCAGAATGATCTTTAACAAACCTTATGAGGCTTAACCTTCTTATAAGTTCCACCAAATTCTATAACTGAGTTTTGGATGTTTATGATTCCTTGCTCATATTCAATGAGTTTCTTTTGAAAAATATTAATCTCTTTCTCCTTAACCTTTATATTTTATTCAAGTTTGTTGTTGAGATTTTTATCTTCACTAAGTAAATTATTTAGATCATCAATCTCCTTTAACGACTTATATTTTTCTTCAAGAACTAATTCTTAACTATTTTCTGATATATCTGTTTTCTTTATCTTCTTATTTCCTTTTTCAATTTTAACAATCTTTAAGATAAATAATCTCAACTTTATTTTAATCATAAACTCCATCAAAGTGTACTCTTATTTTTCTTCATTGTTTTTTCTTCTATCACTAGTAAAGTTATCATCATTAACTTTCATAATAATAAGTTCTTTGCCAACATCATCATTGGAGTTTTCAGCATCCACTTCATTATCATCATCTTTGTCACATTTTGACAAAAGGTTCTCTTTTTATATTTAGAGAACTTTTTATCCTTCCCTTTTGAAAAGTAATTTTATTTTTATATATTTTTCTTTAGATAATTTCTTGACTCTATATCTTCCTCATCATTATATTCATTATTCTTTAGCCTTGGAAAAAATTTAGCAAAATGTATAATGGCTCCAAAACTAATTAACTTCAAAGGTAAATTCCCTTTATACTTCCCCATGAATCTTTTCAAATTTCTAGAAAATTAAGTCATGAATTTTTCAAATTTTTTACTAAACTCATCTTCAGTATTAGAGTAATTTTCTTCTTCCACAACCACAACTTTCTATGGATTTATTTTCTTAGTGTCTTTGATGTCGATTTATCAAAAATATTTCTCCTTATTTTTGATATAATTTTCTATTATCATTGTATATGTTATTAGAATACTATATGAATCATCTAGTGGGAGTGTTTTAGGATATCTATATTCTAATGATGAAACCTTGGAATCAAATTTATTAGGAAAAATTCATAATATCTTTTAAACAATAGATTAATCTTACAACTTCCCACCAAAATATCTTATGTTTCTTATAGAATCATTTACTCTTTTAAAGAAGCCACCAATAGATTAATCATATTCCATTTTGAAATATTCATACTTCAATATCTAGATTTGTATCTTTTCATTATCCAATTTCATATTTTCTTTATATATATTCTTAAAAATATCTCAGATGCCTTTAGTTGTTCATATTCCTTTCAACCTCATAAATTTACTTTTAGAGAGTGATGGAAGTATAGAATTTTTGGATCTACCATCATTCTACAAATTCTTATTACTATTGTATGTTGAATGAAAACCATCATTAGGAGGAGGGAAACCATATATAACATCCCAAAGAGCTTCATATCAAATAGATAATAGATAATGTAACATTTTATCCTTCTAGATATGACAGTTATTTCCATCTAAGATAATAATCCACTTATTATTAAATAATTTTTTAAAATCCATGGTAGCCTTAATTTTCTTCAAAATTTACATAGAGAAGAGTCAATAAATGAAAACCGGTCTCTGATAATAATTTTAAGGACCAATTAGGATCTGTGTGATCATTGAGTGGGGGGGGGGGGTGAATCAGTGATCAATTAATTTTATGATTTTCTTCTTAAAGAAAAACCTTAACCTTACAGTTAGTTAGAACTAACTATGATAGAAAAAAATAAAAAAATAAAATTCATTGGAACATAGGTATTTTCAAGGTTCACTACTGAATAATAGTATCTAGTCTTTGGAATGGCTCTAAAATAATATAAGAGCACACATACACTATAGAAAAATACTTTAGTGGTAAAATAAGAAGGTAATATCCATTAATTGAAAATAAAAATGGTCATTAGATATTTCATGTTCTCCTTGAAAATATAATATGATAGAAAAATTATTATAACAACAAAAATACCTTCACCAATATGTTTTGATGTGTTTTCAATGTGGTACTTTTTTTTATAAGTTCTTCCTCTTCACTTTATTACACTACAATAAGAAAGAACTTATTATTGTAATTTTATAAGAAGATATTTGTATGATCACTTCTTCATATAGTACCCTTGATTTGAAGTAATCATTCCATTATACCCAGTCTCTATTCATCTAATTTCCTTAACACCCTATTTATTTGATACCAATTGATAGGAAGACATTGTCCAGTATCAATCTATCTGATATTATTGTATCTTATGCCTCAATAATTGGCATCTCAAATCATTAAAACTTATCCCAAAAAAACTCCTCAAACTCTATATATATATCACATGCTAAATCTCCATAACTTTATATGGGAAACATTCCTATGAGAATTAAGGTCAATGTAAAAACTTCAAATTCAACTTCCCACTCAAAAATTTTAATGTTTTACTACCTTAAAATATCATAAAAGATAATAGTTAATGAATATTTGTAATAAAATACTTAAATATCAACATAACTAGTCTTATTTAAACCTTACTTAAATATCAACTTGAATCATGATATTTCCTTCAAGATTATTTAATCTTTGAATATCTAGATCAAAATAATCACATTTATGAATTTAAAAATACATCATAAAGTTCTTCAAGCTTCATCTAATAAAACTTCATAGGAATATCTCCACCTGATGGTACTTCGTCTATTGTTCCTTCAAAAGAATTTTATTTTCATGAATATTATTTTCTTGATGATTCTATTTGATCTACCATCATATTTATTTCATAAGACTCTTTCTCCATCTGATGTCTTTCTTTGGAAACCTTATTTTTGATAACTCATAAACCTCTATACAATCATTAGGAAACTTTTTTCTATTGACTCATCTTAGAATAAACTATCTGATTCCTTAGTAAACTATAATCTAAATCCTTTTATCTGTAAATTTTGTTTGTTTTCTTATCTTTGTAACCTATATCTTATAAAATTCATTTGATTTTTTTTCTGATGATTTTACAATTTTTTTGGGTGAACTTGAAACCTTTTTGATGTCTGGTGAACATACAACCTTGGTTCATCTTGTGAACTCCATTAGATGAATTTTTAAAGGTCCATTCGATGGACTCCAATTGAAGAAATTTCACAAAGAACTCTGTTTGATACTTATTCAAGATTCCACTTATTAGAAGCACCTATTTGTTTCCTCTACAAAAAAACTTATTCCATCAACCACATTTAGAGATAATCACAGATACATTTGTATAAAAATTATGTTTGAAACATTGAATATTAGAAAATCATTGCATGTTTTTTCATGAATAGATTCCTCTATCTAATGGAATGGGAGTAAAAATAGATAAACATTGGTTCCATCCTCCATCTGATTAACTAGGAATATTGGAATTGGTCTGTTACACCTTAATGAAAACTTATTATTATTAAGTGATTTATGTTTGACAAAAAAACTTAGAAAAACCTTATATATTCACAAATAGCTTCTTATCATCATCACCAAATATTTAATTCCCAACACTTGATATCACTATTGATATTAATTAACAATGAACTCCATGTTTCCAAGCTTAATAAGTATTAACTGCACCCTTCCCACATGATTGAATAGAAGGATATTGATCTAGAGCCTAATACCTTAGTGATTGAGCAGCTAGTTCAAGTTATGGATCTCCTGGATAAGGTGTTATATGGTAAAATTATTCCCTCAATCCATTTACTTTGGAAATATAGATGAAATATCTATGATCTGTGGGAGTAGGAAGCGTTGATAATAACACAATGTTATAATCTCTTTGTGGGTATAAGATCCTGAGAAATTTATGGGGGTACAAAGTCTCATTATGAGGATAATTTTGATTATATATGGGTTATAGATATGTTTTTTGAGTTTATTTTATCTCTATAGAGTTAATAAATACTTTTAGGAGTTAGGGGGTTAATAATTATGATATTTGGGTGAAACACAACATGCACACAATCTGTGCATGGTTAGTAGTAACCATGCAGTAACTGTGTGACATGGATCAACTAGATCTAGTGGCTATTTCCATGATTTAAGAATTATTTTTCTAACCATGAAACTATTACTAGGTAACTATGTGTTTCAATTTTCAAATTGGAGTATCTACCACATGGTTAGTGCATGGTTTTCTAACAGTGAATCCTAACAATACAACCCATGTGGGTTTCATAAAAATAGAAAATTGCCCTCATATACATGGTTATTTTTAACTCTAATCTCATATTTATCCTTAATTATATTTACATGTAAATTTCTTAACACTTTAGGATGATCTCCCTTCGTTCCTTGGTGATACTTGATTAATTTAGGTGGTTCTCTTCCAGGTATGTTTGGATTTCCCCACGATTTCTCCTATTTTCTCTTGATTTATCATTGATCTCTATTCCTCTTGATCCATTATGAACCACCTGGATTATGATGGTTGGATATAAGGTTTTGGGTAGAGAATTGATGATGTTCTTTTCTGATCTAGTCTTTTGAGGACTAGATCACTTTTTTCCCATCACTAAATTCAAAGGCATCGACATTTCCTCCATTGTTGAGGTGGGAATCTTTATTTAATGGATTATTTACCATGGAATAATTTATTGTCCTTGTGATATCCTTTAGTTTGGGCATATGATGTTTTTGGTTTGATGTTGTTAAGGGGTAAATTGAAATCTATAATTCTTAATTGATATTTGGTGGTGATGAGAAATGTTTTGAAAGGGTTTTCTTTTAAAATAGTATTTATGAACTTTAAATGTTTGATGAAATTACATAAATATAATTTGAAAATGATAGGATTGAGTTTCTTGAGAAATAATGGTAGATTTTTTCCCTTGGGGAAGAAATTGGGATATTTGTTTTGATAGGGACCTAAGATTCACTATGATGGCTAGAGTTCCTTTGATGTCCTGATATCATAGATTTTATCTCATGGCCCATTTGTAAAATTTTAGTTGAAATTACATGGATAATTATGATTTAATTTACCATATTTTTTAATATTTATAGATTTATTATTTATTTACCTTCATTTTATTTAACATGTTTTACATCCATGTTCTTAAATATTGGGATATGAATTGTTTTAAAAAGAAAAATCAAAGGGATGTTTTATGAAAATGTTTTTTCATACCTACTAATTTATGAAAGTAGTTTTGTTTCAAATCTATAACTAATGACTACATAGTGAAATAATTTGTATATATTCATTATGTTATCCTACTAGGTTATGCCTCCCACCTTATATATACCTTTGGAAATATGTGGACTTGGTTTTTCAAGACATAGGTAATGGGATGGGCATCATGTAGCCTGTCATATCCTCTTAGTCAACATTTTATTTGAGTGGTTTAGGATAGAGGTGAATGATGGTTACAAAGAGATATAATCTTTGTTCATGGTATGTCATGTGTTATGGACCATTTGGACCTTTTCATGTTAAGTTTATTTTCTGATGCTCCAGTCTGGGTATACTGTCATGCTTCTGGAGTGATCTATGTCCTTGGATTGGTCGTAAAACCTAGTGTTTCCCTATATTCCTACTTTCTAATGGTGGGTGGCCTCCACTGTTGTGGTTGATTATTTCGTATGCTTGATTATAATGGGAATATAAGATTTCATTTCCTACTTCCTTTGATTCCTCCTTAGAGTTTTCCACCTAGTTATGGTCCCCCTTATTGATCTAAGACATGTTCTTGAATCTCATTCTTGGTTCCATATTCTAGTGGACACCAGTTAATTACGATTCTTTCTACTGTGACAGGGTGGATACCAATGGTTGAAGCTGGATAGGACATTTGGTATAGTAGACATACGTATTGATTTTAGGCATGATGGGAATCTATAAATGTTTTACTCATTTAATGTTGTGAGGGAATATCATGATTGTGACATGAGGTGTCTTAGGTGAAAAACTTGAGGCATCTCATGATCATCATGTGGAAACTTACATTCGGTGTGTAAGGCATCCAAATATCATTACCTAAATCTTCCTTTACTTTCCACATAGGTCCTGTCATGCTCGTCACATGAGGTCTCCAAGTCTTTTCACACTGGGAAACTTATTCTCATCACATAAGTCTTCCTAGAATTTTCATCTTGGGCATCTCATGATCATCACATGAGGTAGAAAATATGGCTCTTCACCTAAGTCTAGAGTATTGACATATATGGAGGTGTCACAAGTGCAAATCCAAGTGAGGGAGATTCACATATTTAGAGTCCAACATAGATGCTATCACATACACTTGTCACTTATGGGTTGTTTATAGGTTTAAATTCTAGTGGGGATGCTTCCCATATACACTCATCACATACCAGTCTAGGAAAAGGATAAAATATTGCAGTGATTCCAAGGTCTAGTTACGACCTATGGTTTACCTGATACTTAGTAATTTTTGTAAAGATGATAAAGATTTGTAATTAACTGCTCATAATATATATATATTTTTGGATATGTTGTAATTAAACTATGAGGAGGTGTCCTACATAGCTTGTTAGGAGATAGGGATCAAAACCCATGCAGTTTGACCGCACAATTTAATGTCACATGATAAGACCATTCCATATAGTTTAACATATTATGGTAATGTTTCTTGTGTCATGAGAGGAGAATCAATTAGTAATGGTTTGAGGCCTATTCATAGATACTGCCTAGATGATGGTAGAATCACCTCAAATTTATCATATTATGAATCTAATATTAGTCACATGAATCATAAAATTATTTTAACATAGAGAATACCATGTCTATTACATTGGGTGAGGCTATTGTTTAATGTCATGTGTTGTTGAAATTTTTGTGGAGTTTAACGATGCATGACTAGGAAATTACACTATGTACTTTAAAGTCTAAAACTCGGAAATAGGTTTGGGACTTACATATGGAGCTTCCAAATCCTAGTTAAGGTGAGAAGAGAGAAGTTTACAAGGATCCTTCATACACTCATCAAGGAAGAATATGGGTGGTTTCCTTCAATGATGTTACTATTAGGGCTTATGTTCCAACTACATCGATTCTTTTATAGAGAAAAGGGATAAACATTACCCATTTTAGGCAGCAGGTTGGGATCCTAATGTGAGGGTGCCTATACTTAGGAGAAGAAGGTGATGAGGTTTCCCTACCCATGATTAGAATGAAGGGATCAAGAATGAGGTTCCATTATATCATCCATGTGGATGGTTTGAGCATGGGACAACCTGGTTTATGTGTGTATGAAGACCATGAAAACTTATATTTCATGAAACCATGTTTTCCAAAAGGAGGTATCATGTATGGGACTATGTGGTGGATTTCAAGAAGTTTAGGGGATTTTCAAATCTGAGGATTTTGTGAGACATGAGTACCCCACACAAAAGTGATACCTTAGTAAAAGTGTTTAACAAAGGAAAAATGCCCCACTTAACTCTAAAAGGTGTGAGACATAGGCCTCTAGCATGAAGGAAATTACTTATGGATATTACTTTCATGAAAATCATCTATATCATAAGCCCAAAGTTTGAAGGGACCATTGGAGGTATTTTAGAAAAGATAGCCACCTATGGAAGTCCATGGATCATTGGATACCAAAAGGTTGATGTTTTTTAAGGTGAGAGAATTGTTTGGAAGTCTAAAGGTTGGAACCCCCATAAAATGTGAGGAAAAGGGTTATTTATAGTGTTTGAAAAGTCTAGAAGATATGTTGTGTGAAGTATCACCATATTCATGGAGTTTGGAGTTTCTGAGTGCATCAAAGCCTATTCCCAAAACTCAAGTGCTTTGTGAAGGATTGTATCTTCATGAATATAGAACCTTCAAATCTTTTTGTGCTAGTTTATGCTTGGATTTACCATGTTCATACATCATTATCATCAAAACCTTCTATAACACATATTATTCAATATCATAAAATACCCCCCAAAATGAGAGACATCATGGGAGTGAAGGATCATATTTAGAGGCAAGAATATTGAAATATAGCAATGTGGGATGCTTTGATCATGAAACTCATCCCCACCCTTCACTTATAAAAATAGAAAGTCCATCAAAGGAGACCATGATATTCTCATGAAAGATCCATCGAGCCCATCTTATCATGAAAAATGAACTTTTTTGAGTGTTCTATGACCTACATCCTTGGTGCTCATGATACTACTTCCTTCCAAAAACAAATTTGTGTGAATTTTCTTCTTCACACACCACTTGATTCACCAATGTAATTCTATGAGGAAAATATTTCATGAGGCCTGAAGTTTCATGAGCTAGAATTTTTTGGACAAAACTTAGAGATTTTCCAACATGTTTCTAAAATGGATGTTGAAGGTATATAGTCTGATGTTGCATGAAGGAGGTAGATATCGAAGAACATCCACATCGGAGAGATCTTTCGAATAGTGTATGATCATGAAACCCTCTTCGAGATGTTAAATAAAATTAATGGGATTATATACTCTATCAGAGACTACTATGTGATGGATTTGGGATGAGATATTATGTTTGAATCCCAAGTGATGTTTGAAAAACCCCTGACTATTGGTTCAGGAGCTCTCTAGGGTTGTATAAGTGGAATAAGGCTTTAGCTAGTTATTGAATCAAGGACCATGACTTGATCATAGCTCACTCTATATGGAATATCATCAAGACCATCAATGATGAGGATCCATCCATTGAGACATATCCTCTATAGTATGACAGTATTCTCAAGGTGGCCTTTGTAAACCACCTTTAAGGATGGACTAAAACTTGGGATTTTTACTAGGGTGATAACTTCACTGATGAGAGGGAATAGGCATACTAGATATGCCATGCATGTGATGAGTATTAAGAGGAGAAAAAATGGTAGGATTTATAAATTACTATAGTATATTACCTGTTCTAGGTTTATTTCCATTTGGATATCATGTCCGAGTTGTTGAGTATGTGGTCACCAGACATCAACATTAACCTTCACCATGGGGAGGCTGGCATCAGTCTATGGTACCTATACCATATAGGTGGAGTCCCAATTTAGGGTGAAATGTATGATGATTTTATTTAAGAAGATAATATATGGGAAGACTAATATAAAATGTTTGTGCTTTCTAAGGAATTGTTGGATTCTGTTGGGGGGGGGGGGATAATCCTAACACAAAAGACATTCCATTCATGAAGTGGTATATAATTTTTCTGAATGAGCTCAAAGTGTGGATTTTACAGAGGCCCTAAAAGTACCTAGTGGAAATTCAATGTGTGAAGGATGTATCATACTAGATACTGTTTAAGGTGATTCATTTTACTTATGGGGGGTATAGTGTGATGGTCCATACCTATGAGGTAAGGCTGGTTGGTTTTATTATAGGGTTTCTTTGTGGGTGGATAAGGCCCATTCATGAAATTTTTATGGGGGGGGGGGTGAGGCCAAGTATATTTTCTATGGTGGTATTACTGGTGATGAGGAATCATATATATTTAGTGGTCCCAATGTTGGAGAATCTCTACAAGAAAAATATTATTAGAAGGAAGACCCTCTTGTACGTGTGTGTCCAAATTTACTTTCTATATGGGTGGATTTCAATACACATGTGGGGTTACAAATAACTAAACTACATATACCCTCAAAAAACCAAATTTTGACCATCCTTTTTGAAAATTGTTGATAGTAGGACCTTCATATGGAGAGATTCAGGGTGCTTACAAGAGTTAGGATTCCATATCAGTTCACCTTCCACCCATTTACACTACCAATATGAGTGATTATGGATGATGACCTAGGAACAATGGAACAACCACTGTAGCTCATGGAATTTAAAGGTGGGGGACATGCAGTACATGTTGAAGGATTTTTTTTTCAATCCATTAATTTCTTATTGGTTATACCATCAATTATGTTTCCTCTAATGACTAATTCCAAACATGTACGTAGGGGTATACTATGAGTACAACCCCATGATCTTGTGGAAACTATGGTTCATGTTTGTGTGGGAAGGAAATAAATAAAGAATGAATTTTATATTAATATATTCCCCCTTCAGGTTGTTCCATAATTATGTCTCGAGTTAGGAAAGTTCCTATCCTTGGGAAATTCTTATATAGGTGGACATTTAGGCAAATTTCAAAAATGAGTACCATGGAAACACAATTGGGTGTGTGTTATTATGGGAGGAACACACCAAGAAGTAAGCGGTGTATATGTTGGGCTAACAATGTAGGCAGATATCTGGGTCCATTCATCTTCAAGGGTTAAAACTCTAAAGGTAAGTACAAAAGGAGGCTATAGATATATTGGGAAACAACCTTAAGAGAATGATAAATCTTCTTGATCATCCCTAAGATCACCCAACATAGATATAAGTAAGTACCTATGCCATGCAATAGACCTACTAGATGATGTGGTCTTCCCTGATGATTGAGCACACTGGATTATCTTTCGGTGGTCCCAATCCTCATGTGTGGTATGAAATCAAATTAATTGGGATGTGATACATATTCCTAGGCTTGTTAATGCTAGATATAGCTTCCTAAATCATCTAATAGAGTCTATGTAATACTTGTAGGATTTAGAGAACATGGTCTACTCCTAAAAGCCCTTGAATGATCGAATATAGGTATTATCAGATGTTCCCTCTCTGGTAAATCACTCGGGGAGTTGATCAGATGAAGGTGTTAATGGAGAAGGATCAACTGACAGGGAGTCCTTAGAAAGTGATTGCTATCTTGACTCATCCAAGATAAAAGACTATTATATTGATGAGGTAATTCCCTTGGTTTTGTGGGATTAATGTGATTGTCACCCTTTGGGTTTGCTAACTCATTTAGTTTTTATCTTCATAGGGATCAGAAAGAATTGAAGAGGGAGAGATTTAAGATAAATCTATTAGGGAGGATGAGTAGATCCAAAGACTCTAAGGGGTAGTAGAAACACCACCCTCTGATTTTGTAGTCACAAGTGCCCAACCTTCCATTATTGAGGTGATTCCTAAACCTGAAGTGATGGATTAACTACCCCAGGGGATAGATTGTAACTTCTAATACTTTACTAATTAACTTTTTGTATATATATTTTTGATATTCTGAAATATTTGTTTTTTTATAACATAAAAAATGAACCAAGTTACAGGGAAACCTCTAGTATCTATTGATACACTGGTTGATATAAAGATGTCATCATTGGTAGAGCCAACATTGAACACCCCAAATGCTTTATTTTTTGGTCCATGTGGTGGATTAATTAATCCATAGGCCCATGTAATTGTAGAACTTAGTAACATGCTCGGGGAGACTACCATTGAGCATAAACAACACTTCAACCTTTCCACCCATTATGCTTTTTGAAAGTATTTTGCAGTGTTTCTTTTTTGGTAAACAAAGACTTAGATTTAATTGACCTCCCATACTGATGGTATTGCTTCCTATATTAGAGGACTAATGACTTGATGTGATGAAAGAGTTTATGGATCCCATGTATGAGGTAGAAACTACTAGAACTAGGCCTTCAGTGGGGGTTACTAATGAGGCCGCAATGGTCCAGCCGAACCCTAAGGTGCTATATCCCAAGTATTTGTTTTTGATATTCTTTGGGTGGGTCCATATTCTTGTAATGGGTTGGTGTGTAGGATTTTTTCATAAAGTATTTGTGATGAAAGCATGTTATTTTCTGAAGTGTAAGCCTAAGAATAATAACTTGCTATGGATGAAGATGATTCAACACCCAATGTGGAAATTAAATAGGTAACACCTCCTGAAAAAGGTGGAATAGAATGAGAAGGCTTCATGTAGAAGATTTAGGATATGATCCCATGGGAAATTGATTTCATTTTTTAATTTTCTGAAGGTGATCCTACCATGGAGGTACTTGTTTCTTTCCCAAAATATGATCCTTATATAGAAAAAATGGATGAACTAGGGTCATAATTTTCCGAGGAGAACTAGGTGATCCAACATTGGGCATGAAGAACTATCCGATAATTTATTAATCAAACACTATCAGGTGAGATGTTGGGTCAGATAGGGTCATTTATCCATAGGTTACTGAACTTGGGTGTTGGTTTAGTGGACTCACATGTACTCCATTCAATGGATTGAGATTTTATATTGAAATGTGTGCATATGAAGTGGTAGAAACTTGGAATTGTGTAGTTTGAGTGATCATATACATGTATGGCCTATCTATAGGTGACCAAGAAAGAATTCTACTTGATATATTTTAATTCACTTTAGTTGTGAGTCATCCTGCTTATCAGGGAGTATATGGTATACCACAAAAAGGCTCAACCAGAAAAATCTTAGGCTGATCTATCTCAGACAATGACCTAGATATTAGAATGAAAAGATAGGAAATGAAGGCTTCATGTGTGGATAAATGAAGTTTGTCCTTGGGTAGAGGAATAGATCATGGAACTAGCCAGGCTCTGGGGAATCATGGACACGAATCAATAGAGTCTAGACAAGCTTAAACAATAAATAGTACATTTCAATCCATAGAGGATTTTGTTTTTTCCTAAGGGAGAGGCTCCACTTTGTGAATAACACTACCAATTATTGATTATAAAAAGTAATAATTTTTTCCCTCAATTACCTATGTTAATTTTTTATTGAATCTCGATCATAATAATCAGAAAACTAACTATAAATATATAAGGACATGTGATTCATTCTCATTATGAGAAACAAGAGATAAATATAAGATTATTCATTTATATAAGAGTGATAGATAGGGGATAAAGGGTTAGGGTCAGAATGTTTCATTGATCACCACACAGACCCTTGGCCTTAGGAATCAATTTGGAATGGTTATAAGGGTTTAAAATTTATTATTGATGCATAGGGTGCATGAGGGAATAACCCAAAGGGTGTTATAGTTCAACATGAGGATAATAAATTTGGAGAGAGGTAAATTGAAACCTTAAGAGTTTGTATTGATGAGTGGAGGTAAGTGGGTTGAGGACAACTATTGACCATATTTGAAACACGGGTTCCACAACCGTTCTGCCAAATATACCACTTTTAGGACACATTCCTCAGATAGGAGGTGATCCAATTTTTTCCAATCATTATTTCCATAGGGGATTCCATTTAGAGATGATGAAAATGGTTCCTCAGGGGTGTGCTCCCTAGATGGGAGGTGAGCCTGTTTTATCCATTTTTTGTCACTATAGGGGAGCCTGTTGGGACATGAAGGATGGATGTTGATCTAAATAAAGGGGATAAAAAGCGTGCTGGTGAAGGAGCAAGATACTCAAGAAGGGTTAAAACACTATTAATGATACACTATCATACATCTAGAATATCAATGGGATTATATGAAATATATGTAAAGTAGGCAAGGCAATGGGTAAAAAAATCACAAATTGAGTGAAAGATATAAGAGATAGGATCGATCAGGTCCTAAAGAGAATATTAGTGGTCCTATATGTTGTTTAATTTAAGTTCATATAACTTTGAACATGGTGTGTTCCTTTTAAGGTAGTGTAACTAAGAACAATGATGGTACTGCAGTTTAAAGTCATACAGTTTGGACCGTAGGGTGTTGACATTTAAATTCATATAACTTGGACTACAAGGGATTGGGGGGGGGTGATAATTCTAGTCAAGGAAAATTATAATGACATGAATTTTTCATTACATAACTATTACATCATTTTTAAGATAAACAACATAATAACAATACAATCCACGATCTAAAGGTTTATTATCATGGGTAAATTAAAAAAAAACATCACTTTTACATGATAAAAATGAAACATTATTTAATTCCTTATTATCTATCCTATTAGTGCCACTAATTTTCTTCTTATTACAAGTAATCACCAAAGGATATACATCACTGAAAGGGGTTAACTAAAATCCCATTATGGGGAGGTATAACATGGGGTGAATAAACAACATGAATAAAAAGTATATCAATGTGCATAATCATATCACAGAATATGATCATTATTATAATCATTAGGTAAAAATTTGATAAAGGTATGGAATGTGTAATACACATAAAATGAAACATCATGTATTAGCAATCAAATACCACACATAGTTTGGAACAAACCTAGAATCATGTTCACGTATAACATATGTGCATAAATCATAACATCATAATTATGAACAAAGATAGAATAATGTTCAAACATATTTCACATAATCTCATGTGATACATCACATTACCTAATGAATTGGAGGTCTATATAATTCTGATCCCACCCATCACATCATAAATTATCATAATCATGCATGCCACATAAAAAGTATAATAATCATAGTTATAAAATAAAACTAAGGAAGAGAATGAGTTTCATTAGGATTTCATAAATCATACTTTAATGATTAAAACTTTTGGTTAAAAAATTAATAAGGGAAATCATACTTAGACATAAAACATCATTATTCTTGAGTGGACAAGAAGAATTTCAAGAGGAGTACAATATGATGTTTTGGAAATTGAAGTCACTTTGAAAAAAGGATTTTCTTAGAAAATATTTTGACATGGTAGGAACATGTATATCCCTAAAAAAAGGGAAAGTAAATTTGAAGAACATAATATGAACATTCATACTATGTAAGAGAGGATAAACCAAATAAAGAAATTGGGATGACAATCCCCTTACTTTAAATCCCACTTTATTTTTTCACTTTTATGCCTCCTGAATAATAAAATTAGGATTATTAATTTTTTATAAGTTAATTATGTTCATTTGTTCCTCTATATATACATTATATTTATTTTATTCTATTTTATAACACTATTTGTTTAACGTGAATTGTTTTGATATCACGTTTCATTAAATTTTCCCGTTTTGTTTTAATTTCACTATTTTCATTCAAATTCATTTATACAGAAGTATAATTATCTCCATAAGCTTAGAATACATTTAATTAAATATTTATATATTATATATAATTCATATTGTCCATCCATGAAAGTAGTTATAAGAATTTACTTGAAAATGTCTCAATAGGTGGTTAACCGACCTTTAACTACTACAAAAGAAGCCTTTAACAACATTAGAATAGGCCTTTATCAGTACTAAAAAAGCACTAATAACTTGATCATGGTTAAAAGCCAGAAGTTTTTATCAGTGCTAAAATATAACTGTTAAAGGGTTCCTTTAAGAGTGCTTTTTTAGCACTGTTAAAGGCCACTTTTAATATTAATTATTTTAGAAGTGAATTATGTTCATTTATTCCACTATATATCAATTATATTTATTTTATTCAATTTTATAACACTATTTGTTAAACATGAATTGTTTTGATATCATGTTTCATTAAATTTTCCTGTTTTGTTTCAATTTCACTATTTTCATTCAAATTCATTTATACAGAAGTATAATTAACTCCATAAGCTTAGAATACATGTAATTAAATATTTATATATTATATATAATTCATATTTTATATCCATGAAAGTTTTTATAATAATTGAATTGAAAATGTCTCAATAGTTGGTTAACCGGCCTTTCACTACTACAAAAAATAGCCTTTAATAGTGTAAGAATAGGCCTTTATTAGCACTAAAAAGGAACTAATAACTTGAGAATGGTTAAAAGCCTAAAGTTTTTATCAGTTCTAAAAAAGTACTATTAAATGGCTCCTTTAGCAACATTTTTTTAGCACTGTTAAAGGCCACTTTTAATAGCACTAAAAAAGATCTTTTAAAGGGGGCCTTTAATAGTGCTAAAAAAGAACTGATAATGGACCCACTGATAAAAGGGTATAATTTTTTTCCACACACTACCCCCCTTTATCAATGCTCTCCCACCCCACCCCTTATTAGCACTTCACCAACCCCTTTATCAATTCTTTAGATAATCCAACCCCCCATTGTTCGCCCTACCTCCATCGAGTTTCGAACCTAAGACCTCCAACTTATAGACCAATGACTTTTCCACCCCTATACTATTTTGTTTTACATTTTATGATATATATATATATATTTAATTTTTTTATCCACATATTTATATATATGTCTATATATTAATAAATATATTTTATATATACATATATTTAATAATTTATTTATAAAATTAAATTTTTATGTGTGAATATATACAAAATATGTATATATTGTTATATATTTGATTATAAATAACAATAAATTATGAAAAATGATAAAATTTTAAAGGCATAATATCAATATGAATGTAATACCGAGGAATAAATTCAGTCCCCACTAAAAAATGGTAAAAAAACCCCCTTAAACGAGGATGAAAATCCAACGAATGTTAAAACATTTGGTTACCCCAACTAAAACTTAGTTTTGGAGGCCTTTTGGGCCCTTTTTGGCCTAAAAAAATATGATGGAGGGTTTAACCTCAACCACTATAGTGTATAGATCGTCTCAAGCTTCAATTTGATATATAGTAGAGCCCAAACAGACACCCATATCAAAAGTTATGGCCGTTTGAAGTTAGAGTTACATTTTCAACATATTTTAGATATTTTCTTATTTTTTTTGATTTTTTATCCTCCAATTTATATTAAATGACTATTAATCAATAGAAATTTGAAAATTATTGGTTGAAAAAATTTATTTTTTAATTATTTTATAATCCATTTTCACTAAATATCTTTTATATTAAGTGTAAATGCCTATTTAACTTATCTAAAACATATTTAAAAAATATATATTATATTTATAACAATATAAATATATTTATATATTAATAAATTATTTTCAATGAAATATATATATATTTTTTCTAAAATATAACTTTTATCAATGATACTAAAAAAGCACTGATAAAGGGGGGTCTTTATCAGCGCTTATTTAAAAGTGCTGATAAAGGGTGGACCTTTATCAGTGCTTGTAAAAAATCACTCATAAGGCCCCCCTTTAATAGTGTTTTTTATAACTGATAAATGAGATTTTAGTAGCATTTTTATCTAGAACTGTTAAATCCCTAACATTGGATAAACCCAGTTTTGTAGTAGTGTTTGATGGGACATTATCAAAAGTGCAGAAAAGAGAGTTTTTACATTTATATATATAGTAAGTATGACACATAATATAGGTTAACATAATAAATATAATGTTAAATTACTACCTAATTAATCTTATAAGTTTTTGGTTTTTAAATGGGTGAAAAAAATAAATAGAAGAATAGAAAAAGAAGATTCAATCGAAACTTACTTAATCCTTGGTGTAGCTTCTCTTGTGCGACACTAAGGTTACCTTGATGTTTGGAGTTGGATTACTCCATAACATACCGAAGGATTATAAGGGGATTTATAGGAAGGATTTTGTAATACATTAGGCTTTGGAAAGTGTGGGATGAGTGGTTTTCCAAGGGAAGGGATACATATTATTTATACTTGAGGAGAGTGATATTTTTTGAATAAAATATTAAATAAAATAATATATCAAAGGTAAAACTTTTAATAGTAAAATTTTGACAATTTAAATAATATATAAATATAATATACTTGTTTTTAATACTTTAAACATATTTATAATTTTAATTCATTATTTTATAAAATGGAATGTGGAAAGAAATAAAAATTGTTATTTTAAGGGATCACTTTTGACTTTAGGTTTTTTAAAATGATTTTTAGTATGCGAATTTAATTTAATTTAATTTTAATGAATAATTTATGAAATTTAATATATAAAGGCCTAAATTAAATTTATATAAAGTATTAGGTCATAATTATATCATGAATGATGTAATTTAAGATACACTGGTTATGTGAACAACTGTATTTCTACTATTCACCCAAAAATTAAAGTAATTAAAAAAATTACCAAAAAACCAAAATCAGAATATTTCAAGGTTATGATTTCAAAGATGATATTAATTTTATGAAAATAAATTTCTAACATAGTTATTTTAATTTTTAATATAAAAATTATGATTTTTATGAAATACTTTAAAATACAGTTTATTAAAAATGTTCTTATATATTATTTGAGTTTTTTAATGACGATATTTGTTTTTTGGAATTATAATATTTATATTTACATGAATTAATTATTATAGATATTATTTAAATTATAATTTTTTATTTAAGGTAAAATTATTATTCTAACGGCCATGTTACTATTCCCAATGGCCAGGTTACTATTCCAATGGTCACATTCCTATTCCAATGGTCACATTACTATTCCAAGGGTCACATTCCTATTCAAATTGTAACACCCCGAGCTTCCACGATACGCTTCTCATTCAATAATACAATAGCTTGCATTATACGCAACTTCGAGTTCTAAAACATCGCGACAAATCAAAGTAGCCGTTATGAATAGTAATAACCACTTTTTAAAATTATATAAATTTTATATTTCAAAATGGACTTCATTTTTGTATTCCTAATATTGAAATTAGCCTATGTTGATTTTTTTGTAATTTTCTGAGAACTTCAAAATTTTTATGAATAGTGAAAAATACTTAAAACAACTTTTTTAATCAAAATAATTCATAGTGATAAATTATACTATTGAGGGGTTTTAGAGTATAATTAGAATATATTTTTACCATTTTATCAAATGGTGGTCATTAGAATTAATTTAACATTGAAATTGGACATAAACAATTGCCAATCTTTTGATATAAATTGTTTCTTAAAAACACGCTATTTGTTGTGACAACGGGAATTAATTATAAAATTAATTAATGCAACTAATATGTTTGGAATTTTTTAAAATAGACATCATTTTTGAATTCGTAATATCAATTATAGCTTAGGGTGAAATTTTGGCCTTATTCTGAAAAACTTCAATTTTTGATGAATAGTGAAACCACTAAGTGGTAGTTAAATAACTGATTTTTCGTTTAAATGAAATATTACCACTTCTGTGATTTGATTTTCAAAAATCCGGCATACATGGTTGTCATTAAGAAGTAAAATGTGGTTCAATGAGATCAAAATAATTTTTTGGTGAATAGTAACTTTTAAGTTCTTAATCGCGATTAGAGGTAATTAGTGTAGTTTAAGGTAAAAACAATGTTTTATTAATATGATATGAGCTTGACACTTGTCCTACTCCTATTGGATGAGTCATGGCCGACCAAGACAACCCATGGGTCAACTTGGGGACCCCATGGAGCCACTTTAGTTGGAAAATGACATTAATATATATTTATTTAATGTTGAAATTAAATTGACACAAACATGAGTTGTTTTACTAAAACAGTTTTTAAGTGGGGTTACACAAGTCCAAATTTTGATTATAAATATTAATTAGAAAGCTAAAAAGATTTCCTACATCATAGTATTTTTTTTATAATTTTTAGACATTAAATAAATTAAATTATTTATGACATCATGATGATGTAGTGATGACCTCATTATTTAACGATTTAAATAAAATGGGAAGATAATGCAAAATCCAAGGCTTACACTTGTCCAAAGCCAATTGGATGAGGATATTTAGAACCCTTATCACCTTATCCTTGAATTATATAAGTGTGGGACCTTTAGAATCCGAAAAGCATTGTGAAATAATGTAACATTTCAATCTTTCCAAAAGTGCCCCTCCTCTCCACTTATAAAAGGCCCCCACCTCTCCCACCTCATTTACACATTAAAGCCATTTGGCTCGGCCAACCTCTGCCCAAATACTCTCCCAACTTCCCCCTCTTACTCCGAGAATCCTCACTTTGGGCAGAACTCTTCCCAAGGAAGCCTTTGGCTCAAATCAAAAAGAGTTACCCGATTTTGAGGTAATGTATTTTCTAATGTTGTTTTGTATTATTTTTCTTCTCCAACCCCCTAAACTCTTTTTATTAATTTCTTTTGTAACAAAACCAGTATCCTCAATATACTAGGATGTTTTTATAAGAAGGATTCTAGCTACACTTACACACACCTACATCTAATGGTTAAAGAACATACGGTTTCTGTGGATGGCGAATTTCTGCCTCACGAAACGATGATTGTTCAACACTCATATAACACCTTCAAAGGTGGCCATTAAGATGTCACTATATTTATATATGATATATAATGTGTTTATGTTTTACTTATGCTTCTGTATTTCTCATTTATGGCTTACTTTATGATTTCCATTATGGGTAAAACGCGATAATTTCATTTTAGGAAGTGCGGACTACCGCCCCCTCAAAGTGATTTGAATCGTTAATGCCATATGTGGGATGTATAAAGGATGGAGTAAATGGTATTATACACTATATTATACTGTAATTATATTATACATTTATATCATTATGTTTTAGTTCCATTAAATATGAAATTGAAATGAAAGTAGCGTTCATGCGTACGTACGGCTTACCGTCTCCATGAACGGTGCATTTCATTTCTTACCTCTAAATGTTATGTAATAATATAAATGAATGTATATACTGGATATATAAGATATATATGACATATAAATCATGAATATAATTCTGGATATAATGGATATTTCACCACATAAACAACTTGTAATTATAAGAAGCTTATTGTTGACTCAAGTACCAAAGATCGACAAAACGACCGTTATTAACTTAAATAATTACATAATGTTCATATCATTGTAATAAGTGATATAATAAGGATAATGAAATTAAAAATGGTTCTTAATAAGGTATATATTAACTCTAGTTTATTATTCAGGAGGTTAAAGAACGGTTGAGTCAAGTCAGACACGAGGTAAGGGAACTTCTTAACCCAACTTCCATTCTTTGGGTTAATCTCCTACTTTCAAATTATGTCATGATATTATTATGTCCTATTTTGTATTTTTACTTTCTTTATGTGTACCTATAGTGAATACACATAATAGATCTATTTTATTTTAAAAATGATCTTTTTAAGGACTTTGTCTCAATCTCCTTTCATTGAGGCATATTTGGATTTATACACAACTTTCTTTTATACGGTGTATAAACCCCTTTGATTTTTACGGTTATTCAAAAGGAATATTTTTATACAAAGCGTTTTGCTAAACGACAAAAGGGAATGTTTTTCTTTCCGTACTTATGCGGCGACAACGACTTCTCCGCCGCCGTGACCATTATTTGAGTTTCGGCTTCCTCTATAAGCCATCTTTTTTTTAATGAAAAATAAATACAAAGTTTTAACTTTCTTTTATTTTGGTATTGAAAATGGTTTTGAAAGCATTTTTATTATATCAATGTGCTGTATTGATATCTTGTGATTGAAATGTGGAAATGTTATGTTTCCTTTATGCATGTTTTATGTGATACAATTATGTTATGGTTTATGATATGTTTAAACCTATTCATATGAGGAATGCATTGGACTTAATATGTGACGGGTGGAGCCCGCTATAGCTCCTCGATGCATCGGTAGGTCTCATGAGACAACTAGACGTGGAATTGGCCGAGGCCCTTTCCCAATTTGATTTATGGTTTTGGCCGAGGCCTTAATCATTTTAGATGTCTTGGCCGAGGCCTTGACAAAATGTTTCAGAATGTCCGGCATTATACATTCCCTCATTATGAAAGTGGTTATTGATATTGCATGTGATTATTCGGCCAGTAGAATATCCATGTGAAGAAGTGAATGGCATTATCTCATTTTACTTTTGCCATATTATGTTGAAGTTCAAGTTTAAAAGGCTTTTGTTTTAGTTATACATTGCCTTAAATGTTAATGTTTATTTATGAAAGCTTCCGCAATATTGTTATCCTTACTGAGCATCTGAGCTCACCCCTTTCAATGTTTTAATGTTTTCCAGGATTTGAAGAAGTATATTATGAATGACCTGCAGGGATAGTCTGAGGGGATATGAAGACAATATGTTGTTGTTGTTTTGGTTTACTTTATGATGTAATGTAACGTTTACAAATGTATCTAGTGTTTCCAAGGCTACTAAACTAATCGGTCTTTCGAGACTTGATCTTTTGTGATCATGCCAATGTTACGAAGTAATGCACCGACTCTGGGTAGCTGGGGTCGGGGCGTTACAGTTGGTATCAGAGGCAGTTTAGTACTAACCTTGGAAGCTAGATTTAGATAAACTCTGATTAGAGCACATAGCCCAAAGATAGACTTTGAGGATTAGTATAGAAGAACTTCCTAGAATTTTGGTATTATAGAGATGTTATGACTTTTCCGAGAAATACATCCCTGTCTGGATACGAGCAGGTAGAGGCGGCTCTGGCACAGATGTACCTAGGGGTAAAACCCGAAAACACCGCTTTGAGCTAGACTCGAACGGGAACTAGTGCACGACAACGGGCCTTGCTGCACTCTTGGTTACGACACTCCCGGGGGATATGCTTAGGATAATTCTCATTTTATTTACAAACCACTATGAAGGGTTATGAGTATATACATTCTCAAAGAAAACATTTCTTTTTTATGATTATGGATTATATCCATAAATAGTTCAATTTATGTTAAGTGTTTTAGAAGTATGGAATTATGTATTTTGATTCATAAACTAATCTAGTTTATGCCATTGTTTAGAAATGGCGCCTAGTGGAAGGAATGGAAACCGTATCAATGCACGAACTCCGTGTAGGGATTGCCCTCCTGATCAAGATAATTATTGTGGATCTGGAGATACAACTGGTGCTGATCAACTTATTACCATACTGAGACAACTCACTCAGGTTATGAATAATAACCTTACTCGTATGGAGCACCCTGATCCGCAACGTGGAGGATCAATGCTAGATCGTTTCATGAGGCAACAACCACCAACCTTTAATGGTAGTACAAATCCCTTAGTAGCCGAGCAATGGATAAATTCCCTAGAGAAAATATTTCAGGCTTTGGGGAGTAGTGAAAGGGAGAAGGTTGTCATGGCAGTTTACCACCTCACTGGAGATGCCGATCAGTGGTGGTCGCTGATTCGAAACACAAAGGAAGATGATGACGTATCAAATATGGAATGGAGGGAGTTAAAAGAGCTTTTCTTAGAAAAATACTTTCCTCGTGACCATCGAGCAGATATGGAAAGGCAATTTCTGAGTCTGAGGCAGAAGGAGGATGAGAATGTCGCAAAGTATGAGGCTAACTTTACAAGGTTAGCAAGGTATGCTGCAGATTACATACGTAACCCAAGGAGTAAGATTGATCGTTTCTTTGATGGGTTAAAACCATTTCTCCGTCGAGCTTTGGTATCACAATCCTTTTCATCATACGAAGATATTGTCTCGTGTGCTATCAAGACAGAAAAGGAATTCTCTAAGTCTTATGACAACAAAGTAAAGCAAGAGAAGAAGAGAACGGTGGAACAAGAGACAAATAAAGGGAAAAAGGGAAAGAAGGATTTTCCATTATGTGATAATTGTGGGAAGAATCACCCTGGTACTTGCCTAAAAGGAATGGGAGTTTGTTATAAATGTGGAGAAAAGGGTCACCAGGCTCGTGATTGCAAGGGAAAGAAAGAGGCTGTCAAAGTTGAATGCTACAATTGTAGAGAAATGGGTCATTATGCAAATGAATGTCCTAAGCGTCAGGGAAACTTACCTCAGAAAAGGCCAAGGGATCAAGGACAATCTTATGCTGTTACTACAGTTGAAGCAGAATAACTAATGTATTGGTGCTTTTGGACTCAAGGATTATATTCTGGTTATAAGAATAATGTAATATATATATATGGATTGTACTGTAGTACTTTTTGATTTCAGTAAGGTTTTAATATGATTAAGGTAATCATATTTTTAGTATGTGACAATAAGAGAAACTTTTCTTTGTTTTGGGAATCTGATAAATTGATTTTGGAATTTAGAGACCTTTTAGAGAAAGTCTGGACGGAGGTATTTTGGATAACTATTAAGGTTGGAATGGATTAAGTTGAACTTTGGATAGTATTGTTTAAGGCTAAAAAATTTATGAAGATTATTTTTGGAATATTATGATACTATAGGACAACCTGCAGGGTGGGGCATAACCCGTCGCGTCGGACAAAGCTGGAGGAATCGAACCCACAATCATAGTGCGACAGGCCTTTATTTCCTACCACTAGGCTACAGGAATTCCCTGGTTATTACAATATAATTTTACTAATCTAAATGGTATGTGTTAACATTTGGAACCTTATACAATTAGGATAATAATAATATTTTTGAGTTCTATTATCTTTTTGAGTGAAAGATGAGTTGAAGGTTGAAACACTAATTGTCAAGCATAAATATATATATACCTATATCTTATTCAATGAATAAATTAATTCTTAAACTTTAGTAAAGGGATATTAAAACAAAAAATGTGTTATCCTAATACCTTATGTCTTGTTGAACTGATGATATTTTAAATCAACATAGATTGAAGGCTTTGAGGCCCTCAATTTGACAGTTGATTGTGATTGATGACCTCAATCACTCCCTACAAAATATTTACGTTTTTCCTCCAATTATATGTCTTTAATTTCCACCAATGTTCTCCTTATCGAGATCATAATTTGGTGGTGACTTTCTTATTTCCATTTTCCCTCTTATTAAGGCTAAATTTTATTAACCTTATTTCCGATGTGGGTTTTCCACAAAGGTATTTTCTATTTTCAACCTCTTATTTTTAAAGAAAAATATCAAATTGCGAGGACGCAATTTATTGAAGGAGGGGAGAATGTAACACCCTGAGCTTCCACGATACGCTTCTCATTCAATAATACAATAGCTTGCATTGTACGCAACTTCGAGTTCTAAAACATCGCGACAAATCAAAGTAGCCGTTATGAATAGTAATAACCACTTTTTAAAATTATATAAATTTTATATTTCAAAATGGACTTCATTTTTGTATTCCTAATATTGAAATTAGCCTATGTTGAATTTTTTGTAATTTTCTGAGAACTTCAAAATTTTTATGAATAGTGAAAAATACTTAAAACAACTTTTTTAATCAAAATAATTCATAGTGATAAATTATACTATTGAGGGGTTTTAGAGTATAATTAGAATATATTTTTACCATTTTATCAAATGGTGGTCATTAGAATTAATTTAACATTGAAATTGGACATAAACAATTGCCAATCTTTTGATATAAATTGTTTCTTAAAAACACGCTATTTGTTGTGACAGCGGGAATTAATTATAAAATTAATTAATGCAAATAATATGTTTGGAATTTTGTAAAATAGACATCATTTTTGAATTTGTAATATCAATTATAGCTTAGGGTGAAATTTTGGCCTTATTCTGAAAAACTTCAATTTTTGATGAATAGTGAAACCACTAAGTGGTAGTTAAATAACTGATTTTTCGTTTAAATGAAATATTACCACTTCTGTGATTTGATTTTCAAAAATCCGACATACATGGTTGTCATTAAGAAGTAAAATGTGGTTCAATGAGATCAAAATAATTTTTTGGTGAATAGTAACTTTTAAGTTCTTAATCGCGATTAGAGGTAATTAGTGTAGTTTAAGGTAAAAACAATGTTTTATTAATATGATATGAGCTTGACACTTGTCCTACTCCTATTGGATGAGTCATGGCCGACCAAGACAACCCATGGGTCAACTTGGGGACCCCATGGAGCCACTTTAGTTGGAAAATGACATTAATATATATTTATTTAATGTTGAAATTAAATTGACACAAACATGAGTTGTTTTACTAAAACAGTTTTTAAGTGGGGTTACACAAGTCCAAATTTTGATTATAAATATTCATTAGAAAGCTAAAAAGATTTCCTACATCATAGTATTTTTTTTATAATTTTTAGACATTAAATAAATTAAATTATTTATGACATCATGATGATGTAGTGATGACCTCATTATTTAACGATTTAAATAAAATGGGAAGATAATGCAATATCCAAGGCTTACACTTGTCCAAAGCCAATTGGATGAGGATATTTCGAACCCTTATCACCTTAGCCTCGAATTATATAAGTGTGGGACCTTTAGAATCCGAAAAGCATTGTGAAATAATGTAACATTTCAATCTTTCCAAAAGTGCCCCTCCTCTCCACTTATAAAAGGCCCCCACCTCTCCCACCTCATTTACACTTTCAAGCCATTTGGCTCGGCCAACCTCTGCCCAAATACTCTCCCAACTTCCCCCTATTACTCCTAGAATCCTCACTTTGGGCAGAACTCTTCCCAAGGAAGCCTTTGGCTCAAATCAAAAAGAGTTACCCGATTTTGAGGTAATGTATTTTCTAATGTTGTTTTGTTTTATTTTTCTTCTCCAACCCCCTAAACTCTTTTTATTAATTTCATTTGTAACAACACCAGTATCCTCAATATACTAGGATGTTGTTATAAGAAGGATTCGAGCTACACTTACACACACCTACATCTAATGGTTAAAGAACATACGGTTTCTGTGGATGGCGAATTTCTGCCTCACGAAACGATGATTGTTCAACACTCATATAACACCTTCAAAGGTGGCCATTAAGATGTCACTATATTTATATATGATATATAATGTGTTTATGTTTTACTTATGCTTCTGTATTTCTCATTTATGGCTTACTTTATGATTTCCATTATGGGTAAAACGCGATAATTTCATTTTAGGAAGTGCGGACTACCGCCCCCTCAAAGTGATTTGAATCGTTAATGCCATATGTGGGATGTATAAAGGATGGAGTAAATGGTATTATACACTATATTATACTGTAATTATATTATACATTTATATCATTATGTTTTAGTTCCATTAAATATGAAATTGAAATGAAAGTAGCGTTCATGCGTACGTACGGCTTACCGTCTCCATGAACGGTGCATTTCATTTCTTACCTCTAAATGTTATGTAATAATATAAATGAATGTATATACTGGATATATAAGATATATATGACATATAAATCATGAATATAATTCTGGATATAATGGATATTTCACCACATAAACAACTTGTAATTATAAGAAGCTTATTGTTGACTCAAGTACCAAAGATCGACAAAACGACCGTTATTAACTTAAATAATTACATAATGTTCATATCATTGTAATAAGTGATATAATAAGGATAATGAAATTAAAAATGGTTATTAATAAGGTATATATTAACTCTAGTTTATTATTCAGGAGGTTAAAGAACGGTTGAGTCAAGTCAGACACGTGGTAAGGGAACTTCTTAACCCAACTTCCATTCTTTGGGTTAATCTCCTACTTTCAAATTATGTCATGATATTATTATGTCCTATTTTGTATTTTTACTTTCTTTATGTGTACCTATAGTGAATACACATAATAGATCTATTTTATTTTAAAAATGATCTTTTTAAGGACTTTGTCTCAATCTCCTTTCATTGAGGCATATTTGGCTTTATACACAACTTTCTTTTATACGGTGTATAAACCCCTTTGATTTTTACGGTTATTCAAAAGGAATCTTTTTATACAAAGCGTTTTGCTAAACGACAAAAGGGAATGTTTTTCTTTCCGTACTTATGCGGCGACAACGACTTCTCCGCCGCCGTGACCATTATTTGAGTTTCGGCTTCCTCTATAAGCCATCTTTTTTTTAATGAAAAATAAATACAAAGTTTTAACTTTCTTTTATTTTGGTATTGAAAATGGTTTTGAAAGCATTTTTATTATATCAATGTGCTGTATTGATATCTTGTGATTGAAATGTGGAAATGTTATGTTTCCTTTATGCATGTTTTATGTGATACAATTATGTTATGGTTTATGATATGTTTAAACCTATTCATATGAGGAATGCATTGGACTTAATATGTGACGGGTGGAGCCCGCTATAGCTCCTCGATGCATCGGTAGGTCTCATGAGACAACTAGACGTGGAATTGGCCGAGGCCCTTTCCCAATTTGATTTATGGTTTTTGCCGAGGCCTTAATCATTTTAGATGTCTTGGCCGAGGCCTTGACAAAATGTTTCAGAATGTCCGACATTATACATTCCCTCATTATGAAAGTGGTTATTGATATTGCATGTGATTATTCGGCCAGTAGAATATCCATGTGAAGAAGTGAATGGCATTATCTCATTTTACTTTTGCCATATTATGTTGAAGTTCAAGTTTAAAAGGCTTTTGTTTTAGTTATACATTGCCTTAAATGTTAATGTTTATTTATGAAAGCTTCCGCAATATTGTTATCCTTACTGAGCATCTGAGCTCACCCCTTTCAATGTTTTAATGTTTTCCAGGATTTGAAGAAGTATATTATGAATGACCTGCAGGGATAGTCTGAGGGGATATGAAGACAATATGTTGTTGTTGTTTTGGTTTACTTTATGATGTAATGTAACGTTTACAAATGTATCTAGTGTTTCCAAGGCTACTAAACTAATCGGTCTTTCGAGACTTGATCTTTTGTGATCATGCCAATGTTACGAAGTAATGCACCGACTCTGGGTAGCTGGGGTCGGGACGTTACACAAATAGTCACATTACTATTCCAATAGTCACATATTTATATAATATATTAATTCATACTTTATATCCATAAAGTTGGTTATAATAATTGACCTGGAATTGTCTCCGTATGTGGTTAACCGACCTTTGACGGGACATTGTCGAAAGAGTAAGAAAGAGAATTTTAACATTTATATATATAGTAAATATAATACATAGAGTAGGTTAATATCATTAATATAATGTTAAATTAATAACCAATTAATCTTATAAGGTTTGGTTTTGAAATTGGTGGAAAAAAAGAAAGAGAAGAAGAAAAATAGAGAAGATTTAATCAAAACTTACTTAATTCTCGGTGTAGCTTCTATTGTATGACACTAAAACTACCTTGATGTTTGGAGTTGGATTACTCAAGAACATCTATAAGTATTATAATAGGATTTATAGGAAGGATTTTGGAAGTGTTTATGATTTTTAAAGTGTGGGATGAGTGGTTTTCCAAGGGAAGGGAGAGGGGTTATTTATACTTGAAGTGAGAGGTAGTTTTAGAATAAAATATTAAATAAAATAATATATCAAAGGTAAACCTTATAATAGTGATTTTTTGAAAATATAAATAATATATAAATATAATATAATGGGTTTTAATACTTTAAAACTATTTATAATTTGGATTCATTAGTTTATAAAATAGAAAGTAGAAGGAAAAATAATTGTTATATTAAGGGATTACTTTTGACTTTAGCTTTTGTAAAATGCCTTTTTTATGTTTGGAATTTAATTTTAATTTAATTTTAATTAATTATTTATTTAATTAAATATATAATGTATGAATTTCAAGTTATATAAAGTATTATTTCATAATTAAATCATGAATTATGTAATTTAAGAAACACTAATTATGTGAGAAACTGTATTTTAACTATTCACCTAAAAATTGAAGTATTTCAGAAAATTACCAAAAAATCACCCTTGTAAAATTTTTGCATGATGATTTAAAAAATGATATTAATTTTATAAAAATAAATTTCCAGCATGAGTAATTTTAATTTTTAATATAAAAAGTATTATTTTTATAAAATACTTTAAAATACTGTTTATTAAAAATATGATTATATTTTATTTGAGTTTTTTAATCACGGTATTTTTTTGGAATTATAATATTTATATTTACATAAATTATTGATGATAAGTATTATTTACATTACAATTTATAATTTTGAGGTAAAATTACTATTCCAACGGCCAGGTTACTATTCTAATTGTCACATTACAATTCCAACAGTCACATTACCTCCTATATATACCAATTCATTCTTTCACACAATATACACTAAAATTCATCCCATATTTATATATATATATATATATATTATAATATGTTGATTGGTTTATTAATATTTTTATTTATTTCTATAGTGTTGGCTATGAGGGTGATGATCCTAGAAAATTGAGGCGATCCATATTTTCTCATTTTTGATTTTATATTTTTGTTCAATTGTAATGTTTGGTATTTTAATTGGTTTCATAGTTAACTAATGTAATGATCCTTACTAATGAGATAAAGTTATTTTTGGTTTCTCTATATTTTTTATGTGTATAATATTATATAATATCATACAAAACACATTTATTCTTGAAAAAAATATTACTAAAAAACACTGGGTCATTATGTTCTTTCCCCATTTAGAAATTTAATTCCAAAAATTTCAATTCATATTCTCATTTGATAATATATGAGGGTAATTCTATTTCATTGTTTCCTCTAATTATCACATTGCCTCTTCATACATATGGTTCCACTACAACACTTTGAGAAGGCGAGTTGTCTTGTTGCGTAGAAATTTGTATTTATGGTCTAAGATATTTACCAGAAACTCCTCATAAGATAGGCCATTCTCCAGTTGTACCACCTCTAGATTTAGTACATGTGATGGATCAGGTATGTAATTTATTCGAAGAGATACATGGAACACATCCTTAAATGGAACCATATTTGGTGGAAGTGCTAGCTGATAAGACACTTCTCCTATGCGATCAAGGATATCAAAGGGGCCAATGTAACTTGGGTTAACATTTCCATTCTTTCCGAACCACATCACTCTTTTATATAGTGATATTTGAAGGAATTTGTTTTTCTACTACATCAAACTCCAAGTACCTTCGACTGTTGTCAACATAGATCTTTTCCCGGATTTGAGAAGCTTTTATAAGATGTTGGATGGATTGAACCTTCTCTACCATCTATTGCACAAGATCAAATGCAAGTATCTTTTGTTCCACAACTTCATACTAAAAAGTAGAAGTTCTATGTTTCTTATCACATAGATCTCCATATGGAGCCATTTGAATACATTAGTGAAGGCTAATATTCTACAAGAGTTCAAATAATGGGATATATTGATCCCATATTCCTTTAAATTCCTTTGAGAATGCTTTAAACATGTCCTCAAGCATTTGAATAGTCATTTCAGATTGGCCATCAGTTTGGGGGTGATAGTTCGTACTGAAATTCAATTTAGTATTCAAAGTATGTTTAAGACTTATATAATATTTATATGTAAATATTAGATCACAATTAGAAATGATCAAGAGTGGAACCCCATGGAGCTTCACCACATTATCTACATATATCTTATCAAGTTGTTCAAGTGAGAAATATTCCTAAATAGTGATTAAGTGGGTAGTGTTGGGGAGTTGATCCAACACAAACCATATCAAATTTTTTTCCTTTAGATGTCTTCAAGAGTCCAGTGAAAAATTCCATGGTGATGTTCTCCCATTTCCATGTGGGTATGAGAAATCATTGTATCATCCCCTTGAATTTCTATCACTCTGATTTTGCTTGATGAAATTCCAAGCACTTTAAGGTGTACTCAATGATCTATTACTTCATGTTGTCTCACCAAAAGTTCTCTCTAAGATCACGATACATCTTGGTGATTTTAGAATGGATGGGGAAATATGATCTATGTGCATTTTACAATATCCCTTTATTTATCTCCAGTAATGTAGGAATAAAAAGTATAGTTCCAAATTGAATGATACCATCCTCATCAATGTGGAAATCATGAATATTTATTTCCTTTATTACTTTCTCCTTATTTTGAGGCTCTAAATATTTCATTTGTGCCTCCTTGATCTTCTCTTGGATAGATAGTTGTGTAATAAAAAGGGAGAGGTAGCTTGTAATCTATGTAGTTATGATTTACAAATCCATCCTTTTCATATCTAAGAATATAGGGTCTTTCTCAATCCACATCATGGATAAAGTAGCAGTTTATTTTCTACTAATATCATCAGATACCTTTTTCACCTTTTCCAGATGACAGTTAATAAATAATTCATAGTCTTTGATCATCTCTAAAAATATTCATTGAAACATATTGAGCTCCTTATATGTGAATATATACTTTAGACTCTTGTTATCAATATATATATCACACTTTTCACCATAGAGGTAGCACCTATAAATCTTCAAAGTGAAAATCATAGCTGCTAACTCCAGATCATACGTTGGGTAGTTCTGATCATGGATCTTAAACTGTTATAATAAATATTCTATCAATTTATCATTCTACATGAGTACATAACCCAATCCTTTATTTGAAGCATCATACTAAAAAAATAGGCCTTTAAAAGTGCTAAAAATAGCCTTTATCAGTTCCATAGAAGCGCTGACTACTGGAGCAAGATTAAAAGAACATGGCTTTTATTATTTCTTATAGAAGTGATGATAAAGGGGCATACTGTAGTGTGTTGTAACATCACACTACAACACTAGTGAAGTGTGCTATAACAAAACACCAAAACACCAAAAAACACCACAAAATTAGTAAAATCAAATATGAATAAATAATTTAAATGAAAAATACAAGACAAACAATATACTATAGACATTTCAAACATTGGTTTATACATTTACATGAGTACAAATTATTACATACATTCAAAAATAATAGTCTTCATTTTTATTTTTATCCTAACCCCTGCTCGAGAAAAATAATTACCTGTAAAAGAGAAAAATTCTTATGTTAATAATAATATTAAGAAATAAATTAATAAAAAGTGTTAATTTTAAACTAAACTTTGAGTCATACAAGGAAATCTATGTATCAGATTGAGTTGTGGTTGATTCTTGCACATCACACCCTTCTTATTCACATTCAAGAATTATATCTATGAAAATTAACTAAATAATAATAATATAAAAATGATAAATAAATTAATTAAGTAATATTATATAGAATTATGAGAAAACAATCTAGGCTCATTTGCTCAGTTTTGGTGATGCAATACACATTTTAAAATAAAATGAAACTTATATATTGAAAATATGCACTTGGAGTCATACCGATCACACCATGAATTGGATTGTGGTGAGTTTGATTCTTACACATCTCAAATGAATTATGGATCATTTTTATAAAGTATCAAAGTAATTCGAATGTGTTTTCTTGGTTTTGAGTACATCACTTGTCTTTTTTACTAAAATGTCTTTTTAAAATGGAAACATTCACTTTGACTCATATCAGTCACATCATGAGTCAGTTTAATATGATATTGATTCCTACACATAAAAAATGACTACTAAATAATTTTCCTAAATTATAAAGAAAATTTGAGCACGTTTTCTCAGTTTTTAGCAAGTGACACTTTTTGAACTAAAATGTTGATTTGAAACTAATAACAAAAACATTGAGTCTTACTAGACACATCATGTATCATATTGAGGTTATTATGATTAATACACATTAAAATTTACTTATGGATCATTTTACTAATGTATCAAAACAATCTGAATGTGTTTTTTCAGTTTTTAGTAGGTTAGTTGTTCTTTTTACTAAAATTGATGTCAATTTTAAATAAAAAGATGCACTTGGAGTCAATCAGTCACACCGTATATCAGATTGAGGTTAGAATAATTCCTAAATTTACTAAATGGATTATGGATAGTTTTCATAAAGTATCAAAAAAATACAAATGCGTTTACTCATTCTTGAGCATGTCACTTGTCTTTTTTATTAAAATGTCATTTTAAACTGGAAACACACACTTTGACTCATAATGATCACAGAGTTTATCAGTTTGGTGTGATACCATTTCCTATATGTTAAAAATGAATTATCAATAAATTTACTAAATTATAATGAAAATATGATCATTTTTTCTTAGTTTTCAGTGAGTGACATTTTTTGAACTAAACTATCTATTTTAAACTAATAACAGACACATTGAGTCATACCGGGCACATTGTGTACCAGATTGAGGTGTGAATGATTACTAAACACTAAAAATGTCTTATGGATAATTTTACTAAAGTATAAAAATAATTCTAACGTTTTTTACTGGTTTTGAGTAGATCGGTTTTCCTTTTTACTAAAATTGATGTTAATTTTAAATAAAAAGATGTACTTGGAGTCATACCAGTCACACCATGTGTTGGATTGAGGTGTGTATGATTCATAGATGTAAAAAATGATTTATGTATCATTTTACTAAAGTATCAAAATAATTTGAATTCATTTTCTTAGTTTTTAGTAGGTCAGTTTTTCTTTTTACTAAAATTGATGTCAATGTTAAATAAAAAGACGCACTTAGAGTCATACCGGTTACACCATGTGTAAGATTGAGGTGAGGCTGATTCTTACACATCAAAAATGAATTATGTATCATTTTTATAAAGTATAAAAATAATCCAAATGTGTTTTCTTGGTTTTGAGTAGGTTAGTTGTCCTTTTTACTAAAAATGATGTAAATTTCAAATAAAAAGACGCACTTGGAGTCATATCAGTCACACCATAATTTAGATTGAGGTGAGGCTAATTAATAAATGCCCCAAATGGATTATGGATATTTTTTTTATAAATTATCAAAACAATACAAATAAATTTACTAAATTTTGAGTATGTCACATTTATTTTTTACAAAAATGTCATTTTAAACTAGAAACACACACTTTGACTCATATTGATCACATCATGTATAAGTTTGATGTGAGACTGATTCTAACACATAAAAAATTAATTATGAATAATGACATAAATTATCAATAAAATAAGAGTATTTTTTCTTAGTTTTCATTGAGATACATTTTTTAAACTAAACCGTGGATTTTAAACTAATAATGAACACATTGAGTCATACTGGAAACATCGTGTATCAAATTGAGGTATAAATGAATCCTAATGTCAAAAATGACTTATGAATTGTTTCCCTAAAGTATAAAAACAATCTTATTTTTTTCTTGATTTTGAGTAGGTATGTTTTCATTTTTACTAAAATTTATGTCAATTTTAATTAAAAAGATACACTTGGAGTCAAACCGGTTACACCCTGCATTATATTGAGGTTCGAATGATTTCTACACCTCAAAAATTACTTATGGATAATTTAATAAAGTATAAAAACAATATGAATTCATTTTATGAGTTTTGAGTAGGTCAATTATCTTTTTACTAAAATTAATGTCAATTTTAAATAAAAAGATGCACTTGGAGTCATAATTGTCACAACGTTCATCGGATTGAGGTGAGGCTGATTCCTATACATAAAAAATAACGTATGGATAATTTTTCTAAAGTATCAAAACAATCAGAATGAATTTTCTTAGTTATGAGTAGCCCTATTGTCCTTTTTACTAAAATTGATGTCAATTTTAAATAAAAAGGTGAACTTGGTGTCATATCGATCACACCATGCATCATATTGAGGTTAAAATAATTTATACATGTCCCAAATGGTTTATGTATAATTTTAATAAAGTATCAAAAACAAATACTATTATGTTTACTAATTTTTGAGTACGTCACTTTTCTTTTTTACTAAAATGTCATTTTAAACTGGAAACATGCACTTTGACTCATAAAGATCACATCCTGTATCGGTTTGATGTGATATTGATTTATACAAGTCAAAAATTACTTATGAATAAATTTCTTAAATTATCAATAAAATTTGAGTGTCTTTTATCTGTTTTTAGTGAGTGACATTTTTTGAACTAAACTGTTGATTTTAAACTCATAATGAGCACATTGAGTCATACCAGGCACATCGTATATCATATTTAGGTACAAATAATTTATAAATTTCAAAAATGACATATGTATCATTTCCTTAAAGTATCAAAACAATATGAATTTGTTTTATTTGTTTCGAGTTGGTCAGTTGTCTGTTTTTACTAAAATTGATGTTGATTTTAAATAAAAAGACACTCATGGAGTCATACGAGTCACACCGTGCGCCAGATTGAGGTAAGGATGATTTCTACATGTCTAAAATGACTTATGGATCATTTTAATAAAGTATCAAAACAATATAAATATGTTTTCTCAATTTTGAGTATGTCACTTGTTTTTTTACTAAAATGTCATTTTAAACTGAAAACACACACTTTGACCCATACCGACCGCATCGTATATCGGTTTGATGTGAGACTGATTCCTAAACATAAAAAATGACTTATGAATCAATGTAATAAATTATCAAGGAAATATGAGCATGTTTTCTTTGTTTTTAGTGAGTGATTTTTTGAACTAAACTATCTATTTTAAATGGATAACAGACACATTGAGTCATAACGGTCACACAATGAATCAAATTGAGGTGTGAATGATTCATAAACATTCCAAATGACTTATTTATCATTTTAATAAAGTATAAAAATAATCAGAATATTTTTTCTTGGTTTTAAGTATGTAAGTTATCCTTTTTACTAAAATTAATGTCAATTTTAAGTAAAAAGAAGCACTTAGAGTCATACCGGTCACACCATGTTTTAGATTGAGGTGAGGTTGATTCCTACACATCACAAAGTCTCAAAAAAAAACCTAACTACCATTGTAACAACATTTCCATTATATTTATATGTATAACTTCCAACACTTCATATTGAATCGATGTTCTTAGCCAAAAAACCTTTCTCATTGTTGAACGTTAGAAGCGATGAGGAAGATCATGTGCCCATTATATCATGAGAAGTCACCATAATGGGAACATGATCTTCCTCTAATCTTTTGAATTTCAATGAAGATAAATGTGTTTTAGCAAACAAAATAAAATCAATATGCAGTGTTGGAAGTTTGAGAAAGAAAGGCAATGAAAATGGAAAACAATTATTATTTGAGTAATACTAAAAAGAAATAAATTAAACATAAATATTAAATAATACATTAATTATATGTATAGTGATTTTACTTTTCAAAAATTGTTGACCATAGGGATATAATGATGGTAAATAAAGAATGATGATAAAAAATGAAAATACATCTCTCCAAATAATCAATCAATGGGCGAGGAGGATGGGGAGAAAATAAGATACATTGGATTAAAGATTTGAATCATCCAAGAGAAAGTAAAGATATATTATTGGGTTCATAAAATATTCATTTTTTACAATAAATAAATAAGTACTCATAAGATATTTATTATCAAAGGTGAAATTTATAGATAATTCTAATAAGGAAAAATCAACATTTGATTGTTTCAAAAAATTTTAGTATACTTTGAAGAAAATGGGTAATTGAATTTAAGAAAAGAATTAATCCAACATGCTAGGTTTTATCCTATGAATTCATCCAAAGGTGAAAGTTATAAACAATTTTCATCCTCATTATCTCATATTCTGAATAGTTATCATTGCATTTTGTTATTTATCACTCATCCTCCATATCTTGTGGACATGCACATTTGTTTCTTGAAATACTGGAAGTAGTATTCATTAATATGATGACTATTTATTAGAGTAGAAAAATAAACATAAAATAGATGGGGGATGAGTCCTAAGAAAAAAATTGGAATAATAACTATTTGGGAGATAAAAATGACAAGGATGATAGTTGTACTCTATTTTTTTCTCTAAAAGTGGTAATTCCTCCCATTTTTGAGAATTAAATGGATGGTAATCATAGATTCCTAAGGGTGGAACCAAAATTAAATGTTAAGGAATGATCTATTTTTATATGGATTAAAGTAAAAAATATATAGTTTTTATTAGATGTGTGATGAAATAAATGAAGTGATTTTTAAGAAGTATTAATGAGTGGGTTATCATTTCAAAGATGGCTATATTTTTATCAACAATAATAAATATAAGAAATTCTGAAATCAATGAATAAAATTTCCTTGGTGATATGAAAGTTTTGGTGAAAACTTGAAGGATTAAGACTCTACAAAAAACCTAATTTTTTCCCAAGTAGATCCTAAATCATTTGGAGAGGGTGATAGGGATGATAATTGGATCAAATATATGCATGAGGATCTTGATCTGAATAAGAAAAATATGACATGGGAAATTGTTCCAAGGGTGGAAGACAAAAATATTATCAGAACTAAGTGGGTGTTCAATATTAAACTCATTAACTATGGAAAAGTGGCTCAAAATAAATAATGTATTGTGTGAAAGGGGAACTCCTAGATCAAATGAATTTATATTTATGATAAATTTACTCCCATAGTCTAGTTAGAAGATATTTGATTTTTTTGGCTATTTCAGTGAAAATTTAGTTAAAATTATACCAAATGGATGTCAAGTCTATGTTCCTCAATGGAGTTATTAAGGGGTGAGTATACATTGAGAATCCAGATGGGTTTATTATAGATGAAAATGAGATAAAGGTGTTCTAGTTAAATAATTATTTATATAAGATAAATAAATCATCAAGGACCTAGTATTTAAGGTTGGATCAATACCTAAGAAAGCTTGGTTTTTAGTGAGGTAGAGTTGATCACACCCTCTACATCAAGAAGAAGAATGATAAAAGTATGTTGGTGCTCATATATGTTGAAGACATAATATTTGAGGATTAAACAGAGCACAATGATTTTTTTAGATCATATGAGGTATGATATCGAGATTTCAATGATTGGTGAAACATTTTCTTTTGTTTATAGGAAAATTAAGGAAATAATAGAACATTAATTTCTCAATTAAAATATGAAAAAGAGGTTCCCAAGTGATTTGTAATGGAATATTCCAAACTAATGACAACAATGACCGCTATATAGATGAATTTTTAAAAATTTGATGATTACAAAGAGGCAGATGTCATGGAATATAGTATTGGGGCCTATTATACCTCACAACAACATGACACAACATTGGGTTTGATATATTTCAAGTCACATAGTACCAATGTTGTCCCAAGGAGAGCCACATACTACCAGGGAAGACGATACTTCAATATATCTAAAAAACAATGAATTATGGGTTGTTTTAATATTGGATAGTGCAACTAGACTTGTTGGGATACATGGATGTGGGATGAGAAGGTTTAGTGGATAACTGAGGGAAATTATAGAGATCGAAAAACCTGGATTTTGTTCGATCCTTTGTTTCGTTACACCCTTGAATTGCTGAAGCCTTGGAATAGTTATAGCCTTGATTCTAGCCTAGATTCAAGGTTGGATTCGACAAGGTAGATCATTGACAGTAGGTCGCTTCCATAGAGAGCATCCGATATCGCTAACTGGTTCTCGATGGTTAGGGTTCTTAAAATAGATAATGACACTTTTATCAATGCTTCCAAAAAAGTGTTGATAAAATGAATCTTTATCAGCGTTTTTTTAGTACTAATAAATACTTCTAATTTTTTTTAAATAATAATTTTTTTTAAAAATTATAATTATTATATATAATTATGATACTTATAATAATAATTTTTATAAAATAATAATTTTAAAATTCTTTGAATATATAATTTTTTATTTATAATTATATAAATATTTTTTTAAAAAATAATATTTATATCATTATATATATATAATCATACATATATATAAATATAGAAAAAATATTCATTATTTAAATAAATTTATTATAATTTTATAATTATTTATTTAAAATTATATAAATAATTTTTAAATTAATATTATTTATTTGTTTATAATTATAAATGTAAAAAAATAGTAAATATACATTTATATATTTATTTATTTATAAATATTTTTTTACAAATGTATTTTTAACATTATTAATGAATATTTAATCTTAAGTTCATGCATGTTAAAAATGAGTAAAATTGATTAATTAAAAATGAGTACAATATTAAAAATTTGGGTAAGTTTGGTTAATATAAATCAATAAAAAATAGATATATATTGAAATAAAGATGAATAAATATATTTAAAATATTAAAACATAGTAAAAAAATAAATATAAAATAAATAATATAAATTTATTAAATTTCAAAAAAAATATTTGTGTGTGTGCATATGTATATAAAAGTCTATTAATTATGTATATGTGAAATCAATATAATACATTTGATCTATATGTTAAATTGAAAAATCAAACGACATTGAATTATGTCCATTACTCAATGTAATGAGTCGGTATTTTTAATTCATATTAGTTTTTAATTATAAACCATTATTCACTAAATATATTACTATTTAATGTGATGCATAAATAATATTTTTTATTTCAAAAATCATATTTAAATACATTCATATATATATATATCTATATATTTAATGTATACTATTTATTAATATTATCAATAATTATTTAATTGAAAAATGTTTAATATTTTTCTCAATTTACTTATTTTTAATTTTTATTTTTTTAATTTTTATTTTACATATATCTATAGATTTAATATATACTATTTATAATTTATATACAGTATAATCAATTTATTCATTTTTATCAATAATTATTTAATTAATAAAATTTTTAATATTACTTTAATAAAATCATTTTTATTTTTTATTTAATTATTTTATTTTATTCATACTTTTATCAGCACTAAAAAAGTACTAATAAAGGATTCCTTTATGGGCGCTAAAAATAAATCACTAATAAAGTGTTTCCTTTATCATTACTAAATATAAAGCGCTGATAAAGGACACCCTTTACCAGTGCTAAAAAATACACTGATAAAGGTTTCCTTTTATCAGCACTAAAAAAATACACTGATAAAGGGTTCCTTTTATTAGTGCTAGAAAAAAATCATTGATAAAAGGTACCCTTTATCAGTACTTATTTTAGCACTCATAATGGGTACCTTTATCACCGCTTTTTTCTAGCACCGATAAAGGCCAGCTCTGTTAAATGCTTGTTTTATAGTAGTGTCACTATATATCACAAAACCTTATCCACTTGTTAGTAGTTTGAGTATAGGTGTAGTGGTTATCCTATTCTTGAGATCCTTAAAGCTTTCATCACATTATTCCATCCATCCATACATTACCCCTTTTCCATATTGACTTAGTTAGTGGGCTAGACAATGGTGAGAAATCCTTACAAAACATCTGTAGTACCCATATAATTTAAGAAAACTATGGATTTCCATGACACTAGTGGGTTTTATCCATTCCTCAATTACCTTTTTTTTAAGGGTCCACAAAAATTCCCTCACTTGTGATCACGTTTCATAAGAAAGTTACTTTTTTGCATCCAAAAGTCACACTCACTAAACTTAGTGTACATTTTCTCCTTCCATAATGTTTCTAGTAAAATCCATAGATTCTCTTCATGATAATCCTCACTCTTGGATTATATAATAATATCTTTGGTAAATACTACCACAAATTTTTTTATATAGTTTCTAACGACTCTATTTTTCATATCCATGAATATTACAAGGGCATTAGTAAGTCTAAAGGGAATCACTATGAACTCATAGTGTCTATACCATATATAGAAGGATATCTTCTGAATATCTTCCTTCTTCACCATTAGTTGATGATATCCAGAATAAAGATCAACCTTTGAGAAATATTGATATTCTCAAATTTGATCAAACAAGTCATAAATCCTTTCTACAGTATAATTTTTTATTTATAGTGATCTTGTTGAGATCCCAATAATCAATACACAACTGCATTGATCCATCCTTCTTCTTGAAAAAGATAACTGGATCACCCCAAGGTGATGATTTAGGGTATATGAACCCTTTTTCCAAATTCTCTTACAACTTTTTCTTTAACTCCTCCATTTCGATTGGGGCCATCCTATACATGCATTTGAAGATAGGTGTGGAACTAGGTATAAGTTCTATCAAGAACTCTACCTCATGGTCTGGGGAAAGTCCAGGTAACTCTTTGGAAAATACATTTTTTTATTCCCTCATAATGGGAATTTCCTCAAGGTCAATACTTTACTAAAACTCACCCATTTTGGAAAGGTATGATTCTTCACAGTGTATCATAACCCACACCATTGACGAATTTCCAAAGGAGATTCGTGATCTTCCTTGAATTTGTACAGGAACATGGGATGGTTCATTATATATAATATGTTTCCTTTTACCAATAGTTTATGTTCACTCTATATAACGTGATACAATCCATGCCAAGTATAGCATAAAATTCCACCGAGGGAAGGATAATGAGATTCATTGAAATAATATTACCATAGATGCTAAAATGAGAAGAGTTCAAAACTTGGGTTTCATTGATCAGACCACTAGGAGTTTTTATGAATATCTATACTTCAAGTTATCAGGGTTTGATCCAATAGTTATATAAAACTTATAGAATATAAAGGAATACGTAGAATTAGAATCAAATAAAATCCTTTCCATTATTGAGTGAATGTAATGTGTACCTTGTATGACTTAATTATTTTTCTCCACCTTAGTACTTGTGAAGGAACAAGCTTACCCCTTCTCTTTAGGCTTTGGTGGTTACTAACACTGATTAACCTCAAGGACCTATGGTTTAGTGAAATATATTGCAAAGTTCCCTTTATCCCTACAGTTGAAGCTTTGAACCTTGTGTCATTCTTCCTTTCCTCCATTACATTGGCTAGATTCTTCATATCTCTTCGACATTCATGAGTTTGGTGGAATTTTCTCCCAAACTTATAGAATTTTCCTATCACTTTTAGGTAGTTCCCATGATTCTTCTTCCTACATTTTTACATGTGTGTGATTGAACCTTATTTACACCTTTTTCATTTGATATACCAACTTGAAACTCCAACTTTTTTTCTTATCTCTATAACCCCGAGTCTATTCTCCAAACACCATATCTAATTTGAGATCACATCGAACAACTTCTTCATAACTCCTAAATTCTTAAATAGCTAGATCCTTTCATAGGTGTGGTTTTAAGACACTAAAGAATCAATATATTTTTATATCATTATTGATTACAAAACTGGGGGCATATATTGCAATCCATGTAAAAGTTACCTTGTAAGAATTTACATATTCTATATCCTTTTGACCAAGCTCTTGGAACTCTATATCCATCTTTGTTCAAATAGTTTTTGGGAAATACTTTTTAAGAAATAACTTATTAAAGTCATTCCACTGAATTTCTTTTATTTTATCCTTTGGATTAGTATTCTTTATTAGATCCCACCATTGATTGGGCTCTCTATCTAAATTATAGATCGAAAAGGTAACCTTCTACTTATTAGAACAATGGATAACAAAAAAGATATTCTATATTGAGTTAATCAATTATTCTACAATTAGTGGATTAGAATATCCACTAAACATAAATGGTCATTGCTGTATAAATAATTTGATAGATATCTTCTCCTTCTTAGGTGAAGGTGAATGTCCCATATTGTTCAGGTTATTGTTCATAGCCTAAGATAGTTGGGTAATTATCACCATGAAGTTTTGAACTGCACCTCCCATTGTATTGGGATTTTATTTTGGGAAATAATTACATTACCCATCACATGGATTGTTGTCCTAGTTTCTTCTAGTTCCCACCATTTTATTAAATATAAAAGTTTTGAACATAAGTCAAAAAATCATGAATAAATAATTTATTCTTTTTCAAAATTAATTATTAAGGAACATCTTTAGGGATCCCTAGGCTTAGCCTTTTCCATAATCAATACCTCTAGGATCATGCCCTTTATTAATTTTCTATCTTTAAAAGGAATAATTATTTTATCTATATATCCTTCATAATAGTTTGTAATAGAGTTTGCGATTAACCAAAGAATATCCCCTGGGTGTGTCAAACCAGGTGTGCAATAGGGACCATTATCATGGACTAGTTCCTGATGTAGTCTATGTTAATATGGTGTTTTCGGGGTTGTTACCCCTAAGTAAATCTATTCTAGATCCACATCCACATGTAGTATCCAAATAGGGATTTCACTACTTGAAAACCATACATTCTTATACTTTACCAAAACATAGGAAGTTTATCTACAATTAGACTTATCCTTAGGATTTTTACACTAATGTTTTCTAATCATAATTTAAAAATTAACTAAAACACCCTCTAATACCAAATAAAGTGACTCGAATTTTTTATTGCATAACAATTACATCATTTTTAAGATAATAAACATAATAGAGATACAGTCTAGGATCCAAAGGCTTAGTATATTGGGTAAATTATGCTCAAACATCACTTTTACATAGTAAAACTGAAACATTATTTAATTAATCATTATTTATCCTCTTAGTGGACCTCATGTTCTTCTTAGTACAAGTAATCACTTGAGGACATACATTAATGAAAGGGGTGAGCTAAAATCCATGTATGGGGAGGTATAATATTGGGTGAATAAAAGACATGAATAAAAAGCACATGGGTGAGAATAATTATATAATAAGAATAATATCATCATAATAGTCATTAGGGAAACATTTTACAAAGTAAAGGAATGTTAAATTTTCATAAGATGAAACACCACACCTTAGTGATCAAATACCACACATAGTTTTCAAAAAATCTAACATCATGTTCACACATAACATATGTGCATAAATCATAACATAATCATTGTAAAAAAAACTTGAATCATGTTCATGAATATTTCACATAATCTCCTGAGATACATCACATTACCCAATTACTTATAAGGATATATAATTCTGGGCCCACTCGTCACATCATAAATGCTCATAATCATGCATGTCACATAGAATGTATAACAATCATAGTTATAAAATAAACCAAAGGAATATAATAGGATTCATATGGATTTCATAACACATTTAATGAATATAACTTTTGGTTACCAAATGAATAATTAAAATCATAATTGGATATAAAACATCACTATTCTTGAGTAGATAAGAAGCATTTCAAGAGGAGTAAAATATGATGTTTTGGAAATTGAAGTCACTTTGAAAAAGGATTTTATTAGAATTTTTTTTGACATGGTAGAAAAATTTATATCTATAAAATCAAAGGGAAAGGACATTTTAAGGATATAATATTAACATTTATATTGTGGAGGAGTGGATAACCCAAATAAAGTAATTGGGTTAAATAATCCCCTTAAATTAAATCCTTCTTTATTTTTTCGTCTTTCCACCTCCATAATAATAAAATTAGGATTATTAAAACATAGTTAAAAAAGTGAATTATGTTTATTTTTCTACTATTTATCTATTATAACTATTTTATTCTATTTTATAACACTCTTTGTTAAAAATGAATTGTTTTGACATCACATTTTCATTAAATTTCCACATTTTGTTTTGATTTCAAAATTTGTTTTTCAAATATATATAAGTATAATTAACTATAGAATATTACAATACATGTAATTATATATTTATATATATAATTAATACTATCCATCCATGAATGTAGTTATAATAATTGACTTGGAAATGTCTCTGTAGGTGGTTAACCAACCTTTGATGGGACATTGTTGAAAGAGAGAGAAATATAATTTTTACATTTATATATATAGTAACCAAGAGACATAAAGTAGGTTAAAAAAATTAATATAATATTAAAGTAATTCCTAATTAATATTTTAAGTTTTGTATTCTAAATGGGTGGAAAAAATAAAGAGAAGAAGAAAAAATAGAAGTGTTAATAGAAACTTACTTAATCATCGATGTAGCTTATCTTGTATAACACTAAAAATCCCTTAATGTTTGGAGTTAGATTAATAAAAAATGTACCTAAGGATTATAAAGGTAATTATAGGAATTATTTTTTAAGAGTTTAGAATTTGTAAAGTGTGGATTATTGGTTTTATAATGGAAGGGATAGGGGTTATTTATACTTGAGGAGATGGGTATTTTTAGAATAAAATATTAAATATAATAATATATCAAAGGTAAAACTTTTAATTATGAATTTTTGACAATATAAATCACATATAAAAATAATATAATTTTTTAAGACTTTAAAACTCTTTATAATTCGAATTCATTAGTTTATTAAAAAATAAAGTGGAAAGAAAGAAAAATTTTAATTTTAAGGGATCAATTTTGTCTAGGTTTTGGAAAAATATTTTTAGGTTTGGAATTTAATTAAATTTAATTTTAATGAATAACTTATGAAATTAAATATATCATCTCAAAAATAAATTTCTAGAAAGAATTGTCTCATAAATACATCATGAATGAGGTAATTTAAGATACACTGGTTATGTGAAAAACTGTATTTTTACTATTCTCTTGAAGATATAAGTATTTTTGAAAATTACCACAAAAATGAACCTTAGAAAATTTCAATGTAATTATTTAAAAAAATATATCCATTTTTCAAAATAAATTTCTATAATCGGTAATTTTAATTTCAAATATAAAAATTATGATTTTTATGAAATACGTTAAAATAGGGTTTATTAAAAATGTGCTTATATTTTATTTGAGTTTTTAGTCATGATATTTATTTCTTGGAATTATAATATTTATATTTACATAAATTAATTATTATAAATACTATTTATATTATAATTTATTTTTTAAGAAAAATTTTCATTCCAACGGTCCGGTTATTATTCCCAATAGTCAAATTACTATTGCAACGATCACATTACTATTCTGATGGTCACATTACCAATTATATATTACACTTAATTATTTTAATCAATATCCTCTATAATTCATCCCATAGTTATATATTTTTATTTTTTAACATGTTTATTGATTTACTAATATTTTTACTCATTTCTATAGTGTTGGTTGTGGGGGTGATGATCCTAGAAGATTGGGGTGATCCATATTTTCCCATTTTAGTTTTCCTATTTTATATTTTTTATCAAATTATATTGTTTGTAATTTTAATTGGTTTTATGGTTAACTAATTTAATGATCCTTGTTATTATGATAATTTTTTTGGTTTCTCTATATTTTTATGTTTATAATATTATATAATATAATATAACACACATTTATTTAGGAAACAAATATCACTAAAAAACACTATGTCATTACATTCTTCCCCCTTTAAAAATTTCAACCCTAAAATTTAAACTCATATTCTTGTTTGAGAATAGATGAGGGTACATCTGTTTCTTTTTTTCTACGGTTCCCACATCACCTATTCATACTTATGGTTACTCCACAACTCTTTGACATGGTGAGTTGTCTTGTTGTGTAGAAATTTTTATCTATGGTCTAAGATCTTCACTAACTAATACTCATAGAATAGGTCATTATTTAGTTGTACCACCTCCAGATTCTGTACATGTGAGGGATCAAGTGTTTACTTCCTCACGAGAGATACGTGGAACACATTTGGAAATTGATCCATATTTGGTGGAAGTGTTATCCAATAAGCCACTACTCTTTTTCTATCAAGGATATCAAAGGGGCCAATATATATTGGGTTGTGATTTCCCTTCTTTACAAACCACATGACTCTCTTCCATGGTGATACTCAAAGGAATTTTTTTTCTCCAACATCGATATCCAACTCCCTTTGATGGTTGTAACCATAGATCTTTTTCCAAATATGAGAAAAATTTGTATTTTGTGGATGGCTTAAACCTTCTCTATCATCTCTTGTACAAGATCACGTCCAAGTAGATTTTGTTCCCAACATTCTTCCCTATAAGTAGGATCTCTACATATCTTCCCACATAGTGCTTCATATGGAGATATTTAAATACTTGAGTGGAGGATATTATTATATGAGAAGTCAACTAATGGGATATTTTGATATCAAATTCCTTTAAATTCCATTGATAAGGCTCTCAAAATATCCTCGAGCATTTGATATTCCTTTTAGATTGGACATTAGTTTGGGGATGATAAGTCATACTGAAATTCAATTCAATATTCAAAGGATGTTGAAGAATTCTCCAGAATTTAGATTTGACACTTGGATCATGACCATAAATGATCAAAATTGGAACCCCATGTAGACTCACTATATCCTTTATATATATCTTAGCAAGTTGTTCAAGAAATAAACCCTCCAGAATGGTAATGATGTAGGATGTATTAGCGAATTGTTCTACCACAACTCATATCACATTTTTCCTTTCGGTGTATTTGAGAGATCAGTGATAAATTACATGGTGATGTTCTCTCATTTTCTTATGGGTATGGGGAATGGTTGAATCATTCCCTTTTATTTTTATTGATATGATTTTACTTACTAACATACCAATAACTTTGAGGTGTAATCAATGAACTCCTTCATGTTTTCCCATCAAAAGTTCTCTCGAAGGTCTTGATACATCTTGGTTCGTCCAGAATGGATGGATAAAGATGAGATATGTTTATTATCCAATATCTATTTCTTTATATCTGGTGATATAGGCAAAAAAATTCTAGTTCCAAATCGAATGACACCATCCTCATTGATGTGGAATTCATGCAACTTTCCTTTATTTAATTCTTTCACCTTCTTTTGAGGCTCTAAATATCCCCTTTGTGACTCCTTGATCTTCTCTTAGTTAGATATTTTTGAAATTATTTGAGAAAGGTATGATGTATTCCCTGTCATTATGAATTTAAAATCCATCCTTTGAATATCTAAGAAGACAGAGTCTTTCTCAATCCACATCATGGATAGAGAAGTAGGTTCTTTTTTTCTAAGATCATTGGCTACCTTGTTCACCTTTACCAGATGGTAGTGAATAGATAAATCATAGTCTTTGATCATCTCTAACCATCATTGTTGATGCTTTTTGATATCCTTCTATGTAAATATATACTTTATAATCATGTGATCAATATATATATCAAAATTTTCACCATATTGGTAGTGCCTACAAATATTTAGAGTGAAGTTCACATCTGATAACTCTAGATCATGTGTCGGGTAGTTCTTCTCATGGATCATCAACTATTATAAGTCATAGGATATCACTTTATCATTTTGCATGAGTACTCAACCCGATCCTTTCTTTAAGTCATCACTATATTGCACAAAACCTTCTCCACCAGTTGGTAGTTTGAGTATAGGTGTAGTGATTAGACTCTTCTTGATATCCTTAATGTTTTCCTCACATTATTCCATCCAGACAAACATTACCCCTTTCCATATTGAATTAGTTAGTGGGATATACAATCATGAAAAATTACTTGAAAAATATCAATAAAAACCATCTAAGCCAAGAAAACTATGGATTTCCGTGACACTAGCAGGTATGGTCCATTCCTTAATTGATTTTTTGAAGAGTCCACAAAACTTTCCTCACTTATGATTACATTCCCTAAAAAAGTGACTTATTTAATTCAAAGTTCACACTTACTAAACTTACTATACATTTTATCCTTAATTTCATTAGCACAGTCCTTATATTTTCTTCATGTTCTCCCTTAATCTTGGAGTAGATGAGAATATTATTGTTAAAGACTACCAAAAATTTGTCGAGATTTTTTTAAAGACTCTATTCATTTAATACATGAACTTTCAAGGCCATTAGTAAGTCATAAAGGCATCACCATGAAATCATAGTGTTTATACCCTATATAGAAGGATGTATTACAAATATCTTCCTTCTTCACCTTTAGTTGATGATATCTATAATAAATATCCACCTTTGAGAAATATCAAGCTCCAAGAAGTTGATCGAAAAAGTCATAAATCCTTGGTAGAGTATAATTTTTATTTATTATGATCTTGTTGAGCTCCCAATAATTGATACACAATTACATTGATCCATCATTGTTTTTGAAAAAGAGAACTAGAACACACTAAGGTGATTCACTAGGGTATATGAACCCTTTGTCTAAATGATCTTGCAATTGCTTCTTTAACTCCTCCAGTTCAATTGGGGATATACTATAGAGGAATTTGGAAATAGGAGTGACACCAATTATAATTTCTATTGAGAAATATACCTCATGATCTGAGGGAAGTACATGTAACTCTTTAGAAAATATATCACTATATTCCATTACAATGGGTATTTCCTAAAGGTTGGTACTTTTTTTCAACTCAACCATTTTGGAAAGGTATGATTATTCATAGGGTATCATCACCCAAACCATTGTAGGATTTTATAAAGGATATTTGTGATCTTCCTTTCATTTATATAGCAGCATGGGATGGTTTGGAATATATAAATATATTTCCTTTTCCCAACAATTGATGTGTTCTCTATATAATGAGAGACAATCCATGACAATTATAGCATCAAATTACACCAAGGGAAGGATTATGATATTTTTTGGAAGAATATTTCCATAGAAGCTAACAGGAGAAGAGTTCAACACTTGGGTTTGAATGATCGTATGACTTGGTGCTTTTATGGATATCTCTAATTCAAGGTATCAGGGTTGTGATCCAACAGTCCTAGTTTATGTTGAGGATATAAAGGAATTTTTAGGACCAAATTAAAATAAAACTCTTTACATTATTGAGTGAATAAAAAGTGTACCTTATATGATTTTATTATCATTCTCCACCTCAGTAGTAGTTATGGTACAAGATTTCCCCTCCTATTTAGACTTTGGTGGTTTCTAACACTGATTACCCCTAAAGACCCATGGTTTATTGCAATGTCTTGCATAGTTACCTTTCTCCCTATAGTTTAAGCATTTAACCATGGGTGGATCTTTGCTTTACTCCATTATATTGGTCACATTATTCATGTCTATTCAATATTCATGAGATTGGTGTAGTTCTCTCCCACACTTATAGCATTTCATTATCCCTTTGAGGTAGTTCCCATGACGCATCTTCCCACATTTTTGACATGTGTGTGGTTGAGCTTTTTTTTCACCAATTTCATTTGATCCACTAACTTGAAACTTCATAATTTGTTTCTTATCTCCATAACCATATCACCATTCTACAAACTCTATCTATAATTTGAGAGAACATCAAAAAAATTATTTGTAATTACCAATGTCTCAAATATATAGAGCCTTTAGAAGGTGTGGTTTTAAGAAACTAAAGAATATATTGATTTTTATATCATTATTGATAAAAAAACCAAGGAATATCTTAAAATCATTGAAAAAGATACCTTGTAAGAATTCACATATTCTACATTATTTTTCATAAGTTCTATTAACCCTCTATCCATATTTTTTCAAAGATTTTTTGGAAAATAATTATTAATAAATAACTTCTTAAAGTCATCCCACTCCATTTATTCTATTTCATCCTTAAGCTTAGCATTATTTATCGGTGCCCATAATTGGTTAGCCTCTCCATCTAAATGATAAATTGCAAGAGTAACCTTCTCCTTCTTTGAAAAATGAAGAACATAAAATATTTTCTATATTTAATTAACCAATGTTATGTAATAAGTGTATTGGAAGATCCACTAAATGTCAGTGGTCATTGGTGTATAAAGGATTCAATAAAAATTTTCTTCTTATTAGGTGAAGATAAATATCCAACATTGTTTAGGTTATAGTTCATATCTTGAGATATTTGGGTAAACCGTGTCTCTTATATTTTTGAAATTCAAATCACAGAAGTGGTAAAATTAAGTTTTATACAAATTTGCAAATGCTTCTACAAGGTGGGTAAAAGAAGGTAAAAAGTTCAATAAAATTTTATACATCTAATTTTATTATAAAAATGACTTCAATAAATCAAATTGAACTAATATAGGTATTATGTATCTATATTTATTTAAATAAATAAAATAAATAATTATTTAAATAAAAATTCAGTTTTTTAAACAATAACGCAATGATTTTCACTATTAATCAAAAATTGAAATTTTTCAGAAAAATACCAAAAATTAACTCTAAGATAATTTTGATATTTAAAATTCAAAAATTAATTCTATTTTACCAAATTAAAAACATATAAGTAGCATTAATTAATTTAAAATTAATTCACATTGTCAAAACCAAAAAGTGAGTTTTTAAGCGGTAAAAACTATCAAAAAATTGACATGTGATTATGTCAAATTAAAATGTAAAATTACTTATAATGACCAAAATTGTGTTAAATGATAAATATATAATATTATTATACTTGAAAACCATTCAAATGCATAATTTAACACTATAAATTACTTCAATTAAAAAAATTTTCAATTAAAATTTAGTATTTTTCCCTATCCATCAAAATTTGGATGTTATCACAAAAGTACCAATTTTTTTTCCAAAATAAATTTTTATCTCCTAATTTTAAATAAGAATTTAATTTCATTAAATTGAATATATAAAAGTGTAAAATATTGGTTTTAAAAAGGGTTTTCCATTAGAAGGTGGTGAAATTTCATTTTTTGAAAAATACTTCTTTGATATGAAAAATGAATTTGTTATTATATTATGTATAATAAACACATAATATGGATTCTAAAATTATATGGAGTATATAAAATTTAAAATTAAGTTAATACTATTAATAACTGCTTTTTGAATGGCTAGTTTGCTAAGTCATGGTGCGCTCAAACTCGGTGTTGCATGTAGCTCAAGCTATTGAATTACTTTAAAGAAAACAACTTACTATGAAATATTGGGGTGTTAAATTATTCCCCCCTTTTGGAAATTATGTCCTCACAATTTTAAAATTGGGTTTGGGAACTTCATTGAAAGTCACAAATCAGAAAAAGAGTTAATAAAACTACCACTTTAAAATAAAGAAAGAGAAATACAAAGGTCCCCCGAGATAACCCATACTAGGATTCCGTGTAGGAAAACATGGATATGTAAGATTATCTAAGTGTCAAGTTATGATTAAGAGTGATAGAAAGCATGATCAGGATAAATTTAACAACAATAAAACCACAAACTTATGATGGGATAAATGGTTATTAGTTTCCCAGAAGGAAAAGTAAACAGACGAAATTTTTTTTAAGTTCTATTTAATAAATTTGAGGAATTTATTTGTGAGATTTTATAAGAATATAAAGAGATATAATTACTTTTTAAGTAGAGTTTCATACTTTAATAAATTTATACCAATGACTCATCTTTTTTTTCCAAATGATGAGTTTCAAGATGACTTGGTCACACCTGAAGCACTAGAATAAACTTCTAGAGAATCAAATGATCCACAAAGGATAAACTATATATTTACCTTGTCTTTAGAGATTAACCAAAACAAAAATGGTAGTACAAGATCAGATGATCCCCAATAAGGATAATACTGTAGATAATGAAATGCTAATCTTAATTTCTAAAATCAAACCAACAATACCCAAAGTTTAATAAATACCATTAAATAAAAAATTGTCCTTAAAATAATTAAATATAATCCAAAATAATATTGAAACCCAAAAATTAGAAGAATTTTATTACGTGGTCTTCCACATTAAATTGTATCTCCAAATAACATCAACTAATCTTAAAGGCACATACTTAAAAGTAATTAAACTAATCACATATTCTCTATGACAGGTTAATCATTTCCATAAATAACCAAAATTGCTATAAATACACAATAAAAACATAGATAAGAATACACCATTACTCCTCAAATGAAATCCCATTGTATTCTATTTTCCTTAGGCATGTAGTGTTCCCAACAGAGTGAAAATCTTCCAAAATAACATTTATCACTTAATCAACAAATCATTTTCCTATACTAAGGATATATATTTAATAAGACATAAGATCCCAAATCAACTTATTATAGATCAATAAAGTCATTTAACTAAAAAGAATTAGTCACACTAACCAGGGTCTTCATGTAGTTCAGTGGTAGGTGATAAATCCCAATCACACTCTGGTTGTGGGTTCGATTCCCGCAACTTTATCCGACGCGACGGGTTGTCACATGGTCTGCATGTTGTCCTTTTTCAAAAACTATATTTTATAACATTCGCAAAATGAGATAAAATTTTCAAAATAACCATAAAATAATTTCACCATAAATGTTATCTCATACCTCTCATTTTCATCCCAAAATTTAATAACTTCTAATTGCCTCAAATTCAAGGATCATATAAACCCAAATGGTTATTTATAACTATATGAAAAATAGAAAAGATAATTCTTCCTAAAATATAATTTTCACATAAAAAACTATAGGGTTACACATATAAGAGAAAAGTCTTCAAAAGTAATCCCATCAACAAAGATCACTAATACTTTTAAACATTTCTCCATTTATTTATTTCCACATAGGTTCTTCCTTAACCAAGAGGTTATCCTATAGAATAGGGAATTCACTCGGGTAATGCCCAGGTACCATACATTTATGGAAAATGACCGTAAATGGATTATTGGGATCATTTTTATTTTCTTCTACAGTAATCTTCATTTTTCCTTGGCAACTATTTACTTTATGTCCTTATTTCCCACAAATAAAGCATTTATTTGTTCCATTGAGACAATTTCCTAGGTGCCTCCTTCTACATTTCTTGCATGATGGAAATTAATCTTTCTTTTCTCTATGGACTCCACTACTGGAGATCTTATCATTCACAACCTTTCTCTTATTTATTGAGTCTGGGAGTTGGTTAATATATATGTTGTTGATCATATTTTTAGAAAACTGATTTGGCATGAACATGATATCTTTTACACCTATCAACATTCCATTTAGTTTCTCATTTCCACCACCGTGCCCACCTTGTACACCATGTTCAATGTTACTATGATTTCCTTGGAATCCAGCCACTGACTAACACTAGAAAGAATTGTGTGAGTCATAAAATAATTTAGAGAATATAATAACACCTTATTTTCAATCTAAAACACCTTAGGATTAACCAAGGTTATTTATTCTCATCTTATATTAAAATCCTTCAAATCGTTCGGTATAGAAAATGTGAATTATCCTAAGCATATCCCCTAGGAGTGTCGTAACCAAGAGTGAAGCAAGACCCGTTGTCATGTACCAAGATACCCCGGTCAAGCCTGAAACTCCTTGCCAGAGTTTTCACTCCTAGATAAATCTATGCCAGATCCGCCTCTACCTGCTCATATCCATACAAGGATTTATTACTTGGAAAACCCAAATAATATTTACATTACCAAAATTTTTGTATGTTATTCTATACTAATCCTCAATCTCTATCTTAGGGTAGTGTTTTCTAATCAATTTTGTTTCTAAATCTAGATTCCAAGGTTTGTAGTAAACTTCCTTTGATACCAACTGTAACACCCCGACCCCAGTTACCCAGAATTAGTGCATTATTACATAACATTGGCATGATACAAGGAATCATGTCCCAAAATACCGATCAGTTTAGTAGCCTTGGAAGTACTAGATACATACATAAGTTTTACATTACATCATGAAATAAAAAAACAACATTATGTCCCCTTTGAACACCTTTATATCCCTTAGCCTATCCCTGCAGGTTAATCATAATATACTTCCTTGCATCATAGGAAAAATAAAACATAATAAAGGGGTGAGCTTAGATGCTTAGTAAGGATAACACTATATAAGAAACTATCATAAATAAGAATAAAAATTTAAGGCAATGTATAAGACTAGAACACAATCCTTTTAAACATAAACTTCAGCATTATATGGAAAATATAGATCAAATAATTCCATTTACTTATTCACATGGATACTATACTAGTTGAATAATCACATGAAATATCAATATCCAATTTCATAATGATGGAATGCATAATACCAGACATCATAACCACATAGTCAAGGCCTCGTTCCAAGACTGCAAATAAGATTTTGTCAAGGCCTTGTGCCAAGACACTAGTTTATCTCATGATACCAACTAATGCATCGAGGGGATATAGTGGGCTCCACCTTCCACTTATTAAGTCCAATGCATTCCTCATATGAAAAGGTTTAAACATAACATAAAAATTCGTATTAAAACTAGCATACAAAATGTTAAAACTCTATGCATAAACCATGAATGGTATAAAAATAACACATCCACCGTCAAACATATAAAAAAACCTTCAATACAGTATGAAATATTTGTATCATAATAAATCAACCTCAATCAAGAATAATATCCTGTAAAGTATGTTGACATAGTTGAAAATGATTAGTAAAAACCATTGAGATAAATATCCCTTTTTCATGAAAACATTTAAAATTATCACTATTTATCAAGAATCTATTTAAAATAGATTTTTTAATTAAAGTTTCCCATACCACTTTGAAACTTTTAAAAGGAATTTCAATTTTAAAACATTAATGTCCATATAAATAAAACCTTAAAACCATTTTTAAAATAGGGACATTAATGAGAAAGATTTAGAAGAATAAATATTTGAAACATTTAAAATGATATTTTAGTTAGAGTTCCTAACCAAATGAGAGAATCCTGAATACAAATAACTGAGGTAATAAAAACTTTATAATATCATTATAATAAATTGATTCATGATATACTATGTCAAAGTATAGTATATACCCCAAATAAAAGTGAATTGGTGCATAAAAACAAAGAAGTCTCAATGGAATGTAAGTTGAGATGAATTCCTTTATAAAGACCGTATCCTTAGGTTAAGGATAAATCAATGACATAATTATGTGTGAAAAATATAAATACACTCAATATCATTTGATATTCACTGTATATTAATCAGAGGAAATTCACACGTATTCTTGTAAAAAAAACTCCAATGAATAGTGATTATGTGTATCAAAAGTATATACACACAAATGGGAGTGGAAATTACTACATAAGTAAATGAATAGTGATTTCACACATAATCTTGGAGTAAAGTAATCAATGAATTTTGTGTAAAACCGAATGAGTGGAAATTGAAATTTGAAATTCCCTTACCGATTTGGTAACTTACGAAACATACACCCCATGAAAGAAGGAACATCCTATTATTATTTAAATACCCATAAATTAATGTATATTATGCAAAAAATACAATCATGATTAGTACATATACCACACAAAAGGTAATAGTGGAAAATATAGCATGAATCTCACTGGAATAAAAAGTGAGATGAAAACCCCTTACCACGTTGTAATCAATCGAGTCGTATGACCAAAAGTCAATAACCACCAAATTAATTACAGAATAACATGAATATAAATATAATCATGATAATATATATCAAATGGTAGTACACAATACACCCCATGCAATAAATAAATGGAAAACAATAGAGATCTCACAGAATTAAAAGTGAGATGAGAAACCCCTTACCTTATAATTTTCCTTAGTAGAGGGTACATTAACCTACTATATAATAGTTAAATAATTGTTATTAAATTATACAAGAACCACATACATAAATATGATATCAGATATGATCTTCTAATATTGATTTTTTAATAACATTTTAGCAGTATCATTGTTTCGGGTGTAAACTGATTCGTTTTACTTTATATGTTTTGTTACATAAGTCATGTTTGTTTTAGATAGGATGTATTTGATTCATATCCAGAATGATATCAAGTATTTAAAATTTATTTATTTTTCATCAAATGAAAATTATTCTTGAATGGTTACGATGGGGAATGACATCTCATCACGTTGTGGATACAGTAAGCCGTACGTACGCACAAACGACAATATCATTCTTTTGATGGTGGAATCATATATAATTGGATGATATATCATATATATAGAATAACTAACATGTTATATTTATTATTTAAATCATTTATACTCATTATGATACCCATATTGATGATGAAGTTTTTGAATAACAAACTACACCACGACGTGGAGACGGTAAGCCGTACATACACACGTATGGTGACTTTATCATTTATAGGATAGATAAAATAAATAATATGGTAGTACCATATTTATAATAACATCATATTATGTAGGAGGTACTGGAATTATTATTTTGGTATGGAATCAACAAAAAAAGAGGAAGTGGAAGAAGAAAAGAACTTAAAAGAGGGTGGTGAAATTATTACCTCTTCTTCAAGTGTTTCATTTTAATTAAATAAAGGGATACTTAGGTTGGATTTATAATCAAAGGAATGAATCTAGGATGTAGTGATAGTAGTTGGGAGGATATTTGGTCCAGGTTTGGATGATCCAAATGGTTTTGTAGGTGTGAAATTAAGATAAGGGGAAGTACCCTTTTATAAGAGGGGTGAGGGTCACTTTAGGAAAACCTTGAAATATTATTTTATAATAAAAACATTTTTAGTTTCTAATGGCTCCAAAATAATTTATTTTGAGTATAAGGCAGGGATGGTTCAAAAACCTCTCAACCAATAGGTTTTAGATAGGTTTAGGTCTCCATATTAACCTTATCTTTTAAATTTAACTCTTAGTTAAATAGTTTGACATTTACCATGTCTCTTTGTATTTTTATATTATATGGTTAATAAAATTACTATAACAAGCCAAGAAAACCCCAAGTGGTTTATTTTTAATTTATATAACATTATCTAAGTCCTTTGGACTAACCTTATATTTTTAAGAATATTATATATATTAATAATATAGTATTTTTTTTTAAAAACTCTATTATGTCAATTTTGACACTATTTAGTATTTTATTTTTGTAAAAATCATAACAACATGATTACATAGAAAACAAATTATTTAATCAACCATAACATGTCATATTAACCTATAAAATTAAGGAAATTCATCAAAATTCACAAATTAAATTTATTTGGATATTTATAATATCAATTATTTTAATCTTTCATTAATAAGGTAATTACTACATCATCATTGTGTCATAAATAAATATAATTATTTAATGTCTAAAAATTATAAATAAAATAAAATTATGTAGGAAATATTTTTATATTTATAATGAATATTTATAGTCTAATATATCTTATGTGTAACCCTATATTAAAAATAATTTAGTTATTAAACTTTGAATTTAACACTTTTTACTCTTCTTTAAATAAAATAATAATAAATGTCCTAATCTAATCTATGTGGACCAAAAGGATCATATTTTATTACTAAGGTTGTTTATGGTTGGATTATATTTATCCAATAGAATTAGGACACGTGTTAGAGTAATTATAATATCATTTTTACCTTCAATTACCCTATTTACTTTTAACCGTGGTAAATAAAAGTCAAAAGTTACTATTCACCAAAAATTATTTTCAACTTATTGAACCAAATTTTACTTATTGATGTCAACCGTGTCTCTCAGATTTTTGAAATTCAACTCACAAAAGCAGTAAAATTAAGTTTTATGCAAATTTGCAAATGCTCAAAGAAGGTGGGTAAAAGATAATAAAAAGTTAAATAAAATTTTATACATATAATTTTATTATAAAAATGACTCCAATGAATCAAATTAAAATAATATAGGTATTATCTATCTATATTTACTTAAATAAATAAAATAAATAATTTTTTAAATAAAAAGTTGATTTTTAAACAATAACGCAGTGTTTTTCAATATTAATCAAAAAATTGAATGTTTTCAGAAAAATACAAAAAATTCACCCTAATCTAATTTTTATATTCTAAATTCAAAAATGAATTCCATTTTACCAAATTTAAAACATAGAAGTAGCGTTAATTAATTTAAAATTGATTCCCGTTGTCAAAACCAAAAAACGTGTTTTTAAGAAGTAAAAACTATCAAAAGATTGACATATGTTTTTGTCAAATTTAAAAGTGAAATTACTTATAATGACCTAAATTATATTAAATAATAAAAATATAATCTGATTATACTTATAAACCAATAAAATTCATATTTTAACACTATAAATTACTTCAATTAAAAAAGTTGTTTTCAATAAAAATTTAGTATTTCTCACTATTCATCAAAATATGAATGTTATCAGAAAAGTACCAAAAATTTATCCGAAATAAATTTTTATGTCTCGATTCTAAATAAGAATTTATTTTCATTAAATTTAATATATAAAAGTGTCAAATATTGGTTTTAAAAAGGGTTTTCCATTAGAAGGTGGTAAAATTGCATTTTTTGAAAAATACTTCTTTTATCTGAAAAATGAATTTGTTCTTATATTATGTCTAAGAAACACATAATATGGATTCTAAAATTATATGGAGTATATAAAATTTATAATTAAGTTAATACTATTCATAACTTCTTTTTGAACGGCTATTTTGGTAAGTCGTGGTGCACTCGAACTCGGTATTGCGTGTAGCGCAAGGTATTGAATTACTTTAAAGAAAATAACTTACTATGAAATATTGGGGTGTTACATCCAATTTAGACTTACAGGATACTGAAGATACAAATTAATTAAGACTAAAAGTGTGGAGGAAAACATGAGGAGATGTTTATTGAGAGTTGAACACTCTAGTGGATATAAATCTATGTGTTTGAGTGCATAGAATGATCATATTAGTGAGAAATATTGGAACCTTTTATCAAGGGTAATGTCCCTAAAATAGGCCAGTGACTAGGATATACCCATTATGTGGGAATCATAAATCTCTACATATATAAGGACTCGACCCCAGTAGCCCAAAGTTGGTGACTTAATTTGTTACATGAGAATATAAACAAGAAATATACATACCGAAGGACCAAACAATTTAGTAGTTTTGGAAATCCAAATACATACATAAGTTCAAATTTACAACTTGAAAGTAAATACAACCCAAAAAATTATTTTGAATCACACATAATATCCTAGATTATCCTTGCAAGTCATTCATAATATACTTCTTGACAACCTGGAGAAAATAAAATAGGCAAAAGGGGTGAGCTCAGATGATCAGTATGGGTAAATAATACATCAGAAGAAAATATAAACACTCATCTTGATGAATAACTAAAATTCATGCCTTTAAAAATATACTTGAGTATAATATGGTAGGAATAAAAACTAATTAAATAATTCCATAAAACATAGCCATAGATATTCTACTAGTCGAATAATCACATAGACTATTAATATATAGTTTCATAATAAGGGAATACATAATTATGGACATTCTAAAAATTACCATCAAGGCCTCGGCCAAGACATCTAAAAAATGATTATGGCCTTGACAAAAACTATATCTGAAAATAGATAAGGCCTCAGCCAAGCCCATATTTATTTTTTCTCATGAAACCTAATAATTCATTGAGGGTCAATATATGGCCCCACCTGTCACTTACTAATTCCATTGAATTCCTCATATGAATGGGTATAAACATAAATAATATATAAATTCATATTGAAACTAATATATGAAATGTAAATAACTTTCCCCAAACATAAATACTAAGCATTCAGATGAATATGGTGAATGGTTTCAAGATAACACACCCATAGTCAAGCTAATCATAAACCATTCAATAAAATATGGTAGATTATATTGTAAAATATTGGTCCCAATTAGACATAAGAATCAACAAGAGTGTTGAAATAAATTAAAATACTCTTATAAAATCATCGAGTAATTCTTGAGATGAATATTCTTTTATTTTTAAAAGAAGAGTTATTTTGAAAAAATATTTGTATAAAAATAGAATTGGAATAATATAGTTCTTTCATAATAAAATTATTTATTTTATAAAAAATAATGGTGGCTAAAAAATAGATTATAGAGTGTACTCGAACACAGGTAAAAATTCAAGAAGTTCCCTTGAATTAGGCTTGTATTTCGGGAAGAATTTTTTAAATATCCTTTTAAAACATATAACTCCCCATAAAATAAAGAAATATTCTAGTTGTTAAATACATATATAAAAATAAAACATAGTTTATGAGGATTATATAAGAATAAATAATTATTTCATTGATATTATGAGAGACAAAGAGTAACCCGAAAGAAAATGGAGGTTTGGGTAGAAAACCCTTACCTTATGTCTGAATATGTTCTGATATTGAACTTAAGGTCCTAGGATATTAAATTAGACTTATTATAAATTAATTAAGAACCTATTAGAAATGTATTATATCTATTATAATTTTATTATGTTTATTTATGGTTTTTAAGGGTTAAGAGATTCAATATCATCATTTGTGAGTGTTCGTTTCATTAGTTTTCATGATTGGTACGCTTGCATGGAAGTTAATGTAAAATGAGAATTAAATTCCAGAATTTATGTTATATGTTATTAATTTTTATATATATGTTTAAATTATCATATAAGTCAATTTATTACTTTGGGTGAGGATGAATCATTAGATGAAATGTTAATGATAAATGCTTGGATTAATTTGGTGATTTTTTGGTCACCTCAAACTCATTTTGTTCTATAAATTAATACATTGATTAAAAATGATTCTATAAAATTAAATAGGATATATTACTTATATTATGATTTGGTTTAACTATAAAAATGTTTTCATTACCAGAATTGAATATGGTAGTAGAAGTTGAAAACCCTTCGTCCTTGAATGTGATAAATTAACACATCTCGGAGGGTATTTTCATTTCTAGTATAAAAGGAGGGGAAATGAAATATGATGATGAATTATTACATTATTATAACAAAATTATAGTACATTTAAGGTACTAGAATTATCATAACATTTATAGGAAATGAGGTTAGAAAATACAAAGAAATAAAGAAACTTGAAAGAAAATAAAAGAAATGAAAAGAGGAATTTACCTATTGAATTTATCTTCTTTGAGAGCCTCTTTAGGGGAGAGGATTTGGTCTTTTTAAGAGACCAAGGTTTTTTGAACATGGGGAGATACTTGGGAGGATATTTTAGTATAATTTATTCTAGTAATAAGGCTTGAGAGGATTGAAGAGAAGAGGGAGTGAGGGGTGGTTTTTATAGCGGAGGAGATGAGGGTTTTCCCATTATTTAAATCATTATTTTAATATAATGGATCAAGTATATGAATAGTCTTGATTTTTTGACTCAAAATAGTAATAAGTGCATGTGAGTTTTAACTAATGGTCATTTACATTAGATATGACTCAAGAATGATGCATAAATTCATATATTTAACATATTTCATAAATTATCAAATTTCACTATTTACCAAAAATTCAAGTTTTTCAAAAAAATAAAAAACATTCAACCTAACCATTTTTCAATGTGTAGAATTCAAAAATTAACTCCATTTTATCAAAATAATTTTCTAAATAAGATAAATTTATTTTTTTAGATAAAATAATTATTTACTTGAAAGATACATTTTTTAAATTTAAAACTGATTTTATAATACTTTAAAAAATTAATTGAGGTCACATAAAATTATCCTAAATTTACAAAAAAAATATTTATTGATTAATTAATTTTATTAAAATGAATTTTATTTTAAGTAAATTTAATAATTTAAAATTATAATTAAATATTTATTACTCATATAAATATCAACACTTAATTATTAATTTTTTTTAAATATTCACTCTCATTTATATGGTGCTTAGATTTTATTTAAACTCACATGGGTGAGGTTAATATTCTAAAGGGTACATTATTATTCATAAGGGTAAGTTACTATTCACAAAAAATGTAATTTGATCCTATCAGACTCTAAATATATTACCGATCGCAACTGTGTATGTTAGTTTTTCAAAATTCAAACCAGAGAGGTGGAAAAATTATATCTAACATCTAGGTTATAACCATCTCCTATAAATATCAAAGTGTTTGTTTCACATATACTCAGTGTTAAAGGCATTATATAATAAATTTATTTGTAAAACCCCGTGGTGTTACATTCTTTCCCCCTTACAAAAATTTCATCCTCGAAATTTCCAGAATGTTACCCCATAATAGGAATTGGGTAGGTCTTCATCATAAGTTCCTCAAGCTCCCATGTTGCCTCTTCAATTTTATTATTTTTACAAATTACCTTTACCGGCCAAGTCATATGATTCCTTAACACCTGTTCTTTAGTGTCCAGAATCCAGATAGGATCTTTATAGTAAGATAAGTCAGGTTCCAACTCTATACCCTCAAAAGTGAGGACATACATTGGGTCTAGCATGAAATTTTTCAATAGTGAGACATGGTACACATTATTTACCTTATAAAGGATAAGATTAATTTCCAAATGATTTGACAAAACTCCAGTTCTCTCTATAATTTCAAAAGGGCCTATGTACTGGGGGCTCAATTTCCCTTTCTTTCCAAATCTTATAACACCCTTCCATGGAGATACTTTCAGGAAAACATGACCTATATCTTGAAATTACAAATCATTGATTCGATTATCAACATAGATATTTTTACTACTTTGAGCTGCTTTGATATGGGTTTGAATAGTCTTTACCTTTGATGTTGTTTCCTCCACATGCTCTGGGCCCACAAGCTTTCTTTCACCAACTTCATCCCAACATGTTGGTGTACAAAATCTATTTCCATACAATGCTTCATATGGTTCTATTTGAATACTGTAATGGAAACTATTATTGTAGGAAAACTATGCTAAAGGTAAATACTGATCTTAGATACCTTGAAAGTCAAGCGAGCATGATCTCAACAATGTCTTATAAAGCTTGGATAATACTTTCTAACTACCCATTAGTTTGGGGGTGATAAGCAGTACTGGAATGAAGCTCAACATCCAAATCTTTCTGAATACTTTTCCATAATTTTGATGTAAATCATGGATCACGATCCGAAACAATTGAGAGAGGTTCTCCATGAAGTCTCACAACTTCATTGATATAGAGTCGTGCAAGGTGCTCCAATGGAAAATCCTCCCTTACAGTGAGGAAATGTGAATATTTCATAAGTTTATCAACAATTACCCATATTACATCATTCTTTCTTTGAGTTTTGGGAAATCTTGTGACAAAATCCATGGTGATTTCATCCCATTTCCATGTATAAATAGGTAGTGGTTGCATGACTCCTATAGGATGTTGTCTTTAAGCATTCACTTGTTGACAGACTAAACATCTTGATATATAATCAGTGATTTCCATCTTCATATTATCCTATCAGAAATGTTCCTTCAAATCTCTATACATCTTAGTGCTACCAGGATGTATAGATAAATTCACACTGCGGGAATCATAAAATAACTCCCTTTTTAGCTTGGGTATAGCTGGAACACAAAGCCTCTTCCCAAATTTTAGAATTCCATATTTATATATGAAGACTTGCAACTTCCCATCATTCACAACATTAATTTTCTTTTGAAGATTCTCATCATTAGGATGAGAACTTTTAATACTATATAATAAATATATTTGGGAAAACAATTGAAAAATTAATGACATTTCACCTTCTTTGATAATTTCCATGTCCATCCTTACTAGATCCATGAATAAATGATCCCTTTCAATCCTCATTTTGTTTAAAACTCCATGATACTTCTTACTCAATGCATTATCTACCTTATTTTCCTTTCCAAGGTGGTAGTGTATGGAACCATCATAATCCTTGAGTAGTTCGATCCATCACCATTGACTCATGTTGATTTATTTCTATGAGAAGATATATTTCAAGCTCTTATGATCTGTATATATCTCACATATTTTTCTATAGAGATAATTTCTCCATATCGTCAAAGTAAAAATTATAGATACTAACTCAAGATCATGAGTATGATAGTTTTGATCATGAATTTTAATCTTCTTTTAAGGATAGGAAATAACTCTATCATTCTGCATAAGGAGATAACCGAGTCTTTTCTTTGATGAATCACTATAGATCACAAACCCATCATTCCCCGATTGGTGAGTTAGGATTAGATAATTCACTAATCTACTCTTTAATTATTGAAACAATTCCTCACATTGTTTTTTCCATACCAACATAACCCCATTACGAATAATCTTGGTTAATGGGTTGGATCATTGGGTAAAGTTCATAATGAAATGCCTATAATAACTTACTAAACCAATAAAACTATGCACCTCGATTATATTTATTGGTGTAGTCTATTATTGAATAGCCTTTGAATTCATAGGATCAATGGATATTTCATCCTTAGATACAATATGGACAAGAAAAAATTTTGAGTAAAGCTAAAATTCAAACTTGCTAAACTTCCCATATAATTCATTTCTTCTAAGAGTCTTCAGAATAATGCACAAGAAATTTTCATTCTATTTTTATCTTTTAGAGTATACCAAGATATCGTCAATAAATAACACAAAAAATTCATCATGATATTCTTTAAAAACCTTATTTATTAGATCCATAAAAATAAAGGGCACATTAGTCAGTCCAAAAGGAATTACTATAAAATCATAATTCCCATATCTGGTTTGAAATGTTGTGTTTGGAATATCTTTTTTCCTCACACACAACTGATGATATCCAGATCAAGGATCAATCTTCAAAAAATATTGGGTTCCATGAATTTGACCAAATAAGTCATCAATTAAAGGTAGGGGATACTTGTTCTTTATTGTTATAGCTTTGATCTCCCTGTAGTCAATGAAAAAACTCATAGATCCATCATTCTTCTTGATGAAAAGAACATGGGATCCCTATAGAGAAATAGTAGGGTGAAAAAATCCTTTACCATTAAATTTCTATATTTGTTTCTTCATTTATACTAACTCCACAATGGACATTATATAAGGAGTCTTTGATATAGGTCATGGACCAGGAATTAAATCGATAGAGAACTCAACTTCCCACTCTGGAGGACGTCTAGGTAAATCCTATAGAAACATATAAACATATTATTTCACCATAGGTAAGTCCTATATTTGAACATACCTTTCCTCACCCATAGATATTGCATTATCTTCCTCCCCAATAATTTAATTAAGTAGAGCTACTGGGGGTGGATCTAGATGAGAATCATATGGTAAGGTTTCTTCTCTAATGATAAGAGATTATACATCATTATCAAAAATTGTAACTTCCTTATCCTTGCAATAGATTTTTGTATCATAATTTGAAAACCAATCCATACTGATGACTATATCAAATTCGATCATGGGTATGATGATAATTTTTGAAACTAAGGAATGTATATGTGTCTTAAGGGGGATGGATCAACACATATTTATTGTAAGGATACTTCCCTTAAGAGTTTGACTGGAAACTCCTTTATTAAATAAAATTGGAAATATATAATTTTATTAGAAAACTGGGAAGATTTAAAAGAATAAAATGATCCATAATAAAATAAAGCATTGGCTACGTTTGAGGAAATGATTAAAGTACCTTCCACCACATAATTAGGAACTTCAACCTCATTAATTTTGATAGCATAAGCTTGGCCTTGCTCCCTTGTCCTTTTATAAGGCCTATTTCTTTGATGCTTTGTACAATAATTATAATATTTTACCATCTATCTACAATTATATCATTTAATATTTATAGATTCTTTCTTTCCCTTACAATCACCAACATTGTGTCCTTTCTTTCCACACTAATAGCACCCGACTTTTCCTTTTAAGCAAGCACCATGGTGTTTCCTTCCACAAGTATCACATGTTGGAAAATTTACCTTTTTATTCTTCCCTTTATCTATTCTATCTTCCTCCACCCTCTTATTCTCTTGTTTCACCTTAATTTTATAATAATTAAAAAAAGTCTTTCTCTGCCTTGATAGCACTTCAGAAAATGTCTTTGTATGATAAGAAACTTTGGGAGACTAGTGACCTTTAGAGGAATGGTTTTAAACCATCAAAGAATCGATCAATCTTGCTCCTTGGATTACATATATATTTTAGAGAATGACTTACTAACCTTGTAAATTGGGATTCATACCTTAATATATTTGCATCCTATTTTTATCTGAGACTCAAGAATTACCTCTCCATATCTGATCGTTGTTCATGAGGAAAATATTTTTCTAGGGAAATTTCCTTGAAATACCACCATTCCATTTATTCTATTTCTTATTCCTCTTTTGTGTTTTGAATTAACAACCACCACTGATCCACATCTCCTGATAGATGATAAAAATCCATGACAATATTCTATATTTTGTTACATCCCAAAGTGAGAAATATCTTCTCTAAAGAACTTATCCACTGTTCCGCTACGAATGAGTTTGTAGACCCATTGAATGATGGAGGATATTTTCTCATAAAGTGGTCTAACATTTCTCCTCTATATTCTGGATTAGTATGCTCCATAGGGGTAAGGTTATTGTTCATAACCTGAGTCAATTTTCTTAGTATATTTATAAGTTTCTCAACACCCATCGTAGCTCCAAAGCCAACATCATTATCTTACGTGGGGGGGGGGGGGGGGAAATCCCTACACGGGATACATGATTTCATGAGGTTCACATTCCATCCACTAGGAGACATTTCTAAATAAGAGAATACACTAGATTAGGTTATGAATAATAATGTATAATCTCAACTTAGAGAAATACTAAGCATAAATTGGGATCCTATCTATAGCTAATCTCATAATCATGGTTTCTTTGAAGAAAAATTTACATTTACTTCCTTCATAATGGTTTGTAAAGAAAATGTGAATTATTATAGGAATATTCCCTAGGAGTGTCAAAACAAGTGCACAGTAAGTCCCATTGTCGTGTACCAGGATACCTTGGGTCATGCCCAAAACTCCTTGTTAGATTTGTTGCTCCTAGATACATCTGTGCCAAAACCACATCCACTTGGAGTATCCATACAAGGATATATTTTCTAGAAATATCCACATAATATACTCCTTACCAAAATTCCAAGATGTTATTTTATGTTTATCCTCAAATACTATCTTAGATTTTTGTTCCCTAATCTATGTTTTCTAAATATAATTTTCAAGTTTTATAGTAAACCTCCTTTGATACCAACTGCAAGGGACCAACTCGAGTTGCCTCAAGTTGATGCCTTAATTTATTACATTGGAATAAAAATAAGGAATAATCATCCTGAAGGACCAAATAGTTTAGTAGTTTTGGAAATCCAAATACATACACAAGTTCAACATTACAAATTTAAAGGAAATACATCATAACAACTTCTTTTGAATCACACATAATTTCCAAGATTATCCTTGCAATTCATTCATAATATAATTCTTTAAAACCCAGGGAAAATAAAACATGTGAAAGGGGTGAGATCAGATGCTCAGTAAGGGTAAATAATACATAGGAAGAAAATATAAATACTAGGCATGATGAATAACTAAAATTCATTCATTTAAAAATATACTTGAGCATAATATGGCGGGAATAAAAACCAATTAAATAATGGCATAAAACATAACCATGGATATTATACTAGTAGAATAATAACATGGACTATCAATCTATAGTTCCATAATTAGGGAATTCATAATTCCTAACATTATAAAATATAACATCAAGGCCTCACCCAAGACATCTAAAAATGATTAAGGCCTCAACCAAAACTATATCTGAAAATGGGCAAGGCCTCGACCAAGTCCATATCAGTTTTGTACCATGATACCTACCAATGAATTGGGGGGATATAGAGGTAAAACCATCACATAATAAGTCTAATTATTTTTTATATGAATGGGGATAAACATAAACAATATATACATTCTTATTTAAATTAACATATGAAATGTAAATAAATTTCCCCAAACATAAACACTAACCATTTTGATGAATATGGTGAATGGTTTCAAGATAGAACATCCATAGTAAAACTAATTCTAAACCATTGAATAAATATATTGTATATTATATAATAAAATATTGGTCCTAATTATATGTAATAATCAACAATATTTTTGAAACAAATGAAAATAGTCTTATAAAATCATCGAGTAATTCTTGACATAAATACTCTTTTACTTTGAAAAGAAGAGTTATTTTGGAAAAATATTTGTATAAAAAATAAGTGAAATAATATAGTTTTTTCATAATAAAATTAGTGATTTTATAAAAAATAATGATTCCTAAAAAATAGATAAAGATTTTACTCGAACATAGGTAAGAATTTCAGAAGTTCCCTTGAATCATGCTTGTATTTTAGGAATAATTTTTTAAATATCTTTTTAAATTATGTAACTCTCCATAAAATAAAGAAGGATTATTTTTGGTATACATATATAAAACATTAAAACATAATTTATGAGTATTAAATAAGAATAAATAATAATTTTATTGAGATTAATAGAGACAAAGAGTAACGTAAAAGAAAATGGAGGTTGGGGTAGAAAACCCTTACCTTATGTACGAATATGTTCTACTCTTGAACTTATGGTCTTGGATTATGAAATTATACTTATGAATAACATAATTAAGAACCTATTAGAAATTTATTTTATTTATTATAATTTTATTAAGTTTATTTATGGTTGTTTTTATGGGTTAAGAGATTAAATATCATCATTTATGAGAGCTTGTTTCATTAGTTTTCATGATCGGTTCGCTTGTTTGGAAGTTAATATAAAACAAGAATTGAATTCCATAATTTATGTTATATGTTATTAATTTTCATACATAATTTTAAATGATTATATTATTTATTTGGTTACTTTGGGTGAGTATTAATGTTTAGATGAAATTTTAATGATAAACACTTGGATTAATTTGGTCGTTTTTCAGTCACTATGAACTCATTTTGTTCTTTAAATTAATACAATGAATAGAAAATGATTCTAGAACATTAAATAGGATGTATTTAATATAATATTATCTGGTTCAAACATTAAAATGGTTTCATAAAAATAATTGAAGTGGGTAAAAGATATTGAAAACCTATCATCCTTGAATGTGATAAATTAACACATCTCAGATGGTATTTTCATTTCTAGTGTAAAAGGAGGGGAAAGGAGAGATGAAGATGAATTATTAAAAAAATTAAATTAAATTTAATGTACTTGAGTTATAATAAAATTTGGAGGAAATTATGTGAGGAAATAAAAATAAATAAAGGAACTTGAAAGAAATTAAAAGAAATGGAAGGAGGAATTTACCTATTGAATTTATCTTCCTTGAGAGCCTCTTTAGGTGAGAGGATTTGGTATTTTGAAGAGAAATATGGATGATGAACGTGGGGAGGATGTTAGGAGGTTATTTTAGTATAATTTGGATAAGGCACATGTCTTGAGAGGAGTGAAGATAAGAGGGAGTGAGGGGTGGTTTTTATAGTGGAGGAGAGTATGGTTTTTCCATTATTTTAATCACTATTTTATTATTTTGGCTCAAGACTACGAATAATCGTGATTATTCTGACTCAAAATAGTAATAAATTCATGTGAGTTCGAACTAATTTTCATTTACAACATCCATGACTCAAGCATGATGTAAAAATTCATTTATTTAACATATTTTGTAAATTATCGAATTTCACTATTCACAAAAAATTAAAGTATTTGGGAAAAATAAAAAAAATTCAACCTAACCATTTTTACTATGTTGAATTAAAAAATGAACTCCATTTTATCAAAATAATTTTATAAATGAGATAAATTTATTTTTACAAAAATCAATATTTACTTAAAAAATACATATTTTAAATTTAAAACTGATTTTATAATAATTTCAAAAATTAACCGAGGTCTCATAAAATGTTCCTAAATTCATAGAAAAAAATAATATTTATTGAATAATACATTTTATGAAAATGAATTTTATTTTAGAAAAATTTATAAATTTAAAATTATAATTAAATATTTATTACTCACAAAATATCAATACTTAATTATTAATTTTTTTAAATATTCACTCTCATTTATATAGTGCCAAGATTTTATTTAAACTCAAAAGGGAGAGTTTAGAACTCGAAAGGTTACATTAATATTCATAAGGGTAAGTTACTATTCACCAAAAATGTAAGTTGATCTTATCATACTCTAAATATATTACTGATCACAGCCGTATATGTCAGTTTTTCAAAATTCAAACCACAGAAGTGGACAAATTATATCTAACGACCATGTTATAACTATATCCTATAAATATAAAAGTGTTTGTTTCCCATAGACTCAGTGTTCAATGCATTCTCTAATAAATTTATTTTTAAAACCTTGGGGTGTTACATTCTTCCCCCTTGTAAAAATTTCATCCTTGAAATTACCAGAATGTTACATCATAAAAAGATTTGTCTAGGTTTTCACTATAAGTTCCTTAGATTCCCACATTTCCTCTTCAATTTTATGATTTTTCCAAAGTACCTTAAGTAGTCAAGTCGTCTGATTCCTCAGCACCTATTCTTTAGTGTCTAGAATTTGGATGGGCTCTTCATAGTAAGATAAGCCAGGTTCCAATTCTATACCTTCAGAAGTGAGGACATGCATTGGGTTTGGCATGTAATTTCTCAATAGTGATACATGGAATATATTGTGTACCTTATGAAGGCTGTGAGGCATTTCCAAATGACAAGCCACAACTTAAATTCTCTATAGAATTTTAAAACTACCTATTTACTTAGGGCTTAGTTTCCATTTCTTTCCAAATCTTATAACATCCTTCTATGGAGATAATTTCAAGAAAACATTATCTACCTATTGAAATTAAAAATAATTCATTCAATTATCAGCATATCACTTTTTACTACTTTGAGCTTCCTTGATATGGTTTTGAATAGTATTTACCTTTACCATTGTTTCCCCCACAAGCTCTGGGCTCGCAAGATTTCTTTAACCAACATGATCCCAACATGTTGGTGTGCGACATCTCTTTCCATTCAATGATTTATATAGTGCCATTTGAATACTGGAATAGGAACTATTATTATAGGAAAACTCCACCAAAGGTAAATACTAATACCACATACCTTGAAAGTTAAGAAAGAATGATGTCAACATGTCTTCTAAAGTTGGGATCGTCCTTTCTAACTGCCCTTCAATTTGGGGGTGATAAGCTGTACTCAAACAAAGCTCAGTGTCCAAATATTTATAAAGAATTTTATAGAATTTCAATGTAAATCATGAATCATGATCAGAAAAAATTGATAGATGTGATCCATGAATTCTCAAAACTTCATTTATATAGAGTCCTACAAGGCTATCCAGTGGAAAATCCTCCCTTAAGCGAGGAATTGTGTAGATTTCGTAAGTCGATCAAAAATTACCCATATTATATCATTATTTCTAGGAGTTTTTCATAATCTAGTGACAAAATTGATGATGATTTTATCCCATTTCCATGTAGGAATAGGTAGAGAGGTCGCATGAGTACTCTAGGATATTTTCTTTCATCCTTCACTTGTTGAAAAACTTAACATCTTGATACATAATCCACAATTTCCCTCTTCATGTTATCCCACCAAAAATGTTCTTTCAAATCTCTATACATCTTAGTGAAACTAGAATGTATAGATAAATTAAAACTATGGGAATTATCCAATAAATACCTTTTTATATTAGGTATAGATGGAACACAAATCCTCTTCCCAAATTTCAGAATTCCATATTCATATATGAAGTCTTGCAACTTCCCATCATTCACAGCATTAATTTTCTTTTGAAGATTCTCATCATCAGGGTAAGAACTTTTAATCCTTTATAATATTGTTTTTTAGAAACCAATTTAAAATGTAATGATGTTTCAACTTATTTGATAATTCCCATGTCCATCCTTACTATATCCATGAATACAAGATCCCTTTAAATCATCATTTTGTTTAAAACTATATGATCCTTTCTACTTAATGAATCAACTACCTTATTTTACTTTCCTAGTTGGTAGTGTATTGAATAATAATAATCCTTGAGTAGTTTGAGCCATCACCTTTTCCTCATGTTGAGTTCTTTCTTCAAGAAGATATATTTGAAGCTCTTATGATCCGTATACATCTCACATATTTCACCATAGAGATAATGTCGCCATATCTCCAGAGAAAATATTACATCTGCTAAATCAAGATCATGAGTAGGATAGTTTTATTCATGAATTTTTAACTGCCTTAATGCATAGGTAATAACTCTATCATTCTGCATAAGGACACAACCAATTACTTTCTTTGATGTATCACTATATATTACAAACCCATCATTCACCAATGATAGATTTAGGATCAAATCATTAACTAATCTCCTCTTTAATTCTTCAAAACATTCCTTACATTCTTTTTTCTATACAAAATTAACCCCTTTACAAGTAATCTTGGTTAATGGGTTGGATAATCAGGTGAAGTTATGAATGAAATGCCGATAATAACCCACTAAACCAATAAAACTACGTACCTCAGTTTTTTTTGTTGGTTTAGGCCATTTCTGAACAGCCTTTGTCTTCACTGGATCAATGGATATTCCATCCTTAGATACAATATGGCTAAGAAAAGAAACCGATTAATTCCAAAATTCACACTTTCTAAACTTCCTATATAATTCATTTCTTCTAAGAGTCTTCAGAATAATTCAAAGGCAATTTTCATGATCTTTGTAGATTTTGGATTATATAAAGATATCATCAATAAACACCACAAAAAATTCATCAAGATATTCTTTGAAAACCCTATTCATTAGATCCATGAAAATAGAGGGTGCATTAGTTTGTCCAAAAGACATTTTTGTAAACTCGTAATGCCTATACCTGGTTTGAAATGCTGACTTTGGAATATCTTCCTTCCCCACATGCAACTGATGATATCCAGATTAAAGGTTAATCTTCAAAAATTATTACTCTCCATGAAGTTGATCAAATAAGGCATCAATCTGAGGTAAGGTATAATTGTTCTTTATTATAATATCATTGATCTCCCTATATTCAATGAACAACCTCATAGATTCATCCTTCTTCTTGATGAAACGAATATGGGTTCCCCATGGAGAAACACTAGGGAGGAAAAATAATTTATCACTCAATTCCTCTAGTTGTTTCTTTAATTATACTAACTCCAAAGGGGCTATTCTATAAGGATTCTTTGATATAGGTCTTGAACCAGAAATTAAATCGATAGAGAACTCAACTTCCTGCTCTAGAGGATGTACAAGTAAATCCTCTGGAAACACATCAATATATTATCGCACAATAGTTACTTCCTCTATTTGTACATTACTTTACTCACCCATATATATTTAATTCTATTACTACCTAATAATTAAATTGATTAGAGCTATCAGGTGTGGATCTAGATGAGAATCATATGTCAAGGTTTTTTATTTAAAGATAAGGGATTCTATACCATTATCAAAAATTGTAACCATCTACTTCTTGCAATATATTTCTGCATCATAATTTGAAAGACAATATATATTGAGGATTATATAAAAGTTGATCATGGGTATGATGATAAGGTTTTCAATTAAGGCATGATTATGTGTTATAAGGGGGATTTATCAACACATATTTTTTACAATGATAATTCCCTTAAAAGTTTTGACTAACAACTCCTTTATTAAATCAAATTGGAAATATCTATTTTTTTAGAAAACTTGAGATATATAAAATAATGTGATGATCTAGAATCAAATAAAGCATTGGATAAGTTTCAGGAAACGATATACCCACCACCACATCATTAGGAATTTCAACCTCAATAGTTGTGACAACATAATCTTGGCCTTTTCTAAGGCCTGTTTCCTTGAATCTTTGGAAAATCATTAGAATAGTGCCCCATATCCCTACAATTGTAGTATTGAACATTGATAAAATCTTTATTTCCCTTAAAATCAGTAGCATGTTGGCCTTTCTATCCACACTTATAGCACACACCTTTTCCTTTTAAACAGGCACCAGAGTGTTTCCTTACAAAAGTATCACATGTTGGAAAATTCACCTTTTATTATTCCCTTTATCCATTCTATCCTCCCCACCCTCTTGTTCTCTTATTTACCCTTATAGTCATAACACATAGAGAATTATTTATCTATCTTGATAGCACTTGATATAATGTCTTCATATGATGAGAAACTTTGGGAGATTGGTGCACTTTGGCGGAATGGTTTTAAACCATAAAATTATTGATCAGTCTTACTCCTTGGATTATGTATTTAGTTTGCATCATGCATCATTAAACATTTAAATTTATCTTCATACTTTTCAACATTTTTATCCTCTTTCTGTCAGAGACTCAAGAATTTCCTCTCCATATTCACTTGCTGTTCATGAGGAAAATATTTTTCTTGGATAATTTCCTTGAAATCCCTCCATTCAATTTCTTCTATTTCTTCATTCTCCTTTTTTATTTTAATTAAAAACCACTACTGATCCAAATATTCTAATAGACGATAAACCACCATGATTACCTTCTCTCTTTGATTACATTACAACATGAGAAATATCTTCACTAAAGAACTTATCCAATGCTCCACTACAAATGAATTTGTAGTCTCATTGAATGATGGAGGCTTTTGTTTTATTAAGTAGTCTAACATTTATCATCCTTGTTGTGGATCATGATGCTCAATATGGGAAAGGTTATTGTTTATAACATAAGTCAGTTTTCCTAGTTAGTTATAAGTTTCTCAACACCGGTCATAGCTCCAGAGACAACATCAATATCTTTCATAGGAGGGTAATCCCTACCTGGGATATGCACGTTCATGCGTTTTCCATTCCATCCACTAGGCACCATTTCTAAATAATGGTATACATTAGATTTGGTTATGAATCATAATTTATAATCTTAACTTAGAAAAATAATTAGCATAAATTGAAATCCTATCCATATCTAATCTCATAATCATGGTTTCTTTGAGGAAAAATTTATATTTACTTCCTTAATAATTATTTGTAAAGAAAATGTGAATTATCCTAAGAATATCCCTTAAGAGTGTCAAACTAGGCTCGTAGTATGACCCACTGTCGTCTACCAGGATACCTAAGGTCAAGCCCAAAACTCCTTGTCGGAGTTATTGATCATAGGTACATCTATGCCAAAACCACATCCACTCATAATATCTAGATAGAGATGTATTTTCTAGAAATATCCATACAATCTATTACTAACCAAAATTCTAGGATGTTCTTGTATGTTTATCCTCAAAGAATATCTTAGGGTTTTGTTCCCAAATCTACATTTTATAAATATAGTTTCCATGATTTCTACTAAACTTCCTTTGATACCAACTGTAATGACCTGACCCCAGTTTCCAAGAGATAGTGGTTTTTTTTTTACATTTTCATATAAACAAGGAATACACATCCTAAAGAACCAAATAGTTTAGTAGTTTTGAAAATACAGATACATACATAAGTTTGAAATTATAACTTCGAAGGAAATACATAATAAAAACTTCTTTTGAATCACACATAATATCCTAGATTATCCTTACATGTTTTTTTAAAGGTTGGGTCTGAAGCCTCATTTTATTATTAAATAAAATACCTCTTTTGACTGGGTAGAGGGAGACCCATTATATAGACCGAATACCTATGGCCAAGTGTGCTCGCCTAAGTCCATATCTATTTTGTCTAATGGGACCTACCAATGCATCGAGGGGATATAGTGGGCCCCAAAAATCAATTAATAAGTCCAATTAATTTTTCATATTAATGGATATAAACATAAACAATATATACATTAATATTAAAACTAACATATAAAATGTAAATAACTTTCCCCAAACATAAACACTAACCATTCAGTTGAATATTGTGAATGGTTTCAAGATAGAACATCCATAGTCAAAATAATAATAAAACAATAAATAAAATATGGTATATGATATCATAAAATATTGGTCCTAATTATAAATATGAATCAACAAGAATTTTGAAACAAATGAAAATACTCTTATAAAATCATCGGGTAATTTTTGAGATAAATACTCTTTTACTTTGAAAATAAGATTTATCTTGAAAAAATATTTGTATAAAACTATAAGTGAAAGTATATAGTTTTTTCATAATAAAATGATTGATTTTATAAAAAATAATGGTGGCTAAAAAATATATTATAGAGTGTACTTGAATATAGGTAAGAATTCGAGAAGTTCCCTTGAATCGGGCTTATATTTCAGGAAGAATTTTGGAAATATCCTTTTAAAATAGGAAACTACCCATAAAATAAAGAAGTATTATGGTTGGTACACATATATGTAACATTAAAATAGAATTTATTATGAGTACACAAGAATAAATAATAATTTCATTGAGATTAAGAGAGATAAAGAGTAACTTGAAAGAAAATAGAGGTTCGGGTAGAAAACCCTTACCTTATGTCTGAATATGTTCCACTCTTGAACTTAAGGTCCTAGAATATAAAATTAGACTTATTAATAAATTAATTCAGAACATATTGGGAATTTATTTGATTTAGTATAGTTTTATTAATTTTATTTATAGTTGTTTTTAAGGGTTAAGAGATTCAATATCATCGTTTGTGAGTGCTCGTTTCATTAGTTTTCATGATCAGTTCGCTTGTGTGGAAGTTAATATAAAATGAGAACTGAATTCCATAATTGATGTTATATGTTATTAATGTTTATAAATATGGTTAAATGATCATATAATTCATTTGGTTACTTTGGGTGGGGATGAATCATTAGATGAAATTTTAATGATAAACGCTTGGATTAATTTGGTAGTCTTTTGGTCACCATGAACTAATTTTATTCTATAAATTAATACCATGTGTACAAAATGATTATAGAAAATTAAATAGGATATATTACATATATTAGAAACTGTTTAAACTATAAAAATGGTTTCATGACCAGAATTGAAGATGGTAATAGAAGTTGAAAACCCGTCTTCCTTGAATGTGATAAATTACAACATCTCAGATGGTATTTTCATTTCTAGTATATAAGGAGGGAAAATGAGAGATGATGTTGAATTATTTAATTATCACAAAAAATTACATTAAATTTAAGGTAATTGAGTTATAATAACATTGGTAGGAAATGATGCGAGGAAATAAAAAGAAAGAAAGAAACTTGAAAGAAAATAAAAGAAATGAAAAGAGGAATTTGCCTATTGAATTTATCTTCCTTGAGAGCCTCTTTAGGGGAGAAGATTTGGTATTTTGAAGATACCTAGGGATTCTAAATATGGGGAGGATCGTGGGAGGATATTTTAGTAGAATTTAGACAAGGTACAAGTCTTGAGAGGAGTGAAGAGAAGAGGGACCAAGGGGTGATTTTTATAGTGGATGAGAGGAGAGTTTTTCCATTATTTTAACCATTATTTTAATATTTTGGCTTTAGACTATGAATATTCTTGATTCTTGTGACTAAAAATATAAATAAGTGCATGTGATTTAGAGAAAATGGTAATTTACATAGCCATGACTCAAGCATGATGATGAAATTCATTTATTTAACATATTTCATAAATTATCGAATTTCACTATTCCCCAAAAGTTCAAGTATTTTGGAAAAATACCAAAATTTCACCCTAAACATTTTCTGATTTTTAGAATTCAAAAATAAAATCCATTTTATCAAAATAATTTTATAAATAAGGGAAATTTAATTTTTAAATATTCTCATTATTTACTTGGAAAATACATATTTTAAATTTAAATATGATTTTATAATATTTTCAAAAATTAACTGAGGTCTCATAAAATTATCCCAAATTCATAGAAAAAAATAATTATTGAAGAATTAATTTTATGAAAATGAAATTTATTTTAAATAAAATTATTAATTTAAAATTATAATCAAATATTTATTTCTCACAAAAATATCAACACTTAATTATTAATTTTTTTAAATGTTCCCTCTCATTCATATGGTGGGTAGATTTTATTTAAACTCACATGGGTGAGGTTACTATTTGAAAGGGTATATTACTATTCATAAGGGTAAGATAGTATTCAAAAAAAATGTACATTGATCCAATCAGACTCTAAATATCTTACAGATCGCAAACATGTATGTCTTTTTTTTTTCGAAATTCAAACCATAGAAGTAAAAAAATTATATCTAACGACCAAGTTTTAACTATATCCTATAAATATCAACGGGTTTTTGGACATAGTCTTAGTATTGAATTCATTATATAATAAATTTATTTGTAGAACCTTGAGGTGTTACACTCTTCCCCCATACAAAAATTCCATCCTTGAAATTACCAAAATGTTACCTTATAAAAATATTAGGGTAGGTCATCATCATAAGTTCCCCAGGCTCCCACATTTCCTCTTTAATTTTATAATTTTTCCAAAGTACCTTTACTAGCCGAGTCATCCGATTCCTCAACACCTATTCTTTAGTGTCCATAATCCGGATAGGCTCTTCATAGTAAGATAAGTCAGGTTCCAACTCTATACCTTCATAAGTAAGGACATGCATTGAGTCTAGCATGTAATTTCTCCATTATGAGACATGGAACACATTTTGTACCTTATAAAGGCTCGGAGACATTGCCAAATGATAAGCTATATCTCCAATTATCTCCAGAATCTCAAAATGGCCTATGTACCTGGGGCTCGGTTTCCCTTTATTTCCAAATCTTATAACACTCTTCCATGGAGATACTTTCAAGGAAACGTGATCTCCCTATTGAAATTCCAAATCCTTCTTTTGAATATCAACAAATATCTTTTTCCTACTTCGAGCTACTTTGATATGGGGTTGAATAGTCTTTACCTTTCCTGTTGTTTCCTCCACAAGCTTTGGTCCCACAAGCTTTCTTTCACCAACTTCAGCCCAACATGTTGGTGTAAGACATCTTTTTCTATATAATGCTTCATATGGGTCCATTTGAATACTGAAATGGAAAAAATTATTATTAGAAAACTCCACCAAAGGTAAATACTAATCCCACATACCTTGAAAGTCAAGCGAGCATGATCTCAACATGACTTCTAAAGTTTGGATTGTCCTTTCTAACTATCCTTCAATTTGGGGGTGATAAGCAATACTAAAATGAAGCTTAGTGTCCAAATATTTCTGAAGAATTTTCTAGAATTTTGATATAAATCATGGATCACGACTAGAAAAAATTGGGAGAGGTGATCTATAGAGTCTCACAACTTCATTGATATAGAGAGGTGCTAGGTTCTCTAGTGGAAAATCATCCCTTATAGAGAGGAAATGTGTAGATTTCATAAGTTGATAAAAAATTACCCATATTGCATCATTATTTCTTGGTGTTTTGGGTAATTCAGTGACAAAATCTAGGGTGATGTCATCCCATTTCCATGTAGGAATAGGTAGAGATTGTATGAATCCTCTAGGATGTTTTCTTTCAACCTTAACCTATTGACATACTAAACATCTTGGTACATAATCAGCAATTTCCCTCTTCATGTTATCCCACCAAAAATGTTCCTTCAAATCTCTATACATCTTAGTGATACCAGGATGTATAGAGAAATTTGAACTATGGGAATCATCCAAAAACTCCCTTTTTATCTCGGGCATAACTATAACACGAAGCCTCTTACCAAATTTCAGAATTCCATCTTCATATATGAAGCATTGAAATTTCCCATTATTCACTACATTAATTTTCTTTTGAATATTTTCATCATCAGGATGGCAAATTTTAATGATTTCTAATAAATATGTTTGGGCAACCAATTTAAAAAGTAATAATGTTTCACCTTGTTTGATAATTACCATGTCCATCCATATTAGATCCATGAATACAAGATCCTTTTCAATCCTAATTTTTTTTAAAACTCTATGATCCTTACCGATCAATGCATCAACTACCTTATTTTCCTTTCCTGGGTGGTAGTGTATGGAATAAGAAAAATCCTTGTGTAGTTAAATCCATTTCCTTTGCTTCATGTTGAGTTCTTTCTGTGATAACATATACTTCAAACTATTATGATCCATATATATCTCATATATTTCACCATATAGTTAATGTATCCATATCTTTAGAAAAAAAATTATAGGTGCTAACTCAAGATCATGAGTAGGATAGTTTTTTTCATGAATTTTTAACTGCCTTGATGCATAATAAATAACTCTATCATTATAAAAAAGGACACAACCAAGTACTTTCTTTGATGAATTACTATAGATCAAAAACCCATCATTCCCCGATGGTAGAGTTAGGATAAGAGAATTCACTAATCTTCCCTATAATTCTTCAAAATATTACTCACATTCTTTTGTACATACAAACTTAACCCCTTTATGAGTAAGCTTGGTTAATGGGTTGGATAATCGGGTGAAGTTTTGAAATAAACGCCAATAATAACATGATAAAACAATAACAATATGTACCTAAGTTATTTTTGTTGGTGTAGGACATTTCTGAAGAGCCTTTTCTTCATAGGATAAATGGATATTCCATCCTTAGATACAATATGGCCAATAAAATAAACTGATTGTATCCAAAATTCACACTTTCTAGACTTCCCATATAATTCATTTCTTCTAAGAGTGTAACGAACCAAATCTAGATCCACTCAATTGGTTCCCCTTACCCAGTTTTCCACATGACCTCAAGCGCATTTCCCCAAACGCCAGAGGCTGCTGACTAGTAGTGAGAGCCTTGGTGAGTCATTGGGGAAACTATGCCCTCATTTGGTAAAGTATACAAGGAAAAGGAAATAACAGTCAATAGTGAAAGCAGTAAACAACATACAATAATTGAAACTAAACAGAAGATGCAATGAATATATAATAGTGATAATAATGATGCAGCAGGTATAAGTATCTAAGGAAAGAAGCAAACACAACAACGTGATGAAATACAACTGAGAAACAAAGTACAAAAAGTAAACAGTAACTCCAGCAGCCTCGCAAGCCTAACCTCTGTCCTATGCTCTCTAGATCGAACAAGAAATCATGTACCTGAAGTAAAAGGGCCATGATCTCTATCCACACTTGAAACCATATAACCTGTTTGGGTCGAAAAGCAGGACCCAAACAGGGTGTGAGACTAATCCCAGTAGGCAACCACCATAATATCCGTGCTCTACTGTCAGTGAGTAATATAGATGAAGTAATGAAAGTAAATGTAGTAATGAACAAGGAGTACACAAGTAAACAATCATACCAATTATCATTCATATTCATTTAACAATTAATTAATTCATTTAATTAAACAACCAAGGAATCTAGCAAAGATCTTTATTCCAAGGTAAATAGGTAACACAACAGGCATCAAAAGACTACCCAAACAAACAAGCAGGCCAATAGATCCAAGCTTGTGATTTGTCTTGGTAGACTCATCTAAACCAACCAAACAATCCACATTCACACTAACTCTCTCGGTGGCTCAAACTAGCAGACCTTTATAGTCAAGTAAACATACAAAAGAACAGAAACTCTCGGAATCACTCACGTTGATTCCCCTATGGTCTTTCAATGATAGATATAGACTCTATGAGGAAGCTCTTATGTCTAATTCCTACTGTGGTCTTGATACGTGTGTAAACTAAGGACACTATTAGGAATCAAAAAGTTTAATTCTTGTAGGTCCTGCATACGAAACTAATTCCAACAGACTCCCTAGGGAAGCACTTAATCGTCTATTCCCTCTCTGGTCTCCCACACCATGTTCTCACAGCCCTGAGCAGTCCAGTCATGCGTAATCGACTGTTAACAGCCCTAAGTATGTTTAGAAACTACTTTTCTAAAATCTAGAATGCATCAAAATCATTAAAACAACAGGAAACACATGCAGTCAGTTATAACAAACAAACTACCAATTGCAATAGGGTTTGCCTTGCAGGCAAACTGTGCCAAACAGCGATAAACAACCAAATAGGGATAACACCCATGGGGTGATACTCAAACATCAAAAAGAATATATTATTATCAATCAACCTTAAGCTAAAAAGCAATCAAAGGCAATTAAAAAATAGGACCAAAATCCCTAACCCGGGATACCCGAAACATGGGAATTCGTCACTTTTGCACAAAAACTCAGAGACATTCAACGCAAGGCAACAAACCACATACCTTGATCCTAGGAGATCGATATACTTGAACCTCGACCCATGAATCATCCTATAACAGAGTAGATCTACAAAAACGTCTCAAACATTCAACCTATGAAAACTCTCATAAGAGAAAGAATTAGGAAACGTGGCCAAAGAAGTACCAAGAACTCACCGCTGAAATTCTATTGCAACCGACGATGTTTGATTCAGATAACCAGTGATGGATTTGAGGCTCGTAGAAGATTCATCCTCCTTGAACACTTTGGACAGAATTAGGTGAAGAAGAAAACGGAAATAAGGATTAGACGCGACCCCAGTCCGTTAAACAAAATAAAAAGAAATTACACAACATGTACTTCTGGAGTACACGGTGTGTACTTGCCTTTTCCGTACTCCACTTTAGTCAACCTCCAATTCACCATTACACGGCCGTTTGTGTGTCCATGACACGACCAGCACACGACTTCCAGTGGTATTGAAGTACACGACGTGTACTCCAAAAATTTCCAGATTTTCCTCTTTTTCTAGAAAACTACCAGAAAAGGAAAAACATACCTAAAAAGAAAATACGGGTTCTTACAAACTTCCCCCCTTAATGAAATTTTGCCTCGAATTTCCCTAGCTAGGTGGTGAAGAAGAAACCTCAAACAACTCTGACCACTGTGATCGCATATCAGCCTCCCTCTCCCAAGTCTCGTCCTGTACACGGTCGTGATGCCATAACACTCATACCTGAGGAACATACCGGCCACAAAGTACCTTTGCAATATGATCAACAATCCTGATAGGATGCTCCTCGAATGATGCATCCTTCTCCAGCTCAACCTCCTTGGGTTGAAAAACATGAGACAGGTCTGAAAATAGCGTCGAATCTGAGAAACGTGGAAGACATCATGCATATACTGGTACCTCTAAGGTAACTGGAACCTATAAGCAACTATCCCAACTCTATCCAGAACCTCAAATGACCCGGCGTATCTCGGTGAAAGCTTATCCTATCTCCTAATCCTCTTGTGTCCCAACCTCGAGGTAACACGTAGGAAAACCTAATCTCCGACCTTGAACTCCAAAGGTCATCTCCACTAATCAGCATACTATTTCTACTAAGACTATGTAATATCCATCCTTTTCCGAATCAACTCCACCTGTTCAGTGGTCTCCTGAACAAGATGAGATCCCAACATAGCTGCCTCTCCTGCCTCCAGCCAACACAAGGGTGATCGGAACAACCTACCGTATAAAGCCTCATAAGGTTCCATATGAATAGTTTCTGGAAAACTATTATTATAGGAAAACTACACTAGAGGTATATGTCTCTACCAAGAACCTCCAAAATCAAGGAAGCATGCTCATAGCATGTCCTCTAGTACCTGAATCGTGTGCTCTGACTGGCCATCTATCTGGGGATGGTAAGCTGTACACAGAAGTACCTATGTACCCAAAGCCCTCTGTAGCCCTTTCCAGAAATGCGACATAAAGTGGGAATCCCTATCTGAAATGATAGTACTTGGAACCCCATGAAAGCATACAATTTCATGGATGTACAACCATCCAAGCTTATCAACACTAAAGGTCTCCTTAATTGGAAAGAAGTGAGTAACCTTTGTGAGCCTGTCAATGACAACCCATACTACGTCATTACCTCGAGGAGATCTCAGTAACCCTATCATGAAGTCCATCGTGACATCATTCCACTTCTACTCAAGAACGGGTAGCTGCTCTAAAATCCCTGCTGGTCGTTGGTGCTCCGCCTTCACCTACTGACAAGTGGAACACCTCATGAAAAAACCAGCAACATCTCTCTTCATACTTGGCCACCAATACTGGCGGTGTAGATCACGATACATCTTGGTGATGCCAGGATGAACTGACCAAACTGAGGAATGAAAGTCTCACATTAGCTCCTCAATTATATCTACTGGCACCCATACGCATCCCAGGAAATGAAAGATCACACCCTCACCTATGGTCCATCCGGGAAGAGGGTCCTCTCCTGACACGCTTTTTCGTATGACTAGGCCATCAGAATCTGATAGCTGTCTCATTCGAACTCGGTCAAGAAGGGTAGAGGTAAAAACTACATTAGAAAGAAAAGTCTGACCCTGTCTATCGTGCACCTCCGAATGCATTTCAAAGAACAGAACCATAAGCTGCCACTCGCTGCTGGCCTCCTGAACTGCCTGTATCTTCGTCCTCCCACTCAGTGCATCTGCCACAACATTACCTTTACCAAGCGTATAAGCAATCCATAAATCTAAATATTGTAGGTACTCAACCCACCTCCTCTTTCTCAGATTCAAGTCACACTGTGTGAAGATATACTTGAGGTTCTTTTGGTCAATATATACTACAAAATTCTCTCCCAGAAGACAATGTCTCCAACAACGCAAAGCATGAACAATTGCAGCCAAATCCAAGTCGTGCATAGGATACTTCCTCTCATGTGGCCTCAACTGCCGAGATACATATGCAATAACACAATCCTCTTGCATAAGAACTAATCCAAGACCAATTCCAGATGCATCACAGAAAATTGCATAACTCTTGCCCGACTCCAGAAAAACTAGAATCGGTGATGAATTCAATCTCCCCTTCAGCTCTTGAAAGGATGAATCACAGGCTTCTGACCAAACATACTTCACCCCCTTATTAGTCAAGCCCATTAATGGTGCTGCTAAGCATGAGAAGTCCTGTATAAACTGCCTTTAGTAACCAACCAACCCTAAGAAACTTCATACCTCGAAGACATTCTTCAGCTGCTCCCAGGTAACTACTAATCTCACCTTATCTGGGTCTACTGATACTCCTGTCTCTGAGATGACATGACCCAGGAAGTGAATCTCGTCCTTCAAAAAGTGTCATTTTGAGAGCTTAGCATATAACTGATGCTCTATCATTGTACTCAAAATGATCTAAATATGGGTATCATGGTCATGTCGAGTGTGAGAGTACACCAAGATATCGTCCATGAAAACCACCATGAAAGAATACATTTAAGGATGGAAAACTATGTTCATCAGCTCCATGAAAACTACTAGTGCATTCGTGAGACCAAACGACATAACCAAATACTCATATAGACCATACCTTCTTCGAAAGGCTGTAAGAGGTATATCAGAAGGTCTGACACACAACTGATGATAGTCGGGTCTCAATTCAATCCTCGAGAACACTCTGGATCCTCAAAGATGATCAATGAGATCATCTATACATGGAAATGTATATCGGTTCTTGACCATCAACTGGTTTATCTTATGATAATCCACACAAAGTTGTAAAGTACCATTCACCTTCTTTTAAAAAAGAACGGGCGAACCCCAAGGAGAAGTACTAGGTCTGATAAAACCCTTTGCCTGCAACTCCTCCAACTGATTCTTGAGCTCCTATAACTCAGGTGTATCCATCCTATAAGGAGGTATGGATACCGGTGCTGCTCCTGGAACAAGATCAATAGAGAAGTCTACCTCTCGCTCTGGAGTCAAACCTGAAAAGTCTTCTGGAAAGACATCTGGAAAGCGATCAACCACTAGAGGAAAATATATCTGAGAAGTCCCTTGGTCATCTAGATATAAGCTAGCAATCTGGGCCATAACACCGCCCAACACATGATGCTCTGGTCCAGCTCTGCTCGCCTGGACATCCCATTCACCCTTGTGAAGAAATGATCCGCCCTCCAGTGATGTGAAACTCACCCTACGGTGATAGCAATCAACAAAGGCCTAGAATGGAACTAACCAGTCCATCTCGAGAATGAAACCATAACATGTAATCTCCAAAAATAAAATATTCCATGAACAACTACACCCACGTACCTCAAGGGGGTAGTCTAATCACTGACGCACACTAGCAGTTCTAATTCCCAAGGGAGTGTCTAGCGTCATCATATCCTCAAAAGTATAAACAGTAAGTCTAAGGACTTCCATAGTATGCACAAAAATAAAGCTATGAGAAACTCGTATATCAAAAAGTGTATTGGATAAAACTGAGGCTACTAAAATTATACCTTGAACTATAGAATGTCCAGGATCCTGCTCTTGATGAATTTGCTCTACCACAAAAGTCTGGCCTGCACCGCGGCCCTGTATAGTAGCCTGAGATCCCTGAGCTGACCCTACCTAAGCCTGACCACTACATCCACAGTCTCTACCCTGGCTTGAACAACCTGAAGAACTACAATCCCCAGTCTGCTGCGGAATTGGTAATCTTTCTCCTATACACGGTGTCAAAACGGATCCTCCCTCACTAGCCAATAGAAGGAAAACCCTACAGAAACACTACAGATGACTCATCTTGACACAAGATCAGCACTCCAGTAGGTCTCTTGGGAACTGAGGCTTCTTATACCTACTTTTTACACACTGATATTACACCACTTGGTTTCCAGAATGAAGATCACGTCTACTAGAAGGAATACCTTGCTTCCTCGAGTCACTTTGTGTAGACTCTCGGTGGTGCTTCCTACTGTCTATCTGAAATGAATTAGACCTGGATGCTGAACCACCCTGGTCCACAACTCCAGTCTTCCTAATATTTCTCTCCCTGATAAGAGATTGGTTGACTATAAGAGTAATAGAAGTCATCTAAAAGATGGTCACCTGTGATCTGATGTCTGGTCTGAGGCCTTCCTCGAACTTCCTCGCTAAAAATAGCTCATCATTCCCCAGAACGGGAGTGAAATGATATAACTCTATGAAGCGAGAGGAATACTCCATAAATGTGAGAGTACCTTTCTGTAGGTTCGTGAACTCTCTAGCTCTATTAGCCCTCAGCGTCGCTGGGTAGAAGTATTCATAGAACGTACACTGAAACTTGTCCCAAGCCATAGACTATTGGATCCCTGCCTGCGAAACCACATCCCACCATCTCTTGGTGGAATCTCATAGCATATAAGTCGTGATCTTTAATCTCCTTTTCAGAGGCATCTCCAGGTGATCGAAGATGGATAGAATGTCTTCTATCCATGACTTCACATCCTGTGGTCCTTTATCCCCTATGAATAGGGAGGATACTACTGCTGAAAAACCCACGTCAACTCTGCCATAGACGGGGCAGGTGGCTGAGCTCCCTGGAAGGTCTGCATGAATCTCATGAAACCCTCCTTGAACTGAGAATCAACACCCATGTCTGGAATCACTATAGGTGTCATTTTTGGAATGATAGGCGGAACTAATGGTAGTCCCTGATATTCCGTATCAGGCATACGATCACTGCCTGGTTCCTGACGTGCAACAAGAGGACGTCTCGACAGCATGAGTCTGCAAGGTTACAAGCATACCTTCATTAACGACGAACATGGTTGCAAATTAAGAGAATAAAATAGAACAGGAGATAAAAACTCTAAAATTTGGGGAAAACATGACTACACGGTGTGTAGTACGACTACACGACGTGTTTCCTGAAATTTTACCCTGGGCGTGTACCTTTTCCATACATGGCTATGTAATCCACCCGGCTATACAGCGTGTTATCAAAATACATGGCATGTACTAACCCTTTTTCTCCCTTCCCAGTTACTCCTACATGACTGGGAACACAGACTATCCCAGTAGGAAAATACACAATGTGTTTGTCCACTACACAATGCGTCCTTAAGATTTTCCCCTATCTGTGTTTTTAGTCACACGGACTGGTACACAAACCACTACTACATGGCGTGTCAACATGGTACACAGCGTGTTGTCCTATGGATTTTCCCACCCATGTATTCAACTACATAGCTCGGTCACACGAAAGTCAAGTACACGGCGTGTACATGGAAGTACACAACGAGTAACCATGAAAAGTAGTTCTTCCTGAAAATAAGAACACATGGTGTGTGTTTATAAGACCACACACCGTGTTGTCTGGGTTTCTGGGTAGTAAACATACAAGAACCCCCCAAACCACTGAAAACAAAACACTAAAACAAGCAACTATGTTCCAAATTCCGATCCGTGGGGGCCCATAATCCCTGCAAATCAATGCCTGGCATCATAACAATGCATATAACAAGTAAACAATATAAAAAACTCATGTTCCACCAAATTCCGATCCTCAAGGGCCCATAACACCACTAAGACCAAAGTTTGGTGTCCATGATAAAGAAGCTCTAAAAAAACGATACCCTATCGACATAACAGGTATTCTATCACAACAGATATCACAACAACATGCATAGTCTATCACAAATTCTATCACAACAACATGAAACTTCTAATGCAATTCAGATGGCATGACAAAATGCCTAACATGTGATTTTCTAACAAGTTCCTATATGATGCATGAGATGGCATACCCTCATCTCATCAGGTTGCAATAAAATAGAACCAAAATCATATAAACAGTAAAAGAACAACATAAGTGCACCGACCAATGGTGAAGTCAATTAAACTGTAACATTTGAAAAACTCAAAAATTGCAATATTCGAGGTAACCTGGCTTTTTCCCTGTACATAGGTTCTAGAACTCCCGAGCACAACTATTTACCATTTAGCTATTCCATCATATCCCTATCTAATGTCGCTAAAAAATAAGTCAATAGAAAAGAAAAGAACCTCCTCTAATACCACTTTGTAACGACCTGAATCCAGAGCCACTCAACTGGTGCCCCATACCTGGTTCACCACATGACCTCAAGTGCATTTCCCCAAATCTCAGAGGCTTTCGATTAGTAGTGAGGGCCTTGGTGAGTCATTGGGGAAACTGTGCCCTCATTTGGTAAAGTATACAAGGAAAAGGAAATAACAGTCAATAGCGGAAGCAGTAAATAGCATACAATAATTGAAACTAAATAGCCAAAGAAATAACTATATAATAATGATGATAATGATGCAGTAGGTACAAGTATCTAAGGAAATCAGGAAACACAAAAACGTGCTGAAATACAACTGAGAAACAAAGTACGAAAAGTAAACAGTAACTCTAGTAGCATCGCAAGCCTAAGCTCGGTCCTATGCTCTGCAGCTCCAACCAACAATCATTTATCTGAAGTAGAAGGGCCGCAATACCTATCCATACCTACAACCATATAACCTGTTTGGGCTGAAAAGTAGGACCCAAACAGGGTGTGAGACTAATCCCAATATGCAACCACCACAAGATCCGTGCCCTACTATCAGTGATTAATATAGCAGAAGTAATGAAAGTAAATGTAGTAATGAAATAGGAGTACACAAGTAAACAATCCTACCAATTACTATTAACATTCAATTAAAAATTAATTCATTCATTTAATTAAACAACCAAGGAATCCAGCAAATCTCTCTATTCCAAGGTAAACAGGTAACACAACAGGCATCAAAAGACTACCTAAACAAACAAGTAGGCCAATAGATCCAAGCATGTGCTTTGACTTGGTAGACTCATATAAACCAACCAAAAAATCCACATTTACACTGACTCTCTGGGTGGCTCAAACTAGCAGACCCCTATAGTCAAGTAAACATACAAAGGCACAGACACTTTGGGAAGCACTCACGTCGATTCCCCTATGGTCTTGCAACGATAGCTACAGACTCTCTGAGGAAGCTCTTACATATAATTCCTCCTGTGGTCTTGATATGTGCGTTAAATAAGGACACTCTTCAAAATCAAAAAGTCCAATTCCTGCAGGTCCTGCGTACAAAAATAATTCCAACATACCCCCTAGGGAAGCACTTAATCGTCTATTCCCTCTTTGTTCTCCCACACCAGGTTCTTATAGCCCTAAGCAGTCCAGTCGTGTGTAATTGACTGTCAGCAGGCCTAAGTAAGTTTAGAAACTACTTTTATAATAACTATAATGCATCAAAATCATTAAAATAGCAGGAAACACATGCAATCTGTTATAACAGGAAAACTAGAAATTGCAAAAGGATTTGCCTTGTAGGAAAACTGTGCCAAACAGTGATAAACAACCTAACAAGGATAACACCCATGGTGTGATCCTCCAACATGAAAACAAGCATATATTATAATCAATTAACCTTAAGCTAACAAGCAATCTAAGGCAATTAAACAATAGGACCAAAATCCCTAACCCGGGATACCCGAAACATGGGAATCCGACACTTTTGCACAAAAACTCAGAGACATTCAACGTAAGGCAACAAACCACCTATCTCGATCCTAGGAGATCGATATATATGAACCTCAGCCTATGAATAATCCTATAATGGAGTAGATATGCAAAAACTTATAAAACATTCAACCTATGATAACTCTCATTAGAGAAAGAATCAAGAAACATGGCCAAAGAAGAACCAAGAACTCACCGCTGTGATTCTATTGCAACCGATGGTGTTCTATTCAGATAACTGGTGACAGATCGGTGGATCGGAAAAGATTCAGCCTCCTCAGATGCTTTGGATGGAATTAGGTGAAGAAGAAGATGGAAATAAGGATTACATGTGACCCCGATCCGTTTAACGAAATAAAAAGAAAGTACACGGTGTGTACTTCTGGAGTACACGACATGTGCTTGCCTTTTCCATACTCTATTTTAGGCAGCCTCCAAGTCACCCTTACACGGACATGTGTGTGGCCATTACACAGCCAGCACACGACTTCTAGTGGCATCGAAGTACACGGTGTGTACTCCAAAAATTTCCGGATTTTCCTCTTTTTTTCAAAAACCACCAGAAAAGGAAAAACATACCTGAAAAGAAGATCCGGGTTCTTACAAAGAGTCTTCAGAATAATGTGCAAGTGATTTTCATAATCTTTGTAGATTTTGGAGTATACCAAGATATCATCAACAAATACCACAACAAATTTATCAAGATATTCCATGAAAACCCTATTCATTAGATCCATGAAAATAAAGGGTGAATTGATTAGTTCCAAAGGCATTACTATAAACTCGTAATGCCCACACCTGGTTCAAAATTATATCTTTGTAATATCTTCCTTCCTCACACACAACTGATGATATCTAGATCGAAGATCAATCTTTGAAAAATACTGGGCTCCATGAAGTTGAACATATAAGTCATCAATGAAAGGTAGGGGATACTTGTTCTTTATCTTTATAGAATTTATCTCCCTATAGTCAATGCACAACCTCATAGATCCATACTTTTTCTTGAAGAAAAGAATAGGGGATCCCCATGGAGAAAAACTAGGGCAGACCAATCCTTTCTCACTCAATTCCTATAGTTTTTTTCTTCAGTTCTACTAAATCCTCAGTGGAAATTATATAAGAAGTCTTTGATATAGGTCTTTAACTAGGAATTAAATCAATAGAGAACTAAACTTCCTACTCTGAAGGATGTCTAGGTAAATCCTCTAGAAACACATCAACATATTCATGCATAATAGGTACATCCTCTATTTGAACATTCTTTTCCTCACCCATAGACACTGTGTTATCTTCCTCCATAATAATTGAATTTTGTTGAGATACATGGGGGTGGATCTAGATAAGAATCATATGGAAAGGTTTCTCCTCTAAAGATAAGGGATTCTACACCGTTATCAAAAATTGCAACTTACTTCTTATTACAGTAGATTTTTTCATCATAATTTGAAATCCAATCCATACCAAGGATTATGTCAAATTTGATCATGGGTATGATGATAAGGTTTCTAACTAAGGAATTTTTGTGTGTCATAAGGGGGATTTATCAACACATCTTTGTTGCAATGATACTTCACTTAGGAGTTTTGACTAACTACTCATTTATTAAATAAAATTTGAAATATATAATCTTCTTGAAAAACTGGGAAGATATAAAAGAATTCAATGATCCAGAATCAAATAAATAATTTGATAAGTGTGAGGAAATGATTAAAGTACCTACCACCACATCATTAGGAACTTCAAACTAAACAGTTGTGACAACATAAGCATAGTCTTTCTCCCTTTCCCTTTTCTGAGGCCTGTTTCCTTGATGCTTTGGAAAATCATTAGAATAGTTTCCCATCTCCCTATAATTATATCATTGAACATTGATAGAATATTTCTTTTCCTTATAATCACCAGCCAGATGTCCTTTTTATCCACACTTATAGCACACATCTTTTCCTTTTAAGCAGGCACTAGGGAGTTTTCTTCCACAAGTATCACATGTTGGAAAATTCCCCCTTTTATTCTTCCCTTTATCCATTCTTCCCTCTACCACCCTATTCTTCTCTTTTTTACCCTTAAATTCATAATACATATAGAATTCTTTCTATTTCTTGACAGCACTTGAGAAAATGTCTTCCTATGATGAGAAACTTTAGGAGACTAGTGCCCTTAAGAGTAATAGTTTTAAACCATCAAATAATCGATCAATCTTACTCCTTGTATTACGTATATAGTCTACAAAAAGCCTCTCTAACCTTGTAAATTTGGATTTATACTTTGAAACATTTTCATCCTCTTTTTGTCCAAGACTCAAGAATTTCCTCTCTATATCTGCTCATTGTTTACAAGGAAAATATTTTTCAAGTAAAATTTCCTTGAAATACCTCTATTCCACTCCTATTTATTCCTCATGCTTTGTGTTTTTAATTAATTATCACCACTGATCCACATCTCTTGATAGATGATAAAATTCCATGACAACCTTCTCTCTTTAGTTACCTCACAAAGAGAGAAATATATTCTCTAAAGAAATTATCCACTACTCCACTACGAATGCATTTGTAGTCGCATTGAATGATGGAGGATGTTCTCGTATAAAGAGGTCTAAAATTTCTTCTTTACATTGTCGATTAGGATGCTCTATATGGGTAAGGTTATTTTTCATAACTTGAGTCAGTTTTCCTAGTATAGTTTTAATTTTCTCAGCACTAATCATAGCTCTATAGCCAACATCATTATCTTTCGTAGGAGGGAAATACCTACATGGGATATGCACATTCATGTGGTTTCCATTCCATCCACTGGGTTCCATTTCTAAATAATGGAATACACTATATTATGTTATGAATTATAATGTATAATCTCAACTTAGAAAAATAATTTGCATAAATTGAAATCCTATCCATAACTAATCTCATAATCATGATTTACTGGAGGAAAAATTTACATTTACTTTCTTCATAATGGTTTGTAAAGAAAATGTGAATTATCCTAAGCATATCACCAAGAGTTTTAAACAATATGCTTAGTAAGGCCTGTTGTCATGTACCAGGATACCCCAGGTCAAGCCCAAAACTCCTTATCAAAGTTTTTACTCCAAGGTACATCTGTGCGAGTACCACGTCCACTTGTAATATTTTGACAGGGTTATATTTTCTAGAAATATAAACATAATCTATTCCTGGCTAAGATTCCATGATGTTCCTGTATGTTTATCCTAAAAGACTATCTTAGGAACTTTTTTCCCAAATCTACATTTTCTAAATCTAGTTTCCAAGTTTTCTACTAAACTTCCTTTAATGCCAATTGTAAGGACCCAACCCCAGTTTTCCAAAACCAGTACCTTAATTTGTTACATTGGCATATAAGCAAGGAATACACATACCGAAGGACCAAATAGTTTAATATTTTTGGAAATCTAGAAACATATATAAGTTCAAAATTATAAATTAAAAGGAAATACATCATAAAAACCTTTTTTAATCACACATAATCTCATATATTATACTTGAAAGTTATTCATAATATACTTATTCAAAAGCTGGGGAAAACAAAACATTTGAAAGGGGTGAGCTTAGATGCTCAGTAAGGGTAAATAATACAGCATAAGAAAATATAAATACTAAGAATGGTGAATAACTTAAATTCATGCCTTTATAAATATACTTGAACATAATATGGTAGGAATAAAAAATAATTAAATAATTCCATAAAAAATAACCATGGATATTCTACTAGTCTAATAATCACATGGACTATCAATCTCTAGGTTCATAATGAGAGAATACATAATGCCATACATTCTGAAATATACCATCAAGGCCTCGACCAAGAAATCTCAAAAATGATTAAGGCCTTAGTCAAAACCATATCTAAAATTGGGCAAGGCCTCAGCTAGGTCCATATTTATCTTGTCTCATGAGACCTACCAATGCATAGAGGGGATATAGTGGGACCCACCCATCACTTACTAAGTCCAATGAATTTCTAATATTAATGGGGATAAACATAAACAATATATACATTTATATTGAAACTAACATATGAAATGTAAATAAATTTCCCTAAACATAAACATTAACCATTCAGATAATTATGGTGAATGGTTTCAAGATAGAATACCCATGGACAAAATAATCATAAACCATTAAATAAAATATGGTAGATGATATCATAAAATATTGGTTATTATACATAATAATCAGTAAGAGTGTTGAAACAAATTAAAATACTCTTATAAAATAATCGAATAATTTTTGAGATAAATACTTTATAACTTTAAAAAGAAGAGTTCTTTTGGAAAAATATTTGTATAAAACCAGAAGTGAAATAATATAGTTTTTTCATAATAAAATGAGTGATTTTATAAAAAACTAATGGTGGATAAAAAATATATTATAGATTTTACTCGAACACAGGTAAGAATTCAAGAAGTTCCTTTCAATCAGGCTTGTATTTTAGAAAGAATTTGTGAAATATCCTTTTAAAACATGTAACTCCCCATAAAAAAAGGATTATGGTTAGTAAAAATTTATAGAACATTCTCACAGAATTTATGATTAGTAAATAAGAATAAATTATAATTTCATTGAGATTAAGAGATACAAATAGTAACCTGAAAGAAAATGAAGGCTCAGGTAGAAAACCCTTACCTTATGTCTGAATATATTCCATTCCTAAACTTAAGGTCCTGAAATATGAAATTAGACTTATTAATAACTTAATATAGATCATATTCTATATTTCTTTGATTTATTATAATTTTATTAAGTTTATTTATGGTTTTTTAAGGGTTAATAGATTCAATATCATTGTTTGTGAGCGCTCGTTTCATTTGTTTTCACAATTGCTTTTCCTGTATGGAAGTTAATGTAAAAGGTGATTTGAATTATAGAATTGTTGTTATATGTTATTAATTTTCATACATAAGGTTAAATGGTCATATAAGTCAATTGGTTACTTTGGGTGAGGTTGAATTATTAGATGAAATTTTAATGATAAACGTTTGGGTTAATTTGGTGGGTTTTCAGTCACCATGAACTCATTTTGTTCTACAAATTAATAATATACATGAAAAATGATTCTAGAACATTAAATAGGATTTATTAACTATATTGTGATCTATTTCATCCATAAAAATGGTTTTATGACCATAATTGAAGATGATAATATAAGTTAAAAACCTGTCATCCTTGAACGTTATAAATTAACACATCTCAGATGGTATTTTCATTTCTTGTATAAAAGGATGGGAAAGGTAAGATGATGATTAATATTTACATTATCATAATGAAATTATAGTAAATTTAAGTTACTTGAATTATCATAAAATTTGGATAAAAGTAGGTTAGGAAATAAAAATAAAGAAAGGAACTTGAAATAAAATAAAAGAAATAAAAATATAAATCTACCTCTTGAATTTGTCTTCCTTAAGAGCCTCTTTAGGGGACATGATTTGGTCTTTTGAAGAGGGAAAGGGCTGATGAACATGGGGTGGATATTGGGAGGATATTTTATCAGAATTTTAGACAAGGCACAAGGATTTAGAGAAGTGAAGAGGAGAGGGAGTTATAGGTGGTTTTTATAGTGGAGGAGTGGATGGATTTTCCATTATTTTAATCATTATTTTATTATTTTGGATCAAGACTATGAATAGTATTGATTATTGTGACTCAAAAATGTAATAAGTGCATGTGAGTTTGAATCAATGGTAATTTACATTATCTATGACTCAAGAATGATGCAGAAATCATTTATTTAACGTATTTCATAAATTATCAAATTTCACTATTCACCAAAAGTTCAAGTATTTCAGAAAAATACCAAAAATTCACCCTAACCATATTTTGATGTGTAGAATTCAAAAATTAACTCCATTTTATCAAAAATAATTTTATAAATAAGGGAAATTTAATTTTTAAATAAAATCAATATTTACTTGAAAAATACATATTTTAAATTTTAAACTGATTTTATAATACTTTCAAAAACTAATTCAGGTCTAATAAAAATATCATAAATTAATATAAAAAAATATTTTTTTGAAGAATATATTTTATGAAAATGAATTTTATTTTAAATAAATTTATTAATTTTGAACAGTAATTAAATATTTATTACTCACAAAAATATCAACACTTAATTAATATTTTTTAATATTCACTCTTATTTATATGGTGCCTAGATTTTATTTAAAATCACATGGGTTAGTTTATTATTCTGAAGGGTACATTAATATTCCTAAGGTTAAGTCAGTACTCATAAGGGTAAGTTACTATTCACCAAAAATGTAAGTTGATCCTATCCAACTATAAATATCTTACTGATCGAAACAATGTATGTCAGTTTTTCAAAATTTAAATCACAGAAGTGAAAAAATTATATCTAACAACCAAGTTTTAACTATATCTTATAAATATAAAATTGTTTGTTTCACATAGTCTCAGTGTTGAATTCATTCTATAATAAATTTATTTGTAAAACCTTGTGGTGTTATGTAAGAACCCAGTTCTTATTCTTGAGGTACGAGTTTCTTATTTTCCTTATTTTCCTTTAAGGTTTTTGAGAACATAAGGAAAATGGGGGGAAATCCCAAATTTTATGGGTACACACTATGTTCTTTTCCACACACCATGTATGTTGGTCGTGTGAGATGAGTACACAGGGCGTGTTGGCCTGTCGCCAATGAAGGGTGTAAAAACTAACTACACGCCGTGTACTTAGTATATAAATTCCATGTAATCAGTCGGAAGGTGAATAGTAAGGTAGTTGAAGTAGCCACCAGTGGAGTGACAGTACACGCTGTGTATTCAGAAATACACGCCGTGTACTCATGTCGACAAACGAACAATGCGGCGGTGAAAAGCAGCCGCCAGAGGAACAATTAAAAAAAATGAAAAGTACACGCCGTGTACTTGAGAGTACACGCCGTGTAGTTTGTTTTTTTAACTTAAAATGGGAAGTAGCCTCCTCATTTAACATAGGAGGCAGTGGATGCATTTGAAGCACCGAGAGAGAAGGCTGGAGCTTGGAGGATCTCCCGACCACACACCGGAACTCAGATTCCTTCGCCGACTGTCTCGATTGAACCACACGGGTGAGTTCTTATCTCTTCTTGAACCCTTTCTTCCATTTACTTCCTGAGGTAAAGTTATTTGGGTTTGAACAAATTTTTGTTTATCCCAGGTCTACGTCATTCTCAGACGTTTCAGAAGGCACCGTTCCCATATATTTATCAGAGGAGATCAAGGTAGGTGGTCTGATGTTTAATTCCAACTGTCATGTGGTTTTTGTGTACTGTTGTGCTACAAGACCATGTTTGGGGTGTCGTATGGTAGAGTACTTTATTACTTAAATATGTAGAGTTGCATAGGTAATTTAATGAATATGTATAACTGCTATATGGGATCATTTCTTAGATACAGGGCCACCTCTTGGGTGCGTTCCCTTGTTTAGCCGTTTGGCCAGGATACCGAGGGTATGCCATGATTATAGCATGCTTTCAGTTTTCTTGAGAGAAAATGTATATAGATTGCTTTCTTATGTGTTGGGATTAGCCCGGTTACTTGCTTAGCCTAAGGGAAGTGTTTTTCTTAGCCTGAGGGTAGTGTTTTGATTATCCTGAGGGCAAGGTACTATTCAGCCTGAGGGTAAGGTTCTATTCATCCTGAGGACAAGTGTTTGTTAGCCTGAAGGCAACATTTCATATGCCTGAGGGTTGTAGATTCCATGCCTGAGGGCAATCACCTGAGGGTTTTGTTTCTATTTCACCTAAGGTAAAGTCCTGAGGGCAAGGTTATGATTAGCCTAAGGGCGTGATTATATTTAACCTGAGGGCAAGATTCTGTTCAGCCCGTGGGTAAAGGTTCTTATGTCTAAGGACACTGTTTACTTCATATATTCACTGGGGTGATTTTATATGTTATACCTACCAAGCTAAAGCACATGCTTGGTATTGTTTTAACTTGTACTTGTTAGATAGCTGTTGTGGTTTTGTTGCGGCACTGTTTAGAAGACTGTCAGTGGAGGATGAGTATTGGAAACTTATAATTCAATTATATTGAACTGTAAAATAATAATTAAATGGAAATAGAATTGTTATGAGTAGCTTCTTTTGAGTAATTCTAAGTTTACTTATTTTCCATTACTGCACACTGCTGTTGCACAAATTCACTAATAGTTGGGCACAGGCCTTTGGCGTTTACCTATTGGGATTTATTTCTAACACCCTGTTTGGGTCATGTATTGGGCCCAAACAGATTATATTTCTACAAGTGTAGATAAGGGAAAGAGTTCCTATACAGGTACTTGATGTTTTAGAGGAGTAGGAGAGCATGGGACCAAGCTTAGGCTTGCGATATTGCTGAGTTCCTGCTGTGCTATTTTGTTTTTTCTTTGCTGTATTTGTAACTTGTGTTATATTGTTTCAGATTGTAGTGTATCTTGTTTTGGATGCTTTCTTAGACTTAGGGACATATTGCTTCATTTTATATGACGGTTGGTCTTTTCTTTACTGAAGTACTATGTTCATTTTAGCATTGGTATTGTTTACTACTTCTGCACTTTTGTATGTTTATATTTTCTACGCTGCGCTGCACTTTGACAAAATGAGGGCATAATTTCTCCACTATCAGACCTAGGCCCTCGCTTCTAGTCGGTAGCCTCTAGCGTTTGGGGAAATTTGCTTGAGGTCATGTAACCAACCAGTTTCGGGGCACCCGTTGAGTGGCACTCGGATCTGGGACTTTACAAAGTGGTATCAAAGGTTTTCTTTTCTATGATTTATTTTATTATTTAGTGATAATAGAAAGAGATAGATTGCTAAGGGATTTGGTAATAACTGTGCCCAAGAGTAGCTACCTCGTGTACAGGTAATGGCTGGATTGCCTCAAAGTAAATTGTGATTTTCTGTTTATGATTTTTACAATTTAGTTGATTTTCACCATTGGGTGACACACTTGTGGTGTTCTGTTTATATTTTTATACCTGGGTTCTATTTAGTTGCAACCCAATTAGATGAGGGTATTACATCTCATGCATCATCTAGGCACTTGTTAGAATCACATGCCATGCACAGTTTCCATGCCATGTAGGTGCATTAGAAATTGCATGTTGTTGCGATGGATGTTGTGATAGAAAATGCATGCAGTTGTGATAGATTCCTTGATAAATACCTGCTATTTGATAGGCTATTGTTATGTAAGGTTTTGTGAATGAACACCAAACTTTGGTTTTTGAGGAGTATGGCCCCTCATCAATCGAAATTTGGTGTATCATCAACTTGTTTACTTTGTCATAACAGGTATAATATGCTAAGCTTTGGTTCGCGGGGAGTATGGGCCCTCACAGATTGGAATTTGGCACTTGGGTGTTCATTTAGTGGTTTTCTCGGCTCTGGAGTAGTTTCTGAGGCTTACTATCTGAAAAAACCAAGAATACATGCCATGTAATTTTGATTACATGCCATTTATCCTTCTATTCGAGAATTAATGAAAATTTTTTATGTACACACCATGTACCGTATGTACACTCCGTGTAGTTTCTAACCATGTCATAGGCCGTGTAGACAGAAACATGGGGTTGGAAAAACTCTAGAGGGAACACACTGTGTAACAGTTGTACACGCCATGTCATGTTGACCCTATGTTTTCTGTGTGAATAACAACACAGATGGAGGAATCTTCACTTAAACACATCGTGTATTCCTTATACACACCGTGTAGTGTAATCTGGGAGTCAGGTCGTGTAGCTAACAACATGGGTCGGTGTTATACTTTCTAGTACATGTTGTGTACATCTGGAACATGTCGTGTAGTGTGAGCTGTGTATCCGGCCGTGTCTCAAACAACACGGGTTGGAAAAGCTCGTCTAGTACACTCCATGTACCCGAGGGACACACCATGTAGTCTTGACCGGTGAGAGGATGTGTAGACTTGGACGTGTGAATGGGGAAACGGGGTGGTGTACACGCCATGTGCGGGTGTCACATACCATGTAGTGTCAGCTGAGTAGCCAGTCGTGTCACTAACAAATCGGACAGTTGGAATCCAAGACATACACTCCATGTCCATCTGGAACACGTCGTGTAGTGTGAGCTATGTACCTGGCTGTGTCACGAAAAACATGGGTCAGTGAAGCTTGTCTAGTACACGCCGTGTAGAACTTGTACATGCTGTGTAGTCTCATTCAAAAGAGAGTTGTGTTGCTAGGCCGTGTATAAGGACACGAGCAATGGAAGAAAATTCAAGTACACACCATGTGTGTGGACAACACGCCGTGTGTTTGGGGTGTCACACGACCAGTTCTGGTATAAGTACACGCCCATGTGAAAGACTTAAGGGAACACACCGTGTAGTTATTATACACGCCGTGTAGTCTTGTTTTGTCAAACTTGAATGTTCCTTTCCCCTTTTCCCTTTATACACTTCCTATTCTTAGTCCTTGATGATCTTAAACTAAGGAGTGTGTTCAACCTTGTAGAGTCATGTTGCTGAGACGAAAATGAGTTGTTTGACAAGAGAGCGACAACGATTATAATTTAGAGATGGTAGGCCATGGGATATCGATGGATCCTCTAGCAGAGCCAGATGCGGTGCCAGCCATTATACCAGACACAAGCGCGGAGGCGCAGTTCTGTGAAGGCTTCATGCGGTTTATGCAGACCTTCCAGGGAGCACCACCGGCTACCACATCTATGGTAGAGATAACACGTATATTCTAACAGTATCATCTACCTATGTTTTCAGGGGATGGTGGAACACAGGCTGCGGAGTCTTGGTTGGGTTCTATGCAAATGATCTTTGAGCATCTGAAGACGCCTCTTGGGAGGAGGGTCAAGCTTGCTACTTACATGCTGTGTGATTCTTCCAAGAGATGGTGGGATGTTACCACCCAGTCTGAGCATCATCGAGACATGGCGTGGGAAGATTTTTAGGCCGTCTTCTTTGACTTTTTCTTTTCAGGGATGCTGAGGGTAGATAGTGCTTGAGAGTTCATGAATCTGCAGCAAGGCTCCATGTTAGTGATGGACTATTATGCCCATTTTACTGAGCTACAATGCTTCACACCTATTTTGGTGGGAGATGAGACGTTGAGGGCTCGATGCTTTGAGGATGGTCTTCATTATGACATCCGAGTGCTGGTGAATTTTTTTAGGTTGCCTACAGTGCATGCTATTGTGAACCAGGCACTGATTACCGAGAAAAACCTATGGGAAGCTAGTGGTGCTGGCCAGGGCAGTTTGAAACCAATTTCTGGTACTATTTCTACCAGTAAGAGGAAGAGAAAGATGGATTTGTCTCATAGTGGAAGTACTGGCCAGAATATTTCTTCAGGTGGCCCAATAATGTGCTACCAGTGCGGTAAAGAGGGGAACAAGAGACCACAGTGTCCACGTGACCTAGTGGAGTGCCGAGCTTGCGGCAAGATGGGACATCTGTAGTGCTTTTGTAGGGAGTTTCCACCAGTTTCTAGTGAGAGGGGTTCGGTATAGACTCCACATGCAAAATTAGGGCCAACAACTTCTTACCAGTCAGGTAATTGGAATACGTTGGGACATTCAGGAGGAGGTGGTAGTCGTGGCCGTGGTAGCCAGACACCAGGATCTCAGAGATAGCAAGGTGGGTCAGCTCAGGGTAGACAGGCTATGTCATAGAGCCGCGACAGTGGGAAGACATATGCAGTGCAATAGATCCAATAAGAGCAGAATCCAGGACCTTACACTGTCATAGGTACTATTCTAGTTGCTTATGTTTTGTCTTCAGTACTTTTTATACTGGTTCTACACATAGCATTATATCTGTGCCCATTGTGGAGATCCTTGGGCTCTGTGTTTCTACTTCTTCTGATGTTATGATTCTAGACACTCCGTTGGGGATTAGAACGACTGGTGTGCGTCAGTGCAGGGAGTGCCCCCTAGAGGTTCGTGGGTGCCACTTTCTATGGGACCTCTATGTCTTAGAGATGATGAGCTATGATGTCATTCTCAGGATGGACTAGTTGGTACCCTTTCGAGACTTTGTGGATTGATATCATTGCAGGGTGAGTTTCACATCACCAGAGGGTGGAGAGTTTCTATACAAGGGAAAATGGGATATCCAGGCGAGCCGAGCTGGACCCGAGAATTGTGGTTGAGGTGGAGTGACAGCCCAAATTGTGAGCATATGTTTGGATGACTAGGGAACTTGTCAGAAGGATTTCCCTCCAGTAGTTGATTGTTTTAGGGATGTCTTCCCGGATGACTTTTCAGGTCTTCCTCTAGAGCGAGAGGTGGATTTCTCTATCGAGATTGTTCCAGGAGCAGCACCAGTGTCCATTCCTCCTTATAGGATGGCTACACCAGAGTTTCAGGAGCTCAAGCGGTAGTTAGAGTAGTTGAAGGCAAAGGGTTTCATCCAACCCAATACTTCTCCTTGGGGTTCGCCTGTCCTGTTTGCAAAGAAGGTGGATGATATCCTCATACTTTGTGTGGATTATCGGAAGTTGAACCAATTGATAGTCAAGAACCGATATCCCTTTCCAAGGATTTATGATCTTTTTGATCAAATTCTAGGATCACGAGTGTTCTCTAGGATTGAATTGATATCCAGATATCATCAATTACACGTTAGAACATCAGATATACCACTTATAGCTTTTCAGAGCAGATATGGTCTATACAAGTACTTGGTCATGCCATTCGGACTCATGAACGCGCTAACAGTTTTCATGGATCTGATGAATTGTGTGTTCCACCCTTATCTAGATTATTTTGTGGTAGTCTTCGTGGACAATATCTTGGTGTACTCTTACACTCGACACGACCATGTTACCCATATTGAGATCGTACTGAGTACACTAAGAGAGCACCGGTTATATGATAAGATCTCAAAGTTCCACTTTTGGGTGGACTAGATACACATCCTGGGTCATATCATCATAGAGGAAAAATTTGTGGTAGACCCAAAGAAAGTGAGAGAAGTAGTTTCCAGGGAGTAGCCTAAGAACGTTTTTGAAATACAGAGTTTCTCGGGGCTGTCTGGTTACTACAGTCACTTTATACAGGACTTCTCCCACTTAACAACACCGTTGATAGGTTTTACTAAGAAGGGTGTGAAGTTTGTTTAGTATTAAGCTTGAGGCCACATGAGAGGAATTACCTGACGCATGATCTCAAGTTGGATGCAGTTGTTCATGCTTTACACTGTTGGGGACATTATCTCTTAGAAGAACATTTTGTGGTGTTTACGGACCACAAAAGTATGAAATATATCTTTACCCAGCATGACTTGAATCTGATACAGTGAAGGTGGATTGAATACCTTCAGTCCTTCAACTTCGAGCTTGCCTATACACCTGGTAAGGGTAACACAGTTGCTGATGCACTGAGTAAAAGGACTCATTTATAGGTAGTGCAGGAGGCCAGCGGTGAGTGGAAAATCATGGAATTGTTCTCTAAGATGCATTTGGAGGTGCACGATAGTCAGGGGTGAGCCTATATTTCACCCTTAGCAGTGAATTCTACCCTACTGGATAGAGTGTGGATGAGACAACTATCAGATTCAGAAGGCCTAGTTCTAAGGGAGTCGGCGGCAAGTGAGGACCCACCTCCAAGTTTGATGATAGGAGATGATGAGGTACTACGTGTCCATGGATGAGTGTGGGTTCTATAGGATATACACGAGTAGATGATATGTAAGTTTCATGCCTTATCTTGGGTAGTGCATCCCGAAGTTACCAAGATGTACCGTGACTTGAGATTTTAGCATTTGTGGCTGGGTATGAAACATAAAGTAGCTAGTTTTGTTGCAAGATATTCCACCTGTCAGTAGGTGAAGGCAGAGCATTAAAGGCCAGCTGAACTGTTATAGAAATTACCCATTCTAGAGTGGAAATGAGATGATGTCACGAGAGATTTCGTGACCGGGTTGTTGAGGTCACCTCGAGGTAGTGATGCTGTGTGGGTTGTTGTGGACATACTTACGAAGGTAGCTCACTTTTTGCCGATCAAGGAGACCTTCTGTGTTGATGATCTTGGGAAGTTATATATCTGAGAGGTAGTACACCTTCATTGGGTCCCTCATTCTACCATTTCAGATAGGGACACCTATTTTAAATCTCTTTTCTAGCAGAGTTTTCAGAGGGAACTAGGTACATAGGTGATTCTGAGCACATAGTACCACCCTCAGACTGATGGTCAGTCAGATCATACGATACAGGTGCTTGAGGACATGTTATGTGCATGCATCCTAGACTTGGAGGCTCTTGGGAGAAGCACATACCCCTGGTTGATTTTTCCTACAATAACAATTTTCAGGAAACTATTGAGATGACACCTTATGAGGATTTATATAGTGGGCCATGCCGATTACCTTTGTGCTGGTTGGAGGTAGGTGAGGTAGCTTTACTGGGATGACGTCTCGTGCAGGAGACTTTAGAGAAGGTCTAGTTGATATAGAAGCGGATGGCTACCACACAGTCTCATCAGAAATATTATGCTGTTTGCCACAGACAACCCTTGGAGTTTGTGGTCGGGGATCAAGTTTTCTTGCGTGTTTCACTGAGGTTGGGACACAGGCAGATCAGGAGATAGGGTAAACTTTCACCGAGTCATGTGGGGATGTTTGAGATTATGGAGAGAGTTAGGCTGGTTTCCTATCGGTTACAGTTTCCACAGAGGTACCAGGCCATGCACGGTGTCTTCCATGTATCTCATCTACGTTATTATCACTTAGAACCATATCATATTTTTCAACCTAAGGAGGCTGAGATTCAGGTCGATGCCTCATTTGAGGAGCATCTGATTCATATTGTTGATAGGAGCACGAAGGTTCTCTGACGCCGGTCAGTTCCTCTCATACGAGTGCTATGGCAGTATGGATGAGTGCAGGATGAAACTTGGGAGCGGGAGACCAACTTACGTGCTCAGTCTCCAGAGTTGTTCTGACCTTTTTCTTCACCACCTTTGGAAGGGAAATTCAGGGACAAATTGATTTAATGGGGGAAGTTTGTAAGAACCTGGTTCTTATTCTTGCGGTACGAGTTTCTTCTTTTCCTTTTTTCCTTTAAGTTTTTTGAGAAAATAAGGAAAATGGGGAAAATCCCAAATTTTATGGGTACACACTGTGTACTTTTCCACATTCCGTGTACGTTGGCCTTGTGAGATGAGTACATAGGGCGTGTAGGCTTGTCGGTGATGAAGGGTGTAAAAACTTACTACATGCTGTGTACTTAGTATATACATGCTATATGATCAGTTAACAGGTGAATAGTAAGGCGGTGGAAGTATCCACCAACAGAGTGACAGTACATGCCGTGTATTCAGAAATACACACCATGTACTCATGTCGACAGAGGAACAATGCAGTGGTGAAAAGTAGCTGCTAGAGGAACAGTTAAAAAAAATGAAAAGTACACACCGTGTACTTGAGAGTACATGCCGTGTAGTTTGTTTTTTTCACTTAAAATGGGAAGTATCCTCCTCATTCGGTAGAGGAGGCAGTGGATGTGTTTGGAGCACCAGGAGAGAAGGCCGGAGGTTAGAGGAGCTCCCGACCGCACACCGGAACTCAGATTCCTTTTCCGACAGTCTCAATTGAACCGCACGAGTGCGTTCTTCACTCTTCTTGAACCCATCCTTGTAATTATTTCCCGAGGTAAAGTTATTTGGGTTTGAACGTGTTTTAATTTATCCCAGGTCTATATCATTCTCGGACGTTTTGGAAGGTTCCATTCCCGTATATTGATGAGAGGAGATCAAGGTAGGTGGTCTGATGTTTAATTACAACTGTCATGTGGTTTTTGTGTACTGTTGTGCCACACGCCCATGTTTGGTGTGTTTTATGGATTTGGCCTTGAGTAATTAAATACCTATATTTGGATAGTTAATTTAATGAATATGTATAACTACTATCTGGGATCATTACTTGGATCCAAGGCCACCCCGTGGGTGCGTTCCCTTGTTTAGCCGTTTGGCCAGGATACCGAGGGTATGCCGTGATTATATCATGATTTGAGTTTTATTGAGATAAAATGTATATAGATTGCTTGCTTATGTGTTGGGCTCAGCCTGATTACTTTCTTAGCCCGAGGGAAGTGTTTTTCTTAGCACGGGGGTAGTGTTTTGATTAGCCTAAGGGCAATGTACTATTCAGCCTGAGGGAAAGGTTTTATTTATCCCGAGGGAAAGTGTTTGTTAGCCTGAGGGTAAAATTTCATTGCCCGAGGGCTGTATCTTGTATGCCTAAGGGAAATCACCTGAGGGTTTTGTTTCTATTTTTCCTGAGGGCAAGGCCTTGGGGCAAGGTTCTGATTAGCTTGAGGGTGTGATTCTGTTTAGTCTGAGGGCAAGATTCTGTTTAGCCTGAGGGTAAAGGTTCTTATGTCTAGGGACACTGTTTACTTCGTATATTCACTGGGGTGATTTTACATGTTATACCTACCAAGCTAAAGCATATTCTTGGTATTGTTTTAACTTGTACCTGTTAGATAGCTATTGTGGTTTTGCTGTGGCACTGTTTAGAAGATTTTCAGCTGAGGCTGAGTCTCGAGAACTTATAATTCAATTATATTAAATTGTAAAATAATAATTAAATGGAAATGGAATTGTTAAAAGTAGCTGCTTTTGAGTACTTCTTATTTTACTGATTTTCCATTACTGCACACTGCTGTTGCGCAAATTCACTGACAGTTGGGCACGATCCTTTGGTGGTTTCCTACTGAGATTTATTTCTCACACCCTATTTGGGTCATGTCTTGGTCCCAAACAGATTATATTTCTACAGGTGTAGATAATGGAAAGAGTCCCTATACAGGTACTTGATGTTGTAGAGGAGTAGGAGAGCATAGGACCAAGCTTAGGCTTGTGATGCTGTTGAGTTCCTACTTTGCTGTTTTGTTTTTTATTTGTTGTATTTTTCCCTTGTATTGCATTGTTTTAGATTACAGTGTATCCTGTTTTGGTTACTTTCTTATACTTAGGGTCATATTGCATCATTATATATGACTGTTGGTATTTTCTTTACTTCAGTACAATGTTCATTTCAGCATTGGTATTGTTTACTACTTCCTCACTTTTGTATGTTTATATTTTCTCTGCTGTGCTATACTTTGACAAAATGAGGGCATAGTTTCACCACTATCAGACATGGGACCTTGCTTCTAGTTTGCAGCCTCTGGCATTTGGGGAAATGCGATTGAGGTTATGTGACCAACCGGGTTCGGGGCACCCATTGAGTGGCACCCATATCCGGGACGTTACATGTTACAACATATCCCATGAAACTGGGAATCAAGTCATACATAGTTCTATAGAGCGGTGTGGTAGGTGAATGACATCAATAGGGGTGTCCATCTCAGCTGAGGTCCAAACATATCAAAGTTTTACATCATATGAAAAGGGATTAAAGCATGTATTTTAATGTCTAGTGATAAGGAAAGGAGACACACATTTTAACATTATATAATGATGAAGAAGTTCTATATATTTTAATGTCTTGTGAGAAGAAAATTTTCTTATAGTTTAATGTCATCCGATCGGGAAATTATCTTATAGTTTAGCATCATGAAATTAGGACATTTTCTTGAAGTTTAACATCTCATGATTAGGAAATTATATTGTAGTTTAAAATAATGTGACCAAGATATTGTCTTATAGTTTAATGCCATGTGACCAAGACATTAGAGAATCACACAAAGTACCGCTTGATGAACTTGAAATTAGTGAGAGGTGTAAGGTGTTCCCCATCCATGGTGATCAATGAGTATGATCATTGGAGTAGACCTTATGAATGAAATAAGGTCCCATCCATTTGGGTTCTAGATTTGGATGCTTTTTCTTAGGTATCATTTTCATCCTTAATGCCAATACCATGAAACCATGAAGGAGTAAGTGTAGATAAACCTTTTTTCTGAACTCCCACACTACCCATTTCTGATGAACTTAAAGGTTGTGCAGTGCTTGGAGCCTATTTTTGTTAAGGGATTCTAATTCATCCAAGAAAACATTATCTCTCTTTTCTAGGGTTTACTAATCATAAATATCCATTCAGAGCAATGATAGCTAAAACTATATGGGTAATGCTGCCTCTATTACATATATTTAAAAGTACGTCCCGTTAAGGGGAAATTTGGGGTTGTCTTCTGGTAGGTCTATAGGTAATTATAGAGCTTGTTAGAGAAAATATTCTGTTTTTGACCCACAATCTTATGTATGATATTAGATATGGTCTTTTTGAACATCTAGATCTACCCATTTGCATATATATGATAGCGGGAGTTATGATTGGATCAATATTATACTCGATGCACAAATGATTCATCTCTATATCTTGAAAGTTGGTGCTGTTTTCTATGAGAATGGTGTGAGGATTCCTGAATTGATGGATGATGTTGGATTTCAAAAACACATTAAGAGACTGAGCCTTGAATTCCTCAAGGTGATGACTTCTGACGATTTTGAGAAGAATTCTGTAGCAGTTAGGATGAACCGGTACCATCGATCTATTTCTAGAGGATAGGGGGCTGCAATGTCAAGTCCCCATACAGTAAAGGGTTAGGAGTACATGGTGTGTAACACCCCAAGCTTCTACGGTACGCTTCTCTTTGAATAATGTGATAGCGTGGGTTGTACGCAACACCGAGTTCTAACACACCATAACCAATCAAACTAGCCGTTATGAATAGTAATACCTACCTTTTGAAACTATATATATTTTATATTTCAAAATGGACTTAATTTTTGGATTCGGAATATCGAAATTATCCTAAGTTGATTTTTTTGTATTTTTATGAGAACTTCCAATTTTTATGAATAGTGAAAAATACTTAAAAACAACTTTTTTAATCAAAATAATTTATAGTGATAAATTATATTATTGAGTGGTTTTAAAGAATAATTAGAATATATTTTTACCATTTTATCCAATGGTGATCATTATAATTAATTTCACTTTGAAATTGGACATAAACAATTATCAATCTTTTGATATATATTGTTTCTTAAAAACACACTATTTGTTGTGACAGCGGGAATTAATTATAAAATTAATTAATGCAACTTATATGTTTGGAATTTTGTAAAATAGACATCATTTTTGAATTTGGAATATCAATTATAGCTTAGGGTGAAATTTTGGCATTGTTCTGAAAAACTTCAATTTTTGATGAATAGTGAAACTACTAAGTAGTAGTTAAAAAAACTGATTTTATCATAAATCTTAATTTTACCGCTTCTGTTAATGGAATTTCTAAAATCTGAGAGACACGGTTAATATCAAGAAGTAAAATGTGGTTCAATGAGATGAAAATAATTTTTGGTGAATAGCAACTTTTTACTTTTATTTACCACGGTTAAAAGTAAATAGGGTAATTAAGGGTAAAAATGATATTAATATTACCCTAACACATGTCCTAATTCTATTGGACAAGTGTATCTCGACCAAAACAGCCTTAGGAATAAAATATTATCATTTAGGTCCACTTGGATTAGATTAGGACATTTATTATTATTTAATTCAAAGAAGAGTTAAAAGAGTTAAAATCAAAGTTTATTTACTAAATAATTTTTAATATGGGGTTATACATAAGATAAATTCGATTGTAAATATTCATTAGAAATATAAAAAGATTTACTAAATAAGTATATTTTATTTATAATTTTTAGACTTTAAATAATTTAATTTAATTATGACACAATGATGATGCAGTAATTACCATAATAGTGAAAAATTAAAATAATTGATATTATAAATACACAAATAAATATAATTTGAGACTTTTTAGGAATTACACTAATTTTATAGGTTAATATGAAATTTTAGTATTGATTAAATTAACTTTGTTCTAAGTAATCATTCTGTTATGTTTTTTACAAAAATCAATTATTGAATAGTGTCAAAATTGACATAAAAGAGTTTTTAAAACAAATATTATATTATTAATTGATATTAAATTCTTAAAAATCTAGGTTTCGGCCAAGAGACTTATATCATGATATTTGCATCATTAATGGACCACTTGGGGGTCTCTTGGATGTATATAGTAAGTTTATTAACTATATATTATAAAAATACAAAGTGACATGGTAAATGTCAAACTAATTAACTAAGAGTTAAAACTAAAAGATAAGGTTAATATAGTAACCCAAACCCGTATAAATTATATTGGTTGAATGGTTTGAGACCTATACCCACCTTAAACTTTGAATAATAATCTTTGGAGCCATTAGAAACTGAATATTAATTTATTATAAATTAATATTTCTAGCTTTTCCAAAGGTGCCCCTCACCCCTCTTATAAAAGGGCACTCCCACTTCTCATTTCTTCACACATTCAAAGCATTTTGGTTCGGCTAAAATCTGCCCAAATACTCTCCCAACTTCCCTCACTACAACCTAGAGGCCTTAGTTTGATCAGATAGCCACCCTAAGGATCCCTTTTGATCAAATCAAAAGGAAGAACCCGAAGAAGAGGTAATGATTTCACCACCCTTTTCCAAGTTCCTTTCTTCTTCCACTTCTTCTTTATTTGTTATTACCATTATAAAATAATAACTCCAGTATATTATATATACTGTGATGTTATTATAAATATGGTACAACCATATTCAGTATTCTATCCACCCTTTGAATAACATGTCACCATACGTGCGTACGTACGGCTTACCGTCTCCACGTCATGGTGTAATTGTTATTCAATATATTATTATTTGGATGGGTATAATAATGATGTGTAACTCATGTAAATAATAAATATAACATGATAATGATTCTGTATATATGATATACTATCAACTTATATATTATTTTAATATCAAAAGAATGATATTGTCGCTCGTGCGTACGTACGGACTACCGTCTCCACGAACGCGATGAGATTCATTCTCCATCGTATCCATTCAATTATAATTATCATTTGATGATTTAAAAATGATGTTTAAGGACTTGATATCATTATGGATATGAATAATATACAACCTATCCATAACAAACACAGCTTTTGTAACAAAACATATAAAATAAAACGAGTAAGTTAACACCCGAAACGACGATAATTCTAAGATATTATTAACAAATCAATGTTAAAAGATCATATATGATATCATATTAATATATATGATTCTTATATATTTTAATAAAAATTATTTCACTATTATACAGTAGGTTAACCTACCCCAACCAAGAAAAAGTACAAGGTAAGGGTTTATTTCACAATCTCTTCACTATCCGAGGTTGTTTATACGTAATAATCTACTGGGATCTCTTTATCATCCACATCCATGTTTCTTAAAAATTTATTTCAAAACATTTTTACTATTTAAAAGAATATGGTTTAAGGTCATTTATACCCTTATTTGACTTTTTATAAGAGTTTTATAAAGGAATCTTTCCGTCGTTTTTCAAACAAGGTGCTTTTTAACCTTTTCGACAGAATTAAGGTAAGAATGTTTTTTTAACTTATACGGCGGGTGCGGCTATTTTCCGCCCTTATAAAATCGTCGAAGCTTCCCTTACAAGATTATAAGAATATTTTCAAAGAAAATGTTTTATTTTATAAATATATGACTCTTAAATGATTTCAAAAATAGAAAGAGATATTTCTTTAAAAAGAGTTTTGATTTCATCTATGTCAACATCCTTTGATGGATTTTATGCTTATTTGTAGTTGATTTATTATGATACAAAACTTCTATATTGTATTGAAGGATTTGTGATATGTTTTACTGTGGATGTGATATTTTTATACCATTCATAGTTTATGGTGAAAGTATTGACATTTCGTATGCTAGTTTTAATACGAATGTTTATGTTATGTTTAAACCTTTTCATATGGGAATGCATTGGACTTAATATGTGACGGGTGGTGCCCGCTATAGCTCCTCAATGCATCGGTAGGTCTCATGAGACAAACTAGTGTCTTGGATCAAGGCCTTGGAAAAATCTTATTTGTAGTCTTGGCACGAGGCCTTGGATATGTGGTTATGATAGTCTGGCATTATGCATTCCATCATTATGAAAGTGGTTATTGATATTGCATGTTATTATTCGATTAGTAGAATATCCATGTGAATAATTAAATGGCATTATTTAATTTTACTTTTGCCATACTATGTTGAAGTTCATGTTTAAAAGGCTTTTGTTTTAGTTATACATTGCCTTAAATGTTTATGCTTATTTTTGAAAGTTTCCGCTATATTGTTATCCTTACTGGGCATTTGAGATCAAACCTTTTCTATGTTTTATTTTTTCCAGGATGTGAAGAAGTAAGTTATGAATGACCTGCAGGGATAGTATGTGGGGATATGAGTGTGGAATACGGAGACTATGTTGTTGTAGTAGTTTTTCACTTTGTGATGTAATATAAAACTTTATGAATATATCTAGTGTTTCCAAGGCTACTAAACCAATCGGTCTTTCGAGATTTGATCTTTCTTGTGATCATGCCAATGTAATGTAATAATGAACCGACTCTGGGTAACCAGGGTCGGGGCATTACAGTTGGTATCAGAGGAAGTTTAGTACAAACCTTGGAAGCTAGATTTAGATAAACTCTGATTAGAGCACGTAGACCGAAGATGAACTTTGAGGATTAGTATAGAAGAAATTCCTTGAATTTTGGTATTGTAGAGATTTTGTGAGTTTTCCGAGCAATACATACCTGTCTGGATACGAGCAGGTAGAGGCGGCTCTGGCACAGATGTACCTAGGGGTAAAACCCGAAAACACCACTTTGAGCTAGACTCGAACGGGAACTGGTGCACGACAACGGGCCTTGCTGCACTCTTGGTTACGACACTCCCAGGGGATATGCTTAGGATAACTCTCATTTTATTTACAAATCATTATGAAGGGTTTATGAGTATATACTTCCTCAAAGAAAACATTTTTATGATTATGGATTATATCCATAAATAGTTCAATTTATGTTAAGTGTTTTATAAGTATGGGATTATGTATTTTGATTCATAAACTGATCTAGTTTATGCCATTGTTTAGAAATGGAGCCTAGTGGAAGAAATGGAAACCGTATCAATGCACGCACTCCATGTAGGGATTTCCCTCCTGCTGATAATTATAGTGGAGCTAGTGATGCAACTGGTGCTAATCAGCTAATCACCATACTGGGACAACTCACTCAGGTTATGAATAATAACCTTACCCGTATGGAGAACCCTGATCCGTAGCATAGAGGATCAATGTTAGATCGATTCATGAGGCAAAAACCACCAACGTTCAATGGGAGTACAAATCCCTTAGTAGCTGAGCAATGGATATTTTCCCTAGAGAAAATATTTCAGGCTTTGGGGAGTAGTGAAAGGGAAAAAGTTATCATGGCAGTTTACCGCCTCACTGGAGATGCTGATCAATGGTGGTCATTGATTCAAAATACGAAGGAAGATGATGAAGTATCAAATATGGAATGGAGGGAGTTCAAAGATATGTTTTTAGAAAAATACTTTCCTCGTGACCATCGAGCAGATATGGAAAGGCAATTTCTGAGTCTGAGACATAAGGAGGATGAGAATGTCACAAAGTATGAGGCTAACTTTACAAGGTTATCAAGGTATGCTGGTGATTATATACATTACCCAAGAAGTAAGATTGATCGTTTCTTTGATGGGTTAAAACCATTTCTCCGTTGAGCATTAGTCTCATAATCTTTTTCATCGTACGAAGACATTGTCTCATGTGCTATCAAGACCGAAAAGGAATTCTCTAAGTCTTATGACTTTAAAGAAAAGAAAGAGAAGAAGAGGCATGCTGATCAATCTGGGAATGGAAATCAGGGGAAGAAAGGAAAGGTTGAATATCTATCTTGTGGTAAATGTGGGGAGAAACACCCTGGTAATTGCTTGAAGGGAATGGGCGTCTGTTACAAATGTGGTGAAAAAGGCCACCAAGATCGTGATTGCAAAGGGAAGAAGGAAGCTACCAATGTCTAGTGCTACAATTTCAGGGAGATGGGGCATTATGCAAATGAATTTCCTAAGCGTCAGGAGAAATTACCTCAGAAAAGGCCAAGGGATCAAGGCCAAGCTTATGCTATCACTACTACTGAGGTAGAAGCTCCGAAAGACGTGGTGGAAGGTAATTTAATGGTTTCCTCAAGTTTAGAAAATTCATTATTTGATTCTGGATCATCACATTGTTTCATATCTTCCCAGTTTGCTAAGAAAATTAGATATTTCCAATTTGATTTAACAAGGGAGTTGTCAGTTAAAACTCCTTAGGGAAGTATCATTGCAAAAAAGTTTTGTGAATCAGTCCCCATTAGAGCACATAAATGTTCTTTATCTGCAGATCTCATCGTCATACCTATGATTGAGTTTGATATAATCCTCGGTATGGACTGACTTTTGGACTATGATGCGAAGATTTATTGTAAGAAGAAAGAGGTTACGATTTTTGATGATGATGATAAGGAACACCTTATCTTTAGAGAAGAATCGTCACCACCTAATTCTTATCTTGATCCACCCCCAGTAGCTCAACTAAATTCAATTATTGGGGAGGAAGAGAATGAAATAACTATGGGTGAGGAAAGGAATGTTCAAATAGAGGATGTACCTGTTGTGAATGAATTTGTAGATGTATTTCCGGAAGATTTACCTGGACATCCTCCAGAACGAGAAGTTGAGTTTTCCATTGATTTAATTCCTAGATCAAGGCCTATATCGAAGACCCCTTATAGAATGGCCACTGTAGAATTAGTTGAACTAAAGAAACAACTAGAGTAATTGAGTAATAAGGGATTTATTCTCCCTAGTGTTTCTCCATGGGGAGCCCCTATTCTTTTTGTTAAAAAGAAAGATGGATCTATGAGGTTATGTATCGACTACAGGGAGATCAATGCTATAACGATAAAGAAAAAGTATCCCCTACCACGCATTGATGATTTATTTGAACAAATGCATGGAGCTCAATACTTTTCAAAGATTGACCTTCGATCTGGATACCATCAGTTGTGTGTAAAGAAGGAATACATTCCTAAGACAGCATTTCGAACCAGGTACGGGCATTATGAGTTTACTGTAATGCCTTTTGGATTGACTAATGCACCCTCTGTATTCATGGATCTGATGAATAGAGTTTTTAAGGAGTATCTCGATGAATTTTTGGTGGTATTTATTGATGATATCTTGGTATACTCCAAAAGATATGAAGATCATGAAAATCACTTGCGCATTATCCTGAAGACTCTGAGAAGACATGAATTATATGGGAAGTTTAGCAAGTGTGAATTCTGGCTTCATGAGATTTCTTTTCTTGGCCATATTGTCTCTAAAAATGGAATATCTGTTGATCCTTCTAAGACCAAGGCAATCCAATAATGGCCAGCACCTACGAGTATAACTGAGGTACGTAGTTTTATTGGTTTAGCAGGTTATTATCGATGATTCGTCCAGAATTTTGCCCGATTGGCTAACCCATTAATGAAGCTCACACGTAAAGGGGTTAAATTTGTTTGGACAAAAGAGTGTGAAGAATGTTTTGAAGAACTGAAGTGAATATTAGTCAACGCTCCTATTTTGACTCTACCATCGGGGAATGATGGGTTCGTTATTTATAGTAATGCATCGAAGAAAGGACTTGGTTGTGTCCTTATGCAGAATGATAGAGTTATTGCCTATGCATCACGACAGTTGAAAATTCATGAACAAAACTATCCTACTCATGATCTCGAGTTAGCAGCTGTGATCTTTGATTTGAATATATGGAGGCACTACCTCTATGGTGAAAAATGTGAGATTTATACTGATCACAAGAGTTTGAAGTGTATTTTCTCAAAAAAAGAACTCAACATGAGGCAATGGAGATGGCTTGAATTACTCAAGGATTATGATTGCACGATACACTACCACCCGGGGAAGGAAAACAAGGTGGCAGATGCTTTGAGCAGAAAATATCATGGAGTTTTGAACGTGATGAGAATTGAAAGGGATCCAATTTTGATGGATCTAGTGAAGATGGACATGGGAATAACCAGGGAAGGTGAAACATCAATTCTTTTTCAAATGGTTTCCAAAAAATCTTTACTAGAAAGTATTAAGAGTTCTCAGACCGATGATGAAGAATTTCAAAAGAATATTAAAGCTGTGAATGATGGGAGACTGAGAGACTTTGTGTATGAAGATGGAATTTTGAAAGTTGGGAAGAGACTTTGTGTTCCCGATATACCTAAACTAAAAAGGGAATTGCTGGATTATGCTCATAGTTCCAATTTCTCTATACACCCTGGGAGCACCAAAATGTATAGAGATTTGAAGGAACATTTTTGGTGGGACAACATGAAGAGGGAGATTGCTGATTTTGTGTCACGATGTATGGTTTGTCAACAAGTGAAAGCTGGAAGGAAACAGCCTGGAGGAGTCATGCAACCTCTTCCCATACCAGAGTGGAAATGTGACAATATTACGATGGACTTTGTCATGGGGATACCAAAGACTCCTAGAAGGAACGATGCAATATGGGTTATTGTTGATCTTCTTACCAATTCAGCACATTTTCTTGCTATAAGAGAAGATCTACCCCTGGAACGTCTATCAAGACTATATATTAATGAAGTTGTGAGACTTCATGGATTACCCCTATCGATTGTTTCTGATCATGATCCCCGTTTTACTTCAAGATTCTGGAAAAGTCTTCAGAAATCCCTGGATACTGAACTTCATTTGAGCACTGATTACCACCCTCAGACAGACGGACAATCAGAACAGACTATTCAAACCTTAGAAGACATGTTGAGATCTAGCTCACTTGACTTTCAGGGTATGTGGGATCAATATTTACCTCTGGTAGAATTTTCCTATAACAATAGCTTCCATTCGAGTATTCAGATGGCACCATATGAAGCGTTATACAGAAAGAGATGTCGTACACCAACCTGTTGGGATGATGTTGCTGAAAGAAAACTTGTAGGCCCAGAACTGGTGGAGGAAACGATGGAAAAGGTGAAGGTAATCCAAAATCACATCAAAGCAGCTCAAAGTAGGCAGAAGAGCTATGCCGATAATCGAAGGAAGGATTTGGAATTTCAAGTCGGTGATCATGTTTTCCTGAAGGTATCTCCATGGAAGGGAGTCATACGTTTTGGTAAGAAAGGTAAATTGAGTCCCAGGTACATCGGACCTTTCGAAATTCTAGAACGAATTAAGGCTGTAGCTTACCGATTGGCAATGCCGCCAAGTCTCTCCAAAGTTCACGATGTGTTCCACGTATCTCTATTGATGAAATACATGCCTGACCCAACGCATGTACTCACCTATGAAGAATTAGAACTGGAACCCGATCTGTCTTATTGCGAAGAGCCCGTCAGGATTCTTGATACGAGAGAACAAGTACTGAGAAACTGGACGACGCGTCTGGTAAAAGTCTTGTGGAGAAACCATAAGATGGAAGAGGCAACGTGGGAACCCGAGGAAGTTATGATGAAGAACCACCCGAGTCTTTTCATGTGATAAGTATTCTAGAAATTTTGAGGACGAAATTATTTGAAGGAGGGGAGAATGTAACACCCCAAGCTTCTACGGTACGCTTCTCCTTAAATAATGTGATAGCGCGTGTTGTACGCAACACCGAGTTCTAACACACCATAACCAATCAAACTAGCCGTTATGAATAGTAATACCTACTTTTTGAAATTATATATATTTTATATTTCAAAATGGACTTCATTTTTGGATTCGGAATATCGAAATTATCCTAAGTTGAATTTTTTGTATTTTTCTGAGAACTTCCAATTTTTATGAATAGTGAAAAATACTTAAAAACAACTTTTTTAATCAAAATAATTTATAGTGATAAATTATATTATTGAGTGGTTTTAAATCATAATTAGAATATATTTTTACCATTTTATCCAATGGTGTTCATTAGAATTAATTTCACTTTGAAATTGGACATAAACAATTATCAATCTTTTGATATATATTGTTTCTTAAAAAAACGCTATTTGTTGTGACAGCGGGAATTAATTATAAAATTAATTAATGAAACTTATATTTTTGGAATTTTTTAAAATAGAAAACATTTTTTAATTCGGAATATCAATTATAGCTTAGGGTGAAATTTTGGCATTGTTCTGAAAAACCTCAATTTTTGATGAATAATGAAACTACTAAGTAGTAGTTAAAAAAACTGAATTTTTCATAAAACTTAATTTTACCACTTCTGTGAATGGAATTTCAAAAATAAGAGAGACATGGTTAATATCAAGAAGTAAAATGTGGTTCAATGAGATGAAAATAATTTTTGGTGAATAGTAACTTTTTACTTTTATTTACCACGGTTAAAAGTAAATAGGGTAATTAAGGGTAAAAATGATATTAATATTACCCTAACACATGTCCTAATTCTATTGGACAAGTGTATCTCGACCAAAACAGCCTTAGGAATAAAATATAATCATTTAGGTCCACTTGGATTAGATTAGGACATTTATTATTATTTAATTCAAAGAAGAGTTAAAAGAGTTAAAATCAAAGTTTATTTACTAAAACATTTTTAATATAGTGTTATACATAAGATAAATTAGATTGTAAATATTCATTAGAAATATAAAAATATTTCCTATATAAGGATACTTTATTTATAATTTTTAGACTTTAAATAATTTAATTTAATTATGACACAATGATGATGCAGTAATTACCATAATAGTGAAAAATTAAAATAATTGATATTATAAATACACAAATAAATATAATTTGAGACTTTTTAGGAACTAAACTAATTTTATAGGTTAATATGACATGTTAGGATTGATTCAATTAACTTTGTTCTAATTAAACATTCTGTTATGTTTTTTACAAAAATAAATTATTGAATAGTGTCAAAATTGACATAAAAGAGGTTTTAAAACAAATATTATATTATTTATTGATATTAAATTCCTAAAAATATAGGGTTCGACCAAGAGACTTATATCATGATAGGTTCATCATTAATGGAATACTTGGGGGTCTCTTGGATGTATATAGTAAGTTTATTAACTATATATTATAAAAATACAAAGTGACATGGTAAATGTAAAACTAATTAACTAAGAGTTAAAACTAAAAGATAAGGTTAATATAGTAACCCAAACCTGTCTAAATTATATTGGTTGAATGGTTGTCGACCTATCCCCACCTTAACCTCTGAATAATCAACTTTGGAGCCATTAGAAACCGAATATGAATTTATTATAAATTAATATTTCTAGCTTTTCCAAAGGTGCCCCTCACTCCTCTTATAAAAGGTCACTCCTTCTCATTTCTTCACACCTTCAAAGCTTTTTGGTTCGGCCAAACGCTGCCCAAATACTCTCCCAACTTCCCTCACTACAACCTAGAGGCCTTATTTTGATCACAAAGCCAACCTAAGGAGCCCTTTTGATCAAATCAAAAGGAAGAACCCGAAGAAGAGGTAATGATTTCACCACCCTTTTCCAAGTTCCTTTCTTCTTCCAATTCTTCTTTCTTTGTTATTACCATTCTAAAATAATAAATCCAGTATCTTATATATACTATGATGTTATTATAAATATGGTACAACCATATTCAGTATTCTATCCACCCTTTGAATAACATGTCACCATACGTGCGTACGTACGGCTTACCGTCTCCACGTCGTGGTGTAATTGTTATTCAATATATTATTATTTGGATGGGTATAATAATGATGTTTAAATCATGTAAATAATAAATATAACATGATAATGATTATGTATATATGATATACTATCAACTTATATATTATTTTAATATCAAAAGAATGATATTGTCGCTCGTGCGTCCGTACGGACTACCGTCTCCACGAACGCGATGAGATTCATTCTCCATCGTATCGATTCAATTATAATTATCATTTGATGATTTAAAAATGATTTTTAAGGACTTGATATCATTATGGATATGAATAATATACAACCTATCCATAACAAACACAACTTATGTAACAAAACATATAAAATAAAACGAGTAAGTTAACACCCGAAATGACGACAATTCTAAGACATTATTAACAAATCAATGTTAAAAGATCATATATGATATCATATTAATATATATGATTCTTTTATAATTTAATAACAATTATTTAACCATTATACAGGAGGTTAACCTACACCAAACAAGGAAAAGTACAAGGTAAGGGTTTATTTCACAATCTCTTCACTATCCGAGGTTGTTTATACGTAATAATCTACTGGGATCTCTTTATCATCCACATCCATGTTTCTTAAAAATGTTTTTCAAAACATTTTTAATATTTAAAATAATATGGGTTAAGGTCATTTATACCCTTGTTTGACTTTTTATAAGAGTTTTATAAAGGAATCTTTCCGTCGTTTTTCAAACAAGGTGCTTTTTAACCTTTTCGACAGAATTAAGGTAAGAATGTTTTTTTAACTTATACGGTGGGTGCGGCTATTTTCCGCCATTATAAAATCGTCAAAGCTTCCCTTACAAGCTTATAAGAATATTTTCAAAGAAAATGTTTTATTTTATAAATATATGACTCTTAAATTATTTCAAAAATATAAAGAGATATTTCTTTAAAAAGAGTTTTGATTTCATCTATGTCAACATCCTTTGATGGATTTTATGCTTATTTGTAGTTGATTTATTATGATACAAAACTTGTATATTGTATTGAAGTATTTGTGATATATTTGACTGTGGATGTTCTATTTTTATACCATTCATAGTTTATGGTGAATGTATTGACATTTCGTATGCTAGTTTTAATACGAATGTTTATGTTATGTTTAAACCTTTTCATATGGGAATGCATTGGACTTAATATGTGACGGGTGGTGCCCGCTATAGCTCCTCGATGCATCGGTAGGTCTCATGAGACAAACTAGTGTCTTGGCACAAGGCCTTGGCAAAATCTTATTTGTAGTCTTGGCACGAGGCCTTGGATATATGGTTATGATAGTCTGGCATTATGCATTCCATCATTATGAAAGTGGTTATTGATATTTCACGTGATTATTCCATTAGTAGAATATCCATGTGAATAAGTAAATGAAATTATTTCATTTGACTTTTTCCATACTATGTTGAAGTTCAAGTTTAAAAGGCTTTTGTTTTAGTTATACATTGCCTTAAATGTTTATGATTATTTTTGAAAGTTTCCGCTATATTGTTATCCTTATTGGGAATTTGAGATCAACCCTTTTCTATGTTTTATTTTTCCCAGGATGTGAAGAAGTAAGTTATGAATGACCTGCAGGGATAGTATGTGGGGATATGAGTGTGGAATATGGAGACTATGTTGTTGTAGTAGTTTTTCACTTTGTGATGTAATGTAAAACTTTATGAATATATCTAGTGTTTCCAAGGCTACTAAACCAATAGGTCTTTCGAGATTTGATCTTTCTTGTGATCATGCAAATGTAATGTAATAATGCACCGACTCTGGGTAACTAGGGTCGGGGCATTACAGTTGGCATGAAGAAGCTCTAGTCGATGATACACAACGTTGGCATGGATATGGAATAAATTCTAATTTTTAGTGAATTCTATATAATCATGAACTCTGGTGAGAAAATATTATCTCAATATTCATATCTAGTGAGAGAGATTCAACCCCACATGATGGTCCCTATACAATCTAACATAGACACCTTGGAGGACGTAAGGAACCTTATAACATCTTTCCCTAATTCATTGGCTTGAGAGGTGGTCGAGGTGATACTAACCTTAGGCGATGTTCCCAAGATACCAAAGTATAGAAATAAATTTCAAGGGTTTAATAAAATGTTGGGGGGTGATTTTCCCTTTTGAAAAAACTAACCTTATGAGATGAAAGAATATCAAAAAAAACCAACAACATGGTGTATGATAAAATAAACCATGAAACTCAATGAAATGATAATAAAAGAACTATATGAGAGTAATAGTGTAAATATAAATAAAAAATCAAGGATAAGAATCCAAAACATAATGATTTTAGCACCAAATTGGAACTACTCTAGACCAAGATGTAGACACTCCCCAACAACAGCTCCAATGACTAAATCAACAAGATCATGGAATGCCACCAGAGAAGTAATAAAATTAAACCTTCTATGTGTATTAGTAAATTAAATCCATAAATTCACCAAAGTTACCAAGTATGGGGTGAGTATAACACTTAGTAGGTAATACCTAGAGGCTTCCCAACACACTCCACTAGGACAAGAACAAGCTTTCACATTTATATAAATCGATTGGGAAGAAAATAAATAGTTTATAAAAAATATTTAACATAGGTTTCAGGTAAGAAAATAGAAAATAAAATAAATTTATTCATATTTAACACTTTTAATAACCTTCCCATGTTCGCTCACACACACACACACACTCATTCAGGCCATAGACCTCCCTATTCATGATAGTGATGAGTTATCTAGTAAAAAAGAGGTCACTCAGTGAAGCAATTTGATAATGGTAATTCTGACCATGATCTATCCCAAGATTTATATTATTTTATGGTGGTAATTTGGACCATGATTTTTCCCACAAGAACATGAATTCATTTTTGCAAAAAATATTCCAAGTTTACAATTAAATCTTTTTTTGAAAACAAAAAAAACATTAATATTCTTTAGAAAGAAACATTGTTTCTATCTTCCAAAACTAACCTTTTTAAATCACAACACAATAATATTTTTCCATATAAATTTCTAAAAAAATTTATAAAAAAATAACATGAATGAATTAGAAAAACAGAATTTATTATGTTCTAGAATAGTATAATGGTAGATAATCCACCTACCTTGGGTTCATTTGGAATAAAAAACCTAAGATGATTCCACAGATCTAACCTACTCCTTTCATTCCTCTATTAAATCCCATCAATATCTCATCAAAACTCATAAAATAACATATGTATGGGTATTAAAAAACTAATATATGGTTTTATTATTGAAAAAATGAGTATATCCAGATGATAAGGAAGAAAAAGGTCCGAACCTTTGATTTCAACACTGAAATTCTAAAACATTATTTGGAATCAGAGTCTAAATGTTGACGATCACAAAAAATAACATAAGTGTGGTCCTGGAAGTTGAGGGGAAGATAATAAGAACCGAATGAGGATTTACATGATTTGGAAGGATTAAAATAGGTTATAAAAAAAAACTAATTCATGTCACAAATCAATAATTATTGTCATGAATCCTCAAGAGGTCACATATACTGAAAATCACATCTCCCTAGGTTTAAATCCTAAAAACCATTTCACATCAAAAATAAATCTCATGACTCAAACTAATTCATTCCAGAAAACCATTCACACATTGAAAATAACTCACTAAGCCTTCCCAAAAAATATTCAATTCATGAATAACCCATTCACATCAAGAATAGTTACTATACCAAGATTCTAGATTCCATTATATTTAACCCCCTGAACTCTTCCAATAATTTTTTCCAATAACTAAAAACATGAAATAAGAATACTAAGAAAAATGTGTTCCTAAAACTGAGGGTTCTCCATTCTCCCCACCATTTTTATTTCTCTCCCCAGAAAGATGGAGGTCTATGGAACCTTTAAAATTCTTAGGCCATTTCTCCAGAATAAACTTCTGTCTTTCCCAAGTGTCTTCTTGGATATTTTCATGCTTCCATAATACTCTTACCAGAGAAATAGATGTCCCTCAAAAAGTTTTCTACTATCTATAAAAAATTTATATTGGTTTTGGGATAAACATCATATTAGGATCTAGAGTAAAATTATTCAAACTGATCACATGAATAGGGTATGGGTGATTTTTCTTTAGTTGAGAAACATGAAAGACATTATGGAAAACACTAAATATTGGTGTTAAGGGAAACTGATACACAACTATTCTAATCCATTCAACAATTTTTAATAGTCTAATATACTATGGGGATAATTTCTCTTACTTTCCCAATCATCAATGACTAATTCAGGGTGAAAATTTCAAGAATATGTTGTCACTCACATTAAAATATATTGGTAAGTGACAATTGTTTTCATAGGATTTAAATAATATTTAATCAATATCCATTCATGTATGGATCATTTAGATATTCTTGGTAGTCTTTTGGACAAGATATAGTTAAATAAATAATATTCCATGCTCATGGTTAGTTGAGTTCTAAGAGATTGTTATAATGACTTACAATATCAAGATGCTATTTGAGGATCTCTTTCAAACAAAATCGAATCTAGAAATCAATACAACTTGACCACTTATCATATGTAAAACATTTCCAAATCCACTATCATGTTGGAATCCCTAATTGGGAGAAAGTGAATGGAGTTGGTGAGTCTATCAACAACCACTGAAATAGAACCATGCCTCTACAACATTCGTGGTAGACCTGTGAAAAAATTTGTGGAAATATTCTCCCACTTCTATATTGGTATAGGAATAGATTGTAACCTACCAGATCATATTTTATTTTGAATATTTACTTGGTAAGAATTTAAATATTTCATAAAATATTGTTCTATTTTTCATTTCATGCCTAAACACTATAAATGAGATTTTATTAACTTGCACATTTTTTGAATACCCAGATGAATATCTCATTGCTATTAGTGATCTACCAAAAGAAGTTGTTATTGGAATTACTAATGGACTTAAATTTGGTTCTAAAAGCTAAAAAAAAGTTTGTATCTATTTTCCATTCATCAGAAGAATCCCCACTATTTAGGTTAGACCAAATGGCGATGCAAAAATTATCTTACATTTGAGTATCTTTTAAAAATTACATCAAGTTTGAAACAACATTAACTAGAATGAAAACTGTATGCTCATTCTATTTTTAAAATTCCATATGCATGTCAGGAATGGTAGTCATTAGTGACCATTGGTCATGAACTTCCCCAAAAACTTCAGTACATGACTTGTGACTCAAATAATCTGGTATAGAATTCCCTTTTCCGAGTGTATACACCATGTAAAATTCAAAATTTTGGAGATATTTTATCCATATTTGTTGCCTCAACTTAAATTATCTCTAAGAGAAGATATATTTAAAACTCTTATTATTAATAAAGACTATGAATTTCTATCCAAATAGATATTGATGTTAGGTATTTAAATCATAAAAAACTATAGATAATTATAGGTCATGTGTTGGATAGTTCTTCTGATGTGTTCAGAACTACCTCAAACCATACACCACAACATGTTCTCCTTACATAAGAACACAACCCAAACCAGTTCTAGATACATCACAATATACCAAATTTCCCTAACCTAGTTCAAGAAAAATTTGGATGGGTGCTGATGTGATATGATCTTTAAGCTATTAAAATAATTTATATTATTCATAAGTGCATTTGAATGGAATATCCTTTCTTTTCATAGAATTCATGGGAGAAATAAGCCTTGATAAATCCTAAACAAAGAGAATATATAAACTTACTAATCCTAAGGAAATGTATATATTGAAAACATTCTTTTGTTGTTGAAAATATATGACTACTTTGATATTTGTAAGATCAATTTATATTTATTATTTGGAATTTACATTCCTAAGGAAACATAATTATTTGAACCAAAAGTCACACTTATAAAACATAGGGTATAATTGATTATCACTCAATGTGCTCAGTAAGATTTCTATGTTCTCCTCATGGTCAATCATGCTTCGACAGAAAACAAAAATATCATTATAAATTAAAAAAACAAAGGAGTTGAGGTTTTTTTAGAAGATATGGTTCATTAAAGTCATGGATATGATAAGTACATTTTTTCAAACCAAAGGGAATAACAAAATATTTATAATGACCACATCTTCTATGGAATATTGTCTTTAGAGTATCCTCTCTTTTGAATCCAAGTTGATGATATCCTGAGCATAGATTAATCTTGGAGAACCCTTTTGGATCCCTTTAATTGATCAAGAAGATCATTGATTCAAGGTAGTGGTTAATGGTTTTTTGATCATAACTTGGTTAATTTTATGATAATCAATACATAAGTGGAGAGAACCATATAAATTTTTGATGAATAAAACCAGCACAACCTAAGGAGGTATACTAGTTCTAATGAAACCTTTACAAATCTTCCACCAAAACCTTTAACTTTAAAAATTATATCAAAGAAATTCTATAAGAAGGTAAAAAACAGATCTTATTCCTTGGATTAGATCAATATAAAATTTAATTTTTCATTCTAGTGGTAACCTATAAAATTCATTCAGAAATACATCCTAGTATTATTCTTCTATAGAAGGAAGAGTCCCATTTCCTATTTCATCAGCATCGGTCTTGGTCATTATTAATAACTGGATAGATATGGTTCTATAAAATATCAATAAAGGTCCCACTCAAACTGTATTTATATACTAACCCCCTTGAATACATGAAGAACTCCATCCACTGATGTAAATTTCTCTTGTCATGTGTAATAGTCGATATGGGATTTAAATACCATTAGCCAGTTCATCCTAAATATTAAATAAAAACCATCCATATGTAGTACTATAAATATCTAGAGAAACTATACTGCATCAATGGTAATAGAAAATGTTGGGAATTTTAATCCCCTACACTCCTATTGTCTAAGGAGTGTCTTGATACTCATTATATGAGGCATAATTTCCATGTATAGTGTCAATTTTTAAACCAGTGAAGAATCAAGGATGGAATTCAATGAACCATTATAAAACAATTCAAGCATAATATTCATGTTTAAGATAATGTTATCTCACATCATGGAGGGACCTAGTTACTCACACACGATATCCTTTTCTGGTTCATAAAGCTATTGATTATCTTCTATAAGATAACTCTTACTTCATTGCTAAGGCATTAACTAAAAAACTGAAGTGTTACTAGAGGTTACTTAGTTTAACTAGATATGTGGATGATAACTAGTGTAATGGAACTGTTCCATCTAGGAAAAAAGACCTAAGATTGATTCAATCCCATCCCACCTACCGATTTCAGAATTTTATGACAATACTTCTTATGATTCCATTTTTTTTCTATAGTGGTAGTAATTCCTCAGTGGTGCTATGCATTATTTATTACTATGTGTAAGAGAATTTTTTTTGAAACAACCTGATATGATATCATGTCATTGAATTAAGTTAAAATATTTTGTAGTCTAATTCTGAGGTGTTCCACCTCCTTAAGAACATACGTACCTCTTCTGCTAGTTTCCAACATTAGAGTTATCATCTGTTCCTATAAAAAAGCATCATTTCTCCTAAATTATTCCTAGTAATATCCATTTTCACCACTATGACCCTACTAACCATCTCTGTATAATCCATAATTAAAAGGATATCCAACTTGGATTAAATATCTAGTCACAATCCTGACTTAAATATGCATGCCTTTAAGAATGAACTAGAAGATACTTTTAAAGTGAAATGAACTATGTTCATAGAATTAGTTTCATAATCTATTATAGATTGGTTTTATCACTTTAAGATGAAAAATTATGTTATTATTTCTATATTTAATGTGTGGGGATATAACTTTTTGTTGATTAATTCTTCAAAGTGCTGCAATAGAAGTCCTTGGTTGACTTCATCTTAGACATCTAAATCCCATAATTAGCATGAAATATCCTCCAACATATAGGTTTCCAAAATAACCTTTATCTACATAATTGTAATAAAAAAATAAAATATTCTCTTTATTCATTTGATCCATAATTTATCTTTTTTAGGTTTAGAACCCCCGTTAAAAAGCAGTGGATTCTATTTTTGAAACTATAACTAATGATCTACTTTCTATGGTTCATAATTTTGATTTAATTTTTAAATGGCTTGAAAATATTACAAAATTCTCTATATAAGTTGTTGGTTCACCTATGAATTAGATGAAACCAAATTTTTCATAGACTCTTCTTGTTGATTTCTATAGCATATACCCAGTGCTACTCTCTATAACTAGAATAAAACACCATTTAGTCATCACTCTCTAGTAATTGATGAAATCTAAAATTCAAGATCACTATAAGAAATAATCATTTAAAAAATCATTTAAAAAATCAACCATCTTAACAATCTAAATAATTTTTTCAAAAATCATCAAAAAATAGGTGACAAATCCTGTCTTAGTAGAGAATATCAATACCAATGCAGAGATTAAGTCATGATGTGAAATAGTTTTCAATATTTAAACCTAATGTGATCTGAATTTCGATATATGTGACCTATTAAGGATTCATGATGTGAATTATTAATTCACAGTATGAATCAATTTGGGTCTATACTATTTTAATCTTTCCAAAACTTATAAATCCTTATTTGGTTTTTATTCTCTTTTCCTTGACTTCTAGGGTTACCATTAAGTAATTTTTGGTTAGATTAAATGTCTAGAATCTAATTCCAATGAATCTTCAAGTGTCAATTGTAAAAATCAATGGTTATGACATCTTTCTTCTTCTCATCTTGGAACTCCTCGGTTTTTCTTGAATGAAACCATAGATTAGTGTTGCAATACCTGGATCTATGATACTTCATGAGTTTTGATGATATATTATTAAGATTTAATAGATTAATGGAAGGAGGATGTCCTATATATGTAATTTTTTAGATCCTCTATGCCAAAAAAGGTTTAGGTAGGTTGGTTCTTTCTAAATATAATATTCTAAAACATGACTGTTTGAGTTTTTTTAAATCATTCTTATGCTTTGGTAGGAAATATCTTGAGAAATTCATATAGCAAACCCCTATTGTGATGTAATTTCAAAATTTTAGTTTTGAAGGTTGTAAAAAAAGTTAATTTATAAAGAATATTTATGGAATTTATATTTTTAATAAATGTTTTAATTGGAATCTTGCAAAAATTTTATTGGTGTTTTTCATGTTCATGTGGGATGGAACATGGTCAGAAGTACCACATTTAAATAATAGAAAACATGGGGTAGATCATGGTCATAAGTACCATAATTAAATTGGAAAAACAAGTGATAACTTGGTGATATGATGACCCACCAATAATGAGTATAGAGAGGTTAAGGGTATTCATGTGTGTGTGTGTGAACATGGTAAGGTTATTCTAATTGTTAAATAAGGATAACTTTCATTGATTTAATATTATCTTACATGAAACATGAGTTATAATTTTCTTTAATGGACTATTTATTTGATTCTAATATGCTTTATATAAATGTGCTAACTTGTTTTTTTCCTAGTGGTGTGTTTTAGAATGTCTCTAGGTATTACATACTAAGTGTTATACTCACCCTCTTCTTGGGAACATAAATGCATTTATAGATGTAATTTATCGATATATGGGGAAGGGAAAAATTCTTATATCTATAGTGGAATTTCTTGACACTATTGATTTGGTTTCTAGAGCTATAGTTTTGAAGTATCTATGTTTTGGTCATGTAACACCTTTAAATTTTACAAGAATAACATTATGTCTGATAGAGTATACGACACACAACACTGATCTTAAATGAACCATGTAATATTTTTATCTAAATATGATTGTTATAACCTTGAAAATGAATTGGAAGGTATGAATATGAATAAAAACATTATGAATTCTATATAAAGGTCTTACCCAATATAAATATTCTAATTAATTATTAGGAAATAAACATTCAATATTTTTTTTGTAAAGTTATATTTTGCTTCAAAATTACATTTCCTTCAAACATGATTTTATTCATTTTGTGAGAAAATATTATATACAATTATTGAAAATTTTATTAAAGTTATTTTATAAAATTAAATTCATTTTTAAAATCATCATGTAAAAAATATATTAGAGTGATTTTCTAAGAATTTTCTAAAAATATTGTTTTTTTGTTGAATAGTAAAAATACCGATTGTTATAGAAAACTGTAGTTTTGTTTCAAGAATTTAAAAATTTATAGTTTGTTTTAAATGGTTTAAAAGTAAAATTAGTTCTATTTTATTATTAATAATACAATTTAGCTTATTGGAATCAATTTCATTGTTGAATTTGGTATGAAAATATTTTTATGCTTTAAAAGGATTTTTTTTGAAAAACTGATTTTTATTAAGTTCAATATTTAAATATTAAATTAAAATTTTCCACTTTTAGAAATATAATATTTAAAAATGGATTCGATATTTTAAACCATGAGTTATATTTTTATATAGACCCTTTTTATTTTTATTCAATATAAATAGTAACTTTCATAAATTCGTGTCACCCTAGTAAGGGAAAAACATGTAAAATATGGTTAATTTTTTTGGATAAGACTTTAAAATTTCTATATAACTTAACTTTATCCTATTGTATGGACGTATCATATAAATTTACATCCAATTATCTAGTATATAGTCACTTTGTGGAATATTTATTTGATTATGAACTTTATATAATTTAAGTAAAAGATAAAGTCTAGAATGGAACACTCTTGACTATATTATCTATAATATTTTATGATAAGGGTTAAGAGTGGTTATGTTATTTTATAAATATTTATTTGAATGATAAATTAATTTTATTTATTATAGTAATTTATTTTTTAATTTTAGTGATTGAATATTTTCCCTAAATTCTCGTGCAATGTCGACACAATAATTATTCAATTAATAGAAGAATAAAATAAATGTTTTAAAAATATTAGAAATAATAAAATTATGATTAAATATTATATATCATGAACTTTTAATTTAAATATGAAATATTTGGGATATGTTAAAGGATTATATTCTAATTCTATCTTTGCATTCTTGTCTTTAAAGTCAAATTAAATAAATAGTATCGAAATTGACATTAATGATATTTTATGAAAATAATATTTTTAATAAATTAAATAAAAATCATAAAAATATTGAAATAGGAAAACTTGGATAATATATGGAAAAAATTTCATCCCTTTCCAATTTATGATCTAAATTTAAACTTATAAGTAAATTTATAACCCTTTAAGACTAACTAATTTGTTACCATGGTTAAGGTAAAAATAGGTAAACTAAGTGGTTGGACCAAAAGATAATGTTTCAGATACCCCATAAACCTGTCAAAATTCTATTGGTTTATAATATTTTAAAAAAATCATACCTTATATTTAAATATCTTTCCATTTGGATGCATTTTTATTTAGAATGAATTTATTATATTTTAATCTTTTAAGAAATTCTAGGAGTTCCCCTCCCCTCACTTTTAAAAGTTCACCTTCATTTCTCTTCTTTACACCACTTTAAGCCTTATATATCTTCTAAAACCTAAAATATTATCTTATAAACTCAAGTAAATATAAATTATAGGTTTGTTTCTTCTCAAAACACCATTATAAGGGTCTTTAAGATAGAATTTAAAGGAGGCCTACCAAAGAATAGGTAATCATCATACTCAAACTCTTTCAGTTTATTCTTATTATACCTCCTATAAATATATTATATTATTAATAAAATAATAAATTAAGTATCCTAAATATACTTAAATGTTACTATTATTATTAACCCAACTTTATTCACCCTCTTTTCTATCAAATGGGAAGTGAAAGTATCATTTATTCGTACATACGGCTTAATGTCTCCACATAGCGATATAAATCATTGTCCATCACCATATTTAATGAATGGTTCTTATGATGGATATAATGTTTTTATATGATATTTATAAAATAATTATACTTATTTAATTATAATATCACATATACCTTCTTACCTTACAATCTTTTGGAAAACCATATCGTCATTTGTGCGTACGTGTGGACTACCACCTCCACAAAGAGACGTGATTTGTTATTCATTACTATTTTACTTGGATGGTAATATGGTTGTATTTGATAAATATATATGATTTATATTATATAATAATGATTATGTAAAATTTAGTCATTATTTTCCTTTCTTTGATTCCATCCGTCAAAAAGTGAAAACAACGTTCATGTATTTGTATGATCAGATGGTCGGTTGTATGTACGCATGAGTAACGTTTCCATTTTTCAATGATCATTATGGAAATAAGTTAAGTGATATTTTTTATTTTAATAATTATCATAATATCATATATACAATATTATTTCTTTAATTATACTTATATATATAAACCATGTGGTGTGCTGATGAAAAGATATTCATAGTACTTCTTGAAGGCGGTAATCCACACATACACGAACAACATTATCATTTCAAATTTGAGGGAAGAGAAGATTGATATAGGTTATTAAATTAAATTAATAGAACCTAGTTATATGGGATATAATATTTTTATTATTTAATAATAAATTAATAATATTTGAATTGGGTGGCAGATGAAATAAAATAAAAAACACATAGTTAGGAATTTTACCTTTTCTTTGACCTCCTCTTACGGATTACATATAAAGTATTAGTAGAATTTATTTATAAAAAACCAAGGCTTTTAAAATAATTTTTACACATTTAGTATGTGTAAAAATGGTTTGACTATGTTAATAAGATAGGAGAGTCGTGGCCTTTTATAAGTGAGGTCAGGGGCACACTCATAATTTTTGAAAAGAAATAGGTGTACCCACATTTTCCACATTCCACATGGGTTAAAAATAGAGTATTATAGATAATTATTCAAGATAAGATCTAAATATTTCTATAAAATATATTTTAGACAAGTTTTTAAGTCATTTAAACCATTATGTTTGGAATTTAACCCTTGGAAAAACTATTTTTACGTTAATCACACTAATTAATTTTTACAGTTTTCACTATTAATTATGGTAAGAAATTAATTTTACATTATTTAATAATATAGATTATTATTATTCCAAATATTTAATCCATTTTTTACAATTAAATTCATATAATCAAAAAATTTAATTTAAAATTGATCTTACGGAGGTGATGAGAAAGTGGGTTTTCAAAGAGAAAATGTTCAAAAGTTTACCAAGTTTTTATATCATAATTCAATATGAAAATGATTAAAATAACCTAAATTGAATTAATAGATATATAATAAACTAATTTTAATTTAAAACCAATTTAAAATATAATTTAACTTTATAAACAATCTAAACAAAAGGCAGTTTTCAATTAAAAATTTAGTATTTTTCACAATTCATAAAAAAATGAAACTTTTTAGAAAAATCCAAAAAACCCACTAATATAATTGTGAAATGTAGATTTAAAAAATTGAATTTTAGTTTTTCAAATAAAATTTATAAAATTGGTAAAAATTAATTATTATTTATGCACGAAATGCCGGACTAAACCACCTTTTAGAAAAATTTATTTTTCCAAAAACATTTCTTTTTCTTTCAAATGGATATAATTTTATCTCTAATAAATAAATATAAAATTTATTTATTTTATACATGTGTAAACCATAAAATTTTCATAATTTAGATATTAATATTCATTCCCTATAATTTAATGGATAAGTTATAATATTAATATTTAAATAATAATATTTTAATAGAGTATCATGTTTCATTCAAATCTGATGTTGCATGAATTGCAAGATATCGAAGAGATTGAAATTATTTAAAAAAAATTATATCATAAAGTCTCAGGATTTTATATTCCCTTATACTCTTGTTGATGTGTGTCATACATGCGATCAAATACGATATCCATATTTTAAAATCTTGGGGTGTTATATTCTACCCCTTAAATAAATTGTGTCCTCAGAATTTAATATTGATCTCAGAAATCAAGAGTTTTTCATTTGAAAATAACCTACTTGAAATCCCAAATCATTAGAAGGGGTAAAAAACATCCACTTGATAGGATAGAAAGGGATTTAACAGGGTCATATGGAATAAAACATAACTAGGGTTCTAACTTGGAGAACATTGGTGGAAAGTGAAGATGTGGACATGGAAGAAAATGTTTAAATAATTATAGTAAATGGTAGAGGTAATTGATTATAAGAAAGTAAATTATTAATGGAAATTTAAATACCTAAAAACCATAAATCTATTATTATTTAAAATATCACCATATTCATTGGATATTACGGTAATTGGATATATTTTTTGGTTTAATATCCTTTTCATAATATTTAGACAATCTTTTACTATCTAAGAATTTAAGGAAATATACTTACTTGATATATTTATATTTCATAATAAAAATTTCATCATTTAGTTGTTCTTAGATCAATATCCAATTAATCACTTACTCCAAGAAGTGAATATCAAAAAATGATTTTTTATTTATAAAGAACTAAAATTCCATTTTAACAGATTATAAGATTTATAATAAAACAATAATTAATTATTTTTTATATCTAGTTATTATTATAAAAAAATACTTAGTACCTGTTATTCGTTATGCATAAATATTTATATGGTGAAGTAATACATGAATCTCTAAAATCTCATCCAAAGATAAACTTAAACCATTTAATAAATGGTTAACCTTATGACCCTTCCAAAAGATTATGATCCAGATTTTTTTAAATAAGGTCACTAAATTTCAACAATTAACTTATCATTAATCCCCCAAAAAACATAAAGTTTCTCTTAATCATCATATACCAAATATATGAATACCTTCATCACATATTCTCTTGAAACATGGTAATATAATTTTTTAGAATAAAAACTTATTTAAGACATGCATGCTCCCTTACTACTTAAATAAAAAATAGATTTTTGGATATATTCCTTAAATCCAAAAATACTATTAACTCCATCAATGGTTACATAAACCACTTTGTAAAAAAATCATTAATTAGTTCTAATGTAGTCAGTAATATCCAATTTAATTTATCCATATCAATCCTCTCTTTATCCCAACATCATTATATCAACATCCAGAATATATTAAGGGTTATATTTCTCTCAATAATGTTTTTTCTAATAAGTTCAACTCACCGCCGAATAATTTTTCATGTTCATCGATATTGTTCAACATATGATTTCAAATCTTTAATAAAAAATTACTGTAGTACAATCCATATACATTTAATAATTCTTATAACTAGGATATCATTGAAAAAACTACAATGAAATAATTATTGGATCCAAAACCAAGAATGTTAGTCATTCCTCTTCATCTATGGTAATAACATAAGCTTGACCATGATCCATTAGCTACTTTTGAGGTATATTCCTTTAACACTTGGGGAATTCATTTTTATAGTTATCTATATCCTTGAAGTTGAATCTTTTAATACTGGTAACATTTTTATTATCCTTAAAATCATGAGAATTATGTTCTTTCTCTTCACACTTGTATGAAACTCCCATTCTATTTAAGAAAGTACCATGATGTTACTTTACACAATAATTACATCTAGGAAAATCCTTCTTTACCTTATTCTCGTTATCCAACTTTTTATCTATCATCCTCTTATTCTCTTCCTTCCCTTAAAATCCATAATACTTAGAGAATTATTTCTCTATCATTTTATACCATGATATTATTTTCTCATATGATGAGAATATTTGGGAGACTAGTTCCCTTAGAAAGATAGGACCAATCGCATCAAAGAAATGATCATTATTACTCTTTGGATTACATTCATTGACGGGGTTCCCATTTCTTCTGTTAGTTACTATTTATAAATGATTTAATACACTATATTATTCCATATGATTATGAAACATAAGTTATAATCCCAAAAATAGTGAAAAACTTAACATAAATTGAAAATTTTATGCATATCTAATATCATAATCATAAAAATAGTTTCTATGGGTATATATTTGTTTTCAAATCCTTAATAATAGTTTGTAAAGAAAATTGGAATTATCTAAATCATATCCCCTAGAGTGTTAAACCTGGTGCACAATAGGGACAATTTTCATACACCAGGTGATGATCGATTCAAGTCAAATGCACCCTTTTCAGTGTTATTACCCTTAGGCACATCTATTCCAGAACCACATCCACTTGTAGTATCCATATAGGGGTTTATTATCTAGGAAAAAACACATAATATATTCCTTACCAAATATTTAGGATGTTCTTCTATACTTATACTCAAATTATATCATAGGGTTATGTTCCCTAATCTATATTTTCCTAAAACTAGTTCCCTAGGTTTCTATTAAACTTCCTATGATACCAACTATAGTGACCCTAACCCCAGTATCTTGGAATCAGTGTCTACTTTATTATATCAGAATAAGATACAAGAAATGGCATATTGAAGTACAAAATAGATTAATATCCTTGGTAAAATAAATACATACTTGAAATTATCATTACATATTAAAACATAAAATTCCCAAATAATATTATATAATAATTCCATTATCCACCTTTTTGTATATTTGTATATCAGTCACAAAACACTTCCTTGTATCCTATGGAAAATAAAACATAAGAAAGGGGTGAGATCAGATTCTTAGTAAGGGTAAGCATACAATGGAATGAATAAATAAATAAGGTATAATCAACATAGAAAGGTAAATAACTAAAACACATTCCATTTAATTAATAACTTGAGAATAATATTGTAGGAATAAATTAAGATCAAATAATTACATATAAATAATGACATTAGCATGAAACATAAACATGGATATTCTAACTAATCAAATAATCACATGAAATATCAGTAAATGAATTCATATAGATGGAATGCATAATGTTGATCATATAAAACATATAATCTAGGATTTATTCCAAGACATCTAATATCATCAAGTCCTTGTGATAATAACTCTATATAAATGGGTTAGGCATTGGCAAAAACCCAATCTAGTTTGTCTCATAAGACCTACCTAAGAATTTAGGGGCTATATCAGGCCCCACACATCACTTAATAATTCCAATAAATTTATTATATGAAATGGGTGAAACATAATCAACATAAAAATTCATATTAAAAAACTAAAATATGAAATTTAAACAATTACCCAAATTAATAACCATAATCATAAACCATATAGAGTAAAATTAATGGTCTCAATATCGTACATCCCCAGTCAAACTGATTATAAACCATATGAATAAATAATAAGGATGGTACCATTGAAGTATATACCCATTAAAGCATAAGTAACATCAAATTATGACTTATTAGATAAAAAATTATTTTTAAAGATCGATTGAAACATTTCTTGAGGAAAATAACCTTTATTTAAAAATCACATATTTTAGTTTAAAACTTAAAATTAATAAAATATTTTCAAAATACTTTTCTTTGAAAATATTTTTTTAAAAACTAATAATTTCTAAAATATACAAGAATTTTGTTTCTTAAAAATAACCTTATAAAATTTTAAATTAATCTTCAAAAAATTATGTTCATAATGGCATGTAATTCCATATATGTCTTATAAGTTAAAAAAGAACATTTATTTTGCACTGTAAAAAGGTTAGAAAAGTTCCTTGTTTATAAAATTAAAAGAAGATTCCTCTAAAACCTTAAAAAAATAAAACATGGGTAAAAAAAATTAATAAATAATTATGATAATGTTTAAAAAATTAAAACATTTTTATAAAACATGGTTTTGGAAGAAAATTGATTTTCGACCAAAGAGAGAAATAAAGCAGGATTATCAAAAAAATATTTTATTAATCATTCTAAGTACCAAAGAGATGAAAAATGGTAATATAACTTGAAATAGTTAATTAATAACTATAAGATAATAAAATATACTTATTTTAAGATATATATATCAAATAATTTCCCTAAGGGAGACTTGAACAAAAACAATCCTGAATAATGATAAGATTGTGAAATAAACCCTTACTAATTTGGTAAATTTTATATCATAATACCCATGAATGAAATTGATTTAAATAAAATATTAAATACAATAAATTTAAATTAATTCATGACATAAAATACCAAAAGGGTATTATATACACCACACAAAAGAAAAAACTGGTGAATATGGCGTAGGTCTCATGGATATAAAAGTGATACTAAAAACCCTTAATATGAGTCCGACTCATAACATAAGTTACTTGTATTACTTAATAATAAATTTGTGTTAATTATTTACTTGATTAATAACCTTTTTAAAGTTTATTATTCCTTTTATTTTAATTATTAATATGTTATATATGATTAATTAATTAGTTAAGTCTATGTTGGGTGTTTTGATAGTATTTGTCTTATGTGTTAAAAATAACTTTGGCAGGTTGACTATGGTCAAAGTGGTCAGTATTTAAACATATTAAGAATAAAAATCATGAAATAATTATCATATTTATACATCAATTATACTTTTAAAACCAATCATGAAATATGTTTGTGAAAAAATTAGCTACGTTACAATCATGAAGACGGTTGGTCGTACGTATGCATGAGTAAAATTTCCATTTTTCAATGATCATTATGGATAGAAGTTAAGTAATATTTTATTATAAAATAATTATCATAATATAAAATATACCATATAATTAATATGAATATAATTATATATATCATCCATGTAGTGTAGTGATGAAAAGAGTTTCACATCGCCTCATAAAGGTGGTAGTCCATACATACATGAACGAAGTTATCATTTAACATTTGAGTGAAGAGGATATAGATATATATAATTAAATTAACAAAATAACATATTAGAATATGGGAGATATTTTTTTAGTATATGATCATAAATTAAAAATATTTTAAGGAGGTTAAAGAATAAATAAAACAAAAATTCATAGTTTGGAATTTTACCTCTTCTCAGACCACCTCTTGAGGATTATACCTAAAGTATTTCTAGAATGAATTTATGTACAAAAAAGGATTGTAGGATTAGTTAATGGAATATGGGAAGTTATTTTTATAGTTATTTTCTGAAAAAATGGTTTTAACATGTTAATAATTGAGGATAAGTGGTTTCCTTTTATAAGTGAGGTGAGTGACACATTTGAAATTTTTGAAAAGAAAAAGGTGTACCTTTGTTTTTCACATGCCCAAAAGGTAAAAAAAGAGTATTATTGATACTTATAAATTATAAGGTCAGAAAATTGATATAAAATAAATTTTATACAAGTTTGTAGGTAATTTTAACACTTATATTTTTAGTTTAACCCCTTAGTAAACCAATTTTTACCTTAACTGTAGTAATTAATTTTTATTATTTTAACTATTCATTATGGTAAAAAATTAAGTTGAAATTATTATATAATATAAATAATAATTATTCAAAATATTTAATCCATTTTTTCAAATTATAATCACATAATTAAAAAAAATATAATTTTAAATCAATCCCTCAGAAGCGATGAGAAAGGGTTTTCAAAGAGAAAATGTTCAAAAGTTTACAAAGTTTTTATATCCAAATTCAAAATGAAAATGATTTATATGACCTAAATTAGATTAATATAATTATAATTTAACTAATTTTACTTTAGAAACAAATTAAAATATAATTTTACTTTAAAACTAATTTAAACAAAAAAGTAGTTTTCAATTAAAATTCAGTATTTTTCACTACTCATCAAAAATGAAACTTTTTAGAAAAATACCAATAATACACCCTTAGATAATTTTGAAATTTAGATTTTAAAAATGAATTTTATTTTTTAAAATATATTTTTTAATTTTTTTAAAAAAATTAATTACAAATTATGTACGCAAAGAACAACTAAACTGCCTTTTAGAAAAATATTGCTTTTCATAAAACATTTATTTTTCATTCAAATGGTTCTAATAACATCTATAATCAATAGATATAAATTTTATTTATTTTATACGTGTTTAAACCATATATTTTTCATAATTTATTTAGTATTATTCATACTCTCCAATTTAATGGTTAGGTTATAAGGGTAATGTTTAAATAATAATATTTCAATATAGTATCACGTTTTATTCAAACTCGATGTTGCGTGCATTTCAAGATCTCAAAGTGAGTTATTTTTTTTAAAAAATAAATATATCATAAATTATTGGGATGTTATATTACCTTATATTCTTAGTGTTTCATATCATACATGCTATCAAATATGATGTTCATATTTTGGAATCTCAAGGTGTTATAGTTATGAAACTCACCCTAGAGAATTATCTATAACAGGGTCTATATAGAGGTTTCATTTGGGTTTATAAAATTAATGAAAATTAAATTAATTTATTCATTTAATTATCCCATGAAATCTCTCTATCCAAGTGCCAGATGCTGATAGGACTTATATCACACCAAGGGTAAAAATCGTATTCAATATTTAATGGTGGTATCATATTTCCCATCCAAGACACCATTTAAAAGATATTATGTTATAAGAAAAACTAATTATGTGTGATATAATGTATTTAATATTTTTAATATATGTATACTGATGATTTTTAGGCCCTATAATTCCATGACGAATTCACAGTCAACTCCATAAATATTCTTTAAAATATTCCAAATCCTACAAGGGAAAATAGTGTCATTATAACTTATAGTATCCATATAGAAATGTATTTCTAAGAAAACCACATAATATATTCCTTACCAGAACCTTAGGATGTTATCCTATACTTAGAATCATCGGTAGGGTTTTAACCAAATTTTTCTTAAACTAATATCTATTGATCAACTAAACCAATATGCTGATACGAACTACAGAGGACCATACTTTTCATACATAAATATTTTATATTTTTAGATGAATATTCAAAATATTTAACAAATAAATTCCAGGGGACTGTAATGGTTTAATGAATTTGGATACTAGATAAAAAATATTATTATTTCATGAAATATCTTCAACATATCACCCAAAGATCTTCCTATTTACTACTATTTATAGATATACCCTACTTAAACATTTCTTCATAACATGGGGAAAGGAAACATACGAAATGGTGATCTCAGAAGCTCTATAAGGGTAAACATGGGAGATATTAATTAATGATCATATGAAAAGAATAATACAAGAACAAGGGTATAATATCATGTATAAAACTTACAAATTTTATACCAAATATATCACATATTACATTCATGATACATGGAATAATACTTTATCATTTAAAAAGACATGTATCATAAGAGTGAGAAATAATCATTAATAAATCATTAACCATAAGTTAATGTCATAAAAGTGTGGAACTGTCATAATTATGGAAAACAACTCATATTTCAAGGTTAAATACTAAGAAAATAAAATTATTATGCATTGGAAATCAACACCTATTTCCCTAATGGATCAAGCACATCGACCTATTTCCCATAGTGGACCAATCACATGAACTCGTTTACCTTAATTATCTCATGAAATATAGTACTTTACCCAATGCATTAGAGGAATATATAATTTTGGGACCACTAGTCACATAAGTAAAACTATACATATGTGTGTCACAAGATCATAAAACATTCATAATTTCACCATATCATAACCCATTCAAGGAAAACATGTTTCACAAACATTTCTTAATTTCATCATAGGATAACCCATGTAAAGAAAATGGGTTTCAAAAACATCTCATAATAATAATATTAAAACACACACACACACACACACACACACACATATATATATATATATATAAAATAAGTATGTTATAATTGGATAATATCCCAATTAAAACATAATTAACATCAAATGATGTTATCCTTGATAAAAATTCATTTAAAATAATACCTAAAATATTGCTTGTAGAAAATACACTTTTCAGTTTGAAATCACTTATTTAAAATCTAAAAATTTTAAAAATATTTTAGAAAAAAAATATATTTGAAAATAACTATTTTAAATTTTAAATTAAGATTCAAATAATTAGTCGGTCATGATAGTGGGAAATTTGTTTCACGCTATATAAGTTAAAAGAAAATATTGCTCTCACACTTTTGTAAAAATAGTCAAAAAGCACATTATTCAAAAAACGAAAGGAATGTTCCACTAAAAAATTATATAAATTAAAACTTCAGTAAAAATTAATTTAAAAAATCATAGTATAATATTAAAACATTTCTGAAAACATTTTATAGAAAATATATACATAAAAGAAAAAGGTTTTTTTGACCAAATAGTAATACATAGCTAGTTTTTCATAAAAACATTATTCCGATATATAGAGATATTAAAAGTGATTAAAATGGAAGGAAAACATGTATTATTCCTAAATAAATAGAGTATTTGAAAAATTATATATATTTATTAGATATGTATCATATAATATCTTCAACAAAAATTCAATCTTAAACAATCCTAATTAAAAATAGGATAAAAGCATAAATCCCTTACCTCAAGTATCATATTTCCTTATACATGTTCAAACCACTTGTGAAATAAATAAAAATTTATTATATATATATATATTAAAGATCCATAATAATATATATAATACCATGTATTATTTACTTATGACATATTATCACATATTTATTAACAATTTGTTATTGAAATCCCTATTGTGGGTGATAACTGCTTCATTTTTATGCATGTTTCAGGTTGGTAGCCTCAGTAATTTTACTTTTATCATAGTTCCATAATATCCACAATATTTATCATGATATAAATATCATATATACTAATTATAAATTTATTTATATTTATCCATAAAAGGTAGATATAGAATAAAAAATTACACCGTTAATAGAGACGGTTCATCACCATGATTGTAATATAGTTCATTTTTCATAATCATATTTCATGACTGGTTTTAATATTATAATTAATGTATAAATATGATAATTATTTCATTATTATTAATATTTACATTTTTAAATAATGAACTCTTTTACAATCATCATACTACCAAATCCAGTTGTAGAACATAAGAAAAATATCATCAAAATATCTAATGCGAACTTAAATGATTAAATAATAATATATAATATGGTAATAAGTGAAATAAAAGAAATACTAAACTTTTAAAAAATTATTTATAATGTAAATAATTAACATAAGTTTATTATTCAAGAATATAAATAATGTTCTTGGTGAGTTAGAATCAAGGTAAGAGTATCTCATCTCACTTTTACTTCAATGAGACATACACTGTATTTACAAATTATTTATTTTTTGGTGTATATACTACCATTTTTGTATATTATATCATGAATTAATTTATCTTCATGGTATTTAATGATTCATTTAAAGTTATTTCTTTCATCATGTGTATGATACAAGATTTACCAAATTAGTAAGGGTTTATTTTACAATCTCATCATTATTTGGGATTGTTTTTATTTAAGTCTCCCTTAGAGGAATTATTTGATATTTAAATCCTAAAATAAATCTATTTTATTATTATCTGGTTATTAATAAAATCTTTCAATTAATAATACCATTTTCACTCTCTTTGTTACTTAAAATGATTAAGATGTTTTTAAGAAAATCTTACTTTATTTCTCTCTTAAGTCAAAAATCTTTTTTATTCTAAAACCATGTTTTCTAAAGATTTTTTCAATTTTTTTAACATTATTCAAAGGATTTATTAAAAATATTTTTACCCATGTATTAATTTTTACAAAACCATTTTAAAAGAATCTTCTTGTTATTTTCCGAACAAGGCACTTTTCTTACCTTTTTATAGTGTAAAAGGAATATTATTTTTAACTCATATGGCATGTATGAAATTACCAAATATAATGAAAATCATTTATTTGAAGGTTACTTTTCATGTTTATAAGGTCATTTTAAATAATTTTTTTATTAATATTATGGGAATTCTTATTTTTTAAGTGTTATTTTCGAAGAAATTGATTTTTATAGTATTTTATGAATTTTATAGTTTTAAACTAAAAAGGATGATTTTCAATGAAATGTTATTTTCCTCAAGAAAAATTCAATGTGATATTTAAAAATAATTTGGTTTATAATAAGACATCATTTAATGTTACTTATTATTTAATTTGAATATACACCAATGATACCATATTTATTATTTCTCTATATAGTTTATGATTAGTCTGATTGGGGATGTACTATATTGATACCATTCATTTTACTCTAAATGGTTTATGATTGTGTTTTTTGATTGGGGTAACTGTTAGCATTTCATATATTAATTTTTTCATATGAATGTTTATGCTGATCATGCTTCACCCATTTCATATGAGGAATGCATTGGACTTAGTAATTGATGGTAGAGGCCACCTATATCCCCTCGATGAATTGGTAAGTCCCATGAGTGAAACTAGATTAGGTTTTGGCTAAATACTTAACCATTTATATAGATGTCTTGGAATAAGTCCTTGCTGGTATTAAATGTGTTGGCATAAAGCCTTGATGATATGTTTTAGATCTCCAAAATTATGCATTCCATCATATTCAATTAAATTATTGATATTCCATGTGATTATTCGATTAGTTAGAATATCCATGGTTAAAGATTCATTCTCATGTGATTATTTATATTGAATTATTTGATTATAATTTATTCTTCTCATATTGTGCTCAAGTTATTGATTAAATGGTATGTATTTTAGTTATTTACCTTGACATATTTATTATAACTTATTTATTCATAGATTCTCCTATATGCTTACCCTTACCAAGCATATGAGCTCACCCCTTCCTTTTGTTTTATTTTTCTTAGGATACAAGGAATTATTTTATGTTCAATATGTAGGTATACACTAACAGTAATAGTTGAATTATTAATGAAAATTCTTTGTGTATTTTTTTTGTTTTAAAATGAATTGTGAATTTAAATTATATATATAGTTTAATAATATTACTAAACTAATCAGTCATTTAGGATACGATTCAGTGTATCTTATACTAATGTAATAAAGTAGAAAATGGTTCTAGGATACTGACTTCAGGGTCAATAAAATAACCCCAGAGGAAATAGATGGTATGGAGAGAAATATATAGTGGAAATCATGTTAGAGGATGATCATGGGACTTGGGTCAGGGATAATAGTTCCACAAGGATCATAAAAATTGATGAAGTTCTTGGATCTCTCCATCAGTATGGAAGTGAAAGACTTCTTTATTAGTGATTGATCCAAACCTAAGGTATAGAATTTGTTTATATTGTATTAATCCTGTAATTTTTTATTTCATATTGAAAATGAATCAATACTTATAACAATTGACTCACAGGTAGATTGTTTATTTATGGTCGATGAATTTATCATCCTAGAATTAGAAATTGATATTATTTGATTATCACTATACTTAAATTTTATTTCATCACCTTTATGACAATAAATGAAGGCCAACCCAAAAAAGTATGAGGTTCATTTCTCGCATTTTTTTTTCATTTATGCCCATGTTATTTAAACAATCATTATTTGTATTCCATTATTCTAGTGATTCAAAAAGTACCCATTAGGTGATCATTGAGAAATTTTTCTTCAGCACAATAGATTTATATAATGAATTCAAATTTAGGATCGATGAAATAATAGAGGTGTGATGATGAAATCAATGGATTAGGGATGAATTAAAGGTCCTATTTTCTTTGGGTTTTGGTGTTATAGTTATGTAGAAAGACAACAAATGATTTATTAATGAAAGGGGTGGCCGGATTTATGACACAAGTGATAGAATGGTTTGGTAAATACTAGAATTTAATTTCCTAAGCATGATTTGTGGCTAGACTGAAGGAGGAGGTGAAATAAGTGGAACCACATAAGGAATAGAAGTTTTGGGAAAATTATGAACTACACACGTGTAGTTTATAAGAATACATTTTGTGTATTTACCCCTATTGGGAAGCTTGGGTTTATGCATTTAGATAAATATCACACACCATGTTATTTACTCACACACCATGTAAACCTTAGTCATCTTGCTTAACATGTATAGGGAGTACACTCCCAAGAATCGATGTGGCCATACATGCCATGTGTGTTGAATAACACATAATGTTACCCTTGGAGAACAACTTGGCACATATAGAAGCACACTACCTAAAGGCCATTTGACCACACATGATGTTTGGTGAGATCACACATCATGTAACTCAGATATCATAGTGTGTACAGGTATTTCACAAAAAGGAGAGCATGTTTCCCCACACACTATGTCTGGTCGAAAACATTCCATGTACTTTAAGAAGTACACAGGATTGGGAATAGAAAATACACTGAGTGTAGAACCAATCCCTACACACTACGTGACATGGTGTACATCTTGTGTACTTTATAAAGCACTTGAACATGACCACTATACATAGACACACTATAAAACCCCCGACTCTAGCAACACTAAGCTAGTGGTTATTTAATTACATTGGAAAAAGATACAAGGAATCAAATCATAAAGGATCGATTAATTTAGAATATTTTAAGAACTAGATACATATATTTTCACTACTAGAAAAACAAGTATTTGCGACGGGGGCCTGTCGCAAATGAACCGTTGCTGAAAACGGTGTCGCAACAACAATTATTTGCGACAGGCCCGTCGCTAAAGCCTTTTTTTGCAACGGGGATTCTCCCCGTCGCAAATAGTACTCCGTATATTTGTAAAAAACTTTTAAAATAGTAATTGCGACGGGCCCCGTCACAAATAGTTTTTGCGACGGGACCCGTCGTAAAAACTATTTAAAAATAAAAATAAAAAACTATTAATAAATTATTTTAATGCATATAATAATAATACTATTTGCGACAGACATAGTATCCCATCGCAAATACTATAAAAAAATAATAAAAATAAATTATTAATAAATTATTTTAATTAATATAATAATAATTCAATTATAATTCAAAAATAAAAAATAATAAAATATTAATAAATTATTTTAATTAATATAATAATAGAATTATAATTCACAAATAAAAATAATAAATTATTCATAAATTATTTTAATTAATATAATAATAATAGAATTATAATTCAAAAATAAAAAATAATAGAATATTAATAAATGATTTAATTAATATAATAATATTAGAATTATAATTCATAAATAAAAAAATATTAATAAGTTATTTTAATTAATATAAAAATAATAGAATTATTTTACATTCAAATATTAAAATATTTCAAGTATTACAAAAAAATATAATTAAATTATAATATTATAAAATTTTAATATATATATAAAATTTAAGATTATAAAATATAAATAATATTATTAATCATATTAATATTGTTATTTCAAAATATAATATTATTAATATTTTATAACGAGACAGAAACTACGAATAGAAAAAAAAAATCATATTTTGATTTCACAAATTTTATAACATAAAAACAAACTCTAATCTGAAGGAGGGGGGGGGGGGAGGGGGGATCTGCAGATGGTGGTGGAGGAAAATCCATCCCTAAAGCATGAGTGAGTCGGCGCATGTACTCCATCTGCTCCTGATGCTGCTGCTGCCACCGACTCCTCTGCTCCTCGTACAGCTATTGTTGGCGTCGACGCTCCTCCTCATGCTGCTGATGTATCTGCACCTGCTCCTGTTGGAGACTCTCTATCAGTGCAGTCTGAGATCGCAACTGATCCTCATACTGTGTAGTAGAAGAAGATGCACGAGCTCCTCTTGAGCTGGACGCCGACATCGCAACACTGCCATAATAATCTCTGGGAGTCAGTCGAGAGCTGATACCAACTACCTGGCCCTTCTCGAAGGCATACTGGGTGGCCTGCATCCATGCCGCCTCATCTAACTGACGACCAGTGGTCTGATCTGATGACGCGGCCTGACTCTTAGGCCGGGTCTGTGACGCTGCGGCCTCATATGACTACTATAGTTGCAATTTAAAATTAAAATTGTGAATATATTATATGCAGTTAATTTTTAAACTTGAAAACAAATTATTGGTAATTATTGGTAATTATTACTAATTATGGGTAATTATTGGTAATTATTGGTAATTATTACTAATTATTGTTAATTATTACTAATTATGGGTAATTATTACTAATTATTGGTAATTATTACTAATTATTGGTAATTATTACTAATTATTGGTAATTATTACTAATTATTACTAATTATTACTAATTATTACTAATTATTACTAATTATTGGTAATTATTGGTAATTATTGGTAATTATTGGTAATTATTACTAATTATTGGTAATTATTAAGAATTATTACCAATTATTATGAATTATTACTAATTATTACTAATTATTGGTAATTATTACTAATTATTACTAATTATTGGTAGTTATTACTAATTATTGTTAATTATTACTAATTATTGGTAATTATTAATAATTATTGTTAATTATTACTAATTATGGGTAATTATTACTAATTATTTGTAATTATTACTAATTATTGGTAATTATTACTAATTATTGGTAATTATTACTAATTATTACTAATTATTACTAATTATTACTAATTATTGGTAATTATTGGTAATTATTGGTAATTATTGGTAATTATTGGTAATTATTACTAATTATTGGTAATTATTACGAATTATTACTAATTATTACTAATTATTGGTAATTATTACTAATTATTACTAATTATTGGTAATTATTACTAATTATTGTTAATTATTACTAATTATTGGTAATTATTACTAATTATTACTAATTATTACTAATTATTACTAATTATTGGTAATTATTACGAATTATTACTAATTATTACTAATTATTGGTAATTATTACTAATTATTACTAATTATTGGTAATTATTACTAATTATTGTTAATTATTACTAATTATTGGTAATTATTACTAATTATTGTTAATTATTACTAATTATTGTTAATTATTACTAATTATTGGTAATTATTACTAATTATTGGTAATTATTACTAATTACTTCCTAATTATTACTAATTATTACTAATTATTGGTAATTATTGTTAATTATTAATAATTATTCCTAATTATTAGTAATTATTACTAATTATTGGTAATTAATACTAATTATTACTAATTTTTGATAATTATTGGTAATTATTACTAATTTTTGATAATTATTGGTAATTATTGGTAATTATTGGTAATTATTACTAATTATTGGTAATTATTGGTAATTATTGGTAATTATTACTAATTATTATTAATTATTACTAATTATTGGTAATTATTGGTAATTATTGGTAATTATTACTAATTATTGGTAATTATTACTAATTATTGGTAATTATTACTAATTATTGGTAATTATTACTAATTATTTACTAATTATTACTAATTATTTACTAATTATTACTAATTATTACTAATTATTGGTAATTATTGGTAATTATTACGAATTATTACTAATTATTACTAATTATTGGTAATTATTACTAATTATTACTAATTATTACTAATTATTCCTAATTATTGGTATTTATTACTAATTATTAGTATTTATTCTTAATTATTTGTAATTATTACTAATTATTCCTAATTACCATTTAAATATGAACAATGAATACTAATAATTTAAATTTATTAAGTAACAAAACAATGTAAACATAATTAAATTACAACTAATTAAGAATAATTGAAACTAATAAAAACTTTAAAATAAATATTAAATTAAAATGAAAATAAATACCTTTAAAATTGATCTAAGGTTGATCTCTGATCGTTGTTGAAAACTTCAATATCAACTCCGGAAAAAAAAAATTAAACTCAAGAAATGCTAAACTCTAAAAATAGAGTTTTGGGAGAAGTAGAAGATCGATTTTGAGATTGAATGAAAAAAAACGGATGGAGGTATTTATAGGTTAGATTATTTGTGACGGTGCTAATTGCGACGGGTATGCCGTCGCAAATAGTAGTATTTGCGACGGTACCCGTCGCAAATACCTTAGCCCGCATTTATTACGGTCAACGGTTAAATAGTTATTTGCGACGGGTCCCGTCGCAAATAATAACCGGCTAACTTACTATTTGCGACGGGGGTATACCCCCGTCGTAAATACCTTTTACCGCCACTGGTTATTTGCGACGGGCGGTAACCGCCCGTCGCAAATAACCTTCCCGGGATTTGGCGTGCAAAGCACGCCAGCCCTTTTGCAACGGGGAAAGATAACCCATCGCAAATAAGTTTTTAACGGGACTATTTGCGACGAGATTTTTCCCCGTCGCAAATAACCCGTCGCAAATGCCCATTTTCCCTGTAGTGTTTTCCCATTTTTACATTGGAAATAAAATATAAAATGTACTAATATAAAACATTAGACACCCTTGAAGTCATTTTAAAAAATCTTCTTTATATCCAAGGGTAGGGAAACAAAATAAGGTTGAGCTAAAATATTCATTAAGGGTTATGTACAATAGAATATATCATGATTTTATAGGGAATAATAAATATATCAAGTGAAATAATTGAAAACACATTCCATTTAATAAATAAATTAGTACAAAGTGCATCCATGGAGAATATCAATATAGTAATTTCATATATAATAATAACAACTGAATTATTAATAAAGTTAATACATAATATTGAATTTCATGACCTCATACATCATGATATCTATACTTTCAAAGCTTTAATCCAAGTAAGTTTAATCGATGGATAGGTATAGACTAAATACCCATTTAATTTGGCCAATTTATTTTTCTCATGAGACCTATCTAAGCATCGAGGGGCTATCTATAACCGGTCCCCACCCATTTCTACTTATAAAATGAATTCCTAATATATTTAATGATCAATTTAATTCAGAAATATTATATATTATTAATAAATATATTTATTGAGTGATGAATATAGATTTATAAATATTTCCCCAACCAATCAAATAATTTTCGTAATAAAAAACCATATTTAAAAATGGTATATACTTTAGGAAATAATCATATCAGTGATAAAAATAATATTTATATTTTATAGAAATTAAATTTTCATTGATCATAAGAAAGTGAATGTTTCAAGGGAATGTTAACAAACACAAAATTAATAATAGATAATATATAGCCATCAGTTCATCAGAAATATAGGTTTTGTAATAAAATCACGTCCTTTGGAAAAATAAATAAAATATAACTAAAATATTAAAATAATATTTCATTAAAAATTTTTCTTTGTTAAAAAATTTAAAAAATTTAGAATAAGATAAATACCATAAAATAACTACAATGGTAATACAGTACACATTACAAACATTACTTTTGAATTTTTATAAATAAGGTTAAAAATGAACCTTTTAGAAAAAAGAGAAATATTGCTTTAAAACATTTTAAAAATTAAATGATAACATAAAATATCTTTAATAAGTCATTGATTAAATAAAAATAAATTTTTTAAAACAATTTTGAAAAATATGGACATGGAAGAAAAATGTACGCGAACAAAAATGACAATAAGATCGGATTTTCTTTTAAAAATTTCATTGATTGATTCAAATTCCAAAGAGTGGAAAATTTGAAAGAAAATATAGAAAATCCTTAAATATCTATAATATAATAATTTTATTGTATCTTACGAATTATAAATTATAAAATTACTTTAATTATAATTATAAGAAATCCCAAAACAAAGTGATATTGTAAAATAAATTCTTAACTTTGGTAATTTTTAAACCAAAACCTAGTCAAAGAATAAACTTGAATTGAAAAATTAATCATAATTAATAAATATGTATTCATTTTAAATATATCAAATAGAAATTATATATACCAAATAAAATTTAACAGGTTCATAATAACAAATATGTTCCATTGAGTGAAAATTGAGATGAGATCTATTACCTCGTTCTTTTCTTTAGTTTAACATGATTTAACCTATAGTATAATGATTTTTAAACATGTTATTTATTTATACTTGAAACATATTAATATTTATAATACCATATATGATCCTCTTTTAACATACTATCACTCATTTGTTAATAATATTTCATTATTACCATTGTTTTGGGTGTTAACTACTTCGTTTTCTCATGTATGTTTTGTTGTGGAATTTTTGGTTTTTTGAATATGATATATTTCCATCATTTAAATAATTATATTAAAGTTATAAATTTTATATTTATCCATTAGATAAATTTTTATAATCATTTGTGAAATTTTAATATGTAAAATGAATCACATCCCTTTGTGTAGATGGTAGGTCGTACGTACACATAAACGAGATTATCATTTTATTAATTAATGAATGGGTAATGAATTTGATGATATTTTAAATTTAAATAATAAAAATTATTTCATAAGTATCATATATATTCATTGGTTCCATAATTATTACTATCCATGTGAGTCAGTGATGGAAAACAAATTACATTAGTTCGTGAGGCGGTAGGCTACCATGCACACGCGCGATGGTTTTGTTTCCTATTTGAAGGAGGAGGAGACATATAAAGAATATGCCATAAAAATAATAAAATATAAATATATGGGAGATACTGGTGTTATTATATTGGAATTTTTATAACACAATTTAAGGTGGAAAATGAAGAAGTAAAAAAGAAAGACCTTAGTGAAGATGACTACCTTCCCTTAGAAAAACCTCCTTAGGATCAATTATTGAGGTCCCTAGAGTTAGTATTTTAGAAATAAAATTAGATATATAAAATTTATAATTATTTTGAGGAAATATATTTTCCGGTTTTGGTCAAGATAAATTGCTTAAGAGGTGTGAAGAAGCGAGGGGAGGAGGTGCCCTTCTATAATTGAGGTGAGTGGCACACTTGTAATTTTTCAACGTTTTACAATAATGCCAAAGAAATTTATTCAAATAATGGATCCAAAATGGATAATATTATTATATTATAAGGTTAATTTCTAAATAAAACAAACCAATATGGTTTCAAAAAGTGTTTAAGTTATTTTAACCCTTATATTTTAGGTTAACCCCTGATAAACTCGTTTTAACCTTAACAGTAGTAATTTTTTGTTTCTATTTTTAATGTTAATTATGATAAAAAAATAAATTGATATTTTTAAATAATATTAATTATACTAATTATATACATGTATTAAATTTTATCAAATTCAATTCATATAAGTTTTAGAGTTTCATTTTAACAAAATCCACAAAAAGTGACGAGAAAGAGTTTTTTTAAGAAATGCATTTTTCAAGCATAACATGATCTTACATTAACTCTATGAATAATAATAATGATTATTGTAAGAACCTGGTTCTTATTTTTGAGGTATGGGGTTCTTCTTTTTCCTTTTCCTTAACTGTTTTTGAGAAAATATGGAAAATGGGGAAAAATCCTATATTTTGGAACTACACGCCGTGTACTTTTCCACACACCGTGTACTTTTGGCCGTGTTGGGATGAGTACACGAGGCATGTAGCCATGTCGGCGATGAGGGGTGTAGGAACTGACTACACACCGTGTAGTGGTACCTTACACGCCGTGTAGTCAGTCGGCAGGCTTAAACAGTAAAGCGGTGGAGTCGCCGCCAGTTGGGTGACAGTACACACCGTGTACTCGGGAGTACATGCCGTGTACTCATGTCGATAGATGAACAGTGTGACGGTTCCGCCAAATGAACAATTAAATGAAAGAATTACACTCCATGTACTTTGTTTTTTCAGCTTAAAACAGGCAGTAGCCTCCTCATTTGTCAGAGGAGACACTTGAGCCGATTTAGAGCCAAAGGAGGAGGCCAAACATTTGAAGATTTTCCCGGTGTTCGTCTGGAATCCGATTCGTCTTCGGACGATCTCGTTGGAATCGCACGAGTAAGCCCTCTCCTCTCCTGGTATCGTTCTTACCAATTCTTTCCCGAGGGAAGTTATTTATGTTTGAATGGGTTTGGTTCTTCGTCAGATCTACGCCATTCTTGGGCGTTTCTGGAGTCGGCGTTCGGGTATAACATTTGTTGGCATATAAGGTAGGAGGCTTTGTGTTTGTTTTCCAACTGTCATGTGTTTTTGTGCGTTTTCGTGCCACGAACCCATGTTGGGGTGTCATGAGGCTGAGGACGTTGCTATATTTAATGCCAAGAATTGCATAGGTGATTAAATTGTGACAATAAAATGCTAGATGGGATCGTTGCTTGGATTCGAAACCACCCCGGGGGTGTGTTCCACTGTTTAGCCGTTTGGCCAGGATACCCGAGGGTATGCCTTTAAATGTAGTAATTGTAGAATTTCCATGAGAGGAATTTCTTGTTTACTGCATTTTGATATGCTGGGCATGGTTCGATTACCTATTTAGCCTGAGGGCGTTGTTGTGATTAGCCTGTGGGCACTGCACTCTTTAGCCTGAGGGCTGTAGTTATTTCGGCCTGAGGGAAACTTCTTCTGTTCCTGTGGGAAGCTGACTCTGTTCCTGTGGGTGACACTACCTACGCCTGAGGGAAAACTCTGTTATTCCTGAGGGAAGATTCTTGTGTTGGATACTCATTACCCGAGGGTAGGAGTTTACGTGTCTGAGGACACTAGCGGTTTACTTAGAAATGTACTGTGGTGATTTCTTATATTAAATTGGTTGAATGAATATTAAAAATGGAAATATAACTAGTATTTGTTACTTTTGAGTATTTCTTACTTTATTGAATTTTACCACTGCACACTATTGTTGCATGCTAGCACGTAGTTGGGCACGGGCCTTTGGTGGGTGCCTACTGAGATATATTTCTCACACCCTTTTTGGGTCCCACTTTTTGGCCCAAACAGATTACATTTCTGCAGGTGTAAATAGGGGAAAGAGTCCCTATACAGGTACTTGACTGTTATTGTGGAGTAGGAGGGCATAGGACCGAGCCTAGGCTCGCGATACTACTGCCATCTATTTTTCTTGTTTTGCTGCACTCTGTATATTGTTTAACTGTATTGATGTATAACATGTTCTGGCTATTTTCTTAGAACTTGAAACATGTAGCATAATCATTTATATATAATGTTTGTTATATCCATTGCTGTAGTTTATTTCAGTTGTGTATGGTTTACTGCTTCCTCTTTTTGTTGTATGTTTTATTTAAATTCCGTTATGCTACACTTTGAAAAAATGAGGGCATAGTTTCCCCACTATCAGACCTGGGCCCTCACTGCTAGTCGGCAGCCTCTGGGATTTGGGGAAATGCGCTTGAGGTGACGTGACGAACTGGGTTCGGGGCACCCGTTGAGTGGCACCCGGGGCCGGGATGTTACAAAGTTGTATTAGAGGGGTTATTTTCTTTAACTTACTTTTTGGAGATGTAGTCAGGGTTAAGACGAATGGTAGTTGGTAATAAGCTGTGCCCGGGCGTAGCTAACCCATGTACAGGGAAAAGCCAGTCTACCTCGTATTTTGCAATTTTATGATTTTGCAAATTTTACAGTTGATATGTTTTCACCGTTGGGTGACGCACATGGATTATGTTGTTTATATTTATCTGTGGGTTCTATTTAGTTGCAACCCAATGAGATGAGGGTATACCGTCTCATGCATCATATAGGTACATGATATATATCACATGCCATGCATAGTTTCCATGCCATGTAGGCGCATTAGAATTTTCATGTTGTTGTGATAGTTGTTGTGCTACTAAAGCATGCTGTTGTGATAGCTGCTTGATACATACCTCCTTTGTGATAGGGTATTCCTTGTATGAGCTTGTTTATAGAATGGACGCCAAGCTTTGGTTTTTGGGGAGTATGGGCCCCCATTGACCGGAATTTGGTGGATCATTGACTGTTTATTAATTATAACATAGATAAGGTGTCAAACTTTGATTCGTGGGGAGTATGGGCCCTCACGTGTCGGAATTTGACACTTAGGTGTTGGCGTTAGGAATTTCTGGGTTCCAGGGAAGTTTTTGAGCCATACTGTCCGGAAACCCAGTATACACGCCATGTAGTATTTTTATACACGCCGTGTATGTTCTTCTGTTTGGGAAGAAAAATGAACTTTTTGAGTACACTCTGTGTACCCTAAGTACACGCTGTGTAGTCTCTTTCAGTGTCACAAACTGTGTGGGCGGTGACACAGGGAAGGGAAGAGCTTGGGTAGAACATGCCATGTAGATATTATACACACCATGTAGTGTTGACCCGGAGTCCGGCCGTGTAACTAACAAACACGGGTCAGTGAACTCCTTGATAGAACACGCCATGTCAATGATGAACACGCCATGTAGTGTGTCCTGGGGATGCGGCCGTGTAACTAACAACATGGGCCGGTGTCACCTCTCCCTGAACACATCATGTACCTGTGGGACACGCCGTGTAGTCTTGTCCGAGGACAAACCGTGTGGTGTTAGCCGTGTGGCTGGGAAACGGGGTGGTTTACACGCCGTGTGCGGGTGTAACATGCCGTGTAGTGTCAAGATGAGTAGTCGTCCGTGTCATAAGCGACACAGGCAGTTGGGAAATAACACCATACACACCGTGTAGATTAAGTACATGCCGTGTAGTTTTGTTTAACGGGAGCCGTGTGGCTTAGCCGTGCGTAAGGACCCAGGCAGGGGAAGAGAAGTCAAGTAAACATCGTGTAGTCAGTGTACACGCCGTGTAGTCTTGTTTTGAAAATTTTAAAATGCCTTCTTCCTTTTGTTCCTTTGTTGTTCCTTCATTTTGGTCTTAATAATCATGAATCTGAGGCGTGATTTTGACACTGTAGTGTCATGCTGCCTAGACGACCACGAGTTGTTCGCTAAGAGAGTGACGACGATTATACTCCAGAAATGGTGGGCTATGAGCTACCAGTTGATCCTCCAGCAGAGCCAGATGTGGCGCCAGCTACTATACCGGACAAAGGCGTGGAGGCGCAGTTCTGTGAAGGTTTTATGCGGTTTATGTGGACCTTTCAGGGAGCACTGTAGGCTGCTACATCTATGGTCGAGTTTATGTGTATCTTTCAGCAGCAGCATCCGCCTACGTTTTCAGGGGATGGCGGACCACAGGCTGTGGAGTCTTGGCTAGGATCGATGCAGACTATTTTTGAGCATCTTGAGATGCCTCCAGGGCAGAGGGTCAAGCTCACGACTTACATGCTATGTGATTCCACCAGGAGGTGGTGGGATGTTACCACCCAGTCAGAGAATCACAGGGACATGGCGTGGGAAGAATTTCAGGGAGTCTTTTAGGAATTTTTCTTTCCCGAGACGATGAGGGCAGATAGATCTTGAGAGTTCATGAATATACAGTAGGGAGCTATGTCAGTGATGGACTATTATTCTCATTTTACGGAGCTTCAGCGCTTTGCACCCGTGCTGATGGGTGATGAGACGCTGAGAGCCAGACGTTTTGAGGATGGTCTTCCATATGACATTCGAGCGCTGGTAAATGTTTTCAGATTGCCTACTGTACACGCCATCATTAACCAGGTGTTGATTACAGAGAGGAACCTATAGGAATCTAGTGGTGTGGGCCAGGGCAGTTCAGCACCAGTTACCGGTACTATTTCTGCTGGCAAGAGGAAGAGACAGATAAACTTCTCTCAGGGCAGTAGTACCAGTCATAAGAATACTTCAGGTGGCCAGGTTATGTGCTACCAGTGTGGTAGAGAGGGGCACAAGAGGCCAAAGTGTCCACGTGACCCAGTAGAGTTCCGAGCTTGCGGTAATATGGGTCATCTACAGTGCTTTTGCAGGGCATTTCCACCAGTGGCTTGTGAGAGGGGTTCTGTGTAGACACCGCGTGCGGGAGCAGGACCAGTGGCTTCTTACCAGTCGGGGAACTGGAATACGTCAGGGCGTGTAGGCAGAGATGGTGGTTGTGGCCATGGTATCCAGACACCAGGATCGCAGAGTCAGTAGGGCAGGATAGCACAGGGTAGCCAGGTTGTGTCACAAAGACGCGACACTGGGCAGGCATATACAGTGCAATAGACCTAGCAGGACCAGAATCCCGGACCTTCTACAGTCAGAGGTACTATTTTAGTAGCTTCTGTCTTATCTTCAGTACTTTTTGATATGGGTACTACACATAGTTTTATATCTGTGCCTGTTGTGGAGAGCCTTGGGATCTGTGTTTCTTCTTCTTCGGATATCATGACGCTAGACACTCCGTTGGGGACTAGGAAGACTAGTGTGCGTCAGTGCAAGGAGTGACCCCTTGAGGTTGGAGGGTGTCACTTCCTTTAGGACCTCTATGTCTTAGAGATGACAACTTATGATGTCATTCTCGGGATGGACTGGTTGGTTCCCTTTCAAGCCTTTGTAGACTGCTATCGTCATAGGGTGCGTTTCACATCACAAGAGGGCGGAGAGTTTCTATACAAGGGCGAATGGGATGTTCAGGTGAGTCGAGCTGGACCAGAGCATCGTGGGCGAGGTGGAGTCACATCCCAGATTGTGAGCTTATATTTGGATGACCAAGGGACTTGTCAGACAGATTTCCCTCCAGTTGTTGATCATTTCAGGGATGTTTTCCCGGATGACTTTGCAGGTCTACCTCCGGTGCGTGAGGTGGATTTCTCTATTGAGCTAGTTCCAGGAGAATCACCGGTGTCCATTACTCCTTATAGGATTTCTACACATGATCTGCAGGAGATCAAGAGACAGTTAGAGGAGTTACAGGCAAAGGGCTTTATCCGACCCAGTACTTCTCCTTGGGGTTCTCCGGTCCTTTTTGCGAAAAGGCGGATGGTACCCTTAGACTTTGCATGGATTATCGGAAGCTGAACCAGCTGACGGTTAAGAAAATATATCCCTTGCCAAGGATAGATGATCTATTTGATCAGCTTCGTGGAGCATGAGTGTTCTCGAAGATTGAATTGAGATCCAGATATCATCAGCTGCGCGTGAGAAAATCGGATATACCGCTTACAACTTTTTGGAGCAGATATGGTATGTACGAGTATTTGGTTATGCTGTTCGGACTCACGAACATGCCAGCAGTTTTCAAGGCTCTGATGAATCGTGTGTTCCATCCGTATCTTGATTCTTTTGTGGTAGTATTCATGGACGACATCCTTGTGTACTCTCACACTCAACACGACCATGCCACCCATCTTGAGATCGTATTGAGTACACCGAGAGAGCATCAACTATATGCTAAGCTCTCGAAGTGCCACTTTTGGATAGACCAGATTCACTTCTTGGGTTATATCATCTCAGAGGCAGGAGTTTCAGTAGACCCAGAGAAGTTGAGAGCAGTAGTTTCCTGGGAGCAGCCTAAGAACGTGTTTGAGATACAGAGTTTCTTAGGGCTGGCTGGATACTACTGGAGTTTTATACAGGACCTCTCCCACTTAGCAGTGCCATTGACGGGCCTAACTAAGAAAGTTGTGAAGTTCGTTTGGTCGGAAGCTTGCGAGACATCTTTTCAGGACCTGAAAGGAAGGTTGATATCAGCACCGATCCTGATACTCCCAGAGTAGGGAAGGAACTATACAGTTTACTATGATGCATCAGGGATTTGGATTAGATAAGTTTTGATGTAGGGTGACCGAGTTTTTTTGTACGAGTCTTGGCAGTTGAGGCCACATGAGAGGAATTAACCGACGCATGATATTGAGTTGGCTGCAGTTGTGCATGCATTGCGCTGTTGGAGAAATTATCTGTTGGGAGAGAATTTTGTGGTTTTCACCGACCACAAAAGCCTCAAGTATATATTTACTCAGCGTGACCTGAATCTTAGGCAAAGAAGGGGGGTTGAGTACCTACAGTCTTTCGATTTTGAGCTTGCCTATACACCTGGTAAAGGAAATACAGTAGCTAATGCACTGAGCAGGAAGACTCAGATGCAGGCAGTACAGGAGGCCAGTGGTGAGTGGGAGATCATTGATTTGTTCTCTGAGATGCATCTGGAGGTGCATGATGGTCCGAGGCAGACTTATATTTCTTCTTTAGCTGTGACGTCTACCCTCTTGGATAGAGTGAGGATGAGACAACTATCAGATTCAAAAGGCCTAGTTCTATGGGAGTCAATGGCAACTGAGGACCCTCCTCCTAGTTGGACGATAGGCGATGATGAGGTTTTTCATTTCCATGGACGAGTATGGGTTCCATGGGATATACACGAGGAGATGATGCGGGAGTTCCATGCTTCATCTTGGGCAGTTCATCCCGGGGTTACCAAGATGTACAGTGACTTGAGGCATCAATACTGGTGGCCGGGTATGAAAAGAGGTGGAGCTGGTTTTGTTACGAGATGTTCCACCTGTCTGCAGGTGAAGGCGGAGCATCAGAGATCAGCTGGGCTGTTACAACAGTTACCCATTCTAGAGTGGAAATGGGATGATGTCATGATGGATTTCATGATAGGGTTACCGAGGTCACCTCGAGGCAATGATGCCGTGTGGGTTATTGTGGACAAACTCACGAAGGTAGCTCACTTCTTACCGATATAGGAGACCTTCGTTGTTGACGAGCTCATAAGCTGTATTTCTGAGAGATCGTACATCTTCATGGGGTCCCTCGTTCTATAGTTTTAGATAGGGATGCCCGATTTACGTCTCGTTTCTGGCAGGGTTTTCAGAGGGTGCTGGGTACACAGGTGCTTCTGAGCACAACATACCACCCTCAGACAGATGGCCAGTCAGAGCGTACGATACAGGTGCTAGAGGACATGCTGCGTGCATGCATCCTAGACTTTGGGGGCTCATGGGATAAGCATATATCCTTAGTCGATTTTTCCTATAACAATAGCTTCCAGGCGACTATTGAGATGACACCATATGAGGTTTTATACGGTAGGTCGTGCCGATCAACCTTGTGCGGGTTAGAGGCATGTGAGGCAGCTTTACTGGGACCACGTCTCGTACAGGAGACATCTGATTAGGTCCAGTTGATTCAGAAGCGGATGGATACTACGCAGTCTCGTCAGAAGTCTTATGCTGATCGCCACAAACGACCTTTGGAGTTCGTGGTCGGGGATCAGTTTTTCTTGCATGTTTTGCCGAGGCTGGGACACAAGCAGATCAGGAGACAGGGTAAACAATCACTGTGGTATGTGGGACCATTTGAGATTCTTGAGAGAGTCGGGATGGTTGCCTATCGGTTGCGGTTACCGCAGCGGTACAGAGCCATGTACGACATCTTCCACGTATCTCAGTTGCATCGCTATCATTCAGACCCGTCTCAAACCTTTCAGACAGAGGAGGTTGAGCTGGAGGCAGATGCATCCTTTGAGGAGCATCCGATTTGTATCGTTGGCAGGAGAACGAAGGTTCTCTGAGGCCAGTCTGTTCCTCTTGTATGGGTGCTATGGAAGCATGGCCGAGTGCAGGATGAAACCTGGGAGAGGGAGACCGATGTACGTGCACAGTGGCCGTATTTGTTCACGGCTATACCTTAACCACCCTTGGAAGGGAAATTCAGGGATGAATTTCTATAAGGGGGGAAGATTGTAAGAACCCAGTTCTTATTTTTGAGGTACGGTTTTCTTTTTTTTCCTTTTCCTTAAGTGTTTTTGAGAAAATATGGAAAATGGGGAAAAATCCTATATTTTGGAACTACACGCCGTGTACTTTTCCACACTCCATGTACTTTTGGCCGTGTTGGGATGAGTACACGGGGGGTGTAGCCATGTCGGTGATGAGGGGTGTAGGAACTGACTACATGCCGTGTAGTGGTACCTTACACGCCATGTAGTCAGTCGGCAGGCTTAAACAGTAAAGCGGTGGAGTCGCCGCCAGCTGGGTGATAGTACACGCCGTGTACTTGGGAGTACATGCCATGTAATCATGTCGACAAATGAACAGTGTGGTGGTGCCTCCAAATGAACAGTTAAATGAAATAAGTACACGTCGTGTACTCAAAATTACATGCCGTGTACTTTTTTTTGTCGGCTTAAAACAGGCAGTAGCCTCCTCATTTGGCAGAGGAGAAACTTGATCCGATTTGGAGCCAAAGGAGGAGGCCAGACCTTTGAAGATCCACCAGGTGTTCATCTGGAATCTTATTCAGCTTTAGACGATCTTGTTGGAACCGCACGGGTAAGCCCTCTCCTCTCCTGGTACCGTTCTTACCAATTCTTTCCTGAGGGGAAGTTATTTACGTTTGAATGGGTTTTGTTCTTTGTCATATCTATGCCATTCTTTGGCATTTCTGGAGTCAGAATTCAGGTATAACATTCATTGGTGTATAAGGTTGGTGGCTTTGTGTTAGTTTTCAAACTGTCATGCGTTTTTGTGCGTTTTCGTGCCACAAACCCACATTGGGGTGTCGTGAGGCTGAGGCCGTTGCTATATTTAATGCCTAGAATTGCATAGGTGATTAAATTGTGATAATAAAATGCTGTTTGGGATTGTTTCTTGGATCCGGAACCACCCCGGGGGTGTGTTCCACTGTTTAGCCGTTTGGCCAGGATACCCGAGTATATGCCTTTAAATGTAGTAATAGTAGAATTTCCTTGAGAGGAATTGCTTGTTTACTACATTTTGATATGTTGGGCATGGTCCAGTTAATTGTTTATCCTAAGGGCATTGTTGTGATTAGCCTGTGGGCACTGTACTGTTTAGCCTGTGGGCTGTAGTTATTTTGGCCTGAGGGAAACTTCTTCCATGCCTGTGGGCAGCTGACTCTGTGCCTGTGGGCGACACTACCTATGCCTGAGGGAAAACTCTGTTATGCCTGAGGGTAGATTCTTGTGTTGGATACTCATTACCCGAGGGTAGGAGTTTACGTGTCCGAGGACACTAGCTGTTCACTTAGAAATGCATTATGGTGATTTCTTATATTAAATGGGTTGAATGAATATTAAAAATGGAAATATAACTGGTAGTTGTTACTTTTGAGTACTACTTAGTTTATTGAATTTTACCACTGCACACTATTGTTGCATGCTAGCATGCAGTTGGGCACAGGCCTTTGGTGGGTGCCTATTGAGATATATTTTTCACACCCTGTTTGGGTCATGCTTTTCGACCCAAACAGATTACGTTTTTACAGGTGTAGATAGGGGAAAGATTCCCTATAAAGGTACTTGACTATTACTGTGGAGTAAGAGGGCATAGGACCGAGCCGAGGTTCACGATGCAACTACCAGTTGTTTTGCTTGTTTTTATGCAATCTGTATATTGTTGAACTATATTGATGTATAACATGTTCCGGATATTTTCTTATAACTTGAAACATGTAGCATCATCATTTATATATAATGTTGGTTATATCCACTACTGTAGTTTATTTCAGTTGTGTATGGTTTACTGCTTTCGCTGTTTGTTGTATGTTTTATTTGAATTTCGCTGCGCTACACTTTGACAAAATGAGGGCATAGTTTCCCCACTATCAGACCTAGGCCCTCGCTGCTAGTCGACAGCCTCTGGCATTTGGGGAAATGCGCTTGAGGTCATGTGGCGAATCGGGTTCGAGGCACCCGTTGAGTGGCACCCGGGGTTGGGACGTTACAATTATATAGATTTAAACTAATATATTCAGAAATATAATCTATAAATTTCATTTAAATAATTATCCATTAATTATTATTTTAATTAATTAAAATGGAAAGACATTGCGCCTTAAAAAAATAGTTTTATGAAAAAATACCTTTTTACCTCAAAATGATCTTATCATTATTTATATAAAATTTATAGTAACTAAATTATTAATTATAAATATTATAAAATATTATTATAAATAAAATTATGAATATTTAAATACCACATTTTCAATTATTTATAAAATATTATTTCAAATGGAAAATTCCAAAAATTTATTCTAGGATTACTTTGACCTATTGAGTTAAAAATTGATATCATCCTATAAAATTATATTTTTTGTCCGATGAAGTAATAAATTGTGAATTTTATTATATTATTATTTAAATATAATGTTAAATTACTATAATTAAATTTTGGGTGTTACATTCTTCCCTCCTACAAAAATTTTATCCTTGATATTTTCATGGATATTACTTTCTAAACAAATGAGGTTGGTTCTTCTTCATAACTTCATCTAGTTACCATATTTCTTACCCCATTTTATGATTTATACAAAGTAAATTTACTAGTTGAGTTATCCAATTACTCAAAAATTGTTCTTTGGTGTTAAGAATCTAGATAGGCTCGTCACAATATGATAGATTGGGTTATAATTATATTTATTCATAGGGGAGAACATGAAATGGGTCTGGAATGTACTTCCTTAACAATGAAATATAGGACACATCATGTTATTTAGAAATATTTGGTGTCATTTCCAATTGGTAAGCTACAGATCCAATTCTTTTTAGAATTTCAAAAGGTTTGATGTACTAGGGGCTCCATTTCTCTATCTTACCAAACCTTATACACCCTTCCTTAGAGATACTTTCAAGAAAATATAACCCCCTTGTAATTACAAATATTTTCTTCAATTATTAGTATAAATCTTTTTCTTATTTAGGATTTTTTTTAATATTATCCTAAATAGTCTTTTTGTTGTTGTTTTATTAGCAAGTTTTGGGCCTATAAGATTCCTTTCACCAACTACATCCAAAAATTTTAGAGTACAACATATCTTTCTATGTAATGCTTCATACAGTGCCATTTGAATACTTGAATGGAATCTATTGTTATAAAAAAAATCTGATAAAGGTAAATAATTATCCCGTATACCTTTAAATTCCAGTGATAATGACCTCAACATGTCTTATAATGTTTAAATTGTCCTTTCATACTATCTATCAAGTTGAGGGAAACAAGAGATGCTCAAATGAAGCTCAATATCAAGATATTTGCAAATAATTTTCCAGAATTTTTATATAAATAATTTACCATTATTAGACACAATTGATATATTTGATCCATAAAGCCTTACAAATTCATTAATATAGATTCATGTAAGGTGATCAAGAGGTAAATATTATCTTATAGTAAGAAAATGTGAAGATTAAGTTAGGAGATCAACAATAACCCATATTGCATCATTATTTTTAGTAGTATTTGGTAATTTGGTAACAAATTCTTTAGTAATTCTATCCCATTTATACGTAGTAATATGTAGAGTTTTCATGACTCCTACATGATGCTTTCTCCCAACCTCCACCTACTGGAAAACAAAGTATTTTGTTACGTAATCAGAAATTTCTCACTTCATATTATCCCACAAAAAATGTTCCCTCAAACCCCTATGCATCTTGGTACTACCAGAGTGTATAGAGAAATTAAATATATGAGACTCATCCAAAATTTCCATTTTTAGCTTAGGTATAGATGGAACACATAGTCTCTTTCCAAATTTCAGAACACCATCTTCACAAATTATGTCTTCCAATTTTCTATCATTAACAACTTTAATTTTCTTTTCAAAGTTCTCATCTTCATCTCGAGAACATTTCATTTTTTCCAATAAATATGGTTTGATAGTAATCTAAAAAATGAGTGATTTCTATACATTATTAATAATTCCTATATCCATATTTACTATATCAATGAACATGGGATCCCTGTCAATCCTCATTTTGGTTAGGACTCTATGATATTTCCTACTCAATATATCTGCTACCTTATTTTAATTCCTTGGGGTGGTAGTGTATTGAGAAATCACAATGCTTGAGTAGTTATATCTATCACCTTCACCTCATAATGATCACTTTTTATGAAAATATGTATTTTAGGATCTTATGGTTAGTGTATATCTCATATCTTTCACTATAGAGATAGTATCACTATATATTCAAATAAAAGGTTACAACTTTCAACTTAGGATTGTGAGTTGGATATATATTTTCATGAGTATTTAACTACCTTGATTCATAGGTAATAAATTTATCATTCTACATAAGTACACAACCAATTACATTCTTTGATACATCACTATATATCACAAATACATAATTTCGATATGGTAGAGTCAAAATCAGATCATTGACCAATATCCTCTTCAATTCTTCAAAACATTCCACAAATTCCTTTTTTCATATAAACATAACACATTTAAGTTTATGCTTAGTTAATGGGTTGGAAAATTAGTTAATGTTTTTTAACAAATAGATGATAGTAACCTACCCAAATAATGAAACTACATACCTCATTTATGTTCCTTGGTGCTGGACATTATTTATATGCCTTTTCATTAATAAGATCAACTAAGATTCCATTCTCGAAGATGTTATGGACAAGAAAAGAAACTTTATGAATCTAGAATTCATACTTTCTAAATTTCACATATAAATATTTTCCTCTAAGAGTCTCAATGATGATCCATAAGTGATTATCATGGATCTCATATATTTTATAATACACTAAGATTTCATCAATAAATACCGTAATAAAAATATCAAGATATTCCTTGAATAATTAGTTAATAAGATCCTTAAAAACAAAGGTAGGATTAGTAAATCCAAATGTAATTACTATAAACTCATAATTTCCATACCACATTTGAAATACTATCTTATAAATATCCTCTTTATTTACTCACAATTGATGATACCCAAAATAAAGGTCAATCTTTGAAAAACATTGATCCCCTTTAAGTTGATTGAATAAGTAATCAGTGTAAGGTATATGATAGTTGTTCATTATTTTAATAGTATTTATTTCCCTATAATCAATTCACATCATCATGGATCCATATTTACTCTTAAAGAAAAGAACATGGACTCTCCAAGGTGAAACACTAGGGAATATAAATACCTTATCACACAACTCATCTAGTTGTTTCTTCAACTCCATCAATTCCACAGTGTCCATTCTATAAAGAGTCTTTGATATATTTATTTCATCAGGTATTAATTTAATAGAAAACTTAAATTCCTTATATGGTGTATGAGTAGGTAATTAATCATTAAATACATCAATTTAGTCTTATACAATAGGTATATCATCATTTTGATGATTACCTTTTCCATCTGTATATTGTGTCTTCCCTTATACCCCTAGAATATTATTCAGAAGAGCCAATGTGGGTGGATCTAGACATGACTCAGATGATGAATTCTCCCCTCTAATGATAAGAAATTCCACATCTTTATCATGAATAGTATTTTATTACTATTTGTAATAAATTTATGCATCATATTTTGAAATCCATTCCATACCAATGATTATAGAAAATTCAACCATATTTATAATAATAAATTCATAAAAAGATCGTGTTTATGTTCCATAATGGGAATTTCTTAACATATCTTATTGTAGTGAGATTTACATTTGGAGTTTTGATTAATAACTCCCTTCTTAAGATACATGGGAAATATATACTTTTCTTAGAAAAAAATAGAAGATATAAAAGATTTCAAGTATAAAAGATTCAAATAAATCATTTGGTAAAATTGAAGTTATTATTAATGAACCTAACACAAATACTTTATATACTTTAACCTCAATTTTTGAGATCACATAGGCTCAACATTATCCCGTTAGCCCATTCTGTAGTAAGTTCCCTTAATGGTTGAGACATTGGTTTGAATAATTACCAATTTCATTATAGTTGAGACACTGGATAACAATTATATATTTATTTCTATTACATTCATCAGCCAAATAAACCTTATATCTACACTTATAACAAACTCCCATGCCCTTCAATTATTTTCTTGGATGTTTATTTATTAAAAGTTTCACATGATTAAAAATGATTTAGAAACTTCTTCTTCTTAGATGTGTTCTCTTTTAATGATGTTAATAAAAACTATATTTATTTTTATTTCACTTGAATATATAGGATCTATAAAATTACTTCTCTATTTTTATATCTTATTAAAATATTTCATCATGTGATGAAAAAGTTTGAGAAATTAGTTCCCTTTGAAGACTTGTATTAATCCCTTCAAATAAATGTTCAATCTTGGTTTTTGTATTATGTATATAATCTATAGCATACCTGGATATTCTTGTAAAGGTTTCCTCATACTATAAAACACTTTCTTATTCATTTTTATTTATGATAAGGAATATTCTCTTCATTTTAGTTCATTAATCGTGAGATAAATATTTTTCAAAGAATGTTACTTTAAAAAATATCCATTCTATTTGTTAAATTTATTCATCCTTCCTATTATTATATACTAATGACTACCATTGATCATAATTACCCTTGAGATAATATAATTCCTCAACAAAAGTTTCCTTTACCCCACATCATAATCCTAGAAATATATTTTCAAGAGACTTAATCTATTTATCAACTACTACTTGATTAGTAGTATTAATAAATTATAGGTTATTCTACCACATAAAAATATCCAATATAGTTATATCATGTTGTGGAACATCATTTTTCTCTATATATGAAAGTCCATTCATAAAAACTTGATTAAGCTTCCCTAATACGACCATGATCTTCTCAATTACCAAACCAGCTGTATTAGTCTACTCAGTAGGGAAATGTCTACATTTTCCATGAGTACTGATGTAATTCTTTCTTCCATGATCTATTTATAAAAAATGGAATATAATGGATTATGTCATGTCATTATGAATTTTAAATCACAATATATAATTCTAAATATGAAGTAATAATTGATATAAATTGAAAATTTATGCAGTGTTCATCTCATAATTATAAACATGATTTCTTTGGGAATATATTTAAATCATATATATATTTTCAAATCTTTCATAATGATTTGTAAAGAAAATATGAATTATCCTAAGAATATTGACTAAGAGTGTCAAAATAAGTGCATAGTAAGGGATAATTCATTATATAATAGAATTATAGTTGATATATATTTGACCAACTCTTTTTATTACTCTTAGATGCTTTTATACAAAAACTATATCCACTTATAATATTCAATAAATGATTTATTTCTTGGAAAATATAAATAATACCTACCATATCAAAAAGGTTATGATATTATTCCACAATTAGATATGTCCTAAAAATATATTATTGGGTTATGTTACCTTATTAATGTTTTCCTGAATTTATTTCCCAAAGTTTTTACTAAAATCCTTTGATACCAACTACAAAAAATTAGATTCCAATTACCCAGATCTGGTGGTTATTTTATTAAATTGACATAAGAAATAAGGGATCACATCACAAAGGATCAATTTGTTTTTTAGTCTTTAATAACTAGATACCTAAGTGATTCCAATTTTTATATTGGATATAAAATATAAAAGATAGTAATTGAAAACATTCGACACCCTTGAACTCATTCAAAGAATTATTATTAATATATTGGGGAATGTAAAAAAATAAGGGTGATATCAAATGCTCCATAAGGTTTACATACAACAGAATCTATCATGAGTAAATTAGGCATAATCAATATCACAAGGTAAGTAACTAAAATCACATTTCATTTTACCAATAACTTGAGAGTAAAATGAATCATGGATAATATCAATATTTTAATCTCATAGATAATAATAACTAAATTCTAAATTAAGGAAAAGAATAATATCATACATCATGATAAAAAAAATCATGATATTTATATCTTAATAGCCTTGTACCCTGATAGTTTAATCGATGGGCCTGTATACACCAAAAACCCATTTAATCTGCCCAACTGATTTGTATCATGAGACCTGTTGATGCATTATGGGGATATCTATAACCAAGATACTCTTATTAATAAATGTACAATTCATTCCTCATATATTTAAGGATCAATTTAATTTATAAAAAACATGACTTATCAATAAATATCCTTATTGAGTATTGAATATTGATTAGTAAATATTTTTCCCAGTCAGTCAAATAACTTTCATAATTAAAAACATATATAAAAATAGTATATAGTTTAGTAAATAATCATATCCATGATATAAATAATATAGATATTTAAGATAAATCTAACTTGCAATTACCATAATAAAATTAATCTTTCAAGATAAATTTAATAACCAAACAATTAATAACATATAATAGAAGACCATCTGTTTATTGTGAAAATATATTTTGTAATAAAATAATTTCATTTGGAAAAATAAAAAAAGTGAAAGTGAAAATTTTAAATAATAATTCATTAAAGAGTTTTATTTTTAAAATAATTGAAGATGTATAGAAGAAGTAAAATGTCATAAAAATGTTTATAGAAATGGGGAATTCTGTTAATGCCTTATACATTAAAAACATTTTTTTTATTTTTTGTAAATAAGGTTGAAAATGACAATTTAAGAACAAATTAGAAATATTTATATAAAACAATTTAAAAATTAAATAATAACTTAAAATATACTTAATAAATCATTTAATTTACTAAAAATAACTTTTTTAAAACAATTTTGAAAAATATTGATATGGAAGAAAAATATACCCGAACAAAAAGAGCAATAAAATTATATATTTTTTAAACGTCTCATGCTTGATTCAAGTGAAAAAGAGGATAAATTTTAGAATAAAATATAGAAATTCATTAAATATCTACAGGATAAGAAAATTATTGGTTCTTATGAAGGAGAAATTATAATATTCATTCAATGAAAATATAAACAATACCAAAAGAAAGTGAGATTGAAAAATAAATTCTTACCTATTTGGTAGCTTTCAAATTGAAAACCATTGAAAAAAGTAAAAAAGAATTGAAAAATTAATAATTATTAATAAATAGGTATTCATGTTAAATATATCAAATTATTAGTATAAGAACCACATAAAATTTAATAGTTTCATAATGACAAATATGTCTCAATAGAGTGGTAATTGAGAAGAAATCCCTTACCCAACTCTTAACTTTAGTTAAACTTGACTTAAACTCTAATATAATGGTTTTAAAAATGTTATTAATTTATACCAAAACCATATTAATATTTATAATATCACATGTAATCATCTTATAACATCTTATCGCACATCTATTAATAATATTTCATTATTACAATTGGTTCAGGTGTTAACTATTTCATTTTATCATGCATGTTTTTTATGAAAGTTTTGGTTATTGTGAATAGTATATAGTTCATCATCTCTAGAATTATATTAATTATATTAATTTCATTTGTTTCAATTATATACATGTTTAGAATCATTCTTAAAACTTTATCATGGAAAACAAATCACATCGCTTTGTGGAGACGGTTGGTCAAACATATGCATGAGAGACATTATTGTTTACTAATGGGTGAAAGGGTAAATATGTAGATGATATATTATATCTAATGAATAAAAATTATGTAATAAGTATCATTTATATCCATTTTCCATCATTTTTACTATCTATGTGAGTCGGTGATGGAAAAAAAATTACATCATTTTACGAGGTTGTAGTCCTTCGTACACACGAGTGATGGTTTTGTTTCCAATTGGATAGAGAAGGAGATGGATAAATTTTATGGAATAAACCTAATTACATATAAGTTTGTGGTATATATTGGTTTTATTATATTTAAATCATTAATACATAATTTAATTTGGTAAAAGAAGAAGTAAAAATAATGATTCTAGTGAAGTGATTACCATCTCTTAGAAAAACCTCCTTTGGATCTCTTATTAAGGACCCTATGGTCAGTCTTTTGGGAATAATAGAAGCTCTAAAACATGGGTTAAGATTTTTGTTATAGTTTTTTCAGGGTTTTATTAATCTAAATTGATTTATATGCGTGATTATGTAAGGGGAAGAGGTTCCATTTTATAATTGAGGTGAGTGGCACACTTGTATTTTTTCAAATATTTACCATAATATCAAGTTACATTCTTAGGAAATTGGCCTAAAAATGGATAATATTATATTTTTATATGGTTAAGTTCCAAATAAAACCAACCAATGGGGTTTTAAATGTTATTATTTAATTTTTACCCTTATCGTTTTAGGTTATCCTCCGATGAACCCGTTTTTACCTTAACCGTAGTAATTAATTTTTAAGTTTTTTAACTATTCATTTTAACAAAAAATTAAGTTAAAATTATTAATTAATATTAATTACTATTATTCAAAATTTTTAATAAATTCTATAAAATTTAATTTATATAATTTTTATACTTTAATTTAAAAATAAACCCACACAATGTGTCTAAAAATGGTTTTTTAAGAATTACATTTTTTAAGCATAAGATGATATCAAATTAAATATATGAATAATAATAATAATTATATGGATTTAAACTCATAAATTTATATATAATATATAATTTTATTTTAAATCATTTATTATTAAATATTATTTTATTTTATTAAAATGGAAAGATATTATTATTTAAAAAAACAGTTTTCTTAAAAAATCCCTATTACCTCCAAATGATCTTATCATTATTTCTATAAAATATATAATCAATAAATTAATAATAAAAAATATTATAAAAAATTATTGTAAATAAGATTATTAATAGTTATATAATACACTTTCAATTATTCTTAAAATCTTATTTATAAGGGAAAATTTCACAAAGTTATTCTTGGTGTATTTTGACCTATTAAGTTCAAAATCAATATTCATCCTATCAAATACTATTTTTTATTCCATGAATTATTAAAATGTAAATTATTTTATAGTTTTATTGAAATATAACTTTCACTTACTATAATTGGATCTTATGTGTTACACACACCCAAAGTAAATAGACATGGGCCATAGTAAACATGCTATACTAGACTACATGCATAATGCCAGTTAAACCTATACACATCATGTATAATAAAATAAAACATTATGTATTTAGATGAAAACATTCCATGAGAATAATAAATACAAAGGTAGTTCCATACTTAGTGATACATGCCGCCTAACCCTTGGGATACATCATGCACTTGTTCAAAAGAAAGTTAAAGATCTTATTCTTCTAAGTCCATCTCTGGTGTGATTTTGGGTGAGTTCTATCAAACTGTTTTAGTATGTATGATTTCAATCATATTATTATAGGGTAAGTTTTCTTAGTCCACCTTCATTAGGGTTTAGTGCATCATTTTTTTCAATTCATTGGACAAGATACCCTAGGTGGACTAGACTAGGAATCCCTCTATGTGGCATGGGGGTTATACCCTCATTCCCATCATCTTATTCCCTAGTTGGGGTTTTAGGAATCACCTGACCAACATACATGGGCATGATCCCTTATTTATAAGGCTATTATAGTTAAGTTTAGGTATACACATAGGACCTGGTTGTGATCCCCTATCTGTGTAACCACTTCTAATTTCTTTCGGTGAGATGTTGTCTGATCGAGTAAGTATCTCAGATGATTATTCTTAGTTACTGCATGATTCTTCATGGAAAGACCCAATGGGTATGTTCTCTCAGATGAGTTCTATCAGTATATTAATATACAATGAGTAAGATCTCTCAGACAAGTTCCATCAGTGATGGAAAGACTCATGGAGTGAGTTCTCCTCGATGAGTGTTACTTTGATCCTCTAGTAGAATCCTAGGTTTTTAGTGAGGTTGAGACCTACACTTCAGACTTGGTGTCTACCTTTAATCATATTTGGGTTATTTTTGTTATTATTATCTATCATTTTCTTATTGACATATCTTTGTGATGATGATTTGACTACTCTCTTTGATTATTTATGTTTGGTGATTTTGGGATGTCCTACTATGTATGCATATACTCACTCCTGCATGGGATATGCCCATGTATATCATGTATTATGCAGATGAAAAGTATATAATTGGAGTCCTAGGTGGACCAGGAGTATATGTAGATTAGTTGGGAAAGAAATACCTCATATGGATCTAGGATGTTTTGTGGGTAGCTTACTCCATGTTTTCAGTAGGTTGGGTTCTTTTATAGATTTAGTGGGATTTTATTTATCCCCTTTCCACTTTTTACATTATACTTATTGTGCTATAATATGGGATATGTTTTCTGTATGCATTTACAGTATGATTTGTTTACCCTTTTACATTATACTCATATATGGAAATGTGTGAGTATTGGAATCTTAAGATAAGTCCTCCCATGTGTGTGATATGCCTATTCAGAGCTAGTCACTAGCCCTGGCCTATTGAAGGTGGAATCAAGGTGTCATTCGTGGCTTATGACCAGGTAGGATGACCTTAGTGGGTCAAGTCGTGAAAGAGAGGTATCAAATGAGGAAATATTTGGACCGTTGTTTGAAGATTGTCTATACGAGGGGTTTGGTTTTGGAACTCAGGAAATGATGTTACAATTCCTTGTGTTCAAATTTTAGGATAAGGAATATAGTGTTAGTGTGGAGGCTAATATATTGATCCAATAGTACCATGATAACCAATGTTTAACTCAAAACATTTAGGAACTAGTTGTTGGTAAAACATCAATACATGCATCATATAGTAATGATTTGTGGTTTCCATGTCCTTATTGAGTTAGCTACCCAAATATTCTTTTTTGACCAAAGTGTGTCCTGAATAATGATCGATGCCTCTAAAATGATAGCTATCTAGGATTATGTAGTGGGATCACAATTATTATCCATTTTGTGATGAGGATTTATTTTATATCCCTTTATATAAGGAGGATCCTATGGTTTTATAGGGAGTTATGTCTCCATACATTGAGCAACATGCTAACTGACCTATGGTGGTTTAGGTGGATTATCCCTATCTAATTGAGTAGCAGTTTATTCTAGTGTTATTGGAAGATGAAGCACCCATGATGAGTGTACTTCATGTCTTTTGAATATAGAGATTTCCTAGGTTTCATGGTGAGACATACCCCCTTCACATGCTATAGATAACTGACTCGAGAATGTACTGTGAGTGTCTTTATCAGTTAGGAACCCTCTTAATGGTGTTTCTGGAAGTGAAACTTCTTTAGGATGATGCATGGTGTCAATAGAGCCCTATTTTGGTGACATTTGATATAGATTTGGGAATGTAAGGAAGATGGACACTTCCCCCCAAAAGATTCATTATTGTGACATGATCTAAAACCAGACAAGAAAGTTAGTGGCACCTAAATCAGATGGCGTTGAGGTGTGGATGATGATTTCATTTGACTTGTACGTTTGGGGTTATTTTGTTATACTAAGGTGTTGAAGAGAGACAAGTTTATTGAGAATAATTGGATAATGGGAAGTATAACATCAAAAAGTGGGACCTTGTGGCTTAGAGGATTCATGTGTGTTTCAAAGTATGACATATTTCTTCTCTACTTCAACTGTAGTTTTTTGCATGGATTCATAAGACACATTTCCCTAAACGTTTCCCTATTAGTGACCTAGAGATTCTAGTGTGCATTTTTCTTGACCCTTTTATTTGGAGGATCTTAAGGAGAAGTTTTGGTGAATAAAAACTTTTGATGATAGTGTCACCTAAATCTAAGGGGAGAGGGATACATCCTTATGTAGAATCTTTATATAGTGGAAATGAGGATATAAAATGTTTTCCTCAGTATGGAATAGTTTCCTACTTTCTATGCCTAGTTGGATATTTCTAGTGAGGGTTTTAGTGTATATGAATTAGAGTGATAGAATGTTTCTTCTTTGGTGAGAAGGAATCCCAGGTAGAGCAGAATGAGCACATGTGTAGGAGGATACAACCAATTTCGTATCCATTTTATAGTATAAACCTTGGTGTAATAGATTCAATGAGATTTAAATTTCCTGCATTGTTGGAGGAGCATGGATATTTATTCTTTGAGAATGTTATAGTGTTACTTCCCCAACAAAATTTTGTTTTATGTATAGTCTTGCACGTAGGGAAATACTGATATCTTCTCTTGCATATTATATGACCCTGTGTAGCTATGAGAGGTGAAGGTATAATTTGATATATTTATAGAGTAGGGGATTTGTTAAAACTAGTATGATTCCCTAGGTACCGTAGTATTGTTTTACTAGAAGTCATGTGTGAGACTGGGGTTATTCATTGATTAATTTCACCTAAACTAGGTTACTAAAAGAGTATCCACCCCTAAAATTGATGACTTCAACAATCGATAATTAGGCAAAAAGTGGTTCTTAGATTTTGACCTCAGATCGAGTAATCACCGTATCTATGTTCAAGAGGAGGATATTCCAAATATGTCTTCCTAGAGTTTTTGGGGTTTTTTTGAATTATTGGTGGTACCATTTGGAATGTTGAACACATAATGGTGTTTTTTAGACTTATAAACTAGATCTTTCAGCCCTCATTTGTATCATGGTAGTATTTTTCTATGACATCCTTGTGTACTCATCATTCAGGTTGGAACATGAAAGACACTTGTGGATGGCTCTAGACATGCTCTAAGAGTACCAAATCTACAGGAATCTCTTGAAGTGTTAGTTTTTGGATTCAGGAGGTCCACTTCTTGGGATATGCCTTCTTATAAATGGGAGTTATAATGGTCCCAAAAAAGGTTGAGGTAGTACTATCTTGGTATCTACTTGAGAGTGTGGTGGTGTTAGATGACGCTCATAATATGGTTTTTCATTTTCTGTGGTTGAGTGATGAGTTGGCCTCTTTGAAATTGAACCTTAAGGATAATGATTGTAAAACATATCTATAGTATATGGTTGTTACCCCTACAATTATTTTTCAAGATAAGGAGGAACAACTTGGGGATATTTATTGTGAGATATTTTATGACTAGATATCTAGTGGACATGTTTGTAATAGATTTTATTAAGGTAGGGAAGACATCACCCTTGTTCGAGGATGAAGGATTACACCAGTCCTAATACAAGAGGATTCCCTTAGTAATATATCCAAGAGAAGTGCATATGTACTAGAACCCTTTGGAATTTGGTTTGGTGGATAAGGATGGAGAAGTGTGTTGATTATTTTATCTCTTGACACATAACCTATCAGTAGGTAGAAGCCAAGGTGACTAAATGGGAGTGGAAATGGGATGGTACCTTTTTGGTTTTCATAATGGGGATCCCATGATCAGTGAGTGGTCATGATGAAAACTGAGTGATTATAGACTAAATCATAAAATTATCCCTCTTCTTAACTTCTGATAGAAGATCATAGTGAAGAGTTTATGGTGCCTATACGTGCAGGAGGCATTCCAACTTCCTGGGATTCCCTTGATGATTGTTTCATACCAGGATTTTTATTTCACATAATAATTATAAAGAAGTTTATGGGAGGCTTTAGGACTCAATTTTGGTTGAGCACAACACTTATATCCCCAATAAAATGGCCATTTAAATCAAACCACTCAGGTTTTAGAGAACATTATCTGGGTTTTCATGTTAGTTTTGTCCATATCTGAGAGAATCATCTAACATCAGTAGAGTTTTTGTATCAACATTGTTACCACTCCACTATCTAGGTATCACCATTTGATGCTAGGTATGGAAGACCCTAAAAGTTAATATTGTACCAGTCAAAGCTATATGAACAATATTTATGGTCCTAGAGTTGGTGAAATGGATGGTTGTAAAAGGTTTAGCTCATCCTGGTGTGGCTGAATACTACCTTGATTCATCATGAGTCCTTTTCATACCAACGATGAAGTACTTGAAAATTTTATGAGCATATCATGTGTTCTAGAAGATCTCACCTTGTTGAGGAATAATTTTTTTATGGTATGGAAGGCTATCTTTGATGATCAAAGGCCCTCATTCCAGCTACCGTGTTGGGTTAGTTAGGTGGAATAACACTTAGTCATACCGTTATAGTTAGACCAGGAACATGATGGATTCTATATGTTAAAAATGAGGTGGTATGTTAATATATCATTGCATGATATCAAACTGGATAATATGGATATCGAGGATGGAGTAACCTTTTCAAGGTACCTGGTGGTGTTTATGAACCATAAGGGAAAAACATTCATTTGAAAGCATTTCCCTTGGGGGTGTGTTTGTTGGCAGCATGAGAACCACTAATAGAGATTTTAAAAGTAGGAAATCCATATGAGATTTCAGTATCTTCACTTGTTTGAGTAGGATTTCACTTTTCAAGATTAAAATACTTAAAGGTGGGGAGAATGAAACAACTGTATTTTTTTATTGTAATATTTTGGAATATTTTTAAAAAATATTTTTAGTATAGGGTGTAGAATCAGTGTGGAATTATGGGTCCCAAAAAGATTCAGTGAAGATATATTAAAAATATTAAATATATTAAATCATATGTGTGCAGTTTTTATTATAATGAAATATCTCCCAAAAATTGTTTCAGATGAGAAATATGATACCACCATTCAATCCAAAACGTGGGTTTTACCCTAGGTGTGACATAAGTCTTTTCATCATTAGGCACTTGGATAAAGCGCCTTCATGGGATAATTAAATTAATTAAATTAAATAATTAATTTAAGAAAAAGCAATGAAACCTATATACAAACCATGTTATGGTGAATTCCATATGGTTAGCTACATTACCCTAGAGGGAATAGAAGGGATATACTAAGAAAGAGATCTGGTGGAAAGAACATTATCAGATGGTCATCAGCTATGGATTGAGGATCAAATTACTATGAGTATCATCACCATTGATTGAGTTCTTGTATATCACCAAAAAAATGAAGGGAAATAATTATTCATCCTTGATCGATCTAAACTCAAGGTATGGAATTTATTTTTGTTGTTTAATATTGTTATTATTTATTATATTTTGAATGATAATCAATCTTTTTAAAAATTTATTCACCCATCAAATGTTGATTTACGATCGATGAATTTATTTTTTTCGAATTAAGAATTAATAATATTTGATTATCCTTGTCATTTAATATTTTTCAACATATTCAAGATAGTGAATCAAGGACAACTTGAAAAATGGTTGAGGTTTATTCCTCATGTTTATGTTTTGTGTATTTCTCACTATAGTAGCCCATAATTTTCAATACCTAGATATCAAATCTTAATAAATTAATATTCATTACATAACATAATGATACATTCCATAATTATACAGGACTAATTCCTTTGAAAAATTTGATACATAAAAAACTATTTCATAAGTGAATTTCATCATCTCCCACTATGTTCTTCATAATTATCACCCTTCTTAGACATATCACACTTTATACCTTTATTTATAAACTAGGGAAACAAAACATAAGAAAGGGAAAGCTATGGTGCTCAGTAAGGGTAAAAAAGTGAGATATCAATGATAAATTAAAAATAAAATGAGAATAAGTGTATGAGATCATGAGAATAACATTTGAAAACCATACACTTTTATCATATATCATAACCTTTAGTTGTGAAATAAATCTTGGGATTTTGTAAGAAATGAATCATAAAGGAATCAAATAACATGAGCCATGGAAGCATACAATTGGCATAGGACATAGATTTTTGGAAAACATATAAGCATAAAAAATAATTTCCTAAGTTTATAGGGATTAATTAGAATACTATCATAGTGTATTGGGTTCACTCCCCAAACCATTTAAGTAGTCTAGGTTCACTCCCAAGACTATTATAGTGGAAAAAGTCCCTTACCAAATTGGGTTTACTTAACATTACAGTCTTTTTTATCTCATTAGATATCCACATTACCCTAATATATTTGAAGGATATATAAATCCAGGACCACACATCACATAATAAAAATCATGCAGATGTGTGCCACAAGATCATAAAACATTCACCATATCATAACTAGGGGAAAGAAACAGTTTTCATTAGCATTTCATCAGGGCATAACCAGTGGAAAAGAAATAGGTTTCAAAAAAATATTTTCATCATAATCAAAAAACATCCAGAGAAAAAATAAGGATGATAAACTTGTATTATATTCATAATATATCTTAAGTAAAATAAAGGATTTTTTTCATGAATAAATAGAAATAACATTAAAATATTAAAAAACATTCTCGAGGAAAATACAATTTTCACTTTGAAAATTACTTTTTAAAAATAAAAATTCACAAAATAAATTAAAAAACATTTTATTTATAAATAACATAAAAAAATATAAATTAATTTTTAAATTATTTATTATCCATGATGGTGGGAAATTCCTTTCATGCTTTATATGTTTAAACAAATATTCCTTTCACATTTTTGATATAAATTCAAAAGTACATCATTTTAGAAAATTAAATGAAGATTCAGTTTAAATAATTTTGTGAAAAGTAAAACATGGGTAAAAATTATTTTAATCAACCATATTAGTTTATTTAAACCACATTGGAAAACATTTTTATGAAACATAGACATGAAATAGAAAGTATTTTCAATTGAAGATATTAATAATGTTTATTTTACTTAGAAACATTCTTTTGGTCTCTTTAGTTCTTAAAGATAGAAAAAAGAAAGAAAAAAAATTTATTCTATAGAAATTACTATAGTAGAATAAAATTAATGGTATTATTGAGAGATAAGTCAAAGAATTATATCATCAAATACATAATCATAATCAATATTGGTAAATAATGAGATTGTAACATAAAACACTTACATTAGGTCTGATATCCTTTGTACGTGTTTGAACCTAATTTATAATAAACATTAGATTATTATATATATACTAAAAAACATAATAATATATATCATACCATATATTATTTACTTATAACCTTTTATCACCTGTTAATAGACAATTCATTATTAAGATCACCATTCTGGGAGATAACTAATTTGTTTTTCAAGTATTTTGTCCATTATAAATTGATCATTATTACATCATATATATAATTTTTATCCAGATATAAATATTATATATATTCATTATATATATATATATATATTTATATTCATCCATTAACTTTAAATATAGAAAAATGAATTAAACTGTTCACGGACACGGTTGGCCGTACATATGTACGAACACAATTTTCATTTTTCATCATATGGAATTAAAGAAAAATTAATAATAAATATTATTTATAGAAAATTATAATATATTATAAATCATAAATATTCTAAAAATATATCCTTATTACCATCCATGTAAAATAGAAATGAAAAAATAATCGCATCGCTTCCTGAAGTGGCAGTCCACATGTACGCATGAGCGACATTATTGTTTTCCAATGGAATGGATGGTATGAAGGTATATGTGATGTTATAATTCCATAAGTCTAATTATTTCATAAATATAATATATATATATACACATTTAATACATCATTATACCAACCCATTATAGGCGGTGATGGAAAAGAATTACATCAGTTTGTGAGGCGGTAGTCCGCCATTCACACGATCGATAGTTTTGTTTCCCATTTTATAGAAGATGAGATGGATATGGGTTATAAAATTAACATAATAAAATATCAATATATGTAATATACTCTTATTTTTATTTCATATTATTTTAATAATATTTAAATGATGCAAAAGAAGAAATAAAATGAAAATTCATGGTTAATAACTATACCTCTTATTCAAACAACCACTTTAGGTTTATACCTAAAGCCTTCTGAAGATATTTTTATGGAAAAATAATACAATAGGTTGTGGGTATGGATTTAATTATGGTATTTGGGTATCTATTTAACAAATTAAAAGTCTCTTGAAGTGTTCATATGAGAGCATATAGAGTTTCCTCTTATAAGTGGGGGAGAGGATACACTTGGAATTTTACGAAAGAATAAAATATATTAATTTCTTATTCGCACAAAATTGATAAAAATTAGACCATTAAAGAATATAATATTATAAAGGTTCTAATAATGTATAGATAATATAATTTAATCAAATTTTATGATATTTTAACCCTCATCTCTTTACTTTAACACCTAATAAACCTCTTTTAACCTTAATTGTGATAATAAATTTTTACTCTTTTTAACATTCATTATGAAAAAAATGAAGTTTAACTATTTAAATATTAAAAATTATGGTTATTTAAAATATTTAATCTATTTTATCAAATTAAATTCATATAAGTGTTAAAATTTAATATAAAATTAAATCCGTAAGCGTAACAAAAATCGATTTTCAAAAGAAATTTGTTTCTTAAGTATAAAAGTTTTTTATATCAAAATTAAATATAAAATTTATTTCATTGAACTAAAATGGTTTGATAATAATATAATTGAACTAATTTTATGTTTAAAAACATTTTAAAATAATATTTAACTTTTTAAATTTTTTAAATGAAAAGTCAACTTTTAAGAAAATTAGTATTTTTTACTATTTATCAAAAAATTAATCTTTTTAAAAATTTATCAAATTTTACTCTAATATAATTTTTTACATTTTGATTTAAAAAATTTAGCTCATTTTCATATAAATTTTCTAAAAGTAGAAAATATTAATTTAAAAATTAGTTGACAAAACGCAATGAATCTATTTTTTTAGAAAAATACAGTTTTAAGCATAAAATTGGATTTATTCTTACCCGATTCCTAGAAAAAATATTAGGTGAATGATAATTTTTTTCCTAATTTTATAATATATAAATTTAATTAAAATCATTCACAATGTGTGATTAATTTAATTTATTTAGATAAAAACACATTGTGTTCATAATTTTTTTTTCAGAAAAAAATTTCATTTACTTTCAAATGTTTTTTATTTTCATTTATAATCAATTGATAACCGATTAATTTATTAAATACATGTGTAGAACTTTTAAATTTCATAATTTAATTATTATTATTTATACCCACCAATTAAATGACAAGTTAATAACAATATTATATATTACGGTTCATTTAGACTTGGGGTTATGTGTATCAGATGTTATCAAGGAAAAAATAATAAATTTATTTGAAAATAAATATATCATAAAATATTAGGGTGTTACATTCTTACCACATTAAAATGAATTTATCTCTCAAAATTAAATCTTTTTGATATAAAAAATTAGGATATCTATGCCATTTCACATTCTTGGGTTCCCACACAGCTTCTTCGAATTTACGATTCCTCCAGAGAAATTTAACCAGGTGAGTATTATAGTTTCATTGAACTTATCTCTATGATACAAGATTTATACTAGTTTTTATTCAAAGGAATGATCATGTTTTAGTGGTATAACCTTTGATTTTATTACATTTGATGGATTTGGTATGTACTTTCTCTTAAGAGATACATAGAATACATCATGAACTTGAGAGATGTTCAATGGAAGTGTTAAGAATTAAAATACCATCCCTACCCAATTAAGAATGTCAAAAGGGAAAATATTCCTAGTTATTAGCTTTAACTTCTTTCTAAATCTAATAACCTTCTTCCATAGATAAATTCATAGAAAATAATTCTCACTATCTTTAATTTTTAGATCACACTAATGATTGTTAACCTAACTTTTCCACAAAATTTGAGATGGTTTTTTGTGATATTGAATGACCATGACATTCTTTAAAATTTTATCACCTAGATTATGTCCCAATATCTTTATTTCTACAACATCATCCCAACATGTTGTAGTTCTACACTTCTTTCCATAGAGGGATTCATAAGGATCCATCTAAATATTTGATTGAAAGCTATTATTGTAATAAAACTAAACTAGAGGAATATATTAATCCCAACCACATTTGAAATACATATAAAAAGATATAAGTATATCTTATAGGGTTTGAATGGTTATATCATACTGACTATCTATATGAGGATGATATGTTTTTATGAAACTCAACTATGTATCCAGATCCTACTAAAGGATTGACCAAAACATTAAGATAGACCTCAGATCCTGATCATATACAATAGAACATGGTACTCTAAGTAAGCTTACCACTTACTTAATATCTATTTTGGTAAGTTTATCAAGAGATAAGTATTATATTATTATAATGAAGTGTACTGAATTTTAATTTGATCAACTACAACCTAAATAGAATTATGTCCCTTAGCTGTTTTGGGTAGTCCAATAACAAAATACAGGGTGATGTTTTTATATTTCTATTCTGGTATGGGAAATTTTTATAACATACCCTTATACTTCAATCTATTATCCCTAACTTGATAACATTCCAAGAAATAATATACACACTTAAAAATATCTCTCTTCATGTTGTCCCACCAAAAATAGTCTTTTAGATCTATATACATCTTTATTATTCTAGGATGAATAGAGAATGATGAACTATGAGCCTCAGACAATAGCTCCTAATTAGAATATGGTATAGATGGAACATATAAATAGTTACTGAACCTCATCAGTACATAAAAATCAAGTATAATCACATGAATATTTCTCACCTTCTTTTTTTGGTCCAAATCATACTTCTATGCCTATTTAATCTTCACTTGGACACATGGTTGAACACTCATTTGAGAAAGATAATATTTCTCCAGTTACTTCAAGATTTAAAGATCCATCCTTTAAAAATCCATAAATATTGGATCTTTTATGACCCTCATCATAGATAATATAGCATTATCCTTTCAACTAAGATCATCTTCCACCTTGTTCGCTTTCAAAGGGTGGTAATGTATTGAGAAATCATGATCATTAATTATCTCCAACCATCTTCTTTGGTTCATATTAAAATCTTTATATGTGAATATATAATTTATAATATTATGATTAGTATATATATCACATCTTTCTTCATAAATATAATTCCTCCAAACCATCAATTCAAAAATTACCATATGTTACTTCAAAGTATGATTGGTTAATTTTTCCCATGATCCTTCAATTATCACGAGGTATAAGATATCACCATATCATTATTTATGAGAACACATCACAGCACTTTCACCAATTCAACACTAAAAACTAAAAACCATTCTCCATTATAAGGTAATGTAAGAATAGGTTCATTGACTAAACCTCTCTTCAGTTCCTATAAATTTTCCTCACATTAATATATATAAAACACTTGGATCCCTATCGAGTTAACTTAGTGAGTGGATTAAGCATTCATGTTTTTTTACAAAGACCCAATAATATCTAGCCAAACCAAGAAAACTTTTGATCTCATCAACAATGGTTGTTATGGGAAAATTTTCAATAACTTATGTCTATTATGGGTCTAATGATATAACATCTATTGAGATTATATGAACCAATAATGAAACTTTTGGAATCCAAAATTCACATTATATAAACTTTGCATACAACTTATCCTTCCTTAGGGTGTTTAGTACAATACTCAAGAGGTATTCATTCCCTCCCTTTCTCTTTTAATAGATAATAATATCATCTATAATGACTAATAAAAATTGATTCAGGTAATCTTTAAAGACCCAATTCGTTAAATCCGTGAAGAAAATAAGGGAATTAATAAGAAAAAATGGCATCAATATAAATTCATGTGTCCATACCTTGTATGGAATTCTGTTTTGGGCATATCCTCCTTCATGAACCTTAATTAATGATATCTAGAATGATGATAAATCTTATAAATGTATTTATCTCCACTTATTTGATCAAACAAGTCATCAATACGTGGTAGAGGATAATTTCTCTTGATAGTGATTTTGTTAAGTTATCAATAATCATTGTAGAGTCACATTGATCCATCTTTCTTCCTAAAAAAAGAACTGGTGAACCCCAAAGTGAAACACTTCTCTAAATAAATCCATTATTAATATTCTCCTAGAGTTTATTATTAAATTATTATAACTCATTCTATACCATTCTATATTGAGTCTTTAAAATGGGTGTAGTACCAGGTATACGTTATATTGAGAACTCAAATTCATGATTCAATGTAATACTAAGAAAATCATTAAAAAGACATAAAAAAAACTCCCATATAGTAAGAGGATAATTTATTTTTAGTTTATACCCAACCAATTGAGATAAAAACCCTTTTGAATAGAAATTAATACCCATATAATGTATAGTATTTCCATCAGAAGTTTATATTTATCAGGACAATAATAGGTGATCATAGGTTGGTTTGGAATATTAAAAGCGAATTCCATTCTCCAAAAATTGATGTGGAATTTATGTATAGAAATTCAATCCATGCCTAAGATAACATCAAATTATACCAAATGGGGAATAACAAGATATACCAGAAGCACATTCCCACAAAAACAAATAGTAGAAAAATAATAGACTTGAGATGAAATCATAGTACCATTAGGGGTTTTAGCTATTAATTCAACATCTATTTTTTGGGTTGGTATTTTAATACCCTTATAAAATTATTCAAATATAAAATAGTGGGTAAATCTAGAGTCAAATAAGACATTAGTAGTTCAAGAGTGAATAATAAGTGTTCCTTTAACCATGTTGTTATCATACTTATCATCATAAATAGTGATCGCATGATATTTCCATTTCTCTCTTAGATTAAGAGGTGAATGATGTCGATCATTTTCATTAGCCTTTGTATTTGATCATTGGTTAGCATAATTACCATACTCATTGCATTTGAAACATTAGAGTGTAAGTGGTGCATTTGGTGATGCTTTCTCTCTATTCACATCATTACCTAACTTCTCCCCATTACTTCAGCATTTGATTTCCCAATTACCTTCCTATACACTCTTAAATTTTTTTACCACTCCTTAGTAGAATATCCTATATTTTTCCTTCTACACTTGAGAATAAATCAAGGCTAATATTATTCTCTCCATGGTTTTTAGAGTTTCATTTTAATTCAAAATTTCTTTTCTTATCAAAACCATGAGATTGATGGGTAACCCCAATCTCTAGTTCCACCTTGATAGCACATCAGATTATTTATTTATATCTACTGAAGTATTTTATAGCTAAATCCTACCAGATACTTGGTTTTAGCTCACTAAAGAATTGATCAACCTTAATTTTCGGATGGATGATAATACCATAATCCTACCTTACATGTATTGTAAAATTTATTGGCATAAGAAATGTAGTGGAATAAAAAAAAGAAGAAATTTATTTTTTTTGCTACGATTAACTTCATAAAATCATCTCCACTATAAACACAACTCGGTTACAAACAGAAGGATCCCATTTGAAATAATTAATCACAAAAAATACAAATAAATACCTCATTTGATTTAAATTTTCATTCATCAATCATTTTTCACTGGAGAACATTTCTCTATGTAACTCAATTCGAATCCCTCTAGATCATCCACACATTCATTGAAAGTATACAAGAGAATCAATCATCTAATTTCGAGTTCTAGCATGGAAATTTGATGAAACATTTGAAATCTGGATGATCACCACCTCAAAGATCCTTCGATTTATGAAGAAAGACTTAGATCATTTTCTTCTCTCTCTAAGAAGCATGATAGGAGAGATTGGATCTGAATTGCTATTTAGTGAATAGTCATTTTCATGAGATTCCCTTTCCTCCTTATATTATGAGATTCTAAAACACCAAAAATGGCTCTTAGACCCTGGATATTTATTGACCACTATAAATGACATATTATTTATGTTTTACTAGGTAATCAATATCATTTATATTTTCGTAACCTACTTATAATATAAAAAATATATTATTTGATAAAAAATATCCATTAACTCAACTCTTCATTCTTGTAAATATTAAACAAACCGTGAAAATTAAATTAATATTTTTTCATATAATTTTTACCTGGATTTACTTTAATAATTGTAAATAAATTCAATTTCAATTATTCTAAACATGAATAATAGGAATTTATTTATTCTTTGGCGATCATATATTCTCATACATCTCTTAGATCCAATAGTTGTTCCCACCATTTTCTATACTCCTATTCATTATAATCTGGCAGACTTTTGAATATGATAAGTGTGTGAACCTCTAGGACCTTATCTCAAGATCATTGAATATTTTTTAAAGATAAAAAGTATATTCTAACAACCCATAAATGCCCCTAAAGATATTAGGTATAGTCATAACATGAAAACCTTTCCTATGAACACATGTTGTGTAATATAATATTTTTTGTATCAAGATATTTCATAAAGTAAAATTTACACTTTGTGTCATATTAATTTCTGGATTTATTATTCATTGAATTAGCTAGAAAGATGTACCTTCCCATACTATGGCCATGGTCTTAATGAAGTTACTACAATCCTGGTTAACTAGGCTGGTGATATCACTTTCTATTAGAAGTGAAAAATACAATCTTTATTATTAAATCAATTCCATACCAACAATAATGCACCCAACACATGAAACCTCACTATGAATTCAATGTCATATTTTTTCATTACATAAAAGTACATGATCAAATAGTATACATTGATAACAATATTAAGTCAATAGAATATTACATGTGTTTATAGATAAGAAATACCAATTACACCCAAAACATGTGGTGTTTATATTAGAAAGTTACTCCTCATGATCTCATCTATTTGATATCACCAAGTGAGAACTTCAAGAGAAGAAGTCTCAATTCATATGACCCCCTGGAACTTAATGGTCATACATAATCTTTTTCTATTCAGTATGATGAATCTATACTATAGGAAATATTTTTAACATTAATATGATCATATCACAAGGTTCTCATTATAGACTGGGAACTACTATAACCTTTCTATATGATAAATAATCTATGTAAATTACCATCAAATAGTGGATGAATAAATATCAACACTATTATTGTAAATATACATCATTCACAACTCATTGTATACGTGATAAGAAAATAAAAAATTACTATTTATGTTGGGTCTTGGGCACCCACTATTACAACACTCCCACATATACCAAAGACAACATGATGACTACACTTTTTAGAACTCACATGATAAGTTAATGCTTCTGGTGAGTTATAGATTTAGTCATTGGGATTAAAACATCTCCAATTTGTGTCTATTCTACTATCAGTGACTTCACCTCCTTGAGTGAGACTCCTCTAGACATGAAATCATTGATTATATTATTTTTATCAACTTTAAAAACTTGACATATTGAATATTTATAGTAGTAGTAATAACATAATTTTTATTATGATAAAACATTAATTAATTGGTGAGATTCTAATAAATAGAAAAAATAATTTTTATTTTACAATTATTATTCAAATTCATCAGAAACTTCAATACACTCAATATTTTTATATATAGATACCACTAGCTTGAATGATCTTCTCTTTACCATTCCTTAGATTGACTAAGATATTAGATCATATTGATACTAAGTAATACTAGTTTGTGTCCACTTAAAACTAGGTTTCATCCCTCTCCAAATACTAGGAACATGTCTCTTGTACTCTCTCAAGTACAATTGGATAACTCTGATTTCTTCCTGTTTAGTTATCCCATATATAACTGATTTTTTCCTTCCATAATGTTTATATTTTCAATATCATATCTTTTACATAGTAGGTCAATAGTGATTTATCCATCAAAAAAGTATATGATATTTAACTCACCACATTAATCTACTCCTATGTCTTATACATGTCTCCAAAGAGAGATTTATACTGTGTGAAATTGGTAATAATTCTCTCTCAAATTATTCCAACTTGTATTTTTCAATACCATGTCAGTACATATAATTTTTACTTGGTATAAGAAAAATTTAGATATTCCTAAATAGAACTTGTTACCTAGAACGTAGGTTACTACTTTAAGCTAGTTTATGGGGAGTTAAATTCTATTCGGTCTTAGCTAATTGTAAGACCAATAGTTGTTTTCCATATGTTATCAAACATATTTAACTTGAAAATAAGGGTTCTCCTAATAACCACCAATGTACATATTAATTTGTTTTATTCCAAATTAATATTCTATGATCTTATTTCTTAATTCAATTTAGAACAATATTTTAGTGACTTTCACCCTTTATTCGAATTTTACAGGGTCATCGGCCCATTATAGTTGCATCGTATAGACGCCTTCCAAGATTGGCGGCCTTGACATCCAGTTCCCAATTAAATGATAAAATAAATTAACTATGACAAGTTGAATTATAATTTATTTATCCATAATGACTTGGTATTACCAATAAAGCATTATTAGTGCCACGATGGTACCAGCCATGTATAATCTGGCTTGAATACCCACCACATTATTCAAAATAAAAAGCATATGTATTTTGATACATGGACTTTATTATTTAATTTTAATTGATCTTTCCAATCATAGCTTGTTTGCATTTTCATATTAATTATAAGATAAATTATTCTCAATGAATATTGTATCACAGGCCATGATGAATAGAAAAACATTACCATGGTTTTATCCTTCCAACATAGTTTGTGTGTTTGGAATAATCATTTTCCACAAGTTCTCATGGAACTTTTTCCTATACCAACTAGTTTTTCAAATCTGGAATTGATTAAATCAAAGTCAATATTTCTCCAACTATTTCATATAGAGATTTTTAAACTTTTTTATTATCTATAAATCAACTATAACTTTTCTATCTTATGGATTTATTAATATCCTCTTAAAACATTAGGATACCAACAAAGATTCACTTTTTGTTTTTTTGATATGAGTTTTTTTAAATCTTTAACAACCAATTTTCATCTAAACACATGTTATTATGACATAATGGATTTATATCATACTATAACTCATATTATATCCATTTTATATTATATTTTGCATATGGTTATGAGATATCACTGCTATTTGGGAAGAATGTCTTGAAATAAAACGGAAGCATATGCAATGCATACGAGTCATAACATTGATTCTCCTTTTACTTACATCATGAATTTTTTGTGTATTAGGAAATGTGTGTTTAGGAATTACTCCATGCTATATTTTATTAATCAATGTTAACATTTTAGACCCATCATCGATCCTCCTTATTAACATCATGACATTGATGTGTATATAGAAATGCGTGTTTAAGAATTACTCCATTCTACATTTTAATGATCAATTAATGTTTGGTCAAGATATTCTTCAGTATATGGTCCCAAAGAAATACTTCTGGCCATGAACATTTCATAATTCACTTTTAAATTCTGTAAAACACTTAAAGGAATCTCATTAAGTATATAAGTTTACCTCTATCTAAAACATGGAATAGTTCACACTCTCAAGATGAACAAATTATGAAATCTTTGTGGCTTAACATTATTTATAAAAGTATATTTTTCCAAAACTAAATAAATAAATGTGTCAATAATACCTAAGGTGTTTATCTCCAAAGATTATAAATACTATATTGGGTATATCCTTGATAATTAATTTTAGTTTTCTATAAAAAAAGTTATCTTTCCAGAACTAGGTATTAGAGCCTTACATTTTTATATGCATAAGTTATTACCAATGATTCAAGTATTTTTGAATAATTAGTTGAGTATTCGATGCCAAAAACAAAATTCATTTCAAAATGAAATAATGTATCCTTATGTCTAATGGAAATGTGAGATAAGTTTTTTTATAATACTCAATAAAAGTTATAATCATTAATCTTGACAATTAGAAGTTGGTTAATTCTCACCCCTAACTTAGGAATCACCCTTTTTAGAAACTTAGAGAAATCACCATACTTATTTTAATATTTATATTCTTAATTCGTTAATGTATTTAAATACACATATGTGATAGGTATATTATATTCAATACCCAATAAGTATGATAAAAAAATCGCATATATATTTATGAATATACTTTAATTCAAATCCATTACTTTCTTCGACTTCAATTCATTTCATTTATTCTTCCATAGACATATCTAGAAACATAAGATGCAAATAAACTCATATTGAATTCATTTACTCTTTTCTTTCAAGGGTGTTGTGAAGGTGGATTTGGTATTACACTTTTTATTAGCCTTTTCACCTTGTCTTTCAACTTGTTCACAATCAGAAATAAATATTGATCTTTCTTTAAGTTATAAATCCTTGGAGAAATTTACCTAAAAAGGTAATGAAAATTTTTTCTCCATATATTCATTTTATAATCTTAAATGAAATTGTATTAATTTGGTGAAAATATATAAGTATTGGATTCATTGAAATATCATGATCCATATTTCAATTTACATGTATTTAGTGTAATCATCGTCTCAGCCCATTTCTCACTTAACTTTATCCATGAAAAATTCTTAGAGATGAGACAATATGTACACCATCTATTTCATGATTTTTTATCTACAACTCACAATGGAAATTGATGATAACATTATGAGGTAAAAATCACATGCATTATATATGAGTCTCCTATACAAAACATTCACACCCTCACTTCTTGAGGTTTTTTAATAGAAATTGGGTATAATGGAACTTATAATTTCAAATTCAACATTAAACTTTGTACAAGAACTATGTGCAATCACTTTTGATACACTTGGAAATTTTTGCAGGATATGAAATGTTCTTTATCCAATAGTAGTCACAATGAATATGTGGTATTAATTTCCATTTTTATACAGAATAAAACACTATCATATTAGTTCCTTTATCTTGATTACCTATTATATATTACTAATTAATTTAACCATTAAATGTATCCCGATATTTTATTGAGCCCCAATATCCACCACTTCTAGATTCAAAATACTCAGTCACAATAATATTCTAGTGGCATGAATCCTTGAAACATATCCTTTTAGTTTAAGATATGGATACACCAATACTCAGAGACTTTCAATGTAGGATTTTTAATGGATAACTACATTAACTCTCAGTTCCTTGAATTGTTGAGTGAATTCTAAGCTTTTAAAAATCTTAAACCTGATTTACTCAATTCTTTAACTAAAAATATGCATCAATCTAGCTATTACTACTTCTTGGATGTCATCTTTAGTTAATTCAACTCATCACTTTCATAACTAATCCCTAATTATAGGAGGAAACTTTAACTTGGTATGACGAGCACCCCATGGACATTGTCTTTTTAAAATTAAAATAATGTAAGACATTATGAATTAATATTTCTTTGAGTGTTTTTATTATTTATTGAAGAATGAAATAATTTTATATCTATTATGAACACACTTTGCAATCATACTCACAATTTAACAATGAATTAAAATAGAAAACATTCTTCATGTCATAAATTGATTTAAATTATGCATTTTATCTTTTTTTTATTTTATACGTTTTTGTAATATTTCATATTCATAAAAATCCCAAACAATTCATAAATTAAATAAATGAGGTAAATGATCTTGATAATTTGATATTGGTTGATCCATTTATTCTCAAGAGATCAATCATAAACATAAGGGTAAAATAAATTAGTCATCTCTGACTCATATCATAGCTCTCAACTTGATCTAATGTATCATAATATCATCTGGAATATCGCCTTGTCCCAGTATGGTATACGTCTTAAAATTTCCTTTTCATAGTACATAAATAATCACACATAGGTGAGATGGTCTCAAGAATGCATAATTCACATGAAATAAAATTATTGTGGATACACATGCCCTTATAAATTTAAAATGTAGGAATATGATAAAAAAACCATTAAAATGAATTTAATTATTACATGTATCACACACAGTTTCAATAAATAGTAAAATAAATATATTCTAGACTCACATTAGATATTTGATTCTCAAAATAGTTCAGAGGAAAATTTAAATGTGAAATAAAAATTAAAATCTTAATAAATATATGCTGAGGGAATTAAATGAATTAAATGAATTAAAATAATTCATATTTTTTTTAAAATAAAAAAAAATTATCATACAGTCCCAAAATATAATTATTTTTTTTCTAAAAATAATTTTAACTTATTTTGGAATTTTAAATTCTTTTTATTCCAAAAGTAATTTTAATGTTTTCACTGGGCCCTAGATACCTCTAAAACCCCTAAAAGGTGTTTTAGTTCTAATTAATAATCTGAAATAGGCTAGGTGGGTTAGGTAGGACCTGATCCGACCTGACCTGGGGTTTGGTCAACGTAACTTGACCGCAGGTTGACTGATAGGGAACCATATGGAAGGTTTTGCATGCAGATGGACTATCACGTTAGTGGTTGTGGTGTAGTAGTGTGGTAGGTGAAGGATGGATTTGGTCAGTGCTACCATAGGTAACTGGTTAGATGAAGGCCTATGTGGTGTATCTAGGATTGTGATGATGGGACAACAATATGGGGAGGCATGTGGGTTGGTGGAGGGGGTGGTGGTTGTGGAATTCTTGACATTGTAGTTCTGGATGACAATGGTGGGATCTTCCCAAATGAGTAAGCCGGTGCAAAGAGGTTGGGTCTATTGCTGTAGGCTCGAGTGGCAGAGGGATGTGTTATAGGGAAGATGTGTATGGCTGGGCACATTGGCTGTGTGATAGGGACAATGTGATAGGAGAGGGGAAGTTGAGAAAGGGGAATGCTACATGGATCAGGGAAACAATGAACAGAAGGGGGAATAAGTCAAGATTGCTAGGTTGAGTAGCACTGAAGATAGGGAAGGGAGGGGGGAGGCTAGTGGTTGAAGCAATGTTATTCCAATGGAGGGTGTGGTGGCACTATCACCTAAGGAAAAAATAATAATAATTATTCTTATTCTTATTCAAAGTCCCCTATTCCCACCTTTATTTTTTATCTTTACCTTTTATCAATTATTTTTGTGGTCTTTTAGCGTTGGCCCCCATTAAAGACATTTTTCAAATTTTATTATTTTATTTTTTAGTCTTAATTGATATTCCATTGATTTTGTTTTGTTTGGCCTTGTATGTGGAAAGAAGAAACACCCCAAACTGTTTGATGTTTTATAAAAAAAATCCAAACCCAACATTTAGTTTATTAACTAAAAAAATAAAAAAATTTAATTTATTCAACACTAAAATAGTGGGGAATACATATCCCAGATCAAAAATACTTTTCTAGTCACTATCATTATGGCTGGTATTTGGGATTCACCAAAAATTTCTATGAGAGTCTTTTTGAGGGAAAAATTATCCATATATATTTATGTATGTATATATATATATATACATGTGTGTGTGTGTGTGTGTGTATGTTTTTTTAAATTTTTAAACCCACAAGCACTGATTTCTATCCGACTCAAAACATTTGATGATCACCACCTGGCCATCCGATGTTAGATTGAATCATCAATAATTGTAATGATACCGTATTGATTCCCTCAATATGAATCTAACAAAAATTTAAATTTTATTGTATGACAATTTCATGTGATCCCTATGATACCAATTTTTTGTATCAAGCACATAAAGAAATCCCAAAAAATCAGGAGTTTAAATTTTTTTTATGTTGTTTTAAATTTCATAACATCATTTCCAGTATAAACACTATATGATTACAAACTTGAGGATCCCATATGAAAGAATTAATAACAAAAATTAAACAAATAAATACCTCATTCCATCTGATTTTTTTTCATCAATCATTCACCATTGCTGACTTTTTCTTAAAGGAACTAAATCTATATCCATGTAGATCATCTAAAATTTCTTCAAAAGGCTATGGGAGTGTCGAACTTCAAATTATAAGTGCTAGAATGTAGATCCAATGAATCCTTTCAGATCCTGATGATAATCGCAGTGATGATCCTTCGATCAGTGAGGAAGCACTTGAATCTTTTGATTCTCTCTATAGAAATAAGGAGAGGAGAGAGGGCTCTCTACCATTGTGTTGATCATAGTAATTTTCACGAGATCCCCTTTCCTCCTAATATAGTGAGATTATATAATACCTAAAAATGGATCTAGTCCCTTAGATATTTATTACCCACTATAAACGAAATTTTATGACTGTTTTAATAAGTCATTAATTTCGTTTATATTTATATCACTTACTTGTAATATAATAGATATATTACATGATAAAAATTATCCATTAACTCAACATATCATTTTGAAATCATATTAAATGAACCTTGAAGATTAAAATAATATTTTTTGTATAATATTTTCCATGTATTTAATTTAATACTTGTAAATACATTTAATAAATAAATTAATTTTTTTATAAACTTGAATAATATTAATTTATTTATTCTTTGGTGATCATATATTCCTAGACATCTCATAGGCCCCACAGTGGGGCCCACCTTGTCTTATACTCCTATTCATCAGAATACAGAAAACTTTTGAATACACTAAGTGTGTGACCCTCTAGTCCCTTATCTAAATAACATTGAATACTATTCACAGATGAAGAGTAGTGTCAAGAAACCGATCATGGCCCCAAAAGAGATAAGGTACAGTCATAATAAAAACAACCTTTCCTATGAACACACGCTATGTAATATAATATTGTTGTCTTGTGATATTTCATAAAGCAGGAAACCACTTCATGTCATCATCCTTTCTTTCTTTATTGTTCATTGACCAAACTGGATAGACTTTACTTCTTCTACAATGGACATATATTTAATGAACTTACTATCATATTGTTCAACTAGGATTAAGATATCACTTTCTATCAAAAGATAAAAGTTTTATCTTGATTATTCAGTAAATTCCATACCACTAATGACACACCCAACTCAAGATACCTTAATACAACTTCAGTTTCATATTTTTTTCCTTGAATCAAAGTATGTAATCAAATAGAATACAATTATAATAATATCAATTCATGATACCATTACACATGTTCATAGATGTGAACTAACAACAAAACATAAAAAATATGGGGTTTTAATTAGTGGGCTAGTCCTCATGATTTCATTTTCTTGAGATCACCAAGTGTGAACATCACAAGAATAATTCTCAATTATTACAATCCCATAGAACATGATTGTAAGGAATTAACTATTTATAGTTTTTATGATGTATCTAAACCATATGAAATTTGTTTAATTTTAATGTCATAGTATCTTGATTTTCTCATTATAGCTTGGGAACTGCTATATTATTTTGATATGAAAAATAATATATGAACATTACTATTTAAATAGTAGATGTAGAAATATCAAAAAAATCATGGTAAGTATATATCATGCATAATTCACTATATACATGATATGGTAATTGAAAATTACTATTTATATTGGGTCTATAGAACCCAGTATTACAAAAATAATTCCTCTTAGGTACCAAAAATATCATCCTCCTTCTGCTTTAGATCAAGGAATTCCTTCTCCATTTTTATTCAAATAAAATGAGTGAAGTACTTATTGAAAAATAATCTTATAAACTCATCAAAATCCATGGATTAAATTTCTTCATATTAACTCATATTCTTGATAATATTACACCATTAATCTTCTTCTCCTTCCAAATGATAGCCATCCAAAATAATTTTTTCAAGTTCCAAACATTGGAGAATAGAAAATATATTTTTAGTGGGACTGATCCATTGCTCAGTAACTAGTGGATTAATATATCCACTAAATAAGGTTGAAATTGTCTTATGAAGGACTAAACAGAACCATTTTCCCTCTTTTTCTCATTTGTAATATTTCCATGATTCATAGATTGAGAAATTCATGTTTGAATAACACTGAGATTTTTTATTCTATCTCCCATAACATTTGGATACTCAGGTGGACAATTATCTAATTTTCTATCACAATCATCATTAACATAGTTCCTTCAGGTTCCAACCATTAACTGAAAAAAATTATAAAGCAAGCCACAATAATAATACTGGGAAACATCATAATAATAAAAAATCATTTATAAAATATTTAAATCATGATATCTTATTTTCCATCGATGATACCTTAGATTTAACCTAGTTCATTCATGGTCACCATTTATTCAAATACTTCATGATGGTTTATAAAGAAAATGTTAATTAAACTAAGAATATCCCTTGGGAGTATCATACTAGGTGCATAGTAAGGGAACACTCACCAAGCACTAGAATGATGGATGAGATATACTTTACCAACTCATTTTGGGGTTATTACCCCTAGATGCATCTTTTTGAAAACCACTTCAACTTGTAGTATCCAGACATGGATATTTTTCTTGGAAAATAATACGCCTTTACCATAAATTAGGTTTTTATTCTCTAATTAGGATTATCCTTAGGCTTCTTACTAAATTGTTTATATCCTAGTTTCAAAAGGTAACTAAAACTTACTCTGATACCAACTATGGTGACTCATACTTTTCATACAGAGAAATCACATCTTAAGAAATGAATATTCATTACATAACATAATGATACACACCAAAATCATATTGGTTTAGTGCCTTTGGATACATGGATATATAAAAAACTAGTTCATAAATGAACTAAATCATAAACCACTATGTTATTCAAAACTAGAACCCTTATTAGACAAATTATACTTAATACTGTTATTCGTAACGTAGGGAAAGGAATCATAAAAAAAGGTGAGCTGTGATGCTTGGTAAGGGTAAAAAAGTAGATATCAATGATCACTTAAACATAAAATCAACATAAGGTTAGGATAACATGAGAATAAAATTTAAAAACCATACCTTATATATCATAGATCATAACCTTGATTCATGACATAAATTATGGTAGTTTATAAGACATTAATTATAAATTAATCATAGAACATGAGCCTTGCAAGCATAACATTGGAATAAGACATAGATTTTTGGAATAAATATAATACTAGAAAATCATTTCCTTAGTAGTCAAGGATCACTTAAACATCTATCATAGTGGACTGGGTCCACTCCCTAACTATCATAACAGTCAAGGTTCACTCCCAAGTCTATCATAGTAGACCGAGTCCCTTACTAAACTGGATTCACAGCCCGTTCTAACTCAATTTATCTCATGAGATATAAGTCTTTACCCATTGAATTCATAGGATATATAATAATGATCTCATCCATCATGTTATGAAAATCATACAATTATGTTCCCCAAGGTCACAAAACATTCAACATTTCATAAATATTTAAAATAAATGGGTTTTATAAAGATTTTATCATGACATAACAAATAGAAAAGAAACTAATTTCATAAACATCTTATCATCATAATAATAAACCATCCAAAGAAATAATGAATATGGTAACCTTGTATTATATCTATTATATTTCATATATAAAATTAATTATTGTTATAATTGATTAATATAAATAATAAGAAAAAAATTAAAAAACATTCTTGAGGAAAATACATTTTCCACTTTGAAAATAAAATTTTAAAACTAAAAATTCAAAAAATATTCTAAAAAAATTTTATTTGAAAATAAACTTGTAAATTTATAAAAGAATATTTTATTTATTAAGTGGTCATGATGGTGGGAAATTCCATTCATGCAGTATATTTTAAAATGTTGTTTCCTTTCAAATTTTCTGTAAAAAGTCCAAAGTAAATAATTTTGGAAAAAACAAAAATATTCATTTTAAAACTTTTTTTAAAACATGAAATATGGATAAAAATTAATTTAAAAAATCATGGTATAATAGTAAAAAAATTCATGAAAACATTTTTATAAAACATGGACATTAAAGATAAAGGATTTTTAACTAAAGAAAGAAATAAAGTTGATTTTACTTAAAAATATTCTTTTAGTGTCTTTAGTTTTTAATGAGAGGAAAATTAAAGGAAAAAATTTATTATATAGAAATAAACATAGAATAAGAAAATTAATGGGATTAATGATAGATAAGTAATAAAATTTGATCATTATAAAGTTAATCATAAACAATCATGGTAAATAATGAGATTGAAACATAAAACATCCACCTTAGGTCTGAATCCAACTTTTTGTGTTTGATCCACCTATATAATAAATATAGGATTATTATACCTCTATTAAAGGACCATAATAATATATAACTACTAAAAAATATCTCTTTTAAAGGAAATGATAAAGGGGCACACTACAATGTGCTGTAAGAGCACACCGCAACACCAAAAACACCAAGAAATAATAAAAATAAAGTAAAAATATAGAATTTAAATGAAATAAATTTTAAAACACAAACACAAAAAATGAAACACTATATTATACACATTTAAAAAATTTGTTTAAACAATTACATAAGTACATATTATTACATACATTCAAAAACATCAATCTTTCTTTTTTATTTTGATCATAACTCCTGAGTGAGAAAAATAATCACCTTTAAAATAAACAATTCTTATGTTAGTAATAATATAAAAAAATAAATTAATATAATGTTTTAATTTTAAAATAAAATTTGAGTTATATAAGGAACTTTTTGTATTAGATTGAGTTGCGATTGATTCTTTCATGTCAGACCATTCTTGGTTCATATTAAAGCATTATTTATTTGAAAATTAACTAAATAAGTATAAGATAAAAATGATAAGAAAATTTATTACATAATAGCTGAAAGGTTTAGAAAACAATCTAGGATCATTATCTCGATTTTGGCAGTGTGATGCACGTTGTAAACTAAAATGACACTTTTATAGAGAAAAGATGCACTTGGAGTCATATCGGTCACACCATGCATTGGATTTATGTTTAGATTATTATTAAACATATCAAATTACTTATGGATCATTTTTATAAAGTATTAAAAAAATCTGAAGGTTTTTTCTCAGTTTTGAGTATATCACATTTAATTTTTACTAAAATGTCATTTTAAACTAAAAACATGCACTTTGACTCATACCAATCACATCGTGTGTTGTTTTGATGTGATACCGATCCCTATACATCAATAATGAATTATGAGTAGTTTTACTAAATTATAAAGACAATCGAAGAAAATTTTCTCAATTTTTAGTGAGAGAAACTTTTTGAACTAAAATATCAATTTGAAACAGATAACAGACACATTAAGTCATACCAATCACATAATGTAAATAATTGAGGTGAGGCTGATTCCAACACATCAAAAATGACTGATAGATCATTTTTCTAAATTATAAAAACAATAAAAATGTTTTTGCTTAGTTTTGAGTAGGCCAATTATCCTTTTTACTAAATTTGAAGTCAATTTTAAATAAACAGACACACTTGGAGTCATATCGGTCACACCATGTGTCAAATTGAGGTGAAGAAAATTCATACAAATCCCAAATGAGATATAGACCATTTTCATACATTTTAAGAAAATACTAATGTGATTACTCATTTTTGAGTACGCCATTTTTATTTTTTATGAAAATGTCATTTTAAACTGGAAACACACACTTTGACTCATACGGACCACATCATGTTTTTGTTTGATGTGAGACTAATTACCATACATGAAAAATGAATTATGAATAAATTTCTTGAATTATTAATAAAATTAGAGCATGTTTTCTCAGTTTTCAATGAGTGAGATTTTTTAACTAAATTGTTGATTTTAAATTGATAATAGACACATTGAGTCATACCGGGCATATTGTGCGTCAGATTGTGGTGTTAATGATTCCTACTCATCAAAATTGACTTATGTATCATTTTCTTAAAGTAAAAAAAATATTAATGTGTTTTCTTCGTTTTGAGAAGGTTAGTTGTCATTTTTACTAAAATTGATGTCAATTTTAAATAAAAAGATGCACTTGGAGTAATACTGGTCACACCATGCGTCAGATTGAGGTGAGAATGATTCCTACACATAAAAAATGACTTATGGATCATTTTACAAAAGTATCAAAACAATTAAAATGTGTTTTCTTGGTTTTGAGTAGGTTGATATTTTTTTTACTAAAATGTCATTTTAAATTGGAAACCTATACTTTCACCCCTAACAATCACACCATTTTTTCTTTGATGTGATAGTTATTCCTACATGTCAGAAATGACTTATGAATCAATATACTAAATTACAAAGAAAATATGAGTGTGTTTTTTTTTTCAGTGAGTGAATTTTTTTGAACTAAATTGTCAATTTTAAACTAATAACAGACACATTGAGTCATAACGGTCACACTGTTCATCGAATTGATGTGTGGATGATTCATACACATCCAAAATAACTTATGGATCATTTCCCTAAATTATAAAAATAAGATGAATATGTTTTATTAGTTTTGAATATGTCATTTGTCATTTTTACTAAAATTAATGTCAATTTTAAATAAAAATAAGCACTTAGATTCATGTCGGTCATACCGTGTGTCGGATTGAGGTGCAGTTGATTTCTACACATCCTAAAGTCTCAAAAAAATAATTACCAATGTAACCATGTTTCCATTGTATTTATTTGTCGAATTTCCCACACTATATATTGACCCGATGTTCTCACCTAAAAAACATTCTTGTTGTTGAAAGTAAGAAGAGAAGAGGAAGATCATGTGCTCATAAAATCACAATAAGTCACCAAAATGGGCACATGAGATTCCTCCACTCTTTTGTATTTAAATAATGAGAAACATTTATCGATTAATAACATATAATCAATATAAAATGTCTGTAGTTTAACAAAGAAAGGCAATGAAAATGGAAAACATGGTTATATTTGTTGAAAGAATCATTTTATATCTTTTTTTTTCTTGCTGTAGATAGTTGAAAGCAAAATATGACTTCATAAAAGATATTAAAAAAAACTAAATAAGTGGTAAATAAAAATGATATGGAAATTAACTTACAAATAGTGATAAAATGATTACAAAATTAATTAAATAAGTAGTAGGAATTAACCTCTTCTTGATGATTGTATGAATTCTTGATGCATTTCCTTATTGTCATTATCTCAGTTGTAGGATTGAAGTCCAATCCATTATGAGCATGAGTTACTTAGAATAAACCACCCCAACTCAAACAAAATACTACAACTGTATAAGAAAACAATTATTATATGTGTAATACTAAAAAAATAAATTAAACATAAATATGAAACAATACATTAAGTCTATTGATAATGATTTTACTATGTAAACATTTTTGACCAATGAGATATGTTTATGGTAAATAAATAATGATGATAAAAAATGCAAGTAGACATCACCAAACAATCAATCAACGAGTGAAGGGGATGAAGATAGAATAAGATACATTGGATTGATGCTTTGAATCATCTAAATAATGGAAATATATCCAATTGGGTTTATAAAATATTCATTTGTTACAGTAAATAAATAAATACACATAAGATATCCATTATCAAAGTTGAATGTTATGGATAATTCTAATACAACAAGACATCTTCCTCCTTTCTGAAAAAATAGGATCACCCCAAGGGTATTTTCATATGTGGATGAATAACTTCACCTCTAGGTCCTTTGATAAAAAATTATTCTATGTGATCTCTAAAGAAGACATCATGTGAGGGAGAATTGATAAGGGATTTTTACCTATCGTATCATTAATCACAAATGAAACATATATCTTAGGTGGAAACCACAAGGATTCCTCAAAAAATCCAACTTGGATTTTTTACACCAAAAGGATTGATTAAATATCATATATCTTCATATCCTTGAATAATATTAAAAATCTTGGTTGAAGGCTTCCCTACCAATTAATAGTTACATATTGAAAAAAATATCTACAAATACCACTCATTTAAATATGCATTGGAGTCAATTTTAATAGAAATGAATGAAACACATTTGTGATTATAGTTTCTGTGTTCTCAATAACTTGACATTAAATATATCCTGAGGACCACACCGAAACAATGAATCTCCAATGTAAATAAATCCTATAGAACCCTATATTCTCTAATCATGATATAAAACTATATATATAATCAAATACCCTATGATCTCACCCCTAATTGTGTATCAATAGACATCACTAAATATATATACTCAATAAAAATCCATAGATTAACAAAAAATGAGGAGATATAAAAGAATATGACCCGCCCATATCAAATAAAGAAGATGAATGTGTAACTGCTTCTGAGGTTATATCTTGAAAGATCAGAGGCCCCTAATTATAATTAGTGGGATTCGACTTGATAACATAAAGCTAGGATGGCCCTAATTCTCTCCCCAAGCTTCCAAATCTTTGGATACCTTGAGGATAATTAATCTACATCCCATATTGATGCTGATAACCATGAGCTCCTCCACACCCTAAATAGTTGGGAGAACTCTAGTGACCAACCCTCGGTAAATCACTCATATATATTTTAGATCGCAAATCTTGTACACCACCACCATCGTTATCTATCTTATAAGAACTCTAAAAAAAGATCAATAGATTCCCCAAATATCTGCATGAATAAAATTATATAATATTCCAATGGAACTGTGATCAAGTATGAATGATATTTCTACATTAATAACTCACTATTGAAGTACTTTCCTTCTAGGAAGAAGAAGAGCCACAATTCTAACAGTCCTTCCTATCACCACTCTAGCGAGAATCATTAAATAAACCAGTTCCACCCACCTAAAGATCTAATCATGAGAAATTTATTAGAAACATACTAATTTGATGTTATATCCTTGCACATGGTTCTCCCTATAATGAGTACCTGGTTCATGTACCCTAAAATACATTAACCCAAATACATTCACATGGGACTAAATCAAATGTATCAAACTATTCTAAAAAAATGAACCATATCATTCTCTAATCATTAATAAAATAATAAGAACAACTAAAATCTATAATGTAAGAAACATAATCCATCAATAACAAGATCCCTTAAACCAGATGCATAAACTCAAGAACTATATTAGGTATAAGTATCTTAGGTAAAAAACTCTTGAAGAAATGATCCACTATGTGCAACTAGACTTGTCGGGATACACATATGTAGGATGAAAAAGTTCAGTGGATAAACGATGGAAATTAAAGATATTGAAAAGCCTGGATTTCATTCAAGACTTGGTTTTATTCCACCCTTGAATCGATCAAGACTTATATTCAAGCCTTGGAATAGTTGGATCCATGATTCTAGCCTAGATTCAAGCTTGGATTCTATAATGAGGGGCGCCAGCAGTAGGTCTCTTCTATAGAGAGCTTCAGATATCACAAACGGGTACGCGATGGTTAGGGTTCTCAAAATAGATTGGGACACTTTTATCATTACTTCCAAAAAAGAACTAATAAAGATACATTTTATTAGTGATAAGTTAATAAGCATGTATAAAACTAATATTTATCTGCATTTTTTTGCACCGATAAAGATAGAGGTTTATTAGTGCTTATTTTAACACTGATAAAGGGTGACTTTATCACCGATTTCTTCTAATTATGATAAAATCCATAAATATTAAAGTTTGTTTTGTATTATTGTATATCATACCACATATTATTTTATTATAACCTTTTATAATTCGTATATTAATAATTGTTTATTAAAATCAGGTCACTTTGTGATAACTGTTATTTTTTTTATATGTTTTGGTTAAGTAGTTTTTGTACTTGTATGTTAATCATAGTTACATCATATAAATAATTTTAATTAAGATATAAATATCATATATATATTCATTAGTTACATATTTATAGTTATTTATAGATATTATTTGTAGAAAAATGAATTACACTGCTCATGGAGGCGGTAGGTCGTACATACTCATGAACATTGTTTTCAATTTTTGACAAAACAAAAAAAAATAAATGTAAATTATAATATATTTTAAGAATAATTATTATACAACATACATCATATAGATTTATAAAATCCATCCTTATTACCATCCATGTAAAGTAGAAATGAAAAACAAATAACATCTTTATGTGGAGGTGGTAGTCCACACGTACGTAGGAGCGACAATATCATTTTCCAATAGATTGGAAGGAAAGAAGGTAGATATGATATTATTGTTCTAGAAGTATAATTATTTCATAAATATTACATATATATATATATATAATGATAATTCCATCATTATATCTACCTGTGATAGGTGGTGATGGAAAATGAATTACAACGGTTTGTGAGGTGGTAGTCCTCTGTAGAAACGATTAACGATTTTGTTTCTCATTTTATGGAAGAGGATATGGTCATGGGTTATTACAATAAAATAATTAAATATTAGTATTCAGAATATATTTATGTTATTATTTCAGTATTTTTGAAGAATATTTTAAGGGGGTAGAATAATAAATATAAAGAAAATGCATGGTTAAGAATTATACCTCTTATTTTGGAAACCTCTATTTTTTTTACCTAAAGCCATACTAGGAAGGTTTTATGATCAAACTAGAGACTATAGGTTCTAGAGAAGGATTTAAGGATGGTATTTGGTTTGGTATTTGTAGAACCAGAGTTCTCTTGAAGTGTGAATAGGAGAGCAGATGAGTTGTCCTTTTATAAATGGGGGAGAGTACCCACTTGGAATTTTTGTAAAGAATAAAATATATTAATATATTATTCACATAAAATGGATCAAAAGGGACCATTTTCTAATATTATATGATATATGGTATAAATATGGCTAGAAAATAGAATTTAGACATGTTTTCATGTTATTTTATCCCTTATCTCTTTAGTTTAACCCCCAGTAAACCTGTTTTAACCTTAACAGGGGTAACAAATTTTTAATGTTTTTACTATTCATTATGAAAAAAATTAATATAAACTTGTTAACTAATTTTAATTATTTTTATTCTAAATATTTAATCCATTCTATCAAATTCAATACATATATACGTCATAATTTAATTAAAAATTAAATTTTCTAACCTGACGGAAAGAGGTTTTCCAAAGAAAATGTTTTCCTATGTATAAAAAGTTTTTATATCAAAACTAGCATAAAATTTATTCAAATGAACTAAATTATATTAATTATAAAATAATTGAACTAATTTTACTTTAAAAACCATTTAAAAAAAATGTAAATTTGGAAATTTTTAGAAAATGATAAAATGTTTATAAAATTAGCATTTTTCACTCTTCATCAAAAAATTAATCATTTCAGAAAAATTTCAAAAATTAAATATAAGATAATTTTTACATGATTATTTAAAACAATAAATTAATTTTTTAAAATAAATTTTCTAATATTGTAAAAAATTAATTTTAAGTTAAGTATGAAAAATGCGATGAAACCGTTTTTTAGAAAAATACTTTTTGAAGCATAAAGTTGATTTATTTTTATCACATTTTATCAAAAATCATTAGATAAATAATAATATAGTTTATTGAATATATAATATATTAATTTCATTAAAATCATTTACCAATAGTGATTTATTCAATTTATTAAAATAAAAACACATTGCATTCATAAAAACAAATTTTCATTTAAACATTTATTTTAATTTCAAATGATTTTTATTTTTATTTATAATCAATTAAAAACCAATGAATTTATTTTATGCATATTTAAACCATATATTTTTCATAATTTAGTTATAATTATTCACACCTTTCAATTAAACAACAAGGTTATAATTATATACTACATTATGATTTATTTAGATATAGGGTCTTGTGTGTCCCGTGCTATCTAGAGAAAAACAATAAATTTATTTAAAAATAAATATATCATAAAATATATGGGTGTTACACTCCCAAATATATTGTCATGATCATCATTAGTAATAAATTTGGTCTGCTATTTGATAACTACCTATTAGGAAATCATTGTGCATTAATTATTTTGGCGTAATGGATCGATACTATGGGTTCAAATTTAGGATCAACAGTGCAATTGAGGTGCAATTGTGATAGTTGTATATTAGGGATAAATCAAATGTGATAGTTTTCATAATAGTTTTTATATTATTTTATCTGACCAAAAATTAATATTTAAGGAATATTTTAAATGATTAGAGCTTATATTGATCTACTGTTTTGATTAACTAAGAGAATTTATTAAAACTGGGTGATTTTTTTCAAACTAGTTTTTAATATAATATTTTAATGGGAATTAAATTCACCCCAATTGAGTTAATAACTCTGACCAATATTTCATATCTGGTGATTTCAAAATATTTTCAAATATGATTTTAGTTGTATTTTAATGATCCTAAATTTATGTTAGTTCTAAATTTAGTTCTTTAAATGGATAATAGACAAAAAGGCTCTTCTACCAAAAACCACCCTTCTTTAATGGAAATAACTTTACTCAGTGGAAAATAAAGATGAAAATACACATTGAAAGCCTGTGTTTTGAAATATGGACTATAATAGAGGAAAAATATGAATTACCTACAACTACTAGACTTACATGGGTTGATTCTACCATAAATTCTTATAAAAATAATTATAAATCCATGAATTATCTTTATTGTGATTTAATAGTTGAAGAATTTAATAGGATATGTAATTACCTGGCCCCCGAAACTCATAGATGGTGCCTTACTTTATTACATTGGAATAATTAAAAGGAATAAAATTCCTCATGATTCATCAGTTTAACTATTTTAGAAAACCAAATTATATACATGATACTCATATTACATCTGGAAGTAAAAAATAAAACATGATACATAGTAAAATGAAATGAACAACATCCTTGAAAGCTCATTCAAATATTTTTTCTTTATATCCTAGGGAAAGGAAAGAAAATATGGGCAAGATCAAATTCTTAGTAAGGGTAAGTATAGTAGAATAAATAATGAATCAATGAGAATAATAAAAATGGAACGGTAAATAATTTATCACACATTACATTTTTAAAACTCGATAATGAAAAACCAATATGGAAACGTAAGTAACTGAAACACATTCCATTTTTTCAATAAGATGAGAGTGAAGTACATTCATAAATACTGTCAAAGGAAATTCACATGGATAAATAATAATTGAGTCTAAATGAAATCAATTCTTAATAATTGGATTCCATGATTCCTAGGTATATGGTACCTTTACTATCAAGACCTTTCACAAATAATTTTATAACATAATGGGTAAAAACCCATATAATTGTCCAAATGATTCATATCATGAGACTACTTATGCATAAATGGGATATCTATAACCGGTCCCTACCCAAGTCATTCCTATACAAACCATTCTTTTATATTTATTAATTGATTTTATTCATGAATAATGTACCTTATCAATTATCTGTATTGTGTAAAAGATACATATTTTTAAATATTTACCCGGCAAATCAAATATCCTTCAAAGTGTTCACCGTTTGTAAAAATGGTATATAGTTTAGTAAATAATCATACCTATTACATAAGAGTATGTATATACAAAGAACACTTTTACCACTTGGAAATTTCAAGTCAAACCACTAGGACAAGATAATTCAGAGTGAAACTTACAATAACATGAAGTATGAGTGAATCATGATTTAAAATGAAAAAGTGTAAGTATATACACCATATTAAATTAAATTGGTGTATAATAACAAATAAGTCTCAATGGAATATACATCGAGGCGAAATCCCTTACAACTGTGGTGACATCTAAATCGGAAGCCCCAAAAGTAATAATAATAAAAAGAAACATTTTAAAAACATGAATATAAAATAATTTAAGATATAATATATCAAAATGGTAGTAGATACACTACAAAAAGCAAGTAAGTGGTGAATATGACATTTATCTCATAGATGTAAAAGTGAGATGAAAATCCCTTACCCTGTGTTTCCTTTTGGGTGAACATCCTTCAAAATATTGTATAATGGTTTTAATAATGTTATTAAATTATAAGAGAAACATAATTTTTTTAATATCAGATATTATCTTATTATAATATCTTATTACCCATTTTTTAATAATCTTTAACTATTTTTACTATTTCGGGTGTTGATTGCCTATTTTTTTGAGTATATCTTGACTTGTTATTTTTTGTTCCTATTACTTATATCATGATTTCATAATATCCCTAATTTAAAACATGGTGTAAATATTATTTATATTAATAATATATTTATTTTTATTAATCCATAAAGTTTTTATATATGAAATGAAATACACCATTCAGAGAGACAGTAGGTCGTACATACGCATGAACGTTATTTTCATTTTCTTACGGTATTAAAACATGGAAAAGTAAATGATATAAATTTGTATTATAATTAAATTATAATATTTATTCTATATATATCACATATTATTTTTAAAACCATATTTAATACATTCCATGTATATCATGAACGAATCACATCACTTTGGGGTGATGGTTTTCCACATGTCCACAAATGATGTTATCGTATTCTCACAAAACGGAAGGAATTAAGTTATGTATTATATAATAATTATAGAAGAATAAATACATTAAAAATATCATATATATCATATATAAACTATATATACATCATTATTATCAACCTTGAAAGGTGGTAATGGAAGAACAAATGACATCAATTAGCGAGGTAGTATTCCACCGTACACATGAATGATGATTCTGTATCCCATTTGATGGAAGTTCGTATTATTGTAGGTCGTAACCTTAATATAAAAACATATAAGTATATTTAATATACATATGTTATTATATAATTTTTATATAAAAATAAATAAAGGGGTTTAAAAAATAAATAATATAGAAGTGCTTGTTGGAGAACATTACCTCTTCCTTGGGTAACTCCTTTTGGTTTATACTAAAATACCTATTTGTCTTTCTTTCTTCTCAAGGTGAGGATAAAAGTAGATGGTATTTTGAGGAGATATTTTTAAGGGTTTGGATGATCTAAAGTTCCTGATATTTGAATAAGAGGGGGTGGGTTCTCTTTTATAGTGGAGGATGAGTGACATTCTAATAAATATAAAAAGGTAAACACTATAGGGAGGTCTCCCTTAAATCATGTGAATAAAAAAATGAAATGAATTAGATAAAAGGTAGTATATGGCCAAAATATTTCTATAAAAAAGGTTTTGGACATGTGTTCAGGTCATTTTGGTCCTAATGATTATTGTTTAGTCCCTTATGAAGTTAATTTTTCTCTTAACCGCCACAATTAATTTTAATCACTTTCACTAATATTTTTGGTGAAAAAATAATTTAAAACTGTTAGAAATTATAAATTATGATGATAAATATGGAAACCATTTTTAAAAATTCAAATAACATAATTGGTTGGAATTAATTTTAATGTAATCCCATAGTCGGGATGAGAAAGTGATTTTTTGAAGTGAAAATTTCCAAAAGATTGAAAAGTTTTTATATCCAATTTCAATGTGAGATTGGATCCAATGACCTAGTTTGAATTAATTGATTTATAATTTAACTAAATATTATTTAAAAACAAATTAAAATATAATTTAAATACATATATAAATTATATGAAAAAGAAGTTTTTAATTAAAATTCAATATTTTTCACTATTCATCAATGATTGAAACTTCTCATAAAAATACCAAATAATCACCCTAAACTAATTATAAAATTTCAATATAAAAAACTAAGTTTATTTTTTCATATAAAATTTAAAAAAATTTCTAAAAAAAAATATTTAAAATAGTTTCTCCATTAAAAGGCTTAAAAACTGCCTTTAGAAAAATACAGGTTTTATCCATAAAATTTGATTTTTCTAATATTATGACTATAAAATTAATTTTATGAATTTAAAAAATTTTTATTGGATATATAATATAAATATTTTCATAATTTAGTTAATCCTATTCATAATCTCCAATTTAACAGTTAAGAGATAATTTTCATTTTAAATAATAATGTTAATAATATTCGGTAAAACATGGTATTACATGTAGTGAAAACTAACTAAGTATTTTGTGAATTTTAAGATATATAAAAAAAATTAAATATATTATAAAATGAAAAAATTGTAAATTATTGTGTTGCTACATTATTCTCTTGTACAAAATTTTAATCCTAGAAATTTTAGGGGAATTACCTTCTAAAAATATTTGGGTAGTTATTTTTAATAGAATCCTCCAGTTCCCATGTTTCTTCCTCCATTTCGTGATTTCTCAAAAGTAACTTTACTATGAATGGTGTCTAATTAATTATTATTTTCTATCCAATATCAAGAACGTGGATTAGTTCTTCATCGTACGAGATATCAGTTTTTAACTCTGTTTCATCATCAGTGAGCACATGCATTGGGTCTAGTTTGGACTTCTGTAGAAAAGATATAAGGAACACATCATGTACTTTTGAGAGGCTCAGTATCATTTACAAATGATAAGAAACAACTACAATTATTTAAATAATTTCAAATGATATTATGTACCTAGGGTTAACTTCCATTTCTTACTAAACTTTATAACACCATTCCATGGATATGATTTCAAGAAAACATGACCCCCCTTAGAACTCCAAATATTTAATTTAATTATCAATGTAACTATTTTTCTTACTTTGGGATGCTTTAATGTGACATTGAATATCCACTAAATTTGTTTTTGTTTCTTCAACAAGTTTCATTCCTATAAGTTTCATCTCAGCAACTTCATCCCAATAAGTTGGAGTACAAAATCATTTTCCATATAAAGATTCATAAAATCTATTTGAATACTTAAATGGAAACTATTATTATAATAAAACTCTAAAAAATGTAAGTAATTATCCAAAACATCATTAAATTCAAGTGATCATGGACTAAAAATGACTTCCATTGTTTTAACTATTTTTGAGACTGTCCATCAGTTTGAGGATGGTAGGCAGTGTTGAAATGAAGCTCAGTATCAAGAGACTTATGAAGACTCTTTTATAATTTTGATGTAAAGTGGGTATATAGATCATAAAAAATTGGTAGAGGTCCACCATGATGTCTCATTATCTCATTAATGTAGATCCTTGAGAGTAACTCAAGAGGTAAATCTTATATTATGGCAAGGAAATGTGTAGATTTGGCTATGCAATCATTGATAACACATACTTCATAATTATTTTTAGGAGCATTTGGTAGTCCCATGAAAACATATAGGGTAATTTTATACCATTTACACATATTAATAGGAAGATGTTTTATCACTCGTCTAGGATACTACTTCATATCTTTTAATTGTTGAATAACCAAAGATCAGGACACATAATCATAAATTTCCCACTTCATGTTATCCCACAAAAAATATTCCTTCAATTCTCTATAAATATTTATTATACCGGGGTGTATAGATAAATTTGTGTTGTAGGGGTCATCCAATATTTCCATTTTTATCATAGGTATAGATTGAACACATAATCAATTTCAAAATTTTAGAACACCATCTTCCAAAACAATGTCTACCAATTTTCAATCATTCACATATTTAATTTTCTTTTGTAAGTTCTAATTATTGGATTGAGAATTAGTTATCTTCTCTAATAAAGATGATTTTTTAATCATTTGAAAAATTATTGAAGTCACCCATTCCTTATATATTCATGTATCCATATTTACTAGATCTTTGAACAAAGGATCATTCTCAATTCTCATTTGGGTTAAAATTCCACGATCTTTTCTAATCAATGCATATGATACCTTATTTGCTTTCCCTTGGTGGTAGTGTATTGAGAAATCATAATCATTCAGTAGCTTGAGTAATATACTTTGTTTTGTATTGATTTTTTTAAATGAAATGATATTTTTTTTTGATTTTGTAATCTATGTAAATATTATATCTTTTACCATACAGACAATGTCTCCATATATTCAATGAAAATATTAAATATTCCAACTCACACTACGGGAAAAATGAGCAATTGCGACGGGTTATTTGCGACGGGAATAAATCCCGTCGCAAATAGTCATGTTAAAAAATTATTTGCGACGGGGGTATTTTCCCGTCGCAAATAAGGAGGCTTTTGCGACGGGATTTTTTTCCCCGTCGCAAATCGTTTTCCCGCGATGCGCGCCAAATCGCGGGAAACGTATTTGCGACGGGGACCCGTCGCAAATAGTTTTCCCGCGATGCGCTCCAAATCGCGGGAAACGTATTTGCGACGGGGAAATATTCCCGTCGCAAATAACAAATCGCGGGAAACGTATTTGCGACGGGGAAATATTCCCGTCGCAAATAACCGGCGGCGGTAAATGGTATTTGCGACGGGAATATTCCCCCGTCGCAAATACTATGTCGGCAGAGGGTTATTTGCGACGGGACCCGTCGCAAATAACTATTTACCGGTTGACCGTAATAAATGTTGGCTAAGGTATTTGCGACGGGTCCCGTCGCAAATAATTCTAGTTGCGACGGGAATCCCGTCGCAAATGAGCCCGTCGCAACTAATCTAACCTATAAATACCCCCATCCGTTTTTTTCATTTCATTCTCATTCCTTATCTTCTCTCTCTCTCAGAATCATATTTTTAGAGTTGAGTTTTTCTCTAGTTTAAGTTTTTTCTCCGGAGCCGATATTAAAGTTTTGAAGAACGATCAGAACAGATCAATTTTCAAGGTATTTATCTTTATTTTAATTTTTTATTTATTTTTAATTTTTTATTAGTTTTTATTATTATTAATTAGTTGTAATTTAATTATTTTTAATTGTTTATATGGTAATTAGGAATAATTAGTAATAATTTTTAGTAATTAAGAATAAATATTAATAACTAGTAATAAATACCAATAATTAAGGATAAGGACATTATTACATTATTAGTTTATTTTATTATTAATATTAAAATAATATAATTTTTTATATATATACAGTTCTTTTTTCATCTGTGTGTTTGCTGTCTTCACATGTATTATTTGTATGTGGAGATAGAAAACGCACAGATGAAAACAGAACTGTATATAAATTAGAAAATTATATTATTTTAATATTAATAATAAAATATATTAATAATGTTATTATTTGTAATTATTGGTAATTATTTCTAATTATTGATAATTATTCATTTAATTACTAATAATTATCAATAATTAAGAATAATTAGTAATAATTACCAATAATTAACAATAATTAGTATTAATTACCTCTAATTAGTATTAATTACCAATAATTAGTATTAATTACCAATAATTAGTATTAATTACCAATAATTCGTAATAATTAGGAATAATTAACAATAATTAGTATTAATTACCAATAATTCGTAATAATTAGTATTAATTACCAATAATTCGTAATAATTAGGAATAATTAACAATAATTAGTAATAATTAGGAATAATTAACAATAATTAGGAATAATTAGGAATAATTAACAATAATTAGGAATAATTAACAATAATTAGGAATAATTAGGAATAATTAGTAATAATTAGGAATAATTAGTAATAATTCGGAATAATTAGGATTAATTTGTATTAATTAGGAATAATTAGTATTAATTACCAATAATTAGTATTAATTAGGAATAATTAGTATTAATTACAAATAATTAGTATTAATTACCAATAATTAGTCTTAATTACCAATAATTAGTATTAATTACCAATAATTAGTATTAATTAGTAATAATTAGGAATAATTACCAATAATTAGTAATAATTAGGAATAATTAGTATTAATTAGGAATAATTAGTAATAATTACCAATAATTAGTATTAATTAGGAATAATTAGTAATAATTACCAATAATTAGTATTAATTAGGAATAATTAGTATTAATTAGGAATAATTAGTATTAATTACCAATAATTAGTATTAATTACCAATAATTAGTATTAATTACCAATAATTAGTATTAATTACCAATAATTAGTAATAATTAGGAATAATTAACAATAATTAGTAATAATTAGGAATAATTAACAATAATTAGTAATAATTAGGAATAATTAACAATAAGTAGGAATAATTACGAATAATTAGTATTAATTAGGAATAATTAGTAATAATTACCAATAATTAGTATTAATTAGGAATAATTAGTATTAATTACCAATAATTAGTATTAATTACCAATAATTAATATTAATTACCAATAATTAGTATTAATTACCAATAATTAGTATTAATTACCAATAATTAGTATTAATTAGGAATAATTAACGATAATTAGTAATAATTAACGATAATTAGCAATAATTAGTAATAATTAGGAATAATTAGTATTAATTAGGAAGAATTAGTATTAATTAGGAATAATTAGTATTAATTAGGAATAATTAGTATTAATTAGGAATAATTAGTATTAATTACCAATAATTAGTATTAATTACCAATAATTAGTATTAATTACCAATAATTAGTATTAATTAGGAATAATTAACAATAATTCGTAATAATTAGGAATAATTAACAATAATTAGTAATAATTAGGAATAATTAACAATAATTAGTAATAATTAGTATTAATTAGGAATAATTAGTAATAATTACCAATAATTAGTATTAATTAGGAATAATTAGTAATAATTACCAATAATTAGTATTAATTAACAATAATTAGTATTAATTACCAATAATTAGTATTAATTACCAATAATTAGTATTAATTACCAATAATTAACAATAATTAGTAATAATTAGTATTAATTACCAATAATTAGTATTAATTACCAATAATTAACAATAATTAGTAATAATTAGGAATAATTAACAATAATTAGTAATAATTAGTAATAATTACCAATAATTAGTAATAATTACCAATAATTAGTAATAATTACCAATAATTAGTAATAATTACCAATAATTAGTATTAATTACCAATAATTAGCAATAATTACCAATAATTAGCAATAATTACCAATAATTAGCAATAATTACCAATAATTAGCAATAATTACCAATAATTAGTATTAATTACCAATAATTAGTAATAATTACGAATAATTAGAAATAATTAGAAATAATTAGAAATAATTACCAATAATTAGCAATAATTAGCAATAATTAGAAATAATTAGCAATAATTAGAAATAATTAGCAATAATTAGAAATAATTAGCAATAATTAGTAATAATTAGCAATAATTAGGAATAATTAGTAATAATTAGGAATAATTAGGAATAATTAGGATTAATTAGGATTAAATAGGATTAATTAGGAATAATTAGGATTAATTAGGAATAATTAGTAATAATTGCCAATAATGACCAATAATTGCCAATAATTACCAATAATTGCAAATAATTAGGAATAATTGCAAATAATTAGGAATAATTAGGAATAATCAGGAATACTCAGGAATACTCACGAATACTCACGAATAATCACGAATACTCACGAATAATCATGAATACTCACGAATACTCACAAATAATCAGGAATACTCAGGAATACTCAGGAATACTCAAGAACACTTAGCAAAAAAAATTATATTATCAATATTTATGAAAAAAATATTAATATTATTAAAATAATAAAAATTTATAAAATATTAAAATTATCAATATTTACAACAGATTTTGCTCTATTCTTAACATGTTCAAATCTTAAAGGGTCGCTAATTGTCAGGTCATGCGCAATAAAAAGTTTCTGTCAGCCATGTCCAATGTAAACTCTATAATTGTCCTTGCATGGTCGATCACTTCAAAAGTAATGTTGCAATCAGACAAACCAAGTCATTCCCTTCTTATCTATAAGAATCATCTCACATGAACCTTTACATAGACCATTCTTCCTTGAAAATTTAAGGGAAAAATAATGATATCCCCTCAAATTTTTAAGGAAGAATGATCTATGTAGAGGTTCATGTGAGATAATTCTTATAGTTAAGAAGGGAATGACTTGGTTTGTCTGATTGCAACATTACTTGCGAAGTGATCAACCATGCAAGGACAATTATAGAGTTTACATTAGACATGACTGACACAAACTTTTTATTGCGCATGACCTGACAATTGACGACCCTTTAAGATTTGAACATGTTAATAATAGAACAAAGTTTGTTCTGAATATTGATAATTTTAATATTTTTTAATTTTTTTTATTATTTTAATAATATTAATATTGTTTTTTCGTAAATATTGATAATATTTTTTTTATTACTAATAATTAGTAAACGAAATCTGCTTGGATAATGAAGGGAAAATTTATAACCATCTCCACAACGATGATTATCAAATTTCCTTTCATTATTCAAGCAGTTTTCCTTTTGCTAAGTATTGCTAAGTATTGCTAAATTAGTAATAAATAGTAATAATTAGCAATAAATTGTAATAATTAGTAATAAATTGTAATAATTAGTAATCCTTGCTTGAGTGTTTTTTCTAACAAATTATTCAAAACCAGTAATGCTTTTATATTTTATAGAAAAATATGGAACAACGAGGTCGTCAACAGTCATTATTAGATGACCGCATATGGATAAATCAACGTAGAAATCCAAATGGTTCTGGTTTAAATCCAGTATATATAGAGGGTGTGGAGATTTTTTTATCATTTGCGGCATCAAATTCAGAATTTGTTTCAGAAGGAAAGATAAAATGCCCTTGCAGAAAATGTGCATTGAGAACGTTTGACACGTTTGACAAAGTGGGGGAACATCTCTTGCGTTTTGGTTTTCAAGCAGATTATGTTTTTTGGTATCAACACGGTGAACGCAGTTCCAGAGCAGGTGATACCAACTTGATTCCGGATCCATCCCAGTTTCAAGATTTAGTACATGATGTTGCAGGTTCATCTGTTCAACATACAGAAACTCCGGCTGATATAGCTTCAAATCCTGAGTTGGGACCGTCTGAATTTTATGAGTTGTTGAAGTCTGCTGAGGATGCATTATATCCTGGCTGCAAGATGAGCAAATTAGAAGCAGTTGCAAAATTTATGGCTATCAAATCAGATAACGGAATGTCAAACACATGTTTTGACCAGATATTTTCTTTGCTGAAAACACTGTTACCCGAAGGAAATGTTTTACCTGCAAATTACTATGAAAGTAAGAGGTTGGTTCGAAATTTGGGACTTACTTGTCAGAAGATTCATGCATGTTCAAATGACTGCATTTTATATTCAGGGGAAAATGAGTCGTTGGATAGTTGTCCCACATGTGGGCAACAGAGATATAAAGAAGGACAACACGGGAAGTCTGGTTTGATTCCTGTAAAACAGCTGAGATATTTTCCGCTTACATCCAGACTTCAGCGTTTATTCATGTCTAAGAATACAGCGACAATGATGTCATGGCATAAAGAGAATATTTCAACCGATAAAAGCTTGAATCATCCAGCCGATGGTGATTCATGGAAACATTTTGATAGAGTGCATCCATCATTTGCTTTAGAAGCTAGAAATGTTCGACTGGGCCTTTCCACTGATGGTTTCTGTCCGTTTGGATCTTATGGTAGTCAATATTCATGTTGGCCTGTTTTTTTAACTCCGTATAATTTACCTCCATGGATGTTGATGAAGGAGCCATATATCTTTTTGACTTTACTAATTCCAGGACATCCGAAGAAAAATATTGATGTTTATTTGAAGCCATTGATTGATGAATTAAATTTATTGTGGAGTACTGGTGTCAGTACATATGATGTTGCAACGAAACAGAATTTCATACTGAGAGCAGCATTGATGTGGACAATAAGTGACTTCCCGGCTTATGGGATGTTATCTGGCTGGAGTACACATGGTCAGAAATCATGTCCTTACTGTATGGGAGAGAACAAAGCATTTATGCTCATTCATGGAAAGAAACCTTGTTATTTTGACTGTCATCGCAGATTTCTTCCAGCTGATCATCCTTTTCGCAGAAACAGATCTCATTTCAGAAAAGGAACAGTTGAAAGGGATGGACCTCCAAAAATGCTATCAGGTTCGGAGTTAAAATCGGTTGTATTTTCATTACCTCCCATCACTTTTGGTCCCACAATAAACCAACAGAAAATTTCTGGTTTTGGGAAAGAACACAATTGGATTAAACGTAGCATATTTTGGGATTTGCCATATTGGTCTGATTTGTTAGTCCGACACATGTTAGATGTCATGCATATTGAGAAGAACTGTTTTGATAATTTGTTTCATACAGTTTTGGATACGCCAGGAAAGAGCAAAGACAATGTAAATGCACGTTTAGATCTTGCCCAAATTTGCAGACGTCCAGAATTGGAACTATTTGAGAATGTCAGAACAGAAAGGTTACTGAAACCAAAAGCAGCTTATACACTGTCTAAAGAAAACCGTTTATTATTTTGTCAGTGGATTGCAGATTTGAGACTTCCAGATGGCTGTGCTTCCAATTTGGGTAGATGTGTAAAGAATGGTCATATTACTGGATTGAAAAGTCATGATTGTCATGTTATAATGGAGAGACTTCTACCAATTGGATTAAGAGGTCTGTTGAATTCTGTGATTTGGGATTCCATAACAGACATGTCTCATTTTTTTCGGGAAATTTGTGCGGCTACGGCAGATTATGATGCTCTAGGCAAACTTGAAAAAGATGTTGTTGTAATTATATGTAAATTGGAAAAAATATTCCCGCCGTCTTTCTTCGACTCAATGGAACATTTGATGTTACATTTGCCATATGAAGCCAAATGTGGAGGTCCGGTACAGTTTCGATGGATGTACCCATTTGAAAGATGCATGCAAAAATTGAAAAGAAAAGTACGCAACAAAGCATCTGTTGAAGGATCTATTGCAGAAGCTTATTTGCAAGAGGAAATATCTTTTTTCTGCTCCCATTATTTTGAATCTGAGTATCCTTCAAAACACAACCGAATGGGACGGAATGAGAGGAATATTGATGAAATCGACAATCAATTATCTGTTTTCAACCAGTCAGAGCTTGGTTTTGGTGGAGTTTCTGAACGCTGGCTTTCAGATGATGAACATCATAGAGCTCATACGTATGTTCTGCTCAACTGTGAAGAGATGACATCAGTTGTACTGTAAGTGTTTATATCACTTATTCTATCATTTATGTTACAGTAAATAACTTTGGTTTTTATAGGTTGTATGATAATCATATCAAGAAACAAATTCCACAAATTACAACAGCTGCTCTCGAAGAACGTCGACTGAAAAATTTCTCTCAGTGGTTTCAAAAACTGGTAACATAAATTCTTTATCTTTTAGCAACTCATTCAATGTATAGTTTACTATATTGATAATTATTTCACAAATTTTCAGGTGTCTCGACATGCTGATAAAATTGACAAACGGCTGTGTGTATTGAGTAACCCACCTTCCAAACTTGTTAAAACTTATAATGCATATGTGGTGAATGGATTTCGATTCCACACACATGCATATGGGGAATCAAAAAAAACAATGAACAGTGGAGTTAGCTTGAGAGGATCTCATCATCGAGAAAATGAAGTTGACTTTTATGGCATACTTGATGAAATCATTGAACTCTGTTATCTTGGACAACATTACATAACCATGTTCAAATGTCGTTGGTTGGATACAGAGAGAGCCGTGCGTGTTCATCCGACTCATGGAATCATCGATATTAAATGTAAAAGTGTTCTCGCAGTAAATGAACCATTCTTATTGGCTCAACAGGCATATCAAGTTTATTATGCAAAGTACTGTGCAACATCAAGAGACTTGACTGATTGGTGGAGTGTAATAAAAATCAAAATTCGAGACAATCAGTTTAGTCAAAGTGAATGTGCTTTCAATGATGTGCAAAGAATTGAAGTTTTTCAAGAGAGTACTCAAAATCAATCTTTTTTACAAAGAGACATGAGTATCGATGACGACACCCCACATTTAAGAGTCGGTGATGACGATGATGTTAATGATGTCACACATGAATTTGAAATGATAAGAGATGAAGCAACTGCAACTCGAATGGATATCGATGATGTTGAGGAGGAATATGAAGATGACATTGACATATATGAAGATGATGATGAAGATGAACACTTATAGAATTCCATGGTATTTATATACAATCATAATATGTATATATGTATATATAATAGTAATTATCAATTATTTGCTAACATTAACATTTTCTGTTTCAGATGGACGAGGCCACATTTCGTGAGTTGACGGATGCTGACCTGCCTTTCGATGCGGATGAGTTGCTGGCAGATGACCCTCAGCCTGCAGGCGCTTCAGGGAGTACGCGGAGGGGGCGCGGTCTTGCACGATTGATGATTCCTGACCCCGTCCCCGAGCGACGTCCACGCCTTGGGTTTGATCCGCGCACCCGGAGGTGTGATAACCTGTGTGATAACCCGTGGATTTGACTAAGATTTCAATAATCTATTCACATAATAAATGTTTATTATTTTTTTTTTCAGTTTTCCGCATATAGCAGTCGGACAGGGCAGCGCTATTTTGCGCAACTATTTCTCTCAGCCGTGGACCACATGGGAGCAGATTCCCATTGATGTGCAGCAGGCCATGTTCGACCATTGGCTGGTACGTACGTAAATAAATAATTTTTATTTTGAAAATTATTTCATTTCTAACTTGATATTTTGATTTTTTTTGTAGGGTTTATGGTATCCGATCGAGGATACCATGCGTGACGCCATCCACGAGGCATGGGAGGTGGCCATGCGTGATCGCCTTCGTCAGTTTTTGCACAATTTAAGAAAAGCTGCGATGAAGAAAGCAGGAGTGTCAGATTTTGAGGAGTCATGTAGAGCACACCGACCAGAGTATATTTCATCCCATGTATGGGATGGATTATGTGCGCACTGGTTGAGTGGTGCCTTTCAGAGGAGATCATCGCTGGGGAGGCAGAATCGGGGGAGACAGGAGGTGACTCATCGAGCTGGGAGTCGTTCTTTCAGTACTCATAGACAACATCTGGTACGTACATTATTTATAAATATTTTATATAACTATAAATATTAACAGTTTATTTTTTATTCTTATAGGCTGTCGAGCACCCCGATATTACAGAGTACGACGTATATCGGAGGATGTATAGTGATCCTGCTACTGGGGAGCTCAGAGGTGATCGTCAGCATCACATCGTGGTCAGTATAATTTGTTTTCAAGTTTAAAAATTAACTGCATATAATATATTCACAATTTTAATTTTAAATTGCAACTATAGGAGTCATATGAGGCCGCAGCGTCACAGACCCGGCCTGAGAGTCAGGCCGAGTCATCAGATCAGACCACTGCCCGTCAGTTTGATGAGGCGGCATGGATGCAGGCCACCCAGTATGCTTTCGAGAAGGGCCGAGTAGTTGGTATCGGCTCTCGACTGACTCCCGGAGATTATTATGGCAGTGCTGCGATGTCGGCGTCCAGCTCGAGAGGAGCTCGTGCATCTTTTTCTACACAGTATGAGGATCAGTTGCGATCTCAGACTGCACAGATAGAGAGTCTCCGACAGGAGCAGGAGCAGATTCGTCAGCAGCATGAGGAGGAGCGGCGACGCCAGCAGCAGCTGTACGAGGAGCAGACGAGGCGGTGGCAGCAGCAGCATCAGGAGCAGATGGAGTACATGCGCCGACTCACTCATGCTTTAGGGGTGGAGTTTCCTCCACCACCATCTGCAGATCCCCCACCTCCCCCCCCTCCTTCAGATTAGATTTTGTATTTCAGTTATAAAATTTGAGAAATCAAATTTTTTTTTTCTATTCGTAGTTTCTGTCTCATTATAAAATATTAATAATATTATATTTTTAAATAACAATATTAATATGAATAATAATATTATTTATATTTTATAATATTAAATTTTATATATATATTAAAATTTTATAATATTATAATTTAATTATTTTTTTTGTAATACTTGAATTATTTTAATATTTGAATGTAAAATAATTCTATTATTTTTATATTAATTAAAATAACTTATTAATATTTTTGTATTTATGAATTATAATTGTATTATTATTATATTAATTAAATCATTTATTAATATTCTATTATTTTTTATTTTTGAATTATAATTTTACTATTATTATAGTAATTAAAATAATTTATTATTTTCATTTGTAAATTATAATTCTATTATTATATTCATTAAAATAATTTATTAAAAATTTATTTTTTTTATTTTTTTTATAGTATTTGCGACGGGATACTATACCCGTCGCAAATACTAATATTATTAATAGTTTTTTATTTTTTTTAAAAATATTATTTGCGACGGGTCCCGTCGCAAATACTATCAATATTATTTGCGACGGGATGCGATGCCCGTCGCAAATACTAGTATTATTAATATTTTTTTATTTTTTTAAAAACGTTTTTGCGACGGTACCGTCGCAAATACTATTTGCGACGGTACCGTCGCAAATACTATTTGCGACGGTACCGTCGCAAAAGGTATTTGCGACGGGTCCCGTCGCAAAAACGTTTTTAAAAGTTTTTACAAAAATACGGAATACTATTTGCGACGGGGAGAATGCCCGTCGCAATAAACCGCTATAGCGACGGGCCCGTCGCAAATAAGTGTAGTTGCGACGGCGTTTTCAGCAACGGGCTATTTGCGACGGGGTCCCGTCGCAAAAAGCCATTTGCGACGGGATCCCGTCGCAAATAGCCCGTCGCAAATAGCTGTTTTTCTAGTAGTGTCAAGATTATGGGTCAGATAGTTTTGTTCATGAGTATTCAATTTTTTTGATGCATATTCAATAACATTATATGTTTACATTAGGAAAAAATTAAGTCCCTTATTCGATGAATCACTATATATTAAAAACCCATAAATTCCAGATGGTAGATTCAAAATCAGAGCATTGAATAATATTATCTTTAGTTAGTCAAATAATTCTTCACATTCTTTTTTCCAAAAAAACTTAACCCCTTTAGGTGTAATCTTGGATAACATGTCAGATGATCAGAAAAAAATCTAAAAGAATCACTAATAGTAACCTATCAAACCAACAAAACTACATACATCAGTTATGTTTATTGGTGTAGACCATTTTTTGACTAATTTTTTCTTTATACGATCAATTTATATTCCATTATTGGAGCTAATATAACGAATAAATGAAACTTTTTGAAGCCAAAAATCACACTTATAAAAATTTACCACATTACTCTTCCCTTATAAGGGTATTAAGAATGAACTTCAAGTGATTCTATTGGTCCTTATAGATTTTATAATATTCTAGAATATCATCAATGAATACCACAAAAAAATCATCATGATATTCTTTTAACACTCTGTTCATTAGATTCATAAAAATAGAGGGCACATTAGTTAATCCAAATGGAATTTCTGTAAATTCTTATTGTCCACACCTCATCTGAAAAGACATCATTGTAATTTATTCCTTCTTTAATTTAAATTAGTGATACTATAATGAAGATAAATATTTTAAAAATATTGGGCTTCATGAAGTTGATCAAACAAGTCATCAATGTGATGTAGAGGATACCTTTTCTTTATTTTAATAGAATTTATTTCCGTATAATCAATCCACAACCTCGTGGATCCATATTTATTCTTAATGAAGAGAATATAGGATCCCCATGTTGAAACACCAGGGAAAATAAATCCCTTATTAACAAAATCCTCTTGTTGTTTCTTCAACTCTAATAATTCCATAGTGTCCATTCTATGAAGAGTCTTTGATATTAGACTTTTATCTGGGATTAAATCAATGGAAAATTAAACTTCACATTCTGGGGTACGTTGAGGTAGTTCCTCCAGAAATAAATCATTCATTTCCTAAAAAATATATACAACCTAAAAGTAAAGATTAAATTCTTTATTAGTAGATGTAGTTTTTTCTTCTCACCCAAGAATTTCATTTAGTAGAGCTACTGGGGGTGGATCTAGATGAGAATAATATGATGATGTTTCTAATCTAAAGATAAGTAATTCTAAATATTTTTCACAAATCATAATTTCATTCTTCATGTAATATATTTTTTTATTATATTTTTAAATCCAATTAATATGAAGGATTATATAAAATTAAACAATTGGTATGATAATAAGGATAGAAAATAAAGCACATTTAGGTATCATAATGGGGACTTCATGACACATATTTTTTGCAATAAGAATTCCCTTAAGAGTTTTGAATTAGGAATATCTTATTAAATAAAATGGAAATATCAAATTTTCATGGAAAACTAGGTAGATGTAGAAGAATACGATAATCCAGAATCAAAAAAGTACTCAGCCAAATTTAATGATAGGTTTAATGTACAAGTCACCACATTATTGGGTACTTCCACCTAAGTAGTAGTGATTACAAAAGCTTGACCTTTTCCCCTCGGAATCTTATTTTTTATAATCCCTTGACACTTAGAGAATTCTATTACATAGTGACCCATATCATTACAATTTTAACACTGAATAGAAATGTTTTGCTTTTTCCTATTGCATTCTTTTACACGACGAACCCCTTATCCACACTTATAACAAACTCCCATTCACTTCAGGCATTTAATAGGTTGACTCTTTCCACAATTATCCCATGTTGAATTTTTTTCATCATCATATTTTATTTGATGTATCCTAATTTTTTGGTGCTCATTAGACATTTTATTTCATAGGGTTCCCTTATACATTTATGTTCTAGATAATTCCTTCTGATTTTTTATGGAACATAAAAAATTTCATCATATTATGATTTTTTTGATACTAGTGCCCTTTGGAGACTTGGATTAATCCCTTAAAAAAAGTTATCAATCATACACTATATGTTGTGCATATAATTCACAGCATACCTAGGTAACCATATAAAGGTGAATTCATAATCCATGACTTTTTCTTCATCCTTTTTCTTTAAGCTAATGAAATTACTCTTTATCTAAAATTTTTTCTCACAAGGAAATTATTTATTAAAGGATGTATATTTAAAGGTTTTATATTTCATGAGTTTTATTTCTTATTTATCCATAGTATTCTGGATCATAGACCACCATTGATCAACAACACCTTCAAGAAAAAACACCTCAAGTGTAAGTTTTTATTTTTATATACATCCCAAGCCCATAAATGTCATCTCAAGAGGCATAATCCATTTCTTAGATACAATTGGATAAGTATTCCCACTAAATGATGGTGGATTATATCACATAAAGTGGTCCAGTATAAAAGATTCTCATTATGGAATAGGTTTCTCTATTTGATCAAGGTCATTTTTTATAGCCTTATTAAACTTTCCTAATATAGACATAACTTTCTCCATTACAATTCCAACTGTATTGGTTTTCTCACCAGGTAACTATCTACATTTTCTATGAGTGTTGATACTATTTGTCTATCCAGGCCCCATTTCTAAACAGTGGAAAACACTTGATTTGGTTATAAAATTATGAATTTTAAATCATAATTTATTATTCAAAATATTGTGTGGTTCTTAAAATTAAATATTTACACATTTTAGATCTTAGAATCATAAACTTTGGTTTCTTTGGGAATATCTCTACTTTTAAATCCTTTATAATATTTAATAAGGAAAAACGGGAATTATCCTAAGCATATTCCCTAAGAGTGTCAAACCAGGTGAGAAGTAAGGTTCGTTTTTATGTACAAGGTTATTCTTGAGTCAATTATGATGCACCTTTTTAGAGTTATCATCCCTAGGGACATCTATAACAAAACCATGTCCACTTTTAGTATCCATACATTTATGTATATCTAAAAAGACCCATATAGTCCCTATATTATTAAAATTTGAGGATATTCTTATATAATTATACTCAAAGCCTACCTTAGGGTTATATTCTTTAATCTATGTTTTCTTAAATGTAGTTTCCAATGTTTCTACTAAACTTCCTTTTATACCAACTAAAATGCCCCGATCACAGAATCCCAGAGTTGGTGCCTTACTTTATTACATTGGCATCATTATAAGGACTCAAATATGAAGGACTGATTAGTTTAGTAGTTTTTGGAAAACCATATTACATTAATGAAACCCATATTATATTGGGAAGAATAAATTAAAACATGATACCAAAAAAAATTAAATGAACAAAATACTTTAAAGATCATTTTAATATTTCTTATTTATATCCTAGGGAAAGGAGGAAAAATAAGGATGAGCTCAAATTCTTAGTAAGGGTATGTAAAAAAGAATAAATAACTAATCAATGAGATTAATCAATGTAGAACGGTGAATAACTAATAACACCTTACATTTATATAATTGGATAATGAAAAATCAATATGGTAAGGTAAGTAGCTGATAAACATACCATTTTATCAATACACTGAGAATGAATTACATCCATAGAAAATGTAAAAGATAAAATATCATGGATAAATAATAATTGAGTATAAATGAATGAAATTATTAATTATTAGACTCCATGTTTCCTAAGTACATGGTACCTTTACCGTCAAGACCTTTCACAAGATGGCTTATAACATATTTGGTAAAAACCCTTCTGATAGGCCAAATGATTCATCTTATGAGACTACCGATGCATCAAGGGGATATCTATAATCATGACCCACATGTGTCTCAAATATCCAAATATTTTCTCATATACCAATTGATAGATTAAATTAATTAATAATGTGACTTATCAAATACCTATATTGAGTAAAATATACAGATTTAATAATATTAATTGAGCTAATCAAATTTTCTTCAAAGTGTGCAACATAAGTAAAATGGTATAAGGGTTAGGAAATAATTATAACTTTAAAAAATATTATGGATATATAAAAAAAATTTAATTTCAAACGAAAATTTTTCTTAAGGAAGTGATTGTTTCAAGAGAAAGTTAACAATCACAGAAGAAAGTGATATTGCAAAGATAACTTTTACCACTTGGATAATTTCAAGTAAAACCACTTGGATGAGATAACTTAGAGTAAAACTTAAAATAACAAGAATTAAGAAATAATAATGAAATTAAATTACAAAGGGGTATTATATACACCACATTAAATTGAATTTGTGTATAATAACAAATAAGTCTCAATGGAATATAAATCGAGATGAAATCCCTTACAACTTTGGTGACATTTAAATCGCAAGAACCAAAATTAATAATAATAAAATGAAACATTTGAATACCAGGAATATAAAATAATTTATGATATAATATATCAAAATTGTAGTAGATACACTAAAAAAATAATTATGTGGTTAATATGGAATTTATCTCATAGATGTAAAAGTGAGATGAAAATCCCATACCCATGCATTTCCTTTTGGGTGAACATCCTTCAAAATCTTGTATAATGGTTTTAAGAATGTTACTAAATTATAATAGAAACATATATATTTTTATAATATCATATATTATCTTCTTATAATATCTTATTACCCATTTGTTAATAATCTTTGACTATTTTCTCTATTTTGGGTGTTAATTTCCTAATTTTTCGAGCATGTCTTGACTTGTTATTTTTGTTTCTATTACTTAGATCATGATTTCATCATATCCATAATTTATAAAATGGTTTAAATATTATATATATTAAAAATATCTTTATTTATATCAATCCATAAAGTTTTTATATTATAAATTAAATACACCGTTCATGGAGATAGTAAGTCATACGTACGCATGAACTTCGTTTCTATTTTCTTATTGTATTAAAATATTGAAAAGTAAATGATATAAATTTTTATTATAATTAAATTTTAATATTTATTCTATATATATCATATGTTTTTACTAAAAACATATTTAATATATTCCATGTATATCATGAACGAATCACATCACTTTGGGGAGACAGTTTTCCACATGTCCACAAATGATGTTATCATTTTCCCAAAAAATATAAGGAATGATGTTATGTATTATATAATAATTAAAAAAGAATAAATAAATTATAAATATCATACATAACATATATAAACTATATATAAATCATTATTATCAACTTTGAGAGGTGGTAATGGAATAATTAATGACATCAGTTAGCGAGGTAGTAGTCCGCCGTACACATGAATGAGGATTCCATATCCCATTTGATGGAAGTGTGTGTTATTGTAGGTCGTAACCTTAATATAACAATATATAGGTATATTTAATATAAAATTTTATTATATAATCTTTATATAAAAATAAATAAATGGTTTTAAGGAATAAATAATACTAAAGTTCTTGTTGAATATCATTACCTCTTCCTTGGGTAACTCCTTTTGGTTTATACGGAAAGACCTCTTTGGTTTTATTTATTCTCAAGGTGAGGCTAAAAGTAGGGGGGTATTTTTGGGAGATATTTTTTAGGGGTTTTATGATCCAATGTTCTTGAGAGGTTTGAATATGTGGGGGGGGGGGTGTGAGTGCACTTTTATAGTGGAGGATGAGTGATATTCTTATAGATATAAAAAGGTAAACACTATTGGGTGGTATCCCTTAAATAATGTGAATAAAATAATGAAATTAATTATATAAAAGGTAGTATATAGCCTAAACATGTCCATAAAAAAGGTTTTGGACATGTTTCTAGGTCATTTTGGCCCTAATGTTTAATTTCTAGTCCCTTGTGAAGTAAATTTTTCTCTTAACCGCCACAATTAATTTTAATTATTTTCACTAATATTTTTAGTGAAATAATATTTTAAAATTATTAGGAATTATAAATTAGGATGATTTAAAAAATGGAAACCATTTTTAAAAATTCAAATCGCATAATCTGTAGGAATTAATTTAAAATTAATCCCATAGTCGGGACGAGAAAGCGATTTTTTAAAGTGAAAATGTCCAAAAGATTGAAAAGTTTTTATATCCAATTTCATTTTGAGATTGGTTCCAATGACCTAATTTGTATTAATTGATTTATAATTTAACTAAAAATTATTTAAAAACACATTAAAATATAATTTAAATACATATATAAAATATATGAAAAATAAGTTTTAAATTAAAATTCAATATTTTCACTATTCAGCAAAGAATGAAACTTCTCATAAAAATACCAAAAAATAACCATAACATAATAATAAAATTTCAATATAAAAAATGATGTTTATTGTTTCATATAAATTTTTTAAAATTTCCAAAAGATATATTTAAAATAGGTTCTCAAGTAAAAGATGTAAAAACCACCTTTAAAAAATACAGGTTTTATGCATAAAATTGGATTTTTTCTAATACTATGACTATAAAATTCATTGTATGAATGTCAAAAAAAATTATTGAATAAATAATATACATATTTTCATAATTTAGTTAATCATATTCATTACCCCCAGTTTAATGGTTATGAGATAATTTTCATTTTAAATAATAATATTAATAATATTCGGTAAAACTTGGTCTTACATGTAGCGCAAGAAAATTAAGTATTGTGTGAATTTCAAGATATATCAAAAAAATTAAATATATTCTAAAAATAAAATATTTTAAATTATTGTGTTGCTATATTCTTCCCTTATACAAAAATTTCATCCTATAAATTTCAGGGGAATTGCCTTCTAAAAATATTTGGGTATTTCTCCTTCATAGCATCCTCTGGTTCCCATGTTGCTTCCTCCATTTTCTAATTTCTCAAAAGTACCTTTACTATATATGGTGTCCAATTACTTAATACTTTCTATCTAGTATCAAGAATCTGGATTGGTTCTTTATCATACCAGAGATCAGTTTTCAACTATATTTCATCATAGGTGAGCACATGAATTGGGTCTAGTATGTACTTCCGTAGCAAAGATATATGAAAAACATCATATACTTTTTATAGGCTCAGTGGAATTTCCAAATGATAAGAAAAAAATCCAATTATTTAAATAATTTCAAATGGTATGATGTACCTAGGGTTAACTTCCATTTCTTACTAAACCGTATAACACCATTCCATGGAGATGATTTCAAGAAAACATGATCCCCAACTTAGAACTCCAAATATTTAATTTAATTATCAATGTAACTATTTTTACTACTTAGGGATGCTTTAATGTGAGACTGAATATCCTTTAAATTTTGTTTTTGTTTCTTTAACAAGTTTCATTCCGACAGGTTTCATCTCACCAAATTCATCCCAATGAGTTGGAGTACCAAATATTTTCCATATAAAGATTCATACAACTCCATTTGAATACTTAAATGGAAAATATTATTAAAATAAAACTCTAAAAAAAGGTAAGTAATGATCCCACATACCTTGAAATTCAAGTGATCATGACCTAAAAATGACTTCCATTGTTTTAATTTTTTTTTAAACTTTCCATTGGTTTGAGGATGGTAGGTAGTGCTGAAATGAAGCTCAGTATCAAGAGCCTTATGAAGACTCTTATAATATTATGTAAAGTTGGAATATAGATCATAAAAAATTGATATAGGTGCCCCAGAAATCTCATGAATTCATTAATATAGATCCTTGAGAGGCACTCAAGAGGTAAATCTTATATTATGGCAAGGAAATGTGTAGATTTGGCTAGGCGATCAACAATATCCTATATTTCATAATTATTTTTATGAGAATTTGGTAGTCCTATGAAAAATTATAGGGTAATGTCACCCCATTTAAACATAGGAATATGAAGAAGTTTCATCACTCCTCTAGGATACTACCTCATATCTTTCACTTGTTGAAAAACCAAACATCAGGACACATAATCAGTAGTTTCCCACTTCATGTTATCCCACAAAATATTTTCCTTCAATTCTCTCTACATATTTGTGATATAAGGTTGTATAGATAAATTTTAGTTGTGAGGGTCATCCAACAATTCCCCTTTTAGCTTAGGTATAGATTGGACACATAATCTATTTCCAAATTTTAGAACACCATCATCCAAAACAATGTCTACTAATTTTCAATCATTCACATATTTAATTTTCTTATTTAAGTTCTCATTATTGGATTGATAATTCGTTAACTTTTCTAAAAGATAGTGTATTAATCATTTGAAAGGTTATTGATGTCTCCCCTTCCTTGGAGATTCACATATCCTTCTTTACTAGATCCATGAATAAAGGATCCTTCTCAATCTTAATTTGGGTTAAAATTCTAAGATCCTTCCTAATCAATGCATATGCTACCTTATTTGATTTATCTTAGTGGTAGTGTGTTGAGAAATCATAATATTTCAGTAGCTCAAGTCATCTACTTTGTTTTATATTTCTTTCTTTCTATGAAAAGATGTATTTTTGGATTTTGTAATCTATATACATATTATATATTTTACCATATAGATAATGTCTCTATATCTTCAATGAAAATATTAAATATTCCAACTCAAGATCACGAGTCACATAGTTTTGTTCATGAGTATTCAAATTTTTTTGATGCATATGCAATAACATTATCAGTTTACATTAGGAAAAAATAAAGTCCCTTCTTCGATACATCATTATATATAAAAAACCCATCAATTCCAAATGGTAGATTCAAAGTCACAACATTGACTAATATGATCTTTAGTTAATCAAATAATTATTCATATTCCTTTGTCCAACCAAAATTAACCCCTTTAGGTGTAATCTTGGATAACTTGTTAGCTGATTGAGAAACCTTCTTAATGAATCACTGATAGTAACCTACCAAACCCACAAAACTACTTACCTCAATTATGTTTATTGGTGTAGGCCATTCACTAAATGTGTTTTTCTTTATAGGATCAATTGATATTCCATCATTGGTGACAATATGATGAAGAAATGAAACTTTTTGAAGCTAAAAATCATAGTAAAAAATATTTACCATATAACGCTTCCCTTATAAGTGTATTAAGAATGAACTAGAAGTGATTATCATGGTCCTTATAGATTTTATAATTTACTTGAATATCATCAGTGAACACCACAACAAAATCATCAAGGTATTCCTTTAATAACCGGTTCATTAGATTCATAAAAATAGAGGGCACATTAGTCAATCCAAATGTAATTACTCTAAATTCTTAATGTCCATACCTCATTTGAAAAGATGTCTTTGAAATTTATTCTTTATTTAATTGAAATTAGTGATACTATAATGAAGATAAATATTTCAAAAATATTGGGCTCCATGAAGTTGATCAAACAAGTCCTAAATGCGAGGTAGTGGATACTTTTTCTTTATTTTAACTGTATTTATTTTACAATAATCAATGCATAACCTCATGGATCCATATTTATTCTTATCAAAGAGAATAAGGTATCACCATAGTGAAACACTAGGGAAAATAAATCCCTTATTAACCAAATACTTTAGTTATTTCTTTAAATCTAATAATTCCATATTATCTATTCTATATAGAGTCTTTGATGTCAGTATTTCATCAGGGATTAAATCAATGGAAAATTCCACTTCAAATTGTGGGGTATGTCCAGTTAGTTCCTTAGGAAATAAATCAACACATTCCTAAAAAATAGAAACACCCTCAATATAAAGATTAAATTTTTTATTAGTAGATGTAGTTTTTTCTTCTCCCCTAAGAATTTCATTCAGTCCAGCTATTGGGGGTGGATCTAGATGAGAGTCATATGATGATGTTTCTAATATAAAGACAAGTTATTCTAAATATTTATCATAAATAATAATTTCATTCTTCATGCAATATATATATTTTTATTATATTTTGAAATCCAATTCATTTGAAGTATTATATAAAATTAAACAATTGGTATGATATTGGGGATATAAAATAAAGAACATTTATGCACTGTAATATGTCCTTTACGACACATATTAAATACAATGAAACTTCCCTTGAGAGTCTTGACTTAGGAATATATTATTAAATAAAAAGGGAAATGTCAAATATAACACCCCAAGCTTTCACAATACGTTTCTCTTTGAATAATGCAATAGTTTATCCTGTACACAATTTCAAGTTTTAGCACACTACAACCAATAAAACTAGCCGTTATGAATAGTAATAACCACTTTCTGAAATTTTATAAATTTAATTTTTCAAAAATGGACTTCATTTTTGGATTTGGAATATTAAAGCTAGTTTAGGGTGAATTCTTGGTATTTTTCCTGAAAACTTTCAATTTTTTTTGAATAGTGAAAAACACTGCGTTATTATTTAAAACCTAATTTTTATTTAAATTTATTTTAGGTCCAAATAGATACATAATACTTATATATGTTTTATGTAATTCATTTGATTCAATTTATAAAAATATTAGATATATAAAATTTTATTGAACTTTTAATGTCTTTTACCCACCTTCTTGGCACATTTGAAAATTTGCATAAAATGTAATTTTACAGCTTCTGTGAATTGAATTTCAAAAATATAAGAGACACAGTTGACATCAGTAAGTAAAATGTGGTTCAATAGGATGAAAATAATTTTTTTGGTGAATAGTAACTTTTGATTTTTTTTTACCACGGTTAAAAGTAAATAGGGTAATTAAAGGTAAAAATGATTTTATAATTACCCAAAAACATGTCCTAATTCAATTGAATAAGTGTATTTCGACCAAAATAAACCTTAGGAATAAAATATGATCCTTTTGGACCACATGGAATAGATTAGGGAATTTATTGTTTTTTTATTTAAAGAAGAGTTAAAAGTATTAAATTCAAAGTTTAATAAATAAAACAATATTAATATAGGGTTATACATAAGAAAAATTCTACTATAAATATTTATTATAAAGATAAAACAATTTCCTACATAATGGTATTTTATTCATAATTTTTATACATTAAATAATTAAATTTATTTATGACACAATGAGGATGTAGTAATTACCATATTATTGAATGATTAAAATAATTGATATTATAAATATTAATGTAATTGTAAATTGAGAATTTTGATGTATTCCACAAATTTTCTAGGTTAATATGAAATGTTAGGATTGATTAAATAATTTTTTTAAGTGATAAAGTTTTTATAACTTCCACAAAAATCAAATACTAAATAGTGTCAAAATTGACATAAATGAGTTTTTAAAACAAATACTATATTATTAATTGATATAATATTCCTAAAAATCTAAGGTTCGTCTAGAGGACTTATATAATAATACATATTTCATTAAAGAACCACTTGGGGTTCTCTTGGCATTTTATAGTGTGTTTATTAACCATGTAATATAAAAATACAAGAAGACATTGTAAAAGTTAAACTATTTAACTAAGAGTTAAATCTAAAAGATAAGGTTAATATGGTGAGATAAAACTTTATAAAACCTATTGGTTGGGAGGTTTTCAACCCATACCCACATTATCCTCTAAATAAATCCTTTTGGAGCTATTGTAAACTGAATATGATTGTATAATAAAATAATATTTCAATCTTTTCCTAAAGAGACCCTCACCTCTCTTATAAAAGGGTACTTCCCCTTCTCTCAAAATAACACCACAAATCCATTTGGTTTAGAAAAACTCGGATCAAATATCCTACCAACTACCCTCACTTCATCCTAGAGTCCTTTCTTTTATCATTATCTTACCTAAGGATTCCTTTTGATCAAATTAAAAGGAAGAACCCGAAGAAGAGGTAATAATTTCACCACAACTTTCAAAATTATTTTCTTCTTCATCTTCCTCTTTCTTTGTTGTTTCCATACCAAAATAATAAATCCAGTACCTTATATATAATTTGATATTATTATAAATATGGTACAAACATATTCATTATTATATCCATCCTATGAATGACAAAGTCACCATATTTGTGTACGTACTGCTTACCGTCTCCATGTCGTGGTGTAGTTTGTTAATCAACACTTCATTATTCAGATGAGAATAATAATGACTATAATTGATGTAAATAATAAATTTAACATGTTAATTATTCTACGTATATTATATACCATCAAATTACATATAATTTCACCATCAATAGAATGATATTGTCGCTCGTGCATACGTACAAATTACTGTCTCCACGAACACAATAAGATTCATTTCTCCATCATAACCCTTAAAGAATAATTTTCATTTTATGATTAATAATATTTTTTAAGAACTTAATATCATTATGGATATAAATCAAATATATCCTATCCATAACAAATATGACTTACATAACAAAACATATAAAGGAAAATGAATCAGTTAACACCCGAAATAATGATACTGCTGAAATATTATTAACAAAATAATATTAGAAGATCATATATGATATCATATTTATGTATACGGTTCTTGTATAATTTAAGAAAAACGATTTAAATATTATAAAGGAGGTTAAAATACCCTTGACCAAGGAAAAGTACAAGGTAAGGGTTAATTCTACAATCTCTTCATTATCTGAGGTTGTTTATACGTGAGTATCTATTGGGACCTCTTTATCACCAAAATACGCATTTCTTAAAAATGTATTTCAAAAGATTTTTACTATTTAATAGAATATGTTTTAAAGTCTTTTATAACCTTTTTGAAATTTTATATAATTTTAATAAAAGAATATTTCTGTCATTTTCTATATAAGGTCCTTTATAACCTTTTCAACAAAATTAAGGAAGGAATGTTTTTTAACTTATATGGTGAGTGTGTTTATTTTTCCCCATTATAACATCTTATAAGATTCCTTTAAAGATTATAAAATTATTTTCAAAATAAATGTTTTATTTTATAATTATGTGAATTTTAAATGATTTTAAAAATAGAAATAGATATTTCTCTCATATAGTTTTGATTTCATCTATGTCAACATCCTTTGATGGATATTACTCTTGTTTGAAGTTGATTTATTATGATAAATTATTCCACATTGTATTGAAGGTTTTGTGATATGTTTGATTGTGTATGTTTTGTTTTTATACCATTAACAGTTTATGGTTAAAGTATTAACATTTCATATTCTAGTTTTAATATGAATGTTTATGTTATGTTTCAACCTTTTCATATGAGGAATGCATTAGACTTAGTAAGTGACGGATGGAGCCCACAATAGCTCCTTGATGTATCGGTAGGTTTCATGAAAAAAAGTAGTTTCTTGGAATATGGACTTGAAAAAATCTTACTTGTAGTCTTGGCATGAGGCCTTGACTATGTGGTTATGATGTATGACACGATGCATTTTATCATTATGAAATTAACTATTGATATTACATGTGATTATTCAACAAGTAGAATATCCATGAGAATAAGTAAATGGAATTATTTGATTTATCTTTTCCATATTATGCTAAATTTTATGTTTAAAAGGATTTTGTTTTAGTCTTATACATTTTCTTAAATGTTTATGCTTATTTATGAAAGTTTTTTCTATATTGTTATACTTACTGAGCTCCTGAGATCACCCCTTTCTATGTTTTATTTTTCCTTGGATGTGGATAAGTATATTATAACTGAACAATAGGGTTGGTATAAGGGAGATGAATATGTTCAAAGGAGACACAATGTTGTTGTTTTTCATTTCATAATGTATTGTAAAACTTATTTTTGTATCTAGTACTTCCAAGGCTACTAAACTGATCGATCTTTCAAGATTTTATCCCTTATGATCATGCCAATGTTATCTAATAATGAACCAACTCTTGGTAACTAGGGTCAGAGAATTACAATTGGTATTAGAGGAAGTTTAGTAAAAACCTTGGAAGCTAGATCTAGAAAAACTCTAATTAGAGAACATTACCCTATGATAGACTTTGAGGATTAGTATAGAATAAATTCCTAGAATTTTGGTAATGTAGAGATTTTATGTATTTTCCAAGCAATACATCCCTGTTTGGATAAGAGAAAGTAGAGGTGGCTCTGGCACATATGTACTTAGGAGTGAAAACTCTGATAAGGAATTTTAGGCTTGTCCTGGGGTATCCTGGTACATGAAAATGAGCCTTGCTGCACTCTTTTTTATGATACTTCCAAAGGATATGCTTATGAGAATTCACATTTTCCTTACAAACAATTATGAAGGGTTTATGAGTAAATACCATCTCAAATAATTTTTTTTATGATTATGGATTATATGCATAAACTATTCAATTTATGTTAGGTATTTTACTAGTTTAGAATTATGTATTGCTATTCATAAAATAATCTAGTGTATGCCATTGTTTAGAAATGGCACCTAATGGAAGAAATGGAAACCGTATCAACGCACGTAATCCATATAGGGATTTCTCTCCGACTCAAGATAATTATAGTGGATTTGGTGATGCAACCAGTGTTGAAAAACTTATTACCATACTGGGAAAATTCACCCAGGTTGTGAATAATAACCATACCCGTATGGAGCACCCCGATCCACAATGTGGAGGATTAATGTTAGAACGCTTCATGAGGAAACAACCACCAACATTCAATGGGACTAAAAATCCATTTGTAGCTGATCAATGGGTAAGTTCCTTAGAGAAAATATTTCATGCTTTAGGGAGTAACGAAAGGGAAACATTTATCATGGTAGTTTATTGCCTCATGGGAGAAGCAGATCAATGATGTTCATTAATTCAAAACACAAATGAGGATGAAGAAGTGTCAAATATAAAATGGATGGAGTTTAGAGATATTTTATTAGAAAAATAATTTCCTTGTGAACATCGAGCGGATATGGAAAGGCAATTTATGAGTCTGAGGAAAATAGAGGACGATAATGTCGTAAAGTAAGAGGCTATCTTTACAAGGTTAGAAAGGCATGCAACAAATTATATACGTAACCCAAGGAGTAAGATTGATCGGTTATTTTATGGGTTAAAACCATTTCTCCATCGAGAATTAGTCTCATAATCCTTCTCATCATATGAAGATATTATCTCATGTGCTATCAAGATAGAAAAGGAATTCTTTAAGTCTTACGACTTTAAAGCAAAGAAAGAGAAGAAGAGATATGTTGAACACTCTAGAAATCGAAATAAGGGGAAGAAGGGAAAAGATGAATTTCCATCCTATAGTAAATGTGGGAAGAAACACCCTGGTACTTTCCTAAAGGTAATGGGAGTTTGTTATAAGTGTGGGGAAAAAGGCCATCAAGCTCGTGATATCAAGGGAATGAAAGAAGCTATCAATGTTGAGTGCTACTATTGTAGAGAAATAGGGAATTATGAAAATGAATGTCCTAAAAACCAAGGAAAATTACCTCAGAAAAGGGCAAGGTAGCAAGGCTAATATTATTCGATCACTACTGCTGAGGTTGAATCTCTGAATGACATGGTGGCAGGTAATTTAATGGGTTTTTCAAGTTTATCCAATGCTTTATTTGATTCTGGATCATCGTATTATTTCATATATTCCAAAATTTATTAAGAAAATTAGATATTTCTAATTTTATTTAACAAGGGAGTTGTTAGTCAAAACTCTTAAGGGAAGTATCATTGCAACAAAGTATTGAGACTCAGTTCCCATTAGGGCATATAAACGTTCTTTATCTGCCGATCTCATCGTCATACCCAAGATTGAATTTGATATAATCCTCGGAATGGATTGGATTTCGGACCATGATATGAGAATTTATTTTAAGAATAAGGAGGTTACAATTATCGATGATGATAAGAAGTACCTTATCTTTAGAGAAGAAATGTCACCATATGATTCTTATCTAGATCCACACCAGTAGCTCTACTAAATTCAATTATTGGGGAGGAAGATAATGAAATAACTGTGGGTGAGGAAAGGAATGTTCAAATACAGGATGTACCTATTCTGCAAGAATATGTTGATGTGTTTCTAAAGGATTTACCTTGACATCCTCAAGAATGATAAATTGAGTTTTCCGTTGATTTAATTCCAGGTTCAAGGCCCATATCAAAGACCCCTTATAGAATGTCCACTGTGGAATTAGTGTAACTAAACAAACAACTAGAGGAATTGAGTAATAAATGATTTATTCACCCTAGTGTTTCTCCATGGGGAACCCTTGTTGTTTTTGTTAATAAGAAAGATGGATCTATGAGGTTGTGCATTGACTGCATGGAGAGAAATTCTAAAATAATAAAGGAAAAGTAACCCTACCTCTCATTGATTAATTATTCGATCAACTTCGTGGAGCTCAATATTTTTCAAAGATTGACCTTCGATCTGGATATCATCAGTTGTGTGTGAAGACAGAAGACATTCTGAAAAAAAAATTTCATACCAGGTACGAGCATTACGAGTTTACATTAATGCCTTTTGGACTGACTAATGTACCCTATGTCTTCATAGATCTAACAAATAGAGTTTTCAAGGAATATCTTGATTTCTTTGTTGTCGTATTTATTGAAGATATATTGTTTTAATCCAAAATCTATGAATATCATGAAAATCACTTGTGCACTATTCTGAAAACCCTCAGAAGAAATGAATTATATTGGAAGTTTAGCAAGCGTGAATTTTGGCTTCAAAAAATTTCGTTTCTTAGCCACATTGTCTCTAAGGATGGAATCTATGTAGATACTTCAAATACCAAGCAATCCAAGAATGTCCATCACCGACAAGTATAACCGAGGTACACCATTTTATTGGTTTAGCATGTTATTATGAGCATTTTGTCCAAGATTTTTCCCGATTGGCTAACCCATTAACCAAGATCACACATAAGGGGGTTAAATTTGTTTGAAAAAAAGAGTGTGAAGAATGTCTTGAAGAACTTAAGAGAAGATTATTCAATGCTCCTATCTTGACTCTACCATCAGGGAATGATGGGTTTGATATTTATATTGATCCTTCAAAGAGAGGACTTGGTTGTGTCCTTATTCAAAATGATAGAGTTACTGCCTAAGAATCACGATAGCTAAAAATTAAATTTCAAAAATATACTACTCATGATATTGAGTTATCAGCTGTAATATTTACTTTGATGATATGAAGGCACTATTTCTATGGTGAAAAATGTGAGATATATACTGATCACAAGAGTTTGAAGTATATTTTCTCACAGAAAGAACTCAACATGAGGAAAAGAAGATAGCTTTTACTACTCAAGGATTACAATTTCACTATACGCTACCACCCTGGGAAGGAAAATAAGGTGGAAAATACTTTGAGTAGAAAGAATCATAGTGTTTTGGACAAGATGTGAGTTAAAAGGGATCCTATGTTCATGGATATAGTAAAGATTGATATGGGAATAATCATGGAAGGTGAAACATCAATACTTTTTCAAATGGTTTCCAAACCATCTATACTAGAAAGGATAATAAGATCTCAAACTAATGATGAGGAGTTTCAAAAGAAAATTAAAGATACGAATGATGTGAGATTGATCGACTTCATATACGAATATGGAATTTTAAAATTTGGGAAGAGACTTTGTGTTCCTGACATACTCGATATAAAAAGGGAATTGTTGGATGATTCTCATAGCTCTAATTTCTCTATACACCCTGGTAGCACTAATATGTATAGATATTTGAAGGAAACGTTTTGGTGGGATGACATGAAGAGGGATATTGCTAATTATCTATCAAGATGTATGGTTTTTCAACAGGTGAAGGTTGGAAGACAACATCCTAGAGGAGTCGTGCAACCTCTTTACATAAATAAGTGGAAATTGGATGATATTTTGATGGAAGTTTTCATGGGGCTACCAAAGACTCCTATAAATAATGATGTAATATGGGTCATTATTGATCATATTACCAAGTCAGCACATTTTCTTATCATAAGAAAATATTTACCACTTTAATGTTTAGTAAGACTATATTTTAATAAAGTTGTAAGACATCATAGAGTACCTCTATCGATTGTTTTTGATCATGATTCCCATATTACATCAAGATTATGGAGAAGTCTTCAGAAGGACCTGGATACTGAACTTCATTTGAGCACTGCCTACCACCCTCATACTGATGGAAAATCAGAACAGACAATTGAAACCATATGAGACATGTTGAGATCTTTCTCACTTGACTTTGAAGGTATATGGGATCAATATTTACCTCTGGTAGAATTTTTCTATAACAATAACTTCCATTCGAGTATTAAAATGGCACTATTTGAATAATTATATGGAAAGAGAGGTCCCACACCAAATTGTTGGGATGATGCTGGTGAATGAAAATTTGTAGGACCAGAACTTTGTTGAGTAAAAAATAGAAAAGGTGATAATTATCTAGACCCATATCAAAGAAGCTCAAAGTAGGAAAAATGGATATGCTGACAATATAATGAAGGATTTGTAATTTCAAGTATGAGATCATATTATCTTGAAGGTATATCCATGGAAGAGTGTTGTAAGATTCCGTAAGAAGAGTAAATTATGTCCCAAGTACATCAGACCTTTCGAAATTCTAGAACAAATTGGAGTTGTAGCTTACTATTTATCAATGCTGTCAATTCTCTCTAAAGTTCATGATGTGTTCCACATATCACTATTGAGAAAATACATCCTTGACCAATCACATGTACTCTCCTATGAATAAATAGAACTAGAACCCAATCTATCTTATTGTGAAGAGCCTATAAAGATTCTTGAAACTAGAGAAAAAGTGTTGAGAAACCAGATGACTCGTCTAGTAAATCTTCTATAGAGAAACCATAAGATGGAAGAGGCAACGTGGGAACCTGAGGAACTTATGATGAAGAACCACCCAAATTTTTTTATGAAGTAGTATTCTAGAAATTTCTATGATGAAAATATTTGAAAGAGGGAAGAATGTAACACCCCGATCTTCCACGATACATTTCTCTTTGAATAATGAAATAGTTTGCATTGTACGTAACTTCGAGTTCTAGCATACCACGACCAGTCAAACTAGCCATTATGAATAGTAATATCTACTTTTTTAAATTTTACAAATTTTATTTTAAAAAATGGGCTTCATTTTTGGATTCAGAATATCAAAATCAGAGTAGGGTGAATTTTTGGTATTTTTCAAAAAACTTTTAACTTTTGATGTAGAGTGAAAAACACTACGTTATTATTTTAAAACTACTTTTTATTTAAATTTATTTTATTTAAATTTATTTTAGGTCAAAATAGATACATAATACCAATATAAGTTGAATTTAATTCATTGGAGTCATTTTATAATAATATTAGATATATAAAATTTTATTGAACTTTTAACGCCTTTTACCCACCTTCTAGTCACATTTACAAATTTGCATAAAACAAAATTTTACCACTTCTGTGATTTTAATTTAAAAAATCCGTGAGACACACCTGTCATCAGTAAGTAAAATGTGGTTCAATAGTATGAAAATATTTTTTTAATGAATAGTAACTTTTGAATTTTATTTACCACGGTTAAAAGTAAATTGGGTAATTAAAGGTAAAAATGATACTATAATTACCCTAACTGTAACACCCCAACCCCAGTTACCCAGAGTCGGTGCATTATTACATAACATTGGCATGATCACAAGAAAGATCATATCTCTAAAGACCGATTGGTTTAGTAGCCTTGGAATCACTAGATATATTCATAAAGTCTTACATTACATCATAAAAATGAAAAACTACTACAACAACACATTGTATACATAGTCCACACTCATATCCTCACATACTATCCCTGTAGGTCATTCATAAATTACTTCTTCACATCCTGGGAAAAATAAAACATAGAAAAGGGGTGAGCTCAAATTCCCGGTAAGGATAACAATATAGCAGAAACTTTCATAATTAAGAACAAACATTTAAGGCAATGTATAACTAAAAAAAAAGTCTTTTAAACATGAACTTCAACATAGCATGGAAAAAATAAAATCAAATAATTCCATTTACTTATTCACATGGATATTCTACTAATCGAATAATCAAATGCAATATCAATAACCACTTTCATAATGATGGAATGCATAATGCCATACTATCATAACCACATAGCCAAGGCCTCGTGCCAAGAATACAAATAAGATTTTGCCAAGGCCTTGTGCCAAGACACTAGTTTGTATCATGTGACCTACTGATGCATCGAGGAGCTATAGCGGGCTCCACCCATCACTTACTAAGTCCAATGCATTCCCATATGAAAAGGTTTAAACATAACATAAACATTCGTATTAAAACTAGCATACGAAATGTCAACACTTTCTCCATAAACCATGAATGGTATAAAAATAACACATCCACAGGAAAACATATCACAAAACCTTAAATACAATACAAAAGTTTTGTATCATAATAAATCAACATCAAATAAGCTTAAAATACATAAAAGGATGTTGACATAGATGAAATCAAAACTATTTGAGAGAAATATCTCTTTTCTCGAAATCATTGAAAAGTCAAAAATTTATAAAGGAAGTAATTTAAAAGAGATTTTTGAATCAAAGTGTCCCATAACACTTTGAAACTTTTGAAAAGAAATATCATTTCAAAACATTCATGTTCATATAAATAAATCCTTAAAATCATTTCGAAAACATGGGCATTAATTAAAAATATTTAGAAAGATAAATCTTTAAAACATTTAAAATTATGATCTTGATAAAGAGTACCTTTCAAAAATTCTTAAAATATTCATTTTGAAATCATTTAAAAGTCAAATAATTATAAAATAAAACATTTACTTTGAAAATATTCTTATAAGCTTGTAAGGGAATCTTTGATGATTTTATAACGGTGGTAAATAGCCACACCCACCGTATAAGTTAAAAAAAACATTCTTACCTTAAATTTTTCAAAAGGTTAAAAGTGCCTTGTTTGGAAAATGACAGAAACATTCCTTTAAAAACACATAAGGGTATAAATTACTGTAACCCATATTCTCTGTAAATAGTAAAAATCTTTTGAAATACATTTCGAAGAAACATGGATGTGGATGAGAAAGAAATCCCAGTAGATTACTACGTATAAACAACCTCAGATAATGAAGAGATTGTGAAATAAACCCTTACCTTGTACTTTTACTTGGTTGGGGTAGGTTAACCTCCTGTATAATGGTGAAATAATGGTTATTAAATTATACAAGAATATGATATCATATATGATCTTTTAACATTGATTTGTTAATAATATCTTAGTATTATCTTCGTTTCGGGTGTAAACTTACTCATTTTCTTTGATACGTTTTGTTACGTAAGTCATGTTTTTCATGGATAGGTTGTATATTAATCATATCCAAAATTATATCAAGTCATTATATACTATTATTAATCATCAAATGAGAATTATACTTGAATGGATACGATAGAGAATGAATCTCATTGCGTTTGTGGAGACGGTAGTCCGTACGTACGCACGAGCGATAATATCATTTTTTTGATATTAAAATAAAATATAATTGGATTTTTTATATCATATATACAGAATCATTATAATGTTATATTTATTATTTACATGAGTTAAACATCATTATTATACCCATCCAAATAATAATTTATTGAATAACAATTACACCATGACATGGAGACGGTAAGCCGTACGTACGCACGTATGGTGACATGTTATTCAAAGGATGGATAGAATAGTTAATATGGTTGTACCATATTTATAATAAAATCACAGTATATATATGATACAGGAGTTATTATTTTAGAATGGTAACAACAAAGGAAGAAGAAGTGGAAGAAGAAAGGAACTTGAAAAAGGGTGGTGAAATCATTACCTCTTCTTTGGGGTTCTTCCTTTTGATTTGATCAAAAGGGATCCATAGGTTGGCTTTCTGATCAAAATAAGGCCTCTAGGTTGTATTGAGCGAAGTTGGGAGAGTATTTGGGCAGAGGATGGCCGAACCAAAAGGCTTTGAAGGTGTGAAAAAGTGAGAAGGAGGAGTGCCCCTTTATAAGAGCGGTGAGGGGCACCTTTGGAAAAGCTAGAAATATTAATTTATAATAAATTCATATTCGGTTTCTAATGGCTCAAAAGTTTATTATGTAAATTTTAATGTGGGTATGGGTCTAAAACCACTCAAACAATAGAATTTATACAGGTTTGGGTACTTATATTAACCTTATCTTTAAGTATTAACTCTAAGTTAATTAGTTTCACTTTTACAATGTCTCTTTGTATTTTTATATTATATGGTTAATAAACTTACTATATACATCCAATATACCCCCAAGTGGTCCAGTAATGATAAACATATCATGATATAAGTCTCTTGGACGAAACTTATATTTTTAGGAATTTAATATCAATTAATAATATAATATTTATTTTAAAAACTCTTTTATGTCAATTTTGACACTATTCAATAGTTGATTTTTGTGAAACTCATAACAGAATGATTACTTAAAAAAAGTTAATTAAATCAATAATAATATGTCATATTATCCTATAAAATTAGTTTAATTCATTAAAAGTCTCAAATTATATTTATTTTGGTATTTATAATATCAATTATTTTAATTTGTCAGTATAATGGTAATTACTGCATCATCATTGTGTCAGAAATAAATTAGATTATGTAATCTCTAAAAATTATAAATATAATATCATTATGTAGGAAATAGTTTTATCTTTCTAATTAATATTTATAGTCGAAATTCCAACATATATAACCCTATGTAAAAATTGTTTTTCTAAAAGATATATGCTTTTGTCATTTTTGTATTCATTTTAACTTAATTAAAATAAAGTGTCCCTATCACCTACAAGTGGCTCCATGGGGTCCAAAAATCAACCCAAAGATGCCCATGGCCGGACATGTATCAACCAATAAGGTTAAGACACGTTTTAGGGTAATTTATTGTTATTATAATATTATTTGTTAACCCTTATTTACCGGATTTACCCTTTAACCATGGTAAATAAAATATTTACTGAAGTAATTATTCAAAATGTCTAAAAATAAAAGTTACCTATTTACACAATTTGAACATCCTGATTTTAAATATGGATTCCAGTTTTACAAATTCAAAGCACATAAGTGGCAGAAATTAATTTAAAATTAATTCCCGTTGTTAAAACAAAAAGCGTGTTTTTAAGAGATAATAACTATCAAAAGATTGGCCCTTGTTTATGTCTGGTTTAATTGTGAAATTATGTCCAATGACAAAAATTGGATTAAATGGTACAAATATATTCTAAATATACTTTAAAACCACTAAAATTAATAATTTATCAATATTAATTATTTTGATTAAAAAGTTGTTTTTAATTAAAATTTAGTAATTTTCACTATTCATCAAAATATTAAAGTTATCCGAAAAGTTCCTAAATTTCACCCTAGGCTAAATTAGATATTCCGAAACCAAAAATGAAGTCCATTTTGAAATATAAAATATATATAATTTCAAAAAGTAGGTATTACTATTCATAACGCCTAGTTTGATTGGTTGTGGTGTGTGTTAGAACTCGAAGTTGCGTACAACACACGCTACTATATTATTCAAAGGAAAGAGTACCGTGGAAGATTGATATGTTTCATTTTAAAATTTTGATGTCCCCATTTAGTCAAAAAGTTTAAAATATTTTATTTAAAAAGGGTTCACTATTAAAAGTTGATAAAAGTGCAATATTGAAAATGAATTTGTTCTTACATTATGTCTAAGAAACTCATAATATGGATTCTAAAATTATAAGGATTATATAAAGTTTAAAATTTAGTTAATACTATTCATAACCTCTTTTGAATGTATTGTTTGGTAAGTCATGGTGTGATTGAACTCGGTTTTGTGTGTAGTGCAAGTTATTGAATTATTTTGAAGAAATAACACACTATGAAATCTTGGGGTGTTACATTCTCCCCTCCTTCAATAAATTGCGTCCTCGCAATTTGAAATTGTTCTTCAAAAATAAAAGTTTGAAAATAGAAAATATCTTTGTGGGAAAACGCACATCGGAAATTAGGTTACTAAAATTTAGTCTTAATATGAGGAAAAGAGAAATGAAAGGGTCACCACCAAATTATGATCTCTATTAGGAGAACATTGGTGGAAATTAGAGACATATAATTGGAGGAAAATCTAAATATTTGTAGGTAGTGATTGAGGTCATCAATCACAAACAAGTGTAAAATTGAGGTCCTTAAATTCATCAATCTCTGATGATTTGAAATACCATCGGTTCAACAAAACAGAGGGTATTAGGATAACACATTTTTGGTTTTAGGATTCCTTAAATAAAGTTTAAGAATTAATTTCTTCATAGAATAAGAGAATAATATATTTCTTGACAAGTAGAGTTCCATCCTTTAACTAATTTCTACCACAAACTCATCTTTCAATCTAAAAGATAATAGAACAAAAAAAATATATTCTATTTATCCTATTCATATAGGGTTAAAAAAATGAATTTATAATTCATATACCAGATCTTTAAAAAAACTACATTATTTAATCCCGGACATCACGTGGGTCAGTGGTATGTGATACAACCTTGTCGCCCTTCGGTTGTGGGTTCAAGTCTCGCGGCCTTGCCGGACGCGACGGGTTGCCGCCCGACCTCCGGGTTATCCTTTTATGGCAATCCAAAATAATCCAAACTACAACTATCCAAAATACTTCAGTCCAAAATTTATAAGGAAGGTAAACACAATGAAGATCCTTTTTTTCCGCGTAATAACATGTGATCACCTTCATCATGTATTCTTTTAAAACACTGCAACATCCTGAATTGTCATAAACCTTATTGATTACATTCATGATCCCTTATTCCTTATAGAATAATAGATATACTCCTTCAATACAAAAATGTTGTAAACCCCAACAATGATGGAATATACAAATCATTAATCAGTTTCAAGGTAGTCAAGAATATCCAATATAATTTATCCAAAACAATCATGTATTATTCTCAAATCACTACCTCGGTATCAGAACCATATTATGGTTTATCTTTCTCTCAACCATATATTTTCCAAAAATTTAACCTGCTATTGAGTCACTTTTCTTTGTTCCACACAATCTCAAGTCCATAATGAAATAGTACTGCAATACAATCCTTATATACTCCATAATTATTATAACAAGTACATTGTCGATACAACACTCAAATGACATAATCAACATAAGAACTCTAATCATTCCTCTTCATTTGTGGTTGTATCATAACTTGATTATTATCCAATAGCATCATTTACGGCATAGTCTGAGGACTGAGACATAGGTTCACGTAGTGTCCAAACTCCTTGCAAATGAATCATTGTACATTTGAAACCATTTTCTTACCCTTGCAGTCATGTACTTTGTGCCCTTTTCCTCCACACTTATAACAAACTCCCATTCCTTTCAGGCAAGTTCCAGGGTGTTTCTTCCCATAGTAATCAAATATGGGAAAATTCTTCTTTTCCCTCTTCCATCCCTTTCTTCTCTTACTTCCCTTCAAAGCCATAGGACTTAGTAAACTCTTTACATATCTTATCAACACATGATATTATTTATTCATATGATGATAATACATGGGAGACTATTTCTCTTATAAATTCTATCTTAAGACCATGAATGATATGATCCTTCCTTCTCTTTGGATCATGTGCATTGCTGCAGTTCTCATTCCATCTACTGGGTTCCATTTCTAAACAATGGCATACACTAGATTAGTTTATGAATAACAATACCTAATCCCAAACTTGTAAAACACATAACATAAATTAAATAGTTTATGGATATAATACATAATCATAAAAATGTCTCCTTTGAGGATTTATATACTCATAAACCCTTCATAATGGTTTGTAAATAAAATGACAACTATCCTAAGCATATCGCCCAGGAGTGTCATAACCAAGAGTGCAGCAAGGCCCGTTGTCGTGCACCAGTTCCCGTTCAAGTCTAGATCAAAGCGGTGTTTTAGGGTTTTACCCCTAGGTACATCTATGCCAGAGCTGCCTCTACCTTCTCGTATCCAGACAGGGATGTATTTCTCGGAAAACTCACAAAATATCTATAGTACCAAAATTCTAGGATGTTCTTCTATACAAATCCTCAAAATCCATCTTAGGTCTATGTGCTCTAATCAGAGTTTATCTAAATCTAGCTTCAAAGGTTTGTACTAAAATTCCTCTGATACCAACTGTAATTCCCCAACCCTAGTTACCCAGAGTAGGTGAATTATTACATAACATTTTCATGATCATAAGAAAGATCAAATCTTGAAAGACCGATTGGTTTTGTAGATTTCGAAGCACTAGATATATTCATAAAGTCTTACATTACATCATAAAAATGAAAAACTACATCAACAACATATTGTCTCCATAGTCCACACTCATACCCTCACAAACTATCCCTGCAGGTCATTCATAAATTAATTCTTCACATCCTGGAAAAAATAAAACATTGAAAAGGGGTGAGCTCAAATGCCTAGTAAGTATAACAATATATCGGAAACATTCATAATTAAGAATAAACATTTAAGGCAATGTATAACTAAAACAAAATCCTTTTAAACATGAACTTCAACTTAGCATGGAAAAAATAAAATGAAATAATGCCATTTACTTATTCACATGGATATTCTACTAATCTAATAATCACATGCAATATCAATAACCACTTTTATAATGATGGAATGCATAATGCCAGACTATCATAACCACATAGCCAAGGCCTTGTGCCAAGACTACAAATAAGATTTTGCCAAGGCCTTGTGCCAAGACACTAGTTTGTCTCATGAGACCTACCGATGCATCGAGGATCTATAGCGGGATCCACCCGTCACTTACTAAGTCCAATGCATTCGCATATGAAAAGGTTTAAACATAACATAAACATTCGTATTAAAACTAGCATACGAAATGTCAACACTTTCTCCATAAACCATTAATGGTATAAAAATAACACATCCATAGTAAAACATATCACAAAACCTTAAATAAAATACAAAAGTTTTGTATCATAATAAATCAACATCAAATAAAATTAAAATCCATAAAAGGATGTTGACATAGATGAAATCAAAACTATTTGAGAGAAATATCTCTTTTCTCGAAATCATTGAAAATTAACACATTTATAAAGGAAGTAATTTAAAAGAGATTTTTGAATTAAAGTGTCCCATACCACTTTGAAACTTTTGAAAATAAATATCATTTCAAGACATTCATGTTCATATAAATAAATCCTTAAAATTATTTTGAAAACATGGATATTAATTAAAAATATTTAGAAAGATAAATATTTAAAACATTTAAAATTATGATCTTCATAAAGAGTACCTTTCACAAATTCTTAAAATATTCATTTTGAAATAATTTAAAAGTCAAATAATTATAAAATAAAACATTTAATTTGAAAATATTCTTATAATATTGTAAGGGAATCTTTGACGATTTTATAACAGTGGTAAATAGCCGCACCCACCGTATAAGTTAAAAAAAACATTCTTACCTTAAATTTGTCGAAAGGTTAAAAGTGCCTTGTTTGGAAAACGACAGAAATATTCCTTTAAAACACAGAAGGGTATAAATGACTTTAACCCATATTCTTTGTAAATAGTAAAAATGGTTTGAAATACATTTCGAAGAAACATGAATGCGGATGATAAAGAAATCCCAGTAGATTATTACGTATAAAAAACCTTGGATAATGAAGATATTGTGAAATAAACCCTTACCTTGTACTTTTCCATGGTTAGGGTAGGCTAACCTCCTGTATAATGGTGAAATAATTGTTATTAAATTATACAAGAATATCATATCATATATGATCTTTTAACATTGATTTGTTAATAATATCTTAGTATTATCGTCATTTCGGGTGTTAACTTACTCATTTTATTTGATACGTTTTGTTACATATGTTGTGTTTGTCATGGATAGGTTGTTTCTTAATCATATACAGAATGATATCAATTCATTAGATACTATTATTAATCATCAAATGAGAATTATACTTGATTGGATACGATGGAGAATGAATCTCATCACGTTCGTGGAGACGGTAGTCCGTACGTACGCACAAGCGATAATACCATTCTTTTGATTTTAAAATAAAATATAATTGGATGGTATATAATATATACAGAATAATTATAATGTTATATTTATTATTTAAATGAGTTACACATCATTATTATACCCATCCAAATAATAATTTATTGAATAACAATTACACCACGACGTGGAGACGGTAAGCCGTACGTACGCACGTATGGTGACATGTTATTCAAAGGCTGGATAGAATAGTGAATATGGTTGTACCATATTTATAATAACATAACATTATATATATGATACTGGAGTTACTATTTTATAATGGTAACAACAAAGGAAGAAGAAGTGGAAGAAGAAAGGAACTTGAAAAAGGGTGGTGAAATCATTACCTCTTCTTTGGGTTCTTCCTTTTGATTTGACCAAAAGGGATCCTTAGGTTGACTTTCTGATCAAACTAAGGCATCTAGGTTGTAGTGAGGGAAGTTGGGAGAGTATTTGGGCAGATTTTGGCTGAATAAAAAGGCTTTTAAGGTGTGAAGAAGTGATAAGGAGGAGTGCCCTTTTATAAGAGGGGTGAGGGGCACCTTTGGAAAAGCTAGAAATATTAATTTATAATAAATTTATATTCAGTTTCTAATGGATACAAAGGGTATTATTTAAATTTTAAGGTGGGTATGGGTCTAAAAACAATCAAACAATAGAATTTAGACAGGTTTGGGTACTTATATTAACCTTATCTTTAAGTATTAACTCTAAGTTAATTAGTTTCACTTTTACAATGTCTCTTTGTATTTTTATATTATATGGTTAATAAACATACTATATACATCAAAGAGACCCCAAAGGGGTCCATTAATGATACAAATATCATGATATAAGTCTCTTTTCCGAACCTTAGATTTTTAGGAATTTAATATCAATTAATAATATAATATTTGTTTTAAAAACTCTTTTATGTCAATTTTGACACTATTCAATAGTTGATTTTTGTGAAACTCATAACTGAATGATTACTTTGAAAAAAGTTAATTAAATCAATCCTAATATGTCATATTATCCTAGAAAATTAGTTTAATTCATTAAAAGTCTCAAGTTATATTTATTTGGGTATTTATAATATCAATTATTTTAATTTGTCACTATTATGGTAATTACTGCATCATCATTGTGTCATAAATAAATTAAATTATGTAATCTATAAAAATTATAAGTAAAATATCATTATGTATGAATTCTTTTTATATTTCTAATGAATATTTATACCCGAAATTCCAACATATATAAACCTATGTAAAAATTGTTTTTCTAAAAGATATATGCGTGTGTCATTTTTGTATTCATTTTAATTTAATTAAAATAAAGTGTCCCTATCACCTACAAGTGACTCCATGGGGTCCCAAAATTGACCCAAATATGCCCATGGTCGGCCATGTATCAACCAATAAGGTTAAGACACGTTTGTGGGTAATTTATTATTATTATAATATTATTTGTTAACCTTTATTTACCGGATTTACCCTTTAACCATGGTAAATAAAATATTTACCGAAGTAATTATTCAAAATGTCTAAAAATAAAAGTTACCTATTTACACAATTTGATCATCATGATTCTAAATATGGAATCCATTTTTCCAAATTCAAAACACAGAAGTTTTAGAAATTAATTTAAAATTAATTCCCATTGTTAAAACAAAAAGCGTGTTTTTAAGAGATAATAACTATCAAAAGATTGGCCCTTGTTTATGTTTGGTTTAATTGTGAAATTATGTCCAATGACAAAAATTTAATTAAATGGTAAAAATATATTCTAAATATACTTTAAAACCACTCAGATTCATAATTTATCAATATTAATTATTTTGATTAAAAAAGTTGTATTTAATTAAAATTTAGTAATTTTCACTATTCTTCAAAATATTAAAGTTATCCAAAAAGTTCAAAAATTTCACCCTAGGATAAATTCGATATTCCTAATCCAAAAATGAAGTCCATTTTGAAATATAATATATATATAATTTAAAAAAGTAGGTACTACTATTTATAACGGCAAGTTTGATTGGTTGTGGTGTGTGTTAGAACTCGAAGTTGCGTACAACAAACGCTGCTGTATTATTCAGAGGAAAGCATACCGTGGAAGCTTGGGATGTTTCATTTCAAATTTTTGATGTCCCCATTTAGTCAAAAAGTTTAAAATATTGTATTTAAAAAGGGTTCACTATTAAAAGTTGATAAAAGTGCAATACTGAAAATGAATTTGTTCTTACATTATATCTATGAAACTCATAATATGGATTCTAAAATTATAAGGATTATATAAAGTTTAAAATTTAGTTAATAATATTCATATCCTCTTTTTAATGGCTTGTTTGGTAAGTCATGGTGCGATTGAACTCGGTGTTACGTGTAGTGCAAGTTATTGAACTATTTTGAAGAAATAACACACTATGAAATCTTGGGGTGTTACACTAACACATGTACTAATTCTATCAGATAAGTGTATTTCAACTGAAATCAATATTAGGAATAAAATATGATCCTTTTGGTGCACTTCGATTAGATTAGGACATTTATTATTATTTTATTTAAAGAAGAGTTAAAAGTGTTAAATTCAATGTTTAATAACTAATAAATTTTTAATATAGGGTTATACATATGATAACTTTGGCTATAAATATTAATTAGAAAGATAAAAATATTTCCTAAATAATGGTATTTTATTTATAATTTTAAGACATTAAATAATTAAATGTATTTATGACACAATGATGATGCAATAATTACCTTATTATTGAATGATTAAAATAATTGATATTATAAATATTATTATAATTTTAAATTTAAAATTTTGATATATTCCATGAATTTCATAGGTTAATATGACATTTAAAGGTTTATTAGATAATATTTTTGAATTGATAAAGTTGTTATGACTTTCAAAAATACCAAATACTAAATATTGTCAAAATTGACATAAATTAGTTTTTTTAAAAAAATACTATATTATTAATTGATATAATAATCCTAAAAATATAAGGTTCGACCAAAGGACTTATATAATAATATATATGTCATTAATTAACCACTCAGGGTTCTCTTTTCATTTTATAGTACGTTAATTAACCATGTAATATAAAAATACAAGAAGACATTGTAAATGTTAAACTATTTAACTAAGAGTTAAATCTAAAAGATAAGGTTAACATGGTGACCTAAACCTTACTAAAACCTAATTGTTGAGATTTTTTCAATCCAGCCCCACCTTATCCTTGAAAAAAATCCTTTTTATCTATTATAAACCAAATATGATTGTATAATAAAATAATATTTCAGGCTTTTCCTAAAGTGAACCTCACCTCACTTATAAAAGGGTACTTCCCCTTCTCTCAAAATCACACCTCCAAATCTATTTGTCTCAGCCAACCCCTAGTCAAATATCCCCCCAAATAACCTAAATTCAACCTAGACACATTACTTTGATCATAATCCAACCTAAGGAGCCCTTTTTATCAAATCAAATGGAAGCACCCGAAGAAGCGGTGATAATTTCACCACCTCTTTCAAAATTCTTTTCTTCTTCCAGTTCCTCTTTCTTTGTTGTTTCCATAAAAAAATAAAAACTCCAGTACCTTCTACACAATATTATGATATTATAAATATGGTACAACCATATTAATTATTCTATCCATCCTATGAATGACAAATTCACAATACGTGCGTACAAACGGCTTACCGTCTACACGTCGTGGGGTAGTTTGTTATTCAACACTTCATTATTTGGATGGGTATAATAATGAGTATAATTGATGTAAATAATAAATATAACATGTTAATGATTCTTTATATATGATATAACATACACTTACATATGATTTCACCATCAAAATAATGATATTGTTGCTCCTGCGTACGTAAGGATTATAGTCTCCGTGAACGCGATAAGATTAATTTCTCCATCGTAAACATTCAAGAATAATTTTAATTTTATGATTAAATATAGTTTTTAAGAACTTAATATCATTCTGGATATGAATTAATTAAATACTATACATTACAAACATGAATTATATAACATAACATATAAAAGAAAACAAATCAGTTAACACCCAAAACAATGATACTACTAAAATATTATTAACAAAGCAATATTAGAAGATCATATATGATATCATATTTATGTATGGGGTTCTTTTATAATTTAATTAAAATGATTTAACTATTATACTGGAGGTTAATGTACCATTGACCAAGGAAAATTACAAGTTAATGGTTAATTCTATAATCTCTTCATTTTCCGAGGTTGTTTATACGTGAGTATATACTGGGACCTCTTTATCAACCATATCTGTGTTTCTTAAAAATGTACTTCAATTTTTTTTACCATATTCTAGACTATGGGTTAAATTCATTTATACCCTTGTTTAATTTTTATAGAATGTTTATAAAGGAATATTTCCGTCGTTTTCCAAATAAGTTCCTTTACGACTTTTTTGACAAAATTTAGTAAAGAATGTTTTTTTAACTTATACAGTGAGTGCAGGTATTTTCTACTGTTATAACATCTTAGAAGCTTCCATTATAAGATTATAAGAATATTTTAAAAATAAATGGTTTCTTTTATAATTATTTTACTTTTAAATGATTTTAAAATAGAAATGGATATTTCTCTCAAATAGTTTTGATTTTTTCTTTGTCAACATCCTTTGATAGATTTTACACCTGTTTGAAGTTGATTTATTATGACACAATATTCCATATTGTGTTGAAGGTTTTGTGATATGTTTGACTATGAATGTGTTATTTTTATACCATTAATTATTTATGGTTAAAGTATTAACATTTCGTATGCTAGTTTTAATATGAATGTTTATGTTATGTTTTAACCTTTTCACATGAGGAATGCATTGGACTTAGTAAGTGACGGGTGGAGCCCGCTATAGTTACTCAATGATTTGGTAGGCCTCATGATACAAACTAGTGTATTGGAATAAGGCCTTAAAAAGATATTATTTTTAGTATTGGCATGAGGCCTTGAATATGTGGTTGTGATGTCCGACACTATGAATTCCATCATTATGAAATTGGCTATTGATAATACATGTGATTATTTGACTAGTAGAATATCCATGTGAATAAGTAAATGGAATTATTTAATCTTTCATTTCCATATTATATTGAAGTTTATGTTTAAAAGACTTTTGTTTTAGTCTTATAAATTTCCTGAAATGTTTATGCTTATTTATGAAGGTTTCTGATATATTTTTATCTTTACTGAGCACTTAAGCTCACCCCTTTTTATGTTTTATTTTTCCCAGGATATGAAGAAGTATATTATGACCAACCTGTAGGGATAGTCTAAGGGAGATGAATGTGTTCAAAGGAGACACAATGCAGTTGTTTTTCATTTCCTAATGTATTTTAAATCTTATATTTGTATCTAGTACTTCCAAGGCTACTAAACTGATCGGTCTTTTGGGATTTCATCCCTTGGGATCATGCCAATGTTATATAATAATTCACCTACTCTAGGACACTAGGGTCGAGTCATTACATAATTGTTTTTGGAAAACTAAGTAGATATAAAAGAGTATGATAATCCAGAATCAAAAAAGTCATTTTCTAAATTTAATGATAAGATTAATGTACAAGTCACTACATCATTGGCTACTTCCACCTCAATGGTAGTGATTGCAAAAGCTTGGACATCTCCCCTTAGTATCTTCTTCGGTAGAATACCTTGGCGCTTAGTGAATTATCTTACGTAGTGCCCCATATCATTTCAATTTTAACACTAATTATAAATGTTTTCTTTTTTCCCCTTTCATTATTTTACATTTAAAACCCTTTCTTCACACTTTTAAAAAACCCCCATTCCCTTATGGAATTTACAAGGATAAACCTTTCCACAGTTCTCATTTGATGAATTTTTCTTCATCTTTATATTTCTATTTGAAGTATCCCCTTTTTCTTGGTGCTCATTAAACCATTTATTTCATAGGGTTCCCTTATACATTTATGCTCTAGATAATTCCTTCTGATTTTTGATGGCACATAAAACAATTTCATCATATTATGATTTGTTTGATAATAGTGCCCTTTAGATACTTGACTTAATCCCTTCAAAAAAGTGATCAATAAAAAACAATATGTTTCACATATAATTCACAACATACCTAGGTAACCTTATAAATGTGGATTAATAATCCAGGAATTTTTCTTCTTTATTTTTATTTAAGCTAAGGAAATTCATCTTTATCTAATTTTTTGCTCATGGGGGAATTATTTGTTGAAGAATGTATCTTTAAATGTTTTATATTTTAGGAGTTCTATTTCTTATTCATCCATAGTATTTTGGATCATAGACCACCATTGATCAATAACACCTTCGAGAAAATACATTTTAAGTGTATGTTTTTATTTTTATCTACATACCAAGCCCCTAAATGTCATCTCAAGAGGTATAATCTATTTACAAGATACAATTGGAGTAGTATTACCACTAAAAATGGGATCTTATATTAGATAATGTGATCCAGCATAAAATATTCTCATTATGGAATATGTTTCTCCATTCGAGAAAGATCATTTTTTATTACCTGAATAAGATTCCCTAATATAGCCATAATTTTATTCAATCCAATTCCAACTGTATTGGTTTTATCACCATGTAAATCTCTAAATTTTCCTTGAGTATTGATACCAAGTTTCCGTTGAGGCACCATTTCTAAATAGTGGAAAATACTTGATTAGCTTATAAAATTATGAATTTTAAATCATAATTTATTATTCTAAATATGGTGTGTGGATTAACATTAAATATTTATACATTTTAAGTATTAGAATCATAAAATTTGGTTTCATTGGGAATATCTATACTTTTAAATCCTTTATAATGGTTAATAAGGAAAAATGTGAATTATCCCAAGTATATCCCCCTGGAGTGTCAAACCATGTGAGCTTTAAAGTTCTTTGTCATGTATTATGTTATGCATAAGTCAATTATGTTGCACCGTTTTGGAGTTATCACCCCTAGGGACATCTATAACAGAACCATGCCCACTTGTATTATCCATACAGATATGTATATCTAGGAAGACCCACATAATCTCTATATTATCAAAATTCAAGGATGTACTTCTATAATTATCCTCAAATTTTACCTTAGGTTTATGTTCCCTAATCTATGTTTTCCTAAATGTAGTTTCCATTGTTTCTACTAAACTTCATTTGATACCAACTATAATGCCCCGACCACATAATCCTAGAGCTTGTGCCTTACTTTATTACATTAGCACAATTACAAGGAATCAAATACCGATGGACCAATTAGTTTAGTAGTTTTGGAAATAAATATTACATACATGATACCCATATTATATTAGTAAGTAGAAAATAAAATATGATACCCAAAAAAATTAAATGAAAAAAATACTTTAAAGATCATTTAAATATTTCTTCTTTATATCCCATGGAAAGGAGATAAAATGTGGATGAAGTGAAATTCTTAGTAAGGGTATACAAAACATAATAAATAATTAATCATTAATATTAATCAACATGTAATGGTAAATAACTGATAAAACATTCCATTTATATAATTGGATAATGAAAAATCAATATGGCAAGGTAAGTAACTGAAATGCTTACCATTTAATTAATAAACTGAGAATGAATTACATCCATAGATAATGTAAAAGAGAAAATATCATGGATAAATAATAATTGATTATGAATGAAGGAAATTATTAATTATTAGACTCCATTTTTCCTAAGTACATGGTACCTTTACTATCAAGACCTTTCATAAGATGGTTTATAACATATTGGGTAAAAACCCATCTGATTGGCCAAATGATTCATCTCATTAGACTACCGATGCATCGACGGGATATCTATATTCATGAACCACCTATGTTGAAACTATCCAAATAATTACTCATATATCTAGTAATATATTAAATTAATGAATAACGTGCCTTATCAAATATCTATATTGAGTAAAAGATATAGATTTATTAATATTAACCCAGCTAATCAAATTTCCTTCAAACTGTGCACCGTAAGTAAAATGGAATAAGGTTTAGAAATAATTATAACTATCACAAATATTATGGATATATAAAATAAATTTAATTTCAAAAGAAAATTTTTCATAAGTAAGTGATTTTTCAAGAGAAAGTTAACAATCACAAAAGAAAGTGAGATTGCAAAGATAACTTTTACCACTTGGAAATTTTCAAGTCTAACCTCTTGGATGAGATACTTCAGAGTGAAACATAAAATAACAAGAATTAATAGTTAATAATGACATTAAATGAAAAATTGGTATTATATAAACCACATTGAATTGAATTTGTGTATAATAACAAATAAGTCTCAATAAAATGTAAATGGAGACGAAATCCCTTACAATTATGGTGACATCTGGATCAGAAGACCCAAAAGAAATAATCATTGAATGAAAATTTTAAATACCAAGAATATAAAATAATTTATTATATAATATATCAATATATAAGTAGATACACCACACAAAATAACTAAGTTGTGAATATGACATTTATCTCTCAATTGTAAAAAGTGAGTTGAAAATCCCTTACCTTGCATTTACTTTTGGGTGAACATCCATTATAATCTTGTATAACATTTTTAAACATGTTATTAATAATAATAGAACAATAATCATATATATAATATCATATATGATCTTATTATAATATCTTATTACCTATTTGTTAATAATATTTCATTATTTCCACTATTTCGGGTGTTAATTGCCTAGTTTTTCGGGTATGTTTTGACTTGTTATTTTTGTTCCTAGTGCTTAGATCATGATTTAATCATCCCAATAATGTAATAAATGAAGTAAATATAATATATATTCATTATATATGTATTTTTATTAATCCAAAATGTTTGTAGATAGGAAATTAAATACACCGTTCATGGAGATGGTAGGCCGTACATACGCATGGACACTATTTCCATTTTCTTGTCATTTGAAAAGAATGAAAATTAAATGATATATATATATATATTTATATTATAATTAAAGTATCATATTTATTTCATATATTTCACATATTTTTATTTCAACCATTCTTAATAAATTACATGTATTGCGTGAAGGAATTACATCACTTCACGGAGGCGGTAGCCCACACGTCCACAAATGATGTTATCGTATTCCCATAAATTGGAAGGCATAAAGGTATGTATTATATGATAATTTAAAAAGTATAAATACATTATAAATATAATATATAACATATATACACTATAAATCCATCATTATTCTCAACCTTGAAAGGTGTGAATAGAAAAACGGACGACATCAGTTCGTGAGGTGGTAGTCCACCGTACACACGAAAGATGAATGTGTATCCCATTTGGTGGAAGTGTGTGTAATTTTAGGTTGTAAACCTGAAATAAAAAAATATTAGTATATTTAAAATACTTAGGTTACTATATAATTATTATATAAAAATAAATGAATAGGTTTAAGGAATAAATAAGACAAAAGTGCTTGTTGAAGAATGTTAACTTTTCTTTGGATAACTCCTTTTGGTTTATATGAAAATTATTCTTTGGTTTCATTTATGACAAGGTGAGTATTTTAGGATGAGGGGAGGTATTTTATGGAGCTATTTGGTTTGGGTATATAGGATCCAAGGATCTTGAGAGGTTTAAATAAGTGAGGGGGCTGAGTTCCCTTTTATAGTGGATGAAGAGTGGCAGTCTTGTAAATACAAAAAGGTAAACACTACTGGGTAGTATCCCTTACGTCATGTTCCAAAACAATGAATAAAATTCTATAAAAGGGATTTTATGGTCTAAATATGGCCATAAAATAGATTTTAGACATGTTTCAAGGTCATTTTGGCCCTTAAGTTTAAGGTTTAGTCCCATGTTAAGCTAGTTTTTTCTCTTAATCACAATAATTAATTTTAATAGCTTTCACTTATATTTTTTGTCAAAAATATATTCAATTTAAAAAAAATTATGAAAAATTATGATTCCAAATATGGAATCCATTTTTAAAAATTCATATATCAAAAGTTTCAGAAATTAATTTAAAATTAATGCCACATTCGGGACGAGAAAGTGGGTTGTTAAAGTGAAAATATCCAAAAGTTTAAAATTTTTTAATCCAATTTCAGTGTAAAATTGGTTTCAATGAACTAAATTGTATTATGTTATGTATAATTGGACTAAATATACTTTAAAAAAAATTAAAATATAATTTAACTATCTAAATAAATTAGATGAAATATTAGTTTTCAATTAAAATTTAGTATTTCTCACTATTCATAAAAATGAAAATTATCCAAAAAATCACCCTAACATAATTGTGAAATTTGAATTTTCAAAAAAAGGAGATAATTTTTTAATTTTTTAAAAATGTTTCAAAAATTGGATTTGAAATAGGTTCCCCATTAAAAGGTGGAAAAAATGCCTTTAGAAAAATATAGGCTTTTATGCACAAAATTGCATTTATTATTATCTTATAATTAAAAAGTATATTGGATGAATTTGAAAACATTTTATTGGATATATAATATTTATTTATTTTCATAATTTTTTAATCCTATTTATACCATTCAATTTAACATCTTGGAGATAACTGTTATTTTATATAATTATATTAATAGTATTCTGTAAAAATTGTTCTTGCATGTAGCGCAAGATAACTAAGTGTTGAATGAAATAAAATATATATAAAAAATAAATTTTTTATTAAAGGAAAATATTGTAAAAATCTTTGGGTGCTACATGATATCTTTTTGTAAAACTACATATGAAATTTGGGATACATGAGCAATTTATCTTGAAGTAACGACTAATGTTAAATAAATGAGATTGAATACTTATAAAATTAAATGTGATACCTTTAGGATGAAACCTAATGAGATAATTTATAATATGTATCTCAGGTTTAATGATATTGTGAATACAATGAGATCCTTTGGGAATCCAATCTCTAACAAAGACCAAATCGTGAGGCTGTTGAGGTGTCTTCAAGATTGATAGAGAGGAACATAAGTTTCAATAAGAGAATCATGTGATATCAGAAAACTACTGTCAAATAATTAACTAGAAATTTGATGGTGTATGAAGAATATATTAAAGTTAATCATTAAGAGGAATATAAACCTAAGAGGAGGTCTATAGCCTTCAAGTCTGCCACTTCAAAACAAAAAAGAAAACGTACAAGTTGAAATATCCAAAGAGGAAGAGTTACTAACTGACAGTGATGAAAAAATGTACCATCTGGACAGATGTTTTAAAAGGTTTTATAAGAAAAATAAATTCTTCAAGAAACCTAGATACAAGGGAAATTGTGATAATAAAGGTAATTGTAAGAATATTGGTAAAGAGATGATAATTCAAATGAAATTACCTGTTATGAGTGTAAAAGAAAAGGACATGTTAAATATGAATATCAAAAGTTAAAGTAAAAAAATATGTATTATGATAAGGATAGAAAATATAAGAAATAAATGAAATAATCTTGGAGTACCTCTGATGACATATCTGGTGAATCAGACTTGACACATGAAGAAAAGTTTGATAGAGCAAATATGTGCTTCATGGCAAACATATCTGACATACCTACTATCTCTCCTATGCATATTTCAAATCATTATGGAGATGAACATGATGAAAATATTTATCAAGAATATTTTTTTGAAAACAATAACATTATGTAATATACCTTTAATTACCTTAAAGATAAATATACAATTCCAAAGAAACAATATGATTTATCTACTAGTATTAAATCTGATCTTACTATAGAAAAGGAAAAGATTGATCAATTTATAAAAGAAAATACTAAAATAAAAATTTTAATTGAGAAATTAATGAATTACATATATAGGTTTACTAATGGTAGAGAAATTCTTATTCAAATATTGGGAAAAAAATTACACCAAATTACATAACTGGATTAGGTTATCAACCTGGACAGAGAAGAATTGTCAGGAGTAATTTTCTTCCTAAATCCAGTTCTGGATATTCTACTGCTAGTTATTATTCCATTGAACTGAATAAATTTTAATTTAAAAGAGTTTACAATGTATTTATATAAAAAATATAATTTCTATTGTATGATCTATGATGCACTAAAGCATTAGTGATGGCTATCCTTGAATATATGTAGTAGAGTTCCAGAATTTCTGACTTTGTGTTGAGAATTATCCTTTGTGTCTTTTTTTCATGATGAGCTAGTTAACCAACATGTGTGGGTTTTCTAGAGAAGAGACATATTGGTGGATTGGGTGGGTGCATCGAGTTAGCACATTTTTGAGAATATGCCTAAGGGAAACCGGGAATGTATCTTCTAATTTGTATATTCCAAATACAAGGCCCATGATAAGGAAGAATTGTGATAGGAATTGGATAGTTTAGATCCACGAAACTCAGAATGGTTTTTCAGGGGGGGGGGGATTTAATGTCATTATTGATCTATCATAGAAGTGGGGTGGTGGGGTGGTTCCTAGTATTGATCTAATAGATTTTCATTCCTGTGATATGCATAATGTGCTTCTAGACTTGGGTTTTGTAGGAAACAAATTCTCCGGGTGCAACAACCAGAGAGGTAGTCGTCAAACCTAGTGTATATTTGACCAGTGATTTGGTAATATCCATGCCATTTTATAGTTTCCAAATATGATAGCTGAACATTTGGTCTGGGTACATTCAGACCAAGAACACCTCCTCATTCAAATATACTAAAGTTTAATGAATATGAATTTAATTTATTATTCAAATAAATGGGTGTCAGATGATAGATTTTATTCAATGGTGTGATATTTGTGGTCAAAACCCATACAAGAGGATAGATGGATAGGTCTTCACAATAAGATACAAAGGATCAAAGGGGATATACAATTTTTTTCACCAATATACCCAGTCATTCATGTAACTTGGAGGGGTGGAGGGAAGAAATTGAGAAAATGGGGTAGAGGCTAGAGGGCATTTGGGATGAGGAGGATTTTTAAACATTGGTGGAAAAGAATAATCAACTAGCCTAATCTCTTATAGAACAAGAAATGGAATCTCCATAAAGGTCCATAGAAACTTGGATAAGGGAGAGGGATAGAAATAAAAACTTTTTTTAGGCATGTATCAAGGAAATAAGTCAAGAAAAAGTTCCTAACATTCACCTTGGTGACAAGTCCTTTAATAAGGATTTTGACATTGTGGGATGTATGAACAAAAGCTATTTTAAATTTTTATTAGATGATCTAAATCCTTCCATGTAGGGAGGATATCAGAATAAGAAAATAGTCCTTTTAATGTTTATTCCTAAGGTGGTTTCTAATGATAATAGCAGGGACTTAGTTAACATTTCAGATGAAACAGATATCTAGAATGTAGTTTGGTCCCTGAATACGAAAAGTTCTCTAAAACCCAATGGCTTCTCAGGTTCCTTTTACATGACCTTCAAGGATATGGTCAAAGATGGAATGATTGGTTCCATTATCAATTACATTAAGGTTGGGTGTTTTCCATTGTTCACTTGTGTAGTGAAGATGATCCATATTCCAAAAGTGAAAGATCAATCCTCCTTCAATCAGTATAGGCAAACCAGTTTATGTAATTTCTAATATAAGGTCCTCACAAACATTATCAATAGAAGGATTTCTGGACATCTTCCAAAATGGGACTTAAAGTGTAACATCCTAGGTAAATAAAGAATATGACATTTTCATATTTATTAATATTTGTGAATTAAATATTAATTTTACTTTAAAGGGGATTCTATAGTCAATGGCATACCCGACACGCAACAACAATTTTCTTTGAAATCTTACGTTTCACACAACGTTGATTTATACCAAAAAATAATATAATAATATTATTATTTTAAATGGTAATTAACACATAGTAGTTGTATTGGAAGGAATGAATAGAAATTACTACAATATGATTATACATGTTTTTACATTTATCCAATAAAAGTTAGAAGCTTAAAATGTGAATGAATCCAATTTTAAGCATAAACACTATAATATTCTTTAAAAGGTCGATTTACCACCTTTTAATGACGAACCCTTTTTAAATATAGTTTTTGTCACTTTTATATGTTCTATTTGAAAAAATAATATTCTTCTTTAGAATCTGGACATAAAAATTTACTTTGAATGAAAGTTTGGTATTTTTCTAATAATGTTCATTTTTAATGAATAGTAAAAATAATACATTTTAATTCAAAACTACCTTTTAATATAATATATTAATATAATTCAATTTTTCTTTTAATGGGTTTTAAAGTTTAATTGGATTATATTTTTATAATTTAATCCAATTTTGATCATTGGAATTAATTTTACTCTAAAATTGAACATAAAAAAGTGTCAATCTTTTGATAGTTATTGTTTCTTAAAAACACACTTTTTTGTTTTGACAATGAGAATTAATTTTAAATTAATTTCTGCCACTTGTTATTTGAATTTGTAAAAAAGGATTCCATATTTTTAATCATGAGATCCAAATTGTGTAAATATGTATCTTTTATTTTTATACATTATGAATATTTACTTCAGTAAATATTTTACTTACCATGGTTAAAGGGTAAATATGGTAAATAAGGGTAAAAAATAATATTATAATAATATTAAATTACCCTAACAAATGTCCTAATCCCATTGGATGATACATGTTTAACCATTTTCATCATTAGATCTATTTTGGGACCTCATGGAGGCACTTGTAAGTGAAAATGACACTTTATATTAATTAATTTAAAGGATTAAAATAATATAAACATAATATTTTAGTAAAACAATTGTATATAAGGTTATATAAGTGATATATTCAACTATAAATATTCATTTGAAGGATAAAATGATTTACTATATCATGGTATTTTATTTATAATTTTTAGACATTAAATAAAAAAATTCAATTATGACATAATGGTGATGCAGTAATTGCTTCATTAATAAAGGATTCAAATAAATGATATTATAAATATTAAAATACAGTTATTTTGAACCTTTTAATGAAATACACAAATTTATAGATTAGGATGAATTGTTATCTTTGAATTAATGAAGGTTTTTTGAAATAATCAAGTTGGTTTGGATTTTTTTAAAAAGCCATGATATGAATAGAATTAAAATAAACATAAATAAGTTTTTAAATCAATCAATATTTTATTAAATAATTAAATAGTCCTAAAAATATATTATTATTCCAAATTACACATATGATGTTAAATATGTCATTAATGATTCATTTTAGGTCACTTAGAATTTTATAGTAAATATATCAACCTTATTGTATGAATATATAAGAGGACATGGTGAAAGTTAAATAAGTTAACAAAGAGTTAAATAAACAAGATAAGGATTAAAAATATATCCAAAACCTATCCAATTATTAGTGTATGATTTTATTTCAACTTATATGTACCTTATATTCGAATTAAATAAGTTTTGGACCCTTTGAAACCGAAAATCATTTTATAATAAAATAATACTTTCAAACTTTCCTAAAGAGCCCCTCCTCCCTCTTATAAATGGACACCACCTCTAACCCATTACACACAACTCTCAAGACACTTGGATCATCCAGACTCTACCCCAAAAAGCTCCCAAAATCCCTCTCTTCCACATAGAATCCTTAACTTAGGAATAAGTCACATCAAGAAAGCCTTTTTGTTCAAACTAATGGGAGTTACCCGATATAAAGGTAACATCTTCCCTCAACTTCTCTTTTTATTTTACTTCTTCACTACCTATGATCTTATTATTATTATTTTACATAACAACACCATCATCATAAATATAATAGTTTTTTTATGAGAAGTATTCAAACTACACTTACACACACCTCCATCTAATGTATATGAACATACTATTTCCATGGATGACGAACTAACGCCTCATGAAACGATGATTGTTCGATTATCTACTACCGACTCTCATGGTAGCCATTATGATCAAACTATATTTATATGTGACATATATTATATTTATATTGTCTCTATTCTTCTGTATTTATTATTTATATCATACCTTTATGGTTCCCATAATGGGTAAACACGATAATTTCATTTGAGGAAGTGCGGACTACCACCCCCTAAAAGTGATATGACTCATTCATTCCATACACGGAACATATAAAGGATGGAGTTAATGAAATTATATATGATATTATAATTTAATTGTAATATAACTATGTATCATTATATTTTCATTCCATTAAAAATGAAATAGAATTTAAAGTTGCGTTCATGCGTACGTACTACTTATCATCTCCATAAATGGTGCATTTCATTTATTATCTCCAATTGCTATGTACTATTATAAATACGTATATATACTGGATATATATGAAATATATGACATATAAATCATGAATATCATCTTGGAGATAATGGAATTTTGACCACATGGATAACTTGTAATTAAAAGAAGTTTATTTTTGACTCAAGTACCAAATATCGACAAAATGACCGCTATTAACTTAAATGATTATGTAATGTTTATAACATGGTAATAAGTAATATAAAATGGATAATAAATTTTAAAAATATTATTATAAATTAGAAATTATATTTTGTTTATTATTCAGGATATTAAATAATGAACGAGTCAAGTTAGACATGAGGTTAGGGACTTCGTCTCAATCACTTTTCATTGAGGCATATTTTGACTTATACAAGCCTTTCTTTTATACAGTGTATAAAACCCATTTAATTTTCATTTCTTTAAAAGTTAATATTATTTCTATATATTGTTTTAATTAATTAGAAAGGCAATGTTATGTTTTTTTAACATACGCGGTGAAAACGACCTTTCCGCCGCCCGAGCATTATTTGATTTTTGGATTCCTTAAAAACTCGTAATGTTTTTAAATGAAAAATAAATACCATATACTCTTTTACATATTTTGGTATTGAAAATGGATTTGTTATGTCAATATATTTAAATTATATTTTGTTATTGAAATGTAGAAATTCTATCTTTCCTTTATGTTTGTTTTATGTGTCAGGAATATGACACAGTTCTTAGGAATTATTTACATAAATGGGTGGTTCCGTGAAAAAACTAAGGTAGGTGAGCCCATGATATCTCTCCAATGCATTGGGTAACATAACGAAGGTAAACATAAATGTTTCTCCTAAGTGATTTATGGAATATACTGTGATGGGTATTCTAAATATAACTCCTATGTAGTTGTGAAAGCTACAATGTAAGTATGTTATGGATGCCACAAGTTACCTTTATGATTTATGATTTCTATGTGTTATTCATAAATATTGTGATTTTATGAGGTATGTTAAAGAGCTTATGTTTTGTATGTATAGATAGACTAATTTTTTCTTTCATTATTTTATAACCCTTACAGAGATTTTTATGCTCAACCCATGTTTTTGAAGTGTTTTTGACAAGGTATAAGATATGGTAAAAGAAAAAAGGAATTCAGAAAGATTTATATCAAGACAAGAATTTTTGATTTCTTTTAAGATTTTTTATTTTATGAAGAAAATGATACTGATTAGAAGTTTCTACTTTATAATATTCAAGATGTTTTGTAATAATTATGGCCTAATGCTCTAAAAATGTAAACCTGAAAAGATCCTCAGTGTTAATTCTTGATTTAACTCAACATTATGTAATGTTTAAGGTTGAGGCCTTATAGTTGGTATCAAATATTAGTTTATATAACTTTAGGAGTTAGGATATTGTTAAATTAATATCCATAATCGAATTTATAGTATGATTGAAATAATATATCATTTATAGATTACTATTTTGCTCCGCCTAAGATATTTCTGTGTTCAGAATGGGTTTCCATAGAGGAAACAGAGAAGCTATGATTGGACAACATCAAGATGAAAACAACCGTCAAAATCAGCATCTTGATATGGTTAGAGTCAGAATTGAACAAATTTTTCTAGTGATGACTTAATTGACTAATGTGATAAATGGTTGTTATTTTATAGATGACATCTTTGTATATTATAAAAGATGAGAGAAACATGAAATTCAATTAAAGATTTTTTTAAAACCTTAAAAGAAAAGAAACTTAATGGTAAATTTAACAAGTGTGAGTTTTGGTTACAAAAAATTTCATTCCTTGGTCACATTATTTCAAAAAATGACATAACTGTTGATCCTTCTAAAAAAATTGTTGAATAATTGCGAAGACCCACAAATATAACTAAGATACATAGTTTTCTTGGTTTAGTAGGTTATTACCGGAGGTTTTTTGAAAACATTGCACAGTTATCTTTCCCACTAACTAAGTAAACTCAAAAAGGTGTTTAGTTCATTTGGACAAAATAATGTGATGATTGTTTTGAGGAATTGAAAAGAAGATCGAAAAATTCTCTAGTTTTGGAAATTCCTTCCCAGAAATAGTGAGTTTTTTATCTATAATGATGTTTCGTTGAAAGGAATTGGATGTGTCCTTATGTAGAATGATCAGGTAATTTCTTATGCTTTATGTCAGTTTAAACCTCATGAGTTAAATTACCCAACACATAATTTGGAATTATTTGCTGTTGTTTTTGCTCTAAAAATTTAGAGGCATCATCTGTATGGATTAAAATGTGAAATATTTACTGACCACAAAAGTTTGAAGTATATATTCACTAAAAAATAATTGAACATGAGACAGAGGAGATAGATAGAATTAATCAAGGATTATTATTGCATGATTCATTACCATCTAGGAAAGGAAAATAAAGTGGCTGATTCTTTGAGTTGAAAGAGTAATGCTACATTAACCATGTTATGTTTGGAACAAGATCCTTTGATTAATGATTTGATGAAATCTGGCATAGAAGTTGTTGGTGTAGAAAATTCCACTATTTTATTTTAAGTGTTAGTGAAATCATCTCTATCAGAAAAAATTAAATAAGCACAGAAGGAAGACAATGAGTTTTATAAAAAGGTAGAGTTGGTTCAGAAGGGTAATTTACATGAATTTAACATTGATAATGTTTGTGTATTGAGGTTTGGGAAGAGATTATGTGTGCCCTATGATTCACAGTTGAAGAAAGATTTATTATGTGAAGCTCATAGTTCTCTGTTTTCAGTTCATCTAGGAAGTAGTAAGATGTAAAGGGATATTAAGGAGTATTACATGTGGGATGTAATGAAAAGAGATATTTTGACTTTATTGTGAAGTGTTTGGCTTTTCAACAGGTTAAAATAGAGCGACAGTTACCAAAAGGAATTCTTCATCCTTTACCGGTGCCAGAGTGAAATTAGGAAAATATATCCATAGAATTAATTGTGGGATTACCAAAGAAATATTGAGGAAATAACGCAATCTATGTTATTGTTGATCGACTGAATAAATATGTACATTTTCTTCCTATTTGAGATACTTTGTCTCTAGATCAAATTTCTCAATTGTATGTTAAAGAAACAGCCAGGTTTCATGGAGTTCCCATCTCCATTTTATCTGATCGTGATCCTAGGTTTACTTCTAACTTTTGGAAAGGCCTTTATAATTCATTGGGTACTGAATTAAATTTTTGTACAACTTTTCATCCTCAATCAGAATGGTAGTTAGAATGAAAAATTCAGACATTGGAAGATATGCTATGTGCTTACTCAATAGATTACTAGGGAAGTTGGGACCAACATATTTCTTTGGTTTAGTTTTCGTATAATAATAGCTTTCATTCTAGTGTAGAGATGGCACCATTTGAGGCATTGTATGGAAAGATATGTCAAACTCTAGCTATTTGGGATGAAGTAGGCCAAGGGAAACTGATGGGACCAGAATTGGTAGAATAGATGGTAGGAAAAGTTAAATTGATTTAGAAGCATTTGAGAACACATCAGAGAAGACAGAAAAGTTATGCAGATAACTGGAGGAAGGATATTTCATTTGAGGTATATGATAATGTCTTTCTCGAAGTTTATCCATGGAAAAGTGTGATGCGTTTTGGTAAGAAGGGAAGGTTGAGTCCAAGGTTCATTGGACCCTATGAAATCCTGGAGAAAGTTGGATCAGTTGTGTACAGAGTGATTTACCCCCAAGTTTATCCCAGGTACATAATGTTTTTCATGTTTCAATGTTCAAAAAGTATATGGCGGATCAACTCATGTTTTGAGTATATAGGGAGTTTAGTTGGAAGAAAATATTTCTACTAAAGAACAACTTGTCTAGATTCTTGACCAAAGAGATAAAGTGTTGTGGAATAAGGTAATTAATTAGGTAAAGGTTTTGTTGAAAAATCATATGGTTGAAGATGAAATGTGGGAATCTAAAAATTATATGAGGGATAAATACCCCCATTTATTTGATAATTAAATACAATTTTGAGGACCTAATTTCTAAAAGGGGGGAAGGATGTAACATCCTAGTTAAATAAAGAATACAACATTTTCGTATTTATTTATATTTGTGAATTAAATATTAATTTTACTTTAAAGGGGATGCTATTCTTTATGGAATCCCCGACACGTAACAATGAGTTTCTTTGAAATCTTATGTTGCACACAACATTGAGTTATACCAAAAAATAATATAATAATAATATTATTTTAAATGGTAATTAATGAATAGATGTTGTATTAGTGGGAATGAACAGAACTAACTAAAATATGATTATATATGTTTATTAAATGTTTTTATATTTATCCTATAAAAGTTAGCAACTTAAAATGTGAATGAATCCGATTTTAAGCATAAAGACACTAATATTCTTTAAAAGGCCGATTTACCACCTTTTGATGGAGAATCCTTTTTTAAATATAGTTTTTTTTTCACTTTTAAATATTCTATTTGACAAAATAATATTCTTCTTTAGAATAAGGAAATCAAAATTTACTTTGGATGAAATTTTGGTATTTTTCTGATAATGTTCATTTTTAATGAATAGTGAAAAATACTGCATTTTAATTCAAAACAACCTTTTAATCTAATTTATTTATATAGTTAGATTATTGTTTTAATTAGTTTTAAAGTGTATTTGGATTATATTTTTACCATTTAATCCAATTTTGGTCATTTTAAGTAATTTCACTTTTAAATTGAACATAATCGAGTGTTAATCTTTTGATAGTTATTGTTTCTTAAAAACACGTTTTTTTGACAATGAGAATTAATTTTAAATTAATTTTTTCCACTTATATGTTTAGAATTTGGAAAAAAGGATTTCATATTTGGAATAATGAGGTCCAAATTATGTAAATAGGTAACTTTTATTTCTAGAAATTATGAATATTTAATTCAGTAAATATTTTATTTACCATGGTTAAAGGGTAAATCTAGTAAATAAGGGTAAAAAAATAATAAAATAATAATATTAAATTACCATAACATGTGTTGTAATCCTATTGAATTATACATGTCTGACCATGGGAATCTTTGGGTCGATTTGGTGACCCATGGAGCCACTTTTAAGTGAAAATGACACTTTATAATAATTTATTTAAAGTAAAGACAAAAATAATATAAACATATATCTTTTAGTAAAATAATTGTATATGGGGTTATATATGTGATATATTGGACTATAAATATTAATTTGAAAGATAAAACAATTTAGTAAATCATGTAATTTTATTTATAATTTTTAGACATTAAATAAACAATTTTAATTATGACATAATGGTGATGAATTAATTTCTTTATTAATAAAGAATTCAAATAAATGATATTATAAATACCAAAATAAATTTATTTTGAATCTTTTTATGCCATCCAAGAATTTATAGATTAGGATGACTTGAAATCTTGGAATTAATGAAGATTTTTCGAAATAATCAAGTTGTTTTGGATTTTGTTAAAAAGTCATGATATGAATAGTATTTAAATTGACATAAAAGAGTTTTTAAATCAATAAATGTTTTATTAATTGGTAAAATAGTCCTAAAAATATAATATTTGGCCAAATGACACATATTATGTTAAATATGTCATTGATGATCCATTTTGGGTAACTTAAAATTTTATAGTAAATATATTAACCTTAAAGTATGAATATATAAGAGGACATGGTAAAAGTTAAATAAGTTAATAAATGGTTAAATAAAAAGGATAAGGATTTAAAAATATCCAAAACCTATAAAATTATTATTGGATGATTTTATTTAGACTTATATGTAACTTATATTTTAATTAAATATATTTTTGACCCTTTGAAACAGAAAATAATTTTATAATAAAATAATATTTTCAAACTTTACTAAAGAGCCCCTCCTCCCTCTTATAAAAGGACACCACCTATAACCCATTACACACACCTATAAAGCCCCTTGGATCGTCCAAATTATTCCCAAAAAATATCCCAACATCCCCCTCTTCCACCTAGAAGCCTTAACATAGGCATAAGGAACTTCAAGAAATCCTTTTAGTTTAAAGCAAAGAGAGTTACCTTATTTAAAGGTAACGTCTTCCCTCAAGTTCCCATATTTTATTTTACTTCTTCACTACCTATGCTCTTATTATTCTTTTTTACATAAAAACCCAAGTATCATTAATATAATATTTTTTTATGAGAAGGATTCAAACTACACTTACACACACCTCCATCAAGTTGATATGAACATACAGTTTCTATGGACGGCAAACTAACGATTCGCAAAATAATGATTATTTGATTATCTAAAACCACCTCTAATGGTAGAAATTATGATGGAACTGTATTTATATGTGATATATATTATATTTATATTGTCTCTATACTTATGTATTTTTAATTTATATCACACCTTCATGGTTTTCATAATGGGTGAACGCGATAATTTCATTTGAAGAAGTGCGGACTACCGCCCCCTCAAAGTGATATGACTCGTTAATTCCATACATGGAATGTATAAGGGATGGGGTTAATCAAATTATATATTATATTATACTGAAATTATAATATACTTATTTATCATTAAGTTTTCATTCCATTAAATAATAAATAGATATGAAATTAGCGTTCATGAGTACGTATGACTTACCGTCTCCATGAATGGTGCATTTCATTTCTTATCTCCAAATGTTATGTACTGTTATAAATACATATACTGGATATATATGATATATATTACATCTAAATCATGAATATAATTATGGAGATAATGGACTTTTGATCACATGGATAACTTGTAATTATAAGAAGTTCATTTTTGACTCAAGTACCAAATATCGACAAAACGACCACTATTAACTTAAATGATTATGTAATGTTTATAATGTTGTAATAAGTAATATTAAAGGGGTAATAAATTTGAAAAATGTTCTTAATAAAGTAGAAATTAACTTTATTTTATTATTCAAGAGATTAATGAATGAACGAGTCATGTCGGACATGTGGTAAGGGACTTCGTCTCAATCACCTTTCATTTAGGCATATTTGGACTTATACACGACTTTATTTTATACGGTGTATAAAACCCATTGAATTTTCATTTATTTGAAAGGGAATATTTTTTATACGTAGTGTTTTACTAAATGAAAAAAGGAATGTTTCCTTTTTTTAACATATACTGTGATAATGACATTTCCGCCACTACGAGCGTTATTCGATTTTTGGCTTCCTTAACAAGACGTAATGTTTTTAAATGGAAAATAAATACCATATAAACTTTTATGTATTTTATTATATAAAATGGTTTTGATAATGGATTGGTTATGTCAATATATTTAAATGAAATTTTGTAATATAAATGTGTAAATGTTATATTTCCATTATGTTTGTTTTATGGGTTATGAATATGAAATAGTTCTTGGGTATTGTTTATATATATGGGTGGTTCCATGATAAATCTAGGGTGGGTTTTCCCATGATATCTCTCTAATGAATTGGGTAACGTGATAGAGGTAAACAAAATTTTTTCTCCTATGTGATTTAGGGATTATACTATGATGGGTATCCTAAATATAACTCCCATCGTAGATGTGAAAGCAACAACGTAAGTTTGTTAGGGATGCTACAAGTTACCTTTATGATTTATGATTTCTATGTGTTATTCATAAATCATATAATTTAATGAGGTATGTTAAAGAGAATATGTTTTGTATGTATTTATGGACTAATGTCTTCTTTCATTATTTTATAACCCTTACTGATATTTTTATGCTCATCCCAAGTTTTTGAAATGTTTTTTAACAGGGTATAAGACAGGGTAGAAGAAATGAATAATTCATGAAGATTTATATCAAGAAAAGAATTTTTGTTTTATTTTAAGAATTTTTATTTTATGAAAAAAAGATACTGAGTATTAGTGTCTACTTTGTAATATTCAAGATGTTTTGTAATAGTTATGGCCAAACTCTCTAAAACTCTAAACCTGAAAAGATCCTCAATGTTAATTCTTGATTTTACTCAAGATTATGAAATGTTTAAGGTCGAGGCCTTATATATAGAACCAGGAGGGGTTTATAAAAGGAAAATCAACTCATTTTCCCATTTCCATGATTCTGGAAATAGTCAAGGATATAAACAAAAAATCACTTGGATATAATATGGTGATTAAGGTTTACATGCACAAAGCCTATGATAAAATGGAATGGATATTCATCATCAAAGTATTGAATTCCATGGGTTTCTCTAGAGGGGTGGTGGATCTTCTGTTCAGATATTTTAGCTCATTATGGTTGGCTATCTCATTCACAGGGAAGAGGTGTTGATTCTTCAAAACTACCCATGGATTGTGACAGGAAACCCTCTTTCTCCCAGACTATATAGCTTAGTCCAAGACATTCTTAGTAGATATCTCAAGAGGGAAAATTCCCAATGTAAGAATTTGGATATATCATGTAATAGTGAATTATAATGACATCTCACATATTTTTTTTATTCCATGATATTTTTCAGAAATGGGAATATATAGAGTATTGATGAAATCAACTAAATAATGGAAACTTACTACTGGTGGAGCAACCAGACCATCAATCGGGAAAAAGTAGTGTGTTCATTTGTAAATGGTACTCATAAATAAGGGAAAAGAGGACTGAGGAGAGCCTAGATATGCATAAGAAAACATTTCCAATGGAATATATTGGATCTCTTGGGGCACCAAGATGGGTTTTAATTCATCATTATATATGCTGGTTGACAAAATCACCACCCGCGTTATAAATTAGAAAAATGGGTTTCAGTCCTTTAGGGGATGGATTATGATTTTCAATTTCATTCTGTCCTATATTTACATACATTTGTTGTCAGTACTCAATGTTCCGAAGGCAGTGTTGAATAATATTGAAAATTTATGGAAGGATTCATCTAGGACACACATTCTGAAGGAATTTGCCCCTAGCCTCATGAGACAAGATGGACAAAGGGGTGGAAGAAGGTTGGATTAATATTAAACTTTTTATGGAGTAATTATAGTGAATGCATGCAAAAATTTCTTGGTATTTCTTAGAAAATAAATTGTTGTGGGACAGATTCATAACTAACAGGTATGGAAGAAAAATAGACCGTAGAAGGGGTACAACTTCTTAGGTTTGGTTAACGAATTCAAAACATGTACCTATGCTCCGAAACAACTCTAAATGGATTGTGGGTTGGAGCCAAATTAACTTCTAGAGAGATAATTGAGAGGGTACAATGATCAGGTTTCCTAGATATCTAACTCTAGAGATTACCTTTTCTCATACTATAAGATTCAAACCCTTCATTCAATCCATCCACAATCCACACCAATAAGAGGGTTTCAATAGTGTTATCATGAATTAAGAACCACATACACTAATCTTAATGGGGGATGAGTTTTGGGATTTATCACCTAATGCCCCTAGATCATTATCTCAAAGTCATGGAAGTGAAGATAGGTGGAATGTAAAGGCATGGTGAAACAACATACCAATGAAGAATAACTTTTTGGTGTGCTGGATCTGAAACCAAGACATCCCAATGGATGACTAGGTGAGGTAAAAGGGATTTTCAAGGGCCCTTAAATGTTTATGTTGCAGCAAAAACAATGACAAAACCACCACTCATCTATTCATTGAGAATGTGTAGGAAGAAACAAGTTGGAGGTGCTAGGGGGAGATCATTGGGCTTGAAACTAATGCTAAAAACCAAACCTGTTTTCTTCAAGCATGGTTCATGGGAATAGAATCCGACAAACAAGAATGGATGGAATATGTACTTTTGCTGGTGGCTGGCTGTTGGAATATTTGGACAGTGAGGAAGCAATGACATCCTAGAGGATTTTCTAGACTAGGAATGTGATGATGGTCCACACAATAGGTAAAATGTCCAAACTGGTTCCACTCATAGAAATATGGAAGGGATCACCGACTTTTATAAATATCATGGATTCCACTCCCACACCATACAATTTGAATAATTTAAATAACCACATTGGACAGGGAAGATGGGTGAGATGGAAGCCTCCAAGCTATAGGATCAATCTGAATGTTGACATATCATGTGTTTTTGGGACCATATAGGGGGGAGGTGTGGTCTGGGATAATTAAGGAGTGATGATTTTGGCCTTTTGTGATGTCTTTGGATAAGGTGAATCTATTCTAGAAGAGTCTTGTGCAATGATGCAAGGAACTGAGTTATGCCTAGATAATAACATTATACTAGAGTCTATGGAAACAAAATCAACTTTTATTCAAGGTTCAGTGCATGGGAAGCTTCATGTACCATGGAAAATCACTTACATTATACATATATGAAAAAGGCTTCTTGACTCATGGGTGTACAGTAGTCATAAATGGCATAAGGGGAACAAGGTGGATGATTTTCAAGCTTTAAGGGTAGCTAACGAAGATCAGAGATTCCTGTTTTCTAGGTTGGGTTCCCTTCCACGAACATGTATTAGTTTGGCTAGGGAAGATTCTCTCAGACTCCATTATTTTAGACTACCTTATTATTTTTTTAGGTAACTTCCCATACTGTAATAAAAAGTTAAATGTTAGTAATATGATAGGAAACTAATCAAGAAAATATGGGTTCCTAAATATCTAATTACTGATATTTTTGAACCCATGAAGATTTGGGTACTAGAATCATTTTTGGTATAATTTTTTTATAGGGAACCTTCTTGATATTCTCATATAAAAATACATGGTACCTCTATAGTGGCTCTTCCACACATATGATAAGATATTACTCATGCTTCAAAAATTAGATAAAGGTTGATGGTGTACATGAAACCTTCAGTGACAATGATATAAGAAAAATAATTTTCCTTGAAAAAATAGGCTACTCTAACTCAGTTTTAATTTCTAAAGTATTATTTGTAGAAGGATTAGAATACAATCTTCTAAGATTCTCAGAACTATGTGATGATGGTTTTTATTTAAAATTTGAAAACACTAATTGTAATGTTTTTTATTCCAAAAAGGATTTAGTAATTACTACTTTGAAAAATGAAAATGTGTGTGTTGTTAATATTGATTATTTAATTTCACAAAATGATTATTTTTTAAGTTACATTCATTATGAATCTTGGATTTGGAATAGGAGACTAGACCATTGAAATATTCACTCACTTAGAAATATAACTTAGAAAGGGTTTTTTATGAATCTACCTAAACTTGAAATAGAGTTTTAAATAGATATATCTTGAAGAAAACCCTTTATGAACTTTGGAATAATATAAACCCTTAATTTAATTAATTTGGAGTTTTTAGATGAATAGTTTTTATTATTAAAATTAAGGATAATCTAAATAATTTTTCCTCTCAAAGCGATGTAGTAATTTTCCTTGATTATTCAACTTTAAGTAAATCTTATAGAGTTTCTAACCAATGAACAAAGACTTTAGAATAATTTGTTTATGTCAATTTTGATGAGAAAAATCCAAATGATCCTAAAACTCTTTTTGAAAACCTTGAAGTTTATTTTTCAAATCCAAAAATCAATGCCAAACCCTTTTACAATTTTTTAAAACAATATGAAAAATCATCTGGTTTTGAGGAACATATAGAACCTGAACTAGAACCTATAGAAGTGCATGAGGTTACATACCCTTATTTTGTTTATTTATGTTAGGACTCTTAAATACCACCATCTAGTCTCTATAGTTAGATAATTAGACAGAATTACACATACTAGAAATTCTCTAAGGAGTTAGGTTGAACATCAAGCATTCTTGTCCCAACTTGAACCTAAGAATATCACTTATGTTATTAATGATAAATTCTATGGTTAATGAATATGAAATAAGAACTTAACCAATTTGAAATAAATAATTTTTGGGAAGTTATTTATGGACCTAAATACACCTTGACTATTGATACTAAATGGGTATTTTGAAACAAGGTTGATGAATATGGCATCATATTGAGAGATAAGGATAGAATAGTTTCACAAGGGTGTAAATAAAGAGAAGCTATAGACTATGAAGAAAACTTTTCACCTATATCTATAATTTAAGGCATAATAATTATACATTCCTATTTAGTACATCTATATTTCAAACTATATAAAATGGATTTCAAAAGTGCAATATTGAATGGTCATATAGTTGAGTATTTTTTTTAAACCCCCCCCAGTTTTCAAAATCAACATTTTCCAAATCATGTTTTCAAACTAACAAAATATTTATATGGTTTAAAACATGATTCTAGAGTTTGGTATGATAAGATTGAGTCTTATCTAATTTTAAAAGTATTTTCAAATGGTATTGCCGATCAGACTCTTTTTAGAAAAATAATTTCAAAATTTGTTTGAGCTGTTCAAATCTATGTATATGATATTATTTTTGGATCATCTAAAAATTATTTGTTTAATGATTTTTAAAAAATGATATTAAAAGTGTTTTAGATGAGTTTAATGGGTGAACTAAAATTATTTATTGGTTTTCATATTTTTCAAAATAAAGAAGAAATTATTTTAAATCAAAGTGAATACTAAATATCTTTTAAAACATTTTGGTTTGGATAAAAATATGATTAGTGACACTCCTATGAGTGCCACCTGTAATTTGGATCTTAATGAAGCTAGGAAACCAACGGATCAAACTAGTTATAGAGGTATGATTGGAAGTATTATCTACATAACTTCTAGAAGACCTGCCAATATGTATAGTGTGTGTATGTGTGCTTATTTTTAAGCAAACCCAAGAGAGTCGCACTTACTTACTATTAAATGGTTTTTAAATGCCTCAAATGCACAACCAATTTAGGATTGTTCTACCCTATAGATCAATACTTTGACTTAGTTAGTTATTTAGATGCTGATTTTGGTGGTTGTCATTTAAATAGAAAAATCACCTCTAGAATACGCCATTTTTTAGGAAGGTATCTAGTATCTTTGTGTTGTAATAAACAAAATATTATTGCACAGTCTACTACTGAATATAAATATATAATTGTAGTTAGTTTTTGTGCCTACATTTTGTGGATAAAACACACATTACTAGACTTTGGATATATATTTCTACATGTCTCCATAAATAATTAAAACCCAATTTCTACCAAAAAATATAATATCTCACTCTATAATAAAGAACATTGATGTAAGACATCAATTTTTGAGTGATCATTTTCAAAAAGGGTGATATAACTCTTGAATACCTTGGGATTGAACATCAGCATGCTGATATTTTCACTAAGACACTGAATGCTGAGAGAATGAACTACATAGAACATGAATTAGTCATAATTAATTTTGGTTAAACTTAATTTTTTGGGACAACCATTGGAGTTTACCCACCATTGGGGGATACCCACCATTGGTGTTTACCCACTATTGGAAATGAACCGCTATCAGAATTTAATTCACCGTTGCTAATTTTATTTAAGGGATAATTGTTTTTTTGACTTAAATATATTATTTGGTTTTATATTTTTCAAATATATAAATGATATAAATTAATTCCTAAGTATAATTTCAATGCACACTGTCGTTCCTTAAATTTGAACTTCTCCGCAACTTTTTATTTTCTAATTGTTCACCTTCCTCGACCTCTTCCAAATATTTTGAACCATTTTCAATGGTTAAATTAAAAAGAGAAGTATTTTTAAATCTCAAATAGTCACATAAATTGAAGAAACAAATATGACATTCAAGATGATCAGTTGTAGGGCCTTTGAACCCGCAACTCACGAAACATACAGTGGTGCATTAAAAGTAAGTAAATGCTAAGTGGTTGAGGTCTAGAAGATCATTAGTGATGAATGTAATCAAAGAATAGGGATGGGTAGAGTGGTTCTTGAATATTCATAGGTTGTTATATCCTAGGTTAGTGGATCAGTTCTATCATAATGTTGAGTTTAGATTTGGGGAAGATAAATACTAGATTCGAAGTAGGATAAGTGGGCATAGGTTGTTTTCTCTTCATGTATATGGGTCAGATGTATTAATATTCCCCATGAATGTCTTTCAAATTATTATCAAAGATCTATTACAAATGATAGTGATTCATTCATATATGAAGGTTATTTGGAAGATCTTAATGAAGATATACTTTTAAGAAGATTGTATACTACATAATTAGATGGATATTTTCTTTTTCTTTTCATGTTGATAAATCTCATGATGTGCCTGGAAAAAGGATATTTTATTAGAATGAGGTATCAAGATGTATTTATCTTATGTATAATGAATATACTATAAGAAATTAATTTTTTTATATATTTTATTGTTCATATGCTGGATATGTGAAAGACATATTACATATCTAACTCCCTTATTTATACCAAGTTCACTTTGGCCATACTGAAGGCTAAGGGACTTGTTGTTGAGGATAAAGAATCTAAGGTGAAGTGTAGAGTATTTTTCCTCACAAGAGTCATTTGTACAATAATGAAGATAATATGGAATCCATGGTTGAGGAAGTGGTTTGTTTATGCTGATAAGATTTATGAGGAATTAAATCCTCTTGATCACCCTTCCAGACAGAAGAAACCTATGGATCATGGCATGGAGGTAGATGAAGTGGTTGTTTATTCAGATGAAGAGATGAATTAAGAGGAGCCTACTAATTTAGGTGTTAAGTAACAATATTTTTCACTTGATGAGGGTAGTGATTCTAACCTTACTAAGATCCCAGCTATCACTTTTGGTGCACCTGGTCCTCCTTGATCTCTAGAATTTACAAAAACTATTTTGACTAAAGGAAGTGAAAAATAAGAAACTAAGGTTTCTGAATTGAAGTAGTTTGAGAGTTATTATTATAAATATCCTAAAGAATTTTTTGAGTTATTTGAGGATGAGAATGTAAGGGAAAAATAGAACAAAAATAGTGATGAAAATGATGAATATAAAAAAAGAATATGATGACGATAGAAGAAAATGATATGGTAAAGATAAAGGATATGGTGATAAAAATGGAAGTGGGGATGGAGATGTATCAAGAATATGTTTATTATGTAATATTTTATATCACTGCTAGGTTTTATGGGAGACCATGCACAGTTTGAGATGTCGATAAAGCTGCTAGAGATGAGATGATAACATCAAGTTTGGGAGAGTAATCCCTTATTTTTTGAGCCTAGACATGTTGAACATACTAGTTTTAATCCTTCTAATGAAAAAGATCATATAGTATATAATGGGGTAGGAAATTACTTATTCATGTGAAAGTTTCACTTTCTATTGTGACACTAGTTCCAATAGAAGTTTCTTCTCATTTTTATAACTATTTAGAATGGAACTAGATTCAAATTTTCTTCAGGGTGAACCTTCTATTATTCCAAACATATCTGAGCCAATAGAATATGAGAGTGTCTATACATTTTACTATTGGTTATCATTTTAGGTTGGAATAATACAAAGATACATAGTAGGGAATTTTGTCTTTACAATAATCTGGATAGATTTCAGGTTTTAGATTTTTTTCAATTTATATAGATATGAAACATTCTCTTCTATAAGTAATTTAAGTAGTGGATAGACAATATATAAGAACACAATAATATTTATAGTGGTTTGGGGAATAAAGATACCCTAGTCCACTACACAAAAACTCTCTCTACGAGCTAGGTGGTTTTCACTAAACAATGTCCTCTTATCATAAGAGATTCACAGCTGAGTGCATACAATTGGAACATTTATAAAACAGCTTTATGGAGCATTCTGGTTCATTTGCATAAAACCAGATTTTCCATATCTTAGTTAAAGTTGTTGATACTCTTCCCTGACTAAGTTTGAGTAGCCAAAACTCTACTAAATTAGTAGTATTTAATTTAGTTTAATTGTCTGGTTCTTGTACATAGTTGCAGGAACAACTGACAAAACACAAAACTTCTAATTGAAGGATGAATTTATTCAATAATGAATATATTTTAATAAATCCAAGTCGTGAATGATCTTTAATAAAAGTATCAACAAAAAAAATTAGTTACACTAAATTACAAGGTTGAAACTTGTATATCTACAAAGTTTATCATCTTCAAAATTAACATAAACTCAATATCGTTTTATCAGATCTGTATTAAAAATAATATTTCGGATATACAGTCATTCAGAAATAAAAAATAATCTTTCTATTTATTAAATAATTTTGTGTTTTATTTAGTTGAGTAGATCCAAGAATGTTTCCAAGAAAATCAAAAAAATTAAATTTAAATCATTATATAGAGTTCTAACTTCCCTTATAAATAGGATCTATTTACTCCATTTAATACAATAATTTTAATATATCATAAAATAAATTTAACATGATATTTAATTCTATTGAGACCATTTCAAAAGTCTCATAAAATATCTTTAAATTAGACCACATCGTTGAATAATCAATTATAGGGTTTCTCAAAGTGAAAACAAAAACTACAACATAGGGTTGACAATGTAAGGTTGACAAAAAAAATAGGATTGATGTACCATACGTTTGTATATTCAAACATAGGGTTCTTCAAAATGTAGTATTGTTTATCCATACTCCCCCTTTTCTCATATGTAGGGTTTAATCCAAATGTAGGGTTGATAAAAAATAATTTTTCCAATCAATATAGGTTACATAATCCATACGTTCTATTTCAAACATTGGGTTTCTGAACCATATGTTACGATTAAAAATGTAGGGTATGAATAGTGTTTCCAGAAGATTCTCTAAACACAGTTAGAATACTTTAACAAATATTATAACCCATAAATACTTTTATCAAGAAATATATTCCTAAAAAATACTTAAATTAATTTCAGTAGTGAAATAAGAGATGGTATTTGTGAGCATCAAAATCAATAATATTTATGTAGTATTTTTGAAACAATACATTTCCAATAATCTCCCCCTTTTTGATTATCACAAAACCTATAACATAACTTACATAAAATATTGGAATTTTAAACACAAATAAAATAATATCTTTAAAAATATATCAAGATTATTGCAAAAATAATTTTTATAGAATATATTTGATATTTATAGTAGAAACTCGTAATAGAATAAAGAATGTAGTGTTTACCCAATTTTATCCCCATTTTTGTGATAGAAAAAAGAAAGTTGATAAAAATTGATTAAAATATATTCAATGTGGAACATAAATGTTAATGAATGTTACATTTAGGTTTAGATAAAAATAAGATAAGTTTTTTGGCAGTAGAAATGAACATAAAAAGTTATAAATAGAAATATAATTTCAAAATGATTTCATAAAAACATGTTTATGATTATAAGAATAATTTAGGTTGATAAAAGTTTAAAAATTAGGGATGAATGAGTATGATATGGTTGGTTTAGAAGATGTGCAAGATTCTGGTGACACTCTAACAATGTGAATAACTTCCTTCAATTATACCATATATCCTCTTAAAATTTCAGTTATATTTTCATCCAATTACCACATCAAAACTCATGATTCCTGACTCATATTTAAATATTCAATCATTTGGAATTTCATAAAATTAGGAACTATTTCTTCTAATTTTACAAACTGAGATAGAATTGTAATAATATATTTGAGAAGCGGCCTAATTTCAGGCTCTCCTAAAGTTATCTTCTCAATAAGATAAATTTTATTGTACAATAAAACAATGAGAGGTACACTGTCTCATTGAAGAGTATGAATCCAATCATTTAAACTATATGTGACAGCTGCGATAGCTTCAAACATTCTAAATAAATCTATAGAGGTTGGAGGTTCTGATGTAGATTCTCTAGATTGATTGGAACTACATCTGACAGATTCAAATTTACTCCCCGAACATCTTTTCAAATCCTTGAAATTTATTTTTGAGATAGAATCTTTTAGAATCTTATGAAACTGATCTTCTATTTCTCTATAAAAATCCTCAAAATCTATCATAGAAACTGAACATTCTCTATGATTGGTTAGACGAGTCTGAAAAAATTCTAATTTATATCTAGGAACAATTGTGGTCTTAAATCTTTCAAATATTTTTTTATACCCTAAATCTCACTTTAGAAACTTGAATTTACTTCTTAAATATTGTTAAGATGAAGAAAAATGAGATTCTTCAAATAATCATAAGATTATGCTTCTTGATCTTAAGATGGTTGTCCTCTATCAAAAAGGGGTAAGAATTTGTTTTAATTTTCTAACAAGAGGAATAAAATTCACCCATAAGAATCTAGGTATACTCACCAGGTTCAAAAGATTCCTTGTACAAGGAACCAACTATTATATAAATTGATTGATTCTAGATTAACCTTGTAGTTTCAGCTAATTTTTGTTGAGATTTCTCATTTCCGTAAGTATTTTCCTAAACATGTTCATCATGGGAAGTTCTTGGATTATTATTTTCATCATGATTGATAATAAAACCCTCTTTCCCTACTCTATTGTATGATTGAGTAACTTCACTAACTACAGCAGCCTCTACTAATGATTATTGAACTTCAAGCTCATCCCTTTGTCTAGGTCATATGAAAGGGGACTCATCATTTGGTTCTTCCAAATTTTCTTCAAGTGATTGGGAGAAATCTCTTGTAGGTTCTAGACCATAGACATTATATCTGATTTTGTGTCTCTTTTCTTGAACGAAATCATCTATTCTAGATTCTGTAGTTTCTTATTCTTGAATTTGGACAGCAGTAGAAGATCCAAAAATTCCTTTCCCCCCTCAGTAATAGGCCTAGATCCTTTTTGGACTTCTACACCAATATGTAACATTTTTCCTTGTATTTTTTCCAGAAGAAACCCATCTTCCTTAGAGTTCCATCATTGAGAATGTTACTATGATGACACTTGGTGTGCATCTTTACATCATGAATTGTGCTATTCTGTAAAATAGAAATAAAATTATACTTTCACAATGTTAAAAATACATTCATTCCTCTTATTATAAACAATGGTTCATGTACCTTAACATGTGCCTTAAAAAATTAAACATAATATCACTTATAATTAGAAAAATCATATACATGTCTAGATACATAATCTTATCAAGTTTATCAATTCTTGGAATTATTATTGATTGGATAAACATTACCAGAACTTTCTAGCCAACATTGAGATCCTTGAAAATCATTTTTATTATTTGGGTGGAGATGGAGAAAAATGAAATAATATCCTCTAATTTATGTTTTTGATTTCATATTGATAAAAGATCGAAATGAAAAACCCCTTCTAGGGGGTATTTAAAAACATTGGAGATTTCGACTGAAGTGATTAAAAAATACGTATCATTTACTCAAGATATGATAACATCCTATATGTCACTAAAATTGAACTAAACATTTATGAAAAAATCATCAACTTCAATATAAAAAATCAACTTGATTTTTCCTTTAGTAAAAAGAGATTATAGATTTTAAAATTCTAGATCATGCTTTAGAAGAATATTAGTCTGACTCATCCATTCAACATCTATTATATTTCATTAGATAATTTTTATGTATTTGACATTTTTTCATTTAATTCTGCTTTGTTAACTCGCATCAGTTCTCATAATCATTGATATTTATTTGAATATGAGTTTTGATGGTTTTTATTCTAGTGTTTTGAATGAAAAATGAGAGCTATGAAATTCAAAAGTGTTAAAATATTGAGAGTAAGGGGTAAAAGAGAGGGTGATTATTTTTTGATGGTTTTATTGATATTGGTTGGGTTTCTTGATCGAATTACTCAGTGTAATCATTATTCCCTTATTTTGAAAAGACATTATTTTTCAAGAAATGAAATAATTTATTATTATTTTATATAGATTGATAAATACATAATAATTGAAAAAAATAAAAACTATTAATACAGAATATAACAAAATAAATAAATAAATATTTATATAAAATTAAATATTTTTAACTCCCCCTTAATAAAATAAAAACGTGCACTGGGAATTGGTTTAGTAAAAATATCATCAAGTTTATATTTGGTATTTACAAATTCTAATGATATATTCTTTTTAAGAACATAATATCTTAGAAAATGATGTCTTATACCAGGATACTCGATTCTTGAATGACTTATAGTTTTTTTGAAATATTAATTTAACTTCTGTTATAAAATATTATAGGTATATTATAAAAATTAAGTCCAATTTCCAATAAGTTTTGTTTCATCCACAACACCTGTGAACAACAACTTCCAAGAGATATATATTGTGCCTTTTCCATTAAACTAAAGATTTTCCTAAAAAGTGATAGGTTCTAGATGTTCATTTTCTATCTAATCTATATGCTTAAAAATCATCATCTGAATATGAAATTAATTAAAAATATGTTGTTTTAGGTAAAGTATGATTTAAAAATAGTTCATTTAAAATATCTAAAAATTCCTTTAACATCATTAATATGGGATTGGGTTTGACTAAAATATCACACATAAACATACATAAAAAATTATTTCTATCATGATATTATTAGGATATAATAAACTTCCAATCATACAAACCACTCCAATCATGAGTTGCGAAAAATTGAAAGTTGTAGTTCCCTTATGATCTGACCAACTATGTAGTTAGAGACAATCAGGGTCAATCCCATGGGGATATAGAAAAGAAAAAACAAGTATGATTTAGATGAGTCTCAGTTGATTAGTAAGAGAGAAATGGATAAAGGGAAAAAATTAATCAATGAAACTATTTGTTAAAATTAAATTAAGAAAAAATAAGTGAAAGAACAATCAAACAATAAATGTGTTGGAGTTTCAATTAAATTAGGGTTTTTCATAATGGTTGGTCTTTAGTATTTAATTTATTAATAAAACCTATTTACTATGGGGATTAAAATATATTATTTTTTCTTTGTACAATAATTTGTTTGTAATTAATATGATAACCCCTTGGTCTGGAGATTAATCAATTAAAAAATGTTTAAATTATTTACCCCTTATAATAGTGGCAATAGCATCATCCAATAGACATAGGGTCATCCATTGTAACTCCTTTAGTTTTCACCATTGATGTCATTCTTGGTCCGATATGACAACAATGGGGATTGTGGAATTTGGTTCATTAAAAGAATTCTAAAATAAAAATAATAACTTACAACCCCAATACAAAGAAACTATCCTATTATGAACATTTTCCTGATGTGAAAGTTGAAACTCAACCCATACCATGAATAAGAGATGAAAAAATGGGAAACATATAATTACACTAAAAAATAATTGAAAGTTGTAGAGAAAACTCAATTTAGATTTGGGGTTGATCAAATGGTAGAGGGGTAGCACCTCCCCTTGGAATGTCCAACCTCAAGCTAGGAGGGATTCCCTTATATTTATATAAATTTAGACTACATGACATGTACCCAAAATTATACACATTATACTAGGTTCAACTCATTTTGCTTCAGTTTATCAACTGTTAAGTGATCCGTCGTGCCTCCCCATTGAATTAAAGAATTGGATATCAGTAGGTGATGGTACATGGTGTGTGGAACTTCCACACATGGTTTGTATGGTCTGTTTCGACAACTAACCATATATAGAAGAAAATACATGGCATGTTAATGATAAGTACATGGCATGTGGTGTATGGAAGACTACATGGTAGTGTACTCAGTCTAGCCGAAGCTTTTTAGGGAAAGATTACATGACATGTGTTTATAAAGTGTACGCTGTGTATATTTGATCTTTTATTCTGATCATTCATGATTTGTGACTTTGGATTCTATCTCTTGAAAAATCAACAAGAGCACAAAAATAAATCATTTATTCCACAAAAAAATGTATATCCATTGAAAACATTTTTTATACTTAATAAAATATATGAAAAGGTATACACAAATCAAGACCATAAAACTCCACCACACACAATCATTTTCGTTCCCTCAATAAAATCCGAACATCTGAATAAAAAGAATCCATACTCTAAAAAGGGAAGTATTAAATTAATTATTATCATAAATACTATAGCTAGATCAATGGATTTTAAAATGAACAAAACATATTTCAAATTAAAATATATTCTAATAATGACTTGTTTATAATTCAATTAAATAATTTCATCAACTTTTATTAACATTTTTCAAGTTTTCATAAATACACATGCCACTTGATGATTTACCTCACCAAAAAATGACACACTCATCACTCAAAACCATATAATCTGATTTATAATCAATATTATGTATATGAACTCTATCTATAAGCTCAAAATTATTCCAATTATCCACTCAGAAGTAAAATCACAAAAAATCAAGAGGTATTTCAATGTGGTTCAAATGTTTCTGAGGCTATGGGTAGGTAGATAATAATGTTAAAAATAATATTAGAGGCTTGAAAAAGGAGGTTGTACTCTTAAATAATAATTCATGATATTCAATAACAAATTTAAATGAAAATGCATCCCTGACAAGATCTCTCAAATTTCACCATCACTATGATATTCCATTCCCAACATGGGTTCATAAAACATCAATAAGTGTAATGAATTAATATTGGAATTCTCTTTAAATTTTCATCCTTATTTAAAAAATGAAGAACCACTTAGGAATACAACAAAATGTGGTTCAAGAACCCATCCACCCTAATGAAAAAGATGCACTCTCCCCAACTCTTAATTTCAAGACTTCTCACCAAAATATTCCATGAATATACAAACTCCCTCTTAAATTCTCAAATGAATAATCATTTAATACTATCAAAGAATTAGGGTAGGAAGGATAAATAGGATTATAAGGTGTCTTATTATCAAGATAGTTCAAAGTTTATAAGGAATTTATGAAAGTTAGATGTAGGGTTGGTTTAAAGGTCATATGGGCTGAAAATATCAATCAAATGCCTCAGTAATTTTAATGTGATTCAAAATATTCATGTTTTTAAGAGAAAAACTCAAAATTTCTAGTATTCATACATATCCCATGAATCTCTCAAGAAAGTGGCTATAAGAAAGAATTTATAAAATGGATTAGAATACCTCTGAAGAATGTGGATAATAATGGGTCAATCAGGTCACGACATGGATAAAAATGATTGTTTTGATAAATTAAAAATAATCAAGAATTTAAGTCAAAAATTAAAATATATCAAAAATAATTTTAAAATACTTAAAAAATTTAAATTAAGAATATAACTATTAAAATTCAAATTTATGTATTTATTATTTATTATTATAATTAATCATAAAATTACCAAATTTTAAAATATTACATCTATTAATGATGTCTCCTAGATTAGTTTAAGAGAAAAAACTAGTGTAGTCTGAGACTCTCCACCACACTCAATATTGCACATGGTCCTCTAAGTGAAACACTAAATAATAGAATAAGATGTAGGAAAAAAAAACTAGGATAGATGGAGGAGGTTCAGTGAAAGAATTAATTTAAATAAAAGTAAAAAAATACAAAATAATAATGCACTCTTGGTGAGCTCGAAATGGGTGGAAAGAAAGTGAAAATGCGATGCCCATGTCACTTAAGAGTACCTATAAATTTTGATGAAATGAAAAAATAAATTCTGCAGGCATCAAAACCATCACATAAAAATCATAACATAAAAGAGATATATATAATGAAATAAATGGGCAGAAAGAGTCAGTATTTCTCCTAAAAGAAGGCACTACCTGAAATAGGGGGATCCACCAGAGAAGTGACAGCTGTAGTGGAAGCTTGAGGCACTATATCCATGATTTATTTTGTGGTACAAGTAGGCACATCCTAGCTGGAAACAGTAGAAGGACTGTCTGGTCTAGTAGTGGACATGTGCATAGAATCAATGACCTGAGTAGTAAAGGGTGGTTGTGCTGTCGAAGGATAAGGATACAGAAGAGTAGTATGTTTTGGTTGAAGTGGAAGGCGTAAGTATAGCGTCCCGCCTCTTTATCACATAAACTTTCATTACATTTTACAAAATCGAGGATCTTTAAGGTTTAGTGTCTTGGAAACCAGGAACTTTAAACATGAAAACATAAAACATTCTTCTAAAACACTTGAAAGGCTTTTCCTCATGTTCATCCTAGGTTCATTACTGCATCACATAACCTGGGGACATACATCAAAAGAAAGGGTGAGAAAAAATCTCAGTAAGGGAAACAAGAGAAACATTTTACATGTGAACTTGAGATACTTCAATATGGTCATGAAAAGAACTTTAAGGCATGAGAATGAAATCATGAGGCATATCATAATAAAAATAAAATTTTCATAAATTGAAGATGTGGCTACATCATTTAACATAGACAATCATGAACATATCACCAAGGTCCATCCCCAAGGTGTCATTTGAAAATTACCAAGGTTATTCACCAAGGTATCGTGAAAATTGTAATCTCTAGTGGTTACATCATTACCCAATGCCTTGGAGCGCTATCAGGGCGCAACCTTAAATTTTACTTTATTATCATGTGATCCAAATATATCATCATCAAAAATTTCATAAATAACCCATGTAGAAAAAAAAATAAATGGGTTTCATTTCATAATCATAACGTTTTAAAAACTGCTTTAAAGACATGATCTTTACGTCACTTTAAACCCATGGAAGGGGAGAGCGGGTTTCATGTATGTAAATCCCAGAATTTAAAATATAACATTTTTGTATATATGTGAATAACCCTGTAGAAATAAGAGCTTTGAGTATTCACTAAATAACATGAAGTAATTTTGAGAAAAAGAGAGAGACATTTTGAGATGAAAATTCTGCAGCACAACGGCTACGTTACAGGGTTTTAGAAAACGTTGAAAAGAGAGGGGACATGGGTAAAACAATCATCAATGACCCATAAAACAGTAGAGGGACAGAATATAAGGGATTTAAGAACATGGTAATGAAATTTGAAAATATACCATATGAAATGAAGAACATGAAAGGAAGACAAAAATAAGATTTCTCTTATGAAAATTCGGCAGCCGAACAACGTTACATAAACTTCAACCAATTTTTTTTGATGATGTAAAATAGGGTCTCTAATCATATGAACATAAAAGATCAGTATGATAGATATAGAGATAATACCCCCACATAATAAAAAGGAACTTTCAAGACTTGACATGGAATTAGAACTTTGAAAAGGGGAAGGGTGAAAGAATCCCTTAAAAATTGGGCAGCCTAACGACGTCACTTAAAATTCAACAAAAAATGAATTGATGAGATCAAATAGGGTCTCTCATAATATGAAAATAAGAGTCCAGTATGATAGATATAGAGATCATACCCCAACATAACAAAAAGTAACTTGAAAGAATTGACATGAAAGTAGAACTTCAAAATGAGAAGGGTGAAGAACCACTTAAAAATTCGGCAGCCTAACGACGCCACTTAAAACATAAAAATACTGAATTGAAGAGATCAAATGGGTTCTCTCATCATATGATCATAAAATATCAGTATTATAAATTTAGAGATCATACCCCAACATAATAGAAAGGAACATGAAAGAATTGACATGAAAGTAGAACTTCAAAACGAGAAGGGTGAAGAACCACTTAAAAATTCGGCAGCCTAACGGCGCCACTTAAAACTTCAAAATACTGAATTGAAGAGATCAAATGGGGTCTCTAATCATATGATCATAAAATATCAGTATGATAAATTTAGATATCATACCCCAACATAATCAAAAGGAACTTGAAATACTTTACATGATAATAGATCTTGAAAATTGAGAAGGGAGAAAGAATCCGTTACAAAAATTTCGGCAGCCTAACGGCGCCACTTGAAACTTCATAAAACGAAATAATGAGAGTAAGAGGGGACCTCTCATTATGTGAACATGAAAAGGGAAGTAATAGGAGTATAAAAGAACACCCTTTAACATTAGAACATGGATCATAAAAGAAATTATATAAAAGATATTTCTTGAAAAGAAAGAGAGAGATCAGATCCCTTACCTTAAAACGTAACTCTTAAAACTCAAAGGTTGGGACCTTGAGGCCTTGGGGGAACCTTTGGAGGACTCATTGGGAGGTAATGAGACCAGAAAATCGTTGGGGGAGAGTGGGGAGTCGAATGGATGAGAGGATGACTTGGTATTTATAGGGAAAGTGAGGGGACAAGGCATTAATGGCCAAGGGACACCTCATTTGTGGTTTTGAAAAACCCATGGGCTTGCCCATGGTATTTGCCCATGGTATTAGCCATTTGGGACACCTCATACATTAGCTTACTATTCATAAGTCGAACATATTGATTACAAACTTAATACATCATTTAATGATGTCATTAAACACCCGTAACTTAAAAACTGTATTTTCACTATTCATCGAAAATTCAACTTTCTCAGAATAATCCCAAAATTTCACCTTAACCAAATATCAATGCTCTGATTTCAAAAATAAACTCCATTTTATAAAAATAATTTTCTAAATATTTTTAATTTATTTTTTAAATAAATACACTATTCACCAAAAATTCATTTTTTCAGAAAAAACCCCCAAAAATTACCATAACATAATATCGGTGCTCTGAGTTCAAAAATGATATCCATTTTATAAAAATAATTATTTTAAATATTTTTAATTTAATTTTTAATTAAAAAACACTATTCACTTGAAAAAACTAATACTTGAATAATAATTTATGAAACTGTTATTTAACCATTTTATTGAATCACATTACTTAATCAAGGTGCCTAGATTATATCAATACTTTCTTTAAGTGAGATTACTAATCCATTTGGACACATTACTAATCCTAGCCATAAAATCAATATTCATAATTTACTATTCATCAAAAATGAAGTTGATCTTATTAGACTCTCAATTTAGTACTGAATATAATTGTTGAAGACCATTTTTTGAAAATCATTACACATTTTTAATTATTTAAGGTTTACATACACATTTTTAAAATATCCTTTTTCTAAAATTAATCAAAAATATGCATACTATATTTATCCGGTCATTTAAAAATTCATAAACTTCATCATAAGAAGATATCCCAATTTTTATTTAAAATAAAGGATTACACAAGGCAGTTACGGTCTCCTTACATAGCCCCTTATCACACCAGCATAGGACCTAAGTGTAGGGTGTGCTAAGGTGAGAGAATCTGAGGGAGGCTTGACTAACATCGCACGAGTAGCAATTTCTATCAGTTTGAACTTCTCGCAAAGGCGATTCCGTTCTAGCTTCAAAAGATGAAGTTCGGCTTGGGTTTGGTCCAGAGCAAATCCCAGTGGTGCTATCTCCTTCCCAAGTTCTATTAGATGGGCTTCGATCAGTCCAAGACTACTGGGTGAGGCCATAAAATCTTCTTTCTATAATAATTAACCAAGATTACTTGTATTTAGAGACAATAATCAAAACGTTTAGTTTCCAGCGGTCATATTGACCAATGGTCATATAACCGTCTAATCCCAACGATCTCCTTTTAATTATAATCATGTTATCAAATGAAACATTTTTGTTGAGTATAAAAATAAAATAAAATAACACATAAAATTAGGAAACAAGATTTATTCAAAATTTTGGGTCGTTACATTCTTCCCCCCTTAAGAAATTGCATCCTCGTAATTTTTAAAATTGGGTTTTGAAATTTCATTGAAAGTCCCACATCGGAAAAGGAGTCAGTAAAATTATTACTTTAAAAGAAAGAAAGGGAAGTACAAAGGTCACCCGAGTTAACCCACACTAGGATTCCATGTAGGAAAACATGGACATGGAAGAAAAAGAAAGGGTCAAGTTCTGGGGGAGAGTGATAGAGAACATGATTAGGAGAAATTTAACTATAAGAAAATCCCAAAATTATGATGTGTGTAAACGGTCTTTGATTACCTAGTAGGAAATGTAAACCAACAACGTTTTTGTTTTACGTTCCTTTTCATAATTTTGAGGAATTCATTAACAAGATAAAACAAAAACATAAGAAAATATACCTATATTCATGTAGAGTTTCATCCTTTAATAGGTTTCTACCCAAAACTAATCTTTTCTCCAAACTATGAGCATTCAAAACTACTTGGTCTCATCAAAACACAAGAATCATCTTCATAATACACAAAAGATTAACTATCTATTTCTTCTATCTTTAAACATTATCCCAAAAAAATAAAGGGTAAGGTAAAACACCTCTTCAAAAAGAAATAATCCCATAGGAATGGAAACTAATTTTAAATCTTCAAAGTTCCATGGTACTACCAATAGTTCATCATTGACCATTCCATAAATAACGGTCATTAAGATTCCTCAAAATAAACCAAGCTAATATTGAAACCTAAATACAAGAAGGATTTGATAACATAGTCTTCCAAAATAAACTTCATTGTTCATCTCCAAACAACATCAACCACTCCTAACATCTTATAACAAAAGTAGCTAACCTAAACATATTTTACCCAAGATAGGTTAATCATTTCCATAAGTAACCTAAATTACTATAAGTCCACCTTAAATTCATCGATTCTTCAAAATTTAAGTCAACCTTACCCCTCAATGAAAATACCATAGTAATCTATTTACCTCGATCATATAGGGTCCCCAAAATAGTGAACGTCTTCCAAAATAATAATAATTTTTTAATCCCCTAATCATCCCTGTCATATTAATACGACAATCGTCTCATTTCCTATCACATTGGTTGTTGGGACACGTTCTTCCATTTCCTGCCATTAACTAAGAAAAGAAACCATAAATAGGGGCTTAAATACTTAGCCAATAATCATGAAAAGGAACCGAAATCATATAAGGATAACTTGTAGAAGAAAAGTATACCCTAACTTGTGATCCCATAGGTTCCCATCTAGGTTATCCATGTTCATATATTCTTATGTGAATATTTATTTTATTTTATCTTTTTTCCTTTAACAATGGTTCATACTGAGCTTATGAATTTACCAAAGCATATCCCCTAGGAGTGTCGTAACCAAGAGTGCAGCAAGGCCCGTTGTCGTGTACCAGTTCCCATTCGAGTCTAGCTCAAAGCGATGTTTTTGAGTTTTACCCTTATGTACATCTGTGCTAGATCCACCTCTACCTGCTCGTATCCAGACAGGGACGTATTTTCTTGGAAACCCCTTACTCAATACTCACCAAAATACAAGGAAGATTTCCTATTTTTTAACTTTTCTATAGGCTTCTTCCTAATGTTTTAATATCCTAATTTCCACAAATAACTAAACCATACTTTGATACCAACTATAGCATCCCGCCTCTTTATCACATAAACTTTCATTACATTTTACAAAACCGAGGATCTTTAAGGTTTAGTGTCTTGGAAACCAGGAACTTTAAACATGAAAACATAAAACATTCTTCTAAAACACTTGAAAGGATTCTCCTCATGTTCATCCTAGGTTCATTACTGCATCACATAACCTGGGGACATACATCAAAATAAAGGGTGATAAAAAAGCCCAGTAAGGGAAACAAGAGAAACATTTTACATGTGAACTTGAGATACTTCAATAAGGTCATGAAAATAACATTAAGGCATGCGAATGAAATCACGAGGAATATCATAATAAAAATAACATTTTCATAACTTTAAGATTTGGCTACATCATTTAAAATATACAATCATGAACATATCACCATGGTCCATCCCCAAGGTGTCATTTAAAAATTACCAAGGTTATTCACCAAGGTATCGTGAAAATTGTAATCTCTAGTGGTTACATCATTACCCAATGAATTGGAGCGCTATCAGTGAGCACCCATAAATTTGCCTTTATTTTCATGTGAGCCACATATATCATCATCAAAAATTTCATAAATAACCCATATAGAAAAAAATAAATGGGTTTCATTTCATAATCATAACGTTTTAAAAACTTCTTTAAAGACATGATCTTTACGTCACTTTAAACCCACGGAAGGGGAGAGCGGGTTTCATGTATGTAAATCCCAGAATTTAAAATAGAACATTTTTGTATATATGTGAATAACCCTATATAAATAAGATCTTTGATTATTCACTTAATAACATGAAGTAATTTTGAGAAAAAGAGAGAGGCATTTTGGGACGAAAATTCTGCAGCACAACGGCTACATTACAGGGTTTTAGAAAACGTTGAAAAGAGAGGGGACATGGGTCAAACAATCATAAATGACCCATAAAACAGTATAGGGACAGAATATAAGGGATTTAAGAACATGGTAATGAAATTTGAAAATATACCATATGAAATGAAGAACATGAAAGGAAGACAAAAATAAGATTTCTCTTATGAAAATTTGGCAGCCTAACAGTGTTACATAAACTTCAACCAAAAATGAATTGATGATGTAAAATAGGGTCACTCATCATATGAACATAAACGTTCAGTATGATAGATATAGAGATCATACCCCAACATAATAAAAAAGAACTTTAAAGACTTGACATGGAATTAGAACTTTGAAATGGAGAAGGGTGAAAGAATCCCTTAAAAATTCGGCAGCCTAACGACGTCACTTAAACTTCAACAAAAAATGAATTGATGAGATCAAATAGGGTGCCTCATCATATGAACTTAAGAGTCCAGTATGATAGATATATAGATCATACTCCGACATAAAAAAAGGAACTTGAAAGAATTGACATGAAAGTAGAACTTCAAAACGAGAAGGGTGAAGAACCACTTAAAAATTCGGCAGCCTAACGGCGCCACTTAAAACTTCAAAATACTGAATTGAAGAGATCAAATGGGGTATCTCATCATATGATCATAAAATATCAGTATTATAAATTTATAGATCATACCCCAACATAATAAAAAGGAACATGAAAGAATTGACATGAAAGTATAACTTCAAAACGAGAAGGGTGAAGAACCACTTAAAAATTCGGCAGCCTAACGGCGCCACTTAAAACTTCAAAATACTGAATTGAAGAGATCAAATGGGGTCTCTCATCATATGATCATAAAAGATCAGTATGATAAATTTAGAGATTGAAGTGCCCAGATCAGTGTGAATCACTGAGAGGGGGAGGGGGTGAATCAGTGATCCTTTAAAACTTTTTACTAATTGATTCTTAATCAATTAAACCTCTATGGCTGGTTAAAGCCTCGATCCACTCTTCTTGTATCTCTCAACCTTTCCCGGATAATGCAGTAATGAAAAGGCACAGGACACAAGGATTTACAAGGTTCGGCACCAAAGGCCTACATCCTTGCCATGCTCTCCCAGCATGGATTCTCCCATTATAATCTGTTAGTATTACAATGGTCGATACAGCTTCCCACCGTATCTCTCCTGAGTCCCACAGGAGGGTCTTTATACTGCGTCCCACAGTGTTACCAGAGTCCCACTGGCCTGCTCCAGAATCCCACTGAAGACTTCTTCTCCCTGAGTCCCACAGGGTCTTCTCCTGGCTCCTCGAGTCACACGAGTAGCTCTTCTTCACTTTAAGTTCTTCAAGTAACTTCAGCAGCCTGGGATAAAGGCTGCTGGCCTTGCTCTTCTTCTGATCACTTGTGGTGATCAGGGTCTTCTTGTCTAGCTCGGGCTTTATCACCTTCTTCTAAGGATGACCCGGCTTCTCTCTTCAACTACTGAATGCTCAGACAACTGATGTCTTTATCTTCGGTCTGGTCCAGTCTCAGTTCAAAACAACTTCATGCACTGAGTGCATGGCATCTCTGTCTCTTCATGCAATGATTGCATGGCCTTCTCAATTCTTCAAGAACCTCCTAGTCTTGGACAACTCAAATTGCACACAAGCTGATTCAGACTTGTTCACGTGTGCATGTGCATGCATGCAAGCATGCACTCTCCTTTTCTTCCTCTTGGTGCAGTAGACCCACAAAGGGTGTAGTCACTTTAAGCACACACCTTCACTGAACTTCACACACTTTATCCAATTGGTTTACACACTTAGAGTGTGTTCTACTTTAGTGTGGGTCTTTCACTTCTTTCTTCTTCCAAGTGTGAACACACTTTTAGTGCACACACTAGGTTCGGCCTTCACTTGTTAAGCACACACAAGTTCTTCACTTTGCACACACTTTAGACTTGGCCTATTCTCCTCTTCTTGTTGCACACACTCACTTTAGTGTTCTTTTAGTTTGTTCTTCAAGGTATGCACACACAAGGTCACAACCCTCGGCCTCTTCAAATGCACACACTTAACCCATAGGTGGTTCTTCAATTTAGCACACACACACTAAGGTGTGGTCTTCACTTCACCCACACAAGGCTACGGCCTTTCACTTCCTTTGCACACACAATTTGTTCTTTCTCTTTTAATCTTCAAGTGTGCATACCCAACAAGGGCAACGACCTCCTTCTTCAAATTGCACACAAAGTGCCTCGGGTACTTCTTCTCCACTTAGCACACACACTATGTGTTCTTTAATATGGGCACACGCACAAGGGCTACGACCACTTGTTGTTCTTTTTGCACACAAAGGCACAAAGGCCTTTCCTTCCCTTCTTGCACACACACAAGGCTACTGCCTTTTCTTGTTTTGTTAAGCACACACGGCCGTAGGACCTTCTTCTCCACTTGGCACACACACACATGAGGCAAGGCCTCGGCTTTCTTTTCCCTTCTTGCACACACACCCGAGTGTGTCCTTCCCCACTTATGCACACACAAGGCTATGCCTCGGCTTCTCCTCTCCACTTGAGCTCCTTTCAATAAGGAGGCACACACACAAGGCCTCGGGTTCTTCTGCTATTCCACCTCAATGCCAAAGGAGGCGCGCAAGGTGTCTTGGTGCAAGGGCGCGCAAGACCTCCTACCCGCGGGGCGCGCAAGTGCAACACCCGCGGGGTCTTCCTCCTGCCGCGCAAGGGTGCGGGCAGAGAGGGAACAAGCCTCGGGCGCGCAAAGTGTTGCGGCCACGAGATCTTCCTGCCGCGCAAAGGATTAGCGCGCAGGGGACTCAGCCGCGCAAATACCTTACGCGGGGCTTCAACTTCACGAGGCAGAGGCACACGCGGATCAACAGATCTTCAATAAAAAACATCAGCACATTCTTCTCGAGGGCTAGGCCTCATTTATATAGGCAGAGGAAGGCTTCAAATCCTCCGCGTGTTTTAACTTCAAAATGCCGAGATCTTCGGATCTTCAAAAACATTTCCAAATCGTGATTTTTATCCTCTGTTTCACGCGGAATCTTTTATTTTCTCTTCTCCTCGTGCATGTGATTTATAACGCATGCACGGCCTTCGCCTCTTCTATCCCATGCATGCAAAGCCTCTGTTTAAACCCAATACATGCAGAGGACGAACACCTCATGGCCTCGGCAACTCCGTTTGCCTCGGCTTACATCGAAAATCTTCATTTGTTGCATGCACATCCATTTTATAGCATGGCTGTGTTCAGTGTGCCCAGACGATCACCATGGAGGTCTTAGATCCTTCAGAGGTGGCCGGGAACTTGAAAACCGGCTTCAGGTTGCCTCTGGTTCGAGCGGAGCTCGCGGGAATGCGCGGGGAGACCTCTGCCGAGCTCGGGGAAGAGGACGAGGCGGGAGCCGTCGGATCGGGCATTTGAGATATATCGGACGGTCGGATTAAATCGGGGGCGCAGCGGATTAGATGAGCGGCGCAGATCAAGCGCGCGATGAGACGGACGGCGGAGATTTGCTCCCGGGAATTTTTGCGCGTCCCACATCGAAACGCCGCCCAGTTTTCTCGCGGCTTATTACCCAGCCGCTCCCTTGAACGGCCAGTTGAAACTCCTCCCTCCACGGTGCCGCCCCGCACTGTGTTCTCCCTGCGGGCGCGCTCTGCGCCCACTCTCTGCTCCTGCGGGCGCGCTCCTAGCGCCCACTATGCTCCTCCGGCGCGCGGGTTTCACCACCGCGTGCCCTCGGGGGCTTATACACGGCCCCCTGCCTCTCGAGCTTGCACCATGGGATCCCCCATGGGCGTGGCGCCTAGTGCCCATATGAGCCGTGGGCTTGAACCCGTGGGCTGGCTTGAGATGGCCAATTTTTTGCAAAGGCATGAGAATAATACTTTGTCAAATACCAAGTTCTTCCATAAGTTAAAGCCAAATGCCACTCCAAGCCTTCTTCCTCATTTTCTTCTTCATTTGAATTCCTCACTCCTACTCAACAAATAATCTTCACTTAGGAGGGAAATGTAGAAGGTTCATTTTCATCAACCGAGCTCCTTAGTCAAATAGATTCTTCAACGTTCTTCATTGATCTAATCAGAGATCAGATTGGTTCTTCTTCAAATTCACATGCACTAAGTGATAGTGCATGGAATTCATTAATGCACATCATCCACTTAGTAGTTGTGGATGGAACTCCTTTCAACTCCTCATGCATTGTGAAGACAATGCATGGTCTTCTAATCATGTTGTGACTTTGTATCATCTTGATACAAGTTTTTAGAACTTAAAGATCAGTTCAGCAATCGTCAGATTTTCATGGAGAATGTTTCAACCATATTCTCCAATGCCACTTAGTGAATCTCCTAAGTGACATTCCTCTAAGTACCATGGACATTCTCCTTCATCACCATCACCATCACATCCTTTGACATTCACATCTTGACTCCTTGACATCCATTCATTCCAAGACAACTTCATGCCTCATTGACAAAAAATGCAACACATTGCACTTCAATCTCCCCCTTTGTATTTGTTGTCAATACACTCCTTCAGCACATATGAATGGGTCAATATGTGTGCCAATATTTCTCCCCCTTATTGGCAATCAAATTCAAAGGTGTGGTGTGGTTCTCTTCCACAATATCTCTTCCTCCCTTTGAAAAGTATTTTCTTGAAAAACACTGAGAGAGGGATGATGTCACATGTTCTTCTTTAGCAAAGAACCTTTAGTTGATCAACTCTAAGTCTACTTGGGCTAACCCGGTGTAGAAAACAAGAGTGATGTAACCAAGGAACTCAATGCTGTCCAACATTCACTATACATGTGAGATCAAGCTTAGGGGATTGAAATTTTTCAGATATAACAATGAATTTTCTAAATCCTGCACAACTTCACAAAACTCATTAGAAAGTTCAGGTGCAATGATAAAGCTCCCCCTTTCATCCATTTGTCTTCAATCCATACTCCCCCTTAATTGACAAGATAAACTCAATTAAGAAACAAGGGATGAAAGTATGATTGGAATACCTTCAGCTTTTCTCAAGATAGTATTAAATCTTAGAATACCATCTTCTCCAGATTGGCTCCCCCTCAAGGGGTGCTCTCCATTTTGTCCAAACCACTCTCCAGATGAGAATGATCATCATCTTCAATTCCCTGCAATGTTAGTACATGTAAATACCAATGTATAAGTGAATAAGATGGAACCTCCTTGGTTCATCAATGTGAACAACAAGGTTGAGAAGATTCTCTCAACCGAGATGTCCCATTTTCACCAGTCTTCACACTTGCACATTTGATCTTCATTGATGATTGTGCTGGTGTGGTTCTCAAAACATCTTCATGTGAAACCTTCTTCTTCCCTTTTGCTTTAGCAATTGCCAGAGCTTCATCTTCAACTCTTTGTAGTTCTCTGGCCAGTTGCAACTAATGTGGCCATATGACAAGTAAATCATTTGGAAGAGTGGCCCCAGTTCTGGAAGTTCCACATGGTTCCTTTGATGCTGTCAAGCTACCTCTCTTAGGCAACTTGTTTTCAATCAATCCCTTCTGCTTCTTCTGGATTGATTGTCTGTTTGAGTCCAGTTGGCTTCTATTGAATTTCATGGCTTCTTTACAAAGATCCATGGTATGACCATTCCTTCCACAGTAGAAGCACTTCTTCTTGGTGGTCCTTCTGGATGACTCACCCTTCTTGGTTTTAGAATCCAAGGACTTCTCTTCATTTCTCAAACACTTCTTGGGAGCATCTTCCACTTTCTTCTGCTTGCTTCCCAAGGATTCCTTTTTAGCCAGGTTCAGTGATCTTCTCTTCATTCCAGCTTCGGATACATTCGGAGATTGACATGTATCTTTTTGACCACTTTTGCAAACATCCCAGATGTTGTCAAGTAATCCAAATCTGTTAGCAGTAAACAGATGTCTCTGGACCTGTGGATGCTGCTTCTTTTCTTCTGGCTTTCTCCCCCTAGGCATGGGCTTCCTCTGTGCTTTGGCATTTAGTGGATTGTACCAACAATCCTTTGCACAATGCCCATACTTGTTACAACACCAGCATTGTCCCACGAATCTTGACCTCTTCAGTCCTTCTGATTGTAGGGTACTTTTCTTGACCTGTTGTGTTGCTTCAGGAGAGCTCTGCTTCTTCATTGTCTTCATCCATACTTGTTTGGAATTATTTTTCCATCCTGCACTCTTTGTGGAAACACAATTAGAAGCATCAGTACAAGATGGTATGGATGGTACCTTCTTTCTAGAAGTTGTTGCACTTTCACTAGAGGATGTCTTGCTTTTAGAATCATCCTTCTCAAAGCTCACTTGAGTAGCAACATTTCTTCTTTCAGTTGACTGGGAGGCTTTGGCTTTAGGTGATTGCTGATTTGTCAATATCACCTCTAGTTCTAATCATTTCATGTTAAGGGAGTTCTTCTCATCCTCAACAGTTCTTAGCCTTCCTTCCCAATTCTCCACCAGTTGTTTCATCTGGTCTTCATGCACCTTCTTTAATTCTTGCAATGAATTGTTCAGCTCCTTCACCAATTTTACTTTGTCTTCAAGTTGAGCATCTTTAACAACCATTGATACTCTATGTCTCTTCTCCAGTGCATGGTAAACATCTTTGATTATAACTTTAAAGATTTCTTTCTCAGAAAGGATTCTTTGCAATTCTTCAGCAGTGTCTTCATATCTTTCATTGCAAAGAGATACTGTTTCATCTTTGGCATTTACCAGCTTTCTGAGAGTGTTGGTTATGCCAACCCTTTTAGCCAGCTGATCTTCCATAGCGTTGGCTTCTTCTTCTAACTGTGATTTTTCTTCTTGAAGATCATGGATGCCTGTAGCTATACACTTTGCCACTTCCATGGGGACAGTCTTCTGAAGATATTTGAGTGCATTCTGAAGATCATGAATTGTTCCATCAGCATCACAGCTAGGACAGGCTTTCTTCATCTTCTTGGCCTGTTTCTTCTTTCTATTTTTCTGAGTCTTGGCAGATATCTCCATTTGAGGCTGGTCACTCATTTCCTCAAATCTGCACTTCATAAAGACTCCCTTGGATCTTTTAGAGGGAACCTCCCTCTGATACCAATTGAAGTGCCCAGATCAGTGTGAATCACTGAGAGGGGGAGGGGGTGAATCAGTGATCCTTTAAAACTTTTTACTAATTGATTCTTAATCAATTAAACCTCTATGGCTGGTTAAAGCCTCGATCCACTCTTCTTGTATCTCTCAACCTTTCCCGGATAATGCAGTAATGAAAAGGCACAGGACACAAGGATTTACAAGGTTCGGCACCAAAGGCCTACATCCTTGCCATGCTCTCCCAGCATGGATTCTCCCATTATAATCTGTTAGTATTACAATGGTCGATACAGCTTCCCACCGTATCTCTCCTGAGTCCCACAGGAGGGTCTTTATACTGCGTCCCACAGTGTTACCAGAGTCCCACTGGCCTGCTCCAGAATCCCACTGAAGACTTCTTCTCCCTGAGTCCCACAGGGTCTTCTCCTGGCTCCTCGAGTCACACGAGTAGCTCTTCTTCACTTTAAGTTCTTCAAGTAACTTCAGCAGCCTGGGATAAAGGCTGCTGACCTTGCTCTTCTTCTGATCACTTGTGGTGATCAGGGTCTTCTTGTCTAGCTCGGGCTTTATCACCTTCTTCTAAGGATGACCCGGCTTCTCTCTTCAACTACTGAATGCTCAGACAACTGATGTCTTTATCTTCGGTCTGGTCCAGTCTCAGTTCAAAACAACTTCATGCACTGAGTGCATGGCATCTCTGTCTCTTCATGCAATGATTGCATGGCCTTCTCAATTCTTCAAGAACCTCCTAGTCTTGGACAACTCAAATTGCACACAAGCTGATTCAGACTTGTTCACGTGTGCATGTGCATGCATGCAAGCATGCACTCTCCTTTTCTTCCTCTTGGTGCAGTAGACCCACAAAGGGTGTAGTCACTTTAAGCACACACCTTCGCTGAACTTCACACACTTTATCCAATTGGTTTACACACTTAGAGTGTGTTCTACTTTAGTGTGGGTATTTCACTTCTTTCTTCTTCCAAGTGTGAACACACTTTTAGTGCACACACTAGGTTCGGCCTTCACTTGTTAAGCACACACAAGTTCTTCACTTTGCACACACTTTAGACTTGGCCTATTCTCCTCTTCTTGTTGCACACACTCACTTTAGTGTTCTTTTAGTTTGTTCTTCAAGGTATGCACACACAAGGTCACAGCCCTCGGCCTCTTCAAATGCACACACTTAACCCATAGGTGGTTCTTCAATTTAGCACACACACACTAAGGTGTGGTCTTCACTTCACCCACACAAGGCTACGGCCTTTCACTTCCTTTGCACACACAATTTGTTCTTTCTCTTTTAATCTTCAAGTGTGCATACCCAACAAGGGCAACGACCTCCTTCTTCAAATTGCACACAAAGTGCCTCGGGTACTTCTTCTCCACTTAGCACACACACTATGTGTTCTTTAATATGGGCACACACACAAGGGCTACGGCCACTTGTTGTTCTTTTTGCACACAAAGGCACAAAGGCCTTTCCTTCCCTTCTTGCACACACACAAGGCTACTGCCTTTTCTTGTTTTGTTAAGCACACACGGCCGTAGGGCCTTCTTCTCCACTTGGCACACACACACACGAGGCAAGGCCTCAGCTTTCTTTTCCCTTCTTGCACACACACCCGAGTGTGTCCTTCCCCACTTATGCACACACAAGGCTATGCCTCGGCTTCTCCTCTCCACTTGAGCTCCTTTCAATAAGGAGGCACACACACAAGGCCTCAGGTTCTTCTGCTATTCCACCTCAATGCCAAAGGAGGCGCGCAAGGTGTCTTGGTGAAAGGGCGCGCAAGACCTCCTACCCGCGGGGCGCGCAAGTGCAACACCCGCGGGGTCTTCCTCCTGCCGCGCAAGGGTGCGGGCAGAGAGGGAACAAGCCTCGGGCGCGCAAAGTGTTGCGGCCACGAGCTCTTCCTGCCGCGCAAAGGATTAGCGCGCAGGGGACTCAGCCGCGCAAATACCTTACGTGGGGCTTCAACTTCACGAGGCAGAGGCACACGCGGATCAACAGATCTTCAATAAAAAACATCAGCACATTCTTCTCGAGGGCTAGGCCTCATTTATATAGGCAGAGGAAGGCTTCAAATCCTCCGCGTGTTTTAACTTCAAAATGCCGAGATCTTCGGATCTTCAAAAACATTTCCAAATCGTGATTTTTATCCTCTGTTTCACGCGGAATCTTTTACTTTCTCTTCTCCTCGTGCATGCGATTTATAACGCATGCACGGCCTTCGCCTCTTCTATCCCATGCATGCAAAGCCTCTGTTTAAACCCAATCCATGCAGAGGACGAACACCTCATGGCCTCGGCAACTCCGTTTGCCTCAGCTTACATCGAAAATCTTCATTTGTTGCATGCACATCCATTTTATAGCATGGATGTGTTCAGTGTGCCCAGACGATCACCATGGAGGTCTTAGATCCTTCAGAGGTGGCCGGGAACTCGAAAACCGGCTTCAGGTTGCCTCTGGTTCGAGCGGAGCTCGCGGGAAGGCGCGGGGAGACCTCTGCCGAGCTCGGGGAAGAGGACGAGGCGGGAGCCGTCGGATCGGGCATTTGAGATATATCGGACGGCCGGATTAAATCGGGGGCGCGGCGGATTAGATGAGCGGCGCAGATCAAGCGCGCGATGAGACGGACGGCGGAGATTTGCTCCCGGGATTTTTTGCGCGTCCCACATCGAAACGCCGCCCAGTTTTCTCGCGGCTTATTACCCAGCCGCTCCCTTGAACGGCCAGTTGAAACTCCTCCCTCCACGGTGCCGCCCCGCACCGTGTTCTCCCTGCGGGCGCGCTCTGCGCCCACTCTCTGCTCCTGCGGGCGCGCTCCTAGCGCCCCCTATGCTCCTCCGGCGCGCGGGTTTCACCACCGCGTGCCCTCGGGGGCTTATACACGCCCCCCCTGCCTCTCGAGCTTGCACCATGGGATCCCCCATGGGCGTGGCGCCTAGTGCCCATATGAGCCGTGGGGTTGAACCCGTGGGCTGGCTTGAGATGGCCAATTTTTTGCAAAGGCATGAGAATAATACTTTGTCAAATACCAAGTTCTTCCATAAGTTAAAGCCAAATGCCACTCCAAGCCTTCTTCCTCATTTTCTTCTTCATTTGAATTCCTCACTCCTACTCAACAAATAATCTTCACTTAGGAGGGAAATGTAGAAGGTTCATTTTCATCAACCGAGCTCCTTAGTCAAATAGATTCCTCAACGTTCTTCATTGATCTAATCAGAGATCAGATTGGTTCTTCTTCAAATTCACATGCACTAAGTGATAGTGCATGGACTTCATTAATGCACATCATCCACTTAGTAGTTGTGGATGGAACTCCTTTCAACTCCTCATGCATTGTGAAGACAATGCATGGTCTTCTAATCATGTTGTGACTTTGTATCATCTTGATACAAGTTTTTAGAACTTAAAGATCAGTTCAGCAATCGTCAGATTTTCATGGAGAATGTTTCAACCATATTCTCCAATGCCACTTAGTGAATCTCCTAAGTGACATTCCTCTAAGTACCATGGCCATTCTCCTTCATCACCATCACCATCACATCCTTTGACATTCACATCTTGACTCCTTGACATCCATTCATTCCAAGACAACTTCATGCCTCATTGACAACAAATGCAACACATTGCACTTCAGAGATAATACCCCAACATAAGAAAAAGGAACTTGAAATACTTTACATGATAATAGATCTTGAAAAATGAGAAGGGAGAAAGAATCCGTTACAAAACTTTCGGCAGCCGAATGACGCCACTTAAAACTTCATAAAACGAAATAATGAGAGTAATAGGGGACCTCTCATTATGTGAACATGAAAAGGGCAGTAGGAGGAGTATAAAAGAACACCCTTTAACATAAGAACATGGAGCATAAAGGAAATTACATAAAAGATATTTCTTGAAAAGAAAGAGAGAGATCAGATCCCTTACCTTAAAACGTAACTCTTAAAACTCAAAGGTTGGGACCTTGAGGGCTTGGGGGCACCTTGGGAGGACTCCTTGGGAGGTAATGAGACCAGAACTTCGTTGGGGGAGAGTGGGGAGTCGAATGGATGAGAGGATGGCTTGGTATTTATAGGGAAAGTGAGGGGACAAGGCATTAATGGCCAAGGGACACCTCATTAGTGGTTTTGGAAAAACCATGGGCTTTCCCATTGTATTTTCCCATGGTATTGGCCACATGGGACAAATCATACCTTATCTTACTATTCATAAGTCGAAAATATTTATTACAAACTTAATACAACATTTAATGATGTCATTAAACACCCGTAACTTAAAACTGTATTTTCACTATTCATCGAAAATTCAACTTTCTCAGAATAATCCCAAAATTTCACCTTAACCAAATATCAATGCTCTGATTTCAAAAATGAACTCCATTTTATAAAAATAATTTTCTAAATATTTTTAATTTATTTTTTAAATAAATACAGTATTCACCGAAAATTCATTTTTTCAGAAAAAACCCAAAAAATTACCATAACATAATATCGGTGCTCTGAGTTCAAAAATGAAATCCATTTTATAAAAATAAGTTTTTTAAATATTTTTGTTTTAATTTTTAATTAAAAAACACTATTCACTCAAAAAAACTAATACTTGAATAATAATTTATGAAACCGTTATTTAACCATTTTATTGAATCACATTACTTAATCAAGGTGCCTAGATTATATCAATACTTTCTTTAAGTGAGATTACTAATCCATTTGGACACATTACTAATCCTAATCATAAAATCACTATTCATAATTTACTGTTCATCAAAAATCAAGTTGATCTTATTAGAATCTAAATTTCGTACTGAACATAATTGTAGAAGACCATTTTTTGAAAATCATTACAGATTTTTAATTATTTAAGGTTTACATAAACATTTTTAAAATATCCTTTTTCTAAAATTCATCAAAAATATGCATACTATATTTATCCGGTCATTTAAAAATTCATAAACTTCATCATAAGAAGAAATCCCAATTTTTATTTAAAACAAAGGATTACACAAGGCAGTTATGGTCTCCTTACATAGCCCCTTATCACACCAGCATAGGACCTAAGTGTAAGGTGTGCTAAGGTGAGAGAATCTGAGGGAGGCTCGACTAACATCGCACGAGTAGTAATTTCTATCAGTTTGAACTTCTCGCAAAGGCGATTCCGTTCTAGCTTCACATGATGAAGTTCTTCTTGGGTTTGGTCCAGATCAAAGCCCAGTGGTGCTACCTCCTTCCCATGTTCTGTTATATGGGCTTCGATCGGTCCAAGACTACTGGGTGAGGCCATCGAATCTTCTTTATATAATAATTAACCTAGATTACTTGTATTTAGAGACAATAATCAAAACGTTTAGTTTCCAGCGGTCATATTGACCAATGGTCATATAACCATCTAAACCCAACGGTCTCATTTTAATTATTATCATGTTATCAAATGAAACATTTTTATTGAGTATAAAAATAAAATAAAATAACACATAAATTTAGGAAACAATATTTATTCAAAATTTCGGGTCGTTATAGTAAGTTTTAAATAACGGGGATAAGAACCCCCTCCATCTGTTAAGATGGCCAGTTGGAGGGTGATGAGGAGATCATCCAAGGGTGAGGGAAAATTTGGGGATGTGGATGGTCTAGAAGAATAGGGTATGGTGGATGAAGATAGAAGAGAGGAAGAAGTGGGAATAATCGGATAAGGAATTTATGCTAGTGGAGGGGGTGGTACCTGATCAACATCAGTAATAAGGGTAGGTGGGTTATCTCTATACCCAAATGGTGCTGGGGTGTACAACACGAGCATGAAGATGTATCTTGGCCTCTCAACCATCCTTAAGAAAATAAGATTTATGAATTACATATGTTGTGGAGAACCTAAGAGATCGTGTGGAAAAAATACCTCAAAAACCCCTAGGTGTTGTGCTAACTAGGTGGCATATAAGCCACTATTCAGGTTTCCAAGAGGACAGTGGATCATATAGTGGAAATCAGAGGTAGTGAATTAGGGGATGTTTGGATAATTGTGGCGGGAAATTCATGTAAGGAGATCCATGTCACATCTGAACATGACTCCAACATCCTATTAGTGAGGGAAAGAGTGGCATTAAAGCACCAATTGATAAAACATAGGGGATAGGAAATGATGACATAAATCTTTTAGGATGTGGGGGTGTACTTGTTTCCAGGCCCAGTATGTCTCTACCACATAACAATGAGGTCAGAGCTCATAGGTTGGGTGGGGGAGATAGTAGGGGTGGGGAGGCTTTATGGGGGTAAAAACCACACCCTAAACTGAAATCCACCATGATAAATGAAAATTAATGTCCTCCCAATTGGAATCTAACTCGATTCATTGTATTATTGGGAGACTGGACGTTGGTGGGCCCATCAAACTAGAATTTTCCACAAACCCTAAAAATAAATCTTCGGAAGTGGGAGTGATGACATGGAGTGTCTTTATCAGGTTTATGTGGATGAGGAGTTCCTAAATATCCTCCCAGCCACCTAGAAAATGAGGAACTATAATATACAAAAAATCATCCTCTCAACTGGATGGTGCGTTATGAAATTCTTCATAGCCTATCTCCCGCAAGATGACACTCCTCGAAGATGAGGCATGGATGGTGCTGTGGTCGAACCACTACTGGCACTGACTGTGCTGGAGCCTCATCTCGATGAAGAAGGCATGACTGTTGTGGAAACTAGTGGATTAATTTCCGCTGTAGAAGGATCTAAAGTACCCCAAACTATGGAAGATGTAGTCAGGATAGGGGGTCAATCAATGGCTAGGGTTTATGGATCAGATAGTGTCATGATGGTAGTAGGATTTTCTACACTTGATCCTTCAGTAGTGGTAGAAGGAAGCTCAATGTCTCATGGGATGGTTGCTAATAGAGATGATGTGGGTGATGAGAGTAGAGGGGGAAGGATATTCAATAATGGCGGCTATGACATAAGCAGATTTATCGCTGAAGTTGTCATCGATCTCCTGATCCTTATTCGATGTGCATGCTGCTCTCTGTTCAAAGTGAGCTTAGGCCGCTTCCCACTCACTCTGTGACCATCACCCATATCTGAAATAGAAATAATAAAAGAAAATAAAAGATAATAAAATGAAAAAGAAAGAAGATAAAGTGAGAAACCCTAAAAAGAAAAGTGCATAGTGTGTGGATCAAGAGTACAAGGCGCGTAGTGTGATAGATTTTCCAACCTATGTATTCTGGGTTCACATGTTGAGTGGGTTTGTTTTTATAAAATGGATAGTACACAATGTGTAATAGTGGTCACATGCCGTGTTTCTAAACATGGGGTCTTGTCCATGTATGCACTTGGACATAGATTTTGTATTGACGTGGGTAGAAAAAAGAGTACACGATGTGTTGTGATTGAACACATGTTGTTTGTGAGAACATGGTATCATATCTATATGGCCTTAGGTACATGACCAATTCTCTCAATGAGATTATACATGTTGTATTCCAAATGCACACACCATGCATATGTACATGGGGTGATGGTCGTGTAGGTGTGTGCACATGGGTTCAGTGAAGGTTGGGTAGAGGGTATGTACACAGCGTGTACTGAACGTACACACCCTATGTTTTTGAAATTGAGAAGTTAGCATGTGTAAAAATGTATTGAAATTATATGACATGTGTTCTTTATTCATGGTTTGGTAATAGTGGTTTGGACGAATGCCTACCCGAATCCAAAATCATGCTAAATGATTGTAAAAAACTGAAATAGAGGGAATAGATACATACACTTGGACCAATGATCAAAATGAGGAATATTTGTTGGCCTGAAATAAACTAAAATGAAGAATTTAGGGTTGGGAGGGGAGTAGTGTATGGGATAATCTTGGGGAAGAAAACAGGGGGGGGTGGCTCAACATGGGATCTTCCAAGTTAGAGATTCGTATCTTTTAAATCATTGATATACACCATGTGTGTTATGTCCTACATGTTGTTTAAGTAATTTTTTATATATATAGTATTTTTATAAAACTATATATATATATATATATTAATTATTATTAAAAATTAAAAATAAATAAAAATTTACATGAAAATAACTCTATACATGTTGTGTGTTAGATAAATACACACTATGTTTTTTAAAATTTGAAAAATAGAACTACAACCTTCACTATGGTACTCCTAGTGTTATTTTAATTGGTGAACAAGCTGACCCAAATGCATTCCCTCAACCACTAGAGTAAAGGTTGTAATGCTGTAAAGTTTCATTAACTTTTAATATTTAAATATTTGTTTCATAATTGCACGACGGAAGGAAAAACACACGATGTTTGGTTTTAATTAGTGATGGATTTGGATGAAATGGGCTAATTTCCTGAATTCAAAATCGAGTATTTTGAACCTTGGATGACATATTTTCCAATCATAAAAAATCACCCTAGATTGATTTCCTACTTTTAAAACGATTTAAATTATTATGAAAACATGACACACACAACATATACTGAAATACATGACCTGTAGTTTTATTTTAGTGAAAACGTATGTTACTGAACCAACTAGATGGACTCAAACCTAGGTCTTTTGGATCCATTTGATATGACCCTTCCATCTATTTCAGCCACATAATTGGTTTTATTTTATTTTTGAAATGGTTATATTACATTTTTGAAATCATAACACAAACCATTTACTTAAAACACAAAATTAAAAAAGAATTAATCATGTACTAATGGTAGGTACAGAGTGATTAGAACCGATGACGACTCAAATACACTCCGAAACAATTTCCATTGGCACAAACATCATTTGTATTTATTAAATTAATTAATATTTATTTATAATAAATTTCAATTATAATATAAATTTAAGAAAATTACACGTCGTATATGAAGTTACACATGACATGTAACATTATTTTACACTTATTAAAATAATGGACTGAAGGAATGATATTTGCACAACGTATGGAAAAGGATTACATGCTGTGTATTTATTAGATATAGAAAATAAGAGAGAGAAGAGTGGCTGGGTTACCTCCTAGTAAGAACCATTATTTTTGGTCTTTGTATTGACCAAAGTTTACATACTTACCCATAATTTGAAGGTCGTTGTGGCTTCCATTTCAATAACCACCACATATGTCTGACACCAACATCTTGTATCCAACTTTCTTAACCTTCATGTGGTTTAGGTGGAGGTTTTTAGTATACATAATCCATGGCCAGTGGATGATGAAATTGATTGTTGTCCATTGGTGTGATCATGTATGTCCTCCACCTCCTTAGGTTCCTACTTTTTTTTATTTTTTTTAAAAGGTTGGGGATGAAGCCTCATTTTTATTATTAAATCAAAGAAAAGTCCTCTTTTAACTAGGTAGAGGGAAACCCATTACATAGCTCGAAGGCCCAGTGGGCTTGTAGCCCATTACATAGCCCGTATGCCCAAATTCTAAGGCCAATTCACATTCTGTGAATATTAACCTGATGGTACAGTACCGCACAGTTTCGCCACCGCTACAGTGCCCTGCCGCCACTACAGTGACCTGCCGCCGCTACAGTACCACTGATGAATAGTGCCACCGCTGCTACAATACCGCTACAGTACTCCTATAGTAACCTGCGCCCCATGGGTTTTGAACCCCCATTTTCCATGTAGGTAAATAATCAACTTATTGTGAATATAAAATAAATTGGTCAAATTCAATATTAACATGATATGAAGTATTCCCATATTAAAAATCTGTGCTTTGAAAATAATTTTCATAAATTATCAATGAATTACAAGTGGGGACCACGTCATGACATGACTCCTCAGTTTTTATAGAATCTGAACACATTGCCTCAAACACAACTGGATTATCCATATGAGTGGTTATCTCTGAATGTTTTTTGTCCAGAATACCAAGTCATCCCAACCTTTTGGTTTGGCCTAACTGATGTGTGGTAAAGTCTTCCATCATCAATATTAATCTTTTTGTATTACCCAATGTTTGTTCTAGAAGAAAATGAGGAATGGGTGGGGTAGATAATGTATATGGGTATTCCTAATATTGTAACGCATCATCCATGTGTGGATAATTATCTCCTGGATACATATACAATAGTTTTGGATTGTTTGGATGAAAATACCCTCTGGGTGGATCATAACATTCTTTAATTTAATAAAAATCCATAGAATATGGGGTTATGGGTAATAAGAAAAAGAATGCATAAAGATAAAAATGAAAAATCTAGGTAATCCAACCTCAACTCAGACTCGCACTATAGCTTTCCAGGTCTCCGGCAACAACGCAAAAATTTGACGGCTACCGTCATGAGGTACTTTAAATTGAAAGTTTGTGTTCCCTTTTGATCTGACTAAATTGGTAGTTAACGGCGTTTAGGGTTTGATCCCATGGGGAGATGGAAAATAAAAAACCATTACGGTTTGGATGAGTCTCATTTTATTATCCACATAGAAATGGTTAAAGGGAATAGATGAAATAGTGAAAATATTTGTGAAAATTAAATTAAAATAAAAGAAGTAGAAGAACACTCAGAAAAAAAATGTGTCAAGGTTTCAATTCAATCAGGGTTTATCTCAATGGTTGGTATTTAGTATTAAATTTATTAATAAAACTATTTTACCATGAGGATTCAAATAAAATATTGTTTCTTGGAACAATAAAAAACAATTATGTAATTAAATTGATAACTCCTTGGTATAGAGATTAATTACATAAAACACGTTTAAATTCTTTTCCCTTAAAACAGTGGCAGCAGGCTCAACCAATGGTCATGATATCACACATTTCAAATCCTTTTGTTTTTTCCATTTATTTTGTTCTTGTTCAAATATGAAACCAATTGTGATTATGGAATTTGTTTCAATAATTAATTGTAAAACAAAAATCAAAATAAAATAAAAACACCGAAATTTTAATAAAAATAAGCCAATAGTTTTATTATAACCCCAACACAAATAAAATGCCCTCTTATGGATATGGTCAAGATGTGTGGGTTGAGAAAAATATCAAACCTACCATGGGTATGAGAGGGATAAAGGGGAAATGGAGAATTACACTAACATAGAATTGAAATATGTATTGAAAAGTCAAATTGGATTCTGTGGAGTTCTAATAGAAGAGTGGCAGAACCTCCGCCTAGGGTGTCTAACCTGGAACTAGAAGGGATGATCTTCTATTTATAGAAATTTTTACTACTTAGATTGTACCTAAAAGAACATTTGTATACTAGGGTGAATTCCTTTTTCTTTGATTTCTCCACAAGTAGGTGATCCTCAATGCCACACCTTTGAATTGAAGCATCGACTATTAATATGTGATGGTACATGAAATGTGGCACTGCCACACATGGAGTGTACAATCTGTTTCATCCACCAATCACATTTATAAGGACATCCATGACGTGTTAACAAGCAGTACAAAACATGTGGTGTTTAGATGATTAAATGGGTGTGTACTTGTCCTGGACAAACCATGTCAGGGAAAGGTTACATGAAATGTGTTAATAAAGTAAATTCTGTGTATAATTGATATTTTATTTTGATCACTGCTGATTTGCGACTTTGGTTGGAATCTCTTAAAAAGACAACAATAACACTGATATAAAGCATCTGTTACACAAAAAAATGTATATCAAGTGAAGAAATGTTTTTATACTTGATAAAAGGTATGGAAAGGTATACAAAAATTTATAAAAACACATACTTCTATATAACTTATTGTCAACTAGTTTTCTAGTTTTATCCAAATCAAGTTTCACATTAGTACACATGGGACTTTCATAAGACTTACTATTTTATAGTTATTTTTTTCAGTAAATCAATAACTTATTTTATTTTATTAAAAAATTTACATAATATTTTTGATAAACTTGAAATAATGAAAATAAATTTAATTCTCCCATCATACTCATTTCAAATTTTTTATTTAGGATTTGAAAAAACACTATAGATATTTTTATATTTTGATTTGAAAATAACATAATCTATATAAATTTTCACTAATAAAATATTAGAATAAATGGTTTTCTTAAAAAGTGTAAGATATTTTATCCCTATATAAATTCATTTTCCAATAAAATTGAGCTCAATATTTTATACCAAGACGTAGGTTTTTATTTAATGATATAAAGAGATTTAGTAAGTTTAAAAACTAAATTTTGTAAATGAGGGTTTTCAAAACATGGTGGTTGTTTAATATAAACATTTTCCATCAAATAACCATTTAAAAAGACATTTTTTACATCCATGTGATATAATTTAAAATTCATGTTGTATTCATAAGCTAGAAGGATAATAATTTCTTCTAATTTAGAAATAGGTTAAAAGGTTTCATCATAGTCCATTCCTTCTTCTTAGTTGTAACCTTTTTCTATTAATAATGATTTATTTTTAGTAATGATACATTGGTAATTTTGATTATTTCTAAAAACTGATTTAGATCCTATTTCTAAATAATTGGTTAGTATGTCAACTAATTCCCAAAATTTATTTCTACTAAATTGATCAAGTTCTTCTTGCATATACAATAACTGACTTTCATCATTTAAATCTTATTCTATTGTCTTAGGTTCTAATTATGATAGAAAGATTAAAAAAATTTAGCTATGTCTCCTAATTTTTTTTATGTTTCTTACTCCGGTATCTAGATTTCTTATAATAGTTTCTAAAGGATGATCTTTTAAGGTCTAATATTGTCTAGGAATTACACTTTTCGGTTCATCTATTTCATGTTCTTTTGGATTGGACTAAATTTGATTTTCAAAATAAGTCTTGGGTGATTCAAGCACCATGTTTTCTAAAGAGTCAATAATTTCATGTATTTTATCTTTAATTTTATCAAATGGATCACTTTTTTAAAATTCACAAGAAATGATTCTTCAACAATCATATAATTTTTATAATACACTCTATAGGATTTAGAAGTAGTAGAATATCTTATAAATATTCCTTCATCATCATTTGGAATGAATTTACCATGGTTTTCCTTAGTATACAATATTTAAAATTGGCATCCAAATACTTTAAAGTACCAAAATTTTGGTTTTATATTATTTAAATGTGAATATGGTGTCTTTTAATAATTATACTTAATAAAACACTATTCATTATAAAGTAAGCTATGTTTACAGCTTCTTTACCAAAATAGGTAGGAAGTATATATTCATTAAATATAGTCCTTGACATTTCTTGAATAGTTCTATTTATTCTTTCAACAATTCTATTTTTAAAGTGTTCTTGGTTCATAGAAGGTGTGTTTAATAACTTATTTTGAGAACAAAGAATTAAATTCTTGATTCTAAAAATCTCCACCATGATCACTTCTTAATGAAATTATTTTAAAATATTTTTCATTATAAATTTTTTTTACAAAATATTTTAAAAATAATGAACACTTCACTCTTAAGTTTTTGAAAATAAATCCATGTAAATCATAAAAATTTATAAACAAATACATAAGCATATAAATTTTGAGCTAAAAATACTACCCTTGATTGTCCAAACAAATAAATGTGGATAAGTTCTAATGTTTTTGATATAACAACTTTGTAAATCGATTTGAAAGATGGTTTGTCTCATTTTCCCCTTTGACATGCATCATGAAATCTATAATTATAAAATTTAAGACTAGGTAATATAGAAAATAAGTGTTACTTATAGAATTTAAATAAGTTAAATACATTATGGTGTCCATGTCTTCTATGTCATATCAAAGACTAATTTTTTTTTCAGTAGTTAAACAATTAAATTTTTATTTTCTTAGGGAATTAAGATCCATTGTATAAATATTTTTAGTTCCAGGTGCTTTAAATTTAACTAGTTTATATTTGAAAAATATACAGAAATTTTTAGGGAAATTAATATAGAAACCATAATCACAGAGTTAATAAATACATATCTGGTAATGTTTTAGTACTTGAACATATAAGACTTTTGTTAATTGAAATTATTTTCGATCTCCAACTGATATAACTCAAACTATCTTCCCATTAGAATTTTCTATAAAGGCGAAAAGTCCTCTATCTATTTTTTCAAGTGTATAAAAATTTGATGAGTCTCTATCCATGTTCCTTGAGAATCCACTAATTTTATACCACACAATATTTCGGTTTCTATTTCCCTTCTCCTGCTAAATTATTTAAAAAAAGTTTTATTTGGTGCCCATATTTTCTTAGGTTCATCCATGTTAGTAAGAAAAGACTTGGGAATATATGTTTCCTTTATATTACCAAAGAATTTATTACATACTTCATACATGTTTTTGGTAATAAAATCCTTTTTAATTCCACTTATATAGGGATTTATTGACTAGTTTTTAGAGTAATTTATTTTTTACACAATAGAAATAGGTGGTACTTTCAAAACATGGAACAAAATAATTTTTATATATCATTGATGTTTCTACATTTTTTCATATTATATATTTTTCTTTTTTAATAATAGTTTTTCCATGATTTCCATTAATATATATTTTTTCCTTTTATTAAAATACTAACACTACTTTTGAATGATTATACTTTATCTTGTAAATACTTTATTCTATTTTCCAAAACAATATAGTTTGATTTAGATTTATAAAATTTTTATTTTAGTTCTCGATGTTGTTTTGGAAATGAATCTTTTTCACTTAAAACAATATTGTGAATATTTTTTAGTAACTTATTATTTTTTAGAAATGATTTATATTTTTATTCAAGAATTGATAAATAAGCATATAATTTTATACTTGAGTAGCTATCAGAATCAAAAGAATATGTTTAATTAGTTTGTACCTAATATACTTCCTTAGCCATAAAGTACATATTTACTTTCATTTTTTTTGGATATTTCTCTGAGTCACATTTATAAGAGCTATTGGGTTCTTCAGACACACTTCAAGTAGACTTTGTAGATCTTTTCCCTTAATTCTTATAATCAATGTTCTTATGATTTTTATTTTTAATATTTCTTCTTTTATCCTTTAACTAGGGGAAAATATTTATAATATGAACCATCTGTTTTCATTCATAGAATCTTACTTATTTATATCCTTTCTCGTCTTTCTTGAATGATTTTTTGAAGCCTCTATTTTTATTTTAGAATTTGAAAAATATTCTAGATAACAGTTCTAGTTCCATTTCAGAATATGAGGATTCTGATTCCTTTAATATTTTGATATATTATTTTATATTCATTTAATTATTTTATATATTTATCTTTAAGAGTTGTATTTCCATTTTTATTATCTTATCAACTTATAATGCATCTTGCATATCTACTTCGTACATCATCAAAGTTCCAATTAATTCCTTCATTGTCAAATCATTGACCGGTGATGATTGTATTATAGTAGTAGATATTACCTTCCTTTTTAGGGAATTACTCTGAATATATTTAGCAATTGATCTGATTGAGAAAATGCATCTCCTAATGTAGAGACCTCATTGACTTTGTCTGTCAACTGTCCACTCAGTTGGGTGATGCTTTCACCACCATTTATTTTGAAGGTGTCAAACTTTAGTTTTTTAGTATCATTCCTTAACTTTATGACATTTTTAATTCATTAATATGAAACAAAAATCATCTTCTACATTTCATAAGTAGTAATAAATTTAGATAATTTATTGAATTCTTCAAGATAAAGTCCATAAATGACAACATTCAGTATTTTTGAATTGATTTCATAATCATATTCTTTGGCAACATCTCTTGTTTTTTGTTTTTTAGGAATTCTATATTGAGTGATGATCTTCATATATACTTTCAATACATAATTTACAGATATATGATCATTTGAGATTTACAATATCCATATTTGTCAACATTAAAGTATAGATCACATATCATTAACATATATTCTCTAGGATCATCCATTAAAATCTGTCTTTATATAAAACTTATACTTTGAGATTTCTAGAGATTATATTCATTATTAAAAAATATATCATTTGATACCAATTATTAGGATTAAATAATTCAAAGATACACAAGAGGTTCTAAATTTGGGTCTTTATGATAATCTTTACAGATTCTATATTTTAACTTTCTTTGCAATTTATACAGATATGCATTTTTCTCTTCTTTAATTAATTTAAGAAGAATATGAATAGTAAAAAATAACACAACAATTTTTAATGTGGTTTGGGGCATAAAGATCCCATAGTCCACTCCACCAAAACTCTCTCTAAAAGCTTGTTGATTTTTGTTAAACAAGTTTCTCTTATCAGAAGACGTTCAAAATTGAGTGCAAGTAGTTGAATGTTTTACAACAAGGATTTATAGAGACTTCTAGTTATTTTACAGGGAACCAAATTTTCCACTGCTTAGTCTGTGAAGCTGATACTATTCCATGATTGAGTCCATGTAGCTGAAACTCTTTGAAATCAAAATATTTTGATTTAACTAAATCAACTAGTTCTTATACACTATTTCAGTAGAAATTGACAGAATATAGATATCCAACTTCAAAAATGAATGTATTCAAGAAATAACATCTTTGAAAATTTTCTGGAAGTGAATGATCTTCAATAAAATTAGCAACAAACAAATAGTAACTGTTAACAAATTGTACGAAGTTGAAACTTGTATATATCCATAGTTAAACATTATCATAAATAATAGAGTCACTCGATATTTTGTTTCTTTTTAGAATATCTATATTCAAAAATATATTTCATATAAACAGTCATACATAAAGATAAAATACTCGTTCTATTTATATATAAATATTGGATTTACTTCAGTTGAGAAGATCCAAGAATGTTTCATGACAAATTATAAAAATTTGAGTTTAAATCATTCAAGAGAGTTGTAACATCCCATAAAAAAAGGAACTATTTACTTTGTTGAATACAACCATTTGAATCAGTCATAAATATCTTTAACATGATATTTAATTTTATTGAGATCATTTTAATAATAAAAAAATATATGTTTAAATTAAACTCCACTATTTAATAGTCAAATGTAGGGTTCCTTCAAGTGATGAAAAATATTCTAAAGTAGGGTTGAAAATGCACGGTCGATCACAAAATTAGGGTTTATTTACCATAAATTGGTTTCTTAAAACATAGGGTTCTTACAAATCTATGATTGTTTATTCATATTTCCCTTTTCTCAAATGTATAGTTTCATCCTAATGTGGGTTTGATAAACAATAATTTTCTAATCTGGGTACGGTATGTGATCCGTACATATTTTTTCAAACTCAGGGTTTCTGAACCATACGTTATGCATAAAATTGTTGGCTATAAAATGTGTTTCTAGTAGATGATCTAAACGCATTCATAAAACTTTAAAAATATTATAACCCACAAATAATATTCTCAATGAATTTATTACTAAAAACTAATTAAAGTAATTTCATTAGTAAAACAAATGAGGGTATTTGGGAGCATCAAAATCAATAATATTTATAGCATATTATTGAGACAATATATTCCCAATAGATCCTATGCCTATATATGTGGTTTCCATTATTGACCTCAATAATTTTAGAGAGAGTATTCACTCTAATTTTTGTATGTTATTGAAGAATTAGGAACCACATGTTACCAAGCTTAGTGATATAGATTATAGATATTTATTTGATCTTTTGATACACTACATATATCCTAAGAATATGGAACACATTCAGGAAGTGGAGATAGAGAACAGAAGCTGTTCTAGAGAGCTATTATCTTTTAGATTAGTGATGGGGGGGATGCAAAATTCTTTTTCTACCAGTATGGATTCCTTGTTAGAGAAGTTGGAGAGTATTTCTTTCAGGGATTATTTTTATATTGCTACACCTCACTTGGATGTAGATATGATCTGTTCAACGGTTAGAGAGGAGATTTGAGCTGTTTTATGAGATGTTTTTAATATCCCTGAAGATAGTATGAGGCAGATCAGACAAAAAAATGAACATGTTTATAATATGGTCAAGGAATTTCTCAATGAATTTAGAGCTAATATAGATACTATTACAATGAAAATTAAGTATTATCTTTCAAATTTCTACACTAAACTTGAGAGAAACTCCCTTTTTAGTTGCCTAGTTGAAATCCTTTTGATGCCACCTTTCACTCAAGCCTTTAAGGAACATGTTAATCAATTGAAAGCAATGAATCTAGTGCTTGTGTTGTTTATAGAAGAGAAAAAGGACTTGTTAAGTTCTATGGAGTGAAGTTAAAATATCATCACAGACATCATCAATCTAATGAGGCATTTTATACATGTGTCTAGGGCTACAGTTGTAGCTCATGAATTGATTGCAGTAACTGATCATCTGAATCCTCCATCATCTTCTCTAGAGTTTTTCATACCCTTAGTTACCAAATATCTGAATACACCTCTACCTTCCCATTTTATACATCATATTTTATCTCAAGTTGAATAAATTCCTAAAATTAGACTCATCATTAACATAGAGTTTCTTAAAACAACTAATTATGTGCCTACAACCACTACCTCAGCCTCAGCTTCTACCTTTATTCCCTCTTACTCTAATAAGGGAAATTTCCCTATTGATTCTATCACCTAGGATGAGAGTTATTGATCTTAGACTTTTGTTTTTGATTGGGTCTTCAATATCATTTCATGCATCTCTATTTAAATGTAATTGAATTACTTTTTTCATTAATGGGATCTCTTATTTTTTATCTTTTTCTACTTTCCATAGTTAAATTTACCATTTATTATTATCAATTATTATAAATACAAAAGGGAGTGAATAATAATAGTATCTATTCTCTTTTTATTTTTATTAACTTTTATACTCTAGTCTTTGTAACACCCTAAGATTTAGTAAAGTTTTTTTTGAATTAATTTATCTTTTTTATATTTTTCATTTCAAGTGACACTAGAATTAGTTATATACATATATATGTTAAAACAATAAGTCCAACATTCCTTTAAAATGAAACCAACTTGGATTGTTCTACACACAACAATGTCTTGGCTTCTTCTACACACAATAAAGACTTGGCTTGTGCTACATGAAACACTGACTTGGCATGCACTACACACAACACTGACTTGTCATACGTTACACGCAATACCGAGTTTCAATGAAACATAATTTTATTATTATAATTATTTAAATGAGGTATTTATAACCTCAAAATTAAAAAATAGTAATACAAAAAATAATAAAATATTTTCAATGATTTATTTAATGGTTTTATATAAATAAAACATATTGATAATGAAACTATAATTTTTTGTAAACTATTTATATGTTTTAAAATACTCTTTTCTTGAATGAACTTCTTTTCATATCATTCTATAAAGAAAAAAAATTAGGCACATATAGAAATTAAATTTGATAAAATAAACATAATTTTTGAATTTATAACTCTTAAATTATCTTAGGGTGACTTTTCTGTATTTTTCTGAGAAAGTTAATTTTTTGATGATTGGCGAAAAAATACTGCATTTTAGTTAATAACTTCCTTTTAAATTAAATAAAAATTAATTTTATATTATAATTTAATTTTTTTAATATCAATTATACATATATTAATACAATTTATGTCATTATAATCAACTTCACTCTGAAATTGAATATATAAACTTAACAAACTTTTGAAGATTTTTCTACTTTAAAACCCGTTATGTCGTCCCATCTATGGGATTTGTATTAATCTTAATTTTTACACTTCTATGAATTGTATTTTGAAAAATGGACATAAACCATTGAAATAATTATAATATTTAGAGTTTAATTATATCATGTTAATTTTTTACCAAAAATATTATTTAACGTGATTAAAATTAATCAAGCGATTAAGGTCAAAGTTTGCTTATTTAGGGACTAAAACTTAATCTTAATGGCCGAAATGACCACAAGACTTATCTAAAAACTATTATGGTACCATGTTTATTCCATACAACTTCCATTATTTATTTTGGGCAGGTTTTGTATGAATTTTGTTAGGTAATATCATGTTTACACCTAACTTGTTTTCAAAAATTCCAAGTGTGTCCTTTTCCTTCCTTTCAAAAGGCCACCACCTCTCCCACTTTTTCACACCTATAAAACCACTTAAGTTCAACCAATATATACCAATACAATTATAAACATCCCTACTTTCTTACTTGAAGCCTCCATTTAGGAATAAATCCTTCCATGGAATCCATTTGCTGCAAACCAAAAGGAGTTACCCGATTAATCCGTAACACCCAACCTCGAAATACATTTTTATATTTTAAGTCTACAATCCCTAAAATAATATTATTCATTTATTTCATAAAAAAAATTATCTTAAATATACTAGTATGTTTTTATACTAATGGTTAAACCAAAACTTAAACACATATCCATCTAATGGACAATGAACATACTGTTTAAGTGTACGATGAACTACTGCCTCATGGAACGATGATTGTTCATTTTTTCTTTATCATCTCTCATGATGGAAATTATGATGGAAATACTATTTATATATTTAATATATTATATTTTTTATTTATTTAATCTTATTTATTTATTTTACAAAACATATATTGTTTTCTTTCCATTTGGTGTAAGTATGATAATTTCGTTTGAGGAAGTGTGGACCCCCGCCCCACAACGTGATGTGATTCATTCACACACTACATGGAATGTGTTAAGAATGGGTTTAGTGAAAATATATTATTTATATGATATAATTATTACACTATAATAATGATATATATAAATATATAGTCAGATATGTCATGTACTTTCTTTCTTTCAACACGACATTAAAAACAGAAACAACATTCATGCGTACGTATGGCTTACAGTCTCCATGAGCTCTGTATTCTATTTAATTCTTATATATTATATTGATTATTATAATAAAAATATACTGAATATAAAAATATTTATATCATTATTTACATTTTGTAAATCATGATATAAGTATAAATACCAAAGATATAACAAATTATGACTCATGCGAAGAACAAAGCTAATATTACCCAAAGTGAAACCTTATCATAGGATTATTAACAAGCTGGTAATATAAGGTCATAATAAAACCATATATGGTATTTTATAAAATAATATGGTTATTTAAAATATTTATAATAAATTTATATTTATTATATAAGTGGTCATAATGTGTACGATAAGAGTTAAGACATAAGGTAACAGAATTTCATATCACTTTTTATTTCCATGAGATGCATGATTTATTCACCACCCATTCCTTTTTTTGTGGTGTGTATACTTTACATGGATGTATTATGTGATTATTATACTTAAATATGTGGGTATTTACATATCCATTATATTATATTTATTTCATGGGGTTAATGTTTCAAAAGTTACAAAATCGGTAAAGTAGTTTTGTCTCAAATTGTTTTATTTGAGACATATATTTTATTATACAAATTTGTACTTTAATAAGGTGTATATTCTTATAATTGAAATGTTATATCATGAAAATTATATTTTCATGGTATTTCATTCTTCATTTAATTTCATTTTATTACATTAAGAATATGATCCCAAGTAACCAAGTGGTAAGAGTTTATTGAAATAATCTCATCAATGTTCAAGATTGTTAATGATTATGCTTCTTTTTCTGAAATATTATGATCCACATCTCAAGAAAACTCATGATATTACTTATCCATAGATTATTAAAGATATATACATGTATTAGTACCATTTTCCCACTATTTTTTACTTAAGATAATTAATAAAATGTTTTTTATAAAACATTTGATCGTATATCTCTCTTCGATCAGAAATATATTATTTTCAAAAACATTTTTTCAAATGATATTTAAAGATAATATTCAAGGAAAAATAATTTTAAAAAAGTTTTATGGTTTTAAAATCGTTCTTTATAAGTTTTGTAATTATTTTTAAATAAATAGTTTTCATAATGTATTCACTATTTATGTATAATATTTCCAAGTATTTTTAATGAAATGGTTTTCAAAACATTTTAAAACATTCTTTATAAGTATCCATGTATATTCAATGAAATTGTTTTTATAATATTTTCAAAATTTATATATATGTTTTAAAGTGTTTTCAAGGAAAAAGGTAATTAAATTTTTTTGAACCTTATTTTATATGTTTTCAAGGAGAAAGGTTTTCAAATATTTTTCATGTTTCTTTCATAAGTTTTAAAGGAAAAATGTTTTAAAAATGATTTCAAGCCTTATTTATTAGTTTTCAAATTATTTTCAAAGGAAATGGTTTTTAAAAGGATCAATGTTTTAAAAATAAATTTTTTAAAAAGAAAGGATATTATCATTAATAAAAGTTTATGAAAGATATATCAAAATTATTTTATATCTAAGATGACATCTATTGATGTTACTCATGCATTTCTAGGAAATGATCTAAAGGTTCTATTTGTATTGTTTCTCTTAATGGTTTATGATTATATTTCATGATGTTTATGAAACCCCTTTCACTTCCATGAGTTATATTCATTTGAAACCTAATTATTTTCATGGGTTATTTATTAGTACTATGATTATGAAACCTATCTATTTTCCATAGGTTATGATGTGATGAAATGTTAATGATACCCATTTCATTTCAGGGGTTATGATTTGATGTTTATGGAAACCATATATTTTCATTGTTTATGATATTATTTATTTTTTGTGTCACATGAATTTATGATTTCATTATGTGATGGGTGGGACATATATCTCCCTCTAATGCATTAGGTAATGATAAATATTTTATGAGCTCAAAGGGTACCTGGGAGGGAATACCAAGAACAATATTAGAGGGAACATGGGAGAAAATCCCAATCCCGAAACAATAGGGTACACAAGAGGATATCCCAATCCCACAACAACAAGGTAAATGGAAGGACATCCCAAGCCCAAAACAAGAGGGTACACAAGAGGATATACGATGCCCAATAAAAAGAGGGTACATAGGAGGAAATACCAATCCCGAAACAAGAGGGTATATGGGAGTTCATTGGAAGATTTAATTTGTTACAAAAGTGATTATCATAATCCTAACATGTTAGGATGTTCATGGTAGGAAACCTTGACATATTTTTATTATATGCTTATGTGTTTTCGACAATTCCATGTTTTATTCATATGTTTTTTTTCATGGATTATTTTTTATTTCCTTATTATTCATGTCTTATGGACTTAAAATATTTTTTATGATCTCTAATATTTAGTTTATGATCTTAAAATTTTATGCACCCATTCCATACCATTTTTTTCATGTTATGCTTACTCATTTCCTTTATTACCCTTATTGCGCATCTGAGATCACCCCTTTCTTAGGTTTCATTTTCCCAGGTTATAAAGAAGGGCTTTAGGAAGAATAAATAAAGGCGGAGATCTTTATGGGATATGTTAATGATCTTTCACCAAAATAGAATATTTTGTTTCCCAGTTTCCAGAGACACTAAACTGTTATGGTCCTCTAGCATGTATTTTTGTAATGTACTGAATATTCATCTAAAATGATGTAGTACCCATGAATGTTTAGTATGGGTTGTTATAGTTGGTATAAATGGTAAGGTTCAGTTAACATTTTGAAACTAGGATTAAAAAACATTAGTCATATCCCTAGGTATATTTCTAAGGATATGTCTAGGTATGTATTTAAAGATAAGTTTAAGGATGAGTTAACATTTAAGAAAATTTCATATAATTTTGGTAAAGGATAGAGTGATCGGTTTCATAAGAATACATCCAAATCTAGAAACTATAAGTGTATATGGCTCTGGAACATATGTAACTAGGTGTAAAACTCCAATAAGATGTTCCAATCCTGACTTAGGGTAATCTGGTACAACACAACTGGCTTACCGCACAAATGGTTTGGCACTCCAGGGGATATGATTTGTGAATTCAAAAAACCCTTCACAAACCATCATGAAGGATTTAAATATAATTTGTATATGAATAATCTTGGATAAAGATACTGTTTCATAGATTAAGGAAGGTTTCATGATATATACATCCTATAATAAATTCTTTTCCGGACTGTGTGTTTTCCTGTTATGATATGTAATGCTCACACTATGCTTCATGTTTTAGTCAATGTAGGTAACCTGAAGGAACTAGATTAACATTGAATGTTATGGATGATTTACTGATGAGTATTCAAGTTGGATCATCCCTAGAGTAAAAGATTTTGTGATCATTCATAATCAGTTTTCACAGAACATAATTAACAATGTATACCTTAACCAACTCTAAGACTCCCCAAGGAAGATAAAGAAGGAGTTAAATGAGTGTTTGGATAATGGAGACCACGTGGGAAAGAATATTAATCTTCCTTTCTATCAATAATGTGTAAATAATGAGCTAGGCGAATGTCCTAGAGAAAAAAAAGATGTTTTGACTGTGGAAAAGAACACAAATCAAGTTTCTACATGTGAAAAATGATGAGTTTGGTTAACATAATGGATGAGAGTATTGGACTCCCTAATAAATTTTCTAAGGTTATGTGTTTTAAGTGTAGAATAAATTTTCATTTTGCAACTCAATATCCCAAGATGAATGCTCCTGAAGAGAATCAACATGGTGGTGTGAGTAATAGTCACATTACTGATAATGAAGAGACTAGAGATGGAATGTTAAAGGAAAGAGGTGTTATGTAATAGGATGAGGTATCTTTATTAGTGTCTTAAGGATAAAGTAATCAATGTTTTTATGTATTGGGATTCATGAATTATGAAAGGTGAAATATATATGGATTTTCCATTTTATATTTTCTCACTAATGTTTTACAAGAATAAATTTAATGCATATGATAGAATAGAAATGTGATTTAATGCAAAGGTGATGTCCTTATAAACCATATTATTGAGGGAAATATAACCCTTAATATTTTCCTTATGTTAAGATATTTTTTTGGGTAAAGATATGTGACATATGAATAGGTAAACTGGACAATATGGATTACCTGGGAACTAATTAAGGTTTTGTTGACAAGTAGTTCATGATATCATGGATGAAATTTAAAACTTCTTGGATTTATGGAATATATACAGTAATCTATAGAATATGTAAGCATGCATGTTTTCCAAAATTATTTATAGTAACTTAGGTTATTACCATTTTCAAGATAATATATGATGAGGGTATTCACAAGATTGGAATTTGACAACCAAGATCTACTTTGTGATATACGAGGGATCAATGTTAAGATGATTTCATGAATTTCATTATAATGTTTTTGATTTTAATCTTTTAGAGGGGCTATAAGGTTATCTATTCATGAAAAGTATAAGTTAAAATATAGATTAAGTATTTATGTATTGATATTGTATTAAAACCCTTGGTTGAAAGGCTATTTAGTGATTAACCTTATTTCAAGGATGTCCATAATATTTTGGAAATTATATTATCATGGTCATAGAAAAGGACATCATGTATATTGGGTGACAAGCAATGATGTTCTGAAAGGCCTTGGGTCTTCAACCCATGAACAAAGAATTATAAGGGTTTCACGCCTACCATTGGCACGTGTGATGTACTGGTTATGTATTATTATTTTTGATGAATAATTATTTATGATTAAAAAATAGTGTTAATTTTTATGTTTAAATATTAATGTATTAACCATATTGATTTTGAAGAATATTTAGAGACAAATGGTTATAATTTTATTTCTTTTAAGGGCATTAAGATCTTATAAAAATGTATTTTATCACTTCAGGTATCAATGTTAATTTCTGGACATCGATTTTTTTGATTTAATGGATGAATTATAAATAAATAAAAGAAAAAATAAAGAATGATTTTTTATATAAATATATCATGTATATTTACTTATATTTTTGGTCAATAAAACAATTACTCAAAGACATGATAATGATAAAAAATTATTTTCCTAATAGCATAATTTTTGTCGAACCAATGGCCTTATAAATCATCACATATTTATGACTTTATGAACCTCAAATTTTCATTGATAATTCACTTATTTGTGTTTTATGACCTCAATCACTCCCTATAAATATTTATGTTTTCCCTCCATGTCTAATATTTACTCCCAACCTATGCTCTCTAATGTGGAAACCTAGTTTTATGTCACATTGGGTAACCTTTATGGTTCCAACATTCCATTTTAAAGGAAGTTTTAGTATTCATTTTTATGATGTGGGTTTCTATGAAATGAACTTTTAAGTATAAAATCTTTGATAAACCAAATGAATTTTGATGGTCAAATTCATTTGATGGGGGTATAATATAACACCCCAAGATTTTTTGAAATATATTTTTTTTCGAATTAATTTCTCTTTTTGATATTTTTCATTTCATGTGACATTGGAAATTGTTATATATATATATATATATTAAAACATTAAGTTAAATATTCCTTTCACACGACATCAACTTAGAATGAACTATACACAACAATGACTTGGATTGTGCTACAAGAAACACTGACTTGGATTTCACTACACGTAACACTGACTTGGAATGCACTGCACGCAACACTAACTTGGGGTTCATTACACATGATACTGAGTTTCTACAAGAAATAATTTTATTGTTATAATTATTTAAATGAGTTAGTTGTAACCTATCCATTAAAATATAGTAATAAAAAGAGTAATAAATAATTTTGAAATATTTTTTAATGGTTTTATATAAATAAAACATATTGATAATGAAAAATATAATTATTTGTAAAGTCTTTATATGTTTTAAAATACTATTTTCTCAATTAAACTAATTTTTATGTCCTTTTGTGAAGAGAAAAAACTAATTTTAGACTTATATTTAATTTGATAATATAAATTTAATTTTTTAATTTATAATGTTGAAATTATCTCAGGGTGATTTTTTTTATTTTTCTAAGAAACATCAGTTTTTGATGAATAGTAAAAAATACTACATTTTAGTTATTAACATCCTTTTAGTTTAAATAATTATTAATGATAAATTATATTTTAATTTTTTTAAGATTAATTATAAATATATTAATACTATTTAGCTAATTATAATCAATTTCACCTTGAAATTGAAAATAAAAACTTAACAAACTTTTGAACATTTTTCTACTTTAAAAACTCGTTATTTCTTCCCATCTATGGGATTAGAATAAATCTTAATTTTGAAAATTTTGTGAATTGAAATTTGAAAAATTTATAGAAACCATTGTAACCATTATAATATTTAGATAATAATTATATCATGTTATTTTTTTACCAAAAAGATTAGTAAAAGTGATTAAAATTTATCACAATGATTAAGGTCAAATTAAGCTTAATTAAGGAATAAATATTAATCTTAGGGGCCAAAATGGTCTATAAACTTGTAAAAACCCATTAGAAGGACATATTTAATCCATAAAACAAAAATTATTTATTTGGGATAGTTTTTTATGACTTTTATTAGTTAATAACATGTCTACTCCTAACTTATTTTCAAAAATACCAAGTGAGTCATTTTCCTTCCTTATAAAAGGCCACCACCTTTCCCACTTCCTCACACTACTAAAAATACTTGGGATCGGCCAAGAACATACTAATACACTTCTAAAAATTTCTCATTTATTTCCCAAATCCTCCCTTTTTTCAGAAATTCTTCCAATGAAATCCTTTGGAGCAAACCAAAAGGAGTTACCTGATTAAGAGGCAACACCCTCCCTCAAACTCCTTTCTTTTATTTTCTTTCTCCAGTCAGTAAAATATTCTTATTCTATGATTTTATGACAAAAATAGTATATTTAATATACTATGATGTTTTTATGATACATTTTCTACCTACACTTACACAAACATCCATCTAATGGGTAATGAACTTACTATTTATGTTTTTGACGAACTATTGCCTCACTAAATTGTGATTGCTCATTTTTTTCCTTTACTTCCTCTCATGGTAAAAATTATGATAGAAAAACCATGTATACATGTAATTTATTATATTTACTATTTAATTAATTTTATTTATTCCTTTTGTAACACATGCTTTTTACATTCCATTTGGTATAATTATGATAATTTTGTTTGAGGATGTGAGGAAAACTGGCCCCTCAAAGCGACGTGATTCATTCACACAGTACATGGAATGTATTAAGATTGGTTTTATTGAAATTATATTATATATATGATATAATAATTATATATATAAACATATATAAATATATTTAATGTAATTTTATTCTTTGAATACGACAATAAAAATAGAAATTATATTCATGCATACATACAAATTACAGTTTTTGTGAATTGTGTATTATACTTCATAGTTATATATTATATATATTATTATAATACACATATACTGACAATAAATGATATTTATATCATTTTTTACATTATGGAAATAATTATATTAGTATAAGGACCAAAGATATAATAAATTAAGTCACATGCGAAGAACAAAGAGAATATTACCCGAAGTGAAACCTTAACATATGATTGTTAACAAGAGGGTAATATTAGGTAATAATATAACCATATATGGTATTATATATTATAATATTTTTCTATAAAATATTTATAATAGATTTATATTTTTTATACAGGTGGTTACAATGAGTATGATGAGATTCAAGATATAAGGTAAGGGAATTTCATCTAACTTTTTATTTACATGAGATACACGCTTTATTCACCAACCATTTCGTTGTGTGGTGTGTATAATTCCATGGATATATTATATTATTCCTATAATTAAATTTATGGTTATTTTAATATCCATTCTATGATATTTATTTCATTTTTTTGATGTTTCAAAAGTTTCCAAATTGGTAAAGTAGTTTTGTCTCAAATTGCCTTCTTTGAGACACATGTTTTTTATGGGACCATGTTAATTAATGAGGTGTATATGATTGTAATTGAAATGTTGAAACATGAATCAACTTCTTTTAATGAGATTTTATTCTTTATGTAATTTCAGTTTCTTACATGAAAATTATGATCCCAAGTACCCAAGTGGTAAGAGTTTATTAAAACACTCTTATCACTTTTAGAGATTATTATTGATTATGATTATTTTGATGAAATATTATCATACATATGACAATAAAAATAATGCGATTCATTATAATATGTTTATTCATGTTATATCCATGTATTAGTACCATTTTTTTCACTTTTTGGTACTTAATATATTTAAGAAAATGTTTTTAATAAAAATCTGTCTGTATCTCTCTCTTTGGTCGGAAATTAATTTTATTTCAAAACTTTCTTTTCAAATGATCCTTTAAGATAATTTTATATAAGAAAGGATTTTAAAAATGTTTTATGGTTCTAAAATATTTCTTTATAAGTTTTTGAAGTTATTTTTAAAGAAATTGTCTTAAAATTATTTTCAATATTTCTTTATAAGTTTTTAAAGTAATTTAAAAGAAATGGTTTTCAAAATGTTTCCAAGATTTATGTATATGTTTTCAAAGTTTCTTCAATCAAATGGTTTTAAAAACATTTTAAATATTTATTTATATATTTTTTAAATTAATTTTCAAAGAAAAAGGTTTTTAAAATGTTTTTAAGCTTATATTATATATTTTCAAGGAAAAAGGTTTTCAAAAGGTTTTCAAGTTTCTTTCATATATTTTCATGGAAAAGGTTTTAAAAATGATTTCAAGAGTTATTTATATGTTTTAAATGTATTTTTAAAGGAAATAGTTTTTGAAAGGTTTAATGTTTAAAAAAATAAATTTTCAATGTAGAAAGGATATTATCTTCAATAATTGTTTTTGAAAGATATTTAAAAATTATTATCCATATAAAATGAAATTCATTGATGTAACTCATGCCTTTATAGTAAATGATCTAAAGGATATATTCATATTATTTATATGAATGGTTTATGCTTCGATTCCATGATATTTATGAAACTAGTTTCTATTCCATGAGTTATATGCTCATGAAACCCAATTCTTTTCATGGGTTATACTTTGATAGAGTGATTATAAAAACTATCTATTTTTTATAGGTTATATTATGATGAAATGTTAATGATACCAATTTCAATACATGGGTTATGATTTTATGTTTATTGAACCCATATCTTTTTATGGGTTATTATATGATATGTTTTTTGTGGAACATGCATATATTATTTCATTATGTGATGGATGAGACCTATATCTCCCTCCAATGAATTGGGTAATGATAAATGTTTTATGATCTCAAAGGGTAAATGGGAGGGCAACCCAATCCCAAAAAAATATGTGATGCACCCGATTTGTGTATACATTTCCATATATATAATTGAAAATAAAAATTTGTTTTTAGAAAATATCTGTTGTTTTTATGAACATATTATTTGATTTTGGTGAATATCTTTACTTTCAGGAGATTTCTGGCTAAATACACGGATCAAGGGGAGTCTGTGAAAATTTTGAAACTACACGGCGTGTACTTTTATACACGCCCTGTACATCCAGGCAGGGACACAGACCGAAGGAGGGTGTACACACCCATGTCACCAGGAAAATGTTACACGCCATGTGTGGTGGCACTACACACCGTGTACTAATTTCTAGAAGAGATAGTTGCTGAAGAAAAGTCCACACGCCCATGTGGTCGTTGAAGGAGACACGACGTGTTTGAATTCCTACACGCCGTGTCTACTATTCTAGAAGGTTCTGGTGGAAAAAACTTATTACACTACACGTCGCGTATGGCAGCGATACATGCCGTGTAGACCCAACCACCAGGTGGTGTCGTGTTCAAAAGTCAAAGATAGCGTGTTAGGACGCCTACCTGTGGAGAAATTGGCGCCAAAGCGCGTTGACGAAAAGTACATGGCGTGTACTTTATATACACGCCGTGTACTTTATTTTTCTATAAAAAGAGGCCTTAGCCTACAGATTTGGGAGTTCAGAACTATTTAGAGGATAGAGAAGATCTGTTATCACTATTACCAAAGCTACGAAGGTACCGTCACTCCGTCATTCCACCTTCCGACACCCTACCTCAACGCCTACACGATGAATATGTCAGGTATCATGTGTGTCGTCTCTCTCCCACTTTCTATGTGTAACTAAACCCCTCGTGTTGGGGATATGAATGATGGGATCATAATTTGTATGTTGTTTTATATAGTTGTGTTTGAATCATTGTAATTAATCTTACTCTTCTTAAACCACTGCCTAATATAACTGAGAATTCTAAGCCGGACCAAGGGAAGGATTCTCAGCGATACAAAATAAAAGTAATGGTGAAAGCATCCATGACCATTGGAAGGATTTCACTGATTCAAATAATGGGATGAACTTAATAAATAATTAAGAACACTGACTACCGGACCAAGGAGTCACTGCTCAAATTCCAAACGAGAGGAACCGGACCAAGGAAAACTTGTAACAAAACGAAATCCAGAATGATTGAATTATTATGAACAACACAACCATTTAAACAACCTACAAAAGTAATCCTTAATCACCACAACCCCAACACGTCTTTTCTTCCTATTTTTAACTCTTTAAATTTACCCGTTGTTTTATTTAAAACTATTAATCATTTATTTAAAGTAAAATAATTTATTTTCAATTAGAAAACACAAAAATCAACTCAATCAACTCTAAATTATGCATACTTCACCTAATTAAGTATTAACACAATTGAATTTATGCACATCTTTGTTCCCATTTCAAATTTTCTCTTTTTTCCCCTTTTACGCCTGGTTTTCATTTTTGTGTTGTGTAGAGCTTAAAGTGTATGTTTAGACGTCTTACATGATCCAGAAGCAACGAATCTTCGAAATTAGTTCTGCTTGACCCGGAAATCGAACGGACCTTGCTTCATCGTCGGCGTACACAGACAGAAACTCACAACCATCAACCACAACCAATGGTGAACAAGGAAGAGGGATCACCAGCCGTAGATGCTGCGACTGAGCATCAGTACCAGGATCAGCAGCCTCCCGTTGCTGTTCTACCGAAGCAACCTCTTGGAGAATTCATGGAATTCCTCCCAAGGGATTACGAACGGCTGCCTCAACAACTCTTCCCACGACCATACTTCACCCCTCAGGAGCCGTTCATGCAAGCTCCACCCCTTCAACAACAACCTCCAAGACGTACCCTTATGGAGTACGGTCTTCCTTCGATCAATGGAGCTGATACAGGAATCGTTCGTCCCCCGATCCAGGCTCCACGCTTCGAGATCAAACCTATTATCATGCAGCTGATCCAGAACACAGTTCAATTTGGAGTTCTGGCCAGTGAGGACCCGAACTCTCATCTCTCAAACTTTCTGGAGATCTGCGACACCTTTCGGTACACCGGCATGTCCGAAGACGCCATCTGTCTTCGCCTATTCCCCTTTTCTCTACGGGACAAGGCGAAGGAATGGATCAAGGGACTACCACAATGATTTATCCTCACCTGGGAGAAGCTATCCCAGATGTTCCTGTCCAAGTACTTTCCACCATCAAAGTCGGTGACACTCCGGAATGAGATCCACAATTTCTAGCAGCATGACTCCGAGTCAGTGTATGAGTCCTGGGAATGCTTCAAAGAAATGTTACACAAATTCCCCCACCATGGACTCCCACTCTGGATGCAAGTCTATACCTTCTATGGAGGAATTACCACGAATACCAAGTCTGTGGTGGACGCTGATGCTGGAGGCACGGAGATGTGGAAATCCCCCGAAGAACTATTTGAACTACTGGAAGATATGTCAGCCAACAGCTTCTAGTGGCACTTCGAGCGGGGGACTCAAAAGCGAGGTATGCACAATATTGACGCTACCACTATGTTAGCTGCTCAATTGGATGCTGTTTCTAAGAAAATCGATGCATTGAACCTCAAAGAAGTCTCTCAAGTTCATGCGGCGCACCATCTAGCATGCGACGACTGTGTGGATAACCACATCATGGGAGAATGCTCGGGTTCGACTGGAGGTCCTTCGACGAGCGAGGTGAGTTATGTTGCCCAATATCGAGGGCCCAACCAGTACCAGCAGTACCAGAACCCGACATGGTGAGATCAACAGAACACAGGCTGGGGCCAACAACATCAGAATCCTCCGCCCCAGCGACCACCCAGCTACAACCAGCCTCCATACCAGAACCAATACTAAAGGCCGCAACAACCCCAGCAAGGTCCTTATCAGTAACAAGGGTATCAAAACCCTCGTCTATAGTAGCCACGGTAGCCACCTCCTCCACCGGCTCACCAAACACCTCAGTAGGAGAACACCTCAAGGTTAGAGGATCTAATGACTAAATTCATATCTACTACTAAGACTCAGTTCCAAAATCAAGAAGCTTCGATTCGAGGCTTAGAGAATTAGATTAGCCATCTGGAAAACCAACTTTTAGGGAGATAGCTTGGTACACTACCGGGGAACACCGAAAATAACCCAAGGGAGGAGGCTAATGCTATCATGCTCTGGAGTGGAAAAGAGCTCCAACAGGACCAATCAGCACAGCAAGGTGCATCCACACCCACTGTTGATAAAAAAGGTACCAACACCGACCCCTCCTCATCCAAAATCCTGTTGAAGGAGGCTTTGCAGAATAAAGAAAAGGAAGTAATCCAACTATTCAAGCCTGCCTTACCTTTTCCGGAAATATTGAAGTAAAGGAAGCTGGACCACCAGTTCAGCAAATTCATGGATGTGTTCAAGAAGCTACATATCAAAATACCATTTGCAGAGGCCCTGACTCAGATGCCCACCTATGAAAAATTCATGAAGAAAATCCTCTTGAATAACATAAAGATGGAGGATTTGGGCATTATTTCACTAAAAAAGGAGTGCTCCGTGGTGGTTCGACATTCCATTCCTCCAAAACTCCAAGATCCAGGTAGTTTCACCATTCCTTGTACTATTGGATCCTGTGAGTTTGGGAAGGCCCTCTGCGACTTAGGGGACATCGTGAACCACACGCCCCTCGGAGTTTTCAAGAATCTGGGACTCAACAAACTCAAGCCTACCCGCGTAGCCCTTCAACTTGGTGATCGATCCATCAAACACCTGAAGGGACTACTAGAGGACGTACTGGTCAAAGTGGGTAGGCTGATCCTTCCCACTGATTTCGTCATCCTTGACATGGTGGATGACCAGGAAGCACCTCTTATACTTGGAAGACCTTTCTTGGAAACTGGGAAGGTACTGATCAATGTGCACCAAGGGGAGCTTATTTTTTGGGTAGGAGATGAAAGAGTTTCCTATAACGTCTTCAAAGCCATCAAACATGCTTCCTTATCAGAGCATGAGGATTGTTATGCAGTGTCCACCATGGTTAATCATTTTATCAAACAAGGGGATGATCTGGTATGTTCTTTTACTTTGAATAATTTAACTATTCCATATATTCTATTCGAAGAAGCGCCAGAAGACTTGCAATTCATAGAAGGCCAGGGCAGCCACTATTGGCAGCGTGCAGTTGTTCCTGATGGTTTGGAACGGGATGAGGTGCAGCCACTTGTGCCTTCGATTTTAATGGCGCCTGAACTCAAACTGAATCCTCTTCCATCTTCTCTCAAGTATGGGTATTTAGGACCCAATCAAACTTTTCCTGTTATACATAATGCAGAACTATCATAGGAGCAGGAAGATGCACTTCTGCAGGTTCTCAAACAGCGGAAGCATGATATTGGGTGGACAATCGCTGATCTGATGGGTATCATCCCTACCATTTGCACTCACAAGGTGTTACTTGAAGAAGGTGCCAAGAAATCTCAGCAACCACAATGGAACTTGAATCCTCCCATGAAGGAAGTTTTCAAAAAGGAGGTGATCAAATTATTGGATGCAGGCATCATCTATCCCATCTCGGATAGTCCGTGGGTGAGCCCTCTCCATGTGGTACCCAAAAAGGGAGGTATCACTATGATTTCAAATGAAAATTACTAGCTCATCCCAACACACACTATCATAGGCTGGCGAGTCTGTGTGGATTACCCGAAGTTAAATGATGCCACCAGAAAGGATCACTTCCCCTTTCCATTCATTGATCAAATGCTAGAGCGACTAGCAGGGCACAACTTCTATTGCTTCCTCGATGGTTTTTCCGGTTACAACCAAATCTCCATTTCTCCAGAGGATCAGGAAAAGAGCACATTCACTTTCCCCTATGTCACATTTTCTTATCGTAGGATGTATTTTGGCATGTGCAATGCCCCCGCCACCTTCCAGCGCTGTATACTGGGCATCTTCCATGACATGGCGGAACAAATCCTGGAGGTATTCATGGATGGTTTTCCATTTAAGGAAAATAATTCACCATTTTTTTACAACACCTAGAGCTTTTTTTGGAATGATGTGAGCACACTAACCTAGTCTTGAACTGGGAAAATTGTCATTTCATGGTGCAAAGTGGCATAGTCCTTGGCCACAGAATTTCAGTGAAGGGGATAGAGGTGGAAACGGTAAAGATCGAAGTCATTTCATGACTACCTATACCAACTTACATCCGAGCCATCCGCAGTTTCCTCAGGCATGCAGGTTTTTACAGGCGGTTTGTCCGAAACTTCTCCAAAATTGCCCAGCCCCTCCCCAATCTTCTATCAAAGGAGGCCATATTTGAGTTTGATGAGACATGTGTCCGATCTTTTGAGAATCTAAAGTAGATCCTATTGGAATCTCCAGTTATGATTTCTCCCAACTGGGAGGAACAATTTGAGGTGATGTGCGATGCGAGCGACTAAGCCGTGGGAGCAGTCTTGGGAGAACAACTTGACCGGATTTTCAAACCTATTAATTATTCCAGCAGGATACTCAATGAGGCACAGGTCAACTGCACCACCACATAAAAGGAGATGCTTGCAGTGGTTTTCGCATTTGACAGGTTTCGTTCTTACTTAGTGTTGTCTAAAGTTATTGTTTATACTGACCATGCAGCACTAAAGTACCTACACAACAATAAAGATATGAAGCCCCGATTGATCCTCTAGGTACTCCTCTTACAAGAATTAGATAATGAGATTTGAGATAAGAAAGGGAGTGAGAAATTCATTACTGACCATCTCTCCCACCTCGAGCTGCTTCATTTGGAGAAGGAAGAAGATCGGGAGATCAGGGAGGATTTCTCAGATGAGCACCTCTTTTGGATCAACGAAACACCTAGGCCATGGTATGGTGATATCGCTAATTTTTTGGTCACAGGTGTTGTTCACCCCGACCTCTCCTTCCAGCAAAGTAAAATATTTTTCTCTGATGTGAAAAGGTACTTCTGGGAGGATCCTCTGCTTTTCCGATCCTGTGCAGATGGAGTAATCTGCCGTTGCATCCTGGAGAATGAAGTTCACAGTGTCCTGGAGTTCTGTCACGCCTCACCAGTAGGAGGGCATTATAGTCCAGACTGTACCATAGATAAGACCATTCAGTCTGGATTTTTTTGGCCCACCATGAACAAAGATGCCCGGGGCTTTGTTTCCGGTTGCGATTGGTGCCAGAGGACCGGTAATATGGGACATAGAGACAAGATGCCCTAGAACCCCATCCTGGAGGTCGATATTTTTGATGTCTGGGGAATAGATGTTATGGGTCCCTTTACCCCATCTTTTGGGAACATTTACATCCTGGTCTGCGTCGACTACGTCTCCAAATGGGTGGAAGCCACTACTACAGCTCACGACACAACCAAGGTAGTCATAAATTTCTTAAAGAAAAATATTTTTAGAAGGTTTGGAGTTCCACGAGTACTAATTAGTGATAGAGGGACCCACTTCAACAACACACTGATGAGAGGAATACTGTCGAAGTATGGAGTAAAGCATCAGATGGGGAAACCATATCATCCCCAGTCCAGTGGACAGGTAGAGCTCTCCAATCATGAGCTCAAGTAGATCCTGGAGAAAACAGTGAACACTTCATGGAAGGGCTGGTCCAAGAAGTTAGATGATTCCTTGTGGGCATATCATACTGCTTTCAAAACACCATTGGGAATGTCCCCGTTCCGCCTCGTCTATGGAAAACCCTACCATTTGCCAGTAGAATTAGAATACAAAGCCTACTGGGCCATTAAAGCCTTAAATTATGATCAAAAGGAAGCTGAAGAAAAATGGAAGTTCCAACATTCGGAACTAGATGAGATCTGATTAGAGGCATATGAGAACGCTAAGTTGTACAAGGAGAAGACAAGAGCCATTCACGACCGGATGATTTCACGAAAATATTTCCAACCCGGTGATTAGGTACTTCTCTTTAATTCTCATCTTCGCTTATTCCTAGGGAAGTTAAAGTCACGATGGTTGGGACCATTCCACGTTGTACGCGTATTCCATCATGGAGTGGTATAAATTTCTGGAGAAGGTGGGCAACCATTCAAGGTAAATGGGAAACGGTTGAAAGCTTACCATCCTACAGATAACATGGTGGGAATGTTGTCCACCATACTCCTTAGGTAAGAAAGGTAAGTAGGTCAAGCCAACGACCTAAAACAAAGGCGCTTCCTGGGAGGCAACCCAAAGGTTAAACGCCGTGTCCCACTTATATACACAGCATGTACTTAGCTTTTTAATTTGTAATGTTAATAATATAAATCTCTCGAATAACAAATAAATAACTAGGGATGATGTTGGTGCCGATGGAAAAGTCACTGGAGTTTATTTGAGCCGTCCTCGGTTCGAATCCTCCTGACCTACCTTCAGCACGTGGTTCCTCCTTTTATTTACACGGAATGTGTGGTATTTTCCATATATGTATATATATAAATGTGTTTAATAAAACCCATGATGGGGATGGACCGGTTGGCTAGAATCGTAATCCGGTTTCAAAAGACCTGGGTTCGAATCCAGACAACGGTCCCATTTACATCATTTGTTCTTTTAATAAAACCACACGATGTGTATCCCGATATATACCGCGTGTGCCATAATTTTTCAAATATAAATTAATAACGTTTAAAAATAAGAAATTTCATGCGGTTGAAGTTGGCGGATTGGCAGAGTCTCAGCACCAGGTTCAAAATACCCGGTTTCGAATCGTGCTAATCTCCCCGCTTCACCCCATCCTTTCCTAAATAAAAACCACACGCCGTACTTTTATTTCTTGTCGTGTGTATAGGTCGTATAGAATAAATATATATATATAATAAATATGGACAGCAGAATAACCTTTGCTCCAGTGGGTGAGGGCATCCGTTCGAATTGGCCGATCGCCGGTTCAAATCCCTCCCCAAGCACCGGACCAAAAGTTGTACTACTCTTTTTCAAATTTTAAAATACACGGCATGTATTTCCCAATATACATCATGTATCAGTTTATTTATAATATAATTTGTAGATATATCTATTTTATTTTAATTATTAGAAATTATTATATAGTTTAATATAATAATTATATTTATTTATGTAAAAAAAATTGGGATACACGGCGTGTACCATACATACACGTCGTGTACCTCGGATATATAAGTCGCAGTACACCCGACTTGAGGCCGTGTCGCACGGACACCCCATTTTTTCCTTTCTTCCCGTTTCTTCTCCCGAACACCACCCGAACCCCCTTCTCTAAATCCATCGATTTGGGGCGTTTCAAGTTCTGATTCTTCTCACATTTTGATCTTCGATCTAGGTACACCATTCTACACCCTCTGTTTCATGTTTTTTGACTCGTTTTTGGTGTTTCTCAGATCGGCCGACCGTTTGGCTTCTGGCAGTACACGACCACGAAATAAAGAACACACGCCATGTAGTTCTGTACACGAACGCACACAAAATATTTCAAAATTTGAATATACACGGTGTGTTTGTTTGGTACACACCGTGTCCTTTTCTTCGTGCCCGAGTCCACCTTTGCACACAGCCTCACCCACCATTTTCATACATGGCGTGTATGTTCGGTACACACCGTGTAGACCATTTCCCTTGGCCCCTCCATGTGTGGCACAAAACACGGCCTGTCACCCCATGTTCCAGAACACGACATGTATGTTCGGTACACGCCGTGTCCTTTATATCTGTAGCCGGCCCGAGTTTCCCCTCTACACGGCCTCTCACCCTGTCTCTCTCTACACGACGTGTGTGTTCGGTACACGCCGTGTCTGTGTGATGTTTGACCGACCCGTGTCTCACCCTCTACATAGTCATGTTCTTCGTGTGCAGTCCACGCCGTGTCCTGTACTTACACGGCGTGTATGGTTTTCTCTGAACTGATAAAAACATGGTCGTGTCATTTTTTCCACACAACCACCAACACTTTGAGTGCACACGACGTGTATGTTCGGTCCATACCGTGTACTTTTCCATGGTCTGTTTTTCACACACAACATGTCTTTCCAGAGAACATGGGATACTCTCCATTTTTGACTACACGCCGTGTACTTTTCTTTTCTAGTTTTTTCTCATATTTTATTTGTTTTGTTTTCATTCCTTTATCTTTTTATTTTGTTTTGTTTTCTATTTATTTCTATTCCAGGATATGGCAGATCATGATCCTTCGTGCGGGAAGCGTCTAGGCCCCACCACTGAGGGCGAGGAGTCCAGTTATCATCGGATCCGACTCTGACCACCTACACAGCCGGACCCTGATGCTCCGGTCTTTGAGCTCCCTCCATTGGCCGTTCTGCCTCCACTCACTCCCTCAGATGAGGCCAAGCCTACTTCTGCTGCAACAACTGCCACTTTCCCAGTACTATCATCCTCAATAGCTGGTACCTCTTCGAGAAAACCTTCCACCGAGACACCTTCTACTTCGGAAGATCCACCTCTAGAGCCAGACGTTTCTGCTGCACCGACACTTGGGTCGGGACCTACAGGTGTTCCCTATCCCTGCATGGTATTCCTGGTAACTGACCTCGCATATGACAAGTTCTGACGCTTCTCTCGTCGGCCGATACCATTGAGTGGCCGATACCTCGACAACAACATTCCATAGTGGATCAGTATTTGGGAGGAGTTGGAGGTGCTTCTCGAGCACACTGCACTCCTCGTTATTTTCTAGGTCAGCACTCCTGTGTTCCATGATTTATTTTTGGAGTTTGCAGCCTCATTTGAGTTCGATCGAGTGGAGTCCCGAGAGACACCTGGCGATGTGGTGCCAGTAGTTTGATTCCAGCTAGGCGGCCGACATTTTTCTCTGACGATGACCGAGTTTGGCCGAGGGTGCGGATTCTACCCCCATCCTATCACCCCACCCCCCGTTTCTAACTTGACCCGGCTGAAGCGCTCTGACCTCGTTGCCATGTGGCAGGAGATCGCTGGGCCTGACCACCAGTACTCCCCCACTTCCCAAAAGAGCACTCTTATAGCCGACCTCGTCCTTCGCTTCACCCACTGGTGCTTCAGCGCCATCCTTTTCCCCCTCCATGAGGATATAGGGGTCATGACCGGCCGTGACATGGAGCTTCTAACCTGTGTCATCCGGCATGACTACCCGAACCTCCCCTATCTTGCCACCTCCTATTTCCACTCCATGTTTACAAGCCATCAGGGCAACCTGAATGACGGGTTTTACACCACCCATCTTGCCCACCACTTAGGGGTATTCGAGCCCTCATTACCTCATGACTTGATAGGTTCACCCCAGTGGATGGGCTTCCTCATGGTCATTCACATGGGATTGGTCCGGAAGCAGGGGGTGCCTACATCCTTGCTCAGGCTAGAGCTCTACCACCTGATGACCCCCCTGCCCCAGCTGCTAACCCCGCTCCTCCCTCCCCACCCCCTCCAACTTCTCCACCTCACCCACCACCTACTGACCCCACTTCTTCTGACCTTCCTTCTTCTGTCCCATCCCCCATCCCACCTACCCCCGCACCCTCAGTCGATCCGGCCCTTTCCCTCCACCTAGCCATGGTGGAGCATATGTTAGTTCATATCATCAGCTTCCAGGACACCATTGCATGCCATTTGATTCATCTGGACGACCGCCAGGACCGGATGGAGCATCTGTTGGTGCATATTGCTCAGCATCTTGGTGTTCCACTACCACATCCACCAGCATCTGCCTCCGTTCCTGGACCTTCTACTACTGCTCCACCATCTCCTGCGCCGGCCACTAATTCCGTTATGCTGACTACAGTGAGCCCTGCTACTACCACTTATGCCAGGCCAGGGCCTACTGCTGATATATCTTCACCGAGTCCAGTACGTGCGGCTCCTACTTCTTCAGCTCCCCTTCCCGATGCAGAGTTTGGGCCTCCCACTTCCACACCTCCTAAGCCATCTTTACCGGCCGATTCTGTACAGGATTATGCCTCCCCTGAGGTGACCCCATGATAGTGACATTTTTCTTTATCTTATATATCTCTTCTATCATTTTCTATGTTGTGATGTTGTGCATGTTTGCAGTTTTCATTTTCCTCGCCAGTCACAGGTATCATGGAGCACCTTGGGCATCACTTTTTCACGAGGGGAGTATTTTTCCATTTCTATTTTCTTTCTTTTTGGATTTACTTCTTCCACTGCATTCCCTCGTTTTGTCCCCCATTTCTCCCCATTTCCCACCCTTTCCCTTCATATTGCACTTGGTGGACTATGTGCAGTATTAAGTGTGGGGGAGAATCTATATCTTTCCCCTTAGTCTTTGCCCTTAAACTAATCTAGGAGACATCATTATTAGACTCTATATTTGAAAATGTAAAGCAATTTTAGTTAATCATTCTTATAAATCCTAAATTTATTAGTAGGAACTTTTTGAAATGTTGCATGCTTATTTTATTTATTAAGTATTTTAAAATGATTGCTGATATAGTTTCAATTTCAACTTTTCATCCTTGATTAAATTACATTGATTATGCTAATTATTTATATGCATGTCATGACCTGATTGTCCCTTTATTATTTCTTCACTCCTGAGAGGTATTCTAAACCCTTTTTCGTATTTATTTTCTAATACCCTCTTTCTTGAGAGAATATTAGGATATGAATCACTACCATAATTTGCAAGTATTATTTTTAAAACATGAATAAATTTCTTGAATTACAATAAAATGATTAAGGCATTAGATTGTTTCAACCCCTTTATCTTGAGACCTACCCTACATTTAATATTTGTTAATCCCATAGAAGCCATGAACAACCTTTATAGGAAGCCACATTACAAGCCTATTTCCCTTCCTATACTATTTATTTTTAAACTTTGCTTGATTATTCGTTTGAGCATTAAAGAGGGAGTTGGCAATACATTGTATATGTTGTGCACAACCATGAAATAAAGTGTCGGGGAGTGCCTCTTTATTATTTGGGGCAGAATGAGTTCCAAACATCTACTCATTGTATTCATAACTATTTCCCTTGTGTTTTGTCTTAAAAAAAATAAACAACAAGGGAACCTTATGCTTATTTTCCCATGAACCCTACTTTCCTAAGGAAGATGGTGACAATTACAAAAGTATATGAAAGAGCTTTTGAAGGATGTATTTTTAGTGAGCTTTACATTGAATATCATGAAATTTTGTTTAAAGGAATTAGCCTTCTTTTTTAAAACCTTAGAATTTATTTTCACATCTGAACCTACCAACCCTTAGCCACAAAAACATCCGAACCTTATTTATAAAGCCTTCATGATTTTTGTAAGTCAATTTTTCTGAAGTAGAGAACAAGATATATTACAAATATATGGATAGAGTGTATATACCTTAGATTGAGAATAACTCTGAATAAAAATATCTTGAGTGTGGAGTGTGAATTTGACTGGTATGGTAAATCATCAAATGGCATGCTAATTTTTGAAAGGTTAAAAAATGTGTTGAAATAAGATGAGAGTAGTTAATTGCATTATATATGAGGCATGATTTTCATATCTTATGAATTGAATTTGTTTGTGACTTTTATAAATTTTCCTCAATAACTTTATCAGTTATACATTTGATTAATTAAATTCCTTCCTTTTAAAGTATAGGCTCTCTTAATTAGATGTTGATATTTTTCTTGAGGGCAAGTAAATGACTAAGTGTGGGGGAATTTGATGCACCCGATTTGTGTATACATTTCCATATATACAATTGACAATAAAAACATGTTTTCATAAAATATCTATTTTTTTATGAAAATATTATTTGATTTTGGTGAATCTGTTTACTTTCATGAGATTTCTGGCTAAATACACGGATCAAGGGATGTCTGTGAAAATTTTGAAACTACACGGCGCGTAATTTTATACACGCCGTGTACATCCAGGCAGGGACACAGACCGAAGGAGGGAGTACATGCCCATGTCCCCAGGGAAAAGATACATGCCGTGTGTGGCGGCGCTACATGCATTGTACTAATTTTTAGAAGCGGTAGTTGCCAAAGAAAAGTCCACACGCCCATGTGGCCGTTGAAGGAGACACGACATGTTTGAATTCCTACATGTCGTGTTTGCTATTCTAGAAGGGGTTGGCGGCCAAACTAATGACACTACATGCCGTGTATGGAAGCGCTACACGCCGTGTAGACCCAACCACCAGGCGGCGCCATGTTCAAAAGTAAAAGACGACGTGTTAGGCTGCCTACCGGTGGAGAAATTGGCGCCAAAGCACGTTGACGAAAAGTACATGACGTGTACTTTCTATACACGCCATGTAAATTATTTTTCTATAAAAAGGGGCCTTGGCCTATGGATTTGGGAGTTCCGAACCATTTATGGGAGATAGAAGCTCTGCTATCACCATTCCCAAAGCTACCAAGGTGCCGTCACTCCACCATTCCACCTTTCGACACCCAACCTCAACGCCTACACGATGAATCTGTCAGGTATCACATGTGTCGTCTCTCTCCCACTTTCTATGTGTAACTAAACACCTCATGTTGGGGATGTGAATGATGGGATCATAATTTGTAGTTTTATATAGTTATGTTTGAGTTGTTGTAATTTATCTTACTCTTCTTAAACCACTGCCTAATATAACTGAGAATTCTAAGCCGGACAAAGGGAAGGATTATCAGCGATACAAAAGATAAGTAACGGTGAAATCATACATGACCATTGGAAGGATATCAATGATTCAAATAATGGATTGAACTTAATAAATAATTAAGAACACTAACTACTGGACCAAGGAGTCAACTGCTCTAATTCAAAACAAGAGGAACCGATCCAAGGAAATCTTGTAACAAAATGAAATCCAGAATGATTGAATTATTATGAACAACACAACCATTTAAACAACCTGCAAAAGTACTCCTTAATCACTACAGCCCAGCCACGTCTTTTCTTCCTATTTTAAACTCGTTAAATTTACCCATTGTTTTATTTAAAACTATTAATAATTTCTTCCAATTAAAACAATTTAGTTTCAATTAAAAAAAACCAATATCAACTCAATCAACTTTAAATTCTTCATACTTCACCTAATTAAGTATTAACTCAATTGAATTTATTCACACCATTGTTCCCTGTGGATCGACCCCGAACTTATGCTATACTAAAGTTCTAATAACGAGTAATTAATTTGGGACGCATATAACTTCAACCAATGACAAGCGAGACCAATAGGGAACATGAGAGGATATACCAATCCTGAAATAAGAGGGTACATGGAAGAACATCCCAATCCCAAAACAATAGGGTACACAGAAGGACATCCCATGACCAAAATAAGAGGGTACGTGAGAGGAAATCCCAAGCCCCAAAGAAGAAGATACAAGAGGGGAAATACCAAGCATCAAACAACAGGGTACACGAGAGGGTGTCCCAATACTGAAGTAGGTACACAGGTGATTATCCCAATACTATCATGTTACGATGTTCTTGGTAGGCATCCTTCACATAGGGTTTTAATATGATTATGAATTTTCAATAATTCCATGTTTTATTCCTATGTTATGGTTTCAGGGCGAATGTTATTTGTTTATTTATGATTCACGTATGATGAACTACCAATATTTATTATGATATATAATATTCAGGGTATGATCATCTAATGTTATGCTCAAGTTCCTTATCCTTTCGTTCTTATTATTCTTATACATTTATTTTATTTACACTTACTGATCATCTGAGATCAACCCTTTATTATGTTTATTTTCCTAGGTTATGAAGAAAGGTTTTAGGTAGAAGAACTATAGGTTGAGATCTTTATGGTACATGTTGAAGATCTTTCACCAGGATAAAAGATTTTGTTTCTATGTTTTCAAATACACTAAACTATTATGGTCCTCGAGAATGTATTTATTAATATACTTAATATTTATCTATAATAATGTAATATACATGTATGTTAAGTTTGGGTGACTATATTATTTGGTCTCATTTATTTTATTCTTTCATACTATACCTTAGATAACCATTTTTATCAATATCCTTGATACTATACTTTGGTAATATACAAATTATGTTTTACACCCGTCACATTAGATTTTTAAGTGTTAATAAGATATAAATACTTTTTACAAATACATATATTTTATAAAAATGTTTATTAGATAAATGGTTCATAAAATTCCATTATTTTTTATCATAAAAAAAGGATAATGTTGAAACCTTATTATTTTAGTGATAAAAAATCATGTTAATTTGGTATTTAATGGGTTTTTATGTTTTATGATAGCATTTTATAATATAAGGATGTTTGGAGACATTTTGGTTAAGTACTAAAAATATATATTACAAGACTTGTGTCACTATTTAAGATGACTTTGTTCCAGAGTTGAGTCACCACTAGGATAAAAAGTTGGCTAATTACTATAAATACCTTCTCTCAAATTTTACCTACCTCCAGAAAAGACACACCATTGAAGATGAGCCACTGTTCGGAATATGTAACCACTAGGATGGAATTTGGGATGAGTTTTGAAAAGACCATAAGATTACATACTATTAGAATAGTCACCACTGAGATGAGTCATCATTGACATGAGTCACCATTGAGATGATTCACCCTTGAGAAGAGTCACCGTTGAGATGATTCATCATTGAGATGGGTAACTGTTGAAGATGAGTCACCATTAAGGAGGATTCACCACTGAACCTATGTCACCATAGAAGATGGTATATCCTCAGATGTGTCATAGTTGAGGATGAAATCCCACTAGCCTAACTCACTATTGGCCGGACTCACCACTAGAAATGAGTCACCACCAGGGTGAATCGTCATCACTATTTTTGGACTTTTGAATTAAATGATTATAACAACTATATTATCAAATTTAATTCCTAGGATTATTTTAATGGTTATTCTTAAACTAATATTGGGAACATTAAATGACGTCAGAACTAAGTAAGAGGATGGAGAAGACCTAAAATATTGTTCCTTTAATAGTCTCTCCATCATGCAGTTCTATATATTCAAAGATTCCACTATCTTGCAATCCATGAATTCATAGCTGCTAGATGAGTGCAAATGAACGAACAAGAATGACACATACTAAAGAAATTTTCATGAATAATTCTTACCTTCATCCAACCATGAAATAGTGGCACTTAATGAACATAAAATTCTTTTCTACAGTCAAAACAAATAGATTTTACAACACTCTGTTTTACTATGATTTTCTGAAATACGACTCGAGCTCCTCTCCAATTCTCATCTGAGGAGTCTAAAACATTTAAAGAAAACCATATAGAGAAACTATACCATCTCTACATATTTATACTTTCTCTTTATATTTGATGTATTTAAATTTGAGTAGTATGTGGTTTACACTATTTATTGAACACACACAATATCTTGCACTTTAAATAGAAGATACAAGATATCTTATTCACTCTCTTTAATGTTTCTACCCACATTGTTGTGGAAGAGGTCCCTATGTAGCTTGTGATTGTTTTATTCATCTGATTATTGTGGAAGAGGTCCATGTGTGGCTTGGACAACATGTAAATGTTGTCTATAAACCTGATCTAGGTTGTGGATCAATATTATTTTATATAATCTTCTTTACAACATATGATTTCTAAGTTTAGGTTATTAGGTATTGAATTTAGACCAAACCTCTTCTTTTAATTCTACCGTGTGTTCTATTTTGTTTCATTTCTAATATTTAAACTGATTTTTTTAAAGTGTAAACAAAACCACTACTTTGATAGTTAATCATATCTTGTTTTTATATAAGTATTTATTTAAGAGAATTAATTAGAAATATTATAACAGTTTTTTTATTAATTTTACTATGCTCTAATCAAGATTTTAGGAATCTTTTAAAAGATCAGAACTTATATTGGTCAGCTAATTTGATTAATTGTGAAATATTATTTAAACTGGGGGATTTTATATGAACTAGTTTTTAATATAATTTTTTATTTGGAACTCAATTCAACCTCTATTGAGTTACTCACTTTGACCAACATTTGGTTTCATAGGATTTAAAAATATTTTGAACTATGATTTTGGTTATGTTTTAATGAACCTAAATTTCTATTAGTTCAAAATTTAGTTCTTTAAATTGATAATATAAAATAAGGTTTTTATACTAATAAACCACCCTTATTTATTGGAAATTACAATGATCAATGGAATACAAAGATAAAAACGCACATTAAAATCTTGGGTTTTGAAATATTGACTGAAATAGAGGATATATATGAATTACCTACAACTGATAGAGTTACATGGGATGATTCTACCAAAACTAATTATAACAATAATTATAAATCCATTAATTCTATTTATTATAATTTAGTAGATACAGAATTTAAGATTATATATTCTTGTAAAACTATATATGAAATTTAGGATACATTAGATATTTCTCAGGATTGAAAGACCAATGTTAATGAAATGAAATTGAATAATTATAAATTTAAATATGATACATTTAGGAAAAAAAATTATGACCTGATTTTTGATATGTATCTATTGTTTAATGAGATTGTGAATAAAATGAGGTCTATAGAGAATCTAGTCTCTATAAAAGACCAAATCATGCATATTTTGAGATTTATTCTAGGTATATAAAGTGGAACATCATTTTAAATAATACAATCACATGTTATTAGCAAAATAACTATCAAGGAATAGATTGAAAAGTTGATGATATATGAGTAAAATCTTAAAAAAATTGAGATTTCCATTTTTAACAACATTAAAAATTTCTTAATTGAACTGTTTGAAAATTTCAATTGATTTTTATATAGGTAAACTACACTAAAAAATAATTTAAAAACATTTATATTAGAGTGGAATAAAATAATGAATCATTATGTGATCACACCCCCATACCAAAATATTTTTAGTCTTTGGAAAAATAACATTTCATTATATCTATAAAATTATAATGATATATAAATAAATAGTTTCCCGGCTCTTTGAAGATTTAGCATAAAAAGGAACTTCAATTCATAGTTGTAATTAAAAAAAATAAAAAATTAAACTACTGTGTTAAGCTTAGTAAGTAAGTAAATGAGTGTCTCATTAATTATATTAGAAAAATTCCTAGAAGATGCATGATATAAATCATAAAATATAAATTCATGAGTAAAAAACACTATAAAATCCCCACATCTATAAAATGACTATTTCATTACTATTCTTCCCCTTTCTGTTTAATTAATATTTTCCATTTCAAAAAATTACAGATTATCTAGTTCTTTTACACCAAACTTTATTTTAATCTTTACAATAAAATTTTAAAACCCACTTACTTAATAATTACCAAAATTTAAACCTTTATTTATTCTCATAGATGTCATTCCATATTTGTTTATATATTTATTTTAATTTATTTTGTTATTTTTTGAAAAACAATCAATAAAAACATTAGGTATCAACTATAGATTAATTTAGTATAATAATTAAATCTATCATATAATAAACAAACACATAAACAAATCTTTTTAAAAGCCAACTAAAATCACCCAAGATTATATATGACATCAATTAAGAAGAAATGATTAGAATTTCTTAATTACATGAAATGGTGTGTGGATATATTAAATTAAAAAATTCTCCCATAAACAAACTTACATAGGCAGTAACACATCTCAAAGTTTTTGTAAATATATAACCATTTATATCAATGAAGATACCAATTTTACTAATGTTTTCAATTAATGATAAATCCTTCCACATATACACATTCCAAAATTTGAATTTTCTTTAAATGTTTAAAAATTGAAATAGGGAAATTGAAAAATAATTTTAAATAACTTATATGATGAAACAATCATTTATTGGAGTATTGCGATATAAAGGTGAAAAAAGAGAAAGATAAAAGCAAGAGGAAAAAAATTTAAAATACAATGATATAAGAGAGAAATAAAGAAAAATAATAATAATGAACGAAACATAAAATATCATGGAATAATAAAAAATGATAGAAAAATAAGAATGTAATATAAATTAGAAAGATGCACAAACTAAGGACATAACTAACATAGGAAAGTATCCACCCACATACCTAGATTTTTTAGTGTCTTCACTATAATTAAAGAGTATGTGAGAAGGAAAGAAATAACTAGTAGGTTTCATAGATTGAGGTCTTCATAATGGTAGATTTCCTCTATCTGGGAATACAAATACTTTTCATGAAAGTGAATTATCCACTACCCATTAAAAGTGAAAATATATTGTGTCTCCTCATTATTAACCTATAAAACCTCAAAAAGATATACATTTTTGAAAATTTATGGGATATACCAATGAAAATTAAGCTTTTCTAGGAATAACATTAGCCTTGAATTATAAAACAAGACCCTCTAACCAATGTTTAATAGATTGTGAAGGATTATGTGGTCACTAAAATCCTTGGTTATTTTCTTATATATTCTATAGTTCTCATATGTATCAAATTATTCTTACTCAAACCCTCGAATCTGTAATTTTCTTTAAGAACCTTATAATAAAATATTATAATTACATTATATAATTTCATAAGAGGCTCAATGCTTGGTCTTATTAGGTTGGTAACAACTCTTTCAAATTACATGATGATAAAATGATAGGATAATGGGAGGTTAAAAAGTAATATGGTAGACACACAAAGAATCAATGAATCTAAGACTTCAATCTTTTCTCTTAGGTTAAACTATTTTCTAGAGGATTATTTTTACATACCTATTATATACCACAATTTTCTCATTGGGTTAAGGGAGAAAAACTTTATAAACTTGATTCCCGACCCCATACCATTGTAAAAGTACTTTAGCTATTCTATTATAAAAAATGATAAAACTTGTTACTAATGATAAATTTAGACAATGCAAACCAACAAAATATTTGGGTTCTTAAAAAATTTATTTCTACCTCAGTTTCATAATTTATTATGGATTTTATTCTACTAATTTAGACATATAATCCATTAAAATAAGTATGTACAAGTTTCCAAATTTATGAGGAAACAATACCATAAATTCAATTCCCCAAACATAAAAAATGTCATGGTATAATATGGGTTATTTATATTTTAATTCAATTAGAAAAATTACCTATCCTTTGATAATGATCACATGATCTACCAAAATATTAGGTTTCTTTAAAAAAAGTTTTCTAACAATATCCTAAAATCATGAACCTTATAAGTAGTCTATTTGGGACTAAAGTAGAACCTTAATGCCAGAGTGTGATTGAATCTAAGGTTGATTAAATCTCACTATTAGGAACAAAAATCCATTAGACTTGATCACTACATGTAAACCAAGTTAGAGTTTATCCTAAATGTACGAATGAAACTCATGTTTAATAATCTTATGTTATGTCCTAGAAATTTTGAATATTTATTATTATTATTATATGGAATTATTTCGAGACTGTGAAATCAGATGGCGTGCGATTCTAAAACCTGGAGTGCCCGGAATTATCCATCGAAGTTTTTTTTAAGATTTAGTTAGCATGAGTTACAAGTTTTCCTGGAAAAGTTGAATAACACTTAAATGGTTACTCAGATCAGAAATCTAAGGTCACCGTTGCATTCAGGATGGCAGGTTTACCCTAGGTGCGACTTAAGAGTCATCAGTGCATGCATTCAGTGAGAAAACCCAGAAATGGAATAAACATAAATAAAATAATTAAATAAAGTTATTTTATTTTTGAAATGATTATAACTCACAAAAAATATCTTGGTTTAAATATCCTAGACCACCGCTGAACTCGTGAATGTATGTTTTCTTTAGGCACATACTAACCTTGGCCGGTTCAAGCCACAAGTGAAAGTTAGTTTTTGTCCGTAAATAAAATAACTAATTGGAAATTATTTTATTGTAAAAATTCATAAATTCTAAACGGTAACTCGGATAAAAAATCCGAGAGTACCATTAGGTTTGTTGGGGCATGTTTCACTTAGGCAAAGTCTAACCTCAACTGGCGTGGGTCGAGGGTGACTGTTATTAATTTCCCAAATTTTTTTGGGTACATTCAGTAAACGCGTGTGTGGTGTTTTCTAACTTTCGAACCATTGGTCGGATTAAAAATTCGAGGGCATCGTTGAATCCACAGTGTTGAGGTTCGCTTAAGGGAGACTTCACTTTGACCATAGTAAGTCCAGAGAAAAATCTAGTTTTTGGAGTTTTATAATAGAATAAATAAAATAACTTGATTATTTTATTTTTATTATATTCCTCCTAGGGACAAGCTGTAAGGTGGGATATGCGACCTATCAAGACAATAAATGGAATGACCCTCCAATCTGAGTAACAGCTACATAGGGGGAAATTAAGAAGCTTCCTAATTAATGAGCCCCATTAACTCCCCATGTCGTTACTTACCGTCCCACTCTTCTATAAATATGGAGCTTGGGAAGGGGTATCAGAGTGCATCACCAAGAAGCAGATTTCTGAAGAAACACTGCAACCCCAGACCCTTAAAAGACGAACCCGACCCAGTGGGAGGTGACAGATGACACCAAACCACCAATGGGCGATGCAAGAGTGGCGTCTTTGGGAGCCGATCGTGGGAACTATGAACATGGTCCATCGACAAGCACAGATGATTCTCTGGTGTTTAAAGGTAGGGGGTTATTTTTGTTGTGCATTTTTTATTACCTTTTCCCCATTCTTGAAACAACATGAAGAACACGGGTCAACTGACGAATGGGTTGACCTACAATTCCTTCATCTTTGCAGGAGGTTGTTGCGGGGAGCCATGTGGGGTTTATCTTGATGACTGTTTCATTTGTTATTAAACCCTTAACCCCTATCTGTTTACGAGCTAACACGGAGGGCGTGGGCCTAATGAACCCGTCCCGAACCCACAACTAACATACTATTCTTGCACCTCCATGGAAGACCGCGAGCGCGTCGATGCATGCCACAAGAGGAGGGTCATGACTTTTCAGCTGCAGTGAACTTAAGAGGTAGCCAACATGATAGCCGGCCAGGGAAGGGCGGGGGCACGACCACCGCACTGACAACGATTGAAAGTCGTGGCCGAAGCCGCGACAGAGGTTGAACCCACCACCAATGTGTTCCACAGCGACCGAGTGGCGCCCTTGCAGCACCGCTGCTTCACCAACCAAACGTTGTTTGGGCCGTTCATGAATCTGAGAGACCGGGGGGGGGGGGGGGGGGGTTACACCCCCCTATGATAGACTGAACCAGGCCTTCGCCCTCGGCCGGGCCGCCGACCTTGGCCGAGCCACTGCCCTCGACCAAGCCGTCGCCGTGGACTAGCTACCACCCCACGTCAGCCGGGTTTCCCCTTTGCGGGGTTCCCCACTTGATGGCTAGGCCATACCTTGGCCCAGCCTAGACCGGGTCGGGCCGGGTCAGTCCGATTGGGTCGGACCGGACCTGGGCCCCACCGGGCCCAAAATCACATAAAGGGCCATATCTTGAGAATGAAATGTCTGTTTTTCAAGCCATCTACGGTGTTGGGATCCTTGGATAGAGACGGCCCTTTTGGTTTAATTTTCATCAGTTTTGGAGTCAATTAGAGTACATCTAGATTGGATTGAACACGAATACAACCGGGCCCCAGAACTAAAATGCTTATAATGCACAGACCGAGCGTCTGATTGACGCACCTTATATCATGTTGGAACCCTTAAGACATGGAGGTCCTTTTGTTTAATACTGTGTGGGTTAACACACAATGATTATGTATGGTTCAGTGCTCTGCGATCCTGTGTGGGTCAGCGCTCAGTGATCCTATGTGTGTTGGCACAAACCGATCCTGTGTGGGTCAGATCCTGTGTGGGTCAGCGCTTAGCAATCCTATGGGGGTCAGTGCATACCGATCTTGTGTGGGTCAGATCTTGTATGGGTCAGTAGGGGCTAGTTACCTATTGACTATGGGAGGGTTGTATTATATGTGGATCATTTTGGGGGTTAGTACCTATCGATCCTATGTGGGTCAAACTCTGTATGGTCAGAAGTAGTGCCTCATGATAGAATAAGATGATCTAGCTTCGCGACTAATCATCTACACTTCTATAGTTCACTGAAAACCAAATTTTTCCCAGAGTCTTTTATCTTTGTGGTGTTACCTATGTGGTAATTTTACCTTCGTGGTGTTACCTATGTGGTACTTCTACGTTTGTGGTGCTATCTTCATGGTGTTACTTGTGTGGTACTTCTATCTTTGTGGTGTTACCTATGTGGTACTTATACCTTCGTGGTGTTATCTTAAAGGTGTTACCTGTGTGGTACTTCTATCTTTGTGGTCTTACCTGTGTGGTACTTCTACCTTCATGGTGTTACCTTTGTGGTGTTATCTTTGTGGTGCTACCCATGTGGTACTTCTATTTTCATGGTGTTACCTGTGTGGTACTTCTATCTTTGTGGTGTTACCTGTGTAGTACTTCTACCTTTGTGGTGTTACCTTTGTGGTGTTATCTTCATGGTGTTACCTGTGTGGTACTTCTAGCATCGTGGTGTTACTTGTGTGGTACTTCTAGCATCGTGGTGTTACCTGTGTGGTACTTTTACCTTTGTGGTGTTACCTTTGTGGTATTATTTCCTCTTTTGTGAGATGAGTATATATAGATAACATATGTATATGTATGGGAATATACCTAAATATAGTTAATGTCTATTAATTTGTGCCCTGTGTTTTTCCATTGTGGAACTCTAGGAGACCTATGAGGGTCTCGGGGTCCCTATTGAGTATCATTATACTCACCCCTACATAGGCTTTGCCCGCACTTTGTTGTGTCTTGTGTAGACGACGTACATCGTTTATCAAGGTTGAGGGAGCTAGGACTGGACGATGCTTAGAGATGGACCTTTTTGTATGACATGATGTAGGGACTACTGAGAATGAGCTATACCTACCCTTCAAGAAGGATCCTTAGTGGACGATCTAGGAGTTGTTTTCTACCTTTCAGTTGTACTAGTACTTTTTCAGTTGGGATGGTGTTTCTGCCCCTTTACTTTCAGTAATCTTTTTACTACAACAATTTACTTTATTGTTATATCTAGTTGCGTTCTAGTCTGTGTAACTGCTTCTTGTTGTGTTCTTGAACTGTGTGTCTGTACGGTAAAAAGGAAATGATTTCCCATATTAGGGATATGCCTTTACAGTGCTAGTCGCCATCCCCTGGCCTATGGAAGGCGGGATTGGGGTAGTCATGGCATAGGCCCCAAGGGATGGGTCTTGACATCTTAAATTGTTTTTTTATTGAAATTAGCTAGAATGAAAGATGATATCAAATAATTAATACTGTCTGCATTCCATGGAATATCATATTATACTTTTAATAATTTCTCATTTAAAAAAATATTATTTATAAGAATATAGTGGGATGAGTGAATGTTCAAGGATAAAAGGATCCCATTAATATGGCCATCCACTACATTCTCTTCTCCTTTCTTATCCCTAATTTTTAAATCCATTTCCCTACTAATGATCATTAAATTAATGGGGCATGGTTTAGAATCTAGCTTATTAAAGACATACCGTAGGGTTTTATGGGTGAAATATATAACCACTTTGAACCTGAAAAGGTTTTAGCCAAATTTATTCTTGGAAAACACAATTGTATGAAATTATATTTTAGTTGTAGTGTGGTTTTCCATGATAGGGTCCAATATACATGATGAATATTTAAATAAATGTGGAGTTAAATTGTCACATTATGACAATAATTCCCTAACTGTATAGTTGGAAGTGTCACATGTGTGCTCAAATGGTAAATCTCATCGAGGTGGTCAGATTACCGGAGGTAAAGTGAGACTCCATTTCAATTTTTTCAAACAATCCTAATATTTTTAATCATGAAAAAATTATTTCTATTTTTGGAGTAATTATGATAAGGGAAGTGTAATATTTATAAATTCATGAAGTAAATAGTGATAAAATTCCATATCACATAATAAATAATGTGCAACTCATATATATACAGGGAATGGGAAGGAGTAAAATACATCCAATTTTTATTTATTAAATCAAATACCATCACAAAAAATGATATGTCCAGGTAACATCTCTTATCATACCATGAAATAGTGACACACATATAATACGATCGTACAAAATATTATTTATAACATTCCAAGTGTTGTAAAATGGCTAAGGAGGGTCAACCCTCCTAATTAGTTTTTTAGATTACATGCTAATAAAATGTAATCGAAATACTTATTATTTTTTTAATTTTCATATTTATTCAAATGAAAGGAAATAAATTGGTTTTTTAAATTGAAATGAAAAATATAAAATTAAACATGTAATTAAATTTAGATATAATGAATGAGATTAGTGAGAAAGTAAATACTCCATAGAGAATCATTCTAAGTGAACTTTTATTCTCACATGGCTGGTCTCATACCAACTTAGTGGACATAGTCCATCATATTTATAGTCATCCCATTTTCCATTTATTTTGAATATACAATGTACATACCAATCTCTAAGTACACTAACCATCCATATCCTACTTGGATTTTATGTTAAAGGTATCCGCAATTTATATAACCCACTAAGTTACCTTATAGGTATGTAATCACACATATTCAACACTAAAACATAAATACTTTATCATATTCATTAATTATTATGGAATAGTGCGATAATAATTCACACGAAGAAGGTAAACCTAAGACAAATAAACTGAGTACACATTTTCACCTTTCCCCACTACTGATCATCCTTGGAATATCCCTAATAGGATAAGAAATATTAAACATGAATGTATAATGACTTTTTTTTTCAACACTGGATTCCTCCCCCATGAATTCCATTAGGTCAATCACTCACCATATTGGGTGTTTGAGATAACATTGAAGAAAGAAAAAGAAGAGAATATGAGATAAGATAAAGTAAAATAGGGAACAATTTATTAAAAATAAATAATTAAATTACATTGAAGTAGAAAAAATAAATAAATAATAATCTTCTTAATCCCCCCCAAAAAATATTACTGTGAAACTAATTTTTGTCAGACATCATATATTAGAACCAACTAAACTTTTTTTTATATATAAATTCAAATAAGTGAATATTAATTAAAAAATATTAAATATTTTTAATTATTATTTATGAATTTAATGTAATAAAATCCTGGAGTATTAGTCTCATTGAAAAGGTAATATAAATTCCCGTCTATGTTGAGAACCATGAAATTCTATATTGATATTATTAAACATATATGTTTTTCATCTTGGTAAGAAACTTTTATTAGAATCATAGTATGATAAATGTTATGTGATTATACTCATAAGCGAATGAGAGTTAATTTCATAAATATAACACTTGGTATTCTACAAGACCAAATATTATCAGGATATACCTTTCTGTAGGAATTTAGCATGTTTATAGGTCATTAAATATTCATGTTTGTAAATGTGTGTATTAATCATTAGAATTTAAGATTACTATTAATGTTAATCATGAGTTACGTACTTTGATGTACTGATAGAAACATTGATGTCATAAGTTCACTGGGTACTAGAGTTTTTTTGTCACAAGTGATATGTTATTTATGAATAAGTTGAGGAAGGACTTGTCTATTTCATCTTTCTGGATGTTGATATATCATCCCTTGGATCGAGATGGAACTGTCACATTATATTCCATGGACATGGTTTATTGATGAGTTCATTTTAGATAGTCAATGAAATACATATCAGGCATATAGGTTTATGAAACAAGTATGCAACCTACATGATGATATATCGAGACCGAGGAATTATACTACACATTGAGTGTTCATATGTGGTTTTTGTCATTGAAAAATATCCTATTTTTTAGTTATATACTTGACCCATTGCTAGACAATAATCTTGGAATTTAGTAAATCTTTCACAATTCCACTAATATTTTTTTTTACAAAGCCACAGATCAAGATACATAGTAGTTGGAACAAGAACCAATTCAACAAAGCCTGATGGAAGAGGAAATTCTAGACACCAAAATACCCTGTAGGATCATAGGACATGTTATAGGAATATAAGATATGTTTTTTGTTCATAGAAAAATGGAAACAGGTGAGAGTGAATTCACCTTATAAAAACTAAAATAAAATGAATGGTAATTTCAAAAATAAATGATTTTCAAATGAAAAAGTAATAAATTGAAAATATGATAAAGTGATAAACTAATAAATTGAAAAATAAATAAATAGATATATCTAATATGTATTAAAAAGTTAATTTTAATAGAGATAAATCAAGTAATAATATTGAAAAATGATCATATTAAATTTATGAAATTATGTGTGTGGATGTTGAATTATTCAACGCATAAAATAAAAGAGAGAGAAAACAATGTTTGATAAAGGATTTTGGAAATAGATTAGTGTTATCTCCTATTTATAGTCCAATAGGGTTGAGTGATTTATTTAATTACTTCCTTGGTCTTAGTAGTGATAAAAAATACCATCCTTCAAAATCATGGTTTTTGAGCACCATCTTGAGCTTCACTGATTTCTAAGGAACTCACATCTCACATTTATAGTGTGAGAACCCATTAGATAAGGTAATGATAAGAGAGTGGTTTTTTTGGGATACTCATTATAATGTTTCTCCATAATCACTTATAAGGATTTCTATATTTGAGATTACTTATAAGGGGAAAGGGTTTAATAAGAATGTTGTAGAATTAGAGTTGTCTCTTGAGATAACTTGAGAGGATCTGATAGTGGTTTTATTTTGAATATAGGATATACTACTAGTGTATCTTTTAATACCCCTTAGGTATCATTTTATTGATTCTAAAATGACTGGTAAGGTTTTGTAATTCCCTAAAGTCATTGAATCTTAAGGACACTTTAAATTCATTTTTACCATCATTAAATACAGTCTCAAAGTTTATAACTTGACATAAATAACTACTCGATGTAGCTCAATGGATAGATCATGGGTCACAAGGAGCTGTAATCACATATAAATCCCCCATAGGAATGACTATACTTTCAAGTGTCTAGATGGTGGTCCTCTAGTAGAAATTCACTAGTCCTGAAGTTCTATCAGATGGTGGGTGCTCCTACACTAGCTGGCTAGTGGACTCCTTGAGGATGACAGTTATTTTTCCTTCCCCACTGGTGGGCTGGTGGAAGTCCAACAGCTAGCTGATAGATCTTTTTGACAATTGAGTCACTATCCAAATTGCACCGAATGGTTAGTGCCCTGCACCGATGATATGGTGCAACCTGCATTGCTCCATGTTCAAATGGATCATTCTTGACTTCCTTTGAATTCCTTTTGCTGATCCTCTAACTTGATCCCATGATCTTGAAAAATTATACCTGATATGTCAAATCATTTAAGAATATAAACATGTCACCTTTGAATTAACATTAAGATGACCATCAATGACATGAATTAAAGTGAAATTATGGGGACAAAAATTTACGCAAATTAAAATATTAGTTACACAAGAGAGTATTTCTGATCAAGAAAACACTACTATAGAGAGAGATATATAGAAATATACACCTTTTTGGTTGTTACAAATACTTAAAATAAAAAGTTATATCAATTTTAAATCAAGAGTGAAAATCATAGAAAAATAATTAATCCATAACATAAGTTTTCTCAAAACTAACCCCTTTATAAAACATCCCCCCTTTGTAAAAAGTATTTTTTTTAAAAAACCCCTATTTTTATTAAATTAAACTTATAACCCTTTGTGATTATAAAAAAGAAAAAATAGAGGAATGAGTACTCAAGTGAAAGAATTTTAGGAAAATATAAAAAAATATTTAAAGAGATTATGAGAAACCCAAAATAGAGAAATTAAAATAGAGTTCAAGAGAGAAAGAGATTTTGAAAAGGGTAAAATAAAAAGAACTTGAAAACACCTCTTAACTTCCAAAATACTATTGTATAGGAGAGTTAGAGAGAGTGAGAAGTAAAAAATGAGAGATAAGAAAGAGATTTAGAAAAAAAAGAAAAATAAAACAAACGTATAATAGATAAATAAATGAAAAAGAATGAAAAGAAGATAAGAAAGAGGAAAGGATAGTGAAATTTTGAAAAATAAGAAAGTAAAATTGTTATATAACTTTTCAAAGGTAATTATTTATTCAAGGAATGGTTTTAAATCCATTGATTTATTTCTTAATTTAAATATGTTTCCTTTGATGTGAAACATACTTTCGAAGAATCTTTAATTTTTATTTTATTTGAGGAAAGTAAAACATAATGTAAGAGAGGAATGAATATATATAAAATTTTTACCCATCATAAATATTCTTTTAATAGAGATAAAAAATTATTATAAAGAGAGTATATACATAAATGGTTTTATAATTGTTTTAAAAAACAATTTAAAAAATAGTATTAGCATAATAAAAAGTTACTTATTCTAGAAAAAATGAATTTGAAATTTAAAAAATAAGAGAATTTTTTTTTTTAAATTTAAAAATAATTTTTAAAACATGATCTCTCTTAAGAAATGTTATTGAAAAAAAGAGACAAGGATCCCTATAAAGTGATTGTATAAGTGAGATATAGGGATAATATCCTTGAGAGAAAATATAGAGTAAAGAAATAATAAAAAAGACAAATCAATATTTAAAAATAAAACTCAAGATGGTCATGGTCAGATGGATATTTTCACAATAAAACCATTATTAATTCACATTAAATAAAATCATAATGATCAAGAGAATAAACTTTAGTGGAAACATTATGAAGTTAATTTTTACTCCTAAACAATTTCAATAAGATATCACCATATTAGAAGTGATCTATTAAGAAATGTTTTCTAAGGTTAATTTGTATAGTTTGTGAGTGCTGGATATGAATTTTTAAATATTAATGTCACTAGTGTTATTTCACTTAATAGGGATATTGTCTTGTCTAACCTCTAAGTATGCTAGAGTGTGTTTTATCCACAATATTTGGGTATAATAACTCCCAATGGCTATGTATTCCACTTTAGTTATAGAAAGAGTAATTGATTTCTTCTTCTTAGTAATCTATTAGATGAGGTATTTTCAATGTTGGTGGAAAGTCTCACTTATACTTTTCTTATCTAGTTGTAATCCTCCAAAATCATCATAAAAAAGGTTAATTCAAAATAAGTTCATCTGGGATAAAAAACTATTTTTTAGTTATTTTTAAACAATAAAAAATACTTTTGATATATTTAAGATGAGATTCAGTTGGATTTGATTGAAAATAAACACAAAGACATACATTTAATATGATGCTAGTCTGGGTCACTGTAAGATAATTTAGGCTACCAATCATTCTTCTATAAGCATTTTTGTTGACTACCTCACAAATTTTATCCAACATAAGCTTACAAGTTGTACTCATGGGAGTACTAATTTACTTATCATGATACATTATGAATCTCTTTAAGAGTTTATGGGTGTGTTTTCTTTAGTTTTAAAAAATAAAATAATTTATTTGAGAAATTTGAATGTTTAGGAAGAATTTTAGTTTTCCCAAAAAGGTAATTTCTACTTTATTTTTCATTAAATTTGAAAATTGAAAAAAATAGATTCATTGGTTGAGAAAAAATCACATAATCAACATAAATTTTGATGAGTAACAAATAATATTAAATTATTTTTAGAAAAAGAGTTGAATAATATATTCCCATTTTAAAACCATTTGATAAAGGAAAATTTGATAATTTTCATACCAAGATCATGGGGCTTGTTTTAAACAATAAAGAGATTTGTAAATTTGAATACATGATTTGAAAAAATAGGATCTTGAAAACTTGGTGGTTATTTAAAAGAAATTCATAAATAGAATAATTTAAAAAGGTTCCGTTAACATCCATTTGACATAGTTTGAAATTAAGATGAGATAAAAAGGTAAAAAAGATATTAATAAATTATATTTGAGTGATGGTTAAGAAGGTTTCATCATAGTCACTTAATTATTATTAGATATAATCATTAGAAACTAAATATGATTTATTTATAGTGATATTAAGAGACTCATGTAACTTATTCCTAAAAAACCATTTATATCCTATGATGGTATGATCATTAGGTATTTCCATGTGAGTTTATACATAATTTAAAGAGAATTATTTTAGTTAATATCTAGTAGAAAAAAACCAATATTCATCATTAAGGGAATTCCCACATGTTATATATGACTATAATGTTCCATTTTTTGAGTCAACGTTTTACTGGGGCCCACATATAATTTCTCAGAAACTCCCATTGTTGAATTAGATTCATTAGATGTTTGATATTATGAGTCCGTCGGTGCCTTAACACATATAAAACCAAGGTTAGGGGATAGATTTAGTGATTTGGATTAGAGAATTGAACTCTAGGGTGAGGTACTATGCTCTACAGAGTACTCCACCAGATATACTCCACTATTATTATTATTATTATAATTTCTTTATTTTTACTCACCCTATCATGCCTAGCATGAATGGGTGATTTTTTTCATCTTATGTATTTAATTGGAGAATTGTAATAAATAAATGGATAGTTCAGGTTTTTATTAAATTAAGTTTTAATTTTCTCATCACTTCTTCAAAATTATCTTCTTTTTATTTATCTATGTATGACCATTTTATGATGAGGTGATGGAGAAATAATATTTTAATGAAAGTGATAACTTGAACTATATCTTCACCATATAAATTTGGTTCATAAAATTATATGTTTAAATTTTTTAGGGTTACCTCTTTTATTAATTAATTGACTTAAAAAGTACAATGAGAAAATAAATGGTTAGTGAGTGAGTGGGTGAGAGAGAGTGAGTAATTATAATGACCATTGGAATTTCATAAATTTGAATATAATAATAATTTATAGGAATAATGAATTTATAATTTATTAATTACATAAACATGGTTATTTCATACTTGGTGTATTTTATTTTTATTATATTCTCCCACCTTATTCAAAAAAATCATGGCGCTCCATAGTTTAAATTAATTTTTTTTAATAATTACTTAATTTTGGTCTATTTTCTTAAATTTCATTATTTTCTCTAACCTGTATCAGCAGGATTGACCTGAAAATTTCAATTTCCTATAGTACTTGATTATATAATTAGTGAATTATTGTTTATGTTTATAAATTTTAAAATTAGGTATCCCCATAGAAATTAATGTTTCCATACGGAAAAAATAATTTTTTAGCATCGTTGCCATGTATAGGTTGATAAATTATTTTTAATTTAATAATTCATATAGAGTCCTTTCTAATTTTTTTGTCTCTTTATTTTATTTTAGAATTTTTCAATTATTATTTTTACAAAATTTAAGAACATGGGTATATATGGTTTTTATTGAAGGTTTTCAATTATTTTTCTCTATAAAATAAAGACTCAACATACTTTTTAGAGATTTGAAATAATAAGTTTATGATCTTAAAATGGTAAACAATAATGTTAAAAATCACCTGTAGCCATAACTAAGCGTAGAAGAGGTGTTACCCCAAGACCTGTAACATGATTTTAATGTGTCTTGTCATGTTCATAAATGCATGGACAACAAAAATGTGGTCCATTATAAAGTTATATTTATTTCTATAAATTAAACCCTAACTATAAAAAAATAAGTAAATGAAGAGGAAGAAAATGATATGGTTGTTGAACTTAAAGAGATTATTGTAGAATTTGAACTACCACAACTTGAAACTAGGGAAAAATGATACCATGTGTGGAAATTTTTTGAATTCTCCCTTCTCACTTTCAAATTTTCATGTATTTGGTCACCTATTTGATATTCAATGTTGATTTCAATGGGGAGAAAATATGAGCTAGATGGGATCCAATTTCAAGATTTGTTCAACTAGAGAAGGTTATCCTTGTATTGTAAACCCATTAACTAACCTTGGTAAGGCTGATATAAACAACCATAATAAACATAGATCAGCTTTTAAGAGCCAAAAAATGTTTTTTTACTTTCTAGGACCTTATATTTCTCTCTTTTTTAGAAATTAATTTTTTATTTGGAATTTTAGTATTAATTCCCATTATATGTTTTAGAAAATGAATGGTCCATGAATTGATGTGCTGTTTTTTTAGGTCCAAATTAAAGGAACAAGATAAAAAAATCAATTATATTAAAAATAATTTAAAAAATGGCATCCATAAGTTTTAACACACAATGAAATAGGGGATTATGAGTTTTAAATTAAATATTTTTAAATTATTGTTATTAATATTAATTTTTTTTTCACCTTGTGCCTTTATTTTGGACCTAAAAATCAAAGAGTTCATCGGTATAAAGTCTATTTGTTTAAGATAAAAAGATAAGAGAAATTGAAACTAAAATTCCTAATATGAAATAAATTTATATGAATGCGATAAATATATGGTCATAAAGAGAAATAAAAAACATGGGATTCCTCTTGTAAGCTGCTCCTTTTTAGATTATAGTCATTTAGCTCTACCTTAGCTGGGATAGCTGATGGGTGATGATATAAGGATGAACATATTGAGTTGATTAAATATATGATTTTGATCCCATATAACTCATTAAATCTCATCATTTAAATTAGTTTCATATATCTACGAGGTGAGAAGAATCTAGATAGTTTTAAAGTGAGAAAGAATAATTCCAAAAAAATTCTGCACTTGGTATAATTCATCCTTAATCCTTGAAAATAGTTTTTTAAATTCTATAATGGTCTCTTCGAGTGCGGAAACCATCTCATTTTAAATTCCTTTTAATGATTATTTTTCTTTTTTTTATATAGTCAATGAAGATTGTAGTGTCTTATTATTCTTTTCTTCGACTATCTGTTCCCTCAAAATTTCAAGAAAGTTTACTAAAAATGAAATAGTTGAAGTCCCTTATTTTTCATTTTCATATTGTTCCTCATTCAAACATATAATTGTGAGATTTAAATTTAAAAAAACAAATTCAACTTCAAAACATACCTCAAATTCACTAATCACACTTTAATTGACATGAAAAACAACTTCAAAATCTTGTTCAATGTTATTGGGTGATTCTTATTCCTCACTCAGGTAGGTTTCAGGTGATTATAAACTTAAATGTTCATATTTTTGAACTTATCTACTTGTTGTGACATATCCTTCAAAAGGATGGTCAGTATGTCTTTTTTGGTCAAAAAACTTTAAAATCCCACCATTAAAAACAAATATACCCACGTGTATAAAGGCAATAAAAATAATAAAAGAGAAAACATAAGATAAAATCAGGAAATAAAAATAGATGATCAAATAATATGTCTAAATTATTAAATTAAAAATAATTTTCATACATGTCCCCAAAAATGGCGGTGAAAATTTAGCCGGTCCATAGGGTATCATTAATTCCCACAGCAATTCCAAATTTAAAAATTTATAAACATGAATGAAAATTAACTAATTCTTAAATTAGGTAGTATATGATATTTCAAATTCTTGTTTGATCTTACAGAGATAGATACGAGAGAATAATTAATTCGTAAAAATATACCAAGATTTATTAATGATTATTAGAATTTAAAATTAATCAATGGAGAATAAATATTTTTGAAGAAGGTGGGAGAAGAAAATAAAAATTAAATGAACCAAGTATAAAAGATCGAAGTTAAATTAATTTATAAATTTCAATTCAATCCTTCCATTGAAATTATCTTTAGAATTGGGTTTAAGTAACTCCAATGATCTAGGTAATTAACCCTCCATACCACTAACCATATATTTTCTCAATGGTCCTAGTACTTTACTTAATTAATAAATGAGGTAACCCTAAAACATTTTAAACATATAATTTTTTCATCCCAATTTTTAGGGTAATGACGTAGATCTAGTTATTTCATTATTTAAAAATATTTTTTATCCCTTACCATAGTATATAATGGTCATACATAGAAAAATTAAAATAATAAAATTATGAAGAATTGAGGAGAAAACTAAAACTCAATTTAATTAAAAAGGAAATAATCCATTTGTTTATTACAATTCCCATTTTCAATAAATAACTTGAAAAACATAAAATCACTCCCACATTTTAGCAATTATAGGGTAATTAAAAATAAAGAAATTAAAATCTAAAAGAATTTGGTAAAGTATATACTGTGGAGGAATCTACATGGTATAGTACCTTGCCCGATACTTTTTGTCTTCAATCCAATGCCTTGAATCTCTCCCCATAGCATTTATTTATAGCAATTTAGGCACCCTTAATCTAATAAAACCATACATAGAATGCATCCAAGTCATCAATGGGATTTACTAGGAAATTATAGGTGGTCCCTGTGCAGTTTTTGACTCAAAATGAAGCTTTTTTGGGTTTGTCTAGCTTGTATCATGGCATCACACTACATTTCAAACTGTGACTTTTTATGGGTTTTCCCCATGTTCAATTTTTCATCTGATCCTAACATCATATATTTACCTATAATAAGTATTATGTAATCTCAGTGAGATTATTGTATAAGGATTCTAGCATGTATTATTTGATGTCCTACAAGATATCCTTGAAGAGATCCTTTTATGTATCTCTACCAATTTCAACTATGTATCCACATATACGGTCAACACACATAAAAATAACCTCACATTTTGGTGGTGGTGTGTCAAAATAAGATTCAATTTTTCTATTTAAAATTTAATTTGAAAATAGTAAGATAATTGTAATTTTAAAAATAATTTTATTTTTGGAACTACCTCCCCAGCAACAGTGCCAATTGTTGACACATGCCTATCACAGGGTTTGAAAAAACCAGTTATATCCCTTAAATGTATGAGAGGGTTGTAGTAAATTCCTCTAATTAACTTTTAAAATACCTAATATGATCATGTTCTATCTAAACAATTAGGAGTTTCAAATACCCCAGAACAATTTCTATGTTTTAAAACACTCTTATCATGGGATGTGGAAAAGGAAATTATCTTTTAATTTAGATTTTTTATTGTGTTTAACCTTAGGATGTCTCCAAAGATAAGTTCACAATAGTCACATTTTCTAATATAAATTTGATAAAGGGGGTGGTTTTGATATTTTAAGATTTTGAAAACAAATAATGAAATGAAACAAGATATTTAAAATAGTAATAAAAAATATGTGATTAAGTTGGGGAATTTTTTCCAACTAAAATGTTATCATATTCAAAACTTGATATATCCACATTTTAATGTGTGAGAGATTTGAAGTGAACAACCATAATTGACTTAGGCAATTCTCATTTAGGTATTATTCTTATCAAATAGTATAGAGTGTCCATTACCCCTTCCACATGTACTTCAAATCACTAATTATGTCACATGTAATCCGTATTATATTCCATCATATATAAACCATAACCTAGTGGAGGGATATAATGGATAATTATCCAAGAAAAAAAAATTTAGACAAATTTAAAACCAAATACAATTATTATAGACAATTGGAACTACTTCAGAGTATTGAAATCAGTCAAAAAAAAGAAAGAGAATTTTTCTAATTAAGTTATAAAGAGTTAACCATAAAAAAGGAAAAGAAAAACTTCCCCAATCACTCAAATGTTTACCCTTATATAGGAAGGGTAATAGATAAGAAAGTGAAAAAATGTTATTAAAAAAGCAAGAAAATAGAAAATTGAATTGATAAGAGATGTGGAAAATTTATATTCAAGAATCCACCCTTTAAACTTTTCCCAGTTTCTTCCCACAAGATGACTAAATATCCAATATATATATATATATTATTAATTTTTTTTCTTCTTCGGTTTTTTTTTCTAACATAAAACAGTTAATTCATTTAGATATATGTGTTGAGTCAATAAGGTTTTTATGACTTTTCCATTCCTTTATGTTTTGAAAATCACAAACACTCTATCTTAAGGAAAATTTCTTTTCCCCTATATTTTATATTCATAAGGAAAAATTTCCTTGCCCAAAGAAATTTATCCTTACCATGTTTTTGTTGTTCATGTTATAATATAACTCATTTTATTTCTAAGTATAAAATTCAGTTTTGTATCAAAAACCTTGGAATCTTATAAATAATTAGACATAGAAAATTATTTTTTTCAGGATCCGAATTCAGGCTCCAAATTCTCGGAATTCAGAATCTGAACTTTCTGAGTTCAAACTCCGAATTTGCTAAATTCAGACTCCGAACATTCTAAGTTCAAAATCTGAATTCTCTGAATTCAGACTCTAACCTTTTTGAGTTTAGACTCTGAATTCTCTGAATTCAGACTCTGAAATTTCTGAGTTCAGATACTATATTCTATGAATTCAGAATCCAAACTGCGTAGGTCTATACTCTGGATTCTATGAATCCAGGCTTCAAATTCTATGAATTCAGAATTCGAACTTACTTGATATTCAGACTCATAAATTCTATAGAATTCAGGTTCTGAATTCTTTGGAAGACAGAATTTGAATATTCATGTATTATAGACACCAAATGGTTTTTGGTTGGACTCCAAACTTTTATTTTTTTCCATACACTCCGAAAAATGGATTTGGTTAAGCAACCATAGTTTTGATTACTCTTATTATAAAACAATGTCGTGCTTTCTATTTCTAACCAACCATTGTTTAAGTGACATGTGTACAAGTCCCTCCTAAATTCATGGAAAAATATTATCATTGGAGGAGGGAGCTGAGTATTGATGATGTGTATATAAATAGGAGATAATTTGAAAGAGATCAAAACTTTTATGAACAGTTATTTGACTCTAAAGATTACATTTTCTGAAGTTATTTCTAGAGAGAGACTCTCATGATTAGTGCGCAATGAAAATCTTGTTCAGAATTGCTTCGTGTGACTCCAAATGTTGATGAGTACATTTGAGGGCTTCCAGGGATAGGAAGACATAGGTGCTGACTACCTTGAAGTTTGATGGTTTGTGGGGATATCAATACAAACTCTGATATTCCTGTCAAGGGCTTACCTTGATGTGGTTAAGATAGACCTTCTTGAAAGTATAAATCAAGGAACCTTTATCCAATGTTTTTGGATACCCTTATTTTTTGATTAAAAGATTTACTACTTGTTACTTGTATTGTTTCATGTTTTCTATTTCATTTTGGTTGTGAAGGAAAGTATAACTATGTTATACTTTCTTATACTTGTACTCTGATAAGTAATATTCTATAGGCTTTAAGTTAGAATCTTTATCTTTGTAAACGTTTCCTATGTTTCATTTTTGGAACCATATTTCTGGAACCTAAATTTCCAAAACCACATTTCCAGAATCAAGAAAGTTTGTAGAACTAAGAGGTCTTGTGAATTTACCTTATTTGACTTTGTTAAACATTTCCATATTTAAAAGTTCCAAAGGAATTTTTTAAAGTATAAAATACACCCCCTATTTTATGTTGAGCATCTACATCATCATTTAGATCCTACAATTGGTATTAAAGGAGGTCTCTGAAATACTTATATTCACATATAAGTTTTCTTGATAAATTTTTTCATTGTTTTATATTTTCTTTGCTTAGGATATTTTTATCCTTGTTTATAAAATTTTATTACTAACAAGTTTTTGTGGAATGATTTATTTAAGATGGTAGGAATGAATGTCAGTTCAATTGACAATCATAATCAAAATAAACCACCTATTTTTAATGGGAATGATTATGAATATTGGAGAGATCATACGAAGACTTTTGTTATTAACACTGTAGTGGACAACTTTTTAATGCTTACTAAAGATTACAATATTCCTGATAAGGAATTCCAAACTTTTACTAATCAAGAGAAGTGAGAATATCAACTAAACTATAAGGTACACAATAATTTTTTGTGTTCCATGACCTGGAATATATATAGATATATTTATTATTGTTAAGATACAAATTGTATTTGGAAGAAGCATGAAGTTACACATTTTTTTACTTCAAAAGTTATTGAAACTAGAAGATCTATTCTTAGAGCTGAGTACCATGGTTTTTTCTTTCCTTATGGAGAACCTGTACGTAAGGTAAAACAAAGATTTATGACTATTGTCAACATTTTACAATCCAAGGGTGAAAATGGTTTGGATGATGAGGCACTTGTAGACAAGATTATTGACATCATGCCTAATGAGTGGGAATCCAAGAGAACAATTATAGGTGAGAATAGGAAAGTCTCATAGATTAATCTTAATGATATTTTGGAACTATTTTCAATATGATACTAGAATGGATAGAGATGATGACAATGTTAAGAAAAAGAATGGAAATGGAAGTGTTTCTTTTACAACTACTTCAAATCATATGAAATCCAATACTCCTAAGAGAGTTACAAGATCTAAGTCTAAGAAGGTCACTATTTTATCCGAATCAAGTGAAAGTGAACATTCTGAGAATGAACTAGCTAATATTGCTTAAAGGATGAACTAGATAGTTGGAAATAAAGACTTTCAGTATAGATACAAGAAGAAAGAAAGAAAGATAAGAAAGACTTTGAAGTCACTTGTTATAAATGCAAAAGAGCTGGACATATATTGCTAGATTGTCCTATGCTCAAGAGAAAAGATAGAAATGAAAATCATTCTGAGAGAAATAGGAAGAAGTATTACAAATATAAAGCTAAGAAAGTTTTGAAATCTAATGACACTTGGAGTTCCAGTGGTGGAGACTCTTCTGATGAATCCTCAGATGACGAATCTTCTGGATACAAGAATCTCGGTTTATTTTCCAAATTACCTACTGAAAATCACTATTTAATGGTAAAGGTACACAATGCGGAATCCGTCACCAATGTATCCTTGAATGAAACTTATATTGATAGTAAATACTATGAATCATCCGAAGAAGAATCTTCTTCTGATGAATATAATACTTTACCTACCGATGAAGATGTTTTTAGGATTTCTAAGCTTTTTGAGAATGAAAATTCTAAATTCAATAAAAATATTGATAAGGAAAATTCTAGAATTTATATACTTACTAAGGAAATATTAGATCTTCTAAAATATCTTGATAAGAAAACCCTTGATTTTAAAAGTATTTCAAAAAACCTTGAGGCAGTTAATTCTGAGAAGGATAAAATTTTTAAGGATCTAGAAAAAGTAATTTCAAAGAAAAATGATTTCGAGCCTAACTCTAGTACTAAAACTAATGTTTTTTAGGATATTAACTTAGTTATTAGACAAAATTCAGAAATATTTTCCGTGAGGAAGTGTTTGTAAAACATTAACATAGGTAAGGAAAATTTTGATAAAATGTATTCTCAAATTAGACCTCTAAGGAATAATTATGGTTTTTGTTATACAAGTTCAATACCATTTTTTTGTAATAATAACTTTGTTCCTAAAAGTTCACCATTCTGCACTAAATGTCAGTGTTGTGGTCATTGGGAAAAAACTAATTTCGTTAAAAAAAATCAGTCTTTAGGTTTTCATTAAGCTTATTTTCTAAAGAAAATGTGGATTCCTAAAATTTTTCTTTCTGAAGTTTCTAGGTCCAAGAAAGTTTGGGTTCTGAAAGTCTAACACTCTTATTTTCAGGGAATTAAAGATAATACCAAAATCAATACATGGTACATGGATAGTATATTTTCCTAGCATATGACTGGTAACAAAAAAATCTTTGAAAATATTATCAAGACTAAAGGAGGAAAAGTAACTTTCAGAGATAATGCTAAGGGGGAAATTATTGGTATAGGTAACATTATTCTTCTTGGAAAAGACATTGATTTCAAATGTTTTATTTCATAAGGGTCTTAAGAAAAACATCATTAGAATAAGTTAATTATGTGATGAAGGTTACCTTGTGGATTTTAGGAATGAAAAGTGCTTAGTACACCATTCTAAGGAAGAGTTTATTCTTTCTTTTAATAGGGAAGAGAATGTTTACAAATTAAACATAGAAGAAATTAGGATCCAAGATATACCTCGCCTTAGTGCAATGGAAGATCATTATGGGTTGTGGCATAGATGGTTACGACACTGTAACCTTAAGAAACTATGCATACTCTCTAAGAAAAGACTTCTTAAGGATCTACTGGAGCCTAGATTTGATTCTTCAAAAGTTTGTGATCCTTGTCAATATGGAAAGTAACATAAATCGAGTTTTAAATCAGTTGGGGAAGTCTCAACCACTAATGCATTACAGTTAGTTCATATAGATCTTTTTGGTCAAACAAAAACTGGAAGCATTGGAGGCAAATATTATGTATTTTTCTTAGGTAATGATTACACTAGATTTACATGGGTCTATTTTCTAGCAAAGAAATATGAAGTTTTTTCTTATTTAAAAAATTTTAAAGCACAAGTTAAAAATGAGAAAAAACTTCCTTTGATAACTATTCATAGTGATCATGGAGGTGAATATCAAAATTTTGATTTTGAAACATTTTTTAGTAGAAAAGGAATTACTTATAACTTCTCAGCACCCAAAACACCTCAACAAAATGGTGTTATTGAAAGAAGAAATAGAATTATTCAAGAGATAACAAGAACGATGTTGAGTGAATATTATATAGCAAACCTTTTTTGGGATGAAGCTATAAGTACTTCTTGTTAAACTATAAATCATGTTTCGATTAGACCTTTTCTTAATAAAACTCCTTATGAGTTATGGAATGGTAGAAAACCTAGACTTTCCTACTTCAAGGTTTTTGGTTTCAAGGTATTCATTCTGAATACTAAATACAATCTACACAAATTCACCCTAAAATCGGATGAAGTAATTTTCTTAGGCTACTCCACAACTTCTAAGGATTATAGAGCTTTCAATAAAAATACTTTTACTGTTGAAGAAATAGTACATTTCAAATTTGATGAAACTGATTATTTTTTTTTAAACAACCTCAACCTAAATCTTTGTATGTGTTTTCAAAAACCTATTATCATCCTTTGTTATAAGATCCTTCTGATAAGGAAAATGTTCAAGAAAATATTTCAGAAGCATTTACCCTAGAAGCCTTCCTACCCTATGTTGATGAACAAGTTTTACAAAACCCAAATCAGTTGTTTCTAATGAATCATCCTAGTGATAATATCATTGGTGATGTAAATCAACCTATAAGGACTAGAAGTTCCTCAAGAAATGAATTTTAACATTTAGCATTCCTTTCCAAATTAGAAACAAAAATCACTAATGAAGCTTTAGGTGATGATGATTGGATAAAATCTATGCAAGATGAGCTAAATGAATTCCAAAGGAATAAAGTCTGAACCTTAGTTAAAAGACCTACGGAAACTTCTATTATTAGATTAAAATGGGTCTTCAGAAATAAATGTGATGAAAATGGAATCATAGTAAGAAATAAAGCTATATTGGTTGATAAATTCTATAATCATCAAGAAGTAATAGACTATGAAAACACCTATGCTCCAGTATCTAGACTTGAATCTATTCGTATTCTACATGCATTTGCAGCATTATTCAATTTCAAACTTTTTCAAATGGATGTTAAATGTTCTTTACTTAATGGTTTTGTAAAAGAGGAAGTTTTTGTTGTAAAACCTCCTGGTTTTGAAGATTAAAAACATTTTGAACATGTTTATAAACTTACCAAAGCATTGTATAAACTTATGAAAGCCCCTCTATCTTGGTATGATAGACATTCAAGATTTTTTCTTCAAAATAATTACATTAAGGGAAATGCGGATCCAAGTCTTTTTATAAATAAAGATAAGAAAAATGTTTTTATTGTTCAAATTTATGTTTATGACATTATATTAGGTTTAACTCAGTAATATTTAACTGATTCCTTTGTAGTTTTAATGAAATCTGAGTTTGAAATGAGTATGATGGGTGAGTTAACTTTTTTACTTGATTTTCAAATTTCTCAAAAAGTAGAAGGAATATATATATCCCAACATAATTATATTAAATATCTTCTTAAAAAGTACGGATATGACAACAATAAGTGTATAGGTACTCCCATTGGTACCTCAAATTCACTTGATCTTGATGAATCTGGGAAACCAGTAGATCAAATATCTTTCAGAGGTATGACAGGAAGTCTACTTTACTCGATAGCTAGTCATCCAGACTTAATGTTTTCAGTATGATTATGTACAGGATATCAATCCAATCATAAGGAATCTCATTTAAAGATAGTGAAAAGGATTTTTCGCTACTTAAAGGGAACCATGGATCTAGGACTCTTTTATACTTTTGGAAATGATTTTGTTTTAAAAAGTTTTTCAGATGATGACTTTGGTGGATATAGAATGAATTGGAAAATTACATCCAAAACTTGTCATTTCTTAGGAGATTCATTAACATCTTGGTCTTGTAAAAAGAAACACTCAGTAACACTTTCCACTAATGAAGCTGAATATGTAGTAGCAGAAAGTTGTTGTGCTCAAGTGTTATGGATGCAACCCACACTCATAGACTATGGTATGAGTTTTACCAAAACACAAATTTTGTGTGATAATACTAGGGCCATTACCTTAAGTAAAAACCCTACACATCACTCTCATAAAAAATACATAGATATTAGGCATCACATTCTTAAGTATCACACACAAAAATGAGATATCAATCTTCAATTTATCGGAACACAAGATCAAATTGCTAATATTTTCACAAAATCTTTACCCTTAGACAGATTTGAATACATTAAATATAAGTTAGGAATGATAACTATAAGGTAATATTTCATGTTAACTTCCTCTTGAAACAAATGTCCTTACTCTAAAGAACTCCTTTTCATATGGGGAGTACATTTATTTTCCAGATTTCTTAAAAAAAATTTACAGTCTAAATTTATACATAGTTTATATTTTTTTGTATTCTAAAATTTTTTCTTAATCTAAATTTTTTCGTAGTCTAAATTTTTTTCATAGTCTAAATTTTTTTCATAGTTTAATTTTTTTTTGTAGTCTAAAATTTTTTCACAGTCTAAATTTTTTTCGTAGTCTAAATTTTTTTTATAGTCTAATTTTTTTTCGTAGTATAATGATTTTTGTACTTAAAATTTTCATAATGATGAATTTTTACCTGAAAATTTTTTAATAGAGATTTTCGTATTGAAAAATTTCATAATCAAAATTTTTAGAATCTAAAGTTCTTCAAGAAGAATTTTCCTCATTACGAATAATCTTCCTAGCAATTTGAAAGGTATGTTTCCTTTCTTAAATTTTTGTAATTATATTTTACTTGTTGGTATTTTCATCTATTTTAAAATTTTTGTATTCTATTTTTCTTGAATCTGAATGTTTTTATTAAAAATATCAAAAGATCACAATCCTTCAAAATTCTTCTTTAGTCATTTTATTTAAGCTGTCAGATCTGAACAAAAGGGTTTTCAACCATTGGATTGAATTTGGAAGCTAAACCATCACCTCAAATGCCTATATAAAGGACCCCCGATGGTTGTACCACATTGAAACTCAAGTCTTCGCGTGCTGAAGCTCTACCCTCCTACATAATCTCATTCCGAATCTTCAAGGTTTCCTCAGATCCAAATGTCTATTAAAGCATTGTCTCAAAAAGAAATGTCATCCATAAAGAAGATATTTAAATGTCAGGTTTACAGAGAAAGGTTGGTTCATCCAAATTTCTTCACTAAGTATGATTCTATTATCTCTAGGAATATAAAACTGAATGGGTGGGAGAGTGTTTGTATTTTGAAATTGAAAGCATAGGATCCGGTGAATCCGGAGTTGCTAATTGAATTCTATGACACAATAACTTTCTTCAAGGAAGAAGGATGGATCAAGTTTTCTTTAAAGTGTTACAAGAAGACATATTCACTTTACTACACCAAGTCTGCAAGCTTGGTTGGTATTCCTTATGAAGGAGAAGTAGAGTTCGGCTCACATAAGATTTCTGATGTTCAAAGAAGTTTTATTAAAGAAAAATCCATGGCTTGTCTTGGACTTTTAGATGTAAATACACCAAAGATTCTTTACTTGTTAACAAATTTTTGGATTCTTGAATTTTGTTTTCAAGAATTCATAATTCAGAGAAAAGTTGATAAGGATACATTAAATAAGAGTGACATCTATATTTTGGATTTCTTGGTAAACATAAAAAAATAAACATGGTTAAACATATGTTGGTTACAATTGAGAACATAAAGAATGGAAATCGAAAAGATTAGATTATTATGTATCCAACTATTCTTTCAAATATTATTGTTCAGTGTTTAGAGTCCTTCAAAATTCCTTACAAATCTAAGTCAAGAAATTTCAAAGTCCTATTGCTGAGTGATGACACCTTGAGAAGGATGAAAGTTGGGTTTTACGAAGAATCCGAAGAATTCTATGATTTTCTTGAAGAGAAAGTTAAAGCTCTTTCAAAGAAATAAGAGGTGTCTGAAACCTCTAAAAAGGGTGGAAGGAAGAAAAAAGTAAAGGAAGTGGAAGAGAAGAAAAAAACCCCAATAGAAAAGGAAACTCAATCTACTCCATGAAAGCCAATGAAACAAAAATAATATCCTGATGAGGTTGTGGCTAAGTGGAAGGAAGAAAAGAAAAATCAGAAAGAAGGGGAGACTAAGTTTGTCCTGGACCCTGATGTGGAATAATATTTATCGGAAAAGGCAGCTGAAGAGATTGAGAAGCAAGAGAAATAGAAGAAGTAGAAGAAAAAGTTGTCTAAGGTTGAGATAGTTTAATCACTTCTGAAGGATGATGAGAAAGCATATGATAATATTGAAGTACCAGAATCCTTCCTGATAGAACCTTTTCTAGAGACTCCAAGAAATAATTCTGTGACTCCGGAAAAAGTCCGAGAAAAAGAAGTAGAATAAGAAGAAGAAGGCCCTAGTGAAACTAAAGATTTGATAAAGCAAGTAGAGTATTTTCACAAGAAGGATAGCCCTTCAGAAAAATTATCCTTACGAACCTGTGAAGCCGAGTTTTCAAAACCTTCCACCCTAGGGAAATATGAGAAGAGTGGGGAAGAAGTGAAAAAACTGTCTGAAGAATAATGCTCCAACCATTATTTCATTCAACTAGAGGATGCTGAGGCAGGACATGAGAAGTAACATGTAGATAAAGATAAAATTGTGCAACTATCTAATAGTGAAAAAGAATCAACCAATCAATAAGAAGAAATTCCAAAAGCTGATAAGGGGAAATATGTGGTTGTTGATAAACCTAGAAAATAAGTTGTGAAGAAGGAAGAAGTGGGTGCTTCATCAAAGAGAAAAACTTCTAATATAGAAAAAGAAACCTCACTAAGAAAAATCTATGAATCAGAGTTTTCCTCTATTGGAAAAGATTTTGTAGTCCAGTCTTTGAAAAATCTTTTTAGAACTATTCCTCTATTTCCAAGCATAGAATCCAAATACCAGATGCTTCATCATTCCTTAAATTATAAATCAGATTCAATATCTATGGTGATGGATATGTGTGTCAATCTTGTGGATGATTTCAAAACCATTTTCATAAACTACGATGCCCACAAAAGATCTTGCAATAAAATGACTAGTTGGTCAAAGAAAACTATAGAATACATGATAATTCTTGATGTGTTCAAAGAAAGTGTCATGGATGCACTTGATACCAAATATGTAAAGATCAAGGATCTCATAAGTATTTTTGAGGAAAATCTAACTCTGGAACAAAATTCTCAAATGCAAGAAGTGAAATATCTAAATGTTAAATTATATTTAGTTGCTCATATTTGTAAGATGGAAAGAGATCTTAGAATCAAACTTGAGGAAAAATTTTCTAAGTAAGAAGAAGTTCTAAAGGGAAAAACATAATCTCTTAAGGCTCAGGAAGAAAAAATCAAATCCTTAAAGAAGAAAACAGAAGATTAGGATCAGCTTCTCAAATGTGTAGAGGAGGATAACAAGGAACTCAAGAAGCTCAAAACCATAATAAAGAAGTTGATCCCGAAGGGCAAGGAAGGATAATCTTGTTCAATTCCGATCTTTTGTAGTATTTCTTCCCTGTATAAATTTTTCCAATCCTAATGAAATTTTGGGTTGCGCTTTATACTTTTGGTTGTTTAGTACTAATATTTTAGGTACCATATTTCCTTTTCCATTCCCTATATCCCCTTTTGAAAATCACAAAGGGGGAGAAAGAAATGATAAAAAATAATACTAAGTAAAAGAAAAAATTTCCCTAAGTAAAGGGAAGTTCATATGAGGGGGAGTTCTTATCTAAGATGATTTTCATATACAATAAAATGCTATTTCTTAATCCAAAAAGCAAGAATACAATCCTTAGTGTTTCTAAAGACTAAGGGGGAGTTAGTTGTATTCATCATTACCCATGTGTTAAGGGAGATAAGTTTTATTTTCAAAGTCCATAAAAATATTTTCTAAGTCCTTATATTCTTTTTCACAAGGATGGTTGTGCTTTCCAAAAAAGGGGGATATTGTTGAGTCAATAAGGTTTACTTATGAATTTTACATTCCTTCATGTTTTGAAAATCACAAACACTCTATCTTAAGGAAAATTTCTTTTCCCCTATATTTTATATTCATACGGAAAATTCTCCTTCACCAAGGAAATTTATCCTTACCACGTTTTTATTTTTCATGTTATAATCTAAGTCGTATAAAATTTGGTTTTTTATCCAAAACCTTGGAATCTTATAAATAATTAGACATAGAGTATTTTTTTTTTCAAGATACGAATTCAGGTTACAAATTATCTGAATTCAGACTCCAAACTTTCTGAATTCCGACTCTGAATTCTTTGAATTCAGACTCTGAAATTTCTAAGTTCAAACTCCGAATTCTATGAATTTAGACTCAGAACTTCCAGAGTTCAGACTCTGAATTATATGAATTCGGACTCGGAACTTTTTGAGTTCAGACTCTAAATTCTCTAAATTCAGACTCCGAACTTTCTAAGTTCATACTCTGAATTCACTGAATTCAGCCTCCAAATTTTCTAAGTCTAGACTCCAAATTCTATGAATCCAGACTCTGAATTCTATTAATTCAGACTCCAAATTCTTATGAATTTAGACTTTGAATTTCCTTGAAATTCAGACTCTAGAATTCTGTAGAATTTTGGTTCCGAATTCTTTTGAAGACAAAATCCAAATATTCATTTATTATAGACATGGAATGGTTTTTAGTTAGACATCAAACTTTTATTTTTCCTTACACTCTGAAAAATTGATTTAGTTAAGAAACCATATTTTTGCTTACTCTTGTAATAAAACTATGCCGTGCTTTCTGTTTCTAACCAACCATTTTTTTGAGTGACTCGTGTACAGGTACCTCTGAAATTCATGGAAAAATATGACTGTTGTAGGTGGGATCCGACCGTTGAAGATGTGCCTATAAATAGGATCACATTTGAAAGAGCTCACAACTTTGATGAACTGTTGTACGACTCTTGAGATTATATACTGTGAAGTGATTTCTACAGAGAGACTCTCATGCTTAGTGTGTTCTTAAAATCTTGTTCATAATTTCTTCATGTGACTCTGGATGTTGTTGAGTACATTTGAGGGCTTCTGGGGATAGGAAGACAGAGGTGCAGACTACCATGAATTTCGAGGGCTTGCGGGGCTAGCAAGACAGACTCTGATATTCGTATCGAGGGCTTACCCTAGTGTGGGTAAGATAGAATTTTTTTAAAATATAAAGCAAGGAAACCTTATCCAAGGTTTTGGATACCCTTCTCTTTGGGTTAAAAGATTTACTACTTGTTACTTGTATTGTTTCAAGTTTTTTGCTACATTTTCGTTGTTAGGAAAGTATAACTATCTAATACTTTCATATACTTGTAATCTGATTATTAAGATTCTATACGCTTTAAGGTAGAATCTTTATCTTTGTAAACTTTTCTTAAGTTTAATTTTTGGAACCATATTTCTGGAACCTAAATTTTCGAAACCACTTTTCTAGAATCAAGAATCTTTGTAGAACAAAGATGTCTTTTGAATTTACCCTGTTTATCTTTGTTAAACATTACCATCATTAAAAGTTCCAAAGGAATTTTTTAAAGTATACAATCCCCCCCTCTTGTATATTGAGCATCTACATCATCATTTCGATCCTACAATATGTAAAAATAGTAACACCTTAATTACTGAAGCCCTGTTTTCATATACGAAAAAAATGTTTTCTTTACTCATTAATACACCCATAGACTGCCATAATGAATGAATTTGGACCTAATACTTGATTGATAGATGCATCGATGAGTCTTATTTACTTTCCTAGTGTATTAATATAATTTTAAGTTGTATATCTCATATTATTCTTCATTTGTTGAAGGTAGGTCAATTTGGAACACCCTAAATATTTTCCAACATTTAGGATTGATTTGGGACTTCTAGTGTTCAATTCATCACTTTTTTCAGTTTAAAGATATGAATCCCATGAAAAATGTAATCCTAAGAAAATTATTTATCAATTTGTATGAATAGTGAAAATTTTATGGCTGAAACTTCAAATAGATAAAAAATAGTGAAAATTATAGAATTAATAAATATTCACATTTATACTCAAAATTCACCAAAAAACAAAAAATGATGCAATTCATCTCAAATGGGTAAATTGGTGGGAATTAAATCATTTAAATTCACATGAATATATTGAAAAAGAAAGCTATATCAAGTATTTATCACATTGAATAAAAAAAAATAGATCCTTATTATGATGAGAACCATGAAGTACTATGATGATGTTATTAAACATATATTTCCTATGACCAAATAAAAAACTATGAAAAGACACATTGTATATTAACTGTCAGCTGTGATTACTTATAAGTGGATGAGACTTCATCTCATGAAATTTTCACTTAGAAATCTCTAAAAATAGAGATTATGGGGGAAGACACGCCTATAAGAATTTCACATGTTTAATTTTAAATGAATATTCCTATATATGAACATGTGTAATGATCCTTAGATTTTATAGTTATTAGTAATTCTTATCTTGACTCATTTACATAGATGTACTTTTAAAAACCATGATTCCATATGTTCACTCTGAACTAGGGTATTTTGGGTGTGTTGTGAGTGATATGTTATTAATGAATAAGTTATTGAAGGTTTTTTACATTCCATATTTAAAAAAGTTGATATCTCAACACTTTGACTGAGATGGAACCATCACATATAATTCAATGGTCATGGCTTATTAATGAGTTGTTTTCAGATTTTCAAATAAAGATATATCACGCATATTGGTTGATGACACAAGTATGAAACTTTCATAATAAAATATTGAGACAAAGGGATTGTATTACATAGTAATTTTGCATAGATATTTATTCCTATTGTGACATATCTTCTTACTTTTTGGGTTCTTAGACCCATTGTTAGATAGTAATCTTTGATTTTAGGCAAGGCCACCTAGTTCCACTGAGGAAGAGTCCTAAAGGGTCACACAAAAAGTATTTCTTTTGATCTTGGTTGAATATTATTTCTATTTAAAAATTTGAATAAATATGATTCAATAAACGATTATGTAATATTTATTGAGGATTTATTGATTATAAATAAAAAATAAATATTATTTCATAAAGTAATTATTTAATTATGAGGATATATAATATTTATTTATCACTTTTTATTTGCAAGTTAATAAATATTAATTAATTAATTAATTATTTTAGTTATGTGAATTTTAAATTGGTATTTATTATTCATACCATGAATAAAATATTAATTTATATATTGAATGAATAATATTTAAATAAATATTTATTTTAGAATTCAATAAATGGTGATGATGAGTTCTGAACATTTTTTGGGTCTAGTGATAAATATTTATTTACAAAACTATAAAATAATATTTATCATTGCATGAGTTTGAATATTCCATGAGGTAAAATATAATTATTATTATTTCAGATGGAATGGGGTTTTTTATGGGTTTAAAAAATTTCTAACAGCCTTTGTGAAATTAGTAAACATTGAAACCTAACCCAAAGTCTATACAAAGATTATTATGTCATTTTTAAAGAGGTTAATCATAGTGCACAACATTCCCAACCTAGATAATTCTATCACAATGAATATTTTTTCTAGGGTTTTTTTTCAAGATCAAGACAAATCCTTCCTCCTCTCTTCCTATCAAAACCGATATGAACATGATAAATTCATTTAAGACTAATAGAATGTAAATTGGTTAATAGTGAATAATGAAAGATGATCAATTGATCATGATAACACATGACATTGCATCAATGTTGATTAAAGAGTGAATGAGAACATGTGGATCAACGCTATAGGGGATATTCTTGGGGTTCTTATGATGTAATAAGGATACTCCAAATGAGGTTTGAATGAACCACACCATCAATGAAAGTAGAACTCAAGACTGAGGTAATATTTATTCCTATATTTTAAATTAATTATAAATTTAACATGAAAATAACATCTTGGTTTCGTAACCCTTTTTCAATTTCATCAAAAAAATTCATTGGTTACATTGTTACACATCATGTAGATTGGGGACTAGACTATGAATATTACAAATCAAAAGTTTATAATTTCATAATAAGAACTTTCACTACATCCAAAACCATTAATTTATATTTTAAAATAGATGTAGTATTACATGGAAGTGGGCTCTTACAAGGTTTGTCACACATTGGGAAATTGTACTTGTACACAAGGATTGGATGTAGTAACTTCATATGGAATTAGATAATTATTTATCTCAGTCAAATAGAAAATCACTATGTGGAAGCATATTTTAATGGAATGTTGAATTCTCCCCCAGATATTTATATAGTCCAACTATTTGTTTGTATTTAAATCTTTAGTAATTGAAGTATTTTGAAATTATTTTATAAGGCTAAGAATGTAAGGATTCATTCCACTGTGATAAAGGATTCACCATGGTGCAAGGTCATCTAAAATATCAGTGATCCTTCTTTTTCATCAAAATATCATCATGACAGAAACCTTTCTTCGATGATGTGATTCTTTTGATTATATGATTTCATAATGTCTAAAATGTCACGTGATAATATTATAATAGACATAAAAAACACAGTATATTTGATACATATTTTATTTCCCATTGAAAAATTTGATTCATGTGCATATTTTTTACTTCATATGAAATATATTATTCTTACTCCCCCTGATGCATAGATTATTTCAGTTCTTCGGATTTTTAATTTTATTCTAAGAATAAGAAAATCCTAGATAATACATAAGATTTTATACATAGATATACCTTTATTTTGTCTTAATAAAATATTTGTCATCACTACCCATTAGAAAATATATCACACAACATCTTTTTCTATGAAAAATGTTCTCATGGATTATATAGAAGAAAACGAAAAAATATTACGTAACACCTAAGTTCTAAAAAACCAACACATGTATCAACCAATAAATATTACATATAATACTTCCCTCAAAATATGTTATGTATTGGCCTTGTGAAAAGGTTTAATTTGTTATTCTTCTAAAAAATTATCTAACACATTGAAAATAAGTTTCATATCATTGGTTTATCTAGAAAAATATTTTAGTTATCCCTTTACATAAGGAAATTATACTACAAATCCATAAAAATATGTTACACATCCTAAAAACAAGTTATGAATGGTAAATATAGAGCCAACAGACATTAATAATTACAATACATGGCCAAAATTCCTCAAAAATTGTAAAAAAATATTACTTATTACCCAGAACTTGGAATAATGTTTTCATATCCATTGAAATATGGAATTTAAATGTATGGATATTCTAACATTGTTCAAAAATGAATACAAACAATTTAAATTGAATAATTAGACCATTTTCGTAATAATTAAACCCAAATTATTCTTGAAACCTAAAATTGTAGCAATTTTCTATATAGTGATAACATATTGGGATTTAAATCATTAAAATGAATAGTAAAATCAATGAAAACATAAGCTCTTTAAATTTATTCACACATAAAAAATCTCACTCCTAGACAATCACCTATAATAAGGTCAATTCATATTTCTCAAGATATTGATGGAAACACTCTTTAATTCAAATAACTAAAGAAATATCTAGCCTCCTACAGGGATCCCAATTTCCACTTTCCTAACTAAACATAGAATTCCATTCAATCTCCTGTTAATCATCATATACATTTTTTTCTACCAACCCATGTATATATTTCTCTCCATTTAAATATTTTAAAATATATTTTTATCATTATCAATATAATACATTATTTCCATAGGCTTGATAAATTATGATAATCTCCACTTTGTAGATTCATGGAATTTTTTCATTCCTGAATACATTACATGGATTATTCAATGGATAAATGTCGGTATTTTTTAAATATTAAAGGATCATAGGTTTAATTAGGAGGGTTTTGGATCTAAATTGATGTAAAATGTAGGAAAATAGTTTATAATCAAGAATGTTATGTGCCTCAGTCTTCTTAAAAAAATTAACTTCCAAATAAATTTTTATTTCTCTTCTGTAGTCTTTATATAAGCTTTTTAATAGTAACAATAAATTTATCCAAACTTCCATACTTTGTAAAAATGTTGTTTTCATTATTTTAGATCTATAATTTTGTGAAAAATGGGTTTTAGAAGGAAATAGATGTATTTGGTAGCATTTACTCAATAATGAAATCATAAATCATCATTGAATAAACTTTGGTCAATCTTTATATCTTTACAAATTTAATCTTCTTCCATCAGTATAGTAACAATTGATTTAGTAACATAGAAAATAGTTTTTTCATATTTTCATGATCATGTCTAGCTCCCTCCCCCATGATTTAGTTCAAACTTAATCATGAAATTTCTTCTATAACATGTTATAAATGGATGGATTTTAATTTTTCTTCCCAATAATGTATTTCATGTATACTAGGTGGTCAACAAAAAGGTTAAACATAAAGGTCAGGTTGAAAATATATGTTTAATATGAAAAGGTCTTTTAAAATAGTGTATCAATAATATTTGAAATAGTTCATGAATTATAATATCCTTGAAAAAAAATAAAAACAATAAGTTATTAATCTAAAAATATGCCTCAAGTATGTTAAGAAAAATAGAAATGTAAATAAGGTGTGAAAAAGTTTAGAATGCTCAACGGTTTGGGTGAAATATTCATTGAACAACACTTATAAACTTGTGTTTCACATGTGATCAGACTAAATTAAATAATAATTTTTCAAAATAAAAAAAATAATCCATTTTAGAATTCATTTAAAACCTTATAAATTTAAATCTATAAGAATTATCAAAATTATTACGTTAGTGGGTATTTCCCATAGTATTAAATGATGTTTAAGATATCCTAGAAAACACACCAAAAATTTAAAATGAAAAAGAAAAAGGCATGTTAGTCTCTTAGAAAATTAATATCTTAAACATGTTGAAACTTTATCTCCAATACTTAAGCAGAAATAGCCCTTAAATTTTAAGTATGTAGACAAATGATTAGAAGTGATTAAAAAAATGTAAAATAGAAATAAAAACAGGTTTATGGATCCTAAAGACAAGCATTAGTAAATTTCATAACTGTAACCCATTAAGTACCTATATGTAAAAATAGATAAAAAAATAATTTTATTGAATGGAAAATTAAATAAAAGAATTTAAATAATAAGAAAATAGATAAAACTTATTTTAAAAAACAACTTGGTACTTGGTTTTGAATTACCCCATAAATTAAGTTCTAGATATTTTAAAAAATCTAATCCAGAATGGGGTTTCATTGAGATAAACCATGACATATGTTTTCTTACCATATGTAAAAATTTACATTGGTTATTAAGGTCCCCATAGATAGAGTATTGGAGGTCCATCCCCACTCTTATAAGTAATAACTTTCATGGCGGAGGATGAAAAAATAACAGGTCCTTTTTGTTTCAAACATTAGTTGTGGGGATTATTCTTTATTATATATAGCCTTATCAATTTTTTTTAACTTAAATGTTTTAGAGTGGGAATCTATAAAATGTTCATATATAATGAAATGAAGATAATATGAATTAATATTGAAATCTTCCCCCTTAAAGTGGATAGCTTGTGACTTAGTTTCTTATAGACAATCCATTAAAAATTATTCATTTACTCCCTGAATAATATGTTCAATGGATTTAGGGAACTTCATGTATTCCTCATAGAGTACATCATCATCATCTTAGTCACTCTCCAATTAAATATATTCATTATCCAAAGCTAAAAATTATAAATTGTTGGAGGTAACTATCAATTCTATTTCAATGAACAATGAAAATATGTGTTTTAGCAAACTTTATCTTTACATATTTTTTCAGTTATCAATTTTTATTTAATTTAATGTTCCTCTTTGAGTTTAGTTTTCATTTATGGAGGATGGTAGTAAATATACTCTTTAAATACTAGATTTAACATTTATTTAAAGTAGAATTATTTAAATTATTGATCAATTTTTAGGGTAGTGTACATTTCTACCAGATCTATAATTTTAACACATAAAGTTTGATATGGTGGTTCATGAAACGATAAACCATAAATTAATAAATATAATGAAAGGCTTACTCCCTTGGCTGATTTTTCCTCTATCTCTTTCTTATGAATGCATTTATATAGAAAATGTTTTATCGGATAGGGAAGTGAGTGATCATTTAATATAACCTCGAAATATTTAATATCTTCTGAAAATGTAGATGGGAACAAGAGAGACTCATAAAACTCCTTTTCCACTTATTTATTGAACTCTAGAAATTGGTAGGAGTAATTGGTTAATTCCATGACCAAGGATTCCAAAATTGGGTGCTCAATGTCCTCTTTCAGTTCCATGATGATCACTATAAATATATCATATTTCAAAGATAATCTTCAATCTCCCCAAATATGTCTAGAAAGTGAATAAAAAATCTCATCCATGGAATATGTCGATATATATAGTTTTTTTTAAAAAAATTTATTAAAAACCTATTAAAGGAATATGAAGTAATTTTGTGGATTGGCTCATCTTAATAACGCCACACCTATCATGGAATGGTGAAAAATATTATTTATATTTTTCCCAGTGAAATATGGTCGGGGAAATCTCTCTTAAGAAGGATTTAGATACAAATTATAGCACTAACTAATCCTATCACTTTTTATATTTTTTTCATATTTCATTAAACTAAAGGAAAGAAATAAGAGTTTGAATTTGAAATAAAAAAACATAAAATTCAACATAAAATTAAATTAACATATAATGAATAAGATTATAGAGAAATGAATTAATCCTAAGAGAATCATCCCCATTAAAAATTAATTATCTCATGGATAGCTTCATACCTTCTTAATAAATGAATTCTATTATATGTGTGATCATTCACTTCTTCCCAGGTTTTGAAGATAACGTGTACTTAAAAATCACCTAGTACATTTCACACACACATCCTCCTTGGTTATCCAATTAAAGGGATCCTTAATTGAGAACACCCTCTAACCCACCTTCCTATAATGAAATCCCACCCATTCAATACAAAAAAAAACTAGGATGAATTATATACCCTAATGATAATAGAGGGGTTAAAATAGTTTAGAATAAGAATATAAACATAGGACAATCGTATTGAGGACACACTATCACTTTTCCTCAGTACTAATCAACCGTGAAATATCTCTAAGTGGATAAGAAACATTAAACTTGAATGCATAAAGACTTGGGATCTACATTGGATACCTACTCATAGAAATCATTCATAATAGTCACTCATTATTATGAGTATTGGATTTCATAGTTAAGAGATAACAAGGATAAAAAATGAGAGAAGATAAATATAAACAGTGAGTATATTATTTAAAATATATAATATGGTTATAGTAAATGAGAAATGCAATAGAAATTAACGTCTACTTTAGCCTATAGAAGACTCTAACACCCCCAATAGTGGAATGAGATTAATGTAAATTGGTGAAGGGGAGTAATAGTCATCAGTAGTGGGATACAATAGGGATTAGAACACATGGGAAAATTTTCATCCCATACATGGCACAAAATTAGTAACTCTATATGGTACCAGCTCATTTTTCAAATCATTATAATAAGAATTCTCTATGTGGTGGAAGGTTTTAATGGTCTTTATAATTCTCTCTAGAATAATCAAACTTTCCTTATTTTAAATTGAATATAAGTTCATTATTATTTATGTCATTAGAAAACATTTTAAAATAAATAATATAAGGATTCATTCCATGGAATAGAAATTATTACCACAATATAGGGTCTGTTGAGTCAATAAGGTTTTCCTTATGACTTTTCCATTCCTTCTTGTTTTGAAAATCACAAACACATTATCTTTAAGAAAATTTCTTTTATAAGGAAAATTTCTTTTATAAGGAAAATAGCTTTCTTAAGGAAAATCGCTTTTATAAGAAAAATTATCCTTATCACATTTTCATCATTATTTTTCTTAAGTATAAGATTCGGATTCATTGTTCTCGGAATCATTGAAACTTTGATATAAAGCATTCTGTTTTAGGGTTCGGATTCTGGATAAGAACTATAAGGATGTTTCATTCCGAATTCAGGATATGAACTCTGACTAAGTTTTATTCCAGATTCAGGATACGAATTCTGAAGAAGAATTCTCATTACGAATTCTGAAGAAGAATTCTCATTACGAACTCTAATGAAGAATTCCCATTACGAACTCTAATGAAGAATTCTCATTACGAATTCTCATTACGAATTCTGATGAAGAATTCTCATTACGAATTCTGATGACAAATTCTCATTACGAATTCTAATGAAGAAATCCCATTCCAAATTCTCATTACGAATTCTGATGATGAATTCTCATTACGAATTCTGATGATGAATTCTCATTACGATTTCTGATAACGAATTCCAATTCTGAATTCTCATTCCGAATTCACCTATTAAACAGTATTTGAGTATCTTTATTACACCCCGAACCTTCACTCCGAAGTTTTCATTCCGAACCTTTATGTTAAAATTAAAACGATGTCGTACATTCTGTTACACTTGTTTTGTTATAAAAAGATGTCGTCTGTTTTGTTATAAACTAACCGTTTTCTAAGTGACACGTGTACAGGTCCCTCCAAACTTTAAGGAAAATATAACCGTTGGAGAAGGAGCCGACCATACCTATAAATAGGAGCTCATTTGAAAGAGCTCATAGCTGATGGATAGCTGATAGCTAGTGAAAGTGCTGAAAGGCTGACAAATTTGCTTGAAGTGATTTCTAGAGAGAGAGGCTCTTATTAACTCTCAAAGCTTCGTGCGACTCCGAATGTTGGTGATTACATTCGAGGGCTTCCGGGGATAGGAAGACAGAGGTGCTGACTACCTTAAAGTTCGAGGGCTTTCTTGCTGATGAAGACAGAGGTTGCCAACTACCTTGAACTTGAGGGATTGCAGGGATAGCAAGACAGAGAATCCGATCTTCATATCGAGGGCTTACCCTGGTGTGGGTAAGACAGACTTTCTTGAAAGTATAAATCAAGGGACCTTTATCCAAGGTTGTTGGATACCCTTCTCTTTGGGTTAAAAGACTTATATCTTGTTACTAGTAGTTTTACTACTTGTTTTTATTCCACTGTATTTTGTAATATAAGGAAAGTATAACTTTCTTATACTTCCTTAATTGTACTCTGATTCATTTAGATTCTATACGCTTTAAGGTAGAATCTCATATTTTAACTTTTGTTAAGATTCAATCTCCAGAATCATATTTCTGGAACCTACTTTCGGAATCTCTTACCTAGTTTACTTTCGGTGTTAGAGGTTTTGTGAATTTGCTTAGTTTAATCTTTGTTAAACTTAGCCCTTTCCTTTTCATAAGGAAACTATAGTTATTCTTAACTAACTTTGAAGGTTCCAAAGGAATTTTTAAAGTATACAATTCACCCCCCCTCTTGTATATTGAGCATCACATACTATATTTCGATCCTACCAATTGGTATCAGAGGTTGGAAACCTCTTACTCTATACCAATATTACATTTGGTATCAGAGAAGGTCTCTGAAATACTTGTACTCACATACAAGTTTTTCTTGCTCACTTTATCCTTCCGAACTTTTTCATTCCGAATTTTTCCATTCCAGACTTTCTCATTCCGAACTTTGTGATTACGATTCTGTGATACTAACAAGTTTGTGTACAAATTTATTTCTAGTATGGAAGGAATTAAAGTTGGATCTATTGACAATCTGAATCCTACAAGACCACCTATCTTTGATGGTAATGATTATGAATACTGGAGAGATCGTATGAAGACATTTGTTATCAATACTGGAGTAGACAACTTTGTTATTCTTACTGGTGATTATAAAATTCCTGACAAGGAAGTCAGAACCTTTACTAACCAGGAAAAGCAAGAATATCAACTCAACTATAAGGTACGCAATACTTTACTATGTTCAATGACCAGAAATATATATAGCCAAATTTCTTCTTGTGAAGCAGCTAATTGTATATGGAAGAAGTTAGAGGTTACACACTTTGGGACTTCCAAGGTAATCGAGACTAGAAGAGCTATGCTTAGAGCTGAATATCATGGCTTCAATTTTCCTTATGGAGAACCTATCTGTAAAGTTCAACAAAGATTTATGACTATTGTCAACAGTCTACAATCTATGGGAGAGAAAGGTTTAGATGATGAAGCTCTTGTGGACAAGATAATTGACATTATACCCAATGAGTGGGAATCCAAGAGAACAGAAATAGATGAAAACAGGAAGTTCACTCAAATTACTCTTGATGAATTATTTGGAACTCTTCTACAACATGAAAAAATAATGAAGAGAGATGCTGACAACATCAAGAAGAAGAATGGAAATAGTACTGTTGCTTTTACTACAACTTCAAATCAGATGAAAGCTAAGACTCCTGAGAGAGTAACCAGATCCAAGTCTAAGAAAGTCATTTTCCAATCCGAATCTAGTGAGAGTGAAGTCTCAGAAAATGAATTAGCCAATCTTGCTCGAAGGATGAACAAGATAGCTGGACAGAGAAACTTTCAATCCAAGTATAAGAAGAAGGATAGGAAAGATAAGAAAGATGGATAAGTTACTAGTTATGAATGTAAAAGAGCTGGACATATTAGACCAGATTTCCCTATGCTCAAAAAGAAAGAAAGGAAGGAAAGACATTCAGACAGGAACAGAAAGAAGTATTATAAATCTAAAGCTAAGAATGTTCTGAAAGCTAATGACACCTGGAGTGCCAGTGGTGGTGACTCTTCAGATGAATCTTCTGATTATGAATCTTCAGGACAGAAGAATCTTGGTCTTATAGCCAGATTACCTATTGATAATCATTGTCTTATGGCTAAGGTACGAAATGCTGAATCATTGACCAATGTTTCTTTAAATTCTAATGATAGTAAGTATTATAACTCTTCTGATGAAGAATCATATTCTGATGAGGAAAATACTTTACCTACTTATGAAGAAGTCTCTAGGTTTGCTGAACTTCTTGAGATTGATAAAACCAAACTCAATAAGAAACTTGATAAGGCAAACTCTAGGAATTCTATACTTACAAAAGAGATATCAGATCTTTCTAAAGATCTTGATAAGAAAAATGCTGATTTTGAAAATATTTCAAAAAATCTTGAGGAAGTAAGTTCTGAGAAGAATAAACTTTCTAAAGAATTAGAAAAATTAATTTCTAATAAAAATGTTTTCGAGCCTAACTCTAGTTCTAAAACTAATGATTTTGAGGATAAAAACTTGGTTGTAAAACTCAAGTCCGAAATTTTTTCCTTAAAGAAGTGTTTATCAAACTTTACCCATGGTAAAGAAAATTTTGATAAGATGTATTCCCAAATATGACCTTTAAGAAATAAATCCGGATTTGGTTATACCCATGCAAAACCTATTTTTAGTAACAATTATTTTGTTCCTCAAAGTGCCCCATTTTGTACCAAGTGTCAATGTGGTGGTCACTGGGCAAAGAATTGTTCCTTAAACAAAACCCAATCTCTAGGATTTCACAAAGCTTACTTTTCCAAGAAGATGTGGGTACCTAAAATTTTATTGTCTGGAAATCTCGGATCCAAACAAGTTTGGATTCCGAAAGTCTAATTTTCTTCTTGATTTCAGGAAAATAAAGAAAGTACCAGCAACAATACATGGTACATGGATAGCGTATGTTCCCGGCACATGACTGGTAACAAAAGCTTTTTTAAAAAGATTATCAAAACGAAAGGAGGAAAGGTAACTTTCGGAGACAATGCTAAGGGAGAGATTGTTGGTATTGGTAATATTGTTCTTTTAGGTAAAACCTTGATTTCAAATGTTCTTTTTGTTAAAGGTCTTAAGCACAACCTCATTATCATAATTCAGTTATGTGATGAAGGTTACCTTGTGAATTTTAGGAATGATAAGTGTTTAGTTCACAATTCCAAGGAAGAATTTATTCTCTCAGCCAATAGGCAAGAGAATGTCTACACTTTGAATCTAGAAGACCTCAGGAGCCAAGATTTACCTTGCCTAAGTGCAATGGAAGATCATTCTTGGTTATGGCATAGAAGACTAGGACACTGTAACCTTAGGAACCTATGTAAACTCTCTAAGAAGAAACTAGTTAAGGATCTACCGGAGCTTAGATTTGATTCTTCTAAAGTTTGTGATCCTTGTCAATATGGAAAGCAACATAAATCTAGTTTTATGTCAATCGGTGAAGTCTCAACAACCGATGCATTATAGTTAGTGCACATGGATCTTTTTGGTCCAACACAAACTGGAAGTATTGGAGGCAAATACTATGTGTTTGTTCTAGTTGATGATTACACCAGATTTACGTGGGTCTATTTTCTAGCAAAGAAATCTGAAGCTTTTTCCTATTTCAAAAGTTTTAGAACTCAAGTTAAAAATGAGAAAAACCTTCTATTGAAATTTATTCATAGTGATCATGGAGGAGAATTTCAAAATTCTGATTTTAAACTTTTTGTAGTAAGAAAGGTATTACTCACAATTTTTCAGCACCTAGAACTCCTCAACAGAATGGTGTAGTTGAAAGAAGAAATAGAATTCTTCAAGAGAAAACTAGAACCATGTTGAGTGAATATTCTATTGCTAGGCATTCTTGGGCTGAAGCTGTAAGTACTGCTTGTTATACTATAAATCGAGTTTTTATTAGACCTTTTCTTAATAAAACTCCTTATGAGTTATGGAATGGAAGAAAACCTAGACTTTCCTACTTCAAGGTTTTTGGTTGCAAAGTATTCATTTTGAATACTAAAGATAACCTACATAAATTCGCACCAAAATCTGATGAAGGAATTTTCTTAGGTTATTCCACAACCTCTAAGGCTTATAGAGTTTTTAATAAAAATACTTGCATTGTTGAGGAAACAGTACATGTAAAATTTGATGAATCAGATCCTTTTGTTTTTAAACCATCTCAACTTACATCTTCAGATGTGTTTTCAAAAACTGATTATCAACCTTTGATAGAAGAACCTTCTGATAAGGAAATTGTTCTAGAAGATACTTCTGAAACATTTACCCCAGAAGACTTTCTACCCTATGTTGATGAACAGGTTTTACAAAACCCAAATCAGGTGTTTCTTAAGAATCATCCCAGTGATAGTATCATTAGTGATGTAAATCAACCTGTAAGGACTAGAAGTTCCTTAAGAAATGAAGTAGAACATCTAACATTTCTTTCCCAATTAGAACCTAAAAGCACTGATGAAGCTTTAGGTGATGATGATTGGATCAAAGCAATGCAAGATGAACTAAATGAATTCGAAAGGAATAAAGTCTGGACCTTGGTTGAAAGACCTAAGGAAACTTCTGTTATTGGAGTAAAATGGGTTTTCAGAAATAAATGTGATGAAAATGGAGTCATTGTTAGAAATAAAGCTAGACTTGTTGCTAAAGGCTATAATCAGCAAGAAGGAATAGACTATGAAGAAACCTATGCTCCAGTAGCTAGACTTGAATCTATCTGTATTCTACTTGCCTTTGCAACATTCTTTAATTTCAAACTTTTCCAAATGGATGTAAACTGTGCTTTTCTTAATGGTTATGTTCAAGAGGATGTTTTTGTTGAACAAACTCCTGGCTTTGAAGATACAAAACATCCAGATCATGTTTTTAGACTTACCAAAGCTTTGTATGGCCTTAAACAAGCCCCACGAGCATGGTATGATAGACTTACTGGATTTTTGATTCAAAATAACTATGTTAAGGGAAATGCAGATCCAACCCTTTTTATAAATAAAGATAAGAAAAATGTTTTGATTGTTCAAATTTATGTTGATGACATTATATTTGGTTCAACTCATCAATCTTCGACTGACTCTTTTGCTAGTCTAATGAAATCTGAGTTTGAAATGAGTATGATGGGTGAGTTAACATTTTTCCTTGGTTTTCAAATCTCTCAAAAACCAGAAGGAACCTACATATCTCAACATAAGTATATTAAAGATCTTCTGAAAAAGTATGGTTATGACAACACTAAAAGTATAAGTACTCCCATTGGTACCTCAAACTCTTTATATCTTGATGAAGCTGGGAAACCAGTAGATCAAACATCTTTTAGAGGTATGATAGGAAGTCTACTTTACTTAACAGCTAGTCGACCAGAATTAATGTTTTCAGTATGCTTATGTGCAAGATATCAATCCAATCCTAAGGAATCTCACTTAAAGGCAGTAAAAAGAATTTTTCGCTACCTTAAGGGAACCATGGATCTAGGATTATTTTATACATCTGGAAATGATTTTGTTCTAAAAAGCTTTTCTGATGCTGACTTTGGTGGATGTAGAATGGATAGAAAAAGTGCATCCAGAACTTGTCATTTCTTAGGAGATTCTTTAGTTTCTTGGTCATGCAAGAAGCAACATTCTGTAGCACTCTCCACTGCTGAAACTGAATATGTAGCAGCTGGAAGTTGTTGTGCAAAAGTGTTGTGGATGCAACACACACTCACAGACTATGGTTTGAGTTTTAATCAAACTCAAATTTTATGTGATAACACAAGTGCCATTTCCCTTAGTAAAAACCCTGCACATCACTCTCGTGGAAAACACATAGATATTAGGAATCACTTTATTAGGGATCACACACTTAAAGGAGATATTATTCTTCAGTTTATTGGAACGCAAGATCAACTTGCTGATATTTTCAAAAAATCTTTGCCTTCTGATAGATTGGAATATATTAAACAGAAGTTAGGAATGATAACCGTAAGGTAATCTTTCTTAAATAACTTTCTGTTGAAAAAATCTCCTCACAGTAATAAACTCCTTTTCATAGGGGGAGTACATTTGATTGTTTATTTAACAAAGTTTTTCAAAATGTGTTTTCAAACTTTTCGGAACGAAGATTTCTGGAATGGAACTTCCAGAACTAAATTTTTTTCTGGAATGGAAGTGTTCTTATTGAAAATTTCCGGAATGAAAATTTCATACTAGAAGTTTCATAAAGGAATTTTCATACCAAATTTTTCGTAATGTATTTTTCGTATTAAGTTTATTTTTCATAGTAAATTTTTTTGAGAAATCTGCCATTACGAACAATCCTCCTAAGCCAATCCGAAAGGTATGGTTACCCTACTCATGTTTTCGTAGTCATATTTTACTTGCTGGAATTTTCTTGTACTAAGTTTTTGGATTATAGTTTTCTTAAATCTTTGTTTTAATAAAAACTTCAAAAAGATCGGATTCAAGCTTCCAACCGTCAGATCTGATCTCAGCTCATTCTAACCGTTAGATCAACTGTGGAATGTGAACCGTTATCTCATCACCTATATAAAGGGGACCCAAATACTCATCCCACATCGATCTCAAAGCTCTCGCGTCTCGAAGCTATGACTCTTTGATTTAAGTCCATTCCAAACTTCAGTCTTCTTCATTCCGAACTTCTTAGAGAACTTCAGATCCGAATGTCTGTGGAGTTAGCATCTCAAGAAATGTCATCCACTAAGCCTATTTCTCAGTGGTTAGTTTACAGAGAAAGGTTAGTTCATCCGGTTTTCTTCAACAACTACGATTCTATCATTTCAAAGAATATTAAGTTGAATGGCTGGGAAGATGTTGCGGTATCAAAAACCGGGAACCAAGATGAAGTATTTTCAGATTTACTTGTCGAGTTTTATGAGTCAGTTTCATTCTTCAAGGAAGATAATTGGGAGAAGTTCTCTTTTAAGTCTTATGGCAAGACTTACAAGCTTTCTCACACCAAGGCTGCAAGCTTGGTAGGGCTGTCTTTTGAAGGAGAAGCCGAGTTTATTTCGCATGTTTTACCAGACTCTAAGGGTAGCTTCGACAAGGAAAAATCCTTAGAAACTCTCAGACTGGATGATGACAAGGCTCCGAAGATTGCAAGTCTATCTACAAACTTCCGGATTCTAGAATTATGGGTGCAAGGACTTATCATACCAAGGAAAGGTGATAAAGATAGCTTGAAGAAGAGTGATATCTATATATTAGATTTCCTGATAAATCTAAGGAAGTTCAACTTGATGAAGCATATTCTTCTTACTATTGAAAATTTGAAGAAGGGGAATCTGAGAGCTCAGATTATTATGTATCCAGCAATCCTCTCCAAGTTGATTGTTCGGTGCCTTGAGTCTTTCAAGGAGGCTTGGAAATCTATGCCGAGAGTTTGCAAGATCATGCTGCTCAGTGACGGCACTCTTAAAAGAATGAATGTAGCTTTTGACAAGAAGTCTGGAAAGTTTATTGATCTACCTCCTCAAGAAGAAGTGGCTCCGAAAGTTGCTGATCCGGAATCATCTAAGCCGGTAAGGAAGAGAAAGCTGAAAGAAGTGGTAGTCGAAGCCGAGGAACCCAAGTCTAAGGAAGTCCATTCCGCACCTCCAAAGCCTAAGAAAAAGAAAGCCTATCCTGATGAGGTTGTTACAAAGTAGAGAGCTGATAAAGAGAAAAGGAAAGAAGGGGATCCGCAGTTCGGATTGGATCCTGTGGAAGCTAAAGCTTTGAAGGAGAGAACTGCTGATGAGCTTGAAAAACAAGCAAAAGAAAAGAAGCTCAAGAAGAAGATGTCTGAGGCTGAGGTAGCTCAGGCTTTATTGAAATTCAATGGAATGGTTTCAGCAACAATTCCAGTTCCGAGATCTTTCTCTCTGGAATCTCTACCTGAGACTCCAGGAAGAAATCTTGTTGCTCCGGAAGAGGCTGTTTCTACGAATACTGAGGAAGTAGAGCAAGTGGAACAAGTAGAAGAAGGTGCTGAAGGAAGTGGTGAAATCGGAGATGTGCTGAAACAAGTAGATTATTACAAAGGGACACCTTCGGAACACTTATCACTCCGGACTTCAGAAGATGAATCTTCGAAGCTAGTTACTCCTACAATGGAAGAAGAAAAAGGAGAAGAAGAAGTTGCCTATCATGGAGAAGAATAATAACTTTTACATGATATTTCTCAGATGGAAAAAGTAGAGGTTGGTGTTCATGAAGTTGCTGATGAGGAAGATTTTGTTGTTCAAGTTTCTGACAGTGAAAAGAAAACTCTGGAACATGATTCTATTCCGGAAAAAGACAAGGGAAAGAAAATTCTTGCTGATACCCCGAGCTCAGAAGTAAGGAAGAGAAAGGAAGTTGGTAGCTCTTCAAAGAGAAAGCTTAAACTTGTTGAGGAAGAAAACTCTCCAAGCAAGATTTCAGATTCGGATTCATCCTCGTTGGGGCATGACTTTGTTGTTCAGTCCTTAAAGAAGTTGGTGGGAACCATTCCAACCTTCTCTAGTATTGACTCAAGATGCCAGATGCTCTAACATGCGTTGAATCAGAAAACCGACTCCGTATCTATGGTTATGGATAAGTGCGTTGAAATTGAGGCCCAGTTCAAAACCTTCTTTGTTGGTTACGAAGCTAATAAAAGATCTTGCAAGAGGATAACAAGCTGGTCGAAGAAGAATGTGGAAGAGATGAGGTTGCTTGATGAGTTTCAAGACAATGTTAAAGATGCATTTGAGACCGAGGACAAGAAGATTAACGAGCTGACTTCCTCCTTTGAAGAAAAGCTGACTGAAGAAAAGAACTTCCAGATCCAAGAAGTCAGGGATCTGAATGGGAAGTTGAATTCTGTTTCTCAGAATTGGAAATTTTAAAGAGATCATCGGATCGATTTTGAAGAAAGGATGAAGGCTCAGGAATAAAAGATCCAAGCTCAAGAAGAAAAACTGAAGGCTCAGGAAGAAAAGATTGAAGCTCAATCCTCAAGAATAGTGGTCTTAGAGAAGCAAGCAGAAGAAGATCATAAAGACTTAAAGAAGATCAAGACTATTCTTAAAGGGCTCATGTCAAAGGAAAAAGATCCTAAATAACCAAATCCGATCTTTTTGTTGTAATTTTTTCTTTGTTGTCGAGATTTCAAATTTAATGAAAGTCGTACTTGTTGTTTCTATTGTTGTCATTACTAATATTTCAGGTACTTTGTTATTTTTTCCATTCCCTCCAATTCTTTTTGAAAATCACAAAGGGGGAGAAGGAAAAGATCCTTAAGAAAAATAGGAACTCTAATGAGGGTTTATCAAAGGGGGAGAAAGAAAAAATACCCAAGGAAAAAGAACTCTAATAAGAGTTTGTTTAAGGGGGAGTTTTTTTTCTCTTAAAGAAGACCTTCTTATGAAATATCACTCCGGAAAAATGAATACGATCCTTAGAGTTTCAAAGCCTAAGGGGGAGTTAGTCGTATTCATCTATATCCTTAAAACAAGGGAGATAAGCATTAATATGTTTCTTTCTTCTTAGAATTTTTTTTCGTAAGGATGTTTGTGCTTTCCAAAAAGGGGGAGATTGTTGAGTCAATAAGGTTTTCCTTATGACTTTTCCATTCCTTCATGTTTTGAAAATCACAAACACATTATCTTTAAGAAAATTTCTTTTATAAGGAAAATTGCTTTTATAAGGAAAATAGTTTTCTTAAGGAAAATCGCTTTTATAAGAAAAATTATCCTTATCACATTTTCATCCATATTTTTCTTAAGTATAAGATTCAGATTCATTGTTCTCGGAATCATTGAAACTTTGATATAAAGCATTCTGTTTTAGGGTTCAGATTCTGGATAAGAGCTATAAGGAAGTTTCATTCCGAATTCAGGATATGAACTCTGACTAAGTTTTATTCCAGATTCAGGATACGAATTCTGAAGAAGAATTCTCATTACGAATTCTGAAGAAGAATTCTCATTACGAACTCTAATGAAGAATTCCCATTACGAACTCTAATGAAGAATTCTCATTACGAATTCTCATTACGAATTCTGATGAAGAATTCTCATTACGAATTCTGATGACAAATTCTCATTACGAATTCTAATGAAGAAATCCCATTCCGAATTCTCATTAATAATTCTGATGATGAATTCTCATTATGAATTCTGATGATGAATTCTCATTACGATTTCTGATAATGAATTCCTATTCCGAATTCTCATTCCGAATTCACCTATTAAATAGTATTTGAGTATCTTTATTACACTCCGAACCTTCACTCCAAAGTTTTCATTCCGAACTTTTATGTTAGAATTAAAATGATATCGTACATTCTGTTACACTTGTTTTGTTATAAAATGATGTCGTCTGTTTTGTTATAAACTAACCGTTGTCTAAGTGACACGTGTACAGGTCCTTTTGAACATTAAGGAAAATATGACCATTGGAGAAGGAGCCGACCTTACCTATAAATAGGATCTCATTTGAAAGAGCTCGTAGCTGATGGACAGCTGATAGCTAATGAAAGTGCTGAAAGGCTGACAAATTTTCTTGAAGTGATTTCTAGAGAGAGAGGCTCTTATTAACTCTCAAAGCTTCGTGCGACTCCGAATGTTGGTGATTACATTCGAGGGCTTCCGGGGATAGGAAGACAGAGGTTCCAAATACCTTAAAGTTCGAGGGCTTTCTTGGTGAGGAAGACAGAGGTTGCCAACTACCTTGAAGTTAAGGGCTTGTGGGGATAGCAAGACAGAGACTCCGATCTTCGTATCGAGGGCTTACCCTGGTGTTGGTAAGACAGACTTGCTTGAAAGTATAAATCAAGGGACCTTTATCCAAGGTTGTTGGATACCCTTCTCTTTGGGTTAAAATACTTATATCTTGTTACTAGTAGTTTTACTACTTGTTTTTATTCCGCTGTATTTTGTAATATAAGGAAAGTATAACTTTCTTATACTTCCTTACTTGTACTCTGATTCATTTAGATTCTATACGCTTTAAGGAAGAATCTCATATTGTAACTTTTTTTTAGATTCAATCTCTGGAATCATATTTCCGGAACCTACTTTCGGAATCTCTTACCTAGTTTACTTTCGGTGTTAGAGGTTTTGTGAATTTGCTTAGTTTAATCTTTGTTAAACTTAGCCCTTTCCTTTTCTTAAGGAAACTATAGTTATTCTTAACTAACTTTGAAGGTTCCAAAGGAATTTTTAAAGTATACAATTCACCCCCCTCTTGTATATTGAGAATCACATACTATATTTCGATCCTACAGGGTCTTCATAAATGGTAGTGTCCTTTTTTTCCTTCAAAATATCCTCATAATGCAACCCATTAATGTATGGTTCAAAGCTTCTAGTTATGAGATTTAAAAAAGTATACAATGTTATGTGAGAATACCATAACAAAAAATAAACAAAGGATAATTGATATATATGAAATTTACCTTATAATAATTTGTGTTTCATGATATATTTGATTTTTAATCCATACATAATATATAATTCTCTCTCCACTGATGTGTAACATGTTTCAGTTTTCCAAAATTTAAATTCCATTCCATTCATAATATAATTATATAAAATATGTTACATGTTAGGCTTTAAAAGAGTTTTCATTTATGATCAACATCATATGTACGAGCTTTCCTATTTGAACAATATATTAATAAACATATTTGCTAAAAAAATGTTCTCACATATGTTTTAGAAGGAATATAAAATATATTATCTATCATTGAAGATCCCAACAATTATCTCATGTATCATCTCAATAATTTTATGTGTGATCCTTCCCTAAAAATATGTTATTTATTGGACAGTCAAAAAAGAGAAATATGTCATTATTCTAGAAAACTATACCACACTTGGAAAATTTACTACGTATTATTAGGTTTTCAAAAATTATGTAATGTATAAATATACCTACGTAGATTTATATTACACCCCTTTCAAAATATTTCAAAAATTCAAAAAATATGTTATGCATAGAAAATATAGTTCCATAAAAACCTTATAAAATAAAGTACATAAAAAATTCATTATAGTTCTTCAAAAAACTATTATTCATTAAAACAAATTTGGAAATATTTCTTCACATATATTGAAAATTAGTCTTTAAATTCATTAATTTTTTTAATAATGAAAAGAAATAAATAAAAACTATAAAAACTAAATAATTATTATATTTTCACAATTAAACCAGTTTTTTTTCCTCAATTGAAAAATTGTGATGATTACCTATAAGATGTAAAATGGTGGGTTTTAAGTCTTTATAATACAAAGTAAAATTAATGAACAAAAGGACCTATCAATTTTAATTTCACGTAATTTAATAAATGATTTTGTTCATTATAACGATTAAGTGTAGCACTAAGAGTACTAAAATACTCATTATAATAGGAACCATAGATAGTGAAATCATCCATGGATTATTCCGATACATTCTACACTTAATCTGAAAAAATAATATCCATGCATCATTGGATACTATAGAGAATTTTTGATCCCGAATGATATTCTCCTATATAAAAATATTCCAAATGGGAATGTTCATTGTAGATACCCTGACCCCAGTAGCATGGAGCTAATATCTAATTTATTACATTTGAATAAGATACACTGAATCACATCCCAAAGGACAGAATAGTTTAGTAGTATTGGTAAAATAAATACATACTTGAAATTAATATTACAATTGAAAACATAAAATACCCAAGATATTTCATTTGAGAGACAAATTATTCCCCTTATCATATCCTTTTATATCAATCATGAATCACTTCTTTATATGTTGGGGAATATAAAACATAAGAAAGGGGTGATCTCAGATGGTCAGAATGGGTAAACATACAATGGAAGCTATAAATGAATAAGTCATAATCAATATTTCAATGTAAATAACTGAAACACATGCAATCGAATCAAAATCTTGAGAATAATATGGAATGAATAAATAATGATCAAATAATTCGATATAAATAATGACATGAGCATTAATCATAACCTTGGATATTCTACCAAATCAAATAATCACATAGAATATCAATAATTGAATTCATAATCCTGGAATGCATAATTAAGGATATATAAAACATACCATTGAATCCTTTTTCCCTAAAATATATTACCATTAAGTCCTTATGTGAAGAAATAAATATAAATGAGTAAGGACCTATCCAAATCCCAACTTAGTTTATCTCATTAGACCTACCAATGTATTTAGGGGCTATAGCTACCCTATCAGTCACTTACTAAGTCCAATTCATTCCACATTAAAAGGGGTTGAAACATAATGCACATAAGTATTCATATTTAAATTATCATAAAAATTAAAATACTTTACCGAATCAATAAACATAATCATAAACCATCCTAATTAAATTTAATGGTGTTACCATGGTATATCTCTAGTGAAAATGATCATTAAACATCCAAAAAAATAATAAGGATGATATCATTTTATTATATACCATCTAAGTTATCGACCATTTTTGGAAATGTCTTGAGAATCATTTATAGGTACTATTTATTCTAGTTTTTAGAAATTTTGGTTTTGGTTTTATATTTTGTTCATTTGGGTAAAAATCAATGTTTTTAGGGGATTTGGGTAGTACATGTTTAGCACAGAGTTTTTCCAAACCATTCAGCCTGCCCCAGCAAACTATACAACCTTGGATATAAAGGGATTTCCTGGAGGGTGCATGATTTTTCAAACCATGTGCCCTATTAAGAGTAATCATGCGCCCCCTCTTAGAAGAGGCACATAGTTTAGGTGCACCGTTTATAAAACCAAGCACCCCTTCCCAAGAAACGGTGCTTGAGGTTTTTAATATTTTGGAAGTTGGTTTTAAAAATCCTGAACCCCTTATACATCACCCTAACTCAACCCAATTCAACCCTAAACAATTTCTCTCATTTTATGAGGCTCCCAGGTATATTCTAAGGCCTTCCTACCACTGTTCTTAATGAATCAAAACCAAATTAAAGATCATCACCTCTCCCAGTAAGTGTTTCTTATCCCGAATGGTTTTCTCCCTCTCTCCTATCTTTCTCTCATAATTTGATGGTATGTTTTCATCCATTACTAGTGGATCTAGATTTAGGTTTTGATAGATATATTAAATTTGATATTGATTGTAGGATTTGGATCTAGATCTCATTACTTATAAGGTTCTTTATCAATCCACTTCAATTAGGGATTACTATTATAGAGCATTCATTATGAATATTAAGTTAGGTCGTCTAAATTTAATCCCTATATTATTTATTCCAATTTCATTTATGCGTTGTTAGATTTTAAATGGAAAATTTGGAAATTGATTCCTGAATTTACAAAATAATTGATTAATTAATTTATGGAAAAATGAAATTGGATGAATTAATTTGAGGCTTAATCAATGGAATGATGTGATTGTGAAATTGGTGAAATTGGTTAATTAATTGGTGATTTAATTAATGAAATGTTGTGATTATGTAATTGGTGGAATTATATTAATTAGTTGGATAATTAATTAATGTAATGTCTTGAATGTAGAATTGATGGGAAATTTGAGATTTAAACAATTGGTCAATTAATGTTTTATGAATTAATTGACCAGAGGATTATGATATGGTTTAGTTAACCTTAATGGGTTATATGATTTAAATATTTTAAAATGGTTTAATGATTGATTTTCATATTATTACATATGAATTAATGTGTGAAACCTTATTTGTAAAATAGATTGAAAAGGTAAACTTTAAAGATATGTTAGATGAGAATGTTAATCATGATTAACCTTGATGTATGTGAAATTTTGATATGTGTGATATTATGATAAATGTGATTTTTTTGATAAAAGTGTGTGATACATGGATTTCTAATTCAAAATCCTATAGTGATAAATGAGTGTGGGACATAGAATGCTACATCAAAAGCACACTTGTGTGGTTATTTTATAAATGTGTATAGAACATGGACTGCCACTTCAAAATCCTACATGGATAATGAGTGTGGGACACATACTACTACTTTAAAAGCCTACTTATGTGATACATATGATAATGAGTGTGTGAGAATGACTATGAATTCAAAATTAGATGGGGTCTTAGGAATGATATTATAGGTTCAAAATGTTGGCATTAAATCGTTGTTCTAATTGGCCATAAATAGAAATAGAAATGAAATGATAATTGGCACCATGGATTTGTGATATGTTATATACATTAGGGATAGTTTAGACTCTGACATGGGCTGTAGAAATTATTGATTGTGTGGGGGTACATGGGAACCTGGGGGTTTAATGTGGTTAAAAAAAGAATAATTAAATGTGACAATTGTTTACATTATGCATTGTATTTTATTCATTATAAAACTTAATACATAGTTATTTGATTATATATTGTTTTTGACACCATTGGTGGTGGCCTATAGAGTGGTACTCACACCCTACTCATGCTTCCTGATCGATACCAAAATAAACATCATGTTTGTAGGATAGGTTAAGGGAACATGCTCAGTGTTAGATGGATGAGTTAGAATGAAGCATGCATTAGGTAACAAGACAAGGTATCGGGGACCGCTTGGATTATTTAGTGTCATTAGCTTGGTTTCTTCATTTTGACACATGAAATGCACTTGGCATGATATAATTCCTTCTTCAATTTTGTATATTGTATTCCTATTTTACCCATCATGTAATATTGGGTTTTCTCGTTATTGGTTATATCATCTGGTTATTATTTATTTATTTTTACTAATGTGATACTTTGATAAAGGGGTAAAGTCTCCAGATGATCGATATTAGACCTTTGGTGCTAGTCAACAACCTATAACATACGGGGAGGCATGTGTGAGGTCCTATGACCAACCATATTAGGAAACCAGTGTGTGGCACCTAGGTTGGGACATTACAAAGTAGTATCAAAGGTGTTTTCTGTTCTTTTTTATTTTGTATTACTATTTGGGAAATTAATAAATGAGAAAAAGTTGGATAAGGACTTGGTTATGAGATCATGCTTGGGAGTAGCTAACCTATGTTCATTGGTAAAAGCCAAGTAACTAGGTTGAGATTATTGTTGTTGTTGTTTATTGTTATAGTTGGATGCCATTTCACCTTGAGTGATGCACTTTTTGGGCGATGTGATTAATGTTTCTATGTATTTCATAGATTTGAATCATTGACCAGAATGGAACATGAGTAGAGTTTTCCGGAATCATAATAGGTACTTAGGATTATTTTTTGACATGCTTCATTTTAGGCATACACAGGAAAAGTGGGTAAGTTGAAATTGAATTGTTTTCCCTTGCATGTGTAATTGAAATGTAAAAGGTTTCTAAAGTGAAATTGAATACTTTAAAGTGACGAAAAGTGTGGATAAGGGGTGTATCATGAGAATATTTAACAATGAGAATGTGTTTACCCTTTTTTAACCTATACATGGATGAGGTATGGTTAAGGGTAGCGATAGCACCTCAGTCTTGACCGTGTGGTAGGGTTCAGAAAAATGACTTGTTCTTGATTTTGTGACACCCTCTTGCTAAATAAGTTAAGGTTTTGTTATGTGTCCTAATACATGTGTTAGGAATTATAGAAACATTCCTCCATGATGACAATTTCTAAGAGGAGGATAAGAGGTTATGGCTAGAAATGATCCTCTAGAAATGGAGACTAAGGCACCAGTATTGCCGAGTGAGGAAGTCAGAGAGCAGTACCATAAGAAATTTGCTCTCTTCATACATTTTATAGAAATAGACCTAGTTTGGATTGTGAAAATCATGTCTAAACTGACATGGGAGTTCCATTTTCAATACCCTTTCACATTTAACAAAGAGGGTTGACTTGAAGAAGTAGAGTTTTGGATTGAGTCTTTCCAGACATGAGATAGAAAGATGGGAAATATGGAGTAGAAAAAATATTGGGTGATGTTTTTAGAGTTATTTTATTATGAGACACTCATTTCGGAGCGAAAAGATAAGTTTATGAGGATGAGTTAGGATAATACGTTCGTGATGGACTATGATGTTCACTTGAAATGTTTACAGTACTTTGTTCTAACATTGGTAGGAGACAACATAATTGTGGAAAAGCTGTTTCTGGATGGGATTAAATGTGAAACTAATTAAGACATGAATATATTTGGGATGAGTTTTTTTTCAGTAGTGGTTAATTAGGCTCTCATTTTCTAGGGGAACCTAAAAGAGGTTTATTTTAGAGAACATGTCATTTCTACCGGATGGTCTGAACGTACAAATTCTGAGAGTAGGGTACATCATTATGAGAATGTTGACCAAGGCTGTGGAATGTAGAGTGGAAATGGGTAAGGATTAGTTATAGAAGACCTTAACTAAGTGATTTTTCATCAGGGTAGTAGGTAGATCCACTTTTGTAGATATATTCCATGACCACCGATATAGTGTTGATCTTACGCCATAATGAGATATCTATAGAGGTTCTGTAGGAACCCCTGAGCGATGGGTAATGAGGGAGTTGCTATGAAGAATCAGAGTGTGGGAAGGGGTTCTTCTACACCATATCAGTATATAATCTAGAGTTATACTAGACATGGCCATAGAGGTAGTAGACATTGTGATTCTAGGAAATGGTACTCTTATAAGTATATTTGTGTAGATCAAGGGTCTTAGACTAAATCATAGGGAAGAGGGGTAGGGAGGTTGCATGTAGTTCCACACATACCTATGGAAAGCAGGGACAAAACATCTATAGTTAAAGGTACCATTCTAATAACTTCTACACTTTCAAGTTCCTTATTTGATACTACTGCCACTCATTAATTTATATCTACACAACTTTTGAATGGTTTGAGGCTGACAGTGGAGTTTTTTGGGTGGGGGTGTTGATGATAGATACAAATTTGGGAGTATGGTCAAGAGACATCTATTTTTGAAAGGGTGTTCTCTCAAGGTTGGGGAATATCATTTTTTTGGGATCTCTACATTCTGAATATGTCAAGATTTGACCTAATTATGGGTATGGATTGGTTAGTAGCATACCAACCCCACATTGAATTTTACTGATGGAGGGTGACTTTTACCTCTATTGAGGGTAAAAATTATATTTATCATGGAGAATGAGATATCATGGTAGACTGTGAAGGGCCAGCTCATTAGCAACTGGGGTAGCTCACTTCCCCGGTTTCCAGTCTATTGATGGATTATGGGAGTGTGAGACATAATATCTTTCCACTTGTAGTGGATCAATTTTAGAATGTGTTTCCTGAATACATATCAGGGATTTCACCTGATATAGATGTGGTGTTTATAATTGAGCTCATTCCCAGGTCTGATCTAGTTTCTATTCCACCATAAATAATGGAACCAATGGATCTTTAAGAGCTTAAGATTCAACAGGAAGAGTTGATGGATGAGGCTTTTATCCACCTGAGTATGTCAACTTGGGTTTCTCCAATATTTTTTTCTAAAAAGGATGATAGAACCTGTCACTTATGTGTTGATTATATAAGGTTTAATTAGATGACTATGAAGAACCATTATACTCTTCTACTTTTTGATGATCTATTTGCCCAGTTGTGGTGAGCTTGTGTTTTCCCTAAGATCAACCTGAGATCAGGATATCATCAGTTGAGAGTTCGACCTTCGAATATACAGATGATTGATTCTAAAGGAAGGTATGACCAGTATGAGTTTTTTGTGATATTGCTCGGGCTAACAAATGAACCAATAATGTTTATTTCCTTAATGAATAGAATCTTCCACCCATACCAAGATCATTTTATGGTAGCATTTATGGATGATATCTTGGTGTTATTAAAACCTCCTGAAGATCATTCCCAATATCTTGACATTATCATGAGTAAACTGGGAGAGAATAATCTATATGAAAAGTATCTAAGTGTTAGTTTATGATTGATCAGATATACTTATTGGGTCATATCATCTTAGAGTAAGGTGTGTAATTAGACCCAGAGAAAGCAGTGATAGTGGTTTCTTGGGAGCATCCCAAAAATGTTTTGGATATCTGTAGCTTTTTGGGGGTTAGAGGACTATTATTAGAGGTTCGTCCAAAATATTTCCCATTTCAAATCACCTATTTAATTCTTGACTAATAAGGGGATAAAGTTTGAATAGTCTGGAACATGTGAGAACTCTTTCTTAAAGCTGAATAAGCGTTTGAAAAAGACACCAGTCATGATCCTACCTAAACCAGGGGAGGAGTATATGGTGTTTTGTGATTCTTCTGGGTAGATTTTGGAGAATTTATGATGTAGAGAGATCAAGTTGTGGAGAATGAGTCTCATAAGTTGAAACCCCATGAACAAAAATACCCTACACATGACTTCAAATTAGCAAAAATGTTTTATTCTTTGAAATATAGACAACGTTATCCATTATGTGAAAAGTTTACTATATATACCTATAACAAGAGCATAATGTATATATTATTACAATTTCATTTAAATCTCCATAATCATAGGTACGATGAGTATATGAAGTCATTTGACTTTGATATAACATATATTCCTGTAAAGGGTAATAGAGTTGCTGATGCTTTAAGCAAGAAAACTCAGACTCAGGTGGTTCAAGAGTCTAGTGTTGAGTGGAATATGATGAATTTACTAGATGAGATGCATGTTTTGCTTTAAGCGTTCCAGGAGTGGATGAATCTCATATCACTTTTAGTTAATGTTATACTTTTGATCTAGATTAGGGACAGACAGTATGAGGATGCAATGTGTTTGGCCTTGAGGGAAATCCTCGAAGGTGGGGAGTCACCTTGAAATTTAACAAAATATGGGTACGAAATCATTTATGTATGGGGCTATGTGGTTTTACCTATGAGTATTCATAAAGAGATGATGCAAAAATTTCATGCCCCAAAGTTGGTGGTAAATCCAGTTTTGACCAGAATTCACCATGAACTACGATGATAGTTTTGGTGGCCAAACATAAAAAAGGAGATAGTAGGGTTTGTGACATGAGGATACACCTATCAACAGGTGAATTCTGAGCATCAACAATATAGTATTTTACTACAAAAATTTCCCATTCTATAATGGAAGTGGGATAACATTATACCATAGAATTGGGGGGGGGGGGGGTCTTCTAAGTACAACTACGAAGACTGATGTGATTTTGGTGATTGTGGACTAAATGACAAATGTGGCACATTTATTGCCTATACAAGATACTTTCTTAGTGGATTAGTTGGGATAATTATATGTTCAAGAGATATTCCATATGCATGGGTTTCCACAGAGTATAGTTTTAGACTATGACTGAAATTTTACTTTATTCTTTTGGCAGTGTTTGTAGAAGGCACTTGGTATATAGGTTTTACTAAGTACAACTTCCCCCCATGGAAAGATGAGTAGTAGGAGCATACTATAAAGGTGATTAAGGATATGTTTTGGGTGTGTGTTTTAGAATTTAGTGGGTATCTGTGTAACTCACCAAGATTTGGTGGTGTTTCCTCATAATAATAATTATCTCGAAACTATATAGACAGTGTCATATGAGGGTATTTATGGTAGGCCTTACAGATCACCTCTATGCTGGATGAGGTAGGTGTGTTAGGACTATTGAGACTGAGTATTGTGTAGGAGACATCAGAGTAGGTTCATCTAATTTAGAATTATAAGGATATGACTAAAAGTAGGCAGAATGTTTTTATAGATAGACATTGTGGGTGATGTGTTTTCCTTTGGGAAGGGCATAGATTAGGTCACTATAGGATATGGAGACAAGGTAAGTTGGTGACCATATTTGTTAGACTATTTGAGTTTTCGGAGAGAATCTAGAATGTGGTGTACCAATTAGCTCTTCAACATGGTTATAGTTCCATGAATGATGTTTTTTAAGTGCCACAAATTTAGCAGTATCACCCCAACCCCTATGATGTGATTGATTTGGATGATGTAAGCTTGATATTGATGCATCCTTTAAGGGGCATCCAATACATGTGTCAGATCATAGGGAGAAAGTGATGTGGGGAAATCATGTATCGATTATTCAAGTATTGTGGAAACATGGCCACATTCAGGATGAAACATGGGTGAGGGAAGATTATGTGGGGGATCAGGGGCTTAGTATTTTGAACTCAGTATCATAGAGATGCTTGGGAGTATAGCTTCAGGATGAGATGTTATCAAGTGTGGAGATTGTAAGATGCTGACCATTTCTGGAGATTTCTCAAGCTCGTTTATATGTACTATTTTTCCTTGTTGTGATTATGTTTTGTCTAGGTTTTATCGTAGGTGTGTTTGGGTAAAAATTGGATGTTTTTGGAGGGGATTTGGTTAGTTCACGGTTGGTGTATGGATCTCCCAAACCGTACGACTTTCCACAACAAATTGTGCATCCTTGGATAGAGAGGGATTGCCTATCTAGGGAATGGTTTGTCAAACAATGAACCCTCTTAGGAGTAATCGTGCACCCAATTAGAAGAGGTTCATAGTTTGTAAAATGGTGTGCCCCTACCTAGGAAACCATTCATATGGTTTTTAATATTCCATTTTTTGTTCAAAATCACGAAGACTCCAGACTTCACCGCGACTCAAACTAATTTGACCCTAAATTATTTATCTCATTTATAAAGGATCCCATATGGATTAAAACGTCTTCCAACCTCTATTATTAATTAATTGATTCACAGATTGAAGATGTGAACCTCTCCCAGTAAAATATTATCATCCTGAATGGTTTCCTCCCTCACTCTCATCTTTCCATCAAACTTTGAGGAGATGTTTTACTCAATTGGCGGTGGATCTAGATTTATTTTTTCATAGATCTATTCCATTTTATATTGATTCTAGGATTCAGATATACATATCATTTACCATCATGTTCCTGATCGATCCACTTCAGCCGGGGATTACCGTTGATGAGTGTTCATCATCATCCATAAAGTATGTGGTCTAAATTCAATTCCCATGGTCTTGACTCCAATTTTGTGTTTGCATTGTTAGATTTCAATTGGCAGTTTTGTTAATTTAATTTTTAATTAAGTAAATTAATTGATTAAATAATTTATGGAAACATGAAATTAGAATAATTAATCGGTGAATTAATTTGTGTAATGATGTGATAATGTAAGCAGTGAAATTGGATTAATTAATTAGATAGATAATTAATGGAATGTTGTGATTATGGAATTAGTGTAATTAAATTAATAAATTTTTAAATTAATTAATGGAATATTTTGAATGCAAAATTGATAGAAAATTTCATATTTATGTAAATGGTCAATTTATGTGTTATGAATTAATTGAAAAGGGGATTATGATATGATTGATTTGACCATATTAGGTTAATGTTTTATATTATTTAAATATTGTAAAATGTTTTATTGATGAGTATAAATATTATTCCATGTAAATTAAAGTATTGAACCTTTCTTATTAAATTGATTCAAAATGTACAGTTTAAATAGATTATTGATAATAAGGATAATGGTGTTTAAGATTTTTGTCTGTGAAATTATGATATGTATGATATTATGATACATGTGATTTTGTGATAAATATGTGTGGGACATAGAATGGTGCTTCAAAATCCCATAGTGATAAATGAGTGTGGTACACTACCTACTAATTCAAAATCCCACTCGTGTGATTGTTTGATAAATGCTTATGGGACATGGAATGTTGATTTAAAAGGATATAGTGATAATGAGTGTGGGATATAGACCACTGATTCAAAATCCCACATGTGTGTTATATGTGACAATGAGTGTGGGACATGGACTGCTACTTCAAAATCCCATAGGGTTCTAGTCATGATATTATAGGACCAAAATGTTGGCATTAGAATATGGTTTAAATTGTCTGCAAATTGAAATTAAAATGAAATTATAATTGTTATCATGGAATTGTGATATGTTATATCCCTTGGGAATATCTAGACTATAACATGATCCAAGGAATGTTTTGATGGTTTGGGGGTCCTTGGAAATCTGATGGTTTAATGAGGTTAAATAAAGAATAATGAAATGTGATAACTGTTTTCCTTATACATTTTATTTTATTCATTATAAAAATCCATACACTATTGTTTGATAGGATATTTTTTTAGACACTACTAGTGGTATCATATTGAGTTGTACTCAAACCCCACTTGGCTACCTGATCAGTACCTACATAGGCTTCATGTTTGCAAGACATGATAAGGGAAAAGGCCTAGTGGTTGATGGATGAGTCGGGATAAATCATGGATTAAAGTACCAAACATGGTAACATGATCGATTTAGAGTTTTCAGTGTCTTTATTTTGGGTTACACATTTTGAAACAAGAGACATGATCGACATGAAATATATCCCACTTTAGTTTTGGATATTTTATTGAAATTTTAGTCATCATGTAATATTGGTTTTTTGGTTACTCATTATATTATATGTTTTATTTATATTTATTTACTATATTGTGATACTTTGATAAGGAGGGTATAGTCACCCCATGATCTATATTAGACCCTCACTACTAGTCAGCATCATTTGGAACATGGGAAACTACACTGGAGGTCAAGTGACTGACCGACAAGGGGCACCATTGTGTGGCACCCAGGTTGGTACATTACGTACCCATTAAAGCATAAGTAACAAAAATGGGGTATTCTTAAGGTAAAAATATTTTTAAATATTACTTTAAAAATTTCTAGAGGAAAATAATGATTCTTCCGAAATCATCAATTGATTTAAAAAATGTCATAAAATATTGTCAATAATACTTTTCTTTGAAAATAAAATTTAAAAAAATAATATTTTCAAAAATATTAATAAAAAAATTCCTTAAAAACATACCGATAAAAATATAAATTAAGATTCAAAGAAAATATATTCATGATGACCGGTAATTTTTTACATTTCAATAAGTTAAGAAGAACATTGTTTTTGAACCTTAAAAAGTTTAGAAAAGTGAATTGTTTAGAAAAAACAAGAATAATATTTTCAGCCTATTTTTTAAAAATTATGAAATGTATAAAAATGAGTTTAATAAATCCTGGTGATAATTTCTAAACAATTTTTAAGAATTTTTTTCAAAACATGGTTTTGGAAGAAAAATATTTATGACAGAATAGAGAAATAAAGTTGGATTTTCTTTAAAAAATATTAATAATTTTAAGTACCAAATAGAGGAAAAAATGGAACTATTACTTCACAAATTTCATTCATAACTATATGAGAATAAAATATATTGATTTTAATATGTAAATATTAAATAATTCCTCCATGGGAGACTTAAACTAAAATAATCAAAAATAATGACGAGATTGTGAAATAAACCCTTACCACTTTGATAAATTTTGTATCATAAGACCAATGAAGTAAATAAATTTAAATGAAACATTTAATACTATGAAGATAAATTAATTCTTGATATAACATATAAAATGGGAAATATATACACCAAAAGAAGTGGTGAATATGGTGTTTGTCTCATGGAAAGAAAATTGAGACGAAAAAACCCTTTCCTTAAGTCTAACTCATCATATATGTTTTTTATCTTTATGAATAATAAACTTATATTAACTATTTAATTTTTTAATAAAGTTCATCATGTATATTATAATGTTAAATATTATTACTTAATGAATGAATTTTACATAGGATGTTTTAATGAGGGGGAATGGGCCCAATATGTATGGAGTTTTTTAACGGATTTACAGCGTACGCTTCACAGGATCATTAAGATGTGCAATTCTTGGAAAGATGGTTTCAGGGTACGGACTACGTGGGAATGGAAATAATGGATCATTCCTTTATTCTCAATACAGGGTGCTTGTGCTTATGCAAATCCAGGAACCATGTGAGATATAAGGGGATTCCCTCTTTAGGTAGTTCTATCATTGAAAGGACATAGATATTATTAAAGGATCTGGTTCCCTTCTTCAAAAACTATAATAAATCGCATGATTTAAGGTCTCTCCATGTTTCATCCATAGTGGCCCATTCCCCTTGCATCAAGTTACAAGGCCAGTGGGTGTGGTAGCTACCCCCAAAGAATAACTTCAAGATGAATACATATGGTTCATGCAAAGCGGGTATTGCTCATGGAGGAGGGGTCATTCAGGATCAATGTGGGAGTATTGTTATAACCTTTTATGAACTCTATGGTGATGGAACTAGCATACATGTGGAGGCCAATGCGTTGTTGTTTGGGATCAACTTGGGAATTCATAAGAATATTCCTTTATCCCAAGCAAAGGCAGACTCAATGATCATCCACAAGTACTTACAAGGTAAATCTCATACCCTGTGGTCGATCTCTTATATTATTAGGAAATTCAAATCTCTTCTTAACAATGGAATTATGGTCACTCACACATGGCGAGAAGGAAGTAGAGTATCGGATCATCTCGCCTCCCAAGCTAAACAAGTCATTGAAGTCATATATCCTCCTAACATTTATTTATTTAAACAATAGGGTGTGTCTTTAATCTCAGGGGATTCCCTATGTATGAACTACTTTAGGCCTCCTTAGGCCCAGTTTTTTCTTTATTGTTTTTTCCTTTCATCCTTTAATAAAAATGGACCTGATGATGATTTTTGGATTGTGAGTCGAAAATGAATTTGGTAGGATGACTATGGTAAAATTGGTAATTCTTCAAACATATTAGGAAAAATAATAATGATGTAATTATGATATTTATACACAAATTAATATTTTAAAAACAATCATGAAATATGGTTAGGAAATATAAACTATGTTACAATCATATAGATGGTAGGTTGTAGGTAAGCATGAGTACTGTTTCCATTTTTCAATGATAATTATGTAAGTTAAGTAATAATTTATCCTTATAGAATGATTATAATATCATATATACTATATTATTTCATTAATTAAATATATATATATATATCTTTTAGATGTCGTGGGGATGAAAAAATATTCACATTGATTCATGAAGGAAGTTGTCCACACATACACAAATGAAATTTTCATTTTATAGAACAAGAAAGAAAATGACATATTATCATTTCAAAATGATAAATATTTCATTAATATCATAATTATTTCAATAATATCACACATATTCATAAAATTATCCATATTACAATACATTTAAAAATTAGTGAAAAAATAATCACATCACTTCGTGAGGCGGTAGTTCACTGTACACACAAGTGACATTATTGTATCCCCTATGAAACAAAAATAAAAAAAAAGGATATATGATATAATGAATAAAAAGTTATAATTATTTTATAAATATCATATATATACTTTATATATATAATCATACCCAACCATGATATATATTTATGGAAAACATGTCACATCTATTTGTGAGGTGGATGTCAACTGTACACACAAGCGACATTATTGTTTCATATTTGAGGGAAGAGGAGATTGATATAGGTAATTACCTTACCATAATAAAATAAAATTATATTTTAGATTTTTTTATTATATAATAATAAATTTATATGATTTTAAGGAGGTGAAACAAGAAATAAAACAAAAATTCATAGTTTGGAATTCTACCTCTTCTCAGACCACATCTTTAGTATTATACCAAATTTATTCCTAGAATATATTTATAAAAAAAATAAGGATTATAGAATTAGTGGATGAAATTTTGGAAGTGGTTTGGATAGGTATTTTTTGATACAAAATTGTTTTAAATTTTGAGAAATAGAGGAGAGGGGGTTTCCTTCTATAACTGAGGTGAGTGGCAGAGTTGTAATTATGGAATAGAAAACGGTGTACCCATGTTTTTAAAATTCTAATAGTGTTAAAAATAGATTATTATTGAGCCTTAGATATTATAATTTATTATTAGATTAATAAAAAATATTTTCTAGAACATTTTAGGCCATTTTAACCTATATCTTTTTAGTTTAACTCTACGGAAAATCAGTTCTTACCTTAACGGCGATATACAATTTTTAGTATTGTTACAATTTATTATCGTAAAAAATTAAGATGAAATTATAATATAATATTAATTAACATGATTTAAAATATGGAATATAATTTTTAAAATTTAATTCCTATAATTGGAAACTTTAAATTTAAAATTAATCCCAATGAAGTAATGAAAATATAGGTTTTCAAGGGGAATATTTTCAAAAGTTTATAATGTTTTTCTATCAAAATTAAATATGAAAATTATTCAAATGAACTAAATTGTATTAATATATATATATATTTTAAATAATTTTAATCTAAATATAATATATAATATAATTTAACTTTATAAATAATTTTAAAAAAAATGATGGTTTAAATTAAAATTTTGTACTTTTCACTATTCATCAAAAAATGAATCGTTTTTTTGAAAAATACTAGAATTTTACCCTAATATAATTTTTTATATGATGATTTAAAAAATAAAGTTAAAATTTTCAAATAAAATATCTAAAATTGTTAAAAATTCATTATAAATTATGTGCACAAAGTACGACTAACCTACCAATTAAAAAAATACAGTTTTTAGGAAATATTTCTTTTATATAAAATGGTCCTAATTTTTCTATAATCAATAGATATCAATTTCATTTATTTTATAAATTCGTAAACCATATAAATCTAATAATTTACTTCTCACTATTCATACCTCCCAACATTATAGCTAGGTTATAATGGTCATGTTTAATAATAATATTTAAATAGAGTATCATGTTTCAATCAAACCTGGTGGTGTATGCACTACAAGTCATCAAAGAGATTGAATTTATATTAAAATAAATATATCATAAAGTATTGAGTTGTTATATTACATTATATTTTTAATGTTTCATGTCAAACATGTTATTGAATATGATGTCCATATTTTTAAAATCTCTGGGTGTTACATTACACCCCCATAAATAAATCGAATCCTCAAAATTTAATCTTGATCTTTGTAATCAAGGGTTTTCCATTTCAATACTCCCTTATTGAAATTACACATCATGGGACGGGTTAACAAAACATCTTATTGATAATAAAGAAGGTAAATATAAAGGTCTTACTTCATAAAAAATAACTAGGTTTATAATTAGGAGAACATTGGTGAAAAGTGGAGATATAGACATGGAATAAAAACAAAAATGATTATAAAGAGTGATAGAGGTTATTGATCACAATAAGTTGAATGATCAATGTAATGTTAATGACCTAATAATAATAAACCTATTATGATTAAAAATTCCATATTCTTCATTAGATACAAAGTTAATGTGATAAAAGTTTTTTCAAGATCCTTTCCCTAAAGTAGAGGAATTATTTTAATATCAAATAATATAAGGAAATATACCTACATGATACATTTCTATTCCACAAGAAAAATTTTATCCTTTAGTTATTCTTTGATCAAATTATAAGTCATTACATACTCCAAGAAATGAAAATCCAAAAATGAATTTTCTTATGCCTGGAGCACTAAAAGTAGATATTAATGGATCATAAATTCCATAATAGGATGATAAGTCATTGTTTCGATCTGTAGTTATTATTATAAAAAATGATTACTATATGTTATCCAATAATCATAAATCTTCATATCGTGAAGTAATTCATTAATCTATAAAGCCTTGTAAATTTTTTAACTTAAAACATTTCATAAATGGTTAAACTAATGATCCTACCAAAAGATTAATATCTAAAACATTAGTAATAAGGTCAATAAACTAAAAAATTAATTTATCATTAATATCATAAAAAAAATTAATTTTATTTTAATCACCACATACTAAACATGTGAATAATTTCATCATGTATTCTATTGAAACATAGTTATAGACTTAATCATTGTGAAACATTATTGAAAACCCACATGCTTTTTTTAAAAGGTGATGCCTTAGCCCAAAATGTCCAATGCATAAATATTATTAAAAGAATTATTAAAAGAGTCTAAAATATGGGATTATAATACAATATTTTTGATGAAAGAAAATAAGAGCAGTGAGACATCCTTCGAACAAGGTAATGTCTTGATTTACTCTGCTATTAGAAAAACCATCTAAAACCATGTTTTCTTATTGATAAACATGTGTGATGATATAGTTAAGATTGATACGTGAACAAGTGCATTCCATCCAGCGAGTAGTAATTGAACACGCAAGATGAGTTATGCTATTCAAAATTCCTTGGACTATAGTCATCGAGTCACATTCAATCCAAACGTTGTTCCAACCAAAGAGCTTGGAAAAGGCAATAGCATGTATCCGACTCTTCATCTAGGCTTCAAGGGAGGTGGTAATGACACATTTACCCTTGAAGAACCCAAGTATTTGACCAAGGGGATTCTTGAGAAAAACACCACACCCTGCAGGTCCTGTATTTCCCTTGGAGGCTCCATCAATATTGATTTTGATCCATCCTGGTGGGGGGGCTCTCTAGAACACCACTGGTGTGAGATGCAGCTAATACAATAAACAATTTTTTCAACAAATCATTTATCAGTTCGATGGTAATCAGTACAATCCAATTTACTTTATCCATATTAATCATACCTTTATCCTAACATCATTATCTCAAGATCAAGAGCATATTAAGGGTTATATTTCCCTCAATCATGTGTTTTAAAAGTTGTTTAACTTGAAACTGAATCAATATTATTGGTAATATGTACTGTCAAATGGAATATTTTAAATCCTTAATGAAACAATATTGCAATACAATCCTTATACACTTCATAATTCTAAAAACCACAAATTCATTGATAAAATACTTAGATGACATAATTATTGAGTCCAAAAACAATCACATTAATCATTAAAATTTTTCTATGGTAATATCATAAGATTGACCACGATCTATTAGATAATTTTGAGGTAAAATCCCTTGATGATTGGGAAATTCATTTCCATAGCACCCCATATCCTTGAAGTTGAATAATTGAATATTGAAAACCTTTTTATTTCCCTTGGAACCACAAGCATTGTCATCTTTATATCCAGATATTAGAAAACTACAATTCCCTTTAAGCAAGTACTAGGGTGTTTTTTTCTTTAATTATCACATATGGGAAAATCCTTCTTTACCTTATTCCCTTTATCCATGTTTTTCTCTACCATCCTCTTACTCAATTTCTTCCCTATTTCAATAATTATTTATCTATATTAATACCACATGATACTATATCCTCTAATGATCAGAAATTCTGGGTGACTAGGTACCTTTGGAGGATTGGATTTGTCCCATTAAATAAGTAGTCAATCTTGCTCATTGTGTTATGTACATAGTCCAAAACATAACTTGATAAAATTATAAAGATTTCATCATACATATAAACATTATCCTATTCCTTCTATCACATAATCAAGAAATATATTTCCATATCTTCTTTTTTCGCATGAGAATAATATTTCTTCAATAAGAGGACATTTAAATACTTTTATTCCATGTTTTTCATTTCTCTTCATCCTTAGTTTTTTGAATCAATGACCACCAATGGTCCTCATTTACTGAGAGAAGATAAACTATCACGAAAAATTTATACCTTTCACTACTCTCTATAGTAAGAAATATCTTCTATAATGAGATTATCCATTTCTTAGCTAAAATTTGATTTTTAGTCCCAATAAATGATTTATGTACCTAATGCATGAAGCGATATAACATTATTACACCACTCGGTGGACTAGAAAGATGCTGCATACAATAAAGGTTACTACTCATAATATAATATATACTATATTATTTATTTATATATACATATACACATATATATATATATATCATCCATGTGGTACGTGGATGAAATGAGATTCACATCACTTCTTGAAGGCTATAGTCCACACATACACAGTCGACACTATCATTTTTTAGTGTAAGAAATATAATGATATATTATAATTTCAGAATGAAAAATATGTCATAAATATAAAAATTATTTAATTTAGATAATATATATTCATTATCATTATCCTTATTTTCTTAGATGTAATGTTTTAGTAAAAAAATAATCATATCACTTTGTGAGGCGGTAGTCTGTTGTACACATGGGCGACGTTATCATTTCCCCTACAGAATAGAATGTTAAAAATTGTATATATGATATAATGAATTGAATGTTTTAATTATGTTATAAATATCATATATATAATTTATATCCATCATCATACCCAACAGTGAGACGCGTTGATGGAAAACATGTCACATCAGTTCAAGAGACGGTATTCTGGCATACACAAAAGTGATGTTATCATTTCACATTTAAGGGAATATGGGATGGATATAGGTTATTAAATTAACTTAATAACATATGAGTATATGGTATATAATTTTTTTTATTTTATAATAATAAATTAAGAATAATTTATGGATGGGAAAGAATAAATAAATAAATAACACACAGTTACAAATTTAACTCTTCCAAAAAACCCCATTTGGATTTCACCTAAAGAACTACTATAATAGATTTCTGACCAAACAAAGAACTATAAGATTAGGGTATGTAAGTTTGTATGTGATTGGGATAGTTCTGGTCCCAACAAAAAGTTTTTGAATAGGTGAAGAAGAGAAGAGAGGGGTGGCCTTTTATAAGGGAGGTGAGTTCCACAAAAACATGGGTAAACCTCTTTCTTTTCAAATATTACAAGTGTGGCATTCACCTCACTTATAAAAGGCCACCCCACTATTCTCTTCTTAACCTATTCGAACACTTTTTGTTGTGATAAGACCAATCCCAATCACTTCCAAACTAACATACCCTAATCCTATAGTCCCTTATTTGGTCTGAAATCTTGTATAGTAGTTCTTTAGGTGAAATCCAAAAGGGGTTTTTTGAGAAGAGTTAAATTCCTAACTGTGTGTTTTTGATTTATTTATTCTTTCCCATCCATAAATTATTTTTCATTTATTATTATACAATAAAAATATTATATACCATATAATTATATTTTATTATGTTAATTTAATAACCTACATCCATCCCATATTCCCTCAAATGTGAAATGATAACATCACATTTGTGTATGCCAGACTACCATCTCTTGAACTGATGTGACATGTTTTCCATCAACACATCTCACTGTAGGGTACTATGATGAATATAAAGTACATATATGATATTTATAACATAATTAAAACATTTGATTCATTATATCATGTATACCTTTTTTACATTCTATTATGTAGGGGAAATGATAACGTCACCCGTGTGTACAAAAGACTACCGCCTCACAATGTGATATGATTATTTTTTCACTAAAAATTTACATGAAAGATAATATGGATAATGATAATGAATATATATTATATAAATTAAATAAATTTATATTTATGAAATATTTTTCATTCTAAAATTATAATATATCATCATCTTTCTTACACTAAAAAATTATAGTGTCAACTGTGTATGTGTGGACTACCGCCTTTAAGAAGTGATGTGAATCTCATTTCATCCCTGTACCTCATGAAAGATATATATATATATATATATAAAGAAATAATATAGTATATATTATATTATCAATATTATATAATGATAAAATATTACTTAAATTCTTTCTATAATGGTCATTGAAAAATGAAAGCATTACTTATACATATATATGGCACATCGTCACCTTGATTGTAACATAGTTCATTTTTCATAAAAAAATTTCTTGATTGGTTTAAAACGTATAAGTTTGGTATAAAATGGATAATTATTTCTCTATTATAGTACTATATATGTTTAAAGAATGACCTCTTTGACCGTAGTCATCCTACCAAAGCCATTTTTGACACATAAGCCAAATATCATCAAAACATATGATGTAAACTTAATTGATTAAGTAATCATATAAACAAGGTATTAAGTGAAATAAAATGAATAGAATACTTTAAAAATGTTATTAGGTAATTATAAAATTATCATAATTTTACTATTCAGAAAGATAAATAATGTACGTGATGATTCAAATTCCAGGTAAGGGTTTCTCATCTCACTTTTACATTTGTGAGACATACACCATATTCACCACTTATTTCAATTTTATGGTGTATATAATGACCTTATTAAAATCTATATAATGCATTAATTTATCATCCCAATAATTTATTTTTTATTTAATGTTATTTATTTCATGGGGCTTATGATACAAAAGTTACCAAAGTGGTAAGGGTTTATTTTACAATCTTATAATTATTAGGGATTGTTTTTTGTTTAAGTATACCTTGGAGGAATTATATGATGTTCCTATCTAAAAATAAATCTTTTTTATTATCCTATTTTATTTCATGAAATTTTTAAAAATAGTACATTTTGTCCTCTCTTTGGTACTAAAAATTATTAAGAAATTATTTTTCAGAAAATATGGCTTTGTTTCACTATTTGGTCAAAAATAGTTTTTCTTCCAAGACCATGTTTTATAATTTTTTTTTCAAAAATGTGTTAAAACTATCCAAATGATTTATTGAAAAAATTACCCATTTTTTACTTTTTACAAAAAATCATGGAAATAAATCTTCTTGTCGTTTTCTAAACAAGAAACTTTTCTAACCTTCATACAGTAAAGTTTATTACTCATAATATAATATATACTATATTATATGGTTAAATATATATAAATATAAATAAATATATATATATATATCATCCATGTGGTGTGGGGATTAAATGAGATTCATATCACTTATTGAAGGCGGTAGTCCACACATACACAGTCGACACTATCATTTTTTAGTGTAAGAAAGAGAGTGATATATTATAATTTCAGAATGAAAAATATGTCATAAATATAAAAATTATTTAATTTAGATAATATATATTCCTTATCCTTATCCTTATTATCTTTCATGTAAATTTTTGGTGAAGAAATAATCATATCACTTTGTGAGGCAGTAGTTTGCTATACACACGGGTGACATTATCATTTACCATACAAAATAGAAAGTAAAAAAAGGTATATATGATATAATGAATCAAATGTTTTAATTATGTTATAAATATAATATATATACTTTATATCCATCATCGTAACCAACAGTGAGATGTGTTGATGGAAAACATGTCACATCAGTTCAAGAGATGGTAGTCTGGCATACACAAAAGTGATGTCATCATTTCACATTTTAGGGAATATGGGATGGATGTAGGTTATTAAATTAACTTAATAACATATAAGTATATGTTATATAATATTTTTCTTTTATAATTATAAATGAAAAATAATTTATGGATGGGAAAGATTAAATAAATCCAAAACACACAATTAAGAATTTAACTCTTCTCAAAAAACACCTTTTTAATTTCACCTAAAGAACTATTATACTCGATTTCAGACCAAACAAAGGATTATAGGATTAGGGTATGTAAGTTCGGAAGTGATTGGTATAGGTCTGGTCCCAACAAAAAGTGTTTTAATAGGTGAATAAGAGAAGAGAGGGGTGACCTTTTATAAGGGAGGTGAGTGCCACACTTGTAATATTTTAAAAGAAAGAGGTTTACCCATGTTTTTCACATTAAAAAAGGGTAAAAATGTATTATTATTGATTCTTATATATTATAAGATCCAAATATTTTAATATAGAATATTTTAGACATGTTTTGTGGTCATTTTAACCCTTATCTTTTTAGATTAACACATGATAAATCAGTTTTTTCCTTAACCACTGTAATTGTTTTTACTATTTTTACTATTCATTATAGTAAAAAAATTAATATGGTATTATAATATTATATAAATTTTTATGAATCCAAATATTGAATAAATGTATCTAAATTCTATTCAAATAATTGAAAAAATTCAATTTAAAATTAATCCCCCATGTGTGATGAGAAATCCGATTTTCAAAGTGAAATATTCAAAAGTTTACAAAGTTTTTATATCAAAATTAATTATTAAATTGAAATAAGTACCTAAATTATATTCATAGATATATAATTTATCTAATTTAACTATAATTGTTATTAATATATAATATATTTTTATAAATAGTTTAAACAAAAATATATTTTTCAATTAAATTTAGTATTTTTCATTATTTGTCAAAAAATGAAACATTTATTAAATTCATTAAAATTTACCCTATGATAATTTTTATATGATTATGTGAACAATTAAGGTTAAATTTTCAATTTTTTGATAAATTTGGAAAAAATTAATTATAAATTATATGTGCAAAGAGTGACTAAATCACCTTTTAGAAAAATATGGTTTTTTTGAAAACATTTTTTTCTTTCAAATGGTTATAATTTTATCTCTAATAAATAGGTATTTTTTTTATTTCATACATGTGTAAACCATATAATTTTTTAAATTTAGTTAGTAATTTTAAAACCCACCAACTTAATGGCTAGGTTATAATGTTAATGTTAGAATAATAATATTTTAATAGAGTATCATGTTTCATTCAAACCCCGTGTTGCATAAATTGAAATCTATTAAATAGTTTGAATTTATTTTAAAATAAATAGATCATAAAGTGTTGATATTTTATATTACATTATATTATTGGTGTTTCATGTCATACATTTTATCGAATATGATGTTCATATTTTAAAAAATCTAGGTATTACATTCTACCACCTTTAAGACATTACACCCTTGAAATTTAATATTGATCTTGGTAATCAAGGTATTTTTATTTGAAAACACAATTCTTGAAATCCCACATCATGAGAAGAGATAATACAAAAACCTCTTGATAATAGATAGTGGGAAGAAAAAGTTCATATAGATTAACATATAACTTGGTTTCTATGTAGTATAATATTGGTGGTTAGTGAAGATATAAACATGGAAGAAATGAATAAATAATTATATATAGTGATATAGGTAATTGGCCACAATAAGGTGAATTATCAATATAAAGTTAAGGACTTAAAAACCATAAATGCATGAAAATTTAAAATACTATCTCATTCATTGGATATAAAAGTAATAGGATAACATTTTCCTTTCAAGATCCATTACTTAATGTTCATGAATTATTTTTCTATCTATTAATATAAAGAAATATACTTACTTGATACATTTCAATTTCATAATAAAAATTTTAACCTTTGTTTGCGCTTCAATCAATTTTTAATTAACCACTTACTCTAAGAAATGAATTTCCAAAAATCATTTTTTAATCCTCGAAGCACTAAAACTCACTTTTAATGGATTGTAAGATCTATAATATAATAATAATCCATTCGTTAGATCTCTAGTAATTATTATAAAAAATGGTTAGTACAAGTCTTCCAATATTCATAAATCTTCAAAAGGTGAAGTAATAAATTAATATCTAAAACCTCATCCAAAGTCCAACATAAACCATTTCATAAATGGTTAAAATTACGAACCTTCCAAATTATTAATATTAAAATATTTAGAAATAATTCCACTAAATTTTAAAAATAAATTTTTCATTAATCCCTAAAACAATAGGAAGTATATCTTAATTGTCATCTACCTGACATATGAATTCTTGCGTCATGTATTCTCTTAAAACATTTTAATAAATGGAATCTCCATAAAACCTTATTGAAAATATTAATTCTTCATTATTACACAAAAAAAATTTATTATTTAATATATTTCATAAATCCAAAAATGCTATTAACTATATCAGTGATAGCATAAAATACATTTTTGATAAATCATTTATCAGTTCTAAGTTAGTTAGTACTATCCAATTTATATTATCAATATTAAAAATCCCTTTATTATAGAGACCCAATCCTAATGTACATGGATATTACATTAATTTTTCAGAATACTTAATACATAAAAAAACAGACACCCAAAGACCGTTTTAGTTTAATGCCTTTGGAAACTTGGAACACAATCTTCAAATTGTGGTGAAATATATTCAACATCTACTATAAAGATCTTCCCATTTTTTCCTACCTAAAACATTATTTATATCTTTGGGAAAATAAAACCTAGAAAGGGTGAGATTAAATGCTCAGAAAGGGTAAACATAGAGAAAATAAAATTATCCATAAACATTTGAACGTAAAAACATGAGCATAAAGTTTAAACATCAAAATCTTGAGCAATGACGAAAATATTGACAGTACATAAGGAATAAATCATAAATGAATAGTTACCATGAAAGGATAGAATTGGAATAAAATTTGTAATTTTGGCATAAAATTAAGCACAAAATTTGATTTCCATCGTATCCAAGGCATTGCTACCAAGACCATCATAGTGGACAAAGTCTATTACTGAATCGGGTTTACTTGTCGTTCCATCCCTGTATTACTAAACCAGATTTACTTTCTCTTATATCCATGTCAATATCATGAGATATAAATATTTACCCAGTTCATTATAGGGATATATAGGTCCCACCCATCTCATAATGAAACCATTCTTACATGTTCTACAAAACATAAATCATTTATCATAACATAACCCACGAAATAAAATGAGTTACTTAAATATCATTCCATCATAACATAATCCATATAAAATATCATTATATAATTAAACCAATAAAATTATAGTAATAATAAAGATATAAATATAACCCTATCTAAAATATCCATCTTAGATGGAAATTTTTTTTGATGAAACACTTGAACTTAGTTCTTGAAGAAAATATCTTTTACTATTCAATTTTTTTTTCTTTTCTAAAAATGTCATGATATTTTAATAGAAAACAAGTTAATTTAAACTAAAATTGAAAAAAATTAAAATAATATACATGGAATTAATTCTTTATAAAATCATAAAATTATGTTCATGCCATATAAGTTAAAAAAACATTCTTCTCGTACTTTTACTAGAAAAGTCAAAAAGTACCTCATACGGTATAAAAAAGAAAGATTCCTTATATACCATGCAGTAAAAGTATAAAAGGTTAAAAATGAATTTAAACATCCAGATAATAATAAGACACATTTTATTAGACTATTTTTAGAAAACATGGAAATGGATCATAAATATATCCTTAGTAGATACTCACAAATAGACAATCTTTGATAAAATGAGATTGGAAAAGTTATCCCTTACCTTAGATCCAATTTCTTCTGTATATGTCACAAACTCTTATATAGTGGGTTTAAAAATATTATTAACTTGTAACAGAACCATAATAATATTTATGATATCATATATGATTCATTTACTACTTTATATCACCAGTTCATTTTCCAATTCCTTGTTAAAGCAACATTTTGGGAAATAATCTTTTCATTTATCGTACGTGTTTAGACTTGTTGTTCTTGATATTATTACTTATATCAGGATTTACTTAGTTCCATAATGTAAAAATTTATTTATATATCATATATATTCATTATATATATATATATATATAATAGATAGATAAATGAAATGGAAAACACCGTTTATAGAGACAGTAGGCCGTACATATGCATGAACAATGTTTTTGTTACGTTTTTAAATAGAATGGAGTTAAATGACATACATATATACATAAATATAGTATAATTATTATGTAATATATTTAATGATTATTTATTATATATACTTTATAATCATTCTTGAATGGTTAACATGGTGAATGAATCTCATCGTGTCGTGGAGACGGTAAGTTGTACGTACGCATAAGCGATGATATCATTACCATATTTGTTGAATGGTATTAAAGTGTATAGTTTATAATATATAAGAATTAGTATCATGTTATAATAATCATATATAATTTTTATTTCCATCATTATACCCATCCAAGTAAGGTGGTGGTTAAAAAAACAGATTACCCCACGACGTGGAGATGATAATCCATACGAACGCACGCGTGGTGATTTCGTTTTTCGTAGTACGGATAGAAGGTGAAATAGGGTTGTCTTATATTTATAAAAAAAATATCAGTATATGAGTGATACTAATGTTATTACTTTACAATGAAACAAATAAGGAAAAGTATGTATAATAGGAAATAAATTTTTAAGAATCAGTAGAATAGATTACCTCTTCCTCAATGTGCCTCCTTTATATTTTCTCTTAGGGCACAAGAGTTATTCTTTTGAGAATACCAATACCTCTAGAATATAACTAGAGAATTTGAGAAGAGAAATGGTGAGAGGTTTTTCAAGTTTGAATGCTTAAAATGGAGTGAAGAGAAAAGGGAGGAGGTGCCCATTTATAAGAGACGAGAGAGGAACTTTAGGAAAGTTACAAAATATTAATTTATATAAATTTCATTTCAACTTAAAAAGGTCCAAAACTTATTTAATTCTAAGATACAATGATCTTATTTTGAATACCCATCATTAAATAATTTTTTTACAAGTTTTTAATATTTTGTAGCCTTATCGTTTTGGCTTTACCCTTATTTTACACTTTTTAATCTTACCATGATATCATATTATTTACACATTTTGGGTTAATGTATTTACCATATCATGTAAAAATAATGAAAAAGTTATTTATGGAATATTTGGACTTATATTAACCATTTTTACAAATTTTACATTTTTTAGAATTTAATATCATTTAATAAACTATCCTATTTTTGAAGTTATGAATTGTGTCAATTTTGGACACTATTCTTACATGACTTTTTTTAAAAACACATAAAAACCTGATTCCTTCAATAAAAAGTCATTAAAACAAATATAATAGGTCAATATCATCCATTAAATTCTTTTATGAAATCAAAATAACAAAATTACTAATTTTTAATATTTATGAATTCATTTATTTGAATCCTTTATTAATGAAGCAATCATTTCATCATCCTTGTGTCATAATTAAATTTATTTATTTAATGTCCAAAAATTAAAAATAAAATATAAATGTGTAGAAAATATTTTTATATTTTTAATTACTATTTATAGTCAGAGAGATCACTTATATAACCCCATATAAAAATTGTTTTAGTAAAAGATATATGTTTAGGTTATATTTTTCTTTACATTAAATTAAAAGTAATTAAATGACATTTTCACTTAAAGGTGGCTCAATGGGGTCGAACAATCTACCCAACTATGCCCACGGCTTGTATCATCCAATTGGGTTAATACACATTTTAGTGTAATTATAATAATTTTTTAAACTTATTTACCAGACATACCCTTTAACCATGGTAAAGAAAAAATATACTGAAGTTACTATTGATAATGTCTAAAAATAAAAGCTGTATATTTACAAAATATGGACCTCCTGATTCCAAATAAAGAACCTATTTTTCTAAATTTAAAATATCGAATTGGAAATAATTAATAGAAAATTAATTCTCTTTATCAAAACTAAAAAATGTGTTTTTAAGAAGTAAAAACTGCCAAAAGATTGACATGTGTTTATGTCCAATTTAAAGTGAAATTACTTACAATGAAAAAATTTGGATTAAATGGTAAATATAAAATCAAATTAAATGTTAAAACTAATTAAAAACACAATCCAATTAAATAAATAAACTAGATGAAAAGAAAATTTTGAATTAAAATGTAGTATTTTTCACTATTCATTAAAATTTTAATTTTATCATAAATATACAAAAAAATCAAAAATAAGTTAATTTTTATGTCACAATTACAAAAAAAAGTTTTTTTTTTCAAATTTAACTTATAAAAGTGTCAAAAACAAGATTTAAAATGGGTGCTCCATCAAAAGGCAGTTACACTGCATTTTTCTTGAAAAATACTTCTTTTATTCGAAAAATTCACTTTGTTCTCATACAATAATCTATATAATGTGTAAGATGAATAATAGTTTTATAGAATTAAAAATTTGGTTAACATTATTCATAACATCTAGTTTATATCCCATTAAATAATAATATTTCAATAATATATCATTGTTTCGTGAAACTCAGTATCGCGTACAATGCAAGCTATCGAGGAAGGTCACACTTGCCGGTAACGCTAGCCATGTCAGTGTTGCGTGTCATGAAAGATTACTTTGTTTTTGTGTATAAAATAATCAAAACAAATTTCATTTATAAATTTAACAAAATCTGTACTCAATGTTGCGTGAAATCAATTCTAACAAAAGAACTTGAAATTGTGTGTAACAAGAGCCCATAATAGTGTTGTGTATACTGCATGCTAATACAGTGTTACGTATAACACAATCTAATCTTGGTGTAGCATTCCAAAAAATACATAAAAGAAATTAAAAATAATCTCGCTCATAAAAACATGGGGTGTATCATTCTACCCCCTTAAATGAACTTCTCCCTCAAAATTTGTTGGGGTTATAAATGGTTTTCTACTTGAATGTTTTTCTCATAGAAAACCACATCGTAAAAAAAAGGAATACTAAAACTTCAGTTTAAAATGAAAGTTAGAAACATAATATTTACACAATTTAACTTATCATTGGGTTTCCACATAGAATACCATAGGTGGGAAGTGAAAATACAGATATAGAAGAGAAATATAACCATCATGTCCTGATAGATAGTGATAGAGAATACGGTTTGGAGATAGTTAACTACCAGAAATCCATAAATATGCTATCATTTAACTGACCATATGATTCATTGGATAAAAAGGTACTAGGATAACATTTTTGGTTTTGAAGTTCTCTTCCCTAAAGATTAAGAATTTTGCATAAATACATAATTGATTTTGGTATAATTTCTCTGTTGTTCATGCCTTGAAAAATTTCCACTTCAACTCTTATTTAAAGAAATAAAGTTGAATTTTTCATTCTTGAAGTGTTTGAAGATCATGCGATAGAATGACAGGGAATTCCATCTGTCTCTATCACAAAAAGGTTAGCACAAGTTATTAAATATAATTAATTCCATCTATGGTGATATTAACCGTACATGATTCCAAAAATGGACTTATAATTCATCTATCATACCGCATAATAAAATAAAACTATTTTTTACTAATAAGGTTCTCCTGGAAGGCCAATGGTAGGTGATAAGGGACTGTCTCACTTCAGTTGTGGGTTTGATTCCCGTATCCCTGTCCGACGTGATGGGTTTTCACTCATCCCATGGGTTGTATTTTTTCTAAAACTATACTATTATAACATTCCAGAAATAAAATAAAAGTTCTATCCTTAAACAATACGATCATATGTCCAACTTAATCCATTCCAACCTTTAGGCTTATCCAAAATACTTATATCAAATATCACAGTATAAAGAAAAAAAAATACTAGAAAGGTTATATAACAAGCATGTTAATACCATCATTTATCTCCCATATATCATAAGATATATCTTGTTGGTCACATTCCAAACATGTGAACACCTTAATCATGTACTCTCTTGAAACATGAATTACTATAGAAACTTAGTGAAAACAATAATGCCGTCAAAAGCTAACTCTTTCCTCATAAAAAAAAATCCCAAAAATTATATATACTCAAACCATGTTATCACTTTGTCCTTATACCCGCCATGAGCTCATTAATACTGTCAAACATTTCATTATCTCATTGTCCCTTCATTATGGACATATCATGTGCTTTCCAAAAATATTTTAATAACCTTTCATGGTTACCAGTACCATTAAACATATATTTTCAATTACTTAAGTAAAAACAATAGTTTAACAATCCTTAGATGTTTCTTTATTCCATAGTACCATTAAATTACTTACACTACATTACTCTTGATAAAAATGTAATCATTCCACTACCTTCTTTAACCACTGACCAAGCTTTATCATTTTATTCCTGAACACATCTTTTACATCATATATCATTTTTAGTCTCTTCATTGTCACCAACATAAATACTACCCATACGACCATGCTGATTCTCTTCATGATATTTTTCCTTAGGGAATCAATTTTCATATTTTCCATACATTCCACATTTAAAAAATTTAACCATTGTTGATGCCTTATTAATAGCATTATCTTTGTCCATTGTGTTAATACAATATTTTCCTTTGAAACTACTAGCTTTGTGTCCTTCCTTTCCACACCCAAAGAATCTTCTAGTTCCTTTCAAATATTCTTCTTGATTCCTCTTCCCACATGATTTACATGAGGAAAATTGAACTTTCTTTCTTCTGTGATCATCATGAAAATCTATCTTTCTATTATTAGCTAGGTTAGGAAACTTACCAAGGTTGATATTATTGATCATATTATAATATGACTGATTAGACATAACAATGATGTTTCACCTTCCAACTCCTGTTTATTTTGTTTTCTCATGAATAATATCATTCCTTTGTCTATCATATTCTCTATTAACATGAATCTTCTTGTTTCTAGCCATTTTCTAAAATATGAAAAGAATAGTGTGAGTGGAAAAAATCATACTTGGAAAATGAAATAATCAATGGGGAGTACTTTTAATCTCTAACATCTTACGTTTAATCCTAGGTAATTCATGATAATTATCTTAATTCTTGGATTGAAACCTATGGTTATACTTAACCTTAGGTACATCCCTAGACACACCTTAGAAAAATCTCTAGGGATCTCAATAATGTTTTTGAATCCTAGTTTCCAAAGGTTGACTAAGACTTTACTCTAATACCAAATATAGTGACCCAAGCCTGACATACATGGATAATACATTACTTTTGTGGTATACTTAATACTTAACACAAATCGACGCCCAAAGACCATATTAGTTTAGGGACTTTGGAAACATAGAACACAATCTTCTAATCATGGTGAAAGATCTTCAACATCTCCCATAAATATCTTCCCCTTTTTCCCTACCTAAAACCTTTATTTATATCCTAGGGAAAAACATATAAATGGTGAGCTCAAATGCTCAGTAAGGGTAAACATGGAGAAAATAAAACAATCCATAAGCATTTAAACATAAAAACATGAACATAAAGTTATACATAAAAATCTTGAGCAATGACATAAATCTTGGTAGTACGTAAGACATAGATCAAAAAGAAAAATTAACCATGATAAAATAGCATTGGAATAAAACATTTAACTATGGAAAACAATTAAGCAAAAAATGTGATTTCCATCATAGCCAAGGCATTGGTTCCAAGACCTTGATAGTGGACAAAGTCCATTACTGAACTAGGTTTACTTGTCATTCCAGCCCTGTATTACAAAACCTGATTTACTTTCCATTAGAGCCATGTCTATATTATGTGATATAAATCAATACCCAATGAATTTTAGGTAGATATAGGTACCACCCATATCATAATGAAATTATTCTTACATGTTCCACAAAACATAAATCATTCATAATAACATAATCGAGGAAATAAAATGGGTTTTTTAAATATCATTCCATCATAACATAATCCATATAAAATATCATTCTATAATCAACACAATAAAATCATAGAAATAATAGGTATAGAAACATAATCCTATTTAAAATCTCTATCTTAGATGGAAAATAATTTTGATGAAACACTTGAACTTAGTTGTTGAGGAAATATCCGTTCTTCTTCAAAAATATTTTCTTTTCTCAAAATGTCATGCAATTTTAAATGAAAAGAAGCTTATTGAAAATAAACTTGAAAAATTATAAAGGAATATTCATGGAAATAATACATTATGGAAGCATAAAAATCCATTCATTCTGTATAAGTTAAAAAAATATTCTCCACATACTTTTACAGGAAAATTCCAAAAGTACATTATATGTTAAACAAAAAAATGATTCCTTGCATACCATGTACTAAAAGTCAAAAAGGGTAAAAATGAATTTAAACATACATAGAAGAATAATACCCATTTTATGAGAATAATTTTAGAAAAAAAGGACATGGATGATAAATATATCCCCAGTAGATACTTACAAATAAACAATCTTGGATAAAATGAGTTTTGAAAAGTTATCCATTACCTAATGTCTGATTTCATGGGTATGTGTCTCAAACTATTGTATAGTGGGTTTAAACATATTATTATCTTGTAACAGAACCATAATAATATTTATGATATCATATATGATTAACATACAACTTTATATCACCCATTCATTTGTCAATTCTACGTTTAAGCAACGTTTTGGGAAATAATTGTTTCATTTATCGTACGTGTTTGGACTTGTTGTTCTTGATATTATTACATAGATAATGATTTACTTACTTACATAATGTAAAAAATGATTTATATATCTTATATATTCACTATATATATATAATAGAAAGATAAATGAAATGGAATATACTGTTTATTGAGACGGTAGGCTGTACGTACGCTTGAACGCTGTTTTCATTTCCTTATTAAATTGAAGGGAACTAAGTAAATAAAATATATATACATAAATAAATTATAATTATTATGTCATATATTTCTTGATTATTTTTTATATATACTTTATAATCATTCTTGAATGGTAAACTTGGTGAATGAATCTCATCACGTTATGGATACGGTAAGCCATACGTACACACGAGCGACGATATAGTTCCCATATTTTTTGAAAGGTATTGAAGTGAATGGTGTATAATATATAAGAATTATTATCATGTTATAATAATCATATATAGTTATTATTTACACCATTATACCCATCCAAGTAAGGTGGTGGTGAAAAAAATAGATTACACCACGGAGTGGAGATAGTAATCTATATGTACGCATGCGTGGTGATTTCATTTTTTATAGGATGGATAGAAGGTGAAATAGGGTTATTTCATACATATAATAAAATATTTTATATGAGTGATACTTATTTTATTACTTTATAATGAAACAACCAAAGAAGGATAAGTAGAAGAAGAAATAAATCTGAAATAATCTGTAGAAGAGATTACCTCTTCCTCGACATGCCTCCTTTAAATTTTATCTTAGGGCACGAGAGTTGGTATTTGGAGAATACCATAACCTATAGAATGTAACTAGATAATTTTAGAACATAAATGGCCAGAAATTGGGTGATCTAGAAATCTTAAAATGTAGTTAAGAGGAAATGGAGGAGGTTCCCTTTTATAATTGAGGAGAGGGGCACTTTAGGAATATTTCAAAATATTAATTTATTATAAATTCAATTTCGACTTAAAAAAGTCCAAAACTTATTTAATTATAAGATAAGATGATTTTGGTTCTAATAACCATCATCAAATAAATTTTTGAAAAGTTTTGAATATTTTTTGTATCCTTATCCTTTTGGTTTTACCCTTATTTTACCATTTTTAATCTTACTGTGATATCTTGTTATTTACACATTATGGGTTAATGTAATTACCATATAATGTAAAATGAAGGGAAAAAGTTATTTATGGAATATTTGGACATATATTAACCATTTGTAAAAAAATAATTTTTTTTAAAAATTAATATCATTTAATAAACTATTTTATGTTTTAAGTTATGAATTGTGTCAATTCTAGACACTATTCATACAAGACTTTTTTTTTAAAATTTATAACAACATTATTCCACAAAAAAAGGAATTATATAAAATATAATATGTTAATATAATCCATAAAATTCTTTTATTACTTGAGAATAACAAATTACCATTTTTTAATATTTTTAAATTCATTTATTTGAATCCTTTATTAATGAAGCAATCACTACATCATCCTTGTATTATGAATAAATTTATTTATTTAACGTAAAAAAAATTCAAATAAAATATTATTATATATAAAATCGGTTTAACTTTATAATGGGTATTTATAGTCGAAGATATCACTTATATAACCCCATATAATATTTTAGTAAAATATATATGTTTAGGTTATATTTTCCTTAACATTAAATTAAAAGAAATAAAATGTCATTTTAACTTAAAAGTGGATCCATGGGGTCCCCAAATCGAAAATGTATTACCATGGTTGGATATTTATCATCCAATAAGTTTAGGAAACATTTTTGGGTAATTATAATATTATTTGTTACCCTTATTTACCCGATTTACCCTTTAACCATGGTTAATAAACTATTTACTAAAGTTACTATTCATAATGTCTAAAAATAAATGTTACCTATTTACAAAATTTGGACCTCCTGGTCCAAAATTTTGAATCCATTTTTCCAAATTCAAAACCCATAATTGGAAGAAATTAATTTAAAATTAATTCCTGTTTCAAAACCATAAAGTGTGTTTTTAAGAAGTAAAAACTACAAAAAGATTGACATGTGTTTATGTCTAATTTTAGAGTGAAATTACATACAATGACAAACATTGTATTAAATGGTAAAAATATAATCCAATGAAACTTTCATCCCAATTAAAAAGATACTCTAACTATATAAATAAACTAAACGAAAATGCTGTTTTGAATTAAAATGCTGTATTTTTCACTATTCATTGAAATTTGAATTTTATCAAAAAAATTCCAAAATTTCAAAAAAAGTAAAATTTTATGTCAAAATTCAAAATAAGAAGTTTATTTTTTCAAATTAAACTTATAAAAGTGTAAAAAACTAGATTTAAATTGGTGCACTATCAAAAGGTTGTAAAACTGCACTTTTTGAAAAATACTTTTTTTATCTGAATAATTCATTTTGTTCTCATACCATAATCTATAAAATGTGTAAGATGAATAATAATGTTATAAAATTTAAAATGTGGTTAATATTATTCATAAAGGCTAGTTTATATCCCATTAAATAATAATATTTTTGTTGTACCCCCAGTTTCGGGTACATAAAACTCTTTCCTAACATTTTTTTAAATTAGTGTGTATTTGATTGGGTTTCTATAAAATATATAGTTTCCATAAAATAGATATTTTCCATAAAATATAGAGTTTCCATAAAATAGAGAGTTCCTTAAAGTGGGGTGTTTCCATAAAGTGGGGTTTTTCCATAAAGTGGGTTGTCTCCATAAAGTGGGGTGTTTCCATAAATTGGGATATTTTCATAAAAACGGGTAAAGGTGAAGGATTGAAGAATTTTTTTTGGGGGGGGGGGGTTTAGGGACTGTTGGTACCAAAAGTAAGGTTGCATGATCCATACATGGTTGGCACAAACTGTGTGGTCAAATCTTGCGCAGAGGTCAAATCTAGATCCTTTTTCTATGAGCTTACTTGTTTTTGCTCTATTTATTTCGTTTTAGCTTTAAAACACCCCTAATTTGATATTAAAATCACTATATGGCTGGATAACCCTCCCCACATGATTTTATGCCATTCCTGAGCCTTCCCTTAGTGATTTCCAGCCCGATTCTTGAGGTATATAACCATTCTTTACAGATTTGTCATGTTTTCTTTGATCTGCATATATCTACTTATCTCATCTCCATTATTTCTCATATTTTAAACTATAGGGGATATATCTATTTTTTTGATGCCAAATATTTCAATTTTGAGTCATGATCTTTCTATTATAAGAGATCTAAGGCCGCTCTTGGAGAATCGACCTGCTTCCTTATGCATTCTTCGTCTGTTGTTAAAGTTTCATCAAAACCTTCAAGGTACGTGGATTCAATCTCATATCCTCTGGATAGAATTGATCGTTTTAGATTCAAATTTTTTTATTGATTGTGAAATGTGTGAAAAAATATTCATTTGTGATGATTTATTTATTTTTTTGCGAAATTGGGTGATCTTGGTGAATAGTTGTGCAAAAGAAGGTTTAATTTAAAATAAAGATTTTAAATTATGGATTATTTGGAATTTATAAATGGTTGGTGAAAATTGGTTTTCAATATAAATGATTTTCAATAAAAATTGAGTTTTATTGAAATGGTTTGAAGTTGAAATGGTTTGTCATTGAAATGGTTTTGAGGGAAATGGTTTTCAATAAAAAGATGTTTTTATTGAAAGGGTTGTTTTGGCGTGATCGTTGGGAATATGTAGTGTGTGTTCATGTTACATATACGATTCTTGGTTGAAATATGACCTTGTTCTTGGTTCCAAATGTTTAATGGAACATTAGAATTGCATATACGTGGCTTGGTTGAAATATGACCTTGTGCTCGGTGCCAAATAGTTAATGAAACATGGGAAGAAATTACCATGTGATGACTTGGTAGATCGACAAGAAACTGTTCATGAGTGTGGAACTATCATAACATAACATGCATGGTTGGTTTCATGGGTTTGAGTAATGGTTTGGTTTTCCGATATAGGGATATTGGGATTTGGTTGTAAAGATTGTCTGGTTATTTTTCTATAAAAATATCATTCTAGAAAAATTGGTTTCAATTACACTTTTATGGTTTTGGTAATGAATGGTTTTGGAACCTTATTTAAATTCAGTTATAAATTTCCTTGGAGAAATTGTTTTATATAAACCATTTTATAAAGTTGTTTCTAACTCTTATATACAAGTGGCATGAGTAGGGAAGTCATTGGGGGGAAACATACTGAGTTTGGTACTCACCCCTGCTTTAGCACTTTGGTGATTTTGCAGATGCTATCTTCTGGGACATGGGAAAAAGGTAATGATTCACACGTGTTTAGCACTACCTCGTTATGTTGGGTTGTTCGGATATTTTGGAGCTTGGAGCATGTGGATCATGGAGTCTTGAGGTCTTTGGAGAGTCTTGTGTAGTTTATCCGCTATGTACTCCGATACTTGGTTATCCTTCCATAGTTTCTTACTTTGATGTGGTATTGAGTGCATGAAGTTATTGAGTTTTCTTTCATCTATTCATGCATCATATAGTGAATGTTTATTTATGGTTATTAGGTTTATTAGTTTATTTCCTAAAGGGTAAATCTTCCCCCACTTGTTTTTGAAACCCTTCAACATTTATTTCCAGCCTTTAGCATATTGGGGATGTTGCTTAAGGCCTAGTAGTGACTCGTTGTACTATCAAGAGTATGAGAATTGGTGGGTCATTACAAATGGTATCATCTTGTTCGATCCTTTCCTAACAAGTAGTCATCAATTTTCCTAGTTTTGGAGATGAAATCCCTTCTTGTCTATTCCTTGGGTGGAAATCATAGAAAGGATTTGGATTGTCGGAACATGAAATATATTGCATAAAAGGACGCAACTAACCCTTTTCTGGTGAACTTCAAGTTACCAAGGAGTTGGGTAAATAAGTGTTTGGAGATACTTCTAGGATTTTGAAATCTCATTGTCATGGGTTTATCCAATGAGACAAGCATGACATGAATTATAGAGGAATGACTTCCCACTAGGAGTTCATACATAATTTAGAGAAATGATCATTTTTGAAAAGTATGGAATTGGTTTTCAAATGATTGATTTTGAAAAATTGAATGATTATCATATTTTGAAAATGTTTTAATTCTCAAAAGAATGTGAAGTGGTTTAAAAAGTTGTTGAACATCGAAAAAAGAATGATTTGGAAAACAATTTTGTGATAGTTGATGTGATAGAACTTGAAATGATAAGCCAACAGTTGTTAGAGAGTGAGATTAATGGAGTTTTCTGTTAGTTTAGAAAATGGAACCTGGTAGGCGTCATCAAAACCAACCTGAAGAAGATGCGGAGAATGCATCTGAACCACGTGTGAACCAAGATCTGGTTCAATGTATTTTCCAAGCATTTCAAGCTGTGGACACAGGGAACTAGAGGAATGATACACAACAGGTGGATCATACCATCCAGTTCATAAAGTAGAATCCGCCTAATTTTTGGGGTGATTCTGAACACAAGAAGGCAGATGTGTGGTTATGTAGAAAGAATCGTATCTTCGACTTAATTGGCAGACCAGTAGAGCTAAAGGTCAAACTGGGGACTTATATGCTCGAGGATCTTGCACATCAGTGCTAGGATTTAGAAGTGTAGGCTAAATTGGATGAATGACTTACGTGGGAGGATTTTGAGGAATTGTTCAACAAACAATTCTATCCTCACACGTTCAAGATCCAGAAAATGAGGGACTTCTTCAGCCTGAAACAAGAGAGTCTCTCTGTCACAGAGTATGAAGCCAAGTTCATGAACTTATTACACTTTCCAACAGAAGTCATGGAATGTGCCTCTTTGAAGGCACACATCTTCGAATCAGGGCTACGATAGGAGATTCAGTCAAAGTTGGTAGTAGTTTGTACTACCGACTATACATAGATGGTGAACTGAGCGACTGTGGCTGAACGTGATATATCAGGATCTATGGGAGGAGGCATGATGACACCTATAGGAAATGGTGGGAACTAAACTACTGGGAAAAAGAGGAAAAGGGGCACATATTTCTATGGTGAAATTGGAAATCAGAACCCGATGACTAGATCAGTAAACCTTCATCCACGACCCCATAGAAAAGTAGGTGGTTTTCAATGTGGTTCTCTTGACTATATAAAACAAGATTGTACAGAACAACCTAGAGCATGTCATAATTGTAACAAGATGGGACATCTTTAGTGCTATTGTCATAGTGATCCAAGGTCAGGTGCTCGAGACACTTCTCAGCTATCGTAAGCATTTTATGCTTCGATGAGATGAGGATAGAAGAATTAGTATCGTCAGTAGAGCAGAACTATCCATGGTGATTCTAGAAATACCATGACTACTCCACAAGGGAAACCTCATCATGGAAACAAGGAGAATAATATAGTGAAGAAGCAATTATATGGAGTTGAGTAGATGATTGTTGATGATCATGTTGGACTATCTATAGTGAGAGGTAGAATTCTATTGAATTCTAACTTTGTGAAATTGTTGTTGGATACTGGTGCATCACATTCCTTCATTTCTTTTCATGTTATTGAATTGCTATGTTTAAAATCGGAAATGATGCCTTATATTTTGAAACAACAAACTTCTCTCGGTGAAAGAGAATTTCAAACCTTTGTGTGTAGAGAATGTGATATAACTGTTGATGGAGCTAAGCTAAAATGGGACTTCACGATTGTTTCCCTCAGAATTTGGGGATGAACTCATTGATTGATGGTTCAATCATTCCAATCAGTTTCTAACAGGTTTGTTTGTAGAGCCGAAAACATCCAATGATTCCATATCCATTTGGACCTACTTTCCAAACGTAGGCGCTCATTAATTGTGAACTGACGAGGGTTAGGAATTTGCATTAGTCGAGAGGATGGGAGGTCAGACTCATCACACCTTTTTGAGTGGAATTATTGTCTACTCCAGGACTCTCTTTATAGATTTAAGTTATGTTCGTGAATCCTTATTACATTACCAAGTATAAAATGAGCTTTCGTTTAGTCGGACAATCAATGATTGATATGTAAGAAATTCATAGAATGTTTTATATGTATTCGAGGTTCTTCATCGATGAAGAATCATCTGTATTTGTTAAATATTATTAGTTGATGGTATCCTTAAAATACATAAAAGTCTCTTGGTCATTATGATGACCATACTAGTTTTAAATCCACTCAGTGGGGCACTTGATGTTTACTGTCATTCAGGAGGACATGGATTATTTCAGAATTGGGATCGTACCTGTTGATGGGCTACCTACGTATCCTTTGTTTTGGAAAAGGAATCAGAAACCACGTAGTTCAAATAAGGGAGTATAATGATTATTCATGATTTATGGCTCAAAGAAATAAGTCATGATTACTTTTACACTCTAAGCTCACGTGAGTCATGCTCGGTGTGAGAAACAAGAGGCATTGGTAAAACCAGACAATTATGCCATGAAATATGCAATGATGTGGGGCTTATGTGTTTATGACTTCCCAAAAATAGATGGGGATTAAGATTTACTTCAGGGAAGAAATCTAGGAACATGGTCCATAAAGATATATGTACTTTATGTAGATTCTGGATACTCTAATCTTGAGGCTTACTCCTAAGGATGATGCCCAAGTTAGGAGTGGAATTATGATTGGGTTTTACTCCTGAGAAAAAAAGCCCCAAATCAAAACTAAATTAGAACTGGTTAAGAGAAATTAAGACTGGGGCTTACTCCTGAGAAGGAGGCCCAGGTTAAGGGACTTGAAAATTTAAGGGACTTGGGGCTTACTCCTAAGGAGGATGCCCATATTTGAGAATTATGACTGGGGCATATTCCTGAAATGGTGGCCTAGGTTAATGAGTTCTCTCATCTTAAAGGATGAGGTTGAATGAATGAAATCTCAATCTTTAGTGACATAAAGATATATAAATCACTAGGTTTTGAGAGAAATTACAGAGAATTCCTTTCAGATAAGGAAGTCAAATCAATAAATCATGCCAAAAATGGCTTTGAAGAGTGTCTTGAAGACTGAATCTTGAATAGGAGAGGTGGAATGACATAAGAGGGGTGAAATGGGAAAGAAGGGAACCCAAAAAGGAAAGTGTGTACAAGTCCTAGTAGGCGCGCAGGTACTGCGTGGACGCGCAATTCCTGGTTGCGCATGTATACCTGCGCGACACATGGGTACTTGCGCGTTTGTAAACCTACATGGTAATACTTGGGCGACCCTTGACCAATGCCTTTATCATTATCCTGAGGTACTTCTAGAAGAGAGGCACGCAAGTTTTGGTGAGGAAGTAGGGCGGTGCACAAGTATCTTCATTTCCCTTAAGGGTAAAACACTTTAGGCAAGCAAGTTTTAGTGAATTCTAACACTTAGACCTTACTCCTATTGTTTATACCTTACATTCTTGGAAAATAATTACCTTAGAAGTGTTCAGAAGTCCTGAAGAAGAGACTTGGGCGTTCAGAGCTCTAAATCTGAATTCTAGAAAAATTCCTCTCGCAATGGGGGGCTCACAGGGTCTATTTATAGGCTAGAGAAGACCCCGACCAGTTATCCTTTAGGGAACGCAAGTCACTTGCGTGACCATTAGGTGGAGCGTAACTACACTTACACGACAATGAGAGAACTTGCGTGACCTTTGTGCTTTTGAAGCCTTGTTCATGCCTTTGTCGATTTTTGATGATTTCTTCAAAGGATGAATCAATTTGTGCTAAGTCATTTACCTTTCCATTTTTTAGACAATGTGATGAAAAGGAGCGTCAACAAAAGTCCCCCCTCAGAGTTGGATCTGAAAGAAACGAGGATGTGACTCTGAGGAAAAGAAGAAAACTAAAGGAAAAGCGGCATGCAAGTGTTCAGGGCGCAATACTTGGCGCGCAGGATGTGGTGCGCAAGGTACGGAATTCAACTTTCAGCTAGATAGACTTCGGAGTACAGGGTACTGCTATGGCCAATAATTATGTGGTCCCATTTGTTGGATCGGAGAAAAACGGGAAGGATTGATGGCAAGAGGGGGGGTGAATTGCCTTTTAAAAAAAAGATTAACAAAGTAAAATCAAAGTTGAAATGCAGCGGAAATAAAAGAGGCAATCACACAAGAAATTGATAACGGAGTTCGGCCAAAACCCGGCCTACGTCTCCGCTCCCAACTCAACCGTTGAGAGATTCTACCGCTTGCTTTTCAATGGTTTTAGCAAGAAACCCACTAGGCTTTGAGGTAGCACTAGAACCTATTACAGCTTGCTTTTGGTGGTTGAGCAAGAACCCACTTGCTTTTAATGGTTTAGCAAGAACCCACTATCCTTCTTACAGGTGAAGGATAGCTCACCTATGACACAAGCCTTTTGAAAGGAAAGGCTTGAAGAAACCTCTTCACACCTTAGTGGTGATGTGAAACCCAAAAGAGAGGGGGATGAGAAAGGTTTGGGGTTTGTAGGCACAAACCCAAATTTAAAGCTCAAAATAAATAAAACAATAAAAACCGTATGTTGGGAAGCCTTGGGCGCCTTTGATTGATTGGAGATGTTGAAGGCCGCTTCCAAGCTTCTTTGAAGGAGCTCCTTGGATGTGGAATTGAGTTGGAGCTATTGGGGTTCCCTTGAAGGAAGTTCGCCGGAGGTACGCCAAAGATGGAAAATGTGTATGGTGGCTTTGTATATGATCCAGGGGGTGTCCGGGGCTTCCTTGGCCTTTATTTATAGGCATGGAACCCATTGGGGGCCTTCAGAGCCATTGGAGAAGTCCTCGGAGCCGTTGGAGGCCAAAAGATGGTTGACTGGTCAAACCCAATGGCTAGTTTGACTGGGCTACCGGCTGGCCGGTACAGGGCCACCAGCTGGCCGGTGCCTTGGCAGAGGAGGATAATTCTGGTCAAGGCTCCACCGGCTGACCGGTGCCAGAGCCACCGGCTGGCCGGTGGCAAGACAGTAGCTCACACTGTTTGATCTGGGTGCCACCGGCTGGCCGGTGCAGGGCCACCGGCTGACCGGTGGAACCTGGCAGTGGGAAAAGCCTCTGCCAGGTCCACCGGCTGGCCGGTGCCATCACACCGGTTGGCCGGTGGACTAAAATTCAGTCCACTTGATGACCATTCTTGGGCCAATCCTTTGGCAATCTTTTGCCTATCATCCACAACACTTAAAAACAATGTTAGACAAAAATGAAAGTGATTGTGATCATGAAAATCAAAGAGTGTGGGGTACAACAATCTCCCCCAATTTTGATGATCACAATCACTTATCTGAGCAATGTAAAAACTTAAATGAAGGCATGATTTAAATGAAAAATTGAAAATAAATACTAAGCATGAGAGAAAAGATTCTCCCCCAATCAATCAAGAAATTTCTCCCCCTTTGTGATTATCAAAATAGAATGGGGCATAAAACTTGATTGAGGGAAACTTTGAAAAACAAAAAGAGATTTTAAATCAATTGAAATTTTTGAAATTGAAATGAAAATTTGAATAACAGTTTGAATTGAAAGTTTTGAATCAAAAATGAATAACAGTTTGAATTGAAAGTTTTGAATAAAAAAAGAATAGAAAATTTTGAATTGAAAAATTTCATACCAAGAGTTGAAATTGAAAGTTTGAATCAAAAACCAATTGAATTTTGAAATTTGAAACCAAATGAAATTTGTTGAAATTGAGAGTTTTGAATCAAAAATGAATTGAAAATTTAAATTGAAAAAGAATCGAAAGAAATTTTTGAAATTAAGAAAATTTCCCCCCCTAAATAAAAACAATGAATCACCGGGGATAGGAAATAAATTTTGGCCCGGAGAGACTCGCAAGAAGGGATTTTTCAATCCAAACTTGTCTCATAGCGGGTCTTCTCCTATAGAACTCATTGGAATAAAAAATAGACTTGGGTTGGCCATACCGGGCATTTTTGCAATCACACTCATAAATGAGGTGCCCGGGTTTTTTACAATAATTGCAAAATTTAAAACAAGAGCTCCCCCTTACAAAAACAGTTGAAGCATGGGAGGAGGAAGCTTGGTTGGTATATCCTAGCCCTTGGGTGGTTCTTGAAATTCGTTGGGAACCAAGCAATTTTGAAAGATTTTGTTCCCCTTGGGTGAATTTGGCTAGGGATTCTCTAAGGTCCTTGATGGTTGATTCCAAAGAATCAACATTTGGGAAATTTTGGATTTTTAGGGAGAGTTCCTCCTTCTCTTTGAGAAGTTGTTCTTTTTCGGAGGAAAGTTTTTTGAAATTCTTTTTCAAAGAAACAAATTTAGAAGAATGTTCATGAAAACCATTTTCTAATTGGTCTCACACATGTTGGAGTTCTTCGTATGACAAATGATTGAAAGAATTAGAAGAAGTAGAGGATGATGAGGAAGAAGAGTCGGAAGATGATACCTCATTTTTTTCCATTAGGCATTTTTTACCTTGGTCGCTCGAGGAGAAGGAGGAGAAGGAGGAGCTATCACTCCAAGATGCCTTTGAAGCCTTCTTCTTTCCCTTCTTTTTCTTGGCCCTTTTCTTGTGAAGTGGGCAAGCGGGTTTGAATTTTTCGTCGAGTTCTTGCTCTTGAGCGGGTTCTTGCTTTGGAGCCTTGCTAGTACCTTCATGGGTTAGCTCTAAATATTTCCAAATATCATAAGAGGTAGTGCAAGAAGAAATGAAATTAAAAACATTACGGTCAAGACCACAATGAAGAGCGTTCATGGCTTTGCCATCAAGCTCAAAATAAGCAATGTCATTGGGGGTCCATTTAGACTCATCGGGAGAGGAGAGGGAAAATCCTTGCATAACAATTTTAAAAATTGGATAACCAATGCTTTTAAGAAAATTTGACATGCGGGTTTTCCAAAAAGTATAGTCGGTTCCATCAAACAATGGATAACGACCCAATGAATGACCTTCGAGGGTTTGAGAAGAAGAAGCGGTAGAAGCCATCAAAAAGGATCTTTAATTTGAAACCGGTTTAGGGAATTATTCAAATACGCGCTCTGATACCAATTGTTGGATCGGAGAAAAACGGGAAGGATTGATGGCAAGAGGGGGGGTGAATTTCCTTTTAAAAAAAAGATTAACAAAGTAAAATCAAAGTTGAAATGCAGCGGAAATAAAAGAGGCAATCACACAAGAAATTGATAACGGAGTTCGGCCAAAACCCGGCCTACGTCTCCGCTCCCAACTCAACCGTTGAGAGATTCTACCGCTTGCTTTTCAATGGTTTTAGCAAGAAACCCACTAGGCTTTGAGGTAGCACTAGAACCTATTACAGCTTGCTTTTGGTGGTTGAGCAAGAACCCACTTGCTTTTAATGGTTTAGCAAGAACCCACTATCCTTCTTACAGGTGAAGGATAGCTCACCTATGACACAAGCCTTTTGAAAGTAAAGGCTTGAAGAAACCTCTTCACACCTTAGTGGTGATGTGAAACCCAAAAGAGAGGGGGATGAGAAAGGTTTGGGGTTTGTAGGCACAAACCCAAATTTAAAGCTCAAAATAAATAAAACAATAAAAACCGTATGTTGAGAAGCCTTGGGCGCCTTTGATTGATTGGAGATGTTGAAGGCCGCTTCCAAGCTTCTTTGAAGGAGCTCCTTGGATGTGGAATTGAGTTGGAGCTATTGGGGTTCCCTTGAAGGAAGTCCGCCGGAGGTACGCCAAAGATGGAAAATGTGTATGGTGGCTTTGTATATGATCCGGGGGGTGTCCGGGGCTTCCTTGGCCTTTATTTATAGGCATGGAACCCATTGGGGGCCTTTGGAGCCGTTGGAGAAGTCCTCGGAGCCGTTGGAGGCCAAAAGATGGTTGACTGGTCAAACCCAACGGCTAGTTTGACTGGGCTACCGGCTGGCCGGTACAGGGCCACCGGCTGGCCGGTGCCTTGGCAGAGGAGGAGAATTCTGGTCCAGGCTCCACCGGCTGACCGGTGCCAGAGCCACCGGCTGGCCGGTGGCAAGACAGTAGCTCACACTGTTTGATCTGGGTGCCACCGGCTGGCCGGTGCAGGGCCACCGGCTGACCGGTGGAACCTGGCAGTGGGCAAAGCCTCTGCCAGGTCCACCGGCTGGCCGGTGCCATCACACCGGGTGGCCGGTGGACTGAAATTCAGTCCACTTGATGACCATTCTTGGGCCAATCCTTTGGCAATCTTTTGCCTATCATCCACAACACTTAAAAACAATGTTAGACAAAAATGAAAGTGATTGTGATCATGAAAATCAAAGAGTGTGGGGTACAACACCATTTTTGTATAAAGCATCCTAATTTCAAACTTTTGATCTCTCGCCGCGCAAGTGGCCTTCGCCGTGCAGGTTGCTCTGTTTTCCGCTGTTTCTTTGCTGTCGCGCTGCTGTTGAGGTGTTTAGACTTGCACGGTTTATACTTGCACATCAAAAACTAGTGCAGCACACTAACGCTTGCACACCAAGTTTTGACTTGCGGGCCTTAATACCTCTGCCATTTTTTTTTCTGAATTCCTTCACAAATTTTATGAAAAATAAACCCATTAAAGAGTTAGTTTATTCAACTTTTTTGCAGATTCAATGGATCACAAGGGAATTGGAACGGCTGGTGAACTGGAAAGCAAGCAGATTGATGACATGATGAGCATTTTTGGCCATGATTACTATGATATCTGCGATATCACTCTCCCAAATTTGGCTATGTACTTGAATAAATATCATCTTAATTTCCCACAAAGAATCTACCTGCCCCTGTATGGTCATGGTCATCTGGAAGAAGTCATTGTTCCAGATGCAAAGAACTATACAACTAAAATGCAGCTGCACTGCTACTCTTGTATTTCAGTTATGCTGTGCATTAAGAGCAACAACAATGGTGTGAACTTTCAAATTTTCCTTCCATGCCATTTCCTTGCAGATATGAAAATGGAAAACCCATGGGCTGAAATTTTTTCCGCTGCCGGTTGGTGGAGAGAAGACAAACATGGTATTAGAGCAATATATGAAAAGAGTACTCTCTCCAAATGCATCTTTACTTCCAATGCCCCATTCTCAAATTCATGTATCCATCTTCCAAGTCTCTTGGACAGAAACAGAGTCACTGTTTGATCAGCAGAAAATTTTCTCAAACGGCACTCAAGAACATCCTTTTATAATTGTTCCAAGAAGAGCTGGTATCCTTGCATCTCTTATTGTATCCAATTGAATGAATGATTTTTAGGTGGTTTCTGATGAAGCTCGGGATGCCATAAATCAAATGAAGAGTTATGTTGAAAGTCTCTTGTAATTCTTGAAAAGGAGAAGAGACTCCAGTCTGTGGATGTCCTTCTATCTCTTATGTATCAATGAAGAACACTTTCATCTTCAATCATTTGTGAACCTATTTTCCTGCTACCTATTTTAAATTTTACCGAAGCCAATGGGCCTAGTAAGCATAGTTTGATTTTTAATAGGATTATTATAAATAAGCCTACAAACATTGAATCTTTTAATTGCTCAATATTACCTAAATCATACAAAATGTATGTTTAGTGAGCTTGAACTTGACTTTTATTCAGATTACCTTTGTCTTTTGTGGGAAATTTAAAGTCATCCACATCAGACATACAGAGGCTAATGTTTAAGGTAGAAAATAGCTTTGATCGAATGAATTAGAATTGACTCAATTCATTGACAATTTATCTAAAAACATATTACCATACTCAAGTATGAGGGAAAAAATGTAAACAATGGCTTAAGAATATTTGAATCTGGGGAATGATATGAAAAAGAGCTAAAAGGCATCAGAAGAAGTAGTTTCCAAGAATGAAGTTACTATTATTTAACAAACCCGTTATGGGGTTGAATTATGCAGGGCCACCTAAGGGCATTGTCTGCATAGTCAAATAAATAACATCTTTTGGCTAACAAGTCTGTTATGTAGACTGTTTATACAAGGCCGCCTAAGGGTACGTGCTGCATAGTCAGGCAAAAGAACTCTCGGAATTTTACTTTCCTAGTTCTAAAAATCTAGTGAAATCTTATGGAGATTCAAATTTTCCAAATTATAGAGTTTTCTATATGGAAAGAGGGACTTGAATATCAAGAAGATATTTCCAAAAAAGATTATTGAAGAACTGGATGGATATAACTCCTACGAAAGTCTGACCTAAATGTAGGGAAAGAGAATATAAACCATATACTTGTTTACTTTTAGATCATGAAAAGGATATGGGACAAATATGTTAAGGATGGATATTTTTGTGGATCCCTACATACTGTCATTTATGACCAATAAGGAAAAAAGAGGCTTTCTTCCCAAGAATGAAGTTACCAATATCCGACAAACCTGTTAGGGGGTTGAATTATGCAGGGCCACCTAAGGGCATTGGCTATATATCCAGATAATAGTATCTTTTGGCTGACAAATCTGTTATGGAGACTGTTTATGCAAGGCCGCCTAAGGGTACGCGCTGCATAGTCAGGTAAAAGAACTCTTAGAAATTTGACATTTTTGTGATTAAAAGTCAAGAAAAGGGTTATGAAGATCTTAAAATATTTAAGGTTAGGATTATGACACATAAAGATGGTTATTGTTCAATGTATACAGAGATACACAGATCAATGCTAACCATAATCATTTTGTGGCTGGGTTCTAAATGGAAATGTTGGACTTCACTACGTATCCCATAAGGATGGGAATCAAGCCACACGTAGTTTTTGAATGATAGTTTGACGTCATGTGGGACAAAAGGATTAGAGATCTTAGTTTAGGGTCATAGAGATTGGACCATTGTGATAAATACACAGTGTGTGTTTTCATGGGGACTTTTCAGCCAAGGGACTGGAAGTGGAATTTGGGGTTAGGCGTAAAAGACTTGGGGCTGGATTTGAGGGACACTCGAACGTTCCTACGTATCCCATAAAGATGGGAATCAATCCCACATAGTTTTATAAATACCTTATGTACAAATTTGGTTCGTACATGTGAAGGGTGAAAGGGTACATTAGTACAATGATGGTTTAACCCAAGATAAAAGGTTTGGGCATGGCCATGTATGTACCTAGTGTATGAAATGAAACATGATTGAAAAATCAATGTAAATAATGGTTCCCTCTTAGGTGAGGGTATCAAATAATATTTTAGTTTATTATCATATTGGACAAAAGTGTTGTTTAGTTTAACGTTGTATAACAAGGATGAAAGTAAACAAATTTAAAGATATTGATTCTAGGGGTGGTTTCACGAATCAACATCGTATGAGATGGAGGTGAACCGATGTGAAGAGATTGGTTTTGGGCTTGAACCTTGGGAGGTTTCCTACGTACTCAGCCTGGAAGGCAAGGATCAAAGTCTGCGTAGTTCAATTAAAGAATGAATTAATGATCAAGTTGTTCTTGGGGACAATGACCTAAAAAAATGATGTTGGGACTTATGCATGGTTAGCGGCCCAAAGAGAGAGTTATGGTTGAAATTTTCTCTAATATCATGTGATTCATAATCAATGTGAGAAACAAAAGGTAATAACAATATTAACGATGCACAGTTTAATGTCATGTAGAACATATAAAGGGACTATACAGTTTAAAGTCCAGCAGTTAGGACGATTGGTGCTGCATAGTTTAGTGTCATGTAGTAGGGACAAATTATAGTTTAATGTCATGTAGGACATATCAAAGGATTTTCTGTACAATTTAACATCATGTAGTTAGGATGATGGAGACAACACAGTTTAACGTCATGTTGGACAAAAAGATGACTGTGCAGTTTAATGTCATGCAGTAAGGATAAAATAGTACACCATTTAACGTCATGTTGTACGTATTAGGGACTTTTTTCATAGTTTAATGTCATGTTGGATGAGAGTGCGAATTGTTTAGGGTCATATGCATGGACCGTGGATGGAGCAGTTTAATGTCATGATGGATGTAAGGGGCTTCTGTACAGTTTTGCGTCAAGTAGTTAGGACGTCATGGTTTAATGTCATGTGAGATGAAAGGAATACAAATAGTTTAAGGTCATATGTATGGACCGTTGCTATATAGTTTAACATCATATAGAAGGGATTATGAAGGGGACATAGTTCAATGTCATGTTGGACATATGTGAAAATAGTTTAGGGTCATATGCATGGACCGCTGATGATGTAGTTTAACGTCTTTCTAGACAGTGGTGCAGTTTAAGGTCATACCAGACCATTGATGATATATTTTGTGTTTATACAAAATACTTCCTCAAAAATCTGGCATTGGTTGGAGTAGTGATGAGTTCTCCATCCATTGAGATTAAATAATAAGCTCCATTTTAGTAGACCCTATGTATTGAGTAAGGTCCTTCCCATTTTGGCTCAAGCTTCGGAGGTTTCTTTCCTCGTATCATTGGAGTTCTGAGAACTAATACCAATTCTCCCTGAGTGAATGAATGAAGAAAAAAGTTTTTTGTTAAAAGCTCGTGCTATTCGATTCTGATAGACTTCCAAGTGTTGCAAACTGCACAATATTTTCTCATGTAACCATTCAAATTCATTCAATCACTTTTGATATTTTTCATATGTAGATGATTGATCAAAAATGGCAACTCTGAGTGAGTGTAGTTGAACTTCAATTGGCAAGACTGCTTCTGTTCCATATACCAATGAATATGGAGTTGACCGCATTGCAGTGCGGGTGGTAGTCCGATAAGCCCATAAAGCATGAAAGAGTTTTTCAAGCCATGGCCTCTTTTCTTTATCCACCATCTTTTGTAGTATATTTGAGAGATTCTTATTGAAGGCTTCTATTTGACCATTGGCCGCTACATGATATAGAGATGAATGGTTGGATTTGATGTTGTATTCTTGATACAACTTCTTTACCTTAGATGAACAGAAGTTGGTGCCATTGTCTGTCAATATGGTATGAGGGACACCAAATCTGGTAATGATGTTAGACTTGATGAAGCTAACAACACATTTAGAACTAAATTCCTTGAGAGGTATTGCCTCTTCCCATTTGGAAAAGAAGTCAGTACCAGTAAGAATGTACTTAAACTGCTTGGCCATAGCCAAAGGGTAAGGTCCCACCACATCCATTCCCAATGTGGAAAATGGCCATGAGTATTTAGCTGTATGAAGAAACTATGGAGGTTGATGAATGAAGTTGGCATGTACGTGGCATGAATGACACTTCTTTGTGAAATCAACACAATCTTGTATCATTAAAGGCCAAAAGTATCCAAGCCTTCGAATCTGATCAGACAGTGTATGTCCAGACTGGTGGGAACCACAGACTCCTGCATGCACTTCTTTCATGACTGCCATTATCTCTTCACCATCAATGCATCTAAAGAGAACTCCATCAAAACCACATTTGTAGAGAATTTTCTCTAGGTGATCTGGGCTATCATAAAAACTAAAATTGACCACAGGTCACCGGATTTGTTCTTTCTCGACTCTATCAGGTTGAAGTGTTCCATTTTGAAGGTATTCCCTGATAGGTGACATCCATCCTGTAGTATGACCATACAGTTCAGGAATGGGACTAATTTCATTAATTTCCTCTGTTTTTATTCGAACGTAAGGTAAAATTGCACGACGGTGGGCAATACTGATGGTTGTCTTGTCCTGATTTGGATCTGCCAGAGCTATGGCTATGTTAGCCAGTGCATCAGCTTGAGCATTTTGTTATCTTTGGACATAAGAAAATGTTGGTTCCGAAGGGAATTCCGCCATTAACTCTCTGACGTAATCATACAAAGGGATTAGTTCTTCTTTTCTGATGGCATAATCCCCATTGACTTGTTTGATTACCAGGTCTGAATCACCTTTCACCTTTAAGTGATTCACTTATGCTTGAAGTGCTAATTCCAAGCCTGCGATGAGATCTTGGTATTCTGATTCATTATTGGTACCACCTTCCCACAATAAGAAGGAATACAATAACTCTTCTTTTTCATTATAAATGAGCACAATTCCTAATCCAACTTTATTGAATTTAGGATTTCCATTTTCCTCCCTATTGGACTTCTGGAAGAACCATCAAAATACATTTCCCATGCCTGAGGACATTCTTGAATAGATAAGACTTCCTTATCAGGGAGTTCAATATCTGAAGATGTGTCTTCCACTGAAGGGTGTTCATCCAGGAAATCAGCCAGAGCTTGGCCCTTTATCGCCTTTTGAGATACATACTGAATGTCGAATTGCTGCAAAATAACTGCCCACCTTTCCAGACGTCCTGTAAGCATTGGACGACTAAGGATGAATTTGAGAGGGTTATTGCGAGATACCAATTGGACCCCGTGATGTTGAAGGTAGTGTCTCAACTTCTGAACTACAAAGATTAATGCCAGGAAGCACTTCTAAATACTTGAATACCGAGTTTCTTCTTCAAGCATAGTTCGAATGAGATAGTAGAGGCTATTTTCATTCCCAACATCATTCTTTTGAGCAAGAAAGGCTCCCAATGATCGCTCTAGAGCTTTCACGTAGAGGATAAATGGTCTTCCTTCAAAAGTTGGCATAATTATCGGTGGACTGAAGAGGTATTTCTTGAGAATATTGAATGATTCTTGACATTCTTCAGTCCACTGGTATGTGACTCCCTTCTTCATCAAATTGGTGAAGGGTAAACTTTTTCCTTCCAAATTGGCGATGAAATGCCGAATATAGGATAAGTGTCCTTGAAGTCCTCTTAATTATTTCAAATTTTGAGGAGGTGACATACCAAGGATTGACTTAGTCTTCTTAGGATCGACTTCAATACCATGATGGCATACAACAAAGCAGAGAAATTTTCCTGAGGTTACCCCAAAAGCACATTTTAAGGGGTTTATCTTCAAATTATGTTGTTGAAGCTTGCAGAATATGACTTCCAAATCATCCAAGTGATTAGAAAGTTTTTTCCATTTAACCACTAAATTGTCTATATATAATTCAACAAACTTCCCTAAGAAGGGTTTGAAGATACGATGCAAGACACACTGATATGTTGCACCTGCATTCTTTAAGAAAAAGGGCATTACCCTGTAGAAAAACACACCCTGAGGGGATTTGAAGGCTGTAAATTCCTCATATTCTGGGGCCATTCAGATCTGATTATATCCGGAATATCCATCCATAAGGAAAGTGATTCATATCCAGCTTTTTCATCAATTAAAAGTTCTGTAATCGGAACTGGGAAATCATCCTTAGGACAATGCCGATTAAGATCTCTAAAATCGATGCAAACTCTAATTTGTCCGTTCTTCTTCTTTACAAGGACAATATTATCCAACCACTTGGGATATTGAACTTCTCTAACGAAGTTAGCTTTGATAAGCTTATCCTCTTCAGCCTCAATTTTGGAAGTATAAGTTGGGTGTGTTCTTCTCACAGCTTTCTTAAATCCTCGATGTTCTTCTGGTAAACCCAAATGATGAGTAGCAACATCAGGATCAAGCTCGATCATTTATGTATAGTTCCAAGCAAATATATATCTATTTTTCTTTTGAAAAGAAATATAAATCTCTTGCTCTTCAAGTTTCATGGCCGCACTGATTAAAGTGGGGCGTGGATCTTCTTTTGTACCTAGATTTATTTCGCTGAGTTCATCCATAGTGGAAGATATACCCTCTTCAAATGTTGGAGGACCATATCTAAGATCTTCCTCTTATTATTCATCATGTGTTATTTCTTCCATTTCTACTTGCATAGTAAATGATAAAGCAGAATTTTCATGATCAGAAGAGATGTCAAAATTTGCACATCTTGAAGAAGAAGCTTCCATTTCTGACCCGATTGATGATGAAGGGTATTTTTTGGGTAATAAAGAAGAGATGATGGATTGAGAATCGACATCATTTTTCACCTCTCATGTTTCTATAACTTCTTCTGGTCTAATTGGTTAAGTATAGACTTGTTGTATTTCAGCAGATGAAATGAATATGTCACCATTTGTGCTTTCATCATTGCTTGGTGGGTTACCAATTTCTCCCATGTTGTCTGGCTCGATTTCCATAATTGAAATTATGGATCTTTCCATAAGAGTATTTTGATTTGGGTCTATCTTTTCAATTTGACTGATAAGCAACACATAATATATACTCACATGTGTAAATGTATTTACTGGAATCTTCTCCAAACCATATGGAGCATTAACTATGGTAATCTCCTTTGTTGTGGATTTCTCCCTTCCCTTTATGCGATAGAATTCAGCCTCAATGTATTGAGACTCAAATGTCTTGAACGGGGCCTTATACCCATACAATTTCCCAACTTGACCATCAAAATAATATTTGAGACATTGATGGTATGATGAAGGGATACCCGCATGTTGATGTAGCCGGGGTCTTCCAAGAAAGATGTTGAAAGCTAAATCTTGATCAACAACCATGAAATCCGAATTGGATAAAAGATCTCAAAACTGAGTTCTGAGTGTAACTTCACCCAGTGGTTCTTGTTCATTTTAATCATATCCTTGTAACATCATGATAGAAAGAGATAAATCAGATTCTGTGAGGCCCATTCGACGAAGTGTACGAATGAGCATGAGGTTAACTCCTGAACCATTGTCAATGAAAGATCTTCAGAAATCTACGCCATTGACCTTTCCAGATAAGTATAAAGGTCTAATATGACCATTCACAACATCATCTTCATCTTCATCAGTAAAATATATTATTGCATGGCATTCTGCAGGATTATACTCTATATGATAGACTTCAGCTGCAACAATTTCAGTTTCAAACTCCTGAGGACTTGACAAAGCCTCGATGAGTGCTTTCCGAAGATCTTTTGATAGATTCAAAGCATCCAAAATTGATAACTTGGCTAGTACTTGGGCCAAGTGTTTCAATACATCATAATTTTGATCCGGAGTTCTATGTTTCCCAACAGGAATATTTGGTTTAGCAGGTACTTTGGAAGAAGATGCTTTGGTAGTTGATGCATCTTGTATTGGGATAAGATTGGCAATATTCCTGGTTTTGGAAAATTAGACCGATTAGATCCATTTACTTGCTGAGAAGAAGAAGTTGGAACCTTCAACCGGCCTTCCAAAATAACCGTGCCAGGACTGAATTTTCTATTGGTAGAAGAACTTGCTTGTTCTTGCGGAGCTTGCTGAAGGGATCTACCACAAGTTTCTGCCACGTACATAGTTATAGAAGGGGTAGAATTGGAATAGTGGATTCTGAAATATCCACGTCTTCCCCTGTATCCTGAGCCTTTGGAACTTCCTCTGATTCCCCTGTTTGATACAGGGAATTCAAGCTCATCGAAATTGAAACTGCGACTGGCATATGGATCTGTTAATTGAATCATATTAACAGAACCAAAGATTAACTCTTCGTATGATGAAGACTCTGCCTGATTAGCCTGTTTAGGCTGTGCTGTTTGGTTGGGTGGTGCCCGTGGATTTGAAGTAGATGGAATGAAGTCAACCAGAGTCAAAGACAACATAGGCTTTGAAACATACTCATCTTCTTCTGATTATTTTTCTTTCTTTGAATCATGTCGTTTCTTTGAGGACTTTTCCTCTGATGAAGAGGGTTTTGGTGAAACATTCATGGAATAAGACACAATCAGTCTCTTTAATTATGTTCAAAAAATAGCATGAGTTCGGTTGATTGTCTTTTTGACCATCCAATCATCATACTTTTGTGCATTTTTGCTTTTGACTTCTTGCCATTCGTTTTCCTCCTCTAGAACTATAGTAGTAACACATGCTACCTGAGCTGAAAAACCTTTCAGTTTGACTAGTCCCGAGTCGACCATCTTTTTTAGGAGGTCTTTGAAGACAAAACACTCCTAGATGGGATGCCCCAACATTTGATGAAAATGGCAATAATTGGGATAGTCTTCATCTCCTTCCTTGTTTGACCTCTTAGGCCTTGTAAATTGAACCAGATTATTTTCCAGATCCAAAATGAAGTAACCAGGAACTTGTTCATTTTAGAAAGAGTATGTTTTGATCTTCAGATCCTCAAATTGTTTTTGTATTTGATCTACTTGATCATCTGGATGAAACGGCCTTTATTGTTGGTGCTCAGGAGGTGGAGCCCTTCGAGAAGATGAAGGGTTTGAAGTAGAAACAGGTATGGGTGATTTTTTAAGCATAACTGTAGCAGTTTATGCTTTAGCCATTCTACTTCCTGGAGCTGATGGAATTACATGATATTTAACCTTAGCCTATATAAGGGAATCTTCAATCTGCTGAGCGATTGAAGTAAGGTCTCAAAACCCTCCCGTTCATTTCACAGGGATCAACGGTGTGCATAATTTGTCACGCAGATTTGCCACATAGATTGGAAACAATTCCTCTTGAGGAAGTGCTAAGCTTAGAAAATATGTTAATCCCTTCAGCGAGCAATGAAATATGAGACCATTTCATTCTCTCTTTGATTATAGTTTGTAAGATCCAAAACAGTTGTCTTTGGAAAAGTTGAGCTGAACTGAAGAAATAATTTTTGGCGAAGATCCTCCCATCCGGTAATTGACTAGGATTGCAAGCTTGTATACCAGACAAAGGCTGGTCCTTGCAAGGTCCGTACAAAGCATCTGATTTTTACTACTTCTTTCTACTCCGAAGTTCCCATCATAGGATCACAACAAGACACGTAATGTGTCAAATGCTGTTCAGAGTCGCCTGATCCATTGAAAATAGGGAATACATGGTTTTCAAAACTGGATGGAGGAGAGATTAAATCTACCCATTCAGGGTAAAATTTCTTTTCTAGTTGAACCTGCGCACGTTTCCCTTCCATAGTTTCTAAACTAGTTGTTAATGACTCAATGGTAGTTATTAAATTTTGAGAAACATCTGGTTAAACTTGGACTTGGGTAGGTGAAATGACTGGAGCTTAGACAGATGTGGTGGTTGGTGCTGCAACTGATGGTAGCACTACCAACTGTTGTTGCACTAGAACCATAGTATTAGACCTGTGAGGGTGTACTGAGAGAGGAGGATATTCTTGTTCCATCTCAGTAGCTGCAAAAAATTACCTTGGCTGACTGACTCCAACACGCTTAAGAAAAAGACTACCTTGAAATAGTTCTACATTCAACCTCATTAATTCCTTCATTTCTTTCTCCTCTTATGCAAACCTTTTCTATAGTGAGAGCGATTGGCCTTCTCTAGAGGAAGGATATGTAACCTGATTCTTTCCCCTCCCTTTGTTGGATCCTTTTCGGAGAGGGGGAAGTGGGTTACTCGATGGATTACCTAGATTATGAGTAATACTTTGATTTCGTGTACACACACCTTCTTCATTTGTGTTGATGTGTGTATCTTCTTGAGCAGAAACCTATTCATCTGAGTCCCCTGAGTGAGACTCATCTGGTGGATCAACAACAATGACATTGATGACATTGATTGATGCATGACGCATCACATCCCTTCTATCAGCATTTCTGTGATATTTTCTTCTTCCATGTATTTGATGAGACATTATGTTTTGTTGATTCGATCCTTCAGGAACTTCTTGATGAACTGTAATTTGGAGGGAATCTCCTGATAATTTGGCTCTTTGTTCCTCTTGAGGCTTCTTTCCCAATCGAGAAAAGACTGACTTTCTCTGAGGAGGAGATTGATGATTTGAAAAAGTCCCGAGTCTGGTGGACTGGGGCTGTTCCTGTTGTTCTTTCTAAACTCCTTGAATCCTATTTGTTGATTCTGAGGGTTGGTTTAAAAGAGTCCCCAGTCTGGCAAGATGGGGTGGCTCTTGACAAGATATGTTTGAGACTTTCTTAAAATCTCTCCCGATCTTGCGAACCTTAGTCCAAAAATTAGCTGGATGCATTAACCTGTATCCACTTTTATCACCTGGTTAAAAAGACCGTTGGATGATTTTAAACACTTCTGTCACTTGATGATGTGCTTGCTCCATACGAGAGGCCTATTCAATATTCTCATTTTCTTGATGCAGGAGTAATTCAACAACTTGTTCTCTGTATGCTTGATTTTGAGAGGAACTAATTGAAGCCTGTTCTTGGGAAACATTTTGATAACAAGCAAAGCCCATTGACTTTGGCCGGCCATGGAAAATAACATTGCATGAGACCATTTTCGGCGGGCTTTGCTGACAAGAGAGCACAGTGAAATGTAGTGCTCCATTAACAACCCATTCTCTGACATGAATACCAGATGGGGCATTGGAAATTAACTAACACAATCTTCTTAGTGCGCCAAGGAATGAACGTTGAAGGGATCTCTACTGCTTTTCAGCCTTCAGATATCGAGAGACTGATAGAGATGCCAAATCAATCTGATGTTGAAACCCTTCTATTATCTTAAGATGATTTTCATATTCATCATAAGATATTACTTTCCTCTTCAAATGACAAAGAGTTTTCCATATTTTGAGATGAATATCATGAATTCCATCTTCTATCAACATCTTTGGAATGTCATACTGAGAGTCAGCCAACGGCCAAAACATGACTGGTACTTCACCTTTTTCTAGTTGTTTTCTCATGTTCAACATTTCCTATTTATCTTTAAATGAAGATTCTTTTACCTAATTTGACCAGAGATGGTACTTCCTTGTTACTTCATCGGATTCAACATGATTGGTAGAGATATCACTTATTAAACTAGAAGATGCATGACTTAGGGGTGTTTCAGAGAATGACCTACACCCTGGGATATCTTCTGATTGAGAAAGTATTTCACCTGCTAGTGATGAAGAATTAGACATGACTGGTTTGTCATTTGAAAGTGCCTCAAGATAAGAAAGATTTCTCGGCACAACATTGTCCACTGGAGCATTTTCTAGGCAATGTGCATAACTACTGCAGAGAGGAATTTCGCAGCGAAATTCATCATCATGGGGACGACCACCATGGCGGGTTACAACAAAAGATGAGATCTCTTGATCCTTGGTCTTCTGACCACATAGAGGGTTCCTGTGGCTCTCAACTAAAGATGAAACTTCAAGATCAACCGAATTGTCATGAAGCAAGCCTTCATGAGAAAGTGTCTGTTGAAGACCTTCAGAAATAATGTTCCCACTATTGGGAAATGAGGGAGTAGAATCTTGAATTCCAACAGATAACTGTCTGAGGTCTTCAAGAACTCCAGCATCGAGCAAGGCCTTGTTACAGATTGGCTCTTGATCTCTTGACTGTGTTGGGCGGGTCTTTTTCTTAGATGTCTTCTTACATGCTTTGGAAACCACTTGTTGACGAAAGTGGCTGCTTTGAGCAGGTGTATGTGCCTGTTCAAGAAATATGGACAGGTTAGGCTAACTATCTCCACTCAAATTAGGGGTATGTGCGTGACTTGGTTATCCGTATGATATGGGAGAGTATGCCCCACAACTCTCTTGGGCTGGAAAAAATGTGTGTGTCTGTTCCGGAGTGAACTGTTGATGTGTCACTCCACTGGTAGGGATAGATTTATGTGTATTTCCCTGAGATGTTGCTGAAGCTGTTATAATATCCTAGCAAGCATCCAGAATATGAGCAGGGATTTTCTTCTGCCCTTTCACCATTGATAGAATATGCTTGGTGACTTCAGCTTATGGAACAGGGATAAACGTCCATTCAGTGCTTGGAGTAGGTGTATGTGTCTGCTCCTGTCCTCCATTTCCTATCAGTGAATCTGGACAGTACTCAAATGTGGGGTAAGAGAGTTGAGTCTACCTCCTGATTGTAGTCAGAGCTTTCTGAATAACTTCTCTGTGTGCTACCAAGCGAGACTGTTGGTAGGCTTGATTAATACTAGGAGGTGTATGTGCCTTCCGATTTTACTTCGCCGAACATGGTTGACGAGATCCATCATATGTAGTCAGACGAGCCTGCTGACTAGCCGATGATGCATAAACAGGTGTATATTCCTGCCTATAGTACTCCGCTGAAATTTCCTGGCGGGATTGATGTGATGCTGCCAGAAGAGTCTGCTGGACAACAGAATTTAAACAGGTAGGTGTATGTGCCTGATCGTTGCTTGCCACCAAGTTAGGTTGGTGGACTTCTCCGGAGATGGCAGAGATGAGAACCTGCTCACTGTTGACCGGATTCAGCCTCTTGCAGTTCGTCTTGCCTGCTCGGGTTCGAGGAACCTGAGCCGAACGCCTGGAGTTGGTACCCTCATCATGTTGAGGGCGTACTGCCACACGAGTTTGGTAGCGATTGTTGATAGGAGCCCTCAGGAAGGACTCCTGATTCTTTGAATTAAATCCCTGATGGACCTTCTCATTCACCGCCCCAGAATATTGGAGTGAATGGTGATTTTGTTCCGGGGATAACGACCCGAAACGGTTGGAGACGGTGGGTAGCACCGCCTGATTCTTGATCACTGGTCGTCGTTGTTCGGATGACCGATGTGAGTTGTTCACTTGGAGGGCTTGTCGGGTAGCCTCCAGAGTTGGGTTGGTATCATGTTGACGGTACTCTTTAACCAGTGCATTTGATACCCAGCATTGAAGACACTGAGTAGGTGATGTCATCCTTAGAGCGGATGACGATCCAGTAGTTGTAGCAGCAGTGGCATTTGCAGTAGCAATATTCATAGGTGTGAACTTGAGAGCCGCCATTCTGGAAATGCAGAAGATCTTGGAAAAGAGTGCCTATTTTATATAACAGATGTAATCAAGATAAAATCATCCACTACATCTTTTGGATGAGCACATATGTCAATGATTATTTTTGTTGGCACTCTCATTGAGTTTTAAATAGGGGCCTAACAAATAGGAAAAACATCATTTTAACTTGGTTAAGGATTCACGTCGGGTTCACCATTTTTTGTTTCCCTCGGAATTTGGGGATGACCTTATTGATTGAAGGTTCAAACATTCCAATAGGTTTCTCATAGGTTTGTTCATAGAGCCGGAAACATCAAATTATTCCATATCCATTTGGACCTACATTCAAAAGGCAGATGCTCATTAGTTGTGAACTGATGAGGCTTAAGAATTTGCATTGGTCGAGAGGATGGGAGGTCGGACTCATTACACCTTTTTAGGGGAATTATTGTCTACTTCGGGACTCTCTTTATAGATTTAAGTTATGTTCATGAATCCTTATTACATTACCAAGTATAAAATGAGCTTTCCTTTTGTCTGACAATCACTGATTGATATGTATGAAATTCAGAGAATCTTTTATATGTATTCGAGGTTCTTCATCGATGAAGAATCATCTGTATTTGTTAAAGATTCTTAGTTGATGGTATCCTTAAAATACCTAAAATTCTCTTGGTCATTATGATGACCATACTGGTTTTAAATCCACTCAGTGGGGCACTTGATGTTTACTGTTATTCAGGAGGACATGGATTATTTCAGAATTGGGATCGTACCCGTTGATGGGATACCTACGTATCCTTTGTTTTGGAAAAGGAATCAGAACCCATGTAGTTCGAATAAGGGAGTATGATTCTTATGCATGATTGATGGCTCAATGAAATAAGTCATGATTACTTTTACACTATAAGCTCACGTGAGTCATGCTCGGTGTGAGAAACAAGAGGCATTGGTAAAACAAGACAATTGTTCCATGAAAGATGCAATGATGTGGGGCTTATGTGTTTATGACTGCCCAAAAATAGATGAGGATTATGATTTACTTCAGGGAAGAAATCCAGGAATAGGGTCCATAAAGATATATGTACTTTATGGAGATTTAGGATACTCTAATCTTAGGGCTTACTCCTAAGGAGGATGCCCAAGTTTGGAGTGGGCTTATGATTGGGTTTTAATCCTGAGAAAGAAGCCGCAAATCAAAAGTAAATTAGAACTGGTTAAGAGAAATTAAGACTAGTGCTTACTCCTGAGAAGGAGGCCCAGGTTAAGGGACTTGAAAATTTAAGGGTCTTGGGGCTTAATCCTAAGGAGGATGCCCATATTTGAGAATAATGACTGGGGATTATTCCTGAAAAGGAGGCCCGGGTTAAGGGACTTGAAAATTTAAGGGACTTGGGGCTTACTCCTAAGGAGGATGCCCATATTTGAGAATTATGACTGGGGATTATTCCTAAAAAGGAGGCATAGGTTAATGAGTTATCTCATCTTAAAGGATGAGGTTGAATGAATGAAATCTCAATCATTAGTGACATAAAGATATGTAAATCACTAGATTTTGAGAAATATTCCACAGAACTCCTTTCAGATAAGGAAGTCAAATCAAGAAATAATGCCAAAAACAGCTTTGAAGAGTGTCTTGAAGACTGAATCTTAAATACAAGAGGTGGAATGGCATAAGAGGGGTGAAATGGGAAATAAGGGCACCCAAAAAGGCAAGGTCACGCAAGTCCTGGAAGGCACGCAGGTACTGCGTGGGCGCGCAAGTCCTAGTTGCGCAGGTATACCTGCGTGAAACATGGGTACCTGCGCGTTTGTAAACCAGCATGGTAATACTTGGGTGATCCTTGACCAATACCTTTATCATTATCCTGAGGTACTTATAGAAGAGAGGCGCGCATGTATTGGTGGGGAAGTAGGGCAACACACAAGTATGTTCATTTCCCGTAAGGGTAAAACACTTTAGGCACACAAGTGTTAGTGAATTCTAACACATAGACCTTACTCCTGTTGTTTAGACCTTCCATTCTAGGTAAAGAATTACCTTAGAAGTGTTTGGAAGACCTGAAGAAGAGACTTGGGCATTCAGAGTTCTAAATATGAATTTTGGAAAAATTCCTCTCGAAATGGGGGGCCCACACGGTATATTTATAGGCTGGAGAAGACCCCGGGTAGTTATCCTTTAGAGTGCACAAGTCACTTGAGCAACCATTAGGTGGCGCATAAGTACACTTGCGCGACAATGAGAGAACTTGTGTGACCTTTGTGCTTTTGAAGCCTTGTTCATGCCTTTGTCTATTTTCGATGATTTTTCAAAGGATGAATCAATTTGTGCTAAGTCATTTCCCGTTCCATTTTTTTAGATAATGTGACGAAAAGGAGCGTCAAAAACAATGTTGGATATGAATGTTTATTATGTAATATGGGGTATGGATTGGCTGACAATGTTCAAGGCTCAAATCGACTGTTATAGGAGAACAGTTAGTTTCATGACTGAGGACGACATCGAGCATCTCTTTTGATGAGAGAAGACTGTAATGAAAGGTGAAAAGAGCTCGTTGGCACCAATGGTGGGAACGATATCTTACCAATTGGCAGTGTTGACTTTTTCATCAATGTAAGAGATCGAGAAAAATAGTTTTCCAGTTGTTGTGAATCAATTTCCAGATGTCTTTCCCAAGAACCTCTCAGGGTTATCACCTCTAAGGGAAGTAGAGTTTACGATTGATCTCCTTATGGGGACCAGTCCTATTTCCCTTCCATATTATAAGATGGCACCAATAGAGCTACGAGAATTGAATGTACAGTTAGAGGAGCAGGAAAGCAAGGGTTTCATTTGACCAAGTAAGTCTCTATGGGCAGCACCGATTTTGTTCGTGAAAAAGGTAGATGGAACTCTTCGTATGTGTGTTGATTATCATAATCTTAACCAAGTTACGATAATGAATAGATATCCACTTCTAGGAATTGATGATCTATTCTACCAATTAAGGGGAGATAAGTGGTTTTCCAAGATTAACTTGCGATTAGGATATCACCAATTGAGAGTTTGGAAAGAGGATATTCCAAAGACTACTTTTAGAAGTAGATATGGACACTGTGAACATATATTCATGCCTTTCGGTCAAATTAATGAACCATCAATCTTCATGGCATTGATGAATCAGATATTCTAAAAATATCTAGATTCTTTTGTTTTGGTGTTTTTGGACGACATTTTGGTCTATTCAAAGACAAGGGCTGATCCTGAGGTGCACCTGGAAACAATGTTAAAAATCACGAGAGATCATCGTTTGTATGTGAAATTATCAAAGTTTGATTTTTGGATAAAGGAAGTACATTTACTTGGCCATGTATGTTTTGAGAAAGGCATTTATGTTGATCCAGAAAAGATAAAAGCCATTATCTCTTGGCAACCATCGAAGAATGTGTTCGAGATACAAAGTTTTCATGGACTAACTAGTTTCTACTGATGCTTTTTGTGTGATTTCTCATGATTAGCTTCACCAATGACAGTTCTGACAAAGAATGATTCTCCATTCCAATGGATGGAGGAATGTCAAAAGTCTTTCCCAGAACTAAAAGTTCAGCTTGCATCGGCACCTATCTTGATCTTTCCAGAATCAGGACAGGGGTATGTGGTGTATTTTGATGCTTCAGGATCAAGGTTGGGCTGTGTTCACATTCCAAGAGATCACATGGTTGCTTATGGTTCAAGGAAGTTGAGGGTGCATGAAAAGAATTACCCAACACATGATTTGGAGTTATCTGTAGTCATCCATGCTTTGAAAACATGGAGACATTATCTCTTTGGTGAGAAATTTACTGTGTTTACGGATCACAAAAGCATGAAACACATTTTGTTACAGTGATATTTGAATCTGAGGCAAAGGATATTGTTGGAGTGTCTCCAAATGTTTGACTTTGACTTAATGTATACTCCAGGGAAAGGAACTTTGGTAGTAGATGCATTGAGTATAAATCCATATGCTTAGTTGGTGAAAGAAGCTTCAGATGACTGGCAGTTGATGTTAGTCTTAGCTAACTTGCATGTCGAACACTACTAGAGAGGCCAGTTTTCCAACACATTTATACCAATGGTTCAAAAGAACTATTGGTATAGGTGTTCTTTACCAATAGTATTAATAAACCATTGGTAAAGGTGTGGTTAGGGAAATATTTTCCAATGGTTTGAAGAAACCGTTAGGAAATCCATGCTTTTCCCAGCGGTTTTTTATAACCATTAGACCCCCCCCAAATCACTAAAATAGAACCATGAATCCCAAAAGCACCCAATTTTCAATAATCACATTGCCCTGACTCCTAGAATCACCCTCCAGGTGAACCTCTTCCATCCGATCAACTGCAACTCCCCCATTCAAGTTAGACTCCTTCAACCACTTTTCATATTAGCTAAGGATATCCATATATTCTCAACATTTCTCCATTTATTTCACTATTTATAAAGACCATGTCGTTTTGTCCTATTTCTAGGGATTTTGAAAATTTTATGATTCACTAATCCCTTCACGAATTGTGGACTCAAATCACTACATCAATGTACACATAGTCCAATTAATGTTTTCATTACACATATACATTTATAAGGGAATGGTCCTTTTCTTGCATTCTAATTTTAATGATTTATAGTTCTTTTTTTAATCTCAATGCTCCAAATAGTATAGCTTCATGTATATGAACTCATAAGAAATTGTTTGTAATATTTATTCATAGTATTTCATGAAAATCACTCCTTTAATTGAGGTCATTTCAAACATGAATATCTTATTCATATTCATTTTTTACACTATGTGTGTTACATAACAAGTATGTATCATGTTTCTATCAAAATATTTATATATATAAAATAACACACTGTTCACTAATCCTTTGCACAATAGAACATATGGAGTATCTTCCTAAACTTTGTAAAACATTATGTTGTCCCTAATTAATTTTCACAGAAGAAATAAGAAATACTTAACCGTACAATCCATTTTTCTTTATGAATAAAATATCTACAAAGGGAACTCTTGGTGAGGCCTCTCCTTCTCCAAAGTAGTAGTTCTTCTTTATTTATGAAACTAATTCACAGAAAACCCTTTTATATTGTTTCTCTAGAACCATAAAAAACCCTTTTATATTTTTTATTTTTCACTTTAATTTATCATATCATTATATTAAAATGTTATATAAATAGACTGGATAGTTATTGACCTCTCGGTGGTCACCTACATGAATTGTATCTCACACATTGTTCAAGATGCCATTTGGTACCTGGATAAACTACATGATTTTATGTTTAGATAAGGGGAATCACCATTTTACAGATACATGACTACTCACATGACATAGGATAGAGCATGTAGCAGATTATTGGGTCGTAGATCAAGAAGCTAGGTCAAATTTTAGAATTTATTGAGCCTCTTGAATAGTACTACTTCCTATAAGTTGTAACTATGTTTTTCTTCTTGATACATGACGTACATTACCATCATTGGGTTTATGATTCTGTTATTATTTGGTATTACTAATTTGGTTATTTTCATCCATTTCCAATATTTCCCCATTGTTATCTTTCTTCTACTTTTTTACTAAAAATATTAAAATTGTGAAACTTAGGTAATGAGGGAATAGTCTCCCCCAGACACACCAAATGATCTCACTATTATTCAATAATATTTGGAATTTTGGTATATGAGCTTGAGGCAATGTGGCCATCTGGGTTTGGGTCACTAATGAGTGGAATCCTGGTTTGGGATGTCAAAATTCATGGATTCCCTTTTTGTAGGTGTTTCTAATCATATCCACACCTATAACTATTGAAGGTCCCTCTCCAAAATCAATTGGGACATGATTCAATGAATACACCCAACCAACCTATGATCTATGGCCCCAAACCTAGGATCTTTTAATCCATGTTTAAGGTGAAACTTGATGAGGCCATAACTACTTTTGATGTGATCCTCATCCTACTCCTCATCCTAATCTCCCTAAAAAAGTTAATGTATAAACTCATGTACTCCTTACAAAAACCTTATGGATTATGTATTCCTTGATCCACTTCCAATATCATACTAGGCAATCCTTGAATATAAGAATGAAAAATTATGTATCTTTTTTTCTTATATACACTGTATTTTGTTGTGTTTCATAATACGATTCTCATATAGAGTAATGTGTTAGTTATGCTTTTATATAAAGTAAATAATTGTCATTTACCTAAATATTTTTTTGATTGAACTTCAATATTATTGAATTGATTTGAAATGATTTATTGAAAATGTTTTACAGAATGGATAGAAGTTGGATGTACGAAACTGATTGGATTTCAACCGATTTTCAAAATAATTCAAACATATTTTTAGATTTTTCATTTGACAAGGCTTCAGATAGTGGTCGCATATACTGCCCATGTTCTAATTGTGTTGGAAGACCTTGGTTGAGTCATAAAGAAGTTAGCTATCATATAAACAAATATGGTTTCCAAACAAACTATTATGTGTGGTATCACAATGGAGAGAAAATGGAATATCACAATATCGATGACCCAAATGATAAGACTGAATTGGAGAGTTTGATATATGACCAGTTTCCATTTATTCGCCATCATGAGAAGGAAAGGATGTCCATCCAACAAGATTTCGATTCAATCACACATGATGTGTCCAATGAAAATGATGATGTTGATAGGGTGAAAAAATTGAATGATGTTTTGACGACTCCAGTATATTAGCAATGTGGTAAAAATGAAAAAGTTGGAATTTTTAATCTGATTGTTTCATGGGAAAAATATGTATCAGATTTAAAATACTACAATAGATTAAATTCATACCATCTTGAAGGAATTACTTCTAGATGATGCAGATATTCCCTCGTACCACTATATGGCATGGTAGTTGATGAACTTGGATTCTTAAAAAAAATTCATGCTCTCCGGAATGATTGCAGCTTATTTTGGGAGGAAACTGCTAAAAGAAATGATTGTATCAAATGTGAAACATATCGATGGAAGCCAAAATATGATGGAACACCATCTCATGTGCCACAAATAGTAATGTGTCACTTTCCATTGATCCCCATATTATAGAACCTTTTCATGTCTAATGAAATATCATTTAAAATGTGATGGATTGACACCGAGAAAAAAAAATAAGGAAGAGTTGGTTTACCCTGCAGATGGATTTTCATGGCAGAGATTTGATGCTCGATATCCTTAATTTGTAGCCGATGTGTGTAATGTGATACTGAGTCATTCATGTGATGGTTTTAGTCCATTTGGGCAGATTATTACTTCGCACAACACATTTCTGGATTTCATACCCATTTATAACCTTCCCCCATGGTTATGTGTGACAAATCCTTACAATTTCTTGAGTATAATGATATCTGGCCCTTCTGATCCTGACAATGATATAGATGTATACATGAAAACTTTAATAAAAGAGTTGAAACCTCTTTGGGATGTGGGTGTGCCCACATACGATGCATGTTCAAAAAACATATTTCAGATGCGTGTTGTGATTATGTGGATGATCAATGATTTTCCTGCTTATGCAATGGTATCTAGATAGAGCACAAAATGAAAATTGTCATGTTTTATTTATATTAAGAATACTCAATTTAGAAGACTAAAATATCATCATTGTTTTAGTTTTATGGGACATCGATGATTCTTTTCAATGAACCATCCATATAGAAACAATCTTCGAATATTTGACAATACCATGGAGACTGATGATCCACCTTAGCGTATGTCTAGAAAGGATGTGATTAATGAATTGAAATATTTTAGTTATTCATTTGGGAAGGTTGTGATTAAATCTATAAAGAGGAAAAATGTTTCCAATGATACATTTTACAATTGGAAGAAGAAGGGTAAATTATTTGAGTTATCGTATTGCTCAACCAAATTGTTACGTCATTGCTTAGACATAATTCACATTGAAAAGAATATATGTGTAATGTTTCTTTCCAATCTTTTAAATGTCAAGGGGAAGACAAAAGATGATTTATGATCTAGGCATGACTTGGTAGCTTGGGGGATCAGACCAGAATTGCATCCTATCTGTATTAGTGAGAATAAATGGCATGCTCCATGTGCTACTTATGTGATGACACCTGCTAAAAAAAATCAATTTCTCGAAGTGATAAAGACTATTAAACTTCCTGATGTCTATTCAAGAAATATATCAAAATGGGTCAACATAAAAGAGTTGAAGTTGAAATCTTTGAATACTCATGATTATCATGTCCTTTTGAATGAGTTTGATTTCAATAGAAATCTGTCATCCCTTGTCCAATAATGTAAGAGTCTTAGTTATTCAGTTGTGCTATTTTTTTAGAGATCTTTGTGCTAAGAAGTTTTCCAAATCATTCTTTCAAAAACTATTGTCAAAGACACCATTAATTTTTAGTGAGTTAGAGAAAATATTCCCTCCATCGTTTTTTACATGAATTTTACATCTGAATGTCCACCTATGGAGCAAAATACTTCTTGGAGGACCCATTCCTTTCTGTTGGATGTATCTAACTGAAAGAAAAATGTACACATTGAAATCATATGTTCAGAATAGGAATTATCCAGAAGGTTTTATTATGAACAATTACTTGGCTCAAGAGTGTATGGATTTGTGCTCAAGGTATTTGTCTGATCTTAGTACCAGAATAAAAAGGCCAATAAGAAATGAAGAAGAAAAATATGAGAAAATTGAACCTAGTTTTCCATCACTTCCTCAGACATGAGGAATTACAGGATTATATACATTGACGACATTAAGACTTAAATAGAGAGATATGTCACATCGCACAATGTTGATCAATTGTGATTTGTTTGATGAGTATATCAAGTAAGTAAATTGTACATGTATCTCTTATCTTATCACTTTCAATTTTAAATATTTGTTAAACTATTATTATTTTTATCTATAATGAACATAAAGAATTGATATATAGAAAGAATCATTCTTTAACTTTGAGAAGGAAAGAGACTTTTCATAGAAAATGGTTTTCTTCTTGGTTGAAATTGAAGCTAAAAATATTTTTGTAATAACTAAATAAATATAATATTTAATTAATTTTACTATTTTTTTAAATTTTAGGTATTGAGTTTGCCTACAGAATCTGTTTTTAAGGAAATAAGAGCTTTGGATTTTGGTCTTAATACCAGGGTTCGGGCTTGGAAATCATTTTTGATCAATGGATACAAATTTATTATCACTAAAAGAGAAAGAAACTTGAGAACACCACATGATGTTGTTATGCTAACTACCAAAATAGACTTTTATGCCAGTTCATCAGATAATCGACCTCATTCTGAAAATCTAGCTTATTATGGAATCGTGTAGAAAATAATAAATTTGGATTATTACTCACATGGTCAAGTCATGATGATGAAATGTCAATGGTTAGATTAAATGGGGAGGCAAGACACCTTTATTGATGATTGTAGATTTCGAGTTATTGACATGACTCACACTCTTGCCACCGATGAACTATATGTATTGGCATCAATGGTGAAAAATGTTTTTTATGTCAAAGATCATAATCATCCTAAATTTGGTGTAATTATTGAAGTAAAACCTAGAAATGTTTTTGATGATGGTGATGATGAAGTTGACACTATTTGTACTATAATTGGAAGCAATCCATTTATTAGATATGATGACTCCAATAGCTCAATTGTCAGAGTTGATTGTGAACCCGAAGTTGTGGTGGGAAATATATAGAATCATAAAATCATGTTCTCACCTACATGTTTCACCTACATCATTTAGAGTGTGTATCCAAGTACTTACCTTCAAACCAGCAAAAATCTTCAGTTTCTGTAGGTTTTTTTATCATAATGGTTTTTCTATATTTTATTTTTTGGGTTACACATTAGTTATCTATTTCTAATTACTTCCATATTTGTTTTCATTGCAGAAAATGACACCCATTGAAGAGATGCAACAAAAAAATATGACAGAAAGTAATCATTTCATGACACATATGAGCATTTCTGCACTCATCTTTGTTGTGAGTATTTTATTTCAAATATATATATTTCAATAACTTATAATATCATGTGTTTACTTTTGTGTTTTTTTTTCAGGATCCACCCCCTAGATGAGAGATATCTGATGAGGAGCCTGATATTTCTCCTTGTACAGAGGCTGGTGGTAGGAGGGGTGGGAAGTGTCAGAGTTATATGATCATCTGGTGGTCTCGGTACTGAGGCTGGTGGTATGAGGGATCATAGTGCGAGAGTTAGACGATCCACTAGTCATACTTGATTGAACTATCCCCTACCACAAACATATCTTCTATGCCCTATTTTGAACCTGGTGTGTCTTTAGGGACACACGAGATATTTAGGCCTCCGATGTTTACACTACCAGTTGGCCAGACATCTGTACCATCATCTTTTTCTACTGGTTCATTATCTCCGAGCTATTATATTCCACCTTCTTCGACTCTTGCTTCGACACAGTATGTGGCTGGGGAGCGTACAATGAAAGACAATCAACCAGTACAGGATATTCCTTCAACTTCTGCACATCCAGTGACACCCATTGATCTGACTACCACAAGTATATTTATATAACTCTACTAAATTTTTATACCAAAATTTATTTTTATTATTACTTTTACTGATATTTTTTTCTTTAATAACAGATTAATCTACTGATAGGAGGAGGGGTAGGGGGCGTACTAGCTTGCGTGAGGTATGGAACCTCCAGATATAGTTTATGGTTGAAGAAAATAATGATGGGAAAATGATTGATAAACCTGGGCAGGAATGTTGGGGTTTTTTGGCGACGCTAGCCAAATACTCCCACATAATTCCGGTCATCCCTCTCTCTTGGAGACATATTCCATACGAAGTCAAGGATAATTCATGGGAACATCTATGGGTAAAAAATCTATTGGATTTAATGTAGTATTTTTTTTGTATTTATATGAATTAATCTACTGGGTTTCAGCTTTGGTTTAACTTCCCTGATGGTGAAGGTGCACGACCAACACGTTTAAAGGAGCTAGGAAAGCTTTGGAGAGCTTATAAGAATGAGTTGTATGTTGGATGGTGTGATAGAGTGGGCATAGAGTTGGAGACAATACTTATCTTGGATGACTTCCCGATAGAGCAATATTTCTAATTGATTACCCATTGGGCGACTGCCAAATTTAAGGTATTAATCCCATTTGAGGTATTTAAATGATAGTTCTCATATTTTTCATTAATATTATCTTAATTATTATTAAAAATTATTTAGGAATCATAAAAAAAACATTTATTCAAAGCAATACCTCCACACTTTGGGGTGCAATACTATGTTGGATCATGAGAGATAGCTGGTACGATATAGTTGTTTATATTTTCTCTTTTGAACTTGACCTTTTTATTGTTTCCTACTTAAATTATGTGATTTATTGAATATTTAATATATGATAATACTTTCACTTTATATTGTTTCAATGTCATTACAGAAGCACAAATTTAAAATTTAAGGATGTCTCCCTTGATAAAAATTATTTTGCTCGAGTAGAAGGAAAAAATATGGAAATGCGGTTAATGAACCAACATAAGAAAATATTGTAAGTTTTAATTTGTTTATTTAAATGTTTAATATCTATTTTCAAATTTAATAATCTATTAAATTTTTTAACAGGCTGCTTTAAAGGCCCTTGATGCCCAGGAGCCAGAGAATTTAGGGCCACACGATCATTTATATCAGGTTTTGGGAGATGAGCACTCTGGTCGAGTACGCTGCCAACCTGGTAAGAATATAGTCCAGATGAGGTATTGGTCCTTTCTAGGTCTACATTCTAGTACCACTGAGTTATAACAGGTCAAGGAGCATGCAAGACAGTCTGATAAAAGGGTCACAGAGTTGGAAAAAAATGTTCAAACGAGGGAGAAAAAATTTATGAAACTGATCAAAGCATTATCTTCATCATTTCCACCAGAGGACAGCGTGGCTTGTCAAACATATATGTCGTCGATGGGTGCATTATCCAATGAAACAGGCGGCTGTTATAGTGGCAGTCGAGATAATGACGTTCTTGGTGATGATGAGGATGTTGAAGAGGATGAGGGTGAGGATGAGGATGAGGACGAGGGTGGGGATGGGGCTGAGGGAAAGGATGGGGCCAAGGATGAGCCTGGGGAAAATGATGAGGATGATGATAAGGACAGAGATGGTGGAGAGGATGAGGATGATGATGATAGTGGTGATGGTTATGGTGATTGAGGGTATATTGATCAATTACATTTTTGAGTGATATTTATGACATTTTATTTTTGATATAATATGGATGTGTCGTTCAACTTCATAGCCAAGAACACCTTGAACACACCCATCACATCCACCAACCTTTTCCTAGGACCCCAAACAACCCCTAGATAGCCCATCAGATAGCCCCTTAGAGAGCTCTTCGAACAACACCCCCACCCTCCACACCGGACCACGAACAACCCCCTATGACAGCCTCCCGGATAGCCCCCGCACCCTCCACCCTGGACCCTGTACAGCCCCCCGGACAGCCCCCACCCTCTTCCCTGGACCCCTAATAGCCCCCTCCTACTTGTACCCCAGACGACCCCCCCAGACAGCCCCCCAGACAGCCCCCCCAGACATCCCCCCAACAGCCCCCTCGACCCCAGACAACCCCCCATACTGAATTGTTCTCAACTATATTTTTACCACCCATTGAAGGTGAACTTCAGGATGAGTTACTTTAGATGGGAAGACTATAAGAAAATGGGTTTTCACTCTGGTATGGATATTTTTTAATTTATTGTAACTCTTTATTTTTGACCAAATATGGAAGCTTAATGATGTTATAATGGTTTATAGGGCTTCTAGGGCTTGTTCGGAGCTCGGAACCCCGGTCTGCGTAGAAAAACACTATTCCTTACAGTTAGTAAAAAATTTATGTCCATCCCACAAGGTATCTAAAAACTATATAAGGCTATATATTAGAAGTAATGTTCATGATTTTCCCCAACCATGCACCTATGGATGCACATCATGCACAATGTCTATAGTTTTAGTTTAAGATATTATCAATGTTGTCACACGATTTTCTTAACTGGCATACATAAAACCAACCAAAAGAATTAGTATTGTGTTGATAATTTAGGAAAAAATCCATGAGTCATATGTGATGTGTACGAGTCAACCCCACCTCAATCCAAGGCACGGTGTGGCTGGTATCACCCAAAGTGCCTCTCTTTTGTTTAAAATAGTCACCATTTTAAGGAAAAACAACTGGCATATGGAAAACTAAGAAAACATATTTGGATTGTGTTGATACTTTATAAAAACTATCCATGGGACATATTTAATGTGTATGAATCAACCCTACCTCAATACGAGGCGCGATGTGGCCGGTACCACTCAAAGTGTCTCACTTTTATTTGAAATAGACAACATTTTATGTGAAAACAACAACTGACATACGGAAAACGGACCAAACGTATTCAGATTCTATTTATACATTATATCAATGATCCATGGGATATTTTTGTCGTGTATGAGTCAACCCTGCATCAATCCGAGGCACGGTGTGGCCGGTACCACTCAAAGTATCTCACCTTTATTTGAAATGATCATCCTTTTATGTGAAAACAACAACCGGCATATGGAAAACCAACAAAACACATTTGGATTGAGTTGATACATTAGGAAAATGATACATGGAACATTTATGATGTGTAAGAGTAAACCCCACATCAATCCGAGGAACGATGTGGCCGGTACTACTCTAAGTGTCTATCTTTTGGTTAAAATAGAGAGTGTTTTAAGTAAAAAAAACTGGCATATGGAAAACTGACCAAACATATTAGGATTGTGTTGAAACTTTATAAAAATGATACATGGGACATTTTTTATGTGTAGGAGTCAACCCCACATCAATACAAGGTACGCTGTGGCCAGTAACACTCTAAATGTCTCTCTTTTGTTTAAAAAGGACATCATTTTAAGTGAAAACAACAACTGGCATAAGCAAAACAAACCAAAAACATTAGAATTGTGTTAAAACTTTAGGAAAATGATCTATTGGACATTTGTGAAATGTATGAGTCAACCCCACATCAATCAGAGGCACGGTACAGCCGGTACCACTCTAAATGTCTCTCTTTTGTTTAAAATGGACATCATTTTAAGTGAAAACAACAACTAGCATATAGAAAACCAACCAAATGAATTCGTATTGTGTTGATACTTTAGGAAAATGATACATGAGTCATATGTGATGTGTACGAGTTAAAACTGCATCAATCTGTGGCACGGTGGGGCCGATATCACTCAAAGTGTCTCTGTTTTATTTAAAATGGACAATGTTTTAAGTAAAAAGAACTCGCATATGGAAACCAAAAGTATTTTAATTGTGTTGATACTTTAGGAAAATGATCCATTGGTCATATGTGACATGTAAAACTCAAACCATCATCAATCCGAGGCATGGTGTGTCCGGTACAACTCAGAGTGTCTCACTTTTATTTGAAATGGACACCATTTTAAGTGAAAACAACAAATGGCATATGGAAAACCAACCAAACACATTCGTATTGTGCTTATACTTTAGAAAATTTATCCATGGGATATTTGTGATGTGTTAGAGTTAACCCCGCATCAATACGAGGCATGGTGTGGCCGGTACCACTCTAAATGTCTCTCTCTTGTTTAAAATGGATATCATTTTAAGTGAAAACAACAACTGACATATAGAAAATAGACCAAACATATTCAAATTTTGTTGATACTTCTGGACAAAAATCCATGAGTCATTTCTGATGTGTATGAGTCAAATCTTCTACAATCTTAGGTGCGGTGTGGCTGGTACCACTCAAAGTGTATCACCTTTATTTGAAATAATCAACATTTTAAATGAAAACAACAAATGACATACGGAAAACCGACCAAACGCATTCGTATTGTGTTGATACAATTGTAAGACGATCCATTAGTAATTTGTGACATGTACGAGTCAACCCCACCTCAATCCAAGGCCCGATATGGCAGGTATCACTCTAAGTGTCTCTCTTTTGTTTAAAATGGACACTGTTTTAAACAAAAACAACTGACATATATAAAACTGGCCAAACGTTTTATGATTATGTTAATACTTTATCACAACAATCCATGGGTCATTTATGATGTGTACGAGTCAACTGAGCCACAATCCGAGGCCCATTGCGTCTAGTACCACTCAAAGTGTCTCACTTTTATTTGAAATGGACAACATTTTAACTGAAAACAACAACTCTCATACGAAAAACCAACCAAACACATTCGGATTGTATTGATACTTTAGGAAAACGATCCATGGGTCATATGTGACATGGAAGAGTCAACCACACCTCAATACAAGGAACGGTGTGGCCGGTATCACTCTAACAGTCTCTCTTTTATTTAAAATGAATGTCATTTTAAGTAAAAACAATTGGCATACAGAAAACTGACCAAACGTATTCGGATTGTGTTGATACTTTAGCACAAATTATTATTTTATTGAAACTCTATATTTTATGGAAATCCAATAAAAGACACAAAAATTAAAAAAACATGAGGAAAAGGGGTTAGTACCCAAAACCGTGGGTACTACATTCTCCCCACTTGTATTTGAAACCATTCAACATTTATTTACGTCCTTTGGCATCTTGGGGATGTATCTTAAGGCCTATTAGTGACTAAATGTACTCTCAAGACAATGATAATTGGCGGGTCATTACAATTTTAATAATATATCATAGTTTAGTGAAACTCAATATCGCCTACACCGCAAACTATCGAGGAAGGTCACACATGCTTGTAACAAAATCCAAGTCAGTGTTGCATGTGGTGCATGCTTTCATTGGTGTTGTGAATAACATAATCAAAATGTAGATCATTTATACGCTGATAAAAATCTATACTTAGTGTTTCATCAAATCAATTCTATCAAAAGAACTTGAAATTTTGTGTAACACAAGCCAAAGATAGTGTTGCATATACTGCAAGCTAATACGATGTTGTGTATAGCTCAAGATAATATTGATGTTGAGTACAACACGAGACATCAATGAAATTAAAAATAATCTATCTCATAAAATATTTTGGTGTTACATTTATACCAACATAATTATCTCAAGATCAGGAAGATATTAAGGGATATCTTTCCCTCAATCATGTGTTTTCCTAGAAGTTAAACTTTCCACTGAATCATTTTTATTGGTCATTGGTACCATTCAACATATTATTTCAAATACTTAATTAAAAATTACATCAGTACATTCTTTATACATTTTATAATTCTTATAACCAGGATATCATTGATAAAATAATGAAATAACATAATTCATGTATCCAATGACAATCACAATAATCATTCCAATTAATCAGTGGTAATTGAATACGATTGACCACGATCCATTAGATACTTTTGATATATATTGCTTTGATTCTCGTGTAATTAATTTGTGTAGTTCCCCATATCCTTACAATTGAAGCCTTAAACATTGGTAATTTTTTTATTAACCATCAAATCAATAGAATAGTGTCCTTCTCTATACACATGTATCAAAATTTCATTCCGTTTAAGAAATAACTAGGGTGTTTCTTTCCACAATTATCAAATGTGGGAAAATATATCTTTTCCTTCTTCCCTTTATCCATATTTTTCTCTGCCATCATCACCTTCCATTTATTCCCTTAGAATTCATAAGAATTAGAGAACTATTTCTCTATCTTTATAGAAGATGATACAATATCCTCATATAATGAGAAATATTTGGAGAATAGTGCCCTTTAGAGGATTTTCTTTAACCCAACAAAGAAATGGGCAATATTTATCTTTGTATTATATATATATATAGTCCATACCATGACATACTAACCTTTCATAGTGTGCTTTATAGTTCGAAACATTTTCCCATTCTTTCTATATTAGACTCAAGAACTTTATTTTAATATCATGATATTTATCATGAGGGATATAATTTTCCAAGAAGAGTACCTTAAAATCCATCAATTATAAGTTTTCAATTTAATTTTTATCTTTAGTATTTATAATCAATAACCACTATTGGTCTTCATCTCCTAAGACATGATAAACTTCTTTGAAAAATTTCTACCTTTCACTACTTCCCAGAGTGATAGATATCTTCTTTAAGGAACTTATCCATTACTAAGCTAAAAATGAATTTTTAGTACCACTGAATAACAGAGTTTATTTATGGATGAAGTGGTCAAACATTATCATGTTTCATGGTGGATTAGTAGTCTGATCCAATGGGAAAGTTTACAACTCATAACCTGAGTTAACTATCCCAATATGGTTATAACTTGACTAGTTATAACCACAAATATTGCTCCAATATCATTACGTTTCCTAGGAAGTAAATACCAACATGGAGTAAATGCATTGATTTAGTTACCATTCATTATGTTAGGCACCATTTATAAGAAATGGAATACACTATATTAGATCATAACATTATGAAACATAATTTATAATCCAAAAACCAGTGAAACACTTAACGTAAATTGAAAAATTTATGCACATCTAATCAAACAATCCTAAACATGGTTTCATTGGGGATATATATATTTTAAAATATTTCATATTATTTTTTAAAGAAAATGTGATTTATCCTAAGAATATCCCTTATTAGTGTCAAACAAGGTTTACAGTAAGGCCTACTATCACACACCAGGTGATGATTGGGTCAAGCTCAATGCACTATTTTTAAAGTTACTGACCCTAGGTACATTTGTACAAGAACCACATCCCCTAGTAGTATCTAGAAAGGGATGTATTTTCTACTAAAAACCATATAATATCTTCATTACCAAAACATTAAGATGTTATTCTATATTTATCATCAAATAATATCATAGGGTTATGGTCCCTAATATATGTTTCCTGGATCTAATTCCCATGGTTTCTATGAAAATTTATATAATACCATTTTTTGGGACCCTAAATCTAATGACCTAAACTTTTATTAATTAAGATTCTTCTTGATCAGAATAAATGTTTTATTATATAAAATGGTTATATAAGACATATGTACTTCATTCTTTTTATATTTTTTGGATTTTAAGATACCATTAAAAATTGTAACTATTGCTAATATAGCCATTGAACTGTGATCATATGATTAGTATAATTATGGGGATTTTAAAAAATACAATTTACACATACAATGGAAGTAGTGACCTCATCCGATAGAATTTCTCCATACGAAGCCCATTTTTTGAAGCTCAGAAAGGAGGTATCATCACTAGGCTTCACTCTTGACCAATCCAAAGTGCAGCTTCAATGCATTAATATTGAACAAAACCACCTTCAGGAGATATGGAAGTTAATAGAGATTATGACATGAGCGATGTTATCCGAGGCGTACCAAAAATTTGTCACCATCGCACACCTTACCCTTAGATCTTATGTGGGTGTTATAAGGAGTTATGTAACAAGTCCCCAGCACTAAGATTATGTGAATTAGTGTTTTATAAAATAATGAATATATATTAATTTTATTATTTTTACATTGTAAATGGTTTTTAAAGAACAAATAGAATTTTTTGTTAATATTCAATTAAGAAATCTATTTTGACGAATTAATGGATTTTTGAATTAAATAATATTTTAATAAAACATTATATCTAAATTAATTTTATAAAATATAAATGAACTTATAATTTTTATGAATAAAATTGTAAATTTAATTATGGTTTGAAAGTTGTTTTTATCAAAACCCATGAATTTTCAATAAATGTCAGTTTTTATTTTCAAAGTTAAAGTTCACATATTTAGAAAAATATTCAGAGAAAACAAATATTTTTTTTGGATTCAGGATGCCGAAATTGTCTGATGGTGATTTTTTCATTACTTTCTAAGACAATCAATTTTTTAGGTAAAAATTAAATACCTTTTAAATATATAATGTGTTTTATGACATCATAATGACCCAATAGTGATGTAATAAAATAATATAAAAATGTTTTTCGACCAATATATGTATTATCTTTAAAATATTTTAAAATTTTAAAATGATTTCATTGAGAGTGTGACAAACCTCCACATAATCAAGCCTAATATTTTAATAAGTTAGGCCATTGGAATTATAAAATAATTTGTTCCACTCCACTTTGGAAAAAACCATAGGCAAAAACCATGGAATGGTTTTTGGTTTTTATTAGTTTAATGTGTAATGTGAAAAACCTAAATAATAAAGAACTATATCTTCTTTCTTATATAAACCCACTCAATCTCCCATTCCTCTTAACTCAAACCATTTGGAGCTTGACCAAACTATTCCATCCTATCTATATAATCCTTCCAAGGTGCCCCAAGCTCCCAAGAAGCCTCTCTCAATCCTCTCCCAAGCCTTTGGGATCACACTTCCAAGTAAGGGATTTCTTCCATTATAATTTTTGTCCAAATTTATTTAGGTTATTATAACCTTTTATTTTCAATTAAAAATATTGGGGTATTATGTAACACATCCCCCATACTTACCTTCTTATGTTTGAATTACAAGAGACCTATTTTCTCTCATTAATGCCTCCCATGTACACCTTTTACTAGGCCAAAATTCCATAAGGAATTTATCTCATCTCATTTACATTCAATATATTATTTTATATTATGCATCTAAATTCCATTACATATGTTGTGATATTATTTTACATCATCACCTTACTATCCTTTTCATGTATAAATTATGATATTCCCCTTTATCCTTCATAAACAATTTTATAATTTCTATTTTACATTGTTATGCAACTAGGTTACACCAAAATTTCCAATGCCAAAATCATCAGGTAAGTGAAAATCATAACCATTTATCTATCAAGGGTATTAAAATTTATGCACATGTACTTGTTGATTGAGGACATACATTAATGTATTCCACATCTTTTATTCATGGAATAAATTATGATGTTTAATGAATACATGTTGTATGATCCATGTGGCACAGTTATGCATGAAATGAAATGTTTATAAAGGGTACGCCCTGATAGCGCTCCAATGCATTGGGTACAGATTAGTATCATGATACGTCAAGTGAAATGAGAGTTTATCTCATGATAATTCAAGTTCAATGAGGGTTTACTAATGCTAATTCAGGTAAAATTAGGGTTTACTCATGCTCCATGTGTAATGAGCCTTGGATCATGATAATATCATGTTAAATATTGTTTCTATATTTCCATGTTATGATAATAATGCTATATCATGTCTTTATGTTCATATTTTTATTGTGGTACATTGATATAACTATTGCCTAAACTGTACTATATTCTTCATTTTATGATTTGTTTACTCCCTTACTGGTATTTATAGCTCACCTTTTTCTTATTCATGTCAACAGGTTATCCCACTCAATGCTAATTATGATGTAATGTTGCGGTCATGTAAAAGAAGTTTTCAAAAAAGATGTTGTTTTTTATGTTCAAAGTAGTTATGTAATGTTCCTAATTTTACCATGACACAAAACCTCTCGATCCTCAGAGTTTTACTAAGTGAAATTTTATGTAATAATTTATGTTTTTGAGTGTAATAAAGAAAAGGTTTGTTATACCGACCCAGGGAGCCTCGAGTCGATGTATACTTTATTACACTATTATAAGGTAAAATGATTCACATCCCAAAGGATCGAATAAATTTTTGGTACTAGTAAACAATATATATACATGAAATTCTCATTTAAAGTGACAACATAAAATACACAAAGAATTTTATTTGAGAGAGCAATGTTTCTTCTTATTATATCCTTGTATATCAATCATAAAACACTTCTGATTATTCGGGGGAAAATAAAATATAAGAAAGTGGTTAGTTCATATGTTTAGTAAGGGTAAGCGTATAGAGGAATCTATGAATATATAAGATATAATCAACATGGAAAGTGAAATAACTAAAAACACATTCCATTTATCAATAACTTGGAAATAATATAGTCAAAACCAATTATTATCAAATAATTTGATATAAATAATCACATAATAATGAAACTTAACCATGAATATTCTAACTAATTTAATAATCACACAAAATATGAATAAATTAACTTATAATTACGCAATGAATAATGTTATTAATATAAAAAATACTATCGAGGCATTGTTCCAAGACATCCAATTCTTAAGAGGCATTTTTTCAATACATCTATAAAATGGAAAATTCATCATCTAAAACCCAATCTAGTTTGACTCATGAAACCTACTAATGCATCAGGGAGTTGTAACGAGATACACTCATTACATACTAAGTCCAATTCATTCTCAAATGAAATGGGACAAATATAATGCACATAAAATTTCATATTTCAACTAGAATATGATATGTAAATACCTTCCCTAATTAATAAAATTAATCATATATGTTTTACAGTAATATGAATGGAATCAACATAGAACATCCTCAGTCAAAATGATCACAAACCATATGAATAAATAATAAGTATGGTATCATTGGCGTATATCCCCATTAAATAATAAGTAACATAAAATGGTGTATTATTTGATAAAAAATTATTTTCAAGGATCACTTGGAACATTATTTGAGTAAAATAACCTTTATCTTAAAATAAAACTTCTCATTTTAAAATCATTATATTCATAAAGTATTGTCAAAATCATTTTCTTTGAAATTTGATTTCAAAAACTATAAATTTCAAAAATATATGGAAAAAAATTATTTTAAAATAAAAATATTAATATGAAAAGTAATCTAAAAATACAATATGGTCACAATAGTGGTAAATTTCATACATTCCATATAAGTTAAAAAGAAAATTCTTTTTTAATTGTAAAAAGAATAGAAAAGTTCCTTGTTTAGAAAATGACAAGAATATTCCTTTCAAACGAATTAATAAAAATTCAAACCAGAGTAATAATGTTTTTAGTAAATAATTAGGATAATGATAAAAAAATTAAAACTTTTTTTGAAAACATGGTTTTAGAAGAAAAATGATATTCGATCGATGGGATAAATAATGTTGGATTTAATTAAAAACATTTTTTTATCATTTTAAGTACTAAGGAGAAGAAAAATGTTACTATTACTTTAAAAAGTTCCTGAATGACACAAGAATAAGAAATAATATTTATTTAATGATATAAATGTAAAATAATTCCCCCAAGGTATACTTAAAGAAAAACAATATAAAATAATTATAAGATTGTGAAATAAACCCATACTGCTTTAGAAACATACGTATCATTAGCCCCATGAAAGAAATAAAATTAAATGAAACATTAAATACCATGAATAATATCATTTAATGATATAATTTACAAAAAGGGTATTCTATATTGCATATAAAATAAATAAGTAGTGAATATGGAGAATGTACGGTGAAAGTAAAAGTGATACGAGAAACCCTGACATTGAGTCAGACTCATCATGTACATTGTTTATCTTTATAAATAATAAACTTATGATAATTATTTAATTTATTAAAAATCTTTTAAATTATAAGATTCCTTTTATTTCAATTATTACTATGTCAGATATGATTACTTAATCAATAACGTTTATGATGGGTGTTTCGATGATATTTGGCTTATGGGTCAAAATTGACTTAAGTAGGTTGATTATGGTCAAAGAGGCAATTATTTAATAATATATGAAATAATAATCATGAAATAATTATCATATTTATACATAAATTAAAAATTTAAAACTAATCATGAAGGTTGGTTATGAAAAATGAACTACGTGAATGTCATTGAGATGGTAGGTTGTAAGTACCGATGGATAACATTTTAAATTTTCAATGATCATTATGGAAAGAAGCTTAGTAATATTTTATATTTATATAATAATAATAATATCTTATATACCGTATTATTTATTTAAATATACTTATATATATCATACGTGTGTTGTGGTGATGAATAGATATTCATACTGCTTTATGAATGAGGTAGTCCAAACATACACGAATGATATTATCATTTTTACAGTGTAAGAAACAAAATATTATTTTATATTTTAGAATGATAAATATGTCAATAATATCACAATTTCTTCATTTATATGATATATATTCATTAAAAGTATCCGTATTAACATTCATAAAAGCATTATTGAAAAATGAATGGTATCACTTCTTGAGGCGGTAGTCCATTGAACACACGAGCGACGCTATCGTATCCCCTAAGGAATTGAAATTAAATACATTATATAAGATATAATGAATAAATATGTATAATAATTTTTTAAATATCATATATAAACTCTTTATCAATCATCATACCCATCTATGAGTGGTGTTTATGGAAAATGTGTCACATCAGTTCACGAGGTGGTAGTCCCCCGTACACACGAGTGGCGTTATCGTTTCACATTTGAAGGAAGAAAATATGGATATAGTGAATGATATTAAAAAATAAAATGTAATTATGTGTTATATATTTTTTCTATTATATAATCATAAACTAATAATATTTTAAGGAGGTTAAATAAAAATAAAACCAAAATTAATTGTTAGGAATTTTACCTCTTTTCAGACCACCTCTTTAGGATTTTATGTAAAGTATTCCTAGAATACATTTATGGAAAAAAGGGTTATAGTATGAGTTTATTGAAGTTATTAAGTTGTTTTTATAGGTAATTTACATACTAAAATGGATTTATTGTGTGAAGAAGAGAGGAGAGGGGTGGCCTTTTAAAAGTGATGTGAGTGGTACACTAGTAATTTTTGAAAATAAAAAGGTGTACACAAATGTTTCACATGAAAAGGTTAAAAAATAGAGTATTATATATAATTATATATCATAAAGTCTAAATATTTACATGAAATATATTTTATAATGGTTTTAGTTTATTTTAATCCAAATCTTTTTAGTTCATCCCTTGCTAGTTTAGTTTTTACCTTAACCATGAAGAATAATTTTTTCTTTTTTTATTAATTATGCTAAAAAAATAAGACGAAATTATTTGATAATATAAATTATTATGATTAAAATTACTTAATTCATTTTTAAAAATTCCATTCATATAGGTTTACAATTTTAATTTAAAATTAATCATATAGATGTGATGAGAAAGTGGGTTTTCAACGCGAAAATGATCAAAAGTTCACAATGTTTTTATATCAGAATTAAATATTAAATAGATTCCAATGAACTAAATTAGGTATATATATATATATATTAACTAATGTTACTTTAAAATCAATTTGAAATATTATTTAACTTTATAAATAATTTTATAAAATGTGGTTTTCAATTAAAATTCAGTATTTTCATCTATTAATAAAAAAATATTGTTTTTAATAAAAATAAAAACAATTCACCCTAAGATAATTTGGATATTATTATTTCAAAAATTAATTTCATTTTTATTTGAAAATTAAAAAATTGGAAAAAATAAGTATAAATTTTGTTCATAGAGCATGACTAAACCGCCTTTCAGAAAAACATAGTTTTTCAAGAAATATTTATTTTTCATTCAAATGTTTCTAATTTATCTTTAAAAAATATATATTCATTTTATTTATTCTATAAATTTATAAAACATATAATTTTTATAATTTAGTTTTTAATATTTTTATCCACCAACATAACAAATAGGCTATAATGGTCATGTTTAAATAATTGTGTTTTCATAGAGTACTATGTTTTGTTCAAACCTGGTGTTGTGTGCATTGCATGATATCAAAAGGATTGAATTTATTTTAAAATAAATATATCATAAAGCCTTTGGTTTTTATATTCCCATCTATTCTTGGTATTTTTTTTCACACACATTATCAAATATAATGTTCATATTTTAAAATAACATGGTGTTACTTCAAGGTAGTATTTGCTTAAACCAATTGGGAAACTTGGTTTTGAAAATATCTAAAATACCAATCAATGAAACAATAATTAAGCTTCCCTTATAACCGCTCTAGATTATATTTAATTATAAATAATATGGAAATTTTCATTATATTTATCTTGTTTAATAAAAAATAATATGTTAAGACACACTAACTATTCTATATAGGGGTCGGTACCAATTCATTATTTTAAATTTTAATGAATGTTGGAATAGTTTTCTTAAACCATAAATGGACTAGAATAGCCTATTAGATATTAGATATAGGATAAATGATTCATGTAACAATGAATTTCATTACCTCCTTTTAAATAACCTTTGGTTGGCTTGGGTTTAGTCGTTGATGTGAATACCTCTCTAGTTTAGCCTTAGAATTTAATAAAACATTATATATGAAAATTAATGGGATAATACTGGGGATATTAGTATGTTTCAATCTTAATTATAGTTTATAATCCCTCAAAACAATATTCTAATGCACAACAATTGGGTGTCAGGTACTCTAGTCTTCTAGTTTAATAAATATTTCAGTAGGATTCAACACTCTAACCTATAAATAAGATAAAATGTAATGAGGAATCATATTTATAGAGGAACCCAAATCAAGAATAGAAATGGAAAATAAATATTACCCTATAGTGCATAGAGTCAATAATGTCCTTATATCTTTGAATTTGTTGGGAAGTGATGATTGGATCAATGTAGCTCCATTCCTTCCCAATATCACACTTTCATACACTTGAACTTTCCTTTGGTGTGTATACATATATTTCAAGAACATGATTTTTTTGAATTTTCATCATAATGTTAATCAAGGGAAATTTAACCCATACATTTTTAAATGTTTCCAAGATTTACTGTCCAAGGTGAGTTTATTTTGGATTCCTTGGTTGGGTATCTGTTTGGTGAAAAGTAAGTTGAATTTTTTGGGTTTGGTGGATCATCCAAATAAAATCTCATTCATTTAGTGATAATTCCCTCAGAACAAGGTTTTCTTTATTGGAATTTTTAGGGATATTTGGAATAGTGGTTTCCTTGGGAGGGGAACCTCAAATAGAGGTTTATTAGTATTTCATGTTATAAGACAATTTAAAAGGTGATTTAACTAGAATTTACATTATACCTAGGGTTGACTACAGTCTAAGAAAGAAGTTTACCTAACTCTTGAATTCTGATTTCACCCCCAATTTGGTATGTTTGTTTAATTAATTATTTAGGGAAGGTATGGATTCTTATGTTTTTTTTCTATAATTTAATATTACTTATAGCCATTTTTTAATGTGGTATTATAGTCTTGGATTGGGTGCTTAAGGGGGGGGGGGGTGTTAGAATTTCCTTTTTGGTGTTTCAGGGTATTTGTTTGGTGGAGGAGGATGACTACTCTTCCTTAGGTGGTCCCATGAATGTTGATGTTGGTTGGAATACCCCATTTCCTATAGGATTTTTAATATTTACATCTAGGACTGTATGAATATTAAGGTTATTTCCCACTTGGTTGGTTACTTCACATCTCTCAGAAGGGTCACTCAATTGAGGGGATTGATCATAATAGTGGATAATAGTGGCACATATTATGATATAAATTAGAGGAGGATGTTGGGATTTCCCATGGTAAAGTAAAAGTTGTCGGAGTAGGTTAATTACATCTTGAAACATCATTTTCACATTATTATAATATATGGAACTCTATACCTCATGAAAATATCTTACCAGAACACTAGATATAAAACCAAATTATTGATAGCTCTACCTCATTTTTGAAATAAGTTCCGTCACTATAACTGTAGTCTATTCCACTAGGCCACCACCTACAGCTATATCAAAAATATTATGACCCATATGAATTAATCTTTCATATAAATATTTCATTATTATTTGAGAAATTATTTTTTTATGGGGGAAACTTCGATATAATTTGTAAATTATTTCTAATATTCATGGAATTCTTCCCTAATTGATTGACCTAATACAAAGATCTATTTTCATATAGTTTTAATTAGAGTGGATAAGAATTATTTCACATGAAAAATGAATTTAACATATTCCCATCCTATAATTAGGGTGTTAACATAATACAATGAATCTTTTTCAGGTTCCTTTATGTGAAATGTTTGTTATATTAATTTAATAAGTAACCTGGCCACTCCCAATGGATTTTATGTTGACTATGAATTATGAAATTCCTCTAAGTGATTGTGGAATTCCTCTCTATAATGTCTATTATATTTATGTAATATATATATTAAACCATATTTTAATTAAAAATCAGGTGTTTCTATAAATAAGTAGCATGTATGTGGGTTAATATCCGATATCAGGTGATGTTAATTCCTTTAATTTATTGTTATTTTTATCCTTGATGTATGAATTATTTTATCATTCACTTTTATATCCATAAAAAAGGTTTTAATTTTTTTTCATTGGGTTGTGTGTCCTCCTTTAAGTGTTTAATATTTGTGTCTTGGTCTCAATGACATAAAATCCTCTCCATCGTGGGTTTGGATGGTGTTAGATTCACTATAGAATAATATTTCATATAAAACCCTACAATTAAAAAAAATTAGATTAAAACATGAAAAAAAATTTAAAAATTCAATAGAAATTAAAAAATATTTATAGAATACAAAAATATTTAATAAAAATAGACACTTTAAACTATAGATATTCATAAAAATTGTGTCAAAATTTTTCCTCTTATCATGATGTATCATATTAGTTATGTTTTAAATGATTATTAATAGTATAAGGATGAACCTAGGTTATCTATCAAGGATAATTGAAATCTGATAGGGAGAGTATTTAATAAAATAAAATAGAAAAATGTGGTTTTGATGATATTTTGAAAATAAAAATAAAGAAAATAAATAAATAAAAGTGATTTATAAAATAAATTGGAGTTTGAGTGAAATATATGACATTGACCATTATTGGGTCAATAAACCTCCTTTAATGTTCTATTTTTTTATATGTGAAGGAAACTGAGTTTCTAGAAGCATGAAAAATTGGTATTTTAAAATTTCCATGGGTACAGATCCATGATGCAACATTGACTCCTAAAACCTCTTCCCAAATTATCAAATCGATTATGAATAATTTATTTCAATTATAAAGAAAATAAATTAACAAAAATGTAAATTTTACCTTGATCGTTCATCAATGTTTATATGATCGACAAATACTTTGTGTTCCATAGATCAAAATATCTATGATAGAAACCCACTATATCATCCACATGTACAAAAAAACTCATGGATAATTATTCTTTTATTATCAGTTTCTATAATTTAAAACAATGTTATTTATGACATCCTTTTGACTACATAAATAATATAGACTCAAATTGGGGATATAAGATCGATCTGGCCTTTTCTTTATCCCTGTTTCTCTCACCAAAACATGAGATAGTGGGGGAGAAGAGACAATCCCTCTCTATATTTGTGTAAATGGTGTAATGACTATTCATTTCTCAAAAAATGATCTTAAATAGGACGTTACACTTTTTAAAGATCCACTTGAGACCCTAAATAAGTTTATCCTCTTAAACATGCCCATTATAACATGAATAACTAATGAGAAATGTCATAAATATCATGAATATTTTACCACTAACTTGTAAGATTATTAATCATCAAGTGATGAAATAAAGTCAAAGCTTGGATCATTCCTCTCATTATTATTTAATGAGCCTTGAATGTGCAACATTCATTAAAAAAATAATAATTTTCTTATATACAATTATATAATTAAATAACTTCTAAATACCATGATAATTAAATTCAATAATTATTATTATAAATTATAAAAATTTAATTGAATTAATTTACATGATATAATTCATACTCTCATATCCAATAACCCCCACACATGAGGCCCACTTCATCCTAGAGCCTTATTCATCCAAATAGGTTAAACTTGGGGATTAAATTACTATTAGACACTTTAAGAACTTATCTCGATAGTATTGAGTCATAACCATAGAACAAGGGGGTATCTTGAAATGCATCATAGACCCATAAGGATATAAGGAATGTAATAACTATGAAATCCTCCTACAAAAATACTTTGTAAAATATAGTCTCTTTTTATTTTGATATATCATAAAGAAAGATACACCCTTTGAATCATCATCCTATTTTTTATTTATATATCCATGACCACACTAGATATACATACCTTTAATCACCATGGACGTGGATTTATTAAAGGTGCTATCATTGTGGTCAATTGGGATTGAGATATACCTTACATTATAGAAGTGACAAACCTAGTCCTCACCATTCAACCAATTCCATACAAAAAAAGATGTACCAAACACAAGATACCACTAGATAATATAAATATTATGGTTTTCATCCTATATCAAAGAATTAAATCAAATGGCACATAATAATAGTGATCTTATTTTATGATACCAATAAATAAAATTCATTGATGAGAAAAACCAATAACACCTTGACATATGGTGATCCTATTTTAAGGTAAATAATCATGATCTTATCTACTCAAGATAACTGTGAATGAAATTTATAAGAATAAGTCTCAATGCTTATGAAACCCCAACACCTGATAATCAGATATCATTTTTGTCCCATTAGTATAATGTTTCTAGACCATATGACATATATTTGATATTATTTTCATGGTATCTTGAGTTTATCATTTTTTTGGGAACAAATCTTACCTATTAATATGATATATAATCTAAGGACGTAATCAACTAAATAGTAAAGGATTAAGATTCAACACAATTATCGTAATATAAAATCATGAATTACACTCTTTAAACATGATATCATATTAAAAAAGTATTGTTTAAGTATGGTATTGGGAACCCACTTTCCCAAAACTCCTACTTTCACAAGATCTGACTTACTAACTATCCCCGTTAGATTTCACATGATATGGTTATTCTTACACTATGTAATAAATTTAGTCATTGGGACTACCATATCTTATTATATGACTACTCTACTATCTATGAATACAACTCTTTGATTAATATATCACATATGATATTGTATCCCCAAGTATATCAAAATTTTACTCTCTCATGAACATGACAACATAGATAGTAAAATTATTGTATTTTTCCAAATGATAATAAATTACTCCCAATATATGACTCTAAGAACATTAACAAATTATTGTACATTTTAACTACATATTTAGCTTTATTATAATCCATAATGAACTCAAAATTTATTTATATGTATACCACTAACTTCAATGAGCTTATCTTGCCCATTTACTTACCCTAACTACAAATATAGATCAATTGATCCATAGGATGACCTTTCTATTTCCCATTGTAAATAGTGTTACTTTCTCTCCACATTCCAGGTGGAAATATCTTGTACATTATTATGTATAATTGGATTTATTTGATTATTTCATATGTAATTATTCTAGATTTAACTGATAGTTTCTTACCATATATTATATGTTGGAAATATCATATTAAGTAATTTGTATGATATATGATATAGCTCTATCACTAAAGTGTATGTATCTCTACTCACCAATTTAATACACCCTATGTATCCTAAATGAATTATTTTATAGATTTATATCATGTGACATTGAAAATAATTATTTTTTGAATTTTTCCAACTTGTATTTTTCAAGACATTGTCATCATATATATGTCAAATTATTTTACGAAATAGTTAGATCTACCTCAAAAGATCATTTTACCTAGATATTTTGTTACCACATGAAATTAATCTTTGGAGATATTCATTCAATATATTCTTATCTAACTATAATACAAATAGATTCTTTCTATATGTAATCAATAAATTTTATTTGGAAAACTGTGACCCTCCTACTATCTTCTTATTAGCACACTATATACTTTTGTTCCAAATGAATAGTACATGATCACAGTAATTATATTAATCTATAAATGTATCCTGATAACATTAATTCCATATTAGAATTATATGATGTCACCAACCCTTTCTGGTTGTGGTATATACACACATTAGAATAAAGGTGGTCATAACATCCAATTCTCAAAATAATCATTACAGAAAGTTGTTATAAAAAATATAATTCTATTTTATTTATTCATGACTATTTGGAAAAACCAATAAAAACCTATTAATACCATACTTGTACCACCCTTTCATAGTAACTCTTGAATATAAACCAATGGATTTACATCAATTGGAGTAACTTACCAAATACAGACTTGATTTTGGTACATAGAATAGATTTATTTAATTAATAATTAATTATAATTTCAACTTATTTCAATTTAATATCTTCCTATAGTAATAATTATTCTTAATGAATAATACATCATCCACTATGGTTAACATTAAACAATCTCTCATGGTTTAATCTTGGCTTCATAGTAAGTGTCTTTGGAACATTCCTCTTCCATGAGCTCTTATGGTATATGTTTATATGTCAATTGTTATTTCATATCATGATTTGAATTTATAAATGTCAATATTTCTCCAACTATCTAAAACAAATATTTTGGAATCAATTTATGGAAAAATAACATATCAGTTTACTATTTATTTTTAAGGATTTATATAATATATTATAAAACTTTAGGGTAAACTGTTGAGATCTACTTTGTTTTTTTCTTGATGAATGTTTTTTTATTTACTTAATAATAACAAGATTTTTATATAAACACATGTTTTCTGATATAATTAATTTCATTAATATTATAACTCATATGATATCGCTTTTTTCATTTTAATTGGAATATGGTTATAGATTTAAAACAATATTTATGAAGCATGTCTTGAATATATATTTTATGACTTTTCATGTCATATATGGAACATCAATGATACTCCTTTCTAATTAAATCATGGCTCCAATATGTATATAGAAAGTTTAGTTTTAGAATAAATATACTCTAAACTTTCTTGATAAACGAATTCTTTCAAGTATCATCATCGATCCTCCAATTACTATCATGATGGATGAAATGTTTAAAATTAAATGTGAGTTTAGGAATAAATCCACACTTCATTTTTATAATCTATAAATGAGTAGTAAAGGTATTTTTTGGCTCATGAGAATGATACATATACTATATTTTATTTCCATGTTTATTCCTTACATCACTATTAAATTTATTAAATATCCTAATTAAATCCCATGAAGTATATTAATTACCCTATAGAGTATCCTTAATAAACTTTACCTGTATCTTGTTGAATTACTTCCAAAATGTTTATGTATTACCAATATTTATAAAGGTTTATTTATCGAAAACATTATTAGTAATTGTTTTGATTATTCCTATGTCTTTTAGCTCCAAAGAGTCTAAATACTCTACTAGGTATATCCTTGACAAGTACTTCTAGTTTTTATGAAAAATAATTAACATTCCAAAATCAGGTATATATATTACTTTTAATATTTTTCATATTTTAATGATTATTAGCATAAAATGAACCGTTAGTTGAGTATGAGAAAACACAATCAACATTTCTTCCAAAATGAAAAAGTGGCTTGAGTGGTGTGATAAATTGGTAGAGTGTTTGTATTTTTTTAGTTGAGGGGGAGTGGAACTCTTGAAAACACCAAAAGGTATTCATTTATGAGATGTATACCATAACTAATGTGTCTAAAAAATGGAAAAATAATTTATTAATTCCTAATAATTTTCAATAAATACCTCTATATAACAAAAAACGTTTATTTTTATAATTTGGTTCCTTAACTTCTATGATTTCTCAATTTTATTAGTTTGGTTTTTATTAAAGAATTTAGTTTTATAACCTAATTAATGTAACCATTAAGACTAAAATAAAGTGATATTTGTTAGAAAATGTAGATCCATTGAGTTATTAATATGATATGTAATTTATAAAATAAAAATAAAATGTGTTTTAGAAATTAAATTTAAAATAAGCGCATGTGACGCGCTAAAACACTACTTAAACCCAAGTTATGTTAATAATGTATTTACAGTATATGGGTCAATATGCTGATTATAAAATCTAAATTGGTTAATTAATATACTATATTTAATATTTATTAACTCTTTGAAATATCTTGGCAGAATATATGATATTTATTGATTTTAAATCATTTGATAAAATGTCATTTATTGTAAAATAACAATAATGTCAGTTTTGACATTATATATTTAATTCAAATTTGAAAATATTAAACAAAAATTAATTAAAATATATTAAGTTTAAGTCAATGTAAAAATATATAATCATCTACAAAAGTAATTAAATACCCTAACTTAATCAATCTACTTTAATTTTTATATTTATACTATCATTAAATTTAGTTAATTGTTAACAAAATAATCACAACATTAGTGTTTCATAAGAATTTTAAGTAACTAAATCAAATTAAAAAAATTAGTTATAAAATATTATATTAAAATTAACCAATTTATATTTAAAAAGGATATGTATAACCTAAAATACGATGTTTTATACCTATATCAAATTTTTATAAATGTTAAAGGTAAAGATAGTTCACTTTTTGTTTCTTTCCTTAATTAACCTTTTATATAAATAAATTCAATTTAATAATATCACCATAATCCATAAAATTAGTAAAAAATTTGTATTTGGTCCAATAATTTTCATCCAATGGTTTTTGGAAAATTTTTCAGTTCATTTTGGCCTTTAAGATTAATGTTTAGTCCCTTGTTAATCTTAATTTTACATTTATCACTATAATTAATTTTAATCACTTTCACCAATTTTTTTGGTCAAAAATTAAGTTGGTATTGTTATAAAAAGTAGTATACTTATTAAAATATTTATGTACATTTTTAAAAATTCAAAACACATAAGTGGGGAAATTAATTTTAATTCTAATCCTGTAGACATGGTGAGAAATCTAGGTTTTAAAGAAAACATTTTCAATAGTTAAATAAGTATTTATATCCAATTACAATAAAAAAATGATTAAAATTTCCTAAATTGGATTAATATATGTATAATTGATCCATTTTGACTCTAATAATATATTTAAAATATATTTTATCATTAATAATTAATTAAACAAAAGGGTGGTTTTTAACTAAAATAAAGTATTTTTTACTATTCATCAAGAAATAAAACATCTCAGAAATATTCCAAAAAATATCCAAATATAATTTTGACATTTAAAATTCAAAAATATTCTTTTTTTACAAATAAAATTTATAAAGATATCAAAATTTTGTTTTAAAATAGATGTGATATTAAAAGGTGGTAAAACTCAATCAGGCATGTAGCGCAAGCTAATTCAGTGTTGTGTGTAGCATAAGATTAAATTTGTGTTTAAAGAATGATAAAAACAAAATTATATTTATTCTAAAAGGAAAATACTTTAATTTATTATGGTGTTACATTATTCCCACCTAAATTAAATTTTGTTATCACAATTTAAATGTGATCTTGGTAATCAAGGGATTGATATTTGAAAATAAAATATTATTGAAAAACCCACATCCTGAATAAGGGTAATAAAAAATATTCTTAATAAGAGAATGAGGAAAGTAAAATGGTTATAGAACTAGGTTTCCTAGTAGGGGAACATAAGTGGAAAATGGAAACATGGATACAAAAGAAAAATCTAATAATGAAGTTCTGATAGAGTGTTTTAGAGAACTTGGTTTGGAAAAAATTTACAATCACAGGACCATAAATCCATGATGATATTAGGGGAAATTTGATTTATTGGAAAAGAAGGTATTATAACAACATTTTTTGATTCAATGTCATTTTTCCTAGAGTATAGGAATTCATTAACTCTCTAAGAATATAAGTAAATTTACTTTTTATATTTCTATAATCATGATCTTATCATTTGGTCATGAATTTATCTATTTATACTTCATATCTTATGTCAAGATTCATTGTATAATGTTGTAATACATAAATATGAAAAAGAACATCCGAAGTTCAACATAAACCATTCCATAAATAGTTATCTTTTCTAAAATATTATGATCTGACACATTAGAAAGAAGTTCACTGAATTTCCTAAATGAAATTATCATTAGCCTTCAATAAATATGAAGAATATATTTAATCATCATATACAAAATATTTTAACACATTTATCATGTATCCTCTTAAAATATGGTAATAACAATAATCATTATAAAACATTATTGGAAACACGAATTATTCCTTATCCCTTATGTAAGACACATATAATTGGATATAATCCTTAAATCCTAAAGTGTTGTAAACTACATTATTAGTTGAATAGAACACTTTTCAAAAAGTCATTAATTAGTTCCAAGATATTCAACATGTCATCCAAATAAATAATTTCATCATATCTATCATAACATCATGAATATATTAAAGGTTTTTTTCACTCAATCACGTGTTTTCCAAAAAGTTTAACTTTCTTGAGGATAAAATTTCTTGGTACCATTTTGCATATGATTTGAAATCCATAATGAAAAGTATTGTAGTGAAATCCTTATATATTCCATATTCAGTACATCACTCAAAAAATATTTAAATGAAATATTTTTTGAATAGATATATTAATCATTCCTCTTTATCTACAATAGTAACATAACTTGATCATTATCCAATAACATCATTTGGGGTATATTCTATTGATGCTTGAGACGTTTGTTTTCATAGTGTCCCTTCTCCTTGTAGATATAACATTAAATAATAGACTTTTTTATTTTTCCCTTTGAATTCTTTTGCAAGGTGACCCTTATCTCTAGACATAAACGAAAATAACATTACCTTCAAGAATTTTCCATATTGATTCTTTCAGTAGTTATCACATATGAGAAAATCATTCATTTCTTTCTTTCCTTTATCCATATTTTTCTCTTCCACACCATTTTTCTCTTTCTTCCATTGAATGACATAAGACATGGATAATTCTTTACAATTATCATTATCACATGATAATAATTACTCATATGATAAGAATACTTGTATGACTATTTCTCTTTGAAATATAGGAATAAGACCATGAAAGATTTGATCCTTCTTACTCTTTAGATCACATTAATTGGTGGAGTTCACATTCCTTCATCGGGGAACAATTTATAAACAATGGAATATAATTTATTAACTCATAAATCATAATGTATAATATCAAATATGATATAACACATAATATAAATTTATGCATTGTAAATCCTAGAATAATAATTTTTGGTTACATTGGGGAAATCTTCACTTTCAAATCCTTCATAAAAGTTTACAAATAAAATGATAATTATCTTTAGTGTATCCACTATAACTGTCAAATCAAGTGCACAATAAGGAAAATTTTCATATTCTAGGTTACACCAAGTTAATCTTGATACGCCTTGTCTAAGTTGTTACTCCTTGGTACATATATACCATAACCACAACCACTTGTAGTATCCAGACATAGATATATTTCTAGGAATATCCACATGATATCTACATTACCAAAATTCTAGGATGTTCTTATTTACTTATCCACAATTTATATATTTGTGTTATGCTCTGTAATCTAGGTTTTATTAATATAGTTTTCAATGTTTCTACTAAAATTACTTTGATACAAACTATAATGATCAAACTCTAGAAGCTCAGAGTTGCTGCATAATTTTATTACATTAGCATGATTATAAGGAATCTTATATCGAAGGAAAAATAAGTTTAGAAGTCTTTTAAATCCATATTACATACATGATACCCATAATACCTTATGAAATAGGAAATATAAATACTCTACATAAAAATAAAATAAACAGCATCCTTGAAATCTTAATAAAATATTTCTTCTTCATAATCCAGGGAAAGGAAACATAATAAGGGGGAGCTAAAATGCTCTATAAGGGTAAGTTATTTGGACTAAATAATGAATTAGTGAGAATAAATCAACATGATAAGTTAAATAACTGATAACACATTCCATTAAAATAACTAGATAAACAAAACTCAATATCAAAAGGCAAATAACTGAAACACATTCCATTTAATAAATAATTTGAGAATTAACTGTATCCATAGATATGTCGATGAGAAATATCATGGATGAATAATAAATGAAATTTTTATGAAGGAAATGTTTAATTATCATATTTCATGTCTAAGTCACTTGAAAAACTAAACTATCAATACCTTTTAAAATATAGTTTAAAACTAGAGATAGAAACCCATCCAATTTGGCCAACTTATTTGTCTCATGAGAACCTGTCTTTGGATTGAGGATATATATAAAGCTTATGATCCTCTCATCATTTATAGTCTAAATCATTACTCATAATAGATGATGAAAATAAATAATATTCTTTATCAAATATCCATATTGAATAAGTAATATTTAATTATAAATATTTTTCAAAATAATCAAATAACTCTTAAAGTAGACACCGTATGTAAAATAGTATACGTTTTAGAAAATACTAATATACATTACATGATAATTTGGATATTCAAGTAAATTTTCAATGAAAAATTATTAAAATAAAGTGATTGTTTTATGAAAAATTTTATAATCACAAAATGATGTAATATTTCAAAGATAATCATTACGAATGTTCTTGAGGAGAATAATCTTTAAACATTGCAAACTCTCCCATACCATATTAAAACATTTAAATCATAACCCCCATGAAGTTATGAATTTTAATAAAACTTATAATATCATTATAATAATGATATTATTGATATTACATGTCAAATTTTAATATATACACTATATAAACGTGAATTGGTGTATAACAACAAATAATTCTCAAAGGAATTTAAATTGAGACGAAATCCCTTACCTTAGCTTTCCTTTTTTGTGTGTGGTATTTATCCTATTGTATAGTGGTTTAAATTTTTTTCTAACTTATACCATAACTATAATCCAATTTATAATATCATATATTAACTTCTTATAATATTTTATTACCCATTTTAACAATCTTTCATTATTTAAACTATTTCGAGTGTTGATGGCCTAGTTTTCTCAAGAATGTTTTTGAATTGTTAATTGTTGTTCCTATTAATGAGACCATTATTTACTAATCTCAAAAAAATAAACCATAACTTAATTATCAAATATATTTATTATATATATTTAGAATAATATATAGTGTTTTTAGATAGGAAGTGATATGCACTGTCTATGCAGACGGCAGATCGTATGTACATATGAAGGCTACATTAATTTTTTATTCATATTAAAATAATGAAAAATAAATGATACTTATGTATATTATAATTAAATTATCATATCTAGGTTTTATATGTTACATATGTTTATTAAAATCATCTTTAATATGTTCCATGTATAGTGTGAACAAATCAAATCGCTTTAAGGAGGCGATAGTCCACACTTCCACAAAATGATGTTATTGTATTTACAAAAACTGGAATGTATAGAGGTATGTGTTATAAAATAACTACATAAGCATAAATACATAATATATATCATATTTAAATATAGTTTCCATCATAATTAACACCATGATAGGCGATAAAGGAAGAATGAACAATCATCATTTTGTGAGGTGATAGTTAACCATACAAATGAATAGTATGTTCCTTACCCATTAGATGGAAGTATGTGTAAGTCTAGGTTGAAATATTATTAATAAAAAATACTAGTATATTTAGGATATTTGTTTTATTATATAATCATGTAATAATAATTTTTTTGGCGGTGGATACTGGAATTAAGACTAAAGATATTAATGAAAGATGTTACCTATTAATCAGTTAACTCCTTTTGGTTTATACCAAAGGGTATTCATAGGTTAATTTAATCCCAAATGGATTATTCTAGTTTTAGGGGATGGAAGTTGTAATACTTTTTGGATAGATTTTGGAAGATCCAATGTAGCTTGAGAGGTGTGAGAGAGGGGTAGAGTGCTTGCCTTCTGTAGTGTAAGGGGAGTGGAACTCTTGTAAATACCAAAAATTATTCATTAATGGGAGTTATACCATACCTAATGTGTCTTATGAATGGGAAAATAAGGGATGAAATGAAAATAATGGTTGAAAAAAACCTCCACCACACAAAAAATTGTGCACTTTAATAATTTGGTTCCTTAGCTTCTATTGGGAAAAAATCTTTAATGGCATTCAGTCAATGTGTTTGGGGTATGATTGTGTTTTTTGACAAATCCAGATGACTATGAATGAGTATGGTTGTTTTTTTTTCTGAAGCATGTTTTTATGGTGTGCAAAGTTTCCTAGTTTTTGTAATTTTTTTGGACCTCAAAATCATGATTTTTTTGGAAAAGAAAGATTTTCCATGTAGGAGTGAAAATTACACAGGCCACGAATCACAAGTCATGGATTCCAAAGGAGTTATCTGGAATGGTTTACGAATTATGAAGGAGGTATACAGAATGGTTCATAGAAGGTTTTCAGTATGCGATATGACTTGTTGTTTGCATAAACGAGGAGGTGATTTGTGGATCTATAATGGGTTTGGTTCATGGAAGGTAAACAGTTCGCAAAAGGAAAATGGTTAGTGGGGAGGCTCACAGTTCATTGAAGGAAAATAGTTTATGGAAGGAAAATGTTTTTTGGGGAGGCTCACAATATGCGAGAGATACACAATACATGAGAGATGAATTGTATGCGGTGAATGCTATTCCACATCCAAGATTTGGGTTAAACGAATTAACAAGATTTTTGAATATATTTTCCTATATAAGGTGAAATAATACCATCATTACTTAGAGTGAATATCATTAGAGAAAATCGTCACTCCAGGAAGACATTTGGCTTTATCTGAAAGATGTTAGTGAGGGTTATATGAAGGTAGAATTGGTTTATTGGAATGGTTCATGGAAAAGGTGAAAGATCATGTTAGAGGTGATAGCTTATGAAAGAAGAGGTCCACGGAAGAATAAATCCATGGAATAAGGATATTCTTAGAAGTAAAGGCAGTGTGTAGATGCAATACATGGAGGTGGTATGCATATGTAGTATGTAGAGGCGTTACATGGACTTGGTACGTGGAGGTGGTACACAGACGTGGTATGTGGAGGTGGTTCATAGAGTTAGTGCGTAGTGGTTGTATGTAGAGTAAATATGTGGAAGTGTAGATAATGTATGGAAGCAGAGGCAGTCCACGAGAGAGGTGGTCTGTAAAGCACACATGCAACATAGTGTAACACATTTCGTGGACGAAGCATATAGTTCACAAAGGGAGTTAAAAAGTTCTTAAAAGAAATTTTACAAAACTATCAGTTCTTAAAAAATAGGATTTCATATACGTGTGAATATAGGACAACAACAAATCACCTATCAATAGATGAGGATGCATTTTTTCATGAAAATGAATGGAAATACAATGTTGAAATTTTTTGAGTGTATCCCTTATAAGAGTATTAAAAAAATGAATTGAAAGAAAATGATCCTTTACAATGGAAGTGATCTTGAGAAAGAGACATATGGAGTTATTCTTGGGATTGTAGTGAGCAGACCCTAAATCTTGTAATGGTAGTGAGTTGAGGAATAGAAGTGATTCAGCCCAAAACTTGTAATTTGGTAGTGAGCCTTAGTGGATTTGGTACACTAGAAAAATGTCATTGTATTCTCCTTGGATATAGCTCTGTAAGGGTGAACCAAGTAAAAATTATTGTGTCTCTTTCATTATTTCATTTCTCTTCATATATTTATACAAGATTAATTGAGAAGATATTTTTGTTTAATGATGAAACAAGATCCAAATTTTCATTTGTTTTAATCAATAATACCATGATTCACCCCCATCTCTGGGTATTTTACCTAATTGGGATAACAATTGGTATTAGATAAAAATGTTTGAAGTCAATAGTTCTCTCTTAGTAGAAGAAATGGAGGTGGTAAATCAAAATGGGATTCCAATATTCAATGTAAACAATTTTAAACAATGGAATAATTAGATGGGCACTACTTCCGATCATTAGGAATGATTGTCTTCATGATAGGTATTCATGGAATATCACCCAATATTGAGAGTGACTCTTTATCAAAAGATTATATAAGGGAATTGGATGTAGATGATAAAGTAATCAATTATTTAGGAGGATCTCTATCCAATGAAATTTATACAAAAGTGATGTCATGTAAAACAATACATGCTATATAGGAAAAGCTGTTGAACATCAATGAGGGTGACTAAAAAGTCAGAGAAACAAAGCTACAGGTTTTGTGGAACAAATCTGAGGATCTCAAAATGCACCCTAATGAGTCCATTAATACATTCGTTGATCAAGTGAATATTATTATGGAATACATGTGCGGTCTTTGAGAAATTTTTGATGATATAAAGATTTTGAAGTGCTTCTTGAGAAAACTTCCACCTTTGTTTAATATAAAGGTTTCTATATTTGAAGATAATGATCCAAAAGAGATGACATTGGATAACATGAATAGTAAACTTATTTCATATGAAATGAGAAATAATTATAATGATATTGTTGAAAAGGGGAAGACCAAAGAAGAGTAATTAAAGGCCATAAAGAAACTCTTAATTGAAGATAATCTGGAAAAAGACAACTTGGATAATGTCATGTCATTTTTCTCTTCAAATATGAAAAGTGAAAGAGGAATGTTTAATGGTAGACTTCCACTTTCATGCGTTTGATGTGGAAATGTTGGGCATTTTTCAGCAAAGTGCCCTAAGAAGTTTGAAGATGATAATAAAGACAATAATGAAATTCCTCTGAAGAAGTATTCATATAATGTGAAAGGTTGGAGTAGTTCAATGAAATATGCCAAAGTAAAATGAATGTAGTCATAAGAAATATCTAGAGGTATCACAAAATGAGTTGAAAAAGAAAAATTGATTTGTATCTCTACAGGATGAATCTGGTCCACATTATTCAAGGAAGATCAAGATTATCAATCTATACTGAGTATGAAGTAAAAAACACAGATAAAAAAGAAATTGATAATTGAATAAGTAGTGGTTCCAGACATGGATTTTAAAGAATCAGACCACACTAGAACATGGATTATTGATAGTGGATAAACCTATAATATGACATGAAATAAATATATAGTGACAAAAATCATGTATGATAAGGAAGGTATCATAATATTTGGAAATCATTAAAGAATGATGATTGTTGGATCATGAAAATCCAAGTTTGGGGGAAAATACATGAGACATGCTGATGTCTTATTTATTGAAGGTATCAATCACAACTTGATTTCGGTTAATCAACTGTATGACTAAGGAAATTCTATAACATTTTCAAAGAAATTATTTTTCATCAAGGAAAAGTATGGTTCAATTGTTTTATAGGGAAAGTGTACAAAAAAATAGCTACCATGTGAGTGGAGAATAAGATACGTTCTTTTTGTTCACAGAATAAGAAAACAAGTTATGGCATAAACTTCTTGGCCACTTAGGCCAATCTTCCAAGAAAGATTTTGTGAAAAATGATGTTACTTGAGATCTCCTTATATTATAATGTGACCATACCCATACAAGAGATTCCTGCAAATAAGGGAATACCATTCAAAAGACATATAAGGGATGAGATAAAAGGTCAACATTATTTCTTGAGTTGCTTCATATTGACGTGTGCAGACCAATTTCCCCAAGAGATGTTAATGGGAGTAAATAATATGTTCTCTTCATTGATGATTTTAGCATAATGTAATGGGTATCAATAATCACCCACAAGTTTGAGGTCTTGAGTTACATTACAAGATATTGACGAGAATTTGAAAATATGTTAGGTTAGAAAATACAAAAGATCATAATAAATAATGGAATTGAGTTCATGAATAGCCTAGTGGAGGATTATCTCAAGAAATATGGGATAACACATCAAATTTCAGTAATGATAACTACACAACAATATGGATTTGTTGAGAGGAGAAATGGAATTATCAAAAACATGGATAGATCAATGCTTATTGAGAAAGACCTATTTGAGATGTTTTGGAAAGAAGTAGTGATGAAATCAGTCTACGCATCAAATAGAGGTTTTTTTGTGTGTTCAAAATAATATATAACTTCTTATGAGCTATGGTATGGAAAATAGCCAGTGTTAAAGTACTTTCTAGTCTTTGGAAATAAGTGTTTTATTCTTAATAAGAAGAAACACTGGAATTTTTGGATCCCATAGAGATGAAGGGATATTTATTGGATTTTCAATAAAAAGAAACTCCTAAAAATTATTTAATAATTATGTGGGAAAGGTTTTTGAATTCGATGATGTTACTATTATACACAATGAGGAAGATGTTCAGAAAATATATGTTAAGTCTTGGGAGGATAGTGATGAAGAGATAAGTATAATAGTGGTTTCTCCATTTCTAGAGGTAGATTCAAAAGAATACTTAGATGATTAAAAGGATGAGAAAAATTTAGTATCTACACAAAGATAGAATATAGTAGGTAAAATTGATAGACAAAAAATAATTGGTGATCAGACAACTCTAGTGCAAACAAAGAGGATGGAGACTCTACGACAAGAATCATACTTATTATATTTAAAGCCTAAATGTTTTAATGAAGTGGCTGGAGATGATATTTGGGTTCAGGATATGAAGGAATATCATGACCAAATTGAGAAGAATCAAACATGGGAGATTTTATTGAGGCTAATAAATAACAATTTCATTAGGATAAAATGGGTCTTTAATTATATGATGAATGAAGAAGGCATAGTGATTAAAAAAAGCATGACTATTGTGAAAAAGGGTACTCCCAGATTGAGGGAATTGATGTTTATGATATATTTTCACATATTAAAAATCCATATAAAATAAGATTATTCCTAGCCATAACAGTTCAAAGAAAGTTCAAATTTTTCAAGATGAACATCAAGTCAACAATTCAGAATGGGGTTCTGGAAGAAAAAGTTTATGTTAAGATTCCATATGTTTTTCTCATTCATGAAGATGAGAAAATAGTTTTTCAATTGAATAAAGCTTTATCGGTTTTAAAGTAATCACCAAGAGCATGGTATTAAAGTCTATATCAGTTTCTCTAGAATCTTGGTTTCTGATGTGGTGAAGATTATTATAATCTGTATACCGAAAATGAAAGTGATCAAATTATGATGGTTCTAGTATATTCTATGGCATAATATTTGGTGGATCAGATGATGGAGAATGTATAAAAATTTACAAATTCATAAATAGTGTGTTCTAAATTTCAATGACTGGTTAACTGAAATTTTTCCTTGTTTTACATGTGACACAAGGAAAAAATGGAACATTAATTTCTCAATCCAAATATGTTTTGGAGGTTCTGAAATGATTTTTAATGGGTAATTCCAAGGAAATGAAATCTCTAGTGGATACCCCAATGAAAATTTCATGGGGTGATAAAGGTAATGTAGTCAATATCATAGAATATAGAAAAATCATTGGTAGTCTATTGTACTTGATAGCGACAATACCCCATATTGATTTTTACACATACTAAAAATAAAGATATCAAAGAAATCCAAAGGAAGGACATTTTCTTGTAATAAAAATACTACTTTGGTATATAAAGGGCACACTCGATTTTGGTTTGATGTACAATGAAAAATATCAGTAGGAGTTTTTGGGTTATATAGATGCATATTGGGCTGGATCAGCAGATGATAAAAAGTCAACATTTGGTTCTGCATTCTACCTTGGAGGATTGAGTATTTCTCAGCTTAGAACGAAATAAGATTTCATTTCATTGAGAACTACCGAAGTTGAATATATTTTTTCCACTCAAGCTTGCACAAAATTATTTTAGATAATGTAATATCTTGATGATATGGGAGTTGAAGTGAAATCTTGTATTGAAATCCTTTGTGATAATTCAAGTGCTAAAAATCTTAGCAAAAATCCAGTCCATCACTCATGGGAAAAAACATTGAGTTAAAGTATCATTTCATCATAGAGAAGGTGGATCAAGGACTTGTGAATTTGGAGTATGTGCTTATAGAAAAATAGGTTATAGAAATTCTGATAGAGGCCTTAACTGAAGAAGCATTTGAAAGGCAGTGGTTGGCTCTAGGATCTCAGTCAACTCCCCACACTTGAACAAATGTGGATGTGGGACCCCTATCCCCAAGGTATGGTGTGTTTTCCCTTATATTATAATATGTGTTCATTACCCTATAGAATACCTAAGAGGAATGACATACATGTTTGTTGACTAAGGGGTAGAAATTTGATCTTTTATATTAGAGAAAATTTATTTATAAAGATGTGGGGATAAGCTGTTTGGTGAAGTAACGAGATAAGGGGAGTTTAATCTATTAGGTGGAGTAGTGTTGTAGGGGTATTAAACGTGATGATGCTAAAGGTGACCGATAAAAGATTATATATCATGAAAAATTATGTTCATGATGAATTTATATGAGTGGTTTCTAAATGGAATGAAGTGATTTGTTGTTGAAATTTTCATATAACTCTTATTTCTCATGCCGAGCATGGCTCATGTGGGTTAGAGTTTTTGTTGATTAAATCCACATTCACTATATTAATCACAAGAAGTGAATTATATTTGAAGATAGAAGGATCTTTAAAGATGTATCAAAATGTGAAGAGTTTTTAACAAACCCAAAAGGGGAGATTGTTGGGGAAAAAATCCCTCAAGGCATCGTGTCTGTGTTTTGGGGGGGTGATTTAGTTTGTTGACAACACCCGATGATCATGAATGAGTATTATTGTTTTTTAAGTAGGTTTTTATGGTGTCAAAGTTTCCCAGAATTTACCAATTTTTTGGGCCTCAAGATTGGGACTTTTTTTCAAAAAATTATGATTTTACATATATGAGATAAAAGTACATAGATCATGAAGTAAAGTTCTTAGATTGTAAAGAGGTACATGGAAGGGTTCGAAGATTCCAAAAGAGGTTCATGAAACCGTTCACAGGTGGATTACGGTACATGGTATGACTCATCATTTTTAGAAATAAGGTAGTGATTTGAGGATCCATGATGGGTTTGGTTCGCAGAAGGCTAACAATTCATGGAAGGAAAAAAATTCATAGGGAGGATCATAGTTCACATAAGGAAAATAGATTTCCATAGGAAAATGGCTTGTAGGGAGACTCACATTACGAGGGAGATGCACAATACAAAGGAGATGAACAATACACGGTGAAAGCTATACTACATCGATGATTTGGGTTAAAATAATTAGTGATATTTTTAGATCTATTTTCATATATAAGGATTGATAATCCCATCATTAATCAGATATAATTTCATTAGAGAAAATCATAACTCTGGGATGAAATTTGGCTAAGTCCGAAAGAAGTTCGAGAGGATTATGTGAATGGTGAATTAGTTCACGAGGATAGTTCATGGAAAAAGTGATTGTTCATAGATAAGGTGATATTTCGTAGAAGAAGTGGTTCATCAAAGAAGAAGTCCACTAAATATGGATGTATGTAGTAGGATAGGTAGTACGCTGATGTGGTACACTGAGGTGGTATGTAGATGTTGTACGCGGAGGTGGTACACATACACAATACCTAGAGGTGGTACATGGAAGTGGAGGCAATTTTCAAAAGCAGAGGTATTCCATGGGAGATATGGTCTATGAATCACATGTGATATGCAGTGAAACATAGTTCACAAAGGAATCACACTATTCACGAAGGTACTTAAATAGTCCGTGAAAGAAATTTTCCGTAAACTAACAGTTCATGGAAAAGTGGATTTCATCTACAGGTTAATAAGGGATATAAATAGAGAATATACCTATAGTTGAGGATGCGTTCATTCATGAAAATGAAGGGACCTACATGTCCATAAACTATGAGTAGATCCCTTCCAAGAGTAGTGAGAAAAGGAAGAGGAATATGATGATCTTTTCCACTAGTAGTGAGCTAAAGAAAGAGATATAAGAAGTGACCCTTGCGAATGCAGTGAGTAGACAATAAATCTTATAAAGGCATTGATCCTAGGCATAGAAGTGATCTTGCCTTATCCTTTTAATAGGGTAGTGAGCCTTGGTGGATTTCATACATCAGGACAATGCCATCATATACTGCTTGTACAATGACTTATGAGGGTGAAAAGAGTAAAAATTATTGTGCCTCATGCATGATTTCATTTATGTTCATATATTTCTATGTAAAAAAGATAAGATAGTTTTTTATTAAAAAACCAAGATCCCAAGGGGTGTTTTTTTAAAATTTCATGCCCTGATTCACCCCCTCTCAGGGTATTTAATCTAATTAGGGTGACAACTTCTATGATTCCTTAATTTTATCATCTATGTTTTTTAAAGCATCTAGTTTTCTAACCCAATTAATTTAACCATTTATACTAATCCAAAGTGAGATTTATTAAAAAATGTAGAGATATTGAATTATTAATATGATTTCTAATTTATATAATAATAACCCCATGTTTTTTGGGAATAAATTTTAAAATAAGCACATGCGACGCGCTAAAATACTATTAATTCTCAGACCGTGTTAAAAATGTTTTTACAGTATATAGGTCAATATATTAATAATAGAAGATCAATTGGTCCATTAAAAGACCATATTTAATACATATTAGCACTTAAAAATAACTTTTAAGAATATAAGATATTTATTAATTTTAAATCATTTAATAAAATATCATTTATTTTAAAAATACAATAATGTCAATTTTGACATTATTTATTTAATTAAAATTTTAAAATATAAAAACATTATTGTAATTAAATTATTTTAAGTTTAAATTTATTTAAAATTATATATTCATCTAAAATAATAATTAAATATAATAATTCAATCAATTTACTTCAGTTTTAATATTTATACAATCATTTATTTTAGTCAATTATTAAATAAATAATCCCTACATTCGTGTTTCTTATGAATATTAAGTAACTAAATCATCTTTAAAAATTAATGATAAATTATTATGATAGAATTAACCCATTTATATTTTAAAAGGATATTTATAACTTGAAATATGATGTTTTTTACCTATATCAAGTGTTCATAAATGTAAAAGGTATAGAAAGTTCCTTTTTGTCTCTTTCCTCACGTAACATTTTATATAGAGACATTCCATTTAATAATATTCCAATAATACATAAAAATATTTAAAATTAGGTATTTGGTCCAACTATTTTCATCCAATGGTTTTTTGATAATTTTCTAGGTCATTTTGACACTTATGATTAAGGTTCAGTCCATTGTTATGCTTAATTTTACCTTAATCGCCATAATTCAATTTCATCACTCTCACTAATCTGTTTAGTAAAAAACTCATTTTAACTTATTATAAAAAATATTATACTTATTAAAATTGTGTATGTAAATTTTTCAAAATTCAAAACACATAATTAGGGAAATTAATCTTAATGATAATCCCACAGATATGGCGAGAAAGAGGGGCTTTAAAGAAAAAATGTTCAAAAGTCCAATAAGTTGTCATTTAAAATTCCAATATAAAAATGATTCAAATTTCCTAAATTGGATTAATATTTCAAAATTGATCCATTTTGACTCTAAGAACCAATTTAAAATATAATTTATCCTCAATAAGTATTTAAATGAAAAAGATATTTTTAATTAAAATGCAATATTTTTGACTTTTCATCAAAAAATGAAACTTCTTGGAAAAATAAAAACTTTTTACCCTAAGCTAACTTTAACATTAAAATTTCAAAAAAGGTTTATTTTTATAAATAAAATTTATAAAAGTGTCAAAATTTAGTTTTAATATAGGTATACCAATAAAAGGGCGTAAAACTCGATATTTTGTGTAGTGCAGGTTAATTCAGTGTTTTGTGTAGTGTAACCTTAACTTTTTGTATAAAAAATGAAAAAAAATAAATTTATTCTAAAAGGAAAATATTTTAAATTATTGGGGTGTTTCAATTTTGGACTTATTCCTGGTTATTTTTAAATGTATTAGGAGAATGTGTCATTGTGGGAAGGTTAAAACACCCACAGTGTGACCACATTACATTTAATTAATTCGTTGATCATGGGTATAACCCCTAGTGTTTGGGGTGTCCTTTGATGGGTTTTAGGAATTTTTTTGGTTACATGGTTTGAGATTATTTTACCCAAGCTATGTAACCTAAATTTTTATTTTTGAAAAGTGTGTCTAGGATCATTCACACAGTTTGCGCATGGTTTAAAAAACCATAAACCCATTAAAAACTATTTTTTAAAAAACCCAATTTAAGTAAATATTCCTCCCATTTTATCCCCTATCTGTTGGGTATCCATCACAAGGCCCCACACCTTCATTATCCTTCATATTTTTATTCTTCGTGATTTCTTCATCAAATATTTCCCTATCCTCTTATTTTCTCCCTCTCATAGTTTCTTTTTATTTTATTGGTGATTTATATATTGGATGATCCTTAAAGGTTATGGTTTATGTGTGTTACAATTTCATTGATTTTAGAGTTTTCATATTTTATCTCGGGCTCGATTCTTTCTACTCCCAATGATTCATCATGTTTGCAAATCGTTGAGTTAGGTGTTTCTATCCTTTTACTTTCTGTCACATTACATTAATTATTGAGATTTACTTTAATGATTTTAAATGTTATAATCACCCTTTTGATGTGTTACTATGATTTTTTAGAATTTATATGATGTAAAATGGGGTTTTAAATGACTTATTTAACTATATTTTCTTTTATATAAACACTAGGTGTTTTAAGAAATTACAATTGAGTTTTTAAAGTTAAATTGGGTGATTTGGTTAGTGTTTTCCCTCAATTATATTTTGGTAATGTTGTTGGATTGGGATATGGGTGTTATATGTAGAATCTTGTAGCCTTTTTAGTGTTATTCTTATGTGTGGATTATTTTTTTGATTTAAAAGAGCGTGACACATATTAAAAAAGATATTTTCAAAGTGGTGTATAGCGTGAATGTGTTTATGTGGGTTTTCCTAAATATATTGTTTTGTTTCAAGTGATCTTAATTGTTAAGTTTTCTTAAAAATTTGTTATGAATTTTTTATGGGGTGTGAATCATTTTTGAAAAAGGGTTTGGTAGTCCTGTGGATTTCAAAGAGGATTTTCCTATGAAAATGGTTGGGATTCATATATGATATTCTTATGGTATTCCCTAATGGGTTATATGAGTTTTGAAAGAGGTATGTATTGTGTTTCGAAATGGACTTGATTCACTGATTTAATTAAAATGTGGTTTCAAATGTGTTTTTCCAAATCATGGCCTCTTTTACATTTTGAGGAATGAAATGTTAATTATATGGTGTGTGGAACTAGGGACCATTTAGAACATTCGAACATGGTAAGTTTCTAAGAGGAATAAGGGACCATTTTTAAAACTTATGTTTATTTTATGTTTTTATCTTTGTTTTATAAATGGGGTTGGAATTGGAATCGGTTTTAAAAATTTGTTGCCCGATTGAAACTTATAAAATTTTTAGAGTTTCAATTTAAAACTCGTATAATGTGAAATCCTGGTTGGAGCATTGTGTTATATTTGAAAAGTGGGGTTTGATGTGAAATGATGAAAGTGCCTGATTGGTATGTTGTGATGTTTTATAACCTTTATTTGGAAGTTATGTGATGTGTCATCCTAGTGGTCATGTTGGCATGATTTGTAAAATGGATTGAAAACCTGGGTATTGTGGGACCTATTTGGTATTTAATAATGAATTAGAAAGAAATTGATTTTCAGGTGATTTGTGATGATTGGAATATATTTTGAGACTGATAGAACTTGGGATATGTTCCCCTCTAGTATATTGTCTATGGGAACATTGTGGTATTGATTCAATTAATGGCTTGTGTACAAGAACTCTATTGGTTGTGGTTGTTATACCATGTATTTCCAAGTTTTATTAATATTATTATTATTATGGGATTCCTAGGCATCATCTAGGCAGTCTTTTGATGGTTTCTTGTCCACTCTGATTAGACGGGTTGGTACCCCATTCACTTGATAGGTCTTGGTGTGTTGTATAATATAATTGGATTATTTAGAAAAACCAATTGGTTATTGAATATAGAGATGAACCATATTTTATATGGTGAGGCTAATTTAAGTACATCTGGGGATAACTCTTGGGTTGTTTAGGAATTTCTCATGAGTTACTATTTATATGTTCTGTTTACTTATGTCACATGATTAGATATTGGTTTTTCTAGTATTTTCAATTGTTTGGCTTCCTTTAAATTATGTAACACCATTTTTTGATTATTTGTACCAGTTTTATATTTGAGTTATGGATTTGAAATGGGTTTAAAAAGTGAATATATTTTTGAAAAGAAAAGGTATGTGTGTGGTTTTGAAAGAGGGAATTTTAGGAAAGCTGTGTTTGTTTGTTTGAAATGATTAAAAACCTATTTTATTAATGTATTTCAAACCAGTGTTTGTGGACTGCTTCAGGAAAAGGAATCCATGAAATATATGGTGATTACCTATTGAGATGTTTAAGTCCACACCCTACCTACTACACTCAACATTGGTGGACTAGAGCTATTTTATAGGTTCATGTTTCTGGTTCGGTTTTCCTTGGAGTAGGGTGGTCTTGTGGTTGGTGGTGACCAAGTGGTCACATGGAGATCACGTTGTATAGTTGGGTTTCTGTTTTGTATTCAGTTTCTATTTTATTCTTCATATTTTGTATCTGGATTAGTTTTTTATTTATGAATATTTAGTTATTTTTGGTTATTCAGCATGATCAGTTTTTTTATTTGATCATATTTTTTTTGTGTGGAAAATCATTCCCATCATGATAGTTTTGATTCCAGACACTAGTTGACTGGTCGTGGGGAACAAGAATGCCTTTTGGGCCATGTCTCAGATAGGGTCGGGTGTCAGGTTGGATGAAATCCATGTATGGTTCATAAAAAAATGGTATTGGAGCTAGGTTCTTGTCATTTGTGGTGTTAGGTAGTTGGATAATTGGACTGTCAGGACTTGAGAGGTTGGGTTAGTTTATATTGGTAGTTCCCACAGTGGTCACCATGAGGTAGAATTTTTGAGAGTTTACTCATAGGGCTAATTCAAAGTCATTTCATGGTGTTAGTGGGGTTCTTATAGTGTGGAGAACCCTCCTCATTTTTGTGGTTCTTTTCATTATGGTTTCTCTAAGATATGGTCAGGTGTGACTTGTGGAGTGAAAGGTCACCCCGAGGTTTTTGGTACCATTAGGCTTAATTTGGGTTTGGGATTGAGATTTGTTCCTCATGTGGCTAAGTGACTTTATAGGGGTAGAAACTGTTTGTGGTGGGGATAATTATCACACCCTGATCATGAATTTTATTGTTTTATTCTTATGTTGGATTTGGTTCTTTTGTATTGAATTTGGGTTGTGTTCTTGGTTTGAATTTTTATGTTTTGGAGGCTTTGGGTGGGTTTTGGAGTTATTCATGGTTATTGTGAAAGGTATTGGGAGGAAGTGTCATTTTGGGGAGTTTGTGTCACCCACAGTGTCATCTCACTGTTTTTGATACATTAAATGATCTTTGAGGTGACTCCCCTTGTGTTTGGGGTGTCATTTAATGGTTTTGAGCAATTTTTTTTATCACACAGTGTGAGCACAATTTTCCCAAACCGTGAAACTTAGATCTGCATGTTTGACCAATATTTCTACGGGAGTCCCCCCAAATATCATTTAATAAATTAAACACAATGTGGTGATAGTGTGGGTTCCCCCTTAGTTATCCTTCTTCTTCGGCCACTTTATGTGATATTTCTCACCAAAGATTAGGGATTCTTTATGATTTCTTCATCACATATTTTATTTTACTCTTCTTCTCTTCTCCCCTCATGGTTTCTTGGAATTTTCTTTGTGGTATGTCTCTTGGTAGAACCCTAAGGGTTATGTTTGATGTTTGGTTTGATTTATTTGATGCTAGGCTATGTGGAATGTCTATCGGGCTCGATTTTTTCCTCCTGCTAATGTTTTGTCACATTCGCACATCATTGAAGTAGGTGTTTTCATCCATTTCCTTTCCATCACATTCTTTTAATGCTAGCGATTTACTTGAATTATTTTAAATGTTATAATCCTTCTTGTGATGGGTTATCATGAATTTTTAAGCATTTATATGTTAAAAAAGGTGTGAAAATGAGTTTCTAAAGGACGTTTTAACTATGTTTTCTTTATATGCACCCAAGGAGTTTGATTAAATGAAAATTGAGTTAGAAATTGGGTTATTTGGATTGTTTTTCCATAATTTAATTTTTTTTAATGTTTTCAGATTGTGAAATGGGTATTATATGTGGAAAGTGGTGGATTTTTTGGTGTGATTCCTATGTTTGGATTATTGCTTTGGTTTAAAAGAAAGTGTTTCTTCTTTAAAAAGAAATTTTTCAAAGTGGTGTGAAGTGTTCATGTGTTAAAAGTGGGTTTTCCAAAAGAGATGAAGTTGTTTCAAGTGATATTCCTTACAATTTGTTTTGTTAAACATGTGCTATGAATTGTGTAAGGGGTGAAAATCACGGTTGAAAATGGGTTTGGTGAGCGTGTGGATTTGAAAGAGGTATTAACATTGAAAATGGTTGGGTTTCATGTATGATCTTACCGTTCTATTCTCAAATGGGTTTTATGAGTTGTGAAAGAGGTACTTAGTGTGTTTCCAAATATCCTTGGTGCCCTTAGTGAATTCAAATGTGGTTTCAAATGTGTTTTCCAAAGCTTAGACCATTTGGAATTTTAAGGAATGGCATTTAAATTATATAGTGTATAGAAATATGGCCTATTTGGGTATTTGGAATATGGTTTGTTTCTAAATATCATAAGGGCCCATTTGGTAACCTTATTTATGTTCCATGTTTTTTCTTGGTTTGTGAAATGAGGTTTTAATTGGATTTGGGGTTTCAAATGTGTTTCCTGATTGGAATTTGTAATATTTTTTGGAGTTTTGATTTTAAACTTGTATAATGTGAAGGAATGGTTGGAACCTTGTGTTATCTTTGAAAATTGGGTTTTGATGTGAAATGATATGAATACATGATTGGAATATTATGATGTTTTATAAAATTGATTTGGATCTTATATGATGTGTGTTCCTGATGGCCATGTTGGCATATTGTGGAAAGTGGATTGAAAACCTGAGTAGTGTGAGACCCAATTGGTATTTAACAATGATTATGAAATAAATGGATTCTCATGTGAGTTGTGATGCTTTGATTTTATTTGGAAATTGCGATAACATGGGATGAATTCCCCTCTAGTGGCTCATGGACAAGAACATTGTGGTATTGATTCCATTGGACCTTGAAATAGGATCCCCTCTAATGGATCATGTAAGAGAACACTGTTTGTCATGGTTTCTATACCATGTCTTTACAAGTGTTATGGTTATTTTTATTATCGTGCGATCTATAGGAATCATCTTGAGGGTTGAGTGATAGTTTCTTATTGACCTTGATTAGATGGGATGGTTCCCACTTGACTTGATTGTGAAAGGTGGGACGTGTCGCTGGATTGGATAGTTTAGAGTGGCTAGTTGGTTATTGACTATGGAGCTATACCTTTTTCAGGGAGGTGAGTCCATTATGAGTATGTCCAGGGATCACTTTAGGTATGTTCTAGAATTTCTCATGAGTTACTATCTATATGTTCAATTTACTTCTATGACATGATTGAATACCAGTTTTTCTAGTTTTTCATATTGTTTGGTTTTTGTTACTTTCTAACCATCCCTTTTTGTTTATTTATCTTGGTTTTATATTTGAGCTCTAGATTTGAAATGGTTTTTAGAAATTGAAACCATTTTTGAAAAGAAAAGTTTCTTGTGTGGTTTTGAAAAGTAGAATTTAAGGAAAGATTTGTTTAGTTGTTTGAAATGACTAAAAAAATATTTTTACAAATTTATTTTAAACTAGTTTTTTTGGAATACTTAGGGAAAGAAAATTCATGGAATCTATGGGGAATAACTAATGAAATATTTAATATTACACCCTACTTACGCCACTCTATATTGGTAGACCCGAGTTGTTTTGAATGTTCAGGTTTTTGGTTTGGGTTTCCTTGGATCAGGTTGGTCTTGTGGTTGGTGGTGACCATTAGGTCATGTGGAGATTCTGGGGCATATTTGGGTTTCACTTTTGTTTTTACTTTTTGTTTTAATCTTTTAGCTTTTTATTTGGATTAGTTTTTTATTTATGGATATTCAGTTATTATGGGTTATTCAGTGTGATCAGTTTGTTTATATGATCCTGTTTTGTTTGGAAAAAATCTTTCCCATAGTGATTTTTTTATGAAACTAGTTTCCATCCCATTTCGATTAGGAATTCCCTTCAGGCCATGTATCAGACCCAAACGGGTGTCAAGTTAGATGATATCCTAGTTTGGTTCATGACATGAATCATTACCAAAATAAATTTAAGTCATTTATATATACTATTCATTTTATATTCCTAAAAAATTTGGAGTGACTGTGTTATAAGGATGACATAACTATATATATTTACGGATAATCATTTTCTTTCAATTTACACATGTTAGGTGTAATCATTAACACATACCATTGTTTCATTACTTGCTCGTTTCCAACATCTTATAGAGGAGACAACATGGTATAAAATCAAATTACTTGGGATTCATAAACAACTCACTTGACATTGATGATAACATTATGATGTGAACATTATAGTGTCATCCATGGATCTTCTATAACAATCTTTGTCATCCTCACTTAACGAGGAGGCTCAACATATAGAATATATTTTAGAAAACATAATTCCCATTTAACTCACAGTATTATAAAAAAGTTCCTATACCATTATTTTTAATTATTTATGTCTAGGGCATATTATTTTTCTAATTTTTATCATAGTAAATTCTAGGTATTATTTGAAATTTTTACAAAATAAAACAATATAATGTTAGTACTTTTATCTTTGTTACTGATTATTAGACAATATATACTTACAATTCTCAAATTTCTCCCACTATTTTATCAAATATTGGTGACAACAAAATACTTGATTTCAAATACTCAACTTCTAATTATTCTAGAGGAAAGTATCCTTAAAACATCTCATTATAGTTTAAGTTATGGATACAACACTACTCAAAGTGTATTAAAGTAGAATGTTTTCTAGAAACACACATTTACTTGTTGCTACATGATCTATTGAGTGGCGTCATATATCTTATTATTAACGTGGATCCTATCAACACTATTCCTATAAAGTTACAAATAAAAGATTCTAATATTTCCTTGCTATAATAATAAGTTATGTTGTCCGAACACTCTTATAAGAAGTCCACAGTAGTAAGAGGCACCCCTAACTAGGGCTGGGGATCACCTCAAACATATGGTTTTTTTCCAAACTAATGTGATGTAAGGAATTAAATGACTTAATATTTAGACTAAATGACTTTAATGTTTTCATTTTCTTTGAAATTGAAAAATAATTCTATTTATATTCCTTATTTTATGTGACTTCACATACAAATTTAAAAAGTCATAAATATAATATATTCATCATGAATGTCCATATATTTTATTGATGCATTATCATTAACTTTTCTATGTGTTCTAATATCATCCAAACATTCAAAAATAATTAATAATCCATCCCAAAATAAGTAAGGAGTAATTTTTTCATGACCTATTTTCTATTAATTGACCCATTAAGTTGATGGTAGATCAGCAAAGACCCTAGGTAAACTTCTTAATCCCTACATCAAATTTAGTTTCAATACCCACCAAACTCCCCTATATTTTTTATGTTTGGTTCCATGTTTGCACTTAACTAAAACCACATCATTGTGAACTCCTCCATTTTTACAGTGGATACTCGTGCATAGGTGATGTGGTACTCGCGGTGAAGAATTACATTTTTATTACTGAATATGTGGAAAACAGATCCTTATATATAAATATGTATTGACAATGTGTAGACCGCCAAAAAATAATATTCAATAACTAATTATTATAGAAAACATCATGAAAATAATTAAAATTAATCAATTAATTAAATAAAACATGCATAATTTAGTATTATCTTTTGATTAGTCCAAATGAAACAATATTTCATTAGAAATTTTTTTTTACTCCTAGGTATTTTAATTCTTAAACGCATCATTAAAATAATTTTAATTAATTATCGATACATCTCAAGGAGCCTAAAATATTGTATTGAAATTTCAAATATATATTTTTTTTATTTTTCTTGAATTTCGTGGAATTCTTAGGTATTTAAAACCCTTAGAGGGGTTTCAAATACTATTCATGAGTACTGTTCACATTGTAGTATTCACATTATTATTCACATGTCATTGTTCATAGTATTATTCATGGGGTACTATTCAAACCACTATTCACAATACAATTTAGGGGTATAATTCATCTCTCGGTTACACTTCCCATGTATATATATGGTTAATGCCATTATCTATCCTCTTTGAAGCCTCCCCCTTTGAATAATATTCTAATGAATAGTAATTTCTAGTTACTATGCATCCAAATTGATATATTACATACATACATACATACATACATATATATATATATATATATATATATAAATTAATAATAAGCCCAAAGTCTATATGCTGATATTGGGATGTACATATCTCAATCATCAAACCCTAAATTGAAGTGTCACCAACGGATTTGGGACTATTTCAAATCCCTCTACTGAAATTTTATAAAATTTAATCGAAAAATTTAATTAAATATTTCATGACTTCTTTGATACCAAGTGAACATACCTAAGGATTAAAAAAGCATATAAATGTGGTATTTTAAAATTTTTATGGGTACAAATTCATGTCCCAACATATATTCTAGGAACATTTGACATTATATTCCCTTAAAACACATGAAATTTAATCTAATCACGAAGAACATAAAAAAACCATAGATAGTACCATAGTGGGTCTTCAATGTTAATATGACCTACTTGTTGTCAGTGTATCATAGCTTGAAGGTGCTAAGAGAGGAATTATATAGATCATAAAAATAAGCACCACATCTCTAAGATTACCATTATTTAATTCCAAGATTATATCATGAAAAAACATAGTGCTTTATGAAGTCTTTTTAATCATATAATGAACATAAACATGATGTAAGAAGGTAGGATCAATATGGGCTTGTTGTTCCGAAAATTTATCCCACTAGAACTTGAGATAGGGGAGGAGAGGAGATCATGTCCCTCTAAAATAGTGAAAATGGTGTAGGTAATGATACATGTCTTGAAAATAATTTTAAATTTTTTTTGAACTATTTAAAATATCACTTATGCCCCTTGTATAAATTTAACTTCATAAAATGACCAATAACGACATTAATAACTATGTAGACGTGTTGTAAATTTCATGAATATTTCACCACAAAATTATGAAATTATTTAACATTATATGATAGATTAAAATCCATTAACTCAGAACATTCCTCCCATTATTATTTGACAAATCTTTAATTCTTAAGGTTTATTCTAAAAATAATATTTTTCTCATTTTCACTTTTATAATTAAATAACTTTTGAATACCTTGATAAATAAATTTAATCATCATTATTCTAAATTTTAATAATATAATTGAATTAATTTACTTGGGTTTATTCATACTCAGATGTTCATCGACCCCTATATGTGGGGCCCACGTCATCCTATACTCATATTCAATCAAATAGGTGAAAATTGTGAATACACTTAGTGTATGAACCTCTAAGACCTTATCAAAATAGCAGTGAGCCATACCCATAGGCCAAGAGAAGTATCAAGAAACATATCATGGCCCCTATGTAGATACGAAATGTCACATTTATGAAAATATCATATGAACAAGCTCTATGTATTATAATCACTTTATTTCATGATATCACATAATGAAGTAGTCAAAGATTTTGTTATCATTCATTCTTGATTTAAATACTCATGAACTTACTATATAGCCTTATCCCGAATACCCATGGCTGTAGATTTAATAAAGGTACTTCCATCTTGGTCAATTGGACCCGATATGCCTCTTCCTTTACAAAAGAAAGAACTTATGTCATGACCATTCAACAAATTTCATACCACCAAAGAAACACATGATGAAAGAAACCATTCCACAACGTAAATTCCATAGGTTTTAACTTCAATAAAAGTATGTGATAAAATGTAACACATTTATAATGATATTAATTACTGAGGCTAATATACATGTTCATATAATGAAATAATAAATGACACCTAAAAATTTGGTGATCCTATTCATGGGTCACTCCTCATGATCATTTCTACTCGAGATAACAAAGTGACAACTCCATGATAAGAAGTCTCAATACTTATAATCCCCCAACAAAAGATAGTTGGAAATCATTTATGACCCATAAATATTATATATCTATACCAAAAAACATATTCTTAAGATTATTTTCATAATATCTGGATGTATTAATAATAATTGGGAACTACTTTAACATATTAATATGAAAAATAATCTAAGTTCATTACTATGTAAATAGTGGATGATGAAGTATAAACATTGTTATGGTAAGATAATATCTTGTATAACTCTATAAATACATGATATAGTAATAAATAATTGTTCTTAGAGTTGGGTATAGGTGACCCCCTTAATAAAAAAGTGATTATTATGGTTTTTTATAATTCATTGGTTGAGGGTTAACAAAGATCCATGTTACCCTCTGATCCTTTAAAATGATGAAAATAGATCTAAACTTGATAATAATTTAATAAATTTGTAGAATATAATATATTTTAAAGGATTAACAAAGAAATATGAAATCTAAAATGTTTGGGAAAGAATAAGATTATTGGTTTTATAATCACAAAAATCTTTTACATATAATAATTCTCAAACCGATCAGTAATGAAATAAAAATTGTATCATTAAAATGAAACACATCATTGTATTAAAATAAAAAAAAAGTTATTATAATTCTAAAAAAATTGTTTAAAAGTACAAAAATACTCCAAAAAAATATTAAATTATGTTTCAATACAATCTATCCATGTGTGTTTATCCCTCATAATGATCTGCCACTATTTAACACACCATCAAAAGGATGAGGAAGATCATATGTTACTCCACATCCATACATAATATCTCTATTAGGATATGGATTTGCATAAGATATTGGATGATGAGAATAACCCTCTAAATATCTAAAATGGTTCAAATTCTCCCCTCCGAAAAAATATAACATTAGGTTCCAAATGATTCAATTTATAGGACAAGTGATAGGTAGTTTTGTGAAACTTATTTTTGAAATACCACTTTTTGATCATCATTGGGAAAATAAATGGCCTTATATAATCATTTTCAAAACTAGAGTGATTTTTATAAATTACTCTAGACTTGAAATCCCATATTTGGTGCTAAAAATATACTCTAGACACTTTATTTGTAAAAAAATCAGAATAAACTAGCAAAACCTGCATATATTTTACATAGCTTCCTTAATTTAAACATTTTTTCTCAAAAATAAACACACAATCCCAAATTAAAATGTTTTAGTGCCTTTGGAAGTTACCTATATAGATGTCTTATTTTATATTTTTCCATCAAAATCTCCCGAAAAAAACCTGTTCACATGCTGTCCTTCGAAACACAACATACATATTAGTTTTCTCCATTACCTAGGTAATGGAAACATAAGGACATATATAAAATTCCTTTCAAGGAATAAAAAAACAATGATCCATAAATGGGTATATAATAAGCATGTGAAAAAATATGTCCATGGAGGAAATATCTGATTAAAAGTTACATAGAATTAATTTTTTTCTATAAGGTAAGAAAAATTTATATAAAAACTCAAAAGATCATACATATACCATGGGTAAAGAATTAATAGAATTAAGATAATAATCATGATCCCTACATCATAACATAGGCGTGTGTTATAACATAGAAATATGGAAAAAGAATAATCATTATAAATGATAACATTATAAAAAACCTAACTACAATCAATTCCTTGAATAAATTTTTAAACATAAAAATTGATCCCACACATCGAGTTATAAATATGTTAATAACAACCACACATATATTTTTGGACTTAACAGGAAAATCCATACATAGAGCTACGAACATAAAAATAATTTACATGCATAAAGTTGTGAGAATAATAATAATGTAAACACATGACATCATTATCTTGAGGGAATTTAATATTTACCCATTGAATTATAGGGATATATCATACCCCCCCATCACATAATAATAAAACTTGTATATGAGTTCCTTTTAAACATGAAAAAATTTATAACCCCATCATATATTGATAAATCCATGAGATATTAAGCGGTTTCTTGAAAAATTGCATGAAATATTATCATAAGTCATCTAAAGAAAGAAGGTTGGTTATATCATTATAACATATCCCCATCGAATAATAATAAAAATTAAATTATGTTAACATAGATGAAAATAAATTTACTCGATTATTCAAATATTTATTTGAAAAATGATAAAAAATATACATTACTTTTGTTAACTTTTATTTTAAAAACAATTTAATTTAATTTTTTAAATGGAAATTAATTTAAAAATAACATAAAAACATAGAGTAATTTTATTAATTAAAACATATAATTAATGTTAGAAAATGTGTTCATATATATATTTTTTAAATGTATTGAAAAAAGGTTAAAGTTGGTAGAAAAAGGTCATATAGAAAATTTTAAAAAATGATTCCATTTGTAATAAAAGTCATGTTTATTAAAAAATAACCTTATATATTACATATGTAGAGATACTAAAATCTATAAAATAAATAATATATTATTGTAAAAGAAATATTCCCATCAAAAAATAAAAGATAATGTTGGATCCACTTACATAATTCCTTTGAATCAGATTTCAGATCAAAGGGAGATAGAATGTTAAGAAGAAATGTAAACCATAGAAATAAAAATATGAGAATAACATATATGGGGTTTTATATATAAATAACATAAATTTTATCCCAAATCTAGTTTAAACATAAACTATCATGATTTCGATGTGAGATTGAAAAATAAAATCTTGCATCTTTTGTATCTTTTTGAATCAAAATAACATGAAAGTGAGAACCCCATATATATTTTTGATTCCCTTAAAATCCATAATAACTATGATATAAATACTTCTATATGAAGTATATACACCACCAAAAAGAAAACAAGTGGGGAATATGGAACATGTTTCAATAAAGGTAAATTTAGATGAGAAAACCATATATTTTTATTAATATTTTTTATTAAAAGGAAATAATTTATAATATAAGTAGAGTATAACATACTGGGTATTACCAAGAATAATTTTATATTAAGAATCTTATAGAAAACAAAATTATATGGAATAAAATATTGACCATGTGAGAATAATTAAACAAGATCATTACTCAATGAAAATTAAGTGAATTAACAAAAACCCCTTAAAACTTTTATAATAAATGAATCAAAACAATATTAATGAGGGATCATGTAATAGAATTGTAAATATATTGAAATAAACACAAATAAGGATAATATAATTAATGGGGCAGTATTTACCCCATATAAAATAAAAATTGGTGCATAATTTGTAGCATTTATCATAGAATGAAATTTTTAGATGAATACCCTTACCATGGATTCTCACTTGATTGGACATGCTACAGCCTTCAGTATAATAAATATAATTGTATTAATTATCTATATTTGGAAAAATAAATTTTTATATCATTCATTTATAGTTGATTATTACCCATTTATTAATATTTCCTTATTAAAATTAATAGTTCAGTGTTAACTTTCATATTTGTTCTGCACTAAATACAGTATTGAATTTCTTCCCCGTGATCTTTTATCATGTATTTTATCACTACAAAAATATCTATGGTGGTTAAATCATTTTTTATGTAGTTAATAATCCCAATAGAAATTTTTGGAAATATTAGGAAACAATTCATCAAGAGTAGTAAAAATATTTCTTTTATGAATTTATATTCAGTAAAAAAGAATTGATTTTATTAATGAATATAATTATACGTATTTCCATTAAAAATTATTAAAATAACATAAATTCATCATTATCATGTCATATTACTAATATTTATGTTTCATCAATCATTCATGTTGTAAATTTTATAACATCATTCATATATTTGGAAAAACCAATTAAATAAGAACACGTAGTAACTAATGAATGAGTAAGAAAATAGAGTTATGTTATTATAATATTATATTTAAAGAAGAATACTGATTTTAATATAACATATTTATAGTGGTGAAAAATATCTAGGAAGTGTAAAGATTATAATATAATTGGAAAGGATGAATATGAACACATTACTTACATTTAAAGAATCTATCATTCTCATGACACCACCCCTAAAATGAATGAATTATGCCTCTTTATTGTGAGAAAAGATCACCAAACATGAGAGTGTACATTATTATTGGTAATATGGGATGATATTAATGAATAATGTGAAGGAAACATATTCTTTGATGTGGGTATAGGTATGATCATTTTATAGTAAGGATTGAGTGTAATTTTCAAAAATATATATTCCTCAATGAATAATGAATGTAATTTCTCAAATAAAGTTGAACAAAAAATAAAAAATAATAGATACAGGAGAATAAAATAAAATTTAGTTCCTCATACATTCTTTTAAGGATATTGTTTCATCATATTTCAATCCATTAACTCTACATTAAATTGTTAGCAACCTTAATGGATTAATGTTGTATTTTTTTGAAAATGGATTTCATGAACAAGATTATGGATGGTCAAGAAGAATGGTCAAGATTGATGCCCAAGATGTGTATTGGAATATCAATGGAGAAATTTGGGTTTGTTTACAACATATTTTTTTATAAAACATGTTGAATATAACCAAATAATTGATGTGTTTCTCAGAATATTGGTTAATCCCAAAGATTGTGGACAAAGTATTTTGTTGAAAATAAGATTCATGGATATACATATTGTTGTGCTAAAAATGATAAAGCCGTAAAGTAGATGATTTAAGGAAACTATCTATAAGTGAATGGTGTTTTAATAAATTTTAAGTTATCCAAAACGGGTAAGACCATGTTGTAGTGGTGACCATGGTAGTCACCATGGCTATGCCATAAATGTATGTCCATGATGTAGCCATCATGACGTTGTCATATAGTTGATGGTTGTGAAAAAAAGAAGAATGGTGGAAAAAATAATTCTTTCCATCTATGTTGGATTTTAGGAAGTAATTTATTAAATACTCACACATAGGCATTCTCAGATAGAAGCAGTGGTCCATGCCACATGGGTGGAAGCATTAAGGAAGTGGTCTACACCACATCCGAGAAATATGGAGGAGGCCAGTAGAATACCCCATTACTCACATATGGATAGTGAAAGGAGTGAATAAGATAATATACCTTGAGATTTATTGAGGTAATTTTGATGTGGGTGAGGATTTTGATGGTTTTTCCATAACCGAATGGACCCCGGTGTAAAGAAGTTTTCAAGGAGTTTCAGTTCTTCTTGAATTTTTTAGGTACCAGTGCTGACATGATGATGTCTATAATGTCGTACCTATGGGTTGAAGGGATCTAAAAATCTGGTAATACGTATGATGTGTAGGGTCCAAAATTTTATATGTTATGTTTTGGGATTCTTTAATTATTACTGAATTCCACACCACAATTATTTGGGACACACTTTAGAATATTTCTCCACACCATAGTCGACATCCTGATAAGAAGATAAGAGGAGTTAATGAGGATCTATTACTCTAGGAGAAGTGTATATGGTAAACTATATGACTCCACATCATAGTGATATTGAACATACCATAAGAAGAATATGTGATTTTATATTTAGTCTATATAAAAGGTGTTAACTTTTCATTATATACAGTAAGGAAGAGATTATTCCATAGAATCTAAGACCCTTCCCTAGCTTGGTAGTTTTCCATTTGTGATAGTTTTAGACTGGTGGATTTATTGAATAGACTCTAAGTTGTAAAAATTATATTAAATGGACCTTTATGAACATTTTATTTAATTGAGAAACATAGATTGGTTTAAGTCAAGGGTAGATTCAATCCAATCTATTGGATTTAATGTGGTAATATGAATTCTATATTAAACTTTATATTACAGTTCAAGGGAAGAGAGATCTAAATGGAGATAATATTAAATATATTATTTTGAGAGGAATAATAAGTCATGTTCTAGTGATTGGATGGATGTTTTTAAGAATTTTAAACCATTAAATACATATCCAAAGTGGAGCTATTAACTGTATTCTAAAAACTAAAAGATGTTGTATCAAGGTGTTTTCAAGAGAAGTAAAATCATAGCCCATTTGAGTATCAATATAGAATCTATTAATGCCTAAGGATTCAATACATTCTAGTGATATTGGATAAAGGAAATACATGTACATAAACAGAATGTGTGATCTCTTCCCTCAGTAGTGATCTAAATAAGGAACATTTTAGGGAGTGACCCATGGGAAGTAGTGAGTTCCCCTTAAACATTCAATGTAGTGAGACTAGGCATAGGTGTGGCCTAGTCTAAAAAACAAATATTGATATTATAAATCTTGTTTCACCAATATAATATTTATAAAATTATCATTGGACCATCCCTTTATATTGAACTATGTAAATGGTTGTGTCAATATTTACTTTATCTAGGTAAAATATAATAGATGAAGAAACCTTATTCATATCAAGATAAATAACATAACAACATCTACCTCAAGGATGAGAAGTAATGATCTTATAGGTAATGTGAGATATTTAATAGAGTAAGAATTTTAATATTTATTGATAGTTCATACATTGATACATCCCCCAAGGATAATCTCATATTAAGTCCCTTGTACCAATCTAACAAGTTGTATCAGAGGGAGGTCCAAATTTTTATTCTTATTTCTCTAAATTGAACTATAATTATGTTGAATATATCATCCAAAATAAAATCTATTTTACTTGAAAGAAATAATTTTCATAACATAGAAAAATCAGTTCATTCAGTTCATGGACGACTCTCTTAAAGTTCCTTGAGAAGTGGTGGAAGATATACTTATTTTATTAAGATGGCATGTAGTCATCTTTGGGATATATCAAAGAAAAATTTAAATTGATTATTTGTTAAAATTTTCATTAAAGGATACCCTCAAGGAATACTTTCACACAAATAAGAATCTATTAAAATTCTCTAAATACATGTGGATATAACTATAAGAATTGTTTGTAAATAAATAAAGGGAATATGGGAGATTCCTAATATACAAAGGAATGAACAAGAGGAGAAAGAAGAAGTCATACTAGATGTTATGTCCTCTAAATATGGTGAAATATGAACATTATTTTATATCTTATTCTTGTGCACATTTATAGAAAGGATGTGAAATTTCATACTCCCTCTTATAGCTAAAAAGAAGATGTGATTTGGGAGATGAAATGAAAACACCATCAGGTTTCTATTCTAAGGAATGCTAAGGAAAATAAAATTAATAGTGATATAGGTTCCTGTATGGTGTTTACTTTTTGGTTATCAAAGATTTAGATTTGGAAAACAAGAGGTTTAAAGATTAATAAGTGGGATTAAATTTCAGAATATATGGAATTGTAATGAAGATGCAAAATAAAATCAATATGCTTGAATATATTTCCTAAGAGATCAGATTACAAATGACCATTGGGAAGAAATCAAAGAATTGTGTTCTTTATCTAATAACACAATATGAAGAAAGGAAATGGGATATGAGAATAAAAATTTGGAAGAAAAAACATGTGTTTGTTCCAACTGTAAAGAATTAGGAAAAGTGTCTGAAGTTAACCCCTACAAAGAAATTTTATTCCATGATGCATCTCTTGGAAATAAAGGAAGTGATTTATTGCAAATTTTTCCAATAAAAATCACTTATGGGGAAAATAAAAAGATGAAATGGTAATGAAATATGGTGGTGAGATACACTAGTGTTATAACATAGGAATATATTTTTTCAAATATGAAAAATTACACAATTTTTCAAAATACCAAGAAAAAGACGGATGAGAATTCTCACATCCAATAAAGTTATATTTTATAGCAGAAACATGCAAGGAAAATCCTTTATAAAGATTTTATGATTTCTAACAATAATTTATAATTAAGATCATGAATATAATATTTCATTCCTTTCCAAAAATATGAAAAAGGGAAAACAAAATGTTGATAGAGATGGGTTGGTTCTTCTTTAACAGCCTTATTCCTCAACTTGATTAACTTTCTGTTACAACTCTATGTATATACATTATTTTGTCTAACCTTTTGTGAGGAGGTGTAGAATTAAGTGGGAGATTCAATCCATGGGGCGATTGTTCTTGAAAATAATATGAATGATTATGTTAGAGAGGCATAAGTTGATGAATATTAATTAAAATATATAAAAGAAAAAGATCAATCCTCATTTTCTAAAAAAGTAGGAGATATAATTAATGGTTTTAAAAGAGAATGTCAGAAGATGAGTTGTGTTGAACATAAAATGCTATTAATCCCCAATAGAAGTTTCTAAATCCTGTAAAGAGATGAAAGGCATGAAGTTCCAAATATATAATTTTTGTCAACTTGAAATAGTCTTGTAGTAAGTGGCAGAAAAGTTTTATCATGTGGAATTAGTTAACTAATAATATGGTAAGTTTACCACAACCAAGTAAATTGATGTAATTCACTTTTGGTCAGTGTGAAGTGATGAAGATCATAGGTTTTATTTTTAAAGTGGACAAGATGAAGTTGTCGTTTGTGTTTCCTGATAATTATGAGTGAAATGAAAAAAATTATTATTTCCTATAAAACTCTTGTTTCCTATACTGAGATCTAACTTAGTACGATTAGGGGATTTGAAGGCTTCTAAAGTGCTTGGTGTTAACTTCACTTAGTGAATATATTTTAAAAATATTGTAGGAAAGGAGATTGTCTCGTGTAACATATAGTTTCAAAGCATTTTGTTAATAAAGATGTTGTTGATTCTAAAGAATGTTGTTGTTTTGAAATAGGGTGGAAAACATATATAGGTATATACATACCCAAAAGGGTAGTTGATCCTTATTGGAATTTTCCCCTATATTATAGGGTAAATAATGTGAATTTGATTTTAACTACAATAAGTAAGATAATGAAGAATGTTGCATCCTAAAAATTTTAAAATGAATTTTTCATATACTATTTTTATTTGAAAGGCCCTTTATATTTTATTTAAAACATGGTAGAAAAGAAGACATATTCTTTGGGGAAAAGATGATATCATTGAGGGGGAGAAGATACTTCCTTGGAAGCATTAAATAGGGGGAGTATTATGTATGGTCCAAACAATCCAAGGGGTTCTTATAAATACCAATGGATTTATTTTGGGTATATTGAAAATGGATTTTATGACCAATAATAAGGTTTTTCAAGAATAATGTCCTATATTTATGACCAAGATGTGTGTTGGTATTGCAATGGATGAAGTTGGATTTATTGAAAATAGCATTCTTGAAAACATGTGTTGAAGATGACCAAGGTATTGATGTATTGATTGTCAGATTCGTCCATCCGAACTCTGGTGTCCAGGGTATGTTTTTTAAAAAAATATTAATAGTTTTACATTATAATGTGTTTAAAAAATGATGAAACATTCAAGTAGATGATGTATGGAAGCATGCCAGAAGTGAAGTATTTTGCAAAAGAGTTCCAACCAGATGGAATGGGTAAGTCCATGCTATAGTTGTGATAGTGGTATTCACCATGGATACATAGAAGAGGTATGTCTATACTATAGTAATCATGTCTAAACCTCAGTGTTTATGAATGTAGAATAAAAATAAAGGGTTGAAAAAAGGAGGCTAGTAGGCCATAGTGGCTCTAAGGAATATGGAAAGCACACACAAAGGAATGAGTGCATGAATAGAAGAAGTTATTTGCATTGTATGGGTGGAAGCATTGAGGTAGTATTCCACAATACAACTCTAGAGAGTGGAGGATCCTACAAGAGAACCCCTTTGCTCATATATGGAGAGCCAAGGGAGTAATGAGGTAATGGCTCAAGATTTTATTAATAGAATTTCCCTTATTATAATTATGTCATGCAGTATAAAACACATACACCACATACAAAAACAAAGAAAACAATATTCTTTGAAATAAATAATGAAACATTAGTTTGAAACTAAACTAATAAGAAGTCAAAATATTACAATAGGATAAAAAATAGAAAATAAGATATGTAATATATGAAAATTTGGACATGCTTGATCCACCAGAATGACTGCACTCACAAAAAAAGATGTAGAAATAAAAAATAACATTAATAATACAATATTAATTTTGGAGATGAAACTTTATATTAACTTGATAGAAAATATAATTGAATAGATAATGAATGGAATAAAAGGTATTTATAAGAAGTATGGAACCCATATGACTATTAAAAATCAGACTGTTAGAATAGTAGTATAACTAATAGAATAGTAACCTCACCTATGGTAGTGTGAAATAATATTTTGGTATCTTATATAATAAATATATGATAATTTTCAACCATGGTATAAGTAAATAAATGTTTTAAAAATGTTAAATCAAGTATTTATATTTTTATAAAACATAAATGTTTTAATTACACTTTTATTATAAATATAATGATTTAAAATAAAATATATTTACATTAAATGGATTTAAAAATTAATTTTATGTTTTATAATAATGGTAAGATAACTTTATGATACCATATGTATTTTTTTCAAAGGGTCATAAAATCTATTATAGTATTAAAATCATTATTTTATTTAAAAATTAAATTTCTCATATTTAGAAAATATTTTCATAAAATTGATTCCATTTTTAAAATATATATATCAAAAAATGGTTTGGGTGATTTTTTTCTAAAATATATGATTTTTGTGAATAGTGAAATATAGTAATTTATGGTATTTAACACTATAATCCAAATACATGATTTTTTGACTCATAGTTAATGTAAGAACACATTATATTTAAATAAAATGAACCATTTACTATGTATAGTCACATGAATTTATAGAATTAATATTATTGGACCAAAATAATAAATTAATGAACATAGTATTTAAAAACACCCCTCTCCTCCCCATATAAATACCACCATCGACCACCCCTTCTCCTTATACATTATAAGTCATTAGGATTTACAAATATCTTCCAAAACATCTCCTCCGAACTCCACCCCACTTACTAGTTGTTCTTTTATCACCATATGACCAATTCCAAGTTCCTTATGGGGTCTTTCAATAAGGTGATATTCTAGTGGTATCATTCTCAAAGGACCTATTTTAAATCCTTTTCAACCCCTACCTTCTCACATCCCTTATCCAAAATGGAATAAGGAATCCAATATCATATATATAAAATAATTTTATAGTAATAATAGAATATCTACAATCCATCCTTTTCTTTTTTTCCTCTTGTTAAATGAAATGAAACCATTGTCCATAATATTTCATTCTAGAACCTCCGTGGTTAATTAGTTTTATTTCTCCATTACCACCTTCACATATAGTCAAAAAAATATTATAAGGGATAACTCATTTTCTAATATGTATATTATAACATATATAATGTTATGGAATTAATATATTTACATAATATTAAATAAAACCAAACTAGACTAGGATGGTAAGTAAAACTAACAAACCACATAATGTTAACATTTTTACTCAAAGAACCATCCCAATGTTAGAACATATATGGATATTTGGGACAATTTCAATTTTTTTATTTTCATGAATTCCATTTTATTTCCCTTCTGGAGCTGTAGTCCCATTTGATAAGAACATCAATAAATAACCCAAAGTGATTTGACTTTGGAACCATGAAACGAATGATATTAGAACAATTAAATTGAACATTATAACTCATTAAAGTATAAAAAATGGACAAAATAAAATTATAATAAACAAAATATATAACTAAAGTGTTATGAATTAATTTATTGATGAATCTAATTTTATTATCAAGGACATTAAGGTCAAGTCCATAATAAATCAAGAACATAAGGTAAGGGATCTCTTCGAACAACTATATTTTTGGGTTATTATTTTTCTATCTTTAACTGATTTTCGCTCTATATTCTTCTTATGTAATTATTATATATTTTGTATTTATTCCCCACACATATATACCAAGTATATTTTACCTTTATTTTATGAGTATATTCATGTGTTAATGATTCCCTTATAAATTTTTATAGAAAATTCAATTCAAGGGAAATTATCTCTATTTTTTGACTATTTTATAGTACAACTCAATTTTTTTAAACAAAGGGTTTCAAAAAGAAAAATCATTCTTATGTGAGAAATAATTTTAGTTCAATTTTGTTTTTTTAGAAATTATAATTCCCTATCCATATTAAAAGACACATTACTTTTTCATTAAATCCCTTCTTAATTGGAACATCTTGTAGCTTTTGAGATCTCTACTGCCTCTTCTTAGTATATATGTTCATCATTTTTGGCCAATAATGAGTCAAAATATTCAGTGACTAGAAAATCATATCACTTTGGTTCTCTTACATCTCTTATACTCCTACACATTACTTCTGTTTCAAGAAATAGCTCTTCCATATGGACCTATAAAAACTTTTCTTGCTCAAACTCTTGTGTATATTGAGAATCAACTTCATTGAAGTGAATCTTTCTCCCACTATCCTTTTTTAGGATTTTGTCCCTCTGAAGAAATATGGCTTGTCTGGTGACAATCACTTTATTTTTTAAGGGGTTGTATAGGTATTATCCCTTTGATTCCAAGGTATAGCCTATAAATATACACTTTGTGACTGGGGTTATAGTTGGTTTCCTATGAAGGCCTTTGCAAATTCCTCTAGACCCTATAAATGTGTATGCAAAAAAACTAATTTCCTTCCATTCCATAACTCAAAGAGAATTGTTTTTCCTCTTTAGTTATAGATAATTTAACGTTCATGCTACAATTTGTAATGAATATCCCCAAAACAATTATAGAAGATCGACATGACTCATCATCGACCTTTCTACATCTAACAAGGTACTGTTCCTCCTTTCACTAACACCATTACACAATGTTGTATAATGTGGAGTGATTTGAGATAGAATTCCAAACTCATGTAGGAATTCAATGAAATCTTGGTTAATATATTCATCACCTCAATGTGATCAAATATTCTTTATATTCTTACCAATTTTATTATCTACTTAATTCATGAATACCTTGAATTTATAAAAGGAATCAGACATATATATCTCTTAATGTAGACATATCCATATCTACCCAAGTCATCAATAAAATTTATAATGTAAGAATATCCACTTCTATGTTCTACTATAAATGGTCCACACACATTAGTTAGAAGAAATCCTAGAAGCTCTGTGACCCTTACACTATATCCACTAAATGGAATTTAGGTCATTTTTACTTGTAAACAAGCATGAAATATATCAAGTCCCTTTTATCTTAGAAGAGTCTAAATAACCATATTGATAGAGATTTTTCAAACCCTTATTGTTTATATATCAAAGATAGTGATGTGAAGGCTAGGTGTTATATGAGTCTTGTGAACATGATTCGTTATCAATTTCTTACACTTTGTTTTAATAATTAAATATATAAATACTATTATTTAAATGTTTCATACCATAACATATATTTTCCCGTTAAAAGATATAATTTTTATTTCCAAACATGAAATTAAATTCATCTACATCTAGGCATGGTATATAAATTATATTATTGATAACTTTATTTACATAATAATAATATTATAAAATGAAAATAATTCACCTTGGAAATGAAAAGTAGTCGTCTCCAATGGCCAAATAAGCCAACCTCACACCATTAACAGGTCTCATATACACCTCTTCTCTGATAATATTTCAAAATATACTTGGTTTCGGTATTTGGATATAGATGTGAGCACCAAAAGCTATATCCAGCACCTAATATATAGATATGGAAAGATTACACTCAATAATGAACAAAATATTACCTTTTTCTAGCTTCAGGGTAAATATCCTCTTCCAGTGGTCTATCTTTCTTCATGAAAAACATACTACCTCCTTTTAATTTACCAACCATATTATCTTATTCTTTTTTGAAGGACAATGCATGGGATCTTTAGACTAATTATAAGCCTTATGTCCCTTTTTAATTTTCTTCCGTTTTTATTCACCATAAGGGCTGTGAGTTTATCACACCCTATGTCATTATCCACATGGAAAATCAATGTAAGATTTCCAAAAAAACTATTACCATTTTTTCTCATGTTGTAATAAACAATAAAATTAGATAATTTCTTGGGTAGTGATGAAAGTATGAGTAATAAACCCAAATCATCGATGAATTTAATCCGTAAGATGTATAGGCAATCAATGTAGACAATAAGCTTGACTACATGAGGCCTGACTGGTAGAGGCTCTCCATGATTAGTTGTAAACAAAGTAGTCGAGTTATAATACCTCTATTGTCTTGCCTTCTATTGATAGAGATAATGAAGGTCAGACATCATTCAATATGTGTACTTTTCCCCATGTTACATCAAAATCTCAGGGGATATGGATGATAACATAAAACATTGAACATATATGGAATCGTTCAAATTGTTTTTAGAGAGTTTATACTATTTATCACTATCCTCATTTCCAGGTGCTTTAAGAAAAGGTTCTCCCAAATTATATAATTTTTTTTCATGGAAATTAATGATACATAAGTGCCTTTTCCACTCTTGGAAATTTGTGCTGGTGGAAATGTTTTCCTTATCATGTGTGGATTGAAATGATATGTTTGATGTGATTTTAATTTTTTTTTGACAAAATAAACTAAGAATAATTTTAGTACTTTATTTGATAAAATTTAGAAATATAAATAAATATTATATTTATTAGTCCCCAAATATTTTATCAATACCCAATAGCCCTCACTATTGGCTTCAGAGTATCTCGTTTCATAGATATTCAAGTGTAAAGGATCCATATTCCCCTTATCATTACCCTAACCCTTGTTGGTCAAGAAAATTGATTAGTTTAAGGTAGGAATTGTAAATTCCAATGACATTAACTCACAGATCCTTGATATTCGGAGTGGTCTCCCCAATCCTGAAATACTTAATTGTATTTACTAAGCCTTTTCCTCTTAGTTAAACCAATTTCTACTTTAGCTGTAAACGCTTGATGTGAACTAAGTTAATTCAACCCAAAACATCAAGGTAGAATTCCCCAATGATTGAAATCACCCCATGTTTTTCTAGTCAAGGACTTTTAACTATAGTTCAATTTTAACCAAAGTAGTGGAAGCCTATATTGAATTAATATTTTATTGATGGATTTTATCCATTTATTCATAAATTTCCAATTACTATCTTTATCATATTCATGTTAATATTAATTGGGTTTATTTATGTAATTAACCGTATATTGGATAATATTTACACATAATCAAGTTCATTTCATTTATATATTACATGCTTGTTAATTCATTCATTGTGTGATTACAACAAAAACATCTGTAATGAAATAACCATGTAACTTGATAGAAATAAAATAATAAAGTGGTATTATCTGGTGCTTTACTAATGGTTAGTTTATCTAGCAGTTGATTAATTAACTGTTGACTGAGGGGAAAAACACCTTGAACCTTCTATGGTTCGTGTTACAGCTTTACACATCTCCAACTATGTACCTCCTTGGATTGGTTTCTCCTGAACTCTGAAGTTGAACTGCCTCCACTAGCTGGGGAGCTCCATCCATTACATATATTATTACTCACATGAAAGTGAGGGGAAAAGAGGGTTTACATAAAATAAACCATTGACATGTAGGCCCTACATAATAAGAGGAGATAAGGATCGAATGCCAATAATTTAATTATATAATAAACTAAATGAAACAAATCACATAAGATGGTCTTGTCTAGATCATGATGATCCACATGCATGAAACATATTATACATTTAATAAAACTAGAATTCAATTCTTAATTATTATTATTTAAGATAAATCATGTTTGAATAAATTATTTATATATTTAATTATTCAATTCATTTATCATAATTCCCATACAAATTTCCATTATATTCTCATCCATTATAATTTTAAATTAATTAAATAAATTCATTTAAAATTAATAATGTGCATAAATGTACCTAGGAGGAATCATGGTGAATACCCATCCAAATCCAACCAATAAGAATTATACTCAAATAATATTTACTCTTGTTACATATAACATACACAACATATCACATACTTTCATGATGTTTTTTTATCAACATAATGATTATACAGATTATATGATTTTTCGGTCACGTGTTATGATTTAATGCATATAAGGTAACAACCTTAATACGTCTCATACTTGATATGTAAATCTAAATATTACAAAAATATTAATTTAACATACAGACACACATCGAGATATATATATATAAATGTATATATTAAAACCCATTACATGGAATGTCATTGAAATTTAATAACCACACACAAGAACATGTGTCAAGGTTTACATGATGTAATAAATAAATTTTAAATATTCCTAATTCGTTAAAAGTAAACAATGTGTACAGACAAGCTACAAAATGTGTACACCTCTCATCATGTAGCTGAAGAACACACCTAGGGACTTGACTGATAAACCATGCCTTAGAAAATTGGTTTATATGGCATGCATCATGGACTAGATGACATGTTAACTCTAAGTTGGTCAGTAATCTGGTAGGCCATGTATGGAATTATAGTTTTTCTATGACTCAATGGGACTACACACCATGTTTGTGGTCTACACGGTGTGTACACCGATTAACCATGTGCCTCCCTAGCTAGTCAACATGTATTGTAAGTAATTAATGAACCTGTGTGTCATCAATACACACAATTTGAAATAATTTTTGAATTAATTCTTGATGCATTGAACACTAGTACACAACTTATAAATCTTGTTAAATGGCGTGTAATCTCATATTAATTGACCATAATCCTTGTTACCTCTAGATGAGTTCATGGACTTTATTTGAAACATAAAATTAATTATTTAATTTAAATATTTACAAAAAAGGAGGAAGAAGATGGTCTTTCAATTCTGAATAAAAGAACTATTAAACTTGAATTGAAAAAATATTAAAAATGATTAAATAATAAAAAATATTTAAATAATTATAATTAATTATTTAACTAATATGATACCAATTATAGGATTTGGGTACAGTGGAACCATGCAATGGGAGGTGCCAAACCCAGTTCTTTTCATGATCTATGGTCAGTCTGAGATCTGCACGACTATAAACATTGTGATCTATGGAATTGGATCAAAGAAATTAGAAATTAGAAATCATGATAAAAGAAGAGGTAGGATCATCCCATATTATTTATAATCAATATAATTAAATTAAGAATTACCTTAATGGAATTATTTATTCATTTATGGATCTGGAGACAGATCTGAGATTCATCGTCATCACATTGTAGGAATCAAGTGAAAATTTCCTGTAGCGGTGATCTACAAGTGTTCCATGAATCTCCAGACATCACTAAAGAAATATTTGGGTGCTACCATAGAGAGTCCTTGTGCTTTCATTATCCTCCGTTGATCACTGGAAGAACCACTTCTAAATAATTCACCTTGAGCTGGTTGAAGAATATTTCTCTATGTTCTTGGGGTGTTCTTGGAGAAGGGTGTTCTTTAGGGTTTGAGAGGATTATCCAAATCCATTGTACACAACCAAAACAACTTAATTACCCCATTGAGAAAATAACATAACTGGTTTCATATATTGCGGGGGTTAGAACAAAATAAATTCACAAGTTCCCTTAATTATTTATTTAATCCTAGTAAAAACCCCAATTAAAATAATACTAATAATGATATTATTATTATTTATAAATATGCACATAACATGTGAATACAAATTAAATATTATTTAATCAAATAATATTCAATATTTATATTTTCTCAATGGACCATTTAAAGTTGGTATTCCATTCATTCAAAATATTTATCTGGCCTAAATAATGAATATTTATTTATTAAATAAATATCCCTGCATTATTCAATAACAAATAAATAAATATTATATACACAAAAAAAGAAAATAAATATTTATTAAGTATTATTCTCACATTATATTCTCTCAAATAACTAGTGACAGAATAAATATGATCAATAATAAATGAGTAATTATTAAACTACTTCCAAGAATAATATTTATTCAACTTGTTAAATAATAAATAATAATATATTATTTTACTGAGATTCTAGAAACACTTAGTTTGTTACCCTCTATGCATCTTTCTAAGTGGGATTAGGCGAAACACTCTAAATTCCAAGGATAACATCTTTCAACACTTAAAGGAACCCATATAGAAAGATGTTAATGCATTAATGACATGTAACCTCATACATACACTTACTATGAAATATTTTCCCTTTATCACAACATCTCTAATCAAGAAGGTTACATATTGGTGCCATCAACCAAAGTGCTTGATGAATCTTTCTTTGATTTCCCATAAAATGAACTTGCGTATCGAACCCCATGGCTATGGATTTATTTAGGCTACATCATTTCCATCAAAGGTAATAAGATATCATCTTTTTCTAAATTAGAAGTGATAAATCATTTCTCACATTATTCATTAATTTAATATTTATCATGATGCAACCAAAATATCCTACCTCACCACAGACATATGTAATCATGATTTTCATCAATAGATCATAGTACATGACTCATAATATTCATTAATAGTAGTCCTAAAGTTTAAGGATAAATACACATATTCACAGATAGGAATATCAAATGACACATAGAAATGTGTATTTCCTACAATAGAGTCTCGTTATCATAATATCCTATAAAATATTCCAAGGATGTACGTCACGAGAATGTACCTTCAATTATAATGTGTCTTGAACCCTGATAGCCTATATAATTTGTGTTAGTAAAATGATATCATTCGAATATAAAACGTATATTCAAGAATATCACTGTAGCATTTCTGGGTTCTCATTATAGCGGGGAACTATTATTTACTTTTAGTGTGATATCCAATCATAGGAAATTATCACATACTATGTCATGTATAAAAATAGTCATGATGTGATAATTAGTTTATTAATATTCAAAACAATGAATACATGTTATCATAAAGTATACAAAAGTTGGTTCTAGAGCACCAACTCCAACATTACTGAAGCAAAATGGCTTTAAAATTACCCATTTTAGATGATAATAAGTTTAATGAAGGAATATAACCAACAAATGCGGTTTAATAAATTATTATATGCTATATAGAAGCATTATCCCTTTATTTTTCATCCTTTTAACACATTTGAAACTTAAATTAGGGGATAAATATTAACCATTATTACTATTCATTATAAAAAATAGTTTTCAAAAACCCAAACTTCCCATACATATATATTACATCTTACTGGATGAATATTAATTAAATAATATAATGATATATACTAGAATTTTATAGGTCAAGTTCGTTTGGAAACATTAGTACATAAAAACTGGTATGTAAGTTGACTATATAATCTCCCTATAAGTTATTCATTCCTTGAACCTTTCTTTGTCTAATGATACATAATAATTTTTTTCATAAAAAAGAAAAAATTTAACATAAGAAAGGGTGATCTCAGATTCTTAATAAGGCTAAACAAGAGTGATATCAACATAACATCCGCATAATATTATGAAAACATTGTAATAACATATGAAAACTATACCCTGCATTCCATTTGTCATTAACACGAGTCGTGGCATAAATCTTAGTAGTTCATAAGGCACTAATATTAAATTAATAAAATAAAACAATCCATGAGATAATAACATTGGAATAATTCATTGATTTGTGCTATACACATATGTATATAAAATTATTTCCTTAGTAGTATTGGATTACTACTAAGGATATAATTGTTGAATAGGTTCACTCCCCAAATAATCATAGTAATTGATGGTCATTACAAATACTATAATATTGGATAGATTCTATTATTGAATTGGGTTCACTATCTATTCTTGTCTTGTTTATCTCATAAGAAATCAATCTTTACCCAATGCATTGGATGGAGATATAGGTCCTACCCATCACAAAATAAAAATCATACAAATGTGTTCCCTATGACCATAAAAAATGCATCATATAATAACACATAGAAAGTAAATTATTTTTATAAACATTTAATTGTAACATATCCCATGGATAATAAATGGTTTTCCTAAACATTTCATCTTTTCATTACAAAATAACCCTTGGAAAATAAATGAGGTTCATTAATTTAAACCATTAGAAATAAATGAGTTGCATAATAATGTTTTCATAATAATAATAAAACATATAGATAAAGGATAAGGGTGTTATAATTGGATCATATCCCCAAAAAATCTAAAGGAACCTCAAAGGATGTCATCTTAGATGGAAAATGATTCTAAAATATCTCTTGGAACACTTCTTGAAGAAAACAACCTTTCCATTTTGAAAAAACATTTTTAAAATATAAAAATTTAAAAAATATAACAGATGTAATTTTATTTGAAAATAACCTTGTAAACTTGTAATAAGGTCTTTAAATCAGTGAGCGGTCATGATGGCAGATTTTTTTTCTAATCAATATACGTTAAAATGAATATTCTGGTCACATTTTTAGTAAGAAGTCAAAATAACATTTTTCAAAAAATGATGACAAGATTAATTTTAAACCATTATTTAGAAATTAGAAAATGGGAAAAAAATTACATAAACAATCATTGTATAATTCTAAAATATTTATTTAATATATTTTAAAAAAATAGGGACATAGAATAAAATAGATTTTCAACCGAAGAGAAATGAAACCGATTTTTATTAAAAAAAATCTGTCATTCTCTTGAGTGATTTACGAGATGAAAAATAAAGTGAAAATTTTATTCTAAAAAATATCTATAGGAGAAGAAAATAAATTTGTTTCTTGAAATATATATCATAATATTTCCTCATTGGAAACATAATCATAAACAATCCTAATAAATAATGAGATTATAACATTAAGGGTTTATCAGTTTAGTAATGTTTTAATTTTAATCCTCAACAAAGAAATAAATTTATATGGATATGTAAATAACCATAATTTTCATATAAATAATCAAAAAACATCCATTGGAAAAATACACACTACAAAATGAAACATGTGGTGAATATGGAATGTGTTTAATGAAAATAAAAGTGAAAATGAAATCCATTCACCTCAAGTATAGACTTGTATTGTACACATTCAAAACTCTTATATAATAAAAATATGTTGATTATAAATCTATTAATAAACCATACTCATATATATAATACAATATTTGATTTACAAATGATCTTTTTACCCTTTTATTTACAATTCCTTATTAAAATCATGTTCTCTATAATATATTCATCATTTTTCATTTATGATTTGGTTTTGTATTTCTAATCATTTTACTTTGATCATGGTTCCATCATATCATTAATTTTAACCTCGATATAAATAATATATATATATATATATATATATTAATCTATTAATTTTAGAGATAGAAAATGAATGAGACTGTTCATGGAGATGGTAGACCAAATGTACACATAAACACCGTTTTCATTTTTTCAATGGAAGGAATGAAATAAAGGTAAATAATATATCACCATTAATGAATCATTAGTATTTCATAGATATCATATATATTCATTAAATATATATTTATTATCATCCATTCAAAGGTAAAATGAAAAACATATCGCATCACTTCATGGAGGTGGTGGTACACACATATGTGCGAGCGATATTATTATTTTTCAATAGGTTTGATAGTAATAAGTAACATGTGATATTATAAATTCAAAAGTATAATTTGGTCGCAAATAATATAGAAATACATTAAATCATTCATTATACCCATCTGTAACAGGCGGTTATGGAAGATGAATTTCATTGGTTTGCAAGGTACTATTCCTCCACACACACGATCGACAATTTCATTTCCCATTTGATAGAGGAGGAGATGATATTGGTTAAGAAATTAAAATAATAAAATAATATTATATTATATATACTGATGTTATTATATTATCATATTTGATGAATATTTTAAGGAGGGGGAAGAAAATAAAACAAAAATAATCTGTCAATAATGATACCCTTCATCGAATAATGTCCGTAGGATTGCACAAAAAGCCTTATTAAGAGTGTTTCATTATAAATCTAAGGTGTATAAAATGTGGGTAGTGAATTAAGTAATATATTTTTGTTGGTATTTTCTGAAACATAATTCTTGGAAAGTGTGAATTGGATAGGATAGGGGTGCACTTTTATAAATTAGGGAGATGAAACACTTGGTTGTTTTGAAAAGAAAATGTTATAACCCTATTTTAAAAAATAAAAAAGGATCTAAAATCTGTTATTATTAAAACATAAATGATATTTGGTTAAAATATGTATGGTAAATTGTAATTATACTAGTTTTTTGGTCATTGAAACCATTATATTTTTAGTTTAACCCTATGTTAACCCTTTTTAACCATAACCGCGATAATTAATTTTTTATATGTTTACTATTCATTATGAAAACATTAAGTTGGGATTATTATATTATATTAATTATGGCTATTAATAATAAATAATACAATTTTATAGATTCAATTTATATAATTGGATGAACTTAACTTAAAATTAGACCCGTATATGAGATAAAAAAAGCGATTTTCCAAAGAAAAAGTTTTCATAAGTTTATGAAGTTTTAATATCAAAATTAAATATTAAATTAACTAAAATTACCTAAATTTAATTAATTATGATATAATTAAACTGATTTTACTTCTTAAAAACATAAAACAACATTGAAAATTTAAATTATTTAAATGAAAAAATATTTTTTAATAGAAAAAAGTATTTTTCACTATTCATCAAAAAATTAATATTTTTAAAAATTTATAAAAAATTAACAATAATGTTATTTTGAAATATTTATTCCAAAATGAAGTTAATTTATTCGAATAAATTATCAAAAATTGACAGAAATTAATTTTAATATTTGTTCATAAAAATCAATGAAAATCATTTTTTAATAAAAATGTATTATCAAATCATATAAAGACTACTAAATTTTTTTTTAATTATATAAAATTTTTATATTTAAATTTAAAAATATATTTATTCATATTAGTACAACTAATTTTAACGGATAGGTTATAATAGTCATATTTTAATAATAATATTAATATTCTATCATGGTTCTTTAAAACTCTATATTGTGTGTAACACAAGATATCAAGGAAATTAAATTAATTTGAAAAAAATATATATTTCATAAAATCTTGTGGTGTTACATTTTACCACCCTTAAAATTTATTTTCAAAATAAATTCTTACAAATTGATAGAAAAAACTGAGGATACTTATGCCTCATTATATGCTTAAGTTCACATGTATCATCCTCAAGTTAGTGGTTTCACCATAAAACCGTGACCATGTGAGTGGTCTTGTTTCAGAGAAATTTCTCTCTATGATCCAGAATCTCCATCAGTTTTTCATCATAGGAAATACAATGATCTGGTTATATGAACTCTATGTTCATTACATGTGATGGATCAAGTATGTACTTACACAAGGGAGATGCATAGAATACATCATGGATTTGAGAGTGGTTTGGTGGAAGTGTCTAGAGACAAGATATAATACCAACTAGATCAGGAATCATGAAGGGGAAAATATACATCGGTCTCAAATTTATTTCATTCCTGAATCTCATAAAATTATTCCATGGATAATGTTTTTGGAAAACATTATTACCAACATCAATCTCTAGATTACATAAATGATTATCAACATAACTTTTCTATAAACTTTGTGATTCACTTATGTGTTACTGAATGGATCTAACCTTCTCTACCTTTTTATTATCTAGTTATATTCTACATATATTTATTTCTTTACTTTAGCCCCACATGTTGGGATAATACACTAATTTCCATAGAGGGCTTTATAAGGATCTATCTGAATGCATGATTTAAAGTTATTATTATATGAAAACTTTATTAAAGTAAGGTATTGATCCCAACCACCTTTAAAATACATAGAAAAGTATCTAAACAAATCCTATAGGGTTCTAATTTCTCTCTCAGACTGACCATTTATCCGAGGATGATACGTAGTGTTGAAACTCAATTATTTATCAAGATATTGCTGAAGGAATTTCCATAACTTCAATGTAAAACTTAAATTTCAATTAGATACAATAAAATTTGTTACTCTAGGTAACCATACCACTTCATTAATGTATATCCTAAAAAGGAAATCTAGTGACAAATATTATTTTATAGAAATAAATTCTGATGTATTTTTAAGGTGATTAACTACAACCCTTGTAGTATTGTTCCCTTTAGATATTTTTGGGAATTCGATGATAAAATCCAAGGGGATGTTTTCTCATTTACATTCTGATATAGGTAATCAATGTAACATATCCTTATAATTTTTTCTTTGATATTTAACTTGATGAAATACAAAGCATCTAGATACAAACTCTGTAATATCTCTCTTTATTCCATCCCACCATAAACACTTTTCAGATCTTTATACATCTTTTTTGCTTCCATGATGAATAGAAAATAAAGAACTAGGAGATTACTCTAATAGATGTTTCCTAAAATATGGTATGGGTAAAACTTACACATGGTTTCTGAAACTTATCGATCCGTTATAATCAGGGTTATACTTATAAATTTTTTTCAAGATCTTCATCTGATCTAAATCCTCCTTTAACACCTCTTTAATATTTACTTGTATAGATGGTTGAACAATCATCTAAGAAAGATAATATTTACCCCCTTTCCTTCATGATTTTAAGATCCCTATTTTAAAAATAAATAATTATTGGATCTTTTTTGGTCCTCAACATAGATAATATAGAGTGATCGTTTTGACTCAAAGCATAAGATAACTTATTCTCTTTCCCAGGGTGGTAATATATTGAGCAGTTATAATTTTTAATTAGCTCCAACCATCTTCTCTAGTTGGTATTCAACTTCATCAATGTGAATATATACTTTAATTTTTTATGATCAATATATATATATATATATATCACACCTTTGTCAATAAAGATATTTTCTTTATATTCTTGATGTAAAAACAAACATATGTAACTTGAAATCATGAGTCCAATAATTTTTTCGTGAACCATTAATTGTTGTGTGGAATATGCTATCATTATATCATTCTACAGGATAATTAATATCAATATATTTTTTATGCATCACTATAAATTAAAAACCATTCTCCATTATAGGGTTCTGCAAGAACATGTGCACCGAACAACGTTATCATCAGTTCCCTGAAACCTTCCTCACAATCCTTTGTCCAAAGTGACCTGGATAACTTTTGAGTTAACTTGATGAGAGGACTAGATAATCATGAATAATTATCCACAAATAATCAATAATATTCCATAAATAAATGAAAAATTTATATCTCAACAATAGTGGTTATTTTGGTCCAATATTCAATAACTTATGTCTTTGATAGATCCATAAATATACTCTATCTTGATATTATATGACATAAAAATGATACCTTTTGTATCCAAAATGCACACTTTGTAAATGTTTCCAAAATTTTATCCTTCATTAGAGTCTTTATCAAAATTCTCAAGTGATATTCATGTTCTTCCATTCCCTTTTAATATATAATAATATCATCTTTAATGACTATGACAAATATATCAAGGTAATTTTTGGCACCACAGATGAGTCCAAAAGATATTCCAAATGCTTCCATAAATTATCCAATATCGTAGCCCATTTATCAAGCTTCGATTTGACTAGTTTAATAGCCTGAATAGAGTTATTGATTTGGATTAATGGAAATTCAATGTTCGGATGGAAAATCATTCTATGGAGCCCATTTTTGAAGCTCCCTCTGTGATTACAGAGTAGAGGGAACTTGACTGGAGCCTCCATGAGTGCCGGGAAGGCCTTGATGATAGCATCCAAAGATATGAGAATCATCAGGGAACTTGAACAAAGACTCCATGAGCACCGAGAAGGTAGTGATGATCGACTCCATGGTTACAATGAACATTAGGGAACTCCCTCTGGTTGTGAAGCACTATTTTTTTCTTGGCATCATTTTCTCTTCGCAGCGTGCATTTGTTCTTCGCAACGTGCTCCGATGACCACCATCACCTATAAATATTCGGCTCACCCCCTTCATATGCATGGTTACACCACCACTTCTATAATGGATATCCCATTTCACAGTGCTGTAGACCACTGTAATATGATTCCCTGCACAATGGGCTCCGCCCTTTACGGAGGGAGTTCCTTCGGGTTTCTCGAGGATCCACAAATCCCATTTTCTCTATGATAATATATTCTCCAAGATTCACTTTTCTCTGTGAGACACCGATCTCCTTGAATCCCCATTACTCTGTGCAAGCCTATGCTCAATGAGGTCATGCTCTGTGAGCTCCTTTCCTCTACAAAACTACATCACGAGACCTGATGTTTTGTGAGGCTGCATGTTCTGCGAGATCCACACCTCTGTAAACCATATTCCTTTGTGAATCCATATCCTTATAAAATATCTTACCTTCATTCCCACCATTCCATACCATGGGGGATGCACCCCTACACCCTTTCATGGGATTACATCTTGGCTTCGGTCTCGACCCTTCGGGTCGGTGCCTTCCCCTCCATCACTGCCCCCCATGAAAAATGGAGAGTCGCATTGTAAAATTTTTGAGCGGGGATGTTAAAATTTTCTATTGTTCCCTTATGTACATCCATATTCCACCTATAGAATACCATGATTTGAGAGAGTCCCCCAAACTCCATGAAATACCTTTAGTTGAAATATCCTCTTTGTCCCTTTGACATTTCATGAGTTGAGATTCTCATCTCCAATTCCTTAAGCACCTTGAGCTGAACCATTCCTTAATAAGCTCCTCCAAAACCCAATCACCTGACATCTAGACAATGTTGAACTAGAAAGGGATGCTCTTTCATAATCTTCAACACTAGCCATTTCTAGGCGACTTATGCCTCACAGTCCTATCTATATAACTATAAACTATAGTATACCCTAAATGACAAATGTAGGGTGCCTATTACTCCAAACAAGAGATACCTTATGAGACAAAAATATGATGCCAATAGTATTATCTACATGACTCTAAACTGTAGTACACCCTATACAACAAATATAGGAAGCCTCTTTCTCCAAACAAGAGATTCCTTATGTGTCAAGAAAAAGATGCCTATCTGTCCTCTCTACATGACTATAAACTATAGTACTGATTATATGACAAACATAGGATACCTCTTACTCTAAACACGAGATGCCTTATGTACCAAGAATAAGATGCCTAATATTCATATATATACATGACTATAAACTATAGTACACCCTTTATGAAAAATATAGGATGCCTCTTTCCCCAAATAATAGATTCCTTATGCGCCAAGCATAAGATTCCCAACAGTCCTCTCTACATGACTGTAAACTGTAGTATGCCCTACAATTCAATAATAAGATTCCTCTTGCTTCAAATAAGAGATTATTTATGTGCCAAACATAATATTCTACCAGCCCTCTCTACATGACTATAAACTGTAGTACACCATATGTGAAAAATATTGGATTTCTCTTGCTCCAAACAGAAGACCCCTTATGCACCAAGAATAATATGCCAATAATCATATCTACATGACTTGTAAACTATATAATTCCATATCATTAAAACATTTAATGCCTTTTGTTCCAAATACTTGATGTATTATGTGACAAGAATAAGATACCACATGCCATGATTATAATGTCATAATTTCAAAAGGTTTGGAATCCGTTCAAGCATTCCATCACTCCACCTCATGATTTTCATGTCCTTAATTCAGATATTCATCCTCTTTCATGTCTGAAGGGACCCCGTAATGGCCTAGTACCATGTCTCCTCATCTCCTCTACCATTCCGGTTCAACACCCCAGAAGACATTGGACGAAACTTCGAGTCAGGTCTAGTGTTTCGAACACAGTCAGTAGTTGACCCTCATTTCTTATCCCCATTTCAAGATAACGCAATGTGGATGCTGTGCTTTGAACATAGTAAATAGTTATCCTCCATCATCACGCCACTCTCACCACTTTTTGAATGCCAGGAATGCGATTCGAACTTTTCTTCTCCCTTTGTTCAGATTGATTCCAATGCCCTTGGCATTATCTCTCTTATGCACTAGTGCATAGGTGTAGGCCTCAATTGTAAGCATCAACCCCCCAGTGAGTTGGGATTCCTTTATGGCCAGACATGAGGAAGAAATTATGGGAAGCTTCCAAGTGTAACCCCCATCCACCATTACCACTCCTTAGTGACACTCGGGTAGATTCCATGTGTAATCCCCATCCACTATTACCTCTGCTTAGTGGCACACAGGAAACTTCCATGCATAAGCCCCATCCACCATTGTCTCTCCTTAGTGACACATGGGAAGCTTCCATGTGTAATCCCCATATACCATTTCAACTAATTAGTTTCACCATGGTAGCTTCCATGTATAAGCCCCATCCACCATTACCACACATTAGCGGCACCTAGACAACTTCCATGCGTAAGCCCCATCCACCATTTCCGCTCATTAACGGCACCCAAGTAGCTTCCATGCGTAAGCCCCATCCACCATTTCTTCTCCTTTGTAGCACAAGGGAAGATTCAATGCAAAATCTCCATCCACCATTTCCGCTCCTTAGCAGCACTGGGGAAATTTCCATACGTAGGACCCATCCACCATTAATGCTCCTTAGCGACACTCGGACTGCATCCATGTGTCAACCCCATTCATCCCCCTTTGTGGCCGCACCTCTGCACCATGATCGTCATGTATTTTGTTGCCTCTTGTTTCTCACATAAAACATGACTCATGTGAGATTAGAGTGAGAATCGACCCTAAAACCCTTCCAGGGATACCCTAGCATAAGTCCCAAGTCTCTGTTCCGATCTACGTGGACTTTAATCCTTTCCCTTTTTAAGCAAGATATGTAGGAAGCCTCCCCGAGTATCATTCCCAACGCCCATCGGTCCTGACCACTTCACGTCAGCTATCCTTCATCCAGCATGACGTTAAACTATATCCCCCATTCCGAGCTACACGGACTTTGATCCATTCTCTATTCAAGCAAGGTACGTAGGAAGCCTCCTGGAGGTTCAAAACCAACACCCATCAGTCCCGACCACTCCACATCGGTTCACCTTCATCCCACATGATGCTAAACTGTATCCCCCATTTAGAAAAACCTGGAATTTAATCTTTATCTCCAAGGGAATGTACGTAGGAAGCCTCCTTGATGTTCAAACCCCACAGCCATTGGTCATGACCACTCCATGTTAGTCCACCCTCGTCCTGCATGATGTTAAACTGTATACCCCCTTTTCCCCACAAGATGTTAAACTGTACCCATTCGAACTACGTGGTTTTGATAGTTGTCTCCTAGAAATAGTATGTAGGAGAAATCCCTGAGTTCCAACCCCAATCGACAACAACTCATTGTGATCCCCAATCAATAACAAGCCATTGTTATCCTCGATTGATGGTAAGCCATTGTAGTATGAAGTTGACAGTAATCCATTGTAGTCCCCTTTGTTGGGATCCACATATCTGGTCCACCCCCAAGCATTAGACCAACGTGGGTTGCTAACCATGCACAAGCCCCAGTCTATCATTGGTTCATTGTTCTATAAGTACACCCATATTCTATACCCCCACACTGAACTACACAGACTTTGATTCCCTTCCATAGGGATATGTAGGAAGCCTCTCTAAGGTTCACCCCCAACACTGCTGTCACCATCACGATGGTTCCATCTCATGCCTCCTAAAATTCATTCAATTATCAATCATGTATCCCGATTATTACCCAGGCCGCTACATCTTAGTGGGATTGTGCCATTCTCTTAGGTAGCTAATCATGCATAATCCCTACAGAATTAATAATCATTCAACCCAGAGTGTCCCTCTTGTGATGGGAAACTATCCACGCATAAGCCCCATAATGTATTCAGGTTGTTTTCCTTTGTGTACACCCCAATTCATCACCCCTTCGAACTACATGGGGTTTGATCCTTGTTGTAGACCCATTGTATGCAGGAAACCTTCATGAGGTTCAATCCTAGCCAATGGTAAACCTTGGTATCCCCCATTCTGGGGTGAAATCTCCCAGATCCGCCTATAGTGGTGTCTAGACCAGCCTTTATGGTGTGACATCGTCCCTTCAGGGGACACACCACCCTGGGTCTTCTCTTATTGGGAATTCTGACCTATCCATCTGGTGTTCCCCATTTTTTGGTGCACTCTTTCTGATATTCTCTTAGTTGTGTCCATATCACACTTCACGATGTGATATCATCCTTCTATGGGACCCACCACCTTGGATCCATCCTCATTAGGAATTTTATTCCAACTCTTTGGTAAAAATTCCATGTGTTCCCTCCTAGTGATGTACCAATCTGATCCATCTCTATGGGATGTTTTGATCTCTCACATTCCATCTCTGCAAGACATTATACTCAAGGCCTACCATATGTTAAACATTAGATTCTTTCAAAAAACCAAGGAAGACATGCTTTTTCTATAACCATCTCTATAAGATGTTAAACTTGCGGAATACCCCATGTTAAGCATATGAATATGAGGAAAACCTTAGATACATGCCTCTGGCATAAGATACCCCGCGACTAATGTGGGATGCCTTGAGTTTTTCCCCTTTGAGACATCCTCTTATGAGGAAGAATACTGGCTCCCCAATGTCCATGAATCCAGAGATGCCCTAACATACCTGATGTTGTTACCTACTCTAACCGACAGTTTCTACCATATCAAGACCCCCTGGAATTCCCTAACAGAAGTAGTGTAATTAACCAACATTCTCAATGATATGTAACTAGGAACAAGATTCATGAACCACGACTCAAATCTATGAGGGAGTCCCAAACTAGGAAAAGATTTCTAAGGAGGAATATACAAAAGGAGGAACTGACATCCCATCATCATGTTTTGATCATAGGAGGTAACATCCCTGAATAAGTGATGAATGACACCTTACTTTAGAAAGTGATAATATGGGACAATAGATCCACAAGTCCTCTACCGGCGGATGCGCACCTCGGTGAAACGTTAGAAATAATAATCTCTAAAGACTATATTAATTAAATACATGAAGATAGTGGGGAAATTAGTAATACTAAATGGAATTACTGTATATTCTTAGTGTCCATACCTTGTACAAAATGTATTCATGGGTATATAGTCTTTATTAACCCCCAAATGATGATATCTAGAAGGATATTGAATGTTGTAAAAGTATTGATCATTGTGCACTTGATCACAAAAGTCAAGAATATAGGGTTTTCAAAACTTGTTCTTGATTGTGATATTTTAAGTTCCCAATAATCATTGTATAGTAACATTGATCCATATTTCTTTTTAATATAATGATAGTTTCACCCTATAATGACAAACTTTAATTAATAAATATCTTTGAAAAATTCTCTTAGAATTGCTTCTTCTATTCTTGCAACTCAATCATTTCCATTCTATAGGGATTCTTGGAAATAAGTGTGGAACATGTATGAATTCTATTGAGAATTAAACTTCAAAATTCAATGCAAGACTAGGAAAATCTTCCCTAAAGAAATCATCAAACATTTTCAAAATATTCATATCATCGATGTTGAATTTCATCCCAACCATCTAAGAAAAACACCCCTTTTCAATAAGTTTCTATAACCATACGTTGGATATGATTTCTATTGGAAGTTATTTTTTATTATCAGACTAATAGAAAATCATATGTTGGTTTGGAATATAAAAATTTAATTCCATTCCTCAATAATAGATTTTGGATTTATAGAGAGAAATTCAATCCATGCCTATGATAATATTGAATCCAAGTAAAGGGAGAATAATTTTATTTTCAGGAAGCACATTCCCATACAAATCTACTAGAGAAGAATAATATACAAGAAATGTGATCATCATTCCATTAGGGTTTATAATTTCTAATTCAACATCTAATAATTAGGTGTAATATTGATACCATTAAAAAATTCATCAGATATAAAAGAGTCTATAGATTTAGAGTTAGATAAGACTTGAGATATTCTAGACTTGATGGTTAGAGTACATTTCACCACATTGTTATTTCACCCCTCCTCAGCAATAGTGATTGCATGAGATTTACCATTATCTCTTTGATTAAGATTTTGTTGACATTGATCATTATCATTAACCATTGGATTTGGTAACTAGTTATTATAATTTCCATACTACTTTAATTTTAAACACTGGAGTGTGAGTAGTTAATTTTGTGGATCTCTCTCTATTTACATCATCAGCTAAATTCTTCCCATTATATTGACAATCGATTTATTAATGAACATACTATACATTATTAAAACATTTACCATTCCCATTAATAATAATTCATCCATTTTTAATTCCACACATTGAGAATTAATGAAAAATCATCTTCTTTTCTCCATGGTTTTTAGTGCTTCATTTAAATTTCATCTTTATTTTTCTTATCAAAACCATTTTATATACGGGTAAATCCAATCCCTATTTACATATTTATATAACAATGACTTATTTCATCTTATCTATAGAAGTCCCTTATGGATAACTCCCTTAGAAAACATGGTGTTAATCTACTAAACAATCGAGAAAAATTATTTTTAGTTTGATGTTAATACTAGAAGTATAACTCAAAAATCTAGTAAAATTAACCTAATAGTTACTAATTGATTATTAATACATTTCATTTAACTCATGGAATTAATTATCCATTTTTATATGAAGAATATGAGTAAATTAATTATCTAAAAACATGTTCTTAAACCCATTCCATTCTTTGGAGTCAATTTTATCTTGTTGACTTATATTCCTGATAAGATCCCACCATTGATTTTATTTGCCTTTAAAACAATAGACAACCAAAATGAGTTTTTCATGCTAAAAACACTAGAAAATATAAAATATCTTTTCAATGGTACAGATCCATTAATAAAAAACTGTTGGATCATTAGAACCACTAAAATCGGGTAGATGTTTCATTGTGAAGGACTCAACATAATGTTGTTCCCTACTTCAATCATTTGAAATTTCAGCATAATTCATATCTTAATAATGTTTTGTGATCATAGAAATGATATTTTTCTTTAAATACCCCACAAGATTTCTTTTCATGAGTAGGAAATCTTGGAATTTTCTGGAATATTTTGTATTAACCTGAGTCCCTTGGGTTCCAGCCATCGAATAAAACCAAAAATAATAGCGTGAGTAACATTAATCATAGTAGGAAAGCACATAATCATGAAAAATAATCTGTAAGATATCTAAATAATGATATGTAATTTTCAATCTATGAAACCTTATGTTTAACCTAGGTCATTCATGGTTAGCATCTGTTCAAATCCTTCATGATTGTTCATAAATAGTGTGGGAATTTCTATAATGTATCCCCTGAGAGTGTCAAACCAAGTGTGCAATAAGGCCCATTATCATGCACTAAATGAAAACAAAGTCCATTTAATTATAACATTTTCATATTTATTAACCCTATATAAAACTATGGAATATCAAAATCTGCTTATATTATCTCTAAATGAATCTAATTTATTGGAAACCTCTCGCACTATCCTTGACCAAAATTATAGGATATTTTCCTATACTTAGACTTATTAGTAAAGTGTTTACTTAAGTTATCTAATTTTAATTTTTGATGGTTAACTAAAATTTTCTATGATACCCACTATAATTTCCTAAACTTTTCTTACATATATCTTACATATTATTATATGAACATTCATTACATAACATAATGATCCACACCAGAATTTTATAGGTCTTGTTCCTTTATAAACATGGATACATAAACAACTGGTTCATATGTGAACTATATTATCTCCCTCTAATTACTTCATATATAAAACCCTTGTTAAAAAAATCAAACATAATAACACTCTTAATAACATGGGAAATTAAAACATAAAAAATGGTGAACTCATATGCTCAGTAAGGGGAAGTAAAAGAGATGTAAATATAACACAAACATAAGTGTATGTGAACATGACAATAACTTTTTAAAAACATAGTATGTGTATCATAGATCATAAAATCAAGTCATGGAAAAATTATTAGTACTTTATAATACATTAATAATTAAGGAATCAATGAACACAATCCATGAGAGAATGAAATTATCATAAGACATATATTTTTGGCATACACATAGGCAAATAAAGTCATTTATTTAGTATTCAAGGATTACCGACAAGGCTATCATAGTGGAATGGGTTAACTCCCCAAACTATTATAGTTTTCAAGGTTTACCCATATGACTATCATAGTGGACTAAGTATCTTACTAAACTGGGTTCACTCACCATTTTACTCTTGTTTATCTCATGACTTATCAATATTTACCTAATATCTTAGGGGGAGATATAGGTCCCACATGTCATATACTGAAAATCATTAAAATGTGTACCAAAAGATCATAAAACATTCATCATATTATAACCCATAAAAATTAAAAGGGTTTTATAAATATTTAATGATAACATGACCTATGTAAAATAAATGGTTTTCATAAACATTTTATCATTTTATTATAGAATAACTCATGGAAAATAAATGAGTTTTACAAATATAACCTATGGAAAAGAAATGGTTTCTACCGATATATTTTCATCATAATAAGGAACCGTGAAATTAATGGACAGGGTTGATATCATTGGATAATATCCCTATAAAAACTTATATAATGTCATAAGATTCCATCTTATATAAAAAATGATGTTAAAAGATCAATAGGAACATATCACGGGGAAAATAAAAAATCATATTTGAAAACACTTATTTAAAATGAAGAAAATTCCAAAATACTAAAGAAAATATTTTATTTTAAAACAAACTTCAAAACTTTAAAAATAATCTATAAATCATTGAGAAACAATAAAAACAATAAATAGTGTTCATTCCATATAATTTAAAACAAATATTCCTTTCAAAATTTAAGTATAAAGTAAAAAGATCCTTGTTTGAAAAAATATAACAAGATTAATTTTATAAATTTTTATAAAAATTAAAACATGGGTAAAAATGATTTTAAAAAATAATTGAATAATTGTAAAATATTTTTGTTAATCATTTTTAGAATACATGGACATGAATTAAAAACAATTTCCATCTGATGTGAAAAATTATGTTGATTTTTAAAAAAACATTATTTCTGTCTCATGAGTACTTAACGAGAAGAATATGAGATAGAAACAAGTATTCTCAAATAATAAAAAGAGGATAATAAAGTACATTAGTTTCTTAATATATATATCATAATATTTCATCCTGAGAAACATAATCATAAACAATCCCTATAATCAATAAAATTGTATCATATAACCTTTACCACTTCTAAAATGTTTGAATCATGATCCCCATGAAAGAACAAAACCTTATATGGTTATGTAAATCCAAATAATTTTCATATGAATAATTTTTAAATATATTAAAGGGATGAATATATCTCACACATAAGAAACATGTTATGAATATGACCTATGTCCCACGTAAATAAAAGTGAGATGAAAATCCCCACACCTTAATTATCAATTTTCTTCGTTCATGATTGAAACTCACGTATATAAATATAAGTATAATATAAATATATTATAGAACCATTCTCATATATATTAAACCATATATTATTTACTTATGACCTTTTATTACCTATTTGTTAATAATTCCCCTTCGAAATCATATTTTTGATAATAATTATATCGTTTTTTAGTATGTTTTTGATTGGTGTTTTCCATAATTTTACTTCGATCACAGTTCCATAATATAAAAAATGTTAAACGAGATATGAATATTATATATATTCATTATATATGTATTTATATTAATCCATTAACATTAGTTATATAAAATTAATTACCCTATTCGAAGAGGCGGTAGGCGATACGTACACATGATCGTTGTTTATATTCTCTCGAAGGATGGAATGAAATAATGGTAAATAATATATCACCATTCCATATTAATTGATATTTCATATATATAATATATATTAATAAAATATATCCTTATTACCTTACATTCCAAAATAAAATTAAAAACATATCACATCACTTCGTGGAGGCAGTAGTCCACACGTACACATGAGCGATGTTATCATTTTCCAATGGATTGGAAAGTAAGAAGGTGGACATAATCTTATAATTAAACAATTATAATTATATCAAATATATCATATAAATACTTTTAATTCATTATTATATAAATCTATAAGAGGCGTTGATGGTAAATTAATTACATTGATTCACGAGGTGGTAGTCTACCACACACAAGACCAACAGTTTCTTTTCCCATTTTACAGAGAAGGAAATAGATATAGGTTATTACACTAACCTAATAACATATAAGTATATGGTAGATAATTATTTATTATATTATTAATGTTGAATAATATTTTATGGAGGTTGAATAAGAAATAAAATAAAAAAACTCAGTTAAGAATGATACCACTTATTCAGACAACCTCTACAGTTTTCAGAGAAATCCATCTTATGAGGGTTTCATAATAAAAATAAGGAATATATAAAGTGGGTATAGAATTAAAGTATATTTTTAATAGTTATTGGATGAAATATTTTTCTATGGATGTGTGAATTGGGTAGGATAGGGGGTTCCCTTTTATAAGTGTAGGAGAAGACACACATAGAATGTTTTAAAAGAAAAACATATAACCACATTTTTACATAAAAAAAGCATAAAAAATGGATTAATATGGAAAATTATATTATATGAGGTCTAAATATGTACATAAAATTGTATTTATACATGTTGGTAGGTTATTTTAACCCTTATAATTTTAGTTTAATTTCTCAGTGAACCCATTTAAACTTTAACTATGATAGTTAATTTTTACGATGTTTACTATTCATTATGAAAAAAATTAATTTTAAATTATTATATAATATTTATTATTATGGTTCTAAATATGGAAGACATTTTTCAAAATTATATTCCCATAATTTTAAATTTTAAATTTAAAATTAAACCCATAGATGTGATGAGAAAGCAGTTTCCCAAAGAAAATGTTTTCATCAGTATAAAAGGTTTAAATATAAAAATTAAATATGAAAGTGATTAAAATGACATAAATTGAATTAATTATGATATAATTGAAATAATTTTACTTTTTGGACATTTTTTAATAATATTTAACTATGTAAATTATTAAAATGAAAAATCATTTTTTAATAATTTTTTTTATATAATTAATAAATTAATCAGATGGTTGAGGAGGCAGGAAAGCATGCTCCTAAAAAATTTTAATTGAGAAATAAATGTGAATTAGATATATTACAAGGGGTATTTACAAATTCTATTATTAAAATAACCCCACACATCCTCTTCAACCAAATATGAGTAAAAATATGAGATCACAATGGACCATCTTGAGCTGTCCTCCACAATTTCCCTCATGGAGAGAGCATAAACAACCTGATCGGTTCACTATTAAGACGTGTATCCTCAAGGAATATAAAATCCATAAGATTAAGAAAATCAAAATAGGATAATAAAATTCTACAAGGTACATTCCTGGAATATAATTTATAAATGTCTACTACCAAACAAGAGTCAGATTCTATACATAGGGATCAACAACCATGATTGACCTCAATCCCGGGTGATGTGATCATTTACAATAATTAACCATCAATTTCATGAAAATTCCCAATGATATTTAAAAAAAACTATTAATGAGACCCTGAAGAGTGCGAAAGATGACACCATAACCCGAGGGACCCAGTGCCCCTGATGCCACCCCCATCAACATTATCTTTCAAAAACCCAAAAATCAAAGGTATACAAATAATATATTTGTCCACCAAAAATTTCGTAAAACTACCACTAACACCAACAAAACTCAAGATAACCAAGTTAAAAAATAATTCATTAATCCAACTTGTAGTTTTCATGAAATCATTATTTCCCTATAAATTTTACTAATTTCATCATGTATTGATGGACTATGATCATAAAAATCAAACCCATTACTTTACCTCCATGTTTAAGAAATGACAATAGCTACAATTGTAAATATAAGTGCTTGTATCTTACCATTGAAGATCACATTGTAGATTGAAGTAATCAATTCCAAAAATATCCCAAGGTCAAACATGAAGTTAAAAGTATCCAACACATAAAATCAAATCTTTCATGTTGAATTTCAGTATAAAAAAAATATAGTTAAAAGCATCCTTATCTTATAGAAAAATATGACATTCATTGGAAATAAATATCCCAGGACATTTTATGAACCAACATAGTCGAATCCACTAACTCGATATCCTTCAGATTAATAACATAAATACTGGAGATATTAAAGGATTTTAAAATATTTTATCCATGAATGCATAGTGGTTGACCCATCACAGTAATGGATATAAAAATCCCTAGTAGTGAAATTACTAGCCAGATTCGATGTCCAAATGATATTGTCCCAATTAGTGTTCACATATATGATAATCTTCATATAGATATAAGGAGTCAACAGCTCATGCACACTAATATTGCATTATATATTAGCAATTAATGTATCTTTTATAGAATTTGGAATATCATTATCTTTTTTATTAGACTAGAAGGGATTGTAGTACTATAGTAATTTATGGATGACTAATTACAGACCATCCACCTTTAGAATTGGATTATATCTTGATAAGAATGCTTAATCTCTAGAGAAATAGTAGAAGGAATATACATTAAATATCCATTATGTAATTTTGTGGTAAATCTAGTTTCAAGTAACTCAGATGAATATTATTTAGATGAATGGAGGCTCTGGGTGATTTTTTCAAGTGAGGTCTCATTTAAAAGCATGAGGTCCTTGATTACCATTCTTCCTATATCCACTAGTTTGACACATTCAATCCAGTAATCCATAACTGACTTCCATTAATTAATTTATCTCATCCCAATGAAAGTAAGAATCATAATTTGGTACTCCTAAATGATAGTTATAAATCATCTATATAATGATAATGCATAGACAAACATAGAGGTTATCACAAAATGGACTAGAAAATTTCAACATACTTGGTACATAGTATTCCCTTTCTAGGTGTCCATTTGATTGATAATTTTGAAATAAATAACCTTTATATAGAACCTTCTCACAATACCCTAGAATATTGGTACCCCAAGGTAGATAAAGTGAAGGGACCATCTCGTAAAACCAATGTACCTACCCACATTGTTTTTTAGAAATTGGCACTCCTTCTCCAAACACCACAAAGGAATTATTCCATCTGATAACCTAACAAGAAGCTTCTAAATAGTTCCCAAAAATTACTTTAATGTAGTAAATGGTAGTTCTATAATATTTTCAAAATATAATAATTTCATCAACATATAGAATATGTGAGGATGAAAATAATCCTCTCCTAACCTTTATTTTCTAGAACAACACATCATAAACAAGGTCATCAATAAAAATCATAAATAATCCTAAGATAGAGTAAATATAATCTCATATATAGGGTCTCCTTTTATTACCCATCTAGAATACTGAATGAAAACCCTATGTCACACATTATTGAGAATAGTGAGCTTAACACTCTTAAGAATACAACTAACCAAGTTGATAAAGTTAGAAGAAAACTCATTCATTCTCAGGAAATAAAAAAATGAAATTCCACTTTATTGTGTAAAACACCTTGGAAATATCAATTTTTATGGGCTAGATTCCCCTATTTTATGTTTTTACTCATGATGTTGACACATTCTGATGTAGTATAAAGGCAGTTCAATATGTTCCATCGAGGAAAAAATCCAAACTTGTTTGTAGTAATAAAACCCTTTCCAATCTCTCTTAATCTGGAAGTCATGATCTTACTGATCAATTTTGAAACTGAATTCTCAATACCAACATTTCTAAAATATTTAATATCTACATCATTCAACTTTTTTGGAATCAAAGAAATAAATTTGGAATTCACACTATAAGGAGTAGATTCATGATTGAGGAATTCTCTCACAGTATTGGTAAGCAATGTGCACAATGTGCTAGTTGAATATAAAAAAATTTTTAGTAAAAGAATTAGGTCCTACACCAACATAAATATTGAGATAGAATAGGGATGGATTAATTTATTTTTCATTGTGTACATCAATAATAATTTTATTGTGGAGATAATCCCTGTTAGGAACAATGTTATTGATCATTTTTGTGTGATTTCATCCCTTTTGTCTTCATACAAATACAAAAAATAGATTGTTACAACATTGGATATTTTGTTGAAAGAGCTAAAAGTATTCCCATTGATATTGAGGGTAGAATTACCTATTCATACCTTATTCTCCTTATTAATGATTTGAAACAGCTTTTAATTATTTTCTCTCTCCTTAATCCCCCTGAAATTAAATTCATTTTCAGTAAGATTATCTTTAAGGGCTAGTATATCATCATGTTTGGAGAGGTATTACATCTCCTCCTAAGAGTGTGCTTCTTGAATATAATAGATTTATTGACAATAAACCAAATGGGTTTCATCCTCCTTGATATTAATCTCAATCTTAGAGATGGAAATTTTGATCCACTATTTGATCATTTCTTTAAAAGTTTTCTACATAGTGGTTATGGTTTATAAGGGACTACCATTACAATCATCCTTACACGCATCCATAATAACTTCCCAACAATTAGGTATACCAGACCACTAATTTTTTAACATTAAACGTTAATGGGCTGATATTGATATACTGATATAGATATCTACATGTAGAGGATTATAATCAGAGTGTAACATGGTTAAATTGAGGCCATATATATCAATAGAATCATTCATTTCATCCACTTGTAGAAAAAAATTATCCAATTTGTTGGATTGCCTCCCACTAAGGGTGTACCTACTGCATGTCTAATTAACTCCAACAATAGAAACTTCAACCAAACCACACATATTTATATAGGAAGACAATTCATAGGATTATATCCTATAAAAACTATTTCTAGTTTTTTATTCAGGTCTAAACATATCATTGGAGTATCCCACTAAGATCCACCTCAGGCACATATTCTCAACGATTCACTCGAGACTTCTCCAAGGAGCTCTTCTTCATGTATATAGGTTAAAAGTATAGAAAAAAGACAGAGAAAATTCATCACTATTCATTCTAATAGAAAAAGTAATGGATTTATTATCTTTACTATAGGAGTTATTAGTAATGATATCATGATTTAAAACCCATGATGACTCCAAATAACAATCATATTGATTATGAGAAACATAGGATTAACCTATGTAACTCCATTTAAAATAAATTCAATAGTCATATCTAATTATTGGTTCATCAAGACAAATAACCATGGGTTCTTTGTTAATAATGATGTTTCTAAGGGTTGTGACCATGGTAGAATACCCAATCTAATGGAAATTATATAAGATAATCTTCATTGTCTATAATTTTTGATCCTTTTTTGATGCCTATCCTATTGTTGATTTTTAGTTTGTTTGTTTTTAATCAGATTATTTTTCTTCATTACATATTATATTTTACATTACTCAAAGTTAAAAACACCATAAATAGGAGAATAATCACTCTGATCTTTCTCAGATGAGGATAAATCTTTATCACCTTCTACCCAAAAAACACCTCTTAAAATGGTATACTTACTTAGAGATTGAACATTTTCTTGGTTGAAAATCTCAGGAAGTTTCATTCTTATAGTTTTTTATGGTGGAAACTATAAGAATAGATATTTTATTTTAGCATTAGTGTAAGAAAGAGTATATTCATCCAAACTTTGTCCCATCAAACTATTCAGGTTTTGTTCCTTTAAGGGATCAACCATGCTTTCCATATTTAGACAAACATCATCCTTCACATTATCATGTATAATTCTAAATGTATCCATCTTAGGTCTAGGTGATTAAACATGGTTGAATTCAACATATTAAAATGGGGGGTAATTTCCACCCACATAACCAGCAAAAACATAATCCAAAGCAACACCCTTTTAAAAACATCAAACTGATCATATTTGTGGAGAATAAGACCGCCTTGAGGGATAGAAACAGTTAAATTCAATATATGAATTTTAGTTACCTTATTTGTGATATAAATATTATTTTCAATTAGAGAAATAATACACCCATCAATAATAAATGATTTAATGGGTGCTATATCCCTCTTGAAATCATCTACATTACATCCCTCAACCAAATAATCTGGTGCAGACTCACTGATGGAAGGGAGTGTTGCTATAAAATATTCAGAAGAGACACCATCATTAATCTCTTTACCATAATAATTGGGGGTGAATGGATCAAATAAGAATTTTCACTGGAATCATTCACAAGAATACATACATTTGGGCTTTCATTAGGCAGAAGGCCTACAATCCCATCATAGGATTGTCCGAGATCATGATCATGCGACATAGAATTGGGAACTTTTTATTCTGTTTATTCCATCTATAGGTGGAATAATCATTCCCCTAATTTTAAAAAATCTTCACTTTATAGCTCTATTATATTCATTAATAACATACCCAAAAAACAAAAAATCTTGAAGAACTTTGGTTTCCTCACATATTGATCCTCCAAAAAGAAACTATTATCTATGGAAGTCAATAAAACATCTTCACCTAAATTGGTGGACATATCAATCTTTCCAAGTGAAATGTAATAATGAAACAATCTTGGATTTTTCATCTATCAATCCATCCTTATAGGATTTCCAATAGTGGAGGCAGTATCCCAAATTATTTATGGATTCCAGTATATCTAATTTAGTTCAAAAATTCATATTCTTAGCTAAGTATGAGTGTTTCTAACATTCCCAAGATAAATTTTTTGATCCCATTCATGAATAGGAGAAAAAACGATTCAAATAGACCTCTCCTAAATACTTTACAAAACGTAATAAAATATATTGTTTGAGAAAAATGTATTTTCGAAGCAAATAAGGACTTTTATAAAAATATATTTTCATTATCTAAAACCACTATACTTAATTTTGAAAATATTTTTATTCATATTAATACCACCAAATTTAATGGCTATGTAATAATGGCCATGTTTAAATGATAATATTTATATAATAACATGGTTCATTAAATAAATGTGTTATATATAACATTATATGTCATGGAAATTAAATTTATTTTAAAGGAAAATATGTAATAAAATATCACATTGTTACAAATTTGAACATATTATATAATATTAATTACGAAGATTCCAAATATTTAATGATTTTTTATAATTCAAATCATATATTTGAGAAAAATTAATTTTAAAATAAGTTCACAAAATGTGATGAAAAAAAGTTTTCCAGAAAAATGTATTTTTTAGTATGAAAAAAATTATACCAAAATAAATCCTAATATCAAGAAAAATATATTAATTTTATTATTTTTAATAAAATGGAATTAATTAATTTTTAAAATCAATATAAAAATTAGGAAATTTTAAATACATCAATGTAAAAATAGTTTTCTCTAAAATTAGTATTCTTCACTATTCACAGAAAAATTAATATTTTTAAAAAAATTGAAAAATTTATTCCTATGATAATTTATATATTATGATTTAAAATATTATTTCATTTTTTTATAAAATTATGTTTATAAAATTCATGAATTTAGTATTTTATCACATTCATGAATAAAGTTATATGAATTATAATATTTTTTCATTAAAAATAAATGTTTACTTACTATAATTGAATTGAATTGTTAGATGGTGGAACTATGTTTAATATTTCATAAGAGTTTTCATGGATGGTTTGAGTGTTGATTTGGAAGATTAGCACAAATTTAGGGTGGGAACCATTTGGTTCATTTCTCAAGAATAGTTATAATGGAATATTTGTGGTGGGTGTGAACCATTTCTAGTTAGATGGTGTGACCCTCGTTATAGTTGACTTTTAGAGAATTTAGAGGATGATGTTCCTATTGAGACATGAACCTGTCTTGATAAGATTTTCACAAGGTTTCTCAATTATGAGTAGTGTTGTCACATCCAGTTATTAAATTTGATAATATAGATGATGTTGGTGGTAGAGACCAAGAATATTTATTCAATAGAGTGATAATATGGATACTATTATGGTTGGGAGAATTAAATCATCCATAGAGGTTCTACCCTCATATTGGTCTGTTTGTGGATGATATGAAGAAGATTGGTGGATAATTTAGATTACACTAGAGTTTTAGTGTGCATGTATATCCTATTTTAACTAGTTCCTTAGAAAATAGAAGGTTTATAATTAATATGTGGTGTCATATTGATTTTTTTGGCATAGATATCTAGATAAATTTTTTATTGATATGAGACTATGTCAAATCATAGGGGTGTCAATACTTATGGAGAGATTATAGTAGATAATGTTCATGGTTAAGGACCCAACAATAATATTACACCGAGTATCGAGTTCAAATATTTGTGTGGGTGTTTAGTTGATCTTTTGATGCCTCCAAAAATTAAGGCATCATCATCCAAATACGTGGTAGTGCAATAGAGAGTGTGGCATCCCATTTCCAAGAATTTTCAGTCAATTAAGGACTGAATTTTTTTCATTAAATTTTATATGGGGATATGGAAACATAATCAAGCGTGCTGATAGGTTAATTAAAGTGAATTTTTATACACAATTACTATGGCGGGGATCACCATAACCCGGAATCAACCATAGGGGTAGAGTCTTATATTCTGGAGAAACATGAGTTAAGGAATGAATTAGATTTAAATAATTTTGTGTTTTGGGATTAATATATGTGGTTAAAAATCATCTCATTATTATTTATTTTGATGGGAGGGTAGCATATCATTTGGTTAATATTGTACTCTACTGTGGTAGTTGTCTAGTAAAAGTGTACTTGGAATTATAGGATAAAACAATATGGATTGATTGAAAATTAATGGTATAGGTAGGTTAAGAATGATGGTTGAAGGACCACCATGGAATTTTGATGATACAAAGCATAACGGTGAAGAAATTTCAATGACCTTCCTCATTATGGGTTGTAATATTCATAGATAATTTGAAATTTTCGTCCCAAGGTTGGTTTTTTTTGAGAATTGGGACTCTTATCAAGATTCTAAGGGTTTTTGAATAAAAAAATAATTTTTGATGTGTTTTGAGAGATAGGAAGTGTTCTGAGTTATTAAATGAATGTTAGATAGAATTCAAGGTGACCCATTCAAAAAAATTTAATGTAGATGGCTCATCACATAGTGACAGGTGGAGGTAACACCATGGATATAAAGGCACCACAAAATTAAGGACACAGGTCATGTTCTGATAAGTGAGTTTCATGTTGTGATATATGGTTTTTAGGATTTTGGCTAATCAAAAACCGTTTTGTATATTCTTCATGTCATTGAATAGGGTGCCACACCATGATGACTAACCTTACATATGGGGTATGGTGACCCTTAGGTATTAGTTATAAGTAACCTTGATCTTTTCCTTCATGATTTATCATTGGTCAGAAATTCACATCATGACCCCTATGTTGCATTGTGAAAGCTAGTCCAAGGAGATATGTCACATGATAGAGTGTGGGGGTCATGGATATGAAGGGAAAGACAAGTTGCGGAAGAGGAGGCTACATAGTGGATGCCAAGGAATTTTATTTTTTTTTGTTCTACACAAAGGGTTCTACAACATCCTAACCAACGAGTTCATTCCATATGGGATAGCCTGAAGAGTTTTTGTTCTGATCAAGGGGGATGCATCACATCATGACCTAAGGGGACATGTAGGGATGAGTTCCCTTGAGAGGGTGTCATTCTAGGAACTATATAGTTTACTACATGATGATTTCTTATCTCTATTTTCAAAATAGGGGTTAACCCATCATTTCTGGGTTGTTCGCATTCGATTTTGGTGTGAAAGGGGGTACTAGAAAGTGCAATTTCAGCCATCTCGTCACCCCATACCCATTCCCATTTTGACACCCCTTAGCTAAGGGTGCTTTTTAGATATTGTTTTTAACAAAAAAATAAATAATTTTCTTTAAGTCAAGCTCTTGGACTGACATTCTTTGGATCATGGAGTATAAATCGTATGGAACATTATATCCGGGAAAGATATTTTCTTAGAATAAACACCATATTGTTTTTGATATTAGTATGTTTATAGTTTTGGAAAGATACAATATAGGATTCATTTTGGTATTCTCTAGATTTTCAGTACTAATAATGGATATAATTACAAAGGGAAATAATTTTGAGTTGTCTAATGCTTGTGATCGATCCTTATAATAGTTGAAAGTGAGATTGAAATCTATGATTATTCTAACCATGCCAAAGTTGGCTGGAAAGTATACCTAGATCTTTGATACATTATGAGTTAGTCTATAATTTTTTTTGAGTAAGGATAATAAAGTATTCACTTATATGTCTTGGAATTTGTTGCAATATGAGTATATGTACCCCAAATCATGGGAAATAGTTAGTAGTTTTTTTTCATGCTCGGAAATATTAGCTCTACTACCCATTGGGTTATTTATTTATTGTATATACTAAAAAAATTCATAAAAAATAAAGTTACACAGTGAAACCTAAATAATTAGTAGACAAGGTTGGTCAAGTAGCTATATTCCTTAAAATTTTATATGATGTTCACCCCTAGAAAAAGGAATTTTGTGATTGATTCATATAGCATAAAGACTCGGGATTAAGTGGTGCAAGAGGATAACGATGAGTATAAATTGATAAGATTAGTTAATGAGATATATCTTTACATTTAATAGTTATAAGGTGGGACTGTTCTTGTAGATCTTCTTATATCCTCTTCACTAATAAATATATTGGAGAGGATTCAGGTTTTTAAATACAAATTTTAGATTATGATAAAAAAGGTATGATGGTGGGATTCCATTTTGTTGGACCTAGGGTGATGAGGGGATCCTAAATGTTTGTGGTTGATTTGTTATCTCTATGAGAAATCATGAGGAGTTGTTATAGGAATCACTTTCCTTAAGATGGGATATTCACTTGGGATTGACCAAAGAGTATCATGATATCCATCATCAATATTGGTGACCTAAGATAAAGAAATACATTTTAGGGTATGTAACATGATGTTTTACCAATCAACATGTAAAATAATAACACCAAATACCTATAGATATTATTCATTTATTACACATTTCAAGTGGTAATGGAATGATTTAATGATGTATTTGAGATGCGGCTACTAAGGTTTCCCTAATTTAATGATTTAGTTAGGTTATAGTTGACCACTTGAACAAAGTGGATCATTTTTCATTGATCAAGAAGATATAATTTATTAAAAATATTCAGAAAATATATGTTTATGATATGGTATGATTATATGGTTTTCCTAATATTATTATATCAGAATAGGATTATAAATTCATTTCCTAATTCTAGTACGGATTATAAACAACCTTTTCCACTCAAGAACAGCTTTTTATTATGTATCGTCCTTGTAATGGATGTTAGTATAATAATACAATTAATTTTATAAAGTACATTTTTTTAAAATGTGTCTTAGATTTCTATAGATCATGTTATATTCATTACTCTTTAGAATATTTCTCTTATAATAATAGTTATCATGTATTTATTCAGATTTCACCATTTGAGGGGTTATATTGAATACCTTGTTGTTCAACCCTATATTTCCTATAGATGTATGATTCTACTATCATTGGATTAAGTCTCATATAGGATACCTCTAAACACATCTATTTGAGATGGTGGAAGTTAATGAATGATCAATAAATGTAGTTATCATATAAAGATGAAAGTCATCGTTCTTTAGGGTTTTAGGTGGGCTATTAGGTATTTTTGAGAGTTTCACCTCATATGGGACATAGAAATTTTCAATTTTGAAGTAAATTGGTGCCCCAGATCATGGGGACATTTGATATATCTATCTAAATGGTATAATGGCATATTGATTATAGTTACATCATAGATATTAGGATATAAATGATGTATTACTTATATCTCAGCAACATGGATATCACCTTGAACCATGTCATGTGATCAACAATTATTACTTCATGTTGAAGATTGATGTATAGTTTAAGGAACAACCAGTTAATATAGTTAATTAGTGTGAGAAGATTCTTCCAGGAAATATTGTACCCCTAGTGTATGTGATATAGCAGTATAGATATATCGAGGAGTAGAAAATGGAGAGGTTGGATATTATATATGCATGATAGATAGAGTAATTCACATAATATACTTGATGACACTACTCTAGAATAGATACCATATGGAGAATATTTTTTAGTGACCCATGTATATAGAGTAAAATATTTTATTTATTTTCAGCCTAACTATGTGTTTTAAATTTTATTTTGGTTCCAGAAGTGATCATAGGAGGCTTATGTTTTAGTTTCTAGAGAATAGACCTAGTGGAAAAGTTATAAACTGAAGAAAGGAATACCACTAGAAGTTATGTGGAAGGAAAAATGACTTCTAGTGGTCTAGGAAAGGGCTACATCCCCTACCACTGGGGTTTTTAGGGGGTAAAAAGAAACCTTAGTGGCCCACCAAAGTTCCAATGCGTTTCCTCTAGAGTTCTATTGGAAACCCAGATCCCTAATATAATGGGTAATTTTTTTTATTTAGGAATCATAATTTTTATAAAAACACATCCTATTTCCCAAGTAGTCTTAACAATCAACACTTATCTATTTCTTGGTTTATCTCCTTTTATAGTGGTGATCTCCCTTTTTCCATTTCAAATTTCAGTACATTCACTTTTTGTTGATTACTAAATGTGAGACTAATGTTAGGTAGACATCTACATTCAATAGGGTTATTATTTTCATTTCCCTTCATTTAAAATCCCTAATTTTCGGGATTATGGATATTATTATGATATCTCTTGAAAGGGGTGGATTAATCCAATAATATTCAACATTTAGGCTCTTACAATAGAGAGGTTTGTGGTTAATAGGCTATCCAGTTTGTTTAAATAAATTTTCTTCTTGATGTGTGATATGTAGGTTATTTCAAGGTTGTGTGTGTGACCTAAAATAAAAATTAATCATATTTTTCATTTATGTGTAAATAAATAAAGGATTGTTAGGGATAAAATTATCCCCTTAAATGTTTAATTGTGATTCCTTTGTCACTAATGACCACGTTCCTAAGATAATAGTTAGGTATACATTATCTTGGAACCAAATAGGGACTTTCCTTTGATATGTATTGATATAGTAGACCCAAAAAGGCTCCCTTGAATAATATTACTAGGAGTATGCTTAATTAAAATAATGTATAGTATAAGTTTATCTTCAATATAGGGATTTGGGGTACTTATAGTCCTTTGGTTTTTTTAATTATAAAAAGGTTGATGGATTCCCACATTTAAATTCAATGGTTCCAGATATATTATTCCTAGATATATATTGGTGTGAAGGTATTATGTGTGTGAGGCAACCTAATATTAATGTTAAATTTGAATTATATTTTATGCTAGTCATTATTATGATATATTTTTGGTATATTTTTCTTATGTTATTTAATATTCCGTCAAATGTAACAATATGTATCTTGATATTCCTTGAGATGATTTTTTATATTATTAAAAGCATGGTATGATATTCCCACATTTTATGATACTATTAAATACATAGGATGATATTCCCACATTCGTTGATATTATTAATGTTATTGAAAAATATTCTCACTTTCCTTGACAATATTAAATGAATGAGATGATATTCCCACTTTCTATTATTTCATTAATGTCATGGGCTGATATTCCATATTATTGTGATATTGATAAATGCATGGGATATTATTCCTATTTTCCTTGATATTGTAAACATCAAGGGAATACATGGCCACTTTCACATGATATTGTTGAAGACATGGGATGACATACTCACTTCACCATGATATAGTTGAATCCATGGGATGATATGCCCACTTTCCATTGATATAGTTGAAGTCAGGGGAATATATGCCCTCTTTTCTATCATATAATTAATGTAATGTAATGTTATGCTATATTTCTTTTTATGTGGTTAACGCCATGGGATACCATTATCAATTTCCCTTTTTATAGTTAACAACGTGGGAGATAATGCCATTTTTCATTTATATTGATTATTATGTAGTGAAAATGTCTAATTACCTTATTTTTTTATAGAATGAGATATTATTCCCACTCAATTGAGATCATGGATAAGGCACGAGATATTACACCCAAATCATAATTAATATGGTAAAAGACTATCACATTACTTCAACTAATAATATATGGACCATGACTATGTGATGTCGGATGGAATGAAAACAATATTGTTTATATTTTTACTAAGTTGGTTTATGGTTATGTTAACATTCATTTTATCTTATTAAATTATAGAAATATGGGTGGATGTTATGCCAACCCATTTAGATTACATGTGATATTTTCAAACCTATACGAGCATGGGGCAATAAAAGTATGGCCACTTATCAGGTTACTTTCTTAGCACCAGATGAAAAAATATTTATTATTATTTTTTTAAATATCACATCATACATGAACATTTATATTCTATATTTATTTAGGGACTCCATTAGTGGTGGTGTATTGAGTTGTACTCCCACCATACAAAAGCACCCGTGTGTGTATTTAGAGTATATGATCAAGAATATAGGTAGTGGAAAGAGACTTGTAATTAATAGTAGAGATATATAGATGTCCATAGTGGGATACAAGGCCATATAGAAACTCATACCTAGATTTTTGTAAATTTACTCCATTATTTTATTCTATTGGATAACATTGTAATTATTACCCTAAGTGAAGATACTACTTATGTTTGTACGAACTACCTGAAATTGCAATGGTTTTATATTTTATAATATCATGAATGATTTTATTTTATGATTATCTCATAATATAATGGATATATTAGATTTTTTATTGTGTTTGATTATTATTATTATTGTTTCCACTATTATTTATGTCAAATGTTCTATAAGGTGTAGTTTCCACACATTATTGATAGACCTCAATACTAGTTGGAGTCCTTTAGAATATTGGGAGGCACCCTTGAGGTCTTTTGAATCACCTGTTTCATGGTTTTTTAGTCCAGTTGGACTGGGGTACACAATACATAAGCTCACCTGATTTTTATTTTCAAGGAGTTTATTTTGAGTTATTGGGGAAATCCTATTGTGCCTTATACATACCCCTTATTTATTGTTAATAATACATGAATTAAAGTTATTTAAAAATATAATATATATTCATTACATATCTATTTTGACTAATCAATTAATGTTAGATATATAAAATGAATTAAACAGTTCATGGAGATGGTGGGTCATACGTACACATGAATATTGTTTCCATTTTCTTAATGGATATAATGAATGGAGGGTAAATGTTATATCAACATTCCATATTCATTATGATTTATTATATATCACATATATTTATTGAACTTATCTTTATTTCCTTCCATGGAAAGAAAAACTAAAAAATGAATCAAATCTCTTCACAAGGCAGTAGTCCACAATAGACAAAAGCGACATTTTCGTATCCCCAATGAATGAAAATTAAGAATGTATATTTGATATTATAATTATATAAGTATAATGTTATCATAAATATCATGTAAATTTGTTAAATCCCTTGTTATACAAAGTCATGAGAGGTGGTGATAGAAAATTAATTACATCAGTTCATGAGATGGTTATCCATCATACACATGATAGAAGGTTTTTACTCATTTATAAAAGAGGAAATGGATAAAGTTTATTTAATTAATGTAATTTCATATAAGTATATTGTAGATACTTGTGTTTTTATATTTTATTTATTAGAGAAATTTTTTAAATACCCAAAACTATTCAATAACTAGAAGTCTCTCTCACCAAAATTCCCACAAAATTTGATAAATAAAGGAGTGTGGTTAATATATGATTGAGAAACATCTCCAAAATGAAAAATTTTATAAACATGATATTACTTTGAATTTATGTTTACTTAATTTTACTATTATGGTTTCCACCACAGTAACTAGTTTTTTATTTATTTACCTAATCGATTAATCCCTTAAACATAAAAATAAATTGATCCTTATTAGATCATAGAGACCCAATAATTTTAAATATTAAGTCTAATCTATCAAATAAAAATCATATGTGTGGGAAAATTTACTTTTAACATAGGTTTATGTAAGGAACAAAACCTCGTTTTAACCTAAATTACGGTAATTAATTTTTAATATATTTATTAGTCATTATGGAAAAAATTAAGTTTCAATAATATATAATGTTAAATATTATAATTAAAAATATTTAATACTTTTTAGAAAATTCAATTATTATAATTTAAATAATTTAATTTAAAATTAATCCAACAGATGAGACCAAAAAATAGTTTTCCAATGAAAAGTATCTCAATATTTAAAAATGTTTTTATTTCAGAATTCAATATAAAATTGATTATAATGACATATATTGGTTTAATAATAACATATTTGAACTAATATACCTTTGAAATTATTTTAAAAATTGATGTAACTTTGTAAATACATTAAATGAAAATGACTTTTTTAAAAATCAGAATTATTTTACAATTCATATAAAAATTAATATTTTTAGAAAATTATAAAAATAAATTAGTCAAATATAATTTTTAAATGTATATTTCTAAATTTATTTTTATTGTTTTAAATAAATTTTCGAACATTGGAAAAAATTACTTTTATTATGTGTTAACAAAAAGAAATGAAAATCATTTTTCTCTAAATAAATAAATTTCCAAAGTATATAAATACTTTAGCAAAAATTTAGTTCTTACTTTGCAATATATTTTATTTATCTTAAACCATTATACTAAAATTTAAAAATGTTTTTATTCCAATTAATACCACCTATTTTAATGGTTAGGTTATAATGGTCATTTTTTGAGTAATAATATTAATGATATATTATTGTTCGTTAAAAATTAGTGTTGTGTGTAACACAAGTTTTGAAGAAATTACATTTATTTAAAAAAATATTTTTTTATAAATAATTAGGGCGTTAAACTATACCCCCATATAAAATATTTTTTCCCTTAAACTTTATCACTCTGATACAATAGAATGATGTATTTATGCCTCATCATATACTTAGGTTACCTTGTATATTCTGTAAGTTTGTTGTTTAACCATAAAACATTGATCTTGTGAGAGGTATTTTTTCTTAGAACATTATCACTATTATCTAGAGACTTCACCAATAATTCTCTAATGGAAATATAATAATATTGTAGTATGAGCTATAAATTATGTGCTTGTGATGGTCCAGGTATGTATTTACCTAGGAGGGATACGTGGAACACATCATGAACTTGAGAGAGGTTTAGTGGAAGTGCCAAGTGATCACAAAACATCATTAATTGATCAAGAATCTTGAATGAACCAATATACCTCAGGTTCATATTTACTTTATTTCTGAATATCATAACATTCTTCTAAGGTGAAATTCATTGGAAGATGTTTTCACCAACATCAAACTATATATCATGTCAATGATTGTCAGCATAACTTTTCTATTGATTTTGTGCTTCCTAGATGTGATATTGAATAGTTCTCACTTTATCTCCCAATTTATCAACTAAAATAGGTCCAAATAGATTTATTTCTCCATCATAATCTGAACATGTTTGAATTCTACACTTATTTCTATAGAGGTCTTCATAAGGAGCCATGTGAATTCTCAAGTAAAAGTTATTATTGTAAGAAAATTCTATGAGCGGAAGGTGTTTATCCCAAAAACCTTTTATATACATAGAAAAGATTTCAAAATATACTCTAAGGATTATATTTTTAACTTAGACTGATAATCATTCTAATAGTGATACACAATGTTGAAACTTAATTCCATATCAATGTCTTGTCGAAGACTTCTCCAGAACATTAGAATAAACCTCAAATTATGATCAGATACAATAGAATGTAGTACCCCATGAAAACATACCACTTCCTTAATGTATATCGTAGAGAGTTGATCTGGAGAGAAATATTTTTTGATAGTGTTGATGTGTGTTGAATTCATGAGGTGATCAACTATAACACATATAACACTATATCATTTATTTGTTTAAGGGAGTCTGATGAAAAAATCCATGGTGATATTTTTCCATTCCCATTATAGTATGGGTAACTATTATAACATAAACATAGACATATGTTTCTCATCCTTAACATGCCAAGATACTAAGAATTGGGATATAAATACTATAATATCTCTCTTCATTCCATCCCACCAAAAACACTCTTTCAAATCTTCATACATCATTATACTACCAAGATGAATAAAGAATGAAGAACATGATATTCCTCTGACATATCATTGTAAAAATTGAATATGTATGAAACACATACTCAATTGCTAAACATTATCATTATATCAAAATCATGGATGAACTCAGGAACATTTCTGAGCTTATTTTACATCTCTACAACTTCCTTCTATTCATATTTAACATTTAATTGAATATATATCATTAAACACTCATTTTAGAGGGAAACTATTTCAACCCTTCCTTCAATAACTCCATATATATCCCTTTAAAATCTATAAATATTGGATATTTTATGACCCTCATCATAGATAAGCAATAATTATCCTTTCAACTCAAAGCATCGTCTACCTTGTTTGCTTTCCCAATGTACTAATGTATTGAGAAGTCGTAATATTTAATCAACTCCAACCATATTATCTAGTTCATGTTCAACTCCTTTTGTGTGAATATATACTTCAATATTTTATGATTAGTATTTATGACAAAATTTTATCCATAATAGAAATGCCTATATATTTTTAATATTGATTTAATTTTTTTTTGGAAAAGATATTTATCATTAATGACGAAGATCAGCAGACGTACATAGGCAAAGCAACAAAGGGAAATTGTCCAGCCAGAGCTGGTTGGAATCGAAGGGGCCTGATGCTGCTAGTTGGTGGCCAAAATGTTTCACTCCCTTATGGTAAAGGAGAAGTTGTAGAATGAAAAGAATTGGCGGAGTGAGAGAATTCTTCTGATGATGAGGCGAAATGACTGGAGTCCGCTGTCATTGTGGTTAATGGCATCGATCACGGTGAGGTAGTCAGACTTAATGCTGATATCACCTCATCCACATTCCAAATCCAACATCTTACCTTCTAGGATGGAATTACCCTCAGCTACAGCAGGTTTCCAAAAGGCGTTATGTGATTCATATTTTGTAGCAATGATTTTCCCTAGATGATTTCGGGCCAGGAGACTGAGGGAGAGAAGTCCATCCTTGGGGAGATACGCATCCACATTGATCTTAAGAATCCCTTCCATTGGTGGATTCTAATGAGGGGGAAAAGAGGGGGTAACTTCTAGCATTTTATGTCCATTGTTGTGTTTCCAACCTTCAATCCATGAAGTGGCCTGTTCTGTCCCGAATTTTGGAGGTTTATGAATTTGATGGAAAACAACATCATTACCCTGGAACCAGATAATCCAGTCCAAGGTGCAGAGTGAACCTGCATTAGCTGATAAGATAGAGGAGCACTCGCACATTAGGAGATCAGGGAGGTCAAAGGCCATGGCCAGTGATGCATCTAGAGCCCAACCCCATTTATTCCAAATTTCTTGAGCTCCTGGGCAGTGAATGATGGCGTGAAAAGGGGTCTCTGTGATATTCAGGTAGAAAGTGCAGAAAACGACATTGGACATATTTTGGTGAACAAGAAGGCTCATGGTAGGGAGGGTGCCCATGCATACCTCCCACCAAATGTGGCATATTTTTGGGGGGACGTTGAGCTTCCAAAGAGATTTCCATGGTCCCTCATTCTGGCCGACTAGGTGGTTTCCAATAGCAATTCTGTATCCAGATCTCACTGTGTAATCGCCCGACATGTCATTTCTCTAGAAGAGATGGTCAGGGCCTGTTTCTGGGAGCCAGGTGATGCTTAGGATAATTCTTTGTTCTCTTTCGTTAAACCATTCATGAATCTTATCCAAACACCACCATGTCCCTTGGTCGAAAAATAGCCATCTGACAGTGGCGTCTTCAAATCCTGGTTGGGTGTGGGATGTACCCCGCATACCGTCCATATCGATCAGCCAGGGATCAGTCCAAATGTTGAAAGATGAACCATCCCCAATCCTCCAGCCCAGTCCTTTTTCCAGGAGCTTTCGGGCCCCCCTAATTCTTCTCTAAAGGAAGCTAGGATGAGGGCCAAGAGAGGAAACATGGAAGTTCGTGTGGGGAATGTACTTAGCTCATAGTACCCACACACAGAGAGATGATGGTTAGTTAATAAGGTGTTATCTTTTCTCGGAAAATAGTGCATCATTTAAGAGAAGAAGTTTCCAGAATCCCATCCCTCCCTCCGACTTGGGTATACAAAGTTTCTCCCAGGCCATCTAGTAGGATCTATTCCTTCCATCATTTTCCCCAACCAGAAGTTGGCAGTACGTGTATGGATCTGGTTGATGATGGCCACCGGGAGATTAAACAGGGACATAAAATAGCTAGGGATAGACTAGATGATAGCTTTAATGAGGGTCTCTTTGCCTACTTTTGAGATTCTTTTTGGGGTCCAGCCTTGAATTTTCTTCTCAGTCCTGTCCACTAGATATGAAAATATTTCTTTTTTGGACCGGCCAATCACTATGGGTAGCTCGAGATAATTTCGGTGTTTTTCAACCATATGTATGCCTACTGCTGCATATAGTTCATATCTCTTGGTACGAGGCACCCCTACACTGAAGGAGATTTCTGATTTTCCGTGATTGATTGACTGGTCGAACGCCCTCTCATACTGGTGGATCGCTTGGATGATCACCAGACATTCATTGATAGTTTCTCTGGAGAAGAGGAAGTAGTCATTGGTTAAAAAGAGATGCAACACTGGTGGAATTACGTGGCATACCTTTTCCCCATGAATAGATTTAGCAGATACAGCCCTGGAAATAAGGTTAGAGAAAACATCAGCCACCAAGATGAAGAGAAAAGGGGAGAAAGGATCTCCCTGGAGCAAGCCTCGGTATGGAAAAAATCCTCGAGTGAGCTCCCCATTGACCTGGATTCTGAAGGAGACAGTAGAGATGCATTACATGACCATATCTTTCCACTCAGTGCAGAAACCCATTTTCAGCATCACGACTTTGAGGAAGTACCATTCCAGTTTATCGTAGGCCTTGGTCATATCCAGTTTCCAGGTGGTGGTTCCTCTTTTCTCTATGTAGCATGTTTTCATAGAGTGAAACACTTCATGGGCCACAATTTCATTATCAGTGATCAGCCTCTTGGCAACGAAGGCACTCTGATTTTTCGAGATAATATCAGATAACCACGGTCACATACGATTAAGAAGGATCTTTGAGAAGATCTTGTAAGAGCCATTACAGAGGCTGATAGGCCTAAAGTTAGGGGCCTCCTGGGGTTTCTTAATTTTGGGAATGAGGATGAGGGAAGTTTTATTGATGCAAAAAATTCTTGTTCTCCTGGCCCAAATATTTCTTATCATTTTGCAGATGTCGGGACCAATGATGTGCCATTATTGCTTAAAAAAGGGCGTGGAACCTGTACGGTCTCGGGGCCTTCGTGGGGTGAATATGTTTCATAGCCAGGAGAATCTATTCATCTATCACATCTTTGGTATGTTTCCAATTGATCTCATCAGTGATCACTGGTATGATGCATTCTTATACTTTAGTAGAAATGATAGGAGTTCCTGTATTGAAGAGGTTCTAGAAGTAACATGTAAATGTTTCGTGAATTCCATAAGTGTTAGAGACTTTGCTCCCATCTGGTTGTGAGATGTAATTGATAATGTTTTTCCAGCACCTAGCTGATGCTTTCTGGTGAAAATACCTGGTATTGGCTTCCCCTTCTGTAATGTTGGTATATCAGGCTCGCATATCCCAAAAGATTTCCTTCACGCGCAGGGTCATGTCTAGCTCTCTTTGAGTGGAACCAATCATATAAAGATTTCAATTGGATGGGGGTTTCATGAGTAGGTTGTGTAGTTTCTTTTCAAGGAAACCACAATGCCTCTGAGGATGATAGAATTGATTATTGATCCAAGATCTTAGATCGGATGTGGTCTATTGGTGATTGAAGCCAATATCTTCGTGAGTATTTTTCCAACATTATCGGACAACATCTTCACATTCCTGGTCCTTTAACCAAAATATCTCAAATCTAAAGGGTCTACTAGGTGGTTTGTTGTATTCACCTTGTGTGCAGTCAATGAAAATTGGGCAGTGGTCTGAACAGTTGAGTGTCATGTGGATGATGTGGAACATGATGAAGAGATTTATCCAATCTGTTGAGCCCAAAAATCTGTCCAGTCACTCGGAGATGCGTGTTCCATCCATATTACCTCGAAACCATGTGAAGGGATTACCCTTGTATCCCAAATCGACCAAGTCTTACCTTGTGACCGTGTCCTTAAAATTTGACATTGACGTAGAGTGTCGGACATTTCTGCCTCTTTTTTTCCTATGGAACATAATCTCATTGAAGTCCCCTCTGAAGAGAATAGGGCTTCGCAGATCGTGACGAAGCTTGTAGAGAAGATCCAAAGATTTCCCCTTCTCATTAGGGGACGAACAACCATAGAATCCCACAAAGGTCTGTGGTGGGGTGTGGTCTGCCTAAATAGTCGCAGCCACGTGGTGCGAAGAGAAGGAAAATATATTGACATCGAAATGATCCTTCCATAGGAGACAGAGTCCCCTAGAGTGGCCTTGTTTTGAGACCGGGAGACATCCTTGGAGGCTGAATTTTAGAGCAATTCTAGTGGTGTCTTTATTTTCCAGTGTGGTTCCGGACATGAAAACCATATCGGGGTGACTTTGGTCACTATTTAACTGGAGCATGCGAACTGTTCATGGGTTTCCAAGCCCACAACAGTTCCAGCATAAGACAATCATTGATCTAGGCAGGGCTGGGTCTCACCCACCTCTTCCATGGAGTTCTCGGAACTTGTTATTCCACCAATCATTTCCCCTCTCTTTGGGGAGTTCCCTATTGACTGACATGTTTCAATTCGTCTTTTCAGATCCCCAGGTTTAGGGTCCTCCAGTTTACCGTCACTTACTTCATGTTTCACCCTTTTCCATGTTTGACAGGTGATTGGGCCTGGTGGTGAAGTTTCTTTCTTTCCATCTTTATCCTGTATTAGGATGTCTACCATGGTCATTTCTGGGTTAGGGTCTGGATCAGGTGGTTCAGTGTGCATTTTCTTTTCTCTCGCTCTTTGTTCTGTATGATCTTTTGGTGTATTCACTGGTGCTGTATGTGTGAAGTAGGTGTCCTTCAGGGGGGATAAGTGTTATTTTTCCTCTGATTGGTTGAGCTCACTTTAGGGAATTCTGGAGGTCCAGGACTGATGATCTTTACCTGTTTGGTTCCCGCCTGTCTTGTGTGGGCCACCATGAGACATTCGTGATCCTTTTGTTTTTCCATCACAGGGATGAAGGCATATCTAGTTGTTTTGGCCTGAAGCCATGGTCCATATTATAGAATGATATTACCTCCTCCATTATCTTTCTTTGAGACACACACTCTATCCAGATGGCCGAGATGTCCACAAAATAAGCATAAAATTGAGAGTTTCTCGAATTCGAATAAAATCCAGCTATCTGCATCATCAATTTTCAAAAACATGCCCCTCATCAGTGGCTCCAACACTTCAATTTTGGCTCTGATCTGAACCTCAGGTCCCCATTGGATAGGGTCCGAGTAGTCCCATTTAATGAATTGGCCAATGCTGTCCCCAATTTCTCTCATAACACATTCCGTTCGTGTGTGAAGAGGAATTCCTTTGATTCGTATCCAGAAAGGTGATCAGGTTAGCTTAATGTTCTGGATATCATCCCCCCTCTGAACTCTTCCATAAAAAGAAGTTTATTATCAAAGGACCATAACCATCCAAAACGAATTTTATCTCTATCACTTTTATTAAAGAACTTGAAGACAATGCGATTGTTCCCCACTTCATGAATGGCCACTCCTACTTCCAATTTCCAAAGATTCTGGAGAGTTTTTTTAAGTACCCCCTGGTAGACTGAAATATTTTCCACAAACATTCCAACAACCAGCATGGACATGAGTTTTTCTAAGATTGTATCTTCATTTCTTCGAGCCTTGATAGTCGCTTTCTCTTTATCTGTCAGGGACATCCTATTCCGAAGGTTCACAATATCCTCTTCCAAAGGTTCATAACTAGTAAGGACATGTGTTTTCCACAAACATTCCAATATAGATTTACTTCAACTAACTATAAATAATGAGTTCGGAAATGTTTCCCATGAAACTTCAATTATCTTAATCCTTAATATATCACCATTTCATTCTTGATAAAAATACATACCAATAACTTATTTGATGCATTACAATAGATTTCACACCCTCATCTACTGTAGGGTAATGTAAGATTAGGTTTATTTACTAATCTTCTCTTCAGTTCCCTAAATTTTTCCTTACATTCATTTGTACAGAGAAACTTTTCTCACTTCCTTGTTAACATGGTTTAGAGATTATATAGTCATGATAAATTCTTCATAAACCATCTATAATATCCATCCAAACCATGAAAAATTAAGATCTCGATCACTGTGTTTAGTCTGGTCCAACACTCAATAGCCTCCATCTTTGATGGATCTATCAATATACCCTCACTTGAGATTATATGACCCTAAAGTGTAACCAATATTTTCAAAAATTCATACATTGAAAATTTTCGTAGAGTTTTCCATTCGGAGGGTCTTCAAAAAAATTATTAAATGATTTTCATTCTCTTCCTTTTTCTTTAAATTTGTAATATTACCATCTAAGAAAACTATAAAAAATTGATCAAGGTATTATCTAATGAATATATTCAACAAATATGTGAAAATATTAGGGGAATTTATAAGAGAAAATGTAATCACTATATAAAAATAGACTCCATACCATGTGCAAATTGATTTATTTGGTATATCCACCTTCTTGAACCTCAATTAATGATGTCAAGAGAGAAGGATAATCTTATAAAAAAATTGATCTTTACACATTTTATTAAAAATTAATAAATATAGAGTAGAGGATTCTTGTTCTGAATTTTGATCATGTTCAATTCCCTATAATAATTGTTAATTCGCATTGATCCATCTTTTTTCTTGAAACATAGAACAGGTGAACCCCAAGGTGACACACTTAGCTGAATAAACCCCTTCTCAAGATTCTCTGGGAGTTGATTCTTTAATTCCTACAACTTAATTAGTGCCATTTTATAAGGAGTCTTTGAAATATGTGTGACACCAGTTATGAGTTCTATTTTGAACTCACCATTATGTTTTGGGGGAAGAGTATGAAACTATTCCAAAAATATATATAAAACCACAAATAGGTATATAATATATGTTGAGATTCTCTAAAACCATTATGGACAAAAAAATACATTTTAATGATAATAAATACCCATATAATGGATTTGGTTTCCATCATAAGGTCATATTCATCATCGAATTGATAAATGATCATAGGTTTGTTTGGAATATCAAATGTGACTTACCTTAATTAAAAATTAATGTTATATTTATATAGAGGAAGTCATTCCTTTCCTAAGATAACATCAAATTCAAGCAGGGGGAGAATAATGAGATTTTTTGTAAGTACATTCCTAAAAACATCAACTGAATATAAATCATATACATTATATTATGTCATCATACCATTAGGGGTTTTCACTACTAATTCAACATATAATCATTTGGGTATCATTTTGATACCCTTAGAAAATTATTCTGAAATAAAAGATTTGGTAGATATACAATCAAATAATAAATTTATAGTTCTACAATGTATGATAAGTGTACCTTTCACCAAATCATTCTCACACCCCTCATAAAAAAGTGTGATCACTTGATATTTCCCTTTTTCCCCAAATTAAGAGTATGTTGATGTTTATCACCATAATTAACATTTATATTTGATAAATCTTTTTAATAATGATCATACTCCATGTATTTGAAACATTTTGAGTGTGGGGGGTTCATTATGTAGATCTTTCTCTGTATTCAAATAATTAGCTAACTTATTCCCATCACTTCATCATTCAACTTCTTAATGAATTTCTTTTACACACTTAAAACCTTTATTAGTCCCTTTTATACAATTTCCCCATATTTCCTTCTATGATTTTAATATAAATTAAATTTAATAATTTTTTCACTATGGGTTTTATAGTTTCCCTTTAATTCTATATTTATTTTCTTATCAAAACCATATGATTTATGAGTAACTCCATTCTCCATTTTCACCATGATATATTAATGATTTATTTATGCATAGCTATAAAATTATATTATTGATAAATACCTATGAATACATGGTATAAATTCACAAAATAATCAGTCAATCTTAATTTTAGGTTTGATGATAACACCAGAATCATACATCACAGGTCTTGTAAAAAATTTCCTCATGTGTACAAATAGATTCATCACACTTAATTTTTATCTTAATGAATTCCTTACCCATTTTAATATGAAGAATGTTAAGAATGTACATATTTAAAGCTAATCTACTAAACTCATCTCATTTCATGGAGTGGATTTATTCAGGTTTCCTAATATTCTTGATAATAGTCAAATATTGATCTTGTTCACCTTCCAAATGATATCCAACCAAAATGAATTTTTCATTATCTAAACACAGGAGAATGGAAAATATTTTCCGGTGGTACTCATCTATTTCTATGTAATAAATGGGTTAGCCAAACCACAAATGAAGGTGGGCATTACATCATGAAGGACTCAATATAAAGTTGGTCCCTCCATTTCTCATTTGGAAGTTTATCATGATTCATATATTGATAAAGTGTTATGATAATAGCAATCATATTTTTCATTCCAACGCTCAAAACATTGGTTTCTTAAGGGGGAAATCATTGAATTATCTATTGAATTCAACATCCAAAATTCTATTTAGGTTCTATAAATTTACTAAAAAACCTAGTGTAATAATCAATAATCATAGTGGGGAACCATATAATAATGAATAATCACTTATAGGATATATATATATATATATATCATAAAACATTATTTTAAATCTATGACACCTTAGGATTATCCTAGGTTATTCATTATCATAATTCCAAAACTTTATGATGGTTTATAAAGAGTTTATAAATTTCTCAAACATATCCCCCAAGAGTGTCAAACCACGTGTGATGCAATGCTTTTTTTCATACACAAAGTGATGATTGAGTCTAGATAAATTCACAATTTTCAAAGATATTATCCCTAGGTATAACTATTCTAGAGCCACATCTCCTTTTAGTATCTCGATAGGGATGAAATTTATTAAAAACAAATCACTCTATCATGTACCAAAAATCCATGATATTTCCCTATACATAGAATTATCCTTAAATTTATCAATAAAGCCTTCTCATATTAAATTCCAATGGTTAAATAAACCTTACTATGATACGAACTATAACAAACAAGGACTTTCATACATGTATATAACATCTTAATAGATGAATTTACATAACATAATTATCCACACCAAAATCATTGTGGGTTAGTGACTTTAGAAAAATGGATACCTAAAAAAATAGTTAATAGTTGAACTAAATCAACTCCCTCTAAGTTATTCATAAATAGAAACCTACTTATAAATATCACACATGATAGATTTGTTTATAACGTGGGGAATGTGAACCTAGAAAATAGTGATCTTAGATTATCTATAAGGGTAAATAAGGGAGATATCAACATAATGTGATCATAACGGTATGAGAACATGAGAATAACATTTAAAAACCATACCTTTCAAATAATATATCATAAACATGAGTAATGACATAAATATTGTAATTTTAAAACACATTTATAATAATAGAATAAAAGAAAATGAGACTTGATATCATGATATTGGCACAAGATATAGATTTGTAGCATATACATAGCCATATAAAATATTATATTAGGGTGCCTACCAACACATTCAAAACATGATAGGATTGGGATAACCACCCATGTAACTCCTCTTATCATGGGATAAACTCTTATCTATACTCTTTTGGTCTTGGAATAACCTCATGTTTACCCTCCTTCGGGCTTGGGATAACCTCTCGTGTACCATTTGAGCTCATAGTACATTAATATTTACCCAATTCATTAGAGGGATATCTTGGTCCTTACCATCAAAAAATACATACATTTTTGTGCCAAAATATCATAATTATTTCATCAAATCATAACCCATGAAAATGAAATAAGTTTAAAAAATATTTCATCATAACATATCATGTGGAAAAGAAATAGGTTTTATAATCATTTCATCAATTTACCATAAAATAACCCCGAGAAAAAGAATGTGTTTCAAAAAAAATATTTTTATCATAATCATAAAACATACAGATAAAGAATAATAAGGTTTTTTTGACTCATATCCCCATTAAATCTTCAACTTATAATAAAGTATTTCACCTTAAATGGAAAATGATTTTGAAATATCACTTGGAATATTTCTTGATGAAAATAATTATTTCACAATGAAAAAACATTTAAAAATAAAAAATTACCAAATATTAAATAAAAAATATCCATTTAATAGAATTTTTGAAACTTTTATACATTTAACGATCATGATGGTGGAAAATACAATTCATGTCACACATGTTAAAACTAAGACTCCTTTTACATTTTCAATAAAAATTTAAAAGCACCTTGTTTAGAAAATGTTTAGAATATTACTCGTAAATAATATTTCAAAAAAACATGGGTAAATATTTATTTAAAAAAGAATTAAATAATTTTAATATCATTATTTATAACATTTTTAGAAAATATCACCATGGAAAAAAATGTATTTTTGACCGAAGAGAGGAATAACGTCGGTTTTCATTAAAATCATTTATTTAGAACTATGACTATATAAAGAAGGTAAAATGAAATAAAACCTGTATTCAAAAGAAAATTAACATAGGACAGGAAAATAACATAGTTTCCTAAGAGATAGATCATAAAATTTCATCATCATAAATATAATCATAAACAATCCTGATAAATAATTTGATTGTAACATAAAAAATTTACCACTTTAGTAAAGCATGATTTGAAAGAATAATGGAAGAAAGAACCTTATATGAAAATGTAAATCCAAAAAATAATAATAATCCTCATAAAATACATTAATATGAATAATATACACCACAAAAAGGAAACAACTGGTGAATATGTGATGTGTCCCATTGAAATAAAAATGAGAAGAAAATACCTCACCATAAGTCTTGAATTCCTTCATACTCATTTAAAAATCATTTATAAAAAATATAGGTTTTTTGTAAATATATTAAAAAATAACTATTATATATATTATATAACATTTTATTTAGTTATGACCTCTTATTACCCATTTATTAAAAATTCCTTGATGAAATTTGTTTTTGGGTAATAACTGCTTTATTTTTCAGGTATGTTCTGATTTGGTATTTTCAGTCATTTTACTTTGATCATGGTTCCATAATAAATGTAATTTTATCCATGATATAAATATCATATATATTAATTACATATTTATTTATTTTAATCCATTAAATGTAGATATATAAAAAGAATTTAACTGTTCATGGAGATGGTATTTCATACCTACACATGAATATTGATTCCATTTTCTCAACAGATAGAACAAAAGGCAGTAAAAAATATACCACATTCTCAAAGTCAGTATGATGTTATATATATATATATATATCATATATTTGTTAAATTAATCCTTATTATCTTCCAAGAAAATCATAAGTGAAGAAATCACATCGCTTCATGAGGCGGTAGTCTGCCGTACACACGCGCGATAATATTGTATCCCCACGAAATGGAAATTAAGAAGGTTTATAGGATTATATAATTATATAAGTACAATTATTTAAAAAATATCATATATATATATATTTTATCCATCATTATATCCAATCATTAAATGTGGTTATGGAAAATGAATTACATCGGTTCATGAGGCGGTAGCTCGCTGTAGACACGATTGACAGTTTTGTTTCCCATTTGATAGAAGAGGATATGGATATCAAGTTATTACATAAACATAATAACATATAAAATTTTAATATACTTATTTTATTATATTTTAATTATTATGACATGAATAAAGGTGGTAAGATAAGATGTAAAAGGAAAGAGCTTAGGGAAGAAAATTACATTTACTTAGAAAAACCTCATTTAGATCTCTTATCTAGAACCCAAGTATTGGTATTTTGGAAAAACATACTCTATAGAACATAAATAATAATTTTTTGGAGATATTTTGGGATGTTTTGTTCAAAACAATGATCTTAAGAGGTTTGATGAAGTGGGAGGAGCAAGTTATCTATTATAATCGAGGGGTGACATTTTTGTAAATACCTAGAACTATTCAATAATTGGAAGTCACTATCACCCAAAGTGCCTAATTTTTTTTAAATAAAGTATTATAGGAAATTTATGGTACATTCATAAATATATAAAAAAAATCAAAAGTTTTAAACATATTATTCCATTTCCTTATGTTCACCTAATTCAACCATTTTGGTTTTCACCACTATAACTATTTATTTATTTATTTTTCTACGTGATTTATCCCTTAATCCTAAAAATATAACGTGAAATATTAGATAATACGGACCCCATTATTATAAATTTAAATTTAAATTTCAAAAAAAAAATCCTATGTGTGGTGATGATTTGTTTTCATAGAGGCGCATGTAATGTACAAAACCCAATTTTAACCTTAATAACAATAATTAACTATTGTTGTCTTTATTAATAATTTTGAATAAAAATTAAGTTATAATTATTATATAATATTAATATTTATGATTATAAATATATAATCTATTTTACCAAATTCATTTCACCAAAGTGGCATAATTTACTATAAATTTAATCTCATAGATGTGTTGAGAAAATGATTTTCCATGGGAAAAACTCTCCAAAGTGTAAAATAATTTTATGTAAAAAATAAATATGAAATTTATTTTAATGAAATAAATCATATTAATAATTATATAAATGAAATTTTTTTACTTCAAATCCTTTTAAAAATTATTACTTTTATAATATTTTAAATGAAAGGGCTTGTTTCAATAAAAATCAACATTCTTTTACTGTTCAAAAAAAAATTAAACTTTTCACCAAATATTAAAAAACTCACCCATAGATAATTTGAAAATGTAGATTTAAAAAATAAACTTTATTTTTTCAAATAAAATTTCTAAATTTTTTAAAAATTTCTTTTCTTACTTGATTGAAAAAATTAAGGAAACTCATTTTTTAACAAATGTATTTTTGATGTATATAAAAAGTTTACCCAAAATTAAGTACTTTTTACCAATATATTTTCCTTATCTAAAACCAATAATTTTAATTTTGGAAATTTATTATTCCCTATTCATACCACCATGATTAACTTATAGGTTATAATGACTATGTTTTAATTAATAATATTATTGGTATATTGTGGTTCATTAAAACCCAGTGTTTCATGTAATGCAAGTTAATGAAGAAATTAAATTTAGTTGAAAAAAATATATTTCATAAAATCTTGAGGTGTTAAATAGGTGATCAGAGAATGAACTAAACTCCAAATGATATTTTAGGTCTCGTATCGGTTCAAGTATCTATTTTAAAGCATTACATGTCTTTTTCTTATTCCACCCATAAATATTTTATTTACTCAATCAGCTCGTCTATTTTAAATTAATGATTATAAAAAAATTATTTATTTCATTTTAAACACACTCTAATTCATTTCCTATTAATTATAAAATAAAATATATCTTTTTATATACAATATTGATAAATATTAAAAAATCTCAACGGTTGCATAACTTTAACTAAAAAATCTTACACAACCTAGTCATAAAATTATATCATTTCAAGATTAACCATTATATGATCTGGTACACCCTTAAAATAACTATAAATGTAAATTAAAAAAAATACATAATTCTTTTAAAAAATTATACATAATTAATGTGACACACTTGTTAGGTTCATCTATGTGAGAAAATGTTCTTTCTAAGTAACTTTAAATAACAAAATGAATGATTTTGGAAGATTAGAAAATAAATAAATATAAGTGATGGTTCATAGGTAAAAGACTCTATAATTTATGATTATTAGGTATGGTTCACATAATGTTGGTTAATTATTTAATAAATTTATGTTTAGCAAAGAAAGAGATTGATATTTGAACCCTAAACTATTCACTGAACATTAAGAATCATTGTGTTGTAACCAAGGGAAACCTAAGGTTTTATTCATTAATTGTGGTCTTCTCATGGTGATTATATAGTGTTAAAAACTAATGCAATGGGATTTTAGTTTATGTGATCATCTATAAATAAATGGTAATTAGTCACTTAGAAGACTATTCATGTTATAATCTTCATCTATTTCTTTGGTAGTGTTTTGGTATTGAGAAATATTGTAACTCAAAAAATTTCTCCAAATAAGGTTTTTGTGTTCCCCCACTCCTGTATTAGAAATAATTTTAATCTATGTATGTTACGTTTTTAGTTACTTACTTATTCTTTTATCATTATCCATAAGTTCATGTTTACTATTTTTATTGGAGTGCATGGATGGGGGTTTTTGTCTTCTATGTTTTAAATATGCAAGTATTGCGGTTTCTAAATGTTTTATAAGTTTCAAATAAATTTTATAATATTCTAGGTTTTAGAGTGTAATTTATTAAACATTATAAGATATTTACTTATCACCCTTTAGTTAATTTGGGTGTCAGGTGAAGGATGGAAAGAATTAGATGGAATTAGAGATGAAATTTCATCTAGAAGGGACGAATTATGGTGTGGATCTATGTGTTATCACATGAATAATTGTCTTGGTGAGATGGATTTTATATATTCTTATTTATCATTCAATTAATAATTAGGTTACATTATGGTTCATGTGTTATGGAACAAGATGTGTGCTACTAGGTTTTAATGTCATGTTGTCTTAGGGTACAAGTACACTTGCTTTGTGAAGAGAATTGGTTCCTACATAGAGGTTCCAAGGTTAGTCTAGAATGGGAGAGTATTTGAGTTATTATAATTTGATACCATCTATGTTTATCCTATTTGGGCTTCATTATTCCACAAGGGGTGTTGTTATGTTGTGGGTGGTCTCATGGTGTTTTAAATTAATACTATATAGATGGTTATCACATAGGTTCTTTGAGGTTTTTCTTATGTGGTACTTTTCACTAATATTATGTTTGGGGAATTATAGTGTGGTTATTATCATTTCACCATGGATATATAGATAACTAGATTCATTCATTCTGTCTATCTGGTTTAGCTGCACTACGATGCCTTCCATGGTACGTTGTTTTATTTGAGATTTTTCTGGTTTCAGGGGTAAAGGTAGAGGATCATGACAGAATGTCTAAAGGTACATTTTATAGTGTCCGTACCATTTCCAATAATGTAAATCCACCAAATTATTATTATTTATCCTCATAAGTAGTTGAAATGAAACCATATAATCTAAAATATTATATCAAAACATATAATTAATAATTATTTTATGTAGATAAAGAACTACCTTATGCTGAAATATTTTCGTCATTGAATATTTGGTGCAAAAATATTATATGTACCATCATTATAGTGGCAGTATTTGTGGGAATATTCTCTCTAATGGAATTCCAAAAATACACTATAAACCTTTGAACATATTTGTATAAATCTTGAGGTTCTATTGTAGAAGATTCTAATGGTTATGTTTTTCACTATTGATCATCACAAGAATCAATTCAAGGTAGATGGATGATTTGGTTATCTTTAGAATCAAGAGGGTAATGGATGATAATCACTCTCTATTATTGAAATAATTCAAAATGAAGAGATCTCTAGATATTTATAATATTCTCCCTATAAACCATTATGCGCAACATTGGTTATCTTTTGATTAATTTAAGAGAATGACATGACTATGTATTTTTGTATTTAGTTTAGGGTTGGTAATTTCATAGAGGCCCTTCACCAAAAAACTAATTACATGAGAACTACATTTATAAATAATAATATTTTAGTATTATTTATATCACATGTACTAAACTCATAGAGAAAATAAATATCATTTTAAATAAATTAATATTTATTTAAATGATGTTTAATATATAATTTCATATTAATCCTTTAACTTAGTCCTTGTTTCCACTTCGATATTTATCAAACCTTGAATAATAAATATTTATTTTAATTAATAGATATGAATTTATTATTCACAGATAAATAAATAAATATTACACTTACTAATATGAATATTTTATATTAACTACTTATTCAACTCACATGTATATTCTCTTGAATAAACGCTGACTGAATATTTGGGATCAACCAATAATGAATAATTATTAATCCATGTATGAGAATAATATATATTCAACATGATAAATTCATATATATTTTAATTGAGATTATTTATACATATAGTGTGAGACCCTCTAATCCCCTTTATCAATGATATCAGACAAAGTCGCATAAAGTCCAATGTCAACATCTAGAAACACTCTAAGGATCTCATAATGAAACATGATATTTTCCTACTGAAAACAACCTCATATGAATATACATTGTGTAATATAATACCTTTATCTCAATATCTCCAATCAAATAAGTTTCATACTAATTTCATTAACCTGTGTGTTGAATATCTCTTTCTTTTAATTTTCACAAATGAACTTCCCAATGGAAATCCGTGGGAATGGACTTAATCAAGAAGTTACATTTACATAAATATTCTAAGATATAAAATATTATTGAAGAACAAAGAGAAGAATCATTCCTCATAATATATATTAATACAATATCAAATGTTGTGTGCCCAATGTATCCTAACTCACCATGGTTATATGTTGGTTTTTATAAATACATTAGAGTTAAAAACTTATAATATGCATTAATATAATATTATTGTCTAAAGACTATTATACACATCTACATATTGGAACATCCAATGAAACATATACGTGTAGATTTCTTAATTATGGTTCTTGTTTGTTTAATGTCCTCTCAATGGGATTTTTCGGGAAAAATTTCTTGATAAGAGGTCTCAATGTCTTATTAACACCCTAACCCTAATATCATGTATCTTATTTGTCCCATAAGACAATATCATATATTAATAGAACATTTATTTAAGAATAGTTTCATATAAATTGTAGTTTTTCATCATATAAAAAAACTATTTTGAATTTTTATTGTGATAGGTATCCTCCAAAAATTATCACATACACTGTTATATATGGTAATAATTATAATTTTATAAGAACTTTATTAGTATTCAAAGTTATTAATACATGTAATACTAATATATATTGAAGTTGGTTTTGTGGAACTGAATCCATTAGACACCCAATTATACTGGATCCAACTAATAACAACTCTCAGTATGCTAGCGCTCACATGATTTTTAGGATTCTACTGATATATACCTTTAGTCAAGTGGTCCACCATATTCTCCTCCTTGTAAAATCATCTCACTCGACTTTACCCCATTATGAAAAATATCTCAATATATTATATTTCTAATTCACGTAGATCATCTATTTATGTTTCCTTTTCATCATTTCAAAAACTACCATTATAATATTAGAAAAATAAAATGTGAAAATTTTGTTACTATTAGGCACTACATAATACTCTTGGATGAATTTTCATGTCTACTTTGTTTCCATATATATATATATATATATCAGAATTCACAATATACTCAGACTCTAATATATAATATGCACTGATTAGTGAAATTAAACTCTTCCAACTCATATTTCCTCTACTAATATTGAATGCATGTCCTAATTGTGTCTTTTGATCATTATGATTTGTTTATAATCTAACATTAGTATATTACCTGATGATTGGATCCTAAAATCCTCCATATACTAGGAATATCTCCTTAGTATGCCTCACATACATTAGGATATCCTTAATATAAGTCCAATATTTTTCTCCAATATTAGATTTATATCTACTTACCATTCTCAAATAATAGACGACCTAATGCCTGAAATATAACATGGAATACATTATAAATCCTATCATAGATGTGTATGGGATCCTACCCACCCTTTCTCTCTCTCTCCCGTGTTGTGTCTGAGGAAACATTATATTAGAGAGATGTATTCAATGTTACATTTGAATCAATCCCATTGTGAATTGTTCTATACTAAATCTAGTCTGTATTTAGTCAACTTATATAGATTGACTTAGTCTAAGAAGCCCCTTTCATTTATCATGATTGATCTTGATGCCAAGGATGATGGATGCTTCCACTAAGTTATTCATTGATAATACCTTGTTAATTTGTCATTAAATGACTATAAGACTGGTATGTTTTTCTATATATGTAGTATATCAGAGGCATATACTAATATGAAAACAATGTTACTCTATATATACCACTTCTCAACACATGAATCATATTCATTCATTTATAATCGAAATTCACTTATGGATTCATTGAACTAAATATTCCATGACTTGGATTCTTTCTTTAATCCACAAATATTTATTTGTAACTATCATAATTTATATAACTAAATTGAGTTACAAACCCTTATTTTGGTGTCATATAGATATCTTCCACAATGTTTACCTAAGGGAAATCCTTTTTTTATATCAATCTACTGAATCTTGTATTCAAGGATAACTATTATATAAAGTAGATTCATGATGGATTTCAAAATGGAAACTTGGGAAAATGTTTTATCGTAGTCTATTCCATGATTTTTTACCCCATTTTCCACTATTAATGATTTATATGTAATCATTGTACCGTTGATTTACATTTTTCTTTTGAATTCCCATTTTCACCCAATAGTCTATACATGAATAAGTATATTAACTAGAACCCATATTTGATTTTGGTATATGAAATTGTTGCATTTGTGATTTTTTTGGAGTTATTATTCAATCTATTTTTGTTCTTAATTTTTTTTGCTTTAGGGTTCCATGAGTTTTTGATGAAAAATATAGATTTGGGGATTGACGGTAGGTGGAACACAATTAGCGCATGGTTAAATAAAATCATGTTCCCTTTAGCATAAAACCATGCGGCTAATATCATTTTTGGATAGTGGTGACAACACAGTTGTCACATAGTTTGGAAAGTTGGGTGGGGAAACCGTGGGAAATGTCCCACTTAAACAGTAAGGGTTACATTGTATCCTAATAGCTTGGAAAATCATGTACCTTTTCTATCTCATTAAAAAGTGGAAATTTACTTGTTTCCCCCTTCAGGTATAACACTAAATCACCCATATTCTACAACAATCAGGATTTTCAACGACGAGATCCTCATCTATGTTTCTTTATACATCTTTTTTATCATTTCTTGGGTGGTTTTGATCATAGTTCTTCAATAAATCATCATGTAAATATTTTCCTCTTGATTTATCTCTCTTTCTAGTGTTCTTATTTCCCTATTTCATGGGTTTCTATATTACAATGGGATTTTTGACCTAGGGAGTGTTTTATCAAGTGTATGTGGGTAAGATAGTGATTATTATTGTTCAATATTTCATTTATAGCATCTTTTGGTGGTGTGGTTATGGTTTCACGCCGATTAGCAGAATTTTTCAAGTGATGGGTAGGTTGTTTCATGCTTTTACATAATTATATGTGTTGTTTTCTTGTTTGATTATTTAAAAGTGACCCATAGATTATTTTTGTGGTGAGAAATATGTTTTGGAAATGTTTTGGAAATGTTTTGAGATTCACATGTAATGAAAATTAGTTTTCTAAAGGGAAGTGGTTAAGTTTTCTTTTTAGTTTGTCGTGGTGTTACTTTAATATGTTCTATGTTTTGAGTGGAAGGTAAAAAATGCCTCTTAAAAGAGTTTTAATGTTGAAAACGTGTTGAAAGTGGATTTTCCAAAAGAAATTGGGTTTTGTTTCATATTGGCTTCTTTCTTGTGTGCCTTAAATGTGTCTTTTAATCATGAAAGTGATACGAAGCGTGTTGTAAATGGTTTTGATGTGAGTATGGATTTTAAAGGGGGATTTTCCCAAGTAAATGGTTACATTTCATAAGTTCTATTCTCTTTATGCTTTCAAATGGGTTTCATGAATTGTGAAAGTGGTGTGAAATGTACTTTGAAATGGTTTTGGTGTGCATATGAATTGGCACATGGTTTTATTTATAGAAATTTGTGGTTTCCATTTAAACTTGATTTTTGGATAAATTTGAATTGTGGAAACAGTGATTTCCATGCGTGGTTATGATGTTTGGAATGTGTATGTGAAAGTGATGATTTATTCGATATGTGAAATTGAATTTTAACACAAAGGGAATCTCAGGTGTCTAAGTGGGAAAACATGAACTAGTACGTTAGTGAATTCAAAAGTGGCCAAGGCCTAGATTAATCTAAGGAGATTTATGATTTCAACAATAACTAAGAATTTGATATGATTATAAACCACTGGAACATTATATGATATTCTCTCTAGTGGATCATTCATGAGAATTTTGTTGCACCAGTAGAACTTGGGATGATATCCTCTACAATGGACCATGCATGAGAAAACTATCAGTAGTTGATTTAGAGGATTTTGAATACTGAGTTATGATGTTCATAGGGTCCCACTTATGTTAGTTACCTGTAGGTGTTTTTACATGGTTTTATCTTGTGAAATAATTCTTATGTGATGTGGTTCTAGCCATCGATATACAATATACCTTTTTCATATTTCTATTTTAAAAGAGATTATTTTTGAAAAAGGGGTTTTATTTAAAAGTGTTTATTGAGAAATTTTTTCTTAAATTTTTTTCTTGTAAATGATTCAAATATTATTATAGGAATGGTCATGTTGTTATTTCTTCTAATATTATAGCATGTAACCTCTATTTTGGCCTGGATTCATCTAGAAAGATTGAAGATTAAAACACTAGCTAAACATGTGGTATGATCAGAAACCACTAGAATATTGGATGGGAACCTCTCTTGTGGATCATGAATGAGATCATTGTAGTACCACTACAACTTTTTAGGAGATCCTATCTAGTGACTTGTGCATGCAAATGTTTTTGGTAGTTGAGTTGGATGATTTTGATCACTGAGGTATAATGTTCATAGGGACCCACTTGTGCTAGTTACCTATAGGGGTTTCCACATGGTTATATTTTATGAAATGATTTTTATGTGATGTGGTGATGTCTATTTTTATATAGTATACCTTATTCATATTTTTATTCTAAGAAAGCAAGTTTTTTGAAAAAAGGGATTTTATTAAAAAGTGTTTATTGAGAAGGTTTTCCTTAAATAACTACCTTGTAAATGATTAAAATATTCTTATGGAAATTTGTATACTGATATTTATTATAATATTATAACATGGAACCTCTTTTTTGGTTTGAATCCTACTATTATTTGGCTCACACCCTACATATATATTTGGGTATATATAGACATTGTTATGTATGACCCAGGTAAGTGAAATATGTATCGTTGTGATAGCAAACCTGGTTTCTAGTGTTCCATTTATTTCAGGTGTTCTTGGTGGTGAAATAAGGGTGATGTATCAATTTTTTACATAATGTTTTTTGGGAAAGTTTTGTTGTTATAATTCCCATATTGTACGTTTGGTAAAGTTATAAAATATGAATCTAGAAATTATTTTTTGGTTTGATTATCAGTTATTATTATGTTTATCATTGTTTGTGGCTTAATATCATATCAGTGGGTGAAATCATTCGAAATGTATATTTTTGATTGCCAGGAACCCCTTTTCTTCCTATGAGGACTGGTAACACCCTTTGGTCCATATCGTGGATTGGGTTGGGTATTAGTTGGATGAAACCCCATCTTGGTTCATGACAAAATGGTATCAAATAATGTCACACTCTTTTTTGGTCAAGTTATTTGGAAAAGAGTATGGATAGACTAGAGCTAATATTGTCGATGATTGAGGTTCTAGTAGCAAGTGGGGTGTCTAGATAGCACACCTTGTGAAAGGACTCAAATCTACATGGAATTCTGGGATTGATTTATCTTCTCCTCTAGGTGAGACATATATGATTCATATTATATATGAAAAATTGGTGGGGGTGGAGTGATTCAGTTGTAATTTTTATTTTCATTCATTTGGTAATGTTTGATTTATAAATTTTTTGTAATATGTTTTGTTCCAGATTGTTTTTTATAATGGTTTTATTGATGGTTATCCTTACAGTTTTCGATTATTGTAGAAAAATTCCTCATAGGAGAATTCTTGTGAATCCAAGGGAAGAGGACGGAGATAGTTATCCTTATACAATTGATCAGAGATTTGTTGAAGAAATGGTTTGAGATTTCTAATCTTTGGGACAATGAGAGGGCTCTGGACTTGTTCAATTTATAGAAGACAAACCATGTACTTGAATGGACAAGGCTCGAGAGTTCCTCAAGAACAAGCCACTTTCTTTCTGAAACCTCAGGAAGTAGAGGAGTGGCATGTTAAGATAGATTAAATGATTGGATTTATTGATACTACAGAGGGGGTTAGATTGAAATTGACATCATTCATATTAGAGGGTCCTAGTCATAAGTGGAGGGACTTAGTGGTGAAAGGTGGGAAGCACAAACAGATTAGTTGTAAAGAATTTAAGGTCATTTTCAATGAGAGGTATTGTACTAACGTTTTAACATTTTGTAGATCTTGGGATTTCATGGATATTATCCATAGAGATCAGTTTGTTATATATTATGATAACCACTTCATAATTCTAGTTTAGTATGCACCTGAGCACGTTTATAATGAGCATGTGAAGGTGTAAAAGGTAGAGAAGTGGTTTTAGCCAGAAATATGACCTCAGGTTTTCTTGTCCAATCTAAAGACCTATTATGAGGTAGTTTATCATGCCATGATGGTATAAATTGATCATAGAGGAAATAATGGGTTCTCTTGAGTAGTTTGAACTGTGGGCAGTGGCAGTTCGTCGGAGAAGAAGAGGAAGTGTGATTAGCATGGGAAGAAGGGAGGTGGTAGTTAAGGCCATTCTTCCCAGTTGTCTTTGTCTGTGGATTTTGATACAGGGTTAGTTATGTGACATCAGTTTGGGGAGGCTGGGAACATATGAATTTCACGCACATATACTAGTAAACCTTTTCACCAAAATAGAGTTATGGGTAATCTAAACAGATTTGTAGGATGGTGTACCCATATCAGAGTGGAGGAGGATCTATAGCTTCTAAAGGGATTCTAGTCTGGTCAGAACCATCAGTTTTAGTGGGATCTTAATTTGGAGGTTGTGGGGATGGGGTTTGATCTTCTTATGGGAAGAGTCAGTTTAGGGTAGAACCATAGGCCAGTGGCTGTTCTTAGGTTGAGGATGATGCGAGATAACTTCATGTGGTGGATTAAGAGCAAGTGGAATTAGATGTAGGGACAATGATAGTTTGATGTGCCATTCTTGTCGAATCATATTTAGTTATTGTTTTATTTGATACATATTCTTCTATTTCTTTTATTTCTACTCATCTTGTGGATTTATTAATGTTTCCAGCTAGGATTATGTCCTATGTGATGGATTTGGAAACACTGATTAGAAAGAAGCGAGAGTATGGTTTTAGATGTATATCTTCTGTACTCCCCATATCTGGGGTCGAGCGAATATTAGAATCCAAAGGATTCTTTTTCTTGAGTGTCTCTCCTTGGTTCATTCAAGTTTTATTTGAAAAAAGAAAAATGAATCTCTCTAGTTGTGTGTTGAATACCAAAATCTTAATAAGGCGATGATAAAGAACAAGTATCATTTTCCATGTATTGATGAACTTTTCAATCAACTTATGGGGGAAATGTGGTTTTATAATATTTTTTTTCTAGAAATTAGTAAGTCATATTTAGAGTGGAAGATGTCCCAAAAATACCTTTTCAAAGTAGGTATGGCCAATTCAAGTACATGGTCATGCCTTTCGGGATGAAAAATGATCATACAGTCTTTGTAGAACTCATGAATATGGTGTTCCACAGGTATTTAGATTCCTTTGTCGTGGTATTAATGGATGACATCCTAGTATTTTACATGACTGAGGAGAAGCATGAGAAGCATTTGAGGATTGTATTGAGAACTCTTCTGGATCATCATCTCTATGAGAATATTTCTAAGTGAACCTTATAGGCTACACAGGTTAAATTTTTGGGCCATCTGATCTCAGAATGATGTGTTTCAATGGACCCTGAGAAGATCAGTGTAGTGATGTTATGGGAGCAGTTGATGATTTTTTTAGATCAGTAGGTTTTTAGGGAAGGAAGGATATTACAAGTGCTTCATTTGAGATTTTGTGGAGCTCTCTTTGTCCATGATGGAGATCTCCCAAGAAAGTGTGAAATTTTAATGGAGGATAGCCTGTCAAGTTTCCTTTCAGAAGATTATGTTGTTATTGACCACCACCCATATTTTGATCTTTTCGAAATATGGAAGCAGTTATGTGGTTTATTTTGATTCCTCAAGTATGGGTCCTGGTTGTGTGATGATCTAGTTTGGAAATGTGGTGGCTTATGGTTCTCACCAACTCCAACCACATAAAAAATATTACCCAACCCATGACCTAGAGTTAGAAGTGGTGATGAATTCCTTGAAAAAGTGGTTCCATTATAATTTTAGGGACCAGTATTTACTTTATTATCATCATGATATATTGGCCTACATTTTAACCCAGAATGATTTAAATGTGATTCAATTTCGTTGGGTTGATTATCTTTGGGTGTTTGATTTTGATATAGTATATACCCTAAGACAATTTAACATTGTGGAAGATTCTTTGGGTAGAGAAATTCTAGTTCAAGCATCGAGAGAGTCTAGTGATGAGTGTACTTTTACGAGGATTTTAGTTCAGATGCACCTAGAGAACAAAGAGCATTGTGGGGGTGCATTCATGGACAGTGTTCCATTGAAACCATCTATAAAGGATTTGATTCAGTGGAAGAATCCTAACGATGAGTTGTTCCAATAGTCTTGGTTGTTTCTAACTGGTGAGGAGATGCATTGTGATTGTCTGTTGCCTCTTGATGGTGTTTTGTGCCTCAAGGGTCACATTGTGGTGCCTTTTTCTATGAGGAAGGTGGTCATACATGACAGCTGGTAGTCTTTATTGTCCATTCATCCCGGTGCTACCAAATTTTTTTATGAAATGCATCAGAAGTTATAGTGGATATGTATGAGGTATGACATAACTGATTTCATATCACAATGTTATATATGTTAGTAGGTTAAAGCAGACCACCAAAGGCCATCCAGTTTGCCTCAGCTTCAAACCATTCCTACCTAGAAGTGGGATGAGATAACCATGGATTTTATTAGTGGGTTACCTTGTACAACCAAGGGATGAATGCTATTTGGATAGTGATCGATTTTCTAATCAAATAATCTCATTTCAGTCTAATCATATATTCAGCCATAGTGGATGAGTTGGGCTATTTTTATGTTTCGGAGGTTATGAGGATTCATGGTGTGTCGGCAGAAATGGTTCCTGAAAAGGATCCCCATTTTACCTCACAATTTTAGGAAGGATTTCATAAAGTGATGGGATCACGGGTCCAGTTGAGTATGGCATACCAACCTCAAAATGATAGTAAAAAGGAGCAGGAGAATCAGATTTTGGAAGACATGATTTGGGACTGTGTGTTGGATTTTTCAGGATTTTGGGATAGCCATTTGGGGTTGGTTGATTTTTAATATAAAAATAGTTACCATTCCTCGATTCTAATGGCTCTTTTCAAGGATATTTATTGTTGACTGGGGAAGATGTCTCTATGTTAGGATGAGGTGTGTGAGACCTTGTTGTTGGGACCAAGCCTTGTGAAGAGACTTATGATAATTTTAATTTGACCATACATTATTTTTTGGCAGCACATAGTCTTTATAAGTCATATTTCAATCATGGGAACTAGGATGGGGACTTTTTGTCAGTGATCATGTCTTTCTTAAGGTGTCCCCTCACTTGGGTCACGATCATTTGGGTAAGCAAGAGATTTCAATAGTGAGGCATGTTATACCTTTTTGAGATCACAAAGTGAATTGGAAAGGTGGAATAAAGGTTATATTTCCCTAGTAGTTGACTTCAATCCATGATGTGTTCCATGTTTCTCAGTTGAAGAAGTACAATCTGAATATATCCCATGTGGTGAATTGAGAAGAGTTAGATTTGGAGCCTGATTTGTCTATGTTTGGGTGACCTATGCAGATTGTATATTCTTAGGATAATGGGATTTGAGTGAAGTTTATTCCATTATTACAAGTTATTTAGAATTATGGTGGTGATGAGATTGAAATATGGGAACATAATTATTGGGTTTAGGAGGAATATCCATTTTTTATCAACCATCAGGTTGACTTTACCGGGGTGGAATGTTTTTATGGTGGGGAGAATTATCATATCCATTATTTTTTTGAGGTATTATTCTATCTTTTTGTTATTAATTTTTTCCCTTGGGATTCCAATGATTTTTATGTAAAGTTGATATGAGGGGCTTGATAGTAGGTGGCACAAGGTTGGTGCATGGTATGAGGAAACATTGTTCCTTTCCCAAGATACCATATATATAATTTAATTTTTCAACAATGGAGACTATACAGTTGGTTAATAGTGTGTAAAACTGTGCGGGATAACCATGAAATATTTCCCTCTTGGATAGTAAGGGGTGAAGCCTTGCCTCGCGGTTTAGAAAACTATGCAGAAAAATAATGAAACTTGTTAAATTCATTAAAAGGTGGAAATTTATTCATTTCACCCCTTTTCATTTAACCATGGATCACCTATATTTTTCCCCAATCATGATTATCAGACATGGAATCCTCTCCAACTACTTGGACCTCTTAATCATCATGCCTTGGGTTGTTATGACCACCGTTCTTCAAGAAATCATCAAGTAATCCCTTTTCCTCTTGATTTATCTATCTTTCGTGAGTGTTTTATATTCTAGTAGGATGTTTCACCAATATTGAGTTCGATCTTATGTTTTTAAGGATTATAGTGATAATTTTTGTTCAATCGTTCCATTATAGGGTCTTTTGTTGGTGGTGGTGTGGTTGCACATTGATTTTCAGAATATTTCATGTGAGTGGTAGGTGGTTCCAGGCTTTTACATTATTATATGAGTTTGGGTTTCTTTCTTGATTGTCTAAAAGTGTTCTATGAATTATTTTTTGTGGTGAAAAATATGTTTTGGAAAACAATTTAGAAGCACATGCATTGAAAATGAGTTTTCTAAAGGAAGGTGGTTATGTTTCTTTTGTGCTTTGATGTGGTATTTCATGAATAAGTTCTAGGACTTGTGTATAAGGTGGGAAATGTATTTTCAATAAAATTTAAATATGAAAATGTGTCAAAAGTTTATTTTCCAAGAGAAATAGGGTTTTTCATGTTGGATTCTTTTTTAGGCACCATAAATGTGTATTTGAATTCTCAAAGTGTTGGGAAGCATGTTGTAAAATGGTTTTGATGTGAGTATGGATTTGAAAGGGTGATTTTCCAATAGAAATGGTTAGATTTCATATATTCTATTCTAATTATGTTTTCAAATGGGTTTCATAAATTGCGAATGTGCAGAAAAATGTACATTCAAATGGTTTTGGTGAGCATGTGAAATGGAATGTGGTTTTATTTATATAAAATAGAGGTTTTCATATGAACATGATCATTGGATAAAAGTGAATTATGAAAATGGTGATATATTGTGTTCCTATGATGCTTGAAATGTGTATATGAAAGTAATAATTTATGTGACATCTAAAACTTATTTTGAGAACAAATGGAATCCCAAGTATCTAGGTGGGAAAACTAGAACTAGTACGCTAGTTGATTTGGAAGTGGTCGATGCCTGAATTCATCTAGAAAGATTGAATATTTCAATACAAACTTGACATGTGATATGATCTAAAATTAGTATAACTTTGGATGAGATCCTCTCTAGTGTCTCATGCATGAGATAATTGTATGTAGTTGAGTTGGAGTATTTTGATCACAAAGGTATGATGTTTATAGGGTCCCACTTGTGTTAGTTACCTATAAGAGTTTTCTGATGGTTCTATTTTATGACATGATGCTTATGTAATGTTGTGTTGGCCATCAGTATATAATATAAATTTTTTATGTTTCTATTTCATGTGAGATAATTTGTGAAAAGGTTTTTTATTATGAAGTGCATATTGAGAATGTTTTCCTTTAAATAGTTTCTTATAAATGTTTCAGATATTCTTATGGAAAAATGATTGTTTAGTTTTCTTATAATGTTATATCATGGAAACAATATTTTGGGTTTTATACTACCATGATTTTTCCAACACACTAAATACACCTTTAGGTTTATATAGACTTTGTTATGTATAACAAAGATAAAGTAAATATGTATCATGATGGTGGTGGATCCAGTTTCTAGTGTTCTAATTCTTGTAGGTGGTGGGGGCGGTGGATTATGGGTGATGTCCATCTTGTTTCATGGTAATTTTTGGGATAGTTTTTTTGTTGACCTTCCTTTGTCGATCTTTTGGGATTGGTTAATGTTTTAAATCATAAATCTAGAAATTTTTGCACCATGTTTGGTTTGATTATCAATTATTATAATTTCTATCATTGTTTTTTTCTTCTGATCATATCGATGGGTGAAATCATTCATAAAGTATATTTTTGATACATAGGGACTATTTTCCCACCTGTGGGGATCGGGAGTATCCTTTGGTCCATGTGATGGATCGGGTTGGGAGTTAGTGGGATGGAACCATAGCTTTATTCTTGATAGGAATCCATCTCATAATTTTTAGCTTCCACCATATTGAAAATTGGATCATTAATATCAATCAATGAAAATTCACCATCATTATTGACTAGAAAACCATATCATTATAGTAATCTAACCTCTCTAGTGCTCCTACGTAACACTTGTGTCTTCAGAATAACATATATCACAGGGAATTGTGGAATTTGTTCCTATACTAACTCTTAAGTATCTTGAGTGTCAACTTCATAAATGTTAAGATTTCTACCAAAATCCTTTTGAGATGTGTTCTCACTCTAGAAATAGGGTATGTTTTCAACCATAACATTGTTATCTAAAGGGTTTTATTGGTAATATTATCTCTTTTACTTCGAGAATTCTATATATATGAACTTTTTCCCCTAGGGTCTAGGTTTATTTTTTGAAGAGGACATAAAAACTACTTACAACACTATACGTGGAAGTTATACAAAAAAAAATTATTTTTATTCATTATCTTATATGTTATAAAATTTTCTTACTTAGACAAAACATCGTTTAGTGTGTACATTGTAGCCTAAGATACATATCCTCAAAAAGGATAATGGAATATCGACATGACTCATAATCAACCTAACCATGTATAGTAGGTTATGATTCTTAATTGACTGAAACCATTTAAATGTGGTGTACATGGTGGATAATTTTAGTTTGAATCCAAAACACTTATAAATAATCAATAAACTCTGGGTTAAAAAACTCACCACATCAATCAAATTAATGCTTCTTCATATAATTTCCATGTTTATTCTCTACTTAAATTTTGAGTTATCTAAATTTATAAAAGGATTTAGAATTATACCACATTAAGTAAACTCTTTCGTATATACTCTATACATAAGTAATTGTAATTATGTAAGAATAACCACCTCTAGATTATAATAAAATATGTTTGACCACATTAGTGTGTACAAATTTTCTAATCCTTTCTGACCATTAACCCTGCCCACCATAAGGTGGCTTGGTCATTTTTACTTATAGAAAAAGATTTATTTATCAGGTGGATTTAGTTCAAAAGAATCTAAATATCCATATTGATATAGATTTGTAAAACTCTTCTCATTAATATGTACATGTTAGAGATTCCAAAATAGGTAGTGACATGAGTCATGGAAACTTTATTATTTATCTTTTTTCAATTCTTAGTTTTTATAATCGAATACATAAAGTCCATTATTTAAATACACCATAACTTTCCAGAAGTTTTATATATAAATGAAATATATTTTATTTATAAATTTTAAAATAAAATCCCCTACATCTAGAAATGGTATACAAATTATGTTTTTGGGTACATTCTGTACCTTATAAAAGTATATAAAACCCAAGATCATCCTTGTTGATTACAGGAGTTGGAAGTATCCTATAGAAAAAATAGTAATTCATAATCCATTGGAAAATATGAGATTAATATCTCTTATATAAATATTCTTTAATATACTTGGTTCTTGTATTTGGATACAGATTTCTGTATCACATACTATATCCAATACCCAATAGATAGATATGGAACGATTTATCTCAATAATGAATATATATAATGTTTTCCTATGCTTAATTTACTAGTTCCATTTCCTATTCCAGATGTCCCATCTTTCCAAATGAAAAACATATTGTGCATTTTTTATTCACCAACATTGGGTTCATCCTCTTCTTAAAAGGATAGTGCCTAAGATCCTTAGACTTGGAGAGACTCTTAGGGCCCTTTTCCTTGTTCTCATTTTTATTCAATGAAAGGATCTAAAAAATTTAACTCCTCATATCATTATTTACATGGTTTGGTAAGTAATAATAAGAGTGTATTGTCTCTATTTATCATATTATAATACAAAATTAAATAGGAGAAACAATGTGGTTGTGAGGATAAAATTAGATGTTTCCATAACTTATTATTGATTCTATATCCCAAGACATCCTAGTGCTCCATGGGGATAATTATCTTCATTACATATGGCCTAGTATGATCTCAAAACTCTATGATTACATGTGAATATTTCATTAGATATCTCAGACCTATATTGTCTCACCTAATCATGATAATGATAATGAAGGTGAGATGCCATGTTATGCACATCTATTTCCTCATGTTGCGTTAAGTGCTAATTAGACATGGATGAGATAATGAACCATTATATATCTATAACATCATCTAATTTCATAATATAGAGATAACTTTTATCCTTAGTACACTATTTAGCAGATACTTTCAGAATAGGAGTTTCAGGCACATATAATATTTACACATGGTGTAGTATAATGCACAAGTACCTATTCTACTCCTAGAATTTCAATCTTGTGAGAAGTTTATACTTATATAATATGGATAATAATGATAGAGTCAAAGTCATGTTATATTCCATATATTTAATAAATAAAATAATATATTAATACATTATACAGATTATAAAATTTAGATAATAGATTTTAATAGATTAATACCCCTCAATTTTATCAAAACTCAATAACCCTCACCATTTGTTGGAGAATAACATATCATGTGGATATACCAGTGTAAAAGATCTATATATACCTTCTATTAATCCAAAAAAAAGACCTAAAAATATATTTTAAGGCATTAAGTTTATTGGGTCTTACCGAATTTATTAACTCATAACTCCTAAAACTATTGAGTGGACTCCCCAATCTTGAAATCCCAAATATGGATTTCCTCAATTATTGGATCATAGTTACACTGTTTCTTGGCCAAATCATTTTTTTTGGTATTTTCATAAAATCCCCTTTGAGGATAGAGTGGGAACTGACCGAATTACACCCTATAGAGGGAGGGAGAAACATTCAAAATTCAAATTTCAGGGGCACAAGAACAAAAAACAAAATCAAAATTCGGATTGCGTTCTGGGAACCACCGCGTCACGTGACTACCTGAGAAACCCACAATGAACGTCGAGTCCACTACATCATCTGCCTCATCTGCATCGTTTTCGTCATCGTCAGATCTCTTTAATCATCACGTCTTCTCCATCCATTCAAAAATATCCTTGACCTACCTCGACACACACAACACATAAAATCTGCAACAACCAGGGCGCTGGGGAGTTACACCAGCATCCTTATCCACCATCACTATCAGGAACTGTCAACAAACCGGCCACCAAGTCGTCATCTTCCCATAGCAAACTAGTGACCACCTAGACAAATTAGCTCACCAAATCTTCATCGCGCCTCACAGGCCAACCATCCACTTCATGAGCTCGAACAAGAAATATATCAAAAACACAGAGCCCAAGTGCCAGAACCAAAACGGGAAGAACCCCACCGCAACCACAAACTCCTCCATCCACATCCACAACAACTCGATGAAGAAGATGGTCCAAGGATAAAGAAGTCGGGTCTCCGTCCCCTAGGACTGGGAGAACTGCCATCACCTCAAGGGAAAGTCTACATTGCAGGGATCCGAGCACATCAGAGCCTACAATGCCTCTCTGGGCTGGATCGGGACAAATCCCTACCATAGAAGAACCCTTAATGGATTCTACAGTGAATGAGCCATGGATAACAAGAGGAAACGACGATGTAGAAGAGAACAATGAAGATGAATCCAACGCAAGCACCCAGTAGAGAATCACACAAAAAACTAAAAAAAATGGGAAAATGAAATCATCAAAGCCCGTCCCCCTTCCATGCCATACTGGGACTGACGTGAAGCCGCTCAGGACCGATGCCATCACCCACAGCCACCAAGCCCTAATCCGCCACCAAGATGCCTCTTCCCGCTAGACCGAATCTTTCTCCTACGGAGACAAGACAATGATGACAACTGAGCCACCAAGGATCACCGAGGAAGGGGATGTCGATGCCTAGTCAACCGAGGCCAGAGGAGGGAAGGGAGAGAGGCCTTGGTTGAAATCGTATCGCTTGAGAGAGGATACACTGCCGCTCTGAGGCCATTCACATCATTGATATCAATTGACTCTTTATCATTACACCATTTATTTCATGGGTATTAAAACATTAATGTTAACCACATTCATCCAACCAAAAACATATATTAAAACTCCCTAGTGAGTGAAATCATCCTGAGAAGGGAAAGACATGTAATTTAAACTAAAGTTTCATCTTAACTTAAATAATTGATGGTTTTACTAACTTAATATCTTAATTTATAGTTTTTTGTTATATATATATTACTAAGTTTATAATATTAAATTCATATTAATTTTAAATAGATGTTACATAAGTGATTAATCATGTTTAGATAAAATTTACATATAATTAAATTAATTTTAATTCCATCTTTCTTAATTATTAATTCATTTCTAAAACGAAAATGATAAATCATTCAAAAATATTTACCAAGAAACTTATAGGAAAAACCATGATATTTTATATAGTTTGGTTTATCTAAATGATTATAAACCATGAAAATAGGGAAATAACTCATAGAACCATGCCTCGTTTGAGTTTTGGCATTCCACTCATGCACTTATTTGTCTCATGGATAAGATTCACCTTGGATCCAAATTTGGGATACCTTCATTCACTTGGAGCTCTATCATTTACATATGATTTTAATCCCAGGTAGATACTGGCAACCAATGGATTGGTTGTATAAAACAAACCCAGGACACATATGTCCTAAATAGTATAAATTAGGGGATGGAATGCATGCCATAATTTTAATTTAATAATAATAAATTTAAAGAAACTAATCACATATATAGGTTAGTTTAAGCTCATGATCATAAACACATGAAAAAATATAAAATTTTATTCTAGATAGAATTCACATCAATTATTTATTTATTATTAAGATAAAATTCATACATTAATTATTTATCATATTAATGAATTATATAATTTTATCATAATTGTCTATCCAAACTGTCTTACAGATGCCAATCCATCATAAAAATTAAAAAATTTAATAAATAAATTTTTAATTTAAATTAATTATGTACTTGTCATTTAATATGGGGACACATGGTATTTACCCATTATAACTATGTGGAGCCCTACTATTCATGTATGATGCATTCACATGACATATATAGCATACACGGTGTGTCGTGTGTCAAGCTGAGTAATAGTTCAGAATATTTAATACACATAATAATATGTGAAAATACAGAAGGTTTACCACTTTAAGTGGAAATGATAAATAAATAGTGTGTATAACTTTCATAGGACATATAGTTTCAGATAATTTTACAAAAAAATTAAATTACACATGTATTAATCATTAAACTGAACAGTGTCACGTGTCAACCACTACACCCAATTTAGATTGGTTCAAGGATGAATTTATTTTTTATCATCATAAATAATATATATGAGTACCACTGACATGATTTTTTGTCCATGTAAATGGATTCATGGTATGCTACTTGTAAACCATGCTATATATCGTGTAATAACTTCCGTGAAACACACCTAGGGTCTCTACAGGTATTTTAGTTTCAAAATTAATGAGTTTAACAACATGTATACTAGAAACACATAATTTATCCTATGTATTTCACAGTCACAAATATAATCTTCCTTGTAATAAATACATGATGTGTCATTTACCACACAATCTCCACAAATTTCATTTTGAATATGCATATAATACATAGTGTCTATACCAAATACATACTTTTTATTCTAGTAAACCATATTCATGGCTATATTGATCAACATATGATTTATTTAATTATAAAATCTTATTATTTATTTCTCTTCAAGACATGTATCCCACATCACATAAAAGTGTAATGAAACAAGGTACACTGTGTGCATATATTAGTTGTGCATCATGTAATTGTTTCTACCAACCATAATCTCCATCTCTGGTTATTCTTCACCTAGTCTTCATCTAGTTTAGATCATATGAATTTGAAAGTTTACATAATTATATTTTTTGGATTAAGAAAAAAAATTGGGGAATTAAAACTAAATAATACTCAAATCAATCAATGATTAATAAATAATTATAGATTGATATGTGACCATTATGATGAAACATTATGGTTATAGGGAACATTATAAGATATTAGGCCCATGATTGAAAAGATAAATTCTTCAACCTCTTCAAATTTCTTGTAATAACTATATTATTAAAAACTAAATAAACCATGATACAAGATCACCACATATAATTTATAATTAGTATATGTTGATAAATAATTTTCTTAAGATAATATTATTTATTCCTTAATTATTTTATTGACTACTTCATAGTGTGTCGTCATAATAGAGAGAATATTTGAGGTGACCATAGCATTACATACATAAATATATTATAAATTTAGATGAATATATAATTAATGACCTGATAATAGAGTCCCCATAACTATAATGGCTCTGTGTATTTGGAGACTAGATACATAATAAATTTATTTCCAGAATGATCACCAACATATACCATAATGTTATTCCCACATAGTACCCTTTTTAGACATGCCCCACTTAAACATTTCTTCATAACCCAGGTAAATTGAAAAATATGAAATTGGGATCTTAGGTACTCAGTAAGGGTAAATATAGAAGATATCAATAAAAATCCATAAGTGAGTAAATGATGAGAGTAAGGGTATTAGAATAAGATCATAACATAAAAAATTCATACCCAATCGGTCAATTATATTTAAACATGAATCATGGAATAAGGATTTGTCATAAATAGTCATGAGTAATAAGATTGTATAATTATAAATAACAAATCATGATCCAATAGAATATATCATCATGTTAAGAAATAAGTTTTATTCATATATATATATGTGTAGATAATAAGTTTCCTAGTCTAGGATAATTTCTATGACTATCATAGTGGTCAAAGTCCCATAGTGGATTAGGTTGACTCCCCATTCCATCCTTCCATATTAAATATTGACTCCAAATACTATCCTAGTGAACATAATCCCTTAATGAACTAGGTTCAATCCTTATTCTAGTTAATATTATCTCATGAGGCATCATTATTTACCCAATGTATTGGAGAGAAATATTATTTTAATCCCATCCATCACATAATGAAAACCAAAAATATTTGGGCCACAAGATTATAAAAACATTCATCAGTTCATTATAGAATAAAACATGTAAAATAAACTGGTTTCATAAACAATTGATCATAAAATATTCATATTCATCCAAATATAGGAAGTGGATGGTATCATAAAAATATTCCTCATATCATCATAGATTAATTAACTCATCGAAAAGTAACGGGTTTTTTAGACTCATCCTTAAAACATAATCAACATATTCCATCTAGAGAAAGAAATTGGATGGTACCATAACATTAATTCATGTCATGGCTATGTTGTGTGTTATTATATCTGGGTGAATGAAGTTTTATGTGTTCATCTATCTGGTCAATCTATACCAATTAAATTTAGAATTTATGAGTAAGCTATATAACATTTACATACTTCATGTCTCATGGTAATTTTATGTATTTTATATATGATTTATATTATTATTTAAACATGTATATGATATATATGGTGGATAAAGGTATGAAGATTCACATTTTTTATAAATATCATGAAAGATCCCACTAAATATTGAATGCAATTGATTTTTTTTCTAGATGATTCTCTTTACTTAAAATGATGCAATAGAGAATTCATCACTTCTTTCAATGATATAAATATCTACAGGGACACACATTGTGGTTTTTTGAATGAGGATTATATTTTCTTAAATATATTTATACAAAACATTGAGAACCATTCAAAATTTTTTTTGTAGAATTTATAAAATAAGTTTTGGAACGATTTTAACATATTGTTACATATGATGTAACATGTCATGAAATTGATTTCTAGAATTTCCATAAATATTTTTTAATGTTATCCAAAAAATTTTAAATGGATTCACCATATGATGTAATATGAAAAAAATACATGAAGAATATGTGAATTTAGTGTATGTTGGAGTATTTTCTAATATATAGTAAGTCTATACTAAAGAAATTATTCTCACTCATTGTCTATATATTTAACTCAATGGCAGGATAATATTATGAGCAGTAGGAGATCCTTCCTATGAATTAAGGGATTAAAACATATTGTGGATATCCAAAGAGGAAAGAGTTAATTATTTTCTTCTCATTGATTCATATCTAGGCCACGTGGAAAAGTTTGGGAACATTGGATCTATAGATAAAATGAGCATGTTCTTCATTTATTTTTTGTCTGTAATATGAATTTTTAGATCATTGGGAATAATGGGTTTGTTTGATTATTTATTCTATGTTTGGAAAAACATTTCCCCCTATAAAAACATTTATTTCTAATAAATTGAAAGGTTGAAATTGTTAGAATCCATATCAAACTAAGGTGGTGAATATTGAGTTTATCTTAGAATATATTGAATATGTGTTGTACATACTTTTAATTATTGTTTGGAAGGTTTTTTGTAGTTTAGTAGATTAATTCGTAAGTATTTTTATTAAATATGAGTAAACCCCATATTCTAAGAAAATTGGAAGTATTGAATCTAACATAATGATTCATGAAAATAGTATAAACTATTGTAAATCTTGGGAAGGAAAACTGTAATGTAGTAAAAATAGACTGGGTCATGGTTGAGTAATTAAAATCATGGATCTAGGTGTTTTAAAATGGTTGTTTGAAAAAATTTCTACATGCATGGAATTCAAAATACAAAAATTTCATGGTTTTAATCATGATGAAATTTTTTCATGAAAAATAACTATAGGAAATTGGGTGGCAAGGATTTTTATCATGATTCCTTAGTAATCTTTCTGGATAAATAAAAATTTGATTGCCTGAGGAAAGATATAATATTTTATGGCTCTCTGTTAGAATAAAAATAAAAGCTTTTAATGTCGCTATAACTTTCCACATTTTTGTTAGTAGTAGGATTCATCATTGTTTAAAATAGATAATTAATATTAAAAGATTAAAATATGTATTGATTTAAAGAGAATTATGATTGAATAGAATAATTTTGGGAGTCATGGAATTTACTATGAGACTAAGATGTGGTGGATGCATTTATATCATTATTTTATGGATATATGAATGATTTTTAGATGTAGATGTAAATAAAATATGGAAACTAGTAGATATTTATAGGATATTTGACTTATATTACATTGACTGATTTAATAGACCATTATTGGTTGGTACATGGCTATTTTACTTTGAAGAAAATATAGGAGATATCTTTGAGAGATTAAAGGTACATAAAATAATTAATATATAATTAAAAACAAGGAGATAATTTATTGAATACTTGAGAATGAAATTTAGTAATTATGATAAATCTAAAGAATATATGTTCAACTAGAAATTTATAACGACATAAGGAAATGAAGCTAATAAGAAATAGTTACATTAGTATAGTGTATTAATTTACATGGAATATTTTATTTTATTAGTTTTCATGAAAATAATTATTAATATTTTCTTGAAGAAACATAGAGATAGATAATAAAATGTTTAGACCATTGGAATTACTAGTGAAATGATTATAAAATAATAATACTCATAGAACCTCACAATATTAGATTTTAGTACACCGAGGAACTGTCAGTTATCAGCTCCTTGGATGTTTCCCCTTAGGTTCAACTAAGTAAAATATCTACATCATCATGTTCTATTTTGTGAACGTGGAATATATTTTTTTAGTTTAATGTGTATGATAGATTTTTAAATTATTATTAATAAAATAAAAGGTTATGTTCAACAAGGAATGAGGATTACCCTAATCTACCCCCTCAATGGGTGATTTTTACCTTGGGTGTTTCAAAAAAATCTTTATTGTATTTTTAATGTCACTAGTAAAAAATATGTTTTTATAACATAAAATAATAAACCAAAAATGTGTATGGAAGTATAAATGATATTTAATTTCATTTAAACTATGCCTTTTTTTGATTCAATTTGGTTTTTGAATGAGTCATAGGAGGCATGGGTTTGAGGTTTGAGATAATAGACTTGTTTTAAATGTTATAACCATGTCTATAACTTCCATATGAATCCTAATTGGGGGATTCAAGAACACTAGTTTCTTATTCATGGGATACTGTAACTACCATCAAGGTTTGGTGGGGGTGAATAGGAACCATGGTGGTATATCAGAGTTCTTATGGGAACCCAAACCCCCATTTAATAAAGTGGTATTTTTTAAATTTTTGTCGAATAATTTTTTTTAAAACCACATCATTAATCTCATTATAATATTCTTGAACCACACTTATTTCCTCCTTCGTAAATTTCCTTCTAAAGTGGCGATCTCCCAAATATTTTATATGATTCAAGTGTCATTGCCTTATGTTGATTTCTAGAGGAAAAATTATAATATTTAATAATTGGATTTATGTTTAATTTTTATTTTAACATCCCTCCATTTCTAAAATATTATTTTAGGGGTATTTTAGGATTTTATTAATATTGTGTGAGGTTGATTAATTTGATGATATGAGGCATGTGGGATCTTATAATAGTAATATAGGTGGTCCCAATATTTTCCCATTAGTTTATATATGTTTTCATGTGATGTGTGATGTATGGGTTATGTGGAGTAGGTGTGGGTGACCTGAAATGATCCAAAATCATATTTCTTATTTCTTTATAATTGAAAAAATGATCATTAGAACCATTTTTGTCCCTTAAGAATTTATTTATGATTCCTTTTCCTTAAATTTCCTTGTGCATTAGGAACGTGATTAACAACATTGAGCTTCAAACCCAATAAGGGTGTTACTTTAATATGAATTGACATAGTGAACCTCGATAAGTGACCTAGAATATTATTTATGAGAGAAAACTATTTTATTTATTAGGATATTATGTATTTAACTTCAATACGAGGCTATGGTTTACATATATTTTGTAGGATTATTTTATTTTAAAAGTGTTGATGGTATTCCATCATCAAATTAAATGTATTCAAGTAGATTTTAACTTGAATATATATTGGGAGAAGGGTTTGTATGTGAGATACCTACCCTAATGTTATGTGGAAATAAAATTAAATGGCATGAAAATAATTTTCCCGATATGTATGGTATATTTTTTAATGATTTATTTAGTGTTACTTAAGATATTATGATATTTATATGGATATACATTGAAATATATTTTTTATTTTTAAAGGAAGTTGAAGATATAGACACTTTTTTATACTGTTAAAAGAATATGATGATATGATCACTTGTCATGGTAATATTAATTATTAGGATGATATGTCTATTTTTTTGATATTTTTAAAGGTGTGGGATGATATCCCATCTTTCCATTATTCCTTGATATTATTAAATTCATGGTTTGGTATTCCCATTTTCCTTGATATTTTTGGGATTACATGAAATTTTTTTTCTTGATATGGTTGAAGGAATGAGACAATATTACCAATTGCATATTTGTTTTTCACGTAATGATATGATATAACCACATTTCCTTTATATAATTGAAGGAAAAATATGACATTACCACTTTCCCTTAATATAGTAAAAAACATGGGATGTTATACCCACATTACATTCATGTGGTTAAAGGAATGAGATAATTTTCTAACATTAGCTTGATATGATTATGGGAATGCACAAAAATTATATTTTTTATTAATATTTCATATAGTATGGAATGTTATTGTAACACCTCAATATTTTTATGAAATATTTATCTTTAAATAATTTAATTTCTTCGATATCCTGTGTTACACGCAACAACAAGTCTAGACAAACCGCGAAACATTATTAAAATAATACGTTTCTATTATCACCTACAAATTGGAATGATGGGTATGAATAATATTAATTAAATTATAAAAAATATACATTCTATGAATTTAAATAATCAATTAATTAGTCATCAAATGAATATCATTTAAAAAAAATATTTGAAAATATATGTTTTTTTTAAAAAAATATTTTCCTGTGTACAATTATTTTATATAAATAGATTATATTAATCCCTATTGGAGAATTATTTTAATTAAAGGTATATATTATTTTATTGATATAATTTTTTATAAATTCAACTAAAATTTTTAATAATGGTATTATAATAAATCTAGTTTTATACGTTATTGTCTCATTTTTCACACTTATTTTGAAATTAATTTCTTCCATTTATCGGTATAGAATAATATAAAATAAATTAAATTTCTATAATCAGAAGGTTCAAATTTGGTAATTAGCCCAGTTTTATTTTTTCAATATGAATATTAACTATGGATAAATTTATCACCTCAGTAAAGGGTAAATCATGTTAATTAGGAATACAAATACATGTTAAAGCCATAATTTTCATCTTAATTCTTATTGGATTAATCTAGTTATACCCTTAACACATAAGGTTCTGAATAGTGTTTTTAATGGACACTTTTCTGTGAAAATGACTTAAATATTTTTTAAATCAAAGAATGTTACAAAATCTCACTCTCTTTGTTTTTAATATTTGATATGTGTACACATATAGAAAATTGTATGTTATGAATGAATTAAGGTGTCTATTTTGATTTTTAAAAAACCATTCTCGTGATATAAATTTATTTTTAATTTTTAGTAATTATATAATGACCTTAATTCATTGTGAAACACTGATGCAGTATTTCTCCACTTAATCAGAATATGGAAAATGATTTTAAAAATATAAAAAGGGATATAATTTGAATTATTTAATGTGACCCCTGAATTTAATAGATCTATATGACATATTAGGTAGGTTTTAAAGAATTATATTCTAATTTACCCTTTATCTTCATGTTATTATAATTAAATTAAATGAGTGGTATCAAATTTGAAAATAATGTTGATTTATCAATATAATATTTTTTTAAATTATTTAGAAAACAAAAAAACTATGAAATAATACAAGGTTGTTATGATAAGGTCAAAAGTATCATAAATGTTTCATTTATAGTGCAATATTCCTATTATAAATTAAAATTAAGGCCTTTTAATATTGAAGAATTGGTTATGATATATATCGATCCCAACCCCAATAGCCCATTGTAAGTGCCTGATTTATTACATTAGAATTTTTGAAAAGTAATCACATACCCAAGGATAAATAAATTTTTTAGTCACTATAAAACAGATACATACATGATTATTACATTAGATTTCAATACAAAAATTAAAATATATTTTTCTTCATAATATCATTATTCCCTCTAGCATATTCTTGCATATCTATCATATTAAAAATCACGGGGAAATGCATTACTTACTAAAAGTTAATCATGAGTGTCCAATTATGTTAGAACCTACCATGATCATAATATCTAATATGTTATACTTTAGTTTATACCATTTGGGGGATATAGAATTTGGGAACTGACACTTCTATGCCAAATTTGATGAGATATTTTCAGATGAAACATCTAACCATTTTTTAATATTGAGGTAAAACCACATGATATTAAGTTTTGGATAAAGTCACTATTCACCAAATTCGAGTAGATTGATACACCCTTTGAAATTAGAATTAATATTTATGAATATAAGTTTTTGGTGCTAGAAAAATGGTAGTGGGATGTACTTGTTCATGTAGACTAGGAATATGGCCAAAAATAAAATATTTTTCAGACAATTTTTTTCAAGTATTTCTTTCATTTGACACAAATGGAATATAGGGATCATGATATTATATATCTTATATATAGAAACAAGTATGTGATAGATTACATTGAAAACTTTATGATATCTTTTCTAACCCATTTTTATATGTGATTATATTTCAAAATTTCACCATTTTGAAGACAAATTATGTCATTAGATATAGATTTAGGGGAAAAATAATATGAATTCATTAATTTTGGTGGTGAACTAATCCCTCAGATCTAACTGGAACACGATATGGAGATTTATTCCAAGTAAATGTGGCTTATTTAATTAATTTTTTATTTTTTTATCTAGTAGTAGTAAGTAGTGATTTGTTGATTCTCATTTAGGAAGTGATGTGTTAGTCATCTAGGGTTATGGATCATCTCCTCCCCCAATTAGGGAAGAAACCTTCAGTGTTATACCTATAAGATAGGGATGGGAATGTTCATTATAGTTACACCAATAGCCCATAGAGATTCATTCATGTTGGAAAATGGGATATGTGTAACATTGTTATTTGATTTCATCTTAGTCATGTAGTGGGTGTGGTGATGAATAGGCTCAAGGATTTAAATTTAAGCAAACCCATAACACAATAGAGTGGTTCTATGAGTTCAATTGGTTGATAGAGATTCTGTGGAGGATGTGGTATCTAGGGTTATGGAAAATAGACGTAGTTGGGTGGTACCCCTTAAGGTATCCAAGTGATGGGATATAAGCATAAGAGTTAAGGAAACTTTTATGCCATTAAGAAGAATACTCATAATAATATAGAGGGTTCAATAAAAAATTGGGGGTGATTCTAGGAAAATAATCCATATCATCTACATTTTTTAAAATGGGTACATCACACTCGATCATATATTCATATCTATATAATTTTTTTATTTAGTTATGGAATATATTTAAAGGATAATGACTATTAAAACACCCTTAGAAGTGTGATTTGAGGGTATTTAGAGGTGTCTAGGGTACACTCTCATGATTCAAAGTTATGGGATCCTCAATTATTTTTTTATTAATGATACAAAATTTTATTGTGATCCTAAGAATAGATTTATTAACTCATTATCATGGTCACATAAAATTTTATGATAGGACGATACAATTTGCATCCTTAATAGATGATAATTATATCTGTATTAAAGAGTGAGACTTAAAGGTAGTTCATTTAAAAACTAACCATAATAAATTTAGTGGAATCATGACCCAATTATTTAGAATTGGTTTAATTGTGTAGAAGATGTTATAGTTTATTGCACTCCAATATTTCATGACACATTATCTTTAATAGCTTATGTTGCACGCAACACCGACTTGGCTTACGTGACATGCAAGATTTAGTTTCTTTGAAAAAACACTTCAGTGTTGTAATTATTTAAATGATATATTTATAAAATATCCATTAAATAGATAAATATAAATAGTAATAAATAATATCTAAAAATCATATATAATTTATTTACATAAATAAAACATATTTATAGTGAAATGTATAAGTTTCAGTAAAATAGTTATATGTTTAGAAATAATATTTTTTTAGAACAACTAATTTTTATGTCATTTTATGAATAATAATAAAATTAATTTCAGAAAATATTAGGAATTTAATATTTTAAAATGGATTTCATTTTTGAATTTATAATATTAAAATTATCTGAGGATTAATTTTTGGTATTTTTCTGAAAATCTTAATTTTTTTTAAAGAATAGTGAAAACACTACATTATTGTTAAAAACCCAACTTTTTCATTTAAATAATTATTTTAATATAAATTGTTTTTAATTTAGAAATAGATAAATAATATATATATATATATATATATTAACACAAATAAAGTCATTAGAATCATTTTTATAATAGAGCTATATATAAAAATTCGTTGAACATTTTTTAATGTCTTTTTACCTGCCTTCTAGCCTCATTCGTAAATTAGCATTAATCCTAATTTTTCCAATTCTTTGAATTCTATTAGAAAACAATGACATACATGGTTGTAATTAGTATGGAAAATTTAGTTTTATAGGATCAAAATAATTTTGTGTAAAAGTAACTTTTTAATTATATTTACCATAATTAAAGGTAAATAGGGAAATTAAAGGTAAAGATAATATTTTAATAATATACAATTATAATAACACTTTTCATAATTTTATTGGATAAGTTTTTTTCAAAACAATAAATCTTAGGTAAATAAAATGACCCTTTTTAAGCCACTTGTGTTAAATTAAGGCAATTATTTTATTTTATTTAAAGGAGAGTTAAAAGTATCATTTTCAAATTTTAATAACATAATCAATTTTAATATAGGGTTATGAATAAGATAAAATAGAATATAAATATTCAATATAAATGTACTAAATTAACTACATAATGATGATTTATTTATAAATTTTATACAATAAATAATTAAATTTAATTGTGACACAATGATGATGCAGTAATTGTTTTAATAAAGGATGAATCAAATAAATGATATTCATAAGATTAAAATAAATATAAATTTACATAATTTATGACATAAACTAATTTTATAGATATCTTATACATGTCATTGAAATTTTGAATATATTTTTTTATAACTTATCCTATTTTTTAATATTTTTTTAAAATGTAAATATTGAGTAATAAAAAAATTAACAAAAATGTTATTTTAAAATATATATTATTTTATTAAATGATATAAAATTCAATAAAATATATGGTTTGGAAAAATAACTTGGATAGTGATAATTTGTTTTAAAAAAATATCCAATTTAGGTTCTTTTTTCATTTTATAGTAACTATATTAACAATATAGTGTAAAAATACATTAAGACACTAAAAGAGTTAAACTATTTAACTAAGGGTTAATTCTGAATGATAAGGTTAGTATTATCACATAAACAAGTATATAATATATTGTCTGAGAGGATTTAGACCAATACAGATCTTATCCTTTAAATAAATCTTTTTTAACAATTATAAACTGAAAATCAATTTATAATATATTAATACTACAAGATTTTAATAAAGTGACCCTCACCCCCTTATAAATGGGAACTTCTCCTTATCTTTAATTCACAACTCCAAATCCATTTGTATCTACCCAACATTACCCATTTCCTCTAGAAACATCCCTCAAGTAATTTTGGAGGACATAATTTGGGAATAAAGACAACTTAAGAAGTCCTTTTTGTGAAAATCAAAAGGGGATACCTGAAAAAGATGTAATCGTTTTATCAAACTCTTTCTAAGTTCTATTATTATTATACTTCCACTTCCTAAGTTGATTCATAAAAAACAATAAGTCTAAAATATAATATATTATGACATTTTTTTATGATTATGGTACAACTATCTTCCTCATTTTACCCATCCTATGATAAACAATATCACTAAGCGCATGTACGTATGACTTACCATATCCATGTTGTAGTGTATACTCTTTTCATGTACACATTACTTTGATTGGTATAAAACTGAATATAAAGGATGTAAAAAATAAAAAATAAATTATTTTATTTATTTAAAATTCATATTCAATACTATTCCATACCATTTAACCATTAAAATAATGATATAATCGCTCGTGCATACGTACGTCTTACCATCTTCATGACGTGATTAGATTAATCCCCCACATTAAACATTTAAGAATGATGATAATATATATATATATAAATAATCATTATGAGACATATTAAATAATAATTCTACTTTAATAATATATATATATATATATATATATATATGTCGTTTTCTTGCATCCATTCAATACGATATGAAAACAAAAAATAGAGTTCATGCATACGTATGACCTACCATCTCCATGAATGATTTTTTTTCATTTCATATATATATATGTTATATATATTTATATTATGGATATATATGATATATAATCAAGTTTTATTTTTTTAATTAAATCACGATATAAGTAATATGATCAAGAATAAAAAGTAAAAACACGTATGATAAACAAAGCGATTATTACTAGAAATGTTACTTTAACGTAGAAATTATTAATAAATAGACAATATAAAGTCATAAATGAATCATATAATATATCATAAATATTTTTATTATTATTTTACAAGTTAATAATTTTTTATAACCACTATAAAGGAATTTCAGATTCATACGGAGTGAATCGGGCCTACGATAATGGTTAATTTTACAATCTCATTATTATCCGAGATTTTTTATGCGTAAGTATTTACTAGGAAATACTCATCATCCATATCCATGTTTCATAAAAATATCTTCAAAATGAATATTATTATGGTTTTAAGTAAGGTGATCTTAAACTAAAACATCATTTGAATGGTTTAATTACTTATCTTATTAAGGAACATGTTTTCAAAATGGTTTTAAGGATTTATTTCAATAGACATGAATGTTTTAAATTTTTAATTCATTTAAATGGTTTTAAAGTGGTATGGGACACTTTGACTCAAAAATAAAATTTAAATGTCTTATTTTATAAATTTTGTGACTTTTAAATGAATTTCAATGTAAAAAAAGAGATCTTTCTATCAAAGAGTTTTAATGATTTTATTAGATTATTTTTATATATATATCAATGGTATTCGTTGGATTTTATGCTTAATTAAGGTTGATTTTAGTGATAAAATATACCATATTATATTGAAGGGTTTATGATATGTTTGACTATGGATGTCATATTTTTATACCATTTATGGTTTATGGTTAATGTATTTACATTTCATATACTTGTTTTTAATATGATTATTTATGCTTGTTTTGTTTCACCACATTCATTAGAGGAATGAATTGGACTTTTTAAATGATGGATGGACCCTAAAATATCCCCTTGATGCATTGGTAGGTCTCATTAGACAAACCAATGTCTTTTCACAACGCCTTGATAGTTTTGTTATATATGGTCTTGGAATGAGGAATTGATGGTGTAATCAAGATGTTGGGTATTGTGAATTCCCTCATTATGATATATTTTTTATATTAAATGTGATTATTGGACTAATTTAATATCCATGTGAATGATTATATGGAATTTATTGATTTATTTTTACCGTATTATACATAATTTAATGTTTAAAAGTATTGTGTTAGGATTTTACACTTTTTCTTAAAAGTTTATGCTTATTTATAAAATATTCTTCTATACTGTTTAACATTTCTGAGCATTTGAGCTCACCCCTTTTTTATGTTTCATTTTCTCAGGATTCCAGGAAGTGTATTATTATTTATATGCAAGTTTGATATATATGAGTAAGGGTGTTCTCAAAGTATTTTCAATGTTGTATTTTATGTTTTGAATTATAATGTAAAGTTCATGAATGTAATCAATTTTCCAAGGCTGCTAAACAAATCAGTCCTTCAGGATTTGGTTCCTCATAATCATGAAAGTGTATTAAAATAATGCACTTGATCCATGTACATTTTATTGGGGAATTATAGTTGGTATCAAATGGATTTTAGCAACTACCATGGAATCTAGATTTAGAACACCAAGATTAGGTACCATAACCCAAAGATAAACATTGAGGATAAGTATAGAGGATCATCCTAAAACATTGGTAATGTAGATATTATATGGGTAGTCCAAGAAAATATATCCCTATCTGGATACTTCAAGTGAATGTGGTTATGGAATTGATTTACTCAAGAGTAATAACTCTAATAAGGTATTCTAGGCTTGACTCAGGGTAAACTGGCACACGATAATGGGCCTTTTTACACACCTTGTTTGACACTCCCAGGGGATATTCTTAGGATAATATACATTTTTTACAAATTATTATGATGTATTTATAAGAAAATATATCCCCAATGAAATCATTTTTATGATTATTAGAATATATATGTATAAATCTTCAATTAATGCTTTTTATTTTTTCTAGTGTTTGGATAATACATTATGATATGATATAACGTAGTGTATGTTGTTATTTAGAAATAGTGACCAGTAGGAGGAATGCCAACTCCACCAATACACATGATCCATAGTTTAAAAAGGATCATATTTTGCATGGTCTTAAGACAAAATTTTAAAGGAAATAGTCTCCCATGTATTATAATCAATGAAGAAATAGTATCATGTGTTAATAAGATAAGTAAATAATTCTCCGAGTCATAGGGATTTGAAGGGAATAAAGAGAATAAGTGGATGGTAAATAAAAATATGGATGAAGGGAAGAAGGGAAAGAAGGATTTTTCCACATGTAGTAACTATGGAAATAATAAACCTGGTAAATGTTTAAAGGTAATATGAGTTTATTGTAAGATTGGATAAAAATGATTCCATGTTCATGATTGTAAGGGTAAGAAAAATGTTTCCAATGTTCAATTATTCATCTCCAAGGAGATGGGAAATTGTGTGAATCAATGTCACAATCTTCAATGTATACCCTAAGTGATGTTATTAGATAATAATCAAGTTATTATACTGCTGCAGATGAAGAGGAATGATTAATGTGATTATGTTGTTATTAAATAATTATTCCATTTGAGTATTTTATCAATGATGTAACAGTTAGATGATTTATGAAAATAAATAAGGATTGTACTATAGTTCTATTTTATTAAGAATTTTAGATTTTATGGTACCAAGTAAAGTGAAATAGTTTCAAGTTAATATTTTTTGGAAATTATATGGTTGAGGGAATGATAACCATTAATATGTATTAGATATTGATTTTAGAATAAAGTGATGATTGATTTGGATAATGTGTATTGGATATTATTGACTACCTTGTTACTGATTAGTGATCTATTTATTCCATCATTGTTGGAGTTTAGAACATTTAAGAATTTAAAGTGTATATCCATCATTCTTTGTTTTACATAAGCAATAATTAAGAAAAGACGTATTAAATATGTTTTATGGTAATTCAGGGTATTACCATGTTTTTTAGAATACATAATGAAGGTATTCACATTCTTGTTATATGAAAAAAATAACATTGTTATGTTATATAACCTTCGTTATAAACTTTGGATAGTGATTTTGGATAGAAGTATTTTTGGATAAGTCTAATGGTTGAAATGGATTAATTTGGACATTGTATAGAATTATTTAATGTTAAAACAATTCATAATATTATTTTTTAATATTATAATAAAATATTATTAAGAAAATTACAACTTGTAGTTCAAGTGATAACCCATCATTTCATAAAATGCTATGGGAATCGAACCCACAACCAAAGTGCGACAAGGCTTTATCACCCACCACTAGCCTACGCGGTGTACTGGTTTATATAAGGTAGTTGTTTTATTTAAATGTTTTGAAATATTATTTATAAATTCATTTTTGGAACCATATATGATTAAGATAAATAAAATATGTTTTGAATTTTATTATCTTTTAGAGAGAAATATGATTTCATGGTAGAAATTAGTTAAAGGATGGAACTGTACTTGTCAATTATGTATACTTCCTTTTGTTCTTATTTTGTGAATTAAATTAATTATTAGACTATAGTTAAAGTATCTTAAAATAACAAATGTTTTCCTTTTACTTTCTTTTGCAATGAATCAAATGGAACTCTAGATCATTACAGCTTTATAGATTTCTGGTTGCTAACTTTATCCAACAAATGTTCTCTATCAGTCTCCATTAGAACATGATGGTTAAATTTTCTATCATTTCCATGTTATTTTACAAGGAACCCTAGTATGTGTTATATCTGGTGACCTTCATAATTCCTTATCTTTATATTAAAATGGTGGTCTCATTAATCCATTTTTCGATGTGGGATTTTAATAAATATATTTTGAAAAGTCCATCTCATAGATTTGGTTTTTGAGTTTAAATTGTGAAAATGAAATTTATTGAAGGAGGGGATAATGTAACAACACAACATTTTACAGTACGTTAACTTTAATAGCTTACATTTTAGACAACACAAACTTGGCTTGTGTAACACATAAGATTGATTTTCGGCGAAATGACAGTTTAGTATTGAAATTATTTAAATGATATATTTATAACATATCCATTAAACAGAGTAATATAAATAGTAATAAGTAATTTTCAAATGTTATTTATTATATTTTCGAATAAATATAACATATTTATTGTGAAATGTGCATGTTTCAGTATAAAAGTTATATGTTTAGAAATATTATTTTCTTAAAGGAACTAATTTTTATGTCCTTTTGTCATTAATAATAAATTTAATTTTAGGCACTCATAGAAATTGAAATGGGTAAAATAGAAATCATTTTTGAATTCACAATATTATAATTATATTAGGGTGAATTTTTATTACTTTTCTAAAAATTTCAATTTTGATCAATAGTGAAAACACTATATTATAGTTAAAACCCCAAAATTTTCATTTAAATAATTATTTTAAAGTAATAATAGATAAATAATACATATATTAACCTAATTTAGGTAATTGAAATCATTTTTTATAATATAATTAGACATAAAAATTCATTGATCTTTTTTAACGTCTTTTTACTTTCATTCTAGCCAAATTTTCGTATTAGTACTAAACATAATTTTAGCATTTCTATGAATTGAATTTTGAAAAAAATACATAAATTTTTTTAATCAGTATGAAAATTTTTGTTCAATAGGGTCAATATAATTTTTGGGGAAAAATTATTTTGAATTTTATTTACCACGGTTAAAGGGAAATAGTATAATTATATGTAAAAATAATATTATAATATAATAAAATTATCCTTACACATGACCTAATTTTATTAGATAAGTTTCTTTCTAAAAAATAAATTTGAGGTTAAAAATATGATCCTTTTTGGTCCAAATTTGTTAAATTAAGAGATTTATTATGTTTTATTTAAATGAGAGTTAACGGTGTAATTATAAAATTTTAATAATTAAATCTTTTTGAATTTAGATTTATATATAAGATAAATTAGACTATAAATATTTATTATAAATATAAGTAATTTATATACATAATTATAATATTTTTATAATTATTAAACATTAAATAATTAAATTTAATTCTCACACAATGATGATGCAGTAAATTATTTAATAAAAGAAGAAGCTAATAAATGATATTAATAATATTAAAATAAATATAATATTACATAATTAATTATATCCAATAATTTTTTATATAAATTATAAATTTCAGTGACATTTTTGAAGTATTGGTTCTATGTTATCATGATTATTTGATATTTTTTAAAATAAAAATATTGAATAGTAACAAAATTTACATAAATGATATTTTAACATAAATACACTTTTATTAAATGATATAAAAGTCCTAAAAATCTATGGTTAGGAAAAATAAATTTTATAGTGATAAAAAATTCATTAATTATCCAATTTAGGTTCTTTTGGAATTTTATAGTAACTATATGTACCATGTAGTGTAAAAATACAGGAAGACATTGTAAGAGTTAAATTGTTTGACTAAAGGTTAATTCTAAAAGATATGGTTTATTTTATAAACTAAACATGTCTAAAATATATTATTTGATGGGATTTATATAAATACTCATCTTATTCTTAAAATAAATTTTTTTGGAGACATTATAACCCAAAAATAAATTTATAATAAATTAATATTTCATGATTTTGGTAAAGTGCACGTCACCCCCTTAAAAAGGGTACTTCTTCTTCTATTTAATTAATACCTCCAAATCCATTTTTCTCATCCAAACCATGCCCATTTCCTCTCCCAAATTCCCTATTATCATCCTAGAGGCGTTACTTTGTGTAGAAAGATAACTTAAGGAGTCCTTTTGTGAAAATAAAATAGAGATACCTGATAAAAGAGGTAATCATTTTAGGAAACTCTTTCAAAGTTATATTCTTCTTCTACTTCAACATACTATGTTTTTTCCATAATAGAATAATAAATCCGTCATATAATGTATTATTAGATGTTTTTATGATTATGTTAAAACTATATCTTTCTTTTTACCCATCCTATGAAAAAAATATCTCTATGCGTGTGCACGTACGACTTACCGTCCACACGTCGTGGTGTAAACTGTTTTCCTATACATATTATTTTTATGGGTATAACATTGAATATAAAATATTTAAATAATGAAAATTAAATTAAATTATTTCTTTACTATTAATATTCCATACAATTCCATACCATTTAACCATTAAAATAAAAATATTATCGATTGTATGTACGTACGGCTCACTGTCTCCACGATGCGATAAGATTCATCATCCACATTAAGCATTCAAGAATTTTGATAAAATTATATATAATAAAAAATTATGAGATATATTAAATAAGAATTATATTATATATATATATATATTATATATAGATATATATATCATTTACATTCTTCCATTCAATACAAAAAGAAAATAAAAACAACATCCATACGTATGTATGGCCCACCGTCTCCATGAACATTGTTTTCCATTTCATATATCTATATTATATATATATAAATATTTTTTATAAATAAATATGATATCAAAATCATGTTTTACGTTATAAAAATCATTAAATCCTGATGTAGGTAATATGATTAAGAATAACAAGTCAAAAAACATACAATAAACAAAGTGATTATGTAACACCCCGAGCTTCCACGATACGCTTCTCATTCAATAATGCAATAGCTTGCATTGTACGCAAGTTCGAGTTCTAACACATCGCGAAAAATCAAAGTAGCCGTTATGAATAGTAATAACCACTTTTTAAAATTATATAAATTTTATATTTCAAAATGGACTTTATTTTTGTATTCCTAATATTGAAATTAGCCTATGTTGAATTTTTTGTAATTTTCCGAGAACTTCCAAATTTTTTGAATAGTGAAAAATACTTAAAACAACTTTTTTAATCAAAATAATTCATTGTGATAAATTATACTATTGAGTGGTTTTAGAGTATAATTAGAATATATTTTTACCATTTTATCCAATGGTGGTCATTAGAATTAATTTAACATGGAAATTGGACATAAACAATTGCCAATCTTTTGATATAAATTGTTTCTTAAAAACACGCTATTTGTTGTAACAGCGGGAATTAATTATAAAATTAATTAATGCAACTTATATGTTTGGAATTTTGTAAAATAGGAATCATTTTTGAATTCGGAATATCAATTATAGCTTAGGGTGAAATTTTGGCATTGTTCTGAAAAACTTCAATTTTTGATGAATAGTGAAACCACTAAGTGGTAGTTAAATAACTGATTTTTCGTTTAAATGAAATATTACCACTTCTGTGATTTGATTTTCAAAAATCCGACATACATGGTTGTCATTAAGAAGTAAAATGTGGTTCAATGAGATTAAAATAATTTTTTGGTGAATAGTAACTTTTAAGTTCTTAATCGCGATTAGTAGTAATTAGTGTAGTTTAAGGTATAAATAATGCTTTAATAATATGAAATGACCTAGACACATGTCCTACCCTCATTTGATGTGTCATGTACGACCAAGACAAGCCATGGGTCAACTTGGGGACCCCATGGAGACAATTTGGTTGGAAAATGACATAAATAACTTTTTATTTAATGTAAAAGTAAAAATGACACAAACATGAGTTGTTTTACTAAAACAGTTTTTAAGTGGGGTTACACAAGTCCAAATTTTGATTATAAATATTCATTAGAAAGCTAAAAAGATTTCCTACATCATAGTAGTTTTTGTATAATTTGTAGACATTAAATAAATTAAATTATATATGACATCATGATGATGTAGTGATGACCTCATTATTTAACGATTTAAATAAAATGGGAAGATAATGAAAATTCCAAGGCTTACACTTGTCCAAAGCCAATTGGATGAGGATATTTCGAACCCTTATCACCTTAGCCTCGAATTATGTAAGTTTGGGATCTTTAGAATCCGAAAAGCATTGTGAAATAATGTAACATTTCAATCTTTCCAAAAGTGACCCTCCTCTCCACTTATAAAAGGCCCCCACCTCTCCCACCTCATTTAAACTTTCAAGCCATTTGGCTCGGCCAACCTCTGCCCAAATACTCTCCCAACTTCCCCCTCTTACTCCTAGAATCCTCACTTTGGGCAGAACTCTTCCCAAGGAAGCCTTTGGCTCAAATCAAAAAGAGTTACCCGATTTTGAGGTAATGTATTTTCTAATGTTGTTTTGTTTTATTTTTCTTCTCCAACCCCCTAAACTCTTTTTATTCATTTATTTTGTAACAACACCAGTATCCTCAATATACTAGGATGTTTTTATAAGAAGGATTCAAGCTACACTTACACACACCTACATCTAATGGTTAAAGAACATACGGTTTCTGTGGATGGCGAATTTCTGCCTCACGAAACGATGATTGTTCAACACTCATATAACACCTTCAAAGGTGGCCATTAAGATGTCACTATATTTATATATGATATATAATGTGTTTATGTTTTACTTATGCTTCTGTATTTCTCATTTATGGCTTACTTTATGATTTCCATTATGGGTAAAACGCGATAATTTCATTTTAGGAAGTGCGGACTACCGCCCCCTCAAAGTGATTTGAATCGTTAATGCCATATGTGGGATGTATAAAGGATGGAGTAAATGGTATTATACACTATATTATACTGTAATTATATTATAAATTTATATCATTATGTTTTAGTTCCATTAAATATGAAATTGAAATGAAAGTAGCGTTCATGCGTACGTACGGCTTACCGTCTCCATGAACGGTGCATTTCATTTCTTACCTCTAAATGTTATGTAATAATATAAATGAATGTATATACTGGATATATAAGATATATATGACATATAAATCATGAATATAATTCTGGATATAATGGATATTTCACCACATAAACAACTTTTAATTATAAGAAGCTTATTGTTGACTCAAGTACCAAAGATCGACAAAATGACCGTTATTAACTTAAATAATTACATAATGTTCATATCATTGTAATAAGTGATATAATAAGGATAATGAAATTAAAAATGGTTCTTAATAAGGTATATATTAACTCTATTTTATTATTCAGGAGGTTAAAGAACGGTTGAGTCAAGTCAGACACGAGGTAAAGGAACTTCTTAACCCAACTTCCATTCTTTGGGTTAATCTCCTACTTTCAAATTATGTCATGATATTATTATGTCCTATTTTGTATTTTTACTTTCTTTATGTGTACCTATAGTGAATACACATAATAGATCTATTTTATTTTAAAAATGATCTTTTTAAGGACTTTGTCTCAATCTCCTTTCATTGAGGCATATTTGGCTTTATACACAACTTTCTTTTATACGGTGTATAAACCCCTTTGACTTTTACGGTTATTCAAAAGGAATCTTTTTATACAAAGCGTTTTGCTAAACGACAAAAGGGAATGTTTTTCTTTCCATACTTATGCGGCGACAATGACTTCTCCGCCGCCGTGACCATTATTTGAGTTTCGGCTTCCTCTATAAGCCATCTTTTTTTTAATGAAAAATAAATACAAAGTTTTAACTTTCTTTTATTTTGGTATTGAAAATGGTTTTGAAAGCATTTTTATTATATCAATGTGCTGTATTGATATCTTGTGATTGAAATGTGGAAATGTTATGTTTCCTTTATGCATGTTTTATGTGATACAATTATGTTATGGTTTATGATATGTTTAAACCTATTCATATGAGGAATGCATTGGACTTAATATGTGACGGGTGGAGCCCTCTATAGCTCCTCGATGCATCGGTAGGTCTCATGAGACAACTAGACGTGGAATTGGCCGAGGCCCTTTCCCAATTTGATTTATGGTTTTGGCCGAGGCCTTAATCATTTTAGATGTCTTGGCCGAGGCCTTGACAAAATGTTTCAGAATATCCGGCATTATACATTCCCTCATTATGAAAGTGGTTATTGATATTGCATGTGATTATTCGGCCAGTAGAATATCCATGTGAAGAAGTGAATGGCATTATCTCATTTTACTTTTGACATATTATGTTGAAGTTCAAGTTTAAAAGGCTTTTGTTTTAGTTATACATTGCCTTAAATGTTAATGTTTATTTATGAAAGCTTCCGCAATATTGTTATCCTTACTGAGCATCTGAGCTCACCCCTTTCAATGTTTTAATGTTTTCCAGGATTTGAAGAAGTATATTATGAATGACCTGCAGGGATAGTCTGAGGGGATATGAAGACAATATTTTGTTGTTGTTTTGGTTTACCTTATGATGTAATGTAACGTTTACAAATGTATCTAGTGTTTCCAAGGATACTAAACTAATCGGTCTTTCGAGACTTGATCTTTTGTGATCATGCCAATGTTACGAAGTAATGCACCGACTCTGGGTAGCTGGGGTCGGGGCGTTACAGTTGGTATCAGAGGCAGTTTAGTACTAACCTTGGAAGCTAGATTTAGATAAACTCTGATTAGAGCACATAGCCCAAAGATAGACTTTGAGGATTAGTATAGAAGAACTTCCTAGAATTTTGGTATTATAGAGATGTTATGAGTTTTCCGAAAAATACATCCCTGTCTGGATACGAGCAGGTAGAGGCGGCTCTGGCACAGATGTACCTAGGGGTAAAACCCGAAAACACCGCTTTGAGCTAGACTCGAACGGGAACTGGTGCACGACAACGGGCCTTGCTGCACTCTTGGTTACGACACTCCCGGGGGATATGCTTAGGATAATTCTCATTTTACTTACAAACCACTATGAAGGGTTATGAGTACATACTTACTCAAAGAAAACATTTCTTTTTATGATTATGGATTATATCCATAAATAGTTCAATTTATGTAAAGTGTTTTACAAGTATGGAATTATGTATTTTGATTCATAAACTAACCTAGTTTATGCCGTTGTATAGAAATGGCGCCCAGTAGAAGGAATGTGAACTCCAGCAGTACGTATGATCCAAAGAGTAAGAAGGATAGTATCTTTCACGGTATTAAGCCAACATTTCGAAGGGAAATAGTCTCCCATGTGTTCTCAACATATGAAGAAATAGTATCATGTGTTAATATGATAAGTAAAGAATTCTCTGAGTCCTATGGCTTTGAAGCGAAGCAAGAGACGAAAGGGATGGAAGAGAGAATGATGGATAAAGGGATGAGGGGAAAGAAGAATTTTCCAATATGTGTTAATTGTGGGAAGAAACATCATGGAACTTGCCTAAAGGGAATGGGAGTTTGTTATAAGTGTAGAGAAAAAGGACACAAAGTGCGTGACTGCAAGGGTAAGAAAATGGTTTCAAATGTACAATGCTTCTTCTGCAAGGATTGGGGACACTACGCAAACCAATGTCCAAATCATCAGAGCATGCCCCAAATGATGTTATTGGATAATAATCAAGTTATGATACTACCACATATGAGGAGTAATGATTAGAGTTCTTATGTTGTTATTAAAGATTTTTTTTTATTTGAGTGTTGTATCAATGATGTACTGGTTATAATAATTATGGAGTATATAAGGATTGTACTGCAGTACTATTTCATCAAGGACTTGAGATTGTGTGGAACCAAGAAAAGTGACTCCACAGTAGGTTAAATTTTTGGAAAATATATGGTTGAGAGAAAGATAAACCATAATATGGTTTTGATACTGAGATTGTGATTTTGGAATAAGACGTGATTGATTTGGATAAATTATATTGGATATACTTAACTTCCTTGAAACTGATTGATGTTTTGTATACATTTTTGGATAGAAGGAGTATATCTAGTATTCTATAAGGAATAAGGGATCATGGTAATTCAGTATGTTTAAAAAGAATACATGATGAAGGTGTTCACATGTTGTTACGTGGGATAAAGGATCTTCATTATGTTTACCTTCCTTATAAAATTTGGACTGTGAGTTGGACAGAAGTATTTTGGATAACTATTAAGGTTGGAATGGATTAAGTTGAACTTTGGATAGTATTGTTTAAGGTTAAAACATTTATGAAGATTATTTTTGGAATAGTATAGTACTATATTTTTTAGGAAAAGGACAACCTGCAGGGTGGGGAATAACCCGTCGCGTCGGACAAAGCTGCAGGAATCGAACCCACAACCATAGTGCGACAAGCCTTTATTTCCTACCACTAGCCTACAGGAAGTCCCTGGTTATTACAAAATAGTTTTACTAATCTAAATGGTATGTGTTAACATTTTGAACCTTATACAATTAGGATAAATAGAATATTTTTGAGTTCTGTTACCATTTGGAGTAAAAGTTGGGTTTGTGGTAAAAATTTATTAACGAATGAAAGTATACATAACAAGTATGTATATTCCCTTACGTTCTTAGTAAATCTCATAAATAAATTCCTCAACATTATAAAAGGTAACTTAAAACAAAAATGTTGTCGGTTAACTTTTCCAACTGGGGATTCAATGACCGTTTAACCAATCACAAGTTTGTGATTTTCTTATGGTTAAACATTCTCCTAATCCTGTTTTCTATAACTCTCCATCAGACCTTGATGGTTTGTTTTTCTTCCATATCCATATTTTCATAGAATCCTAGAATGGGCTATATCGGGTGACCTTTGTACTTATCCTGCTTTCTTTTAATGTTATATATTTATTAACCTTATTTCCGATGTGGGTTTTCCACAAAGGTATTTTCTATTTTCAGCCTTTTATTATCAAAGAAAAATTTCAAATTGCGAGGACGCAATTTATTGAAGGAGGGGAGAATGTAACACCCCGAGCTTCCACGATACGCTTCTCATTGAATAATGCAATAGCTTGCATTGTACGCAAGTTCGAGTTCTAACACATCGCGAAAAATCAAAGTAGCCGTTATGAATAGTAATAACCACTTTTTAAAATTATATAAATTTTATATTTCAAAATGGACTTTATTTTTGTATTCCTAATATTGAAATTAGCCTATGTTGAATTTTTTGTAATTTTCCGAGAACTTCCAAATTTTTTGAATAGTGAAAAATACTTAAAACAACTTTTTTAATCAAAATAATTCATAGTGATAAATTATACTATTGAGTTGTTTTAGAGTATAATTAGAATATATTTTTACCATTTTATCCAATGGTAGTCATTAGAATTAATTTAACATGGAAATTGGACATAAACAATTGCCAATCTTTTGATATAAATTGTTTCTTAAAAACACGCTATTTGTTGTAACAACGGGAATTAATTATAAAATTAATTAATGCAACTTATATGTTTGGAATTTTGTAAAATAGGCATCATTTTTGAATTCGGAATATCAATTATAGCTTAGGGTGAAATTTTGGCATTGTTTTGAAAAACTTCAATTTTTGATGAATAGTGAAACCACTAAGTGGTAGTTAAATAACTGATTTTTCGTTTAAATGAAATATTACCACTTCTGTGATTTGATTTTCAAAAATCCGACATACATGGTTGTCATTACGAAGTAAAATGTGGTTCAATGAGATTAAAATAATTTTTTTGGTGAATAGTAACTTTTACGTTTTTAATCGCGATTAGTAGTAATTAGTGTAGTTTAAGGTATAAATAATGCTTTAATAATATGAAATTACCTAGACACATGTCCTACCCTCATTGTTTGTGTCATGTCCGACCAAGACAAGCCATGGGTCAACTTGGGGACCCCATGGAGACAATTTGGTTGGGAAATGACATAAATAACTTTTTATTTAATGTAAAAGTAAAAATGACACAAACATGAGTTGTTTTACTAAAACAGTTTTTAAGTGGGGTTACACAAGTCCAAATTTTGATTATAAATATTCATTAGAAAGCTAAAACGATTTCCTACATCATAGTATTTTTTTTTATAATTTTTAGACATTAAATAAATTAAATTATTTATGACATCATGATGATGTAGTGATGACCTCATTATTTAACGATTTAAATAAAATGGGAAGATAATGCAAAATCCAAGGCTTACACTTGTCCAAAGCCAATTGGATGAGGATATTTCGAACCCTTATCACCTTAGCCTCGAATTTTATAAGTTTGGGACCTTTAGAATCCGAAAAGCATTGTGAAATAATGTAACATTTCAATCTTTCCAAAAGTGCCCCTCCTCTCCACTTATAAAAGGCCCCCACCTCTCCCACCTCATTTACACTTTCAATCCATTTGGCTCGGCCAACCTCTGCCCAAATACTCTCCCAACGTACCCCTCTTACTCCTAGAATCCTCACTTTGGGCAGAACTCTTCCCAAGGAAGCCTTTGGCTCAAATCAAAAAGAGTTACCCGATTTTGAGGTAATGTATTTTCTAATGTTGTTTTGTTTTATTTTTCTTCTCCAACCCCCTAAACTATTTTTATTCATTTATTTTGTAACAACACCAGTATCCTAAATATACTAGGATGTTGTTATAATAATTATTCAAGCTACACTTACACACACCTACATCTAATGGTTAAAGAACATACGGTTTCTGTGGATGGCGAATTTCTGCCTCACGAAACGATGATTGTTCAACACTCATATAACACCTTAAAAGGTGGCCATTAAGATGTAACTATATTTATATATGATATATAATGTGTTTATGTTTTACTTATGCTTCTGTATTTCTCATTTATGGCTTACTTTATGATTTCCATTATGGGTAAAACGCGATAATTTCATTTTAGGAAGTGCGGACTACCGCCCCCTCAAAGTGATTTGAATCGTTAATGCCATATGTGGGATGTATAAAGGATGGAGTAAATGGTATTATACACTATATTATACTGTAATTATATTATACATTTATATCATTATGTTTTAGTTCCATTAAATATTAAATTGAAATGAAAGTAGCGTTCATGCGTACGTACAGCTTACCATCTCCATGAACGGTGCATTTCATTTCTTACCTCTAAATGTTATGTAATAATATAAATGAATGTATATACTGGATATATAAGATATATATGACATATAAATCATGAATATAATTCTGGATATAATGGATATTTCACCACATAAACAACTTGTAATTATAAGAAGCTTATTGTTGACTCAAGTACCAAAGATCAACAAAACGACCGTTATTAACTTAAATAATTACATAATGTTCATATCATTGTAATAAGTGATATAATAAGGATAATGAAATTAAAAATGGTTCTTAATAAGGTATATATTAACTCTAGTTTATTATTCAGGAGGTTAAAGAATGGTTGAGTCAAGTCAGACACGAGGTAAGGGAACTTCTTAACCCAACTTCCATTCTTTGGGTTAATCTCCTACTTTCAAATTATGTCATGATATTATTATGTCCTATTTTGTATTTTTACTTTCTTTATGTGTACCTATAGTGAATACACATAATAGATCTATTTTATTTTAAAAATGATCTTTTTAAGGACTTTGTCTCAATCTCCTTTCATTGAGGCATATTTGGCTTTATACACAACTTTCTTTTATACGGTGTATAAACCCCTTTGACTTTTACGGTTATTCAAAAGGAATCTTTTTATACAAAGCGTTTTGCTAAACGACAAAAGGGAATGTTTTTCTTTCCGTACTTATGTGGCGACAACGACTTCTCCGCCGCCGTGACCATTATTTGAGTTTCGGCTTCCTCTATAAGCCATCTTTTTTTTAATGAAAAATAAATACAAAGTTTTAACTTTCTTTTATTTTGGTATTGAAAATGGTTTTGAAAGCATTTTTATTATATCAATGTGCTGTATTGATATCTTGTGATTGAAATGTGGAAATGTTATGTTTCCTTTATGCATGTTTTATGTGATACAATTATGTTATGGTTTATGATATGTTTAAACCTATTCATATGAGGAATGCATTGGACTTAATATGTGACGGGTGGAGCCCGCTATAGCTCCTCGATGCATCGGTAGGTCTCATGAGACAACTAGACGTGGAATTGGCCGAGGCCCTTTCCCAATTTGATTTATGGTTTTGGCCGAGGCCTCAATCATTTTAGATGTCTTGGCCGAGGCCTTGAAAAAATGTTTCAGAATATCCGGCATTATACATTCCCTCATTATGAAAGTGGTTATTGATATTGCATGTGATTATTCGGCCAGTAGAATATCCATGTGAAGAAGTGAATGGCATTATCTCATTTTACTTTTGCCATATTATGTTGAAGTTCAAGTTTAAAAGGCTTTTGTTTTAGTAATACATTGCCTTAAATGTTAATGTTTATTTATGAAAGCTTCTGCAATATTGTTATCCTTACTGAGCATCTGAGCTCACCCCTTTCAATGTTTTAATGTTTTCCAGGATTTGAAGAAGTATATTATGAATGACCTGCAGGGATAGTCTGAGGGGATATGAAGACAATATGTTGTTGTTGTTTTGGTTTACTTTATGATGTAATGTAACGTTTACAAATGTATCTAGTGTTTCCAAGGCTACTAAACTAATCGGTCTTTCGAGACTTGATCTTTTGTGATCATACCATTGTTACGAAGTAATGCACCGACTCTGGGTAGCTGGGGTCGGGGCGTTACAGATTATTACTTGAAATGTTGTTTTAACGTAGAAATTATTAACAAATGGGTAATATAAAGTCATAAATGAATCATAGAAGATATCATAAATATTATTATGATTCTGGTACAAGTTAATAATATTTTTAAAACCACTATACAAGAATTTTTAACAATTATGGAGTGAATTTTACCAACAGTAAGGGTTAATTTCACAATCTCAATATTATACGAGATTGTTTGTGTGTTACTAATTATTGGAAAATTATTATCATCATTGTATATGTTGCATAAAATTATTTTCCAATGGAATATTTTTATGGTTTTATGTAAGGTACTCTTTAACTAAAACATCTTTTGAGTGTTATAAATATTTATCTCATTAATGTCCATGTTTTTAAAATGGGTTTAAGGATTTATTTATATGGACATGAATGTTTTAATATTTTAATTCCCTTAAAAAGTTTCAAAGTGTTATGGGACACTTAGATTCAAAAATCTTTTTTAAATGTCTTCTTTTATAAATTGTGTTACTTTTAAATGAATTTCAAAGTAAAAAATAGATATTTCTCCCTAAGAGTTTTAATGATTTTATTAGATTATTTAAATCTATGTAAAAATCCTTTGTTGGATTTTATTCTTAATTGAGGTAGATTTGTTATGATAAAATCTACCATATTATATTGAAGGGACTATTATACGTTTGATTGTGGATGTGTTATTTTTATACCATTAATTATTTATAGTTAATATATTAAAATTATGTAAGCTATTTTTTAATATTATTGTTTATGATGGTTATGTTTTACTCCTTTCATAAGCGGAATTCATTGGACTTAGTAAGTGATTCTGGGGCCCACTATATCACCTCGATGCATCGTTAGGTCTCATGAGAAAAACTAGTGTGTTGTCATGAGGCCTTGACAGTGTGATTATTTATGGTCTTGGAAAGAGGTCTTGATGGTGTAGTTCAGATGTCTGGCATTATTCATTACCTCATTATGAGATTAGTTATGGATATTACATTTGATTAATTGACCAGTAGAATATCCGTGTGAATATTTAAATGGAACTATTGGATTTTTTCTAGCCATATTATACTTAATGTAATGTTTAAAAGGCTTGTGTTATAATTTTATACCTTTCCTTAAAATTTTATGCTTATTTATGAAAGCTTCTTTTGTATTTTTTAACCATATTGAGATTCTAATATCACCCCTTTATTATGTTTTATTTTCCAAATATTCCATGAAGTGTATTATGATTTATATGTAGGGTTATTCTAAGAGAATGATGAAGTTCTCAAAGGATTATCAATTTTTTATTTTATGTTTCCAATTGTAATTTAATGTTCATAGATGTAATCTATTTTCCAAGACTGCTAAATTGAATGGTCCTTTGTGATTCGATTCCTTGTAATCATGCAAATGTATTAAAATAATGAATCATCTATATGTATATGGGGTCAAGGCATCACATTGTTTGTCTTTCATCCAATTTTCATCCCTTTATTAAAATATTTCCTAGATAATTATTGGGGTTTCAACTCAAAATAGTTTTTTTTGTTTTTATAAAGATTATGTTAATTGTGGAGACCATATTTATTATTTTATATTTTATTGATACTAAAAAATTTATTGAGTTAGAGTTCCAAACATAGAACCTTGAGGTGAATGGATTTATACACCAAATAACATCCCCTTAGGATGTTCATATTTTATTCTTAATTATGGGTAATTCTATATTGCAATTATATATAGATTATAAGGAATTAAACAAGATAATTGTCATTAATTGATATAATTCTCCTTGTATAGATGATATGTTTGATTATCTCATGAAGTCCAAGTGGTCCTCCAAGATAGACTTGAGTTCGAGATATCATTTGTTCTAAGTGAGATCATCAGAGGAGTATATATAAACCATACAAGTGTCCTATGATGTTGTATGGTATGATAAATTCACCATTGGTGTTTATTGACAAGATTAATAAGGTATTCTATACATGTTTTCACTCATTTGTGGTTATGCTTTTTGATGATATCCTATTGTTCTCCCAGACATGGGAGAATGCTGGTATAGATTTATAGAATATGTTTTAAACACTATGAGAGGATTTAACTTATGAAAGGATCCTAAAATTTAATTTATAGCATAGAGAGGTACAATTTTTAGGGTATGTGATATCATATTTAGGCATATCAGTGGAACCAAATAACATTAAGGTGACACTACTGGAAAACTAACATATACCAACGATTTGGAACTGTTGGTATTGGCCTCTAAACCATTGGTATAGATTATACCAACGGTTTGGAGAACCGTTGCCAAGTAAGCCATTGTGATAGGTCTATACCAACGGTTTTCCCAAAACTGTTGGTATAGACCTATCCCAACAGTTTTGGAAACCGTTGGTATAATTAATATGAAAATCTATACCAAAGGTTATGAACCATTGGTATATGTATTGAAAAAAAACATTCGCTGGGATTTGATCCCAGGACCCCTATTTTATTATTGAACGACTTAACCACTAACCTAACATGACTTTTTTGAATAAAATTACATAAATATATATATGTATTCTCCTAATTATTTTAAATTTTGATTTATAAAATGTTCTGGGTAAGAAGAAATGATAAAAAAATAAAGGATCTATACCAACGGTTGTCAAAACCATTGGTATAGGTCTATACCAACAGTTTTGAAAACCGTTGGTATAGATTTTGTATAGATTTTGATCATGGGTTTTGATTGTTGGTGGGAGGTTGATTTTTGGTGGGTCATTTCCCAACGGTTTTGGAAAACTGTCGAGAATGGTCCCCCACAATGTGGGCTTTCCCAACGTTTTTCCAAAACAGTTGGGAAATCCATACCCTTTCCCAACGGTTTGGCCAAACCATTGGGAAAGGTGGCCTCAAAGTGGGATTTCCTAACTGTTTGGCCAAAGCGTTGGGAAAGGGAACCTATACCAATGGTTTTTACGAACCGTTGGTATAGAAGCGTTGGGAAAGGTCAGATTTCCAGTAGTGTGATAGTTTCTTAGGAGTGACAAAATAATTCATTTGGGATCATTATATTTATAAGTTCAGAAAGTTAAATAGGATATTTATATAGGACTTTTCTAGAGTGCGAGTTTTTATGATATATCAAAAAAATAAGGTAGAGAATATTTACTGGTTTTATCCTATTGAGAGTTACTTCTTGGAGTTGAAAGGGAGATTGGAATCTATACTTATTTTTATCTAAGTAGAGTTGGACAAGGAGTATTCCCTATATTTTGATGAACCAAATTTTGGTTTAAGATAATTTTTTTATTTAGGATGGGTGAGAAGGGTCTTATAATTCTAGGTAGCTTGGACCGCTTGGGATAAATTACTCAAACAACAACATTGAATTAGAAATTTTTATGAATCCACTATAATATTGGATTCATTATCAATTATGTGAGATATGTTTTGGATTGTACTAAAAAAATCCTTAGAAATATCTTTTATTGATAATATAGTCTAATTTAAAAAATTTGTTGGTTTCATTCCCTATATTTATTTGACTTTTTGTTGTTATACAACCATAGAAAGGGAAACGTTGTGGTTGACATGATATATAGGAATATTTTAGACTAGGTGGTGTGAGTGGAAAGAAATGAAAGGCGTCTGAGTAGCTTATTTTATGAGATAAATATTGATGTTTTGGACTCTCAACGAACGATTATCCTTATAAATTTTAATAAGTCGTATTCTCTTTATATATCGGGTGAAGAATAGCCAATTTTATGTGTCTAATTATTGGGTTATGATATATAATAGATATGATGGGGAACATCCATCAGATTAGATCCAGGATTATGGCAATCCTATATAATTTATTTTGTGTTGTGATTTCTATGATCATTCAAATGGTGTTGATGTGGGACTCGCATGCCATAATAAGGTCTATTCACTCGTCTTTAACCTAGATTTATCACAACATTCATCTATAGTTTTAGTAGCTCATAATGAAGAAGGACATTATGGGGTACATATCATGATGCTTCACCAATTAGATGTTAAAGTTAGGGAATGAAAATATATATAGTATATATTTATCCTTTTTCCATTCCCAAGTAGAAATGGTATAACATAGAAATGAATTTTATAATGGATATATTGAGGTGACTCGAAGGTATAAATTTTTTATGGGTTATAGCCAACATTTTAACAAAAGAGGCTCATTTCATACTAATCACGGAGGCTCATCCTATCAATGAGCTAGTAAAGATATATTTTTAAATGGTATTATGAGTCAATTGGGTTCTAAAAATAATTTTATAAAACCCGAATTCTTGATTCAAATCATGGTTCCTTTAGGGAATATCATTATCTTTAGACACTCAAGTGCATTTGAGTAGAGTGTATCACTTTTAGATTGGTAGGTAATATCATATGTTATCTAGGTATTGGAGGACCTTCTATGAAGTCATTTTGTAGATTTTAGAAAATCATGGAATATAAATATTTCCTTAGTATATTTTTCATATAATTTTTGAGTCAATGACTCTTAATATCCTTTTTTTTGAAAAATCACAATATAATTTATTAAGATTTTAGTCGTACTTTGTTTCTATACATAATATTTGTTATATGTAGGCTTATTTTAATGATATTTTATTTCTTGAACTAAATTTAACAATACATTTACCATATAATAGATGATCTATTATAATAACATGTACATATAAACAAATATTACGATGAAGTAAGAATCCATATCAATTAGATGATGGGGAAATGTGTCTGATTCTATTTCAACTAAGCCCAAAGAAAAAAGTATGAAACCATGGGGGTAAGTTATATGAATGTATATAAGTTCGAATCAAGGCTTCTTGGAATGGTAGCAGTTACTAGGGTAAGATGAATAATTTAATCATTTTTGAAGTTGTACATCATCTCATTGTTTTTTAGAACTTTTGATATATTTTTTTCTTTGGATAGATTCTCTTAATGAAACTACATGGGTGGATTTTATTTGAAATTATTTTATTTTATTATTTCTTTTAATTGTTCTCTTTCTAGTCCTTCATGATCAGTGATATTTTGGGTTGGAATATGGTTCCTTTTAATTAAGTGATAGTAGAATTATTGGGATTGTAAGACAAATACCTTCTTACGAAGTTATAGTCGATGAAGATATGGGTGTTTGAACTTGTTCTGTGTGAACCTATAAGATCAATGGATTTTGTGAAAAGTAAGAAATAAAGTCCAATCAGACTAGTTTATATCTTCTAAGGACATAAATACAGATTTAATGGGTATATGACACTTTCATAATCTAATGGATTTCTTTCGATGAAATTTCATGCCTTGGAAAAAGGATACCTATATCAGGTAAAATATACAACAACCCCTTTGGATAAAAGTGAAGAATCATATTTATTGGAAGAGTTTTTGGAATCAATATCATTTTGGGGTGTATTTGAGATATTACTCAATACTCCAAGAATTTATGTTACTTTTAATTATATATATATTAATATTTTTCTTATGCATGTACATATTTTTCAAATACTTGATTTATTTAGAGTATATTATCTTCTAGTACGTTTACAATTTGAAAAAAAATTAATTTATTTAAAAGGCAATATTTTCTGATCAATGCACCCAAATTGTAGGAAAAAATATTATAGTCATGTCTTAAACTAAAATCCACCCCTCTTGTGGTTCCATTTTATACTTTATCTTTTAAAACTTTTAGAAAATAAACTCTCCTGAGATTAATATTTTTATTCGATATATTGTATAAAATAATATTCAATTTTAATTTTTTCCATTATTTTTATTTGAACATATAATAGTTTCTTTAAAAAGAAGTCTATAATAATAAAGGTATTTTTTATTTGAAAAAAATAAAATTGGAAATCTTGAAAATTTGAACTTAAGTCGACTTCCTATTTTAAATGAAATAGATTTTAAATTTTGGAATGATGGGATGAAGACTTTTCTTATAAACAGTAGATATTATCATTTTATCACGATGATAAAAAAATTATAGAATTCTATATAAATATTTAATTTCTTTCACTTGTGATAAAAATCTTTAATATTAGGAAAATTAAAAAGTATTTCATATTATTATTTTCTCAATGACATGAAACATATGTGGTCAAATTTCACAATATAAGACTAAAAATTAAATATGTAAAAATATAGATATTACCAATTTTGGAACTCCCAATGTCCGTGAATCTTAGAGAGAAATATTAAGAGTTTATTTTCAAGTCTTTATTTATAATAAGAGAATTAGTGTTAGAGATGCATTAATGAATTTAGGGAATTCATAAAAAGCTTCAGTTTTTGGGAGAGAACGAAATATCTGAAGAACACCTTATGTAAAATATTATTAATATTCTACCCAAGGAATTGGAATATGTGAGGACAAGTATAGATGAGACTGAAAATGTAAGAAATATAAGTTGGAGATCTCATTAGTACTTTAATTTAGTAATAGAATAGTTTTAAAAGGGATGGTGAGAATAAGAAGGGAAATACTAGTGTAAAATTTAGTTCAACTTTTATTTCTTTAACTCCTAGTTCCCAAACATCTAAGCCTATAGATAAATCTAAACATCAATGAAACAATTTTAATTATAAAGGTTATGAAAGATAAATTCCTCTACTTTCAAGAAGGATAAATATGAAAATCGATAAGAAGAATATTTTATGACCATCAAAAGAAAAAAAATATAGAAATGAAAAGGAGTCTTCGAACACTATATGGTATGAGTGAACGAAATGTAAATATATTATACCATATTATCTGAGGTTAAAGAAAAATGTTTAGAATAAATAATATATAAATAGTAATGAGAAAAGTATTTCTATATAAATATTGATATTTGGGGTCCTTGGGAGGATATTCTTATGATAATAGTAGTGATTTATAGGATTATATCTTGAATAGAGTGAGTTTATATTTGAATATTCCTAAAAATAATCTATTCATGATAGGAAAAGTAACAACTGATATATTCAATCCATTATCATTAAATTATAACGTAAATTTCTCATCATATAATGAAATAATCTCAACTACATCCAAATTTTATGATTATTTACCATCAATTAAAAATATATATATATATGTGGATTTTATAGAAAAGAAAAATAATAAACAGTCAAAAGATCAAAATCATACAAAATAAAATATAACTATCTTTAAGGATAGAAATTATAAATTTTCTAGTAAAATTTATGCTAAAATTTTTTAGATGAAAAATGGAGAAAATTAAACTCATTAATGAGTATAATGAGTATTTAAGAAAAACATTTAAGGAAAATTATGAGTTAAATATGAAAAAAGTCTCTCAAATATCATTGTACGATAAAAATGAAAATGTGAATCTGAAATATAAAATTGGAGGATTAGATAAGTTTTTATTAAATTTCACTACAATAATAAATTCAATTGAAAAATTTTATAACAATTAAAACCCAAATGGAAAACATATATTGTTTGTTTTAAAACCACCAGAAGATATTTTTATTAAAGTAACCATTTTTTGCCAATTTATGCACCTATTTGTAACTAAATGTATAAGATAAAAACTTTGGAAAAATATTATTAATTGAAAAAATTATTATTTGAAAAAATTATTATCTATAGGATATCATAAATATTATATTTATAAAAATCTCATAGTCATTCAACATAATATAATTTCATAAATATGTGTTCATAAATGTAGTTTTTTCCAACATCATTGGACCCAAGAATTTTTCGGTATCAAATCCTTAGTCAAGAATTTATCAAGAAGAAAGGATTAGTACCGGAAGCCATAAACTATGGTACATGTACATTAGTCATTCTTATTATATTAAAGGATAATATTTTAATTTCAAGAGATTAAAAAAGGTGAAGGCTCATGATTCACTTTTCGAGATAATACTCGAGTCAAATATATGGTATGGGTGATGATGACTACATTCATAAAACATTAATTTTTATTTTCCCTTAGTTACTAGGACTTAAGAATAACCTTATTAACATTAGTCTAATATTCAATGATGTTTACTCTATAAACACTGGGAATAATAAATTTACTTTAAAATGTTTAGATTGAATGCACACTTAATTTTTGATTGGAAGGATAATATTTACATGATAAACCTAAAAGTTATTAGTAATTTCAATATAAATTATATAAGTGTGGTATATTATTATTTATGTATTTTTATGTTAATATTATCCCAATATAATTTCTAGAACTCAGTTAAGATATCATAGAAAGTTATTTTCACTGATCTAGTAGAATTTAAATATAATTCTAATAGAATATTTGTTTATTTTTAATTCAGTATGAAACATAAATCTAAATTTATGTCTATTGGTAAATTATTATCTTTTATTACTCTATAACTAGTTTACATTTACACTTTTAGTCATACATATACTCTGAGTATTAGAGGAAAACACTAGGCGTTTTTCCCAATTGATGATTACACTATATACACTTGGAAATATTTTCAAACATTTAAGTTAGAATCACTCTATTTTATTAAACTTTTGAAACCGTTCATTGTGATTGATTTAGTGAGTTAGTTAACTATGGAGTTGAAACCTTTTTATTGAAAAGGGAATACCTTATCATTTTTAGTACCTATAATTTCACAAAAGAACTCAGTAGCTGAACAAAGAAATATAACCTTTTTGAAAATTAACCATACAATGGTTTGTGAATACTTTATTGCTAAATATTTTTGTGCAAAAGCAATGATTATTACTTTATTCATTATAAATCAGTGAACTAAAATAAATCCTAAACTATTATACTTTATTATTTTATGAAAAGTGTTCATTTTGAATAAAAAAATAATTTTTCTAAATTTTATTCGAAGTATTATAAAGGTATATTTCTTTGTTACTACACCAATATGAGGGTTTACTGTGTTTTTAAGAAACAGAAACATATTTTTTTAAGAAACAGTGCATGTTAAATTTGATGAAACCAATGGTTAATAAAATTTAAGTAATTCAAAATTTATATGTATATATTTTTGTTTTGAAACACCTTATATTTTGTTAATGGAATTTTAATCTTGAAAAATAAAAATTAACATATCAAATAGTATAATAATAGAATAAAAACCTTTATAATTTAGTTTTACAGATGTTAATTCATCAGGAGATGAAAATCAATATTAACCTTTACCTAAAAATTATACAGTCTTGATGAATCATACCACTAAAAATATCATTGGTTATTTAAGATAGATGATTAAAAAACAAAAATCTTAGGAAATTAATATGATCATATTTCACTGTTATCTCAACATGAACCAAAAATGGAAGATAATTATTGGGTGATAGAAATTGGACAACTTCCATAAATGAATAGATTAATTGGTACGAATGGAACCTGATTTCTATCTGGTCGGGTGTCTAAATGATTTATCAATTATAGGATAAAAATGGGTCTTATGGAATACATGTGATAAAAATTTTATTATTTTAAAGTATATTTAAATATTATTTGGAAGGATTTATAGTCTGGAAGATGACATAGATTATGGAGAAATTTTTTTCTCTAGTATCTAGGCTAAAATCCCTCCATATACTTCGACTATTTATAATGAATCCTTATTTAATACTATAACAATTGGATGTAAACGTGGGTTCCTTAATGGATATGTACAAGATGAATTTCATATAGAATAATTCCCAATTTTTGAAAATTTAAATCTTTTCGAATATTATTTTATACTTATCAATGTTTTTTGGAGATATAAACAAGATATGAGAGCATGGTATGATCATTTTTTGGCTTTCTTATTCAATTAAATTTATATAATGGAATGTATTATCCTTCACTTTTGAAAATATTGTTTTTAAGGGAACCATAATTGTTAAAATATATATCAATTACATTATCTTTGGCTCATCTCAGAAAAATAATATGGATACTTTCTCAGAAATTAAGTTGAGTTAGTTCAAGATGATCATGATAGTTGAATTTAATTACATTCTATGTTTACAATAAAAATCATAATATAAAAGGAAAAATTTATCTAAACATAATTATATAATATATTTACATAAATGATTCAATTTTTACAATACCTCTGTTATTTATACTTTGGTAGGTACCACTTATAAACCTTACCTTAATGAATCTCAAAAACTGATTGATCAAAATTTATTTAGAGGGATCATAAAAAGAATTCCATTCTTGATAACTAGTTGACTAGGCATTATACATTTTTTATGTTTATGTGAGATGTTCCAATAAAATATGATGTAATCTCATCTTATGGAATTTTATCAGATCTTCCACTACCTTAAAGGATCTATGACGCATAATATATTTTATTTATATGGAACTAAATTAACTCTTAAGAGATACTGACACTAAGTTTTGTAGATGTAAAATGTATTAGAAGTAGAAGTCTATAAATTTTTATTTCCCAAAAGGGTATTTAGTTTCCTAATTTATAAAAAACAACACTTAGTATCACTTTCGACCACTAAAGTCAAATATATGGATGTATGAAATTATTTCACTCATATTTTGTGAAGATAGTTGTTGGAACTATATTTGGTAAAAGTGGATGAAAATATTATTAATATACACTTAAACATGTTAAATAGTTAATATCCACAAGAACAACCAAAGGGACTTTCCCAAACTATCCTGCACACAACCCTATACACAGAAGGCCCGTGTAGCCCTTTGCACAGAACTAAAGGCAAGCTATTCCTATAGAGGATGCCTCCACTAGGAACCTATGACACTGACCTACATAGATAAAACCCTTCAAATATATTACCCTATTTTTATATAAATAGGATCCCAAGGCGCCTTATTTTCACAAATGGAAAATTAGAAGAATCCCCTACACCCTGCTTGTGTAGCCTTTTCACTTGAGTCTTCATAAATTCCTCAGGTATCTCTTCAAAACATGAGTCAAAAGATAATTAGTGGGGATAAGTGATATCAAAGTCCCTTCAGGATCTTAAACACAATATACCTACACAAGGACCCTTTCTCCCCTAGTGAAGGACCACCTGTGCGAGGCCACTTCTCTAACCAAGGACCAGCACAAGCCTTATCCCTAGAAACCTTAAGAGACTTGTGGTGCCTATGATAAGTCCTCACCTAAGTGTTTTTTCCTAGGTTGTACACATACCAAGGTATATCTAGCTCGCATAGGCCTATACCCCTTATTTTATTCACCTCCAGTACCTCCCAAGTCCTCCGTGAGGCACCTCTTCTCTCTAATATAGGACCTACAGGAGCCCCACTTGTGTCCTCTTCTAATACACCAATGGGAGGTCTCCTATTCCTTTGGATCCCTCACTCGATGTGGACCAATATGAAACCACTACTGAATCCTTATGAATTTAAAAATCATGTAATGAGGCCCAACATTGTGTATCCCATTTTGCATATCCATTACCACATTCAGATGTTTTCTTCTCTTTTCCTACATGAAGGTTAGGTTACTTGGGGCTAAAGTGGATATAAATTCCTACATTCATGGGGACATTGATCATAAGGATGGTGTCATGGAGTTCTCAATATTGGGTAATAGGTTTAGGACCATTTCTTTCCCTAGTTTTACCTATGTACTGTATCCTCTGGTTCCAAGCAGGGAGAGTGAGAATCATGATTAATTTTACAATAAATAGGATATGAGATCCTCCTCTCCCACTACATAACCAATTTTAGGGCATACCTCCCAGATTAAGACCCTATAAATTCTTTTAGGACATCTATTTATTCATTCCTCAATATCCAAACCCATGGGACATAGTTGAGTAGATTAAAAAATGTGACTATCCCAGTTACCAAAATATGATGAGAGTTGGGCAATTCAAAGCACTTTCTCTCCCCCTTCAGGTATATGGTGCAATGTTTGGAGGAAAGTGTCATTGCCCTGGGGCAATGAATAATCTTCTTAGAGGGTATGCAGATCATGACATCCACACAGTTAGATCCATGACATTCTAGGGAATCTTCTTTTGAATCTTTGTCTCAACTTCTTTCATAGGGTCGCCATAGACATGGGTCCTCAAGGGAAAGTATCCAACCATAGGTATAATCATATTGTAGGGTTTCTTAGATATACCACTTGCACTTGTTTCCAACATCAATCATGACTCATTTGGGAATAGAGGTTAATGTTAATCATAACATCCACATGATCTGAGACTTAAAGATAGGTTTTGTGTGTACTCTTGGGAACATTGAACTATGATAACACTAATTTATGCTCTAAATAGTACTTTTAGGACACTTACATATTGTTCGAGCTTAATGGGAATCTTCCTTAGGAGTGATCCCCAAATAAATGAACATTAGGGCTTCCCACTTGGTATAATCCTCAAAATCCTACCTAGGAATCCTCCTAAGGAATAAACCCATAAATCCAACCTTTGGGCCTCCCTCTTGTTATATGACCTAACCTCGAAATGGAATCCCCCATAGGAATAATCTCCCAAACAAACCAAATCAGGGTATCCTCCTCTGGAATAATCCCCAACATAATCCTCTCAAAGGACCATACTCTGCTATGAGAAAAACCTTTTAAGGGATTCCAAAGGCATAGGTCCTTATAACCAAGATACATGGGATTTGATTCCTTTCCAAAAGGAATATGTAGAATGTATCCCTAAAGTACAAACCCAACATCCCAAATAAACCTTATTCTCTTTACGTCACATTCCTAATAGGTTCTTATTAAACCTGTGAATCCATGTCCCTTCTAGGTTATCCAAGAAGATTCAACATAAGTCCCACACTAAACATTAACCAGGAACCTTTTTCCTAGACATCCTTATTTCATGACGCTAAACTATATGGTTTTTTCCTAATCACATGACCTTAAAAGGCATGATGTTTCCTGTTAAGTTTCACTGAACTTTGTGGGTTATTATTTATTTCACAATGATACGTAGGAAGCCCATCCATGGGTCTAATTCCTACATCAAAATAACTCTCATCTCCCTAGATGATTATACAATCCAGGGTGCCTTACTATGTGATTGAAAACTAGCATCATCATAATAACGATCAAAGTTTATCTAGTCAATAGAAAAGGGTATTCCATTGATGGAGAATCTACGATATATACTGATATCTCCATTGATGAATAACCTCAAATAAATATAGATGATTATAAATTCTATACATGTAGATAATTGATTGTTAATTCAGTTGTGACCCACATCATACATTGGAATTAATTAAAGATTTGAGAACATATCTTAAATATATAAGAGAGTCCAAGCATAGAAAATAATTCCCCCAAAAGGGTGTGATGGTCCCGACCTCCTATCCACTCGACCAATTTGTGTACTTAAGAACCATTGGCCAAACTCCCCAATGAATGCATGACTTGGGAAATTAGGTCCCTCATGGATATAGAATCATTGGGTGTTTCTTGTTCCATGAATAAACCCATTGGAAGTCATTCAGAAATATTGAACTTGACAAGAATGATTACATAACATCAATCCCCTTTTAATTATCCTTCTGGAAAATCAATTCTCCATCAGAAACAATAGTAAAATCTCACAGATTTTCGATTGATTATTACTCAAATATCAAATCTTTATGATATTAAAAATACTCTTTATTTTAATAACTAAGGACATCACTCAGATGAAAATAAACAAATACATAATATACCATTTCCTTCATTACCACAAGCCAAAATAAGATATTATTCTAAAGTTTATCATAATTAAAATCATTTTGATGAAATTTTTATGAAAACATTAAATTCAAAATGATTTTAATGTATTAAATAGAATTTGTGTCTGATTAAATCTAAGTGATCATAATTTCTGCATCTTGTTTTAAATATATTCCAACATTGAATAACTCCTAGAGAATGGGGATGGTATTTTTATTTTAAAATTTTTCAAAATTTTTATATAGAAACTTTAATTTATCTAAAATTTCATTTAATGGAACTTAGTCTAAATTTTTTACTATAACCACTAATGTATGACTACCATGGGGCATGGAAGAGTGATTTATTTGTTTTCTTAATGCATCACAGAGGCTGAATATGGTCATTTCACTTTAGGATCTTTTCATTAAGTTCACCTAATGCTTATATATAACCTAAAATATCTTTTTTAATTAATTTATGAAAACAATAACAAATATTTTTGATTTTTTAAAATGATATATAGAATGTAAATTATAATTTTGACTACCATGACGTTCTAAATAGATTGAAATTATGGAGAGAAAGTACTTTTTTGGGTTCGGTTTTTGGTTTTAATCATTATTCTATTTTATACAATTGATTTTGGTTTTATAATACAATCTTGAAATCTGATGTTTCAATTACTATTATTTCTTCATAAATTATGGAAGTCCCTGAATGCCTATGAACTCTCTATTCCACATCCTCCTTTAATTAATGAAGATGACACACCTTGGTCTATAATGTTCCATCCTTTAGGACCGGATTATATCGATGTTGTATCATCCATTGATTAGATGAAAATCCTAAGTTTGAAGAACTATAAAATAGAGAGTGGGGAAAATATTAAATAAAAGAATAAAAATATATTGTGTTTCATGTCATTGAGGGAAGTCCACGTCAGGGACATTCATCTCACCCAATCATGCAACTCCAATCTACCAATAAACATAAAATAAACTTTACGGAAAATTCAAGAACACCATGACCTCCCCCCGGGCCATGCCTCGGGGTTAGCCCATCATTTTTGAGGTTAAGATATCACAATGGTGGAAATATCGAATATAAGAATAAGTGAATAAAAATAAAATAAGATAATGGTGAAAAAATAAAATAAAATATAATAAGAAATAAAATGAGAATAAAAATGAAAATAAGAATAGTAATGGGATAAATAAAATAAAAAATTATAAAAAATTTAATTTATATAAGAGATAGGGAGAGAATAAAATAAAAAATAAGGGAAATAAAATAAAAATAAAATAAGAAAATAAATTAAATAGTGAAATTTGATGTTAAAATTATACTAAAAATAATAATAACAATAATAATTAAAAAACTAAAAGAAGAATATTTAGAATATGGGGAATTATAATGACGAATAATAATATAAAAAATGGATGATGGTAGTGAAACATTAATAAAAACAAACATGCAATTTAATTAATTAACTTAAAATTTAAATTTAAATTTAAATGAAACTAAAAAATATAAAAAGAAACTAAAAAGTATAAAAAGAAAAGAAATAAATATGAAAACAAGGACATGAAATAGCTGAGACTCCTCCTTGGTGGGTTCCCTCCTTAAGGCATCGAGTGATATCCTCCATCATGGGTGAAATCCTCCGTATATATTTCATGGCGGTTTCATCCTTCGGTATTGAATATCATGATTTTCCAAATCTCCCATTAGTATCTACTTTAGATTCTGTCCATCAAAATATTTCTCATGGCTAACCCCATTAATGACCGAATTTGGAGAATATTTCATATTCATAGTTTCTATAAATTTATATTTATATTTACCTTCAAAGTTTTAAATTTATTATACACCTATAGAGGAATTTGTGAAAAAATTAAAGAGTCCAACAATTTCTAGCAGAATGTTTCCTAATATTTTTACAAATATTGAGCATCCAATGGACACACTATTGAAATAATTTAACAGTTTTATTAAATAGTGGAATAAAATATTAATTTTTATTTCAAATACGATAGGATTCACCTTAATTGGGGGTGTTTAGCTTGAGTTATGACTCAATTACTAAGATGGGATCCATGCTATTGTCCAAAATCAAATTCCATCTTGACTGATTTTTAGGGCCTTTGGATGTTCGAATAAGATCATATTCTATATGAAGAAGTTTAATCTGACAAATCAATGAATCTTAAAAAATTAATCATTCAATTTTAATCAATATTTTAAAATTTATGATAATACACCGAAGTAATTTAAATCTAAAAAAAATTCAAAATTAATCAATTTACACATTTTAGAACATTTTCATTAAATAATTATAATTACCCATCATTTAATAAAACATAGAAATACATAGGTTTTATCATCTAAAAATACATAAAACCATTTAAATTTGAATAAAAATATGCACATAATTTTGGTATTTTAAATACACCCACAATTAAAACATTATTTTACTCAGGCATAAAATCTCAATAAGAAGTTAAAGAGGGAACCAATGTAATCAATATTAAAATTTCAATGCAATAAAATCCAAAAATCACCAATGTCAAAATAAATTTTAAAATTCCACATAAAATATCAATTAAATATATCATTTTAATATGAAAAAAAAATTAATATATTTTTACTTTTCCCTATTAAAAATTATAGAACTTATTCTATCATTCATTAAAGATACTTAATTAATTATTATTAACCATTCAAAATCATGATATACCTCACAATGAATTATTTTCACTGATCACTCATTGAAAAAAATTTCTGCAGTTATTCTCATATAATGAATACATGCTAGTTATCCATATATATGTAAAAAAACTACTTTATTAACTTTGTAAAGAAAAAAAGGCACATAATATCATGAGGACTTTTAATAAAGGTTCAAATGAATCTGGGGCATAATTTTGGTATGATTTTATGTTTAAAAATTTAATTCTGAAGGAAGAGGTTTATCTATTAAGTTCAATTAATGATATCAAAAATAAAAGGATAATGAAATTTTATACTTCAGAGTAGAAACTCCCACTTCCGAAAAACATTCAAAGCATAATGAATTATGTGCACCTTCCTGAAGTTTTCCCGATATTTATATTTTTTTTAGTTTTAAAAGAATATTTTTTTAAATTTTTTTCATAAAATAAAACTCACATCCACTTCATAACCACATATGATAAAAATAATTGGTCTACTAGTGGTGTTTTTTCTTCTTCTAAGTAACAACCTATGTTTTTCAATTTATTTTTCAAGAGGTAAAACAATTAAGTGAATTGAATAAATCAGAAACCTATCTTTATTCCAAAAAGATCACCCCCACACTTTTTCCTTTCAATGCATTAAATCCCTTACACTATTACTCCCTTCACTACCATAGTTCAATTTTAAAATATCATGAAATTACTAAGAGGAGGGTTGGAATAGATAAAAATTGATTGAAATGTGGATTATTCATAACAATTTAATTATTGGTTTCTAATGGATAAAGAGATTTTTATTTAATGGTGGTATTTCAAAGATAAGTGGTTTATACAAAGTTGCCTCACTAATTATATCTATTGTTTTGCACAATCATATAATTGAGAAGTTCAAATGCATGTTCTTGGAGATGGAGAGTCCCAAGATCACTCAAGAAATATGATTTAGATAAATAAGAATTAATTGGTCAAGAAATCCTATTTTAAATGGACTTATGATATTGGAAAATTAGTCAAGAAATTATTGATAATAGAAAATCAATTCACATAAATTTTTAATATTCATAGTATAAAGAATGGTCGGGAAATTTCATTTACTTGAATCAATCAGTTCCATTAAATCACGAGTCATCGTTTTAATATCCATGCTTCACTTTAATCATTTAATCAACCATTTTACTAATTCAATTTGACTAACATTTAAAACCTAAAACATGGAATCATAGTAATCTTAAAAAAACTCATATCTTTTAGACAATTTAAGTAAAGAAATAATTCATCTGCGGGCATGTAATTTTTTAGTTTGATGCTCATAACATTTTTTTGGACAAAAATTAAGATATTTTAAAAGATATTCATAAAAGTTTAGTCCCTTTAGAAATGAAGATAGCCCCTCTTACCTACTTCACTATTGGGGATACTATCTGCTATTAGGAACAAAAAAATATAATTACTTAATTAAGCACAAGGATCATGTCCTTAAAGTTCAAAAATATGATAGGGGTGGGGATGCAAGATTTAATACTCCTATAAATAAAAATTGAATTTTTAATTCCTAGAAATAATATAAAAGGATAAGTTTTTGTTTAATATCCCAAGTGAGCCTTGAATTTTACTGCCTCTAAAGGGAAGTACTATCTATTATCCAAAAATGGAAGGTAGATGAAGCTTCTTTTATTTGAACCACCACATGTGGATTGTACATTCTTATTCTCCTTTCTTATTTGTGAGGAATGATCCTTGGATAGAGTACACCAGATCCTCCACCCTTCAAAATATAGTACAAGTTGAATGGTGGTAGTAGTATGCAGTATGGTACGTCTGCTTCTATGGTTACTACTTTGGAAATATTATCTTTTCCTTCCAGTGTTGTCTTTTCATAGGCTTCAAAATGAGAAACCACTTTTCAATTTCCTCATTCTCAGAAACATGGATTTTATTATGGGATTATTCAAATTTATGTTTATTGTAATTATGGAGCTCCAAGTGTACTTAAATAAGTTCATTTCAATTTTTATCATCTTCCTATAAGGCATGAAAATAATTGATCAAATATGAAAAATTAAATGAATGTGGAGTGATACTCAATTCAGATTGAATAATATAAAAAAATAAATACTTCCATGAATGATAATCTCCATAATTTTGTTTTAGTTCAATCACTACCTCAGTGGTGAGGTCCACATGGATTTTGATGGTGGTAAGTGGAGGTAGGTAGTCAATATCCTCTTTAGTTTCTTCAAATTCCATCATTGGGATGGATTTCTCCTCTTCCATGGATAGAGTGACTTGCAATGAATCTTTATCTTCTACTTGTTAAGGATTGGGGAGATCAATTTCTACCTTATACTCATTCTTGAAGTCTTCTAAATCTTATTGATCTCCCATGGTTATACTAGAAGGTATGTTTTACTCATCATGAGTACACTCTATCTCATTATTATCTTTTTCAGTTTGTCTCTCTAGATGGTTGTGATTTAGGCACTCCTTTTGTTGGGCCTCAACCACTTTTATGTCTTCAGTAAAATTAGGAAGCTCTAGTGACACTTCCTTCTTGGTCTTCAGTCTTTGGTAATCAATTTTTACTATATCAACCATATCTGGTAGTTTTTTAAATCAAATCTAGGTGTTATGCCCATTTATTATAATCTTGGACAAGTCATTGATTTTATCATGTTTTTAAAGGAGATACACCTCTTTAGTATTCTGAATTAATGGTTCTTCCAACTTATATTTATTGTTATACTAATTAAAAAAATCATTTGAAATAATCATGATTTTTTAATTTTTTGTTTTTTGTTTTTAAAAATAAATAAAAAATAAATGAAATTTGAATATAGAAATCATGAATGAACTAATTATTGGATCCTGAGTAATGGTGCCAGTATTGAAGCATTCCTATCATATGCCATCATAAAATCCGATTATTTTTCCCCAATGCCGCATATAGGCAGACTAGGGTAATCTCACATTAGGATCCTTTCATTTTGTTCACTTAATTATTATATATCACATAAACTAACTGTTTTTGTTGTTTTTGATTAATTTTTGAATATAATAAAAAATATTTTTTTGGTTTTTTTTAAATTTTATGAAAAATGGAAATTCTAATTTATACTACCATGAAGTTCTAAAAAGAATGAAATTAAGGAGTGAAAGGACTTGGTTTTGGGTTCGGTTTTTGGTTTCAATAATTACTCTCCTTTATATATTTGATTTTGGAATAATAATCTAAACATGAAATATCATTTTGAATTACTATTATTTATTTAGTAAATGTATATATCCTTGAATGTCTATGAAATCTCAATTATGCCTCCTCCTTTAATCAAGGTTGGTGACACACCTTAGTGTAGAATGTGCCATATTCTAGGACCTAGATATATTTATATTGTTTCATCAATTGATTGGATCATCTCTAATGTGTGATTACCTAACCATTAAAGAGAGAAAAAGTATATTTAATAAAATAATATAAATAGATTGAGTTTTATGTCATTGGGTGTAGTCCGCATCGAGGGCATTCACCTCACCTATGCATGTTTCTCTAATCTACCTACTATCTTAAAATAAAATTTATTGAAAAATCAAGAACACCTTGAACTCCCCCCAAGAAAAGCCTTGGGGTAGGCCCCTCATTTATAAGGGTAATAGATCACAATGGTGGAATGATTTAAGAGAAAAAAAATTTAGTATAAATAAAATATTGGAATGAGAATAGAAATAAAATAAAAGATTAGAAGAAATAGAATGAGAATATAAATTTAATGAATAATATTTATGGGAGAAATAAAATAAAATAATAAAATAAAAAATAATTTGGTTGAGAGATAAAGATAGGGAGAGAATAAAATAAAATAAAAGGGGAAGAAAATAAGAAAAGAAAATAAATAATAAAATTGGATGTTAAAATAATAATAATGAAAATGAAAATAATTAAAAGAACAAAATTAAAAGTTTAAAGTATTATAAAAAATAAGAAGAAGAATAAGAAGAAAATGAATGATGGGGGTGAAAATTTACTAAAAATATATAAAAAAATTAATTAATTAACAAAAAATAATAATTACAATTTAAATAAATCTAAAACAAAAATAATAATAAAATAAAGAAAAATGAAAATAGGGACATGCAACATCTTGACTTCCTCCTTGGCGATTTCCCACCTTATAGAGTTGAGAGATATCATTGGTCATGGATGAACTCCTTCTTATATAGGCCATGGGTTTCCATCCTTCAGAATTGAAAATTAATATCTTCCAAATCTTCATTTAATATATCGTCTAGATTTTTTTCAACAAAATATTTCTCACAGTTATCCAATTTAATGACCAATTTTGTGAATTTTTCTTTTTGAAAGTTTCCCAAAATTAATTTTTCCATTTACCCGTAAAATTTCAATGTTTTTTGAAGAATATATAGGAAGTTATGGAACAATAAATGAGTTACACTCTTTCTTACAGAATGTTTTGTAAACTTACTCCCAATTTTGAGCTTCCAATGGGTGAATTAATGATGGAATATCCCCATGATATTCAATGTTTAAATGTGACATAGACTTATTGTTCAATCCAAGTTTGAATAGCCTTAATTTTAGGTGTGTATCCTGAGTTACGACTCGATTTCTGAGGTGGGGTCCACTCATTAATCCATATGAATATTCCAACTTTATTAGATTTTTAAGACCTTTGGATGTTCGAATCACCTACTAGTATAGGAATCCAAAAAAAAGAATCACTCAAATTTTATCAATATTTTTAAAGTTTTGATCAAAATAATATAGTGATTAAAGTATATAAAAATTAAAAATTTAAAAATTTTCACATTTTATCCCATTTTTATAGTTTAATTAAAATTATCCATTATTTAAATAAACATTGGAATCCATGGATTTTATCATTTAAAACCCTTATACCTGTTAAGTCAAAAGTCTTCTTTTGACTTCTATATCATGTTTTGGAAATCACAAATGTATTCTATCATATGTTTATAAATTACAATTGTCTTTTATCATGATTATCGTATCCTACGATGTTGATCGTACCGACTAAATCGTATCGTATTGACTCTGTAAAACGTATCGTACTGACTCTGTCAATCGTATCGTATTGACTCTGTCAATCGTATCGTACTGACTCTGTTAATCGTATCATACTGACTCTGCTATTCAGATGATCATTATTTGTTTTGGTACTTTGTCAAAAACTCTCTCTGCATATGAATCGTACTCATGTTTTTCATTTCTATATATCTCTTGTCCTAACAAAACGATGTCGTTGAGTTAGTTACAAACTAATCAAAACGATGTCGTGTTTTCTGTTTCAATATGACCGTTGGAGGCAATATGACCGTTGGAACCCGAAGCCTATAAATAGGAGGTCATTTGAAACTGAGAGAACAACGATGAACAAAGAGAACGAATGAAGAGAATCTGTGAACTACCAAGATTCTAGAGAGAGACACTGTGACTTCTCTCATTTGCCTTGTGCGTCTGATCATCGTATCGAGGGCTTTCAAGTAATTGAAAGACAGACGTGCCGATCATCGTATCGAGGGCTGCCAGGGATAGGCAGACAAACGTGCCGATCATCGTATCGAGGGCTGGCAGGGATAGGCAGACAGACGTGCCGATCATCGTATCGAGGGCTGCCAGGGATAGGCAGACAGACGTGCCGATAATCGTATCGAGGGCTCACCTAGGTATTGGTGAGACAGACCTTTTATCCTAGGTGAAAGGATAACCCTTCTCTTTGGGTCAAAAGAATTTTAATACTTTTACATTCCCGCTGTTACTTGTATTAGAAAGGGATTTGTATTGTTTCCTTTCTTCTTTACATATTCAATTGTAATTGTTTCAATTACAATCATTCTATTAATTTTTGTATTGATTGATTCTATATGCTTTAAGGTACAATCATTCATCTTTGTATTACTCTGATTATTGTGTTCACCTTGAATACAATTGTTTTACTTTACATTAGTATTACAATACATCATACCTTTTATATTCAATTCAATTGTGGGTGTTTATATTTGTATTAGTTTAAGATCATTTAAACTAATCTCTTTGTTGCTAAAACTTAATGTTTTTTAAACCTACAATTCACCCCCCCCCTCTTGTATTGTTCCATCTAATAGACAAATATATCTACTATTCGATCCAACAATTGGTATCAGAGGAGGTTTTCCACTGATTTGTATTACTAGCTTTATTTCTTATTACAATCTTGAATACTTACTACACTAACGTGTGGAGTGGAAAAGTTGTTTTTGTTATATTAGATGGCAGGAATGAATATCGGATCAATAGATAATCTGAATCCTTCTAGACCACCAATCTTTGATGGGAATGATTATGAGTATTGGAGAGATCGTATGAAGACTTTCGTTATCAATACTGGTGTAGACAATTTTATTATGCTTACTGGGGGTTACAAAATTCCTGACAAAGAATTTAGCACTTTCACCAACCAAGAGAAGCAAGAATATCAACTGAATTACAAGTTACGCAATACTTTATTATGCTCTATGACCAGGAATATATATAGTCAGATATCTTCATGTGAAGCATCCAACTATATTTGGAAGAAATTAGAAGTCACTCATTTTGGTACATCCAAAGTTATAGAAACAAGGAGAGCAATGCTTCGAGCAGAGTATCATGGATTTGTTTTTCCTTATGGAGAACCTGTATGTAAAGTGCAACAAAAGTTTATGACAATTGTCAACAGCTTACAATCTATGGTAGAAAAAGGACTTGATGATGAAGCTCTTGTTGATAAGATTATAGATATTATGCCAAATGAATGGGAGTCGAAAAGGACAGCTATTGATGAAAATAGAAAAGATTCCCAGATTACTCTTGATGAACTCTTTGGAACTCTTCTACAGTATGAGACAAGAATGAAGAGAGATGCTGATTTCAATAAGAAGAATAATGGGAATGGAAGTGTAGCTTTTGCATCTAAAGCTAAAACACCTGAAAGGATTACAGGGTCTAAATCCAAGAAAGTTGTTATATCTGATTCAAGTGATTGTAATCTTTTGGATAATGAGTTAGCCAATCTTGCTCGAAGGATGAACAAGATTGTGGGAAAGAAATATTTTCAATATAGGTTCAAAAAGAAAGACAGGAAAGATAGGAAAGATTCAGAGGTAACTTGTTATGAATGCAAGAAAGCAGGACATATAAGGCCTGATTGTCCTTTACTGAAGAGAAAAGATAGAAAAGAGAAACACTCTGAAAGAAATAAGAAAAGGTTTTATAAGACAAAGAAAGGCTTGAAAGCAAATGATACGTGGAGTGCAAGTGGTAGTGATTCCTCAGATGATTCTTCAGAATATGAGACATCAGGACAAATAAATATTGGACTTCTAGCCAGACTACCAATCGAAGATCATTGTCTCATGGCTAAGGTACATAATGCTGAAGCTGTTACAAATGTCTCTTTAAATGCAAATTATGTTGATAATAGATATTATGAATCTTGAAATGATGAACCCTCATCATCAAAAGATGATACTTTACCTTCTTTTGAAGAAGTCTCTAGATTTGCTAAGTTACTTGAAAATGAAAATTCTAAACTCAAAAAGAGATTTGAAAAAGAAAATTCTAGAATTTCTATTTTGACTAAAGAAGTATCAGATCTTTCTAAAGATCTTGTTTTGAAAACTTATGATTATGAAAACATTTTAAAAACCCTTGAGAAAGTCAAATCTGAAAAGGATAAACTTTCTAAGGATCTTGAAACTGTAATTTCAAAGAAAAACATTTTAGAGCCTAACTCTAGTTCAAATTTTTTAGAAAACAAGAATTTGGTTTTAAAACTAAAGTCAGAGATTTTATCCTTAAAAAAGTGTTTTTCAAACTTTACTCATGGAAAAGAAAACTTTGATAGGAAGTATTCTCAAATTAGACCTTTGAGAAATCGTTCTGGTCTTGGTTATACTTATTCCAAACCTGTTTTTAGTAATAACTATTTTTTTCCTCAAAAAACCATTTTCTGTTCCAAGTGTCAATGTGGTGGACATTGGAGAAGAGATTGTTCTCTTAAAAAAACTCAATCTTTAGGATTTCATAAAGCTCATTTTGCAAAACAAATGTGGATTCCTAAAATTCTTTTATCTAACCCTTCTAGATCCAAACAAGTTTGGATTCCGAAAATCTAATTGTTTCTTTTTCAGGAAAATGAGAAGTGTATCAATAACATTTGGTACATGGATAGTGGTTGTTCTCGACATATGACTGGAAACAAAGATTTCTTTGAAAAGGTTATCAAAACAAAAGGTGGAAAAGTTACCTTCGGAGATAATGCTCAAGGAAATATTGTTGGTATAGGTAATATCATTTTTCTTGGAAAAGTTATTATTTCAAATTTTTTGTTTGTTAAAGGTCTTAGGCACAATCTCATCAGCATAAGTCAATTATGTGATGAAGGTTACCTTGTGAATTTTAGAAATGATAAGTGTCTAGTTCACAATTCCAAGGATGAATTCATTCTATCTGCCCATAGGCAAGAGAATGTTTACACTATTAACATAGAATACCTTAGGAACCAAAACTTACCTTGTTTGAGTGTAATAGAAGACCAATCGTGGATATGGCATAGGAGAATAGGACACTGTAATTTGAGAAACCTAAGAAAACTCTCAAATAAAGGACTTGTAAAAGGGCTACCGGACCTTAGAGATGATTCTTCAAAAGTTTATGATCCTTGTCAATTTGGAAAGCAACATAAAACTAGATTTAAACCAATTAATGAAGTTTCAACTTCTAATGCATTACAGCTTGTGCATATGGATCTATTTGGTCCTTCACAATCTGGAAGCATTGGAGGAAAATACTATGTATTTGTTTTAGTTGATGACTTTACTAGATTTACATGGGTCTACTTTCTCACAAAGAAATCTGAAGCCTTTTCCTATTTCAAAACTTTTAGAGCCCAAGTTAAAAATGAGAAAAACCTACCATTGATAACTATTCATAGTGATCATGGTGGTGAATTTCAAAACTCAGATTTTGAAACTTTTTGTAGTAAGAAAGGTATTACTCACAATTTCTCAGCTCCAAGAACTCCTCAGCAAAATGTTGTTGTTGAAAGAAGAAATCGTATTCTTCAAGAAATGACTCGAACCATGTTGAGTGAATACTCAATTGCTAAGAACTTTTGGGCTGAAGCTGTTAGTACTGCCTGTTATACTATAAATCGTGTTTTAACTATACCATTTCTTAATAAAACCCCTTATGAGTTATGAACTGGCCGAAAACCTAAAGTTTCTTACTTCAATGTTTTTGGATGAAAAGTATTCATTCTGAATACAAAAGATAATCTCCACAAATTTGCACCAAAATCTGATGAAGGAATCTTTCTAGGCTATTCTACAACCTCTAAGGCTTATAGAGTTTTCAATAAAAACACTTGTACTGTTGAAGAAACAGTACATGTAAAATTCGATTAAACGAACCCTTTTGTTTTCAACCAACCCAATCCTACATCCTCGGATGTGTTTTCCAAAAATGTTTATCAACCTTTATTAGAAGAATATTCTGATAAGGAAAATGTTCAAGAAAGTATTCCTGAAACATTTACCACAGAAGATTTTCTACCATATGTTGATGAACAGGTTTTACAAAACCCAAATCAATTGTTTCTTAGGAATCATCCCAGTGATAACATCATTGGTGATATAAATCAACCTGTAAGGACCAGAAATTCCTTAATAAATGAAATAGAACATCTTTCTTTTCTTTCCCAATTTGAACCTAAAAGTCCAAGTGAGGCCTTAGGTGATGATGATTGGATCAAAGCAATGCAGGATGAACTAAATGAATTTGAAAGGAATCAAGTCTGGACTTTAGTTGAAAGACCTAAAGAAACAAATGTGATTGGTGTAAAATGGGTTTTCAGAAACAAGTGTGATGAAAATGGAATCATTGTAAGAAATAAAGCAAGACTTGTTGCTAAAGGCTATAATCAACAAGAGGGAATAGACTATGAAGAAACATATCCTCTTGTAGCTAGACATGAATCTATTCGTATTCTATTATCCTTCGCAGCATATTTCAATTTCAAACTATTTCAAATGGATGTCAAATGTGCTTTTCTAAATGGTTTTGTTCAAGAAGAAGTTTTTGTCGAACAACCTCCTGGTTTTCTAGACCCAAAACATCCTGATCATGTTTTTAAACTTACCAAGGCTCTATATGGTCTTAAACAGTCCCCTAGAGCATAGTATGATAGACTCACAGGATTTCTTTTACAAAACAATTATACAAATGGTACAGCAGATCCAACTCTTTTTATCAAAATGGAAAACAAAAATGTTTTGGTTGTCCAAATCTATGTTGATGACATCATATTTGAATCAACTCAGAAATCTTTAACCGATTCTTTTGCAAACTTAATGAAATTTGAGTTTGAAATGAGTATGATGGGTGAGTTAACATTCTTTCTAGGTTTTCAAATTTCTCAAAAACCAGAAGGAACTTATATATCTCAACATAATTATATTAAAGACTTACTCAAAAAGTATGGATTTGACAAAACTAAAAGTATTAGCACTCCAATTGGTACCTCAAATACTCTTGATCTTGATGAAACTGGGAAACCAGTAGATCAAACAATTTTTAGAGGTATGATAGGGAGTTTGCTATACTTGACAGCTAGTTGACCCGACTTGATGTTTTCTGTATGCTTATGTGCAAGATATCAATCTAATCCAAAAGAGTCATACTTAAAAGCCATAAAGATAATCTTTCGGTATTTAAAAGACACTATGGATTTAGGTCTTTTCTACTCTTCTAGAAATGATTTTGTTTTAAAAATCTATTCAGATGCTGACTTTGGTGGTTGTAGAATGGATAGAAAAAGTACATCTGGAACATGTCATTTCTTAGGAGACTCTTTGGTTTCTTGGTCCTGCAAGAAACAACACTCAGTAGCACTCTCCACTGCTGAAGCTGAATATGTACCAGCTGGAAGTTGTTGTGCTCAAGTATTGTGGATGCAGCACACACTCACTGACTATGGTTTGAGTTTCTCCAAAACTCAAATTCTTTGTGATAATACAAGTGCCATAGCTCTTAGTAAAAACCCAGCACATCACTCTCATGCAAAACACATAGATGTTAGGCATCACTTTCTTAGGGATCACACATAGAAAGGAGATATTATGTTACAATTCATCGGAACGCAAGAACAACTTGCTGACATTTTTACAAAACCTTTACCTTCCGATAGATTTGAATATATAAAACAGAAGGTAGGAATGATTACATTAAAATAATCATTCATATCTACTTCTTGTTTTACATCTCTCCTAATAGTAAGAAACTCCTCGTAGAAAGGGGGAGGACATTTCTTTCTATGTCTTTATGTGTATTGTATGATCTTTAAATATTTACTCTTAATATGTATATTTCAGTTTTCCTGTTTATCGTATTGACAATTTCAGTTTTTCTGTTTATCGTATTGACAGTTTTATCGTTTCGTTCATTTTTTTTCTGTTTATCGTATTGACAGTTTTATAGTATCATTTACTATCGACCGATGATGGTAATCAAATTCTTTTCTATCGTATCGACCGATGATGGAAATCAATTTCTTTTCCATCGTATCATTCAATATTTTTATCAACCGATGATAGTATTGAAATTCTTTTCCATCGTATCATTCAATATTTTTGAATCGACCGATGATAGTATTGAAATTATTTTCCATCATATCATTCAATAGTTTTGAATCGACCGACGATAGTATTGAAATTCTTTTCCATCGTATCATTCAATAGTTTTTGTATCGACCGATGATGGTATTGAGATTGTTTTCCATCGTACTGTCAGATCATGGTAACAAGATTATTTTCCATCGTATGGTCCGATCATAGTAATGACTTTGTTTTCCATCGGCATGATGTTTTTTTTCTTCATTCCTTACGATTGTATTTTCTTTTGATTCTTACCAAAACCAACAATCACCTTATGTTCTCCGACAGGTATCTTTTTCATTTTTTTTAATTTTTTTCTTTCTTTGTTTTAATCCTAACCACTGATCTGGTTTTCTCTAATCCTGACCGTAGAATATCAACGGTCACCCTTTTTCGACCGTAGAAGATCAACAGTCATCTCTTTATCGCCTATAAATACCCCCCTCCCCTCCCCAAACCCACATTGATTTTCCAGGAATTGAGACAAAGCTCTGCTCCACCAGCTATAAAACATCGTACGATCTTCTCAATCGGCATCACCTTTATGTCTCAATCCTCTGCTAACACTCCCGCCGAAATGTCTTCAAAGACTTTTACAGAGAAAGACTTTAACAGAGAAAGGTTAGTATCTCGAGACTTTTTCGATACGTACGATTCTACAATCAGGAGGATCATTTTGTTTCAAGGATGGGAACATCTGTGTGTTGAAAAGCCTGCTATTCAAGATCCAGTTCTTTTTTATGATGTTTTTCAATTTTACAAAACCGTTTCTTTCGACAAAGATATGACTATAAACTTCGCTGTGTACGATAGAAAATTATCTATGTCTGTGAAACAAGCGGCACATTTTCTGAATGTTTCTGTAGAAGGAGATTCTTTTTGTCCATCTCACAAACTACCAGAGGAAGTTGGTACGTTTAATAGAGAAAATGCTGAAAAGTATTTGTTTCTTATTAATGAGGAAAAGAGGAAAGTCTCTAATCTTTCACCGGACAATCGTTTTGTCACTCTATGGATGCAAGGTTTTCTTATCCCAAGTAAAGGGATAGAGAAACTCTGAAAGTTTCTGATATTTTCATGCTTGATTATCTTTTGAACATGAGAAAAGTGAATCTCATGGGTTATATTTTTGAAACCATCAAGAATGTCAAGATAGGAGGGATTAAGTCCCTGATGATAATGTATCCAGCCATCCTTATGAAGTTTATTTTTGAGAGTATGAAGTTTTGTAACATTCCTTTGAAAGGAAAACCCATGGATTTGAGGCCATCTTGGATTAGTAAGAGTACGATGAAAAAGCTGAATGTTTGTTTTGATTCAAATTCAAAACTTTTTTTCAGTGATGTAGAAGCTGAATTGGCTCAGAATCAATCGGCACCTATGCCAGCCAAGGACATTCAATCCACCAGTGTTACTCAAAAGTCTGATCCGCAAACCAGTTCGAAGCCGAAGAAGAAGCCAAGGTACAGTAAGGAGGTTGTAGCAAAATGGAGAAAAGATAAGGAACAGAGAAAAGAAGGTGATCCGAAGTTTTGTCTTGACCCTGCTGAGGCCTTTGCAGAAAGAATAAGGGTAGAAGAAACCCTTCAGGCCGAAAAGAAGAAGAAGGTTCTTTTGAAAAGAAAGGCTCGGGACTTTGATGTCTCTAAAGTCTTGAAAGCAGTTGAAGATGCTAGTGCTCAAATAACTGAAGAAGTGCACCAAGAGCCCATCGTACAGAGTCTTCCTGAGAAAGAAAAAGGAAAACAAGTGATGAAAGAAATAGTGGAAGAATAAGAAGGAGACTTTCTTTTAGAATTTCTTCAAAGTTCAAAGAAGAGTAGAGAGGAATCGGTTCAAAAGTTGAGTGAAGGTGTTCAACAAACTCCTCATGCTGATCAGGAGAGATATCCGGACAGAATGTCATCTCAAGAAATGCAAGGCACTCAATCCTCTCATTCTGATAAAGTTGTTGTCATTAGTGACAAAGTAGAAGAAGAAAGAAAGCAGAAAGAAAAAGCAAAAGGGAAACAGCCAGTTGTTGATTCAAGCAGATCATATGAACTAGCATCGTACGATGAAGATACCGATTCAGACCATACAATCTCTCTCAAGAAGAGTGACTACATTTTTCATGTTTTGAGAAGAGTTGAGAAGACTATTCCTTATTTCTCGAGGTTGGAAGGGAAGATTGATTTTATCACTGACAATCAAAAGTAGAAGTTTGGGTCTGTGAAAGAATTAAGGAAGAAAGTTTTGTCAGTAGAAGCCGATTTGAATGTTCTTTCAGAAGCTCAGTTTCTCATAAGAAGGCTTGTAATAAGATGACCAAGTGGTCGTACAAAACAGAGAGCTCAATCAATGATCATGAAATAGATATTTAAGATATAAGAAGGTTATCAAATGAGCTTGCAATCTCTTTCAACAAGCTTGACAAAGAGACAGTTTAAAGGTTAAACCTTTTGTCTTCTCAAAGAGCCGATGTTCCTTCAGTGAAGACTTGCAAGAAAAAATGAATGTTTTCCAATCTGAATTCTCGAAGGTTTCATCTTTCAAAGATGAAATGGTTTTGCTGAAGAATCAAAATTCTGTGTTATCCAAAGACAACGAGAATTTGCAAAATAGGATTGATACCCTTGAAGAAGTAATCAGAGTCCAGGAGGAGACCATCAGAAATCAAGATCAGATTTTTGCGGATCAATAAGAGCTTCTCAAAACTCAGGGTGAATCAATTTCTGAAGACAAGAAGGAGATCAAGAAGATGAAATCTGTTCTTCATGAGCTTATAAAGAAGGAGAAGGAAAGAGAAAACAAATGATTGTTGTATTTGTTTCTTTTGGAACTTGTCTTTATTTTGTAATAACTCTTATGATCCTTTTCTTTTATCTTTTGTCTTGTATTGCTTCACTAACTCTTTCAGACAATTCAAGTTTACTCCTTTCTTTTTGTAAATCACAAAGGGGGAGAATGTTTTACAAAGGGGGAGAATGCTTTACAATGCTCTTAAGGAAAATCTACGAATACAATCCTTAGGAAAGTCCATACCTAAGGGGAGTTAGTTTTATTCAATTTCTTATTCAGAAGAGTTTTCAATAACTCAGGGGGAGATAAGTATTTCTTGTTACATTTACTTTGTGGGTTGTGCTTTCCAAAAAGGGGGAGATTGTTAAGTAAAAAAGTCTTCTTTTGACTTCTATATCATGTTTTGGAAATCACAAATGTATTCTATCATATGTTTATAAATTACAATTGTCTTTTATCATGATTATCGTATCGTACGATGTTGATCGTACCGACCAAATCGTATCGTATTGACTCTGTAAAACGTATCGTACTAACTCTGTCAATCGTATCGTATTGACTCTGTCAATCGTATCGTACTGACTCTGTCAATCATATCATACTGACTCTTCTATTCAGATGATCATTATTTGTTTTGGTACTTTTTCAAAAACTCTCTCTGCATATGAATCGTACTCATGTTTTTTATTTCTATATATCTCTTGTCCTAACAAAACGATGTCGTTGAGTTAGTTACAAACTAATCAAAACGATGTCGTGTTTTCGGTTTCAATATGACCGTTGGAGGCAATATGACCGTTGGAACCCGAAGCCTATAAATAGGAGGTCATTTGAAGCTGAGAGAACAACGATGAACAAAGAGAACGAATGAAGAGACTCTGTGAACTACCAAGATTCTAGAGAGAGACACTGTGACTTCTCTCATCTACCTTGTGCGTCCGATCATCGTATCGAGGGCTTTCAAGTAATTGAAAGACAGACGTGTCGATCATCGTATCGAGGGCTGCCAGGGATAGGAAGACAGACGTGCCGATCATCGTATCGAGGGCTGCCAGGGATAGGCAGACAGACGTGCCGATCATCGTATCGAGGGCTGCCAGGGATAGGCAGACAGACGTGCCGATCATCGTATCGAGGGCTCACCTAGGTATTGGTGAGACAGACCTTTTATCCTAGGTGAAAGGATAACCCTTCTCTTTGGGTCAAAATAATTGTAATACTTTTACATTTCCTCTGTTACTTATATTAGAAAGGGATTTGTATTGTTTCCTTTATTCTTTACATATTCAATTGTAATTGTTTCAATTACAATCATTCTATTACTTTTTGTATTGATTGATTCTATACGCTTTAAGGTAGAATCATTCATCTTTGTATTACTCTGATTATTGTGTTCACCTTGGATACAATTGTTTTACTTTACATTAGTATTACAATACATCATACCTTTTATATTCAATACAATTGTGGGTGTTTATATTTGTATTAGTTTAAGATCATTTAAACTAATCTCTTTGTTGCTAAAACTTAAAGTTTTTTAAACCTACAATTCACCCCCCCTCTTGTATTGTTCCATCTAATAGACAAATATATCTACTATTCGATCTGACAATACCCATTGATATTTGAATAAATATTTGCACATAATTTTTTTCTGTTGACCACACCTACTGGAAGTTACTTTTATTGTTGGTTCATCAGTTAATTGAATTTTGTATGGTACAATTTATAAATTTTTGTAACTCCCATGAATAATTTGTACACTCATATTTTTTTATCAAAAAAAATATTATACACTGATGCTCAATGTATTAACTCTATATACTATACAATTTATACAAGAATATTCATGTTTATTTTAAATTCACTTATGCTTATCTAAATATCATACATTTTATCCATGTTTAAATGATTAAAAAATTATTATTTTTATTCTGATTTTAAATTTTTTTTTATTTATTTAATTATTTAATTTTTTAAAAAATATAAGAGAATAGGTTTTAAACATTCTCTATAACTATATTCATCTAAAGAAGATTATTCATATGTATGATAAGATAAATTTCTAAAACATATTGTTTTACTCTTATTGTCTGTTAATTTCAAAAGAAAGTGAATTTAATTGATGATTTGATAATTTGAAAGTCAATAATTCACTCTTATAATCAAAAGTTAATGATTTCATTTTAACTCTTAACCATAACAAAGGGGGTAAATTATTCCTTGTTTGGTTTTTTCCATAACAATGGGGGATAATTTTTGAATGTTTTATATCTATAAGGTTTTCATGTTAGATTTTTTAGAGAGATATTATTAGTATTGTTTATCCTTACAAGGAGATAAATTTCTTAAATGGGGAAGGTATTAAAAATGATAATGATTACAATAAAGTGTATAATTTGTAATTTTATTAAAAATATTTTTATTACTAATTCAATTTGATTTCATAAGGGATAAATTTCATGTTTTCTTAGGGATTATATTCAAAGGAAGATTTATCAAACAATATAAAATACTCGGAGTTTTATTTTTGAATTTATTATTAGAATTGCCTTAAAATTTTCCATTTATATTATATGATTTTAAAAATTGGGGAGATTGTTTAGTCAATGAATCTTATTGTACTTGGTTTTTATACGTTCAAATACACTTCATTGAGGTTTTAATATTACTTTTTTTGACATTTAAGGTTTTTTTATATATAATTATTTTCTAGAAATTTTATTTCATTAAACTCTACATTACCAAGCAATAGAAGGTGTTTTGTGATTGTTAATAGAGATGGACATATTATATGATGAATTAATATGCCACATATATCAGGTGATGTATAAATGTATTTGATATTGTTCAAACTAAACCTAAAGAAGTTGGAATCCAATCATTATAATTTGTTTTATTGAGGTTTATAAATTCAAACTGAGGATTTAAGGAAAGCTATTATTTACATAATAAATTTGAACAATTCAATCATTTTGAAGTTGTTTTAATCATCACATTATTGGTGGGTGCTTATGATTTTTTTATCATTATGGAGATTCATTTATATAATTAATGCGTTGGGGTTTTATTATTAATGTTCTATATTTTTTTCTTATATTTAGTCATTTTTTATCTTTTGTGGTCTAAAATCATTTAGGATAGATGCTATTTTTTTCAATCTAAGTGGTTGAGGGATTCCAAATATAGAAAGATGGATCCTTTCCAATGGGGTCAAAGTTCAAAAACATTAGTGTGATTGGGTTTGTTGTATCTAATCCTATGCGATCATGGTATTCTGTGAATAGAAAGATAGATTGTCCAATCAACCTAATAAATAGATTCTATAGATATGAAGACAAAATATTTATGTATAGTACACTAACACAGTTTGATAGTTTTATAATTTAGGTTCTTTCAAGGCCTCTAATGGGGATACCTAGATCATCTTGAATATCCTCATGTTTATTTGGATAAAAGAAAATACTACAATTGATTGGAAGTATTTTGATAATAAAAATACCTTAGGAGCATTTGTTTTATTACTCAATACATCATCAATTTTTTTAATTTTATCTATGTTTATGTTTAAATTTATTTTGTGAATTTTCATATTTTTATGATAGTGGATTTAATTTTGATAGATTATTTTCTACTATGTTTACACATTTAAAAAACTTATTTAATTGGAATATCATATCATTTGATCAAGTTACACATATAGTGGGATGAAGAAAATATTCACATCTTATACTATAATTCTCCCTCCTCTTGTAGTTATATGTATCATTTCATATGGGACAACAATCATAATAATTATCACGAACTTATTTATATGGAAACATTTGTGGTTTCTCTACTAAAAAACTTGTTGATCACCCCTTTGATAACTATAGGTTTTGGATGATATTATTATTTGTTCGATTCTAAAACAAGAGACCTCATAACACATAAAGTTGATTCAAAGGTGGTTGATCATAGATTAGAGAAGGAATCAATTATACATAGGTTGGTGATTCCATAATCTAGAGTATTAGGTGGGAAAATAGGTATTATTACTAATGTCACCTTGATTAGGATAGATATGGATTCATATATAGGGGAAATTTGTACAAAAGTATTTTTATCCATTTTTGGTTATTGAGATGATTGTTACAGTTTCATATATTATAGTTATTTTTTAAAGATATAGTGTTATGTGCAATGTATTAACCTTAAACCATAGAACACGATCAAGGAAGACAATATCATGGTAGAGGATAATGTTCTATTAGAGAAGTGACCATTTTTTATAGTGTAACATAGTAAGAAGATACATTGTGAAAAATTTTATCCCCCATATGTTTAAAATGGACACAATAAAAGTATCTAGTATCAAACTTGGAAGTGGGAGGCTAATATATGAGTGCAATGCACAAATTTATTCGTTGTAAATTTTTAATGATACTTCTCAACAATGAGATACCATATATTAGGGATTTGTAAAAAACCATTTCTATAATGGTAAAAATTCCATTTAATTTCCGCATACTAATGTGATTTTTATTCATTTTTGTTGTATAAGGGGTGGAAGCAGTATCAGTTTGATTTTTTGAGAATGGGTTAGGTGGAATTTTTCTAAACATTGAAACAACTGTTGTTGAAAGCCTAGTGGGAGGCCACCAGACTTATGGTTTCCTAGGATGGTGATTCTAAACCTATATTTGAGGTTTTGGTGGGATCCCATTAGAACCCCAGTTGACCATCAGAGTTCTGGTGGGTTCCCTTGAGATCCAATAATAACCTAGACCCCCATTTAAAATGGGGTATTATAGTACTTTCAGTGGCCAATATTTTTTAAAAAATAACTCTACTTAACCCCAATATGCCCCATGAACATCACCTATTCCTTATATAGTTTTTCATTTTCCAATGTGGTTTTATTATTAATTTCTTACATGATTTAAGTGTTATCACATATTTCTGATTTTAAAGGAAATAAAAATTCTATATAACTAACTATTATTGGTTTCTTCCCTATTTTCACTTCCATCCCTTTCTAATCCCTAATTTTGGGGATTTTAGATGTTTTTTCGATTTCATTTGATCAAGGCTGAATCTTCCAAAGATCATTCACATATGGGATCCTATAATGTAAAGTTAAGTGGTTCCAAGAATTTTATATTGTTTTATATATGTTTTCATGTGATGTGTGGTGTATTGGTTATGTTGATAATTTCCATATAACCCATAATGAACCTAAATCAGGTTTTTTTCATAATTATTGAATGATGGATCATTAGAACCATGAGTAGAGTTTTTATGGTTTATGTTTGATTTCTTTCAAGTTGATGGCCATGTTCTTGAGAAAATAGATTGGTAACCTAGATAATAGAACCTAATAGGGGTATTCCTATTGTATGTAATGATAAATGGACTTTAATAGGTGTCGTAGAATATTCTTATTCACAGTAATCTCGATCATAAGAAATGATTTCATGGGTTTAACTTCATAATGGGGATTTGGGTTACTTATAGCTGGTTGGATTATTTATTTGTGAAGGGGTAAGGACATACCACCATTAAATAAATAGATCTAAGAATATTATACATCCAATATATAATGGAGAGAAAAAATTGTTCATGAGATACCTATCATAATACTAAATTGAAATTGCAATTGGACACCACTTCAATCCTTATTATGATATGTATGTAATATATTTTAATGAGTTATTTAATATTACTTGAAATTTTATTATAAATACTATGATATACCTTTAGATATATTTTTTATATTATCAAAGGCATAAGAGGATATGATCAATTTCTATAGTATTGTAAATGCATGGGAAGATATCCCCAGCTTTCTTGATATTGTTAGTCATAATATGATATTCCAAAATTATTTTTTATTGTTAGAGTCATGGAGTGATGGTCCCACTTTCATTTATATTATTTGAATCCAAGGGATGATATTTCTACATTCCTTGATATTGTTAAATGCATGTGGTAATATCTCCCCTTTCCTTGGTATTGTTAAAATCATAGGATGACATGAATACTTTCCCTTCAAATGGGTGAAGGAATTGGAAAATATACCCACTTTCCCTTAATTACATGACCATATTCCCTTGATATGGTCGAAGAGATGGTGTGATATAACCTATTTTGATAACTAAATTTAATTACATGTGATTTTATTCCCACAATCCATTACTGTGGTTAAATTAATGGTATTATTTACCAACTAGCCCTGGATAAGGTTAATCTAATGTTAATAATTTCCTTTTATTTTATATATTGCTTATGGTATCATATGATATACCCACGAAAATTGATTTTATTATTGAATGGGACCCTATTCCCATTAACTCATGATATTAGAAAAGGTAAGGGATAAAATTCTTAAATAAAACTATATATAGTAGGTATTTTAGATTTTATTCCATGAAAGAATATATAACCCATGATTTTATGACGTTGGATGGGATTCCAACTAGATTTCTTATATTGTTAATATTTTATTTGTTGGTGCATATGTTGAATTGTGTCTTATAATGTTTGATTATATACATAAGTTCATACATTAAACCATCCCTATGATATTATCTATGACATTTTCAAGACTATATTTGCATGGGTCTATGTACATATGTTATCTAATCAAGTGGATTTTATAGAACCCAATGTTAAGACAATTATTTTTATTATTGTTATTATTATTATTATTATTATTATTATTATATGGATTCTATAATATCAAATCATATAAACATATATATATTCTCTATTTTTACATACATCATTGGTGGTGGGCTAATGAGTTGTACTAACATCCTACATTGGCACTTTGGTGTGTATATAGAATTTATAATCATGGATAAATGTAAGAGAAATGAGCATGTGGTTGATGGGTTAGATGGATGGATATTTTATAGTAGATGATGGGATTGGGAAAAGATATATACCCATTTTTTTCATGTGTATCATTTTATTAACTTTTTCATAGCATTTTTAATACCCCAAGCTTCCACGATACGCTTCTCTTTCAATAATTCAATAGCTTGCATTCAACGCACGTTCGAGATTCTAATGCACCGCGACCAATCAAAATAGCCATTATGAATAGCAATACCCAATTTTTGAAATTATATATATTTTATATTTCAAAATTGACTTCATTTTTGGATTCGGAATATCGAAATTAGCCTATGTAGAATTTTTGGTATTTTTCTAAGAACTTCAAATTTTTTATGAATAGTGAAAAACACTTAAAAAACACTTTTTCAATAAAAATAATTTATAGTGATAAATTATACTATTGAGTGGTTTTACAGTATAATTAGAATATATTTTTACCATTTCATCCAATTTTGTTCATTATAATTAATTTCACTTTGAAATTAGACACAAACAATTGTCAATCTTTTGATATATATTGTTTCTTAAAAACATGCTATTTGTTGTGACAGCGGGAATTAATTATAAAATTAATTAATGTAACTTATATTTTTGGAATTTTTTAAAATATTAATCAATTTTTAATTTGGAATATCAACTATAGATTAGGGTGAAATTTTGGCATTGTTCTGAAAAACATCAATTTTTGATGAGTAGTGAAACCACTAAGTGGTAGTTAAAAAACTGATTTTTTGTTTAAATGAAACATTAGCACTTCTGTGATTTGATTTTCAAAAATCCAACATACATGGTTTTCAATAGGAAGTAAAATGTGATTTAATTGGATTAAAATAATTTTTTGGTGAATAGAAACTTTTAAGTTTAATTAATCGCGATTAAAGGTAATTAGTGAAATTTAAGGTAAAAATGATATTATAAAAATATGAAATGAGCTTTACACATGTCCTACACCTATTGGATGAGTCATGGCCGACCAAGAAAATCCATGGGTCAACTTGGGGACCCCATGGAGCCACTTTGGTAGGAAAATGATATTAAATATTTTTTATTTAATGTTAAAATTAAAATGTCACAAACATGAGTTGTTTTACTAAAACAATTTTTAAATGGGGTTATACAAGTCATATTTTTGACTACAAATATTCATTAGAAATATAAAACTATTTACTACATAATTTTATTTGTTTTATAATTTTTAGACATTAAATAAAGTTAATTATTTATGACACCATGATGATGTAGAGATTACCTCATTAATTAATGATTTAAATAAAATAAAAAGAAAATGAAAACTCTAAGACATAAACTTGTAAAAAACCAGTTTGATGAGTATATTTCGAACACTTATAACCTTATACTCAAAATATATAAGTTTGGGACCTTTAAAAACCGAAATCGTTATATAATAAAGTAACATTTCCTGAATTTCCAAGAGTGCCCCTCCTCTCCTCTTATAAAAGGACCACACCACTACCACCTTACTCACGCCTTCAAGCCATTTGAATAGTCCAAACTCTACCCCAATACTCTCCCAACTTCCCTCTATTACTCCTAGAAGCCTCACTTTGGGCAGAACTCTTCCTAAGTAGGCCTTTGAGCTCAAATCAAAAAGAGTTACCCGTTTTAAAGGTAGTGTTTTCTCTTGTGTTCTTATGTTTTATTTTGCTTCTCCAACCCCCTAACCTCTTTTTATTCATTTTTTTTGTAACAACACCAGTATCCTAAATATACTAGGATTTTGTTATAAGAAGTATTTGAGCTACATTTACACACACTTACATCTAATGGTTAAAGAACATATTGTTTCTGTGGATGGCGAATTTCTGCCTCACGAAGCAATGATTGTTCAACACTCATATAACACCTTCAAAGGTGGCCATTAAGATGTCACGATTTTTATATATGATATATAATATGTTTATTTTTTTACTTAAGCTTCTGTATTTTTCATTCATGGCATACTTTTACGGTTTCCATTATGGGTAAATGCGATATCTTCATTTTAGGAAGTGCGGACTACCGCCCCCTCAAAGTGATTTGAATCGTTAATGCCATATGTGGGATGTATAATGGATGGAATAAATGATATTATATATGATATTATATTGTAATTATATTATACCTTTATATAATTATAACTTCATTCCATTAAATACGAAATAGAAATGAAAGTAGCGTTCATACGTACGTACGACTTACCGTCTCCATGAACGGTGCATTACATTTCTTACCTATAAATGTTATGTAATATTATAAATGAATGTATATACTGGATATATATGATATATATGATATCTAAATCCTGAATATAATTCTGGATATAATGGATATTTCACCACATGAATAACTTGTAATTATAAGAAGTTTATTTTTGACTCAAGTACCAAAGATCGACAAAATGACCGTTATTAACTTAAATAATGACATAATGTTCATAACATGGTAGTAAGTGATATAAAAGGAATAATTAACATGAAAAAGGTTCTTAAGTAAGTATAAATTAACTCTATTTTATTATTCAGGAGGTTAAAGAATGATCGAGTCAAGTCAGACATGAGGTAAGGGAACTTCTTAACCCAATTTCCATTATTTGGGTTAATATTCTACTTTCAAATTATGTCATGATATTATTATTTACTATCTGGCATTTATAATTTATTTATGTGTAAATATATTGAATACACATAATAGATTTATTTTATTTAAAAAATGATCTTTGTAAGGGACTTCGTCTCAATCTCTATTCATTGAGGCATATTTTGTTTTATACACAAATTTCTTTTATATGGTGTATAAACCCCTTTGACTTTTATGTTTATTCAAAAAGAATCCATTCATATGAAGTGTTTTACTAAACAACAAAAATGAATGTTTTTCTTCTCGTACATAAGTGGTGACAACGACTTCTCCGCCGCCGGGACCATTATTTGAGTTTCGGCTTCCTCTACAATCCATAACTTTTTTTAAATGAAAAATAAATACATAGTTTTAATTTTCTATTATTTTGGTATTCAAAATGGTTTTGAAAGTGTTTTTATTATATAAATGTGTTGTATTGATATATTGTGATTGAAATGTGGAAATTTTATGTTTTCTTTATGCATGTGTTATGTGATACGATTATGTTATGGTTTATGATATGTTTAAACCAATTCATATGAGGAATGCATTGGACTTAATAAGTGACGGGTGGATCCCACTATAGCTCCTCAATGCATCGACAGGTCACATGAGACAATCTAGTGTCTTGGAATGAGGCCTTGAGAAAATATTATTTGTAGTCTTGGCATAAGGCCTTGGATACGTGGTTATGATAGTCTGGAATTATGCATTCCATCGTTATGAAAGTGGTTATTGATATTGCATGTGATTATTCGACCAGTAGAATATCCATGTGAATATGTAAATGGAATTATCTCATTTTACTTTTTACATATTATGTTGAAGTTAAAGTTTAAAAGGATTTTGTTTTAGTTATACATTGCCTAAAATGTTTTTGTTTATTTATGAAAGCTTCCGCAATATTGTTATCCTTACTGAGCATCTAAGCTCACCCCTTTCAATGTTTTATTTTTTCCAGGATGTGAAGAAATATTTTATGAATGACCTACAGGGATAGTCTGAAGGGGATAGAAGTGTAGACTATGGATACTATGTTATTATGATTTTTCACATTATGATGTAATGTAACATTTATGAATGTATCTAGTGTTTCCAAGTCTACTAAACTAATCGGTCTTTCAAGAATTGATCTTTTGTGATCATGAAAATGTTATGAAATAATGCACCGACTCTGGGTAACTGGGGTCGGGGTGTTACAGTTGGTATCAGAGGCAGTTTAGTACTACCCTTGGAAGCTAGATTTAGATAAACTCTGATTAGAGCACATTTCCCTAAGAAAGAAATTGAGGATTAGTATAGAATAACATCCTATAATTTTAGTATTATATAGATTTTGTGAGTTTTCCGAGAAATACATACCTGTCTGGATACGAGAAGGTAGAGGCGGCTCTGGCACATATGTACCTAGGGGTAAAACCTGAAAACACTGCTTTGAGGTAGACTCGATTGAGAACTGGTGCACGACAACGGGCCTTGCTGCACTCTTGGTTACGACACTCCCAGGGAATATTCTTAGGATAATTCTCATTTTTTTACAAACCATTATGAAGGGTTTATGAGTATAGAATTCCTCAAAGAAAATTGTTTTTATGATTACGGATTATACCCATAAATATTTCAATTTATGTTAAGTGTTTTACAAGTATGGAATTATGTATTTTAATTCATAAACTAATCTAGTTTATGCCATTGTTTAGAAATGGCGCCAAGTGGGAGGAATGGAAACCGTATCAATGTACGCACTCTGTGTAGGGATTTCCCTCCTGCTCATGATAATTATTGGGGAGCTAGAGATACAACTGGTGCTGATCAACTTATTACCATACTGGGACAACTCACTCTGGTTATGAATAATAACCTTACTCGTATCGAGCACCCTGATCCACAACGTGGAGGATCATTGTTAGACCACTTCATGAGGCAACAACCACCAACATTTAATGGGGGTACAAATCCATTAGTAGCTGAGCAATGGATAAACTCTTTAGAGAAAATATTCCATGCCTTCGAGAGTAGCGAAAGGGAGAATGTTGTCATGGAAGTTTACCGCCTTACTGGAGATACTGATCAATGTTGGTCGCTGATTCAAAACCCAAAGGAAGATGAAGAAGTATCAATTATGGAATGGAGAGAGTTCAAATATCTTTTCTTAGAAAAATACTTCCTTCGTGACCATAGAGCAGATATGGAAAGGCAATTTCTGAGTCTGAGGCAGAAGGAGGATGAGAATGTCTCAAAGTATGAGGTTAACTTTACAAGATTAGCGAGGCATGCTACAGATTATATACGTAACCCAAGAAGTAAGATCGATTGTTTCTTTCAAGGGTTAAAACTGTTTCTTCGTCGAGCATTAGTATCAAAATATTTCTCAAGGTATGAAGATATAGTCTCATGTTCTATCAAGACAGAAAAGTAATTCTCTAAATCTTATGACAACAATGTAAAGGAAGAGAAGAAGAGAATGGTGGAACAAGAGACAGATAAAGGGAAAAAGGGAAAGAGGGATTTTCCATTATGCAATAATTGTGGGAAGAATCACCCCAGTACTTGCCTAAAAGGAATGGGAGTTTGTTATAAATGTGGAGAAAAAGGTCACCAAGCTCATGATTGTAAGGGAAAGAAAGAGGATATCAATGTTGAATGCTAAAATTTTAGATAAATGGGGCATTATGCAAATGAATGTCCTAATCTTCAGGGAAACATACCTCCGAAAAGGCCAAGGGATCAAGGCCAATCTTATGTTGTTACGACATATGAAGTTGAATAATTATTTTATTTGTGTTTTTGGACTCAAGAACTATATTATGGTTATAAGAATAATGTGATATATATAAGGATTGTACTGTAGTACTTTTTGTTTTCATTAAGGTTTTAATATGATGAAGGTAATCATATTTTTAATATGTGGCAATAAGAGAAACTTTACCTTGTTTGGGGAATCTGATGTCACAATTGATTTTGGAAATTAGAGATCTTTTACAGAAAGTCTGGAAAGAGGTATTTTGAATAACTATAAAGGTTGGAATGGATTAAGTTGAACTTTGGATAGTATTGTAAGGATAAAACATTTATGAAGATTATTTTTGGAATATTATAATACTATAGTTTTAGGAAAAGGACAACCTGCAGGTTGGGGGACAACTCGTCGCGTCGGAAAAAGTTGCTGGAATCGAACCCACAACCATAGTGCGACAAGCCTTTATTACCTACCACAAGCCTACAGGAAGTCCCTGGTTATTACAAAATAGTTTTTCTAATCTAAATGGTATGTGGTAATATTTTAAACCTTATTCAATTAAGATAAATAGAATATTTTTGAGTTCTGTTACCATTTGGAGTGAAAGATGGGTTTGTGGTAAAAATTTATTAAAGAATGAAAGTCTACATGAAAAATAATTACATTTCCTTACATTCTTAGTAAATCTCCTAAATGAATTCCTCAACTTTATAAAAGGTAACTTAAAACAAAAATGTTGCCGATTAACTTTTCCAAATGGGGATTCAATGACTATTTAACCAATCACAAGTTTGTGATTTTCTAGTGGTTAACTTTATCCTAATCCGATTTTCTACAACTCTCCATCAGACCTTGATGGTTTGTTTTTCTTCCATATCCATGTTTTCATAGAATCCTAGTATGGGCTATCTCGGGTGACCTTTGTACTTATCTTTCTTTCTTTTAAAGTTATATTTTTATTAACCTTATTTCGGATGTGGGTTTCCCACTAAGGTATCTTCTATTTTCAACCATTTATTTTCAAATAAAAATTTCAAATTACGAGTACACAATTTATTTAAGGAGGGGAAAATGTAACACCTCGAGCTTCCATGATACGCTTCTCTTTCAATAATGCAATAGCTTGCATTGAACGCAAGTTCGAGATTCTAACGCAACACGACCAATCAAAATAGAAATTATGAATAGAAATACCCACTTTTTGAAATTATATATATTTTATATTTCAAAATGGACTTCATTTTTGGATTCGGAATATCGAAATTAGCCTATGTTGAATTTTTGGTATTTTTCTGAGAACTTCCAATTTTTTATGAATAGTGGAAAACACATAAAAACAACTTTTTTAATCAAAATAATTTAGAGTGATAAATTATACTATTGAGTGGTTTTAGAGTATAATTAGAATATATTTTTTCCATTTCATCCAATGGTTGAAATTGGACATAAACAATTGTCAATCTTTTGATATATATTGTTTCTTAAAAACAAGCTATTTGTTGTGACAGTAGGAATTAATTATAAAATTAATTAATGCAACTTATATGTTTGGAATTTTTTAAAATAGACATAAATTTTTAATTTGTAATATCAATTATATCTTAGGGTGAAATTTTGGCATTGTCCTGAAAAACATCAATTTTTGATGAATCGTGAAACCACTAAGTGGTAGTTAAAAATCTGATTTTTCATTTAAATGAAACATTAGCACTTCTGTGATTTGATTTTCAAAAATCTGACATACATGGCTGTCATTAGGAATTAAAATGTTGTTCAATGGGATTAAAATAATTTTTTTGTGAATAGTAACTTTTAAGTTTAATTAATCACGATTAAAGTTAATTAGTGAAATATAAGGTAAAAATGATATTATTAAAATATGAAATGACCTTTTCACTTGTCCTACCCCTATTGATTGAATCCTGGCCGACCAAGACAATCCATGGGTCAACTTGGGGACCCCATGGAGCCACATTGGTAGGAAAATGACATTAAAAACTTTATATTTAATGTTAAAATAAAAATGTCACAAACATGAGTTGTTTTACTAAAACAATTTTTAAATGGGGTTATACAAGTCATATGTTTTACTATAAATATTCATTAGAAAGATAAAATGATTTCCTACATCATGATATTTGTTTTCTAATTTTTAGACATTAAATAAATTAAATTATTTATGACACCATGATGATGCAGCGATTACCTCATTAATTAACAATTTAAATAAAATAAAACGATAATGTAAACTCTAAGACTTAAACTTTTCAAAAACATATTGGATGAGTATATTTCTAACCCTTATCACCTTATCCTAAAAATATATATGTTTGGGACCTTTAAAATCTGAAACGCGTTATATAATAAAGTAACATTTCATGACTTTCCAAGAGTTCCCCTCCTCTCCTCTTATAAAAGGCCCCCACCACTACCACCTTACTCACACCTTCAAGCCATTTGGCTCAGCGAAACTCTTCCAAAATACTCTCCCAACTCCCCTCTATTACTCCTAGAGGCCTAACTTTGGTCATAATTCTTCCCAAGGAAGAATTGGAGCTCAAATCAAAAAGAGTTACCTGTTTTAAAGGTAGTGTTTTCTCTTGTGTTCTTATGTTTTATTTTGCTTCTCCAACCCCCTAAACTATTTTTATTCATTTATTTTGTAACAACACAAGTATCCAAAATATACTAGGATGTTTTTATAAGAATTATTATATCTAAACTTACACACACTTACATCTAATGGTTAAAGAACATATTGTTTCTGTGGATGGAGAATTTCTGCCTCACGAAACGATGATTGTTCAACACTCATATAACACCTTCAAAGGTGGCCATTAAGATGTAACTATATTTATAAATGATATATAATATGTTTATTTTTTTACTTAAGATTCTGTATTTTTCATTTATGGCATACCTCTATGGTTTCCATTATGGGTAAATGCGATATCTTCATTTTAGTAAGTGGGGACTACGGCCCCCTAAAAGTGATTTGAATCGTTAATGCCATATGTGGGATGTATAAAGGATGGAATAAATGATATTATATATGATATTATACTGGAATTATATTATACCTTTATATAATTTTATGTTCATTCCATTAAATATGAAATAGAAATGAAAGTAGCGTTCATGCATACGTACGGCTTACTGTCTCCATGAACGGTGCATTTCATTTCGTACCTCTAAATGTTATGTAATATTATAAATGAATGTATATACTGGATATATATGATATATATGATATCTAAATCATGAATATAATTCTGGATATAATGGATATTTCACCACATGAACAACTTGTAATTATAAGAAGTTTATTTTTGACTCAAGTGCCAAAGATCGACAAAATGACCGTTATTTACCTAAATAATTACATAATGTTCATAACATTGTAATGAGTGATATAAAATGAATAATGAACATGAAAAAGTTTCTTAAGAAAGTATAAATTAACTCTAGTTTATTATTCAGGAGGTTAAAGAACGATCGAGTCAATTCAGACACGAGACAAGGGAACTTCTTAACCCAATTTCCATTATTTGGGTTAATCTCCTACTTTCAAATTATGTCATGATATTATTATTTCCTATCTGGTATTTATACATTATTTATGTGTAAATATGGTGAATACACATAATATATCTATTTTATTAAAAAATGATCTTTGTAAGGGACTTCGTCTCAATCTCCATTCATTGATGCATATTTTGTTTTATACACAAATTTCATTTATACGGTGTATAAACCCCTTTGTCTTTTACGTTTATTCAAAAGGAATATTTTTATATGAAGTGTTTTTCTAAATGACAAAAAAGAATGTTTTTCTTGTCATACGTAAGTGCCGATAATGACTTCTCCACCGCCGGGACCATTATTTGAGTTTCGGCTTCCTCTACAAGCCATAACATTTTTTTAAAAGAAAAATAACTACATAGTTTTAATTTTCTTTTATTTTGGTATTCAAAATGGTTTTGAAAGTGTTTTCATTATATCAATGTGTTGTATTGATATCTTGTGATTGAAATGTGGAAATGTTATGTTTCCTTTATGCATGTGTTATGTGATACGATTATGTTATGGTTTATGATATGTTTAAACCTGTTCATATGAGGAATGCATTGGACTTAATAAGTGACGGGTGGAACCCGTTATAGCTCCTCGATGCATCAGTAGGTATCATGAGACAATCTAGTGTCTTGGCACGAGGCCTTGACAAAATATTATTTGCAGTCTTGGCATGAGGCCTTGGCTACATGGTTATGATAGTCTGTCATTATGCATTCCATCATTACGAAAGTGGTTATTGATATTGCATGTGATTATTCGACCAGTTTAATATCCATGTGAATAAGTAAATGGCATTATCTCATTTTACTTTTTACATATTATGTTGAAGTTCAAGTTTAAAAGGATTTTGTTTTAGTTATACATTGCCTTAAATGTTTATGTTTATTTATCAAAGCTTCCGCTATATTGTTATACTTACTGAGCATCTGAGCTCACCCATTTCAATGTTTTATTTTTCCCAGGATGTGAAGAAATTTTTTATGACTGACCTATAGGGATAGTATGAAGGGGATAGAATTTTGGACTATGCAGACTATGTTATTGTGATTTTTCACTTTATGATGTAATGTAACATTTGTGAATGTATCTAGTGTTTCCAAGGCTACTAAACTAATCGGTCTTTCGAGACTTGATCTTTTGTAATCATTCCAATGTTACGTAATAATGCACTGACTCTGGGTAACAGGGGTCAGGGCGTTACATCATTGTTATAATTAACCCATCTGTAATTCTTACTTATATGTATATTATCTGTATAAAATTATATTAGTTCCTTATTTTTCTATAAAATACAGTTTATTATTTTATTATTAGCTCATAGAAATAATTTACAAAATAAATTATTTATTTTTGGTTGAGGATAGTTAATGATTCTTTTATTACAATTTATACATATTGTATTTAGAGGGTTTAATATCCCCATATTACTAATAGACTCTCACTGTTAGTTGGAAGCATCTAACACATGGGGAGATGTATATTAGATAATGTGTCTTTCCCAGTTGGATGTTATTTAATAAACAATATTTTTTAATATATTATTGATAATAAATTATTTAATTCCACTATTTTAATCATTAAGTTAATATTGAATGGATATTTAAAACTATGGAATTAATTAAAAAATTAACAAAAAATCGATGTTGGCCCTTTTAAATTCAACCTAGTTTTTTAAACATAAAATATTCCTTGATAAAAATAAAAAATTTAAGTTTCATTAAAATTTTCTAAAAACATTGGGATTAAATTTTAATTTTCTTCATTCATTCTAGATCTCTCTTTTATGAGGATAAAATTGTCAATGAATTTGAAGTTAGATTTGAATCATCAACATGTACATCACCTCACCATTAGGGATATAAATTCAATTCCAATGATTATATTGTAATGATATATATATATATATATATATATTAAATTAATCAAATCAAACATTTAATTTCACTAGTTTTATAGTTGTTTCACTAGTTATATGTCTATAAAGGTGCTGCAAATGGGAATAAAATCATAAGGTTAAAATCCACATTTACCCTTATTGTTATTTGAACCCTATCCCCCATACACTATATTTATTTATGTTCTTCAGTTATAAATGGGGTTTAAAATTGATTAAAGTGTTTTTATACAAATATTGTGGTTTATTTTCACTTCTTTAACTATTTTTTACAATAAATTCTTTCATGTAAGGATATTTTCCAAGAGGATTATGCCTTCTACCTCGAATTTATAATGTTTTTTTCTTGTAATTGTAGTACTAATTTTTATTCAATTAAAATTATTTTTACTCTCTAAAATTATTTTATTTTTATAATTTTGGATGTATTATTTTAGTGGAGGCAATATTAGGTCATTCTCATACAATTTTTTTAAAATAATTTCCTTTATATAGTACCTTCTCATAGTCAATCTAATTTCTACATGCTTCACATATTAGATTTAAATAAAAAATTTCACTATAATTTATCATAATATAGTTTATAGAAGGAATATTTAACTTCTAAGGAACTTGATCAATTTTTAATTAGCATGTAAGGTGCATATATTGTGAATTACAGGAATAATACTTCTATCGCAAAATCTAATCAACCTGGGATCAATTTGTACGGTTAATATATAATCCAAAAACCCAAATTATAAATATTTATAGGGTCTATAGGATAACCAAAATTTCCACTCACTATATTTTGGATTTGGACCATTATTAATGTAGGGTTCCATGATTAGATGTCCCAAATTTATTGTCATGACCCATCCTCGGTGCCCGTGCCGTGACTACCCCAAGCCCGCCTTCCATAGGCCAGGGCCTGGCGACTAGTACTAAAGGTGTAAATCCTAATAAAAAGGGAAGTCATTGCCTTTATAAAGTAAACAAACACCCCAGAGTAAGAAAGATGAAGTAAACACTATGTAAAATGGGTACAATTGTATGTGTTGGAAAGTAATGGGCCAGAATACAAACCCAACTGAAAGTAAAGTACAACTGAAAAGAAATTACAACAACTGAAAAGTAAATAAGCAATGCCGAGCCATCCACTAGAAATCCCACATGAAGGGTGGGTACAAATAGTCTCATCAGCTCCTCGGTTCCAGTCGTCTGCTCCGTGTATATCCCTCCCAGTGGTCCACCTCCAGGTACCGACTCGCTCCACAATCCTTAACCACGATCAGCGTTGTCCTTCGTCTGTATCCAACACAACGTAGTGCGGGCATAGCCCATGTAGGGGTGAGTATACGCTACTTAGTAGGGACCCCGAGACCCCCAAAGGTCTCCCAGAATCCACGAAGGATAATCCACAATGGAAAGATACAATCATGAAGTAACAAACAAATTTATTTAGGTATATTCCCATACATATACCTAAGTCATCAATTCCGGTTTGGATCCAACATCCGAGCCCAAGTTTGATCTAGTACACACAGGAAAGCACAACCAATCCACACGGGATTACACAACCCAATCCACACAGGATAACAAAACAATCAAATCAAAGATAATGACTGAAAATCAAGACTCAGCTCACACAGGTATACTTCTTCGTAAGATGATAGAGATGATCAGGTTTAGGCACTGATTCATCTAAGCTGTAGGACCCACATAGGATACAAGACCAGCTAAGATGTCGGACCCACAAAGGATACAAGACCAGCCACTCTACCGGACCCACATAGGATACAAGTACAAAGTCAAATACTGTCGGACCCATGTTGAATACAAGAACAGTAGTCACATACTACCGGACCCTCATAGGATACAAGAATAGTAGTCATCGTTTTCAAACACACGTAGGATTTTAGTACGGTTGTCGTCGCTGCCGAACCCATGGAGGATCCCAGTACAGTCGTCACCGTCATCGTAGTCGCAGCCAGCTCTAGGGTTCCCGCACACAACATGCTCGATTCCCGGAGGGTATGCTCCACGAGCCAAGGGGGGTCGATACATCAACTTACACGTAGTCATGAATTTATTTATCCCAAAGTTCTGTCTCGTCAAAAGGAACTCAACGCAACAGACAGCATGTCAATCGGACGCCCGGTCTGAAGGTTATTGGCCTTTTCGTCCCAGGAGCCCAGTTGGGTTTTAAGTCAAAACCAACCCAACCATACACCAACTGAATCTAAACTTCGATCGAAGTAATCCAAAATAACCGTCTCACTATGAGGAATCCAACAAAGTCGATGACACGTCAATCAGACGTTCGGAGCTCAAGTTATAAGCGTTTCCGCTTTGAGGGCCCGGTTAGTTTCGTGTTCAAACAAACCCGGATGTATGAAAAGTTCTCCAACACCTTAAGTGTAATATACCGAAACGACCGTCTCGATCCAAGGATCACATCACAACTGACGGTGCGTCGATCGGAGGTCCGTAGACCATGTTATGGGCCTTTGTATGGAGCTGTCAAATTTTAGGGGGGTTTGGGCCCGGACCGACCCGGATCGAGACCCCCCGGGTCCGGGTCGACCCGACCCGGTTCCGGGTCTGGCCCATTGGGGCGCGTCCTGACTCGGCTGGTGCGGCCCAGCCCAACCGGCGCTGGTGGTCTGACCCGACATGGCTGATCCGGCCCGGCACGGGCACCGCGCGCCACGTGAGAACGGAAGGGGGGGGGGACCGCCACACCCTTCTAACCGAATGGCGGACCCCACTGGGCCTACCCTGCTATGCTGACTGGGGGTTCAAACCCCCTGTTTTTCTGGATCTGGATGACCGTAACAACCAGCCAGTTGTGCCGTGCGGGACCCCGCGGTCCCGCCCTCCATGCACTGGCGGCCGGCGTTTCCGGCCACCCTCCCCTGCTCTGCTGCGTCCAAAGGCCGCTACCTTGGTCCTATAGGCGCAGCGCGAAAGCGCCGCACCCCTCTGCCGTGGACCCGCTTCTGCCACATCCTCTTTCAGTGTCAACGGTGCGGCGCGATGTCATCATGCTCTTTCGCCACTGTGATATTCCGCGTTCCCGCGCGGTGCCGTAGCACCACGCCGCCTTCGTCCCAAACCGCAACAGTGAACATCAACAAAGGGGGAGGATGATCGACCATGTTCGTGCTGTCAGACCTCCTCCCATTAAAATGATAACAGGTGTTCCAAATAACATAAAACAACTTCGACAAAGAAAGAAAAAATTTAATCCATTAAATTTGAACTTAAAACCCCTACCTTAAAGTAGTTGTCGAAAGAAGATTGTCGCGGGAAACGACGTCACGGGGTAAAGCTCTGTATGTGCTTGATAGAGAACGTCCAAGGTGGAGCGGCATCTCACACTGGCTGCAGAGAGGAGAAGAAGGTCACGATGATCACTCCTTGTGGTGACGACATTTTTCGTCGTGGTCTTGACGTTCTTCACGTTCTTCAACATGGAAGACGATGTTCTTCAAGACTAGAGCCCTCCTCTCCAAAATTCCCCACAAAACGATACCACCATAATAAAATAAGGCTTTGACTTATTTTATTACTCATTCCAACTATTTTTCAAAACTCAAATTGAATTCACCAAATTAATTAACTTGCGTTCTCCAATTAATTAGGCATTTTATTGGCATGTACTTTAATGTGGAAGAGTTATAAAATTAATTGCTAGAGGGGGTTTAAAGGGGGTTTTGGGGAAATTTAAGGAGGTGGGGGCTCATGTAGGCCCAACCCCAACTTCCTCACATATTCCTTTCCCATAACACTTAAACCATCTGTAGTGTAATAAAAATATAATTGTATAACAACTATATTTTTATTCTTCACATTTTTTACAACTCCTCCCAAAAAAAGCACCATCGGAAATGGTGTTCCTAAGAAATTACCGACACTGTGGTTTCATCGGTGCCCTTAGATTTCGATTCTGAGCACTGGTTCAAATGTTAGGAAAACCCTTTCATTCGTTCATGGAATGTACCCGAGCTAAACTTTGGAAATTGATTTGGGCACACCAGGCCTCGGAATTAGGTGCCGTCAGAAACTGCGTACTCGGAAAATCCCAAAACAATTATGAAAAAAACATTCCTTGAAATTTATGGGTTTTTACATTACTCTCACCCCAGGGATTTACGTCCCCATAAAGATACATCCCAAACTAGGGGAACAAATGAGGGTACTGAGCATGTATCTGAGCCTCCCACTCCCAAGTACTCTCCTGGAGGTTCCCGGGCTACCACCTGATGCACACTTGAGGAATCGACAGCCCATGTAGGACCCACTCCTATCGATCCTCGATATCCAATGGGACCTCCGCAAAAGTTTCCCCGTTATCAATGTCTATCTCCCCATGGTCAATGATATGCGTTGGGTCATGCACGTATCTCCTCATCTGAGATACGTGGATGACATTGTGCACCCGGTGCAACTGAGGTGGTAGATCTAGGCGATAATCCACCTCGCCTATCCTACTGAGAACCTAGAATGATCCGATGAAGCACGAAGATAACTTGCTACCCCATCCAAATCTATATAATCCACGTCGAGGTGAGACCCACAAGAAAACATGGTCTCCATCCTCAAACTCTAGCAGTCTCTGCCTCATGTCTGCATAAGACTTCTGTCGGCTCTGAGCTGTCCTCATCCACACCTGGATAACCTGGACCTTCTCTGTCGTGGCCTGGACCATCTCTGGTCCCACAAGTGCTGACTCACCAGGTTCTGTCCAGCACAGAGGTGATCTGCAAGGTCGGCCATATAATTCCTTGTATGGTACCATCCCGATGGTGGAGTGGTAGCTTTTGTTGTACGAAAACTCCACCAAGGGTTGATGATCCTCCTAGTTATGACCAATATCTAAGACACATGCCTAAGAGAATGTCCTCGAGATTCTGAATGGTCCTCTCCATCTGACCATCCCTCTAAGGGTGAATGGTGGTACTCAGATGTAGCTGCGTCTCGAATGCCTCCTACAACCCCTTCCAAAGCCGATAAGTAAAGCGAGCATCTTGATCAGAGACGATATATGATGGAACACCATGAAGCTGTAAAATCTCCTGAACGTAGAGGCATCCCAAGCTCTCTACTGAGCTCTGCTATTTGATGGATAAGAAGTGGGCCGACTTGGTGAGGCGGTCGACAATCACCCAAATGGAGTCGTGACCTCTAGAAGTACGTGGAAGTCAAGTCACGAAATCCATAGATATTTTGTCCCACTTCCACTATGGGACCTCCAAGGGCTGTACCAAGCCTGTTGTTACCTGGTGCTCCGCCTTCACCTGCTGACAGGTGAGGCATCGAGAAATGAACTATGCCACAACCTTCTTCATACCTAGCTACTAGTGCTATCGTCTGAGATCCTGGTACATTTTCACAACTCCTGGATGTACTGCTACAGGGAAAGTGTAAAACTCCCTCAACACCTCCTCCTGTAAAGCAGCTGGTACCATGGTACGTCCTCTGAAAATGATGTCGTGCTCTCCTCCTATAGAGAATCCATCAGGTGCATATCCTGAGGATATCTATGCACATTGCATCTCACAGTCAACGTCCCCACGCAGTGCCTCTCTGACCCACTAAAGAAGTGGAGGTGTGACTGTGAGCGACTGAAGGAAGGCTGCCCTATCTCTACCACGAAGGATATATGTAAAGTGGTCATCTGCTCTGTCGCCTCTCTAAGTAGCTGAATGCCCATCCTCATACTGATATCATCGGCTACTATGTTCCCCTTTCCCGGAGTATAGACTATCTCAAAGTCATAGTCCTGGAGGAACTCAATCCATCACCGTTGTCTCAGTTTTAGGCCCTTCTGAGAGAATATTTACCTGAGAATCTGGTGGTTAGAATAGACTGTACACCGTTCACCCATCAGATAGTGTCTCCACATCTTCAGAGTGAAGACCACTGCTTCTAACTCTAGGTAATGGGGAGTGTAGTTCTTCTTGTGCTGCCTCAACTGTCATGATCTATAGGTGATCATTGCCCGCTCCTACATTAGGACACACTCGAGTCTAGTCCCTGATGCATCGCAGTAGACTACGTACCCTACTCCCTTTTCCGGTAGCCTCAATATGGGTGCACTAGTCAATCTCTTTCTCAGCTCCTGGAAGCTCTGCTGACATCTGTCTGACCACACGAAGGGTTTCCCCTTCTTCGTCAAGACTTAAATTGGTGCCGCAACTCTGGAGAAGTCTGGCAAAAATCTCTGATAGTACCCAGCCAGACCTAAGAAACTTCGCACCTCTGTCCCGCTCGTGGGTGGCTCGCAAGCTAACACTGCCTCGATCTTTGTAGGATCCACCGCAACTCCTGCCTCAGAGATGATGTGTCCCAAGAAGTGGATCTCACATATCAAAAAAAACACTTCGAGAGCTTATCATAAAGCTGGTTCTCTCGGAGTGTGTCCAGTACAACCCGAAAGTGGTAGGCATGCTCCTCCTTAGTAGTCGAGTATATCAACATGTCGTCGATGAAGACCATGAAAAATCGATCGAGGTAAGGCTGGAAGATCCTGTTCATGAGACTAATGAACACTTCTGGAGCATTGGTTATGCTGGAAGTCATAACTAGGAACTCATAGTGGCCATACCGATATCTGAAGGCCATCTTCTGCACATCCTCGTCTCAAACTCTGACCTGATGATAGCCTGACTAGAGAATTATCTTCGAGAACCACCATGCACCATTGGGCTGATCAAAGAGGTAATCACTCCTCGGTAGCAGATACTTGTTCCTCACGGTCACCTGGTTCAGGAAACGCTAATAGACACACAATCTCAAGCTTCCGTCCCCCTTCTTGGCGAACAATATCGGGGAAGCCCAGGGTGAAAAACTGGGTCAGATGAATCCTTTTCCCTGCAAGTCCTCTAGCTGTACACGTAGCTCTCGAAGCTCAGTGGGAGCCATCTGATATACTGGGGTGGATATTGGGGCTGTCTTGAGGTATAGGTCAATATAATAGTCTACCTATCTGCGAGGAGGTAGTCCTGGAACATCGTCAGGAAAAACGTCTGCATACTGATCCACCACTACAGGAAAACTCAGACTCCGCACGTCAACTGATCCTAGGATGAGGCTAGCCAACTGATGAGTGATCGACTGTCCTCTCCTCTGCATGAGTCTATCCTACACTACAAAGGCTCCCTTCTCACCGGTGAAGGTGAACCTGCTCCCATCGGGGCGGACACACTACACCTTATGCCTAATACAGTCACTCTGAGCATGGACTTTAGATAACCAATCCATGCCCAATATGACATCATAAGGCCTCGACAATGCTACAAGAAGAGTCTAGCTGAAGCTATCACCTCCTAGAGTAAGCTCACACTGCCGACACCAGTGCGTAATCATCGAGTCTACTCCCATAGGAGTCTCTAGCCATCATGATCAAGCCAACGGCTCCGTCAGAATCTCTGAGCTCCGAACAATGGCAGCGACAATGAATGAATGACTTGCTCCTCTATCCATAAGAACTGCATCAAGGGTAGAGTAGACAAAGATAGAACCTTGAATAATCTCTAGTGCGTCATGGTCGTAGGCCTCCTCTGCCTGAAGCTGAGCCTGCCTCGGCCCGCCAGCTCCCTATGGTCGGGGTGGACTTCCTGGTGGTGGTGGTGGTAAAGCCTCAAAGCGTCGCCCACCACCTGCTGATCGGCTAGCTCCTCTACCTCGTCCACCTGCTCCCTGCAGACCACCACAGTCGAGCCTCTGCCTCTCCTTGGGTGGTCCCTCAACCGTCTGCTACTCCTCTGCACAGTGGGTTGGGCAGTCACGAGCCATGTGGCCCTGCCGGAGGCATGCGTAGCACTGTCTGCTCCTCATAAGAATGGCTCTGCGTCGTGTGCCCCGCACCTCTGAGCCAGTGTCCTGAGGTCATCTGCCTGATGGTATAGTCCCCCTGGACCCCTGTGACATCCGTCAACTACCAGATGTAGAAGACTCAGCTACATTCCGCCCTGCAGTAGGTCTCGCTACTGGTGTAGGCTCAGCGAGAAAGTTCTCTACCAGAAGGGCTCGCTCCAGTACTCCTACCTACGTCAGAATGCTGAGGGAGATCATCGATGCCCTGATATCATGACTCAGTCCCTGCTCGAAGGTCCAGACCTAGATGAATGGGTCCCATACCATGTCCGTGGAATAGCGTGAGAGATTAGTAAATCTCACCGAGTACTGGCCTACCGTCATGCTGCCCTACCGCAGCTATAGTAGCTCCTGAATGCGCACCATACGGAGGGTGGCTGGAATGATCTCTAAGTGGACGAGGCTCTCAAAGTCCATCCAAAGAAGAGATTCCTCGTCGTGCAACTAGAGCATTAGGCTCCACCATCTGTCTGCTTCCGCGTACTAGAGACTCGCTGCAAGGATCACCGTGAGGTCTGCTGGTGTCCCCACTAACCTGAAAACTCACACAACAGCCTCCAGCCAATCCTCGGATGCCTGAGGGTCCGTCTCCCCGTGGAACCAGGGCGGTCTCTGACGCTAAAAATCGTTCAATGAACTAGGGGACGTGCACTCTCAACGGCTAGGCCTTGTGGAATCGGTGGCTCGACGGGTAGAGGTACCGTCGGTGCCTCCACTGTAAAAGGGCCCTGCACCGAGGCCTGATCGCTCGGTGGGTTGTCGTCTCGCACAAGGCTCAGAACCATAGCTGGCTGCCGTCGTGGGGCCATCCTGAAAAGAGACAGGTGTTCCATGATCAAAACAGTATACCTGGTGAGCTGACACAAAGTAATAGCAAGGAAAACTTTTGAAACACACATGCAATCAATGTTTTCATGCATTGAGTCGGAAATCAAAAGACAGGGTCCAGGTGTATGGATACGTTGTTCGCCGCACAAACACTGGACTCCTTGGACTGATAACTACACTCAATACCCTTAACAATATTTCTTCACATAGAAGAAAGATCAGAGTCCTGAGTTCTACAGTAGAACTAAACTCCTCTGATACCAATTTGTCATGACCCGTCCTCGGGGCTCGTGTTGTGACTACCCCAAGCCCGCCTTCCATAGGCCAGGGGTTGGCGACTAGCACAAAAGGCATAAATCCGGATAAAAAGGGAAGACATTTCCTTTATAAAGTAAACAAACACCACAGAGTAATAAAGCTGAAGTAAACACTAAGTAAACTGGGTACAATAATAAGTGCTGGAAAGTAATGGGCCAGAATACAAAACCAACTGAAAGTAAAGTACAACTGGAAATAAAGTACAATAACTGAAAAGTAACGCAGCAATGTTGATCCACCCACTGGAAATGCCACCTGATGGGTGGGTACAGATAGTCTCCTCAACTCCTCGGGTCCAGCCACCTGCTCTGTGTACATCCTACCCAATGGTCCACCTCTAGATACCGACTTACTCCACAAGCCTCAACCACGATCAGCTTTGTCCATCGTCTTCATCCAACACAACATAGTGCGGGCATAGTCCATGTAGGGGTGAGTATACTCTACTCAGTAGGGACCCCGAGACCCCCGAAGGTCTCCCAGAATCCAGGAAGGATAATCCACAACGGAAAGATACAATCAAGAAGTAACAACCAACTTTACTTAGGTATATTCCCATAAATATACCTAAGTCATCAATTCCGGTTCAAATCTAACATCTGAGCCCAAGTTTGATCAAGTCCACACTAGAAATCACAACAAATCCACACAAGATTACACAACCCAATCCACACAGGATAGCAAAACAATCCTATTGAAAATAATTATTGAAAATAAAGTCTCATCTCACACAGGTATACTTCTTTGTAAGATGATAGAGATGATCAGGTGTAGTCATTGATTCATCAAAGCTGTCAAACCCACATAGGATACAAGACCAGGTAAGCCGTTGAACCCACAAAGGATTCAAGACCAGCCACTCTACCGGACCCACGTAGGATACAAGTACAAAGTCAAATACTCCCAGACCCATGTAGGATACAAGAACATTAGTCACATAATGCCAGACCCACATAGGATACAAGAACAGTAGTCATCACTGTCGAACCCACAGAAGATATCAGTACGGTCGTCTTCACTGCCGAACTCATGGAGGATCCCAGTACAGTCGTCATCGTCGTCGCAGTCGCAGCCAGCTCTAGGGTTCCCGCACATGGCATGCTCGATTCCGGTAGGGTCCGCTCCACAAGCCAAGGGGGGTCGATACATCAACTAAAACTTAGTTCGGAGTTGATGTATCCCAATGTTCCGTCTCATCAAAAGGAACTCAACGCGACAGATGACGCGTCAATCAGACGCCCTGTCTGAAAGTTATTAGCTTTTTTCATCCCAGGGGCCTGGTTGATTTTTAAGTCAAAACCAACCCGACAGTACTACAACTGTGTCCAAGCCTTGAGCAGAGTAATTCAAAAGAACCATCTCACTAAAATGAATCCAAAAAAGTTGACAACACATCAATCGGACGTCCGGAGCTCATGTTATAAGCATTTTCGCTCCGAGGGCCCGGTTGGTTTTGTGTTCGAACCAACCCGGCCGTACCAAAAGTTCTCCGAAACCTTGAGTTTAATATACCTAAACGCCCATCTTGATCCAAGGATCGCATTGCAACTGACGGTGCATCGATTGGAGGTATGTAGCCCAATTAATGGACCTTTGTACGAAGCTGTCCCATCTTAGGGGGTTTTGGGCCCGGACTGACCCGACCCGAGACCCCCCGGGTCAGCCCTAACCGGGTCGAATCGACCTGAGTCCAGGTCTGGAACACTAGGGAGCGGCCCAGCCCGGCGCGGGCGGCCCAGCCTGGCGTGGGTGCTGCGCACCACGTGAGCGCAGAAGGGGGGGGGGGTGGAAACGCCGCCCCTTCGAACCGAACGGCGGACCCCATGAGGTCTGCCCTACTACGCTGACCGGGGGTTGAAACCCCCAGTTTTTCCTGATCTTGCTGGCCGTAACGGCTGGCCAGTTGTGTCGCGTGTTTCCCTGAAGTCCCGCCCTCCATGCGCCGGCGGCAGGCAGTTCTGGCAGACCTCCCCTGCTCCACTACTACGTGACGGCGTCGTGCCCCTCCACCATGGCCCGACCCAGCCGCGACCATCCATGGTTCTTTGGCACGATGCGATGGTGTCGTGCCCCTCTAACATGGCCTCGCTCCGGCCACGGCCTTTTTCGGCCTCAACTGCGCGGCGCGACGACACTGCTCTCCTTCGCCGCTGTGATATTCCTCGTTCCAGCGTGGTGCTGTTGCACCACGCTGCCTTCGTCCCAAACTGTAACGGTGAATATCAATAAAGGGGGAGGAGGATCGTCCGTGTTCGTGTGGTCTGACCTCCTCCTATTAAAATGATAAAAGGCAGCCCAAATAGCATAAAGCAACTTTGACAAAGCAAGCACAAATTTAATCCATTAAATTTTAACTTAAAACCCCTTCCTTGAAGTAGTTGTCGAAAGAAGATTATCGCGGGAAACGGAGCCGCGGGGTAAAGCTCCATATGTGCTTGACGGAGAACGTCCAAGGTGGAGTGGCGTCTCACACTGGCTGCAGAGAGGAGAATAAGGGCACGACGATCACTCCTTGCGGTGACGAAATTCTTCATCAAGGTCTTGACGTTCTCCATGTTCTTCAACGTGGAAGACGATGTTCTTCAAGACTAGAGCCCTCCTCTCAAAAATTCCCCACACAACGATACCACCATAATTAAATAAGGCTTTACCTTATTTTATTACTCATGCCAACTATTTTTCAAATCTCAAATAGGATTCACCAAATTAATTAACTTGTGTTGTCTAATTAATTAGGCATTTTATTGGCATGTATTTTAATGTGGAAGAGTTATAAAATTAATTGCTAGAGGGGGTTTAAAGGGGGTGTTGGGGAAATTGAAGGAGGTGGGGGGCTCGTGTGGGCCCCACCCCAAATTCCTCACATCTTCCTTTCCCATAACACTTAATCCATCTGTAGTGTAATAAAAATATAATTATATAACAACTATATTTTTATTCTTCACATTTTTAACAACTCCTCTCGGGAAAACGCACCATCCGAAATGGTGTTCTTAACCAATTACCGGCACTGCGGTTTCATCGGTGCCCTCTGATTTCGATTCTGAGCACCGATTCAAAAGTTAGGAAAACCTGCTCATTCATTCACTGAATGTACTAGAGCTAAACTTCGGAAATTGATTCCAGGCACACTGGGCCTCGGAATCAGGTGTCGTCAGAAATTGCATACTCGGAAAATCCCAGAGAAATTAAAAAAAAAATATTCCGTGAAATTTACAAGATTTTATAGTTATCCTAAGTTCCATTTGTTTTCAATATGTCTCTATCATGTTTATTTACAATGGGTTTATGGGTTAAAAAATAAGGGATTATAAAACAATGGATTTAAAAAATTGGGTTATTATGAATAAATAATTAAGTGGTAGATTATATAAATAATGTTTTTATTTAGTTTTTTAAAAGAAATATCGATCTTACTTTTCTTATAATGGAACTCAACACCCCCAACCCCGTATTTATTTTTATTATTTAATAAAACATATTAATGATTATTTAATTAATTTAATCCCAATGTTGATATCCTATTATAACCATTATGTTTATAATATCAAAAATCAAATATCTTTTTAGATTTTGTGCATCAATTCTACTCAAATTTGGGGAAATGGATGGGAGGAAAGTGTTATATTCATCCCTTGTTAGGTTTATTATTTTCTATTGGGTATTTTGATTCATAAGTTCTTCTTCATAATGTTATTTTTTATTTTCACTTATTCAATTATAAATTTTAAGACTATCAATTGAAACTTATATTAAACATTTTATATTTTTCTATATTAAATACTTTTCATCTTAATTTTAATGTTTTTTTCTATTTTTTAATGTATTATTTTGAGGATTGACTGTGAATTTTATAGATTTTTCTTTTTCTTATTTTTATATTGGGATACCACTTAATATATGGAAAATTCCTTTCAATATGATTTATTGGGATTATACCAAATTGACCTATACTCACTTAGAAGATAATGATATACTATTTAGATAGATTGTAAAAAAAATATTCTGAATCACCACAATAATAAGTATAAATAGAGGTTAAGATTACTACTCATTAAATACAAATGAATACATACAACCATAAAATTCATGTTTAGTGTACCAAGAATAGTGCATACCCCATACATTAAAACAATTAAAATAAGAACTCAAACCCACTATTTATGATTCCTTGATGTTGATAAATAGAGAATAATAATACAAATTTGTTATATATAAAATAGAAATGGATGTGATGAAATTACTAATTAAGAATGTAGATACTTTCATATAAGAGTATAAGTGAAAAATATCAGAGGAGAAAGGTCATCCCCAAAAAAGAATAATTCATTCTGATGGTGTTTTCTGATGAGGATAGACTTATATCTATAGATACATTTGAAGAGTGCCGAAATATTTATATATCGTGACCCATTCTCTTTTTAAAATTAAAATATTGAAATTACAACTAATATTTCTTGATTTGGAACAAAAAAATATAATTACTTATTTTTTGGATCATAAATAAAATACAGCATGAGATATGTTTAATTTTAAATAAGGGATGGAGGATCCCTTAATACTTTTACACAAGGAATATGACGATGGTGAAACACACTTAGATTATTATGTTCAATAAATTGTTAAAGAATAATCAATTGAAGATCCACTATATAGAATTACCATTCAACACTTTTCAAACTCTACAACTCCTTAAGATGAAGAAAATAAATAGTATTCTTATATTCTCCTTTCAACACCACTACACTAATGGAAAATCATTGAGGAGGTGGATATATATTTCATTATATAGAGGGGAAACAAAATAAAAAAAATACATTATAGAGGATCATTAGAGAAACCAAGATGTGGTAATTTTAAATGACGAATCCATACCCCCTTTGAATTTAAGATGATGTTCTATAATTTTCTAACTATAGATTTCATAAATAAAATTCCTATTAAAAGGCAGTCCCAGTTTAATTTTCTATATTTTATTTCTAAGACTTTTTTTTAAAGAATGCTTTACATTTCTTTTTTTACATATAGGTACGTAGTGATATTGATGGATTGTAACTTATTTCATAATGTTTTTCCAAGAATTAGCAAATCATGTTATCCCTTACCCTACCAATTTTATGTTGTTTTTTTTCAAATTTAAATATTAAATATTATATTCATGTTTGATTTCAAAGGGTTACATTGAGTTTAATGTATTATTTTATGTTTTAGAGAAGGGATAAAATTTGGGTATGTATTTTAGGTAGTTTTATTTTTTGTTTACATGTAATCATTTTTTAAATAATTGATCGTGTCACATATTCAATAAATCTATGAAGCTTATTGAAGATTCATATTTTATTTTTCCAATCATACTAGTTTCATGTGAAGTATAGACAAAACATTTAATGACTGAATGATTTTAGTAAAAATGAACGTTTTCCAATAATAATATTTTTTATATAATTATAAAACCTTTTTTATTTTGATTCTATTATTTTTGATATTTTTTATGATAAATTGTTTAATTTATTTTCTCCACCTAACTCAACACGGAATCAATAAATGGAAATCCTTTCCTAGACAATTGATGGTATAGTCAAATATTGTAATTTTTTCATGTTATAAGAATGTTTTCCCTTATATTCATTTCATATCCATTTAAATTAATACTTATATCCAATTGACCAATTTGTGTATTGGTTATTTAACTATAGTTCACCTTTTAAAAATTAAATAAAGAGGTGTGTGATGGAATGTATAATACACGAGGATAACAAGGTTGGGTGATAACGTTTTAACATTGAAGATTATTTAATGAGTGGGTTTTGAAATTTTATTAAAATAGATAAAAAAAGGTTTTGTGGAAAAGAACCAGATAATAAAAAAATTAATTGACATTAATATATTGAATAAAGGGTGGAAAGATAATCTTACAATAATTATCATGCACACAAATGGGGAATTAGTGTAATATTGGACTCATAACTTGTTTGAAAATGATAAGTGTTATAAATATCACTATATTTTTTTAATAAAAATAGTAGACAATTAATTTAAAATTTATTGAGAATAAGTTCTTTATGTGATTTTTTATTTTCCTAAATTACTGTAATAGACTGATAATATCCACATGCATATTTTATAATCATTTTCTATAATAAATGAAATTTGAATTTTCCAAAGAGGGAAAAACAATAAGTATGTGGGAATAATAAACCATGTTTTTATTGAATATTTTATTGATTATAAATTATTTAATTACCATACATTACGATTTAAGGGAATATTTAATGTGAATGAGTAATTGGAGTGTGAATTTGAGAATTCCATTATGATTCTATTTTGACCCTTTTAATTTCACTATAGTTATTTTATTATAAAATACATATTGGGATGAATATTTATTTGAAATTTCCGGTATTAAATTTTAAACTCACTAGAATACAACTTTCATATTGATAATTCATTTTAGATCCCATTTATAAGAGGAGAAAAGGTTTTGTGAGGATGAATATGAACTGGACTAGTTAACATAGACATCACATCACCATTTGAGGCATAAAGTTTATATAAAGACATTGATTCAGAAGATATTTGGAAATAAAATAATGTTATAAGTTTTAAAATTTCACTTAATAGGCTCAATAAAAGATTAAATTATTAAGGTTGTCAAAAAGTTGCTGAAATTGGGCATTTAATCTTGAGGGGGAATACCCCATTTACCCTTTTTTTCTATTTGAAATCATATCCCCCAACCAATATATTTATTTATTTTTTATTTTCCCTTGTTGGTTTCTACCACGTATTAAAGGATTTTTGTTGAAAGATAGTATTTATATCTCAATTTATTAATCATTTTCATTATAGAATTATTTCATAAATAGATATCATTCAAGAGATTTACATCTTCTTCTTCTAATTTGTAGTGTTTCATTCTAAAAATTTTAATCCAAAATTTTAATCAATTAAACCTATTTTTTATTTTTTTCAATATTTCTTATTTGGATTATTTTATCTTGAATATTATAGTTCAAACAATATTGTTTCACTACCATTCAAAAAAAAATCCTATGAATGTAATTTCAATGATAACCATTATGCCCATGTAATAGTGGTTCCCTTTAATTCTTTATTTATCCTGTAAACTACTTCACTTATTTATTTTTAATACATATGCTAACTATAATTCAAAAAATTCATGTGTATGAAATTGGTTTTTAACTTCTAAGGAACTTGATCAATTTACACTTAGCACGTGAGGATAAGTTTTCTTGGATCACGAGAGAAACACATTAATAAAAAAATATAAACAACTTGGTATAAATTTTTAGTGTTAAAATATATACCAAAAATTAAAATAATTCACATTTTCCTAGTGTATATTTTTTCCAGATTTTTCAATGGCCATTAGTTTGAATTGGGACCATATTCAACGCAGGGTGTCATGATTGGATATCCCAGAGTTAACCAAGGGTTCATTTGTTTAAAATCACTGTTGTTGCCTTTAATTTTATCGGTTTTGGGGGTTATAAAATTTTAGGATCAATATCAAATAAATTTAATCATAACTGATCTTGTTGAATAAATAATTGTGGAAAAGAAAATACTGATTATGAATTGTTTCATAGTTCTTTTCAAATAAATGTTATTTTTTGTTCGTTTTCTTTTGAAATCGCTTAAACCCCCCCTTATTTTATTTATAGCTATAAACCCATTTATGGTTTTTTAATTAATTTCCCCCTCAATTGAATGACCTCGGTTGTATACCATGATATATGTAGTATAAAATAATATATCTTTTTGAGAGTGTGTGTGACAATGATCATCGTTGTTTGGGTTGAACAAACTAAGGGACACTATAATGTGGTATCAGAGCATTATATTGGTTTTTAATACACTTTGAGATAAGCTATTAGGATATTAGATGTTTCAAAAACATGGAATTCATGTTATTCATAGTCATAGATAACTACTATATAGTTAAATTATATGTTTTCAAGGACTATATTATTGTTCTTGGTTTTTAGATGTAATGTTTTTTGAGATTTTCCAGAATGTGGTGTCTTATTTATGGTTTATGGATTTACTATTTAATTATGGTGAAAAATAGTGTGTATTCATGTGTTTTATTTATTAAATATGGTTTACATAGCACTTTTTTGTTTATGTTTTATTTATCATTGGAGAGTGAAGTAGGGTTTAGTTATTTAAATGTCCTAAAAAAAGTTATACAATAATTTTTATATAATTTGTTACTGGGAATATACTTAACTAAAACTATCGTTATTACTTTTCATGAAACTACAACATTAATAGAAATTTTTTGTGGTTTACTAAATTTCAGCTAAATTTTTTATTAATTTTTTATTAGAGATTTTTTAAAAACCGCCGCTTAAACTTTTTTTTTCAGCCCCAACACTCCCCCCTGTAGGTGACCCCAAAACCCTTGCCCCTTGCCACCTCATTGAGCCTCACTACCTCACCGCACCTCACCGCCCTGCCACCACACTGCCTCACTGCTGCTCGTCCATTTTAGAGGTAGTTTATCAAATTGGTTATGAAAAATACCATATTTGATCTTTGGTAGTGTTTTACTAAAGCACACTTTTTACCTCCCTTGATAAAGCTAGATAATTTTTTGGATATATTTTAGTGAACCATGAATTACACCTCATCCAATAATTTATAACTAGTATAATTGGAATTTAGTGTAACATTAAGAGAATGTATCCTTATGACCTGATTTATATTTGGCTTGATTTTTCATACCTGTTTGGATTTAATAATATAATATTCATTATTTCTTCATGTTTTTTGTTATGATCATGTGTGACATGGAATTATGTTATATTGATATTATATTTAATGTATCATATTCAAGTATAATTACATTTTGTTTTGTTGAGAATTAGATTCGTTATAATGGAATTATTTATTAATCATGACTATTACATTGATATGTTGAGATTGTTTTTACTTTTTTATACCAAGCATGTTGATTTGTATAAATAATAATTCTACCTTGACCATGGATATTGTTTTGATGAATAATGAGTATATTAGAAGAGGTATTTTTGTATTGTATAACTTTTGTGTTGGTATATATTATATGGAGATTGATGAATGGGATGGCATCACAATGAATTTAATTTTGTATACCCCTTTCACCTATCCCTAAATTCATGTGATGATAGTTCCTCGATTCTTGTACACACCTTCCTCTTTCAAAAATACAATGATTTTCCTATGAATCAACCATGAGAAGTATTGTTATAATCTTAGTTCAATGGGAATGGAATCATGGGTTCCTTGACCTCATGTCTAATATCCAAGTCTAGGATCAACGAAATTATGTTAGGTATAGACCCTCCCATTATAGGGATTTATTGTTTATAATTGATTATATTATATGAAGTTTTCCATTATCTAATGCTTCCATGTTTCTAAAGATAACCATTTTTAAATTCATTTTTATATAAATATATATAAATGTTTAAATTGATATAAAGAACATATGTAAGTATATTCCATATAAGTTAGAAACTATGTGGTTTATTATTGGGTATTATATGCTCACACCCAGAATATACACTTAGGGGGGACATGAAATTTCATGGTCTATTTTTTGGGTACCTATAGGTATAAGTACATATTCTAATGAATTGTTTTTTCTAAGTATGGTTGATTTTTTTATGACTCGTGTTCCATTTAGTGTTGTAAATGGAGGCAGGAGATTGATTTTTTCATTTAGACTTAGGTTTTATGGATCATTTTATACTATTGACCTTTATATTATTTGTAAATATTTATCAAATGGAATTAACTCTTCTTGGATCATGTTAGTTTTATTTTATTTTAGTTTCTTAATAAAATTGGGTAAACTATATCGCACTGGTCTTCTTAAAACCCCAATGATATTCTCTAGCCTTTGGTTATCGAGAGGTTAAAATGAGGACATGTAATTCTCTATCCTAGTACTATATAGGTATCTCAGTCACCATCACTACACCGCATGTACTTCTTTTCATACAGAAGATCTTGAATCATGGAGGTGGTTTTTTCAACCTATACCATTTTCTCTTATATACCTTGGTTTCAGACCCTTATCTCTTACTCCATATCAACCATTTATAGTAATTAATTATGGTTTTTTTAATTTAAATTGTTGATATAAAGGATTTAAATATATATAGTCTAATTTTTGGTTATTTTCCCATCCAGAATAGTTTATCCAATTACTCCGTCCAAATTATTTTGTATGTAAGATTATTCTAAATATTGTATGTTTCTAGGTTAATTTTTTGAGACTTTATATAGAATGGATATGATTGATGAGTTTTGTATTTTCTTATATCCTTTACAATGAAAAGGTTTTTAGTATTCTCCTATAGATATATGGAATTCTCCGAACCACATAAATATTTATTTTCTATTTCGTTTTATTTTGTTTGAAGGGTGTTAATAGAGTTTTTTGGTAATTTGGCGATATCACTTCCTAGTTCCAGTGCATAGACTCGGTGGAGGCAATTATTAGGAAAGCCTCTATTCCTTAGGATTATGGATCTTTTCACTATACCGGATGAGGTTCATCATACAAATTTATATCCATTGTATATCATAGATTTTATGGAGCTTTCCACTCATTTATTATAACATGTTGTTTGGATATTTCAATTTTATTAGAGGTTATATTTCTCTATCTGATTATTTCTACCTGATAACCACCATAGGCTATTGGAAAAAAGTGTCATTGAAGATTTTTTTTATCTAATCTTATACATTTTTTAATTCATTAACATATTTATATATTTTCTAAACTAGTATATATTGATCTCTTTCCCTATTTATTAATAGTTATGTGTTAAAATTTTTTAAATATTGTGTAGGCACATTGTGATATATATGGATAAAAGCTGGATCTGATTACTGAGGAACACACCTCACTATGTTAACGGTTAGGAAGAGTTTTTAGATTTTTCAATTTCCCATCGATCCGTTGAAGGGAGAATAAGATGTCCATGTCCTAAATGTAAATTTATAAGATGGTTGAAGAGAGATGAAGTTTATGAAAATTTGATATTTAAGAAATTCCTAAGTCAATATTTATGTTGGATTTCGCATGGACAATCGAATGTTACAGAATGGTTGAGCACTAATGTCAATCCACAGAATGATCTCCCAACACCATCGACAATGGGAAATGAAATAAAAAATCTTATAAATGATTCATTTGTCATTGCAAGACACCACCGTCAACATCAAAAAATATAAGAACATCCAAATGAGGGTGCCACAAATAGTAAAGTGACAAGTTATGTTTTTGAGACTTTAGGACAACCAGATACAGATTGTAACATATCACTGGATAATTCTATTGATTATGTGGAGACTAATGTAAGAGAAAACTTCACTAAAAAAATATGTTTCATAATTTAGTTGAAGATGGAAATCAAGAGTCGTATATTGGATGTTTGAAATATTCAAAACATTCTTTTTTGATGAAGTTGTATCATATCAAATGTCTCTGTGGAATTATAAACAAGGAAAGTTTCATTATATTAGAATTGTTCCGTGATTCATTTCCTAAATCAAACATCCCCAAGTCTTTTTATGAAATTAAAAAAGTTGTTAACAGGATTGGTTTGAATTATACAAAAATACATGTGTGTCTCAGTGATTGTATGCTTTATTGGTGAGAGGATTCAAGTAGACAGGATTTCAAAAAATGTTCTTCTTCTAAATTGCAGTCAATGGATGATATTGGAAGTCCAAGTCAACGTACTACCATGAAGAAGACGAAAATTAACACACCTACAAAGTTTTTTCATTACTTTCCTTTAAAGCCTCGACTGCAATGATTATTCATGTCATCGAAAACTGGTGAACACAGGTACTGGAATTCTGTAGATAGTAACAATGATGGGTTAATGTGACATCCATGAGATTAAAAATCATGGAAGATATTTGCTTCATTACATCTAGATTTCTTAGCTGATCCTAGGAATGTTCGATTGGGATTGGTTTTCAATGGATTCAACCCATTTGGGACTTTGAGTACCAGTTATAGCATTTGGCCAGATGTTTTGATCCCTTACAATCTACCTCCATGGATGTGTATGCAACAAATGACTTTTATCATTTCGGAGATTATTCCTGAAAAAATGCTTGTAAATGATACTGATATATACTTGTAGACTTTAATTTCATAATTACAGGAGTTATGGAGAAATAGTGTTGAGACATTTGATACTTATTCGAGAAAATGTTCAAAATGCATGCTGCATTTTTGTGGACCATTAGTGACTTCCCTGGGCTTGGGAATTTATTAGGTTGGAACACTTACACAGGTTTTGATAGTCCTATTTGTAACTTTGATTTTGGGCCCAAATGGATACCTCACAGTATAAAATGGTGCTTTTTGTTCCATCAATGATTTATTGTTGTGTCTCATAGATTTCGGCTGAAAAAATCAATATTTATTGGTTTCATTGATCATAGACCACCTCCAAAGCTGTTAACTAGTTCTGAAATATGGAATCAACTTGAAAAAGTTTAAATAGAATTTTCGTATGTTTATCATTTTAATGATAGTAGGAAATGGGTTCTAAATTCATCTTCATGTGAATCAAAAGGAAAAAATGAAAGAAAGAAAGTATATTCTTAAAACTTCTATATTAGGAATTTAATTTGTTGCAGTATAAACATGATGTGATGCATATTAAGAAGAATTTCTATGACAATTTTATCTTCACATTTCTTAATGAGCATGGAAAGTCAAAGTATCTTCTCAATGCTCGGAAATACATACAAGTAATGAAGATAAGAATTGATCTTTGGCCAGATGAGAATGAAAAGTATGCTCTGATAAAATTTTCAATGAAAAATAGGGATAAATATATATTCCTTAATGTTTTAAAGCATGTGAAAGTATCTGGTTGATATTCAAGTAACATATCGAGGGGTTTTGACTTAAATAATCATAAGTCACATGGATTCAAAAGTCATGATTCATATATTTTGTTACAGTAGTTTACACCATTGGAATTGCGTACATTATTAACTGAAAAAGTTACTGCTAATGTACTCTAATTTTGCACATTTTTCATGAAACTATGTGAGAAATCTCTACATCCATTTGATCTCGACAACCTTTAGGAGAGGTTTGTATTGATACTTTTTTCAACAGATATGATCTTTACTTCATCGTTTTTTACTCTCATGATGCATTTGAATGTGCATTTGGTTGATGAAACTAAATTAGGAGACCCTGTTCATTATTGATTGATGTATCCAATTGAGATTTACCTTATTTATATATTTTTTCAGTTATGTAAACAATTTTTGGCATTTAATTAAATGCTTTATTATGTTTGTTTTTTTATTTCACAGATATCTTGAGAATTTGAAATCTTACATGGGAAATAAATCTCAACCAGAAGGCTCCATTGATGAAGGATATTAAGAAGATGTGTGTATTAACTTTTGTTCTAGATTCTTTGATGATATTGAGACAAGATTTAATCAATTTGGACATGTTGATGAAACATTGACTCAATCTCAAATACATGGGAAATCAAAAAAAATTCATGCTATTGGATGATCAGTTGGCATGAAATCAAATGTTACACTGATAGAAATAGAATTATTAGAGACATATAGATATATGTTGTTGAATATTGAAATTGAAGATCCATTTCTTGAAGAGTTCAGGATACAAAAAAGAGGTGAATGAGTGGTTGAACACTAAACGAGAAGGATATAACGAAAGCTATTAACAATGAGTTTGTAGAATGGTTTGCACAATGTGTGACATAAAAAATATTACAATAAATAAAAATATTAGGTTGACACATATATTTTGTAATTCTAGTAAATTATCTTTATTTTTTCATATCATGAATACTGATACTCAAGAAGAGTTTTCAGAAGATTTGAATTTTCTTGACCAAGGTCCACTGAATCAAGTCAGAATGTTCCATGCTTACAACATGAATGAATTTATATTTCGTACAGTTGATCTAGAAGAGGGTTTGAAAACACAAAATAGTGGTATATTAACATTTGATGAAGTGGGATACAATGGAAATATGACTGATACTATTGAATTAACCTACCATGGGAATTTTCAATTGTTTGTTTTAAATGCAATTGGGTTTATATTATCAGAGGTGTTAAAAGAGATTCCTTGTAATTTACTTCTGTGAACTTCACTCGCTTGATGGATTTTGGTGATCATGAACTGCATGATCCATATATCTTATCATCGTAAGGAAAAATATTATATTATGTGAATGATGTTGTGGATGAAGGGTGGAGTGTATTTTCTCACGTAAAAAAAGTGATTTGTATGATAAGGTTGATGAAGAGTAAGATTCGACCTCTGACATTGAATCTCATCAATAATAAGAATATGAATTATTTATCCATCATGATATTTAAAATATTAATCTAGAATGGATGAATGAAGTGGATGACGTAATGGAGTAGGAATCTAACATGATTGAAGGAGAAATGATTGTATATAGAGTTATGCATTCATTTAGAAGCCACTTATTTCATTTGTTAAATAAATCATTGTCATTTTTATGTATATTTTGTTTGTTAGTACTGTGCATCTGTAATCTTTTTTAAATTTTTTATACATAATTTTTTTGAATTATATGTTCTAAACTTAATTTTATTTTATTAAATGACAGGAATTCCAAGGAGGAAGTGATATATTTTTTCATCGACCATTGTGACAGAATACGGTCCATATGTCTCCCTCCCTAAGACATCAATGCCACCATCCACCTGCACCCCTACACTATCTCCACCTGCACCATCTCTCACACCCTCTTTGAGCATCCCTTCAACAGCTCAGTCATCGCCTCTCACTTCAAGAGCCTCCACAGTGGGGGAGTGGCGTGCCACTTCTAGTTCTTCATAGGGATACTTGAGGGTGACTGTTATTGGTACAAATTTTAATATGAATAAATTTATTGCACTATTTTTAAACTAAATATTTGTTCATTAAGTATGGAAACAGTGAAACTATAGAGAAAAATATAAAATTTTCAGATGTATGGAATCTGACCAGAGAGAAGATAGTTGTCCCATTTGATTCATATGGGGTCCCTACAGATGATGTCGTAGTATTACTTGGCCTGATTTTAGGGCAGTTTGTCACGGAGCCCATTTCCCATCCTATTTCATATGATTATTGGACACATATGCCTACAAGTTGGAAAAATGAAATTTATGATTCCCAAATAAAGGTAATTTTAATACATTATGGTGTAATTGAATGTAATGTTATTAATATTTTCAAAATAAATTTCTATGTACTAATGTTTTTCCACTTTACGATTGTTGATGTAATAGAACAAAAGTGAACATTGAATAATCTTGGAAAAATTGGAAAGGTATTAAATGGAGATTTTGTGGAAATGTCAACGATACTTCATTTACAACTCAACAGATGTATGACAAGCTACCCGATGGGGTACCAAAAGAGCAGTGGAAGGTTTTTGTTGACAGAGGTCATGATGAGAAGCAGATGTTATTTAAATATATATTACTATAATAATATCATTTTACATAAATAAATGTATATTAAGTGGATATGACATTGAATACATTACTATAAAATTTCATTTTATTTATTTCAGGATCTTTCAAGAAATAATGCATCAAGCCGGGCTAAGCAGGTCATCCCTCACACTGCGGGGTCAAATCATTTTTCTAGAAGCCAATATTTTATAGTAATCTTTTCAATAGTTTAAATATTTATAAGAAAATATTATTTGTATAATATATTAAATTATTTATTTATGTTTGTTTAATGCAGTCACAAAGTTTAGGGCACGAAGCATCCAGAATAAAAGTGTGGTTGAATGTTCTCCAAACAACTGATGGAAGTTTTGTTAATGAGCCTGCCAAAGAAGTTGGGGTATGATCTCATTTTTCATTATAATTATTTATTATTAGTTTTTGTTATGTTAATATATATTTCTTATAATATGAATTTTATTTTATTTATAGGTAAAAATTAAATAATTGTGGGATGTCAATCTGGTGCAGTCATACTCAGTCTCCGAGGATGACCCGGTTGCTAAAGTCCTTGGGAAGGATCATCCAGGTAGAGTGTGTGGGATAGGTTTGGGACCCATACCATCTGAGGTATTTGGCAGGGCAATGGTTATTTCAGTAGCATCTACTCCGGGTTTTAGTCAGTCCATACCCCGAGAGACTCAGAGAGAGATTGTTCCTCTACAAAACATAGTTCATGGCTAGGGGCTCAAATATTCTCTTTTCAGAATGCATTGATTTATTTATTTCAGAAGATGACCAGATCTAACCTTGGTGGTATTGCATCGACTAGTGGTGAGAAGGTAAATCACAAAAATTCAAAATCATTTATTTTGAAAACTTTTCTTGGTTTTAAGTTTAAAAATAAATATTCAATAGTATTTAATTTTCAATATAATGTTCTTTCAGGTGGTAGAAGGAAGTAGATATGGAAGTGGAGAGGGTGGCAAGCTTTTTTCATCATCAGACCTTGATTAGTTCTTTTGTTGATATGTTGGAAAAGCATGGTAATAGTCGGGTTGTATATGTATCATGTGTGGCACATAGTTGCCACCAAACATTTTCATGACCTAACATTTTCTCAATTTTTCATGTTTCTTTTTTATGTATTTTATTGATTTCTAATGTTTCCTCTTATGTGTTGATTGATCAAGTGTGGTATGCCCCGTATATGTTGATTCTCTTTTTTCATCAATCTTATTTTTTTATTCTATTTTCTTAAATTTATTATTTTTGTTACCCAAGTATGAAAAATCTAAAACATATCCTATAGTAACAAGAATCAATCCATTCATAGTTACTAGAAAAGGTCCTGTATAAAAATTTGTCTCTGGTATAGAAGGAGAATGATGAGATGTATGTGAACCATTATGTGACAAAGAAATAAAGAAATTGATGTGAATGTGGAAGGGTCTCACTTTTTGGGAATAACCAGTGTGATTATAATTTTCACCAAGTCCTATTATAGGAGATCCCAACATCATTTCATATATTGAAACATCATGAATCAATACACATAGGTTTTTTATATAATACCCCAATGCATATTAGGATCTTTCCTAGGCAAAGATTCATTTTTTACAACATTGGTTTATGGATAAATAAGCACATGCTAAGGATCCTTATGTAGATTTGGATAATATGTAGAGGAAGACATGTCTTACTAGGAAGAATACTCAAAAAAGTTTCAAGTCTAACAAGATAGACAATGCATCACATAGTTTAACATCATGTGAAAATGACTAAAATAATATATAGTTTAAGATCATTTGAAAAATACCTTATTATATGATGTTTAATGCAGTTTAAACTGAATTTTAAAATAAAACGAAATTGTCTTGATGCCAACCCTATGGATGGAAAAGCAATGTGAATGAAGAAACCCAGTCACTCTGATAATGTGGGGGATTTGATATAGGTTTTTTGGTTGTGTTTGAGATAAGATCTCTACAAATCACTATGTATCTCATGAAATTATGAATCAATCCACATATAGTTCTTATAATGTTGGGGAAAATATGATCATCTTGACTTAGAATTGAGAAATAATAGGGAAACCAAAATAAATAGAATGACTGTCATGTTACATACCCTTTATGAACTTCCCTTTTCCCATTATCAAGACATAGGGATGTTTAGGAAGAGTTTGGTGGTGATTTTGAGGTTTTATGTGGTATTTTAGCCTTTTTAAGGCCACCACAACTTGTTCCATGGATTTTATGGATATGAAGGAGGTAGTTTTATGTTGGGAATGCTCTTGTGTAAAATGGTATATATAACCATGAATGGTGGATGACATGGTGTAATGAGTGTTGTCCTAGTGGTTTTTTTATGCACCATGTGAATCTTGAAATGCATTTGGGTGGGAATAGAATATCGAAGTACCACCTGTCCTAAATAAAAAACCCAAGCTCACCACATTGTAGCTTTGGGCATGGTGAGGGTAAAATGGTTGGGAAATAGGAAATAAGTCATGGATTATATAAATTGAAGAATATAGAAGTACCACTATGGATTAAACCACTCCATGTTCTATTATTTTTGGGAGGACAACATCATTTTTATAATGGGAAAAAAGCTAAAATTTCAATGAGGGTTCTAGATCACACTTTTACCACACCCATCACATGAGTTTTGGATATTAACAATGTTTTGGTAGGGTCCAGGTTGATTCACTTATAAATAAAAGTTTATTACCTCCTTGTTTTGAATTTTATACTTTCCCAAAATTCTTAATTGACCCTTACTCATCCTTCCATTCCCCAGTGACCTCCCTTGGTGTTCCAAACCACTTGCATCAAATAGGATAATATATATTGAAGTTATTTCATTCATGGTAGCCCTCTCTTTCCACATTACTCTTTTATTATCTTTCTATTACATTCTAGAGTTTATTTTGTGGTATTTCTCCTCTTTTTTGGGTGGTTTTTGATGGAGACTTATTATTCATTGGATTAAATAGTGATTTTCTTGAGATCAGTGGTTACGATGTGTTGTGGTTAAGATGTGTTATATGTAATATCAATTGGAATGGTTTTCCTTTCAGGGCATTGGTAATGGGCCTCCTATATCAGGTTCATTGTTTTTTGAAAATCTGTCTTTAGCGGTTGTTTTAACTGTCGCTTCAATTACGGTATCTTGATATCCATGACAGTTTTTACCACTGCTAAATAGTTTTCAAAATATTTTATTATATTACGGTGGTTTTAATGGTTTTAGTGGTGGTTTTTCCAGGTGAAAGTGATATTTTTTAGCGAGAGTTTTAACAACCACTAAACAGTTTTCATATTCCTTTGTTATACCTGTAAAGACCTAGAAATTATGTGGAAAATATTTTCTTAAATTCAAGGGACTTTTACGAGTCCGTGAAAATTTACGGCGTTTGAAATCCGAGGGCACCATTGAACTCGCAGCGTCAGTGATTACTTAGTGAGACCTTCAACGTAGTTACGTTCTATCATGAATAGAAGTTAGAATTTGGGGTTTTTAATTAAATTGAATAAAAATAAAGTGTCAACATTTTTTTATTTGTGGTGGTTAAAAGCTCAAAGATGAGGTTAGTGGTGGGGGAACCACACCATAACCTCCCATAAGAGGTTATGGAGGTGGGACCCACCCACACATAACCTCCCTTGGGAGGATATTCCATGGTAGGGACCACCTGAGGGTTGTAACCCCTTGGAACCCCTAAATAAGCTGGAGAGCCTCTTCACCTTCCTCCACCTTTTATTTGAGCCAACCCACATCATTTATTCGGTTAAGTCTCACCAATTAATTAAACTCCACCTTTTGAAATCTTTTGAATTCTTTCAAACAATTAAATAATATAAAAACCTATTATTTTATTTTGGTTGGAAACTTTAACTTGGATGGATTTGGAAGAACTTGGAGAAATTCATCCTTCCAACGAAGAACGCCACTCACCACTGAAGAAGGAAAAACATATTCCTCGATCTTCGACCGAGCCAAAAGAGAAGGAGCTGACTGCGAAGAATGCTGATGATGCTTCTTCCTCAGTCTCCTACCCTAAACGTTTCCCAATGTCAAGGAATCGATGTCCGCCATTCCTCTTCTTCAACCGTCAATGAACGAAAAGAGAGGTAGGGGTTTGAGTTGAATTTATTCACGATCTTCATCGTTCAATTAATGGTTTGAGAACCGAATGATAACACCATAACGAGGAGGTCTCGGACCACATGAACATGACTTAACCCTCCCCCTTTTATTGTTCTCATATTTTGAAGATGGTGGAGGCGCAACGTTGCCACCGGAAGAGAGGATAGAAGTGGTGTAATGGACTGTGGTGGTCCATGTGGCAACCGGAAATGATCCGGCTGCAGAAGAAGCCGGCAGCACAAGGGTCACCAAAGGAGAGTGGTGCCATCACGCCGCACAGAAAACTGGGACATGGCAGAGGTGGAGGGTCGCGGTGTCGGCACACCGTGCCGGAAGAGGGAGTTGCGGCCACACAGGCCGCAGGAGTCAGAAGGGCAGGGCGCAGCGTCGTCGCGCCTCACCGGAGGAGTACCGCGGCCATAGGCCATGACAGACAGAAGAGGGATTCAGGTTGAGCCGGCCCCCGATGTGCACTACAAGCGGGAACTGAAGGGTCCTGTTGTTACCAGGGTCGGCACCACGCGCCGGACGTTGTGAAAGATAGGGGGTGTAACCCCCCCCCCCCCCACCCCCCCCCCCCCCCACCCCCCCCCCCCCACGGTGTGGCCTGCCGGGCCATGCAGGCCAGCCAGCCAATCGGCCGTCGAGCTAGCCCACCAGCCGATCACCCTGGCCACCAGTCGGCCGACCACGCGGGCTGCCAGTGCGTACTACTGTCGGGACCTGAAGGGTCCAACAATTACTTGGGACGGTGCCATGTGCCGGCTGTTGCAGAAGGAAGGGGTGTAACCCCCCACCTACACAGTGCGTACATCCGGGACACAAAAGCTAGCCAGCCAGCCATTTGATGGGCCTACCCGCTCACCGGAACCCCGGGCTGACAGCCATCCGGCCACATGGGCTGCCAGCCCAACGACCACGTGGACCGCCAGCGAGCCGGGCCACGCGGGCCCCCTCGGTACGGCTTCCCACGGGTCGGGCCGCCCACTTGGGCTAGGCCACCCCACCCTTAGGACGGCTTCCCTCGGGCCAGGACACCCTTGTGATTGGCCACCCCCTCGAGCCATGTCGCATCCACGAACTGGGTCAGACCCCAGCCCGAAACCGTTTGTCCAGTTCACACCTTTTCTCTCGTATCTTGGGCTACGGGTGTCCGATCGACGAACCATCTGCGGTAACGAAAATCTTAGAGTGTGACGGTTAGTTTGACATATTCCACTTGATGTTTGGACATAGTTGGGATAGGTTAGGGTTTGTTTGAACCTAAAAACCAACCGGGCCCCTAGAACAGAAATGCCAATAACTCAAAGACAGGGCGTCCGATTGATGCGCCGTCAGTTGCGTTGAGATCCCTATAATGAGGAAGACATTTGAGATACTTCTACTTGGGACTTCGTGACAGTTTATGTATCAACTAGTAGCTCAAGGAGCAGATCCTCCTAGAGATGAGCGTGCGGAGTTTGGAGACCTAGTAGCTGGCTGAGACCTGACAAATGCTAACCTTTGGACTCAGTGTGTTTTGACTAGCCAAATGGGAAGTACCTTTGTGTGACGCGGTAGGACTATAGTGGGGAGTGCCTCTGTGTGATGCAGAAGACCCACGATACTCGATATGAGTAGTACCTCCATAGGCTACGAGGTGGAGCGCCTCCGTGTGAGTGCGGCAGACCCACAGTGGGGAGCTCCTCTGTGTGAGAGCAGAAGATCCATGGTACTTGACATGAGGAGTACCACAACAACCCCAAGATAGTTGGAAGAACCTCTGTGTGATGCGGCATGCCCACAGTACTCGATAGAGGAGGAGTACGCCATCAGCCGAGGTTCTGACAATATGACTGGGGATGTTACTTGATACTACCCCCCTTGAATGAAATCCAGTTTTGAGCTGAGTCAATGTCTTTTGTGTTGATTGAGATGGGTTACTAAACAACTTAGGTACATGTATGGTCATATACCTTAGTAAGGGTTATCTATTGATTATTTACTTTGTGGTTATCCATATTGTATTTTGTGAGACCTTGAGGGTCTCGGGGTCCCTACTGAGTATTTTTATACTCACCCCCGCACGGTCTATGACCGTACCTCATTGTGTTGGTTGTAGATGACGGACAATGATGACTGAGGCAGAGAGTAGCAGGACTAGATGGTACCCGGAGGTGGACCACACGAAGTGATGGTGCATGGAGAGGATGGATGGACGTGGCACGTAGACGAGGCAAACTGTACCTACCCTTCAGGTAGGAATCCCAGAGAATGACCCATTAGCTTCTTTACTTGCTTTCAGTAGTACTTTTCAGTTGTATTGTACTTTACTGTTGGGATTTATTTCCGGCCCCTTTTACATTTAGCACACTCTTTTGTATTTAGTTTTACTTAGTGTTTTACTTTTAGTGGCGTACTCTGTTGTGTTTGTTTACTATTATAAAGTAAATGCCTTCCCAATTTAGGGAATTATGCCTTTGGTGGTTGTCGCTAGCCCCTGACCTATGGAAGGCGGGCATGGCGTAGTCACGATATAGGCCCCAAGGGACGGGTCAAGAAAAATTGGTATCAGAGAATTCAGTTCTACCACAGAACTTAGGACTCTGATCATTATTTTCAGTGAAGAAGTAGTGTTAAGGGTATTGAGTGTGGTTTTCAGTTTAGGGAGTCCAGTATTGGTGCAGCGGCCTACATATCCATACACCAGGACCTTGACCAATGATTTCCCACCCTATGCACGAAAACACTGATTGCGTGTGTGTTTTCAAAATTTTTATTAAGTCAGCTCAACCAGGTCAGCTCACTTGGTATAGTCGTTTGACCATGTCAGATCTGTTTCTTTCAGGATGCCTCTCCACAGAGCCCCAAGAGTTTTACGCTCTGAAAACCCACCGAGCGACGAGGCCTTGGTGCATGGACCTTTACCAGCAGAGGCACCAGCGGTACCACTTTTCGTTGTGTCGCAGATGCCACCTGCCCCTGCAGCAGACGATGCACGCCGCTTGAGTGAGTAGCATCAGTTCCAACACTAGAGGACACCCAGGTTCCATGGGGAGACAGACCCACATGCAGCTGAGGATTGGATGGAGGTTGTGGTGATAGTCTTCAGGCTTGTAGGGACACCAACATACATTATGGTGATCCTTGTTGCGAGCCTCTTTCAGGAAGCAGCAGGTATATGGTGGAGCCTGATGCTTTAGGTCCATGATGAGGAGACATTACTCTGGACAAATTCAAGAGCCTGTTCCGAGCGGATTTTGTTCCATCCAACCATCGAGCGGTGTAGATATAGGAGCTACTGCATATACAGTAGGGTAGAATGACAGTGGCACAGTGCTCAGTGAGGTTCACTGACCGCTCGCGCTACTCCATAGATATGGTGTGGGACCCATTCTTCATGGACCAGACCTTTGAGTAGGGGCTCAGGCAAGATATCAGGGCATTGATGGTCTCACTCATCATCCCAACGCTGGTGGGGGTGTTAGAGAGAGCCCTACTAGTGGAGAGTTTGCCTGCTGAGAAAATACGAGCAGTGAGAGCCACTACTCGTCGACATGCAGCGGAGTCTTCTGCAGCTAGCAGTAGATAGATAACACAGAGGTCCCAGAGGACCAGAACCACAGGTGGACGACCGTAGGACTCAGGATATGTTGTGTGGGGCTCTTGAGGTAGTGACTTACCTTCCAGGAGCAGACAGTGTTACTCATGTAGCGGGCTTGGCAACATGGCTCGTGACTGTCCGACCAACCGTTTAGATGATCAGCAGATAGTTGAGAGACCTCCAAGGAAGAGACAGAGGTTCGATCGAGGCGGTCCATAGGGTATAGGATGATGTGTCAGAGGAGCTGGTCGAGCAGCTGGTGGTGGACGACGTAACAAGGTGTTACCACCAACACCACTAGGAGGTCCACCCCGACCGCATGGAGCTGTTGGACTAGGGAGAGCTCAACTTCAGGCAGCTGAGGAATACGACCACGGTGCTCTCGAGATGATTTGAGGTACTATATATGTATACAACACCTTAGATTCAGTTCTTATAGACACAGGTGTCAGTCACTATTTCATTGCCACTTCCCTCGTTCAGAGCTCAGAGATTCTGACAGAGCCATTAGCTTGATCCTTACAGCTAGATACTTTTACGAGAGAAGAATCGACGATTACGCAATGTTGGAACTAGTGTGAGCTTACTGTAGGAGTCGAGAGATTTTAATGGGATCTCCTCATAGTGGCGTCGAGGCCTTACAACATCATCTTTGGTATGGACAGGTAATCTACAGTCCATGCTCAGATCAACAGTATTAGGTGCAATGTGTAGTGAGTCAGCATGGATGGGACTAGGTTCACATTTACCAGTGGGAAGGGAACCATTGCAGCACATATATAATCCCTCCTTTTATCACATAAACTTTCATTACATTTTACAAAACTGAGGATCTTTAAGGTTTAGTGTCTTGGAAACCAGGAACTTAAAACATGAAAACATAAAACAGTTTTCTTAAACACTTGAAAGGCTTCTCCTCATGTTCATCCTAGGTTCAATACTGCATCTCATATCATGGGGACATAAATCAAAAGAAAGGGTGAGCAGAAGGCCCAGTAAGGGAAATAAGAGAAACATTTTACATGTGAAAATGAGATACTTCAACTATGTCATGAAAAAGAACTATAAGGCATGAGAAAGAAATCATGTGGCATATCATAATAAAAATAACATTGTTCATAACATTAAGATTTGGCTACATAATTTAACATAGAAAATCATGAACATATCACCAAGGTCCATCCCCAAGGTGTCATTTGAAAATTACCATGGTTATTCACCAAGATATCATGAAAATTGTAATCTCTAGTGGTTACATCATTACCCAATGCATTGGAGTGCTATCAGGGCGCATCCATAAATTTGTCTTTATCATCATGTGAGCCACATATATAATCATCAATCATTTCATAAACAACCCATATAGACTAAAAGAAATGGGTTTCATTTCATAATCATAACGTTTTAAAAACTGCTTTAAAGACATGATCTTAATGTCACTTTAAACCCACGGAAAGGGAAAGCAGGTTTCATGTATGTAAATCCCAGAATTTAAAATAGAACATTTTGGTATATATTTGAATAACCATATAGAAGAGAGAGCTTTGAGTATTCACTTAAAAACAAAATAACTTTAGAAAAAGAGAGATACATTTTGAGACGAAAATTCAGCATTATAACGGCTATGTTACAGGGTTTTAGAAAACATTGAAAGAGAGGGGAAATGGGTCAAACATTCATAAATGACCCATAAAATAGTAGAGGGACAGAATATATGGGATTTAAGAACATGGTAATGAAATTTGAAAATATACCATATGAAATTAATAACATGAAAGGAAGACAAAATAAGATTTCTCTTATGAAAATTCTGCAGCCTAACGACGTCACATAAACTTCAACCAAAAATGAATTGATGAGATCAAATATGGTCTCTTTTCATATGAACATAAATGATCTGTATTATATTTATAGATATAATAACCCAACATAATAAAAAGGAACTTTCAAGACTTGACCTGGAATTAGATCTTTGAAAAAGGAGAAAGGTGAAAGAACCACTTAGAAATTCGGCAACCTAACGGTGCCACATAAAACTTCAAAATACTGAATTGAAGAGATCAATGGGGTCTCTCATCATATGATCATAAAAGATAAGTATTATAGATATATAGATCATACCCCAACATAATAAAAATGAAATTGAAATACATGACATGAAATTAGAACTTTGACAAATGAGAAAGGTGAACGAGTCCCTTAAAAATTCAGCAGCCTAACAGCGCCACTTAAAATTCAACAAAAATGAATTGAAGAGATAAAAAATGGTATATAATAATATGAACATAAATGATCAGTATGATATATATAGGGATCATACCCCAACATAATGTAACTTGAATGACTTGACAAGAAAATAGAACTGGAAAATGAGAAGGGTGAAAGAATCCCTCAAAAATTCGGCAGCCTAACGACGCCAATTAAAATTTCAAAATACAGAATTGAAGAGGTCAAATGGGGTCTCCCATCATATGATAATAAAATATAAGTATGATAAATATAGATATCATACCCCAACATAATAAAAAGTAACTTGAAAGACTTTACATGAAAATAGATCTTGAAAAATGAGAAGGGAGAAAGAATCTGTTACAAAAATTTCAGCATCCTAACGGTGCCACTTAAACATTCATAAAATGAAATAATGAGAGTAAGAGGGGATATCTCATTATATGAACATGAAATGGGAAGTAAGGGGAGTATAAAATAACCTCCTACAACATAAGAACATGGATCATAAAAGAAATGACATAAAAGAGATCACTTGAAAAGAAAGAGAGGGGTCCGATCCCTTACCTTAAAACGTAACTCTTAAAACTCAAAGGTTTGGACCTTGAGGGCTTGGGGGCACCTTGGGAGGACTCCATGAGAGGTAAGTAGATCCGAAATTCGTTTAGGATGGTTTTGGAGTCGAATGGATGAGAGTAGGGCTTGGTATGTATAGGGAAAGTGAGGGGACAAGGCATTAATGGCCAAGAGACACCTCATTAGTGGTTTTGGCAAAACCATGTGCTTGCCCATGGTATTTTCCCATGGTATTGGCCACTTGGGACACCTCACACAATAATGCATCCCCTTTAGTCTACCACCCCTTAAAATATCTCATGAAATCATCATGACACAGTTATGATGTCATTTAACATACCGAAACCCTAAAACTGCTTTTTTACTATTCACTGAAAATTCATCTTTCTCAGAAAAAACACAAAATTTCACCTTAACAAAATATCGATGCTCTGATTACAAATATGAACTCCATTTTATAAAAATTATTTTCTAAATATTTTTAATTTAATTTTTAAATAAAAACACTATTCACCGAAAATTCATTTTTTCAAAAAAAACACCAAAAGTTACCATAACATAATATCGGTGCTATGAGTTCAAAAATGAAATACATTTTATAAAAATAATTTTCTAAATATTTTTAATTTAATTTTTAGGTAAAAAAACTATTCACTCGAAAAAACTAATACTCGAATAATAATTTATGAAACCGTTATTTAACCATTTTATTGAATCACATTACTTAATCAAGGTGTCTAAATTATATTAAAACGTTATTTAAGTGAGATTACTAATCCATTTGGTCACATTACTAATCCTAAGTGTAAAATCACTATTCATAATTTACTATTCATCAAAAATTATGTTTATCTTATTAGACTCCAAAATCCTTACTGAACACTTTTACAGAAGACCATTTGTTGAAAATCATTACACATTTTTAATTATTTAGGGTTCACATAAACATTTTTAAAATATCATTTTTCTAAAATTCATCAAAAATATGCATACTATATTTATCTGGTCATTTGAAAATTCATAAACTTCATCATAAGAAGAAATCCCAATTTTTATTTAAAACAAGGGATTACACAAGGAAATTACGGTCTCCTTATATAGCCCCTTATCACACCAGCATAGGACTTAAGTGTAAGGTGTGCTAAGGTGATAGAATCTGAGGGAGGCTCGGCCAACCTGGCACGAGTAGTAATTTCTATAAGTTTGAACTTCTCGTGAAGGAGATTTCGTTCTAGCTTCACACGATGAAGTTCAGATTGTGTTTGGTCCAGAGCAAAGCCCAGTGGTGCTACCTCCTTCCCAAGTTCTGTTAGATGGGCTTCGATCGGTCCATGAATACTGGGTGAGGCCATCGAATCTTCTTTCTATTTTAATTAACCTATATTACTTGTATTTAGAGACAATAATCAAAACATTTAGTTTCCAGCGGTCATATTGACCAATGGTCATATAATAGTCAAAACCCAATGGTCTCATTTTAATTATACTCATGTTATCAAATGAAACATTTTTTTTGAGTATAAAAATAAAATAAAATAACACATAAAATTAGGAAACAAGATCTCTTCAAAATTTTGGGTCGTTATAATCTTCCCCCTTTAAGAAATTGTGTCCTCGCAATTTTTAAAATTGGGTTTTGAAATTTCATTGAATGTCCCACATCGGAAAATGAGTCAGTAAAACTATTACTTTAAAAGAAAGAAAGGGAAGTAAAAAGGTCACCCGAGTTAACCCACACTAGGATTCCATGTAGGAAAACCTGGACATGGAAGAGAAAACAAAGGGTCAAGTTCTGAGGGAGAGTAATAGAAAACATTATTAAGATAAAGTTAACCATAAGAAAATCCCAATCATATGATGTGTGTAAATAGACTTTGATTTTCTAGTAGGAAACGTAAACCATCCACATTTTTGTTTTACCTTACTTTTCATAATTTTGAAGATTTCATTTACTACATAGAACAAAAACATAATGAAATATACCTACCTTCATGTAGAGTTTCATCCTTTAATAAGTTTCTACCAAAACTAATCTTTTCTCCAAACGATGAGCATTCAAAACTACTTGGTCTCATCAAAACACAAGAATCATCTTCTAGAGAATCACATAATCCACAAAAGATTAACTATTTATTTATTCTATCTTTAAACATTATCCCAAAAATAGAAATGGTAAGGTAAAACAACTCTTCAAAAAGAAAGAATCCCATAGGAATGGAAACTACTTTTAAATAGTCAAAGTTCCATGGTACTACCCAAAGTTCATCATAGACCATTCCATAAATAACGGTCCTTAAAATTCCTCAAAATAAACCAAACTAAGATTGAAACCCAAATACAAGAAGGATTTGATAACATAGTCTTCTAAAATAAACTTCTTTGTTCATATCCAAACAACATCAACCACTTGAAACATATTATAACAAAAGTAGTTGACCTAAACATATGTTACCCATGATAGGTTAATCATTCCCATAAGTAACCTAAATTACTATAATTCCACCTTAAATTCGTCGATTCTTCAAAATATAAGTCAACCTTACTCCTCAATGGAAATACCATAGTAATCTATTTACCTCGATCATATAGGGTCCCCAAAATAGTGAACGTCCTCCAAAATAATAATCATCTTTTAATCCCCTAATCATCTCTATCATATTAATACGGAAATCATCGCATTTCCTATCACATTGGTTGTTGGGACATGTTCTTCCATTTCCCACCATTAACTAAGAAAAAAACTATAATTAGGGGCTTAAATACTTACCCAATAATCATGAAAAGGAAACTTTAAGAAAAAAAGGATAAACTTGTAGAATAAAAGTACATCCTAACTTTTTATCCCCTAGGTTCCAATCTAGGTTATCCATGATCATATATTCATATGTGAATCTTTATCTTATTTTATCTTTGTTCCTTTTACAATGGTTCATACTAAGCTTATGAATTTACCAAAGCATATCCCCCGGGAGTGTAGTAACCAAGAGTGTAGCAAGGCTCGTTGTCATGTACCAGTTCCCATTTGAGTCTAGCTCAAAGCGGTGTTTTCGGGTTTTACCCCTATGTACATCTGTGCCAGAGCCACCTCTACCTGCTCGTATCCAGACATGGATATATTTGCTTGGCAACCCATTACTCAATACTCTCCAAATAACAGGAACATTTACTATATATAAAATTTTCTATAGGCTTATTCCTAAAGTTTTCATATCCTAATTTCCACAAATAACTAAACAATCCTTTGATACCAACTATAGCATCCTGTATTTTTATCACATATACTTTCATTACATTTTACAAAATCGAGGATCTTTAAGGTTTAGTGTCTTGGAAACCAGGAACTTAAAAAATGAAAACATAAAACATTCTTCTTAAACACTTGAAAGGCTTCTCCTCATGTTCATCCTAGGTTCAATACTGCATCTCATATCCTGGGGAAATACATAAAAAGAGAGGGTGACTAGAAGGCCCATTAAGGGAAATAAGAGAAACATTTTACATGTGAACTTGAGATACTTCAACTATGTCATGAAAAAGAACTTTAAGGCATGAGAAATAAATCATGAGGCATATAATAATAAAAATAACATTTTTCCTAACATTAAGATGTGGATACATCATTTAACATAGACAATCATGAACAAATCACCAAGATCCTTCCCCAAGGTGTCATTTGAAAATTACCAAGGTTATTCACCAAGATATCGTGAAAATTGTAATCTCTAGTGGTTACATCATTACCCAATGCATTGGAGCGCTATTAGGAAGAACCCTTAAATTTCTATTTATCATCATTTGAGCCACATATATCATCATCAATAATTTCATAAACAACCCATATAGCATAAAATAAATGGGTTTCATTTCATAATCATAACGTTTTAAAAACCGCTTTAAAGACATGATCTTAATGTCACGTTAAACCCACAGAAAGGGAAAGCGGGTTTCATGTATGTAAATCCCAGAATTTAAAATAGAACATTTTGGTATATATGTGAATACCCATATAGAAGAGAGAGCTTTGAGTATTCACTTAAATATAAAAGAACTTTAGAAAAAGAGAGAGACATTTTGAGACGAAAATTCTACAGCAAAACAACTATGTTACAGGGTTTTAGAAAACATTGAAAAGAGAGGGGACATGGGTCAAACATTCATAAATGACCCATAAAACAGTAGAGGGACAGAATATAAGGGATTTAAGAACATGGTAATGAAATTTTAAAATATACCATATGAAATGAAGAACATGAAAGGAAGACAAAATAAGATTTCTCTTATGAAAATTCTGCAGCCTAATGGAGTCACATAAACATCAACCAAAAATGAATTGATGAGATCATATAGGGTGTCTCATAATATGAACATAAATTATCTGTATGATATATATAGATAGAATACCCCAACATAATAAAAAGGAACTTGAAAAAATTGACATGGAATTAGAACATTGAAAAAGGAGAAAGGTGAAAGAACCACTTAAACATTCGGTAGCCTAATAGCGCCACATAAAACATCAAAATACTGAATTGAAGAGATCAAATGGGGTCTCTCATCATATGATAATAAAAGATCAGTATGATAGATAAAGAGATCATACCCCAACATAATAAAAAGGATCCTGAAAGACTTGACATGAAAGTAGAACTTTGAAAAATGAGAAAGGTGAACGAATCCCTTAAAAATTCGGCAGGCTAACGATGCCACTTAAACTTCAACAAAAAATGAATTGACAAGATCAAAAAGGTTCTCTCATCATATGAACATAAATGATCAGTATGATAGATATATATATCATACCCAACATAAAGTAACTTGAAATACTTGACAAGAAAATAGAACTTGAAAATGAGAAGGGAGAAAGAATCCCTTAAAAATTCGGCAGCCTAACGGCGCCACTTAAAATTTCAAAATACTGAATTGAAGAGATGAAATGGGTTATCCCATAATATGATCATAAAATACCAGTATGATAAATATAGAGATCATACCCCAACATAATAAAAATTAACTTGAAAGACTTTACATGAAAATAGATCTTGAAGAATGAGACGGGAGAAAGAATCTATTACAAAAATTTCAGCAGCCTAACAGCGCCACTTAAACATTCATAAAACGAAATAATGAGAGTAATAGGGGATATATCATTATATGAAAATGAAAAGGGAAGTAAGGGGAATATAGAATAACCTCCTCCAACATAATAACATGGAGCATAAAAGAAATGACATGAAAGAGATCACTTGAAAAGAAAGAGAGGGATTGGATCCCTTACCTTAAAACGTAACTCCTAAAACTCAATGGTTTGGACCTTGAGGGCCTGGGCGCACCTTGGGAGAACTCCTTGGGAGGTAAGGAGATCCTAAATTCGTTGAGGATGGTTTTGGAGTCTAATGGATGAGAGGAGGGCTTGGAATTTATAGGGAAAGTGAGGGGACAAGGCATTAATGGCCAAGGGAAACCTCATTAGTGGTTTTGGCAAAACCATGGGCTTGCCCATGGTATTTGCCCATGGTATTGGCCACTTGGGACACCTCACACAATAATTCATCCCCTTTTGTCGACCATACCTTAAAATATCTCATGAAATCATCATGACACAGTTATGATGTCATTTAACTTACCGAGACCCTAAAAGTGCATTTTTTACTATTAACTGAAAATTCATCTTTCTCAGAAAAACCCAAAAATTCACCTTAACCAAATATCGATGCTCTGATTACAAATATGAACTAAATTTTATAAAAATAATTTTCTAAATATTTTTAATTTAATTTTTTAATAAAAACACTATTCACCGAAAATTCATTTTTTCAGAAAAAACCCCAAAAATTACCATAACATAATATCGGTACTCTGAGTTGAAAAATGAAATCCATTTTATAAAAATAATTTTCTAAATAATTTTTATTTAAATTTTAATTAAAGAACACTATTCATTCGAAAAAACTAAAACTTGAATAATAATTTATGAAACCGTTATTTAACCGTTTTATTGAATCACGTTACTTAATTAAGGTGTCTAAATTATATTAAAACTTTATTTATGTGAGATTACTAATCCATTTGGTCACATTACTAATCCTAAGTGTAAAATCACTATTCATAATTTACTATTAATCAAAAATTATGTTGATCTTATTAGACTCCAAAATCCTTATTGAACACTTTTGCAGAAGACCATTTTTTGAAAATCATTACAAATTTTTAATTATTTAAGGTTTACATAAACATTTTTAAAATATCCTTTTTCTAAAATTCATCAAAAATATGCATACTATATTTCTCCGGTCATTTGAAAATTCATAAACATCGTCATAAGAAGAAATCCCAATTTTTATTTAAAACAAGGGATTACACAAGGTAGTTACGATCTCCTTGCATAGCCCCTTATCACACCAGCATAGGACCTAAGTGTAAGGTGCGCTAAGGTGAGAGAATCTGAGGGAGGCTCGGCCAACATGGCATGAGTAGTAATTTCTATCAGTTTTAACTTCTCGCGAAGGCGATTCCGTTCTAGCTTCGCACGATGATGTTCGGATTGGGTTTGGTCCAGAGCAAAGCCTAATGGTGCTACCTCCTTCCCAAGTTCTGTTAGATGGGCTTCGATCAGTCCAAGACTACTGGGTGAGGCCATCAAATCTTCTTTATATTTTAATTAACCAAGATTACTTGTATTTAGAGTCAATAATCAAAATGTTTAGTTTCCAGTGGTTATATTGACCAATGGTCATATAACAGTCAAAACCCAACTGTCTCATTTTAATTATACTCATGTTATCAAATGAAACATTTTTGTTGAGTATAAAAATAAAATAAAATAACACATAAAATTAGGAAACAAGATCTATTCATAATTTTGGGTCTTACAGTACAAGACAGACTTACTCGTAGGAGGGTGCAGCCGATCACTCACCAGTTGCCTTACCTTACCCTCAGAGCAGTTGATGTGGAGAGTCTGATTTACCCTGTAGTGGTGGACCAGTACATGGATATTTTCCGTGACCATGTTACATGACTACATCCTCACAGAGAGGTGGAAATCTACATTGAATTGTACCCCGGGATAACACCAATATCAACTCCAGTATATTGGATGGCTCCCACTGAGCTTTGTGAGCTGAGGGTACTGCTGGAGGACTTACAGGAGAAGGGATTCATCTAGCCCAGTGTTTCTCCCAGAGCAGCCCCAATTCTATTCTCCAAGAAGGTGGATGGGAGCTTGATGCTCTGTGTCGACTACCGTCACATCAACCAGGTGACCGTTAAGAATAAGTACCCACTCTCGAGGATTAATGAACTCTTTGACCAGCTGATGGGGGCACGAAGGTTCTCGAAGATGGACCTCAGGTTAGGCTATCACTAGCTCAGAGTTTGAGATGAGGATGTGCAGAAGACAGCCTTTAGGTGTCGGTATGACCACTACGAGTTCTTGGTTATGCCCTTTAGTGTAACCAACATTCCAGAAGAGTTCATGTGTCTCATTAATAGGATCTTCCAGCCATACCTTGATCTCATTGTTGTAGTCTTCATCGATGACATTCTGATCTACTCTACCAATGAGGAAGAGCATGCTAACCATTTGCAGGTGGTACTGGACACACTCAGAGAGCACTAGATTTATGGTAATCTCTAGAAGTTCCAGTTTTAGATTCGAGAGGTTCACTTCTTAGGGAATGTCATCTCGGAGGTTGGAGTTGCAGTAGACCCAGTGGAGATGGAGGTAGCACTTTCTTAGGAGACACCCAGGAGTGTAACAGAGGTAGGGAGTTTTTTGGGATTGGCTGGATACTACTAGAGATTCGTTCTAGACTTCTCCAAAGTTGCATCACCACTATCATCTTCGACAAAGAAGGGGAAACCCTTCGTGTAGTCGGAGATATGCCAACTGAGCTTTCATGAGCTGAGGAAGAGGCTGACTAGTGATCCCATCTTCAGACTTCCAGAGGAGGGTGTAGGGTATGTAGTTTACTGAAACGCATCAGGGATAGGACTCGGGTGTGTCCTGATGCAGGAGAGAGCTGTGATCACGTATGGTTCTCCACAGCTGAGAAAAAACGAGCAGAACACTACCAATGAACTAGTGTTAGCAGCAGTGGTCTTCGCCATGAAGATGTGGAAGCACTATTTGATGGGTGAACATTTTAACGTGTACTCTGATCACAAGAGTCTCAGGTATATCTTCTCTTAGAATGACCTGAACCTGAGACAACATCGAGGGCTTGAGTTCCTCCAGGACTATGACATTGATACATTCTATACTCCTGGGAAGGGGAACGTTGTTACGGATGCACTCAGTAGGAGATCTGGTATACAGCTACTAGGATTGGTGACAGAGATGCTGGCTACCTTACAGATATCTTTTGTGGATAGAGATAGAGTAGCCTTTTTATAGTCTCTTACAGTCACTGCTCCACTTATTCAGCAAGTCAAGAAGGCGCAGTGTGGGGACGATGACTGCGAGATGCGACGTGCTCAGATATCCACAGGGGAAGCACCTGATTGATTTTCTGATGGTGGGAATCATGTCATCCTCTTCAGAGGACTTACCATGGTACCAGTAGCACTTCAGGAGGAAGTGTTGAGGGAGTTACACACTTCCCCTCTAGCGGTACATCTAGGAGTGGCAAAGATGTACCAGGACCTTCGACGACAGAACTGGTGGCCAGTTATGAAGAAGGTAGTAGCTAAGTTTGTCTCATGATGCCTGACTTGTCTACATGTGACGGATAAGCACCAAGTACCAGCATGCTTGGTACAACCCTTAGAGGTCACAGAGTGGAAGTGGGATGGTGTATCCACGGTCTTCATGAAAGGTCTTCCACGTACATCCAGGAGTCACGATTCGATATGGGTGATCGTTGTCCAATAACTCACCATGTCATCCCACTTCCTACTGATTAGAGAGCAGGGCTCAGTAGAGAGATTGGGACGCCTCTATGTGCAAGAGATTGAACGTTTACATGGATTACCTTCATCTACTATCTCTGATCGTGACACATGGTTTACTTCTCAGCTATGGAAGGGGTTTTAGGAGGCTTTCAGGACATAGCCTCGCTTGTGTACCACCTTCCATCCTTAGACAGATGGTCGGAATGAGTAGACCATCTAGACCCTTGAGGACATGCTCCACGCATGTGTCCTCAACTTTGGTCGTAGCTAGGAGGATCAGTCACCTTTGGTGGAGTTTTCATACAACAACATATATCACTCCACCTTCTATATGGCACCTTTTGAGGCCTTTAATGGTCGACCTTGCAGATCACCACGGTGCTAGACAGACCCAGGGGAGTCAGCACTAGTGGGACTAGAGATGGTATCGACCACCATGGAGAAGGTGCATATCATATAGGAGTGGATGAAGTCTACACAGAGAAGGAAGAAGTCATATACTGATAGGAGACAGAGGCCTCCGGAGTTCGAGGATGGTGACCACGTCTTCCTATGGGTCTCACCTCGACGAGGACTACCGAGATTTTGCCAAGGAGAAAGGTTATCTCTGCGATTCATCAGACCTTTCCAGGTCCTCAACAGAGTAGGCGAGGTGGCTTACTGCCTATCTCTTCCACCTCAGTTGCATCGGGTGCATGGCGTCTTCCATGTATCTCAGCTGACGAGATATGTGCACCACCCAACCCACATGATACGACCACAGGGAGGTGGAAATTGATGATGGGGTGAATTTCACGGAGGTTCAAGTGGAGATTGAGAATCGACAGGAACGATTCCTTCATGAAAGGTCGATACCTCTAGTGCACGTTCAATGGTAGCACAAGAATCTTCAGGAGATAACATGGGAAAAAGAGGCTCAGATGCATGCTCAGTACCCCCATTTGTTTCCTTAGTTCGAGTTGTAGCTTATGGGGACGTAAATCCCTGAGGTGGAGAGAATGTAAAGACCCGTAAATTCCCTGTAAATTTTTTTATTAGATTCATGGGATTTTTATGAGTCTGTGAAAATTTTCAGAGTTTGAAATCCAAGGGCACCGTTGAACTTGCAGCATCAGGGATTGCTTAGTGAGACCTTCACTGCAGTTGCGTTCTATCGAGAATGGAAGTTAGATTTTTGGGTTTTAATTTAATTGAATAAAAATAAAGTGTTAAACATTTTTTTTATTTGTGGTGGTTAAAGGCTCCAAGAGGAGGTTAGTGGTGGGGGCCACAACACCATAACCTCCCATGCGAGGTTATCGAGGTGGGTCCCACATGCACATAATCTCCCTTGGGAGGATATTCCATGGTAGGGACCACCTGGTGGTTGTAACCCCATGGAACCCCCAATTAAGTGTAGATCCTCTTCACATTCCTCCACCATTTATTTGAGCCAACCCACTTCATTTATTTGGTAAAGTCTCACCAATTAATTAAACTCCACCTTTTGAAATATTTTGAATTATTGCCAACAATTAAATAATAGACAAACAGATTATTTAATTTTGGTTGGCAACTTTCACTTGGGGTGCTTTGGAAGAACATGGCGAACTTAATTTTTCCAACGAAGAACGCCACTCACCACCAAAGAATTATGAACATCTTCCTCAATCTTCGACCAAGCCAAAAGAGAAGGAGTCAACCACGAATAACGCTGATGATGCTTCTTCCTCGGTCTCCTACCATGGACCTTTCCCTATGTCAGTGAATTGATGTTCGTCATTCCTATTCTTCCACCATCAATGAATGACAAGAGATGTAGGGGTTTGAGTTGAATTTATTTCCGATATTCATCGTTCAATTTATGGTTTGAGAACCGAATGATAACACCATAATGAGGAGGGCTCTGACCGCACGAACACGGTCCAACCCTCCTCCTTTGATTGTTATCGTATGTTGAAGATTGTGGTGGTGCAACGGTGTTTCCGGAAGAGAGGATCATAGTGGAGGAATTGGCTGCGGCCAATGGGCCGTGGCGGTACATGCAGTGACCAAAAATGAGCTGGTCGTGGAACAAGTCAGTGGAACAAGGGCCGCTGGGCCACCGGAGGGGCATGGCACCATCGCGTCGTGCAGAGAATCAGAACGTGGCCAAGTGGGCCGCGGTGGAGCTGGAGGGGCGTGATGTCGTTGAACCGTGCTAGAAGAGGAAGTCATGGACATGTAGGCTGCGATGGTCAGATGGGAAGGTTACGGCGCCATGACACCACACTAGAGGAGAACCTCATCCATAGGCTGCGGCGGGCAGAAGAGGGCGGTCGACTAAGCCGGTCCCTGGTGCGCACTACAGGCGTGACCCTAAGGGTACTGCGGTAACCAGGGCCATTTCCATGCGCCAACCATTATAGAAGATAGGCGGTGTAACCCCCCCCCCCCCCACAGCGTTGCCGACTGGGCCATGTAGGCCAGCTCACCAGCCAGTGACCCGGGTCGCGAGCCAACCGGCCACGCGGGCTGCCAGCCAGCCGGCCATGCAGGCCGCCAGCCAACTGGGCCACGCGGGCTGCCAGCCCGAGCTGCCCCGCCAGGCTGGGCTGCCCACGGGTCAGGCTACGCCGCCCCCTCAAGCTGGGTTTCACCCGCAGACTGGGTCGGACCCCAGTCTGATACTATTTGGCCAGTTCACACCATTTCGCCCATATCTTGGGCTACGTGTGTCTGATCGACGAACCATCTACGATGATGGAAATATTAGAGCATGACGGTTCTTTTGGAATATCCCATGTGAGGTTTGGAAATAGTTGGGATTTGCTTAGGTTGGTTTGAACCTAAAAACCATGTGGGCCCCTAGAACGGAAATGCCAATAACTCACAGGATGGGCGTCTGATTGAAGCACAGTTTGTTGCTTTGAGATCCCCATGACGAGGCAGACCGTTGAGATACTTCTAGATGGGACTTCATGAAAATTGAATTATCTACCATTAGCTCATGGAGCGAATCCTCCCGGAGACGAGCATACATAGTTCAGAGACCTAGTAGTTTGCTGAGACCTGACGACTACTGACCATTAGACTCGGAGTTTTTCAGATAGCCCAGTGGGAAGCGCCTATGTGTGATGTGGTAGGCCCATAGTGGGGAGCACCACTGTGTGACATAGTAGACCCATGATACATGATAGGAGGAGTACCTCAGTAGGCTACGAGGGGGAGCACCTCTGTGTGAGTTCGACAGAACCACAGTGGGGAGTGCCTCTGTGTGAGCACAATAGATCCACAATACTCAACAGGAGGAGTACCACAACAGTCTAAGGATAGTGGGAAGCGCTTATGTGTGATGCGACTGGCCCACTATACTCAATAGAATAGTAGTACACCATCAGCCGAGGTTCCAATAGTATGACTTTGGATGTTACTTTATACTACCCCCGTAGAATGAAATCATGGTTGGAGCTAAGTTAATGACTTTTGTTTTGACTGAGATCAGTTACTAGAAAACTTAGGTACATGTATGGTCATATACCTAAGTAAGGTTTATCCGTTGATTCTTTACTTTGTGGTTATCCTTGTTGGATTTTGTGAGACCTTGAGGGTCTCGGGGTACCTACTGAGTATCGTTATACTTACCCCTGCACGGGTTATGCCTTCACCTCGTTGTGTTGGTTGCAGACGACAGAAAATGCTAACTAAGGCAGAGAGTAGCAGGACTGGATAGTACTTGAAGGTGGACCACTCAGAGTGACAGTGCACGGAGCAGACAGACGGACGTGGTGTGTAGAGGAGGCCAATTGTACATACCCTTTAGGTAGGAATCCCGAAGGACGAACCAATAGCTACTTTAATTTCTTTCAGTTGTACTTTTCAATTGTATTGTACTTTACTGTTGGGCTTGTATTTCCATCCCCTTTTACTTTCATCACACTCTTTTATATTCAGTTTTACTTAGGGTTTTACTTCCAGTTGCATACTCTGTTGTGTTTGTTTACTATTATAAAGTAAATCCCTTTCCAGTTTAAGGAATTACACCTTTTTTTCTTGTCTCCAGCACCTGGACTATAGAGGTCGGGCTTGGGGTAGTCACGATATGGGCCCCGGGGACGGGTCGGGACAATATCACGACGGTTTTAATGGTTTTAGCAGTGGTTACCCCGAGTGAAACTAGTTTTTTTGTGGTGTCTATAACTACTGCTAAATCTAAGAAGCCTTTGCCTATTGTATAATGACACACACTTTTGTGATGGTTTCAAAACAAATTCCACAAAACCATATGGTGGCGGTTTAAACTGTCACCATTTCCAAAAAAACACCGGGAAATGGTCTTTTTTCCTGTAGCTTTAAATTATCGATTAATGATTTATTAAGAGAATTTTATTTTTAAATTATACCTAACCTTAGAGTAGGTTGGTTGGTATTGGGATGAATATGTTTTAATAGACCATATTTTTATATTGTGTATATTGAGTTGCTAGAAGTGATGCCTATTGTTTATTATCCTAAACTCTGATATTTAGAACTTTAATAAATATCATACGATCTATGAATTTGGAATTACAGTTATATTCCACCACCAAGATCAATAATCTATCACTGGGAAGGAAAGAATGAATGTGACCTGCTACCAGTTGGGATAGAGTCTCCTATTCTGTTGGGACGACCTATTGTCCAATAGATCATAGGGAACTTCCTTCAAGTTAAAAATCTATGGTAAATGGGGATCTATAAATAGAGTTATTTATGCCATATTTAATATGTGGGTTTCACATGTAGTGTCCACCTATATTTACATGTCAGGGTAGAATACAAAATCTCGAGTTCTAGATTGAGACCTTATAGACTTTATTCTAGAAGATTGAGACACCCTCTAAAAACAGGGTGAAGATTGCTATTTATAAGTTGCACGAACTCGAAAATGATAGTGTGGTGTACTGATTTAGGAATATGAAAATGTTTTCATTACATGTCAAATTATTTATGTTTTAAATGAAATTATATGCTATAGGAAAAACGATATGTTATCTCTCAATGACCATTGAATGTTGAGAGTTTTTTTATTGATAAAAATACTAAAAACATGTGTTTTATGATCTTTTAAAAATAAAACTACTTTGAGTAAATAAAATATATTCAAGAAATAAATTTATGTTTCATATAAATGTGAGAAGGTGATCATTACTAGTTTGCTACACCTCCTGGAAAGTTCTTAGTTATTATATAATTATTTGGTTTTTTATAGTTATTTCTTTGGGGGTTATCAATGATATTGGTTCCCCTAGAAACCTTTAAAAATATGCATGTATAACTAAACCTAGACATAATAATCATATAGTCATATTCTAGCCTATATAGATGTTTAAAGGATGGTATAGTGGATGTATCTATCATGATGGAAGGATTTGAGGAGATCATAATGGAGGATATGGTAGGTGCATGTGGTTTCTAAAAGAATTCAATGATTACAAAAGAACATTATAGCTTGAGTAGGTGAAGGTGGATCTATGGAAAATGATAATATGGAATGGATGAATGGAATTAAAGTTAGATGAATTATTTTTGTTTGGATATTTCATCCATTTTTATGGGATTTAGTTCACTAGGCCTTCTGTCCATTTTTTAATGGATTTTGGTCCATATAATGGTTCTATATTAACATAGTAAAAAATATGTATTATCCATAAATAAAAACAAATTATAGGATTATGGGAAAGAAAAGGATCATTTTGTTATCCAAAAATAAAAATATAATTCACTACCATATAATATTAGATTGATTGATAATGAAATAAAACATTATTCATTTAAATGAATCAAAAAATTGTATTAAAATAATAAACAAGTCAATATACATCTAAAAAGAACTATTTAGAACTACAAAAATTGGAAATTACATTTTCAAACTCTCTCTCTCAAATTTTTTATCTCCCTCATAATGATCACCCACAATGTGAATCACTTATAAGTGGAATCTCATATGGAACATCACCTTAATCTTTGATATCCTTGTGAGGAGAGAGAGGTATAAAATATCTATTATTATTAGATTAAACCTACAATTTTTTAAAATCTTATCATGTTACCCCTTTGGTTGAGCTTAAAATGAGGTATCTAATGTGCAAATTTATAAGGAAAGTGGTAGGTGGTCTTCCTCACCCAATTATTATAATACCTCATTCCCCTAGATTTTTTGAAAGTAAATAGAAATATATATGTTATAAAAGAACTATATACTTGTTATTTGTACTATTTATTGTTTCCCCACAAATTTTGGAATCCATTGTAGTTATATAATGGGAGATATTTTCAAAATACTGAACATTACCCTTGAATTTTAATAGTTTCATGTTTCTAAACAAATTACTTCATTTGATCCTCCATATAGATGAATTGGGATTATGATTCTTCTAATAAGTTGTATCCAATATAATGAAGGATCTTAAAAAAAATTAAAACCCTTTTATATTGGAATATTTTCTTAAGTTTGAATATTAGTGAACATGTGTGATTGGGATTCTATGTAGTTTGTCCCATTTTTCTTCAAATTCACATTGGGGTCACCAAAACACTTCCACCTAAAATGAAAACATAAAAAAGTGATATTTTTATTTTGAACAATATTTATTTTTACTTAATTTGATCATATTAGAATTTTAATTGATTATTATGTTTGTAATCAACAATATAAATTCAATTTAAAAAAGTGATATAATTGTGGAATAAAAAAATTAATCACTCTGTGGTCACACCCCCACATCTAAAATTTTTCACTCCTATAAAATGTAACATTTCATTTTTTATGTAAAATTATGTTGATATGTGAAAAAATAGTTTCCCTGGTCCATAAAGATTTTACATCCAATGGTAGTTTAATTATTTTTACCAATATTAACAAAGTAATAACTACACCAAGTAGTCAATCTTAATAAGTATGGAAATGATTGTCTAATAAATTATTTCTAAAAAAGTCAAAGGTATTTATGATATTTATCATAACAAATGAATTCATGAGATAAACATGACACTAAATCCCCACATGTTTGTGATAACCATTTCATTTTTTATCCTTACCCTTTACATCCAGAAAATATATGTCATTTAAAGAAACACATTATCTATTTCTTTTCCACTTAAATTTATCTTACTCTTTACAATATAATTTCAAAACCCACTTACTTAAGAATTATTATAATTCTAACCTTCATGTTTTTCTTATATTTTATATTACATTAATTTTTTTAATTTATTTTTTTAGTTATTAAATATTTTAATCAATAAAAACATTTGGTATCAAATGTATTCAAATTAAGAATAATAATAAAATCCATCATATTTCAAAGAAACATAAAGAAATTTTTTTTTGTCAAAGCTAACTAAAATTAACCAAGATTATATATACCTCAAATTAAGTCAAAAATATTTGAATTTCTAGATTATGTGAAATAGAGTGTTGAGAAATTAAATGAAATAGTTCTTCCATAAAAACTCCTATAGATAATATCAAAATCTCAAAGGTTTTTAAAACATATGAGCAATTATATCACATAAAAAATTCAAAAAAAATCCCATTAATATTAAATCCTTTCACATATTCATATGCCTATACTTAAATAAATTTTCATTAAATGTTAAAAAAATGAACTATGGAAATTCAAAATTCATTTCCAATAACATTCATGATGATATAGACATTTAATATGAGTATTATAGTATAATAGTAAAAAGAAATAGAAAGTGAAAATTAAGAGGAAAAACATAAAATATTCCATGTAATGATAAAAAAAATAAAAAAAATAATGATTAAAGAAAAATAAAATAACTCAATATAATAAAACATTATAGAGAAATAAGAAATTAATATAAATAAGAAAGATACACAGACAAATATCCTAGCTGACTTTGGAATATATCCACCAGCCACACCTAAAATTTTCATTGGCTTTACCATAAATAAAGAGTATGTGATAAAGAAGTACATAACCCATTCAGTATCACTAAATGAGTTATTATTGAAATTAGAGATCCTATATCAAAGACTTCATATAGTTTTCATGATGGTTCATTATCCACTTCCCTTTTAAAATGAACATCTTTGGTTCTCTTCATTGTTAAACAATAAAACCCCAAAGAGACGGGAATTAATGACAATGTATGGAATATACCAATGTGAATGAAGATTAATTGGGTGTAACATTAGCATTTCATTGTATGAAAGGAACCTCTCACCAATTTTAAATTGATAGGTAATAATGAAGTGGTCATGGGAAGCCTTTGTTATTTTTCTATAAATTTAAGAGTTCTTATATGTATGAAATTATATTTACTCTAACTCATGAATCTATAATTTTATCTGATAACCTTCAACTACAATTATAGAATAAATTTGTTTCAAATACTAAAATTATTAGTGCTTGACCTCAATATGGTGGTTACAAGCCATTCCATATTTCAGTAGATAGGATGACATGATAATATGAGTTTTAAAATTATTATTGTATGCCCACAAATCATCAAAATATCTATGAATATAATCTTTTATATTAGGATAGACTATTTTTCTCAGGGATTTTTTTTCACTTATCTATTAGACACATCATCTTTATTTTAGGATTACGAGTGATAAAATATGGATAATTATTGCCTAACCCTAAAATGACGAAAAAGTTATTTCATTTTGCAGTTAAAAAAATGAGAAACCTAGTCACTGATGATAATCCTAGAAAATACATACCTAAAAAATAGTTGGGTATCAATAATTTTATAACTACCATAGTTACATTAGTTATTTTGTATTGTTCTTATATCAATTTTATATACAATTTACTAAAAGAAGAATGTATATGTTTCCAAATAAATTATGAAATATAACCAAAATTTAAATTGCATAAACATCAAAAATATCATGGGATAACAAGGGTTGTTTTAGTATTTCACTTATATTAAAAACATTCCATATCCTTTGATAATAAACAAAATCACTAAAATAATATTAGGATTCTTAATATAATTTTGGTAAAAATAGCCCAAAATCAAGAGCCTAGGAAGCAGCCCATTGGGGACTCAAGTGGAACCAATATTCTAGATTGTTATAAAACCTAAGGATAGACTAAAAATTATTATTTGGAGAAAGATTAAAAAGTTCTTAATCACTACACATTCAATAATGGTAGGGTTTATCCCAAATATATGAATGAGACTCATGTTTTAAATTCTTAAATTTATTTTTTAAATCATCTGGAATGAAAGATGATACCAAATAATTAAAAATGTCCGTATTCCATGGAATAGAATATTATAATTTTTAGAATTTCTCATATATAAATATATTATATATTGGAATATATAGGGTCATTCAATTTTTGAGGATAGAAAGATCATATTACTATAGTCAACCACAACATTCTCTAATCCTTTCATATCCATAATTTTTAAACTGCGAACCTATATGAGGAGTGTTAAATTAATGATGCATGGTTTGTAATATAGTTTCCTAAGGATATAAAATAAGGTTGTGTGATGGGAATATACAAAAACTTTGGGCCCTATGAGGTAGTATATAAATTAATCCATGGAAGAAAATTATAATAATTTTTTTAGTTGTGGTGTAGTTTTCCTCTAAAAGTTCCAATGTGCATGAGTCATATGCCAAGAAATTTGGAAATAAATTAACTAATTGTGACAAGACTTCCCCAACTGTATAGTTGGAAGTGTCACATATCATCCCAAATGGTAAATCTCATCAAGTTATTCATATTAATGGGGGTGAAGTGAGGCATCATTTCAATTTATTCAAATAATCCTCACAAGTTTTATCAAACACAGATTGTTTTTTATAGTCATTAGAAAAGTGATGTTAAATATTTTTAAATTCATGAATGAAATGGTGGGATAATCACACATGACCAAATAATGAATGCACATCTCATATATTTATCTATAATGAGAAGGAATCTGTCGAATCCTCTTTTTTTATTAACTTGGGTTCTATCCTTAAAATTGATTTGTCTAGGTATTATCACATATTATACCATGGAATGGTGACACACTTATTATGGGGTGTTGTAAAATATTATTTATAATAATCCAAGTGTAATAATGTGGCTAACTAGGGTCATCCCAATTGAGAAGCTTTTAGATTCCAAGATAATCCCAATCTAATTCATAAACTTTTTGTGTTTTGTTATTTTCATATTAATTCACAAAAAAATAAATAAATGAAAGTTTTGAATTGAAATGAAAAATAAAAATTTAAACATGCAATTTAATTCATATTGACAAAATGATATTAGTGAGAGAGGAAATAATCTTAAGTGAATCATCCTGAGTAAACCCTTTTTCTTGTCATGTCAGTCTCATACCTACTCTGTGAACACACTCCATCGAATGTGTAGTCATAATCCTCTAACCCATTTGAGAATATAGAGTGTACTTACCAATGACTAAGTATACCTCACATCCACCACATCCTTGGTTAGTATGTTAAAGATTTATTCAATTAAGAACACTCACTATCTCACATTCTGGTTATACAATCACACTTATTCAACACAGTAACATCAAAGATGCATCATATTCCATAATGATTATGAACTGGTGGAGAATAGTACATAAGAATAAGATAAACGTATAACAAATATAGTTAGGAAACATTTTCACATTTCCCCACTAATGATCATCCTTGAAATAACCATATGTATATAAGAAAAACTAAACAAGAATGCATCATTACTTGGGTTCAACACTGGATTCTACCCACAAGAAATCAATTAGTTTAGTCACTCACCATTATGGGTGTTCGAGATCATAGTGAAGAAATAAAAGGGAGAGAAAATGAGAGAAGATAAATTGAAATAGAGAAATATTTATTAAAAATTTATAATTTTCATACATTCAAGGGGAAATATAGTAGAAATACTCATCTACTCCATCTTGTAGCTGAATCTAACCCCCTTCTATAGTGGAAGTAATCTAATTTATTTTTTAGTTGGTAACTTATAACTAACTATACCTTTGATAAAATATAAATTCAATGAATTTAATATTAATAAATTATATTATTATATTTTTTCATTATTATGTATGAATTTAATGTAATAATGCCCAAAAGTATTTATTTCATTGAAAATGTAATAACAATCCCTTCTATGATGAGAACCTTTAAATGTTATGATGATATTGTTTAACATATATGTTTTGCAGTCAGATAAAAAACTCAACATGATACATAGTATGTTAACTCTTAGTTGTATGTAATTGTAAAAGTATGAGAGTCTATTTCATTAATTGTTCACTTGGTATTTTCCAAGACCAATGATTATGAAAAAACATGGCCTATAATAATTTTCCATGTTGATATGCCATTGTGTATTCCTATCTAAAAAAGTCGGTATTGATCATTATAATTTAATATTAATTTTAATGTATATTATGAGCCATTTACTTTGATGTGATAATGAAAACCATGATTTCATATGTTCATTGGGAATTAGGGTATATTGGTGTATCATAATTGATATGTTATTAATTAATAATTCAAATAAGTATTTGTATATTTAATCATTACAAAAGTTGATATCTCATCCATTAAATTGATATGGAACCACCACCTTAATGTCCATGTCCAAGGTGTGTTAATGAGTTAATTTGAGATATTCAAAAAATTAAATATCTGACATATAGGTTTATAACCTGAGTTTGAAACTTGCATGATGAGATATCGATACAATAGAATTACACTACACAGTGAGAATTCATATGTGGTTGTTGTCATTATAACAAATCTTTTTCCACTATGGGAGCCTTAAAACATTATGGGAAAATAATATTTGAGTTTAGGAGAGCTCAACTTATGACATTGAGAAATAATTCTAGAGGGCCACAAATAAAGTGTTTTCATTGACCATAGTTGAATATGAGCTCTATTGAACAATTTGAATAAATATTACTATCCAAACTGATAAATTATTTTTATTCAAGATTTATTTAATGAAAAAAATAAATATATATTAATTAACAAGGAAATAATTTAATTCTATTGATATATAACATTTACTTATCTATTTTAATTTATAAGGTAATAAATAATTATTTTTTAATTGTATAATTTTTTAGTTACATGAATAGGAAATAAGTATTTATTCTCTAAAATGAGAATATGATATTTATTTATTTCATGGTTGAATGAAATAATTTTAATCAATATTTCAATTAATATAGTTGAGGATAATGAAGTATTTTAATGTTTGGAAATAAATATTTTTTACCACATAATAAATAATATTTATCATTTAGATACATTGTAAACATCATGAGATAAAATAAAATAATTATAATTTTAAATTTCATGGGGTTATTTATGGTTTAAATATATAATTAACGGAATATGTGCATTTAATAAATATTTAGACCTATCCCTGAGTCTATAAATAGACAAATATTTCATTTGTGAAATAGTTACTTATTGTGAACAATATTTACTACCTATATAACTGTCTCCCAATAAATAACTCATCTAGGGTTTTCTCTCCAGATCAAGAGAATATATTACTCTTCTTCTATTCATGTCATGAATAAGAAGATCAAGATAGATTCCATTAATCTTGAAGGAATGTGAAGTAACCAAGGATAATAACACAAGATGATCAATTGGATATTCTAGCCCTTAGTGTTTTATTGGTGTCATTCAATGATCGAAGAATCGTGTGTGGATTAATTCTAGGAGGTATATTCTTTTAGACCTTGTAGAATAATGATGATAAACCAAATTGAGTTTTAATGAACAACATGGTCAATGAATAAAGGACTCAAGACTCAATTAATCTTTCTTCTTCTTTTTTAATTTATTTATGAATTTAATGTGATAATATCCTCTAGGTCCTGGAACCATTTTCCAATTTCACCAAAAAAATTATATTGGTCATATTTTTACACATTATATACATTACATATTATCCATTAAATCTGATAAAATCTAGGTTGTAAATTCCATAATAGGATATTTTGATGCGTCTCGAACCTTAATGTGTTATAAAATTAGACATGTTTAAATGTATAATTAATTATTGAAATTTTATCATTTACATGTTTAAAAATTAGTTTCCATTTCAAAATATTTATTCTGATAATATAATGATTGAGATCACTTCTTTCCCTCTTCATTTATAACTCTTATAACCCAAATCCTATTATTAATAAATAAAGAATTTTTGAAGAACCCATTCATGGGTGATTGAAATTCTGTCTAAATATTATATGAGTACAAGGTGTGTAGCCCAAATGTACATGTTGTGTATCCGAGTAAATTTTACCATGTTCAACTATGGATTCCATGGGTAATCATTAAATAAATATACATATTTTTATTAAATAAATATTTCGTACTGACTAAAATAGGATGAAATTGGGATTATCGGTCTACATACAATGTTATGGGGTTATACAACGTCTAGTCCCCATGTTTTCATAATGTAAAACACATATTCAAATACATGTCATGTATTAATTACACAAGGTTTAAGGAATAACATCCATGTAATAATAATGTTATAAATTTTGACCTAGTTTTTCATGTTTTGTAACTCACAATTTTTTTCCTAAAAATACATTCCCAATCCCTAGGCCTGATTCAAAGACATATAAAAAGTAAGATACACATAGTATAGTTGGATGTACACATCGTGTACCAATTTTTTTATGTAGAAAACTAAAAAATAATTTATTATTCTATTAAATCATATAACTATGTTTTTTTGTGTCATTTATTGATATCAAATTCCACATGATAAGTTTTATATGATATGTAATTATAAATTAATTTATACATAATATTCTGAACTATAAGTCATGTATGGTTGTTACATACTACGTACTCCATGTGTATTAAATTGGCATAGATAGCATAATTTTCAAGCATCTCATGTGTCATTTATTGATAGTATACTCCCTGAATTTATGTCACATGTTGGGTATGTGATACGATGTGTGGGTGCATTGTATGCAATAAGGACCATGCCAAGTAATTCATACCAAAACTCATCAAGTTACTTCCAAGTAGAATCTATGTACTTATTTAATTAAATTTTATGTAAAATTAATTTATTTATGTTATTTAGAATCACATTAGATAGGTATCTCTAGTACTGATTAGATGGATATTAAGATAAAATTAATTAATTTATTATTCAAATAATTAATCATATTAATTCATTCCTGTTTTATCTTAATGAATAAATAATTGAAATTATGTATAGGAAGTTATACTAAATTTTTATTCATTGTATGTATGTGATTGATCATGGTCTTATACTAGACCAATCTATATGCTGCTTTTATTTTATTTATTATCAATTTCAATGTTTTTTAAAATATTTATTTTTAAATTAAATATTATGGAGTATGTGTCATACCTAATTCCTTCATTATGCATAACCTACATGTCCAATGTAGTTTTATGTAAAATCCCCTTAAACAGATCATTTGTTTACTCTCACCTATGTGTGACTATAAAACATATGTAATTTAGAGTGTTCTAGCCAATGGAGTTAGTTCATGATCGAGCCAAGGTGAAACCAACCTTGGTGATATATAGAATGATATGTGGAATTCTACAACTCATTCCCATATGGGAAAGAGTTTTTTATCACCTAGAGTCAGAGATTGATTTATTATCCACCTAATAAATCAACCAATATAGAATATCATTATCAATTTTTTTTTCTGTCATGTGCATGGTTTATATTATGGATTCAAGACAATGATTACATATAAATAAATAGATTAACATTAAAATATTGAATAAAAATAAATGGATTAAGTGTACATTATTTTTCAGAACATAGCGAATCACTTTAGTAAAATATACTTAATATTAACAAGACATGAAAAAGGATAAATCAATATAATTTACAAATAATAAAAAAATACCTCCAAAAAATATTGAGTAAGACTTGTTAGAGTTTATTCCTTAGAAACAAATTTTTTAATACTTGATTACATTATTTTATTATTAAATAATTATTCTTATCATATCATTATTCTTATTATTCTGAATATATATGTGATAATTTCACTATAATATATGACATGTAAAAAGATTATAGCGGTTCCCCTCTATGATGAGATACTAGAGGTTTCAATACATTATTCTGGGAAATTGTTATATGGCTGGATGATGTAGCTTGATGGGACATATAAAATATAAGAAATTAGGGGTAGGAGGCTTATAAGACATTAAGAAACCTTCTCACAGTGTTCACCCTTGAGAATATTTCTGATATGAGGTTATGATAATGGGATTTCAATTGGAAATCTATATTTCCATGTGTCATTGGATGTTCATATTTGTAGATGTGTGTATAAATCATTGGAATTTAAGATTATCATTAATTTATATCATGACACGCGTAATTTTATTTAATGATTAAAACTGTGATGATATATGTCTATGGGTATGTAGGATATCTTGGGTGTTTCATGAGGGATATATCATTAATGGATAATGAGGGAAAGGATTTATCACATTTTTTATTGATGAAATATAATATATCATTCCCTTTGATGGGAATGTAACCACATAAATAAAACCATGTAGATAGTATTTTATGGGTGAGTTTTTTTCTATAAATTAAAATATAGTGAAATCAAGTATATAGGTTGATGGAACCATAATGAAACATGATTGACTTCACATATTATGATAAAAGGATTATACTACACCCTAAATTTTCATTGGAGGTTTGATGTCATTATGAAATTAACTTCAATCTCTATGTATGACTTGTTGTCTTGGAAGATGGTAACCTTATATATTAGGCAATTATGCCTAATACCACTGATAAATATGCTTATTAGGTCACACACTAAGTGTATATTCAATCCCTTTTAAATTGATGTATTGAATTTAACAAGTTATAATAAATTACATTTATTCAAGGATGGTTGATCACCATAATTTAATCTCATGTTATTTAAATGAATAAGTGACTTAAATAACAATAATTAATATTTTATCTTGTTTATAAAATATAAAATGTTTTATATTTTTCATATAATAGTGTATTAATGTTTATTTATTAGATATTCATTATTCTAGGACCAGAAAATATTGATTAGGGAAAAATAACTGAGTTTAATGGTCTGATTGGAAATTCTATAAATGATATTTATTTATATTATTTATGAATTTCACATTTTAAGAGTTTAATAATAATATTTATATTATTATTATTGGACATGAGTATAACTACAAATTATGGAATTGGGAATGGTCTTGTGTGCTATTTGCTAACCCAAAACCTGCCAAAATAACTATCTAATTATATCTCATTCCAAAAACATAATTAGTGTGCACAACATAAAGATTGAGACCCTCTCATCCCCTAGAGAGAGATCAAGAGATAAATATTTATCTCCCCCTCCTTTATCAATCCAATGAGTGATCATCAAGAGTTCTTTCTCTCTCAAGAATAATTATCTTGTTTTCAACAATGAACAATGGAAGTGATCCAAATTAGTCATTATAAAACTCAGTGATACTACAGTTTCATTCAGAAATTATGGTGTATGGGTGGATCATTGATATAGGGGTTATGCACTAGGATCCTTTAGCGCAACAATGATGTAATGAGATCTATTCTATATATCATCAATGAAGATATAATTATGAGTTAATGTGATAATATATATAATTATAAATTAATTATAAATTACATGTGAAGATCATTCCCCTTGGTTTCTATATTTTAATATACTCATGTAATATAATATTTTCAATATAAATAACATTATTGATTATGTAAAGAAATAATTATATGTTATTCCTGACTAAAATATGAGTTGATCATTCCTACAGAAATCAGTTCCAATGTTCTTGTAAACTATAAGTGGTATTAGTGAAATCAGTTGTTTAATTTATAATTATTTATTTTCGATTTTTTTGCATTTTCTTTTATTAATTTTTTTTAATATCTGACATTTTTATCTCTTCTATTTATTCATTTTAGATAACATAACTAGTAATAATTTAGTGACTAATAACTAAGAAAAATTCAATTCACACCATATTGAGGTGCTAAAGGTTATTCCCGGACAAAACCAAAGTACAGAACATGTACGTCTAGTATTCATGTAATGTACTTTTATTTCCATGATTGTATCATGTAACAAAGGAAGATAAATCAGATCAGATCATATCAAGTATCTCAAAAAGAGGATTGGTGTGTGAATCTGAATAGACTGGAACAATACATGTAGAACTAAATTACATGTAATTAAAATATAGGTTGTGTGGTCTATGTCTTCTCATGGAATAGAACACAGGGTGTTATAACTATTAATGTAACAAAACATGACCTTGGTATAGACATGTCGTGAAACTCTGAGGTTACACGTTGTGTATTCCCAGTACATTCCAGGTACCTTGAACACATCAATGATAGGCAGCATGACCACACCCAAGGCACATGTTATGGACATGGAAAAAATCCAAGTACATGTCATGCACTTTTGTACATGTCATGTACTCTACTTCAAGAAGTGTTTTAAAATTTCCATTAAAGGAAAAAGTTGATGTATAATTAAACCTATTGATTTTGGGTTCCCTGTGTCATTCATTCGACAATTTAATGTCCCTCGATCTATCACTCTCTCAGATGGACAAAACAGTTAAGTTACAAGACCTCAAGTGCACCTCCTCGTATGGTAGTTGGTGTTGAATAGAATTGGGGGAGTGAAATGTATAGTAGGGAGACTATGAACCCTTGTCTGAAGTTTTATAGAATCATAAATAAGAAAAATAAACTAAATAAATACAAGTATAGACATAGAAAAAACCAATAATAAAATACAATTGAAAAATACAATAAATAAAAAATGAATAATGTAATAACATGATGAAATGTAACTAAATGTCATGCTAGAAAGAATACAAGTAAAAGACTAGTATATTCAAAATTCCCTGGAACTGAACCCCATGTCATTCCCTCCTCCAAACACAATCACATCTAGCAAGAAGGAATCAATAGTAAGGTACTTTTCCTTTTTCCAAACGGGTATCCATGTAATCTCCTTGAAAACCAAATGGTATCCCAAATAGGGAGTGATTATAACTTAGTAGGTCGACACCATTATGTCTAAAAAAACTAGTCTGATAAAAATTGCATAAAATATAGTGGAAATATGTTTATTAATTAGTTCAATAATTAATAAAATACAACAAAAAACTATTTCGGCTTCATTTAGGAATATCTTTGAGCATGTCTCAAGATCATGCCATCCAAAACCATATAAACATGTTATAAAAAACCTTCTTCGGTTTCATGTCTCAGAATCTCTAAGAATGTCTTATGACCATTCCAAACACAACTATATAACCATGGTATAAACAACCTTCTTTGGCATCATGTCGGAATATCTATGAGCATGTATTCTGACCATGTCAACCACAACTATATAACCATGGTATATAAAACCTATTTCGGTGTCATGTTGAAATAACTTGTAGCATGTCTTATGAACATCCCAACCACAACCATATAACCATGGTATAATCACTATAATATGGGTCAAGGCCCTATAATAATTACATCATCTAGGTCAAATCCCAATACACATTTCAACATGTGACTGGGAAGATCCAGCTTACTATAAGCATTATAGCATGGGGCTAGGATTATCCCACTCAATATCTACATTACAACATATAAGGGTGCATGTGTCAGGGCCAATACCAATATATGATCATTTTAGCATGGAAAACATGTCTTGTTATACAAAATGGGTGTCACAATATCACATCATAAACTATAATGGTTAATTACATGAATTACTATTTTCTTTCATATACCACATTCATTTATATAACAATTTATCATCTGTAAAAAAATGTGTAGTAATCCACAACATAAGTTTTTTATACCCAGAAATATCCCAAGGTATTATGTTATGATAAAAAACATTAATCCATTATCGAATTTAATTATATTAAAGGATCTCTTACCCAATGGGTATCCATAATATAGGTCAATAACCAAATTAATCCAATAGACTCTAATGAATAATCCCATTAATTATTTATTCCATTCAGGCACACGTTAGGTTGGTGAAATCAAAATATTCCATATACTTGGAAAATATCAAACCATAGGGTTAAAATTTAGAATCCCTAACTTTAACTGATGATCCAACAATAATTCCAATGGAAAATTCCCAAGAGTAAGAAGGTGAAACTGATCATAAAAATATTCTTAGGTCAAAAATGGTCTAGATGAAAACAAAAAATTAACACGGTCAAAGTATTTCACCACAGTGGTGGAATAACCAAGTGAATGAATGGAAAAACTAACCAAAAAGACATACTAGGTATTGACTGTGTTAGTGGGACATTCAAAAGGTTATTTGGCACTACAAAATTGTTTGGAAGAATCCCTATGGTCGATAGAAGAGGCCTGTAATGAGATAAAATGAAAAATAAACCACACAACATACATTAAAACAACATGTTAGGGAATTTCATGGAGTATGATTCGGTTACATATAATGTAATTATTTTTAAAGGAATATGCCAAAAACCCATCACCTTGGATTATTTCATAAAAAATCCAAACATTACAAGATGTGTAATCCATTTACATGGCATGTAAGTGTTCTCAAGATGGATCTTTATCCCATTTTCTTTATAAAAATCCAAAACTACCTTTAATTATTCTCAACATAGAAAGACGTTATGGTAAAAATTGACCCATTAATACCTAGATTCTATTAATTCAAACATGTATACATTCATGAAAATTAATTCCTTATCCTAAAAAAAACCTCTATACCTAGATCTTCTTTGGGTTTTTCTCAAGTTTCCTCAAAACCTAAGATAGGTTTTATTCCAATGATAGACATACACAATGGAAACAGAACCACAAAGATTTTAAGATGAGTCAAAAATAAAATTAAATACGTTTAACAAAAAAAATAGAAAGATATTACTAGAAAAATATAGGATCTTACAACCTCCCCATTATATAACATCTCATCTCCAAGATTCTCCAAGTAGCACTGTGAGGTCTTAGTGAACAATTCTTGCCACTATTTTTTTATGCTCTTTATCCCAAGTATCCTTATAAACTCATTAATGTTGGAACTGCACTCAAACCAATGGTATAGTCCCACCTAGAAGATATTTCTCACTAAGATACACAACATGTATCAGATGCTCCTCAAAGAATGCATCAACAAAAATCTCAATCTATGCTACATCTATCATATGGGAAGGTTCTGTATGATATCTTCAAAGCTTATACATGTGAAACACATCATGCATTAAAATGAAGTGTGGTGGAAGTGATAAATTATATTTCACATGACCGACCCTTTCCACTATCTCAAATGTCATGACAAACATGGGAGCTAGTTTTCCCTATTTCCTAATATGGCATTTACCCAATCCAGGAAACTCCTAAAGGAAAACATAGTAACCAACCTTGAATTCCTTATGTTGTCTCTATAACATCCTAGGTAAATAAAGGATAATACATTTTAATATTTATTAATATTTTTAAATTAAATATTAATTTTACTTTAAATAGGACGCTATGTTTTATGTCTTACCCAATACGCCACAATGGGTTTCTTTGAAATCTTATATTGCACACTAATAATATAACAATATTATTTTAAATGGTAGTTAATGACTAGAAATTGTATTGGAGGGAATAAATAGAACTAACTAAAATATAATTATACATGTTTTTTAAATGTTTTTACATTTATTCAATAAATTTTAGAGGCTTAAAATTTGAATTAATCCAATTTTACGCACAAATACTCTAATATTAATTAAAAGGTTGATTTACCAGCTTTTAATGATGAACCCTATTTAAATCTAGTTTTGGTCAGTTTTTTATGTTCAATTTGACAAAATAAAATTATTCTTTATAATAGGGACATCAAAATTTACTTTAGATGAAATTTTGGTATTTTTCTAATAAATTCATTTTTAATGAATAGTGAAAAATACTTTATTTTTTTCAAAACTGCCTGTTAATATAATTTATTTATAAGGTTAGATTATTTTTTTAATAGATTTTAAAGTTTAATTATATTATGTTTTTAATATTTAATCCAATTTTTTTCATTGGAAGTAATTTAACTTTGAAATTGGACATAAATAAGTGTCAATCTTTTGATAGTTATTATTTCTTAAAAACATGCCTTTTGTTTTGATAGTAGTAATTAATTTTAAATTAATTTCCAACCTCTTCTTTAAAAATCTCCCCACATCTCGATTCTCCTCCTATAAGACTTACCTTAGGTAGAAGGCCTTTTAAGTAAACCTTTTGGTTCAAACCAAAGGGAGATACCTGATTTATAGGTAACATATTCTTTTAAGTTCTTTTATTTTATTTTATTTCTCCAACCCCCTAAATTTTTTTGTACAATTAAATTATAACAAAACCAGTATCCTTAATATACTAGGATTTTTTTATGAGAAGGTTTTTAAATACACTTATGCACACCTCCATCTAATGGATACGAACATACTATTTCTGGGGATGGCAAACTACTGCCACACAAAATGATGATTGTGAAAATATCTCAAACCACCTCTCATGGTGGTCAGTATGATGGTACTATATTTATATATGATATATATTATGATTATGTTTTCTTTATGATTAAGTATTTTTCATTTATATCTTACCTTTATGGTTTCCATAATTGGTAAATGTGATAATTTCATTTAAGGAAGTGTGGACTTTTGCCACCTCAAAGTGATATGACTCATTCATGCATTATGTGGGATGTATAAAGGATGGATTTAAAAAAATTATATATGATATAATATAGTAATTATAACATAACTATGTATAATTATGTTTTTATTCCATTAAAATATGAAATAGAAATGAATATAGCATTCATGCTTACGTACGGCTTACCATCTCCATGAACGGTGCATTTCATTTCTTATCTCCAAATGATATATACCACTATAAATAAATATATATACTAGATATATGTGATATATATGATATCTAAATCATGAATATATTTCTTGAGATAATGGAATTTTGACCACATGAACAATTTATAATTTTACCAAATTCATTTTAACTCAAATTCAGAACATCAACAAAATGTCCGTTATGAACTCAAATAATTAACTAATTGTTATAGGAAGGTAATAAATGATATAAAAGCAATAATGAACATGAAAAGGGTTCTTAATAAAATATAAATTTACTTAATTTTATTGTAACAACCCAGTATTTTATAGTATGTTATTTCTTCTAAGTAATTCAATAACTTGTGCTACACGCAACACCGAGTCCAAGCACCCCACGACTTACCAAACTAGCCATTCAAAAGAGGTTATGAATAGTATTAACTAAATCTTGAATGTTAAATATTATATATAATTTTAAAATTCATATTATGTGTTTAATATACATAATATAAGAACCAATTCATTTTTTTAGATAAAAAAAGTATTTTTAAAAAACATGCAATTTTACCGCCTTTTAATGGGGAACCCCTATTAAAACAAATATTTGACACTTTTATATATTCAATTTAATTAAATTAAATTATTATTTAGAAGTAGGACATAAAAATTTAGTTTGTATAAATTTTTGGTACTTTTCTTATAACATTAATATTTTGACGAATAGAGAAAAATACTATGTTTTAATTAAAAACAACATTTTTAATCAAAATAATTTATAGTGTTATATTTTTCATTTCAAAGGTTTTGAAGTATAATTAGATTATATTTTTATCATTTAATACAATTTAGGTCATTATAAGTAATTTCACATTTTAATTTGACATAAACACGTGTCAATCTTTTGATAGTTTTTACTTTTTAAAAACCTCCTTTTTGGTTTTGACAACAGGAAGTAATTTTAAATTAATAAATGCAACTTTTATGTTTTTAATTTTGTAAAATAAAATTATTTTTTTAATATTTAATATCAAAATTATCTTAGGGTGAATTTTTGGTATTTTTCTGAAAACATTCCATTTTTGATGAATAGTGAAAACACTGCATTATTATTAAAACCTGACTTTTTATTTAAGTAATTAATTATTTTATTTTAATTTATTTTAGGTAAAAATAGATACATAATACCTATATTTGTACTAATTAATTAATTAGAGTCATTTCAAAATAATTTTAGATATATATAAAATTTTATCGAACTTTTTACCGTCTTTTACCCACCTCCTAGGAGCATTGGCAAATTTTCATAAAACTTAATTTTTCTACTTCTATGAGTTGAATTTAAAAAAATCTAGAGACATGGTTAATTTTATTAAGTAAAATTTGGTTCAATAAGATAAAATAATGTTTGACTAATAGTAACTTTTGACTTATTTACCACAGTTAAAAGTAAATAGGGTAATTAAGGGTAAAAATGATATCATAATTACTCTAAAACGTGTCATAATTCTATTGGATAAGTAAAATTCCACAAAATAAAATGTGATACTCTTTGGTCCACTTTGATTAGATTAGTACATTTAATATTTTGTTTATTTAAAGAAGAGTTAAAGGAGTTAAATTCAATGTTTAATAACTAAACCATTTTTAATATAGGGTTACACAAAATATAAATTCAACTATAAATATTAATTAGAAAGATAAAAAAAGATCCTACATAATGGTATTTTATTTACAATTTTTAGACATTACATAATTTAATTTATTTATTACACAATGATGACGCAGTAATTACCTTATTAACGAAATATTAAAATAATTGATATTATAAATATCAAAAAAAATGTTAATTGAGACTTCTGATGAATTTCACTAATTTTATAGGTTAATATTACATGTTTGGGTTTGTTAAAAATTCTATATTCTAAGTGATGAAGTATTTATGTCTTTCAAAAAAAATCAAACACTAAATAGTGTCAAAATTGACATTATTGAATATTTAAAACAAATACTATATTATTTATCGATATAATATTCCTAAAAATATATGGTTCAGAAAAAGGACATATATAAAGTTATATATATTAATAATTAACCACATGGGGTTCTCTAGGCTTGTAATAGTATGTTTATTAATCATATAATACAAAAATAAAAAGAGACATGGTAAATGAATAACTATTTAACTAAGAGATAAATATAAAATATAAGGTTCATATGATAACCTAAACCTATCCAAAACCTACTGGTTGGAAGGTTTTCGACCCACCCCACCTTATGCTATAAATAATTTATTTTGGAGCCATTAGAAACCGAAAATGATTTTTTTATAAAATAATATTTCAAACCTTTCCTAAAGTGACCCTCACCTCTCTTATAAAAGGGTACTTCCCCTTCTCTTAATTCAACACCTCTAAATCCATTTGGATTGGCCCTAACCTACCCAAATATCCTCTTAACTTTCCCCAATTCATCCTAGAGGCCTTGATTTGGTCATAAATCCAACCTAAGTATCTCTTTTGATCAAATCAAAAGGAGGAACCCGAAGAAGAGGTAAATATTTCATCACCTCTGTCAAGTTATTTTCATCTTCCACTTCTTCTTTCTTTCTTGTTTCCATTATAAAATAATAAATCTAGTATCTTCTATATACTGTGATGTTATTATAAAAATGGTACAACCATTTTCATTATTCTATCCATCATATCAATGACAAAGTCACCATATTTGTGTGTGTGTACGGCTTACTGTCTCCACATCGTGGTATAGTTTGTTATTCAAACACTTCATTATTTGGATGGGTATAATAATGAGCATAAATGATGTAAATAATAAATATAACATGTTAATAATTATTTATATATTATATAACACCCAATTACGTATTATTTCACCATCAATATAATGAAATTGTCACTCGTGCGTACGTACGGATTACCGTCTCCATGAACGCGATGAGATTCATTCCCCATCGTAATCATTCAAGAATAATTTTCATTTTATGATTAAAAATAATTTTTATCAATATAATATTTTTCTATATATGAATCAAATACATTCTAACCATAACAAACATGGCTTACATAACCAAGCATATAAAGGAAAACAAATCAGTTAACACCCGAAACAGTGATACTACAAAAATATTATTAACAAAGCAATAATAGATGATCATATATGATATAATATTTATGTATATGGTTCTGGTATAATTTAATGACAATGTTTTAACTATTATTCAAGAGTTTAACATACTATTGACTAAGAAATATTACATGGTTAGAGTTAATTTCACAATCTATTTATTATCCGAGGTTGTTTTTACGTAAGTATCTACTGAAACCTCTTTATAATCCACATCCTTGTTTTCTTAAAAATGTATTTCAAAAGATTTTTGCTATTACTATACAGTGGGTTAAAGTCATTTATACTGTTATTTGACCTGATATGTTTGGAATGGAATCTTTCTCTCATTTTCCAAACAAGGTATTGTATGACCTTTTCGATAAACTTAAGGTAAGAATATCTTTTTTCTAATTTATATGGTAGGTACGTCTATTTTCTACCGTTATAACATCATCGAAGCTTTCCATACAAAATTATAAGAATATTTTAAAAATAAATGTTTTCTTTTATAATTATATGACTTATAAATTATTTCAAAATAGAAAGATATATTTCACTAATAAAATTGATTTCATCTATGTCAACATCCTTTGTTGAATTTTAATTTTGTTTTACGTTGATTTATTATGATACAAAACTTCCATATTGTATTGAAGGTTTTTTGATATGTTTGACTATGGATGTGTTATTTTTATACCATTCATTTTTTCTACATAAAGTATTGACATTTCGTATTCTAGTTGTAATATCAATGTTTATGTTATGTTTAAACATTTTAATATGAGGAATACATTAGACTTAGTAAGTGACGGGTGGAGCTTACTATAGATCCTAAATGAATTGGTAGGTCTCATGGGACAACTAGTGTCTTAGAACTAGGCCCTGACAAAATATTATTTGTAGTCTTGGCACAAGGGCTTGACTATGTGGTCATGACATTTGGAATTATGTATTCCATCATTATGAAAGTGGCTATTGATATTGCATGTGATTATTCAACTAGTAGAATATCCATATAAATAATTAAATGGAATTAATTGATTTTATCGTTTCCATATTATTATGAAGTATAAGTTTAAAAGGCTTTTGTTTTAGTCTTATACATTTCCTTATAGGTTTATACATATTTATGAAAGTTTCTGCTATATTGTTATCCTTTTTGAGAATCTGAGCTGACCAATTTCTATGTTTTATTTTTCCCAAGATGTGAATAAGTGTTTTATGGTTGACCTTTAGGGATAGTCTAGGGATATAAGTGTGTTAAAAAGGGGGGGAAATGTTGTTGATGTTTTTATTTCATGATATAATGTAAAATTGATGAATGTATCTAGTTCTTCCAAGGCTACTAAATTGGTCGGTCTTTTAGGACATGATTCCTTGTATCAGGCCAATGTTTTTGTAATAATGCACCAACTCTGGGTAACTGGGGTTGGGGTGTTATAGTTGGTATCAGATGAAGTTTAATATAATCCTTGGAAACGAGATTTATAAAAACTTTGATTAGAGAACATTACGCTAAGATAGACTTTGAGGATTGGTATAGAAGAACTTCCAAGAATTTTGGTAATGACGAGATTTTGTGAGTTTTCCAAAAAATACATCCCTATCTGGATATGATCAGGTAGAGGTGGCTCTAGCAGAAACTTACTTAGGAGTAAAATCCAAAAACACCGCTTTGAGCTAGACTCGAATGGGAACTAGTGCATGACAACAGGCATTGCTGCACTCTTGGTTATGAAACTCCTGGGGGATATGTTTAAGATAATTCACATTTTCATTACAAGCCATTATGAAGGATTTAGTACTAAATAGTTACTAAAAGAAAACATTTTATGATTATAGATTATATGAATAATATTTTCAATTTACATTAGGTATTTTACATGTTTCGAATTACGCATTGTGATTCATAAACTAACCTAGTGTATTATATTGTTTAGAAATGGCGCTTAGTAGAAAGAATGAGAATTCCAGCAATACGCATGCTCGAACGATTAAAAAAGATCATATCTTTCAGGGTATTAAGCGAACAATTAAAAAGAAAATAGTCTCCCACGCATTCTCATCATATGAAAAAATTGTTTCATGTGTTAATAAGATAAGTAAATAATTTTATGAGTCCTATGGATTTTAATGGAAGCAGGAGAAGAAAATAATGGAAGAGAGAAATATGGATAAAGTGAAGAGGGGAAAGAAGGATTTTCCCATATGTGAAAACTGTAGAAAGAATCTCCTTGGTAAATTATTGAAGGGAATACAAGTTTTTTTATAAGTGTGGATAAAAAGGGCACCAGGTACATGATTGAAAGGGTAAGAAAAAGGTTTTAAATGTACAATGCTTCATCTGCAAGGAGTTGGGACACTACACGAATCAATGCCCAAATCATTAGAGTATACCCCAAATGATGACATTGGAAAATAATAAAGTTATGATACTACTGAAGATGAAATGGAATGATTATATTTCTTATGTTGTTATTAAGGTGTTGTGTCATTTGATTATTGTATTAATGATGTACATGTTATAAGAATTATAGAGTATAAAAGGACTGTATTGCAGTACTATTTCATTAAGGACTGGAGATTGTGTGGTACCAAGAAAAGTGACTCAATAGAGGCTTATTGGTTTTGGAAAATATATGTTTGAGAGAAAGATAAACCATAATATGGTTCTGATACTAGGCTTGTGATTTTGGAATAATATATGAATGATTTAGATAAATTAAATTGGATATTCTTGTATACCTTGAAACTGATTAATGATTTTTATATTCCATAATTGATGGAGTTTACAACATTTTTTGATAGAAGAAGTATATCCAGTATTCTATAACAGAATAAGGGAGCATGAATGTAATCAATGAAGTTTTACGGTAATTCAGGGTGTTATAGTGTTTTAAAAGTATACATGATGAAGGTATTCACAAGTTACTACCTAGAAAAAAGGATCTTCATTGTGTTTACATTCCTTATAAAATTTGGACTGTGAGTTTGGACAGAAGTATTTTGGATAAGTCTAAAGGTTAAAATCAATTAAGTTTGAAATTGGATACTATTGTTAATGTTAAATTATTTCATGATATTATTTTTGGACTATCATAAAAAGGACAACCTGTCGCCTCAGGAAAGGCTGTGAGAATTGAACCTGCAACCTAAGGGCAACAAGGGTGGATCACCTACCACTAAAATACGTGAGGTCCTAGATTGTATAATTTAGTTTTTAAAAATATTATGACAAATGAATTATAAATTCATTATTTTTGGAACCCTATATGATTAGGATAAATAGAATATTTTTTAATTCTATTATCTTTCGGAGTCAAAGATGAGTTCCTGGTAGGAATTAGTTGAAGTTTGAAACTCTACTTGTCAAGTATTTTTTTCATCTTATTCAATGAGTAAATTAATTCTTAACCATTAGGGAAGGGATATTAAACCCAAAAATGTGTTGTCCTAATACCTTATGTTTTGTTGAACCGATTATATTTTACATCGTCTTAGATTATGGCTTTGAGGCCCTCAAATTTACACTTGCTTGTGATTGATGACCTCAATCACTCTCTATAAATATTTACGTTTTCCCTCCAATTATGTGTCTCTAATTTTCACCAATATTCTCTTAATTGAGATCATAATTTGGTGGTGAATTTTTCATTTCCCTTTCCCTCTTATTAAGACTAAATTTTATTAACCAAATTTCTAATGTGGGTTTTCCACAAAGGTATTTTTTCTCTTTTTAACCTTTTATTTTTTGAAGAACAATTTCAAATTATGAGGACGTAATTTATTGAAGGAGAGGATAATTTAACACCGTAAGATTTCATAGTATATTATTTCATCAATGTATTTCAATAACTTATGCTACACACAACACTGAGTTCAAACGCACCATGACTTACCAAAATAGCCGTTCAAAAGTGGTGATGAATAGTTCTAATTGAATTTTGAATTTTGTATATTCCATATAATCCTAACATCTATATTATGTGTTTCTTAGACATAATATAAGAAAAAATTGATTTTTTCAGATAAAACAAGTATTTTAAAAAATGAAATTTTACTTCTATTTAATGGAAATCCCTTTTTAAAACAAATATTTTACACTTTTATATATTCAATTTAATAAAATTAAATTCTTCTTTAGAAGAAAAACATAAAAATTTTGTCTGGATAAATTTTTGGTACTTTTCTGATAAACTTCATATTTTGACGAATAGAGAAAAATACTATGTTTTAGTTGAAAACATCTTTTTTAATCGAAATAATTTATAGTGTAAAATTTTTAATTTGAAGGATTTTAAAGTATAATTAGATTATATTTTTATTATTCAATACAATTTAGGTCATTATAATTAATATCACATTTAATTTTGACATAAACACCTGTCAATCTTTTGATAGTTTTTACTTTTTAAAAAACCGCTTTTTGGTTTTGACAATGGGAAGTAATTTTAAATTAATAAATTCAACTTCTATGTTTTGAATTTGGTAAAATAGACTTATTATTTTAATTCATAAAATCAAAATTATCATAAGGTGCATTTTTGGTATTTTTTTGAAAATATTCAATTTTTGTTGAATAGTGAAAAGACTACATTATTATTTAAAACCTACTTTTTTATTTAAATAATTTATTATTTTATTTTAATTTATTTTAGGTCAAAATAGATACATAATACCAATATTTTTTTAAATTAATTCTTTTGATTCATTTTATATTATGTTTAGATATATATGAAATTTTATCGAATTTTTTACCGTCTTTTACCCACCTCCTAGGTGTATTTGCAAATTTTTATAAAACATGATTTTACCGCTTATGTGAGTTGAATTTCAAAAACCTGAGAAACATGGTTAATATCAGTTGGTAATATGTGGTTCAATAAGATAAAAATATTTTTTTATGAATAGTAACTTTTGTCTTTTATTTACCATGGTTAAAATTAAATAGGGTAATTAAGGGTAAAAATGATATCATAATTACCCTAACACATGTCCTAATTCTATTATATAAGTATAATTAGACCAAAAATAACCTTATAAATAAAATATGATCCTCTTTGGTCCACTTTAATTAGATTAGGACATTTATTATTATTATTTTTAAAGAAGAGTTAAAAGAGTTAAATTCAAAGTTTAATAACTAAACCATCTTTAATATAAGGTTAAACACAATATGAATTAGACTATAAGTATTAATTAGAAATAGAAAAATATTTTCTACATAATGGAATTTTATTTATAATTTTTAGACATTAAATAATTTAATTTATTTATGACATAATGATGATGCAGTAATTACCATATTTATGAAATATTAAAATAATTGATATAATAAATATCCAAATAAATTTAAATTGAGACTTTTGAGGAATTAAAATAATTTTATAGGTTAATATGACTTGTTAGGGTTGGTTAAATATACTTTATTTGATGTGATAAATTTTTTATTGCTTTCAAAAAATCAAATAATAAATAGTGTCAAAATTGACATAATTGAGTTTTAAAAACAAATACTATATTATTAATTGATATATTATTCCTAAAAATATAATTTTCACTAAAATGACTTATATAATGTTATATATATTAGTAATGAACCACATTGGGTTCTCGTGTCTTGTTATAGTATGTATATTAACCATATAACATAAAAGTACAAAGAGACATGGTAAATGAAAAACTATTTAACTAAGAGATAAATCTAAAAGACAAGGTTAATATGATAACCTAAACCTATCTAAAACCTATTGGTTGAGAGTTTTTTGACTCATACAAACCTTATCCTTGATAGAATTCATTTGTTAGCCATTATAAATCGAAAATGATTTTATTATAAAATTTTATTTTAAGCTTTTCCTAAAGTGACCCTCACCTCTCTTATAAAATGGTACTTCCCCTTCTCGTAAGTTCACACCTCCAAAGCCATTTGGCTCGGCCAAAATCTACCCAAATATCCTCCAAAATATCCTCCCTTTATCCTAGAGTCATTTATTTGGTCATAAATCCAAGATAAGGATCCCTTTTGATCAAATCAAAAGGAAGAACCCGAAGAAGAGGTAAATTTTTCATCACCTTTTAAAAGTCCTTTTCTTCTTCCAATTCTTCTTTCTTTCTTCTTTACATTATAAAATAATAACTCTAGTATATTATATATAATTTGATGTTATTATAAATATGGTAAAACCATTTTAATTATTCTATCCATCATATGAATGACAAAGTCCCCATACCTGCGTGCGTACAGCTTACCGTCTCCACGTCGTGGTGTAGTTTGTTATTCAAACACTTCATTATTTGGATGGGTATAATAATGATTATAACTAAATAAAATAGTAAATATAACTTGTTAATTATTCTATATATATCATACACCATCCAATTACATATGATTTCACCATCAATATAATGATATTGTCACTCATGCATACGTACGGATTACCGTCTCCACGAACGCGATGAGATTCATTCCCCATCATAATCATTCAAGAATAATTTTCAATTTATGATTAAAAATAATGTTTATGAACATAATATAATTCTATATATGAATCAAACTCATCCTATGCATAAAATATATGGCTTATGTAACCTATCATATAAAGGAAAACGAACCAGTTAACACCTGAAACAATTATACAACTGAAATATTATTAACAAAGCAACAATAGAGGATCATATATGATATCATATTTATGTATATGGTTCTTTTATAATTTAATAACAATTTATTAACTATAATACATGAGGTTAACATAACATCATCTAAGGAAAAGTACAAGTTAAGGGTTAATTTCACAATCTCTTTATTATCCGAGGTTGTTTTTACATAAGTATATACTGGGACCTCTTTATCATCCACATCTGTTTTTTCTTAAAAATATATTTCAAAACGTTTTTATTATTTAATAGAAAATGGGTAAAATTCATTTATATCCTTATTTAACCTTATCTGTTTTGAAAGTAATCTTTCTGTCATTTTCCAAACAAGGTAATTTATGACCTTTTTGACAAAATTAAGGTAAGAATGTCTTTTTTTTAACATTTATGGCCAGTGCGGTAATTTTCTGCCGTTATAACATCATCAAAGCTTCCCATAAAATCTTATAAGAATATTTTCAAAATAAATGATTTCTTTTATAATTATATCACTTTTAAATTATTTCTAAATATAAAGAGATATTTCTCTCAAAATTTTTTGATTTCATCTATGTCAACATACTTTGATGGATTTTAAGCTTGTTTGAAGTTGATTTATTTTGATTAAAAAATTCCATATTTTATTGAAGGTCTTTTGATATGTCTGACTGTAGATGTGTTATTTTTACACCATTCATGGTTTATGGATAAAGTATTGATATTTCTTATGCTAGTTTTAATACCAAAGTTTATGTTATGTTTAAAAATTTTCATATGAGGAATGCATTGGACATAGTAAGTGATGGGTGGAGCCTTCTACAGCTCCTCGATACGTATGTTGGTATCATGAGACAAAGTATTGTCTTAGTACAAGGCCTTTAAAAAATCTTATTTGTAGTCTTGGAACAGGGCCTTGACTACGTGGTTACGAAGTCTGACATTATACATTCCATCATTATAAATGTGGATATTGATATTGCATGTGATTATTTGACTAGTAGAATATCCATGTGAATAAGTAAATGGAATTATTTGATTTTAACATTTCCATATTATGGTGAATTTTATGTTTAAAAGTATTTTTTTAGTCTTATACATTTCCTTAAATATTTATACTTATTTATGAATGTTTCTGTAATATTGTTATCCTTATTGAGAATCTGAGCTCAACCCTTTCTATGTTTTATTTTTCCCAGGATATGAATAAATATTTTATGGTTGACCTTCAGGGACATGCTAAGGATATAAGTGTGTTAAAAAAGGGGACAAAATGTTGTTGATGTTTTTATTTCATGATGTAATGTAAAACTTATGAATGTATCTAGTTCTTCCAAGGCTACTAAACTGATCAGTCTTTCGGGACATGATTCCTTGTATCATTCCAATGTTATGTAATAATGCACAAACTCTGGGTAACTAGGTTTGGGGCCTTACATTTATTATTTTGTAAATTAAATATTGAAGGGGTCTAGTTGGACATGAGGTTAGGCACTTTGTCTCAATCTCCTTTCATTGTGGAATAATTTTCTTTATACGTGACTTTATTTTATAGATTATAAACACCTTTGAATTTTCATTTCTTTTAAAGGGAATATTTTTCTATGAGGAATTTTACTAGTTGAAAAAAGTGTTTTAACGTAAGCGGTGAAAATGACCTTTTCCGCTGCCGCGAGTATAATTTGATCTTTGTCTTCCTTAACAAGACTTAATGTTTTTAAAAGGAAAATAAATACCATATACTATTTTATGTATTTTTTTATTGAAAATGGTTTTGATAATGGATTTTCTATGTCAATATATTTAAATGATATATTTTTATTGAAATGTGGAAATTTAATCATTCCTTTATATTTGTTTCATGTGTTATGATTTTATAATGGTACTTAGACATTTTATGGGTGGTTAGGTGATAAACCAAATAATGGGTGGGGTCGTGATAAACCAAGATGGGTGGATATGTTATAACCTCCAATGAATTGGGAATGGAAGTCGGTCATATGGCTATTCCATTTAGGGATATGTGTGGAATTCAACTGTAAGGTTATTCCATTTAAGTATGTTTATGTCCCAAGTTACATTTATATGTTATTTATTCTTTCTATGGTTTTTATGGTAATATTTTGGTTACAAAATGGTATGAAATGTTCTTTTATTCAGTGAATAGTATTTAAAACTTCATACATGTGAAATGTATTACTTATGATAAGGTATTCATGGTTTACTTAATGTTTTGAAAATCTAGAATTTTTCCTTCTTTGTGTATCCCTCACTGAGCTTCTTGTGTTTATCCCATGTTTTTGAAATGTTTTTTACAAGACATACAGTAAATTAGGGTCAAAGATGGGATCAAGGAAAAGTCATGCTATCTAAAACATTAAACTAGACATGACTCTTTTTTCCAAAACGTTTTTATTTTATGAAAATAAATTGAAACTAAGTTGAAGTGTCTACTTTTTAGTTCTTGAGTTGAAATTTAATATTTATGGCCTAACTCTTTAAAACTCTAAACTTGAAATGATCCTCAATGGGAATTATTCATTTAATTCAATATTATGTAATTTTTTAAGGCCGAGTCCTTATAGTCTCCAATGGCTAGTATATGATTTCTTGTAGATCAGTGTGGTCACCATATGATGTATGATCAACTAATCCTACTCAGATATCTCTTGCACGAGACTAGTCCCAACAAGCACTGACTCACCTACCTCCAACCAGCAAAAAGGAAAATGGAACAAGATTACATATATATCTTAAAATTTTTCTATTTTGATCGATTCCTGGAATCTATTATTATAATAAAACTCCATGAGTTCCTTATGCTTCTCCCATGAACCACCAAAATCCAAAACAGAGGCTCATAACATATCCTCAAAAACCTGAATAGTCCACTCAGATTGACCATCAGTTTGAGGATGATATGATATGCTCAAAAGAACATGTGATCTTAGAGACTTTTAATGTTCCTAATAGAAAAAAGATGTGAAATGATGATCATTGTTAGGAAAAATACTCATCAGAACATTGTGAAACCAAACTACCTCATCCACATAAAAACTACCTAGATCATCAACTGTGAAGGTATACCTGATAGGTAAAAATTTGGTTACCTTATTCAATCAATCCACAATCACCCATACAACATCATTCATATTGGTTTTCCAGGGAAATCCTATCATGAAATACATTTTGAAATCATCCCATTTCTACTCAAGAATGGGAAAATGGTGAAAATGAAAAGTTGACCTCTAATGCTTGGAATTCACCAGCTGAAAAGTGAAGCATCTAGACATGAATATTGTCACTTCCTTCTTCATTACTGACCACTAGTATTGACTATATATATGATGATTCATATTTGACAAACTAGGATGAACCACCAATATAGAAGAATGAAAGTTCCACATAAAATCATCTTGTATGACCATAAAAACCCATAATCGGATATAGAAAATAATTTAATTTATACTTCCAAGATACCATCCTGATGGTGTCTTCCAACCATATATTTTTTCTCTTAGAACTGATCTCTCTAGATTAAACAACTTCTTGGTCTTAGTCTTGCCCATAATCATGCTTATAACTAATTTTGAGGTTAAAGAAACTTAACCCTAAGACTCCTAAACATCCATATGCATGTTTACAAGGAGGTCTATTATCAGCTACTCATCACAAGAACCCCAAACTACCACTTTCTGTGTATTTTGGATCAAATCATTGAAAATGAAGTTTCCCTTTCTTGATGTATAAACCATCTCAAAGATGAAAGACTTTGGATTATCAACCAAACTTTTCTATTTAAGGTTTGGGTCTAATTGATAAATGATATACCTAATTCTCTTGTGGTCAATGTATACCAACACCTCTCATTCATGAGATTGTGTATCCAATAACTCAGGTCATGTATGACTATTGTTAAATCTAGATCATGAGTTGGGTAATTCCTTTCATGCATTCTCAGCTGCCCGGAGCCATAACCAACCACTTGATCCTCCAACATTAGAACTGCTATGATTCTAAATTCAGATGTGTTATAGTACAATGTATATTCATTTCCTAACATAGATAATGTGATGATAGGTTTGGTGGTCAACCTTCCTTTTAGATCCTGAAAATCTCTCTCATAATTATGATACATTTCCTATCATCTCTTAAACTCCATCCCTTTCTTATTCACCCCAGACATCGACACTTCCAAATGGGATAAATATTGAATAAAGAACCAATAATAACATGATAAACCCAAGAATATCAAATGATAAAATGCATTCTTGTGTTTTTTCCAAGATACCAAGGCTATTGGATTCTTTGGCTCCTCTAATAATCTTGCCTCTGAAGTTACATGGCCAAAGAAGTGCACTTTATTAATCTAGAAACTAAATTTGGTTATCTTGGTGTAAATTTGATGCTCCCTCAATATACTCATGAAAATTTCAAGATTTTTGGCATGATAATCTACAGACTAAGAGTACACTAAGATATTGTCAACTAAAACCACAACAAAACAATCCATAAAAGGATGAAAGATATTATTCATCAAGTCAAAGTATACTGCTAGTGCATTAGTTAACACAAACTACATGACTACAAATTCATACAATCTATATCAACTCCTAAAAGAGTTCTCAAGTATGTCTAATGGTATAACTCTCAACTGATGGTATCCTAATCTCAAATAAATCATATATAAGATCTTATCACCACTCAGATGATTGAATAGATCATCAAAGCGTGGTAGGGGATATCGGTTCTTGAGCGTCATCTAGTTCAATCTCTGGTAATCCACAAAAAACCACAAAGACTTCTCAGCATTTTTGGTAAATAGAACTAGATAACCCTATGTATATATACAATGTTGTATAAAGCCTTTAGATTTTAGATCATCAAACTGAACCTGCAACTCCCAAATCTCTGTCACTATCACTCTATAAGGTAGGATAGAAACTGTCCATGCTCCCAATACCAACTCGATTGTGAACTCAATCTCTCACTATGATTGAAATATATAGAACTTAGGAAAGAATTCAAGAAAATGATCTAATACTAGAGTAAAATATTCTTTTTTTATTCCACCATCATCTAGAAAAAGATCATATATTTAATCTCTAAGACAATCTAATCTATACAGAATTGGTCCTACAGGACTAGCCTAATGATCTTTCTCACCCTGGTGAAAAAGATTCTTTCTTACAAATATAGAAAGGTAAATCCCCTACTTCAATAGTCGATATGATCTTGGTATGAAACAAAAAATATATATAAAGAATAAAGTCGAATACAATCATTTCCATCATGAATTTTTCTTAGAGGAAATGGTAACCACCGATATCTTGATAACACGCCTTATAACATTTTATATTCGTTAATTATAATCCTAGTGGTGTATTGATGGTAAAATAACCATCAAATATTTCCACATCCAAACCTAAAACATTTTCAAAAACTAATATAGAAAATAATTTGAGGATAATGTATCAAAATGCATAATCTAAGTTAGATGATACAAGAATTTCACCTGTGATTGCAGATAGTTTTCCATCCACAATAGTGGGAGTAATTTTTATAAATTGCAGTAGACCTATCTGTCTTTCCTAGTCTCTAGTCTGACTAACCTATGTTATTTCCCCTACCTAGTAAAACTAATAATGAGCTATTCTACCACATCCCCTACATCATCTTGAATGGTCTGTGGAACTCAAGCTACTAGCCTATTGAGGGGTAGTTTAGCCCCGTCCTTGCACAAGTGTTTATTCTGATCCCCTACCACCAGTCTGTTATATAAATTCAAATACATCCTATAAAGAAGACCCAAACTACCAAAAATATTAAACTTGATAGTGGGGTAAGAACATTGAAGGTTCTTCTGCCCAGACATTCCACACTGATAGCACTACAATGGAAGAGCGTCCGGATATGGTTATCCACTTCATTGATTTCTATTCCCACTATTCCTTGGAAGAAACTAACATAACAAAGATTATTTTAACTCAAAGAAGAGCTCCCAATTTATCCTACTAAAATAGCTTAGTCGCAGCTCGAGGCCTTTCTCATATTTCCTTCTATGATGAGTGTATGGTTCATCACATCCTCAAAGATGCTCAAATTAAAAGTATTCACATGGGACCTGATCTCAAATCAAAGACCATCCTCGAAATATCTCTCCCTGTAGATCTCATCATCTTCTAAAGATGTCAAAAAGGATTGTTTGTCATAGAAACATCCATCATAGTCCAACACTAACATGCCCTCCTATTTCATATCCATTAACATAAAATATTTTTCATCCCTAAAAGTCTAAGGACAGAAATAGATTAGGAACATCACCTAAAGTCATTCCATGGTAGCTCATATTACTACCCAGCTTCCTCTAGAATATCCCACCAACGCTTGGTAGGTCTAGGAATCCTATCTGTCATAAGATTAACCATCATATCTATGGGCGTGTCATGATGCTTTTAGATAACTTTTACTGATTCAATATATAACTCAACTTCTGGGGGTCCTCCTTCCCTAGTAAAAGTAGGTAGATATTGTAGCTAAAACTCTCTCATTAACTCAGAAATCGAACTCATGGGATGAACAGTCTCCCTTTGCTTGGATCACATGACCCTAAAGAATCTATCACAAAGATGAAAATCTATCTATTCCTAAATAACTATAGAAATATCCAGTTCTGTTATATTAGGACTATGTTGATTTCCACTCTCTCGATTCCCAAGTTGAAGACAATAAGGAGGCATTTTATCTACACGAAAAACGTACTCCCTAGAGAACTTGTTATAGAAATAGTAAACCTCAATAGGTGACTAAAATAGATAACCACTGACTCATGGTATCTCAAAACATAACTTATAAGTGTTTTAGTAGGACACATAAATTCATTTAATTTATCATGTATAACAGATATCTCATATCACTGTTCAACATGAAAAAATATATCAGATGCAAAAAAAATATCCCTATCATGAACAATGAATGAAAATATATATCCCCATATGAATATTATGAGGAATGAATACTACTCTTGGGAAATACCAGTCCATGATTACATAAATCAATAATCAAAAACCATAAAGAATAATAACCTCACACAACATGTGAATCATCCAAGGTGAAATAACACCAATTGTAACAATCACACAATACAAACAACAATCCCATCCTTGGGTACCTGTATTTCCCCCATACTTGGGTTAGTTACTCCCATGCACAAGAATATTACCAAGTCTTATCCCATACTAGACTCCTATATAGCTCTCCCAAATAGTAAATAAAAAAATAAAACCTTCTCCTTTGATACCACTTTGTAACATCCCCTGATCTGGAATTATCTCAGGTTTCCAAAAAGGGTTGGTTATATGACCTCAATTGTGCCTCCCTATACTTTAGAGGAAGATAACTTGTAGTGAGGGTGTGAAATTTATATTAAGAAGACTATACCACCTGGTATAAAGTTTTCTTATAGTAGTAAAAAAATATATAAATGAATGTAATCAAATTACAGACATATTAGAAACCAATTGTAAAAAACAACTTAATTATCCAATAAATAATAGAGGAATAATATAATTAGATACTAGAATGTAACAAATTTTCATTCTATAGAAATTTGAAGTAAAAGACTAGAAATCTCTAATAAAGACTCAAAATTCCGTGGTCTGTAACCCTATGTCGGTCCCACCTCCAAACACCAACCCATATAGCAAGAAGTAATAAACAGAAATTTCCATTTACCTTGTCCAAAATTATATCCATGAAATCTTCTCACGTACCAAACCGAGGCCCGAATAGGGTGTTAGTATAACATAGAAGGTCGACAATGCCATGTCTAAACTGACCTATCTGATAAGAAGAGTATGAAATAAAGCAACGAATAAGAGTATTAATTAATTCAATAATTAATAAAATACAACAAAATACTATTTCAACTCTATGCTGGAATATCTATTAGCTTATCTCATGACCATGAAAACCATTAAAATAAAACCATGGTATGAAAAACTTTCTTCACCATTTTGCCAAAATATATTCGAGTAAGTCTTATGACCATGCCAACCAAAACCATAAACCCCTAGTATAAACAACCTTATTTGGAATCATATTGGAATATCTCATAGTATGTCCTATGAACATTCCTACAATAACCATATAACCATATTATCAATAACCTGATTTGGTTTCATGCCAAAATATCTCAGATAATATCTTACAACCATTCCAAACAAAACCATATAACCATGGTATAATCACAATAATCTAGGTCAAATACCTATAAGCATTACCACATCCGGGGTCAATACCCTGTAAACATTACAACATTAGACTGGGCGAAGCCCACTCACTATAAGAATTATAGCATTAGACTGGGCCAATCCCACTCAATATCACTATTAAGTCATATAATTTTTCATATTCCAATGTTAGGCTCGATATATAGGCATTTCAGAATGAAAAAAAGTCCCATCACACATCATGGACATCAAAATATCACATAATAAACCTCAATGGTGAATTATGAGAATTACCATTTTTATTTTATATACCACATTCATTTATATCACAATTAATCAACAGTAAACAAAAATAATCATTAAGACACAAATTTGGTATTCAATATCAAGAAGTCTCATATTGTCTCATGTCATATTAAAAACACATTAATACATTATACAATTTAATTATATTCAAGGTTCATCACACAACGTGTATCCATAATAAAATTCAATAAACAAATAATGAAAACATAATATATGGAATAATCCCATTTATTATTTATTCAATTTAAAAACATGTTACATTGGAGCTATCACAATATTGCATATACTTTGAAAATATCAAACGATAGGGTTAAGATTTAGACCCCCTAACTTTAACTAATAATCCATTAATGCATCCAACAACAAAATCCCAAAAGAAAGATGGTTTAGATGGTCACAAATAGGTTTCTAAATAAAAAATGATCAAGATCAAAACCAAAAACACACACGGTCAGAGGATTTCAACACAATGGTTGGATAACTAAGGTAGAGATGGGAAAACCTAACAAAAAAGATATACCAGGGATTTATTGTGTTATCAGGACATCTAGAAGTCAGGTTGGAACTTTAAAATTTCCCAAAAGAAGCCCTTGGTTCAATAGGAGAATACTAGAGTGAGATAAAATAAAAAATAAACCACACAACAAACTTTAAAACAACAGGTTAGCGAATTACACAAGGTGTAAATCAGTTACACATCATGTAATTATTTTTAATTGAATATACCAAAAAACACATCACCTAATTTTTTTTAAAAACCCAAACACTACACAATATATAATCTATTTACATGGTATGTAAATGTTCTGTAGATGGTTTTCATCCCATTTTTCTTTTAAACATCCAAAACCCCTTTTTATCTTCAAAAATTACCAAGAACATGTGGTAAAACTTGACCAATTTATTTTTAGACTCCACTAATTCAAATAAGCATACATCCCTAAATTGTAATTCATTTTCCTTAACATAGTCTCTTTATGTAGATCATCTCTAGTTCTTTCTCATGTTTCCTCACCACCCAAGACTGTGGTTATTCAAACAACATACATCCATGATGTAAATACAACCACCAAGGTTTTGAGATGAGGAAAAACTCAAACAAAATAATTTTAATAAAAAAATTAGAGGGATACATACCTAAAAAAGATGGGTTCTAATAGACAGTATACACCATGTCATATATTTAATAATTATATACTAAATTAATTTCCAAGTTAAAATTTTGATGAAAACATGAGTTTACCTCCAAGTACACTTGTGTACTATATTAATTTTCAAAGAAATTGATTTTGTTTAAAATTTATAGATGATGGTGAGTTAAGGAAGGTCATATGGAATTAAAATAAATTGAATTAATTAGATTAATTTGTGGATAATTACCATAATTAAAGAATGAATCATAGAAATTGAAATCAATATTGAAAATGTATGCTCATTGTATGATACTTGGTTGATCAAGAGATTATACCAGACCTTGTGTGTGATTAGTTTCTTTTAATTTATTATGGTTAAATAGTTATTGATTGCATGTGGGTTATTACCTACTCCCTATAATGTAAGGCACTACATTCTTGTAGTTTCATTTACATAAACTTCCTTTATTCGATCCATTGGTTCCCATCACCTTCATATGATAAAAATAATTTTTTAAGGATGGAGCTCTCAAGTGAGTGGAGTTGGTCTAAGTCAAGGATTTGAGGTTAAACCAATCATGGGTATGTGTAGGATCCATGGAGGAATATTAAAACCTAAAAAATATTTGGTTTAATGTGTTTTCCACTAGGGTTAAGGGTTAGTTTATCATCTTATAGATAAACTAACCATTATAAAATCTCATGATCATGACAGTAATTTTTTATTTATAACTGCTTCATGGTTAAGTATTTAGGATTTTGGTTATTGTGTGATCACCTAATAAATAAAATAACAATAATTCAAGATAAAATAAAATATATTCAAATTATATGTTATTTTATATCATACATGATTAATCACTTAGTTAAAAACCAATTAATATTAACAAAGCATCTACAAGGATAAAATGGGTTTTACCCATAAGGATAAAAATATCACAACATAAATATTATGTTGGATTATCCTTCGACTACATAAGTTATAATTTTCCTCATTGTTGGAAGTTCTTGAACAACACAATTAGGGGTGATCTCAATTATCGTGGAAATTTGTGCTTGTTGTTTTGGGTCAATTTAACATAGTTTACATCAAGGGTTGACTGTGAAAGTACGAATTAGTTAAACTAATAGGAAAAGGTTGAGAAAATCTAAAAATAGAATTTCAATATTGGTTAGAACACACAACAGATCAAAAATCTATGAGTAAATATAGTTATAATGTTACACCAACATAAAACCCTTCAAATATTTTTTTAGAACCAAGTCTGTGTTATAAGAAGTGAATATGGATCCTTATCACTAGAATATATACGAGATAATATGTACCAGAAACGGATGTTCAAGTCTATTATGTTTGGGAAAATAGTTGGAGATTAATGGTATTTAGTCAAATTTAAATTTGTTAATTTGGTTTTGTAATCAAGGTACTATTTATCGACTATTGATTTAGAGAAATTGAAAATCAAATAAAATCAAAAATAAAATTTTGATATTTGATAAAGAAAAATATACTTCTCACTAACATTAATTTTTAATAATGGTATAGGAATTTTTTTCTTTATACTACACCATGAATGGAATTTGTATGTGTTAGGATCCCCACTTCTTGAGTTGCTTTCCAACAAGGCTAGTTCAGAAGAGGCATTTATCTATCTGAAGAATGTAGATGATGGAATGGATATCCAATTTTTTAAGTTATCTACCATTTACAATGATATTTTAAAGAAATATAAGGATATGTATGTTTATAACCATTTTTCTCACCTTCATGGTCACTATTAAGAGAATCCGAGATCAAAGAGATATGAGACATCCAATGCACTATGTACTTGAAAGCGTAGAGATTCAATGCCAACTAGGAGAACTTTTTTCAAGATAATCAGATGCATTAAGTGTCTTGGCATATTGGGTTTTAATACCCCTGATGACCTAAAAACAGATCTTATTATTTCCTCACTACCCAAAAACCTCTCTATTTTTATTGTGAATTATTATATAATAAATAGTAAGAAGACACTTTTAGAAATTATTACTCTAATAATATAATTTTATAAAGACATTGGTAATGAAAAAACCACTAAAATTTGGTTAAATTAAAAGAATAGAAATAAATAAAAGTTGTTGAAGACATATTCCAAGTCTAAGCCTTTGGAGAACCACCCCTCTAAGAATAATAACATCCATATACAAGTAAAGAAATAGGATGTGGTATTTTTTCATGTGGAAAAAAGTTCCACTAAAAGATGAATTACTACTATCCAAGGAATAAAGGGGAATCTTTAGGTGGGTTCATTTTTATTTTATTAATTCCATATCTAAAATTTAGTTATTAGATACTTCCTGTGGTGCTTATATTGGAATCTAAATAAAGTTACCAAGTATATATTGGAATATTTATATAGCTGAGGTTGATCTATGAGCTTCCAATGGAGTGAGGATAGTAATATATCCATACTATACTACCATCTCACGTTGTTGACATAATTAATTATAGTTTTAATGATCATTTATTATCTGCATAATGCTACCAAATACATTATTGTTGTATCATGTTCAAATTCTGTTGGATTTATTTTCATCTTTTGGAATTAAGGTTTCTACTTTAATAAGGATATCATATCTTATGTTACGGGAAAACTAAATAATGGTATTCATTTATTATTTTATGAAAACCAGATATTAGAAATTGATAAAGAAACTAATCCACATGACTCATATGATTCCCAGTTGTGGCATTGTTGTCTTAGTCACCCAAATGAAAAGAAATTCCCAAAGCTCTTTCAACATCGGTATTTTTACTCTTTTGAGCTAAATCCACTTGAAATATGTGATTCTTGTTTACAATAATTGATAACCAAACCACCATTCTATGGAAAAGGCAAAAGAACCATATATCTTTAATAATTAGTAAACACCGATGTGTGTGGAACATTCTATGTAAAAGCTAGAGTTGGATTCTCAAACGTTATTACTTTTAACAATAAATTGAGTAGGTAAGGTTATATATACTTGATGTGGAATAATTCAAAATATTTTAAAATTCTCATAAATTTAAATAATGATATTGAGAACCTTCTTGGTAATAATATTAATAATCATTGATTGGACTGAGTTGGTGAATATATTAACCAATATTTTATCAATTTCATTAGGAGTAGAGGATTTTATCTCTACTAACTCCACATTATACACTAAAATTGAATGGTGTTAATGAATGGAGGAACCATAAGGATTTCCCAAGTAACAAACTAACACTGTGGACATAATATTTTTCTTTATGGGGTATCCCTAGGAGACATGGTGATAGTATCTATAAAACCCTTTGTATAAGAATGTAAAAATCTCAAGTTAAGACATATTATTTAAGAGGGAGCACATAATAAAGTGGGATAGTATATGAAGGATTGACTTTGATGAAGTTGATGCTCAAGATACGTAAGATTTGGTACAGGATCTGATTACATGGGTCCCCATGGAAGAAGGTGTTCCTAAAACACAATTTCTATATAGGGGTATAGTAGATATAAGAGAACCAAAGTGATATGGTTTTCTAGTTATTGATGATGGTGACTCATTATTATTTGAAAATGATGATCCTCTCTCCTATAAGGAGGTTACCGAGAGATAAAAAGCTACAACAGAGCAAGAATCCATGAATTATGAAGTCGATTTCATGTATCAAAACCAAGTTTGGATTTTTCTTGATCCACCAATAGATGTAATACCCATTGGGTGTAAATGGGAATTCAAGAAAAATCCGAACATGGAAGGAAAAGTGAATACCTATAAATGATGGAATGTGTCTAATGGGTTTATACATTTTCAAGGCATCAACTATGACAAAACCTTTTCTCTAGTGTCAATTTCTAAATGCATCATAAATTTATTCTCTAGAGCATCTTACCAAGACTTTGATATTTGGAAAATGGATATCAAAACTGATTCCCTTAACGGGAACCTTGAAGATGATATGTACATGACACAACCATAGAGGTTTGTCAATATTAGAAATGGATCAATGGTAAGAAATTTCTAGAGATCCATTTATGGATTAAATAAATCATCCAGGTTGTGGAACATTCTATTTTATTGTTCCATAATTGAATTGTTTTTTATTAAGAATGAATATGATTGATGTGTTAATAAGTGGTTTAGTGGGAGTATAAATGAATTAATAGTAGTATATGTTGCTGATATATTACTAATTGGAAAAAATATTATATCCTTACAATCGGTTAAGACATGGATCAACAAGTGCTTCTCCAAGAAGTACTTAGGTTAATTAGCTTACATAATATGGATTAAGATCACATGTGATAGATCAAATAGGATTCATAGACTAATTCAAGGTATATAAATTTTCTTGATACTGAAGAGATTTGATATGGAACAATACAATAGGGGATTGGTTCCACTATCACATGGTATACATCTTTTTTAGAGAATTTATCCACTGAAACAAGAGGAAAGAAAGGGATTGGGTAAGATATCATATACTTCTATGATAGGATCTATCATGTTTTCTACGTTGATTATAAGACTTGATAATGCCCATGATTTCAGAATGGAAGGAAAATATCAAGAATATCTAGGTTAATAACATTGGACTACTATTTAGACTATACTTATGTGTTTTTAGTGATCCTAGGATACATTTTTGGTGTATAGAGGAGATGAAGAACTATTCATCATGGTTTATAAATATGCTAGTTTTTAGAAGATCAGATTGATCTGAAGTTGCAATATAGATATTTTTTCTCAATGGAGGATTTATGAGCAGGAATATTTTGAAGAAGCTATTATTTACTCATTCTATAATAGATTCTATGTATAATGTGACTTTCAATATATCCAAGGAAATAATTTTTATTTTTAACTTTTTCTAATATCATTATTTGGTGCCGATTAGTAATGAACCTACCATATTTTTCTATGATAATACTATAGTAGTGGATCCTTCCAATGTTACAATTTCATACTAAAGTGACAAATAAAATAATTGGGATGTTTAATATAATGTGGGATTTTTCTCGATGAAGTGATGTTTTAGTGAGTGGAGTATCCATGGATCAAATCATAGTGAACCCCTTAATGAAGGATTTGTCTTAGTATATACATGATAATAATGTGAGAGCTAGTGGATTGAAATCTATTTTTAGTTGTCAATACAAAAAGTAGTAGTTTTTTGGATTTTATGTTGTTGGACTATCTTTTTTGGTTCTTGATAAAAACAATTATTAGATTTTTTATCACATCATGATATTTCTTCTGTATAATAATTATATGTGATAATTTCCTTAGAATTTATATAGTGCTAAAAGGTTATAGCATTTCCCCATAATGATGATAACCTAGAGGTTCCAATATGTTATTCATGATCCATGTCCTATATATGGATGATATTTTTTATGTGACTCATACAATACATACTATCAGGGGTAGGATTATCATAAGACATTAATACACTTTCTCATGGTGTCCTCCCTTGTTAATCTCCAGGATAAGATGTTAATAATATGTGACCATCAATATAAGATCAACATTTTCATGTGCTATTGAATGATCATATATATGGATGTGTGTATTGTTCCTTAGATATCATGATTATTATTAATGAATATCATTACCATTTACATTAATGTATTGATCAGAATTGTGATGACATATGTATGAAATAAAGTGGGATATGTTGGGTTCATCATGAGTGATATGGAATTAATGGATACTGTGAGAAAGGAATTATCCCGTTTTTCTCATGATGAAAGTTAGTATCCAAGGAACTATGATAGTAATGGATCCTCTTGAATAAATCCATGTCCATGTTGTTTGATGGGAGAGTTAATTTCTTGAATTTTAAAGAAAGGGGCTTCGAACATATAGGTTGATGGCACCAACTTGCATCCGGGTTGATTTTAGATATTGTGATAAAAGGATTATATTACATGGAAAATACTTATAGAAGGTCAGAATCCATTATTACATTAGCTTCATTATCTATGGATGCCTTGGTAAGTTTCTAGATGGTAACTTTGTACTATATATGGTAATGCCTAATGTCGCTGAGGAAGATTCCTTGAGGGTTACATACTAATAGTATCCACAATATCATTTAAATTATATTATTGAATTATATATGTTAGAATAAAGATTATTTATTTAATTTTTTTAATCCACATAATTTAATCAAAATTTATTCAGAAGAATAAATTGGTTAATTAATAATGATAAATAATTGTTTTAAAGCTTTATGAATATAATATTTATTATATTTATCATCAAATAATGTAGTGAAATTTATTTGTAAAAAAGTCATTATTTGAGGATCGGTAAATACCAATGAGATAAAGAGGACATAGTATAATCATCTGATAGAAAATGGTATAAAAGATATTTTTTTTATATTCATTATGCATTGAACTTGTCAAGAATTTATATATATATATATATATATATATGATTATTAGTGAACATGGGGTTAGAAATGAATTATGGAATTGGGAAAGGACATGTCTATGATTTTCTAACTGTTAACCTACTAAAATAGATATTTAATTATATGTATTTCCTACAACATAATTAGTGCACAAAACGGATAGAGTGAGACTCTATCAACCCCTTGAGAGAGATTAAGAGATCAAGAGTGATATCATACATCCTCTCTCATGATAAGGAAATATAAACAAAATTTCATCCAATCCCAAAAATAATTATACTATAGTCAACCATGAAATACCCAAGTGATCAGGATCAGCCGTTGTTTCCTAGTAAAAGGGGAAGTGATCAATTCCCGTGTCTGATTAAAGGGAGTCAGTGTTGTTTAATCATTTATATCAGGATCCCTATCTCCATGGCTTCACCTAGTCTCCAACGGGTTTACTTGCAGAGCCAGAAACCCCAAATGGTCCTTTTATCTGGCCATCCATGGACCTGATTTCCAAAGGCGGGTGCTCGTCGGTTTATATGGACAATGATACTTAAGGAATCACATTGGTCCAGAGGATGGGAAGTCAAACACATCGCACCCTTTTGGGGGGGATTATTTCCTATTCTGGGACTCTCTTATTTATTTAAAATATCTTCATAAGTTTGTGAATCTTTGGTTTATCCCCAAGCATAGTATCCACGGATTTCCCCTAGGATGCAAGTCACAGGTATACCCTCGGATATAAAACCATCTACATATGAGGTTTACCATCCCTCATTGGATTAACGATACTGGGGAAGTTTGAGTTTGTTCGGACAACACTGCTCTCGAGCCTTATAATGGGGTGATCTGAAGTTTATTGTCATCCCGGGGGAAAAGAGTGACTTGATCACTTGGATTGAACCTGTAATACGGGATTCCTACATATCCTTGTGAAAGGAATTATAATTCACATAGTCAGGTGCCACTTAATGCGACACATCACCTTTTAAGGTCATGTGACAAGGACCCAACAGTACAGTTTAACTTTATGTGGCAAGGACGTCTAAGCGACAAGTGCCTAGTCAAGGTTGGTGTGGGGCTTATGCCAAATCGGCCTAGAGGCACCGATGGAAAGTGATTTCCTGGGCTCGTATATGGTCCTACTATGGGCATTAAAACATAGTCTAATGAGATTATATGGGTTCGAGACTTGAAAGTTGGGCTTATGCCCCCTGGAGGTTTCTTACATATCCCGATGGGTTGGGAATCAAGGTGTACATAGTTCTAGGAGGCCAAGGGTTACACTCCATAGTATCCTATCGAGTTCATGATTCATAACCCATGTTGGGGTATGGTTGGGGCTTACATGTGGTTGGTGACCCGATTTGGTATTGAACCTCCAAGAGGTGTCCTACGTACCTTGCTTAGGATACAGGGATCAAAACCCACATAGTTCATTCTACCGTCATCATTATACGGATGTTATGACCATCATAAATCTCTAATCCCATGTGAGTCATGCTCAGTGTGGGAAATAAGATAATGTGAAAGATTCGGCAAGACGCACACTTTTTCCTTACTAACGGGAGATGAGGAAGATGATGGCCGAAGGGAAGGGATGAGACTATGAAACTTTCATTCCCCAGGGTGTCGATGGGGGAACGAAGGTGGAAGTCACGCTGGTGGAGGCCGTGGTATAGTGGTTGAGGGCATAGAATAATGAACCTTTTTGGATGAAAGGGGAAATACAATTTTCATCTGGTGAGAACGGTGTGGGGCTTAATCTAGGATGGATTCCCTATTACTCTCTTTAGGGGAGGGGGGAAGTACTCGCCGCTGGCGCTCATTGAATGGAAATGAAATTAGGATACCTCAATCCTAATGATTGGAGATGCATAAAGGGGCTCCTAGGCTTAGACTCTAGACTCTCTTGGGTATGTGAACCCAAGAATGCCCCGGATGTTCGTTCAAGGGATAGGGTAAGCCCTTCATTTCTGCCTATCATGGGTATGTGGACCCAGGAAGACACACTAATGCACCAGATGGATTCAACATACAAGTTTAGTGGCTTTGGGGGAGGACTTGGCTTGGTACCAATGGATAGGCTACTGAAAAGATTCTGGTGGATTGGGCTGAATTTTAAGGGCCTTATGTGACTCAGGGGATGGAAACACTGAAGGCCATGGTAGACCGCAAGGCCATATGAGAAGTTTTTCCCTTCGCATAGGTTGGTGATATGAAGATGGAGATGTCATATTTCTACAAGTGTGGTATGCAGACTAAGGAGAATCCCACGTACCAGAATGGTACGCGGCTTCAAGTTTAGTCAATGTACTAAATTGGTATGCAGCGCTGGAGTCTGTTGGAGCGTCGGCGGCTAGGGGCAGCGCCAGTCATGGCTTCACTTGCATAGGGGGAGGGGGTGCTACACAACACGCAAGATTAAATAAGGGCTATAGTATCCCTTCTTCTCTGGTATTACATCCGCATAGGGGACATGGTTTGCGGTTTACCAATTTTAGGTTCACACTTTACCAATTTAATTATGCATTCTTCAGTTCTTAACAATTAGTCCCCAGTTAATAATTGTTTCTGGTTCACAAATAGGAAATTTGTGGGGCACAACATTCTATGCCGCCAAAAACCTCTACCTTCAAAGAGCCGATGGCCAAGAATATGATCCTCACACAGTTGATCCCTCTATTCTCCCCCCATGACATTATTTTATATAAGGGGGAAAGGGTTGTATCTATATTCATGCGACACCTTCTCCGGAGGCTCATTATAGAAAACTCAGCCTACGAATGCCTTCTTCAACCTGAGGTTCACAGGGTATATTGAATTTACCTCACCCCCAAACCAACTTGGTCACATGGGTGCTTTGTATCCGCACAAGGCTCTGCCTCCATTTCGAGAATGACGCGGTGCATGGCGAGGGGGGAGGGGGTCATCTTGGTTTGTGGTTGGCATGGTTTGCAACTACGGACAGGTCCAACCTCACTTCTCCGGCCATTTGGTTCGTTCCCGCGTAGGATTTTATCCTCCATTTTGTAAATCGAAGGGTCTGTGGGTGTCGCAGTTCTCCGAACTAGATTCATACCACAGATGATGAATCGTTATGCAGAAAAGTATGTACTTTTACCATTTCTTCTTAAAATTCTTAACATGTTTCCCAAAAACACTAATGAATATTGGGTAGATTCTTCCCCCGATTTATCGGAGCATTTTCATTCCCTTAGATGGATTTTTTAAGACCATACAAATTCCCCCCAACAGAATGGGGTCTAATCGGAATGAAGAGGAGGCTATTCTGATGTAGAGTGGTCCAAAAACTAGAGCGGTTTGTGGTAGAGAGATGGACCCGGTGGGGGACCATGCCAATATAAAGGGGTCCATGTGACCTTTATTTTACCAGATCCTTAGGTGAAAAATCTCTCTCGTTCCCTACTACCATGCACCACCTCTGCGTGTGGATTCTTTCACAAACTGTTTCATTCATGAACTAGCTTTGACTTCTATGAACTGATCCTCGTCTGCAGTCTTCCCCATCCGTGAACTAATTTCCTAACCGTGTGCTAAACAGTAACAGATTTAAAAATTAAGTCACATAGGGCCGCGTAGGAAAAAAACTACACGGTTTAGTGGTCTACGGACTGGAATTATCCTTCAAACGTTGAATTTTTCATTTCAAACATTACATAAGTCCGGAATTATGAGAACCCACATAGGGGATTGGTACGTGGTCTTCTGGCCATCACCCCACGGGGAAGAACGATGAGTACCTCTTCCACGTACCACTGGTTTGTGGAATATGGGCGTCACAAACCAACTCTAGGGTCGGTACATAGGCCCTACTATGCAGACCCTGCATGGAGCCTTTTCCAAATATATGGAATTTTCCGGAATATTATCCTTTGTACTAAACTTTGGTATGGTTTTCCTGAAGAAGGAATAAAACATGGTTCCTCCATGAGCTACTTCTAGGCCTGTTGCTGCTCCCCTTTCGGTTGTCGATCAACGACAAAAAGATGTGGCCATCTCTAAAATGGACAAAGTTCACATCGCCCTCTTACATCAATCCGTAGCCAATATGCTCACTGAGACTCAGCGTGAATATCCATTTTGCAACAGCCTACCTGATTATGGGTTCAGCCTATTATCTGATACATCGATCCCAGAAACATCTTATGACAACCATCCTATGACCTAAATAATATCTAGTACCAACCCTAGAGATTTGATATCACATAGTGGACAACTTAAACTAAAGGACACAGCTACTGGGTCTGTGTTGAATTACATTAATGTGTCCTCAAAGAGTGAGAAACCTCAACAAGATGGATAATTCATTGTCATTGGATCATTGCGCTTAATGCCATGGCCAATGAACAACATGGCTGGTCACCAGATAAAGATATTAGGCCCGGAGGCGCATTTATGTTGGATTGGAGTGGCCCTTCCTGGTTCGCCAGAGCTGTGAGGAGTTCCAAGTGGAATGACAAATTGTGGGGTTGTATGAAGTTGTCTGGGTATCGCAGACTTACACCCACCATACTAATGCACTTGCCACACATCTCCTTAGTCGATGGAACCTGGATACCAATACATTCCACTTAGTCCATGGTGAAGTTGTCATCAACCTTTGGCACATCTCAATGATCTCAGAAGTCCCCATTATTGGAGATATGTATGATGAATTCCTACCCCCCTCCTTTTTCTTGGGATGATTAGGAGATGACTCATTTTATGGTGAAGTAGCTCATTGATCAAGATGAGAAGTTCTCTATAGAGGTTTCTCCAAAATAGATCACCCCTATCCCATTTGGATTGAATCCTTTTCCATGGACACAAAAATCTATGAACCATCCCTGTAGGCCCCCATCCTTTCACTCAATGGAAATCTGATGGTAGGGGGAATCTACTAGTTAATGAACAACATGGTTGGTAACTGGATTGAGATCTCCGGGCCAGAGGTGCATTTATGTTGGATTGGGGTGGCCCTTCTAGGTTCGCCAAAGCTGTGAGGAGTTCCAGACAAAACTACAAACCGTGGGGCTGTATGAAGCTATCTGGGTATCCCACACTTACACCCACCATACTAATTCACTCGCTATAGAGCTCCTTAGTCGATAGAACCACGATACCAAATACGTTCCACTTAGTCCATGGGTTGGAATCAACATTTGGGACATCTCAACGATCTCATGAGTCCCCATCATTGGAGATATGTATAAGGAATTCTGGCCCCCTCCTTATTCTTAGGATGATGAGGAGAGGACTCCTGTAATGGTTAAATAAATCATTGATCAAGCTCAAAAGTGCTCCGAAGAGCTTTCTCCGAAACAGATCATCCCCTATCCCGTCTGGATTGAAGCATTTTCCATGGAAATCAAATCTGTGAACCATCATCATAGACCCTCGTCCTTTCCCTCAATTGAAATTAGTAGGTTGGGCGAACCTACTGGTCAATTCAAGAAGAGGGTCAATTCCACAGTTGGGGTTGGGATCTCGTGTCAAATGTTGATCAGCTACTACAGCTGGAGGCCTTCCAAGTTATGTTCCTAAGTGGATGGTTGTTGCCTGTATGTGAGTCTGGTGGTGTATGGGTTTCCACTATTATTATTGCAGAGTATCTGGCCACTAGAAAATACATGAACCTATCCATTCTGGTATTGTCCCGGATTTACTTATTACTCATCCATGTCATTGAAGGGAATCATCCAAATCTGGTGGTCAACCTCTTCCAAATCTTATAGGTTTGGATAGGGGTGCACGTGAAGAACTATTACCCTTTCATCAACCCCTTATAGATTCCATCTTCCATACTCTAGCCATACCAGAAAATAACAATTGGGGTTATGCCCAAGGTATTTGATGCAAATGATAAGGTGGAACATCAAATGGTCTAGAATAAGAACTAACTATCATGATGGATCATAGTCTATGACAACATTAATTGTCATCCCTACCCTTCCCCGACTGGCATGAGTATAATTTCTGGATCGGAGGACTTTACCAAATGGGTCTACCTATTTTCCAATAGAGAGGGTATCTTAGTGGCTCGCATAGGTGTGGAACTTATCTACGATGTTCATGCTCGCTATATATTCGGTCTTCAGTTTAGTTTTGGTCAAATGTTATGTCCCACTTCCCTCAGTGGTGCTCACAATAATTGACATCTGATGGTAACAAAACAGTTGTGGATGATGTTCACCCAATAGGACACCTGTTGTGAGGTCAAGACTCTCAAGTTTGCAGACCCTACACCTTTCCTTTCCAAAAACTATTCTGACTACTGGGTGCAGTCATACCAAGATGGCCAATTGGGAATACTGGTGCCCTCTATTCAGAGCTCCAGACCATCAAAGGTTAAGGGAAAGTAGAAGGAGGTTTCTGCACCAACTCAGCAAGGAAAGGTTCTCCGGAATCCTGTTGTCCCAGAGCTCCCAGAGAAAATGGGTATTCAAGAAAAATCCAAACATGGAAGGTAAAGTTAATACCAATAAGGTATGGCATGTGTCTAATGGGTTTTACAATTTTTCCAGGCATCAACTATGACAAAACCTTTTCGGTAGTTTCAATGTTTAAATGCATCATAAATTTATTCTCTATAGCAGCCTACCAAGACTTTGATATTTGTAAAATGGATATCAAAACTGATTACTTTAATGGGATCCTTCAATAGGATGTGTACATGACACAACCATAGGGGGTTTTCAATATATTTAATGGAACAAAGGTGTGAAATTTGTAGATATCCATTTATGGATTAAATAAATCAACCAATTTATGGAACATTATATTTGATTTAACCATAAAAGAATTTACTTCCATTAAGAATGAATATGATTCATGTGTTTACAAGTGGTTTAGTGGGAGTATAACTGTTTTATAGTAGTATATGTTGATGAAATATTACTAATTGGAATAAATATACTATCCTTACAATATGTTAATACATGGATTAACAAGTGCTTCTCCAAGAAGTACTTAGGTTAATTAGCATACATTAGATGGATTAAGATCACATATGATAGATCCAAGAGCATTCACAGACTAATTCAAGGTATATAAATTGTCTAGATACTGAAGAGATTTGATATGGAACAATACAAGAGGGGTTGGTTCTAATGTCACATGGTAAACTTTTTTTGTAGAAAATGTGTCCACTAAAACAAGAGGAAAGAAAGGGATTGAGTAAGATATCATATACTTCTATGATAGGATATATCATGTTTTCCATGTTGCATACAAGACTTGATAATGCCCATGATTTCGGAATTGAAGGAAAATATCATGAATATCTAGGTGAACAACATTGGACTACTATTTAGACTATACTTCTGTATTTTTGGTGTACCTAGGATATGTTTTTGGTGTAGGGAGGAGTGGAAGAACAATTCATCATGGTTTATAAATATTTTAGTTTTTCGACAGATCAGATTGATCTGATGTTGCAATATGGATAATTTTTATCAATGGAGGATCAATGAGATGTAATAGTTCAAAGAAGCTATTATTTACACATTCTATAATAGAGTCTAAGTATAATGTGACTTTAATTTTAGATAAGGAAACAATTTTTATGTTTATCTTTTTCTAATATCATTATGTAGTGCCTAGTTGTAATGACCATGCCACATTTTTCTATAACAACACTATAGTAGTGGATTATTCAAATGTTAAAAGTTAATATTAAAGTAAAAAAAAGAAGATAATTTGGAAGTTTAATATATTGAAGGATTTTTCTCAATAGTTGATGTTTTAGTGAGTGGAGTATTCATGGATCAAAACATACTGGACCCCTTAATAGAGAATTTGTCTTAGTATATGCAGGAGAATCATGTGAGGGCTATTGGATTGAAATCTATTTTTAGTTATCTACACTACAACTAGGAGTTTTTTTAGATTTTATGTTCTTGGACCAACTTGTTTGGGGCTTGATTAACATTTTTCTTATTACTTTTTTTATCACATCATGATAGTTCTTCTGTTTAATATTTTTTTAATGTTTGGGGCTGAAGCCTCAATTTATTATTTAAAGCAAAGACCTCTTTAAGACTGGGTAGAGAGTGACGCATTACATAGCCTGAAGGCCCAAGGACTAGTGGCCAGAATACAAGGCTTGTGAGCCTATTTGTATGTGAAAATTTCACTAGAATATATGTAGTGATAAAGGTTTATAGCATTTCCCCATAATGATGAGAACCTAGAGGTTCCAATATATTATTCTTTATCCATGTTATGTAGAAGGATGATATTTTATATAGGACTCATGCAATACATGCTATTAGGGGTAGGATTATCATAAGATGTTAAGACACATTCTCATGGTGTCCTACCTTGGTAATCTCAACGATAAGTGGATATGAAGACATGCCCATCAATATAAAATCCACATTTTCATGTTTCATTGAATTTTCAAATATATGGATGTGTGTATTGTTCCTTAGATATCATGATTATTATTAATGGATATAATTACCCTTTTACATTGATTTATAGATTAAAACTATAATGAAATAAGTATGAAATAAAGTTGGATATGTTGGGTTCATAATGACTGATATAGATTTAATGGATAATGTAAGAAAGGAATTATCCCTTTTTTCTCAAGATGAAAGTTAATATCCTAGGAACTATGATGGTAATGGAATATATTAAATAAATCCATGGCCATGGTGTTTGATGAGAGTGTTAATTTATTGAATTTCAAACAAAGGGGCATCAAGCATATAGGTTGATGGCACCATCAGGCATCTGGGTTGATTTTAGATATTGTGATAAAAGGATTATTTTACATGGATAATACTTTTAGGAGGTCAGAATCAGTTATTACATTAGCCTCGCTATCCATGGATGCCTTAGCAGGTTTCTAGATTCTAACATTTTACTATATGGGGTAATGCCTAATTCCACTAAGGAATATTCTTGGAGGGTATCATACTAAGAGTATCCATAATCTCATTTAAATTCAAGTATTGAATTTAACATGATATAATAAATAATATTTAATTAATTTTGTTAATCCTAATAATTTAATCAGAATTTATTCAAAATAATAAATGAGTAAATTAATATTGATAAATATTTGATTTAAGGTTTTATGAATTTAATATTAATTATATTTATCATCGTATATTGTAGTGAAATTTATTTATTGAAAATTAATTATTTGAGGAACGGTAAATACCAATGAGATAAAGAGAACCGAGTTTAATGGACTGACATAAAATCGTATAAGTGATATTTTTTTTTATATTCATAATGCATTGAACATGTCAAGAATTTAATTATATACATATCTGTATTATTTTTAGTGTACATGGGGTTTCAAAAAAATTATGGAATTTGGAAATGACTTCTCTACAATTTTCTAACAGTTAACCTACTAAAAAAAATATGTAATTATATGTATTTCCTCTAACATAATTAGTGCACACAATGGATAGAGTGACACTCTATCAACCCCAAGAGAGAGATCAACAGATCTAGAGTGATATCTGCCATCCTCTCTCTTGATAATGAAATATCAACAAAATTTCCACCTCTCCCAAAAATAATTCTACTATAGTCAACCAAAAAATACACAAGTGATTAGGATAGGTCATTGTTTCATGGAAAAGGGGGCGTGATTGGTTCACGTGTATGATTAAAGAGAGTTGGTGTTATTTAATAATTTCTATCAGTTCCCTATCTTCATGGCTTCACCTGGTATCCAACAGGTTTATTCGTAGAGCCAGAAATGCCCAATGATCCATGGACCTGATTTCCAATGGAAGGTTCTAGTTGGGGGATATGTCCAACAACACTTAAGAACTCACATTGGTTGAGAGGATGAGATGTCAGCATCATACCACCCTTTTGGATTAAATTATTGTCTATTCTGGGACTCTCTTATAGATTTAAGATGTGTTCATAAGTTCGCAAATATTTGGTTTATCTCCAAGAATAGTATCCAAGGATTTCCTTTGGGTTGCATGTTACAGGTATACACAGGGTTTCATAACCATCTGCATTCGAGGTTTACCAAACCTCATTGGATTAATGATTCTAGGGAATTTTGAGTTTATTCAGACAACACTGCTCTCAAGCTTTATAATGGGGTGCTTTGGAGTTTATTATCATACATGGGGGACAGGGAGTGAGTTGAGTGTTTGGATCGAACCCATAATATGGGCATCCTACGTATCCTAGTGAAAGGAATCAGAATCCACATAGTTCGGTGCCACTTAACGGGGCACGTCACCTTTTAAGGTCATGTGATAAGGACCCAAACATACAGTTTAATGTCATGTGGCAAGTACATCTAGGCGACAAGTTCCTAGTCAAGGTTTGTGTGGGTAATATGCCAAAGCGGCCCAGAGGACCCATGGGAAAGTGATTTCCTATTCCCGGGTATGGTCCTGATAGGGGCATGAGGATAGAGTCTGATAAGAGTATATGGGTGTCAGACTTGGAAGTTGGGCTTATGCCTTAGGGTGGTTTCCTACGTATCCTGGTTGGTTAGAAATCAAGGTGTACATAGTTCTGGGAGGTCAGGGATTACACGTGATAGTCTCCAATCGAGGTCATGATTGGGAGCCCATGTTGGGGTATAGTTGGGGCTTACAAGTGGTTAGTGGCGCGAGTTGGGATTGAACCTTTGGGAGGTTCCCTGCATACGCTATTTAGGATATAGGGATAAAAACCCATGTATTCTATTCTACTGCTATCATTGTACGGATGTTGTGACCATAACAAATATTGAAGACCACCTGAGTCATGATCGGTGTGAGAAAGAAGAGAATGTGAAAAATTCAGCAAGACACAAACATTTTTCTTACTTATGGGAGATGAGGAAGATGATGGCTGAGGGGAAGGGCTGAGACCACAAGAATTTTATTCCCCCTGGTTTCGAGGAGGGAATGAAGGTATAAGTCGTTTCAGTGGAGGTCTTGGTATATTAGTGGAGGGCACAGAACAATGATCCTTCCCGGATGGAAGGGGAAAGGCTATTTTATTTCAGTTAGGATGGTGTGGAGCTTACTCTAGGATGGATGCCCTATTACTCTCTTTAGAGGTTGGGAGAAGTGCTCACTACTGGTGCTCATTGAATGGAAAAGCAATCGGGATCCCTTAATCCTGAAGAGTAGAGAGGCAGAAAGGGGATCCCAGGCTCAGACTCTGGACTACTATGGTTAAGTGAACCCAGGAATGCTCTGGATATCCATTCAAGGGATGGGGTAACCCCATTTTCTCTGCCTATCATAGGTTTGTGAACTCAGTAAGACGCGCTAATACGCATGATGGTTTAAGTATGTCAGTTTTGTGGCTTTGGGAGAGGCATTCTCTTGGTGCTGATGGATAGGCTACTAAAGGGATTCAGGAGGATTGGACTGAATTGGAAGGGCCTTATGTGACTTGGGGGATGGAAACACCGAAGGCCTTGGCAGACGACATGTCCATGTGAGGAGTGGTGCCCTTCGCATAGGTAGTTGATACGTGGTTAGAGAGGTCATTTGTGTACCAGTGTGGTACATGGACTAAGGGTCCTTACACATACCATAAGGGTACGTGGCTTCAGGTTTGGTCCATGTACCAAATTGGTACGTGGCACTGGAGTCTTCTCGAGCGGTAGCATCTGGGAGCAGTGCCAATCAGGGCATCACCCGCGTGGGGGGGGGGGGGTGCTACACGACCCGCTGGATCGAAGAAGGGGAATAGTTTCCCTAGTTCATGGGGAGTGCATCCACTTCGGGGCTATGGTTCACGGTTTACCAATTATAGGTTCACGGATTACCAATTTAATTATGAATTCTTCAGTTCTAAACAATTTGTCCCCAGTTTATACCTGTTGCTAGCTTGCGAATCGGAACATCGCGGTACGTGAAATCCTAAGCTCCCCAAAGCCTCTTCCTTCAATGATCTGAGGGCCAAGAATTCGATCCTCACTCAGCTGATCCCTCTATTCGACCCATTAACTTCTATTTATAGAGGGGGGAAAGGGTTGTATCTAATTTCACGCGACACCATTTCCATAGGCCCGTGATAGAAAACTCGTCCTACAGATGACTTTATCAACCCAAGGTTCATAGTGTATATTGAATGTACCTCACCTATGAACCAAATTGGTCATGGGGGTGTTTCGTGGCTATGTAGGTCTCCGCCTCCATTTTGTGAATGATGCACTACGCGTCAGTGGGGATAAACCTAGTTCCCAGCTGGCATGGTTTGTAAGTGCGGACCAGTATGACCTCACTTCTCTGGAAATTTGGTTTGCGCCTGCACAAGGGTGTCACCTCTGTTTCGCGAATGAAAGTGTATGTGGGTGGTGCGGTTCACCAAACCGAATGTGTACCACTGATGATGAACCGGTATAAGGACTGGTAATGTTCTTTACCATTTCTTATGAAAATTCATCATATTTTCCCCAAATTATTGATTAATATCAGGTAGATTCTTCCACAAATTTTAAGGGAGTATCTTCCTTCCATTCTGCGGATTTTTTAGGACCCTACAAATTCCCCAATCTGAATGGGTTCTGGTCAGAATTACGAGGAGGCTATTCCGATGTAGATTGGCCTTGAAACTAGAGTGGTTTGAGGTAGAGAGATGGACCAGGTGGGGGACCACGCTAATATAAAGAGGTCCATGTGACTTGTATTTTATCAGGTCCTTTGGTGAAAAATATCTCTTGATCCCTACTTCCATGCACCGCCTCTATGTATGGCTTCTTTCACGAACTGTTTTGTCTATAAACCATCTTCGAATTCGGTGAAATGATCCTCATCCATGCTCACCACCATCCATGAACTAATTTCCCAACCGCGAACTAAACTCTAGTAGATTTAAAAATTAAGTCACCGAGGTCTTATAGGAAAAACGCTACGCGGTTCAGTGGCCTATAGAATTAAATTATCTATTAAACATTGAATTTTTCATTTCGAAATTTACTTAAGTCATGAATTATGATAACCCATATAAGGGCTTCGTACGCAGTCTACTGGCCATTACATCATGGGCTAGAACACTACGTACCTATTCCACGTACCACTGGTTCACGGAATATGGGCGTCATGAACCAGCTTTGGGGTCGATATGCAGGTCGTACTATGTAGACCCTGTGTGGAGCCATTTCCAAATATTTGGACTTTTCCAAAATATTATCCTTTGGATTAAACCATGGTATGGTTTTCAGATGCATAAAGAAAACAGGGTTCCTCTATGAGTTACTGTCAGGCCTATTTCTTCTATCCTTTTGGTTGTCGATCCACAACAAAAATATGTGGCCATCTCTACAGAGGATGAAGTTCACATCGCCCCCTTGCATCAATCCTTAGACAATCTGATAACTGAGACTCATCGTAAATACCCATTTTCCAACTACCTATCATCTTATGGGTTCGGCCTATTATCGGATACATCAATCCCAACACCTTCTTGTGACAACCATCATGAGGCCTAGATAATATCTAATACCATCCCCTGAGATGTGATCTCACATCGGGGATAACTTAAACTAAAGGGCACGACTGATGGTTCTGTGATGAATCACATTCATGTGTCCCTGATGGGAGAGAAACATTAATAAGATGGATAATTCATTATCATTGAAGCATTTCAAAACATTTCATGGCCAATGAACAAAAATTATGGTCACCGGATTGAGAACATCAGACTAGAGGAGCGTTTAATATGGATTGGGGACGACCCTTCTAGGTTCGCCAGAGCTGCGAGGAGTTCCATGAGGAACTGCAAACTCTGGGGTTGTATGAAGCTATCTGGGTATCCCAGACATTCACACACCATACTAATACACTCTCCACACAACTCCTTATTCGATGGAACTCGGATACCAATACATTCCACTTAGTCCATGGGGAGGTTGGCATCAGCCTTTGGTACCTCTCAATGATCTCAGGAGTCCCCATTATTAGTTATATTTATGAAAAATTTCTGCCCCCCTTCTTCTTGGGATGATGAGGAGAGGACTCCTCCTATGGTGAAGCAGCTCATTGATCAAGCTCAGAAGTTCTACAAAGAGGTTTCTTCAAAACAGATCATCCCCTATACCATATGGATGGAAGACTTTTACAAGGACACCAAATTTTTTGAACCATCCATGTAGGCCCACGTCTAGTCCCTCAATGGAAATATGGAGGTAGGGGGAACCTTCTTGTCAATTCAATAAAATTTTCAATTCAATAGTTGGGTTGGGAGCTCGTGTCAAAATTTGATCGGATTCTTAGAATGGAGGCTTTCCTATCTATGTTCCTGAGTGGATGATTTTTTTTGTTTGTGAGTTTGGCGGTGTATGAGTTTGCACATTTGTTATGGTGGTGCAGATGGACCCTGGAAAATGCATCAACTTGGCCATTCTGGTACTGGCCAGGATTTACTGATTACTCGACCATATCACTAAAGGGAAGTAGCCAAATAGGGTCGTCAACCCCTTCCAAATCCCATGTGGTTACATAGGGATGCACATGTAAAACAGTTACACTCTCATCAACCCCTTATAGATCTCGGGTTCCATAATCCGGCCACACCAGCAACTGACTAGTGCAGTTATGCCTGAGGTATGGGCTGCCCGAGATAAGGTGGAACATAAAATGGTCCAGAATAAGAACTAGGTATCAAGCCAGATCACTGGCTATGACAAATTTAATTTTCATACCTACCCTTCCCTGGCTAGCGTGATTATAATTTTTGGATTTCAGGACATTACCAAGCGGGGCCCCCTCTTTTCCCTGAGATAGGGTATCTTAGTGGCTCGTATAGGCGGGGAACATATCTACAAAGGGTTTGTTCCCTATAGATTCTGCCGTTAGTTTGGTTGTGTTCAAATGTAATTTCCCCCTTCCCTCAACAGTGATTGCAATAATTAACATTTAATGGTATCTAGGTAATTGCGAAAGATGTTCACCCGAGAGGGCACCAGTTGCGAGTTCAAGGCTACCGAGTTTGCAGACCCTATGCCTTTCCTTTACAAAACTACACCGACTCCTACGTGCAGTCATACCCAAATGGCCAATTGAGAATACTACGGACCACTATTCAGAGCTCTAAACCATCAAAGGTTAAGGGAAAGCAGAAGGAGGTTGTTGCGCCAACTCAGCCAGTAAAGGTTATCTGGAATCCTGTTGGCCCTATGCTCTCGGGGAATGTTTTGACACATCAGGGTGTCTCTTAGGATGCTATTGAAGCTACTTCCATGGGTCATCCAACCATACACATCGATGTTGCCTTCTTGTCGGGGTTACTCAGTGTTAACCCACCGGGTCTGGGCCATGTTATGGCCAGTGACTGACGAGGAGGAAGATAGCGGTGATCATTCTTTTGGGGGTGACGATGTTGATCCTCCTACTATGATAGAGGAAAGGAAATTCTCTTCATTGCACATGGAGTCCCACAAACGGGCAGTTCCTGAGAGTTCCAGGGTGGTGGGGGAACCTAGGAAGTAGTCACAACTAACAACACCCCCTCCAGCTTCTGCAGCTGCTCCACCCCCTCAGGTTGATCTCCCCAGGATATTCGTTCCTGTTACAGCTGCATTCCCAAAAGTGTGGAGGGTTTGTGACGACCTGAGGGCCAATTTCTCTAAAAAAGTGTTGTGTAATATTCTTCAAAAGATGCCTTTCATGCTTCCAGGACTTGGATATATTTTTTATCTTTATTTTTTGGTTGAAGAAGATCCCGATGAGGTAGTCTCATGATTAAAAGACATGGATAAATACTTGAACTCACTCAAAAACATACATTATGGGTCTGAATGAGTGGCTCTATTGATGATACACTCTAAGCCATCTGATACTGAGGAATATATCATCCTACTTATTTACATACCCCAACCTTTTCCTTATATATTGTGAAGATTCTAACATCTTCTTTCTTACCTTAGGATGTTGAGGAGTACCAAGAAGTGATACATTCCCCGAAGTACACCCCCAAGGGTACTACAGTGGGTGAACATGCGCCTTCTTCTATGGGGGTTGTTGCTGATATCTCTCCTAGAACGATCGAGCATATGGAGGCAACCATTGCAGACCCGACTATGGTATTCCCTCATCTGGATCTACCCATTATCCCGAGTGGGGGGTCGTATCCTTGGAAAATCAAGAAACGTCAACAGGAATCTCAACTATCAGAACATATCAGATAGGGGATCACGAGTAATAATTTTTCCTACTTCTATGATTATTAAAATAGATGATTTTATGTTTTCAGTTATTGACTGTTTGTGTACTTTGGTGTAGAGCAGATTAGTAATCAGGATGAACATTCCCAAGTTGGTGTGGCTCCCTCCCATTTGATAACCGAGGAATTACCTATGGACATGATTGAACATGGAAAGGGGGTGGGGCCTATTGAGGAAGCCAATGATATGGAATTATCTATCTAGGTTTCAAAAACCAGAAATTCAATGAAGGAGGCGCAACTGGGAGCTGAGACTTTCTTGATTACATGGTCTCCACAACTGCAGGGGAAGATGATCCACCCATGTTGAAAACAACTTATATGAGAAAAGAGGATTTTTCACCCCATCCTACTAAATAAGATTCAGATCTGACGAAGTTATCTGCCTTAGATTCTATGAATCATTGTCTTGTGGCGGAAGATCTTGCAAGAGAGGCTACTACCCTGGCTTAAGAAAACTTGGAGTGGACTATCATTATATTTACTTGGGGAATAATTTCCATGAGCATAATTTCCGTAGGCAATAATTTGGGGACCACCTTGGAAGTTTCTTGTCTTGGGCATGGACTCAAGTCTTGGGCACCTCCAGGGGTTCTTGTGTCTCTTTTACTGGTTAAGGACCCAACACTATCTTCCTCGGGTGGTAGCGGCAATGTAGATCTTGAGAACACCAAAACATCAATGATTGTGGTTAACATTCTCAATCTCATTACCACTGGCCCACTTTTCTTCACTTATCTAATTAGGGGTACTTATATGCTTCATTTTGTTTCTGGGTTCGAGGGACACAAACGCAAGCATTGGAAATTGAACGAATTACCCCAATCCTGTCCTTGACTGCAGCTAGGGACGAGGTTGTCGAGGCATCTGAACGTACGGTAAAAACTGGATTAGATTCATCTCTACTAACATTGATCCCTAAATATAATTCATCCTCCTGGATTGATTCTGAGGCTGATCGAAGGGATCTCTCCAGACTTCGACCTTCTCGTTAGAGGGCTTGGTCAAAGATCTGGAAGCTAATTTATCAAACACCGATGTCTAATATGCCAACCAAATTGATGAGACTATGCAACTAGTTGATAGTGTTGGTATTCAATGTCTTATACTATCATGGAATCTATGACATAATTAAACAGGTGGTCACTGCCCTGGAGAATGTCGGAGGACTCGAGTCTTTCCTTTTTGCCATTAAAGTGGAAGCCTATCTCGCTTCAACCCATCAACATCATATGGCAGAACCTCATGATGATGTTAGGGCAGTTATAAGGCTAAAGAGTAAGCTACCAATGCAACAATCTCAAGTTGAGGTTCCAGATCATGAACAGGACCAGGTGATCCGATAAAACGAACAACTGACATTACAGCAGGAGCGGTTGAGGTGAGAGTGGGCTCATTTCATAGCTATAATTTCCAAGGGGTAGTGGCAGGTAGAAGAGGAGATGAGGGAAAGTACCAAGGTGGAAAAAGATATCAAAGCATTGCAGGATGGTGAAGATGCCAATACGGCCACCCTGTAAAGTCTCTATCGAGCTATCGAAGATTCTCATAGAGGCTTGATACAACCTTTTGAGTCTGCTGAAATCCTCATGTAGTAATCATGCCCTATCGGAAGAGGCCCCAGTTTTTGGAGGCCCTCCATACCATATTTTTAATGGAACAAAAGATTCTTCTCCTCAATATTTTGCCATTGTTTTATCCTAGGATATGAATTAATTGAAATGGTTGATGTATGAAAAACAATTTTCCGAACCATAATTAACCATAGTTTTAGAAAATCAAATTGAAATAAAAATAAAAAGTTCTAAATTTCACCTGGATCTAGGGATCCAGCGAGTAGAGTTTGAATATTGCTAGGTATTTATAAGAAAACCCTACAAACATTGTGTCTCTTCTATTTTTATTGCTCAATGTTTTTTAGAGGTCATACAAGGTGTTGGCCTAATGAGCTGATACTCATCTTTTTCCAAGATTCCCTTTACGGGTTTTTATCTTGGTGAGTTTCATACCTGTTTCTTTGAGCGGTTTAATGTCCTGTAAACAAGACTATCATTACTGATGTTTTAGGTTGGACAAATTTGACCAAATGTGGTGGGGTGAGGGACCCAAGGGGTTTTTTACTGATTGTGGATTCCTTAATACCTTACAAACATATATGGGGGGAATTTTCACCCCTGTTTGAATAGCATGTGGGTCATGCCATGTGGCATAGGAGCAATATGGGTATACAAAGTTAGGAAAATAATCACCTAAGGAAGACATTCCTTTTGTATATGAGCCATGGGACTCATGATGCAGAGCCGTTGAGGGAATGGTATGCAAAGTCATGAAAAGGTTTCCTTAAGTAAATGGCATTCCATTTCTGATGGCCAGGTAACTTCATGGAAGTTCATATTATGAAGGCCACTAGGGGTGGCTCAAAAGGGACATGGTGTCAGAAGGTTTTGGGGACATCCATATCAATCATGTATATGGATAAGAGACCACTTCTAGACATACTTGTTTGTCATGACGGAGGGTTTTAGTTTGATGCATTTTAAAGTCATGCAATTGGGAATTTGTTTTTCAAAATGCGACGACTTTCCCTAGTTACTGGGAATTTTACCAGAGACATCCCACCATACTCAGATGTGATTGTGGAAAGGTTTTTAAACTGTGTCTCAGAGAGTTTCTGAATCCCCGGATGGATATGAGGTCTTAGAGGCTAAGAGGCATTTGGAAAGAAGCATTTCCTAAGGAATAATTGCCTTTGGTAGAGGGTCAATGGGAAGAAATATGCAGATCCATTAAGGGTATTTTATGCATAGTCTTGCAAAGGTGTCCTTAGGTAAATGGATATATTCTCTCGATAGTTGGGAAACTCCACAGAAGTTGGGATTTAAGACCACCATGGGTAGTTTATGGGATTTTAGTTATTTCTCGTCATAGAGTATGATTCATGAGGAGGGGTGTTTGGACATGGGGGAGGCATTTTGGGTTAAGATATCCTGGTAATTGGTGAAGTCATCCCTCTTACACAGGCGTGAGATGGTGATCTGTGCAGGTCTGACTCTTGCACTGACGAAGATAGGGAAGCCTCCTTTTCCCGACTAAACCCATGAAGAGTTATTTTAATACCATTAAGTTTAACATCATGCAACAAGAATGGTCTCCGTGTAGTTTATTGTCATATGGTAAGGATGTTCTCTATGTATTTTATTGTCATGCAGTAAGGACGTGCTGTAAAGGTCACTCATGATTAAAATGTAACTGGGTCTAAATACCCTAACATGTCCTAGATGTGGGAAGGGTGTAGGTATTGTAAAATGTGATTCTAGGGGATCTTGGATCAGGAAAAATGATATGAGGGCTCTGGGGATGTTGAGCGTATGGGGGTTGGAAGAGTGCCTCCTAAGGACATCTTGCCTTTGGTAGACAGGCTAGGGGTGATCTATAGGCAGAGCCACTGATTTCATGGTATGAATAGTCATGCAAAATTGTCTGTAGGTCGATGACCTTCCATGTCTAATGGACTTTGAGGTTTATGAAGATCCATGACTATCTGGGTCACATAGTCTGATGTACGGAAAGGGTATGTTTTGTCATGTTAGAGATATTAGGTCGCAGATGTCTTTGAAGCTCCGAAAGTTCCCCATGCTGATTTACCCTGCGTGTGGGGTACACTTTTATTCCATGCAGTTTAACATTCTGTAGCAAGGAAGATATGTTCTTAGTTTAATGGTCATAGAGTTCAGAACAATGTTGGATAATGATACAGTTATCTGTGGGATAATCGAATTAGGATGTTTTGGCGTGATCAGATCAAAAGGGGGGAAGGGTGTAAACTGTAATCCTGGGGTCCCGCGAATCATGAGATGTGGTCTGGGGACTGTGAGGCCAGTATGCGTATAAAGATATGTAGAGTGTCTCCTGAGGAAGAGTTTACTTTGGTAGACGGGTCAGGGGTGATAAATATGCAGAGCCATTGAGGGAATGGTATGCATAGTTATGAAAAGGTGTCTGCAGGTTGATGACCTTCCACTTCTGAAGTCCATGAATGATTTTGAAGATCCGAGATCGCTAATGACATGGAGTCTAGAGCATGGGGAGAGATGTGTCCGAGCATAAAAGAAACAACCATATTGCAATTGTCTGTTGGGTTAAAGAAGTACACCTATAGCATCATGTTGTGTATGCAGACCATCATAGGAGCCATGGGTGGATATGTAATCTAACCAGGTAGGGGAAACTTGTCAATGCCTGGAGATGAAGGGGAAAAAAATGTAAACCATTGATCGAGAATTTTTTGTATCAGGAAATGTGATATGGGGGATCTAGGCCCGGTAAGCATATAGAGAAAAGAATAGTTTCTCCTGAGGAAGGCTTGCCTTTGGTAGATGGGCTAGGGGAGATCAATATGCAAAGCTGCTGAGGGCATGGTATGCATAGTAATGAAAAGGTGTCCACAGGTTGATGACCTTCCACTTCTGATGGCCATGGGTGATTATTAGGTTTCGTAATCATCTGGGTCATGGAGTCTGATGCATGGTAAAGATGCATCCAATCACACATGGAGTGTTCCAACCATGGTTTACCGTGTATATTGAGTGGGTTTTGACTGGTACCATGTAGTTTATAGTCGTTCGGTAAGGATGATTGTTGTCTAGTTTATTCTCATGTGGTAAGGATGATTGTCGTGCAGTTTATCTTCATGCGGGGAAGATGGTTGTCGTGCAGTTAATCATATGACAGTAAGGACAGGAAGCATTTTTAAATCTTTCTAGTTTAACATCATACGGTAAGGATGGTGTCGAATCGACATTAAAAGGAAGTCCATGTAGTTTAACATTATGTGATAAGGATGAGGTTCTTCATCATTGTTTTTCCAGGTTGGCTGGTCTATGATACAAAAAATCTGGGCATCGTTACGTATCCTACAAGGGAAGGAATCAAACCATACATAGTTCTCAAAGCCCCTTTAATTCAAAGGGGCTTCCTGTGAAAATCTGACTCATACGTAGGGGTGAATTTTTTTTCACGGTGGCTAGGCTCGGATAGAGAAATCCCAACGTCACTACGTATCCTGCATGGGTAAGAATCAAGCCATACATAGTTCTTTGAACGTGGCATAGTATATGAAAAATGCTGTAAGATCAATGTTTTTTCAGGAGAAGACATTATCTCCTTATGTGGTTTAAAGTCACGGGACTAGGACATCATTCTCTTAGTTTAGGGTTATAGAGTTTGGACAAGTGCAACATAGTCTATTGTCATCTTATAGGGACGAAGCACCATGCCGTTTATCTTCATGTGTTAAGAACAAGGATCATTTTTAATTTAACATCTTGCTGGTTGGATGATTTACTATGCAGTTTATTCTCATGTAGTAAGGACATCTTTCTCTTATTTTGGGGTTATAGAGCATGGACTTGCAGTAATAACTTCCAAATAGGGTCACATGCTATGAGTTTATAGTAGAACCGATGTGAATGAGGCTAGGATCATCCATCATGCTCATCAAGGGGAAATCCCGGACAATTTGAGGCCATGGTACCAGGATTATTGGCTATTGGTTTAGGGTCATAGAGTTCAGACCAACGCATAACAGTTTATTGTCATGTCACAGGGACGAAGTACTGTGCAATTTAACATCATACGGTAAAGACATTCTATTATTCAGTTTATTGTTGTGTAGTAAGGAAATTCAGGGCTTCGAAGTTTAACATATTGCATATCAGACGATAACTGCTCTTATGGTTACATGAAATATTTATTCATAAATATTAGGTTTGTAGGAGTGTTGGTGAGCTTCCCATCCATGGAGATTAGGGAATAAGCTCCATTAGAGTATACCTTATGTATGACATATGGTCCCTCCCACTTTGTCTCCAACTTTGGAAGCTTCTTCCTAGGTATCATTAGGGTCTGGAGGACTAATACCAATTCTCCTTCAATGAAAGACCGAAGATAAACCTTTTTATTGAAGGCTTGTGTAATCTGGTTTTGATATACTTCTAGGTGGTGAAAAGTGTGCAATCGTTTATCATCCAGTCGCTCCAATTCATCAAATCACATTTCGGCTTTCTCATCGATAGACAGTTGATCACAATGGTAATGTGGAGTGAAAAAATTGGAGTTGAATGGGAAGAACTTCTTCCGTTCCGTATACTAATGACCATTGAGTAGCATGGGTAGCGGTTTTAGTTGTGGTTTGATAGGACAACAAGGAATGGAAGAGTTTTTCTAGCCATGACTTCTTGTTTGTGTCCTCCATTTTCTAGTGTATGTTAGATAGGGTCTTGTTGAAGGACTCTACCCATCTGTTGGCCACTGCATGGTAGCAAGATTAATGGTTGGTCTTGATACCATATTCCTGGTATAGTTTCTCTAATTTGGAAGAGTAGAAGTTGGTTCCATTGTCTATCAGTACTGTATGAGGGACACCAAATCTGTTGATGACATAGGCTTTAACGAAGTTGAAGATGGTTCTTGCCCCGACATCTTTAAGGGGTGCAGCTTCTGCCCACTTGGAAAAGAAGTCGGTAACTGTGAGAATATATTTGAATTGTTTGACCATGGCAGGAGGATATGGTCCCCTGATGTCCATTCACCAGACAGAGAATGGCCAGGAGTACTTAGCTTGGTGAAGTAGCTATGGGGGATAATGAATGAAGTTGGCATAAATTTGGCAGGAGTGGAATTTCGTGGTAAAGTTTTCCCAATCCCATGCGAAGGCAGGCCAATATTATCTGAGCCTTTGAATCTGATGAAAATGCATGTATCCCAATTGATGTTATCCAGACACTCTGATATGCACTTCATTAATGACGAGATCAGTATCTTCTCCATCAATTCATCTAAGAAGGACTCTATCAAGGCCTCGCTTTTTGAGGACCTTTTGCTAGCTCGTGCTGCCATATATGACAAAATTGACTGCCCTTCTTTGTATTTTCTCTCTTATAGTCCAATCTGATGGAAGTTCTCCCCTCTAAAGGTAGTTTATAGTGGGGGTCATCCAGTCAGTAGTAGGAGCATATGGCTCAGGGATAGGGCTAACTTCCTCGATTTCTTCCGCTTTAGTTTGAACAAATGGAAAGAACATTCAATGGTGAGCAATGCTGATAACTATTTCATCCCAGTCTGGGTTAGCTAGGGTTGTGGCCGTATTGGCTAATGCATCGGCTGGGTCATTCTGAGACTGGGGAACACATGTCAATGTTAGTTCAGTGGGGAACTTCTCCATTAACCCTCAGATGTGGATGACTAGGGGATCATCTCCTCCTACATAATAGAATAGTCACTATTGACTTTCATGATGACTAGTTCTGAGTCACATTTCTCTTTAAGATGTTGTACTTGCACATGGAGTGTGAGCACTAGACCTGCAATGAGGGCTTGGTATTCTGCCTCATTTTTTCTGAATCCTTCTGACAAGAGTAAGGAATATGGAATGACCACCTACTCTAGGGATATGATTATGACTCCTAGCCCCACCATGTTAAACATGGGTCTTCCATTATTTTACCTGTCAGTCTTCTCGATGCGCTGTCAATGTACATTTCACACATTCAAGAATTCGTTTTCACGGAGAAGATGTCTTCGTCAGGGAGTTCGAAATCTGATGAGGCGTGCTTTGTTGAAGTATGCTCTGCTATAAAATCTACCAACGATTGGCCCTTGACAGATTTCTGAGGCACAAACCGGATGTCAAACTGTAGCAGGATGACTGCGCATCAGGATAGGAATTCACTCATCTTTGGATGGATGAGGATGTACTTTAGCATATTATTGAACAAGATCAGATATAATTTATGATGCTTGAGATAATTTCACATCTTCTAGATCACGAAGACCAGATCCAAACAACTCTTCTCAATATTTGAATACTAGGTCTCAGCATCAATCATGGTTCGGAAGAGGTAATAAAGACTATTTTCACTACCGGTGTCATTCTTATGTGCTAGGAAGGCTCCTAGTGACCACTCTAAGGTCATCACGTACTGGATAAGTGGACTTCCTTCAACTGGAGGTATGAGCACTGGTGGTCCCAAGAGGCACTGCTTGAGGCTATAGAATTCCTCTTGGAAATCATCTATCCATTGGTAGGTAACTCCCTTCTTCATCAACCTGGTAAAGGGAAGAAATTTTTTTGTGGGGTTGTCTGTTAAATTACTAATATTATCCAAGTTCCCATAGAGTCCTCTAAGCTCAGTGAGTTTGTAGGGAGGTGGTAAACCAAGGATATCATTTTTCTTCTCAGGGTCTATTTTGATTCCATGATGGAATATGACGAAGCAAATAAATTTCCCTATGGTTACCCCAAAGGCACATTTCAAGGGGTTCATATTCAAGTTGTGTTTTAGAATTTTTCTAAAGATGGTTTCAAGGTATGAAAGTTTATTTGGTCACTATTGTGATTTGACCACAAAGTCATCAACGTAACATTTGACAAACTTCCCCAAGAATGGTTTGAAAATGTGATTCATGGCATGTTGATATGTAGCGCCAGTGTTTTTCAGACCAAATGGTATGACCTTGTAGATAAATACTCCCTAGGGGGCCTGAAATCAATGGATTATTCATATTCTTGGGCCATTAGGATTTAATTATATCCATAATAATAGTCCATGAATGAGAACGCCTCATATCTAGTTTTTGCATCAATCAATAGTTCGGTGATCAGGACCGGTAAATCATCTTTTGGGTGGTGCCGATTGAGATCTCTAAAATCAATACAGACGTAGAATTTTTCATTCTTCTTTTTGATGTGGACTATGTTTTCTAACCATATGGGATATTGGATCTCCCAAATAATGTTTTTATTGATGATCTTGTCTAATTCAGCCTCTATCTTGGCTGCATGTGTGGGGTGCGTCCTTCTGGAAGCTTGCTTATAGCCTCGATGATCTTCTAATAGGCCAAGGTGGTGTGTTGTCACCTCAGGATCGAGTCTTAGAATTTTTGATTAATTCCAGGTGAAAATAACTCAATGCTTCCTCAAAAAGAAGGTATATACCTCTTGTTCCTCGGATGACATGGCTGAACTAATGATAATGGGTCTCGAGTCATCTTCAGTACCCAGGTTTATTTCCCTATGTTCATCAACAATGGTAGAGATACCCTCTTCGAATGCATAATAGGAATATCTAAGGTCTTCTTCTGCATCTTCCTCCAAATCCCCCTCCTCATATCTTTCTAACAGGGAGGGAGCTCTGGATGTGGGCTCTTCAGAGCTCAGAGGCAAGATGTTGCATGGGAGCTCTATGACAGAGGATACTTCCTCTAACTCAATTGGTTGTGAGGAAACCTCTGGAGAGGGAGAATCATGGGGGTGACAGGAATCTTTTCCTTCTACTGCTTCAGAGAGTGCAATAGGGAAACCTTGAGATTGCAAGGATGGGTCGTGAGTACCCTTGATCAATAATTCATCCTTAGATTAAGGGTCAGCAGTTTCTTCTACATTGTCAGCCTTGGTTTTCATGACGGATATCATGATAACAACAGAATACATGTCTGGGCTTAGATTCCTGCTCTCAACATGGTTTATGGGAAGCACGTACTCTTCACTATGCTGCTTGAGGTGGTCTTCGGGAACCACTTCCAAAAAATTTAGGGCGGGAACCAATCAATACAATCAATTGTAGATGCCTTCCCCTTTCACTTGTAAAATCCAACATTGATGTAATGTTACTCAAAAAGCTCGAAAGGTCCTTATTAGTGTGTAATGTCCCACCTTGTCCATTAAGTCAATATTTGATACACTAGTGGTATGAGGAAGTAAAGGCCATGTGTTGATGCAGCCATGGAATTCCTAACAGGGCGTTGAATGCCATGTTTTTCTGAACCCCTAGGAACTCTGAATGATCCACAAGGTCACAAAAATGGGTTTTGATCTTGATTTGTGCCATTGGATTCTATTCACTCTTGTCATAACCCAAGAGAGTTGTGGCTGAGGGTGTCAGATTGTCCTCATTTTAGTCCAACCGATGAAGTGTTTGTAGTGGGAGAAGTTTGACTCCAGAGCCATTGTTGATGAAGAATTTCTGGACTTCGATGTTATTTAGAACACCAGACACATATAGGGGTTTGATGTGTCCTTACATAGTGGCATCTTCATCCTGATCGTTGAAGGAAATTACTGCATTACATTTAGACGGGTAAGTCTCGGTTCGATATATCTCAGTGTTAGCAACTTCAGCTCAAAATTCCTTGGGGCTGAGCAGGGCTTCTATGAGTTCCTCCCTTAGGTCTGCTAAACAAATCAGGGCATCAGGATTGATTTCTTGGATTGTAATGAGGCTAACTACTTTAGGATATCATAATTTTTTCCCAAATGTCGGCACTTCTCCATTTGTGTGAGCTCTTTAACATGCACTTTAGGGGTTGGAGCATGACATGAGGAGGGACCAGTCGCAGGGGATAGAGTTGGTGGTGATCCTGCATTCTGAGGACCTAACCCAGTTGGTTTACATGTGCTCCCTAGGAATTTAGACACTTTCTCTTCATTTGATGGGTATCACAGAACAATGGGGCCAGAGTGGCTGCTCATGGGGGAATGGGAATATTCATTCTCTTACTGGGTCCGTTGAAGGGATATCCTATATGTTTTCAGCAAAATTGATGGTCTGAGGTAGGGTATAAACATAGGGTTGGTTCTGGCCATGGTTGTGTCTACCTCAGTATCCCCTGCCTCTATGATTCCTCCTTCATGTCCCCTAATCAGGTGTTGCGAACTCGGGTTCATAACCATACTCTTTGTCAGAGAATGGATCCATCAAATGAATAATGTTGATGGAACTGAATATTATTTCCTCCTTCAATGATAGATTTTCCTAGTTTTCTACCTCTGATGGTAGAGTTTTGAGGGTCGGTGCTCGTTGTTTCAAGCCTGAGGGTATGAAATCTGAAAGTTTCAAGGATAGATTTGGCCCTGTCACGTACTAATCCTCTTGTATATATTTCTTCCATCTCTGATTATGTATATATTATTATCTTGTGGAGGGTTGTGAGGACAAGGATGGAAACTGTGTTTCATTAGGATCTGTTGGAACCACAACCGGTGGCTATAATTGAGCTCGTGGTATGCAATGAGCTCCGCTGAACACCTTCCAAGTCATCCAACTATCAAATTTCTACTCCCTTTTTCTAAATACCTTCTACTACTCCTCTCCATCATTTCGATCAGTGGTAGAAACATATGCAACGTGTGTTGGGGGTGGTCATAGCTTGACCTTCCCCGAGTCCACCATCATTTCAAGGCGTTCTTTCAGAACGAATCATTCTTGAATACTATGTCCCGAAATCCAATGGTAGGGACAATAATCAGGTTGGTTTTCACGAACAACTTTATTAGGCTTTCTTGGCTCTGGTAAGTGGAACAAGTTGCAATTCCCGGTAGCTATGAAATAACAGTGGACATGGTCCTCTTGGAATGAGTAAACTTTATTTCTTCATTCCACAAATTAGTTTCTCCTAGGTCCTCTTTGATCATCTCACCGAGGAGGAGGTGGTCATTGATACACAGGAGGCCCTTGGCAATTCGGTAGAGGCCTAGGCAGTGGAGCAGGTGCAGGGGCTATCTTTAGTGTGACAGAGGATGCTTCATCTCTACTTGCTCTATTTTTTATGAGCATGTGAGGCCATTTGGGACTTGTGGTTAGTCTACCGCAAGGAGTCTTCAATTCTCTGAGAAATTTCATAGAAATACCGGAATCTGGTCATTCAGTTCACTGGTATGAATGGAATTTGTAGCTCATCTTGGAGGTTGTTAATGCATATAAAAAACATTGCATCCTGGGTATGTGTCCTATTCAAATAGTAGGCCAGACCAATCCATCTAGTGATGAAGTCTGAGACCCTCTAGTTCTCCCGCCATTTTCAATTCATGAGGTCTCTAACTGTCTTCTTGGGAAACATAAAATTGACGTGGAATATGAATTGTTTCCAAAGATCCTTTCATCCATTTATTGACTGAGCTAGAAAACATGTATTCCGGAAAAAGGTCAAACCTTGTAAGGTTCGTACGATGAAACTGAGTTACACTACTTCTTGTTGTTCCAAAGTTTCCATCATAGAGTCACAATAAGACACGTAGTGCATCAAGTATTGTTCTGAGTCACCTGAGACACTGAATATAGAGAATACAGTGCTCCCAAAATTCGGTGGAGTCTGCGTGTTGCTCACCTAGTCTAGGTAAGGTTTTTTCTCTAAGAGTATCGAAGCACGCTGACCTTCCATTACTTCAACTGGATGTCCCGTACACTTCCTTTTGACAACTCCCTTGGTATGTTGAAATGAATGTTTGTCGTGGGCCAAAACATTCCTAGTATATCATCCCTATCCAGTTATTTCCTCAGGTGCAATACATCAGCATTGCCTCTACCTGTGATTCCTCTACTTGATAAGCCCAAATTAGACACTCTTTGATAGCATGACCGGAGGTAGCCGGGCTGTCATTGATTGAATTATTATGTAGGCTGCTCCGGGGTGGCTCAAAGGATGAGTATGATCCCATACCATCTCTTGATTGAAGAAGGATGTCGTTGATAGTGGAATGAGAATATTAAATGCTTGATTCCATCCTTCTGAGTGCCTCAGAATAGGAGGGATTTTCTATACATTATTTGGAAGGGGGAGGACATTCCTGTCTGTATGATATGTCGCCATAGAGAGGACCTCCGTGGTTGGAGTTACAATGGATAGGACTACCATCACAGCTTGAATTCCAACTGCCATAAATAATTCTGTAGTGCATAACCTGGGGAGGACCTTCAGAGTGGACTGCCGCAATAGGAGGAACGTCTCACTATTCAAGACCATTGTGTAGAGGACCTTTGCAATGGCTGTCATAGTGGCGAGGATGACCATCATGGTTTTATGTTCAATGTACATCCTGTTGAGGGCCTTCAGGACACACTTCTATAAGGGGAGGACCTTCTTATTTCTTAAGCCCATTATGGGGAGGACATTGACAATGGAGGCCATGAGAGCGAGGACTACCATCATTTCCCCCATGATGGTGAGGAATATTATCATAGCTGTCATTGTGAGAATATTTTTGGGGAAGAACATAGGGAGGGACTTCAGAATGTACTGTAACAAGGGGATGTCCTTCTCATTGTTTCATGCCTCTATGGGGAGGACCTCCGCTATTATAGCGGTGAGGACTACCACCATAATCTGATGCCTGGATGCATAAAATATCATTGCAATGTAACCCATCGGGGGGACCTTCAAAGTAGGCCACGACAAGGGTAGGACCTTCTTATGGTTTTGAGACGTTAGTGTGGGGAGCACCTCCATAGTTGCGACTATGATGGTGTGGACTACTGTTATAATTTGTGGTCCCACTGCACAGTGAATGTTTGCAGCATATACCCCAGGGAGGAACATCAGAGTGGGCCGAAGCAAGTGGAGGACCTTCTTGCTGCTCTATCTTCTAGTCACGTGGAGGGCTTCCATGACTCACATAAAAAGAGGAACTGTCATGATCGATCATTATATTCTAATGATGGAGGCCCTAATGGGTGCTCTGGGGAGGACCTTCAAAGCGCTGGAAGCGACATTGTGGGGAGGACCTTCACAATTTCTACTGCCGCTCCCATAGTATGTTAATGGGTTGGAATTATTCTGAGCCTTTGGGACATGTTTGGTGGCATTGAGAACCTTAGCATTCAACAGAGCGGAGTTATGGACCCCCTCTTTATTTTCTGGCTACCTTCGGCATGTTTGGGGTTCTCTCTTATGGGAAGCGGGGACCATCCACTGTCATAACAACCATAACCTCTAGGTCCCTTTCTAATTGGGTTATTGTTATGTTGCGGTAATATGCCGATGAACATCATGAGTTTGGGCAGGGATATATGCCTGGCCTTGAGCATCCACCATGATGGATGGGTGTCCCCCAGTTGGAACGAGTGATTATGCTCGATCATGTTGACCTTGTATTGCGAGATATAGCTGAAGACTCTCCTGGGTGGATGTAGGGATTTAGATATACTCCAAGGTGGCTATCTCGTCTCTTAGACGAGTCACCACAATTAGGGAGATGGGCTCACGTGCCTGATTCCTTGCTATTTTTGTCGATGCAGTTATATTCTGGAAAGTCTGCAAGATTGATCTTGGATCGATACATGGTCCCCCATCATTTCCAGAATATGTAGATAGACATCTTTGGCTAGAATGGGTATGAGGGACTATTCCTCTCTCAGAGCATGAATATCCTACTTTAGTCCTCCATTGGTCAGTGGATACTGACGATTCTCCTGTGTTAGGGTAGGTGAACAAGTCTTCCCCTCTGCTGGGATATGCCAACTTACTTCTCTGTTTGCTTCCACATAGGGATGATAGAATTTACTTTCATCCATAGGGAGATGGGCGGGCATATGTTGGTGTCCCACCATATCGAGTCGATGGACTCTATTGGTAGGGAGACATGCCTGCCTATTGATCGCCACCATATTGGGATGGCAGGTGTCAAGAGAATTTGTGAGGAGATGGTGCTACAGGTGCTGTATTTCTACCATGTCTAGTTGGTGGTCTTTATGATCTTGGGTAGGGAGAGGTGCATGCAGGGTTGGTGATGTCCTATATGGGAGATGGGCTTGACGAGGCTCGGCGGGGATGTGATCCTTCTCATATTTTTCCACCATGTTGGGATGGCAGGCTTTGGAAGAGTGGACAAGTACATGAGCATGCCTATGATATGTCTCAGTGTCTGAGAATTAGTGTTCTTCCTCAGGAAAAAGGGTGATGACTTGATCCTGGTATTATGTTCGCTGCCCTAGGTGGGCAGTCCGAGGGGCTGGAGCTAGGGGATCATGAGCGTGGATCCTGAAGGTGGTATCCAGTTTAGGGTGAGGATATGAGGTCACGATGTAGTTGTGGCGACATCTTCTAGTGGGGACCTTGGAGCAGAACCCCCTTCCTGTGAGGATGAAATCATCAACATTGACCTCATCTAGCTCCCTAAGATAAGGGAGGTATTTATTGTATTGTTCCAGGTATGGACTCCCAAAACGGTTCGAGATTGCTATAGGGGCTTCCAGGATCATCTCCCTTAGTCTCTTCTAGGCAAGGGGCCAGTGGGACTTAGCCGATTGGAGGGTGCACATAGAAACATCCATAGTCTATAGAGTAACATTCAGTTGGTACTCTTAGATCAGTGCATCCAATACCCAGCGTTAATGATGGTGGGTGGGCAATGGGGTCCTCTGATTCTTGAGATGTCTGTTCTTCACGTTGATCATCATGTGTGCCTGTGAATTCCTTTTTGATGCCATTAGATTGAAGGAAGATCTTTTGTGTACCAATAAAATATTTGGAAAGTACAAACATCAAAGCTCGTCAATGTTACATCTCATAATCCCATGTGTAATTAATGACATTACTTGGACCTCCTTTTGAGCATGAAAGGGGGCGTGAAGCGGGATTATTTCACTACCTCTTTTGAAGGCTCACGGTCGGGTGCATTTTTGTTTTAGTTGGATAACAAACAAGATGGACCATAAGATATTAATCACCCACTGATTGTTATGGAGAGTTTAATATTATGGTTAATCCTTCATGATGGTTGAAGATTCACATTGGGCTCACCATGTTTGTTTCACAGTGAAAGGGGATGTGATCGGTTCCTGTGTCTGATTAAAGAGAGTCGCTTCTATTTAATCATTTCTATTTGGTTCCCAATCTCTGTGGCTTCTCCTGGTCTCCAATGAGTTTATTCGCAGAGCCAGAAACACCAAAGGGTCCTCTTATCCAATGATCCATTGTTCTACTTTCCAAAGGCAGGCTCTCATTGGGTGATATGGCCAAAGACACTTAAGAACTCACATAGGTCAAGAGGATGTGAATTCAAGATCATGTCACCCTTTTGGGGAGAATTATTTCCTATTCTGGTGCTCTCTTATAGATTTAATATGTGTTCATATGTTTGTGAGTCTTCGGTTTATAACCAAGAATAGTATCCATGGATTTCCCCTGAGTTGCAAGTAAGAGGTATACACAGGGATTCAGAACCTTCGATATCTGAGGTTTACCATCCCTCATTTAATTAATGATTCTGGGGAAGTTAGAGTTTGTTCATACAACCCTGGTCTTGAGCCTTACAATGGGGTGCTCTGGTGTTTATTAGTATTTAGGGGAGATAGAGAGTGACTAGAGTGTCTTTATCGAACCCATAATATGGACTTCCTACATATCCTTGTGAAAGGAATCAAAATCCACATAGTTCAGTGCCACTTACTGGGACACATCACCTCTTAAGTTCATGTGACAAGGACCCAACTGTACTGTTTAATATCATGTGTCATCGACGTCTAGGCGAAAAGTGCCTAGTCAAGTTTGGTGTGGGGCTCATGCTGACGAGGCCTAGAGGACCTGAGGTAAAGTGATTTCCTAGGCCCAGGTATAGTCTTACTAGGGGCATGAGGACACAGTTTTATAATAGTAGACAAGTGTTAGACATGGAAGATTGACTTATGCCTTAGGGAGGTTTCCTACGAATCCTAGTTGGTTTGTAATCAAGGTGTGTGTAGTTTGGGAAGGTAAGGTGTTACAAACAATAATATCCTGTCAAGGGCATGATTGGAATCCCATGTTTGCGTATGGTTGGGGCTTACATGTGGTTGGTGGCCCATGTTGGGATTGAACCTCTAGGAGGTGTCCTACGTACCCTGCTTTGAAACAGGGATTAAAACCGACATAGTTTGTTCAACCATTGTCATTGTATGGTTGTTGTGACCATCACAAATCTCTATACCCACATGAGTCATGCTCGGTGTAAGAAACAAGAGAATGTGAATGATTTTGCAATCCACACACTTTTTTTTACTAAGGGGAGATGAGGAAGATGATGGTGGAGTGGAATGGCAGAGAACATGAGACTTTCATTCCCCCTGGTGTTGAGGATGGAATGAAGGTAGAAGTCGCGTCGGTGGTGGCCGTGGTATGACATTGGAGGGTACAGAACAATCAACCTTCCCGGATTAAATGGGAAAGGCTATTGACATCCAGCAAGGATGGTGTGGGGCGTACTTCAGGAGGGATGCCCTATTAATCTCTTTAGGGGAGGTGGAAAGTGCTCACCGTTGGTGCCCATTGAATGTAAAATAAAGTGGGATCCCTCAATTTGGAAGAGTGTAGAGGCAGAAAGGGGATCTCGAGCTCGTACTTTGGACTACCATTGGTATGTGAACATAGGAATGCTCCAGTTTTCAATTCAAGGGATGGGGTAACCACTTCATCTCTGCCTACCATGGGTATGAGAACTCAGGAAGTCATGCTAATGCACCTAAAGGTTTCAGCAAGAAGGTCAAGTGGATTTGGGAGAGACATTGGCTTGGTGTCGATGTATAGGCGACTGAATGTATTTGGGAGAATTGAACTTAATTAAAAGGGCCTTATGGGACTCGTGAGATGGAAACACTGAAGGACTTGCCGGACCACATGACCATGTAGGGAGTGGCTCCCTTCGCATAGGTAGGTTCTATGCAGATGGAGAGGCCTTTCACATTCCAGTGTTGTACGCGGATAGAGGGGCATCCCACATATCATAGTTGTACACAGAATTGGGGATGGTCCATGTAAAAAATTGGTATGTGGCGATAGAGTTTTCTTGAGCGGCGGCGGCTGGGGGTAGCGCCAATCTGGGCTTTATATACATAGGGGGGTGCTACGCGGCATGCTAGATGGAAGAAGGGGCATATGCTCCCTAGTTTACAGGGCGTACATCCACATAGGGGCCATGGTTCATGGTTTACTAATTTTTGGTTTGTGGATTACCAATTTAATTATGCATTATTCAGTTCATAACAATTCATCCCTAGTTTAAACCTGTTACTGGTTCAAGAATTGGAACTTCGTAGTACGTAAAATCCTAAGATCTTGGAATCCTCTTCCTTTAAAGAGTCGATCGCCAAGAATCCGATCTTCAATCAGCCAATCCCTTACTTCTCTCCCTTGATGTCCTTTTACTAAGGGGGGGGGAAAGGTTGTATCTATGGTCATGTGGAACCTTTTTTAGAGGCCCATGATAGAAAACTCGGCCTACAGATGACTTAGTCAACCCCACGTTCACAGGGTATATTGAATGTACCTCACATGCGAACCAACTTGGTCACGGGGGTGCTTCGTAGCCGCACATGGTCCCGCCTCCATTTCATGAATGATGTGGTGTGCAGTGGGGGGGTCCAACTTGTTCATAGCTGGCACAACTCACAACTGCAGACCAGTCCGACCTCACTTCTCCAGCCATTTGGTTCGCACCCACATAGGGGATCCACCTCCGTTTCATGAACAAAAGCATCTGTGGTTGGCGTGGATCACTGAACAGTCCATGTACCACAGATGATGAACTGGTAAGTGTACTGGTTACGTCCTTAACAATTTATTCTAAACATTCTTCATATTATTCCCAAATTATTAATAAAGATCGGGTAGATTCTTCCACTAATTTTAAGATAGTATATTCCTTCTGTTCTGCAGATTTATCAGGACCCTATAGTCCTGCTAACAGCTCATGATTCTATATCCCCATTTAAGGATCATGGAACACATTTGGATTGCCACTAGATGTATGTTCACTTGGATCCTATAGCACAATGATGGTATAAAGATATATAACCTTCAAATAATAAATTAAGAGAGAATTATGAGTTAAGGTAATTATATATCTATTTTTAAATTAATTATAAATTACATGTGAATATCCTTTACCCATGGTTATATAATTTAAATAAAGTAAAGTAATATATTGTTTTCATCAGACATTACATTGATAATCTTGTAATGAAATGACTACATTTGACTCACCTCTAAAATATGAGTTGATCATACCAGAAAAGGATGCTTCTTCTATGAATGGAACCTACACGACTAATCTTTTCATTACTTAATTAATGACAGAACCATAAAACCATGTATTGGTCGGGCACTTTTTAGGACACATAATTTTATCGAGGAGCTATTATAAATTTTTTTGGTTGAAATGACCAAGATGAAATCAAGATAAGTTTCCCTTTCTATATAAGATGTATCTTGGGGGAACGTGTTGATGAAAAATTCATGATTTCCGTATTGGGGGGGTCCAATCATTGGATCTAGGATTTGTGAGCCAATTTTTTGAAATACCACCTACCAAAATACATTTGTTAAATTGATCAAGACTTTTATTTAGTTTTGAGAAGGGTAGTATGGATCCATTGCACAAAAATATTCTCATAGTAAGAAATTATAATAATAAAAGTGAGGGTTTTCGGGACTCGATAAAATAGTGGTGGATTAATAATAAAATTAAAATTATTATGCCTAATATAATTGGTAATAAAGTAAGACAATAAAAATAAGCTTTTATATCATTGTAGTTAAATGAAATATTAATTGACCATGTTATCCATGTGATATATTCTATAGAAATAACATCTCTGTATTTGGTGTTAACTTCCAAGAATGGTTCAAACGCTTACACATTGTGCTATGCAATGCATGGAAGTCTTACATGCTTGAATCCCCAATCCCAAATTTACTCATTAAGGAGGTTAGTAATGTAGAATTCTCTATCTATAAAAATACTTGAATGATGTTCCTTATGTTCAGTTTTTGATTCTTTTATCCATTTCTAATGAACTTATGAAGTTAAATGATAACATGGATTCATATAGTATGCTTATAAAATCCCCATGTTATATATTAGGAGAGATATAGATAGGAATAGTTTGAGATATCTATGGTTATATTTATAATAAAATATGAAGGATTTTCCTCATTTGGATCTCACATAGTCAAACTCATTAGCTACATTGAGTATCTAGTGGTTGTGTGGTTTACGCTTCTTAAAGATCTCAACACTGATCTCATTTAATTAACACTCCCTTGGATATTATATAACGTTATTATAAATTTCAATGTGAACAAAATTTCGAAGTATCTTCTATATTTCCTCAGCCTTCTTCACCAAGATGATAAGGACATAAATCACATAAAGCCTTCTGTTTTTATGGTGACTAAGAGGAAAGGGTAGAAGAATGGCTCCAAGACTAACTCCAAGTATAAAGCTTATTCACAACTCACTTATAGTAAGGTAAGTATAAAGGGGCATGAAAGGGAGCAGGATATCATCTATTTATCATATGGAGATATGGGTCACTAGAAGGAACACTACACTACCATAAAGAAACAAGGGGAGGATTTGGGTGAATTCATTATAAAGTGAAATATATATATTTGTTCAATTTTTCATATTTGATACATCATGTGGGGATCACATATTTATCAAATTATATGAACCAAGTTTTATTTAATAATTGTAGATGCGAGATGGATTTATGAGCTTTTAAAAATTCCAATCCCATTAAATCATCTATTTGAGACTACTACCTTAAATTTCTAATTAAGATGATATTGGTTTAAATGAATTGTTATTATGTGAGAACAGTTACTAAAAACAATATTTCTATTTATATTCTTAATTCATACTGAATTTTTCTTAATTTAGGATTAAATATTTCTTCTTTTATAATGAAATCATATGTTATGGAAAGATGAAAATTAATAATTGTATTTTTTTTGTTGGATTACACACACCAAGTAATGTAAATCAATAATAAATATAGTTTTCATGAATCATATCACACACAATTGTTTCATCAACACATATGCCATGTAAACAAAAAATTAATGAATAAATTATATCATTATGGATATTAAGATTCTTTTAATTTAAACCCACTTTGAATATTCTTTTCTTGTTTAAAATTTAAATTTACCAAATCCCCATTTATTGGAAAAGGTAAAAGGGCCACAGAACTTCTCAATTTGGTTCACAATGATGTGTATAGACCATTCCCATTTGAATAAATGGGTGGTTACTAATAAATCATAACATTTTGTAAGGACTTTATTATATTTTATTATGTTTAATTAATGAGTTGAAATTCATATTATTTAGATAAATTCAAAGAATAGAAGAATGATTTTAATAAAAGATAAAGAAACTCTTCTCAAAATGTGGTGGAGAATTTCTTACCTAGGGGTTCATTTTTTATTTATGGGATTTTTGGCTATTATAAAAACTCACACATCCTTATAAAATATAATATAATTGCATTTTCAAAAAGTGTAACTAAAAATTTCTTGATAGGGTGAGATTAGTGATGAGTCGTGAATGTTTTCCATTATTTTTCTGGGGATACGAGTTACAGAAAATGGTGCACATACTAAACTAGTTGCTAACTAAAGTGGAAGATGAAATTATATATGCACTTTGGGGTGTAAGGAAATATATTTGTTTGATTTATATATATAAGGATACAAAGAATGTGTTACGGCCTATTCTAGAAAAAAAATTCATCAGAAGGCACAAAGTATATCTTTATAGGATACCTTAAGCAATAAAGGGGTTATTACTTATAAAAACCCTCATAAAAAAGTGTTATAGTAGAAATAAATTCCATGTTCATTTAGAGGGAACACATCTATAAAAGAAATAGTGGGAGAAAGATTATTCTTTATAAATTCATGCATCAAGATACAGTAGATTTGGCATAAGAATATAGTTGGCACAGCCTTTTTGAATAGGACCGTGTAGAGACACAAATGATTCATATGATCATAATAGAGGTTATAGAACCTAAAAGATGGGGTTTTTATTTAGACATAAATGGAAAGCGTGTGGAGTGAAATCCATTTTAAAATTTATAATAAAAAAAGAAGTTAATTTCTATAATAACCAATTTTGAAATTATAAAGCAATATTGAAAAATCTGTAAAGTGATAAGTTGATAAATTGATAAACTGATAAATTGATAAATATGATATGTATTAAAAATATAATTTCAATAGAGATAAATTGAAAATACATTGTTGAAAATGATCATATTGAATTTATGAAATTATGTGTATCTATATTGAAGGATGAAATTCATAAAATAAATTAGAGAAACATATTTTGTTAAAGGAGTTCTGCAGTAACTTAGTGTGATCTCATATGTCTCCTCCCATGGGGTTTAGAGGTTTATTTTATTACACCCTTGATCTTGGTGGTGATAAAAAATCTCATTCCTCAAAATTATTTTTTATGAGAACCATCATGAGCTTAATCCATTGCTTAGAAACTCATCCCTTTCTTTTGTGCTGTGAGAAATAGTAGGAAAATATAATTAGAAGAGGGAGTGTTTCTTTTCCTTCTTTAAAAAGTAAATTTTTTACCTCATTTTCCATTAGAGCCCATTTTGGGTTAAAGCGTTAAACCTAAAAAAAATTAAACAACACTGTTGAGGAAGTTTTTATTTGGGAAACTTTTTATAATGTCAAAATTAATATATCAAAAGGATGTTTATAGTTGAGTGGAGAGATATGGAGAAAAGGTTTGATAATATCCTTTGATAATAATAGAGAAATAGAATTATCAATTAAGAGAACATGAGAGGATATGTTAGATCTTTTCTTTTGAATCAAGGATGAGAGACATATTTTTGGTAACCGGTGCTTCTTTCAAGCATCAAAAGGTCTTTTTTTATATGCTAAAAAAGTACTAGGAAGGTTCTGGAATTCATTGGGGACACTGAATCCAAATTAGACCACTTTAAATTCTTTTTTCCATCAATAAATGTAGTCATAGAGTTTCTACCTCAATGGCCATGGCTACTTAATACACCTCATTGGCTAGCTGGTGTTTCATCTTGAGATGGATGGAATATGAAATCCCCCAATTTCTAGCAAATACATTCTAGTGGTTGGTTAATGGTCCACTGGAGAACATTTTTGGGACTCGAAGATCCATCATCTGGCTATTGCTCCTCCACTTACCGGCTGGTGGAATCTTGGAGGATGATGGTGCTTCTGTCATCAACCTCAACTGGATGGTTTCTCTCCACCATCTAGTAAGTGGGTCCTCTTCACACTTGAGGTGATTTCTACATTGTACCAAGTTTCCATTACCCTACACCAGTGAGCGGGTGCATCCTTCATTACTCCATCTTCAAATAGATTATCTTTAAGTTCATTCTATTTCCTTTATCTGATCCTCTAACATTGTTACATGATCTTGAAACATGATAAATGATTGGTCTAATAATTCAATAATATCAATATAACACCTTTCAATTGAATTTAAGTGGACCATAAATAACTTGGCTTAAAGTCAAATTAATGAGTTTAATACTCACTAAAATATAGAAATTATATATACAAGATAGTCTTAGTGATCATGAAAATACAATGAGATATATATATAAATAATAATAAATATCTCTTTCTTTTGATGATCATAAACAATTAACATCAAAATATATATCAAGTTTAAATCAAGAGTGAAATATATTGTATAAAAATTAATCCATAACACGAGACAATAATTTTCAAAGATACTCCCCTTTCAAAAAAACTCTGAATTTCTTAAATCATAAAATTGTTTAAAAAAACCCCATTTGATAAAATTAAACTTACACTCTTTTCTGAAAATAAAAAAATGAGTGGAAGGTGAAACTCAAGTAGATATATTTTATGAAATAACTAAAGATATATTTTAAAAGATATTTTTAAAACCCAAAAATAAATATTAGAAAATAGTGTTCAATAGAGATTTATATTTTTGAAATGATATATATATGTATATATATTTCAAAAACACATCTTAAATTCCAAACTCCCTTTTAATAGGAGAATTGGATAGACAAAGAGAGGGAAGTTAAAATAAAAGAAAGAGAGACAAATAGGTTTAAAAAAATAATTGTTAAAATAATTGAAATGAATATAAGATAAATAGAAGATAAATAAATAAAAGAGTAGAAGAAAGAGAAAAGGATAGAGAAATCTATAAACAAAAAGTAAATTTGGAATATACCATTTCAAATCTACTTCTTTCCTCAAGGAATGGTTTTAACTCCATTTATGGATATGTTTATTTGAAGATGTTTTCTTTTATGTGAAACATACTTAAGAATCATCCTAAATTTTTTATTTTTATGGATACTAGTCCAAAATATTTTTATAGAGACATGAATATATATATATATATATATATATATAATTTTTTTCATCAATTATTCTTCCTCTAAGGGGGATAAAAACAATTCCTAAAAAAACAAGTATATACATAAATGATTATATAAATTTTAAAAATATATTTAGTTTTAAAAAATAGTATTATTATTATAAAAAAGTTACTTATTTTAGAAACAAAATGTCTTTTAAATTTGGAAAATTATAGAAAACATTTTTGGGGTGTAAAAATAAATTTAAAAATAAATAATCTCTCTTAAGAAACTTTTTTGACAAAAAAACTAGAAGGAACCCCTTTAGTGAATGTATATTTTATGTATTGGTATAATAACCAAAAGATAAAATAAAAAAATATATAAATAATAGAAAACATAAATAAATATTAAAAAATAATACTCAGTCTATGTGTGGTTAAAAATATATTTTCATAAGAATATCATTCATAATTAACCACCAATGAAATTGAAATTATCAAGAGTACGATGTTTAGTGAAAATATCAACAAGTTTATATTCCATCAAAACAAATTAAAATAAGATAAACCTTTTTGGATTTGATCTCATAAGAAATGGTGTCTTGGGTTAAGTTTTTTATTTCAAGAGATTTGGACTAGATTTTTGGAAATATTAAGGGAACCATTATTAGCACACTTAATAGGGATATAGTAATATGTGATCGAAAAGTAAAAGAGAGAGTGTTTCATCCATATTATTTTGTTTCAAAAACTCAGAGGGTCAATGTATTCCACATTAGTCATAAAAATATAAACAAAATTTTTCTTTTTACTACTCTATGAGATGAAGGATTGTTTATCCAGTAGAAAACCCCACTTATATTTTACTTATCAAGTAGTTATCCTGCAAAAATAGGACCATAAAAACTAGTTTATTAAAATTAAATTACGTTAAGGTAAAAAATAATATTTTATTTACTTTTAATTAATGAAAAAAACCTTTTGATAAATTTAAGATAATATTCCTTTGAATCTAATTAATAATGAGAAAAAATAAAAATATTGAACATGATGTTTTCTCAGGTCATAGTCAAATATAATAGACTACCAATCATACTTATATAAAATTGTTTTTGACATGACCCGTACCTCAGGGCCTGTGCCGTGACTATCCCAAGTCTGCCTTCCATATGCCAGGGGCTAGAAACTAGCCCCGAAAAGGCATATCCCTAATATAGGAAGTCATTGCCTTTCTACCATATACAGAAACATACTCCTATAAAAAAAATGTAGCAACACGAAGTAAAATGTTGTAGTAAAAGTGTGCTGAATGTAAAGGGACCGGAATACAATCCCAACAGAAAAGTAAAAGTACAACTGAAAAGTAAAAATATAACTGAAATGTGAAAAACATCCCCTGGATCATCCACCGAGGATACAATCTAAAGGGTAGGTACATCTCACGATCATTAGTCCATGTGTCATGTCACGCAAAATGGTCCACCTCCGAGTACCTTCTAGTCTAGGCTCCCTCAGCCTCGATCAATGTGGTCTGTCATCTGTACAAGAAAAAACTAGGTGCTGGTGTAGCCCTTGTAGGGGTGATTATAATGATACTCTGTAGAGACCCCAAGACCCCTATAGGTCTCCCAGAGTTTTCCAAAAGAAATATCTCTAAGAAAGACTTCATCTTTACTTAGGTATATGTCCATAAAAATACATAAGTTATCAAGATATACTCTACTCATACACAATGGAATAATACCACAAAGGAAACACCAAGAAGTTAGAAATAACACACAGGTAACACCACTGAGATAGAAGTACCACATAGGTAATACCACTAATTCAACACCGCAATGGAAGAAATACCACATAGGTAGCACCACTAAGACAACACCATGATGTTAGAAGTGAAACACAAGTAACATCACAAAGATAGAAGTACCACACAGGTAACACCAAGAAGATTGGAGTACCACATAGGTAACACCAGAAAGATAGAAGTACCACACAGGTAACACCATGAAGATTACACCACAATGGTATAAATACCCATCTCACAAATAGGAATAACTTATGTATTGAATTACTGATGATTAGTTGCAAGCTAGATCATATTATTCTGTTAAGAGGCAGTGCTGATGACCCCCACAAGATTGATAGGTACTAACACCCACTGACCCACAAAATATCTTACCAACACAAGATCGGTATGAGCTCTCCCGTAAAGGATCATTGAGCGTTGACCCACACAAGATCCAATAGAATTTGACCCACACAAGATCAGTAGATGCTGGACCACAAAGGATCAATGTTCTTTCTTCACGTTACAGCTTGCCATAGGATTCCTCACACCTGGTGCGCTTGAGTTCCGTAGAATCTACCCCTCAAGGTATTAGTCGTACCTCGAACACCACTAATATCCAAAAAGGAGTAACCCAAAGTACTGACATGAGTTAAGGGTTCCAATGCGACATACGATGTGTCAATCCAACGATCAGTCTATGAGTTATAAGCATTTAAGTTCTAAGGGCTCGATTGGATTCAGGATCAATCCAACCCGACTATACACAAACTATCTAAAAAACTAAATTGGAGTATACCAAAAGGACCATATCACTCCAAGGGTCCCATTTCCATATATAGTTCATCAAACAGACTCCCAGATTTCATGTTAAGGGCCTTTATGTGTTTATGGGTCCGATTGGGCCCGGGTCCAGTCCGACCCGGTCGGACTGACCTTGCCCAACTTGGTCTGGGTTGCGCCACTATGGGCTCGGCCCACGGGGCCGAGGATAGTCCCAACTCACAAGGGGGTGGCCTATAAGGATGGCCTGACCCACAAGGGGGTGGCCCAAAAGGGGGCACGGCCCGTTGGGCGGGTGGCCTGGCCGCATGAGGCGCAACCCGAAAGGGGGTGTGGCCTACAGTCCACTCGAGATGGAAAAGGGGGGAGTCCCTCAGAATCCCAAATGGATCATTGGCTGTTTGGTTTTGTGAAAGGGCAGTGCTACGTGGCACCTCTTGGCACCGTGAAAACTGTGTTGCGGGTTCCTCCTCCATCGCAGCTTCGGCCATGGCCTCTTGGCCACCGACAACTTATTGGTCACACCACCCTCTGCTTCTACGGCCAGCCGATGTGTTGGCCACCTTCTATAACCGTTGTGGCTAACGAACTGCGGCCTCTTGCTCACCTGTGGCACGCGATGACAATCCAAACCTCCTTTGTAGTCAGCCAGTGTCGACCAATCTAATGACCGCCACAACTTTGGGTTGGAACATCCTCGTGCAGCATTCGTCGGCGCATAGACTCCTTTGTAGCCGGTTAGTGCTGCCATGCCGGCTGTCTTCCATGGAGACTGAAAGTGTAGGAATGTAGCGTAGGGTTCTGGAGAGGTTTGTTAGGCCCGCTCCCTCTCTGTTAAATCTTCATAATAAGGGAGGATTTAAGGGTTCGACAAATTAACATGAAATAAACAAGAATCAAACCCCTACCTCAATAACAATGGAAAAATTCCCATGGTTGAGGAAGTGGGTCGGTGTTTGTCATCCCTACAACTAGCCTCCAATGACATCACTTGATCATCAATATTTGGTTCAGGGTTTTGGTGTCGCTCGTCACCGCTCTCTGTAACTGGCTCCTTCCTCCAAGGGTTTGGCATCTCGACACTTTGTCAGTACTTCGTTGTTTGGTTAAGTAGTATCGGAAGCTCTCCCTAAGCTCAATATAAATAGGATAGGGGGAGGGTAACTAACGATGTTTGGAATTAATGGAGCTTCACTAATTAAGAACCTTCCTAATTCCACAATGACATCATTACATTTGTTTTAAAGGTCAAACCATTTATTGCCTTGACACACCACCGGTCACACGTTGTTGTTTGTCTACTATATGGAAAGAAAGAAAATAAAAATTAACTATGTTCTTTTCATTATTCTTTCTAAAGTCCCAAAACACAACTTTTTTTCCAGATCTACTATAGTAAAAGTGAATCCTCTCTTATGGAAATCCCAGTACTGTAGATTCAATGGTTCCCTCATATTTTTAATCTGAGCACCAGTTCAAAAGTTAGAAAATGTCACTCTCACGTTTACTTAATGTACCTTAAAATAAGTTCTGAAGTACATTCTGGGCACTCCAAGCCTCAGAATCACACACCATCAATTTTCACAGACTGATAATAATTCACTATAATTAGAAACATTACATGGAAAATAAAGTTCTTCACATTCTCCATGACTTAGGGACTTTCATCCCCAAACCCCACAACAAAGTCTAAGGGTAAAATTGTGGGTATAGAGCATGAATTCCATAATCCCTCTCCCATGTCCTCTCCTGGAGGTTTCCATGAAGCTAGAGAATGTGAACCATAGGTATCAATTTCCCACAAAGGATCATCTCTAGTAGATCCTCAATCTCTACGGAATCCTCCATAAACTTTTTCCAGCCATCAAAGTCCAGCTCTCCATGGTCGATGATCTGAGATGGGTCATGAAGGTATCTCCTCAGTTGTGATCTGTGGAAGAAATCATGCACCTTCTCCAACTTCGGTGGAAGAGCCAAGTGGTATGCCACCACACCTATACTTTGAAGTATCCGAAATGGTCTGATAAATATCAGTGATAACTTTCAGCCTCATCCAAATATCTGTATTCCCCATTGAGGGGAGTCTTGTAATAATACATGGTCCCCCTCCTAGAACTCAAAAGGTCTCTACCTATAATCAGCATAAGACTTTTGTCTGCTCTGTGCAATTTTCATCCACTCCTAGATGATATGCACCTTCTTAGTGGTAGCCCGTACCAACTCTGGACCCATAAGTAATGACTCCCCTAGGTCTATCCTGCATAGAGGTGATCTTCAAGGTCAACCATAAAAGACCTCAAATGGTGTCATACCGATGGTGGAGTGATAACTACTGTTGTATGCGAACTCCACAAAGGGAATGTGATCCTCCCAACTACGGAAAAAATCTAGGATGCAAGCATGAAGCATGTCCTCCAATGTATGTATGGTCCACTCTATCTACCCATTCATCTGAGAATGAAAGGTGGTGCTCAAAAGTAACCGAGTCCCAAACAACTCCTATAACCCCTTCCATAACCGGGATATAAAATGTGAATCATGGTTAGATACGATCATCAATGGAACCCCATGAAGTCGCTCAATCTTCTATATATAGAGCTGTTCAAATCCCTCTATTGATCCATTCTCTCTAATGGGTAGGAAGTGGGCCGACTTGTTGAGTCGGTCAATAATCACCCAGATGGAATCATGTCCCTTGGACATGCATGGAAGCCCTATCATAAAGTACATGGAGATTCTATCCCACTTCCACTCTGTCACCTCAAGTGGTTGTGCTATTCCTACTAGAACATGATGCTCATACATCACTTGCTGATAAGTGAGGCACCATGAAACAAACTCTGCCACTACTTTATTCATCCCTGGCCACCACTGCTAATGACGGAGGCCCTGGTACATCTTGTCCACACGAGGATGTACTGCCAGAGGGGACATATGAAACTCCCTCAACACCTCCTCTCGTAGCTCCCCTAATACCATGGTATGCCCTCTTAAGAAGATGTCGTGCTCCCCACCTTCAGAAAATCCATCAGGTTCCTGTCCTTAGGATATCTAAGCACGTTGAGACTCATTGTCAATGTCCCCAAGCTGCACCTCCCTGACTCGCTGAAGGAGTGGGGGAGTGACTATCATAGATGGGAGGTATGCTGATCCATCTCTATCCACAAAGGATATCTGCAACGTGGCTAGTTGCTCTGTCACTTCACTCAGAAACTGCAAACCAGACCTCCTGTTGAGTGCATCTACAACCACATTCCCCTTCCTGGGAGTATAAACTATCTCAAATTCATAGACTCGGAGGAACTCTATCCATCACCATTATCTCAGGTTCAAGTCCATCTAAGAGAAGATACACCTAAGACTCTTGTGATCAGAGAAGACTGTAAAATGTTCACCCATCAAGTAATGTCGCCACATCTTCCGGGTGAAGACCACTACTGCTAACTCCAGGTCATTGGTAGCATAGTATTACTCATGTAGTCTCAGCTATCATGAGCCACAAGTGATCGCTACTCACTCCTACATTAGGACACATCCATGTCTGGTCCTTGATGCATCTCAGTAGACTACAAACCCAACACCCTCTTCTGGTAGCCTCAAAATGGGGGCACTCGTCAGTCTCTAAATCAGCTCCAGAAAACTATGTTGGAATCTATCCATCCATACAAAGGGTTGTCCCTTCTTCTTCAATGCAGACAAGGGATCCACAACTATGAAAAAGTCAAGCACGAATCTTCGTTTGAATCCAACCAACCCCATGAAACTCCACACCTTGGTCGCACTCTAGGGTGGCTCCCAAGAAAGTACATCCTTTATCTTCACTGAACCAACTACAATACCATCCTATGAGATAATGTGTCCCATAAATTTTACCTCTCATTTCTAGAACTTTCACTTCGAGAGCTTACCATAAATCTACTGCTCTCGAAGTGTAACCGGAAATATCTACAGAAGATAGGCATGCTCCTCCTTCGTCATTAAGTATATCAAGATGTCATCAATGAAAGAAACCACAGGACGATCGAGGTATGGCTGGAAGATCCGGTTAATGAGTCTCAGGAACACTGCTGGGGCATTGGTCACACCGAATGGCATAACAATGAACTCATAGTTTCCATACCGACATCTACAGGTTGTCTTCTGCATATCCTCATCACGTAATCTGAGCTAATGATAGCCTGATTAGAGGTACATCTTAAAAAACAAATGGGCTCCCTTCAGTTGATCGAAAAGATCATCAATCCTCAAAAGTGGAAACTTTTTTTTCACAATCACCTGGTTGAGGGGCCGATAGTCCACACAGAGTCTCAAAATCCCATTTTCCTTCTGGGAGAACAAAATCAAGGCTACCCAAAGAGAAACATTGGTCCTTATGAACAAATTCCTCTACAAGTCATCCAAATATACCCATAACTCACGATGCTCTGTGGGATCCATCTGATATGCTTGTGTAGACATCAGTGTCGTCCTAGGGCATAGGTCGATGAAAAATTCTACCTCTCCGTGTGGATGTAGTCCCAGATGATCATCAGAAAAGATGTCGACATACTGGTCCACCACAATAGGATAACTGGGACTCTCAACATCTACCACTCTGAGGGTAAGGCTAGCCAACTAAGGTGTGACTGGCTGCACCCTCCTCCGGGTAATTACATCATATTCTGTAAAGGTTCCCTTCTCGCTGGTGAAGGAAAACATGGTCCCATCCTTGTGAACACACCACACTTTGTGACAAATACAGTCAGTCTGGGCATGGAATTTGGATAACCAGTCCATTCCAAAGATGATGTAATAAGGTCTCAAAGCCTCTACTATAAGATCCTAGCTGAAGCTATCATCTCCTAGAGTAAGCTCACACTTCCAGCACCATTTTGTAATCATCGAATCCTCTCCTGTAAGATTCTCTAGCCATATGGATCGAGCCAATGACTCCACCGGAATCTCCATGCTCCGAAAGGGGGTCCTAGAAATAAAAGAGTGACTGACATATGTGTCTATAAGTACTGAATCTAAATTGGAGTATACATAGATCATACCTTTAATCATATCCAGAGTGCCATGGTTGTAGGACTTAGCTACCTGGAGTTGAGATCATCCCTGACCTCCTGCTCCCTGTGGTCAGGGTGGACCACTGGGAGGTGGTGGTGGTAGAACCTTGAATCACCACCCACCTCCTGTTGCACGACCACATCCTCTACCACGTCCACCTAATTCTTCAGGACCCCCCCTAATCGAATATATTTCTCTACCTCAGCGGTCCCTAATCTATCTTCTTGTCATTCATACGGTGGGTCGGGCAGTCGCGAGCCAAGTGACCCTACCCCCCGCACGAGTAGCACTGCCGGCTCCTCAATTGTTCTCCTCTATCTCGTGATCCCATCACCATCGACCCTGTACCATGACGTCATCCACCAAAGGGACTGGACCTCTTGGGCCCCTGTGTCATATGCCTACTGCATGCCGCAGATGACACTGCTACCAGACGTCTGGTGGTGGCTCTCACCGTCGGTCCCTAATCAGCTTGGAAGATCTCCACCAAAAGCACTTTCTCTAGCACCCCAGCCTATGTCTGTATGCTGAGCAATATCATCAACACTTTGATCTCTCATCGGAGACCCTACTCAAATGTTCAGGCCTTAAAGAAAGGATCTCATACTATGTCGGTGGAGTCGCGGGAGAGATTAGTAAACCTCACAGATTACTGGGCCACAATCATTCTTCCTTGCTATAGGTGAACCTACTCTTTTATACGCACTAAGCATAGAGTCATTGTGATTAACTATATCCTGAAAAGTCCCTCAAAGTCTGCCCAGATGAGGGTCACCTCATCATGTAACTAGAGCATCAAGCTCCACCATCTCCTGGCTGCTTCCTAAAAACGACTGGCTTCCAGGATCACCATAAGGTCAGCTGGTGTCCCAACTAGGTCAAAAACTCTGACTACAGCCTCCATCCTATCCTCAGCTTCCTGAGGGTCCATCTTATCTCTAAACCTCAAAGGCCTCTACCACTGAAACCCATGCAACATGCTCAGTCGGCATGCATCATCTGTTTGTAAATCTGGTGGCAATGACACCCCAATGGGTAGTAGTGCTGATGGTACACCACTTGAAGGTTCTAACACCGTAAGAGGGCCATGCACCAAGGCATCATTGCTTGGTGGGCCGTCATCATATACTCTCTAGGGAATCATGGCTTCCTATCTACATGGAAGAATCCTGAAAGAAGACAGGTGTTCCACGATCAATAAGTTATACCTGATGAGGTGAACCAAAGAGATCATAATAAAAAATTGTTGAAACACATGCAATCATTGTTTTCATGCACTGTGTCGGAAATCAGAAGTCAGGGTCCTAGTGTATGTATATGTCGGTCACTACACCAACACTAGATTACCCAAACTAAAAACCACACTCATAACACTTAACACTATTTCCACATAGAAAAGATCAAATTCCTAGTTCTTCGGTAGAACTGAATCCTTTGATACCACTTTGTCATGACCCGTCCCTCAAGGCTCGTTCCGTGACTACCCTAAGCCCACCTTTTATAGGTCAGGGGCTGGGGACTAGCACTGGAAAGGCATATCCCTAATATGGGAAGGCATTTCCCTTTTAACCTATACATACACATAGTCCAATATCACATCAAGAAGCAACATGAAGTAAACTATTGTAGTAAAAGTGTGATGAAAGTAACGGGGTCATAATACAAGACCAACTAAAAAATAAAAGTACACCAGAAAAGTACAAATACAACTGAAACGTAAAAAACAACTCATTCATTGTCCACCAAGGATCCTACCTAAAGGGTAGGTACAACTAACGATTAATATCCCATGCGTCACATCACTCCAAATGGTCCACCTATGAGTATTGTCCAATCCTGTCTCCCCCAGCATCGATCAATATTGTTCATTATCTACACAAGACACAACAAGGTCTGGGCGTAGCCCATAAAGGGTTGAGTATAACGATACTCAGTAGGGACCCCGAGACACCTATAGGTCTCCCATAGTTCCAAAAAGGAAATACCACAATTAATGTCTTCAAATATTCTTAGGTATATGACAATACAAATACCTATGTTATCAAGATATACTATTCTCAAACATGAGGGAAGAATACCACAAAGTAACACCAAAAAGTTAGAAATACCACACAGGTAACACCACTGAGATAGAAGTACCACACAGGTAAAACCACTAAGTTAACACCACAAAGGTAGTTATACCACATAAGTAACACCACTAAGACAACACTAGAAAGTTAGAAGTACCACACAAGTAACACCACGAATATTGAAATACCACACAAGTAACACCACAATGATAGAAGTATCACAAAGGTAACACCACAAAGGTGTAATGACTTTGCTCACAATTAGGTATAACTTAATTACATAAGTACAAATAATTAGTCATAAGATCGATCATCTTATTATGCTAAGAGGCACTGATATTGACCCGCACATGATTGATAGGTACAAACCCTTGCTGACCCACAAAGGATCTAACCTACACAGGATCGGTATTCACTGACCCACACATGATCACTGAGCACTGACCCACATAGGATATGATAGAATTTTACACACATAGGATCGATGTTCATTCTTCGCGTTACAGTCTGCCACAGGATTCCTCGCACCTGGTGCGCTCGAGTTCCATAGAATCTTACCTCGATGTATCAGTTGTACCTTGACCACCACTAAGATCCACAAATAGTAACCCAAAGTATTTCAATGTCATAAGAGTTCCAACGCGACAGACGGTGCGTCAATCGGGCGCCCGATATGTGAGTTATAAGCGTTTAACTTCCAAGGGCACGGTTGGATTCGAGTTCTATCCAACCTGGATGTACTCAAACAGTCTCTAAAACTCAAGTGGATTATACCAAATGGACCATCTCAGTCCAAGGGTCCCAATGCCATAGAAAATTCGTGAAATAGATCCTCTGATTTCATGTTATGTCCCTTTAAGTGTTTCTGGGTCTGGTTGGGCCCGAGTCAGGTCCGACCTAGCCCGAACCGGTCTAGGATGGGCCGCTGCGGGCACAGACGGCTAGGCTGAGGTCCAGCCCGACCCATAAGGGGTTCCCACTAGGCCAAAGTCCTGCCCGCTGTAAGAGGGTGGCCCTCAAGGGGGAGCGACCCCCTCAGTAGGCGGCCCGCATGGGCTGGCGACCCATTGGGATGGTAGCCCGGCCGCGTGAGGTGTATCCCACAAGGGGGAGAGGCCCGCTGTCCACCCGAGAAAGCAAGGGGGGGAGACACTCGGTATCCCGAACGGCTCAGAGGCCGTTCTATTTTGTGAAATGACGACACCACGTGGGCACCGCCCGGTCACCGCGGAACCTGCACGGTGGGTTCCTCCTCTACCACGGCTTCAGCCCCAGCCTCGTACCGACCAATGGTTCACTAGTCTCGCTGCCCACTGCTTCCACGACTGGTCGTTATGCCAACCACCTTCTCTGACTACCGCGGCTGATGAGCCTCATCCCCTTTTACACCAGTGGTACGTGATGGTGCGCCGCACCTCCTCCGTGGTTGGCCGATGCCAGCCACTCTGATGACCACCACAACTTTGGGTTGTGGCCTCCTCTTGTGGCACATGTCGACAAACCACCTCTTTCATGGATGGTCGTGGAAACCATGCTGGTGGTCTTCCACAGAGGGTGCATGGGTAGCAAAGCAGTGAAAGGTTTGGCCTAGGTTTTCTAGGAATGCACCCTTCACGTTAACTCGTAACCATAAGGGAGGATTTAAGGGGTCAAGAAATTCACTTAAAATAAACAAGAAACAAACCCCTACATTAAGAATGATGGATAAATTCCCACAGTTGAGGAAGTGGGTCGATGTTTTCCATCCCCGCAACTAGACTCCAATGATGTCGCTTGATCGTCGATCTTTGGTTCAGGGTTTCGGTGTCGCCAGCCACCGTTTGCCGAAACCGGCTCCATTCTCCATGGGTTTGGTATCTCGGAACTTTTTTAGCACTTCATTGCTTGGTGAAGCAGTGCCAACACCTATCCCCAAGCTCCATATAAATAGGAGGGGGGTAAGTAATGATGCTTATAATGAATAGGGGATCATTAATTAGTAACCTTCTTAATTACCCAACGACATCATTACTTAAATTTAAAAGGTCAAGCCATTTATTGGCTTGACACACCGTTTGTCCCACATTACTATTAGTCCATTGGAGGGAAAGAATGAAAATAAAAATTTACTAATTTATTTTTATTATTCATTACGAAGTCCCAAAACAAATATTTTTCTTCAAACTTGCTGCGGTCAATGTGAATCATCCCTTAACTGAATCAAAATGCTGGGGATTCAATGGTGCCCTTGGATTTTTAATCCCCAACCCATTTCAAAATTTGGAAAATGGAACTCGCGTGTTTATTGAACGTACCTTAATAAAGTTTATGATTTCATTCTGGGCACTCAAGGACTTGGAATAACACACCATCAATTTTCACAGACTCGTAATAATTCCATATATTTAAGAATAATTACATGGAAAATCCGAGTCTTTACAATTTCCAACCAGGTTAATCACTTCATCCAATGTAATATTATAAATTATACTCATTTTATTACCCATGTACTTAGTGTTTTCCATGATTAACCACCATAAGAGTTCATTGGTTTTTTTCTTTAGTTTAAAAAAAATACCATAATTTCATTGAGAAATTTGGAAATTGAGAAAGAATATTAGTTCACCCATTAAACTTATTTCAAATTAATTTTTCATTAAATAAAAAAATCTAAACAAATAAATTTAATGGTTTATCCAAAAACAAAATCATTGATATAAATTTAAAATAGCATAAACTACTTTTAGATGTGTTTTAGAAAATGTATGGAATATAATTTCCCATTTTAAAACAATTTGATAAAAGAAAATTCTCTAAATTTTCATTCCAAGATTGAGGGTCTTGTTCTAAACTATAAATAGATTTATTTAATTTGAAAACAAGATTTTTAAAAAAGGCCCTTCAAAATAAGTGGGTTTTTATATAAAAAGAAATCATTAACAAAACAATTTAAAAAGGTTCTTTTTTACACCCATGTGAAAGAGTTTGAAATTAAGGGGAGATGGGAATTTCAAAAATGTTATAATAGATTCTATGTAACACCCTAAATCTAGAAGGTTAGAGCTGGTGAATTATTTTACATTCGAATGATTATAAGGAACCAAATCCCGAAGGAATGATTAGTTTAGTAGTTTTGAAGAAACTATATATATACATGGGACCCATTTTACAGTTTGAAAGGAAACAAAATATGTTACATAACAAAATCTAATAAACTGCATCCTTGAAAACTCAATAAACAATCTATTCTTCTTATCCTAGGGAAGGAAAAACAAATGAAAGGGGAGAGCTCAAATGACCAGTAAGGGTTAAGCAATAAATTGGAATATTTTGTAAACCTAAATATTTGTCATGGTGAATAACTAACAACACATTCCTTTAAAGATAAACTTGAACAAATTATGTTTTGAATAAGATATGAATATATAATATCATAATAAAACATAATCATGGTTATTCTACTAGTCCAATAACCACAAGTACTATCAAAACTATTTTCATAATGAGGGAAATGCATATTCTGAACACTATAACCACACTATCAAGACCTCGTGTGAAGAATATAAACAAATATTTTGTCAAGGCCCTATGACATGACCTAGTTTGTCTCATGAGACCTTCTGATACATCAAGGGGATATAGTGGGACCAACTCATAACATAATAATTCCACTGCATTCCTCATATGTATATTAATTCTTTTATTAAAATTCTTCCATACCAATTTGAATAATTAAATTGTGTGCTTTATTCAACGTGCCTCATACTGCTTTAAATAATTAAATTCCACTTATTCATTGTGTCTCAAACCACGTTGAATAATTAAATTCATAATTAAAAAGTTATAAAATTAATCATAAACCCTTAAATAAAACGTTTTGGATGATATCATAGAAAATAAACCACAATAAAGTTAGAGATTCAACAAATGATGTCTCCATAGATGAGGATACATGGAAAGGAGACCATTGAAAAATTCTTAAGGAAATAATCCTTGAACAATTCAAAGTATCTCAGACCATCTTGAAACATTCAAATCATAATACCATATAATATCATGAGAATATGGAGACTGATGATTTGATAAAACAAATGGAAATACATACACCATAAAATGATATAATGGGTGAACAAGGAATATATCTCATAAAAGTTAACGTGCGATGAGAAAAATCCTTTTTTCTTTTGAAAGATGAGTTCTTTTGGAAAATAATTTATATTTTCCAGGAAATCAGATTTTAAACATGAATATCCCACAAAATAAATGAATAGGGAATTTAAAATATATATTAGTCGTAAATAATGTCCCACTGGAGTGAAATCATGTAAAAAGAGTTCATAAGATTCTTCAGAAATAAAAATTTTTACAGCATTTTAAGGAAAGTATTAAAGATAATTTTAAAAAGAAAAGGCACGTTTTTTATCTTAAGTCCAGAAATGATCAAATATAATTTTTCATTATAAAATTAGTGTTTTTATAAAAAATAATTGGGGATTAAGACATATTATGGAGTATACTTGAAAATGGGTAATAATTTGAAAATATCCCTTGAATCGGGTTTGTTTATCTGGATAAAGTTTTTAAATGATCCTTTTAAAAATTTAAATATCCATATGATAAAAAAGGATTTGAGATGGTAAATATATATAGGACATTCATAGAGAATTTATGAGGATTACATAATAATACATAATAATTTCATTATGGTAATTAGACAATAAAAGTCACCTGAAGGAAAATGGATGTTTGGGTAGAAAAACCCTAACAACTTTGTAACCAATCGATTCATATGCCCAAAATTTTAAAATATTAAAATTTTAAATTCAATACCATGAAAATAAATATATTAATTATATTTTACATTAATGGTATGTATACATACAACATAACCAAGTATTAGTAGTGAATACCAAAAATCACACAAAAATGGAAGTGAGATGAAGAAACTAGTACTTTAAGTCTGAATGTGTTCCACTCTTGAACTTATGGTCCTGGAATATGAAATTAAATTATTAATAAATTATTTTATAACCTATTAGACATTATTTTTGTTTATCAAAATTTTTTTTAGTTCATTTTTTTCTTTATTGATAAGTTATTATATTGAATTCTTTTGTTCAGGTGTGTTTGTTTACATGATGTTCATAAACGGTACACTTTGTATTTAAGTAATCGAGTTCATGTGGAATGGATATAAATCACCAAAATTGAAATTATATATTATTTATGAACATACCAAGGTGTTAATGGAAATTTATATCATTTGGTTACATGGAAATATGATGAATCATTAGTTGAAATATTTATAACATTCACTTAGATTATTTTAGAGGTATTTTTATTATTGGGAACTAGTTTGGTCATACGATTTAATAATATGTACACATACTAGTTCCTGAATATTAAATAGGTTATAATAAATATATTATATTTTGGTTCAACCATAAAAATGGTTTCATTATCAATAATAAAGGATAAATTGAAGAACGAAACTTTGTTGTCCATGACGGTTATAAATTGGAACCTCATCGACGTTGATTTCGTTTATAAAATAAAAAGGAGAGAGTAAGAATATTGATAGTGGTTATTCCATTAACATGATATAATTATAGTATATAGATGATACTAGATTTATCATGGCCATTTTTACATAGGAGGTGTGGATAGGATAACAAAATAAAATAAATTAAAATGATACTTAATGAAAAAGAAGGGTGCTTTACCTCCTGAAATAACCTCTTTGAGAACCTCCTTAAAGGAAGGACTTTGGGTCTTTTTCCAAGAACAAGAGCTTAATGGACGTGGGGAGTGACTAGTAAAGGGTAATTGGTATGAAATTTGAGGATCTTCAAGGCTTATATGAGTGAAGATAAGAGGTAGTGAGGGGGCTTTTATAGAGGAGGAGAGGAGGGTTTTAATAATTTTTTAATAATTAGTTTATTAATTTACCTCAAGATCAGAAATAATGATGATTTGATGACCAAGAATAGTAATAAATGCATTTTAGTTCGAAACAAGTGGTATAAAATCACTTATGATGTCATAAATAGTGTATTTAACTGATAATTAGTATATATGATATTTTACAGTATTTCAATATCTGTCAAATATTCGAGTATTTTAGAAAAATACCAAAAATTCACTCTAAACATTTTTCAATGTATAGAATTAGAAAAGGAACTCCACTTTTTGAAAATAAATTTTTAAATATTTTTAATTTAATTTTTAAATAAAATCATAATTTATTCCAAAAGAACACATTAAAACTATTACTCGTTTTATATGACCTTGAGAAATTAATCAAGGACCTGTAAAATTATCTTATAATCATAGGACAATAAAGTAAAAATTTATGAATACATTTTATGAAAATTCGTTTCCATTTTAAATTATTAAAATAATCATAAAATTGTAATTAAAATATTTATGACATAGAAAAATACCAATACTTATACTATGATTGTTTTTTCATGTTCAAGATGCCTAGATTTTATTTATACATTCATGGGTGAAGTTTTTATTTTTTGGAAAATTTATTATTCATTACCATTTATAATGGTATGTTACTATTCATACAAGTATGTTGTTATTCACAAAAAATTATGTTTGTCTTATCAGACTCTAAATATCATAATGAACGCAACAGTGTATGTCATTTTTTCAAAATTCAAATTAGAGAAGTGGAAAATTTATATTTACTAGATAGGTTATAATAAGGTGGAATTTTGTAGAGACTCAATGTTTCAGGCATTCAATATTAAATATACTTTATAAAATTCTTGTAGTGTTAAATTATTCCCTCCTTAAAAAAAATTCATCCTTGAAATTTGAAAATGAACTTCGGAAGTTAATGTTTGATACTAGAAAATTTACTTTTGGGAAACCCAAATCAGGAATATGGTTAAAATATCTTCTTAATAATAGCAATGGGAAATTCATCGATTATAAAAAAAATGAATTCTAATTGGACAACATGGCCATGGAATAATAGTAAATTCATCACGTAGTGACATTAAACTCTAAAAACCTATATAATGATCAACTTAAATTATTTCAAAAATAGTAAAAAAATTGCAAAATATAATGATTCAACACATTATAATGAAGGTCTAAAAATTTCAATGACGAACTTATCGTTAACCCTTAGTCAACAAGGAGAAACTCTAAAAATTTTCTTTTCAAACTAGTGAATAACTTCATCATGTATCCTCTTGAAATAAGGTAACAACATTAATCATCATAAAAACTATATTAGAAATATACATTATTTCATATTCCTTATGTAAGATATATGTTATTGAATATATTACTTAAACCAAAAAATGTTGTACACTTCATCAATCATAGCATAGAAAACTTCTCGATCTGCCAATAATCAGTTCCAAGGTAGAAAGTACTTATATGAATCAATCTTTTCTTCATCATCAACATCAGATATATATTATAGGTTTTCTTTCCCAAAATCATGTTTTTTCTGAAAAGTTTAACTTTCTTTTGAATCAATTTTTCATTGTACCATTCATCATACAACCTCAAATCCTTAATGAAAAAGTAATGCACTAAAATCATCATATATTCCATAATTCTTATAACTGGTAAATTACTGACAAAATAATCAAATGACATGATTCTTGACTCGTAATATTAATCATTATACTTCATCTATGGAAGCATCGTAACTTGTTAATTTTCCAGAATCATCATTTTGGGTATATTCCTTTCACGCTATGGAAATTGATTTCCATAGTGTCCCATCTCCTTGAAGTTGAAGAATTGGACATTGGAAACCATTTTCTAACCCCTATAATTTTCAACTTGGTTTCCTTTTTCTCAACACTTATAGAAAACACCCATTCCCTTCAAGCATTTACCAGGGTGATTCTTTCTATAGTTATCATGTGTAGGAAAACTCTTCTTTCCCTTCTTCCATTTATCCCTTTATTTATCTACCATCCTCTTATTATTTTTCTTCCCTTCAAATCTGTAGGAATCATAGAAGTATTTACACACCTTGTTAAAAAATGATATTATTTCCTCATATGATTAGGATACTTGGGAGACAATATTTCTTTGAAAATATGGCTTAAGACCATTTGAGATATGATCCTTCTTATTCTTCACAACTTGTGAATTGGTGATGTTCTTATTTCTTATACTAGGATCCATTTATAATCAATTCCATATTATAGATTATCCCATAAATTTATGAAATCTCTATGAATCTAAACATGGTATAACACATATCATAAATTTATGCAACATAAATCCTATAACCATATACTTTCGTTACTTTGGGGCCATAAATCCTTCATGGTTATTTACAAAGAAAAAGTGAATTATCCAAATCATATCCCCATGGAATTTCAATACCAAGAGTATAGTAAGGCCCATTGTCGTGTACCCAGATACCTTAGTGAAATCCCGAAACCCCTTGTCGGAGTTTTCACTCCAAGGTACATCTATGATAGAGCCACCTCTACGTATTTGTATCCAGAAATGAATGTATTTGCTAGAAATATCCACATATTCTATTCCTTACCAAAATACCATGATGTTCTTGTATTGTTATCCTCAAAGACTTTCTTAGGTATTTTTTCCTAAACAATGTTTTCAAAATCTAGCTTCCAATATTTCTACTAAACGTTTTCTGATACCAACACTAATGCCAGGACTCTAGAATTTCAGATCTGATGCATTATTTTACATTGGAATGATTACAAGGAATCAAATCCTGAATCATTTATTAGTTTCTTAGTCTTGAAGAAACTATATATATAAATGAGATCCATTTTACATTTTTAAATGAAACAAATTTTTTTTAAAAAAATCTAATAAACTGCATCCTTGAAAATTCAATAAATGATATCTTATTCTTCACCTAGGGAAGTAAAAACAAATGAGAGGAATCAGATCAAATGCTCATTAAGGGTTAAGAAATAAAATTTAAGATTTTATAAACATAAATATTTGACATGGAGAATAACTAAAAACACATGCCTTTAAAGATAAACTTGAACAAATTATGGTAAGTATAAGAGATGAATAAATAATTTCATAATAAAAAATAATCATGGGTATTCTACTAGTCGAATAACCACACAGACTATCAATAAAATTTTCATAATGAGGTAAATGCATATATCGGATATCATAACCACAGTGTTAAGGCCTCATGCCAAGACCATAAATAACCATTTTTCAATCCCTTGTTCCATGACCTAGTTTGTCTCACGAGACCTACTGATGCATTGAGGATCTATAACAGGCCCCACCCATCACATAATAAGTCTAATGGATTTCCCATATGTATAGTAATTATTTTATTCGAAGTTTCCAATACCAATTTGAATAATTAAATTGTGTCTTTTATTCAAAGTGTCTCATACCACTTTGAATAATTAAATGTCACTTATTCAATGTGTCCCATACCACGTTGAATAAATAAATTATTAATTCAAAATTTATCAAAATAATAACAAACCATTAAATAAAACATGATGGATTATATCATAGGACATAAACTACAATGATGTACATGATTCAACAAAGGATTTTTCCATAGATGACGATAATTTTAAATGAGACCATTGAAAAATTCTGGAGGAAATAATCATTAAACATTCCAAAGTGTCCAATACCACCTTGAAACAATAAAATCATAATAACTTAGAATATCAAGAGAATAAGGAGACTCAGTATAGGATAAAAAAAGGGCATTACATACACCAAAAGAATGAAATAATTGGTGAACAAGGCATATATCTCATAAAAGTTAATGTGAGATGAGAAAAATCATTTTTACTTTTAAAAGATGATTTCTTTTAGAAAATCATTTATATTTGCCATGAAATCAGATTGTAAACAAGAATATCCCACAAAATAAAATAATTGGACCTTGAAATTATTTTTTTGGCATAAATTATGTCCCACTGAAGTGAAACCATGTAAAAATTGTTCTTAATATTCTTTATAAATAAAGTATTTAAGAAAATTTTAGGGAAAGTATTAAAGAGAATTTTAAAAGAAAAAAGGAAATTTTGTTCTCCTAAATCCAGAAATGCTAAAATATTATTTTCCATGATAAAATAAGTTTTTTTATAAAAATAATGGTTGATTAAAATAGATTCTGTAGTACACTTGAAAACAGGTAAGAATTTGAAAATATCCCTTGAAACATGTTTGTTTATCGGGATAAAATTTTTGAATGACCCTTTTAAAAAATATTAATCCTCTTAAAATAAAGAATGATTTTGGATGGTAAAAATATATATTATATTAACATAGAATTTATGAGTATTACATAAGAATACATAATAATTTCATTGAGGTAATTAGACAATAAAACTAACCTAAATGAAAATGGAGGTTTGGTAGAAAAAACCCTTACAACTTTGTAATCAATCGATTTGTATGCCTAAAAATTTAATAATATTAAAATTATACATTTAATACCATGAAAATAAATATATTCATGATATGTTACATCAATGGGAACTATAAATACACCATAAACGAGTTTTATTAGTGAATACGGAAAATATCACAAAAATGGAAGTGAGATGAAGAAACACTTTCCTTAAGTCCGAATGTGTTCTGCTCTAGAACTTAATGTCCTGGAATACAAAATTAAATTAATAATAAATTAATTAAGAACCTTTTATAAATGATTTTAGTTTATCAAAAAAAATTTGTTCATTTATTTCTTTATTGATAAGTTATTATATTGGATTCAGTTGTTCCAGAGTGTTCATTTTCTTAATGTTCATAAATAGTTAACTTGTATTTAAGTAATAGAGTTCATGTGGAATGGATGTAATTCTCTAGAATTAAGGTTACATATTATTTATGAAAATACAGATGTTTTAATGGTATTTTCTATCATTTGGTTACATAGAAAGAGGATGAATCATTATATGGAATATTTATGACATTTAGTTAGATTATTTTAGCGGTATTTTGATTATTATGAACTAGTTTGGTCATATGATTTACTAATATGTATATATACTGGTTCCTGAATATTAAATCAGATATAATACATATATTATAGTTTTTTTCAACCATTAAAATGGTTTCATGACCAGTAATGAAGGATAAAATGATTAAAGAAACTCCGTCGTCAATGAAGGTTATAAATTGGAACCTCATAGATGTTGATTTCGTTTATAAAATACAACAGGAGAGAGTAAGAATATTGATAGTGGTTCTTCCATTCACATGATATAATTACATTGTATAGATGATAAAGGATTTATCATCATCATTTTGATAGAGGATGTGGGCATATGATTACAAAATATGTTTAATTGAAATGGAACTAAATGAAAAAGATGGGTCATTTACCTCTTGAAATAACCTCCTTAAGGGAATGGGTTTTGGTCTTTTGGAAATAAGAATAGATTCATAGAAATGGGGATTTACTAGGTAAGTGTAATTGGGGAGAACTATAAGAAGCTTAAAAACTTAGACAAGTGAAGAAAAGAGGGAGTGGGGGGGGGGGGTTATAGTGGAGGAGAGGAGGGTTTTCATAATTTTTTAATCATTAGTTTATTAATTTCACTCAAGACCAGTAATAAGTATGATTACTTAACCAAGAATATTAATAAATTCATGTGAGTTCGAACCAAGTGGGATTACATCACATATGATTTCATAAATAGTGCATTTAATTTATAATTTTAATATAGACTATTTTACCGTATTTTAATAATCATCAAAAATTCGTTTATTTTAGAAAAATATCAAAAATTCTCCCTAACCATTTTTCAATGTGTGAAATTAAAAAATTAACTCCATTTTTTTAAAATAATTTTCTATATATTTTAAATTTAATTTTTAAATAAAATCATAATTTATTCCAAACAAAGTACTTTAAAACTATAACTCATTTTATAAGACCTTGGGAAATTAATCTAAGTCCTATAAAATTATCTTATAATCATAAGAAAATAATGTAAAAACTTATTAATAAATTTAATGAAAATTCATTTATATTTTAAATTATTAAATTAATCTTAAAATTGTGACTAGAATATTTATGACATGCAAAAATACCAATACTTATACTATGATAGTTTTTATTTACTTTTAAGATGTCTTGATTGTATTTATACATTCATTCGTGATGTTTCTATTTTATTGGAAAATTGACTATTCATTATGTTTTATAAAGGTATGTTACTATTAATAAGGGTATGTTACTATTCCCCAAAAATTATGTTTGTCCTATCAAACAGTAAATATCTTCTTGAATGCAACCGTGTGTGTCAGTTTTTTTGAAATTCAAATTACAGATGTAGAAAAATTATATTTACTGGAAAAGTAATAACAAGGTGGTGTTTTTTAAAGACTCAGTGTTACATGCATTCAATATTAAATGTTTTTTTAAAATTCATGGGGTGTTACATTATAACCAACAAATTATTAAAGAGGTTTAATCATATTTTACTCCTTCTTGGTTATAAACATTAGATATTAAATAAGCTTTATTTATAGTGATATTTCTAGAATCATGAAACTTATTCCTGAAAATCTGTTTAGAGCCTATGACGGGGTGATCATTAGGTATTTCTATATGAGTCTATAAGTTATTTTTATTGAATTATTTTAGTTCCTATTTTATATAAATAACCCAATTTTCATCTATAAATGGGATTGACACATGCTGAGAAGACCTAGAAATTTCAATGTTTTGTCGAATTTTCACCAAGTCCAGCCTATACATACCCAAAAACTCCCATTGTTGACATCGCCACATTTTATAATGTTAAATAATCTTAGGGAATCATTAAGGACCATAAAATCAATGATTTTGGAAGATTCAGGGAATCAGATCTGAGAATAGAACTTGAAGGTGAGGTACTTCACATTCTAGAGTCCTCCACTGGTTCTACTCCACCAAATTCTTTTTTAATTTAATTACATTATTTTTCTTCACACTCTCATGGTTAGCATGATGTGTGATTTTATTTTCAATTAGGGTATGTATTGAAAAAGGTAATTGTAATAATAAATGTATTGTTCATGTAGTATTAAATATGACTTTTCTTTTTCTCATTCATTCTTATAATTTTTTTTCTTTTAATTTTTCTATGCATAACCAATGTATGTTGAGGTGAGGGAGAAATAAAATTTTCAAGAATGTGATATCAAGAAATAGGTCTTTACCAAGACCATTCAGTTAACCAAATTTTATGTTTATAAATAGTTTTGGATTGCCTGTTTTTATAATTAATTGAAGTACCTTGAACATTGAGAAAATGGATTGTTAGTGAGAGAGGGAGAAAGTGATTATCATTACCATTGAAATTATATAAACCTGATTCTTATTAAAATTTATATAGATAAGGGATTTCAAAATTATTAATTACAAGAACAAGGATCATTATACATGGCGCATGATAATTTTATTTTCTTCTCCACCTTATTCAAAAAATTGATTATACTCTATAGTTTAAATTAAAATTTTTTTAATCATTAATTAATATACCTATATTTTATTTAATTATTTATTTTCTACAACCTGTGTCTATGATATTGACCTGGACATGCAATATTTTGTACTAAGTAATTATAAAATAAGTTTACTGGCATTCATTGTTATGAATTTTTAAATTATGTGCATTATGGGGATTAATTACCCCCTATGGGAAGACCCAATTTATAGGGCCATTATAAGGGATATGTACATTAATTAATTTTTATTTAATAATATAGATAGTTTATTTCCTTATCTTTTTATGTATCATGTTTTTAACTTAGGTTTTTTATTTTATTATTTTTATTTCTTTTATACACTTGGGTATTTTTAGTAACATTATTTATATTGCAATGTTAATTGACTAAAAAAGGCAAAATCACCATCCATTTGAGTTGTGAGACATAAAAAGATGACGGTCTTAAAAATAGTAAAAATCAATCCAAAAATCACCTAAAACTATACCTATGTGAAGAAGAAGCATCAACATGTGACCTGGGACCAGATTTTGAATATGCGTGTCATGTGTACCAGTGCATGGATTGAAACAAAAGGAATATATGTTCTAAAGGTGAATGTATTTCTATAATTGAAACCCTCACCACTATAGGTTTGATGGGGGAATAAGAAAAACAAATAGGGACCTCAAATGGTGCATTTCTAATAAGGTTTCTTGAAAATTTTGGAGCACAACCCTTGGTATAAAAAGAAGAATAATTTGTTATATACAATGACTATGAAGAAAAAGAAGAAGTATCATAAGGAAAAGAAAATTGAGTTTTTTCCATAACTCAAAGATACCATTATAGAATTTGAAGAAAATCATATAGTATTTATGAATTAATAATACCAAGTCTAGACCGATTCTAAATTCTTCCATCTCACATTTAAACTATACAGACATTGGTCACCACCTCAGCATTCAACACTTATTTCAATGAGGAGGATATCTAAGTTATATGGGAACCAATTTCAATATTTGTTTAACCTAATTAGGTTATTATTATATCAAATTCCCATGATCTAACTCAGGTAAGGTCAAGATAAATGACTAGAATAAAAATTCAGCTGCTTCCTAGAGGAAACATATGTTTTTATTACCTTATAGGACCTTAGATTTATCACTTTCTTATAAATTAATTTTATGATAATATTTTTATTTTCAATTACCCTTATCTTTTTTAGTGTTAACGAATGGACCATGTGATGAATATATTTTTTAGTTTTTGGTCAAAATTGAAGGTATGATGTGAAAAAAATTAATAATAATAATAATAATGTAAAAATTGAAAACCACAATTTAGAGCACACCACGAAATAGGCGATCTCCTGTTTAAATTTTAATATTTTTAAATCATCATCATTATTATTAATTTTTCCACCCCGTGCATTCAATTTTTGACCTTCTAAATAAAAAACCTCATCAGCACAAGGTTCATTCATTAACGCTAAAACATATAATGGTAATTGAGAATAAAATTTCAAAATTAAAATTAAAATATAATAAATTAAGAAATATAACATCTTAGAAGGAAATAAAAATGATACTTTCCTCCCATGGACTACATTTTTTGTAATTACAAATTTTTATCTATAAATTACCTGGGTTACTCGATGGGTGTATAATGCAAGTATAACCTTCTTGGGTTGATGAAATATAGAATTTCGATCCCATAAATCTTAGATATTATCCTTTTTTAAATTATCATGGATTGAAAAAGAGCTAGCTGAAATCTAGATAGTTTGAATGTCAGAAGGAATAATCCTGAATATGTCAAGGCATGGAATCATTCTTACTTAATTAATGGTTTTGATTACTCAAATTCAACAATGATTTATTCAAGTTAAATAATCATATCCTTTTTCTACTCATTCTATTTCTTCTTCTTTTTCTTCATAGTCAGTGTATATTTCAAAGTATTCTTCTTCTTTTTCTTCCTTAACTATGATCCATGGACTTTAAGAAAGTTTACTAAAAATGAACCAGATGTTGTCCCTTCCAATTATTTTTCTTCATGTTCCTCATTCTAACCTATAGTGATGAGGCTTTCATTTATATAAATAAATTCACCTTTGGAACTTACATCAACATCATTTTCCATTAATTGACACACATGACATGCCTCTTAAAACTCTTGCTCTAGGTAGTGGAGTGACACTTTTTCCTCACTTAGGTATAGTTATGGATGAATTTTGACTGAAATTTCATCTTTTTGAGCTCATCAGATTATTGTTTTAGAACCCTTAAAAGGGTTGTGATTCAATCTTCAATAGTAAAAAAATAATTTCCATCCTTTCATCAAAACCAATAACACACAAGTGTGTAGAATAAATAAAAGTAACAAAAGAAAAAGCATAAGTTATAATTAAGAAAGGGAAATAGATGATAATTGAATCATTCTATATTATTAAATTAAAAATAATTTTCTAACATATCCCCAACAACGACATCAAAAATTAGGTCACTTTATAAAGAACTATTAATTACCACAGGGATAATAAATGTAAAAAATTATAAACATTAACTATAATTCACCAATTCTATAATTAATTAATATAGCATATTTCAAGTTTGAGGTTGATCCCACATAGACATGTTGGAAAAAATAATTAATTTTATAAAAAATACTAAAATAAATTAATGATTAAAATAATCTGAGTTTAGACTATAGAGCATACTTGTATTGGCCAAATGCTCTCTGGTCCATTACGTTCTCAAAATACAGTGTTTTGGGTGTTCTGGGAGGCAATGATAGCTCATTTCAATAGTCTTCCAAATTCCAGTTTTTCTATCGGTGAGTCAGGCATTAGTGAGTCACCTCAGTTGCTCATCATAGGTATGTTGGCATTGGTGACTCAAGGCATCAGTGATTCAGGCATTTGTGAGTCATGTCGGTCACTCATCGTCGGTAGGATGGTGTTGGTGACTCAGGGCGTTGGTTTGTCTGGGTGTTGGTGAGTCAAGGCATCGGTGAGTCAGGGAATCCTTGAGTCAGGGTGTTGGTAGGTCGATGTATAGGTAGGTTAGGAATCAATGAGTTAGGAATTAGTGAGTTTGGGAGTCATAGATTTAGGGTGTTGGTAGGTCGAGGCATCGGTAGGTCAGGTTTTGGTGAGTCAGGCATCGGTGAGTCACATCAGTGTCTTGTTGTCAGCGAGTCACATCGGTGGAATAACACTGGTGGCTCATCCATTGGTGGCTTAGCATTGGTGGCTCATCTGTTGGCGACTCACGTCGGTGAATCACCCATTAGAGAGTCATTTTCTAGTTTTTCTAGTTTCACCCCTCTTATGTTTTAATTAACATAAATCGAGTTTAAAACATTGTCTTGGAATCTATAAAGTCATTTATGATGATATTAATTATATTTTCTAATATACTATAACTCCAAGAACATTTGAAATAGTCAAACATTGTAATCTTGAACATGATCCAATTTTAATAGACCTTGAAATTGTTTCCTTCCATTGATATTAGATATAACTCTTCTAAGCCAAGATCATCTCTTCCTAAGTGTGTTTTCTTTTTATCTAGGTGTTCCCAGAGTCATTCTTCCCCATGAAGTCAAATTTCATGTTGTATCCTTTGGATTTAGTTTTCCTTAGAGAATCCTACTGCTTATGAAAACCACTATTTTTTGATGTAAGGAAGAATTTTTGATCAGGTGTTGTTCCAAGTAGGGATTCCTTTGTCTCCTTTTCTTTTGAGCATCATAAAGGTTGTGTGTACTTATGTCCCTTTTTGAATATGATTTATACCAATTTATTAAAGATAATGAGAATTAATAAATGAGGGTATAGAAGTAATAAAATGGTGATTTATTGGTTTTATATGTTATCGTTGATCCATGTTATGAATTGTGTGGCTTGTATCCTTTTGAAAATCCTAGTCAATGGTGGTCTCTTTTTGCACATCTTTATGATTTGTGAATCACTGCTGTAAGAATTCGAATTTGGTTAATCACATATATTCATTTAAATAAATGCATTCACAAAGATTGAATTTGTTCTATGATACCCTCTATTTTATCATGTGTAATTAAAGCGCGATTGTTTTCTAAATCTGAATAATCCTTTCCTTTTTGGTGTGGTTGTGTTTTGTGGGTGGTTATGTTCAGACGTGTGTCTATGCTGGTCATGTGGTGTTGTGGTTGGGAGTGTGGTTTTGTGTATGGGTTGGTACGGGTGGTGTGAAGTTATATCAGGCTGAGAGATTGATCTATTGTGGAATTGATGAACTTGTTATATAGTGGGACTGTATATGTGTAGTAGTTGGGAAGAGGGGTTGCAGGACTTAGTTGTGTCTTGTGGATGTTTATGGGTGTGTTGGGCATGGTGTTGTTGTGCAGTGGAGCTACTGAGAGTGGTAATAATGTGGTGTTTTGGGGGGTTTTACTTATTGAGAGGAAGGAAATGAAAACATTACATTGAAGAATGGTAGTAAGGGTGACTAGGAAAGGGGAGTGTGCATTGGGACAACAAGCCTGTCAATTTCAATTTGTTTTTATGAATATGTGTTAAAATGGACTCCTTTACCTTTTCCCTTCTTTCTTTGTTTCTCTTTGGTAGTGGTTAGTGTGGTTTCTTTGCCTTATAACATTTTTAGTATTTGGTAGTTTCCCAGGTAGGGATGGAATAAATATGTTAATGGTTTAATAATACAACGTGACAACTGATTAAATGAACTGGTTGGGGGTATGTTTTGAGTTGTGTCTTGTAGCAAAGAAGCATTCATTTATCGACTAGTGAATGTGACCATCATTCATAGAGGTATAAATTCATTTAGAGGTGTAATTAAGGGTAGTTTGTGTGGTCTGGTAGTTTTTTTTAAAAACCATAGGTTGGGTTGAGTATTTTGTACTTATATATATACATGTAGTTATTTTTTTTTCTATATGCACCCCACCCATGATTAGTACTACATTCCAAACACCCCCATTGTCATATGGTAGGGGGTCCTTTACCATCATCCTTGTAGGAGAATAGATAACTGGTTATTGGGTCTTCTATACCCCCTCTTCAAGGCATTGGTATCCCAAGACTATTCGTGTAGGTTGTGGTGTGGTTGTGAGGCCTAGGTATTTGCAGGCGAGGTGTGCTTCCCAAGTGACTTTGAGATAAGGTTTTGGTTTTTTAGCCTATGTCTCCGTGGGTGGGATTTAATGTGGTTTTGGCCAAGGTGTTTGCAGGTGGGAGGTGGTATGTTGCCGAGGTGTGTGCAGGTATATTGTCATAGTGTCACTTCTGGAAGAGTGTGGTAGAGTGGGAGCATTCTTCATTAGGGATGAGAAATTAACCAGTGTGAAGTGGTGTGGGGTACCCAAATATCAATGTGATTACTATTTTAATTTAATTTTCTTACATTATTTGGTGATTCTACCTTGGTGAGGTTGGGGGGATAGTATGCCTTGTTAAGGTCTTGTGATTTTCTTCTCTTTTCTCACACAAGTATTAGTATGATTCTCCCACTTTTGCATAGATGAGTTTGGCTTTTCCCAAATGAGTATACTTGTATACTGATCCTATGTATATAAATATATTTTTAGGTTTCCAAAGTGATTATATGGGCCATATTGGACATTACTAGCTCAGACATTGGGGATGATTGTTGTTTCACTACATAGTTTTATTTGGGTCCTTACATTGGAGTTTTCTTTTTATTTCCAGCAGTTTTCCCTTAAACATGCAGGTTGGGTGAATTTTGGTTTCCTTATATGTATAATTCTTGGAGTTGTTTTGGATTTACCATCTTATCTACAAATACTGTTTCTATAAAAATGTTAATTACTACCATTTGTGAGATTATACACCCTTGGTGCTGGTCGCGACCCTACGGCTTACTAAAGGTGCAACTCGGGGGGGGGTCATTATCTCCATTTTTCATTGCTACCCCGGGAGGGATATATTTAGAGGTAGGGTTCATGATTGAATAATATCAAATTCTGGTGGTTGAAAGATTTTAAAGAGTTTGGATTTAGGAACAATGAGGATTGCAAGGGTTGGTTGTAAAATAGTGTTAGGTGATCTTAGTGTGTGAAATATTCTAGGGAAGGCTAGATAAGAAACAAGATTTTATGCCCCCCCCCTGTGATCTGATGCAAGGACTCTGAGCCTACCAAGCATCCATGTGAGGCTACACCGATTGTGGGTTAGAGACCCCTAGAAAGGTACATGCATCACTATTACTTGTGTTCTGGTTTTCTTCAGGTGTTTTAGGGAAGTTAAAATAATCAATGTGTTAAAATGAATCATAATTAAATTTCAAACTACCCAGACTTAAGAATTTTTTGTTTACTCTTGAGCTTTGGCTCCCAGATGTTGCATGTGTGTGGTACGAGTAGTAGAGGGTCATCAGGATGACCTAGTTGAATGATGAATGATTGATTGAGAGGAGGATGACCTATGGTAGAAGAACCTTCATGCTTTCTACGACAAACTCTAGGGAAGTATGAAGGTAGTGTCTTAGACATAGAGATGGAGAGTTGTATTGAAGAGCTGGTGATCACCTTCACATTGATTCAGGATCCAATAGAGTAATGGGTTCCTTTGGGGAAAATCCATATGATGGGAGAAGTGTATCAGTGGTGGACACATTACCTTTGGGAGAGGAAAGAGACCGATGTTTCGTGAGATGACTTTGAGAAGGAGTTATGAGAAGAATTCCTTTCTTTGATGATGAGGGATGAGAAGAGGCAGGAGATACTATCCCTCTATCAGGTAATTATGTTAGTGGTGGAATTGGGGATAAAGTTCAATTATCTCCTACATTTTACACTGGATCTCTTTCCGGAGGAGGAGTCTCGGGTGAGATACTTAGAAGAGGCACTATGAACTTCTCTTCTGTATGCGGTTACTCCCTTCACCCTGCTGACATACATAGAGGTTCAAAAGAAGCACAATGTAGTGGAAAGGATTCATTCATGAATAGTTTTACCCTGAGATGGGATCTGAATGATTTATTAGTAGGGTAAAGTCATCAATATCTTCTCTCAGGTTTCAGGGTCTTCCACGCTTCATCCAGTGGGGAGCTGACCCCAGTAGTTTCAGTTTTGACCCTTTGGTCCATGCCCTTTCCTGTAGGCTTGGGAATAAGGTGATTTGATTATGGAGGTTGTAGGAAAATTCAGAGTTAGTTCCTGACTCGATTTCATTATACTGGAGGTGGGAACATTGAATGCCTTCCTTAGCCATAGTTTCTAGCCATACATTTTTAGTAGCAGGGACAACTGCCCCCCCCCCCCCACCAAGGGAAGACGATGCAGGAGGAGGCTTACTTTAGGATGCCCTTAAGGACCTCGACTAGGGAATGGTTGGTGAGCTTTTCTATAGCTGAGGGGTATATGAGCTAGGCATGGGCAGTTGCATGCCCTAGAGGAATTATTTCAAACAGGGCCAGAGTTTATTTGATATATGATCATTTTTATCACCCTTTCTTGTAATTTTTTTTATTTCAGGAGCCTCACACTCCTTCTTGGAACCCAGACTAGGCCATTTCCTAGGACTATACATAGAGATACTTTTATTTACCTTGGTTTTTAGTACACTAGTTGAAGAATAGACCATCTTGTTTGATGTTTTTCGAAGATGTAGACTGATGTTTGGGCCTGTCCCGTGGGGATCTCTTTCTGCTACAGATGCAGTTATACGATGTCATCCTTCAAATTGACTAGATGTTTTTGGTTTAGGTTGTTATTGACTACTTCCAGATAAGAGTCGTGTTTTCATATGTGGAAAGCCAGTGTGTATCATTCGTTGGCGAGTGGAGATTTTAGGTGGGTTGTCAACATATGGAGCCTCTTCCTTCCTTGTTAGTCGAGATGTTCGTGTGATCGATGGATACTGAGACGGTAGAGGTTCTGGGAGTTTTGGGAGAGTTTCTAGATGTTTTCTCCAAGTAGGATGTGACTCTACCCCCTCGATATGACATTGAGATCAGGATAGACATAAAACCCGATGTTTGTCCTATTTTGGTGGATTCTTATCAGATGATGCCTTCCGAGTTACAAGAGTTGTAGATCCAGATCAGCGATCCAATGAAGAAGGGATTTATCCAACCCATCATGTCACTGTGGGTTTCTCCACTCTTGTTTTTAAAGAGATATGATGGTGATCTGAGACTGTGTATAGACTACTAGAGGATGAATCAGGTGATGGTCAAGAACCATTACCATCTCCCAAGGATAGATGATCCTTTTGACTAGCTGAGAGGATGAAGTTGGATTTATAAGAATTATTTATTATATGGGTATCACCTGTTGAGGGTGAAGGAGGGTTATATTACAAAGGCTGATTTTGGGTGTAGGTATTGGCACTTCAAGGTCATGGTTTGGTTGTTCATTGTTGTGAATGAACCATCCATGTTCATGGGGCTTATGAACTCTTTCTTTCATGAGTTCCTAGACCAGTTCACCACATTATTCATCAATTACATCCTGATCAACTTGTAGTTAGGGAAGGATCATACTAGGCATCTCAGGAAAATCCTAGAGGCCCTTCAACACCACTGACTCTACGGAAAGCTGTCCAAGTGCAAGTTCTGGACACAAGTGGTGCACTTCCTTAGACACGTGGTGTTTCAGTAGGTGATAATAGTGGGTCCGTCGAAAGTCTAGGCTTGTTTCTTGGGTAGCACCCAAGAATGTGGACAAGGTTTGTAGCTTCCTGTGTCTGACAGGATATTACTATAGATTCATACCCAATTTCTCTCGAGTAGCATCTCTATTGGTCTCTATAACTAGAAAAGGATAGGATTTTGTGTGGAGAAAGTAGTACCAGATAACAATCATCTATTTGATGGGTATTTTGGTCAGTGCACTAGTTTTTAGGTTGCAATAGGAATGGGGTGATGTTCTAGGTGTTCTTTGACACATCTATTCTAGGTTTGGGATATGTGCTAGTGTATTAGTGAGGAGTGATCTCTTATGGGTCTGACCGTGTTGTCATGACACATCAAGTTGATTATGTTTTTAAGGTTGATTTATAGTCTAGGGTAGACCCTAGGTTATCTCTCAAGGAGCGTTGGTAGGTTTAGAGTGTGTATTTTTAATAAAAATGACTAAGAGAGGGGGTGGTTTTGAAAAGAGTTTAAAACAATGACTTAGTTGAAATGTCTTAAAAATCGAGTGACCAAGTGGATTTTAAAAAATATGAGATAAAAGGTTCGATGTGATTTCTCTACACACATATCAAGTTCATTGTTCATAGAGATTCATCTTAGGTTTAGAGTAATTCTTTGGTTGGAGTTAATTGGAATCCCGATTAATTCCTAAGGTTTTATTTCAATGCGTTAAGGACCCAGCCTTGACGTAACAATCGTATTGTCAAGGTCTAGTACTTATGCATGGAATAAGAGCTTCCAAAGCATATTGAAATCACAATAAGGTGGGTATGAAAAGGATTCTTGTGATGTCCAATCGGAAAAACACAAGTCACGCACTCAAAACCTCACACCGATCGATTAGAAATTAAGAGCATAACACTCACATGCATCAAATCAAGCATTCAAATCTAAAATAAAATAAGATACATGGAATGAAATGTTTAAACACCCAAACTACTCCAAACCAGTAGCTAATGTATGCATCAGAACTCCCTTGACATGTGTGTAGCTCCCTCACAACGAACACCCAACTTTTAGCTCGACATCGATAGGAGGAGGAAGCTCGGGTGGAACTCCTTCTTCATCCTTGATTCCCCTATGAGGATAGGGGCCTCCAGAACGCCCAAGGTGATTAGGAGACTCATCTAGGACTCCAAATTGGCAGCACTTCACTCCTTGGTCGAACTTGCAAATGAGGTTCCCTTGGTGCCCTTTTATAGGAAAATTGGAAGGTGGTTTTAGGCACACATATTTCATCAATCCACTTGCACGACACGTTTTGGTCTTCATACAGTCTTATCTCGCTTCGTAGAAAATATAAAAGTTGTATCCCTACCGCTTGGCTGTCTCCACTGAATGTTTGGTAGAATTTGAACAAATACAACCCAAGATATTGATAAAATACATAACACCGCATTTGACTTGGTCCAAATTCAGTGGCTTGGACAGATTAGTTTGGATGGGCCCCATAGAGGCCAAATCAGGATTGGGTTCATTAATATGAAATGTATCCTATTAAAGTTTGGACAGGACCACAAAATATCAGCCCATTTGGATGCACGGATTTCACGTACTATTCAAAACAGTGGACAGATGTCCATAGATCCATGCAATTTTGGCCCATTTTTCTTCCACTTCATCAAGGGACCTCCAAATCACCTCCACCTACATTGAAACAATAAAAAAAGTAACATTGAACATTATAATATTGATTAAAATTAATTTATTGATTCAAACAAAAATTACAATTTATTATTATATTTTGAATATTCATTACAAAACTAGTTTAAAACTGCGGTGTAAGGGTGGAATAAAATATTGAATCGTGATACGATCACACCCCCACACCTAAACATTTTCACTCCTGGGAAAAGTCATATATCCAAATACATTGATGCATATATATATATATATATATATATTTACAACATCCTGAAGATTTATCATTTGAGGAAATTTTATTTAATGTAAATTGATCAATGCACGAATCACACCAAGGAGTTCTTCCTAGTGAAAATAGAAAAAGATGTCTCATAAATCATATCATAGAGAAATTCAAAAAGATTCATGATACCCAATTGAGAAAGTAATTTAGAAGTAAAACATGACACTAACTCTCCTTGTGTGTGTGTGGAAACCATTCCATTCTATTCTTTCCACTTATTATCCAATAAATATATGTTATTTTGAAAATTTTCAACTTAAATGATTTTGTCACCAAACCTGTCCTACATCCTTTGTAATCATATTTCAAGACCAACTCATTTAAGAATTCCCAGAAGTCAAACCATAAGCTCCCAAACTAGATATCCCAATATGTTTCACATTTTATCACTCCCCTTATTTATTATATTTTTTTTGAAGTTTCAATTGGAACAAATCTCACACTCATCTCTCAACCCTTGATTGATCTCCTCGTGACACTAATTGAAATAGTTATAACAAGATCAAAGGTTGAGGAGAAGTGGTTTTTGACCTACCCAAGACAAAACAATTTTTTTGACGTACAACTGTCGGAAATTAGGTACACACGCATAGGTCAATCTGGGACAGTAATGAAACAGATCGGATAAAGAATGAACGTATGGAAATATCATTTAAAGCTAAAAAAACATTAAACCAACATATATTTACCTTATATTAAGTAAGAAATAATCACACTTTTTAGTTTGGTGCAAAACTTTGTGGAGATATTAGTGAAACAGTTTTCCCAAAAACTACTCACCCAATGGGAATCAATCATCTCAAAGGTTTCACATTGATACGACCATTTATATCATTGAAAAGAAACCAATTCACTAAAAATCACTCCCTAATGTTAAATTCATACAAATACTCTTTTTATCCTTCGTTATGGTATTTTTACTTTCCCCGCATTATGGTCTCCACATCATAGAACTTCGAAATTGTTGATGGGGAAAAATGAAAATACCATAAAGAAGGACAAAAGGAGAAAACAAAAGGAGAAAACAATGAAAATTCATAACTATCCCAGGAATGTATCCACCCCCATACCTAGAGAATGATGTGTCCTCACTGTAATAAAAGATACTGTCGGAATGAAGGATAAAACCTGGTGAGTTTTATTCATAGACCGCTTCTTGAACCTGTAATTCCTCCATTGGGGACTCCGGAATGGCTTCATGGAAGTGCTTCAGCCGCTGCCCATTGACAGTGAAGTTTTGCTTGGTGTCTTCATTTTGAACCTGGAAAACACCAAATGGAGAGACATTAGTAACAATGTAACACCCCAATCTTCCACGGTACGTTTCCCTTCGAATAATGCAATGGCGTGCATTGTACGCAACTTTGAGATTTTAACACACCACAACCAATCAAACTAGCTGTTATGAATAGTAATACCTACTTTTTGAAATTTTATAAATTTTATCTCTCAAAATGGACTACATTTTTGGATTCGGAATATCGAAATTATCCTAGGGTGAAATTTTGGTACTTTTTGGATAACTTTCATATTTTGATGAATAGTGAAAATTACTAAATTTTAATTCAAACCTACTTTTTTAATCAAAATAATTAACAGTGATAAATTATGAATTTGAGTGGTTTTAAAGTATATTTAGAATATATTTTTACCATGAAATACAATTTGGGTCATTGAAAATAATTTCACATTTAAACCAGACATAAACAAGTCTCAATCTTTTGATAGTTATTATCTCTTAAAAACATGCTTTTTGTTTTGACAACGGGAATTAATTTTAAATTAATTTCTGCCACTTCTATATTTTGAATTTGGAAAAATGGATTCCATATTTGAAATCAGGATGTTAAAATTGTGTAAATAGGTAACTTTTATTTTTAGACATTTTGGATAATTACTTCGGTAAATATTTTATTTACCATGGTTAAAGGGTAAATCTGGTAAACAAGGCTTAAATAAATTATATTATAATAATACTAAATTACCCTAAAATGTGTCTTAACCCTATTGGTTAATACATGGTCTACCATGGGCATCTTTGGGTCGATTTTTGGGACCCCATGGATCCACTTGTAAGTGATAATGACACTTTATTTTAATTAAGTTAAAATAAATACAAAAATGACACAAGCATATATCTTTTAGAAAAACAATTGTTACATAGGGTTATATATGTTGGATTTTAGACTATAAAAATTCATTAGAAAGCTAAAACTATTTACTACATGATTCTATTTTATTTATAATTTTTAGACATTAAATAAGTTAATTTATGTATGACACAATGGTGATGCAGTAATTACCATAATAGTGAAACATTAGAATAATTGATATTATAAATACCCAAATAAACATATTTTGAGGCTTTTATTGAATTAGACTAATTTTCTAGGTTAATATGACATATTAGGATTGATTTAATTAACGTTTTTCGAAGTAATCATTCTGTTATGTGTTTCAAAAAAATCAACTATTGAATAGTGTCAAAATTGACATAAAAGAGTTTTTAAAACAAATATTATATTATTAATTGATATTAAATTCATAAAAATCTAATGTTCGGACAAGAGACTTATATCATTATAGGTATATCATTAATGGACCACTTGGTGGTCTCTTGGATGTATATAGTAAGTTTATTAACTATATAATATAAAAATACCAAGTGACATGGTAAATGTCAAACAAATTAACTAAGAGTTAAAATTAAAAGATAAGGTTAATATAGTGACCCAAACCTGTCTAAATTCTATTGGATGAATTTTTTTAGACCTATCCCCACATTAACCTTTGAATAATCAACTTTTGGGCAATTAGAAACCGAATATTAATTTATTATAAATTAATATTTCTAGCTTTTCCAAAGGTGCCCCTCACCCCTCACGTAAAAGGGCACTCCTCCTTCTCATTTCTTCACACCTTCAAAGCCTTTTGGTTCAGCAAAACCCTGCCCAAATACTCTCCCAACTTCCCTCACTACAACCTAGATGCCTTAGTTTGATCTTAAAGCCAACCTAAGGATCCCTTTTGATCAAATCAAAAGGAAGAACCCGAAGAAGAGGTAATGTTTTCACCACCCCTTTTCAAGTTCCTTTCTTCTTCCACTTCTTCTTTAATTGTTATTACCAGTATAAAATAATAACTCCAGTATCATATATATACTATGATGTTATTATAAATATGGTACAACCATATTCAGTATTCTATCCATCCTTTGAATAACATGTCACCATACGTGCGTACGTACGGCTTACCATCTCCACGTCATGGTGTAATTGTTATTCAATATATTATTATTTGGATGGGTATAATAATGATGTGTAACTAATGTAAATAATAAATATAACATGATAATTATTCTGTATATATGATATACCATCCAATTATATATTATTTTAATAACAAAAGAATGATATTGTCACTGGTGCGTACGTATGGACTACCGTCTGCATGAACGCGATGAGATTCATTCTCCATCATATCCATTCAAGTATAATTATAATTTGATGATTTAAAAATAGTATCTAAGGACTTGATATCATTCTGGATATGAATAATATACATCCCATTAATAACGAATATGGCTCACATAACAAAGAATATAAAGTAAAATGAACTCGTTAACACCCGAAATGACGATAATTCTAAGATATTATTAACAAATCAATGTTAAAAGATCATATATGATATCATATTAAATTAAATGATTCTTTTATAATTAAATAACAATTATTTCACCATTATACAGGAGGTTAACCTACCTTCGACCAAGGAAAAAGTACCAAGTAAGGGGTTTCTTATCTCACTTTTAATTCCGTGAGAATTCCATTGATCACCACTTAATTATTGCATGTGGTGTATATGTACTGACCATGATTGTATTCATTGTGTAATATACTTTAATTTATGGGTATTTACATCATCATGGTATGATACTTCTTTCATGGGTGTATGTTTCGTAAGTTACCTAATCAATAAGGGAATTTGAGATTTCAATTTCCACTCATTTGTCTTTGCGCATATTTCATTGATTATATTACCCCAAAATTATGTGTAGAATCACTATTAATTTGATTATGTCATAATTTCCACTCCCCTGCCTCTGGATATACTTTTGATACACATAATCACTCCATTGATAATTCTAAAGTCATTGGTATGAATTTGATAAGAGTAATTTTAACTCATTCACCATTTGTTGAGTTAAACATCCAATTCGTTGGTGTGGTTTTTACAAGAATATGTGTGAATATACTTTGATTGTTTTACACTGAATATCCAATCATATTTAGTGTATTTATATTTTTCACACATAACTATGTCGTTGATTTATCCTTAATCTAAGGATACGACCTTTATGAGAGTTTTCATCTCAATTTGCATTCCATTGAGACTTATTTGTTGCTATACACCAAATCACTTTTATGTGGTGTATATAATGTACTTTGACATAGTATATCATGAATTCCTTTATTCTCATGATATTAAAATGTTTTTATTACTTCAATTATTTGTATTCAAGTGTCTCTCTTTTGGTTAGAAACTCTAACTAAAATACCATTTTTAAATGTTTTAAAGACTTATTCTTCTAAATCTTTCTCATTAATGTCCATGTTTTTAAAATGGTTTTAAGGATTTAATTATATGGACGTTATGGTTTTAAAATTAAAAATCCTTTTAAAAAGTTTCAAAGTGGTATGGGACACTTTGATTCAAAAATCTATTTTTAAATGGATTTTTGACAAATAGTGTGACTTTTAAATGATTTAAAGAAAAAGGGGGATATTTCTCTCAAATATTTTTGATGATTATTTTCATCTATGTAAACATACTTCATTATTTTGATTTAGGTTAATGTGATACAATAAAATCTTCCATATTGTATCGAATGAGTTATGTTTGACAGTGGATGTGCTATTTTTATACCATTCATGGTTTGTGGTTAAAGTATTGACATTTCGTATGCTACTTCTAATACAAATGTTTATGTTATGTTTAAACATGTTCATATGAGGAATGCATTGGACTTAATAAGTGACGGGTAGAGCCCTCTATAGCTCCTCGATGCATCGGTAGGTCTCATGAGACAAACTAGTGTCTTGGCACAAGGCCTTGGGAAAATCTTATTTGTAGTCTTGGCACGGGGCCTTGGCTATGTGGTTATGATAGTCTGGAATTATGCATTCCATCATTATGAAAGTGGTTATTGATATTTCATGTGATTATTTGATTAGTAGAATATCCATGTGACTAAGTAAATTGCATTATTTCATTTTACTTTTGCCATACTATGTTGAATTTCAAGTTTAAAAGGTTTTTTTTTAGTTATACATTGCCTTAAATGTTTATGATTATTTTTGAAAGTTTCTGCTATATTGTTATCCTTACTGGGAATTTGAGCTCACCCCTTTTCTATGTTTTATTTTTCCTAGGATGTGACGAAGTATGTTATGAATGAACTGCAGGGATAGTATGTGGGGATATGAGTGTGGAATATGGAGACTATGTTGTTGTAGGAGTTTTTCACTTTGTGATGTAATGAAAAACTTTATGAATATATCTAGTGTTTCCAAGGCTACTAAACCAATCGGTCTTTTGAGATTTGATCTTTCTTGTGATCATGCCAACGTAATGTAATAATGCACCGACTCTCGGTAACTAGGGTCGGGGCGTTACAGTTGGTATCAGAGGGAGGTTTAGTACAAACCTTGGAAGCTAGATTTAGATAAACTCTGATTAGAGCACGTAGACCTAAGATGAAATTTGAGTATTAGTATAGAAGAACTTCCTAGAATTTTGGTATTGTAGAGATTTTGTGAGTTTTCTGAGCAATACATCCCTGTCTGGATACGGGAAAGTAGAGGCGGCTTTGGCACAGATGTACCTAGGGGTAAAACCCGAAAACACTGCTTTGAGCTAGACTCGAACGGGAACTGGTGCACGACAACGGGCCTTGCTTCACTCTTGGTTACGACACTCCCGGGGGATATACATAGGATAATTTACATTTTCTTTACAAACCTATTTAAGTAATATATATAAGATGAGAGTAAATGAACTTGGTTAATCCTAATATGTTTCAAATTGGGAATATGGTGGCATGTTAATCTCTAAATGATTTTACGACTACTGTTACTCACACAATGATTTCTGGTTTTAGTCAACGGATGGATTCCAAGGAAGTCATAGTGACTTTGAGAATGATGTACACGGTGGGAACGATGGTGGAAATGAGCAACAAAATGGAATGTTGATAGGCGTAAAAGATATCGTCTTTATGCCAAATCAGTTTTCCAAAAATATGATCAATAACATATATATTAACCAACTCTCAGACTCAACAAGGAAGAGAAAGGTGATGAATGATAAGAGCTCCGGTAATGGAGACCATGGAGAAAAGAACCCTCAATTTTCATCATGCAGGAAATGTGGAAAGAGACACCCATGAAAGTGTCTCAATGGGACAACGAAATGCTTTACATGCGGGAAGGAAGGACATAAAGTGAAGAATTGCCGAAGAAAAATGTAGAGTACTATGGAAGAAGATACAAATGGTCCCAAGAGTCCATTTACAGTCATTTGCCGTAAATATAGGGGACCTGGACATTACCCGAGTGAATTTCCTATTCTATAGGATATTTTCTTGGTCAAAGAAGAAGCTATGTGGAAATAAATGGGTGGAGAAATGTTTAAAAATTATTAGCGCTCCTTGTTGATGGGTTTACTTTGGAATAATTTTCTCTTGTATTTGCAACCCCACAGTTTGCCATGTGAGAATGATATTTGAGGAAGAATTGTCTCTTCTCTTGTGGATATAGGTATAAATAACCATTTGGTTTTATATGATCATTGGGGTTTGAGAGAATTATAAGTTATTATAATTTGGGATGAAAATACAAGGTATGATATAACACTTGTGGTTAAATTATGTTATTTTGAGGAATTTATCTCATTTTGGTAATATTATAAAATATAGTTTTTGAAAAAGGACAACACGTAGACCGTGTGACAACCCGTCGCGTCGGACAAAGCTGTGGGAATCGAACCCACAACCAATGTGCAATTGGGATTTATCGCCTACCACTGGACTACGTGAAGTCCCTAGTTAGTGTGACTATTTGTTTTAGTTAAATGATTTTATTGATCAATAATATGTTGATTTGATTTCTTATGTCTTATCAAATGAATACCCTTAGTATAGGAAAATGATTTGGTGATTAAGTGATAAATGTTATTTTGGAAGATGTTCACTTTGTTGGGAACACTATATTTCCAAGGAAAATAGAATACTATGGGATGACATTAGAGGAGTAATGGTGGATTTTTATCTATGTTTTTATTGTGGATCTATAGTGATTTGGGTTATTTATGGAAATGATTAACCTATAATAAAGAATATGTGATTAGGTTAATTACTTTTAAGTATGTGACTTTAAGAGTAGATGATGTAATTTGGAGATAAAATTTAACGTGGAAGTCTATATTCTTATAAGTTTTGGGTTTCAATATTAGTTTGGATTATATTGAAGGATTTTGAGGAAAATTTATTATTGAATAGTATATATTTAACTTTGGGGTATTGTTGGTTTAATTTTAGAAATTAAGATTATTATTTTTTTCTCTAATGGAATATACATTTGGGGGATCATAAGATCTTATACTAACCATTTTGGTTTTTATTAATCTCTAAAGACAAGTTAAATATATAGTTTATCCTACATGGATCATGTATTTCTATAGAAGTTTATTCTAGCTCTTTTATTGTGACCAAGTCTTCTTGAATACTCGTTGTTCAAAAAAATAAGTTAGTGGTAAAAAGTTATTAAATAATGAAAATCTACTTAAAAATTAAGTATACCTATTTATGTTTTTATTCAATATCATAAATGAATTCCTCGTCCTTATGTAATGTAACTTAAAACAAAACAAAAATGTTGTCTGTTTACTTTCCTACTAGGAGACTAATGGTCGTTTGTCCCAACACAAGTTTGTAGTTTTCTTATTGTTAACTTTCTCCTGATCATGATTTCTATCCCTATCCATCAGAACGTGATACTTAGTTTATCATCCATATCCACGTTTTCCTATATGGAATCCGAGTATGGGTTATCTTGGATGACCTTTATACCTCTCTTTGTTTCTTTTAAAGTGATAGTTTTATTGACTCTTTTTCCGATGTGGGACTTTCCATTATATTCCAAAGAACAATTTTAAAAATTTCTAGGATGCAATTTATTGAAGGAAGGGAGAATGTAACACCCCAAGCTTCCACTGTACGTTTCCCTTCGAATAATGCAATGGTGTGCATTGTACACAACTTCGAGATTTTAACACACCACAACCAATCAAACTAGCCGTTATGAATAGTAATACCTACTTTTTGAAATTTTATAAATTCTATCTCTCAAAATGGACTTCATTTTTGGATTCGTAATATAGAAATTATCCTAGGGTGAAATTTTGGTAGTTTTCGGATAACTTTCATATTTTGATGAATAGTGAAAATTACTAAATTTTAATTAAAAACAACTTTTTTAATAAAAATAATAAATAGTGAAAAATTATGTATTTGAGTGGTTTTAAATTATATTTAGAATATATTTTTACCATGTAATACAATGTGGGTCATTGAACATAATTTCACATTTAAACCAGACATAAACAAGTCCCAATCTTTTGATAGTTATTATCTCTTAAAAACACGCTTTTTGTTTTAACAACGAGAATTAATTTTAAATTAATTTCTGCCACTTCTGTGTTTTGAATTTGGAAAAATGGATTCCATATTTGTAATCAGGATGTTCAAATTGTGTAAATAGGTAACTTTTATTTTTAGACATTTTGGATAATTACTTCGGTAAATATTTTATTTACCATGGTTAAAGGGTAAATCCGGTAAACAAGGGTTAAACAAATAATATTATAATAATACTAAATTACCCTAAAACGTGTCTTAACCCTATTTTTTAATACATGGTCGACCATGGGCATATTTGGGTCGATTTTTGGGACCCCATTGATCCACTTGTAAGTGATAATGACACTTTATTTTAATTATGTTAAAATAAATACAAAAATGACACAAGCATATATCTTTTAGAAAAACAATTGTTACATAGGGTTATATATGTTGGATTTTAGACTATAAATATTAATTAGAAATATAAAAAGATTTCCTACCTAATTAAGTTTTATTTATAATTTTTAGACATTAAATAAGTTAATTTATTTATGACACAATGGTGATACAGTAATTACCATAATAGTGAAAAATTAAAATAATTGATATTATAAATACCCAAATAAATATATTTTGAGACTTTTATTGAATTAAAATAATTTTATAGGTTAATATGACATATTATTATTGATTTAATTAACTTTTTTTAAGTAATCATTCTGTTATGTGTTTCCCAAAAATCAACTATTGAATAGTGTCAAAATTGACATAAAAGAGTTTTTAAAACAAATATTATATTATTAATTGATATTAAATTCCTAAAAATCTAAGGTTCGGCCAAGAGACTTATATCATGATAGGTATATCATCAATGGACCACTTGGGGGTCTCTTGTATGTATATAGTATGTTTATTAACTATATAATATAAAAATACAAAGTGACATGGTAAATGTCAAACTAATTAAGTAAGAGTTAAAACTAAAATATAAGGTTAATATAGTGAACCAAACCTGTCTAAATTTTATTGGATGAATTTTTTTCGACCTATCCCCACCTTAAACTTTTAATAATTAAATTTGGAGCCATTATAAACCGAATATGAATTTATTATAAATTAAAATATCTAGCTTTTCCAAAGGTGCCCCTCACCCCTCTTATAAAAGGGCACTCCTCCTTATCATTTCTTCACACCTTAAAATCCTTTTGGTTCAGTCAAAACCTGCACAAATACTCTCTCAAATTCCCTCACTACAACCTAGAGGACTTATTTTGATCAGAAAGCCAACCTATAGATCCCTTTTGATCAAATCAAAAGGCAGAACCCGAAGAAGAGGTAATGCTTTCACCACCACTTTTAAAGTTCCTTTCTTCTTCCACTTCTTCTTTATTTGTTATTACAATTATAAAATAATAACTCCAGTATCATATATGTACTGTGATGTTATTATAAATATGGTACAACCATATTCAGTATTCTATCCATCCTTTAAATAACATGTCACCATACATGCGTACGTACGGATTACCGCCTCCACGTCGTGGTGTAATTGTTATTCAATATATAATTATTTGGATGGGTATAATAATGATGTTTGAATCATGTAAATAATAAATATAACATGATAATTATTCTGTATATATGATATACCATCCAATTATATATTATTTTAATATCAAAAGAATGATATTGTCGCTTGTGCGTACGTACGGACTACCGTCTCCATGAACGCGATGAGATTCATTCTCCATCATATCCATTCAAGTATAATTATAATTGGATGATTTAAAAATAGAATCTAAGGACTTGATATCATTATGGATATGAATAATATAAATTCCATTAATAACGAATATGGCTCACATAACAAAGAATATAAAGTAAAATGAACCCATTAACACACGAAATGACGATAATTCAAAGATATTATTAACAAATCAATGTTAAAGATCATATATGATATCATATTAAAGTAAATGATTCTTTTATAATTCAATAACAATTATTTCACCATTATATAGGAGGTTAACCTACCATCGACCAAGGAAAAAGTACACAGTAAGGGTTTTCTTATCTCACTTTTAATTCCGTGAGAATTCCATTGATCGCCACTTAATTATTTCATGTGGTGTATATGTACTGCCCATGATTGTATTAATTGTGTAATATACTTTAATTTATGGGTATTTACATCATCATGGTATGATACTTCTTTCATGGGTGTATGTTTCGTAAGTTACCTAATCAATAAGGGAATTTGAGATTTCAATTTCCACTCATTTGGCTTTGCGCATATTTCATTGATTATATTACCCCAAGATTATGTGTGGAATCACTATTAATTTTATTATGTCATAATTTCCACTCCCCTTTCTGTGGATATACTTTTGATACACATAATCACTTCATTGATAATTCTCAAGTCATTGATATGAATTTGATAAGAGTAATTTTAACTCATTCACCATTTGTTGAGTTAAACATCCAATTCATTGGTGTTGTTTTTACAAGAATATGTGTGAATATCCTTTGATTTTTTTACACTGAATATCCAATAATATTTAGTGTATTTATATTTGTCACACATAACTATGTCGTTGATTTATCCTTAATCTAAGGATACAGCCTTTATGAGAGATTTCATCTCAATTTACATTCCATTGAGACTTCTTTTTTGTTATACACAAAATCACTTTTATGTGGTGTATATAATGTACTTTGACATAGTATATCATGAATTCCTATATTCTCATGATATTAAAATGTTTTTATTACCTCAATTATTTGTATTCAAGTGTCTCTCTTTTGGTTAGAAACTCTAACTAAAATACCATTTTTAAATGTTTTAAAGACTTATTCTTCTAAATATTTCTCATTAATGTCCATGTTTTTAAAATGGTTTTAAGTATTTATTTATATGGACATTAAAGTTTTAAAATTAAAAACCCTTTTAAAAAGTTTCAAAGTGGTATGGGACACTTTGATTCAAAAATCTATTTTTAAATGGATTCTTGACAAATAGTGTGACTTTTAAATGATTTCAAGAAAAAGGGGGATATTTCTCTCAAATAGTTTTGATGATTATTTTCATCTATGTCAACATACTTAATTATTCTTGATTGAGGTTAATGTGATACAATACAATCTTCTATATTTTATCGAATGAGTTATGTTTGACTGTGGATGTGCTATTTTTATACCATTCATGGTTTGTGGTTAAAGTATTGACATTTCGTATGCTAGTTTTAATACGAATGTTTATTTTATGTTTAAACCTGTTCATATGAAGAATGAATAGGACTTAATAAGTGACGGGTGGAGCCCGCTATAGCTCCTCGATGCATCGGTAGGTCTCATGAGACAAACTAGTGTCTTGGCACAAGGCCTTGGCAAAATCTTATTTGTAGTCTTGGCATGGGGCCTTGGATATGTGGTTATGATAGTCTGGCATTATGCATTCCATCATTATGAAAGTGGTTATTGATATTGCATGTGATTATACGATTAATAGAATATCCATGTGAATAAGTAAATGGCATTATTTCATTTTACTTTTGCAATACTATGTTGAAGTTCAAGTTTAAAATGTTTTTGTTTTAGTTATACATTGCCTTTAATGTTTGTGATTATTTTTGAAAGTTTCCGCTATATTTTTATCCTTACTGGGCATTTGAGCTCACCCCTTTTCTATGTTTTATTTTTCCCAGGATGTGAAGAAGTAAGTTATGAATGACCTACAGGGATAGTATGTGTGGATATGGGTGTGGAATATGGAGACTATGTTGTTGTAGGCGTTTTTCACTTTGTGATGTAATGTAAAACTTTATGAATATATCTAGTGTTTCCAAGTCTACTAAACCTATCGGTCTTTCGATAGTTGATCTTTCTTGTGATCATGCCAATGTAATGTAATAATGCACCGAATCTGGGTAACTAGGGTCGGGGCGTTACAAACAATGTAAGGTCCAAACCAATGGGAACGAAGCTTACCAGGGTTTAGCTTCAGCCTTGCATTGTAGAGGAGGACCTTCTGCACGATGTGGAATTGACGATGAAGGATGAGACGATCGTGGGCAGCCTTGGTTCGCTCCTTATAAATTCGGGAGTTGTCAAATGAATCTCTTATCATTTCCTCCAACTTCTAAATCTGCAACTTCCTTTGCATACCTACACTAGAAAGATTAGAATTGCATTGTTTAACAGCCCAGTAGGCCCGATGCTCTACCTCAACAGGGAGGTGACAACTCTACCCAAAAACTAGCCGATATGGAGACATTCCAATTGGAGTTTTGAATTCAGTATGGTAAGCCCATAATGAGTCATTGAGTCTAAGACTCCAGTCCTTTCTATTTGACTGATCCGTTTTCTCAAGAATCTGTTTTACCTCTCTATTTGATACTTCAGCTTGACCATTTGTTTGTGGGTGATAAGCAGTAGACACTAGATGCCCAACCCCATACCTGCGCAAAAGAGATTGCATTGTGCGGTTGCATAAATGAGAACCCTAATCACTGATGATAAACCTAGGTAATCCAAACCTACAGAATATTTGGGTTCTCAAAAATTCCACAACTATCTTGGAATCATCTGTCCTCATGGATCGTGCCTCTACCCACTTTGAAACATAATCCACTGCCAGAAGAATGTAAAATTTCCCAAATGAATTGGGGAATGGTCCCATAAATTCAATGTCCCAAACATCAAAAATGTCATGGAAGAGTAAGGGTTAATGGGGCATCGCATTTCTTTTAGTGACATTCCATATTCTTTGATAGTGAGGACAAGATTTACAATATTCGTGGGCATCCTGAAACAATGTTGGCCAAAAGAGACCAGAATCTAAGACCTTGCGAGCAGTCTGTTGGGGACCAAAGTGTCCCCCACAAGAAAGTGTGTGGCAGAACCTAAGGACAGACTAAAACTCACTATCGGGAACACAACACCTAATAACATTATCACTACATGTGCGCCAGAGGTAGGGGTCATCCCAAATGTACCAACGAGACTCATGTTTTAGACGGTTAGCCTGGTTTTTGGTGAAATCAGTAGGAATTCAAGATGCTACCAAATAATTTACAATTTCAGCATACCAAGGAATAGCATCTTTCACTCAGTACAATTGCTCATCAGGTAACAATTCATTTATGGGAATACAGGGGGATGAGTCAATGTCTGAGGATGGGAGAATCCTACTGATATGGTCAGCAACCACATTCTCTACTCCTTTTTTATCCCAAATTTATAGATCAAATTCTTGAAGGAGGACCATCCAGCGAATGAGACGTGGTTTGGCTTCTGGTTTCATTAGGAGATATCGGAGGGCTGCATGGTCTGAGAACACAAAGAATTTGGACCCTAGAAGGTATGACCTGAATTTATCCAAGGAAAACACAATGGAAAGAAATTCTTTTTTAGTTGTGCTGTAGTTTCCTTGGGCAGGGTCCAGAGTACGTGAGGCACAACTTATGACATGTGGAGCTCGGTCGACCCTTTCTGATAAGACTTCCCCAACTTCATAGTTAGAGGCATCACACATGAGCTCAAATGGTAAATCCCATCGAGGTGGTTGGATTACCGGTGGTGACGTGAGACTCCATTTTAACTTATTGAAAGATTCCTCACATTTTTTTATCAAAATAAATTTCTTTTTCTTTTTGGAGTAATCGGGAGAGGGGGAGTGCAATTTTACTAAAGTCACGAATGAAACGACGATAAAATCAAGCATGGCCAAGGAAAGACCGCACATCCCGAAAATTTTTAGGGAATGTTAGGGAGGAAATGATATCTACTTTTGATTTTTCCACTTGGATACCTTCCCCAGAAATGACATGTCCCAAAACTATGCCTTGTCGCACCATGAAATGGCATTTCTCATAAGTTAATACAAGATTCTTTTCAATACAATGACGTAGGATAGAAGCAAGACTACTCAATCATTCATCGAAAGAGGATCCATAAACAGTAAAATCATCCATAAAAACTTCCATGCAATTCTCCAGGTAATCCAAAAAAATACTAACCATACATCGTTGGAAAGTACCTGGAGCATTGCACAGACCAAATGGCATCCTTTTATAAGAAAATGTACCAAAGGGGAAAGTAAAGGTTGTCTTTTCCTAATCCTCGGGGGAAATATGGATCTGAAAGTGTCCAGAATACCCATCAAGGAAACAGTAATGGGACTTCCCTGCTAGCCTCTCTAGAATCTTGTCAATGAATGGCAATGGGAAATGGTCCTTCCTAGTGTGTTGGTTTAGTCGACGATAATCTATATAGACACTCCAACTATTCTGCACACGAGTTGGAACCAATTCATTGTTTTCATTTTTAATTACTGTTAGGATAGTTGTTTTAGGAACTACTTGAACGGGACTGACCCATTGGTTGTCAGAGATAGGGTAAATGATTCCAGAAGCCAATAGTTTTTTTACATCCTTTTTAACAACATCAAGTAGGTTTGGGTTCAGTCGACGTTGTGACTACCTCACTGGTTTAGCCTCATCATTTAATTAAATATGATGTGTACAAATTGATGGGCTAATGTTAGGAATGTTAGCACATGTCCATCCCAAAGCTTGTTTATAATCCCTCAAAAGATCAAGTAGTTGCAATTCAGGCTCTGGAGGGAGTGAACTAGCAATGATTACAGGAAACTTGTTTCCATTCTCAAGATATGAGTATTTTAAATCTTGAGGCAGTTTTTTCAGTTCCAATTCTGGGGGATTTTGGATTGAAAAAAGTGTGTGTGATAGTGAGAAGTCACTGATCTCATATAACTGCTCTATGGTAACATCCTCAGATGAGGAATGATCTTTTACAAGCATAGTAGTATCATCAATGGTCAGGTGATCCTCTGTGTTCAAGAAATCATCAATTAACAAACATGCATGACATTTCTCTAGACCGCTACAACAATCAATGCATGATTCATTACCTAACATTTCAATCAATGAAGAAAACTCAGAAAGGGGATCAGGGGAATGAAAATAAGTTGTTTCAGGGGAAGGGAGAACATCAATTGAATTGACAAAGAGAGAGGAGTGTTCTTCTGAGGGGTGCTTCATGGCATCAAGGATATTGAAGTGGACAATATTACCACCAAAATCAATAGATAATATACCATTAGGGACATTAATAATGGTTTTGGCGGTTTTCAAGAAAGGTCGCCCCAATATAATTGGGGAATGTCCATTCATCCTATCATCTTCCATTTTATGCACGTAAAGTTCAGTAGGAAAAACTAAATTTTGCACCCTCACAAGAACATCCTCTAACACACCAGAGGGGTGTGCTGTACTCCGATTTTCTAGCTGAACGACAATACCAATGGGCTTCAGTTCACCAACCTTCAATGAAGAGTAAATAGAGTGAGGCATCACATTAATAGAAGCACCCAAATCAAGCATAGTGTTGGAACATGAATACTACCCTATGGTGCACGGAATCGAGAATGTCCCAGGACCATTGCACTTGGTGGGAAGTGATGGATCTATCAGTGATGAAACATTCTTCCCTAGGCTCACCTTCTCATCACCATGAATCCTCCTTCGGTGTGTACACATCTCCTTCAGAAACATGGGATATCTTGGAATTTTCTTCACATCATCAATCAAAGGAATGTTAACCTGTACATTCCTGAATGTTTCCAAGATTTATTTATCAAGTTCATTTTCTTTTTGTTTCCTAGGTTGGACAGCCCTTTGAAGAAGTGGAAGAGGAATGGTTGGGATAGGTGACTCATCAATAGCCACAGTCTTTCCATTAGAAGGGCTTCTCTCAGGAAAAGGGTTTTCTTCTCTTGGACCATTTTCAGCAGTTGGGATAGTGGTTTCCTTTGGATGGGATGACTCTAATGGAGGGGTTATTTGGCCTTTGAGTTGTGTCCCACTCCTAAGGGTGATGGCACTAACATTTCCTTTATCCGTAGGGTTTACTACTGGTTGAGATGGTAGTTTACCCGACCCATGACTTTGGATTTCCCCCACTAAGTTGGCAAGTTGTCCTAGTTGGGTCTTTAGGTCTTGTATGGATGCTTGGATGGTTTGTTGGAATTGGATATTATTGGCAGCCATTTTCTTCATCATATCTTCTAGGCTAGGCTCGGTTTTTGGAGGGGGTGGTTGGAATGTCCTTTAGGGTGGTTGAGGATTTATGGGTGGTGGTGGATGACTACTCTGACCCTGTTGGTTCCATTACTGTTGAGGTTGGATTGAATACCCCCCTTGCCTATAGGATTGGTGGTCCTTCCACCCTTGGCTGGATGGATAGTACGGTTCGTGCATAAAGGGTTGGTTAAAGGGGTGTCCTGGAAATATTGCCTCACAACTTTCAGAAGTTTCTCTCAATTGAGGACATTGGTCAGAATAGTGGGTGTCAGAAGAGAAGATTCCACAATGGATGGGAGGAGAAGATTGAGATTTCCCTTGGTGGAGAGAAAGTTTTCGTAGAATGGTACTTACCTCTTTGAACTTCGTGTCCACCTTCTTCTCAAACTCAGTACTTTTCACCTCATGGACACCTCTAATGGGAACACTGGACTGTGTACCGAATTGTTGAGTGTTTTGTGCCATGTTCTCAATGAGGGTTCTTGTAGCAATTGGGGTCTTATCTACCAGTGCACCACCTTCAGCAACATCAATCATATTACAATCAAGTGGAATTAATCCTTCATAAAAATACTGAATTAAGAGTTGATCACTTATTTGGTGGTGTGGGCAACTTGAACAAAGCCTTTTAAATATTTCTCAATATTCATGAAGTGTTTCCCCTAGATATTGTCCTATACCACATATTTCTTTCCTTATAGTTGCAGTTCGAGTGGCTGGGAAGTATTCTTCAAGAAAAAGCCGCTTTATGTCCGCCCAACCTCTTATTGGTGAATTAACATTGTACAACCAATCTTTCGTAGTGTCTTCTAAAGAAAATGGGAATGCTCTAAGCTTTAATTGTTCATCATCAACATTAGTAGGTTTTAATGCTGAACAAACAGTATGAAATTATTTTAAGTGCTTATGAGGGTCTTCTCCAGGCAGTCCATGAAATCTTGGTAATAAATTGATTAAACCAGATTTTAATTCAAAATTAGGTGCCTCGCCTTGAATTTGAATGTAAGTGGGTTGGATATCAACATCAGGTGAGGTTAATTCTTTTAATGTTCGATTATTTTCAGCCATGTTATTGAATATTATTTCGGGTTCTAATTTGGTTCTAGAAGAATATGGGTTTAGAAGAGTCTCGAGTGGTGTGTCCTCCTTTAAAAGGGGGTCTTGTGCGTCTCGGTGTCGCTGACCTAGGATCCTCTCCGGTTTGGGTTAGAAAGGTGGTAAGTCTCCCGAAGTAGAATGAGTTATTCCCAGAACCTACTCAAGATATAGATCAGAATACAAGAATAAATAAAAAGGAAGAAGAACAAACAAACAAATATTCACAAAATTTACAACTACTTTATCAAAAACACGCACTAAAAACCAAAGCGCTCTCCGGCAACGACGCCAAAATTTGACCATGTTGTCATGACACATCAAATTGATTATGTTTATAATGTTGATTTATAGTCTATGGTAGACCCTAGGTTGTCTCTCAAGGAGCGTTGGTAGGTTTAGAGTGTGTATTTTTAATAAAAATGACTATGAGAGGGGATGGTTTCGAAAAGAGTTTAAAACAATGACTTAGTTGAAATATATTAAAAATTGAGTGACCAAGTGGATTTTGAAAAATATGAGATAAAAGGGTCGATTTGATTTCACTACACACATATCAAGTTCATTGTTCATAATGATTCATCTTAGATTTAGAGTAATTATTTGGTTGGAGTTAATTGGAATCCCGATTAATTCATAAGCTTTTATTTCAATGCTTTAAGGACCCAACATTGACCTAACAATCGTATTTTCAAGGTCCAGTACTTATGCATGGAATAAGAGATTCCAAATCATATTGAAATCTTAATAAGGTGGGTATGAAAATGTTTCATGTGATTTCCAATCGGAACAACACAAGTCACGCACTCAAAACCTCACACCGATTGGTTAGAAATTAAGAGCATAACACTCACATGCATCAAATCAAGAATTCAAATATGAAATAAAATAAGATACATGGAATTAAATGTTTAAACACCCAAACTACTCCAAACCAATAGCTAATGTATGCATCATAACTTCCTTGACATTTGTGTAGCTCCCTCACAACGAACACCCAACTTTTAGCTCGACATCAAGAGGAGGAGGAAGCTCGGGTGAAACTCCTTCTTCATCCTTGATTCCATTATGAGGATAGGGGCCTCCGGAACCTCCAAGGTGATTAGTAGACTCTTCTAGGACTCCAAATTGGCAGCAATTCACTCCTTGTCCAAACTTGCAAATTAGGTTCCCTTGGTGCCCTTTTATCTGAAAATTGGAAGGTGGTTTTAGGCACACAGATTTCATCAATCCACTAGCACGACGCATTTCAGCCTTCAAACAGTCTTATCTCACTTTGGAGAAATTATAAAAGTTGTATCCCTACCTCTTTAATGCCTCCACAGAACGTTTGGCAGCATGTGGACAAATACAACTCAAGATATGGATAAAATACAAAACACCGCATTTGACATGGTCCAAATTCGGTGGCTTGGACAGATCAGTTCGGATGGGCCCCATAGAGGCCAAATCAGGATTGGTTTATTTAATATTCAATGTAGCCAATTAAATTTTATATAGTCCCACAAAATTTCAGCCCATTTGGATGCACGTATTTCACGTACTATTAGAAACAGTGGACAGATGTCTATAGATCCATGCAAATTTGGCCCATTTTTCTTCCACTTCATCAAGGGCCCTCCAAATCACCTCCACCTACATTGAAACAATGAAAACAAGTAACATTGACCATTATAATATTGATTAACATTAATTTATTGATTCAAACATAAATTACAATTTAGTATTAAATTTTTAATATTCATTACAAAACTAATTTAAAAATGAGGTGTAAGGGTGGAATAAAACAGTGAATCGTGATACGATCAGGGTCTATGCAGTTACATCCCCATGAATGAAACTATTACACCAATGATCTAGAACATACAAAGGATGTGTTCACACTATGTTGTGGCGGAATTACTTTATTAGGGAGCACTTTGTGGTCTTCATGAATCACAAGTGATTTAGGTATATCTTCTCCCTGGGTGATATGAACTTGCGACAACAGAGTTTGATGGAATTTCTCTAAGATTGTTATTTTATAATATCCTACACCTTATAAAAGGGTTATGTTGTGGGTGATTCTTTTAGTAAGAATTCATAGAAGGAAGTGGTTCGAAAATCTACAGAGGTTTGGAAGGTGAAGGAGGAGTTGACTTCCTTACACCTAGATGCATGAGTGGATAGTGGTAGAGGCTGTCTATTTTAGATGGTAGTAAAGTATTCTATGATGTTGTAGGTGGAGGAGTTTTAGTGGGGATATTCGGAGTTAGAGGTAATGTGTGAAATCTTTGTCTAGTGTGATTCTCTAGAGCGATTGTCAAAGGATGGTCAAAAACAGATATTGTTCCATGGGAAGATTTTTGTTCATGTGGTGATGTATGATGGAGTTAACTATGAGTTTCATAGCTCACCCCTAGTATTACACCTTGGGATTTATAAGATGTACATGTCTTTAGGGAACAATTCTGGTGGCCTGGGATGAAGCGAGCAGTGGAGGAGTTTGTGGAAATGTCTTTAGTGTGCCAGAAACCGATGGTTGAGCACCATGTTCCCAATGGATTATTTAATTCCATATATATATATATATATAAGTGGAAGTAGGATGACATCTCAATGGATTTAGACACAGTATTACCTAGGAATCAATGAGGATGTGATGAAATCTGGTTAGTGGTGGATCAATTGGTGAAATCATCTCACTTGTTAGTGATCAAAGAGTAAAGCGTAGTGGATGCCTTAGTACAGAGGTACGTGGATGAGTTTGTGAGGATGCATGGAGTTACAAGATCCTTCATCTCATATAAATATACACATTTTACCTCATGATTTTTGAGGGGATTATAGTATTCTTTTGACACATAGTTATGCCTCAACACTTCTTTCCACCCTCAGACAGATGGACAGACATAGAGGACCATACAGACATTGGAGGACATGTTGCGATCATGCGTTCTATAATTTAGGGGGTCTTTAGAGAGACACATTACATTGGTAGAGTTTTCTTGTAATAATATCTATCACTCTTCCATTGGCATGGATCTGTTCGATTCTTTATATGGAAGTTCGTGTCGTTCACCATTGTGTTGGATGGACGTTGGGGAGGTGGTTGTTCTTAGTCTGGCCACAGTGAAGAGTATGACAGAGAATGTAAAACTTGTCTATGAGATGATTAAGTAAGAACAAGAACAACATAAGTTACATTCCAATCATAAGAGGAGGCCTTTGGAGTTCAATATTAGGGACCATGTGTGTTTTAAAGTTTCCCCTCAATGTGGGCAGCAGAGGTTTGGTAGATGGGGAAAGCATTCTCCCAGGTTCATCAGACCCTTTGAGGGGTTGGGATGGGTTGAAAATGTGTCATACCAGTTAGAATTTCCAACACATTTGAGGAGGATCCATGTTGTCTTTCGTGTCTCCCAACTTCATCAATATCAACACGATGAATCCCATATCATTGACTATGGAGAGTAGGATATCAAGGAAACACGACATTCATGGAGTATCCAATGGAGATCCCGGATCATGAGGAGAAGGTGTTCCATGGATGGATCATTACCTTGGTTCATGTGTTATATAGGTATGGTGGCCTTGAGGGGAGTAATTGGGAAAGGGAGATGCAGATGAGCGCCCATTAACTAGAGTTGTTTTATGTTTTTCTTATGTGTTTTGATTTATGATGTATTGCTTGAACCATATATGTTATAAGATTAGTTGTTTCATTGTTCCATAGTGTGTAAGGAAGTACTAAAATGTAAAAAGGGGGGAGAGAAGATTACTAATAAAGATGTATTAATTGTTATTTGATTAAACCCATGTGAGAGAGGCAGTGCTGCCCAGAGCAGATAACATCTTGACATAGAGGAAGGAATTCCCTAATTCATGTGTGTGGATGGTTGGTTCTTTTGTCTGGTATCTAGTGGAAGTTTGGGTTAACAAATGTGGGAGGTAGTGTTCTTAGATGTTTAGGTTTCACTCATGATTTTGAATAACATAGGGTGGTTTATCATTGAGATGTATCTTATGGGGTGTTTGTTTTCACCCATCTTTCTTTGGGGTTTGGTTTTAAATTCTAAATGGAGAGAATATTTTGATATGTATCTGATGTAATATCTCGGACTGCCTGGTTCCAAAACTTTTTCAAAATCCAATGTATGGGTTTTTCTGGGAAGCAATGGTAGCTCATTTCAAGATTTTTCAAATTTCCAATTTTTCCATTAGTGAGTCGGACATTGTTAAGTCATGTTTGTGTCTCATCTTCAGTAGTTAGGAATCAGTGACTCAAGGTGTCGACGAGTCACTCGTAAGTGAGTCATGTTAGTGGCTCATCATCGGTAGGTTGGCATCAGTGACTTAAGGAATTTGGGATTTAGGGTGTCAGTGAGTCAGGGCATTGGTGAGTTAGGGTGTCTGTTAGTCAGGCCATCGGTGACTCTGGGAATCGGTGATCCAGGCCGTCAGTGAGTCAAGGTGTCGGTAGGTCGAGGTGTCGGTAGGCTGGGCATCAGTGAGTCAGACATCATTGAGTTTCATTGAATACTCTCTGTTATAAATTATTGTTAGTGTCTCAGTGTTTCTAGCTCATTCATCGGTGTCTTGGGGTTAGTGGCTCATCCATCAGTGACTCACCCATCAGTGAGTCATTTCTAGTTTTTCACAATTTTTCCATTTTCACAACTCTTACATTTTAATTGATTTAAATCAAGTTTAAATCCTTGTTTGAGCATTTATAAATGTGTTCTGAAGGATATTAATTATATCTTTAAAATATAAATGCTCTAGGGACATTAAAATAGTCAAACCGTGTAATCATGACTATGATTCGACTTTAATGGCCCTTGAAACATTTATTTTCTTTAATATAGGATATTAATCTTATAAGTATAGATATTCTCTTCCTATTGTATTTTCTTTTTATCTTGGGGTGCCTAGATCCATTCTACACTACAAAGTCATGTGTTGTGATGTGGCCATCAGATTCAGTTTTCCTCAGAGCCTCCTACTACTTATGCGACCCTCTGTTTTTGATGAAAGGAAGAATTATTGTTCATATATTATTCTAAGTAGGGATTCCTTTGTCTCACTTTATTTGGTACATCATGCGAGGTGGGTATACTTATGTCCCTTTTTGAATATGATTGAAACCAATTTAACGTAGACAATATGAAGCAATAAATGAAGTGATGGGAATAAGATTATAATGATTTATTTGTTTTATATGGTATCCTTGATCCATGTTGTAAATTTTTTGGGTTATAATCTTATGAAAATCATGGCTAATTGTGGTCTCTATTTTTTCACCTGTATGATTCTTGAATCACTTCTATAAGAATCGGAATCTGGTTAATAAAGTATATTTGGTTAAATAAATGGATTCCCCTAGACCGAACTTGTTTTATGATAACCCCTTTTTTCAAGTGGAATTAAATAATTAATATTTTATAAATCTGAATAAACCTTTCTTTATTTGTGTGGTTGTGTTATTTGTGTGGTTTTATTCAGCCTTGTGTTTTTTCTGGTTGGGTGGGGTTGTGGTTGCGAGTGTGGTTGTCTATATGGGGTGGTACAGGTGGTATGAAGGTATCTCATGCTGAGAAATTGATGTATTGTGGAGTGGATGAACTTGTTATGTAGTGGGACTACATTTGGGTAGTGGTTGGGTAGTGGGGTTGTAGGATTGGGTTGTGTCAAGTTCATGTTTATCAGTGTGTTGGGCATACGATTGTTGTATAGAAGAGATACCAATTGTTGTAGTAAGGAGGTGTGTTAGGGTTATTTCATGTTAAGAGGAATGAAAGGGTGGGATTACTTTGAATAATTATGATAAGGATGTCTGGGAATGGGGAGTGTGCAATGGGACTGTATGCTAATTGATTTTTATTTGTTTTTAAAAAAAGGTGTTAAAATGGAATCCTTTACCTTGGACCTTCTTTATTTTATGGGGGGATTTGGTAGTGGTTGGTGTGATTTCTTCACCTTATATAGTATGCAATGTTTGGTGGTTTCTTAGGTAGGGTTGGAATAAAAAAATGAATGATTTAATAATGTAGTGAGACAACTGATTAAATGAACTGGCTGGTGGTATGTTTTGTGTTATGGCTTGTAGTGAAGCATAATTCATTTATTGTCTTACTAAAGTGATTGTTTTTCATGGATGTATATGAGCATTTAGAGGTGGTACCAAGGGTAGTTTGTGTAGGATGGTAGTTTTTTTGAAAACCCATTGGTTGGGCTAAGTGTTTGGTACCCATATATAAACATGTAGTTCTTTGATGTCTTTATATGCACCCCACCTGTTTTGAGCACTACATGCTAAACAACCCCATTTTTATGGGCGAGGGTATATTTTCCCAACATCACAATGAGAGGGTGGATGGTTGGTTATTGTCTCTTCTCTACTCCCTCTTCTCGGTGTCAGTATCCCAAGACTTTTTGAGAAGTTTGTGGTCTGATTGTGAGGCCTAGGTGTTTGCAGGAGAGGTGTGATTCCCAAGTGTCTTTGGGATGAGATATGTTGTACTTTACCATGTTTATTCTAGATGAGTTTTTAGTTTTGTAGCCTCTGTTTCTATGGATAGAATGTGATGTGTTTGTGGGCCATGTGTTTGTTGGAGGGATGTGGTATGTGTCCTAGGTGTGTGTGGGCAATTTGTGACAGTGGGGTTTGTGGAAGAGTGTGGTAGCGTCAGGACGTTTGCGATTAAGAATGAGAAGTTAACGAGTGGGAAGTGGTGAGGGGTATCCAAATATCGATGTTCTTATTATTTTAATTTACTTTACTTGTGTTATTTGGTGAGCATGCCTTGGGGACGTTGGGGTGGATTCTATGCCTTATTATGCGATTTTGAGTTTATTCTATTTTCTCATAGGAGAATTAGTACACTTATCCCACTTGTGCATGGGTGACTTCATCTTTCCTCTACTAACTATACTTTTATTCTAACCCTATGTATATAAAACTATTTTCAGGTTTCCATGCATATTACATGGAAAGTGATGGACCTTACTACCTTATACTTTTGGGACAGTTTCTTTTTCACTACTTAGTTTTATTTTGGTACTTACTTTGGGGTTTTCAATTTATTTCCTATAGTTTTACTTTAAACATTCTTTTGGGGTGGACTTTTGTTTCCTTTTATAGATAGTGCTCAGATATGTTTTGGATTTAATATATTATCTCTCGATCATGATTCTATATAAAGATAATTTCCTTCTATTTGTGAGATTCTATACCCTTGGTGTTGGTAGCCACCCTGGGGCCAACTAAAGGCGGGACTGGAGGTTCACTATATCCCCTTCTTCATTGTCAACCTAGGAGGGGTTTATTTGGAGGGAGGGAGTTGTAAAGATAATGATTTTTGACGAATTTGGGATAATAAATAAAAATAAAATGAAACATGTATGAAATATTTGGGTTTATGTAATTAAAAATTGTAAATTCATTATTCCTCTTCATTTTCATCAGAATCATGTTAAATTATTTCCAATAATCATGATAATTACTTTCCCTCTGTCAATTATCATCTATTTTATCAATGGACATGGTACTTCAATTAATTAATAAAAGAGGTAACCCCAAACCATTTTTAAACATAGAATTTGTTCTACCCTATAGTCATGGTGACAACCTAGTTCTATTTATCGCTTTATTAAATTATTATTTCCCCTCACCTCTGCGGTATGTATAGCCAAATTAATAAAAGAAAATTTAGATGAATTTATAGAAATATGAAAACTCAATTGAACAAAAAATTAACAGTCAATTTACTTATTATAAATACCCTTTTCAATGCATACTTGGAACAAATAGAACCCCCCCCCCTCATTCTAGCAATGAGTGGGTGAGGAAAATAAATAAATTAAAATCTCAAAGAATTTGGTGGATTAAATCTGATGCAGGACTTTGCATAGCACAGTACCTCACCACAGAGTTCTGGTCTCTGATCTAATGCCCTGAATCTCTCTCCTTGTCCTTTGTTTAATAGGTGTTGAGGAATACTTAGTCTCATTAAATCATAGATAAATTGTATCCAAGTTGACAATGGGAGTTATCATGAGATTATAGACTGGAACCAGTAAACTTTGGACTCAAAATCGAACTTTTTTTATATGTCTGGCATGTATCAAACCATGCCTTTTATGGACTTCCCTTGGGAAAATTTCTCATCATATCTTTATTTCTTAAAATCTTACTGATGAGTTTTACATTGTGAATAGTTTTTTGATGGTGTGAATTATTTAATACTACTTTTTTCATCCCCATCATCACTTGATTATTCAGTTTTAGGAATCTGAATTCATCATTGAATTATCCCTCATCCAAAAAATGATTTTTTTATTAAATTTCATCTTTACTCCACTTGTTTTATACTTTTAATTAAATTAAATTTTAACCTAACACAAAGTAAATAAAATAGTTAACATCTCAAAAGAACTACATAATTAAATTTAAAATATTATTATTATTATTTAAAAAAGTCCGTGCATGAAATTCTTCTATCATGAATTGTTGATATTTAAAATATTTAATAGAGAGACAGGGGGCTAGATATTCATCCCAATTTAGGTGTAATTCCCCATTATTATTTAACTCATGAAAATATCTAATAGAATTTTCAAGGGGATAGAATTTATATTTTTTATAAACTTTATGTAAATAATTTGATGGACATTATTGCTTTGCTTCAACTTCTATAGACTGAAAATGTTCATTTAAAAAATAATTTTTTAAAACATTTAAAAATTGAGAAAATATAAATAAAATATTTCCTTTTTAGTTGAAAAATTTTCAAAAAAAAATTTAAATACATTTTGAAATTATTATCACATAATTCACTAATTCTTAGAAAATCTTGTTTCAAGATTTTAATGAATAATTTTTTATTATAAAGTGTTGATTTATAAAAACTGATGCTACATTCATTAATTATCATACCCCTAGAGTTATAATTGATGGTGATGCGAGCTCCTTAAAGATTATGGATTTGGTTGAATTCAGAGAGGTTTCAAAACACGTGCCTTGAGAAACGACTATCTAGGTACATTCGTGTTTCTTGTTCTTTTATCTCAAGACACATTTTTGGTAAAATAAAAAAACTAAAAATTTGGATACCCAAATAAAAAAGGGCCTGGTAATGTTATCCAATAATGATTTTGGAATAAATATTTTTTTATCATGATATTTTCTTTTTAAAAATTTGGATGAAATATGAATTGAATTTACTCTCCCATATTGGGAATCCTTGAAATAAAATTTATAAATTAAATGTATAATTATTTTATAATATTTATGATACTTATACTTTAAGAAATGATTAATAAAATTATTTTTCACTATATTTTTGGAGGTGATTTCATAATTTGAGATAAAAATCCAACTCATTAATTTTTATGTCCCTGAGAAGCCAAAATTATTTCTAAATATTTTCACCATGGTTCAATTTGGAAATAGATCTCTTAGGATATTTAATATTAAATATGATATTATTAATATATGTATGATTCTAATATTTCTTGGATAATTATTCCTTTTCTTTAAATATTGGATCATTATCTTTTTGAATTTTTTTAACTCTCATTAAGCACTTTGTTCTATTTATTATCATGTTCTTTGTATAGTGAAGAAATAATATAAAACCCATTTTCTAATTGATCATGAGTGAATTTATGGTCCTGATAATTAATATGAATTGAATAATGAGAGAGAAGAGTATGGAAATTAATTAGTAGAAGAAGAAGAGGAAGATGAAACCATAAGAGGGGTACTGTAAAGATTCGGAATTTCCATGTGATGTTTTTTAATAAATGGGAATTTTACGAGTCTGCAAAAATTGACGGTGCGTGATTATGTGGCCCAGAGTGTATGGAAAGAATTTATAAACTTTTTTTCAGGTGCATTTAGTAAACATGCAAGCAGTTTTTTCTAACTTTTGAACCGGTTCTAGGAATTGACATCTGAGGGCACCGTTGAACTCGTTGCCCGATATTCGCTTAAATAGACTTTCACCTAGACTGAAGTTGGTCAAGGGTGAAAGTTAGTTTTTGGGTTTTTTGTGGAAATAATAAAATAAAATAAACATACGTTTCATTTTAATTTTTTGTAACCACCTTCCCATGGGGATGTTCAGGGGTGGGTCCACCAGAACTAAACCTCCTTTTCTAGATTTATTGTGCTGGGGACCACCTGAAAACTCAAAACCTCCCAATTTGAATTTGGGGGTGGGGACCACCCAACCTGAATTAATGGGGGGAGAGGAAAACTTCTCAAATCCCTAATTAATGTAGATGGGCCTCTTGGTATTCCTCCACAATTAATTGTGTGAACCCTCATGCTTTAATTATTCCACCCCACATAATTAATTAATCTTTTGGAATTCTTCCAACAAAACAATAGATTGCATAATCTATTATTTTAGCACACCTTTAATTTTGGTGGGATTGGGGAGAGGAGGAGATTTGAAAGAAATCTCTCCAATGAAAAACACACCACCAATGAATAATGCTCCACCGAAGAAGAATGCCGACTTCCTTCGACCATCTTCATCGGGGCTTCGTCCAACGTGGAACGTCCTCATCTATGAAGAATCGACAATCATACATCCTTCTTCCGCCAACATCATCAAGAGAACAAGGTGGTGGGTTTAATACTATTTTTTTTATCACTTTCCATATACTCCCTTCTTCTCTTGTGTGGGATTGGGAATAATTAAATTGCTGAAGATCATGGTTGACGTTCATTGCTTCGTTCTTTGTTACCCGCTTACTACCACCATAAATGCGGATGGTGTGGGCCAAACTAACATGGCCCAACCCCTCCGTCATTCTTATTTGGTGTGTTCTTCGAAATGGAGGAAGAATACAAAGACAAAGGGGCTCCACCACCTGTGGCCACCTTCGCGCCCCCTGGAGATCCGCCACCCGCGGCCTCGCCTCTTCGCCACACGACACCCACGGCCTCTACCACTCTACGCCGCCACTGAGCCGCCTTTTTGAGCCGAGCCTCCCCTCCGGGCCGCCCCACCTTCGCCACTCATGGTTCCCCAGAGAAACCATCCCGCACCCCATGCGGCGCCCCGGCCGAACTGGCCCACGCCCCCGGCGGTGCCCCGGCCGAACCAGCATGTGCCCCTCGCAGTGCCCTAGCCGAACTCGCATGTGCCCCCTGCGCCCCGCATGACGCCCCGTCCGAACTAGTCCTGTGGCTTCATGGAACCTTGGACGAACCATCCCAGCGCCCTCACAGCACCCCCGCGGCTGAGCCTCCCCACGTCACATGTGGGCTCCGCGGCCCCTCACGGCCCTTGCGGCCTGTTGGACCTCCCAGGGGACCGGGCCGCATCACAGGCTGGGCTTGACCCAGAAAGTTGGGCCAGGTCAACCTGAACTGGGATGACCCATGCCAGGTCGGGTCGGGTCGGTCCGACCGGGTTGGACCGGACCCGAGCCCACTATGACCCATTTACGCTCTTTTGGCCATAACTTTGGCATCGGTCTACCGTTTGATGAACCGTCACCGGTGATAGAAATTTTGGAGCGACATGGTCCCTTTGATTGATACTCCACTATGTTTTGGATTGAGATGGGTTACGTTCAGGTTGGATCGAGAACGAATCCAACTGGGCCCCCGGGCCTAAAAGACTAATAACTCACAGACCAGATGTTCGATTGACGCGCCGTATATTGCGTGAATACCCCTATGATGTTGCAAACCTTTGAGATAATTTTTCATTGGAATTCATGGAAGTTGGAGCATAGACCTGTAGATTATAGCGAGGATCCTCCCAGAGATGAGCGAGCATTTGTGCGGGAACCTATTAGCTGGATGAGACTTGACGACTACTGACCGTTTGACTCGGAGTAACTCGACTGGTCCAGTGGGGAGCGCCTTGGTAATGCAGAAGACCCATAGTGGGGAGTGCCTTGGTGATGCGGCAGACCCACAATACTCGACAAGAGAAGTACCTCAGTAGTCTATGAGGGGGAGCACCTCTGTGCGATGCGGCAGACCCAGGGTGGAGAGAGCCTCTGTGTGATGTGGCAGACCCACGGTACTCAACATGATGTGTACCTCAACAGTCCAAGGTTAGTGGGAAGAGCCTCTATGTGATGCGACAGGACCATTATACTAGATATTGAAAGAGTTCTCCAGCAGTCGAGGGTTCAGAATGTTACCTGTTACTAGCACTAGAATAAATCCTGGTATGAGCTGAGTTAGAACCTCTGTGTTTTCTTCATGATTGAGATGGAACACTTGATAACATAGGTATATGTATGGGCATATACCTAAGTAATGTAATATTTTGATTTAATACATTTTGTTTTATCCTTATTGGATTTCTGTGAGACCTTGAGGGTCTTGGGGTCCCTACTGTGTATCGTTATACTAACAGCTGCACAGGCTATGCCTGCACCTTGTTGTGTTGGATGTAGATGATAAACATTACTAACTGAGGCTGAGAGTACCAGGACTAGACGGTGACTGGAGGTGGACATATGGTGTGTCGGTATGCAGAGGAGACAAACGGATGTGGAGTGCTGAAGAGGCGATCTGTACCTACCCTTTAGGTAGGAACCTCGGAGAACGACCCAGTAGCTATCTTTCTTTTTCTTCAGTTGTGTTGAATTTTAGTTGTACTTGTACTTTCCAGTTGAGCTTTTATTCTGGCCCCTTTTTTACTTATTGTACTCACTTTTTTACTATACAGTTGACTTGCGCTCGTACCTTGCTGTATGTTTGGTTTCATGTGTTTATATGTTATAAAGGAAATGCCTTCCTGATTTAAGGGATTACGCCTTTGGTGCTAGTTTCCAGCCCCTGGTCTATTGAAGGAAGGCATGGGGAGTCATGAAATGGGTCCTGAGGGATGGGTCATGACAAATTGGTATCAGAGGAGTCAGTTATACCGCAGAACTAGGACTCTGATCTTTTATGTGAAGCAATAATGTTTAGTGTTGTAAGTTTGGTATTTAGTCCAGGGAGTCCAGTGTTGGTGTGGCGGCCGATGTATCCATACACCAGGACCCTGACTGATAACTTCTGATTCAGTGCATGAAAACACTGATTGTGTGTGTGTTTTCAATAGTTTTCTTTAAATCAGCTCACTAGGTCAGCTCAACATGTATAACCTTTTAACTGTGGCACACATGTTTCTTTTCAGGATTCCTCCACGCTGACAACCAGCTAGAGTTCTGGGAGTTGTACGCATAGATAGCCCACCGAGCGATGAGGCCCCGGTGCATGTCCCTCTTCCAGTAGAGGCACCAGTGGAGGCACCAATGGTACCATTACCCATTGGGCCACCGATTCCACCAGCCCTAGCAGCAGACAGTGCACGTCTCTTGAGCACAATTCACGAGTTCCAACACCAGAGGCCTCCCAGGTTCAGGGGAGAGACGGACCGGCAGGCGGCTGAGGATTAGCTGGAGGCCACGGTGAGAGTTTTCCAACTGGTAGGGACACCAGCCGATCTCATGGTGATTCTTGCTGCCATACTTCAATATGCAGTAGTGGGAAGATGGTGAAGTTTGATGCTCCAAGTTCACGACGAGGTGACACTTCTCTGGGCAGACTTCGAGAGCTTGTTCCGTGCAGAGTTTGTTCCAGTGACTCTTCACGGAGTGCGAATTCAGAAGCTACTTCATCTGAAGTAGGGAAGCATGATTGTAGCTCAGTACTCAATGTGGTTCACATACCTCTCACACTACTCCATTGATATGGTGAAGGACCCATTCTTCAGGTCCCTAAACTTTGAGCAGGGACTCGGGCAGGAGGTCTGGGATTTGGTGATCCCACTCAACATCCTAACGTAGGCGGGGGTGTTAGAGAGAGCCCTCCTAGTGCAGAGTTTCCTTGTTGAGTAGTCTCCAGTAGAGAGATCCACCACTGGTCGATAGATAGTGGAATCTTCTGTATCTAGAAACGGACAGATGTCGTAGAGGTCTAAGTGGAACAGACCTAAAGGTGGATAACTGCATGGTTCAGATTTGGTTGTGTGGGGCACCTAAGTTGGAGACAGACATGCCAGGAGCGAGCAATGTTTCACATGCGGTGGTCCGGGTCACATGGCTCATGACTGTCTCACCCGCCGTACGGATGATCAGAAGATGGTCAAAGGAGTGTCCATGCAGAGAAAGAGGTTCAACTGAGGAGGTCTGTAGGGAGCATGTGGACGTGGAAGAGGATCTGGTCGTGCAGCTGGTGGTCGAGAATGATTCTAGTTATTACCGCCGCCACCACCACGAGGTCCACCCCAACTGCAGGGAGCTGGTGGACAGGGGAGACCTCAGCACTAGGTAGCTGAGGCTTATGATCACAGTTCTCCATAGATGATATGAGGTACAATTTGTGTTTATTCCACCATAGTTGCAGTAGTTATAGACATAGTTTCCAGTCATCCTTTCATTTTCACTACCCTCATTCGGAGCTCGGATATTTCGACAGAGCCGTTGGGTCGATCCTTACGGCTAGAGATTCTTACAGGAGAAGATTCGATGATTATGCTCTAGTTTTGGTACTGCGAGCTTACTCTAGGAGGTGAGAGCTTGGGATGGGATCTCTTAGTAGTGGGTTCAAGGCCTTTTGATTTCATCTTGGGTAAGGACTGGTTATCTATATTCCATGCTTAGATAGACTATATTAGTTGCAAAGTGTGGTATGTCCGGACGGATGGGACTAGGTTTACCTTCACCGGTGAGAAGGGAGCCTTTGCAGCACATGATGAACTTACCCAGAGGAGAGTGCAGCCGATCACTCATCTGTTGGCTAGCCTTATCATTAAAGTTGTTGATGTGGAGAGTCTGAGTTATCCTATAGTGGTGGACCAGTACATGGATGTATTCCTTGATGATGTTCTGGGTCTACCTCCTCACAGAGAGGTCGAATTTTACATTGATTTTTACCCCGGGACAACACCAATATCTACAACAGTATATCAGATGGCTCTAACTAAGCTTCATGAGCTGTGGGTACAGTGGGAGGACTTGCATGGAAATGGATTTATCTGGCCCAGTGTTTCTCCCTAGGTAGCCCCGATTCTTTTTTCCAAGAAGGTGGATGAGAGTTTAAGGCTTTGTGTTTACTATTGACGCTTGAACCAGGTGACTGTGAAGAAAAAGTATGCACTCCCAAGGATTGACGACCTATTTGGTCACCTGAAGGAAGCATAGTGGTTCTTGAAGATAGATCTTAGATCAGGATATCACCAGCTCAGAGAGCGAGATGAGGATGTGTAGAGGATAGCCATCAGATGTCAGTATGACTATTACGAGTTCTTGGTTATTATATTCGTTGTAACCAATTCTACAACAGTGTTATTGGGACTCATGAACTGGATATTTCAGCATTACCTTGATTGCTTTGTAGTTGTCTTCGTCGATGACATTCTGATCTACTCGGCTACTGAGGAGTAGCATGCCTATCATTTGTAGGTAGTACTGGACACACTCCAAGAGCACAAGATTTATGGTAAGATCTCGAAGATCCTGTTCTGGATCCGAGAGGTTCACTTTCTGAGACATGTCATATTGGAGGATGGATTTACAGTGGATCTAGCAATGATTGAGGTGGTACTTGCTTGGGATCCACCTAGGAGTGTGACAGAGGTATGAAGTTTCTTGCATTTGGGTAGATACTACCGGATGTTTGTGATAGATTTTTCCATAGTTGCAACACCACTATCAGCCTTGAAAAAGGAGTAAGCCTTTGTTTTTTTCGGAGAAATGCCAGTGGAGTGCTTAGGAGCTGAGTCAGAGGCTGATTAGTGCCCCTATTTTGAGGCTTCCTGAGGGGGGCACAGGGTATGTAGTTTTCTGCGACGTGTCAGGTACTAGACTCGGATGTGTTCTGATGCAAGAGTGAGCAGTGATTGCATATGGTTACCGACAGCTGAGACAACACGAGTCGAACCATGCTACCGATGACCTGGAGTTAGCAGCAGTGGTCTCCACATTGAATATGTGGTGACACTATCTGATTGGCGAACATTTTACAATGTACTATGATCACAAGAGTCTCAGGTATATATTCTCTCAAAAGGACGTAAACCTAAGATAACGATGTTTTCTTGAGTTCCTCGAGGACTATGACTTATACATTGTCTATACTTCTGGGAAGGGGAATGTTTTAGCCATTGCACTCAGCAAAATTTTGGGTATATAGCTGCTTGGTGAGGAGATGGAGTAGCTTGTCGCTTTGCAGATATCCTTTGTGGATAGAGACAGAGCAGCCTTTTTACAGTCTCTTACAGTCACTCCCCCACTTCCTCAGTGAGTAAGGGACGGGTAGCATGGGGATGATGGCTGCGAGGAACGACGTTCTTAGATATCCATAGGCCATACATATGGTAGATTTTCTATAGAGACCCGAGCCTTTTACATAAAACATTTCATGATTTTAAGCATAATTAATCATCAGAGTACAAGCCAAGGATCATTAAGTATAGTGTCTTGGAAGACTAGGTACATATAACATAAAACATGGGGCTAAAAAACACCTTTATTTAATCTTTATAAATATCTTCTAACTTTCTTTGAGCCCTTACATCTTCATAGGGTACCATGGGGAAGACATGAACAAAGGGATAAGCTAAAAAGCCCAGTAAGGGAATGAACATAAGGATACATCTAAAGAACATGATTAGGAGGCATGACATAATGATATCAAAAGAATGAAACTTATAAAATCATTTAATATAAGCATGGGATCATATAAAAATGGAATTACATAAATGTGGAAGAATCATAAAACATTTCTTTAGTACGGGTCAAGTCTAACTGCCAATCCCATTTCTCATTTCAATACGGGTCAAGGCTAACCGTCAATCCCATTTCACATCACATCTCATGAGACTTATCATTACACAACGTAATGGAGCGCTATTTGGGCACACCCATCTCAAAATATTAATTAATATTATTTCCACATAAATATTCTTACCACATATACAATCATACATAATCAACCATACACAAACATAAGGGTACCGATGGAAAGAATTGGGTACCATAATCATGACATAAATCATAACCAATGGGTGTATCATGAGAGTGTCCATGTAAGAAAAGAATTAGAAAATACATGGTCCTTCATAGGGTAAAATAGTCATATAACATGGTAAGTGGTTTCAAACATAATTGACAACATATGAGAAATGTATTTTAGAAACATTAGCATTAAAACATTTTTGTGCGGTTTTAAGGAAAATAATATAGAGATTTTAAAATAGTAAAGTCGACATCCTTTTATATAAAATCATAATTGAAAAAAGAAGGTTTTTATAATAAAAATAAATAATTTTCAATGATAATTGTGTCTTAAAATAGAAGATAGAGTGCACTTGAAATTGGGTAAAAGTTAGGGAAGTTCCTTTAAAACGAGTCTTCTTATTGGGAAGTATCGAAGAGAGATTCAGTTAAAAGCATGTATATCCACGAAAGAGAATGAGAGATGGATCTTGGAACATGATTTTGGAGCATATAAACAAAATTTTGATGTTCTAAAATAAAATACAACAACATTTTGTTAAAAAGAAATATAGAGAAACCTGAAGGAATAAAGGAAGTCCGGGTAGAATCCATCATGGTTTATTAGCACAGTATCGGGTGTAACTAGGAGGGCTTGACGAGAGAGATAGGGGGTTTCTAATCACTTATAAAAAATTAGGGAAGTATGTGGAAGGTGTATAAACCTATAACATCACTTGGTATTACACAAAATGGCATACCATAGAGAACAATCTTGATTAAGAGTAAAAAGGGGAGGATCCCTTACCTTAAATATGTTGGTGTTCTCCACCTGTTATTAAAAACCTGAATAAAAAAATTAGGATTATTAATTAATAATTCCATAATCTCTCCTATATTCAATTTATTTATTATAACCCTTTTTATTTCATTAAAAGCCTTTTTTATTAGTTACAAGGTTCAATTTCATTGTTCGGGCTCGTTTGTTTACTTGGCTTTAAAAGATCGGTTCACTTATATTCAAGTTTGGATTATATGAAAGATGAAAGTGGTTATCCAGAATTGAAGTAATATTTTTTAGTTCATGCCTAGAATATTACATCGTTTTAATTTTAATTATGTTACTTAGAGTGAAGTCGAATTATTATATATATAACCATAGCGATAACCGTTTTTGTTAATCGGGGGATTTGATTACAAAGAATGTGTTTTTCTTTATAACTTAATTACATTTGTACCAAAGGATTACAGAACAAAAAATACGATATATTATATATATAATAATCAATTTCAACCATAACACAAATGGTTTCATGACCATAATTAAATATAATAATAGAAATTGATAAACAGTTGTCCTTGAATATGCTAAATAACACATCTCAAACGGTGATTTCATTTCCATCAAATAAAAGGGTGGGAAAAAGAGAGAAGATAATGAAATATACCACCAGCAGGGAGAAATTATAGTACATGTATGTTATTGGATTTATCATACTATTACGGAGAAGGGAGGTGATGAAGGAAATAAAAAAAGAACTTAAAAGAGAAGGAAAAAATTGGGAAGATGAATTTACCTCTTGAGACTTCCTCCTTTGAGAACCACTTAAGGGGAGAGGTTTTGGTATTTTGAGGATGATGAGAGCTTTTGGATTTGGGGTAGGACCTTGGGGAGAGATTTGGGAAGAATAATGGAAAGGCACATGGCTTGAGAGGAGAGAAGAGAAGAGGGAGTGAATGGGGGTTTTTATAGTGGAGGAGAGGAGGGATTTCATAATATTATAATCATTAATTTATTATTCATCCCAAGACCAGGAATAGTAAGTATTCCATGACCAATAATAGTAAATGGGTCATGTAAATTCGAACCATGGGTGGTGACATCAGGCCAGATGCTAGGAATAGTCTATTTAGCTTATCGTGTATATATACGGTAAATTACAGTATTTTACTTTTCATCAAAAAATCAAGTATTTCAGAAAAATATCAAAAATTCACCCTAACCATTTTTCAAAGTGTTAAATCCAAAAATGAAATCCAATTTTCAAAATTTATTTTCTAAATATTATTATTTTAATATTTAATTATAATAACAATTTACTATTAAAATCAGTTTTAAAACATTCATTAACATATTCTAAAATATAGGTATATCGTACTTCCAACTTGAATATTATTTTTATACCACCATAGGTGAGGTTACTATTAATTAGGGTATATCAATATTAATAAGGGTATGTTACTATTCATTAGGGTAGGTTACTATTCCCCATAAACTAATTTTTCCTTATCAGACTCCAAATAACTTACTGATTACAACCATGTATGCCAGATTTTTGAAATTCCAAACACAGAAGTGACGAACTTATGTTTAAAGGTCACTTAGAATGTATTAGTTGATTATGTTTTGTTTTCATGTGATTTTATGACATACTTAAGAAAAGGGAATTTCCATTGAAAAAATTTGGTCGTTACATTCTTCCCCCCGTATGAAATTTCGCCCTCGAAATTTTGTTTTACATTCTAAGCCAAAAACAGGTATGGGTACTTTTCCATAATTACTTCCTCCAGTTCCCATGTTTTCTCTTCATACTTATGGTTTCTCCATAGTACCTGGACCAGTTGAGTAGCCTTGTTCTGTAGAACTTTGTCTCTACGATCCAAGATCTTCACTGGATGCTCCTCGTAAGAGAGATCATCCTCCAACTGTACTACCTATGAAGAGAGTACATGTGAAGGGTCTTTTATATACTTCCTTAAGAGGGATACATTAAAGACATCATTTACTTCCGACATGGTAGGTGGAAGTGTCAGTCGATAACAACAGCTCCCGACTAATCAAGTATCTCGAAGGGGCAGATGAACCTGGGACGTAACTTCCCTTTCTTCCCAAACTGCATGTCCTTATTCCATGGGTATATATGTATAAATAAGATGTCTCTAACATTGAACTCAAGGTCTCATTGATTGTTATCTGCTAAACTCTTCTGTCAACTTTGGGATCCCTTGATATGCTGCTGAATTGTTTTCACCATCTACACCATTTCTTCGACCATTTCATGTCCTAGCAGCTTATGCTCACCGAATTCATCCCAACATGTCTGTTTTTTTCACCTTTTCCCATAAAGGGCATCATATGGTTCCATTAAGATTCTCAAGTGGAAACTATTGTTGTAGGAGAATTCAACTAGTGGAAGATATTGGTCCCATCCTTTTTTGAATTCCATTCAACACACTCTCAACATGTCTTCCAATGTCTAAATAGTTAGATCAGATTGACCATCAGTTTGAGGATAATAGGCTATACTGGAGTTCATTTCAGTTCTCAGAGCATGCTGGAGACTTTTCCAGAATATCAAGGTTAATCTTGGATCACAGTTGGATACAATCGATAGTGGTACTCCATGAATCCTTACCACTTCATTGATGTAAATCTGTGAAAGGTGATCCAATGATAAGTCCTCTCAAACCGCGATAAAGTGAGCTATCTTCGTAAGAAAATCCACAATGACCCTTATAGAATTTTTTTTATCTAGTTGTATTTAGAAGTCCAGTGAAAATTTCCATTGTAATGTTCTCCCACTTCCATGCTGGTATGGGTAGTGGTTGCATCATTCCCTTAGACTTCTGTCTCCCAGCCTTCACTTGTTGACATACAAGGAACTTTGATTATATTCGACAATCTCCCTTTTCATAATGTCCCACCAAAAGTGTTCACGGAGATCTCGATACATCTTTGTGCTCCCTGGGTGGATAGAGATGGTTAAGCTATGTGCATCATTCAATTGATCCTTCATTATCTCTGGATCAAATGGTACACATAATCATGTCCCCAATCTTACAACTCCTTCCTAATTAATTTTGAAATTGGAGGATTTCCCATTTTTAACAGCTTCCACCCTTTTCTGAATTTCCACATCCTTTATTTGAGCATCCTTTATTTTCTCTAAGAGGGATGGTTGAGAAATAATTTGAGAAAGGATTAATGATGTTCCTAACTTACTGATTCACATGTCCATCCTTTGAAAATCTAAGAAGACCGAATCCTTTTCATTTCTCATCATTGATAAAGATGTCAGATCCTTTCTACTTAGAGCATCCACCAACTTGTTTCCCTTACCAGGATGGTAGTGGATTGAGCAGTCATAATCCTTGATGAGCCCTATCCATCTTCACTAGAACATATTAAGCTTTTTCTATGTGAATATATATTTGAGACTCTTGTGGTCAGTATATATCTCACATTTTTTCCCATAGAGATAATGCTGCCAGATTTTCAATGCAAGGATCACAGCAGCTAACTCCATAGCATGCACGTGATAGTTTTGCTCATGGAGTTTTAGTTTCCTTGAGTTATAGGCAATCACATTATCATTTTTCATTATCACAAAACCTAAAACTTTCTTATAAGCATCACTATAAACCACAAAGAGTTCTCTACTTGAAGGGAGTGTGAGTACCGGCACTACGATAAGCCTCTTTTTCAACTCCTTGAAACAATATTCACATCCCTGTGTCCAGAAGAACTTTACTCCCTTCCATGTCATCTTGGTCATTGGGTTTGACAATCATGAATAGTTCTTCATGAATCATTGATAATACCTATATAGACCTAAAAAGCAACGGATCTTTGTTGCAGAAGTTGGTCTCGACCACTATTCAACTTCCTTCATCTTAGAAGGGTCTACATATATCCCTTTTCTAGTGATAACATGCCCCAAGAATGATACTTCCTCCATCCAAAACTCACATTTACTGTACTTTTCATACAATTTTTTCCTTCGCAAAGTCTTTAACATATTTTCAAAACGCTCCTCATGTTCCTCCTTGCTCTAGGAGTATATCAGAATTTCATCAATAAAGACCACCACAAATTTGTCGAGGTAATATATAAAGACTCTATTCATTAAATCATTGAAAATTGATGGATCATTAGTGAGTCTGAAGGGCTTTATAATGAACTCATAGTGTCCATACCTCATTTGAAAGGAATTATTTGGAATATCTTCCTTCCTCACATTTAGTTGGTGATATCCCGACCGAAGGTCCACCTTAGAGAAATAACTGGCCCCATGAAGCTGATCGAACAAGTCATATATCCATGGAAGGGGATAATTGTTCTTTATAGTGACTTTATTGAGCTCACGATAATCATTGTAGAGTAACATTGATCCATCCTTCTTCTTGATGAAGAGGACTAGAGAACCCCACGGTGAAGCACTCAGGTGTATAAAACCCTTCTCCATATTCTCATGTAACTGATTATTCAGATCTTCTAGCTCTACGGTGGCCATTTTGTAAGGTTTATTTGAGATTGGAATACATCTTGGGATAAGTTCAATTAAGAAATCAACATCTTAGTTAGGAGGAAGAACATGAAAATCTTCAGGGAATACATCATTCTAATCCCACAATATGGGCATGTCTTCAAAAATGATTCTATCCTTTATCCCAATCATTTAAGTTATATATGCTTTCTCACAAGGAACCAATATACAAGCATGAGACGAAGATTTTAAAGGAGAATCATCTTCCTCCTTACATTTGTAATGAATTGGAGGATGCTCCGGGATGTAAAAAGTGATCTCCATTTCCTGACAACTGATGTTGGCCTTGTACTAAGATAGCCAATCCATGCCCCAGATAGCTTCGAACTCTACTAAAGGATGTATGACAAGATTTTCTGGGAGGTTCAGTCCATAAACATTAACCAGGGAGGAGTTATAAACCATGGATTCAATAATTTCCCCATTTGATGTTCACACAGATTACTTTTCCTCAAAATCTAGAGGTGGTGTTTTAATAGTTCTAGTAAACTTGCAAGATATGAAAGAATTCATAGAACCAGAATCAAATAGTATGGTTCACTATTCTTGAATGAATAATAAGCGTACCTATCACCACATCATTTTTGGGCTCCACCTTTGTAGTAGTGATAACATAATCCCTTCGTTGTTTCCTTGGAGGTTGTTGTTGATTTCCTCTGACAACACTCGGCTTAGGGAAATTGTTCACATAATTCCCAAGCTCCTTGAAATTATAACACTATATTGCAGGCTGAGTGTTGATATGAACCTTCCTTTATTCTCCAACATTAGCGAGATTTTTCATATCCCTTTGGATTTTCTTGGCCATATGACAAAACATTCCACATTTGAAGCAATTCTTGGTTCACTTGAGACAGTCACCAAGATGCTTCTTCCCACATTTTTTGCATAGGGGAAAGTGAGGCTTCTTTCCATCATGAGATTTGTTTGATGAACCACCCATTTTTTTCTCCATTTTCCACTTCTTGTCACTAGGACCATGAGACAACTGAGAGTATCCAATTTCCATTTCAGCCTTGAGGTCACAATATACAATCTCTTTATAGGTGTCGAAGTCTCGATTTGCCAACACTTTTTGTAGATTCGGATTTAGTCTGCTAAATAAGTGATCCACCTTGCTTTTGGTGTTCATGAAAAATACAGAGTCGTACCTTGAAAGCCTTGTAAAGTATGCCTCATACGCTCCGATGGAATAATCTTCCTTCTGTTTGAGTCCAAGGAACTCTCTTTCCATCTTGAGATGGAGGGTTTGAGGAAAATATTTGTTGAAAAACATCATCTTCAATTCCTCCCACTCTATTGAATCAATTTCCTCTTGGGACATTGTATTCTTGATCAGTGTCCACCATTGATCAGCTTATCCATCAAAATGATAAACTGCCAGTACAACTTTCTCTTCTTCCGAGCACTGGAGGACAGGGAAAATCTTTTCAATGGAGTAAACCCACTGTTCTAAGAAGAGGGGATCATAAGACCCGCTAAACATGGGAGGCCTTTTCCACATGAAGGATTCTACGACAAATTTATCTTTCCTTAGAGGAGGGGGAAGTTCAACCTGATTCAAGTTATTATTCCAAACTCAAGCTAGCTGAGCAAGTATTTCCAGGATGTTTTGAGCACCTGCTTCCATAACATCAGGCATGTCATTAAGGCAATCATAACATTGCCTATCACATTGGTTGTTGTAAGGTGTTATTATATTTCATTCCATTAACTAAGAAAGAAAAGGTATAATTAGAGGTCTTGAATACTTAGCTATTGAGCATAAAAAGAAACTTTGAACCTAAAAGTATGAACATATAAAGAAGAAGTATATCCTAACTTCTAATTCCTTAGGTTTATATATAGGTTATCCTCGATCTATTTCTTAACTTATATTCTTATGGGATTCTTTTTGTCACTTAATAATGGTTTGTACTAAGCTCTTGAATCTACCAAAGCATATCCCCCAGGAGTGTCATAACCAAGAGTGAAGCAAGGCCTGTTATCATGCACCAATTCCCATTCTAGTCTAGCTCAAAGAGGTTCTTTCGGGCTTTACCCCTAAATACATCTGGGCCAGAGCCACCTCTACCAGCTCATATCCAGATAGGGGTGTATTTTCTTGGTAAACCACTTACTCTATACTCACATAAATTTAGGACTATTTTCTTATACAACGCCTCATCCGTAAGGTTCTCACTAAGGTGTTCTATTCTAAATCTCCAAAAATAAATAGACCATCCTCTGATACCAACTATAGTGACCCGAGCCTTTTACATAAAACATTTCATGATATTAAGAATAATTAATCATCAGAGTACAAGCCAAGGATCGTTAAGTCTAGTGTATTGGAAGACTAGGTACATATAACATAAAACATGGGGCTAATGTTTTTTTATTTAATATCCATAAAGAGCTTCTAACTTCCTTTGAGCCCTTACATCTACATAGGGTGCCCTGGGGAAAACATGAACAAAGGGATGACCTAAAAAGCCCAGTAAGGGAATGAAAATTAGGATAAATCTCATGCACATGAGTTATGAGACATGACATAATGATATCCAAAGAATGAAACTTATAAAATCATATAATATAATCCTGAGATCATATAATCATGGAATAATATAGATGTGGTAGAATCATAAAACATTTTTTAGTATGGGTCAAGCCTAACCGCTAATCCCGTTTCTCGTCGCATCTCATGAGACTTATCCTTACCCAATGCATTTGAGTGCTATCTAGGCACACCAATCTCAACATTTTAATGAATATTCTTTCCACATAAATATTATTACCTCATATACAATCGTACATAATCAACCATACACAAACATAAGATTACCCATGGAAAGAATTTGGTACCACAATCATGACATAAATCATAACCAATAGGCCTATCATGAAAGTGTCCATATAAGAAAAAAATTAGAAAATAAATGGTCATTAATATGGTAAAATAGGAATATAAAATGGTAAGTGGTGTCAAACATAAGTGACAACATATGAGAAATTTCTTTTAGAAACATTAGCATTAAAACATTTTTGTGCAGTTTTAAGGAAAATACTATAGAGTTTTTAAAATAGTAAAGAAGACATTATTTTATATAAAACCAGAATTGAACCATGAAGGTTTTCCTAATAAAAATATAGAAATTACAAAGATAATGGTGTCTTAAAATAGAATATATACTGCACTTGAAATTGGGTAAAAGTTCCAGAATTTCCTTTAAAACGAGTATGCTTATTGGTAAGTATCGAAGAGAGATTCACTTAAAAGCATGTATATCCCCGAAATAGAATGATAGATGGATTTTGGAACATTAGTTTGGAGCATGTAAACAGAATTTTTATGTTCTAAAAGAAAATACAACATCATTTTGGAAAAAATAAAGATAGAGCAACCCAAAGGAAGAAAGGAAGCTCGGGTAGAATCCATCATTGTTTATTGGCATGGTATAGGGTGTAACTAGGATGGATTGATGAGAGAACTAAGGGGTTTATAATCACGTATATAACATTAGGTAAGTATGGGGATGGTGTATAAATATACCCCATCACTTGGTATTATTCAAAAAGGCATAACATAGAGAACAATCTTGATTAAGAGTAAAAAGGGGAGGATCCCTTACATTAAATAAGTTGGTGTTCTCCACCTGTTATTAACAACCCGAATTAAAAAAATTAGGATTATTAATTAATAATTACAGAACCTCTTATATATTCAATTTATTTATTATAACCCTTTTTAGTTCATTCAAATACTTTTTGATTAGTTACAAGGTTCAATTTCATTGTTCGGGCTCGTTTGTTTACTTGGATTTAAAAGATCGGTTCACTTATATTCAAGATTGGATTATATGCAAGATGAAAGTGGTTTTCCAGAATTGAAGTTATATTCTTTATTTCATATCTAGGAGATTAAATGGTTTTAATTTTAATTATTTTACTTAGAGTGATGTCGAATTATTATATATATAACCATAGTGATAACCATTTTTGTTTATCGGGGGATTTGATTACAAAGAATGTGTTTTGCTTTATAACTTAATTCCATTTGTACCAAATGATTACAGAACCAAAAATCTGATATATTACATATATAATAATCTAGTTCAGCCATAACACAAATGGTTTCATCACCAGAATTAATGATTATAATAGGAATTGTTAAATAGTTGTCCTTGAATGTGCTAAATTAACACATCTCAAACGGTGATTTCATTTCTTCCAAATAAAAGGGTGGGGAAAGGATAGAAGAAAATGAAATATACCACTAGAATGAAGACATTAAATTACATTTATGTTACTGTATTTATCATTATATTATGGTGAAGGGAGGTGAGGAACGAAATAAAACGAAAAGAACTTAAAAGAAAAGAAAGGAAATTGGGAAGATGAATTTACCTCTTGAGACTTGTTCCTTTGAGAACCTCTTATGGGGGGAGGTTCTAGTATTTTGAGGAGGCTGAGAGATTTTGGACGTGGGGAAGGACCTTGGGTAGAGATTTGGGTAGAATAATTACTAGGCACAAGGCTTGAGAGGATAGGATAGAAGAGGGATTGAAGGGGGGTTTTATAGTGGAGGAGAGGAGGGATTTCATAATATTATAATCATTAATTTCTTATTTATTCCTAAGACAAGGAATAGTAAGTATTCCATGACCAATAATAGTAAATGGGTCATGTGAATTAGAACCATGGGTGGTGACATCCACCATGATGCTAGGAATAGTCTATTTAACTTATAATGTATATATACGGTAAATTACCGTATTTTACTATTCATAAAAAAAAACTAGTATTTCAGAAAAATATCAAAAATTCACCCTAACCATTTTTTGACGTGCTGAATAAAAAAATGAGATCCATTTCTCAAAAATAAAATTCTAAATAAAATTATTTTAATAATTAATTAAAATAATAATTTATTATTAAAACCAGTTTTAAAACATTCATCAACTTTTACAAAAATATAGGTATATCGTACTTACAACTTGAATATTGTTTTTATACCACCATAGGTTAGGTTACAATTAATTAGGGTATATCACTATTCATAAGGTTATGTTACTATTCATCGGGGTATGTTACTATTCACCAAAGTTTTCCTTATCAGACTCCAAATAACTTACTGATTACAACCGTGTTTGCCAGATTGTAGAAATTCCAAAAACAAAAGTGACGAACTTATGTTTAAAGGTAACTTAGAACTTATTAATTCATTATGTTGTGTTTTCATGTGATTTTATTACATACTTAAGAGAAGGGAATTTTCATTGAAAAACATTGGGCCGTTATATTTTTTGAACGTTGGAAGCACGTCATCCTCTTCAGGGGACGTACCATGGTACCAAGGTCAGTTTAAGAGGAAGTGTAGAGGGAGTTCCACACATCCACACTATCGATACATCCGGGGGCGGTGAAGATGTATCAAGATCTCGGATGACAGCACTGGTGGCCGTGAATAAAGAAAGCAGTGGTAGAGTTTGTCTCATGATGCCTCACATGTCAGCAAGTGAAGGCGATGCATCAAGTACCAGCTGGATTGGTTCAGCGTTTAGAGGTTCTAGAGTGGAAGTGGGATAGAATATCCATGGACTTTGTGATAGGAATTCCACGTACATCCTAGGGACATGACTTAATTTGGGTGATCTTCAACCAACTCACCATGTCTTACCACTTCCTACCGATTAGAGAGAAGGGTTCAGTAGAGAGAATATGATGCCTCTATGTGCAGGAGATTATGCTGTTACATGGAGTACCCTCGACTATATTTTTTGATCATCATGTACATTTTACTTCCCAGCAATGGAGGGGGTTGTAGGAGGATTTCAAGATGCAGCTTCATTTTAGCACCGCCTTCTATCCTCAGATGGATGGCCAGACTCATCAGACCATTCAGACCCTCGTGGACATGCTCCATGCTTGTGTCTTCTACTTCGGTCATAGATGCACTACTAGAAAAGGGGGCAGTGGAGCCCCCCAGACTCGGGCGACCGCCATCGCTAACCTACATAAAAAAATTCGGGGGGTTTCTACGCCCCCCCCCCCCCCCCCCCCGCGCCCTCGATCTCGCTTCGCCCTAACCCCCTCCCTCCCTCGCCGCTCTCCCTCGCCGCCCTCCCCTCCCCCGCCGCCCGGCCTCCCCCGCCGCCCGGCCTCCCCCGCCGCCCGGCCTCCCCCGCCGCCCGGCCTCCCCCGCCGCCCGCCCTCCCCCGCCGCCCGGCCTCCCCCGCCGCCAGCCCTCCCCCGCCGCCTGGCATCCGGCCGCCGCCCTCCGCCCTCGGGCCTCCGGCCGCCGCCCTCGGGCCTCCGGCCGCCTCCCTCCGGCCTCTCGGCCCTCCCCCCCCCACCCCGGACGACACCCGCACCCCGGACAGCCCCCGGCGCGCACTCCGGACCGCCCCCCGCACCCCGGACGCCTCCCCGCACCCCGGACAGCACCCCCCCGCGCACTCCGGACCGCCCCCCGCACCCCGGACAGCCCCCCCCCCCCCCCCCCCCCCCCCGCGCACTCCGGACCACCCCCCGCACCCCGGACGCCTCCCCGCACCCCGGACAGCCCCCACCCCCCTGCACTCGGACACCCCCCTCCGAACCCGGACAGCCCCCCCGCACCTCGGACAGCCCCCCCCCCCCCCCCCGCACCCCGGATAGGCCCCCCGCACCCCGGACACCCCACCCCGAACCCCCGACAGCCCCCCTGCACCCCAGACAGCCCCCCTCCCCCGCACCCTGGACACCCCCGCACCCCGAACACCCCTGCCCGCACCCCTGACAGGCCCCCGACACCCCGGACACCCCTACCCGCACCTCGGACATCCCCCCCTGACCCCGGACACCCCCCCCCCCCTCGCTGCCCGCCCCCCGTCCCCTCACCGCCTCCTCTCCTCCAGCTCCCCGCCGCCGCCGCCGCCCGTCCCCTCCCTTGCCGCACCGCCTTTGGCTCTGGCTCCCCTTCGCTGCCTCCTCTCCCTCGCAGCACCGCCTTCGGCTCCCCTCCCTTTCAGGTTTGTAGCTCAATCAGGTAACATGAGCTTTCAGTTACATTATTATTTTATCAATGGTTCATAAACAAATGGTTAATATTTATTTTGAATATAGTTGATTTGAAAAATGTAAATGTAATAAGCATTGTGTAAATGTTTTTTATACAGATATTATTATGGATAAGAGTTGGATTGATCTTCCAAATCGAACGTCTAGAGAATATTTCAATGGCATTATGCAGTTTATTGACTTCACGAGAGGATTTGAAAGTGACTATATTAGTTGTCCATGTAGAAAATGTGCTAACAAATATCAATTCACACAAGATACTATGAGGGAGCACCTTTTCTTTAATGGATTTCTGAAAAATTATAAGAGTTGGACTCGTCATGGAGAAGAATATGTTCGTTGTCAAAATACAGATGCAGCTCAGATGGATGTTGATGCAAGGATGACTGATCCAATGCATGAAATGCTTACTGAAATGGTATGTAGGTTTGATCCTGAAGGCATTGACATCCAGAATCTTGAGACCGGTGAGATAAATCTTCGCTCTGGTGCAGATCGTGATTCGAGGAGGTTTTATGAAGTACTTGATGATGCGAAAACAGAATTATATCCTGGATGTACTTCTTACAATAAACTGTCGTTTATCGTGGAGTTGTTGCATTTGAAGACTTTGAATAATTGGTCAGACACATCATTCGACATGCTTTTGGTTTTATTGAAAAAAGTTCTTCCTGTCGACGTTAAGATTCCTGAGTCGTATTACTATGCTCGTAAGTTGACAGAGAACTTAGGTTTTACATATGAGACTATAGATGCATGTGCAAACAACTGTATGTTGTTTAGAAATGAAACTGCTCATTTGGATATCTGTACGGTTTGTGGCGCTTCCAGGTGGAAAGAGAACAGGGGAAATAAGACTCATCAAAGTCAGATTGCGGTACAGGGGAAACCGATTGCCGTAAAGCAAATGCGTTACTTTCCCCTTAAACCGAGGTTGAATTGATTTTTTATGTCATCTAAAGTTTCTAATTTAATGAGATGGCATGCAGAAAGAGTTCATGAAAGTGACATGTTAACCCACCCGGCAGACTCTCATGCATGGAAAGATTTTGATAAGAGACATCCCGACTTTGCTAAAGATGTTCGTAATGTCCGATTGGGATTGGCAGCAGATGGTTTCAATCCATTCAAGTCTATGGTTGGTGCAACTCATAGCACATGGCCCATGGTGTTGGTTCCATATAATCTTCCTCCGTGGCTTTGTATGAAGCAAAAATTTATATTACTTTCCACTCTTATTGATGGACCTAAAAGTCCGGGGGATAAGATTGATGTTTACCTTCAGCCATTGATTGATGAGTTGAATGAATTTTGGGGCGATGGTGTGATGACTTATGACTACGAAACGAATGAAATGTTCAAACTGCATGCTGCTTTATTGTGGACAATCAATGACTTCCCAGCTTATGCAAATTTATCAGGCTGGAGTACGAAAGGGGAATTTGCTTTCCCTTGTTGCAATAAAAGTAAAAAATCTGTATGGCTTAAACATTCCAAAAAATGGGCATACATGGGTCACAGGCGTTTTCTCCCTCCCCAGCACAGGTTCAGAAAGGACAGAGTGGCATTTGATGGTTCTAGAGAGTTCAGCCCAGCACCAAAGATCATGACAGGAGTCGAAATGTTATCGCAAATTGAGGAAGAAAACATCCGCACGGTATATGAAATTCATGATTTGGTGGCTCCTCCAGTACGTAATATTCGTGCTGCGGGTAGGCAGCGCAGTCACAATTGGAAAAAGAAAAGTATATTTTATAGTCTTCCGTATTGGAAAACTAACATGTTGAGGCATAATTTGGATGTCATGCAGATTGAAAAAAATGTTTGTGATAACATATTGTGGACCATTTTAGGTGTCAGTGGAAATTCAAAGGACCATGTTAATGCACGCCGTGATTTGGAAGAAATGGGTTTAAGGAAACAGTTGCATTTACAGTTAGCCGAGGGAAACAAGGCATATATGCCTGCTGCACAGTATTCGATGACTACAGAGGAGAAAGAGACATTTCATTCCATTTTGAATATGGTCAAGGTTCCTGATGGTTACTCTTCTAATATTTCAAAGTGTGTGAATCTGACGAGCAAGACATTGCAAGGGTTGAAAAGTCATGATAATCACATATTACTTCAGCAGTTGATTCCAATCGCAATTTGTGATTGTTTATCCCCCAATGTTGTTCAGCCCTTTATTGAGATGAGTAATTTTTTTAGACAGCTTTGTTTAAGAAATCAACGAATGAGTGATTTAAAAAGTTTGCAGGACCGAATTGTACTTACGCTTTGTCACTTTGAGAAACTCCCCCCCCCCTCATTTTTCGACGTTATGGTCCACTTAACAGTGCACCTAACTGATGAAGTAATGGCTGCTGGTCCAGTGCAATTCAGGTGGATGTATCCTATTGAACGGTATTTGAGTACATTGAAAAGATTTGTACGCAACAGAGCTCGTCCAGAGGCATCAATAGCCAATGGTTATTTGATGGATGAGTGTACTACCTTTTGTGCAGAATATCTTACGGATGTTGAAACAAAATTAGATAAGCCCTCTCGGATTCATGATGGTCCAGTTGGAGAAGGAACCACATTTGATATGGACAACATCGAGTGGATACAAGCACATCGATATATCTTGTTCAATACTCCATCAGTTGCACCATTAATGCAGTAAGTATTTTATCAATGTGCTTGTATAACTTTTACATGTTTTCTTTTCATAAGTTGATCTTTTAAACATCACGTAATCATTTGCAAGAAACACATTAATGAGATAAAATAAGAGATGCATCGTGCGACTGAGTTGCAAATTCAACAATCTCATTATGCGGCATTTCATGATTGGTTCAAGGATTATGTATGTATAAATTGATTTTCATTATGAGTGAAGTATTAAACTAATTCTTTCTGCATATATCAGTATTGATTTTTATAAATTATGTAGGTTCGTAAGCTGAGGGAGTTAGGGGACCCCACGCTACCTGAAGTATTTATCCAACTGGCTGAGGGTCCATCTATAACGGCTCGTCGAGCTATTGATGCTAATGGTTTTCGATTTCACATTAAAGATGTTGACGACAAACGAGAAACACAAAACAGTGGAATCGGTTGTCCCTTTGTCGATTCTGGTTATTACTATGGTCAATTGATAGACATCATTGAAGTTGTATACACACACGGTTTGGAGTACATATTGTTAAAGTGTAATTGGGTTGATCCAGTGCGTGGATGTAAAGTCGATCAATATCAGTTTTCATTGGTGAATTTTAACTATATGTTATACAGAAATAATGAACGAGTTGAGAATGAACCTTTCATCTTGACATCACAAGCGGAACAAGTATTCTTCGTTACTTTGCCTTCGGATCCATGTTGGCAAGTTGTTGTCAAAATGTCTCGGCGAGGAGTGTTTTTATTTGAAGAAGATGAACCCGAGACTGTTCCGTTTGTTTACCAACAACTTGATCAACATACCGTAGTTCAACGTGAAGAAGATATTTATTGGGTCAGAGCGGCTGTTGAAGGAGAAAAGGTCGATTTGCATGCTTAATGAAAGGTATAATTGTTTTCGCCGCTATTCAGTAGAATGTCCTAGGATATCATAAATTATCTAATCATTTTATAAATCCTTATAAGTTTTAATCCTCACTTTTGTAAGTTAATTCAGTCATAAATATTTAGGTTGATTAACTTTCTGATTTTTTAAAATTCATTCACTACTAATTATTCAATCCATTTTTTGTTTGATTAACAGTTGTACAAGTTTGATTTATTAAGAACAATCCAATTTATCTTTTAAAACACTTTGGACTCATTACTGATATTTTGTATGATTGCAGACATGTCAGGGGAAGAGGCAGAAAATCCACATCATCCATCTGAGGCATCTACGTCTCAGGGTCGAGGTATGTTTGACATTCATTATCTATATTATTTATGTAATTAACATATATATATATATATATATATATATAACATTTGTCAATTTATATATAAAATTGTTTTCAACAGGATCAGACTCGGCTGCTTCTTCCTCTCGCAGGAGAGGCCCTGGTCGTGGCATATTAGCATGGAATTCCGACACGACGATAGATGTTTTCATTTGATGAGGTATTTCATCCCGTGGGACCGAATGCCCCGACATTTATTCGTCAGCTGGGTCATATCATACGTGACCCACATCGATTTCCATTGACAACACATGATTGGGCTTCTATCCCTCAGGACACATTAGATCGTCTACGGAGGGAGGTTCAGGTAAGAAAATAATTTTACTTTATTTTATATTTATAAATAATACTAATATGTTTGATTATTTTCATTATAGCAAAATTTGAAAGTATTCCCTGAAGAGTTTCGGCCCGTGTGTATGAGAAAATGCCGTAAGCTGTGGAAAGATTATAAAGGCAAAGTGAAGAGGGACCACTGGGTACCAAATGTGGGTGCCCCTGACATTTTGGAAAAAGTCCCGAGAGGTGTCCTCCCGGCTCAGTGGCGTGACTTGGTTTCATATTGGTCTACTGAGGGTGTTGCGGTTTGTATATTAATTATTTTGCTGTATATATATTTTCAAGAATATGTGATTTGTTTGAAATTTGAATGAATTGAATGTAGGAGGTGTCAACACGCCATTCGGAGAATCGAGCGTTGCAGGGACCAGCTCACAGGCTCAGGACTCGTCACGTGTCTCAGATCCGACATGAGGTATATATTATTCATTTTTTAATTTATTAATTAATATGGTTTTGTGTTTATATTCTTTTAATATACAGTTGTGAGGGCAAGGTGCAGCAACTGATAAAATGTCGGTGTGGATAAGGACTCGTGATCGCAATGATCCAGAGGTTGCAGCATTGATAGTAAGTGTCTGTACTTACCAATAATTACATAAATCTTTATATTAACATATATATATTTATATATATTTAAATATTTCACAGGATCAATTTGAAGCTGAGTTAGAACATCTGCCAGAGGACCAGTGACAGCTTCCCATGCGACGGGATGAGATCTTTCATCGCATTATTGGTCGGGACGGGCATGGCTATAGTTTGACCTATGGAGCAGGGATTCCTCGTTCTGTAGTGTCACGCGCTGCGGTTGTCGGTCCTGCTGTTGCTCATATGACACAGCAGATGTCAGATTTTGAGGCACGGCTGCGCGCTTCCGAGGAGACAAATGCGCAATTGACAGCTGAGGTTAGAGCACTGCGGGAATATGTGCGTCGAGCTGATGGTACAGGGGATCATACGACGCAGGTATATACTGTATTTATTTATTTAATATAAATTATTTTTGTTATTAAAATATTTATAATGTTTATTTGTTGTAGGGCACCTGGCCCACCAGAAGGAGGTAGCAGTGATGGCAACGCGTGACGCACCATATATTCACGAGATATGTTTTTTGTTGTTACTGGTAGGGTTGACATTGATATACTGTATTTATTCATTTAAGTAATGCATTATTACCATCCATGGTGGTCTTTTAAATATTTTATACACATATTGAGTTTTTGATCAGATAATTTTGAATGATTCTACATTTGAAAAAGTCGAACTAATTCCAACAGATCAATAAATCTGATATTATAGATTATGTATTATCCAATATATTTTTATAAATTTCTGTATGGTATCGATAAAAGAAATATGTATTAATTAGATGTTATCACTTTTTATTTTTCACTTTTGTAATCAATGGGATGGCCTTTGCACCCCCGGAGAGACCCCGGCACGCCCCGTGACAGCCCCCCCCCCCCCCCCCCGCACCGCCCGAACAGCCCCCCGCACCCGCCGTACAACCCCCCGCACCCCCGTACAGCCCCCCGCCACCCCCGTACAGCCCCCACACCCCCCCCCCCCCCCCCCCGCACCCCCGTACAGCCCCTCGCACGCCGCCGTACAGCCCCCCCCGCACCCCCGTACAACCCCCCGCACCCCCGTACAGCCCCCCGCCACCCCCGTACAGCCCCCCCCCCCCCCACCCGCACCCCCGTACAGCCCACCGCACCCCCGTACAGCCCCCCCGCACCCCCGTACAGCCCCCCGCACCCCCGTACAGCCCCTCGCCACCCCCGTACAGCCCCCCGCCACCACCGTACAGCCCCACACACCCCCGTACAGCCCCCCCCCCCCCCCCCCCCCCCGCACCCCCGTACAGCCCCCGCCACCCCCGTACAGGCCCCCGCCACCCCCCGTACAGCCCCCCGCACCCCCGTACAACCCCCCCGCCACCCCCGTACAGGCCCCCGCCACCCCGTACAGCCCCCCGCACCCCCGTACAGCCCCCCCCCCCCCCCCCCCCCCCCGCACCCCCGTTCAACCCCCCCACACCCTGTACAGCCCCCCGCACCCCTGTACAGCCCCCCGCACCCCCGTACAGCCCCCCCGCACCCCCGTACAGCCCCCCCGCACCTCATTCAGAAGTGTCGTGTGACCGCGGTGGCCGGAAACGCGTTTCCGGCGCCATTAAACACCAAAACGGGCGTGCGGCGGTCCAATTCAGAGCAAACGTGCTCCGAACGACCTGAAACCGCACGGAAACGATAGAAATATTATTCCTGAGATGCAGGAGGAGGCCGCACTTCCATCGGACGTGCGGTGCGCGCGGGCACGTCCGATTGTGTCGATTTCAGCAGCGTGACGCGCGCTGAAATGGCGCATTGGGGGGGTCAAAAACACCCCGAACGACGTCCGAATGCCACGAAACTGTACGACAACATCCGAGGCGTGAATTGTGAAATGGTCGGCCAGAAGGCACCTCATTCGGAGGTGCCGTGTGACCGCGGCGGCCGGAGAATGCGTTTTCCGGCGCCATTAAACACCAAAACGGCGTGCGGCGGTCCAATTCGGAGCAAACGTGCTCCGAACGACCTGAAAACCGCACGGGAACGATAGAAATATTATTCCTGAGATGCAGGGAGGAGGCCGCACGTCCATCGGACGTGCGGTGCGCGCGGCACGTCCGATTGTGTCGTTTTCAGCAGCGCGGCGCGCGCGTGAAATGGTGCGTTGGGGGTCAAAACCACCCGAACGACCTCCGAATGCCACAAAACCGTACGACAACATCCGGGGCGTGAATTGTAAAAATGGTCGGCCAGACGGCACCTCATTCGGAGGTGCCGTGTGACCGCGGCGGCCGGAAAACGCGTTTCCCGGGCGCCATTAAACACCAAAACGGCGTGCGGCGGTCCAATTCGGAGCAAACATGCTCCGAACGACCTGAAAACCGCACAGGAACGATAGAAATAGTTGTTTCTGAGATGCAGGGAGGAGGCCGCACGTCCATGCGGACGTGCGGTGCAACGCGGAACGTCCGATTGTATCGTTTTCAGCAGCGCGGCGCGCGCGCTGAAATGGCGCGTTGGGGGGGTCAAAAACCACCCGAGACGACCTCCGAATGCCACAAAACCGTACGACAACATTAGGGGCGTGAATTGTGAAATGTTCGGCCAGACGGCACCTCATTCGGAGGTGTCGTGTGACCGCAGCGGCCGCGAAACGCGTTTCCGGCGCCATTAAACACCAAAACGGCGTGCGGCGGTCCAATTCGGAGAAAACGTGCACTGAACGACCTGAAACAGCACGGGAACGATAGAAATATTATTCCTGAGATGAAGGAGGAGGCCGCACGTCCATCGGACGTGCGGTGCGCGCGGCGGTGTACGTCCGATTGTGTCGTTTTCAGCAGCGCGGCGCGCGCTGAATGAAAGTGCGCTGCGTTGGGGGGTCAAAACCACCCGAACGACCTCCGAATGCCACGAAACCGTACGAGAACATCCGGGGCGTGAATTGTGAAATGGTCGGCCAGACGTCACCTCATTCGGAGGTGTCGTGTGACCGCGGCGGCCAGAAACGCGTTTCCGCGCCATAAAACACCAAAACGGCGTGCGACAGTCCCATTCGGAGCAAACGTGCTCCGAACGACCTGAAACCGCACGGGAACGATAGAAATATTATTCCTGAGATGCAGGAGGAGGCCGCACGTCCATCGGACGTGCGGTGCACGCAGCACGTCCGATTGTGTGTTTTAAGCAGCGCGGCGCGCGCTGAAATGGCGCGTTGGGGGGGTCAAAACCACCCGAATGACGTCCGAAAGCCACGAAACCGTACGACAACATCCGGGGCGTGAATTGTAAAATGTTCGGCCAGACGGCACATCATTCGGAGGTGCCGTGTGACCGCGGAGGCCGGAAATGCGTTTCCGGCGCCATTAAACACCAAAACGGCGTGCGGCGGTCCAATTCGGAGCAAACGTGCTCCGAACGACCTGAAACCACACGGGAACGATAGAAATATTATTCCTGAGATGAAAGAGGAGGCCGCACGTCCATCGGACGTGCGGTGCGCGCGGCACGTCCGATTGTGTCGTTTTCAGCAGCGGGGCGCACGCTGAAATGGCGCGTTGGGGGGTCAAAACCACCCGAACGACCTCCGAATGCCGCGAAACCGTACGACAACATCCGGGGCGTGAATTGTGAAATGGTCGGCCAGACGGCACCTCATTCGGAGGTGCCGTGTGACCGCGGCGGCCGGAAACGCGTTTCCGGCGCCATTAAACACCAAAACGGCGTGCGCCGGTCCAATTCGGAGCAAACGTGCTCCGAACGACCTGAAACCGCACGGGAACGATATAAATATTATTCCTGAGATGTAGGACGAGGCCGCACGTCCCATCGGACGTGCGGTGCGTGCGGCACGTCCGATTGTGTCGTTTTCAGCAGCGCGGCGCGCGCTGAAATGGCGCGTTGGGGGGTCAAAACCACCCGAACGACCTCCGAATGCCACGAAACCGTACGACAACATCCGGGGCATGAATTGTGAAATGGTCGGCCAGACGGCACCTCATTCGGAGGTGCCGTGTGACCGCGGGCGGCCGGAAACGCGTTTCCGGCGCCATTAAACACCAAAACGGCGTGCGGCGGTCCAATTCGGAGAAACGTGCTCCGAACGACCTGAAACCGCACGGGGAACGATAGAAATATTATTCCTGAGATGCAGGAGGAGGCCGCATGTCCATCAGACGTGCGGTGCGCGCGGCACGTCCGATTGTGTTGTTTTCAGCAGCGCGGCGCGCGCTGAAATGACGCGTTGGGGGGGTCAAAACCACCCGAACGACCTCCGAATGCCACAAAACCATACGAAAACATCCGAGGCGTGAATTGTGAAATGGTCGGCCAGACGGAACCTCATTCGGAGGTGCCGTGTGACCACAGCGGCCGGAAACGCGTTTCCGGCGCCATAAAACACCAAAACGGCGTGTGGTGGTCCCATTCGGAGCAAACGTGCTCCAAACGACCTGAAACCGCACGGGAACGATAGAAATATTATTCCTGAGATGCAGGAGGAGGCCGCACGTCCATCGGACGTGCGGTGTACGCGGCACGTCCGATTGTGTCGTTTTCAGCAGCGCGACGCAAGCTGAAATGGCGCGTTGGGGGGTCAAAACCACCCGAACGACGTCCGAATGCCACGAAACCGTACGACAACATCCGGGGCGTGAATTGTGAAATGGTCGGCCAGACGGCACATCATTCAGAGGTGCCGTGTGACCGCGGCGGCCGGAAACGCGTTTCCGGCGCCATTAAACACCAAAACGGTGTGTGGCGGTCCAATTCGGAGCAAACGTGCTCCGAACGACGTGAAACCGCACGGGAACGATATAAATATTATTCCTGAGATGCAGGAGGAGGCCTCACGTCCATCGGATGTGCGGTGCGCGCGGCACGTCCGATTGTGTCGTTTTCAGCAGCGCGGCGCGCACTGAAATGGCGCGTTGGGGGGTCAAAACCACCCGAACGACATCTGAATGGCACGAAACCGTACGACAACATCCGGGGCGTGAATTGTGAAATGGTCGGCCAGACGGCACCCTCATTTGGAGGTGCCGTGTGACCGTGGCGGCCGGAAACGCGTTTCCGACGCCATTAAACACCAAAACGGCGTGCGGCGGTCCAATTTGGAGCAAACGTGCTCCGAACGACTTGAAACAGCACGAGAACGATAGAAATATTACTCCTGAGATGCAGGAGGAGGCCGCACATCGATCGGATGTGTGGTGTGCGCGGCACGTCCGATTGTGTCGTTTTCAGCAGCGCGGCGCGCGCTGAAATGACGCGTTGGGGGTCAAAACCACCCGAACGACCTCCGAATGCCACGAAACCGTACGAAAACATCCGGGGCGTGAATTGTGAAATGGTCGGCCAGACGGCACCTCATTCGGAGGTTCCGTGTGACCGCGGTGGCCGTAAACGCGTTTCCGGCGCCATTAAACACCAAAACGGCGTGCGGCGGTCCAATTCGGAGCAAACGTGCTCCGAACGACCTGAAACCGCACGGGAACGATAGAAATATTATTCCTGAGATGTAGGAGGAGGCCGCACGTCCATCGGACATGTGGTGCGCGCGGCACGTCCGATTGTGTCGTTTTCAGCAGCGCGACGCGCGCTGAAATGACGCGTTGGGGGGTCAAAACCACCCGAACGACGTCCGAATGCCACGAAACCGTACGACAACATCCGGGGAATGAATTGTGAAATGGTCGGCTAGACGGAACATCATTCGAGGTGCCTTGTGACCGCGGCGGCCGGAAACGCGTTTCCGGCGCCATTAAACACCAAAACGGCGTGCAACGGTCCAATTCGGAGCAAACGTGCTCCGAACGATTTGAAACCGCACGGGAACGATAGAAATATTATTCCTGAGATGCAGGATGAGGCCGCACGTCCATCGGACGGGCGGTGCGCGCGGCACGTCCGATTGTGTCGTTTTCAGCAGCGCGGCGCGCGCTGAAATGGCGCGTTGGGGGGTCAAAACCACCCGAACGACCTCCGAATGCCACGAAACCGTACGACAACATCCGGGGCGTGAATTGTGAAATGGTCGGCCAGACGGCACCTCATTCGGAGGTGTCGTGTGACCGCGGCGGCTGGAAACACGTTTCCGGCGCCATAAAACACCAAAACGGCGTGCGACAGTCCCATTCGGAGCAAACGTGCTCCGAACGACCTGAAATGAGATTATTTCTTGAATCGAAGTTTTTAAATTATTATAGCACAATGATTTGATATTATATATATATTAAATATATATTTAAACATTTAAAATATATTATATATATATATATATATTTAAAATATTTTATTTAATAGTATATATATGAATATATATATATATATATATATTTATATTCAATTCAATAAAAAAAAATTTAATTTTTTTTTTAGAATAGCGACCGCCATAGGCGGTCGCTATAGGGTGCCCGGCAGAGGGCCTTCAGCGACCGCCTGGCGGTCGCTGAAGGCCGATCTGCCGGCCTTCTTTAGCGACCGCCAATGGCGGTCGCTATAGGGTGCCCGGGAGAGGGCCTTCAGCGACTGCCATTGGCGGTCGCTCAAGGCCTCTAGCGACGAGGCAACAGCGACCGCCAATGGCGGTCGCTGCGCGGCCGCTAGAGACCTTTAGCGACCGCCAATGGCGGTCCCTAATATCTTTATTTACAGTAGTGCTGGGACGATCAGTTACCATTGGTTGAGTTTTCATACAACAACAGCTATCACTCCTCCATTGGGATGACACCTTTCGAGGTGTAGTATGGGCGACCTTGCATTTCACCTTTGTGTTGGACTGACCCTGGGGAGTCAGCACTCGTGGGACCAAAGATGGTATAGGCTACCACGGAGAAGGTGAAGATCATCCATGAGAGGATGAAGACTACACAAAGCAGGCAGATGTTGTATGATGATAGGAGACGGAGACCTCTGGAGCTCGAGGATGGAAACCAAGTCTTTATACGGGTCTCACCCCGACATGGTCTACGTAGATTTGGCCAAGGCGACAAGTTATCTCTGAGGATCATCAGACCTTTTCAGGTCCTCAACAGAGTTGGCAAGGTGGAATACTAATTAGCTCTTCCACCTTAGTTGCACCGGGTACATGACGTCTTCCACGTATCATAGCTAAGAAGATACGTGCATGACACTTCTCACATCATCGACAATGGCAAGTTAGACATCGATTATTGGATGACTTTTAAGGAGGTTCAAGTAGAGATTGAGGATTGACAGGAGCGGGTCCTTTGTGGACAGTCAATATCTCTGGTACGCGTTCACTTGTAGTACGAGAACCTCTAGGAGAGCACATGGGAGCAGTAGGCTCCGATGCATGCCCAGTACCCAAACTTGTTTAACTAGTTTGAGTTGTGTCTTATGGGGACGTAGATCCTGGAGGTGTGGAGAATGTAAAGACTCAAAATTTCCATGTAATTTTTTTAAATAAATGGGAATTTTATGAGTCCTCGAAAATTGATGGCACGTGATTCCAAGGCCCGGAGTGACTGGAATGAATTTCGTAGATTTTATTTGGGCACATTCAGTAAAAATGTGAGCCTGTTTTTCCAAATTTTGAATCGGTGCTTGGAAATGAAATTTGAGGGCACCGTTGAACTAGTTGCACCGGTATTCGCTTAAAGAGACTTTCACCTCGACATTAGTTGGTCAAGGGTGAAAGTTAGTTTTTGGGATTTTTTGTGAAAATAATAAAATAAAATAAACCCACGTTATATTTTATTTTGTTGTAACCACCCTCCCATGGGATGTTCAGGGGTGGGGTCCACCGGTACTAAACCTCCTCTTCTTGATTTATTATGGTGGGGACCACCCGAAATCTCAAAACCTCCCTATTTGAATTTGGTAGTGGGGACCGCCCGACCCTTATTAATAGGGGGAGAGGAAAACCTCAAAACTCCCTCATTATTGTGGAGGAGCATCTTGGGATTCCTCTATAATTAATTGTGCCAACCCTCATGCTTTAATTATGATACCCACCATAATTAATGAAACGTTTTAAATTATGCCAACAAAATAATAGATTGCATAATCTATTATTTTGGGACGCCTTACATTTTGGTGGAATTGGGGAGAGGAGGAGCTTTGAGAGAAATCTCTCCAACAAAGAGCACAACACCAATGAAAAATTTTCCACCAATTAATAATGCAGGCCTCCTTTGACCATCTTCCTTGGGGATTCTTCCGACGTGGAACGTCCTCATCTACGGCGAATCGACGACCGTACTTCCTTCATGCTCCATCTTCATCATGTGAATGAGGTAGGGGTTTAATGCTATTTTATTATCACATTCCATGTACTCCTTTCTTCTCTAGTGTGGGTTTGGGAATAAATAAATTGTGAAAGATCATGGTTGGTGTTCATTGTTTTGTTCTTTGTGAACTGCTTGCTACCACTCGAAACGCAGAGGGTGAGGCCCAAACTAACATGGAATGAACCCTCCGCCATTCTTCTTTGGTGTGTTTTTCGAAATGGAATAAGATGAAAAAGGAAACGGTGCTCCTCCACCCGTGGCCACCGTGCCCGCAGCCACCCCCACCCATTGCCACCACCGCCCGGGCCACCACCGCCCGTGACCTCCACCTCCTGCGTCCCCCACCACCTGTGGCCCCTCCGCCCACCTCCACCGCCACTGCCGCCCGTGGCCCCCACCTCCTGTGGCCAACGCGCCTCGTGGAACTCTGCCGCTCGCTGCCTCGCTTCGTCGCTACATGGCCCCCACGACCTCTGCCATTATGCGCCGTCACCAAGCTATCGTTCTGAGTCGAGCCACCACTCCGGGTCGTGCGGCCTTCGCCCCTCGTGGTAACCTGGCCAAACTAGCCCGTTCTTCCCATAACTCCTCGACCAAACCGTCATTCACCCCACGTGGCGCCTTGGCCGAACAGGTCTGTGCCCCATGTGGCACCCCGGCCGAACCGGCCCGCACCGCCCCGACCGAACCGGCCAAGGTCCCCCGCGGTGCCCCAGCCGAACCGGCCCATGCCCCCCGCGGTTCCCAAACCCAACCGGCCGGTGCACCCCACGATGACCAGGCGGAACAGACCCCGCGCCCCTGTGGTGCCTCGGTCGAACCAGCTCTGCGCCCTCGCAAAACCGCCACAGCTGAGCTGCCCCGTGGTGCCCGCGGGCTCTATGACCCCTCGTGGCCCTCACGGCCTGCTAGACCTCCCAATAGACCGAGCTGCATCACAGGTCGGGGCTAACCCAACTTTTTGGTCCGGGTCGACCCATGCCAGGTCAGGTCGGGTCGGTCCGACCGGGTCAGACCGGACTCGGGCCCACTACGACCCATTTACGCTCTTTTGGCTATAAGTTTGGCACTGGTCGACTGTTTGATGAACCATCACCGGTGATGAAGATCTTGGAGCGTGATGGTCCCTTTGAGTGATACTCCACTATGTTTTGGATTGAGATAGGATTTAACTAGGTTGGATTGAGCATGAATCCAATTGGGCCCCTTGGAGTAAAAGGCTAATAACTCACAGACCAGACATCTGATGGACACACCGTATTTTGACTGATGTCCCCTTTGACAGGGAAGACCTTTGAGATACTTCTTCATGGGACTTCGTGGAAATTATAGAATCGACCAGTAGATTGTGGAGTGGATACTCTTGGATACGAGAAAGAATTTATACGAGAACCTAGTTGCTGGATGAGACTTGAAAACTGCTAACCATTTGACATGGAGTGACTCGACTGGACCAGTGGGGAGCTCCATGGTGAAACGACAGAACAACAGTTGGGAGCACCTTGGTGACTCGGCAGACCCACGATACTCGACTGGTGGAGTACCTCTGCAGGCTATGAGGGGGAGCACCTTTTTGTGACGCGGAAGTCCCGCGGTGGGGAGCTCCTCTGTGTGACACAGTAGACCCATGGTACTCAACTGGAGGAGTACCTCAGCAGTCCAAGGTTAGTGGGAAGCATCTCTATGTGACATGGCATGCCCACTATACTCGATAGAGAAGAAGTTCTCCAGTAGCCAAGGGTTCAGAATGCTACTTGTTACTACCCCTAGAATAAATCCTGTTATGAGATGAGTCAGAACCTATCTGTTTTCCTCATGATTGAGATGGTTCACATGATAAATTAGGTATATGTATAGGAATATACCTAAGTAAGGCTATCAATTTATTTCATACTTTTTGTTTTATCCTTGTTGGATTTTTGTGAGACCTTGAGGGTCTCAGGGTCCCGACTAAGTATCGTTATACTCACCCCTACACGGGTTGTGCCATCACCTTTTTGTTTTGGATGTAGATGAAAGACAGTGTTGACTGACGCTGAGAGTACTCAAAATTGATGTTGCACAGAGGTGAACCATACGGCATGTCGGAACGTGGAGGATATGGACGGACATGGAGTGATAAGGAGGGGATCTATACATACTCTTCAGGTAGGAACCTCAAAGGATGACCCAGTAGCTGTCTTTATTTTTCTTCAGTTGCATTTCATTTCAGTTGTACTTGTACTTTCTAGTTGGCCTTGTATTATGGCCCCTTATTACTTACTATAATCACTTTTTTTACTATACAATTGACTAGTGTTCGTACCATGTTGTGTGTTTGGTTGCTTATTTTGACAGGTTATGAAGGCAATGCCTTCACAGTTTTAAGGATTACGCCTTTGTTGCTAGTCACCAGCCCCTTGCCTATGGAAAGCGAGCTTGGGGTTGTCAAGGCACGGGCCCCGGGGGACGGGTCGTCATACGTACTGACCTCGATTTCCTTTTCAACATGTTCTATATGGAACTTTGAACTTGATTCACTTGAAATGGTTGAGGAAGTTTAGTCTATGGCATCATAACTTGAACTCGATGTTATAACATTGAGTACCTTCTTACCTTGATTATTTTCTTTAAAAATATTTTTATATACGTGGAATTATGGCTTGATGTAACCCTTTTTCTTGAATTTATATAATGTCACTTTCAGTCCCACTTTTTTATTTTCCTTCTTGGTTTGATTTGAAAAGTTGTTTTTCTTGAATAAATTTTTCACATTCTTTCTGATCAAATTAAAATATTTACATTCACATTTTAATGAGTCATCATTAATCTCTCTAGAGGTGATTTTTTCTTTATAAGATTGACTTAATTAGATTCAATCTCAGCTCATCACTTCTTAGTAGTGCCTTAAATCTTTAGGAATTTAATAAGCTCTTCTACCACCATTTAATTCACATCCTTATCTTCTTATATGATTATGAATTTGGCAGTCCAATTTCTTGATCTAAATCAATGTATATTTTTCACTAAAGTTTTTATAGAAAACCCATCATTAAGAGGCTTTCAAGCATTGAAAATCTCAACAATACAAGTAAACATACTAGTAATAGATTCAGTTGGATGCATAGAAAAAATTAAAAATATTGATGATATATATCAAATATTGTGTATTTTATCTTATTTGTTCCTTTATGTGTGACTTTTGGTATTTTTCTTATTTAATTAGTGATTTTTGAAGTATATATGAGATCAAATTAATTTAGGGAAATCACGATTTGATGAGTGTTCATGGATTATTCTTTAAGTTAAAATGTATTAATATCATGTGGAGTCCACTTATCACATAGTTTCTCAATGGTAATATATTCATGCATAACCATCAACCAAATAGGGTAACATGTTCTTCTAAAAAATACTGACATAATATTTTTCTAATAAGAGTAATTTTTTCCATCTAATAAAAAATTATGAGCATAAGAGGTAGATGTCATCATAAAATAGATCTTTTAAGTCAAATAATATTTAAAAACCAATTTGTTTTCAAATAAATATTTTTTTAATAAACAAAAAAAGAGTTCCCTATAGACTAATTATTGGCTAGAGATAAATGGAAATAGTTGTGTAAATTGACATTTTAGAAATTAAAATCAATTGAAAATGTAATTTGAAAAATAAAAAGGATTTTAAGTGCTAAATAAATAAATAAATAAATTAATAAAGAGATAAATTGATAAATATAATATGCAATAAAAATTTATATTCAATAGAGATAAATTGAGAATACACAGTGAAAAATGATCCTTTCTAATTTATGAAATTATGTGTATTGCTACTGAATGTTGAAATGAGTAAAATAAATGAGAGAGAAAACATGGTTTCATAAAAGATGTCAGAAATAACTCAATGTGATCCCCTATATCTCCTCTCATTTAGTTTTTAGGTTTATAATATTACTCTATTGATTTTTAGGTGATCAAGAAACCTATCCCTCGGTATTATAGTTTATAATAACCCTCTTGAGCTTCATTGTTAGCCCAAGAATTCATCCCTCACTTTTTTGGTAGTGATAAACCATTGGAGACAGTGATGATAAGATAAAGGATTACATTGGGAATCCCATTACGAAGATACACTTAAATAAACTAAAAATATGTTTATAGTTGAGATGAATGATAATGAAAAACGGTTGGAGAAGATCCTTTTAGAATGATGAAAAATAAGAGTTGGATATTTTGAGAAATTAGGAGGATCCACAATATATTTTATATTTAATTAAGGATATTAGAGAAATTTTCGTAATCAGTGTGACTTCCAAGCCTCCTTAGGTCTCATTTTTTAGCTTCTAAATGGAATAGGAAGGTTATATGATTTAATATGGGCATTAAATCCAAATAAATAACTATTAATGGATTTTTACCATCATTAAATGTTGTCTGAGAGATTTTATCTCAACACCACCAGCTTCCCGGTACACTTCATTGGCTGGCCAATGGGTTACCTAAAATGGTAAGAATTGGAAATAGCCCACCGGTTTTCCACAACTGGATAGCTATTGGTTGGTGGTCATATGGAAGAAAATTGAGAGTATGTAACTTCCATTGGTTGGTCAGTGATCCTCCACCAGCTGACTAGTGGAATCCTAGAGAATGATGTGTCTTTTGCATTCATCGTCGTCTAGCCAGTAACACTCCACCAATTATCTGGTGGGTCTTCAATATACATGATCCACTATCCACATGTCACAATATTTCCAGTTCCCTACACCTTGTCGGTGCAGCCTTCATTTTTTCATCTTCAAATAGAGAATCCTTGAATCCCTTCTATTGTCTTCAGTTGATATTCTATCTTAATTCCATGATATTTAAACATGGTAAATAATTAGTATAATTCTTCAACAAGATCAAGATGTCTCCTATGAATTGACTTTAATAGGACCTTTAATGACATGACTTAAAGTCAGATTAATGAGTCTAAAATTAAATCAAATTTAAACCTTAGATACACACAAGAGTGTTTCTGATCATGAAAACACCATGACAGAGAGAGGTACAACAATGGTTTCTTACTCATCAGAAATGGTGATTTATTATTGGTAAATAATAATATTTTTTAACCCATAATGAGGCATTATGTGGAACATAATCCATCAAATACTAATAATATATGAATTTTGAAATAGATTATATATACAAAAAATTTTGGATTTCGGTAGATCCTATAGTGGATATAGAGTTTTTTTTGGTTTTAAATAGGTATTAAAGAATAAAATTGAAATGTCTGGTCAATTTAACGCATACAAAGTTATAATATTTTCAAAAGGGTTTAAATATCATCGAGGTATATATAATTATGAATCATTTCCCCCAATTTCTATATTGAAACCGTTCATAATTTTACTTTCTATAATAATATTCAATGACTTTGAGATTTTGAATATGGATGTCAAAATATCCATCCTAAATAGGACCATTCTAAAAGATTTCTATATGAAACAACCAAAAGTGTTTGTTACTCCAATGGATATCAAATAAGAATGAATGTTTTAGAGATCTATTTATGGATTAATTTAAGAATTTATTTCCTGGAATATTATGGCTAACGAATCCATAATGGAATTTGGTTCCATAAAGAATGATCTTAATAGTTGTTTCAATAATCATATTAGTTGTAGTACATTCATTTAAATGATAGTTTACATAGATGAAATACTACTTATTTTAAATGAAATAAAAGTAATATATTCTTTTAATCCTTTTTGAACACATTCCTATCCATATATTACTTATTTGAAGCAGCATACATTCTTAGAATCAAGATCCATCAAGATATATTCAACACACTTTTTATATGACAACCTGTATTTCTATACACTTTAATTTCTGATTTTTTACATAATTATGTAATTAATACAACCCTAGAAGACCATGAGGCCTAGTTTCTTTAGGTAATTAGGTAGATAACATAAAAATTAGAAAAACAAATACATAAACATATACTAAATCTCCATTAAAATACCTTAAATTCCTTTTAACTTCTAAAACATCAAGGGATAACCTGGCGATATACATATGAAATTGGTTAAATATAAATTCGAGTAAGGTAATATTCAAAGACAAACATGATAGAAGTAATACATTTGAATCAATAGGAGTATGAAGGTAAAATAAGAGGGTTTTGAATCATAAACGTGAACATAAAATCATGATAAAAAATGATTACATAATAGTAACATGAGAATAAGAAAATAACATAAAAATGAAATCATAAGAATATGAAAAGAATAACCACCAAGATATCATAACATTGTGTTTTTAGGATAACCACTCATTCACTATATATGGTATCATGTGAGATAAAAGCATTTCCCAATGAATTGTAATGTTATATAATTACTGGCCCACCTGTCACATTCATTTCAGGTATGTGCATAAATATTCCACATATAATATACAACATAAGGATGTATTTTATAGATTTTAGACCCACAATGAATTAGTGTGGTTTCAGAAATTGAATTCCCCATTCAGTGAAGGATAAGTATAACTAGGTGAATACCCTTGTGTAGAAATTCGTCTGGGTATCCACTACACTAATTGTTGGCATGAAAAATCATAGGATAATTTTGATAGTATAACAGGGGTACGAAATGATTCGTGGATGGGTTTAATAAGAGTAAAAAGGGACTCTAATATATTGGAAATAATTTTTAAAGTAATATGTATATGTAAGAATATATTCGAACATGAATAATTTTAAATAGAAATTCATGATATAAAGAAGGTTCTTGAATAAAGAGGATAATGATACGATCTATTACCTTGATATGACAATAAAAAAAGATTGAGAGTAAATTATTAAAGGTTTTGAGACTTTTTTAAAGGGATCTAGAGATGGGAGAGTTGATTTACTTTCAGCTCCAAGGGTTTTGAGTGAAAATAAATGGGAGGATAGGTGTGTTTTGTAGAAAAAGAGAGAATAATTATTTATTAATTTTTAAACATAGGTTTTGGACTCTATATGATAAATTAATCCAAACCAAAATTCATCCCATTGTTTTTTCTCATGTTTTTTTACAAAAGAGGCATGGTTTTTTTACATAAAAATTATAGGAATCAAAATCCTTAAAATAATACCCTTGTTGATGTGGAGGTAAGTCATATTTATAAATGATTTATTTTAAAACCATAAAATATAATATAGGTTTTATAATATTTGTTATGGGTTTATAAAATTAATCAATTAACTTCCAAAACACATTATTTTAATGTGATAATAGAATTTTGTTGAAACGCTTCAACCCCAAAATCCCGGAGTCAGTGCATTATTTTATTACATTGGAATAACAACACATAATCAAATCCTGAAGAAACGATTAATTTAGTAATCTTGGAAATCCAGATTACATACATGATACCCATAATAGATTATGAAATAGAAGATACAAACATGAGACATAATAAAAATAAATAAACACCATCCTTTATAAAGCTTATTCAAATATTTATTCTCCATAACTTGGGGAAGGGAAACATAATAAGGGTGAGCTTAATTGATTAGTAAGGTTTAGTAAAGCATATCAGAAGCAATAATGAATCAATGATAATAATCAATATGGAATGTTAAATAGTTTAACACACATGTCATGTAATTAATAAACTGAAATGATAAATAATATAGAAAGGAAATAAATGAAAACATGAGCCATTTAAGTAACTAGATAAAGGGTAATAAATTTGGAAATGTATGAAATTGAAAATTCTATCACATAATCAATAAACTGAAAATGAAAAGTATCCATAGATACATTGATTCAAAATCTCATGGATAATAATAATAGAATCTAAATGAGGGAAATTCGTAATTATTAGACGTTAAGTCCCAGGAACATGAAAACCTATACTATCAAGACCATTCACAAGATAATATAAATTAAAGGTAGACACCCAATCAATTTTCAAAACTTATTTTCCTCATGAGAATCTCTCAATGCATTGAGGTTCTATATAAAGTATGTGCCCCGCCTATCATTTCCAGTCCAAATAATTCCCTGTATAGAATAATCCAAATAAATAACATTCCTTATAAAATAACTGTATTAAATGAGAAACTCATAATTATAAATAATTCCCCAGTTAATCAAATAACTATCTAAGTAAATACCACATATAAAATGGTATATGGTTTAGGAAATAGTAATATCCCGGATATATTACATGGATAATTAGGGGAAACTCAATGCTCAATGATCATATGAAATTGAATATTTCAATGGGACAATCAAAGAAATCAAGGAAGTGAATATAAATAATTTCCCAGGACAAATCAGTAAAAAACCGTCCAAATAATAGATATAGATGGTATCAATACAAAATATCCCAAATGGAGTAAAAATAATGGGTTTTTTGTTATTTATTATATAAAATAATAAATCTAAAAATTATTCTTGAGGAAAAGATCCTTTATTTGCAAAAAAACTTTTGAAAAAAAAATCATTGAATATAATTTTTTAAAAAAATTTAATTGAAATTAATATTTTTAAAACTGAAAATGGATATTCAAATAAATGACTATGGACAAATCAATACATGTTATACGAGGTAAAAAAACATTCATTTTTCAACGTAAAAATGGTTTGAAAATGTCTTATTCGTAAAGAAACAAGAAGATTCCTTTGAAAACATTAATAAATAATAAAAGGGGAAAAAAATTCATTAAAAAATCATTTTTTAAAGGTTAAAAACATTTTTAGAATACATGATTTTTATAAGAAAATCGGATCTCCAACTAAATAGAAAAACAAAGTTGTGTTTTCTAAAAAAACATTTTCAAAAAAATTTTAAGTACTAGAGAATGAAAAATGGTATTATTACTTAATATAGGTAATGAATAACTATATTAGATTAAAATTAAATCATTTGTTGAACAATTATCAAAATAATTCTTTGAATAGAAATTCATGTACAAATTATCTTGAATAAAATTGACTTTGTGAAATAAACCCTTGAAAATTATATAACATCGAAGTGAGAATAAATCAATGAGTAGATTATGTGTATTAACTATAAATACAAATAATGAAGTATTAATAAAAATATATATTTTAAAAAGTTATTAAACATATAATATTATAATATTAATGATAATGAGTATGTAATATACCTCAAAGAAAAAAATTGAGTTATGAAATTCTATTCCACTTGGTAACTTTTAACTCAATTACCCTAAAAATAAACAATTCAAGTTTAAACCCCAAATATCATGATGATAAAAATTTTAATGATTTAAAATATCAAAATGTTACATATATATAAAAATATAAAAGAAAATAGGTGTATGAAAATTATATATTCCTTATTGAAAGAAAATGAGATAAGAATCTCTTACCTTTCCTTTCGGGTGAAAGCCCATTAACCTACTTTTTAAGGTGTTTAAACATGTTATTAAATTAAAAAAGAAACATATTAATATTTATGATATCATATATTGTCCACTTATTAAATCTTATTACCTATTTAAGAATAACCTTTCATTATTTTAACTATTTCGGGAGTTAATTGCTTAGCTTGTCGAGTATGTTTTAACTTTTTTTGTTCTTATTAAATTTGTAATGGTTTAATAATTATATAGAATATAAAACATGATTTTAATGTCATATATATACATTATATATGTAACCACAATAATCTATAATTTTTATAGATAAGAAATGAAATGCATTGTTCATGGAGACGGTAGTCCTCACATACACATGATCGCTATATTCATTTCATTATTGTATTTTAAAAGAAGGATAAGTAAATAATATATATATAAATATATATTATAATTATATTACATGATTTATTTCATATATTTAATATATTTTTATTATAATTATCCTTAATAAGTTCCATTTTTAGTGTGAACGTATCACATCAATTTGAGGGGGCGGTAGTCCACACATCCTCAAACAATGTCATTCTATTAAAGAAAAATGGAAAGTATTAAATTTATGTGTTATTAAAGGATTAAATAAGTATAAATACATAATAAATATCATATATATCAAATATAAAAAGATTTTACATCATAATATCCTACCATGAAAGTTGTAAAAGGGAAAACGAAGAATTGTTGTTTCGTGAGGCGGTAGTCCACTATACACGAACAGTGAGTTCATTACCCATTAAATGGAAGTGTGTGTTAGTGTAGGTCGAATACTTAATAAAAAAATGTAAAATTATATTATGTATACCTTTTTTACAATATGTACATGGAAGAATAATATTTTAATTGGTGTAGAAGTAAATGAATGAAAAGTGATCTTTGAAATCATTACCTTAAAAATTGGGTACTCCTTTTGGTTTATACAAAATGGATTCCTTGGAAGGATTTGTGCCAAAATGGAGTATTCAAGTTATAGGGAAGGATTTTGGAAATCTATTTAGTCTGATATTTGACTAACCTTAGTGGTTTTAGAGGTGTGAGTAATGGGGAGAAGTGGTGGCCTTTTATAGTGAAGGAGGAGTGGCACTCTTGTAATACTTTGACAAAGGAATTATTCCCATGTTTTTTAGGTTGAAACCGGATACAATAATGGATCAAATTATATCCAAGAGTATATATGGTTGAAATATGTCCATCCAATAGGTTTTTTGAAGGTTTATTGGTCTTTTTGGTCCCTAAGGATATGGTTAATCCATTATTAAGCTTAATTTAATCTTAAACGTTGTAATTAATTTTAATAACTTAAACTAATATTTTTTGTCAAAAAAAGTTGGCGTAATTATAAATTATAAATTTTGATGATTCAAAATGTGTAATAAAAATTTTCAAAATTCAAATAATAGAAGTAGTGTAAATTTATTTAAATTTAATCCTGCAAGAGGGACGACAATGTGAGTTTTTAAAGTATAAATAGCTAAAAGATTGTTGAGTTTTTTCATTAAATTTCAAAATTAAATTGATTATAATGAAATAAATTGGATAATTTTTTAATATTTTATATAATTTTACTTTAAAACTGATTCAAAATATGATTTTACACTATAAATAAACTACATGAAATATCGGTTTTGAGTTAAAATTTATTATTTTTAACTATTCCTTAAATATGATATTTTTCCAAAAAATATCAAAAAATCACCCTAAATTAATTTTTATGTTATGTTTCTATCTAAAATATAAAGTTAATTTTGAAATATAAAATATATAAAAGTTTCAAAATTTTAATTTAAAATTTTTTCTCCATTAAAATGTTGTAAAAATTACTTAATAAAAATATAGGTTTTTAAGTGTAAAATTTGGATTGTTCATATCTTATTCTTATCAGATATATTGGATTAATATAAAAAATATTTATTTTATAAATAATATATATAAATATATATATCACATTAATATCACTCAATAATTATAATTAGTTAGGGAAAAATAACTTTACCCGGATAAAAATAATAATATTTTTCTTCATATTGAATCGATTTTCATATTATTTTGTAATTACTTTTTAACCAATGAATTTATATTATATTTGTGTAAACCATATATTTTAATAATTTATTTAACACTTTTCATATCTACTAATTTAAAGAAAATTTTATATTAAATAATGTGTTAATATTATATATCGTTATTTGGTAAAACTCGGTCTTGTGTGTAATGAAAGCTAGTTAAAGAAACTCAATGTTTAGTATTCTCAATCAAAATCAGTATCATGGGTATTGTAATATATAGAATATATTTAAATTATTTAAAATAGTAAATATATTTTAAATAATCCGGATAATATATTCTCTTATGCGCTTGGTGTCGCATATCATACATGTTATCAAATAAAAGTTACTCTTTCATAATTTTATGGTCATTACATTCTCCCCACCTTAATTAAATAGCATCCTCACAATTTAAACTCATTCTTGCTAATATATTGTATAAAAATTCATATGTCTGAAAACCCACATGTGAGAAGGGTTTATAAAACAACCTCTAGAAAAGAGAGAATGGGAACCAAAATGTAACTAGGTCTTTATGTAAGAGAACATTAGCATAATGTAATGAGATGTACTTAGAGGAAAAGAATAAATATTTATAGGGTGTGATTGAGGTAATCCATAAAGAACAAGTCAATGATTAATGTAAAGTTGAGAGTGTCAAATCTATAATTCATTAATGATTTAAGAGATAATCAGTTCATTAGAAATTAAGATATTAGGTCTATATTTTATTTCAAAATTATTTTCCTAATGTTGGGTAATTATTTTACTGACCAATAATATAAGAAAATATTATTAATTTATTGGTTTCAATTTTATATGATCAATACTAAATTTTGGTTTTACTTTGATCAAATTCTAATTCATCCATTTACTTCCATAAATTAATTTCCAATGATGAATTTTTTTATGTTTGAATCACTAAAAGAAATGTTTAAAGTACCATAAGGCGTATAAAAGAGTGAAAATACTATCTATTTGTCTTTAAATATCTTTAAAAATCAATATGGTTAATATATTAATCTCTAATATTCAAAATTAATACCACTGGTTCATCGTTAACATTTGTTCATCAAATTGTTTGACTAAAAACAATGAAAATTTAACCAAGACATTTCATTGGTTAGTTATTGGAACAAAACCATTATTATCCTTCAGACATGGGTTCAAGAACCACGTCCTTGCTAGACATGATTTTTTGTCACCTGACATACAAGTTATCCTTTTAAAAAACCATATTAATATAATTTCCAAAACAAATCTAATGCACATCCTTGAAATTTAATCATTAAATAGACTCTCAACTAATGATTTCAAAATAATCCTAATACATAATACTTCTTCCATTAACTTACTATGTACATACTTCCATGATCTAGGTATTATCCTTTAAAATTGTTCATTGAATTGGGTAATGCCCGAGATCCCCACATTTAAGGTAACGAACCACAAATGTATCCTTAGGATGTATATAATTTCCTTATATCATTATCTTCATTTTTCAATGACAATCCTTTTATTTGTGTCCTTATTTCCCACACATAAAGAATTTTCTTGTTAAATTGAGACACGTTAATGGGTGTATCCTTTCACACTACTCACATGTCAGAAGTCAAGCTTTATTTTCTTTACAATATACACCACTCGAGCTCATAGAAACCTCCACCATTCTCTTCTTTTGTGTGTTTGGGAGTTGGTAAAGGTATTTATTATTAATCATATTTTATGAAAAATGATTTGTCCTAAATAAGATATCATTAACTCTTGTCAATAACTCAGTTGGTTGCTAATTTTTACCACCTTTTCCTTCATGTTCGATGTGAGCCTCAATCCTTAGGGTTCCATCCATTAAGTAAAACTAGAAATAAAGGTGTGAGAAACAATATTCATAGTGAGGCATGTATATAATAATTTATAAGATATATAAATCATTAAAACTTATTTTAAAATCTAAAGCACCATAGGTTTAACCTTGATCATTTTTTTCATTATCTATTCAAATTATTCTTAATAGTTTATAAAGAAAACATGAATTATCCTACGAATATCTTCCATGAGTGAAACAATAGGTGTGATGTAAGGTCGTTTGTCATATACAAGGTTACCCTGAGTAAGGATCAAAACAACTTGTCATATTTATTATTCCGAGGTACATTTGTGCTAGAACCCCATCCACTTGTAGTATCTATATCGAGACCTATTTCTAGGAATACCCACATAATCTATACCTTACCAAAATTATGATATATCCTTATATTCTTATCCTCAAAGTTTATATTATGGTTATGTTCTGAAACCTATGTTTCCCTACATCATGTTCCCAAGGTTGTTACTAAACATTATTTGATACAAATTATAATGCCCCAACCCCAGAAGCCTAGAACTAGTGCATTATATTATTACATTGGTGTGATTACAAGGAATAAAATCCCAATGTACTAATAATATTATTAGTATTAGAAATAAATCTTATATACATGATACCGATAATACATTTGTAAATAGAAGATACAAACATGATACATAATAAATATAAATAAACCACATCCTTGAAATCTTATTAAAATATTTCTTCTTCATAACCTGAGCAAATAAAACATGTTATAGGTCAACTCAAATACTCAATAAGGGTAAGTAAAGAATAACATAAGTAATAATTAATCAATTAGAATAATCAATATGGAAAGGTAAATAAATGAACACACATTCCATGTAATCAATAAACCTAAATGATAAATAATATGGAAAGGTAATAAATGAAAACACATGTCATTCAAACAATTAGATAAGGCGTGAACAATATAGAAATGTTAGAAACTGAAAGCACATTCCACTTAATAAATATAATTAAAAATAAATGTATACATAGATATGTCAACACAAAATCTCAAAGATAATAATAAGAGAGTCTAAATTATGGAAATGCTTAATTTATGTATGTCATGTCTTGGGCACATGAAAACTTATACCATCAAGACCTTTCACAAGATAGTTTAAATTAAGGGAAGAAATCCAATATTTTTTGGAAACTTATCTTTATCAAGAGAACATATCGATGTAGTGAGGGGCTATATAAAGTCTGGGCCCCATCCATCGTTTCCAGTCCAAAGCATTCCTCATATTGAATAATCAAAATAAATAACATTTCTTATCAAATAACCTTATTTAATGAGAAATATAGATTTATCAATAATTATCAAGTTAATAAAAAAAATTGTCTAAGTAAATAACATATAAAAAATGGTAAATGGTTTAGGAAATAGTAATATACATGACAAGTGATATGGATAATTAGGGGAAATCCAATGCTCATTGATCATATGAAATTGAATATTTCAGGGGGACTAATAAGGAAATCATGGAAGTGAATATAAAAACATTCCTTGGAAAAATAATTCGAAAATAATACAAAGAAATGATATAAATGGTATCATTAAAAAATATCCAAAGTGTATTAAAAATAGAGTTTTGTTTTTCTTAATGAAATTAAAGAATAACTTTAAAAAAACTTGAGGAAAATATCATTTTCTTGTAAAAACCTTTTGAAAATATTTTTCTTCAACAATCCCTTTTAAAATATTTTATTTAAAAATATTCCTTTTAAACTTGTAAAGTAAGATTTAATTAAATGATAGCATTTAAATATCTACATGTCGTACATGGTAAAAAGAAACATTCATTTTTCATGGTAAAAAGGGTTAGAAAAATGTTTTATTTAGAAAGAGATAGGAATATTCCTTTTAAAACATTTATAAATGAAAAAAGGGAACAAATGTCGGTAAAAATAAACTTTTAAAGGTTAAAAACATTTTTTTACAAAAAATTAGAAGTCATGTTTTTTGGAATAAAATAGGTTCTCTGACTAAATATATAAATGAAGTCGAGTTTTCTTAAAAACATTTATAAAAAAAATTAATTACCAAATGTGGAAAATGATACTAATAATTGATATTGGTCATGAATAACTAGAAAAGATTAAAATGAAAGGGTTTTTTAATAGTTATAAAATAAATTCCTCAAATATAAATTCAATTACAAAGTTCCTAGAGTAAAATTGGGATTGTAAAATAAACCCTTGAATATGATATAATGTTGAAGTGAGAATAAATCAATGTGTATACTATGTGTATTAACTATAAATCAAAATAAAGGAAGTGTAAATACAAAAAATAAAAAGTAAGAACTGATTACACAAAAAATCATAGTATATTATCAACAATAATTACATAATATAACTCATTGCAAAGAAATTTAGTTATGAAATTATATTCCACTTGGAAAATTTTAACTCAATTCCCATTAAAAGAAATAATTCAAGTTGAAACTCAAAATATCATGAAGATATAATTATTCAGGATAATTCATTTAAAAATGAGAGGTATATAAACCTTATAAAATAAAATATGTGTACAAAAATTAAGTATGCCTCATGGAAAAAAATGAGACAAGAATATCTTACCTTGTGTTTCTATGAGGGTGAATATACTTTAACCTAGTGTATATGGGGTTGAAAAATTTTAATATATTATAACATAAAAATATTCATATTTATGATATCATATATGATCTTCTTATAATATATTATTACTCTTTTGTTAATAACATTCCATTATTTTAACTATTTCGGGTGTTAATTGCTTAGTTTGTCAAAAACATTTTAGTTTGTTATTTGTTGTTATTATTAAATATATCAAAATTTCCTCATATCAAAAATGTAAAAAAATTTAAATATAATATATATCTATTATATATTTATATATAATAATCTATAATATTTTGAGATAAGAAACAAAATACCCCATTCATGGAGACAGTAGTCCGTACAAACGCATTAATGTTACCTTCTTTTTATTATCATATTTTACAATAATGGAAATTAAATGACAGTTATGTAAATTTATATTATAATTATTGTACCATATTTATGTAATATAGTTCATATATGTTTATTAAAAATATCCTTATTATGTTTCATGTTTATTCTAAATGAATCACATCGCTTTGAGGGGGTGATAGTCCACACTTCCTCAACTGATGTTATCATATTAATAAAAAATGGAAAGTATTAAATGTATGTTTTATAAAATGAATAATTAAGAATAAATAAATAATAAATATCATATATATCATATATAAATAGATTTTCAATCATAATTTCCAACCATGAAAGGTGGAAAAGTAAAAAAACGAACAATTGTAGCTTCGCGAGGTGGTAGTCCACCATACACGTATAGAAGGTTCACTACCCATTACATGAAATTGTATAATGATATTTTTATTATTATATGGACAAGTAATATGAATATTTGAGGTTGTGGAGAAGCAAATGAAATAAAAGTGATCATTGTAAAGCATTACCTTAAAAATCGGGTACCCCTTTTGGTTTATACAAAAGGATTTTCTTGGAAGGATTTATTCCCAAAGAGATGATTAGAGTTATAGGTGGGGTATGTTGGGAATATATTTTGATATATATTTTCTAAACCTAAGTGGTTTGATATGTGTGAGTAGTGTCACAAAGTGGTGTCCTTTTATTCTGATGGAGGAGTGACACTCTTGTAATATTTTGACTATGGAGTTCTTCCAACGTTTTTGATGTTGCAAGTGGATTCAATAATGGACCAAATTTAGGAAATGTGAATATAAGGTATAAATATGTCCATAAAATAGGTTTTTGTAAAAGATTATACGTCATTTTTGGCCGTAAGGTCAATGTTTTGTCCCTCATTAATCTTAATTTAACCATAAATGTTGCAATCAATTTTAATAACTTTCACTAATATTTTTGGTAAAAAAATTGTTATTATTAAAATTTATAAATTATTTTCCTTCCAAATTAGAAATAAATTTTTATAATTTCCAATCATATAATTGGTATAAATTGATTTAAATTTAATCCCATTGGTGGGATGAAATCGTTGGTTTTTAAAGTAAAAACATCCAAATGTTTTCTACATTTTAACATTTAATTTCAATGTGAAATTTATCCCAATCACCTCAATTGTATAAATTTCTGTATATTGTATGTAATTTTATTGTAAAACTAATAAAAAATATAATTTAAAACTATAAATAAATTAGATGAAAAAATAGTTTTGAGTTAAAATTCAGTATTTTTAACTATTCATTAAAAATGATATGTTTCTGAAAAATATAAAAAATAACCCTAACTTAAAATTTATTTTCCACTATAAAATATGAAGATAATTTTTACATATAGAATCTATAAATTTTGAAAAATTAGTTTAAAATATGCTCACCATTAGAAGGTGGTAAAAATCCCTTAATAAAAATATAAGTTTTTATGTGTAAAATTGGGTTTGTTCTTATATCATGATTATAAAATATATTAGATTAATATAAAAAATATTTTATTCAATATATAATATATATCACATTAATATCACTAACTATAATTAATTTTGGTCAAACATCTGTGTTAGGATAAAAATAATAATATTTTCCTTTATATTCAATCAGTTTTCATATTCATTTTTAATTAATTCGTAACCAATGAATTTATTTTATATTTCTGTAAGTCATATATTTTCATACGTCAGTTAAAAATTTTCATATATAAATAATTTTTTAATAGTATATATCATTATTCAGTAAAACCCTTTTTTGTGTGCGACACAAGATATTTGAAAAAACTCGTTGTTGGGTATGTCGCATGCTAACTCAGTATCATTCACATTACAAGATATCAGATATATTTAATTTATTTAAAATAGGAAATATATTTTGAATATTTAGGATATTATATTCCCTTATAAGCTTGGTGTCGCATGTCATACACTCTAAAGAATACAAGTTAATCTTTTATAATTTTTGGGGCATTACATTGGTTGATTATACTCTTTATATTATTTATTACATAAATTTTGGGCTTTTATTATGTCGTAATACAAATCATATAATTATAATTTATTTAATTTCAACCCAAAAATTCTACCGTCACAAAAACATTATGAAAAATACACCTTTGTATAATTTTGATATGATTATTTTACAAAATAATATTTGTTTAACTTAAATAATTATCTAAATTTGTTAATTTATACTTTTAAATAAAAAATCCTCATTTATTAAAAAATACTAGTTTTTTTAACAATAACTACTTTTGGAACATTATAAAAATTTCATTTGACTTTTTAAAATTATATTCTCATTAATAATTAATAAATATTATGTAATAATGATATTATATAAAAAAATATTTTATTTCCAAAAATTATTGGATTCCTCAAAAAGAGTTTCTTGATTGAAACTATATATTTCCTAAAAAAATAATTTTTATTTCATCATATCAAAATATAATTTCTGTAAAACTATATATTTAATCATTATAAAATAATAAAATATAAACATAATCATTAAAAAAATATACAAATTCATACTATTAGGGTCTAGATATGCATCCCTTTATCACACTAGTGAAATATTCCCTAAGTGTACGGTGTGCAATTGTGAGATTTTCTAAGGGTGGTTATATATATAAACCCGTCCCTAGAACCCTGGAGCTGGTGACTAATACCATTGCATTAGCACGATTACAAGGAATCAAACCCCAAAGGATGGAAGATTTTTTTAGTCTTGGTTAACAAAATACATATATAAGCCTTGTATTATAAATCAATACATTAATTACAACATAATTTTTTTCTTCCAATGATAACTTTAGTCCGAGTTAGAATATCTTTATATATTTTTATTAGTACACTTCTTGGATTCATGGGGAAAGGAAACAAAATAAGGTTGAGCTCAAATTACTTGTAATGGTAGATACAATATAATAAATAATGAATCAATGAGAATAATCATTATGGTAAGGAAAATATCTAAACATACATGTCATGTAATCAATAAGCGGAGAAGGATGTGTGTGATCAATAAATGACTAAAAAGATGTGCCATTTAAATATCTGGATAAGGAATAATCAATATGGAAAGGTAAGAAATAGAAAAAATGAGACACTAAATCAATAAATTTAGAATAAAATGCATCCACAGACATTGTCATAGTGAAAATATCATGGATAACAAATACTGAATCAAAATTAAGTCAATTCTTAATTATTGAATGTCAGGTATTAGGCACATAAAAACCTCTACTATCAAGATATATCCTCCAAACAATTTAAAATTACATGTACAAACTAGTATAATTTTCAAAACTAATTTTTCACTAGAGAACTTGTTGATGCATCAAGGGGTTATATAAAGTCTAGGACTCACCCTTCACTTCATATCCAAAGCACTCCTCATATCTAGTAATTGATTTAATTAATAAAAAATATTCCTTATCAAATATTCATATTAAATAAAGAATACAAAATTTTCAATATTTCCTTAGATAATCAAATAACAATCACAGTAATTAACACATGTAAAAATGATATATGATTTAGGAAATAAATGTATCCATGATAAATGATATGGATAATTAGGTGAAATTAAATGTTCAATGATCATAGGAAATTGAATATTACATGGGTATTAACAAATGAGTCATGGTGGTAAATTTCAATATAATCCTTGGCCAAATAAATCAAAAACCATATATATGATGAATACGGAGTATATCAATACAAAATATCCCATGTGGAGTAAAAATAAATGGTTTTTTCATAGATGAATTGAAATATTATAAAAATATATATTAAAAACATTCTTGAGGAAAATATCTTTTTTATTTTGAAAAAAAATAAAAACCATTTTCTTTGAAAATAACTATTCATATTTTTTAAGTAGCCCCTTAAACTTGTGAAGTAAGCTTTAAAGAAATGAGGACGGGTAAATCTATACATGTAATATATGGTAAAAAATATTATTTTTTCACAATAAAAAGATTAGAAAAATGACTTGCTTATAAAGTGTCAATATGATTCCTTTAAAAACATTTATAGAAGAAAAAAACTATAAAAATGATTAATAAACCATTTTGAAAATTTTGAAAAAACTGAAAACCTTTTAGAAAATAGGGTTTTTATAAGAAAATGGGTTCTCTGACTAGAGGGAGAAATGAAGTCGGGTTTTCATAAAAATGTTTTATAAAACAATTTTTTCTACCAAAGCATGGGAAAGGTGTATTATTACATTATAAATGTCATAAATAACCATAGAAGACGAAAATAAAAGGGTTTATTGAATAGGGGTCATATAAATTTATAACACCCCAAAAATGTATCAATGGAATTTCCCTTCATGTAATTATGTTATATATTATATGTCACTTAAAATCATATAGATAATATAAAAAAATATTACAAATAAATAATGAATTATATAATAGGTATTTCTAGGAATTATGGAACCCTTACCAATGGAATAGTAACATGGTCGTTGGAATAGTAATGTGATTATAACAACCCTGATCTTTATTACACAATAATATTTGATTTATTACATAGGACTAAATTTAATAAAATCTATATTATAGAGAATTATAGTTTCTTTTGTAATTATCAACATTACATTACAACATAAAATAGGGAATGCAACATCTTTATTGAAAACTTATTTAACTAGCTCAAAATACACCTTCGTGCATAAAATTACATGGGATAACATTGGGATATACATAATAAATGGGTGAGATATAAATTCCAATTAGGGAATAAACATGGAATAAGTGATACACGTTAGACAATAGGCATATCAATGAGGAATAAAAGTAAAATGAATAATAAGTCATGATATTGCATGATAATAATAACATGTGAAATGTGGAAAAAACTTAAAATGTTGAATTATAAACCTAGGTAAATGCTAAAACCACAAAGACATCATGGTAGACAATGTAACATAAAGAAATCAGGTTCACTCCCTATCCAAACATGATATATCATAATAGTAAACATTACCCAATTATTTGGAGCACTATCTGGGATCACCCATCATATTCATTTCATTATCATGCTTATGTGTGTCACATAGATCATACAACATGGATTCACGAATAATAACAGTTTATACCATCATTAAAAAATTGGTAATAAATACTTTTCAGTCCCTGATAAATAATTATATGTCCATACATGTGAATACCCTTGATATAAAATGTGTTTAGAAGTCACTACGTAATTTTTTTGGCATGGTAAACCACAGTGAAATTTCGGCAGCATAACAACTTCACATAAAAATTTCATAAAAATGTTTGATGAGAGAAAAAGGGGTCTCTCATAATTTGGAAATAAAATGGGAATTAATAGGTAAATGGAATGACATGTCCCAACATTATTAAAGGGAAATTCAATGAATAAGTTTATAAAGAAACAAGAGTAAAGAAGAGAATGTAAGGATACCTTATGGAATTTAGGTATAGTAACGGAATAGGTAAGGGTAAAAATAAGGAAGGATAAATTATATCACAATAAAATAAAATAAATTATGCATTTAAATAATGATAATTAATTAATTAAAATCTGATGAATTGAAATTAAAATAACTCATTTCAAAGAAAGTGCTTAAATTTGAAAGGTCGAGAGGATGGTGAGGATCCCTTACAGAATTTCGACATATTAAGGGATTAGGTAAGGGTCCAAATGAGGGAGGATAAATGATACCTCATTAAAATAACATAAATTTGATAGTATTTTAATGATTATAAATTAATCATAATACAACCACTTGAATTTAAAATAACTAATTTCAAAGAAGGTGCTTGAATTTGAAAGGGGGAGAGGAAGTTGAGGATCAATTACTTGAGTGTGTGTCTCCAAAAGCATTAGATGGGATTATTGAGAGATTGGGGGTGCCTTGGGATAACTCTAGAGAGTAAAGTTAATAGTATATCCATGATCTAAGGAGTTTGAGTGAAGATAAACGGGAGATTTGGTGGGTTTATATGGGAAAAGGGAGGATTTCTTTATTATTCAGTTTTTGGACTCTACATAATAAAATATCCAAAAACAAAAACCATCCCATCGTTTTCCCCTTGTTTTATACCAAATGAGAGTGTTTTATTATTTTATAGGTCTAAGGGAGGAAATAATTAAAATAATTTCCTCGATTATGTGGACATGAGTCACAATCTAAAAAATAGATTTTCAAATATTAAAATATATTAAAAAAAATTTAGAATTTAAAATGGCCTTACAAATTATATCAAAAAAATTAAAATCTCATTATTTTATAGGGAAAAATATATTTCGTTTTAGATCTCATTTATAGTAATTATTACATTACTTTTGGGTTATTATGATATCATAATAAAGAAAATATATTTACACGGTATTTAATTCTTACCCAAAAACACCATTGTCTCGGAAAATTATAAAAAATTTAAAATTGGATAATTTTGATTCTATGATTTAAAAAATAATATTTATTTTATCTAAATAATTTTCTAAATATTTTAATTTTTACTTTTAAATTATAATTGACATTTATTAAGGAATGGAGGGTTTTTTGACAATAGAAGTTTTTAAACCCTTATGAAAAGTTACATTTGACATTATAAAAATTTTATGATCAATAATATTTGAAGAAAATTATTTTAAAAATTGTTCATTTAAAAAATGAATACATTCATAAATTCATCAAATTAATTTTAATATTAACTAAAAAAAATTTCTTCTTTATCGTATCAAAATAAAAAATATTTACAATGTAATAATAATTGGATGAAAATATATTCATTATTCTACCAAAAAAATTAAATATTTATATTTCTAGGGTCTTAATACATATCCCTTTAATATATGAAAAAATTCTATATGTTTAAGGTTCGCGATGGTGGGTCATTTATAGGGCTGTCGTTGAATATTGTTTGGCCTGTGATCTCGATGAGATTGAACTTCTCCTATAAATGGTTTCACTCAAGCTTATGTTTTTTGATATCATATTGGGATTGATTAAGGGAAATGAACAGAAATACTATCTCCCTCATAGGCTCTAATAAATGGGCTTCATTGGGTATGGTCATGTTGGTGGAGGGAATCACTTTCTTCATTTGCATCAATTGGATTTGTTAAAACCCTATAATTATACTAATCATGTTATCAATGTTCGATGAATATATTATCAACGTTAATAATAATTAACTGCATTTTAAATCCAATAGTATGTAGAAAAACAAATAAGTGTATGTGTTTTCAATAAAAATATTTTATTATGACACATTTAAATAAATTAAAATTGAGAATTTTATTTATAACAGTTTGGGTCGTTACAATCATCTCTCATTAAGAAATTTTACCCTAAAAATTTTCATTTTCCACACTAAAATAGATTATGGTAACTCTACTTAATCACCCCCTTTGATTCCCACATTACTTCTTCAAACTTTTGGTTTATCCACAACACTTTAAGAAGGTGCATTGTTATATTTTATAGAAGTTTTTCTCTATGGTCTAATTTCTTCACCATATTCTCCCTGTAAGAATGGTCATTCCCCAATAGTGCCACCTCTGGATTGAGTACATGTGAGGGGTATAGTATATAATTCCTCAAGAGGGATACATAGAATACATAATGTTCTTGACATAGGTTTAGTGGGAATACCAGTCTATATGCTACCACTCTAATGCGATCAAGGATCCCAAAGGGGATGATCTATCTTAGACTATGTTTTACCTTCTTCCTAAATATTATAACTTTCTTCCATAGAGATATGTAGAGGAATACATGTCTCCATCATAAAATATCTAGGTCACATCAATGATTATCAGAATAGATCTTTTATTCACTATAAGAATACTTTATGTGATTCTGAATGGTCTTATCCTTTTCCACAATTTCCTCAACCATTTCTTGACCTAGTATTTTTCCCCAACATCATGGAAACATGTAGGTTTATTGCACCTCTTCCTATAAAGTGATCTTTAGGGAACCATTTTTATCCTTTAGTGAAAACAATTGTTGTATGAGAACTCAAAAAGAGGAAGATTTTTGTCTCATCTACCTTTTATGTCCATAAAACATGCTCATAACATTTCTTCCAGTGTCTGGATAGTCCACTTATATTAAACATCAGTTTCTAGATGATAGGCCATACAGATGTTTAGCTCAGTATTTAGAGCATATTAGAGACTTTTCCAGAACTTGTACGTCAATATTGGATCTTGATCAGATAAAATCAATATTGGTAATCCATGAATCCTCACCACTTTATATATATATGTGATAATTTTGATCCAATGAGAAGTCTTCTCGAATTGTGATAAAATGAGTTGTCTTTGTAAGATGATCCACAACAACCCGTATAGCATTTTTTCCAAGGGATTTCCTTTTAAGTCCATTGAAAAATTCCATGGTGATGTTATCCCATTTTGGTGTTGGTATGGTTAATGTTTGCATCATCCCCTTAGACATTTTATTTTTATCCTTCACATTCTGGAATACTAGGCAATTTTTTGTTTTCTCAGCGATCTCCATCTTCATATTTTCACACTAATAGTACTCACATAGATCTTGAAAAATCATTGTGCTTCGAGGGTGAATGGAAAAAGTTGAACTATGTGCATCATCCAACAGTTCCCTCATTTAACTCGTGACCTTATGGAACACATAGTCTTGACACAAATCTCACAATTCATTCTTAATCAATTTTAAACATTGGGAACTTCCCCTTTCTCATTGATTCCACATACTTCTGAATTTCCATATCATTTATTTAATCATCCTTTAACATTTCTAAAAGAGGTGGTTGAGAAATAATATGTGAATGTATTAATGATATTCCTTACTTTATGATTCCCATGTCCATTTTTTAAAGGTCTAAGAAGATCAAATCCTTCTAAATTCTCATAAATGATAAATATCTAGGATTTTTTCTACTAATAAAATCTACCACATTATTTTCTTTACATGGACGGAAGTGGATTGAGCATTCATAGTCATTGATTATCTCTAACCATTTTTGTGGTCACATAATCATATCTATCTATGTGAATATATAGTTGAGGATTTTTTTATCCGTATATATTTCACACTTCTCCCCAAAGAGATAAAGTTGCAACATTTTCAAAGAAAATATCACTACATTCAACTCCAGATCATGCATTGGGTAGTTATATTCCTGAACCATAAACTACCTTGAATTGTAGGCTGTTACTTTTTTATTATTCATTAACACAAAGGCCAACCCCATATTTTAATAATCACTAAATACAATAAAGAGTTCTCCACTTGTGGTTAGTGTGAGCACAGGTGCAGTGATGAGCCTCCATTTCAACTACATGAATCTCTCTTCAAATTCATCATTCCATGAATAATTAACTCCCTTACTAGTTAGCTTGGTAATAGGTTTCTACAATCATGAAACATTTCTCACAAATCAGTGATAATACAAAACTATCCCAAGAAAATTACCAATATCTGTCACATAAGTTGGCCTCATCCATCCTTCAATTGCTTCTATATTTGAATGGTCCATAGATATATCATTTCATGTGATGATATTCCATAGAAAGATACTTCATTTAACCTGAACTCACATTTTTTTTACTCGGCATAAAGATTCTCCTTTCATAGGGTATATATCATTTTACTCAAATGCTTTACATAATCCTCCTTGATTTTGGAGTATATTAGAAGGTCGTCAATAAATACTGCCAAAAATTTATCGAGGTAATATCTAAAGACTATATTAATCAAGTCCATGAATATTTATGGAGCATTATTGAGTTAGAATGGTATCACTATGAACTTGTAGTTTCTATAACTTGAATGAAAAGCGGTATTGGGGATATCTTCCTTCTTCAACCTTAATTGATAATATCCTGACCAAAGATCCACCTAGGAGAAGTATTGTGCTCCATGTAGTAGATCAAACAAGTCATCAATCTAAGGTATAGGATAATTGTTCTTTATCATTATCTTTTTTATCTCATTATAATCAATGAAAAGGTTCATTAACCCATCCTTCTTCATGACTAAATGGACTAGAGCACCCCATGGTGATGCACTATGGAATATAAACCCTTTATCCAGATTCTCTTATAGATGTTTCTTAAAATCCTAAATTTACACAACATCCATTATATATAGAGTCTTGGATATTGGAAACACCCTAGGTATAAGATTCATTGAAAATTCAACCTCTCATCTAGGAGGATGGCAATAAATTTTTTAGGAAATACACAAGTGTATTCTCTCAAAAAAGGCATGAATTTTAAGATTGTTCATTCCATAGACTCAATCATTTGAGATAGATATGCTTGCTCATAGGGTAATAGTATATATTATTGATATGATGGTTCTAAAGAAGATTCATCTTTATCTACTCACTTGTAATGAATTGGGGGTCGATTCACAATACGAATAGTGATTTTCTTCCCATGGAAATTCACATTGGATATATATAGGGAAAGTAAATCAAAGACCAAAATTGCATAAAATTTCACTGAAGTAAGTCTGGAAATATTCTCTAGGAATTTAATCCCACAAACTTTGAATTGGAAGGAGTTATATACAAGGGATTGAATAATTTTAAAATTTTCCTATTTCACCAACAAAATTACTTCTATGATTTGGGTTGGATTTGAATAGTACTTATAAACATTCTTGATACGAAGGAATGCATTAAACTAGAATCAAAATTTACTTTGTCTATTATTGAATGAATAACTAGTGTAACAATAAAAACTTCATTGTTAGGATACACCTTAATGGTTGTGATGGAAAAATCAGGTCCTTACTACTTTGGAGGTTGTTTTTTGTCTCCGAAAACCCTTTTCTTAGGGAATTGGTTTTCAAATTTCCCTATTTCCTTGAATTTGAAGCAATGAACAATGAATTGAGGGTGGACTTTAGAATTAATTTCCTCCATTATATTAGTTGGTAAATCTTGTAAAAAATTCCTAGTTAGGCGTCCATCCTTCCCACATCTAAATCAATTATTCGTTCCCCTTAGGTAATTTTAGGGGTGATTATTCCTACACCTTTAACAATTGGGATATTTAAATTTATTGGCACCATTGTATTTTTCAATCAGGACACCAGAATTAAATTCCAATTTACTCTTATTATCCCTGTGATACCCTTGAGATTATTCGACCTCCATTTATAATTTGAGGTCACATTGGACATTTTCTTCATAGTTATCAATGTTTCATATCGTCATGGATTTTTTTAGTATAGGTTTTATCCCACGAAACAAGTGGTCAGCCAATAATTTATTTCTAATGAAAATGTTGGAGGCATATCATGCAAGTAATGGGAATTTTTTCTCATATTCCCAGATAGATTTGTCATATTTTTTACTTCAGGTCAGGGAAATCCATTTCCTTTTTATGTCATAGAGTTTGAAGAAAATATTTGTCAGAATTTTTTTTTGGAATTCTGTTCACTCCATCACTTTGATCTCTTACTTAGGCTTTGTATCCTTGATCAAGGATCAACATTGATCTGACTCTCCCTCCATACAATAAGTATCAAATAGAACATTATCTTGCTTAGAACATTAAAGGGTGTAGAATATATTCTCAATTGATTTGGTCTATTGTTTGAAAATTAAGGGATCAGATGGTCCATCAAAAGTAGGAGGCATTTTTAACATGAAGCTCTTTATCACAGATTTTTCTCTTATAGGGGGGTTTGGACACTTCTCATATTGCAGGTTTCTATTCCTAAAATTATTCAACTAAGATAGTATTGTCACAAAGTTCTCAATTCCTTCTCCCATCGGGTTGGGCATCTCATTGGGGCAGTAATCACATTTACTTTCACATTGATTATTTACCTCATTCCTCCTATTTATTTCCATTATCTTGAATAAAAAGAAAATTAAATAGGACTACTTCTAAACTATAAACACATAAAAGGGAATCCAATGGAATTAAAGGGACAACTTATAAATTACATTTGTTTTCTTAAATTATTAATCTTTAGACTTCAATCTATGTTATCCAAGATCTATTTCCTAACATATATTCTTATGGGAACTTTTTTTCCCTAATAATGGTTCATAAATTGCTTATAAATTTACGAAATCATTTCCCTCATGAGTGTAAAAATATGTGTGCTATAAGGCCCATTTTTATCTAATTGGTTACCCCTAGTCAGGCCCGGAACACCTTATCAGAGTTGTTACTCCTAGGAATAAATGTGGGAGAACCACATCCACTTGTACTATCATGAAAATGATGTATATTCTTGATAAACCAATAAATTTATAGTACCCAAAAGTTAGGTATGTTCTCTTATAATTAGTCTTATCCCTTTGAATTTCACTAGAGTTCTCTAATCATAATCCTAAAAATACCTAAACCTTTCCTCTAATACAAACTATAAAAACCCTTCGATTTGTTACAAATTAATACTTGATTTATTACATAATAGTACCATTAATAAAACAGTATAGTCGATAAGTGTGGTGAATTTTGGAATTAGTTACATTACATAATGACATAAAATAAGGAATACAACATATTTATTGAAAACATATTTAACATACTCAAAATACTTCTTCAAACATAAAACTAGATGGGATAACCTGGGGAAATACATAAGAAAGGGGAGATATATAAATCCCTAAAGGGAATAAACATGTCATAAGTAATATATGTTATAAAATAGGCATATAAACGGGGAATAAAAGGAACAGGAATAATAAGGCATGATATTGCATCATAATCATAACATGGGAAATGTGACAGCTTAAAACCTTGAATCATAAACAATGGTCTAGGATAAACCCACCACGACATCATCATTGGAAAAAGTCCCATTAATGAATTAGGTTCACTCCTTGTCCCAAAATGACATATTTTGATATTAAAAATTACCCAATGCATTGGATCATTGTGTGGTCACGCCCATTATATTCATTTCATTCTCATGCTTATGTGTCCTACATAGATCAAACAACATGGATTCATACATCATCATAATTTATTCCATGCTCAAGGAATGTTGAAAACATACATATAATTCACCAATAAATAATTATGTGTTCATAAAGGTGGATATCCTTGATTGAAAAATGGGTATGGTATTCACTACATAATTGTTCAAGCATGGAAAATTGTAGTGAACTTTTTGCACCATAATGGCATTACATAAAAATTTAGAAAAATGGTTGTTGAGAGTGAAAGGGGTATATAGTCCTTTGGAAATATAATGGGAGAGAATAAGTACATGGAATGATATTTCCCAACTTTAGGAAATAGATATGGAATGTATATGTTCTTGAATAAAGAAGAGAAGGCGGGGATCCCTTATGGAAATTCGGCACAGTAACACCTTAGGTATGGGTCCAAATGAGGGAAGATAAATGATACCTAATTCAAATAAGATGAATTGGACATAAGGAAATTATTAAAAATGAATGAAAATATTACAAATTTAAATCAAAAGAACTCATTTCAAATAATGTGTTTTAATTTGAAAGGAGGAGAGGCATGTGAGGATCCCTTGTGGAATTTCAACACAGTAACAACTTAGGCAAGGGTCCAAAATGAGGGAGGATAAAAGATACATCATCCAGATAACATAAATATTATAGTAAGGTGATCATTATAATTGAATTATAATATAACTAATTGAAATTAACTGAACCCATTCCAAATAAGGTGCCCAAATTTTAAAAAAGTATAGAAAGGTGAGGATCACTTAATTGAGTGTGTGGCTCCAAAAGCTCGATAGAGGGATTCTTGATAGCGTGGGGAAACTGGGAAGGTCTCTAGATTGTGGTTGGAAGAGTATGGTGTTTATTCAAGGAGTTTTAGTGGAGATAAATGGGATCTTGGGAGCATTTAAATAGGAAAAGAGGAGGATTTATTTATTATTTATGTTTTGGACTCTACATAAAAAGACATCCAAAACCAAAAACCATTCCATGTTTTCTCCAAGGTTTTTTGAAAAATGGGAATATTATTTATTATTTTATAACTCTAAGGTCTGAAATTATTAAAATAATGTCCCTTATTATGTTGATGTGAGTCACACTCTTAAATAAAGGATTTTAAAACCTTAAAATATATTATTTATTATGGAGGATTCAAAATTAATTTACAAAATTAATCAACTACACATAAAATCACATTATTTTAAAAGGAAAAAATAAATTTGTTCATGGATCCCATTTATAGTAATTTTTACATCACTTTTGGGTTATTTTGAAGTCATAATACACATAGTATATTTATTCAGTATTTAATTTTTACACAAAAACATGACTATCTCAGGAAATTAGGAAAAATTCACCATGGGATAATTTAAACACTCAGATTCCAAAAATAATATTAATTATTTCTAAATAATTTTCTAAATATAGTAATTTCTAATTTTAAAATAAAATCGACATTTATTTAGAAATGTAGGGTTTTTTTTGATAATCACAGTTTTAAAACCCTTATAAAAAATTACATTTGAATGCATAAAATTATATGATAATTTATATTTGAGAAAAGTTATTTAAAATATTACTAGTATAGAAAAAGTATTTCATAAATTCATTAATTAAATTTTAATATTAACTAAAAATGAAATTTTCTCTATATTATATCCAAATAAAAAATCATTAAAAAAGTAACAATAATAGGATTAAAATATATTAATTATTCTACAAAAAAATTTCGTAATATTAATTTATTGATACATATACCTTTAATATACCCGAAAACACCCTAATAGTATGGTGCGCAATGGTGAGACTTTCATGGTGCAGTTCGACGAACATGTTTTGGTTTGTGATCTTGATGACCTTAAACTTCACCCATAAATGGTTTCACTCATTTTTATGTTGTTGGATCTCAACTTGGGCATAGTAAAAGGAAAATCCCATAAAATTTGTATCCCTCAAAAGCTCAGATAAATGGGCTTCATAGGATATGATCTTACGGGTTGAGGTTCTCACTTCCTTTATCTGTGTTTATTGGATTTGTTAAAACCCTAAATTTATACAAATCATGTGATAACTGTTCAACGACTATATTATCAATGGTAATGATACTTAAGGCTATCTTAAATAAAATAGGATATAATAAAACAAAATTCGTTCATGTGTTTTCTATAATCATATTTCACGTTGATACATTTAAATTAATCAAAAAATGGGAATTTTATTTATAACAGTTTAGGTCGTTAAAGTGACCATTTGAAATAGTAAACCATCCAATAGAATAATAACCTCAACTATGAATGTACAAATAAAATTTAAGTATCTTATAAATGAAAATATAATATATTTATATCTCGGTATAAGTAAATAAATGCTTCTAAAATGATAAATTAAGTGTTGGTATTTTAGTAAAATATAAATGTTTATTAATAATATTATAATTAAAATAATTATTTAAAAGAAAAATTAATTTTATGAAATAGATTCATAAATTAATATTTTATTATCTTATTATTATAATATAATTTTATTAGACCATAATTAATCTTTGAAAGTGTCATAAAATCGATTATAATATTAAAATTAGTATTTTTCAAGTAAATGATGACTTTATTCCACATATTTAGAAATTTATTTTCATATAACAGAGCCCATATCTGAGTTGTATATGTCAAAAAATAGTTATGATATTTTTTTTGAGTTTTATGAAAAAGATGAAATTTTTGTGAATAGTAAAAATACATTTTTTTAGAGACAATATTTTTCTGACGTTGTCAATACATAGTTATGATATAAAATTTAATAAAATTATTTTATAAAAAAATGTATAACATAATAAAAATTTTTAAAAACTAAATTCTTAATATTAAAGATATATTTTATTTCATGATATGTATAAAAATCATTATTAGTGCTGATGCACTGCCTCCGCAACATTGAAAAAATAAAATTTGGTTCCTAATAGATAATAATTGAATGATAAAAAGTATTTTTTTGAATTATATTTAATTTTTAATTGTAATTGATGTTTTTAGCTGATATTTTATAATTTCATTGTTATATAACAATAATCTTACCCAAATGTTTGTGCAAAGCAAGTGAAAGTTAAGAAAAATTCCAATTAACAAATTAAAGAAGTTTTCTGGACATGGATATGATTTAATATACTTAATTAAAAAATATAAAAAATTATAAAGAAAATTATTAATTTATTTTTATGATAGTCATTAATTTTTAATTTTTATATATGAAATAATAAACATTAATGATTATGCAATACGGATGCAATGATGATGTTGTGCTTGTGAAAGTAGAATAAAAATAAATAATATGATTCTAATTAAAATTATAAAAACCATTAAATGACCAAAACACATGGAAAAATAATATTTTTTGATTATATGTGGAACAAATTTTTTACAAGGTCAAATTAATGACCATTTTGAGCCACATGGAGATGATTAGGACTCTTAAAGTATTTTATTTAAAATAATGCCAAATTGTTCCCACTCTAGATTTTAATTAGTATAATATTTTAATATATTGTTTTCCAAAAGATATGTTCGACCATAAATAGAAATTTTAAATATAAAAATTATATATTCTTAAGGAACATTTATTTTTATTTTTTAGGGAATAAATAATTATCCTAAAGGCTTGTACAACGATGATGCAATAATTATTTTATTAATAAACAAATCTAAAAAAAGATATTAAAAATATTAAAATAGATATAATTTTATATTATTAAGGTAATACAAAAATTCTATAGATTAATATGATATATCTAGGATATAATAAAATGTGGGTTTTTAATTTGAATCCTTTTTTTGATGTTTCTAAATTCATATTAATGAATAATGTTAAATTTGAAAAAAATAAAATATTTTATTAAATTATTTAAATGTTAAAAAAGTCGTTAATAATGCCAAATATGAAAATATAATGTTTAAAATGTTATATAAATTATATTTTTATGCATTTTTTATGTCTTTAACCCTATTTCATCCTTATTATATTTTAGCATTTTAAAAATTTCCAAAGTTTCCTCTCACCTCAATTATAAAGAGGGACTTTTTCCTTCCCCTAATTTCATCACCTTAAGCCTTATTTCTTTCATATCCTCATAAAAATTACCTTCTCCTCATCCCCACTAACATTACAGTGTTTATGGTCTCACAACCACTTCTATATTTTCTAAGGAGGTTCTAAAGGAGAAGAATTTAAGAGGTAAAATATCATTTCATTCTTTTAATTTTCGTTCAATTTTTTATCCTTTCCTTAACTCCTCTGTACAAACATACCTAATAAATATAGTGGATTTTATATACTATAATTTTATTATGTTAACTGTATATCAACCATGTATTCTCTTCCCTTACCCTTTTATTCTAACAAATGAAAATATTGTTTGTGGGGTGCCTATTTTCCGCCTTTAGGGAGGATGAGTTTTCATTTGTCAATTAAACCTTCAAGGCTAGTTATGAAAACATTTTTATAGTTAAAATAGACTATTATATAATTATTAAAACTTATTTAATGTTCATTAACTGGTATATATATAATATTAATTAATAAAATTAAACTAGTTGATGATGATCGAAAAAACGCCAAAATAATCTAAACAGTTATTAATAACATTATATCTAATGAATCGTCCTCAAATATAGAAATAAAATGATATTTAATTTCATTTAAACATTTTTAATTTCATTAATAATTTATAATTTCAATTATATGAAACTATTCCCATTTTTTATATGAACTACCATACGTGGATACAGAGGGAAAAAATCATGAAAACCAAGGAAACGAACACTCCCAACTGACAAACTTGAATATTATAACTCATCAAGAAGGATATAAATGGACATAATAAAATTATAATAAATAAAATAAATTTGGAAGAGGTAATTAATTAAATTATTAAAAAATATAATTTCATCATCCAGGATATTAAGTGCATGTGAATAACGCTTTCGTATATAAGGTTAGGGTTTTCTCATATAATATTTATTCTTGTGAGATATGCCTTCTCCACCACTGTTTCTTGTGTTTAGTGTATGTATACTACCATTTTATGTATAATATCATAAATCTATTTATATTTATAGTAGTAAATGTTTCTTTTGATGGTATCTAATTTTATGTGACATAGGATTCGACAGTTTACAATGTGGTAAGGGATTCTCCCCGAACCTCTATTTTTCATTTAGGCTACGCATTCTCTCTCTTTAACCCAATGTAATCCTTAATTATTTTTATATAATTCTTATAAATTATGTGAATATTTTCCTAACTAATTAATATATATTATTTAATCTTTCTTTGATGGCGAAATTCATGTTTTATAAGGTTCCCATCTCGATTCCTCCCAATAACCAGGCCCGATGAAAGGGAACTTTCCAATTTCTTACACATTTTCAAGTACACTCCATAATATATTTTAATAAAAAATTATTTTCTTAAAATCACACCTTTTATATTTAAAAAATATCTTATCTCTTTCCTAGTTTTATGTAAATAATTAATCTTTCATGATATGTTGGGAAAAAATCCCTTAAGTTATCATTGAAGTATTTTTTAGGTGATTGTGTTTGTTGACAAAGACAGCCTCCATGTTGATGTTTTTGAAAAAGAAGACCTTGAAATTAATTTTGATGACAAAAGGGGGTTCACATGGTGACCTTTCAAGTTCATGGTATATAACATCTTGCCTTTTTATCACATAAACTTCCATTACATTATACAAAACTGAGGATCTTTAAGGATTAGTGTCTTAGAAACCAAGAACTTAATACATGACAACATAAAAAAATTCTTATTAAACACTTGAAAGGATTATTCATTTGTTCATCCTATGTTCATTACTAAATATCATAACCTGGGAACATACATCAAAGGAAATGGTGAGCAGAAGGCCCAGTAAGGGAAACAAGGGAAACATTTTACATGTGAACATGAGATACATCAATAAAGTCATGATAAATAACTTTAAGGATTGAGAAAGAGATCATGAGGAATATAATAATGAATAGAACATTATTCATAACTTGATGATGTGGCTAAAACATTTAACTTAGACAATCATGAACATATCAAGGTCCTTCCCCAAGGTGTCATTTAAAAAAATTATCAAGGTTATTCACCAAGGTATCATTAAAATTGTAATCCCTAGAGATTACATCATTACCCAATTCATTAGAGCACTATCAAGGTGAACCATTAAATTTTCATTTATTATCATGTGATAAACATATATCATCATAAAAAATTTCATAAATAACCCATATATCATAAACGAATGGGTTTCTTTTCATAATCATAATGTTTTAAAAACTTCTTTAAAGACATGATCTTTATGTCACATTAAACCCATGGAAAAGGAAAGAGGGAGTCATGTATATAAAGACCAGAATTAAACTAGAAAATTTTGATATATATGTGAATACCCCTATAGAATAAATATCATTGTGTATTCACTTAATAAAATAAAAGAATTTGGGAAAAAGAGAGAGACATTTTCAGACGAAAATTCTGCAGCATAACGGCTATGTTACATGGTTCTAGAAAATATTGAAAAGAGAGGGGACATGGGTCACCAACTAATAAATGATCCAAAAAATATTATAGGGACATAATATAAATGATATAAGAACATGGTAATGAAATTTAAATGACATATCATATGAAATGAAAAACATGGTAGGAAGACAAAAATAAGATTTCTCTTATGAAAATTCATCAGACTAATGGCATTACTTAAAAATACAAAAAATAAATTGATGAGATAAAATAGGGTCTCTAATAATATGAACATAAAATAATATTATTATGGATATATAGATAATACCCCAACATAATAAAAAAGAACTTTAAAGTCATGACATGAAAATAGAACATGAAAACGATAATGGAGAAAGAATCCCTTACAAAAATTCAGCAGCCTAACGGTGCCATGGAAACATTATTAAAATGAATTGATGAGAGCAAGAGGGGGTCCCTCATCATATTAACATGAAAAGGAATGTAGGTTTAATATAAAATAACACCCCCAACATAAGAACATGGAGCTTAAAATAAAAGACATAAAGGAGAATACATGAAATGAAAGAGAGATGTAGGATCCCTTACCTTAAAACGTAACTCTTAAAACTCGAAGTTAGGGACATTGAGGGATTGGGGGCCCCTTGGAAGGACTCATTGGGAGGTAATGAGACCAGATATTCGTTAAGGGGGGTTTTGGGAGAGAAATGAATGAGGGAAAGGCTTGGAATTTATAGGATAAGTTAGGGGACAAAGCATTAATTTCCAAGGGACACCTCATCGGTGGAATTGGAATAACAATGGGCTTGCCCATGGTATTGTCCACTTGGGACACCTCATACCTTATCTTACTATTTATAATTTTTCCTGAATTATATCATAATTATTACATCCTTAATGATTTCATTAAACACCCAAAACTCAAAAACTATATTTTCACTATTCACCGAAAATTCAACTTTCTCAGAAAAATCCCAAAATTTCATCTTAACCAAATATCAATGCTCTGATTTCAAAAATGAGCTCCATTTTATGAAAAATAATAATTTTCTAAATATTTTTAATTTAATTTATAAATAAAAACACTATTTACTGAAAATTCAACTTTCTCAGAAAAATCCGAAAATTTCACCTTAATCAAATATTGATGCTCTGATTTTAAAAATGAACTCCATTTTATGAAATTAATTTTCTAAATATTATTAATATAATTTTTAAATAAACAACTATTCACCTGAAAAAAACTAATACTTAACCAATAATTTCTGAAATGGTTATTTACTTATTTTATTGAATCACATTACTTAATCAAGGTGCAGAAATTATATTAATAATTTCTTAAGTGAAGGTACTTAATCCATTTGGTCACGTTACTAATCATAAGCATAAAATCACTTTTCATAATTTACTATTAGTCAAAAATTAATTTGATCTTATTAGACTCTAAATTTCTTACTGAACAAAACTGTAGAAGACTAATTTTTGAAAATCATTACACATTATTAATTATTTATGGTTTACATGAATATTTGTAAAATTTCAATTTTTTCTAAAATTCATCAATAATATGCATACTATATTTATCCAGACATTTGAAAATTGAAAAACACCACCATAAGAATAAATCACATTTTTTATTTAAATCAAAGGATTACACAAGGCAGTTACGGTCTCGTTACATAGCCCCTTATAACACCAGCATAGGACCTAAGAGTTGGGTGATAGAATCTTGGGGTGGCTCGACTAACATTTCCCGAGTAGTGATTTCTATCAGCTTGAACTTCTCGTGAAGGTGATTCCGTTCCAGCTTCAAACGATGAAGTTCAGCTTGGGTTTGGTCCAGAGCAAAGCCCAAAGGTGCTACCTCCTTCCTGAGTTCTGTTATATGGGCTTCAATCCGCCTGAGACCACTAGAAGGGGCCATTGAATCTTCTTTGTATATTAATTAATCTAGATCACTTGTATTTACGGACAATAATCAAAACATCTAATTTCCAACATTTTTATTGACCAATGGTCATATAACAGTTGAAACCCAATGATCTTATTTTAATTATACTCATTTTGTTAACTGAAATAGTCTTGTTGGGTATAAAATAAAATAACACACAGAGTTAGGAAGCAGAAAAATTATTCAAAATTTCAGGTCGTTACAATCTTCCTCCCTTAAGAAATTTTTTCCTCACAATTTTAAAATTGGGAATTGAAATTTCTCTAAAATTCCCACATCGGAAAAAGAGTTAGTAAAACTATTTCTTTAAAAGAAACAAAGGATAGTACAAAGGTCACCCGTGTTAACCCATAATAGGATTCCATATAGAAAAACATGTATATAGAATAGAAAACAACAGGTCAATTTCTGATGGAGAGTAATAGAAAACATGATTAGGAGAAAATTAACCACAAGAATATCACAAACATAAGATGTGTTAAATGGTCTTTGATTACCCAGTAGAAAACATAAACCAACAACATTTTTGTTTTATGTTCCTTTTCATAATTTCCAGGGATTCATTTTCTACATAGAATAAAAACATAAATAAATATACTTACCTTCAAGTAGAGTTCAGTCCATTAATAAGTTTCCACCAAGAATAATCTCATCTCCAAACAATGAGCATTCAAAAAGACTAGGTCTCATCAAAAGCTCAAGAATCATTTTCTAGAGAATCAAATAATCCAAAAAATATTAACTGTCTATTTATTCTGTCTTTAAACATTATCCCAAAAAATATAAAGGGTAATATTAAACAACTCTTCAAAAAGAAATAACCCCAGCGGAAGGGAAACTATTTTTAATCTTCAAAATTCCATGGTACTACCCAAATTTCATCATAGACCATTCTATAAATAACTATCCTTAAAGTTCTTCAAAATAAACCAAAAAAAGATTAAAACCCAAATATAATAAGGATTTGATAATATAGTCTTCCAAGGTAAACTTTATCATTCATCTCCAAACAAAATCAGCCACTCTTAACGTCTTATAACAAAAGTAACTAACCTAATCACATTTTCCCCAAGATAGGTTAATCATTTCCATAAGTAACCTAAATTACCTTTAGTTCACCTTAAATTGATCGATTCTTCAAAATATAAGTCAACCTTTACTTCTCAAAGAAAATACTGTAGTAATTTATTTAACTTTATCATATAGGGTTCTCAAATTAGTGAATGTATTCCAAAATAATATTTATCTTTTAATCCCTTAATAATTTTTTTCAACAAGAACATCTTCACAACATCAAAATTTTATACATAACAATAGATGTTTTCCTTAATGATATAAAACCATCTTAGGTAGTGACTTGATGTTCTTAGAAAACATTAAAGATATGCTCAAAGAGCTTGAACTAAAATACAACATGACATATACAATTATTGTGAAGAAGTTACATGTACTTCAGTCATCATGATCCATCTCAGCATAGGACTTGCATTGTTGCCTTGTCCTTGAAGATTGTTGATTCTCATCATGTTTCTCATCCCTTCCAAGAGAGAATTTCCATGGATAATGTCCAACTTCTCCAAATTTACAATATTTAATAGTATAAGGTACATTATATAGAGCCTTATCTCCATTCATCACATTATCTACTTTTTTAAAGCAACTGGATACTTTATGCCCCATCATCCCACACTTAAAACATCTCTCGATTCCTTTGTGATATTTTCCTTGGTGAATCTTTCCAAACTTTTTTCACAATGTAAATTGGGTCTTCTTGTAACACCCGAGACTTTTATGTTATATAAATCATCAAAGGAATCTTTTTCTACACAACACTTTCTTGGCTTGCTTTACACGCAATCGCGACCTTCCTCGATAGCTTGCGTCGTACGCAATACCGAGTTTCACTAAACAACAATATGCTATTAAAACTAGCCGTTATGAATAGTAATAACCACTTTTTGAAATTTTATAAATTTTATTTTTCAAAATGGACTTCATTTTTGGACTCAGAATATCGAAATTAGCCTAGGGTGAAATTTTGGTATTTTTATGAAAACTTTCAATTTTTGATGAATAGTGAAACCACTAAGTGGTAGGTTAAAAACTGAATTTTGCATAAAACTTAATTTTACCGCTTCTGTGAATGGAATTTCAAAAATCCGAGAGACACGGTTAATATCAAGGACTAAAATGTGGTTCAATGAGATGAAAATAATTTTTTGGTGAATAGTAACTTTTTACTATTTTTACCGCGGTTAATAGTAAATAGGGTAACTAAAGGTAAATATGATATTAATATTACCCTAACACATGTCCTAATTCTATTGGACAAGTGTAATTCGACCAAAAACAAACTTAGGAATAAAATATGACCATTTAGGCCCACTTGGATTAGATTAGGACATTTATTATTAATTTATTTAAAGAAGGGTTAAAATAGTTAAAATCAAAGTTTAATAAGTAAATAATTTTTAATATAGGGTCATACATAAGATAAATTCGATTGTAAATATTCATTAGAAAGCTAAAAAGATTTCCTACATGATGGTATTTTATTTGTAATTTTTAGACATCAAATAATTTAATTTATATATGACACAAAGATGATGCAGTAATTATCTTATTAATGAAATATTGACATAATTGATAATATAAATACCAAAATAAATGTAATTTAAGACTTTTTATGAATTCCACTAATTTTCTAGGTTGCTATGATATATTAGTGTTGATTTAATCAACTTGGTTCGAACATATAATTCTGTTATGACTTTCACAAAAATCATATATCAAATAGTGTCAAAATTGACACAAAATAGTTTTTAAATCAAATATTATATTATTAATTGTTATTTTATTCCTACAAATCTAAGGTTCGGCCAAATGACTTAGATAAGGATATATATATTAATAATAAACAATTTGGGGTTCGTTTGGCATGTTATAGTAAGTGTATTAACCATATATTGAAAGAAAACAAAAAGACACGGTAAAAGTTAAATTAATTAACTTAGAGTTAAATCTAATTGATAAGGTTAAAATAATACCCTAAACTTGTCTAAATCCTATTGGTTGATAGGATTTCGACCCATCCCCACTTTATCTTCGAAATAAGACCCTTTGGAACCATTATAAACCGATTTTGACTTTAATATAAAATAATATTTTGAGATATTCCTAAGGTGCCCCTCTCCTCCCTTATAAAAGGGCACCTCCTCCCCCTCCTCCTCACACCAATTTGAGCACTCAAGCTCGGCCAACCCCTGCCATTTTCTCCTCTCCACTTCCCTAGAATAATCCTAGAGGTCCTGGTCTTCTCCAAAGACCAATCTTAGTTCCTTAAGTGGAGGATTCAAAGAGGCGTTCCAAAGAAGAGGTAATATCCATTACCGATCTTTTCAATTTCTTTCTTCTTCAACTTCTTCTTCTTTAGTTGTTTCATGATAAAGTAATAACATAAGTATTACTTACATACTGATATGTTATTATAAATATGAAACAACCCTAATTCACCTTCTATCCATCCTACGGAAAAATGAAATCACCGCGCGTGCGTACGTACGGAATACCGTCTCCACGCCGTGGTGTAATCTATTTTCCACCATCACCTTACAAGGATGGGTATAATGGTGTAATCAGTAACTATATATGATTTTTATTAAGTAATATTGATACTGAAATAATATATATATATACTCCAATACAATTCCACGATCATAGGAACGATATCATCACTCATGCGTACGTACGGAATACCGTCTCCACGATGTGATGCGACTCGTTCTACATGATCTTCATTTCATAATGATTATATAAATGAATTGAATGAATGAATATGGTATATACTACACTAATACCATTCTGGAAATGAATTATCTATAACCTAAATATAATAATAAGAATTTATTCGACAAAACACGCATAAGAACAAAAAGTTATAAAGACCCGAGTAACAAGTAACAATGAAATATTACTAACAAGAAGCTAATAATATGACCATATATGATCTCATATAAATATGTATGATTCTGGAATAAGTCAATAACATTATTTAAACCATTATACAGGAGCTTTGGACACGAACAAAGCAAATCGGACCTAAGGTAAGGGAAATATCACAATCTCATTTTTATCCGAGATTGTTTATTCGTAAGTATTTACTGGGGTGTATTTTATCATCCACATCCATGTTCCCTCAATATGAAATATTGTTTCCATCCACTTACAATAGTTTATATCCAATTTTACCCTTTGGTAAGTTTTTTGTAAAAGATATGAAAGGAATCTTTTGTCGTTTTTCGTACGAGGTACTTTTTGACTTTTCCGACAAAAGTACGAAGAATGTTTTTTTTAACTTATACGGCACGAACGGATTTCTACTGTTTTATAAAGCCTTATTTTCATGAAGATTCCTCTAAAATATTTCATTACTATTTTCAATAAAATCTCTTTCTTTTAAAATTCCATGATGTTTTGTGAAAAGAAATTGATTTTGAAGAAGAAAGGATATTTTCCTCAAGAATTCATTTCAAGTGTTTTATCAAAATTATTTTCCATATAAGATAATAAAGGGTTCTTTTTCTATCCATATTTTTACATTGATTTGACTATTTTGTGATGGAATTATGTTTATGAATTCCTTTATCTTATATGAATGGTTTTATGATGTCATGTTGTTTAAGAATCACATTTTTTGTTACATGGGTTATGAAATGATGTATGATTTATGATTTTGTGGCACACATAAGAATGGTATCATTATGAGATGGGTGGGACCTATATCTCCCTCCAATGCATTGGGTAAAGATTTTATATCTCATGAGATAGACATGGCTGGAAAGGAAGGTTATTTCGGTTCAGTGATACAGGACTGAAACGAGGAGTGAACTCGGTTCAGAAAGGGACTTTGTCCACTAAGATAGTCTTGGCAATGAGTCATGACTAACAAGAAATGATTTTCCATGATTATGTGTGCATGCCACAAAGTTTCAAGTTTTATGTTATGATTATGGGGATCTCATTTTCACTTCTATGATTTATTCCATGTTAAGATATTATGATCTCTTTTGCAGGTTTTAATTTTCAAAAAGATATGATATGATTTTTATTTCCTTTATTTACCCTTGCTGAGCATTTGAGCTCACCCTTTTATGTTTTCTTTTCCCCAGGCCAGGAAGATGGATATTAAGTAGAATATGCTAAAAGGGACCCTAGATATGATGAAATAAATGGGAGACACTGTAGAAGATTTATGAACCAGTTGTTTATGTTTCCCAGTTTCTAAAGACACTATATCTATACGGTCCTTTGTGGTTTTGTCATATGTTGTAATAAGTGTGATTCAATTTTGAAGTATTAACAATGTATGTAAAGTGTGGGTCGTTATACTTCTTTCCCTTATCACTGATATCATATGAACGTCCTTGAGACTTCATCTTATTATTCCAGGATGAATTTGGGCATTCAACTAGGTACCAATTTTTAATTGTGATTTTTGATAGCTGGTTTGGCATAATCACAATATGTTCAACTTGATCTCTCATCATATCTGTCATATTAATAGATAAATCATCACATTTACTATCACATTGGTGGTTTGGACATGTTCTCATATCTCCCTCTATTAAATATGAAAAAGAACGTACAATTAGGGGGGCTTAAATACTTATCCAATAATCATGAAAAGGAAACTTTAAGCATAGAAGGATAAACTTGTAGAAGAAAAGTACATCATAACTTGTGATCCCCTAGGTTCCAATCTAGGTTATCCATGATCATATATCTTTATGTGAATCTTTATTTTATTTTATCTTTGTTCCTTAAATAATCGTTCATACTAAGCTTATGAATTTACCAAATCGTATCCTCCGGGAGTGTCAAACCAAGGGTGCAACAAGGCCCGTTGTCGTGCACCAGTTTACCTCAAGTCAAGCCTGAAACACCTTGCCAGAGTTCTCACTCCTAGTTACATCTGTGACAGAGCCACCTCAATTTTTTTGTATCTATATATGGATTTATTTGTTTGAAAACCACTTACTCAATACTTCACCAAAATACCAGGTTGTTTTCCTATATTTAATATTTTCATTAAGAAACCTTGTAAAGCTTTCAAATCCTAATTTCCACAAATAACTAAACCATCCTTTGATACCAACTATATCATGCCGCCTTTTTAACACATAATCTTTCATTACATTATATAAAATTGAGGATCTTTAAGGTTTAGTGTCTTGGAAACCAGGAACATAATACATGACAACATAAAAAAATTCTTCTTAAACACTAGAAAGGCTTATTGATTTGTTCATCCTAAGTTTATTACTGCATATCATTACCTCGGAACATACATAAAAGGAAAGGATGAGAAAAAGGCCTAGTAAGGGAAACAAAGGAAAAATTTTACATGTGAACTTGAGATACATCAATAAAGTGATGATAAATAACATTAAGGCTTGAGAAAGAGATCATGAGGCATATCATAATGAAAAGAACATGATTCATAACATGATGATGTGGCTACAAAATTTAACGTAGACGATCATGAACACATCAACAAGGTCCTTCCCAAAGGTGTAATTTAAGAAACATTACTAAGGTTATTCACCAAGGTATCGTTAAAATTGTAATTCCTAGAGATTACATCATTACCTAATACATTGGAGCACTGTCAGGGAGAACCCATAAATTTGTCTGTATTATCATTTCAGCCATAATTATCATCATAAAACATTTCATAAATAACACATATAGCATAAAAGAAATGGGTTTCATTTCATAGTCATAATTTTTTAAAAACTGCTTTAAAGACATGATCCTTATGTCTCTTTAAACCCACGGAAAAGATAAGAAGGTTTCATGAATGTAAATCCCAGAATTAAACTAGAATATTTTGATATATATGTGAATACAGCTATAAAAGAAATATCTTTGAGTATTCCTGACAGATAAAATATTTTCAATTAATTTATATTGAATATCATTGTTTTAAACACACAAAAGTGTTCCTCTAAGATGAATTGTTTCATTTTTATGATATTGGTGTATTTTGAGATGAATAGTAAAAATGGGCCATTTCGTATTTTTAACAGTTTTAAATTATTTCTGTAGTTTGGCCATAAAATTATCTAAACAAATCCAAATTTAAAGATTATTTCATTTCCAGATTCTGTACATCCAGGGATTAATTTAATACTTTTAGACTAAAAGTTGAATCGTCCATATGGATTCTCAAAAGAAGCTCACAATTAGGATTAAGAAACTTCTTCACAGTTCTTCCAATTTTTGGTGTCATGTCCATAAATAATTCTTTGGGACCCAATTATTGTGATATTTAGTGGGTGGATGATAACAGAGTTTTATAACATATTTCATTATAGGAAGGCTGGTGGAATTTTCTATTTTAAGAGTCATTAAAGCATCCTAATCCAGAGGTTTGCGATTTGGAGAGTCTGACTGGACAGAATAATTTCTCAGACTAAAACGGTCATAACTCTCGCAATACATGTCTAAATCCACTGAGAATTTTAGGAGAAATGAGCAAGATAATTATGAAAAACATTCAATAAGGACTAAACACATGAATATTTCATTTAATGGGGATAAAATGTGTCAAAATTAGGGGGACAGATTCTGGCTATAAAAGGAGGAGAGCTCCACCCTCTCAAAGCATCTCTCATTCTATCCCATTCCTTCTAGGACCCCAAAAAGAATAACTTTTCAGATTTTATTTATTTATTTTATTTTTAATAGTTTTATAATTCCTTCTTCTTCCCCATTCATCTTGATTACCCTTACCATGGTGGGGTAAAAATTTGGTGTGTTTGGGGAAGGCTAGGTTTTCTATTTGGTAATGCCTGAGTTATTGAACGTAATTGAATGAAATTTCATTCTTCTTCAAAGTTGTTTTAAATTTCATGTAGAAAATTTTATTATCAAGTGTGATCGTTCTTGAATATTAATTCTGTTATTAATTTTTCCCATGGTAAAATAATCATAATCTCTCTCCACTAATTTCTGGTTTATATACAATGGAATAGACCAGGGATTAGTGGTGAAGTACTCGATGATCATTAGTACATGTAAAAGGTGTAGTGAATGTTCAGGATTGTTTGGGATAAACAATGCCCAATTGGGTATTTTCCATTTAAGTTAAGGATATTCAATAAAACTATTTTACACATGGAAAGAGAGTTGACCAAACCAATATCTTGATAAGGTTTTCTCTCACCATCATAATTTCACCAAGGAAGTGAGAGTAAATGATTGTGGAAACTCAATTTAATCACCAAAGAAGAAGAGGTTTGAATTAAATTGAACAAGGATATCATTACAATTAGGAAACTAACCCTGACCTAATTACCTTTTTAATATCATTGTTTTCAATCATTTTAATTTCAAATTTTCTTTCAAAAGAACAACATTTTTACACACGTTTTAAATTGACAAACCGTTTTGTGTGTACTCATGTTCTAGAGACATCCTAGGTCTACCACATTACTATATTTTAACTTAGGAAATAATTATTTTTCCATGCCCTATGATAGGAGTGCGTCAAAACTGGCGCCGTTTCTGGGGGTCTAAGAAGTTATTTCGATCACTTTTTCAAAATTCACATTTTTGTAAATATTTTATTTTATTTTTTTCATTAAGAAAAATCTTTAAAAAAAATTCATGATATTTTAAAATTCAAATTTTTATGCATGGGAAGATTATTTGCAGGTGCAATATCACAAACCAGAAATTGATTATCGTGATCAAAATGACTGGGTTGAAAGGATTAGTAATAATTTGGATGATTTAGGGAGGAAAATGGAATGGGAATTGGACTATGTCCGTGCAAGGATGGAGCAACCCAACCCTAAGTCAGAGAAAGAAACTGAGATATTAATGGAATAATTTTCACCACTCATCATTGAAGAACCAAAGGAGGTAAATGTTGGGGTACCTGAAGACTCATTCATCCTCACTCAACCAATTCTACCAGAGATAGATGAAAAGGAGGATGACATTACTACTGAGCCAAATGTGGGTGATCAACAAGAATTGGACCAAGGATTGAAGAAAAGGAGGATGACATTACTGCTGAGCCAAATGTGGGTGATCAACAAGAATTGGATAAATTCTGGAATGAATATGAGGAGATTCTTGATCTACCCAGGCCCTGCAAAGAAGAAGAGCCAACACCACTGAAAGAAGACCCCACCCAATTGGTGGAATTTGAAGTCAAGATGGAGGAGACCGACTAACTACCTCCATCCAGGGATAATCAACTCCAAGAGACACTTTCAACTAAAGAAGTGATTGAACCAAAACCAACTCAGGGAGATGATCCTTCCATGAACTCTATCTTTTCTGATTTCATTCAATCCGATTTGAGCATCACTCCTTATAATTTTGAATTTTCAGATTTGATAAATCCTTACATTTCCTTAAAAGAAGATGAAAAATAATATGCACCTATTGAGGAACACTTGATGCTCCATAAAGACATTGAATATTCATTAGTGGGAGTACAAGAAGAGAAGAAGAATGTTTCACAAGTAGCAAAAAATGAAGATAAGGTTCCCTACTTCATCCTACCCCCTCCATGCAAGTTATACCAAATTGTGAAGGGGGCAGATCTGGTATACTCTATCTATAGAGTCCTCCTCAACAAGAAAAATAACTGCAAGTTGGGAAGAGCCACATGTGGTGGTTCATATCAAAGAAACTTCATCCACCAATGGATTATGGATAAAAGATGGTACTGCCCTTTGGAGGCAGTAAAAGAAGCTAGGGCCCACTTGGGGGATCATACCAATATTTATCCTTTACTTTATTTATAGTAATTTAATTTTCAATATTATGAATTTAGATTTAAAATTAAGTATTAAGAATTAGTCAACCATGTATTCCCCTCTTTCTTTTCATTTTGAGCTTAAATTAAATGATTCATGTGACTAATTGAGTAATTTTTCTTTTGTAGGATCATGAAGTCAGAAGGAAGCCCCGAGAATTAGAGGAAGAGGACCAAATATTTATTTCAAAAGGGAGATCACTTCTTATGATTATCATTTAAACTCCTTTCATTTTTTGGTCCAAAGCATATTTTAATCTTTAATGAATATTCTTATCAATTTTTCACACATCAATTGATTTTGAAAGAGTTGAAATTATTTTTGAAATAATGTATTTTAAATGATTGTTTATATGAATTCATTTCCCTTGAAATGGATTTTCAAGCATTTTAATGAGTTTGACTGATTTTTAAAATCCATGACCATGAAACACTGACTCAAAATATTTTCCCAATACTATGAGTTATTCTAAACCACTTTTAAATATTCTTCTTAATACCCACACTTTCTTGAGAGAAACTTGGATTTCATGTGAGAACCAGAAATTGTGAATAATTCTCTTTAGAAACTTTGGATTTTGTGGAATGTATTTGAAATGATTGAGGAATCTCTTTGGCTAGCCACATTTTATCTTGAGACCCACATTTACATTTATCCTTCATTATCCCTTAGATTCCATGAATTTCCTTATAGGTTTAAGACACATTACAATCCAATTATTCCTTACCAACCCGCACTTTTAGTATTTTTGTATGGTTATTTTAAGTTTGAGTGTGGGGGAAGGGCCTTTCATGTGAGTTTATTTGGATGTGTATCATTTATTAGTGATGACAGGTGTGTTTCAATACTCTGGGAAATGGACAATAAGATAAATGGGCATGTTTCCTCATTTTATTGTGCTTTATTTGATTCATCAATTTATCCTTAAAAAAATGAAAAATGGAGATAAGTTTGAATTCCTCATTGTACATTATTTTATGACTCATGTCCCTCTCAAAAATCATGGGCATTAATTGTAATTCATTCATCATATTCAAATTTTTAGCTCATCTTCCATGAAAAAAGAAAAAATGAAAAAAACGTTGTTTCTTTTAGGAGCTTTGCAACAATAGGAGAACTTAGATGATATCATTTATTATAATCACTTCTTGTCTCTTGTAACATGTAATAAAAGGGGTGTGGTTTTGTTTTTCATGTTTTCAAGTGTGATTGAGAGAGGAATTACCTGTGTTTTCCCTTGATTTAATCATTCATTGTACATAAAATTCCAACCTCCTATTTCTAGCATGAAACATTTCCATTAATTTTCCAACCAACCCTAAGCCACAGAATCATTTGAACCATTAATTAAAGTCCTCATGATTAAATTCATTTTCATGTTTCACACTATGGAGAAATGAGAATTTTCAGAAGCCTATGGTGATACATTCGATTTCCAAGTATGAGTGTAACTCTAGATTCAATTTCTCTTGAGTGAAGAGTGACATAAAATTCAATGTGAGATAGGTTGTGATTGGGCCATGGATTGATTTATGAGGTTGAACAAATTTTAATAATTGAAATGAAAATTATAGAGGCTTGTTTTTCATATATGATACATTACGGACTTCTATTTTGGATAAGATCATTGCTATTTTTTCATTTTTGATTGTTGTGTGGAAATTGATTTGGATGTAAGATGATTGCCTAGGAGTGCAGTGTTCAAGTGTGGTGGAGTGACGAAGCTGAAATTTTCATATATTTTATACACTAAATCATTGTTTATAATCCCACCATAGTGTTATTTAATGGGTAATTGTCACGTTTTTCGGTTTTAGTGTTATTTTGAGCCTAAATGTGAAAAACGCATAATTATGGATTTTAGACAGATTTTTACATCAAGGGTATTTTAGTAATTTAATGGAAAATATATTCCCAAAATTTATGATTAAAATTTTGATAGAATCCCTATTTTATTCCTTTCAACTTTTTCTTCTGGACTAGGAGCTGATTCGGCCATCTAGAGGGCCTAACAATTAATTGAAGTTGGACATTTTTTCAGGAGGACAGTGTGGACCTTACCAATGTAACGGAACCCAAAATCGTCCTAAACACATCCAAATGAGGTGTTTACACCTAGGATAGAACAATGAAATCTATTACAGACTCTACAAAAAATTTGGGGAAGTTAGTAATTCATTAAGGTAGCCATTAAATGACATACTCTTGGAGGAACCATTCTAGAAACTTCGTCCAGAAACAGAAACCAAGGGTGAAAAATTTATAACTCCTTCAATATATGGCCAAATGAAATGAACTTTGGAGGGTGGACGACCAACAAATTAATTTAAAACATTCATAAAGGGTTATACGCGTGAATCAGCCAATTTATGGGTAAAAAATGCGACAACATTCAGAGGACAAAAATATGGCTATAAAAGAAGGAGAGATCCTCCTCCTCAAAGCATCCCATTCTCCATTCCATTCCTTCAAGGCACCAAGGAGGAGATCCCCACTGAGGGAGGCCAGCCACAAATCTTCTCCATTTCATTTCTTTTATTTTTTTTTGTTTTAGTTTTCCATTTTAATATAGATTTTTAATAAAATTCATGCATTGTTATCATTTCTCTGTCCACCCATCCACCATGTTTTCTTTTTCATCTTTTCTCATTTTTTCTTCTTTTATTCTTCTCATATTATCCACTATGACCTCTTACCCTAAAAAATGAGGGGTTAACCCGATACTTGGCTTGGGGGAGGTATGTGGAAATTTCATTTATTCTGTGCTTAAATTCTGATGTTTAATTATCTTTGTGATGAGAAAAATTGATGTGCACGGGTGTGGCGATCGTCCACCACGACACTGATCCCAAACTCATTTCAATTATTTTATTAAATATTTTCCCTCCCTTCTACTAGATACAAGATCTTCATATGATGTAGTTGATCCATTTAGTGTTTGAAATGGCATACGATGGAACCAGGTATGTGAAGATGTCACACACTCGATCGAGGTGTGTCATCAACCTTGATTATAAGAGGAGGTGAAGTTATGATTGTGAAATGCATTCAATATTTCACACCAATAAATAAAAGAATAGTAATTCATGAATGAGGTCCCATAGTTGAATTATCAAACTAAATTTAAATACTAAAAAGAAGAATGATGTAACCCACAAACCAACCCATAAAGGCTAAGTTCTTTCTTCATTAATTACATTCTCTCATTTCATGTTAGTTTTATCTTATATTTAAATTGAATTTCATTACATTCCAATAATAAAAAAAATCACCAAAAATAAGTAGTTTAGGTGAATTGGATTAAGTGAGTGAATGATTGAGAAAGCTCCTCAAGTAAGATGACCCTATTCAGCCTCTATACTACACTTGGATAAATTAAATTGTTTTTTCCATGCCCTACGACAAGCATGCGTCAATTCACTTAATAAAATAAAAGAATTTGAGAAAAAGAGAGAGACATTTTGAGACGAAATGTTTGCACCATAACGGCTATGTTACAGGGTTTTAGAAAATATTGAAAAAAGATAGGAAATGGGTCACCCACTCATAAATGATCCATAAAATAGTAGAGGGATATAATATAAAGGATATGAGAACATAGTAATGAAATTTTTAAGACATACCATACGAAATGAAAAACATGGAAGGAAGACAAAAATAAGATGTCCCTTATGAAAATTCGGGAGCCTAACAGCGTCACTTAAAACATTAAAAAATGAATTGACTAGATCAAATAGGGTCTCCAATAATATGAATATAAAAGGGTATTATGATGGATATAGAGATCAAACCCCAACATAATAAAAAGGAAATTGAAAGACTTGACATGAAAATAGAATTTGAAAATGAGAAGGGTGAAAGAATTCGTTACAAAAATTTGGCAGCCTAACGACGCCACTTAAACATTATTTAAATGAATTCATGAGAGAAAGAGGGGATCACCCATCATATGAACATGAAAAGGATAGTATTATGAATATAAAAGAACATTCACAACATAAGAACATCGAGCTTAAAACAAATGACATAAAGGAGAATACATGAAAAGAAAGAGAGAGGTAGGATCCCTTACCTTAAAACGTAACTCTTAAAACTCAAAGGTCGGGACCTTGAGGGCTTGGGGAACCATGGTATGACTCCTTAACGGGTAATGGGAATATAGATTCGTTTAGGGGGGAGTTGGAAGTGAAATGATTGAGGGAAAGGCTTGGCATTTATAGGAGAAGTGAGGGGACAAAGCATTAATTGTCAAAGGACCCCTCATTGGTGGCATTTGAAAAACCATGGGCTTGCCCATGGTATTTTACTATGGTATTAGCCACTTGTTACACAACATACCTTATCTTACTATTTATAAGTCGACCAGAATTATTGCATAATTATTACATCCTTAATGATGTCATTAAACACCCGAAACTCAAAACTGCATTTTCACTATTCACCAAAAATTCAATTTTCTCAGAAAAATCCCAACATTTCAAATATCGATGCTCTGATTTCAAAAATGAACTCTATTTTATGAAAATAATTTTCTAAATATTTTTAATTTAATTTTTAAATAAAGACACTATTCACTGAAAATTCAACTTTCTCAGAAAAATCTCAAAAATTTCACCTTAACCAAAAATCGATGCTCTGATTTCAAAAATGAACTCCATTTTATGAAAATAATTTTCTAAATATTTTTATTTTAATTTTTAAATAAAAAACACTATTCGCCTGAAAAAACTAATACTTTACCAATAATTTATGAAATAGTTATTTACCTATTTTATTGAATCACACTACTTAATGAAGGTTCCTAAATTATATTAATACTTTCTTAAGTGACGTTACATAACCCATTTGATCAAATTTCTAATCATAAGCATAAAATCACTATTCATAATTTACTATTCATCAAAAATTATGTTGATCTTATTAGACTCTAAATTTTTTACTAAACATAACTGTAGAAGACCATTCTTTGAAAATCATTACACAATATTAATTATTTAAGTTTTACATAAATATTTTTAAAATATCCTTTTGTCTAAGATTCATCAATAATATACATAATATATTTATCCCGACATTTGAAAATTCACAAACCTCACCATAATAAGAAATTACATTTTTTATTTAAATCAAAGGATTACACAAGGCAGTTATCGTCTTGTTACATTTCCCCTTATAACACCAGCATAGAACCTAAGAGTAAGGTGTGCTAGGGTGATAGAATCTTGGGGCGGCTCAGCCTATATTGCCCGAGTTGTGATTTCTATCAGCTTGAACTTCACGCGAAGGCGATTCCATTCTAGCTTCACACGATGAAGTTCGACTTGGGTTTGGTCCAGAGAAAAACCCAAAGGTGCTACCTGTAAGAGCCCGGTTCTTATTATTGAGGTGCAGGTTTCTTATTTTCCTTTTTCCTTAAGTGTTTTTTTGGAAATAGGGAAAATGGGAAAAAAATCGCAAATTTTGTGGGTACACGTCGTGTACTTTTCCACACGCCGTGTACTTCATCCATGTGGGATGAGAACACAGGGCGTGTAGCCCTGTCGGTGATGATAGGTGTAAAAACCGACTACACGCCGGGTGGTGGGTATTTACACGCCCTGTATTCAGTCGACAGATGAATATTAAGGAGGTGGGAAGTGCCGCCAGGTGAGTGATAGTACACGCCGTGTATTTGGAAATACACACTATGTACTCATGTCGACAAATGAATAGTTCGGCGGTGGAAAACGTAGCCGCCATAGGAACAGTTAAATGAGAAAAGTACGTGTCGTTTACTTGAGAGTACACATAGTGTAGTTTTGTTTTTGCTTAAAATAGTTAGTAGCCTCCTCTGTTCATAGAGGAATCTTAGAACATTGTTGGAGCTCAGGAGGACAGTTTGAGCTTCGAAGATCAGCTGACCGCACACCAGGAATCCGTTTTTGCTTATGCTGATCACGTTGTAACCACACGGGTGAGTTCTCCCTTCTCCTTGCACTATTCGTAGCAATTATTCCTATAAGGGAAGTTATTTTCGTTTGAATGGGAATTATTTTATCCCAGATCTACATCATCCTTAGACGACTCAGGAGGTTTCATTCACGTATAATGATCTAAGATGACCGAGGTAGGTGGTATGGCGTTTAAATTCCAACTGTTGTGTGTTTTTGAGTACCGTTGTGCTATAAACCCTTGTTTGGTGTTCATGTGGCTGAGGCATTGGCTGTTTTAGCTTCCTATAATAGTATAGGTAATTGAATGTAATTATGAACTGCTGTTTGGGATCACTGCTTGGATCCAGGACCACCCCCGGGGGTGCTTTCCTTTGTTTAGCCATTTGGCCAGGTTACATAAGGGTATACCATAAAATTTATCATGCTTTAAATTTCCTTGAGAGGAATTTTATATAATTTCTTTCTTATCTGTTGGGCTCGGCCCGGTTACCTGCACCTAAGGGCAATGTTCTTTTTAGCCTGAGGGTATTGTTTGTTTAGCCTGAGGGCAAGGTACTTCTTAGCCTGAGCGAAATTGATTAGTCACTGAAAGTGGCTAATATTCATTGTTAAGATCTTAATATTAATGTGTTTAAAAGTTCATAAACATCAATTTTAGTCCAATTCAGAAATTGAACTTCATTTCCCATCATTGTGCAATTCATGCTTAAAGTGTCAATTTGGGCCCACTCAATAATTTTCTTGTGGAAATTAAAATATTCATCATTTTAATTTTATATTTTGGTATATTATTCATCACTTTATTTGGAAAATTTTTTCTTTTAGGTCTGATGGATGAATCACAAGTGAAGATTGAGATTTTTGCACCTAAATGCAGAAACATGATGGAAAAAGCATAATGGGCCTAAGGCCCATCAAACAAATGTAGGGCCCACAAACTAAGCCACATGAAGCTCAAAGTTATACATTAGAAAGATAAAAATATAAGGATCATTTTATTCAACTGTGTCTGGAGCTAAATTGGATGTTTTCATGATGATAAAGGGATCTGAAGTTGAGATTTAAATGGTGGACCCGACAATAATGCATATAAATCTGTCCCACCATTTCGACAAAAAATTCCAAAAGGATGATCCAACATTCATGAACATGTTACAGATGATATAGGACAGATTTCCGAAGAGATTTATCTTCTACAACCCCTCCGGATTCGGCCTTCTTCAATTCCAAATCCACACGTCAATTTGGTGGACGAATCTGGACAGCTTTCTGGGTCAACATTGAAACGTCAATTTCCTTTTGATTATTCACCCACCTTTTGACTCTATTAATTGTTTGGGGTGAATTGAATGTGGGGGGTGGATCTAACTCTACTAATATGCCTATATAAGGAGCTAGTGGTTAAGGGAATAGGGGTGGATATTTTTCTTATCATCTTTTGTTGCTTGTTTCATTGTAAGGTTATGCTTCGAGATTTCCTTTGTAATGTTTCCCATTTCTATGTAAGTTTATTTTTTGTATCTTTATGTTCTTAATCAACTTATTCTCTTATATATTTTACATTTCATTTATTAAAACTTTATTATCACAAAGAAAAGTGATATCTCTGTGTTGTTGTGAATTAGTTCACACATAGGTGTGAATTTCATTCACACACACGAAGGAGTGCTTGTTATTTCCGCGGTTTTAATTTCTTCTATCCAATTCTTGTTAGCCATATTCTACCCACCATTGAGAGTATACCATCAATGTATGGATAATCCTTTAATGGGTTGATCTTAGGAGGATGCAAAGGCTGGATTGAATGTTATTTTATGAACGAATTATTGTTAATTGTATAATTAATTTAAGACATCCATTCTTCAGTTATTTCTACTCTTCATCTTTACTATGTTTGAGCAAACTAAATTCAATTACTAAATGACCATATACCTCAGAGAGATCTTGAATTTGGTTCTATATGTGTATAGGGGATTATCAATTGTGTTTAGTAAGTACCAAACCAGAAAATTATGGATGTAGTGTTATTTTTGAAGAATGGATTCTTCAAGAATTAATAAAAGAAAAATTGTCTAAAATAGTAAATTTCATTCAATCCACCCCGAGCATAATCCTAAGATGAACCCATTTTATTTGAATTGAATTCACTTAGGTTTATTAGTGTTCTTTAAACCATCCAAAATCAAACCCAAAGTTGGCTACTTTATAGCCCATCCTTCACCAAAACATAGCGTCTCAAGGTTACTTCTTCGGTCTCTGTGGATTCAACCCCTACATGTACTACATAGACTGCTTTTACTAGTAGGGTATATTTGGGCGCAACCAAATTTTGGTGCCATTGTCGGGGACCCAAGTAAGTACCTTAGACCCTCGTCTTTTTTTCTCACCCTAAATTCTCTATTCTCACCCTAATTTCTCTTCTCTTTTCCCCTTTCTATTTCTGTGTGTCCAAAAAAATACCAAAATCAATTTTCAATCAATTCCAATGTATTATCCTCCAAAATACCCATTCATAAACCAATGCTTTAATCAATTCATAAATCAATATTAGGAAACACCTCACATAGGGAATTTCATTGACCAAACCTTAATTAAATACACCACACCAGATGAGATGTACAATCAATGGGAAGCTGACTGTTTAAAATATCAATTTCCATACCTATCAAGAATGATTTAAAAGATAAATAATGAGGAAGTCCATTATGTACAAAAACATATCAACTCTAATCCTGAAAAACATTCTTGAACAATTGTGTGAAAAAATGGATAAAATGAATTCAGAAGTTTCATCTTTCAGATTAGAATTACAAAGCTTTAAGACTCTTGAGGAACCCATTCCCACTCAAGATGTTCATTCCTCATCATTGATAAATAAATATTTTATCCCAAAAACCTCCCATTAATTGAATAAAGAACTACCCTTCGGATATGGGATAACTGAACAAGATCAAGGATATTTTTAAGGGTATTTAAATTAGGAGGAAATTAATTTTTTGGATTCACAAGGGGAAAAGTTTTCTTCATGGATTGAGTGTTCAGAATATTGCTCCAATAACATTTTTTTAGAATCACCGATCATTGAACCATTAAGAGATATAATGAATAGTGAGTCCATACCCACTGATGAAATTCAAATGGAAAATTTTAGGGATGAATCGTATTTTCAAAAGGAACAAATTCTTTCAAAATGTTTTGTAGAAGAAACAAATTTGGATTCAAATTTCTATTCATCTTTGGGAAAATTCAATGAAACTGAACACAAAATTATAATCCTTCCTTCCCTACTCAATAATCCCTCTATTTATGATAACCAAGACCATTTAATTATCATAAATTTTCATCAAAAATCTCATCAAGTAGGAATGAACCTTGAAATATTTGGAAATACTCCTGATAAAACACGATCAACCATTTTAGATATTCCTTGGATTTTACCAATCATTGTAGAAAATAGGATTTCATACGAAACAAATTTCAAAAAAACAATCACTCTCAATCTTGTTGAAGTGGAAAAATATGGTTTAATTAAAATTTTTAATGTTGGAATTGGATAAGTTGGGGGGGTTCAAGTCGTGCTAACGACGTTAAACAAAAGCATTGCATGGGAGGCAACCCATGGTTTTCATGTTTTCTAATCATTTTGAAACATTTTATTTTTCATATAATAAATTACCATAGACTGTTGACCCGTTCTTCTTTTATGATTAAGGATGGGTATGAAAGGGGAGCACCATATTCATCTGTGTCACATGGCATGATCTCTGAGTAATACCTTACCCAGAAATCTAAAAAGAAGACAATATATCATCAGTTTATTTTTTTTTTATGTTTTTATAGGTTAAAAAAATAAAAGGACATGTCGTAAGTCATAAGTAAAATCCATTCACCACCATCCAAGCCGCTGAGACTCAAATCCAGGATTGAAGGGAGACATTGGAATGTGATTTCTTCATCAAAAACCAGGTGACTTCATTCCATGATTATCATTTTCAATTTCCTATTTTAACTCCTCTCCTACCCCTTCTAACATTTCATTTCTTTAAACACTGGGGACAGTGTTATTTTAAGTTGGGGGGAGATGAAATAAAAAATTATTTTTTTTCAACAAGAACATGCTTGGAAAGAAAAATTCCATTAACCTTGAACATGATAACACACATTTCAAACTCTGAAATTGGATATCGAAAAATTTGGATGCCTTTATTCTGATTTTAATGCATGTTTAAGTTCATTAGAATAGTTTTTGGAAAGTGTGGTTGCCCGATGTAATTTTTCAAAGTTTACATTTTCTTCCTCTTAATAAAAATTCCACAATGCACATCTACTGGATCATGCGTGTAAATTTGAGTTCTTGGTTCCCTTTCATTATAGCATAGGGTTCTGGGGTCACTTTTAGTTTAATTTGAGTATCCAAAAAAACAAAAGCAAAACAAAAAAAATTGACCACATAGAGAAATGTTTTTGTCCAAATGCGTGGCATCCGGCACTTGGGGATCGTGACTCCATAGTTTTCCTGCCCAGAGTTAGGCTTTATATCTCTATTGTAGAGTATGAAATTGACAATATGTGTGGCGTCCGACATTTGGGGATCGTGACTCCATAGTTTTCTTGCCCAGAGTTAGTCTTTTCATATCTATTGTGGATAAAAAATTCATCAAAAAAATGGATACTCATATTAGGGTTTTATGTGATTCCCACCTAGATCTTCCATTTTTCCCCTTGAACAATAAAATGGGTCTCATATCTTTTGTGATGCACAACACTTTATCATGCTTAATTGAAATGGGATGAAATGTGGCGATGAATTTGAACAAAGGAATGGTCTTGGTATTGGGATATGATTATGGACCTAGCTTGTTTTAAATGATTTTGATGAGTTCCGTAATTTTTTTAGTATGAGGTATTTGGGTGAGAAATGTGTATTTAAATGTTTTTGGAAAAGGGGATTTGAATTTCATATTTGTAATATATTTTTCTCGGAACTAGAAAAACTCAAGTTTGGGGGTGTGATTAGTCACTTAAAGTGGCTAATATTCATTGCTACGATCTTAATATTAATGTGTTTAAAAGTTCATAAACATCAATTTTAGTCGAATTCAGAAATTGAACTTCATTTCCCATTATTGTACAATTCATGCTTAAAGTGTCAATTTGGGCCCACTCAATAATTTTCTTTTGGAAATTACAATATTCATCATTTTAATTTGATATTTTGATATATGATTCATCACTTTATTTGAAACATTTTTTCTATTAGGTCTGATGGATTAATCATAAGTGACGATGGAGATTTTTGCACCTGAAGGCAGAAACTTGCTGGAAAAAGCATAATGGGCCTAAGGCCCATCAAACAAATGTAGGGCCCACAACATAATCCCAATAAAGCTCAAATTAATACAGTAGAAAGATAAAAATATGAGGATCATTTTATTCAACTGTTTATGGAGCTAAATCGGATGTTTTCATGATGATAATGGGATCTGAATTTGAGTTTTAAATGGTGGACCTGATATTAATGCACAGAAATCCGTCCCACCATTTCGACCATAACATCCAAATGGCTGAGACAATCATCCTGAAATTTTTAAATCTCATAGAGGACAGACGGAAGAAGATATATCTTTTATACAACCCCTCTTTATTCGACCTTCTGTAATTCCAAATTCACATGTCAATATGGTGGACGAATCTGGACAGTTTTCTAGGTCAACTTTGAAACATCAATTTCCTTTTGATTATTCACCCACCTTTTTACTCTATTAATTGTTGGGGGTGAATTTATTGTGGGTTTGGATATAAGGCTCCTAATATGCCTATATAATAAGCTAGTGTTGAAGGGAATAGGGGTGGATATTTTTTATCATCTTTTGTTGCTTGTTTTATAGTAAGGTTATGCTTCCAAATTTCCTTTGTAATGTTTTCCATTTCCATGTAAGTTTCTTTTTTGTATCTTTATGTTCTTAATCAACTTCTCATATTCTATATTTTATATTTCATTTTTTAAAACTTTATTATCACAAGGCACATTGATATCTCTGTGTTTTTATGAATTAGTTCACACATAGATGTGAATTTCATTCACAAACATGGAGGAGTGCTCGTTATTTCCGCGGTTTTAATTTCTTCAATCCAATTCTTGTTAGCCATCTTCCACCAACCATTGAGAGTATACCATCAATGGAGGGATAACCCTTTAATGGGTTGATCTTGTGAGGATGCAAAGGCTGGATTGAATGTTATTTTATTAATGAATTGTTGTTAATTGGATAATTAATTTAAGACATCCATTCTTTAGTTATTTCTACTCTTCATCTTTACTGTGTTTGAGCAAACTAAATTCAATTACTAAATGACCATATACCTCGGTGAGATCATGAATTTGGTTCTCTAAGTGTATAGGGGAATAATAATTGTGTTTATTAAGTACCAAACCAAAATATGATGAATGTAGTGTTATTTTTTAAGAATTTATTCATCAAGAATTAATAAAACCAAAATTGTCTAAAGAAGTAAAATTCATTCAATCCACCCCGAGCATAATCTTAAGATCAACCCATTTTCTTTGAATTGAATTCACTTAGGTTTCTTAGTGTTCTTTAAACCATCCAAAATCAAACCCAATGTTGGCTACTTCATAGCCCATCCTTCCCCAAATCATAGCATCTCAAGGTTACTTCTTCGGTCCCTGTGGATTCGACCCCTACGTGTACTACATCGACCGCTTTTACCAGTAGGGTAAATTTGGGTGAAACCAGAAATGTTCTACTTCAAATGAGGGAAAAACTTCTTATGCCTGAGGGTAGTGACTTCTGTGCCTGAGGGAAATATCTCATACGCCTAAGGGAAATATTTGATAGCCTGAGGGTAAGCTTGAGGGTGTGGTTTTATTATATTAGCCTAAGGGAAAGATTTTGATTCGCCTAAGGTCTTGGTTCTAATGAGCCCAAAATATTATTAAATTGAATGGTTAAAATGAATATTATGATTGATATGAAACTGGTAGTGATGATTACTTTTCAGTACTTACTAGTTTACTACATTTACTTTTTCACGTTGTTGTTGCATATTTTCACCGACTGTTGGGCACATGTCTTTGGTGGGTGCCTACTTGGATTTATTTCTCACACACTATTTAGGTTCATTTCTTCGGCCCCAAATAGATTACATTTTTGTAGGTATGGATAAGGGCAAGGGTCCCTATACATGTACTTGATTGTAGAAGAGGAGTAAGAGAGCATGGGACCGAGCATAGGCTTGCGATGCTGCTGCGTTTTGTTTATTCTTCTTTTTTTTGTTTGGTTGTACCTTTTACTTTTATTTGTATTGTATTGTATTGTATTGTATTATAGTGTATCCTACTCTGGCTATTTTCATATAATTAGTGACATGTTGCATCTTTATATATATGACTGTTGATTCTCTTTTACTTTAGTTTTCCATTTCAGTTGAATATTTTTTTACTGCTTCTGCTATTGTATGTTTATATATTTTATTCCTCTATGCAACACTTTGAAAAATGATGGCATAGTTTTCCCACTATCATTCCTTGACCCGTCCTACTAGTTGGCTACCTCTGGCATTTGGGGAAATGCGCTTGAGTTCATGTTTTCAACCGGGTTCGGGGCACCCATTGAGTGTCAACCAGATCCGGGACGTTACACTACCTCCTTCCCAAGTTCCATCAGATGTGCTTCAAATGGCCCGAGACTACTAGAAGGGGCCATCGAATCTTCTTTCTACATAAATTAATCAAGATAACGTGTATTTATAGACAATAATCGCAACATCTACTTTCCAATAGTCTTATTGACCAATGGACATATAACAGTTGAAACCCAATGATATTATTTTAATAATACTCATTTTAATAAATGAAATAGTTTTGTTGAGTATAAAATAAAATAACACAAAAATTTGGGAAACAAAAAACAATTATTCAAGATTTCTTGTCATTACATGGTATGTTGATGACAATCTGATATTAATAAAATAACCTCGACAAAGGAATTGACGATCTGATGGTTTGGTCAGGCAAGTACAACATGGGTCGGTGTTACCTATTCTTGAACATGTTTTGTACCTATGGGACACATCGTGTAGTCTGGACTAGGGAAAGACCATGTGGACCTAGCCATGTGGCTGGGAAGACGGAGTGGTTTACATGCACAGTGCAGCTGTAACACGCCGTGTAGTATTATCTGTGTAGTTGGTCATGTACCAAATGACACAGGTAGTTGGAAATTAAAATGTACACGCCGTGTAGATGTTATACAGGCGGTGTATTCTTGTTCAGAGGAGAGCAGTGTGGCTAATCCATGTAGAAGGACCCGGGAAGGGGAAGAAAATTTAGGTACACGCCGTGTAGCCTTTTTTTGAAAATCTTGAATGCCTTCTTCCTCATGTTCCCTTTTTGGTTCCCTAGTTTTCAGTCTCTGATAAAATATAAGGCGTGTTTTTGACCTTTTAGATCCATTCCACCAAGACGACCACCGGTTGTTCTCCAAGAGAGTGGCAATGATTATACCACCGATGGGATGTTACCACTCAGTCTGAGCATCATCGAGACATGGTGTGGGAAGATTTTAAGGTAGTTTTCTATTATTTCTTCTTTCCTAAGACAATGTGGGTAGATCAAGATCGAGAGTTCATGAATCTGTAGCAGAGTGCTATGTCAGTGATGGACTATTCTTCCCTCTTCACCGAGCTTCAGCATTTTTCACCCATTCTAGTGGGTGATGAGATATTGAGGGACAAACACTTTGAGAATGATCTTTGATATGACATCCAAGCACGGGGGAATGTTTTTAGGTTGCTGAAAGAGCATGCTATTGTGAACCAAGCACTGATTATCGAGAAAAACATGCGGGAAGCCAGTGGTGTGGGCCAAGGTGGTTCGACACCAGTTTCTGGTACTATTTCTATCAGGAAGAGGAAGCCATAGATGAGTTTCTCACATAGTGGTAGTACTAGCAAGGTTATTACTTCAGGTGGCCCAGTCATTTGCTACCAGTGTGGTAGAGAGGGGCACAAAACAACTTAGTGTACTCAAGACCCAGTGGAGTGCTGAGCTTGCGGGAAGATGGGTCATCTGTAGTGCTTTTTCATTGCATTCCCACCATTGTCTAGTGAGAGGGGTTCTATGTAGACTCCACGTGCGGGAGCAGGACCAACAGCTTCTTACCAGTCAAGCAACTAGGATACGTTAGGACGTACAGGCAGAGGTGGTGGTCATGGCCGTGGTATCCAGACATTGAGATCTCAGAGGTAGCAGTGTGGGACAGCTCAGGGTAGCCAGGTTGTGTCATAGGGCCACGACAATGGGCAGGAATATGCAGTGCAACAGACCCAATAGGAGGAGGATTCCGGACCTTCTACTGTCATATGAACTATTCTAGTAGCTTCTATTTTATATCCTATACTTTTCGATATGGGTGCTACACATAGATTTATATTTGTGCCGATTGTGGAGAGCCTTGGGATCTGTGTTTCTTCTTCTTCTGATGTTATGATGAAAGAGACTCTGTTGGGAACTAGAATGGCTGGTATGCGTCAGTACAAGGAGTGCCCCCTCGAGGTTGGTGGGTGTTACTTTCTACGGGACCTCTATGTCTTAGATATAAAGAGCTATGATGTCATTCTCAGGATGGACTGGTTGGTTCCCTTTCGAGTCTTTGTGGATTTCTATGGTTGCATGGTGAGTTTCACGTCACCATAGGGTAGAGAGTTTCTATACAAGGGCGAATGAGATTTCCAGGTGAGCTGAGCTGGACCGGAGCATCGTGAGCGAGATGGTGTGACATCCCAGATTGCAAGTTTATATCTGGATGATCAGGGTACTTGTCAGAAGTATTTCCATCCAGTGGTTGATCGTTTTTGGGATGTCTTCCCGGATGACTTTTCTAGTCTACCTTTGAAGTGAGATGTGGATTTCTCTATTGAGCTTGTGCTAGGAGCAGCACCGATGCCCATTCCTCCCTATAGTACGACTACACTAGTGTTTTAAGAGATCAAGAGACAGTTAGAGAGGTTACACGCAAAGGGTTTCATCCGAACCAATACTTCTCCTTGGGGTTCTCCAATCCTTTTTGCAAAGAAGGCGGACAGTGCCCTTAGACTTTGTATAGATTATCAGAAGCTGAACCGGTTGACGGTTAAGAAACAATATCCTTTGATAAGAATTGATGATCTCTTTGATCAACATAGAGGAGCACGAGTGTTCTTGAAGATTGACTTGAGATCCGGATATCATCAGTTACGTGTTAGACCGTCAAATATACCACTTACATCTTTTCGGAGCAGATATGGTCTATACGATTACTTGGTTATGCCATTTGGACTCACAAACGCACCAACAGTTTTCATGGATCTGATGAAGTGTGTGTTCCACCCTTATCTGGATTCCTTTGTGGTAGTCTTTGTTGATGATATCTTATTGTACTCTCACAGTCGACATGACCATGCTACCCTTCTTGAGATCATATTGAGTACACTGAGAGAGAATCACCTATATGTTAAGCTCTCAAAGTGTCACTTTTCGATGGACCAGATACACTTCCTGGGTCATATCATCTCAGAGGCAGGAGTTTCCATAGACCCATAGAAAGTGAGATCAATAGTTTCTTGGGAGCATCTAAAGAACGTGTTTGAGATATGGAGTTTCTTGGGGGTGGCTGGATACTACAGGCACTTTATACAGGGCCTCTCCCACTTAGCAGCACCATTGACGAGGTTAACTAAGAAGGGTGTGAATTTTTTTTGGTCATAATATTGCAAGATATCCTTTCAAAAGATGAAGGGAAGGTTTAAATCAGAACCAATCCTGATACTTCTAAATCAAGGGAAGAGCTATAAATTGTACTGTGATGCATTGGGTATTGGGCTGGGTGCAGTGTGGATGCAGGGAAATCGAGTAGTTGCATACGGGTCTTGGAAGTTGAGGCCACATGAGAGGAATTACCCGACGCATGACCTCGAGTTGGTTGCAGTCGTTCATGTGTTGCACTGTTGGAGACATTATCTCTTGGGAGAGCATTTTGTGGTTTTCACTGACCACAAAAGTCTCAAGTAAATTTTTACTCAGCATGACATGAACTTGAGATAGTGAAGGTGGGTTGAATACATTCAGTTCTTTGATTTTGAGCTTTCCTATACACTAGGTAAGGATAATGTAGTTACTGATGCACTGATCAAGAAGACTCAGATACAGGCAGTGCAGGAGGTCAGTGATGAGTGGCATCTTATGGCTTTATTATCTAAGATGCATTTGGTGGTGCATGATAGTCAGGTGAAGACCTATATTTATTCCCTAGTTGTGACCTCTACCCTCCTGGATAGAGTGAGGATGAGACAACTATCTGATTCAGAAGGCCTCGTTCTATGGGAGTCAGTGGCATGTGAGGACCCTCCTCCCGGATGGATGATAGGTGATGATGAGGTATTGTGTTTCCATGGACGAGTATGGGTTCCAGGGGATATACGTGAGGAGATGATATGGGAGTTTCATGCTTCATCTTGGGCAGTGAAACCCAGAGTTACCAAAAATGTACCGTGACATGAGACATCATTATTGGTGGCCGGGTATGAAGAGAGAGGTAGCTGGTTTTGTTACTAGATGTTCCACCTGTCTGTAGGTGAAGGTGGAGTATCAGAGGCCAGCAAGACTGTTACAGCACTTACCCATTCTGGAGTGGAAATGGGATGATGTTGCGATGGATTTCGTGACTGGGTTGCCGAGGTCACCTTGAGGCAATGATGTTGTGTGTGTTGTTATAGACAGAATTATGAAGGTAGCTCACGTTTTTTCAATCAAGGAGACCTTCAGTGTTAACGAGATTGAATAGATGTATATCTGATAGGTCTTACGTATTCATGGGCTTCCTCGTTCTATCGTTTCAGATTGGGACAACCATTTTACATCTCATTTCTGGCAGATTTTTCAGAGGGTACATGGTACATAGGTGCTTTTGAGCACAACTTACCACCCTCAAACCGATGGTCAGTTAGAGCGTATGATACAGGTGCTTGAGGACATGTTGCACGCATGCGTAATAGACTTCAGGGGATCATGGGAGAAGCATATACCCCTATTAGATTTTGCCTATAATAATAGTATTCAGGAAACTATCGAGATGACACCTTACGAGGAATTATATGGTTGGCCATGATGATCACCCTTATGTTGGTTAGAGGCAGGTGAGGCGGCTTTGTTGGGACCATGCCTTGTGCAGGAGACATCAGAGCATGTCCAGTTGATATAAAAGTTGATGGCTACTATGCAGTCTTGTCAGAAATCTTATGCTTATCACCGTAGACTACCCTTGGATTTCATGGTCAGGGATCAGGTTTTCTTGCATGTTTCACCGAGGTTGGGACACATGAAAATCTGGAGATTGGTTAAACTTTCACCAAGGTATGTGGGGCCATTTGAGATTCTAGAGAGAGTCGGTTCGGTTGCCTATCGGTTGCAGTTACCACAGAGGTACCGGGCCATGCACGATTTCTTCCATGTATCACTACTATGCTGTTATCATTCAGACCCATCTCACGCCTTTCAGCCCGGGGTTGTTGAGCTTCATATCGATGTGCCTTTCGAGGAGCATCCGATTTGTATCGTTGATAGGAGCACGAAAGATCTCCGAGGCTGATAAGTTCCTCTCGTACGGGTGTTATGGCAGCATGGCCGAGTGTAGGACGAAACCTTGGAGCAGGAGAGAGACGTATGTGATCAGTGGCCATAGTTTTTCTGATATTTATCTTCTCCACCTTAGGAAGGGAAATTCGGGGATGAATTGCTTTAAGGGGGGAATTTTGTAAGAACTCTGTTCTTATTCTTGAGGTACGAGTTTCTTATTTTCCTTTTTTCCATAAGTGTTTTTTTTGAAAATGGGGAAAATGGGGAAAATCCAAAATTTTTGGTTAAACGTCATGTACTTTTCCACACGCCGTGTACTTTGGCCATGTCGGAAAAGTACACAGTGCGTGTAGCCCTGTGAGTGATGAAAGGTGTAAAAACCGACTACATGCCATGTAGTGGGTATTTACACGTCGTGTAGTCAGTCAGAAGGTGAATAGTAAGGCAGTGGGAGTAGCCTCCAGCTAAGCGACAGTATAGGCTGTGTATTTGGAAATACACCCCGTGTACTCATACCGACAGATGAACAGTTTGGCGGTGGAAAAAGTAGCTCCAAAGGAACATTTAAATGAGAAAAGTATATGCCAGCTACTTGAGAGTACACGTCGTGTAGTTTGTTTTTTTCTCTTAAAATGGGCAGTAGCTGCCTCTGTTTATAGAGGAAGCTTAGAACATTGTTGGAGCTCAGGAGGACGGCCGAAGATTTGGAGATCAGCTGACCACACACCAGGAATCTGTTTCCGCTTCTGCCAATCACGTTATAACAGCACAAGTGAGTTCTCCCTTCTCCTTTCACTATTCTTACCAATTCTTCCACTAAGGGAAGTTATTTTCATTTGAACAATAATTATTTTATCCCAGATATACTTAATTCTTGGACTATTTAAGAGGTGTCGTTCACGTATACTGATCTGAGGCGATCGAGGTAGGTGGTCTGGTGTTTAAATTATGACTTTTTTGTGTTTTTGTGTACCGTTGTGCTACAAAACCATGTTGGGGTGTCATGTGGCTGAGGAAATGGATATTTTAAATACATAGAATTGTATAGGTAATTGAATGTAACTATGACCTGCTGTTTGGGATCACTTCTTGGATCAAGGACCACCCCCGGGGGTGCATTCCAATTTTTAGCCGTTTGGCCAGGTTACCCGAGGGTATACCGTAAAATTTAGCAAGCTTTAAATTTCCTTGAGAGGAATTTTATATATTTGCTTGCTTAACTGTTGGGCTCGTCCTGGTTACCTGCAACTAAGGGAAATGTTGTTTTTAACCTGTGGGAATTGTTTGTTTAGCATGAGGTCATGGTACTACTTAACCTGAGGGAAATTTTCTACTTTTCCTGAGGGAAAAACTTCTTATGCATGAGGGTGGTGACTTCTTTTCCTGAGGGAAATATCTCGTACACCTGAGGGAAATATTCGATAGCCTGAGGGAAAGCCTGAGGGTGTGGTTTTATTATATTAGCCTGAGGGTAAGGTTCTAATTGGTCCGAGGCCTTAGTTTTGATGAGCACATAATGTTATTAAATTTAATTGTTAAAATGAATATTTATATGGAAATGAAACTGGTAGTGATAGCTACTTTTCAGTACTTACTAATTTACTGCATTTACTTTTTCACACTGTTGTTGCATATTTTCACCGATGGTTGGGTACGGACCTTTGGTGGGTGCCTACTGGGATTTATTTCTCACACCTTGTTTGGGGTTTTGTCTTCGGCCTCAAAAAGATTACATTTTTGCAGGTATAGATAAGGAAAAGGGTCCATATACGTGTACTTGATTGAATCAGAGGAGTGGGAGAGCATGTGACCGAGCTTAGGCTTGCGATGCTGCTACGTTTTCTTTACTCTGCTTTGTTTTTTTTGGTTGTACCTTATAATTTGAGTTGTATTGTATTGAATTGAATTATATTGTAGTGTATCCTATTCTGTCTATTTTCATATAATTAGTGACATATTGCATCATTTTATATATGACTGTTGATTCTATTTTACTTCAGTTTTCCATTTCAGTTGAATATTGTTTACTGCTTCCGCTGTTGTATGTTTATATATTTTATTCCACTGCACTACACTTTGAAAAATGAGGGCATAGTTTCCCCACTATCAGTCCTTGTCCCTCACTGCTAGTCGATAGCCTCTGGATTTTGGGTAAATGCGCTTGAGGTCATGTGACCAACTGAGTTCGGGGCACCCGTTGAGTGGCAACCAGATCTGGGATGTTACACTACCTCCTTCCCGAGTTCTGTCAGATGGGCTTCGATCGGCCCAAGACTACTGGAAAGGGACATCGAATCTTCTTTCTATATTAATTCATCAAGATCACTTGTATTTATAGACAATAATCGCAACATCTAGTTTCCAATGGTCTTATTGACCAATGGTCATATAACAGTCGAAACCCAATGGTCTTATTTTAATTATACTCATTTTATTAAATGAAATTGTTTTGTTGAGTATAAAATAAAATAACACACAATGTTAGGAAACAAAAAAATTTATTCAAAATATCGGGTTGTTACATGGTATGTTGATGACAATCCGATACTAATAGAAGAACCTGGATAAAGGAATTGACGATCTGATGGTTTGGTCGCGCAAGTACAAATTTATTCAGAAGTTTAACACAAGTTCATAGTTGTGTGTTAATACTGGTTTGGGTGTAACAAGGTATGAGATGCCAAAGTTTTTTGTTGATGAAGTGAGTGTCACACAAGTGGTTTGGTGACACTTTCATGCCAGTCTTGGGGTAGTGCACCCGTCAATTTTGGGTTGCATGAAAGATGGAAGTTTCCCAGTATACCTGCGGTAAAGTCATATTCATTGTTGAATGAAAGTGGAACTTCAACCGAGAATATACATACAGAAGAAGTTGAATTCATTTGTGATAATGATATGTCCTATAAGTACATAAACTGTTAGTGGATCCATTCCATAGTAGTTAGCAAAGGAAGAGGTAGAAGGTGATCCTTTCTACCAGTAGTGAGCCAAAGAGAGGGGAATAGGGAGTGACCCTTGGGAAAAGAGTGATCTAACCCTAATATTTGTAATGGTAGTGATCCTAGGAATAGAAGTGATCTTGTAATACCCCAAGCGTCCACTGTATATTTCCCTTTGAATAATGTTGTAGCTTGCGTTGTACGCAACTTGGAGTTTTAACAAACCACGACCAATCAAACTAGCCGTTATGAATAGTAATAGACACTTTTTTTAAATTTTGTAAATTTTATTTTTCAAAGTGGATTTCATTTTTGGATTCCTAATATCAAAATTAGCTTAGGGTGAATTTTTGGTATTTTTCTAAAAACATTCAATTTTTGATGAATAGTAAAAAACACTGCGTTATTGTTTAAAAACGACTTTTTATTTAAATAATTAGTTATTTTATTTTATTTTATTTTAGTTCAAAATAGATACATAATATCTATATATTTATAATAAAATTCATTATATCCATTTTGTAATAAGTTTAGATATATAAAACCTTATTGAAATTTTTACAGGCATTTACCCACATTCTAGGAGAATTTACAAATTTGCATAAAACATAATTTTATCGCTTCCATGAGTTGAATTTCAAAAATCCAAGAGACATGGTTGACATCAGTAAGTAAAATTTGGTCCAATAATATGAAATTATTTTTTGGTGAATCGTAACTTTTGACTTTTATTTACCCCGATAAAAAGTAAATAGGGTAATTAAGGGTAAAAATGATTTTATAATTACCCTAACATTATTCATAATTCTATTGGATAAGTATAATTCGACCAAAAACAAATTTAGGAATAAAATATTATCCTCTTTGGTCCACTTGGATTATATTAGGACATTTATTATTACTTTATTTAAAGAAGAGTTAAAAGAGTTAAATTCAATGTTTAATAACAAAACCATTTTTGATATAGGGTTACACACAATATAAATTCAACTATAAATATTATTTAGAAAGATAAAATTATTTCCTACATAATAGAATTATATTTATAATTTTTCGACATTAAATAATTTAATTAATTTATGACACATTGATGTTGAAGTAATTACCCTATTAATGAAATATTAAAATAATTGATATTATAAATATCCAAATAAATGTAAATTGAGGATTCTGAGGAATGAAAATAATTTTATTAGTTAATATGACATATTTGTTTTGTTAAATAAATTTTATTCTAAGTGATAAAGTTTTCGTGGATTTCAAAAAATCATATACTAAATAGTGTCAAAATTGACATAATTGAGTTTTTAAAACAAATACTATATTATTAATTGATATAATATTCCTAAAAATCTAAGGTTCGACCAAAAGACTTAAATAAGGTTATATATATTAATACTGAACCACATGGGGTTCACTATCCTTGTTATAGTAAGTTTATTAACCATATAATATAAAAATACAAAGAGACATGGTAATTGACAAAAAATTTAACTACAAGTTAAATATAAAAGATAAGGTTAATATGATGTCCTAAACATATCTAAAACCTATTGGTTGAGAATTTTTTGACCCATACCCACCTTAGCCTCGAAATAGTTCATTTTTGATCAATTAGAAAGTGAAAATAATTTTATTATAAAATAATAATTCAAGCTCTTCCTAAAGTAACCCCCGCCTCTCTTATAAAAGGGAACTTATCATTATCTTAATTTCAAACCTCCAAACCTTTTGGCTCAACCAACCCCTACCCAAATATCCTCCAAATTTTTCTCCCTTCATCCTAGAGGCATTTATTTGGTAAGAAATCCATCCTATGTAGCCCTTTTTATCAAATCAAAATAAAGAACCCGAAGAAGAGGTAAATATTTCATCACCTCTTTCAATTTATTTTCTTTTTCCATTTCGTCTATCTTTGTAGTTTACAGTCAAAAATAATAACTCATTCATATTCTATATTCTTTGTTGTTATTAAAAAAATTGTACAAACATATTCATTATTCTATCCATAATATGAATGACAATGTCACCATACGTGCGTACGTACGGATTTCCGTCTCCACGTCGTGGTGTAGTTTGTTATTCAAACACTTCTTTTAAGACCCAGAAATTCCATGTAATTTTTTCTAAATTAAATGGGAAATTTAAAAGTCTATAAAAATTGAAGGTGCATGATCTTGAGTCCCGGTGTTCCCGGAATGAATTTACGATCTTTTTTCAGGTACGTTCAGTAAACGTGCGAGCGGGGTTTTCAAACTTTTGTACCGGTGCTCGGAATTGAAATTTGAGGACACCATTGAACTCTCAGCACTGGTATTCACATAAAGAGACCTTCATATAAACTGTAGTGGGTCGAGAGTTAAAAATAGTTTTTGCGTTTTTCGTGAAAGAATGCAATAAATAAAAAATTTATGATTTTTATTTTATTTGTTGAAACCCCGAAGTAAGGGTTATGGTGGTAGGGACCACCCAAGCATAAACCTCCCATGTTGTTGTTTAGAGGTGGGGACGAGCTGAACTAACCCCCATTTTGAATTTAAGGGTGGGAACCACCTGACCCCTCTTAATGGGGAAGAAACCTTTCAACTCCCCATTAATCCTTTCCTCACATTAATTGTAGAAAATTAATTATGCCAAAGTGGTACAATTAATTGTGCCCACAATTAATGGTGTCAACCTTTTAATTTGATAATTTTAAATTAACGAGGGGGATATTTTCACATTTTGGTGGAATTGGGAGAGGAGAACCTTTTGGAGGATTATTCTCTCCAATGAAGAACGTGTTCTCCAACGAAGAACGCGCTCCCCAACGAAGAATGCTAACACCAATGAGGAATGTATTCAACAACAACAAATGAAGATTGAAGAAACGCCGACGTCACCAATGTCAATCTATCCCCAATGACTTCATCTCTTTCCTCGCGACCTCCATCGAAAAATCTTTGAGGTAGGGGTTTAATTATGTGCGATTATTGGTTCCCATGTTCTTTCCTTCAAAAAAAAAGAATGCGGATCAAATCTCTAACTAGTTGATCTACTGATGAATTATTTTGTGGGTTTGAGAATAATCAATTGCAGGAGGATTTAGGGTTTCACATTCTTCATTCAAGTTTTTATTGAGAGGCCTGCTAAAACTCTAACGTGGAAGGTGTGGGCCAAAAAAACATAGGCTAACCCCTCTGTTGTTTTTCTTTAATGGTGTGTTCTACGCGATGGAAGAAGGCGAATTTGTGCCATGGAAACGAACGGATGTTGTGGTCGGCCCATCGATGGCCGCGAAGAAGCCATCGGCCCTACGGCTCCCCTCCACCTCACGGCCTTTATGGTGCCCCGCAGCCTCGCCACCCTGCGGCCCTCTACGCCGCTCTATAGACACACTGTTGTGTAGCCCTCCATGCCATGCCGCGGTCCTCCATGCCATGTCGCGGTCCTCCACGCCGCCCCGTGGCCCCGCAACCCTCCGCGCCGCCCCGTGGCCCTCAGCACTGCTCTGTGGCCCATCACACTACCCCACGACCTCTTTGGCCCTCCTGTCCCTTGCATCCTTTGTGGCCCCCGCGGCCTTCGTCGCCCCACGGTCTCGCCGCCATGTGGCTCTCATGGCCCCCATGTGGCCTCCGCACTGCCCAGCGTGGGCTGGGCTAGACCTCACAGGCCGGATCGGACCAAGTAGGATTGATTTAGCCAAATCGGGTCAGGTCGGACCAGGCCGGGTCGGACCAGACCCGGGCCACCATCAATATTTTTGTTATATCGGCTATAACATTGGCACCGAGCGTCCATTTGAAGAACCGTCAATGGAACTGGAAACCATGGAGAGACAAGGTCCCTTTGAGTATACCACACTAGAGATTTGTATGATGTTAGAGTACGGTCGGGTTGTATCGAGCACGAATCCAACTGGGACCTCGGGACTAAAAGACTAATAACTCACAGACCGGGCATCCGATTGAAGCATCGTCTATTGCATTGAGACCCCTACGGTGTGGCAGTCCTTTGTGATACTTCATAGTGGGTCTTCATGGCAGTTGGAGTATCGACTAGTGGCTTTAGGAGCAGACACTTCTGGAGATGAGAAAGCTTAGTGCAAGAACTCAGTAGTTGGCTGTGACATGAAGAATGAATAGTGATCCTATGTGGGTCATCACTTAGCGATTCTGTGTGGGTCATCACCTAGAGAATCAGTGTGGGTCAGCACCGAGCGATTCTGTGTGGGTCATCACTGAGAAATCCTATGTTGGTCAGCACTGAGCGATCCTTTGTGGGTCAGCATCTAGCGATCCTCTGTGGTTCAGCACCGAGTGATCCTATGTGGGTTAGCAGCAGTGCCTCATAACAAAGTAAGATGATTTAGTAGTTACATCTAATCAATTCTACAATTGTACATAATTTATACATAGTGTGAGCTGAGTTTGTACCTAAGACGTACTTTCCTTTGTGGTAATACCTTGGTGGTATCCTTCTATGTGGCATACCTAAGTGGTATATACCATCGTGGTACTACTTCGTTTGTGGAACTATTCATCTTTGGACTTTTGAGTTGGACTCTGTGTTTCCTCATGATTGAGATGGGTATAGTTGATAACATAGGTATATGTATGGGCGCTTACCTAACTAGGGTTATTAGTTGACTTCATACTTTGTGGTTTACCCTTTGTCAATTTTGTGAGACCTTGAGGGTCTCGGGGTCCCTACTGAGTATCATTATACTCACCCCTACATGGGCTATTCCTGCACCTTGTTGTGTTCAATGCAGACGACAGACAATGCTGATCGAGGCTGAGGGTACTAGGGCTAGATAGGGCCTAGAGGTGGACCATACCGGTGGATGTGGAGTGCTGAGGAGAAGATCTATACCAAAACATCAGGTAGGAACCACAGAGGATGACCCAGTAGTTTCCCTTCTTTTTCTTCAGTTGTATTGTATTTCAGTTGTACTTGTACCATTACTATTGGGCTTGTATTCTGGCCCCTCTTTACTTTCTTCCCTCTTTTTTCTAAACAGTTGACTTGTGTTTATATCTTTTTGTGTTCTTGTTTATGTGTGTTTATAGGTTATAAAGGCAATTCATTTTCAGTTTTAGGGAATACACCTATTGGTACTAGTCGCCAGCCCCTGGCCCATGGAAGACAGGTTTGGGGTAGTCACAACACTGTCCCCGGGGGACGGGTTATGACAAATTAGTATCAGAGGAGTCAGTTCTACCATAGACTATAGGACTCTGATCTTTTTAATGGCAATAGTGTTAATCATAGTGAGTTTGGTTATCATTTTAGGGATCCCAGTTTTTGTGCGGTGGCCGTTATATCCATACACCAAGACCCTGACTTCGGATTTCTGACTCAATGCATGAAAATATGGATTGCGTGTGTGTTTTGAAGAGTTTTTTTGTGCTCTCTTTTAGTCAGCTCACCAGGTATAGAATATTGACCATGGCGCACCTGTTTATTTTTTAGATTCCTCCAAGCAGACAGCCATCTTGGGTTCCATATATAATACGCACTGATATCCCACTGAAAAATGAGGCCACAGTGGAGGGCCCTCTTCCAACGGATGTAGCAGCGGTACCATTACCCGTTGGGCCACCGATGCCACCAGCCCCAATAGCAGTGGGTTTACGCCACTTGAGCGCATTGAACGAGTTTCTGCCCAATAGGCCACCCATGTTTAGGGGAGAGACAGACCCACAGGCGGCTGAATATTTGCTGGAGGCCGTAGTGAGAGTCTTCTAACTGGTAGGGACACCATCTGATCTCATGGTGATCCTTGCCTTCAACCTTCTACAGGTAGTTCAAGTAGATAGTGGATCATGATGCTCCATGTTCATGATGAGGTGATTCATCTCTGGGTAGACTTCGGGAGCCTGTTTTTGGCAGAGTTTGTCCCAGCCACTCTTTGTGCAGTGCACATATATGAGATTATTCATATGCATCAGGGCAGCATGACTGTAGCACAGTACTCAGAAAGGTTCAATGACCTCTCATGCTACTCCACTGATATGGTGCTGGAACCATTCTTCAGGGCCCAGACCTTCGAGCAGGGGTTGAGGCAAGAGATCAGGGCTTCAATGATTTCTCATAGCATCCCGATGCAGGAGGGGGTGTTAGAGCGAGCCGTCTTAGTGGAGAGTTTTCTTGCTGAGCGGTCTCCAATAGAGAGACCCACAACCAGGCATCATGTAGCAGAGTCTTCCATAGCTGGCAGCAGACAGATGTCATAGAGGTCCAAGAGAACCAGACCTCAAGGTGGACGACTGTAAGATTCAGGGTCGGTTGTGTGGGGCACCCGAGGCGGAGCCACTCATTCTACGAGTCGATAGTGTTATGCATGCAGTGGGTAGGTTCACATGGCTCGTGACTATCTGACCCGCTGTATAGATAATCAGAAAATAGTGTAAGGACCACCCAGGCATAGATAGAGGTTCGACTGAGGAAGTTCATAGAGAGCAGGTGGACGTAGAAGAGGATTTAGTCGTGCAACGGGCCATTGGAGACAATTCGAGATGTTACCGCCACCACCACCAGGAGGTCCACCCAGACCGTAGGGAGTAGGTGGATAGGGGAAAGGTCATCTCCAGGTAGCTGAGGCCTATGATCATGACACTTCGGAGATGATACACGGTACGATCTGTGTCTACTCCACCATAGCTGCAGTACTTGTAGGCACATGTTCCAGTCATTCTTTTATTTCCCTTGCCCTTATTCGGATCTTGGAGATTCTGATGGAGCCGTTGGTTCGATCTTTACAGCTAGATACTCATATGGGAGCCAATTCGACGATTATGAACTAGTGATGGCATTGAGAGATTACTCTAGGAGGTGAGAGCTTCAGATGGGATCCCCTAGTAGCAGCATCATGGCTTTACAACAACATATTTGTTTTGGACTGGTTATCAATAGTCAATGCTCAGATTTACTATATAAGGTTCAAAGTGTGGTGTGTCCACATGGATGGGACCAGGTTTACCTTCACCAGTGAGAAGGGAGCCTTCTCAGCACAGGATTGACTTACCCAACGGAGAGTGCAGCCGATCACTCATCAGTTGGCTTGCCTTACCCTCAGGGCATTTGATGTGGGGAGTCTGAGCTATCCTATAGTAGTGGACCAGTACACTGATGTTTTCCCTGATAATGTTACGGTTCTACCTCCTTGTAGATTGGTGGAATTTTATATTGAATTTTACATCAGGATGGATCCAATATCTCCACCAGTGTATCAGATGGCTCCCGCAGAGCTTCATGAGCTACGAGTACAGCAAGAGGACTTGCAGAGGAAGGGATTCATTCGCCCAGTGTTTCTCCTTGGGCAGCCCCGATTATTTTCTCTAAGATGGTGGATGGGAGTTTGAGGATTTTAGTTGACTATCAGTGCCTAGACCAGGTGACCATGAAGAACATGTACCCACTTTTGAGGATTGACGACCACTTTAATCAGCTAAATGGATCACGGTGGTTCTCAAAGATAGACCTCATATCAGGCTATCACCAGCTTAGAGTACGAGATGAGGATGTGCAGAAGACGACTTTCAGATGTCGGTATGACCATTACGAGTTCTTTGTTAATCCATTCAGTGTAACCAATGCTATATTAGTGTTCATGGGACTCATGAACAAGATATTTCAGCTATACCTGGATCTCTTTGTAGTTGACTTCATCGATGACATTCTGATCTACTCGACTACTGAGGAGGAACATGCCTACTATTTGAAGGTAGTATTGGACACACTCTGAGAGCACCACCATTATGGTAATCTCTCGAAGATCCATTTCTGGATCCAAGAGGATCAATTTTGGGGACATGTCATATCATAGGATAGATTTTCAATAGATCCAGTGAAGATTGCGGTGGTACTTTCTTGGGAGCCATCTAGGGGTGTGGCGGAGGTATGGAGTTTCCTGAGTTTTTCCTGATACTAACGGATATTTTTTCCAGATTCCTCCAGAGTTTCAGCACCACTATCAGCATTGATAAAGAAGGGTTAACCCTTCATGTGGTAAGAGAAATGCTAGAGGAGTTTGTAGGAGCTGACACATAGGCTAACTAGTGCCCCCATCTTGAGGCTACCAGAGGAGGGAGTAGGGTATGTAGTCTACTACGACACATCAGGGACCAGACTGAGATGTGTCCTGATGCAGGAGTGAGTAGTGATCGCATATATTTCTCAGGAGTTGAGAAAGTATGAGCAGAACTACTCTACTCATGACCTGGAGTTAGCAGTAGTGGTCTTTTCCTTGAATATGTGGTGACATTACTTGATGGGTGAGCATTTTATAGTCTACTTTGATCACAAAAGTCTCAGGTATATTTTCTCTTTTAAGGACCTGAACCATAGATAGTGACACTAGCTTAAGTTCCTCCAGGAATATGACTTTGAGATACTCTATACTTCAGGGAAGGGTAATGTTGTAGCAGATGAACTCAGCAGGTGGTCTGGTATACAGCTACTAGGCGAAACGATAGAGTAGTTTTCCTCTTTGAAATATCCTTTGTGGATCAGCATAGATTTGCTTTCATACAGTCTCTTATAATCACTCCCACACTTCTTCAGTGAGTCAGGGTGGCACAGCATGATGACACAGACTGTGAGACTCAACGTGCTCATATATCCATGGGACAGACACCAGATGGATTTTTTGAAGGTGGGGAGCACTCCATCCTTTTCCAAGGACATACCATGGTACCAGTGTCACTTTGGAATGAAGTTTTGAGGGAGTTCCACAAATCCCCTCCAGCGGTATATCTAAGAGTGGAAAAGATGTACCAGGATCTCTGACGACAGCACTGGTGGTCGGGAATAAAGAAAGCAGTAGTAGAGTTTGTCTCTCAGTGCCTCACTTGTCAGCAAGTGAAGGTAGAGAATCAGTTACCAGCAGGCTTGGTTCAACCTTTAGAGGTCCCAGAGTGGAAGTATAATGGGATATCCCTAGACTTCATGACAAGACTTCTATGTACATATAGGGGACATGACTCGATTCAGGTGATCATTGACCGACTCACCAAGTCTCCCACTTACTACCGATTAGAGATCAGGGTTCAGTAGAGAGCATGGGACGCCTCTATGTGCAGATGATTATGCAGATACATGGAGTACCCTCGATGATTTTCTTCGATCATGATGAATTTTTTACATCCTAGCAATGGAAGGGGTTGTAGGAGGCTTTCGAGATACAGCTTCATTTAAACACCACTTTCCATCCGCAGATGGATGCACATAATGAGTGGACCATTCAGACCCTTGAGGTCATGCTACGTGCTTGAGTCCTCAACTTCGGTCGCAGCCGGGAGGATCACTTGCCTTTGGTGGAGTTTTCATACAATAACAACTATCACTCCACCATTGAGATGGAACCTTTTGAGGCATTGTATGAGTGACCATGCAGATCACCTTCATGTTGGACTGACCCAAGGGAGTCGACACTCATGGAACTAGAGATTGTTCGGGCTACCATAGAAAAGGTGCAGATAATCCAGGAGTGGATGAAGACTACACAGAGCAAGCATAAGTCGTATGCTGACAGAAGACAGAGACCTCTGAAGTTCGAGGATGGCGACCAAGTCTTTCTACAGGTCTCACCTCGAGGATGTTTGCAGAGATTTGGCCAAAGTAGCAAGTTATCTCTGAGGTTCATTAGACCCTTTTAGGTCCTCAGTAGACTTGGCGAGGTGGATTACTGCTTAGCTCTTCCACCTCAGTTGCACTGGGTGCACGACGTCTTCAACATATCCCAGCTGAGGAGAACCGTGCACAACCCTTCCCACATCATCGACCAAGGACAGCTGGACATCGATGATGGGGTGACTTTTACGGAGGCTCTAGTTGATATTGAAGATCGACAGGATCAGGTCCTTCATGGGTAGTCGATACCTCTGGTGTGTGTTCGTTGGTAGCATGGGAACCTCCAAGAGAGGAAATGGGAGTGGGAGGCTCATATTTGTGCTCAGTACCCTCACATTTTTTCCTAGTTTTTATTTGTGGCTTATGGGGATGTAAAGTCCGGGGGTGGGAAGAATGTAAAGACCCAGAAATTCCATGTATTTTTTTTAATTAAATGGGAATTTTACGAGTCCTTGAAAATTGACAGAGCATGATTTTGAGGCCTTGTGTGCCCGGAATGAATTTCTGAACATTTTTCTGGCACGTTCAGTAAGCGTGTTAGTGGGTTTTTGTAACTTTTGAACTAGTGCCCAGAATTGAAATCTGAGGACACCGTTGAACTCGAAACACCAGTATTCTCTTAAAGAGACCTTCACCTCAACCATGGTTGTTAAAGAGTGAAAAATAGTTTTTTCGTGAAATAATGAAATAAATAAAAATGTTAACATTTTTATTTTATTTTTTGAAACCCCTCAACATGGGTTATGGTGGGGGGGACCACCCAAGCCTAAACCTCCCATGTGGATATTTAAAGGTGGGGACCACCTGAACTAACCCCCATTTTTAATTTAGGGACAGGGACCACCCAACACCTCTTAATGGGGGAGTAACCTTTCAACTCCTCATTAATCCTTTCCTCCCATTAATTGGATCCAATTAATTATGCCAACATGGTACAATGAATTGTTCCAATAATTAATTTTGTCAAACTTTTAATTTGATAAACTTAAATTAACAAGGCGCTATTTTCATAATTTGGTGGAATTTGGAGAGGAGAACCATTTGGATCATTACTCTCTCCAATGAAGAACGTATTCTCCAATGAAGAACACGTTCCCCAACGAAGAACGCTCACACCAAAGTGGAACGTCTTCAACGACAACGAACTGGCGATCAAAGAAACGCCGACGTCACCAATGTCTGTCTATCCCCAACAACTTCGTCTCTTTCTTCGCGACCTCCATCGACAAATCTCCGAGGTAGGGGTTTAATTATGTGTGATTATTGTTTCACATGTTCTTCCCTTGTAAAAAAATGAATTCTGATCAAATATCTAACTAATTGATCCATAGATGATTTCTTTTGCGAGTTTGGGAATAATCAATTGCGTGAGGTTTTAGGGTTTGATGTTCTTCATTCAGGTTATTGTTGAGTTGCTTGCTACTGCTCTAACGTAGAGCATTCGGGCCAAAAAAACATGGCCTGACCCCTCTGACTTTCTTATTAAATGGTGTGTTCTTTATAATGGAAGAAGGCATCTTTTTGCCACGATGATGAACGGATGCGGTGGCCGGTACATCACCAGCTGTGATGAAGGCGGTTACCCCATGGCTCCTCGTCACCACACGGACCTCCAAGGCGCCTCATGGCCTCACCGCCCCATGGTCCTCTATGCCTCCATGTGGCCTCGCCACCCCGTGGCACTCCGTGCCACATGGTGGCCTCGCCGCGTTGCAGCCCTCCACCCCACCCCGCGACCTCATCGCCCCGCGGCCCTCCGCGGCACACCCCGACCCCGCTGCCTCGCGACCCTCCGCGCCGCCCCGCGACCCTCTAGGGCGCCCCACTACCTTACCACCCTGTGGGCCTCCGCAGCGCCTCACAGCCTTGCCACCCCACAACCCACTGTGCCATCCCGTGACCTCTATGGCCTACGTGGCCTCTGCGGCCGATGTGGCCTACGCGGCCTCTGCGGCCGCTATGGCCTACGCCCCCCATGCGGCCTACACAGCCTTCGCTGCCCTGTAGTCTCACCACCCCGCAGCCCTTGTGGCCCCGTTCAAGGCCTCTGCGCTACCAAGCACGGGCTGGGACGCCCAGTGAGGTCAGGCCAGGCCCAACAAGCTGGGTTTACCCGAATCAGGTCGGGTCGGCCCAGGTCGTGTCAGAACAGACTTGGGCCAACTTTGAACTTTTTGCTCTATCTGCCCTAACTTTGGTACCGAGTGTCCGCTTGACAAACCTTCAGTGGCGCTGGAAACCTTGGAGTGAGATTGTCACTTTGTGTATACCCCACTAGAGATTTGGATAAAGTTAGAGTACATTCAGGTTGGATCGAGCACGAATCAAACTCGACCCTCTGGACTAAAAGGGTAATAACTCACAGACCGGGCGTCCGATTTACACACTATATACTACATTGAGACCCCTATGGCGTGGTGGTCCTTTGTGATACTTATTCGTTGGACTTTGTGGATGTTGGACTATCAACCAGTGGCTTGAGGAGCAGACCCTCCCGGAGATGAGCAAGCTTAGTGCGGGAACCCAAAAGCTGGCTATGACATGAAGGATGAATAGAGATCCTGTGTGGGTTAGAACCTAGTGATCCTGTGTGGGTCAGCACCTTGAAATCATGTGTGGGTCAGCACCGACCCATCCTACATGGGTCAGCACCGAGCAATCTTGTGTGGGTTAGCACCGAGCAATCCTATGTGGGACAGCACCTAGCGATCCTATGTGGTTCACCACTGAGCGACCCCATTTGGGTCAGCAGTAGTGCCTCATAATAGAGTAAGATGATTCAGTAGTTACATATAATCACCTCTTCTAATGTAATGAAGTTATACCTGTTGTGATATGAGTTCGTACCTAATAGGTACTTTCCTTTGTGGTAATACCTTGGTATTATCCTTCTATGTGGCGTACCTAAGTGGTACTTACCATCGTGTTACTCCGTCCTTTGTGTAATTGTTGATCTTTGGGCTTTTTAGTCGGACTCTGTGTTTCCTAATGATTGAGATGGGTATACTTGATAACTTAGGTATATGTATCGACATATACCAAAGTAGGGTTGTTAGTTGACTTCATACTTTGTGGTTTTTTCTTTTGTAGATTTTTTGAGACCTCGAGTGTCTCAGGGTCCCTAATGAGTATCATTATACTCACCCCTACACGAGATATTCCCACACCTTATTGTCTTTGGTGTAGATGACAGACAGCAGTGATCAAGGCTGAGGGTACAAGGGCGAGACAGGGCCCGAAGGTGGACTATACGGGAAGACGTGGAGTGCCTAGGAGGCCATTTGTACCTACCCTTCAAGTAGGAACCTCATAGGATGACCCAATAGCTGCCCTTCGCTTTCATCAGTTGTATTGTATTTCAATTGTACTTGTACAATTACTATTGGGATTGTATTCTAGGCCCTCTGTACTTTTAGCACTCTTTTTGTTATTAGGTTGACTTGTGTTCATATCTTGTTGTGTTCTTGGTTATATGTGTTTACAGCTTATAAAGGCAATGCCTTCCTGGTTTTAGGGAATATACCTTTCGGTGCTAGTCACCAGCCCCTGGCCTATGGAAGACAGGCTTGGGGTAGTCACGGCATGGGCCCCGGGGGACGGGTCTTAACAACATCATTATTTGGATGGGTATAATAATGATTATAAATGATTTAAATAATAAATTTAACATGTCAATGATTCTGTATATAGTACATACCATCCTATTACATATGATTTCACCATCAATATAATGATATTGTTGCTCGTGTGTACGTATGGATTACCGTCTCCACAAACGCGATCGGATTAATTCCCCATCGTAATCATTCAAGAATAATTTTAATTTTATGATAAAAAATAATTTTTAAGAACATAATATCATTCAATATATGAATAAAATACATCCTATCCATAAAAAACATGGCTTACGTAACTGAGTACATAAAAGAAAAATGGATCAGTTAACACCCAAAACAATGATACTAATAAAATATTATTAACATAGAAAAATTTGAGGATCATATATGATATCATATTTATGTACGTAGTTATTTTATAATTTAATAACAATTATTTAACTATTATACAAGAGGTTAACATACCCTCGACCAAGGAAAAGTACACAATAAGGTGTTTTCATCTCACTTTTATTCCCGTGAGATTCATGCTATATTTTCCACTATTACCTTTTGTGTGGTGTATGTACTACCCATGAATGTATTGTTTGTGTAATATAATTTAATTTATGGGTATTTACATACTCATTTGGTGATCCTTTTTTCATGGGGTGTATGTTTCATAAGTTACCAAATCGATAAGGGAATTTCAAATTTAAATTTCCACCCATTTGGTTTTATGAAAACTTCATTGATTACATTACTCCAAGATTATGAATAAAATCACTATTTATTTACTTATCTAGTAATTTACACTCCCATTTGTGTGGATATACTTTTTATACACATAATCACTCCATTGATAAATACTCAAGTCATTGATATAAACATGATAAGAGTAATTTTAACTCAATTTTTATTCATTGAGTTAAACATCCAAGTCATTGGTTTTGTTTTTACAAGAATATGTGTGAATGTCCTCTAATTGATTTACAATTAATATCCAATCATATTTAGTGTATTTATATTTGTCACACATAATTATGTCATTGATTTATTCTTAACCTAAGGATATGGTCCTTATAAAAGAATTCATCTCATCTTACATTCCATTAAGACATCTTTGTTGTTATGCTCCAATTCACTTTTATTTGGTGTGTATACTATACATAGATATAGTATATCAGGAATCCATTTATTCCCATGATATTATAATGTTTTTATTACCTCAATTATTTATATTCAAGCATCTCTCATTTGGTTAGGAACTCTATATAAAATATCATTTTAAATGTTTTAAAGATTTATTCTTCTAAATCTTTCTCATTAATGTCTATGTTTTAAAAATGGTTTTAAGGTTTTATTTATATGGATATTAATGTCTTAAAATTTAACTTCATTTAAAATTTTTCAAAGTGTTATGGGACACTTTGATTCAAAAATGTATTTTAAACAGCATCTTGAAAAATAATGAGACTTTTAAATGTTTTTATGAAAAAGGGATATTTATCTCAAAGATTTTTACTGATCATTTTTAACTATGTCAACATCCTTTATGGGATATTATTCTTGATTGAGGTTGATTTATTATTATAAAAATATTTCATACTGTATTGAAGGTTTTTTGATATGTTTGAATGTGGATGTGTAATTTTTATACCATTCATGGTTTATAGATAAAGTATTGACATTTTTTATGGTAGTTTTAATATGAATGTTTATGTTATGTTTAAAACTTTTTCATATAGGGAATGCATTGGTCTTAGTAAGTGATGGGTGGAACCTGCTATAGCTCTTGATGCATCGATAGGTCTCATGAGAAAAACTATTGTCTTGAAATGTGGCCTTGACAAAATCTTATTTGTATTCTTGGCACAAGGCCTTGACTATGTGGTAATGAAGTCTGGCATTATGCATTCCATCTTTATAAAATTGGATATTGATATTACATGTGACTATTAAACTAGTAGAATATCCATGTGAATAAGTAAATCATATTATTTGATTTATCTTTTCCATATTATGATGAATTTTATGTTTAAAAGTCTTTTGTTTTAGTCTTATACATTTCCTTAAATGTTTATGTTTATTTATGAAAGGTTACTCTATATTTGTATCCTTACTGAGCATCTGAGCTCACCCATTTCTTATGTTTTATTTTTCCCAGGATGAAAGGAAGTATATTACAATTAACATGTGGGAATAGAATAAGGGATATAAGAGTGTTCAAAGGGGACACACTGTTGTATTTTTATTTCATGATGTAATGTAAAACTTATGTATGTATCTAGTACCTCTAAGGATACTAAACTGACCAGTCTTTCAAGACATGATTCCTTGTATCATGCCAATGTTATGTAATAATGCACCGTCTCTGGGTAACTTGGGTTGGGGAAATACAGTTGGTATCAAAGGAAGTTTAGTAAAAACCTTGGGTGCTAGATTTATAAAGAAAACCCTGAATAGAAAACACTACCTTAAGATAGACATTGATGATAATTGTGGAAGAACATCAAAAAAATTTGTTAATGTAAATATTATGTGGGTTTTCCAAGAAATAAATCCATGTCTGGATACGAGAAGGTAGAGGTGGATCTGGCATAGATGTATGTAGGAGTGAAAACTCTAACAAGGAGTTTCGGGCTTGACTCGGGGTATCCTGTTACACGACAATGGGCCTTGCTGCACTCTTGGTTACGACACTCCCGGGGGATATGCTTAGGATAATTCACATTTTCTTTACAAATTGATTTGAAGTATTTTAATATAATATGAGAATAAATAACCTTGGTTAATCCTAAGGTGTTTAATGTTGAAAATAAGGTGTTATGATATTCTCTAACTGATTTTATGACTCACACTATGCTTTCTTGTGTTAATCAATGGGTAGATTCCAAGGAAGTCACAGTAACATTGAAAAAGATGTACAAGGTGGGAATGGTGGTGGAAATGTGCAACGAAATGGAATGTTGATAGGTGGAAAAGATATCATGTTCATACTGAATCAGTTTTCCAAAAATATGAAAAAAAACATATATATTAACCAACTCCCGGAATCAACAAAGAAATGAAAGGTGGTGAATGATAAGAGCTCTAGCAGTGGAGACCATGGAGAAAAGAAAGCTCAATTTATAGTCTTTTGTCGTAAATATAGGGGACCTAGGAATTACCCAAGTGAATCCCCTTTTCAATAAGATAAACTCTGGGTCAAGGAAGAACCTATGTGGAAATAAATGGATGGTGAATTGTTTAAAATTATTAGTGCTCTTTTTTGATGGGATTACTTTAGAAGACTATTCTCTTCTATGTGTAACCCTGCAGTTTGTTATGTGATAATTCTATTTTAGGAAGAATTATCATTTTTATTGTTGATATAGTTATAAATAACCATTTCCATTTATTTGATCCTTAATTTGAGGCAATTACATGTTATTATATTTTGGGATGGAAATGTGAGGTATGAGATAAAAATTTTGGTTAAATTATGATGTGGTTATTTTTTGGAATTTATCTCATTTTGGAAATGTTATAAGATATAGTTTTTGAAAATAGACAACATGAAAACCGTGTGAAAACATGTTGCGTTCGACAAAGATGCGGGAATAAAACCCACAACCAGAGTGTGATTGGAATTTATGGCCTACCACTGGTCTACATGAATTCCCTAGTTTGTGTGGATAATTATTTTTAGTTAAAATATTTTATTAAAAAATAATAAGTTGGTTTTGGATCTTATGCTTATCAAATGGAGATCCTTAGTATAGCAAAATGATTTGGTGATTAATTTATAAATGTTATTTTGGAAGATGTTCTCTATATTGGGAACATTGTATTCCTAAGGAAAATAGAATACTATGGGATTTCATTTGAGGAGTATTGGTGGATTATTATCTATGTTTTTATTGTGGATTTTTTTTTCAATTTGGGATATTTATGGAAATGATTAACCTATCATTGAGAATATGTGATTAGATTAATTACTTTTACGTATGTGACTTTAAGAGAAGTCGATGTTATTTGGAGATACAACTTAACGTGGAAGACTATGTGATCAAATTCGTCTATGTTTTTGGTTTCAATATAAGTTTGGATTATATTGAAGGATTTTAAGGACATTTTTTTATTGAATGGTATTTATTGAAATTTGGGTATTGTTGGATTAATTTTAGAAATTAAGATCAGTATTTCTTTCTATAAAGGATATCCTTTTTTGGGGATCATCTGATCTTGTACTAACCTTTTTGGTCTTGGTTAATATCTAAAGACAAGGGAAGTATATAGTTTATCCTTTGTGATAATGTGATTCTGTAGAATTTTATTCTAGCACTTCAGGTGTGACCAAGTATTCTTGAATACTTATTGTTCAAAAAAAAGATGATTTAGTGGTGGAAATTTAATAAAGGATGAAACTCTACTTAAAATGTATGTATATCTATTTATTTTCTTAATCAATCTCATAAATAAATTCCTCAACATTGTGAAATAGAACTTAAAACAATAAACATTGTCTATTTACTTTTCCAACTAGGATTCTAATGACCATTTATCCCATCACAAGATTGTTGTTTTCTTATTGTTAACATTCTCCTGATCATGTTTTCCAGCACTCTCCATCAGAACATGACACTTAGTTTATCTTTCATATCCATGTTTTCCTACACGGAATCCTAGTATGGGTTATCTCGGGTGAACTTTGTACTTCTCTTTCTTTCTTTTAAAGTGATAGTTTTATTGACTATTTTTCTGATGTGGGACTTCAAATGAAGTTCCCAAGACCAATTTTAAAATTATGAGGATTCAATTTCCAAATGGGGGGAAGAAAATAACACACCAAGCTTCCACAATACATTTCCCTTTGAATAATACAATAGCTTGCGTTGTATGCAACTTGGAGTTTAACCCACCACAACCAATCGAACCAGCCGTTATGAATAGTAATACCCACTTTTTAAAATGTTATAAATTTTATTTTTTTAAATGGACTTCATTTTTGGATTCAGAATATCAAAAATTAGCAAAGAGTGAATTTTTGGTATTTTTCTGAAAAATTTCAATTTTTGATGAATAGTGAAAAACCCTATGTTATTGTTTAAAACCGACTTTTTATTTAAATAATTAGTTATTTTATTTTATCTTATTTTAGTTAAAAGTAGATACATAATACCTATATATGTTCAATGTAATTAATTGGAGTCATTTTATAATATGTTTATATATATATATATAATTTTATTGAATTTTTTATCGTCTTTTATGTACCTTCTAGGAGAATTTACAAATTTGCATGAAACTTAATTTTTATACTTCTGTGAGTTGAATTTAAAAAATCTGAGAGACACGGTTGACATCATTAGGTCAAATTTGGTTCAATAAGATGAAAATAATTTTTGGTGAATAGTAATTTTTGACTTTTATTTACCCCGGTTAAAAGTAAATAGGGTAATTAAGGGTAAAAATGATATTATAATAATCATAACACATGAACTAATTCTATTGGATAAGTATAATTCAACCAAAAACAATTTAATAATGAAATATGTTCTTCTTTGTCCCACTTGTATTAGATTATGACATTTATTATTATTTTATTTAAAGAAGAGTTAAAAGAGTTAAATTCGATGTTTAATAACTAAACCATTTTTAATATAGGGTTACACACAATATAAATTTGACTATAAATAATCATTATAAATTTAAAATGATTTACTACATAATGGTATTTATAATTTTTAGACATTAAATAATTTAATTTATTTATGACACAATGATGTTACAGTAATTACCCTATTAATGAAATATTAAAATAATTGATATTATAAGTATACAAATAAATGTAAATTTATAATTTTGATGAATTAAACTAATTTTATAGGTTAATATGACTTGTTAGGGTTGGTTAAATAAATTTTATTCTAAGTGATAAATTTTTCATGGCTTTCAAAAAACTCAAGTACGAAATAGTGTGAAAATTGAGATAATTGAGTTTTTAAAACAAAAACTATATTTTTAATTGATATAATATTCAAAAAAAATATAAGGTTGGGAAAAGGACTTATACAAGGTTATATATATTAATAATTAACAACATGGGGTTCTCTTGGCTTGTTATAGTATGTTTATTAACCATATAATATAAAAATACAAAGAGACATGGTAAATGCTAAACTATTTAACTACGAGTTAAATCTAAAAGATAAGGTTAATATGATGACCTAAACCTGTCTAAATCCTATTGGTTGAAAATTTTTCAACCCATCCCCACCTTATCCTAGAAATAATTCATTTTGGTTCCATTAGAAATGGAAAATTATTTTATTATAAAATATTATTTCAAGCTCTTTCTAAAGTGACCCTCACCTGTCTTATAAAATGGAACTTAACCTTCTATTAATTTGACACCTCCAAATCCTTTTGGATCATCCATACCCTAACCAATTATCCTCCCAACATTCCTACCTTCATCCTAGTGGCCTTCCTTTGGTCAAAAAGCTATCTTAAGGATCCCTTTTGATCAGATCAAAAGAAAGAACTCGAAGAAGAGGTAAATATTTCATCACCTCTTTCAAGTTCTTTTCCTTTTCCACTTCCTCTTTCTTTATTGTTTCTATTCTAAAATAATAACTCTAGTATCTTCTATATACTATGATGTTATTAAAAAATGGTACAAACATATTAATTATTCTATCCATCATATCAATGACAAAGTCCCGATACATGTGTATGTACGGCTTACTGTCTCCACGTCGTGGTGTAGTTTCACTACTACAAATATGGATTTTATCAGTGCTATAAAAGTGCATTAGCATTGCTAAAAAATTGTTGTTAATCGAGGAAAATATAATGGGGGTTCCATTTTATCATCACTCAGAAAAGTGCTGATAAAGACCACTTTTATCAGCACTTTTAAAAAGCTCTGATAAAAGGGGTCTTTTATCCCCACTTTTTAAAAGAGTAGATAAAACTTAAAAATATAAATAAAAAATAAAAAATAATTTATATTCGGGGGGATAATTTAACACCACTTTCCCCCTATTAGTGCTAGGGGGCCCCTCCCCACTCCCAGGCGCTTCCCTTTCCCATGCATCCCACACATGCACAAATACTTCCTTTTTTCCACCAGAACTCGAACCCACGACCTCCCCCTTGCGCGCCTGCACCTTTACCACTAAGCCATTTAATTTTTTCTCTATTTAATGATACATCTTTTTATTTATATATATATAGTTATATTTATTTGTATATTAATATAGATTCATATTAATATAAATATATTTATTTATATTAATACATATATGTTTATTCATATATTAGTATATATATATTCATTCGTATATTAATATATATTTTTATCAATTTATATATATATTTGTAGTTACAATTTTTTATCTGTATATTTATTTGTATATTAATATATATTTATAAGATTAGTTTTAAATACATTTGTAAAATATGTTTTTTATGTGTGTTTATAAATAAATAAATACATACATACATACATATACATAACACACACACAATGATACACACACACACATATATTTTTATGTATAAATACATATATATATATATATATATATGTGTGTGTGTGTGTGTGTGTGTATTTAAAAAGCTATATAATGTTGAAACGACTATAAATTCTAATATAGAATCTCGCTCCAACTCCACAACTAGTCAAATCGAAGAAAATGAAACAATATTCGATATGATATGTGTTACCAGCCTAAAGTACATCCGGATCAGAATTTATACATGTTTGAATGTTAACAAATCGGGGTATCCTGACTAAAAACTCTATCATAGAGGCCTTATGGGCATTTTTTGGGCTTGAAAAATGTGGAAGAAGATTTTCTCTAGCCACAGGTGCATAGAGCTCATCACGGGATTCAATTTCATATATTATAGACCTCAAACGGACACCCGGATCAAAATTTATGGTTGTTTGAAGTTTGAGTTACATTTTCAACTTATTTTAGATCATTTATTAATTATTTTGATTTTTTGTGTTTTCAAATTGTTATTAAATGTTTTTTAATCAATAATAATTAGAAAATTGTTAATTAATAATATTTTTTAATTATTTTAAATCCATTTTCACTAAATTTCTTATATATTAAATGTAATAGTCTATTTATACTTATCTAAAACATATTTAAAATATATATATTATATTAATATAAATATAAATATACTTATATAACAATATATTATTTTTCATTAATTTTTTTTAAACATAAAATTTATCAGCTCTAGGAAAAGGCGCTGATAAATCCCCCCTTTATTAGCGCTACTAAAAAAGCGCTTATAAAGGGGTCCCCTTTAACAACGCTAAAAAAACCACTGATAAAGAGGGGACTTTAGCAGCGCTAAAAAGAGCACTGATAATGGGTCACTTTTAACAGCACGTTTTTATCACTGTTAAAGCCCCCCTTTATCAGTGTTTTTTTAGTACTCATAAAGGCCCCCTTTATCAGAACTTTTTTTAGCACTGATAAAAGTGTAGCGCTTCCCTTGCCCGTTTTTGTAGTAGTGTTTGTTATTCAAACACTTCATTATTTGGTTGGGTATAATAATGAGTATCACTAGTGTCAATAATAAATGTGACATGTTAATTATTCTGTATATATGATATACCATCCAATTACATAGGATTTCACCATCAATATAATGTTATTGTCGCTCGTACGTACGTACGGATTACTGTCTCCCCGAACGCGATGAAATTCATTACCCATCATAATAATTCAAGAATAATTTTTATTTTATGAATAAAAATAATTTTAAAGAACTTAATATCATTCTGTATATGAATAAAATATATCATATCCATAAATAACAATTCTTACGTAACCGAGCACATAAAGGAAAATGTATCAGTTAACACCCGAAACATTGATACTACTAAAATATTATTAACAAACAAATATTAGAGGATCATATATGATATCAAATTTATGTATGTTGTTTTTTATAATTTAATAACAATTATTTAACTATTATATAATAGGTTAATTTACCCTCGACCAAGGAAAAGTACAAGGTAATGGGTATTCATCTCACTTTTATTCCCGTGACATTCATGCTATATTTGACACTATTACCTTTTGTGTGGTGTATGTACTACCCCAGACTATATTTTTTGTGTAATATACTTTAATGTATGGTTATTTACATTATCATTGGATGATCGTTCATTCATTGGGTGTATGTTTTGTAAGATACCAAATCGGTAAGGGAATTTCAAATTTCAATTTCCACCCATTCAGTTTTATGCGATCTTCATTGATTTATTTACTCCAAGATTATGCATGAAATCGCTATTTATTTACTTATATAGTAATTTCTACTCCCATTTGTGTTGATATACATTTTATACACATAATCACTCCATTGATAAATTCTCAAGTCATGGATATAAACTTGATAAGAGTAATTTTAACTCAATTTCTATTCATTGAGTTAAACATCCAAGTCATTGGTTTTGTTTTAACAAGAATATATGTGAATGTCCTCTGATTGATTTAAACTAAATATCCAATCATATTGATTTAATTTATATTTTTCACCCATAATTATTTCATTTATTTATCCTTAACCAAAGGATATGGTCTTTATAAGGGAATTCATCTCAACTTACATTCCATTAAGACTTCTTTGTTGTTATTGACTAATTCACTTTTATTTGGTATATATACTATAATTTGACATAGTATATCATGAATCCCATTATTATCCTGATATTAATAAGTTTTTATTACCTCAATTATTCATATTCACGCATCTCTCATTTGGTTAGGAACTCTAACTAAAATATCATTTTAAATGTTTTAAAAAATCATTCTTCTAAATCATTCTCATTAATGTCCATGTTTTATAAATGGTTTTAAGGATTTATTTATGTGGTCATTAATGTTTTAAAAGTGAAATTACTTTTAAAATTTTCAAAGTGGTATGGGACACTTTGATTTAATAATCTATTTTAAACAGCTTCTTGATAAATAGTGAGACTTTTAAATGTTTTCATGAAAAGGGTATAATTTTCTCAAAGATTTTTACTGATCATTTTGACAATGTCAATAACCTTTACAGGATATTATTCTTGATCTATGTTTATTTATTGTGATAAAAATATTTCATATTTTATTGAATGTTTTGTGATATGTTTGACCGTGGATGTGTAATTTTTATACCATTCATGGTTTATGGATAAACTATTGACATTTCGTATGATAGTTTTAATATAAAAGTTTATGTTATGTTTAAACCTTTTCATATTTGGAATTCATTGGAATTAGTAAGTGATAGGTGGAGACCTCTACAGCTCCTTGGTGCATCAGTAGGTCTCATGAGACAAACTAGTGTCTCGACAAAAGGCGTTGACAAAATCTTATTCGTAGTCTTGTCAAAAGGCCATGACTATGTGGTTATGAAGTCTGGAAGTATGAATTACTTCTTTATGATATTGGATATTGATATTACATGTGATTATTTGACTAGTAGAGTATCCATGTGAATAAGTAAATTTAATTATCTAATTTATCTTTTCCATATTATACTGATGTTTAAGTTTAGAAGGCTTTTGTTTTAGTCTTATACACCACCTTAAATGTTTATTTTTATTTATAAAACTTTACGCTATAGTGTTATCCTTATTGAGAATATGAGCTCACCCCTATCTTATTTTTTATTTTTCCTAGGATGTAAATAATTATATTACGATTAACCTACAGAAATAGGCTAAGGGATATAAGTGTGTTCAAAGGGGACATAATGTTGTTGTAGTTTTTATTTCATGATGTAATGTACAACTTATATATGTATCTAGTACTTTCAATTATACTAAACTGACCAGTCTTTCGAGACATGATTCCTTGTATCATGCCAATGTTATTTAATAATGCACTGACTCTAGTTAACTAGGTTCGAGTAGATATATTTGGTATGAGAGGAAGTTTAGTACAAACCTTGGAAGCTATATTTAGTAAAAAACTTTGATGAGAAAACACTACCCTAATATAGACATCAATGATTAGTGTAGAAGAACATCCAAAATTTTTGTTAATGTAAATATTATGTGGGTTTTCCATGAAATAAAACCCTGTCTGGATACGAGCATGTAGAGGCAACTCTGGCATATATGTACCTAGGAGTGGAAACTCCGACAAAGAGTTTCGGGCTTGACCTGGGGTATCTTGGTACACGACAACAGGCCTTTCCGAAATCTGGGTTACGATACTCCCAGGGGATATTCTTAAGATAATTCACATTTTATTAACAATATTATTTGATGTAATTTAATATAAGATGAGAATAAATAACCTTGGTTAATCCTAAGGTGTGTTAGATTGAAAATAAGGTTTTATGATATTCTCTAAATGATTTTATGACTCACACTATGCTTTCTTGTGTTAGTCAATGGTTGGATTCCAAGGAAGTCATAGTAACATTGAACATGACGTACAGGGTGGGAATGGTGGTGGAAATTAGCAAAGAAATGGAATGTTGATAGGTGTAAAAGATATCATGTTCATACCGAATCAGTTTTCCAAAAATATGATCAACAACATATATATTAACCAACTCCCGGACTCAACAAACAAGAGAAATGTGATGAATGATAAGTGCTACAATAATGGAGACCATGGAGAAAAGAAAGCTCAAGTTCCATCATGGAGGAAATTTGGAAGAAGAAACCTAGGGAAGTGTCTCAATGGAACAAAGAAATGGTTTATGTGTGAGAAATAGGGAAATATAGTAAATAATAGTCAAGGTAAAATGAAGAGTACTATGGAAGAAAATAAAAATTGTCACAAGAATCCATTTACAGTCATTTCCCATAAATATAGGGGACCTGAGCATTACCCGAGTGAATTCCCTATTCTATAGGATAACCTCTAGGTCAAGGAAGAACCTATGTGGAAATAAATGGATGCTGAAATGTTTAAAAGTATAAGTCCTCTTTGTTGATGAGATTACTTTTGAAGAATTTTCTCTTGTATGTGTAACCCTACAATTTTTTATGTGAAAATGCTATTTTAGGAAGAATTATCTTTTATATTGTTGATATAGTTATAAATAACCATTTTGAATTATATGATCCTTGAATTTAAGGCAATTACATGTTATTAAATTTTAGGATGAAAATGAGAGGTATGAGATAACATTTGTGGTGATATTATGTTATGGTTATTTTGAAGAATTTATCTAGTTTTGGGAATGTTATAAAATATATTTTTTTAAAATAGACAACATGGAGACTGTGTGACAACCCATCGCATTGGACAAAGCTATGGGAATAAAACCCACAACTCGAGTGAGATTGGGACTTATCGCTTACCAATAGACTACGTGAAGTCCCTAGTTAATGTGACTAACTCTTTTTAGTTAAATGATTTTATTAATAAATAATAAGTTGATTCTGTATCTTATGTCCTATAAAATGGACATCCCTATTATAGGAAACTTATTTGGTGATTAAGTGATAAATGTTTTTTGGAAGATGTTTGCTCTGTTGGGAAACACTGTAGCCTTAAGGAAAATAGAATACTATTGGATTTCATTTGAGGAGTAATGATGGATTATTATCTATGTTTTTATTGTGTATTTATAGTTATTAGGGTTTTCTTTGGAAATTATTAACCTATCATTGAGAATATGTGATTAGGATAATTAATTTTAAGTATGTTACTTTAAGTGTAGTCGATGTTATTTGGAGATACAATTTAACATGGAAGACTATGTAATAAAATTCTTCTATGTTTTGGGTTTCAATATTAGATTGTATTATATTGAATGATTTTAAGGAAATTTGTTTATTGAATGGTATTTTTTTAAATATGGGTATTATTGGTTTAATTTTAGAAATTAAGATCAGTATTTCTTTCTCTAAAGGATTATCCTTTTTGGTGATCATCTGATCTTGTACTAACCATTTTGGTTTTGGTTAATCTCTAAAGACAAGGGAAATATATAGTTTATCCTTTGTGATAATTTGATTCTCTAGAAGTTGATTCTAGCGCTTTAGGTGTGACCAAGTCATCTTGAATAATCATTGTTTAAAAAAAGATGAGTTAGTGTTTGAAATTTATTAAAGGATGAAACTCTACTTAAAAAGTAAGTATATCTATTTATGTTTTTAGTCAATCTCATAAATAAATTCCTCAAATTTCTGAAATGGAACCTAATTTTTTTTTTCTGTTTACTTTTTCAACTAGGATACTAATGACCATTTATCCAATCACAAGTTTGTGGTTTTCTTTTTTTTTTTATCTTTCTCCTGATCATGTTTTCCATCACTCTCCATCAAAACTTGACACTTAGTTTATCTTCCATATCCATGTTTTCCTACATGGAATCCTAGTATGGGTTATCTCGAGTGACCTTTGAACTTCTCTTTCATTCTTTTAAAGAGATAGTTTTATTGACTATTTTTCCGATGTGGGACTTTCAATAAAGTTCCCAAGACCTGTTTTAAAATTATGAGGAGGAAATTTCCAAAAGGTAGGAAGAATGTAACACCCCAAGCTTCACCAATATTTTTCCCTTTGAATAATGCAGTAGCATGCATTGTACATAACTTTGAGTGTTAACACACCACGACCTATCGAACTAGCCGTTATGAATACTAATACCCACTTTTTGAAATTTTATATATTTTATTTTTCAAAATGGACTTCATTTTTGCATTTTTAATATAAAAATTATCTTAGGGTGATTTTTTGGTATTTTTCTGAAAACTTTCAATTTTTGATGAATAATGAAAAACACTGTGTTATTGTTTAAAACCGACTTTTTATTTAAAAAATTAGTAATTTTATATTAATTTATTTTAGGTAAAAATATATACATAATACCTATATATGTTCAATGTAATTAAATGGAGTCATTTTATAATAATTATATATATATATATATATAATTTTATTGAATATTTTACCGTCATTTACACACCTTCTAGGAGAATTTACAAATTTGCATGAATCTTAATTTTACTGCTTCTATGAGTTGAATTTAAAAAATCCAAGAGACACGGTTGACATCATTACGTAAAATTTCGTTCAATAAGACAAAAATATTTCTTGTTGAATAGTAACTTTGACTTTTATTTACCCCGATTAATAGTAAATAGGGTAATTAAGGACAAAAATGATATTATAGTTACCCTAACACATGTCCTAATTCTATTGGATAAGTATAATTCTACCAAAAACAACCTTAGGAATAAAATATGATCCTATGTGTTCCACTTGGATTAGATTAGGAATTTAATTATTATTTTCTTTAAAGAAGAGTTAAAAGAGTTAAATTCAATGTTTAATAAATAAACCATTTTTAATATAAGGTTTCACATAATATAAATTTGACTATAAATATTCCTTAAAAATATAAAATTATTTCATACATAATGGTATTTTGTTTATAATTTTAGACATTAAAAAATTTAATTTATTTATGACCCAATTGTGTTGCATTAATTACCCTATTAATGAAATATTAAAATAATTGATATTATAAATATCCAAATAAATGTAAATTGAGTCTTATGATGAATTATATTACTTTTATAGGTTAATATTACATGTTAGGTTTGGTTAAATAATTTTTATTCGAAGTGATAATGTTTTTATGGCTTTCAAAAAAATAAAATACTAAATAGTGTCAAAATTGACATAATTCAGTTTTTAAAATAAATACTATATTATTGATTGATATAATATTCGTAAAAATCTGAGGATTGGAAAAAGGACTTAAATAAGGTTATATATATTAATAATGAACCACATGTGGTTCACTAGGCTTGTTATTGTATGTTTATTAACCATATAATATAAAAATACAAAGAGACATCGTAAATAACAAACTATTTAACTACGAGTTAAATAAAAACAATAATGTTAATATGATGCCCTAAACATGTATAAAACCTGTTGGTTAAGAGTTTTTCGACCCATACCCACTTTATAATCAATCTAATTCATTTTTTAGCCATTCGAAACTGAATATAATTTTATTAAAAATAATATTTCAAGCTCTTCCAAAAGTGAACCTCACCTCACTTATAAAAGGGAACTACCCCGTATATTAATTTTACACCTCCAAAGCCTTTTGGATCGGCAAAACCCTAGAAACATATCCTCCCAAATTTACTTATTTGATCCTAGAGGCATTCCTTTGGTCATAAATCCATCCTAATTATCCCTTTTGATCAAATCAATAGAAAGAACCCGAAGAATAGGTAAATATTTCATCACCACTTTCTAGTTCTTTTCTTTTTCCACTTCCTCTTTATTTGTTGTTTGCATTATAAAATAATAACTCATATATATTCTATATATTTTGATTTAATTAAAAAAATGTTACAATCATATCCATTATTCTATCCATCATATGAATGAAAAGTCACCATACGCGCGTACGTATGGCTTACCGTCTCCACGTCTTGGGGTAGTTTTTTATTCAAAAACTTCATTATTTGGATGTGTATAATAATGAGTATTACTGATTTAAATAATAAATTTAACATGTTTAAGATTATTTATATATGATATACCATCCAATTATATATGATTTCACCATCAATATAATGATATTGTCACTCGTGCTTACGTACGGATTATTGTCTCCATGAACGCGATTAGATTCATTACCCTTCGTAATCATTCAAGAATAATTTCCATTTTATGATTTAAAATAATTTTTAAGAACTTAATATCATTATGGATATGAATAAAATACATCATATCCATAAAAAAATGGTTTACTTAACCGATCACATGAAGGAAAATGGACCAGTTAACACCTGAAACGATGATACTACTGAAATATTATTAACAAAGAAATATTAGAGGATGATTTATGATATAATATTTATGTATATATTTGTTTTATAATTTAACAACATTGATATATCTATTATAAAAGATGTTAACATACCCTCGACCAAGGAAAAGTACAAGGTAATGGGTTTTCATCTCACTTTTATTCCCGTGAGATTCATGTTATATTTTCCACTATTACCTTTGGTGTGGTGTATGTACTGACCATGACTATATTGTTTGTCTAATTTAATTTAATTTAAGGGTATTTAAATCATCATTGGATGATCATTATTTCATGGGGTGTATGTTTCGTAAGTTACCAAATCAGTAAGGGAATTTTAATTTTCAATTTCCACCAATTTGGTTTTATCCAAACTTCATCGATTACATTACTCCAAGAGTATGTGTGAAATCACTATTTATTTACTTATGTAGTAATTTCCACTCCCCTTTCTATGGATATACTTTTGATAAACATAATCACTCCATTGATAAATTCTCAAGACACCGATATAAACTTGATAAGAGTAATTTTAACACAATTTCTATTTATTGAGTTAAACATCGAAGTCATTGGTTATTGTTTTACAAGAATATGTGTGAATGTACTCTGAATGATTTACACTGAATATCCTATCATATTGGGTGTATTTATATTTTCCACACATAATTTTTTCAATTATTTATCTTTAACCAAAGGATACGGTCTTTATAATGGAATTCATATCAACTTAGAATCCATTAAGTCATCTTTGTTATTATGTTCCAATTCACTTTTATTTCATGTATATAATTTACCTTGAAATACTATTTCATGAATCAATTTATTCTCATAATATTATAAATTTTTTATTAACTCAATTATTTCTATTCAATCATCTCTCATTTGGTTAGGAAACCAAACTAAAATACCATTTTAAATGTTTTAAAACATTATTCTTCTAAATCATTATCATTAATGAAAATGTTTTAAAAATGGTTTTAAGGTTTTATTTATATGGAAATTAATATTTTAAAATTGAAATAATTTTAAAAAGTTTCAATGTGTTATGGGACACTTTGATTAAAAAATAAGTTTTAAACAGATTTATGAAAAATAGTTAGACTTTTAAATGTTTTCATGAAAAAGGGTTTTTTTCTCTCAATGATTTTTACTGATCATTTTCAACTACATGAACATCCATTACGGGAAATTATTCTTGATCAAGGTTGATTTTTTATGATAAAAAACCTTTATATTGTATTGATGGTTTTGTGATATGTTTGACTGTGGATGTTTAATTTTTATACCATTCATGGTTTATTGATAAAGTATTGACATTTTTATGCTTGTTTTAATACAAATGTCTATGTCATGCTTAAAACTTTTCATATGAGGAATGAATTGGACATACTAAGTTATTAGTGGAGCCCACTATAGATCCTAGATGCATCGGTAGGTATCATGAGACAAACTAGTTTCTTGGCACAAGGCCTTGAAAAAATCTTATTTGTATTCTTGGCAGAAGGACATGACTACGTGGTTATGAAGTCTAGCATTATATATTTCATATTTAAGAAATTGGATATTTCTATTACATGTGGTTATTATACTATTATAGTATCCATGTGAATAAGTAAATTGATTTATTTGATTTATCTTTGCCTTATTATGCTGAAGTTTTGTTTAAAAGGATTTTGTTTTAGTCTTATGCGTTACCTTAAATGTTTATGTTTGTTTATGAAATTTTGTGTAATATTATTATCCTTACTAAGCATCTAAGGTCACCCCTTTCTTTGGTTTTTTCAGATGCAAAGAATTATATTACGGTTAACCTGTAGGAATAGGCTAAGGGATATAAGAGTGTTCAAAGGGGAGAGAGTGTTTTTTGTTTTTTTATTTCATGATGTAATGTAAAACTTATGTATGTATCTAGTACATATAAGGCTATTAAACCATCCAGTATTTCAAGACATGATTCCCTGTATCATTCCAATGTTATGTAATAATGCACTGACTCTAGGTAACTAGGTTCGGGGCGTTACAGTTGTTATCAGAGGAAGTTTAGTACAAACATTGTAAACAAAATTTAGAAAAAAACTCTTATTAGAAAACACTAACCTAAGATATACATTGAGGATTAGTGTAGAAGAACATCAAAAAAAATTGTAATGTAAATTTTATATGGGCTTTCCCAGAAATAAATCCCTGTCTGGATACGAGCCGTTAGAGGTGGCTCTGGGACAGAAGTATCTAGGAGTGAAAAATCCAACAAAGAGTTTTGGGTTTGACACAGGGTATCCTGGTACACGACAAAGGGCCTTGCTAAATTCTTGGTTATGTCACTCCCGGGGGATAAGCATAGGATAATTCATATTTTCATTATAAAGTGATATGAAGGATTTTAATATAAGATCATAATAAATAACCTTGGTTAATCCTAAGGTGTTTTAGATTGAAAATAAGGTGTTATGATATTCTCTAAATGATTTTATGACTCACACTATTCTTTCTTGTGTTAGTCAATGACTGGATTCCAAGGAAGTCGTAGTAAAACTGAACATGATGTACACAGTGTGCATGGTGGTGGAAATCAGCAACAAAATGGAATTTTGATAGGTGTAAAAGATATTGTGTTCATGTTGAATCAGTTTTCCAAAAATATGATCAACAACATATGTATTAACCAACTCCCGGACTCAACAAAGAAGAGAAAGCCAGTGAATAATAAGAGCTCCAGCAGTGGAAACCATGTAGAAAAGAAAGATCAATTTCCATCATGCAAGAAATGTAGAAGGAGACACCTACAAAAGGGACTCAATGGTAAAAATAAATGGTTTATGTGTGGGAAATAATGACATAATGGAAAGAATTATCGAGGAAAAATGAAGAGTACTATGGAAGAAATTAAAAATGATCCCAATAATCCATTTACAGTCATTTTCCATAAATGTTGGTGACCTGTCCATTACCCAGGTGAATGCCCTATTCTATAAGATAACCTCTAGGTCAAGAAAGAACCTATGTGTAAATAAATGGATGGTGAAATGTTTAAAATTATTAGTTCTCTTTGTCGATGGGATTACTTTGGAAGACTTTTCTCTTGTATGTGTAACCCTTTATTTTGTTATGTGAAAATTATATTTTAGGAAGAATTATCTTTTATATTGTTGATATAGTTTTAAATAACCCTTCGTGTTTATATGGTCCTTGAATTTGAGGAAATTACATGTTATTAAATTTTGGGATAAAAATGCGAGGTATGAGATAACATTTGTGGTGAAATTATGTTATGGTTATTTTAAGGAATTTGTCTAATTTTGGGAATGTTATAAAATATAGTTTTTGAAAAAGGACAACACATATATTGTGTGACAACTCATTCCGTTGGACAAAGTTGTAGGAATCAAACCCACAACCAGATTTAGATTGAGATCTATCACCAACCACTGGACTACGTGAAGTCCCTATTAATGTGAATAATTCCTTTCCCTTAAACAATTTTATTAATCAATAATAAGTTGATTTTGGATATTATGTCTTATAAAATAAATATCCTTGTTATAGGAAAATGATTTGGCGATTAAGTGATAAATGTTATTTTGGAAGTTGTTCACTCTTTTGGGAACACTATATACCTAAGGATAATAGAATACTATGGTATTTCATTTGAGGATTAATGGTGGATTATTATCTATGTTTTTATTGTGGATTTATAGCAATTTGGGTTATTTATGGAAATGATTAACCTATCTTTGAGAATATGTGATTAGGTTAATTACTATTAAGTATATGACATTAAGAGTAGTCTATGTTATTTGGAGATATAATTTAACATGGAAGACTATGTAATAAAATTCTTCTAAGTTTTGGGTTTCAATATTTGTTTGGAATATATTGAAGGAATTTAAGGATAATTGTCTATTGAATGGTATTTATTGAAATTTGGGTATGGTTGGTTTAATTTTAGAAATTAAGATTAATATTTCTTTCTCTAAGGGATTATTGTTTTTTTTGGGATCATCTAATCTAGTACTAAAAATTTTGGTTTGGGTTAATCTCTAAAGACAAGGGAAATATATAGTTTATCTTTTGTGATAATGTGATTCTCTAGATGTTGATTCTAGCACTTTTGGTTTGACCATGTCATCTTGAGTTCTCATTGTTTAAAAAAAGAGGTTTCAGTGGTAGAAATTTATTAAAGGATGAAACTCTATTTAAAAAGTAGGTATATATATTTATGTTCTTGGTCAATCTCATAAATAAATTCCTCAACTTTATGAAATGGAACTTAAAACAAAAAACATTTATTGTTTACTTTTCCAACTGAGAAACTAATGACTATTTATCTCATCACATGTTTTTGGTTTTCTTACAGTTAACTTTATCCTGGTCATGTTTTATATCACTCTTCATCAGAACTTGACACATAGTTTATATTCCATATCCATGTTTTCCAACATGGAATCCTAATATGGGTTATTCTTTCTGGTAAAGTGATAGTTTCATTGACTCTTTTTCTGATGTGGGTCTCTCAATGAAGTTTTCAACGAAAAATTTAAAATTTTGAGTTTGCAATTTCCAAAAGGGGTGAAGAATGTAACACCCCAAGCTTCTACAGTACATTTCCCTTAGAATTATGCAGTAGCTTGCATTGTACGCAACATGGAGTTTTAACACACCACGACCAATCAAACTATCCGTTATGAATATTAATAACAACTTATTGAAATTTTACAAATTTTATTTTCGAAATGGACTTCATTTTTGGATTCAGAATATCAAATTTTGCTTAGGATGAGTTTTTGGTATTTTTATAAAAACTTTCCATTTTTGATGAATGGTGAAAAACACTGTGTTATTTTTTAAAATGGAATTTTTATTTAAATAATTAGTTGTTTTATTTTATTTTATTTTAGGTCAATATTGATACATAATACCTATATATATTCAATGTAATTCATTGGAGTCATTTTATAATAAGATTAGATATATAAAATTTTATTAACTTTTTTACTATCTTTTACCCACCTTCTAGGAGCATTTATAAATTTTCATAAAACTTATTTTTACTGCTTATGTGAGTTTAATTTTAAAAATCCATGAGCCACAGTTGACATCAGTAATTAAAATTTTGTTCAATAAGATGAAAATAATTTTTGTTGAATAGTAACTTTTGACTTTTATTTACCCCGGTTAAAAGTAAATAGGGTAATTATGGGTAAAAAAGATATTATAATTACGCTAAAACATGCCTTAATTCTATTGGATAAGTATAATTCAACCAAAAAAATCATAGTAATAATATATGACCCAATTTAGTCCACTTGGATAAGATTAGTACATTTATTATTATTTTATTTAAAGAAGAGTTAAAAGAGGTAAATTCAATGTTTAATAGCTAAACCATTTTTCATATAGGTTTAAACACAATATAAATTTGGCTATAAATATTCATTATACAGATAAAATGATTTACTACATAATAGTAGTTTATTTATAATTTTTAGACATTAAATAATTTAATTTATTTATGACACAATGATGAAGCATTAATTACTCTATTAATGAAATATTAAAATAATTAATATTATAAATATTCAAAAAAATTTAAATTGAAACTTATGAGGAATTAAACTAATTTTATATGTTAATACGACATGTTAGGGTTGTTTAAATAAATTTTATTATGAGTGATATTGTTTTTATGGCTTTCAAAAAAAAATAAAATACTAAATAGTATAAAAATTGGCATAATTGGGTTTCTAAAACAAATACTATATTATTAATTGATATAATATTTCTAAAAATATTAGGTTAGGCCAAAGGACTTATATAAGGTTATATATATTAATAATGACCCACATAGGGTTCTCTTGTCTGGTTATAGTATGTTTATTAACCATATATTATAAAAATAGAAACAGACATGGTAAATGACAAACTATTTAACTAAGAGTCAAATCTGAAAGATAAGTTTAATATGATGACCTAAACCTGTCTAAATCCTATTGGTTGAGAGGATGTAGAACCAACCCCACCATTTCCACGACATAATTCATTTTGAATCCATTAGAAACCGAAAATGGTTTTATTAATGAATAATATTTCAAGCTTTTCCGAATGTGACCATCACCTCTATTTTAAAAGGTCACTTCCCCTTCTCTTAATTACACACCTCAAAATCATTTTGGCTCAGCTATAACCTGCACAAATATCCTACAAACTTTCCTTACTTCATCCTAGAGGCATTCCTTTGGTCAAAAATCCAATCCAAAGAGACCTTTTGATCAAACCAAATGGAAGAACGTGAAAAAGTGGTAAATATTTCATCACCTCTTTCAAGTTCTTTTCTTTTTCCACTTCCTCTTTCTTTGTTGTTTCTATTATAAAATAATAACTCAAGTATCTTCTATATGTTTTGATGTTATTATAAAAATGGTACAAACATATTAATTATTTCATCCATCATATGTATCGAAATTTCACCATACATGTGTATGTACAACTTATGTAACTGAGCACATAAAGGAAAATGGATCAGTTAACTCCTGAAATAATGATACTACTAAAATATTATTATCAAAGAAATATTATAGGATCATATATGATATCATATTAATGTATTTAGTTCTTATATAATTTAATAAAAATTATTTGACTATTATATAAGAGGTTAACGTACCCTATACCAAGGAAAAGTACAAGGTAAGGGGTTTTCATATCACTTTTATTCCCATGAGATTCATGCTATATTTTCCACTATTACCTTTTATGTGGTGTATGTACTTCCCATGACTATATTGTTTGAATAATATAATTTAATTTATGGGTATTTAAATCATCATTGGATGATCATTCTTTCATGGGGTGTATGATTCGTAAGTTACTAAATCGGCAAGGGAATTTAGAATTTCAATTTCAACCCATTTGGTTTTATGCAAACTTCATTGATTACTTTACTCCAAGATTATGTGTGAAATAACTATTTATTTACTTATGTAGTAATTTCCACTCCCCGTTTTTTGGATATAATTTTTTTACACATAATCACTCCATTGATAAATTCTCAAGTCATCGATGTAATCTTGATAAGAGTAATTTTAACTCAATTTCTATTAATTGAGTTAAACATCCAAGTCATTGGTGTTGTTTTTAAAATAATATGTGTGAATGTCCTTTGATTGATTTATACAGAATATTCAATTATATTGAGTGTATTTATATTTTTCACTCATAATTATGTAATTTATTTTTCCTTAACCAAAGGATACATTCTTTATAAAGGAATTCATCTCAACCTACATTCCATTAAGACTTCTTCATTGTTATGCACCAATTCACTTTTATTTGGTGTATATATTTTACTTTGACATAATATATGATGAATCCCTTTATTCTCATTATATTATAATGTTTTTATTACCTCAATTATTTGTATTCATGTGTCTCTCATTTGGTTAGGAACTCTATCTAAAATATCATTTTAAATATTTTCTAAAAAATATCTTATAAATCCTTCTCATTAATGTCCATATTTTAAAAATGGTTTACAGTTTTTATTTATATAGACATTAAATTTTTAAAATTTAAATTACTTTTAAATGTTTCAAAGTGTTATGGGACTCTTTGATTCAAAAATCTATTTTAAATAGCTTGTTGATAAATAGTGATACTTTTAATTATTTTCATGAAAAAGGGATATTTCTCTCAAATATTTTTACTGATCATTTTCAACTATGTAAACATCCTTTAAGGGATATTATTCTTCATCGAGGTTGATTTATTATGATAAAAATATTTCATACTGTATTGAAGGCTTTGTGATATGTTTGATTGTGAATATATAATTTTTATACCATTTATGGTTTATGGATAAAGTATTGAAAATTCTTATGCTAGTTTTAGTTTGAATGCTTATGTTATGTTTAAACCATTTCATATTAGGAATGAATTGAACTTACTAAGTGATGGGTGGAGCCTGGTATAGCTCCCCGATGCATCAGTAGATCTTATGAGACAAACTAGTGTCTTGGCACAAGGCCTTGATAAAATATTATTTGTAGTCTTTCAACAAGGCCTTGACTATGTGGTTTTGAAGTATAGAACTATGAATTCTATCTTTATGAAATTGGATATTGGTATTACATGTGATTATTTGACTTGTATAATATCCATGTGAATAATTAAATGGAATTATTTGATTTATCTTGGCCATATTATGCTGAAGTTGAAGTTTAAAAGCCTTTTTTTAGTCTTAAACATTTCTTTAAATGTTAATGTTTATTTATAAAAGTTTTGTTTATATTTATATCCTTACTAAGCATCTGAGCTCACCCCTTTCTTATGTTTTATTTTTTCCAGGATGCACAGAAGTATATTACGATTAACCTATAGGAATAGGCTAATAGATATAAGAGTGTTCAAAGGGTACACAATGTTGTTTTGTTATTTCAGGATGCAATGTAAAACTTATGTATGTATATAGTACATACAAGGATACTAAACTGATCAGTCTTTTGAGACATTATTACCTATATCATGCCAATGTTATGTAATAATGCACCGACTCTGCGTAACTAGGGTCAGGGTGTTACATATCTAGCCTGAACATTATTTCCAGTGAGCTTTTGGGGATTTGGTCTAGCGGATCATCATGGTTTTATGCTCCTCGGATGTAGCCTAGTGAGGGTGCACCAAGTATAAATCTATATGTCTACCTACATCCTTCCCTACATTTTATCCAAAGAATCATCATCACATAATGAAGAAACGAAGTGATCATAATAAACACACGAGTGCAAACAAAGTGAACCTTGTGATAAAGAGTTCAAGATATAATGGGGCAGGATGAATTTAGAAAAGAATATTAATACCCTGATTCCTTCCCCTTAGGGTATATAGGCCCCTTTTGGTCCTAACATCATATTTAAAGACTCTTTTATACTTTCCCTTTAACCTAACTAAATTGGCTTGTTACTAATGTTTCTTAAATAATCTTTTTTCATGTTTTAACTTCACATAGGCATCACTTATGCCTCAAACATTATTTCATTGCCCATAACTTTTATTTTCATGGATATACATTTATATAATCAGATTTCATGAAAAATAAAAAATTATTTTCCAAAATAACTTTTCATTCTAAAAGTAAAAAAAGGGTATTTCTATCAAGAATTACTCAACGATTTTATTAGAGTATTTTCATCTATTTCAAAACCCTCTTTTTAATATTATTCTTTATTTAAATTGATATCTTATGTTACCATATAAAATATTTTATTTAATGGTTTATTAATATTTTTATTGGTGATGTACTATCTTGATACCATTCACCATATATTTCTGGATGGTTTATGGTTATCTTTTTTGGTTGGGAATAGTTTTTAACATTTCATATGAGAGTTTCAATATGAATGTATATATTGACTAAGTTTCACCCATTTCATATGAGAAATGAATCAGACTTAGTATGTGATGGGTGGGGCCTACCATATCCCTTCAATTCATCAGTAGGTCTCATGAGACAAACAAGACCGATTTTTACCCATTTGTGTATGGTGTCTCAATTGAATCCTTGATGGTAATTTTATTGTTTCTGGCATTATGTGTTCCCTCATTATGATATTAGTAATTGATAATCAATGCGATTATTTGAATATTAGAATATCCTGGTTAAGTTTAATTCTAATGTGATTATTTTTATATCATTATTTATTCATCTTTTATTCCTTCCATATTATTCTCAAGATTATGTTTTAATGACTTGTGTTTTATTTATTCACCTTCCCTTATAGTTTCTATTTATGATTTATTCTGTTTTATTTATTTCCCTTATTGAGCAACTAATATCACCCCATTAATATGTTTTATTTTTTTCCCTAGGATGTGAAGAGGTCTATTATGAATGACATGCACAGATAATCTATGAATTTATGGGTTTTTCAAATAAAGTTTCTATATTTTTCCCTTTAAGTTGTTATGTAATAATTATGATTGAATATAGTTTTCTAATTCTATGAAACTATTCCTTCCTTTAGGATGTGAACTCTTATTTTTAGTAACAATATAATAACTTAAGGCACTGGCTCTAGGATATTGCGGTCAAGGTCTTTAGAGTGGGTATCAGAGAAATTTTAGTTGAAACTTTTAAAACTATATTTAGAAAAACATTTGATAGATAACGAAACCCTATGAATAATTTTAATGTATTTTCAAAAGAACCAACATTTGGATTTAGATATTTTTAATACATTAATTTTAAATTTAGGATTATGTGATTCACTAGTTCTCATATTACACATTATGTATCATAATTTTATGATCTAATCTAATGTATGTCCTTTTTATAAATGGAAACTATCATATGGAATGAGAACCACATTAATGCACATAATCCAATGAGAAAGAATTATCATATGTTCTATTATTTTAAGCCAGTCTTTTGAAGGAACTCATCTCAAAAAAAATATCATCATATGATGAGATAATATCATGTTCTGATAAGAAGGAGAAAACGTTTTCTATGAATTATGTCTTTAAATGGAAGCATGAGATGAAGAGGAAAATAGGAAAAAATATGGAAAAAGGGGAGAAGGAAAAGAAGTATTTTTTCACATGTGTTTATTATGGAAGGAAAGACCATGATATATGCCTAAGAGGAAGATTCTTTTATTTTAACTGTGTTGAAAAAGGACACCATGATCATTATTGTAAGGTAAGGAAAGAATCTTCAATGTAAAATATTCAACTATATAGATATGGGAAACTATATAAGAGAATTACCCATGAGTTAAAGGAATACACTTCAAAAGAAGCTAATGGATCATGCATAAGTTAATGGTCTTACCACAGATAATGTGGAATGATTATTTTCATTTTTTAGATCAAATATTTATTTCTTTTGATTATTTAATCAATGATGTACGACTCATAATAATTATAGAATAAAAAATGATTTCACTTTAGTGATTTCTCTTTATGGATTTGAGAGCACATATAGAATGGTTCGATTTATTAGGAATAGTGTTTTAGAGGAAAGTTATTCTTTTTGAAAACATGTGAGTAGGGAAAGATAAAATTACATATGTTCTTGATATTGAGATAATAATAAATAGTTGTTTTTTGGATAGTATTAGGGACCATGAAGGTCGTTAGTGATTTAATGGTTTTTGTTATGGTGGAATTATTATCTATTTGGAATTAGGGATTATATTTGAAAAAAATGATATTTTATTTTTGGAAGCTTTCATGTTTGCAAGGTGTTCAAATATTTGGAATGTGGAAATAAGAGATACACAATTTTTTTTTTCGGAAAATATGATGTTAGGTTACCTTTCTTCTAAATCGTTGATCTTTGAATTTGGACAGACATGTTTTGGATGGTTCATAATTTCCACTACTTATGTAATGAATAAAGATATTAAAAATTAATATTAAAGTATGATTTATCATATTTAATAAACTATTTTAACTTTTTTGGTTTCAGTAAACATTTAATGGCTGAAGGAATGACTTATAGAATATTTTATCAATTTTCATAAATAATTAAAAAATCATCTTGAATGTCTATCTTTCGGTTTATGAAATAAATCATAGATACATAGAATCACAACCAAAGTTTGAGATTGTGACATTGAAAGGAATCAGGTATGTTCTTATGTAGATAGTAAAATAAACCCACAACTATAGGAAAAAGATTTCTGAATAAGAATGTCTTCTGATTAATTTTATTTATAAGAAAAAAAATGTTTTTTTAACCAATAAATATGTTTTGATTTTGTGATTGTATAATTTTTAATGAACATGTTTTCCATCACTCTCCCTCAAAACATTACAGCTAAATATCTTTTTTATTCCCATGTTTTTTACTTCCCACTAATGTTCTCCTATAGGATAACTTAGTTTTGTGATGACCTTCACATTTTCCTTTCCCTCCATTTAAGAGTAACTTGTATTGACCTTGTTGACAATGTTGTATTTCTACAAGGGTATTCTTATGGTGAAAAGGCCATGATTACCAATCATAAGATTAAATTGCGAGGACACAATTTATTATAAGAGGAGAAAATGTATTGACCAAATAATTTATCAATGGAAGTTCCATTCTTATAATTATGTTATATATTATAAGTCACATAAAACCACATAGTGAATAGAATAAAAAATTTATAAATGAATAATTAATTATATAAGATTTATTTTAAGAAATTAAAGAACCTTTACCTATAGAATAGTAAAATGATCATTAGAATAGTAATGCAACCATTAGGAATAGTAAATCGGCCAATAGAATAGTATTTTCTCCTATAAAAGTATAAATAAAATTTAGTTATCTTATAAATGAAGATATAATATTATTATATCTTGGTATAAGTAAATAAATATTTTAAAAATGATAATGTAACTGTTGATATTTTTGTAAAACGTATATTTTTATTCACAATTTTATAATTAAAATAATTATTTAAAGGGAAATTTATTTTCCTGAAATAAATTCATAAATTAATAATTTTTTGTCTTATTATTATAATTGAAATTTATGAGACCTTATTTAATTTTTGAAAGTGTCATAAAATTAGTTACATATATAAAAATTTCCATTTTTTGATTAAATGATGCTTTTAATGCATATATTTAAAAAGATATTTTCCAAAAATAGAGTCCATTTTTCAATTCGAGACATTGAAAATGTTTTTGGTCATTTTGTATAATTTTTTTGAAAAAATTACTTTTTGTGAATAGTATAAATTACATTTTTTAAAAAAATATAGTCTTTTTGTGACATCATCAAGAAATTGTTATGATACAAAATTTATTAAACTTATGTAATGACTAAATAATGATATTATAATATAAATTTTTTAGAAAAAAAATCATAACATGTAAATTATAATTTATTTCATGATAATTATATGTATCATTGTCGCTAGCGATACAGTGCCTTCACAGTATTGGCAAAGTCAAATTTGCTTCCTCATCGATAATAAATGAGTGATAAAAATTGTTTTTGTGATTTTTTTAATAATTATTAATTTTTCATTATTTTTTTATCTAGTAGTCTCTAATTTCATAGTTATATAACATTAATATTATCCAAATTCTCTTTCAAAGCTTGTGAAAGACATGAAAAAATCAAATTAACAAATTAAAAAAGTGGTCTTAACATGGATATGAGTATATATAATTTATTAATGAATATAAAATAATATAATGAACCTAATTAATAAAACTTTATAATATTGATTTATTTTAAATATTTATATATGAAATAATTAACTTAATTAATTTTCCAACGTTGATGCAGTGCTTGTGAAAGCAGAAGAAAAATCAATAAAATGATTAATTAAGATCATAAGAACCCTTAAAATACCCAAAACTTGCAAAAATCATATTGGTTGGCTATATCTTGACCAATGTTGGAAAATGGTAGAATTAATGAACATTTTAAGCCACATGGAGATGATTAAGACCCTTATGGTATTTTATTTAAAAGAAATTCAAATTGTTCCAACTATATATTTTAATTAGTGTAACATTTTATTATATCATTTTCTAGATTCTATATTCAACCATAAAGTGTATTTTATATTCTGAGTAGAAATATTATAAACTATAATTTGAAATATTATAAATTTCTATTCTAAATGGAAATTTATTTTTAATTTTTATTGAATAAAGATTTACCTTAAATTATTGAATAATTATTATGCACAAATTATTTTATTAATGGAAAAATAAAATAAATAATATTTTAAATATAAAAATAAATATATTTTTTAATTTTTAAGGTAATAAAAAAATTATCACGATTAATATTATATGCATAGTGTTTTCTAAAATATATTTTAGTCCTTTTTTTTGTATTTATCCCTATTTTATCCTTATAATATTTTAATATTTATTATAATTCCTATATTGGCCCTCACCTCAATTATATAGATGGACTCTTTACTCCACACCATTTCATCATCTTGAGCCTTATTGCTAGTATATAATCTACTAATTTCCCTTATCCTGATACTTATAAACATTCTAGTTTTTATGGTCTCCCAAAAATACCACTTCTAAGTTCACTAAGGGTGTTGTCAAAGAGAAGAATTCAAGAGCTAATATATGCTTTTGTTCTTTTAATTTTCTTACAATTTCTTTTCATTTCATATCCTTTCCTTACCTCCTTTATACAAACATGTGTGATAACTCCATTATATTTTATATTTTATATTTTAATTATTTTAATTTTATATAAACAATAAATTCTATTCTATTCACTATTTATTCAAAAAAAATGAAAAATATTGTTTGTGAGGTGCTTTTTTACAGCCTTCGTGGTTGACTAGTTTTCATTTTTCAAATTTTCCTTCAAGTATGACCATGAAACCATTTAAATGGTTAAAAAATACTATAATATATGTATTAAAGCTTTTTTAATTTTATGCTATTGGTATATATACATAATTTTAATTAATAAAATAAAAATAGTTCGTGATGATTGAAAACATTCCAAAATAATATAAATGATTATCAATAACATTTTATCTAATGAATCATAATTATATATAGAAAATAAAATAATTAGTATCATTAAAACTTATATATTCTAATAAAAACATATAATTTCAATTTTGGAGAACAATTCCAAATTTTATATGAACTTCCACACGTGTATATAAGGAAAACAATCATGAAATACATGGAAATAAACACTCCCAAACAACGAAATTGAATCTTATAACTCATCAAAAATTCCATAAAAGAAATAATTAAAAAATCTATAAACAAAAAAAACATGTTTACTAGTTTTTTAATTATATTATTAGTGAATCTAACATCATTATCCAGGACATTAAGTGCAAGTGAAAAATGCTTTCAAACATAAGACAAGAGTTTTCTCATATCACTTTTATTTCTATGAGATATTCCTTATTAACCACTATTTTCTTTATGTGGTGTATGTATACAACCATTTTATTTATAATATCATAAATATATTTGTATTCATGGTATAAAATTTTTCATTTTACGATCACTAGTTTTATGGGGTATACATTTCGACTATTTGCAAACTAGTATAAAATTCTCCCCTAACCTCCATTTTTTTGGGTTATGATTTATCTCTATTTACCCCTATGTAATTATTTATTATTTTTATATAATTATTATAAATTTATTGTATATGTTCAAAAGTCATGAATCCAGATCACTTTATCTTTATTTTATGGGGAAATACATGTTTTATAAGGTCCCCTTCTCGATTCCTCTCGATAAGCAAACCCGATTAAAAGGTACTTCCCAATTTCATACCCATTTTCAAGCACAGTATATAATATATTTTAATACACAAATGTTTCTTTAAAATAAAACTTTTTATGATGAAGAACAATCTTATCTTTTTTTTGGGTTTTATGTAAACAATTAATCCTTTTCCTCTTTAATGATTCTTTTATATTTTCCCTTAAACCGTAATAAAGTGGTCCATTTCTAAAGATTCTTAAAAACTATATTTACATGTTTTCGCTTCAATTGGACATCATTTATGCCTCAAATGTAATTTTATTTTCCTTTCATTTTATTTTATGGGATATAAATTTTTATAATATGATTTTATGAAAAATAAAAAATGATTTTAAAAAGAACTATTCTTTCCAAAAGTAAAAAAAGGGTATTTCTCTCAAGAATCTCACAATGATTTAATTAAAGATTTTTCGTCTATTTCAACACCCAATTTTTAATCTAATTTTTTATTAACATTGATCTATTGTGTTATTATTTACTATATTTTATTTAATTATTTATGATTATTTTGACTGGGAATGTACTATCTTGATACCATTTTCCATATTATTCTAGATTTATTATTATTGTGTTTATTATTTGGGAAAATTTATTAAACTTTCATATTTTAGTTTAAATATGAATTTATAAGTTGATTATGTTTCACCCCTTTAAAATGAGTAATGAATTGGATTTATTATGTGATGGGAAGGGACCTCTATAGCCTCTCGATGCATCGGTATGTGTCATTAGATAAACAAGACTAGGTTTTTCCCCATTTATGTATGGTGTCTTGGTGAAGCCTTGACGATATATTTATGATGTCCGAAATTATGCATTACCTCATTATGATATTAGTAATTGATAATACATGATATTATTATACTAGTATAATATCTATTGTTAAGTTTCATTCTCATGTAATTATTTATAAGGAATTATTTATTCATACTTTATTCATGGCATATTATGCTCAAGATTATGTTTTAATGGCATGTGTTTTAGTTATTCATATTTACTTATTGTTTATGTTTATGATAGATTCCAATATATTTCTAACCTATAATATACATCTGATTTTACCCCTTTCTTATGATTTAATTTCCACAAGATACAAATATGTATACTATAAATGACTTGGAGAGATAATCTTAGATTTTATTGGTGTTTCCAGTGGATTTTCTATATTTGTTTTCTTTACAAGTTGTAATGTAATACATATATTTGTATCAAGGTTTATAAAGAATAAAAACTATTTGGTCCTTTGGGATTAAAACACTTGTTCTTAATACTAATGAAATAAAGTATGGAATTGGATTTGGGCTACTGGGGTCAGGGTCTTTAAAAAATTCCTTTAATGGAATTTTATGAATATTAAATCTCAAATAAAATGAGATTGTGAAATAAACCCTCTAAATGATCAAAATGTTAATGTAATAATTGATAAATGGATTTATTTTGTGTATAAAACATAAATCCAAATATAAAAAGTGTAAATACATAAATAAATAGTTACAGTTATTACACACATAATCATAAAATATTAATGAAAACAAGGAAGTAATATAACCCATTGAAAATGAATTGAGTTCTGGAATTTATTTATCACTTTGTAACTTTAAGTTAAAATACCCATAGATTAAATAGTTCAAATTGAAACTCCAAATATAATGAATAATGATTTATTCAAGATATTAAATGTCATACAGGTATTATATACACTATATAAAAGAAACTAGTTGTACAACATTACAATATTCGTCAATGAAATGAAATTGAGATAAAATCTCTTACTACTTGGTAAATTTTGAATTATAATCCCCATGAAAGAAATAATTTAAAATGAAACTCTAAATAACAATAACATAAATTTATTCATGATATAAAATAAAATATTCTTATTATATACAACACACAAAATAAATAAGTTGTAGAAATTATGTATGTCGCATGGGAAGAAAAGTGAGATAAGAATCATTTAATATGTATTTACTTTTAGATGAACAACTATAAACTCGAGTATAAGGGTTTAAAATATGTTAATAACTTATAAAAGAACCATAATCATGTTTATAATATCATATATTAGCTTTTCATAATATATTATTACCCATTTGTTAAAAATCATTCATTATTTTCACTATTTTCGGTGTTAATTACTGAGTTTTTCTTTTATGTTTGACTTGTTTTGTGTTGTTAATATTTATTATATCATTATTTAATCATTTAAAAATGTTAAACATGATTTAAATATCATATAAATTCTTCATATTTTTATTTAAAATAATCTATAAAGTTTAGAGATAGGAAATTAAATGCATTGTCCATGGAGACAGTAGTAGGTCATACATAGGCATGAACGCTACTTCCACTTCATTTTCATATTAAAAAAATGAAAAGTAAATTTTACATATGTATATTATCAATATATTATCATATTTGTTTCATATATGTCACATAGTTTTATTAAAATCATCCTTAATACATTCCATGTATAGCATGAGCAGAACACATCACATTGAGGAAGAGGTAGTCTACACAACCCCAAACAATGTTATCATATTCTCACAAAATATATAGCATGAAGGTATGTTTTATATAAAAATTTAAAAATATTAAATAAAAAATAAATATCGTATATATATATTAAAAATATTTTTTATATCATAATTTCCAACAATGAGAGGTGGTAAAGGAAAAATGAACGACATCGTTTCATGAAGCGATAGTTCACCGTACATGAACTGTAAGTTTGTTACCCAATTTATTAAATTGTGTGTAGGTGTAGGTATAACTCTAAAAATAATATAATATCATTATATTTAATATAATTTTGTCATTATATAATCATTATATAAAAATAATTGAAGGTGTGTATAGGTAAATGAAACAAAAAAAGTGATCATTGAAAAGGTTACCTCTTATTAGGGTAACTCCTTTTGATTTGTACCAAAATCCTCTTTGGGATTCCATATTTCAATAGATAGGATTTTAGTATTAGTGTATGGGTTTGTGAGATTATTTATTCTGATTATGTTTCATCAAATGGGATATATAGGTGTGAATAAGTGGTAGGGGTGAGTGCCTTTTTATAGTGGAAGAGGAGTTACATTCTTTTAAATTTTTGAAAAAGGAATTCTACCCATGTTTTTTCTAGATAAAGTTTCTTAAATAATGAACCATATTTTATAAAAGGTATTATAGGATATAAATATGGAAATAAAATGTGTTTTGGAAAAGATTCTAGGTCATTTTGGCCCCTAAGGTTAAGGTGTAGTCCCTTTCTAAAGCTTAATTTTACCTTAATCGTTTTGATTAATTTTAATTAATTTCACTAATATTTTTGGCCAAAAACGTTGTTTAAATTATTTTAAATTATAAATTATAACTATTAAAAATATGGACTATATTTGTTCAAATTCTTATCCTAGAATTTACAGAATTTTATTTAAATTTATCCCCGTAGATGGAATGACAAAGTGAGTTTTTAAAGTAAAAATGTTCAAAATTTTGTTCTGTTTTTATATTAACTTTAAAAGGGAAATTAATTAAAATAAAATTAATTTATTTAAATTATTTATAATTTATAAAATATTACTTTAAAAGCAATTTAAAATATAATTTAATGATATAAATAAATTTTATGAAAATGCAGTTTAGAATTAAAATTCAGTATTTTTCACAATTCATCAAAAAATGAAATATTTCATAAAAATACCAAAAACTACCCCATGATAATTATTATTTTATTATTTCAAAATTTATGTTTATTTTTTCATATAAAATTTTTGAAATTACCAAAAATATAATTTAAAATAGGTTCTCCATTAAAAGGTGGAAAAATTTCCTTTTCGACCAATACAATTTTTAAGCATAAAAATGGATTTATTCTTATCATAAGATTATAAAACATATTGTATGAATATAAAAATGTTTTATTGAATATATAATATTTATATTTTATTAAAATAATTCACCAAAAATAATTAATTTAATTAATTATGATAAAACACATTTGTAATCATATTTTTTAATTGGTTCTTATGTTAATTTTTAATAAATTTATTACCAATGAATTAATTTTATATTTTTTAACCCATATATTTTCATAATTTATTTAATCCTATTCATAACCTCTAATTTTAAGGATAATTTATATTGTATTATATTAAATATTATTAGTAGTATTTAGTAAAACAAGGTCTTGTGTGTAATGCAGGTTATCAAAGAAATTCTTTGTTTCATGTACCTCAAGCTAACCCAGTATCACGTGCATTGAAAGAAATAAAATATATTGAATTTATTTTAAATTACAAAATATACCATAAAATCTTGGGTTGTTATATTCATTTCTATGTCTAGTGTTGCATTCCATACACATTATCGAATAAAAAGTTACTCTTTTATAATTTTTGTGGTGTTACATTATCCCCACCTTAATTAAATTGAATCATCACAATTTAAAAATGATCTTTGTTGTCAAATGTTTTATATATTGAAATAAATGTTTTAAAAACCCACATCGTAAAATATTTTTTTAAATATCCTCTTAATAATATAGAATTATAAGTACAAAGGACACATGGAATAACATATAACTAGGTTCCTACATAGGAGAACATTAGTGGAAAGTGAAAATATGGACTTGAATGAAATGTGTAAATAATTATAGAGAGTGATTGAGGTCAGTGATCACAAACAATTGATTGATCTAGGGAATATTGAGGGCCTCAAGGCCGTAAATCTATGATAATTTAAAATACCATCGGTTCAACGAAAATTAAAGATTTAGGGTGATATTTTGTTTCTAGATCATTTTGATAATGTTGGGTAATTATTTTACTTCCAGAAAATATAGATAGTCATACTTAGTTGGTAATTTTCAATTCCATATAAACAATTATATAATTTTGTTACTCTTCAACTAAATTCTATTTCATCCCTTTCTTTATGAAATAGATATCCTAAAATTTACTTTGATTCCTAAAGCACTAAAATAAACTTCTAACGGATCTTAAGGCCCATAAAAGAGTTAAATGTCTTACTATTTGTCTCTAACTATTCTCTAAATCTAATATTGTTAATATATTAATCTATAAACCTAAAAATTTACATTTTCGGATCATCACTAATACTTATTCATCAAATTGTTTAACTAAAAACAGTGACAAATTAACCAGAACATTGTGCAGGCCAGTGGTAGGCATGAAACCCTTATCATCCTTCAATTATGGGTTTAATCCCCAAAACATTACCAAATTTGATGATTTTTCACCCTACAGAAGGGTTTTTATTTTTCTAAAACTATAATAAATATGTTGGAAATCCTTAAAATAAGATTAATGAATAAAAATCATTTTATCTAAGGTTTTCAATACAACCTCAATACATAAATACATCATCCATTTATTTCCACATAGTTAATTCATTGGTTTGAAGTTTATCCTCCAGAATAAGTAATTGACACGGGTAATATCCAGGACCCCCACTATTACGGCGATGTTCTACTAATGGATCCTTAGGATGTTTTTTATTTTCTTATATTATAATTTTCATTTTTTGTTAGTAATTATTTTCTTTATATCCTTCTTTACCACACATAATGCATTTCTTTATTCCATTGAGACACTTTTATATGCATCTCCTTCCACATTTCTTTCATGATAGAAATGGAGGCTTCCTTTTCCATAGTCTCCACCACTAGAGCTATTAGAAAACTACATTATTCTATTGCTTGGTGAGTTTCAGAGTTGGTTAAGGTATAGGTTTTTAAACATATTTTAGGAAAACAAATTAGGAATAAACATGATATATTTCACTCCAATCAACACCTCATTTGGATGCTCATTTCCACCACCTTTTCCATCATGTTCAATTTAAACATGACTAATTCAGGATCTGACCATTGATTAAAACCAGAAAGCCTAGTGTGAGTAAAAATAGTCATAATGAGAAAATTATATAATAATTTATTGGATATCTATATAATGACACCTTATTTGCAATATAAAACACTTTAGGTTTAACATAGGAAATTTATTTTCATTATATGTTCATATCCTTAATAAAAGATTATAAATAAAATTTTAATTAACCTAATAATATTTCTAGAGGGTGTCAAACCATGTTCTTAGTAAGTCCCATTATCATGTACAAAGTTACCTTCAAATCATTATTGAATCACCTTTTTGGATTTGTTATCCCTATATACATCGTTTCCCGAACCACTTCTATTTATAGTATCCAGATAGGGATTTATGGATAGGAAAACCACATAATCTCTATCTAACTAAAACATTTGGATGTTCTTCTATACTTATCTTCAAATTCTTTCCTAGGGTAATGTTCTCTAACCAATGTTTACCTAAATCCAGTTTTTGTGGTTTCTACTAAACTTCCTCTTATACCAACTGTAGTAACCCAACCCCGGAATCCTGGAGTTTGTGACTACTATAATTACATTGGCATTATTATTAGGAATCAAATCCCTAAGTACTAAAGAGTTTATATGTCTAGGTAAACTAGATAAATATATGAGTCTTCTAATAAAAATGAATACTCAAATTAGAACATCATATTTTTCTTTTGAGGGTAACTTTATTCTTAATTACAGATCCTTGTAAATATTTCATATTACATTTCTTGGATTTATATAGAAAGGAAACAAAATAATAGTGAGCTCAAATTCTCAGTAAGGGTAAATACAGAGGAAACAGTAATTAATAAATGAGTATAATTATTATAGAAAGCTAAATATTTGAACACATATGCCATGAAATCAATAAAATGTGAAGGAAATGTGTAAACTATATATAAAGTTAAACGATTGCAAACACATTCCATTTAAATAAATGTATAAGGAATAATTAATATATAAAGGTAAAAAACTGAAAACAAATTCCATTTAATCAATAAATTGAGAATGAAATACATCTATAATATTTTTTAAAGTGAAAATTTCATGAATAAAAATTTATGAATAAAAATGAAGGCAGTGATTAATTATCAGACGTTAGGTATTAGGAACCTGAAAACTTATACTATCAAGATATATCCTCTAGACAGTTTAAAACTATATGTAGAACCCTATTTAATTTGTTCAGAAAAATTATTTTGATAACTTGTTGATACTTAGAGGGGTTATACAAATTCTATGGCCCATCCATCACTACATGTCCAAATAATTTCTCATATTGAGTAATCGATTTAATTAATAAACAATATGTCGTATCAAATATCTATATTAAATAAAGAATACTAATTTATCAATATTTTCCTATATATTTAAAAAAACTATAAAAGTAAATAATGTATATAAAATTGATATATAGTTTAGGTAATAAATATATTCTAGCTAAATGAAATGGATAATTAGGGGAAATTTAATGTTCAATTATCATGGGAAATTGAATATTTCATGGGAGCAAACAAAGAAATCAAATAAGTGTATTTCAATAAAATAATTTTCCAAATAAATCATAAACAATATAGAGGAAGAATAAGGATGGTATAAATACAACATATCCAAATTTGAGTAAAAATAAAAATTTTTTGTCGATGAGTGGAAATATTATAAAAAGATATTTTAAAAACATTTTTGAGGAAAATTTCTTTTTTATACTAAAAATACATTTTAAAAATACACTTCTTTTAAAAATAACTTTTCAAAAACACTTTCTTTTAATTAAAAATGTTATACATTCAAAGGAAGCTTCAAATAAATGATGGTGGGAAAATCTGAACATGTCATACAAGGTAATAATAACATTCATTTTCCATGGTAAAAAGGTAAGAAAAATCCCATGTTTAGAAATGGAAAAAAAGATTACTTTGAAAAAAAAATTATAATGGACAAAAAGAATACAAATTTATTTAATAAATATTTTGAACATATATTAAAAAATTGAAAACATTTTTAGAAAATCAGTTTTTTCTAATTAAACAAGTTCTATGACTAAAGAGAAATGATGTTGGGTTTTCATGAAAACATTTTGAGAACCAAAGAGTGGGAAAATGGTACTATTACATGATGAAGATCAAGAATAAATATATGATATTAAAATTCAATGTTTTATTGAACCATTTTCACATAAATTCTTTTTATTCAATTTCAATAATAATCAATCTCGAATAGAATGATATTTCAAAATAAACCCTTTAAATGATCATCACCTTGAAGTGAGAATTGATCAATGAATGGATTTGGTGTATCAAATTTAAATCCAAATATAATAAGTTCATATAAAATAATAAATAGTAAAATTAATTATACAAAAAAATAATATAATAATAATTACAACAATGAAGTTATATAACCCAATGAAAAGGAATTGAGTTATAAAATTTCTTTACCACCTGGTAAAATTAAGTTCAAATATCCTTAGATAGAAAAATTAAAATTAAAACTCAAAATAAAATGAATAATTAATTATTAATTATATTAAATTTTAAATGGAAATTATATACATCATATAAAATAAACTAGGTGTATAAGATTTCAATATGCCTCAAAGAAATAAAATTGAGAAGAAATCCCTTACTACTTGGTAAATTTTGAATTGTAATCCCCATAAAAGAGTTAATTTCAAATGAAAATATAAATTCCTTGAATATAAATTTATTTATAATATAAAATAAATATGGGCCATATATATTCCACAAAAAATAAATAAGTTGTTAAAATTGTTTGTGCATCATAAAAAGAAAAGTGAGACAAGAATCTTTTACCTTACATTTCCTTTTGTGTGAACATCCCTTAAACTCATAAATAAGGGTTTTAAACTTGTTAATAAATTATAAAAAACCATTCTCATATTTATAATATCTTATATTATCTTCTTATAATATCATATTAACTATTTTTCAACAATCTTTCATTATATTAACTATTTCAGGAGTTAGTTACTTAGCTTTTCGAGTATATTTTGACATGTTACTTGTTGTTACTATTAATTAGATCATTATTTAATAATATAATAAATTTAAACCCTTATTTAAATAAAATATATATTTATAATAATAAAAAAATTATAGATAATAAATTAATTTCACCATTCATTGAGGTTGTAGACAGTATGTACGCATGAACGCTACTTCCATTTCATTATCATATTAAAAGAATGAAAATTAGATGATATATATCTATTTTATAATTCTATTAATATATTTTTGTGATATATTCCACATATTATTATTAAAATCATCTTTAATACATTCGAGGTTTAATGTGAATGAATCACATCGCTTTAAAGAGGCAGTAGTCCATACTTTCACAAATGATGTAACTGTATTCCAAAAAATGGAAAGAATGAAGGTATGTTTTATATTAAAGTTATATAAGTATAAATAAAATATAAATATATGACATATATTTTAAAAACATCATTTCTATCATAATTCACAACGATGAGAGGTGGTAAAGTAAAAAAACAAACGATATCATTTCATGAGGTGGTAGTTCGCCGTACACCAACAGTAAGTTTGTTAACCATTGGATAGATGTATGTGTTGGTGTACGTAAACCCCTTATCAAAAAAAACATATAATTATATTGAATACACTAAGGTAATTATATAAAAATTATATATAAATTATTTAATGGTTGAAGAGGTAAATGTAACAAAATGTGATTGTTGAAGAAGGTTACCTCCTATTCAGTTAACTCCTTTTGGTTTATACTAAAAGCCTTCCTTGGTTTAATTTTTTTTAAAAAGTGAGGATTATATAATGAGGGTAGGTATATTGGGAGATTTATTAGGTAGATTTTGGATGATACAAAGGGCTTTATGGGTGTGAATAAGTGGAAGGGGTGAGTAACTTTTTATAGTGGAGGAGTTGCATTCTAGTAAATTTTGGAAAATGGAATTCCACCAACATTTCTTCCAGGTCAAGTGGAACCAATAATAAACCAAATTTTAAAAAATTGAGTATAGGGTATAAATATAGAAATAAATTGGATTTTTTAAAATTTTATGTTTCATTTGGGCTCTTTAGTGTAATGTTAAGTGTTTGATAATCTTGATTTTACCTTAATCACTATAATTAATTTAAATTAATTTCACTAATATTTTTGGTCAAAAACTTATTTTTCATTATTATACCTTATAAATTATGATTATTAAAAATATGGAATCCATTTTTACAAATTAAAATCACATAACTGGTAGAAATTAATTTAAATTTAATACCACAGATGGGATGACAAAGCAAATCTTTAAAGTAAACATTTTCAAAAGTTTTCAATGTATTTATTTTCAATTTCAAAGTGAATTTTATTAAAATGAAATAAATTTTATTAATTTATGTATAATTGATATAATTTTACTTTAAATAAATTTAAAAATAATTTAACTATAAAAATAAATTAGTTGAAAAAGGTGTGTTTAATTAAATTTCAGTATATTTCCCTATTCATCAAAAAATGAAATATTTTGGAAAAAATACGAAAACTTTAACCCAGAGCTAATTATTACAATATAATTTCAAAAAATTAATTTTATTTTTACAAATATAATTTATAAAAGTCCCTTAAATTGGATTTAAAATAGGTTCTCCATTAAAAGACGACGAAATTTCCTTTTTCGAAAAATATAATTTTTAAGCATAAAACTAGATTTATTCTTCTCTAATACTTATCAAACCTATTGGATTAATTTAAAAATTATATTATTTAATATTTAATATATTTATATCATTAATAAAATTCACTAATAGAGATTAAATTAATTTATTTGAATAAAACACCTTTGTAAGCATAAAAACATTTCCTTTATATTCAATTTGTTCCTATATTCATTTCTAATAAATTGATCACCAGTGAATAAATTTTATATTTTTATAAACCATATATTTTGATAAGTTATTTAGTTATATTAATAACTACTAATTTAAAATCTAGGTTATATATTCTTTTGTTAAATAATATTAGTAGTATTTGATAATCATCGTATTGTGTGTAACGCAAGCTATCGAAAAAATTCTATTAAGTTTAATGAAAGATAAACCAGTATCACATGAATCACAAGATCAAAAATATGTTGAATTTATTTTAAAAATATTTAATATATCATAATGTCTCAAGAGTTTATATTACTTTCTATGCTTGGTGTTGTGTGTCATTCACGCTATCAAATAAAAATTTACTCTTAGAATCTTAGGGGTGTTACATTCGACAAACATGGTTTGGGTTGTCATCACAATGAGCTGAAGATTATATTTTAATGGGTTTTGATATTTCTTTAGGTGTTTAATATCAACATGTATTTGGTCAAGGGAAAATTACAGGTATTCCATATCTTTCCAAATCACTAATAAATGGGATATATAGGTTATAATCCTATTAATTGAGGTCATTGCTTATTTTTCCTATGTCAAATGGACTTATCATAACCCTATATATGTTAATCAATAAATAACTATATAATGACTATACTAACAATGGTTATTATAATTAATATCTCATTAAGTATGGTAGTATATAACTTATAAATATCCAAAATAAGGAAACTAGTTCATGTTTTTTATATAATTTCATTCCTTAATATGGAATTTACTTATTTTAAAAAAATGTAATTTCATTTATAAATTCTTGGGTCAATACATTATTCCATATTCAGAAATTTAACCCTTGAAATCTCAATCGTACATTGAAATCTCAGTTGTACACTAAAAAATATGATTATACTTCTGTTTCATCACCTCTTTTTGTTCCCAAGTCACTTCTTAAAACTAATGGTTCCGCTAAAATAATTCAATCATCTATGTTGTCTTGTTTTATAGAACCATGTTTTTTTGTTCAAAGTTCTTCACTAGATACTACTCATATGAAATATCATTCAATAATAGAACCAACTCTAGATTCAATATATGTCTGCATTATAGTATTTACTTCCTAAATTAGTACACATAGAAAACATTATGTACTTGATATAGGTTAGGTGGGAGTGATAGTTGGTAGGCCACCAATCCAATGTGATCAAGGATCTCGAAGGTTCTGAAGTATCTTGAACTAATTTTTCATTTATTTGCAAAACTCTTGAATTTATTCGACGTTAATATATTAATGAACACTTTATGTCCAACCAAAAACACATAGTCATATTGATGATTGTCTGTATAAATTTTGTATTGAGTTTGTGTGAATTTTATATGATGCTAAATTTTTTGAGCCTTTTATGTCACCTCTTGTATAATTTTACATCCAATAAGATTATTCTCTCTAACTTTATCCCATCATGTTGGTGTCTGACACCAGTTCCCATAAAAATCGTCATAAGGTGAACTTTTATTGATATAATAGAAACTTTTTTTTAATAAAGGTTAGAGGTTGCACCTCTTATATTAAAATCAAGTAAAGGAAGTGTCCAAGAGAGTACAATAATAAATATGACCAAAGACCACAATCAACAGTTACCTGCCTATCTTTTTCATCCACCTTTCAGTGAGTTTTCTTTCCTCTTCTTGAAAAACAATCCATCCCGCTCTACCTAGACCGCACCCTCGACCTCTTGCTCTCCCCTTATTTGAGGTTAGAAACTGAAGACTTCACATTAATATTTCAGCATCAGTGTTATCATCAGATCTATCTTCTTTGCTTTTTTCAGGAGAGACTTTATGTGCCACTATATTCATCTCCTCTTTATCTTCAATTGCTTTAGATGTAGCAATACTCTTTTGCTGCATTAACTCTTCAAATTTTCCCAGGATAGAGACCTGTGACTTATCGACACCATTAAAATTTTGGTCAGAGGGGGGAGGGAGATTACCTATAGTAACCGGCTCATCCACCATTGGAGGAACAACTAGCTTCTTTTTTCTTTTTATAGGAAATAAGATGACAACCATCTTTATCCACCAACTTTTTTGGGGGTGCATGAAAATTTTTAGAAATGACAGAAGAGTCAAAATCCAAAATTTTCATTCCCTTTCGGTTACGGGAAGTTACCATCCTTTCATGTGCAAGTTGATGATCAATCTATTTTTGAAGATTATCTTCAACCATTTGATCGGCTGTCAAATCATCAGCACTGATTAATGCATTTTTGTCATTGAAAGCATTATTTTTTGTGGAAAAGATGTCAGCCAAAGATTTCTTGCATAAGCTGACCCCCTTCTCATCACCTGTGAATGTGTTCACTTCCTTGGGCATAATATCATTCATTTCTTCTAACTGTGTGCTGCTCTCAGTAGTCTTTTGTGCCTGTGTGGTTTTGTGTTTCTTAAAACAATTATTTGCATCATGTCCTCATAGAATGCAGAAGATACAAACGATGGAGTGTCTAAATATATATTTATCATGAAAAATAAAAATACAATCCTTGCAAAATTTTGGTAATTTTTTATAAATTATCTTTAACTCAATGATGTCCTCCTCTGTGGAAAGCATTACCTTGTCCACAAGAGTAGAACCCAGTTCAACTTCAACCAAGAATCTAGCAAAGTGTCCAAAGCGAGCAAATTCCATTTCCTTGTTGATTTTAATTGTAATTCCAATAGACATCACAATATTATATAAAATTTTGGGATGCCACAGAATCCAATTTAAGTCATATACTCAAACCCAAACTTGAGTTGTAGAGTTTCCCACTTCGAGAGGATTTAATTTCTTGTTCCATTCACGAAGATGAATAATTCCGGGTTTCAGTGCAATAGAACCAAAGCCCCAAGCTCTAAATTTGAGGTCTTCTGTGGGAAAAATCATATGAAAATATCCTTTTCCCAACAAAACACATTTCTAGGAAGAGAATCCCTAGTAAGATGAAATTCGTTCCTTAAGCTCCTCAATTTTCATGGGATGAGAACTTTTGGGTAAATATAGTCTAGAAATGATTGCAAATTCACCCAATTTGAGTCTTTTTGAAATAGCATGGGGGTCTAATTTTATATGAGCAATGTTCCCTTTCCTTCTAATGGAGTAATTAGACATACCTTTAAAGCAGGAAAATGAACGATTTGCAGAGGATCCTTCTTAAGTGCAATATGTTATTACGGTGATTGAATACCATCGGGATGGAGTTATATCCTTTAGGGGTCTTTGGGTGTCCTATGAAGAAATCAGTGGTTATGTTTTCCCATTTCCATTATATAATGGGAAATGTTTCCATAATACCCTTAAAATTCTATTTTTTAACATTCAATTATTTTCATTCCAAATATTGTGATACAAAATTTTCAATATTCCTCTTCATGTTACCTCACCCAAATTTTAGCTTCAAGTCACTATTCATCAAGTGATTCTTTGATAAATAGAGAATGATGAGCTATTTCTATCATCCTGAAGTTACCTATTCAATTACGGTCTTTATTGGACACAAAGCATAGTTTCAAACCATATAACCCCATATATATAAAATTTTAACCATGTAATATTTACAACTTTTTTGTATCATGCCACCATCCTTATAAGACTACATGATACTATCAATAACAGATAGTTGATAATTCATATGACCAAGTTAGGATAAATATCTTTTTATTATTCCCACATCCACCCTCTATATGTCCAAGGATTTTGGATCCCTTTTAATTCTCAACAAGGATAGGGTTTTAGGATCCTTTCTACTCAGATTATATTCCACTTTGTTCCCCATCCTTTGATGGTAGTAGATTGAACAACTATAATCTTTGATCATCTACAACCACCTTTATTGGTGCATACTGATCTCCTTTTTTGAATATATACTTGAGTATTTTGTGATATGTATATATACCATACTTCTCTTGGTAGATATAATGCTAAATATTCAGTTTGAAAATAACTAAAGCCAATTCTAGATCATGGATAGTTTTTTTATGGATATTTAATTGGAAGATGGCATATTCTCTCACTTTTTCATCTTTTATGTGTACAAAACCCAAGATTTTTCTAAATGCATTTCTAATGATCAAAAATCATTCCCCTATAGTGAGTGATTTAAAAATGGGTGCAATGACTAGACTCTTATTTAGATCTTTAATGCATTATTCACATTTATTATTCTATAAAAACTTCACATCCTTCCATGTTATCTTGTTTAGTGGGCCTAAAAATAATTATAATTTTATCAAAATTTAATGATAATATCTATATAATCCAAGGAAACTATTTATTTACAACATAATATGGTTAGGTCCATCATTAAATTTTCTATTTTTTTAATGATCTATAGATATTCCTTCATTATCGATAACATTTCCTATGAATGTTACTTGATCCATAACAAACTATCATTTAATACACATTTCATACTTATTTTATTTCTAAAACTCTTCTTTATAATATCCAAATGATCATAATTATCCTCCATTATTTTGGAGTATATAATAATATAGTCTATAAATACTACCATAGATTTATCAAGGTAATCCCTAAAGACTCTATTCATTAATTCTAGGAAGAGTTTTTGAGTATTAGTGGGTCCAAATGGAATCATTATGAACATGTAATGCACCTACCATGTATGAAAAATCTCTCTTGGGTATATCATCCTTCACCTTTACTTTCTATTATCATAACCAAAATATCTAACTCAAATAAGTAATGGGATTCACATATATGATTGAAAAAATCATCAATCCAAAGAATAAGTTGCTTTTTCTTTATTGTGATTTTTTACTCTATGGTAATCAATTTAGAGGTTTATTAACCCATTATTATTCATGATGAAGTGGATCATTGCACCCCATATTGGAGAACATGGGCATATAAAGCATTTATATAGATTTTCCTATAGTTTCTTCTTCATATCATCAAGTTTAAAAATGGATATTATATATAGATTCTTGGATATTATCAAATATCATGGTATACGTTTGATTGACAACTCAACTTTTATGTTAGGAGGAAGACAAAAAAATTATTCCAGAAACACATTTGTTAATTCTCTTAAAATGTGCTTGTCATTAAGGATGATATTTTCCTCAGCCTTAATCATTTGATCTTGATACAATTTCTTATAAGAAAATAATATCCATGCTTAAAATGATTATACCAAAAGATATTTTTACTCCTCCCTGAACTTGTATAGAATCTGAGGGTTATTTATGATATGAAGGGAAATTTTCTTACCTCATAAATTTATGATGGATATATAAAATAAAATCTATCTCTTTCCTAGAATTTCATAAAATTATATTAATGGGAGATTCATGAAGGTTTTTAGTAAATTCACCAAAAAAATATTGATAGGGTAGAAGTTATATACATGGTATACAATAATTGACACATTTTTCATTTTCACTAATAGCTCTTCTTCCATTTTCTATAATTTTTAAATGTTCAACTAAACATTAATGATATAAAGGAATGCATAGAAAAATAATCAAATTGATTGTCTATTATCCATGCATAAATAACTAGCATACCATTCACCACTTCATTTTTAGGATCTGCCTCATTAGTTGTGATTGAATAACCTCAAAATTTCTCTCTACGCCTTGGGGGTTATTTTAATTTATTGTCTTAGAAAAACCATGTCTGAGTGAATTTATTTACATAGTGACATTTTTAAATTAAGTTAAAACTTTTGAAAATAGGTTTAGGGTTGGTTGGAACATTATTTTATTACATCACATTGGGGACTTCCTCTCTCAGAAGTCACTGACTCTATGACCTTCCTTCCCGTACCTAAATTATTTCATTGTCATCTTCATAAAAATTTCCAGATACTTCTTCCTACATTATTAAAAAGTTGGATGTTAGAATTTATTACCCCATAAGACTTTCCCTTCACACCACCAGAATTAGAATACATTATTTTCTTTATATATCCAGACTGATGAGGCCCTTAAGATTCACTAATCTTCATTTCTCATTTCTGTAAACATCAAAAACATTTCTCAGAGATTTCGGAGTTCTGAATCGCTAATACTTTTTTTAGACATGGATTTCACCCAAAAAAGAATCGGTCAACGTTTATATTAGTAGAAATGAACAATTCATAGGTGTATCATGAAAGTATAGTTAAAGTTTCATCCAATGCCTTGAAAGAATCATTCTCATGTTTCTTTAGGGAAAGCAAATACCTCTCCCTTTTAAGTCGAATAGTGCGAGGAAAATATTTATCTAATAAAATGTTATAGAACTCTTTACACTCCATTGTATGAAACTGTTACCTAGGCAACATATTTTTTTATCAATGCACACCATTGATCAACTTCTCCCTCCATGTGGAAAAAATCCAATACAGACGTTTATTTCTCATAAAATTGAAGGATATAAAAGATATTTTTAATGTATTTGATCCATTATTCCACGTTTAAGGTATCAAAAGATACATTGAAATTCATAGGCCTTTTTCATACAAAGACCTCAATTATAACTACTATTTATTAGGGGGTGGTGTGGGTTTTCCCCCTGATTCTAGCAACTGTTAAAAACAAGAGCTAATTAAGAAAATATTTCCATGAAGTTCTCAACTCTTTCTCCCATCGAATTGGGAATATCATTTGGAAATTCATAACATTTTTCTTCACATTTTTTATTGACTTCATTCGTATTATTTCAATAGATTAAATAAAATAAAGTGTAAATTAGGGATGAGAATTATTTAACTATTAAACACATAAATAGTAATCAATGAACCATAATGGGATTGCTAATAAACGACATATATTCCTCAAAATGGGAATTTTATGTTTCAATATAAGTTATTCATGATCAAATTTCTAACATAAAATATTATAGTCATTTTTTCACTTAATAATGGTTTTTAAAGTGATTGAAAATTTACCAAGTCATATAACACTATAGTGTCAAACTAGGTGTGCAATAAGGCCTCTTATTCATGCACCAACTTACGATCAAGTGTAATTCAAATAAAAAATCCCCATTTATTTAAAAATACTAATTTTTTGAAAATAAATGTTTTTTTGTCTTTATAAAAATTAATTAGACTTTGAAAAAAATATATTAACATTTATATTTATTAAATATTATTTAGTAATAATATTTTATTAAAATGTCAATTATTTCCAAAAAATGACAAATTCATCAAAATGAGTTTCATGATTGAAACAATAAATTTCATAACAATACCATTTTTGTTTCATCTTATCAAAATATAATTTTTATCAAGATTATTATTTAAATGTTATAAAGAAAAAAATATAAATATAATTATTATAAAAATATAGAAATTCATACTATTAGGGTCATGATATATGGACATTTATTACACCATTGAATTCTTTAAGACTAAGGTGTGTGATAGAGATATTTTCCTACAGTGGTTCAGCGAACATGGTTTGAATTGTGATCTTATTTGCTTCGAATTCACATAAAAATGGATTTGATCATGCTTTAGTTATTGAATATTGTCTTGGAATTTGTTAATGGAAAAGACCAATGATGTTATATCTCTTGGAATCTCTAATAAATGTTCTTTCTAGGGTAAAATCCTACTGGTCAAGGTCATCACTTCCTATGTATGTGTAAAATGTATTTATCCTAACTATATATATATATACTAATCATATGATGACATTATAAAGTATATACTATCAATGATTATGATTAGTAATAATCCTTTAAATTTGAAAGGATATAACCTATAACGGTCCAAAATAACAAAATTAGTGCATCTATTTTCTATAATTTCATTTCATAATATAGATTATACTCTTTAAAAAAGGGAATTTCATTTTTAAATGTTATGTTCATTATATGTTGGACTATTTCAAAGTATATATGTTGATAAGATACTTAAAGGGATTCAATATACAATAATGCAAGAGGGGATTTTTTTCCAATGTAATATTGTATTCATCTTTATATTAAATGGTGTCCTCAAACACATAAGGATAAATATAGGATAGTAAGTATTCCATAAACATCAATAATTGGGTTAGTAATGTATGTTTTTATCTATACTGGGCTAGATGACGCCTACATATTAATCTTGTTAAAATGATATCTAGATAACCTAGGTGACTACTATTATATAAGTCAAGACTATCCTGAAGTGCCCAAGGCATACCAAGGATATGTAATTGGTTTATAAAGGAGATAAGGATATATACATTAGAGGTTATACTGATTCCAATTTCCAAATATATCAATATAACCTAAAATCATAGTATAGATACATATTTACTCTAAATGGAGATGTTTTTTAGTTGGAAGAGCTTAGATAAATCTATGGTCTTCAATTATATAGTATATTTCAAGTATATTGTGGCTACTAAGGGAGATAAATAAGTAGTTTGGATATATAAAATTATCTAATAGATTTATGTGCTTCCCAATAGTAAAAACCCTCTCACACTAGAGTATAATAATATTATAGAAGTTTCCCTTCAGAAGGATGTTTTTTATAATGGTTGTGACATGAATTGGTCACCCAATTCATACCACAAGAAATTTATTAGAAGAAAAAAATATCAGTACAACCATGAGGTGTAAATAATTTACACTAGTAGGGATTGAAGAGGCGTACAAGTCGAGAAACCAAAAAGAAAAACAAGCATTTCACGTAGTAGAAAATTAAAAAAAGACCTTGTCAGCAACTAGATCTTTCTTTATATAAAGTTAAGAATTGAAAATGTATCCCAAAACCAGAAAAAATTCACCATATTACTTTGCAATGATCTTGATCCTTGACAATAGTTGGTTAAAATCATCCAACTCATGTCCTCTATCAAATATGAATAGCACAGGGTCTTCAAAGAATCATCAAGAAAAACATATCCCCATTGAGAATCCCTGAAAATCACTCAACGCACTTGTCTTATCGATTAGTACCAAGAACCACCAAGAAATAAGATGTTGATAAGGAGAAATGTTACCAAAATGATATTCATCATCTTCCCATAGAAGACCAATACTCTTCCAAGTCAAATATCTCCACTAAATACTGATCTTCTTAAGCAACACACAGTGCCTCCCAAAAGAGAAGACAAGAAGTACACAAAATCCACTAAAATAAAATGTGGAACATCATATGATTAGGTCATCATGAAAAGAAAACTGAAACAGTAGATATCTTGAAGCAGAGCAGAAAAAATCAGACATGGGCCAAACACCAACATAGGCCCAGTGAACATTCAAATTTCAATAGTCCATCACATAGACAAATAAAACCAAATAGGTAAATCACTCCCAAGGTATGGATTTAAAGTTGAAATTAGGGTTTCTCTTATGTTCATCCAATATCCTAATGGACATGTGTTTTCTAATTTCAAGGTTTTTCTTATAATTAATGAAATCATATTGATATTTCTTGAATTTGATTGCATCTTTTTCATCCATCCAGGCATTCTAAACTTCTCCCACCACTTCCTCATTACAATAGGAGTCTCTATATATAGGTCGCTACTTTATTTCATCACATTTCTCATTTGAACCAGAGATTGAAATCGGTTGATCAACAATAGATGGGAGTGATGGAGTCTCCTTCTTAGTGTCTTTAAGAGATACTTTGACTATGGTTCTTTCAATGTTAAAATAGTATCTTTTCTTCCCTGTTTTTTTTAGGATTTGAGGTAATGTAACCATTGACATCCCCCATCATCTTTTTCCCTTTCCAAGAACTAAATTTGAGGAAGTCTTCCTCAATTTGATTAGGCTGATCATTTGTAGTTTGCTCTAGTATAAGTGGGAGTCTGTTGGGGAAGGTATCCTAGAACCAATTGTTTCTACTTTATATTATGTATATATTGATATAATTTAATATTGATAAATCATTTTATTACATATTTTCCATTCATCTCTATTACTTTAATTTAATAATTTCCTAGACTATTGATATTCTCCTAATACGGGGTGTGAAAAAATCAATTATCTCCTAATTTGGAGTGTATTATAGTGGTCTACCCAGGTTTTCTATAAATAAGATTTAACAAAAATCATGTTTTTCAATTTAAATTAGATAAATCAGTGTTTTTGAAATTCATTGATATTGAAAAAAAATCAATGAAATAAGAGACTAAAAACTATAATATGAGATAAAGGATCAATGATTCTACTCTCACCCTTGGTTTAATGGTGTGTGTGAGGATATTTATTAATAAAATATTATATTGGTATACCCACATTAGTATTTGGGATATATTTATAGTGAATACAACTAATTGACTTTGGAAATACCCGATCAACTCTTTTTCTTCATAAAAATTGAGAGTTTCCACTACCCCATCCACACATATTTTAAATTGCCAAGTACTTAAAAACTAATCTCAAGTATATTTAATCATATATAAACCATAAAATAGTATTTGGAGACTATGTATCATTAAAAAAGATAATAAACCATATAAATAATTAAAACCAAACAAAATTTCATATACTAATAATAACTGTTACCATGTATTGAATTCAGTTAACAAAAGAAGAAAATTTTTACAAATTAAGGTGAAAATATTCAAGAATCAATAATGAAAATCCCCCCTTACACAATCACTCTAAATTTTACACTTCAACGTGAATGTTAATGTGGAATAAGTTATTATAAAATTTAATTACATAATGAACAAAACAAAAAAATGAAATGAAAACATGTCTGAAAATTTTCACTTCTATAATATATCCTATGAATGTTTTCATAGTTTCTTCCCACTAGACAAATAAATATACCCTATATATATTATTAATAGTTTTTTCTATTCATGTTTTCATTCTTATATCAAAATTTTAATCCATTTTTACATGTGTACAAAAATTTATGGCATATTTACAGACAATATCATTTACTACATGAATATAATGTTTAGTTCACTCCTTTTAATATAATCATTAGCCATAATAATGAATGAACATGAACATGATAGTTTATTGATATATGTGATGATGATTCCTATTTACTTTAAAATTGTAATAAAATCAATCTGAGTTGTATATCCCAAGTTATTATTCATTTATTGAAGGTGGGTCAATTTTTTCCACCTCAAACATTTTTAAAATTGGAAGATTAATTTGGGAATGATAGAATTTTATTTATCACTTGGGACATCAATATTGTCATGTATCACTTAGGAAATTTGAATAAAATGAATCCCACTAATAATGGAATCCTAAGAAGACAATTTCTCAATTTGGATCAAGATTAAATCTTTTATGGTCAAAACATCAATGAGATAAAAAAATATTTAAAATTATATAATTAATAAATTTGAATAGTTAGTTTTAAAAATCACTAAATAATTTAAATAAGGATTTAAATTATTGAAAATATTATCTCTAACAATTCCCCTACACATTTCATATGGCCTACTTTATAATTAAACCTCAAAATCAAATAAAATGAATTTTAAAACACATACACATGTGATCCATGAATGTTTTACTATGAAACAATATATATAATATCCTAAATTACAATTATTATTAGTAATAAATTCAAACCATTTACAATTTATTTCTTGTCCCATACACAAAAAACACTTACATCAAATGAATTTTCCCACATCACACAAATTTATATATTCCAAAAATATTTTATCATTCAAAGTCATACAAGAATTGCCATAGGATTGATAAATTCCTACATCTCCAAGTAATATGTGTCAAAGACCTATGTTATACCAGAATAATTTCCAAGTTTGATCAGTATCTTTTGATTGGTATGTTTTATAGGTAAAAAATTTTAGGTGGAATACAGAGGATTTGACTCTTTATGGAGATAATTTCATGATATTAATTTTCATCCAAGTATTGTATCATTTTCACTCTCCTAAGAAGAAAATTAGATCCAAAAAATGAAAATTTTAATGGATATCCCCTTCTGTTGACATTTTAGAATCAAAAATGATATCCATTATACTATTTTCAAAGGAATTGGATTATTTGTTGATATTTTCAAATTCTGTATAACTTGTTTTTTGAAGGTTGTGAGGTTGCTTTGAATTTTGGATAATTTTTGTGACTTCCCAAACATTCTCTTGAATGAAAATACTACCTTTCATTTTTATAGAAAATTATTTTTCTTATATTTCTTCAGCATTAGCAAACTATTAATTTTTATAATTCTTCTCAAAATCACCAGAAATACATAACATTTAGCATTAGAAATAACTTCTTTAGATTCTTATCTTCCTCTCAAATCATCAAAAATAAATGAAGTATCCTAGTAAAATACATCCCCCCACAATTGAATTCAAATATATCATAAAATTTTACTTCCAGGATAAGTATGGATATTAAAAATGGCATGCAATTTGGTTAAAAAAAAGATATTCATGGAAACAACTGGCTAGAAGTATTAAATGTACAAGTTGGAAAAAATTAAAAATATTTTCTTGAAAATGGTGTTTTTAATATAAAATAAGTTCCTCAATGATTTTCAATTCAATTACATTAATCTCTCAGGGTTTTATAAAAAAAATCAAATTTTAGACACAGAAAGCGTAGATTATTTCTCTAAATAATTTATTTGAATGTAAAATATATGTTAAAAGGGTTCAAAAACCTCATAGGAAATTTATCTTAAAGATACAAATAGTGATATGTTGCATGAGATTTAATTTCATATGTCTTTTCATGAAATTTAAAAAATGACCTTGAAAAAAATTCATTTTCAATATTTATTTAAGTTCAATTTCATGGGATAAATTGGATCACTAATTTACATGTGTTTCAAAATGGTAAATATGATAATTTCATCTCACAGGTTTCAAAAAACATCAAATCAAAGAAAAATCACAAAAAAAAATTAAAAGACACAAAAAAATTAAAAACATAAATTTAAAAATCTGAAACTAAAAAGGTTCCCTACAACACTTATTTTTAATAATTTCTTCTTTTTGAATATTTTATATTTAAAAAAACAAGAAGAAATGACATGAAAAATAAAGTTGGAAGGAACTATATAACTTGATTTATTGGAAGAAGAATCTTTTAATTAATCTCCTAAACTCAACTTATTAAAAACCAAAAATAAAAATCATAAAAGAAAGCATGAGAAATTTTTTGATGGAAAAAATACAATGATAATGAGTAAGAGAAATAAAATAAGTATATATCTTGGTCGAACACCCATGTGGGTCCTGGGTTTTAACTACCACCAAATGGGTAGTTCCGGCTATTATCCTTAATTAGATAGTGGGTATATATTTTTTGAGATAAACTGCCTCATAGAATTCCTTCTATACTGCATCATTTTCTAGGAACACATTGATACAATTTATCAAATCTGGCCTCTTGACAATGAGATATGCCTTTCAATTTGGGGGTATGATAAAATATGGTTCCTCATATTTATTTTCAAAAAAATACTTCTACATCATGTTCTTTATCATGATATATAGAAATTTCTACAATTTATAGCTATATGTACCCATAAATAGTGCTTTCCTCATGTTCCTATTCAATGTATATAGCCTAATATTTCTCAAGAAATCCTAAATATTCAGCATAAAAGTATTTGGTTTATAGTTCAAATAGTGATAAATATAAAAGGAATGAAATCCAAGGAAAGGTCCACTCTCTTGAGGGGCAAAATTATTATCTTTGGTCATGTAATGAATATCCCATGAATGGTTTCTTTATTATTGTGAAATACATTCATCAAGATTTATTCAAATTCTAGAAACTCCCCTTTTTATCATTCTATTTCATAATCCAAAAGTGGTGATTCTTCATTTTCAAAAAAAAAATTATGAGTTTTACTATTAACTTGAGATACATTAAAAATTCATGGTTTGTTCTTCCGTTAAAATTGGTTTAGCTGGTAACATGTGTTTCTCCATGATTTCTGTAGGTATCATTTCAAAAATGTGTGGGAAAGAAGATTATTGAAGTATTTCTTCCACATCATGGATATCTTATTTATAGGTTGGAGGGTTGGTATCATTATGTGCCTCTGTCAAATGTTGATTGATATCTAATAAGTATTATGGGATCTCATTGATCTCTCTATCCCAGGATTCAATCATTGATGGTTAGAGGTCTTAGTTGAGACCTAGATGATATCCCTAAATTCCTCTCTAAAAATTGTAATTATAACTCCCTATATCACAATAAAACATATAGAAATAAATATCAATTTGGTGGGGTCCAGTAAAAATAATGATCCATTTTTATATTTTAAATGTTAATTTAAAAATTGTAAGATATTTATAATTGGAAAATAATTATATTGTTGTCACTTCGTCCTCAGAAACAGAACTAATTTTTGATCAATATCTATTGTGGGGTGTGAAAAAAGTAATTATCTCCAATGTTATTTTTTGGTAAAGTGGTTAACCTACATTTTTTATAAAATGTATTGCACACCAATATTGTTTTTCAGTTTAAATGAATGAAATTGGTTCTATTTTAATTTTTTAATTTTTAAAACAAAATTAAGTGTTGAGAAAAGAGATTGAAAACAATAATACGAGTTTAGTGATCAATATGGGTTGGTTTTCCAACTCCAATAATATCCTAGTATCAATATTGTCAATTCAATCCCTTAGTAACCGATAAGTGATAAGATCCCTGATTAGTTCTCCTCTCACCCTTGGTTGAATAGTGTGGGTGAAGATATACCATACTAAAATCTCATCCTGGTCTACCCTCCTTCCAATGAGGGGAGAGTTATAATAAATACCCAAATTAACTTAGTAAATACTCAATCAGTTCTTTTTTCCCTAAATAATCAAGAGTTGAAAATACCCAAATGATGATTCTATGTTTTGACACATGTGTTTTATGGGTGTAGACCAAGATATTATCTCCTAAGTGAGAATGTAGTATCATGGTTAACCTAAGTTGTATCTAGAGATAATTGGACAATAATCACATTTGTAAATTTAAATTAGATAGAGGGTTGTTTTTAAAATTGTTAGATTAAAAAATGATATAAGGGAATTAAAATATATATATGAGATAGGTAATCAGGTCAGGGGTTTTTTTTAACTAAAATTCTATCTTATCCATAATTTAGTCAATAATTTATCTTAGGAATTGATAAGTGATAGGATACAAAATTAATTCACATCTCCCCCTTGGATGAATGGTATGTGGGAGTATATTCCCTACTAAAATATCATATTGGAATATCATATTTCCAATGTGGGATAGAGTTGTAGTGAAAAGCACCAATTGACTTATGAAATATGTGATTGAGCCTTATTCTTCTTAAATAATTGAGTGAGACTATTTCCCCTTCCACAAATACAATACAAAAAAGTGGCTTTGACAGACATAAAATTAGTGAAAAATAATATATGTGTTGGTGAAAATTATTAATTCCAACAAATATTTGGTTTTGTCTGTATTAATTTAATTACCAACATTTGTTTTTACTGACAGGAGTATCAGTTGGTATTAACTGTTTAATACCAACACATATTTTACTAATATTTAAATATTTCATATTTTCATTTTAATACAAACATATTTTAATCAAAACTTAAATCTATTATTAATAACTATTATTATCAACAGATATTTTACCATTAGAAATCAATTTCCAATAAATTATTTTATAATAAAATGTTATAAAAACAACTGAATATATATATGTATAATAATAAATCATTTTTTAATACAAATATATATTTAAACATCATATTAATGTAACTGTTAAATAAAAAATATTTTTTTTAATAAATAAAATCATATATATATATATATATCATGTGTGTGTGTCTATTAAAATGTTACCTGATTTTTTGGATGTCACACCTGATTAACAATCAAATTAATAATGGTGGAAATAATGAAGGGTATTAGTGTTAGTAAAAATAGACCATTATAAATATATTTTAACTATTATCATCCATCGTAAAAAACACATATAAGCTAATTTCGAATCCATTCAAATTAATTTTTAAAAAATATTTTTAAAAAATATTTCAAACAAATAAATATAAATCAATTTAAAAATATTAATATTTAGAATGATTTTAAAATATATTTTTAATAATAATATAAGGATATAAAATTTAAATAGGGTATTAACCCTAGTCATTCTCCTGAATCCCCACCTCCGTCATTCCACCTCCCCACCTCCATATTGTTCCACCTTCATTGTTCCACCTTCGTTGTTCTGCCTCCCCACCTTCACATTCCTCCTCCCTGCCTCCCCATCTCTCTATCATTATGCCTTCTCTATTCCTCCTCCATTGTTCCGCCTTCCTCGTTCCGCCTTCACTATTTCACATCCCAAAAAGTGAATCATTATATGTTTAGGCATTCGACTCCTTCATTTTTTAGTCCAATGAAGGTTTGGATCTTGAGGTAATTTGGAGCATTAATTAAAACATTTATTACAAATATGGCACTCCACTATGGGTTTTCATCAATTTGATGCTTGATTTAACAATGCATTGAAGAGAAATTTTAATTCTAAAATGGTGTTTCACTCAAATTTAGAGATTCCTTAGATATGGTATTACATGTATATTTGGGATTCTGAGAAGTTTCTATGATGTACATAGATTTATAATGGTTGATCTTCTTGATATGAGCCAACATAACTTTTTTCCTAATCTAGTTAATAATTAAATGTGATGTAGGATTTCAATCACAAATATTATTTTTCATTTCTGCTTTCTTTAATGATTATCATGTTACATTAAATATAGTAGAATTACCATAGTTGATGATCATTAGGTCTCATATTTTAATTCCTGATCACAAAATTTTGAATTTGATTCACTTTTATGCCTAAAAGGTCATCAAATTTTGTTTCCATCATTATATTTGGTGGTTTCTAGGGTCCATTGATTAATTTTTTGTTTTCATTTGTTGTTAATGATTTAATATAATTTCTTAATGCTATGAGAGGCTGCTTATTGAAGTTAATTTGTATGAATTGAATGTCTGAAGCTACTCTGTGTACTGCATTATTTAAAAGAACTTGATATGAACCAATTTTATTATGCTTTGTTCTTGTTTACATGATTAGTTTGATACGGAGAACCTATTGTCTTATTTTGGTAGTTTCACTTTTTTCTGTGAATGATGATTCAACCCATCTTTATGAGTTCCTTTGATCATATTTCCCCTTTATTGTTACATCAGAAGTCTCAATTTCCACCAGGTTCTGAGGTTTTTTACACAAAATTGATGTACATTTGATGTTTTGTTTTTCACTTGAACATTTTACTTTACTAATAAGGTCAAAACCCAATGGGGGTTTGGATGGGGATGTGCATGAATATTTATAGGATGAATTACAATAATGAGGTATGTTGTTAAGTGATTTTCATCTTTGAGAGTAGAGGTGTAACTGTGTGTAGTATCAGAGTTCAGGTGGGATCTGCAGGTCCTCATCAGTGTTCATTACTCTGACACTTACTCTAATACCAAATACTTATGTGGTCAGTTCGAGAACATGATATTTTTCTCAAAAGAGGTTTCGGGAAAATTATTTGATCATAGATTCATGCAGGACTATGAAGTTCTATGTGATGGTGTATTTGGAACACAAATGAAGGTAAGGATACCTCTTTACCAGTTCTTCAACTCTTCAGGGAGCCAGCAAGTGGGATTCATCCAAATATTAAGGGTAGTGGGAATAATAGATAGCCTCCCAATTTTCTAATTATTTCAACTTTCTGACACCTGTTTTTATGTCTTATTATTTTAACCACTAGTAGTCATCTTCAACTTTTTCCTACATTATCTTTCTAAATTTTTCATGGACCTACCTTAGACAGAAATCATACCTTCTTATCTTGATTTTCAATAAGGATCAAACCTATGTCATGAAGTGAAAGTAACCTTTTTTTGTGACTTCAATGGAAAATCAACTCTCTGACATTGTTTTTGTGTAGCGGTTTTCATGAGAGGTCTATACTCACAAAGGCTCAGTTTAGAGAAGGATTGATTTATCATGACATAATACCTTGAGTTTTAAATATTCTCCTCACATGGATGACTAATGTAGAGATTTATGAACTCATATAATTTCTTTCCATCATCTGTTCTTCCTCTTTGGTTCCATGATCTAGAGTTGAATAATTGTACTATATTTTTTTGAATTGGTTGAAAGTGTTGTCACATAGTCCCTTATTGAAAAAAATGTATATTTATAAAGGAATATTTTTTTCATATTTAATTTATAATATATATATATATATATGTATATATATATATTAAAATAACACCCTATTGGTGTTCTTGTGTAGGTTTTATGGTCGGTTTATGAACTCAGTGTGGCATGAGATAAATACAATTAGAATTCAGGTGCGCATTGCCTTAGTCACACACACACAGATTGATGACTCTACTGCTATTACACACACAAATGTATGTAACAGTAGTAGTCACACACAAACATCTATGTAATATTAGCAGTCTCCTAAACTATAGTGCCTCATATATATTGGTAGCTGAGTCATATACAGACTGTAGTATTCTTCCAAGATATATTATAAGTGACTGTAATATGATTATTCTACATCCTTGACTCTACAATTATTACACAGAATGTAATATGATTTTCTATCCAATAGATCTTCTGATACTATATATTTCAGTTGATGCATTTCACTTTATTTTGGATTTGTTGTTCAGATAATTTAATAGGATTCATTAATCATAATCTAAGCCTACGTGAAGGAGGTTCTACTATTGCTGATGTGTTTCTGAACTCTCAACAAAATGTATTTTGAGATTGGGTTAAAACCCAACATCTTTCACGTGGATTTTTCAATCAAGATAGTTGATTCTCCTCATCTTTTCTATTAATCTATATTCTTGAGGCTTTTGGATTAACCCATATAAGATTTATACAATGAGAATTCCAGAAATCTAATCCGTTTGAAAATGTGTAAAAGCTATGGATTCCAATTAGAGCATCTTTTTTTGTATTTTTTAATGTAAAAATAGATATAAATAAACTAAATAATTTCAACTATCCATTATAATAATACCAATTTATGGTTTTGGAAAACAACTACGAATGCACACATATAAATCTATAAAAGCAAACTTATAAAGTTGTCATATACTTACAAGAAGTCTCTCTTGATTGAAATATATTGTCGTTTAACATTACAAGAACAAGAACACTAATAAAAATGGTGGGAATTTGGTCACGAGTCATTTGGAATTTATGAAAGTATATGTTTTATTGTAATCATATGTTATTGAATTCTTCAATTCTTATTATACTAAAATAGATTTTTGTTTTTCCTCCTATATAATTCTTCTTATCTGATTTCTTTCTTTGATATTTATCAGGTTATCTAGGGCTATAAGTAAGAAAAATAAAGAAATGTTGTGGAATACTTATGTGGATGATCATATTTAAATTTCCTTTTTTAGGTATGCATGATGGTTATTCAATTGTTTCGACATTTATAGATTTGAATGTTTTCATGTTATATAATTACAGGTTTCTTTATTAACTATTTTACTAATTTTTAGGATACATGTTTCGATGCTTAAAGTTCTAGGTTTATAAATTGAAGGTTCGTTTTAAAAGATATTATGTTTTATGTTCAATAGTTTGTAGTTTATGGGGGCCCATGTATGCACAAATATGTTTACAGGTTTGTACAAACAAGTTTATAGGATGGCACAAATAGTTTTTCACAAATAGGATTGTAATTTTCAAAAACAGGGTTTCCTAAACAAGTTTTCAGGTTTGCACAATTATATTTTTTATTTTGAGGGAACCCAAGTATGCCCATGTTTTCACAAACAAGTTTGCACAAGTAGGTTTTCACAATCTCATTCTCTCAAATAAGACATGGTTTTTACTAATTTTTATATTCAAACATTTTTAGCTTTCAAAAAATGTTTGTAGGATTATATTTTTCTTGGTTATGGGTTTCTACGTTACTGGTTACAAAATTACAAGTTTTCTAGTTTGTATGTCATCTAGTTAAAATTTTATTGTTTGTAGGTTACATTTTTGTTGGTTAGTATGATAGAGGTTTGTAGGATCCTAGGTAAGAATAATCCTGATTAGTTGTTTATATTTTTATAGGTTTCATTATTTAGGTATATATGTTTATGAGGTTTACAAGTTTTTCAATTAATGTTTTTTGATTTTTAGGATTATAGGATGCATCTTTTCATCTTGCAATATGCATGTTCATATTTGAACTATAATCCATACAATATTCATGTTCACATGATCAAGTTTTAAGTTGTGAACCATTATAATCATATTCGTGAACTTGTGACATCATCCATGTTTCAAATATTGATTTACTCATTAAATATCTAGTTTCTTCTAAGAGCAGGTATTCCCATGACCTAGTTAATGGATTATTCAATGTTTTTTCTTTAAAATGGATTATTCTCACCCATTTTTTGATGTTTTACTCTTTTTTCGCTATAATTATACTATTAAGATCTTGGTAGAGGATGGTAATAATGATGATTGGCATTGTGTTCAGACATATGGTCCACTGACTAGAAAAATATGATATCATGGGTACAATTCATGTTATTATTTCAAACCTAATTCCATGTATTATATTTTTTCTAAATAAAAGGATATCTTTGAATGTTTATTTCCTTATTGTGAAGGTACTACATTTGTTTAAAGTCAAAATAAAGTTAAACACAAATGCTGTAACTTCAACAAAAATGTTTATTTCTTATAGTCCAGGTATTACCTTTATCCCTATCATGTAAGCGAATTTCTATCACATGCCTATGTTACAATTCCATATGATGTATTTTCTCACATGTTTTTGTATAGACTGGAGATGGCATGGATGGGTAATAGACTAGAGTTGGCATAGACGGGAAGCTGACATGGATTGGTTGGATCTGGAGCTGGCATGAACTAGCATAGACTAGAGCTAACATAGATGTTTCTAGAGCTGGATGAGCTGGAAGAGACTGGATTTATCATGAATGGGGATAGAGATGGCATGGATGGGCTCAGTCTGGAGATGACCTGGATAAGTGAGAGCTGCTAATGCTGGAGTCACTAACGATGATGGGTTGGAGCTGCTATGGTGGTTGATCTTTTTGGGGGGGATCTAGTGGGTTGTGGGTGGGTAGGGTTGTCCAGAATTGTGGGAAAGAATTATGGAACAATCCTTATGGGCATCCAAGAGGTTCTATTTGTAATGAATTTCATTATTAATATATTTTATTCTTGTCTTATTTTAAAACTATGTTAAAATATTCTTCGGTTAAATAATTTAAACATATGTATTATATGTGATAAATTAATAAATATAATATAAACTTTTACATGTAATAATCATTTATAATTTTTATTTAAATATAACTTATAAAAAAATATTATATGTTGGTAATATTATTACCTATAGATAAATTTTCACCAGAACATATTGTTAAACACTTTAACCAAAATATATATTATATGTTGGTATTATTATAATAACAATAGTAATATTTTATCTATCGTAAAAACATTTAGCGATATAGTTTTTACCAAAAGTTTAGTTATAGAGACATATATGTTGTTAAGAAGTTTTACCAACAGAAAATGAACTTTTACCCACAGATATGTTCCTATTGGAAGAAGTGAAATATTTTGTAGTAATACTAACAATCACTGAGTACTTCACCAATTACATTAGACATATTAAAACATATATAAACAAGAAATTATTGGAGGGAGAAGTTGGATCATTAACTAATGCAATAAAATATAAAAAAATTAAAACCAAACATGATATCAATTGATAATAAGAACTTATACAGAGTATTGAAACTATTTAAGAAAAGAAATATAATGTTATTAATGATGGTGAAAATACTCAAGAATCAGAAAATTAAAATCTCACCTCCCCCAATCACTCTAAATTTTAACCATCCATTTGAAGGGTAATAAAGAGGATTATTAATAAAATATCATTACATAATTAATAAAATAGAAAATGAAAATGATAAGTGGTGTGGAAAATTTACCTTATAGAATATATACTTAAAATATTTTCCAATTTTTTTACCATAATAAAGATAGATATTCACTATATTCCTTCTTAATAGTTTTTATTCTATGATTTTCATTTCTTCTCTAAATGTTTTTATCCATTTGGACATGTTTATGAAAATATATGCGTGAATTAGTAAAACTATATTTTTTTGGGTGAATAGACTATTAAATTTCTCACTTTTTCATGCACTCATCTACGAAAATAATTTATTAATATAGACATGATATTTGGTGGTGAAATTTTCCTCCAAGTAGTATATACTTTAAAAGTTGAAAAGTAAATGTCAAAGTAAAATCAAAGAAAATTTAAATCACATATCCATGAGATAAATTAATTTAACACTAATAAATAAAAGATATCATTCCTCCTCAAAAACCATTATTTTATGTTCTACATTTAACCCATTAAATAACATTCCACTTTATTTCTCCCCTCATCCACAAAAACACTTACCTCAGATGAAGTTTCCCTTATATAAAAAATCTATATATATTTGACAATGATTTTCATTTCCAAAAACATGAATCAGTCACTACATGCTGGTAAATTCTTTCATAACCACCCAATATGTGTCATGCACCTATGAAAATCATGGAAAATTTTCAAGTTTCTTCAGTAGATTTATGGTGGTAGGTTTTATATGTTAAAAATTCCAAGGTAGAATTATGGTGTTTGGATATTTTTGAAGCTAAATTTCATGATTCTAATTTTCAATCCAGTTTAATCTCATCCTTACTCTCCACAGTAGAAAATAAGCTACAAAAATATTTGAAATTTTAGTATACCTCCCAAGACATAAACATTTTAGTAGAAAAAATAATATTCACTCAATTTACATTAATGGAATGGAAATTTTATATTAATATTTTTAACTTCTGAAAAACATGATTTTTTAAGGTAGTGATGGTGATTTGATTTTCTGAAAATTGGTGTGACTTCCCAAAACATATCTTAAAATAAAATAATTATTTTCATATTAAAAAAATATTTTTGATTATTTTTTTCAGAAGCTATAGGCTGTAAATTTTTATAATTATTCTCAAAATACCTATAAAGGCACAAATTTAAGCCTCAATTTTTTTTTATCTTTTGATTATCCTTCCAAATAATTTGAGATAAATGATGTAACACACCACAATTTATCCCACTACACATTAACTCAACTTCGACATGAACTCTTTTTATTCCAGAATATGGTGGGTAGGGTAAATAGCATGTGATCTGGTTAAATAATAGGTTTTCAACTGAAAATAAGGGATAAAAGCATTAAATGTAAAGGTAAACCAATATAAAAAACATTTCTTTAAAAAATTGGGCTTTTAAAATAAAATATCTTCCTCAATAATCTTCAACAAAGGTACCTCATTATCATAGGTTTAGATAATAATAAATAATATCCATGATAAATAAGGCATGGATTGGTTCTCCCAAAAAATGAGATGAATGTAAAGAATATGTCAAAAATAGTTCAAAACCCACATATGAAGGAGATTTTAAAGTTAAATACAATTAGAAGTGTAATGATATTCAAAAATTATATTAATTTTCATAAAATTATGAAAATTTTAAACATGAAAAAAAATCATTTTTAGTATTCAATTATGTTTAGTTTCTTGGGATAAATTTGCTCACTCATTAATATGAGTTTTTAAAATCACAAAGATGGTAATTTTATCCCATAAGTGTCAAAGATAAACTAAAATAGAAGAAAAAAAAGAAACATAATTTTTTTTGAAAAATACATGAAATTTTTTAAAAATAGAGATGTTAAAATAAAAAACCACAAAGTTTTCCTGCCTCTCATTTATTTTTTACAACGTCATAAATGTTTATAGTTTATATTAGAAGTTAAAAAAAAGTTAATACATGAAAAAATAATTTAAAAGGAGTGAAACAAACTGGTTTATTGGTAGAAACATCTTTGAGCTAATCTCTAAGATGTTGCTAACTGAAAACCTACAAAAAATAAGAAGAGAAAAAATAATAAATTTATTCAAAGAAGATAAAATATAAAAAAATTATAAAGGGGTATAAAATAATTATAGATCTTGGTTTAACCCACATGTGTCCCTTGAGTTTTTACAACCCCCAAATGGGTAGTGTCAACTTTTATCCATAATCAAATTGTGGGTGTAGATTCATTAAGATGAACCACCACATAGTTTTCCTTATATCCTAAATCATCTATCCTCTTTTTTAAGGTCCTCATGGATAGACTGTATCAAATCAACCCTCTTGATAATGATATGTGGCCATCATGGTTGGTATAGGATAAAATATGGTACCTCCTCCTTTAGTTCGACTATAACTTATACAATGAATTTTTATCATGATAGACATCCTTTTTTATAATTTATACCCCTATATTCCCTTTAATGGAGTATTAATTAGGTTCACATTCAGTTTTCTTTGTGTAAATTATTCTTAAAAAATCTGTAATATTCATCACAAAAAATGTTAATTTTTAGTTCAAGAATAGATTAATCAAAAGGAATTAATTATGGAGAAATGAATACTACCTTGAGTTGCTCGACCATGACCTCCTATTCATTAATTAATGTTCCTCGAATGGTTTCTTTAGTATATGGAAACAGATCAATCAATATTGCTTCAAATCCTTGAAACTCTTCTTAATTTTATTCTTCCAAGGTATACTAAAGAAGTTTTGATCTATATTTTCAATAAAAAGAAGATTATTTTTTAGATTAATTTAAAAATATTATAAACATGGAAATCCATGCTATGATATTTCCTTATAGGTGGCTCATCTTATAACATGTGTTTCTCTATGAGTTCCTCGGGTATCATATCAGAAATTTGAGTAAGGTTATGTTATTAAAGTAGTTCTTCTATCTCTGGGATTTCTTCTTCATTGGTTAGAGGGGTCGTCTCTTTTTATTCCTTGGATAAACTTTTATCTTAATTTGGGAAATATTTTAAATCTTATAGATATCATTGGTTATGACTTCAAAAATGTATAGTTTAGTGTCTTAAAAGAGATCCTTGAATAGCTCCTTAAATTTATCTCTACTTTTTTTAACTATGACTCCAAATATCAAGTTAACTAATGTAGAAATAACATTAAAATTTGGTGAGTGTGAGTAAAAAATAAATCCATTATTATTTTAAATTTTATTTTGAAAATTTTAATATATTTATCATTTCAAAAAATAATTATATTTTTGGAATTATCTCCCCATAAATAGTGAAGAATTTTATCATGAACCTATCATGGTGTGTGGAAAAAGAAAGTATCTCCTAAGCTTGAATATAGTATAGTTGTTACCCTAGACTGTCTCTTGTGAGGAGCGCATGGTAATCATGATTGTAACATTAAATTAGAGAAAAGATTTTTTTTGAAGTTGTTTTATTTTGAAATCAAAATAAAATAATGAAATAAGAGAATAAAAAAGTAATATTAGATAAGTGACCAGACCTGGGTTTGTTTTCCCGATGTAATGCTATCCTACTATCAATTTAGTCAATTCTTTCTCTTAGTACCGAAAAAATTATGAGGGTCCATGAGAATTGCCCCTATCACCCTTGGTGGAATTGTGTGGTTGGTGATATTTCTTAATAAAATAACATCTTAGTCAACCCTACTTATAATATGGGAGAGAGTTGATGTGAATACCCCCAATTAACTTATTCAATTCTAGATTGGGTCTTGTTCAACCTAAATAATCAAGAGTGTCCACTACCCTGAAAATGATGCTATGTTTGGACACATGCCTATCACATGGTGTATTAGGATCAATTATTCTCCTATGTTAGAAAGTGCTATAATGGTTAACTTAGGACATATCAAAATATAAATTCATAGTAATCACATTTTTATATCTATGATTGAGAAAGGTATAATGACCCATACATTACATACATTGATAATACTTCAGAATTGAATTATATTTATTACAACATAAAACAAAACCATGATTGGACCGTACAGGTAGAGTGTCTTTAGAAACTATAAAACATAAACAACTGGGTCATAAATCATCTACATTGTCTCCCATTTATTTGATCATATCTAGACTCCTTTTTGGCATATCATATTTAATACCCTTCTTCCTAACCCGGGGAAAAGAAACATACAAAAGGGTGAGCTCAAATTCTCAGTAAGGGTAAACAAATGAAATTTCAATCATATCATATTCTTAATATCATAATGTTTTGAAAATCATATCTTGTATAAGAGGTCATAATATTATTTCATGGGATAAATCATATAACTGCAATGAAATCGCAAAACTCATAACATAAGACATGAAAATTTATGGCATCCACACATAAGCATATAAAAGCATTTCAAATTAGTCAAGGCTCATCGCCAAGACCATCATAGTAGATAAATTTCATTACTGAACTGAGTTAACTCCTCGTTCCATCCCTGTAATACTGAACCGGATTTACATACCGTTCCAGCCATGTCTATCTAATGAGATACATATTTTTACCCAATGCATTGGTGGTAGATATAGGTCCCACATATCTCATAATGAAACCATTCTTCTTTGTCACACAAAATCATAAATCACACAACATAGCATAACCCATGTAACAGAATAGGATTCTTAAACATCATGTCATCATAAAATAATCCATATAAGATAAAAGTACTTCATAAAAATAATTCGATTGTAACATAATCAAATCAATGTAATAATAGGGATGGAAAAATAACCCTACATCATCTTATATGGAAAATAATTTTGATAAAACACTTGAACTAAGTTCTTTAGGAAATATCCTTTCTTCTTCAAAAAAAAATTTATGTTATCAACATGTTAAGAAATTTTAAAATAAAAGAAGTTAATTTAAAATAAACATGAAAACTTGTAAATCAAGATTCATGGAAATAATGTTCTCTAAAAGAATATAAAATCTGTTCATGTCGTATAAGGTAAAAAACATTCTTCTCATACTATGGCCAGAAAAGTCAAAAAGTATCTCTTACTAAAAATGACAAAAGATTCCTTTCATATATGTTACTAAAAACTCACCAATTCATAAAATTGGATTTAAACAATTTTAGGAGGATATAAATAATATTACAAATTGAGGAAACACGGATGTGGATGATAACTGTTCCCTAGTAAATACTGAAGTATAAACAATCTCGGATAAAAATGAGATTGTAAGATTTTCCCTTACCTTAGTTCTGATATGATTGGTATGTATCCGAAACTCATGTATAATAATTTAAATAATTTCATTGACTTATTTCAGAATCATATTAAATGTTATGATATCAAATATAGTCATATTATTATCTGTTTATTAGTAACATTTCATTGTTACTTGTTATTCGGGTGTTAACTGCTTTATGTTCTTATGCATGTTTTGTCGAATAATTTCTTTTTTAGGTTATAGATATATCATTTACAGAATTTTATTATTATAATATATATCATATTATTCATTAAATTCATTTATATAATCATTCTTCAATGAAGATCATGTAGAATGAATCACATCACATCGTGGAGACAGTAGGCCATATGTACGAACGAGCGATGAAATCATTCTCATGATTGTAGAATTGTATTGAAGTGTATGGTGTATAATATGTCAGAATAAATATCACTTTATAATAATCTTATATAGTTATTTCTTCCATCATTATACACATCCAAGCATGTTGGTGATGATAAATAGATTACACCACGGTGTGGAGACGGTAGATCGTTCGTACGCACGTGTGGTGAATTTATTTTTTTTATAGGATGGATAGAAGATGGAATATGGTTGTTTCATATTGATAATAACATATCAGTATACAATTGATACTGGATTTATTACTTAAAATTGACACAACTCATATAGAGGAAGTAGAAGAAGAAATAAGTTTGGAAGAATCAGTAAAGGATGTTACCTCTTCTTCGACGCGCCTCTTATAAACCTCCTCTTATGGAACTAAAGATGGACTTTTAAGAGGACCAGGACCTCTATTATGTTTCTATATAAGTTTATAAGGGAAAAGGACAGGGTTTTACTAAGTTTGAAAGCTAAAAATGGAATGAATAGAAGAGGGAGGAGGTGCCATTTTTATAAGAGAGTAGAGGGGGCACTCTTGGAAACCTCCAAAATATTAATTTATAATAAAATCAAATCAGACTTAAAAACATCCAAAGTGACTCAAATAATAAGATGAGATAATATAGGGTTTTAATATCATCCAAAAATAAAATTTAGAAATGTTTTTATTTTATTTTAAACCTTATCATTTTGATTTATCCTTATTTAATCTATTTAAATTTATTTGTGGTAATAATATTCTAAATTTTAAATTGTTAAAAATACTTACTTATGTGTTGTGAATTTTCCATAATTTGATATGTTATGAAATTTTCGACTACATAAATTTCAATTTATAATTTTTAATTTTTTTTGTGATTTTTAAACAATTTAATAATATGAAATATCAATAGTGTCAATTTTGAAACTATTCATTTATTTGAATTTAAATAAAATCCCCACAGAATATATGTTTGAAAAAAATATTTAATGGATTAATAACATGTCATATTTATCTATAAAATTTCTATAGAACATTAATTAGTTCATATAATATTTATTTTAATATTTTTAAAACCATTTATTTGATATTTCTCTTAATGAAATAATTACTACAACATTTTTTTATAAATATTTAATACACATATTTTTTGCATAAAAATTAAATAATAACTAAAATGTTGAAGATATATCTAATAGATTTCATAAGAATACTTTTAGTCGAATTTATCTTCTAAGAAATCCAACTTTTAAAATGTTATCATTATTAAAATATGGAGGTGATAACTTTGACATCATTTAAAATAAAATAATAAAAATGTCATATTCTATTTTATAAGAATCCAAATAGTCCAAAAGTAAACCCTTGGATGTTTATGGTATATATATACTCGACCAATAAGTTTTGGTTAGGTGTTTGGGACTTTTGATGGGTATTATTATTTTAATAAAAACTATATTATTGATGTTTCACTAAATAAATAATTTCTACATCATTAATGTATAAGCTATTAAGGTAATTAAATATCTCTTAAAAACTACAAATAAATTAACATAACAAATAAAAACATTTTACCTTTCAAATGATTATTTTTAATCAAATTTATATTCTGTATAACAATATATTAAAAATACATTAATTATTAATGTTTGAGTGAGACATATTTCACTTTCTTTAAATAAAATAAATTAAAGGTCTTAATCACGTCCAAGTGGCTTCCAATAGATTCCATTTCGACACAAGTATGTATTAGGGAAAAATATAGTCATCTAATTATATAAATTCATGTGTTAGGGTAATTTTATAATATTATATTTACCCCTAATTACCAGATTTACCTTCAACTATTGTAAATAAAATTTACTGTACTTACTATTCATAATGCTTAAAAATAAAAAAGTAGCCTATTAACATAATTTGGACATGATGATTACAAATATGGAATCAGTTTTTCTAAATTCAATACACATAAGTGATAGTATTTAATTTAAAATTAATCCCGATGTTGAGAAAATGGGTTTTAAATGTTAAAATAATGCAAAAGAATGAAATGTTTTTACCTATAAATTCAATGTAAAATTAATTATAATGACATACATTATATTAAATGGTAAAAATATATTATATTTTTTTTTAAACCAATAAATATTATAATTTAACCATATAAATTATCTTGATGAAAAAAGTTGTTTTTAATTAAAATTTAGAGTATTTTTACTATTTATCAAATTATGAAGTTTATCAGGAAAATATCAGAGTTTTAACCAAAGTAAATTTTTATATTCCACTTCCAAATAAAATTATTACATTGTAATATTAAAATTATTATTTTTTCTAAATGTTTTTTCAATTAAATGGTGGAAAATCATTCTTTTAAAATCTATTTGATGAATATCAAAAATACCATTTTAATAAAATACATATCTTATTAATTTCATTCACTCAAAAAAACTAATATGAAAAATAATTGATTTACATTTATCATATATTTTTGTATAAGTTAGTTATATTTATTCCTGCTAACATAACAACTAGGTTATAATGGTAACTTTATATTAAGGGCATCTCACAGTTTGTTTAAACTCACGATTGCGTGCAAAACAAGGTACTGAAAAATAATTTAAATATTTCATAAAATATATGGGTATTGTATTTTATCCCCCTTAAACATAATTTTTCCCACAAAATTCATCAAATGGAAAAAACATATGAGGATACCTCTCCCTCATCATATCCTCAAGTTCCCATGTAGCTTCTTCTAATTGGTGGTTCCTCTATAAAACTTTAACCAATCGAGTGTTCTTGTTTCATAAAACTTTTTCACTAAAATCCAAAATCTCTATTAGTTGTTCTTCATAAGAAAGATCATTCTCCAGCAGTACTCCATTTGAAAATATTAAATGTGAAGGATCAGAAATGTACTATCTCAGGAGGGATACATGGAATACATCATGAACTTGAGAGAGATTAAGTGGAAGTGTCAATCGGTATGATACCTTCCCAACACGATCCAGAATTTCCAAAGGACCGATATACCTAGGGATCAACTTTCCATTCTTTCCAAATCTCATTAGTCTCTTCCAGGGAGATATTTGTAAGAACACAATATCTCCCACTTCAAACTCTAGGACTTTTCTTCGATTGTCATCATAACTTTTTTTTCAACTCTGAGCTTCTCTTATATGTTGTTGAATAGATCTGACATTTTCTGCCCTTTCATCCACATGATTATGTCCTAATAGCTTTCTTTCCCCAAATTCATCTCAGCAAGTCGGATTTCTTCACTTCTTTCGATAGAGGTATTTATAAAGAGCCATTTGAATACTCGAGTGAAATATACTATTGTAAGTAAATTTCACCAATGGTAGATGTTGATCCCAAAAATATTTTAAATACATAGAGAAAGCTCTTAACATGTCCTCTAGAGTTTGAATTGTCCTTTCAGACTGACTGTCTGTCTGAGGATGGTAAGCAGTGCTCAAACACAAATCTATATCTAGAGCCTGGTGAAGACTTTGCCAGAACATTGAGGTAAACCTCAGATCCCGATCAGAAATAACGGAAAGTGGTAATCCATGAAATATTAACACTTCTTTTACATATATCCTAGAAATATGATTAAGAGATAAATCCTCTCTAACAGAAATGAAGTGTGCTTACTTCGTAAGAGGATCAAATATTACCCAGATAGCATTATCCACTTTGTATTTTTTGGGAATTTTGGTGACAAATCCCATAGAAATGTTTTACCATTTCCATTCTGGTATGGGTAATCGTTGCAACATCTCCTTAAACTAATGTCTTTAAGCCTTAACTTGAGGACAAACCATGCATCGAGGGACATATTCAGCAACATATCCTTTCACACCATCCCACCAGAAGAACTCTTTCAGGTCCCTATACATCTTCGTGCTTCCAGGGTGAACATAGAATGAATAACTATGAGCCTCATCCAATATTTCATTCTTTAATTATTGTATGGGAGGAACACAATCCTGATTTCTAAACCTTATTATTTCATCACAATTAATTTTTAATTCAGGAACATTACTCACATTCTTTTGTAACTCTACATCTTATTTTTGTTCCTCTTTAATCTTCACATGTATATATAGTTGAACATTCATTTGAGAAAGATATGATTTTCCCCCTTCCGTTATAATTTCAAGATCTATCCTTTGAAAATCCATAAATATTGGATCTTTCATGATCCTCATCATGGATAAGATAGCATTGTCTTGTTGGATTAATGCATCTGCCACCTTATTTTCTTTCCCAGGGTGGTAATGTATGGAGCAATCATAATCTTTAATCAACTCAAATAATCTTATTTTCTTAATATTCATCTCCTTTTGTGTGAAAATATACTTCAAACTTTTATGATCAGTATAAATATCACACCTTTCACCATAAAGACAATGCCTCCATATTTTTAATGTAAATATTATCGCGACTAACTCCAAATCCTGAGTTGGGTGATTTTGCTCATGGATTATCAACTGTCGTGAGGCATAAGCTATCACCATATCATTTTGCGTGATAATACAACCCAATCCCTTCATGGATGCATCACTATATATCACTAACCATTCTCCACTACAAGGGAGTGTGAGCACAGGTGCACTGGATAACATTATTTTTAACTCCTTGAAATTCTCTTCACACTCCTCTGTCCAAACATACTTAACTCCTTTTTGAGTCAACCTGGTGAGTGGATTAGATAATCATGAAAAATCTTTCACAAAAGTTTGATAATATCTATTCAAACCAAGAAAAATTTGGATCTGAGTTACTATTGTTGGTCTCGACCATCTTTCGATAACCTCTGTTTTTGCTGGATCCATAGATATCCCCTCTCTTTGGATTATGTGACCCAAAAATGAAACTTTTTTAATCCAAAATTCACACTTGTGAAATTTGGAATAAAACATCTCCTTTATTAGGGTCTTCAATACAATTCTTAAGTGATCTTCATATTCTTCCTTGCTCTTTGAATAGACAAGAATATTTTCTATAAAGACTACAAAAAACTGATCAAGATAGTCGTTAAAGACTCTATTCATTAGATCCATGAAGATAATAGGGACATTATTAAGACCAAATGCAATCGCTATAAATTCATTATCTTCATACATTTTATGGAAATATGTCTTTGGTATATCCTCCTTGTTGATCCTTAATTGATGATATCCAAAAATAATATCAATCTTATAAATGTATTGATCTCCATGTAGTTGGTCAAATAAGTCATCAATGTGTGGGATAGGATATTTTTTATTGATAGTGATCTTGTTATGTTCTTGATGATTAATTCATAGTCTCGTTGATCTATGTTTCTTCATAACAAATAGAACAACTGCTCCCCAAGGTTATGCACTAGGGGTGTATGTATCCCTTATCAAGATTCTCTTGGTGTTGCTTCTTCAATTCCTGTAACTCAATTGGGGCTATTCTATAAGGTGTCTTTGAAATGGGCATAGCACTCGGTATGAGTTCTATTGAAAACTCAACTTCACAATTTGGTGGAAGACCTGGAAATTCCTCTCTAAATACATCATCAAACACCCGTACAATGGGAATATTCTTAATCGTGAGTTTCTCCCCAACCATTTTAGAAAAATAACCTTAATTTATTGGAATCAAGACCCATAAGATGGAAGAAGTTTCTAGTCAAAGGTTATATTCATCCTTGCATTGATAGATGATCATGGATTGATCTGGAATATGAAATGTGATTTCCCTTCATTGGAAATTGATATGATATCTATATAAGGAAAGCCAATCCATGCCAAGAATCACATCAAATTCCACTATTGGTAGTATCACATGATTTGCATGAAAAAATTTGCCACAAATGATAATTGGAGAAGAATTATAAACTACTGATGCAACTGTTGTGCCATTATGAGTTGTCACAACTAACTCAATATCTAATTGTTGAGGTAGTACGATGATACCATTAGAAAATTCTTCATAAATAAAAGAGTGGGTGGATCCAGAATCAAATAAAAAATTTGCTACATTAGAGTTGATGGTATGTGTACCTTTCACCACTTCATTATCGTACTCCACATCACCGATAGAAATTATATGTGACTTTTCTTTGTATTTGGTCTTAAGAGTTTTTTGGCATCGATCATCATAAAAAACCCTTGGATTAGGGCATTGATTAGCATAATTCCCCATTTCCTTTCACTTGTAACATTGAAGTATAGGAGGTGCATTTTGTGTAGCATTTTCTCTGTTCGTATCATTAGATATATTTTCCCATCACTGCAGCATCCAATTGCGCTATGACCTTCTCTGCCACATTTAAAACATTTACTTGCACCTTTGAGAAAATTCCCTCCATGTTTCTTTCCACACTTTGAGCATAAGGGAAATCACATCTTTTTTAGTGTGGTCTTTATATTTTCTTTTAAATTCCATTTTCCTCTTCTTATCAAACCCATATGAATGATGGGTTACTTCAATATCCATATCAACCTTGAGAGCACATTGAAAAATTTCATCATAGCTATTGAATTCCCTTATGGCTAACTCCTTTTAAATAATTGGTAGTAAGCTACTAAAGAATTTACCGATCATACTCTTAGGTTGGATAATAATTATAGAAGAGTACCTTGTAAGTCTTGTAAAATTTCCTATATAGGTACTAATAGATTCATCATCCTCTTGCTTTAGTTCAAGAAACACCTTCTCTATATTTGTTCGAAGAGTACGAGGGATGTACTTATTGGAAAACAAGTTCTTGAACTCGTCCCATTCCATGGACTCAATTTAATCTCATTGCCTCATATTCTGGATAAGATTCCACCATTGATCAATTTCACCTTCCAAACGATATACTCCTAAGATGACTTTATCATGATCAAAACAATGTAGAACTGAAAATAACTTTTTAGTGGTACTGGTCCATTTCTCAGCCACTAATGGATCAGAAGACCCATTGAATGAAGGTGGATAATACCCTATGATGGATTCAACAAAATGTTTCTCTTTCCTTTGCTTGTTTAGAAGTCCTGCATGATTCATATCTTGAAAAAGTTGTGTGAGCATGGCTACAAGATTTTTCATTCTATCACCCCTAACATTTGGTTGCTCAGGGGGAAAATCATAGCATTTTTCATTACATTCAACATTAACATGGTTCCTCCGGGTTCCATCCATTGTCTAAAACCAAGAAGAAAAGTGTGAGAAACACTAATTACAACATAAAAACCACATAATCATGAATAAAATTTCACACTTTAGGTCTTATCATAGGTTATTCATGGCCATTTATAAAACACTAGGATTGTTTCCTTTGCTTAGACATATCCTTAGGGTTCTTACTAAGGAGTTCACATCCTAGTTTCCAAGGATAACTATACCTTTCCTCTGATACCAAATATAATGACCATTACATTACATACAATGTTAATACTTCAGAATTGAAGTATATTTATTTTAACATATAACAAAACCATGATAGGACCATATAGGTATAGTTTCTTTAGAAACTGGGAAACATAAACAACTGGTTCATAAAGCATCTATTTTGTCTCCAATTTATTTAATCATATCTAGAATCCTTTTTGGAATATCACATTTAATAACCTTCTTCCTGACCTAGAGAAAATAAACTTACAAAAGGGTGAGCTCAAATGCACATTAAGGGTAAATAAATTAAATTTCAATCATATCATATTCTTAAGATCATAACGTTTGAAAATATTATCTTGCATAAGAGGTCATAATATTATGTCCTGGGATAAATCATAGAACTGCAATGTAATCCCAAAAATCAGAACATAAGACATGAAACATTGTGGAATCCACACATAAGCATAGAAAATCATTTCATATTAGTGAAGGCTCATCTCCAAGACCATCATAGAGGACAAAGTCCATTACTGAACTGAGTTCACTCTTCATTCCATCCTTGTAATACTGAACCAGATTTACTTGTTGTTCCAGCCATGTCTATCTCATGAGATAGAAATCTTTACCAAATTCATTGGAGGGAGATATATGTCACACCCATCTCATAATGAAACCATTCTTATGTGTTCCACAAAATCATAAATCATACATATTAGTATAACCTATGTAATAGAATAAGATTCTTAAACATCATGCCATCATCACATAATCCATATAAGATAAAAGGACTTCAGAAAAATAATTCCATTGTAACATAATCAAATAAATGAAATAATATGTATAGAAACATAACCCTATATCATCTTATATGGAAAATAATTTTGATAAAACACTTGAACTTAGTTCATGAGGAAAATATCCTTTCTTCTTCAAAAACATTTTCTGTTCTCAACATGTCATGAAATTTTAAAATAAAATAAGTTAATTGAAAATAAACATGAAAGTTTTTAAAGGAATCTTCGTGGAAATTATGTTCTCTGAAAGCATAAAAAAATTTCTTGTTGTATAAGGTGAAAAAACATTCTTCTCGTACTATGGCCAGAAAAGTCAAAAAGTATCTCGTACTGAAAACGAAAAAATATTCCTTTCATACATTTTAATAAAAATTCACAAATTGGTAAAATTGTATTTAAAAAAATTTAGCAGGATAGAAATAATATTATATATTCAAGAATCATGGATGTGGATGATAATTATTCCCTAATAAATACTGAAGTATAAACAGTCTTAGACAAAAATGAGACTGTGAGATTTTACCTTACCATAGGTATGATAAGATTTGTACGTATCCAAGCATCATATATAATGATTTAAATAATTTTATTGACTTATTCCAAAATCATAGTCACTATTATGATATAATATATGTTTTTATTCTTATCTGTTTATTAGTAACATTTCATTGTTACTCGTTATTCTGGAGTTAACTTCTTTATGTTCTTATGCTTGTTTTGTCAAATAGAATCTTATTTAGGCTATAGATATATCATTTACAGAATGGTTTTAGTATAATATATATCATATTTATTCATAAATTAATTTATATAATCATTCTTCAATGAACTTCATGTAGAATGAATCGCATCACATCGTGGGGACGATAGGTCGTACGTACGCGCGAGCGATGATATCATTATCATGATTGTGGAATTATTTTAAGTGTATGGTGTATAATATTTCATAATCAATATCACTTTATAATAATCTTATACAGTTATTTATTCCATCATTATACCCATCCAAGCATGTTGGTGATGAAAAACAGATTACACCACGGAGTTGAGATGGTAGGTCGTACGTACGCACACGTGGTGATTTCATTTTTTATTGGATGGATAGAAATGGAATATGGTTTTTCCATATTCTTAATAACATATCAGTATACAAGTGATATTTGAGTTATTACTTAAAAATTAAACAACTCATATAGAGGAAGTAGAAGAAGAAAGAAGTTTGAGAAAATCGGTAAAGGATGTGACCTCTTCTTTGATGTGCCTCTTCTAGACCTCATCTTAGGGCACTAAAGTTGGTCTTTTAAGAAGAAAAGGACCTCTAGTATGTTTCTAGGTATGTTTATAGTGGGAAATGGTAGGGTTTGGATTAGTTTGAAATCTCAAAATGGAGTGATGAGAAGAGGGAGGAGGTGCCCTTTTATAAGAGAGTAGAGGGGCACTTTTGGAAACCTCCAAAATATTAATTTATAATAAACTCAAATCCGACTTAAAAATGTCCAATGTGACTCAAATTCAAAGACAATATAAAATAGGATTTTAATATCATCAACCAATAAAATTTATACATGTTTTGATTTTATTTTAAACCTTATCGGTTTGATTTATCCTTATTTAATCTATTTAATTTTATTTATGGTAATAATGTTCTAAATATTAAATTGTTAAAAATAATTACTTATGTGTTATTAATTGTCCATAATTGGATAATTTATGACATTTTAGACCATATAAATTTCAATTTATAATTTTGAAATATTTTTGTGATTTTTAAACAATTTAATAATATAAAATATCAATACTATTAATTTTGACACTATTCATTTATTTGAATTTAAATAAAATGCCCACTAAAAATATATTTGAAACAAAATATTTAACAGATTTATAACATGTCATATTTGTCTATAAAATTTGTGGAGAACATTAATTTGTTCATATAATATTGATTTTAATATTTTAAAACCATTTATTTGATATTTCTCTTAATAGAATAATTACTACAAAATATTTGTATAATTATTTAATAAACATATTTTTTCATAAAAATTAAAAATAATATAATATGATTAAGATAAATCTGATAGATTTCATAATAATATTTTTAGTCAAATTTATCTTCTAAATCAACCATCTTTTAAAATTGTTATTGTTATTAAAGTATGAAGGTGATAACTTTGACATCATTTAATATAATATAATATAAATGTCATAATCTATTTTATAAGGCTCCAAATGATCCACAAGTTGACCCTTGTATGTTTAGGGTATAGGGATACTCGACCAATAAGTTTTGGGTAGGTGTTTGAGCCTTTTTCGGGGTATTATTATTTTAATAAAAACTATATTTTGGATTTTTCACTAAATAAATAATTTCTGCATCATTAATGTATAAGATATTAATGTAATTAAATATCTCTTAAAAATTACAAATAAATTACCATAATAAAGAAAAAACATTTATCCTTAAAATGACTATTTATAATCAAATTTTTATTTTGTATAAAATTATATTATAAATACTTCAATTATTAAAGTTTGAGTGAGGCATACTTTATGTTCTTTAAATAAAATAAATTAAACGTCTTAATCATATCCAAGTGAGTTCTAATAGATTCCATTTTTTCCCAAGTATGTTTTAGGGAAACATATAATCATTTAATTATATTAATACAAGTTTTAGGGTAATTTTATAATATTATATTTATCCATAAATACACGATTTACCTTTTACTATGGTAAATAAAATATACCGTAGTTACTATTCATAATGCCCAAAAATAAAAATTTGTCTATTAACATAATTTGGACCTAATGATTCCAAATATGTAATCCATTTTTTTCAAATACAATACACAGAAGTGGCATTATTTAATTTAAAATTAATCCCACTATTGAGAAAATGGGTTTTAAAAGTTAAAACATTGCAAAAGATTGAAATGTTTTTACCTATGAATTCATAGTAAAATTGATGATAATGACATAAATGATGTTAAATGGTAAAAATATATTCTTTTTATACTTTAAAACCATTCAATATTATAATTTAACTATATATATTATCTCAATGAAAAAAGTTCTTTTTAATTAAAATTTAGTGCATTTTAACTATTCATCGAATTATGAAGTTTATTAGAAAAATATTAGATTTTTAACCAAATTAAATTTTTATACTCATATTCCAAAGAAATGTTTTACATTTTAATATTAAAATTATTAATTTTTCAAAAAGGGTTTTCCGTTAAAATGTGGAAAAACATTCTTTTAATATCTATTTGATGAATATCAAAAATACCATTTTAATAACATACATATCTTATTAATTTTATTCACTCAAAAAAAACTAATAAAAAAAATAATTAATTTACATTTATCATAGATTTTTGTAAAAGTTAGTTATCTTTATTCCTGCTAACAAAATAGCTAGGTTATAACAGTAAATTTATATTAAGGGCATCTCAAAGTTTGTTTAAACTCACGATTGTGTGAAAAACAAAGCTACTAAAAAATTATTTAAATATTTCATAAAACATATGGGTGTTGCAAAAGGGGTGTTTTTGAAATTATTTAATTTATAAAATAAAATAATGTAATGAAAAAAGAGATTGAAAGCAGTAATGAGAGATAAGTGATCAGGTTGGTGTTTCTTTTCCAACTATAATGTTATCCTAGCATCAATTTATTCAATGAATTTTCTTAATAAATGATTAGTGAGAGGATCCAAGATAACTTCCCCTATCACCCTTGGTTGAATGGTATGGGTGAGGATATTCCTTACTAAAATCTCAGCTTAATGTATCCTCCTTCCAATGAGGGAGAGAGTTATAGTGAATACCCCGAATTGACATCTGAAATACATGATCAATTCTTTTTCTTCTTAAATGATCAAGATTGTCCACTACCCCTACCACACATATTGAAAATCACATTGTAATTCACCACTAATCCATGTTCTATTCCATCATATATACACCAAAACCTTGTTGAGGGAGATGGTAGATCATTATCCAATTAAATAAATGAAAGAAAAATTTAAAACCAAACATAATATCATCTGATAATAAGAACAGATACATAATATTGAAACCCGTTAATAAAATAAAGATAATTTTACAAATTAAGGTGAAAATACTCAGTCATCAAAAAAGGAAAACATCATCTTCCCTAATTAATATAATTTTTTCACTACCCTGTGAATATTAATATGGAATAAAGTGGAACAAAATGGTATTATTAAATTAAGAAAATATAAAATGAAAATGAGAAGTGGTGTGGCAAATGTCAATTCTTGAATCTATCCTTTTAATTTTTTCATAGTTTCATCCTAAAATATAGAAAAATATCCTATATATTTATTATTAAGAGTATTTCAAATTTAGGATTATTTATTGTCTAAAACAATTGAAGTCCCCAGATCAGTGTGAATCACTGAGAGGGGGAGGGGGTGAATCAGTGATCCATTAAAACTTTTTACTAATTGATTCTTAATCAATTAAACCTCTATGGCTGGTTAAAGCCTCGATCCACTCTTCTTGTATCTCTCACCTTTCCTCGAATGATGCAGTAAATATAAAGGCACATGACACAAGGATTTACAAGGTTCGGCACCAAAGGCCTACATCCTTGCCATGTTGGTTATACGCCCCAACATGGTTTCTCCCATTATAATCTGTTAGTATTACAATGGTCGATACAGAGTCCCACTGTATCTCTCCTGAGTCTCACAGGAGGGTCTTTATACTGCATCCCACAGTGTTACCAGAGTCCCACTGGCCTGCTCCAGAATCCCACTGAAGACTTCTTCCGCCCTGAGTCTCACAGGGGGCTTCTCCTGGCTCCTCGAGTCACACGAGTAGCTCTTCTTCACTTTAAGTTCTTCAAGTATCCTCAGCAGTCTGGGATAAAGACTGCTGGCCTTGCTCTGTACCTCTGATCACTTGTGATGATCAGGTCTTCTCGTCTAGCTCAGGCTTTATCACCTTCTTCTTAGGATGACCTGGCTTCTCTCTTCAAGAATCTTCAACAGCCTCTGATAAGGTCTGCTGGTCTTGCTCAAAGCTTCTGATCACTTCTGTTGATCAGGATCTTCTCAATCACTGAAAACTCAGACAACTGATATCTCTAACTTCAGTCTGGCTTCAGTCTGACTTCACATCAACTTCATGCACTGAGTGCATGGCATCTCTGCTTCCTCATGCACTGACTGCATGGCCTTCTCAAATTCTTCAAGATCTTCTGGTCTTGGACAACTCAGATGCACACAGCTTGATTTATCTTTGTTCACGTGTGCACGTGCATGCATGCAAGCATGCACTCCCCTTTTTCTTCTCGGTGCAATAAACCCACAAAGGGTGTAGTCTCTTTAAGCACACACCTTCTCACTTCCTTCACACACTTAATTCCTTTTGATTACACACACATAAATGTGTGTTATACTTTAGTGTGAGAGTCTTCCACTTCTTCTAAGTGTATACACTTCACTTAGTGCACACACTAGGTTCGGCCTTTTTTATTCCTTTGCACACACACCACTAAGGTAAGTCTTTAGCCTTCCTCCTTCACTTTGCACACACACAAAATATTCATTGTTCTTCAAAGTGTGCACCCCACAAGGGATACGGCCTACTTCACTTGCACACAAAAAGTGTGTTCTTCAATTTTTCATTCACACAAAGTGTTTCCTCGGCCTTCTTGTTCACTTTGCACCCACAAACGCCTAAGATATGGTCTTCTTTGTTTGCACAAGGCTACGGCCTTTCCTTCCCTTCTTGCACACACACCCGAATGTGTCCTTCTCCACTTATCACACACAATCCAAAGTGTGTATAACACTTAACCCGACTTCCTTCTTAAAAGGGAGGGCGCGCAAGGTTCACATGCCACAAGGGCCGCGCAGGCTCCTCCTGCCGCGCAAGTTTGCGGGCAGTGAGGGCTCCTTCTGCCACGCGAGTACGCGGGCAGGGACCTCCCAATTCTTCTTTCGTGCAAGAGGTGCGCAAAAGGATCCCTCTTCTTGTCACGCAAAGAAGTAGCGCCCAAGGAACTCAGCCGCGCAAATACCTTGTGCGGGGCTTCTTTCTTCGCGAGGCAAAGAGCACTCACGGGACTTCGGATTTTTCAACAAAGGATAAGCAAGCATCCTCGAGGGCTCGGCCTCTCTTTATATAGGCAGAGGGCCTCGGTTCATCCGCGTGGGATATAAATTCAAACTCCCGAATATCTCGGGTTTTCAAGATTTCCAAAATCTTGTTTCTCCTCTGTTTCACGCGGGTTCTTTTCCTTCATTATTTTCCTCTTCATGCATGTGCATGGAAACGTACGCATGGCCTTTTTTAAACCCAATCCATGAAAAGCATCCACACCGAATGGCCTCGCACCTTCGGTTGCTTCGGCCGAACTTCAAAACTCTCCAAACATTGTATGCAAGTGTATTTTTAAGCATGGATCGGTTCAGTGCGTCGAGACGATCCCAATGGACTCTTCGGCTTGATCAGAGATGGCCGGGAACTCAAATTCTGTCGTCGGGGAGGCCTCTGGTTCGAACGGAGCTCGCGGGTGGCAGCGGTCGAGCTCGAGGTTGAAGACGCCTCAGAACTGTCGGATCCGGAGTTGAGATGACATCGGACGGCTGGATTAGATCGCGGCGCGCGGCAGATGAATCGTGCGGCGCAGATCAAGCGCGAGATCGCTCGGACGGCTTAGATTTTCTCCCGAGGATTTTTCAGCGTCCCACATCGAAGCGGCCTCCTGTTTTCACGCGGCTTATTACCAAAGCGCTCCCATCCTCACCTCAGTTGCATCTTCTCCCTCCACGGTGCCGCCCCGCACCGTGTTCTCCCTGCGGGCGCGCTCTGCGCCCACTCTGCTCCCTGCGGGCGCGCCACTAGCGCCCACTATGCACCCTTCGGGCGCGCTCCTGCGCCCACGCTGTGCGGGCTTCATCACTGCGTGGCCTCGGGGATTATACACGGCCCCGACCTTCCTGCCTCAGGGATATGCTGCCTTGTCCTGAGGGTTCCCCATGGGCGTGGTGACCTCGAGTCCCACATGAGCCTTGGGTGATGACCCTCGGCTGGCCTTCCTTGGTGGCTATTTTTTGCTAAGTAAAACACTTAGGACTTTGTATAAAAACAAAGTAACCAAGTAAAAATTCCAAATGCCACTCAAGCCATTTCTTCTCCACTTCTTCTATTCTTCTTTTTAAGAATTCCATTACTTCTCCTCATATGATCTTCACTTAGGATATGAAATTCAAAAGGTTCATCATCAACCAAGCTCCTGAATCACATAGATCTTCAATGTTCTTCATTGATCCAATCAGAGATCAAGTTGGATCAACTTCAATTCATCATGCACTCAGAATTAGTACATGGACTTCATTAGCACCAATGCATCCACTTAGTGATTGTGGATGGATCACTTCAACTCATCATGCATTGTCTTAACAATGCATGGTCTTCTATCATTGTTGTGACTTTGTATCCAGTTGATACAAGTTCTTGGAACTTAATGAACAGCTCAACAATCGTCTGATTTACATAGAGAATGTTTCAACCACAACATCCTATGTCACTTAGTGAATCTCCTAAGTGACATGCATCTTAGTACCATGGCCATTCTCCTTCACCACCAACACCATCACAACCTTTGTCATTCACATCTTGACATTCCTTGACATTCCTTGACATCCATTCATTCCATGACAACTTCATGCCTCATTGACAACAAATGCAACACAATGCACTTCAACAATTAATCCATTTAGACATGTTTACAATTATTTATGTCTGAATTATGACATCCTTATTTTTCTAGATTAATGGACCATTCAGCTTCCTCCTTTTTCATATTCCCATTGGCCACCATAATTAATGAATAAATAATAGATATTTAATTGTGAGGTGACACAATGAGTCTTATTTACTCTCTAAGAGGATTAATCTCATTTTAATATTTAAATCTCATGTTATTATTTGTTAATTTATGGTCGGTAAATCCTACCCACCTTAGATATTTTACTACATTCAGGATTAATTCAATCCTTTTAAAGCTAAATTCGTCTTTTGTTCAGGTTGAAAGAAATTAAACCCCTGAAAAATAGAAGCCTAAAAATAATTATTTCTTGATTTGGATAAATAGCTAAAATTTTATGGCTGAAACATCAAAGTGATAAAAACAGTTAAAATTCCATAATTAATAAATTTTCACATTTATGATCAAAATTAAAAAAAACCCAAAAATGATACAATTCATCCCAAATTAGTAAATTCCTTGTGATTAAATAATTGAAATACACTTGAAAATTATTTAAAATTTCACCTATGTCGAGTATATGTTTCATTTAAAAGGTCATAGGTGATCCATGCTATGATGATATTCGTAAACGTATAAGTCATATGGTTAGATAAAAAAAATTATACGACATTTTGTATGTTGATTGTTAGGTTTTATTAATCATAAGTTGATGAAACCTTATCTCATGATATTTAAACATGAGAATCTATAAGACTTGAGATTATGAGGGTAGACACACCTGTAGGAATTCTACATTTTTGTGTATCAATGGATGTTAATATATGTGAATAAGTGTAATGATCCTTATACATTGATATTATTATCAATTAAAATCATGAGTCATGTACTTATATGTTCTGATGAAAACAGTGATTCCAAATGTTCACATGGAAGTAGTGTATATTGGGTGTTTCAAAAGTGATATGATATTACTGAAAAATTTGATAAAGGATATGTTCATTCCACCTTTATGGAAGTTGATATCACTAAAGTTTTATTCAGATGTAACTATCAAATTAAATTCTATGGCCATTGTAAATCCCCTAACGTGCACTTTCAAATTCAATACTAAAACATACCGTGTATTTTTTTGTAAAAGATTACTGAAAATACACTATAAAATATAAATTTAAGAACTCGGTTCTTATTTTTGAGGTACGGGTTTCTACTTTTCCCTTTACCTTAAGTGTTTTTAAAAAAATAAGGAAATTGGGGAAAATCTCAAATCTTGTGGGTACACGCCGTGTACTTTTCCAAACGTTGTGTACTTTGGCCATGTGGGATGAGTATATAGGGTGTGTAGGCCTGTCGGTGATGAAGGGTGTAAGAACTGACAACATGTAATTTACTTAGTATTTACATGCCATGTAATTAGTGGGTAGGTAAAAAGTAATGCGGTGGAGGCAGCCTCCAGTGGAGCGACAGTACAATCCCTGTAATCAAGAATACACGTCGTGTACTCATGTCCGCGGATGAACAGTGCCACAGTGGAAAGAAGCCACCAGAGGAACATTTTAAAAAATGATAAGTACACGATGTGTACTTGAGAGTACACACCGTGTAGTTTGTTTGTTTTTTCTTAAAATAGGTAGTATCCTCCCCATTTCGTAGAGGAGACATTGGGTTCGTTTGGAGCGCATGAGAGACGGCTGGACCATGGAAGATCTCTCGACCGCACAACGGGAACCCGATTCCTACGTTGTCGATCTCCTTCAAACTGCACGAGTAAGCTCTTCCTTCTCCTAGAGCTTTCCATACCAATTCTTTCCCAAAATAAATTTATTTGAGGTTGAATGTAGGAATGTTTATCCCAGATCTACATCATTCATGGACAATTCAAGAGGCGTCGTTCGCATATATCGATCAGGGCCGATCGAGGTAGGTGGTCTGGTGTTAATTCCCACAGTTGTGTTTATTTTTTTGTACCTTTGTGCTATGAACCCATGTTTGGGTTATCATATGGATGAGGCCTTTGTTGATAAAATATCTATAATTTTATAGATGATCTAAGGATAAATTAAAAATATTTTTTGGGATCACTGCTTGGATTCAGGACCACCTCGTGGTTGTGTTCCTCTATTTAGCCATTTGGGAGGGATACCTGAGAGTATACCGTGATTATTAACTATTTAAAGTTTTCTTGGGAGGAAATTTGGTATAAAATTTCTTGTTATGAATTGGTCTCAGCCCGGTTACTTGCACCTAAGGGTAGTGTTTTATATTAGCCTGAGGGCATGGTTCTGATTAGCATGAGGGAGTGGTGATATTTAGCCTGAGGGCATGACTATATTAGCTAGAGGGCAAGGTGATATTTAGCCTAAGGGAATGGTTCTGATTAGCCTGAGGGCATGGTGATATTTAGCCTAAGGTAATGACTATATTATCCTGAGGGAATAGTGATATTTAGCATGAGGGCATGACTACATTATCCTGAGGGCATGGTGATATTTAGCCTAAGGGCATGGTTCTGATTAGCCCGAGGGCATGGTTAGATTTAGCCTAAGGGTAGGGTTATGATTAGCCTAAGGGAAAGTTTTTGATTATCTCAGAATTAAATTATGTTGAATTGTTAAAATAATATTAAAATGGAAATGTAACTGGTGTTGATAGTTACTTTGAGAACTTACTAGTTTACTACATTTTATTTTTCCACACTTTTGTTGCTCATTTTCACTAACAGTTGGGCATGGGCCTTTGGTGGTTGCCTACTAGGATTTATTTCTCACACCATGTTTAGGTCATGTCTTCCACCTAAATAGACTATATTTTTGTAGGTGTAGATAGGGGCAAGGGTCCCTATACAGGTATATGCTTGTTGTGGAGGAGTAGGAGAGCATGAGACTGAGCTTAGGCTTGTGATGTTGTTGAGTTCCTGTTGAAATATTCTGTTTTGTTTTGTTGTACTTTTACTTTGAGTTGTATTGTATTGTATTGTTGTGTATTTTGTTTTAGCTACTTCTAGGGAAGTAGTGACATGATTCTTCATTATATATAATTGTTGGTTATCTTTTACTGCAATTGTTCATTTCTAGCTCATATTGTTTACTGCTTCCACTGGTGTATGTTGTATATCTCTTCCTCTATGCTACACTTTGACAAATGAGGGCATAGTTTCCCCAAAATAAGACTTGGGACCTCGATGCTAGTTGGAAGCCTCTGGCGTTTAGTGAAATGCACTTGAGTTCATGTGACCAACAGGGTTCAGGGAACCCATTGAGTGGCACCCAAATCCGGGACATTACGAAGTGGTATTAGAGGAGTTCTTTTCTCTTGAATTACTATTTAGAGCCTATATCCAGGGATAGGATAGAAATAGGTACTTGGTAATATGTTTTTCCTAGGAGTATCTAACCTGTGTATAGGGAAAATCCAAACGACCTCGTTAATTGCAATTTTTCGGATTTTGTTAATTTGACAGTTGATTTGATTTCCACCATTGGGTGACGCACTTGTCGTGTGCTGTTTATATTTTATACATGGGTTCTATTTAGTTCCAACCTTATGAGATGAGGGTATTCCATCTCATGCATCAGTTAGTATCATACTAGAAATGACATGTCATGCATAGTTTCTTTGCTATGTAGGTGCATTAGAAATTGCATGTTGTTGTGATAGTTGTTGTCCTAGAAAAACATGCTGTTGTGATAGCTTCTCTGATAAATACCTTCTATTTGATAGGGTATTTTTGTGTGATATTTTGATAGAATGAATGCCAAACTTTTGTTTTTGGGGAGTATGGTCCCTCAATAACTGGAATTTGGTGGATCATTGACGAGTTTACTTTGTTATAACTTATATAAGATGCCAAGATTTGATTCGCGGGGAGTATGGCCACTCACGGATCGGAATTTTAAACTTAGGTGTTTATTTCAATGTTATTATGGGTTCCAGAGTAGATTCTGAGGCTTACTATCTAGAAAACCCAGGATACACGCCGTGTAGCTCCATGGACACATGTTGTGTGTTCTTCTGTTCGGGAAGAAATGAAAAAAAAATTAATACATGTCGTGTACCCTAAGTACATGCCGTGTACCCTATGTACAAGTCGTGTAGTTTATAACTGTGTCACATGCTGTGTGGGAAGAGACATGGGATAGGGAAGTTTTCAAGGAACACACCGTGTATGGGTTGTACACTCCGTGTAGTGTTGATCGGGTGTCCGCCCAACTAACTAACAATACAGACGGAGAAACCTTAATCCTTACATGATGTATCTTCCTTGAACACACCGTGTAGTCTGACCCAGGTACCCGGCTGTGTCACTAACAACACAGGTTGGTCTGGGGTTTCTTTGTACACGTCGTGTCTTATGGGAACATGTTGTGTAGTGTGACCTAGGTACACAGGCCGTGTCACGAACAACACGGGCCGGTGAAATATTGTATAGTACACGTCGTATACCTGTTGGTCGTGCTGTGTAGGGTAGTTTTAGGAGAGTCGTGTGGCCTAGCCATGTAGAAGGACTCAGGAAGGGAATAAGGATTCAAGTACACGCCGTGTAGTCAAAAATACACACTGTATATTTGGGGTGTAACATGGCCAGTTTAACAAGGAGTACACACCTATGAAGATGGCTTGTGATAACACGTCGTGTAGTATTTATACACGTTGTGTAGTCAAGTTTTGTAAATATTGAATGCTTTCATTCTAGTGTTCCCTTCTTGGTCTTCTAGTTTGCAGTCTTTGATAATCGTGATCTAAAGTGTGTGTTTAACATTGTAAGGTCATGCCGCCAAGACGACCACCAGTTTTTCGCCAAGAGAGCGGCAACGATTATACTCCTGAGATGGTAGGCCATGCGATACCAGTGGATCCTCCAGAAGTGCCACATGCATCTCCAACTCTTCTACCGGACGCAGGCGTGGATGCACAGTTCTGTGAAGGCTTTATGCGGTTCATGCAGACCTTCCAAGGAGCACCGTCAGTTGCCACATCCCGGTTATATCTCACACATATCTTCCAACAGCATCATCCGCCTGTATTTTCAGAGGATGGCGGACCACAGGCTGTGGAGTCCTGGTTGAGTTCTATGAAGATGATTTTCGAGCATCTGGAGATACCTCCTAGGTGGAGAGTCAATCTCGCTACATACATGCTACGTGATTCTTCCAAGAGGTGGTGGGATGTTACCACCCAATTTGAGCATCACCGAGAAATGGCATTGGAAGATTTTCAAACAACCTTATATGAATTCTTCTTTCCCAAGACGTTGAGGGGAGATCGAGCTACAGAGTTCAGGAATCTGCAGCAGGGCACCATGTCAATGATGGATTATTCTGCCCGCTTCACCAAGCTACAACATTTTTTGCCTATTCGGGTGAGAGATGAGACTTAGAGTGATCGACGCTTTGAGGATGGTCTTCGATATGACATCCGGGCACTGGTGAAAATTTTTAGGTTGCCTACAGTACATGCCATTGTGAAACATGCACTGATTTCTGAGTGGAACCTATGGGAAGATAGTGGTGTGGGCCAAGGTGGTTCAACACCAGTTTCTGGTACTATTTCCATCGGCAAGTGGAAGAGGTAGACAAATTTCTATCATGGTGGAAGTACTAGAGATAGGAACTCTTCAGCTAGCCCAAAAATGTGCTAACATTGTAGTAGAGAGGGGCACAAGAGACCTCAATGTTCCCGTGACCTAGTGTAGTGCTGTGCTTGATGCAAGATGGGTCATCTACAATGTTTCTTTAGGGCGTTTCTACCAGTGGAGAGTGATAGGGGTTCTGTGCAGACTCTGCCTACAGGAGCAGGACCAGCAACTTCTTACTAGTCGGGAAATTGTAATGCGTCAGGGCGTGCAGGCCGAGAAGGTGGTCATGGTCATGGTAGCCAGACACTAGGATCTCAGAGGTAGCAGGGCGGGTTAACTCAGGGTAGCCAGGCTGTGTCGTAGGGCCACGACACTGGGCAGGCATATGAAGTGAAACATACACAACATGAGTAGGATCTTGGACCTTCCATGGTCAAAGGTACTATTATAGTTGCTTTTGTTTTATCTTCTGCACTTTTCGATACTGGTGCTACACATAGGATTATATCTGTTGCTATTGTGGAGAGGCATGGGCTCTGTTGTTTTTACTTCTTTTGATATCATGATGCTAGACACACCATTGGGAGTGAGGAAGACATGTGTACGTTAGTTCAAGGAGTTCCCCCTTGAGGTTGGTGGGTGTTAATTTTAATTGGAAATCTATTTCATAGAGATAATACCTAATGATTCCATTCTCATGATGGACTGGTTGGTTCCCTTTCAAGAATTTGTAGACTTCTATCATCACAGGGTGAGTTTCACTTCACCAGAGGGCAGAGAGTTCCTATACATGGGTTAATGGGATGTCCAAGCGAGCCGAGATGGACCAGAGCATCGTGGGTGAGGTGGATTCATATCCCAGATTGCAAGTTTATATTTGGATGATCCGGGAACTTGTCAGAAGGATTTCCATCTAGTGGTTGATCGTTTCAGGGATGTCTTTCCAAAAAACATTTCAGGTCTACCTCTGGAGTGTGAGGTCGATTTCTCTATTGAACTTATGCAAGAAATGGAACCGATGTCAATTCCTCCTTATAAGATGGCTACACCTGAGTTACAGGAGCTCAAAAGGCAGTTAGAGGATTTGCAGTCAAAGGGTTTCATCTGACCCAGTACTTCTCCTTGGGGTTCTCCAGTCCTTTTTGCAAAGAAGGCGGATGGTACCCTTCGACTCTGTGTGGACTATTAGAAGCTCACCAATTGATGGTCAGGAACCGATATCCCCAACCGACGATTGATGATATTTTTGATCAACTTCGAGGAGCACGAGTGTTCATGAAGATTGACTTGAGATCTGGATATCAAAAGATGCATGTGAGACCATTATACAAACCGCTTATAGTCTTTCAGAGATGATAGGGTTTTTATGAGTACTTGGTCATGCCTCTTGGAATCATAAACGCGCTAGTAGTTTTCATGGATCTGATGAATCATGAGTTCCACCCATATTTTAATTATTTCGTAGTAGTCTTCATGAACAACATCTTGGGGTACTCTCACACTCAACACGACCATGCCACCCATCATGAGATCATGCTGAGTACACCGAGAGATCATAATATATATGCTAAGATCTCAAAATTCCATATTATATAGACCAGATTCACTTTCTGGGTCATATTATCTCAGAGGCAGTAGTTTTCGTAGACCCAGAGAAGGTGGGAGAAGTAGTTTCCTAGGAGTAGCCTAAGAATGTGTTTGAGATATGGAGTTTCTTGGGGATGGCTGGTTACTGTAGGAATTTTATACAAGACTTATCCTACTTAGCAGCACCATTGAAAGGTTTGAATAATAAGTTTGTGAAGTTTGCTTGGTCAGAATCTTGTGAGATAGCCTTTCAAGAGATAAAGGGAAGGTTGACATCAGCAACAGTCCTGATACTTACAAAGTAGGGGAAGAGCTATACATTTTTCTGCGGTGCATCAGGTATTGGGATTTGTGCAGTGTTGAAGCAGGACGATTGAGTTGTTGCATACGGGTCTCGACAGTTGAGGCCACGTTAGAGGAATTACCTGACACATGATCTCAAGTTGGCTACAGTTGTTAATGTGTTGCGCTGTTGGAGAAATTATCTCTTGGGAGAGCATTTTTTTGTTCACATACCACAAAAGTCTCAAGTATATTTTTACCTAGCGTGACTTGAATCTGAGACATCGAAGGTGGGTTGAATACCTTCAGTCCGTCGACTTTGGGCTTGCCTATACACCTGGTAAAGGTAACGTAGTTGGTGATGCACTATGTAGGAGGACTCAGATATAGGCAGTGCAGGAGGTCAGTGGTGAGTGGCAGCTCATGGCCTTATTCTCTGAGATTCATTTGGAGCTGCACAATAGTCAAGGGAGAGCCTATCTTTCTTCCTTAGTTATGACTTATACCCTCTTGGATAGAGTGAGGATGAGATATCTATCATATTTGTAAAGCATAGTTATATGCGAGTCGGTGGCAAGTGGGGACCCTCCTTCTAGTTAGATGATAGGTGATGATGAGGTACTGTGTTTCCATGGATGAGTGTGGGTTCAAGGGGATATAAGCGAGGAGCTGATGCGGGAGTTTCATGCCTCATCTTGGGCAGTACATCTCAGAGTTACCAAAATGTACTATGACTTGAGACATTAGTATCGGTGGTCGGGTATGAAAAGGGAAGTAGCTAGTTTTGTTATGAGATGTTCCACCTGTTAGCAGGTGAAGGCAGAGCATCAGAGGCCCGCCGGATTGTTACAATAGTTACCCATCTCAGAGTGGAAATGGGATGATGTCACGATGGATTTCATGATCAGGTTACCGAGTTCACCTCGAGGTAATGATGTTGTGTGGGTTTTTTGAGGACATAATTATAAAGGTAGCTCACTTTTATCCAATCCAGGAGACCTACGGTGTTGATGAACATAAAAAAGTTGTATATCCGAGAGGTGGTACGTCTTCATGGGGTTTCTCGCTCTATCGTATTGGATATGTACGCTTGTTTTACGTCTCACTTATAGAAGAGTTTTCAGAGGGTAATGGGTTCACATGTGCTTCTGAGCACAACTTACCACCGTCAGACTGATGGCCAGTCAGATCATACGATACAGGTGCTAGAGGAAATTTTGCATGCATGCGTCCTGGACATTGGGGGATCTTGGGAGAAGCATATAACCCTAGTCTAGTTTTCCAATAATAATAGTTTCTAGGAAACTGTTGAGATTAAACATTATGAGGCTTTAAATGGTAGGTCATTTCGATCACCTTTGTGCTGGATAGAGGCAAGTGAGGCAGCTTTACTGGGACTAAGTATCGTGTAGGAGACTTCTGAACATGTCCAGTTGATTTAGAAGCGGATGGCTTCAGCACAGTCTCCACAGAAATCTTATGTTGATCGCCGCAAATGACCCTCGGAGTTCATGGTTGGGGGAATAGGTTTTCTTGCGTGTTTCGCCAAGGTTGGGACACAGGCGGATTAGGAGACAGTGTAATATTTTGCCAAGGTATGTCAGTCTGTTTGAGATTCTGGAGAGAATTGGGTCGGTTACCTACCGGTTCCAATTACCACATAGGTATCATGTCATGCATGATGTCTTCCATGTATCTCAGCTACGCCTCTATCATTCAGACATGTCTCATGTTTTTCATCCAAAGGAGTTTGAGCTTTAGGTTGATGCATCCTTTCAGGAGCATCTGATTTGTATTGTTGATGGGAGCATGGAGGTTCTCTGAGGCCGGTCAGCTCCGCTCGTTCAGGTGATATAGCAGCATGGCTGAGTGTAGGATGAAACATGGGATTGGGAGACTTATGTATGTTCTCAGAGGCCAGAGTTTTTCACATTTGTATCTTCGTCACCATTGGAAGGGCAATTCGGGGACGAATTGCTTTAAATGGTGAAGTTTGTAAGAACTCGGTTCTTATTTTTGAGGTATGGGTTTCTTCTTTTCCCTTTCCCTTAAGTGTTTTTGAGAAAATAAGGAAATTGGGGGAAAACCCCAAATTTTGTGGGTACACGTAGTGTAATTTTTCACACACTGTGTACTTTGGTCGTGGGGGATGATTACACAAGGCATGTAGGCCTGTCGGTGATGAAGGGTGTAAAAACTGACTACACGCCGTGTACTTAGTATTTACACGTTGTGTAATCAGTTGGTAGGTGAACAGTAAGGCGGTGGAGGAAGCCACCAGTAGAGTAACAGTACAAGCAGTGTAATTAAGAATACACATTGTGTACTCATGTCAACGGATTAATAGTGTCACGGTGGAAAGAAACTTCCATAGGAACAGTTTAAAAAATGAGAAGCACATGCCATGTACTTAAGAGTACATGCCATGAAGTTTGTTTTTTTCACTTAAAATGGGAAGTGGCATCCTCATTTGGCAGAGGAGGTAGTGGGTTCATTTTGAGCGTGGGAGAGACAGTCATACCTTGGATGATCTCCCGAACGCACACCGAGAACCTGATTCTTACACCGTATATCTCCTTTGAACCGCACAGGTAAGCTCTTCCTTCTCCTAGAGCCTTTCTTACCAATTATTTCTCGTAGTAAAGTTATTTGAGGAAGAATTTGGGAACATTTATCACAGATATATGATGTTCATTGAATATTTGGGAGGTGTCGTTCGCATATATCGATTAGGGGCGATCGAAGTAGATGGTTTAGCGTTTATTCCAACTGTTGGGTTGATTTTTGTGTACCATTGTGCTACGAACACATGATTGGGTATCGTATGACTGAGGCCTTTGCTGATAAAATATCTATAATTGTACAAATGATCTAGTGATAAATTAAAACTGATGTTTGGGATCACTTCTTGGATCCAGGACCACCCTGTGGGTGTGTTCCTCTATTTATCCGTTTGGCCTAGATACCTGAGGGTATACTGTGATTATTTCCTATTTAAAGTTTTCTTGAGAGGAAATTTGGTATAAATTTTCTTTTTATGTATTGAGCTCAACCCAGTTACTTGCGCCTGAGGGAAGTGTTTTATATTAGCCTAAGGTAATGGTTCTGATTTTCCTGAGGGCGTGGTGATATTTAGCATGAGGGCATGACTATATTAGCCTGAGGGCATGGTGATATTTAGCCTCACAGAATGGTTCTGATTATCCAAATGGAGTGCTGATATTTTTCCTAAGGGCATGACTATATTAGCCTGAGGGCATGGTGATATTTAGCCTAAGGGAATGACCATATTAGCCTGAGGGCATGATGATATATAGCCTGAGGGAATGGTTCCGATTATCCTAAGGGCATGGTTACATTTAGCCTGAGGGCAGGGTTCTGATTAGCCTGAGGGCATGGTTCTGATTAGCTCAAAATTAAATTATGTTGAATTGTTAAAAGAATATTAAAATGGAAATGTATCTAGTGGTGATAGTTACTTTGAGAACTTACTAGTTTATTACATTTTATTTTTGCACACTGTTGTTGCACATTTTCACTGATAGTTGGGCACGGACCTTTGGTGGTTTCTTACTGGGATTTATTTCTCATACCCTGTTTGGGTCATGTATTTAGCCCAAACAGACTATATTTCTGCAGGTGTCGATTGGGGAAAGGGTCCCAATAAAAGTACATGATTGTTGCATAGGAGTAGGAGAGCATGGGACCGGGCATAAGCCTGCGATGCTAATGAGTTCCTGTAGTACTGTACTATTTTGTTTTATTGTACTTGTACTTTGAGTTGTATTGTATTATATTGTTGGGTATCCTATTTTAGCTGCATTCAAAGAAGTAGTGACATGCTACATCATTATATATAACTATTGGTTATATTTTACTACAGTTGTTTATTTATAGATCATATTGTTTACGGCTTCTATTGTTGTGTGTTTTATATCTCTTCTACTGTGCTACACATTGAAAATTGAGGTAATAGTTTCCCCACTATCAGACCTGGGCCCCCGCTACTAGTCAACAGCCTCTGGCATTTGGGGAAATGCGCTTGAGTTCATGTGACCAACTGGGTTCGTGGAACCCATTGAGTGGTACCCGAATCTGGGACGTTACAATAAAAATGAGGATCTTTTTCGATCTAGGTTCTTTAGGATTAGGAAAATAACTTACATAAATCAAATTTTACAAAAATATTTACAAAATAACTAATTATCAGTATCTGCACTAGAACCTTTACAGTCCTCTATACTTATAATGAATCCTATGAAAAATATTTTAAAAATTATTATGAGTAAAAAAATCATATTAAGGGACATAAAAAAGAAGTTAATAAATTTTTAGTGCATGAATACTTATAAACATATGAAAATACTTTCAAAAAGATATACTTCTCACCGTTAAATGTAACATATAGTTCCCTCAAAAATTTACTTTGTAAAATCATTAGGATTAAATAAAATCAAAGAAAGAATAAATAAACCATTTAGGCAACTTGGGGAATCGTTTTCTTATTATACATACTTATGATATAACCCTTGAGGATATCATATGATTGTAACCCTTATGTATACCTTATGAATGTAACCCTCATGAATACCATATGATGTAACTATCGTAATTACACTTGGAATAACCATTGCGGTCAACTTCCAACATACCCAATTAATTGTAGGGATGTCATGGACCCATACATATTTGGTTTCTAACAGAACCACCTATCATCATAAAAAATTCCAAACAACCAAAACATAATGATAAAATTTGAATACTTAAATCATATGAACATTCTTCGAGGAAAATCACCTATTTTAAAAGAAAGTTGTGCACTCACAAAGGAAACCATGGTATTTGAAAATATCTATGAAAACATATAACGAAGTATTAGAAACATTAAGGATTCATGAAATTGGTAAAATATTCCCTTTCCATATAATTTTTAAAAAACTTTCGTTATGAATTTCATAAAAAGAGACATGCAAGAGGAATTTAAAAATAAAAGCCCTTACATTATGTATGAAATCAATTTTCACTTGCAATTAACATACTAGATAATAAAATTAGTTTCATTAATTAATTAATTAATAATATATTACTCTTATATTTTATTAATTATAATTTTATGAAGTTCATTTATGGCCATTTTAATTAGTTATAAAGATCAAAAACGTCAATTTGTGTGAAGATATTATATTATATGTTAATGAGTTGTATTTAGTTTAATTTTATTTGATAATAAGTATATATATTAGTTATATAACATGAAATAAGTTATAATAAACATATTAAAATATCATAAAAATAACATTATGTCTGTCCATTAAGGTGTTAATTGAAAATGAAAACTCTTTATCCATAGAGATGGTTAATCACCATAATTTGGACAACAGTTTCATTTCATTTAATAAGATATGATGATAAAATGTATATATTGAAGATATTATATTATAAATATAAAATTAATATATATAAATGATACTATAGTTATTATGCCTTGATTGATGAATGATTTGAGGAGAATAAAGAAGAAGAAATGAAATTAAGAGAGGTTATTGAATGAAGTTGCCTCTTGAAAATCCCCTCCTTGAAGATACATAAGGAACTTGAAATGGGTATTTTGGTGAGAAAAAAACTCTAAAATGTGTATAGGGATGTGGAGAAGATAATTTGGAAGATTATGGATGAGATATAAGTCTCATGGTGTTTAATTAAAGTGAAGGAATAGGTTTCCTTTTATAACAGAAGTGAGGTGAACTTTATGAATGCCTCAAAATATTAAATTTATAAAAATATATATTTAATTCCAAATACCTTAAAATGGACATAGATTTTAATCTTATATGAGATAAGGTTTTAATCTCATCAAAAAGTGAAATTTAAACATTCTTTGGTTTTATTTCAATCCATATCATTTTTATTAACACTTAATTAACCATTATAATTCTTAATTGTGGTAACAAATCTTTAATATTAAAATGTTGAATTTATTTAATTATGGTTTCAATTTAACCATAAATGGATAAACTATGACATTTTAGACCAAATTATATTATTATTTTTTAAATATTTTATGATTTTTAAATTATTTTATAAAATATTGTTTAGATAAAATATATTTTGTGTTAATTTTGACACGATTCATTACATTGACATTAAGAAAATAATGAAAAAAATATAACTTCTAAAAAACACTTAATACACCCCTAATGTGTCATAATAATACATAAAATTCTTGGATAACATTAATTAATTATAATTATATTTATTTTAATATTTTTAATATCATTTATTTGATTAAATTATTAATTGATTAATTAATGTATTATCATTTCACAAGCCAGTTAGGTAATTATTTGATCCCTAAAAATTACAAATAAATTATCATGATGAAGGTAAGTAATTTATATTTTATATGACTATTTATAGTCAAATATATATTCTATTTGGCCTAATATTAAAAATATTATAATTATTAAAACTAGGAGTGTGACATTTTGTCACTTTCATTGTTTTTAATAATATATAATTCGTTTTCATAATTAATTTTCTATTAAATAACTTAATTTTTATACTTAATTGTTAATTGAGGAATTAACTTCATTAAATAAAACATGGGTGAGTGTTGGTGTAGTTTTCTATTCTTTATCATATTATTTTCCCTAAATTACCTGATTTACCCTTAACTATAGTAATAAAACTTAATATATTTATGATTTATATTGTCCAAAAATAAATCTTTATTATTTAATAAATTTGCAAATTATTATTCAAAATATGAGTTCCATTTTTAAAATAAAAAAACAAATAAGTTTCAGAATATGATTTAAAATTAAACTAAAAAAACACAATGAAAACAATTTTTCTATAAAATGCCATTTTTAATTTGAATATATGTTTATACTAAATTCCATTATAAAATCCATTTAAAAAACCATAATTTTAGTATTTAAAAAATTGAACTAATAAAAATTTACAAAAAAATCCAAATCATAATTTGACATTGTAAATACTTGAAGAATAAAATTTATAATAAAAATTGATATTTTTAATTATTCATTGAAAAATCAAACTTTTCTGAAAAGTATCGAAATATCACGATTAGAAAATTTTGATATTTTTATTTTAAAAATGAAGTTTATTTTATCAAATACATTTTCTAAAAGTTTTAGAAATTTAATTATATTATTTGTGCATAAAAAATAAATGAAAACATTTTTAAATAAAATGTATTTTTCAATGATATAATTACTTCACTTAAAATTCAATGATTATTTTGGAATCACTTACCAAAAAATTCATATTGATTTGTATATTAATATTAATTTAAAAAGTAATTGATTCTTATTCAATCTTACTAATTTAACATCAATGTTTTATTTTTCATATTTAAATAGTAATATTTAGCTTCTCATTTAAGATTATTGGAGTGTATCTTGTATACTACTGATCATACTGTTTCCATTATAAAAATTTGGATGTTACATTATCCCCTTATTAAATGAAATTTTCCATCGTAATTCATTAATCATACATAAAATTTTGAATTTCTATTCTTAGAATTAAGAAAAACTATAATGCCTAGACATCTATATTCTAAAGGGAAGTTAATTACTTTGATGTTTAAAAGAAAATATTTTTTTCACATAAAAACACATAATATCTAAAGTTTTCTCGTCTGTTCCTCTAATAAAAAATGTAAATAAGTGAACCCACACTTTCGAATTCAGTATAAAAAATATTTTATATTTTTTTATAAAAGATAACTAAAAACACATAGAACAATATAAAACTAGTGATATTTTTTGTTCAAACTTCTATTTAATTTGGATAATACCATATATAAATCCAATATTTACAAAAATAATTTCAAAATAACTAATTGGATTCATCTACACTATCACCTTAATTGTCCACTAAACATCTAAGGAATCTTGTGAAAAAAAATTAGAAATTTGTATGAACCAAGAAAGCTCAATAATGGACATAAAAAATATAAATAAATAGTTATTCAATGAATACATGTAGTCAAATTAAATTACTTTCACAATGTTATAATTCTCACCCTTAAAAGTAATGTATGCATCCCTCAATAATAAAATTTGTGAAAACATGTGGTTTATATAAAAACATAGCAAGAATAAATAAACTGTGTAAGTAACATGGAGAATCATTTTCTTATCATGATTACTTACTATATAACCCTCATTGATGCCATAGGAATGTAACCCTCATGGCTATCTTATGAATATAACCCCTGTGGATACCTTATGAGGTAACCATCGTTGTTACACTTAGAATAATAATTACGGTCAAATTAGAACATACCCAATACATTGGAGGGATATCACTGATCCATCCATTTATGGTATATTTAGGAACAAAATATCATCTTAAACAATACCCATGATACAAAACATAATCATAAAATATGAATACATACATCATAAGATCATTCTTTGAGGAAAATCACTTATTTTAAAAGGAGGATGCACACTCACAAAGAAAAACATTTTCTCTAAAAATATCTATGTAATCATGTAATGAAGGATTTTAAACATTATGGTGTCAATAAATTGGTAAAATATTCTCATGTCGTATATGTTAAAAAACATTAATTTGTAATTTTGTAAAAAGAGACATTAAATAGGATTTTAAATGTAAAGTACCTTACTATATTCCTGAAAACATTCTTCTCTTTCACTTAACGTTATAGATAATCAAATTAGATTAATTAATTCCTTAATTAAAAACCTCTTACACTTATATTTTATTAATTATAAAATTATTATTTAAATTTAAAGCCTTTTTTATTAGTTATAAAGATCAAAATCGTCATTCTGGCAGAGATTGTTTCATGGTTTCTTAGTTGGTCAACCTGTGTATAAGTATGGATGTTCTTTTCAAAAGGGAATAGTACTCAAAGAGTGAGATTATATGGTATTAAGGGACTTATGTATTTTTAAATAGTCCCAAATATCAATTTATATTTTCACATGAGTATGATTCATTTGATAAAACATTAATGATAATTGTTTAATATATTATGGCGGTTTTTCTAACAATTAAGAATTAGTTTCATTTTATTTTATATCATGTATATATATTAGATAAAAAAATATTAAATAAGTTAAAATATACTTATTAAAACCTAATAATAATAATTTTATGAAAATATATGAAGAATTAAAGGAAAACAAAAACTCATTATCCATGGAAATAGTTAATCACTATAATTTGGACAACGATTTTGTTTCTTTGAATAAGAGTCCATGATATAAAGTATAGATAGAATAAATTTCATTAGAAATATATAATTCCATTACATACATGATATTTTTGTTATTATTCCTTGATGGATGAATGTGGTGAAGAGAATATAGAAGAAGAAATTAAATTAAGAGGGGTGGTTTAAAGAAGTTACATCTTGAATACTCCCTCCTTGATGGAACCCTTAAGGATTTTGGAATTGGTTATTTTGTGAGAATAGAACCTCAATAATTTGGTTGGGAAAGTGGTGAAAAAAATTTGACATAGTATGATCAACCCACAATCCCTAAGGTGGTGAAGTGAAGTGAAGTAAGGGGTTCCCTTTTATAATAAAAGTAAGGGGAACTTTAGGAATTCCTCAAAATATTAAAATAATATAAAATAATATTTAATTTCAAATACTTAAAAATGAACATAGATTTGAATGAAATATGAGATAAGGTTTTAATATCATTGGAAAATAAAATTTAGACATTTTTTGGTTTTATTTTAAAAATTATAATTTTCATTAACACTTAATTAACCAATTTAAATTTTTAATTATGGTAACAAATTTTCAATATTTTTTTTTTAATTTTTACTTAAGATGACAATTGAACCATAAATGGCCAAATTAGTACATTTTAGTCCAAAAAATATTCTATCTAATTTTTTTAAATAATTTCTATATTTTTAAATAATTTAATAAAATATTATTATGGTAAAATATCAATTGTGTCAATTTTGACACTATTCATTACATTGACTTTAAGAAATTAATGAAAATAATATAACTTTGAATGAAAACAGTTAATATACACATAATATTTTATAATAAACTAGAAATTTTTTGTAGAACCTTAATTTATACAAATTATATTTATTATAAAATTTTTAGTTTTATTTATTTGACTGTATTATTAATTGAATAATTACTACGACATCATTACACAAGCCATTTAGGTAATTATTTATTCCATAAAAATTAAAAATAAATTTTTGTGGTTAAGTTATGTATTTTATATTTTAAAATAATTTTTATAGTTGAATATATATTCTGCGTAACAGTATATTAAAAATAGTATACTTAATAAACCTAAGAGTGTGACATTTTTTTAACTTTTCTTGATTTTAATAATATCTAAGTCATTTTCATGGAACATTGTCCATTAAGTAAGTTAATTTCAATACTTAGGTGTTAATGGTAAAATTAAATTCATAAAATATAACCTTTTCAAGTGTTAGGGTAATTTTCTAATTCGATATTATATTATTTGTATCCTAAATTACCCAATTTACCCTTAACTTTTGTAATAAAAATACTATATTTACTATTTATATTTTTAAAAAATAACAGGGAACTATTTAATAAATGTGAAACTTATGATTCCAAATATGGAATAAATTTTTTAAAATTTATAAAACATAAGTTATATAATTTAATTTAAAATTTAATGGGAAAAACATAATGAAAAATAGTTTTCCAGTAAAATTCCATTTTTAAATATAAAATGTTTTTATAATAAATTCCTTTATAAAATTCATTTCAAAACACATAATTGATATATTTTTTAAAAATTAAACTAATAAAAAATTTAAAACTAATCTAAAACATAATTTGACCATGTAAATACTTGAAAAATATAATTTATAATAAAAAATGGTATTTTTCAGTATTCATTGAAAAATCAAAATTTTTGAAAAAAAATTCCAAATTTCATCATATAAAAAGTTTAATATATTGATTTCAAAAATGAATTTTATTTTTACAAATAAATTTTTTAAATGTTCACAAAATTAATTATATTATTTGTATATATGAAAAATAAAAATCATTTTTGAAGAATTTTTTTTTGAAGGATATAACAACTTTACAAAAAATTGTGTGATTGTTTTCTAAGAACTCACCAAAAAATTCATATTGCTTTTGAACTTTATATTAATTTCAAAAATCAGTTATTCATACTCATTTAATGTCTAGGTTATAATGGACATATTTGAAAAGTAATATTTTGTTATTCGTTTAAGATTGTTGTGATGTATCTTGAACGCTATCGAATATAATGTTTCCTTTTAAAAAATTTGGATGTTATAGTCAAGCTGTATTGATGAGTTCATTTTAGATATTCAACGAAATACATATCACGCATATAGGTTTATGACATGTGTATGCAGCATTCTTGATGAGATATCAAAACAAATAGATTATATTGCATTGTGAGTGTCTGTTTGAGGTCATTCCCATTATGACATATCTTATTTCTATATGGGATTCTAGAAAAATTATTATATATTAATATTGTATTTTATGAAATCCTTCTTAATTCCACTAAGGAGGATTACTATTGGGTTATAAACAAAGTTTTTCTATTGATCTCATTTGAATATGATTTATATTTAACAATTAGAATAAATATTTCTCTCCCAAAAATGATGTAATATTTATTCCATATTTATTGATCGCAAATAATTAATCAATATTAATTAAAAATTAATTATTTAACTATATATATAATATTTATTTATCTCTTGTTATTCTCATGGTAATAAATAATTACTTATTAATTCAATAATTTATTTAGTTATGTAAATAATAAATATATATTTATTCATCTCACTATGAATAGAATATTTATTTATTTATTATATAAATAATATTTATTTAAATATATATTTGGTAAGTAAATAATGAGGAGTAGGACGTGCATGCCGATTTTCAAGTCCAGGGATAAATATTTATTAACCAGACTATAAAATAATATTTATAATTGTGTGAGTTTCTCTATTCCATGTTATAAAATATTATTATTATTTTACTTGGAATGGGGTTATTTATAGGTTAAATAAATTATTAACAGCCTATAGAAAATTAATAGATTTTTAACCCGAACCTCCTGTCTATAAATAAACTATTATGTTATTTATAAAGGGGTAATTCATTGTGCACTGCATTCCCCACTAAGATAATTCTATCCCAATAAAGTATTTTTATATGGGTTTTATCTTAAGAAAAAGAGAATATAATTATCCTCCCTTCCACTTAAGACTAAGATAAACAAGAGAAATTAAATCAATCCTAAAGGAACATGAATCATCCATGGTGAAAAATGTAAGCTGATTAATCAGACATGCTAACACCTAGCATTCCATCAACATTGTTCGGAGATTAAAGGTGCACATGTGGATAACCTATAAAGGGTATCTTATTTGGTTCATTGAGATGAAATGAGGGTACACCAAATGGGGTTTGAATGATCAACACCATCAATGAAAAAAGTAGTTAAGGATGAAGTAATATTTATTATTCTATTTTAAATTAATTATAAATTAAACCAGAAAATATCATATTTGTTTCAGCACACTTTTTCAATTTCATTATAAAAATTTCATTCATTACGTCGTTACAAATCATTTACATTGTGGATTATCCTTTGAATCTGAAAAAAAAATTAATTTTTAATTTTCCAAATAGGTATATTCCATATATGTGGAACCTTAAATTTAAATAGGAAAATAAAATTGGTAGTCCATGATAGTGAGATCCATAAAGTTTCAAAAAAATATAAAACATTTCTATTTGTTCATGGCTTAGAAGAAATAACTTCATGTTGTAGTGGAACATTATTTATCTCGTTCCATTAGAATATCTTTATGTGCATGTGTTTTTTAATGGTATTTTGAATTCTCCCTAGAATCATTAAACTTTCCTTCTTTTTCCATTAATTTTAATTTATATTCATTGAATAATTTATAAAGTATTTTAAATTTCCTTGAATATATGGATTCATTCCACTATAAAATAAAAACCACCACAGTGCATGGTCTTTTGAAATAGTTGTTATCATTCTTTTCTATCAAAATATCCTTATAGCAGAACACTTTCTTTAATGGGGTAAATCGTCTTATTCTATAATTTAAGAAAGTATAAAATATTCTGTGAGTATCTCAAAATAGACTAAAAATGTTAGATAATTTATAACATTGATATTTCCTATAGAAAAATTCGAGTCATATATTTGATTTTTACTACATACATAATATATCTTTATCAATCCCCCAATGCATAACATGTTCCATTTTTAAAAATATCAATACCCTTCCATTCATATGATAATTCAATCTAATATATAAAATGATATATTTAGATATATTTTCATTTCACCTCAACATTATATGTATTATATTTCCCCTTAAAAAACATGTTACACAACATCTTTTCTCTGAAAACATATCTCAATAATGCTTCATAAGAAAAGTAAAAAATATTATATTTCACTAATTCTCTAGAAAAATATATCAGGTATCATCTCAAAAATGTTACATGTTTTCCTTCCTAAAAAATATGTAATGTGTTGGCCCATCCAAAAGTTAAAATATGTTATACTTCTCAAAAATTATCATACATGTGAAAAATACATTACCTATCATTAGGTTATACAAAAAGTATGTTAAATATCACTTTTACTAGGTATATTTATATCACATATCAATAAAAATATGTTACAAATTCAAAATCATTATTATTAATGTTAAATAAGGTGCCAAAAAAACATTATACAATATAATACTTATCCATAATTCTTCATAGCTCTTCAAAAACATATATTCTTTATTACCTAGAACCTGCACCAATTTCTTCACATCCAATGAATGATAATATTTAAATGTATTTCATTTTCTAATAATGTTCATAAATGAATCAAAAAGGTAAAACTAAAGACTTAATCGAACTTCATAATTACACCCAAATTATTCATGAAACCTAAAACTATGGAAATTGACAATAAAGGGATAAAATTGTGGGATTTAAATCATTAAAATACAAAGTAAACTTAATGAAAAAAATATAACCTATCAATTCCACTACACATAAACATCGTAATCCTATAAAATCATTATAATAAAGTCAAATAAAATTTCTCTAGTAATTTATTGGAGAAATATTTCATTAAAACAGAAAATGAAATACCATGTCTTCGACATGAATCTCAATTATCGTATTCCTTATTGAAAATAATAGTCTATTAAATATATTATTTATACACATGTTCATGTTTTATTTACCTCCAAGAATATTTATATCTATTCATTCATGGATTTTAAAATAGGGTTTTTATCATTATCAAGAGAATAAATGCTTTTCATTGGCTTGATGGCTTCCTAGAATATCCACTTTATAGAGTCAACAAATTTCTTCAATCATGAAGACTTTATTTGGGTTGATCTATGGATAAAGGTGGATAATATTTAAATATTAAATAATCATAGGAGAATGATGATGATTTTGGATCTAAAGTAAATTAAAATGTATGAAAATAGTTTATATTCATGAATTGTGAGTTAATAAGTCTTTTTTAAGGATTAACTGCTAAATACCTCTTGATTTCTCTTGTGCAGTATATACTAAATTATTTTAATAAAAAAAAACATTTCATTCCCCTTCCCTACCATAGAAGAATTCTATTTTCATTATTTTAGATCTATAATTTTCTACATAATTTAGTTTCAGAAGTATGGAGTGGTATTTTTTGTTCTTTAAATATTTGTGAAATAATAGCCTACATTTGAATAAATTTCATACCATTTTCCATCTTTCAAATTTGAATTTTCTTCCATCTCTACAGAAACATTTGATGTTGTACCACAAAAATAGTTTTAGAAAAATATTTCACACACAACTAACTCCCCCCTACACACACTTGAGTTCAACCATAATCATGAAATTACTTCTAGAGTAGGTTATAATGGGATAAATGGATTTTAATTTATCTTCCTAGCAAGGAATTTCATGGCTATTAAAGAAAAAATAAAACTGATAGATGTAAAATGTGGGTTGAAAATATAATTTTAATATAAAAAAAATCTTTTGATATAGTGTATCAATAATATTTGGCATAATTAAAAAATTATAGCATATTTTAATAAAATAAAATATAATAATTTTTAGATATAAAAACATTCCTCAAGTATCTAATAGAAAATATAAATGTAAAAATGATGTGAAAAAAGTTTAGAAACCTATTGGTTTTGGTTAAAATATTAATTGGATAGCACTTGTGAACATTTAGTTCATTTTTTATTAAATATCATCAAATGAGATGATTATAAATTAAGAAAAATAATCTAATTCAGAAATCATTTAAAACATTATAAATTAAAATCATGTATCTTTTTTGAAAAAATCAATATGGTTAAATATTTCCAAAATTATTCAATGAAGTTAAATATATCCTAAAAAACACACCAAAAATTTAAAACATAAAACAAAAACCATACTAGTATTATAAAAAATTCCTATCTGAAATGGTTTTATAATACTGCCCCCACTTATCCAGCTATATAAATTAAAGTTAAATTATGAGAAAAAAAGATAATAAGTGATTAAACAACTGTAAAAGATAAATAAAACCTAGATTATTGGTCCTAAAGGAAACCATGAGTAAATCACCTAACTGTTACCTATTTTATACCTATAAGTAAAGGAATAAAACATAATAATTTAATGAAAGGAAAATTAAATAAATTAAAGTAAATAATTTGGAAAGGTATTGAACTTTTTTTAACCCCCAAGGAGGAACTGGGATGTAATTTCTCCTAGAAAAATAGTTCTAACTATTATCTAAAGTTTTATAGTGGGTGGGCCTCTTCGAGATAAACAACAAAAAATCATTCCTTCCTATGTGAATAACATTTCACTGGTTATTATGTACCATACTTATTGATTATTATAGGTCCATCTACATTTTATGAGGTATAACATTCATGGTGGAAGTAGGAAAAATAATGGGTCCTTTATTTCTTCAACCGTTACCTGTATAGATTTTTGTTCATCGTCCAAGGCCTTTTAAAACTTTTTTTATTAAAATTTTTAGAGAGGAAATCAAGGAAAAGTTCATGTTTAATGAAATGAATATAAGATGAAAAAATATTTAAATATTCCTCCTCATAGTGTATATCCTATAACATAGTTTCTTCTCGTAAATCCATTATAAATTTCTCATATACTCCCTCAATCAGATGTTCAATGGGTTCAATGATCTTTCTGTATTCAACATCATGTTTTTTATCTTCTTCTTATTCACTCTCTAAGGAAATCCATGGGTTGAAAAAATCTAAAAATTTAAAATAGAGGGAGGTATTTCTTAATTATATTTCAATGGACATAGATAAATAATATTTTTAGTTAATATTATCTCCCTATATTGTCTCAGTTTTCAATTATTTTTTAATAGAAAGTTCATAATGGAGGTTAGTTGTGGTGGATTGAGGCTGGTAGTCAATCAGCTTCAACTTCTCTTAAAATTTCAACATCAACTTTTCTTTAAAATTGAATTCTTCTAATCCTTGATCACTTTCTCCAGTAGTGTGCAGCTCATCCAAATATTTAATTTCAATACATAAGGAGTGAGAAGTTTGTTCCAAAAAAGATAAACCTTAAGTAATCAAATATAATGAAATTTTTACTCCATTTACTAATTTGACCTCAATATATTTCTAATAAATGCATACCTCTAGAAGGATTTATGTAGGAGAGGGTAGTGGGTAATCACCAAATTTTTTCTCAACCTCTTTAATAGATTCTTGGAATATATATGGAAATAAGATTGAATCTTGATCTTCATTTTTCACTTATTGATAGAACTATGAAAAGTGTTATGTGGACTCAATTAATTCCATGCCCAAGGATTCTAAAATTGGGTGATCAATGTCCTTTTTTATTTATTTGATGATCACTAAAACACCACTTTTTTAAAAGATAAACTCTGAGGGCCTATAAAATTTATGAAAAGTAATTAAACATTCTCATCTATGGGAGTTGGTGAGTTAAACAATGTTTTGATTTAATTTAAATAAATATAATTTCATAAACAACAATTAAAGGTATCATATGTACTTTATTGTATTAAATCATGGAAATTATTTCAAGGTTTGAAACACCATTTATGGGGTGATACAAAATGTTATTTAAATTTTTATTTGTGCAATATGTTTTGGGAAATCTCTCTTAAAAAGGATTTATATTCCAATTTAATAACTAACTAATCTAATCACTTATTATATTTTTGGTGTTTTAATATTTATTTAAACAAACGAAAAAATGGGAGTTAGAAAATAAAATGAAAAAAATAAAAGTAAAAATTCAATGAAATGCAAATAAAATGAATGAGACTAGTGAGAAAGAAAATAATCACAATAGAATCATCGTGACTAAACATTTATTATATCATATCCAGTAGCATTCCTTCTTAATTAGCACTCCATATTATATGTGTGATCATCCACTTATTCCCCATTTGTGAATATAAAGTGTACATTGAAATAACCAAGTACACATCTAATCCATTTCCCCCTTAGTAATCAAGTTAATGGGATCCAAAATCAATAACACCATATAACTCATCTTATTGTTATAAAATCCCACTAATTCAACACTAAAACATCCAGGATATATTATATTCAATCAAGATTATGGAAGGGGGACAATAGTGCAGGATAAGAATATAAACATTGGACAACAGTAGTGAGGACACGCAATAACCTTTACCCACTATTGATGATCCTTGATATATCCCTAAGTGGATAAGAAACATTAAACATAAGTGCATAGAGACTTGGGATCGACACTGGATTGCTACCCAAAGAAATTATTCATGATAGTCACTCACCATTGTGAGTATTGGATATAATTGTGAAGAGATCACAATGTGATAAAATTAAATAAGATAAATATAAATAGAAAAAATATTATTAGAAATATATAATAAGGTAACTCTAAAAGTGAAATAGAATGTAAATCCTCATCTACCTTAGCCGGTAGCTGAGTATAACCACCCCTATAGTAGAAATAAATTAATTTTAATTTGTAAAGTAGAGGATTAATCATCGATAGTGGTATCTAGAAAGTATCTAAACATGAGGTGAAATTTTCATCACATTCATGTCTTGAAAGTAGTAACTACATGCGGTAGTATCTCATTCTCCTTTTCAGACTGGTAAAAATATCTATGTGGTTGTAGCTTCTAATGCTCTTTATAATTCCCCCTGGGATCACTATGAATTAACTATTATACTTTTAATTTCAATTTTTGGTTATTTAAATAATTTTAAAATATTTTAAATGGATTATAACAACAAGATTAATTCCACAATATAGAAAGAATCACCATAATATAGGGTCTTCTTCAAACTAGGTTGTCATTTTCTCCTCAAAATCTCCTCACAGTGAAACCTTTTCTTCTATGGTGTGAAGCTCCAAATTGTTTTCTTTTATAAAGTATAAAATGTTACATGATTATCTCATGAAAAATAAAATACGCATAGGATAATTGATATATATGATATTTACCTTATAATAATTTGGCTTTCAAGATATATATGATTTTTAATTAATACATATTACATTATTTAACTCCCCCTAATGTGTAACATGTTTTAGTTTTCCGAAATATCAATTCTATTCCACGTGTAAGATAATTATATCCAATATGTATGATGTTAGGCTTAGATATATTTTTTATTTTGGATCAACATCATATGTATCATCTTTCCCCTTTGAAAAGTAAATTTTATAGAATTTTTTCTCTAAAGCATTATCTCACATATGTTCTATAAGAAGAAGAAAAAATATTATGTATCATTGAATCTCTAAAAAATTATCTAAAATATTATGTAAATAATTTTATGAACGATACTTATATAACAATATGTTTTTCAATAGTCCAAAAAAAATGAATATATGTTATGCTTTTCAAAAATTATCTCAAACATGGAAAATATGTAATTTATCATTGAGTTTTCCAAATATTATGTTATGTTTCACTTTTATGGGGGAAAATTATATTACACATCTATCGAAATATGTTATAATTTCCAAAAATATGTTATTCATGGAAAATAAAGTTCAAAAAAATACTTATAAATTAAATAAATAAATAAAATTCATCATTCCTATTTAAAAAAATATTTCAAATTTCCCAGAACATTAACAAAATATTATTTACATCCATTGAAAAATATGATTTAAATGCATGTATTTTCCAATGAAGATCTAAAATAAATAAAAATAATTCGAAATCAGGAATTAATCCATTTTTTCAATTAAACCTAACTTTTTCCTAAAACCTAAATTTTTTATGATTACCCATAAATGATAAAATGGTGGGATTTAAATCATTAAAATATAAAGTAAAACTAATGAACAAAATAGATCTATTAATTATAATTTCTTTTATTTTAATACCTAATTTTATTTAATATAATGTTTAGATAAAACACTAATAGTACTCAGAAACTCATCAAAATAGGAATTATAGATAGTGTAATCATACATGGATTATTAAATGAAATTATACAGATGATCTAAAAAATAATTTCCATGCATCATTTGATAGCCGATGAAGAATTGAACAACCCAAATTATATCCTTCTATATTCAAATGTGCTAAAGGGGAAAGTAAAAGTTATTATATGTTAATCATGTTGGGAAATATGCATCTTAAAATATTTATAATACCTACTAAGAAAATAATAATGGTACTTCTGTATTAAACTCCTCAGAATCTATTCAATGAACAACAATGGGAAATTATCCTTATTTGTGTGCTAGTTTCATCAAATATAGTCTATAAAGACACTCCAAAAATTCTATACAAGGATTGGTAAAAATTCATTATTTTAATTTTTAATTAATAATAGACTATATTTCTTAGAAAATAACTTCACCAAACTAAACCACTAGCTAATAGATATATGATAAATGATTCTAGTAGCTAATACTTTTTTTACTTCCATTTTAATGAATTACAATTGGTTTAGGTTTAGTAATCAATATAACTGCCTTCCCAGTTTAGTATCATTATTTAATAATATATAACTCATGAAAATTGATGGGATAATACTGTGAATGTTATTATGTGTCCATATCAATTCTTTTTTATGCACCCTCAAAAGGTTAAGAAATCAAAATTCATACTCTCTAGGGTGTAAACTATAAATTATGATAGGAAACATATATCTATTCTCAATATATAGATATTTTAAATTTTTATGAAGTGGTTTATGTTCTAATTTTGGGGGATTTTAGATTAATGGGAGGTAATAAGAAAGACTGAGTTCAATTTTCTCATCTAACTACTCAATGGCATCATCTCGGGATTTGGAATAAGATTTTAAAAGTTGATCAAAATAATAAATGTCCATTGAATCCTCAGTATACAAGAAATAATTAATTAATAAACATGCATGGAGTTATTCCAAACCATTATAGCATAAACAATAGGAATCATTACCTAACATGTCTATCATTGATGTACACCTAGAAAGGAGATCACAATAAATAAAATAGTTTTTTATTATGATATATATTACATTAATTAAATTAACTTACTAAGAGGAATGTTCTTATAAGGGGTGCTTCATGGAAGCAATGATCTTGAAGTAATCAATATCACCACCAAATTCCATAGATAATATACCATTATATACCTTAATTATGGTTACTTAAATCATCAAGAAAAGTTTCTATAATATAATTGGGTCATATCCATTTAATCTTTGATCATATATTTTAATCAAATAAAATTATTAAAAAAACTAAATTATTAACCCTAACAAGAACATCCTCAGGAGAACCAATGAGCTGTGAGGTGCTACAGCTTTCCAATTGAACAACTATTTTAGTAGGATTCAACTACCTTACCTATAAATAAGAGAAAATGTAGTGATAAATAACATTTATTGAGGTGACTAAATTAATAATGGAAATAGAAAAGAAATATTCCCCTATAGTGCATAAAATCGGGAATGTCCTCGGATCATTACATTTGGTAGGAAGCATTATTTCGATCAATGTAGCAACATTCTCCCCACCCCCACTCAAGATCACAATTTAATTCCATTGTTGTTTCCTTGGGTGTATAGACATATATTTCAAGAATATAGCATATTTTTTAATTTTCTTCACAAAATCAATCAAGGGGATGTTTACCTACCCCAATTTAACTGTTTTCAAGATTTACTTAACAAGATGAGTTTCTTTTGATATCCATGGTTGGGTATCCATTTGGGGAAATGGAAGAGTCATTTTTGGGCTTGGCGGATAATCAAACTACATTCTATTTCCTTTAGTGAAAATTATCTCTGGATAATGATTTATTTGTTTGAATTTTTAGGGATGGTTGTAATAGAGGATTTATTATGAGGGGAACCTAAAATTGAGGGTCATTAGTATTTTAAGTTGGAAGCTAATTTGAAATTTGATGAAACTAATATTTAATTTATATCTGGGGTAGAATATAGGATGAGAATGAATTTTATCATACTCTTGAATTTTGATTTCACTCACAGAGTTGGTGAGTTTTTTAAATTTATTATTTTGGTCTATTATAGATTATTAAGTCATTTTCATGAATTGCATATTATTTGAAGCTGTTTTTTATTATGCCTTTTAATATAGGATTTAGTTTTGAAGTGGGGTTATTATAAAGGAATTTTTGGTGGTTAAGGATATTAGTGTGGTGTTAGAGGATGGATACTCTTCCCAATGTGGTTTCATGACTGTTGAGGTTGGTGGGAAACCCAATTTTCTTTTAGGCTTCTTTATATTTCTATCTATAGTTGGATGAATATTATAGATCCTCTACTTGGGTGGTTTTATGGAAATCATTGATACATGATCTCAAAACCCTTAAAAAGGTCACTCGATTGTTCCAATTGATTATAACAGTGTTTATAAGAGGAACATCTACTAAATTGAACTGCAGGAGGTAGTTGGGATTTCATGTGGTTAATTGAATGTTGGTGGAGGAGGTTACTTACCTCTTCAAAATTAATGTCCACATTATTATAAAAATCAGTACTCTATACCAAACTAACACTTATAACTAGAATATTGGATCTCAAACCAAACTATTTATTATTAGTTACCCGATTTTAAATGAGTTCCAACACTATGGATTGAGTATTATTATAATGTCCTGACCATATGGACTATCAAAACAGTAGCTGGACTCGTGGAAACATGGAATCAAGTGTTCCTCCCTGTATGTCAGAATATTCTGACAAGAAGTAATGGTATAATTGTGATATAGTTGGGATATTATGCCCTCGAGTTTAGAGTAGCACAATGGTTCAAGAAATGATAAATCAATACACAATAGTAGAGGGTGTAATAATAAATGAAAAATAAGTTAATGTATATAATACATTGAATAAACATAGCTATGCATGAATTTTCAGATGAAGCTACAAAATACAAGCAGGAAAGTCCGTAAAGAAAACATGTCATAATATATAGATAAATTAATGAAAAAATTCCCCAAGTGTGATCTCCCTGATCATCTTGAGTACTAGCTCAATCTTCTGATCCTAAGATCCCATATACATGCACAAGAGCACAAAAAATAATCCAAGACCTGTGAACATGAGGCCTTATCAGGATCCCCAATGCAATGGCAGCCTGATCAAGGTGTGAAATCTAATTGGTAGGACATTATCAATGGTGTATAAAGCATAATCCAATCTATTTATATAAAATACCTAAGTGTGTAGATATAATAATAATTGCAAGGAAATAAATAAATAAATACATCAATCTAAGTTCCCAATGGGATACCCAAACCACACTACCTACTTTGGAATAAGCATGATATATATAAAGGGAATAAACCTATGTAGATTTGGTAAGGATTTAATAATGAGTCATCATAATCAAGTACCCTGATATAAACCAAACCCCAACCATGTGATTTGGATTTGTGGATTCATCCTCTAATTTTGTAAATTTACAGTTCTTATTCATTTATGGACACATCTCTGTATGATAATAAACAAAATCTTGGTCTAGTCCAAGGAAAACCTTATCAAGGAACCTAAGTATCACACTAGGAGCATATCAAATGTCCAAAGACATGGGAGTCCATCTAGGGTGATCCATAAATATAGTCTAAAGGATCACTCTTAGAATAACATAAATCTAGTCCCCACTATGCCCATATCTAGTGTCTCACAAAGGGGGTCTAATTATCACTCATGGCATAGTCTAACCATCTTTACACTGAGTCCGTCCATGGGTGATGCCCTGGGAACTGGTATCGCTCACATGGAGGTAATGTAACTGCATATAGATCTCATCAATGATATACCATATATCACTCTTTTTTTATATAGTCTCAACAACCTATGAGACCTTCCTTTGAATCACATAAAAAGTAACCCAAGTCTCTCTCAAGGTATAACAATGCATCCATTCCTTTTTAAATTTAATTACTAACGATTCCATGTGTATCACCACTCCCTAACATAAATAAATCCTATAAATGAATGGCCACACCCATTTCTCATTTCAATTTAAATAATAACATGACAATGCCCACATATTACATTTAATTCATTAAGTGTTCATTTCCATTATGAGGGATACTAAACAATGTAAAAAAATGATCATGTCCTTTTTGGATTTGAAGATAGTGCACCATTAGGGGTGTTTTATTAAAAATAATTTCATTTATATCAAAACAATTCCTTAATCTAATTCAAGGATAATGTTTAAAAATAATTAAATAAAATCACCTAAAAGGTTTTTCAAGATATAAACATCCACCGTAATATATATATTTATTAAAGAAATAACTTTTAAGGGAATAGTGGGAAACCTTTTGGGTACAAAAGCAGACAGTCAACCAACTTCATAAGTAATGGATAACTCTTTGAATTTTAGGTTATGTAATTTAGACACCTTACCTCAGTAAATACTCCATTTCAGCATGTTGGCCTTTTTATCCAAATCATCATTGAGGAAAACTTAAATATTGTCAGCCACCTTGTCCTGGGTATGGGAAAACTAATCCACAAATATCTTATTTCTGTAGGTTCCCAACTCCTCCTGTGTGGCATTGGTTACTAATTCCTACTCTAAAAATCCTTCATTGAAAATGATAATAAGTTCCCAATCATCACACACCACCATTTAATTTCTACTTAGAGGGATACCTAACCCGAAAATCTCATTTTATGCATGCACTATATCAATGACTGCTGAGTCACCGGCTTGAGCTTCTTTATCCTTGTGATTCGCCAACTCCACAAGATTTTTAGAGCCTTTATACTTTCAATTGAGGTTATTAACCCCACATTTTAGAGGTAGTTTACCTTTTCTTGAAGATCTTGTGATAAGGGGACTAGGTAAATTAGAATATTCCATTCGTCTTTGCTCCCTCTGGGTTTGATTAATAAATCCATCTAAGTTTATGATGGTGTTCTTTCCTTTTTTGAGTATTTTCTCAAATAATCCTATACAATGTGTACTTCCCTTTAATCTAATGACTAAGATTTTGAGGTAGAGTCAGTGTCCTCTTCATAGTTCTGCAGCCTTTTAGGGGGATTCTTATCACAAGTTTCCTTTACATAAATCCTTTCTTCAGGTGCGTGATAGTCACCCTCTCCCAAAATAGAAAACCAATTGTGGGAGTTATTCTATTTGATTCCTACCTCAGGGAAACCATCATACCAGCATATGAAATTTTAGAATAGGATGGGGCCTTTGAAATGAAATTTTTTGGTTCCATGTAACCCAAAACATTTACCTCATTAGACCCCATGATATTTTCCCTCTCGAAAATTCCTCATACCACAAAGACCCATCATGTATTATGTATCTAGTCAAATCAATCAGACTAGAATTCCCTTCTCATAAAATAGATCACCTGTGGAAACATTCTAGATTTTCCAAAAGCATATTGTCTCAGGCCCTGAGTCCACTAATCCAGGTAACTGAACCTCTTTATCTCTAGGTCACTGAAATCTATTTAGGTCACCCAAGTCATGTTTTAGGTGGCCGAATATGACCGCCATATTTGGGTTGACCACCCACTTCCCTGCCTCACAATAGGAATACTTGGTTGCATCCATAACCAAGAGTATATCAGAAGTAGGATAGTACATATGCGCCAAGACATCAAGGAGATTCTCCTTGGGATGGCTCTGCTGAAACTCATCACTGCAATCAAAAATACCACCTCACTCTTTCGAGGTCTGCACTTGGTTAGGACTACACCCAAATTATCATACTAATGCTAGGTTCCCAAGATAACCCTAGAAACCACAATAGTAATTCTATGTTTCATAGCATAGTTTTAGAATCCAGAGGATTTCGCCTTCAATCTTGATTGTAAGGTAGTCAAGTGGGCCCTTTGACACATTAAATTCAATAGAAGTACTTGTATGTACTAGATGGTATTAAACATTGGAACAAGAATCCAAACAAAGGTAGCACCCTACCATGTTGTCGATCAACCAAATAGTCGCTTGATTCTGGAACAGTAAAGGGAGTCTTGAGAGAGAGACCATAGTACAGTTATAAGAGAGTCTCACATCAGGTGAAAATTTAAGGACCGCATAACGAGGGAAAAATGAAAACCCTCCATAGCTCGCGGAGTAGAATCCCAAGCGTAAACTAGGTCATATTCATTTGAGAAACGAATCTGGATATGGTTCGCATCTAAAAGTCCAATAATAGCTCAGTCTTGTAGATTCCAAGATGAGTAAATGAACCTATCGAAGGCATTAATGGAGGGGATTTCTACCCAAATTGGGCCCCCCATGCTGAGATCCAAGAGTGGTGATGCTTCCATAAACAACTCATTCAACCTAAGGCATTTAAATTCTGACCCTCATGGGTGGTCTGGACATAAGGATTACATAATAATTGTTGGTTAAAATACCTCAAGGAGGCCTCTCAGTATGTTCTGGGGGTGATTGTATTTTTCGATAATTCTAGATTATTGTGATTGAGCATTGTTGGTGTTTTCTAAAGTATGAGTTTAAGGTAGTGTAGTTTCCCATTTTTTCCAAATTGTTGGTCCTCAAAATATGATTTTGGTTTTGGGAAAATGGTGATTTATAAATAGGATTACATAGTAAGTGGACCATGTTTCATAGTTTTTATATTTCAAGTGAAGTATGTGGAACATCGAATTAATTCATCAAAGGAAGGGAATCATGAAGTGTGAGATGCAAACCATGTACGAGAACAGTTCATTGGGAGAAAATGGTTTGATGTGAAGTCATGAGGTACACATAATGATTGTGGTTCAAGGTATGGTCTGTTGTTTTTGAAAACAAAAAAATGATTTGAGAAACCAAAAAGGGAATCGTTGTAAAAAAGGTGATGGTGATTTGGGCTACTGCGAAGGAGGTAAGGTAGTACGCGGGCCGCGTAGGGAAATTATTCGCTGAAGGTGCAGTAAGTGGTGGCAGTACCACATTGAAGATTTGGATAATCTCATATTAGAATATTTTACAGATCTATTTTCTTATATATGGATATCTAATACAAGAATCAATTAGATCAAATTCTATTAGAGAAAATCATCGCTCTGGGAATTCAGTGATGTCCAAAGGAAGTTTACGAGGGAGAATTCCACAAAGTTGTTTATTAGGAAGCAATTCTGCCAAAGGTTTTTGTGGCGCACTATATCCCAGAAAGGAAGAGGTACATTGAGGAGGAGTATGTGATATAAAAAAGTGGAAGATCCAATACACAAAGGATATATAGTAGTTTGTGGAGTAGGGGTAGTTCACAGAGGAGGAGGAGTCTGTGAAAGAGGCATTTTGTGGAAGCCATTTTCTTTGTAGAAGCAGTATGTAGAGGCAGTATGCGAAACTAGTATGCAGTGTTCGTACGTAATAGTGGAATAATTGGTAGTGAGAGGAAGAGGTGGTTCATGTAGTATAACCTCTATTTATTATGAGGGAATGAAAAGTGGTATGTAGAGGATTCTAGGTGGTTTGCAGAGGACTCAAGGAATCATTCAACAGAATAAAATAGTTCACAAAAGAAATTTACTCTAACTAAAAATATGTGTAAAAGTGAATTTAATTTATGGGTGAAAACGGAACATCAACAGATAATCCATATAGAGTTTATGATGCATGATTTCATGAAAATTAAGGTACCTATAAGTCCATAAATTGTGAGTGTATCCCTTCAAAGACCAGTGATAAAGGTAAGATTAAGACAATGATCCTTCCCACCAGTAGTGAGCTAGAGGAAGATATATAGGGATTGACCCTTGGGAATGAAGTGAATAGACCCTAAACCTTGTAAGGGTAGTGACCCTAGTTATAGAATATCTATCCCAAACCTTATAATTGGAAGTGAGCTTTAGTGGATTTGGTGTATTGGAAAATCGCCATTTTATGCTCCTTGGATGTATCCTAGTGACGGTGATCCAAGTAAAAATCATTATGTCCTATGAATGATTTCATTTTTGTTTATATATTTCTATAGGAGAAAGTGAGAAGTTTCTTTTCTTGATGATGAAACATGATCAGAAGGGGTAGTAGTTTTAATCTATCATACCTTGATTCACCCCCCCCCCCCAGGGTATTTGACCTAGTATACCTAACAATTGATATTAGAGGGAAAGGTTAAAAGTCAGTGGTTCTATCTCAAGGGAAGAAATGGAGGTGTTTAATCACAAATTAATTATGATATTTTATGGTAACCAATTACAACTATAGAAGAATTGGATGAAACACTACTTTTGATCATTAGTAATGGATGTCTTCATAGAATTTATGCCTGGAATATTAGCTAATATCAATAGTGGTGCTTTATCAGAAGCTGAAAGAAGAGAATTGGATGCAGATTCTAAAGTGATCAATGATTTAGAAGGATACCTATCAAATGCAATTTAAATGAAGGTGATTTCCTAGAAAACATCACATGTAATGTTGGAAAATATGTCGAATATCTATTACGGAGATTCAAAGGTCAGATAGGCAATGCTACAGGTTTTGTGGAACAAGTATGAAGATTTGAGAATGTACCCAGATGAATCAATTGATGCACTCTTTGATAGGGAGAATATTGTAATGGGAGATATGTGTGGTCTTGGATAAGTCATTGAAGATATAAATATTGAGAAGTGTATCTTGAGGAAACATCCACCTCAATTTAATCTAAAAGTTTTAGTATTGAAAGATAAATATCCAAAGGACTTGTCATTGGATAACATGCGCAATACTCTTGTTGCATATGAAATGCGAAATGATGATAATGATTTAGTGGAAAGTGGGAAGTCCAAAGAAGTTGTATTAATGGTCATGAATAACCTCTTTGTTAAAGATAGTGATGAGGAAGAAAATTGGGATGATGTAATGTCATTTTTTATCCACAAGTATGAAAAGAGAAAAATTAAAGTACAAAGTTAAACTTCCATTTTCATGCTTTTGATGTGTAAAGATTGGGAATTTTGTAGTAAAGTGTCCTAAGAATATTGAAGATGATAATGAAGACAATGATGAAAATCCACCAAATAAGTATTCATCTAATGTAAAAGGTATGAAAAGTGATAAGAGAAAATTCTTCAAAAAGAATATTCTACTTTCAAAAGAATATGAAATTTCAGAAGAATATGAGGAAGAAGTGATGGAGGACTATAAAAATCCTGAAGTGGACACTTTGCTGGGTGTTTCTAGAAATTAATTAACAAAAGAAGAAATAAATAGTGATTTGAAATATGAAAAAGAAGAGTTCTTCTTCAAGCAGAATTAGAAGCTTCTCTTGAATAGATAGATGTTTGGAGATCTAAAACAAAAAAATATAACAGTATGGTTCATGTTTCCCAACTCTATATGTAGTAGCAGGAAGAAGAGAAGTCTAAGATAAATGAAGATATTGAGAAACTGAAGTCTTCAATTCCCAAAATCTCAAAAAAGGTGGATCATTACAAACTAAAAATTGGTGAATAGAAAAGATAGATCAATAGTTTAACTGAAACTAGAAAATAAAAAAAAAGTATCCTTATTAAAGAATATGAAGAGGAATTCATAGGTTTGTGAAGAAATGTTAAAGATCCAGAAAAATTGTGGACTCCAGCTATGGCATCATGAAAGAAGATCGTACATACAACAAAGATGATAAAAGTTGAGTATAGTGGTCTAGTAGAACATTAGCAATACTCAAATTAAAATGTTAAGGATGAAATGTGGTTTGATCTAAAATAGAAATCAGTAACTGTTGAATTCATACCACCAGTACCCACTCCAAGATTGAAAATTTATTTGGGTATGAAGAAAAATCAAAAGATTCAGAAAGCCCAAGGGACAAGTAGTTGTGTATTATTTCCACATATAAGTTTACCCCTTATAAGATGATATTGTTGTGGAAGGATGGGACACTCAAAAAAAATTGTTCAATAACAAAGAGGTACCAAAGGGAACATAACCAACATAGGAAGTCATACCGAGATCAATTTTTTTGGTCATCATTTGATAATAACTATTTCAGATGTGGAGGATTTAGACACATAAAAATATATTTCTCATTAACAATATAGAGGAATGTGCTGAAAAATATTGATATTGGTTATAAGTAGTAGACAAATGTATCATCAAATGAGCTTACAATGAAAAATCAATTTTCAACTCTACAAGATGAAGCTGGTCCATCATATTTCAAGGAATTTCAAGAGTATCAATCCATACTTGGTATGAATTTAGAAACATGGATCCAAAAGAAAAGACTTGAGCAGACAGTTGTTGTAGAGATTATGTTCAAGGCATCAGATTGCACCAGGATATGGATCATTGATAGTGGATTCACCTACCATATGATAAGAAACAAGGATAAAATGACAAGAATAAAGTATGATAAAGAATGTATCTTATAATTTGGTAATGATTATGGGTTGAAAATCATTGTCTCTGGGAAAGAAGAGTTTGGGGTAAAAGACAATAGATGTCATATTTCTTAGTTGTGGAAGGTCTTAGTTACAACTAATTATGTGTAAGTCAATTGTGTGGATCAGGACATGGCATAATCTTTTCAATGAAATTATATGTCATGAAGGAAAAAGATAGTGTTGTAGTAATCTCAGGAAAGAGTGTGAAAGGTAATAATTACCTTGTGAGTGGAGAAAGATATATGTTTTTTCTGTCTTAGGAAGAAGAAAATAAGTTGTGGTATTCAGCCAAATTCCCTTATAGGATTTGGTGAAATATGATGCTGCTCGAGATCTTATGATTTTATCACATGATCATACACATGTGTGATGTTTGTCACCAAGGTAAGATCATTTGAAAGACATATAATGAAAAAGAGTGAATTTTGACATGATTTCCTGAGTTGGATCATATTGAAGCATGTGGACCAATATCACTAAGTGAACTTGATGGGAGGCGATATTATATTCTATTAATTGTTTATTATAGCATAATGGAATGGGTTTCAATAATTACCCATAGGTATGAGGTGTTTAGATGCTTTACAAGATATCAACAGAAAGTTGAAAAGATGTAAGATAAAAAAAATCCAAATGAACCAGACAGATAATGGAATAGATTTCACAAATAGCCAAGTGTTGGATTATCTCAAGAATCATGGGATATGGCATCAAGTTTTAGTAGTGAGAGAACCATAGCATAATTTAGTAGCTAATAGAATAATATGGATTGTAAACAATATGGCTAGAATAATGCTCACTGAGAAAGACCATCTAGATAAATTTTGGAACAAAGCAGTTACGATAGTAGTCTACACTTCAAAGAGAGCATTGTTGAGTCCAAAAGAAGAGAAGACTATGTATGATTTATGGTATGGAAAGAATCTATTATTTAAGTAATTTTAAATCCTCAAAAGTAAGTGTTTCATTCTCAATAAGGAGAAACATAGGAAGTTTGAATCCCATGGGGATGAAGGGAAATTTTTTAGTTACTCAAAGAAAATAAAATCATATAAATTATTTAAGAAGAGGATACGAAATGTTGTCTAATGTAATAATGTAACCAAAGTTGAGAATGAGAAGAATATTTAGAAAGTACATGATCAGTATCAGGGGGATAGTAATGAATAAATAGTCAGATCAAGGGATGATCCAGTTATAGAGGATGATTTAGAAGAACACTCAATGATGATATGGATGAAGATAAATTAGTATCTACATAAGGACTAGTGAGAAGAACTGAATTTGATAGAAAAACATAAATGGTGATCAGACATCACCAATGTAGACAAGGATGATGAAGAATCTATATCAAGAATCATACTTTTCATAGGAAGAGCCGAATTTTTTTGGTGAAACAGCTGGTGATGAGAATTGGGTTCAGGCTATGAATTAAAAGATTGAAAAAATTGAGAAGAATCGAACATGGAATAACATTTCAAGGCCAACCGATAAGAGTTTCATTGGGACTAAATATTTATTTCACAACAAAATGAATGAATATGGTGTTGTTATTAAAAATAAAGCATGACTTGTGTGCAAAGGGTACTCTTAGATATAGGGTATAGAGGTTGATGAAACATTTTCATCTGTTTCAAGGTAAGAGACAATTAGATTATTCTTGGACAGAGTAGTGAAAAAGAAGTTCAAGGTTTTCCATAGGGACATCAAGTCAACATTTCTGAATCGGGTTCTAGAAAAAGAAGGTTATATTGAGTAGCCAGATGGTTTTCTCATGCATGAATATGATAACATAGTTTAATATCTCAAGAAGGAATTATATAGTGTTAATCAAGCACCAATATCATGGTATTCAAGGCGAGATAAGTTTAAGAAAAATCTCGGTTTTCTGTGTGGTGGAGTTGATTACAATCTATATGTAAACAATGACAGTAATAAAAGAATGATGGTGCCAGTATATGTCGATGACATAATCTTTGTAGGACCAGATGAAGTGCAATTCAAATTTTTACACCCCTGGGTTGTCTAAAAATAAATGGAAATGCATGAAACTTTGTTTTAAGTAGATATTGATAACTAGCCTTTAAAAATAATTTTTCCACTACTATATTTTGAATTTCGAAGAACTTTCATCTACAATTGTTTTTAGTATGTCATTTGCAGTCTAATGGATCCATCTTGTTTTTTGGTTAATAGTAACATACCCTTATAAATAGTAATATGAATAGTAATATGACCCTATCGAATAGTAAATTGTGTTATTATTTTATTTTCATAAGGTTTTAAGATAATGAAATCTTGGTTAATTTTTCAATGTGATATATAAGTAGTTATAGTTTTTAAATTAATAATTTTTGAATTAAGTATGATTTTAATTAAAAATTAAATTAATAATATTAAGAAGATTAGTCAATTCTACACATCAAGAAATGGGAAGGCTGAATTTTTGGTATTTTTCTAAAATTCTTGAATTTTTGATGAATAGTGAAATAGTGTAAAATACCATATATTCAAATTATCAGTGAAATACAATATATATGACATCATAAGTGATATAAGGCCACTTGGTTCGAACTCACATACCATTTTTACTATTTGGGTTACAATAATTAATATTATTCATAATCTTGAGCTAAAATATTAAAATAATGTTTAAAATAATGTTTCATACTTCCTCTCCTCCACTATAAATACCACCCTCATTTCCCTCCTCCTCTTACACCTCTCAAGCTAGGTGCCTTACCTAAGTTCTACCCAATACGCATCCCAAATCTCTTCCCCACTTCTTATATCTTCTAGTCTCACCAAAAGGCCCAAACCAAATGCCTTAAGAAGGATCTCAAGGAGAAGACATCAAGAGGTAAACATCATCTTTAGTTTTCTTTCATTTCGTTAATTTTAAGTTATTTTTTTATTTTTATTTGGATTATGTTGGTATATTTCATTCCATATCACCCTTACTCCCCATATTATGTAAGATTTATGAGATTCCACCTTTTCCCATCAAACTATTTTATGAAATTTTATGTGACGTCATTAGGCAGTTGAATTTTCGTGACAGATTTCTCATTTTTTTTTCTTTCATTTTGAGTTCATTTCTTCTTTTTCATCACCTGATCTTATCCAATAAGAATAAAATATATTGAATCATATATATTCTATACTTTCCCGTGTTCATGGAAAATTATTCATTAATATTCTTCTCCTCCCCCACTTATTCATGGAATTAAGGACATTGTCTGTGATGTGTCGAATTACCGACATCGTGGACGATGTGATTTCAATCTTCTTTAATTACTTCAAAGAAGTTCATGAAAAAAAAAATTATGGTTGAACTAGGTTATAATATATGTATTATGTCTCATTCATGGTTCTTTAATTATTTTGTACTCATGGTTTTAATTTATAAAACAACAATGTGGTCGTTGTTATCAAAGAACCACTAAAATGATCTAAATGAACATCATAAATATTTTAACTTATGAATCATCCTCATGTAATAATTAAAAATGATAAATGATATAATTTATTGTTCTAGAAATATTTAAATAATACTCCATTCCAATTTAGTAGTTTCACTTCCAATCAACAAGAACAGTCCATCATGAACTGATCATTAAATCATGTAAAGAACTCACACAAAATGGTGCAAGGAACAAAATACTAACAATTAAAGGTTGAAATGTTGTAATGAAATGATCATATAATGTATTATAAATATGGATATAATTCTTTAAGATATTAATAACACTATTTTAACCATTATACAAGATTTTTAACCATTTTTTAAGTAAGACAAGACTGAGGTAAGAGAATTCTTAACCTGATTTCTATTCTTTGGGTTAACCTTATACTTCGTTATTTATGTGGTATTATAATTTATTGTGGTATGGGTTATATTTATATTATTTTTTATGTGTATTTAAATTAGAAATACATATTCCATTCAATCTATTAAATCTCACTTCAATTGTATGATATTTATATGGGTCTTTTTTTTAAATCTGCTTTTACAATTCTGTTTTACAATATTCAAAAGAATTGTTTTTATGAAATTATTTAGGTTGTATAATTATGTTATGGTTATTGGGATTTGTATATGATTAATTGTGGTACCTATATTTCCCTCCAATTCATTGGTTATGTGTAATTTGGTGGTCGGTCGTATGGATACTCCAAGTGTAACGATGATGGTCACACAAATTGTAAGGTAGCCATCAGGGTTAAAATTATAAGGTAGCTGAGAGGGTTACAACATTATGTAATTAATGCCCCAAGATACCTTTATTTTTATATTTATGTTCTTATGTATTGTGTAAATCTTGTGTAAATCACATGTTTCACAAAGTAATTATATATGAGTAATGATTTTGTCTTTTGAAAATGTTTTCATACATTATAAGTATTCATGGACTAATGTTATCATTCCTTCTTTTACATCCCATACTGATCTTTTTGTGCTCATCCCAAGTTTTTTAAATTATTTTCACGATTCATAAGGCTTTTTAATACAAATAAGGAAGACAAGTTAAATGATTGAATAATTGTCAAAGAAATCATGTTTTAAGCTTTAACGTTTTATATTTTGAAAAAAAAAATGGAAACTCATTTTATGGTATCCACTCTGTAAAAATGTGTAATGTGATGAATGTATTATGTCCCAATTATCCAAAGTTATAAACATAAACAGATCCTCAATGTAAAAGTAAGGGATTTCTTGACTAAAATCAAGATTATCTAATGTAATAAGGCTAGGTCCGTATAGTTGGTATTAGAGGATGGTTTATATAAATTTTGGGGTTAGGATGATATTAAAAGAATAAAATAAATGTTTTTACTCTATGTTTAATTTGAAATGTTATAGAATTTAAAGATTACCATGTTTATTTTTCTATGATATGTTTATTCAAAATGGTTTTCCGTAGAAGTAATTAGGAAGCTAAAGAGAGAGGCGCTGACATAATGACATCCTTCTAAATCTGCATCCAAGAATGGTAGGGATTAGAACTGAGAAGTTTGTTATAGTAATGGCTCTGCTAATGCAAGCAATAAATGGTGGTGGAATCCATGAAAGAGAACAACCAGAGTTACCACAATGGAACATGACAATAGTGGAACATTTTATGAGACAACACCCTCTTTTTTCAATGGATCTTCAGACCCAGTAGCGGTTGAAGGTTGGATTAATGCCCTTGAAAGGATATTCGATGTTATGGGATGTTCAGACAATCAAAAGTTAATTCTTTCCATTTATCATTTTGAAGTTGGGACTAATCAATGGTGTTGAATGGTAAAGAATATCAAAGGTAGAGAGGATATTGATTCCTTAGAGTGGGATGAATTTAAAAGTCTCTTCCTGGAAAAACATTTTCCTAAGCTGGTGAGACTTAAGATACAGAAGAAATTCCTTGAATTGATGAAAAAGGAGTAAGATTCAGTGGATTTGTATGATGTGAAATTCACTCGACTAGCGAGTTATGCTACAAATATAATTCTAGATATTGATAGAAAATTCAACAGCTTTTACCCAAGACCGAATCCAAGGTATCGAAGGGAATTTGCCTCCTGTGAATTGAAAAATTCTGAGAAACTTTTCTCATGTTCTGAGAGGGTAGAGATGAAGTTTTTTAGTGACCAAATGCATTTTGGAAACAAGGAGAGGAAGATGTCTAGATGGAAAGTGATGGGAAAGAATCAACAAAAGAAATCTGATGGTAAGAAAACCTAGTTTCTAGTTTGTAAAAAGTGTGGAAAGAAGCACACTGCGGAATGACTTAGAAAAATTGGGAAGTGTTTTAAATGTGTTAAGTTTGGACATATAGCCTGAGATTGTAATAAAACTGATCTTATGACTAATCCTAATAAGAAAACTGTTAAGTGTTTTAAATGTGGTGAGATGGGTCACTATGAAAAATCCTAACCAAAGAGAGATCCATTTGATGAAAAGAAGCCAGACTATAATTAGCAAGGTGTATTGAGATATTTTGCAAATACATAAGCAGATTTCAATCCATCCAATAAAGTTGTATTAGGTATTTTGTTTATTTAATCATAATTTTCTAAAGTTTTGTTTGATACAGGGTCTATACATTCCTTTATCTCAAATAATTTTTTTGATAAATTGGATATTTTACCTCAAAAAATGAGACGGAAACTTGTTGTTAAAACACCAGGGGGAAATATGATATCAAAGAAGAATTATAAGAATATTTCTATTGTGGTATGTGGAAATAATTTACCTAAAAACCTTGTTGTTTTACCCTTAGTCGAGTTTGATGTTATTCTGGGAATGGATTGGCTTTCTATTTATCAAGTTAAGATTGAATGTAGAGCTAAAATATTTGTTTTTTTTAAATGTTTCAGTTTGTATACAAGAATGAACCCATAAAATTGATATCATATCTGGAAGCTAAAAACTGTTGAAATATAGAAATGAAATTTATCTTGTTCATATTGTTGAAAACAAAGTTACTATTGAGATTGATGATGTGCTAAGGGAAAATGAATACCTTGATGTTTTTCTTGATGAGTTACCTAGTGTCAAACATAATCAAGAAGTCGAGTTCACAATTGAAATATTTCCTGATTCTAAGCTAATTTTAAAACCCCAATATCATATGGAACAAAAAGAACTTCCTGAATTGAAAAATATATTGCAAGATTTTCTTGATAAAGGATTCATTTGTCCTAGAACTACACAATGAGGAGCTCCTATTATGTTCATTAAAACGAAATATGGTTCCATGATACTTTTCATTGATTATAGATCTTTGAATAAAATCTGTATTAAAAAAAGTATCATTTTCCTCATATCGATGACTTCTTTGATCTTCTCTAGAGTGCTCAGTTCTTTTCCAAGATTTACTTTAGATCCGGATACCATCAGCTGAAATTGAAGGAAGATGACATTTCGAAAACTGTCTTTCAAACTAGATATGGGCATTATGAATTTTTTGTTATTCCATTTGGGATAACTAATTCACCTATTGAATTCATGAATCTTATGAATATAATATTTCATGAGTTCTTAGATAAGATTTTGGTTGTGTTTGTTGAAAGCATTCTAGTATTTTCTAAAAATAAATAGATGCATGAAAAACATCTAAGGGTTGTTTTAAAAACCTTAAAAGAAAAGAAAATGTATGGAAAATTCAGCAAGTTCAATTTTTGGTTGCAACAGATTTCTTTTCTTGGGAATATTGTAAATAATAATGGAATAATAGTTGATCCAACCAAAACAAAAGTGGTTGATGAATGGAAAATACCTAAAAATGATATAGATATTTTTATTTTTCTTGTATTAACAGGTTATTACCAACATTTTGTTAATAATATTGCACAGTTTTCTAGACCAATAACTATGTTTACATGAAAAGGGTTTAAATATATTTGGACAGAAGAATGTGATGTTTGTTTTCAAGAACTGAAGAAATGATTTGTGAATGCTCTAGTTTTGGACATGCTTTCCCAAAATGTTGAGTTTTTTATCTACAGTAATTCTTCTTTGAAAAGAATGGGTTGTATTTCGATATATAATTATCATGTGATTGCTTATGGTTCAACACAACTTAAACCTCGTGAGTTAAATTATTCCACACTTGATTTGGAATTGACAGCTATGGTTCTTGCTTTGAAAATTATACGGCATCATTTATAAGGAGTGAAATGTCAAATATATACTAACCATGATTGTCTAAAGTATATATTTACTTAGAAGTAATTAAACATGAGGTAGAGAAGATGTCTTGAACTGATAAAGGATTGTGATTGAAAGATCAATTTCCATCCCAAAAAAATCAAACAAAGTGGTGGATTCCTTGAGTCAAAAACATCATGCATCATTGACAATGTTACATTTGAAAAATGATCCCTTGATTATTGATTTGATGAATTTAGGATTAGAAGTTGTTAGTGTAAGAAATACCTATGTTTTTTCTTAGGTTTCATCGCAGTCATCGTTATCATATAGAATTAAGAAAGTGCATAAGGAAGTCCACGAGCTACAGAAAAAGGTAAAATTGGTTAAAATGAGTAATTTTGTAGAATTTTTACCTTGATAAAGATTGTTTTTTATGAATTGGAAAAAGGTTGTGTGTGCCTTATGATTCTCATTTGAAGAATGATTTGTCTAGTGAAGCTCATAGTTCTCTATTTTTGGTTCATTCTGGAAGTACTAAGATATACAGATACCTTCGGAAGTATTATTGGTGGGATGGAATGAAAAGAAATATTTCTGATTTTACTGTGAAATTCTTGACATATAAACAAGTTAAAGTAGAGTGGTAGTTACCGAAGAGGATGCTTCAGCCTTTTCCAGTTCCAAAGTGGAAATGGGAGAATGTATCCATGGACTTTGTGGTGGGACTACTAAAGACTTCTCGAGTTAATAATGTGATTTGGGTTATTTTTTTTCAGTTTACAAAATTTGCAAATTTTCATTCTATTCAAGATATAATGTCTTTGGATCAGCGTTCTCGATTGTACCTCAAAGAGATTGTCAGGATACATGGATTTCCTTTTTCCATTGTATCTGACTAGGATCCTAGGTTGACTTATAACTTTTGTAAGGGACTTTAGAAGTCATTTGGCATAGAATTCAATTTCAGTACATCTTTCCATCCTCAATCAGATGTCCAGTCAGAACAAACGATTCAGACTTTGGAGGATATGCTTCAAACTTGTTCAATGGACTACTAGGGAAGTTGGGATCAGTATCTTTCTTTAGTTGAGTTTTATTATAATAAAAAAATTTATTCTAGTATTCAGATGGAACCTTTTGAGGCTTTGTATAGGAAGCGGTGTCAGACTCCAGTGTTTTGGGATGAATTTGGTGAAAGAAATTTCATGGGGCTAGAATTAGTTGAAGAAGAGCTTGGGAAAGTTAAGATGATCTAGTAGAACATGAGGACAACTCAGAGTAGGCAGAAACATTATGCAGATAACATAAGTAAATACTTCTCTTTCGAGGTAGGTTACCATGATTTCTTTAAAATCTCTCCTTGGAAAATTGTGATTTGTTTTGGTATGAAAGGGGAGCTAAGAAAGCATTTCATCGGGGCTTTTGAAATCCTGGAGAAAGTTGGAATAGTTTCATACTGAGTTTCTTTGCCTCCTATTTTGTCTCAGGTACACAATGATTTTCATGCTTTCATTTTGAGGAAGTATGTGCCGGATTCATCACATGTCTTGAGCCCAGAAGTAGTTCAGCTAGAAGAGAACCTTTCTTATAATGAGAAACCATTTTAGATCCTTGATTGAAGGGAACCTGTATTACAGAATAGGAAAATCCACCATGTAAAGGTTTTGTGAAGAAACCACATGGGAAGAATCAACATTTGAGTCGGAAAATTCTAGGAGAAAAAGGTACCCACACTTGTTTAATAAGTAAATAAAAATGTGAGGACAAAATTTTTAGAAGGTGGGAATAATTTAACACCCCGATTTTTTCTAAAAATAAATGGAAATGCCTGAAACATTGTTTTAAGTAGATATTTATAACCATCCTTTAAAAATAATTTTTCCACTTATATGGTTTGAATTTGAAAAAACAATCATCTACAATTGTGTTCAGTTTGTCATTTGGAGTCTAATGGAACCAAATTGTTTTTGGTGAATAGAAACACACCCTTATGAATAGTAATATGAAAAGTAATATGACCCTAATAAATAATAAATTTTGTTATTGTTTTATTTTCTTAAGGCTTTAAGATAATGACATCTTGGTTAATCTTTCTATGTGATATAAAAGCAGTTATAGTTTTTAAATTAATAATTTTGGAATTAAGTATGATTTTATTCAAAAATTAAATTAATAATATTTATAAAATTATTCAATTCTACACATCAAGAAATGGAATGGGTGAATATTTGGGATTTTTCTAAATTTTTTAAATTTTTTTGAATAGTGAAATACGGTAAAATACCGTATATTTAAATTATAAGTAAAATACACTATTTATGATATCATAAGTGATGTAAGGCCACTTGGTTTGAACTCACATGCCATTATTAATATTTTGGGTCACATTAATTAAGACTATTTCTAGTATTGTGCAAAAATATTATAATAATGATTAAAATAATGTTAAATACCTCCTCTCCTCCACTATAAATACCACCCTTATTTCCCTATTCTTCATACACCTCTCAAGCCATGAGGCTTAACAATGTTCTACCCAATACTCCTTCCAAGTCTCTTCCCCATGTTCTACAGCTTCTGGTCTCACCAAAAGGCAAAAACCAAAGGCCTTAAGAAGGATCTCAAGGAGAATATATCAAGAGGTAAACGTCCTCTTTTGTTTTCTTTCTTATCTTTCATTTTAGGTTATTATTTTTATTTTACATTATATTATGTTGGAATATGTCATTACATATCCCACATATATCCCATATTATATATGTGTGATGAGATTCCCCCTTTCTCACATCAAACTATTTTATGAAATTTTATGTGACGACGTTGGGCTGCAGAATTTTTGTGAGATATTTCTCAATATTTATTTTATTTTGAGTTCCTTTCTCCTTTTTCATCACCTCCTATTATCCAAGAGGAATGAAATCTCCAAAATCATGTATATTATGGATTTAATAATGTTCATGGAATGTTACTTTTCAATATTGTTCTCTTACCCCACTTATTCATGGAATTAAAAACATTGTTTGTGATGTGTCGAATTACGGGCATCGTGGACGATGTGATTTCAATATATTTTAATTACTTCAAGGCTGGTCATGAAACCATTTTTATGGTTGAACCAGGTTATAATATATGTATTATTTCTCATTTATGGTTCTGAAATTCTATTCTACTTAGGGTTTAAATTTATAAAACAAAATGAGGTTATTATTATCAAAGAACCACTAAAATAATCTAAACAAACATCATTAATGTTTTAATTTTTGAATCATCCTCAGGTGATAATTCAAAATGATAAATGGTATAATTCATGGTTCTTGAAATATTTAAATACCACTACATTCTGATTTTGTATTTTCACTTACAATCAATAAGAACAATCCATCACGAACTGATCATGAAAATCATGTAAAGAACTCACCCAAAGTGTGCAAGGAAGAAATAATACTAAAAATTTAAGGATGAAATGATGTAATAAAATGATCGTATAAGGTATTATAAAGATGTATATTATTCTTTAAGATATCAATATCACTCTTTTAACCATTATACAGGGGCTTTAAACAGTTTTTATATAAGATAATCCTGAGGTAATGGAATTCTTAACCCGATTTCCATTCTTAGGGTTAACCTTATACTTCATTATTTATGTGGTATTATAATTTATTGTCTGATGGTTTATGTGTATATTATGTTTTATTATGTGTATTTATGGTGTATATACATATTCCATCCACTCTATAAGTATCACTTCAATTGTATTATATTTATAAGGGGCTTTTCTTTTAAAATCCTCTTTTACAATTCTATTTTACAAAATTTAAAGAAAATGTTTTTATGAAATTATTCATGTTATAGGATTATTTTCTGGTTCTTGGGAATTGTATATGGTGAAGGGTGGGAACTATATTTCCCTCCTATGCATTGGGTATGTGTAAGTTGGATGTCGGTCGTATGGTTACTCCAAGTTTAACTGTGATGGTTACACAAATTGTAAGGTAGCCATGAGGGTTACAAATTATAATGTAGCTGATAGGGTTACAACTTTATGTAAGTAATGACCTAAGATACATTTATTATTATATTTATGTTATTATGTATTGTGTTAATCTTTTATAAATATCATGTTTCAAAAAGTAAGTATATATGATTGATGAGTATGTCTTTTGAAAATGTTTTCAAATGTTATAAATATTCAGGGGCTAATGTTCTCTTTCCTTATTTTACATCCCTTAATGAGATTTTTGTGCTCATCCCATGTTTTCTAAATGATTTTCACAGGTCATGAGGATGTTTAAGAAAAAAAAATAACCCAAGTTAAATGTTTGAATATTTTTCAAGGAGATCATGTTTTAAGCTTTAATGTTTTATATTTTCAAAAAAAAAGGAAACTTTTTTTATGGTATACACTCTATAACAATGTCTAATGTTATGAATGTATTAGGTCCCAATTCTCTAAATCTCTAAACTTGAAAAGATCCTCAATGTAAAATTATGTGATTTCTTGGCTAAAATCATGATTATGTAATGTAATAAGGATGGTTCTCGGTACAAAAAGTCATCTGAATTCATGAAAAGTGAGTCTGAAATGTAATTGATAGGTAAACTGACGTTTTTCCTTGGTTTATAGATAACACAAATAAATAATGGCACATTCATTTTTAAATATAAATATGTCCTGAAAGTTTTTAGAAGTTTTGGAATGGATAATTTCAAGGAGATGATGGCTTTGGTAGATACTCTGATGAAATTGTATTGGGATGATGAAGCATAAGCAGCCAATGTCACAGAATACAAGTAGATTATTTGCAGTCTATTGTATTTAATAGAGACATGACCAAATATTATTTTATCCACATGTTTAGAAGCATGATATAAAATTATTCCCAAAGAAATCCACATGCTTGCAGTAAAAAAATAATTTGGTATATCAAGGGCACTGTGTATTTTGGTTTGTTGTACAATGATAAATCTCAATAAGAGTTATTGGGATATACAAATGCATATTCGTCAGGATCATCAGATGATAGAAAATATACATTGGTAGGTTCTTTCTATCCTGGTGGATTGACTATTTCTTGGCTAATAAATAAATTAGATTATATTTCATTGAGAAAAGTAGAAGCTAAGTTTATTGTGACTACTCAAGCTTGAAAAAAAACTATTATGGATGACGGGGCAACATGATGATATGGGAATAAAAGTGAAGTCTCCAATCAGAATCCATTTTGATGATTCAAGTTCTATTAATCTTATAAAAAATCAATTCCATCACTCAAGGGAAAATAACATTGAAATAAAGTATCATTTCATCAAGGAGAAGGTTGAGAATGGGCTTGTAAAGTTAAAGTATGTTTCTATAGAACAATAGGTTGTGGAAATTATAGAAAAGGTATTACCCAAAGAATCATTTTAAAGGCATCAACTAGATTTAGGAGTTTAGTTGACTCCCCACACTTGAAAAAGTGTGGATGTGGGTCCCCCACTCTTCGAGGTATGGTGTGTTTTTCTCTAATGTGATAATTTTTTTATTTACCCTATTAGATACATAAAAGGAATGGACTTTGGGTTTGTTGAAAAGGTGTAGAAACTGTTGCTTTTAAATGGGATAAAATTTCATAATAAATACATGGGGAGAAGCTGTTAGGTGAAGCAATGAGATAGGGGGAGTTAAAGCTGTTTGGGGAAGCAGTGACATAGGGGGAGTATTAAATCTGATGATGCTAAGCATGATCGATCCAAGGATATATATCACTGTAGTTGAGGTTCGTGATAAAATCATAAGGGTGGTTTTTTAATGGAAGGAAGTGATTTGTTGATGATATTTTCATTATACTCATGCATCTCATGCTGATCATGGATCATGTGGGCTTAGAGTGTGTGTTGTGTAAATCCTTAATTGTTGTCTTAATCACAAGAATTAAATTCTAGAAAAAATTTGGAAGAATCGTTAATGAGATACCAATTTATAAAAGTGTTATCAATAGACCCAAAGGGGGTATTGTTGGGTAAAAATTCCTCAAGAAGACATCTTAGTATGTTTTGGGTGTGATTGTGTTTTTTGACCGAGCTAGATAATCATAAATGAGCTTTGTTGGTGTTTATTGAAGCAGTTGTTTAAGTTGGAACAGTTTCCTAATGTTTGCTAAGTTTTTGGCCCCCTAAATCAAGATTTTGGTTTTTGGAAATGGATTATTTCCTCATAAGAGTACACAATACGTGAACCATGATTCCTATTTCAAAGATTTCAAAGGTGGTATGCGGAACATCGAAGGAATTTTTAAAAGGAAAGGGACCGCAAAGCATGAGACACAGATCGCGTACAGGAATGGTTTGGGGGGGAGAAAATGGTTTGTGGTGAAGTTATATGGTACATTGAATGCTTTTGGTATGTTAGATGCCCTATTGTTCATGAAAATGTGGTACTGATTTGAGAAACGGTGAACAGGATCATTGGTGAAAATGTGATGGTGATTTTTGTTGTTGTGAAAGAGGAAAGTCAATATGCGGACCACATAGAAAAACAGTCCATGGAAGATGTAGTACCCGGTGAAAACGGTACCACATTGAATATTTTGGTAATCTCAGATTAGCGGATTTTTCAAATATATTTTCTTATTTAAGGATAATAGGTCCCAAAATTAAGTAGAGAGAATTCCATTTGAGAAAATCATCCCTCTAAGAATTTTTTGAAGTCTGAAGGATGTTCGGGTGGAAGAATTATGTGAATTGGTTCATACAGAAGAAAAATCTATTGAAGGTTTTTATTGGTAACTATAGACCACAATAGAAGTGATACATGGAGGAGGAAGAAATGGTACACAAAAGGGGAAGATTTGGTATGTAGAGGAGAGATAGTTATCCACGGAGAAGGGGCAGTTCACGAAGGAGGAGTGGGTCAAAAAACTTGGAGTTTGTAGAATAAGAAAGTCAGGTACGCATAGGTGGTACGTGGAAATGGTATGTGGTAGTGGAAGAAGAGGTATTATGGGGAAGAGGTTTTACACATAGAATACCATCTACTCAGTATATTGAGAAGCCAGGTGGAATGCGGAGGAAGCTAGGTTGTTCACGGAGGACTCAAGGAAGTTTATAAAAGATTAAAACAGTTCATGAATGAAATTTCCACTAACTAACTGTATGAAGAAAAGTGAATTTCATCTACAGGTGAAAAAGAAACATCAATGTAGAATCCAAATATATTTTAGGATGCATGCCTTCAAGCAAATTAAGGTACCTATATGTCTATAAACTATGAGTGAATCTCTATCAAGAGTAGTGAAAAAAGGAAGTTTATGATGGTGATCTTTCCCACTAACCGTGAGTCGTAGGAAGAGACATAGGGAGTGACCCTTGGGAATTCAGTGAGTAGACCGCAAACCTTGTAAAGGCAGTGAGCCTAGGTATATAATATTTATCCCAAACCTTGTAATTAGCATTGAGCTTTAGTGGATTTTCTACATCGGCACATTATCATTGTATGCTCCTTGGACGTAGCCTAGTGAGGGGTAACCAAGTAAAAAATTTTGTTTCCTTTTAATGATTTCATTTCTTTTCATATATTTCTATGGTGGAAAAGAGAGAAGTTTATTTTTTTAATTACTAAACAAGATATGAAGGGGCGGTGGTTTTAATCTATTATACGCTGATTCACCCCCCCCCCCCTCTGGGTATTTGATCTAGTGGACCTAACAATAATTAAACATGAAAAATGAAACTACATAAGGGGTGGTTTGGGTTGAGTTCATAACCTCAAAAAATATAAGGATTCAAAAATACATAACAAGGTGATCTATTCATTTTAATTTAAGGTCATTGATAATTTAGAAGTGACACTAGGTAAGTCTAGTGCGTGATATAACTTGGTTATTTTATAAAATGATGAAACATTAGGTAAAATATATTGAACACATACCTCATGATTGATATTATCAACTCATTAAATATTGAGTCCTGAATCGATCTTGTTTGAGAGAAAATAAATAAATGGATGAACACCCTGAAAATAGAGTAAATAAACATGCAACAAAATAGTGCAAGAAAATATAATAGAAATTGAGGAGAGAATGAATAGGAATCAAGATATTACTACTACACATACCACGAGACTAACAATGTGTGAAATAGACAATAGATGGAGGATATACAAGTATTTGTATGTAAGGGAGAGGTTGGAGTCCATGTGCACTGCCTCTGTTGTGTGATTAAGGGGGCGTATGTCCAAAATGAATCCCCTTCAAATTTTTAAAAAAATTGATCAAAATATTTAAACACCATATAAATATTTACATGCCATGTAAATTTGGAGTTTTCACTAGTCAACTGAGAAAACTCATAGAACAAAATATTACACTTCATGTAAGTGATTTATATATCATATAAATCCTCCCGTAACTTTTTTCTATAGCCTTCTCGTTATCTCTTCTTCTAGTGTTCACCCGAAACATAGGGACATCCAATAAATCTTAAAACTCATCCAAAACCACGTTTTTCATGATTTTAAACCCCTCTAAACCCCATTAAAGTCCCATATTCAAGAACAATTCATCCACCAATTAAAAATGTTCAAAAGCCATCAAAAAAATCCCTCTGATAAAAAAACACAGGACATTACACTTTTCCATGAGACCATAATATATTTTTGTATCAAATATATTATGATCCATTGTGATTAATCCTTAAAATGAGTATTTCATTATAATTTTATCACTTATTTTATAGTGAGGGAAGCATTAACAAAATCTTATAAAACATTTCTAATATTAATGGAATGATTCTCTTAGTGATTGTATTATTCCACGCATTTTTTTATATAGATATAATTTGAGAGGCTATTGATTATTTTACTAGAAAATGTAATTTCATGTCTTCCCAAACTCAAATTAGGGTGTTATCATAATAAAAATAGTCCTTTAATGTTTTTTATTAGATATTCACTGAATTGAACAAGTTCCTTGGTCACTCCCATTGGTTTTAATGTTGATCATGGAGTTTGAAATTCATTTAAGTTATTGTGTTAGTCCTCTCTAAAATTTCAAATAAAGTTTCTTAATATATTCATTAAACCATATTTTAATTCAAAATTAGGTGTTTCCCTTGAGAAGTTAGATGTGTGTGGGTTAATATCTGACATCAGGTGATGTTAATTCCTTTAATTTCATATTATTTCCCTACATATTGTACAAATTAATTTCTAGTTATCTTTTATGTCCATGAAAAGGAAGTTTTTTGAGTACTTTTCAATGTTTTGTGTGTCCTCCTTCTAGAGTTCAATATGTTCATCTCTAGGTGAATGATGTTTAATCTTCTCTAGTATGAGTTTTAATGGTGGTATCTCACCTAGAAAATAATTTTTCATTTATAAACCATGTAAATAAGAACACTCATAACACTAATTAATATAAAAAATTATAATTTTTAAAAGTAAAACATATATTTATAGAATATAGAAATTACTTACCAAAAACACATACATTAAACTGCAGTGCTCCTTGAAAATGGTGCCAAAAGTTAACCACATTTTCATAGAATGTCAAATTAGTTATGTTTTTAATGATAATATATATTATAAGGATGAGTCAAGATCATCTATCATGGATAATTGAAATCTAATAGGGTAATTGTTTAATAAAATAAAATAGAAAACAATGGGGTTTTGAAGATCTTTAAAAATTAAAAATGAATCACCTAAATAAAGTAAAATGATTTATAAAATAGATTTTATTTAGAATGAAATATGAGTTTTTGATCATTACTAGGGTACTACACCTCTTATAAATATCATTTTTCATAAATGTTAAGGAACCCAAGGCTTTTGGAAGCATGGAAATTTTTATTTTGAACCTTTTCAAGGTCTAGATTCATGACACAACATAGATTATAGAAACCTATTCCCATATCGTCCCATGGATTATATATAGTTTATTTTTATTATAAAGAACATAAATTAATAAAATCATAAGTAGTACGATGTTAATTCTTCAACATTGACATGATCCACATGTTTTTGGTGCGTCATAGCTTAAAGGTTCTAAGATAGGCATCCACTAGATCATCTATATGTGCCCCAAAACTTTTATATCATCCTTATTTGATTATAAGTTCCTATAATGGTAAAACAAAGGGATTTAGGATGTACATTCGACCATGTGAAGAATAAGGAGTCAAATTGAAGATTTTGGATCGATCTGGCAATTTTCTTCTCTCAACTAATCCCACTGTAACATGAGAGAGTGGAGGAGTGGATATAATCTCTCTCTAAAATAATGTAAATTGTGTAGGGAATTATTCATTTCACATAAATTATATTAAATATAATGTTAAACTTTCCCTAATTTCACATAATCCCCTAGATAATTTTTCCTTTTAGACTAGCCCATAATGACATGAATAACTAACTAGATATGTCATAAATGTCATGAATATTTCGCCCATGACATATGATTTTATTAAACATCACCTTATTAATTAAAAGTCAAATCTTCTCTCATTCCAATAATTATTATCTAATAAACCTCTAACGTGTAATGTTCATTCAAATAATAATATCTATAGTAGATTACTCAATAAATATAATGAGAACCAACTCGACTCATCAATGATCTACATTATCTTATATAGTTAACATTCCTAGATAAAAGTTTTGTCCTAAAAAAATCAATAAGTTTATCCTAACATATCCGTAAACATGACTAGATAACATACCAAGATAACATTCCTATCCTTATATTTCAAAAAAAATACTCAACAAAGCTATCTGAAAATAGAATTATATGTTTTCTAATCAATATATTTAGAAAAAAAATAAAAACCAATACACTCAAATAAAAAACAATTGAAATTTAAAAATTAAATAGTGTTAGAGAAAATAAACATTATGGGTTAACATTAAAAAATTAGTGATAATTGATCTACGTCTAAAAATCACTTACACTTGAAATACAAGAAAATAACACTCAAATAAGTATAAAAAATACTTTAAATAATAAATTTAAAAAAATCAATTGAATTTTTAATAGTATAGACAAACAAATATAATGTAACTATATCAAAACATTTGATCTTGGATAAATAATGTATTGAATTCATTTATACCTGATCCAATAATTTATAATTTAAAATTCCCTTAAAACCTCAATCATTTTTTATACACAAAATATATTCATAAAACTGTCTATAAAATAAAAAAAATGTTGGAAAATATTAACACAATATGGAAGGAAAAAAGTTTGTAAAAGACTACATCAAGGAATTGGGAAAATTATATAACTTCTTCTTCACAAGGGTGTTCTAGAAGCGGTTGTGCCCAAACTTTTAAGTAATGAATAAGAATTTATTTTCTACCTCACTCTATAAATGATAATGATATCTTCTTCTATATGTACTAGAAAAGGGTGATCACACTCTTCTTTGTGCCCATGAATGACCCATAGTATTAATTCTCTCAATGAGTCTTGTATTCTTCATTATAACAGAATAACTTCCCTCTTTATTCTAGAAAAAAAAAAGCAATCCCAAGGATTCACAAGAAATCAATGAGAAAAAATTATTTTTAGAACCTACAAATGATGGGAGAGATATAATAAATTAAATATATTATAAAAAACCCAAGTCATACTTAAGGATGGGGATTTTAATGAAACTCATGATTGTGAGGATGTTGATGTCCCACATCAACATTGCATTGGATCTGTACTGAAAATAATTCATATTTCTCCCCCATTTTCATCCTATTACTATAGGCACCTACACTTGAAGAATAATTTAAAAATTTATTACAAGTAAGAAGTTCCATTAAATATTTTCAAAAGGAATTGAAAAACAAAGACAAAAAATATTTTAAAAATAAATGATGATTTATCTCTTTTTTAAAACACTTGATCTCTTAATGACCAATTATGGTTTCACTCCCCCCATCTAATTATTTACTAGGAACTTCGTATTTCATATCTTACACATGATCAATATTTGAAAAGTACTTCAAATCACTCAATCATAATTATTTTCTAACCATGGGATTCCACAATAATATATGCATAGATATTCTCTCTAGTTCTATCCCTGAAAAAAATAAGAGATTGATATGAAAATACAAACACTTAGACAATGAATAAAATTGTGAAAATAAATATTATAAAACATGCTAGGAAACTAAAAAACTGCTGACGTACAAAATGAGGACTAATTGACGCATTAAATACAAAATATTAAGATACTTCTTATCATTATACTTGACCATTAAAAACCTAAATATATTTATTGAAGAATAAACACCACCCCACCTAGAGTCAATAATCCTATTCTAACAATAAATCGTATCTTGTTTTTTCCATTAGGTATGCATTATTACACCCATAATTTTGGAATTCAGATTACTTTTCATTTATTTACATTCTTTTTTTATGAAACTAGTTCATAGAGATAATAAATCATATCTAGACCACATTTAATCTACCTTAAAATGAAGTGGGGATTGTCACTAATATTGGGAACAATTTATTGAATATGGTGAATACCACTTATTCAAATGAGATAGTTATTGATAAGGGAGGGGTATTTTATAATCCTCTTAATATCACTTTTGAAGATAAGGATTATCTTAGAAGCCTCAATGTTTGGGATAATTGGACTATTTATCCATAAACTAAAAACATAGAGGCTTCTCATGTTATAACTATACAAAATTATTTAAGTATTAAGGTCTAAAATGATTCTAATGACTGATTTACTAAAATTAATTTATCTATTTATCCTAATTTTAAATGGGGGGTTCATATTAATCCAGTTAAAATAAGGATCAGACCAAACTAAATTATTTAAAACCACATTAAATATAATAACCTAAATAGATCAATTATAAATTATTAATCCCAAACACTGGTGTATCTAAAATAATATCTATACATTTTGAGGGTGAAGCCTCATTAAAACACATATCTGCACATATAACTACCTACCACCAATATTATGTCTCTTACATGATTCTTCGAAACCCCACATATATACTATATAGAAACACCCCATGATAAATTCAAGGATATAAATTGCATACTTCACTATAAATTGATTAGTAGAAAGTTCAAATTAGGATACCAGATTTTGTTAAGATAAAAGGTATTATTTTCAAAAAAAATAGTCTCTTTGCAACTTCAAAAATCCCACAGTTTCCTGCAATGCATCCATTTTCTTTAAACACAGATAACAATAAAAAATGTGTTTCTGTGTCAGGATAAGGTAGGCCCCTTCATAAATGGGTTGGATTAGGTTATGATTCAACTTAGATGGGTTCACATTATATTAAACTAGACATAAACCCAACCCATGAACCTAAATTCCCAAGAACTCTAAATAGATCATAAAAAGAGTCAAATTAAGACACAAGATAACACATATATACACACACACACACACATATATATATATAGCACATATATTCATATGTATCTAGAATATATATATATATATAAATAACACATATATATACATATGTATCAATAGAACATATATATAGGGAGAGATCAGACAATATATATATATATAACCTATATGTATAAAGAACATATATATTTATATAATAAATATATATATATAACACTTCTATAATAAAACCAACATAACTATATAAAAAAGAGGAAAGTAATAACTCTATAAAAAAGGTCCCACGAATACTAAAAAATTCTCATAACATTTAAATTCAAAATGAATCTTTGTTTTTTAAGGGAAAATCTCAAAAATCCAATATAATGGAAACTATAAGTAATCATTTATGATAATAAATTTAGTAAACCTAAACAATAAAAAAATTGTGGACAAAAATGAAAAGGAAATTGTCTTACTAGATGTTTGAACTATGAATAAACTATCTGATAATATATTATCAATATTTTTATTTATCCTCTAGTATAAAGAATCATCTAACTATGATTGGAAATCGTTATTGAGAAAATATAAAACTTCTTACGAAATTATACAAATTATAAGAAGTTGTGTTAAACCATTTTATAATATTTCGTAACATTCTCACCCCTTTCTTTAAGATAACCTTTTAGTGTCTCTATTTTTTAACCTTGATACATATTCTACATGTTATGATACACACAAGAACTCAATAAATAATTATATGAAAAAATTTAAACACATTCATTCCTTAAAAAAACTCAAAAATGTTTATAATGGTCCAAACATAGTATGTGTGTAATGATAATTTTATTAAGATTCACGTTAAAAAAATAAATAGAGCTTCAATCATCATTGAAAATACCTCACCATCGATCAATTGGGCTAGAGGTATAGGCCAAACAAATGCTACTGTGTCCTCATTGGGAAGTTCATTGATGTTTGGGGGTAAGCAGGGAAGGTCACAGACAATTGGGGTCGAGTGCGGATGGTTGGGGGAGAAGGGTGTAGTCTAATTAGGCTGTAAATTATGACATAATTAGTGATGAAAGACGATGGTGGGTGTGGTGGGTAGAGGTGGAGGGGCTGGTGGCGTAAGTTGATGATTGAGGAGGAGGTGGCAACGGTTGCAGATGAGGAAGGTGGCATTGATAGAGACTGATGGATGATTTTGAGGGGGTTTAATGGATAGAAATGGTCACATGGGAGATAGGGGTCCTGAAGGAGGAGGAATCGGCTTTGTTAGTGGGGGGGGTGATGTTATGGGTCACTGAATAAGGTAATGGGTGGGGGTGATCATGTGATGGTGGGGGGACACAAATTAGGGTTTTGAATGAATGGTTTTAAAAAATAAAATCAAATAAATAAAATATAAAATATTATCCAATTATTTAAATTAAAAATATAATTAATATATATGAATTGTATAAAATTTTATAAAAGTTATTAATTTCATTTTTTACTATAAAATAAAATTTCAACATGTGAATATAAATGATTACCAAAATAATATTACTCAATTGAATAATATGTTTTAATTTTTTTAAATTTAAATTATTCTTTTTTCAATTTATTTTGATTATATTTAATTATGATTATAAATCTTAAATATAAAAATTAAATTATAATGTATATAAAGAGAGTATCAAACATATATATAGATATATAAAATATCTTAATGATTGAAATTTTTTTATAAAAATTATTTAAATTTTTATTAAATAAAAATAATTAAAAAATATATACACTAATGATATTTAGAGAAAATTGAATGTTAAAATCAATTAACTAGAAATTTTTAATAACAATGTAAAAAATGCAATTTGAATTTGGTCATAAAAATAATAATATATAAAAAATTCTCTTGATTGGTTATCAATAAAATATTTCTTGTTATTGAATGGTTTATTGTACCAATTTTTATCAATGGTAAAATATATATTGTTAATTGTTACTAAATAATTCATTTTTTTGAAAAACAATTAGGTATTAGTAATATAAATATATATATTTAATAATTGGTTAATGATTTTTTTGTGTTGAACGATCAATTCCAACATATATAACTATTGGTAAAAAAGGATTTGGTAATTAAAATTATTACTAAGAAACCAAATATCTATTGGAATTACTCATTTTTACCAATAGTTTTACTTTCCGATAATATATTTTTGTTGGTATATGTCATTTATCTATAGTTCCCCTTGGTTATGGGTAATTTTTTGATGAATTCAAGGAATTTTTTTTGTATGATCTCCCCCCTATTTTCCTCAATAATTATTTCCACTCATTAGCCATTGATTTTAGTTCCTTGGTATAGTGTTTCGATGATTATTTCAATAAAGCATGGTGTAAATCCTCCATCCTGAAGTGGATTTTTATCATCTTGGATTGAGTATGTCTTAAGAGGTTGAACACATAGGGTTTTGTTCAGTATTGGTGGTGTGACATTTCTTGGTTAGGTTTTAAGTGATTATTCTTCCGTGGTTAAATTATATAATTAATTTACATTTTTATAATTAATTATTTTGATTTTGTGGATTGAGATATTAGATTAAATGATGATATGATTTCAGAACAGGCTAGATGGGCATAGGTAACAATTAGCAGAGTATCGTGAGGATGGAAACTCATATATTGTGGTAGGTGGACCCTATAATATTAAATAATGTTCTTATTAATAAATAAGTGTGTACTCTTAGATGAATTTATGTGACCATATAAAATGGATAGTGACTAAGAGTTCCCTAGGTAAAGAGATTGGAAGGCACTGAGCCTCTTTAATTTGAAATTTAGGTATTTTGGGATCACCCAACAATTAGGTCACATGGAGGGAAGATTCCAGTTGAGGTTACAAGAGGTCCTATAGAGGTATTTTGTCTTGATATGAGATGAGAATAGACTAAGTTGTTTTTTCAAGGCTAGTTAGGTAAGAATGAGATTCTTAGGTCTAGTGTTGATGGGTAAGATAGTCATCAGTCTCACACATGATGGAGAATTCCCTGTTGAGGATTAATTGGATCCACAGAGAGTGTTGAGAGTAGACTAATAACCTTAGGGATCGATGATGTGATATTGAGGGTTTCCTCCAATAAATGGGATTGAGAGATCTCCTCGAGGAGATGTGATACGAGACCCAAGTGAATGATATGGGAGTGGTATTAATGAATTTTCATAGGGGTTTCATGGACCTCAGTGTAAGTTGGCTTGATTTAGACACTAATTAGTATAATTGATCTTTGATGTGTAATTGGAAAAAGATATGGAATGAACTATTAGGGTCTGGTTTGGGTAGGGTCTATGTTTTTTTATTATCAGGGGTTGATTAGTGTATGTAAGCATTGATTAGAAGAGATCAAGTTTGGTTGGAGAACCTAGTGGATACCCATATGGTAAGGATGATAATGTTGAGAGGTTAAACGTGTCATTCATGTGTGACTAAAATTGGCTTGATGAGATTAAACTATAGGGAGAGATTGATAATTACTTTTAACATCTATTGTTAAATTGGCTAAGATCATATGATTCCATAAGACTTTGGACTAGTGGAATTGTGATCATCAATAGGACCTATCTAGTGATGGTGTGGTTCATATTTTGTGGGAGGTTGGCTATTGTGATACCCTCCTAATATTTCCTGTCATTCATTAAATAAAGTGACATAGGTCTATGGAACCTTACCCTAAGGTAATGGTTCACCTTATGTGAGAGGTTGGATATTTAGATTCCCTCCTTAAATCACTAATACATATAATTATCCATGTGAATTACCCTAAGGAGGTGTTTTCTCTTGTTTGAGAGATCATATATTGTGATTACCTCCTCACATCACTTGTTTTATGATAATAAGATACAACACATGTCAATGGGAACCACCATGATGATAGGGAATGGAATATTAAAGAGGTTGGCTATTATGATGCACTTGGAAAATCCCATGTTGTATGTGATGACACATAGCTATGGGACCTACCTAAACAATACAGTTTGGATTATACAAGATATTATTTATCGAGATTATCCCCTTATATCACTTGTTCTATTTGATGAGTGTTTTACATAGGACCTTACCATATGGGGAGGATTTGGCTTATGGGAGAGGTTGGCTAGCGAGATTCCCTCCTTAGATCGCTTATTGGATGTGACTTGGAATTAGAACTCACCTTGAATAAAATGGTTTTGGTAGGGAATTTACCCTGAATATTGGGGTATCTATTAGGATTTGTATAACACATTACCTGGATTCTTTATGTACATGTGAGAATATGTGGTAAGAGGTGGCTGATTTTCAACATTGGATGAAGTAGGTATGGTCAGGTGATGTGGTGACATATTTTGTGCATGGTATACTAACATATACTATTTTTTGTTTATGTTTATGTTATTTATATTCCTCATACATAAATATGAATATGGAGGTGTATATTAGGGATATATGGTGATACTGTACTAAGATATATTTCTCAAACCCTGTACAGGAACTCTAGTGCCCATACAAACCTTATGTCCATTTTATAGGTCTGAGTATTGGTTATGCATGGGATCATGTTGGACCAGATCAATTGGATTGGGGATAGATGGAGGTGAGACTTGTGGATTATAATATAATCTACTCATGTTTTTATTCTTATTTATTTTTTATATGTGATAGGATTGGTTGGAAATCTGTTTTGATGTATGCATATAAGAAAGCATTTCATTTTTTATAACATGGAAATGTTTATTTTATTCTTCATACACTAATTATTATTGTAAATGATGTTCTATTGTTTTTATTATTTTTTATTACAATTATTTCATGGTAATATTAACCCAAATGTATGATTTAGTTCATAAATGTTATTTGATGAACTTTTTTGTATGGGTAAGAATGTTTGAGGCTCAATAGTGTGTCGGTTAGGGATATTGATGAGTGGTTTTTGATTGGGGAATTAAAAAATTGTATCAAACATATTTTCTTTTATTTTAAGATTTAGGATATAGTATATATAGAATAGGTATGTTTTAGAGATTGTGATGGACCTTGGACTAGTGATTCATGAACACCTTTATGGAGGAAGTCCAATTTTCTAGGGTTATAAGATTGATGTTTTTTGTTTTCATTATTATAGTTGAGATATTTATTTGAGTATAATCTATTTACTTAAGATTGTTATTATGGTTTTGGATTTTTTTTATTATACTGTAAATATTCTTTTTTACATGTATATTATTTTATATATAGGATTCACATGAAATTCACATGATTGTATGTGATTGACTTCATTGAAGACAACGGTTTCGGTTATTTCAAGTATCAAAAATATTTTATATAATGCTTTCCTATATAATTTTTTAAGTATAATTGTACTCAAATTAGCAATGTTATTTTTCCTCTAATAGTAGGTCGTTTTGATTTTATAATAAATTTTTATGATGACATCCATACAGTCCCTCCATGTAAGGGATATATAGTGAATCCATGATAGGTTGGTTTTGGAATTGGATTCTATGAGGATGGTACATTGTAGGTGAGGTATTTCTAGGACATGTGATTTATATTGGGAAAGTGTTTCATTGAGTATATGGATATCTCTAAGGGGGTTAAAAAATGAATTTTAGATGCCTTCAGATTTTGTTATTTAAATAAATTTAAGTGATTGTGGAATCAAGGTTTGTTTTAGAGGGTAGGATCAGTTGGATTCATATAATTATTGGATCATGATACTAAATGGTTGGCTATGATATGCATAGATCTAGGAAGTTTATTTTTGATTTATAAAGATTCACATGTGTTAGGTGATCATGTGGTTGTCCTTAGTATGAGTCATATGTCGTAGGCTTGTTGGAAAGTTTGAATATTTGATTTTTTAAGTTAGATGATACTGGAATAGAATCATTTCTTATTTTTTAGGTGTTTTATCATATGTTTGAGGATGTTCTAATAATTAGAGAATGAATCCAATAGTGAGACTATTTATTATAAAATCAAACACTTATTTGGTTTGGATGAGATTGATATGGATAGTAAGTAAGAGCCTATGAGAGGGTTATTTATAATTGTTTTCTAATATGAAGGAGGAGAATCAAGGTTTGCATATATTTTTTGGAAAAGTATCAATGTGTGAGTGAAAGTGAATGTTGGCCATTCAAAATGACTATTTGGTTTGGGTATTGGTGAGTGGTAGTGTGAGAGTTCAGGAATGAGAAATTTGATGGATTGAATATGGGAATAGTGGCCAGAAGTTTGTACAAAAATGGGGGAAATCCCTCTATTGTTAGAGGAGACAATGAAGATGGATTGGGGTAATATGGTAACACTTTGACTCTTTTAACCTAGATCATGTGGATATTTCACTACACTAGCATAAAATAAAAGGTATGGAATCCCAAAGTATTGATTAGTTTTTTAGTCTTGGGAGACAAAATACATATATGATTCTCATGTTATATATGAGAACCTGAAAAAAAACTAAAAAATTATAATGGAAACATTATTATTTCTTCGGATAAATACCTAAAATCATTTATAGACCCCTTCTTGGTATTCTAGGTAAAATTAAATATAATAAATGTTGATCTTATAAACATAGTAAGGGAAAGTGTTCAACATAATATATCATAGATTAAATAAACCATGAATAGCATAGTAGATATAAACAATAATAAAATATGACATATAACTAATACCATAAAATAGAGATAAAACGATGTATAATATACCAATATAAATAATTACATTGATAATAAATAATATTTTCATAATGATATAATGCCCAATGTTGGACATCATGATTTTACTATCATGGATTTATGCGAAGATATCATAAATAAATAGGTAAGGAATATATCAAATACCAAACAATTTTGTATCATGAGACATAAAAATACATCAAGAGGTTATAATGGGATATTCCTATTTCTTACTAATTTCAATACATTCATCATAGGAATGGGGTGGATAGCAATTCAATAGACAATACACATAACAATTCATACAGAAAAACAAGCATACGAAATCATAACATTTTCCCCAATCAATAAATATATGAAAATGAACATAAAAATATAGAAAACTAAGTTGTATTATAACATTATATTATATCCAAATTAAATAATAAGATTCATCCAAGTATGTTTACATAAATGAAAATATAATTTAAAAATCACGGGAACATTTCCAAACGAAAATACCTATTTCATTTTGTACTAATTTTTATTATAATATAAAACATTACAGAATATTATGAAAAATATTTTCTTTAAAAATAAGTGTGTAAATATCTAAATTAATTTCCAAGTAATGTAATAGTCATGATGGAGGAAAATTTGTTTGTGCGATAAACATCAAAACAAATATTTTGTTCACACCATCAGTAAAAAGTACCTCATTAAAAATGATAATAAAATTACTTTTAAAACATTTATATAATGTTAAAAATTTGAAAATAATTTAATAAATAATAAAATAATTTTAAATATTTTCTTAAAAACATTTTAAAAAAAATATTTACATGGTAGAAAAAGCTTCTCGTTAGAATATAAAAACAAAGTCATTCTTCCTCAAAAAAATCATTTGGTCCTTTTGAGATCCAAATAAGGAAAAGATGGAAATAATACTTAATAAAACTATAAACAATCATAATATAAGAAAATTTATGGGGTTTAAGATATAAAATATTATATAATTTCTCCAGAAAAAAACATAAATATAAATAATCATAAATAATTACAAGATTGTGAAATAAACCCTTACCTCAGGTATGACTTGCATCATAAGTTATTTTAATACCATGTATAACAATATTAAATTTATTATAATTATCAACCCGAAACGTATACATACTTATAATATCATATATTATCCCCTTATAGAATTTCAACACCAATTAATTTATAATTATTTATTAAAATAGTCATTTATGGGTGTTAAATGTTTAATTTTTTATGTATGTTTCAGTTCAGTAGTCTCAATAATGCATATTTGTCATGGTTATATCATCTTATGAATGTTAATAATTATAAAAAAATTATATATTCATTAAATACATATTTATAATCATACATTAATGTTATACATGAAAAAATAATCACATCCCTTCTTAGAGATGGTAGTCCACACATACGCATGAGCGACATTATCAATTTTTAACGGTTATAAGGGAAAGAAGGTAAATGATATAATATATTTTAAAATTAATAATTATGTCATAAATATTATATATATTCATTATTAACATATTTATAACTATCCAAGTATACTTACATAGAAAAATTAAATACAGCACTATGTGGATATGGTAGGTCATACGAACGCACAAATGATATTTTCATTTTACATAGGATGAAATGAAGATAAATAAGGGTTGTTCCACATAAATAATAAAATTTCATTATATTTAAGGTACTTATGTTATTATGTTTTCATGTTAATATAATATTTTAAGGTGGTAAAATAGGAAATAAAATTAAAACACCCAGTTAAGAATAGTACATCTTCTTCGAACAACTTCCTTAGGTTTATACCTAAATCCTTCTTAAAATGGAATTATGATAAAAAATTAACTCTTGGAAGTTGGTATAGATGTTATTAAATTATTTTTCTAGGTATATTACTAACTAATAGGCTCTTTAATTATGATTAAGATATGATAGGTTGTGTCCTCTTATAAGTGAGGGAGAGGACACACTTGAAATTTTTCAAAAGATTAAAATATATTAATGTATTTCTCAAGGAAAATGAATACAAAATGACATATCATAAAATATTATAATTTTAATTTTGAAATAAAACAAAAATTTGAGTTTCAATAATTTTTTTATATTTCATCCTTATCCCTTTATTTTTAACCCTTTTAAATAACTTTACCCTTAACAGAGGTGATAAATATTTCTCATAGTTAATATAAATTATGACCAAAATTTAAGTTGTCCTTATTACGTAATATTAATTAATATTATTATAAATATGGGATCTATTTTTAATTATTCAAATCTTATAAGTGGGATAAATTACATTTAACATATGTTTGGAAGAAGCGGTGAAAAATAGTTTTTGAGAAAAAACATATTTTTAGTATAAAAATGTTTTTATACCAAAGTTGAGCATAATTTATATTAAAATGGAATAATTTGAGTAATTTTAATAAAACTAAACTAATTAAATTTTAAAATAAAATTAAAAAAATTATAATTTTCAAATAGTTTAATGAAAAATACAGTTTTCCCAAAAATCAGTATTTTTACTATTCAATGAAAAATTAATCATTTAAAAAAATAAAAAAATGTAAAACTATTATAATTTTTATATAATGATTTAAAAGTTATATTATTTTACCAAATTTAATTTAAAAAATTTGGTAATTTAGGTTTCAATCACATCCTTGGAATAAGTTATGTTCATTATATAATTGTATCTTTAGAAAGAAAAGTTCACTTACTATAATTGAATCTTGGGTGTTACATTCTACTCACATTAAAATATTTCATCCTATAAAATTTTTAAATTTCACCTCATGAATATATGTGGATAATTATTCATCATAACTTCAATTTCCCATGTCACCTCTTTTATCTTATGAATTCTCTAAAGTACATATACAATCTGAGTCGTTGGATTCCTCAATAAGTGTTATGTAGTGTTAAAAATTTGTATAGGACCTTCACAATAAGATAAATATGGTTACAATTATATTTTCTTATAGGTGAGAACATTCATTGGTTCTGATATTTAATTCTTTAATAAATATCTATGGAACACATCCTGAACTTTAGAGAGGCTAGGTATCATTTCAATTTGGTAAGCCACAACTAAAATTATATCTAGAATTTCAAAAGGTTCGATATAACTAGATCATATATTCCCTTTCTTATCAAACCTTATAATTCATTCCTACATAGATAACATAAATGAAACAAGATCTTCCACTTGAAATTATAAATCCTTTCTTCAGTTATCGGTATAACATTTTTGTTAACTATAAAATACCTTAATATGATTCTGAATACTATTCACTTGCACTATTGTCTTCCCAACAAGATCTAGGCCTACAAGATTCCTTTCACAAACTTCATTCTAAAAAGTTGGAGTTTGAATCCTCTCTCTATAAAATACCTCAAATGGTTCTATTTGAATTATTTAATGGAATCTATTATTGTATAAAAATTACACCAAAGGTAGTTACTTACCCCACATGCCTTTAAAGTAAATATAAAATGACCTCAACATATCTTATAATATATGAATAGTCCTTTTATAATTCCCATCATTTTGAGATGATAGGAAATTCTCAAACTAGCTCAATGTCAAGAGACTTTTGAATTGTATTCTAGAATTTCAATATAATCAAAGGATTATGATTGAATATAGTCTAAAGAGGTGAACCAAAAAATATCACAACTATATTAATATAAAGCCATTCAAGGAACTAAAGAGGAATATCTTCCCTTGTAGTGAGGAAATATAAAGAGTCGGTAATTTGTTAAACAAAAACCCATGTGGAATAATAATTTCAAGATTTCTTTTTTTTTAATCTAGTGAAATATTCCATAGTAATATCATGTCATTTCCACACAGAAATATTTATAGGCTCAATGAATCCTTTAGAATTTTTTTATACTTTATCGGTTGAAAAACCAATAATCTTGATACATAGCCCATAGTTTCTCATTTCATAGTATATCAAAAAAATATGATCTTTCTATATTAAGTCTACCAACTTATCATAATTCACATCATTTATTTTCTTTTCAATATTCTCATCATTGAGCTAAGAACTTCTTATTTTATTTAATAAGGATAGTTTGGAAATAATTTGGAAAAAATGTGATGTTCCCCTTCCATAATTATTCCCATATCCAAATTCACAAAATTAATGAATATAATATCTTTTCCAATCCTAATTTTAGTCAAAACACCAAGATCTTTTCTACTCAACACATCATCCACCTTATATTCCTTCCTAATTTTGTACTATATTGAGAAATCATAAACTTTAAGTACTTATAACCATCATTTTTTCCTCATGTTGATCCATTTATATGATATGATGTATTTCAGACATTTTTTATCATTATATATTTAACTTTTTTCACCATAAAGATAATGCATAAATATCTTCAATGAAAATATTACAGCTGCCAATTCAAGATCATGGGTTGAATATTTTTTTTCATGAATCATTAACTTCCATGATCCTTAGTAAACAACCCTCTCACTCTATATAAGGAATCTTCTAATTATATTCTTTTATATATCACTAAATGTCACAAATTGATCCCTTTACAAAGGAAAGGTAAATATAATTTTATTATTCAATATACTCTTTAATTATTCCCAACATTCCTTACACCCTTCTGAACATATGAACTTATCCGCTTTACCTGTCAATGTGGTTAATTAGTTATAGAATAAAGATAAAATTTGAACAAATTTCTGATAGTAGCCTCATAATCCAAGGAAACTATATACCTCAATTATATTCATTGGAATTACCCATTCCATCACTACATTTTTATTCAAATGATTAGTTGATATTGCATAATTATAGAATATATTTCTATGAAAACAAACTTCTTAAATCTATAATTTGTCTTTTCTAAATTTTTTATATAACTCTTTTTCTATGAGATTCTTAAGAATAATTCAAAAATGAGACTTATTCTCATCATATATTTTAGAATATATCAGGATACCTTCAGTAAATACCACTATGAAATTATAAATATAATCCTTGAATACTATGTTAATCATATCTATAAACATAGAGGGTACATTATCAAATCCAAAAGGTGATACTATAGATTCTGGATGTCTATATCTTGTATGAAATGTTGATTTTAGAATATCATCCTTTTATACACACAGTTCATGATACCCATAATGAAGATCAATCATTGAAAGATATTGATATCCTTGAAGTTGATAAAATAATTCATCAATGTGGGGAAGGGGATAGTTATTATTTTTTATAAGGTAGTTGATTTCCCTATAATCATGAACATACCCATAGCCCTATATTTCTTCTTAACAAAAAGAATACGGAATCCCCAAGGTGAAACACAAGGTTATAGAGATCCCTTATCAAACAACTCCTTTAGTCATTTATTTAGTTCCCCTAATTTTATTATATTCATCCTATATAGTGTCTTAGATATAGTCTTTCTCCTATGGTATGAGATCAATTGGAAACTCAATATCACACTCACGTGGGTTTCTATGTAGTTATTTCCAAAAAAACATCATTTTATTCTTGCACAATTAGTACATACTCTATTATATAGATACCTTTTCCATTTGTAGGTTATGTCTTCTCTTCGAGTCTGGTAATTTCAATGAGGAAAGATACTATAGGTAGATTTAAACATGACTCGGATGATATAGTCTCCCCTTTGATTATGAGGTAATCCATATCTTCATCACAAATTATAATTTCCTTCTCTCAAAAAAATAAATATTCACATTAAAATTTAAATTCCAAACCATACCAAGGATTATATCAAATTCAACCATAAGTATAATGGTGATTTTTAAAACCTGGGTAATTCTACTGGTCATAATGGGAATTAGATGAAATATCCTTGTTTCAGAAATATTTCCACTCAGGGGCTTAATTGAAATTTCCCTTATTAAGGTTATAGGGAAATATTTAGTTTTCTTGGAAAACATATAAGATATAAAATAGTTAAAAATCTATAATTAAATAAAACATTGGCTAATTTTTTGGATATGATATACGTACCTACTACTGCATAGTTGAAGAAAACTCACATTACTAGCAGGTATGTTCCATGGTGTTTGTTTCCTCAATAATAAAAATATGAAAATTACACCCTTCCCTTCTTCCCTTTTCCCATATCCCCTTTTCCATAGTTCTCATTCACCAACATATTTTCATTTTTTCTTAGAAAATATTACACATGGATAATTCATTTTATTACTTGATGTCACTTGATATTATAACCTCATGTATGGAAAATGTCTAATATATTATTTCCCATTAAAGGATAGTTTATATCCTATCAAATAAATGACCAATCTTAGCCATTGGATTATATGCTTAATATACAACATGAGTTTCTAACCTTATAGAGTTAGATTCATATTCTGTAAAATTTTCTCCTTCCACTTTCCATAGATTAAGTAGTTTCTTCTCTATATCATCTCGTTGCTCATGAAGAATGTATTTTAGAATAATATCTCTTTAAAATTCTTCCACGCCATACTATTTATTTCTTAAGACAACTTGGTGTTTTGGATCAATAACCATCATTGATCAGTGTATCATTTAAGATGATAACCTACCATGATAAATTTCTCTATTTAGCTACTTCCCAAAGTAGGATATATCTTATCCAAGTAATTTATCCATTGCTCTACTTCTAATATATTATTAATCATGTTTAATAGTGAAGGTTTTTGTCATATTAAGTGGTTGAATATTGTTACACCATTTTTTAGAATCATTAGGATACTTCATACGAGAATGTCTATTGGTTATAACCTGATCTAGTGTCCCTAATATAGTAATAATGTTATCATATCTAGATCTAAATACAACTCTATTTTTTAACCCATGAGAGAAATCCATACATAGATTACATGCATTGATATAGTTTCCATTCCTCTAACTAGGATCCATTTTTTGACAATTTCATATACTGGATTATAATATTACATTATGAATTTTAAATCATAGTATTTAATTCTAAATTTGGTGCAACACTAAGTATAAATTGAAAATTTATGCATAGATAATATCATAATTATAATATTTTTATCAATAGTAATGTCAGCAAATCATAAAAATATTTACAAATATTTCTTAATGGTTTATAAAGATCATGTGAATCAACCAAATAATATTCCCCGGAAGTGTCTATCTAGGTGTTTAGTAATAGGATCACACATAATGAAATCGTGATGTTCTAGTTAATATCAAATATGCCTCTTTCAATATAGTTCCCCTAGGTTATTTCATGCCACAGTCACATCCACTTTTTAGTATCCATATAAGGATAATTTTCTATGAAAACATAACAATATATACATTACCAAAACATAAGGATATAATCTCATAATTAGACTAATCCATAGAGTTTTTCGTAGAGTTTTTTTCATTAGTATATATTTTCCTAAATCATGTTCTAAAGGTTTATACTAAACTTACTTTGATCCCAACTAGAACAGCTCAAATATAGTAACCAAGAGCCTGTGGTTATTTTAGTACATTAGATAAAATACAAGTGATATAATCCCAAAGGATTTAATTGTTAAGTACTCTTGGAAGACCAGATAAATATATGATTCTCACATTACATATGATAAAAATAAATACAACATAAAATTATTATAAGAACGTTATTTTTTATTTTAGTAAATTTATGAATTCATTCATAGATCCCTTATTAGTATCTTAAGGAAAGGAAAACATAATAAAGGGTGTTCTCCAAATCCCATTAAGGGGAAGTGTACAATAGAAGATACTATAGGATAGATAAATTATTAATATTTTTGAAATGGAAAAAAAATAAAATATGACATATAAATAATATCGCAAAATGTTTCTAAATCCAGGGATAACATAGTAAGATAAATAAACATATAGATAAAAAACTAATTTCATAATGGTAGAATAAAAAATTATTGATATCATAATCTTATATTCAAGTCCTTATTACAATATAACTGATGTAAATTGGTATAATGTTCAAAATACCCAAACTAGTTTTCTTCAAGAGACCTATCAATGCATCGAGGGTATATAACATGCCTCACCCACCACATATTTAGACTAATGCATTAATCATATGAATGTGGTAAATAAAAATTCAATACATAATTAACTTAAACATTCATATTGAAAAAATGGAATGTGAAATGTTAATATTTTCTCAAATAAATAAATATAAGTACCTGATCAAAATCCATCCTTATAAATAAGGTGTATGCTAACATTAGATTATATCCCCAGTAAAACATAATATTCATCAAAGGATGTTGAAATTTATCAAAATACTTTAAATAGATCACTAGAACATTTCATGACGAAAATACCCTTTTATTGTAATTAATTGTATGAAAATCTAAAAAAATCAGAATGTTATGAAAAATAATTTCTTTAAAAATAAACCCAGAAATTTACAAATGAAGAGTCAAGGAAAACAATAATCATGATGGTAGAGAAATTTGTCTTCATGGTAAATATTACAACAAATATTTTATTACCACCTTTCGTAAAAATAAATCCATTTATAAAATGAAAATAATATTCATTTTAAACATTTTATATAAATGAAAACATGGGTAAAAATGAATTTAACAAATAATTAGAGAATAATAAAAACATTCTAAAAAACATTTGATAGAAAATATAGACATGGAATAAAAATATTATCATCCAAATAGAAAAACAATATATATCAAGATATTCCTTGAGATATTTTTTTATTATTGAAGGCATTGGATGATATTACAACCTTCCATGATATTAATAAATTCATAGGATGATATTCCCACTTTCCTTGATATTGTTAAAGTCATCAGACAATATTCCCTCTTACCATGGTAATCCTAAAGGCATGGGATGATATGCCCACATTCCTTGATATAATTAAAGTCATGGGATGATTTAACTAATTACCCTAATATTAGTAAATGCATGGGATTGTATTCAGAATTTTCTTGATATTTTTAACATCAAGGGAATATGTGCCCACTTTCACTTGATATGGTAGAAGATAGGGGATGATATGATCACTTTCCCTTGATATAGTTGAAGTCATGGGATGATATTCCCACTTTCAATTGATATGGTTGAAGTAATGGGATGATATACCCAATTTCTCATCATATAATGAAAGGAATGGAATGTTTTTCTAACTTTCATTTGATGTGGTTAAACACATGGGATGTTAAACCAACTTTCACTTGATACGGTTAAAATCATGGGGGAAAATAACCTTTATCATTTATATTCATTAAATTATAGGAAATAATTTCCAGTTACCTTGATTTTTTTATCGAATTTGATATTATTCCCATTCACGTGTGGTAATGGATAAGGTATAGGATATTATTCCCAACTCATACTTGATATGTTAAATGGATTGGACATTATGACATATAAGAATATATAGCCCATGACTATATGATGTTGGATGGAATGGTAACTTAATTATTTATATTTTTAAAAATTCAATGGTTTATTGATATTTTAACATGAATTTTATCTTGTTCAATTATAGAAATATGGGAGGACATTATGCCAACCCTTATAGATTTCATGTGATATGTTTAGACATATACAACTATGGGATAAAAAAGTACATCCACTCATCAGGTGGCTTTCTTAACACCCAATAATGTAACATTTATTATTATTATTTATTTTTTATAATATCACTTCATACATGAAATTATATAATCTATAATATTATTGGTACATTGTTAGTGGTGGTGTACTATGTTTTACTCACACCTAGAACAAGAACATTGGTGCATTTATAGATTTTATGATCTGTGGTGTAGGTGAGGGAAAGATCCTTATAATTTATGGGTGATCAAGATAGATGGATGTGGAGATAGGAAACACCATGAAAAAACACCTAACTAGTTTTTTATGTGGTTCTATTATTTTCTTCTTTTAGAAAACATTGTTATGATCAATATATTTGAATATCCTGCTTATGTTTTAATAACACATGTGACATTGCAATGGTTCTATATTATTTAATTTCATGTGGTTTGTTATTATATGGTTGTCTCATAACTGTAATGTTCATATTAGATTGTGGATTTTGGTTAATGATTATTATTAATGTTTCCACTATTATTTATATAATATTATCTAAAAGGTATAGTGTCCCCAAATTATTGATAGACTATCAACATTAGTCTAAAACCTCTAGCATAAAGGTATATTTGTTTGAGGCCTTATAACTCACATAGTCCATGGTTTTTAGGGCAACTCACTGAGGTACACCACACATAAGTTCACCTGGTTTTCATTCTCATCAAATTTATTTGGAATGATTTTCTAAATCCTATATGGCATTTTAATTACCCCTATATGTGTATTTAATTGTGTGTTCTTTTCTGTTATTTTTTATTTATAAATTATATGATATATATCAATAATGGGGATAGTTTGACGTTGGGTGCATCCATTCCATTTTGGTTCAAAGGACTTGGTTGGTTGTGATGAGAATCCCATATTCAGGTCATGATTGAATACATATATATTTGAGTTTTATTTGATTATTTATTTTATATTTGTTATTATGAAATATTATATTATTTGGATTGAATTATCTGATCTAATTTTTTCTATTCACATATGTGTGAGTATGTGAATCACATATAACTTGTGAACTATTAAAATATAATTTGAAACATAAGTATCCCTAACAATAATTAGGGGAAATGTTGTTTTTGTTTCATAGGTAATAATTTTATTCAACTTATACATACGACATTCTAGATTTTTGGAAAAATAATTATCATGAGGAATTAAGATGATTTGAGAGTAAATTATTTCTACAAGTTCTTTGATTAAGCTTTAAAACTTGTTTTTATCCTTAGGTGATCAAGTAGTGTTACCAATTCCATGTGACATGTTAGGTCAGGTATTAGGTAGGGTATCTATTTTAGGGAATTACATGTGCTCGCATTATTCAACTAATTAACATATTATTTATTAAATAAACTTTTTTATTTTAAATTAATGATCATACCAAAAAATGGTTTCATGATAAAACCATTCTCATTTGTTTTATATTGATGAAAAAATAAAATGATACAATTGAGATCCAATATTGATAATATTTTTAAAAACTCTGTCTTTTCCTTACTGTAACTAAAAAATATCATCTAACCCAGTCATAAAATATTTACGTTTCATTTATAATATTCATTTTATCATGTCAAATCTTTTGATAATTCTAAAAGTAGTTTAAATATCAAAAAAAGGATAAATATGTTAAAAATGAAACTTATTTAATGAGACATGATTTTTAGGTTCATCTGTGTCATAAGAGTTTCTTTCTAAGTACTTGTAAAAACAAAATAATTGGTTTGGGAGGTTTGTAAAATAAAAAAATGGATGTGATGGTACATGGGTAAAAAATTACAAAAGTCATGAATTTTAGGGAAGTGTTAGATGGAAGTGGTATGAAAACCGTTCTCTTTATTACATATTAATTATTGATTTATTACATAAGTTTACACATAACACAACTAGAAGAATGATAAGTCTAGTGTATTTGGTAATTATGAAAATCACATTAAAAATTAAAGCAATAAATATATCATCTTCATTGAGAACTTATTTAACATGATCATAATATTCCTTCATACTTAACACAACATGGTTTAACCTGGGTATATACATTAGAAGGGGATGACCTATAAAGACTTATAAGGGAATAAACATTTCATAACATGAAGAAAGTAAAACATGTTAGACAATAGGAATATAAATGGGGAAAATAGGGGTTAGAATAATAAACATGAATAATAAGGAGTGATATAGTATGATAACATAAAGGCAACATGGTAAATGTTGAAACAACGTAAAACACTGCATCATAAACATATGTAAAGGTTAATTACAAATAAATAATGATTTAAAAATACTTTTATGGATTATTTTTAATCATTAATGCCTTGAATTATGTCTCACGAGACTAAAACATTACACAATGCATTATAGTACCATATAATTCTGGGTTCACCAATCACTTTTAGTTTGTTCTCATGATTAAGTGTGCCACATAGATCATACAACATGGAATCATTTTCCATCACATTTTATTCCATGATAAATGAATGTGAAATAAATATATTTAAGTACCTAATCATGTTAGTATATGTAAATAAATTTGAATAATCTTGAGTGGAATTAGGTATGGGTATTCACACACATTGTTTTGGCATCGAATCTCGCATTGCAATTTTGGTAGTATAATGGGGGCATATAAATGCTCATAGGAGGGGTTAATGAGGTTAAAATAGGTAAATAATCATATATACATCATAATTGAGGTATATTTAATCTGTAAAAACACACCCCAACATTGGGGAATGAAAATAAATGGTAAAAAATGAAGAAGTTTCTTGAATAAATGGGAGAAAGTGAGGATCCCTTACCTTGAGAGTGTGACTCCAAATGATTGAGAGGAGAATCTTGGGACCTTTTTTGAACCTTGGGAGGACTCTATAGAGGATAGTTAAGAGTAAGGATCTACTCTAATAATTTTTAGTGAAGAGAAATGGGATCTTGGGAGGGTTTATAGAGGAAATGAGTGGGGAGTTCTTTATTATTTATCAAACTTAGGATTTGGAATCTATTTAATAAAATAATCAAAACCACAAACTGTACCATGTTTTTTGCCCATGGTTTCTAAAAAAAGGTGTTATTTATAATATTTTATAAGTAAAAGGGCCCAAATTAACAAAATTATACCCTTTTTGATGTGGAAGTGAGCCATACTCTTAAAGAAATGATTTTAAATCCTTAAAATATATTAATTATTATAAAGGATTCATAAAGGATCTATAAAATGAATAAAATAAACATAAAATACAAATATTTTAAATTGAAAACATATATTTTGTTTTTATACCCTTTAGAGTACTTACTAAATTACGTTTGGTTCATTATGATGTCATAATACACATCGTATATTTATACTATATATAATTTTTACCATAAAATTTGATTGTCTCCGAAAATCAGAGAAAATTCACCATTGGATAAATTCAACATTATGATTCCAAAAATACTATTTATTTTCTCCAAAAAATATTTTAAATATTTCAATTTTCAATTATAAAATAATCATCTACATTCATTTAGAAATGATGGGTTTTTTACAATAATAGTTTTCTCAAATCCTTATATAAAAATTCATCTTAATTCATAAAGATTATATGATCATTTATATTGGATAAATATTATTAATAATAACATTTTATTAAAATATTTTTTTTACAAAAATCCCTTAATTCATCAAAATTAATTTCTTAATTGAATTTTAATGTTACTCAAAAATAAAATTTGTGTTTTATTGTATCAAAACCAAAATCATTTATAAAGTAATGATAAGTTGTAAATATAAAAATTATTCTACTGAAAATATAGAAAAAATATTCATATTATTATGATCTTGACACATATACTTTTAATAAGCTTGAAAATACCCTAAGGGTAAGGAGAATTGTTGTGAGACTTTCATGAGGTGGTTCAGTATACATGGTTTGGGTTGTGATCTTGATGAGCTTGAACTTCTCCCGTAAATGGTTTCACTCGTGCTTAAGTTTATGGATATAAACTTGGTATTCGTTGAGGACAAATACCAGTGAGTTTGTCTCCCTTAGAATCTCTGATAAATGAGCTTCATAGGGTATGATTATACTGGTTGGGTCCAACCCTTCCTTTTTCTATGTCAATTGGATTTGTTAAAAATCTATATTTATAATAATAATATGGTCATTATTTTATTGAAACCCAAGTCTTTATCACAAATTATTATATGATTTGAAATGTAATTAACTATGAAATTAAAATCCAAGGATTGTAAAGTCTAGTTTCTTTGGAAGACTGGGTACATAAAATTAAAAAAATTGGACTAAATAAAACATTTATATATTTATCATCCATTCTGATATCCTAACATCCCTTGATTCATTATGTATTCATAGGATAAAATGGGGATAACATGAAAAAATGGAAGATCTAAAAATCCCAGTAAGGGAATAAATATAAGAAAAAATCATTGGACATGGTTTATAAGGCATAATAAGATGACATAAATGGCATGTATATGCATAAGGGAGCATAACATACGTAATCATGGTATCATAGGAGATGTGGAAACAACATAAAAAATTAAATAATAATGATTCAAGTCTCATTACACATGAATTATCACAATTCAAATATATCCACAAAGACAGTTTCACATGGAGCATGTGTTAAGGCTAACCACCAAGATAGTTGCACATATAGAGCACGAGTCAAGGCTGACCACCAAGACCATTTCAAATAATGTATCATGAGAAAAAACATTACCCAATTAATTAGAAATATAACAAGGAAAATCCCTAAAATGTTCATGAATATGTGTTCCACATAAAGAACCATACATAAGGAATCAAACATAATGGGTACCCATAGAAGGAATTGGGTATCATACTCATGTCATAAAACATTATAATTGGACAAATCAGAAAACTGTCTATGAAAGAGAAGAATTAAATCATAAATGGACATTAATAATTTAAAATAGGCATATATAATGATATGTGGTTTCAAGATATAGTTATAACATGTAATAAAAGTATTTAAGAATCTTTAGAAATAAAACATTTCAATGCGGTTTAAGTAAAATATTAAAGATCATTTAATGAAAAAAATGTTATAATATTTTATATAAAACTAGAAGTGAAAAAATAATTTTTTCATAATAAAATTATTTATTTTAGGGAAATAATTTATAATTAAAATATATTATGGAGTGCTCTTGAAAATGGGTATGAATTGGGGATGTTCCCTTTTTATCGGGTTTGATTATCAGAAAGAATTGAGAAGGGAACCTACATAAGGAAATTATTTACCCCATCAAAGAATGATGAAATGATATGAATACATGAGATTTAAACATATACACATAATTTATTATAAGTACATAAAATAAATAATAATTAAATTGGGGTAGAGATATAATAAAAGTAACTTGAAGGAAAAATGGAGGTTTGGGTAGAATCCCTTACCATGTGTTCGAAAAAGTTCTACACTTGATCTTAATGTCCTGAATAATAAAATAAAATTAATTATTTAATTAATTTAGATACTTTAATATATTTATTTTATTTATTATAATTTTATTAATTTAATTTATGTCTTGTTTGATGGGTAATGGGATTCAATTTCATTGTTCAAGAGCGTTAGTTTCCTTAGATTTTATGATCGGTTTACTTGTATATGTGTATGGAAAATCATAAAGAATGAACATATTTTTCTAGAAATTAACATATATGTTATTAATTAACATATATAATATTAAAATATTTTTTTTTCGAAGTGATGATAATTAATTTGATAAATCATTAATGATAATTATTTACATTAATTTAGCGTTTTTTATCATCACAAAATAGTTTTGTTTTATTATTAAATATCTTGTATATATACTGATTCCAGAACAGTAAATTGGATTTAATACATATAATATAATTTTTTTCAACCATAAAAATTGTCTCATGACCATCCTTGAAGATGTATGTTAAATATGAAATAATGTCATCTATGAATATGGTAAATCGGTACCTCACGGAAAATGTTTTCATTCTTAAAATAAAAGAGAGGGGATAATGCCATTTATGAGTAATTATTCCATAAATAGGATAAAATTATAGTATATATAAGAAAATATTTTTTTTATTCCATATTTACAAGGTTACGTTGGTAGAAGATAAAAAACCAAAGGAACTTAAAAATAAATTGAAAGAAAATGAGACAGGGTTTTACCTCTTGATTTCTTTTTCTTAAGAACCTTCTTAGGGGGATTGGTTTTGGAATTTTGTTAAGACAAAAAGCTCATGTACATGGGGGAGGGGCTTGGAAAAATATTTTATCATAATTTGAACAAGTATTAAGTCTTGAGAGGTGTGAGTAGAATAGGTGTTGATGGGTGGTATTTATTGTGGGGGAGAGCGGTGTTTTCTCATTATTTTACTCAATATTTTATTACTTTTCTCAATAAAAGAAATAGTTATGAATATTGAGACTAAATACATTAACTAGTTCATGTGAATTCTAATAAATGGTGCTTACATCACCAATGACTCAATAGATAATTTATTTAACTTATAATGTATGTATACCGTAAATTACCATATTTCACTATTCACCAAAAATTCGACTATTTTAGAAAAATTATAAAGATTCACCCAAGACATTTTTTAAAGTTTGTAATTCAAAAATTAGATCCATTTTATGAAAATGATTTTCTAAATATGAGAAATTTAATTTTTAATTAAAATCATAATTTACTCAAAAAATGCATATTTTAAAATTATAAATAATGATATAACACTTTGAAAAATTAACCAAGATCTCATTAAATTATACTATAATAAAAATATATAAATATTAATTTATGAGTACATTTTATGGAAATATATTTTCATTTAAAACATTATATTAAGTATAAAATTGAAAATAAATACTTGTGTATTATAAAAATACCAACAATTATTTAATAATTTCTAAAACATTTATTTACTTATACTATGATATAATTATATAATATTAACATTTATCAGTTGCCTAAATTTTATTTATACTTTCATGGGTGAGGTTACTCCTATATTGGCCGATTTACTTTTCATAAGGGTCATATTACTATTCCAAAGGTCAAGTTACTATTTCTTTAGTATAGGTTCCTTAGCTTCTATAAATACCTTTTCTTTCATTCATTATTCATTTATTAAGTTCTTATTGCGTTCTATATGTAATTTTATGTGATTTATACTATAATACATAATTATAAGAAGGGAAATTTCATTTATAAAATCTTGGGTCATTAAATTCTCCCCCCTTTTGAAATTCTTCCCTCGAAATTTCATTTTACATACTAAGTTGAAAATAGGTGAGGTTACTTATCCTTCATTACTTCTTATGGTTCCTATGTTTCCTATTCATACTTATGGTTCCTACATTGTAATTTTACTAGGTCAGTATTCTTATTGCGTAGAAATCAATCTTTATGATCCAAGATCTCCACTGGCTTCTCCTAGTATGAGAGATCATTTTCCAATTGTACCACCCCTTAATTCAATACATTTGAAGGATCTGGTTTGTACTTCCTAAAGAGGGATATGTGGAATAAAACCTCTACTTGAGACATGGTTGGTGGAAGTTCTAGTTGATAGGCTACAACTCTAACATAATTAAGGATCTCAAATGGTCCGATGTACATGGGACTTAGATTCCCTTTATTCCCAAATCTCATGATCCTCTTCCATGGAGATATGTGGAGGAATACCATGTCTCTAACATTAAACTGAAGGTATCATCTATGGTTGTATGAATATATATTCTTTTGAATTTGGGTTTCCATGATGTGATTCTAAATGGATTTCACTTTTTACAACATTTCATCAACAATTTCAGGTCCTAGCGGCTTATGCTCACTGAATTCATCCTAGCATGTTGGTGTTCTACATCTTTTCCCATAATTGGATTCATATAGATCCATTTAGATGTGAGAGTGGAAACTATTGTTGTCAGATAAATTGACCAGAGGTAGATATTGGCCCCATTATCCTTTGAAGTCCATAGACCACGCTCAAAACATTTCATCTAGTGTCTGGATAGTCCTCTCAGATTGGCCATCAATTTTTGGATAATAGTCTGTACTAAAGTTAAAATTAATACATAGAGAATGTTAGAGATTTTTTCATAACATGGAGGTTAATCAATGATCTCGATAAAATACAGTCGATATTGGTACTCCATATAGAATTACCACCTCTTTGATGAATATCAGTGCATGTTGATCCAGTGAGGAGTCCTCTCGAATTATGATAAAGTGATCTATCATTGTAAGGCGATCCAAAACAACCCATATTGCATTGTTTCCTCTAGATTTCCTTGGATGTCCAGTGACGATGTCCTTGGTGATGTTTTCCCATTTCCATGTTTGTATTGTTAGTGATTGCATCATCTTCTTTAGAATTTTTCCTTTCGACCTTTACTTGTTGACATACCAGACACTTTGATGTTTATTCAGTGATCTCCTTTTACATATTGTCCCACAAAAAGTTCTCTCAAAGATATCGATACATCATTGTGAAACCTGGGTAAATAGAGAATGTTAAGCTATGTTAATCATTTAGAAGCTCCTTATTTATCTTTGGATCATATAACACACATAGTCGTGACCCAAATATAACGACTCCATCCTCATCTATTTGGAAATCTATGGATTTACCATTTCTGATAGCTTCCATCCTTTTTAAAATTTCCACATCATTTCATTAAGAATCCTCTATTTTCACTATAAGGGACGGTTGAGAAATCATTTGAGAAAGGATTGATGATGTTCCTTCCTTAATGATTCCCATGTCCATCCTTTAAAGGTATAAGAAGATTGTATCCTTCTTAATTATCATCATTGATAAATATTCAAACTAATTTCTATATAGATTATTTTTTGCCTTATTTTTCTTACCATAATGGTAGTATTTTGATCAGTCATAATCCTTGGTTATCTCTAACCATCTACACTAGTGCATATTAAGCTTCTTTTGTGTGAATATATATGTCAGATTCATGTGATTACTATATATCTCACACTTCTCCCCATAGAGATAATGCTTCCATATTTTCAACACAAAGATCACACCTATCAACTCCAAATCATGCATGGGATAGTTTTTCTCATGGTTTTTCAACTGCCTTGAGGCATAGGATATTAATTTATCATTTTTCATTAGTAAAAATCTTAATCTACTTTTGAAGCATCACTATACATCAAAAATATTTCTCCACTTTTTAGGAGTGTTAGTATTTCCACAGTGATAATCCTCTTTTTGAGATCCTTAAATATTTCCTCATATTATTGTGTCCAGAAAAACATCACTCCATTTCATTTCATCTTGGTTATTGGGTTTAAAAATCACAATAAGTTATTCATAAATAATAAATAATACCTAGAAAGGCCAAGGAAACTATGGATCTCCATTACTGTTCCACTCTTTGATTTCTTTTATCTTGGATGGATCTATAGATATCCTTTTTCAGGGGATTACATGACCCAACTATGATACTTTTTTCATCCATGACTCACATTTATTATACTTTTCAGAGATTTTATCCCTTCACAGTGTGTTCATCACATTATTCAAATGATCTGAGTGTTTCTCCTTGCACTTAGAGTATATCATAATAGCATCGATAAAGACAACCACAAATTTGTCTAGGTAATCTATAAAGAATATATTCATTAATTCCATGAGTATTTTTTTATAATTAGTGAGTCTTAATGCTATCACTAAGAACTCATAGTTTCCATAACTCGTTTGAAAGGCATCCTTGGGAATATCTTCTTTCCTTGCCTTTATTTGGTGATATCCTGATCAAAGGTCTACCTTGGAGAAATAACTAGCCCCAGGTAGTTGATCAAACAAATAATCAATCCAATGTAAAGGATACTTGTTCTTTACCATGATTTTTTAATCTCATGATAATCAATGTATAGGACAATCTATCCATCCTTATTCTTGAAAAAGAGGACTAGGACACCCCATGGTGAAGCACTCAGTCATATAAAACCCTTTTCTTGATTCGCTTGTAACTGATTCTTTAGTTCTTCCAACTCAATGTTGGATATTCTATAAGGTGTCTTTAATATATGTAGAGATCCAAGAATAATTTAAATTGAGAAATAAACCTCTTGATCAAGATGAAGACAATAAAATATTTTAGGGAATACGTCATTGTAATCCCTCATGATAGGCATGTCTTCGTTCATGATTCTCTCCTTTGTCTCAATCATTTGAGGTACATATTTTTTCTCATAAGAAAACAATATTTTAATTTGAGATTATGATTCTAATTGATATTCAAATTGCTCCTTACACTTATATTGAATTGTAGGATTATTCTATATTTAAAGAGTAATCTCCTTTTCTCAATAGTTGATGTTGGATTTGTATATAGATAGACAATCTATTCCGAAAATAGAATTAAAATATACCAAAGGGAGTATAAAAATATTTTCAGGGTGGTTCAGTCCATAAACATTAATCGAGGAGGAGTTATATACTTTGTATGAAATAATTTCCCTATTTTTTTACTCATAGATAACTCAAACACCAATTTTCGATGTGGTGATTGAATAGTTCTACTAAACTTACAAGATAAGAAATAATGTGTAGAACTATAATAAAATAGTGTGTTCACTATTATTGAATGAATAACCATTGTAACTATCACCACATCAGTTTTAGGCTCCTCCTCAGCTGTAGTGATAGCATATTCCCTTTCTTATGTCTTTAAAGGATTTTATTTACTCTAACAACCCTGGGCTTAGTAGTTTATTTGAAAAAATCCCATGTTCCTTGTAGTTGAAACATCAAACTATAGGCTGAGTGTTGATTTGAAAAATTATTAAATCATCCACATTAGTGGAATTATTCATATCCATTTGGAAGTTCTTAGAAAGATTCCCCTTTTTCTCACATTTGAAGAATTTTTTGGTTCCCTTTAGAAAGTTCCCTGAATGATTCTTTCCAAAATTTTGTCACATATGATATTTGGTCTTCTTTTCATCATTGGATTTATATGCTAATATACCCATATTAGATTTTATTTTCATATTTTTTTCACTAGGCCCACAAGACCCCTAAGAGACCCTAACATCCATTTTAACCTTAAGATAACAACAGAAAATATATTCATAGTTGTCAAAGTCTAAAATCGCCAACACTTTTTATAGACTCACCTTTAGTCCATTAAAGAAGTGATCCACCTTTCTTTTGGTGTTCATGAAAAAACCAAAGGTGTATCTTGCAAGCCTTTTAAAGTTTTCTTCATACACCCCAATAGACTTGTCTTCATTCTGATTAGGACTGAGGAACTCTATTTTCATCTTGAGATGGAGGGTTTGGGGAAAATTTTTATTGAAAGATATTTTCCTGAAATATTTCCACTATATGGAATAATTTTCTTCTTTGAACATTGTGTTCTTGATCAGGGGCCACCACTGAACATGGGAGGACTTTTCTACCTGATAGATCTAATGAAAAATTGCTCTTTTGTTGTTGAATTATGGAGTTTCACATGATTTAAATAATTATTCATAACTTGATCCAACTGAGTAAGTAATGTCATAATGTTTTTTGACTCATTCCCATCATATTTGGCATATCATTAGATAAATATTCACATTTCCTATCACATTTATTTTTGAACCATGTTCTTATATTTATCTCCATTAACTAGGAAAATAAATTTGAATTAGGGGTCTTGAATATTTATCTAGTATGTATAATAAGAAAAAACATTTAACAAAAAAAGAAAACAAAAACATTCAACAAAAAAAAAGAAAAACTTGTAATGAAAAATTATATCTAATCCTGTGATTCCCTAGGATTAAATAAAGTTTATCCAAGATTTATTTCCTAACATATAAATTTAATGGAATTTTTTTAGTTCTCTTAATAATGGCTCATAATGATATTATTAATTTACTAAAGAATATCCCCTAAGAGTGTCAAACTAGGGTTTTAGTAAGGCATGTTGTAGTATACCAGGTTACCCTGAGTCAGGCCCAAAACACCTTGTCATAGAAGTTAATCCTAGCTACATCAATGATAGAACCAAGTCCTCTTTTAGTATGTAGAGAGGGGTTTATTTTCTTGATAAACCACTTAATCTAAAATAACCAAATTTTTTGGATGTTTTTTTATTTCTATCCCTATGGTTCTTACTAATGTTCTCTAGTTCTACTCTAAAAAAATAACTAGACTAACCTTTGATACCAACTATAGAGACTCAAGCCCTTATAATATATTATTAGATGATACTAAACATAATTAACTATCAAATTAAAATCCAAGGATTGTAAACTCTAGTGTCTTTGGAAGACTAGGTACATAAAACTGATAACACGGAACTAAATAAAACATTTCTTTATTTATCAACAATTATGAGCTCCTAACTTCTTTTGAGGAATTACATATTTATACGATAACCTGGGGACAACATGAAAAAAGGAATGAGATAAAAATCCTAGTAAGGGAATAAACATAACAATAAACCATAGCACATGGGTTGAAAGGCATATTAAGATGACATAAAAGGAAGGAATATACATAAGGGAGTATAACACATAAAATCATGGTATCATAGATGATGTGAAAACAACATAAAACATTACATAAGCATGATTCAAGGATCATTTGACATGAATGATCCCAATTCTAGGTTATGTACAATGACTATTTCACATGGATCATGAGTCAAGGATAAACAAAAATACCATTGCACATATGGAACACGAGTAAAGGCTAAGCACCAAGACTGTTTCACATAGAGTCTCATGAGACTAAATATTACCCAACTAATTAGAGTGTTATATAGGAACACACATCATAACATGTTCATGAAAATGTGTTTCACACAAATAACCATACATGAGTAATCAAACAAAAGGGTTACCCATGAAAAGAATTGGGTATCATAATCATGTTATAAACCATAATAAATGGGAATATCATAAAATTGTGCATTAAAGAAAGAAATTAAATCATACATTGACATTAATAAAGTAAAATAAGAATATATAATGATATTTGGTGTCAAAATGTAGTGATAACATGTAAAAATAGTATTTAAAAAACTTTATAAATAAAATATTTTAGTGTGATTTAAGGAAAACATTAAAGATTATTTAAAGAAGAAAGGGGAATAAAATTTTATATATAACTAGATGAGAACAGATAATATTTTCAAAATAAAATGATTGATATTATAAAAATAATTGAGACTTAAATAGTTTTTGGAGTGCACTTGAAAATGGGTAAGAATTCAAATTGTTCTCTTTTTATCGGGTTTACTTATTGGAAAGATTTGAGAAGAGAACCTTGTTAAAGCATGTATTTCCCCATCAAAGAAGGTTGAAATGATATGAATACATGATATTGTAACATATAAATGGAATTAATAAAAATAAATAAAATAAATAAGAATTAAATTGGTGTAGAGATATAGGAAGTGTAACCCGAAGTAAAAACATAGAGGTTCGGGTAGAATCCCTTACCATGTGTCTAAAACAGTAATGTACTTACTCTTAATATCCTCAATAACCAAATTAAATACACTAATTAATTAATTATGGAGATTTTATATATTTATTAGATTTATTATAATTTTATTCATTTCATTTATGTCCCTTTTTATGGGTTATGATATTCAATTTCATCCTTTGAGAGCATTGGTTTCCTTGGTTTTCACGATTGATTTACTTGTATATGTGTATGGAAAATAATGTTGAATGATGATAGTTGTCTAGAACTGAAATTATATGTTATTAATGAAATTATAGAATATTAAAATATCATTTTTTTTCTATAATTGAGTATTATTTGTTATATAAATAATAAATTATAATCATTTATTTTAATTTATCATTTTTTATCATCATAATCTAGTTTTGTAATATTATTAAATATCATATATATCTTTGAATTATAGAATATTAAATAGGTTTTAATATATATAATATAATATCTTTAAACCATTAAAATAATTTCTTGACCATCCTTGAAGGTGGAATTGAAATATGAAAGCACGTCATTCACAAAGGTGCTATATCGGCACCTCAGGAACGATGCTTTCATTCTTAAAATAAAATAGAAAGAAGAAGAGATTTGATGAAAAATTATTCCATAAACTTGAAAATATTATAGTATATACAAGATACTGGAGTTTTTATTCCACTTGTAAAAGGGAATTTTAGGAGAAGATAAGAAAATAAAGGAACTTGAAAAGAAATTGAATGAAAACAGAAGAGGGTTTTACCTCTTGATTCTTTCTTCTTGAGAACATCCTTAGGGGTATTGGATTCAGTGTTTTGTTAAGAACAAAATATATTAGACATGGGTTAGGGTAATGGGAAGATATTTGTTTAGAATCTAGAAAATGATTAGGGCTTTAGAGCTATGAGGATAATAGGTGGTGAGGGGTGGTATTTATAGTGGAAGAGAGGGGTGTTTTCTAATTATTTTACTCAATATTTTACTATTTTTCTCAAGATAAAAAATAGTGATGATTATTGAGACTAAATATAGTGAATAAGTCATTTGAATTCAAACCAATTATTCTTACATAATCCATGAATTAAGGAATAGAGTATATAACTTATAATGTGTGTATACTGTAAATTACTGTATTTTACTATTCACCAAAAATTCAACTATTTTAGAAATATCCCAAAAATTCACCCATAAAATTTCTAAACATGTAGAATTAAAAAATTAAATCCATTTTATGAAAATAATTTTTTGAATATGAGAAATTTAATTTTTCATTAAAATTATAATTTCCTCAAAAAATACAAATTTTAAAATTATAATAGATTTATAACACTATGAAAAGTTAAACAAGGTCTCATAAAAAATCCTATAATCATAAGATATCAAAATACTAATTTATGAGTACATGAATTTTCTTTTAAAGCATAATATTAATTATAAAATTGACAATAAACACTTATGTTTTATAAATATATCAACACTTATTTAATAATTTCTAAAACATTTATTTACTTATACTATGATATAATTGTATCATATTACCATTTATATGATGCCTAAATTTTATTTATACTTTCATGGATGAGGTTACTATTCTATTAGCCATTTTACTATTCATGAGGGTCATATTACTATTCCAAAGATCAAGTTACCATTTCATTGGTATAGGTTTCTCAATTTCTAAAAAATACCTTTTATTTCATTCATTATTCACTTATAATGTTTTTATTATGTTATATATTTAGTTTCATGGGATTTATACTATAATACATAATTATAAGAAGGTGAATTTCATTAATAAAATCTTGGGTCATTACAACTATATTATAAATGATAACGATATTTAACGGTCTTTTAAATAAGATTGGATATAATAAAACCCAATAAGTTCATGTATTTTCTATAACCATAATAAATAAATATAAATTTAATTAAAATACAAGAGTAATTTTATGTATTAATGTTTAAGTTCTTAAAATCTTCCCCCCTTCAAAAATTTTGCAATTGAAATTTTAATTTCCCACACTAAAACAGATGAGGGTATTTCTGTTTCATCACCTCCTCTAGTTCCCATGTTGCTTATTCATACTTGTGGTTTCTATATAGTAATTTAACCATGTAGATTGTCTTATTTCATAGAACTTTGTCTCTATGATCAAGTATCTTCATCGACTTATCCTCATATCAGATATCATTCTCCAATGGTACTACCTATAGATTGTGTACTGGTGAGGGGTTTGGTATATACTTCCTCCAGAGGGATACATGGAATAAATCATGTACTTGAGATAGATTATATGGGAGTTCTAGTTGATAGGCCATTGTTCCAATGTGATCGAGGAACTCAAAAAGGCTGATGTATCTTGCACAAAGCTTTTTTATCTTCCAAAATCTTTGGAATTTATTTCATTGAGATTTGTGGATGAATACCATGTTTCCAAAATCAAACTATAGGTCTTATTGATGATTTTATACATAGAACTTCTACCGACTCTGAGAATCCATGATGTGCTACTAAATGGTCTTACCCTTTTCCCCAATTTCCTCGACCATTTTCTGACCTAGCAATTTCATTTCCCCAACTTCATCAATTGTTCTACACCACTTCCCATAAAGAGATTCATAGGCATCCATTTGGATGCTTGAGGGGAAACGTTTTTTATATGAGAACTAGACCAAAGGAATATGTTGGTCCCATCCTCCCTTTAATTCAATTCAGTACACTCTCAACATGTCCATAAGTTTCTAGATAGTTTGCTCAGATTGGTCATTAGTTTGGGGGTGAGAATCCATTTTAAACTTCAACTCATTATTTTGAGCATGTTGAAGAGTATTCATGTACTTAGAGTAAAATCTTGGATCTCTATCAGATATAATCGATAGTGTTATTCCATAATGCCTCACCATTTCTATATTGAATATCCTTAAAAGTTGATTGAGTGAGAGGTCCTCTTAAATTGCAATGAAGTCAGCAGTATTGGTAAGTTGATCCACCAAAACTCATATAGCATTATTTCAGCTTAATTTTTTTAAAAGACCAGTAAAAATTCTATGGTGATGTTTTCCCATTTTCATGTAGGTATGGGTAATAGTTGCATCATCCACTTGTATTTCATCCATTCCGCCTTTACTTTCTGGCATATAAGACATCTAGAAGTATATTCCATGATCTCCTTCTTCATATTTTCCCACCAATAGTGCTCTAGATAATCCCAATACATCTTTGTGCTTCTTGGATGGATAGAGAAATTTGAACTATGTAAATCATCCCAAAGATCCAACTTTAACTCGGGATTTGATGGTACACAGAGTCATGGCCCAAATATTTCATCTCCTTCTCATTATCATTTAACTCTCAGTATTTTACTTTTTATATAGCTTCAAAAAAAATTGAATTCCCATGTCATCTCTTTGATCATCCTTTATCCTCACCATAATGGATGGTTAATCAATCATTTGTGAAATGATTGATGATGTTCCTTCCATTATGATTCAAATGGACATCCTTTTCAAATTTAAGAATATTATATCCCTCTCAATTCCCATTAATGATAGAGTTGTTGGACCCTTCCTATATAGAGCATCTTCTACTTTATTCTCTTTCCTAAGATGGCAGTGGATTGAGTAGTCATATTCCATGATTACCTCTAAGCATCATTGTTGGTGTATATTAATCTCTTTCTATGTTAATACATACTTGAGGCTTTTGTGATCCATATATATTTTTGAATTCTCCCCACAGATATAATGCCACCATATTTTTAATGCAAAGATCACCACGTCTAACTTAATATCATGGGTTGGGTACTTTATTTCATGATCTTTTGACTACCTTGAAACATAGTCCATCACATTGTCATTCTGCATTAACACATAGCACAATCCCTTCTTCAAAGAATCACTGAACATCATGAAACAGTCTCAACTTTTGGTAAGAGTTAGTATAGGTGTTGCGATAAGCCACTTTTTCAACTCCATGAAGATCTCTTCACATTAATCATTCTAATAAAACTTGCCTCCCTTCCAACTTATCTTAATTAAAGGGTTTTTAAATCAAGATAAATTTATCACAAATCAATTATAGTACCCAAATAATCCAAGGAAACTACAGATATTTTCCACAGATGTTAGCCCCATTTATTCTTTAATTTATTATATCTTCATGGGGTCTACAGATATCCCATATATTTTGATAATATTCCCCCAGAATGAGACTTACATCAATTATAAATCACATTTTCTGTACTTGGAATAACGCTTCTCCTTTTGTAAGGTCTTTAGCATAGTTCTCAGATACTCCTCATGCTCCTCCTTAATTTTAGAGTATATTAGAATATCATTTATAAATACTACAAAAAAAATTTCAAGTTAATCCATAAATACTCTATTAATCAATTCCATGAATATTTCTACAGCATTAGTGAGTCTAAATGGCATTAATATGAACTCCTATTTCTTGTACCTTGTTTGAAAAGTTGTTTGGGGGATATCCTCTTTCTTCACCCATACATGTTTATATCCTAACTATAGATCCACCTTAAAGAATTTTTGTACTCCATTTAGCTAATAAAACAAGTCATCAAACCATGTTAGATGATAATTTTTCTTTATCATGATCTTTTTGAGATGACAATAATCAATGCAAAGGCACATGGAACCATCCTTCTTCTTGATGAAGAGGACTGATGTACCCCATGGTGAAACACTTGGGTATATGAACGCTTTATCCAGATTCTCCTATAGTTGTTTCTTCAGCTCCACAAGTTTTACAACAGTAACTCTATATGGATTCTTGGATACTTGTAACACCTGAGGTATATGATTGACTGAAAATTCAACCTCTTGATTAGGAGTAAGACCTTGAAATTATTTATGAAACACATCAACGTATTCCATCACAATGGGAATGTATTCAAGGAAGATCATTCCCTTTGACTCGATCATTTGGACTAATATGATTTATCATAAGGAAATATTATCCGCACTTAATATGTTGGTTCTAATGAATATTCATCCATTTCTTTGCATTTTTATAGAATTGGAGTAAGATTCAGGATACGAAGGGTGATTTCCTTATCATGTAATTTTATGATGGATCTATATAAGTAAAACCAACCCACACCCAAAATTGCATCATATATTTACAAAGGGATTATTAAAAGGTTCTATAATAATATCATCCCACAAATTTTGATAAGGAAGAATTTATATACTTTGGATGAAATAATTGTTCCATTTGACGTTTTCACAAACTGATCTACTTCCATGATTTGTGGTTGTGTTTGAATAGTTCTACTAAACATTCATGATATGAAAGAATGTATATAACCAATATCAAAAATAAAGTTCTCTATTCTTTAATGAATAACTATAGTACATGTCAGCACTTCATTTTGGAGGTCCACCTCAGCGGTTTTGATGGAAAAAGCTCACCCTTACTACCTTGTAGGTCATTGGTTGTCTCTGAAAAGCCTTTTCAAAGTGCATTGGATTGTAAAGTGTCTAGGTTCCTTGTTGTTGAATAAATAAAAATGTGTTGAGGTTTGATCAGAGAATTCCATTCCTCTGTCACATAGTGGGATTCTCCCATTGATAATCGATATCTAGGTGTCCTTCACTCCCAAACCTAAAGCATTTTTCCCTCTTAGGCAGTTTTTAGTGTTCTTCTTTCCATAACATTGATAAGTGGGATGTTCAAATTTCATAGAACCATTATATTTCTCAATCATAATTTTATAATTAAACTCAACTTTCTCTTCTTATCCCCATGAAACCCTTGAGATTTATTGATATTCATTTCAACATTGAGGGTACATCAGACAATTTCCTCACAGCATTCAAAGTCTTAGATCTACAGAGGTTTTCTTAGACTTGGTTTTATCCCACCAAAGAAACATTCAACCTTTTATTTAGGTGTAATTAAAATGTTAGACGTGTATCATGAAAACATTTTGAAGTTTTCCTCGTACACCCATATAGATTTTTCATCTTTTTGTTTGATGGAAATGAAATCCCATTCCATTTTAAGTGATAGAGTGAGGAAAATATTAATAAAAAATAATTTTATATAATTCCTTCCACCCCATCACATAGATCTCCTCCTTAAGATTCTTATTCTTGATCAATGTCCACACTAATCAACTTATCCCTCATATAATAAATAGCCAGTATCTAACGACCCAAACATGACATACACATACATTACATTACTTTTTTAAAATACTTAATACGCGACACAAACAGATTCCCAGACACAATATTATTTTAGTGTCTTTGGAAACCTGAAACATAATATTCTAACATGGTGAAATATCATCAACATCTCCCATGAAGATCGCCCTATTTTGTTTTCCGACCTTAAACCTGTAATTATATCCTAGGGAAAATAAAACATAAAAAGGGTGAGATCAAATGCCAGTAAGGGTAAATATTGAGAACATAAAACAAACAATAAACATAACAATTTAAAAACATGAAAAAAAAGTTTAAATATTAAAATAATGAGTCCTGAAATAAATCATCACAGTACTTATGGAATAGATCAAAAAGAAACATTAACCATGATAAAATAGAATTAACATAAAACATAGAATTGTGGTAATAAAATAATCTCATAATATGATTTCCATAGTAGCCAAGGAATTTCAGCCAAGACCATAATAGTGGACAAAGTCTAAACTGAACTAGGATTACATGTCGTTCCAACCATGTATTACTAATATGGATTTACTTGTCGTTCCAGACCTGTATTACTAAACCAGATTTACTTTTTGTTCTATCACGGTATTACTTACCCGTATTTACTTTTCATTACTATCATGTATATATCATGAGATATAAATCTTTAACCAATTAATTAGAGGTAGATATAGATCTCACCCATTTTATAATAAAATCATTCTTATATATTCCAGAAAACAAAAATCATTCATCATATCATAACCCAAGAGATAAAATGGGTTTACTAAACATCATTCCATCATAACATAATACATATAAAATAAAAAGAATGTATAATAATAATATCATCATAAAAAAATCAAATAAATGTAATAATATGTATAGAAACAAAACCCTATGTAATCTTAGATGGAATTTTTTTTTTGAAAAAATACATGAAATTATATCTTGATAAAAATGTCATTTCTTCTTAAAAAACATTTTCTTTTCTAAAAATGAAATGAAATTTTAAAAGAAAAGAATTTAATTAAAATTACACGTGAAATATTGTAACTGTATTTTAATGGAAATAAGGTGTTTTGAATGCATAAAAATCTATTCGTGCCTTATAAGTTAAAAAAACATTATCATCGTACTTTTTCTAGAAAAGTCAAAAACTCTCTCGTATGGTAAACGAAATAAAGAGTACTTCAAAAACATGTAGTAAAAGTCAAAAATGGGTAAAAATGACTTTAAACATACATAGAATAATAGTAAATATTTTATGAAACTATTTTAAGAAATCATGGACATGGATGATAAATATACACCCAATAAATACTTACGTATAAATAATCTCTGGTAAAAATGGGACTGAAAAACTATCTCGTACCTTAGGTCTGATATACTTCATATGTATCTGAAAAACCTGTATAATGATTTAAATAATGTTTCTGATTTATTCCATAATCCTAATCATATTTATGATAACATTTTTTATCATATTTTCATCTTTTTGTTAGTAACATTTCATTGTTACTCATTTTTTAGGCATTAACTGCTTTATTTTCTTATGCATGATTTGTCGGATAATATTTTATTCATATTTTTAGGTTATAATTATATCATTTAAATAATCGTATTAGTATAATATATATCATATTTATTCATTTAACTTATTTATATAATCATGCTTTAAATAAAATTATGTAGAACGAATCACATCGCATCGTGGAGATGGTAGGTCGTACGTACGCACGAGCGACGATATCATTCCCATAATTATTGAGTGGTATTGATTTTCATGGTGTACTATATTTCAAAATCAATATAATTTTATAATAATACTATATAGTTACTACATCGATTTTTATACCCATCCATGTAAGGTGATGGTGAAAAATAGATTACACCCCAACGTGGAGACGGTAAGCCGTACGTACGCATGCGTGGTAATTTCTTCTTTCATAGGATGGATAAAAAGTTGAATATGGTTGTTTCATAATTATAATAAAATATCAGTATATAATTTATAATTTAGTTATTATTATATAATGAAACAACTCATGAATTATAAGTATAAGTGTAAATAAATATGAAAGAATCATTATAAGAGATTACCTCTTCTTTGACATACTCTCTTTAGATCTCCTCTTAATGGAACTAGAGTTGGTCTTTTGAGAAGACCATAAAATCTATAATGTAACTAGGGAATTTGAGAAAATAAAAGGTTCTGGTATGAATGAACTTTAAGGATTAATGAGTAGTGGAGAAATGAGGGAGGAGGTTCCCTTTTATAATTAAGGTGAGGGACACTTTTGGAAACCTCAAAAATATTAATTTATAATAAAATAAAACCCCACTTAAAAGCCTCATAAATGTCCCTATTTTTAATATGAGATTATATAAAGTTGTAATATCTTCAACCAATAAATTTTTGACAAGTTTTATGCCTATTTAAGAAATATAATTTTAATTAACACTTAGTTATTTTATTTAATTTTTAACTAGGGTAACAAATATTTCAATATTAAAAGGGTAAAATATTCACATATTTTAAATCAATTAGACCATAAATTAAACATTTAAGACATTTTAAACCATATAATAATTGTTATATATTTTTAAAAATGTTTTATGATTTTTAAATAATTTAATAAATCTTTATTTTTTAAAAATATTAATTGTGTCAATTTCAACACTATTCATTTCGCGGATTTTTAAAAATATTAATATAAAATTTTATATGTAAACCAAATATTTTATAATATATTTAGTGGCTCAAGAGAATATATAAAATTAATTTGAAATTTTAATTAGACCAAAGTATATTTATTTTAATATTTTTAATAATATTTATTTGATATTTCCCTTAATAAAATAATTACTACATCAATATTGTTTATTTATTTAATATACTTATTTGATGAAGAAAAATTAAAAATAAAATACTATTATAAATATATATTTACTATATTTTAGAATAATATATGTATAAAAATTGTTCTTCTTGAAAATCCAACATTAAAAATTTAATACTTATTAAAGTATGAATGTGATAATTTTAACATTACATTAAATAAAATATTATAATTTTCTTAATCTATTCCATATGAATCAAAATACTCCATAACTCTACCATTATATGATTATGGTCTCTATATATTCGACCAATAAAATTTGGTAATGTTTTTTATCCGTTTAATGGTTATTATAATTTTAATAAGAATTAGTTTATTGATTTTTCATTAATTAAATAATTTCTGCATCATCTATATATAAAAAATTAAGGTAATTATTTCTTTCCTTAAAATTAAAAATAAACTACCATGATAAATATAAATATTTTATATTTCAAATAAGTATTTATAGTCAAATTTAACTTCTATATTACATTATTTTAAATATGATATATTAGTTAAAACATGAATATTGTATCTTTAAATATTCATTAAATAAAATATTATAAATACCATAATATCTCTCAAATGGCACCAAAACGTCAAAAATTAAGTTCATATCATGTAAATGTGTTTATTAAGTTAAAAATTACAAATTATATTTGTGGATACCATCTATATGTTCATATGTGGATACATAATAGATGTTAAAGACAAAGAAAATAACACTTTGAGTCTCTCTTTGATTTAAATAATATTTAAGTAATTTTCATGGACAAGTGTCCATTAAATGACATAATTTCGATCCTTACGCTTTAAGGGTCTAATTTAATTCTTCAAAAAATTATTTTATTTCATTTTTCATTTTATAGATATTATAATTTTATTTTTAACTTAAATTACCTAATTTACCCTTTACCGCGGTAATAAAATTTACCATGGTTACTATTCAAATTAGTCAAAAATAAAAGGAACTTAAATAACAAATTCATACCTCCTGACTCCAAATTTTACATCCAATTTTAAAATTTCAATGCATTGAATTTACAGAATTAAATTTAAAATAAAACTGTTAAAATGTCACGAAAAACGGTTTTTAGAAAAATGCCCCTTTTAAAATGGAAAATATTTTTATTATAAATTCATGTATAAAATCATTTTCAAAAATTATAATTGGATAAAAATGAACTAAATAAAATTTAAAACTAATAAAAATAATAATTTTACTATTTAAGGACTTTAAAATAAAAAAATAGTATTTTCACTATTTATAAAAAAATTAAACTTATCAGAAAAAATACCAAAAATTTAAACAAAGTAAATTTATATATTCTGCTCTAAAAGAAGAAGTTTATTTTGTCAAATTGAATATAAAAAAGTTTCAAAAACTATATTTAAAATGGGTGCTCCATTAAAAGGTGCCAAAATTGCATTTTTTTTTGAAAAGTACTTCTTTTATCCGAAAAATGGATTTTGTTTTTATATCTTGTTCTATAAAATATAAAAGATGAATTTTAATGTTATATAAAATTCAGAATTTTCTTAATAGTATTCATAATGGTTATTTTATATCCCATTAACTAATAAAATTTTAATAATATATCATATTTTAGTGAAACTCGGTATTGCATACAACGCAAGCTATCAAGAAAGGTCGCTCTTGCATGTAATGCAAGACAAGTCAGAGTTTCATATAGTATAAGCTTTCTTTAGTGTTGTATATAACCTAATTCAAACATAGTTTTTTTACACATTGAACAAAATCTATACTCAGTGTTGCGTGTATCGTACGCCAACTTGTTGTTGTGTGTAACATATGACAAGTCAATTTAGTGTGAAAGGATTGTTTGACTTAGTACATTGCAAGATATAAATGAAATTTTTAATTTTTTATAAAAAAGAGGTCAATAAAAACTCAAGGTGTTATATTATATCCCCATTAAAATTAATTTCACCCTCTAAATTCATCATTGTAGTAAATGGATTACTAATTGAAAGTTTCTTTTATGGAAACCCACATCATAAAAAGGAATACTAAAACATAATTTTAAAAAAGGAAAGTTAGAAACATAATAGTTACCTAATGTAACGCATCATTGGGTTTCAACAAAGGAAAACATAGGTGGGAAGTGAAAACATGGATATAGAATAGAAATCTAACCATCAAGTTCTATTGGATAGTGATAGAGAACAATGTTTGGAGAAAGTTAACAATTAGAAAGCCATAAATATTTGATGATTTAAGGGAACATCCAATTCATCAGATAAGAAGGTGCTGGGATAATATTTTTTGGTTTTCAAGATCCTTTTCCTAAATTTTAATAATTTTTCATGAGAATAAATACTAACTTGATTTTGGTACAATATCACCATTATGCGTGCCTCGAACAATTTCCACTTCATATCTTATTTAAATAAATGAATTTGAATTTTTCATTCTTGAAGTGTGATCATTTCATGCAATAGAATGATAGTTCATTCCAGGTATCTCAACAAAAATGTTAGAACATGAAATAAAATATGCATAAGGCCACCTATAGTGAGATAATACATTAATCTAACAAACATCAACAGGAATATAACATATACTATCCATAAATACAAAACATTATTATCCTTCATAAAATAGAAAATATAAAACTTTAGAAAAAGTTTAATTAAATTTACATAACATTTATCTCCCATATCTCATAAGTTATATCTTTGTTATCACATTCAAAACATGTGAATACCTTAGTCATGTATTCTCTTGAAACATGATAATAACATGAATTTCCATATAACCTTAATGAAAACATGAATTCTATAAAAATTAACACTTTCCACACACCAATAATACCTAATATTCTATATAATCAAACCATGGTATCACTTTGTCATTATATCAGTCATGAGGTCATTAATACTATCAAACATCTCATTATCCCCTTATTCCTTCATTCTGCACATATCATGTGCTTTTCAAAAATATTTCAATAACTTTTCATGGTTACTGATATCAGTCAACTTAAATATTCAAATACTTAATGAAAACCCATATTTTAATAATCCTTAGATGTTTATTTAATCTATAATACCATAAAATTACTTATACAATATTTTTCTTCATAATCAAGTAATCATTCCACTATCTTCTTAAACCATTGACTGAGCTGCATCATTTTATTCTTCAACACTTCTTTAATCTCATATATCATTTGTAGTGTCTTCATCTTCTTCAACATAAATACTACCCATACAACCATACTAATTCTCTTCATGAGATTTTACCTTAGGGAATTTATATTCATAATGTCCTTACATTTCAAATTTAAAACATTTAACCATTATTGATTTCTTAGAAATACCATTATCCTTGTCCAATGTGTTAATTGAACCTTTTCCTTTGAAATCACTACATTTGTGTACTTCTTTTCAACACTCAAATCATCTTTGAGTTCCATTGAAACATTCAACTTGATTCCTCTTCCCATATGGTTTACATGAGGAAAATTAAACTTTATTTCCTCTATGATCACCATGAAACTCCATCTTTCTCTTATTTGTTGGGATTGTAAATTCACCAAAGTTTTGATTATTTATCATATTATGATATTGATGATTATGCATAATAACAATGTTTCTAACTCCAATTTCATTTGGTTTACCATTAAAAATATTATTAAATTTTCCATCATATTCTTCATTAACATGAACCCTCATGTTTCCTACCATTTTATAAAACCCAAAAAGAATAGTTTGAGTGGAAAAAATAATACTAGGAAAACAACATAATCAAGGAGGTACTTTCAATCTTTAAAATATAAGGTTTAATCCAAGGTTATTCAAGATCATTACTATAATTCTAGGATTGTAACCTATAGTTAGACTTAACCTTAGGGAAATCCCTAGACATACCTTAGAAATATCTATAGGGATCTCACTAAAGGTTATACATCCTAGTTTCCAAAGGTTTAAAAAAATCTTTACTCTAATACCAACTCTAATGGTCTATAATTATTTCCAGTGGGCTAGAATTGATACCTATCAGATCACTCCATGTGTGGAAACACCCCCTGGGCGGGACACACCACCATCCCCATTGGCACCCATTTCCTTATAAATCCCTTGGATAGGGATACATTATTCTTCAAACCTTCACACATGAGAGTTCCCAAGAATCATATTCATTTCTCCCTCCTTTGATCTGATACCATCTCTAGTGACCCAAGATTTATCTACATGGAAATTACATTAATTTTTCAGAATAATTAATACCTGACACAAAAATATTCCCATAGACCGTATTATTTTAGTGTCTTTGGAAACATGGAACATAATATTCTAACTTGGTGAACATTGACAACATAAAACAAAACATAAACATAATAATGTAAAAACATAAACATAAAGTCTAAATATTAAAATAATGAGTCATGAAATAAATCTTGGCAGTACGTAAGGCATAGATCATAAAGGAACATTAACCATGATAAAATAGCATTAGCATAAAACAGGGAATTATGGAAAACAAATAAGCTGATAATATGATTTCCATAGTAACCAAGGAATTTCTACCAATACCATCATAGTGGACAAAGTCTATTACTAAACCGAGTTTACTTTCCATTCCATCCATGCATTGCTGAACCAGATTTACTTTTCATTCCAGCCTTGTATTACAGAACTGGATTTACATCCCATTCTAGCCCTGTATTATAGAACAAAATTTAATTTTTGTCCTATTAATGTCTATATCATGAGATATAAATCTTTAACCAATTCATTGGAGGGATATATAGGTCCCACCCATCTCATAATGAAATCATTTTTACAAGTTCCACAAAAATATAAATCATTCATCATAGCATAACCCAATAGATAAAATGGGTTTCTTAAATATCATTACATCATAAAATAATACATATAAAATAAATTTATTACATAAAAATAATTCCATTATAAACAAAATAAAATAAATGTAATAATAGGGATAGAAACATAACTCTATGTCATCTTAAATGGAAAATAATTTTGATTAAATACATGAAATTAATTCTTGAAGAAAATATCCTTTATTCTTCAAAAACAATTTATTTTATTAAAATTCTATGAAATTTGAATAGAAAAAAAATTATTTAGAAATAAACATGAAATTTTTTAAAGTTAGATTCATGGAAATAAGGTGTTAGGAAGGCATAAAAAATTTTTCATTCCATATAATTGAAAATAACATTATCCTCGTACTTTTGATGGAAAATTCAAAAAGTACCTCGTATGGTAGATGAAAGAAAGATTAATTCAAAAACATGTATTAAAAGTCAATAATGGATAATATAAGAAGAGTAAAAAAATTTATGAAAACATTTTTAGAAATAATGAACATGGATGATAAATATACACACAGTAAGTACTTACGTAAAAATAGTCTTGGATAAAAATGAAATTGCAAAAATATCTCTTACCTTAGGTCTGATATGCTTTATATGTGTCTGAACCTCCTATGTAATGATTTAAATAATGTTACTGATTTATTCCAGAATCTTAATCATGTTTATGATAACATTTATGATCATATTTTAATTCTATTGTTAGTAAAATTTCATTGTTACTCGTTATTCAGGTATTAACAACTTTATATTCTTATATATGTTTTTTCAAATAAGTTCTTATTACAATTTTTATATTATAGTTATATAATTTAATGAATTGTATTAGTATAATATATATCATATTTATTTATACAATTCATTCATATAATCATGATTTAATGAAGATTATGTAGAACGAATCACATCGCGTCGTGGAGACGGTAGGTCGTACGTACGCACGAGCGACGATATCATTCACATAATTATTGAATGGTATTGATTTGCATGGTTTACTCTATTTCAGAATAAATATAATTTTATAATAATAATAATATATAGTTATTACGTCCATTTTTATACTCATCCAAGTAAGGTGGTGGTGAAAAACAGATTACACCACAGTGTGGAGACGGTAAGTCGTACGTACGCACGCGTGGTGATTTCATCTTTCTTAGGATGGATAGAAAGTGGGATGTGTTTCTTTCATAATTATAATAAAATTTCAGTATATAATTTATACTTGAGTTATTATTTTATAATGAAAGAACTCCAGAATTAGAAGTAGAAGTAGAAATAATTGTGAAAGAATCGATAGAGGAGATTACCTCTTCTTTGATGTGCTCTCTTTAGATCTCCTATTAATGGAACTAGAGTTGGTCTTTTAAGAAGAAAAAACCTCCAAAATGTAATTATGGATTTTTAAAAGGGATATGGGTATAGGGTGGAAGAACATTAAGGCTTAATGAATTGTGGAGAAATGAGGGAGGAGGTTCCCTTTTATAATTGAGGCGAGGGGCGCTTTTGGAGACCTCAAAAATATTAAATTATAAAAAAATATAACCCCACTAAAAAACCTTATAAATGTCCCCATTTATAATATTATATGATATAGGGTTGTAATATAATAAAATAATAAATTTAGATAAGTTTTTAGGTCAATTTAAGCATTATTATTTTAATTAACACTTATTTATTCTATTTAATTTTTAACAAAGGTAACAAATATTTCAATATAAAGAATGTGAAATATTTAATTATTTGAAGTCAATTAGATAAAAAATGAATATTTTAGGAACTTTTAGACCATATAATAATAATTCTATATTTTTTAAAATGTTTTATAATTTTTAAATAATTTAATAAATCACCATTCTGAAAAAATATTAATTGTGTCAATTTTGACACTAATCAATTCATGGATTTTTAAAAATATCAAGATAAGATGTTATACATGAACCAAATATTTTATAATATATACAATGTTTTAAGGGAATCTATAAAATTAATTGTACCAATTAATTATCCAAAATTATATTTATATTTATATTTTTAATAACATTTACTTGATATTTCCCTGAATAAAATAACTACTCCATCAATATTGTGTAATTATTTAATATACTTATTTTACAAAGAAAAGTTAAAAATAAAATACTTTTATGAATATAAATTTACTATATTTAAGAATAATATATATAGTAGAATTTATATCCTTCAAATTAAAACATTAAAAATTTTACACTTATTAAAGAATGAATGTGGCAAATTTAACATTGTTTTAAATAAAATAATATAATTTTATTAATATATTCTATATGGCTTCAAATGGTCCATAAATCCACCATTGGATTATTATGGTCGATATATACTCGAACAATAAAATTTGGTACTATTTTTTCACCCATTAATGGTTATTATAATTTTAATAAAAATTATTCTATTGATTTTTCATCAATTAAATAATTTGTGCATCATCCATATATAAATCATTAAGGTAATTATTTCTTTCATCAAAATTAAAACAAATTACCATGATAAATATAAAAATGTTATATTTTAAATAAGTATTTATAGTCTAATTTAGCTTTGGTATAACCTTATTTTATAAATGATATATTATTTAAAACATGAATGTGGCATCTTTAAATTTTCATTAATTAAAATATTATAAATACCAAAATATCTCCCAATGAACACAAAAAATCAAATATTAAATTTATATCAAGTAAATTTGTTATTAAGATAAAAATTAAAATTTATAGTTGTTGATACCACCCATATGTACATATGTGGATACATAATATATATTAAAGATATAGAAAATGACACTTTGCGTCTTTTTTTATTTAAATTTTATTTAAGTAATTTTCATTGAAAAGTGTCCATTAAATGACATAATTTGTATCTTTAAGAGTAAAGGGTCTAATTTTATTGATAAAATAAAATTGTTTCTTTTTTTGGTAATTTCATAGTCATTATAATTTTATTTTTAACCTAAATTACCGAATTTACCCTTTGCCATGGTAATAAAATTTACCATGGTTACTATTCATATTGGTCAAAACTAAAAGGAACCTACTTACAAAATTTTGACCTCATAAATAGGAATTTTTCATCTATTTTTCTAAATTCAATGCATATAAGTTGGCTAATTAAATTTAAAATAAAACCGTTAAAATGCCACGAAAAAACAATTTTTGGAAAAATGCCCTTTTTTAAATGGAATATGTTTTTATTATAAATTCATGTATAAAATCATTTTAAAACCTCATAATTGGATAAAAATTAACTAATTAAAATTTAAAACTAATAAAAAATATAATTTAACTATTTAAAGACTTTGAAATAAAAAAAATAGTATTTTCACAATTTATTAAAAATTGAAACTTATTAATAAAATACCAAAAATTCAACCAAAAGTAAAATTTTATATTATTAAAAAAAATAAGAAGTTTATTTTGTAAAATTAAATATAAAAAAGTATATAAATAGATTTAAAATTGGTGCTTCATCAAAAGTTGGCAAAACTGTATTTGTTTTTTGAAAAATACTTCTTTTATCTAAACAACTGATTTTGGTCTTATATCATGTTCCATAAATATATAAGATGAATTTTAATGTAAAATAAAATTCAAAATGTGGTTAATAATATTGATAATGTTTAGTATATATTCAATTAAATAATAATATTTTAATAATATATCATTGTTTAGTGAAACTCGGTATTGCATACAACGCAAGCTATCAAGGAAGGTCTCTCTTGCGTGTAACGCAAGCCAAGTCGGTGTTGAATGTAGTGAAAGCTTCCGTTGGTGATGCATATAACATAATCTAGACATAATTCTTTTATACATTGAACAAAATCTATACTCAGTGTTTAATGTATGGGACACTAACTCAGTTTTTTTTGTAACATACGACAAGTCAATTTAGTGTGAAAGGATTATTTGACTTAGTTCATTTCATGATATAAATAAAAATTTTATTTTTTTCAAAAAAAAGGTCCATAAAAATTTAGGGTGTTACACAGTATAACCTTATCTTGTTTGGAACATTTAAGGTTGGTGGAGACATCCTCAATGGAGTTAATCTATTGTTCTACAATTTTGGTATTAGATAATCCATTGAATGTTAGAGTCCTTTTCACTTAAAGTTCTCAATTACATCGTGTTCATTCTTAGGGGGATTTGGGAAATCCTCCTATAATGGACAAAACTTTTATCAATGGAATTTATCCCTTCTTATAGTACTTTCATATATTTTAAATCACATAAAATCACTTAATGGAAATAATAAAAACATTATAAATGAAGAATTAATAAAATAATAATCATTTCTATAAGTTAAGGAAAATAGTAATATGGCCCTTATGAATAGTAAACTGGCCAAATAAATAGTAACCTTACCCATGGAAGTATAAATAAAATTTATGCATCTTATAAATGAAGGTATGGAATATTTATATTATAGTCCATGAAAATAAATGTTTTAAAAATTGTTAATTAAGTGTTGGAATTTTTGTAAGTCATAAATCTTTAATTACAATTTTTTGATTAATTTAAGAATTTAAAATAAAATTAATTTTCATAAAATTTCATCATAAACTAATATTTTTATGTTTTATGATTTTAATTTAATTTTATGAGATCTTAAGTAATTTTTCAAAGTGTTATAAAATTTATTATATTTTTAAAATCTATATTTACCATATAAATAATTATTTTAATTTAAAATTAAATCAATCATTTTTAGAAAATTATTTTCATTAAATGGGGATAATTTTTTAATTTTACACATTTAAAAATGGTTAGGGTTAAATTTTGTTATTTTTCAGAAATACGTGACTTTTTTATGAATTGTAAAATACAATAATTTACAGTATATATGCATTATAAATTAAATACACTATTCCTTAAGTCATGGATAATGTAAGAACCATAATCTCGAAATCCTATTAATTTTTTAAATATATTTTATCAAAATTCTAAAACTATTCATAGTATTGAGCCAAACTAATAAGCTAATTATTAAAATAATGAGAAAACACCCCTCCTCCACTATAAATACCACCCGTCACAACTTATTTTCCTCACACCTCTCAAGATTTGAGCCTTTTACAAATTCTTCTCAAACCTCTACCTAATACCCTATTCCATATCTAAGTTCTATTGCTCTTATTAAAATACCAAAACATTTTCCCTAAGGAGGTTCTCAGGAAGGACAAATCCAATAGGTAAAATCCTCTCTCTATTTCTTTTTTTTAATTTCATTTTATTTATTCTATTATACTCACCTTGATTTTTTATAAAATGGCATGATAACTCTGGTATGTTTTAGATGATGTTATTCTATCATGTTAATGGAATATCCATCATTAAACTATTCTTTATCTCTCTTTTATTCTAAAAATTAAATTGTTGTCTATGATGTGTTAATTTACTAACAATGTGGGTGGTTCACTTTACTTTTCCTTTAATGACTTAAGGATTTTAATAAAACCATTATAATGTTTGAAACATATTTTAAAATTTATGTTAAAACCCTCTCTATTTTATAGAACTAACATTTATACATAATACTAAATGATAAAAAATGAGATTGTTATGATTGAAAAACAACCTGAATTAAACTAAAACGATCATCATTTACTTTTATCTAACGGTTTATCCTCATACCATATAACAAAATTAATTATAATATCATTAATCTTCTGTAAGATCATTAATAACAAATAATGACAATTCTATATATTTATCCTCATTTTACATGAACTTCCATTCATATATACAAGTTAACTGATCATGGAAACTTAGAAAAAAACACTCCTGAATAATGAAATTATTCTTTATAACTCGTCGAAAAAACAAAAATGAACATAATAAAAATATAGTGAATAAAATTAATTTATAAAAGTTTCTTGATTTTTTAATTAATTAATCTAATTTGAATATACATTATATTAAAGTGATGAAATCATTCATACATAAGGTGTGTGGAATTCTCGAACCCAATTCTCTTTTTTTGGGTTTTCCCTATACACCCAATTTTTAGTATGGATATTCCTTTATTGCTCCTTATATATCATTTATTAATCATTATATTATATTTTCAAGGATATAGATGCTACCAATATGTTTTTATGAAATATTAAATTATTATTTTAAAAGAACTCTTCTTTCAAAAAAATACATATTTTACCTATCATGTGATTGTTTCTAATTTAATGAAGAGTGATACCATGCATATTATTATCTTTTTATCTTAGAAAATCCATGTTTTATGAATTTTTTCTTTATTAAATGAAACACATTCCTTTTAATGGGTTATTTTATGTCCAAGGTTGATATAGGTTCTATGTGGCATGCATGAGAATGTAAATGTTATGGTGTGATGGGTGTGCCTGGAATTATATAGAGCATTGTAAATGTTATGATGTGGCAGGTGCACCCAAAATTATATAGCATTCCAATGAATTGGGTAATGTGATGTAACTCATGATAAATAGTTAAATATGTGTGTACGTGATGTTATCTTTGTTAACAACTGTGTGTGGTAGTGGACCACTTAGACATGGTGTAATATTTTTATGCATTTCCACATTCCAAGCCTTTCCTTAATTCTTCCTCTCATGATTATAATTTTATGCCTATGTCATAATGATTATGATTATGCTCACACCATGCAATATTGATTCATTTTCTTATCTATCCTCTTACTGGACTTTTAGCTCACCCCTTTCTTTGATGTATATCCTCAAGTGATTACTTGAACTGAGGAGAAAAAGATTGAAAATAAGAATCTAGAGAAGAAGAAATTAAATAAATGGTTATTTTTTATTTTGTAAAAGTTAGGAATATTCCTAATTTTCCAAAGACACTAACCTTGGGATCCAGGTTGTGTAATTTTTTTATGTTGTTATATTTAAAATTATGTAATAAGATATGTAATAAAAATAAGGGTCACTATAGAAGGTATCAAAGCACAGTTTAGTAAATTTTGGAATAAGGATTAGAAAACCCTTGTGAAAACCCTTAGTATGAGACAAAGTATAAGCAAGCACCCAAGAAGATTTGTTTTAGAAAATGATAAACATAGGGATCCCACAATATATTCCTTTAGTCTTAATTTCACAAAGGAATAAATAATTTATTCATGAATTTATGTATTATGATTTGTTTTAACATTTTCTTATTTATAAAATGGTGGGAACTAGGAGAAACAAAACTTATAACTTATGCAATGGGAAATCCAGTAATTTCCCAAATGAAATCCCCAATAACTAGGGGTGGGGTTCAAAATTTCATGGAGATTCTTACCTAACATTCTCTGGTTATGAACAATAACCTGAATAATGTGGAACTTCCACCTTCACCTAAGAAAGAGAAACTGGATATCGATTCCTTTATACAAAAATGATCAAAAACGTTTTGTGGATCTTCCAATCCTCTAGTTGTGGAACAGTGGGTCAACTCTATGGAGAATACCTTTTCGGTACTCCACTATTCTATGATGGGGAAGGTGAGTCTTATAATTTAGTGTCTCGATGGAGAGGTCAATCAATGGCGGGAATTTATTAAAAACCCCAAGATGAGGGCTAAAATTTAAGATAAGGAGTGTGAATACTTTAAGATAATGTTTCATAACAAGTACATACCATGAACTATTTATACAAAGGTAAAGAATTCAAAGAGATGAATCCAAAGGAAAAATAATATAACATGGTCTATGAATAAAATTTCCCAAGGATTTCATGGTATGCTTTGGCTTTTGTTTTCAATAGTGATATAAAAAATTAATAGATTATTTGGTGGATTAAAACCACACCTTTGAAAGGCTCTAGAAATTTGAGTCTTTTGGAGTTATGAAGAAGTAGTTCGATGTGTTCTCAAAGTGGAGATGGATTTTGTAGAATGGTTTTATGGATATGGTGATGAGAAATGAAATATGGAGTATCAATGTAGAGGATATAATGAGAAAGGTGGAAAGAAAACTCAACCACCCACATGTTGAAAATATGGGAAGAATAATCATGGGAACTACCTCAAAGGGACATCGAAATGCTTCAATTGTGGGACAGAAGTCCACTAAGCTCATGAATGTCTAAAATAGATAAGGTAGTGGTATAATGCAGAGGAGGAAAGGAGAGCACCACCCATTATCCAATTCTACAACTATAGGGAGAAATGTCATTATGCAAGATAGTGCACTAAACCTTGATTCCTCGAGGGTAATATCCATCAATAGCCACTAAATCCAAAAAATATATGCATGGATTATTCTATTGCTAATACTGAGTTGAATTAAGAAAACGAATTCATATAAGATACACTTTATATTAACTCAAGAATAGAAAAGGTCTTATTTGATTCTAGTTCTACGAACTCCTTCATATAATTCATGTTTTCTATAATGATTGAATTGAATCCCAAAAACATTAAAGTAGAGATATTTTTAATGACACAAAGTGGTTCATTCATTAAAACCCAAGTGTTTACTATTATCATATTTTCATATGTGGGAAGATTCTTCCAATGAATCTCATGATACTTCCCATGGTGGAAATCAATTCTATAATAGGAATATATTTTCTTTCATTATAAATATCACATATAAACTATAAGTAAAAGTAAATATATTTTCATATTCTGAACTATCCCATGCTCCTATACAAATGCAAGGAAGATCATGAATCTCCTTCGGAAAATCCATCAATGGTGTAGGTGTTGATTCCCTATAAATAATCATACCTTGCTCAAATAATTGTGTCAATGGAAGGTATCAACCTAGAGTAAATTCTCATTGTGAGGGAATATAGTAAGATATATCTTGAAGAGTTAACTGAATTTCCCCCAAATTGTGAGGTAGAGTTATCAATATAACTCATACCCGAAGCTAATCCTATATCAATGTTTCCCAATATTATGGATCCTATAAAACTGGATGAGTTAAATAAGTAGATACATAATCATTTGGAAAAAGTTTTTATAGGCCCTAGTGCATCACCTTGGGGTGCGTCAGTGCTCTTTGTCAATAAAAAGGATGGACCAATGCATTTTTTTATCGATTATTGGGGACTCAACAAGATCACCATAAAGAAAAAGTATCATATTCCAAATATTGATGACTTTTTCAATAATTTATGAGGATCTCGGTAATTCTCAAAGGTGGATATTCGTTTCAGATATCATCAGTTAAATGGAAAGAAGAAAGATAATCAGAAGACTACCTTCCATAAAAGGTAAGGTAACTATGTGTTTCTAGTGATTCCCTTAAAACATAATAATTCCCCTTTCATCTTCATGTATATTATGAATAAAGTCTTCAGAAATTACCTCAACAAATTTGTGGTAGTTTTTATCGATGATATCCTCATCTACTCCAAGAGAAATCAGGAACATAAAGAACATCTAAGGCTTGTTTTGGAGACATCATAGAAGGAGAATTTGTATACCGAGTTCAAAAATTGTGACTTTTGGATATCACATGTAACATTATTGGGAAATGTGATCAATAGTGAGGTAATTTCTATAGATCATTCAAAAAAAATGTCTATTTAATAATTTCTTAGACCATCCAGTGTTATTGAAATCCATAGTTTTCTTGGATTGGATGGGTACTACAGATGTTTTGACAGAAATTTATCACGACTATCTAGTATGATAACTAAGTTAACAAGGAAAGAGTTTAAGTGTGTCATGATGGAAGAATGTGAGGAAAGTTTCAAGGAGCTAAAGAGGTGGTTGATAACTACACCTATACTCACATTACCAAAAAGTGGAGAATGTTTTTTGATATACGTTGATGCTTCAAATAAAGGCTTTGGTTGTGTACTCATGAAAAATGATAATGTGATAGCCTATGACTCACGATAGGTAAAGATCTATGATAAAAACTACCTGAAGTATGATCTGGAGCAAGAAGCTATATTTGTTTCCTTGAAAATATAGAGGCACGACCTCTATGGTGAAAAGTGTGACATATATATCGATCACAAGAGGATAAAGTATATATTCACAAAAATTATCTCAACATTCAATAATGGATATGGTTAAAGCTAATTGAGGATTATTATTGCTCTATTCACTATCATCCAGGTAAGGATAACAAGGTAGCTAATGCTCTTAGTAGAAAAGAATCTACTGCTCTCTATATGATGTGGATTGAGAAAGACCCTATCATCCTAGAAATGGAAATTATGGATTTGGAAATCCTAATATTAGGGAATAAATTCTACCTTAGTCAAATTATTTTCCAACAACATATCCAAGTTATGATTAAGGCAGCACAAAGGGATGATATGGAGTTACAAAAAAAGTTGAATGCAGTAAAAGAAGGGAAGTTTCAAGAGTTCCATATTGATGATGATGGTCAGATTCATTTTGGAAAGATTCTTTGTGTGCCCTCATCACCTAGGATAAAGAAGGATCTACTGGATAATGCATGTAGGTTAAATTTCTCTATTCTTCTTATAAGTACCAAGATGTACCATGATTTTTGAGAAAACTTATAGTGGGATAACATGAAGAAGGAGATTGAGGAGTATATCTTAAGGTGATTGATATGTTAGAAAGTAAACTAAAAGTGACAGAAGTCCAAATGGGTGATGCATTTACTTCCTATACCCGTGTGGGAATGGAAGAATGTCACTATGGACTTGTTCATGGGTCTCATGAAGACATCCAAATGAAAGAATGTGATATGTTTTTTAGTGGACTGACTCACTAAGAATGACCACATTATTTTTATTCACGAAGATATCTCTCTTGAAAAACATGCAAAGATATATGTGAAGGATGTGGTGAGACTACATAAGGTTCCACTCTCCATTGTCTCTGATCATAATCATAGGTTCAAATCTATGTTCTTGAGGAGTATTCAACTTTCTTTCAGTATTGAATTAAAATTTAGCATGACCTACCACCACCAAACTAAGGGCCAATCTGAAAGGACTATTCAGACTCTTGAAAATATTCTAAGAGTCTGCTCATTAGAATTCAAATATGGATGTCATCATCATCTCCCATTGGTTGAGTTCTCATACAACAATAGCTTCGACTAAAGTATCTAGATGGATCTATATGAAGCTCTTTATGGAAAGAGATTTGGAACTCCAACCTATAGGGATGAAGTTATAAAAAAAATACTTGGACTTGATCTTGTGAAAGAGATAACAAATAAGGGTCAAGCCATCGAAACAAAATATCAAATCTTCTCAGATTTGGAAAAAGACTTATACTGACAACCATCTAAGGGACTTAGAGTTTGACATTAAAGAGAAATTATTCCATCGAATATCACCATGGAAGAGAGTCATGTGTTTTGTAAAGAAAAATAATTTTATCTCAAGTTACATTGTCCCCTTTGAGATCCTAGATCTCATAGGATCCAGATCCAATCAGCTTGTACTTCCACCAAGTATGGATAAAGGTCATGATTTGTTCTATTAATCACTCATGAAGAAGTAAATATCATATCCCTCACATGTACTAATGTTAGAGGTGGTATAGCTATAAGATGATATTTCTTTTGAGAAGAAACCAAAAAATATTCTCGACTAGAGAGATAAGGCTGTACACAATATGACAACCCACCTTGTCAAATTGTTGTGGAGGAACCATAAGTATGAAGATACAACTTGGTAGTTGGAGGATGTTATAAAGGATAAGTACCCTAGCCCATTTATGTAAAATGAAATTTTGAGGTTGAAATTTCAAAAGGGGGAAGAATGTAATGACCCAAACATTTATCAATGGAATATCTCCCTTCATATATTAATTTCAAATTGTATAAATCACATAAAATCACTTCTAGACCATAATAAAAATGTTATAAACAAATAATTAATGAAATAATAAGTATTTATAAAAGTTAAGGAACTGATACCGATGAAATGGTAACTTGACCTTATGAATAGTAATATGACCCTTATGAATAGTAAACCAGCCAAATGAATAATAAACTCACCCATGGAAGTATAACTAAAATTTAGGAATCTTATAAATGAATTTATGGTATAATTATATCATAGTCTATGCTAATAAATGTATTAAAACATATTAATTAATTGTTGGAATTTTTATAAGTTATAAATATTTAGTTAAAATTTTATGATTAATTTAATAACTTAAAAGAAATTGTGTTTTCATAAATTATATTAATAAATTAATATTTTTCTGTCTTATTATTTTAAGATAATTTTATGAGACCTTAAGTAAATTTTCAAAATGTTATAAAATCAATTATAATTTTAAAATCAAAATTTTCCAAGTAAATGTTGATTTTAATTTAAAACTAAATTACTCATATTTGGAAAATTATTTTCATAAAATGGAGTTCATTTTTTAATTTTACATGTAAAAAAATTTTAGGGATAATTTTTGGGATTTTTCTGAAATACTTGAATTTTTATGAATAGTAAAATACTGTAATTAATAGTATATATACATTATAAATTAAATAAACTATTCATTGGGTCATGGTTGATGTAATAACCACAATATAGAACTATTATTAATTATTTTAATATATTTTTTTGATAATTATCATACTATTCATAGTCCTGATCCAAAATAATAAACTAGTGATTAAAATAATAAGAAAACACCCATCTCCTCCACTATAAATACCACCCCTCGCCACCTTTATTCCTCACACCTCTCAAGATTTGAGCCTCATCAAAATTCTAACCAAACCTCTCCCCATTCCCCTATCTCATTTCAAAGATCTTTTGGTCTCATCAAAATACCAAAACCTTTTCCTTAAGGAGGTTCTTAAGGAGGCTAAATCCAAGGGGTAAAATCCACTTCCTTTTTATTTTAATTTCTTTTCAATTTCATTTATTTTATTCTATTATCCTAACCTTTTATTATCCAAATTTAATTATAACTCCAGTATGTTTGATATTCTAGTATTTTTTTATTTCTAATGTAATATCCATCATTAAACTCCCCTCTCTCTCACTTTTATTATAAAATAAATCATCGTCTGTCATGTGTTAATTTACTATCGTCCTGGGTGATGCACTTTCATTTTCCTTTAACACCTTCAAGGATGTTAATGTAACCCTTATAATGGTTGAAAAAAATTCAAAATTTATGTTTCAGCTCTTTTTATTTTATAGAACTAACAATTATACATAATGCTAAATGATAAAATAAAATGAGTTTTTTGTGATCAAAAAACTGCCAAAATTAACAAAAAATGGTCATTATTAACTTTTATCTAATAATTCATCCCCATACCATATAAACAAATCCATTATAATATCATTTAAACTTCTCTTGGATAATTAATAACATGTAATAACAATTTGGGATATTTATCCACATTTTACACAAACTTCCATTTATATATACAAGTGTACCGATAATGGTAACTAAGTAAATAAACACTCCCGAACGATCAAATTAAACTCTATAAATCTTTAAAAAACACATAAATAAACTTTATAAAACCATAATGAATCAAATTCATGTATAAAAGGTTATTTATTTTTTAATTAATTAATCTAATGTGATTATATAGGATTTTAATGTGAGGAAAGCATTCAAACATAAGGTAAGGGGAATTCTCAAACCCAAATCCATTTTTTTAAGTTTTCCCTCTTTTTCCACATTTTTAGTATGTATATTCATTTATTTTTACTTATATATCATTTATTCATCATTATCTTATCTTTTTTGGGACATACAGGTTACCAATCGGGTTTTGTGAAAAATACAATGATTTTTTCAAAAGAAGTCTTCTTTCAAAAAATATATATCTCATACCTCTCATGTGATTGTTTCTTATTCAATAAAGAGTGGTACCAAGCATCTTATTCCCTTTTTATCTTGGAAAATCAAAATTTTAATAATGAATGATTTATATAATGAAACCCATTCTTTTCCATGTGTTATCTTATGTCCAAGGTTTATATAATTTCTATATGGCATGCATGATAATGTAAATGTTATGGTATGACGGTTGTTGTCACGACCCGTCCTCGGGGCCCGTGCCGTGACTACCCCAAGCCCGCCTTCCATAGGCCAGGGGCTGGCGACTAGCACCAAGGCGTAAAATCCCAGTAAACAGGGAAGGCATTGCCTTTATAAGTAACAACCACACAGAGTCAGCAAGCGGAAAGTAAAGTGCAGAAAGTAAAAAGGGGCCGGAAATACAAGCCCAACTGTAAAGTACAACTGGAAAAGTAAAGTACAGCAACTGAAGAAAAGACGGCGGCCTCGTGTCGTCCACTGGCAATCCCACCTGAAGGGTGGGTACAGATAGCCTCCAGGCTCCTCGGGTCCCACGTCCGCTCCGAGCACGTCCCGCCCAGTGGTCCACCTCCAGGTACCGTCCTGCTCCACGCCCAACCGCGATCAGCGCTGTCCGTCGTCTGCAACCAACACCACGAAGTGCGGGCATAGCCCGTGCAGGGGTGAGTACAACTACTCAGTAAGGACCCCGAGACCCCCGAAGGTCTCCCGAAATCCACAAAGGATATAGCACAAAAGAAAGATGCAATCACGAAGTAACATCTGACTCGACTTAGGTATATGCCCATACATATACCTAAGTCCCCAATTCTAGCTCTGCTCACGAGCTCAAGAACAACTCAATCCACAAAGGAAGCAAGACTCAAATCCACAAGGAGAGTAAACAGTAAATCCACAAAGGATAGTTCAACACAATCCACAAAGGAGAGTAACATAAGATTCAGCTCAACCAGGATTTTCATTATCGAAACTGTAAGTGTTGAAGAGCCCCATCTCTGAAGTGTACAGTGGTCCTGTCACGACTCCGAGGTACTGCTCACTAACCTAAGACTGCTGAAGTACTCCTCCTGTCGAGTACCGCGGGTCTGCTGCCAACTACCGGGCGCTCCGTCCGCTGAGGGTCTGCTGCCAAATACCGGGCGCTCACCCAGATAGCCTACTGAGGTACTCCTCCTGTCGAGTACCGCGGGTCTGCCGCCAACTACCAGGCGCTCCGTCCGCCGTGGGTCTGCTGCCAACTACTGGGCGCTCCGTCCACTGGGCTAGTCGACTCACTCCAAGTCGAGTCGGTCAAGCAGTCGTCAGGTCTCAGTCATCTACACGGTCTCCGTACTCTGCACGCACGTCTCCACCGTCGCGGGTCTGTCGCTACAACCAAGCGCACACACTCCGTAGAGTATCGCGGGTCCGCCGCTACAACCAAGCGCTCCACCGCCAAGGGTCTGCTGCTGCATCCAAGCGCACCACCACTGTCAAGTACCACGGGTCCGCCGCTACACCCAAGCGCTCCACCGTTCAAGGTAAAAAGAAGATTCAGCTCACACAGGTTCGGTAGCACTCTTCCACGTAGGATCGCTGAGTGCAGTAGTCGACGCAGTCCACTGAGGATCTCTGCACAGTCGTCGCCGCAGTCCACGAAGGATCTCTGCTCTGCCGTCGTCGCAGTCCACGGAGGATCTCTGCTCTGTCATCGTCGCAGTCCACGGAGGATCTCTGCTCTGTCGTCGAAGCCACAGCCAGCACTAGGGTTCCCGCACTTAGCGAGCTCGTTTAGGAGGGTCCGCTCCACGAGCCGAGAGGCTGATACATCAACTGACACTTAGTCCGAAGTTGATGTATCCAAAAGTTCCGTATCGACAACAGGATCTCAACGCGACAGACGGCGCGTCAATCGGACGCCCGGTCTGAGAGTTATTGGCATTTTCGTCCCAGGGGCCCGGTTGGTTTTTAGGGAAAAACCAACCCGACCGCACTCCGCCTGTATCCGATCCTCGGGCGGAGTATGCCAAAAGTTCCGTCTCACTTAGAGGAAACTACCACAGCTGACGGTACGTCGATCGGACGTCCGTAGCTCAAGTTATGAGCGTTTCCGCTCCGAGGGCCCGGTTGGTTTCGTGTACGAACCAACCCGGCCGAACCCAAAGTCTTCTGAAACCTTGAGTATAATATACCGAAACGACCGTCTCGATCCAAGGATCGCGTAGCCGCTGACGGTTCGTCAATCGGAGGTCCCAGGCCCAAGATATGGGCGAAAGACCGTAGAGGGCCCGAAACGGGGGTACTGGGCCCGGGGCGACCCGGCCCGAACCCCCCCCTGGGGTCGGCCGAACCGGGTCGGCCCGAACCGGGTCGGCCCGACCCGGCCCGAACCGGCCCGGCCGGGTCCGGTCCGGCCTGGGCGCGGCCCGGCCGACCGGACCGGCTCGGCTTCGGCCGAGCGGCCGAAGCGCTGCCGCCGCGGGTCAAACCCGCGGCTTTGGAGATAACGCGGCCCGCGCGGGCCGCGTGCTGGAAGGCCGGACCGCGGACGCGGTCCGGCGGCTCGCCGCCGCCGCGGCTCGGCCGCGGCGGACTCCTCCGGCGGCGCGCCGGGCGCCGCCGCCCCCGGTCGCCGGCGCCGCCGCGCCGGCGACCCGCGCCGCCGCCTCCTTCCGCGGGCCGCCGGAGATGCTCCGGTGGCCCGATTTGCCTCCCGTCTGCGCCGTTGTTCCTCCCGGGATGCGTCCTCCACTGCGGAATCAACATATGGCCCTTGCGTCGCGCTTTTGCCGTCGCTCGCCAAATCCGCACACAAAGGAAGATCGACGGAGGGTTGCCGGGTCTTGTTCGTTAGACCCGCACCCTCCGCGTTAGTCATAATCAACGGGAGAAACGGGAAAGAAACCAATCAACAATTTTAAATAAATTAAAATTGTTTCGTGATCGGGTTCTATATTTCAAAAGAATAACACGGGATTTTAAAAAGAATTCCAACAACCCTTACCTTGTCGTTGCCGAACGGGGGATCGTCGCGGGATTTGCTCGTCGCGGAAGATGGAGATCGCCGCGTCGTCGCGGAATCGCTCGTCGCGTCGCCAATCTCCGGATCAAGATCAACGGATTTAATTAGTTTAAATCTGTTGATATTGAAATTAAAAAGGGAGAAGAAAAGATCCGATTCTCACCTTTGTTGCCGAACGAGGATCGGCCGCGGAAGAAAGACGTCGCCGAAGAACGTCGCGGGTAGATCTCGTCGACGTCGCAGATCTTGGTGTGCGTCGTCGAATTCCGGTCGCCGGCGTTCTTCGCGTTCTTCGCGTTCTTCGCGTTCTTCGCGTTCTTCGCGTTCTTCGCGTTCTTCGCGGAGAGGGTGGAGGAACGAAGATTCTCTCAAATCCTTTCCAAGGATTTTTATGTTGGTCTTATTTTATAAACATGCCAACACGAAACCGGTTAAGAAACGATCCATCAATTCGTTGAATTAATTCAACGAAAGAAACGACCCATTTAATTCACGAAGAAACAGTCCATTTAATTCACGAAATAAACCGCCCAATTAAATGGTCTGTTAAGAATTAAAGAAAACGCGTCGGTTGACTTTTCAGTTACTTTGACGGGTTTTCGCGGGTGCGTTACTTAGCGAAAGAAACGGCGGGGCTCGTGCGGGTCCCACCGCACAAATATCCTACCAAGGGGTAGGATATTTTTCTGGATAGCATCCTATCCAGTTCAACTCAGTTCAAGCCGTCTTTAAGTGACTTCAAGTGGCTTCCAAGCAGCTTAAGTGAAATAAAATAAAGTTGTCGCACAAACTTTATTTTATTTCTGACTTAAAGCCGTAAAATTTAAAAACCACGTCTGAGCAAACGCAACTCCGGAAGAGGCGTTTCTAAGCAAATACCGGCGCTGCGATTTCATCGGTGCCCTCAGAATTCGATTCCGGGCACCGGTTCAAAAGATAGAAAAACCCGCTCGTCCGTTCACTGAACGTACCCGAGCCAAACTTCGGAAAATTGATTCCGGGCACACCGGGCCTCGGAATCAGGTGCCGTCTGAAGCTGCGCTCTTGTAAAATTCCAAAGAAAATTAAGAAAAAAATTTCCTTGAAATTTGCGGGTCTTTACATTACTCCCACCTCAGGGCTTTACGTCCTCGTAAAGATACATCAAAAACTAGGGGAACAAATGGGGGTACTGAGCACGAATCTGAGCCTCCCGCTCCCAAGTGCTCTCCTGGAGGTTCCCGTGCTGCCACCTGACGCGCACAAGAGGAATCGCCCGCCCACGTAGGACCCGCTCCTGTCGATCCTCGATCTCCACTGGGACCTCCGCAAAAGTCACCCCATCGTCCACGTCCAGCTCCCCAAAGTCGATGATGTGCGTCGGGTCGTGCACGTATCTCCTCAGCTGAGACACGTGGAAGACGTCGTGCACCCGATGCAACTGAGGTGGTAGAGCCAGGCGATAAGCCACCTCTCCTATCCTGCTGAGGACCTGGAAAGGCCCGATGAAGCGTGGAGACAACTTGCCGCCTCGGCCAAATCTCCGTAAACCACGTCGAGGTGAGACACGCAAAAAGACGTGGTCACCATCCTCGAACTCCAGTGGCCTCCGCCTCTTGTCAGCATATGACTTCTGCCGGCTCTGAGCTGTCCTCATCCTCTCCTGGATGATCTGGACCTTCTTGTCGTGGCCTGGACCATCACAGGTCCCACAAGAGCTGCAAGATTTCTTCTTTGCCGAAAAGAGAAATCTGGTCTCATCCCCTGGATGAACCACATTCTTTGCCTAAAACAGTCAATCCTAACATGGATGATACTAATCCATACCAAGGATGACGTCGTAAGGCCTCGACGCTACTACTAAGAGATTCAACTGTTACTCTCGCCTCCAAGGGTTGAGTCACACTGTCGGCATCAGTGTGTGGTAACTGGGTCTCCTCCAGTAGATGTCTCACAAGTGAGGGTCAAGTCAACAGCCAAAACTGGAATCTCCTAGTAACATCACGAAAGAGGACAGGAACGAAAATATCACAAAGGTAAGCATCTTTTATTATTGCAGCTCATATTACAAGACGCTACACAAAAGAAACAAGGAACCAGAAGTACAAAGGATGTATCCACTAGTTCTGCTCCTGTCCATCAGCTCCCAGGGCTCCATGATCGAAGGCCTCGACTGCCTGAAGCTGAGCTCTCCCCTGCGGTCGGGGTGGACCTCCTGGTGGTGGTGGTGGTAGAGCCTCAAAGCGTCGTCCACCACCTGCTGCTCGGCCAGCTCCTCTACCTCGTCCGTCTCCTCCCTGCAGACCGCCACGGTCGAACCTCTGCCTCTGCCTAGGTGGTTCCTCAACCGTTTGCTGCTCCCCCGCATGGCGGGTCGGGCAGTCACGAGCCATGTGACCAATTCCGCCACAGGAGTAGCACTGCCCACTCTCGGCACGCCTGGCTCTGACTCCACCCCGGCTTCCCCGCACAACTGAGCCTGAGTCGTGCAGTCGGCCACTGGTAGGTCTGGTCTGCCTGGAACCCTGAGTCATCTGTCGGCTACCTGCCACCGAAGACTCCGCTACGTGCCGCCCTGCGGTGGGTCTCTGTGCTGGTGTAGACTCAGCAAGGAAGCTCTCGATCAGAAGGGCCCGCTCTAGTACTCCTGTCTGAGTCGGTATGCTGAGGGAGATCAGCGATGCCCTGATCTCGTGTCTCAAACCCTGCTCGAAGGTCCGGGCCCGGAAGAAGGGGTCCCGTACCATGTCTGTCGAGTACCGAGAAAGGTCGGTGAACCTCGCCGCGTACTGAGCGACCGTCATGCTGCCCTGCCGCAGCTGTAGAAGCTCCTGGATACGCACCGCACGAAGGGTGGCTGGGACGAACTCCGAGCGGAAGAGGCTCTCAAAGTCCGTCCAAAGAAGAGATGCCTCATCGTGCACCTGGAGCATCAAGCTCCACCATCGTCCTGCCGCCGCCTGCAGGAGGCTCGCCGCGAGAATCACCATGAGATCCGCTGGTGTCCTCACTAGCCTAAAGATCCGTACCACCGCCTCTAGCCAGTCCTCGGCGGCCTGGGGGTCCGCCTCACCGCGAAACCTGGGCGGTCGCTGGCTCTGAAACTCATGCAGTGCCCCGAGGCGACGTGCATCGTCAGCGTCTGGTACTGGCAGCATCGGTGGCTCGGCGGGTAAAGCTGCCGCCGGTGCCACTGCTGGAAAAGGGCCCTGCACCGAGGCCTCATCGCTCGGTGGGCTGCCGTCGCGCCCTACACTCGGAACCCTAGCTGGCAGTCGTCGCGGGGCCATCCTGAAAAGGAGAACAAGAGCACCACAGTCAGAACAGTATACCTGGCGAGCTGGCACAAGTAATCACAAGGAAAACTTGAGACTTTCATAAAGCAGATCAGTATACCCGGTGAGCTGACATAAGTAATCACAAAGAAAACTTGAAACACACACGCAATCAATGTTTTCATGCATTAAGTCGGAAATCAGGAGTCAGGGTCCTGGTGTACGGATACGTCGGCCGCCGCACCAACACTGGGCTCCCTGAACTGATAACCACACTCAATACACTAAACACTATTGCTTCACATAGAAAGAAAGGACGATCAGAGTCTGCGGTAGAACCGACCACCTCTGATACCAATTTGTCACGACCCGTCCTCGGGGCCCGTGCCGTGACTACCCCAAGCCCGCCTTCCATAGGCCAGGGGCTGGCGACTAGCACCAAGGCGTAAAATCCCAGTAAACAGGGAAGGCATTGCCTTTATAAGTAACAACCACACAGAGTCAGCAAGCGGAAAGTAAAGTGCAGAAAGTAAAAAGGGGCCGGAAATACAAGCCCAACTGTAAAGTACAACTGGAAAAGTAAAGTACAGCAACTGAAGAAAAGACGGCGGCCTCGTGTCGTCCACTGGCAATCCCACCTGAAGGGTGGGTACAGATAGCCTCCAGGCTCCTCGGGTCCCACGTCCGCTCCGAGCACGTCCCGCCCAGTGGTCCACCTCCAGGTACCGTCCTGCTCCACGCCCAACCGCGATCAGCGCTGTCCGTCGTCTGCAACCAACACCACGAAGTGCGGGCATAGCCCGTGCAGGGGTGAGTACAACTACTCAGTAAGGACCCCGAGACCCCCGAAGGTCTCCCGAAATCCACAAAGGATATAGCACAAAAGAAAGATGCAATCACGAAGTAACATCTGACTCGACTTAGGTATATGCCCATACATATACCTAAGTCCCCAATTCTAGCTCTGCTCACGAGCTCAAGAACAACTCAATCCACAAAGGAAGCAAGACTCAAATCCACAAGGAGAGTAAACAGTAAATCCACAAAGGATAGTTCAACACAATCCACAAAGGAGAGTAACATAAGATTCAGCTCAACCAGGATTTTCATTATCGAAACTGTAAGTGTTGAAGAGCCCCATCTCTGAAGTGTACAGTGGTCCTGTCACGACTCCGAGGTACTGCTCACTAACCTAAGACTGCTGAAGTACTCCTCCTGTCGAGTACCGCGGGTCTGCTGCCAACTACCGGGCGCTCCGTCCGCTGAGGGTCTGCTGCCAAATACCGGGCGCTCACCCAGATAGCCTACTGAGGTACTCCTCCTGTCGAGTACCGCGGGTCTGCCGCCAACTACCAGGCGCTCCGTCCGCCGTGGGTCTGCTGCCAACTACTGGGCGCTCCGTCCACTGGGCTAGTCGACTCACTCCAAGTCGAGTCGGTCAAGCAGTCGTCAGGTCTCAGTCATCTACACGGTCTCCGTACTCTGCACGCACGTCTCCACCGTCGCGGGTCTGTCGCTACAACCAAGCGCACACACTCCGTAGAGTATCGCGGGTCCGCCGCTACAACCAAGCGCTCCACCGCCAAGGGTCTGCTGCTGCATCCAAGCGCACCACCACTGTCAAGTACCACGGGTCCGCCGCTACACCCAAGCGCTCCACCGTTCAAGGTAAAAAGAAGATTCAGCTCACACAGGTTCGGTAGCACTCTTCCACGTAGGATCGCTGAGTGCAGTAGTCGACGCAGTCCACTGAGGATCTCTGCACAGTCGTCGCCGCAGTCCACGAAGGATCTCTGCTCTGCCGTCGTCGCAGTCCACGGAGGATCTCTGCTCTGTCATCGTCGCAGTCCACGGAGGATCTCTGCTCTGTCGTCGAAGCCACAGCCAGCACTAGGGTTCCCGCACTTAGCGAGCTCGTTTAGGAGGGTCCGCTCCACGAGCCGAGAGGCTGATACATCAACTGACACTTAGTCCGAAGTTGATGTATCCAAAAGTTCCGTATCGACAACAGGATCTCAACGCGACAGACGGCGCGTCAATCGGACGCCCGGTCTGAGAGTTATTGGCATTTTCGTCCCAGGGGCCCGGTTGGTTTTTAGGGAAAAACCAACCCGACCGCACTCCGCCTGTATCCGATCCTCGGGCGGAGTATGCCAAAAGTTCCGTCTCACTTAGAGGAAACTACCACAGCTGACGGTACGTCGATCGGACGTCCGTAGCTCAAGTTATGAGCGTTTCCGCTCCGAGGGCCCGGTTGGTTTCGTGTACGAACCAACCCGGCCGAACCCAAAGTCTTCTGAAACCTTGAGTATAATATACCGAAACGACCGTCTCGATCCAAGGATCGCGTAGCCGCTGACGGTTCGTCAATCGGAGGTCCCAGGCCCAAGATATGGGCGAAAGACCGTAGAGGGCCCGAAACGGGGGTACTGGGCCCGGGGCGACCCGACCCGAACCCCCCCCTGGGGTCGGCCGAACCGGGTCGGCCCGAACCGGGTCGGCCCGACCCGGCCCGAACCGGCCCGGCCGGGTCCGGTCCGGCCTGGGCGCGGCCCGGCCGACCGGACCGGCTCGGCTTCGGCCGAGCGGCCGAAGCGCTGCCGCCGCGGGTCAAACCCGCGGCTTTGGAGATAACGCGGCCCGCGCGGGCCGCGTGCTGGAAGGCCGGACCGCGGACGCGGTCCGGCGGCTCGCCGCCGCCGCGGCTCGGCCGCGGCGGACTCCTCCGGCGGCGCGCCGGGCGCCGCCGCCCCCGGTCGCCGGCGCCGCCGCGCCGGCGACCCGCGCCGCCGCCTCCTTCCGCGGGCCGCCGGAGATGCTCCGGTGGCCCGATTTGCCTCCCGTCTGCGCCGTTGTTCCTCCCGGGATGCGTCCTCCACTGCGGAATCAACATATGGCCCTTGCGTCGCGCTTTTGCCGTCGCTCGCCAAATCCGCACACAAAGGAAGATCGACGGAGGGTTGCCGGGTCTTGTTCGTTAGACCCGCACCCTCCGCGTTAGTCATAATCAACGGGAGAAACGGGAAAGAAACCAATCAACAATTTTAAATAAATTAAAATTGTTTCGTGATCGGGTTCTATATTTCAAAAGAATAACACGGGATTTTAAAAAGAATTCCAACAACCCTTACCTTGTCGTTGCCGAACGGGGGATCGTCGCGGGATTTGCTCGTCGCGGAAGATGGAGATCGCCGCGTCGTCGCGGAATCGCTCGTCGCGTCGCCAATCTCCGGATCAAGATCAACGGATTTAATTAGTTTAAATCTGTTGATATTGAAATTAAAAAGGGAGAAGAAAAGATCCGATTCTCACCTTTGTTGCCGAACGAGGATCGGCCGCGGAAGAAAGACGTCGCCGAAGAACGTCGCGGGTAGATCTCGTCGACGTCGCAGATCTTGGTGTGCGTCGTCGAATTCCGGTCGCCGGCGTTCTTCGCGTTCTTCGCGTTCTTCGCGTTCTTCGCGTTCTTCGCGTTCTTCGCGTTCTTCGCGGAGAGGGTGGAGGAACGAAGATTCTCTCAAATCCTTTCCAAGGATTTTTATGTTGGTCTTATTTTATAAACATGCCAACACGAAACCGGTTAAGAAACGATCCATCAATTCGTTGAATTAATTCAACGAAAGAAACGACCCATTTAATTCACGAAGAAACAGTCCATTTAATTCACGAAATAAACCGCCCAATTAAATGGTCTGTTAAGAATTAAAGAAAACGCGTCGGTTGACTTTTCAGTTACTTTGACGGGTTTTCGCGGGTGCGTTACTTAGCGAAAGAAACGGCGGGGCTCGTGCGGGTCCCACCGCACAAATATCCTACCAAGGGGTAGGATATTTTTCTGGATAGCATCCTATCCAGTTCAACTCAGTTCAAGCCGTCTTTAAGTGACTTCAAGTGGCTTCCAAGCAGCTTAAGTGAAATAAAATAAAGTTGTCGCACAAACTTTATTTTATTTCTGACTTAAAGCCGTAAAATTTAAAAACCACGTCTGAGCAAACGCAACTCCGGAAGAGGCGTTTCTAAGCAAATACCGGCGCTGCGATTTCATCGGTGCCCTCAGAATTCGATTCCGGGCACCGGTTCAAAAGATAGAAAAACCCGCTCGTCCGTTCACTGAACGTACCCGAGCCAAACTTCGGAAAATTGATTCCGGGCACACCGGGCCTCGGAATCAGGTGCCGTCTGAAGCTGCGCTCTTGTAAAATTCCAAAGAAAATTAAGAAAAAAATTTCCTTGAAATTTGCGGGTCTTTACAGTTGTGCCCAGAATTAAATAATGAAATGTAATTATTATGATGTTACGGGTGCACATATAATTATATAGAACTCAAATGCATTGGTTCATGTGATTTATCTCATGAAAATAATTGATATATGCATGAACATGATTCCAGATTTTTTCAAAACTATGTGTGGTAGTTGACCATTAAGACATGATATTTCACTTATATGCATTGCCACATTCTAAGTCTTTATTAATTCTTTCTCTCATGATTTTGATCATATTCATGTGTTATGACGATTATGATTATTCTCACCCCATGATATTTGATTCATGTTCTTATCTATCCTCTAACTATCCTTTTAGCTCACCCATTTCTTTAATGTATATCCTCATGAGATTACTTGTACTAAAAAGAACACAAGAAAAAATAAGAATGTATAGAAGAAGAAATTAAATAAATTTTATGTTTTCTTTTGTAAAAGTTATGTATGGTCCAAATTTCCCAAAATTCTAAACCTTTGGATTTTGGTTGTGTAATTTATTTATGTTTTTATCTTTATGTTGACCTCACCAATTTTGATAATCCCAATCATGCTTTAATATTTTTTGATAATCTCGATATGTACTTATAATTATATATATATATATATTTAGTATCAAAATATTATTTGGAATATGTCTATTAATGTTTCTCTATGTTTATACATACTTTGAAATAGCTCTAACTCAATATGAATATTATTTACATAGAACAAATAAGTGTTAAGTCCACTGATATGCTCATAGCTACAGATACAGACAAACAAACACATGGTCTTTGGTACAGAATCGAGCTACTGGTATGTATAAGTCTATTGGTATGCAAGTCTACTGATATGTGTAAGTATATAGTTATGAAGTCCACTGGTATAAGGAATTCACCGCTACTCAAGTCTACCGATACAAAGCAGCTACCGATAGAAGAAGAGCTACTGATAGAACAATTCTACTAGTATGCACAAGACGAATGACACAGACCTACTGATACAACCATAAAGACAAACGGATATGGATACAGAGCTACTAATACAAAGTCTACCGATATGTATAGTTACTGATACAGACAGAGTCACCGATATGAGCAGCTACTGGTATAAGTGAGTTACTGATAGAAAAGAAGAGCTACCGACAGAGAGCTACCGATACAAAAGGATTTATCGATAGAAGGTGTTACTGAAAAAAATATATTGTTACACTGAGTAACCATTACCATTACAAGTCTACCGATAGAGAGCTCATTGATACTCAAAGCTACTGATACAAGTCCACTAATAGAGAGCTACTGATGGAAGATGACTATTAACCAGTCACTATTACTCAAACTCTATACTTTTTCAATATTATTAAAATAATACTAACTGTCATATTTGATGATTTTAATGAATTTAATGTTATTTAATGATAGTTGTTGGCATGTCCTGGAACCTTACCTTGTACCTATCAAAGGTAATCATTCCCATTGTCTGACCTCAAGAAATAAAAGGGGATATCAAGCTACTGGAGAAAGAGATGAGAAGACACGAGCAAACATACATGAAAAGAATAACACCCGGATAACTAGAAGAACTCTCATACTCATCAAGAACATAAGTTCAAATAAGAATCATAAGTCCTATAAATAATACTCTCCTACTCAAGCTGAACAACTACACTGGAAGTGAAGGAACAGAACTACGACACTCTGTTTTTCGTGACAGAAACCAGAGAGGGACTCAAAGATTCAACTGCCTCAAACCAAGGAGTCTAGGGCTTCACTCACAACACATAGAGCATTCTAAACTAATATTTATTTACTTACCTATGTTGTGTTTCATTCATTCACAATTTGAGCAGTGTGTGTACTCTGTATATTCTATACACACACTGTCTCCTGTGCTAAACTAGAGTATTTCTAAATCCTCACACTAAACTTATTTAACTCTCTTTTATCCCATTGTGGATATTGGTAGAGGTTAAGTGTGACCTGGATAGCCTATGTGATGTTAGTCTTGTTCCCACGAAGAACATTGGTAGAGGTCTTAGTACCTGGATAATCTATGTACTGTTGTTTACCCCGATTCAGGGTGTGGATCAAAATTTATATAAATTGTTTGCGAGGACTAAGTCTCAGCTTGAGACTGAACCTATTGTTTTAAAACTGCTGTGTTTAATTAATTTGGTTTTAACCTATATTGAATAGTCTGCTGCTAATTACTTTGAAATATAAAATTGTTTTAATGTTACTTTGATAGTTAATCTAGAAAGTGTTTATAACTATTGTAAATCAGTAGGTTAGTTTCAAAATCTAATTTAATCTTCTAATTAAAATAACTAAGACCTAATCAATATTTTGAGATCCTAATCGAACCCTTACAGTTTTACAAATTCACTACAGTTAAACTTAGTTTTTAATTGGGGGATTTTAATAGAAATATTTTTGGCAGAAATTTTTATTGGAACTCAATTCACCCCCTCTTGAGTATCCACTCCAACCAACATTTGGTATTAGAGAATGTTTGTTATTTATAAAGGATATCTAAATAATCTATTTTTCAACTATGATTTTAGTTCTATCATAAATATCTTAAATTTATGTTAGTTCTAGATTTTATCCCTTTAAATATATTTTCTAAAATATGATTATGGATAATAGACTAGAAGGTGCTTCTAACAACAGGCCATCGTTCTTTAATGGTACAAATTATGTCCAATGGAAACTCAAAATGAAAATTCTTCTCAAAAGTATGGGATTGGACATCTGGACTGCTATAGATACTCAATATAAGATTCCAGAAATTGAATGGACCACTTGGGATGAACCTACTAAAACTTCTTACAATAATAGTTGTAAATCAATGAATGTTTTATACTGTTCTTTAGGTGATGAAGAATTTAATATAATATCTGCTTGTAATAATGATTATAAAATCCAGGAAACTTTTGTTATATCCCATGAAGGAACAACCAATGTTAAAGAAATGAGACTAAACACCTATACTATTAAGTATGATAATTTTAAAATGAAGTCTGATGAACCTATTTCTAACATGTATCTCAGGTTCAATGAGATTGTCAACATTATAAGCTGACTTGGAAAAGTTGTTCCTGCAAAGGAGCAGATTATGAGAATACTATGATGTCTTCCAGAAAAATGTAGAGGCACATCTATTTCAATAAGATAATCATGTGATATAAGTTCACTTCCTATTAAATAATTAATTGGTAAGTTGATGATGTAGGAAGAAGAGCTGAAACTAAACAAGGAAGAAGATGATGAACCAAAGAGGAAGTCGGTAGCATTTAAATTTACTGTCTCAAAGCGCAAGGACATGGAGAATGTTCACATACCTACTGAAAGCTCAAAAAGTGAAGGTTCAGATTCTCATAGTGATGAAGAGATGGCTCAGATTTCCAAATGGTTCAAGAAGTTCTACCGGAAGAAGAAATTCTTCAGAAAGCCAAATTATAAAGGAAAATATAACAATAAAGGTCATTGGAATAAGGATTGGAAGAAATCTGATAAGGATGAAGAGATAGTATGTTATGAATGAAAAATGAAAGGACACATTAAGGAAGACTTCCCGAAGTTAAAGTTTAAGAAGAAATATGACTACAAAGATAGAAAATATAAGAAAGCCATGAAGGAAACCTGGAGTGCTTCAGAAGACAGCACAAGTGAGTCTGAAGTTTCTGATTCTAAATAGAATCTTTCCAACATGTGTTTCATGAATTATACCTCGAAGGTACCTATTTCCCCTATGTTGAATGATTATTATTCTGGGAATGAAAGTATGATGATAATATGTCTAAAGCTGAATTGTTTGAATACTGTAATATGCTGGAAGAAACCTGTAATGAATTGAAGGAAAAGTATATGACCTTGAAGAAACAGCATGCTTTGACTATCTCTGTTAATTCTACACTTGATATAGAACAGGAAACGAATGCTCAATTACTTTAGGAAAATACTGAACTGAAATTGTCCAATGAGAAATTACGGATGGACTTAAAGAAATTCACAAATAGAAGGAAAACACTAATTCAAATTCTAGGAAAAAAAGTGGCACCAAAATATACCACTAGAATAGGCTATTAGCCTGGAAAAAGACAAATTACTAAAAATAGATTTATTCCTAAATCTGGACAGAATGTTTCTAGTTCTAGTTCTAGAAATACATATGCTTCAACTAGTTATTCACGTGGTTATAGATAAAATAAAGTTTATCTTTCAAAATATTTTGAATTTATTGATTGTATGAGACCCATTAGACAAATTTGGGTACCAAAAATTTTTCTTGATAACTTGTCTGGACCCAAGAAAATCTGGGTACCAAAATCATTTTCTGTTTAAACCTGTTCTGTAGGAAACTTGCTTGAAAAGTTCCTATAAGAATTTATGGTACTTGGACAGTTGATGTTCAAGGCATATGACTGGAGATTACTCATTCTTCAAGAGTTTAATCAAAGTTGATGGAGGCCATGTCACCCTTGGTGATAATTCAAAAGGAAAAATTATCAGCTTAGGACAGATTTGTAACACTAATTCAGTTTTAATTTCGAAAATTTTATTTGATGATGGACTTAAGTATAACTAGTTAAGTATTTATCAGTTGTGTGATGATGGTTTCAATGTTAAATTTGAAAATGATTCTTATAATTTTTTTAATTCTAAAAATATTTTAGTATTTTCTACTTTAAGAAATGAAAATGTTTATTCTAATGATTCAAATTACTTGGCTAAACAAAAAATTACTTGCTTTAATTATTTCCATAAAGATTCTTCGATATGGCATTGAAGATTAGGAAATTGCAATGTTCATTCACTTAGAAGTGATCATGGTCCTGAGTTTGAAAATCATGAGTTTGAATCTTACTGCTCACACAATGGCAATAATCATAACTTCTCCACCCCTAGAACACCTCAGCAGAATGGTGTAGTAGAAAGTAGAAATAGAACTCTTCAAGAGATTTTAATAACTATGCTTAATGAGTATGACCTACCAATTTACTTTTGGGTTGAAGCTATAAATACATCTTGTTATATTATTAATAGATTCCTGATTAGACCTATTCTCAAAAAGACCCCTTATGAGTTGTGGAACCATAGGAAACCTAAGGTTAATTACATTAAAGTTTTTGGTTGCAAATTCTTTATTCTCAATACAAAAGATAATCTTGACAAGTTTTCATCCAAGAGTGAGGAAGGAATTTTCCTAGGTAATTAAATTACTAGAAAAGCTTATAGAGTTTTTAATAAAAGAACCAAATGTGTGGAAGAATATCTTCACATCATGTTTGGTGAAAATGATCCACATGAACCCAAATCTTCTATTAAAAATCTTGAAGAAGATTTGTCTTTTTTGAATATTAATGATAAAATCAATGAACCTATTGTAAAGACATCTAGTTCTAGAAAATTTCCAATACCAATTTCTATAGAGCCTGAATCTAGAGAAGAACCTTAAATTTCTTGTTTAGCCTTTACTAGATCAACTAGGATTCTAATGAATCATCCTTTAGATTTTGTTGTTGGTAATCTTGATAAAGGGACATAGACTACAGCTTTTCTAAGAAACCAGGTTGAACATCAAGATTTTCTTTCACAGTTATAACCTAAAAATATCAATGATGCAATAAATGATAAATTTTGGGTAATGGCTATTCAAGACTAATTAAATCAATTTCAAAGAAACAAAGTTTGAGAATTAGTTGAAAGACCGAAGGAAACTTTGACCATAGGCACTAAATGGGTTTTTAGAAACAAAGTTGATGAGTCTGGAAATATAGATAGAAACAAGGAAAGGCTAGTTACACAAGGGTATAGTCAAGAAGAAGGAATAGACTATGAGGAAAACTTTTCCCCTATAGCTAGATTAGAAGCTATTACGATTCTACTTGCCTATACTACTCATTTGAATTTCAAGTTATATCAAATAGATGTTAAAAGTGCTTTTCTAAATGGTTTTATAATTGAAGATGTTTTTGTTAAACAACCACCTGGATTTATTAATACTCATTTTCCAAATTGAGTTTTGAGCTATCTAAAGCTTTATATGGTTTGAAACAAGATCCACAAGCTTGGTATGATAGACTTAGTAATTTTCATATTTCAAAATGTTTTACAAAGGGATTGCTAATCCAACTCTCTTTATAAAAATAATTTCTAAGATGTTTTTGTAGTTCAAATCTATATTGATGATATTATTTTTGGATCTTCTAAAAATACTTTGTGTATTGATTTTTCAAAGAGTATGCAAAATGAATTTGAAATGAGTTTAATGGGAGAACTCAAATATTTTCTTGGATTTCAAGTCTTTCAAAATGAAAATGGTATTATTTTAAATCAAAGTAAATATACAAAGGATCCTTTAAAACACTTTGGTTTAGATAGTATTTAGAAAAGTGATATACCCATGAGTACTACATGTAAGTTGGACATTGATGAATCAGGGAAACCAGTTGATTAAACAAATTACAGAGGTACAATTGTCAGTCTACTTTACCTTACTTCTAGTCGATCAGATATTATGTTTAGTATGTGTATGTGTGAAGGATTTCATGATGATCAAAAAGAATCCCATCTGCTTGCGGTTAAAAAAAATTCAAATATCTTAAATCTACTGCAAATTTAGGTTTGTTTTATCCAAAAAGACAATCTTTTGATTTAATAAGTTATTTAGATACTGAATTTTCTGGTTGCAAGTTAGATAGAAATAGAACTTCTAGAACATGTCCTGTTCTAGGTAAGTCCCTAGTATCATGGTGTAGTATGAAGCCGAATTTTGTTGCATTGTCTACTGCTGAAGCAGAGTATATAGCTGCTGGTAGTTTCTGTGAATAAATTTTTTGGATGAAACATAATTTGTTGGACTATGAATATCATTTTAAACATTTATCAATAAATTGTGATAAAACAAGTGCAATTAACATCTCTAAGAATCCCATGTCTCACTCTAGGACCAACCACATTGATGTAAGGCACCATTTTTTGAGAGATCATTACCAAAATTTTGATATTACTCTTGAATTTATAGGTACTAAATATCAATTACCTGACATTTTCACCAAGCCTTTAAGTTCGGATAGGTTAAGGTACATTATACATGACATAGGAATGATAGAATCTATGTGTTAGATACCACACCGGTATGAAACCTCACTGTTATACCTCACCAGTATGAAACCTCATTGTTATACCTCACCGGGATGAAACCACACGGTTATACCTCACGGGTATGAAACCTCACTGTTATACCTCACTGGTACGAAACCTCACTATTATACCCCACTGGTATGGAACCTCACTGTTATACCTCACCGGTATGAAACCTCACTGATATCCCTCACTGTTAGCGGACCTCACCTTTAAGAATTCTCACCGGTATACCATACTATTAGTATGTGCTGTTTTAAACTTCTATCTTTAGCCACCAGAATCTGTATCATTTATACTTTTCTTATTATATTTTAATTATTTATTTTATTATTCCTAAATGATAAAAACTATGTCTTAGTTACTTCTCAATCCACTGAACTCTCCTCTCTCAAACCCAACTCCTTGAATCCCTGAATATCTTGAGAACCCTAACTTATTCAATCCAGAGATGGAAAAAAGAAAACTTCTGATTTTCATATATGAATTTGATGATACGAATGCGAAGAAGCAGAAGACAAGGCCTGAAGAAATTAGCAGTGTTAGTATAACAAGGTTGGGGAGGCGCCCAGTGAACCCGCATTTACAAAATTGAGATATTGTAATCGAGAAAGATCTATGTGCAGAATTTCTGATGTCTAGTAAATCGTTAGTTCTAGAGGTGCTAGAAGATCATAAATGGGTAGAATGATTCTTGAATAACAATGGCCCCTAATATCCAAATCTAGTAAAACAATTCTATGAGATTGTGAGTTTTGAGAAATCTGATGAGGAAAATAGAATAATTTCATGGGTAAATGGAAAGGAAATGGCCTTTTCATCTGTTGAGTGGGCTGAGTACCTGAGAGTACCACATGAAGGAGTTTTTGGTTATTCATCAAAGATAGTACCACCTACAAGTGACTTATATGATTATGAGACTGCTTTAGAGGAGCTCACTGGTAGTGACAAGCAGAGAAAGGTGGTAGCTGATAAAATGGATGGAGAAAACTGATTATTGTTCAAATTTGTGCAACGTGTGCTAAGTCCCAGAAGAGGGTACTTTGAAAATTTGAGATATCAAGATATCTATTTGTTACATCTCTTGAGACATGGTGTGAAGGTGAATCTGTGCAGGATTCTAATGATTCAAATGGAGGATATAACCATACCCAAGTCAAATTCCAATGCTTTATTCATTGCAAAGTTGATCTCGGTTATGATTAAAGTAAAGGGAGTAGCTGAGTCTCAGGATGAGACAGTGGTGGTAAGAAACAAATTTTGTATCACAAGCACAATGTGTAAGTACATGAAGATAAGATGGAACCCATGGAGAGGGGAGTGGGTTACTGATGACAAGAAGTTATATGATCAGTTTCATCATGTGGATCATCCTTCTAGGCCTAAGGATGTGAGGGATCTAGGTCTAGGACATGATGAGGAGGATCCACAGTATAGTGATGATTCTGAAGAGGAGAATTCCTCTGCAGTAGATAGAGGAGATTCAGACTTGCCTCCTAGCCCAACTCCTGAAATTGTATCACAAGAAAAGGGATGTTCTTCTTTGAACCTATCTAGTACAAAAACTATTTTGGGTGTAAGAAATGAAGATGAACCTGTGGATGAGGAATAACAGTAGAGATCAGATCAAGAAGAGGCTTCCCCGGAGAATGAGGATGAATAAAGAGAATCTGAAACTAAAGCATCTTCTTCTGCCACCTTGAGTTTGAGTCCTCTGATTGGAAGTTCTGTCATGCCTTTAGAGGCTGTTCTTGTTGAAGTTGATAGACCTGCTCTTATTCTTAAAGAGCCTCCTGCTATTGGAGAAATGGAGATGGTTGAGTAAGATTCAAATAAGGAAAACCGAGCAGCTGAGGGTGCTATTTTTGTACATGAGAATTCACTTGTTGAGGGGGAGCATCCAACCAGATTTGGTAGTGTTTTAGTGGATGTTGAGATTGAAAACTAGGAAGAGGACCCAGGGTTTGTAGTTTGTGGATTGTATTACCCCGATTATGAAAATGAGACATCCCTCAGTCGACCACAAGTTAATTATGATATTTTTTCTGAGATATTACCTAATAATGTGGTAAGAAAAGCTGATCTGGATCAGTTGAATTCAGATCTTAAGACATATTTTGTAGAAGAGATAATAAATATGGAAGCATCCTTAGTGTCATCCATTCAATCGGTTATGAATGAATTAGTGGCCAGTATTGTGTCTGAAAGAGCACATATTTGTGTGCTTGCTAATATAGTCAACAGGGATAACTTATAATTTTTGAAGACTGAGATGAAAGATTTTTTGAGTGATTTTATTGCTGAGTTAAAGAGTCAGTTTGTTGAAGAGATTAGCAATATGGAAAATTATTTTGAACTCTCTCTTGGTTGTAATGTGTCGACCTTTGTGGTAGAGATAGTGGACGAAATCATAGCTTTCCAGAATCAGGTTTCTAGCTTGGCAGAGGATGTTGAAGTTCTAAAGAGATCGGTTGTCTCTCTGAAATCCTATATGAGTTCTAAATCTCAAGAAGACAAGGATTTGGCTTATGTGAAGAGTGTAGTCATCCAAATGGTCTCAGTTTTTGAGGAGTTTAATAATTTCATAACGAATCATGTTATCACCCAAGATTCTGTAGTGAAAAATATTATTAATGGGTTAACTTAGAGTTTCAAGGAAACTGTGACTTTCTCTATTGGTTCTCTTGCTTCGAGACCTTTAATATAATTAGATCAGATTAGAGCTTTGTTGAAGTAGAATCTTGGTTCAGCGTCAACTAGTAGCTATGTGGACTCATCTTCCATGCCCCAAGTGGTGTCTACCACTAGAGATATAATGAATATTTTCCAAGATTATATGAGAGAAGCTTCTGCTTCTCAGAAAGAAGTGGAAGACAATGTAGATTACTATTTACAAAGGGTCTACACCAAGCATCAACTCAACAACTATTTCAAGCTTATTTTAGAGAACATGATGCTACATCCAGTCACTCGAGCTTTTAGAGAGCAAGTCAGAAAGCTGAGGTATTTGACTCCAGCTTTGGAAAAATTTATGGAAAATAAGGATGATTTCATTTCTGCCATGAAGAGAGGAGGAGGAACCATTATGGATTTTAGAAATATGTTATTTCCCTTCTTGGATGTTGATTCTTGACCAGTGATTGTACCACTAGCTTTACCTGCCTCTACCTCTGTTACTTCTCCTGCTCAGATGACACCATCCCAAGCCATCCACAGCCTTACTCCTATGATCACTCATAGAGCTACACAGTACAGGCCAAGAACAGTTTCAGTAGCTCATCCTCCTCTGATCATTTCTGGTGTTCTTAATCCTCCACCTGCATCCACACAGTCTGTGTCTACCTCGAATCCCAAAGTAAAATCTCACATAGACATTCATGAGGTGTATTGAATAATGGAAAAGAAATTTGATAAGGATCATTTTTACTTTATTTGTATTATTTTTTTTCTTTCACTTATACTTTTACCCCAAGTACTATACATGGTCTTGTTCTTCTTCCCTATTTCTCATTTCCTCTGATACATAATTTTCACCCTTCCTTTTTTCTAATTGTAAAGGGGGAGATGGTATCTAATGGTATATAAGGGGGAGAGGGTATATATAAGTTATATAAGGGAGACTTAAATGGGGAGAATTATGAACTTAATATAACCTTCATGTTACAACTCTGCTTATGATATAGAAGGGTACATCTGTTTCACACAAAGAGAGAAATATGAGCTTAATATTTTTCATTGCTATCTTACCTCTCATACATTTATTTTGTATTTTCCCCCGATACCTTTCTATTCTATTTTACCTTTGATACTTTTGTTTTGTAACTCTAGTACATTTTTTTATTTCTTCTGATACAATTGCATTTAATGTTATATCCTCTACTATTGGTTTATAATACCATGAGTTGTGATTATCAGAAAGGGGGATTGTTGACCTCACCTATTTTGATAATCCCAATCAAGCTTTAATATGTTTTGATAATCTCTATATGTGCTTATAATTATATATATATATATATATATATATATATATATATATGCTGAATATCAAAATATTATTTGGAAAATTTCTATCAATGTTTCTCTATGTTTATACATACATTGAAAGAGCTATAACACAATCTGAATATGATTTGCATAGACTAGATAAGTGTTAAGTCCACTGATATGCTCATATCTACTGATACAGACAAACAGACACTTGGCCTTTGGTACAGAATAGAGCTACTGGTATGTATAAGTCTATTGGTATGCAAGTCTACCGATATGTGTAAGTCTACAATTATGAATTCCACCGGTATAAGGAATTCATCGCTACTCAAGTCTACCGATACAAAGCATCTACCGATAGAAGAAGAGCTACCGATAGAACAATTCTACCAGTATGCATAAGTCAAATGACACAGACCTATCGATACAACTAGATAGACGAACGGCTACCGATACAGAGATACTAATACAAAGTCTACCGATAAGTATAGTTACCGATACAGACAAAGTCACCTATATGAGGATCTACTAGTACGAGCGAGTTACTGATAGACAAGAAGAGCTACCGACAGACATCTACCGATACAAAAAGAGCTACTGATAGAAGGTGTTACTGACACAAAGCTATTGTTACACTGAGTAACCATTACCATTACAAGTCTACTGATAGAGAGCTCACTGATACTCAGAGCTACCGATAAAATTCCACCGACATGGAGCTACTGATGGAAGATGACTATTAACTAGTCACTATTACTCAAACTCTGTACTTTTTTAATATTATTAAAAACATGATAACGGTCATATTTGATGATTTTCATGCAATTAATGTTATTTAATGATAGTTTTTAGCATGTCAGGGAATCGTACATCGTACCTGTCAAAGGTAATCATTCCCATTGTTTGACTTCAAGGAATAAAAGGGGATATCATGCTACTAGAGAAAGAGATGAGAAGACACAAACACACATACATTCAAAAAAGAATACACATAGAACTAGAAGAACTCTCATACACATGAAGAACAGAAGTTCAAAGAAGAATATTAAGTGATACAAAGAATACTCTCATACTCAAGCTGAACACCTACATTGGAAGTGAAGAAACAGAACTACAACACTCTGTTTTTCTTGAAAAACACCAGAGAAGGACTCAAAGCTTCAACTGCCTCAAACCAAGGAGTCCAGAGCTTCACTCACAACACAAAGTGCATTCTAAACTCATCTTTATTTGTTTATCTCTGTTGTGTTTCATTCATTCACATTTTGAGCAGTGTTTGTACTCTTTATATTCTATACACACACTGTCTCTTGTGATAAATTGGAGGATTTCTAAACCCTCACACTAAATTTATTTAACTCTCTTGTATCCCACTGTGGATAGTGGTAGAGGTCAAGTGTGACCTAGATATCCTATGTTCTATTAGTCTTGTTCCCACGAAGAACTGTGGTAGAGGTATTAGTACATGTACATTCTCTATACTATTGTTTACCCCGATCTAGGGTGTGGATCAAAATTTATATAAATTGTTTGAGAGGACTAAGTCTCGGCTTGAGATTGAACCTCTTTTTTTAAAACTATTGTGTTTACTTATTTTGGTTTTAACCTATATTGAATATCTACTTCAAATTACTTTGAAATATAAAATTGTTTTAAAGTTACATTGATAGTTAATCTAGAAAGTGTTTATAACTATTGTAAATTAGTAGGTTAGTTTCAAAAGCAAATTTAATCTTCTGATTAAATTAACTGAGACCTAGTCAATCTTTTGAGAACCTAATCGAACCCTTACAGTTTTAAAAATTCACTACAGTTTAACATAGTTTTTAATTAGGGGATTTTAATAGAAATATTTTTAATAGAAATTTTTATTAGAACTCAATTCACCCCCCCCCCCCTCTTGAGTATCCACTCTGACCAACACTTTAAAATGATGTTATAAGATATTTAAGAAAAATCAGGGTTGTTATACCTCTTGATCTAGGTTTCTATTCAAAATTTGAGTCGGATGAGAGAGTATCATCATAATATTTTTGATTCCCTCTCTTACCGGGTTAGACATCTTGTTGGTGGTAGTCTTTACATTACCCATCACATTGCTTGTTTCTCGATTACTCCTATTTCCGGAAAATGGCTGGAATAAAGGGAAAATTAGGGATGTTAATTTTTAAATAATTAAAAACATAAATAGGAATATAATTTCATTAAATATATAACTTATAAATTACATGTTTTTCCTTAACTTATGAATTTCTAGGATTCAATCTATCTTATCCACGGTCTATTTCCTAACGTATATTATTTTGCTTATTTTTTCCCTCTTTCGCCCCATTTTCTGTATGAATATTCATTTATTTCTCCTTATATATAATTTCTTCATCATTATCTTATCCTTTTTGTGACATACATGTTACCAATCATCTATTATGAAAAATACAATGATTTTTTCAAAAGGACTCTTCTTTCAAAAAAAATATATATCTTTTACCTCTCATGTGATTGTGTCTTATTCAATCAAGGGTGGTACTAACCATCTTATTCCCTTTTTATCTTGGAAAATCAAAATTTTATGAATGTATGATTTATATAATGAAACCCACTCCTTTTCATGTGTTATATTATGTCCAAGGTTGATATAATTTCTATATGGCATGCATAATAATGTAAATGTTATGATGTGACGGTTGTTCCCAGAATTATATAACGCAATGTAATTGTTATGATGTTACGGGTGCACATAGAGTTATATAGAACTCCAATTCATTGGTAAATGTGATTTATCTCATGAGAATAAATGATATATGTATGAACATGATGCCAGATGTTTTCAAAACTATGTATGGTAGTTGACCACTAAGACATGATGCTTCATTTTTATGCATTTCCACATTCTAAGTCTTTATTAATTCTTTATTTCATGATTATGATCATATTCATGTGTTATGATGATTATGATTATTCTCACCCCATGATATTTGATTCATGTTCTTATCTATCCTCTTACTAGACTTTTAGCTCACCCATTTCTTTAATGTATATCTTCAGGTGATTTCTTGTAGTAAAAAGAACACAAGGGAAAATAAGAAAGTAAAGAAGAAGTAATTAAATAAATTTTATGTTTTATTTTGTAAAAGTTATGTATGGTCCAAATTTTCCAAAATACGAAACCTTTGGATTCTGGTTGTGTAATTTTTTTATGTTTTTATCTTTAAAATGATGTTATAAGATATGTAAGAAAAATCAGGGTTGTTGTACCTCCCAATCCAGGTTTCTATTCAAAATTTGATTCTGATGAGAGAGAATCATCATAAAATTTATGATTCCCTCTCCTACCCAGTTAGACATCTTGTTGGTGGTAGTCTTCACATTACCCATCACATTGATTGTTTCTCGATTACTTATATTTCTCGAAAATGGATGGAATAAAGGGAAAATTAGGGATGTTAATTTTTAAATTATTAAACACATAAATAGAAATCTAATGAAATTAAATATACAACTTATAAATTATATGTATTTCCTTAACATATGAATTTATAGGCTTCAATATATCCTATCCATAGTCTATTTCCAATCATATATTATTATGGTTTTTTTTCCATTAATAGTGGTTTGTATTTAGAATATGAATTTACTAAAGAATATCCCACAGTAATGTCAGACAAGGTGTTTAGAAAGGCATGTTTTCATGCACCAGTTCTTGATCAAGTTTAGCTCAACGTGGTGTTTTTGGGCTTTACCCCAATGTACATATGTGCTATAGCCACACCCACTTGTAGTATCCAGAAATGGATGTATTTTTTTGATAAACCAATTACTATATACTTACTAATATTTAGAAAATTTTTATTATACTTAGTATAATCCCTAAGGCTTTCTCTAGAGTTTATTAATCCTAATCCTAAAAATAAAAAAAACATTCCTTTGATACCAACTATAACAATCCTCCTCTTTATTAAAAATTCATTCATGATTTATTACATAAGTTTACACATAATAAAAACTAGAAGACTGATATGTATAGTGTCTTTTGGAATTAGGTATATCACATAACAACTTAAAATAGGAAATACATCATCTTTATTGAAAACGTCCTTAACATGATCATAATATTCCTTCATACTTCACATTGCATGGGATAACCTGGGGACATACATAAGAAAGGGGTGAGCTATAAAGGCCAGTAAGGGAATAATCATTGTATAACCTGAAAAAGTAATAAATGTTATTCAATAGGTATATCAATGGGGAATAATAGAGGTGAGAATCAAAAACATGAATAATAAGTCAGGATATGACATGATAACATAAAGGCAATAGGGGAAATTTGTAAATAACTTATAACACTACATCATAAACATATGTCATGGTTAAATGAAAATCCATCATGATGGGAAAATACCATGATAGATTAGTATCACTCCCTAATCCCTTTCATGATTTCTTATTATACTAAAACATTACCAAATACATTGGAGTGTTTTATAATTCTGGGTTCACCAATCGTATTCATTTTATTCTCATGGTTAAGTGTGCCACATAGATCATACAACATGGAATCATTTTTCAGAAAATTTTATTCCAAGATCAAGGATAGTAGAATAAATATATGTAATTTCCCAATAAAATAAGTATAAGTTAATAAAGGTGAACACCCTAGATATGAATTGGGTATGGTTATTCAATACATATTTTTTTGGCATGGAATCCTGTAGTGAAATTTTGGAAGCATAAAGAGGGAACATAAATGTTCATGGGAGGGATTAATGAGAGTGAAATGGGTATATAATCATTTATAAATAATAAATTAAGTATGAGTCATGTGTAAAAACACACCCTAACATAAATAATTTAAAATAAAATGGCATAAAATGATGGAGATTCTCAAATAAGAGGGAGAAAGATAGGATCCCTTACCATGAGAGTGTGACTACAAATTCTTAGGAGGAGATTCTTGAGAGATTGGGTTAACCATAGGAGGACTCTAGAGTGAAGAGGTAAGAGTAACTGCATTTTATAAGGATTTATAATAAATATAAATGAGATATTTAGATGGTTAATATATGAAATGAGTAGGTAATTCCTTATTATTTCTCAAACATAGGTTTTGGACTCTATATAATAAAATAACCAAAACTAAAAACATTCTCATGTTTTTTACCATGGTTTCTAAAAAGGGGGTTTTTTCATTATTTTATAATTCATAGGTCAGAACTTAATAAAATATTTCTTTTTCTGATCTGGAAGTGAGTTATATACTTAAAAATGATTTTAAAACCTTAAACTATATTAATGGTTTTGGGGGATTCATAAAGGCATTATAAAATAAATAAAATAAACATAATATCACATTATTTTAAGGTAAAACATTTATTTGTTCATCATTACCCTTTATATTATTCATTACATCACTTTTGTGTCATTATGATGTCATAATACACATTGTATATTTATATCATATTTAATTTTTACCTGAAAAATCGATTGTCTCAAAAATTATGAAAGAATAACTGTTAGATAATTTTAATAATATAATTTCAGAAATAATATTTATTTAATAAAAATTATTTTCTAAATATGTGAATTTTCAATTTTAAAATAAGAATCAACATTCATTATGAAATATTGGGTTTTTTACAATAACAGTTTTCGAACCCTTATAAATATTACATTTGACTTCATAACCATTATATGATCATTTATATTTGATAAAAATTATATGATAATTTATATTTGATAAAAAAATTTAATAATAATATTTTAATCAAATATTTTTTATTTTATAAATTCTTTAATTCATTAAAATAAATGCCTTAATTGAATTTGAATATTACTCCAAAATAATTTTTTTTATTATATCAAAATAAAAATCATTTATAATGTAATGATAAGAGGTAAATATAACCATTATTCTAATGAAAATATAATACACATATTCATATTATTATGGTCTTAATAAATATCAATTTAATACAATAGAAAACACCATAATGGTAAGGTGTGCGACTATGAGACTTTCATGATTTGGTTTGGAGTATATGGTTTAGGTCATGATATCAATGAGCTTAAAATTCTCCGATAAATGGTTTCCATCCTACTTAAGTTATTGGATTTAATATTGGGTTTAATTGAGGGAACATCCCAGTGATTCTATCTTCCTTAGAAACACTAATAAATGGGCTTTATAGGGTAAGATTATACTGGTTGAGGTCATCACATCCTTTGTTTGTGTCAATTGGATTTATTAAAACCCTATATTCATACTAATCAAATGATAAATGTTAAAAGACTATATTATCAATATAAATATTCAAAATGGCTAGTTATTAGATAGCCTTACCTTAATTTCTAGGATACCCCCTAGCTGGATATCCCTCTAAACATTGTAAATCTACATCATAACATGATTGATATGATTATAGCAGATTTCTTGACTCACAACGAAAATATTAATGAAATTTTAAATCCTCAATACATACTCAAAATTCTGAATTATACTTCCTTGGAAATTGATACCCTAATATAGAGGCCAAACATAAGTTTTAATTTTAAAAACAAAGAGTTCTATAATCTGCAGTGTGATGGCTCCACCCAAGCACCAATATGGTTTCGCAAATTCAAGGAATCATTTGTACAATATTTAAGGATCCTGATTCTTTAGATAATTTGGAAGAATCAATTTCCCACACATGATCAGTTGAGGAAGGCTGGAAAATATATTTTATTATCTTCTCATATATGCCTAAAGGCTGATGAATCTATACAAGACCAATTTTGTAGTTTCACTTTTTCTAAAAATTTATGGAAATACAATGGTGGTTTATTTAAAATTGATTTTTGTATGAACAGGAAGTTGGATGAATTGATGATTCCCATTAAAATATATGGAATAGGTGAAAATATTCAGAATCCCCTACTATTTTTTGTTACATCTACCCAAAATTCTATATAGACAACACTAAATGCCTCTCTATTTGACAGCAAGCCTCCTCTAGTTTATTCACATTCCCTAGAGATACACAGAGACACACATGCTACTATAGAGTTTCTTTTTATCTCCATGTCCAATAGTTTCATGGATCTCAACACAATTTTTTGGGTATCTCAGGTAGACCAAGGTGACCTCTGATGATCAATAGTGTTAAATGTATTCCTCATATCTCTCCATGTGTTAAAACTAATGCTGATGGAGCAACATCTTTAATGTTTGAGATATCAAGTTATAGAGGCGTCTCCCACACACACTATGTCCTTTTCAAAGGTTTATTCCATCACGTTATTGGGAGGGTAATTGCATATGAAGCTAAATTATGGTCCATTATTTAGGTTATCAAGCATTTTTTCTATCATAACTGGAACATATTATGGATTGAATCAGATTATGAACATGCTATTAATGATCTCAAATCAAGATCTAGAAATGTACCATAGATAATTCTCCCCCATTGTATTAGATTTCTCAACTAGGACAAGCATCTCAATTTAACAATTACACATGTCTATACGGAAGTAAATCAAGTTGTTAATGAACTGTCAAAGAGAGTAATCATGGAAATGATTACTATGTTGTCCTTCATGACTCCTGAGTATTGTACACTAATGGTGGAGGATCATATTAGTGGAGTGGTTCATTTTATAATTTTTAAACCCCCTTGTAATGCTTAACTCTATACTATTATTTTTATTTGAATAATGTTTAGGTGAGGCCTTTTTGAACCCTAGATTTTCTTGGTATCAACGACAATGATACTTAATAGTTTTTTAAATCTGATTGGATAAAATAAAACCCAATATGTGTATGTGTTTTCTATAACCTTAATATAGAATAATAAATTTAATAAAATTGTAATGAGAATTTTACTTATAAATTTTCAAGTCATTACAGGTGTTGAATGATTCCTGAAACTGAAGTTTAGGAAGGTGGGTATAATGAGATCTAAACCATGCATTGTTCACAGGACATTAGCATTTTATGTGGTGAAACACATGGGAAACTAGAGGTTTCCTTCATTAATGATCATCTCCTCATAATGATTCAATGGTATTGGAAATCTATAGAATGGGATGATAGTTAAGGTGATCATCTATAAATGTATGGGAATAGGTAACATAGAAGAATATTCATGTATTAATCTTTATTTTTATCCTAAATATAGTTCTTGTATTTAGAAATATTTCAACTCAAAAAATTTCGCCCAATAATGTTTTTTGTGTGTTCCCCCTATGCAGTAGAAATAATTTTGAACCATTTAAATTATTTTTATTATTATTTTCACTATTATTATATCATTATACCATAAATTTTATGCATATAGTTCATATTGTTGTGCATGTTTTGGGTGCTTAGTCTTCTCATTTTTTAATACATAATTAACTTGGGTTCTCCTGGTTTTATAAGTTCCTAATTTATTATTCTATATTTGAGGATTTTGAGTTTAATTTCATAGAAATTCTAGTATGTCAACACTATATCCTTTATGTATTGTTAGTGTTAGGTGAAGTATAGATGTAAAAGTATAGATTTGGAGTTGAAATTTCAACTGGAATGGAATTTTTTATGTGTGTCTCCATGTTTTGTACCTTGAATAATTAGATAATTGAGATGTATTTTAAATAGTATGGTGTTCTACACTATGAATCATTGGGTAATGGTGTGTTTAATTTGTTATATAATAATATATAATCAATGAGGTTTTGAAGTCACATTATCTCAACGTATAAGTCTACATTGACCTTGAAGAGAGTGTAGAGGATCTCTGGTTATTCTTATTTGGGAGAGTCTTTGGGCTATTTAGATGTGTCTCCTTCAAATATTATCTTATGTGAGTATCATTATTCTATGATGGATAGTGTTATAATGTGGTGGTATGGGGTGTTTTAAATTATACTAATTAGACTGATTATCTCATAAGGTCTTTGATATTTATCATATGTTAGATTTTTTTCTAATATTACATGAGGTAAATTACGGTGTGGTTATTATCAGTTCACCATGGAGACCTAGATGATTGGTTCTATTGGTTTTGTCTATGTGAGGTATGATTTACCATGGTTCCTTTAATTTCACTTCGGTTTTATCTAATAATTGTTGGGTTTGAAAGGAGAAAGACAAGGATCATGCCTAATGATTTTGAGGTACATCGTAAGTGGTTGGTCCCATTCCCAATAATGGAAATTCATCAACTTCATATGACTTCTCCTCATAAGTGAAAAAATATCAACCCCAGAATCCATGAGATATGATCATCACAGATATTTTATAAATAATTTATAAAGATAAATAATTATCTATTGATGATATTTTTTCTTCCTTAAATATTTAGTTCACTACTTCTTTATGTACCATCATTGCAGTGACATGATTTAAGGGTAAAATATCTATATTGGTGATCCAAAAATTCTCCATAAAACTCTAAACATCACCATAGAAACCCTTGTGTACTATCATGGAATATTCTAATGATTAAATTATTCACCATTGATAACCACAAAAATTACATTAATGTATAAGAACTCATTATTTCTCTCAAGACTCCGGAGGTTAGAGGATGAGATTCACTCTATGTTCTTGATAGCATTAAATAGGATGACCTCTCTAGAAATTGAGAAGATTAACCCTAGAAATCATTGTTTACAATGGAGGTTATATTTTGATTAACCTAAGATACCGATATAATCATGTATTTATAGAGTTAGATTACGGTAGGAAATCTCACATAGGCCCTTAACCGATGACCTAATCACTAGAAAAACACATTTTTAAAAAATAATATATTATTATTATTATTTACATGAAATTTTCTAAACTCATGGGTAACATAAATATCATTTTAAAAGTTAAATATTTATTTAAATTATGTTTAATATATCATTTCATATTGATCCCTTTAACTCGGTCTGTATTTCCTCCTCGGTATTTATAAAACATTAAATAATGAATATTGATTTAAATAAATAAATATCACTACATTATTATTTTATAAATAAATAGATATTTCATTTATTAAAATAAAATTTAAATATTTTTTAAATATTCTACTCACAAATATATTCTCTTGAATAATTGTTGATTGAATACATGGGATCAACCAAACAAGAATAATTATTAAACCATGTATAAGAATTATATTTATTCAACATGTTAAATTCATATAGAATTTAACTGAGCTTATGGATACATATACTGTGTTTCCCTCTAAGACCATTTCTCAATGGCATTATGAAAATCTGCCTAAAGTCCAAGGTTATCATCTTAAAAAACACTGAGGAACACATAGAGAAATGTGATATTTCAACAATTAAAAATAAAATCATACGAATTTACACTATATAATATAATCTATTTATCCCGATATCTCTAGTAAAGTAGGTTTCATATGAGTATAATCAACCTATATTCCAATTATCTCATTATTTGAATTTTTAGAAATGAACATACCAATATAATGTGATTTCCAGGGACTTAATTAGGTAGTTCCATTTACATCAAAGGGAATGAGATATCAACTTTTATAATGATCGTAAGAAAAATATCCTTCCTCACAGTATTTATTAATGCAATATAAATTTTTTTTGAGCCTAACTTATCCTACCTCAAAGTAAACATATGTTATCATGGTCTTCATCAATAAATCAATATATACAACTCATGATATGATTTAATAATAATCTTAATGTATAAGGATCATTATACACATCTATAGATAAAAACATCAAATAACACATATAGATGTGGATTTAGTACCAATGGGTTTAGTTATCATAATCTTCTCTCTATGATATTTAAAAGGATAAAATTTATGAGAATAATTCTCAATGTATGATGAGAAACTTACCCTCGATAACCAATATCATCTTTTTCCTCACTATAAATTTCTTCTAGCCATATAAAATGTACTTAAGAATATTTTCATAGACCTTTCATGTTCTCATTATAGCAATAAACTATTATGACCTTTCAATGTGACATGTATCCTAAATATAGTATCATATACAATGTTATGTAGAATAATAATCATGATGTGATAAGAACTTTATTAATAATCAATTATATTAATATAGGTTATAATAAAGTATATAGTAGTTGGTTCTAGGTCCCCAACTCTAACAGACTCTCACTTATACTAGATACAACTGCTAATAACTCTCATAAATTTCAAGTTATCACATGATGTTCATACTTTTACTAAGATAATGATTTATTTAAATGGTCCCACTACATTCTCCTCCATGGAAAATCATCTCACATGACATCACACCTTTGATGAAAAATCCCTCTAGAGATTATATTTTAAAATTAAGTACTTCATCTATTGATATGACCTTAGATACTTTTTAAAAACCAATTTTGTTGTATTATCACAATATAATGTGTTAATTTAATGACTATTATGCACTAAATCAATATCTTGGATCAAGTTGATTATCTATATTGCTTCCATAACTACATCAGAATCTGTAATATACTTAGAATCCGGTGTAGAATCTATGACACCTGGTGACATTGAACTCTTCCAGCTTATAGTTCATATTTTATGACTGAATAAAGATCATTTTTATAAATTCAAATCATTCCAATATATTTATATTCTAGAATCACTATATCCCATATGATTATATCATCGTCTCCTCCGTATACTAGGAACATATCCTTAATAAACCTCATATACTTAAGGATATCCTTAATTAAAATCCAATGTTCTTCTCTGAGATTAGTTTTATATCTATCTAGCATGATAAAGTAATAGGTGACATCAAACTTGGTATATAACATGAAATACATGATCGATCATATCACATATGTGTATGGTATCCTACTAATCCTCTCAAGATCTCATGTTTTGTATAAGGATACATTTTCTTATAGAGATGCATTCCATGTGACATTAGAACCAATCCCATCGTGGATTTCTTCATACCAAATCTATTTAGTATTTGTAAATTTATATACATTGACTGGGTCCAAGTAGCCTCTTAGAACTATCATGATTGATCTTGATCCCACATATGTAGGTTTATTCCCCTAAGTATATCATGGGGAAACCCATGTTCAACTTATCAATAACCGACTATAAAACTAATATGACATTTCCAATCAGTAATGTTTCATTGATAAATACTACTAAGAAAATGACTTAACTCCCATTAAACTGAATATGAACTCATGTTTCACATTCATTAATTATGAATCCATATTCTCTTATGGATTCATTAAACTGAGAATTCCATGACTTGGATTCTTTCTTCAATCAACATATCGATCTCGGTGACTTTCATATTTTATTATCATTGCTTAGAGTTACAAACCCTTCTGATTGTGTTATATAGATATCTTATAAAAGGTTTCTATTAAAGAAATATTTTTTATATCCATCTACCAAATAACAAAGTCATGTAATTTTATTATAGCAAGAAAACTTTTGATGGTTTAAAGTATGGAAACTAGAGAAAAATGTTTCATCAAAGTCTTTTAATTGATGTTTTTAGAACACTTTATCCACTATTCAGGCTTCATAGGCACTCACTTTACCTTCTATGAAAAATTTTCATTTGAATATCCATTTTCATAAAACCAGATTTACATCAACTAATAGATTTAATAGAACCCATACATTATTCTAGAAGTTGGAATCCATCTCATGAATCATTTTTTCTCATCTTATAGATTATGATCTCTTTTATTCCTCCTTATAGAAAAGAGGCTCATTACTTTCAACCAATAATGAGTCTTCATATTATGTGACTATAAAACCATATTATTTTAGAACTATAACCTCTCTAGTTCTCTTGCATAATACTTTTATATTGGGAACAACTTATTCTATGTGGACCTATGCAATGTGTTCCTACACTAACTCTTATGTGTATTGAGAATCAACTTTATCAAATTTAATCTATTTACCAATATATGTTTTCAGGATTTCTTCCCTATCTATAAAGGTTGGATTTTGGTTGGCCATAATTATTTTATCTTAATGGTTTTATAGGTAATATATCTTCATTTACTTTGGTAATTTTATAAAAATACACTTCATCTCTTGGGGTACTAGTTTAATTCTGTAAAAGTCCTTAAAAAATCTTTACATCACCATACACACAAGTAAGAAAAAATGGGTTTCCTTCCATAAATTAACTCATCTAGTTTGCAATTTTTTACCATAGCTGGAACACGGTTAAGTGTACATTCTACAGTCTAAAATGTATTCCCAAAACAATAATAATGGGATATCTACATGACTCATCATTAAACAGACCATGTCCAGTAGGGTACGGTTTCTATTTTCACTAATATCATTACACTATGGTGTATAAGGAGGAGTTATTTGAGTTTGAATTCCAAACTATTGTAAATAATCGATGAACTCCTTATTAAGATACTCAACACCTTTATCAGACTGAGGATTTTTTATCTTCTTACCAACTTTATTCTCAACTTATTTCTTTAATTATTTTAATTTAGAAATGATTTCAGACTTACACTTCATTAAGTAAACAATTTTTCATCTACTCAATTATTCAATAAAAGTAATTAAGTAAGAATATACACCACACTATTCTACTGGAAAAGATTTTCCCACATTAGTGCGTACCAATGCTGGAATCTTTGTGGCCCTTTTTACCATGCCCACCAAACAGAGGTTAGGTCATCTTTCCTTATATACAGGAAATATATTTTTCAACTAGGTTTAGTTAAAAAGAATTTATATATCCATATTGATATATCTTTGTTAAATGCTTCTCGCTTTTATGAATAAATTGGTGATGCCACAGATAGTTGTGATATGAGTCATGATATAAGTCCCCATCCTTATACCTTACTTAATCTTGAGTTATTACAAGATTACACATTGAGGATCTTTTCAGGTTTAGAGTTTTAGAGAATTAGAACATAAAACTTGCATTACATTCCACATATAAACAAAGTAGTTACATAAAGATAATATTCCTATTTCCCATCAATTGAAACATATTTAAAATAAAACATGGATTCTTTCTTGACACTTCCTTGACACTATCATCATATCATGTACCTTTCCCTTGACCTGTGAAAAACATTTCAAAAAACATGGGATGAGCATAAAAAGCTCAATAAGGGATATAAAAATATGAAAAGGAAACTTGGGTACATATATACATAAGAATGAAATCATACTTTACCCATAAAACATAAGCACTTTAACATACCTCATCAAATCATGAATAAATCATAAAAATCATAAGACATAAAGGTAACTTGAGGCATTCATAACATTCTTACATAGGGAGTAACCCTCTTGGTTACGTTTGGAATACCCATCACAGTATATTCCCTAAATATCTTAGAAGAAACCTTAACATTTCACTCCTTCGCGTTACCCAATGCATTGGAGAGCTATATCGGGCTCACCCTCCCTTAGTTTATCACGGAACCACCTGTCTTCATAATAATGCCTAAGAACCTCAACATAATCGTATCACATAAAACATTCATAAAGGAAACATAACATTTCTACCTTTCAATCACAAGATATCAATACAACACATTGATATAAAAACATTATGAAAACCATTTTCAATTACAAAATAAAAGAAAAGTAAAACATGGTATTTATTTTTCTTTTAGAAAGAAGGTATGGCTTGTAGAGGAAGCCGAAACTCAAATAATGGTCACGGCGGCAGAGAAGTCGTTGTCGCCGCATACGTATGACAAAAACATTCCATTTTGTCGTTTTGTAAAATGCTTCATATAAAAAAAGATTCATTTTGGATAAACATAAAATTAAAAGGGGTTTATACACCGTATAAAAGAAAGTTGTGTATAAAATAAAATATGCCTCAATGAAAAGAGATTGAGACGAAGTCCCATACCTCGGGTCCGACTTGACTCGATCGTTCTTTAATGTCCTGAATAATAAAATTGAGTCAATTTATACTTGTTTAAGAACCTTTTTCAAGTTAATTATTCCTTTTATATCACTTATTTTCATGTCATGAACACTATGTAATTATTTAAGTTAATAACGGTCGTTTTAACGATCATTGGTACTTGAGTCAAAAATAAGCCCTTTATAATTACAAGTTATTCTTGTATCCATTATATCCAGGATTATAATCATGATGTATATATATCATCTATATCATATATATTCAGTATATACGTGCATTTATAACATTACATAATCATTTAGAGGTAAGAAATGAAATGCACCGTTCATGGAAACGGTAAGCCGTATGTACGCATGAACGCTACTTTCATTTCTATTTCGTATTTATATAATGGAATCATAATGATATAAAAGTATATTATAATTCCAGTATAATATCATATATAATATCATAGTTCCATCCTTTATACGTCCCACATATGGTATTTAATGAATCAAATCACTTTGTGGGGCGGTAGTCCGCACTTCCTTAAATGAATATATCGTGTTTACCCATAATGGAAACCATAAAGGTATGACCAAAAAGAAAAATACAGAAGCTTAAGGAAAACATAAACATATTATATATCATATATAAATATAGTGGCATCTTAATGGCCACCTTTGAAGGTGTTAAAATAATTTTGAACAATCATTGTTTCGGGAGGCATAAATTCACCATTCACGGAAACAGTATGTTCGTTAACCATTAGATGTAGGGGTGTGTATGTTTAGCTCGAATCCTTATTATAAAAACATCCTAGTATATTGAGGATACTGGAGTTGTTACAAAAGAAAATAATAAAAAGAGTTTAGGGGGTTGGAGAAGCAAAATAAAACAAAAGGACTCAAAAGAAGACATTACCTTAAAATTGGGTAACTCCCTTTGGTTTGAGCTCAAAGGATTCCGTGGGAAGTCTTCTTAACAATGTGAGGCTTCAAGGAGTAATAGAGGTAAGTGGAGAGACAAAATGGGCAGGGTTTGGCCGAGCCAAAGGCTTTGGGAGTGTGGGTAAGGAGGTAGAGGTGGGGGCCTTTTATAAGAGGAGAGGAGGGGCACTCTTGGAAAGTAAAGAAATATTACATTATTTGAAAATGATTTTCGAATTTAAATGGTCCCACATTGATATAATTCGAGGCTAAGGTGATAAGGGTTCTAAATACACCCGTCCAATAGGTTTTGGACATGTGTAGGTCTAATATTTTACATTATCATTCCATTTTATTTAAATCGTTAAATAATGAGGTCATCGCTACATCATCATGACGTCATAAATAATTTAATTTATTTAAAGTATAAAAATTATAAAACAAATACTATGATGTAGGAAAGCTTTTTAGCTTTCCAATAAAAATTTATAATCAAAAATCTGATCTTTATAACCCCATGTAAAAATTGTTTGAGTAAAATAACTAATGTTTGTGTCATTTTTACTTTAACATTAAATAAAAAGTTATTTATGTCATTTCCCAACCAAAGTGGCTCCATGGGGTCCCCAAGTTGACCCATGGATTGTCTTGGTCGGCCATGACACATAAAATGATTTTAGGACATGTTTCTAGGTCATTTCATATTATTAAAGCATTAGTTTTACCTTAAACTACACTAATTACCACTAATCGCGATTAAAAACTTAATAAGTTACTATTCACCAAAAAATTATTTCAATCTCATTGAACCACATTTTACTTCTTAATGACAACCATGTATTTCAGATTTTTGAAATTCAAAACACAAAGGTGGTAAAATTTCATTTAAACGAAAAATCATTTTCTTTAACTACCACTTAGTGATTTCACTATTCATCAAAAATTAAAGTTTTTCAGAAAAATACCAAAACTTCACCCTAAGCTATATTTCATATTCTGAATTCAAAAATGAAGTCTATTTTACAAAATTAAAAACATATAAGTCACATTAATTAATTTAATAATTAATTCCTGCTATCAGAGCAAATAGCGTGTTTTTATGAAACAATAAGTATCAAAAGATTGACACCAGTTTAAGTCCAATTTCAAAGTGAAATTGATTCCAATGACTACCATTGATTTAATGGTAAAAATATATTCTAATTTCACTTCAAAACCAATTAAAAACATAATATAATCATATAAATAAATAATATTAAAAAGCAGTTTTGATGTAAAATGCAGTATTTTTCACTATTCATTAAAAAATGAACATTATCAGAAAAATACCAAAAATTCACACAAAGTAAATTTTGATGTCCCAATCATAAAGAATAAGTTTATTTTGACAAAACATAGTTTATAAAATTGTCAAAAGATAGATTCAAAAATGGTTTTCCATCAAAAGGCAGTAAAATATTCTTTTAAAAATATTAGTGTATTCCATGCTAAAGATTGGATTCATTTTCATTTTAAGCCTCTAAAACACTATCTAGTTCATTAATAGAAATAGATAAAAATATCTATTATTCATTACTTACTTGGGATGTTACATCCTTCCCCCCTTTACAAAAATTGTGTCCCCGTAATTTATTTACTTATCGAATAAATGGGGGTACTTATCCCTCATTGCATTTTCAGATTCCCATGTTGCCTCTTACATCATGTGGTTTTTCCACAAAACCTTTACCTGATTAATAACCTTATTCCGTAACACTTGTTCCATGTGGTCAAGAATTTGGACTGATTGTTCCTCATAAGATAGGTTCTCTTCCAGCTGAACTACCTCTAGACTCAAAACATGAGATGGATCTGGCATGTACTTCCTCAACATCGAAACATGAAAAACATTGTGTACCTGAGATAAACTCGGAGGTAAAGCCTCTAGGTAAGCAACTGATCCATCTCTCTCCATAATTTCATATGGTCCAATGAACCTTGGACTCATCTTTCCTTTCTTACCAAATCACATAACACTTTTCCATGGTGATACTTTGAGAAAAACATGATCACCTACCTCAAAAGAGAGATCCTTCCTCCTGTTCTCCGCATAACTCTTCTGCCTACTCTGAGCTGTTCTCATGTGTTTCTAAATTAGCTGAACTTTTTCTATCATCTCTTCTACCAATTCTGGTCCCATAAACTTCCTTTCACCCACTTCATCCTAGAAAGCTGGAGTTCGACACTGCTTCCCATATAACGCCTCAAATGGTGCCATCTGTATACTGGAATGAAAACTGTTATTATATGAAAATTTAACCAAAGAAAGATGTTGGTCCCAACTTCCCTGATAATCCATCGAACAAGCTCGTAGCATATCTTCCAATGTCTGAATTGTTCGTTCTGACTGCCCATCTGATTGAGGATGAAAAGCTGTACTAAAATTTAATTCAGTACCCAACGACTTCTGAAGGCCTTTCCAAAAGTTAGAAGTGAACCTGGGATCACGGTCAGATACAATGGAGAGAGTAACTCCATTAATCCTGACTATCTCTTTAAGATACAAACAGGAAAGTTGATCAAGATAGAAAGTATCTCTTATAGCAAGGAAATGAGCAGACTTGGTCAAGCGATCAACAATAACTCAGATTGCATTATTACCTCGAGATGTCTTCGGTAATCCCAAAACAAAGTCCATGGATATATTCTCCCATTTCCACTCTGGCACTGGTAATGGCTGAAGCATCCCTTTCGGTAACTGCCGCTCTTCTTTAACCTGTTGACAAGTCAAACACTTCACAGTAAAGTCATCAATATCTCTTTTCATTCCATCCCACCAGTAATACTCCCGCAGATCTCTATACATCTTAGTACTGCCTGGATGAACTGAAAAAGGAGAACTATGAGATTCACATAACAACTCTCTCTTCAACTGGGAATCACAAGGCACACACAATCTCTTCCCAAATCTAAAAACACAATCATTATCAACGTTGAATTCAGGCAACTTACCTTTCTGAACCAGCTCTACTTTTTTCTGCAACTCACTGTCTTGCTTCTGTGCTTGCTTGATTCTATCTGATAGAGATGATCTCACTGATTCCTGAAACAAAACAGAAGAACTTCCTGCACCAACAACTTCTATGCCAAAGTTCATCAAATCCTTAACCAAAGGATCACGTTCCAAACGCAACATTTCTAATGAAGCATTACTTTTTCGACTCAAAGCATCAGCCACTTTATTTGATTTTCCCGGATGGTAATGAATTGTACAATCATAATCCTTGATTAATTCTAGCCATATCCTTTGTCTCATGTTCAATTCTTTCTGAGTGAATATATACTTTAAACTTTTGTGATCGGTATATATTTCACACTTTACTCCATACAAATGATGCCTCCAAATATTTAAAGAGAAAACAACAGCAGCTAATTCCAGATCATGTGTAGGGTAATTTACCTCATGAGTCTTCAACTATCGTGAAGCATAAGAAATTACATGATCATTATGCATTAGGACGCAACCAAGTCATTTCAATAAATCATCACTGTATATAACAAACTCATCATTCCTGGAAGGTAGTGCCAAAACTGGAGCATTCACCAATCTTCTTTTCAATTCTTGAAAACAATCATCACATTCTTTTGTCCAGATAAACTTAACACCCTTCTGAGTTAGCTTAGTCATTGGACTAGATAACCCTGAAAAATTTCTAACAAACCTTCGGTAATGGCCATCCAAACCAAGGATGCTACGAATCTCGGTTACAGTTGTGGGTCTTGGCCATTCTTCCACAACTTTTGTTTTTGCAGGATCAATAGTTATTCCATCTTTAGAAACAATATGACCAAGGAAATAAATTTATTGCAACCAAAACTCACACTTGCTGAATTTTCCATACAGTTTCTTTTCTTTTAAGGTTTGCAAGATAACCCTTAAATGTCTTCCATGCTCCTCTTTACTTTTAGAAAACACCAAAATATCATCAATGAAAACCACCACAAACATATCCAAGAACTCATTAAAAAATTTATTCATTAAGTCCATGAATACAGCAGGTGCATTGGTTAGCCCAAAAGGCATTACTACAAATTCATAATGGTCATATCTCGTACGGAACGCGGTCTTCGGAATATCTTCCTCCTTTACCTTCAGCTGATGGTACCCCGATCTCAGGTCAATCTTTGAAAAAAACTGAGCTCCCTGGAGCTGATCAAACAAATCATCGATATGAGGAAAAGGATATTTGTTCTTAACAGTGATGTTATTCAAGGATCTATAATCAATGCAAAGTCTCATAGAACCATCTTTCTTTTTAACAAATAAAACAAGAGCACCCCAAGGTTATGTTCTAGGTCGAATGAAACCTTTCTCTAATAAATCTTGCAATTTCTCCTTCAACTCTAAAAGTTCAATTTGAGCCATTCGATAAGGGGGTTTTGAAATTGGCTTAGCATCAGGAACTAATTAAACAGTAAACTCAACTTCCCGATCTGGTATTATCCCAGGCAACTCATCAGAAAAAACATCAGGATACTCATTTACCACTGGCACATCATTAATCTGAACAGTTCCTTTATTTTCAACGATGTGTGAAGGTAATATTCATTTCCATCTTTTACAAGTTTCTTGGCCTCTTGATAAATTATCAACAGTAAGGGTTCATTCTTGTACACAAACTAAAAGTCTTTTTGAAAAGAAACTTCTTTAGCACTACAGTCAATCTTAGCATGGTAAATAGAGAGCCAATCCATACCCAGGATAACATCAAACTCTACTAGAGGTAGAAAAATAAGGTTTTCAAGTAGGTTCTTTCCACGGATAAGGATAGGAATATTCTTATAAATTATTTTTGCCTCAACATTTCCCTCAGGTGTTTTTACCAAAAGTTCAGGAGTCATTTCTTGAGATGGTATTCCCATTTTACTAGAAAATTTTTTAGAGATGAATGAATGTGTAGACCCCGAATCAAACAACACACTGGCATAATCTTAAAAAACAAACAAAGTACCTGATACAAATTCATTTGATGGCCCGACGTCTGCTGAAGTAGTTGCAAAGGATTTCACCACCCCTTTCTACTTGTAGTCTTACTGCTTCCCATCACTCAAGCTCTTTGTAGGACACTGGTTTGCATAGTGACCTATCTCATTGCACTTATAATATTTCACTAACTGTAAATCAAATTTGGTCTTACTGTCACCCTGATCTTTTTCAGTGCAATCACGAGCCTTATGTCCCATCTTACAACATCGGTAGCACTTTACAGAATTCAGAATACATTCCCCAACATTCCTTTTGCCGCATTTATCACAAACTGGAAACTTAGTTTTCTTACCATCAGACTTTTTTGAAGAATTCTTACCTTTCTCCTGCCACCTTGGCCTCTTATTCTATTGGTTGTTATAGAACACTTGATCATCGGCAAACTCTATTTCCACCTTCTCAGCAAATCGAACAAGCTTTTCATAACTTTTAAACTCACGAGAAGCTAATGCCCTTCGATATTTTGGCTTTAATCCTGAGTAAAAATGATTGATTTTACTATCAAGGTCTCGGATAAAATTTGGAGCATACCTTGACAATCGAGTGAACCTTTCTTCATAGGTAGCCACTGAGTCTTCCTCTTTCCCCAATTCAAAGAATTGTTTTTCCATCCTAAGTCGAAAAGCCTTAGGAAAATACTTCTCCAGAAACATACCTTTGAATTCATCCCAGTCGAGATCATCAATATCCTCAGCATCCCTGATATTTTTAACCATCGACCACCACTGATCTGCCTCACCCTCCAAACGGTAAATAGCAAGACTAACCTTTTGATTGTCTGAACACCTCATGACATAGAAAATCTTCTCCAGTGCTTTAATCCACCCTTCAGCTTGCACAGGGTCAGATGATCCTCTGAATGATGGGGGATGTTGCCTCATGAAATGTTCCACCAATGACATGTTCCTCAGCGGTTGATCTGGATGATCTCTTGCATTGATACCACCACCATTTATCGCCTGAGTCAACTTTACCATTACTACAACAAACTGTTCAGTTCCAATTCCGACCATCTCGGGATGGTGATTTGGAAGGTTATTTTCTTCTGTATGCCTTCCTATCACTGCTTCCCTATTTCCTCAGCGGAAAACCATTCTGAACAAAAATGTCTTAGATGAAGCAACATGGTAATCTTCAAATACTATATCACTTCAAAAAAAATATTTTTGGATAATCATTTAATATAATTCTAGCTCCTAAAGTTATCTAAACCGACCTTTGATTCCAACTATAAGGCCCCAGCCTTATACCTTACTTAATCTTGAGTTATTACAAGATTACACATTGAGGATCTTTTCAGGTTTACAGTTTTAGAGAATTAGAACATAAAACTTGCATTACATTCCACATATAAACAAAGTGGTTACATAAATATAATATTCCTCTTTCCCATCAATGGAAACATATTTAAAATAAAACATGGATTCTTTCTTGACACTTCCTTGACACTATCATCATATCATGTACCTTTCCCTTGACCTGTGAAAAACATTTCAAAAAACATGGGATGAGCATAAATAGATCAATAAGGGATATAAAAATATGAAAAGGAAACATGGGTACATATATACATAAGAATGAAATCATACTTTACACATAAAACATAAGCACTTTAACATACCTCGTCAAATCATGAATAAGTCATATAAATCATAAGACATAAAGGTAACTTGAGGCATTCATAACATTATTACGTAGGGAGTAACCCTCTTGGTTACGTTTGGAATACCCATCACAGTATATTCCCTAAATCTCTTCGGAGAAAACTTAACGTTTCACTCCTTCACGTTACCCAATGCATTGGAGAGCTATATTGGGCTCACCCGCCCTTAGTTTATCACAGAACCACCCGTCTTCATAATAATTCCCAAGAACCTCAACATAATCATATCACATAAAACACGCATAAAGGAAACATAACATTTCCACCTTTCAATCACAAGATATCAATACAACACATTGATATAAAAACATTATGAAAACCATTTTCAATACCAATGTAAAAGAAAAGTAAAACATGGTATTTATTTTTCTTTTAGAAAGAAGGTATGGCTTGTAGAGGAAGCCGAAACTCAAATAATTGTCACGGCGGCGGAGAAGTCGTTGTTGCCGCATACGTACGACAAAAACATTCCCTTTTGTCATTTTGTAAAATGCTCCGTATAAAAAAATATTCCCTTTGGATAAACGTAATATTCAAAGTGGTTTATACACCGTATAAAAGAAAGTTGTGTATAAAATAAAATATTCCTCAATGAAAGGAGATTGAGACGAAGTCCCATACCTCGGGTCCGACTTGACTCGATCGTTCTTTAATGTCCTGAATAATAAACTTGAGTTAATTTCTACTTGTTTAAGAACCTTTTTCAATTCATTATTCCTTTTATATCATGTATTTCCATGTCATGAACACTATGTAATTATTTAAGTGAATAACGGTCGTTTTAAGGATCATTGGTACTTGAGTCAAAAATAAGCCCATTATAATTACAAGTTGTTCTTGTATCCATTATATCCAGGATTATAATCATGATGTATATATCATATATATCATATATATTCAGTATATACGTGCATTTATAACATTACATAATCATTTAGAGGTAAGAAATGAAATGCACCGTTCATGGAGACGGTAAGCCGTACATACGCATGAACGCTACTTTCATTTCTATTTCGTATTTATAGAATGGAATCATAGTTATATAAAAGTATATTATAATTACAGTGTAATATCATATATAATATCATAGTTCCATCCTTTATACGTCCCACATATGGTATTTAACGAATCAAATAACTTTGAGGGGGCGGTAGTCCGCACTTCCTTAAATGAAGATATCGCGTTTACCCATAATGGAAACCATAAAGGTATGACCAAAAAGAAAAATACGGAAGCTTAAGGAAACCATAAACATATTATATATCATATATAAATATAGTGACATCTTAATGTCCACCTTTGAAGGGGTTAAAAGAATGTTGAACAATCATCGTTTCGGGAGGCATAAATTCACCATCCACTGAAACAGTATGTTCGTTAACCATTAGATGTAGGTGTGTGTAAGTGTAGCTCAAATAATTATTATAACAACATCATAGTATATTTACGATACTGGATTTGTTACAAAAGAAAAGAATAAAAAGAGTTTAGGGGGTTGGAGAAGAAAAATAAAACAAAAGGACTCAAAAGAAGACATTACCTTAAAATCGGGTAACTCCCTTTGGTTTGAGATCAAAGGCTTCCTTGGGAAGTCTTATGCCCAAATTGAGTCTTCAAAGAGTAATAGAGGGAAGTGGAGAGACAAAATGGGCAGGGGTTGGCCGAGCCAAAGGCTTTGGGAGTGTGGGTAAGGAGGTAGAGGTGGGGGCCTTTTATAAGAGGAGAGGAGGGGCACTCTTGGAAAGTAAAGAAATATTACTTTATTTGAAAATGATTTTCGGATTTAAATGGTCCCACATTGATATAATTCTATGATAAGGTGATAAGGGTTATAAATCCACCCATCAAATAGGTTTTGGACATGTGTAGGTCTTAGATTTTACATTATCATCCCATTTTATTTAAATCGTTAAATAATGAGTTCATCACTGCATCATCATGATGTCATAAATAATTTAATTTATTTAAAGTCTAAAAATTATAAAAAAACTACTATAATGTATGATATCGTTTTATCTTTCCAATGACTATTTATAATCAAAAATATGATCTTTATAACCCCATGTAAAAATTGTTTTAGTAAAATAAATCATGTTTGTGTCATTTTTACTTTAACATTAAATAAAAAGTTATTTATGTCATTTCTAAACCAAAGTGGCTCCATGGGGTCCCCAAGGTGACCCATGGATTTTCTTGGTCGGCCATGACACATCCAATGATGGTAGGACTTGTGTCTAGGTCATTTCATATTATTAAATCATTATTTTTACCTTAAACTACACTAATTACCACTAATCGTGATTAAAAACTTAATAAGTTACTATTCGCCAAAAAATTATTTTAATCTCATTGAACCACATTTTAATTCTTAATTACAACCATGTATGTCGGATTTTTGAAATTCAAAACACAAAGGTCGCAAAATTTCATTTAAACGAAAAATCAGTTTCTTTAACTACCACTTAGTGATTTCACTATTCATCAAAAATTAAAGTTTTTCAGAAAAATACCAAAACTTTACCCTAAGCTATATTTGATATTCTGAATTCAAAAATGAAGTCTATTTTACAAAATTAAAAACATATAAGTCACATTAATTAATTTAATAATTAATTCCCGCTGTCAGAGCAAATAGCGTGTTTTTATGAAACAATAAGTATCAAAAGATTGACACCAGTTTAAGTCCAATTTCAAAGTGAAATTGATTCCAATGACTAACATTGGATTAAATGGTAAAAATATATTCTAATTTCACTTCAAAACCAATTCAAAACATAATATAATCATATAAATAAATTAGATTAAAAAGTAGTTTTGATGTAAAATGCAGTATTTTTCACTATTCATTAAAAAATGAACATTGTCAGAAAAATACCAAAAATTCACACAAAGTAAATTTTGATGTCCCAATCATAAAGAATAAGTTTATTTTGACAAAAATAGTTTATAATATTGTCAAAAGATAGATTCAAAAAAGGTTTTCCATCAAAAGGTAGTAAAACAATCTTGTAAAAATATTAGTGTATTCCATGCTTAAGATTGGATTTATTTTCATTTCAAGCCTCTAAAACACTATCTAGTTCATTAATAGACATAGATAAAAATATCTATTATTCATTACTTACTTGGGATGTTACACATGAGAACATTATTCTTTATCAATTTCCAATGATTTTTTTTATCTAACAGATAAAGACCATTATTTAAAAGAAACATACCATAAAATATGTTATATAAATATAATAAATAGATTATATTTAAAAATTTTAAAATAAAACCTTCCAAACATTATTAGGATATAAATATTATGTTTTTGGTAACACAAGGTACATAATAACAACCTTTTGAAACCAAGATCATCCCTATTAATAACAGAAGGTTATAGCCTCCTATAGCCAAAACAGCAAGTTATACTTTATTAGAAGATCAACGATTCATCTCTCCTATTGAAATATTCTAGAATATAATCTCTCCTATTGAAATATTCTAGAATCTAATTGGTCCCTATATTTGGAAATAGATGTCATTATCACATTATATATCCAATAATTAAGCAGTAGATATGGAATGATTGAACTCGATAATGAATGCACCTAAATATTTACCTTGCTTAATTTACTAGGTTGATTTCTTATTCGGGTTTTCTAGATTCCCCATAAAAAATATACTATTTCTTTTTTCTTTACCTAACATTGAATGTCTTCTTCTTGGAAGGATGGTATTGAGGATCCTTATAATGGAGTGATTCTTAGGGCCCTTTTCCTTGTTATTATTTTTATCCATTATGAGGATTAAAAAAATTTCATGCCTCATATCCTTATTTACATAGTGAATTAATGTAAGGAATTCTAAGATAGTCTTATCACTATTTCCCAATGTATAATTCTTAATTAAACTAGAGAAACTATGAGATTTTGAGGGAAAAATAAGATATGTGCATAAATCATTAGGTATTTTAAATTCTAAGATATCCAAGTGCTCTATATGGCCAATTATCTTCACTACGTATGGACTAGTTAGAACTAAATCTCTAATCATTCACAAGAATAGTTCCTTGGAGATCTCAAATCTCTATTTTCATTCAATCTCTTAATAAAGATCATGATAGTGAAACGTCATTATATTCACATAAATTTCTTCATGTTTCTTCAAGAGATCAATGTATGTGGATGATAACATGAAAAAATAGACATTTATCACATTTTAAAGTGTTTCATATAATGAGAGTGTTCCTTCTTTCTATCCTATTTAACAATAAAATTAGTAATAATAGTTTACAATATATATATTTTTTACTCATGGTGTAGTACAATGCACAAATTCTTGTACCAATCATAGAAACTCGATATAGTGATAATTGTATCCTTCTCTAATATAGATCATAGTGATAATGTCAAATCCATGTTACTTTCGATTTCTCTAATAAATAAGAGTATATTTTATTACTTTATCTAAATTATAAAATTTATATAATAAATATTAATTGATTATTCCCCCACTATTTTATTGAAACTTAATATACCTCACCATTGGTTTCATATTTTCTTGTCATGTGGATATCCTAGTGTAAAGGATCTATATATCCCTTCTCTAAATCCAAACACAAGTCTAACAAGATATTAGAAGGTATTCGGTTGGTGGTTCATACCAACTACATTAACTCATATATTCTTGAACCCTTGAATGATGTCGCCATTATTGAAATCTTATACATGAATTTCCTCATCACTTGGCTCCAAGTTACACCAATTCTGTTTGGATATTCAACCCTTGGTGTGAACTAGGTTAAGTCAAGCCAAAACTTAAGTTAAAACTCACCAATAATTAAAATAATCATGATTTGGTCTACAAAATTACTTTTAACTATGGTTACATCTACATAAATAATTGAAATTTGTACTAACATAATATTTTCTTTGAGGGGTATTTATTTTTTATATTTAAATTGACCATTTTTTATTATGATGTGATTATTAAAAATAAATTGAATTTTCTTAAGTGATTATTCATGTATATAAAAAATTTACCTATAAGTCCATTTATTTTAATTCTATATTTAATTCTTGATAATTCATATGTTAAATGGTAGCGATAAAGCATTAATAAATAAATACCTTGAAACTTAAAATAAATAAAATAATAAAATGATATAACCATGAGATTTACTGAAGGTTAGTTCATCTAAAGGATGATAAACCAACCATTCATCCAAGGGAAATAACTCTTAGAACCATGCCTAGTTTGAGTTTCAACATTCCACATGTGCTCATGTGTGTCTCCTATGTTCGTTTCACCTTGGATCCATATTTAGACTACATTAATTCACTAGAGAGATCATTAATTTTCATACTATTTTACTCACATATAGATGATTGGAAACAGTGTATTGGTTAGATAAAAGAAACCATGGGCACATAATTCTTATGTAATATAGGAGAGGGGATCACAGTAAAGCGATCATTTTAATTTAATAATAATTAATTAAAATAAACCAATCACGTACACAGGTTAGTTGAAGATCATGATCATCCACACATGAAAAAATATACAAATGTACATTAGATATAATTTAATTCATTCTTTTCTTTATTATTAAGATACCATTTCTGCATGAATTATTTATCTTTTTAATTAATTAATACATTTTATCTTAATTTTCTATCTAAATTTTCTTGGTGATTACCATCAATAATAATTTTAATAAAATTAAATAATTAAATTTTTATTTAAAATCAATTAAGTACACTTCATGGACTATGAGGATATATGTAATATACCCATCCAAATTATATAGCACCATTCTAGTTATGTATTGTGCATTCTCACAGTATATACAGCTTATACGGTGAGTAGTGTGTCAAACCAAATAATTGTTCTCAATATTTAAGATACATAGTTATATTCGAAAAAACATAGAATATAATACATTAAATTAAAGTGAAAAATACATAGTGTATATAACTTTAACATGATATATAATTTTGGATTATTTTTACACAAAAATTAAATTAAGAATTTATTATTCTTTAAACTGAGTAACATGGAGTGTCCACCACAATACACCATATAGAATGTTTTAAGGATATAATTGATTTTGATTAGTATAATTAATATATATGAGTACTACTGGAATTTTTTGTACATCCTGTAAATGGATTCATGTTATGCATCATGTATAACATTCTACATGAAGTGAAATGGATTCTGCAATACACGCATAGTGACTCAGCATGTATTTTAGTCATGGAATTCATGTGTTACAAAACATGTATGACAACTACACCTCATGTATCCTCTATGTATAATGGTAACTATTCCCACATGCCATGTAATAAATACATTATGTTCCATTGATAATATATATTTCACAACTTTTCCTATGAATACTCAGAGATTACTTGGTGTGTATTCCAAATACACACTATGTAGTCGGGTAAATCATGTGTCTGACTATCTCGATCAACAATTCCAATATTTATTTCATATCACTTGTTATTTATTTACCTTTGTAAATTTTATCCAACATCATGTCCAATTTCATTGAACCTTGGTACATGATGTTTATTTTCAGTTATATGTCATGTAACAATGTCTACCAGAATAAATCTCTAACACCTCCTAATAAAATATTTGATAGTTCATTGCCTATTCTTCATCTGGTTTAGATCATATGAAACTGAAAAATCGTATAATAATAAATTTTTTATTAATAAATTAACAAAATAGTAATTAAAACTAACAAAAAATTAATATAATTGATTATTAATTATTAAATGATTATAAATTGATATGTGACAATTCTAATAAAACTTAAAGAATCTAGGGAACAATAAAATAAATTAGGCCCAAAAATTACAATAAAAATATTCAAACTATTAATATTTATCCTCCAAACTAGATGAAAATATTCCCCAAAATCCATTGGACATGATCATCACATATAATTTATAATTAATTTATATTGATAAATAATTACCTTGAGAAAAAAATATTTCTTCATTGAAGATTCAGTTGAAAAAATATTATCATTTCATTATTGTATTGATAGGATTTGAGGTGACCCAAGAATTACCTACAAAAATATTATATCATTTTAGATGAATATTTAATACATGAAAAAATAATATTGGACCAAGAACCATAATGGTTTAGTGTCTCTGGAGACTAGATATATAATCAAATTATTTCATGAAATATCTACAATGTCTTGAACAAATTTCTTCTCACATAGTAACCTTCTTAGACATACCCTACATAAAATATTTCTTCATAACCTCAAGAAATGTAAATATAAGAATGTGTGAGATCATATTCTTGGTAAGGGTAAATATAGGATATATTAATCAATGATCAAAATTGATCATGATTTAAGAATAAGGGTAAGAGAACATTACCATAACATATGAAATTCAAACCCAATCAGTTAAATATCTTTAATCATGAATCATATAATATGGATTTATCATAAAAACATAAGTAATAATATTGTAAAATTATCAATGATAAATAATCAATCATGATCTATGAGAACATATCATAAGTGTAAGAAATAAGTTTTTGGAATATACATAAGTATAGAAAATCATTATCTTTTTCAAGGATCACTGTTAAGACTATCATATTAAATAAAGTCCTATAGTGGATTGGGTTCAATCCCCATTCCATTATTTCCTTAGTCAAGGTTCACTCCCAAGACTATCATAGTGAACATAGTCCCTTAATGAATAAGGTTATATCCTCATTATAGATTATATTGTCTCATGATACATTAATACTTATATAATGAATTGGAGGGATATATAATTCTTGGCTCACCCATCACATAATGAAAACCATGCATATGTGTGCCAAAAGATTATAAAAACATTTATCATTTCATCATAGAATAACCCAGGGATAATAAATACGTTTCATAAATATTTCATCATCACATAATCATATACATCCATAGAAAGGTTGTGTATGGTATCATAAAAATATTCCTTATTTCATAATTGTTTAATTAAATCATGGAAAAATAATGGGCTTCATAGACTCATATATAAAACATAATCATAATTTGTCATCTAGAGAAGGAATGTTTATGGTATCATAAGATCATATCCCCAATTAATTATAAAAAAAATCTTAAGGGATGTTGGCATGGATGAAATATACCATTAAAAGAGAATTTGAACATTTCTTTGAAAATAGGGAAATAAATTTTTCTTGTAGTATATTGAAAAATTAAAAATTATCATAATATTGAGAAAATATTTTTTTAAAAATATACATAGAAAATTTTAATGGAATATTCAAAGTAAATAATTTTCATGATTATGGGAAAATTGATTCATGTCTTTTATGATAAAAAAAAAGATTCTTGTCACACTTTTGTAAAAAATAAAGTGATTCATATGTAAGAAATTTGAAAAAATAATTTTAACCATATGAAAACTAAATTAAAATGTGGTAAAACTGATCTTCATAAATTTTTTTATAGATAAATACATCAATAAAATATTTTTAAGGCTGTATATATGGATGAAAAAATTCATCAACCAAAGAATAAATAAGGTGATATTTTATTAAAAACATTTTCTTGATAATTAAAAAATGAAAAACGAAAAATAGAACTAATATATTAAAATTATATAAATAACCATGGGATAAAGAAATATAAGGGTTTTAAATAATAAAAAACAAATTATTTCCCTCAATGAAAATTTAACATAGCCAATCTCGAAAAAAATGAGACTGTAACACAAATCCTTACCTCAAATCTTATCTTGATTCATCACGTTAAAGACACCAATATAATAAGTATATATTTATTATAAAATTATTAAAAAACAATATTAATGTTTAAATTAATATATATAGTTCCTTTATAATTTCCAATTACCCTTTTATTGATAATTCATTAATAAAATGAACATTCTGGTGAAAACTAGTCAGTTTTCCATGCATGTTTCATTTCGACGGTTCGGGTCCTTAAACCTTGGTTATTATTTCATCATCTGTGTGATCTTAATAATGTCATAATTAGTATATTTATTTATTATATAAACCTTTTTAACTATTCTTATAAATTAGTGATGAAAAATGAATTACATCATTTTGTGGAGAAGGTAATCCACACGTATGCACGAGCGACGTTATTATCTTCCAACAGATGTTAAGGATATAAAAAATGAATATAACATGAACATAAGAATTTTAATTATAGTAATTTTTTTATTCTATCATTTTAAAATGTTTATAGAATATTTGGATGATGTTTATGAATAATTAAATATTTAAATGTTTGATAAGAACATATACCCCTTCTTTGGGTATCCCCATTTAAAAACACCTTAAGGATTATTGGATGTGTATTTTGGGAGAAAAGCACCTAAAAGTAATTTATAAGAATTTTTAGAGATTATTTGTGTATATCATGTTAAACAAAAAGGGATAAAGTGGTGTGGATAATATAGGAGAGGATGTCCACTTTTATAAGCAAGCATATTGTCACTCTTGTAAATACTTAAAACATTAAAATATAATAGTCATATTCAAGTGAAAGTGGCACCAAAGAAAACGTAATTTAAAGATAAGATAATTTGGGGTTTAAATTCTCTTATCCAATAAGAATTATACAAGTATTTAGGTCATTTTATTCCTTATCTCTTTATTTCAACCCCTCATTAACCCATTTAACCTTTACTATGGTAATAAGATTTTTATCATGGTTACTATTCATTATTACCAAAAGTTAAGTTAACCTTATAAAAAATGTTAATTATGATGATTCCAAAAATTGAGTCCATTTTAAAATATCAAATTCTAAGTATTGGTAGTAATTATTTCTAATAGCTGTAAACAAAATGTGTAAAAACAATTTTTTAGAGAAATATATTTTTAAGTATTAAACATAATTTAATCCAATTACTTGCATAATAAAAACCATTATATGAATATTAATTTAATTTATGGAATATATTATCTACACATTTAATTTAAATAATTTATAAATATTTATTAATTTAATTTATTAAATTTAAAAAATCTTTGTGTGCATCAAAATAGTTTTTCCTAAAAACATCTATTTTACCTTCAATTTATTTTATTTTCATTCATAACCAATTGTTATCAAATGAATTTATTTTATAAATATGTAAAAAAAATAAAAAGTTAAATAATCTAAATTAATTTTTAACTAAATCATATATAAAAAAACAATGCTCATAAACAATATATTTCAAAATAGTTCTTTAAGATCAGTAGTATTACTTAATTGAATTAGAAATTATTTTTGAAAATTTTATGTCATATAATATTATTTGTTTTATAATTTTTATGAATTATTAAAATATATTTTGGGATTCATCCTTCATAATCTATCATACACATCTAATTTATAAAATATAAAATATATTTTAAAATCTCACGATGTTACACTTTACCCCTTATGAGAATTACACCCTCAAAATTTTGTCACTTTAATACAAAAAATAGGGATACTTATACCTAATAAAATCCTCAGTTTCTCACATAGATTTATAAAATTTATGATTTAACCACAAAACATTGAATAGGTGAGTGGTCTTATTTCATAGTACTTTCTCTCATCGATCAAGAATCTACATCATTTATTCATGATAAGAGAGATCACGCTCTGATGGTACAACCTCTAAGTTTAGTACATTTGAAGGATCAAGTATGTACCTTTTTAGGATATATACATGGAACAAATCATGAACTTTAGAGAGCATTAGTGGAATATCCATGCGATAACCTTCAATCCTAATACGATCAAGAATTTTAAAGGTATCGATATATATAGGGATCAACTTTTCCTTCTTTCCAAATATCATACCTTCATTAAGGAGGTATTCCTAGGAATACATTATCACCAAATTCAAACTCTATATCTCATTAGGTGTTGTTAATATAAATTTTTTATCAAAATTGAGGTGTCTTGATGTATCATTTAATGGATTAAACCTTCTCTTTCATTTTCTCAGCTAGCTCAAGTTCCAATAGTTTTCATTCTCTAACTTCATCCTAGAAAATTAAAGTTATATACTTCTTTACCTAGAGGGATTCATAAGGATCCATCTGAATTATTGAATGAAATATTTTTTAATAAAAAAACAAAACTAGATAATCGTTTTTATCCCAACAACTGTTGAAATATATAGAACAATCCCCCGACATATCTTATAGAGTTTAATTTTCCTCTCAGACTTACCTTCTATCTGAGTATGAAATACATTATTAATGTTAAACTCCATATTCAAAGATTTTTGAATAATTATCCAAAACATTGAGGTAAAACACAAATCTCCATCATATATAATAGATTTTGGTACTCCATGTAACCTTACAACTTCCTTTATGTATATCTATGAATATTGATCTAGAGAGGAATATTATATTACTATAATCAAATGTGTTATCTTTCTAAGATGATAAAATATAACCCAAATAAAATTATGGGATTTAGATGTTTTGGGGATTCCAATGATGAAATATATGTGGAGTTTTTTCAATTTCCATTCTGGTATGGGTAATTTATATTGAATCCCCTTGGACTTTCATCTCTCATCCTTATCTTGCGGACATACCATACATTGAGAAACACACTCTACAATATCCCTTTTCATGTTGTCACATTGGAAATACTATTTTAGATCTCTATACATATTCATACTTCTAGGACAAAGAGAGAATATTAAACTGTGAGCTTCATTTAATAACACATTTTTGAAATTTGGTATTGACTAACACAATATCAGTTATTAGAACCTATCATTCCATGATAGTCAAGGTTGAACTCAGGAACATTCCTCACCTAATTATATAGTTCAACATACTCATTATGGGCCTCTTTAATCCTAACATGGATGGATAGTTTAACATTCATCTAATAAAGATAATATTCATCCCCTTTCCTCGTGATTTCAAGATCTATATTCTATAAATCCATAAGTATTGGATCTCTTTTAATCTTCATCAAAGAAAAAATAGAATTGTCCTTCTAACTCTGTGCATCATCCACCTTGTTTCCCTTCCTAGGATGGTAATGTATTGAGTAGTCATAATCCTTAATCAACTTCAATCATATCCTTTAGTGAATATTAAACTCTTTCTATGTGAATATATACTTTAATATTTCATTATTAGTATATATATCACATATTTCACCCTAAAAACAATGCCTCCCTATTCTAAATGAAAAATTTAACCTGGTCAACTTCAAATCATGAGTTTATTAGTTTTTATAATTATTTTTTAATTTTTATGCGGCATAATTTATCATCATATCATTATATATGAGGATTCATCCTAATTCCTTATCTGATACATCACTTGAGATCAAAAACCCTTCTCCATTATAGGGTATTGTGATAATAGGTTCAATAACCAACCTACATTCCATATAATTAAAATTTTCCTAAAATTTATCTATTCAATGTATCTTTTCTTCCATCCAAGTCAACTTGGATACTATATTTGATATCCATGAGAATTTTCTCATAAGGTGACAATAGTATCAATCCAACCTAAAAAAAGTATTGATCTCAATCGCCATTTTAGTCTATTACATTGTTCAGTAAGTTTATTCTTTGACATATCCACTGATATACATTATCTTTAGATTGTATAGCCCAAGAATGATACAGTCTATATCTATAATTCACACTTTCTAAATATGGTATACATATTATTCTTATTGACGGTCTTCAACACAATCCTCAAATGATCTTCATGATCTTCCTTGCTCTTGGAATATATATGAATATCATCTATAATAACCACCATAAGTTGATTGTGGTAATATATAAATACTCTATTCATTAAATCCATAAATATAGTAGGATCATTGGCAAGTCAAAATGGAATCAATATAAATTCATAATGAACATACCTAATATGGAAGGTTGTATTGGGTATATCCTTCTTCGTTACCCTTAATTTAGTATATCTAGATCGTATATCAATGATGGAGAAATATTGAACTCATCATTATTGATCAAAAATATCATCAACAGGGGGTATATGATACTTGTTCTTAATATTTTTCTTTTTAATTTCCCAATGATTAATGAAAATAGGAACTTCCCATCTTTATTCTTAACAAAAAATAGGTGCACCCCATGGTGATTCACATGGGAATATGAATCCCTTATCTAGATTATCAAGGATTTTATTCGTTAATTAATGAAACTCAATTGGAATGATTCTATCTGGATTCTTTTAAATAAGTGGAGTATGGAGTATGAGTTCTATTAAAAATCCAAATTCCCCATTTAGGGAAATACTAGGAAAGTCTTCATGAAACACATCATAATATTCCCAAAAATATGAATATATTAAATTTTTAGTTTCTCCTCAACCATTTGAGATCAATGTCCCCCAGGAATAGGTAGTAAGACCAATACAAATAACATAATTACCATTGCAAGTTTATATTCATCCTCAAAAAAATGTGATCAAATGTTGTTTTAGAATAGAAAACGTGACTTCCCTTGGAAATTGATATGGAATACATGTAAATATATATAATAAATTTTTCAAATCACATTAAAATCCACTAGAGGTTAAATAATAATATTTTTATAGGGAACATTCTTATAATAATGAACATGGAATCCCCAACTATGAAGTGGAAGATAAGTGTTATTTAACCATTATGATCCACATAAATGATTGATATAGCATATGACCTTCATTGGTTTTGGATTTATCTCTTGGATTAGGTCATTGACTCAGATAATTCCCAATTTTCCTATATATATGACATAGAAAAATTAGTGATACCTTAAGATGGACTTTATTTCCCCCTGTTAAATTACTAACTTTTCATCAGTGGTAAATTTTTCTATACCCTTAATTCCCACACATAAAACATCTTCTCAATCAATTTAGACATCTCCTTTGTCACTTCTCCCAACATTCTTGACATGTAAGAAGCTTAATATTTAATCCTCCATGGGCTTCATCACCTAAAATTTCATGAAATTCCATTTTTCTCTCTTATTTGGTGTATTTATAAACCCACCTATATATTGGTTTTTAATCATAAATCTTGATATCTAATTAATAATAATTACAAGAATTTTTATTCTAACACCAATTTCATTTGGTTGTTCATGTGGATAGTCATTTCATTGGTTGTTACATTCATTGTTCACATGATTCCTACTAGTTCATGTTTTTAACTAAAACAAGAATCTTAGTATGGGTATCAAACATCAATAATCCTTTTAATAAGTAATATGATTATGAAAATAATTATTATAATTTCTTAAATTATGAAACCTTATATCAACCCATGACACTTTAAGTTCATCTAATATCACTATGGACTATCATAGGTTGATATAGATTCTATCCTTTCATTCGTCAATCTATGTCAAAGCCTATTTCCACCTGTTTTTATCAGGATAGGAATTTCATTTATAAGAAACCACACAATATCTAATTTACTAAAAAATCCTGATGATATTATATTATTAGACTTATCCCCAAGGTTTCCAAAAAAAATCAAATCCTGATATCCAATAATAAATAAAACCTACTATAATACCAACTAATATGACCCAATAATTATATATATAAATATTACATCATTTTAGATGAATATACAATTTATCATGTAATAATACATGCCCTATAACTATAAATGTTTATTAAGACTAAATACATAATAAACATATTTTATGAAATTTAATTAACCTCTCTCATAAAGTTTTTATCACAAGGTACCACTATTAGATATACCCTAGTTAAAACATTTCTTTGTAACTTAAAGAAAACGAAATATAATAAATGGAGAGCTCAGATTCTTGTTAATGGTAAACATATGAGATATCAATCAATAAACATAAGTAAGCATAAGATAAGCAGCATAAGGGTGTAATAAAATGATTATAAATTCTGAAAGCCATACCCAATCATTTAAAGTTCATTAATCATTAATCATGGAATAATTATTTTTTACAAAAAATGACATAAGTAATAATATGGTCTAATCATCAATAATTAATCAAGATCCAGGAGAGCATATCAAAAGTATATGAAAAAAATTGGTATAAACATAAGAATACAAAATCATTTCATTGTTCAAGGATCATTACCAAGGTTATTATAGTGGATAAAGTCCTATGGTGGATTTACATTACTCCTCATTCCGTCATTTACTTATTAAAGGATTTATACTAAGACTATAATAGTTGTAAGAGTATATTATTAAACTATATTCACTCCCTATTCTATTTTATACTATCTAATGAGAAATAAATCTTTACACAAAGTGTTGGGGGTCTATATAATTATGGTCCCACCCATTAAATAATGAAAACTATACATATGTGTGCTATAATATCATAAAACATTGATCATTTTATCATATCATAACCTATATGAAATTAATAGGTTTCCTAAACATTTCAACTATAAGAACCCAGTTTTTCACTCAAGTATGGATCCTTTAAAATTTTGGTAAAAATATTTACTTTGGACCTAATATGGATTCATAATGAGTTAGATAAGGTTCCATGGGTGTCTAGGGCTTGTTCGAAGGCTCGAATCCATCTTTTTGGAGGAAACAGACTTTGCTCATAGTTTAGAGTAAACCATTAAGAAGGTGTTTTTTCAGACAGTGGCACCTCGTACGGTTGGTGCATGGTCGTGCATGAAAAACGTGTGAACGCCCCTTTTTCCTAGGTGACTGGGCATAGAAGGCACATGGTTTGAAAAAAACATGTGGAGGAAGCATTTTCAGGCAGAACTATATCACACGGTTTGCGCACAGTTTTAAAAACTGTGTGGAAAAACCGTGTGCAGGCTAAAAACCTCTGTAAAATTTCCAAAATTCCCTTAATGATCAATTAATCCTCCTCTTTCTTCCTAATCCGAGAACCAGCATAATTCTCCTCTATTTTCACCCATTTGGATCTTTGTGAAGGCCAAATATAGGGATCAAGAGATCTCCTTCGTTTGAAATCTTATTGACCTTATGTTCATCATGTTGGATGTGCAATGGTAAGTTCTTGATTCGTATTTATCCCTTCTTCTTCTCTTTCACTCTCGACCTAGATATCTCTATGTGATCATTTTTCACCTTTTCTTAGATATACTCTGACCTGAGGCTAATCATGGGCCGATACTGGAGGATAATACTTGTACAACCCTAAGGTGGGTGGTCTATAACTTATCCCTAAAGTTTGTTTTTTTTTTGGAACATTCATGTGGCGCCCACCAGTTTCATTGGTAACCATTTATTAAATTAACATTCCATGGTTATATTCATTAGAATCATATGTTTATGATCTTTCCAAATATGTTATTAGTTATATGTTGTTTCACCCACAACTCAATTCACCTCATGTCAATGGTTATGCCATAATTGGGTTTTTAGTGTTTTGGCATATTTGAGCCACCATTCAGGTGTGACGTTACTTGACCATTCTAAAGGTGATTCTTCTTATTATAAATATATTTTTATTGGTAATAATTGTATAATGGAATGTACCATTTATGCTCACCACTTGACCCGCCTAAGGTAAGTGCTTTCAAATAGTTAAAAATTATGAAATGTGAAATAGAAAGTAAACTAAGTATATAACATGGAATTAATAAAAGTGATTTAATAAAGGTTACATTCCTATAGCACCCCTTTCTGTGTTGATGAAAGGTAGTACAGTGAACCGTCATAATTGATTATGCCTTAATATCAAACTAAGACTTGATTAAATTGTTCAACACTACTTGGCCTATCCAGACTAATGGAAGACAAGTCTTGGACCAATAAATAAATGGTTTCAACTCTACTTGACCTATCCACACTAATGGAAGGAAAGAATTGAACCAAATGAATTACTACATGATTACAATATCAAATAGGAATGGACTGACTTAGGCTCGCCTTGTATTCTGAGAGGGGAATACCTTGGATCTCAGGAACCCCATTCTGATTCAAGGATATAGTTTTATTAGCTTGATACCCACCTAGACTCTAGTTATTGTCTAATCCTTGGATACCTGGTATAATACCATTGTGTCCCTTTATTTATAATAGGATAACTCGGATACACTCCATGGATCCAGCATTGATTAGTAGGTGCCATGGTGAAAGACCATAGGGCCCTATCTATTCTTGGCCCCGTTTTACATTGGTCAATCAACTTGGACTCTATAGGCACCTTATTGTGGAATGCCTTGGATTAAGCACCTTGGATTACACTCTTACCCCTTAGATGGACTTAGATACTACTGAGTTAGCTTTCTATGAGTTTACGTTACCTTGGTTTTTACCCTAGAACTCCCTCACTGAATATCTTTGTCTGGTTGCCTTATTACGTCTTGGGACCTTCACTACTTATACTATCACGCGGTGATGTCAGTGTTGGCTAAGCCTCACATAACCTATTAACATTAAATGGTAATTTTTTAATTAATTAACTAATTACATGTTTAGACACCAGCTGAGGGATGAAGTAGGTACTTGGTTATTTATTTATATTGTACTTCTTGCATTACTTTATATATGCATGCCTGCACACTACTATACTCCATTACACAGGATGTTTGTTATAGTCATTGTTTGTGGTGGCCCACTGATATTTATCTCACACCCTCTCTGGGATTTGTTTGGAACCCATATTAGATTACATGGTTGCATGTATTGACAAAGGGAAGCATACAGCTTCCTATACTTGATTGTGTGCTAATAGGATGGAGCTTGATAGCATATGACCGAGTAGGATCTCAAGATTCTTGGAGTACACATTATTTTATTTTACCTTGTGTAACATGTAATGCCTATTGTATTATATCCATTCTTTCTATTTTTCTAGTGACATAACATACATCATCACTACTCTAGTTGACACAGTTATAGTTATTATTTCTTATCTATTGCATTAGTTTTATTCCTATATTTATTTATATTTATTTCTTTGTTTACAAGTCCATTATATTATTTTCGTTGTTATAAACAATGCTAATGAGGGAATAGTATTCCCATGGACACACCCAAGGCCCTCGCTGCTAGTCAGTAGCCTCTGGCGTTCAGAAAGATGTGCTTGAGGCCATGCATCCCATCGAGGTCAGGGCACCCGTTAAGTGGCATCTAGGTCTGAGTCATCACAAATTGGTATCATGGGTGGTTTTTTTTCTGGCTAGACTATTTGGAGACAATATATTAGAGAATAGTAATTCATGGGACTTGGTCATAATTTGTGCAAGGGCATCACGAATATATGTTCGAGGTAAAATATAAGTTACCCATAATGCAATTGTTGTTTTATTTTTCCTATTATCGTTGATATTATTTCTCTGTTGGGTGAATCACATGTTGTGTGGTGTTGTTTTTTATTACTCTTTGGGAATTTATTTTATCCTTGGCCTGATGATGTGAGGGAAAGGAGTATTACCACATGAATCATCATAGGCACCTAGAATTTACATTTCATGTATATTACCATGCCATATAAGTGCATTTCACTACTTTTCATTACTTGATATTCCTGTGATTATTGAGTGATATAGTGATAGTTGCTTTTACTTGTATCAATTTTGCTTTGATTGACTAATTTCCTATCTCAATCCATGAGCTGTATAGGCCCTCATGGTTTGGAATGAGCAATTTATCGAGTCAAGACATTATGCTATGAGTAAATGGGTGTTGTTTTTTGTGACAGGTGTATGGGCACTGATTCTTCGAAAATGACTATCCATTATAATGTGAATCCTGAAATCAAAAATGAATTGGTTTCACATCCTTATTCCACCTTGTCATGTTTATTAAAGGTAAAGGATTGAACCTAAGAATAAACTACAAAATGACATAAAACATATACTTGATCACTTCTGATACCTAGCCGTCAAAGAGGTTAGTTTGGGTAGTATGCCCTGTGTAGTGAGTTTTCATGCAATCTTTTTCAGATAGTGATTATATCTCCTTTATTATAATCTTTTTCTAAGGTGTGTTCTTGTAATTTGTAGACCAAAACTACCAAGACATCCAAATTTCATTCACTAGTAGGGTGGTGACCATGCTCTAGACATGGTGGTCCCTGAGTTGCTAGTCTAACTTCCAGGAGTGCCACTTGAGGGATCGCCAGATGTACCTAATTCGGAAACTGATTCCCAAGTTTGTGATAGTTTCCTACATCTGATGAAGTCTATACAAGGTGCTCCACGGGTTGCACCAACAATGGCTGATCTGACCCGCGGGTTCCAGCAGCAGCATCCTCCTACTTTTTCAAGGGATGGTGGATCTCAGGCTACTGATTCTTGGCTTCTATATTTGAGTATCTGGAAACACCTCCAGAGCAAAGATTCAAGATTTATACATACATGCTTTAGGATTCGGTAAAGTGTTGGTGGGATGTTGTTACCCAGGTCAGACATCATCAGGGCATGTTATGTGTGGACTTCCAGACTTCCTTTTATGATCAGTTCTTTCCTTAGTCAATGAGAACTGACAGAGCTAGGGAGTTCATGAATCTTGAGTAGGGTTCTATGTCAGTTATGGAATATTCATCATGTTTCACTGATATACAGCGCTTTTCACCACTTCTAGTTGGTGATGTTCTTTCACATGCTTGACGATTTCAGGATGGGATACAATACACCATCTGAACCCAGGTGAATGTCTTTCACCTTCCCACCTTCTCTCCAATAGTTGATCAGGGCCTTAACACTGAGCATAACCTGAGGAACGGAGTGAGTAATAGGTTTAAAGGATCAGTGTTGTGTCAGACCAGTACTTCTTCTGGTGGAAGGAAACGTTCCCTTAAGGTTTTTCGTCAAGGAAGTGGCACCCATAGTATCTAGTTTGATAGATATGTAGTGTGTCATCAGTTTTGTAAACCATGGAATAAGAAGACCCATTATGATAGATAATCTATAGAGTATTGGGCATGTGGTTGTATGGGTCATCTTTAGCGCTTTTGCAGGACCTTTCCACCAACTTAGAGTGGAAAAGGATCAGTTTTAGCTCCACATTTAGGTTTGAGTTCTTTTGTGTCACGTTAGGTAGGGAGTTGGAGTATCAATAGAAATTCTAGAATATGAGGAGGCCATGGCCGTGGTAGTCTGATCTCTGATCACCAGCAACTTCAGCTGAATAGTCATGATCGTGGTAGTCCATCTATTGCACAGGGTCGTGGATCAGGTCAGTTGCATGCTTTACAGTTGATACCCAAGGATCAGGCTACCGGACCATATAAAATATGGGGTACTATTCTAGTAGCTTCCATTGTCGTCTCTTATTTGTTGGATATAGGTTCTTAAAACACTTTTATTTCTATATTTATCATGGAAAGTCTCGGACTAGAGATACAGTATCACTATGGAGTAATGACCCTTGAGACACTATTGGGAATACAGACAGAGGGCATATGCTAGTACAGGGCCTATCCCCTTGAGGTTTGCAATTACCCTTACTTGTGGAATATCTTTTTTCTCAAGATGATGGGATTCGATGTCATTCTTGGGATGGACTGGTTGGTCAACTATCACGCCTCTCTAGACTATTATCATTGAAGCATTTCTTTTACATCACCATAAGGCAATAATTATATTTTCAAGGGAGAGTGGGACATCCAGGTTAGGAGAGCGAGACCGAAGCATCATGGACTAGGTGGAGTTACTACCCAAATTTTAAATCTTTTAATAGAGGATCAGGGTTTTCTTCAAACTATTTTCCCTCCAGTAGTTGATCATTTTAGGGAAGTCTTTCCTGATGACTTTTCTGGCATACCTTCTAAGAGAAAGGTAGAGTTTACAATTGATCTTGTTCTAGGAGAATATCTAGTGTCTATTCCTCTGTAAAGGATGGAACCTAATGAGCTTCAGGAGATCAAGTGACAAATAGATGACTTAAGGTCCAAAGGCTTTATGAAGCACAGTACATCCTCTTGGGGTTCACTTGTTCTTTTTGCTAAGAATGCAGATGGAACACTCCATTTATGTGTGTATTATCGAAGGTTGAACCATCTTACGGTCAAGAACTGGTATCCACTACCTCAAATAGATGATCTCTTTGACTAGATATAAGGAGAAAAGTTATTCTATAAGATAGACCTAAGATCGGGTTATCATCAGGTGTGATTCAGACCCTCAGAAAAACCTCATATATATTTTTGTAGCTGGTATAGTCTGTATGAGTATCTTTTTAGGTCAGTTAGTATTACAAAAGCCCCTGTCATTTTATTGGCATTGATGAATAGGGTTTTCTATCCCTATTTGGACTCTTATGTTGTGGTCTTTATGGACGAAATATTGGTGTATTCACGCACTCATAACGACCATGCTAAACATATTGATATCTTTCTGAGTACACTAAGATAGCATCATATTTATGAAAAGCTTGCTAAATGTGAATTCTAGATTGTTAAGTTCCACTTCTTGGATCATATAATTTCAAAATCAAGAGTATTAGTTGTCCTTAAAAATGTTAGTGTTTTAGTCTCATGGGATCAACCTAAGAATTTTTTTGATATCAGGAGTTTATTAGGGATCACTGGATATTACTGGAATTTCATTCAGGACTTCTCACATCTTTCTTCACCTCTTACTATACTTATAAAGAAGGGTGTTAAGTTCTTGTGGTCAGAAGCATGTAAGAAATCCTATCAGGAGTTGAAAGGGAGGCTTGTCACGGAACCTATTCTGATTCTTCTAGAGCCTGGTAAAGGTTATACCGTCTTCTGGGATGCATCAAGAATTGTCCTAAGAGTAGTATTAATGAAGTAATATAAAGTATTTGTGTAAAAATCTCATCATTTGAGGCCTCAAGAGATAAATTACCCGACGCATGACCTTGAGCTTTCATTAGTTGTCCATGTCTTACGTTTCTAGAGACATTATATCTTTGGTGAGTGGTTTGTGGTGTATACAGATCGCAAGAGCCTCAAGTATATCTTTTATCAGTGTGAATTCATCCTATGATAGTGAATATGGGTCGAATATCTACAATACATTAATTTTGAGCTTGCATATATGCTAAGAAAATGCAATGCGGTTGTAGATGCACTGAGTCAAAAAACTCAAGCACAGGCCATATAGGAAGCTAGTGATGAATGGAAGCTAATCTCCATCATTTATGAACTTCATCTGGAGTTTCATGATAGTCATGAGTAGTCTTACATCTCATCCTTAATAGTTATCTCTTACCTCCTTGAGAATGTGAAGAGTAGGTAGTTTTTAGATCCTTGAGTTTTGGTTCTCCATGGGAGTATATCAAGAGATAACCCACCGTCAGACTGGTCTATGGATAGAGATGATGTCTTGAGTCTATGTGGATATATCTGGGTTCCTACAGATGTGATAGGGGAGTTAAGGAAAGAGTCTCATGCTTCCAAATGTGTAGTTCATCCAGGAATCTCAAAGATGTATCGAGATATGCAACACCTATATTGGTGTCCTAGGATAAAACATCAAATTGCAGGTTTCATCACTAGGTGTTCCACTAGTCAGTTGGTGAAGGCGGAACACTAGAGACATGTGGGCTTGTTACATCCAATTCCAGTCCCATAATGAAAATGGGAAGATGTTTCTATGGATTTCTTAGTCATCTTACCTAGGTAGCTGTGGGGTAGACATGTTATCTGTGTAGTCATTGACCGACTAACAAAATCATCCCACTTCATTCCTATTCAGGATAATTTCTTAGTTGATGAGATAGGAAGACTGTATGTATCAGAGATCATACGAATATTCAAAGTTATATATACTATTGTTTCAGATAGGGATGCTCATTTCACTTCATAGTTCTAGAAATGTTTGCAGAAAGCTATGGGAACTCAGGTGATTCTAAGCACATCTTTCACCCTCAGATCGATGGACAATCAGAATGGAAAATAAAGGTTTTGGAGGAAATTCTCTGATCATGAATCCTTGATTTTGGTGGTTTTAGGGAGAAGCATATCCCTCTATTTGATTTCTCCTATAATAACAGCTTCCAAACAACAATTCAAATGACTCCTTTTGAGGCCTTATATGATAGGCCATGTTGTTCACATGTGTGCTGGCTAGAGTTAGGTGAGGCAGCCCTACTAGGTCCTCATCTCGTTTAGGAGAATTCAAAACAGGTCCAGCTAATCTGGAAGCATATGACTACTGCTCATTCTGGACAGAAATATTATGTCGATCACCATTGATGACCTCTTGAGTTCGAGGTTGGGGATCAAGTTTTTCATTGGTTATCATTGACCGAAGTAGGGAGAATATTTGAGGAAATTTTGACCCTCTCATATGGGTGTTATGGTAGCATGGATGAGTATGGGGTGAGACTTGGGAGAGGGAATTCGACGTACGTGCACAATGGCCAGAGCTATTCTTAGACAGTGTTTCCTTACACCTAGAAGGAGAACTCAAGGGATGAGTTCTTTTAAGGGTGGAAGACTGTAAGAACCCAATTTCTCATTCAGGTAAGTATCCTTTAAATTTTGATCTAAATATTTAATTTGGACCTAATATGGATGCCTAATGATTTAGTTAAGTTTTAGAGGGTATCTAGGTCTTGTTCGAAGCCTGAAACCCATCTTTTTGGAGGAAATATACTCTTTTCATGATTTAGAGTAAACCGTACTGGATTTCTGCATGGTCTTCCAAACCGTATGGAAGTTTTTTTTTGATAGTGGCACCTCGGATGGTTATGCACGGTCGTGCAGCCAAACCATGTGAACGCCCCTTTTCTGAGGTGATTGTTCATGGAAGGTACATGGTTTGATCAAACTGTGTGGAGGAATACTTTTTGGGTAGAACCATATCATGCGGCTTTCACATGGTTTGAAAAACTATGTGTACAAACTGTGCATAGGATAAAAACCTATGTAAAATGTCCAAAATTACCTTAATGATCTATTAATCCTCCTCCTCACTCCTAATTTGTGAACCGGTAGGATTTTCCACAATTTTTGCCCATTTGGATATTTTTGAAAGCCATCAAGAGATCTTCTTTGTTCGGCATCTGATCGAGTTTTAGTTACCCACATTGGATGTGCAACGGTAAGTACTCAAGTCATCTTTATCTATTCTTCTTCTATTTCACTCTTGACCTAGATATCACCATGTGATCATTTTTCAATTTTTATTAGATCTACTCTGATCCGAGGCTAATCAAGGGTAGATACCCTAGGATAAGACTCATATAAAATTAAGGTGGGTGGTCTATAACTCATCCCTAATGTTTTTTGTATTTGGAACATTCGTGTGGGGACCACCAGTTTTATTTTAAATCATTTCTTAAATTAACATGCCATGATTATACTTGTTATAATTGAATAGTTATGATCTTTCCAAATATTTCATTAGTTATTAGTGGTTTTACCCACAACTCTATCCACCTCATGTCAAAGGTTATGCCATAATTGGGTTTTTTGTGTTTTGGCATATTTGAGTCATCGTTCGGGTGTGCCTTTACTTGACCTTTCTAAATGTGAGTCTTCTCATTATAAATGAATTTTTATTACTGATAATTTCATAATAGAATGTACCATGTGTTCTCACAACTTTTCTTGCCTAAGGTAAGTGATTTAAAATAATTATAAACTGTGAAATTTGAAATGTAAAGTATAGTAATTATATAACTTGGACTTAATAAAAGAGATTGAATAAAGTTTACATGCTCCTAGAATCCCTTTCTCTATTGATGGAAGGTAGTGGATTGAACCTAAATAATTTATTATGCCTTAATGGCTAACTAAAACTTGATTAAATGGTTTCAATGCTACTTGGCCTATCCACACTAATAGAAGAAAAGTCTTAGACCAATAAATAAATGCTTTCAACTCTACTAGACCTATCCACACTAATGGAAGGAAAGACTTAAACCAAATGAATTACTACATGATTACAATATCAAATCGGAATGGACTGACATGAGCTCGTCATGGATTCTGAGAGGAGAATACCTTGGGTATCAGGAACCCCATTTTAATTCAAGGATACGATTTTCTTAGGTTGATACCCAACTAGACTCCATTTCTTGACTATTACTTGGATGCCCAGAATACTACTGTTGGGTACCTTTATTTATTATAGAATACCTCAAATACACTCCTTGGATCTAGCATTGACTACTAGGTGCCATGGTGAAAGCCCATAGGGACCTATCTTTGTATAGCCCCATTTTACCTTAGTTGATCACCATGGAATAATTAATAACCTTATTTTGGAATGAATTTGATTACGCTCCTTGGATTACACTTTTACTCATTATCTTGACTCAGATACTACTAAGTTAGCTTTTCGTGAGTTTAACTTACCTTGGTTTTTACCCTGGAACTCCCTCACGAGATATCATTGTCTGGTTTCCTTATTACATCTTGGGACCTTCACAACTTATATTATCACGAGATTATGTCAGGGTTGGATATGCCTCACGTGACCTATTAACATTAAATGTTAATTTTTTAATTAATGAACTAGTTACATGTTCAGGCACTAGCCGAGGGCTGAAGAAGGTAATTGGTTATTTAGTTATATTGTACTGCTTTCTTTACATTAAATATGCATGCCTACTCACTACTATATTCCATTACATGGGACGGATGTTATAGAAACTGTTTGTGGTGGTCCACTGAGATTTATCTCGCACCCTCTCTCGGCGTCATTTTGTACCCAGAGTAGATTACATGGTTGCAGGTATTGACAAAGGTAAGCATTCAACTTTTAATACTTGATTGTGTGCTGATATGATGGAGTTTGATATCCGATGTCTGAGTAGGGTCTCAGGATGATTGGAGTAGACTTTATTTTCTTTTAACTTGTGGAACATGTTATGCCTATTTTCTTGTATCCATGATTTCTAGTTTTCTAGTGACCTAACATTATATCATCACTGCTCTAGTTGAGAAAGTTATTGTTATTATTTCTTATCTATTGCATCAGTTTACTTCTCTTATTTATTTATATTGATTCTATTGTTCACTATTCCATTATATTCATTTCTTTGTGCTACACTCTGAAAATGAGGGCATTGTCTTCCCACAGACACACCCCAGGCCCTCGCTGCTAGTCAGCAGCCTCTAGTGTTCGAGATGATGTGCTTGAGGCCATGTGGCCCATCGGGCTCGGGGCACCTGTTAAGTGGCATCCAGGTCCAAGTCATCACAAATTGGTATTAGAGGCGGTTTCTTTTCTTTCTTGACTAATTGGAGACCATATATTGGAGAATAGGAACACATGGTACTTTGACATAAACTATGCATGGGCACCGGAAACCCATCTTCAAGGTAAAATCCAAGTTACCCATAATGCAATTGTTGTTCTATTTTTCCTATTACAGTTAATATTATTTCTCTATTGGGTGACTCACATGTTGTGTAGTGTTGTTGATTATTACTCTTTGGGAATTTATTTCATCCTTGGCCTGATGATGTGAGGGCAAGGAGAATTTTCACATGCATCATCATAGGCACCTAAAATCCACATGTCATGCATATTTCCATGCCATATAGATGTATTTCACTCCTTTTCATTTCTTGATATGTCTATTATTATTGAGTGATGTAGTGATAGTTTCTTTTACTTTTATTACTTTGGCTTCGATTTAGCAATTTCCTATCTCAATTCCTGAGGTGTACAGGACCTCATGGGTTGGAATGAGTAATTTACTGAGTCAAACCATTATTCCATAAGTAAATAGGTGTCATTTTTTGTGATAGGTGTATGGACACCGATTCATCAGAAATGACTATACGTTATAAATTGAATACTAAAATAAAAAAATTAATTGTTTTCACATCCTTATTCTTCCTTGTTATGTGTATGAAATGTAAAGCTGTGGACATAAGAATTAACTGTGAAATGATATAAAACTTATACTTGAGCACTTACCGATACCTGGTCGTCTAAGTAGGTAGTTTGGGTAGTATGCCTTGGGTAGTGAGTTTTCTTATGATCTTTCTCTTCTAGTGATGTTATATCCTTGCTTCTAAGCTTGTTCTTAGGTGTGTTTGTGGCATTTTTAAACCAATGTCGCCAATACATCCTTGTGTCGTTCACCAGGAGGGTGGTGACGACTATGCACCAGAAATGGCGGGCCTTGAGATGCCAGTATTACTTCCAAGGGTGACACTTGAGTCACTGCCTATTGTACATAATATGGGAACTAATTCCCCAGTCCATGATAGTTTTCTACATCTGATGCAGTCTATGCAAGGTGCTCCACAGGTTTCACCTATGATGGATGATCTGACCCGTAAGTTCCAGAAACAACATCCTCCTAATTTTTCAGGGGATGGTGGATCTCAGGCTAATAAGTCTTGGCTAGAGGCAATGATTTCTATCTTTTAGAATCTAGAAAATCCTTCAGAGCTGAGAGTAAATCTTGCTACAAACATGGTTGAGGATTCGTCCAAGCATTGGTGGGATGTCGTGACCCAGGACAGACATCATTTGGGAATGTTATGGGTTGAATTCCAGACATCCTTCTATTATCAGTTCTTTCTTTAATCCCTAAGAGCTGAAAAATCTAGGAAGTTGATGAATCTTGAGAAGGTTTCTATGTTAGTTATGAAATATTCAGCATGTTTCACTATTTTAAACACTTTTTACCACTTCTAGTCGGTGATGAGCTTTCGTATGATAGACGATTTGGGGATGGGCTTTAGTGTGACATCCTGACTCAGGTGAATTTCTTTCTCCCTTTTACCTTCTCTATAGTAGTTTATCAGACCCTTATCACTGAGTAGAACCTGAGGGATGGAGTGAGTACTAAGTTTATAGAATCAGTTCCACTTCAGGACATTAGTTCTTCTGGTGGAAGGAAAAGTTCCCTTGAGGTTGTTCGTCAGGGCAGTGCCAGCCAAAGTTTCAAGTTTGATAGCTATATAGTGTGTCATCGGTGTGTTAAACCTAGGCATAATATGTCCTAGTGTGATAGAGAACATATAGAGTGTTGTGATTGTGGTCGTATGGGTCATCTTCAGCGATTTTACCGGACCTTTCCATTAGCTTCGAGTAGAAAATGATCAGCTTCAGCTTCACCTTTAGGAGAAAGTTCTTTTGAACCATTTTAGTTGGGGAGTTAGAGTAGCACAACCAGTTGGGTCGAGGAGGAGTTCATGGCTGGGGTTTTCTGATATTTGATCACCAGCAGCACGAGTAGAACAGTCATGATCATGGTAGTCCATCTGTTTCATAGGTTCGTGGATCAGTTAAGTTGCACGCCTTACAGCTAATTCCTGAGGATCAGGTTGTGGGACCATCTATAGTATGAGGTATTATTCTAGTAGCCTCCACTATTGTCTCTACTTTTTTTGATATAGGTGATTCAAACTCTTTTATTTCTGTATCTATCTTGGAAAGTCTTGGACTAGAGATATTGTATCACATCGTAATTACCCTCAATACACCACTGGGAATACAGAATGAGGGCATACGCTAGTTTAGGGACTATCCCATTAAGGTTAGTTTTTACCCTTTATTGTAGAATCTCTTTGTTCTCAAGATGACGGGATTCGATTTCATTCTCAGGATGGACTGGTTGGTCAACTATCACACCTTTGTAGACTGTTATTGCCAAAGGGTTTCTTTTACCTCAATGAAAGGAAATAGCTATCTTTTCAACAGCGAGTGGGATGTCCAGGCTAAGATAGTGTGACCTAAGCATCATGGGCTAGGAGTGACCACCCATTTTGAAAATATTTTCATGGAGGTTTAGGGTTTTCTTCAAAAAAAATCCCTATAGTAGTTGATCATTTTAGGGTAGTCTTTCCTAATGACTTTTCTATCTTACCACCTAAGAGAGAGGTAGAGTTTACAATTGATCTTGTTCGAGGAGCAGCTCCAATGTACATTCCTCCATAGAGGATGCCACCTACTGATATTTCGAAGCTCAAGAACTAGATAGAGGACTTATAGGAAAAAGGTTTTATATGGCCTAGTACATCGTCTTGGGGTTTACATGTGCTTTTCACTAAGAAGGCGGATGGAAATCTTAGTTTATCTATGGATTATAAAAAGTTTAACCAGATAATGTTCAAGAACCAGTATCCACTTCCTAGGATAGATGATCTCTTTGACCAGATCTGAGGAGCAAATGTGTCCTATAATATCAAGCTGATATCATATTATCATCACATGCAAGTCAGACCCTCAAACATACCTCATACAACTTTTTTTAGTAGGTATGGTTTGTATGAGTATATTGTTCTATAATTATTTCCTATGAATGAACCTTCTATTTTCCAAGATTTTATGAATAGGGTTTTCCATACCTATTTGGACTCTTTTGTCATGGTCTTTGTGGAAGACATCTTGGTGTATTTTCACACTCGTAATAACCATGCCAAACATCTTGATATCATTCTGAGTACGTTGAGAGAGCTTCATCTTTATGCCAAGATTGCTAAATTAAACTTCTGGATTGACAAGGTCCACTTCTTTGGTCATATTATTTGAGAATCAAGAGTATATGTTGTCCCTAAAAAGGTTAGTGTTGTAGTATCCTAGGAGAAACTAAAGAATTTGTTTGATATCTAGAGTTTCTTAGGGATCTCTAGATATTACAATAATTTCATACAAGACTTCTCATGTCTTTCATCATCTCTTACTGTACTTACAAAAAATGGTGTTTTGTTCCTGTGGTTAGGAGCATACGAGAAATCCTTTTGATGAGCTAAAAGGGAGGCTTGTCACAACACCTATTCTGATTCTTCCAGAACTTGGTAAAGGTTATATCATCTTTTGTGATGCATCGAGCATTGGAATATGAGGATTTTTTATGTACAAGGAAAAGTCGTTGCGTACGAATCTCAGTACTTAAGGCCTCATGAGATAAATTACCCAACGCATGACCTTGAGCTAGCAGTAGTTTTCCATTCCTTACATTGCTGGATACATTATCTCTTGGGTGAGCGCTTTATGGTGTATACAAATCACAAGAACCTCAAGTATATCTATTCTCATCATTACTTGAACCTTATAAAGTGAAGATGGGTTGAATAACTACAATCCTTTGATTTGGATCTTGCTTATATGCCTAGAAAAGGAAATGTGGTTGCAGATGCACTTAGTCAAGAAACTCAAATACAGGCCATATAGGAAGCTAGTGATGAATGAAAGTTAATGGCCCTCTTTTCTGAACATCGTCTAGAGTATCATGATAGTCACGAGCAGTCTTACCTATCATCCTTAATAGTTACCTCTTCTCTCCTTGAGAAGTTGAAGAGTAGGAACTTTTTAGATCCTGAAGGTTTGGCTCTCTGTGACAGTATATTAAGAGATAAGCCACCTCTTGATTGGTATGTGGATAGAGATGGTGTCCTGCGTCTACATGAACATGTTTAGGTTCCTAAAAATGTGATAGAGGAGTCGATGAAAGAGTCTCATGCCTCCCTATGAGAAGTTCATCCAGGAATCTCAAAGATGTATCGAGATATGTGATGCTAGTGTTGGTGGTCTGGGATGAAACATCAGATTTCATGATTCATCACTAGGTTTTCCACCTTTTAGTAGGTGAAGGAAGAGCACCAGAGACCTACGGGCTTATTACATTTACTTCTAGTCCCGGAATGAAAATGGGAAGATGTTGTTATAGATTTTTTCGTTGGATTACCTAGGTCACCATGGGGTAGAGATTCTATCTAGGTAGTCATTGACTTACTAAAAAAATCATCCCACTTCATTCCTATTCAGGAGACTTTATCAATTGATGATCTAGTGAGACTGTATGTCTGTGAGATCATACGACTACATGGAGTTCCGTGTACTATCATTTTAGATTGAGATGCGTGTTTCAATTCACAATTCTGGCAAGGTTTTTAGAAATCTATGGGAACTCAGGTGCTTCTAATCACATCTTTTCACCCTCAGATTGATGGAAAATCTAAACGGACAATACAAGTTTTGGAGGATATGCTCCAATAATGCATCCTTGATTTTGGATGTTCTTGGTAGAAGCATATCCCTCTTTCCGAGTTCGCCTATAATAACAATTTCTAAGGGACGATTCAGATGTCTCCTTTTGAGGCCTTATATGGTAGTCCATGCCATTCACCCTTGTGCTGGTAGAGGAAGGTGAGGCAGCCATACTAGGTCCTCATCTCATTTAGGAGACTGTAGAATAGTTCCAACTAATCAGGTACCATATGAATACTACTCAGTCTAGATAGAAATATTATGAGGATCGTTATCGACGACCTATTGAGTTTGAGGTTGGGGATCGTGTTTTTTTTCGGGTATCATTGACTGAAGCATGAAGGATCTTTGATGCAAGTATATCCCTCTTGTATGGTTGTTATGGAAGCATGGCCGAGTGTTGGATGATACTTGGGAGAGGGAAGCCGACATACATTCCCAATGGCCAGAGCTATTCTCAGACAGTGTTTCCTAACCCTTGGATGGAGAACTCAGGGGGGGGGGTTATTTTTAGGGGGGAAGACTATAAGAACACAGTTTTTCACTCAGGTATGTATCCTTTAAAATGTCAGTCTAAATATTTTCTTTGGACTAAATATAGATGCTTAATGAGTTAGTTAATGTTATGTGGGTGTCTGGGGATTTTTCAAAGCCTGGAACCCATCTTTTTGGAGGAAACAGACTATGCACATGCTTTTGAGTAAACTGTGAGGAAGGTGTTTTTTCGGAGAGTGGAACCTAGCACGGTTTGCCCATGGTCATGAAACTAAACTGTGAGAACACCCCTTTTTCCTAGGTGATTGTGCATGGAAGGCACAATGTTTGATCAAATCGCGCAGAGCAAGACCTTTTGGGTAGAACCATATTACACGGTTTGACAAACCATGCGGGCAAACTATGCACAGTCTAAAAACTTGCGTAAAATGTTCAAAACACCTTTAATGATCTATTAATCCTCTTCCTTCCACCTAATCATAGAACTAGCGGTATTTTCCTCCATTTTCACCCATTTGAATCTTTGTGAACAGAAAATCTAGGGATCAAGAGATCTCCCTCTTCCGGAATTCAATCAAGCTTTTATTCGTCACACTAGATGCGAAATTATAAGTACTTAAGTCATCTTTATCAATGTTTCTTCTCTTTCACCATCGACCTAGATATCACCATGTGAGAATTTTTCACCTTTTCATAGATCTACTCAAATCCAAGGCTAATCAAGGGATGATACTGGAGGAGAAGACTCATAAAACCCTAAGGCGGGTGGTCTATAACTCATTCCTAATGTTTTTTGTTTTTGGAACGTTCATGTGGGGCCTACCAGTTTCATTGAAAACAATTTCTTAAATTAACATTCCATGATTATACTCGTTAGAATCATATGGTTAGGATATTTCCAAATATTTGATTAGTTATTTGTCGTTTCACCCACAACTCAATCCACCTCATGTCAAAGGTTATGACATAATCGGGTTTTTAGTGTTTTGACATATTTGAGCCACCATTCGGGCATTCCATTACTTGACCGTTATAAAGGTGATTATTCTTATTATAAATGGATTTTTATTACTGAGAATTGAATAATGGAATGTACCATGTATGCTCACCACTTGACCCACCTAAGGTAAGTGCTTTTAAATAGTTAAAAATTGTGAAATGTGGAATGGAAAGTATACTAAGTATATTACTTGGCCATAATAAAAGTGATTGAATAAAGGTTACATGCACGTAGAACCCCTTTCCATGTTTATGAAAGGTATCGGAGTGAAATGGCTAACTAAGACTTGAATAAATGATTTCAACACAACGTGGACTATCCACACTAATGGAAGACAAGTCTTGGACCAATAAATAAATGGTTTCAACTCTACTTGAAATATCCACACTAATTTAAGGTAAGAATTAAACCAAATGAATTATTACATGATTACAATATCAAATAGGAATGTACTAACTCGATCTCACCTTGTATTCTGATAAGATAATACCATGGGTAGCGGGAACCCCATTCCAATTCAAGGATTTGTTTTTCTTAGGTTGATACCCACCTAGACTCTGATTATTTTCTATTCCTTGGATGATCAGTATACTACCATTGGGTCAATTTCTTTATTATAGGATACCTCATATACACTCATTGGATCTATCATTGACTAATATGTTCCATGGTGAAATATCATAGGGCCCTATCTTTACTTATCCTCATTTTACCTTTGTTGATCACCTTGGACTCGGTAGGTGCCTTATTATGGAATGCCTTGTATTATGCTCCTTATATTACACTCTTACCCCTTAACTATACTCGGATACTACTGAGTTAGCTTTCCATGAGTTTATGTTACCTTGGTTTTTACCCTAGAACTCCCTCACTAGATATCATCGTCCAGTTGCCTTATTACGTCTTGGGACCTTCACTAATTATACTATCACGAGGTGATGTTAGTGTTGGCTATGCCTCATGTGACCTATTAACATTAAATGGTAATTGTTTAATTAATGAACTGGTTAGGTGTTTAGACACCAGCCGAGGGCTTAAGTAGGTACTTGGTTATTTAGTTATATTTTACTACTTGATTTACTTTATATATTCATGACTACACACTTCTATATTTCATTACACTGGTCAAATGTTACAAAAAGCATTGGTGGTGGCTCACTGAGATTTATCTGACACCCTCTCCAGGCATCTTTTGGTACACGGAGTAGATTACATGGTTGCAGGTATTGGCAATGGGAAGCATGCAGCTTCCAACACTTGATTGTGTGCTGATAGGATGGACCTTGATAGCAGATAACTGGGTAGATTCTAGGGATTCTTGGAGAAAACTTTTTTTATTTCACCATGTGGAACATGTTATGCCTATTTCTGTGTATCCATGCTTTCTAGTTTTCTAATTACATGACATTACATCATCACTACTCTAGTTGATACATTTATTATTATTATTGCTTATCCATTACATCGATTTTCTTCCGATATTTATTTATATTACTTCCATTGTTTACTATTCCATTATATTCCTTCTACTATGCTACATTATGCTAATGAGGGCATAGTATTCCCCCAAACAAAACCTAGGCCCTTGCTTCTAGTCGGCAGCCTCTAGCATTCAGAAAGATACGCTTGAGGCCATGTCGCCCATCGGGCTCAGGGCACCTGTTAAGTGGAATCTAGGTATGGTTTGTCACATCATCATTAAAAAATCATATCTATCTAGAGAATGGAAGTTAGTGGTATCATAAAAAAAATTATTTCTTTATAACTTAATTAATCCATGGAAAAGTAACAGCTTTCATAAAAGCATCCCTAAAACATCATCATAATAACACACTAATAAAAATAAACAGGATGGTTTCATAAAATCATATCACTAATGAAGCATATAAATCCTTAAATAATTTTTTGATATAGATGAAAAGTAATTTAAAAGAGAATTTAAGAATTTCTTTGAAAACAAGGAAAATATCTTTTTCTTTTGGTATCTTCAAAAAATAAAATTCCTAGAATATTGAGAAAAATATTTTATTTCAAAATAACCATGGAAAATTTTATATGAGTTTTCAAAGAAAATATTGGTCATGGTGGTGAGAAAATTCATTCATGCTTTAAAATTTAAAAGAGAACATTATTTCATAATTTTATAAAATGTCAAAAGTGAGTCATAGATAATATATTTGAAAAAATTCCATTTAATAATTTATAAACAAACTAAAAGGTACTAAAAATAATATTTATCAAACATTTATGTAAAGATAAAAACTATTATAAAATATTTTTAAGCACATAGAAATGGAGAAAAGGTTCATTGACCAAAGAGGAAATAGGGCCTGATTTTCTTAAAACAATTGTCAATCATTTTAAGTACCAAACTGAGGAAATTGGTAATAACAATACTTTAATATTAAATAAAAAACCCATATAATATGAAAATATATTGGTTTTAAATGATAATTATCATATAATTACCCTCAATTGAAATTTAACATAAACAATCCCAAAAGCAAATGAGATTCTAGCACAAACCCTTACCTCAAGTCTTATCTTTCTATGTGCATGTTCAGACCTCCTATATAATAAAAATATATTTATTATAAATATATTAAGAAATCATATACGTATATAACATAATATATATCTTTCCTTTAGAATTTACAATTACCCTTTTATAAATAATTCTTCATTTAAATGAACATTCAGGTGAAAACTGCTATGTTTTCCATGCATGTTTCAAATTGATGATTCTAGTACTTAAACCTTGGTCATGGTTTCATCATATATAGAATATTAATAATGTTGTAAATATAATATTTATTTATTTTATACACCTTTATAACAATTCATATAAATCGGTGATGAAAAATAAATTACATAACTTCGGGAAGACGGTAGTCCACATATACGTACAGGTGACGTTCTCATTTTCCAATGAATGGGAAGGAAATAAAAAATGAATGTTCCATTAACATAACATTATTTAAGTATAGTAATGATACTTATTACTTCTTGTTAATATAGTTATAGAAAATTTTTATTATTTTTAAGAAAAAATATATATTAAAAATATCAGAAAGAATATATACCTATTTTTCGGGTATCCTCCATTAAAAATTTACCTAAGGATTAATAGATTGGTCATCTAGGAACACAAGAACCTAAAGGTAATGGGTAATTTTTTTTGGAAATAATTTTTTCGTAGTTTTTTCAATATAATGTGCTTCATTATTTTTTATAAGATAGTATATGAGGTGACCTTTTATAAGTGAAGGGAGTGGCACTCTTATACATACTTAAAACATTAAAACATTATAAAGTCATATTCAAGTGAAAGTGGAACCAAAGAAAACCCAATTTTATTTTAAGAAAATTTTGTTTCTAAATAAAATTAAATAATAGGATTTATAAAAGTTATTATGTTATTTAAACCCTTTTCTCTTTTGTTTAACCCTTTTAACCTTTACCATGGTAACATGATTTTTACAATGGTTACAGTTCATTTTAACCAAAAAATTAAGTTGAACTTTTAAGATAATATTAATTATGATGATTAAAAATATTTAATCTATTTTAAAATATTAAATTTTTATAAATTGTAAGAAATAATTATAAAATTCAAGCACAAAATGTGTAAACCCCATTTTTAGAGAAATGAATTTTTAAGCATAAAACTGAATTTAATACAATTAATTACCAAGTAAAAACCATTAGATAAATGTTAAAATATTTTATTGAATATATCATATACATATTTAATTAAAATAATTCATCAACAATGATTAATTTAATCTCTTAATATTACAACACATTGAACACATAAAAATGTTTCTTAGAAAAATATTTTTTTACCTTCAAATGATTTAATTTGCATTTATAAACAATTGATGAACTATGAGTTCATTTTATACATGTGTAAAAAATCATTATTCATATGTTTAATACTCTAAATTAATTTTTAAATAAAACATGTATGCTAAAAATAAAACTCATAAAGAAAATATTTTGAAATAATTCTTTTGGGTTATTAATATTTTCTATGTGAATTAGAAATTATTTACACTAATTATATCACACATAGTGTGATTACTTTTTAAATATATAATAATTATTCACATATTTTCATGTTTCATACTTGATAAGCTATCACACACATTTACTTTGTTATAGAGAAAATATATTCTAAAATCTCAAGTTGTTATGAGATTCAAGTGTAGAATCCCTTTATCGATGATCCTCTCATGCTCCATGAACCTTCAAACCTTTCCATGAATATATTGATGTTTTAAGGAAAAGAATATGATTCTTGCATCATTCACTATTGATCCCCATAAGAATTTTTTTGATGCTAAAGAATTATTTTTTCCTCTCTATAGTCGAGTGGGTGGAGGTGGAGATAATTCTTGAGCATTCTAGAGGAAGATCTCTCTAGGGATTAAGAGGATTATCTCTAGAAATAATTATGTACAATAGTGGAAATATTGTGATTAAACTAGTATAATGATATAATCCAATACTAATAGATCTCGGTTAGGGTTTGTAATTTCAAATAGGCCCTTGATCAATAACCTAATAACTATAAAACCCCATGTCTAAATAATAATAATTTATTATTATTATTTTCTTAACATGTTCTAAACTTAGAGTTAAATAAATATTAGTTTAAATAAATTAGTATCTATTAAAATGATATTAATATATTATTTTCTATGGAACCCTTTATCTCATTCTATGTTTTATCCTCGGTATTTATAAAACCTTGAATAACGACAATTCATTTAAATAAATAAATACCACTCCATTGTTCACCAATAAATAAAAAAAAATTATATTTTCTAAAATAGAGGGAAAATATTTATTAAATATTAAACTCATATATATATTATATTAAATAAGATGTGAGTAAATAAATCAAATAAACCAAACATGAATAATTATTAAACTACATGTGATGGTAATATTTATTCAATATGTTAAATTCATATAAAATTTAACTGAGGTTATGGATACACTTAATGTGCAACCCTCTAGGACCCTTTATCAATGGAAAAATACAGAACCACCTAAAACTCAAGGATAACATCTAGAAACATTCCAAGGAACCCATAGAGGAAGTTATTATTACTAAAATGATAAACATCCTCATTCAAATATACAATGTGTGATATAATCTCTTTATCTAGATATCTCTAAATAAGAAGGTTGTAAACTAGTGTCATCAACCAATGTTCTCAAGCTATCTTTATTTTAATTTATTGAAATAAACTTGTCGACAGAACATCATGGCCATAGAATTAATCAAGAATTTCTATTTCCATTAAAATACATGAGATATCAACATCCATTAAATAATATAAGGAAAAAATCCTTCCTCATATTATTCATTAATTCAATATTAATCATGATTCATCGAAGGTATCATGCCTCTCCATGTGAATATTCTGTCATAGTTTTCGTCAATACGTCAAATTACATGACTCATGGTACACATTAATAATAATTATAAATTCTAATGATGATAACACATTTCAAAAGTTAGGAGCATCTAATGAGACATATAGATGTGGATTTCCTTCTAGTGAATCTAGTTATCATAATACCTCTCTTGGATATTACTATGGACAAGATTTATGAGAATAATTATCAATGTATTATAAATTCTGTACCCTTGATAACTTGTATTATATATGTTTTCAAGTTTTTATTATAAATTCAAAGTTTCTATTGAACTCATTTTATTTTCCGAAAATTCTCTAGAACCATAGGTGTTCATATGTGTATCTTTAGAGATCAATGAGCCCCCTCTGGTAGCTTTTTCCCCTTTGATTTATGAGATCAATATCCTTGAGTTCTAGGTTTCCTATTCTTCTTTGTTATCTCTTTTTCTTCCATAATGAGGAGTCTATGGTAGTGGTGTTTATTCAATTTGAGTGATGTTGTATTTATTTATTGATTAAGTTTGTTGTGTTATAGGTTTTTTAGATTTTGTGTGTGTGTTCTTGGCCTTATAATCATCTCCTCTCTTTATTCTTATGTAATGTTTATTGATAATCTGATTAAGGTATTGGATTTGAGACTTCTCGTTCATTAATTATAAATAACTTATAGATCAATATTTTTTTTATTTTTTTAGTGGATGTTATAGATTAACCTATTCAATATAATGAATTGGACCAAAGTTGAATCTAATATATTGGGGGATTCAGATGTGCTTTATGAAACCCTTTGTTATTACATATATTTTTATGGTTTTTTTAATATTTTTACAAGATATTCATGTTTATTATTGTAATATATAAATATATATATATTGTTTTTGGATATAATAGAATCATATTTCATAATGGGTTAATCAATTAATATTAGTAAATAATAGTTTTCATCTACATATGGATTTATAGTGTTGGTATTTAAATAAAAAATTATTCTTTAATCTAAAATAATTATTAAATATATGATCTATAATTTGAATGGATGATATGTTTTCCATTTTTTGAAGTATATGGAGTTTTACATATTTAAATTCTAGGGTTAATGGATAGTTATTGTGGCTTATTGTGATGATATAGTGTGGATTGGTTATGGTTGTAGTGGATGGGTTATCATTTGATTATGGATGTACTGGTATAGATAATTATGTGGAATATAAGTGGTTTTGTGGTGATTCTGGCAGATATTGTAATGTGTTGTGTTGTGGTTTTTGTGGTGGAAGTGTCACGAACCAACCTGAGTCAACTCGGAACTGGTCACCCAAGCTGGTCTGCAACATGGCCCAAAGGGCATTCCCAATCCCCACGGTCTAGAAACTAGTGTCAGGCATCAAAATAAAGAAGTTGGGAGTGATTTATCCTAGCAAATACATACAAATAAATGAAGATAAATTGAATAAACTGGTTGTGATAATAAAAACAAAAAAATTAAACTAAGAAGCAAATCAGACCTCATGTGACCTCATGGGTCACCATGGAACCTAAACACCACACTCTTAGAGTTATCCAAACTAGAGGAACCTGAAACTGGAAAATAGAGTAGGTGTGAGCCCCAAGATGCTTAGTAGGAATGCCAAATAGCAACGACGCCTTATACCCTTACCTTTAAAAATATACTCAACCATGAAAGTTTAAAAATAAGACATATTAAAATAAAATTATCATTCTTTCTGAAATCAGTTCACAAGTTTACATTTTTAAGGAAATAATTTCTATTCTATTATATTTTCAAAATAGTTTCTAAGCATTCATCCACATTCCAAAATGAAAAGAAAATAGTTTAAATTAAAAATATGGATTTTACAAGGGAGAAAAAAAGGTTGAAGCAACAAAAATGGAAACCATTTCTAAAAAACCATTTCATAAGAGAGCACCATGGTCAATCCATATAGGTTAATTTAATAAATGGGACCCTATGAACCTCGTACCTTAGTGAAATTTGTTGTAGAACCCACGACCAATGTGGTACAAGAACCATGACTAATAGCATTCTCGTGCATGATCCACTAGGGGGAATCACATCCCAAGGCCTAGTGGCCTCCAAAAATATAACATGTTTAGTTAGTGTTGAAGGATTAATCCTTTTAGATGAAACTAGGATAAAACACTTCTAAATATTCTATCGTACTAGTCCTGGTCCGCCTACCTACGTACCTAGGGCTTCCTATGTTCTCTAGTTTAAGTAGTGGTGATTTTTCATTAAACTAACAATAGGAACATATAATTTTTTTATTCAAAAACACATTTTCCCTCTCACCACAGATCTTCCTCCTTAATCACATCCCCCCTTTTTCTGTCACACAAAAATGAACAACCCCTCTACTAGGCACATATCATAATTCCCATATTCAACACACATCATTTTCTAAAACAAAGGGGAATGCCTCAAGTGGTGTTTTTCACTTTCACAAACCATTCTCAAAGTGCCAAACGAGCCTCATTATTTTATAAGGAATAAATTTTCTTTAGAAAACAAGATCACCCAACACTTTTAAGTTCTAAAACCATTTGAAATCCCAATTAAATAAAAAAGGTTTCACGCATTTTAAAACATCTTCAAAACCATTCTTAAATCAAAGTATCTCATTTAAGAAAGTAAAGACACCATTTATTTTTGAATTCATGTCAAAGTCTATACATCTTTCCTAACTTACCAAATCAAGAAATTTACCACTTTTTAAATAAAATCACACACCAACCCATCTTTTTTCAAAATCAAATTTCACAAAAAACATACATTTTAATCATTTAGGGAACCCAATTTTAAATATTTAACAATTTAAAACCAATTGAGCATTGGAAAGGTATTAGATTTTTCAAACAAGGTAGAGAGAATATATCATGCAGTTATAAAATTCAAATTAAAGGGTTATGGATAGGGGACTTACCTTAAAACACAAAACATTAATGAAGGCAGCACGAGACTGATCCGCCTAGAATGGATACACATATTCACATATATATATATATATATACACTTTGTCCCAAAGTACATACTCCCCACACAATAAGGGAATATTTACAAGGAGGATATAGATATATGCATGCTTACCTATTTATATACATATAGGCCTTCACTGGCGATGACTCATGAACACACTGTAATGACCAAAACATGCTACAATGATAAAAAGGGTGTCTAAAAATAACCAAGGGCTCCCAACAAAACTAAGTTAAATAGGACATCAAGAGAAATCCCACCTCAAAGAGCTGCCAAAAAAGTGAAATGGACCAAAACAACACAAAACAATTTATAAAGTACTACCAAGTGATGCAATGTGAGTTTACACTAAAAACATGACCCAATTTATATAAAAAATCTACTTAAAATTGAATGCCTATTAAACTCTTTCAAAAACAACTTTCACGCCATCTAAATAATTCAATAAATCATTTAAACTATTTATTAAATTATTTTAAGAAAAAACCAAAAGAATTTACACCAAAATTTCCCCAAAATATCTTCTTTAAAAATAAAACTCATGTTGAACCCATTATAAATTATAGTTTTCATCACTTACATAATTTAATTAATTATTTAAAAACTTTGTAAATCAATTACATGAAGCACCACAAGTCTTTTCTCCAAAAAAACAATCAGAATCACATTTTTTAAATCTTACACACACCAAAACCATTTCAAAACTTAATTCTCTCCACTAGAATAATTAAATAAAGCATTTTCCAAGTTAAATAAGCTATTTTCACATTTAAATTAACCACTAAGAAAATTTATTAAACAATTTCTAGAAACATCACAAGGCTTAAAACACAAAAACTCACTCAAATCATATTTTATGACCAAAATGCACTACAATAAAATTAGTATGAACCATAAAACAATTAAATATCCTAATTTAGATTTTTTGAAACCAAGAATTGGAAAGAAAATCTAAACTCAGATAATGGAGACCAATTGAAACAAGTCGAACTGCCTCACCTTTAGTGGCGGTTGTCAGAACATGCACCCAAGGGTCCTGAGAGACTATTATCATAGCCCTAGAACAAAAGAAGACTGATAAATCATATTACCCATAGACCTAGGGTTTTTCCAAACCATATGGAGTGATGGGTAGGCTGAATCGAAGCTAAAAATAGGGAGGATGAGGGAGGAGAGACTCTACCATGGTGATTTTAATGAAGTACATGAAAACATCCAACCCTAAAATCATGGATCAAAAGAGGGTCATGGAAGGTGGGTTTCATAGCTCGAAGGGGAACCCTATTGTGTGTATTGTACAATGCGGGTCGAACAAGAGATGGGATGAGGGAGAGTTGGGAACCAGTGGTGGCTTGCAAGAAAGAGGTCGTGGGAGTGGAGTCATCTAGCAAAGGGGTGGCACATAGCTAAGAGAATAAGGGGGTAGGGTGCATGGGGAGGAGAAGGAGGAATGGGGTGTTGTGTGGGTTGAGGGGGAGGAAATTAGGAAGGCCTCCTTCAGGGTTCCCAAAAAAAGACTAAGCATAATTAAAATAATAATATTACTATTATTATTATTATTATTATTATTATTAAACATAATAATTATAGGATTAATAATATTAATATAAATATTGATATTCTTATCACAAATAGTAAAAATAATAATAATATCATTAATAATAATATTATTATTACTATTAAAAAACAATTCTTTAAATTTTATTTCAGCTTTATTATTTTATTCTATTTTCATTTTCAACTTTATTTTATCTTAAAACCTAGGCATACCCCATGATTACCTAGGTGAAGCCACATAGTTCCCAAACCGTGATATGCCCGCGTGCCAGATGCTACCAAGCCAAAACACCTATTTCTAAATAAAAACTAAAAAAATCGAAACGGGACTCAACCTACTCAAACCAAAAATAAAATAAGACCAAGGATGAATAAAATAATCTGAATTAATGAGCATTGTCGGGTCAGGGTGTAACAATTCTCCCCATCGTAACCCTTTCTTCACCCAGAAAGTCCCAAATGACATAGTTAGTCAAAGCACAGATCAAAAACACAAGGATTCTGAAAACATTATCGTGATCATTTAAGGACTGAAATACAATAACTCACTTGATGACCAAAGGAATAGTCAATTAAGTCCCAAGACTTGGACCACTAAACAAGAGGACCGATAGTGAGGATCCCTCATCTCCAAACAAAACCACAATAGGTAACCCCCTGACCCCTAAGATAGAAATTTCTAAATCATAGTGGAACTCCCACAAAATTCATAAAGTGACCCAATATCCATTTAAACAATTACCATGATCAGGGTTGGGTAGAATAGAATAAATAGATTTTCCAACTCCTTGAAGACCAAGCTTCCCTTGGATTAGTTTCATGATGGCCTCCCTGCTATATTGGGATCATGGCCAACCTTGACCCTTCTGAATTGAAACCACTCACAAAACCAACCCCATCTTCTTACACCTATGATATCGATGATGGGTCTCCCCACCATTTTAAAAATAATCTACCACAACATGGATCAGTACTACCATCAAGAACCCACCAACAAGGATCGAATACCAATATAAGAGACTATGGAGGGGGAGTCCCCAATGGAAAGGACCTGAAATGAACACTGATTCCCCACTCATCACTCCTCAGGACATGAGCATCTCTAACGGGTAACACCAAAAACCAAAACCCATTTAAAAATTAATACTAGCCACTCAAGACTTTATATCCCATGACCCATAACCATGAAAACTTTAGAAAAGAGGTCTCTGGGACCTTTAAAGTAAAATGGCCCAAAACAAACAACCACGGGAAAGGAAAATTCAACCGGAGTCCTCTCTGACATCGGAGGAAGAATGTTAGATTTTCATTCCCCCACACCTATCGACTACCTGGCCTTGTGAAAAGATTCACTCAATGACCTATGGATGGAGTCCTGATGTCTTGAAGAATCAACTACACCGTAGTTAGGAATTGACAACCTTCAACCAAGGTTCCATCCTCTAGTAACATAACTTATAGAACAATTCCACGGCCACACCCTCTACAGGACTTTGAAGGATTATAGAGAAGTGGTTTAGAGTTCCAAATCTAACACTTTAGATGCAACGAGTGTGTGTTCCTTAGACCAAGAAATATGGCTTGATGAGGGATATCCTCAAAGAATAGGTTCCTCTTGTTCTCTCTCCCCACCGAATAGGGAACCTTTCAAAAGCACCTTAAGAAACTCAAATTCCTTCCATCACATTCCACCTATTGTGACTCAAATTACAAAAAATAAAAGGTAAAGTACCCTTCACTAATCCAAACATTGTCCTTTTAATAGAACCAGAACTGATAACACCCTTATGACTTATAGAGTTCCCAAATACTTAAAAACACGTCCAACTTACTTGGGTTACACCACAACAACTATCAAACCTCGACCACCATTGGGAAAACAAAAATTATAAAAATAGTACTCTACCCCAACACTCCTTTCAGAGTCTCGGTAAAACCATCAACTAAAAAAGATTCCTCATAATACATTGGAAAATTATGTGTGGCATACTCTAAATAAGAAACATGAATCCAACTCAAAGTGCATCACAAAAAAATCCACCACATACCATCATTAATCAAATATCAATTTGAACATCATGTCAACCAAGAATACTAATTCAAAAACCAAGTACCACACAATGAAACCAAAACTCCCCTTATAAAATCACCAATTTTTAAAAACTAATCATCAATTTTACAACATAAGAAAAATACCCCAAAACGAACTAAAACTCACACCAAGAACATCCCAGTGCAACCCATTCAATCAAAAAATCAATATTCCAAATTCTCAACTACACACAACTTTGTCACATGGTTTGGTAGACGATGCAATAATTAGGTGAGCACATAGAAAGTCATTAGATGAAATTTTATGTTCTGCACATGGATTTCTAGGCCATCCACAACAACCTTGAACCCCAACAAAATGAACACCAAATTTCAAGACTATCCAGAAACTCCCAAAGTGGACAAAGGACTTAAAAAAACCAAGATCCATGATTGGACTTTAAGTCAATGCAATCCCAAACCACCCTAGAAATTCAAGTGTCATTCCGAATAGGTGGTGATCAAGAACCTACCCACAATTGACCACTTGAATTCTAACAACACTAACTACAAACTATCAGACATCCCAAAGAGACATGGGATAAACCTCCCTTGGATATAATATTTTCATAAACAAACCCGGGTCAACCCTAAACCAGTCACCTGAGCTGGTCCATGACATGGCCTGAAGGGTGTTTCTGATCCCCATGGGCTAGAAACTAATGTCGAGGATCAAAATAAAGAATTTGGTAATGATTTAGCCTAGAAAAGATAGACAAATAAATTAAGATAAATTGAATAAACTAGTGGCGAGAATAAAAACAAAAAAAATAAACTAAGCAATGAAACATACAACAAGTGACCTCTTGGGCCACCATGGAACATAAAAACCACACTTTTGGAGCGATCCAAACTAGAAGAACCTAAAAATGGAAAATAGAGTAGATGTGAGCCCCAACATTCTTAGTGGAATGACAAATAGAAACGATGCCCAATAACCTTTCCTTAAAAAAGAAACTTAATTATTCTAGTTTAAAAATAAGACATATTAAAATAATTTTTTCATTCTTTTCAAAATCATGTCACAAGTATACATTTTTAAGGAAAGTGTTTCTATTCTACAATATTTTCAAAATAGTTTCCAGGTATCCATCAACATTCCAAAATGAAAGTCTGACAGTTTAAATTAAAATGTGGATTTTACAAAGGAGGAAACAAGCATGAAGAAACAAAAATGGAAACAATTTCACAAACACCATGTCATAAGAGAGAATTATTTTCAATCCATAAAGGTAAATAGCAAAAATAGTAGCCTGGGAACCTTGTACCTCAGTGAAATGGGGTATAGAAACCATGAAAAAATATGTTCTTGTGCTTGATCCACTAGGGGGAATCACATCCCAAGGCCTACTACTCTTCAATCATATCACATGTTTAGTTAGTGTTGAAGTGCCAATCCTGGTGCACGAAACTCAGACGAACAACTTCTGAATAATCTAGAATACTAGTCCTAGTCTGCCCATCTAGGTAACCCAGGCTTCCCATGTGCTCTATTTCAAGTGGTGGTGAGGTTTCATTAAACTAACAACAATAAAATATCATTTTCTTTATTCAAAAACACATTCACCCTATAACCACTTATCTCCCTCCTTGAGCACATCCCCCCCTTTTTCCATCACACAAAAATTCACAAGACTCTCTAATAGGAATATATCATAATTCCCACATTCACACACATCATTTTATAAAACAAGGGGTGTGCCTCAAAAGGGGTTTTACACTTTTTCAAACCATTCTCAAAGTGCCAAACAGGTATCATTCTTTTACAAGAAATAAATTTGATTTATAAAACAATCTGACCCTTCACTTTTGACTTATACAACCATTATAAATCCCAATTAAACAAAAAAAGGCATCATAAATTTTAATATAACTTGAAAAACATGCCTAAATCAAAGAAACCCATTTAAGAAATGCAAGACACTGTTTAGACTTGAATTCATGTCAAAGTCTGTACATCTTTCCTAACTTACTAAATCAAGGAATTCCTTCCTTTTAAAAAAAATCACACACAAACCCATCTTTATTCAAAATAACCTTTTACAAAGAAAACATACACGATAATCATTTAGGGAGGCCACTTTTAATGATTTAACATTTTAAAACCAATTAAGCATTAGAATGGTATTACATTTTCTAAAAAAGGTTAGGAGCATATATCAATAGGAAAAATTCACATTAGTAACTTAGATAAATTATGTAAAACAATACAGAACAGTTTCTAACAGTTTAAAATAGATTGAAGATCTTATAGATATACTACTTAAATATAAAATATATTTTGAAAACCATCAAGGAATTATAAAATTCAAATTAAAGTGTTAGGCATAGGGGACCTACATCAAAACATGAATCTTTGATGAAGGCAGCCTGAGACCGCTCTGCCTGACATCCATATACAATTTCACACACATATATATACCCTTTAACCTAATGTACATACTCCCCATTCCATGAGGTAATATTTATAAAGAGGATACATATATATACATTCTTACCAATGTATATACATTTAGGCCTTTACTATCGACGACTCATGCCCACACCACGATAAACAAAACACACTAAAATGATAAAAAATGGAGTCTAAATATTACCAAGGGATCCAAACAAAACTAAATTAAATAGGAACTTAAGAGAAACCCCACCTTAAACAGTTATCGGTGAATTGAAATGAACTAAAACAACATGGCACAATTTATAAAACAATACCAAGTGATGCAACATGGGTTTAAAGCAAAAACATGCCCCATTTCATATAAACAATATACTTAAAATCGAATGCCTATTAATCTCAGACAAAAACTAATTTTGTGCCATCTAAATAATTCAATAATTCATCTAAACTATTTATTAAATTATTTAAAAAAAAGGATTTACACAAAATTACTTCCAAAATCTCTTATTTGAAAAGCAAACACACCTCAAAACTATTTTAAATTATTTTTTTCATCACTTACATAATTTAATAAATTATTTAAAAACATTATAAATTAATTTCATAAATCACCACAAGGATTTCCACCAAAAACACATAAAAACCCTCTTTCAAAATCATACACACATCAAAACCCTTTCAAAACATAATTCTCACCACTTGATTAGCTAAATAAAATATTTTCATAGTTAAATAAACTATTTTCACAATTAAATAAACCACTAAGAAAAAATATTTTACAATTTCCAAAAACATCGCATGGCTTAAAACACAAAAACCCAATCAAATTTTCTTTTATGACCAAAACACACTAAAAAATAATTAATATAAACCTTAAAATAATTAAAGATCCTAATTTAGATGGTGAAAAACTAAGTAGTGGAAAGAAAATATCACCTTAGATAATTGTGACTGACCGAAACAAGCTGAACCACCTCGCCTTCATTGGTGGTTGTTGGAACACGCACCCAAGGGTCTTGAGAGATAATCCTTACAACCCTAGAGCAAACGAAGACTGATAAATAAAAATACCCAAAGATATAGGGTTTAGCCAAACCCTATGGAGTGATGGATTGGCTGAACCAAATCCATAAATAGGTAGGATAAGGGAGGAGAGATACTACCTTTGTGATTCTAACAAATATAATGAAGAAATTTGGGCCTAAAATCATGGATCAAAGGAGGGTCGTGGAGGGGGTCACACAACTCTAAGGTGAACCCCTTTGGGGGTGTTGTATGATATGGGTCGAACAAGAGAGGGGGTGAGGGAGAGTTGGGCACCAGTGGTGGCTCTCTAGAAAGAGGTCGTGGGATGGGAGCCATCTAGAAGATGGGTAGCACACTGCTATGAGAGGAAGGGGGTCGAGTGTGTTGGGAGGAGAGGGAGGAAAGAGGTGTCACATGGGTTAAGGGAGAGGAAATGAAGAAGGCCTCCTTTAGGGTTTCCAAAAAAGACTAAGCATAATTATAATAATACTAATAATAATAATAATATTATTATTATTATTAAACATAATAACAATAAGATTAATAATATTAATAAAAATATTAATAATATTAAAACTATTAGTAATAATAATCGTCATCATCATCTCATTAATAATATTATTTTTATTACTATTATTAAAATAATTTTTTAAATTTTATTTCACTTTTCTTATTTTATTTTATTTGCATTTTCATTTTTATTTTATCTTAAAGCATAGGCAGACCACATGGTTACCTGGGAGAATCCACACGATTCCCAAACTGTGTTCTACCTGCGTGCTAGATTATGCCAATCACAAAATGCCCATTTCCAAATAAAAACTCAAAATTTCAAAATGGGATTCAACCTTCTCAAACAAAAAATAAAATATGACCATGGATAAATAAAAAATTAAAATAAAAGATTATTGTTGGGTTGGGGTGTGATAGGAAGTTTTGTATGTTATGAGGTTCTCTTACATTTTCCTGATAGCATGAATTATAGTTGGAATTAATGAAATCAGTAATGGGTGATGGGATGGAATTAGTAAATGATGGGATGTAAATGATTAATTATTATGGCATGAATTGTTATAATTAATATGTTTTAAGGGCTTGTATAAATGTGATTAGTGGGTAATGAATGTCTTAAATTGGTAAGTGGTTTAATTAATGGGTTGAAATTAAATATGGATAATGAATGTAGTAATTGGTAAATTTATAATCTATCAAATGATGTCGTGAAATGGAAAATTAAGACCAATTATATTTTTTTATATTCTTTTTGGGCTAACTTGTTGTATAGTGATCACATTTGTTATTAATGAGTGGTAGTAATTATGTGGTGACTAATATGGATGTTGATAATTTTGGATGAGCATTAACCCTTATATTAGGCTTGTGTAGATATATTATATTCATTATATTTTCTCATTATTTCTTATGTACCACCAATCATGTCAAATAACCTTACTGATTCCCATATAGTTTTTGGTTCTGGGTGTTTTCCCCAATATCCATGTTGGCGAGGAAATAGATTTTTGACCACTCTCTATTCCTCACTCACTCTTAGAGATGTAATATGGGATATGATGGGTAATATTAGGCATATTTGTGTGTGTTGTGATGGATTATGTATTTAGTTTTTAATATACTGATTGACTTAGTTATATAGTTTTGATGATGATATATTGTAGATGAATTCATGGTAGGTGGAGGGAATGAGGTTGATGTCCTTCAAGTCCATATTACCTTATTTTGATAAGGTAGTGATGTGTAGTTGGAATGAAGTATTTGGTGATTATTCCATAATATGTTTATGGTGTTATGTGTTAGTTCATATATGATGATGATGATGATGAGGTGGTTATGGTATGTGGTATATTGTTGTGATATGTGATTTGATATATGATAGAACGGTTGTGGAAGGGATGTAAGAACTATGATAATTATCATTGGGCATAAGAAAAACAAACTAGTAGGGAAGTGGTTGTGGGGTACCTTATTGACAGATTTTTTTTGATACTATGTTACTATACTTGGATGAGATATTGGGTGATTGATCATTATTGTGTTTGGGTGATAGTTGATCTCATGTAGGTGTGAGTTAGTTCTTCTATTTAGTCATTGAGTCATTAATATGCTTCATCCACAATTTCACAAGTGGTTTTGAAGAGGATCCAACTAATTATACTTGTATTCTCACCCTATATATATATATATATATATTTGTTTTGTAATTTTCCAGGAGGGTGTTGGTGATGTATCTAGACATTACTATCTCAAGGATTGGATTTTCTCTCGTAAGAGTTTTCTTTGGGTGATTTATTTTGGAGACCTTGTTTATGTATGACATTTATATGCCTTATGGAATGGTTTTAATTTTTTTATGGATTTTATTGGTGTTTTATCTTATATTCCTTGTATGTATAAAGATAATTCCTTCTATATTGGTATTTTATACATTTAGTGTTAGTTTATAACCTAGGACCTATTGTAGGTGGCCTTTAGGGGCAACACTCATCTTCAATACCAACCCAGGAGGGGTTCCTAGGGGGATGAGTCATGATAGTGTGGTATAAGATCTATGGATGAGATTCGTAATGGATTTTGGAGTTATGAACTAGTGAATCTTTCATGGTTTTGGTAGTAAAATGATATTAATCAAACATAGCATGTGATTTAATAAGAGCGGATAACTAAGACATAGGAATTTAGGTATCCCTATGATCTAATTCAATGACCTTATTCTCATTGAACATAATAGTAAATGTGATATTTCTTGCAAGGTAGAGACCTAGGTGTTTTATTTCCATCATTATTTCTACACCTATGTATGAAATTGGGGTAATTTTTTTGAATCAAAAATAAATCTAATTAAATGAACATAGGTAAAATTTCAAATACTTTATTCTTAAAGATTAATTTTATGCTTGTAACCAATGTTATGGTCTTGGGGATATAAATGGATTATTAGAATTATCATTTTTATTTGTTCTACTGTATTGAAATGTTTCTGGCTTAGTTTCACCCTATCTTGTGAGTTAATTCTTAACTATATTGAAATGTGTATATGATAACTCTGTTTATGAATATATGTTTATAATTTTATTCACTTGTATGTTTTAATGGGATATATATTTAGTATTAAATTGAAACTATGTGAAGCAATGAATTTTACCTAAATTGAATGGTCAATGGAAAAAAATAGAATCATTGATAATGTTGAAACCTACATTATGTTTTTATATTTTTCATAAAATATATTATTTGAGTGTTACCTTAGTGCATTCTAGAAATTTTTTGATATTTTAGTAAACAAAGGGAACTTGTAAGTGGATAAGATGAATTTTTTCAACCACATTATTTATATTACCAGTTATATATTAATCTAGATTTCTTAGTTTTTAAATTGAATATATTAAAATTGATCTATTAAAGAGAATGTTAGAATTTCATGATCCAAACTAAAAATATGATAAAATTATGCAATCTTTCCTATTTTTATATATAAAAGTTATTAAGGAAATAATGTTTAAATTACTATGTTATTCAACATCTATTGTATATGTTAAATTTCATAGGGTTTTTTTTGTCTTAACAGAAATATTGTTAATGTTTTAATGTAGTAAGGGGTGAACTATTACTATCATGTTATGAAAGATAAGTAAAATTTTCTAATTTATTAAATAATTGAGGCTAATTAATTGGTAATAAAAAATTTCTAGAAATTTATTTTTTATTTTAGCATTCTGATTTGGATAAATTTTCCCATGGTGTGTAATAATGTGTGTATTATTTTTTGACAATGTTTACTTGACTTTATTAAACCATGATGTTCATTTTTGTAACAATTTTTCTTACAATAATTATCGATTAAATTTTAATAAAATTATTTTTGATTTTAAAATTAGTGTTACAAAATATTTTGGGGGAATTTAATAAATATTTTTTGATGATATATTATTTTAAAATAAATAATAATATTTTTTTTATTTTAAAAGGTTTTTGGGAAAAGGATATTTTTAGGGAAAACATTTAGTTGATTTCATATTTTTTAAATGTGTAGGTTTTAAGGGAAGTGTTAATGTTTTGAATTAATTTTATTTTTTAATATTATTTTAAACATTAATTAAAATTATAAAATTTATGCAAAGTGAATTATTCTTTCCTTGGAGGGTATTTCAAAGGTTTTTTCTTTAACTAACACTTTTGTGCTCATTGTGTGTTGGACTTGATTAGTGGGGAGAAGAAAGGGGTAATTTGATTTATTGATGGTTTAATAGATAGTGGTGTGGGAGTGATAATGAAGATGTATTGTTGGATGAAAATATGGAGTTAATTTTGAAGGTTTATGTAATTTTAACAAGGAAGATGACTTATTTTTTCAATTTGGGGGTGTGGGAGTGAATGTAATTCTTATGAAGTGTTTATTTTTTCTCTATTATTTGTGTGTGATTTAATTGTTTGAATTAACCTTATTGATTTTATTTTTTGGTTTTAAGACATACCATCATATAATTTTCATGGTTTTATTCTTGAGAAATAGAAGAATGATTCATGGGGAAAGGTTTTGTCTATATTTCATTAGAATGTAATGCCAATGTTCCTAGGTGGAATGTTGATTCTTGATAATGAGGAGTGGTTAGAATAGGTTAAGGTTTTCTTCTAATTAAAAATGAATCTAGATCAATTTTTAGTTTCATTATTATGGGTTTTCCTTTAATGGGTGGTACAAGTTTTATAGAAGATAGACTCTATTGATCAAAAGGGGATTATTAGGAATAATTTTGTATCTCGGTCAAGGAGAAGTTCATTCCCCATATATAGAGGGATTTATGTATGAAGTCTATATTAGAGTTCTATAAATGAGATTCCATATTATATGATCTCATAATTATATTTTTCATGTTGATTACCTAATTCTTAGTCATATTAATTAATAAATATGTATGGGAGTGATGTCTTGAGTATTCCTTCAGGTTAGAGATTCAATGGTTGGTAGATAGTTTGAGGTTAAGGTTTTGGGTAAAGGTGAGTAACGATTATATAATTTTTAAGGGAACTTTAATTTACGAAATTAAGAGAGCTAAGTATTATACCTCTAGTTGTGTCAATTTCAGTAGCTAAAATCTGAAGGCAAGGTAGTTATCTGGAGTTAGGGTTCGACATTGAACTTTTGACTTGAATAGATCAAGGTCCCCTATGTCAGTTAAGCTAGTATGTTTCTATTCTAAAATAGTGTGAAACCAATAATATATGTTCTCTTTGGTTTTTAGTGTTATTTGGTTCAATAAAAGTGTTTTTTATCAGGTATTGTGCATTGAATTTGGTTGGTAGTCTGTTATGGTGGAGTGAGTTTGGTTTTAGGAATTTAGGAGTTGGTTTGTTTTGAGTTAGAAACCTTATTATTTCAATAAGATTCAACTTCAAATAATTTTTATCATTCTAGTTCAAAATGTACTTGGAATAATCTTACTCTATTTATCTTGATTTTTTTTAAAATTTAGTATTGTTTAATTTTTAAAATATAGATGATTTAACATTGATGAACCTAAAATAAAAACAAAAACATTTTTTTATATTACTATAGAAACTTAGATAGATTTGTAAATGTATAAAGACTTTTAAAAGTTTAAAATTCATATTTATTGAAATTAATTGTTTTAGAAACAAAATTATATGAACTTATTTGAAATTATGAAAGAAAAAATGGTTAATACATAGGTGGAGTTTGGGAGTGATTGATGTTATCCACTTTAATTATCTATTATGTTGAAACCATTTTGATGGTGATATTTTTGTTTGATAGTTATTTTCAAGACTTGACCCACCGGGACCCCTCTTGGGCCGATAGTAAGCTAAGGGAGACACCCCAAGCCTTCCTCCAATAGGATAGGGGATGAGGAATAGTGAAAATTATGCATATAAATGAAAAGGGATACCTTATCCTAAGTACCAATATACACACACACAACCAGTTCCATGTAATAGTACATAGAAAAAAATAAAGTGTAACATCTAGAGAGTAAAAAATGCATGCAATAACCCACAGAAAATACATAAAAGTATAGAATGTTAATATACAAAGATATAAAGGTTCCAAATACACATCCAAATAGAAATGAGGTCCCAACCTCCAAACAACTAGGAAAGGGGGCAACTAAAGGGAGGTTTGCTCCTAATCTCCAAGGCTAACCATCAAACATAGTCATTGCCTCTAAGTAACACTAAAGTCCTCCAAAATCAGGTCCACCAAGGTCACCAGTGATCTTTATATCATATGAATAATAAAAAACACATGCAAAAATATCCCTTTCAAGGGTTAGTATATATATACCAAATAAGATTCCTTAAAACCAAGAGATAAGGAATAGAAATAACAATAGTCAACTCAGCCAATAAGGAAACGAGGTAATGAAACTCAACATCAGATATGCTTAAAAAACCAAAGAAAATTGATAAAGGGGATCTCCATATTCATATCCAGTTAAGAACGATGATTCATCTAGTAGCTTCCAAAGTTCTATCTTCGATGCCAAGTACTAGAGTAAACATCCCAATAAACAAAGGGGATGGCCTACAACTCACCACTAGACTCCACAATCGAGGGAGGACTAACTCCAGTGGAGGACCCAATCCCTGCAAATGTTAAAATATGAAAGAGTACCACTTTATAGAGAGAGGACCTTCACCCTCTATACCATTGATGAGTACCAACTCTACATGTATAAATATTACGGTGTACCTATACCCTCGTGTGTTGGGTGAGTACTAACCCCTAAAATCTCTCGGATGATCAAGCCTAATTACTACCATCATCCAAGCATCACCAGAATAATAATATTTCTCATAAAACATAATGATGTATTCTTGATTCTAAAAATAATGGTACCATCACATCCTATGTGGAAAAATACTCACGATAGGCTGCTCATAAGACCAAATATGAGTCCCGGGGAAGAAGATACACAAGGTAAGAGTTTCTAGGAAAATTATACAGTGTGTACATAGATTCACATAGCATGTGACTCCTCCTATATTTTTGGGTGTGTCCTCTTCTAAACACGAATCAACCAGCCATATAGCTCTACACAGTGTGTGAAAAGGGTCACATAGCATGTAAATCTATCTAGAAAATGGGTATGTTTTTTCCTATATAGGGATTGGGAAGACCAGTCTCACAATAGGATGTGTCCCTAAAGGAACATTATGTGTATGTTCACCCAAGGTCCTAGGCATGTGCTCTTGGAAAATAGCTTTAGTGGCCATGTTCCTCGTTATGGAATGTCCCTAGGGGACAAAGTGTGTCTTCTCACATGGGGTCATGTACGTAATCTATTGGTATATGGCTTGGCTACTCAGGTAAGATCACATAGTCTGTGATCCCAGCCATATGACATGTGATATTTAACTCAATTGAAACCCTAGATGCCATGAGAACCCATGATACACTCTATGTGTTCCTCTGAGATACTTGGTGTGTAGTCAGGTTTTACATAAACAGTGAATCCTTCCTTCACATGGACTCAATATCTTTCTTTCTCAACACCTTTCATACCTTATGACCACATGAATCCAGTTAAAACAATGGGGAAAGTTTATGATCAATTATTCTCATCCCCGGGTGGCTAGAAATCAGAACTCTTATCTCATGTGGGGTAGTCGTTGAACCTCCCATCATCGTACAGGGATCCTGATCCATGATTCTATCACCTGAATCTGACAACAAATCTTGATTTTTCCACAAAACACTAATATATACATCTTTTAGGAATCCATCCTGAGTTTTTGGGTTCAATCATGTTCTAATCTAGCCCGACAATGTCCAATCACCAACCCCATAGGCCAATGATGATGAACATGAATAAAGGTGGTGGGAAAAGAATAGGAATAAGTTAATATCATCATGGGAAGATGATATCCTATCCAATGAACATAAATTATAGAAATTATTCATTTGAAAAATAGGAACAATAAAGATAAACTATTTAGTTCAAGAACACCAAATAAAATTGGGCCCATTCGAAGAATGTAAATCACATAAAATTTAGCAGATATGTAATTAATGCTTAAAAATTTAATAAATGGGTGTATATACACAAAATAATGATCCTTTCATCAATAATGGATTGATAATTAGTTAATAATGTGTTCTATAGAGACAATTATGAAGATCCCATTGCATTTATCATTCGTCTCATGAATTCCCTTGATCATTGTTGACAATCCACATTAATGAGTTGCCAATTCCAATGAAGATCTCCCCCTCCTCTCTAATATTCCAACATAATGTGGATAACCCTAGTACTTTTTTATAATTACATATAAATATAGAGTGAATTGGTGTTTTCTAATTTAATTAAATTAAATAAATACATTTATTAATTTACTTAACATGCTACCCAATGGATTCCTTCAACCGAATATCTGATGATAACCAACTTTATATGAAGATTCAGGTAATCCTCATATTCTAGAAAAACATTTGGTCTCAAATTTCCCATCTAAGGTCTCAATAAATGGTAAAACCATTTATTCTAAAAAGATACATGTGCATGTGCTTTAATATATATTAATATTTTTAATATTTTAATTTTGGATCCTATGACACCCAAAAAAAATAGCACCAACTCAGAGGAAAATCCTAAGATATATATATAAGTATTAGAATTATCAAACTACAAAAACTAGAGTCATTACATTATCCCCAAATTTAAGGATTTTGAACCCAAAAAGAACAAGTTGCACAAAAAGGTGTGGGTACTGATCCAACATATGGCTCTTATGCTCCCATGATCTCTCCTACATACTCTCATTCCCCCAAAAAACTAGAACTAGAGGAATTAATCATCCACATAGGATCCTATCCTATCAATCCTCAATCACCACTAGGTACACAAAGAAATTGACCCCATCCTTGATGTTTATCTCACCCTAGTCAATAATATGTTCTGTGCTGTGCATGTATCTCCTCAACTACAACACATGGAAGATGCACTGCACTCACTCCAATTATTGGGGTAAGGATAGGAGGTAAGAAACCTCACAAACCCTTTAAAGGATATGGAATGGCCAAATAAACATTGAAGATACCTTGCTTCCAAAACCAAATCTATTCAATTCTCATTCTGGGGAGACTATTTGGAAACCATGATATCTGTGAACAAACTCTAAAGGACTAAAATGTCTGTATATATAAAAATTATATTATAAGTAGGATTTATTCATAAAATCATGGACCACATAAACCATATATATTATTGTCTACACCAATTATTTCCCAAAAAGATATGTCTCTCCAATATCAGTCTAGCACAAGTGTGGACTACAGAATCTCACATACAAGGGATTCAATGGTTCTATGATAATAGTAGAGAGATATAAGTTATTATAATAAAACTACAATAATGGTAAGTGATCCTCCTAGCTCTAGAAGAAGTATAACACACAATATCTCAATATATCCTCCAAATCCTAGATGTTATGCTTAGTATTTCCATTTTTAGAGTTGTGAAATGTCGCACTCATCTGTAACTAGGTCCCAAAATCCTTCTATGAACCCCTACACAACTATTTCAAGAACCAAGTATCATGGATGAAGAAGGTCTTCGTAGGTTCCCATGGATCTAGATGATCTCACGCACATACAACCACCCTAAACATTCTATTAAACTCTACTCCCTGATGGAAAGTAATTGTGGAAAATTGGCCTTTCAGTTGATAATCAACCATATAGTCTTATGGCCTCGCATTTCACACAAAATCCACATCAAAAAATACATCGATATTCCACCCCACTTCCTTTTCATGATCTAAAGAGGTTTAGTCGAACCTACTAGAATATGATTTTCTGATTTTATCTGTTAACTTGTGGGGAATCAAGAGACAAACTTGACAATTCTCTACCTCATTTCATCCCACTTAAACTAAACTAAAGTTCCCAATACATATTTTACACACAATGATTTATATCCAAGAGTGAGTTATAAAACACTCTCAACACCTCATCATAAAATGGGACTAAAACTACTGTTCTTTCCAGAGAAATGATGAAATGCTTCTCATCATCATTAAATACATAGTGTGAATCTCCTCATGGTGTTTGGTAACATAAAATGTCATATTTTACATCTCCAATTTGAGATTATATCACATGCGGAAGATGTGATGGAGTCGCTACCATCAATTGTAGATAAGCTACACACCTATACTCCACCAGGGTTATCTATAATGATGCAAACTGATCTGAAACCTCCATCACCAAATTAGAATTGGATTTACTACTATGGGAATCTTCCATCATGTTTCCCTTCCCTGAAATGTATATTATCCCAAAGTTGTATTCCTACAGGAACTTGAAAAAATGCCTCTATCTCAAATTGATATCTATATGGGTTAAGATGTACCAAAGACTCTAGTGGTCGGAGGAAACAATTAAAATATCTCATAAAAGATAATTCCCCCATATATTCAAGGTGAAACTACTTCTACTAACTCCATGTCATGGGTCATGTAGTTTTTTTTGTGGGGTCTTTACTACCTTGACCCATAAGTGATCACTATATGCCTCTACATCAAAACACATTAGATTATAACTCAAGAGGCATCACAAAATACCATATAAAAAATTCCCTCCTCTAGTTGCATCAAATTGGACAATTGATCAACCTCAGCCTCAAATCCTCGAAGTCTCCCTAACACTACTCAATCCAGGAAAATGGCTGCACTTTACAAATCATGTAATTCAAAGGTTAAACAATAATGGAAAATAATATCATGAACCTTTGATAGTACCCGATCATACCAAGGAATCACTACACCTATAAAAAACTCTTAGGTGGTTCCCAAGTGATCCCTAAATCAATCCTCCTTATATCCATATCTACACCAAGATCAGTGATGAAATTCACTATAAATTGAACCTCTCATATCCAAAACTGACACTTACATAGCTTAATGTATAGATGGTTCTCCTAGAGTAAGTATAGGAACATACTCAAATTCCTTGCATCCTCGAACTCAAATATAGATTATATGATAATTTCATAAATAAATAAAAATATAAATCGGTCCATGTATTCCTGGAAGATCTTATTCATAAATTCTATGAACAAAATGGGAGGAGTTTTCACACCAAAAGGCATCACTAATAAATCATAATTCCCATAGCAACATTGGAATGTCATATTTGGAATATTATCTTTGTAAACACTCATAAGATGATATCCATACCTGATATCAATCTTTGAAAACCAACATGTAAATTTCAACAAGTAAAAAGGTTATTAAAATTTAGAAAGGGTTACTTGTTCTTTAACATTTCCTAGTTCAAGTAATGGTAATCAACATTAATCTTCGTGATCCCATACTCCTTTTCCTGAACAACATTTAATCCTCCCAGGGGGACACACTGGGCCTGATAAAACATTTCTCTTGAAGGGATTTCAACTACACCCTCAGCACCTAGATCTCATTAGGTTCCATATGATATTCTACAGAATATATCATTATAGTCCCAGGGTACAAGTAAATGCAGAAGTCAATCTCCCAACTTAGTGGTAGTCTCGAAACATCTTTGAAAAAGATTTCCATACAATCCTCCACTACTGATGGAATCCAGATGCCTAAAGAGATCATTGCACCAAGGTCCAAACTCACCAACTAATTAGTGATCAGTTATTTCTTCCTTCTCAGGATCCCCACTCTCTTATCTATATGATATCTCACACCAATGAAGGAGAATCGCATCCCATATTTAAGTAGACATATAAATCTACTATGAATATAGTATATTTGGGCATGAATCATGGAAAACCATTTCATACCTAGGATGATGTTGTAAGGTTTCATCATAATAACAAATTCATCCCATGAGAATCTCTCTCTACTAAACTCCAAATTTCACTATCAATAGATATGAGGTATCAAATAATCAATCCCTGTAGGAATATTTATCCATAGTTAATGGACCAAAGAACCAATCAGAAGCTTGGACTCTATCACAAGGGATATGGAGATAAAGGAATAACTCACTCCTATTTCTAAAACTACTAGATCTAAGGTAGATAAGAAACATATCATTAACAAATTATCTCATGAGAAGCTTGATCAAATCCCTCCATAACCTAAAACTTCACATACCCACAACCGCTAACCATATGAGCCTAGCATGGGCCACCTATTGGTGGTGGTAGAAGTAAGTTGTAGCATTTTTCATCACCAACAGTTCCTCTTTCTAATGCTCCACCTACTCTCATTTCAACACTCCCTCCCTAAGGGTTTCTATAACCATTACTAGGAGATCTTTGTTCATGATGATTCCTATACCGTAGAGGTCTAACCAATGCATTACCACTATCAATAGAATAAAAATTTATGAAAACATGATCCATGTGACCTTGCCCGTTATAATCACATCATCACCCCTCTCCAATAGAATTGGACACTCTATGTGAACCATGTGACATAGATCCACGTTTTCTTATTTGGGCATGAGTATGTATCCTATTTTAATACCCCAACATATGATTCCTTCATGCCTCTATTGACTACTCATCCCCATGATGTCCACTGCTGAATCCTACATCTCAGCATCCCTATGCTAAAAAATTCTATATAACCAATATCTTATCTATCCCCTTACTATAATTGGGAATGAATAAGGAGACCTTACTAAATCAAATGTCTCTATGAAGTCCCTACTCAATCTTCTATACTTATAAGCATCCATTCTATACTATATTAATATAATATCATGTGAGGTCTATAAACCTTGAGGCATACTCAAAAATTGAAATATCATCATGTTTTATCTCAATAATATATTTAATATGCATAGATATAAATCTTAAAGGGTAATAATGTTTATGTAAAAACCATTCTAAGTTTATCCATGAGAGTTTCAACTCATCATGGGTCTGAGTAATCAATCCCCACCAGTTCCGTACTGCTCTAAGAATATGATTAGTCACAAGATCAACCATATAATTAGTTTGGGTATGAATAATAAAAAACTCAAACCACTACATCAAACCAATACTCTGTTTTATTAGGGTCTTAGTCACAAAAAAACTAATTGGTCTTTTTCAATGGAAATTGAGTATTGAAATAAGCCTATGTGCATTATCATCCTCACCAGTTTGTGTTATCTGCTTCCTGGAATGCAGTCGATCATCCACCTGAACCACCAGAGGTGGAGAAACATTATTCCCATTGGGTGTAATCTCTACTCTATGCTCTCTTGGAGGTAACACCTAATGAATGGGTCCTTGAACTAAGGCCTCATCACTCAACTGGTTATCATCACAACCCATGATCAGTATCCTATCAAGCTTTCATCGCAAAGGCATAATAAATGTTGACAATACTTACCATGTTTAGATGAGAATATATAGGGAGATAACTCTATAAGGAAATGAATACTAAAAGACTAAATCATATTTGATATATATACCGTTGTTTTTTCTACAACATATGTCTCATAATGAAGAAAATGATAAGCAGGTAGTCATAGTCCTGGTGTATGGATACATCAGCCACCGCACCATCACTGGGTTCGCTAACCTAAGAACCAAACTTGAGAGAATCTAACATCATTTTCCTAAGATCCCAAACTATTCCTCATAATATTTCTAAATCTAACCACTGACTTGAGGAAAAAACCACCTTTTATACCACTATATCACGACATGATCCACTAATACCCATTCAGGGCCAATAGTAGGTTAAGGATTACACCCCAAACCAACCTACAATAGGAAAGGGGATAGATACTAGCACTGATTAGGCATATAAATGAAAAGATAATACTTATCCTATATACCTTTATAAACACATACAACCAAATCCATTAAATAGTTCATAGTAAAAATAACAAACTAGAACATCTAGAGAGTAAAAAATGCATGAAACAACCTCTAAGAAATACATCAATGTATAGTATGGTAATATAAAATATATAAATGTGAAAAATAAACACCCCATTATATATTATTTCCCAATCTGAAAATAGATAGGAAATTGGGAAACTGAAGAGATCTCATCTCCCAATATCTAAGGTCAACCACTGAACATGGTCAGTGCTTCAAAGTACCTCTATTCTCATATGAAACCAGGTCCACCAATGCCACCGCTGATCTTACTATTTTCTATATAGGGATCAACATGTGTGGACATATCCCATCTCAAGGTTAGTATATACATACCTAGAAATATTTTCCAAAAACTAAGATAGAATATATATGAAAATAACAATAGTTAACTCAATTCATAAGGAAATAGGGTAAATAAACCCAATATTTGATATGTTCAAAAGAAACCCAAGTAAAGAGAAAGGGGATATCTGTATTCAAAACCTAATAAAAATTATGAGTCAACTTATTCCTCCCAAAGGTTTATCTCTAATTTAAAACACCATGTGAAACCTCACAAGAAATAGAGTGAAGGTCCTGCATCACACCACTACGCTCCATAGTCAAGGGACCACTACTTAGAGTGGAGGTCCCGCTCCATGTTGGATCTCAAAGAAGAGGGAGTGCCACAAAATAAATTGGGGGCACGGGAACTATTTAGTATGGTGGAATACTAACTCTACCTATATAAATATTATGATCTACCCATATTATAGTGCTTCAGGGGAGTACCGACCCTGAAATATCTCTAATGAACAAGCTCGATCACTGCCACCTGCCAAGCATCATTGGAATAAGTGTATCACTCATAAAACCTCATGTTGTATCTTTAATGTCAGAATGAAGGCTACTATCATGTATAATGAAAAAAACTACTTAGTATAGGCTACTTTTAGGAAAAAATAAAATTCCAAAAGAAGGATATACATAAGGTATAATTTTATGGTAAAAGTACATGATGTGTATATAGGCCTACATTGTGTGTGACTCTTTTTGGAAACTTGGGTGTATCCTCCTTTCGATATAGCATAGATAGTTATTTGTCTCCTTAAAGTGTGTACATGGGATCATAAAATGTGTGACTCTAATAACACATATGTGTAACGACCCAAAATTTCATTAATGGAAAATCCCTCTTGATCCAGATAAATGTTTCTTTATGAAAAATGTTTTTATAAGATATCAACTTTTTTTTAGTTTTACTTTAAGATTTTTGACCGTTACTTTTATAGTCATTGAACAGTGATCATCTGGGTAGTTTAAATATAAGGCTTTAACGAACCAATTTTCTACTCAGACAAAGGAAGCGATGGCCTCATCCAGTATAATTGCCCCTTACGAAGCCCATTTGTCGGAGCTCGGAAAAGAGGTGGCGTCTTTGGGCTTTGCCCTTGACCAAGACCAAGCTGAGCTTCATCAAGTCAAGCTCGAACGTGATCGTCTATAGGAAAAATGGAAGTTGATAGAGATTACCACTCGAGCGATGTTATCCGAGCAACCCCAAGAGTCTGTCACCATCGCACACCTTACCCTTAGGTCTTATGCGGCTATTTTAAGGGGTTATGTAACAAATAAGTAGCACCATGTTCATGTACATTATTTTTTTATATAATAGTGAATATAATTTCTAGTCATTTTTGATGCATTGTAATTAGTTTTTAAAGTACAAATGGTGTTTTTAGTTATTATTTAATTAAGAATTATATTTTATTAAATTAAAGGATTTTTGAATTAAATAATATTTTAATAAAATATTATTATTAATATTAAATTAATTTTTATTAAATATAAATGATCTTATAATTTTATGAATGCAATTAAATTTTTTATTAAGGTTTGAAAGCCATTTCTGTCAAAACCCGTGAATTTTTTATAAATGTCGGTTTTTATTTTAAAAGTGAAAATTCACATATCTAGAAAATTATTTAGATAAAATAAATATTATTTTTGGAATCAGGACGTCTAAATTATCCAACGGTGAATTTTTCATAATTTTCTGAGACAGTCAAAGTTTTGGGAAAAAATTAAATACCATTTAAATATATAATGTGTTTTATGACATCATAATGACCCAATGGTGATGTAATAAAATACCATAATCCTTATGTTCGGCCAATATATGTTTTATCATTAAATTAATGAGGTTTTGGGTTTGTTTGACTCACTTTTAAAAGCATTAATGGAGCCCTCAAGACTTATTCAACACTTTACCTTTTTAAATTAATTTCCATGGGAGTGTGACTCACCTCCACATAAGAAACCCTAATTTTTTAATAAGTTCGGACCTTGGACTTATAAAATATTATTTTCCTCTTTCCTTTTCCAGAAACCATGGGCAAATACCATGGTATGGTTTGTGGTTTGGATTATTTTAATATAAGGGGTCCCAAACCTAAATAATAAAGAATTCTCTCACCTTTCCTATATAAACCCACCCAAGCTCCCACTTCCTCCTCACTCAAAGCCCTTGAAGTTCGTCAAACCTCTGCCCTACTCTCTCTATAATCCTCTCAAGGTGCCCCAATCTCCCAAGAAGCCTCTCTCTAGCTGTTGGAAGCACACTTCCAAGTAAGGGGTTTTCTTCCTTTCTCATTTTTTTGTCAATTTTCATTAAGTTGTATTTCCCTTTTTATTTCAATTATGAATGTTGGGGTATGGTTTCGCACCTCCCCCATACTGCCCTCTTATTGTTTTAATGATGGGAGAACGCTTTCTCTCTCATTAAATGCCTCCCATGTACACCCGTTACTATGCCGAAATTCCAAAAGGAACTTCTCTCTCTTCTTTTACATTCAAGCAATACTTTTGTATCATGAATCTAAATTCCATTTCTATTGTTGGGACATGTATATATATGATCTCCTTACTGTCCATTACATGTAAATATGATGAGGAACCCCTTTCTCTCTCATCAACCTTTTTTATGAATTCTTATGTCACGCTGTTACGCTGCCGAAATCGCACCGATTTTCTAAGCCAATGTCTTTGTGTAGTGAATACCATGCCCATTTCTCTATCAACGGTATTCACCTTTATGAACATTTACATATTGATTATAAAGTTTCATGTATGAATTCCACTTTACTTTATCGTGGAATAAATGATTATGTTTTATGTATCCATGTTTTATGATCCATGTGGCACACTTATGCATGAAATGAAATGTTTAAGAAGGGTGCGCCCTTTATAGCGCTCCAATGCATTGGGTAAAGTATAGTATCATGATACGTCATGTGCAATGAGTGTTGACTCATGCTAATTCAAGTGCAACGAGGGTTTACTCGTGCTTCAAGTGCAATGAGGGTTTACTCTTGCTCCATGTGCAATGAGCCTTGGCTCATGCTAATTCAATGTTAAGTGTTGTTGCCACATTTCCATGTTATGATCATCATGCTTTATCATGCCTTTATGTTCATGTTTCTATTATGCTCTATTGATATGCCTATTTCCTAACATGTATTTCACTCCTCATGTTATTCATTGTTTACTCCCTTACTGGGCTTTATAGCTCACCCTTTTCTTATGCATGTCCTCAGGTTATCCCATGCAATGCTAAGTACGAAGGAATGTAGTGGTCATGTAAAGGAAGTTTTCAATAAAGATGTTGAATTTCAAGTTTAAAGTTTTTATGTAATGATCCTAAGCCCCAAAGACACTAAACCTCTCGATCTTCTTTGTTGGATCAAGTGAAGTTTTATGTAATAAAGCATGTTTAAGTTGTAATAAAAAGCAGGGTTGTCATAGTTGGTATCAAAGGATAGGTTTAGTTATTTTTGGGATTAGGAAACCCTAGTAAAGACTTAGATAAAAGACTAAGTATAATAAAAGAATCCCTAAGTTTTGGTAAATACTAAGTAAGTGGTTTATCAAAAAAATACATCCCTGTCTGGATACGAGCAGGTAGAGGCGGCTCTGGCACAGATGTATCCTAGGGGTAAAACCCGAAAATACCGCTTTGAGCTAGACTCGAATGGGAACTGGTGCACGACAACGGGCCTTTCTGCACTCTTGGTTACGACACTCCCGGGGGATATGTTTTGATGAATTCACAATCTTAGTATGAACCCTTATTAAAGGAAAAATTCCCCTAAGAATATATTTTAGAAGGAAGATCATGAAAATCCTGGATTGAATCCTATAGACTCATGAGTTAAAGAGATTAAAGTTTATTTATAAGTCATCAACTTTTGTCTTTGGATTAACCTTTATGTGTTACCCCTAACTTTCTTTTATTCCAGCCAATGGCCGGTAATAGGAGAACTCGGGCTAACAACCATTGTGAAGATCAGTGTAATGATTGTACTTATGAGATGCCCAATCCAATGGGAGCGGGAATCGCGAACTTTGTCACGCTTCTCTCTCAGCTAACTCAAGTTTTGAATAGAAACACTGGTCAAGAGGAACGTTCAACCCCCCCTAAGAAAGAACAAGTCGCAATTGAAAGCTTCATGAGACAAAGGCCTCTTACTTTTAGTGGATCATCTGATCCCACGATCGCTGAACAATGGATCAACTCCATTGAGAAGATATTCTCCATCCTCCAATGCTCTGAAAAAGAGAAGGTTCTCCTGGCGGCTTATCGTATGGAGGGTGAAGCTGATCAATGGTGGACGTTGATCAAAAATACGAAGCCTGAGGAGGAGATCAAGGCTTTGTAATGGAAGGTATTCCGGAAGATGTTTTTCGATAAATATTTTCCATGCACCCTCCGTCTTAAGATGGAAAGGGACTTCCTTTCCCTCAAGCAGAAAGATGAGGAATCTGTGGGAGCGTACGAGGAAAACTTCACAAGGCTTGCACGATATGCTTCCGGCTTTGTCGTTACCCCCGAATGCAAGGTTGACCACTTCATTGGTGGGTTGAAGCCTAGCTTGCGGAAAGCATTAGCGATCCGTGACTTCGACAGCTATGAGGAAATTGTCCGATGTGCCCTCAAGGTTGAAATGGAGATCGGAGAATCACAGGGGTATCATGGGGACAAGAAGAGGAAGGTGGACTTCAATGCTAGTGGTCCGATGGATAAATCCAACAGCGCTAAGAAATTCCAGCACCCCACTTTCCAAAAGTGTGGAAAGAAGCACCCTGGAAATTGCCTTAGGGGGGCAAGAAAATGCTTCAAGTGTGGAAGAGAAGGGCACCTAGCTGTTAACTGTCAGCAAGAAGGACCCGCGGCTGCGACAGACGAGAGGAACGCTCCATTAGAACCTCAACGCGTTGTTCAATGCTTCAAATGCAAAGAACCGGGTCATTTTGCGAATCAGTGCCCTAATCCAAGGGTTATCGGAGGCAATCAACAACCTCCAAGACAGCAAGGAAGATCTTTTGCCATCACTTCTGCCGAAGTGAACCCCGACAACGAAGTGGTGACAGGTACACTAGTTATTCATTCAAGAATAGAGAACGTACTTTTTGATTCAGGTTCTACGCATTCTTTTGTATCTCAAAAGTTTAGTAGAATAATCCCTGCACCACCACAAATCATGGAAGTAAAGATGTCAGTGAGTACGGAAAATGGGGCAATCATTGCATCCCATGAGTATAAGTCCTCCCCTGTTATAATCTGTGGATTGAATTTCCCGGCGAACCTCGTCATACTCCCTTTGGTGGAATTTGATGCAATTCTTGGCATGGATTGGCTTTCCTTATATAGAGCCAACATAAATTGTCGGGAGAGGGAAATCACACTCCATATGGAGAATCGACCCCCGATTCTTTACAAGTGTCAGGAGGAAGATGAATCTCCTTTAGCTCCATCATCTCAAGCATGGATATTACTGCCTTATGAGCACGCATATCTGGCTCAGATGATTAAGTCCAAGGAAGAAACCACCCTTGAAGAAATGCCTATTGTGAGGGAATTCACTGAAGTATTTCCCGAGGAACTTTCGGGTCTTCCTCCAAGAAGAGATGTTGAGTTCTCAATTGAACTTATACCTGGGGCGCTACCAATATCCAAGACTCCATATAGAATGGCTGTAGTTGAGCTTGAAGAACTGAAGAAACAACTACAAGAGAATCTGGATAAAGGGTTTATACGCCCAAGTGCATCACCATGGGGTGCACCAGTCCTCTTTGTCAAGAAGAAGGATGGGTCAATGCGGCTTTGCATCGATTATCGTGAACTTAACAAAATCATGATAAAGAACAACTATCCTCTCCCAAGAATCGATGACTTGTTTGATCAGCTGCGTGGAGCACAATACTTCTCCAAGGTCGACTTGCGGTCGGGATATTACCAAGTAAGGGTGAAGAAGGAAGATATCCCCAAGACTGCTTTTCGTACAAGGTACGGGCACTATGAATTCATAGTAATGCCTTTCGGACTCACCAATGCTCCAGAAATATTCATGTACTTGATGAATAGAGTCTTTAGAGATTACCTAGACAAATTTGTGGTAGTCTTTATAGATGATATTCTAATATACTCCAAAACCAAGGAGGACCATGAGGAGCATTTAAAAACTGTACTAGAGACTTTGCGCAAGGAGAATCTCTATGCCAAGTACAACAAGTGTGATTTCTGGTTGAAGGAGGTTTCATTCTTGGGTCATAACATCACAAGCAATGGGATATCTGTGGACCCCTCCAAAACAGATGCAATTGAGGGATGGATGAGGCCAACATCGGTAACTGATATCCGTAGCTTCTTGGGGTTAGCTGGATATTATCGACGATTTTTGAGAAATTTCTCACGATTGTCCAACCCTCTTACCAAGCTAACTCGAAAGGGAGTAAAGTTTGCTTGGAGTGATGAATGCGAAGAAAGCTTCAAGGAGTTGAAAATGAGGCTTATCACTGCACCCGTGCTCACTTTACCCACAAGTGGGGAGATTTTGTGGTATTCAATGATGCTTCGAAGAAGGGCTTAGGATGTGTGCTGATGCAGAATGATAAAGTGATTTCCTATGCCTCAAGGCAGTTGAAAATCCATGAGCGAAACTATCCAACGCATGATCTGGAGTTGGCGGTGGTGATCTTTGCCTTGAAAATATGGCGGCATTATCTCTATGGAGAGAAATGTGAGATATATACTGACCACAAGAGTCTTAAATATATATTCACACAGAAAGAGCTTAATATGCGCCAGAGAAGATGGATAGAGCTCATCAAGTATTATGACTGTTCAATACATTACCACCCTGGGAAGGCGAACAAGGTGGCGGATGCCCTAAGTAGAAAGGATCCAGCAATTCTATCAATGATGAGAATTGAGAAGGATCCAATCTTCTTAGACTTGATGAAGATGGGCGTGGGAATCATAAAGAAGGGAACATCATCAATCCTTTCACAAATGATTGCTCAACCATCTCTTTTGGAAATGTTAAAGGATGCTCAAAAGGATGATGCAGGAATCCAAGAAAAAGTGGAAGCTATCAAAAAGGGAAAATCCTCAGAGTTTAATGGTAATGAAGAAGGAATTGTGTGGTTTGGGAAAAGACTATGTGTTCCATCAAGTTCGGAGCTCAAGAAGGAACTTTTGGATGATGCACATAGTTCAAATTTCTCTATTCACCCAGGGAGCACAAAGATGTATCGATATATCCGAGAAAACTTTTGGTGGGATAATATGAAGAAGGAGATCGCTGAATATACATCAAAGTGTCTGGTGTGTCAGCAAGTGAAGGTAGAGAGGCAGAAGTCTAAGGGGATGATGCAACCATTGCCCATACCAGAATGGAAATGGGAGAACATCACCATGGACTTCGTCACTGGACTTCCAAGGACATCCAAAGGCAACAATGCAATCTGGGTTGTTGTGGATCGTCTTACAAAGACTGCACACTTCATTTCTATTCGAGAGGATTTCTCTTTGGATCAACTGGCACGGATATATATCAGGGAAGTGGTACGGTTTCATGGAGTACCACTATCTATTGTGTCTGACCGAGATCCAAGATTTACCTCTACGTTTTGGAAGAGTCTTCAACATGCTCTGAATACTGAACTGAACTTCAGTACGGCCTATCATCCTCAAACTGATGGCCAATCCGAGCGGACTATCCAAACACTTGAGGATATGTTGAGAGCGTGCTCAATGGACTTTAAAGGAGGATGGGATCAACATCTTCCTCTAGTTGAGTTCTCTTATAATAATAGTTTCCACTCGAGCATCCAAATGGGACCATATGAAGCCCTGTATGGGAAAAGGTGTAGAACACCGGCATGTTGGGATGAGGTCGGTGAACGTAAGCTGCTTGGACCTGAAATGGTCGAAGAAATGGTGGAGAAGGTGAAAACCATTCAGCAGCATATCAAGGTAGCCCAGAGTCGGCAGAAGAGTTATGCAGATAATCGTCGATGAGACCTTGAGTTTAAAGTCGGAGACATGGTGTTTTTACGCATATCTCCGTGGAAGAAGGTCATGAGGTTTGGAAAGAAAGGGAAGTTAAGTCCAAGGTACATCGGCCCCTTTGAGATTCTTGATCGTGTTGGGGCTGTGGCCTATCGACTAGAACTTCCACCTACTATGGCCAAGGTGCATGATGTCTTCCATGTATCCCTCTTAAAGAAGTACATACCAGACCCTTCACATGTACTCTCTTCCGAGGTGGTACAATTAGAAGACGATCTTTCTTATGAGGAGCAACCAGTGAAGATCTTAGATCGTAGAGAAAAAGTTCTACGAAATAAGACAATGCCCCTCATCAAGGTGTTGTGGAGAAACCACAAGTTTGAAGAAGCAACTTGGGAGTCGGAGGATATGATGAAGCTAAGTTACCCACATTTTTTTAGTGTGGGAAAAGGAAAATTTCGAGGGCGAAATTTCTTAAGGGGGGAATGTTGTAATGACCCAAAATTTCATTAATGGAAAATCCCTCTTGATCCAGTTAAATGTTTCTTTATGAAAAATGTTTTTATAAGATATCAACTTTTTTTTAGTTTTACTTTAATATTTGTGACCGTTACTTTTATAGTCGTTGAATAGTGATCATCTGGGTAGTTTAAATATAAGGCTTTAACGAACCAATTTTCTACTCAGACAAAGGAAGCGATGGCCTCATCCAGTAGAATTGCCCCTTACGAAGCCCATTTGTCGGAGCTCGGAAAAGAGGTGGCGTCTTTGGGCTTTTCCCTTGACCAAGCCCAAGTTGAGCTTCATCAAGTCAAGCTCGAACATGATCGTCTACGGGAAAAATTGAAGTTGATAGAGATTACCACTCGAGCAATGTTATCCGAGCAACCCCAAGAGTCTGTCACCATCGCACACCTTACCCTTAGGTCTTATGCAGCTATTTTAAGGGGTTATGTAACAAATAAGTAGCACCATGTTCATGTACATTATTTTTGTATATAATAGTGAATATAATTTCTAGTCATTTTTGATGCATTGTAATTAGTTTTTAAAGTAAAAATGGTGTTTTTAGTTATTATTTAATTAAGAATTATATTTTATTAAATTAAAGGATTTTTTAATTAAATAATATTTTAATAAAATATTATTATTAATATTAAATTAATTTTTATTAAATATAAATGATCTTATAATTTTATGAATGCAATTAAAATTTTTATTAAGGTTTGAAAGCCATTTCTGTCAAAACCCGTGAATTTTTTATAAATGTCGGTTTTTATTTTAAAAGTGAAAATTAACATATCTAGAAAATTATTTAGATAAAATAAATATTATTTTTGGAATCAGGACGTCGAAATTATCCAACGGTGAATTTTTCATAATTTTCTGAGACAGTCAAATTTTTGGGTAAAAATTAAATACCATTTAAATATATAATGTGTTTTATGACATCATAATGACCCAATGGTGATGTAATAAAATACCATAATCCTTATGTTCGGACAATATATGTTTTATCATTAAATTAATGAGGTTTTGGGTTTGTTTGACTCACTTTTCAAAGCATTAATGGAGCCCTCAAGACTTATTCAACACTTTGCCTTTTAAATTAATTTCCATGGGAGTGTGACTCACCTCCACATAAGCAACCCTAATTTTTTAATAAGTTCGGACCTTGGACGTGTAAAATATTATTTTCCTCTTTCCGTTTCTAGAAACCATGGGCAAATACCATGGGATGGTTTGTGGTTTGGATTATTTTAATATAAGGGGTCCCAAACCTAAATAATAAAGAATTCTCTCACCTTTCCTATATAAACCCACCCAAGCTCCCAATTCCTCCTCACTCAAAGCCCTTGAAGTTCGTCCAACCTCTGCTCTACTCTCTCTAGAATCCTCTCAAGGTGCCCCAATCTCCCAAGAAGCCTCTCACAAGCCTCTCTCTAGCCTTTGGAAGGACACTTCCAAGTAAGGGGTTTTCTTCCTTTCTCATTTTTTTGTCAATTTTCATTAAGTTGTATTTCCCTTTTTATTTCAATTATGAATGTTGGGGTATGGTTTCACACCTCCCCCATACTTCCCTCTTATTGTTTGAATTATGGGAGAACCCTTTCTCTCTCATTAAATGCCTCCCATGTACACCCGTTACTATGCCGAAATTCCGAAAGGAACTTCTCTATCTTCTTTTACATTCAAGCAATACTTTTGTATCATGAATCTAAATTCCATTTCTATTGTTGGGAAATGTATATATATGATCTCCTTACTGTCCATTACATGTAAATATGATAATGAACCCCTTTCTCTCTCATCAACCTTTTTTATGAATTCTTATGTCACGCCGTTACGCTGCCTAAATCGCACCGATTTTCTAAGCCAATGTCTTTGTGTAGTGAATACCATGCCCATTTCTCCATCAAGGGTATTCACCTTTATGCACATTTACATATTGATTATAAAGTTTAATGTATGAATTCCACTTTCCTTTATCGTGGAAGAAATGATTATGTTTTATGAATCCATGTTTTATGATCCATGTGGCACACTTATGCATGAAATGAAATGTTTAAGAAGGGTGCGCCCTTTATAGCGCTCCAATGCATTGGGTAAAGTATAGTATCATGATATGTCATGTGCATTTAGTGTTGACTCATGCTAATTCAAGTGCAACGAGGGTTTACTTGTGCATCAAGTGCAATGAGGGTTTACTCATGCTCCATGTGCAATGAGTCGTGGCTCATGCTAATTCAATGTTAAGTGTTGTTGCCACATTTCCATGTTATGATCATCATGCTTTATCATGCCTTTATGTTCAAGTTTCTATTATGCTCTATTGATATGACTATTTCCTAACATGTATTTCACTCCTCATGTTAGTCATTGTTTACTCCCTTACTGGGCTTTATAGCTCACCCTTTTCTTATGCATGTCCTCGGGTTATCCCATGCAATGCTAAGTACGAAGGAATGTAGTGGTCATGTAAAGGAAGTTTTCAATAAAGATGTTGTATTTCAAGTTTAAAGTATTTATGTAATTATCCTAAGCCCCAAAGACACTAAACCTCTCGATCTTCTTTGTTGGATCAAGTGAAGTTTTATGTAATAAAGCATTTTTAAGTTGTAATAAAAAGCAGGGTTGTCATAATATGGGCATGTCTTTCCTGGGACATGGATTAGGAATCTATTTCTCAAACCACAATATGTCTCTACTGTAACATGGTGTGTAAGTTCACCTGAGGTACTGGGTGTGTGCTCTCGGCACACATCTCTAATTTCTATATTCCTATACATGGCATGCCTCTAGGGGGACATAGCGTGTCTTGTCACATGAGGTCTTGGTAATATATTATTATCACATGGCATGGATTCCAAGGTAGGATCACATGGTGTGTGGGCCTAGTCAAATTATGTGTGATATTTAACTCACATGAAACCCTAGCCACCATGAGAACTTGTGATACATGGTAGGTGTTTCTCCAGGGTACATAGCATGTAGTTTGATTTTACAAAAAAAGTGAATTATGACTTTATAAAAATTTCAGATCCATTATTACCAATACCTTTTATAAAATTTAATCACTCGAATCCATTAAAAACTTAGGGGAAATCCTCCAATCATCAATCCCTGACCTCTAGTGGATGGACATTTTTTTTTTAAAAGGTTGGGGCCGAAGCCTCATTTTTATTAATAAAGCAGAGCAAAGACCTCTTTTAACTGGGTAGAGGGAGACCCATTACATAGCCCGAAGGCCCAGTGGGCTTATATCCCATTACATAGCCCGTAGGCCCAAAGTTTTGGCCAAATTCCTATTCTGTGAATAGTAACCCGGCAGCTACAGTACCCGCTACAGTACCACCGCCGCTACAGTGCCCTGCTGCCGCTACAGAACTGCTACAGTACCTGCGCCCAATGGGTTTTGAACCCCCATTTTTCATGTAGTATTACGGGGTGCTTACCACTAAGCCAAACCCCAAATACCTCTAGTGGATGGACATTATAACTATGATCTTCTACTAAGTAGTTGATGCACCTCTCATCACTATACAAGGGTATCAATCCATTATTATATCACCCACATCTCATAACACATATATTTCCATATAAAAAACCAATCCCGACACCATTCATCTATCCTTATGGAATATGAGGGTTTGAAAATGCTCGAATATATCCTAGTAATGTTGAATCACCAAACTCATAGGCCAATTATAAAGAATATGAAGAATGGTGGTGGGAAAATCATAAGAATAAGGTAAGATTATCATTAGCCAATGTGATATCAACCAATGACCATAGATTATGGAAAACAAGGTTTTGAAAATATGGGAAATTAAGATAAACAATTTGGTTCCAGAACACCAAATAAAATTTGTCTCATGCGAAGAATAGAAATCACAAAAAAGTAATAATATATGAAATACATACTTAATAATTGAATAAAATGGAAGATATCCAAAAAAAATTAAGAGCCCTTCCTCAATAATAGATTGACAATTGGTGAAGAAGTCATCTACAAGTGATGATGATAAAGATTCTTCTATGTTAATCATTCATCTTATGAATTCCCTTGATCATTGATGATGATCCACATTCCTGAGTTGTCAATGCAAATGAATCTCTCCACCTCCTATCTAATATAATAGGGTTATGCGGATAACTATGGATATTTTCATAATGACATATAAATATTTATGAAATTATGGTTTTTTGCCACTTATATAAATTAATTTAATAAATTAATTAATCCATTTAATGTACCTGCCAGTGGCTGCCTTCAACTGAATGCTTCACACCGACCAACTTCATGGTTCACCTAGGGTGAACCCGATGTTTGGAAAAATAATGCGGTCTCCTATTTCCCATATGAGCTCCTTATCAATGGGGAAACAATTTATTCTTAAAATATGTGTTCACATAATTTAATATATAATGAAATTTTTAGTATATTTATTCTGGGGTCTTACGACTCCCAGAATATAGTGTCAACTCTGAGGAAATTCTAGAGATAAGTATAAAAATATTCAAAAGATAAAACTCTAGAAACTAGAGTCATTATAGGTTTCTTTCATGGTTTTTAGGTTTTAAGTATTCCCCTATTAATTTAGGTTAGTGTTTTGTTATATTTATTAAGTCAATGGTGATATGTTTATAGTAGATGTTTTCCCTTGAGTTTAGTAATCCCTAAAAATTAAAAATGGGTCCTTGTGCGGTCAAGTATTTATTAGGTTTTGAGAGTAGTTTCTTTGAATGGAATTGACCTTTCTAGAGAGGAATATCTCCAAAAAATTATATTTTCGGATGTTTCTTTCATATGATTCTGTTGATGTTGAAATGTTTGATTTTGTGCTATTATGATTGAGGTTATTATTCTTTGAGTTTTTTTGGGTTTTAAGTAGTGGTAAAATCCATTTCTGAGAGCTATGTTTTATTATCCACATATATGGTTATCTCAATTACATAAATATACAGAAAATATTTCATTTAAATACATTCATAAAAACTTTTAGGTTTAGAGTTTTAGATAATTAGAATATAGCATTAACCAATAAAAATTATGTCATTTTTTACTAATAAACATTTTTTCTACTATATAAGAAACTTTTTAATTCATAAAAATTCTTCAAAATCTCTTAGAAAATCTCAACATAAGATACTCTTCTATAAAATTCATATTTTTCTTAACTTCATAAACCAAGGTAACGAAAAGATAACAAAAGGGTGAACTTAGATGCTTAGTAAGGTAAAACATAAGTAATAACAATAAACGAACATAAGTGGGTATAAGATGATAATATGGTTATAATAAAGATACATGATAATGTTATTCCCAAAAAAGAATTGATAAAAAAACATGGTGTGAGGAATGAGATAACATGAGACTATATCATGAAAACTCCATGTATCATAAAAACAAGCATACATAGAAAAGCGTGGAAACATGAGTCAATAAACATGATCTATGATAGCATAATATAATAATTCATATCATCATTAAAATATGGAACAAACATTATTATATAGAACATTACATTCATGAGATACACCATCAGTGCCCATTATTATGTGAAAATAAAACAAACTCATGAATACTTTTCTGATCTGATATAAATCCATAACAAATGAATTATAGAGAGATATTGGATCTCACCCATCATTCATTCGTACTTAACTGAGCCACTTGAAAATAGACATTCATCATATCATAAAGAACCCATGGGAAGAAAAATGTGTTATATTCCTCACATAATAAAGAACCCAAATAAAGAAAGGGGGTTTCATGACCTTTTAAAATATATTCACATATAAAATCTATTTATAATTCCATCAATAATAATAACATGATAAACCCATGGAAAATATTTGAGTATCCAAATATAATCAGTAACTTTATATTTAAATACCCTTCAACCAAGATGATAAAGCATGTGTTATTTAAAACATATAGATAAATGGGATAATTTTATTTCAATAATTTACCAAATAAATATATTTATGGAATCTTGGGGAACATATTTCAATTAAATAAATGGAAAAAAGGGTATTCACAAAGCAAAGGCATTGAAATGTTTTTACTATTCATGGTGGATGGTTAAAAATGAAAAAGGTAGTGATGGATCATATATCTGATATCAAATAACTCTATAAAATCCATATAAAAAATTAATGTGGATGGTAACATTTTGAGAATATCCTCGGTTAATAATAAGTTATGTCAAAGGAAAATAACTTAGATGAAAAAACATTTTTTAATATTTTTCAATAAATCAATTCTGAAATAATAAATATCCTTGATATTTTGAAATAATTTTAAAATACATATTTTATAAATATATAACAAAAACAATTTCTTTTATAAGCCATGATAAAATATAGAGAAAGCTTCATATAAATTAACAAAAGTGGCAGAAATAATATTCAAATAAAAATCATTAAAAGAGATGTTTTTTACACTATGATAATAACAACTCAAAGAGAAAATGTTAAAAAGGTCAATTAGTCTAAAATGATCTTAATAACTTTTTTATCCTTAGAAAATGAAATTTTTAAAAGAATCTAATGAATATAGACATGGAAAATGAGTGGTTCTTAACCGATAAGAAGAGACATTGTCAGTTTCACTTACAAGAATCACTTTAAGAAAAATATAAGTCAAGGGGAAATGAAATTATGTGTTAACATATAAAACCCCAAGAATAGAAAAATAAAATTATTATGGGTTTTATAAATAATAAAAATTATCCAAATGTATTATATTTCAGAAAAAATCTTGACTTGAAAATATGATTGGAAACAAAACACTTATGGTTTGATTAAGATTTTAATTAAAAACCCTTTAAATATTGGTATATTTTGAATCAAAGTACATTTAAAATAGAACATGTTATAGATCTTTAAAACATCATGAATATGTTAAAGGATATTCATTATGCAGTATTCATTTCATATTAGAATATCATGGTTCACACTATGAATTATGTCTAAAGAAATTAAATTTGAGACAAAGAACCACCTAAAAACTAAGAACCTTTTGGGTCAAAAACCCCTTGGATTATATGATTCCATATAAAAAAATTAAATAGAATGAATAATGATATAATCATGATAAAAAATATTAATAACGAATTGGATAAACCATTCAAAATAAAACTTTAATCTCTTTAATAAAAAAATAAATAGATAAATCATCTATTTTAGAAACATATTAATATATATACTCTTTTATATGCTTCATTTATAATTATTCTCTAAATTTCTATTAGTTAGTTATTATCTATTTTTAATATCAGGTGTGAGTAATCTTGATCATTTTGAACTAGTTATGTAATAGTGGTGTTGTTATTCATTATTCTATAAAGGTTCATCATTATCATGTCATAAAAGATTTCATAATTTATGTTTTATAATTATTTAAAATTTTATAATTTCATTATATGGATGTTTTGGTTATGGTTTTTGTAGACTAAATTGTCAACAAGCATGTTTCGGTGAATTTTAACAAACTAGTGGTGGTTTTTTATTAATGACGCTAATATTAATGTTACCATTATTGAAAAAATAATATTTATTTTATTATCTACATAATTTATTATCATTAATTATGTTCTCATATTCATCCATTATATTTTTTATAGCGTTGTTTAGGTAGGTGGTTAGACCAACACAAACATGAACATACCATAATTAATAGATGATTATGATTATGAAAGTGATTTTTTTTGGAATAATATCTTTATTACATGATAATAATTTTATTATTATCATAATTTAAATGTTTTTAATCATATTTTAAGTGGTTTTAATAAATAATAAATGAACTAGATTAAATACATGACAAGATACTTTGTAGAGGCGGTAGTCTGCATAATACATGATTAACGTTTTCATTTCTTGAATATTAAGAGGGAAAGAAAGTATATTATATTTTTATCTTCATTATCATGATTATATTATATTTTTCATTTTTATTTTTCAATTTCACCCATATATTCATTGAAGAGAGGCGGTGGTGAAATATTGATAATTTTTGTATCATGGAGGAGGTATTCAGCACAAAGCAAGAATGAAGGTTTTATTTTCCTAAATAGAAAAGGGTAAAGTTGGTTAATAGTTATTACCTTATAATAATAAAATTAATTAAAAAATACTAATTTAATTATATATTAAATTTAAAAATATATTTGTAAAATAAAGAACAAAAATAAAAGAAGTTAAGAGAATGTACTCGTGTTGAGGCCTTGGTCCTTCCTTTGGAAGGATCCTTATAAATTAAGGTATTAATAAAATATATTGTGGGAAGAGTATTAAGGAAAAAAGAATATAATAATATGGGTAGAAAAATTATATAGTTTCAATAGAAAATAGAAATATTTTCTTAGTCTAAAAGGGGTGGTGTGATGCACCTTTTATAAGTGGTGGGGATGGAATGTTTTTATTATAATCAATTAATATAATGTGAGAACTTGTTAAACATGTCAAGTGGCTCCAAAAAGTAAAATAATTGAGTAGGGGATGATATAAGGTCTATAATACCTCAAAAATACATTTTAACACATGTTATAAACAATTCTTTAAGTCTTTTACTCTTGTAATTGTCACTTTTACCATTTTTGGTTTTACTGTGGTAACTAGTTTTTACCTAAGTAAATCATTTTTTATACCTAAAAATAAAATGAAATTTTTTAAATAATTTTTAACTAATGATTCAAAATATGAAATATATTTTATTAGTTACAATTTATATGTGTAATAGAAATAAATTTTAACATTAGTGCATGTAATGTGTAAAAATCCATTTTTAGAAAAGGTGTATTTTTAACCTTAAAGTTGATATATAGGAAAACATTATCAACATATATGATTTTCATGATATAAATTTTATTATTATAAAACAAATTAATTTTTTGTATCTTTTAAATAAATTAAAAAAGTTTATCAAAATAATATTTTAGTAAAAGAATAGACCAAAAACATTTTTTATTGGAAAATATTACCTAAGTCTTTAAAATGTTAAAAATAGGTATTATAAATTCAATATATTATTCTTTTTAAAATGTATATATTTTCTTGTTAAATATTTATTTGAAAAATTAAAATGTTTTATACCCTTATAAGCCTTTCTTATATAATTATAAAGTTATTGTTTTGGTAAAAACTCTATTTTCACCACTCACCTAAAAATAAAGTATTTCCGAAAATTCACAAAAAAATTATCCTAGAATAATGTTGTTATTAAAAATAATAAATTAAGATAATTTTTTAAAATTAAAATTAAAAATGTAATAATTAACTTTCAAATAAAAATATAATGAAAAAAAAAATCCTCGGAAAATAAGTTTTAAAAAAACTAACTATTATTATTCTTAGTTCCTATCAATTACCATTTACTCAAAATATATTGTAAATATAAATGGTATATTTTATCCATAACATATTTATTTTATTAAAAATATTTCCTAAAAATAAAAATTTTAGTAATGTTTCATATTAAAGGATAATTTTTTCTTACTTTTTTAGCTACACTAATTGAATTTTTATCAATGCCTTAGTGTTAATAATAACATTTATATGTTTCTTAAAAAAATAATAACATTTATTTTTATTTCTAAATATATATCATTGTTTGGTTAGATAAATTTTATCTATCCAATTATATGGATACATTTTAATGTTTTTATAACATTTTTTGGTTCATGAAGCTTTTTTGTTGCATGTGAATAATGTTATTTAAAACATTTGGTTTGAAATGAGAATATATAATTTGAAATATTAGGGTGTTACATTCTCCCCCTTAAATAAATTTCATCCAAACAATTTTAATAATCACTTACTAATAGAAATAATTAAGGGTTTATAGTAATAATAATTACTCAAGATATGTATTATATGATGTAAAACCCATTCTATCATAAGAAATATGAGGTAACATATATTTTCCCTCATTATAGGCATTTATTAACATCCTTAACTATTTATTCCAAAAAATCATCCAAAAATAAGTCATAGGAGTTTCTAGAGACATACCTTCCACAATATTATTTTTATGATCTTTTTTCAAACAAAATATTAAAACCAAAATGACTTTGATAATATCCAACAGAATTAGATTAAATGGTCGTATGAACATTATTGTTTTAACCTAATATGTCTTCTATAATTTCACTATAATTTAAACCTATATTAATTTCATTACAACTATGTCTCACTTGGTTCATCATATAACTCTATTGATTTAAACGATGTTACTTTAAGTTGTGTTCTATCATAATTTTTAACTTACTTAATCCCTTTATCTAATTAGAAAATAAATACTTTGTAATTTTTTGTAAATAGATTGTTATTTACTAAATCATATCCCATATGACTATCTAACCTTCTGTACTGTCATAGGCCCACTCATCATGCACCAGAGTGAAGATTTATTTTATACTCAACTCACCATTTTTAGGGTGATTACCCCAAGGTTTTTCTATACCACAAATGTATCCACTTTCCATTATCTATATAGGAATGTAATTTTGAGTATAACCAGAAAATCTCTATATTACCAAAACATTGGGATATTATCCAATACTTATACTTATCCCTTAGACTTATACTAAGGGTTTTCACTAATGTTATCTTATCATAATACCTTAAATATTCTGTATTAACTAAACTAACCTAATGGTATATCTATACCATTTAAATATGATAAACCTTAACTTATAAAAATTCGATGACATTTCTAGCTCCCAAATTATCCTCAACCAATAACACCCTAGAATCTAAAGTTATCTAAACCTTAATCTTATAACAACTATGACACTGCACTAACATAGTCATCTCAATTATATAAATTTAAATAAAATATTTCATTTCAATACATTTTCATAGTCTTTTAGATTTATAGTTTTAGGGAATTAAGACAAAACATTAACTAAAAAACTCATATCACTTTCGACTAAAAAATATTTTTTACACTATATAAGAAACTTCCTAATTAATAACAATTATCCAACTTCTACCATTAATTATCCACACAAGATACTCTTCTAGACATTTCATACATTTTTTATCATCATGTACTTGGGAAATATTAACATAACTAAGGGGGTGAGATAATATTCTCAATAAGGGTAAAGATAAGTGATAATAATAAAATAATGAAAATGAGCATAAGATTATAATATAGGTATAATCAAGATACATAAGAAATTTATATGAAATAAATAATTGATAAAAAATAATGGCATGAGGCATAAAATAACATAAGAATACTTCATGAAAATTACACATATCATTGAAAAAAATCATACTTTTAAAAATGTTGAAACATGAGTAAATAAACATTATTCATGATATTATATGATATAAATGAAGAACATCTATCAAATATGGAATAAACATTTTTATGGAGAATGTTATTTTCATGAACCACACCATAAGTTCCAACACTTATGAGAAAATAAAACATACTCACAATTACTTTTCTCAAGAGATATAAATCCTTAACTAATTCATTTGAGACTTATATAGGACCCTAAACATCATTCATCTATACTTACATATACCACTTGAAATCAATCATTCATCATATCATAAAAAACACATGGGAATAAAAATGGATTCCATTCCTCGCATCATAAATACCCATGGAAAATTAACTGTGTTTTATTTTCTTTTCAAATGGATTCACACAAGGAAATAATTTATAATTCCATAAATAAACATAACATGATGAACCCCAGTAAAATAAATGGATATATAAATAAATTCAGTAACATTTTAGGAAAATACCCTTCAATCAAGTTAATAAATCATATGGTATTTACACTGTATAAATAAAGGGTGCATTTTTAATTCCAAATTTTATCTAATTAATCACTTTATGGAGTCTAGGTGAACACTATTCGATCAATGAAATAGAAAAAATAGTATTTATAAAGAAAATACATTAGAATAAAAGTTATTTTTATTCACAGTTGATGGTTATGCAAGATAAATGCATTTATAGATTATATCTTTAATAGAAAATATCTCTAAATAATTCATCCATAGAAAGAAGTTATATGTTAAAATTTAAATAATATACTTTACCAATCATAAGATATGTCAATGGATAATGACTTAGATCAAAAAATACATTTTATGAGTTTTGTAAAAATCACTTTGGAAATAAGAAATATTATTGTTAGTTTGAAATCATTTTGAAATAAATATTTTATAAACCTAGGAGAAAATGATTTATTTATAAACTAATAAAAAAATTAGAGAAATATTAATATAATATTGGCAATGAAAACCTTATTGTTTGAGTTACACATTAAATAAAACCCAATTCAAATTTGGTATATTTTAAATAAAAAAATTAAAATATAACATGATATGGATCATAAAATTCTTATGAATATGGTAAAATAAATTCATTAATTATTTATAACATCTCTCCCAAACTCATTGGCATGAGAATTTTAACGTGCTGACCCCAGAAACCTAAAGCGGGTGCCTTACTTTATTACATTGGAATGATTACAAGGAATCAAATCTCAAATGACTAATCATTTTTGCAGTTTTGTAAAACCATATTACATACATGATAACCATATTAAATTTTTAAATATAAAACAAAACATGATACAAAATGAAATTAAATGAACATAATCCTTGAAATCAAATTCAAATATTTCTTCTTCATATCCTGGGGAAAGGAAACAAAATAAGGGTTATCTCAAATTCCAAATAAGGGTAAGTATGGTGGTAGAAATAATGAATAACTAAGAATAATAATCATTTAAAGTTAAATAAATGTTCACACATTCCAAATAAATATCTATATAAGGCATAATCACTATTGAAAAAAATATATAACTGGAACACATTCCATTTAATCAATAAACTGATAATGAAATACATCATTTGTTAATGTAAAATTAAAAATATCATGGATAATAATAATAATAACAATAAATAAATTCAAAATAAAGAAAATTCTTAATTATTGGACACCATTTTTTCAGGTATATGGTACCTTTACAATTAAGACCTTTTACAAGATGGTTTATCATATCAGTTTGAAACTCATTTGATTTGGCCAACTAATTCATCTCATCAGACTACTGATACATCAAGTATATTACTTTAAAAGGTCCCAAACCTGTGTTTTAATATTAAAAAACCATTCTTCAAATATATAATAATCTATTTAATTCATAAAAAATTTGCCTTATCAAATATCTTTATTGAGTAAAGCATACATATTTTTTAATATTTCCCTAGTTAATCAAATAACATTCAAAGTAGACACCATATGTAAAAATGGTATAATGTTAAATAAATAATTATAACCATAAAAAAATAGTATATATATTTAAAATAAATGTAATTTATAATTAAAAATGGTAATAAGGAATATATATTTTTCAAGATAAAGTAAAAAATTACAAAAGAAGGTGATATGGAAAAGATAACTTTTATCGCTTCATAATTTTCAAGTCAAACACCTTGTATGATATAATTCAAATTAAAATAAAAAATATCATGAATTATGAGTGAATAATGATATTAAATGTCAAAGGAGTAGTATATACACAACATAAATTAAATTAATTTCATAAAAATATTTAATTCTGGATGGAATGTAAGTTGAGACGAAATCCCTTACAATTGTGGTAACATCTGAATCGAAATCCCCAAAAGTAATAATAATAAAATTAAATATTTAAATACCATTAATAAAAAATAATTTATTATATAATATATAAAAATTTTCAGTATATACACTATAAAAAATATTTAATTGGTGAATATGACATTTATCTCACAAATGCAAAAAAGTGAGATTAAAATATCTTACCTTGCATTTCCTTTTGGGTGAACATCATTTAACATAAGGTATAATGGTTTTAATAATATTATTAACTTATAACATAACCACAATCATATTTATATTATCATATGTAATCTTCCTAAAATATATTACTACCCATTTGTTAATAATCTATCATTATTTTCACTAATTCAGGTGTTAATTATTTAGTTTTTTTGAGTATGTTTTGACATGTTATTTTTTCAATATAAATTAGATAATGATTTCATCAAATAAAGAATATAAAAAATTACGTAAATTATATATATATATATATATTCAGTATATATTAATTAATATTAATGTATAAATTTTGGATATAGAAAATTAAATACATCATTCATTGAGACAATATGTCGTATGTACGCATGAACGTTGTTTCCATTTTCTTATCATATTAAAATAATGTAAAGTAAAAAAAATTTATTTATATTATAACTACAGTATCATATTCATTTTATTTATTTCACATATTATTATTAAAACCATCCTTAATACATTCAATTTATTGCATGAATGAATCACAACGCTTTGAGGAGGTGGTATTCCACATGTCCACAAATAATGTTTATTGTATTCCCACAAAATGGAAGGAATGAAGGTATGAATTATATAATAATTAAATAAGCATAAATACCTTATAAATATAATATATAACATATATATACTATAAATACATCATTATTCTCAAACTTTAAAGGTGGTAATGGAAGAATGAATAACATCGGTTTTGCGAGGCGGTAGTCCTCCATACAAACGAATGACGATTGTGTATCCCATTTGATGTAAGTGTGTTAGAGTATAGGTAATAAACATGAAATAAAAAAATATAATTATATATAATATACTGGTTAAATTATTTAATAATTATATAAAAATAAATTAATGGTTTTAAGGAATAAATAAGACAAAAGTGTTTATTGAAGAACGTTACCTCTTCTTCGGTTAACTTCTTTTGGTTTATACCAAAATACATCATTGATTTTATTTATTCACAATTTTAGTCTTATATAATTTGGGTATGGACTTTGGGGAGATATTTTGGAATGTTTTTTATGATCCAAATGGTTTTAGTGTTGTGAAAAAGTGATGGAGTTGAGTTCCCTTTTATAATGGAGACGGAGTGGTATTCTTGTAAATATAAAAAGGTAAAGACTATTAAGATGTCTCCCTTACATAATGTGACTCATATAATAAAAAATATTATATAAAATATAGTATATGGTCAAAATATTTCCATAAAATGGAATTTGGACAATTTTTTAGGTCATTTTGGCCCTTAATTTTAAGGTTTAGTCCCTTGTTAAGCTTAATTTTACCTTAATTGTTGTTATTAATTTCAACTTCATTCACTGATATATTTGGTCAAAAAACTAAGTTAAATTAATTAAAAATTGTAAAATATAATTATTTTAAATTTGGAATAAATTTTTTCAAATGAAAATCATAGAAGTGGTAGAAATTATTTTAAAATTAATCCTATAGATGGGATGAGAAAGCAGGTTTTTAAAGTAAAAATGTCCAATATATTGAAATATTTTTATATCAAATTTCAATGTGAAATTGGTTCCAATGACCTAAATTGTATTAATTTATGTATTATTGAAATAAATATACTCTAAAACCAATGTAAGAATTAATTTAACTAAATAAATAAATTAGATGAATACGCAGTTTCCAATTAAAATGCAGTATTTTTCACTATTCATCAAAAAATGAAATTTCTCATAAAAATACCATAAATAACCCAAATATATTGTTACATTTCTCTATAAAAAATAATTTTTATTTTTAAATATATAATTTATAAATGTTTCAAAATTTATTTTTAAAATAGGTGTGTCATTAAAAGGCGGCAAAACTGCATTTAGAAAAATATAGCTTTTATGCAAAAACAATTGGATTGGTTCTTATCTTTTGACAATAAAGTATATTTTATGAATGTAAAACACATTTTATAGAATATATAATATCTAAATTTAATTAATATTTTTCACTAATAGTAAATAATTTAAATTATGTAGATAAAACACCTTTGTGACCATAAAATTAGTTTTTTATAAGAAATTTCCTTTTATATTCAATTGGTTCTTATATTCATTTAAAATTAATTTGTAGCCACTGAATTAAACAATGTATTTTATTAATTTTGTTAATCCTATTCATAACCACCAATTTAATCAATATTTTATATCTTATTATATTAAATAATAATATTTTGATATTATATTGTTATTCCGTAAAACTTGGTCTTGCATGTAATGTAAGTTATCTAAGGAACTCGATATTATTTGTAGCACAAGAAAACATAGTATTATGTGTACCAATATAAAATATCAGTGTTGTGTGTAGCATAATATTAACTTTTTTTGTTTATTAATAAAACTAGCAACAAAATTAAATTTATTCTAAAAGGAAAATATTGTAAAGTTTTGGGGTGTTACATTCACCCCATTTTAAATAAATTATGTTCTTGAAATTCAAACTTGTCCTCAATAATTGAGTGTTTGTAGTTTGAAACTAATATTGTTGAAAATCCCACAACATAAATAGGGTTAATAACACATCTTATTGATAATGTGGAAGGGAAAATGAGAAGGTCACCACAAAACTAGGATTTTGAATGTGAGTTCATTTTTGAAAACATGCACTTGGAAGAAAAATATAACTCTCAAGTTTTGATGGAGAGTTCTAGATAACATTGATCAAAAAAAGTGTGTGATCTAGTGAAGGTTAATGAAATCAAAACCATAAACCAAATATGTGTGAATAAGTTCATTTATATCATCAAAAATTATGGATATAAGATAACACTTTTTTTGAGATTCTTTTCCTAAAGATGTGGAATTGTTTTACTATCTAAGAATATATAAAGATATACTTAATTGATATGTTTCTTTTTTATAATAACAATATTATCCTTTGGTTGTGCCTTGAACTATTTCTAATTCATCTATTTGCATAGGTTGCATCAAATGGTGAATTAATACATTAATCTCTAAACCGTATTCAAATATCAATATAAACCATTTCATAAATGGTATAATTTTCCAAACGATTATGATCTAACATTTTAGAAATAAGGTCCTTAAATTTCCAAAATTAACTTATTAATATTCAATCAACATGAAGTGGATCTTAATTATCACATACAAAACATGTGAATACCTTCATTATTAATTTCCTTAAAATACGAAAATAAAATGAATTATTATATAGCCTTATTGAAATCATGAATTATTCCTTATTCCTTTAATAAAACATAGGTTATTTTATATATTCATTAAATCCAAAAAAGTTGTAGACTCCACCAATTATAGCATAATTAGCTTTCCTAATAAATAATTAATCAGTTTCAATTTAGTCATCACTTATCCAATTTAATTTATCAAAATCAATCATCTCTTTATTCTAACATCGTTATCTCAATAGTAGGAATATATTAAGTGTTATCAATCATGTTTTTTCCAAGAATTTCAACTCATTACTGAATCATTTTTATTGGTTTTAAATATTTTTTAACTCACGCTATAAAATCCTTAATGAAAAACTACTACATTATAATCCTTATATATTTCATAATAACATAAATAAAATAATCTTACACCATATTTCTTATATCCAAATACAAAAGAATAGTAATCACTCAACTTCAGTTATATCAATATCATAATCTCGTCCATCTCCCCTTGGATTCTTATGTGATATATTCCCTTGATTCCTAGGGAATTAATTGGCATAGTTCTCTATATCCTCAAAATTGAAACATGGAATTAAGGTATATTTTTTCTTTCCTTTGCATTCTTTTTCCTGGTGAACCTTATCACCACAGTTATAAAAAACTCTAAATCCTTTCAAACATTTCCCAGGGTGATTCTTTCTAATGTTATCACATGTGGGAAAATATTTATTTCCATTATTCCATTTATCCATGATTTTCCCTTCTATACTCTTCTTTTCTTACTTCCCTTTAAATACGTAAGACTTAGAGAATTCTTTCGCTATCTTGAAAGCACATAAAACTATTCCATTATGTGAAGAAAAATTTTGAAACACCAGCTCCCTTCAGATAATTATATTAAGACCTTAAAAGAAATGTTTAATCTTGAATTCCTTGTTGCATATTAAATCTTTATCATACCTTACAAACCTATTAAATGTATCTTCATACTCCATAAAACTTTATTGGCCTATTTTTTAAACTAAGTAACCTTCTCTTTAACTTATTTTGTTTCTTACAAGGGAAATATTTATCGAAGAATGTATTGTTAACATATTTCCATTTCATGATTTCTATATATTCTATTTCCCTAGTATTCTGGATCAATAGACACCATTGATCACCATATCCATTTATACAATACACTAAAATTTTAACCTTTTACTTTTCACCAAATCCTAATTCCATAAATTTCTTCTCCAAATACTTAATACATTTTTCAACTTCCATTGGATCAGTAGTCTCACTAAATTACGGGTGTCTCTATTGCATAAATCGATCTAATAATTGAGAATCTCTCTATGGAATAGGTTTCTCTATCTAGGCAAGGTTATTTTTCATAACATGATTAAGTTTTCATAATATATCCACAATTTTCTGAGTTCCAATACCAGCTATATTTTCTTACTTGGTAAGGAAACATCTATATTTTCCATTAGTATTGATACATTTATTCCTTCCATATTCCATTTCTAAACAATGGAATACACTATATTAGATCATAACATTATTTAACATAATTATTAATCCCAAAACAAGTGAAATACGTAATATTAATTGAAAAAATTATGTGTATCTAATCCCATAATCATAAAAATTGTTACTTTGGGATATTCTTCTATATGTATCCTCAAAGTATATAATAAGGTTTTATTCTCTAATATATGTTTTAATAAATCTAGTTTCCATGGTTTCTACTAAAATTCCTTTGATACCAACTACAATGCCCTGAACTAAGAAGCCCAAAGTTAGTGCCTTACTTTATTACATTATCATGATTACAAGGAATAAAATCCAAAAAGACTGATTAGTTTAGTAATTTTAGAAAACCATATTACATACATGATATCCATATAACATTTTTAAATAGAAAATAAAACATGATACATAAAAAAATTAAATGAATATAATCCTTGAAATCTCATTCAAATATTTTTTCTTCATATCCTGGGAAAGGAAAAAATAAGGGTGAGATCAGATGCTTAGTAAGGGTAGATAAGGCAGAAAAAATAATGAATAAATGAGAATAATCATCATGGAAAGGTAATTATCTAATACGACATTCCATATAAATATCTAGATAAGGTATAATCATTATAGAAAGGTAAATAACTGGAACACATACCATTTTATCAATAAACTGAGAACGCAATGCAACCATAAATAATATCAAAGAAAAAATATCATAGATAATAATAATAATAAATGAATATTGAATAAAATTAATGCATAATTATTTAATTCCATGTTTCCTAGGTACATAGTACCTTTTCCATCAAGACCTTTCAAAATAAAGTTTAGCATATCGAGTAGAAACCTATCTGATTTGGCCAACTCATTCGTCTCATGAGACTATCGATGCATCGAGGTGCTTATATTAAATGGTCCAAAACTCATGTCGTACCTGTAAAAATAATTTATTATTTATTTAAGGATCTATTTAATTCATAAACAATGTGCCTTATCAAAAATAAATATTGTTTAAAGGATACAAGTTTATCGATGGTTTTCCTATTAATCAAATAACATTTAAAGTAGACACTGTATATAAAAATGTTATAAATTTTAGGAAATAATTATTACCATAAAATAATAGTATGGATATTTAAAATAAATATAATTTCTAATCTAAAATTGTTATAATGAAGTGATTATTTCAATAGAAAGTTAATAATCACAAAATAAAGTGAGATTGCAAAGATAAGTTTCACAACTTTGTGATTTCCAAGTAAAACCCTTGGATGAGATAATTCAAAGTGAAAAATAAAATAACATTAATTATTATTGAATCATAATATTAAATTAAAAAGTTTCATTATAAAAACCACATTAAATAAATTAGGTAAATAATAATAATTAATTCTCAATGGAATATTATTTGAGATAAAATCCCTTACAACTGTGGTAAAATATGAATTAGAAGCCCCAAAATTAATTGTCATCAAATTAAACATTTAAATACCATTAATATAAAATAATTTATGATATAATATGTCAAAAATTTCATTATATACACCACACAAAATAAGTAAGTGGTGAATATGACAATTATCTCACAGATGTAAAAAGTGAGATAAAAATTCATTACCTTACGTTCCCTTTTGGGTGAACATCCTTTAACCTAGTTTATAATGGTTTTAGTCATTTTATTATCTTAAAAGATAACCATAATAATATTTAAAATATCATATATGATCATATTATAATATCTTATTACTATTTATTAATAATCTTTCATTATTTTCACTATTTTGGGTTTTAATTGCCTAGTTTTTAGAGTATGTTTTGACTTGTTATTTTTGTTTCTATTAATTAGATCATGATTTATCCATATATAGAAAGTAAACATGATGTAATTATTATATATATTCATTATATATTTATTTATATTAATCCATAAATTTAGGATATAGAAAATGAAATACCGAATTTATGAAGACGATAGGTCGTACGTACGCATGAATGTTGTTTCCATTTTCTTATCATATTAAAATAATTAAAAGTAAATGAAATATATGTGTATTATAATTCCATTATCATATTTATTTCATATATTTCACATATTATTTAGAACCACCATTAATAAATTCCATGTATATCATGAATAAATCGCATCATTTTGAGGAGAAGGTAGTCCACATGTCCACAAACAATGTTATCATATTCCCACAAAATGGAAGGCATGAAGGTATATATTATATAATAATTAAATAATCATAAATAAATTCTAAATATAATATATAACATATATAAACTATAAATCCATCATTGTTCCCAATCTTGAAAGGTGGTAATGGAAGAACAATCGACATCAGTTCACGAGGCTCTATTCTGTCATACACATGAATGATGATCGTGTATCTCATTTGATAGAATTATGTCTTAATGTAGGTCATAACCATGAAATAAAAACATTCAGTATATTTAATATAAATATTTTATTATATAATCATTATATAAAAATAAATTAATGGGTTTAAGTAATAAATAAGACAAAAGTTTTTATTGAAGAGCGTTACCTCTTCTTTAGGTAACTCCTTTTGATTTCTACCAAAAGACTTATTTGGTTTGATTATACCCAAAACGATGATTATATTATTAGGGGAGTTATTTTTTTGATCTATTTGGGTAGTTTTTATAGAATATTAAGTTATTTATATGTGTTAATAAGTGAGGGGGCGATAGCCCTTTTATAGTGGAGGTGGAGTGGCATTCTTGTAAATATAAAAAGGTAAAAACTATTCAAAAGTATCCCTTTCACAATGTGCCTAATATAATGAATATAATTCCATAAAAGGGATTATATGGTATAAATATGTCCTAATAATTTAATTTGGACAAGTTTATTTGCCATTTTGTCCCTTAATTTTAAGGTTCAGTTCCTTGTTAAACAAAAGTTTACCTTAATCGTTGTAATTAATTTTAACTGCATTCAATTATAAATTTGGTAAAATAAAATGTTGAATTTATTAGAAATTATAAATTATTATGATTCCAAATATTCAATCCCTTTTTCCCAATTCAAATCACATAATTTATAGAAAATAATTTAAAATTAATCTTGTGGATTGGATGATAAAGAGGGTTTTTAAAGTGAAAATATCCAAAATTTTGAAATGTTTTTATATTGAATTTGAATGTGAAATTGGTTACAATGACCTATATTGTATTAATTGATATATAATTTTACTAAATATACTTTAAATACAAATTATAATTTACTTAAACTATATATATAAATTATATGAAAAAATTGTTTTCAATTAAAATTCAATATTTTTCAATATACATCAAAAAAATAAAACTTCTTAGAAAAATAAAACAAGTCACCCTAATATAATTTTGACATTTATATTTATAAAATAAAGTTTAATTTTACATATATAATCTATAAAAGTGCTGATTTTTTTTTATATAGGTGCACCATTAAAAGGCGGCAAAATTGCCTTTAGAAAAATATAGCTTTTTATGAAAAAAAATAGATTTGTTTTTATCATACGACAATAAAATATATTAAATTAATGTTAAAAATATTTTATTGAATATATAATATATAAATTTTATTAATATCATTCACTGATGGTAATTAATTTAAATTATTATGATAAAAAACCATTGTGAGCGTAAAAAATATTTTTTTATAAAAAACATTCCCTTTATATTCAATTGGTTCTTATATTAATTTCTAATTAATTTGTAACAACTGAATTCAACCATATATTTTAATAATATATTTAATCCTATTAATAACCACTAATTTAATATCTAGGTTATATCTTATTATATTAAATAATTATATTTTAATAATGTATTTTCATTTGGTCAAACATGGTTTTTCATGAAATGTAAGTTATCTGTGGAACTTGGTATTGTGTGTAGCACAATCCAACATAGTGTTTTATGTGAAACAAGTTAATATTAGTGTTTTTTGTATCATAATATTAACTTGGTGTTTTTTATAAATCATACTAGAAATAAAAGTAAATTTATTCAAAAATAGAAATATTATAAAGTATTAGGGTGTTATAAGAAGAGACATAGTGCCACTAACCTTAGGTGGAATCCCCAAGACACCAAAGACCAACAATAAATTTCAAGGTCTTAGGAAACAATTGGAAGATGATTTTCACTTTTGAGTTAAATAAAACATATAGTCCTCATATATGATGCACGAGTATAAGTAATACAACCCAATTATAAAAATAGAAGAACTACATTAACATATTAGTGTTTCAATGAAAGAAGAGAAATTAGATGAAAAAAATAAAAGACAACATGACTCAAACACATCAAGTGACATGATTACAAGCACCACCCAAACTACCACTACGTTTCGACACCACCTGTAATGTCCACGGTATCAAATGCATCGCTAGAGAAATAAGATGGCTTTCCCTTTCATGTGTCTCAGTTTATGACATCTACAAACACCCAAAAAGTTCCAAAGAATGGGGTGAGTATAACTCAGTAGTAAATACCCATAGTATTCCCAACACATGACACTAGTTCAAGAACTTACTAGAATATTTTATATAAAATGGTTGAAAATAATTTAAACAATTTATATAAAACCATGAGTGAAACCCATGGAAGAAAACCATATACATGCTTATTACCACTATTCAATATTTTCATAACCATTTTTATGTTCATGCACTCACACACCCATCCGTATATAAAAAATTAGTATTACCATTGGCGATGGTACTACATGACCATAATCTTTCCAACTTTGATGATGGAACTTCCGACCACTTTATCCACCTTGAACACACATCATCCCAATTATGATAATTTATATTTCAATAAATTTTACATCAAACAACACTCAATTTTGAAGTCATTTCATCAAAAAAAAATTCATGTGTCAAAAACATAGAATAAATTTAAAATAATCATTTAAAATTAAAATAAAATATGGTTTTCTAAAATCCATCAAATTTTTCATGATTTTGAAAAACAAAAAAAAAAGTTTTCTTCATGAAATCACACAATGTCTCCATAGAAAGTCTAAAACACTTTAAATAAAACTAATACTTTAAGTTCTAGATCAATTAGAGATGCAAGAGAAGTATCGTACATCTTAGTGGATGGAGAAAAGAAATAATAGAACTAAAACTTCTAGACCTATCCTTGAATCTTATTCCCTTTAGTAGATTTAATAAGCGCTTATCAGTATTTTTTCCCTGGAACATATATATATATATCCTTAACAGACTAGATATATGGATTTGATAGAGAATAGTAGAGTATAACAAAGAAGAACAATGAGGAACATGTACTTGTAAATGATTTTGGATCTCCAAAGCACTTATATTTAGATAAATATGCCTTTGAACCAAAGGAAACTAGCAAGGTATCCTATGGAGGAAGAGGAGTTCAAGACCTTGAAATAATAGGGTAAATTGATGTCTTGAGGCTTTAATCCTATTTAAAATCTAATTTTCAGATCATTAACTACATGTGTCATAGTTAGGTCATACATTTCAACAAACTATCCACATGCTACTGGACATGACCTAGGTAGTCACACGGTTAGGCCACATGGGTTGGAAAACCATTAGCCAACTATGTGGTTCTACTATATTAAGGTGACCCCATTGCAATATTGGCTCATAAAGTTTGAAAAACCTTGTTACAACTATGATTTTTCACAATATATCTATTTACACTATATCCCATAGAAAATTCATGGTTTGGAAACACTATGCACTAACCTTGTGGTTTCCCAATGACTCCTAGCATCACCTCACACAATTTCATAAAGATATTATACAATTTCAATAAATCATGATCAAACATTGTACCTAAAAAACACATCCAAATCATCTCAAAACCCTCCAAAAACTCCTAAAAATTAACCCAAGAATTACATATTTTGAAAATAAAACAAAATAAGGGTAATTTACTAGAAAATGTGGTTATTTCATTCTTCCAATTGTTGGTCATTCCATCCTTACAAAGTAGAGGACCGGTATTTATTTTGAAGAGATTGGGGAACTACTCCAATATTTCTTTTTCACATTCCCATGTATCTTCCTGAATCTGATCATGCTTCCATAAAACCCCTACTAAACCGACTCTTTTCCATTGAATGATCTTCTCTTATATGTCCATAATTTGTATCGGCACATGATTCAACATTTAATCTAATTTAAGATTAACATTGTCCCATCAAATCACATGGTTAGGATCAGTTTTATACTTTCTCAATTTTGAAACATGAAAAACATTATGCACAGAACAGAACCTCAGTGGTAATGAAAACTAATAATATACATCAATAATTCATTAAAGTGTATCAAAAAGGTTAATATACCATGGAGAAAAAATTTATTTATTTCCAAAATGATAATTCCCTTACCTTTTAGTGATTATTAAGAAAACATGGCGACTCACATCAAACAATAGTAGTCATTAACGTTGATCCACATACAACTTCTGATGACTCTGAGTCATCTCCATCCTCTTTCTGATCATCTAAATATTCTCTATTATTTATCTCACAATTCTAGGTCTCATAAGTAAAGTATCACCTATTTCAACCCAAAACAAAAATTAATGAATGGAAAGGATGCCCAAAAAAATCTTCAAAAGGATCCATATGTATCAATTCTTGATAATTGTTATCATATGAAGACTACACTAACAATATAAGCTCCTCCCATGAGACTCAAAATTACATAACACAATATCTCATCATATCATCCAAAATATAAATCATCAATTCTTATTTTCCATACATTTTAGAATAATAAGATATGATCATGATCAATTAGGTTCCAAGGGATTGTTTTAAGGATTCTAAAATCAATATGTAAACCTAGGATCCTGGTCCGGCCCAATTAAAACTAGAATTATATGTATCTAAATGAATTCAAAAATATATATTTTAAACTAGTATCCCAACATATTGGATTTGAGAATAGGGATGATGTGAGCTGACTTCATGAGTCAGTCTAAAATCACCCTTATAGAATAGTGTTTCTGAACCATTATTGGTAGAATCTTTACAAAATTCATAGTTTTCTACCCTCATTTTCACATGGGAATCAATAAAGAATGCAACATATCAACTGGAAATTTGTGTTCCACATTAACATGTTGATAGGTGAGGTAAATCAAGAAAAAATACACCAATATTATATTCATAAAAACACAAAAAAAAATGTGCTCTCAACTCATTTTACATCTTTTGAATTCCTGGTTTAAAATACCATATTGAATAGTGGTAGATAGAAATAAGTTGTTCCTTATAGACCATAGGTACCATGATTCAGTCTCTAAATTGGAAAAATAAACTCCCATATAGATTTTATCCCTTAATAGTCTCCCCATCATTGAGTTTTGACTTCACCATTAAACATTCCGGATTGAATTTATAAGAATTTAAAACCTTCTCAACTAAATCAATAACAAGAGATACCAAAACTGTAACATTACCTTTCTCATGACAATCCATATGTATGTCATCTATAAATAAAATTAACTACCATTGATCGTAAGCCTCTTTATCCAAATAGTTATATAACTTCCTACTCAATGCATCTACCACTAAATTTCAATTACCCGATGTATACATCAAGTCAAAGTCAAACATTTGTAGATATTTCATACATATTTATTTCCGTAGATTCAAATCCATTTGTGATAAAATGTGGTTCAAACTCTTATGATCCAAGAAAACCATAAATATCTCAACAATAATATAATGACACCAATTCTTTAAGGCATGAACTATAATACCCAATTATAAATAATTTGTTGGGTAGTTTTTTTCATTCACCTGTAACTATTGTGATCCATAAGCAACAACATGATCCCCCTATATGAGAACACAAACCAAACTAGATATTTAGGAATCAAAATAGACCACATACCCAAGTCCTGACTCTAGAAATTTATGGATAGGTGCTGATCTAAGTTGAACCTTATCATATTGAAAATATTTATGGAACTCATCACACCATTGGAAAGGAAATCCATTCATTTTCAAAGCAACCATTAGTTATGTAATTCATGAAAAATCATGAACAAAGTATAGATAATATCTTCCAAATCCATGGAAACTATGTATCTCGAAAACATTCCTTGGTGGTTTCCAAGAGATAACAGCCTTTATATTTTTAGGATATATAGAAACCCCTATTTCAGAAGTGGCTAGGCCAAGGAATCATACCTTTTATATCTAGAAATCACACATTGAAATATTTTCATAAAGTTAATATTCCCACAAGATTCATAACACTTTATCCAAGTGTAGGTCATGATCAGACTTAATATTAGAATACACCATAATATCCTCAATGGAAACCAATACAATAAAATCAAGATACCTCTAAAATCATCAATTCATAAATTCCATAAACACCATTGGTGAATTCATAAGAAAAAATGGAATAACCATGTATTCATAATAGCTATAATGACTTTGGAAATATTTTTTGGGAATATCCTCATTTTGAACTCATAGTTAGTGATACCCAGATTGTAAGTCCATTTTAGTGAACCACTGGGCTCCCCTCAATTGATCAAAAGGATAATGATTTTTTTAATTGCATATTGATTATTTTTCATAAATTGGTTGATATTAGGATAATCCATGCAAAGCCTTAGAGTTTTGTTCAGCTTATTTATGAAAAGAACTGATGTTACCCATAGGGACTTGCTCAGTCGATTGATCCTTTTCTTTCCAGCTCTTATAGATATAATTTTAATTCCATTAATTCTATTGGTTTCATCCTATGATATAGAAGTGAAGTGGTACTGGTCCTTAATAGTAGATAAATCATAAATTCCACTTCCCTTTCGGGTGGGAACCTAGATAAATTATTATTAAATGCATCAGGAAAGTGGTAAAAAATGGTTATAAATTCTTATGTACGATTTTAAAAATAGATAATCATTAATAAATAATATGAGATAGTCCCAAAAACTGGGGCCAATAGTTTTTCTCTATTTTTATTCACATCCCAGACTCCTTTCAGGATATTCTTAACACCATCAAATGATATGAAAGTAACTTATTGAGAATAATAATCGATGTGGGTCTTGAACAATGTTAACTACTACATTCCTAAAATAAAATCATAGGTATACATCTAAAGAATAAAGAAATACCAAAACACTGGATCCCCAATGATTGTTATCGAACATGTTTCACACATAAATTCTTGATACTCCTAGTTCCCCAGAGGTTTGTGATGTTTTAAAAATAGAAGGAATCATCTCCACATGTAAATCCATAGGATCCAAAAAACTAAGCACAATAAAAGAGTGGGATAAAATGTATAGAACAAGTACTTAATAGGACTATAATTCAAAAGAATCATACCTTTCACCATCAAAGGTCTAGATTGATCATCCATAATCATCTTCTCAATAACATAAAAATTCTTCCTAGATACTCCATAATCCTTTTTTCATTAATAAGATTATGTAACCGGATCATTCATGGGGTTTATAAAATTACCTAGGATTTATCAATTCCGATAAAGAGAGTTGTTTTAATGAGATTTCCTCGTCCAAGTGTAAGATGTCTGAGAAACATGAGATGCATCTCCAACACTAGGATTTTGATCACTATGATAGTAACATTTGAGAAGTATTGTCTGATTATAATTGTTTCCTAATTGAAGTAGTGTTGTACAGCCTCTCTTCTTATGATAAGTATAACAACATTAGAAACATCCAATACTTATATTAGGTTGTAGAGGGAAATTAACCAATCATGTAGTCTAATTTTGAGATGCTTCACCACCTTGGAATTATGTGTCCCTCTTCTTCATATTCACAGTGTTTTAGTTGCCAATTTTTTTATGGTAATAAACATAATCCCTTTCTCTAAATTTCCATAAATTTGTCTTTCTACTATTGTTTCTCTATTTACCATTTACATGAAATCCACAATAAAAAGAATATTTATCTTAGAGTGAATCTCTGATTACTTTCTAGACTCAAAATATGTATTCCTTCAAGGATTCACTAGTAGATATATCTAGGGAAAAGTAGACTAATTTCATAAACATATATTTATACTCTGTCGCAGATATATTATCTTTCCTCAAGATAAATAAATAATTTATTATTATTATCCTAAATGTGTGAGGGTATAATTTTTTATTAATAAATTCTTCAAAGATCTCCCATATAATGCCTTGTTCAACATTATATTAAAAATCAAAATCCAATAATTAGAAAAAAAGATCGTCTAGTATATAATTCACCAAATTAACTTTCATATCAACTAGTGTACCCAAGAATTTGAATATTTGGTTCATTTGATTCAACCAAACATATGATTTTTTAAGTTCGGTGTCCTCATAAAATATGGGTCAGTTATATTTTTTAAAAAAGGATGAATTGATCCACTTTTTGGGTTTTATAATTCTAATTTCCTTTATCAAAATCTTGAAAATATGGAATGATGCTTTTGAAAAGTTTTTGGTTCACTTGTGTCTCAAGTGCAACCACATTTTCAATATCATGTTCCCGATGATTCTTGAAACATCTACCTAATTCCATTATCTATAACTATAAAAAAACATTTAGTAATAATTTATTGAAGAATAAAGTCTTAGAAAATTTTAAATCACTATCATCAATAAGCATTAAAATGATAATTTATAAAAATAAAATGTTTTATCTATTTTTACAACCATCAAACTCAAAATGATTAATGCACTCCTAGTGGGAAGTCTCTCTATTAATGCATGATATGTAACGCTCATTAGCTAAACCCATGATAATGAGATGAAAACATTATTATAAGTTTCTTTGAACACTTTTACACTCAGAATACCTGGTAAATTGAAATTTGGTATTAAAAGGTTAGATACATCTTTTTCACCTATATATTTTAGGTTCATACATCCCTATCTCCATTGTTACCATCCCAAGAGATAGACGAACTAACCAAGACTGATACCATTTGTAACATCCTACCCCAAATAATTTTATTAAGAAGAGAAAGATTTGTACTAACCTTAGGTGACACACCAAAGGTCAAAAATAAATGCCAAGGGCCTAGGAAAAATTTAAGGGATGATTTTCACTTTAGAAATAAAATAACCTCAAAATACAAATTATAAACATATAATAATCATATATAATGCATGAGTATAAGTAATACCACCCAAATATAATTCTAAAAGACCTAAAATAACATATCATAGTGATAGCTGGATAAGGTAAAAAATTAACAAAACCAAAAGACAATATGACTCAAGAACGTCAAGTGACTTGATTCTAAACACCACCTGTACTATCTCTAAGATCAAAAACCAAATTTCAATCACACAGTATCAAGATTCATCATTTAGAAATAAGATACTTTTCCCTTAATCATGTCTTGGTATGTTACATATAAAAATGAAAAAAATTCACAAGAATGGAGTGAGTATAATTTAGTAAGCAATCCCTAGAGACTTCCCAGCACATTCCACTATGATAAGAACTAGTTAACTCATTTTATATAAAATAGTTGAGAAATAGTTACATAATTTATAAAAAACCACAAGTTTAATACATTTCATAAAATCATAAACAAGTTACGTTCCACACTTTAATACATAGAATAACCATTCGCATGTTCACACACTCACACACTCATCCATACACACAATATTGGTGTTACCGCAGATAGTGGTACTCCATAACCATAATCTAACCTACTTTGATAGGTCCACTTCTGACCACACTCTAGCCACCTTGAACACATTCTAACCTAATTGTGCCAATTTCTATGTCATTATATTTCAAATAAAATAACTCTTACTTGGAAATAATTTTATTAAACATTTATGATGTGTCAAAAACACAACATGATTTTAAAATTATCATTTTGAAATTATAATAAGGAGATGGTTTTCCAAAATCAATTTAATTTTTCATAATTTCAAAAAATAAACTAAAAAAGCTTCCTACATGAAATCACATAATTTTTCCATAGAAAACACAAAATAAACCTTTAAATCAAACTAATACTTTAAGTTATATATCAATTGTAGATGAGAGAGAATCCATGAACCTATCAAAAAATAGAGAAAAAAACAATAAGAAAAATTATAGATCCTTACTTGAATCATCTACCCTTCAATGAATCCAACAATATCTCATAAATACTTTTATCTTAGCACATATATCTATCTATAACTGACTAGATCTATGCCTCTTATATAGATTAGAATAGTATATCAAATAAATTCCAGGAGGAGTAGGGAATTACTAACAATTTTAGATCTCCAAAGCCTTTAAATTTACTAAAAGATGCCTTTAGACCAAATGAAATCACCAAGGAAGCCTAGGGTGGGAGATAAATTCGAGACCCTAGAATAATAGGGGAAATATGAGTACTCCCGTGCTTAAATCTAATTTAAAATGTAATTTTTTAACCACAAACTTCATGTCACGTAGTTAGGTCACACGATTTAACTAATAATGTGCCAACCATGTGTATGTTATTGTACTTGACCCAGGAATCCACATGGTTTTGAAAACAATACACCAATCGTGTGGTGCTACTATCTTAAGGCCTCTCACTCACACGGTTGACTCACATGGTTTGAAAAACTATATGCCAACTATGTTTTTTCTCACTTTCTCCATCTGCATGATTTTCCCGAGCATGTGCATGGTTTGCACAAATTTATATCCAACCATGCACCAACCCAATAACTCCCAACATCAATTAAAATATTTTTTTTTGTATATATTCCATGGTTTCTATGAACCTTTCACCCCTAGAAACACTTCCAAAACATCCCAAAATCCTATAAAAACTCCTAAAACTGAACCCAAGCATTATATAAATTGAAAAGACACAAAATGTTAAATTTCATGAAACCACATGTGTTACATTTGTAATCATTACATATTAAAATATCATGGTTAATAATATGAATTATATCTCAAGAAATTAAATTTGGGACAATGAACCCCTTAAAACCAAAGAAACTTTTTATTCAAACCACCTTGTAGGATATGATTTTAAATGAAAAATTCATTAACATGAATAGTTATAGGATCATCAAATAGAACATTAAATGGTTTGCAGATACATAATTCCAAATAAAACATGATTTATAATAATAAATCTTTCATGAGGGGGGAAATTTTTATATAAGAAACCCTTACCTTAATTACAAACTTCTAATAAAACACTTGAATATTCTATATTAAAAAAATATTTATCTAAAAAATCTATTTATGAAGATTATTAATATCTATAACCTTTTAAAAACTTCATTTATTATTATTTTAAACAATTATATTAGTTATTATCTATTTTCAATATCAGGTGTGAGTAATTTAAATCATTTTAAACCAGTTTCACAATATCAGTGTTATTCTTCATTCTTCTCCCAAATTTCATCATTTCAAAATCATACACGATATTGTAATTTAATTTTTATATTTATTTATAATGTTATAATTTCATTATATGAAATTTTTTAATATAGTTCTTATAGAAAAAATTGGCATTATGCATGTTTCAGTGTTTTTTGAAAAACAAGTGGTGGTATCTTAATTAATGAGTTTCATATTGATATTAACATTAAAGAACCAAAATAAAATATTTATTTTGTTATTTATATCATATATTATTATGAATTAATATTTTATGGCCATTCTTGATATTATTTTATAGTAATGTTCATATAGATGGTTACACCAACCCAAACATAAATATACGATAATTAATGGATGATTATGATTATGAAAGTGATTTATTTTGGAATAATATCATTATTATAAAAGAATAATGAAAATATATTGATTATTTTTATTTTTTTAATCATATTTTAATTTATTTTAATAAATAATAAAGAAAATATATGAAAGACAAGATATGTTACTTTATGGAGGCGGTAGCTTGCACAACGAACAATTAACATTTTCATTTCTCGAATAATGAGAGGAAAATAAGGTGGAACGTAATTTTGATCTTAATTAACATAATTATGTTATATATTTAACATTTATTCTTAAATTTCACCCTTAGTATCCTCTAATATTGAATGTGGTGAAAAAATGGATGTCAATGCTTTGTGGAGATGGTAGTCCACACAATGCATAAATGACATTTTCATTTTTCATAATAAAAAAGGGGGAGGTGGTAAACAGTTATTCCATTTTATTAATAAAATTAAGAATGAGAAAATTACTTATTTCATTATATATGAATCAGAAAATGATGTTTGGGAACGTAATAAAGAAAAGAAAATAAGTTAGGGAAAAAACAAACACACCTTGAGTACTTCGTATTTTCTTGAAAAGACACCTTAAAAATTGAGATCTAAAGAAATTATCTTCTGAGAAGAGGCTCGAGTAAAAGTAATAGGATTATAGGTTAATTAATAATATCACAGTTTCAATAGGAAACCCTATTCTTATAGTGGTCCCGAAGAGGTGGTGAGTGGCCTCTTTTATAACTGGTGAAAATGACATTTTTTTAATTATAATCACGAACTACTACAAAAATAGCCTTAAAGAGTGTTGACATTTATCAGTGATAGAAAAATGTGCAGAGAAAGTCCATCTTTATTTACGATAAAATAATCATTGGTGAAGGGGGGCCTTTATCAACACCAAAAAAATCACTGATAAAGGGAACCCTTTATCAGTGCTTTATTTTTAGTGCTGATAAAAGTTACCCTTTATCTGTGATAACAATAAAGTGTTGATAAAGGTTTAGAAAATAAAATCAAAAAATTTTAACAATTTCAATAATTAATTAATTATTTTTTAAAATGAATAAACAAAAATATAAATTTTAAAAAATTATTAAATCGTATATATTAAATATATAGAAATGTAAATTGAATAAAATTAGATAGTTAAACAAATAAAATTTTAAAATAAGTAAATTAAGAAAAATATAAAACATTTTATTAATTAAATAATTATTGATAAAGACGAATAAATTTAATATGTATATATAGATTATAAATATAGATAAATAGTATATATTAAATTTAGATATATAAATGAATATATAACCAAACAAAAAAATTAATAATTAATAATTAACAATATTATTTTAAAAAAATTAATGAAATAATTATTAATAAAAATGAGTAAGTATAATATATATATATATATATATTAATTATAAATAATAATCAATTGTATATATTAAATATATATATATATAATGAATAAAATGTAAATTAAAAACATATTAATGACTTATGAATTTTTAATGTTGTTTGATTTTTTAATTTAACATATATCAAATATCGTGTATTAAATTGATTTCACGTACACATATATATATATAATTAATGCAGTTTATATGAAAACGTACACACAAATATATTTACGCAATATATAGAAACACAAATAACTAATATTGGTGTAATTTATTCAAATTTTATTATATTTTAAAATTTCATTATTAACATGATACACTTAATATATTATGTTTTTAATTGTTCAATTTTATTTATTTATTTTTAATACAATTATGGTTAGGAAATTCATTTTTAATATTTATTTATTTTTTATTTTATTTTTTAATTTGATCAATTTCTATTATTTTTTATATATATTTAATTATTATGGTTTATTTTTTTCAATATGTATTCATATTTACTTCAATATATATATATATATATATCCATATTTTTTTAATAAATTATATATAATTAATAAAACTTATCCATTTTATCAATATTTTTAATGAGAAATCATTTTGAATTATTCAATTTCACTCATTTTTAAAATATATGAAATTAAGATTATATATCCACTAATAATGTTAAAAATAAATTTTTAAATAAATATTTATAATTAAATATATTTATAAATGTATATTTAATATATTTATATATTTATAATTATTATAAATAATTAATTTTTTTAAAAAAAGTATTTATATAATTATAAATAAATAATTATATATATATATAATAATTATAAAATTATAATAAATTTATTTAAATAAATCCTTTGTTAGTGGTAAAATTTTAACGCTAATAAAGATCAATATTTATCTATGATGTAAAGCATTCTTAAAAGGAATTTTTATCAGTACTAAAATATTAACGCTAATAAATCTCGAGATTTATCAGTTCTTTTTTAGCATTGATAAAGATCTCTTTTATAAGCGCTAATCAATTTAATGCTGATAAAAGGGATCTTTATTGGTGCTTTTCTGAAATATCTATTAAAATTATTTCGGATCTATTTAAAAGAACCCTAACTGGTACTCACTCATCACGGTTCTGAAGCTCTCACAGAACTTCTTTACTACTAGTGTGAATCCACTACGATCGATCAAACGAATCAAGGATAGAATCCAATGTATATTATTTTCTAATTTTTCAATATTATTGTTTGATCTTTTTAGGGCTGCATTTTGTGCTTTTATGCTATTCTTAACCGTAATGAACCCTACATCTCATCTCCTCTCCACTACTGGAGTAACTCCTCTGTGCAATTTAATGGATTTTTTAAAAGATAAATATATGTAGTTTGGCTTCATGAACCTAGGATGAGAGACGATGTGCGATTTAACTTCCTACTGCCAGGATGAATTTGTGTAGTCTAATGTCATGAAACCAAGACAAGAGATGTTGTGAATTTTAACTTCTTTTTTCTATAATTAATTTGTGTAGTTTAACGTACTATAACTAGGATGAGATACATTGTGACTTTTAATGCCTTGCTTCAAGGATGAATTTTTGCAGTTTAACATCATGAAAATAGAATGAGAGACACAATATAGTTTAACGTCTTTCTTCTAGGATGAATTTGTATAGTTGAACATCATGGAAGCATGACGAGAGATGATTGATGAACACTATAAAAATTATTTCATGAGAAATGTTGTATTAGTGTGGGTTCTGACTTGTTCCTCATCCATTTTGGCCAATGTTTATGCTCTGTTTTTTGGATCATCTTAGCTTGGTTTTCCAAAATGGTTTTTGGAAGGGGTAAAAATGATTTTTGGAATTGGATTTTCTTTAAAAATGTTGGTTATTATGTTTTCAAAAGTGGCCTTATAAGAACGTGGTTTGAAATTGAAAATGAAATATAGTGGTTTTTGAAGAGAGAATTCTGGTTTAGTTATGAAATTTTCCTTGTGATCTAGTTGTTTTAGCCCAAGATATTCCTTTTGGTTGTATTTAATATTGATTATGAACCTAAATTTATGATTTTTGTGTTATTTAGATTATGCCAGCTAGAAAGGTCCACGAAGTTTCTAGTGGTTCTCACACTAGTTATGGTTCTCCTCAATTTCTGCCCATATTTTATGGCAATGGAGGTTTGTTAGAGTCAGTGAAGTGGCTTGAGGAAGTTAAGCATGTCTTCAGAGTGTTTGGAACTCCCAAAGCTATTAGAGTTCATGTTGTTCTGGTTCTTCTTGGGGGGTCCAACTTTGGAAGAATGGGAGTTGTTTTCTCCACCAACAATGTAGGTTGGGATGACCTGGGAAGATTGTAATCCCCTCTTTGTCCGATGGTTTATACCTGAGGAGGTGAAGATGAAGAAAATGGAATAGCTCATGAGTGTCCAGCAAGGTTAGTGGATGGTGAAGGCTTATGTTGAACACTTCAGTTTTATTTCATCCAGAGGTGGTGTCATAGGATTTGTTGAAAGCTTCTATTTTTTTGGGGGGTCTTCATCTAGAGATCAAGGAGAAAGTCCTCTTCTCTAAGGATCTCCATTTTGAGAAGTTGGTGAAGGAAGCGGTTTTGGATGATTTTTTATGAAAGAAGCATAAAAACATTCGCTTAGTTGTTATCTCCCATGTTGGGGTGAAGACATTCAGAGTTTCCTCATTTTTGTTTTGTGGCTGTAGTAAGTTCATATTTCATTATAAAAGTATGATGAAATTATCCTTTCATAAATCAAAGTGTTTTGTTTTTTTTTAATTTGAACCTTTAAATGGTTAGCCTTTCGTGAATTAGTTCCCATATTTCTATCTTTCTTGTTTATAGATGTCTATTTTTGTGGAAATCACTCTTTAGGCCTAGTGTGCGGGTTCATTTATATTCTCTGTTTTGATCATTTCTGCTTTTATTTCTACTGATGTAGTGTGTTGGAAGAATATTGTTGCCTATTTGGATCTATTAATAAAGGAATATAAAACATGGATTGGTTGGGAAATACTCACAAATATAATAACAAAACTAAGGATTATATATACACTTTATTACTATTTGTTAACTACCGCTTAGTAAAGTATCTAACCTGAAATTCCTACTCAGTATCCTCATGATGATCTCATCTCACACATGCTCACCACTATCTATATCATATCAGCATTCAGCATTCACTTTTCCTTCTCTTCCTAAACCAATTTACTATATACATATAGATTCATGCATCATGCATCATTACAAGTAGTAAATAGGTTCAATAATAGAAAGAAACGTGAATGATGAATGGTGATATAATAGAGATGGTGGCGAGCATGTGTGGGATAAGAGCATCATGGGGACACTGGGCAGGAAGTTTAAGTCGTATGTTATGCTTAGCAGTAGTTAACCAACAATAGTAAAGTGCATAGTGAATCCTTAGTTTTGTTAGTAGCTTATAGATGGACCAAAAAGACCCTTTGGAAAGATATAAAGGTAATTTTACTATATAATTTCTCTATTTTAGAGAAAAATTACATAATGCAACATTTCTTTAATTTTCATTATTCGATACAGATTTTGTTTATTTTGAAGAAAAAATCCCTTGTATCATGCCTTTGTAGGATAAGAAACAACGTTATCTCTACTCAATGACAGATGTAATCTTTATATTTTCACAAAAAAATCATTTTCCATAGAATTAATGCATTGTTTCATATTTATGTTTAATTTTGTTTTTTATAATTACTCATATAATAATTGTTTTCTTATATGGGTGGATTCTTTTGTTCGAGTTGGGGTGCTCTGTCCAACATTCATACTTCTTCTCCCCCATAACTTGTTCACCCCTATAGTGTTTCATTTATCACTTTATTTCATGTTCTATCTGTTTCCTTTGTAGGAAGAGTATTGTCGTTACCTCTACTCAATTAAAAAGGTAATTATGATACTTTCACGGTAAAATAATTTTCCATGTAAATAATGTATTATTTCATATTTATTTTTAATTTATTTATTTTTAGTATTACTCATAATAATTTTATTTCTTATACAGGTGGATTCTTTTTTTCGAGTTGATGTGGTTTGTTTGAAGCTACTCATGCATTGTTGGCAGTTTGACAAAGAAATTCAAGGGAAATCATGGTAACATTGATTGTTAGGATTGTTTATTAATGTATATAATAATTTATGTTTATATAATTGTATGAACCAACATTTGAAATAATTAAAATATAGTGTTTTTTCTGGTATTTGGGTTATAAATTTCATTTCATTTAAATTCTATATTGGGACTTGTTTTTGTTGATATCTGATGTGTTTCTGGCGTGTTTCTGGTGTGTTTTTTGTGTGTTTTTGGTGTGTTTCCGGTGTTTTTCTAGTGCTTCTACAGTGTGAAGTTATAGAACACTATAGTATGGGCCTGTATCAGTGCTTTTAAAATCCCTTATAAAGAACACATTTATTAGTGATTTTAAAATCACTGATAAAGAAACATTTATCATCTAGAAGTTAAAAAAAGGTATAATTTATCAGAACTTCTACAGTGCTGATAAAGGATTCCTTTAGCGATGCTAAATAAAAGCACTAATTAATAGGAACTTTATCACAACTTTTAAATCACTAATAAATGTCCCATTTACCATCACTTTTGTTAGCATAGATAAATATACCCTTTATTAGTGATTTTTTGGTGCTGATAAAAGTCGTGGGCTTTTAACATCACTCACATTTTCAGCACTTTTCTAGCATTGAAAAAAGGTCATTTCTAGTGCTTTTAAAGGCCAGTTTTTTCATAGATAATTAATAGAGAACATGTTAAACTTGTAAACTGAATAAAAATGGAAACTAATTGAGTTTAAGATGAGAAAAGTTCAATCAACCCATAACAACTCACTTAAAAAAAATTTAAACATGTTATTAGTTCCTTTACTCAGAGAATTTTTTCTTTTACAATTTTTTTACTATGTTAACAAGTTTTTACTTATTTTAATCATTTTTATGCCCAAAAAATAGATCTTATAAAATAACTTTTACATATGTTTTAAAAATATTAAATACATTTTATCATATAAAATTTCTATGTGTACGAAAAATAAATTTTAACTTTAGCTCATGTAACGTGTAAAAACTCATTTTTAAAAGGTGTATTTTTAAGATTAAAATTTAGGTGTAAGGTAAAGTTATATATGTATTTAATTTTATTGATATAAATTGGTTTATTATAAAACAAATAAATTTTATGTTTCATTAAAATAAAGACAAAACCAATTTTATAAAAAATAAAATTAATTAAAATAAAAGACCAAAAACAGTTTTTAATGGAAAATATAACTTAATTATTAAAAATGTTAATCATAGGTTTCATAAATTCAACATAGTATTTTTTTTAATGTATATTTTTAATTCTTAAATATTTCTATAATAAATTAAAATTTATTATACACTTCATGTTATTCCTCATATAATTATTAATTCATTGTTTTGGTAAAAACAATAATTTCATTATTCACCTAAAAATAGACTATTTAAGGGAAAATCTAAAATAATTATACTGATATAATATTTTTATTATAAATCTAAAAATGAATTTAATTTGGTCAAATTTCATTTCTAAAATTTTAAAAATAACTTATAAATAAAAACTATAATTGAAAATATTTTAATATAAAAATATTTTTTTAAATGAATTTTATTATTCTTAGTTAATATGAATTACTAATTTGTGTTAATATATTTTTAATATCAAAAATATATATTATCCATACTATATTTAGTTTCTTGAAATAAATCACATAAAATACATTTTTAGAAAACTTACATTATAAACCATAAATCAGTCTTATTAGTTATTTATCTACACTAATTGAATTTTTATCAATGTCTTTATATTAATAATGAATTTTTTTTTATATTAGCATATATTTTATAATTCATATACCTCTATTTTTACTCACAAATTATAAGGTTACATTTTAATAGTTATATAATTTTTCATAGTTTGTTTTGGTTTGGTGTTTCATGTGAAGTAAGCTACTGAGAACATTAGGTTTTAAACAAAAATATATAATTTAAAATCTCGGGGTGTTACAGTATCTCCCAATGATGTTTGGATTTTTTGTAATTTATTTTTTTTATATTTTTTTATTTCTATGAATGATAATCATTTTATAGGTATCTGATGTAATGAACTATTATTTAATAAACCATTACTTTGTATCCATTGGGTATTGGAGGTGTTGGGTGAACTCTAGAAGGAAGAGGATGGAGTTAGAGTTAAAATTTTAGTCGTAAGGAAAGCATTGTGGTGTGACTCTATGCGCTTCACTATAAATATTCTATTGGGTGGATTTTTTTCTATAGTTTGGTGTTTTTTGTCATTAATCATTGGGTTTTGGTGTGGTTCTTTTATTATGGCATAGGGTGTGATCCGTAAGGTCTCAGTGCCATTTCATCTTGGATAGAAGTCTGGTTATGGCATGAAGAGGGTTGGTTTTGGTGTAGAGGTTTATGGTTTATTCTTTTATAGGAGTGTCTCTAAGTTATTCTGATTCAAGGCCTTCCATGTTTATCATATTTGAGTTTGGTTGTTTAGTGAGGGGTATTGTTGTGGTGTGGTGGTCTCTATGTGTTTTGAATTAATCCTACATAGGTTGGTTGTCATATAGGGTCTTTCAGGTTTATCTTACATGAAATTTTTTGTTAATATTACATGAGGGACATTGCATCAAGGATATTATCATTTTACCATGGAGACCTAGGTGGTAGGATTCATTGGTTTTTAATATCTAAGTTCACTTATGGTATAATTCCTTTAGTTTTATTGTTTTTTTGTCTTGAAATCATTAAGTTTTAGGGAAGAATATTTAGTATCTCATTGTGATCCTCAAGGTATTGAGTGTCACGGAATGGTCACTTTGGATTAATTTTGGACTTCATTGAATGAATTGAGTTCATATAGTTTTTACTATGAGATTTGGGGAGATATTAGGGGGATGTTACTGTGTTTTTTTAGATATTCAGTTGAATATAACCCATCATGGTGTGAACATACCCCGTCATATTGTTACACTACATTTTCTAGTTTTTATTATAAACTCAAGGTTTTGCTTAAATATATTTTATTTTTTTCAATTTCTCCCAAACTATAGGAAATAAAAGGTGTATCTTTAGAGATATGTGTGCACCCATCAGTATATTGTGTCCCTTGTATTTAAGAGATCAATATTCTTGAGAACCGAGGTGATTATTTTTCCTCTTATTCTTTATTCTATTTTATTCTTAATTCTTTGGGAGCCTATGTTTTCATTTTTTATTTGATTTAGGTGATTTTGGATTGATTTATTGGTGAAGGTCACTTTTCCATAGGTTTTTTGAGGCTTTACATGTATGTTCTTGGAATTATGATCATTTTCATCCCCTTATTCTAGTGAAATGATTATTGAATCTCTAATTGAGGTACTGGACTCTAGACTTCTTCTTCATTAATTATGTGAAAATGTTTTATTAATCATGATTTGTATTTCAATGGGTGGATGGTATGGATTAACCTAATCAAGCAATGATTTGTAAGAAAATTAAATTTAAGCCATGGAAGTGATTTACATGTTCTTTATGAAACCCTTTGTTATTACTTATATATTGATTGTTTTGTTGATATTACTAATTTATATTTATGTTTTTTATCATGATATATGTATGTATATATATATATATATTGTTTTTTGTTTGATATATTGGAATCACCTTTCATAAAGGGTTAATATCTTAAAGTTGGTGATGAATTCGTTGTGTAAATCTTGAATTATAATGTCAATATTTTAATATAAAATTTTACTTTGATATAAAATAATGTTTAAATAAAATATCTATAATGTGAATTTCTATTACTTTCCTCTTATTTTCATCCATACACGATGGCTTTTTTGATGTCATTTAAGGGTTAATGGCTAGTTTTGTGGCTTGAACATGGTGTGGATTGGTTTTTTTAGTAGTGGATGGGTTTTCGTGTGATTATGTTTGTGGGGGTATGTCTATTTATATGGAAAATAAGTATTTTTGTAATTGTTTTGTGGGGTTTTGGCATGTTTTGTGTGGTGGTTTGTGTGGTGATGGGTTCAATTGTTATAAGGATTGTGTTATAATTTCTCAATAGCATGGATTATTTTTTGAATTAATGAAATCAATAATGGGTGATGGGGTGTAATTGATAATTTATGGGATGTAAATTATTAATGATAATGGTTGGAATTCTTTTGATTAATTTGTAATAATGTTTGACATAAATGTGATTATTGATTAATGAATGGATTAAAGAGGGAAGTTATTTAATTAATGGTTTGACATTAAATATAGTTAATGAATGGAATAATTCATGTAATAATATTGGTAAATGATAAATCTATAATATAATGAATGATGTGATGAAATGGAAAATTAATAATGTTTATGGTTGTTTTATGTGTTTTGTTTGGACTGGTTTATTGCATGGTTATAGCAGTGGTTATTAGCGAGTATTAGTAATGATGTGGTGGCAATTTTGGGTGTTTATAGTAATGGTTTTGAATGAACCCTTATGTTGGTATTGTGTGGATATATGATATTAATTTTATTTTTTTATTCACCATAACCCAAGTAAGATAACCTTACTAACACCCATATGGTTTTGGGTTCCAAGAGTTTTCCCCTACATTCAAGATGTTGATGGAAGTTATGAATGACTAATCCATCTTCCCCTCTCTCTCTCTCTTTTAGGTGTAGTACAAAATGTGGTGGATCATAGTGGGTATATGAATATGATAGTTATTGTCTAAAGGATTTAGTATTTAATATATTGGTTTACTTGGTAATGTGGTTCTTATCATGAAATATGGTGGGGCACATGCATGGTAGGAGGAAAAAACAAGGTTGATGTCCTTTGTTTTCATGTTAACCTACTAGGATAAGGTTATGATGTAAATTTTTGGAGTGAAATATAGTGATTATATAGTTATGGTAGTGTGGTGTTATATGGTTTTAGATCAATGATAGTGATAATGATATGGATGTGGTGTGTGGTATATAGTTTTGATATGGGAGTTGATGTGTGGTGCCATAGCTATGAAAGGGATAAAATCACCAGTACTTTTTTTGTTGGTGTGTGAGAATGAAAGACCAGTGTGGAAGTGGTTGTGTGTTACCTTATTGACATATATTCTTTTAATAAAATGATACTATACTTGTATGTGATATTAGATAAGGGATACTTGATGAGTTTGGGAGTTAATTGATCTGCTGTAGGTTCAAGTTAGTTCTATTTATTATTCACTAAGGTAATCGTATGCTACTTCCACATTTTCATGATAGGTTTTGAAGAGAATACTAATAAGTTTACTTTTATTCTTGTCCTTATATATATAAATTTGTTTTATAGGTTTCTAAGATGGATTTGGTAATGGGTATGGATATTACTAAATCAAGGTTTGGAGATTCTATTGAAGTTGATATCATATGAGTTTTCTTTTGGTACCCTATTTTGGTGACATTAATATATATAAAATTTATATATATTTATGTAATAGATTCTATTTGATATTATATAGTGTTTATTGGTTGTTTATCTTATGTTCCTAGTCTTTGTGAGGGTTATATCTCTCAATTTGGTGTATTATAACCTTGGTGTTAGTCTCCAACTTGGGGCTTATTGGAGGAGGTCTTTGGGGGTCACACTTGTATTGACTACCGAACCAACAGGAGTTCCCAATGGGGGTGGCTTATTACATGGAGGGTTATTAAATATTTAGTGCTTCTAACCCCAACATGTGGTAATAGATCTCAGTTATAAATTTAGATACATGCAGACCCTAGATAAGTGTTTTAGATCATGGTTCAATAGCATCACTTTTCACTCGACCTTGTAGGGGAATTACAGTAAGCAATTCATGATCCCTATTATGTTTTTCAAACTCAATGGGAGTTCATTAATTTCAAAATCATGTTATTAGATGAGGGTAAGTTTTGGATTTATAAGTTTTATGGGACATATTTCTGAGTCAAGGGAAAACAGATAAGTGGTTTTCTACTTCAGAAACATATGGATCTTATATTATAGGGTGTAGTATAGAGGCATTAAAATGGGAATAATGTGATATTATAGATAATAAATAACTAGGGTGGATCTGATTATAATTTTCTAAGAATGTATCCTTTAACATTTAGGATTTGAAGATGGTTTCATAACTTATTTCAACACTGGAAAACACATTTGAAAAGAAAACCATAATGAACTAATTGTTTCCAATAAAATGACTATTCAACATGAATATGTAAAAAGGAAATTTAGTGGTAGATCATGTGAAATAATTCAATGTTTTTTGAAGTCATTTTTAATTAATTGTCATGAAGTTCCTTGGGTTAGTGTGGGTACTCATTCTTCTCTCATCACTCCCAATTTCATGGGATATGATGGTTACCTCAGTGAGAAACTCTTTAGGTAAGAATGAATTTGTATTCTAGGATGTTTATGATATAATTCTAATTTAAGATATTTTTAAAAAGGAAACCCAATATTTTATGGGAAATTATTTGAGTGTGGAAGGTGGGGGTTATTCTATTTCAAAAAAAAATGTCATGATAAGGGAATTTTATAGGATATTTAAGCCATAGAAATTCATTTGAAGAATGACCCATATACTAGAATTATGGGAAGAAATTTCATATAAATATTACAAGGACCTAGGAGTAAATTCAAAAATATTCACTTCTAGAATTTGATCCACAAATATTATTTCTGAAGATTTGAGAAGGCATTTATTGAGTTTCATCGGTCTACTTATGTCCTGGATAATTGGATATGGGGATTATTTTTACACTATATACAAGAGGAGGATTATCCTTCTAAAATATTCTGAAAGGCACATATAGTAGATTATTAAACTCTTTAGATACTTTGAAAAATTAATTTTGTCTTTTGCAATTATAATAAAGTCTTTATAGAGTTGTAGGGAGTGCAGAAAAAACTATGGCTAAAGAATATTTTGGTTTCTATGGGACAACTAGAAAATTAAAGTTTATATATAATAATTATGGTTTTTGTGTGTAAATTTACATGTGATTCCATGGTGATGTGAAAACAAGTGAAATACCGAATATTTTACATGATGGGAGTTTTAGAATGAGTAATTCATGCTAGAAAGACATTTTTTTTATCTATAGAGTTGTGGAATGAATGTTTTGATCACATTTGTAAATAAGGGATGAAATTACTATATTTATAAGGTATATTTAAACTCAAAATCATGGAATAAATAATTTATAAAGATTGTAATATTATGAAGAAGTGGAAGGTTTCTTTCATAATGAGAGGTAATATATCTAGGGTTATGAAGTTAGATCTAGTTCATACAAACATATGGGGGATTTATCTAGTCCATTCTCATAGATGATCATTTTAATTTGTTACCTTATTCAATGATGCAATATAAAATACATGGTGTTATTTTTCAATCATAAGTCTATAGTTTTTAGAACCTTTATTCGATGGAGATCCATAGTGGAAAGGGAGACTGAAATGAAATAGAAATAATTAAGGTTTAATAATGGTGTAGAATATGAAAGTTTGGAGTTTTAATGATTCTGGTGGAAGAAAGGCATATGAGTTTAAAATAATATACTAATAACATTAAAAAATGATTTTTTAGAAAGGATGAGTTATACTTTGATGTAAATGGATGAATTATGAGGTTACACACTGATTTCCCCAAGTTTTTTTTTCAGATCATGTAAATTGTGATTCCAATTTAATGAATTAGAGTCTTTATTATACATTGGGGTAGAAAACATCTAGATTAATTTTAGTTTGGAATGTATTTTATAATTTCTCAACTCAAATTTTTGGATCACACATCTACGTCCACATTTATTCCAAGGAAAGTGATAAGTTAGAAGCTATGTCTTGAGCATGTTTCTTTGTAGGGTATGTTGATGAAGAATTTGGATTTAGAATTTGATATAATTTCTTATGATATGTTGTAAAAATATTAAATCCTATCTTTAATAAGGATATTCTATAGAAGTATGGAAACATAGAGGATGTTTTTTATGAGAAACAATAATCATCACAATCTGAGTTTTATCAAGATGGAAGTCTAAAAGTTACGAGTAGATCAAGGAGTATGATAGTTTTCATAATATCATATTGTATGGAATATTTTTTGAATGGAAATCAATGTTTGTTAGTGTTTTATAGGCCAGGAGTACCAGAAATCTTAGGGACCATGGGAGTTTGAGGTTAAACTATATAAGGGGAAGTTCTAAAAGTAGTGGTTCTAAAAAGAGAAGATCTGTGGGTTCAGTTACGGAGATCAACCTGGATTTGTTGCCAAGTACAGAGGTATAAAAGTTAATTTCACAAATTTATTATCAAATATAATGGAGAACATTAAAGTTTTTAAGAGTCTATAATTCTATATCTAATTGGTACATCCTCACATGACATGTTACCCGAGTCCATCTTCTACAAGGCCAGAGGAACATTCCCAATCACCCTGGGCTGGAAAAAAACATTATAGTTTCACAATAGAATGTATGGGAATCATTTCACCCTAACTAAAAACTAATATCAATAATGGTTCCAACTGGGAACTTTACATGTGGTCTCCTTACATTGAACAACCATGAAAAAATAAATATTTACACCAAAGAACTCCTACCAACCAAACATGAAATCGTAAAGATAAACCATCCCAAATACATTTTCAAAACATTTTTCTTCAAAAGAGACCATTTTATACAAAGATTTTATAATCAAAAAAGGACACAAAACAAAGTAAAAAAGAAGGAGTTAAAGGAGGAAAATACATAAAAATACCTAAAATGGTCTAAAGATCTCAAGTGATAAACACCAATATCTCTATGTGACTCTAAAGTCACCACCATAATCCAAATATCCCCTACTTTCCAATATGGAGCAGTGGAAAACCAACCTTCAATCCATAAATAGATAACCTACAGAAAATAGGAAGACTTCATACCTACCAATGTGGGTATGTAGGGCATGATAAAAAAGTCTTTTAGGATACCACCATGAGTCTATTACATTCCTTTTATATAAATAAACCAATTTAACTAGATTGAAAGTGATAAAAAGTTTTCTTTTAATTTACTTTATAAAAAATGTAAATAATAATTCCACACACATCCCATTTCTCAAAACACGCCCTTATTAGAACTTGCCACAAATAGGTCATACAATGGTAATATCATTTAAAAACCAAATATTTTCCTTTTATAAAAAAACATTGTGTATTCAAAAGGAAACAAGTTAAACCATCACTTTAATTTTAAAAATCACTTTTAAAAAACTCACACTCTCATTGATTAAAGTATATTTCAAAAGAAACATTTCACAAGGATTTCACTTAAATCAATCACCTCTTTCTCTTTTTAAATCTCAACACATACAAAAAAAGATCAAAATGAGTATAAGAAAAGGAAAACATACTAAAATGAAAATCCATAGAGTTATAAATGAATGAAAACAATAACGTAAGGAAATTCATTCAACAATAATGATTAATAAAAAACCAATACATAAAAATAATATCAATAAATAGATAATCAACTCACATTCCAATTCATAATAAATAGGTATAACATATGATATATAGCATGGGGAAACAACTTAAAAGAATAATGTAATGATTACTAGACATGAAAAAGTAAAACCAATGATTAAAATGTTGACAGATGCACATCTTGTCACCTAAATCACTCTCAACTAGTATAATAATGACACCCCCTAGATAAGTCATAACATTCAACTAAGAGAAACTAGATTGTGCGTAAATTTGAACTAGCATAACTATCATCCCTAGACTCTACACTTCTTATCCTATTGTTACTCATGTCATAGCTATTGGAGGTGGACCACTATAAATCTCATGTCAATCTCATGAAAAACATAAATACCATAGGAAATATAATCGAAAATCAAATATTTTCCACCTCCAATGCACCCCCTTTAACAACAATACCTTATCAAAACCTTCATAACCATGAATCACAATTCATATAACTCTAACACATGAACCCAAGTATAAATAAAAGATAATAATTGGGCTTAACTAGGGAATAGCATCAATTAATTAAACGACATCAAAAAAGGGTCCAACTGGGTATTCTCTTCATACTAAATATAATACACTTTGTAAATCCCTTTTACAAAACCATTTTGAACCTAAACACAATTACAAGGGTAATTGCACATAACACCAAATCACAATCAAAGTACAAATTTAGAAATCCCATTTCAAAATAACATTTAAAATCAAGGTAAATTTGAGAAAACACATGAACCAGACCAAAGCATCAACATGACCAATCAAAAAAAGGCTTCATCCAGAAACACCAACTCAATAGGATAGACACACCTATTTTAAAAACATGGATTGCTTTAAAATGTTAATAACACATTCTTAAAACAATGTGATTTATTTAAAATAAGTGAACCCATTTTTAAAATCAAGTAAAACCCTTTATTAATAAGGAATATTATTTATAATATATGGGAACCTCTTAAAATAAGGAAACCCCTTTTCAAACAAATAACTCTTTACTTTATAAATTCAATTTTCTCGAAAACACCATGAACTAGCCATTTTTATTTAGAAAATAATCAATGGAATTTTATCAAACACCTTTAATGCATAAAATACCATTTTAAAAAAGTGCCATTGAACTAATCAATTTACCCATTTTTTGAAAAAGGAAAATCAAAAAAACAAGTATAACCTTTGATAAAACAAAAATTAGGTATGATATATGTCATAATTTTAGTTCAAAAACAACTTTAAAACACCAAGAAACCAAGGAACTCTTTATTAAAAGGAATCTGAATGGAAACACCTACCTCAAGTGGTGTAAACATGTCACCATCGACAAAAACACCCAAAATAGTTATCCAATGATAGATCACAGACTTTAAAAATATAAACTCTTAATTTAGGATAACCCCAACCATGAAATTGGGCTACATAACCATTAGGGTTATAGGGAAAGAGGGGAAAAAGAAGAAGCTGGTAATAGAAGGAAGTAGAAACCCTTACCCTTCAATTTGGGGGAGAAACCACAAAAAAACCATTATAATATAACCATGGAGGGTCTTGGAGGAGAAAGAGAGGGATGGAATAGGTTCCACGGATGAGGGTTTTGAGTTAGGTGAGAGTTTGGGAGAGACATTGAATAAAAATAACCCAAAATGATAAAAATTACCTTACTAGAGAAGGTCACATTGTTTCATCGCATGGTTTACCAAACTGTGTGAAAATAGTTTGATTTCCACTGCCCTAAAACTTCCCATGTCACATTGTTTCTTTTACATGATTTTAAAAACCATGAACTTAACTATGAATCCCTATAAAAGTCTCAAAAACATCAAATTTTCACCCCAAGACACCCCAAACCCATGGGATAATTGACCACATATATATAAGCAAGAAAATGAATTTTTGGGGTTTCATAATTCTCCCCACCATACCAATTTCTACTCCTAAAAAGTTCACTTCAAGAAATTCATCAAAAACTTGCGTTAAGAGAAAGGATAATACCAACCCGCTAAGATAAAATATCCAACCATAGGACTAACCTCCTATAATTTTAACCAAGAACACAATACACGAATACATCACTCTAAGGGAAAATTGATCAAAACTATTTAAGATTCACAAACCACAAGGCATTATAAATTTTAAGAAAATATTATTAAAAAAATATTGGGATGCAATATGTCCCATAATTTTTATACAGAAATATTACATCTTATTATATGAATACATATTGGATAACATTAGGATAAATACCATAAACGTAATGTTTTAGTGTCTCCAGAAATGTGGATACATAAACAACTAGTTTATAAAATTCCACATCATATCCCACTAATTTATTCATATATAGTATCCTTCTTTGGTGTAACATACATAAAACCATTATTTATGTCCTAGGTAAAGATAAACTAATAAAGGGTAATCTCTAATTCTTGGTAAGGGTAAACAAGGTAGTTATAAATGATTATTTAATCAAAAAATAATAATTATGGTATGACTGAAAATTAACATTTTTATTGATTTGAAAAAACACAATACACAAAAGATCAACATGGTGGTCTAAAGTACTGCAAGCCCAAAGCATCATTGATGAAAAACTCCATCCCCTCACTAGAAAAAGACCCCATGTTAAAGAAGGAAAACATACTACAATCAGTGGTTTCCATAGAAGCCAAAAAATATGCCACCATATTTTCCTCCCGCTGAGTGTGAGATATCTCCGTGTGAATCCCAATAAGGAATTTGCAGCCCCTAACAGTGTATGAAATATTCCAATGAACCCTTACTTTTCCCAGCATCGCATTGCACAATATCATGGAGTCTTTATCCACTATTGTCAAAAAAATCTACCTCCGAGAAAACATTTTCATACCTATAGCCAAGGATTGAGCCTTCGCTTGGATAGCATCACCTCTCCCATGCACGACTGTGAATGCTGCAACCACAGACCCCATATGGTATCTCACAACCCCCCCCCCCCCCCCACGCATCTCCCCCATGTTCAGCGACCCATTCGTGTTAAGTTTCAGCCCCTGGCTAAGAGGGATCCAATGAACCCATCATCCCTGCCCTGAGATACCGGGCTGATGATTGGTGAATATATTAGAGAAGATGGAGCTCACAGATGGTGCATCAATAAAATTGGGACACAGTCTGACTAGATCCAAAAAAAAGAGTTTTTCATTTTGAAAATAAGGCCAACCTGGGATCCATAAATTTTATTGTGGAAACTATCATTTATTTCCTTCCAAATTGTCCAACACCTTGCAAGTAGAATGATTTTCCTAGCTTTCCTCTCATCCCCATGATTCCCAGCACCTCTAAACCGTGAATTGAGGAAGTTACCATGAACCCCATCATACTCATCCCAACTGAAGAAAGCTCTAAAAGTCCTCCATATCTTTATGGCCCATTCACTGTCATAGAAGAGACGCCCCCATGATTCCTGGTTGAAAGACCTATAGCACCAATATCTTGAAGCCATGTTGACCCCCATTCATAGCAAGATGTCATCTGTAGGTAGTTCCCTATTCCGCATATACCATAATAAAAAAATTAAATTTTTAACGGATCTCCTTGTACCACAAAGCCTCCCCCCACAGATCATCATTTGACTTTTCCATCATCACCCGAGCGTAATACTTGATTGAAAAGGCACCCGAGATAGAACCTTTGAAAATAATCCTATAATTATCATCACTATCAACTATGTTGTTGAAAAACTCCATTTGGATCTCATAAAGGATGGCCTAAATAAACTGGGGATGACTACTTGCCTCCTTGAAAGATAAATCTGGGGTGGGGCAGCCCAAAAACCATAGCCTTCCCCCCCCCCCCAATCTAGCTACCAAAAATTGATGTGTCCTCTTCCCACTATCCATTGAGAGTGATGGTGTAAGACCTCTAGGTATGGGTGAATCAGATTCCATACCTAGAATAACGTGTTCTCTTACCATTCACATTCAAGGAAAATAAGTCCAATATTGTTCTACCCCAAAGAGATTGACCTTCCTGGCCCTCCCATGCAAGCTTAGCATGGATCCCTTGCATAGTTGAAGAGACACTTCTCAAATTAAAGCCCCTTTAGATAGAGGTTTTTCTAACCATTTCCCCAAAGCCAGTGATCTCTACCTTCCATCTACCCATCCCTTATGAAGGATACCATAATCCTTTTCAAGTTAGAAACCACACTCTTAGGAACCTTAAGAGTGGAAAGAATGTGCATGGTAATGGAAACTAAAACACTGTTCACTAGGAGTAATGTGACCTCCAAAGGATATAAATATTTTCTTCCAATTATAGATGTTCCCCATGATTTTTCAAATAATTGTGTCATAACTATGCACCCGAAGGGAAAAGGGGTTAACCAGTGCCCCAAGGTATTCCATAGGGAAGGATCCCCTGCCCATATTCAAACTAGCCCCCAAAACCCTCTCCCTCCTCACAGATAATAATTATGATATGATGACATGATATTATCCTTTTTAAAATCATACCAAATAATTATTAGATTGTAAACATGAGTCATGGAATAAATCTTTACAATTTATAATACATGAATCATAAAGGATTCAAAGAACTTGAGCCATGAGATCATAACTTTGGAATAAGATCTTATTGTAAAATAGAGGCATAAAATGTTCAAAAATAATAAACATATAAATATTATGTCAAGGAAACCAACCAGTAAATTCATCACATGTTTAGATAAGGATAATCTCTTGTGTACCTAGTTCAGGCTTGAGATAGCCTCCCATGTACCCTATTTTTCAGGCTTGGGATAACCTACTGCATACCCTCTTTTTTAGGATTGGGGTAACCTTTTATGTACTCTTTTTTTAGGATTAGTATAACCTATAAGATACCCTCTAAGTAACCTAATTAATTGGATGGAAATATAAGTATCCACCCACCCATCACATATTCATAATCTATTCATATATATTCCACAAGATCATGAAAACATTCATCATAACCTAATCCATGGAAAATAAAATGTGTTTCATCAATATGTCATCATCCTAACCATAAACCATCCATAAAAATAATAAGGATTGTATCATATTATTATATCCTCATTGAAACATAAGTAACATTAGAGGATTTCATAATAGATGAAAAGTTCCTTTAAAATTTTACTTACGAAATTTCATGAGGAAAATACCCTTTTCATTTTGAAATCACTAATATAAAATAAAAAAAATTACCAAATATTAAGGAAATATTTTTCATTAAAAATATAAATTTATAATTTTAAAGGAAGAATCAAATAATTGATAATTAATTATGGAAGGAAATTGTTTTCATATCATGTACATTTAAACTAAGATTCCTTTCATATTTTCAGTAAAAATTTAAAAGTAACTCATTGAGAAAATGAGAAGAATTTTACTTGAAAAATTTATAGAAAGTAAAACATGGGTAAAAATGGATTTAAATAATCATTTTATATTATTAAAAACGTTCTTTAAACATTTCACAAAATATGGATATGGACGAAAAACTTATTTCTGACAAAATAATGAAATAAAGTCAATTTTCCTTAAAAAATATTCTTTCAGTCTCTTCACTGCTTAAAGAGATTAAAATGAAAATAAAAAATGTATTATCTAGAAATAACTATCATTGAATAAAAAAATAATATTTTGAATAGGTAGATCTTATAATTTCATCATAAAAAATTAATGCATAAGAAATCCTAGTAAAAATGAGATTGTAACATAAAACCATTACCACTTTACTAACTTTTGAATTGTATGCCCCATGAAATAATAACTTCAAATCAAGATTAAAATATCATAAAAAATAAGTATATTCATGATATAAATTTCCAAAGGTTTTTTATAAATACCTTATAAAATAATATAGGTTTATATCATAACAAATATAAGGACCCAGCCTTAAAACATTACATAATCTTGAATTGAATGGATAATTCACATTGAGGATATTTTCAGGTTTAGAGTTTTAGATAATTATTCCATAAATATTAAATTACATCTCAAAAATTATAAATTATACACTTCTCCTTAGTTTCCATTTTTATATAAAATAAAAACTCTTTGAGAAAAATTGTCATGTCTAGTTCTATGTTTTTTATAGCATGACTTTTCCTTGATCTCATCCATGCCCCTATTCATCTTTAAGTCCGGTGAAAAACATTTCAAAACTTAGGATGACCATAAAAAGCTCAGTAAGGGTTATAAAATAAAGAAAGAAAACATTATTTCATCAAAACATAATCTTTTTAGCATACCTCATTAAATCATAAGATTTATAAATAACACATAGTAATCACAAATCATAAAGGTGACTTGTGTAATTCATAACATACTAACTTTGTAGCTTTCAATGCCACATAGTGAGTTACATTTTGAATAACCATTACAATATATTCCCTAAATCTTTTAGGAGGAACATTCACTTTTACCTCTGTCATGTTACCCAATGCATTTGAGATCTATCTTAGGCTCACCCGCTCTAGGTTTATCATGAAACCACCTGTATATGTAAACAATACCCAAGAACCATAACATATTCATAACACATAAAACAAACATAAAGGAAAGATAAAATTTACACGTCATAAAAAATAAATTATCAAAACCATTTTCAATACCAAAATACATAAAAGTGTTTATGGTATTTATTCTCCTTTTAAAAACATTACAGCTTGTTAAGGAAGCCATAGATCAAATAATACTCGTGGTAGTGGAAAAGTTCATTGTAACCAATTACATTAAAATAAAAATTCTTTTTTGTTGTTTAGTAAAAGACCTTATAGAAAAATATTCCCATTGAATGAAATGAAAATTCAAAGGTTTTTATACACCGTATAAAATAAAGTCATGTATAAAACAAAATATTCCTTAATGAAATGAGATGGAGACGAAGTCATATACCTCGTGTCCAACTTGAACTATTCATTCTTTAATCTACTGAATAATAAAATAAAGTTAATTTATAATTGATTATGAACCATTTTCAAGATTATTATTCTTTTTATAACACTTATTTCCATGTTATAAACATTATGTAATCATTTAAGTTAATAGTGGTCATTTTGTCGATATTTGGTACTTGAATCAAAAATGAACTTCTTATATTTACAAGTTGTCCATGTGATCAAAAGTACATTATCTCCAGAATGATATTAATGATTTATATATCCTATATATCATATATATCCAGTATATATATGTATTTATAATAGTACATAACATTTGGAGGTAAGAAATGAAATGCACCATTCATTGAGATGGTAAGTCATACGTACGCATGAACGCTAATTTCATTTCAATTTCATATTTTAATAGAATTAAAAATTAATTATAAATAGGTATATTATAATTCTAGTATAATATCATATATTATTTAATTAACTCCATCCTTTATATGTCCCATGTATGGCATGAACAAGTCATATCCCTTTGAGGGGGCGGTATTCCGCACTTCCTCAAATGAAATTACCGTATTTACCCACTATGGAAACCATAAAGGTATTCTATAAATGATAAATACATAAGAATAGAAAAAATATAAATATAATATATATCACATATAAATACATTTCCATCTTAATGGCCTCTATAAGAGGAGGTAGGAGAAGATTGAACAATAATTGTTACATGAGGCAGTAGTTCACCGTCCACAGAAACAGTATGTTCTTTACCCATTAGACGGAGGTGTGTGTAAGTGTAGTTAGAATCCTCCTCATAAAAACAACCTATTATATTTATTATATTGTTGTTGTTATAAAATAAATGAATAAAAATAGTTTAGGGGCTATGAGAAGTAAAATAAAAGAAAATAACTTAAAAGAAGACGTTACATTTAAATCGGGTAACTCCCTTTGGTTTGAACCAAAAGGATTTCTTGAAGTGCCTTATGAATAATTTAAGGATTATAGGTGGAATATAGGGATCTTGAGAGCTTATTTGGGTAGAGTTTGGATGATCCAAGGGTCTTGAGAGGTCTGAGTAATGGGTTAGACGTGAGGGCTTTTTATAAGGGGAGAGGGGCTCTTTAAGAAAGTTAGAAAATATTATTTTATTAAATAATGATTTTCACTTTATAAAGATCCAAAACTTATCAAAATCAAAGATAAGATGAATATTGTTCTAAATAAAGTCATACAATAATAATTGGACAAGTTTTGGGTTTTTTTTAATCATTATAATGTTATTTATTTAAATTGTTCATTAATGAGGTAAACACCGTATTTTTATTGTGTCATAAATAATTTTATTTATATGATGTCTAACAATTATAAATAAAATACCATGATGTAGGAAATATTTTTATCTTTTTAATGAATATTTATAGTCAAATATATCGATTATATAACCCCACATAAAGATTGTTTTAGCAAAATAATACATGTTTATGATATTTTTATTTTTACTTTAATTAAAAAGTAAGTAATATCATTATCTTACCCAAGTGGCTTTTAAAGGACAAAATTCTCACCCCAAGAATTTTCTTGGTAATTAATTACTCATACAATAAGGTTAGGACAAGTGTTAAGGTAATTTTATATTATTATAATATTGTTTTTACCTTGACTTACCCTATTTACCTATAATCGCGGTAAATAAAAGTCAAAAGTTACTATTCCCAAAAAATTATTTTCATCTTATTGAACTACATTTTACTTACTAATAAAAACCATTTATGTTGTATTTTCTTAATTCAATTCACAAAAATAGTAAAATTTCATTTAAATGAAAAAGTCGTCTTTTTTACTACTACTTAGTGTTTTCATTATTCATCAAAAATTGAAATTTTTCAGAAAAATGCAAAAAAATAATCCTAAGATATATTTGATATTAAAAATTCAAAAATTGTATCTATTATACCAAATTGAAAACATAGAAGTTGGATTAATTAATTTAAAATTAATTCTAGTTGTAAAAACAGAAAATGTGTTTTTAAGAAATAATAACTATCAAAAGATTGACACTTGTTTATGCCCAATTTCAAAGTGCAATTACTTCCAATGACCAACATTGGATTAAATAGTAAAAATATAATATAATTAAAATTTTAAACCAATTAAAAATATAATTTATCCATATAAATAAATTAGATTAAAAGGAAGTTTTGAACTAAAATACAAAATTTTTTACTATTCATTAAAAAATGAATTTTATCAGAAAAAATACCAAAAATTTACGAAATGTAAATTCTGATGTCCCGATTCTAAAGAAGAATTTTATTTTGTCAAAAATTACAAATAAAAGTGACCAAAACTATATTTAAAGAGGCTTCTCCATTAAAAGGTGTTAAATCGACCTTTTAAAGAATATTAGGGTAGTTATGCTTAAAATTAGATTCGTTCACATTTTAAGCCTCTAAATTTTATTGGATAAATATAAAAACATTTAGAAAACATGTATAGTCATATTTCAGTTAGTTATTTTCATTCCTGACATTACAACGGCTAGGCATTAACTACCATTTAAAATAATAATATTCTAATATTATTTTTCAGTATAACTCAACGTTGTGTGCAATGTAAGATTTAAAAGAAACTTATTGTTGCGTATCGAGTATGCCATAGATCATAGCATTCCATTTAAAGTAAAATTAATATTTAATTCACAAATATTAATAAATTTGAAAATATCATATTCTTTATTTACCTGGGATGTTACATCCTTCCCCCCTTTTGGAAATTGTGTCCTCACAATTTTGAGTCACTTATCAAATAAGTGGGGGTATTTATCCATCATAGAAATTTTAGATTCACATATTGCCTCTTCAACCATATGGTTTTTCCACAAAACCTTTACCTAATGAATTACCTTATTCCCCAAAACTTTCTCTCTTTGGTCAAGAATCTGGACCGGTTGTTCCTCATAAGAGATATTATCTTCCAATTGAACTACCTCTAGGATCAAAACATGAGACGGATCCAGAATATACTTTCTCAACTTTGAAACATGAAAAACGGTGTGTACCTAGGAAAATCATGGAGGTAAATCCACTCTATATGTAACTAATCCAATTTTCTCCAAGATTTCATAGGGTCCAATGAAACTTAGACTCAACTTTCCCTTCTTACCAAAATGCATCACACTTTTCCATGAAGAAACTTTGAGAAAGACATGATCACCTACCTCAAAACAAAGATCCTTCCTCCGGTTATCCGCATAAAGTTTCTTCCTGCTCTGAGATGTTCTCATGTGCTTCTGAATCAACTAAATATTTTCTGTCATCTCTTCTACCAATTCCGGTCTCATCATCTTCCTTTCACTTATTTCATCCCAAAAAGCTAGAGTTCGAAACTGCTTCCCATATAATGCCTCAAATGGAGCTATCTGTATATTGGAGTGAAAAATATTATTATAAGAAAATTCAACAAAAGAAATATGTTGGTCCCAGCTTCCTTGGTATTCCAGTAAACAAGCACGTAGCATATCCTCCAAGGTCTGAATTGTTCGTTCTGACTTCCCATCTAATTGAGAATGAAAAGCTTCACTAAAATTTAATTCAGTACCCAACAACTTTTGAAGGCCTTTACAAAAGTTAAAAGTAAACCTGGGATCACGATTAGATACAATGGAGAGGGGAAATCCATGCAACATGACTTTCTCTTTAACATACAACTGAGAAAGTTGATCTAGAGATAAAGTATCTCGAATAGGAAGGAAATGAGTATATTTAGTCAATCGATCAATAATAACCTAGATTGCATTATTACCTTGAGATGTCTTTGGTAATCCCACAATGAATTCCATGAATATATTTTCCCATTTCCACTTTGGAATCGGTAAATACTGAAGCATCCCTTTTGGTAACTATCGATCTGCTTTAACCTGTTGACAAGTCAAACACTTCACAGTAAAGTCAGCAATATCTCTTTTCATTCCATCCCACCGGTAATACTGTTGAAGATATCTGTATATCTTAGTACTTCCAGGATGAACTGAAAACAGAGAACTATGAGCCTCACATAATAACTCTTTCTTCAACTTTGAATCACAAGGCACACATAATCTCTTCCTAAACCTCAAAACACAATCATTATCAATGTTAAAATCAGCCCACTTACCCTTCTGAACCGACTCTACCATTTTCTACAACTCACTTTCTTCCTTCTGCACTTTCTTGATTCTGTCTGAGAGAGATGATTTCACTGACACCTGAAACAAAACAGAGTAATTTCCCGCACCAACAAATTCTATGCCAAATTTCATCAAATAAAAAACCAAAGGATCTCATTCCAAATGTAGCATGGTTAATGAAGCATTACTTTTTCAACTCAATTTATCAGCCACTTTATTTTCTTTTCCCAGATGGTAATTTATCGTGCATTCATAATCCTTGATTAATTCCAGCCATCTCCTCTGTCTCATGTTTAATTATTTCTAGGTGAATATATACTTTAAACTTTTGTGGTTAGTATATATTTCACATTTTACTCCATACAAATGATGCCTCAAAATTTTTAAAGCAAAAACAACAACAACTAATTCCAAATCATGTGTAAGGTAATTTAACTCAGGAGGTTTCAACTGACATGAAGCATAAGCAATTACCTAATCATTCTGTATAAGGACACAACCATGTCCTTTCAACGAATCATCACTGTAGATAACAAACTCACCATTTCTAGAAGGTAATTCCAAAAAAGAAGCATTTACCAATCTTCTTTTCAATTCCTGAAAACAGTCATCATGTTTTTTTTCAAATGAACTTAATACCTTTTCAAGTTAACTTAGTCAGTGGGATAGATAACCGTGAAATATTTTCAACAAACCAGTGGTAATAACCTTCCAAACCAAGAAAACAACAGATTTTGGTTATATTTATGGGTCTTGGACATTCTTCAAAAACTTTTGTTTTAGTAGGATCAATAGGTATTCCATTTTTTGAAAAAATGTCACCAAGTAATGAAATTTGTTGTAACCAAAACTAACACATATAGAATTTCCCAAACATTTTCTTTTCTTTTAAGGTTTTCAAGATAACCCATAAATGAATTTCATGTTCCTCTTTACTTTTGGAATAAACCAAAATATCATCAATGAACACAACCATATACTTATCCAACAACTCATGGAGAATTCTATTCATAAGATCCATGAATACAATAGGTGCATTGGTTAAACCAAAATACATAACCACAAATTCATAATGGATATATCTAGTATGAAGAACAGTCTTCAAAATGTCTGCTTCTTTTACATTCAACTGATGGTACCCCGACCTCAATTCAATCATCGAAAAATACTATGCTCCCTGGATTTGATCAAACAAATCATCGATATGAGGCAAAGGATACTATTTTTTAACAGTGATGTAATTCAATGCTCTATAATCAATGAAGACTCTCATTGAACTATATTTATTTTTAACAAACAAGATAGGATCACCCCATGGTGATGTGCTAGGTCGAATGAATCCTTTATCTAATAACTCATGAAATTGCTTCATTAACTCTAAAAGTTTAATTTGATCCATTCGATAAGGGGGTTTTGAAATTGTCTTAGAATCAAGAATTAATTCAACAGCAAATTCAACTTTCTGATCAAGTATTATACTAGGAAACTCATCAGGAAAAACATCAAGATACTCATTTACCACCGGCACATTATTAATCTAGACAGTTCCTTTGTTTTCAACAATATGTGCAAGGTAACATTCATTTCCATCTTTTATTAGTTTCTAAGATTCCTAATATGTTATAAACATTAAGGGGTCATTCTTGTACACAAACTAAAAATCTTTTTGAAAAGAAACCTATTTAGATCTGTAGTCAATCTTAGCATGATAAATAGAAATCCAATCCATACCCAAAATAACATCAAACTCTACTAGAGGCAAAACAATATGGTTTGTAGGTAGATTATTTTTGCACACAAGGACAGGAAGGTTCTTATAATTTCTTTTTTGTCTCAAAATTTCCCCCTAGATTTTTTACCATAACTTTAGGATTAATATATTGAGATGGAATTCCAAATTTACTAGAAAAATTCTCAGAAATGAATGAATGTGTAGACCCTGAATCAAACAATACATTGGCATAATCCGAACAAACAAACAGTGTACTTGATACTACTTCATTTGATGGCCCAAAATCTGCTGAAGTAGTTGCAAAGGATTTCACCACCCCTTTCTTCTTGTAGTCTAGCATATTTCCCTCAGTTGAGTTCTTCATTCGATACTCATTTTCATAATGACCCATTTCATTGCACTTATAACATTTTACTGACTGTAAATCAGATTTTTTCTTTACCACTACCCTGATATTTTTTATTACAATTACGAACCTTATGTCCCATTTTACCACATCGGTAGCACTTACTAGAATTCCAAAGACATTCCCCAGCATGCTTTTTACCACAATTTTCACAAACTTTAAACTTAAGTTTCTTACCATCAGACTTTTTTGAAGAGTTCTTCCCTTTCGTCTACCACCTCAACCTCTTATTATGTTGTTTTTCAAAGAACAACTAATCATCAGAAAACTCTATTTCTACCTTCTCTATACATTAGACAAGTTTTTCATAACTTTTTAACTCATAATAAGCTAAATCCATTCGATATTTTGGCTTTAATATTGAGTAAAAATGGTTGATTTTACCTTCAAGATCTTGAATGAAATTTGGAGCATACCTTGCCAGTCGAGTGAATTTTTCTTCATAAGCAACCACTGAGTCATCCTCCTGCCTCAATTCCGGGAATTGTTTTTCCATCTTAATAAGAACCAACTTAGGAGAATATTCCTCAAGAAACAAACATTTGAATTCATCCCAATCAAGAGCAAAAATATTTTCACTATCTCTGATATTTTTCACCATCAACCACCACTGATCATCTTCACCTTCAAAATGGTAAATAGAGAGACTAACCTTTTGATGTTCTGAACACCCCATGGAATCAAAAAACATTTCCAGTGCTTTAATCCACCTTTTAGGTAGCACAGGTGTAGATGATCCTCTGAATAATGGGGGGTGTTGCCTCATGAAATGCTCCACTGCTGACATATTCCTCTGTGGTTGATCTGAATGATCTCGTTCATGGATATCACCACCATTTATAGCCTAATTCAATTGTGCCATCACTACAAAAAACTATTCAGTTACGATTCTAACCATCTTAGGTTGTTAATTTGGAATGTTGTATTATTCTTGATGTTGTCCCATCATAGCTGCCATATTTCCTCTGCATAAAACCATTCTGAACACAGAAATATCTTAATCAAAGCAACATGGTAATCTGTTAATACTATATCATTTAAATATTACCATAAATTATTTTATAGACATTAATTTAACAATATTCTAACTCCTAAAGTTTTCTAAACCAACCTCTAATACCAACTGTAAAGACCCAACCATAAATCATTACATAATCTTGAATTAAATGGATAATTTACTTTGAGGATCTTTTCAGGTTTAGAGTTTTAGAGAATTAGGCCATAAATATTACATTACATATAAAAAATTAAAAAGTGGATACTTCTGCTCAGTTTCCATTTTTTTATAAAATAAAAACTCTTGAAAAAAAGATTCATGTCTATTTGCATGTTTTAGAGCGCATGAATTTTCCTTGATCTCATCCTTGACCCTATTCATCTTTATGTCCTATGAAAAACATTTCAAAACATGGGATGAGCATAAAAATCTCAGTAAGGGTTATAAAATAAATAATGAAAACATTAGTTCATCAAAACATAATCTTTTTAACATACCTCATTAAATCATAAGATCTATGAATAACACATAGTAATCACAAATCATAAAGGTAACATGGGGCATCAATAACATACAAACGTTGTAGCTTTCACAGCCACATAGGGAGTTAAATTTTTAATACCCATCACAGTATATTCCCTACATCTCTTAGGATAAACATTCAAATTTACCTCTATCACATTACCCAATGCATTGGAGAGCTATCTCAGGTTCACCCGCCCTAGGTTTATCACGGAACCACCCGTATATGTAAAAAATTCCCAAGAACCATAACATATTCATAACAACTAAAACAAAAATAAAGGAAATGTAACATTTCCAAATCATAACAAATCCATTATCAAATCCATTTTCAATACCAAAATTTGTAAAAGAGTATATGGTATTTATTTTTATTTTAAAAACATTACGGCTTGTTAAGGATTCCATAGATCAAATAATACTCGCGGTGGCGGAAAAGGTCGTTGTCAACACTTACGTTAAAAGAAATTTTTTTTTGTCATTTAGTAAAACGCCTAATAGAAAAAGATTCAATTTTAATGAAATAAAAATTCAAAGGTTTTTATACACCATATAAAATAAAGTCATGTATAATACAAAATATGCCTCAATTAAAGTAGATTGAGATGAAGTGCCATACCTCATGTCTGACTTGAACCATTTGTTCTTTAATATCATGAATAATAAACTAAAGTTACTTTCTACTTGCTAAAGAACCTTTTTAAAGTTTATAATTTTTTTATATCACTTATTTCCATGTTATAAACATTATGTTATCCTTTAAGTTAATAATGGTCATTTTTTTGATATTTGGTACTTGAGTCAAAAATGAACTTCTTATATTTACAAGTTGTCCATGTGGTAAAAATTACATTATCTCTAGAATGATATTCAAGATTTAGATATAATATATATCATATATATCTAGTATATATATGTATTTATAATAGTACATAACATTTGGAGCTAAGAAATGAAATACACCGTTCATGGAGACGGTAAGTCGTACGTACGCATAAACGCTACTCTCATTTCTATTTCCCATTTTAATAGAAATAAAAATTTAATGATAAAAAGGTATATTATAAATCTAGTATAATATAATATAAATTTTCATTAACTCTATCCTTTATAAGTCCCACATATGGCATGAATGGGTCATATCACTTTGAGGGACAGTGGTCTGCACTTCCTCAAATGAAATTATCGTATTTACCCACTATAAAAACTATAAAGGTATTCTATAAATGAAAAATACATAAGCATATAGAAAATATAAATATAATATATATCACATATAAATACATTTCTATCTTAATGGCCACTATAAGAGGTCGTAGGAGAAGATTGAACAATCATCGTTTCGTGAGGTAGTAGTTTGTCGTCCACATAAACAATATGTTCTTTACCCATTAGATGGGGATGTGTGTATGTGTAGTTCTAATAATTCTCACAAAAAAACCTAGTATATTGAGGATACTGGTGTTGTTATAAAAGAAATGAATAAAAATAGTTTAGGGGGTAAGATAAGTAAAATAAAAGAAAAGAACTAAAAAGAAGATGTTACCTTTAAATCGGGTAACTCCCTTTGGTTTGAACCAAAAAGATTTCTTGAAGTTCCTTCTGCCTAAGGTAAGGATTTTAGGTTGAATATAGGGATCGTGAGAGATTATTTGGGTAGATGTTGGATGAGACAAGGGGATTGAGGGGTGTGGGTAATGGGTTAGAGGTGAGGGATTTTTATAAGGGGGAGGAGGGGCTCTTTAGTAATTTTTGAAAATATTATTTTATTAAATAATGATTTTCCATTTATTGTAACAGCCCGAGATTTTATGAAAAATATTCTTTTTAATTTCCTTTAAGTATTGTGTTGTACGCTACACCAAAAGGAGCTTGCAAAACACGCATCCTTGACTTGCCTTTCATTACACGCAATCGCGACCTTCCTCGATAGCGTGTGTAGTACGCAATAACGAGTTTCACTAAACAACAATATGCTATTAAAATATTATTAAAACTAGCCGTTATGAATAGTAATAACCACTTTTTGAAATTTTGTAAATTTTATTTTTCAAAATGGAATTCATTTTTGGATTCTTAATATCAAAATTATCTTAGGGTGAAATTTTGGTACTTTTCGGATAACTTTCATTTTCTGATGAATAGTGGAAATTACTAAATTTTAATTAAAAACAACGTTTTTAATAGAAATAATTAATAGTGATAAATTATTAATTTGATTGGTTTTAAGTATATTTAGAATATAGTTTTACAATTTAATACAATGTTGGTTATTGGATGTAATTTCACATTTAAACCAGACATAAACAATTGTCAATCTTTTGATAGTTATTATCTCTTAAGAACACGCTATTTGTTTTGACGACGAGAATTAATTTTTAAATTAATTAATGCAACTGATATGTTTTGAATTTGGTAAAATAGACATCATTTTTGAGTTCATAATATCAAATATAGCTTAGGCCTAATTTTTTTTATTTTTTTGGAAACTTTCATTTTTTGATGAATAGTGAAACCACGAAGTGGTAGTTAAGAAAAATGAATTTTTCATAAAACATAATTTTACCGCTTCTGTGAGTGGAATTTCAAAACTCCGAGAGACACGGTTGATGTCAGTAAGTAAAATGTGGTTCAATGAGATGAAAATAATTTTTGGTGAATAGTAACTTTTTACTTTTTTTACCACGGTTAAAAGTAAAAAGGGTAATTGAGGGTAAAAATGATATTATTATTACCCTAACACATGTCCTAATTCTATTGGACAAGTGTAATTCGAACAAAAACAACCTTAGGAATAAAATATTACCATTTAGGACCACTTGGATTAGATTAGGACATTTATTATTAATTTATTTAAAGAAGGGTTAAAATAGTTAATATCAAAGTTTAATAAGTAAATCATTTTTAATATAGTGTTATAAATAAGATAAATTCGACTATAAATACTCATTATAAAGATAAAACGATTTCTGACATAATGGTAGTTTATTTGTAATTTTTAGACATTAAATAAGTTAATTTATTTATGACATAATGATGATACAGTAATTACCATAATAGTGAAAAATTAGAATAATGGATATTATAAATACCCAAATAAGTGTAATTTGAGCCTTTTTATGAATTACACTAATTTTATAGGTCAATATTACATGTTAATATTGATTTAATTAACCTTTTTCGAACTAATCATTCTATTATGATTTTCACAAAAATCAATTACTAAATAGTGTCAAAATTGACATAAAATAGTTTTTAAAACAAATATTATATTATTAATTGTTATTTTATTCCTAAAAATGTAATTTTTGGCCAAATGACTTAGATAAGGTTATATATATTAATAATAAACAACTTGGGGTTCGTTTGGATTGTTATAGTAAGTTTATTAACCTTATATTGTAATAACACAAGAAGACACGGTAAAAGTAAAATTATTTAACTTAATGTTAAATCTAAATGATAAGGTTAAAATAGGAACCTAAACTTGTCTAAATTCTATTGGATGAGATGATTTCGACCCATCCCCACCTTAGCTTCTAAATAAATCAATTTGGAGCTATTTAAAAACGAATTTGGCTTTATAATAAAATAATATTTTTAGTTATTCCAAAGGTACCCCTCTCCTCCCTTATAAAAGGGAACCTCCTCCCCCTCTTCCTCACACCACTTTGAGCCTTCAAGCTCGTCCAACCCCTACCAATTTAGCCTCTCCACTTCCATGAAAACATCCTAGAGGTTCTGGTCTTCTTTAAAGACCTATTTTAGTGCCCTAAAAGGAGGTCTCAAAGAAGCACTTCAAAGAAGAGGTAATGTCTGTTACCGATTCTTTCATCTTTATTTCTTTTTCCACTTATTCTTATTTAGTTGTTTCATTATGAAGTAATAACATCAGTATCACTCATATACTGATATGTTATTATAAGTATTAAACAACCCAATTTCACCATCAATCCATCCTACGGAAAACGAAATCATCGCGCGTGCGTACGTATGGAATACCGTCTCCACGTCGTGGTGTAATCTATTTTTCACCACCACCTTACTTGGATGGGTATAATGGTGTAAATAATAACTATATATGATTATTGTAAATTGATATTGATTCTGAAATAGTATACATACACTCCAATACAATTCCACGATCATGAGAACGATATCATCGCTCGTGCGTACGTACGGACTACCGTCTCCACGACGCGATGAGATTCATTCTCCATGTTAACCATTCATGAATGATTATAAAGTATATATAATAATTAATCATGAAATATATGACATAATAATGATACTGGATTTATGTGTATATATATGAATGCCATCTACTTAATTCCATTCAACTCAATAAGGAAACGAAAACAGCGTTCATGCGTACGTACGGCCTACCGTCTCCATGAACGATGTATTTCTTTCCATTTACTGATCTATTATATATATGTATATTATGAATATATATTATATATAAATCATGTTTTATATTCTGTAATTAAGTAATAATGATCTAAGTAATCATATGAATAATTACAAGTCAAAACACGGACGACAAATGAAACGATTTTACCCAAAACGCTCTTTAACATGGAATTACAAAAGAACGGGTAATATAAATCCATAAGTGAACCATATATGATATCTATTTCTGACGCTTTCTCTGGGTGGGGCGCACCCATATGCGGAGGCACTCTTGTTGCCCCGCGTTCCCGCTTTCCAAAGGCGGGCGGCATTCGCTCCTTATTCAGGGACGTCTGCTCCTTGATCGAAACGGGATGATGGGATGTCGGTTCTTCCTTCTGTGGATTCCTCCTCAGAACTCATCACCTAGTCTAGGTATCCCTCATATATTTAATACGTAGTTCATGAAACTCTTCCCAGTGCCATGTTTCCATGGACGCCGGTTAATTACACTGCTTCTGTCGGGACATTCGAAAGGGTCCGGTCAGGGCAGCAACCTTCAGTCGGGGGAGTAGTCACGTTGAGGCATCAGTAGCGTGTCTGGATGCTGGGGAACCTGGCATGTCTGTCTATTATCCCTGGTCACAGGGCTTCTTGAGGGCGTGGAAGCCCGAGTCATCCCACATCGAGTGCGGGGAATTATATGTCATAGACACATATCTGAGGTTTTCCTTAGCTTCCCGTGTTTGACACAGGGTACGCCGCGAGTTTAACGTCCAGCGGAGACGGATCAACCCAAACGGAGTATTATCTAGGATAGATCGGATTGAGGGATTTCCCTTGAAGGGATGCCGATACCGGGGCCAGCCCGTGGGCGGTTGTGAAGAGGAGCGTACCGACATAGTCTCACCGAGATATAACGGTCCGGGCGAGAATCGGGATGGGTGATAGGTGGATGAATGGAGTGGAGGGGGAGTGAAATGGGACCATCACAGGGGAGACGGTGAAATTGGGCTTGATCCTTGAAGAGGCTTCCTACGTATCCCCGTGGCAGGGAATCAAAGTCCACGTAGTTCGGGATGGTGCCGGTAAACCGACGTGAAGGTGGACCTTAGCCCGATAAATGTCGTCAGTGAACCAACGTGAAGGTGGACCTTGGTCCGATGGGCATCGTCAGTGTACCGACGTGAAGGTGGACCTTGGTCCGATGAGGGATGGTCTTGAACCTCGGGGAGGCTTCCTACGTACCATGCCTTGACATGGATCAAAGACCTCGTAGTTCAGAGGGTTTCATCGGTGAACCGACGTGAAAGTAGACCCGAGGGTCCACTAGTGGTGGGCTTGAACCTTGGGAAGGTTTCCTACGTACCATGCCTTGACATGGATCAAAGTCCTCGTAGTTCAAAGGATCGATGGAATACAGTTTAATGTCATGCGGGATGATATTGAACCTTGACGTGAATAAACGACGGGCGGTGGGCGTCGGTAAACCAATGTAAATGAGGGACCTTGGTCCAATGGGAGATGGGCTTGAACCTATGGGAGGATTCCAACATACCATGCCTTGACACGGATCAAAGTCCTCGTAGTTCAGGTTGTGGAATACAGTTTAACGTCATGCGGGATGGGGGTGAACTGACGTGAATGAGGTCGGAACGACCGGATGGTGGGTTTGAACCTCGTAGAGGATTCCTACGTACCATGTCTTGACATGGATCAAAGACCTCGTAGTTCGGATTAGTCACAACGGCTTCCCGTCGGACTAGAATGTAGTTTAAAGTCATGCTGGACGAAGGTAGAACTCGACGTGAATGATGATGGGTGGACATGAACCTCAGGAAGGCTTCCTACGTACCATGCCTTGACATGGATCAAAGACCTCGTAGTTCAGAGGGTTTCATCGGTGAACCGACGTGAAAGTAGACCCGAGGGTCCACTAGTGGTGGGCTTGAACCTTGGGAAGGTTTCCTATGTACCATGCCTTGACATGGATCAAAGTCCTCATAGTTCAAAGGATTGTGCAGTTTAATGTCATACGGGACAAGGGGGGCATACAGTTTAACGTCATGTTGGACGAGGGCGAAACTCGACGTGAATGAACGACCGAGCAACGTGGCTTGAACCTCATGGAGGCTTCCTAAGTACCATGTCTTGACATGGATCAATGTCCTCGTAGTTCACTATGGGTGTGGGTTAGGGTCGGTGCTCACTCTAAGCCCACGTAAGTCATGCTCGGTGTGAGAAACAAGAGGTTGCAAGGACCTGACGATCATGTCGCGGAGGATGCGTCCGTGAGAAGCGAAGAGGGTCTTATGTGTTAGGTAGCCCATGGTGCTGGGACTTACTCCAGGATGGAGGCCCATAGTGCGACAAAGCGCAGGGGTCACAGTTTAACGTCATGTGTTGAGGACGTGGTGCTTGGCAGTTTAACATCCTGCAGCTCAGAAGAGGGCGAAACTCGACGTGAATGAACGACCAAGAAATTTGGATTGAACCTCATGGAGGCTTCCTACGTACCATGCCTTGACATGGATCAAATACCTCGTAGTTTGTTTTAGTCACAACGTCTTGCCGTCGGACTAGAATGCAGTTTAAGGTCATGCTGGACGGGGGTGGAACTCGACGTGAATGAACGACCGAGCAATGTGGCTTGATCCTCATGGAGGCTTCCTATGTACCATGTCTTGACATGGATCAAAGTCCTTGTAGTTCACTATGGGTGTGCAGTTTAATGTCATACTGGACAAGGGGGGGCATACAGTTTAACGTCATGTTGGATGAGGGCGAAACTCGACGTGGATGAACGACCGAGCAATGTGGCTTGAACCTCATGGAGGCTTCCTACGTACCATTCCTTGACATGGATTAAAGAACTCGTAGTTCATTAATGGGTGGGGGGTTAGGGTCGGTGCTCACTCTAAGCCCACGTGAGTCACGCTCGGTGTGAGAAACAAGAGGTTGCAAGGACCTGACGATCACGTCGCGAAGGATCCGTCTGTGAGAAGCGAAGAGGGGATTACGCATTAGGCAGCCCATGGTGCTGGGACTTACTTCAGGATGGAGGCCCATAGTGCGACAAAGCACAGGGGTCACAGTTTAACGTCATGTGTTGATGACGTGGTGCTTGGCATTTTAACGTCCTGCAGCTCGGATGAGGTGGGTTCACTCCGCACCCCTAGGACTTACATAACCGGTACCCTCTGGTCCTTGGGGAAGAGAAGGTACCAGTAAGGTCATAGTCAAGGAGGGTTGTGGAACGAACCATTAAGGGGTCCACGTTAGCGTGGCTTTGCGAAGAAGTAATAGCCGTTAGCGTGCCTATGCGAAGAAGCATTAGGCGAAGCAACGCTACAAGTGGTATTTGTTGGAACCACTTTGTGTATAAGGTTGTATTTGTTGTCAATAGTTGTCAATGCAGATCAAAATGAAGGAGATCATGAAGTACTCCGATGAAGTAGAGGAGTGGTGATTCAGACGATTGTTGTACTGATCGGAAGTTCAAAGAACATGTGTCAAAGGTGATACATTGTTTACAACAATGCAGAATGTGAGGTATAAGCCATCCAAGGATGATCAAAGAAGAATGAGGTTTTTGGATGAAGTTCATGCAATTACTCATGATTGCATGAGAACCATGGAAGAGACTTCCTGACGAATTGAATCGGTTTGCATGAAGTACATCATACCGGTTGATGAAGAAGACAATGTGCAATGATTGGACTTCTGAGATAGTCATGAATATCACATTGTCATAGAAGATGATGATGCTAAAGCTGTTCCTTCAAAGACTACATATCACAATAGTGGAGGTTGTGATAAAAGCAGAAGAGTTGTTGAAGTATACAGATCACCAAGATGAAGCGCTGTTGAGGTGATCGTCCTTGTCGACAAAGCAAACAAACGACATACAAATTTGTTGGCAAAAGTGTTTCTATTGAGGCAGGTCGAGTTCGAGGACTGTGGAATAATGATCCATGTTTTTATTCAAGGAACGTCGACAAAGGAATGGATGATCTGGAGGCGGACTAAAAGAGCAGATACAAGGTGGCGCCGTTTTCCAGTGTTTGCCAAATTTTTGGGCCTCAAAATCGGAAAATGAAGACATGGATTGTCTGCAAAAGGAGGTTCGCACAAAAAGGAAGTGGTGCGCGCAATATAAGAGGCTTGCGCGAAATACTTAAGATAGGCGCGAAAAACAGCGGGATGCGCGAAATAGTTTTTCGCGCAAACAGTGTTTCGAAATCAGAGAGCTGAAAAATGGCAAAGGCATGGGCTGCGCGGAAAATCAGGGATGTGCGCGAAATACTTAAGTTGGGCGCGGAAAACAGCGGGATGCGCGAAATAGTTTTTCGCGCAAATGATGTTTCAGAATCAGAACGTTGAAAAATGGTAAAGGCATGGGCTGCGCGAAAAACCAGAGCTGTGCGCGGAAAAATGGGAATGTGCGCGAAAAATGTTGTGCGCAGAAAAGCTGGGTGAATTTTTCGCGCAATCAGCGTATCGAATCAGAAATACAGAAAATCGACAAAGGCAAGAGGCGCGCGAAAAATCAGAGATGTTCGCACCATGTGCGCGGAAAATCGAACTGGTGCGCGTAAAGTTAGCTGTGCGCAAGAAGGGGGGTTTTACGCGCAGGATCACAAACGTCTATAAATATGAGGTGAACCCCTCTCATTCGGAGGGGCTCGACACATAGACAAATCCTGAGCTCCGGCGCGCGGAAAAATTAAGGTACAGAGGGTTGCGCGAAAAAGAAGGTGTTGCGCGAAAAAGGGAAGTTTTGCGCGAAAAAGAAGAGTTGCGCGAAAAGCCTTTTACGCGACAAAAGTTATTTTTACGCGCAAGGTTTGAATTTTACGCGCAAGCCCCCGGGAAGGGTGCGCGGAAAATTTGGGGGTCCCGCAAGCTTTTTCACAGGTGCTTAGCACTCTCAAACCTGCTTTGCGAAGAGAAGAAGAATGATCGTGCAACCAAAATCTGATCTGCACAGAGAGAGAAATATATCGATACACTCAGGTTTCAGAATTGGGAATTGAAGGAAGAGAAGGAGATTTAGTGCATTCAGTTATTGCACTGAAGTAGAGTATTGATTTCAAAAGAGCATCAACTCAGGACTCTGATGCAAGCAAAGTCTCATGCTGAACAGGAGACAAAGACTTCAATGCATATCTATTGAAGAGACCTTCACGTCTATAAACTGAGTGAGACTTCACCAACGGCAGTGAGCCAGGGGGAGTCAACGGGAGTGACCCGAGGGACGCAGTGAGCTATCCCTGAACAATTGTAAAGGCAGTAAGCCTGGGACAGAGTGTCTGTACCCGAACATTTGTATCCGCAGCTAGTGAAGCATAGTGGATTTAGGTACGACCGGCAACCTGTCGGCGTATACTCCTTGGACGTAGCCCTCAGTGGTGAACCAAGTAAAAATAGCTGTGTCATCTGTCTCTGCATGTGAATGTTTAATTGCTGATCATATCCATCATACAGGTTTAAGTAGTTCCTACCAATGTGGGAACAAGATCCACAACTTTAAGAAGAAAAAGTTGCCACCCTGATTCACCCCTCCCCTCTCAGGGTGTCCCGGGGTCCTACAAGTGGTATCAGAGCCAGGTTAACGTATGTTGGATATTCTCTAGTAATTCTATTGAGAAGAGGATTTGAGTTTCTTTCCTAAAGTCAACAATGAAGAGCAGTCTTGATGAAGTTTCTGAGCAGACGTCTGCATCTAGCAAGACCATGACAAACAGGAAAAAGAAAGAGAAAAAGCAGCTGAAGAAGTCCCTCATATCCAAAGAAGATGCAATGTCTTGTTCTCCATGCCATTCCAATAATGAAGAAACATTAGGCATGGAAAGTATCAAGAAGGTGGCTCAGAACACATCCAGAGGAAAGGATGATACCCCGAGTTCAAGCTTTCAGGAAAAACTCAGAACATATCTGCATGATATTCCAGAAGAAAGGGTTGCTATTATTTGTAGCCTATTCCAATCTATGCAGGTTGAGATAAATCGTTTAGAAAGGGAAGCTGACAATATGGAAGAGGGGTTGGAAAGAAAAGTTATGGAAAACATGAAGCTCACCAAACAGGTGAAAGTCTTTGAAGAAAACGAGGCAGTCAATAAGACTCTAAGAGAAAGGGTCCATGCACTTGAAGTTGAGCTGAAGAAGAGCAATGAAGTCAAGAATTTTTGTTTGGAAGAAACTTCCATTAAATTCAGGGAACTTGACTCTTTGTTACAAAACAAAGTTAAGATGCATGAAGATGAGGTTGAAAGGTTGAAGAAGACTTGTGAAGAGAAGATGATCACGATTGAAGATCAGAAGATCATCCTCAATATTGTGGGTCAAAAATTGGAAGCTCAATTGACCAAGATTGAGAACACACATATTGAGACTTCACAAAAGAATGAAATGAGTGATGCTTGCACTCAATGTTCGTTGGAGGAGTCTAAGGCTGAAATGCCTCCAACATGTGACAAGAAGATTATGACCACTCTTGATTATCCACATAAAGAATCAGTTGCTGCTGGTACTCAATGCTCAATGGTGGATTCTATTGTCAAAAGACCTCCAACATGTGATAAGAAGATCATGACTTCTCTCATCGATCTATCACAGGAAACTGAGAAAGTGAAGGTACCATCCAGACCATCTTGCACTCATGTTTCTAAATACAGTCCGACAATCAGTGAAGGTGGGAAGAAAAGCTCTAAACAAGTATGGATGAGGATAGGTGAGAAGAAGAAACCTACCACCATGACTCGGGTGGATGGGAAGAAAAAGGAGGAAGCTTCTTCCTCAAATAGAGCACAAACAACTAAGCAAATGGCCCAACAACTTAATACAGAAGACACAAAGAAGAAAAGATTTGTGGGTCAATGTTGGTGCTGCAATAGATTTGGGCACTGTGCACTGGATTGTTTTTATAATCCCTTTCATGGAAAATCACAGGGAAAGCCTATATCAAAGGGGAGGAAGCCGGAGAAGAAGAAGCAACATCCACAGGTCCAGAAGCATCTGTTTACAGCAAACAGATTTGGAATTCTTGATAACATCTGTGATGCATGCAATGGCAGTGGTCACAAGAATGGTGCATGCCTAGGTCAACAGATATCCAGAGCTGATAAGAACAGAAGACCACACAAACCATCCAAGTACGAAGAAAGTACCTTGGGAAGAAATCAGAAGAATATAGCGAACACACCTCTCCCCAAGAAGATATCAAGTAGGCAAGCTGAGAAGACCCAGGATTTTAGATCCATGAAATTGAAGGGTCATTCATCCAAAGGAAACACTAAGTGGGATGAATCTCAGATGAACACATGTGGAAGACCTAAACCAGCTGCAAAAGTTCCAAATGACATATTGGTCATCTGGCCAGAAGATTTGAAACGAATGAGAAAACTTGAAGATGAAAAGGACAGGGCTGGTGATAAAGGAAAAGGAAAACTTTCACATGATGAAGACACGGTTCTTGAGAGATTGCAAACAAAGAGAAGCACTCGTGTTAAAGAAGTTCTGTGTGAGAGATGCAAGAAATCTGGTCACATTGCAAAAGATTGCCTAACCTTAATACCAGAACAAGAAGCAGTCTTGAAGAGAAGTAAGAATCTATCATTCATGATGGCTGCTAAGCAGAAAAATTCTCCACACAAAGCAGAAGAGAATGTGAACAGAGCCATGCCACACCAACAGATGTCAGAAAATACGTTCAGAGGAGCAGGCATGAAGACTGGAGTGAACAGAGGAACTTGGTTGAGAAAAGAACCTCAACCAAGAAAGTCTTCGTGATGAAGCAAGAAGGAACCACCTTATTCCCGTAATCATTTGTGTATTGTATTTGTGCTAATAATGCAGGGAATTGAAGGTGAAGCACGCTCTCAGGGGGAGAACCTGAGAAGTAGTGAATGCTGTCAACTCTTGATAGCCAAGCTGAAGAAGTTTCCATCCTTAGTAGATTCTTCAATTGATATTCAAATATTATGATGATGAAGGATCACTCTTGATGAAGATGATGAGGAGTGTTTCCCTTGCGGGGGAGAAGAATGAAGAAGCTTCCATAATCACTGTTTCAATGAATATCAACTCCAGGTGGACTCAAAAGCAGTTATTCTGTGAATTTCTTGAAGAACACACCAATGGAGAAGGTATGTCATTTCTCAATCACTATCCCTTGGTTACTTAGATCAAAGATTATTTTACAAAGGGGGAGTAACTGTATTGATCAGTGACATAAAGAGAATGGAAGTGCCCCAAGGTCACTTATCCTGCCAATTGCACTTGAATGTTTTTGATCTATTTGCTGAAGTGAGTGCAAGAGTTTCAGGTTGATTATTCTCTATCATAGTTGATCTTCTTCTACCTGGAATTAAAGTGGTATCATGATCTGTGGATAATGGACAGCCTTGTTGACTTAATCAAATCCTCTTGTTTTCTACATCGAGCATTGCTCAAGTATACTTAGAGTGAAATGATTAATAAAACATTGCTTAAGTGTGGATTGATACCCTCCCTACCATGTGCTTTGTATTTCTTGTCAATAAGGGGGAGAGAAAGTGAAATGCAGAAGATTCTCATTTTGACATTGACGGATTCATTTCAGAAGATGTTTAAGGTATTGACAACAAAATACAAAGGGGGAGATTGTTGGAACCACTTTGTGTATAAGGTTGTATTTGTTGTCAATAGTTGTCAATGCAGATCAAAATGAAGGAGATCATGAAGTACTCCGATGAAGTAGAGGAGTGGTGATTCAGACGATTGTTGTACTGATCGGAAGTTCAAAGAACATGTGTCAAAGGTGATACATTGTTTACAACAATGCAGAATGTGAGGTATAAGCCATCCAAGGATGATCAAAGAAGAATGAGGTTTTTGGATGAAGTTCATGCAATTACTCATGATTGCATGAGAACCATGGAAGAGACTTCCTGACGAATTGAATCGGTTTGCATGAAGTACATCATACCGGTTGATGAAGAAGACAATGTGCAATGATTGGACTTCTGAGATAGTCATGAATATCACATTGTCATAGAAGATGATGATGCTAAAGCTGTTCCTTCAAAGACTACATATCACAATAGTGGAGGTTGTGATAAAAGCAGAAGAGTTGTTGAAGTATACAGATCACCAAGATGAAGCGCTGTTGAGGTGATCGTCCTTGTCGACAAAGCAAACAAACGACATACAAATTTGTTGGCAAAAGTGTTTCTATTGAGGCAGGTCGAGTTCGAGGACTGTGGAATAATGATCCATGTTTTTATTCAAGGAACGTCGACAAAGGAATGGATGATCTGGAGGCGGACTAAAAGAGCAGATACAAGGTGGCGCCGTTTTCCAGTGTTTGCCAAATTTTTGGGCCTCAAAATCGGAAAATGAAGACATGGATTGTCTGCAAAAGGAGGTTCGCACAAAAAGGAAGTGGTGCGCGCAATATAAGAGGCTTGCGCGAAATACTTAAGATAGGCGCGAAAAACAGCGGGATGCGCGAAATAGTTTTTCGCGCAAACAGTGTTTCGAAATCAGAGAGCTGAAAAATGGCAAAGGCATGGGCTGCGCGGAAAATCAGGGATGTGCGCGAAATACTTAAGTTGGGCGCGGAAAACAGCGGGATGCGCGAAATAGTTTTTCGCGCAAATGATGTTTCAGAATCAGAACGTTGAAAAATGGTAAAGGCATGGGCTGCGCGAAAAACCAGAGCTGTGCGCGGAAAAATGGGAATGTGCGCGAAAAATGTTGTGCGCAGAAAAGCTGGGTGAATTTTTCGCGCAATCAGCGTATCGAATCAGAAATACAGAAAATCGACAAAGGCAAGAGGCGCGCGAAAAATCAGAGATGTTCGCACCATGTGCGCGGAAAATCGAACTGGTGCGCGTAAAGTTAGCTGTGCGCAAGAAGGGGGGTTTTACGCGCAGGATCACAAACGTCTATAAATATGAGGTGAACCCCTCTCATTCGGAGGGGCTCGACACATAGACAAATCCTGAGCTCCGGCGCGCGGAAAAATTAAGGTACAGAGGGTTGCGCGAAAAAGAAGGTGTTGCGCGAAAAAGGGAAGTTTTGCGCGAAAAAGAAGAGTTGCGCGAAAAGCCTTTTACGCGACAAAAGTTATTTTTACGCGCAAGGTTTGAATTTTACGCGCAAGCCCCCGGGAAGGGTGCGCGGAAAATTTGGGGGTCCCGCAAGCTTTTTCACAGGTGCTTAGCACTCTCAAACCTGCTTTGCGAAGAGAAGAAGAATGATCGTGCAACCAAAATCTGATCTGCACAGAGAGAGAAATATATCGATACACTCAGGTTTCAGAATTGGGAATTGAAGGAAGAGAAGGAGATTTAGTGCATTCAGTTATTGCACTGAAGTAGAGTATTGATTTCAAAAGAGCATCAACTCAGGACTCTGATGCAAGCAAAGTCTCATGCTGAACAGGAGACAAAGACTTCAATGCATATCTATTGAAGAGACCTTCACGTCTATAAACTGAGTGAGACTTCACCAACGGCAGTGAGCCAGGGGGAGTCAACGGGAGTGACCCGAGGGACGCAGTGAGCTATCCCTGAACAATTGTAAAGGCAGTAAGCCTGGGACAGAGTGTCTGTACCCGAACATTTGTATCCGCAGCTAGTGAAGCATAGTGGATTTAGGTACGACCGGCAACCTGTCGGCGTATACTCCTTGGACGTAGCCCTCAGTGGTGAACCAAGTAAAAATAGCTGTGTCATCTGTCTCTGCATGTGAATGTTTAATTGCTGATCATATCCATCATACAGGTTTAAGTAGTTCCTACCAATGTGGGAACAAGATCCACAACTTTAAGAAGAAAAAGTTGCCACCCTGATTCACCCCTCCCCTCTCAGGGTGTCCCGGGGTCCTACAGTATTGTCCATGGGAATTTGAAATCACATCGTGCAAACCTGGAGGGTCGCACAGGAAGAGGAATTGCCAAGTAAAGGAGTGTGCTAGGCGAAGCAGAGTGCCTTGGCCTTAGCATGGGGCATAGGTGTGAGTGGAGGGTGCTTCGCGAAGTGGAATAGTACTCGTGGAGCACTGCCTCGCGAAGAAGAGGTGCCTCGCGAAACAAGGTGCTATGAATCAGTGTGATTCGCGATGTGTGGTGATCCTGCCTTAGCATAGGGATTACTAGCACAGGTTGGGTGGTTTGCGAAGCACAAGTGCTCCACGGCTGCCTGGGTTCCCTTGGGAATCCCCTTCCTTCGCGAATGCCCTTGAGCTTCGCGAAGGGCATCCCTCTCGGAAAAGGGGCTCAAAATGAGACAAAGCAAAGGCGTCTTGTGAAGTAGAAGTACCTCGCAGAGCTCATGATTCCCGGGGTAAAGAGTGCTTCGCGATTCGGGAGAGGAGAAGCCGAAAGTTCGGATTGTCCATCATTGGGACTCAGGGGGAGTCCAGTATTTATAGGGAAGGGGCGCTGCGAAGCGGAACTCACGTGCTGCCTCAGGTGCTTCGCGGTGCGCTCGCGAACATAAACGCCGTCCGTGGAGGGTTACCGCCTCAAGAGCTTCGCGGCGGGCTCACGAACGTCAAATGCGTTCGCGGAGCGTTACCGCCTCTGGAGCTTCGCGGGACCGTGTTGCTCGGGGTGCTTCATGGCGGGATCGCGAATGTAAAATGCGTTCGCGGAGGGTTACCACCTCTGGAGCTTCACGGGACCGCGTTGCTCGGGGTGCTGCACAGCGGTGCTTCGTGGCGGAGCTTCGCGGCGGCGCTTCGCGGGGCAGCATCCCGGCCGTCTGTTTCATCCCTTTCTTTCGCACAATATTTTGGCTCCAAAAAATTCCCCCCCTCAGACTTGGAGCTGCAGAGGGTGAAGGGTCGAAGGCTGAGGGAAAATCTCCAAAATTGTCGGCGGTTCGCGATGTGGCTTCGCGAAGGGGACCCGCGGTGCTGACCGGGGCCACGGATCCAGACGCGCCGCGATGCTCTGCATGGGTGAGGCGCACCGCGATGCTCCAGGGTCGCCGCCTCTAAATAGGGGGGTCGACCTCTTTTGTCTTCACATGACTTCCTTGCCTTTTTGTGCTTTCTACTTTGCGAAGCTTCGCGTACTCCGCGACAGCCCTCTTCGAAGCGAGCTTCGCGGCGAACCGCGGGTCTCCGACTCCGCGTCCGCGCTAAGCGAACTTCTGCTTGTCGGCCTTGGCCAGACATCGCGGCTTGGTCTCACAACCAATCTTCGCGATCCGGCTTCGCGATTCAGCTTCGCGGTCTAGCTTTGCGATCCCGCTGAAAAAAAAATCTTTTCTGAGGGCCAGAATCAAAATGGCCCATCAAGAGGCTGTATTGGGGGTGCTGGCAGATGCTGCTCATCGGGATGAGATGGCCAACTATCCAGGCCTGAGGGAGATGGTCTAAAGCCACTCATACCACACTTCTTTGACAGATCTTCTATCGGAGGGTCAGAAGGATTATCCACAGTGCAAGAAGCTGCCATTGTACGGCTTCGGGTTGAGGGATGACGTCTTCATCCCTGAGGCGAGTAGGGACGAACCAGCTTGTTGGTTCAGGAGCATACCATGCCAGCACCAATGGTTCAGGGCGGCCGATGGTCACGCAAAGAAGAACTTCACACCCGTCACCGCTGACTGTCTCTACAACCATGTGAACGATATTGACGGGAGGCCACTGCAACTGGAGACGTCCCCTCCTCTCTATTGTACCATGCTAAAGGCGGCTTTGCAGGATTCGAAGAAGGGATGGTCCGATGAGTGGGACCTGCGCCAGGGAGGCAACTTTACCGATGGTTGGGCCTGGGCCTACTGGGTAGGTGCCTCATGCGAGGAGTTTTTGGCCGATCTGAGGAGAGTGGGGTTGTATGAGGTGGCATGGGCCTCCCAATTCCACATTTACCAACCAAAGCAACTGATGCCGGAACTGCTGAGCAGATGGTCGTCTTGGACCAATACCTTTCACCTGCATCACGGGGAGGTGGGCATCAGCCTGTGGGATGTCCACCAGATTTCTGGGGTCCCGATCTTGGGGGCCATGTATGACGAGTTCCTCCCCTTCATCAGCGTGTGGGAGGATACGGAGCAAATTCCGCAACTGGTGGCAGCGCTGATGGCACTTGTCCCTGGAGAGGACAAGGAGGCAGTGAGGGATGTCCACTTTAGGAGATGGTTCAAATGCTTCCTGAATTTCCTAGAGAATCGAGAGTTCCCTCCGAGGCCTTGAACTTGTCTAAGGGAGGCCCAGCGGGGCAAGGGGAACTCATATTGGCGGGTCTTGGAGGACAGCCAATGGAAGACTTGGGGTTTCAGTGTCAGCACTGAACGACAGTCGATAGTCAGGCTGGCGGCGTTCATCGCGGCTCTCATCTGTGTTTGGATCCTACCTGTGAGGGATACAAGCATGGGGGTGTGGCCCAGCTCGTTTATCATGGCGTCGATGTTGACCATGGGGCAGCGGATCAATCTGGGGATTCCAATGCTCGTCAAACTGTACAAAATGTTGCGTCACATTAGTGAGGGCAAGAAGCCACCGAGGATATGCGGACCCGTCCACCTCCTGTATGGGTGGATCGCAGCCCATATCAGGGGGATTTATGAGTATCCAAACCCCATTTCACCACCGGGATCTAACTTCAACCCCTCCATCCTCAACGCGGTCGGGAGCTTCCCATTCAAACTAGTCGTTCCGATGGTGTTGAATCGGGTGTGGAGGGCAGATGAGTTTAATTTCCACCCCTTCTCATTGCCGACGGGGATACTTACTGATGATGAGCGGGGAACAGAAGAACATCGGGCTTACCTCCTGGCCTCTCGAGGTGGAGTTTTGGTGGCACAGATAGATCATGAGCCACTCTGCGAACCGTACACCCCGCATCGGTTTGCAAGGCAGTTCTGGTGCCTCCAGCGGCTAACCCCGCAGGTCTACTGTGAGGTGAATTACGAGGAGCACCCGTGTGTGATGAGGCAGCTGTGGCTCATGTTCACATGAGAAGATGGGAAGTTGCGGATTGCATTGCCTCCATCCACTGCCGCTTTCGGATTGGTGAGGGAGTATGCCATTAGTTGGGAGGCTTCTTACCCAGGGGAGATTCTAAAGCAACCAACTATTCGGGATGGTGACGGTGGGCCTCCCCTATCTCGAGGTCGGGGTCGGAGGGCAGCTAGGGCCGCTCGCGGTGGCGGGGCTTCCATGGCAGCGAGACCCGCACCGGCCGAGGGTATGGCAGCAGCAGTGGATCCGGTGATTCCGGAAGAGCAAGACCATCCAGAGGGGCAGCCACCGAGGGGATTTCGTAGGATATCCACTCAGGCTCCGGGGAAGCGGCTGCGTCATATCAACATGGAAGAGGATGTTGTCTTCCCGGAAGCCTGGGACATTTGGGATGTCAACCGGCAATTCCTCAGCCCACCCGAGATATGGGCCCACCTGAATCGCCTCAGGATGGAATTACAGGGCATAGGCCCAGTTCGGGCTGGATTCACGGCGTCTCCGGCGGAGGCAGAACAATACCTGGACAAGCTGGAGGATTACGTTCACTCCAGTGGTGTCCCTCGTCCGATGACAGACCGGGTGAGAGTATTGCTGGATCGAACGGTCCCCCCACAGTTATCGGCTGTCGATCTGAGGGAGCGCTTCCCCCTTCCAGAAGAATCAGAGGACTCCTCTCGGGAGGATGAGGCTGGATGAGGGAGCCCGTTGGAGGAGGGTGAGGTCAGAGATCAAGGCTCAGATTCTGACGATTTCGCAGAGGCTCTCGAGGTAACATTCCGAACTTCTTTCCCTATGATCCGTCCTTGGGTTGCTATGAACTTCTCACTGATGTTTGAGCCATGCAGGAGGAACTTGTTCGCAGGCCTCGTTCTCGCCTCTTGGCGGGTGATGATGCGAGACCTTCAGAACCCGCGCCTATGGCTGCGTCCAATTCCGTGTCTGGTGGGACCAGAGCACCCGAGGTGGCTCCTCCGGAATCTCCACACCTTCCAACAGTATACGGAGGGCCTCGCCTCGGGGTCCTGTCAGTACCGTCTCAAGAGCAGCGCCAGGAGGTCAATCTCTGTAAATCTCCTCTACCGGTTCTCCTGTCGTCATATGTAGACTATTCCTGCCAACTAATGTTTACGTCCCTCTCTGTCGTACAGTTCTCTGACTGGTGTGGGCTGCTGCGGCCAGACTAGTTGGGATGTCTGGTGGCGTCCCTCCTAGGGGCATGCCAGTGATGGTGGCGATATTCCCCCCATCTCCTCAAGCTGCGACGCACATCCTCACTGGCGGGACCACCAGCAGGGCCGTACCCGAAGTCATTGAGGTGGACTCCGAGGAAGAGGATCAACTGGTCGGTCCCAGTCTTGTCACACCTGCTTCGGCGCCTGGTGTCGTACTGGATTCAACACCAGACGTTGATCCTACCAAGGATTTCCTGCAGGTGTATCCCACGTACGAGCCTGCTAATCGCGCAGACTGGGATGAAATGGCCTCCGACGAGGAAGAGAGCAGCATAGTCCGCTGCCGATCATGGAATTTGATCACGTGCTTTATCAAGGACACCCCCCAATCGCAATGGCTAGCCGAAATGGATAGATTCCGCTCGCGGTTGTGCGAACTGTGTGGTGGGGGAGTGGATGTCCAACGTCCTCATGCACTCACCCGAGACATTATGGCTGAGAATATTTGGGAGCATTATCGTGGGCTCAGCGTGGGCTGGCAGTGGAGGAAGGCGACCAACATCAAGAAGCTCCAGGAGGCTGAAGGTGAGGTCCAACAGATGCAGACCCGGGCAGACGAGCTTTCAGCCTCTCTTGATGCACAATCTGAGCTGGTCTCACAGTTGAAGGCCCAGCTGGCAGAGGCAGAAGAGCATATGAGGCAGACCTCTGGAAAGATGATTGTCATTCAAGCTGGCGTAGAGAGGGCCAAAGCCAAGGTTAACGAATTGCATCCCGCTACTGCGGAGGAGGAACGGGAGATGAGTCAGCGGCAGCAATCCTTGGATGCCACAAGTCGACGAGTGGCAGAGCTGCAACGCTCTTTTGACGGGGTCAAGCCGTCCATGGGGGGGGGGGGGGGGGTCAACCCCCGGGTATTGTAACAAACCAAAAACCTTTTATTAGTACATTCGTGCTTCAAAAAAAAATTTCTTTATTTGTTTTGAATGTCGTAGAGCGCACGATTTCCACTATTTGAATTGCCTTGTTACATCCCTACAATGTTTGTGGGACATTCGGCGACAATGTTTGCGGGACGTTCGGTGACAATTCCCCAAGACCATGTGGGTCGAGCCTGATGTGAGAAACAAGAGAAGTTTCCCTCTCATCCCACCTAACATAGGAGTGGGGATCATGCCCCGGGCATCCGGGATTCGGATTACCAGTCCGGATTTCTGAAAGATGGGAGAGGCTTGATCGGAGAAGGAACTTTCAGGATAGCTGAATTACCGTTTCTTCAGCGTGCTCTTATGCACGAACAGGGCAACTCTAGGGGCGCTGAAATCGGTCCAAATAGATGAATATGGAAAGTGTGAATCACGATACCCAAGATTCGGAACACTGTGGGGATGGCGTGACAATAAGGGACAACCGTTAACCTTGGAGGAGAAGCGGTACCCCTACTGTGTTAGCCTGTAATGGGGACAACAAATGAGGGTCGACTGTTGACCATGTTCAAAACACGGGACCATGTCACAAATGTTGTCGATCAATACTTCAGGACATTGGCCCAGGATAGTTGGCGGACCATAGGTCAAACATCCATACTGTTAGGGGGTCCTTCCAAACATGAATGGTCTTCCGGAACGTTGGCCCAGGATGGTAGGTGAGCCGATGCGGCATGAGACCAGGCCCTTAGGGGGTTCCTTTAGACATGAAAGAGGACGAGGGTCCGAATAAGGGGCACGCAAAGCGTGGAATATGGAGTGATGGTTTTTCTGAACAGAATCCAACACTTAGGTAGTTACACCACCGTGGTGGGAGTACACCATATGGGCACATTGGTTTGATCATGGATCATTCCTTCTTTCAGACAAGGCCTCTCTGGCGAGGGGATCTGTTACTTCCCAATGGGATCTTGGGGCATCCTGAACTTGTTTAGGGTAGAACCGCAGTTTAGTGTCATGCGTTGAGGACACATGGACTCCTGTAGTCTAACGTCATACGATAGGACATGGAATAAAAAGAAAGATCCCAAGGAGCGTGTGGCGCGGTAGATATGAAACCGACGTGAATGAGGACTTGGGGTCCAAATCATACCACATACCCCCAGAGGAAACTTTTCAGGTCGGGGGACCAAGAGTGAGGATTGGGCTGGGCCCGAAGCAGAGTGGTTGGGCGTTCCTACATACCCCATGAGGATGGGAATCAAGCCATACGTAGTTCTGGAAGCACAGTTTAACATCATGCGGGACGATGAGAAGCATGGTCGTGTTGTTACACATCCTGCCAAAACTACTAAGCCCACGTGAGTCGTGCTTGGTGTGGGAAACAAGCAGTAGTGGTGGGAATTTCCTTAAACAGAAAGGGGCGGGTTAGGGAAAAGGGACACTTGGTGAATACCGACCCAATGACACTAACACGATCATTTAGTGCACCTAGATGAGTGAAGAGAAATAGCAGAGTATGATGGAATTCCACTTGAACATGAGGAAGTGGAAATGTGTAAATCATGGCGCTCGAGATTCAGATCACGATGATGGCGGCGTGACGATGGAGGATGACTGTTTACCATGGTGAAAACCAGCATCCATATCGTGTTAGCCTAGAATGGGGACAAACAAATGAGGGTTGACCGTTGACCATGTTCGAAACACGGGACCATGTCACAAATGTTGTCAGAGATCCGTAGGGACGTTGTCCCAAAACGATTGGAGGGCCCTTAGGTCCAGCATCCATGGAGAGCCCTTAAGCCTAGTATCCTTGTCGTCCGAGGGACCTTTTGGATGTGGAAGAGTATGAGGATCCAAATGGCGGTCTCACGAAGCATGGTCATGGGATGACGAGGATGTCCCTATGAAAATCCCACACTTCGGGCTCTTTGTCGAAACACATATGAATACGACAACGAGACGTATTAGAGGGGGAGAAAATTCCTTTCCCATAGGGAGATCCTAGTTTAGGGTCGTATAATTAAGACCATGGATGGGAGGAGACATAAGGGGCACATGGTGCGATGAACATCCTGACGTTAATGAGGACGTAATCCCATATCACATCGCACGACCTCCTTGGGGGAGGCTTTAGGTCAAGGGACCAAAAGCGAAAGTTAGGACGGGCCTGGGGGGAAGTGTCCAGGCGCTCTTACGTATCTCATAAGGATGAGAATCAAGCCTCACGTAGTTCTTGATGGACCTTAGACCATAAACGGGTAAAAGGATCAGGGGACGCATGGCATCAAGACCAGACGTGAAGGAGGACCTAAGCCCTAGTTACCATGCGTTCTCTGAGGAAATGCTCGAGTCGAGGGACCAAACACAAAGGTTAGGTTGGGCCCGCTGGGAAGTGCCCGGGTGCTCCTACGTATCTCATAAGGATGAGAATCAATCCATGCGTAGTTCTGAAAGGCGGCGCGGTAAGGTACCAGTGCCAGGGGAAAAGGTGAGTGAAGTCGTGGCCCTTGAACTAAAAGAAGCGGAATTTGATAAGTCTTGTTTGTTCTTTAAGGTGAGTGGTTTTTTTTTGTGAAGCGACGGGCCTAGAGTAGTAGGTCGTGGTGTCGCCACAAGGATCAAGCCGTGATGGGCGTTGACAAATGGCATGGCACGTGACCAATACCCAACGTGATTTCCTCTACAACGAGGTCACCACAATGCAATTCCGTTTTTCTTCGTGCGGCCAGGATGATAATGTCACAGTTTAGGGTCGTATGATAGGACCAAGCATGGATTTTATCGTCATGTAGCGCAGACGTAGTAGAGACGATGCTAGGCGGGAAATGTGCGCAGTGTTATAAAACACAATTAAAGGAGACATGATCCCACATCACATTGTACGCCACTCGGAGAGGGAAACCTTAGGCCGAGGGGCCTATATGAAGGTAAGAGGTGAAACATGGGGAGAGACTGGTTCCCTAAATGGGTTGTACCCGAAGACAGGGCGTCTGGGCGGTCCTACGTATCCCATGAAGATGGGAATCAAGCCACACGTAGTTCTGAAGGGTGCCTTTTAATGTCATGCTGGACAAGGAATAGGAGGGATAAATCTCAGAAAGGGGGTGTGTGTGGTGCAGCCATTGCAAACCCAACGTGGATGACATAATCCCGCACTACACCACGCGGTCTCGTAGTCAGGGTCCTGAAGGCAGGACCGGAGAGGTGAATTTGCTGAGCTCAAGATGGACCCAAAGACAATGGGTCTGGGAATTCCTATGTATCCTATCAAGATAGGAATCAATCTGAATGTAGTTCTAGATGATAATCTAAGTTTATGGTCTTAGTGCTCGGACCGTGAACGGTGACAACTTCCCGAGTAAGCACAGATGTCAACCCGATTCCTAAGCCCACGTGAGTTAAACTCGGTGTGGGAAACAAGGGGGGTATCCTCATCGCAATACTTGGGGCGAGTCAAACGGGAGTTGGTAGAGCCCCGAATGACACCTTTGACATGGCTTGTTCCCCCAACGCGCGGACGTGCACAGAGGAAAAGTACCAAAAGTTCTGAGACTCCACTTGGACATGGTGAAGTGATGAAGGGTGTGAATTGTGCACCCGGCATTTTGGGCCTAATGGGTTGGCGTGGTGATAGAGGATGACTGTTGACCATGGAGAAAACCAGCATCCATATCGCGTTAGCCTGAGGTGGGAACAACAAACGAGCATCGACCACTGACAATATTCGCAACGCGGGATTTTATCGATTTGTTGTCCAAAACCCTCGGGGGCGTTGGCCCGTAATGGTAGTTGATCCCTTGGGCGTAGTATCCAGGCCGTTCTTTGGGGTCCCTCGGGGTGTGAAAGATGATGGAAGCCCTGATGCAGGGATACACAAAGCCTAGAAAGCAGGTGCGAACGTGTCCGAGTAAAGCTTGGCATTCCAGGTAATAAACCAGAGTACTCTTAGGCACATCGGTGAACTTCCGAAAAGGGATCGACGAAACAGCTCAGGAGGGAGAGGTACATGGTGTGGTCATTACGAGATCGACGTGAATGAGAAAATAACCTCATGCCACACAATACACTCCTATAACGGAGGACCTGGGCCGTGGCCCGGGAAGGCCAAGGGGCTTGACGGTTAGGCATTGGTCAGGAAGGCCTAACCTGCTTGCAGTTTAACGTCTTGCAATGAGGATGAGGGTCGGGGACCCGAGGAGGCCAAGGGGCCTGAGGCTGGGCCTCGTAAGGGAAGTTGTACGGTATGGTACATGATCTCGACGTGAATGAGGACGTAATCCCACACCACACCGTACACCCTGGGTAAGAGGTTGGGTGGAGGGGCCCGAGAAGGCCAAGGTGCCTAAGGTCAGGCATCAGTCAGGAAGGCCTGACGGGTCTGCAGTTTAACGTCTTACATGAGGACGGGGGTCGGGGACCCGAGAAGGCCAAGGGGCCTGAGGCTGGGCCTCTTAAGGGAAGGCGTACGGCATGGTACATGATCCCGATGTGAATGAGGATGTAATCCCACACCACACCGTACACCTTGGGTAAGAGGTTTGGTGGAGGGGCCCGAGAAGGCCAAGGGGCCTAAGGTCAGGCATCAGTCAGGAAGGCCTGACGGGTCTGTAGTTTAACGTCTTACATGAGGACGGGGGTCGGGGACCCGAGAAGGCCAAGGGGCCTGAGGCTGGGCCTCTTAAGGGAAGGCGTACGGCATGGTACATGATCCCGACGTGAATGAGGACGTAGTCCCACACCACACCGTACACCCCTATGGGGAATCGGGGCCGTGGGCCCGACCGCTAGTACCACCCGAGGGGTAGTTTGTCACCTCGGGATGGGGTAGAATGAATCACTGCACTCGATGTCTGGGATATCTCGAGGTGGACCCGAAGATCTAGGACACTGTTGACCATGTTCGAAACACAGCGTTCCTATGGTGACCCGATATGGGAGCAACCAACGAGCGTCGACCGCTGACCAAATTCGCAACACGGGACTTGTATCGGCTTGTTGCTTGAAAACCCTCAGGGGCGTTGGCCCGTATCGGTAGGAGATCCCTTGGGCGTAGTATCCAGGCCGTTCTTGGGGGTCCCTCGGGGTGTGAAAGAATGATGGAATCCTAGTCAAGGAGTGGTTGAAGCATAGCTGTATCCATCCACAAAAGAGGCAAACATCTTCAGGGGGATATGTAGTCGGGTCGAGGCTTGCTCGATGTGAGTTGGGGAAAAAGTGTGCACCATGCCTTATCTTGACCCAAGGGGAAGATTTTGGCTTTTGGGCTGGGCCAACGGAAAAAATGCTCGGGCGTTCCTACGTATCCCATTAGGATGGGAATCAAGCTATACGTAGTTCTTGACGGCCATGCAGTTTAGCATCATGTGGTGAGGACGTGGGGGGAAAGAAGAACGGGAGTGGGCACATGGTGCGACCCTTACAATCCTTGTGCAAGCGGGGTTGTATGAGAGGGGATAAGAAAACCTTCCCCTCACTACACAAGGAGCCTCTGAGGAAACTATTCCCAGGGGGAATAGTGGAAGAGAAAAGCTTGGGGCTGGGATCAAGACGAGGTGTCTGAGCATTCCTACGTATCCCATGAAGATGGGAATCAAGCCACACGTAGTTCTTGAAATGCAGTTTAACGTCATGTGGGATGAGGAGCATCTCATTTGAGGATATGTAAGGTACGACAAGTAATCCGACGTGAATGAGGAAGTAATCCCATACTATACCATACAATCCCGCAAGAGGGTAAGTCGGGGAAAAAACAAGGGTCCTGGGGCCGGACTGCGGTCAAGGAGACCTGACCAGCTTGTGGTTTAACGTCTCACGGTGAAGACGGGGGGCCAGGGGCCCGAGGAGGCCAAGGGGCCTGAGGCTGAGCCTCGGTCAAGAAGGCCTGACTGGCTTGCTGTTTAACGTCTTGCAGTAAGGACGGGGGGCCTTGGGCCCAAGGAGGCCAAGGGGCCTGAGGCTGAGCCTCGGTCAGGAAGGCCTGACTGACTTGTAGTTTAACGTCTTGTAGTAAGGACGGGGGGCCTTGGGGCCCGAGGAGGCCAAGGGGCCTGAGGCTGGGCCTCGGTCAGGAAGGCCTGACTAGCTTGCAGTTTAACGTCTTGCAGTAAGGATGGGGGGAGATCTTAGTTTAAAGTCATAGAGCTCAGACTATTTTGTAGTTTATTGTCTTGCAGGACGAAGATGTAGTTTAAGTCCGTGCAGGACTTTACAGTTTAGGGTCATGTTGGACCATAATGTTCAGTTTAAGGTCATGCGGGGCCATTTCACAGTTTATCGTCTTGTAGGAGAAAGATGCAGTTTAAGGTCGTGTGGGACCAACTTGCAGTTTAGGGTCGTGTAGGACCCTTTTTCCCTAGGCAAAGTATCTCTTAAGGAACTTGGCATTGGTGGGAGGGGTTATACGCTCTCCATCTGTGGTCACTAAGGAGTATTCTCCATTGGGGTAAACCTTATGGATGATATAAGGCCCTTCCCATTTGGGTTCTAATTTGGGCGGTTTCCTACCGAGAATCATTGGCGCTCGAAGGGTCATTACCAGGTCGCCCTGTAGGAAAGAGTGGAGGTGAACCTTCTTGTTGAATGCCCTCGCTATCTTATCCGGATGCCTTTCCAGATTGTGTAGGGCACAAAGCCGGTTCTCGTCCAGTGCTTCCAATTCAGCTAGACGGATCTCGGCTACCTCATCTGCTGTCTGGTGATCATAAACTACAGTGCGTAACGATGGAAGCTGGATCTCAATGGGTAGGACGGCCTTAGCTCCATACACCAGGGAATATGGGGTCACCTGGGTAGAGTTGCGAGTCGCCGTCCGGTAAGGCCAGAGGGCATTGGGGAGCTTGTCCGACCAACTTTTTTGTTCTGACCAACCATCTTCTGCAGAATGTTAGAGAGGGTTTTGTTAAACGCCTCGATCTATCTATTTGCATGCGCGTAGTAGCAGGAGGTATGGTTCGACCGGATATCGTACTTGGCATACAATTTCATCAGTTCAGCTGCTCGGAAGTTGGTGCCGTTATCGGTGAGGACGGCGTGAGGGACCCCAAACCGGTGGATAATGTTGGAGCTCACAAAGTCAACGATGGAACGGGCCTTGACCTCTTTGAGTGGAACTGCCTCTGCCCACTTGGAGATGAAATCTGTAGTAGTCAGGATGAACCTACACTGGCGGGTTGTTGCCAGTGGATACGGTCCCACTACATCAAGTCCCCACACCGCAAATGGCCAAGATTACTTGGTGGGGTGGAGGGGCTCTGGCAGCCGATGCAGGAAGTTGGCGTGAACTTGGCACACGTGGCATCTTTTGGCATATCCAATACAATCGTGGATCATGGAGGGCCAAAAGTACCCCAACCTCCGGATTTGATGGGACAGCTTCGGCCTATCTTGATGGGCGCCACAGGAACCGGCGTGAACCTATTGCATAACTTGAGGTATCTCTACTCCTTGGATGAAACGGAGGAGGAAACCATCGAAACTCCGCTTATAAAGGATCTTTTCAAGACTGGGGCCGCTCTGGAGGGTAATTTGCAGCGCGCGGCGTCGGATTTGCTCGCGCTCGGCCCGATCGTCCGGGAGGCGACCATTTTGGAGATACTCAACAAAAGGTTCCCTCCAGTCGGGAGTGGCTTAAACCACTGTGTCTGACGAACCTGGGACCCCTGACGTAGAGGGTCCGTCGGTGAGATGACCTATCCACAGGCCATCATTGTCCTCTTGGGTGACGGGGGCAATGACTCTCTGGTGTGCCACATGTATGATTAAATCATCTTGCTCGGGTTCTGCGAGCGATGCGGTCAAGCCAGCCAAGGTGTCTGCTTGACCGTTCTGTGACCGTGGGACATGGGTAACCTCTGGTCGAGAAGGGAACTGGGCCATTAGGCGGAGGGTGTACTCCAGCAACGGTGCAAGCTCCGGCTTCCTGACGACATAGTCGCCATTAACCAGTTTGATTACCAGCTCGGAATCTCCCTTCACATGTAGATGGGGCACATGGATCTCGAGGGCCAACTCGAGGCCGGTGATGAGAGCCTAGTACCACGCCTCGATATTCATACAGCCTTCTGACAACAGGAACAAGTATGGAAGGACGGCCTGTGCCGGGGTAATGAAGACAATACCCAGGCCCACTCTGTTGAGCTTGGGATCGTTGAGCCTCCTACAGGTGGGGCTCCGGGAGGCGTCGTCGAAATGTATTTTCCAACACGGGACAACATGATCGACTGAGAGGATCTTCTCATCAGGAAAATCCAGGTCCATGGATTGATCTGTGGAGGTTGGATGGGCAGCTAAAAATTATGCCAACGCCTGTCCCTTAATGTCCTTCTAAGGTACAAACCTGATATCAAACTACTGGATAATCACTGCCCACCGTTCTAGTCAGCCAGTCCGCATGGGGCGGTTTAGGATGTACTTCAGTGGGTCTACTCGAGAGACCAATTTCACCTCATGGTGTTGGTGGTAATGTCGCAACTTCTGCACGGCGAATACGAGCACAAGGCAACTCTTTTCAATAGGGGAGTATCTGACCTCCGTATCGAGAAGCATGCGGATGAGATAGTAGAGACTATTCTCAATACCCTCGTTATTCTTCTGGGCGAGCAGCGCACCGAGGGATCTCTCTAGGGTGGTCACATAAAGGACCAGTGGCTTTCCAGATATGGGTGGGATCAAGACCGGAGGTTGGAGCAGATACTGCTTGATTTCCTCGAAGGCGGTCTGACACTCCTCATCCCATTCGTAGGCGGCGCCCTTCTTCATGAGCCGGGAAAAGGGCTTACACTTGCCGACCAGATTTGCGATGAATCGGCGTATATAGGCTAAGTGTCCTTGAAGGCCTCGAAGCTCCCGAATATTTCTCGGGGGAGGAATTTGGCTGATGGCCTTGAACTTCTCTGGGTCGATCTCGATACCTCGGTATCTGAAAAAAAGCCCAGAAACTTCCTAGAGGTGACCCCGAAGGCACACTTCAACGGGTTCATCTTTAGGTGACGGGAACGGAGGAAACTGAACACTTTCTCGAGGTCTTTGAGATGGTCCTGGCGCTGACATGATTTGACTACGAGGTCATCCACGTAGCATTCCACCAATGTCCCGAGGATCGGTTTGAATATGCAATGCATGGCCCTCTGATAAGTGGCACCTGCATTTTTCAAACCGAATGGCATAACCTGGTAGAAAAAGGTACCTTGGGGAGCCCTGAAGGCAGTGGACTCCTCGTCTTCGGGGGCCATCAGGATCTGGTTGTACCCGGAGTATCCATCCATGAAAGAGAGGGCTTGGAACCCGGCCGTGGAATCAATCAACAACTCTGTCACCGGGAGTGGGAAGTCATCCTTTGGACAGTGGCGATTAAGATCACGGAAGTCGATGCAGACTCTGATCTGCCCATTCTTCTTCCTGACTGGCACAATGTTGGCAATCCACTTGGGGTACTGGACTTCCTTAATGAATTTGTCTTTGATAAGCTTGTCAACTTCGGCCTCAACCATATCACCATGAGAAGGGTGCATTTTCCTGGGGGGCTGCTTAAACCCACGGTGTTTTGCCGGGAGGCCCAGACGGTGAACGACTACCTGGGGATCTAGTCCTGGCATCTCATTGTAACTCCAGGAAAACACGTCACGGTGTTGTTTGAGGAAGTCTACGTACTACTGCCGCTCCTCAGGGGACATGGCTGCACAGATCAATGTGGGTTTCGGATCTTCCTCGCTACCAAGGTTCACGTGTACCAGTTCATCAACCGTGGTAGAGACGTATTCTTCAAAAGAGTGGGGAGCATCCTCCAGGTCTTCCTCCCCACCCATGGGGGGACTTACCACGACGGGAGGTACTTCTGGGATATCAAAATCTGAGGGGCAGCTGGTGCCATCTCGGGCAGCAGTGGTCACCATATCAGGATAATCACTTGCCATTGAGACCATAGCAATGAAGGCAGTCGACCCTATCCCATCTGGCCTTCGGCCCAAGGGGGAACGTTTGATGATATCAAAGCAATGGTGACGTGTCGTCCTGAGTCGGTGGATTCTAGCCCGGTTGAAGAGACACGTATGGCGTACTTCCATTGTCATAAGCTTGACATTTCGGTACCGTACAGGGGTAGGAGGTTCCGGGATGACCTGAGCCTATTTGATGTAGGAGTACGAGGTGATTTTCCATCGTCACTTGGACACATGAACATGCCTTCCTTGCGTACCCGACACAACAAAACATTTCCCCATGTCGGGGGTCGTGGCCTCCAACTGGTGGATCGGGAGGATGTAGGCGTCAACCATGCTTTCCCAGGGATCACTTGTGACTGGGGTGGGTTCATCCTCATTTACTAGGATTTGTTTATCCTTACTTTTTTTATAACCCGCGTCCAGATAGCGGGCCTCACAAGAAGCGAAAGGGGACGCATCTCCTTGGAGCACGCCTACTCGACTGTTGAGTGAGTATATGAAGCACTGGTGATACAACGAAGGGACTGCTGCATGCAGATGGAGCCATGTCCTACCCATAAATGCGTTGTAGGCGGTGTCCTGAGAGACAACCATGAACTCGGTGCTTGCAATTAATCCACCGAACTGAGTCTTCAGGAGGATCTTGCTGACTGGGGTTTTCTCGGTCCTATCGTACCCCTGGATTCTGAGGTCAGAGGGAGTTAAATCACCTTCAGACAGACCCAAATTTCGCAACGTCCAAGTCGGAATTAGATTGATTTTGGAACCTATGTCAACGAGGCAGCGGCGGACTTCCACACCATTGAAGTGGCCAGTGATGTACAGCGGGCGAATGTGCCCCTGTATAGGAGGGTCCTCATCTTTACCAGAGAATGAGATAACCGCCTGACATTCGTGGTTTTCAATCATCTTCGTATGGAAGGCTTCTGCAGCTGCTACCTCCGTCTCAAACTGGAGGGGGCTCCTTAGGGCCTCGGAAAGTGCCTCGCACATTTCTAATGATAGGAGAAGGGACTCAAGAATAGAAATCCTCGCCGGAATGCTGGCCAGGTACTTCAGGACATCATACTTTTGTGCCAAACGCGAACCTCTTCTTACAGGAGGTCGTTCGGTATTTGGAGGCATAGCGGGTCCTACCGGTTGAACCAGTGATCACCTAGTACTGGGTGCATCCTGCTGCCTACTAGTTGAAGCCTGGAGAGTAGTCGCCGGACTAGGATTGGACAGCGGAGGCTGGCCTGTAGCCGGGCAAGACTGACTGTGATACGAACGAGGCAGCTCTCCCTGATCTAGTAGCACGAATGGCGGTGGAGGTAGAGCCGAGAGCGTTAGATGGTGTTGCGCGTGCTGGGCTCTACACTGAGCCTGCTGTCTGGTCTCAGTAGCATGCACAGCTTGGCCAAAAGTTCCCGCTGACGTACCTCGATGACCGGCGTGGTTGCGATTCCGCTGACGTTGACATCGACTGGAAACATTGGGGAGGTTCTCCTGGCGTTCCCCCTCATTGGGGGTCATATAGGGCTTTACCAGCTCCACGGTGTTAACCAAAGCGTACCCCTGGCTGTGGCTCGAGGAGTCATCCACCGCTGGGAAGATTCTGGGAGGAATACCCATTTCAGGGGGCATAAAGTCACCGAGAGTGCGGGATGACGACGACACCAGAAGTTCGCGTTGCTTCTTCTTGCGTCGTCGCTGCTTTCCCTTTTGGGAAGAGGTCGACTGTGAAGACGATGCGGAGGCACTGACTACTTCTTCTGAAGGTTCCGACTACTTCAAAAATGCCCGGATGATACCATGGGCACGGATGACGGTTTTTCGATCCATCCAGTCGTCGTATTTCCAGGATCCGCGGCTGGGGACCTGCTGCCACTCGCCTTCGCTGTCGCTGCCGATCTCTGATCATGCAAAGACACCCTCCACTTGTGCTGGTGCTGGTCCCAACTTGACTATGTTGTTGTTGACCTGGTATTGAAGCCAGTATTTAAACATATAGCATTGCTTGATGGTGTGCCCTAGAATCCGATGATAAGGGCAGTAGTTGGGGTGATCGGTGAGATTCGCCTCTGCCGGTCTTCTACACTCGGGCAGGCGCACAATCCCTTGCTCTAGAGCACTTCAGAAGTAGCCAGGGACCTGACTTTCGTTGAACGAATAAGTCTTGCACCTTCTTTCCGGATAAGGGGCCCTAGGGGCCTGGCCCTGACGAGGGGCCGGAGGGGCCTGCCGAGGAGGTGGCGCCTGATTGTCTCACTTAGGTGGCGGTGGCGCATTGCGCGGGGGAACCTGTCGGTTCTGAGGCGGTCGCTGCTGGGAAGGAGCATGTGCTTGAGGTGGAGGACCTCTGCGGGGTTGCGGGGATGGTGCCTTCGGTAGTAACTCCAGCTACCTCGGGGCTTCTATTTGGGCCACCGCAGCGGGTTCAGCCCTGGCGGTCCTCCTGGCTGGGATCATAGGGGGAAAACAAATGTGCCTGACTAGCCTGTTGTAGGGCTTCCTCAAGGTGTTGAGCCTTATCTGAGAAATCTCTGAACCCTCCAGGGTAGTTCTGGGTAATCAGGGAGGGTACTAGCTCTGTTTTGACATTCCCCACACACATCGTCAGTAATTTCTCCTGAGTCAGTGGCATATCGAGGGAATACGTAAGTCCCTTCCATCGGGCGATGAAATCTGCAACCCGCTCATCAGGCCTTTGCTTGCACTTGAAGAGGTCTGTAATGCTGGTCTTCCACGTGGTGGAGCTGAACTGGTACAGGAACTACCGGAGGAGATCCTCCCAACCGGTCACCAATCCGATAGGGAGCTGGTTGTACCAGAAGAATGCTGGGCCTTCTAATGTTTGTATGAAACACCAGAGTTTGGCGGCTTCTTGCTGAGCCGGGGTCCCCAGCATGGGGCCACACCTAGAAGAAAAATGTGCCAAGTGTTGGGGCGGGCCCCTTTCCTGTTGAAAGGCGAGAAAGTGGGGTTCCCAAAACCCGGGGGTGTGGGCATATCATCTACCCACGCGGGATACGGCTTGCCATCCGGTGGGACTGCTACCTGCTGCGTTTCCAACGCTTCGAGGGGGGCTGTGAGTGCTGCAATAAGATCATCCGGGTGGGGGTACCTGTCTTCACGGGGATCCCTAACCATAAGTGCATTTCCAGGTTCTTCGACACGATAGATGGCTTCGGCTGTTCGTGGATCAACTGGCGGAACGACCTGCGGGGCGACTGGGGGAACCCGGGCTGGGTTCTTCAGATTGCCCCATCGCTCGGGGGGGTTTGGCGAAACGTATCGCGCCCTCTTGCCATACGTTCCGGCTTCTGCCCTGTCTGTGGCAGTAGCATGATCAGGGTTTCCCGGAGGCATCTCACCGGGGGGAAATTGTTCCTGCCCCGGCTTGGGATTACCATAGTCGGGTCGCCGCTCTGCGGCGCGCTCATCCAAGAGTTCGTCAACCAGCCTCTTCTGCTCAACAAGTTGCTGGCATAATGTGGCCTTCTCGGGATCTTCGTCTGTTTTCTGAACAGAGGAGTACGGGTCAGAGTGCTTGACAGTTCCGACGTGCTCCTTACCCTTGTCAGTGTTTCGACCAAGTACCAACGACTCGGTGGGTACGGGGAGGCCTAGCAGGTTCCTCTGCTGATGGGTAATTCTCCTTGATGGGTCCAGCAGTGGCGGTACGCCCTCGGGGGGGGGAAGTCTTCATCTAGGAGTTCAAGCTCGTCTTCTTTTTCCACAACGTCGGCCATGTGGACCGTGTCCCCTCTTGAGGGCATGTCCTCGATGTCACATAATGAATCGGGCTGCCTTCGAATAGGGTCGAAGAGGAGAGTGGCATAGGGTCCCCAACTACGGACTTGCAAATGGGGGGTAGCTTCCCTAACGATTCTGCGGAGTGCTTTAAAACTCTGAACACATTTCCGTTGAAGGGAACTCTGACGGCCTGGCGACTCAGGGTGCTGGGCCACAAGGAGTGCGGCTGAATCGATCAGGCGGCACTGCTCGCCGATTTCTTCGAAGTGCTCTCGACTTCTGGGGTACACCACCCGTTCTTAACGAAGGAGGAAGTGTGTCGCCCATAGCGTTCGACAAAAGCACCCCACTTCTTCAGGGGTAAGGAACTCTAGTGCGTGAAAGTTCAGCGATGTCGTCGGCCAGAACTTCTCCGGAAAGTAATTTGCTACAAGAATACTCCAGAAGCTCCTGGGTTCGGACTCAGGGTCTGGCCCTGTATTGCCCCACTCATCAACCGTGGGCGGCTGAGGGACCGGTTGCGGTACCGAGGCGGACCTCTGGGATAACAAACTCAGCGGCGGAGAATACGGAGAATGAGCTGACTGGCCGCTGAATTCTGGGCCATCCTCCGAAGAGCAAGGTGACCTGGCCACAATGTCACGATACGATGGGATGATAGCCACAGCTTCTGACATAGGAATCGCAGCTACCGGCGACCGGTCATGTCATCTCTCTACCGTCGTTGGACCCCAAAATAGCTCTTCGTGATCTCTGGTAGAGGTATAGGGCGCTTCTGGTGACAATGGCGGTGATTGGGCGGTCGAGACCTGCGGAATTCCCAAAATTTATTCCTCCTGAATGTACCTGTGGAGAGAGATGGGAATCTGGTGGACCTCATATTCCGGGAGAATGAGGCTAACACGTCTGGTTCCTGCCCCGGTCCTTGATACGGAGGAGCGGGGAGAAGGTTCCATTGCTAAGTCGCATTCTGCTTCAGAGTCGGAGAAGCGGGCAGGTTTGATCTCCACCCGGGCCTTCCCAGGATTCTTCTTGTGGCGGCGACGACCTGCTCTCCTGCCCCGGGGTGGCTCTTCGGGACAGGGTTGATCCCTATCATGGAGTCTCGGGGTGGCGCTGGCACCATGGCGGAGAGAAACCCCACTCGAGATAGCCGAGGTGCGAGGGGCACTAGGGAAAATGTCGAAGGGTACATGGGGAAGACCTCCATGGACAGCACCCATGTAGGCGGAGCCTCTGTCGGAATCGGCAGGAGCATGGGGAGGGCCTCCATGGTCGATGCGGGCGGAGCGAGGCTGGCCTTCACTCCTCATGTTTCTGGGGCGAGGAGGACCTTCTCCGGTTGCAGAGAGGACGTAGGTAGGGCCCCCATGTTGGAGAAGGACTGGATGGACAATGCCTTCAGATCGGCGGTCGGGGGTAGGAGGATAGACTCCATACCCTGTATAGTGGGTGCGGGAAAGGTTTCTTCACCGAGCATCACTGTCGCGGGGCAGGTCTTCCTTCGGGATGGGGGTAGCATGAGGCATGCCTCCATGACGAATTTCAGAGCAGGGAAGGCCCACGCTCTGTGGAGTAGTGGTACGGGGAGGACCCTCGTACGGGGTGACATCACCGCGGGTTAGTTCGCAGCGATCACCACTTGGGCCTGCAACCTGGAGAGCCAACCCAGCCTGCCCGTGGGGCGATTGGGGTCTCGATCCTAGTTGGGTGAAGGGGTTCCCCTGCTCAGTGTATGCGGGGGCTTCATGATGCATGTCGGCGGTGGCTCGGGCCACTGTAGCTGTCGACGTCGACGCGCCTGGGCGAGCGTCCTCAGCCCGGGCCCGGCGCTGACGTCGGGTCAGGCGAGCTGGTGCAGATGGTGCAGGGGCATGGCCTGCCTGCTCTTACTACAGAGTCGGACGGCGGCGCTGACGCAGCCGGACGGGAGCTCTCGCTTGGAGCCCTTCGGTCGAGACCCTGAGCGGGCTGAGCCGGACGGCGCCCGCCTCTTCAGCGTAATGCGACGAGTCGTCAAGGCGTTCCAGGGACAGGCTCCTGAAACAGTTGAACATTGGGGTGGGGATCAGGGGCTCCCTGCGCAGCCTGTTAGGGCGGCGTTGACGGCGGGGCCTGGATGCCTCCAGGTCCAGGCGGGCAATATCCCTAGTTGGGATGACCCCTTCCTCCTCATACCTGCGCACGAGGTTGTTGATCACCCTTCGCTGGATGACCTCTGATGGGGAAAGGGGATGTGGGCGCCCCGTATTCCGTGATGTGGCAGCCGTCGTGGTGGTAGCGGCGCTATGTGGGGTGGCTGTGGCGATGTTTCCCCTGCCCCTGCGTAGGCTAGCGGGCGGTGATCGCATCTCTGTAACAGCAACCTGGTTCCTGAGAAACGAAGGGATCAACTCATCAGCACTGAGAGGGAAAAGGATTGACAACCAGTGCCCCAGCGTCCTTCCATTCTCCACGTCTGTAAGAAGGATCCACGCCAACATGCTGCAGAACGGAGTGCCCCACGTTCTATTTCCCCGACTTCCGGTGAGTTTCACGACAGGCCCGTTATTTTCTTGGTGGGAACAGGTGCCGGATATCTGGATCTGGTGACACGTCAATCTACTGGCGTCTCGAACGCTACTAATCTCTATATTGAGGAGAAGAACTTCACGTCAGGTTCACCATTTCTGTTTCCGATGCTTTCGTCGGGGCGCACGCGCACCCGTCTGCGGAGGAGGACGCGCTGCGCTTGTTTCCCCGCGTTCCCGCTTTCCAAAGGCGGGCGGCATTCGCTCCTTATTCAGGGACGTCTGCTCCTTGATCGAAATGGGATGATGGGATGTCGGTTCTTCCTTCTGTGGATTCCTCCTCAGAACTCGTCACCTAGTCCGTGTCTCCCTCATAGATTTAATACGTAGTTTGTGAAACTCTTCCCAGTGCCATGTTTCCATGGATGCCGGTTAATTACACTGCTTCTGTCGGGACATTCCAAAGGGTCTGGTCAGGGCAGCAACCTTCAGTCGGGGGAGTAGTCACGTTGAGGCATCAGTAGCGTGTCTGGATGCTGGGGAACCTGGCATGTCTGTCTATTATCCCTGGTCACAGGGCTTCTCGAGGGCGTGGAAGCCCGAGTCATCCCAAATCGAGCGTGGGGAATTATATGTCATAGACACATATCTGAGGTTTTCCTCAGCTTCCCGTGTTTGACACAGGGTACGCCACGAGTTTAACGTCCAGCGGAGATGGATCAACCCAACCGAAGCATTAGCTAGGATAGATCGGATTGAGGGATTTCCCTTGAAGGGATGCCGATACCGGGGCCAGCCCATGGGTGGCTATGAAGAGGAGTGTACCGACATAGTCTCACCGAGATATGACGGTTCGGGCGAGAATCGGGATGGGTGATAGGTGGATGAATGGAGTGGAGGGTGTAACACCCCGAGATATTATGAAAAATATTATTTTTAATTTCATTAATGTATTGTGTTATACGCTACACCAAAAGGAGCTTTCACAAAACACATCTCTGACCTGGATTGAATTACACGCAATCGTGACCTTCCACGATAACGTGTGTTGTACGCAACACCAAGTTTCTCTAAACAACGATATGCTATTAAAATATTATTAAAACTAGCCGTTATGAATAGTAATAACCACTTTTTGAAATTTTGTAAATTTTATTTTTCAAAATGGACTTCATTTTTGGATTCGGAATATCGAAATTAGCTTATGGTGAAATTTTGGTGATTTTTGGATAACTTTCATATTTTGATGAATAGTGAAAATTACTAAATTTTAATTAAAAACAACTTTTTCAATCGAAATAATTAATGGTGATAAATTATTAATTTGAGTGGTTTTAAAGTATATTTAGAATATATTTTTACAATTCAATACAATGTTGGTCATTGGATGTAATTTCACATTTAAACCAGTTATAAACAAGTGTCAATTTTTGATAGTTATTATCTCTTAAAAACACGCCTTTTGTTTTGACGACGGGAATTAATTTTTAAATTAATTAATGCAACTGATATGTTTTGAATTTGGTAAAATAGAAATCATTTTTGAGTTCATAATATCAAATATAGCTTAGACCTAATTTTTATTATTTTTCTGAAAACATTCAATTTTTGATGAATAGTGAAACCACTAAGTGGTAGTTAAAAAACTGAATTTTTCATAAAACTTAATTTTAACGCTTCTGTGAGTGGAATTTCAAAAATCCGAGAGACACGGTTGATGTCAGTAAGTAAAATGTGGTTCAATGAGATGAAAATAATTTTTGGTGAATAGTAACTTTTTACTTTTATTTACCACGGTTAAAAGTAAATAGGGTAATTAAGGGTAAAAATGATATTATTATTACCCTAACACATGTCCAAATTCTATTGGATAAGTGTAATTAGACCAAAAACAATCTTAGGAATAAAATATGACCATTTAGGACCACTTGGATTAGATTAGGACATTTATTATTATTTAATTCAAAGAAGAGTTAAAATAGTTAAAATCAAAGTTTATTTACTAAAACATTTTTAATATAGGGTTATACATATGATAAATTTGATTGTAAATATTAATTAGAAAGATAAAACGATTTAAGACATAATGGTATTTTATTTGTAATTTTTAGACATTAAATAATTTAATTTATTTATGACACAACAATGATGCAGTAATTATCTTATTAATGAAATATTGACATAATTGATGTTATAAATACTCAAATAAATATAATTTGAGACTTTTTATGACTTAAAATAATTTTATAGGTTATTATGACATGTTATTGTTGATTTAATTAACTTTTTTAGAAATTATCATTCTTTTATGATTTTCACAAAAATCAATTACTAAATAGTGTCAAAATTGACATAAAATAGTTTTTAAAACAAATATTATATTGTTAATTGTTATTTTATACCTAAAAATCTAAGGTTCATCCAAATGACTTAGATAAAGTTATATATATTAATAATAAACAATTTGGGGTTCTTTTGGCTTCTTATAGTAAGTTCATTAACCTTATAGTATATGAACACAAGAAGACACGGTAAAAGTAAAATTATTTAACTTAATGTTAAATATAAATCATAAGGTTAAAATAGGAACTTAAACATGTATAAATTCTATTTTATGAGATTATTTCGACCCATCCCCACCTTAGCCTCGAAATAAATCAATTTGGAGCTATTTAAAACCGAACTTGACTTTATAATAAAATAATATTTTTAGTTATTCAAAAGGTGCCCCTCTCCTCCCTTATAAAAGGACACTTCCTCCCTCTCTTACTCACACAACTTTGAGCCTTCAAGCTCGGCCAACCCCAGACAAAATCTCTTCTCCACTTCCCTAGAAACATCCTAGAGGTTCTGGTCTTCCTAAAAGACCAATTTTAGTGCCCTAAGAGGAGGTCTCAAAGAGGCGCTTCAAAGAAGAGGTAATTTCTGTTACCAATTCTTTCACATTTATTTCTTCTTCCACTTCTTCTTCTTAGGTTGTTTCATTATGAAGTAATAAAATCAGTATCACTCATATAATGATATGTTATTATAAGTATGAAATAATCCTAATTCACCATCTATCCATCCTACGGAAAATGAAATCACCGCGCGTGCGTACGTACGGAATACCGTCTCCACGCCGTGGTGTAATCTGTTTTTCCACCAACACCTTACATGGATGGGTATTATGGTGTAAATAATAACTATACATAGTTATTATAACATCATAATGATTCTGATATATTTTATCGTCCACTCCAATTCAATTCAATAATTATGGAAATGATATCATCGCTCGTGCGTACGTACGGACTACCGTCTCCACGACGCGATGAGATTCATTTTCCATGTTAACCATTTAAGAATGATTATAAAGTATATATAAGAAATAATAATGAAATATATGACATGGTAAATCTACTGGATTTATGTATATATATTTCATCTACTTACTTCCATTTAAGACAATAAGGAAAGGAAAACAGCGTTCATGCGTACGTACGGACTATCGTCTCCATGAACGGTGTGTTTCATTTCATTTATCTATCTATTATATATATATATATATATATATATACTGAATATATATGATATATAAATCATATTTTATATTCTGGAAGTAAGTAAATCATGATATAAGTAATAATAATGTCAAGAACAACAAGTCCAAACACCTACGATAAATGAAACAATTTTACCCAAAACGCTCTTTAACATGGAATTTACAAAAGAACGGGTAATATAAAGTCATAAGTGAACCATATATGATATAATAACAATGAATATGATTCTGTAATAAGTAAATGACATTATTTAAATCATTATACAGGAGGTTCTGACACTTATGAAGCAAATCGGACCTAAGGCAAGGGATAATTGTGCAAATGTCATTTTTATCCGAGATTGCTTATTCGTAAGTATTTAATGGGGTTATTGCTATCATCCATGTACATGTTTTATAAAATTGTATTCATGTATTTTTAATGTCCTTTTTACCCATTTTGACTTTTACCCCATGGTATGGAAGGAATCTTTCTTTTATTTACCCTAAAAGGTACTTTTTGACTTTTCCGACAAAAGTACGAGAAGAATGTTTTTTTTAACTTATACGGCATGAATGGATTTTTAAAACATTATTTCCAAGAAGCGTCCTTTACAATTTTTCAAGTTTATTTTTAATCAACTTCTTTTAGTTTAAAATTTTATGACATGTTAAGAAAGGAAAATGTTTTTGAAGTAGAAAGGAAATTTTCCTCAAGAATGAAGTTCAAGTGTTTTATCAAAATTATTTTCCATATAAGATAATAAAGGGTTCTGTTTTTATCCCTATTATTACATTGATTTGATTATGTTGTGATGGAAATATTTTTATGAATTCCTTTATCTTATATGAATTGTTTTATGATGTCATGTTGTTTAAGTATCCCATTTTTATTACATGGGTTATGCAATGATGTATGATTTATGAATTTGTGGCACACAAAAGAATGGTATCATTATGAGATGGGTGGGACCTATATCTCCCTCCAATGCATTGGGTAATGATTTTATATCTCATGAGATAGACATGGCTGGAATGGTAGGTTATACCGGTTCCGTGAAACAGGACTGAAACAAGGGTGACTCGGTTCAGATAGGGACTTTGTCCACTAAGATAGTCTTGGCAATGAGTCTTGACTAATAAGAAATGATTCTCTATGATTATGCATGTATGCCACAATGTTTCATGTTTTAAGTTATGATTATTGGGATTTCATTTCACTACTATGATTTATCCCATGTTATGAAATTATGCTCTCTTTTGCAGGTTAAGATTTCCAAAATGTTATGTTCTTATGAATATGATGTGATTGATATTTCTTTTGTTTACCCTTACTGAGCATTTGAGATCACCCTTTTATGTTTTCTTTTCCCCAGGATATAAAGAAAGGTTTTAGGTAAAAAAAAGAAGATCTTTATGGGAGATGTTGATGATCTTTCACCACGATTAGAAGATTATATTCCGAGTTTCCAAAGACACTAAACTATTACGGTCCTTGTGTGTGTGTTTTTGTAATGTACTAAGTATTCCGCAAAAGTAATGTAATGTTCATGTATGATAAGCTTCGGGTCTCTACAGTTGGTATCAGAGGAAAGGTTTAGTCAACCTTTGGAAACTAGGACGCGAAATGTTAGTGAGATCCCTAGAGATATTTATAAGGTATGTCTAGGGATGTCCCTAAGGATAGGTATACATATAGGATATAGTCCTAGCACTACAGTAACGATCTTAGAATTTAACCTAAGATGTTAGATATTGAAGTTACTCCCCCTTTATTATTATTTTTGCATCTCACACTATTCTTTTTGGGGTTTAGAAAATGGCTGGAAACAAGATGATTCATGATAATGGAGGATATTATGGACAAGGGAATGATATTCTTCATAATCAATCAAATGAAATGGGATTTGGAAGTCCAAACATCATTATTATGCCGAATCAGAAATCTCAAAATATGATCAATAAAGTAAAATTTGGTAAGTTTCCTGACTCGGCTAATAAGAGAAAGATGGAGTTTCATGATGATCATAGAGGAAAGAAAGTTTAATTTCCCCTAGGTAAATCATGTGGGAAGAGGCATCAAGGAGAATGTTTCAAAGGAACTGGAAGATGCTTTGGGTGTGGAAAAGAAGGACACAAAGCCAGTAAGTGCAATGGAAAAGTTTCAGTTAACACCATGTATGAGGTTAATGGTGTTGCTACGACATCAACAATGGTTAAATGTTTTAAATGTGGAATGTACGGGCATTATGCAAACCAATTCCCTAAGGGAATGTCTCATGAAGAGAATCGGTATGGTCGTATGGGTAGTATTTTTGTTGATGATGATGAAGAGACTACAAATGATATGTGAGATGAAAGAATTGTTGAAGCTCGGTCAATGGTTTAAGAAGGTAGTGGAATGATTACATGTTTATCAAGTGTAATGTTGTACTATAGAATAAAAAGACATCTAAGGATTGTTACACTGTTGTCTTTCCTTATGTTTTGAAAGTTTATGATGAATGGTACGAGTAACAGTGAAAGTTTATTCAGATATTTTTTGGAAAGTGGATGATATGCGCATAATGAAGTGATAAAGAAAAAATTAAATGTTTGACAGTATTAATGAGCTCATGATTGATATAAGGACTAAGTGATATCATGGTTTGAGTATATAGAATTTTTGGATTTTGGTATGTGGAAAGAGTTAACTTTTGACAGCATTCATGTTTTCACTAAGGTTTAATTGGTATTAATTTTTCAAGAGAATACATGATTAAGGTATTCACATGATTGGAATGTGACCAACAAGACATATCTTATGATATATGGGGATCAACGATGGTATTAAATCTCTGGTAATTGTTTTCACTATATTATGAGAGTGGACTGCAGTATTATGGATAAGCCTAAAGATTGGAATGGATTATGTTGGACATAAGATAGTATTGTTTAAGGATAGAAGTTTTTAGATATTATTGATGGGATGTTATAGTAATATAGTTTTAGAAAAAGGACAACCTGCAGGGCGGGCGATAGCCCATCGCGTCGGACAAGGCCGTGGTAATCGAACCCACAACCGAAGTGCGACTGGACTTTATCGCCTACCACTGGCCTACAGGAAGTCCCTGTTTAGTAGAAACTAGCTTTATTTTATTAAGCGGTATGATATATGAAGTATAAGTCCATTTTAGGAACCATATATGATTAATCTCACTAAAGAATGACTTATGTATATTTAATAACTTTTTCTAACTTTTTGTTTGAGACAGATGGAATGACCTGTCATACTAACACTTCACGAATAACAAATTCAACTTCATTTATTTAAGATATGAAGTGGAAATTGTTCAAGGCACGAACAACAGTGAGATTGTACCAAAATAAAGTAAGTATTTATTCTAATTCAAACTCTTCAACTTTAGGGAAACGATCTTGAAAACCAAAAATGTTGTCCTAGTGCTCTTATATCTGATAAATCAGATGGTACCTTAGATCGTCACAAAATTATGGATTTGTGATTGTTGGCTTTTCCAAAGCCATGTTCTCTACCACTCTCCATCAGAACATGATGGTTATATTTTTCTTTCATATCCATATTTTCACCTATGTGGAAACCCAGTGATTAGTTTATTTGGGTAACTGTTACGTTTCATACTTTTGTTTTTAAATATTGGTTTTGGTATTCCTTTTTACGATGCGGGTTTCTATTAAAGAAACTTTGGAGTAGTAAACCATTTATAACCCCCGACGAATTTCGAGGGCGAAATTCATTTTAAAGGGGGTAGAATGTAACACCCCGAGATTTTATGAAAAATATTCTTTTTAATTTCATTAATGTCTTGTGTTATACCCTACACCAAAAGGAGCTTTCACAACACTCTGACCTGGATTGAATTACACACAATCGTGACCTTCCACGATAGCGTGTGTTGTACGCAACACCAAGTTTCGCTAAACAACGATATGCTATTAAAATATTATTAAAACTATTCGTTATGAATAGTAATAACAACTTTTTGAAATTTTGTAAATTTTATTTTTCAAAATGGACTTCATTTTTGGATTCGGAATATCTAAATTAGCTTAGGTTGAAATTTTGGTGATTTTCGGATAAATTTCATATTTTGATGAATAGTGAAAATTACTAAATTTTAATTAAAAACAACTTTTTCAATCGAAATAATTAAGAGTGATAAATTATTAATTTGAGTGGTTTTAAAGTATATTTAGAATATATTTTTACAATTCAATACAATGTTGGTCATTGGATGTAATTTCACATTTAAACCAGTTATAAACAAGTGTCAATCTTTTGATAGTTATTATCTCTTAAAAACATGCCTTTTGTTTTGACGACGGGAATTAATTTTTAAATTAATTAATGCAACTGATATGTTTTGAATTTGGTAAAATAGAAATCATTTTTGAGTTCATAATATCAAATATATCTTAGGCCTAATTTTTGGTATTTTTCTGAAAACTTTCAATTTTTGATGAATAGTGAAACCACTAAGTGGTAGTTAAAAAAACTGAATTTTTCATAAAACTTAATTTTACCGCTTCTATGAGTGGAATTTAAAAAATTCGAGAGACACGGTTGATATCAGTAGGTAAAATGTGGTTCAATGAGATGAAAATAATTTTTGGTGAATAGTAACTTTTTAACTTTTATTTACCATGATTAAAAGTAAATAGGGTAATTAAGGGTAAAAATGATATTATTATTACCCTAACACATGTCCAAATTCTATTTTATAAGTGTAATTCAACCAAAAAAAAGCTTAGGAATAAAATATGACCATTTAGGCCCACTTGGATTAGATTAGGACATTTATTATTATTTAATTCAAAGAAGAGTTAAAAGAGTTAAAATAAAAGTTTATTTACTAAAACATTTTTAATATAGGGTTATACATAAGATAAATTCGATTGTAAATATTCATTAGAAATATAAAAAGATTTAATACATAATGGTATTTTATTTGTAATTTTTAGACATTAAATAATTTAAGTTACTTATGACACAACGATGATGCAGTAATTATCTTATTAATGAAATATTGACATAATTGATGTTATAAATAATCAAATAAATATAATTTGAGACTTTTTATGACTTAAACTAATTTTCTAGGTTAATATGACATGCTATTGTTGATTTAATTAACTTTTTTAGAACTTATCATTCTGTTATGATTTTCACAAAAATCAATTACTAAATAGTGTCAAAATTGACATAAAATATTTTTTAAAACAAATATTATATTATTAATTGTTATTTTATTCCTAAAAATCTAAGGTTCGGAAAAATTACTTAGATAAGGTTATATATATTAATAATAAACAATTTGGGGTTCTTTTGGCTTCCTATAGTAAGTTTATTAACCTTATAGTATAAGAACACAAGAAGACACGGTAAAAGTAAAATTATTTAACTTAATGTTAAATCTAAATGATAATGTTAAAATATGAACCTAAACTTGTCTAAATTCTATTGGATGATAGGATTTTGACCCATCCCCACCTTAGCCTCGAAATAAATCAATTTGGAGCTATTCAAATCCGAACATGACTTTATAATAAAATAATATTTTTAGTTATTCCAAAGGTGCCCCTCTCCTCCCTTATAAAAGGACACCTCCTCCCTCTCTTCCTCACACAACTTTGAGCCTTCAAGCTCGGCCAACCCCTGCAAAAATCTCTTCTCAACTTCCCTATCAACATCCTAGAGGTTCTGGTATTCCTCAAAGACCAATTTTAGTGCCCTAAGAGGAGGTCTCAAAGAGGTGCTTCAAAGAAGAGGTAATTTCTGTTACCAATTCTTTCACCTTTATTTCTTCTTCCACTTCTTCTTCTTAGGTTGTTTCACTATGAAGTAATAACATCAATATCACTAATATAATTATATTTTATTATAAGTATGAAACAATCCTAATTCACCATCTATCCATCATACGGAAAACGAAATCACCGCGCGTGCGTACGTACGGAATACCGTCTCCACGCCGTGGTGTAATCTGTTTTTCCACCAACACCTTACATGGATGGGTATTATTGTGTAAAGAATAACTATACATAGTTATTATAACATCATAATGATTCTGATATATTGTATCATCCACTCCAATTCAATTCAATAATTATGGAAATGATATCATCGCTCGTGCGTACGTACGGACTACCGTCTCCACGACGCGATGAGATTCATTCTCCATGTTAACCATTTAAGAATGATTATAAAGTATATATAAGAAATAATAATGAAATATATGAAATGATAAATCTACTGTATTTATGTATATATATATGTCATCTACTTACTTCCATTTAAGACAATAAGGAAAGGAAAACAGCGTTCATGCGTACATAAGGACTACCGTCTCCATGAACGGTGTGTTTCATTTCATTTATCTATCTATTATATATATATATATATACTGAATATATATGATATATAAATCATATTTTATATTCTGGAAGTAAGTAAATCATGATATAAGTAATAATAATGTCAATAACAACAATTCCAAACACCTACGATAAATGAAACAATTTTACCCAAAACACTCGTTAACATGGAATTTGCAAAAGAATGGGTAATATAAAGTCATAAGTGAACCATATATGATATCATAACAATGAATATGATTCTGTAATAAGTAAATGACACTATTTAAATCATTATACAGGAGGTTCGGACACTTATGAAGCAAATCGGACCTAAGGTAAGGGATAATTGTGCAAATCTCATTTTTATCCGAGATTGCTTATTCGTAATTATTTAATGGGGTTATTGCTATCATCCATGTCCATGTTTTATAAAAGTTTATTCATGTATGTTTAAAGTCCTTTTTACCCATTTTGACTTTTACCCCATGGTATGGAAGGAATCTTTCTTTTATTTACCCTAAAAGGTACTTTTTGACTTTTCCGACAAAAGTATGAGAGGAATGTTTTTTTAACTTATACGGCATGAATGGATTTTTAAAACATTATTTCCAAGAAGCATCCTTTACAAGTTTTCAAGTTTATTTTTAATCAACTTCTTTTAGTTTAAAATTTTATGACATGTTAAGAAAGGAAAAAAATTTTGAAGTAGAAAGGAAATTTTCCTCAAGAATGAAGTTCATGTGTTTTATCAAAATTATTTTCCATCTAAGATAATAAAGGGTTCTGTTTTTATCCCTATTATTACATTGATTTGATTATGTTGTGATGGAAATATTTTTATGAATTCCTTTATCTTATATGAATTGTTTTATGATGTCATGTTGTTTAAGAATCCCATTTTTATTACATGGGTTATACAATGATGTATGATTTATGAATTTGTGGCACACATAAGAATGGTATCATTGTGAGATGGGTGGGACCTATATCTCCCTCCAATGCATTGGGTAAAAATTTTAAATCTCATGAGATAGACATGGCTGGAATGGTAGGTTATACCAGTTTAGTGAAATAGGACTGAAACGAGGGTGACTCGGTTCAGATAGGGACTTTGTCCACTAAGATAGTCTTGGCAATGAGTCTTGACTAACAAGAAATGATTCTCTATGATTATGTGTGTATGCCAAAATGTTTCATGTTTTAAGTTATGATTATTGGGATTTCATTTCACTACTATGATTTATCCCATGTTATGAAATTATGCTCTCTTTTGCAGGTTAAGATTTCCAAAATGTTATGTTCTTATGAATATGATGTGATTGATATTTCTTTTGTTTACCCTTACTGAGCATTTGAGCTCACCCTTTTATGTTTTCTTTTCCCTAGGATATAAAGAAAGGTTTTACGTAAAAAAATAAGATCTTTATGTGAGATGTTGAAGATATTTCACCGCGATTAGAAAATTATATTCCGAGTTTCCAAAGACACTAAACTATTACGGTCCTTGTGTGTGTGTTTTTGTAATGTACTAAGTATTCCGCAAAAGTAATGTAGTTTCCATGTACGATAAGCTTCGAGTCAGTATAGAGGGGGAGTGAAATGGGACCATCGCAGGGGCGACGGTGAAATTGGGCTTGAGCCTTAAAGAGGCTTCCTACGTATCCCCGTGGCAGGGAATCAAAGTCCGCGTAGTTCGGGATGGTGCCGGTAAACCGACGTGAAGGTGGACCTTGGCCCGATGAATGTCGTCAGCGAACCAACGTGAAGGTGGACCTTGGTCCGATGGGCATCGTCAGCGTACCGACGTGAAGGTGGACCTTGGTCTGATGAGGGATGGGCTTGAACCTCGGGGAGGCTTCCTATGTACCATGCCTTGACATGGATCAAATACCTCGTAGTTCAAAGGGTTTCATCGGTGAACCGATGTGAAAGTAGACCCGGGGGTCCACTAGTGGTTGGCTTGAACCTTGGGAAGGTTTCCTACGTACCATGCCTTGACATGGATCAAAGTCCTCGTAGTTCAAAGGATTGATGGAATACAGTTTAACGTCATGCGGGACGATAGTGAACCTTGACGTGAATAAACGACGGGCGGTGGGCGTCGGTGAACCGACGTAAATGAGGGACCTTGGTCCGATGGGAGATGGGCTTGACCCTCTGGGAGGATTCCTACGTACCATGCCTTGACACGGATCAAATTCCTCATAGTTCGGGTTGTGGAATACAGTTTAACGTCATGCGGGACGAGGGTGAACCGACATGAATGAGGTCGGAACGACTGGATGGTGGGTTTGAACCTCGTAGAGGCATCCTACGTACCATGTCTTGACATGGATCAAAGACCTCATAGTTCGGATTAGTCACAGCGGCTTGCCGTCAGACTAGAATGCAGTTTAAAGTCATGCTGGACGAAGGTAGAACTCGACGTGAATGATGATGGGTGGGTTTGAACCTCAGGAAGGCTTCCTACGTACCATGCCTTGAAATAGATCAAAGACCTCGTCGTTCAGAGGGTTTCATCGGTGAACCGACGTGAATGTAGACCTGAGGGTCCACTAGTGGTGGGCTTGAACCTTGGGAAGGTTTCCTACGTACCATGCCTTGACATGGATCAAAGTCCTCGTAGTTCAAAGGATTGTGCAGTTTAATGTCATACGGGACAAGGGGGGCATACAATTTAACGTCATGCTGGACGAGGGCAAAACTCAACATGAATGAACGACTGAGCAATGTGGCTTGAACCTCATGGAGGCTTCCTACGTACCATGTCTTGACATGGATCAATGTCCTCGTAGTTCTCTATGGGTGTGGGTTAGGGTCAGTGCTCACTCTAAGCCCACGTGAGTCATGCTTGGTGTGAGAAACAAGAGGTTATAAGGACCTGACGATCACATCGCGAAGGATGCGTCCGTCAGAAGTGAAGAGGGGCTTATGCGTTAGGCAACCCATGGTGATGGGACTTACTTTAGGATGGAGGCCCATAGTGCGACAAAGCGCAGGGGTCACAATTTAACGTCATGTGTTGAGGATGTGGTGCTTGGCAGTTTAACGTCCTACAGCTCGGATGAGAGTGAAACTCGACGTGGATGAATGACCGAGCAATGTGGATTGAACCTCATGGAGGCTTCCTGCGTATCATGCCTTGACATGGAACAAATACCTCGTAGTTCGTTTTAGTCACAACGGCTTTCCGTAGGACTAGAATGCAGTTTAAGGTCATGCTGGATGGGGGTGGAACTCGACGTGAATGAACGACTGAGAAATGTGGCTTAAACCTCATGGAGGCTTCCTACGTACCATGTCTTGACATGGATCAAAGTCCTCGTAGTTCTCTTTGGGTGTGCAGTTTAATGTCATACTGGACAAGGGGGGCATACAGTTTACTGTCATGCTGGACGAGGGCGAAACTCGACGTGGATGAATGACCGAGCAATGTGGCTTGAACCTCATGGAGGATTCCTATGTACCATGCCTTGACATGGATCAAAGACCTCGTAGTTCATTAATGGGTGGGGGGTCAGGGTTGGTGCTCACTATAAGCCCACGTGAGTCACGCTCGGTGTGAGAAACAAGAGGTTGCAAGGACCTGACGATCACGTCGCGAAGGATGCGTCCGTGAGAAGCGAAGAGGGGCTTACGCGTTAGGAGGCCCATGGTGCTGGGACTTACTCCAGGATGGAGGCCCATAGTGCGACAAATCGCAGGGGGTCACAGTTTAACATCATGTGTTGAGGACGTGGTGCTTGGCATTTTAACGTCATGCAGCTCGGACGAGGTGGGCTCACTCCGCACCCCTAGGACTTACATAACTGGTACCCTCTGGTCCTTGGGGAAGGGAAGGTACCAGTAAGGTCATAGTCAAGGAGGGTTGTGGAATGAACCATTAAGGGGTCCACGTTAGCATGGCTATGTGAAGAACCAATAGCCGTTAGCGTTCCAATGCGAAGAAGCATTAGGAGAAGCAACGCTACAAGTGGTATTGTCCATGGGACTTTGAAATCACATCGTGCAAACCTGGAGGGTCACACGGGAAGAGGAATTGCCAATCAAAGGAGTGTGCTTCATGAAGCAGAGTGCCTTGGCCTTAGCATGGGGAATAGGTGTGAGTGGAGGGTGCTTCGCGAAGTGGAACAGTACTCATAGAGCACTGTCTCGCGAAGAAGAGGTGCCTCGCGAAGCAAGGTGCTACGAAGCAGTGTGCTTCGCGATGTGTGGTGATCCTACCTTAGCATAGGGATTACTAGCACAAGTTGGGTGGTTCGCGAAGCACAAGTGCTCCGCGGCTGCCCGGGTTCCCTTGGGAATCCCCTTCCTTCACGAATTACCTTGAGCTTCACGAAGGTCATCCCTCTCGGAAGAGGGGCTCAAAATGAGACAAAGCAAAGGCGTATCACGAAGTAGAAGTACCTCGTGGAGCTCATGATTCCCGGGGCAAAGAGTGCTTCACGATTCGGGAGGGGAGAATCCGAAAGGTCGGATTGTCTGTCCTTGGGACTCAGGGGGAGTCCAGTATTTATAGGGAAGGGGCGACATGAAGCGGAACTCACGCGCCGCCTCAGGTGCTTCGCGGCGCGCTCGTGAACATCAACACCGTCCGTGGAGGGTTACCAACTCTGGAGCTTCGCGGCTGGCTCGCGAACGTCAAATGCGTTCGCGGAGCGTTACCGCCTCTGGAGCTTCGTGGGACCGCGTTTCTCGGGGTGATTCGCGGTGGGCTCGCGAACGTCAAATGCATTCACGGAGGGTTACCACCTATGTAGCTTCGTAGGACCGCATTGCTTGGGGTGCTTCGTGGTGGTGCTTCACAGCGGAGCTTCGCGGCGGCTCTTAGTGGGGTAGCATCCTGGCCGTCTGTTTCGTCCCTTTCTTTCGCGCAATATTTTGGCGCCAACAATATCATAACAATGAGTATGATTCTGGAATAAGTAAATGGCATTATTTAAATCATTATACAGGAGGTTCGGACACATACGAAGCAAATCGGACCTAAGGTAAGGGAAATATCACAATCTCATTTTTATCCGATATTATTTATACTTTGAAATTTACTGGGGTGTATTTTATCATCCACATCCATGTTTCCTCAATATGTAATATTATTTCCATCCACCTACAATTGTTTAAATCCAATTTTACCATTCGGTGTTTTTTTTAGTAAAATATATGAAAGGAATCTTTTGTCGTTTTTCGTACGAGGTACTTTTTGAATTTTCGGACAAAAGTACGAGAAGAATGTTTTTTTTAACTTATACGGCATGAATGGATTTTTAAAACATTATTTCCAAGAATCTTACTTTACAAGTTTTCAAGTTTATTTTTAATCAACTTCTTTTAGTTTAAAATTGTATGACATGTTAAGAAAGGAAAATGTTTTTGAAGTAGAAAGGATATTTTCTTCAAGAATGGAATTCAAGTGTTTTATCAAAATTATTTTCCATCTAAGATAATATAGGGTTCTGTTTCTATCCCTATTATTACATTTACTTGATTATGTTGTGATGGAAATATTTTTATGAATTCCTTTATCTTATATGAATTGTTTTATGATGTCATGATGTTTAAGATTCCCATTTTTATTACATGGGTTATGCAATGATGTATGATTTATGATTTTGTGGCACAAATAAGAATGGTATCATTATGAGATGGGTGGGAACTATATCTCTCTCCAATGCATTGAGTGAAGATTTTATATCTCATGAGATAGACATGGCTGGAATGGTAGGTTATACCGGTTCAGTGAAACAGGACTGAAACAAGGAGTGAACTCGGCTCAGAAAGGGACTTTGTCCACTAAGATAGTCTTGGCAATGAGTCTTGACTAATAATAAATGATTCTCTATGATTATGTGTGTATTCCAAAAAGTTTCAAGTTTTATGTTATGATTATTGGGATTATATTTCACTACTATGATTTATCCCATGTTATGAAATTATGATCTCTTTTGCAGGTTAAGATTTCCAAAATTTTATGTTCTTATGAATATGATGTGATTGATATTTCTTTTGTTCACCATTACTGAGAATTTGAGCTCACCCTTTTATGTTTTCTTTTCCCCAGGACATAAAGAAAGGATTTAGGTTTTAAAAAAAGAAGATCTTTATGGGAGATGTTGAAGATCTTTCACCACGATTAGAAGATTATATTCCGAGTTTCCAAAGACACTAAACTATTATGGTCCTTGTGTGTGTGTTTTCATTATGTACTAATTATTCCGCAAAAGTAATGTAATGTCCATGTACGTCAATCTTCGGGTCTCTACAGTTGGTATCAGAGGAAAGGTTTAGTCAACCTTTGGAAACTAGGATGTGAAAACGTTAGTGAGATCCCTAGAGATATTTCTAAGGTATGTCTAGGGATGTCCCTAAGGATAAGTATACATATAGGATACAGTCCTAGAACTGCGGTAACGATCGTAGAATTTAACCTAAGATGTTAGATATTGAGGATACTCCCCCTTTATTATGTTGTTTTCCCTAGCATGATTTTTGCCTCTCACACTATTCTTTTTGGGTTTTAGAAGATGGCTGGAACCCGAAGGAAAAGTGTTGATCAATGCAATGGACAATGCAATGATTGTCCTCTTGAACAAACAAATATTATGGGAGATGGAGTGCAAAATCTTAATGCTATACTTACACTAGCTATAAATCATTCTGTACTTCCAAATGAGCAGAGAAGGGAACAATATTCTATTGAGTCCTCCATGAGGCAACGTCCACCTTCTTTCAGTGGGTCTTCTGATCCACTTGTTGCTGAACAATGGATTAGTACTACTGAAAAGATATTTTCAGTTCTTCAATGTTCTGAACATGATAAATTTATCTTAGCAGTGTATCATTTGGAAGGTGATGCTGATCAATGGTGGAATCTTATCAAGAATACGAGGCCAAGAGATGAAATTGAGTCCATGGAATGGGACGAGTTCAAGAACTTTTTTTTGAATAAGTACTTCCCTCGTATTCTTCGAACAAAGTTGGAGAAGGAGTTTCTTGAACTAAAGAAAAAGGATGATGAATCTGTTGGTATATACAAAGCGAATTTTACAAGGCTTTCAAGGTATGCATCTGGATTTATCATCCAACCTGAAAGTAAATTTGATCGATTCTTCAGTGGCTTAAAACCAAATCTTTGAAGGGCATTAGCTATAAGAGACTTCAGTATCTATGAAGAAATTGTGTGTTGTGCTATCAAGGTAGAAATGGAATTTGGTGTTACTTATCCATATCATAGTTTTGACAAGAAACGAAAGATGGAGTTCAAGGAGAAATATTAGAATAATGGTGAAAAGAAGATGAATGTTTTCTTATGCTCAAAGTGTGGAAAGAAGCATGGTGGAGATTGTCTTAAAGGGACAAGTAAATGTTTCAAATGTGGAAAGGAAGGTCATCGGGCATTTGAATGCCTCAATGATGGGAAGAAGATGTCTAATGATGAAAACAAAGAAAGGGATACACAGAATGAACCTACTACACTTCAATGCTTCAAGTGCAAGGAAATGGGGCATTATGCTAAGAAATGCCCTAATCCAAGGGTTAGTGATGATCGACATGAGCAACCACTTAAGGCAAAGGACGAAGGGAAGTCACATGCGATCACTATTGGCGATGTTGAATATGAAAACGATGTGGTGGAATGATTAAGTGTTTATGTAATGGGATTCCAGAATAATGTTGTATATAGTATCATGGAATATTGGAATATTTATGTTTTGGTCTATTATGGTTTTCAATAATTTTATGGCATCGGTAACCATGGAAAGTGATTGAGATATTTTTGGAAAAAAAAGGTGATATGCACATAATGAAGGGATAAGGAGAAAATTAAATGTTTGATAGTATTCATGAGCTCATGACTGATATAAGGAGAAGGTTATATCATGGTTTGAGTATATAGAATTTTTGGATTTTGGTATGTGGAAAGAGTTAACTTTTGACAGTATTCATGTTTTCACTAAGGTTTAATGGGTATTAATTTTTCAAGAGAATACATGATTAAGGTATTCACATGATTGGAATGTGACCAACAAGATATATGGGGGATAAATGATGGTATTCACATGCTTGGTTGATGACATTTCAAGTATTCGTTTTCTTTATACTATGAGCTTGGACCGAATAATTTTAGATAAGCCTAAAGTTTGGAATGGATTATGTTAACCATATGTTAGTATTGTTTAAGGATAGAACTTTTTTTTTTGATATTATTTATGTGATGTTATAGTAATGTAGTTTTAGAAAAAGGACAACCTGCAGGATGGGCGACAGCCCATTGCGTCGGACAAGGCTGTGGGAATTGAACCCACAACCGAAGTACGACTGGCCTTTATCACCTACCACTGGCCTACAGGAAGTCCCTGTTTAGTAGAAACTAGTTTTATTATATTAAGCAGTATTATATATGAAGTATAAGTCCATTTTAGGAACCATATATGATTAATCCCACTATAGATGGACTTATGTATTTTTTGATAACTTTTCTAACATTTTGTTTGAGACAGATGGAATGACTCATCATTGTATCACATGATCTGCTAACACATCACGAATGACAAATTCAAATTCATTTCTTTAAGAGATGAAGTGTAAATTGTCCAAAGAAGGATAAACGGTGAGACTATACCAAAATCACGAAAGTATTTCTTCTAATTCCAATTTCATCAACTTTAGGGAAATGATCTTGAAAACCAAAATGTTGTCCTAGTGCTCTTATATCTGATGAATTAGATGGTACCTTAGATTGTCACAAATTTATGGCTTTGAGGTTACTGTATTTTCCATAGCCATGTTCTCTACCACTCTCCATCAGAACATGATGGTTAGATTTCTCTCCCATATCCATATTTTCACCTATGTGGAAACCTAGTGATTAGTTTATTTGGGTAACCGTTACGTTTCATACTTTTGTGTTTAAACATTGGTTTTGGTATTCCTTTTTACGCTGTGGGTTTCTATTAAAGAAACTTTCGAAAAGTAAACCATTTATAACCCCGACGAATTTCGAGGGCGAAATTCATTATAAGGGGGTAGAATGTAACAGCCCAAGATTTTATGAAAAATATTCTTTTTAATTTCCTTAATGTATTGTGTTGTACGCTACACCAAAAGGAGCTTGTACAACATGCATCCTTGACTTGCCTTGCATTACACACAATCGCGACCTTCCTCGATAGCGTGTGTAGTACGCAATAACGAGTTTCACTAAACAACTATATGCTATTAAAATATTATTAAAACTAGTCGTTATGAATAGTAATAACCACTTTTTGAAATTTTGTAAATTTTATTTTTCAAAATGGAATTAATTTTTGGATTCTTAATATCGAAATTAGCTTAGGGTGAAATTTTGGTACTTTTCGGATAACTTTCATTTTCTGATGAATAGTGGAAATTACTAAATTTTAATTAAAAACAACCTTTTTAATAGAAATAATTAATAGTGATAAATTATTAATTTTATTGGTTTTAAAGTATATTTATAATATATTTTTACAATTTAATACAATGTTGGTTATTGGATGTAATTTCACATTTAAACCAGACATAAACAACTATCAATCTTTTGATAGTTATTATCTCTTAAGAACACGCTATTTGTTTTCACGACGGGAATTAATTTTTAAATTAATTAATGCAACTGATATGTTTTGAATTTGGTAAAATAGACATCATTTTTGAGTTCATAATATCAAATATATCTTAGGCCTAATTTTTGGTATTTTTCTGGAAACTTTCATTTTTTGAGGAATAGTGAAACCACTAAGTGGTAGTTAAGAAAAATGAATTTTTCATAAAACTTAATTTTACCGCTTCTGTGAGTGGAATTTTAAAAATTTGAGAGACACGGTTGATGTCAGTAAGTAAAATTTGGTTCAATGAGATGAAAACAATTTTTGGTGAATAGTAACTTTTTACTTTTTTACCACGGTTAAAAGTAAAAAGGGTAATTAAGGGTAAAAATGATATTATTATTACCCTAAAACATGTCCTAATTCAATTGGACAAGTGTAATTCGAACAAAAACAACATTAGGAATAAAATATGACCATTTAGGCCCACTTGGATTAGATTGGGACATTTATTATTAATTTATTTAAAGAAGGGTTAAAATAGTTAAAATCAAAGTTTAATAAGTAAATCATTTTTAATATAGGGTTATAAATAAAATAAATTCGACTATAAATACTCATTAGAAATCTAGAAATATTTCCTACATAATGGTATTTTAATTGTAATTTATAAACATTAAATAATTTAATTTATTTATGACACAATGATGATGTAGTAATTACCATAATAGTGACAAATTAGAATAATTGATATTATAAATACCCAAATAAGTGTAATTTGAGACTTTTTATGAATTAAACTAATTTTATAGGTTAATATGACATGTTAATATTCATTTAATTAACTTTTTTCGAAATAATCATTCTGTTATGATTTTCACAAAAATCAATTACAAAATAGTGTCAAAATTGACATAAAATAGTTTTTAAAACAAATATTATATTATTAATTGTTATTTTATTCCTAAAAATCTAAGTTTCGGCCCAATGACTTATATAAGGTTATATATATTAATAATAAACAACTTGGGGTTCGTTTGGATTGTTATAGTATGTTTATTAACCTTATAGTGTAATAACACAAGAAGACACGGTAAAAGTAAAATTATTTAACTTAATGTTAAATCTAAATGATAAGGTTAAAATAGGAACCTAAACTTGTATAAATTCTATTGGATGAGAGGATTTCGACCCATCCCCACCTTAGCTTCTAAATAAATCAATTTGGAGCTATTTAAAAACGAATTTGGCTTTATAATAAAATAATATTTTTAGTTATTCCAAAGGTACCCCTCTCCTCCCTTATAAAAGGGCACCTCCTCCCCCTCTTCCTCACACCACTTTGAGCCTTCAAGCTCAGACAACCCCTGCCAATTTCTCCTCTCCACTTCCATGGAAACATCCTAGAGGTTCTGGTCTTCTTCAAAGACCTATTTTAGTGCCCTAAAAGGAGGTCCCAAAGAAGCACTTCAAAGAAGAGGTAATGTCCGTTACCGATTATTTCATCTTTATTTCTTCTTCCACTTCTTCTTCTGTAGTTGTTTCATTATGAAGTAATAACATCAGTATCACTCATATACGGATATGTTATTATAGGTATGAAACAACCCTATTTCACCATCTATCCATCCTACGGAAAACGAAATCACCGTGCGTGCGTACATACGGAATACCGTCTCCACGCCGTGGTGTAATCTATTTTCCACCACCACCTTACTTGGATGGGTATAATGGTGTAAATAATAACTATATATGATTATTGTAAAGTGATATTGATTCTGAAATAGTATACATACACTCCAATACAATTACACGATCATGAGAACGATATCATCGCTCGTGCGTACGTACGGACTACCGTCTCCACGACACGATGAGATTCATTCTCCACGTTAACCATTCATGAATGATTTTAAAGTATATATAATAAGTAATCATGAAATATATGACATAATAATGACACTGGATTTATGTGTATATATATGTATTTCATATACTTAATTCCATTCAACTCAATAAGGAAACGAAAACAGCGTTCATGCGTACGTACGGCCTACCGTCTCCATGAACGGTGTATTTCTTTCCATTTACTGATCTATTATATATATGTATATTCTGAATATATATTATATATAAATCATGTTTTATATTCTGGAATTAAGTAATAATGATCTAATTAATCATATGAATAATTACAAGTCAAAACACGGACGACAAATGAAACGATTTTACCCAAAACGCTCTTTAACATGGAATTTACAAAAGGACGGGTAATATAAAGCCATAAGTGAACCATATATGATATCATAACAATGAGTATGATTCTAGAATAAGTCAATTACATTAGTTAAATCATTATACAGGAGGTTCGGACACATACGAAGCAAATCAGACCTAAGGTAAGGGAAATATCACAATCTCATTTTTATCCGAGATTATTTATACTTTGAAATTTACTGGGGTGTATTTTATCATCCACATCCATGTTTTCTCAATATGTAATATTATTTCCATCCACCTAAATTTTTTTAAATCCAATTTTACCCTTCAGTGTTTTTTTTAGTAAAATATATGGAAGGAATCTTTTTTCGTTTTTCGTACGAGGTACTTTTTGACTTTTCTGATAAAAGTACGAGAAGAATGTTTTTTTTAACTTATACGGCATGAATGGATTTTTAAAACATTATTTCCAAGAAGCTTACTTTACAAGTTTTCAAGTTTATTTTTAATCAACTTATTTTAGTTTAAAATTGTATGACTTTTTAAGAAAGGAAAATGTTTTTGAAGTAGAAAGGATATTTTCTTCAAGAATGGAGTTCAAGTGTTTTATCAAAATTATTTTCCATCTAAGATAATATAGGGTTCTGTTTTTATCCCTATTATTACATTTACTTGATTATGTTGTGATGGAAATATTTTTATGAATTCCTTTATCTTATATGAATTGTTTTATGATGTCATGATGTTTAAGATTCCCATTTTTATTACATGGGTTATGTAATGATGTATGATTTATGATTTTGTGTCACACATAAGAATGGTATCATTATGAGATGGGTGGGACCTATATCTTCCTCCAATGAATTGGGTAAAGATTTTATATCTCATGAGATAGACATGGATGGAATAGTAAGTTATACCGGTTCAGTGAAATAGGACTGAAACGAGGAGTGAACTCGGCTTAGAAAGGGACTTTGTCCACTAAGATAGTCTTGGCAATGAGTCTTGACTAATAAGAAATGATTCTCTATGATTATGTGTGTATGACAAAAAGTTTCATGTTTTAAGTTATGATTATTGGGATTACATTTCACTACTATTATTTATCCCATGTTATGAAATTATGATCTCTTTTGCAGGTTAAGATTTCCAAAATGTTATGTTCTTATGAATATGATGTGATTGATATTTCTTTTGTTCACCCTTACTGAGCATTTGAGCTCACCCTTTTATGTTTTATTTTCCCCAGGACATAAAGAAAGGATTTAGGTTTAAAAAAAGAAGATATTTATGGGAGATGTTGAAGACCTTTCACCACGATTAGAAGATTATATTCCGAGTTTCCAAAGACACTAAACTATTACGGTCCTTGTGTGTGTGTTTTTGTTATGTACTAAGTATTCCGCAAAATTAATGTAATGTCCATGTACGTCAATCTTCGGGTCTCTACATTTATAAAGGTCCAAAACTTATTAAAGTAAAATATAAGATGAATCTTGTTATAAATAAAATCATCTAATAATAATTAGACATGTTTTGGATATTTTTTTAATCTTTATAATCTTATTTATTTAAATCATTCATTAATGAGGTAAACACTACATCCTTATTGTGTCATAAATAATTTTATTTATTTGATGTATAAAAATTAAAAATAAAATAAAATGATTTAGGAAATTTTTTTAGCTTCCTAATGAATATTTATAGTCAAATATATCAATTATACAACCCCATAATAAAATTGTTTTAGCAAAAAAATACATGTTTATGATTTTTTTACATTAAATAAAAAGTTATTAATATCATTATCTTTCCCAAGTGGCTTTAAAAGGCCAAAAGTCTCACCCCAAAATTTCCTTGGTGGTACATTACTCATCCAATATGCTTAGGTCAACTATTAAGGTAATTTTATATTATTATAATATTTTTTTACCTTGAATTACCCTATTTACCTTTAACTGCGGTAAATAAAAGTCAAAAGTTACTATTCGCCAAAAATTATTTTCATCTTGTTGAACCATGTTTTACTTACTAATAACAACCATGTATGTAATATTTTCAGCATTAAATTCACAGAAGCATAAAAATTTCAATTAAATGAAAAAGTTAACTTTTAACTACTACTCAGTGTTTGAACTATTCAACAAAAATTGAAGTTTTTTAGAGAAATACCAAAAAATCAGCCTAAGATATATTTGATATTACTAATTCATAAATAATTTCTATTTTACCAAATTAAAAACATATAATTTGGATTAATTAATTTAAAATTAATTACCATTGTCATAATAGAAAGCGTGTTTTTAAGAAATAATAACTATCAAAAGATTGACATTTTTTTATGTCCAATTTCAATGTGAAATTACTTCCAATGATCAAAATTGGATTAAATGGTAAAAATATAATCTAATTAAACTTTAAAACCAATTTAAAAGATAATATATCTATATAAATAGATTATATTAAAAGTCAGTTTTGAATTAAAATATAGTATTTTTCACTATTCATTAAAAATGAATTTTATCAGAAAAAATACCAAAAATTTACCCAATGTAAATTTTGATGTCTCAATTATAAAGAAGAATTTTATTTTTTCAAATATTGCATATAAAAGTGACCAAAACTATATTTAAAGAGGTTTTTCCATTAAAAGGCAATAAATCGGCCTTTTAAAGAATATTAGGGTTTTTATGCTTAAAATTAGATTCATTCACATTTTAAGCCTATAAATTTTATTGAATAAATGTAAAAACATTTAAAAAACATGTATAATCATATTTTAATTAGTTTTATTCATTCCTACCATTACAACGGTTAGACGTTAACTACCATTTAAAAGAATAATATTATATTGTTATTTTTTAGTATAAATCAACGTTGTGTGCAATGTAAGATTTAAAAGAAACTCGTTGTTGTGTATTAGGTACACCATAGAACATACCATCCCATTTAAATTAGAATTAATATTTAATTCACAAAAATTAATAAATATGAAAATATCATATTCTTTATTTACCTGGGATGTTACAACAAATGTCCAAAAAAAGACAATTTGAGATGACAAATCCTTACAAATTTTGTAATATATGAATCAATACCTCATGAAAGAGATAACTTTATATGTATTTTTAAATCCCCAAAATTTTCATGAAATTAATCATAAAATACATTCATGGTTATTATATACACCACACAAAGTAAACAATTGGTGAATATAGTATATGTATCATAGAAATAAAAGTGAGACAAGAAACCCTTACAAAGTTCGCAACATTGAAGCAAGAGTTAATAAATGAAGTTATTATGTTTAAAAAATGTAAATCCACACAAAAAAGTATAAATAAAACATAATATAATCATAGGTCATTTCCCACATTATCTTGTAATAACATAGTTAATGAAGTAGAAGTATAACCCAATGACTAAAAAAAGTTAAGAAACCCATTACCTCAAGTATCATATTACATTTTTCACATTAAAATCTCCTTTATAATAAATATTTTAAAAACCAGTATTTTTACATATAAAAACATATATAATTTACTCATAACATCTTATCACCCAATTATTAATAATTATTTATCAAAATCATTTTTCTAGGAGATAACTACTTCACTTTTCATGTATATTTTAGTTAGATGGTTCTAGTACTTTCACCTATGTCATGGTTTAATAATATATATAATATTATTAAATAAATAATTGTCCTATTATTTATCATATATACTTTTATAATTATTCATATAAATTAGTTATGAAAAATGAATCACATTATTTCGTGGAGGTGGTAGTCCACACATACACATGAGTGATACTCTTAATTTCATATTTTATGGAAAGAATGTGGGAAATGGTTGATCCATCATCATAATAATAATTCATTATATTTAAGATGCTAAATTAATTATTTTATAATTGATACCATAGATTTTGAGGAGGTATACGAAGAAATAAATTGATGGAGGTCGGTTAAGATGATTACCTCTTCTTCAGTAGTCCTCCTTTAGATCCCATCTTAAAGACCCTTATAATAGATTTTTAAGAATAATGGTGCCTATAATTCATGGATATGGAATTTTAGAATAGTATTGTTTAGTTTTTGGTCGATATAGGTGGCTTAAAGTAGTGTAAAGAAAAGAGAGTAGAGGTGTCCTTTCGTAAGTGGAGGAGGGGAACCCTTGGAATTACTTAAAATATTAAATTAATATAAATTAATTTTCATGTTAATTTGGAACCAAATTGATATATTACGAATATATAATTAAAATAAATATAAATCATCTCATCTAATAATATGTATACATGTTTAGGTTATTTTTTAACTTTTATCTCGTAGTTTTAACACCGCATTAACCCTTTTGATGATTACCAAGATATCATAGTTTTTTACTCTTTAGGGATCAAGAATGTTACTATAAAAGGAAAAGTGAACCATAATTGGATAATTGTAGATATTATAGAGAATATATCATTCAATTGTAAAATTATAATATGTTTTATGAAATTTAAATAATTTAATAATATATATTTTTTATAAAATAATATTAATGTTAATTTTTACACTATTAAATTAATTTGACTTTTTAGATATAATTATTTTAATACAACTCAAATATAAAATTTTCACACATTAAAATTATGTTATATTTATCTAAAAATTTTATGGAACTCAATAATTCATCCAAATTATATTAATTTTAATTTTTTTCAAAATCATTTAATTGATTTTTATATTGCTTGCACGAGCATTGTTTCAATGTTGTATAAGTGTATAAAGTAATTATATATCACATGTTAGGACCACTGTTGTATTTTTTGTCAATAGTGTGTCATGATGTATTCATTGATATGTGGATAAAGTGGGGATTCATGGAGAATTATTATGTATTCATCAAATGGAATTGGACATCACAATTGGACAACAATCCTTGATAATTCTGATGATTATTTGAAGTGGTCTTAATTGATTAACAAATGTGATGAAGGAATTTGAACATTTTTACAACAATTGGAAGTGAACGGTGTTCATGTGAAAATTAATGCATGAGTAATTCATTTGGATACCAAGAAATAATAAATTGCATGATGTGAAGAAGAAGGAAGGGTATTACATTAAAGGATGTTAAGATATTTTTCTAGGCATGGAATTATATTTTTATAAGTATTTAAATGGGGACTACTTAAAAAAATTCCAACACCTACTAGCCACCAAGTGCTTGCCCCTAACAAAATATATTAGGACTTGTGGGTCAACCCTAGTGGGAAGGCCTTCCCACGAGTGTTGACCCACGCTCCCTACCACCCTACCTTCCTTGGTAAGGCCTTCCCATAGGGGTTGACCCACATGATGGGTGGTAGGGAGTGTGTATAGTGCATCAGCTCAGAGGCATGCATAGTTTGTGGGATAGTATCCCACTGGGCCAAATCTCGAGTAGTGGTGTGTGTAGGTGGTATGGATGTCGAACCCCATTACTAGCTTGAGATCATGGTAGTCACCGCTTTTCTTATAACATAGATGGGAGATGTTGAGGTGTTTTGATGTGGTAAAAGAGGTCACATGTACTATTCACATGTTGTTAAAAGGTTGGATAAAATGAGGGGTTTTTGATTAGTTTTATCTAGACCATCCATTTTAATCTCTTAGTTTTCATATTTAAAATTAAGTGGAATCCGATATCCTATGTATTTAATTTTCAATCATCCATGTTTATTCCAAAATAGTTTCATCGTCTTCAATCTCTTGAAAAGGTGTCTGCCAGCATGAGTTTGAGACAACTGACCAATCTATCTCATATTGTTAAAGGTTTTAGATAAGTAATAATGAGATAAAGCACATAAAACTTCATCTTTCATGTGTACATTTGTCAAGTAGACATCGCATGAATCCCAACCATGATAAGTTGTCATGATAATCTAGAGACATCACATGATAGTGTCACATAATGATTTTAATATCATGTGACATAAGGGAAAAAACAAGATAGAATGCGTACATCCATCAAATCTATCCCAAAAGGATGATTGTATCATATATTTATGGAAGTCTCTATCATATGGATGTATTATCATTTGATTAATTTAGGATTATTTTTATAGTGTTGAATAAGGAAATCACATGACCAATAGAGTGATCATGTGAATAAGAAGCAGCGATATCATGGATCACATGATCGATACAGTATTAAATGGAGATTCTGAAAATAATGGCACTCATTTGATCCTGAGATCCTCAGGACCCCTTGACACGGGATGAAAATCGAAGATACACCACCTATATAAATAGAGAAAAAGTAGAGAGTACTGCTTTATTGAAACTTTGTGAGAAAAATAGTGTGATCTCTCATGAAAATAGATAAGCTGAAAGACTCATTTTCATGAAGAAAAAGAAGCCCATGTGATCAATTCACACAAAGGAGAATCCCATGAGACTCATGTTCTCATGAAGGAATTGAAGGAGGAAGTTTCCGGAAGCACCTCCTTTCTGGTAAAGCTATCAGAGGAGTACACGTAAACAACATTTCTTATCTCATGAATAATTTTAGAAATCCATGAAAACCACTTATGTCATGAAAATATAACATGAAAACCATGTATGTCTCACGAAATTCTTAAGGAAGATAATATAGATAGTACTCACAATCTCATGAAGTTTTTTGAGGAGTCCCCCATAGACACAACTTTTGTCTTATAAATGAAAATAGGCGGACACATCACCTATCACATTAGGCCATTCCACAGAAAACCTCTTGACTTTTCTAATATATTAATGAGAAACATGTGATCACTTTATTAGGTCATGCTCTTTTCATAACCTTCGATAGATCATGTGCTTCGCATGGAGCTGTGTAGTTTTGAATCCAAAGTTATGATCTCTTTTATTGAATAGTACTTGGTTGACATGCATAGAAATTTTTTTATTAAAGTTTCATTCGAAGACCTTTATTGAAAAAAAATTTATTTTGTTGATGCAGATATAGCATGTGAAACAAAGATATCTTCTTCAAAGCTTCTATTGATTTTATTTCAAGACTATTAGTACCAATATAAATAACACTACTGAATTAGGAAGATTGATTTTTTCATTCCTAAAATTTGTATTCCAATTCAAGGAATTTTTAATCACTTCAAAACTAAAAAGATAATAGAATCTGTGAAACAACCCCTAGTTGATCAGGGCAAGTAGTAGGGTTTTGTTGAACCTTGTAAAAATCATTGTGTTCTTTTCATTACTTTCATTTGTTTTCATACAGGAGTAGTGAAACTTTGTAGATTGAGAAATCAAGGCTCTAACAAGCCAATTGGTTTAATTAATAAAGATATTATGAAAAAGTAACCATTAATTCACCCCCCCCCACTCTCAATGGATCTGACCTAGGGCATTCCAAGTGGTATCAGATCAAACTAGGTTCCTCTTGGTTTCACTATTTTGAAGTCTACTATAGAGATTAAAAAATCCATGAATAGAAGATGTGTTCCATATTTCAATAGAAATAATTTTTATGGGTGTAAGAGTTGAATTCTTCCATAACGTCTATCAGAAGGGCTGTAATTTAGTGGTGTTTACACTATTGGTTATCCATTAATTTCAAGAGATAGTGAAATGTTTTTTGGAGATAAAATAAATATTTATGTTGATAGAAAAGAAATAAATTCTACACTATCATGTTTATAAGAAAAATTCTACAATAAAGTGATGGGATTACAGACAGCTATAGAAATGAGGGAAAAATTGGAGAATGTATATGAAGGAAAAATTAGAATCAAAGAAGAAAAACAAAAAATCTAGTGGGACAAATTTTAAGATGTTAGGATAGGTTAAGATGAAATTTTGGAAGACTATTTCATAAGGTTCTATGATATTTTTAGCCATACTAGTGGTTTTGGTGAAAACTAGACAATTTAATAGTGGTTAAAAAATTAATTATAAATTTTCTTGATAGATTTGATGAAAATATTTCAACTCTGGAAAAAATCTAGGACATTTCACTTGATGATTTTCACAATACTATTCTAAATTATGATATGATAAAATCTCCAGTTTCCAAGAAAAAGGAAAAATAATAAATGGATTTCAAATCCATGAACAAACTTAATATCAAAGAGGAAGAAATTATTAAAACCCAAAGTGATTCAAATAATGATGATAAGAATGATGAGAATCATAAGAAAATATTCTCTCTCATATATAAATATCTTAAAAGGGTCAAAGGGAAGTGTCAGCTCAATTAGGATAAATACCCTAAGAGAGGGGGTGAATCAGGGTATGATAGATTAAAAAACTACCCTATTTATCTTGTTTTTTAACTAAAAAAAATTATTCTCTCCTTTTCACATAGTAATATATTAATAGAATTGAAATCATGAATTAGACACAAAAAAATTACTTGTTTCACCCTCACAGGGCTACATCCAAGGAGCATACAACGGTGTTGTGCTGATATACCAAATCCACTAAGGATAACTATCAAATTAACTTGTTCAGACTAGATCACTTCTATTCCCATGATCATTTCCTTTACAATATTTAGCGTCACCTCACTACTTTTTCAAGGGCCACTCCCTATGTCACTTTCTCTGGATTACTACCAATGGAAAAGATCACTATCTTTCTCTCCTTTTTAACACTACTCTTGGAAGGGATTCACCCATAGTTTATGGACATGTAGGTCCCTATATTTGAATGAATGCATTAATCTTAAATTGTATATAGATTCTCTATTGAATTACCTCTTTTTTACATAATATTAGCTTGTGGAAATTAATTTCATGGACTTTTTAACTCCTCTTGTGAACTTGATTTCTTCCTCTATGAACTGCCTTGCACCACATGGCATGAGTGATTTGCAAACCACCTCTTATTCCATGGAATAACTCTTCTTCTGTAGACCATATCTGCTTTCTTATACTTCCTTTACTTCTACAGATATCCTCCGCTTCTAAAGATTGTCTCTTCTTTTGTGGACAGCCTCCATTTCTGTGAACTGCCTCTACTTCTACAGACTGCCTCTACTTCCATAGACCACAACTTCTTTCATATACCCTTTTCAATTACGGGTTATAGATCCCTGAAAAACCCTTTCATGGACTATTCCCATGAACTACATCACCTTTCACGGAATCATCCCTTGCCAAATATTCTCTTTCCCATAATTCTCTCTCAAAAACTACTTGAACATCACCGAATTATTCTCAGAGAGATGATGTTTTATAATGGAATTTAATCTCTATAATGATATGATTATCATTCCTTATATTGGAAAACATATCTAAAAAACCCTCTAATCTAATTTATCCAAAACTTTTATGTGGAACATCCCTCATTGCATACTATTATGCGATCCATAGAGCATCTTAAACCATTTCGGTATCTGATTTCATCCACAAATGATAACCCTTTTTGGATCCTAATATTACCACCTCTCAACTGAAATCAACGAGCTTCCTATAAACCTCTTTTCCTCTGTGGTTCATGTGTCGCATTAATTCATTATGGTAGAAAAAATATCACCCTAATTTTCAAAATGAAACATCCTTTGTGGTTCCTCATTACTCTTTTTCAATTTGTAAACTACGGTTCTCTTCATGGTCTGCATACCTTCTTTTCAGTCTTCAGACTCCCTTTTTGGTCCAAAAAACTCTCTTTGTGGTCCTCAAAAATACTTTTGTGGTCCTCATAGCGCAGTTTCTATGCAGAGATCTTTCCTTTTCCAAAAAACACAAACTCCCAATTTTGAGGCCCTAAATTTTGGAAAACACTGGGAAACTATGCCCCCTTAAAAATCTATTTTAGAAATACCAAACAGGTTGATTCATAGTTATTTGGATTTGTAAACAAACAAAATCACCCCAAAAACACTTAGAGGATTCCTTGATGGATTTTTTCCCAACAATGTCCCCCTTTTTGGTTTTTTGGAAAACTCTTCACATTTTGATACCTCATTAAATTTTATTTCATCTTATATTGTCATTCACTTATTATGATTTAGATAGTGATCATGAATTTACTCAACACACACTTTAAGCCCACATGTTCCATACTCAATGTGAGAAATAAGAGTATAATGAAAATTTCATTAATGAATCACTTCATTCGATTCCAAATCCACTCATCTACTTTCATCATGAACCTCATCTGTTCTGATATATAGTCTTTGATCGATCACCTTCATCATTTTCATATTTAAAACTCCCACTACTTCACTACTCACCCTCTCATATTCTCTCTCTATCTTGATTAATACATTTTCTCCCCTTCCTTTTTCAATGAACCTGAACGTCACTTAGTTATGTACTACAGTAGGTTAAAGAACAAATATAATCCCATTAGGAAAAAACACACCATACCTCAAGGAGAGGAGGTCACATGTACACACTTTTTCAAGTGCGGGGAGTTGACTAGACTCCAAGATCCAGTCAAAGTCATTCAAATACTTCTTTGGGTAAGGCCATTGTTAGAATTTCTGCAACCTGTAGGCACATACTTTAACTTCACAAGTCCTTTCTCCACCTTCTCCTTGATAAAATGATTCATTATTTCAATGTTCTTTATCCTTGAGTGATGGACTAGATTTTTGATAATATTTTTAGCACATGAATTATCACAATGGATTCTGAAGGGATACTTCACTTTAGCTCCCATATCATCAAGTTGTTGCTTCATCCACAATAATGGTGTGCATGCTTCAGTAGTCACAATATATTCATCTTCTATGGTACTCAATGAAATGAATTCCTATTTCTTACTTATCTAAGAAATACACAATCCTCCAAGATAGAATGAACCACATGACATTGATTTTCTATCATCTTCTGAACCCACCCAATCTGCATCTGTATAACATAATAACTTTTGATGAGATTCATTATTATAAAGAAAATTGAAATATACCATGCCCTTGATGTACTAAAGTATTATTTTCACTGTAATTAAGTGGATTTCCTTGGGATTACTTTGATGCTATGCTTTTTGGAATGTATAAAAAACAATATCAGGTCTTGTCGCTATCAAGTACAATAGAATGTAAATTCTTTATCTATATTCTATGACATTAACTGCATTTCCATAATCATCCCATGATAGTTTCATCTGGGTAGCCACTGGAGTATTCATCAACTTTGAATTGTCCATTATAAATATTCTCAAAACCTCCTTGGAATATTTTTATTGGGAAATGAATGTGTCATTCATTCCTTGTAACACCTGTAAATAAAGTAAAAACATCATTTCACCAATCATTGATATTCAAATTCACATTTCATGAATTTTTTAAAATGTTTTCACTGAGATTCATTTTATCCATCAAAGATTATATCATTGACATATACGATCACCATAAACCTATGATTATTGTCACTATTAACATAGAGATTGTAACCAACTCCACCATGCTAGAAATTGAGCTTCTTAAAAAACTGATCTAGCCTTGAATATCATGTTCTTAGTTCTTAATTCATAGCATATAGTGCCTTCTTCAGCTGACAATATCTATTCTCATATTCATGAATTAGAAAACCAACTACCTTTTTAATATAAACTTATTCTTCCGTAATCCCATTTAGAAATGATAACTTAACATCCATCTAGAAAACATTGATCCTTCTTTGCACTGTTATGGCTAAGAATAATCTGATTATATATAGCCTTGAAACTAGTAAAAATGTTTCATCAACTTCTATAACCACTATCTGGGAGTACCCTTTTCACACTAGTCAGTCTTTGTTTCAAATCACTATGTCATCTCAATTTATATTTTTGTTAAAGACCCATTTAGTCCTGATGGCATTATTATCTATTGGCCTTAAAACAATCTCTCATTTTTTATTCTTCTAAATTTGTTCAATATCTTCATTCATATCCTAAACCCAATTCTCATCTCCAATGAATTTATCAAAAAAAATTAGGCTCTACCAATGATAAGTATGATTCTTGTTGTAGAGTCTTCATTATCCTTGCCAGTACTGGTGCTATATAATCACCAATTATGTTATGTCTATCAATTTCATCTCTTGTCTTTAATATTTGTGCATATTCTAGTTCATTATCATACTTATCATTATTTTAATCTTATTTTGAATCAACCTCTAGAGCTGGGACATCCTCTAATCTACTTATCTATTCATCACTATACTCTTGAGATTGATCATGTATTTTCAGAAGAATCTTCTCATTATCTACTATAGTTACATAATTTCGCTCAAATACCTTTCCTTTACACTAATTAAATAATTTATATGCATTTATTTTCTTTGAGTAGCCTAAAAATATCCCTTCATCTCTACAAATTTCAAACTTTCTATGTTTCTCCTTGTTGAGAATGAAATAGTAACTTTGGAATACTCTAAAGTACTTCAATGGTGGCTTCTTTCCATACCATATCTCATATAGAGTCTTATTTTCTTTTGGACATAATATCACTCTATTTGATGTGTGGAATAATGTCATCATGGCTTCTTTCCAAAATATCTATGGAAGGTCTTTCGCAGTGATCATTGTTCTTGTAACGACCCGAATTTTTTAAATAAATTTTGTTTCCTAATTTTATGTGTTATTGTTATACTCAACAAAAATGTTTTATTTGATAAACATGATTATAATTAAAATGAGATCAGTGGGTTTTGACTATTATATAACCATCGGTCAACATGACCGCTGTGAACAAAATGTTTTGATTATTGTCTCTAAATATAAGTAATCTTGGTTAATTATTATAGAAAGAAGATTCGATGGCCTCACCTAGTAGTCTTGGACCGATCGAAGCCCATCTAACAGAGCTTGGGAAGGAGGTAGCACCACTGGGCTTTGCTCTGGATCAAATCCAAGCCGAACTTCATCATGTGAAGCTGGAACGAAATCGCCTTCGTGAGAAGTTCAAACTGATAGAAATTACTACTCGGGCAATGTTGACTGAGCCGCCCCAAGCTTCTATCACCCTAGCACACCTTACTCTTAGGTCCTATGCTGGTATTATAAGGGGTTATGTAGCGAGACCGTAACTACCTTGTGTAATCCTTGTTTTAAATAAAAATTGGGATTTCTTCTTATGATGAAGTTTATGAATTTTGAAATGACCGGATAAATATAGTATGCATATTTTTGATGAATTTTAGAAAAAGGATATTTTAAATATGTTTATGTAAACCCTAAATAATTAAAAATGTGTAATGATTTTCAAAAAATGGTCTTCTGCAATTATGTTCAGTACTAAATTTAGAGTCTAATAAGATCAACTTGATTTTTGATGAATAGTAAATTATGAATAGTGATTTTATGATTAGGATTAGTAATATGAACAAATTGATTAGTAATCTCACTTAAAGAAAGTTTTAAAATAATCTAGGCACCTTGATTAAGTAATGTGATTCAATAAAATAGTTAAATAACGGTTTCATTAATTATTATTCAAGTATTAGTTTTTTCGGGTGAATAGTGTTTTTTAATTAAAAATTTAATTAAAAATAATTAGAAAATTATTTTTATAAAAATGACTTTATTTTTGAACTCAGAGCATCGATATTATGTTATGGTAATTTTTGGGGTTTTTTCTGAAAAAAATGAATTTTCGATGAATAGTGTTTTTATTTAAAAATTAAATTAAAAATATTTAGAAAATTATTTTTATAAAATGGATTTCATTTTTGAAATCAGAGCATTGATATTTGGTTAATGTGAAATTTTGGGATTTTTCTGAGAAAGTTGAATTTTCAGTGAATAGTAAAAATACAGTTTTAGGGTTTCAGTATGTTTAATGACATCATAACGGTGTCATGATGATGTCATGAGATCTTTTGAGGGTTGGCCGGCCAAGGGTGATGAATTATTGTTTTGGGGGCCCCATGTGGCCTAACTCCATGATAAATGACAAGGGAGAGCACATGGGTTTGAGAAAAGCACATGTGAGGTGTCCCTTGGCCATTAATGCCTTGTCCCCTCACTTTCCCTATAAATACCAAGCCCTCCTCTCATCCATTCGACTCCCCACTCATTCCCAACGAATTTCTGGTCTCATTACCTCCCAAGGAGTCCTCCCAAGGTTCCCCCAAGCCCTCAAGGTCCCAACCTTTGAGGTTTAAGAGTTACATTTTAAGGTAAGGGATCCGACCTCTCTCTTTCTTTTCAAGTAATCTCTTTTATGTCCTTTCATTTATACTCCATGTTCTTATGTTGGAGGATGTTATTTTATATTAATCCTACTGCCTATTTCATGTTCATATGATGAGAGACCCCCCCCCCCTTGCTCTCATCAATTTTTTTTAAGAATGTTTAAGTGGCGCCGTTAGGCTGCCGAATTTTTAAGGGATTCTTTCACCTTCCTCGTTTTCAAGTTCTATTTTCATTCAAGTCTTTCATGTTCCTTTTTGTTATATTGGGGTATGATCTCTATATATATCATACTGGACTCTTATGTTCATATGATGAGAGACCCCATTTGATCTCTTCAATTCAGTATTTTGATGTTTTAAGTGGCGTCGTTAGGCTGCCGAATTTTTAAGTGGTTCTTCACCCTTCTCGTTTTGAAGTTCTACTTTCATGTCAATTATTTCAAGTTCCTTTTTGTTATATTGGGGTATGATCTCTATATATATCATACTTTACTCTTATGTTCATATGATGAGAGACCCCATTTGATCTCTTCAATTCAGTATTTTGATGTTTTAAGTGGCGCCGTTAGGCTGCCGAATTTTTAAGTGGTTCTTCACCCTTCTCGTTTTGAAGTTCTACTTTCATGTCAATTATTTCAAGTTCCTTTTTTTTATATTGGGTTATGATCCCTATATATATCATACTGGACTCTTATGTTCATATGATGAGAGACCCCATTTGATCTCTTCAATTCAGTATTTTGATGTTTTAAGTGGCGTCGTTAGGCTGCCGAATTTTTAAGTGGTTCTTCACCCTTCTCGTTTTGAAGTTCTACTTTCATGTCAATTCTTTCAAGTTCCTTTTTGTTATGTTGGGGAATTATCTATATATATATCATACTGAACTCTTATTTTCACATGATGAGAGATCCTATTTGATCTTTTCAAATCATTTTTTTGTTGAGGTTTAAGTAACGCCGTTAGGCTGCCGAACTTTCATAAGAGAAATCTAATTTTTTTTTTCTTCCTTCCATGTTTTTCATTTCAAATGGTATGTCCTTGAAATCTCATTACCATGATCATGTATCCTTCTTATTCTGTCCATGTACTATTTTATGGGTCATTTATGAATGTTTGACCCATTTTACCTCTCTTTTAATGTCGTCTAAAACCTCGGAACATTGCCGTTATGCTGCAGAATTTCTGTCTCAAAATGTCTATCTCTTTTTCTAAAGTTCTTTTATTTTATTAAGTGAATACTCAAAGCTCTTTATTCTAAAGGGGTATTCACATATATACCAAAATGTTCTATTTTAAATTCTGTGATTTACATACATGAGACCCACCTTCCTTTTCTGTGGGTTTTAATGTGATATAAAGATCATGTCTTTAAAGCAGTTTTTAAAAAAAGTTATGATTATGAAATGAAACCCATTTCTTTTATGCTATATGGGTTATTTATGAAATGTTTGATGATGATATATGTGGCTCACATGATAATAAAGGCAAATTTAAGGGTGCGCCCTGATAGCGCTCCAATGCATTGGGTAATGATGTAACCACTAGAGATTACAATTTTCACGATACCTTGGTGAATAACCTTGGTAATTTTAAAATGACACCTTGGGGATGGACCTTGGTGATATGTTCATGATTGTCTATGTTAAATGATGTAGCCACATCTTCAAGTTATGAAAAAGTTTTATTTTTATTATGATATGCCTCATGATTTCATTTCATGCATTAAAGTTCTTTTCATGACTTTATTGATATATCGAAAGTTCATATGTAAAATGTTTCACTTGTTTCCCTTGCTGGGCCTTCTGCTCACCCTTCCTTTTGATGTATGTCCCCAGGTTATGAGATGCAGTAATGAGCCTAGGGTGAACATGAGGAGAAGCCTTTCAAGTGTTTAAGAAGAATGTTTTTTTTTGTTTCATGTTTTATGTTCCTTGTTTCCAAGACACTAAACCTTAAAGATCCTCAGTTCCGTGTAATGGAATGAAAAGTTATGTTATAAAAAGACGGGATGCTATAGTTCTAGCCATGTTGTTGATAATTTTTATTTCTTATCTCAGCTAATCTATTTGTTATTGAGTTCTTACTACTAAGACATGGTTCCTTATCCCATGTTTCTCAAGATAATCCCCTACTTGGATATTTGTAAACTCTGATCCATTATCTATTCAGATCTTCCATATTATTTGACCCAACATCTTTTAAAATTTATTTCAATAAGTTGTTATGCAACTGAACACATCATATTTGTGGGTGATGATTGAAACCCATGACATTATTCTAAAATATTCAATAAATAGAACATAATATCTCCTCTCATCAATATATCTTTCTGAAATAATTCCAAAAACATCAATATACACTAACTTAAGCAATTTTGTTGACCATTTCTATTTTTCCTTATATGTCTTTTGAGTGATCTTCCCTTATTGACAAGAATCACATGTATGAGTACGATCACATGATAACCTAGGGATGTCTCAAGCAGCAACATATTTCACCAGATCTTCCAAGGATGTTTGGATCAAGTGACCATGACATTTATGCCATAACTTTTTTTTCTTATTCCTTGGATATAAAGCATATATCTTCTTCTCCAGTTACAAGGTAGAGATTCCCTTTCATATGCATTCCCTAAAAAAAATCGCACCATCTATTACATTGATGGCATATAATTTATTTGAAAATATTATGGCATTTCATGAGTCACACAGTTGACTTACACTTAATAAGCTGTGACTGAAACTTTCAACAACTAAGACATATGCACATCTCATGTCTTTTCCCCCAAACTTGGCGTTTCCTGAGACAAAAATCCACATGCCTTCATCTTTACCAAATCTTATGATACCATCCTTATCGTACCTAATTATGGTCACTAGATCCTTATTTCCTATCATATTAGAGGTACATCCACTATCAATAATCCATATTCCAATGCAAACTGATTCATTAAAAGAAATATCTACAACCACTAATTTTTCAACTTTCTTATTTTCAATCCATTTTTTTGAATTCATACTTGGTATAGATTCATAATCTTGATCTTCTTTATAGTAGGATGGACTAACTTCATCTTTCAATGATGAAAACCAATTTTTCATCTTCATCTCATTTGATGATACATTGAATTGATTTTTATGAACACATTCATTTTATTTAGGCACATTTCTCTATATTGTTGATGAGAAGTATCTTTCCATGTTCCAAAATCCTCCACACATGAAACAGTGACCACAAAATGATCCTTTGGAAAATTGAGTTTTGTATGGTTTCCTCTGTTGATCATGTTCCCTTTGTTACCTCTATTATATAGAACATATATTTTTTTAGTGTCCAATTTTTTCACAACAATAAAATCTAATGTGAGGTGCATTTTTTGGTGGAAATACTACACTACTAATTCTCCCTTGGGTTATTTGAATCTTTTGATTCTGATTCATACCCAAATCAATCTTCAACCTCAAAGTGGGAGCTTGTGGACTAACTTTAACCACTGCTACTTTTTGTTTATGATCAAGACACATACCATTTTCATTATTCTGATCAATCGTTTTCTTTTCCTAACACTCCTTTATCTCCTTCACTGGAACTTTGAATTCTAATTTTCCTTTTTCTATTGCAGGTGTATCCTTCTTTTCTAGAATCAAGAGTTTCTATTGATCTTTCACTTTCCTTCACATACTGACAACTTCCACTTCAAGCTCTTTAATACATTTGATTTTATATTTTCTTGTATTATTCAGACAATCGATCTCTCTTATCTATTCTTCATTTTTTAGTTTATACTCAAAAAACTTTTGCGAGATCTCTGGAATTGAAGAATTCAATTTTTAAATTTATTCACCCATCTCAAAATTCCCTTCTTATTATTATTGTTTATAAAGTTTGGAATTATGATATACTTTTTTGGTTTTCTTTTTTTTCCTCTCCAAAAATCTATCTATTCAAGTGCGTCTTTTTATTCTACATGAAGGTCAAATATTCCTTCAACTTCTCCATCATCATTTTCACTTTATTCTCTTGTTATAGAATTTCTAACAAATACCACCATAGCATTAAATTAATGATCCTTACAATCCTCCAATTATTCTGCCTCAGATTCTTTAGAATTGTCATCTTCTCTTGAAAGCAGATTCTTCTTTTTTAGGAAACTTCTCTTAAAAAAATTCTTTTCTTTCACATAGGCTGAAGGCTCTTTCATGGGAATTTCAACTTATTCGACTTGTTTTCTATATTTAATGGTTATATTTTTCATGGCCTTTAATTCCACTTCTTTGTACATCCCCTTTTCCACAACATCATTATCATCGTTTCTTATTTCATATGCTACAAGAGTATTGTACAAGTTATCCAATGTCATATCTTTTAGATATTTATCTTCCAATAAAGAAACTTTCAAATTGAACTGAGGTGGAAGTTTTCTCAAGATATGCTTAATGATATTTATAACTTCAATAATTTCTCCAAGACCACACTTGCATTCCACAACAACATTTACCCAGTCAAAAAATATATCGAAAAACTCATTATGGTGTATTCTAAGATCCTTATACTTGTTCTATAGAACCTGCATCTTTTCTTATTTCACTTTTGAATCACCCTCATAAATTTTCAAAAACTTTTCCCACATTGAATGTGATTACAAACATGGTATCATTTTCATATATATGGAATTGGATAGGGATCCCCCCTAAAGAATTGATTCCTTTGGCGTCTACATCCAATTCACTTCAGTCAACTTCTGATAAAGAACCACTGTCGATATTAGCCAAAATTCCATGAATTTCTACTATAAAGACATTCATTTATAATGATTGGAAGTAGTGCTGCATCTGATTCTTCCCTAATTGAAACTTTTACCATCGAATATCAGAATCCCTTTGTGATTAAATCCCTTTATTTATTCTACTAAGAAATAACCACTGAATTTCAACCAGTATCTTTGATACCAATTGTTATCCCAATTATGTTAAATACCCTAAGATCGGAATGAATCAGGGATTGAATGATTAAAATAAATACCCATTAAGATATTATTTTTTTTTAATCAAAACACTCTTCTCAACCTTTCACGTAGAAATGTATGAATAGAATTGAAATCATGCATGAGACACAACAATTTTACTTGGACCATCCACACTGGGCTACATCTAAGGGGCATAAAACAGTGATGTAATGATGTACCAAAACTACTAAGGCTCACTACCAAATTACTAGGTTATAGATAGATCACTTCTATGCTCAGTATCATCACCTTTACAATGTTTATAGTCATCCCACTACTTTCCTAAGGGTCACTCACTATGTCTCTTTCTCTGGATCACTTCCATTGGAAAGGATCTTCATCTTCCTCTTCCTTTTCTCACTACTCTTGGAAGGGATTCACCCACAGTTAATGAACATGTAGGTCCCTTCATTTGAATCAATTCATGGATCCTCAATTATAGGTAGATTCTCTTTTGATGTCCTTATTTTTCACGTACTGTTATATCGTGTAAATTTCTGTCATTAATTATTTTACTCTCTTTGTGAACTTCCTTGCTTCCTCTGTGAACTGTGTTGCACTATGTGGCATGAGTGATTCATGGACCACCTCTTATTTATATGAACCACCTCTTATTCCTTGGACTGTATCCACAATGAAGGTTTTACTATGCTTCTTAGGACCACCAATACTTCCATGGACCACCTCTATTTCCACGGACCATCTCTTCTTTCACGGACTGCCTCTACTTCTGTGAATTACCTCTACTTCCACAGACCATCTCTATTTATATGGACCACCTCTTATTTCATGGTCCATTTTCCTTTACAGGTTATAGAACCCCACAAAACACTTATCATGGACTATTCCAATGAACTACATTACCCTTCACAGAATCCTCCCTCGTGAACACTTCTCCTTCGCATATTTATCCTTCATGAACTACTTTGGACTTCACCAAATTCTTCCCGAAGTGATGAAGTTTTCTAATGAAATTTTCTCTCTTTAATTATTTGATTAGTGGTACTTATATAGGTAAATATATCTAAAAAAATACTATTGTGACTTATCTAAAACTTTGATTTGGTACAACCTTCACCGCTTACTACTCTACGGTCTGCATATCATCTTAAACCATTATCGTAGTTGATGTCATCTATAAACGATAACCCTTTTCGTCTCCTAAAATTATCACCTCTCAACTAAAAATAGCGATATTCTCACAGACTACATTTCCTCTACAGTCTCCATGTCACATTAACCCTTTGAGGTAGAAAAATTTAGTACCCTCTTCCGTAAAATGAAACATCCTTTCAGGTTTCACATAACCCTTTTGGGGTCCATGAATTATGGTTCTCTTCACAATCCACATACCTTATTTATGGTCCATGAACTCCCTTTTCAGTTTTCAAAACTCTCCTTGTGGTATGTAAAACTTCTTTTTCAGTCTGTATAGCGCAACTACTATGTGAAGATCTTTCTGTTTCCAAAAACACAAAATCTATATTTTTAGGCCCTAAAATTTGGAAAACATTAGGAAACTACACCACCTTAAACATCTTCTTTGATAATAAAATCAATGCTTATTCACGGTGATCTGGATTTTTCAACAAACACAATCACCCCAGAAACACTGAGAGGATGCCTTGAAGGATTTTTTCCTAATAAGAAGTATAAAGGAAAAATATTAATTAAATGTTTTAGTTGTGGTTGTATTTTACATTTTATTACAGATTTTACACAGAAGAATAATGGTGTCTAATTAGATAAAGAATAAAAAGAAAAATCATAGTGGAATTCAAAAGGCAAATATGGTAAAAGATATAGTAAATTTAATGAAAGAAAAAGGAATTATTCTGGGAAGAGGAAGAGAACCTTGTTGAGAAAATAGAATGAAGACAATTCTTCCACAAGTGATGAATTGGAGGATTAATTTTATAGAAAATACATTAACTTTATGTAACATGTTAAAATAAAAGATGATAGTTCCAGTAATGAAGAAAAATATTGAAATGAGGGTTATATGATTCAAATGCAAAAATCATAATTGGAATTATATCTAGAAAGAAACATTGGGATCAAGAAAGAATACCAAGAATCTAATAAGTAAGATGATAGACTGAATAATTTTAAATATGAGTAAATTGAGGATATTAAGCTTCTCAAGGAAGAGTGTCTGAGAAAGAAAGAGTTCTAAGATCATTATAGAAGTAGATGGACACTCTAGAGGAAGATCTTAAAAGGTATAAGACAATATTCTTCAAAGATGAGAAGACTTATGGAAAGGTGAAAATTTATTGTGTCAAATCAGTTGAAGAAAAGTTTTAATCATCTCATAATGATCAGAAAATATATATTCATTATCATGTAAACTCTCATCCTTTTAAAATTGAAAATGCTAAATTTTTACTACCTAATAGTTTAGGTTTCATGAGAATTCCTTGGGAAAATCAGGTTAAAAAATCTCTCAAATAAACTTTTCTTCACCTGGGGTGATAGATAATGACCAAAATAATCCAGGATCCTTAAAACCTATGCAAAAAAAGGTAGGTTATACTTTTGAATCACAAGCTAACTTTAAATGATAGACTCAACAGTTTTTTAGCAGATCAAAATTCAGGGGTTATTATTGGTGTTGTGAAACTTATGGACTCAAATATCTCATATTCTAGTAAAACATATCTCTTCCCATGAACCAAAAATGGACATCATGTAGGGGAGTTTCTCAAATAACAGGAGAAATAGACCTATTAGAAAACAAATAAATAATGACAACTCTTTGGTGGTTTCTAATAAAAATAGGTCTAATGGGCTTGAGGGGGTGTTTGGAATATGTGACCAGCAAGGTCAATATGTTTAAGATAATTTGACTATTCTTCCTAATAAATAACAAAAAATTCTTAAATCTGATAATATTACACACAAGGGGAAGACCAAAAAATCATTATTTCTGGAAGTTTCTTTAAAAGACAACAAAAGGGGTAGACCCTAGATTCTTGATAGTGGTTTTTCTTCATATATGATAGAAGATAATAAGATCCTGAAAAATATTTAGGAACATGATGAAGGTGTTGTGACCTTTGGAAATGATATCTCATTAAAAAATAAGGGGTTTGGCTTGGTTGAAATTGAACCATCCATGCTGATTTCATGGGAGATCTTATTTGATGATGGACTTAAAACATAACTTACTAAGTGTTATATAATTATGTGATGAAGGATATGAGGTCATATTTAATAATAATAGTTGTCTTATCAAGATAATTCTTTATTGAAAAATTTATATAATAGAAAAAAGAACTGGTGGAAATCTATTTCATATTAGAGATCCTAGTAATTCTTGTTATCTCGCTACAATAGAAGAAAATAATTTGTGGCATTGAAGTTTTGGTTGTATTAGTCAAAATAATTTAATTAAGATCTATAAATAGAATATGGTTATGGATTTTTCTTAGTTAAGCATAGATAATGGTCAAGTTTTTATAACCTTTTAGAAAGAAAAAATGGTTCAATGTAAACACAAGAGAGTGGAAACATAATCTACAAGTCATATAGAGTTAATTCATTCAGATTTGTGCGGACCTATGAGGAATAAATCAAATTTGACATGTATTTTATCAAATTAATTTGTGATTTAATAAGGATGAAAAGAGTGTTATTTTTAAATCACAATTCAAAGTCATTTGATATGTTAAAGATGTATAGGAGATAAGTTTAAAGAGAGGTTGATATTCACATAAATAAATTGAGATCTAACAATGGAAATGAATACACTCTAAGTGATTTTGAATCTTGTATTAAAAAATATGGAATATAGAACTGCCTATACACCATAGCTAAATGGTATTGCTAAAATAATGAACCAAATCATTTTTGAAATGGTGAGGATTATGCATGCTAAGTTTTTTATATCAAAGTTCTTTTAGAGAGAAGCAGCGTGTACTACTGTACATATTCAAAATTGATGTTTTCTTATAATTAAATCAAATTTATCTTCAAATGAAATCCAGTATAATAAAAATACTATAGTTGAAATTTTTTTGAGTCTTTGGGAGTCCCTACATCATCGAAATCAAAGATACAAATCTAGAGAAATTTGATGAGAAAGTTATAGAATGTTTTTTTCTTGGATATCTCTCCAATGGGAAGGGATATAGATGCTGGAATAAGAAAATTCACAAAAATGGTTGACTATTATGATGTCAAAATCATTGAGAACCAATACTTAAAGCATGATTTAGATGTAAAAACTTTTTATAGAGATGATTCTAATAATAGGAAGGTTCTTGAAAATATTAAAGAAAAAAATATCATATTGAACCGTGTATAGAATGTTTTGATTTAGATCATAAAGATGATGAATATGAGATTTTTAAAATTAAAAAAAATGACTATTGAAGAAACATGTGGAAAGAGAAAATATCATGGGAGAATAGTTTTCACCTAATAATACTATAAGGAAGCTGAGATATAATGAGGATATTGTCGATCCAACTATAAGAATTTTGAGGTTTGAAAACCAAACATCACTTATCTATAAAATTAAGCCCAAATAAATAAGATAATCCTTTAAACATGATAAATGGATTGAGTGTATTAATGAAGATAATATTCAAATTGAAAAGAACTCTAAATGGGATCTTGTTCTAAGACACAATAATAAAAAATTTATTATAACCAAGTGGATCTATATAAACAAGCTAAATGATCTAGGAAAGGTTTCCAGATTTAAAACCAGACTTATATTCAAGGGATACTCACAAGTAGAAGTTGTTGATTTTGAAGAATCTTTTACTCTAGTTTCATGGTTAAAAACTATTATAATGTTTATCGTTTTCCAGACTTTTTAAATTATAACATTTATCAAATAAGTGTCAAGTTGACATTCTTAAATAGTGATATTGAAGAATAAGTATATATTGAGAAACTTGTTGGGTTTGTCATTGAAAATGATGACACAATAGTACATAAATTGAATAATTCTTCTTTTGGATTAAAACAGACGCCATAGTCCTAGTATTCAAAGCTACAAAACTAGTTGAAATGGCTAAATTTTGTCAAAGGAAAAGTGGATAGCAGCTTATATATCAAAGAAATTAAGATAGGTACTCTTATTGTAATTATTCCTATTGGTGATATAATTTTTGCAGGTGATAATGAAAATTCTTGTCAAGGTTTTTTATACCAACTGAAACAATAGTTTAACTTGTCTATTCTTGGTGAGATGAGATAGCTATTGAGATTACAAATATTATAAAAAAAGTAATTTTACATTCTTATCCCAAGAAAGGTAATCTAGAAAATTTTTGGAGAAATTTAAAATGGAAGAATCAAAACCAGTGCCTACACTCATTCAAGTGGGTCTAAATTATTCAAAAGATTTAAATAGAGATAGCGTTAATCAAACAGAATTTATAATTATTATTGGGAGTATACTTTATCTCACATCTTCTAGACAAGACATTTTTTTATGCTATGAGTCTCTATGCTAGATGTCAAAGTGATCCAAAGGAGTCATATCTTATGGATTTCAATAGGATTATTAGTCAGAATGGCCTGAAGGCCTTTATTTTTTATTATTTTTGATAATCCACCTTTCAAGGGGTGAGGTGGAACCCATATAAGGCTCGAAGGCTTATAGACAATTACATGACCCATAGATCTTAGAGAAATCACCCAGACAAGAAAAATTGGAACTACTCTTCCCCAGCATATGTCATGCTATCAGCACTCCACCTTCACAGGGCTGGTCAGCTAGCAGTCCTATGCAAAGCTACACAGGTCTGGTACCGATGGAAAAGTCAAACCCTCTCATTCTTCCAATTATGGTTAGCTCTTCTCCAGTGAATGTACCTACCCTGAATCCTCCTCTAAAGCCTTGTCCCTTGAAGTCTGACTGGTACATCTACATTTCATATGGCCCGAAGGCCTTGGGGTGGCCCAAATGCCTTAAGGTGGACTGAAGGCCTTGAGAATCAACTAGATCGAAGGCCTTGGGTGGCCCAAAAGCCTTGCAGGACCCGAGGACCAAACCGGTGGCCCAAAGGCCCATATGGATGAATAGTTCTGGCTACTATAGTACCGAACAATACCTACTATATTACTGCTACAATAACCTCGAAATATGCCTCCACCTAGAAGATAGTTGTGTGAGTTATAACATTAAGAAACAAAACTCAATAACACTAAGTATTATTGAGGATTAATATGATTCTACGACTTTTTCTTTCAAAAAAATGATTTGGATGTAGAAATAATTAGATGATTTAAGGGTTAAAATTGAAAGACCCCAAAAAATTCATTATGATAATCAAAGTTAAATAGATATTTATAAAAATATTATACAAAAATCAAGATCCAATCATATTGATATCTAATTTCATTTAATTAATGAGAATGTTGAAATGGAGACATTAAGTTAGAATTTATTCCAACTTGAGATCAATTGGCAGATATCTATACCAATGTTGTTCCTAAGGACATATTTGAGACACTAAGGCTGAACATGGGTGTTCATCCCCTTCTGAGACATTAAAAAACCTTTGGTAAAGACCCCCAGAAGGCTTTGTTTTTCATTGTTAAAAAGGGGGTGCGATAGGATGAGATAAAGGGGGGTTATTTTGGGACTTCCATTGATGAGTTTTTTTAAGCATGATTTCACATACATGGTGTTTATATATTTATTAGATATCCTTAGTTATATCTATCTTGTTTTATATAATAGGTTAGCTCACGTAGACTTAGAGTTGATTAACTAAAGGCTCTTTTTAAGAGAACCATGTGATATCATTCCTCTCCAAGAATTTATCTTGTGAGTTTTCATATAAATGATGTCATTTTATTTTCAGAAGAAAATGATATGAGATGAATTCCCCACTTATCCTTTCCATTTTATTTTCAAAGAGGGGAATTTTTTCAGTACACATATTCACTTTTGAAAATTATGTTGATAAAAAAAATTCAAAGGGGGGTATTATTGGCCCCAGTGTTTCATTTTTTTCAATAATGTGTCAAAATGTGTTTAGTTAGATGTGGATAAAGTGGTGATGCCTAGAGAAGTGTTATTAATTCATTAAATGGAATTGTATGTAATTCATAGAAAATTCTCATTGATAATACTGATGATTTTTTAAACTGATCTTATATTATTAACAAATTTGATGAAGGAATATTCACATTTCTATAACAAGTGTAAGTGAAATATGGATATGTATAAATTAATTCATGTGGAATTCATTTGAATACCATGAGATAATAGATTGCATGATGTGTTGAATGAGTAAGGGTATTACAAAAAAGGGAGTTAAGGTGTTTCGATTTGCATGGAATTATATTTTTATACTTGTATATTTTTCTAAGTATTTCAATGGAGAGTACTTAAAAAATTACAACACCTGCTAGACACCATGTTCTAGCCCTCAATTGCACATGGGGGACCCGTGGGTCAACCCTCGTGGGAAGGCCAACTCAAGGAAGTAGGTAGGGTGGAAAGGGGTGTGTATAATCTCTTAGGAGCTAGGCCTGTGTGTAAGGCCCATAGTGAATGAGTGTGAAGGTGTTCATAGTGTGGGCCGGTAACTCAGTGGGTCAAAGCCCAGGTGGTAGTGTGTGTAAGTGGTATGGATGCCTAGCCTTATTGTCGACTTGAACTAGCGGCAGTCACCACTTTTCTATTAATCATAGGGGATCTAATGAGGAGTTTTGATGTGAGACCAAGAATCCATGGGAATTGTTTATCCATGGTTAAAAAGTAATATATAATGAGGGGCGTTTGATTGGTTTGATATCAGCCATCTAGTTGAATCTCATGGTTCTGATATTTGAAAAAAAGTGTCTTTTAATCTCCCATGTAGCCCCAACAATATTGAGACAAAAGACCAATCTCTATCATCCTATCGAAGGTTCAAGACAAAGAAGAATGAGATAAAGTGCATGTAACTTCATTTTTCATGACAATATTTCTCATGTATTCATTTCATATATCCTGAGCATGATAAGTTTTCACAAGAAACTAATGACATCGCATGATGGAATCATGTGATGTTCTTATGATCATGCTACAAAAGGGAGACAAACAAGGTGGAATTTGGATATCCATCTAATCCATTGCAAGAGGATGAAAATATACTCAATCATAATAAGTATCTATCATATGTATTTATTAGCATTTTATTTATTTAGGATTATTTTGATGGTGTCAAAAAAGGTAATCATATGATCAACAGAATGATCATGGGAAGAAGAAGTAGTGATCTCACGGATCGTGTGATCGATCCAACAGTTAATGGAGATGCTGAAATTATCACCACTCGTTTGATCTTGAGATCCTCAGTAGCCCTTGTCATTCCTTTAAAATCAAAGCTATAGTGCCTATATAAATCTAGAAAGAGATGAGAGGTATGATTTTAAAACAAAAATTGAGAGAACAAGACTGTGAGACCTCATAAAAATAGAGAAACCTCAAGACTCGTTCTCGCAAAGAAGAATAAGATTTTATGATGTCTTCATGCGAAGGATAATCCCATGAGACTCCTATTCTAATGAAGGAATTGAAGAAGGTAGTTATGGGAAGCACCAACTGTCCTATGAAGCTATCTAAGGATTACCCATGGACAACATTTCTTGTCACGTGAAGCATTTGAGAAATCTATGGGCACCTCTTGTGTCATGAGAATATAACATGTGAACCGTCTAGGTGTCATGAAAGGCTTGAAGAAGATACCAATGAAAATACATGATATCTCACAAAGTTTTTTGTAAATTCACCCATGGATACAACTTATGTATTGTGAAATACAATCTATAGATACATCACCTGTCACATGAATCCATTTCGCATAGCCACTCTTTTTTCTCAAAGATATTAAGGAGACACACATGAGTGCATGATTAGGTCATGCACTTCTCATAACCTTGGACAGGTCATGCATTTCACATTAAGTTGTGTAGTTGTGAATCCAAAGTTGTGATCTATTTTCTTGGAGAGTACCTAGCTGATATGCATAGAACAATTTTTATTAATGTTGTATTAAAATACCATTGTTGAGGAAAAATTTCTTCATTTGATGCAAATATATCATGTCCAGCAAAGAGATCTTGTTCATAGTTTATATTGATTTTATTTGAAAACTATACGTACTAGTAAGAAGAATGATACTAACTCAGTAATATTCATTTTCTCCTACTGAAACATTGCATTCAAATTCTAAGAATTTTTAATCACTTCAATACTATATTGATTAGAGAATTAGTTAAAAAACCACTGGTTGATCACGACAAAGAGTAGGATTTTGTCGAACCTTGTAAAAATACTTATGCGGTTTTCATTGCTTTAATTTTTTTAAATACAGAATAATTTAATCTTCATGGAATGATAAATTGAGGCTCTAACGATCCACAAAGTTTGAATTAATGAATATATTTAAAAAAAAGTAACCACTGATTCCCCCGCCCAGTGGATCTGAGATGGGGCTCTATATCAAAAAAAATTATAAATAAATTAACATCATGAAAATATTTTAATTATTCTCATATTAAGATTCAGTATTCATTCACAACTTATTTTCATCCTTATGTGAACATATAATAAAAATCTAAAAGTAAGAGAGTGGTATTTTTTATTTTTCTTCACTTAAAAAATTATATTGGTCATAATCAAAGATAAATGGAAACAGAGGTCATATTTTCAATGTTTTTATGTTTATAGATGAAATATACTCATATAATTAAAACAATTTATGCATTTTAATTGATATTAATCCTTATCATGTTATTTTTAACCTAGGTTAACCCGATTTACACTTTTACCATGGTAACATAATTTTTATTATTTTTACTATTCATTATGATAAAAAATTAAGTCAATATTATTAAATGATATTAACTATGATGATTCCAAATATGGAATCCATTTTAAAAGAAAAAATTTATACAAATTAAATAAATCCATTTTATAATATGCCCATAAAACATGATAAAAATTGTTTTCTAAAAAATCTATTTTTAAGTCTAAAAGTATTTTTATAGCAAGAACAACTATAATATAAATCCAAGAGGTATAAATTTAATTAATTTTAAAAATAAGAAACTAATGAAATTTTAAAACCAATATGAATCAAAAGGGGTGTTGAAAATATTAGAAAATAAAAGACATATTTCTTTAAAAATCGGTATTTTCACTATTCACCCAAAAATCACCACTTTTAGAAAAAAATTTAAACATTCACCCAAAAATAATTTTTATATGATGTTTTAAAAAATTATATCATTTTATAAAATTAAATTTTAAAAAAATTCTATAAATTATTTATCACATCCGTACAAAAAAAATGTATAAAATCCATCTTTGAAGAAAATATATTTTTGAAGAATAAAATAACTTTACTAAAAATTGAGAAATTATTTCCTATGAATTAATCAATAAATTTTTATTGAGTAGGAAATTTATAAATATATTTCATAATTCGGTTACTAATATTCATACCCACCAATTCTATGGCTATGTTATAATGGTCACATTTAATTAATAATATTTTTATACTATGTCATAATTTTCCAAAAGCTCGGTGTTGCATGTTAAGAAAGCTATAAAGAATACTATAATTTTATACTAAATTTTCAAGGTGTTGCATTCTACCTTGCTTAAATAAATTAATGCCTCGGAATTTTAATTATTAGTTACTATAATTAGCATATCATGACATAGTAATAAAGTCTGATGTCGACTATATCATGATAAATAATTTCATTATCACTACTAGGAAACTTAGTATATCCTAATTAAGTATTTCTAAAACCAAGTGTAAATCATTATAAGACTCATGTGTTTCCAAAAACTTTCCTTGATATCATAAATATACTTTCCACATAAGACTCGATAGATTTATCTTCTTCTTACTTGAGTTGAAGAAATCATTTACCATCAAGATAGAGAATATGAGATAAAATTATTTATTTATTTCAATTTCATAAGCATAATTTCATCCTTTTGTTGTGCTTCGATAAATTTCTAATTTATCCCTTAATATAATAAATGAATGTTGAATATGATTTTTTTCATGCCTAAAACACTAAAATTAACTTTTAATAGATCATAAGATTCATAAATAAATGACAAGTCATTCCTCCTATCTCAGAATATTTTCCAAAACTGAAATGGTTATAACAAGTTATCCATTGTGAATAAATATGCATACACCAACCTCTAAAATATTCATGATAACACCCAAAGTTCAACTTAGATAATTACATAAATAACTAACTATAAAAAACTTCAAAATATACCATAACAAAATTAAAACCCAAAAAAATAGAATGATTTGATTGAAACTTCATCCATGGTCACCTTTAACATGTTTCCCCAAAACAACATAAAGTAACTCATAATGTCACATACCAAACATATGAATACTATGACTATATATTCTCATAAAATAGGCTAATCATTTCCCAAAATAACCCGAATCACCCTAAAAGTATAAAAATCATATATACTTCTAGAAATTAACTCAATATTCATTGCTTAAATTATTTTTAAATTAATCATATAAAGTTCCCCATATCATGTACTTTTTCAAAAATAACATTAATAAATTATTCAGTAAATTAATTTTCAATCTCATGATTATCTATATGATAAAAATATGTTCCTAAAATGTAAAAATTATTTTATCCAAATTAAACATAATTACCTCAACATCAAAGATCATATTAACCCTGAAGTGTATCAATAAATTTGAGATTATTTTCACAAAGTATATATACATTATTCCCCAAATATCCTTTTTACTACAACTCGTACTAAAACAAAGGATTTTTTTCCTATAAATTTCTATGAAAATATCATTAATCAACTTAAAATCCCATCATATAAAACCTAAAAATGGTATATATGCCTTTAAACTAATGATCATCCTTAGACATATCAACCCATGACACTTTAGGTTTACCCATATCACTATGGGATATCATAGGTTTCTATAAGTTGTATCCCCTCATTTATCATAATGGTTCATATAGAAAATGTAAATTAACCCAAGCATAGCCTCCAGAAGTGTTTATCCATGCGTGTAGTCCAATGCCCGCTCATCATACACTAGTTGAAATTGATATAATACCCAATCCACCCCATTCATATTTTTTAACCATAGGTGAATATGTTCCATAGTTTTATCCACTTTCTAGTATCCATATGAGGATGCATTTTCTAAAAAAACCACAATTTTTTCTTTACAATAACTTTGGATGTTCTCTTATACTTAGGATTATCCTCAGGGTTTTTACTAAATTTTTCTCATCCTAGTTTCAAAAAATAACTAAAAAATTCTATGATACCAACAATAGTGACCAATACTTTTCATATATAAATATAACGTCTTATTAAATGAATATTCATTACATAACATTATATTCCATTCCAGAACTGTAAAGTTTTAGTAACTTTGGAAGGTTTGATACATAAAAAACTAGTTCATAAAAGTATTCACCATCTCCCACTAAGTTCTTCATGTATAGTAACCTTTTTAATCATAATATACTTAAAAACTTTCTTCATGTCATTGGGAAACAAAACATTATAAATAGTGTAACACCCCAAGCTTCTACGGTACACTTCTCTTTGAATAATGCGATAGCGTGTGTTGTACGCAACATCGAGTTCTAACACACCACAACCAATCAAACTAGCCGTTATGAATAGTAATACCGAATTTTTTAAATTTTATAAATTTTATCTCTCAAAATGGACTTCATTTTTGGATTCAGAATATCAAATTTAGCCTAGGGTGAAATTTTGGAACTTTTCGGATAACATTTATATTTTGATGAATAGTGAAAATTACTAAATTTTAATTAAATACAACTTTATTAATCGAAATAATTTAAATTGATAAATTATGAATTTGAGTGGTTTTAAAGTATATTTAGAACATATTTTTACCATTTAATACAATTTTTTTCATTGTACATAATTTTAAAATTAAACCGGACATAAACAAGTGTCAATCTTTTGATAGTTATTATCCCTTAAAAACACGCTTTTTGTTTTAACAACGGGAATTAATTTTAAATTAATTTCTGTCACTTATGTGTTTTGAATTTGGAAAAATGGATTCCATATTTGGAATCATGATGTTAATATTGTGTAAATAGGTAACTTTTATTTTTATACATTTTGAATAATTACTTCGGTAAATATTTTATTTACCATGGTTAAGGGTGAATCCGGTAAATAAGGGCTAAAAATAATATGATAATAATACTAAATTACCCTAAAACGTGTCCTAACCTTATTTTTGGATACATTCCCGACCATGGGAATCTTTGGGTCTATTTGAGGACCCCATGGAGCCACTTGTAAGTGATAATGACACTTTATATTAATTAAGTTAAAATAAATACAAAAATGGCAGAAGCATATATCTTTTAGAAAAAAAAATTACATAGGGTTATATATGTTGGATTTTAGAGTATAAATATTAATTATAAAGATAAAAATATTTCCTACATAATTATATTTTATTTATAATTTTTATACTTTAAATAATTTAATTTATTTATGACACTATGATGATGCAGTAATTACCATAATAGTAAAAATTTAAAATAATTGATATTCTAAATACCCAAATAAATATAATTTGAGACTTTTTATGAATTAAACTAATTTTCTAGGTTAATATGACAGGTTAGTATTGATTTAAAAAACTTTTTTAGAATTAATCATTCTGTTATAATTTTAAAAAAAATCAACTATTGAATAGTGTCAAAATTGACATAAAAGAGTTTTTAAAACAAATATTATATTATTAATTGATATTAAATTTCTAAAAATATAAGGTTCGGCCAAGAGACTTATATCATGATAGGTGTTTCCTTAATGGACCACTTTGGGGTCTCTTGGATGTATATAGTAAGTTTATCAACTATATAATATAAAAATACAAAGTGACATGGTAAGTGTCAAACTAATTAACTAAGAGTTAATACTTAAAGATAAGGTTAATATAGTAACCCAAACCTGTCTAAATCCTATTGGTTGAGTGGTTTTCGACAAATAACCACCTTAACCTTTAAATAATCCACTTTTGAGCCATTAGAAACCGAATATAAATTTATTATAAAATAATATGTCTAGCTTTTCCAAAGGTGCCCCTCACCCCTCTTATAAAAGAGCACTCCTCCTTCTCATTAATTCACACCTTCAAAGCCTTTTGGTTCAGCCAAACCCTACCCCAATACTCTCTAAACTTCCATCACTTCATCCTAGAGGCCCTCCTTTAGTCATAAATCCAACCTAAGGATCCCTTTTTATCAAATCAAAAGGAAGAACCCGAAGAAGAGGTAATGATTTCACCACCCCTTTTCAAGTTCCTTTCTTCTTCCACTTCTTATTTCTTTGTTATTACCATTCTAAAATAATAACTCCAGTATATTATATATATTGTGATGTTATTATAAATATGGTACAGCCATATTTAGTATTCTATCCACCCTTTGAGTAACATGTCACCATACGTGCGTACGTACGGCTTACCGTCTCCACGTCGTAGTGTAATTGTTATTCAATATATTATTATTTGGATGGGTATAATAATGATTTATAATTCATGAAAATAATAAATATAACATGATAATGATTCTGTATAAATTATATATCATCCAATTATATATTATTTTAATATTAAAATATGTCGCTCGTGCGTACGTACGGACTACCGTCTCCACGAACGCGATGAGATTCATTCTTCATCGTATGCATTAAAGTATAATTATCATTTGATGATTTAAAAATAATTTTTAAGGAATTGATATAATTCTGGATATGAATAATATACAACCTATCCATGACAAACATGTCTTACATAACAAAACATATAAAAGAAAATGAGTAAGTTAACACCTGAAACAACGATAATACTAAGATATTATTAACAAATCAATGTTAAAAGATCATATATGATATCATATTAATGTATATGATTATTGTATAATTTAATAAAAATTATTTCACCATTATACAGTAGGTTAAACTACCCCCAACCAAGGAAAAGTACAAAGTAAGGGTTTATTTCACAATCTCTTCATTATCTGAGGTTGTTTATACGTAATAATCTACTGGGACTTCATTATCATCCACATCCATGTTTCTTAAACATTTATTTAAAAACATTTTTACTATTTACTAGAATATGGGATAAAGTAATTTATACCCTTGTTGACTTTTATAAGTGGTTTATAAAGGAATCTTTTCGTCATTTTCCAAACAAGTTCCTTTTTAACCTTTTCGATAGAATTAAGGTAAGAATGTTTTTTTAACTTATATGGAAGGTGCGGCTATTTTCCTCCATTATAAAATTTTCTAAGCTTCCCTTACAAGCTTATAATAATATTTTCAACTAAAATGTTATATTTTATAAATATATGACTCTTAAATGATTTCAAAATAAAAATAGATATTACTCTAAAAAGAGTTTCGATTTCATCTATGTCAATATCCTTTGATGGATTTTACGCTTATTTGAAGTTGATTTATTATGATACAAAACTTTTATATTGTATTCAAGGTTTTTCGATATGTTTGACTATGGATGTGTTATTTTTATACCATTCATGGTTTATGGATGAAGTATTTACATTTCGTATGCTAGTTTTAATACGAATGTTTATGTTATGTTTAAACCTGTTCATATGAGGAATGCATTGGACTTAATATGTGACGGGTGGAGCCCGCTATAGCTCCTCGATGCATCGGTAGGTATCATGAGACAAACTAGTGTCTTGGCACAAGTCCTTGACAAAATCTTATTTGTAGAATTGGCACGAGGACTTAGCTATGTGGTTATGATAGTCTGGCATTATGCATTCCATCATTATGAAAGTGGTTATTGATATTGAATGTGATTATTATTAGTAGAATATCCATGTGAATAAGTAAATGGAATTATTTCATTTCATTTTTCCATACTATTTTGAAGTTCAGGTTTAAAAGGATTTTGTTTTAGTTATACATTGCCTTAAATGTTTATTCTTATTTATGAAAGTTTTCTCTATATTGTTATCCTTACTGGGCATTTGAGCTCACCCCTTTCATTGTTTTTATTTTCCCCAGGATCTGAAGAAATAATTTATGAATGACCTGCAGGGAGAGTATGTGGGGATATGAGTGTGGACAATGAAGAAAATATGTTGTTATAGTTTTCATTTTTATGATGTAATGTAAAACTTTATGAATATATCGAGTTATTCCAAGGATACTAAACTAATCGGTCTTTTGAGATTATATCTTTCTTGTGATCATGCCAATGTTATGTAATAATGCACCAACTCTGGGTAACTGGGGTTGGGGCGTTACAAATAGTGAGATTCAATGCTCAGTAAAGGTAAAGAAGGGACATATCATTGATTATTTAAGCATTTCATGAGAATAAGGCAATGAGAACCTTAGTTTAACCTTTGAAAACCATACCCATAATTTATTAGATCATAAAAATGATTCATGGAATAAATATTGGTATTTCATATAACATTAATCATAAATTAATCAAAGAACATGATACTTGAGAGCATAACTTTAGCATAAGATCTTATCAAAAAATAGTGTCATAAAATGTGGTATAATAATAATAATAGAATCATTATATAAAGGATACCCACTAATATATTCATCACATGTTAGTATTGTGCTAACCACCCATGTACCTGGTTCAAGCTTGGGATAACCTCATGTGTACCCACTTTTTGGGGTTGGAATAACCTCTCAAATACCCTCTTTCTCAGGCTTAAGATAACCATACTTGTATCATTTTCTGGTATTGAGATAACCTATCATTTACTATTTGATATTATAAACATTAATGTTTATCCAATGAAATAGAGAGATATATAATTATGGTTCCATCCATCACATATTTATAATCTATTCATAGATATGCCCCAAGATCATGAAACAATTCATCATAACTTATCCCATGGAAAATTAAACGGGTTTCATAAATATTTAATCATCATAGATAAAAATCATCAAAATAAATAATAAGGATGGTATCATATAATAGTATACTTAGTGAAAAAAAGTAACATCAAAGGATGTCATAATAGAATTAAAATTCCTTTAAAATATCACTTGGAACAATTCTTGAGGAAAATACTCTTTAAATTTTGAAATAACTTATTTAAAATCTAAAAAAAAGTCACAAATATTAATGAAAAAAATTTCATTGAAAATATCCATTTATAATTTTAAAGGAATATTCAAATCATTGAATGGTCATCATAGTGGTAAATTCTGGTCATGTTCTGTACATTAAAACAATGATTCCTTTCACATTATCGGTAAAAAGTCAAAAGTACCTTATTCAGAAAATGATAAGAAAATTAATTTAATAAATATTATAAAAATTAAAACATGAGTAAAAATTACTTTAAAATTCATTTTATATTATAAAAAGAAATTATTTAAAACATTTTAGAAAACATTGATATGGGAGAAAAAATATTTTTGGATGGAGAGAGAAATAATATCTGTTTTCATTAAAAATATTATTTTATTATATTGAGTAATTAAAGAGAGTAAAATAAAAGTAAAACATTTATTATCCATAAATAAATATATTATAATAAAATAAAAATGATTTAGAAGTTAAATATCATCTAATTTCATCATTAAACATTTAATCATAAGCAATCCCGGTAAAATTGAGATGATAATGTAAAGCCCTTACCGCTTTGGTAACTTTTGAATCATAAGACTCCTGAAAATATGACATAAAATTAAGATTTAAATATCACTAAATAAGGATATTTATGATATATAATTTCAAATTTTTCATATATAGTTCTTTTAAAATAATATGGGTTTATAACAAAACATATATCCCAAAGAAGATAATTGGAGATGATAAATCCTTGCTACTTTGATGATATCTGAATCCAAATCACATTTAAAGTGATAAATTTATATGGATTTTTAAATGCCCGTTATTTTCATAAAAATAATCATATAATACATTCATATATATTATATACAATACACAAATGAAACTATTGTTCAATAAGGCATATGTCTCATAGAACTAAAAGTGAGACAAGAAACCCTTACAATGATCATGACATTGAAGTAAGATACTATAAATGAAGTGATTATGTGTAAAAAAAAATTAAATTCGCCAAAAATAATTGTAAATAAATAGAATAAAATCATAGGTCATTTCCCATATAATTTTGGCATAACATAGTTAATGAAGTAGAAGTACAACCTAATGAATGAAAGCCTAGTTAAGAAACCCCTTACCTCAAGTCTCATCTTATATTGTACACATTCAAATATACTATATAATAAATATAAATTTATTATAAATATGTTATAGAACCATATTTATACACATAATACCATATATGATTTAATTATAATATCTTATCATCTATTTATTAACAATTATTTATTAAAATCATTATTCTGGGTGATAACTGCATCGTTTTTCAAGTATGTTTTGGTTAGATGGTTTCAATACTTGAACCTTGGTCATGGTTTCAAAATATAAAGAATCTTAATAATTAAATAATTATAATATTTATTCATAATATTTAATTTTATAAGTATTTATATAAAGAAGTGATGAAAAATGAATTACAACGCTTCATGGAGAAAGTAATCTCTACGTACGCACGAGTGATGTTTCATTTTTTGATGGTTGTAATGAAATAAAGGTAAAAAATAATTAATAATTATATAATAAATATTATATAATTTATATAATTTATAGTCATTAAATCTATCCTTATTACCATCCATGTAAAAAAGCATAAAAACAAATCACAACGATTCATGGAGGTGGTAGTCGACACGTACGCATGAGAGATACTTTTTATTTCCCTACGATATAAATAATGTGGAAAAAAATTTATACATAATAATATTAATAATTAAGTATATTTAATATATTTAAGTAATTATTTAATAATTGATACCATATATTTAGAGGAGGTGGAAGATTAAATAAATTTAAAGAGGTCAGGTAAGATGATTACCACTTCTTCGGTAGACCTCCTTTAGATCTCTTTTGAAGGACCCTCGGAATGGTATTTTAAGAATCCCAGTACCTCTAATTATTATATTGTGAATTTAATAATATAATTGTATAGGTTTTGTCTGATCTAGGTGGATAAAGTGGTGTAAATAAAAGAGAGTGAGGGTGTCCTTTTATAAGTGGGGGAAGGGTACCCTTGGAATTACTTAAAATATTAAATTAATTTATATTAATTTTCATGTTCATGTTGAACCAAATTAATATATTATGAAAATTTTATTAGGATAAGTCCAAATACTCTCATATAATAGTATTTATACAAGTTTAGATGATTTTTTAACCCATGAATGACTAACTGAATGGCCTAAAAGCCTAAATTTTTATTAGTTTTGGATAAACTCCATTTTAAGGTTAAATGGGGGAAACCCCACATGACTTCAAGAACAAAGAAACTTAAACATAATCCAAAAATCAAGAGGGTTTCATCCCAGAATATGACTATGCAAAAATACCCCTTACTAGCATCAACATCGTTAAGGCACCCCTCCACCGGTGCATGTTGCTCAGAAAGTTGTCCTGTGAAAAAATTCATAGGCCTAGAACTGATGGTTGCACCACACCCTCTCAATATTTCAAATCTGAAAATCCATGCATAGCGGAGGTGACTAGCTCTAAATCCTCATCTGAAGCAATTCCTTATAGACTGTATGGGTTCCCCAGCATGAAGCATTCATGTGTCCATTGTACCTCCATCAACGACCATATTAGATGGACCCCGCCACACTCCAAGAGACACCCCCACCACCATAGCCGCAGAAGCCCAGAAGTCAATCCAAGGGACACAAGTTCAAGACATCATCACCTAGGACTAGATGGCCCATCACCATGTTGAGGGAGTGCCACCAAATAGGGAATCTAGATTTTCCTAAACCAAAAACAACACTCTGGGCATGGATCTACTCCAATTAGAACCACAGATGCACCCTCACCGGTTTCCGAAGTAATCCAGTCATAGTGGCGAGAAAATCAACGTGAAGGGGAAGAGATGAACTTGCAACGTCGAATAAGAACGACCAATATACCAAAAAATTCACATCCAATCAAACAAAACAACAACAACATCAAATTATAAAACCTAAAAAAAATCACAGTAGCACTAAAACCCAAATCCCCCCTCCCCTCGAGGCACTGCAGATCTAACGTGGAGCCACATTGGAAGCCTGTCGGAAGCGTCACTTGGTCAGACCAGATGAACCAAACTATAGCCACACCATCAATGCTATAAAGTCCAAGACACAACTAATCAAGACAATTTGTAACTATGCCATGCCACATTGTCATTAGAAGGGGTGATCCATGCTGATTCGAACACCGGAGCACTACTGAGTAACATCGTCACCGAGAATGGGAGCCAGAGACAACGACAGACCCCACTGGATAAAAGAGGTCACATTTTAAATTTTTGGATGATTTTGGTTGAAATATTATAATACAGTGAAATAAATCCAAGTTTTTTAATGAATTTTAAGTCTTATCACATTAGTTTTAACTTAGGTTAACCTAGTTTACCCTTCTACTCAGGTGATTTTTTTTTCTATTTTTACTATTCATTATGAAAAACAATTATGTAGAAATTATTAAATAATATTAATTATTATTAATAAAAATAAGAAATACATTTTAAAATATTTAATTTTTATAAGTTATGGAAATTCATTTTATAACAAGCTTGCAAAACGCGACAAAAAATGGTTTTTTGATAAATGTCTTTTTAATTCTAAAAGAGTTTTTATTCCAAGATCATGTATAATATTAATCTAAAAGATATAAATTGAATTATTTTTAATAAAAATTATCTAATGAAACATTCAAACTAATCTAAATAAAAATTTATCATTGAAAATACTAGAAAAAATATAATTTTCTTTAAAAATTGTTATTTTCACTATTCTCCCAAAAAATAACATTTTCAAAAAATTTACAAAAAAACTACCTAAGATAATTATGATATGATAATTTAGAAAATGATATAATTTTTATCAAATTAAATCTATAATAGTTTAATAAATTAATTATAATATCGATGCACAAAATTCTATAAAACCCATTTTTGAATAAAACATATTTTTGACTTATAAAATTACTTTATTGAGAAGTGAGTACTTATTTATTCATAATTAATCAATACCTATGTATTTATTAAGAAAATTATACATATATTACATGAAGAGGCTAGTAATATTTATACCCTCCAATTCAAGGGTTATGTTATAATGGTCACATTTAAATATAAATATTTTTATAGTATAGCGCAATTCGCTTAAAACTTAGTGTTACATGTTAAGAAAGCTATCGAGCATGGTATTTTTTAAACTAAATTTTAAGCATGTTAAATATTAACACTCCCATGTTCTAAATTGAATTTTATAACTCAACTAAATGACCATACCAAAACCCACAAGTACTTTTTATGTTCTGAACCCGACCAAAGGACAAAATAATACCAACACCTATGGAACATCCGAGGTCACAAGAGCTACACACAATAGTAGGTCCCAACCCAAATAATCTTGAAGGAAACTCAAAAGAACATGATAAACATATTAATACCAACCTTAGGTCTCCCCACCATTTCTAATTTATCTAAAATAGTGAAACATCATAAATCCACACCCAAAAGATCGATCCTTGCCAAAAAGGCACGATCCACCAACCACAACCCTCAAGATTTGAGCACCATAAAGAGAAAAACCTAAAGAAATAACCAAAGATCTCCAGGAAAACACTCTCCAAAAAAAGGAAGAAATCCCCAAACACTAACATGAATCAATTTTGAATTACATGGGTCTAACATCAGGTCATAAACTATGTAGAGGGTAACTCAAGTCCAAACTCACAAAACACCCACTCTCAATGATCCTAAAATAAAACCTTAACTCAGGAGCTCTCATGTTCTACCTCGCAACCAAAATATTACCCATTTCACCCCTCCCACACCCAAGAAATTATAATTTAATCCATCGAGAAATCATCAAACCATGGTTCTCACTATGCACCAATGATAACAAACACCACAAAAAAACAAGGCATGAACATATTGAGAGAACAAGAACATGATCCAAAATATTTATCATCCATTACAAAAAAAAAGATATGGTGTGTAAAAGGTATATAGAAAAAATCCCAAAAAAATAGATGATAGACAATCTATCACTCTAAAAAACAAGAAACAACTTCTAATTCCCCCATGGAATCAACACCATAAACTGTTTATTGGATAAAAATTGGGTCTAATACTTATTTATCTACTTATTTACATTCATATTATAAGACCTTTTATTGTGACTGGGATGGCCACACATATTTCAAATCTTTATAGTTGTTGGAAAAGAGGATATGACATTCTCAGACTTCCCACACTAGTAGCACACAAGTTGATTATACATCCCACTAGACATATCACCCTTTCCAATATGAGAAGGGGTCACCACATTGCTTATCATAAGATTCCCTAATAATAAAGCCTGTGTGATGATGGTGTTGTACATCACTTCTATAAAGTTAGTTAGGCTAGACTAAAAACCCAATCATCTAAAATTCATATTAAGGCCTCTAGTAAGGAACTAAGCCTTCATAGAATCATTAGTGACCAACTCAGGATATAAAGGGACCTATTCATTAAAATACTCAATGTATTCACTCACTAACTGATTCCCTAATGAACACTGAGGAATTCCACCAACCTTTAAAATTATTACCTCTTTGGAATAAAACTGTTGAATGAAGGGGACTATAAAATATCCCCAAAAAAGATTTGAATGGGTAAGCATGGATATCATACTTCCACCAATCCAAACTCAATCCTTCTAATAAAGGATTAGCGCACCTCACCCTAGAGGTTTTGGGAGTATACAATAACTTAAATATATTTTTAACACTAGTAAGACAATCTATAACCACCTAGAATCATTTATAACCACTTCACACTAAGGGGTGTTGAATTAGTAACTCTCACACAAGATCCATGACCTGAGAAGAACAAGGCTCTTCCACTCCATCAGAAGTCTGGGAAGAGTTAGAGACTGGAAAGACAATAATCGGATCACTAAAATGACTACCCAAGAGATTCCCTTCTTGAATCATTAACTCTTTTCTAGGGGTATTATTCTAAAACATCATCAAAAAACATTTAATCAAATCACAAAAAGTATAAACACAATGGTTATATAGCACCAATAAAATTAAACAAGATTAGAAAATTATTATTGAAACATAATTTCAAAACACCTAACAGAACTTTCCTTCTATTTTTTTTTAAAACAGCACATGGGATTATTGAAAACCCGTTCAAGGTTCCATTTCAGAAACCTTAAAATATACCCAGACCATTTATTGAAAACCAAATTACCCTTTGAACCACAAATACCAAAATCATTCACCCTTTCCATAATGCAACTCATCCTTTCGAAATTAATGTTTTTCCAAAATATTTTCAATAATTCCACTGATCTTAAAACCCATTAAATCCTTTCCTTGAAAACCATCACAACCCAAAAGAATTTTATCCATTTAAATCACTCATCCTAAAGTTCAAAAAAAAATTACCAAAGCTACTCAAACACCAAAAATATGGTTTTCAAAACAAACTTAAACATAAAATCATAATAAATTACATTAAAACATGGTCAACCCACTTTCAAAATCCTTAAAACATTACTTATAATTCCTAAACAAACCTTTCCAAATAAAAAAGGGGATAAAAGATCAAAAGAGGGGGGAAATTATAACTTCCTTAATTTTAAATTATAATGACCCAGGGTTAACATACATGGATATATCATCATTTTAGATGAATAATCATCACATAACAAAAGTAAATGCCTGAGGACCGTAATAGTTTAGTATCTTTGGAAACATGGAAAACAAATATTATAACTTAGTAAAATATCTTCAATTTTTCCCACAAATATCTTCCTATTAATTAATTTTACTTAAAACCTTTCTTCATAAGTTGGGTAAAGAAAAAATAAGAAAGGGGTGATCTCAGATGCTCAGAAAGGTTAAAAAAGGAAGATATATATGCATAAATAGGAGCATAATGGTATGTGAATGTGATCGTAGCATTAGAATATCATAACCTGTATATCAAAGATCATAAATATGAATCATGGAATAAATATTAGTATTTTATAAGATAAGAATCATAATAGAATTAATATTTTAATCCATGAAGTCATAACATAGGAATAAGACATGGAATTGGTGGAATACACATAAGCATAGAAATTATTATGTTAAGGATACCTACCAAGACCTTCATAACATGTTTGTCTTGGGATAATCACTTATATACCTACATAATTCTAGGGATAACCTCATGTGTACCCCCTTGTTTTTGGCTTGGGATTCCCTCCCATGAACCCTCTTGTTTCGGGCATGGTATTCCCTCTCATGTACCCTCTTGTTTCAGGATTGGGATACCCTCCTATGTACCCTATTGTTTCGGGATAAATATGGCCTCTTGTTTCAGGCTTTAGATTCCCTCTCATGTACCCTCTTGTTCTAGGATTAATATTCCCTCTTTTTTTGGGCCTGGAATTCCCTCTCAAATAACCTCTTGAGCTCATAAAACATTTATCATTACCCAATGCATTGGAGGGAGATATAGGTCCCACTTGTTACAAAATGAAATAATACATGCATGTGCCACAAGATAAAAAAACATTCACCATATCATGAACCATGAAATTAAATGGTTATCATTAACGTTTCATCGCATCCAAATATATAGAAAATGGATAGGTTTCATAAACATTTCATCAAATCAGAACCCATGAAAATAAGTGGTTTTAAAAATCATATGACCCATTTAATAAAGACATGTATCATAAACATAATTCCTTAAAAACATAAACCATTCAAGAATTGATTTGAATGGTACTTATAAACTATAATAAATTTTGACATCCTAGTCAAAGAATGATTTTGAAAGATAAAATGGTACATTTCTTAAAGAAAATAGCCCTTTTTTGAAAATCATTTTCCTAAAACCATTTTAAAGACACATTTCTTATAAATAAGGTTTTAAAATTTCATTTAAAACGTTTATTAAGTATAATATCTTTTCCAATTTAAAAAAAAATATATTTTAAAAATAAATAATTTCTAAAACATTTTTCTTTTAAACACCATGAAAACTCATAAATAAATCTTGAAAACATTTTGAAAAAAAACATTGAAAATAATTTGAAAACATAAAAATAAGGCTTTAAATAATTTGAAACACATTTTATATAAAATTTCTTTAAGAACTTATAAATAAATCTGAAATAATTTAAATCATTTTTTTGGAAAAAAACCTTTTAAAAACATATAAAGGAAGCTTTTAAAATAAATTTAAAACATTTTTTAAACATAAAACATTTTTGAAATCCATTTTCGTTGAAACCCAATTTAAATTCAAAAAAATAAATAATATTAAGGAAAAAAATTCTTTAAAAATAACCATGTAAACTTACAAGTTAATATTTAAGGAATTTATTGTGGGTGAGTTTGTAGCTGATGAACATTCCTTTTGCACCTTTAAAGTCTAGACAGGTGCATTGATTGACAAAAAAAATAATATTCCTTTAAAAATTGTTTTATAAAAAAGGTAAAACATGGATAAAATTTTCATTTAAATATCATAGTATAATATTAAAAAAAATTTGAAACATGTTTTTAAAACATTGTTTTGAAATAATATAGATTTCCAAATGAAAGAAGAAATAATGTTGGGTTTTCATAAAAAACATATTTATTGTCTTAAGTACCAAAGAGTTGGAAAATGATACTAATATATGAAGATATCATGGATATATAGAGGATAATAAAATGCATGAGTGTTCCTAAGATATGTATCATAATATTTTATCAATGGAATCATAATCATAAACAATCCTAATAAATAATGAGATTATAGTAATAAATTGTTACAACTTTGGTAACTTTAAATCATAATACCCTTAAAGGAATTAAATTACATTAAGATTAAAATATCATGAATGGAAATATATTCATGATATAACATCTCAAATTTAAGAATATACACCCCATATAAAAAAATATTGGTTCATAACATGGTGTGTATCTCAAAGAAGACAAATTGAGACAAAATTACATTACTGATTTGGTAACTTTTTATCTATAAACCCCATAAAAGAAAGATCATAAGTAGATATATAAATACCCATATATTTATTTTAAATTATAATATAATACATTCATGGGAATTATATACACCATACAAAATAAATGAGTGGTGAAAATGGCATGTATCTCACGGATATAAAAAGGTGAGATGAGAGAACCCTTACCTTAAGTATTGACTTTATTTATACATGGTAAAACTCATGTATAATAAATATAAATTTATTATAAATCATACATGGAACCATATTATTATATCTAATACCATATATTATTTTTTTTATGACTTTATATTACCCTCTTATTAACAACTCCATGTTAATGTTATGTTTCAGGTAATATCTGTTTTATTTTTCGTATATGTTTTGACTTGTTATTCTTGATCCTATTACTTTGATCATGATTTAATTATTTCCAGAATTTAAAACATTATATGAATATAATATATATTCATTATTTATGTATTTATAATAATTTATATAGGATATAATTATGAAATGGAACACGTCATTCATGGAGATAGTAGATCGTACGTATGCATGAATGTTGTTTCTGTTTTATTGTCATATTGAAAGAAAGAAAGTAAAATACATATATGTGTGTATATATATATAATAATTATATTATAATTATTTTATATATATATAATATAATTTTAATATACATATAGTTAATACATTCTATGTAGAGTGTGAATGAATCACATCGCTTTGAGGAGGCGGTAGTCCACACTTCCCCAAACAAAATCATTGTATTTACACAAAAATGATGAGCATGAAGGTATGTGTTATATAATAATTAAAGAAGTATAAATAAATCATAAATAGAATATATATAATATAAAAATATATTTTAAATAATAATTCCTAACCATGAGAGGTGGTAAGGGAAAAATTAACAACATCATTTCATGATGTGGTAGTTCACCGTACACAAGAATGGTAAGTTCATTACCCATTAGATGGAAGTGTGTTTAAGTGTAGGTATAACCCTTATAATAAAAGAATATAAGTATATTTTGGATATTTATTTTATTATATAATCATATAATAATAATATTTTAGTGGGTGTATAATGAAAATGAAACAATGAGCTTGAGGAAGGATGTTACATCTTCTTTGGGTAACTCCTTTTTGTTTTCACTAAAGGGATTCCATTGATGGATTTATTCCCAAAGGGGGGATTATAGGATGGATTTATGTATGTTTATAGATTATTTGAGTATATTTTTTGGTGAGAAAAATGGATTTAAATTTTTGAATAAGTGGTAGGGGCGTGTGTCTTTTTTAGTGGATTAAGAGTGGAATTCTTGTATATTTTGAAAATGGGAATTCTACCTACATTCTTCCCATGTCAAGTGGCTCCTATAATAATCCAAATTAGATAAAATGTTATATAGGGTATAAATATTAAAATATAATTTATTTTTGAAAATTTTATAGGTTATTTTGGTTCTTAAGTTTAAGGTTTAGCCCCTTGTTAAACTGATTTTCCTCTTAATCATTGTAATTAATTTTAATTACGTTCACAAATATTTTTGGGAAAAAACTAGTTGAAATTATTATAAATTATATATTATTATTATTCTAAATATGTAATCCATTTTTTCAAATTACATTCACATAATTTTCAGAAAGTAATTTAAAATTAATCTCACGGACGGGATGATAATGCGGGTTTTTTAAGTAAAAATGTTCAAAAGTTTGCTAAGTTTTTATATCTAATTTCAAAGGTAAATTTATATAAATGAATTAAATTGGATTTATTTACTTATAATTTATATAATTATACTTTAAAACCTATTATAAATATAATTTAAACTTATAAAAAAATTATATGAAAAACAATTTTGAATTAAAATCCAGTATTTTTCACTATTCATCGACAAATGAAACTTCACAAAAAAATCCCAAAAATTAACCCTAAAATAATTCTTAATTTTATATTTAAAAAATTAATTTCATTTTTACATATAAAATTTATAAAATTTTGAAAATTTATATTTAAAATAAGTTCTCCATTAAAAGGTGATAAAACTGCTTTTATAAAAATATAGCTCTGATATGTCATATTGGGTTTGTTCTTATATTATGCATACCAAATATATTCAATGAATGTAAAAAATATTTTATTTAATATATGAAATATAAATTCCATTAATATCATTAACCAATAGTAATTAATTTAATTTATTAGGATAAAATTTCTTTGTGATCATAAAAGTAGTTTTTTATAAAAACATTCCCTTTATATTCAATTGGTTCTTATATTCATTTCTAATTAATTTGTAACCAATGAATTTAACCATTTATTTTCATAATTTATTTAATCGTATTCATAACATTTAGCATAATGACAAGTTTATATATTATTATATTGAATAATAATATTTTTAATAATATATTATTGTTCAGTAAAACTTGGTCTTGCGTGTTACGCAAGCCTTCGAAGAAAGTCAGTCTTGCATGTAACATAAGTTAACCTCAGTGTTCCATGTATAGAAATATAAACTTTATGTTGTATGTAGTTCATTATTAACTTGTTCTTGTGTATAATGTAATCCAAAATTAGTGCTTTAATAATAAAAAATCATTTTCAGTGTTCTCTGAAATCCTAAATATCAAAAAGATTAAATTAATTCAAAACAAATATTTCACAAAATCTTTGGGTGTTGTATTCTTCCCCTTTAAAATGAAATTATCCCTTGAAATTAATTTAGGTAATCAGAGGTTTAATACCTAAAAGTTCCTTTCATATAAACCCACATCATAAAAATGAATTCTAAAAATTCCTTTAAAAAGGGAAATTTTGAAACATAACAGTTACCCAAAGTAATACATAACTAGGTTTCCAAATAAGAGAACATAGTTGGGAAATGAAAACATAAACATGGAAGATAAATATAACTATTAAGTTATGATGGAGAGTGGTAGAGAACATGGTTAAAAGAAACATAGAAATCACAATTCCATAAATCTATGATGATCTAAGGGGCCATTTGATTCATCAGAAATGAAGGTACTAGGATAAATTTTTTGGTTTCAAGATCCATTTTCCTAAAGTTAAATAATTCTCATGAAAATATATAATTAAATTATTTGAGGAAAACCTTATCCTTTTTTGTTCCTTGATCAACTTCAACTTTATATCTCATTCCAATAAATAAAGCTTATTTTTTCATTCTTAAAGCATTAACAGATCATGTGGCCCGTGAATATAATGACAGGTCATTCCATCTATTTTTATCACAACAAAAGGTTAGCACAAGTTATCCAATATTCATAAATTAGGGTGAGATAATACATTAATCTATAAAACTTCATATTAATTTTATCATAACCCTTTCTATAAATGGTCAACATTATAACCCTTATAAAATATAATTCACACTTTATTACTTAAATAAGACCTTCTCTTATACTAAAACATTTTCATTGGAAACCTAATTCCATCCTTGTATCGATATAATATGAAATGAGATTTTATTAATCCAAAATCCATTTATATGGAGATAATCACATGAAACTTCACTAAATGATAAAAAATAATATTGGGGCTTAATCATACAAAATCAAGAATAAAATTACAAACTAAGGATGGGAGGATAAGTGTTCCCTAATTATCATGATTCACTTCATCCATTGTTATTACATAATCCTCTCCTTTTTCCTTTTTCCTTAGAGGTTTTTGAGGCTTATCATTCACATTACTCTTATATTGGGTCACTTGTTAGCATAATGTACAAACTCCATGCAATTAAAACACTAAATTGTGGGAGTTGCATTCTGTGAGGCTTTCTCATTACTCGCATCATTAGATAAATTGTTCTCATTACTTGGACATTTAGCTTCTTGATGACCTTTCCATCCACACATAAAACATTTAATATCCCCCTTAAGTAAATCCCTCCAAGTTTTATCCCACACTTTGTGCATAATGGAAGGATCATTTTCTTTTCTCTATGGTTGTTAGATTTTTCTTTGAACTCCATCTTCCTTTTATTGTCAAAACCATAAGATTGATATGCAATTCCAACCACCATTTACACCTTGATATCACATTGAAATAATTCTTCACAGATTCTAATGTTTCTTATAGACAAGGCCTTTCAAATACTAGGTTTTAGGCCACCAAATAATTGATCAATTTTTCTTTCAAGTTGGATGATAACACCCAAATATTACCTTGAAAGCCTTGTAAAATTTGATTCATAGGCACCAACCAACTCATCATCCTTCTGATTAGGCTCTAGTAATTCATTTTCCATATTTTTACAAAGAATATTGGGAAAGTACTTATTGAGAAATAAGTTTTAAACTCTTCCCAATATTTGGAGTCAATTTCATCTTGTCACCTAATATTCTTAATAGTATTACACTATTGATCTGCCACACCTTCTAGATGGTAGATAGCTAGAGTGGATTTTTATTACTCTGAACACAGGAGAATGGAAAGTAATATTTTAGTTGTACTGATTCATTGCTCAAAAACTAATGGGTCAGCGAAACCACTAAAAGAAGGTAGATGTTTCCTCATAAAGGAACCAACAGAACCTTATTCCCTTTTTTCCCATTAGGATGTTCACCATGATTCATATATTGTTAAGTTTATGTGGTAATAGAATCAAGGTTTTTCATTCCATCTCCAATAACATTTGGTTTCATATGAGGACAATCATTGCATTTTCTATTCCATTCCCTATCAACATGGTTCTTTCAGGTTCCATCTATTAACTAAAACCAATAATAATAGCTTAATAAACAATCATCATAGTGGGGAACCACATAATCTTGAAAAAATATTTATAGGATGTCTAATTCATGGATCCTACTTCTTTAATATATGAAAACTTTGGTTTATCCTATGTTATTTATAGTCATATTCTACATAAATGTTTAATGATGGTTCATAAATAGTTTTTTAATTCCCTATGAATATCCCTCATGAGTGTCAAACCAAGTGTGCAATAAGGCCCACTATCTTGTACCAGGTTACACTCCATTCAAGCCCAACACACATTTTTGGAGTTGTTACCCTTAGGTAGATATGTGCTAGAGACACATCTACTTGTAGTATCTAGATAGGGATATATTTCTAAGAAACCATTTTCTCTATCATTTACCAAAATTCCAAGGCATTTTCTTATACATTTCTTTATCCTTATACTTATCCTTAGATACATCCCTAGACATATCCTTAGAAATATCCCTAGGTATCTCACTAAATTATTATTATCCTATTTTCTAAAGGTTGACTAAACATTTACTTTAATACCAACTATAATGACCCAGGATTAACGTACATGGATATTACATCATTTTAGATGAATATTCATTACATTACAAAATTACACGCCAGAGTACCATAATAGTTTAGTGTCTTTGGAAACTTAGAACAAAATATTCTAACTTGGTGAAAGATCATTAATGTTTCCCACAAATATATTCCCCTTTATTACTTCTACTTAAAACCATTCTTCATAACCTGGAGAAATAAATATAAGAAAGGTGTGAGGTTGAATGCTTGGTAAGGGTAAAAAAGGGAGATATATAGGCATAAACCTGAGAATAGGGGTATGGTAACGTGATCATAACATTATAAGATCATACCCTTAATATAAAAGATCATAAACATGTATCATGCATAAATAATGGAAATTCATAAGACATGAATCATAATAGAATTAAGAACATAAGCCATAAAATCATAACATAGTAATAAGATATGGAATTTTTGGAATACACATAAGAATAGAAAATACTATGTCAAAGCTACCTACCAAGACCTTCATAACATGTTAAGCTTGTGATAATCACCCATGTACCTACTTCAAGCATAGGATTCCCTCCCATGTACCCTCTTGTTTGAGTCTTGGGATGCCCTCTCATGTACCCTTTTCTTTTGGGCATGGGATTCTCTCCCATGTACCCTCTTTTTTGGGCTTGGGTTTCCTCCCATGTACCCTATTGTTTTGAGCTTAAGATTCCATATTGTTTTCAGCTTGGGATTCCCTCCTGAGTACCCTATTGTTTTAGGATTAATATTCCCTCCCATGTACCCTCTTGAGCTCATAAAACATTTATCGATACCCAATACATTAGAGGTAGATAGAGGTATCACCCATCAAATAATGAAATCATATATGCATGTGCCACAAGATAATAAAATATTCATCATATCATAACTCATGAATGGGTATAATTAATGTTTCATCACATCATAATCTATGAAAAATGGATAGGTTTTATAATCATTTCATCAAATCATAACCCATTAAAAGAAGTGGGTTTTAAAATCATATAACCCATTTAAGATAAATAGGTATCATAAACATAATTCAATCAAAACATAAACCATTCAAGAAATAATATGAATATTATTCTTAAAATATAACAAATCATTTCATCTTGTATGGAGAAGGATTTTGAAAAATCACATGGAACATTTCTATAAGGAAAATATCCTTTCTTTGAAAATCCTTTTCATAAAACCATTTCAAAAATCCATTTCTTATAAAAAAAGGCTTTGCAATTTCATTTAAAACATTTCTTTAGAAAAATATACTTTACACTTTAAAAAATATTTTTAAAACATAAATCATTTTTAAAACATTTTTCTTTGAGAACACCTTAAAAACTCATATAGAATGATTTAAAACATTTTGAAAATATTTTTCTTAATATCTAATTTGAAAACCTAAAAAGAAGGATTGAAATAATTTGAAAACCCTTTTTTATAAAATGTATTTGAAAACTTACAAAAAAAAATTGAAATCATTGAAATCCTTTTCTTAGAAAAATAACCTTTTTTTAAAATATAAAGGAAAACATTTTCTTTAAAAATAACCTTGTAAATTTATGAAGGAAGCTTCAAGTAAATAATGGTGGGTAGGTCCATACATTCCAAACATTCGTTTTTCACCTTAAAATTTTAGAAAAGTGCCTGGATTAGAAAAAAATTAAGAATATTTCTTTTTCAAACCAGTTTTTAAGGTAAAAATGGTTAAAATTTCCTTTAAACATCATAGGATAATTGTAAAACATTATTTAGAATATTTTTTTAAACATGTTTTTGAAAGGAAACGGATTTTTGATTGAAAGGAGAAATAAAGTCTAATTTTCATAAAAATAGTTTATTAATTGTATTAAGTAGAAAAGAGTGAAAATGGTACTAATTCATGAAGATATCATCAATATATTAAGAAGAATAAAATTAATGTGTTTTCTTGAGAGATGGATCATAATATTTCATCAATAGATGCATAATCATAAATAATATAGATAAATGATGATATTTTTGCAATAAATTGATTCCACTTTGGTGACTTTGATTCATAATTCCCATGAGGGAATTAAATTACATAAAGCTTTATATAGAACCCTTGTTTTCAATTAAGTAACCCTTTATTTATGAATTTTAAGTTTGTAAAGTGTTTAGGTGATGTTTGGGAGGGTTTGGAAGACTTTTAGAATTTTTTTGAGCATTTTCTAAAGGTGCATAGTTTGAACATAGTTAGTGGAAATCATGAAAATCCAATAGGAAATCATTAATAGTGAAATAGGGGATTCTAGGAAGGTGTATGGTTAGGCGCATGGTTTTCATAGACCACACAACCACCCAGGAGAAACCATGAAAAGTGGGATAGAGATATTTTGTACAATTGACTCATGATTTGTCTAACCGTTTGGGCCAACCATTAAAGGTCCCTCTTTAGGTAGAGTCTAGAACACGGTTTTTTCATGGTTTTCCAAATTGTATGACCAACCATGCACGGTTTAAAAACTAGATCCTAAAAAATGGATCTAGGTTGGGATTATCTCTAAATCCCTCATTTTTTCCCAATTCGTCTCTAACTTTTGATTTCTTCCTATTAAAATTTTTGGAACCTCTCTCCAAAAAAAATAGAAGTGATCTTAAGGCTTTTATTGGTGAATTGAAGCTTGATTCCCATGGTAAGTCTTTGTTTTCCTTCGATTTTGATATTTTTTCTTAGATCTAATCATCTTCTCTCTCTCGTTTTCTTAGATCCAGTTTGTTGTGGATAGATCTAGGGTGGTTAATGCCAATATTGATGAGATATGGCTATTTCAGTGTTAGGGGATGAGATCTAAGGTGAGTTTTTGAAGATTCAACCCAGTTTCATTGGTGTTTTTGTGTTCTTCTTCATTCTAGTCATAATTATCGAGGTAGGTGGTTTCACTCTCAACTCCTATTATTGTAAATTTAAGGGTTAGTTTTAAATTGGTTAAATTTCTTGAAATTAATTGAGAAATTAGTATTCAAATCATTGTAGAAACCTTCTTTAGTGATGGTTTTGTGGATTTTTTGAAATTGGTTGTGAAATGTGCTTGGTTTTCATGATTTTAAAATATTGATTTTATAATATAGCTTTGTCATATTTCTGGAAATGATTTTTTTTTTGAAATTTTTTAAATAAAATAATGGTTTTATTGAAATTTTTTGAATTTTTTGGTTTAATATGGTTTTGGTATAGATGGGCTTGTGTGGTTTCATGATTTCAATGTGACCCTGAATAAGGGGTGTGTACCATTCATGTATAAAGGGACATGACCCTGGATAAGGGGAGTGTGTTATTGGGGCACAAATTTATTAGACACTTAGTGATGACTTGGTAGATAGACAAGAAACTACTCATGAGTATGGATCTATCACAGAAGCAATCATGTATGGGTATTTGTGTGAATCATGGATTGAGGTATACCAAAAAGGAAGGTGAAATGGTTTAACGACTTGTTTTTTTATTTTCATTTGAAGTTGTTTTATTATGGAAATTGTTTTATATTTTGATATAAATTTATCAAATGTTTTAAAGTTTTATATAAATTGTTTTATATAAATTTTCTAACATGTTCTATCCTAGTGGCATGTGTAGGGAAGTCATTTTGGGAAAATCTAATGAGTTTCATTACTCACCCCAGCTTTCTCACTTTTGTGATTTTTCAGATATTTTTTATCGAGACATGGGTAAATTTAAGGTATCACACTTCTTTATTGGTTCTTTTTTATACTTAGACTTAGAGTTAGATTTGGTGCTTAGGGCATGTGGTAGTTGTTGTATTGGTGTCTTGGAGTCTTTAAGTTTTGTGGGTTCTAACTTCTACTACGTACTTTATTATTAGTAGTCTTCCTATATAGTACTCTAATTGTAGTTTGGTTTGTTTTTCAGTTGTTATACCTTGAGTTGTATACATTGTTATCAGGCATCAATTAGTGTCTATTTTTTATAGTGTGTATAGTTGGGTTTTTTTTATTTTCAAAAGGTAAAATCATCCCTCGATAGTTTTTAAGCACTTGGAATTTATTTCTAGCCTTTATAATCTTGGGGGTGTCACTTAAGGCCTAGTAATATCTTTCCTCCTTCTCAAGCCAATGAGGAGGGGTGGGAAATTACAAATGATATTAGTCTTTTTTGGCCCATATTTAATTTAGGGATAGTGGTTTTAGTTTTTTTGGTCTTGGAGTTGAAACTCATTCTAGTCTATTCCTTATGTTGGGTTGGTATAAAGGAGTAGGATCATCTGGACTTGAAATATAGAGAATAAAAATATGTAGCTAAACTTTTTATGTTGAATGTAAAGTTACCAGTTAATTGGGTACATAAGTGTTTTAAGACACTTATAAGAGTGTGATCTCATTTCCATCGGTTTATCTAATGATACGAGAATGACATGCATTATATAAATTAATTCCCATTAGGAGTGTATATTTAATTTTGAGTAATGATTTATTATTTGGAAAAACTGTGTTGATTTTTGAAAAATTTTGAAATTGTTTTCAAATGGGGGGATTGAAAAAGGACATGATTGTGCTATTTTGAAAGTGGGTTGATTTTCAAAATCATGGTGAAATTTTTAAAAATTGGTTTGAAAGAGTAAAGTGTTTATTTCTGGAAATTGTTTTTTTGATAGTTGTGACGTGGTGGAATTTGAAATTATTGAGCCTTCAGTTTCTAGAGAGTGAGACTTATGGATTTTTTTTGTTTATAGAAAATGGAACCTGATGGGTATAGAAGAAACCAATCAGAAAAAGCTACTAAGAATTTAGTTTTACCTAAGCCATAGGTGAACCAACAACTAGTTCAGAGTATAGTCCAAGCTTTTCAGGCTACGGATACAGGGAACCAAATGAATTAACCAAGGAAAGTGGATCATTCTATTTAGTTTCAAAAGTAGAATCCACTCATATTTTTGGGGTGATTTCAAACCAGAGAAGGCAGAGGTGTGGTTGAATAGGATGAATCAAATATTCGATTTCCTTGGCACACCACCAGAGTTAAAAGTCAAGTTAGTGATTTATATATTATAGGATCATGCATTATAGTGGTGGGATTTAGTTGTTTAGGATAAATTAGAGCAAGGCCTTTTATGGGTTGATTTTTATGAATTTTTCAAAAAACTATTCTATCCTCATACATTCAAAATAATAATAACAGTAAACTTTTTCAGCTTGAATAATGAGAATCTCTCAATGAAGGAATATGCAACTAAATTCATGAATTTAGTTCACTTTGCACCTGATGTTTCTGCTAGTGTGTCCTTGAAGGAATACATTTGTTAATCGGTGTTGAGGTCAGAAATTCATTGAAAGAATATCATGCTTCGTATTATGGATTGTAAAAATATGTTCAATGGAGAGATAGTTGTTGAACAAGACATCTCAAGAACTACGGGAGGAGGAAGCATGTTGATACCCATGGGAAATAATTGAAACTCTAATGATAGAAAAAATCGGGAGAGGGACACCTATTTCTAATGTAGTGGGATGACTAAAAATCAAATGGCCAGATCAGTGAATCTTCCTCCGAGACCCAAGAGAAAAGATAGATATTTTCAATATGGTTTATTCGACCACATGAAGCGAGAATGTACGACACCACCTAGAGCATGTCAAAATTAAAATCATATGGGGAATCATCGGTTTTATTGTCATAGTGCTCTAAGGTTGGGTGTTTGGGACACTTCTCAAGTGTCGTAGATGTCATATGCTTTGACGGGATGAGGTCAGCAGAATACCTATCATCAACAGAACTGAGCTAGCCATGGTGACTCTATGAATACCATGACTTCTCAATAAGGGAAATCTCAAAAAGGAAATAAGGATCGAAGTGTATAGAATAAGAATTTGTACGGAACTGGGTAGGTGATGGTGGATGATCAGTCTGGAACATTGATGGTTTGAGGTGTGATTCTTTTGAACTATACCCATATGTAATCTTTTTTTGGTATGGGTGAGTCCCCTTCATTTATTTCTTCTCATTGTTTTGATTTTTTGGGTTTAAATGTTGAGATGATGCCTTCTTTTTTGAAACTATGAACTTTTCTAGGTCAAATAGAATATTAATCCTTTATGTGTAAAGAATGTTCTATAACTATTGACAGAGATGATTTGATATGGTATTTATCTGTGCTAGAGATATATATTTATGATATAATCCTGGGTATGGATTGGTTGAAAATGTTCAAGTCCCACATCAACTGTTATACCCAACGGGTCAGTTTTATGACTGAGGATGGTGTCGAGCATCTCTTTAGAGGAGACCAGAATGTGAATACAAGTGAAACAGGCTTGTTAGCACCAAAAATTGGAATTATCTCATACTAGTTGGTAGAATTCACTTTGGAATCAATGAAAGATATTTAGGATACCAATTTTCCAGTAATTTTTAATCAGTTCCAATATGTTTTTCTTGATGATTTCTCTAGGTTTCCACCTATAAGGGAAGGGTATTTTATGATTTATCTACTTTTAGGGATAGTACTATCTCATTTATGTCTTATCTAATGGAACTAATAGAGATGTGGGAATTGGAAGTGTATTTTTAAGATTTAGAAAGCAAAGGGTTCATTCCTCCTAGCACATATTCGTGGATAGCACCAATCTTGTTTGTCAAAAAGGTAGATGGAACTCTTCATCTATGTGTGGATTATCATAATATTAACCAAGTTATGATAAAGAATCAGTATCCACTTCCACACATTGATTATATATTTGATAAATTGAGGGTATCTCAGTGTTTCTATAAAATTGACTTGCAATCAAGATATCACTAATTTTGCATCTGAAAAGAGGATATTCCAAAAATAGCTTCCAGAAGCAGATATAGCTATTATGAGTATGTGTTTATGCATTTTGGGATTATGAATAAACCAAAAGTCATTATAGAATTAATGAATTGGATATTTTAAATATATATGGTTTCTTTTGTAGTGGTGTTTTTGGATGACATATTGGTGTATTCAAGGACAAGAGCTGAGCTTGAGAAACACTTTTAAATGATGTTTTGAATATTTAGGGATCGTCGATTGTATACTAAACTTTCAAAGTGTGGTTTTTGGATATAAGATGTATGTTTCCTTGGACATGTAATCTTTCAAAGGGTTGTTTCTATGGATCGAGAAAAGATAGAGGTTGTTATCTCTTAGCAACCACTGAAGAACGTCTTCAAAATACATAGTTTCCTTAGTCTAGATGGTTATTACTAATGTTTTGATCATTACTTCTCACAACTAGCTTCACCAATGACATCTCTAACAATTAAAAATGTTTAATTCCAATGTAATGATTAATTTCATTTCAAGAGCTTAAATTTCACTTACATCAACACCAATCTTGATTTTTCTAGAATCATGACACATGTATGTGGTGTATTGTGATGCTTTGGGATCAGGTTTGGGATGTGTTATCAAGAAGGGAGATCATGTTATTGCTTATGGATCAAGGTATCTATGATTTCATGAGAAGAACTACCCAACACATGATATGGAGTTAGCTATCATGGCCCATGATTTGAAGACTTGGTGTTATTACATCTTTGGTGAGAAATTTATGGTGTTTATAGATTATAAGATCTTGAAACATATTTTATCACAAAAGGGATTTTAATTTGAGACAGATAATATGGATGGAGTATCTCCAAATTTTTGAATTTGACTTTATGTATACATCAGTTAAAGTCAATTAGGTGGTAGATGCGTTAATTAGAAAGTCATATGCTTAGTTGGAAAAAGAGGCTTCAGATCAGTGGCAGTTTATTCCAATAATAGTAGACATAAACTTGTAATGTGAAGATTGAGGTGATGTTGCAGTTTTCTTTCCAATTTCAGTGGTTCCAAATTTGGTAATAATGGTTAAAGAGGCAGATACATCTAATTATGAATGCATTTTTATATGGTTAAAACTCAGTGGTGGTAATACCATTGAGGGATGGAAGTTGGATGAGATTTCAGTATTGTGGTTTCATAATCATATGGTTGTACCATTGTCTTTTTAGGAACAAATTCTTCATGCATACCACCATCCGAGATACGCTATTCATTCTAGAATACATAATATGTATAAGGTGATGAAAGCATAGTTTTGGTCGGTTGACATGAAAAGGAAAGTGGCTGAGTTTATTTTGATATGCTTAAATTATCAGCAAGTTAAGGCATAGAATCAGCGACCCATAGGTATGTTTCAATATTTAACTATTCCTATTTAGAAAAGGGAGTAGATATCCATTTATTTTATAATAGGCCTCCCACGAATGGTTCAGAAACACAATTATATATGGGTGAATGTGGATTGAATCACAAGGTATACCCATTCATCCCTATTCATGAATCTCATACGGTGGAGGAATTGTCCAAAATCTATATCTGAGAAGTGGTAAAGAGGAATGGTATACCATTTTTGATAGTGTCAGACATAGATTTGAGTTTTACATCTCATTTCTATAAATACGTACAACAATACTCTAGAACTTAGTTGAAAATGAGTATGGTGTATTATCCTTAGAAGTATAGAAATTTCAGAAGGATGATTCAAACATTGGAAGACATATTGCGGACTTGTGTAATGGATTTTGGTGGCTCATGGGATGATCGCAAACCATTAGTAGAGTTCTCATATAACAATATTTATCAGTCCTCGATACATATTGCTCATTTTAAAGAATTTTATGGGAATCCTTATTGTTCTCCACTTTGTTGGGTGGAAATAGGTGAGACATCACTGGTTGGGTCAAGCCTTTTCTAAGAGAAAATGGAGAATATTCAGTTGATTGAGAAGATAATGGAGATGGCCTAGATTCATCAGAAAACATATGTGGATCATCATTGATGTTCATTTTAGTTCTAAGTGAGTGATCATCTGTTCTTGAGAATCACTCCATTGCTAGGGGTCATTTTTTTGGAAAGTAGGGTAAGTTATTTCCTTGACACATAGTCCTTTTGAGATATGGGAATGGGTTGGTGAGGTGGAATATCGGTTGAATTTTCCACCATGGTTTAGTGCAGTGCATAACATGTATCTCATTGAAGAAGTATCAGCCTAATCCTAAACATATGCTTTGATGTGATCACATTAAGCTAGACCCAGATGCTTTATTGGAATATGTGTTGATATGAATTTTGTATAGGTAAGAGAAAGTCTTGTGTGGGAAAATAATAGGTCTTCTGCATGTTTTGGGGAAAATGGTCAAATTCAAGAAGATACATGGGAATGGGAGAAATAAATGGTCAATAAATGTTATGAACTCTTACAAGGAAACACTGGTTTTCTACTCTCTAGAGACATAAAGGCCAATGGTGGGGAGAATGTTTCACCCCTGGTTTCAATTTAGTAACCCTTTCTTTATGATTTTTAATTATGAAAAGTGCTTGGGTTAAGTTTGGGAGGGTTTTTTAAGAATTTTTTAAAGTTTTGGGGATTTTATAAAGATTCATGATTTGATAATGGTCAGTGGAAACCATGAAACTCTTATAGGAAACTGTGCATAGTGAAACAGGGGCTTTTGGGTAGGTGCACGGTTAGGCACATTGTTTGGCCAGACAGTACAGCCATGTAGGACAAAACGTGCAAAGTGGGACAGAGAGATTTTTCATGGTTGGTGCATAGCTTTTCTAACCATGAAATTTCCCTATTGAGGTAGAGGTTTGTACACATTTATCACATGGTTTTCCTAACTATGTAACTAACCATCCACAATTTAAAAACTAGATCCTAAAAAAGTGGATCTAGGTTGGGATTAGCTCTAAACCCCTCTTTTTCCCCAATTTGGCCCTAAGTCAATATTTATTCCTCCTAAAGGCTCTGAAATCTCTCCCCATTGAATTTGAAGTGACACAAAGGTTTTTCTTGGTGCTTTTAATCCAAATTCCCATGGTAAGTCTTTGTTTTACTTCTTTTTTTTTGTAGTTTTCCTTAGATCTACTCATCTTTCCTCTATAAATTTCTTAGATATAATATTTTATAGACATATATTGTGTGTTTGATGACAATATTAATGATATATGGCTATGTTAATGTTATTAAATGAGATCTAAGGTGGGTTCTTGGAGATTCAACCTAGTTTCATTGGTGTTTTTTTGTCGTTCTTCATTTTCTTCATAATTCCTGAGGTAGGTGGCTTCGCTCTCAACTCCTATTATTATAAATTAAAGGATTAATTTCAAATTGGTTAAATTTCTTGAAATTTATTGTGAAATTGGTGTGAAAATCATGTTAGAAACCTTATTTAGTGACTTTTTTTGTGGTTTTGTGGATTTTTGGAAATTGGCTGTGCAAAGTGCTTTGTTTTCTTGATTTTAAAATTTTTATTTTAAAATTTTTATTTTAAAATATAGATTTTTCATATTTCTGGAAATTTTTTATTTTAATTTTTTTAAATAAAATAATGGTTTTATTGAAATGGTTTGAATTTATTGGTTTGAAATGGTTTTGGTATACAAGGGTTTGCGTGAGTTCATGCTTTTGATGTGAACCTGAATAATGGGCATGTACCATTGGGGTACAATGGGACATGACCCTAGATAAGGAGAATGTTTCATTGGGGAACACGGTGATTGGACACTTAGTGATGACTTGGTGGATGGATGAGAAACCGCTCATGAGTATGGATCTGTCACAGAAGAATACTTTTGTGGGTGTTTATGTGAATCATGGATTTAGGTATGCCAAAAAGGAAGGTGAAATGGTTTAAAGACTTGTTTGGTTGTTTTCCTTGGAAGTTTTTTTATTATGGAAATTATTTAATATTTTGATATAAATTTATCAAATGTTTTGAAGTGTTTTATATATATTTTTTTATATAAATGTTCTAACTTTTTCTATCCAAGTGGTGTGAGTAGGGAATTCATTTGGGGAAAACCTACTCAGTTTCATTACTCTCCCATACTTTTTCACTTTGGTGCTTTTGTAGATATTGTTTATCAAGACACAGTTAAAGGTATCATATCACACTTATTTAGTGGTGTTTCTTGATACATGGGCATGGAGTTGGATTTGGGGTTTAGATTATGTTGGGTTTTCTTTTTTGGTGTCTTGAAGCCTTTGAGTTTTGTTGGTTCTGGATTCCACTACGTACTTTGTTATTAGTATTATTCTGTTATGGTACTCTGATTGTAGTTGGGTTTGATTTTTGATTTGTTATACCTTGAGTGGTATATATTATTATCATGCATCATTTAGTGGATATTTTTTTATAGTTAGTTTGGTTGTGTTGTTTTATTTTCAAAGGGAAAATCATCCTCCGACTGTTTTGAATCCCTTGGTATTTATTTCTAGCTTTTGGCGTCTTGGGGATTTTTCTTAAGGCCTAGTAATATACTTCAACATTCTCAGTCAAATGAGGTTGGGATGAAAATTACACCTATAATATCATTAAAGGAATTATATTCATGATAAAACATGTAAATTACTAGTATATATATCCCATGGAAAAAAATATAGGTTCATAACATGGCATGTGTCTCAAAGAAATAAAATTGAGACAAAATTACATTACAAATTTGGTAAATTTTGAACCATAAACCCCATGAAATAATGATCATAAAATGGATATGAAAATACCCATAAATTTAAGTATAAGTCTCATAGAATATATTCATTTTTATTATATACACCACACAAAAGAAACGAGTGGTGAACAGGGCATGTGCCACACAGATATAAAAATTGAGATGAGAAAAACCCTTACCTTAAGTCTTGAATTTCTTTGTACATGTTCAAAACTTATGTATAATAAATATAAGTTTATTATACATATTTCATGAAAAAATATTCTTATATATTATATAATATATTATTTCTTATGACTTTATATTACCCGTTTATTAACAACTTCATGTTAATGTTACATTTCGAGTAATATCCACTTTATTTTTCGTATATGTTACGAGTTTTTATTATTGTACCTCTTACTTATATCATGATTTATTTATTTACAGAATTTAAAATAGTATATTAATATCATATATATTCATTATATATTTATTTATAATAATCTATAAATGATATAAGTATGAAATGGAATACACCATTCATTAAGACAGTAGGCCATATGTACACATGAACGTTGTTTCCGTATTATTATCATATTGAAGGAATGAAGGTAAATGAAATATATTTACATATATATATATATATATATTATAGTAGAATTATTATATCATATATATCATATACGTTTACTGAACCCATCCTTAATACATTCCATGTAGAGTGTGAATGAATCACATCGCTTGGAGGAGGCGGTACTCCACACTTCCCCAAATGAAATTATCGTATTTACACAAAAATGGAAAGAATGAAGGTATCTGTTATGTAATAATTAAAGAAGCATAAATAAATCATAAATTTCATATATATAATATAAATATAGATTTTCCATCATAATTCTCAAATATGAGAGGTGGTAAAGGAAAAAACGAACAACATCATTTCGTGAGGCGGTAGTTCACCGTATACAAGAATGGTAAGTTCGTTACCAATTAGATGGAAGTGCGTGTAGTTGTAGGTAGAAACCTTAGAAGAAAAACATATATATATATATATATATATAGGATAATGATGTTATTATATAATCATGGAATAATAATATTTTATGGGGTGGATAATGTGAATAAAATAAAGGATCTTGAGGAAGGATGTTACCTCTTATTTGGGTAACTTCTTTTGGTTTGAACCAAAGGGATTCCTTGGATGGATTTATTCCCAAAGGGGGGGTCCTAGGATGGAGGGAGGGATATTGGAAAATTATTTGAGCAGATTTTGGGTGAGAAAAAGGTCTTTATATGTGTGAATAATGGAGAGGGATGAGTGCCTTTTTATAGTGGAGGAGGAGTTCCATTCTTGTAAATTATGGAAAATCAAATTCCACACATGTTTTTCCCAGGTAAAGTGGATAAATTAATAGAAAACAATAGATAAAAGATATTATAGTGTCTAAATATGAACATAAAATGGAGTTTTAACAATTTTCTTTGTCATTTTGGTCCTTATGTTTGAGGTTTAGTCCCTTATTAAGATAATTTTTCTCTTAATCGTTGTAATTTATTTTAATTACATTCACTAATATTTTTGGTCAAAAAATAAGTTTAACTTATTATGAATTATAAATTATTTTTATTCCAAATATTGTATCCAATTTTCCAAATTCTAATCACATAATTGGTATAAATTCATTAAATATTAATCCTGTATAAGGGATGACAATGTCGATTTTTAAAATAAAAATGTTAAAAAGTTTGCTATGTTTTTATATCTAATTTCAAAGTGAAATTGATACAAATGACCTAAATTGGATTAATTTATATATAATTTATATAATTATACTTTAAATCCAATTATAAATATAATTTAACCTTATAAATAAATTAGTGAAAAGGCAGTTTTGAATTAAAATTCAGTATTTTTCACTATTTAGCAAAAAAAAATATTTACAGAAAAATATCAAAAATTCACCCTAACCTAATTTTTATGATTATATTTTAAAAAATAATTTTTTTTATAAAAGTTTCAAAATTTATATATAAAATAGGATCTCCATCAAAAGGCTGTAAACTAATTTTATAAAAATATAGATTTTTATGTGTAATATTGAGTTTATTCCTATCTTATGCCTATAAAATATATTAGATAAATGTAAAAAATATTTGATTGAATATATGAAATATAAATTTCATTAATATCATTCAAAAATAGTAATTAATTTAAATTTTTAGTATAAATTCCTTTGTGAGCATAAAAGTAATTTTTTTAACATTCCCTTTATATTCAATTAGTTCTTATATTCATTTATAATTAATTTTTAACCAATGAATTAAACCATATATCTTCATAAGTTAGTTAATACTATTCATAACCTCCAACTTCATAACTAGGTTATATCTTATTATATTAAATAATAATATTTTTAATAATATATTATTATTCAGTAAAACATGTCTTTCATGTTACGTAATCCGTCAAGGAAAATTAGTCTTATGTGTAACGTAAGGTAACCTCAGTGTTTTGTGTAGAGAAAGACAAACTTTATGTTGTGTGTAGTGTATGATTAACATGGTGTTTCATATAAATCAAGTCAAACTTAGTGCTTTAATAATAATAAAAACTTTTTTCATTGTTGTGTGAAATGGAAAATATCAAAAAGATTAAATTAATTTGAAAAAAAAATATTTTAAAAAATATTTGGTTGTTACATACATGGTTTGGATGAATGGTTTATTGAACCATCTACCAAACATGTGACTTCAACTGGAGTTGTACAAAATGTTCTGCACTTCTTGCACATGGTTTGACAGACCATCCACCTTAGTCATGCACACCATGGATTTCCTCAGATTTCACTTTGAAATTTGGAATTTCCTAAGATACCACTCAGGGTACTCCTGCAACTTAGAGTAGTTGAACACCATATCAAAATATCTTATGTGAAAACACTATAAATCAAAAAAAATACAACTCCTTACCACCCATGTAAATTCAAGGTCTAGCATGATGAAGAGTTGTCCAAGAACTTCTCTGCACCCACCACTCAAGATCCAACAATACAAGCTCTAATATATATTTACCCCCAAATAAAAATTAGTTATAATACCATTTTTTATGAAACTAATTATGGTTGACTTTATACATCACTTAGGTTAATATTCCATAAGGCTCGAGGTGTGTTCTCAATTTCCCTGGGCTTATGACAAGCATCAAGGTTTCACAAGTAAACACAAGGGGGAATAATTTCACCCTCATTAAAAACTTGGATCAACAAATATTCCGACTAGGAAAATATAATGTGGTATCCTTACATTGAATAACCATTTTAAAATAAATAATAAAAACCAAAAAATGCACTCTAACCAAACATATCATAGAAAATATAAAAAACCCAAAAATATTTTCCAAACATTTTTATTAAAAAGTGACCAATTTATATAAAGGTTTTACAATCCAAAAAGAAAAAAAAATCACAAAATTTATTTGGGTAGGTCTATACATTACACAACAGTCAAAAGAATTTGGTGAAAAAACCTAACATCTCCACTTGACTCTCAAGTCACCACCATAATTCAAATATCACATGCTTCCCAATAGGGAGAAGTGGAAAACCAACCTATAATCCATAACCATAAAACCAATATAAAACATGAAGACAATATACCCACCAATGTGAGTATACAGGGTATGAAACAAAGGCCGGTAGGATACCACCATGTTTCTATTACATTTTATATCTTTAAAGAAACCAAGTTTACTATATATAAAGTAATAAAAAAATAGGTTCTCATTTACTTTATACAAAATGGAAATAAACATACCATACACATCTCATTTCTCAAAATTCACCTTTAGTAAAACATTCCTAAAATAGGACATACCAAGGTAATGTCATTTCAAAAACCAATTATTTACCTTTTATAACCAAAACATACTGTATTTCAAAAGAAAATAAGTAAAACCTTCTATGTTTTTTAAACATCCCTTTTGAAACAAAAACCCTCTCATGGTTTAGAGTGAAATTTAAAATAAACATTTCATAAGTCTTTCATTTAAATAAATTTCCACCTTCCCTTTTGAAAACTCAACACACACATACACATGCTCAACATGGGTATAAGAAAGTGAAAACATACTAAAATTTGAATCCATAATGTGTCATAAATGAATAAAATAATTACAAGAAAATACTTTTGATAATAATTATTTAGAATAAATAACCAATACATTGAAATAGGCTCAAGTGATAGATAATAAACTCACATTCCAATATATAATAATATCACATAACATATGATATATATCTTGTGGCAAGAACCTAGGGACTAATAGTGTGATTAATGGATGTGAAAAAGTGAAACCAACTATCGATACTATAATGGTTATACATCCTACCACTCGAATCACTCTCAAATAGTCTCTTAGGAGACACCCACTATTGAGGTCATAACATTCAACTTTTGTATACTAGTCGGTGTATAAATATCAACCATTATAGATACAATCCCTATAATCCCCATTTAGTAGCCTAGTGTTCCTTATGTCATATATATTAAAGGTGGACCACTATAAAACCAATGTAAATCTCATTATAAACATAAATACCATAGTAAATATAACATGTTAATCAAATATTTTCCACCTAAAACACATCCCCTTCAATAAAGATCACATGTCCAATCCCACATAACCCTGAGTTAAACTTCATAAAACTATACACATGTACACAAGCATAAACAAAGGGTAGTAATTTTGTGTAACTAGGGTGTAACATTGATCAATAAACGACATCACAGAAGGTTCCAACCAGACCTTATCTTCATAATAAAGATGATATTCCTTTGAAATACCTTTTTAAAATTTATTTTGAACCTAAACAAAATTCTAAGTGGAATCATACAAAACATAGAATCATAATAAATGTACAAATTTCGAAATCCTATTTTAAAATCACCATTTTTAAAAACAATATTGATTCCAAAAAACACACAAACCATACCAAAGGATCAACATTCCCAATCAAACAAGGAATTGATCCAAAAAAATTAACTCAGTAGGATGAAAATACCACTTTTTAAAACTTGTAAATACTTTAAAATGTGCAAACTAGTTTCTTAAAATGAGTTGGTTTCTTTAAAATAAGGGAACCTATGACAACCCATATCTTAATACGTCTTAATTCATGATTGATTGTATAAAGATATAGTTAATACAGACCCAGAAGATTGTTAGGACTAGTTTCTTTGGGTAATTAGGTACATATCATAATAACTTGATACAAAAATACAAATACATAATCTAAAACTCAATAACATTCCCTTAAATTTCTTTGGTCTTCTAAAATTGTACGAGATAACCTGGGGATGCACATAACAAAGGGGTTTCATATAAATTAAAGTAATGAAATAATCAAATAATAATATGATGAAAGTAATACATGTGAGTCAATAGGAATATAAATTTAACATAATAGGGGTGATAATCATAAACTTAAATATCAAATCTTGATAAAATATGATAATATAAAGGAATTAAGGGAATATTAGAACAACATAAAACATTACATCATAAACATAAGTCAAGGATAACCACCAATACATCACAACTTAGTGGGATTAGGATAATCTCTTATGCACAATACATGGCATATCATGAGATAAAAACATTACCAAATACATTGGAGAGATATATAATTTTGGGCCCACTAATCACATTCATATCATGTACATGCATAAGTGTGTCATATAGATTATACTAAATAAGGATGTATTTCATTATTTTTAAACCTGATATTATGAAGTGTGGGTTACATAAATGGAATTACCCAATAAATTAATAATGGGTAAATCTAAATGAATACCCTTGAGTGGAAATAGAGATGTGTATTCACTCCATAAATGTTTGGCATGGAAAATCATAGGGTAATTTCGACAGCATAACGGGGTGCATAAAGATTCATGGAAGGGTTTAATGAGAGTGAATGGGGTATCACAACACATGTAAATCATAGTTAAAGTAATATTAATTTCTAAAAAGATATCCCAATATGAACAATTGTGAATAAAAAGGCAAAGTATGAATAAGATTCTTGATTAAAGAGAAGGATAGGATCCCTTTCCATAATTAGTCACTTCAAAAAGCTTGGGAGGAGTTTCTTAAGAACTTAGTGACAAATTGGGAGGGATCTAGAGAGGAAAGGGGAGTGTAAATTCATGCTCAAATGATTTTAAGTAAAGTTTAATGGGAGGCTAGGTAGGATTTTATATCAAAATAAAGGATAATTCTTTTTTAATTTCAAAATATATGTTTAGAATTCTATATGATAAATTAATACAAACCACAAAACATATCATGGTTTTTACCCATTGTTTCTACAAAATAGAAGTGGATTTGATTATTTTATAAGTCTAATAACCTAAATCCATAAAATAATATGCTCAGTTATGTGTAAGTGAGTCATGTTTATAAATAATGGATTTTAAAACCTTAAAATATAATATAGGTTTTGGGGGATTCATTAAGGGATTGTAAAATTAATAAAATATCATCAAAATATATTATTTTAAATGGTAAAAATAATTTTTATCATGGATACTCTTTATAGTATTTAATCCATCACTTTTTGACTTTTATGATGTCATAATACATATTATATAATTATATCATATTTAATTTTTATCAAAAAATCTGACTCTCAAAAAATTATGAAAAAAAATAAATGATGTTCATGTTTCAAAAATAATATTTATTTTATCAAAATAATTATCTAAATATAATAATTTACAATTTTGAATAAAAAATCCCCATTTATTGAAAAATAATGGTTTTTTACAATAACACTTTTATGACCCTTATAAAAATTAAATTTGAATTTGGAAAATTATATTATTGTTTATATTTAATAAATATTATTTAATAAAAAAATTCTATTGAAATATCACTTATTTTCAAAAAATATTGAATTCATAAAAAATAGTGTCTTGGTTGAAACTCTATATTTCCCAAAAACACCAATTGTGTTTCATCATATTAAAATATAATTTTTATCAAATTTATTATTTAATCATTATAAAGTAATAAAAGATAAATATAATCATTGTAAAAATATAGAAATTCATTTTGTTAAGGTCTAGATACATAGCCGTTTATTACACTAGTGAATGCCCTAAGGGTAAGGTATACGATTGTAAGATTTTCTTATGGTGGCTCGGTGAACATGGATTGGAATATAATCTTGATAAACTTGAACATATACCAAAAATGGTTTTCCTCGAGCATTATTTGTGGAATCTCAACTTTGTATTAGTCAAGGAAAAATCCCAGTGATTTTATCTCCCTCAGAAGCTCCGATAAATAGACTTTATAGGGTATAATCAAATTGTTCAAGGAAATCACTTCCTTTTTCTATGTCAAATGGAATTTTTATAACACAATATATATACTAATCATGTGATCACTATATAACGGCTATAATATCAACATTTATGATGGTTAATAGTATTTAATTCAAATAATATATAACTTATAACGATCCAAAATAACCAAATTAGTGTATGTGTTTTCTATAATTTCTTTTCTTAATATGGAATTTACTCATTTAAAAATTTGATTTTATTTATAAATGTTTGAGTCATTATAAAACCCCTTTTTAAATGTAATGAAACCCCTATATAAATAAGGAAGATTATTTTTAATACATGGGAACCTCTTAAAATAAGAAACCCCATTTTAAAAATATAATGTTTCACTTTATAAATTCAATTTGGCCTAAACCACCATGAAGCGTTCATTTTTATTTAGAAAAAATTAATGGAATTTTATCAAACACCTTGAATGCATAGAATACCATTTAGAAACAAAGTATCATTGAACTAAAAAATTAACCCATTTTTTCAAAAGGAAATCCTAAAAACCATGGAGAAACTTTTATAAAACAAAAATTAGGTGTCATAAATATCACAATTTTAGTTCAAAATACTTTTAAAGCACCAAGAAAATAAGGAACTCTTTATTAAAAGGAATCATAATAGAAACACATACCGCAAGTGGTGGAATCATTTCACCTTCGATGTAAATTATTAGAATCAGTCTCCTAGGATGGATCACAAACTTAAAAAACTAAACCCCTAATTTAGGACAAACCCAAACATTAAAATCATCCCATATGGCCACTTGGGTTAGAGGAAAAGAGGTAAAAACAAGAAACTTGAAATAGGAGGAAGGAGAAGCCCTTACCCTTTGATTTGGGGGAGACACCTCCAAGAAACCACTCTAATAACACCTTATAAGAAATTCGAGGAGAAAGTGAAGTCTGGGATAGGTTTTATAGATGAGGGGTTCGAGTGAGGGGAGATTTTGGAAGATGACATAAATAAAAAGAACCCAAAATGACAAAAATGAATCAACTCAAGCAGGCTTCATAACATTCTTGTATGGTTTACCAAACCATGTGCAAAACGTGTGATCACCACTACACCTAAACAAGCTAAGTTGTATGTTTTCTTACATGGTTTCCTAAACCAAGAACCTAATTTTGAATCCCTATAAAATTCTCAAAAAACTTCATATTTTCAACCTATGACACCATGAACCTAAGTGAAAAATTGATCACATAAACACAATCAACAAAGTGAATTTTTAAGATGTCATGAATTCTGAGTGACTCAAGATGGTGGGAAATATCCATGAGGTATGAGTTGAATTACTTACATATTTATAGAACATGGAAGATAACAGATTGACCTACTAGGAAAAGAGAGATTTATAACAAATGGGTTTATTGTAATAAAGAATAAGTAGATAGTAGAAAATGGTCCAAATAAAGGATTTCATTAAAGGCTTTAAATAAATGAAATTTGTGTATTCATCAAAGATATTTTTTGTAGTAGGAATGTATTTAATGATTTGGATAGTACATATAATGGTTTCCATAAAGGGTTATATTGTAAAACTCTAATATTTTAGTATTAATTTTCCTTTAAATAAATACTATATTGAATATCTTGTTTAACATGTAACTCTGAACTAAAATAATATGTGATACATTTTAATGAGATAAAAATATTACAATTAAAGATAATTTTATTATAAGAATAAAATATATAGAAAAATTAAGTAAATAACAAGTGTATTAAATACACATGTAAATAAAAATACTGAAAACATAAAATATTTATCATTGTGGCTTTCTATAAGGATCCTAACCCTGATTCAAACTATGGAAAAGGTAGAGAATTAGAAATATAATAGACATTTTGAAATATAAAAAAATATGATGAATTATTTTAGGTTATATATAGGAATAAAATATGATTATTATATATAATCATTGGTCTTTTATATTTTTTGAGATTATATTACCATTGAAATATAATTGTTAAATTAGTGGGTATAAATATAAGTAACCACATTATGAGATATATATACAAAATTAATAGAATCAAGTAGTACAAGTATTCCTTATGAGGCTCATTTTTCTAATATTTGAAGGTAGGTGTTTTCACTAGGGTTTTCCCTAGACCAATCCCAATTTTAAATCTAATAAGTGCGTCATGAGTGAAATCATTTGTAGAAAAATTTTAGGATTGGGAAAATCACTATGAGATCCATGCTAGCTGAATCATCACTCACAATAACCACCATTGATTATCTTATACTTATGTATTATGTGTACATTTTAAGGGGTTATTTAAGTATAAATTAGGATGTTATAAATATGTACTTATCAATGTAATAAATTATATATCGCATATTTATTTTTATACATTTCACATTTCTACTTTTAAAGAAAAATAATGGTTATTTTCATAAACATATATTCAATTAATATAGGTAAATAACTAATAAATTCATTTTATTCTTAAAAATTTATTTATAATATATTAAATATGATAAATTTACATCTATCCAATATTTATTACTTAGAAAGTAATAATAATAAATCTATTTTAAGCTTAAAATATATATTTTTCCTAAAAAACATTTTATATGTTATGTGCACTAATAATAAAATTAATTTTTATCAACTATAGAAATAGAGTCTAATAAAATGGTTTTCATATTATTAATAATTGTATCCAAATTTTTTAATAATTCCATTTTCATTTTTAACAAAAAAAATAATTTATCAATGTAAATATTAGTTTTCATGGTAAAATAATGTTTTTTAAAGAATTATTTTTATTAACATTGTGTGATTTTTATAAATTAAATTAATATATTTTAAATGATTAATCTTATAATATGTTTAAATATATAAAAATATATTAATACTCATTTGATAAGTATTTTATAAGAAATAATAAAATACAATTGATATATAAAAAGTCATTTTTATACAAAATGGTTTTTCTATATATCATATGTTTTAATTTAAAAGTTAATTTTATAATTTTTAGATATTTAATTATATTAAATATAATATTAATTATTTTTTATCACATTGAAATTTTTTAAGAGTTTTCATCTTATATTTTTATTAAAAAAAATTATCATGGTAAATATTTAACTAAGGTTAATGAGGGTAAAAAGAGGCAACTAATGTGCCTCAAGTTTTGATAAATTATCATGAAAATTATACCATTTATAAGAAATTTTAAATATTTTAAATTAATAACAACATTTTTCTTCAAAATTTTCTCACCTAACTCCTATGTGATTCAATCTTTACCCCTCACCTAACATTCAATTCCAAGGAAAAGTCTCCCTTTTCACTGATAAAAGGAGATAACTTCTATCCACTTAAAATCCCATTTTTCAATCAAACTTATCTTGAAATTATATCCATTTTACATATACTATAATCCAATTCCACGTTTTTCAGACATTTTTTACAATAAATTTTCCTACGCCCTCCATTTCCAAGAAGTTTTTCAGGGGAAGAATCAAGTCTTTGACGTGAGTTTTATCCACTCCCAAACCTTTTCTTATCTATATTTCTCCTCCAAACCTATTCTAATTATAATTATATAATTAAATTATTTTCATTATTATACTTATATTTTATTATATTAATTAAACAACCATTATCTATCTCCCTATTATCCCTTCAAAAAATGAAAATGTCGCTTGTACTACGTTCGGACTTCCGCATCCATGAACAATATATTTCATTTTTCGTAATTTCCTTTCATGGATGATTCTAAAAATGGGTTTAATGAATAAAAATTATATTTAAGACATGATTAATATTTTTTAAATATAAATTAATAATTCTATTAATAATATTAATAATAACTAATTATTATAAATTTTAATGTTTAAAATGAGAATATTAAGAAGAAACATGATTTCTTACTTCTAAGTAATACCATCAAATAAATTATATTCTTATTATAAATCCTAAAAATTATGATTTATATATTTAATAAAACCAAGATAATATCATTATACTTATTTAATAATAATATTATAATCACTTTCAAAACCATACTCATCTGTAGATTTCAGCTTGTTCTTATTTGGGTCAGTATAACCACCTACATGAATGATATAATAAATTTCTATCACGTAGGACTATAGAAAAATAATTAATAGTAAAATTTTGTGTAAATTATTAAATAATGTTTTATTTTTTGTTTTAAAATTTTAATTTTAATATTTAAACTCATTATTAATATATCACCTTTTATTCGTTAAAAATTATTAATATAAGCTCATCACTGATTTCATAATCATGAATCATAATTAAAATTATTATGGAATGAAATTATAACCATATAAATAATTATTTTAATTTAATTATATTACCTTAAATAATATATGAATGATTAAATTACTATCAAATAATTGGGATTTATATCAACATTATGAGACTTTTATGAAAACATCAAGTTTAATAATATCTGATGATGAAAATAATCTATAAAAAACTAATTTATATATAGAGAATGATTATAAATAAAGAGTATAAAATTTATTTTATATGAATAATTTTATTAAATAAGTTATTAATATGGTTATGTTTATTATAAATTATGTTATATAATGTCTAACCAAGCGATAATCCAAGGTAAAGGATTTTGTTAACTCAAATATCCTATCTTTGAGTTATAATGTTTCCTCACGAACTTATTCCTTTTATGTTTGGTTTATTCCACCCTAAGACTTTATTATATGTTTATATATATTTATATATGGGTAAAATTATATATTTAATTAAAATATAATTCCTTGATGAATTTATTTCTCATAAAAGTACAATGTTGTTAAGAATAATTATCATCTTTTAAGAACTATTTTCCACCATGTCAATATTTATTCTTTTCACAATTTTTTTTCTTTTTAATTTTTAAATTAAAAATTTTAATATATCTTCTAATATTATTATTTATATTTAAATATTTTTAAAAAGTAATTTTTTACTTTTATGATGTGGGTTTCAATAAAGGTATATTTAAAATATTAAAAATATTTTTCCTTTTATGGTAATATATTTTATCTTCCACTCTAAATTTCATTTGGATAATAATTATGTATTTTTGAAGGATAATTTATTAAAATTTCTTTCCAAATTAAGTTTTAAAGTGTCTTCATTTGAATGGTATCTTTGAAACTGTATTTAACTTCATATATTTACGAATATTATTTAAAATGTTTTATGATATTTGTTTTTATGAATTCTATTCCATTTTACTTTTTATCTCCAAAATATTTATCTTATATGGAGTTGTGTATTGTGAATAAACCTCTAAATAAATTTATGAAATACTTCATTTTAATGATTTAATTTTTCGTATCAATCGATCTAATTCATTAAGTCATTTAATGTGATACCATTTAGAAACATCATGAAATGCATTTTCTTTCCATGGTTCTTCAAGATATGATATTAGATTGATTTTTTTGTCACACATGTGCATGGATTATCATTATTATATTTATTAGGTTTGTTAAATCTTTGATACAAGTTGGAACCACTAAATCTATAAGACGGGTTGGGTCCATTAAATCACTAAGACAGGTTGGGTTTGTTAAATCCCTAAGATGGGCTGGGTATGTTAAATCCTTCCAATGAAACGGTTAATGTTTTATATCAAATTATATAATGATGTTGTGTATTTAAGTGATTTTAGTTAGATATGTTCACAAAATTATGATTTCTCATTCTTATGCTTATTCCACATTTCTTTATTATATACTCATATAATTATCAATGGCTCATAATTATTGTATCGGGATTCCGCACTCTTATTTCATGGAACATGTTTGATCATTTGAGATTATATGACCTTATATCATGTTTTATGAAACATTTATAAGTATTTACCTTACTTTTCATTTGATTTCACACCTTCTTATTTTTTCCATTACTCAATTTATAAATAGGATTATAACATATGATACATTTAAAAGGAGTTCTAGTGTGGTACAATTATGTAGAAATGTTCATAATTATATGAAAAATATTTTTATGTAGTTAATCTTCAAAGAAAATAAACCTTTGTGTTCTGGGATCATGTGATTATTTTGATATGTAATGCTAAATGTTTTTAAATTTATATAATTTAACCTTAATTCAACTTTCTTATTATCAAAGCAAGTAATTAAAGAATGTATTTTTAGCACTGGATTTGAGATTGCAGTTCTAGTACATCTCATAAATCTTGATTAGTTATGTGTTTAAACCACATTGCATCATGGATATTTAGAGAAATATATTTATATATATCATCTAAAGGGTTTATTTTAGATATAAAATGATCAATTGGTGTATCATCACAAGCATGGTTTATATGGGCTGAAACAAGTACCCAAAGTTTAACTCTTTCATGGGAAGATAAAAGTTGTTCTGGAGAAATACAAATCATAATTATTACTATTAGGTTTTTGATGATATTGGAATTATAATTCTATTTCTCTATGTTAGTGACATGAATTTATCAGACCCATGAAGGAAAGGATTGAGGATTCAAAGGATGAATTGTCTGGGTGTTTTGAGATGAAGGATCTCGGTCCAATAAAATGAATTTTGGGGACATGGATTATGAGGGATATATAGTTTGAAAAAAAATTCTTTACATAGTATTACTATGTTTTGAAGGTGGTATAGTGATTAATAATTAGTGACTTGAATCTTGTAACCACTCTCGTAGTTAGACACTTCAATTTGAGAAAAGAGAAGTCACCTAGAATGTAAGAAAAGGATGAGTACATGTGAAGGTTCCATTTGAATCATATTTTTAAATCTTAATGTATTCCATGGTTTGAATGAGGATATAAATTTTACAATCAATGGATTTTTTCATCACATTCATGGATAATCTCAAAATGGGTCACTGGGAAGTGGTAAGGTGGATGCATTAGTATCTCTAAGGTTCTAGAATCTTATCACTAAATTTCCGAATAGATAATTTTTTACACAGTTTTTTGATTCAGAAATTGGTTGAGATGAAGACACTTTTAGGAGAATAACTATCAATTTGTTCACTTGTGGAGGAAAAAAATTAGTTTGATATCAAAAACTTTAACTTGTGGTTGAACTTTATATAATGGAGTCAGAGTACATTTCATAAACAGAAGATGGGAAGGAGTTGATTTGGCTAAAGGGGAACTGGAGGCTCTCATTTAAGGAGAGGTCCCCTAAATCCCATTTATATGTGATTAATTTTTTTATGTTATATTATATGACTAAGATATCATAAAACATGTTTTAATTCTCCATCCACTTGACAATATTAAAGTATGATTGGTTATACCATATCGTAGTGTAATTGTAATGTATGATATATAATAACATCCTATGATTATGGAATATGAATGATAATATTTATCATTTTTGAAGCTCCAATACACTTATCTATAATGAAAAAATCCATTTAATAAGACTAAATGGATGGGAGATGCATTCATGCAAGCGTTACATGAATTGGCCAAGGTATTTACTAATGTATTATAATGCATGAGTAAATAAAATCTTATCTAAGGTGCATCCTCAAGGTATATTTAAAAGGGTTATACTACCATGTGATGGTGTAATAAAGATTTATTGAGAACTGGATGAAACCTCCCCCACCTCATATATCTCTTATCTTACCTATTTTATGTCATGTGGTCCTAGCATGTTATAGAGGGTGTAGAATCTCGATGGAGCATTGAGTGATTCAGTGTCTCATGGATACCTCCAATGTAGGGATTTAATTTTCCACTACTCAGGTGATATTTATCAACCAAATATAATGATGATGGATGAAAAATTTCTATGGTGTATGGTACACATTTATAGTAAGTTTATTTATAGTATCAATGGTTTCATTTATCAATAATGGTTTTATATTGGTTTGAGATTATTTATTGGACCTATTGTGTTTAATAAGAGTTTTAAGATCCCTTAAAACTTAATATTGGTTTCAAAGTCTTTCCATACATTTAGATTCAATAAACCTAGCACTCAAAAGAAGTAAGGAAGTTATAAAAATATTTTTTTATACTTATAGTGTGATTCACTTTTCTAACAATACAATGATTCACTCTAGGATGAATAATATTTAGTTGAAGTATCACTTTATCTATAATTTGTTGGAGGATATAATGTTAGAGCTGTAGAAGGTGGATGGAGTTCATAACTCGGAAGATATATTAAAAAAGGTTGTAAATTGAGAAACTATTGGTTATTTTTGTGTATCAGTGGGGCTATGATAACCATAAGAAAGTTGGTAAAATCATGATGTTGTAAAGGGAAGATTGAGATCATAATGAATTTTTTAATTCAAACAAAGGACTTGGTGGTGTATCTTGAAATTTAACCTCATGTGAGAGACTATTAGGTTCATCCATGTGAGAATATTTTTTTGGTTAAGTCTTGGTAACTTCTAAAAGGAGTGATTCTAAAAGTTTAGAATAGATTCAGATAGAGGATATGGTGTGGTAGTGAAAATGTCTAGAAGTAAAAAAGCTTGGGAAATTGAAAGTAGTAAACAGTGGTTGATTCTAGAAACTAAAGTGTGGTAAATTAAGGGGATAAAATCAAAATAATGCATTGTTCACTAGACATTTTTAGTTGAGGTAGTGAAACCTTTAGGAAACCAAAGTTGTCCTTGATCAATGGTGATCTCCCAATGAATATTATATGATGGGGATCATTGATGAAATTGTATGAGAACTATGATGCTCATCTATAAATAGATGGGTGTTGTTCACTTGTAAGAAGACTATTTGAGTTATAATATTCTTTTATTTCTTGAATAGAGATCCAGTATTTAGGACTCTTTTAATAGGGAAATTTTCTCTAAATAAAGTTTGTAGTCCCCCCCCCCATGGGGTAGGACTAATAATGAACCATGTAAATGAAGATTTTAGAGATATTAGAAACACCTATTCGGTAAATGGCTAAGTCAACATTTTCAAATTCAATGAATAATATGAAATATACACGATGGTTAATATCATGAGCAATGAATATTTTCAAATAATATTGAAAAATAACACTAGAACTGAGAGTGGATCATTTTATGTTAAATTTAGAATTAATTTTATAGTAAGAATAAATACCTTGGTCTTGAGTTCTTTCTTTGATGTAGGTGTTGATCATCCAAATGTTGTTCTGTTGCACTTTTGTTGTGCTGATGAGGACCCAAAGTAGATCCCCTCTGGTAATGATTCACACATTCTACTTTGATCTCAAAATGTCACTAATAGTACTCCAGGTGCCAGTACAATGATATAGATTATATTGCATCAATCCCTTGATATCTACCATGATATATTTGGTCTAGAAGGATTATCTCTGATCTCTCCATCTTGATAGAAGGAGGAAGGAGGAGGAGATTATATAAAGACTTAAAGAAAACCCTAGAGAAATTTTTTGGTGAGGAAGAATTCACAAGGGAGGAGAATATTGTGCATAATGAACAACATATCATAATTCTCACAACTATATATATATAGAGAGAGAGGAGAGGATGGAGTTTAAATTTAATTAATTTAATGAAGGTCCTTAATAAAATATTAATCCCATAACATACCCCATGCTATGTTGAATAATATTATTACTATTTTATTTCATGGTGTGTGTTAAACTACACAATAATAAATATTATTTTATAGTTTGGTAAATAAATATTTATCACCAAACCAATAATTTGGTCATCTTGTATTCCTTTATATTTATTTATTTCCTAAATAAATATTTAAATAAATATTATTCATTCAATAAATTGGTGAATAAAAATTATATTCACGGTCTAATAAATAAAATATATTTTTTAATATCCACATAATTAAATAAATTATTTATTAATAATTAATTAATTAATTATTACCTTGTGAATAATAAGATATAAATTAATATTATATATTCACATAATTAGACAATTAGCTTAAGAATAAATATTATGAATTGGTATTGAGAATAATATTTATTCTAAACATTAAATATTGATAATATTAAACTGAGATGAATGGAAACACTTTATATGTGACCCTCTATGCCTCTTCCTCAATGGAATTAGTCAATAATTCCTAAATTCCAATATTACTATCTAGTAATGGGGTAAGACACCCATAGAATAATAACATATGACCCAATTAAAACAACCACATATGAATTATCACTGTGTAATATAATATCTTTATCTCGGTATCTCATAAAGCAGGTTTCACACTCGTGTAATTAACTAATGTGTTTGATAAGTATTTATTTAAATATCTAAAATTAACCTTTCAATACAGCATGGATGTGTAATTTATTTCGATGGTTTCATTTCAATAAAATTTTCAAGATATCAACTCCCATAAAGATAGAAGTGATAAATACTTTCTTGACTTATTCATTAATAACATATCATTTGTGAGGCACCCAACACAACGAACTTCAACATGAACATATGTTGTCAGGGTTTATAGAAATGCATTAAAGTATGTGAGTCATACTATATATTAATAATAATAATAAAGTATAAGGATCGTCACACATTCTTGTATATAGAAATATTCAATAATACGTAAACATATGGAATTCATACTAGCGGGTCGGTTCTCATAATCTTCAATCTTGGAGATTACTAAGTGAAAACATTATGACGTGAAGTCTGTTCCACTTAAGAGTGCTCACACCTAACAACCTAAATGTTTTGTGCCCATCATATAATTGTATATGATTGTAAAATAACATTTCATAATTTCTTCATAGCATTTCAGGTTCTCGTAATAGAGGGGAATAACTATGAAATTTTATGTGTGACAAATATTCTCTGATATTATCACATTAATGTTACATAAAAGAATAATCAATGTGTGATAAGGTATTTATTAATATTGAAATCCATGAATATGCATGCAATTTAAATTAAAAAATAGTTAGTTCTTGGGAACAAACTCCAACAGACATTCACTTTTACTAGATTAAACTACAAAGAAATTTTCAATCTATTATTTCTCACATATTATATAGGATTCTTCTAAGTATTGGTATATTTTTAGGCCTACCACTTAACTCTATGAATAGTGTTGATTTTTTCCTATTCCTTGATGGCTAATCTATTAACTATGACTTCACATCCTTAATAAAACCCTTCAGTAGTAATATTATTGATTATCCAACTCTTATTACCTTATTAAAACCTAATATATTAATTAAATTCATAGTCAAATCTTATCGTAAAAATGATAAAACTCTTAATTTTGGTATAACCCAAAATAGGAACAAGAATTTAATAAATAACTTATTAAGATACATTAGAAGCTAAAACTTACTTGGATATTATAGATATGGAAACACTAGTATATAATTAGTTTTTATTGTATATTACCTTATCCTTAATGTTATACTAGATTAAATTTAACTAAATGAAGACAAGTGTTCAATTGCCTTAATAACTAGCATTCTCACCCCTCTAGCCACTATGAACTCATCCAGATTTAATTTTTCAAGTATTGTTAGATAATTCTAAATAAAATTGATTTCAGTTATGTTATATTTATTTAATATTCACCTATTATGAATCATGAATTATTAATATCAAATGTAAGTACATATCATAGAACATGAGAAAAATTCTTGGAACTTGATCTTGTAAAATTATTTTATCTTAGTTATCCTTTTTTATGCCTACACATGTTTCACTGAAAAGATTATATTACACTAACAATTAAATCTTGAATTATTCCAACCTGTATTTTTTAATACTTTTTCAATGTATATACTATGACTATATTAATAAAACCCATGTTTCTATTTTATATATGTAGTTTCATATAACTTGGTTGATACTTTATGCCATTCTTAGAGAAATTTATTCCTTAGTCTTAACAAACTAGTAAGACATAACATTTATTTTCCATGCTTTTTCATCATATCTATCTTGTAAATCATAGCACTCCCACTAACCTATTAGGGACACACAAAACTCAAAAGAATATTTTATGATCATTATCCATGATTTATCTATAAATTAATTTATGTAATATATATATATATCTTATTGTAATTTATTAATGTCACTAACCATTTCTAGTCATGCCATATAGACATATACCATAAGGTATCATTTTGGCCACATCATGTAGACATCTTTTATAATGTTTCCTCTAAATAAGGTGGCATTTCCAATAAATATCCCAATATGATGATCATAGAAGTGTTCTTTGAAAAGTGGATTCAAAAATATTTTAGTCATGGTGATTGATGTATAGGTTTTATCATAGATTAAACCTTTCAAGAATCAATTGTGCTTTAATAGTCCCCACATATACCATCCATGTCTAGTTTTTCTTGAATACTCACTAATAGTATCAATTATTAGAAACATGAAAAATATGTAAGTCTAGACTATTGTACATGGAATCTAATATTGAATTCATAAATTATTTTCAATATTATCTTATTTATATCGACTTCTTTCTTGAAGGAATCATTATTATAAAAGAATAATATATGTATCGCCCATTATAGTGAACATAAACCACCTCTTTGTTCATGAATTCCTACATATTATGTATCTATAGAACTATTCCTCCCAATGAGATTAGTAAAGTATGGCATTATTATTCCCAATCATGCACAACCAAAGCCTTAACCCATACAAATTAAGTATTCTCCCAATATCTTAAAAGTTATAGGTTTCCTATATGGAAAAATAGTCAGTTTTGACTAGATATTAATTTCCTTAGTGTCTATAGGATCATTAACTAAGATACACTATGTGTTTTGATGTTCATCATAAATAAAACTATCTTTTAACAAAAAAAAATTAACTAACATTTGAGGTTGTGACCTAATATATTATTATCATGTCATGATTGATATGATATCCATTTGTCAATATAGTTATCATATGGTTAGGTTTTGTAGTACTACTTGCAAAACATGTCTTGGAAGAATTTATGGAAGATTTACAAGATATATAAGACTCACTATTGATCTTTCTCTTATTAACATCACTATATTGATGTATATTAGGGGATATGAGTTTGAGAATACCATTACTCCAAATGTATATAATTCATGATTATTTGGATAAGATGTTCTCTGAAAATCATGCTCTGAGGGTCCTTTATCATTACCAGGTGCACTCCTTTACTTAAATGAAATTTATTAAAGTAATCACATGAAGTATATGAATTTACCTCTAGATTTAGAATAGTTCACATGCCATTATTGAAATAACTCTAAAATATTTGGGGTGTATTTTTTTATAAATATTTCTTTATCTAAAACATGATATGTAGTTTGTTATTATACCTAGTATTTTTTCTCTATGGAGACTAAAACCCCCTTTCAAGATATAAACAAGTCATCTACTATTAGTTTTCTTAAAAAATAATTACCTTTCCACCGTCAGGTAATTAATCCATATATATATATATATATATTCATCATTTATTACTAGCTGGAAAATTATGATTCTAGAATTACTAAACTATTATTCAAGTATGAAATTCCACAACAATATATATTTAAAATTTCAAATAATGCATTGTTCTGTCTAAAATAGACACCAAGAAAAATGTTTTGTTAATACTCAATACAAAACAATAGTTTAACTTGAATAATTTCACTTTTTAATCCAAAATTTGTTCATTTTTCTTGATTGATCTAGTTAAACTTATTCAATTCCTTTGAGAATGCACCTTAATTATTGTAATATTTATATAATTTATAAGTTTCTATTTTTAAAATAAATATTTATGTGAAAAAATATACCCAATAAATATCTCAGAAAATTATGTTTAATGATGAATATATTTTAATTAGATTATTTTGTTTAATTTTTCTTCAATACATCACAATTATTCTTCCAGTGACCTTACTTTCCACACAAGAATCAACTATAAACATATTCACTCAATTCCCCTTTAATATTTTTTCTCTTAAAAGGATGTTGTAAATGATCCATTGACACTAAAATGGTCATGGGATTTTTAAACTTTTCCTTTAGTTAATAATTAATTAGGAAATATGTTCCATCAAAACCTTATTTGTTCAATGAAGATGAGTAAAAATATTCCTAAGCAATTTATCCATATTGTTCATACTTCTTGGAAAAATAATGATAAACTTTTTAGTGAGGATGATAATATGATATTAATGGATAATTTATTATCCCAATGGAATCACAACCTTTATAACTTTTCAATATACTCCATCATTTTAAAGAGTTGATCTACAATGATTGAGGATTTCTATGTGTATATATTATATCTTTTTATATGAACATTCATTACATTACACAAACACACACCTGAGGATCATAAAGGTATAAAAACAAATAAACATAAAAAAATAATTTATATGTGAACTAAATAATCTACCACTATGTTCTTTATAATTATAACCCTTCTTATACATATCATACATAACACATTTCTTCATAACTTGGGGAAAGGAAGCATAAGAAGGGGTGAGATCAAATTATTAGTGAGAGTAAAAATGGATATACATAATCATAACATGGGCATAAGGTTATGAGAACATGAGAAAAACATTTGAAAAATATACCTTGTATATCAAAGATCATAATTTTGAGTCATGGAATAAATATTTGTAGTTCATAATACATGAATCATAAGTAAATCAAAGAATATGATCCACAAAAGAATAACATTAGAATAATACATCTAATTGTGGCATACACATAAGGATAGAAAATCATTTACATAGTAGTCAAGGATCTATGAAAAAACTATCATAGTGGAATGGTTTCACTCCCCAAACCATTGTAGTAGTAAAGGTTTACTCCCAAGTCTATCAAAGTGGAAAAAGTTTCTTACTTAACGGGTTTCACTCCCCATTTCAGTGCTATTTATCTCATGAGATATAAATATTTACCTAATTCATTGGAGGGATATATAAGTCCCACCCATCACATAATGAAAATAATACATAATTGTTCCACGATATCATAAATCATTCATAATATTTGAATACATGAAAATAAATATGTTTCAAAAACATTCCTCATATCAGAACCCATGAAAATAAATGGGCTTTATAAAACATTCTTCATATCATAACCCATAAAAAGAAATGGGTTTTATAAAAATTTCATTATAGAATAAACCATATAAAATAAAAAGGTTTCATAAATATATTTAAATAATAAAAATAAACTATCCATAGAAATAATAAAGATGGTATCATTGGATCAAATACCTAGTAAATATTAAGTAACATATAAGGATTCCATCTTATATGGAAAATAATTTTAAAATAAAATCAATTGGAACATTTCTTGAGAAAAATAACCTTTATATGAAAATCACCTTTTTAAAACTACAAATTTATAAACTATTGTGGAAATAATCTTCCTTTAAAATAACCTTGAAAATTTATAAATTAATCTTCAAATAAAATAATTTTCATTATGGTGTAAATTTCTTTTATTCCATACACATTAAAACAAAAATTGCTTTCACATTTTTGGTAAAATCCAAATGGGCCTTGTTTGGAAAATGACATGAAGACTCCATTTTAAAAACTTTTTAAAAAATAAAACATGGGTAAAAATTTCTTCAATAAATTCTTTATGGAGTGTTGAAACACTTTTTAAAACATTTTAATAAAACATGAATATGGAATAAAAAGGGTTTTGACTACAGAGAAAAATAAAGAAGGTTTTTTATAGACATTATTTTGGACTATCTGACCCTTTAAAAGAGTAAAATGAAATGAAAATATATTTTCTCTAGAAATAACCATAGTATAATAAAATAAATGAGTTTATTTATAGATAGATCATAATATTTTATCATTGTAATCATAATCATGAACAGTCCTGATAAATGATAAGATTGTAACATAAAACCCTTACTACTTCGGTAACATGGAATCATAATACTCCTGAAAGAATAACATTAAATAAAAATTATAATATCATGAGAATAAATAAATTCATTATATTAATTTATTTTATACACACCTCATAAAATAAGATAGCTTTGTAACATAGAGTATGTCCCAGAGAAGATAAATTGAGAGAAAAATTTCTTACCATAAGTCTTGACTTCCTTCTTACATGTTCTAACATCCTGTATAGTAAATATAGGTTTATTATAGATATATTAAATAACCATACTCATATTTTTCATACCATATCTAATTTACTTATAAACATTTATTTCCTGTTTATTAAAAAATTCTTGTTAATATCACGTTTCGGGAAATAACTACTTCATTTTTTTTATATATTTTGATTTGATATATTCAGTACTTTCATTTTGATAATGTTTAAATTATCTCAATAATTTTAAACATGATATAAATATCATATATATTCATTATATAAGTATTTATGGTAATCCATTAAAGTTATATATAGAAAATGAATTACACCGTTCGTGGAGATAGTAGGTCGTACGTACGTATGATCGTTGTTTCCATTTTCTTGATGGATTAAATAAAAGAAAGTAAAATAATATATTAAATTTATAGAATCATTTTTATTTTATATATATCACATATATTCAATACATTTATCATTATTACCTTTCATGCAAATCATTTGTGAAAAATGAATCATATCCCTTCATGAGGCGGTAGTCCATCATACACACAAACGACGTTATCATATCCGCCACGAAATGGAAGGTAAAAAATTTATGTGTGATATAATAATTCTATAAGTATAATTATGATACAAATTTCATATATAATCATTTGATAAATCCTTATTACTATACAAGTAAAACATAAATAAAAAACACATCATATCGGTTCACAAAGCGGTAGCCCGCCGTACACATGAGCAACGTTATTGTTTTACAATGGGTTGAGAGTTAATGAGGTATATATGGTATTATATTTATATAAGTATAATAATATAATAAATGTCATATATAAAAATTAAATAAATCATTGTATACATCAATGATATGTGGTGATGGAAAACGAGTAATATCATTTCATAAGGTAGTAGTTCGTCGTACACACAATTGAGGGTTTCATTTTCCATTTAATAGGAGTGGAGATGGATATAGGTTATAAAATTAACATAATAACATAAAATTATATAGAATATATTAGTTTTATTATATCATAATAGTTGAATAATATTTTAAGGAGGTGGAATAAGAAATAAAATAAAAATGCCAGTTTAAGAATTTTACCTCTTCTTCAGAGAGCTTCTTTAGAATTATACCTAAAGCCTTATTAAGAGGAATAACTTAAAAAATAATTCCTACAGAAGGTGGGAAGAGAATTAATAAATATATTTGGATAGTTATTTGCAGAACCAAAGGGTTTTTGAAGTGTTAATAGAAGAGGATAGGGGGTAACCTTTTATAAGTGGATGAGAGGATGCACATGGAATTTTTAAAAATAATAAAGTATACCCATGTTTTACACATGAAAAAATGCTCAAAATTTAACTATTGGAAAAACTTATAGGTTATAAGGTATAAATATGGCCAAAAATGGGTGTTGTAAATGTTTATTAGATATTTAACCCCTTATCATTTTAGTTTAACCCCTCGGTAAACCCATTTTAACCTTAACTGCACTAATTAATTTTTACTGTTTTCATTATTAATTATGGTCAAAATTTTCATTGAAATTATTAGATAATTATTATTATTCCTATTCAAAATATAGATTCAATTTTTAAAAATTTAATTCATATATGTGGTATAATTCAATTTAAAAATAAACACGTGAACATAATGAAAAAATGGTTTTCCAAAGAAAAAATTATCAAAAGTTTTAAAATATATATATATATATCAAAATTAAATATTAAATTTATTCCAATGAGCTATATTAGTTTAATTATAATATAATTAAACTAATTTTACTTGTAAAACCTTTTTAAAAAAATTAATCTTATAGGTTCATTAAAATAAAATGCAGTTTTCAATAAAAACTTTTATTTTTTATTATTCATCAAAAAATTAATTTGTTCAAAAAAATCCCAAAAATTCACCCTAATATATTTTTCAATTTTTTATTCCAAAAATAATGTTTATTTTTTAAAATAAAGTTTCCAAAATTTTCAAAAATTACTTTTATTATTTGTTCACAAGAAGCAATAAAAGCATATTTTGTGAAAATGGTATTTTTGAAATATATAAAGACTTTACCAAAAATTAAGTACTTTTTATCAACATGATTTCTTTATATAATATAATTATAATTATTATTTAAAAAAAATTTATTACTATTCATTCCTCTAAGTCTAACAGTTGGTTCATAACAGTTGTGTTAAATAGTTTGTTGTGGTTTGTTAGAACATGGTGTTTTGGGTAGCGTAAGATATCGAAGAAATTAAATTTATCTAGAAAACAAATTCATAAAATCTTAGGGTGTTACATTATACCCCAATTAAAATGAATTTCCCCTTCAAAATTCATCAATTTTATACAATAAAATTAGTATAATTATAACTCATTACATTCTAAAGTTCCCACATGGCTTCCTCAAACTGGTGGTTTTTTCACAAAACTTTGACCATGTGGGTGGTCTTATTTCGTAGAAATTTCTCTCTATGATCCATAATCTCCACCAGTTGTTCCCCGTAAGAAATATATTTATCTAGTAGTATGACCTATGTGTTTAGTGCATTGAAGGGTCAAGTATGTACTTCCTTGGGAGAGATACATGGAACACATTGTGGAATTGATATAGGATTTGTAGAATCACCAACTTATAGGATAACATCCCAGTACGATCAAAAATTTCAAAGGGACTAATGTACCTAGAGATTAGTTTTCCCTTATTTCGATATCTCATTAACTTTCTCCATAGAGAAATTTTTAGAAACACCATGTCACCAACTTCAAATTCAATATCACGTTAGTGGTTATCAGCATAACTATTCTGTCAACTTTGCGCCACCCTTATGTGTTATTGAATGGATCTAAACTTATCTACCATTTCTTCAGCTATCCAATGTCACAATAGCTTTCTTTCTAAAACTTAATTTTATCATGTTAGATCTTTATACTTATTTCTATAAATGGAATCATAAGGATCCATCTGAATACTCATGAAAAATCTATTGTTGTATAAAAACTCAACAAGAGGAAGGTGTTGATATCAACCACATTTCAAATATAGAGAACAAGATATAAACATAACCTATAAGTTCTAAATTGTTCTCTCAAACTGACCATATGTCTGGGGATGATACATAGTACTGAAACTCAACTCTGTATTAAGATCTTGATGAAGAATTTTTCAAAACATTGAGGTAAACCTCATATATAGATCAAACACAATTGAATGTGGTACTCCAAGAAACATTACCACTTTTTTAATGTATATCTTGGAAAGATAATCCAAAGAGAAAACTTTTATGATTAAAATAAAGTGTTCTAACTTTGTAAGGCAATCGACTATAACCCATATAGAATTATGCCATATAGAAATTTATGGGAGTCTGATAACAAAATTCATAGTGAAGTTTTCCCATTTTCATTCTGGTGTGGGTAATGGATGTAACATCCCCTTATACTTTTGACACTCATCCTTAAATTAATTATATATAAAGAATCTAGATACAAACTTTATGATATATCTCTTCATTCCATCGCAACAAATATACTTTTTTAAATCTCTATACATCTTCATAATTCCAAGATAAATAACGAATAAATAACTTTGAACCTCCTCTAACAACTCTATCTTAAAATCTGGTATGTATGGAACACATACATAGTTCTTGAACCTTATAATTACATCACAATCAAGGTTAAACTCATGAAATTTTCTCACCTTCTTCCATATCTCGATATCATCCTTATGCACCAATTTAATCTTCTCTTGGATAGATAGTTGAACACTCATTTGAGAAAGATACGATTTATCCCCTTCCTTCAGGATTTCCATGTCCATCCTTTGAGAATCTATAGATATTGGATCTTTTATAATCCTCATCATGGAGAAGCTAGCATGATCCATTTGACTCAAAGCATCATCCACCTTGTCCAGTTTTCTTTGGTGGTAATGTATTGAGTAGTCATAATCTCTAATCAGCTATAACCATATCCTCTAGAACATGTTAAACTCCTTCTGGGTGAATATATATTTTAAACTTTTTGATCAGTTTATATATCGCACTTTCCCTTTCAAACATAACTTCTCCATATATTTAATGAAAACATTTCAATAGTTAACTCCAAATCATGATTTTGGGTAATTTTTCAAATCAAACTTCAATTTTTGTGAGTGGTATTCTATAATCATTTCATTATGTATAAGAACATATCCCAATACATTCTTGGATGCATCACTAGATATTATAAACCATTTTCCACTACAAGGTAATGTAAGCACATGTACACTGACTTATCATCTCTTCAATTCATTGAAATTTTCCTCAAATTCATTTGTTAAATTGAACCTGGATCCCTTCTAAGTTAACTTAGTGGGTGGATTAAATATTCATGATACATTCTATGTAAACCACTGATAATATCCATCCAAACCAAGAAACATTTGGATCTCAGTCATAATAGTTGGTCTGGGCTAACATTCAGTAGCCTTAATCTTGGATGGATCTACCAATATACCCTCACAAGAGATTATATAACACAAAAAATGAAACCTTTTGTATCCAAAATTTGAACTTTGTATATTTTTCATAAAACTTAACCTTTCTCGTGGTCTTCAATACAATTCTCAAGTGATCTTAATGCTCTTCATTTCGCTTTGAATAAATAAGAATATATTTTAAAAATACTACCACAAACTAATCAAGGTAATCTCTAAAGACTCTATTCATTAAATATGTGAAGATAGTGGGGGAATTATTAATACCAAATAGAAACCCTTTGTACCCAAAATTCACACTTTTTATATTTTTCATAAAACTTGTCCTTCCTCAGGTCTTAAATACAATTCTCAAGTGATCTTCATGCTCTTCCCTTCTCTTTGAATAGATAATAATATCTTTTACAAATACTACCACAAACTGATCAAGGTAATCTCTAAAGACTCTATTCATTAAATCCATAAAGATAGTGGGGGAATTAGTAATACCAAATTGAATCGCTATATACTCAGTGTCCATACCTTATATAGAATGTTGTATTGGTTATATCCTCCATTATTATCCTCAATTAATCATATCCAGAATGATGGTTAATCATATAAATGTATTTATCTCCACACAGTTGATCGAACAAGCCATTTATATGGGGTAGAGGATACTTTTTCTTAATTTTGATCATGTTAAACTCCTGATAATCAATGTAAAGTAGAGAATGAATTCACCCAAAGGTAACACACTTGTCCAAATGAATCCCTTGTCAAGATTATCTTGGATTTTCTTCTTTAATTCATGTAACTCAATTGGGTCCATTCTATAGGGAGTCTTTGAAATAGTTTTGGCACCATGTAGGAGTTATATTGAAAACCCAACTACATGATTCAGTGGAAGACTAGGAAACTATTATATAAATACATTAACAAACTCCCACACAATAGAAATATCATAGATGTTGATTTTAACCCCAATCATCTGTGAAAATTCCCCTTTAAAATATAAATAAAAACTAATCTAATGGATGTGATTTCCATAGAAAGTTTATATTTATAATCACACTGATAAAAGATCGAAGGTTTGTTAGGAATATCAAATGTAACTCCCCTTCCTTGATAATTGATAAGGGATTTATTTAGAGAAAGAAAATTTATGCCTAATATAAAATCAAATTCAACTAGAGGAAGAATAAAAATATTTTTTTTGGAAGAAAATCCCTACAAACTTTAATCAGAGAGGAATCATTTACTTAAGAATTAATCACCATACCATTATAGGTTTTAACTTTTAACTATACATCTAATAATGTGAGTGGCATATAAATACACTTCAAAATTATTTAGATATAAAATAATGGGTAGATCTATATTCAAATAAGATATTAGTAGTTATAGAGTGGATGGTAAGTGTGCCTTTCACCATGCCATTATCACACCCCTCATCAGAAATAGTGATCGCATGAGATTTCCCCTTATATATTGTATTGAGATGTTTTCGATGTTAATCATAACCATCAACCTTTGAATTTTGGAATTGGATATCATAGTTCCAATACCCCTTTCATTTGAAACACCAGAGTCTGGTTGGTTCATTCTATAGAGATTTATCTCTATTCTCATCATTTGTTAAATTCTTCCCATTACTTTAACAATCGATTTCTGGATGACCTTCCCTTACACACCTAAAATATTTACCAGTCCCCTTAAGATAATTTCCTCAATGTTTCCTACCACACTCTAAGCATAAAGTAAATATCATCTTTTTATCGCCATGGTGATTAGTGTTTCCCTTGAACTCTATATATCTTTTCTTATCAAAACCATGTGATTTATGGGTAACTCCAATATCCATTTCCATCTTAAGAACACGTAGAATTATTTATTCATAGCTACTGAATTCCATTATGGATAATGACCTTATAATTCTTGGTTTTATTCCACTGAATAATAAATTAAACTTACATTCATGTTGGATGATAATTCCATAAACATACCTCACAACTCTGGAAAAAGTTTCCTTATAGGTATCAATTGATTAATCATCCTTCTTTTTTAACTAGAGGGATTCCTTATCCATTTTTATATGAATAATACGAGAGAAGTACTTATTAAAAAATATTCTCTTAAACTCATCCTACTCCATGAAGTCAATTTCATCATGTTTCCTCATATTATTGATGAGATTCTACCATTGATCTACATCACCTTCCAAATGATATACTTATAAAATCAATTTTTCATGTTATGAACATTATAGAATATAAAATATCATTTTAGTTTTATTGGTCCTTCTTTCAGAAACTAGCATATTCATAGAACCAATAAAATATAGTGGATGTTGCTTCATGAAGGACTCAATAGAATGTTGTGCCCTTATTTTCTCATTTGTAGGTTCATTATTTTTCATAGCTTGAGAAATTTATGCGAGCATAGTAATGAGATTTTTCATTCTGGAACCCATAATTTTGGTTTCCTAGGAGTGTCCAACCAGGTGCATAGTAAGTCTCATTATCATGTACTAGGTAACACTTGATTCAAGCCCGATGTGCCTTTTTCAAAGTTATTACCCCTAGTTACATCTATTATAGAACTGTATCCACTTTTAGTATCAAGATAGGGATTTATTTCTATGTAAATCATATAATCACTTCATTAACAAAATTTTAGGATGTTAACTGATACTTAGGATTATCTGAAGGGTTATCACTAAGGTTTTTATCATCCTAATTTCCAAAGGATAACAAAACCTATACTATGATATCAACTATAATGATCCATGATTTCCATATATAAATATTACATCATTTTAGAAGAACATTCATTACCTTACACAAATACACACATGAGTATCATAAAGGTATAGTGCCTCTGGAAACATGGAAACATAAACTATTTCATATGTGAACTATATCATCAACCACTAAGTTATTCATAATTAACACCCCTATTAAACATTTTATATATAATACATTTCTTCATAAATCATTGAAATCAAACAAAATAATAAGAATAAAAAGGGATATATATAAACATAACACTTAAAAATCATACCTTAAATATCCATGATCATAATTTTAAGTCAGGACATAAATATTGGCAGTTCATAAGATATAAATCATAAGGAAATAAAAGAACATAAACCATGAGAGAATAAAATTATCACAAGACATTGAATTGTGGTATACACATAATTATATAAAATAATTTCCTTAGTAGTCAAGGACAACTATCAAAACTATCATAGTGGAATGGGTTCACTCCCCAAACAATAATAGTAGTCATGGTTCACTCCCAATGCTATCATAGTGGAAAATGTACCTTACTAAACTAGGTTCACACCCCATTTTCATCTTGTTAATCTCATGAGTTTCCAATCTTTACTCATTAAATTGTAGGAAGATATAGGTCCAAACCTTCATATAATGAAAATCACATATGCATGTGCCATATGATCAAAAAAAATTCATCATATTAGAACCCATGAAAAGAAGTGGGTATCATAAACATTCATAATATTAGAACCCATGAAAATAAATAGGTTTCATAAAACATTCTTCATATTATAACCCATGAAAATAAATAGGTTTTATAAAAAATTATTCATAGCATAACGCATGGAAAAGGAACAGGTTTCATAAAAATATTGTCATCATAAACATAAACCATCCAAAGAAAGAATAAATATCATATAATTGGATTATATACCTACTAAATATTAAGTAACATCAAAGGATTTCATCTTATATTTAAAATTATTTTAAATGAAATCACTTGGAACATTTCTTGAGAAAAATAACCTTTCTATAAAAATCACCTTTTTAAAACTATAAATTTATAAAATATTGTGGAAATATTATTATTTTAAAATAACCTTGAAAAATAATAACATAATCTTCAAATAAAATAGTGTTTTCTATGGTGTAACTTTCATTCATTTTATACACATTAAAACAAATATTCCTTACACGTTTTCAGTAAAATCCAAATATTCCTTGTTTGGAAAACATCATGAAAATTACTTTTAAAAAAATTAAAAAAGATTAAAATATGGGTAAAAAATATATTTAATAAATACTTTGGATAATACTAAAACATTTTTCAAAGTATTTTTAGAAAACATGGATATGGAAGAAAAAGTGTTTTCGACTGAAGAGAGAAATAAAGATGATTTTTCATAAAAACATTATTTTGGCCTATTTAATCTTTTAAGAGAATAAAATGATATTAAAACATGTATTATCCAAAAAATAATTATATTATAATAAAATATATGAGTTTATTGGGTGATATATCATAATATTTGGAATCATAATCATGAATAATCCCAATAAACAATGATATTATAACATAAAACCCTTACCACATTGGTAACTTTGAATCATAATCCCCCTAAAAGAATAAAACTAAATTAAAATTAGAATATCATGAGACTAAATAAATTAATGATATTAAATTTCAAAGGTTCAATATATACACCTCATAAAATAAGAGAGGTGCATAACATAATGTATATCCCAAATATGACAAATTGCGACAAAAATCCCTTACCTTAAGTCTTGAATTCCGTCATACATGTTTTAACCTCCAGTATTAAAAATAAAAGTTTATTATACATCTATTAAACAAATATTATAATATTTATCATACCATGTATTATTTACTTATAACCATTTATTAGCCTTTTATAAACAATTAATTTTTAAAATCACGTTTTGGGTAATAACTGCTATGTTTTTTTGTATGTTTTAATTTGGTATTTTTTGTGCATTCATTTTGATCATGGTTTCATAATATAAAAAAAATTTAACCATGATATAAATATCATATATATTAATTATATAAGTTTTTATAGTAATCCATTAAATTTAGAGATAGAAAATGAATTACACTATTCATAGAGAGGGTAGGTTGTACGTACCCATGAATGTTGTTTCCATTTTATCGAAGGATAAAATGAAATAAAGGTAAATAATATATTACCTTTAAAAATAATTTTTATTTCATATATATCACATATATTCATTAAATTTACCCTTATTACCTTCCACTAAAATCATTAGTGAAAAATGAATCACAACGCTTTGCCTGGCGTAGTTTGTTGTACACACAAACAACACTATCGTATCCCCCATAGAATGGAATGTAAGAATTTATATGTGATATAAAAATTAAAAAAAAAAGTATAATTATTTTAAAAATATCATATATATTCATTTAATATATCCTTATTACCATCCAGATAAAATAGAAATGAAAAACACATCACATCAGTTCGCGAGGTTGTAGTCCACGACACACATGAGTGGCGTTATTATTTCCCAATGGGTTAGGATGTAATTAGTTAGATATTTTATAATAATTACATATGTGTAATACTATAATAAATATAATATATAAACATTAAATCCATCATTATATCCAGCTATGATATGTGGTGATGGAACACATATAATATTGGTTCGTGAGGCAGTAGTCTACCATACACACGATCGATGATTTTATTTCCCTTTTGATAGAAGTGGATATGGAAAAATTCTTTTACATTAAAATAATATAATATTATTATATGGTATATATTTTTGTTATTATATCAGTATAATTGAATACTATTTGAAGAGGGTGGAATAATTAATAAAACAAAAACACAATTTAAAGAATTTTTCCTTTTCTTCTGAGATCCTTTTTAGGATTATACCCAAAGCCTTATTAGGAAGGATTTATAATAAAAATAAGGGATATAGAATGTGGGAAGGTAATTAATGAATATATTTGGTTAATTATTTTCAAAACCAAAGGTTTATAAAAGTGTGAAGAGGATAGGAGAGGGTGGCTATTATAAGTGGGGGAGAGGACACACATGGAATTTCTGAAATGAATAAAGTGTACCTATGTTTTTCACATTTCAAAAAGCACCCAAATAGACCATTATATAAACATAAAGGTGATAAGTTCTAAATATTTCCATATAATGGGTGTTAGAGAAATTTATAGGTCATTTTACTACTTATCTTTTTAGTTTAACCCCTAAAAGTAAACTCATTTTAACCTTAACTGCGGTAATTAATTTTTACTGTTTTCACTATTCATTATGGTAAAAATATAAGTTTAACTTATTAAATAATATTAATTATTATTATTAAAAATATGAAATCCATTTTTCTAAATTAAATTCATAGAATTGGGAGAATATAATTTAAAATTAAACTTGCAGACATGATGAAAAAGTTGTTTTCAAAAGAGAAATTTTTCAAAAGATTAAAATGTTTTTATATAAAACTTCAATGTAAAATTTATTCAAATGAATTATATTGGTTTAATTATAATATAATTTAAATATATTTAATTTTATAAAAAAATTTAAAAAATAAAACTTAACCTTATAAATTCTTTAAATGAAAAGATATTTTTAATAAAACTCAGTATTTTCACTATTCATCAAAAAATTAATCTTTTCATAAAAATACCAAAACATTACCCTAGTATAATTATGAAATTTTTATTTCAAAAATTAATTTCATTTTTTCAAATAAAGTTTCTAAAATTTTCCAAAATTACTTTTATTATTTTTTCACAAAAAATAGAAAAATCTTTTTTTGAGAAAATGGTAATTTTGAAACAAATAAAGACTTTACCAAAAATTACCTATTATTTTATCAATATTTTTTATTTATATAAAAAAATTTACTTTATATTTAAAAAAAATTCCTATTAATACCACTAAGTTTAATGGCTAGGTCATAATGACCATATTAAATAGTATAGTGTGGTTTTTTATAACTCAGTGTTGTGTGTAGTGCAAGGTATTATAGAAATTAAATTTATTCAGAAAAAAAAAATTCATAAAATATCAGGGGGTTACATGATCAATATCTAGATATCCATATTCTTTTTTTCACAAATTAAGTTTAATGGTAATCTAATTTATTTATGGTATCTCCATTGATCTGTTCAGATCAAGGAGACAAGACTTCATAGTGAAAGCATTCTTGTCCTTATGTTTCATTATCATCTCTTTAAACATAAATGATAGTGTGATGCAATGAATATAAGTATAATCCTCTATGAATCTCATATATACATCCTTATCACCATCACATGTTTACTAATGTAACGGATCGGTAATAGGAATTCCAACACATAGTGTAAATTCTCCAATAGTAAAGAAATGTAAAAACATTTATGACACTCTAAGAAATTTTGGCCTATGATGACATTCCCAAAATTAAGGATGATCGCAATGTTTCTATGGTTTTGATTAACATTTTTTATAATAATTAAAATGGGTGATTAGTACTTTACTGGATTACAAAATATATGAGACAAAATAATTTACTTTTATTATTAATTCTCCCACTATTTTATCAAGTATCAGCAACCCTCACCATTGAACTAAGAATATCATGTCGTATAGGAATTCTAGTAATAAGGGTCCATATCTCCCTACTTATTATCCATATTATATACATGAAAATCAAAATAATTTTTTAGGTAGGTTGTATTTCCAACTTCTAACTTGTAGCACCTTGATACAATGAGTGGATTCCTAAATCATGAAATTCTAACATGGATTTCCTCAACAAAAGCCTTTAAATTTTTATTTAGAATATTATATATATTAAATTAAATACAAGTTTGGTTATGTCAACCAAAAACCCTTATAATAACTCTATTATAAAATATGATTTTAGATGATATACATATAAAAACTTAATTTTATGGTTTCATTCTTAATAAATTAATGGAAGGTTTAGTCTAACTTAATATATTATTGATGGATTTTGTTTATTATTCAAAAAAAATATCTTATTTTATCTATTTACATGAATTTTTAATTTTATGTGAATTTTACTTAATTAATTAACCATGTACTGATAAAATATTAATGTATAGTCTTTTTATTTTAATTTTATCTTTTTATATTAATCCATTTATTTATGTGATCATAGTCAGACATCTATACAATAATTCATGTATCAGATAGAAATAATATAAATAAAATATGGCATGATTAGGATCTTTAAATGGTGGTTTTTTTATTAAGTGGAATATAAAAAAAATATTTGAACCTAAGGGATATAAAACTTTTTGGGTTGACCTGGTCAAAAGTTGTAGCATTCCACCTATATCATGTGTGTCTCCTTGATTTGGTTTCTCCTTAACTCCATTTTAAAAAAACTCAATGCATCTGGGAGATTCATCCTTATAATTAATTGACTTTACATATAGGTGAAGGGAACCATAAAAAGGGTTTACAAAAAAACTATGGTCATACAGGCCATTGCATAATAAGGATGAGGGATGACTTGTGGGCTATCAATGTCTCATAATTATTTTCTCCTGATTCCTCACTCTTATTTCATGGTACATGTTTGATCGTTTTAGATTATATGACCTTATATCATGTTTTATGACTCATTTATAAGTTTTTACCTTATTTTTCATTTGATTTCACCCTTTCTTATGTTTTCCATTACTCAATTTATGAATGGGAGTATAACATATGAGACATTTATAAGGAGTTCCAGTATGTTACAGTTATATAGAAATGTTCATAATTATATGAAAAATATATTTATGTAGTTAATATTAAAAGAAAATAAACCTTCGAACTCTAGGATCATGTGATTATAGTGATATGTAATGTTTAAATTGTTGAAATATATATAATTTTTCCTTTAGTCAAATCACTTATTATCAAAGATAGTAATTAATGAATGTGTTTTTAGCACTGGATTCTAGAGTGTGGTTCTAGTACATCTCATAAATATTGAGTAGTTATGTGTTTAAACCACATTCGATAATGGATATTTAGAGAAATATATTTATATGGATCTTATAAAGGGTTTATTTTAGATATAAAATTATCAATCGGCATATCATCCCAATCATAGTTTATATGGGCTAAAATAAGTAACCAAAAAATTGTACCCAATGTTCAACTCTTTCATGGGAAGATAGAAGTTTTTATGGAGAAATACAAATCACTATTATTACTATTAGGTTTTTGATGATATTGGAATCATAATTATATTTCTCTATTTCAATGACATGAATTTATCATACCAATGAAGTAAAGGATTGAGGATTTGAAGGATGAATTCTCTAGGTTTTTTGAGATGAAGGATCTCGGTCAAATAAAATGAATGTTGGGGACATGTATTATGAGGGATATATAGTTTGTAAATTTTTTATTGACATAGTATTACTATGTTTTGAAGGTGTTATAGTGATTAATAATGAGTGACTTGAATCTTTTAACCACTCTTGTAGTTAGACACTTCAATTTGAGCAAAGAGAAGTCACCTAGAATGGAAGAAAAGGATGAGTACATGTGAAAGTTCCATTTGAATCATATTTTTAAATCTTAATGTATTCCATGGTTTGTATGAGGATAGAAATTTTATAATCAATGGTAGTTTTCATCATATTCAAGGCTAATCCCAAAAATGGGTCACTAGGAAGCGGTAAGGTGGATACACTAGTATCTCAAATGTTCTAGAATCTTGTCTCTCTATTTCAGAATATATAATTTTTTACAGGGGTTTTTTTATTCAGAAATTTGTTTAGATAAATACACTTTTAGGATAATAACTAGCTATTTGTACACTTGTGGAGGAAAAATTGAGTTTGATATCAAAACTTTAACTTGTGGTTGAACTTTCTATAATAGAGTCATAGTACATTTCACAAACAGAAGATGGGAATGAGTTAATTTAGATGAAGGGGAACTGGAGGATATCATTGAAGGATAGGTCCCCTAAATCCCATTTATATGTGATTAATTTTTTTATGTCATATTATACGACAATTATATCATAAAACATGTTTTAATTCTCCTTCCACTAGCCAATCGTAAAGTATGATTGGCTATATCATATGGTAGTGTAATTGTAAAGTATGATATACAATGACATCCTGTGATTTTGGAATATGAATGATAATATTTATCATTTTTTAAGATACTATACACTTATCTATCATAAACTATCCATTTAATAAGATGAAATGAATGGGAGGTGCATTCATGCAAGCATTGCATGAATTGGCCAAGGTATTTACTAATGTGTTATAATGCATGAGTAAATAAAATATTATCTAAGGTGTGTCCTAAAGGTATATTTAAAATGGTTATGCTACCATGTGATGGTGTAATAAATATTTATTAAGAACTGGATGAAACATCCCCCGCCTCATATCTCTCTTATCCTACCTATTTTATGTCATCAGGTCCTAGTATGTTGTGGAGGTTGTAAAATATCAATCGAGCATTGAGTGATTCAGTGTCACATGTATACCTCCAATGTAGGGATTTCATTTTCCACTACTCATGTGATATTCATCAACCAAATATAATGATGATGGATGGAAAATTTCTATGGTGTATAGTACACATTTATAGTAACTTTATTCATAATATGCATGGTTTCATTTATCAATAATGGTTCTATATTGGTTTGAGCTTCTTTATTGGACCTATTATGTTTAATAAGAGGTTTAAGATCCCTTAAAACTCAATAGTGGTTTCAAAGTCTTTCCATACCTTTAGATTCAATAAAACTTGCACTCGAAAGAATCTAGGAACTTATAACATTGTTTTTTATTCTTATAGTGTGATTCACTTTTCTAACAATACAATGATTTACACTGGGATGAATAATATTTAGTTGAAGTATCACTTTATCGATAATTTTTTTGAGGATATAATTTTAGAGATTTGAAAGGTGGATGGAGTTCATAACATAGAATATATATTGAAAAAGGTTGTAGTTTGATAAACTATTGGTTATTTTTGTGTATTAGTGGGGCTATGATAACCATAAGAATATTGGGAAAATCATGATGTTGTAAAGGTAATATTGAGATAATAATGAATTTTTTATTTCAAATAAAGGACTTGGTGGTGTAGCTTGAAATTTAACCTCATGTGAGAGACTATTAGGTTCCTTCATGTAAGAATAATTTTTTGGCTAAGTCTTGGTAACTTCTAAAAGGATTGATTCTAGAAGTTTAGAATAGATTCAGATGGAGGAGATGGTGCGGTAGTAAAAATTTCTAGAAGTCTAGAAGCTTGGGAAATTGAAAGTAGTAAATGGTGGTTGATTCTAGAAAATAAAGTGTGGTCAATTAAGTCTATAAAATCCAAATGATGCATTGTTCACTAGACATTTCTAGTTGAGTTAGTGAAACCTTTTGGAAAAAAAATTTGTCTTTGATCAATGGTGGTCTCCCCATGAATATTAGTTGATGGGGATCATTGACGCAATGGTATGATATCTATGGTGATCATATATAAATATATGGGTGTTATTCACTTGTAATAATACTATTTGAGATGTAATATTATTCTATTTCTTGAATAGAGATCCAATATTTAGGACTCTTGTAACATGGAAAGTTTCTCTAAATAAAGTTTGTAGTCCACCCCCCCATGGGGTAGGATTAATAATAAACCATGTAAATGAATATTTTGAAGATTTTAGAAACACCTATTGGGTCATTGTCTAACTCTAAATTTTCAAATTCAATGAATAATTTGAAATGTACATGACGGTTAATATCATGAGAAATGAATATTTTCAAATAATATTGAAAAATAACACTATAACTTAGAGTGTATCTTTTTATTTTAAATTTAGAATTAACTTTATAGTAAGATTAAATACCTTGGTCTTGAATTCTTTCTTTTATGTAGGTGTTGATCATCTAAATGTTGTTCAGTTGCACTCTTGTTGTGCTGATGAGGACCTAAAGTATATCCCCTCGGGTAATGATTCACACATTCTCCTTTTATCTCAAAATGTCGCTGATGGTACTTCAGGTGCGAGTACAATGATAAAGATTATCTTGCATCACTCCCTTTATCTCTACCATGATATATTTGGGCTAGAAGGATCATCTCTGATCTCTTTAGATTGATAGAAATAGGAAGGAGGAAGAGATTATATAAAGATTTAGAGAAAAACACTGAGAAATGTTTTGGTGAGGAAGAATTCACTAGGGAGGAGAATATTGTGCATAATTAACAACATATCACAATTCTCCCTACTATATATGTAGAGATAAAGGAGAGGATAGGGTTTGAATGTAATTAATTTAATGAAGTTCATTAATAAAATATTAATCCCATAACATACCCCTTGATATGTATAATATTATTATTATTATTTTATTTCATGGTGTGTGTTAAACCACACAATGATAAATATTATTTTACAGTCTGGTAAATAAATATTTATCACTAAACCAATAATTTGGTCATCTTCTACTCCTTGATATTTATTTATTCCCTGAATAAATATTTAAATAAATATTATTCATTCAATAAATTGGTGAATAAATATTATATTCACGATCTAATAAATAAAATATATTTTTTAATATACACATATTTAAATAAATTATTTATTAATAAATAAATAATTATTTATTACCTTGTGAATAATAAGATATAAATAAATATTATATATTTACATAATTAAAAAATTAACTTATGAATAAATATTATCTACTGGTCTAGAGAATAATATTTATTCTAAACATTAAATATTGGTAATATTAAACTGAGAAGAATGGAAACACTCTATGTGTGACCATCTAGGCCTCTTCCTTAATGGAATTAGTCAATATTTTCTAAATTCCAATATTACTATCTACTAATAGGGTAAGACACCAATTGAATAATAAGATATGACACAATGAAAACAACCACATATGAATGCTCACTGTGTAATATAATCTTTTTATCCCAATATCTCATCAAGAAGGTTTCACACTCATGTAATCAACGAAGGTGTTTGATAAGTCTTTCTTTAAATATCTAAAATTAACCTTTCAATACACCATGGATGTCAAAATTTATTCCAATGGTATTATTCAAATCAAATGGTCAAGATATCAACTCCCATAAAGATATAAGGGATAAATACTTTCTTAACTTATTCATTAATAACATTTCATTTGTGATTCACCCAACACACTGAACTTCAACATGAATATATGTTGCCAGGGTTTATAGAAATGAATTAAAGTATGTGATTCATTCTATATATTAAAAATAATCATAAAGTATAAGTATAATTACACATTCTTATAGATATAAATATTCAATAATATATAAATGTGTGGAATTCATACTAGCGGATCAGTTCTCATAATCTTCTATCTTGGAGATTACCAACTGAAAACATTATGACGTGTTGTCTGATCCACTTACGAGTTCTCACGCCTAATAGTCTAAATGTTTTATGTCCCATCATATAATTTTTTTTTATTGTAGAATAACATTTAATAATTTCTTCATAGCATTTCAAGGTTCTTGTCATAGTGGGGAACAACTATGAAATTTTATGTGTGACAAATATTCTATGATATTATCACATTAATGTTACATAAAAGAATAATCAATGTGTGATAAGGTATTTATTAATATTTAAATCCATGAATATGCATGAAATTTAAATTAAAAAATAGATGGTGCTAGGGAACAAACTCCAACAGACATTCACTTTCACTAGATTCAACTACTAAGAAATTTTCAATCCATTATTTCTCACATATTATACAGGCTTCTTCTGAGTATTGATATAGTTTTTAGGCCTACCACATAACTCTATGGATAGTGTTGATTTTTTCACATTACTTGGTGTCTAATATATTTACTACGACTTCACATCCTTGAGAAAATCCTTCAGTAGTGATATTATTGAGTATCCAACTCTAATTCCCTTATTAAAACCTAATATATTAATTAAATCCATAGTCAAAGCTTATTGTAAAAATGATAAAACTCTTATTTTTTGGTATAACTTAAAATAGGAATAATACTTTAATAAATAACTTATTAAGATACATAAAAATACATAACATACTTGGATATTATATATATGGAAACCTCTATCTATAATTAGTTTTTATCGTATATTACCTTAGCTTTACTATTATGCTATATTAAGTTGAACTAAATAAAGAAGAGTGTTTAATTACCTTAATAACTAGCATTCTCACCTCTCTAGCCACTATGAACTCATCCAGTTTTAATTTTTCAAGTACTGTTAGATAGTTATAAATAAAATTGACTTTATTTATGTTATATTTATTTAATATTCACCTATTATGAATCATAAATTAGTAATATCACATGTCAGTACATATCATATAATATGAGAAAAATTCCTAGAACTTGAGCTTGTAAAATTATTTTATCTCAGTTATCCTTTTTTATGCCTACACATGTTTCACTGAAAAGATTATATTCCACCAAAAATTCAATCTTGAATTATTCCAACCTTTATTTTTTAATAATTCATCAGTGTATATACTATGAATAGATTAACAAAATCCATGTTTCTATTTTAAAGATGTAGTTCCCTGTAACTTGGTTGATACTTTAAGTTATTCTTAGATAAATTCATTCCTTAGTCTTAAGAAACAAGTAAGACATAACATTTATTTTCCATGTTTTTTCATCATATCTATCTTGAAAGTCATAGCGCTCCCACTAACCTGTTAGGGACACATAAAACTCCTTCATTTCCAAATGAATATTTTATGATCATTATGCATGATTTATCTATAAATTAATTTATGTAATATATATCTTTTTATCATTTATTGATGTCCCTAACCATTTCTAGTCATTCCATATAGACATATACCATAAGTTCTCCTTTTTTCCACATCATGTAGACATATTTTATAAGGTTTCCTCTAAATAAGGTGGCATTTCCAATAAATATCCCAATATGATGATCATAGAAGTGTTCTTTGAAAATTGGATTCAAAAATATTTTAGTCATGACGATTGGTGTATAGGTTTTATCATAGATTAAACCCTTTAATAACCGATTTTGCTTTAATATTACTCACATATACCATCCATGTCCAGTTTTTCTTGAATACTCACTAGTAGTATCAAGTATTAGAAACATGCAAAATATGTATGTCTAGACTATGGTATATGGAATCTAATATTTAATTCATAAATGATTTTCAATCTTATCATATTTATATCTACTTATTTCTTGAAGGAATAATTATTTTAAAATAATAATATATGTATCTCCCATTATAGTCATCATAAACCACCTCTTTGGTTATGAATTCCTACGTATTATGTATCTCTAGAACTATTCCTCCAAATGAGATTAGTGAAGTATGGAATTATTATTCCCAATCATGCACAGCCAGAGCCTTAACCTATAAAAATTAAGTATGCTCCCAATATCTTAAAAGTTATAGGTTTCCTCTATAGAAACATAGTCAGTATTGACTATACATTAATATCCTTAGTGTCTATAGGATTATTAACTAAGATACACTAAGTGTTTTGATGTTCATCATAAATAAAACTAGCTTTTAAAAAATGGTTTTCAACTAACACTTGAGGTTGTGACCTAATATATTATTGTCATATCACAATTGATATGATATCCATTAGTCAATATAGTTATCATATGGTTATTTTTTGCACTACTACTTTCAAAAAATGTCTTGGAAGAATTTATGGAAGATTTACAAGATATATAAGACTCATTATTGATCATCCTCTTACTAACATCACTATATTGATGTATATTAGGGGATATGAGTTTGAGAATACCTTTACTCTACATGTATATAATCAATGATTATTTGGATAAGATGTTCTTTGAAAATCCTGCTCCGAGGGTCCTCTATGATTACCAGGTGCACTCGTTTACTTATATGAAATTTATTAAAGTAATCACATGAAGTATATGAATTTACCTCCAGCTTTAGAATAGTTCACATGTGTTTATTGAACTAATTCTAAAATATTTTTGTTATATTTTTATTTATAAATATTTCTTTATCTAAAACATGATATGTAGTCTATTAGTATACCTAGTGTTTTAGCTCTATGGAGACTAAAACGCCTTTTCAAGATATAAAAAAGTCAATTAATATTATTTTTATTAACAAATAACTAACTTTCCAACATCAGGTAATTAATCCATATATATATTCATCAATTACTACAAGTTGGAAAATTATGATTCTAGAATTACTGAACTATTATTCAAGTATGAAATTCCATAACAACATATATTTAAAATTTCAAATAATGCATTGTTGTGTCTAAAATAGACACTGAGAAAAATGTTTTGGTAATACTCAATACAAAACAATAGTTTAACTTGAATAATTTAACTTTTTAATCCAAAAGTTGTTCATTTTTCTTGATTTATATAGTCAAACTTATTCAATTTCTTTGGGAATGCACCTTAATTCTTGTAATATTTCTATAATTTATTAGTTCCTATATTTGAAATAAATATATATGTGAAAAATATAGCCAATAAATATCTTAGAAAATTATTTTTAATGATGAATATATTTTAAGTAGAGTATTTTTTTTACTTTTTCTTCAATACATCACAATTATTCTTCCAGTGACCTTACTTTCCACATAAGAAGAAAATATCAACATATTCACTCAATTCCCCTTTAATATTTTTTCTCTTAAAAGGATGTTGTAAAGGTTCCATTGACACTAAAATTTTTGTGGGATTTTTAAACTTTCCCATTAGTTAATAATTAATGAGGAAATATGTTCCATTAAAACTTTATTTTTTCAATGAAAAATAGTCAAAATATTCCTGAGCAATTTATCCATATTTTTCATAATTCGTGGATAAATAATGATAACCTTGGTAGTAAGGATGATAATATGATATTAATGGATAATTTATTATCCCAATGGAATCACAACCTTTCTAAATTTTCAATATACTCCATCATTTTAAAGAGTTGATCTATAATGACCGAGGACTTCCATGTGTAGATATTATATCTTTTTATATGAAGATTCATTACATTACACAAAAACACACCTAAAAAACATAAAGGTATAAAAATATATTAACATAAACAACTAATTTATATGTGAGCTACATAATCTAAAACTAAGTTATTCATAATTATAACCCTTCTTAGACATGTCATACATAACACATTTCTCCATAACATGGGGAAAGGAAGCATAAGAAAGGGTGATCTCAATTGCTTAGTGAGGGTAAAAAGGGAGATACATGATCCTAACATGAGCATAAAGTTATGATAACATGGGAAAAACATTTTAAAAATATACCTTATATATCAAAGATCATAATCTTGAGTCATGAAATAAAGATTTGTAGTTCATAAGACATGAATCATAATTAAATCAAAGAATATGATCCATGAGAGAATAAAATTAGAATAAGACATAAAATTGTGGTATAAAAATAAGCCTAGAAAATAATTTCCTTAGTAGTCAAGGATCTATGAAAAAACTATCATAGTGGAATGGGTTTACTACCCAAACCATCATAGTATTAAAGGTTCACTCCTAATTCTATCATAGTGGAATATTTTTCTTACTTAACAGATTTCACTCCCCATTTCATTCCTATTTATCTCATGAGATATAAATATTTACCCAATTCATTGGAGGGATGTATAGGTCCCACCCATCACATAATTAAAATCATACATAAGTGTTCCATAATATCATAAATCATTCATAATATTAGAATACATGAAAAGAAATATGTTTCATAAACATTCCTCATATCAGAACCCATGAAAATAAATGGGCTTCATAAAACATTCTTCATATCATAACCCATAAAAAAATGGGTTTTATAAAAATTTCATTATAGAATAAACCATATAAAAGAAACAGATTTCATAAACATATTTAAATAATAAACATAAAAAAAAAAGAAATAATAAATATGGTATCATTGGATAAAATCCTTAGTAAATATTAAGTAACATCTAATGATTCTATCTTATATGGAAAATGATTTTAAAATAAAATCAATTGGTACATTTCTGGAGGAAAATAACCTTTATATGAAAATAACCTTTTTAAAACTACAAATTCATAAAATATTTTGGAAATAATATTCCTTTAAAATAACATTGAAAATTTATAACTTAATCTTCAAATAAAATAATGTTCATTATGGTGTAAATTTCTTTCATTCCATACACATTAAAAAATTCTTTTCACATTTTTGGTAAAATCCAAATGGGCCTTGTTTGGAAAACGACATGAAGACTCTATTTTAAAAACTTTTTAAAAAATAAAACATGGGTAAAAATGTCTTTAATAAATCCTTTTGATAATTTTGAAACATTTTTTAAAACATTTTTACAAAACATGAATATGGAATAAAAAGGGTTTTCGACTACAGAGAAAAATAAAAAGAAAAATTATTATAAAGACATTATTTTGGTCTATCTAACCCTTTAAAAGAGTTAAATGAAATGAAAATATATTTTCTCTAGAAATAACCATAGTATAATAGAATACATGAGTTTATTTATAGATAGATCATAATATTTTATCATTATAAGCATAATCATGAACAGTCTTGATAAACGATAAGATTGTAACATAAAACCCTTACTACTTCGGTAACATTGAATCATAATAATACTGAAAGAATAACATTAAATGAAAATTAGAATATCATGAGAATTAATAAATTCATGATATTAATTAATTTTATACACACCTCATAAAATAAGATAGGTGCATAATATAACGTATGTCCCAATGAAGAAAAATTGAGACAAAAATCCCTTACCTTAAGTCTCAAATTCCTTTGTACATGTTTAAACATCCTATATAGTAAATATAGGTTTATTATAAATATATTAAATATCCATACTCATATTTTTCATACCATATCTAATTTAATTATAACCATTTATTTCATATTTATTAAAAAATTCTTGTTAATATCACGTTTCAAGAAATAACTACTTTGTTTTTTATAAGTTTTGATTTGATATTTTCAGTACTTTTATTTTTATAATGTTTAAATTATCTAAAGAATTTTAAAAATGATAAAAATATTATATATATTAATTATATAAGTATTTATGGCAATCCATTAAAGTTATACATAGAAAATGAATTATATCGTTCGTGGAGACAGTAGGTCGTATATACGTATGATCGTTGTTTCCATTTTCTCAACGGATAAAATAAAAGAAAGGAAAATAATATATTAACTTTATAGAATAATTTTTATTTTATATAAATCACATATATTCAATGAATTTATCCTTATTACCTTTCATACAAAGTGTTTGTAAAAAATGAATCATATCCCTTCATGAGGTGGTAGTCCATTGTACACACGAACGACGTTATCATATCCACCATGAAATGGAAAGTAATAAGTTATGTGTGGTATAATAATTATAGAAGTATAATTATGATACAAATATCATATATATTCATTTGATATATCCTTATTACTATACATGTAAAACATAAATAAAAAACACAGCACATCGGTTCATGAGGCAGTAGCCCGCCGTACACATAAGCGACGTTATTGTTTTCCAATGGGTTGAGAGTTAATAAGGTATATGTGGTATTATAATTATATAAGTATAATAATATAATAAATATAATATATAAATAAAATAAATCATTGTATACATCGATGATATGTGGTGATGGAAAACAAATAATACTAGTTCGTGAGGTAATAGTCCGTCGTACACACAATTGAGGGTTTCATTTTCCGTTTGATGGAAGTAGAGATGGATATATGTTATGAAATTAACATAATAACATATAATTATATGTTATATAATGGTTTTATTATATCATAATAGTTGAATAATATTTTATAGAAGTGGAAGAAGAAATAAAACAAAAATGTAAGTTTAAGAATTTTACTTCTTCTTCAGAGAGCTTCTTTAAGATTATAACTAAAGCCTTATTAAGAAGAATTAATTATAAAAATAAGTCCTCTAATAGGTGGGAATAAAATTAATAAATATATTTGGATAGTTATTTTCATAACCAAATGGTTTTTGAAGTGTTAATATAAAATGATATGGGGTAACCTTTTATAAGTGGATGAGAGGACACACATGGAATTTTTGAAAATAATAAAGTGAAACCATGTTTTACACAAGAAAAAAGGATCAAAATTGAACCATTATAAAACCTTATAGGTTATAAGGTCTAAATATGGCCATAAAATATGTTTTGTAAGATCTTATTGAACATTTAACCCCTTATAATTTTAGTTTAACCCCTCAATAAACCTGTTTTAGCCTTAACCGCAATAATTAATTCTTAGAGTTTTCATTATTCATTATGGCCAAAATTTTCACTGAAATTATTTGATAATTATTATTATTCTTATTAAAAATATATAATCCATTTTTAAAAATTTAATTCATATAAATGGTATAATTTAATTTAAAATTAAACTCGTGAACGTTATAAAAAACGGTTTTCCAAAGAGAAAATTATCAAATTTTTTAATATATATATATATATATCAAAATTAAATATTAAATTTATTCCAATGACCTATATTAGTTTAATTAAAATATAATTAAACTAATTTTACTTATAAAACCATTTTAAAAAAATTAATCTTATAAGTTCATTAAAATAAAATTCAGTTATAAATAAAAACTTAAATTTTTTATTATTCATCAAAGAATTAATTTGTTCAAAAAATCCTAAAAATTCACCCTAATATAATTTTGAAATTTTTATTACAAAAATAATTTTTATTTTTTAAAATAAATTTTCTAACATTTTCAAAAATTAATTGTATTATTTGTTCACAAGAAGCAATAAAATCATATTTGGAGAAAATTGTATTTTTGAAACATAAAAAGACTTTAGCAAACATTGAGTACTTTTTCATCAATATGATTTATTTATATAAAATAATTATTATTATTATTTAAAATTTGGTTTTTACTATTCATTCCTCTAAGGTTAATAGTTGGTTCATAGCGGCTGCGTTAAATAGCATGTTGTGGTTTGTTAGAACATGGTATTTTGTGTAGCGTAAGATATCGAAGAAATTAAATTTATCTAGAAAACAAATTCATAAAATCTTAGGGTGCTACATTATACACTAATTAAAATGAATTTCCCCTTAAAAATTCATCACTTTGATATAATAAAATGAGGATAATTCTAACTCAATACATTCTCAAGTTCCCACATAGCTTCCTCGATCTGGTGGTTTTTTTACAAAACTTTAACCATGTGAGTGGTATTGTTTCGTAGAAATTTCTCTCTATGATCCATAATCTCCATCAGTTTCTCCTCCTAAGAATTATCTTTCTTTGGTAGTACGAACTATGTGTTTAGTTCATTTGAAGGGTAAATTATGTACTTCCTTGGGAGAGATACATGGAACACATTGTGGAATTGATATAGGTTAGGTGGAATCACCAACTGATAGGATACCATCTTAATACGATCAAAATTTTCAAAGGGACTAATATACCTAGGGCTTAGTTTTCCCTTATTTTCAAATCTCATTACCTTTATCCATAGAGAAATTTTTAGAAACATCGTGTCACCAGCTTCAAATTCAAGATCACACTAGTGATTATCATCATAAGTTTTCAATCTACTTTGTGCCACCCGTATGTTTTGTTGAATGGATCTAAACTTCTCTGCCATTTCTTCAGCTATCCCAGGTCACAATAGATTTCTTTCTAAAACTTTATGCTTTCATGTTATATCTCTACACTTCTTTCTGTAAAGGGCATCAAAAGGATCCATCTAAATACTCATGGGAAATCTATTGTTGTAAGAAAACTCAACTAGAGGAAGGTGTTTATATCAACCACCTTTTAAATCTAGAGAACAAGATCTAAACAAAACCTATAGGTTTTGAATTTTTCTCTCAGACAGACCATATGTCTAAGGATGATATGTAGTACTGAAACTCAACTCTATATTAAGTGATTGATGAAGACTTTTTCAAAACATTGAGGTAAAACTCATATCTTGAACATACATAATGGAATGTGGTACTCCATGAAACATTACCACTTTCTTAATGAATATCTTGGAAAGATAATCCAAAGAGAAAACTTTTATAATTGAAATAAAGTGTGATGAATGTGTAAGGAAATCGACTATATCCCATATATCATTATGCCATTTAGAAATTTTGGGGAGTCTGATCAAAAAATCTATGGTGATGTTTTCCCATTTTTATTCTGGTATGTGTAATAGATGTAACATCCCCTTATACTTTTGACTCTCATCCTTAAATTACTTATATACCAAGAATCTAGATACAAAATTTACGATATATCTCTTCATTCCATAACAAAAAATATACTTTTTAAAATATATATACATATTCATAATTCCAAGATAAATAGATAATAAATAACTATGAGCCTCCTCTAACAACTCCTAATTAGAATCTGGTATGTATGGAACACATACATGGTTCTTGAACCTTATAATTACATCACAATCAAGGTTAAACTCATGAAATTTTCTCACCTTATTCTATATCTCGATTTCATCCTTATACACCTATTTAATATTCTCTTGGAAAAATAGTTGAACACTCATTTGAGAAAGATAAGATTTATCCCCTTCCTACAGGATTTTCATATCCATCCTTTGAGAATCCATAAATATTGGATCTTTTATAATCCTCATCGTTTTGAAGCTAGCATGATCCATTCTACTCAAAGAATTAGCCACATTGTCTGCTTTCCATAGGTGGTAATGTATTAAGTAGTCATAATCTTTAATCAGCTATAACCATATCCTCTAGAACAAGTTTAACTCCTTCTGTGTGAATATATATTTTAAACTTTTTGATCAGTTTATATATCACACCTTTCCTTGTAAAGATAATTTCTCCATATCTTTAAAGAAAAAAATACCATAGTTAACTCCAAATCATGATTTTGTGTAATTTTTCTCATGAAACTTTAATTTTTGTGAGTGGTATTCTATAACCATTTAATTATGTATAAAAACATATCCCAATACCTTCTTAGATGCATCACTAGAGATTACAAACCCTCTTCCACTATAAGGAAATGTAAGCACATGTACACTAACTAATCATTTCTTCAATTCCTTGAAATTTTCCTCGCATTCATTTGTTCAATGGAACTTTGATCCCTTCTAAGTTAACCTAGTGAGTGGATTACATATTCATGAGAAATTCTCTACAAACCATTGATAATATCCATCTAAACCAAGAAAAATTTGGATCTCGGTCATTGTAGTTGGTCTGGGCTAATATTCAGTAGCCTCCATATTTGATGGATCCACTAATATACCCTCACTTGAGATTATATAACACAAAAATGAAACCTTTTTTAGCCAAAATTTGAACTTTGTATATTTTTCATAAAATGTATCCTTCCTTGGGGTCTTCAATACAATTCTCAAGTGATCTTCTTGCTCTTCCTTTCTTTTTGAATAAATAAGAATATCTTTTACAAATACTACCACAAACTAATCAAGGTAATCTCTAAAGAATCTATTCATTAAATCCATGAATATAGTGGGAAAATTAATAATACCAAATAGAAACCATTTGTAGCCAAAATTCGCACTTTTTATATTTTTCATAAAACTTCTCCTTCCTCGTGGTCTTCAATACAATTCTCAAGTTATATTCATGTTATTCCTTTCTCTTTCAATATATAATAACATCTTTTACAAATACTACCAAAAACTGATCAAGGTAATCTCTAAAGACTCTATTCATATAATCCATGAAGATAGTGAGGAGATTTGTAATACCAAATAGAATCACTGTATACTCAGTGTCCATACCGTATATGGAATGTTGTCTTGGTTTTATCCTCCTTTATTATTCACAATTGATCATATCCATAATGATGGTAAATCTTATAAAAGTATTGATCTCCACACAGTTGATCAAACAAGCCATTGATATGGGGTAGAGGATACTTTTTCTTGATTTTGATCATGTTCAGATACTGATAATAAATGGAAACTCACATAAATCCATTTTTATTTTTGATAAATAGAAATATTTCATCCCAAGGTGACACACTTGTCCAAATGCATCCCTTGTCAATATTATCTTGTATTTTCATCTTTAATTCATGTAACTCAATTGCGTCCATTCTATAGGGAGTATTTGAAATAGTATTGGCACCATGTAGGAGTTATATTGGAAACTCGACTTCATGATTTAGTGGAGGACTAGGAAACTCTTCTATAAATACATCAAAAAACACCCACACAATTGTAATATCATAGATGTTGATTTTAAACCCAACCATATGTGAAAATTAAAATTTAAAATGGAAATCAAAACTCATATAATGGATGTGATTTCCATAGGAAGTTTATATTTATAATCAAACTGATAAACGATTATAGGTTAGGTTGGAATATCAAATGTGAATTCCCTTACTTGACAATTGATATGGGATTTATTTAGAGAAAGATAATTTATTCCTAAGATAAAATCAAATTCAACTAGAGGAAGTATAACAATATTTTTTCAAGAATAAAATCCACACAAACTTTAATTAGAGAGGAATCATATACTTGAGAATTGATCATCATACCATTAGAGGTTTTAAATTTTAACTCTACATATAATAATGTGGGTGTCATATAAATACCCTTAAAAATCTTTAGATATAAAATAATGGGAAGATCTATATTCAAATAAAACATTAGTAGTTCTAGAGTGGATGGTAGGTGTGCCTTTCACGATGTCATTATCACACCCCTCATCATAAATAGTGATCACATGAGATTTCATATTATATATTGTATTAAGAGGTTTTTGATGTTGATCATAATCATTAACCTTTGAATTTGGGCATTATATATCATAGTTCCAATACTCCTTTCATTTGAAACATCAGAGTCTAGTTGGTTCATTCTATAGAGAATTATCTCTATTCTCATCATTAGTTAAATTCTTCCCATTACTTCAACATTCGATTTCTGGATGACCTTCCCTTACACACCTAAAATATTTACCAATCCCCTTAAGAAAATTTCCTCTATGTTTCTTACCAAACTTTGAGCATAAAGGAAATATCATCTTCTTATCTCCATGATTATTAGTGTTTCCCTTGAAATCTATATATCGTTTCTTATCAAAACCATGTGATTTATGGGTAACTCTAATATCCATTTCCACCTTGAGAACACATCGAATTATTTATTCATAGATACTGAATTACATTATGGATAATGACCTTAAAATACTTGGTTTTAGTCCACTAAATAATCAATTAACCTTACTTTCAAGTTTGATGATAATTATATAAACATACCTCACAAGTCTTGTAAACGTTTGGTTATAGGTACCAATGGATTCATCATCCTTCTTTTTTAGATCGAGTAATTCCTTCTCCATTTTCATATGGAGAAAATGATAGAAGTACTTATTAAAAAACATTCTCTTAAACTCATCCTACTCTATGGAGTCAATTTCATCATGTGGCCTCATATTCTTGATGATATTCCACCATTGATCCACTTTACCTTCCAAATGATAGACTTAAAAAATTAATTTTTCATGTTATGAACATTAGAGAATATAAAATATCATTTTACTGGTATTGATCCATTTTTCAGCAACTAGAAGATTAGTAGAACCAATAAAATGTGGTGGATGTTTCTTCATGAAGGGCGAAACAAAATGTTGTTCACTACATTTCTCATTTGTAAGTTCAGTATGTTTCATATCTTGAGAAATTTATGTGAGCAAAGCAATGATATTTTTCATTATGGCTCCCATAAAATTTGATTTCCCAGGGGTGTCCAACCAGGTGCATAGTAAGTCTCATTGTCATGTACTAGGTAATACTTGATTCAAGACCGATGTGCCTTTTTCGAAGTTATTACCCCTAGGTACATCAATTACAGAACTATATCCACTTGTAGTATCAAGATAGGGATTTATTTCTAGGTAAATCATATAATCTCTTCATTAACAAAACTTTAGGATGTTACCCAATACTTAGGCTTTTCTGAAGGGTTATCACTAAAGTTTTTCTCATCCTAATTTCCAAATGTTAACTAAACTTATACTATGATATCAAATATAATGATCTTGGATTTACATACATAAATATTACATCATTTTAGAAGAACATTCATTACCTTACACAAATACACACATGAGTATCATAAAGGTATAGTGCCTTTGGAAACATAAACTATTTCATATGTGAACTACATCATCTACCACTAAGTTATTTATAATTAACACCTCTATTAAAAATATTATATATAATACATTTCTTCTTAAATTATTGAAAGAAAACATAATAAAGGGTAAGACCATATTATTAATAAGAGTAAAAAGGGATATATATATATATATATAAACATAACACTTGAAAATCATACCCTACATATCAATGATCATAATATTGAGTCACGACATAAAGATTGGTAGTTTATAAGATATAAATCATAAGGAAATAAAATAACATCAGCCATGAGAGAATAAAATTATCATGAGACACTGAATTGTGGTATACAAATAATTATATAAAATAATTTCCTTAGTAGTCAAGACTAACTGTCAAAACTATCATAGTAGAATGGTTTCACTCCCCAAATAGTCATAGTAGTCAAGGTTCACTCCCAATACTATCATAGTGGAAAATATACCTTACTAAACTAGGTTCACTCCCCATTTTAGTCTTTTTAATATCATGAGGTTCCAATTTTTACCCAATGAATTGAAGGAAGATATAGGTCCTAACCATCACATAATGAAAATCACACATGTGTGTGCCACATGATCAAAACACATTCATCATATTAGAACCCATGAAAAGAAGTGGGTTTCATAAACATTCATAATACCAGAACCCATGAAAATAAATGGGTTTCATAAAACATTCTTCATATTATAACCCATGAAAATAAATAGGTATTATAAAAAATTAATCATAGCATAACGCAAGGAAAAGGAACAGGTTTCATAAAAATATTATCATCATCAACATAATCCATCAAAAGAAAGATTAAATATCGTATAATTGGATTATATCCCTACTAAATATTAAGTAACATAAAATGATGTCATCTTATATGAAAAATTATTTTAAATGAAATCACTTGGAACATTTCTTGAGAAAAATAACCTTCTTATAAAAATCACCTTTTTAAAACTATAAATTCATAAAATATTATGGAAATATTATTATTTTAAAATAACCTTGAAAAATAATAAAGTAATATTCAAATAAAATAAAGTTTTTTATAGTATAAATTCCATTCATTTTATACACATTAAAAAAATATTCCTTTCATATATTCAATAAAATCCAAATATTCCTTGTTTGGAAAACATCACGAAGATTTTTTTAAAAAAAATTGAAAAAAAGATTAAAATATGGGTAAATATATATTTAATAAGTCCTTTGTATAACTATAAAAAAATCAAAATATTTTTAGAAAACGTGGATACAGAAGAAAAAGGGTTTTTGACTGAAGAGAGAAATAAAGATAATTTTTCATAAAAACATTATTTTGGCCTATTTAATCCTTTAAGAGAGGAAAATGAAATTAAAACATGTATTATCCAAAAAATAATTATATTATAATAAAATATATGATTTTATTGAGAGATATATCATAATATTTGGAATCGTAATCATGAACAATCCCAATAAACAATGAGATTCTAACATAAAACTCATACCAATTTGGTAACATTGAATCATAATCCCCATGAATGAATAAAATTAAATGAAACTTAGAATATCATGAGAATAAATAAATTCATGATATTAAATTTCAAAGGTTCAATATATACACCTCATAAAAGAAGATAGGTGCATAACATAACGTATATCCCAAAGATGACAAATTGAGACAAAAATATCTTACCTTAAGTCTTGAATTCCTTCATACATGGTTGAACCTCCTATATTAAAAATGAAGTTTTATTATACATCTATTAAAAAATATTATAATATTTATCATACCATTATTTATTTACTTATGACAATTTATTATCCTTTTATAAACAATTAATTGTTAAAATCACATTTTGGGTCATAACTGCTATGTTTTTTTTTGTATGTTTTAATTTGGTATTTTGGGTGCATTCATTTTGATCATATTGGAATCATATAAAAAACTCTAACCATGATATAAATATCATATATATTAATTATATAAGTTTTTATAGTAATCCATCAAATTTAGAGATAGAAAATGAATTATAATGTTCATGGAGAGGGTAGGTTGTACGTACACAAGAACGTTGTTTCCATTTTATAGAAGGATGAAATGAAATAAAGGTAAATAATATATTACAATTAAAATAATTTTTATTTTATATATATCACATATATTCATTACATTTACCCTTATTACCTTCCACAAAAATCATTATTGAAAAATGAATCACAACGGTTTGCCTGCCGTAGTCCGTTGTACACACAAACGACGCTATTGTATCCCCCACGGAATGGAAAGTCAGAATTTATATGTGATATAATAATTAAAAAAAGTATAATTATTTCAAAAATATCATATATATTCATTTAATATATTCTTATTGCCATCCAATTAAAACAGAAATGAAAAACACATCACATCAGTTCGCGAGGTTGTAATCCGCCATACACATGAGCAGCGTTATTATTTCCCAATGGGTTGGGATGTAATAAGTTAGATGTTTTATTATAATTATATATGTATAATAATATCATAAATATAATATATAAATTTTAAATACATCATTATATCCAGCCGTGATATGTGGTGATGGAAAACAAATAATATTGGTTCGTGAGGCAGTAGTCTACCATACACACGATCAATGATTTTATTTCCCTTTTGATGGAAGTGGATATGGAAAAATGTTTTTACATTAAAATAATATAATCTTAATATATGGTACATATTTTAGTTATTATATTAGTATAATTGAATAATATTTTAAGGAGTTGGAAGAAGAAATAAAACAAAAATGCAATTTAAGGAATTTTACCTCTTCTTCTGAGATCCTTTTTAAGATTATACCCTAAGCCTCGTTAGGAAGGATTTATAAAAAAAATAAGGACTATAGAATGTGTTAATGGAATTAAGGATAATTTTTGGTTATTTATTTTCAAAACTATAGTTTTATTGAAGTGTGAAGAGGAGAGGAGAGGGGTGGCTATTAAAAGTGGGGGGGAGGACACACATAGAATTTTTGAAATGAATAAATTGTACCAATGTTTTTCACATTTCAAAAATCACCCAAATAGGCCATTATATAAACTTAGAGGTGATAAGTTCTAAATATTTTCATATAATTGGTGTTAAAAAAATTTATAGGTCATTTTACTCCCTATCTTTTTAGTTTAACCCATAAAAGTAAACTCATTTTAACCTTAACTGCGGTATTTAATTTTTACTGTTTTCACTATTCATTATGGTCAAAATTTAAGTTGAACTTATTATAAAATATTAATTATTATGATTAATAATATTAAATCCATTTTTATAAATTAAATTCATATAATTGGGTGAATATAATTTAAAATTAAACTTGCAGATGTTATGAAAAAGTGGTTTTAAAAAGAGAAATATTTCAAAAGTTTAAAAAGTTTTTATATAAGAATTCAATATAAAACTTATTAAAATGAATTATATTGGTTTAATTATAATATAATTTAAATAAATTTTATTTTAAAACAATTTTTAAAAAAAACTTAACCTTATAAATTCTTTAAATGAAAAGATAGTTTTAATAAAATTTAGTATTTTCACTATTCATCAAAAAATTAATCTTTTCATAAAAATACCAAAACTTTAGCCTAATATAATTATGAAATTTTGATTTCAGAAATTAATTTTATTTTTACAAATAAAGTTTCCAAAATTTTCAAAAATTACTTTTATTATTTTTTCACAAAAATTAGTAAAAGCATTTTTTGAGAAAATAGTAATTTTGAAACATATAAAGACTTTACCAAAAATTACCTATTATTTTATCAATATGTTTTATTTATATAAAAAAAATTACTTCATATTTAAAAAATTTTATTCCTATTAATACCACCATGTTTAATGTCTAATTCATAATGACCATATTAAATAGTATATTGCGGTTCGTTAGAACTCAGTGTTGTGTGTTGTGCAAGTAATTAAAGAAATTAAATTTATTTAGGAAAAAAATCATAAAATATCAGGGTGTTACACAATAAGTTTCTATCTTTCCTTATTCTTTTTTATACAAATTAAGTGTAGTGACAATCTAATTTATTTATGGTATCTCCATTGATCTATTCAGATCAAGGAGACAAGACTTCATAGTGTAAGCATTATTGTCCTTATGTTTCATTATCAGCTCTTTAAACATAAATGATAGTGTGATGCAATGAATATAAGTAGAATCCTCTATGAATATCATATATACATCCTTCTCACCATCACATGTTTACTAATGTAACAGATTAGGAATAATAATTCCAACACATATTGAAAATTCTCCAATAGTACAGAAATGTAAAACCATTTATGACACTCTATGAAATTTGGGCCTATGTTGGCATTACAAAAATTAAGGATGATAAAAAGGTTTCCATGGGTTTGATTAAAATTTTTTATAATAATTAAAACATGTGATTAGTACATTGCTGGATTGAAAAATATTTGAGACAAAATAATTTACTTTTATTATTAATTCTCCCACTATTTTATCAAGTATCAATGACCCTCACCATTAAACTAAGAATAGCATGTCGCATAGGAATTATAGTAATAAGGATCCATATATCCATTTTTATGATCCATATTATAGACATGAAAATCAAAATAATTTTTTTGGGTAGGTTTTCTTTCCAACTTCTAACTTGTAGCACCTTGATACAATGAGTGGATTCCTAAATCCTGAAATTCTAACATGGATTTCCTCAATACAAGCCTTTAGATATTTATTTAGAATATTATATATATTAAATTAAAAACAATTTTTGTTATTTCAACCCAAAACCCTTATAATAACTCTATTATAAAATATTTTTTTAGTCGATAGAAATATAAACACTTAATTTTATGGTTTCATTCTTAATCATGTAATGGAAGGTTTAGTATAACTTAATATATTATTAAGGGATTTTATTTATTATTAAAAAAATATCTTATTTTAACTATTTAAATTATTTTTTAATTTTATGTGGATTTTACTTAATTAATTAACCATATATTGATAAAACATTAATGCATAGTCCTTTTATTTTAATTCTTTCTTTTTATATTAATCCATTTATTTATGTGATAATAGTCAGACATCTATACAATAATTCATGTATTAGACAGAAATAAAATAAATAAAATATGGCATGATCATGATCTTTAAATGGTGTTTTGTTTGTTAAGTGGACAATAAACAAAATATTTAAACCTATGGGAAAAAAACCCATTGAGTCAGCCTCGTCAAAAGTTGCAGCATTCCACCTATATCATGTGTGTCTCCTAGATTTGGTTTCTCCTCGACTCCATTTTGAACTAACTCAATGTGTCTGGGAGATTCGTCCTTATAATTAATTGACATCACACGTAGGTGAAGGGAACCATAAAGGAGGGTTTACAAAAAAACTATGGTCAGGCAGGCCCGTGCATAATAAGGATAAGGGATGACTCGAGGGCCATCAATTTAATTTAACAATAATAGTTACAAAAACTCATGTTATAATTAAATTAAAATAATCAACACACATACCAAGGTCATTCTAGGATCATGATCATTCACTTGTATAATGAATATACATTTAAAATAACTAGCAAGAAGTAATTTCAATTAATTCTTTTATTTTGATAAAACACATGTGAATTTATCTGATTAATTTTATAATTAATAAATTAATTCATTTTATCTTAATTTTCCATACAATATGCCCTGGAGAATTATGATCCATTGTAATTTTAAATAAATTAACTTAATTAATTTTAATTAAAATTTATTAAGTACGTGCTTTTAGATGGAGGAAATATGATGTGTACCCGACTAAACTATCAGGCTTCGTCCTTGTTGTATATAGTGTACTCACACAACATATCATGTACATGACATTTGATATAATTTCACAGCATGTACTGTTAATAAATAACACATGGGCCACATTAATATTACACTCTATGTACTAATTTAATGCATGCTGAGTATATAGCATGTGACGACCATAAACGGATTGTAGTTTCTAATTTTATCTGGAAATTAATTAAGCACTTAATATCATATTAAACCTATCATAAAGAGTATACTATTAATAATTGACACAGAGAGACATAAATATGATGTTTAAAAGAGCAATTAATTAATTTCCTTTCTATGTAAATTAATGTACATGGTGGGTGGCTTGGTTTGGTATGTATTATGCATAAACGGGTACGAATTAATTATGTCACATGGATTTAATTACACCACGTGTTAATTAATTATGTGGCATGTGAATTAATTTTACTATGTTTAAATTAATTACACTGTACGTGTAGTAATCACATCGCATTTGTTTTAATTTTCCTATATGTGAATCAATCATGTGGCATGAGAATTAATTACACCACATATGAATTAATTACACTGCATGTGAATTATTAACTTGGAATGTGAATTAATTACACCATGTATGAATTAATTACAATACTTTTGAATTAATTATGTGGTATGTGAATTATTTAGACCACATATGGATCAATTACACTATGTGTTAATTAATTACGCTACATGTAAATTAATTACATCACGCCTACATAAATTACATTGTGTACGTATTAATCGAACCACATGTGTATTGATTTCACTGTGTGTAAATTAATTATATCTCATGTGATTTAATTAATTACTTCATTTCTATTGACCACAAGACCACCTCATCATGTGGGGTTACACAGCATGTTGGTGAGTTACTGGCTATGTAACCTTGCAAAACTTTCACCGCCTCTAAATTCTTTTTCAGATGTTATTTATATAGTACTAATTAATCTGGGTTATATGAGAGAGAAAAAAGAGAGAGGAATATACGATCTTGATAATTGGATTATAAGAATGAATAAACTGAAAATAAAACTAATTTTAAATTCATAAACAATCAATAAACAATAAATAATTATAAATTCAATCATGACTATTCTGATAGCACTTTATTGGTCCAAATGCAGTGGAAGTGCCTATTGATCCAATGTCCAAATCAAATTTTTTCAAATTTAATGGATAATACACAATGTACATGAAGGTGAATGTCATGACTAATGAAATTTTACAAAGAATATTTAAAAATAAAACATTATCAGATTAAATTTATAATTATTTTAATAGTAAGAAGAAATACCTCATACTTGAGTTCTTTCATCGATGTAGGTATTGATCATTTGAATTTCATTCAGTTTCACTTTCATTGTGCTAATGAGTACCCAAATTAATTCCCCTCCGATAGTAATCCACATGTACTCCTTTGATCTTGGAAAATCGTTGATGGTACTTTGGGTGATAGTACAACGATATTGATTATCTTTCATCACTACCTTGATCGCTACCACAAACCATTCAATCTAGAAGTATTATCTCTTAATAAATTTTACTTGAGATAAGGAGGAAAGAGGGGAGATTATCTTCATATTGAGAGAAAATACTAGGGAAATTAATTGTTCAGATGGAATTCTTTAAGGAGGAGAATGTTGTGTGCAACAACCAACATCTCACAATTCTCATAATTTGATATATATAAATACATATATATATATATAAGTGGATATGGTTTAATATTAATTAATTTCATAAAGGAATTTAATAATATATTAATCCCATAACATACCCCACACCATGTAAAATAATAATATTATTATTTTATTTCATGGTGTATGCTAAAACGAGGAATGATAAATGTTATTTTATAGGATGATAAATAAATATTTATCACTGGACAAATAATGGAGTCTACTTGTCCACCTTGATATTTATTTATTTCCTAAATAAATATTTAAATAAATATTATTCATTCAAAAACTAAGTAAATAAATATTATATTTATGGTCTGATAGCTAAAATATTTATTTTAATATCCATGTAATTAAAAAAATATTTATTAGAAAATAAATAATTATTTATTACCTTGGGAATAACAATAGATAAATAAATATTATATATTTTTTTAATTATACAATTGTCTTGTGAATAAATATTTATTTAATAATTACAATCAAAAAATTATGAATAAATATTAATTCTCGATCTGAGAATAATATTTCTTCTAAACGTTAAATATAAATAATATTAAACTAGGATCAATGGTAACACTTTGTGTGTGACCATCTAGGCCTATTCCTTAGTTGAATTATATGGGATTTCCTAAAGTACAAGATTATTGTCTAATAATATATTAAGGCACCCACACACTAAAATATATTTTGGCATTTGTGATGGATGTCTATCGCAAAAGGTCATTTGCGACAAGAGTCTATCGCAAATGTGTCATTGCAAAAAATGATGTCACAAATAAAGGTATTTACGACGGTTCTTCATAAATAAAAATTAATTATGATGGGTAAAGCGCCTATCACAAGTGATTTCTGTTTTCTTTAAAAAATGTAAATTGCGATGGTCTGTCGTAATTGATAATATTTGCGACGGATAGTTGATCTGTCACAAATACTTATATTTAAAAAAACACAAAAAATTAAAATAATTAAAAATATTTTAAATAATTAAAAAACTTTAAGAAATTAAATATAATTAAAATATTTATATATAATTAAAAAAAATTACAAAATAAAAAAAATAAAAAAAAATAAAAATTTGGAAATTTAAAAATAATTTACATATTCATAAATGATTAAAAAATTAAAAAAAATTAAAAAATTACAAATAATTAAAAAAAATTACAAATAATTAAAAAAATTAAAAAATATAAAAATATAAAAATAATTAAAAATAATTAAAACAAACATAAAATTAATACGTAGAACAAAATATATTTTTCATCCCAAATTATAAAATAGTCATAAAACTTCACAAATTATCAATTGGCGTATGGTTAAGGAGGATAACTTAAAGGATTAGGGGGGAAACATCATACCAACGTCGCGTGAAAGTCGTCACATATACTCCAACATTAGCTAATTTGTTGTATCATATCATCCTGAGCTCTAAACCTCTCCTCATATTGTGTAGTGGATGATGGCATCAAGGAAAACTCTCCACTATCTCCCTTCACACTCCTTGATGGCATTGCAGAAGTACCATAATAACTCATAGGTTAGTCGGGAACTAATTACAATCACCCAACCTTTCCCGAAACCATGAAAAGTAGCATGTATCCAGGCCCCCTCATCCAAAATCGAATCACTAGTGCTATCTTGTTCACTCTTGTCTTGACTCTCCCATGAATGATAATTCATAGCCATATAACTTTCGTTTAAATATAATTACAAATTAGAATAATAATAAAATTAATATTCATGAAAAAAAATTAAAAAAAAACTAACCATAATATGGAACTGTCGGTCGCCTATAACTTCTCATGTACGGGGATCAGTATACAAATTTTTATAAACTTCAAACTCTATAATAGATGTGTCAGTAACAACCTATATGATATAAAAAACACATTACAATTAAAGTATATATGCATTAAAAAATAATATCACTTACCATATGTCATTGATGTATGTCAAATGTATGACTTCCGGCCCTATGTGTGGCCAATTACCTCTCATAGATCTAACATCCAGATGATGAACTCATCATAAAAGTCTCTCTTAACCATTATAAGCACAATCCATCCCATACCTGAGCTGTGATATAGTTAAGTCGATGGGAGATTTAAGACTGGTCAAAACTAGTAGCAGAAGCTTTATCTGTGGCTCCCCTTCTAAGGTTGTGTAGAAACTGATGAACACACTCACGTATACAAATCTCCAATGTCTCTCGAATAGGATATCTTTGGCTATCAGAAATCAAAGAAAATAAATTCTTCAAAACAATTAAAAACAATATGTTAGTAATTAAATAAATTTTAAAAAGTATATATTATTTAATAATGTATAATCTAGTGGTCAAACATATGGTGATTCACAGTGAAGGGAACCAGGTCCCATGACACCCATGGCTCAAAAAAATAATTTCATAGAATCACATCATCCTACCCAATAACTAAATATGAAAAAACTATGAAATTAAAAACAAATAATCAGAAAAATTATTACCAAATTTAATAAAAAGTTAATATAAAATAAATATATTAGACAATTAAACATAACTCCGTAAACAAGGATCAAAATAAATAGATAGTCATCTCTCTTGAACATAATCTAGAATCATCAATCGAGAAATACCGCGCTCCCTCATAATAGGTGGGAAATCCTACGTATCGGATGAATTAGGTTCATCAGTAGGAAGTTTGGTATCAGTGAGAGAATGAAATAGATCATCAGGAGCATCTCCATCCATCTGAAACAAGTATTATTACCTGTAAGAAATTTTTAATAAAAATATAAAATATAAAAAACTAATAAATACCATAATATATTAATCTTACATGTAGGAAATTGTAAATAGAAATATAAAATATAAAAAACAAATAAATATTAGAATATAATAATTACTTTCAAATAAATACCAAAACATAATAATTTAACCTAGAAATATTTTTTAATATAGATATCAAATATAAAAATAATAATAAATATCAAGTAGAATATAATATTATTACCTATCAATAAATGTTAATAATAATATCAAATATAAAAAAAACTAATAATTACTAGAGTCAATGAAGGAACATAATAGATCATCGGGTCAAGCTATCTAAAACAAAAAATATTACCTGTAAATAATTCTTAATACAAATATAAAACATAAAAAACTAATAAATATCTAAATATAATACATCAATCATCTTCTTCTTCTTCATTTTCATTGAGAACAATGTCTTCATCCTCATTCTTAGTGTCTTTAACTTCCATACGACTTTCAATTTCATTATCCCTTATTACTTTATCAAAATTATCTATATCTTCATCCCTTAACTGGGGGGTTCATCATTAATATTTATATCTTGTTGGATAAGATATGTATTTTGGGATGTTTATTGAAAATTTTCAATATGTTTCACTTCCAAAAAACCATTTTTATTTTCAATAAACTGGTTTCCATGTGATTTAATTTTTATCACACTCCACCAATCATTCAAATATCTCAAAACATCATAGTAATTTTCATAATAAATTTTATGTATTTTATGTTTCAACATAAATGGTTCATTTGAAGCAATAATACTATTATATTTGATTTCAACGATGCCATGTCATGGATGAACTCGCAACCCTCGATTAGTATTAAACCAATGAAATTTAAACATTGTTACATAATTTAGTCCTAGGTAACATAACTCAATTATTTCATCCAACATATCATAAAATTAAACTTCACATTATTTATGATGATATCCTTTCAAACAAACACCACTATTAATTGATTTATTTTAGTCACTATATATTTATATATTGAATCAAAATCCATTAAATTCATACCCATTGTAAAATTTTAACAATTTCGATGGAGGGTTTTTAGAAAACATAATCAACTATCAATTTTATTTTCATGTTTTGTTGCCTGCAAACAATAAAAAATATTAACAATATATATCAATGAAAAATTTATTTATTATTCCATATAAATAAACTTAACTTTCCAATATTTAAAAATAATATGAAAAATTTTGTTGACAAAATTCTTCAATAGAAAAATATGTAATTTGTCTAAATTATTTTTTGATATGGTAATTATATAGTCTAAAAAAATTAATGTAAATAAAATTATATTTTATAAATAGTTAAAAAAATAATAAAAAGGGAGTACTTAATGCAAAAATCATGTCATTTATTAAAAATTAAAAAGAACATATGTATGAGCCCTATGGAGTTCTTCATCTGAAATTCATCATTCATAATAACCACCAAACCATACTCAAGCTTATTAAAAACTAACAATTAATGTTCTGTGACATCATCAACATTTGTCTCATTACGAACCATCTGGTTATGTTTTGAAGGATATTCTTATTAAAAATAATAAGAGAAGAAGTTTGAAATTTCCTCCTATAATTACTCTTCTATAATTGACCCTTCAACCGATGATTTATTACATACCTTCTTCTTTAATTTTTTATAAATATCTCAAATGGGTATATCCATCAGAATTGTACTGTTCCTCTACATTTATCTTCATATAGAAAATGTAATATTAAATGTTCCATTGAGTTAAAGAAGCCTGGTGGGAATATTTTCTCCAATTTACATAAAATTAAAAGAAGATCCTTTTGTAGCATACTCAATGAATCATAATCTTATGTTTCTACACAAATATCTCAGAATAAATATATTATTTTTTTGAACACATCCCATATTGAATAATTAAAAATCCCTCTAAGACCCAAAGGTAGTAATATTTCAATTATGTCATGGAAGTTATGACATTTTAAACCTGTAATATTCCTATTTTTGATGCAATGATACAAATTAGAAGAATAAACCTTTGGTAACCTCAAATATCAAATACATTGACAAAATAATAAATGACTTTATTTGGAAAGTTTGTATGATACTTTTGTCTTAATTAAATTATGTGATCTTTTATCTTCAAATAATTCAAGTTCAGGACATCTATAAATCTGTGCAAAATCTAACCATGCCTTTACATTATATTTGGTCTTACTAGGTGTGTCCAACATGTTATAAGATATGATGTCAAAAAAATTCTTCTCAATCTATATTAAATATAACATGTGATGATCCAACAAAACAGACTAATTTGGAAGGTCCCAAAAAATACTCTGCTTTATCTAATTATGATATTTCCCAAAACCATTTATTTTTTGTTCATTTATATTTGGTCCAAAAGTAATAGGAGTTAATTTAGAGATGAAAATTTTTACCTGAATACCTAATATTATTGTTGGAGGTTCATCTCTTTCAATTTTACCTTTTTTAAAATTATTTTTTTCCCTTTAAAAAGGGTGATATGTAGGAATAAATATCCAATGGTAGTCAAAATAACTAGTATTCTTATCATTACCAAGTATAAACACTTTGTTCTCAACCATGTAGTATGAAAATGATTTTAGACCATGTGTGATATATCTAGATAACATACCATACATTGGAAATTCAATAATCATCCATATTAATTAAACCTTCAGTGTAAAATTATGATCTGAAACTATATAAAATATAGTCACACCATTGATCTATAATGAAATTAACTCATCAATTAGTGTCTTCAAAAAAACATCAATATTCATCTTTGGGTGTCTTAAAATTAATAATTTCAAATATGTGTGTGTGTGTGTGGTTCCTTCATCAGCATACAAGGAGTTAAGTTGTATGGAGAAATAAAAATATGCTAATAATAATATTGATTATTTTAAGCTTCAAATGGACAAAAACCATTAGAGGAAAGACCCAACCGTATGTTATGAGGTTCTGAAGAAATGAAGGTTTCAACTGATCATAGTGTCTCCATGAATCACCATCACATGGATGATTTAATCCTTTACTAATGGAAATATTTGATTTATTCCATGTCATCAATGTAGTTGTGTTGTGAGAAATAAATAAACAATATAAATGAGGTTTAATTGGAAAATACCTCAACTATTTCATAGGAAATATGGACTTTTCTTGTTGTGTCTCCTTATTTCTTGATTCTACATATGTTAGAAAATTAACCAAGGATTCATAATCACCATAATATAATATTAAATCATTTGAATATGCATGAATATTACAATAACTAAGACTCAAATTATGGAACAACCTCTTACTTTCATAGAAACATGCAGGTAATGTATTTATGCTAGGAAACAATGATTTAACCAATAATAATATCTAATCAAAAAAACTATTTGACATTCCAAAATCTGATTTAATAGCCATAAATTTTGTAATAGATTCATGTTTTATCATATGGATCCTAGATATAGGGCCTCCTCAAGAGATTTAAAAAAATTATAAATCTAAGAAGGTTATGATTCAATATTTTGAATACCATTCAAAGTTGTTATTTCAAGAATAAACAAACTAGCAGCCTCATGTACTAAATTCTAAAATGATGGATCTGGAACCAAATTTTTTTTATTTTCCACTGAATTATTTTCACCATGTTGATACGAAAAAATATAATCTTTTTGAAAACCAAAATGCAATAGATGAATTCAAACATTTTCAAATGTTACAAATCTTTTAAGATAACATTTATAACATAGAAATTTAATTATTTCTTCATAAACAAATTCTTAATTAAATGATGTAAAATGATATAAATGTTTTAATACATTCAATGTAGATAGGATTTATACTAGAACTGTTGGGATTTTTTCAATGATTTATTCAATCATGATCGAGTTATAGAAACTGACGTCTACTTCTTGAGTCCATATTTATCTAAAAAACAACCAAAATAAGAGTAATTATAATATTTTTCTATATAAATTTTATGTATCTCTCATACTATAAATCGTATGAAAATTTAGAGACCACCATTAGGTCTGGGATGTGGGGTTTACCTAAGATGCGACATAACATTTGTGTACGTCAAGATTTTGGTAATATAACACATAGTGGTAATTCATTTAATATATTTATATTAATTTTTTTCAAAAAAAATAAGTATCTCCCAAATGGTGTATTATATGAGAAATCTGAGACCACCGTTAGATCTAAGATATTGGTTTTACCCTCAGCACGACATAACATTTGTGTTCATCGTGTGTTTGGTTACATCACACGCAAGAATAATTAATTTAATATTTTTATTATATTTATCTTATAAAAACATTTAAGTATCACCCAAACTATGTATTGTATAATAAATTGGAGACCATTGTTAGGTCTGGGATGTAGAGTTTACCTTAGGTGTGACATAACATTAGTTCACATTAGGTGTTTGGTTACATTACACACAAGGGTAATTCATTAAATATTTTTATTTTAATTTTTCATAAAATCATTTTAGTATCTCCCAAACTATGTATCATATGATAAATCGGAGACCATCATTAATTCTAGGATGTTGGATTTTCCTTAGGCATGACCTAACATTAGTACACATCAGGTGTTTGGTTACATCGCATGCAAGGGAAATTCATTTAATATTTTTATTATATTTTTTATAAAAATAGTATCTCCCAAACTATGTATTGTATAAAAAATTGGAGACCCCCATTATGTCTGGGATATGGGGTTTACCCTAGATGCATTATAACATTTGTGTGTGTCGGGTGTTTGGTTACATTACCCATGAGAGTGATTCCATTAATATTTTTATTATAAATATTTATTGAGAAATTTAGTATCTCCCAAATTGTGTATCATATGAAAAATTGGAGATCATCGTTAGGTCCGACATGTGTGATTTACCCAAGATGCAACGTAATATTTTTGTGCGTCAAATGTTTGGTAACACCACATGTGATAGTAACCTTTTTAATATTATAGTTATATTATATATATATATAGATATATTTATTTACAACATTTATATGAATTATTATTGCTAACTATTTTAATTAATACAACATTTATACGAATTATTGTGAATTTCTGATATTTGTTATATTTTTTTATATTTTTTGACAAATTATTAATAATATTTTATAATTAATACTAATATTTACAAATTATTAATAATAATGGCTCATTAATTATAAATATTATAAATTATTTAATGATTTTTACTAAATATTTAAAATAATATTATATTTTAATAATTTATATTCTTTAAAAAAATTTAAAAATCTTTGTATTCCTTATATTTTCTTAAAAAGTATTACAAAAACTTATACTAATTATTATTAACTAAGTTTTTAATAAATATTACATATTTTAAATTGTTATTGTTTTTTTATTAAAGCAATTTTTTTAACATCTTATTATAAAAAAAATCTTGTAAATAATGTTTTCTTTAAATTAATTTTCTCATTATTTTTATAAAATACTCATTTCTACTTATTTCATACATTATACATATATATATATATATATTATTATTTCTTGGTCAAATTTATTTACATAAAATTTATTTTTACATGTTTTTTAAACAAATTAACATATCAAATCTATATGCATACATACACTCACGCACGCGTGCATACCATATATATATATATATATATATATATCAAAAACCTTAAATGTTATTTTTAAAACATTTATATATGTATATTCGCATGTTAATATACACACATATATATATATATATATCCAAACATTTACAAAACTATATTTACATGTTTTAAATAAATTAAAATAAATCATAATATAAAAAAAATTCTCTCACATAAATGCCACAATCCAAGAATTATCATAATTCATAAAAAAAATTATCAATATAATCATGTTATATTATTGACTAATTAAACATTTTTATATAAACTTCTTCAATAACAGACATCCCTATAAATAATTTTCAAAATCAACATATTTAAAATAATAGTAATAAATAATAAACTTTCAGTAACCCTAAACACCAAAAAAATAATCTATTAAATCTAAAGATCAAACACTGATAAAAATACCTCAAATCAAATGAAATCAACTCGTGATAAATCAATGGATATCCAAATAGGGAATAATAAATTTAGATTAACACTAAATATCAAATAAATTATATAAATTGGGTAAATTTATTGACCTAGGTACTGACTAAACCAATATTTACAAGATAGAATCAAAATACACAAAAATAATGAAGGAGGACAAAAGCGAAGTACATACCTGAGATATTTGAGGTTAAATCAAAAAAAATAGGAGTAATGGGTGTTTTTGGGGGAGATCTGTACATCAGCATCAGGTTTGGAGTGTTGGTCAGTGTGAGGGGCAGAGGTTTGGAGAAAATGGGAGTAGAAAAAAGGATGCTTGTGATTTTTTAAAATTATTTTTGGTGACATGCTAATTGTGAATGAATTAATACCATCACAAAAGATCTTCCACATAAACATTTTATGATAGATTAACATTATGTTACAAATACCCGTCACTATATATCCTCCTGCACGATGGATCGTAAGCATGCTAAAACCATTAGCAACAGTCCAATAACATCTGTCGGAAATAACCACATCCATGGGACTATTTAAGACTAGTATGCGGTTAGTCGCAAGTATTCAATTTTACCATATTGACAAAGGAAGAATATATGTCACAACAACAAATAATACATATAAATTATCATTGTGTAATATAATTTCTTTTTCTTGATACCTCATCAAAAAAAAAATATACCCATGTCATCAACTTATGTTCTTAATATGTATTTATTTCACAATATGAAATGAACATGTCAATTCAACATGGTTAGAAAATTTAGTTTGATGGTTTTATTCCAATAAAAGGGATGAGTTATCAACCTCATAAAGATATAAGTTACACATCATTTCTAAACTTATTCATTAATAAGGCATCATTCATGATGCACCCAACACACTCAACTTCACTATAAACATATTTCATCACAGTTTATGACATTGAATCAAAGTACTCATGTTATTATATGTATTAATAATAATATTAAATTCTAAGGATCAATACACACACTTGTAGATAGGAATATCCAATGACACATGAACATTTGGAATTCCTACCGGTGGGTATGTTCTCGTAATCTCATGAATTAGAGATTACCAGGTGTGAACATCATGATATGAATCCTCATCCACTTATGAGTACTCATACCTGATAGTTTACATGGTATGTGTATCGTCTTAGAATGTTACTTGACCATAGATCAACATTTAAGAATATATTCATAACACTTCAAGGTTCTCATCATAGTGTGGAACAACTATAACATTTTTAGTGTGATAGATATTCCAGTACATTATCACATTAATGTTATATATAAGTATAGTCAATATTTGATATGGTATTTATTAATATTAAAATAAATAAATATGTGTGAAATCTAAATCAAAAAATATTTGGTTCTATGTCACCAACTCTAACAATATATTCTTTGTTTTGTTCTTTGAATTGTTCTATCATTTTCGATCGAAGGTTCTTGTATAGAGGTGTCGTTGTAGTGTGTGGTTGAGGTTCTTGATCTTATTTGTTCTGGATACATAATTAACATGGGTTTTTCTTATTTTTGATATTTTTGATTCCTAGTTCTTCATTTGAGGGTTAAGAGGGTTATTTTAGATTTGGTGATTCTAGACCCAACAACACTTCGATATAAGAAAATTCTAGGAAGGATAATTCATAATAAAACCATGTGTTTTAAATTTATAATATAATATTATAAATAAATAAATAAATAAGATTTATTTTATGAGTTAGGATAACATTACTAATTATAACTATTAATGTAAATGGGTACCCATTGTAATAACTCGTGTCGTTACACGTTGGAAATTTTAGAGGGAATTTGAATTTTTCATTTGTTGGATGGCCTTTTTTGAGTGATGAGCTTAATGATGGATTTTTTATCATTTTAACATCTCAAGGGGGTGTTTTAAACATATAATGAGGCTCATATGAGAATCATAATGGTTTGGGAGGAGATCAGAAAGGTGCTCGGGGTGGTTAGGTTGCCCGACAAACCACTGGAAAATCGATAGAAGCCCATCGTCTCATCAGTGGGTTGGGAAATAGCCCACCACCTCTGATGGGACCACCGGCTAGTTAGTGGGGATGTTTTAAAGGTTTTTTAGTGGGTTCATTTTATCATTTTCTTTTTCATGGGATACTTAGGTTTTATGGGGTTTGGGTGATTGGAGGAGGCCATTTTGGCTAACCACTCCCTCCCTCTTTGCTCCTTCAAACCCACAAGGCATGGGGTGATTCCAAGGTGTTTCAAAATTCAATTTTGAGGTAATATCACTCCCTCTACCCATATTGTTCTTCCCATTTGTCACTCATTAATTTTTTGTTCGAATGTAAAGTTTAGGTTAGGGAATATTTAATCGGAGAATGAAGAAATAATTGCACCTTAAGGTGATTTTGTGCGTGACACATTGAGGGAATCCCAAGATGTCGTAATCAAGCTATAATTCACCATTTTCCATGAGGTATGTCACTTCATGGATTTAAATAGTTTTTTAACTAATTTTACATAAAATTAACCGTCAATTCAGGTTTGTGAATTAGGTATTTTTCATGGATTAAGCTTGAGGGTGTGTTGGGAGTGAAACTCACATGGTTGTTCGTGATTCCAATATTATTTGACCACCCAGTGAGTTTGGCACCTATTATGCCAATTGGGGTTTTTGGATTAAATTTAATTATTAATTAATTTGATGATTTTTAAAGGTTATGTAGTTTATTTAGGACTTGTTTGAGGTATGCATGAACCCCTTATGGATTTTATGGATCATCGGGTGAGTTGTTAGGCTTTAGGAATGTTTAGTTTTAATTGTTTTATTAATTATAAGTTATTATAATTAATTTTTTTTTTTTAGATACTTGATGTGATAAAATGCCTTAAGAGTTGAAGTAGAGTTTGGATAGGTCTTGGCAGCAATGGTCAGGCTACAAGATTAAAGTGAATGACTTTGGTTTGAGGTGGGGGTCCTTGTCCTTATTTTAAACTCTTGGTATTTTGGTGATTTTATATGTTTGTTCCTAATTAATAATATATGTATATATATTTCATGCCTTGTGTGAGTTTCTCCATAAGGTTTTAGACACATCTCCATTGGCCTAGTAGTCAACATGGACATTTAGCTTGTTAAATGGTTTGATGGTAGCTCCTTGGTCAAATGGTTATCGGTGACCCTCTTTATGGTATTTCTGGGTGGTGTGTATTGGATTTCAAAAGAAAAATAGTTTATTTTTAAAATTTAATTTTAAAAAGAGTTTTTTTGTTAAAATGGAATTCTCTAAATAAAATGGGTTAATTGTGAAATGGTTTTGAACTGGGATTTCAAAATGGGAAAGGGGTTTTCTAGAGAATATTTGATGGGACTTGGGCCAAGGTCTTGGTGTGAGTAAAGTGGAGAGTGACACCCTTGTGAGATAATCCAAATGATGTTTTCACTCAATTTTATGGTAAATCTTGAGGGTATTCTCGTGAGTTGATTTTGGTCTATTTTATTTCATATGGGTGATGCCTTGATTTTGAAATCATGTGAGTCTTGTGTGTGATCCTTACTATGTTGCCTTGTGTGGTTTATTTCATAATGATTCATGGTGATGCTTGTTGTGTGTTTTGAGTGGTATCAAAGTGGTGGGCCAATCTTGATGGAAGTGAAAATCCCCTAGAGGGTTGGGACGATTCTAAGGGACCCAACCAGATGCTTGCATGTGGGACTAGGTCCAAAGGGACTAGTACCCTAATGATGAGTTGGTGAGTTTTGAGATGGTTTGTACACCCTGTTTTCTATTTTAAGTGTGCACTAACCTCACAATTGATGTGAAATCCCTCAATGTGTATGGATAGGTTGAGGTAATTGACGATGGCCTCCCCAAAACCTATAGGTATGGGTTGGTGTGCTTGATAATTGGCCTCCCTAGAACCTATATGGATGGGATGGTGTTATTGATCATGGCCTCTATCATGATACGACCCGATGAGTCTCAAGTTGAAACTTCCCCAAGATTGGGCCCATAGGCCAGGGAATGGCAATAAGCACTGAAAGGAATATCTAACATGGGGAGCCCTTTACCTAATATACCTATACACACACACCCAAACATCTCAATGTAGAAGTAGAGAGGAATAATAATAAAAATATGTAATAGCTAGAAAATAAACTGAGCAATGTAAAACCATTAGGGTGTATAAGATTACAACAATAAAAACTAAAAAGTAAAAGGTAAAAATACATGCCCAACTAAAAAGATGTTACAACCTAAAAAACTAGAAATTAAAAGTTACTAGAGAGCCCAACTCTTGATCTTTATGCTCTAACCACCGTATGTGGTCTAATGCACCAAGTATCCCTCAACTCCTCTGTAGTCACTGGTGACCTATCTGTCATCTGCATAAGACACGACGCATGCAGGAAAATCCCATGCGGGGGTGAGTATATACATACCTAGTAGGATTCCCCAAAAGCTAAAGGGGGAGTAGTAATATGCATGACAAGAATATATAGTAATCAACGAATAGTGAACTTCTCAACCAAAATCAAAAGGGGTAACTTCATCCAACCATAGGGGGCTCAACAGATTGTGTAGGTGGACTACACATCATGCATCTTCCACCCACAGCAAGAGAGTAACAAGATCCAACGACATTGATACATACATATATATATATATATCATCAAACTAAACAAACCCAAATGAGAGAGAATGGGATCTCCACCCCAAAACCCATTCCAGGAAAAGAGTGTTATTAGTTCCATATTTCCATCAATGATTCCAAGTGTATTGTGTGTTATCCCAGTAGATAACATTCAATTTAAGACATGGATCATCACTATGTTGTATAGTTTAGGGGCACAATCTCAAGATAGAGTTCACATGCCCTGGTACAATGGGAGGGTGCCACTCTTATGGTTGAGGACCCATGCGCAGCTCGGATGGAGGGTTCCACTTTAGTAATTGAGAACCCAATCCATGCCTCATAAGAGGGTGTCATTAGAAAGGTAGGGGATACATTTCCAGCCTAGATGGAGGGTGTCACTCTAATTTTCAAGGACTCATGACCTTCCCTACGGTACGATTCCACTACAATGGTCGAGGACCCATGCCCAACCCGGTTGGAGGGTGACACTTTAATCATCGAGGTCCCATGACCTGCCTCATATGAGGATTCCAATCAGAAGTTCTAGGACCCATTCCTAGCTTGGATGGAGGGTTCCACTCTAATCATCAAAGAACCATGCCTTACCCTACAGGAGGGTGCCACTCAGAAGGTCTCTAGTGATCCTACATGATCACTGTCATTGTTGAGCGTTGAATAAATAAGCAGCATGCCCAGAACATCTCACATCATATCCCAAAATCCACTACAGAGGCCACCATCATGTTCTATGTGAAAAAAACTTAGGATAAGCTACTTGCAGGATGAAATCTGATTCCAAACGAAGGTGATACGAGAGGATGAATTTTTCTAAAAAGGAAACAAGGGGTATATGTCATGTAGGGGACCCAAATAGCATGTGGTACCACTCTTTATCCTGTTCATTTCCTCACTATCATATGACTCCCAAACCTTATAGAAGTACCCGACGTGTAGGTGCACTACACAGCATGTTCGAGCTACCCAGGGTCGAGTTGTGTTCTCCTTACTGTGTTTGTGTACTTTGACACACAGCGTGTGCCTCGTCATACCCATGCCCATGTAATATCAGAGTACAAGTATGACTACCATCATAAGGGTAACTTGGCATGTATGGGTCCCACAGAGAGTGTGATACTTATAATTCAATAGAACCCTAGCCATTGTAGCCAGGGCCCAACACATTATGTGTTTTTAGAACTACACGGCGTACAGTTGGAATTTTACAAAACATTAGATTCAGACTCTACACACCATATCTGATGTTTCAACCATCATATTCAACCTCATTTCTTCCCTAAAAGTTGGATCTAACTCCATGTGGCATATTCCAATCATTTGGTGGTTAGAAATTGAATCTTGTTCTCTCCTATGTGAACCCGTACGCACCATCATGCCTCCTCTCGATCCCATCACTACCATCAGTCTCGGATATCAAATCCATGAGAAACATCACTCTTTATTCCATGATTCATCCCCAAATCCATCCTTGATCATTGAACCATTCATCTTATTAGAAACTGTTTAGAATATGAGGGTCTGATCAGACTCGATACCACCAAGAAATGTTGATACATGGACCCATAGCCCAATGGTGAAGAACATGAAAAATTTTGGGGAGAGAGGTATAAAAAATATATTTATTGATATTTTTTTAGAGTTCTCAGACAAATAACATGAATGGGGATATTTGGGGTGAGAAACAAAAGAATAATCAATATAATTTTAATACATGGGTGCATGCAATTGGCCACAATTGGCAAAGTTCAAAGATAGGGATTGATCTTACTCAACAATTTAATAAAATGAGGTAGAATACACAAATGATGAGACCTACATGTAGATTGGATCATTATTCATTGAATAATTTACTTTTTAATGATTGAGTGGAGTCTTTGTGTTCGATGCACTTCGATCTGCTCTGGTCTGGTGTCTCGTCATCGTCTGGTCTCGATTCACCAATGGAAGGTAGAATAACTTCTCTCGATCCTCCCAGGGTTTATGCGGCTAAACCTAGAGTATTTTCCATAATTATGTACTTATAAATGATTTAATAATTATTTCATTTAATTAAATAAATAAAATTATTTATTTATTTAACTAAATGCACCCACTCATGGCCTCTTTTATTCGAACACCCCATGATGACCTATTTTAGGTTGTAACTAGGGTAAACATCACGTTCTAAACTCAACTATGGTATCAAATTTATGATATGAGATTTAATTTAAGATTTATCCCATTTTCTTTTAGAAACTATGCATTCTTAATATAAAATATATTTAATATTTTTATAAAATTAATTTCAGGCACACCGGGCCTCAAAATCGTATGTTGTCTCAGTTCCAGGCTCTGAAAATATATTTAGAAATATTTCAAATTTTTATAAAGAAAAAAACTGGGTCTCTAAATCATTCCCTCATTCAATATTTTCATCCCTAAAAAACCAAAATACACAAACATCTTGGGATAATAATATCGTATCTAGATTTCCCACTCTCAGGATCTCTCCTACATATTCTCGTGCTTCCACAACATGCGAACCAAGGGGTTGGTCCATCCTCAAAGGGTCCTCTCCTATCGATCCTCGATTACCACTGGGTTCTCCACAAAAGTGTGTCCATCCTCTATTTTTATCTCTCCCCATTAAATAACATGTGTAGGTTCATTCATGTATCTACTCAACTATGAAACATTTAAGGCATCTTGCACCCACTCAAACTGTGGTGGTAAGGAAAGGTGGTAAGAAACCTTGCCAACCCTATGCAAGTTCTCGAATAGCCTGATAAACCTCAGGGATAGCCTGCCTCCCCAGCCAAACCTATGTAATCCTCATCATAGGGAGACCCTTAGGAAAATTTGGTCTCTATGATCAAAATAAAATATCCTATAACAAGGATCAACATAAGATTTCTACCTGCTCTAAGCTATCCTCATCTGCTCACAGATGACCTGGACCTTCTTCTCCATTTCCTTCACTAATAACTCTAGACCCACAAGAGATTCCTCACTAATCTATATCTAAAAAAAGTTTCCTTTAGGGTCTTTTATACAGGGAATCAAAAGGTTTCATACTGATAGTAGAGTGGTAGCTGTTATTATAAGAAAACTCTACTAAAGGAAAGTGATCCTACCTACTCCAACCGAAGTCCAACACATAATCTCTTAGCATATCCTCCAACACTTGGATAGTTCATTTGGTCTACCCATCTTTTTATGTTTGAAATGATTTAACCATCTACATTTAGGTCTCAAATTCCTCTTATAGTCCTCTCTACAATCATGACATAAACTATGCTTCATGATTGGAGACAATAGTTGAGGGAACCCCATGAAGGAGAATAATCTATCATATATACATCTGCCCCAAACTTTCCACCAAAATCTACTCCCTAATAGAAAGAAAGTGTGTCAACTTCATGATTTGATCAACTATCACCCAAATGGAACCATGTCCCTTAAATATCTGTAAAATCCCTGTCACAGAGTCCATGGATATGTTATCCCATTTCCAATTCAGGATCTCAAGGGGATGCAACAAACCTACCCAGACCTAGTGGTTATCCTTTAAATGCTTAGAGGTGAGGCACCAAGAGATGAACTTATCCATGATTTATCTCATGAAGGACCACAAAAAATACTATTGAAGTTATCTTTATATATTCCTCACACCAAGATATACATCTAAAGGGGAAGTGTGGAACTCTCTTGTCACCTCCTCCCACATTGTGACTGGGACCAACGTACGTCCTTAGAAAAGGATGACATGATTCTCTCCTTAAAAATATCCATCTGGTGAATCCCCTATGGATATATGGTCATGTAAGAACTAAAATTAAATGTCTCCTAGCCAGGACTCTCTCACAAACTCAAGAAGTGGAGGAGTCCACACCATTGACTGAAGAAAACATGTACCCTCATGCTTCATCAAGGTTATCTAAAAGGAATCCAACTAATTAGAATCCTCCTACACCAAGTGATCCTGGAAATTCTTACTAAGGGAATCTGATACCAAATTTCCCTTCCCAAGAGTATTGACTATCTTGAATTCATAATCCTATAGGAACTCTAACCAACACCTTTTTCTTGAGTTTAAGACTCACTATGTGAAGACATATCTGAGACTCTAGTGGTTTGAGTAAACCAAAAAGTACTCTCCTAGAAGATAGTGCCTCCACTTCCTTAGGTAGAAGACTATCACTATTATCTCTAGGTTGTAAGTCACATAGTTCTTCTCTTGGAGTATCAACTACCTCAACTTTTATATGATAACTTCTGCCGCTTCATCAACACATAGATGATCCCAAATCCTGATGCATCACAATAGACCATGTACTCCACACCATCCTCTGGTAGTATCAAAACATGATCACTTGTCAGTCTCAACATCAACTCCTTAAAGTCTCTTTAGAACTACTCAATCCAGGTAAACGGATTCCCTTTCCACATCAGAGTGGTCAAAGGGTATGAAATCTTGGAGAATACTTCCACAAACCTCATATAGTACCCCACCAATCCAAAAAAACTCCACACCTTTGAACCGATATTTGGTGGCTCCCAAGCAATAATTGCATCAATATTTTCTAGGTACATAGATAAACCATGCTCACAAAAAACCCCATAATTGAACCTCATGAATCCATAACTGGAACTTCAAGAGCTTACTATAAATCTAGTTCTCCCAAAGAAAATCTAATATCATCCTCAAGTGCTCTGCATGCTCCTCCTATAATGAAAAGTAGATGAGTATGTCATCGATGAAGACAAACACAAATTGGTCCAAGTATGGATAGAATACCTGGTTCATCAAATACATAAACATGGAGGGGGAATTTATCACACCAAAGGGAATTACTAGGAACTCATAGTATCCATTGTGACATTGGAATTACATCCTTGTAATATCAGCCTTGAAAACCCTCAACGGGTGGTAGCCAGACCTATGATCGATCTTTGAGAACCATATTCTGCATCGCAACTGGTCAAAGAGGTCATCAATCCTTAGAAATGGGTACTTTTTCTTTATCATTCCCTGATTTAGGTGATGATAATCAACACAAATACACAAGCTCACATCTATATTTTTCATGAACAACATTGGAGCTGCTTAGGGGGGACACATTGGGCTTGATGAAACCCTTATCTAGAAGGTCCTATAAATGTAACCACAGCTCTTGGGGATCAGTATAGGATATCCAATAATTTGAAGAAGATATCATAGTGGTCCTAGGATGCAAGTCAATGAAAAAATCCATCTCCTACCTTGGGGTAGTCCTGAAACATCCTTGGGGAAGACATCTATAAAATCATCGACAACTAAAGGAATCTAGATTCTTGAAGAGCTTACTTCACCAAGGGATACACTCAACAACTTATGGGTGATGTGTTTCATCCTCCTACTCACAACACCCACTCGTCTCTCCATGATATCTTTCTTTCTCATAAAGGATAATGTCACCCCATCAGTGTGAAGGCATCTGACTCATTTGCAGTAATAGTCAAGCTGGGATCACACCATGGACAACTAATCCATACCCAAGATGACACTATAGGGCTCCATTGTGATAACCAAAAAGGTCCCATGTGAACCTATATCCACTAAGAGATATCTCAAACTACTGGTAGATAAAATATACTGAATAATATTTCCTTATAGGAACCTCAAGATGAAGCAATTGGGTCATAATCCCCTATAGCATGTAGTTGTCTGCGGACTTGACCACCATCTCCCTGAGCCTGACATGGACTACATGATGGTGGGGGTAGAAGGATCCAACAGTGTCATACACCACCCATAGATCCTCCTCCTATAGCTCCACATACTCCTCTACCATCTCACTACCCTAGGGGCCTCTATTCCCTCTCCTGGGAGATCCCTGATCATGGCGATGCCTCTACCATGACGGTCCTTCAGCTATCTTCCTACACTCCTCAACAAGTTTGGTAAAAAAAATCACACTATGTAACCTCCCTCATAACATTCATAGCATCACCCATCTATGGGATTCACTGGTTATTTGTGCTACCCTAACCACGTGCTTGAGCCTGATCTTGAGAAGACCTCTGGTGCTGAGATCCTATCGACTGACATTTGTTAGCAACTGCAAATGACTCAGCTCTACTACACCCATTGCTAGCTCCAACTACCTTGAATCCGTATGAAATGAAAATATCTATCACCAGTTCCCACTCCAACACCCCAATATAGGTTGGAATTCACAATGGTACCACACTGGCACAGACCTCTCTGCAGATTCTCTGCTCAAACTTTTGTAATTGTAAGTAGCCATCTCAGGTCATATCAAGGGAGTACCGTGTAAGGTTTATAAACCTCAAATAATACTTATACACTATTATACATACTTTTAGAAGCTCTAGAAGTTCCTAAATAGGAATCAAGTACAATTTGGATGGGTTGTGCTCCTCATGAAATAAATATTGGAATTTGGGCCATGAGAGTGTCGAATCATCATGCATCTGGGTAACAAGACCCCACTATCGCCCCACTTCTATGGAAAATGATAGTTGGTATTGAAACCACTTGATCCATCAGTGTTTGGATAATCTTAAATATTTGCACCACCAACTCTATCCAATCCTCCAATACCTAGGGATCTTACTCATCGTGAAACCTCAGTGGCCTTTGGTGTTGGAACTCGCGGAGTGAGCTAAGCCTGCACGCATCCTCAGCTGAATCTTCTGGTATGATTTTATGCTCAACGAGTGGGTGGTTCTACCTATCCACCAAGAGTAATGATCTCATGGGATGGACCCTAAACTTATTCTTCATCACTCATTAGATCGTCTTCACAATCCGAAACTAGTATCTTAGCTGGCTGGAATTGTGGAGGTATCCTAAAAATTTAATCAAGATGTACCATAGTTAAATGAGAATATATATATACAATGGGGAGCTGACTCAAGAAGGAAATTAAAAGTCTCAATCATATATGATTCATGTACCTTTGATACCTAAAGCCAATGTCTCTATATGCCAAGTCAAAAAGTAGATAGTCAAGGTCCTGGTGAATAGATACATCAGTTTCCCATACCATCATTGGGTTCCCAAGCCTGAGAACTGAACTCGATACACTTTGACATCATTACCCTAAATCCCAATTACATCCTCATAAGGGGACTACTCTAAAAACCTTCCCAAGGATTGAACCACCTTTGATACTAATATATCATGACCTGACCTGACGGGGCTTGAGCCGCAACTACCCTAAGCCTACCTTCATAGGACAGTGGCTAGAATATCTAATATGGGGAGAACTTTACCTAATTTACTTGTACACACACACCTGACCATATCAATGAAGAAGTTAATATGAATAATAATAAAAATATGAAACATCTAGAAGATAAACCAAGCAATGAAAACCCTCTAGGGTGTACAAGAGTGTGATAGTGAAACTGAAAAGTAAAGGGGAAAATAAGTGTCCAACCAGAAATATGTCCCAACTTGAAAAAACTATAAATTAAAATTGTCAAGAGAGCCCAAATCCTGATCTCCAAGCTCCAACCATCGTACGTGGTCCAACGCACCAAGTATCCCTAAGCTCCTCTATAGTCACCGCCGACCTGACCATCGTCTGCATAAGAAATGAAACATGTGGAAAAATCTCATATAGGGATGAGTATATACATACCCAGTAGAACACCCCAAAATCTGAAGGGGGTAGAAAGATGTAGGTTCTAGGTGTAGTGGAAGAGTGAGATGGGTGGTGCCCAATACAGATTTTTATCAAGATCGATGATCAATCTGAGATCTACATGATGATAAATGATGTGATCTATGGAATTGGATCAACGAAATCAAACAAGAGTAATAATGTTGGAATTATAGGTAGGATCATCACTTATTATTAGTAATCAATTTAATTAATTTAAGAATTATATTGATGGAATTATTTCTTCATTTATGAATATGGTGATATATCTACGTTGCACCTTCATTGCATTGTAGGAATCAAGTGCATATTTCCTCTAGTTGTGATCTACACGTGTTCTGTGAATATTCAGAATTCACCAAAGGAATATTTGGGTTCTATCATGATAGATCCTTGTGTTTGCATCGTCTTCCATTGATCACTTCAAGAACCTCTTCTAAAGAATTATCCTTGATCTGGTGGAGGAAGATTACTCTCCATTCTTGGGAGCATTCTTAGAGAAGGGATCTCTTTATAGATTGAGAGAATTCTCCAAATATGTTGTGCATAACCAAAACAAATGAATTGTCTCTTTGAAAAAATAATATAATTGGGTTTAAATATTTTTAGGGTTAAAATAAAATAATTACACAAGTGCCCTTTATTAATTATTTTATCCCCACATAACCCCATGTCAAATAATAATAATATTATTATTATTATTTCTTGATATGTGTTTAACTTTCAAATTAAATTAAATATTATTTAATAAAATAATATTCAATATTTATTATTTATCACTAGACCATTAAACTCAGTTTTTCATTGCTCCACAATATTTAGATGGCCTTGAATAATTACTATTTATTTATTGAATGAATATCACTACATTATTCTTTAATAAATAAATAAATATTATATTCACTAAATAGAAAATAAATATTTACTAAATATTCCACTCATATTGTATTCTATTGAATAACTGGTGAGGAAATATATGTGATCAAGTATACATGAATAATTATTAGACCACATACGAGAATAATATTTATTTCTATTGTTAAATAATAAATAATAATATATTATATAATTGAGATTTTGGATACACTTAGTGTGTGGCCCTATAGGCCTCTTTCTCAGCAGCATTAGGAAAAGCAGTCTAAATTCCAAGGTTAGCATCTAGAAACACACCAAGGCACCCATAGAGAAATAAGTTAATGTTACAATGAAATGTTACCTCATATGGATGTTTACTATGTAATATAATCTCTTTATCATGATATATAAAATCAAGAAGGTTGCATGCTGGTGCCATAAACCAATGTGCTCGATGTCTCTTTATTTCACTTCATAGAAATTGGAATTTCCTATAGAACACCATGACTATGGATTTATTTAGGCTATATCATTTTAATCATAGGGACAGAGATATCAAATTCTATTAATGATCATAAGGGACAAATCCTTTTTCTCATTATTCATTAATGAAATATTAATCGTAACACACCCAACGTATCTTACCTTGTCACGAACATATGTTTTACAAATTTCATCAATACATAAAATTACGTGACTCATAATAATCATTAATAATAATCTTAAAGTCTAAGGACCAATACACACATCTCCAGATAGGAACATTCTATGACACATATAAATGTGGATTTCCTACTACTGGGTCTCATTCTCATAATATCCTACTAAATATTACACTACTAGAAAAATGACTTATAGCCATGGACCTATAGCCATAGATTTAGAGGTCTGTGGATATAGGTTAATTTATAACCGCATTTAAATTAAAACTTGTGGTAGTAGGGTTTGATCAACTCATGGTTTCCACCTCTCCACATCCCCCTCTTACATTACCCTCTACACATAACCCTTATTCCCTGACGGTGCCCCTCGCAACCTCTCCTCTCCCCAACCCTCATCCCCTAATGGTGCCCCTCACGAAGCTACCCCTCGCTGCCACTGAATGAGGAAACCCCACCGTGAGCTCTCATCTCTGACCCTCCTCCCCTGATGCTCCCTGATGCTTCCACTGAATGAAGACACCTCACCCCCCCCCCACCGACACCACTCCTCGGTTTCCTCACCACCTTCTTATCTGGCACGGCTCTGATGCGGCCACCCCCCTCTCGGTGATCATCCCCCTCTTTGTGGATCTTAGTCGGTCACTACTTCTAAATTTTCTTACCCACAAATCTATTTAGTGTTTTCTCATCTATGTTGGGTGCCTCATATTCCTTATCATTATACCCCATAATATAGGACTTCTATATTTTTCATTCACTGAAACATTATACCAACAATTAATGCATGATGAACAACTTTCTAGCAGCAAAAATGGTAGAAAAAAATCTTGTCCTCTTCTTATGTGTAATATTATATCTAGTTTTGAAACATTTCTTATTATTTTGAGAATTTTGTGGGGAAAATTTATATAATTCTTGAAACCCACCTTCAATGATGTGGGGGGTCTATCATCACCCTTCTTCACCCATAACTGTCCATATTTTGATTTGAAACCCACATTATCATATGAAACTACATTAGTACAAACAAGTTTATTTGAAATAAAAGATTACCTTCTATGATGAGTCTTTGGTAGTTTTTTAGAATATAATATCAATATCTTCATTTCATGTTTTGATTATTTTTTAAAAAGGAACTTTTCAATATATTCCATTTTAATAACTCTTTTTCTCAAAAACATTTTAAAATTCAACATGTTTTCTTTCTATATTTTTCAAATTCACCTATCAGCTATTTCTTGTAGTCTATAAATTAAATAAAGGACCGCTATATTGTGATAATAAAAATAGAAAATTAATTTACCAAAATGAGGAGGTGGAAGTTAAAACTTATGATGGTTATTTGGATGAAATAAATAAAAATAGAAGATTATTATAAGGAGGATATACTAAATTTACATGTGAAACTAATTCTGGAAACTATATTTTATAGTGAGGGAGAAGAAAATATATACGGTATCTGATTAGGAGCTTCAAAAGAGGAGGGGAAGCTAAAGATCAATTATAGAGAGATAGGCTTTGACATGATAAATTTTATTTTTGATTTATGTTTAAATTTTTCTTCTTTTGAATCTCTATCATTTGTGCTCATGTTATCTTTTACATTTTTAAACATTTTGTTCTAAATTTAAGAGGGATAAATAATTATTTTAGTTTGATTAAATCATTCTATGTTCTTGATTACTTTTATATTGGTGGTAATTTATAACAACCCTGCTCTTTATTACACACTTAAACATGATTTATTACATAAACTTGAACTTAAGAAAACTCTGAGGATTGATAGGTCTAGTGTCTTGGGAAATTAGGAACACTATATAACAACTTAGAATATAAAACACAAAATCTTAGCATTTCATGGGATAACCTATGGACATGCATAAGAAAAGGGTGAGATATAAAGCCCAGTAAGGGAGTAAACAAAGTATAAAATGAAGAATACAGCACTTGTCAGGAAATAGTCATATCAATGGAGCACAATAGAAACAAGAACATAAATTCATGATATAGCATGGTAATCATAACATGTAAATGTGGCAACAACATTAAACATGATATTAGCATGAGCCAAGGCTCATTGCACATGGAGGATGAGTAACCCCTCATTGAACTTGAATTAGCATGATTAAACCATCATTGCACTTGAATTATCATGAGTAAACCCTTATTTCACATGTTTTATCATGATAATAATCTTTTCTCAATGCATTAGAGTGCTATCAGGGTGCACCCTTCTTAATCATTTCATTTCATACATAAGTGCGCCACATGGATCTCACAACATGGAATCATTCAACATCATCATTTATTAAATAATAAAGAAATGTGGAATAAATAAATGAAACTCTATAATAAATAAGTAAATTTTCATAAATTTTAATACCCTTGATAGAGAAATGGGCATGGTATTCACTACACAATGACTTTGGCTTGGAAAATCATAGTGAAATTTTCGGCAGCATAATGGCGTGACATAAGAATTCATAAAAATGGTTGATGAGAGATAAAGTGGTATCTCATCATATTTACATGAAATGGAAAGTAAGGGGTATTATATATACATTTCCCAACATATTTAATTGAATTTAGATGCATAATATAAAAGAATTTCTTGAATGTAAATGATGAGAGTGAAATCCCTTATGAAATTTTGGCATGGTAATAGATGTACATGGGAGGAATTAATGAGAGATAAAGGGGTATATCATCATTAAAACATAAGTATGGAAGTATATTGGAGTTTCTAAATCATACCCCAACATTTTTAATTGAATATAAAAGGGTATAACAGTATAAGGAAACTTGGACATAAATAAAGAAGGAAGAAATATCTTACTTGGAAGTGTGATCCCAAAGGCATGGGAGAGGCTTGAGAGAGGCTTCTAAGGAGATTGGGAAACCTTAGGAGGATTATAGATAGAGGAGGGAAGATTTTGGTCGAGATCCAAAGGTTTTGAGTGAAGATGAATGGGATCTTGGGTGGATTTATATAGGAAAAGAGAGGGAAATTCTTTAATATTTCACAAACTTATGTTTTGGAATCTATATAATTAAATATTTAAAACCATATACCAACCCATGGTTTTTCCCATGGTTTTTTCCAAAGAGGAGTGTAAAACATTATTTTATATGGCTAATGACCTAACTTCTTAAAATATTAGGCTTTCTTATATGGAGGTGAATCACACTCTCAAGGAAATCATTTTAAAAAGTTAAAATATTTTACAAGTCTTGGAGGGTCCACTAAGGCAATATAAAATTAATAAAACAAATATAACATCACGTTATTTTAAATTTAAAATATGTATTGGCTGAACATACCTTTTATAGTATTTTATTACAGCACTATTTGGTCATTATGATGCCATAAAATTCATTATATAGTTAAACGATATTTAATTTTTACCCAAAAGTCTCAGAAAATTATGAAAAAATCACCATTAGATAATTTTGACATCTTGATTCCAAAAATAATATTCATTTTATATAAATAATTTTCTAAATATGTGAATTTTAAATAAAAACCAACATTTATAGAAAATTCATGGGTTTTGACAAAAACAGTTTTCAAACCTAAATAAAAATTTCAATTGTATTCATAAAAAAATTATACGATCATTTATATTTAATAAAAAAGTAATTTAGTAATAATATTTTATTAAAATATTATTTAATTCAAAAATTCATTAATTCATCAAAATATTTTTCTTAATTTAATATTAACTAAAAATACTATTTGTGCTTTAAAAACCATTTACAAAGTAACAATAATAAAATGAATGTATATTCTTTATACAAAAATAATACACATAATCATGGTGATAGGGTCTTGTTACATAACACCTTATAACACCTGCATAAGTCCTAAGGGTAAGGTGTGCTATGATGATAGACTCTTGGGGCGGCTAAGATAACATAGCTCGGGTGGTAATCTCTATTAACTTCCACTTCTCTCACAGGCGGTTTTGTACAAGTTTAACGTGTTGAAGCTCGACTTGGGCTTGGTCAAGAGAAAATACCAGTGATGTTACCTCCTTTCCAAGCTCTAAAAAATGGGCTTCGTATGGAGCAATTCTACTGGATGAGTTCATTGCTTCCTTTTTCTGAGTAAATTGGATTTGTTAAAGCCCTATATTTATACTAATCATGTGATCATTGTTCAGCGGCTATATTAGCAATGGTAACAATTCTCAATAGTATTTTAAAATCCAAAAACATAAAACCAAGGAAGTTCATATGTTTTACAAAACCATTTTACATTATAATACATTTAATTATATCAAGAGTATTTTTTATTAATAAAATTTTGAGTCGTTACATAATTCATCCTTCATTAAATGTTTACTATGACTTATTTCTCAAATTTGGTTAAAGTATCGATAGAAGAAAATCATTATCAAAGAAGTTTTAAATTTATTTTTAGTTCAATTTACTAACTAGTTTAGCAGATGATTTAAAAAGAAATGGGCATTCATGAGTGAATGATGGTTCATATTTTGAATTGCCTTTTAATACCTTCATTTCTCATTATTGTGTGAGAAAACTGTCATGATACATATCATGTTTGAATTCAGTGGTAGTTTTATTTTTGCTGTTGAAAATAAGAAATTTTATTAGCCCATTTTTCTTATTATATTGAACCAATTCCCCAAGAACAACATACTTATTTCAAGTTATTTCAATTGAAATACCTTACATAATTTTTTCATATCTTTTATCCTTAACATATCCAAGTTATTACACTTATAACACCTCACCTTCACTCTTTACACGTTATTATCCTTTATTTAGCCCCATTTTAGTCTCAATTTTCATAAGAATAATTTTATATTAATCCCTTATATATTATCACCCCTAAAATTGGATTTGACATTGGTTTCCACTATTTTAGTTTGACTATGTGATATAGAAGAAAATTTGATGGCTATGCTGACCTCTGGTTCATTCAACTGTATCATACAATTTAACATCACATGATAAGGATGCTCATGTCACAAAAATGAGAGATAGTGAGGGATGTAGTAGGGATTATACATAGGTACATCCCATATGGTAATAGTCACAGATGTTACCTATCCATTATTTAGTGGAAACATGCATGAATATGGGTGGTCCTTATATAATTATTCTCCCCAAGATACTACAAGTGAGTAGTAAATGATATGTGTGGGGCATACATGAGTGTAATGCCCTGGTATAGTGGGGGTAATCCCATTCTCATCACATGAGGCCACTAATTCCCATAGTAATGGGAATCCTCTGATCATCACTCAGGGTATATTATGATCATTTCATAGGGTAGAGTTATAGTTTAGTTTTGTGTTCTATGGATTCTATCGTGTATTCAAACAACATGCGACTATGATGTTGTGCTACGCAGTTTATTTTCTTTCATCTGGAACATTATGTTATATAGATTAAATTCTTTCATCTCAGACTATATGGGGATTATTTATTAATCTACCCGGTCCTAATAAATATGTGAATAGATCTTGTTAATCGTTCCCTCCGTGCTTCCATTAACAATCCAAAAAGATTTATTTTCAGGTGAAATTAATTTTATGCACTAAAAACCACAAGTTATGAAATCTGTTTGTGTATTTATGATTAAATTTCTAGTAACACCACCAATCTACAAAACCTGTTTCTCTTTTTTTGGTCTCCTCAAACACAAGCCTTCTATTTAGGTCCTGAACCCTAATTTTCTATACTAAATCAGATAAGGAATCTCACTTAAAATTTGTTTGATCTATTTTTTGTATTAAAATTGACGTGATGCATAATGCACATTTTACATGATTTTTTACCTATGAATTGATTGTCCATTGTAATGCCTATTTTTTTAAGAATTGTACCTTTTATTTTTTCTTCAATGCCTTTTTTCTATTTATACTTTAGTTTTTAATTTGTTTCAGATGATCCTAAAAATATAGAGCACTTACTCAATCTTGATGGGGCTAAGGAAAGTATTCACCTGTTAAAATTAGACCTATTAGAAGAAGGTTACTTTTATTCTTTGGTTGAAGGGTTTGAAGGTGTCTTACATACTACATCTCCCTTTTATCATGTAGTCAAGGATTCTGAGGTTACAACCCTTAACTATCTTTCAACTGATCTGTGAATTATTTTTGTTAATTAATTTGCATCTATATTATTACTATATGCATGTACACTAAATTTTCTTGGTTCTTGTGAAAAAACACCATCTGTTAAGAGAGTGGTTCTAAAATATTAAATGGTTTATGGTGGGGTGTTGGATTGGGGGGGAAGAGGGGGGTGCAGGGTGGGTGTGGGGGTGGTTATTGGTGCATTGTTGGAGGGGTGGATGGTGTTGTGTAGGGGGAGAGGGGGTAAAGGGTGGTGTAGGGGTGTTTTGGGGTGTTTGGGGGTGTTGTGTAGGGGGTGTTGGTGTTGTGTAGGGGAAATATGGGGTGTAGGGTGGGGTGGGTGTGGTGGGTGCTGGTGGGGTGTTGGAGGGGTGAGTTGGGGAAGGTGTTATGTGGGGAGGGTGGGGGGTGCTGGGTAGGGGGTGCTTGTGGGGTGTTTGAGAGGGTGTTGGTGTTGTGAAGGTGGGGAAAAGTGGGTGCAGTGTGGGGTGGGTGTGGGGGTGCTGGTGGGGTGTTGGAGGTGGGGCTGGTGTTGGTGTTGTGTGGGGGAGGGTAAAGGGGGTGCAAGGTGGGGTGGGGGTACAGATTTGATGGTGGTACTAGGGGTGCAGGGTGGGGTGGGGGTGCTAGTGGGGTGTTATAGGGGGGTGTTGGTGTTATGCAGGGGTGCAGGGTGGGTTTGGGGGTGTTGTAGGGGGGTATGGTATTGTGCAGGGGGTGCAGGGTGGGTGTGGGTGTGGGGCGTGCTGGTGGGGTGTTGGAGGGGGGATGGTGTTGTGCAGGGGGAGAGGGGGTGCAGGGTGGGGGTGGGTGCAAAGGGGGTACTATAGGGTGGGGTGCTGGTGGAGAGTTGTAGGGGGTGGTGTTGGTGTTGTGTAGGGGTGCAGAGGGGGTGTAGGGTAAGGGTGAAGTGTGGGGGGTGAAGGGGGCATTGGGGGTACGGGGTGCGGGGGGACAGTAGGGGTGAAGGTTGGGGGCAGTGTGGGTCATGTCCTAGGCCATAAATACTTTAACCTCTAATTCTTGATCAGTATGGGACCAAGCATATAGTTTTTTAGGTAATATCTTGGTTATAATTTGTGACCCTAGTGAGAGATGTGGGTTCTTGGAAGCAGTTCATAGAGTATTTTTATTCCTTGGAGTGGTACAAACCATGTGACACATGGTATTTCGGGAGTTTGATAAAAGGGGGAATATTTCAAGAGCTTGTTGACATACCTTCAAGTCTTTGGTTTACAAGGTTTTAAAAACCTTGGGTTTTTGGAATATTTAATGGATAATGGCCTTTGGGTGAGTAGGTTGATGTTAGTGAGAAATTTCATTGGGTGGTTTCTTTAAGATAATTAATTGTGGTTTAGAGCATCCTTGATTAGTAGTTCCTTCACAAAATATCTTAGGATCAAACATTTCTCAAGTCTCTATATTTCTTATTGGTGAGTTTGTGCTAAGGATTGTAATATTGTACCATCTGGTACCCATTGAACTTGTATTATATTCATGAAGAATTGTGGGACAACCATGATGTTTTTTGATAAATTAGAAGTTGAGTAATTTGGATTGGTCAAAAGTTAGCAGTTGTGGTGGAACATTAAAAGTGTAAAGTGGGTCATTTGTGTGTCTAACTGTCCTTGTGTTAATAGTTGGTTAAGTATATGATCTATATGGGGGTATTATTTTATAATAATAAGGATTTTATCTTCCTCTTTGAGTTAACCATGGTCAAGAGATGTTAATCCTTGGGATGTTTAGGTTTGTAGTTGGGGACTTTTGTGACATGGTCTAGAGATGTGAATCCTCTAGTCTCTGTATTTTTATAAAGATTAAACAACTGTATTTTTTTGTGTTCCTTTCTTCAATCCCAGCTAAACTTATCAAACCAACACTAAAGGGGACACTCAATGTTCTTAGTTCTTGTGAAAAAACACCATCTATTTTTCTTTATTATGGTGGAAATATTTTCTATAAGTGTAACGTGGAAACTAAAGTTTCTTTATCTATAAAATTGGATGAATAATTTCTTTAATGAAATCTATAAATGTAATTATTTTTTTAAAATGAGATACAAATTAACAGTCTTTATCTTCTACCAGTATAGATGTACATTTTGATAGTCAATATTCCCTTTATTAGTCTAAGATTCATAGTTTCCATGGTAGATCGATGAATATTGACATTAGACATAGTTTTGTTATGAAGATTACTAAAACTATGATAGCGTGTGTCTTTATGATACAAACTACCGATAATATGGATGATAGTTTGACTAAAGTCGTGCCATTATCAAAGATTACCAATTCTTTAGGGCTAATGAATATAGTCCCATTTCAATAATTTATGTTTTGAGAATACCATTACTTATAATCATTTTTATTGAAATATGAATATTTATGAAGGAATCCATTTGTGATATGTTTTTTTACATGTTTTCTAGAAACAAATTATTTTGTTGCTTCTTTTAATTTTGTATCTTTATATTTGTTTCCTTGATTCTATATTTAACCTCTACATCCATGTATGTTTTGAAGATACAGTGATCTGTTGGGGAGGATTTGAAGATGCAATGAGAAAATATTTGTGATTGGTTGTTACAGGCATATTTTGATTCTAGGACCACTATATATATCCATTAAAGAAAAGAAAACTTAAGATATTTTTATGGTGTGTGGGAGAAAATCTTGTTTTTTTTTTCTCTCTTTCTTACAAAATCTAGTTATGATGTTTGTTGAACTTCATTATGAGTGTGTTTTTTTTCTACCATTATTTTGTGGCTTGGTCACTGGTTTGGATTTATTGTGGGTATGTGTTATATTCCATTCTCTATTTCAACTCTAAGTATGAGTTACTGATTTAAAAGATAGGAAGCAGAAAGAGATATTTGAAACAAAGTATAGAAGGAAAGAAAAGGAGGGAAAGGGAAATCATTCTGAAATAGATGTGGAAAGGGAAGAAGAATGCAATATCTGTATGGAGATGAACAACAGGGTTTTCCCCCCATTGTAATCACTCACTATGCATGAGATTTTATAAGAATTGGTAAGAAAAGAATGATGTGTAGGTTTTTATGGTGTTTTTCTTACTAGTCAATTATATATACTTTCTCTCTCTCTTTGAATTCATTTCTTATATATTTATCATGAATCCTATCAAATTATTTTTTTATTGTTTCTCCACAATTACCCATTGTTCTTACTATTAGAAGGTTTATTTTTTTCATTTATCAGAGAAATTAAATTTAATTACTTGAATTTAGTGACTTATAGTTGCATAGTAGTGGCATTTAGAAATGAAGAATCTAATAAGAATACAATGTAACTTCTCAATGTTTCATATCTCAACTAGATCTTCCAGGTAAAAAATGTTCAAGTAGAGAATTTTGTGATGCAGTGAGCTGCTGCATCCATTTATGTTTCTCTTTTTTTATAGAATGTGGTGGTTTTTGCCATGGTTTGGAACTGTGGAAATAGGTATATATCCATAGTTTCACCCATGGAAACGGCCCTATAGCCATGGTTTTTAACTGTGGCTATAGGTATTGTGTGTCTTAAGATTCTACCATGGTGTAATAACTGTGGATATAGGATTTTTCCTATAGCCACACCAATATGAGCCATGGTTTATTAAACTATGTATATAACCAATAGCCTTGGTTCTTTTTTCTATATCCATGGTTACAAACTATTGCTATAACTTTATTTTGCAGTGGTGTTACTAAGGCAGTACACCATGAGAAGGTGCCTCAAATTCCTATGAGTCTCCACCCATGATAGCCTAAATAATTTGTGTCCCTTAAATGATATCATTCGTCTATAGAACATATATTCAATAATAGTGTCATAGCACTTCTGGGTTTTCATCATAGCGGGGACCTGCTATGACCTTTTATTATGACAGCTACTCTTAGGAAATTATCACGAACTATGTCATGTAGAAGAAAAATCATGATGTGATAAGTTGTTTATTAATATTAAAAACTGTGAATACAAGTTATCATAAAGTACACAAAAGTTAGTTCTAGGGAACCAACTCCAACATACTCCCACTTGCACTGGAGACAACTACTAACAACCTTCAGTCCACTAGCTCTCACATGATACTCATGATTTTGTTGAGATGGGTGTTTAGTAAAGAGGTCAACCACATTATCATCCATGGTTACTCTTCTTTCTACAACTTCACCCCTTTGATAGAAATACCTCAAGAGGTGATACTTCGGGAGTATGTTCTTTGTCTGTTGGTGTGACCTTGGCTCTTTTTCAAGAGCCACTGTTATAGAATTATGATAATACAATGTGATAGGGTCTTTAATTTTAGGTACCACAACAAGCTTATGTACAAAGTTTTAAATCCAAATGGCTTCCTTGGCTACATCATAAGTCGCTATATACTTGGAATCCACTATAGAATCAGTGAAAACTAGTTTCTTTGAACACTTACAGCTCACAGCTCCTCTGTTGAGATAGAAAACATACCCTGATTATGATTTTAGATCATTATTATCTATTTGAAAACTATAATTAGTATAACCCATGATGAATAGCTCCTTTCCTCCTCCATACACTAGGAACATATCCTTAGTTCTTCTCATTTACTTAAGTAAATCCTTAACAGCAGACCAATGTTGTTCTCCTAGATCTGCTTGATATCTTCCAACCATGCTCAATACATAGGCAACATCAAGTATAGTACAAAACATGGAATACATGATTGATCCTATCACTGAAGCATATGGGATCTTACTCATTCTCTCTTTCTTATATTGTTTCTAAGGACACATTTTCTTAGAAAGATTTAAACCATGTGACAATGGAACCAATCCCCTCTTGGATTTTACCATACTAAATCGCTTTAATATCTGTTCAATATATGTACTTTGACTTAGTCCAAGTATCCTATTGGATCTATCACAAATTATCTTTATCCCTAGAATGTAGGTTTTTTCACCTAAGTCCTTCATGGAGAAACATTTGTTTAACCAATTGTTAATAAACTACAAGATCGGTATATCATTTCCAATAAGTAATATGTTATCAACATATACTAATAGAATAATGACTACATTCCCACTAAACCACTTGTAAACACATGGCGTGTATTCATTCTTACTGAAACAAAATTCTTTTATGGATTCATTAAATTGAATTTTCTATGACCTTGATGCTTGATTTAATCCATAAATGGATCTCTGCAACTTGAAAATCCTTTTGGCATCACCTGGAGTCACAAACCCTTATGGTTGTGTCATATAGACATCTTCTTGAATTTTCTCATTAAGGAGTAAAATTTTGACATCCATATACCAAATATCATAGTCATGGTAAGCTTCTATAGTAAGAATAATTTTGATGTATTTAAACATGGAAACTGGTGAAAAGGTTTCATCGTATTCAATTACTTCATTCTGTTTAAAACCTTTATCCACTAGATTTTCTTTATAGGTATTTAATTTACCTTTCATGTCTAGTTTTATCTTGAATTCCCATTTTCACCCAATGGGATTTACATCAACTGGAGCATTGACTAGAACCCAAACTTGGTTCTGATACAGGAATCCATTTCAGAATTCATGCATTTTTCCACCTTATAGCTTCTGATCACTCTACTTCATCCTTGTAGGAGAGAGGTTTATCATTATTAACCAATAATAAGTCACTATATTCGGTGACTAGAAATCCATATATCTTTAGTTCTCTTACCTCTCTTACGCTCCTACATAGTAATTGTGTTTTAGGAACTACTTCTTACATGGGGACTTATGGAATTTGTTCCTACTCCAACTCTTATCTATCTTGAGCATCAACTTCGTCGAAGTCAATATTTCTCTCACTTTCCTTTTTGAGGATGTGATACCTCTCAATAAATATGGATTGTTTGGTGATATTCACTTTCTTATATGGGGGATGTATAGTTAGTATCCCTTTGTTTCCTTGGGATACCCTATAAAGATACACTTTGTTCCCTGGGGTGCTAGTTTGTTTCCTAAGAAGACTTTAACAAATACCTCACAACCCCATACATTTTTATGTGACAAAACCAATTTATTTTCACTTCATAACTCAAATGGAATTTCTTTTTTCTTTTTATTTGGAACTCAGTTTAATGTGTACGTTGTAGTTTGTAATGCATATCCCCAAAAGGATAATGGAAGATGTACATGGATCATCATCAACCTTACCATTTATAACAAGGTATGGTTCTTCCTTTTACTAACACCATTCCACTATGGTGTATAAGGTGGAGTGAGGTAAGATAGAATCCCAAACTCTTGTCAAAAGTCAATGAACTCTTGGTTAAGATATTAACCACCTCGATCTGATCAAATATTTTTTATCTTCTTACCAAGTTGATTCTCTACTTCACTCTTGAATTACTTGAATTTATCGAAGTAATCATACTTATACCTCATCAAGTAGACATATCCATATCTACTCAAGTCATCAGAAAAATTTATGAAGTAATAATATCCACCTCTAGATTCTACAGGAAATGGTCCATACACATCAGTGTGTACCAATCCTAGAAGCTCTGTGGCCCTTTCACCCAGTCCACTGAATAGTGGTTTGGTTATTTTTCCTTGTAAAAAAGCATGACATATTTCAAGTGGTATTAGTTCATAAGATTATAAATAACCCTCAAGATAGATCTTTGTCAAATTCTTCTCATTTACATGACCAATATATTGATTCCATAGTTGGGTGTTATATGAGTCATGTGAACATGATTCGTTGTCAATTTCCAAAAATTGGTTTTCATAATTTAATACATAAAAACAATTATTTAAATTTTTAATAACATAACATATGATGTATTTATAAAAATAAACAACTTTTATTTCAAAACTTGAAAATAAACCCATCTATATCTAGGCTTGATACAGAAATTATGTTCTTTGGATCTGTAGGTACATAATAAAAATATTCCAAAACCAAAATCATTCTTGTTGTTAATGAAAGGTGGTTGTCACCAATGTACAGAGCAGCCAGCCTATCACTATTAGTATCCCTCAGATCCACCTATCATTTATCAATCTTTCATAAGAAACTTGTTTTCGGCATTTGGATACATATGTGAGGACCGCAATCCGTATCTAATACCCAATGTGGAGACATGGAAAGATTACAGTTGATAACGAATTCACCTTTAGCATCCCCTAGCTTCTGGGTGTAATTCCTTTTCCAGTGGCCTAACTTTCCACAATAAAAACATACTACCTCCTTTTCTTTTCTATACCTATGGATCTTCTTCTTCTTGGAAGGATGGTGCTCGGGATCTTTATACTGCTTATAAGTCTTAGGCCCCTTTTCATTGTTCTTCCTTTTCTTATTCACCATAAGGATTGTTGGTTTATCATTCCCCAGGTCCTTATCCACTTGGTGAATTAAATTAATAAGTTTTGAAATACTCTTCTCATTATTAATAATATTGTAATTAATAATAAAGCTAGACAAGTTCTTGGGATGTGATTAAAGTATGAGATCTATACGCAACTCATCTGGGAATTTATTCCCTGAGATGTTCAGGTGTTCAATGCAGCCAATAAGCTAGACTACATGAGGCCCAACTGGCACAAACTCTCTAATATTAGTTGTGAACTAATAATTAGAGATCTTGTGCCTCTCTTGTATTGACTTATCTTGATAGATATCTTAAAGGTGAGACATCATGCTATATGCATCCATGTCCTCATGTTGCTTCAAAATATCATTATACATGGATGAAAACATGAAATATTAAACATTTGTAGCATTGTTCAAATGTTTCTCATAGAGAGACAACTCTTCATCACTTTCCTCATAACTAGGTGCAACTGGAAAAGGTTCTTTTAGCACATATAATTTTCTTTTACAGCAAAGGATGATACGTAGGTGCCTTTTCCACTCTTGTAAATTTGTGCTAGTGAGAAGGTTTTCTTTCTCAAGTATGGATCACAATGATATGTTTGATGTCATTTTATTATTTTTTCTAAAAATAAGTTGAGATCATAATTTTAGTACTTTATCAGATAAAATTTTGACAAATAAATAAATATTATATTTATTATTCTCCCACTATTTTATTGTCATGACCCATCCCTTGGGGCCTGTGTCGTGACTACCCCAAGCCCGCCATACATAGGCTAGGGGATGGCGACTAGCATCAGAAAAGTGTAACCCTAAAACAGGAACACATTGACTTTAAACTTGTACAAACACATAGATTATTATGCAATAAGAAGAAACCACGAAGTAAACTATTGTAGAAAAAGAGTGCTGAAATTAAAGGGGGTCGTAATACAAGCCCAACTAGAAAAGTACAAGTACAACTAAAAAGTACAAATAGCTGAAAAGTGAAAAGCAGCTCCTAGATCATCTACCATGGATCTTACCTAAAGGGTATGTACAGATCACGATCAGTAGTCCCTGTGTCACATCACGCCAAATGGTCCACCTCCGAGCATCATCCAGTCCTGGATCCCTCAGCCTCGATCAATGTTGTACGTCGTCTGCACAAGACACAACCAGGTGTAGGCGAAGCCCATACAGGGGTGAGTATAATGATACTAAGTAGGGAACCCGAGACCCATTAGGTCACCTAAATTTCCACAAAGGAAAAACTATAAAAAAAGTCTTCAACCCCACTTAGGTATATTCCCATACATATACCTAAATTATCAAGATATACTCATCTCATACATGAGGGAAGAATACCACAAAGGTAACACCATGAAGATAGGAAGTACCACACAGGTAAAAGACTTAGTTCAAACAGAGTCTCGGCTCAAACCAGGTATTAGTGAAGTAAATAAGTACAGATGATTAGTCACGAAGCTAGATCATCTTATTCTATCAAGAGGCACTACTTCTGACCATACGAAGTCTGACCCACACAGGATCGATAGGTAACTAACCCCTTTTGACCCACACAGGATCATACCCACATAGTATCAATAGGTAACTTACCCCCTCAATGACCCACACAAGATTGATAGGTAACTAACCCCCTCAATGACCCACACAGGATCTGACCCATACAAGATCGGTATGCACTGACCTGCACAGGATCGCTGAGTGTTGACCCACACAAGATCTGACCCACATAGGATCAATATGCACTAACCCACATGGGATCACTAAGATCTGACCCACATAGGATTTGAACCACATAGGATCATTGATTACCCACACATAATCGCTCAGTACTAACCTCCGTATGATCTGTCTCCAACCTCTGCCTCACTTCCAGCCACTGGATTCCTCACACCTAGTGCACTCAAGTTTCATAAAATCTGACCTTGATATATCGATCATACCTTAGCCTCCACTAAGGTTCACAAAAGAGTAACCCAAAGTACTGCCATGTCGTAAGGGTTCCAATGCGACAGACGGTGCGTCAATCGGACACTCGATCTATGAGTTATAAGTTTTTTAGTTATGGGGCCTAGTTGGATTTGGGTTCGATCCAACATGTCCATACTCCAACTATCTCCAAAATTCTATTGGAGTATACCAAAAAGAACCATCATAATCCAAGGATCCCAACTTCGTAGGCAGTTCGTCAAACAGACGTTCGGTTCTCAGGATATGGCCCTTTAAGTGTTTCTGGGCCGAGGTCTAGCCTGGACCGTAAGGGGGCAACCCAGGCCGTAAGGGGGGCCAGACCACAAGGGCCGCCCAGCCCGTATAGGGTGGCCCACAAAGGGTGGCGCAGCTAGTATAGGGTGTAATACAAAGGATGACCCGCAAAGGGTGATCTGGACGTGTGAGGTGCAGCCCACAAGGGGGGTGACTCGGCCGCGTAGGGTGTGGCCCGACCGCGCAGGGTGTGGCCCTTAAGGGTCGGCCCATTCGTTGTCCGCCCGAGCTGGTGAGGGGGGGAGCATGTCCCCCTGGGTGTCCCGAATATATCATAGGCTATTCAGTTTCATGAAACAGTGGCACCACATGGGCGCCGCCCAGTCGTTTTGGAACCCGCGCGGTGGGTTCCTTCTCTGCCGCAGCTTCGCCCACAGCTTCTTCTCGCCAGCGGCGCACTGGTCGCACCGCCTCCCCTTCCGCAGTCGGCCTATGTGTCCGCCACCTCCTCTGATCAACACAATTGATGAGTCGTGGCCCTCTTCTCACTAGCAGCGCGCGACGGGTGTGCCAAAATTCTTCTACGGCCAGCCGGTGCTGGCCGCCCAGATGACCGTCACGGATTTGTGTCATGACCTCCTCTTACGGTGCGCATCAGTGTGCCGCCTCCATCGTAGCTGGTTGGTGCCGTTGTGCCGACAGTCTTCCATGGAGGCACAAGGATAGAAAAATATCAGAGGGTCCAGGCCGTGTTTGTTAGGCCCGCATCCTCTGTGTTATCTCGTAAACAAGAGGGTGGATAAAGGGGTTCAAGAAATTCACTTGAAATAAACAAGAATTTAAACCCCTACCTCATGAATCCGTTGGAGAAAATCCACACTAGAAGGTGGTTCATGTTCTTCTTCCCCGCAACAGGTTCCCAATGACGCCGCTCGTACATCATCCTTCGGTTCGTGGTTCGGTGTCACCCGTCACCTCTCACTAGGATCACCTCCATCCTCTAAGGTTCTGGCATCACGGAACTCCTTCAGCACTTCGTTGCTTGGCGAACCTCTACAAACACCTCTCCCCAACCTCCATATAAATAGGAGAGGGGGAGGGTAATTAACGACATGGGGAATTAATGGGGGATCATTAATTAGGAACCTTCCAAATTCCCCAACGACGTCATTACTTGAGATTGATAGGTCAAGAAATTTATTGGCCTGACACATCGCTGGTCCCACACACCGCTTGTTTGTTATTGGAGAAGAAAGAAAATAAAATAATAAAATTATTTTATTTCATTTCTTTTAAAAAGTAACAAAACTTAACTTTATCTCCAGACCTATTGCAGTCAAAGTAAAGTCTCCTTTAAGTGAATCCCAGCGTTGCGGATTCAACGGTGCCCTCAGATTTTTAATCAGATTACCGGTTCAAAAGTTAGAAAATGCCGCTCATGAGTTTACTGAACGTACCATAAAAAAGTCCAGAAATTCATGCCAGGCACACCGGGCCTCAGATTCAGGCGCCATCAATTTTTGCAGACTCGTAATAATTCCATATAATTAAAAAAACCATGGAAAATACGGGTCTTTACATTCTCCCCACCTTAGGGATTTTCATCCCTGAAAGCCACAACATAGACTAAGGGAACAATTGGGGGTACTGAGCATGAATCTGAGCCTCTCACTCCCATGTGCTCTCCTGAAGGTTCTCGTGCTTCCAGAGAATGCGCACCAGAGGTATCAATCGCCCATGAAGGACTCGCTCCTATCAATCCTCAATCTCTAATGTAACCTCTATAAGCATCGCCCCATCATCAAATTCCATCTCGCCATGGTCGATGATGTGAGATGGGTCATGCACGTATCTCCTCGACTGGGATACGTGGATGACGTCGTGCACCCTCTCCAACTACGGTTGAAGTGCCAAGTGGTATGCCACCTTGCTTATCCTCCTAAGTACTAGAAATGGTCCGATAAACCTCGGTGATAACTTACCGCCTCGGCCAAATCTCCATATTCCTCATCGATGAGAGACTCGCAAGAATACATAGTCCCCCTCCTGGAACTCCAAAGGTCTCTATCTTCTATCAGCATAAGACTTTTGTCTGCTATGTGCAGTCTTCATCCGCTCCTGGATGATCTGAAACCTCTCAGTGGTAGACCATACCAACTCTATACCCATAAGTGCTGACTCCCCTAGGTATGTCCAGTATAGATATGATCTTCAAGGTCGATCATATAGGTTCCAGGCATAGTAGAAGCGCGTTGATGTGTGTACCCAACTTTAATTTTAACGCTAACAATGATCAATCCGAGATTCATCATGATAATAAAATACCGGATCTTCAGAATAGAATAAATAATGAAAAAGAAATAGGGGAGTCCTGGAACCATAGATAGGATCATCAACTGTTGGTTATAATTAATTTAATTAATTTACAATAATTAACTTTATGGAATTTTTTCTTCGTTGATGTTTCCAGTAATGATCTGATGTGATCCATCGTTTCCTCATAGAATCCAAGTGTAGGATTCCTCTAGTGGTGATCCACACATGCTCCACGTATCTCTAGATGTCGCTGAAGGGATCTTCGAGTGCTAGTTTGGAAGAGCCTTTTCTTGCGATATCCTCCTTTGATCGCCTTGATCCGATGGAGGTGGATCTCTCTCTCTCTCTCTCATATCTTGAAAGTGTTCTTGGTGAAAAAGGTATTCTCTATTGGCTTGAGAGATTTTCCAAATCCCTTGTCCACAACCCCCAAAAAATGGCTAAGATAATGAGAATTATATAATTGGGATTTTAATTACAAAGAATAATAAAACGAATTAATTACCCAAAAGAATTTATTCATTTCATTTAATTCTTAGTAATACCCCGTGTCTAATAATAATAGTTGACTATTATTAATACTTGACATGCACCCAGTGAATTACACCTAATATTATTTAATTAAATAAATAATATTATTTCTCATAAATTCCCAAAAAAAATACATGGCTTTTATATTTAATATACACGGTGTGTACTTTTGTTTTTCCATTTTTCTTTATTTCCTCAACCACATTTATTAGACCTTGAATAATTGATATTTATTTCTTAAATAAATATCATGACATTACTCGCTAATAAGTATATTATTTACCCCAAAATATATTCTCTCAAATAAATAGTGTCAAAATAAATGTGATCAGACATCCTTGAATAATTATTAAACCACAATCGGGAATAATCTTTATTCAATTTGTTAAATTAATATTTAACTGAGATACTTGGATACACTTAGTGTGTGACCCTATAGGACTATTTCTCAGTGGAATTAGGTGGAGACTGCCTAAATTCCAAGGTTATCATCTAGAAACATGCCAAGCCACCCATAGAGAAAGAATTTAACACTGAAATGATGTGTCACCTCCTATGAACACTTACCATGTGATATAATCCCTTAGTCTCAATATCTCAAATCAAACAGGTTGCATGATGGTGTCATCAACCCATGTGCTCGATTATTATTTCTTTGACTTTATGGAATAGAACTCACTCGTTCCTTACCATGACCATGGATTTATTTAGGCTATATCAATTCCATCAAAGGTCTTGAGTTATCTACTTTCATTATAGAACAGAAGGGACCAATCCTTTATCACATTATCTATTAATGCAGTATTACTCATGATGCACCTAACATATCCTACCTCGCTGTAAACAGTGTGTCATCACAGTTTTCATCAATACATATAAGTACGTGAGTTGTAATACCCATTAATAATAATCTTAATGTCTAAGGACCAATACACACATCTGTAGATAGGAACATCCAATGACACTATGAAATATGGATTTCCTACTGGTGGGTCTTGTACTCATAATATCCTCCTAGATATTACCAAGGGCGCACACCATGAGAAGGTGTCTCAAAGTTTTATGAGTCCTCACCCCTAATGGCCTGTATTATTTGTGTCCCTCAAATAACAGCATTCATCCATAGAACATATATTCAAGAATAGTGTTGTGGCACTTCCGGGTCCTCATCATAGCATGGATCTGCTATGACCCTTTAATGCAACAACTATCCTTGGGAAATTATCACATGCATTGTCATGCAGAAGAATAATCAGGATGTGATAAAGTATTTATTAATGAATATAGTACAAAGTAGTTGGTTCTAGGCCACTAAATCCAATAGACTCCCACTTGGACTAGAGCCAACTTCTAATAACCTTTAACCCACCATCTCTCACATGATATTCATGCTTTTGTTGAGATAGGCCTTCAGTCATGGGGTATGACACGTTCTCTTATGTGGACACTCTGCTCATAGCAACTTCACCCCTTTGATATAAATCCCTCAAGAGGTGATACTTTAGGATTATGTGCTTTGTCTATTGATGTGACCTTGGTTCTTTTGCAAGATCCACTACTGCAGTATTATCACAATACAACATGATAGGATCTTTAATACTAGGCACCACATCAAGCTCTTGGACAAAGTTCTAAATCCAAACGGCTTCCTTGACTGCATCAGAAGCCACTATATATTCGGACTCCACTATAGAATTGGGGAAAACTGACTGCTTTGAACTTTTCCATCTCACAGCTCCTCTATTGAGATAGAAAACATATCCAGATTGTGACTTCAGATCATTCTGATCTATCTAAAAACTAGTATCAGCATGCCTTCTGATGACAAGCTCCTCGTCTCCTCCATACACCAAGAAAATATCCTTAGTTCTTCTCAGATACTTAAGGATAGTCTTAACAGCAGTCCAATGTTGTTCTCCTAGATCTTATTGATATCATCTTACCATGCTCAGTGCATAGGCAACATCAAGCCTGGTACATAACATGTCATACATGATGGATACTATAGTTGAAGCGTATGGGATCTTACTCATTCTATCTTTCTCTTGTTGTGTCTGAGAACACATTTTCTTAGAAAGATGTAGGCCATGTGACACTAGAACCAATACCTTCTTGGATTGTTCCATACTAAATCTCTTTCGTATCTGGTCAATGTACGTACCCTGACTTAGTCCAAGTAGCCTCTTGGATCTATCACGATTGATCTTGATCCCTATAATGTTGGCTACTTCACCCAAGTCCTTCAAGGAGAAACACTTGTTCAACTAGTCATTAACTAATTGTAAGACTCATACATCATTTCGAATAAGCAATATTTCATCAACATATACTACTAGGATAACAACTATATTCCCATTAAACAGCTTATAAACACATGGATCACATTCATTCCTAATGAAACCAAATTCCTCTATGGATTCATGAAATCGAATGTTCCACAACCTGGATGATTTCTTTAATCCATAAATGGATTTCTGTAACTTGAAAACCCGTTTGGCTTCACCTTGTATCACAAAACCTTCTGGTTGTGTAATATAGACATCTTCCTAAAGGTTCTCGTTAAGGAATACTGTTTTGGAATCCATTTTCCAAATCTCGTATTCATGGTAGGCTTCTATGGAAACTATGATTCTTATGTATTTAAACATGGAAACTAGCAAGAAGGTTTCATTATAGTCAATTCCTTGATGTTTTCTGAACCCTTTAGCCACTATCCGTGCTTTATAGGTGCTAACTTGACCTTACAGGTCCAGTTTTCTCTTAAATACCCATTTTCATCCAATAGGATTTACATCAACTGGCTCATCGACTAGAACCTAGACTTGGTTCTGATACATGGAATTCATCTTAGAATTCATAGCTTCTAGCCATCTTGTAGCATCTGAGATTTATACTACTTCCTTATAAGAGATAGGTTCATCATTGTCCAACAATAATGATTCACCATCCTCGGTGACTAGAAAACCAAATCTCTCTGGTTCTCTTACATCTCTTGAGCTCCTATGCAGTACTTGTGTTTCTGGAACCTCTTCCATGGGGAGATGTGGAACTTGTTCCTGTAACAACTCATGTGTATCTTGAGCATCAACTTCATTGAAGCCAATATTTCTCCCACTATCCTTTTTGAGGATGTTCTCCCTCTCAAGAAATATGGCTTGTTTAGTGACAGTCACTTTCTTGTCTAAAGGGTTATATAGGTAATATCTTTTTGTTTCCTTGGGATATCCTATAAAGATACACTTTGTGCCCCGGGGTGCTAGTTTTTTCTTGAGAAGGACTTAACAAATGCCTCGCATCCCCATACACGTGTGTGATACAAAATGAGTTTATTTCCATTCCATAACTCGGAGGGAATTCCATTTTCCGCCTTGGTTGGTACTCGGTTTAATGTGTATGTTGCATTCTATAATGCATATCCCCAAAAGGATAATGGAAGATCTGCATGACTCATTGTCAACCTCACCATGTCTAACAAGGTGTGGTTCCTTATTTCACTAACACCATTCCACTGTGGTGTATAAGGAGGAGTGAGCTGAGATAGAATCCCAAACTCCCGTAGAAGATCGATGAACTCTTGGTTCAGACATTCTCCGCCTCGATCTGATCGAAGATTCTTTATCTTCTTACCAAGATGATTCTCTACTTCATTCTTGAATTCCTTAAATTTATCTAAGGTTTATGACTTATACCTCATTAAGTAGACATTTCCATATATACTCAAATCATCAGTAAAAGTAATGAAGTAAGATTATTCACCTCTATCTTCTACTAGAAAGGGTCCACACACATCTTTGTGCACCAATCCTAGAAGCTTTGTGGCCCTTTCACCCTATCCACCGAAAGTTGTCTTGGTCATTTTACCTTGTAAACAAGTGTGACATATATCAAGTGGTTTTAGCTCAGTAGATTCTAAATATCCATCTTGGCAGAGCTTTGTCAAGTTCTTCTCGTTTACATGACTGAGATGGTGATTCCACAACTCAGTTATTTATGAGTCATGTGAGTTTGTTTCGTTATCGATTTCCAACACATGGTTTTCATAATTTAATACATACAAACAATTATTTAAATGTTTCATACCATAACATACATTTTTCTTATCAAAGAAGCAACCCATATTTCCAAACTTGAAAATAAATCCATCCATATCCAAACATGATATAGAAATTATGTTTTTAGTAACACTAGGAACATAAAAATAGTTATGTAAAACCAAAATCATCCCAGTTGGAAATGAGTGGTGGTAATCACTAATGGGAAACGCATCTGGCCTAACACCATTGGTATCTCGAAGATCCACCTCTCCTCTGGCAATATTTCTAAATCTACTTGGTTCCTGCATTTGAATACAGATGCGAGCCCCACAAGCCATATCTAATACCCAATTTGTAGAAATGGAAAGATTACACTCGGTAAAAAATGCACATTTAGCGTCCCCAGGCTTATGGGTGCAATTCCTCTTCCAGTGGCCTGGCTTTCCAGATGAAAAACATATTGCCTCCCATTCCTTTCCCTGCCTCTGGATCTTTCACTTTTGGGGACGGTGATCGGGGGATTCAGACTATTTATAAGTCCTTGGCCCCTTTTCCTTGTCCTTCATTTTCTTATTCACCATAAGTACTGTGGGTTTGTCACGTCCTATGTCCTTATCTACCTGGAAAATTAAGTTCAAAAGTTTTGATAGACTCTTCTCATTGTTTCTCATGTTATAGTTGATAATAAAGCTAGATAAGGTCTTGGTCAGTGATGATAAGATAAGAACTGTATGCAACTCATCCAGAACTTAATCCCTAAGATGTCCAGGCGTTCAATGTAGCTAATGAGCTTGACTACATGAGGCCCAGCTGGCATAGACTCTCCAATATTAGTTGTAAAAAAAGAATTTGAGATCTCATATATCTCTTGTCTCACCTTCTCTTGATAGAGATCCTTAAGGTGAGACATCATGCTATACGCATCCATGTTTTCATGTTGCTTCAAGAGCTCATTAGACATGTCCAATAGTAAGAAACACTGGACATATTTGGAATCATCCATATGTTTCATATAGAGAGATATTTCCTCATCACTGGAATCTTTTCTAGGCATAACTGGAATAGGCTCTTCCAGCACATACAATTTTCTCTCGTGGCGAAGGATGACGCGTAAACACCTCTTCCATTCCTAGGAATTGGTGTCGGTGAGAAGGTTTTCCTTCTCGAGTATAGTTTGCAATGATATATTTAAAGTCATTTTTCTTGTCATTTCTACAGATTATGATGAGTAAAGGTTTAGTACTTTATCATGATAAAACTGATACAAATAAATAAATTAATACTTATTAGTCTCCCACTATTTTATCTAAATCCAATATCCCTCACCATTGACTTTGGAATATTCTATTGCCTAAATATTATAGTGGAAAGGATCCATATTTCCCTTCACATTACCCCAAATAGGGTTGGTCAAGAAACTTGAAGGGTTTTAGGTAGGCATTCCAAATTCCAACTGTATTAATTCATAGCTCCATGATCCATAGAGTGGACTCCTCAATCCTGAAATCATTTTATTTTAGATTTCCTCAACCTTTGCCTCTTGGTCACACCAAGTCCTACTGTGGTAGTCAAAACTTGATGCAAACCAAGTCAAGTCAACCCAAAACCTTGAATTAGAATTACTTAATAATTGAAAGCACCCCAACTAGGGTTATTCAAGCACTTTGAACTATGGTTCGATTATAACCAAGATTATGGAAGGCTATACCGACTTTATATTTCCTTGAGGTATTTTATATGTAAATTTCCATTTTATTATCTTTGATTACATGATTGTTAATATTTGTTGGGATATACTTAAGTGATTAACCATGTCTACGATAATATTTTACGCATAATCCAATCTTATTTTAGTTTCATCTTGCATGCTTGTTTAATTCATTAATTGTGTGATCGTGAAAACACACCCACAATAAATAAACCATGAAACTGACAGAAATAAAATAAATGGTATGATCATGATATTTTTCAATTGGTTAGTTTATCTAGTGGTTGATAAACTAACCCAAGACCTGGGGGAGAAACACCTTGAACCTTTTGGATTCATGTTTACAGCTTTCCACATGTCCACCTTTGTACCTCCTTGGATAGGTTTCTCCTTGGATCCTAACTTGAGTCGCCTCCACTATCTTGGGAGATCCATCCATTGCATATGATTTTATCTCACTCGTAGGTGAGGGGTAAAATGGGGTTTTATATAAAATAAACCTTGGGCATGCAGGCCCTACATATTAATGAGGAGAAGGCTCAAAGGCCAACAAATTTAATTTAAATAAATAAATTAAAAAAAATCATTCACATACAAAGGTCTTGGCCTAGCTCATGATCATCCTCACATGCGACGATATTTATGCATAAATAAAACTATCATTCAATTCTTTAATCATTATTTTTTAAGATAAATCATGCTCGAATCAATTAATTATCTTTAATTAATAAATCCTTTTATCTTAAACACTTTTCTAAATTTCCTTGAGATTCTCACCCATCCTAATTTTAAACAAATAAATTCATTTAAAATTATCTTTGTACGTAACTTGTACCTTGGAGGCAACATGGTGAATTCCTGTTCATAACTACCCAATGAATAGAAATAAACATTACATAGATGTTAAATTAAACACATATATATAAAACACCTATCACGTGTTGTGCCTCATATTTACGCCTGCACTATGGTACATGTCTCAAGAGTTTGTACAATATAATAATAAATTTTAATAAATATGCGTAATTTGTATGAGTACACAGTGTATAGTTCCAACTACACAGCATGTACTTTTGTTCACCATCCATCTAAAGTACACACTCGGGGGCATGGCATGTAAATGTACTTTGGAATTATGTGGAGTACACGGTGTGTTTAGTGGGACACACGCCGTGTAGTCTATGTATTACACAGTTTCCAGCCGAGAGAACCATGTATAGGGTACACAGTCTAACCCTAACCCGAAGGGACTACATGTCGTGTTCAATGAGCCACATGGTGTGTAATTCAGAAACCGTGTGCCACCTGTTCCTGGTCAACACACAGATTCATTTAAGACTTATAAATACTCCAACACATGGCCTGATTTGGCAGACCAGTCTAATGCATTGAATCTTAACTACACATCATGTATTGTCGAATACATGTCGTGTATTCTGGTGTTGTACATCCAAGATCATTTTTCACCTCTGGATTAGATCCTCTATTTTATTTTAATCAATATTAAAAGAAAATTTTATTTCTGTAAGATGAATGAGAAACAAGAGAGGAGGTACAGATCTCGAGATTCAGATTTAAAGAACGATTAACTTGAATTGAAACAACTAAATTATTAAATGAATAAATCACCAATGAAAAACTAAATAATTATAATCAACAATATAACCCCTCTGATACCACTTGTAGGTTCCAGGCGTAGTAGAATTATGTTGATGGGTGTACCGAATGTTAATTTTAGCATTAACACTAATCAATCTGAGATCCTTCATGATAATAAAATGTCGGATCTTCGGAATATAACAAAGAACAAAAAAAAAGAGGGGAGTCCTGGAGCTATATATAGGATCATCATATGTTGGTTATAATTAATTTAATTAATTGACAAGAATTACCTTGATGGAATTCTTTCTTCGTTGATGTTTTCTATCACGATCCGATGTGATTTATCATTGTGTCATAGAATCCAAGTGTAGGATTCCTCTAGCAGTGATGTTCGCCTTTGATCACCTTGATCTAATGGAGGTGGATCTCTCTCTCATAGCTTGAGATCATTCTTGGTGGAAAAAGAATTCTCTCTTGGCTTGAGAGATTTTCCAAATCTGTTGTGCACAACCCCCAAAAATGGCTAGGATAATGAGAATTATATAATTGGGATTTTAATTACATAGAATAATAAAATGAATTAATTATCCAAAAGAATTTATTCATATCATTTATGTCTTAGTAATACCCCATGTCTAATAATAACAGTTGACTATTATTATTACTTGACATGCGCCCAGTGAATTACACCTAATATTATTTAATTAAATAAATAATATTATTTCTCATAAATTCCTAGAAACAAATACATGGCGTGTATATTTAATATACACGACATGTACTTTTGTTTTTCCATTTTTCTTTATTTCCTCCAACACATTTATTAGACCTTTAATAATGGATAATTATTTCTCAAATAAATATCACTGCATTACTTGCTAATATATATATTATTTCACCCACAATATAATCTCTCGAATAAATAGTGTTTAAATAAATGTGATCAGTCATACTTGAATAATTATTAAACCACAATCGGGAATAATCTTTATTCAACTTGTTAAATTAATATTTAACTAAGATACTTGGACACACTTAGTGTGTAACCCTCTAGGCCTCTTTCTCAGTGGCATTAGGCGGAGCCTACCTAAAGTCCAAGGTTAGTGTTTAGCAACATGCCAGGGCACCCATAGAGAAAGAATTTAACGTCGCAATGATGTGTCACCTCCTACAAACGCTTACCGTGTAATATAATCCTTTTGTCTCGATATCTCGAATCAAGTGGGTTGTATGCTAGTGCCATCAAACCATGTGCTCGATTATTATTTCTTTGACTTTCCATAATTGAACTCACCCATTCCTTACCATGGCCATGTATTTATTTAGGATATATCAATTCCATAAAAAAGCCTGAGATATCTACTTTTGTTATGGAAGAGAATGGACAAATCCTTTCTCGTATTATCTATTAATGTAGTATTACTCATGACGCGCCCAACATATCATACCTCACTGCGAACAGTGTGTCATCCCAGTTTTTGTCAATAAATCTAAGTGTGTGAGTTGTAATACCCATTAATAATAAACTTAAAGTCTAAGGACCAATACACACATCCGCATATAGGAATATCCAATGACACTATGAAATGTGGATTTCCTACTGGTGGGTCTCGTTCTCATAATATCCTATTTGATATTACTAAGGGCGCACACCATGAGAAGGTGTCTCAAATTTTTATGAGTACCCACCCCTAATGGCCTGTATTATTTGTGTCCCTAAAATAACATCATCTGACCATAGAACATATATTCAAGAACAGTGTTATGGAACTTCCGAGTCCTCATCATAGCAGGGATCCACTATAACCCTTTGATGCAGCAGCTATCCTTAGGACATTATCACATGCATTGTCATTCAGAATAAGAATCAAGATGTGATGAGGTATTTATTAATGAATAAAGTACAAAGTAGTTGGTTCTATCCCACCAACTCCAACAGATCGTACATGGGCTCGAATGGTACCATACCGATGGTGGAGTGATAGTTTTTATTGTATGAGAACTCCACCAAGGGCAAGTGATCCTCCCAACTATGGCTAAAATCGAGGACGCATGCCCGAAGCATGTCCTCTAGCGTCAGAATGGTCTGCTCCATCTGACCATCTGTCTGAGGATGAAAGGCGGTGCTCATACGTAGCTGAGTTTGAATGCCTCATGTAACCCCTTCCACAACTGGGAAGTAAAATGTGCATCACATTTAGAGATGATCGTCGATGGCACCCCATTGAGTCTCACAATCTCATGTACGTAGAGGCATCCCAAGCCTTCTACGGATCCCTACTCTCAAATAGGTGGGAATTGGGCCGACTTGGTGAGTCGGTCAACGATCACCCAGATGGAATCATGTCCCATGGATGTACGTAGAAGCCCTATCACAAAGTCCATGGAGATTCCATCCCACTTCCACTCTGGCACCTCTAGTGGTTATGCGAAGCCTACTGGAACCTGATTCTTGGCCTTCACTTGCTGATAAGTGGGGCATTGAGAAATAAACTCTACCACTTCTTTCTTTATCCCTGGCCACTAGTGTTGATGTCGGAGGTCCTGGTACATCTTCACCACACCAGGATGTACCACCAGAGGGGACGTATGGAACTCCATCAACACCTCCTCCTGTGGCCCGACTGGTACCATGGTACGTCCTCTAAAGAGGATGATGTGCTCCCCACCTTCAAAAAACCCATTAGGTGCATGTCCTAAGGATATCTGATCACATCGAGTCTCACAGTCAATGTCCCCAAGATGCACCTCCCTGACTCTCTGAAGGAGTGGGGGAGTGACTGTCATAGACTGGAGGTATGTTTCTTCATCTCTATCCATGAAGGATATCTGTAATGCGGCTAGCTACTCTATCGTGTTACTCAGCAACTATAGACCAGACCTCCTGCTAAGTGAATCTACTACCAAGTTCCCCTTCCCAGGAGTATAGACTATCTAAAAGTCATAGTCTTGGAGGAACTCTAGCCATCGTCATTGTCTCAGGTTCAGGTCCTTCTGATAGAAGATATACCTAAGACTCTTATGATCAGAGTAGACTGTAAAATGTTCACCCATCAAGTAATGTCACCACACCTTCAAGGGAAAAAGAACTATTGCTAACTTCAAGTCATGGGAAGTGTAGTTCTATTCATGTTTCCTCAGCTATCGTGAGCCATAGGAAATCACTACTTGCTCCTGTATTAGGACACACCCAAGTCTGGTCCCTGATGTGTTGCAGTAGACTACATACCCAACACCTGAAGTTCCCAGTCAGGATCCAAGTATCACTGAGAGGGGGAGGGGGTGAATTAGTGATATCTTTTCCTTTTTATGTTTCCTTATAATTGAAACAACCTTCACCTCTTGTTAAAGATTTTCTTCCCTGCTGAACACACAAAACCACAAGAACACAAGATTTACAAGGTTCACTACTCAACAAGAGTAGCTACGTCCTTGGTATGGTACGGAAATAATACAGTACCACACAATCTACTAGAAAACAATCCTTTGATGTGGAATACAATGAGTAGGATATACCCTTACACTCGTGTAGCACTTGGAAAACAATCTACAAGTGCATTTGCACCATCTTAGCACAGATAGAGAATTACAGTATTTCAGTGCTTCTTCACAATTGAACAGTTGTATTCTCTGAAGTACAAATCTTCACTATCCTACCCAGAAGCTGGTAAGAACTCCCATATGCACAACTGAATATGTGCGAAGACCCCAAATTTTTCGTGTAGCCTTTAGGATATCTTGCACGCAATTCAAAAGCCTTGCAAGGAAAAATCCACTTTTGGCGTAGAAAACTTATTTCGCACAACTTTTTTTTTCATGCAACTATTCACTTTTTCGCGCAGCTGTTCTCTTTTCACACAAACTACTTTCTTTTCGCAAAACTCACTTAGCGTATAATTTTACACGCACCAGATCTCGGGATTTCTTCTAAGTGTCAAGCCATGAAAAATGAGAAGGGTTCACCTCATATTTATAGGCATTTTTGACCTGGCGCGAAAACCACTAATCCGTGCGTAAAACCCACTTCATGCGTGTAAAAATTCTTTCACACAACTTCACATTTCACGCAATGCTCTAATATTTCAAGCACCTCATGCCTTTACAAATTTTCGAGCTTCTGATCTCGAAACACCTTTTGCACAAAAACTTCATTCCTCTATTTCATGCACCATGCCAATAATTCATGCAGCCATCAGTTTTCACTCATCCCACTGATTTTTCGCGCAACCCGCTACTATTTTGCGCACCACATTATTTTTTCGCGCAGCTTGCCTAAATTTTCATGCACTCCATGCCTTTGTCATTTTTTGAAGTTCTGACCTTGAATCATGCCTTACACGCAAAAATCTAAACCATCTTCAATCTTTCATGCTCTATCCATTTCCAAAAACACATCTTCATCTCTCATTTTTCAGGCCCTAAAATTTGGTAAACACTGGAAAACGACACAACCTTAAACTGTGGTTTTGTTCCGCCTCCAGATTTTCCATTGCTCACTACTTCCCAAAACCATTCTTCAGCTTTTATCACGAATTCCACTATCGTGATATATATCATTTGATAGACCAGATCTAGCATCTTCATAATTACAATGGTAAGTACAAAAACTTCTCTATCTTCCAGCAGCATCACTCCTTCTAATCAAAACTGTATATGATTGGCATCATCATTTCTCCACATTTCCATCATAAGGCTTGCATCACAAGTTCTCCCCACTTATGATATTTGAGAAATACATATCAACAAAGCTTCATCTGGTTTCTGGTCCTTTTACAAAGTTAATTGATTTATCTTATTTGACAACAAAATATAACACTCTGCAAAGGCTAACTCTTCAAACTTTCTTCTCCATTAAACTTGGTCCCAACAATACCCTCTTCCGGTAGCCTCAATATGGGGGCACTCATCAGTCTCTGCCTTAGCTCCTGAAAACTCTGCTAGCATATCTCCGTCTATACGAAGTATTGTCCCCTCTTCGTTAAAGCTGACAAGGGTGCCAAAACTCTGGAAAATTCAGACATGAATCTCTGGTAGTATCCATCCAACCCCAGGAAGCTCTGCACCTCGATCACACTCCTGGGGGGGCTCCCAAGCAAGTATAGCCTCTATCTTCACTGGATCCACTGAAACTATAGCCTCTGAGAAAATGTGTCCTAGAAAGTGGACCTCTCGTATCCAAAACTGGAACTTCGAGAGCTTACCATAAAGCTGGTGCTCTGGGAGTGTATCCAAAACTATCTGTAGATGATAGGCATGCTCCTCCTCCGTCACTTTGTATACTAAGATTTCATCGATGAACACCACCACAAAGAGATCGAGGTATGGCTAAAAGATCATATTCATAAGTCCCATGAATACTTCTGGGGAATTGGTCATGCCTAATGGCATAACCAAGAACTCATAGTGGCCATACCGACATCTGAAGGTCGTCTTTTGCACATCCTCATCTCGTACCCTGAGCTGATGATAGCCTGACATGAGGTCTATCTTCAAAAACCAATGACCTCCCTTTAGTTGATCGAAAAGATCATCAATCCTCGGAAGTGGATACTTATTCTTCATGGTCACCTTGTTCAGGCACTGATAGTCTATACAGAGTCTCAAACTCCTATATGCCTTCTTGGTGAACAAAATATGGTCTGCCCATAGAGAAATGTTGGGCCTTATGAACCCCTTACTATGCAAGTCCTCCAACTATACCCATAACTCACAAATATTCATGGGAGCCATATGATATGCAGGAGTAGATATCAGTTTCATCCCGGGGTACAGGTCGATGTAAAATTCTACCTCTCTGCGTGGAGGTAGTCTCTGAACATCATCAGGAAAGACATCGGCATACTGGTCCACCACTACAGGATAGCTCAGACTCTCAACATCTACTACTCTGAGGGTAAGTCTAGCCAACTTATGTGTAATTGGATACACCATCCTCTGGGTAAGTCCATCCTGTGCTGAAAATATTCCCTTTTTACCGGTGAAGAAAACCCTGCTCTCGTTTGCACGGACACACCACACTTTGTACCCAATACAATCAATATGTGCATGGATTATAGATAACTAGTCCATACCCAAGATGACGTTGTAAGGACTCGACTCCGCTACTAGGAGATCCCAACTGAAGCTCTCACCTCCTAGAGTAAGATCACATTTCCAGCACCATTGTTTAATAGTCGATTCTTCTCCCGTAGGAGTCTCTATCCATAAGGATCGATCAAACGGATCCACCGGAATCTCCGAGCTCCGAACGAGGGTAGTGGAAATAAAAGAGTGACTGGAACCTGTGTCTATAAGTACTGCATCTAAGGTGGAGTAGACACAGATCATACCTCTAATCATCTCTGGAGTGTCGTGGTCATAGGCCTCAGCTTCCTAGAGCTGAGCTCATCCTTGTCTGCCTACTCCATGTGGTCGGGGTGGACCACCTTGTGGTGGTGGTGGTAGAACCTCGTATCACCGCCCACTGCCTGTTGCACGTCCATCTCCTCTGCCACATCCACCTACTGCATGCGGACCTCCTGGATCGAACCTCTACCTCTACCTCAACGGTCCCTCAACTATCTATTGGTCGTCCGTATGGCGGGTCGGAAAATCGCGAGCCATGTGACCCTGCCCACCGCACATGTAGCACTGCATGTCCCTTGTCTGACCTCCTCTACCTCACGAGACCTACACCTCTGACCCTACGTCTCAAGGCCATCCACCAGAAGTTATGGTCCTCTTGGACCTCTGTTTCATCTGCCTACTACCATCCACAGATGACTCTGCTACGTGCCACCCGGTGGTGGGTCCCGCTGTCGGTGCCTACTCAGCTAAGAAGCTCTCCACAAAAAGTGCTTGCTCTAGCACCACATCCTGCGTCGGTATGCTAAGCGATATCATTAATGCTCTGATCTCTCATCATAGACCCTGCTCAAAGGTCTAGGCCCCAAAGAAAGGGTCTTGTACCATGTCGATGGAGTAGTGAGAGAGATCAGTGAACCTTGCTGAGTACTGGGCCATAGTCATGATGACCTGCTATAGGTGCAGAAACTTCTGTATACACACAGAGCGTAAGGTCGTTGGGATGAACTCTACCTTGAAAAGGCTCTCAAATTCCTCCCAGATGAGGGTCACCATGTCATGTATTTGGAGCATCAAACTCCACTATCTCCCTGCTACTTCATGGAAGAGACCGGTTACTAAGATCACCATAAAGTCAACTGGTGTCCCAACCAAGCTGAAAACTCTGACCATAGCCTTCAGCCAGTCCTCAGCTTCCTGTGGGTCTATCTCACCTCAGAACCTCATAGGACACTATCACTGAAACTTGTGTAACATGTTTAGTAGGCGTGCATCCTCTGGTAGTGGGGCTGGTGGAAACAAATGCCCAATAGGTAGTGGTGCTACTGGTACACCACCCAAAGGTGCTAGCGCCATAAGAGTGCCCTACACCGAGGCCTCATCACTTGGTGGGCCATCATCACATAGTCTCTCAGGAATCCTGGCTGGCTGTCTATGTGGTGGCATCCTGAAAGAAGATAGGTGTGCCACGGTCAAAAAGTTATACCTAGTGAGCTAACTCAAAGAAATCACAAGGAAAAACTCTTCAAAAACACATGCAATCAATTCCTCCATGTACTAAGTCAGAAATCAGAATTTAGGGTCCTGGTGTATGGATACGTTGGCCACTGCACCAACACTGGACTCCTCGAACTGAAAACCACACTCATAACACTTAACACTATTGCTACTTTGAAAATATCAGATTCCTAGTTCTTCAGTAGAACCGACTCCTCTAATACCACTTTGTCATGACCCGTCCCTCGGGGCCTGTGTCGTGACTACCCCAAGCTCGCCTTCCATAGGCCATGGGCTGGTGACTAGCACTGGAAAGGTTTATCCCTATAATGGGAAGGCATTTCCTTTAAACCTGTAAAAACACATAGAGTAGAATGCAACAAGAAGTAACCATGATGTAAACTACTGTAGAAAAAGAGTTTTGAAAGTAAAGGGGGCCGGAATACAAGCCCAACTAGAAAAGTATAAGTACAACTAAAAAGTACAAACAACTGAAAAGTGAAAAGCAGCTCCTAGATCATCCACCACGGATCCTACCTGAAGGGTAGGTACAACTCACGATCAGTAGTCCCTGTGTCACATCATCCCAAATGGTCTACCTCCAAGAACTGTCCAGTCATGGATCCCTTAGCCTCAATAAATTTTGTACGTTGTCTACACAAGACACAATCAGGTGCAGGCGAAGCCCATGCAGGGGTGAGTATAACGATACTCGGTAGGGACCCCGAGACCCTGTAGTCTCCTAAAGTTCCACAAAGGAAAAACCACAAATCAAGTCTTCAACCCTACTTAGGTATATGCCCATACATATACCTAAGTTATCAAGACATACTCATATCATACATGAGGGAAGAATACCACAAAGTTAACACCACAAAGATAGGAAGTACCACATAGTTAAAAGGCTTAGTTCAAACAGAGTCTCAGCTCAAACCAGGTATTAGTGAAGTAAAGAAGTACATATGATTAGTCGTGAAGATAGATCATCTTATTCTATCAAGAGGAACTGCTTCTGACCATACGGAGTCTGAACCACACAGATCGATAGGTAATTAACCCCCACTGACCCACACAGGATCTGACCCACACGATATTGATAGGTAACTAACCTCTACAATGACTTACACAGGATCTGACCCACATAGGATTGATAGGTAACTAACCCCCACAATGACCCACATAGGATCTGACCCACACAGGATCGGCATGCGCTGACCCACAGAGGATCGATGAGCGCTGACCCACATAGGATTTGACCCACAGAGGATCGGTATGCGCTGACCCATACAGGATCGTTGAGCGCTGACCCACACAGGATATGACTCACATAGGATCTAACCTACACAGTATTGGTGCTGACCCACATAGGATCACTCAATACTAACATCCAAATGATATATCTCCAACCTCCGCCTCACTGCCAGCCACTTGATTCCTCACACCCGGTGCGCTCGAGTTCTATAGAATCTGCCCTCGAGATATCGGTCATACCTCGACTACCACTATTCACCACAAAGAAGTATCCCAAAGTACCACCAAGTCGTAAGGGTTCCAACGCGACTGACAGTGCATCAATCGAACGCCCGGTCTGTGAGTTATAAGCATTTTAGTTTTAGGAGCCCGGTTGGATTCGGGTTTGATCCAACCTAGTTGTACTCTAACTATCTCCAAAACGTAATATAAGTATACCAAAAAGGATCGTCTCGATACAAGGATCCCAACACTATAGACGGTTTGTCAAATGGAAGTCTGGTTCTCAGGATGTGGCCCTTTAAGTGTTTTTGGGCCCGATCTGACCTGGTCGGACCAACCCGGCCCGACCCGGTCTAGGCTGGGTTGTGGTAGTCTTGGCCCACTAGGCTAAGATCTGGCCCATGTCATATAGGGTGGACCACAAAGGGCGGCCCAACCACATGAGGCGCAACCTATAAGGGGGTGGCCCGGCCGCCTAGGGCATGGCCCGTAAGGGGTGGCCCAGCCGCATAGGGTGCGGCCCGCAAGGGGCGGCCCGGCTGAGTAGGGTGCGACCCGTAAGGGGAATCCTAGCCATTGTCCATACGAGCTAGAGAGGGGGGAGGTTGTGTCCCCTCAGGTATCCTGAACGGCCTGAAGGCCATTCAGTTTCATGAAACGGCGGTTCCAAGTGGGTGTCGCCCGGTCGTCGTGGAACCCGCGCGGCAGGTTCCTCCTCCACCGCAGCTTCTGCTCGCCGACGATGAACTGGTCGCGCTGCCTCCCCTTACGTGGCTGTTTGCCTCCTCTGATCATTGCGGCTGATGAGTCGTGGCCCTTACCTCATCAGCGGCACATGATGGTGCACCGCACTTTTTCTGTGGTCGGCCAGTGTCGGCCGCCCCGATGACTGCCACTGCTTTGTGTCGTGACCTCCTCTTACAGCGCGCGTCAGCGCGCTGCCTCCTTCATAGCCAGTTGGTGTCGTCGCACTGATAATCTTCCACAGAGGTGAAAGGATAGCAAGATAGCAGAGGGTCCAGGTCATGTTCGTTAGGCCCGTGCCCTCCGCGTTAGCTCGTAAACAAGAGGGAGGATAAAGGGGTTCAGGAAATTTGCTTGAAATAAACAAGAATTTAAACCCCTACCTTGTGAATCCGTTGTAGAATGTCCACGGATGAAGGTGGTTCGTGTTCCTCATCCCTACAATAGGTTCCCAATGACGTCTCATACATCGTCCTTCGGTTCGTGGTTTGGTGTCACTCATCACCTCCCGCTGGGATCAGCTCCGTCCTCTAAGGGTTCAGCGTCACGACACTCCTTCAACACTTCGTTGCTTGGAGAAGTTGTGTCGACACCTCTCCCCAAGATCCATATAAATAATAGAGGGGGGGAGGGTAAGTAACGACGTGGAGAATTAATGGGGTCTCATTAATTTAAACCTTCCTAATTCCCCAACAACGTCATTACATAAGATTGACAGGTTAATCCATTTATTGGCTTGACACATCACGGGTCCCACACTCCGCTTGTCTATTGGTGGGGAAGAAAGAAAATAAAATAATAAAATTATTTCTTTTATTTTCTTTTAAAAAGTCACAAAACTTAGCTTTTTCTCCAGACCTATTGCGGTCAAAGTAAAGTCTCCCTTAAGTGAATCTCAGCGCTGTAGATTCAACGGTGCCCTTGGATTTTTAATCCAAGCACCGGTTCAAAAGTTAGAAAACACCACTCATGTGTTTACTGAACCTACCTTAAAAAAGTTCAGAAATTCATTCTGGGAACACCGAGACTTGGAATCAGGTGCCATAAATTTTCACAGACTCATAATAATTCCATATAATTAAAAAAATTACATGGAAAATCCAGGACTTTACATTTATCAAAACCCAATAGCCCTCACAATTGGATTTGGAATATCATGTTTCTTGGACATTCTAGTTGAAAGGATCCATATTTCCCTTCTCATTGCCCTAAGTTTGGTTAGTCAAGCAACTTTAATGGTTTTAGGTAGTCATTACAAATGGAAACTTCATTAACTTATGGTTCCTTGATTTGCTAAGTGGACTACCCAATTCTGAAATCCTTAATTGAATTTCTCCAACCTTTACCTCTCAGTTACACCAAATCTCACTTTCGTAGTCAACCATTGATGTGAACTGAGTTAATTTAACCCAAAACTTCAAGTTAGAATTCCTCGATAACTGAAAGCACCCCAAATTTGGTTGGTCAAGCACTTTGAACTATTGTTCGATTTTAACTGAAGTAGTGAAAGGCTATACTAACTTAATATATAATTGAGGGATTTTGTCCTTTTATGTTTAAATTCCCAATTATTATCTTTATTATATTTTTTTAATAATAAGTAGATTTACTTTAGTGATTAACCATGTCTTAGATGATATTTACACATAAGTTAATTTATTTTAGTTATATCTTGCATTATCATTAATTTCATTAAATTACATGATCTCAAAAAAAACATCCATAATGAACTAACCATGAAACTTGAATAAAATAAAATAGTAAAGCATTATGATCATGAGCTTATACTAATGGTTATTTTATCTAGATTTTGATAAACTAACTACTGACCTAGAGGAAAAACACCTTGAACTGGTTAAGGTTCATGTTACATCTTTTCATGTGTCCACCTATGAATCACCTTGGATTGGTTTCACCTCGACTCCTAACTTCAACCGCCTCCACTAGCTTGGGATCTCCAACCATTACATATGATTTTACTCACACTCATGTGAGGGAAACAATGGGTTTACATAAAAGAAATCATGGAAACGCAGGCCCAACATAATAAGAGGAGAGAAGGCATGCATACCAACAATTTAATTTAATAATAAATTAAATAAAACCAATCACATACAAAGATCTGGTCTAGCTCATGATCATCCACATGCATGAAGCGAATTATGCATTTAATAAAACCATCATTCAATTATTAATTGTTCTTATTTAAGATAAATCTATGCTCGAATCATTTAATTAGTATCTTTAATTAATCAATTATTTTATCTTAATTATTATCCAAATTTCCTTGAGTTTCTCATCCATTATAATTTTAAACAAATTAAATAAATTTATTTAAAATTAACTATGTACATAAATGTACCTTAGAGGAAACACAATGAATACCAATCAAAATCTACCCAACATGTATTATACTCGTATATAGTTTTACTTTTGTGACATATAGAATACATGACTTATCACATACTTTCATGATGGGTATAATTAAATGAATTACATGGTTTTTTAGTCACATGTTATGCTTCATTTCATGTAGAGTAACAACTATAATATGACTCGTACATGATATGCAGATCTAAACATTACATGGATATTAATTAAAAATTTATATATAAAAATATTAAAACTCATCACATGGAGTTCCCTATCAACTTAATGATCACAAACAAGCACATGTATCAAGGTTTACACAATATAATAAAAAAATTAAATCTATGTAATTTGGTATAAGTACATGGCATGTACAGGTGAGATACATGACATGTACATCTCTCACCATATATCTGAGGCACATGCCCAGGGACTTGACGTGTAAATAGTACCTCAGAAACTAGAGTACATGGCGTGTCTAATGGGTTACATGTCGTGTGCTCTCTGAATTACATGATCACCAGTCAGGTAGGTCGTGTATTGAAATACACAGCCCGTCTTTGACTCAAGGGAACTACATGCTGTGTACATGAGCTACATGACGTGTAATCCAACTGACCATGTGCCAATATATCCCGATCAACATGTGGTATAATAATTAACAACACCGCATGTCATCAATTCACATGGATTGAGTAATTACTGAATTAACTCCTAGTGCATTGAACACAAGTACACTTCATGCAACTCTGGTTACATGGCATGTACTCCTGTGTTATCCATACAGAATCCTTGAAACCTCCAGATGAGTTCCTCAATTTTATTTTAATTGTAAAATTAATCATTTCGATTAGATATACGAAAAATGAAGGAGTAAGAAGAAGATCTCACAATTTAGATTAAAATAATGATTAAACATGAATTGAAAAAAAATAAATTACAAATGCTTAAATCACCAGTGATATTTAAATAATTATAAATAATTATAAATAATTATATGACCGCTCTAATACCACTTGTAGGTTTCAGGCACAGCAGAAGCGTGTGATGGGCAGTGCCCAACATGGATTTTTTTCAATATCGATGATCAATACGAGATTTAAACGATGATAAACATTGTGATCTATGGAATTGGATCAGCAAAATTAGACAAAAGTAATAACACCATAACCAGAGGGATTATCATCACATATTATTTATAATAAATTTAATTAAATTAATAATTACCTTGATGGAATTCTTTCTTCATTGATGAATCTGGTGATAGATCTGCACTACATTGTTGTTGCATTATAAGAATCAAGTGCAGATTTCCTCTAGCGGTGATCCACATGTGTTCTGTGAATATTTAGATGTCGCCAAATGAATATTCAGGTGCTATAATGGAAAATATTTGTGCTTTCATCGTCCTCCTTTGATCACTTTAAGAACCACTTCCAAAGATTTATCCTTGATATGTTGGAGGAAGATTGTTCTCCATTCTTGGAAGCATTCTTGGAGATGGGAGCTCTCTAGGGATTGAGAGAATTCTCCAAATATGTTGTGCACAACCAAAAAAAATAATTGGATCTTTGAAAAAATAATATAATTGGGTTTATATATCGCTAGGATTAAAATAAAATAATTGCGCAAATGTCATTTATTATTTATTTAATCCCTTTAGAACCCCATGTCAAATAATAATAATAATAATAATAATAATAATATTTCTTGACATACGCTTAACTTGTGAGTTAAATTAAATAATATTTAATCAAATAATATTCAATATTTATTATTTCTCACTGAACCATTAAACTCAGTCTGTCATTCCTCCCCAATATTTATCAGGCCTTGAATAATGACTATTTATTTATTAAATAGATATCACTACATTATTCACCAATAAATAAATAAATATTGTATTCACTAAATAGAAAATAAATATTTATTAAATATTCCACTCACATTGTATTCTCTCGAATAACTGGTGACAGAATATATGTGATCAATCATACATGAATAATTATTAAACCACATGTAGGAATAATATTTATTAAATTTGTTAAATAATAAATAATAATATATTATTGAACTGATATTTTGGATAAACTTAGTATGTGACCCTCTAAGTCTCTTTCTTAGTGGCATTAGGCGAAGCAATCTAAAGTCCAAGGTTAGCATCTAGCAATATGTCAAGGCACCCATAGAGAAAGAAGTTAATATCGCATTGACATGTTACCTCATACAGACTCTTACTGTGTAATATAATCCCTTTATCATGATATCTAAAATCAAGTAGGTAGCATGCTGGTTCCATTAACATATGTGCTCGATGTCTCTTTCTCTAACTTTTCAAAAATTGAACTTTCCTATAGAACACCATGGCTAAGGATTTATTTAGGATATATCATTCCCATAAAAGGGCATGAGATATCAAATTCAATTAAAGAACATAAGGGAAAATCTTTTCTCATATTATTCCTTAATGCAATATTAATCATGATGCACTCAACATATCCTACCTCATCGCGAACATATGTTGTCATAGTTTTCATCAATACATAAAAATATGAAACTCATAATACACATTAATAATAATATTAAAGTCTAAGGACCAATACACATGTCCGTGGATAGGAATATCCAATGACACATATAAATATGGATTTCCTACTGGCAGGTCTCGTTCTCATAATATCCTATTGGATATTATCAAGGGCGTACACCATGAGAAGGTGCCTCGAATTCCTATGAGTATCCACCCCTGATAGCCTGTATCATTTTTGTCCCTCAAATTATATCATCCAGCTATAGAATATATATTCAAGAATAGTTTCATATCAGTTCCGGGTTCTCATCAAAGTAGGGAACTGTTATGACCTTTTAGTGCAAAAGCTACTCTTATGACATTATCACATACTATGTCACGTATAAGAACAATCATGATGTGATAAGTATTTTATTAATATTCAAAACAATGAATACAAGTTATCATAAAGTACATATAAGTTGTTTTTAGGGAACAAACTCTAATATAAGAGACATGATAGGGATAAACAGTAAACAATGAATAGTGAATAGCTCAACCCAAATAAAAAGTGGTAACCTCATCTAACCATAGGGGGTTCAACACATTGTTTAGGTGGACTACGCGTCACATATTTTCCACCCATAGTAAGATAGTAACAAGATCCAACAACATGGATACAAATATATATATATATATATATATATATATCCTCAAACTAAAGAAACTCAAATGGGAGAGAAGGGGATCTCCATCTCACATCCCAACCCAGATAAAGAGTGAAATTTTTTCAAGATTTCCATCAATGGTTCCAATAATATTGTGCATCTACCCAATAGATAATATTCAAGTTAATACATGCCTTGTAATAGTTCCCCATAGTCGGGGGGCATAATCTCTAGATAGATGAATTGTGCCCAGGTATAATAGGAGGGTGTCACTCTGATGGTTGAGGACCCATGTCCAGCCCGATTGAAGGGTGCCACTCTAGTTATCGAGGAACCATGCTCTGTCCCATAGGAGGGTGCTACTTGGAAGGTTGAGGACCCATATCCAGACCGGCAGAAGGGTGTCACTCTAATCGTCGAGACCCATGCCCTACCCTGCAAGAGGGTTCCACTCGAAAAGTTGAGGACTCATGCTCAGCCTGGATGGAGGGTGCCACTCTAATTGTTAAGGACCCATACCCTACCTGTAGGAGGGTTCCACTTAGAAGGTTGAGGACCCATGAACAACCCAGTTGAAGGGTGTCACTCTAATCATCAAGGACCCACACCCTACCCCGCAAGAGGGTGCCACTCGAAAGGTCTCTGGTGATCCTGCATGATCACTGTTGTCATCAATCATCACCTAAAGAATCTTCATTCCTGGAACATCTCACATCATTTCCCAAAAGACACTACAGAGTTTATCATCATGTTCTATATAGAAAAACATTGATGATAAGATACTCACTGGCCAAGATCTTAGTCCGAACTAAGGAGATATGAGAGTTTGAAGTTTCTTAAAAATGAAACAAGGGGTACACGGTGTGTAAGGGGCCCACACGGTGTGTGGTCCCGCTCTTTCACCAGGTTTTGTCCTCATCAGCACATGGATCTCAATACGAGTAGAAGTACACAATGTGTAGGAGAACTACTATAAGGACCCGACCTTAAACATTACATAATCTTGAATTAAGTGAATAATTCACATTAAGGATCTTTTCAGGTTTAGAGCTTTATAGAATTAGGCCATAACTATTACATCTCAAAAATTACAAAGTAGACACTTCTACTCAGTTTCAATGTTTTTTATAAAAAAAACTCTTGAAAAAAAGATTCATGTCTAGTTCCATGTTTTAGACAGCAAGACTTTTCCTTGATCCCATCCTTGACCCTATTCATCTTTAAGTCCTATGAAAACATATCAAAACTTGGGATGAGCATAAAAAGATTAGTAAGGGTTATAAAGTAAAGAAATAAAACATTATTCCATCAATACATACCAATCATAAGCTCATACCTCATGAAATCATCAGATTTATGAATAACACATAGAAATCATAAATCATAAAGGTAACTTATGGAATATATAACATACTTACGTTGTAGCATTCACATCTATGTAGGGAGTTACATTTGGAATACCCATCACAGTATATTCCCTTAATCTCTTAGGAGAAACATTAATGTTTACCTTTGTCATGTTACCCAATGCATTGGAGAGCTATCTTGGGCTCACCCGCCCTAAGTTTATCACACAACCACCCTTATACATAAAAAATTCCCAAAAAACATAACATATTCATAACCCATAAAACAAGAATAAGTAAAGATAACATTTACACATTGCAATAACAATATATCATTTCAATATATTGACATAATCAATGCTTTATCAAACCATTTTCAAAATCATATAAAATATTTAATAAAGAGATTTTTGAATCAAAGTGTCCCATACCACTTTGAAGATTTTGAAAGAAATTTTAATTTTAAAACATTCATATCTATATAAATAAATAATTAAAACCATTTTTAAAACATGGAAATTAATGAGAACGATTTAGAAGAATAAATCTTTAAAACATTGAGAATGATATTTTAGTTAAAGAGTTCCTAACCAAATGAGAGACGCTTGAATACAAATATTTGAGTAATAACATTTAATAAAAACTTTATAATATCATGAGAATAAAGGGATTCAAGATATAATATGCCAAAGGAAAATATATACACCATATAAGAGTGAATTGGCACATAACAACAATGAAGTCTCAATGGAATGTAATTTGAGACAAAGTCCCTTGCAAAGATCATATCTTTAGATTAAGGACAAATCAATGAAATAATTATGGGTGAAAAATAATAATACACCAAATATAAGTGTATATTAAGTGTGATAAATTAATAGTTCATTCACAAATATTCATATAACGACATAATCAAGAAGTAGAAGTTTAACCCAAAGAATTGAAATTGGGTTAAGAAGTTCTCTTACTGAAATTCTACAGCCTAACGGTGTCTCTTTAAAATTCAAAAAATGATTTGATGAGAGAGAAAAAGGTATCTCATCACATGGAAATAAAATGTACAGAAATAAGGATATATAAGAACATATCCCAACATAATAAAATGGAAATTTAAAAATACATAATATAAAATAAGTCTGACAAAAAGATGACGGTGAAAGGTTCCCTTACCAATTTGGTAACTTACGAAACATACACCACATGAAAGAAGGATCATAAAATGAAGATGTAAATACCCATACATTAAATTATATTACACAAATAATACAATCATGTTAATTTAATACACCACACAAAAGGAAATAGTGGCAAATATAGCATGAATCTCACGGGAATAAAAAGTGAGAGTGAAAACCCCTTACCACGTTGTAATCAATCGAGTCATATGACCAAAAGTTAATAACCACCTAATGAATCACAGAATACCATGAATATAAATATAATCATGATAATATATATCAAATGATAGTACACAATACACCACATGCAATAAATAAGTGGCGAACAATGGAAATCTCACGGAATTAAAAGTGAGATAATAAACCACTTAGCTTGTGTCTGACTTGACCCGTTCATTCTTTAATCTATTGAATAATAAAATAAAGTTAATTTAAACTTCATTAAGACCTTTTCCAAGTTTATTATTCCTTTTATATCACTTATTATCATGTTATAAAAATTATGCAATCATTTAAGTTAATAATCGTCGTTTTGTCGATATTTGGTACTTGAGTCAAAAATGAACATCTTATGATTACAAGTTGTTCATGTGGTCAAAAGTCCATTATATCCAAAATTATATTCATGATTTATATATCATTTATATCATATATATCCATTATATACATGTATTTATAATATTATATAACATTTGGAGGTAAGAAATGAAATGCACCGTTCATGGAGACGGTAAGCCATATGTACGCATGAACGCTACTTTCATTTCTATATCATATTTAATGGAATGAAAACTTAATGATACATAGTTATTTTATGATTATAGTATAATATAATATATAATTTCATTAATTTCATCCTTTATATGTTCAACGTATGTCATGAACGAGTCGTATCACTTTGAGGGGGCGGTAGTCCGCACTTCCTCAAATGAAATTATCGTATTTACCCATTATGGAAACCATAAAGGTATGATATAAATGAAAAATAAATAAGTATAGAGAAAATATAAATATAATATATATTACATGTAAATACAGTTCCATATTAATGGCCATCATAAGAGGTTGTAGGAGAATATTGAACAATCATCGTTTCGTGAGGCAGTAGTTCGTCGTCCACAAAAACAGTGTGTTATTTACCCATTAGACGGAGGTGTGTGTAAGTGTAGTTAGAATAATTCTCATATCAAAAAACTAGTATATTTATTATACTATTTTTTTATAAAATAAAGGAATAAAAAGATTTTAGGGGGTTGGATAAGTAAAAGAAAAGAAAATAACTTAAGAGAAGATGTTTCCTTTAAATCGGGTAACACCCTTTGGTTTGAACCAAAAGGATTTCTTGTAGTGACTTATGCCTAAGGTAAGGATTATAGGTGGGAGAGAATGATATTGAGAGATTATTTGGGAAGAGTTTGGACGATCCAAGGGGCTTGAGAGGTGTGAGTAATGGGTTAGAAGTGAGGTATTTTTATAAGGGGGAGGAGGGGCTCTTTAGGAAAGTTTGAAAATATTATTTTATTATATAATGATTTTAGGTTTCTAAAGGTCAAAAACATATTAAGGTTGAAGATAAGATGACTCTTGTTAGAAATAAAATCATCCAATAATAATTTGACAGGTTTTGGATATATTTTTAATTTTTATAATCTTATTTATTTTAATCATTAATTAATGTGGTAAACAATGCATCATAATTGTGTCATATATAATTTTATTTATTTGATGTCTAAAAATTATAAATAAAATACCACGATGTAGGAAATATTTTTAGCTTTGTAATGATTATTTATAGTCAAATATATCAATTATATAACCCCACATTAAAATTGTTTAAGCAAAACAATACAAGTTTATGATATTTTTATTTTTACATTAAATAAAAGTTATTAATGTCATTATCTTACCCAAATGGCTTTCAAAGGACATAAGTATTACCCAAGGATTTTCTTGGTTGTCCATTACTCATCCAATAATGTTAGGACAAGTTTTAAGGTAATTTTATATTATTATAATATTATTTTTACCTTGAATTACCCTATTTACCTTTAACTGCGGTAAATAAAAGTCAAAAGTTACTATTCACTAAAAATTATTTCCATCTTATTGAACCATATTTTACTTAATGATAACAACCATGTAAGTCAGATTTTCAAAATTCAATTCAGAGAAGTGGTAAAATTTCATTTAAATGAAAAATTCGGTTTTTTAACTACTACTCAGTGTTTTCACTATTCATCGAAAATTGAAGGTTTTCTGAAAAATATCAAAAATTCAGCCAAATATTTATTTGATATTCCGAATTAAAAAATGATTTCTATTTTACCAAATTCAAAACATAGAAGTTTCATTAATTAATTTAAAATCAATTCCCATTGTCAAAACAAAAAACGTGTTTTTAAGGAATAATAACTATCAAAAGATTGACACTTTTTTATGTCCAATTTCAAATTGAAATTACTTTCAATGACCAAAATTGGATTAAATGGTAAAAATATAATCTAATTACACTTTAAAAAAAATTAAAAAGATAATCTAACCATATAAATAAATTTTATTAAAAGGCAGTTTTGAATTAAAATGCAATATTTTTCACTATTCATTAAAAATGAACTTTATCAGAAAAATACCAAAAATTTACCCAAAGTAAATTTTTATGTCCCTATTCTAAAGAAGAATTTTATTTTGTCAAATAGAACATATAAAAGTGACTAAAACTATATTTAAAGAGGGTTAGCCATCAAAAGGCGGTAAATCGACATTTTAAAGAATATTAGTATTTATGCTTAAAATTAGATTCATTCACATTTTAAGCCTCTAAATTTTATTGGATAAATATAAAAACATTTCACAAACATGTATAATCATAATATGGTTAGTTATGTCCATTCCCTCTAATAAAATAGCTAGATGTTAACTACCATTTAAAATAATAAAATTGTATTATTAGTTTTTTCAATATGACTCAGCATTGTGTGCAACATAAGACTTCAGAGAAACCCATTATTGTGTGTTAGGTATGCCATTGAATATACCATCCACTTTAAAATAAAATTAATATTTAATTTAAAAATATTTATAAATATGAAAATTTCATATTCTTTATTTTTCTGGGATGTTACATCCTTCCTCTGTTTTGGAAATTGCGTCCTCGCAATTTTAAAATTGGTATTGGAAACTTCATTGAAAGTACCACATTGGAAAAAGAGTAAATAAAACTATCACTTTATAAGAAAGAGAGATAAGTACAGAGGTCACCTGAGATAACTCATACTTGGATTCCCTAAAAACATGGATATGGAGGAGAAACTAAGTGCCAAGTTCTGAGGCAGAGTGATAGAAAACATGATTAGGAGAAATTTAACAACAAGAAAACCACAAATTTGTGATGGGTTAAATGGTCATTGGTTTCCCAGTAGGAAAAGTAAATGGACAACGTTTTTGTTTTAAGTTCCTTTTCATAAATTTGAGGAATTTATTTATAAGCTTGACTAAGAACATAATGACACATACTTACTTGTCATGTATACTTTCATCCTTTACTAAATTTCTACCACAAACTCTTCTTTTCTCCAAATGATGAGTATTCAAGTTGACTTGGACACATCAAAAGCGCTAAAATCAACTTCTAGAGAATAACATGATCCACAAAATATGAACCATATATTTCCCCTATCTTTATAAATTAACCAAAACCAAAATTGGTTAGTACGAGATCAGATAATCCCTAAAAGTATAATCCTTTATAAAAATAAATACTACTCTTAATCTCCAAAATTCAACAAAATGTACCCAAAGTTCATGAAAGACCATTCAATAAAAAATTGTCCTTAAAATTCTTCAAAATAATACAAACTAATATTGAAACTCAAAACTCAGAAGGATTTAATCACATTGTCTTCCATAGTAAATCTTAACATTTATCCCCAAAAACATCGACTGCTATTAATGTCTCATACTAAAGTGTAATTAACTTAATCACATATTCTCTATGATAGGTTAATCATTTCCATAAATAACCCAAATCACATTATGTCCACAATTAAAACATAGATTCTTCCAAAATAATATTTCAACCATTATTGCAAAAATTAAATCCCATGGTATTCTATTTTCCTTAAGCATATAGTGTTACCAAAAGAGAGAATGTCTTCCAAAATAACCTTTACCACTTAATCAACAAATAATTTTCCTATACTGATGGTATCCATTTGATAAAACATAAGATCCCAAATCAACTTATTCATGATCCATAAAATCATTTAACTAAGAATAATTAGTCATACTAACCAGGGACTTCATGTAGTCCAGTGGTATGTGATAAATCTCAATCGCACTTTGGTTGTGGGTTCGATTCCCATGAATTTGTCCAACGCGACAGGTTGTCACACAGTCTGCATGGTGTCCTTTTTCAAAAATTATATAATTTCATAACATTCCAAAAAAAATGAGACAAATTCCTCAAAAATAACCATAACATATTTTATCCTCAAAGGTTAGATAATACCTTTCATTCTGCACCGCAAAATGTAATAACCATTTATCACCTCTAAAATAACTATGAATCTTTCTAATATTCTAACCATTATGGTTATGTAACTTATGCTTAAATAACACGCTAACCTCTAAAGTTATCTAAATTGACCTCTGATACCAACTATAAGGACTCGGCCTTAAACATTACATAATCTTGAATTAAGTGAATAATTTACATAGAGAATCTTTTCAGGTTTAGAGCTTTAGAGAATTAGGCCATAACTATTACATCTCCAAAATTACAAAGTAGACACTTCTACTTAGTTTCCATTTTTTATAAAATAAAAACTCTTGAAAAAAAGAGTCATGTCTTGTTCCATGTTTTAGACAACATTACTTTTCCTTGATCCCATCCTTGACCCTATTCATCTTTAAGTCATATGAAAAACATTTTAAAACTTGGGATGAGAATAAAAAGATTAGTAAGGGTTATAAAAGAATGAAAGAAAACATTATTCCATCAATACATACCAAGAATAATCTCATACCTCATAAAATAATAAGATTTATGAATAACACAAAGAAATAAAAAATCATAAAGGTAACTTATGGAATACATAACATACTTACCTTGTAGCTTTCACAACTATGCAGGGAATTACATTTGGAATAACCATCATAGTATATTCCCTAAATCTATTAGGAGAAACATTAACATTTACCTCTGTCATGTAACCCAATGCATTGGAGAGCTATCTCGGGCTCACCCGCCCTAGGTTTATCACAGAACCACCCGTATACGTAAACAATACCCAAGAACCATAACATATTCATAATCCATAAAACAAGTATAAATTAAAGATAAAATTTCCACATTTAAATCACAATATATATTTTTAAGATATTGACATAATAAATGCTTTATCAAACCATTTTCAAAATCATCTAAAATATTTAATAAAGAGATTTTTTTTAATCAAAGTGTCACATACCACTTTGAAGCTTTTGAAAGAAATTTTAATTTAAAAACATTCATGTCTATATAAATAAATACTTAAAACCATTTTTAAAAAATGGAAATTATTGAGAGATATTTAGATGAATAAATCTTTAAAAAATTTAAAATGATATTTTAGTTAAAGAGTTCCTAACCAAATGAGAGACGCTTGAATACAAATATTTGAGTAATAACATTTAATCAAAACTTTATAATATCATGAGAATTAAGGTATTCATGATATAATATGACAAAGGACATTATATACACCATATAAGAGTGAATTGGTGCATAACAACAATGAAGTCTCAATGGAATGTAAATTGAGACAAAGTCCCTTGTAAAGATCATACCCTTAGATTAAGGACAAACCAATGAAATAATTATGTGTAAAAAATAAAAATACAACCAATATAAATGGATATTAAGTTTAAAACAATCATAGGTCATTAACACATATTCATAGCATGACATAATCAAGAAGTAGAAGTTTAACCCAAAGATTAGAAATTGGGTTAAGAAGTTCTCTTACAGAAATTCGACAGCCTAACGGCGTTGCTTTAAAATTCAGAAAATGATTTGTTGAGAGAGAAAAGGGTATCTCATCACATTGAAATAAAATGTATAGAAATAATGATATAGAAGAACATATCCCAACATAATAAAATTGAAATTTAAAAAGACATAATATAAAATAAGTCTGACAAAAAGATGACAGTGAAAGGTTCCCTTACCGATTTGGTAACTTACGAAACATACACCTCATGAAAGAGGGATCATACAATGAAGATGTAAATACCCATAAATTAAATTATATTACACAAATAATACAATCATGGGCATTGCGTACACCACACAAAAAGAAATAGTGGCAAATATAGCATGAATCTCACAGGAATAAAAAGTGAGATGAAAATCCCTTACCACGTTGTAATTAATCGAGTCGAATGACCAAAATTTAATAACCACCAAATTAATCATAGAATTCCAAGAATATAAAAATAATTATGATAATATATATCAAATGGTAGTACACAATACACCTCATGAAATAAATAACTGGTGAACAATGGAAATCTCACGGAATTAAATATGAGATAATAAACCACTTACCTCGTGTCCGACTTGATCAGTCCATTATTTAATCTCCTAAATAATAAACTAAAGTTAATTTAAACTTTATTAAGAAATTTTTCAAGTTTATTATTCCTTTTATATCACTTATTACCATGTTATAAAAATTATGCAATCATTTAAGTTAATAATCATAGTTTTGTCGATATTTGGTACTTGAGTCAAAAATGAACTTCTTATAATTACAAGTTGTTCATGTGGTCAAAAGTCCATTATCTACATAATGATATTCATGATTTAGATATAATATATATCATATATATCCACTATATATATGTATTTATAATATTATATAACATTTGGATGTAAAAAATGAAATGCACCATTCATGGAGATGGTAAGTCGTACGTACGCATGAACGCTACTTTCATTTCTATTTCATATTTAATGAAATGAAAACTTAATGATACATATGTATATTATAATTACAGTATAATATAATATATAATTTCATTAATTCCATCCTTTATGTATTCTATGTATGGCATGAACGAGTCATATCACTTTGAGGGGGCGGTAGTCCGCACTTTCTCAAATGAAATTATCATATTTACCCATTATGTAAACCACAAAGTTATGATATAAATGAAAAATACAGAAGTATAGAGACAATATAAATATAATAAATATTACATGTAAATAAAATGTCATCTTAATGTCCACCATAATAGGTGGTAGGAGAAGACTGAACAATCATCGTTTCGTGAGGCAGTTGTTCGCCGTCCACAGAAACAATATGTTCTTTACCCATTAGATAGAGGTGTGTGTGAGTGTAGTTCAAATACTTCTCATATAAACAACATATTATATTGATTATACTGGTTTTGTTATAAAATAAAGGAATAAAAATAATTTAGGGGGTTAGAGAAGTAAAATAAAAGAAAAGAACTTAAGAGAAGATGTTACCTTTAAATTGGGTAACTCCGTTTGGTTTAAACCAAAATGATTTCTTGAATTTCCTTCTTCCTAAGGTAAGGATTCTAGGTGGAATATAGGGATCTTGAGAGATTATTTGGGCAGTGTTTGGATGAGTCAAGGGGTTTGAGAGGTGTGAGTAATGGGTTAGAGGTGAGGGCTTTTTATAAGGGGGAGGAGGGGCTCTTTAGGAAAGTTTGAAAATATTATTTTATTATATAATTTTTTTTGGTTTCTAAAGGTCCAAAACTTATTAAAGTCCAAGATAAGATGACTCTTTTTTGAAATAAAATCATCCAATAAGAACTGGATAGGTTATTGATATTGTTTTAATTTTTATAATCTTATTTATTTAAATCATTCATTAATGTGGTAAACACTGCATCATTATTGTGTCATAAATAATTTTATTTATTTGATGTCTAAAAATTATAAATAAAATACTGAAAGAGAATTGTCATGGGCGCCCTTAAATGATTAGTGTGATTTTGGGGTACTTAGGTTCAGCAGAGTGGCTGACCAAGGCCGTCTCTCAAAGGAGGAAGTAAATTCAAACAACTTATTAAAGGTATTCTAAAAATAAAATAAAAGTGAATAAAAATACTACTTGAAAGGATGGGGGTGTTTATAATTTATTAAACTAAAATAAGTTTTCTGGAAGAAGATTGCATTTTTTGTTGTTTTTAATTTTGAAATGAAGTTCGATTAAAATGACACAACAAAAAGATGTTTTTTAGAAAATATTTAAAAGGTGTAATCGATCTAAATCTACCTCTTCATTCACTTATTAATCATTATCATTTAAATTAATATCCACTTAATTATGATCCCTTAATTTGTTAAATCCCGAACCCTACGAGAATTAACTTTACCACAAAGATGAAGTGAATTTAACCTTAGGCTAACTTCGGAACACGCAATCGCAGCACCCTGCTTTGATTTATATTATAAGGTTAGCTTATGGTTAGTGGTAAATTAAGGCACATATCCTCTCTGGAAATTAGAATTAATTGAGTTTATGGATTATATTTGAACACTACAAATTGATCCTGTGTGGTTTTGAATTACCAGTTAAGTTCGCACTCTCACAATTCACACAATTCTCGACCTCGCGTGATTTTTGTTTATTGTTCAATTGCTTGATTAGTTTCATTTAATATAAAAACTCAATAAATAGATCATATTAAGTGAATTACAGTATCTCATTGATTCAAATAATTAAATGAATAGGGTAGAAGATAGATCGATTACTAAAAGACTACTCTTACATGGGTGGCGTAATCATCATAGAAGTGTTTTGCATGTGCAAAGGTTTATAATGGGTATAACCCAATAACGCTTCTATTCAAGAATTCCAGCCCAAATAGGAAGATTAAGAGAAGAATAAATTTAAACAAAACAGAAGAAAATAGAAGAAATAAAAGAAGAACAAAGAAGTTTATTACACAAACAAAAGCATTACAACACGAATGAGAAGAAGAAGGCTTCGTCGAAGGGATCATTGCTTCAAGAGCTACCCTTATTGAAATGGTTGAAGAATTGGAGTGGATACACTTCTCCTCTTCCCTCAACTTCCCAATGCACGTCCCCAAACCCTCAATATGAGAAAAACTCCAATTTATAGAGGGGAGGTGAGGAGAGGTTACAAGTGGTTTCAAGTGTGAATGTGGAAATTCGGCCAAATATTTTAATCCAACTTTTACCGCCCATTTGACTGCCTAAACGCGTGAATCAGCTCTTCTTCCAGAAGGATGATTTGTGCCAAATCATGTCCCCGAGCTTTCCTCAAATTTGGGCTCAATCCAAGCCCGAATGGAGAAGATATGGCCCAAATATAGAACACATGTCCATTCTGCCGAGTCCAGCCCAACTTTGACTTCATGGCCCATTTTCAACAACCAAATGCACTATTTAGCTCTAGTGTCCTGAATAAAAGTTGTAGACAATTAAGATAGAAACACTGTTACAAAATTTCAAATTCAAATAAAAAATATAAAAATATTTATCTTCGAAACACTACAGTGCACTATAAAGGGTAAAATTGGAATTTTCACCAAATTTTCAAATGAATGATCAAATCCCAAATATTTTATAAATAAACATATTTAACACAATGTGAGGAAATTATATCATTTTTTATCACTAAAATATTCAACAAAATAGTGTTTTATCAAACACCATGATGTAGGAAATCTTTTTAGATTTCTAATGAATACTTATAGTCAAATATATCAATTAGATAACCCCACATTAAAATTATTTAATCAAAACAATACATGTTTATGATATTTTTATTTTTACTTTAAATAAAAATTTATTAATGTCATTATCTTACCTAAATGGCATTCAAAGGCCAAAAGTCTTACCCAAGGATTTTCTTGGTCATCCATTACTCATCCAATAAGGTTAGAACAAGTTTTAAGGTAATTTTATATTATTATAATATTATTTTTATCTTAAATTACCCTATTTACCATTAACCGCAGCAAATAAAAGTCAAAAGTTACTATTCACCAAAAATTATTTTTATCTTATTGAACCAAATTTTACTTACTAATAACAACCATATATGTCAGATTTTCAAAATTGAATTCACAAAAGCGGTAAAAATTCATTTAAATGAAAAAGTCGGTTTTTTAACTACTACTCAGTGTTTTCACTATTCATCAAAAATTGAAAGTTTTTAGAAAAATACCAAAAATTCAGCCAAACCTATATTTGTTATTCTGAATTAAAAAATGATGTCTATTTTACCAAATTCAAAACATAGAATTTGCATTAATTAATTTAAAATTAATTTTCGTTGTCAAAACAAGAAAGCATGTTTTTAAGAAATAATAACTATCAAAATATTGAGACTTTTTTATATCCAATTTCAAAGTGAAATTACTTCCAATGAACAAAATTGGATTAAATGGTAAAAATATAATCTAATTAAACTTTAAAACCATTTAAAAATATAATCTAACCATATAAATAAATTATATTAAAAGGCAGTTTTGAATTAAAATGCAGTATTTTCCACTATTCATTAAAAATGAACTTTATCAGAAAAATACCAAAAAGTTACCCAAAGTAAATTTTGATTTCCTTATTCTAAAGAAGAATTTTATTTTGTCAAATAGAACATATAAAAGTGACTAAAACTAGATTTAAAGAGGGTTCACCATCAAAAGACGGTAAATCAACCTTTTAAAGAATATTAGAGTATTTATGCTTAAAATTAGATTTATTCACTTTTTAAGCCTCTAATTTTTATTAGATAAATGTAAAAACATTTAAAAAACATGTATAATCATAATATGGTTAGTTCTATTCAATCCCTATAATAAAACGGCTAGACGTTAACTACCATTTAAAATAATAATATTATATTATTATTATTATTTTCAATATGACTCAGCATTGTGTGAAACATAAGACTTCCAAGAAACCCATTGTTGTGTGTCAGGTACGCCATTGAATATACCATCCCCTTTAAAATAAAATTAATATTTAATTCAAAAATATTAATAAATATGAAAATTTCATATTCTTTATTTTCCTAGGATGTTACAACTACATTGTGTGTCCAAGCTACCTAGGGTTGAGTCAGGTTCTCCTGACTATGTCCGTGTACATTGGCACACCACGCGTGCTTGGCCATGCCTGTGTACTCTCAAAGTACATGGTCGGCCACCAACATAAGGGTCACGAGGTGTCTGGGGTCACACACAGTGTGCAGTACTTATAATTCGTTGAAGCCCTAGCCGTCGTAGCCAAGGCCCAACATGTCATGTGTTCTTAGAACAACACGACATGTAGTTAGGATTTTTCCAAAACTTTAGATTTGGTCTCTACATGCTTGATCTAATGTTTCCACCTTTGTATTCAACCTCATTTGTTCCCCAAAAAGGTGGATCTAATTCCGACCGGAAAATTCCAACTATCTGGTGGCCGAAAATTGAATCACATTCACTCCTGTGCGAACCCATACACACCACTGCACCTCCACTTGATCCCATCACTGCCATCAGTATCTAATCTCAAATGTACGAGAAACAACACCCGTTACTCCACGATTCATCCCCAAATCTATCCTTGATCACCGATCTATTCATCATATGCGAAACTGTCATGAATCTGGGGGTCTGATCGGGCTCGATACCACCCGACAACATTGAGCCATGGTCTCATAGCCCAATGGCGAAGAACAAAAAGAAAATTTGGGAGAAATGAATCAAAAACAAAGGTTTATCGATTGTTGTCAAGAGTATTTGGCCAACGATCCTGAACGGGGATGTTCAGGGTGAGAAATGAAAGAATAATCAATATAATTTCAAAACATCGGCACATGAAATTGGCCACAATTGGCGCAAATCAAATTAAGGTGTTGATCTTGCTCAACAATTTAATCAAATGAGGCAGAATCCACAAATGATGAGTTCTACCTAGATATTTCATCATTCTTCATCGAAGAACGTGCTCGCCAACGATTGAGAGGAGTTGTTTCATTTTCTGTGCTTTGATTTGCTCTGATCCAGTGTCTCGTCATTGTCCAATCTCGATTCACCAATGAATGGAGGAAGAACATCTCTTGATCCTCCTAGGGTTTATGAAGCTAACCTTAGAGGATTTGCAATAAATACATACTTATAGATGATTTAAGAACTAGGGCACTTAATTAAATAAATGAAATTATCTATTTAGTTAACTAAATGCACTCGCCCACAACCGCTTTTATCTGAACGTCCTGCACTGACCTATTTTAGGTCACGCCTAGGGTAAACATTGCGTTCTGGACTCAATTGTGGTCTTAGATTTCTGATCTAATATTCTATTTAAGAGTTATCCCATTTTATTTAAGAAAATGAGTGTGTGTAATATAAAATATATTTAACATCTTTATAAAATTAATTCCGGACACACCGGGTCTTGGAATCGCACGTCATCTTAGCGTCTGGGTCCGAAAATAAATGTAGAAATATTTCAAAGTCTTACAAGGCAAAAATGGATCTCTATAGCCTCTCTATAGCCGGTGGGAATAGCTCGTTGTGCTCGACTATGGCCTATGCATAACCTGCGGGGATGAGTTAGTGTGCTCGACTGTGGTCGCCCTAGAGTCTGTGGGGATAGCCCGATGCTACTGATAGTGACCTCTCTAGAACCTGCCGGGATGGGTTGGTGTATTGATGACCTCTTTAGACTTACAAGGATGGATTGAGGTGACTTGATGGAACTCCCTGAGTACGTAGGGATAAGTTGGGGTACTTGACAAGGTCATGAACTGGGTGATAGGCACAACCATGGTATTCTTGTGTTATCGACTTATTGACATACGTCCTTTCCGACATGGAGCGCAAGCATGTAGTGCATGGGTTACGGTATGAGGTAGATCCTAACATGGTGTCGAAGCATGTATGTTTGTATGTACATGTGTGTTATGTTTTGGGGTGGGTGTGTTGCACGAACACGACCACACTCTATATATGAAATGCATGCACATTCACTTGATCACACCAACACTCAGTATTGTTGAGGCACTAGGGATACCAACTGGGTTGTTGGACTCACTCTCTATCGACATACATGGTGTGGGTTCTAGTGTATGTGGGTAGACCTCTGTGTTTCTTTCAGGACATAAATATCACATGGAGCTCGACTCGTAGTACAAATCACTAAGTTGTAGAGGTCGTGGATATGACATGATGCATGTTAGTTGGGTCGGAGGCCATTATATTTATTTTCAGTTATTGTTCAACCTGTGTATTGGCCTATTGCGCCTTATATTTATATGATGTCATGTATATGTCGTTGCTCTATTTTGTTTTTATTGCATCATGTAGACAGTTAATGTTATATTCTGGATTGTGGGGGCTCGTGGGGCTCATAGTTTTGCCCCCAGGTTGGTAGGACACCCACTATACGAATTGAGTTATGTGAATTTTTTAGTAGATGTGGGCATGACCCACATGTTTGTTCTACAGGGCATAGTCTCTCCACAATTATGTGTGGGCATCGTTGCAAGTCGGAAACCTTTAATGTATAGGGAGACAAGCTTGATGTCATGTGGCGCTCCACACTTGGGCATTGTTCGGGTGGCCTGGGTCAGGGTGTTACACCTATTATCTCGGTTGATACTACTCAACCCAATTAAATATGGTTAAGGTAGTGCTTAAATGAGTATTTTTAAGACTAAAGTAACAAATTGAAAACCCAATTAATAAACAGGTGGGGTGAGAACAGTACACTAAGGAAACCATAAACCCGAACATGATTATGCAATTTATTTTTAATTAATCCATAATATATTTTTACATGACATTAAAAATTAAAAAAAAAACTTATTTATTTATTTTGAAGGTGAAACATAATATATTTATAAAAAAATTTAAATTTGAATTCGCTTAAATTAATTATTATTAGTTCATTAACTACATGATATTAAATAAATACAAAATTACAAAATATATTTACTTAATTTTTTGATATGATTATTCTAGATTTATATATAAAATTTAAAAATTTGAATTTCTAATGGTATAATTAAAAGGGTTAGTATTTAAATAGATATTTAAAAATATAAAAGGGTATGATTAGAATAGTGAATTTAAAAAAGAAACGGGAGAGAGTTAAAATTAGGTTTCTGTGAAATTAAAGTTTCTGCATTTCCCTCTTCGGGCGTTCGTTCCGCACCACTGGTGGCGGCATGAAGCAAGCCATGGCGTTTTCCGGCCTCCTGCATCGCAGCTTCTCCACTTCCGAAGCCTTGAAGCCGCCTCACGACAGATTCTTGCTGTATAAGAAGGGCGACATCGATAAAATGGTGCGGTCGTTCAAGAAGTTCTCCGACAAGGATTGGTTCAGAGCCCAGTCCTCAGTCTACGACAAGACGGTGCTCCGACTCGCCCGATCCAGGCGGCAGCCCCAGATTCTAGAGATTCTGGAACACCAGAAGAAGTACGATGATTTCACCGACGAAAAATTCGCTGCCCGGATCATCAAGCTCTACGGGAGATCCAACATGTTCAAATTTGCCCTGAAGACGTTCGACGAATTGCCTGAACGAAATTGCCCGCGCACGGTGCTTTCTTTAAATTCCCTGCTCGAGTCCTGTGTCAGGAACAAGGGCCGCGGAATCTTAAAGTATTTTCGCGAATTGCCGCCCAAACTATCCATCACTCCTAACGCGGTCTCCTATGGTCTCGTCGTCAAAGGGTTCTGCAGCGCGGGCTCTTTCGATTCGGCGATTGGGTTCCTGGAGGAGATGGACAAGGAGGGCGTGGTCCCTGATTTGAGCACTTTTAACTTCCTGCTGTCCCACTTGCGCCGATCCACAAGCCGAATCCCAGACATGGAGAAGGTGTGGGATCGAATGGCGGCGGCTAACGTGACTCCGAATGCAAGCAGCTACCTTTCGTGGATAATTGCGCTGGTCAGTGCGAAGAGAGTTACGGAAGCGGCGAGCTGGCTTGAGGATATGGAGAGGAAGGGTATGAAGCCTACGGACATCATATTTGATGTGTTGATCAAAGGGTGTTGTTTGGGCGGGGATCTGAGGGGCGCTGAACGATGGTACGACAAGACAGTGGCCAGCCGCATCGCCCCGAGGAAGGAAACATTTTGGAGGATGATCAGATTGGCTTGCCAGGAGGGCGACTTTGATCTGGTGGAAAAGCTGGTGAAGAGGATATTTGCGCAGAAGTGCCTGGTGGGGCAGGCGACTTTGCAGATGGTGGTGGATGAGCTGGTTCAGAAATCCAGGGTTGAAGCGGCGGAGAAGATCGTGCGCCAGGCCAAGTCCTCGGCCTTCGGGTACGCTCTGAACATGCCATCGAAGTAGATAGATAAATATCCATCTCTCTGTCTTTTTCTTTAGTCAGTTTGTTGTTTGAACGATCATCAATCTGCGGATGAGTGCAAACCCTGTGCATTGTTTTGAAAATCCTCCTAGCTTGGCGAAGATGATGGTGATTTATTTTGGGTGGATGAATATTTCTAAAAGATTGGTGCTTGATTATGGTAATTAAGGAGTTTATTATACATTATGTTCATGCTGGTATTGATCATGCTCTAAGACTTGGTGGATGGATATTTCTATAAGATTCATGCCTGATTATGGTAGTAATTAAGAAGTCTATACATTATGTTCATGCTGGTATTGATCATGTTCTAAGACTTGGGTGGATGGATATTTCTTTGAGATTCATTCCTGATTATGGTAATTAAGAAGTTTATACATTTGTGTTCATACTCGTTCTTCTCCTTTCTTTTCCATTCTCAGAGACTTCTCCACCCTCTCCTCTCCTTCTGCACAATGGCGTCCTCTTAAACTTGCTTCGTTCTCTTGAGTTGTAAACAATTTGAGCATCACATGATCGGTCACTCCAGATCATTCCAAGTGTCAAAAAAACTCTTCCAGAATGTTCATTGAGCATTTTTCGTATCTTTGACTCCAAGCTCCACTAACAAAAAAATCTCATGGATTTGTTTTTTTATTTCCTGATTGACCAAGATCCCATGATCCTCAATCTTTTCTTGCCCCGTGTAATAGTATTTCGTGGGCAAGTTCAACACAAAAAATGAAACACATAGGACATGTTTTGTTAAGTTTGCAAAACATAAATTGTTGGTTCTTGGCACAGTGGAGGTGGGTGATATATTAAAATTTCTTTTAATAATCGTTACTCGAAACCAAGAACGAGTATATTGCACGTCAAATTTATAATTAATTTATTTAATGTTTGAAAAATAAATACCCGAGCTTAAAAATTTTCTTCGTTGGTGAATGTTGATCGTTTGAAAAGACCACTTCAGATTACCTTTGTTGCGCTGTAAGGATCCAAGGATAGAATCCCTCTAGTGGTGATCCACATGTGCTCTTATGATCTCCGAGCAACACCACTCGATCTTCGGGTGCTAGCATGACGAACCGAATGTCTTGCGTTGTTTGTTCGTGATCGTTTGTTCTTCAGTCATTGAACAAATTTCTCTTGCACTTCTCGTTCTTGAGAGGGAGAGGAGTTGAGAGAGGATGAGTTGAGAGAGAATTCGTTGTCCATAACGATTCTCTATTCTCAAATTTGGATGCTCTACATAATAGACATAACTGTCTATTTATAGAGTTCGAATTTGTGTTAAAATATTATTTAATTGCATACTAGCTATTAAATAACAATTATTATCTTTAATAAATCTCATGACGCATAATAATTATATAATTATTATTTTGTGGCGCACGCCAACTTGCGCAATAACAAATATTATGTAATGGTCTTGTTAATTAATATTTGTCATCGGACTCGGTCTTGGTATGTTCGAACTTCTCTAGCATTTATTGAATAACTGAATAAATATTTTATTCATAAATGAATATTTTATTCACAATCTAATCGATAAATATTTATTAAAATATTCAATAAATAAAATAAATATTTTATTCCCAAGCTAGCGAATAAATATTTATTCAATTTTTACGATCAATATAACTTGAATAAAATTATTCTTCGAATTTGAAAATAATATTTATTCCATTAATTAAACTCAAATAGAATTTAGTCGAGATCAACATAAACACTTAATGTGTGACCATTTATAATTCTTTCTTACTGACATTAGACGAATTTGTCTAAAAGTCCAATTACTGTCTAGCAACGGGTCAAGTCATCCAAGAGAAAGAATTTAATGTCGCTACATCAACAACCGCATACAAACGCTCACTGTGTAATATAATCCATTTGTCACTATATCCCATCAAACAGGTTGTACATCCTTGTCACCAACCTATATGCTCGACATGTCTTTCTTTGACCATCTGAAATAAACACGTCATTACACAATGACCATGAAATTTAATGCAACGGTTCTATTCAAATCAAAGGGTCAAGATATCTGATTTCATAAAGATGAAAGGGACAAATTCTTCATTGACTTATTCATTAATGACATGTCACTCATGACGCACACAACGCATCCATCTTCGCCATTAACTGTTATCGTCATGGTTTACGAAATACATCTAAATACGCGAGTTGTAACATGCATTAATAATAATCTTAAAGTCGACAAAGCAACACACACACTCGTAGATAGAAATATCCGATGACACCAAAACATGCAGAATTCCTACTGGCATGTCTGTTCTCATAATCTTTCGTCTTGGAGATTACCAATTGCGAACTTCATGGGAAGAAGTCTCATCTGCTTACGAGTGCTCGCACCCAACAGTCTATGTACTATGTGTCCCATCATAGTACGTTATCCAACCGTATAACATTATTTGAGAATATCGTCATAACACATTAAAGTTTTCATCACAGCGGAGAACTGTTATGATTTTATCAATGTGATGTATACCCTAGAACATTATTACGTTAGAGTCATGTTGAACAACAAACAATATGTAATAAGAAGTTTTATTAATATTCAATACATCGAATATTCATGTAATCAAAGTACAAATAGTTGGTCTTAAGACACCGACTCCAACAAACTCCCACCTTGACTAGAGCCAACTGCCTACGACCTTCAGTCCGCTAGACCTCACATGATAGTCACGTTTCTGCCGAGTCTAAGGCTTTAATCAAGGAGTCCGCCACGCTGTTTTTTGTGAAAAAACTGCTCACTACAACTTCACCTCTCTGAAAAAAATCTTTCAAAAGATGATACTTTCGAAGCATGTGCTTTTTCCGCTGATGTGACATTGACTCTTTTGTAAGAGTCACCGCTGCAGTATTATTACAATAGAGTGTGATATGATCTTTACTGCTAGGTACCACATCAAGCTCTTGGACGAAGTTGTGCATCCATATTGCTTCTTTAGCTGCTTCAGAAGCCACAATATATTCGGACTTTGCTGTAGAATCTGCAACCACAACTTGCTTTGAGCTCTTCCAGCTCACAACACCTCCATTCAAAGTGAAGATGTATCCTGTTTGTGACTTCATGTCATCTTGATCAGTTTGGAAACTAGCATCTGCATATCATCTGATGGTTAGTTCCCTATCTCCTCCATAAAGCAGGAACATATCCTCTGTACGCCTTAAATACTTAAGGATAGTTTTGATTGTCATCCAATGACGGTCACCTGGATCAACTTGATATCTTCCTACCACACTTAATGTGTAAGCAACATCTAGCTTAGTACATATCATAACATACATGACCGACCCAATTGCTGATGCGTATGAAATCCTTATCAGTATGTTTTTTTCCTCATGTATCTGAGGACACATTTTCCTGAAAAGATGAATGTCATGTGACGCTGACAACAATTCTCTCTTGGATTGTTCCATACCGAATCTCTTCATTATCTTGTCAATGTATGTACTTTGACTTAGGTCGGGCAATCTCTTAAATTTATCACGATGGATCTTGATCCCAATAATATATGTTGTCTCATCCAAGTCCTTCATAGAGAAGCATTTATTCAATCACGCCTTAATAGACTATAAGACTGATATTTCGTTTCCAATGAGTAATATGTCATCAACATATATTATTAAGAAAACGATTGCACTCCCACTAAATCATTTATAGACACACTACTCGCATTCGTTCTTTTTGAATCCAAATTCCGTTATGGTCTCATTAAAACGAATATTCCATGACCTAAATGCTTGCTTTAATTTGTAAATGGATCTTTGCAACTTGCATATGTTGTTGGCATCTTTTGGAGTCACAAAGCCTCCAGGCTGTGTAATATAGACATATTCCTGAAGGTTCTCGTTAAGGAAGGTTTTTTTGACATCCATTTGCCAAATCTCATAATTATGAAAAGTTGAAATGATAATTAAAATTCTGATGAATTTCAGAATTGCAACCGGTGAAAAGGTTTCGTCGTAGTCAATGCATTGATGCTGTTTAAACCCTTTTGCAACCAGACACGTCTTATAGGTATTGGCTCGTCCTTCCATGTCCAGTTTCTTCTTAAATACCCATTTGCAACCAACGAGCTTTACATCCACTGGAGTTTCTACCAAAATCCACACTTGGTTTTGGTACATGGAATCCATTTCAAAATTCATGGCTTCTTGCCCCTTGGAAATATTTGTGCCACTTACTGCTTCCTTATAGGTTAGAGGATTATCATTATCAACTAATAATGAGTCACCATCCTCAGTGACTAGAAAATCATACCGTTCTGCTTCTCTAACCTCTCTAGTACTCATCCATAGTAATTGTGTCTCTGGAATAATTTCTTCTTCCACAGGGCTTCATGAAATTTGTTCATGTGCCAACTCTTGTGTATATTGAGCCTGAACTTTATCGAAGTTTATCTCGCTCCCACTATCTCTTTTAGAGATAAAATCATTCTCAAGAAATGTGGGAGGTTTGTCAACTACAACCATTTTGTTTGAAGGATTGTATAGGTAGTATCCATTTGTTTCTTTGAGATATCCTATAAAGATACACTTTGTGCATCGGGGTGCAAACTTGTTACCTTATGAGACCTTAACAAATGCTTCGTAACCCCACACATGTAAGTAAGACAATATGAGTTTCTTTCCATTCCATAATTGATATGGTATATCGTTTGTTGCTTTAGTTGACACTCGGTTTAATATGTATGCTGTTGTTTGTAACGTGTATCCCCAAAAGGATAATGGAAGACTCACATGACTCATCATTGATCTCACCATGTCCAACAAGGCACAGTTCCTTCTTTCACTTACACCATTCCACTGAGGCGTATAAGGAGGAGTGAGTTGAGATGAATCCCAAACTCTCGTAGATAATCAATGAAGTCTTGATTTAGATATTCTCTAGCACGGTCTGAGCAAAGTTTCTTAATCTTCTTACAAAATTGGTTATCAACTTCATTTTTGTATTCCTTGATTTTTTCAAAAGAATACGACTTATACCTCATTAAGTAGACATCCATATATACTAAAATCATCAGCAAAAGTTATGAAGCATGAGTACCCACCCCTTGCTTTAACAGGAAATTGTCCACACACATCGGTATAAACTAATTCAAGAAGCTCTTTAGCCATTTCACCTTTCTCACTAAATGGGGATTTGGTCATTTTCCCTTGTAAACATGCATGACATACAACAAGTAGTTTTAGTTCAAAAGAATATAGATATCCATCTTGATTTAATTTAGTCAAGTGATTTTCATTTACATGACCTAGCCGGTGATGCCAAAGTTGGGTGTGGTATGAATCATGTGAAGTAACTTCGTTATTGATTGCCATTATTTGATTCGCGTAATCCAACACATAAAAGACCGTTATTTAATTGTGCCTTACCATAACAAATGTTATCTTTATAAAATAAGCAACATTTATTCCCAAATTAGAAAATAAATCTATCAGTATCAAGTATGGATACAAAAATAATGTTTTTGGTAACTGAAAACACATAATAACAAACCTTTAAAACCAAGATCATTTCGGTTGGCAAAGTGAGGTGGTAGTCCCCGATAGCTACAACAAGAAGTTTAGCTCTGTTGGCTGCTCGAAGATCTACCTCTCCTTGATTAATCTTTTTGAATCTACTTAGTTCCTATGTTTGAATACATATGTGAGCACCACAAGCTGTATCTAATACCCAATTTGTAGAAACCGATAAATTGCACTCGATAACAAACACTCCTGGAGATTTCTCTTGCTTCTTTGGGTAAGTGTAGTTTTTCTTCCGGTGATCCTTCTTACAACATGCGAAACAGACAACATTCTATTCCCTTGCTTACCCCTTGATCTTCCTCTTATTGGAAGGGCATGAAGAAGCTTTAGGCCTAAAGCTCTTCGATTGCCCTTCCTGTTTGTTCACCTTATGGATGAAAGGTTTTTCACGCTTATTATCCTTATCTACTTGGCAAAGAAGAGTAAGAATATCTGATAGAGACTTCTCAATGTTGTTCATATTAAAATTCACAACAAAGCTGGAGAAGCTCTAAGGGGGTGATGCCAGAATGAGGTCAGTGCCTAGTTCTTCAGGGAGTTTAAACCCTAGAACCTCTAAGTGCTCAATGTAGCCAATGAGTTTGACTACATGAGGCCCAGCTAGGACACCATCTCCAAGTTTTCTCTGAAAGAGCACCTTGAAAATCTCAAACCATTCCTGTCTATCTCTCTCATAGTAAAGACCACAGAGGTGCTCAAACATGCTATACACATCCATGTTTTCGTGAGACTTCATTAGTTCACTAGACATCAATGAAAGCATCAAACATTGAATGACGACCGTGTCACTCAAATGTTTTTCATAGTCAAAGAACTCTTCATCGCTCGCCTCTTTAGCAGGTGGATCATACATTGATGATTCTAACACGTAAGATTTCTGTTCATGGCGTAGCACAACTCGAAGATGTCTAAACCACTCATGGAAGTTACTACCAATTAAGAGGTTATCTTTCTCCAATATTGATCGTAGGGATAATATGGATGATGAACTTGTCATTTTATTCTACAATTAGAAAGAGAAGATTATTAATACTTTGCTTGATTACAAAATAAGTGAAATATAATAAATTAAATGTTTTTATTTATCTATTTATTAAATCTTCAACTATTTTATCAGGTCTCAATAGTCCCCACCATTGAACTCAGAATGTCTAGTTGCTTTAACATTATAGTGGAACGGATTCTCATTACTTTTATTAATGATCCAGACATTGGCCATGAAAATCATAATACAGTAATTTGGTAGGTGGTCTTGCCAACTGCGGACTTGGAGCCCCTTGATCCGTTGAGTGGATTCCCCTATCCTAAAATCCTAACTTGGATTTCTTCAACACTTGCCTCCAAATTTGTATTGAACAAACATTGGCCGTTAAAATCAATACAATTTCGGTTAAGTCAACCCAGAACTCTCACGAGAATTCCCTGATAAAAGTAAGTGTCAAGACTTTGGCCATGTACTACACTTAGTTCCATGGTTTCATTCCCAATCAAGTAATGAAAGATTTAGTCTAACTTAATATTTAATTGAGAGATTTTAATTTATTATGCATAAATTTTATCTTGTTTTATCATTTACACGTCTTGTTAATATTAAGTGGATGTTACTTAATTAATTAACCATGTTGGATAAAACATTTATGCACAACTCATTTTTTTAATTTCCATCTTTGCACATTAATTCATTTATTTATGTGATCGCAGCCTTGCATCTATAAAATAAATAATTATATAGACAGAAATAAATAATTAATCAAATGACCCATTCATGAGCTTTATCTAACAATTGATTTAATGAGCGAACATTAAATCAACCTTTGGCCTAAGGGAGATAACTCATATTACCGGTCTTGACATGAGTTACAACATTTCACATGTCCATCTATGTATCACCTGGGTTGACATCATTATGGTTTTATCTTGAACCGCCTCCATGCATTTTGGGATGCTCCATTAATTACAAATATTTATTACTCACATGCAGGTTAGAGGAACCAAAAGATTGGTTGAATGAGATTACATAAATATCTTTGGACACGCATGTCCTACATAATAATGGAGAGAGATATGACTCACAAACCATCATTTAATTTAATATTAAATAATTGAAAACTCATGCAATTAAATAAATTAAAACATCCAACACATACATAAGTTTTGGTCAAACTCATGAATGATCATATATGCAATGAATACACAAAAGTAAACAGATAACATTCATTTCTTTATTCGTTAATTTATTATTTAAGATAAACATGCTTGCATTAATTAATTAATAAACAAATTAATTAATTCCCTTTCATCTTAATGATAATCTGATCTTATTTGGAGATACCCATCATTAATGACATTCATCGTAAATAAACGGCAGAACCAATAATGACATATTAATTACAATAAATTAATTGAGCATTTAAAATTCTTTAAAACCATTATTAAATTGCCAAACACACAATTGTGTGCCAATCAATAAAATAAGGTTTTAATGCTCAAATTCCAAATTTAATGTCATTTTAATTTTTTCATTAATGAGAGACTACACAACGTGTACATGCAGTTTCACACCATGTACCTCGGTTGTTGTATATCCAAGTCACATGCCTGGTGCTTCGGCGTGTCGACTCGGTTGGACTACATGGTGCATATATGCCAGTTACACACCATGTATATGCTTGTTGTGTGTCAGGTTCCTTCGATTAACACACAATGTGCAATAAAAGCACCATGTGTCATTATTTGCTCGGCGCATCTAGATACAATGTGCATGGGTATACTGCGTGTGCTCTGGCCGCACGCTGTGTAACCCAGTTTTACCTGCCAATGATTTTTCACTTCCTGATGGCATCTCTAGTCGCTCTTCATTTGTTCTTAAACCATTAAGAAAATGAGACACTGAACGGACATGATTAATATGCCGATAACATGTCAATTCAAATCGGATTAAAGAATGAATAAAATGAAATGAAATTCTATCCAAAATTGTGCATAGATTAACAATCAAATAATTAATTATAAATTTAAACGTGACCCCTCTGATTCCACTTGTTGGTTCCGGGCGCAGTGAAAATGTGTGGAGGTGGGCGATATATTAAAATTTATTTTAATAATCGTTGTCCGAAACCAAGAGCGAGGATTTTGTACGTCAAATTTATAATTAATTTATTTAATATTTGAAGAAATAAATAACTAGGCTCAAAAACTTTCTTCGTTGTTGAATGCTAATCGTCCAAAAAGACCCTTTCGGAATACCTTCGTTGCACTGTAAGGATCCAAAGATAGATTCCCTCTAGCGGTGATCCACGCGTGCTCCTATGATCTCCGAGCAACACCACTTGATCTCCGGGTGCTAGTGCGATGAGTTGAATGTCTTTCATTCATTCTTGATCACTCGTTCTTTGGTCTTGAAGAAATATCTTCTGCACTTCTCGTTCTTGAGAAGGATATAGGAGGAGTTGAGAGAGAATTCATTGCGTGCAATAATTCTCTATTATCAATTTTGAATGCTCTACACAATAGACACAACCGTCTATTTATAGAGTTAGGATTTGAGTTAAAATATTATTTAATTGCATATCATCCATTAAATAAAATTTATTACCTTTAATAAATTCAATACTGCATAATAATAATTATATAATTATTATTTTGTTGCGTGCGCCAACTTGTGAAATAACAAATATTATGTATTGGTCTTGTTAATAAATATTTGTCACCAGATTTGGTCTTGATTCGTTCGAACTCCTCTAGCATTTATTAAATTACAGAATAAATATTTTATTCATAAATAAATATTTTATTCAAAATCTAGAGAATAAATATTTTTTAAAATATTCAATAAATAAAATAAATATTTTATTCCCAATCCGCCGAATAAATATTTATTTAATTTATTTGATTAATATAACTTGAATAAAATTATTCCTTAAACTTGATAATAATATTTGTTCCATTAATTAAACTCAAATAGAATTTAATCGAGATCAATGGAAACATTTAGTGTGTGACCCTCTAGGATTCTTTCTCATTGGCATTATATGAGCTTGCTTAAGTCCAAGATTACTGTCTAGCAACAGGTCAATGCACCCAAGAGAAATAACTTAATGTCGCAATGTCGATAACCAAATATGAACGCTCACTGTGTAATATAATTCCTTTGTCGCAATATCTCATCAAGCCGTTTGCACATCTGTGTCACCAACCTATATGCTTGATATGCCTTTCTTTGACTATCTGAAATAAACACGTTGTTACACCATGACCATGAAATTTAATTTGATAGTTCTATTCCAATCAAAGGGCTGAGATATCAACTTCCATAAAGATAGAAGAGGCAAATCCTTCCTTGACTTATTCATTAATGACATGTCGCTCATGACACACCCAACGTATCCAACTTCGCCATGAACTGTTACTGTCATGGTTTATGAAATACATTTAAGTACGCGAGTTTTAATATTCATTAATAATAATCTTAAAATCTAAGGACTATCACACACACTCATAGATAGAAATATCCAATGACACCAAAACATGTGGAATTCCTACTGGTGGGTTTGTTCTCATAATCTTCTGTCTTGGAGATTACCAAGTGCAAAATTTATGAGAAGAAGCCTCATCTGCTTATGGGTACTCACACCTGACAGTATATGTACTATACATTATCCAACCATAGAACATTATTTGAGAATATCATCATAGCACATCAAGGTTCTCATCATTGCGGGGAACTGCTATGACATTATCAATGCGACGTATAATCTAGGACATACATTAGAGTCATGTAGAACAAAAAACAATATGTAATAAGTTTTATTAATATTCAATACATCGAATATTCATGCAACCAGAGTACAAACTGTTGGTCCGAGGACACTAACTCCAACATAAATCTCCATTAAACATGTTTTGTTAGCTTTCATAAAAATATTCATAATTAGGTCAAGTGGTCATCTCAAACAATCGGTGTCACTTCTTGAACTAAAACCTACCATGACTTACTTTACAATCAATTCAATTTACGGTTAGTGTTCATATTAATGTTGTTTCAACATATTTCAACTCTTCATATGTTTTGATGCTCATAAAATCACTATTTGTTTTACTGATACTCGCTCCTTAAGTGTTTTTAGACTATTATGCATATTCATTAAAATAATCTTTCATTTCGAAATATTTTGCTTAAAAATGTGTTTTTCATGTTCAACAATTTTTTAAAAGGAAAATATCATATGAGCTGATAAATGATCATATGAGGTGATAATTTATCATAAGAGTTGTAATTTGTCTTTCGCTACTAGAAATTCTATTTTCAAATCTCTGTGCCTGCATCTTTATTTCAATTGTACCCCTTTCTCATACCTACTGTAAATCATCATACAAGAAGACATACATCTTTGTGTTGGATTTCAATTTCCATACCAAGTAAATTATCATACGAATGTATTGCATATGAGATTTATCGTATGAGATAGAAGATTGTCTTACGAGTCGTGCTTTTGAAGTTTCAATTCAGGCATTTCGCTAAATCTTACAAAGTTGTGAAGTCGGAAATGATCTACGAAGAATATAATGCTCTTTGAAGATGAAGTATTTTAAAGAGAGTACTTTAAGGGTATTTATTTACTCTTTCAAGGTATTTATTACTGTTGCATAAACTCCAACAAAGTTCATGCCTACTTTTCTTTTTATCAGAAATTATGATGACTGCATAAGGAAAGACATATTAAATAATATGTATATTTCCAAGAACGTGTATAGTTCCAATGAAGAACATTGTTACAATCAACAACATTATCTATGATTTTTATTTTCAAAATCAAAGGTCACATGTGAGAACTGATCTTGTCTTTTTGGATTATTCTATACGCTCTTCACCACTGGAATATATATGATGTTTCGAATTCAAAATAAATAGGGAGAAAAATAGAGCGAATAAGATATAGAATGACGTAGAAATCACTGACACAAGTGACATAGAATATTCATTGAAGAACGCATATGATACTCTGCTTGTGACAACCACCTCTCCCTAAAGGTACCCCTCCTGGGCAGATAATGAGAGAAAAGTGACAATGACACTCAAAGACCGCTTCCAATAGGTCATAGGTTGATGATAAGTATCTAAAGTATATCATTCACACAAATAAGAGACATTACCCTCTAAGAGAACCTGTGGGATGAGTGAAAATACCACTGAACAACTCCTTCTCATAATAAAAGTAATAAATGATCTCAGAACATGCATGTAATGTTATTAAATTGAACAACTACAAAAGAAAACTGCAAGTACCAACATAGATCCTCGAAAATGACCTCAATGTCCAAACAAATCCTGGACAACCTTGCGAGCTAGTAATGTCTAGCTCGATCACCAATTAGCTCATGCAGTCCTAAAAAAAATTTATATATACATTGGGTGAATATAATATGTATACTCAGTTGGATCCTCCCCGGAGCCTCCCCGTGCAAAAGATAAAGAAAACATATAAAAGCCCAATGATTAAACAAGTGAAGCTAACTTGTCACCTAATCAAGTATGCTAAGTTCTTAACCTCACAATGAATTTCTCACCAAGTAGCATATACAAACATAAATCTAATATCCAACATAATTTCAAATGAAGGGGTACCACATCCTCATTGGTTTGCCACTCTGCCTCAACGTCGCACGTCTTGAGCTATCTCTCTTCAAAAGTAAGTCTTTCCGAAGACACCTAAGAAACTGTATCATATCATGCACCCTATACATCACACCTTCTCATAATCAAAACATATTATGCACCCCATGCATCATGTCATCTCATCATCAACATCCACATCTCCAGATAGTAACTAAGTAGTTCCCAAGAGTCAATACAGCTCATACGTTGTGTATTATGTCTCAAGCCATCACATCTTGTACACGACACACCTATAATAATCCTTAGGATACTATATTTGGAGATACATGTTTGCAAAATAATCACAATTCATTACAACCCTCTACACACATATATATGGGAAATGTAGCCACCATGCATACCGACACATAATACTACTAAGAGAAGGGAGCGGAGAAAGATGGGGTAGTCAACCACCCATTCCTCACCAACCTGGATGTTGGGGAAAACACCTGCCCAGAGTCCACTAGGTGTCAGTTTCCCTACCGACATGGGTGGGGTAGTATATGAAAATCGCACACACACACACACACACTCTCTCTCTCTCTCACACACACACAGAGATACAACCATACCATAAGCAACTACCTAGTCTTAACCTAAACTGCAACTATCATCACTCGGACACCAGACTACAACTGCTAAGGACTTGATATCCTATAAGCACACAAGCATTCAAGATACATTGATTTTTTTTCATTTAAACATTTCACAAGGTAATTAATTACCAACTAATTCCATGTCCTTCAGGCATAATCCAACTGATCTCACAGTTCGTCAAGAGTTATTATCATTTACCATTCCATTCAAGCACTGAACCCATGAGTTAAATTACTTAACATTCATTATCATTCCATAATTTCATGTGCACTATGACTCGTCCTAAGCTACCATAAAAATATGCATAAACCATGCACAACTAGTCGTTTCAAGCAACAAGGAAAGGAAAGCATAAACAAGCATCCCAATCATCCAATCATTGAGCAGATTCATCAAACAAACAAGCATCCCAGTTTTCAACAAAACAAACAATGAGCAAACCCAGTTTCAACTCATCCCATCAGTCTCGATGCCATCCCCGACACCACCATACATATCATTATTCACCCTGTTGTCATAGGTGTCAACTCATGCCACAACCCCGTGTCCCCCCACCCATATCTTATCAAACCGTTAACCATACTAGACTCACATCAGATCGCATAACAAGACTCCTCATCTAGAGCAATCACACAAGACAATAAGAAAACAACAAAGTCAATAGGGAATCTAGGCCTTAAAATCACGACATCCAGCCTTCATAAGCAAGTGAACTCACTTGGACCCAAATAATTGTTTTTTATCAAACAACCAATTGTTTACCATCTTTAATTAACCAATTCATTTAACAAAAGTTACAATCATAAGTAACCTAAGGCATTAAATATAAATAATTAAAAGAAATTTAAACATGGTTTCAAGCATCACTTCCAGTTTCATCAAACTGCAAGGATGAAGAAATTCAATTAACATGCCTCTTTGATATTTATTCAACAAGCATTTCTAGCTTATTTGATATTTAGCTAGAAAGCATTACCATTTTCTTTATTATTTAACCAGCATGCATCAACAAATTTACATTCTTTATCCAATTTCCAAACACAACAAACATGCTAAACCATATCATAAACATGGATAACACACTATCCATCAAATCAAGAGGCAACCCATTAACATGGTACAACACACTTGTGATCGCTATAACCAAAAGCTAATTAATTATTTATAATATTCTTTAAGGTTAATTCAACCATTACCCAAAGATAGAAAACATGACAACTTTACGATTTCACATAAAATAAGAGAAGCAATGAATCCCCTAAATCCAGGATTTCAACATTCTTCGAGAACTAAACAACAAGCCCAGATCTCCAATCACCTCTCCCACAAGGAAACTACATCCCTCCCAGGATGCTGCGCCACAATTGTATCAACAAACCTCAAAAGAACTTCATAAGAATAAAGGAAATAAACCGCCATAACACGATAAGGCAGAATGGGAGGAAACAAAACTGATCAAAGAAGAAACCACAAGAGAAAGAGGGAAACCTCACCTTATATTACCATAGATTGAACACAGGAAGATGAGGATCAACCTCAATTGAAAGGGATTCAAAACCCCTTTAAAGAGATCCTATGGTCGCCTGGAGTTATGAGAAAATTGGAGGGTTTTTGTGTAACGTCCTGGTTCTGGGTGCCACCAAAAGGTGCCCCGTACCCAGTTGGTCACATGGCCTCAAGCACATTTCCCTGAATGCCAGAGGCTACTGACTAGAAACGAGGGCCTTGGGTGTGATGGTGGGAAAACTATGCCCTCATTGGGAGAGTAATGCAATAGAAATAAACAGATAACAATAGCAGAAGCAATAATAATACCATAAAACAATAAATAATGGAAGACTGGAAGTAAATAAACAACTACAACACACACACACATATCAATAATGATGCATGTCACAAGTATCTAGAAATGTATCCAAACAAGTCACAATGCTGGAATACAATACTAAACCAATGTACAAAGGAAAACAAGTAAACAACTCCAACAGCATCGCAAGCCTTAGCTTGGTCCCATGCTCTCCAGCTCCACAACAATCAAGTACCTGAAGTATAAGGGCACTTGACCTTATCTATACATGAAACAATATAATCTGTTTGGGCCCAAAAGCATGACCCAAACTGGGTGTGAGACGAATCCCAGTAGGCAACCACCCAAAGATCTGTGCCTAATAGTCAGTGAAGATATATAGAAGGCAATAAGAAAAATGAAGCCGTAAACAAGGAATTACTCAAAAGTAAACAGTCCTACAGTTTCAATTACATTAATCAATTATTCAACCAAACAAAAACAAGCAACCCTCTGGGAAGTTCTCACAGCCTATCCCCTCTGGTTTAACCAAACAATCTCAAGTAACCCTCTGGGTAAGTTCTCACAGCCCAACCCCTCTGGTTCAACTTATACAAGGATATAATGACCTCCTCGGTAGCTCACGCGGTCTAACCCCTTTGTTCTCATGTAATCAAAGACTCTCTGAGGAAGCACTCACCGTCAATTCCTCCTATAGTCCATTAAGGATAAAATACAGACTCTATGAGGAAACACTCAATGTTAATTCCTCATGTGGTCTCGTAACAATATCTATATACACTCTGAGGGAGCACTCAACATCAATCCCCCCTATGATCTCATAGCATGAAAAGTATAACAGACACTATGGGGAATCCCTTAATGTCAATTCCCCCTATGGTCTTACTACACCAGGTTCCCAAAAACCCGTGTAAGAAATCGTGCAAAAATGATATTCAGCAGCAAAAGTAAACCTAAAAGTACTACTTGGATAAATAACTACAAGGCATATCACAACATCAAATAATATCACTCCATCCTAATAATACTCAGCATTGAAAGCAAGCAGCCTAACAGGAAAAGCTAAACCAAACAGTCAAGATCAAATCAAACATGGGAAAACACCTCCATAACATGGAATAATAACCCTATTTACAACAAGATCCCTAACTCAAGCAAACAAGCATAGCAGACATCAACAGGGTTAGAAATCCCTAAACACGCAATACCCCAATCTAGGGTATTGGGAACTTTTGCACATAATATTCAAAGTCTAACTATGGAAAGGCACAAACCACATTCCTCGGTGTTGTACAATCGATATACTCTGGAGTTAGCCCTTAAATCAACTTAGAACGTGGTAGATCTAAAAAAACTTCTAAAATTTTCAACCAAGGATATCTCACGAAAGAGGAGAAATCAAGAGATGGGGCTCTAGAATTAGGAAGAACTCACCGTGGTGATTACAATGCAATCAACAAAGGTTGATTCAGAGTAAAAATAGTCGATCAGGGGATCGGAGAAGAATCACACCCTACGGTCGCTCCTGGATGAGATGAGTCGAGAAGAAGGCGTTTATGCCAATTAGACGCAACCCCGGTCCGATTTAACAAATAAAAAGAAAAGTACACGACATGTATATGCCTTTACTGGGCCCTTCTTTAGGCGGTCTCTAGGTCACCCCACACAGTCATGTACTCGACTGTTACACAGCTAGTACACGATCACCCACGACAAGTGGGTACACGACGTGTACTCTAAAGTACATGACATGTACTCCTTAAATTTCAAGATTCTCCTCTTTTTCTCAAAACACCGGAAAAACAGGATCCATACCTGAAAAGAAGATCTGGGTTCTTACATTTTGAAAAAAATAAGGGTTGAAATTGATTTATAAGCACACTATGAGATGCACATTCACGATGTGAATGATCTATTCACATCGTGAATTGTTTGAGTTTTAAGATCTATCAAAAAATGTGCCACCTAGATCCAATAAACCTAGGTCAATTCATGTTGTAAAATTTATGTTCACATTGTGATTTTTTGGGGATAGATTCATCAAATTTAGTCTTTCACCCTTTTATGTCGTGAACCCATAGTTCATGTCCTAAATCACACCCTAGGAATCACCCCTTCTTAGGTTGTGAATTTCTATTCAGACTGTGAACTCCTCACTCACACCATGAACTACAATTCACATTGTGAACTCCTCATGCTTCCAAATTTCAACTCCCAAACTCCACCGAACCTTCTCTAGACCTCCTCCCGACACCATGGGATTCAGAAACACACAAAAGGACGGGCTAGAAGGATCCATGCCTTTATATCAGATAACTCTCAAACAATTCTCTATCTTGAGAATTTAAAACCAAACCTGAAGACAAGGGAAGGAAAAAGGGGCCATCTGAACAACCACCTTGTGAGATTCCTCTTAAGAATCTTTACATCATAGGAGTACAACCATCGCATAAGAGAGACAAGGTGAAAAATATGCAATAGTCATAACTATCTCCCAATCACTCCCTTGGGGGAGTCACCACTCAAACAAGAGAAAGACCACAAACAAGACATCAATGAAGAAAAATCCATCTCATAATCCAGATAAACATCAACAACAACAAACAACTTTACAAAAGAATAAATAAGCATAAAAAAACTCAGGATACTAAGCATTTATTTGCGACTCACATTCCCAGATACTATTCTCTACACCACTATGTCAGAAAAGGACATGAACCAAAGTAATAACATGCTCAAACAATACCTTCTCATGATGGTACTGGATCTCTACAAGCCACTCCTCATAGGTCACATCATTATCAACATCAATATTTCCCCAATCAATGATGTGAGAATTGTCATTAAGGTAGCAGTGAAACTGCAACACATGAAAGACATCGTGAATCCAGCTCATCTGTAGGGAAGTGCTATCTAATATTCAATGAATCTAACTTGAGACAATACCTTGAAATACTCAAAAAAGTAATGAGAAATATTACTCTAATGAACAAACTTCCACTTCCCACGACGAGGCCTCACCTTTAAGAAAACAAGATCTCCAAAATCTAACTCCAATGGTATCCTCCTATGGTCGACATATGAATTTTGGTGATTTTGTGTTGCCTTCATCCTCGTGCGAATCACCTAAAACATGTGTGTCATGCTTTTCACTAGTTTGGATCGATAATTGCTGACTCTCTGACCCCAATACAACACAACAAAGAATGAAAAGTTTAGTCATACAAAGCTTCAAATAGCGCCATACCAATGGTAGAGTAAAAGTTATTGTTGCGAGTAAACCCAACCAAGGGCATGTGTCTCATCCACGAACCTCCATAATTCAGGATAAAAGTGCACAAAATGTATTCAAGAGTCTGGATTTCCCACTCTATCTAACCATATTTTTATGGATGAAAAGCAATGATAAGGAAAAAATGAGAGCCAAAAGCATGATGATGATCTCTCCACACCCTGGAGGTGAAATGAGGATCATGATCAAAGATGATCATCCTCATAACTCCATGGAGCCTCACCATCACCTCTAGTTACTGTCTCGAGAAAGACTCTACTAATCTTGATTTCTTAATCACTTAGAAGTGTGTCAATTTTGTCAAACGGTCCACTATCACCCATATAACATCATAACCTCCCTGATCTTGAGGTAAACTGGAGATGAAGTCCATCGATATGTCCTATGACCTCCACTGAGGAACATCTAACGACTGAAACAAACCATCAAGAACATGGTGTTTTATTTTCACCTTCTGGTAGACTAAACATCTAGACATGAACTCCACAACAGAATGTTTTAACCTAGAACACCAAATCCAACCTCTCAGAGCACGATACATCTTTATCATGCTAGGATGTACCTTAAAGGGTGAGCTGTACAACTCAGAGAGAACCAACCCGCGCATTAATGAAGGAATGAAAAGCCTCCCCTAGAAAAACACTTGGTACTCATCATCCTCAAACTAATTATCATTGAAATCACCACATACAACTCAATCTCACTAAACTTTCACATCAGAATCCCCCTATTGGTAATCCTCTACCTGATGCACTAAATATTACTAAATTTTCATCTAAAAAAGGCATCCTATGTCACCATCCTCTCCCATATCAAGATTCAACACAGAGAGCTCTTCCATCACTCTCTAAGAATCTCCATATTCATGCATGACATCATTGCGTGAATTACTACTCAACGCATCAGTTAAAACATTACCCTTTCTTGGGGTATAGGAAATCTTGAATTTATAATCCTATAAAAATTCCATCCACCATCACTATCACAAGTTCAAGTTACAATGAGAGAAGACATACCTCAGGATCTTGTGATCGGTAAAAATCACAAAGCGTTTCCCGATGAGGTAGTGTCACCACAACTTCAAGTAAAACACAACTGCTACCAACTTGAGATCTGGAGTGGAATAGTTATGTTCATGAGGTCATAACTGTTGAGAACCATAAGAAACAACTGCTCTCTACTTCATCAAGACACTACCCAAGCCAAGACATGAAGTGTCAAAATAAACCTCAAACTGAACTTCCTCTTTCAGAAAATGAAAAACTGGGGTGCTGACCAACTTCTCCTTCAGGTACTCAAAAGAAACCTGGTAATGATTATAACCCCTGATCCTTCCTGTTCAAGGCTGTCAGAGTAGTCACAATCCAAGATAATTTGGGTATGAATCTCCTATAATAGCATGTAAGGCCGATGAAACTCTCCACCTCTACAATGATCTTGGGGGCTGTATAAGAAATAACCACCTTGATCTTTTATGGATCCATAGTTACACCACATTGGGACATGACATTTCCCAAGAAACAAACCTCACAATCCCAGAACTGACACTTTGATAGCTTCTCGAACATCTGTAAATGATGAAGAACTCCCAAAACAGCCTATAGATTCTTTGTATGCTCCTCCTCAAATGCAAAAACAAACCTATCTATAAACTCGTGTAACACTACATTCATCAATCCTATAAAGACAAATGGAACATTTGTCACACTTAACAACATTATAATGAACTCATGATTTCCATATTGACATCTGAAAGAAGTCTTCAGAATATCTTCATCCTTTACCCACATCTGATGATGTCATGATCACATATCAATATTCAAGAACCAAATATATCTCTTTAACTAATAAAATAAATAATTAATCCAAAAAAGAGGGTATCAATTGTTTAATATCACCTAATTCAAGTGACAATAATCGATACCCAAGCACAAAATTCCATCAAACTTTTTCATGAACAAAATTGGAGCACCCTAAGGCGACACACTCAGATGAACAAAAAATCACTACAAGAGATCATCGATCTGCATCTACAGCTCCCACAATTCAGAACAAGTCATCCTATACAGAGACATTGAGATCGTAGAAGCGTATGATTGTATCTCTATCCCAATATGAATCTCTTGTTGAGGGGGTAACACCACAACCTCTTCCGAAAAGACATCAGAGTACTCTTCCACAACTATGGAAAACACTTTCACCTGAGTCTCCAATGATCTCAACATCAATTTGACCACCAAATAAGAGAAGTATGAAACATGCCTCTGACCCATCCAAGGGTCTTGCTTGCCAACAAACATGGCATAATCTTCGTCAGCATCATAGAACACAATATACCTCCTGAATCAATCTATGATAGCCCACATTAAATACAACCAATACATCTCGAGGATGATCTCATATAACTATATCTTCAAACATAAGAAGTCTCTCAAGAGTGGTGCTTCCCTAACACTAGCTCACAGTCTCTACATACTTCATATAGATAAGCTCAACCTCCAACTAGCATAGTCAATGCCAATGACACTAGAAGTATCTCCACCTCAAGTCTGAAACCGTGGACTAATACATGTGATATGAAGGAGTGTATATCTCATGAATCAAACAAAACATGCACCCAAGTAAAAAATAAGCAAAGGGTACCTCAAATGACGCCCGGATTGCCTAGCGCTAGAAACTCTAGAATATGAAACTGCCCATGACCTACTCCATGACCTCTTTGAACCTGATGATGACCACCTCCATGGTTTTGATCCGCTCTCTGATGATGAGGAGTGTCACAGTGCTATACTCTTCTCACCCCATCTCCCCTCTGATGATCAAAGGTTGTGAAGGTTTCAGGCATGATAGAAGCCTCAGTGGGGCATGTACAACTCATATTTTTTGTCATAATCGACGATTAATATGATATGTACATTGATGATAATCGCTGTGACCAAAAAAATTAAATTAATGATTAATTAACATGAAAAAGACGGAAGAAAACATAGGATCACCACATAATGATTTATAATTAATTTAAGCAATTACCTTGTGATTAATTTTTTCTTCGTTGATGATTCTGATAATGTTTCTACATTGTATCATCATTTCATCGTAGTAATCAAGTGTATATTCCATACAGTGGTGATCCACATGTGTACCAAGAACCTATTTGAGCCACTGTTTGAATCTCTAAGTGCTAGCGCATAAGATCCTAATGCTTGTATTGACCATCTTAGATTTCCACAATAATCGTTTCGAAGAAGGTTTCTCTTTGATCTCTCTAGAATCAAGAGGGGTGGAGGAGGAGGATCTCTCTCTATTCTAGAGATAATTCTTGGAGATTGGATCTCTAGGGTTTGAGAGAATTCTCCTTGAGTTGTTGTGTACAACAACAAAAAACAAGTGGATAACAATAAGGTTGAAAACAATATAATTGAGTCTAAATAGTGATAGAGTTAGAAAATAATAATTACACATGCATCCTTCTTATTTTTTTAATCTTTACAAAACCCCAATTCTATAATAATAATATCATTATTATTTCTTGACATGCGCAAAATTAGAAAATTAATTAAATATTATTTCTCGAATAAATTGTTTAAAATATATTAAAATATGATTTAATATATTATTTCTCACCAGATAATTAAACTCTATCTACCATTGATCCACAATATTCATCATAGCTTGAATAATAATTAATTAATTATTAAATAAATATCATTACATTATTTATCAATACATAAATAAATATTATTTTAATTAAATAACAAAAAAAATATATTAAATATTCTGTTCAAAAAATATTCTCTCGAATAACCATTGACTGAATATATGTGTTCAAATAAACTTGAATAATTATTAAACGATGTATTAGAATAATATTTATTCAACATGGTAAATAATAAATAATATTTAAAATTTAAGTGAGATTCTGGATATATTTTGTGCATGACCTTCTGAGCCTCTTTCTCAGTGGTATTAGGCATAGCCACCAAAAGTTTATGGTTAACGTCTAACAACATGCTAAGAAACTCATAGAGAAAGAAGCTAATGACACAACATACAACCTCATACAAACATTTACAGTATAATATAATATCTTTATCACAATATCTCTAATCAATTAGGTTGTATGCTGGCGTCATCAAACTATGTGCATGATATTTATTCATTTGACTTTTTGGAAATGTATTTGAACACAAAACACCATGACCATGGATTTATTTCAGTTGTTTCATTCCCATCAAAGTTCCTAGGATATCAACTTCCATTAAACAACATAAGCAACAAATCCTTTCCCGCATTATTCATTAATGCAATATTACTCATGATGCACCTAATATATCTTACTTCGTTGCAAACGTATGTTGTCATAGTTTTATTTAATACATCAAAGTACACCATTAATAATATCTATTAATAATAACCTTAAAGTAATAGGATCAATACAAACATTCGTAGATAAAAATATCCAATGACATATAAATGTGAATTTCCTACTGGGGGGTTATGTTCACATACACTCTTGCACTGTAAATTACCAAGGGAATACACTATGGGAAAATGACTCAAAGTCCTATGAGTTTCCACTATTGGTAGCCTATATCATTTGTGTCCCATAAAATGATATCATCTGGATATATAGAACATGTATTTAAGAATACTGCCATGATGCTTCTGGGTTCTCATCATAGTGGAGAACTGCAATGACCTTTCAGCACAACAATTATTCTTAAGACATTATCACATATTATATCATGCAGAAGAACAATAATGATTTGATAAGAAGTTTATTAATATCCAATTCACGTAATACAAGTAATCATAAAGTACATAGAAGTTGGTTCTAGGACACTAACTCCAACAAATTCCCACTTACGCTAGAGCCAACTTATGACAACCTCTAGTCCACTTACTCTCACATGATACTTATGCCTCTACTATGATAATGATTTATTCAATGGGTACACTATGTTTTATTTCATGGAAACTATTCTTACTGTAACTTTAACCCTTTGAGAAAAATCCCTCAAGAGGCGATACTTCCAGAGTATGTGCTTTTTCCGTTGGTGTAACCTTGACTCTTTTACGAGATCCACCACTGCAATATTATCACAATATAATGTGATAGGGTATTTACCTCTTTGTACCACATTAAGATCTTGGAAAAAGTTGTGTATCCAAAAATCTTCTTTTTCTATGTCATAATATGCTATATACTCAGACTCCATTGTAGAATTAATGAAAAATGGTTACTTTGAACTCTTATAACTCACAACTCCTCCATTGAGACTGAAGACATATCCTGGTCATGACTTCAAATCATTCTGATCTATTTGAAATCTAGAATCAGTATAAACCATGATGACTTTCTCCTCATCTCCTCTATACACCATAAACACATCCTTAGTTCTTCTAAGATACTTAAGGATAACCCTAACAATGGATCAATAATGTTCACCTGGTTCAGCTTGATATATGGATACCACACTCAAGGTGAAAGCAACATCAAGCCCAATACATCACATGATATACATGATTGATCCTTCCATAAAATCATATTAGATCTAACTCATTCTCCTTTTCTCCTCTCATGTTTGAGGATTCATTTTCTTGGAAAGATCGATACCATGTAATATTGGAACCAATCCTCTCTTTCATTGTTCCATACTAAATCTCTTTAGTATTTGGTCAATGTATGTACCTTGACTTAGTCTAAGTAGCCTCTTAGATCTATCATGAATGATCTTCATCCGTAGAATGTATGCTGCTTCACTTAAGTCCTTCATGGATAATCACTAGTTTAATTGGTCCTTAACTGATTGTAAGATTGGTACATCATTTCTAATAAGTAATATGTCATCGATATATACTACTTGAATAATTATCATACTCCCACTAAACCGATTTTAAACACATGAATCAGATTCATTCTTAATGAAACCAAATTCTTTTACAACTTCATCAAACTGAATGTTCCATGACCTAGATGCTTGCTTCAATACATAAATAGATCTCTGCCACTTATATATCTTTTTGGAATTTATTGGAGTAAAAAACCCTTCTAAATGTGTTATATATATATTTTCCCAAAGGTCCCCATTAAATAAAGCCTTTTTGACATCTATATTTAAAATTTCATAGTCACGGTAAGCTGCTATAACTAGTAGAATTTTGTTGAATTTAAACATAGAAACTCAAGAAATTTTTTCTTCATAGTCAATGCCTTGGCGCTGTTTAAATTCTTTAACCACTAGATGTGCTTTGTATTTATTTACTTTACCTTCCATGTCTAATTTTCTTTGGAATTCCCATTTACACTCAAAAGCTTCTACATCAACTAGAGGATCGACTAGAACCCAAACTTAGTTCTTCTATACAGAATCCATCTTAAAATTCATTTCTTCTTGTAATCTTACACCTTCTGAGATCTCTACTATCTCTTTGAAGGAGAGTGGTTCATTATTGTCAATAAATAATGAGTCACCATCTTTAGTGACTAAAAAATTGTATCTTTTTGGTTCTATTATTCTCGGGTACTCCTACATAGTACTTGTATTTTAGAAACAAATTCTTCTATGGGGACATGTGGATTCTGTTCCTATACCAACTATTGTGCATCTTGAGCATCAACTTCATCAAAATCAATATTTCTCCTAGTATCCATCTTGTGGATGTGCTCCCTCTCAAGAAATACTATTTTTATCCTAGCAGTCACTTTCTTATTTGATAGATTGTATAGTTAGTATCCCCTTTTTTCCTTGGGACACCCTATAAAGATACACTTTGTTCTTCAGGGTGCTAGTTTTTTTTCTAAGATGGCCTTAAAAATTCCTCACATCCCCATACATGAGTGTGTGTCAGCATTTATTTATTTCCATACATTAACTCATTTGGAATTCTATTTTTCTTCTTAGATAGAACTTAGTTTAGAATCTGTGATTCATGTGATGCATATCCCCAAAAGGATAATAGAATATCTACATGACTCATCATCGACCTTACTATGTCAAGCAGGGTACAATTCCTCCTTTCACTAACACCATTCCATTATTATGTATAAGATTGAATTATTTGAGATAAAATCACAAAATCTCATATAAATTTGATAAAATATTGGTTAATATATTCACCTCATTAATTAGATCAAAGTTTTTTTATCCTCTTACCAAGTTGATTCTCTACATCATTCTTGAATTCTTTGAATTTCTCAAAGGATTCTGACTTATACCTAATCAAGTAGACATAACCACATCTACTCAGGTCATCAATAAAATTTATGAAGTAGGAATATCAACCTATAGTTTCTAATGGAAATGGTCCACAAACATCATTGTGTAAAAATCCTAAAAGCTCTGTGTCCCTTTCACCCTGTCCAGTGAATGCTGGTTTGGTCATTTTTCCTTGTAAATAAGCATGACATCTTTCAAATGTTATTTTCTCAAAAGATTCTAAATAACCATCTTGATAGAGATTTTCTAGATGCTTCTCATTTACATCACCAAGGAGGTGATTCCACAACTAGGTGTTACATTAGTTGTGTGAATGTGATTCTTTATCAATTTTAATTATTCTATTTTCATAATTTAATACATAAAGACTGTTATTTAGTTTTTTTATATCATAACAAATTCTATCTTTGTAAAAAAATCATTCCATATTTCTAAATTTTAAAATAAATCCATCCATTTCATGATAAGAAACATAGATGATGTTTTTAGTAACATGATTAATCTATTTTATATCTATATATTGATGAGTTTTTATATGTGAATTCATTGAATATTAATTTATTAAAGCCAAGTTTTATGGAAAATATGAACATATTGTGTATTGTTATGCATATATGGCATATGGAGAAATAATAAGGAAAATATGGAAATTGAGGAATATAAAGGCACTTCATGTAGAGCTACTTCACAGTTAGGCGCAATAATGGAAATACGTCGAAGATGAGAATGAAGATTGAAGCCAGAGAGACCAAGACATCTATTTAATGAAGTTTTCTTATTATGTTAGATGATTATAGGAGATTCCAGTATTTTAAGTTGAAGATACATGTTGTTTAAATATTCAAGTCATGAACTATTTACAGGTCGTGAGAAGAAGAAAAGAAGTCCAGAATACAGACCACCCGTATCACGCTGTGACACATAGTGTCACACTGTGACACATAGTTTCATTCCATGACACATATTTTCATTCCATGGAACATAGTTTCATGCCATGACACATGTCTTAAAGACCCAGATAAATTTTCATGTCATGAAGAATGTCATGAAACTTTTGAGGCTCAAATATTATACATCTTATAAACTTTACACGATGTGAAAGTGTCGGAAAAAGTATAAAAATAGTGATTTTTATGTATATTTCAATAGAGACCCTTCCTTTTGACCTAGGAATGTCCATTAAATCAAATTTATAACTGGGAGAGACCATGGATTATATATGGGACTATATATATGGGTCTCGGTGAAGAATTTTTCATTCCATTCCAAGAATGAGTCTTGACTACCGGGAGGTTGCTGTAGGGTTCCGACCCGCTGTTCTTTGTAGACAGGTTTTCTTTATGATTTCTGTTTTCCTTTTCTTTATTTAATTTAATGTTGATTTTTTTAGTTTAATTCCAATCTATTTATTTTATTCAGTCTCTTCCCCATTCACTATTTTCTATTCGCTTTCGTTATGGGTTATTGTTTATTCATAATTGATAATCACCCCATGATGACCGGTTAATATTATTATGGTTAGGGGTCAAGAGTAGGGGTGGTTTTAACCTAACAAATATCTAAAATTGAAACTGGGTAACCCTATGACTAGTAAACAGGTTGAAAAAACCCGTAAATCTCATTATTTTGCATTATCCCTGACCATCGGAAGTGCAGATTGAACCACCATGACCTAGTTAGAGAAGATCTAGGTATGACCAATAGCTTGTAATTATTTCTGGTTAGATGCCAAGCTTCCTATTCTTAGGTTGTCAATTACTATGGACCAAGAAATATTTTTCATCCTAGGTTGATCCAATTGGTTGGACCAAGATCAATTAGTGTCGTTTTCACCACTTTACAGCCTACACCATAGGTCTATCCCAAATTAGATTTAGGATTACCCCTTTCCCATACCCTAAAATTCACCCCGAACCTTTCTTGTCTTTATACTTTCATTTTAATTATTTAATTTACGTCATAGTTTATCAAACTAAAATTGGGAGAGCCCGACCTTTGGCCAAGAATTATCTACCGCGTTCTCTGATCTTTATGGGTTCGATCCTATACTTCCACTTTACTATGACTTTGTAGTTAGTTCAGTTCGAGATAAAATAAATTTATAATTTGATTATGCCCTGAGGATTTAATGACTAATAATTCCTTAAAACAAAAATAATTTTGATTAGTAAAAGAAGGTGGTAGTCTCCTATAGCCAAAACAACAAGTCGCGCTCTGTTGGGTGTTCAAAGATCCACATCTCCTTTGGAAATATTTTAAAATCTACTTGGTTCTTGAATTTGGATACAAATATGAGCACCACAAGTTGTATCTAAAACCCAATGTGTAGATATAGAAAGATTACATTCGATAATGAATACTCCTGTAGTTTCCCCTTGTTTATGGGCATAGTTCTCCTAGTGGCCTAGCTTTCCACATATAAAGACCCAGAATTTCCATATTTTTTTTTAATATATGGGAATTTTATGAGTCCGTGAAAATTGACGGCACGTGATTCCGAGGCCCAGTGTGCCCAGAATGAATTTCTGAATTTTTATTTGGGTACGTTCAGAAAACGTACGAGTGGGTTTTTATAACTTTTGAACCGGTGCTCAGAATTGAAATCTGAGGGCACCATTGAACTTGCAGCGCTGGTATTCACTTAAAGAGACCTTCACCTTGACAACAGTAGGTCATGGGTGGAAGTTAGATTTTCACATATTCATGAAAGAATAAAATAAAATAAAATGGTGTAACATTTTATTTTTATTTTCTTTTGAAACTCCCATGTGGATATTTCACAGGTGGGGACCACCTGAACTAAAAAACTCCCATGAGAGGTTATGGAGGTGGGGACCACCGAGCCTAACCTCCCATGAGAGGTTATGGTGGTGGGGACCACCCAAGGCTTAAACCCCTTTGAACACCCTTCTTAATGGGGAGAAACCTCTTGAACTCCCCCACTAAATTTGTGCCACCCCCTTAATTAATTATACTGACTCAATGTAATTAATTAATCCAATTTGAAATTTGTTCCAACAATTAAATTGGGGAAACAGAACTTAATTGGATACTTTGCTTTTTGGTGGAATTGGTAGGAAGGAGCCTTGGGAGAAAGCTCTCCAACAAAGAACGCCAACGAAGAACGTTGTTTTCGACTCCGACTTCTTCCTCGGGACATTCAATGATGAGGAACGTCTTCAACGTTAATGAACCAACAATCTAGGAAAACGCCTACGTCACCGACGTACGTCTATTCCCAATGACATCGTCTCCTTCCCCACGGTCAATCTTCAATAAATCAAACGAATGAGGTAGGGGTTGTTATTGAATTCTTGTAATTTCTCAATTAAATTCCTCGTTCTTGGAAATCATGGTGAACGTGGATAAACCAAAATGAGTTGATCCATGATTCGTATGAAATTGTTAAATTTTCCATTCTTTATTCTTGTTCTTTTTGATCCGCTTGCTACCGCTCTAATGCGGAGGGTGCGGGCCAAACAAACATGGCCCGAACCCTCTGTCGTTCTTCTTGAATGGTGTATCCTTCGAGATGAAAGAAGGAAAATTTGGTGACGATGACCGGTGCCAAAAATTGGAACTGGTGGAACTCGAAAACCGCAGACGAAGGCACGATGCCCCACCACCGTGCGGCCTCGCTGCGCCGCCCTCGTGGCCTCACCGTGCCACCCCGCGGCCTCGCCGCGCTGCCCCGCGGCCTCACCGCGCCGCCCCACGGCCTCACCGCGCCACCCCGCAGCCTCGCTGCACCCCCCACGGCCTCACCGCGCCGCCCCACGACCTCGCCACGCCGCCCCAACCGAGCCACCCCCGCGACCCCCACAGACTCCACCATCCTGGCCGAGCCGCTCCGGCCGAGCCGCCCCGTAGCCTCAGTCCTCCGGCCGAGCCACCCCACGGCCTCCGCCCTCCCGGACAAGCTGATCTGGCTAAGCCACCCCGTGACCTCCGCCCTTCGGCCGAGCCACCCCGCGACCTACGCCCTCCTGACCGAGCCACCCTGGTCGAGCCGCCCTGCGACCTCGCACCCTCGCGACACCCCCGCACAACCGAGCCGCCCCACAGCCTCGCGCGGCCCGCGACCGAGCCACCCGTAGCCTCGCGTCATTCGCGGACGAGCTCCCCGCGGTCCTCTATAGCCCCTTGTGGCCTTCCGGACCACCCAAAGGGTTGGGACGACCAGTGCGGGCTGGGCTGAACCCGAACTCACTTCGACCCATTTACACTCTTTTGGCGATAACTTTGGCACCAAACGTCCATTTGTGAACCATCAGCGGCTCTAGAAACCTTGGAGTGATATGGTCCCTTTTGTATACCCCACTGGATATTTGGATAAGGATGGGGTACATTTGGGTTGGATCGAGCACGAATCCAACTGGGTCCTCAGGACTAAAAGGCTAATAATTCACAGACTGGGCATCCGATTGACGCACCGTCTATTACATTGAGACCCCTATGATGTGACGGTCCTTTGAGATACTTCTTAGTGGGACTTTGTGGCTGTTGGAGTATCAACTACTGTCTTGGGGAGTGAACTCTCCGGGAGAAGAGCAAGCATAGTGTGGGAACCTAGTAGCTAGCTGTGATGAGAAGACTTACTAGAGATCCTGTGTGGGTCAGATCCTAGCAATACTGTGTGGGTCAGCTCCTAGCGATCATGTGTGGGTAAGCTCCTAGGGATCCTATGTGGGTCAGCCTCTAGCGATCCTATGTGGGTCAGCTCCTAGCGATTTTTTGTGGGTTTTCTCTAAGCGATCCTGTGTGGGTCAGCTCCTAGCGATCCTATGTGGGTTAGGTCCTAGCGATCCTGTGTGGGTCATCTCCTAGCGATCCTGGGTGGGTTATCTCCTAGAAATCCTATATGGGTTAGCTCCTAGAGATTTTGTGTAGGTCAGTAGCAGAGCCTCTTAACGGATTAAGATGATTTAGTAGCTATAAATAATCATCTCTACTATCATACCTAAGTTATACCTAGTGTGAGTTGGAGTTTGTACCTATGTGGTACTTTCCTTCATGGTAATACCTTGGTGGTATTCTTCTGTGTGGCATACCTATGTGGTACTTGCCTTTATGGTTTTCCTTCCTTTGTGGAACAGTTGAGCTTTGGGATTTTGGGTTGGACCATGTGCTTCCTCATGATTGAGATGGGTATACTTGATAACTTAGGTATATGTATGGGTATATACCTAAGCAGGGTTGATAGTTGACTTTATGCTTTGAGGTTTTTCCTTTTTGGATTTTGTGAGACCTTGAGGGTATCGAGGTCCCTACTGAGTATCATTATAATCACCCCTGCATAGGCTATGCCTGCACCTTGTTGTGTTTGGTGCAGATGACAAACAACTTTGATCGAGACTGAGGGTACCAGGACTGGACGGTGCCCGGAGGAGGACCTTATGATGAGTTGGTACACGGAGGAGACAAATGGATATGGAGTGCTGAGGAGGCGATCTATACCTACCCTTTAGGTAGGAACCTTGGAGGATGACCCATCAACTATCTTCCTTTTTGCTCCAGTTTACTTGTACTTTCAGTTTCTTGTACTTTCCTGTTGGGATTGTATTCTGGACCCTTTTATTTACTGTACTCACTCTTTTTACTATTTAGTTTACTTGAGTTCATATCTTGCTGTGTGCTTGGTTGCGTGTGCTTACAGGTTATAAAGGCAATGCCTTCCTAGTTTTAGGGATTACGCCTTTCGGTGCTAGTCGCCAGCCCCTAGCCTTTGGAAGGCGGGCTTGGGGTAGTCACGACATGGGCCCCAGGGGAAGGGTCGTGACAAATTGGTATCAGAGGAGTCAGTTCTATCATAGAACATAAGAATCTGATCTTTCTTTTAACGACAATAGTGTTAAGTGTAGTGAGTATGGTTATTAGTCTAGGGAATCCATTATTAGTGTGGAGGCCGACATATCCATACACCAGGACCCTGACTTCTGATTTCCGACTCAGTGCATGAAAACAATGATTGTGTGTGTGTTTCGAAGAGTTTTCTTTGTGATCTCTTTGAGTCATCCCACCAGGTATAAATTTTTTACCGCGGCGCACCTGTTTCTTTTCAGGATGCCTCCACGAAGACAACCAGCTTGGGTTATAAGAGTTGTATGCACTGATATCCCACTGAGAGATAAGACCTCGGTGTAGGGTCCTCTTCTAGTAGAGGCACCAACAGAGGCATCATCTGTACCATTACCCATTGGGCCACCGATGCCACCAGACCCAGCAATAGAGAGTGCACGCTGCTTGAGCGTGTTGCATGAGTTCCAGTGCCAGAGGCCACCCAGGTTCAGGGGAGAGACAGACCCACAGGCGGATGAGGATTGGTTGGAGGCTGTGGTGAGAGTCTTTCAACTGGTTGGGACACCAACCGATCTCATGGTGATCCTTGCTGCTAGCCTTCTATAGGCAGCAACAAGCAGATGGTGGAGCTTGATGCTCCAAGTTTATGAAAAAGTGACGCTTCTCTAGGCATACTTCGAGAGCCTGTTTCGGGCAGATTTTGTTCTAGAAACTCTTCGCGCAATGCGCGTATAGGAGCTGCTTCATCTACAACAGGGCAACATGACTGTAGCTCAGTACTCAGCGAGGTTCACTGACCTATCATGTTACTCCACATATATGATGCGAGACCCATTCTTCAGGGCCCAAACCTTCAAGTAGGGACTCAGGCGAGAGATCAGGGCTTCGATGATCTCACTCAGTATCCCGATGTAGGAGGGGGTGTTAGAGAGAGCCCTCTTAGTGGAGAGTTTCCTTCCTGAGCAGTCACAAGCAGCGAGACCCACTACCGGACATCACGCAGCTAAGTCTTATGCAGCTAGCAGTAGACAAATGTCACAGAGGTCCAAGAGGAACAGACCTACAGGTGGACAATCACATGATTCCGGATCGGTTGTGCTGGGCACCTGAGGCAGATCCAATCATACAAAGATAATGCAGTGTTACACATGCGGTGGGTAGGGTCACAAGGCTCATGACTGTCCGAACCGCCATATGGATGATCAATAGACGGTCGAGGGACCGCCCATGTAGAGACAGAGGTTCAACCGAGGAGGTTCGCATGGAGCAGGCGGATGTGGAAGAGGAGCTAGTTTTACAGCTGGTGGTGGGTGATGATTCGAGATGTTACCATCACCACCACTAGGAGGTCCACCCTGACTGTAGGGAGTAGGTATACAGGGGCGAGGTCATCTCCAGGTAGCTGAGGCTTATGATCACGGTGCTCCGGAGATCATACAAGGTATGATCTGTTTCTACTCCACCTTAGTTATAGTACTTATAGACATAGGTTCCAATCATTCTTTTATTTCCACTACCCACATTCGGAGCTCAGAGATTCCGACAGAGCCGTTGGCTCGATCCTTATGGATAAAGACTCCTATAGGAGCAGATTCGATGATTACGTACTGGTGCCGACAGTGTGAGCTTACTCTAGGAGGCGAGAGATTAAGCTGGGATCTCCTAGTAGTAGCTCGAGGCCTTACAACGTCATCTTGGGTATGGAATGTTTAAGTATAGTCCATGCTCAGATTGACTGTATTAGGTGCAAAGTGCAGTGTGTCCACACATATGGGACCAGTTTTACCTTCACCAGTGAGAAGGGAGCCTTTGCAGCACATGACGGACTTACCTGGAAGAGGGTGCAGCCGATCACTCATCAGTTGGCTAGCCATACCCTCAGAGCGGTTGATGTGTGGAGTCTGAGTTATCCTATAGTGGTGGACCAGTACGTGGATGTCTTCCCTGATGATGTTACGATTCTACCTCCTCACTAAGAGGTGGACTTTTACTTTGACCTGTGCCCTAGGATGACACCTATATCTACACTAGAATATCGGATGGCTCCCGCGGAGCTTCGTTAGCTACGGGTACATCTTGAGGACTTGTAGGGGAAGGGATTCATTTGGCCTAGTGTTTCACCCTGGGTAGCCCTGATTTTGTTCGCCAAGAAGGTGGATGGGAGCTTGAGGATTTGTGTTGACTATCGGTGCTTGAACCAGGTGACCATGAAGAACAAGTACCCATTCCTGAGGATTGACGACCTCTTTGATCAGCTAAAGGGAGCACGGTGGTTTTGGGAGATAGACCTCAGATCAGGCTATCACCAACTCAGAGTACAAGATGAGGATATATAGAATATGGATTTCAGATGTCGGTATGACCACTACGAGTTCTTGGTTATGCCATTCGGCGTAACCAACGCTTCAACAGTGTTCATGGGACTCATGAACATGATCATTCATCCATAACTTAATCGGTTTGTAGTAGTCTTCATCGAAGACATTCTGATTTACTCGACTACTGAGGAGGAGCATGCCTATCATTTTCAAGTAGTACTAGACACACTTCAGGAGAACCAACTTTATGGTAAGATCTCTAAGTGACAGTTCTAGATCAGAGAGGTTCACTTTCTGGGACATGTTATATCAGAGGCTGGAGTTGAGCAGGTCTAGTGAATATTGAGGATGTACTTTCTTGGGAGCCACCGAGGAGTGTGAGGGAGGTACATAGTTTCCTTGGTTTAGCTAGATACTATAGGAGATTTGTTCCAGAATTCTCCAAAGTTACAGCACCACTAATAGCGTTGAAAAAGAAGGGGAAACCCTTCGTGTGGTCAGAGAGATTCCAGTAGAGTTTTCAGGAGCTGAGGTAGAGGCTGAATAGTACCCCCATCTTGAGGCTTCCAGAAGTGGGCGTAGGGTATGTAGTATACTACGACACATCAAGGACCGGACTCGGATATGTCCTGATGTAGGAGCGAGTGGTGATCGCATATGGTTTTCGACAGCTGAGACAACATGAGAAGAACTATGCTACCCATGACTTGGAGTTACCAGCAGTGGTCTTCGCCTTGAAGATGTGGCGACATTACTTGATGGGAAAGTGTTTTGTAGTCTACTCTGATCACAAGAGTCTCAGGTATATCTTCTCTTAGAAGTAACTAAACTTGAGACAACGACGTTGGTTTGAGTTCCTCCAGGACTATGACTTTGAGATAGTCTATACTCTTGGGAAGATGAATGTTGTAGCAGATGCACTCAGTAGAAGATCTAGTATATAGCTGCTAGATGAGGCGATGTAGTAGCTGGCCACTTTGCAGATATCCTTTATGGATCGGGATGGATCATCTTTTCTTCAGTCTCTTACAGTTACTCCCCCACTTCTTCAGTGAGTCAGGGAGGCGCAGCGTGGGGACATTGACTGCGAGACTCTACGTGCTCAAATATCCACAGGACAGGCACCTAATGGATTTTATGAAGGTGGGGAGCACGTCATCCTCTTCAGAGGACGTACCATGGTACCAATGTAACTTTAGGAAGAAGTTTTCAGGGAGTTCCACACATCCCCTCTTGAGGTACATCTAGGAGTAGTGAAGATGTACCAGGATCTCTGACGACAACATTAGTGGCTGGGAATGAATGAAGAAGTAGCAGAGTTTGTCTCTTGGTGCCTCACTTGTCAGTGAGTGAAGGCAGAGCATCATGTACCAATAGGTTTGGTTCATCCTTTAGAGGTCCCAGAGTGGAAGTGGGATGGGATATACATGGACTTCATGATAGAACTTCCACGTACATTCAGGGGTCATGACTCGATTTGGGCGATCGTCGACCGACTCACCAAGTCAGCCCACTTCCTACCGATCATAGAGCGGGGTTCAGTAGGGAGCTTGGGATGCCTCTATGTGTAGGATATTGTGTAGTTAGATGGATTACCCTCGATGATTGTCTCCAATCGTGATTCACATTTTACTTCTCGTCTATGGAAGGGGTTTTAAAAGGATTTCGGGATGCAGCTTCATTTGAGCACCGCCTTCCATCCTCAGATAGATGGCCAGACTGAGCAGACCATTGAGACCCTCAAGGAAATGATATGTGCTTGTGTCCTCGACTTCAGTCACAGCTGGGAGGATCACTTTCCTTTGGTGGAGTTTTCCTACAACAAAAGCTATCACTCCACCATTGGGATGACACCTTTTGAGGCGTTGTATGGGTGACCTTGCAGATCACCTTTGTGATGGACTAAACCAGGGGAGCCAGTAATCGTGGGAATAGAGATGGTACGGGCTACCATAGAGAAGGTTTAGATCATACAGGAGTGGATGAAAACTACACAGAGCAGGTAGAAGTCGTATGCCGACAGGAGACAGAGACCTATGGAGTTCGAGGATGGCGACCATGTCTTTCTATGGGTCTCACCTCGGCTATGTTTATGGAGATTTGGCTAAGGTGACAAGTTATCTCCGAGATTCATCAGACCTTTTAAGGTCCTCAGCAAAGTTGGAAAGGTGGATTACCGCTTAGCTCTTCCACCTCAGTTGCACCTGGTGCATGACGTCTTCCACGTATCCCAGCAGAAGAGATACGTGCACGACCCTTCCCATGTCATCGACCATGGAGAGCCGAACATCGACGATGGGGAAACTTTTATGAAGGTTACAGTTGAGATTGAGGATCAACATGATCAGGTCCTTCGTGGGCAGTCAATACCTATGGTGTGCGTTCGTTGGCAGCACAAGAACCTCTAGGAGAGCACATGGGAGTGGGAGGCTCAGATGTGTGCTCAGTACCCCCACTTTTTTACCTAGTTTGAGTTGTGGCTTATGGGGACGTAAAGCCCTGAGGTGGGGAGAATGTAAAGATCCAAAATTTCCATTTAATTTTTTTAATATATGGGAATTTTATGAGTCCATGAAAATTGATGGCACGTGATTCCGAGGCCCGGTGTTCCCCGAATGAATTTCTGAACTTTTATTCGGGTACGTTCAGAAAACGTACGAGCGGGTTTTTCTAACTTTTTAACCGGTGATCGAAATTGAAATCTGAGGGAACCGTTGAACTTGAAGCATCAATATTATCTTAAGGAGAAATTCACCTCAATCACAGTAGGTCGAGGCTGGAAGTTATCTTTTCACATATTCGTGAAAGAATAAAATAAAATAAAATAGTGTAACATTTTATTTTTATTTTCTTTTAAAACTCCCATGTGGATATTTCACAGGTGGGGACTACCTAAACTAAAAACCTCTCATGAGAGGTTATGGAGGCGGGGACCACCGAGCCTAACCTCCCATGAGAGGTTATGGTGGTGGGGGCCACATGAGGCTTAAACCCGCTTGAACTCCCCTCTTAATGGGGATAAACCTCTTGAACCTCCCATTAAATTTGTACCACCCCTTAATTAATTATAATAACTCAATGTAATTAATTAATCCAATTTGAAATTTGTGCCAACAATTAAATTGGGGAAACACAACTTAATTGGCTACTTTGATTTTTGGTGGAATTTGGAGGAACGAGCCTTGGCAGAAATCTCTCCAATGAAGTACTCCAACGAAGAACATCATCTTCAACTCCGAATTCTTCCTCGGGACATCCGTTGATGAGGAACGTCTTCAACATCAACGAACCGACGATCGAGGAAAACACCGACGTCACCGAAATCCGTCTATTCACAATGACATCATCATTTTCCCCGCGGGCAATCTTCAATGAATCAAACGAAGGAGGTATGGGTTGTTATTTAATTCTTGTAATTTCTCGATTAAATTCCTCATTCTTGGAAAGCATGGTGAATGTGGATCAACCAGAACGAGTTGATCCATGATTCGTATGAAATTGTTGAATTTGACATTCCTCATTCTTGTTCTTGTTGAGCCACTTTCTACCGCTCTAATGCGGAGGGTGCAGGCCAAACAAACATGGCCCGAACCCTCCATCATTCTTCTTGAATGGTGTATCATTCACGATGAAAGAAGGTGACTTTGGTTACAGCAACCCGTGCCGGCAGTTTCCACCGGTGGAACTTGAGAACTGCCGACGAAGGCATGGCGCCAAGACGCCCCGCGGCCTCGCCGCGCTGCCCCATGGCCTCGCCGCGCCGCCCCGGATGATCCGCCTTGCAACACTTGTGGCCTCCGCCCTCTCGGACAAGTCGCCCCACAGCCTTCGCATTACCGACCGAGCCGCCCCGCGGCCTCCGCCCTCCCGGCCGAGCCACCCCGCGACCTCCGCCTTCTGGCTGATCTGTCTTGCGACTTCCTCCCTCTCGGTTGAGACACTCCGACCAACCTCCCCTGTGGAATCTGCCCTCCAGAAAAGCCGTCCCACGGCCTCCGGCCTCCTGGAAGAGCTGCCCCGGCCGTGCCGCCCTGCGGCCTCGCGCCCTCACGACACCCCCCCGCGGTCGAGCCGCCCTGTGATCGAACCCCCCAGCCCTACTTGGCCCCTCGTGGTCTACCGGACCACCCAGCGGGCCGGGCCGAACCCAATAGGCCAGGTCGACCCAGGCCAGGTCGGGCAGGGTCGGTCTGACTGGGTCAGACCAGACCCGAACCCACTTTAACCCATTTACACTCTTTTGGACATAACTTTTTCACCGGACGTCCGTTTGATGAACCGTCAACAACGTTCGAAACCTTGGAGTGAGGCGGTCCCTTTGGTATACCCCAATAGGGATTTGGAAAATTATGGGGTATGGCTGGGTTGGATCGAGCATGAATCCAACCAGGCCCTTTGGACTAAAAGGCTAATAACTCATAGACCAGGCATCCGATTGATTTACTATCTGTTGCGTTGAGACCCCTATGATGTGGTGGTACTTTGAGATCCTTATTAGTGGGAATTCATGACATTTGGATTATCGACCAGTGGCTTGGGGAGAAGAATCTTCCGGAGACGATAAATCCCAGTGCGGGAACCCAGTAGCTGGATATGACGAGAATACTGACTAGCGATCCTGTGTGGGTCAACTCCTAGTGATCCTGTGTGGGTCGGATTCTAGAGATCCTATGTGGTTCAGCTCCTAGCGATCCTGTGTAGGTCAGATTTGAGCGATCCTGTGTGGGTCAGTTCCTAGCGATCCTCTATGGATCAGGTCCTAGTGATTCTGTGTGGGTCAACTCTTAGTGATCCTATGTGGGTTAGCTCCTAGCGATCCTGTGTGGGTTAGATCATTGAGATCCTGTGTGGGTCATCTATTAGCAATCCTGTGTGGGTCAGCTCTTAGCGATCCTGTGTGGGTCATCTCCTAGTGATCCTATGTGGGTCTTCTCTTAGAGATTCTGTGTAGGTCAGCAATAGAGCCTTTTAATAGAGTAAGATGATTTATTAGTTATAACTAATCATCTCTACTACCAAACCTAAGTTATACCTGGTGTGAGATGAGTTCGTACCTGTGTGGTACTTTCCTTCATGGTAATACCTTGGTGGTATTATTCTATGTGGTGTACCTATGTGGTACTTGCCTATGTGGGTTTCCTTCCTTTTTGGAATAGTTGAGCTTTGGGATTTTGGGTTGGACCCTGTGCTTCCTCATGATTGAGATGGGTATACTTGATAACTTAGGTATATGTATGGTAATATACCTAAGTAGGGTTGATAGTTGAATTCATGCTTTGAGGTTTATCCTTTGTGGATTTTGTGAGACCTTGAGGGTCTTGGGGTCCCTACTGAGTATTTTTATACTCACCCCTGCACGGGATATGCCCGTACATTGTTGTGTTTGGTGCAGACGACATACATCATTGATCGAGACTAAGGGTACCAGGACTGGACGGTGCCCGGAGGAGGACCTTACGAAGAGTCGGTACACGGAGGAGACGAAAGGACATGGAGTGCTAAGGAGGCGATCTGTACCTACCCTTCAGGTAGGAACCTCGGAGGATGACCCAACAATTGTCTTCTGTTTTGCTCCAGTTTACTTGTACTTTCAGTTTCTTGTACTTTCCAGTTGGGATTATATTCTGACCCCTTTTACTTACTGTACTCATTATGTTTACTATTAAATTTAATTGAGTTTGTATCTTGCCATGTGCTTTGTTGCGTGTGCTTACAGGTTATAAAGGCAATGCCTTTCCAGTTTTAGGGATTACACCTTTCGGTGCTAGTCGACAGCCCCTGGCCTATGGAAGGTGGGTTTCGAGTAGTCATGGCACGGGCCCCGGGGGACAGGTCGTGACACCACATGCAAAACATATTACTTATTTTTTCCTTTCCCTAGCATTGGATACTCTTCTTATTGGAAGGATAATACTCGGGAGCTTTATAATTAGTATGCTCTTTGGTCCCCTTATCCTCATTATTCTTTTTATTATTCACTATAAGGTTTGCGAGTTTTTCACACCCCATTTCCTTGTCAACTTGGCGAATGAGAGTAAAAAGTTCCAAAAGATACTTCTCTCTATTATTCATGTTATAATTCCCAATAAAATTGAATAAGGATTTAGGTAGTGAGGAGAGGGTGAGATCTATGTGCAACTCATCTAGGAGTTTAATTCCAAATATCTCTAAGCACTCTATGTAGCAAATCATCTTGACCACATGAGGCTCAACAAATGTGAATATTGTATTGGAGATCTCATATCTCTCTTTTATCACTTTCTCTTGATAAAGATCAAGAAGTTGAGTCATCATTCTATATACATCCATATCCTCATGGTGCTTTAGAATCTCATTGGACATTGAAGATAACATGAAACATTGGACATATGTGATATCATCCAAATGTTTCTCATAGAGAGACAATTCTTCCTCAGAAGCTTCTTGTTCAGTCACTTCAAGAATGAGGTTTTCCAGTACATATAATTTTCTTTCATGGCATAGAATAATGTACAATCACCTTTTCTATTCTTGGAAATTAGTGTCGGTGAGAAGTTTATCCTTCTCAAGTATGGATCACAATGATATGGCTAAGGACATGTTTGTTTATATTTCTACAATTAATAAGAGTATAATTTTAGTACTTTACTTGATAAAAATAGATAATAAATATTAAATTTATTAATCAACCAATATTTTATTGAAACCTAACATCCCTCATAATTAGTTTTGAAATATTATGTTGCATGGATATTTTAATGACAAGGATCTATATGCCCCTTCTCATAACTGGGATTGAGGGCTCTTAAGCTATTCGAAGGTATTTAGATGGGTTTAATTTTTCAACTATATTAACTCATAGTTCCTTGGTCAATTGAGTGGACTCCCCAATCCTAAAATCCTTAATTTATATTTTCTTAACACATTGAATACTAGTTGTAGTAACTCTAATGGAGGTGATCAACCCTAAATGTTAACTAGGTTAAGTCAATCCAAAATTCAAGATAAAAATTCCCTAATAATTGAAAGCACTCCAAAGGAGTTTGGTCAAGCACTTTGAGCTATGATTCGATTCCTACTTAAATAGTGGAAGGCTATACCAACTTAATATATATTTTTGAGGGATTTTAATCTTTATGTGTAAATAGACAATTTTTATATTTTTTACTTTTTTTTAATATCAAGTTGATTTAGATAAGTGAATAACCATTCATTAGATAAAATTTACGCATAATGAAATTTATTTTAGTTATATATTTCATGATTGTAAATTCATTAATTCATGTGATCGCGAAAAAACATCCATAATGGAATTAAACATGAGACTTGATAGAAGTAAAATAATAAGAGTGGTATGATCATGAGGTTTTCCTAATGATTAGATTGTCTAGCAGATGATAAAATAACCATCAACCTATGGAAAAACATCTTAAACCGTGACTTTGTTCATGTTGCAGCTTTCCACCTATCCACCCATGTTTCTCTTGGATTAGTTTTGTCTCAAATCCAAACTTGAATCGCATCCACTCACCTGATAGATCCATCCATTACACAATCTTTTTACTCACACTCAGGTGAGGGGAAACAAATGATTGATTAAGGAGGTTTAAATAAAAATAAACCAAGGGCACACGGACCCTTACATAATGAGAGGAGGGTTGAAACACAGTGCATCAATTTAATTTAATAATAAATTAAAAGGAAACCAACCACATACAAAGGTATGGTATATTCTCATGATCGTCCACATACATGCAATGAATTACACATTTAATAAATAAAATTCAATCCAAATCATTATTATTTAAGATAAATCATGCTCAAATAAATTAATTATCATATTTAATTAATCAATTATTTTATCTTAATTCTCATAAAAAAATTCTTGAGATTCTCATCCATCAAAATTTTAGATAAATTTAATCATTTTTTTAAAATTAACTATATGAAAAATAAGTACCTTAGAGGTAACATAATGAGTACATGTCTAAATAACCCATCACGTATTATATTCATATATAGTTTACTCATACAATATGTAGCATACATGTATTAGTATGTAATTTCATGGTGTGTATTATTAAATAAATGACACATAGACCACATTATATTTATGTAGCATGTTATGATTTAATGCGTGTAGAGTAATCGTTGTATTGCAACTTATACATGATATGCAGTTCCGAATATTATGTAGAAATTAGTTTGACATTTAATATATATAAAAAACATCACATGGAATGTACAAGTCAACTAAATGACACATGAAACACATGTTGATAAGGTTTAAATATTATAATAAATTAAATTTAAATTATTCATAAAAAGGTAATATACACGACGTGTACATGCCAGCTACACATCGTGTATAAATCTTCATTGTCTATCCATGACACATGCTTAGATACCGGGCCTGTTGTCCTGCCATAGAAATTAATGGAGTACACATTGTGTATAGGAGTTACACATCATGTGGTCTCTAAGTTACACAGTTACTAGTCACATGCACCATGTAGAAAACCACATGGCCTGTCTTTGACTAATAGAAAACACGTCATGTATGCATGTTAGAAACCATGTAGTCTGACAAACTATGCATCGGGATGGTCTGACTAACTTATAGTTAATTAAATAAAAAACACATGAAATAAATTCACAACACAATGAATTAAGTCACGAGTCATCATGGTGAATTAAACAATGGTGAATGATGGTTATCGATGAGCTACACGCCGTGTACTCCTATACTATTCGGCTAGAATCTTTGACACCTCTGGATGAGGTCTTTAAATGTTTTTTTTAAAACTATTCTATTTATTTATTATATTTTCAATAAGTAAGAGGAATAAGAAAATATCTCATGATAAATATTAAATAATGATTAAATTGAAATTGAAAACTAAAAATAAATGCATAAATAAATCAACAATATTTAAATAATTAAAAATAATTATATGACCCCTTTAATACAACTTGAAGGTTCCAGGTGAAACAAAAGCATCGATGGGGCATGCCTAACTCAGTTTTTTGTAATCAATGATTAATATAAGATGCACATAATCAATAAATGTCATGACCAATAGAATTTAGTCAAATTTTAATTGATATAAGAACATTGAAACAAAACATAGGTTTATCACATAATGTTTTATGATTAATTTAACCAATTAATGAAATACCTTGTGATGAATTCTTTCTTAGCTAATTAATATCACAACATCTCTAGGTAGAACCATCATAATTTCACATGAATCAAGTATATATTCCATTTATTGGTGATCCATACATGTACCATGAGCCTCTAATCATCTTCTTAGGAATCTCTGAGTACTATCATGGAAAATATTAATGCTTTTGACAATCGTCCTAGATCACCACGAGAATCGATTTGAAGAAGGATTCTACTTAATCTCTCTTGAACTAAGAGAGGTGGTGGGGGATTATATATCTCTATTCTTGAGAGATTTATTAGACATGGGATCTCTGGGGATTGAGAAAATTCTCTTTGAGTCATTATTCACAACCCAAAAAAAACAAAAAACGAGCGATAAGGTTGGAAATAATATAATTGGGTTTAAATAGTTCTAGGGTTGGACAATAATAACCGAACATGCACCACTATTATTTTTTTTAATCCATGTGGACCCTCATGTCTATAATAATAATAATAATATTATTATTATTTCTTGACATGCATAAAACCAATGAATTAATTGAATATTGTTTCTTGAATAAATTATTTTAAAATTATTAAAAAATTATTGAATATATTATTTATCACCAGACCATTAAACTTAGTATTCTATTCCCCCATAATATTTATCAGGCCTTAAATAATGAATATTTTCTTATTAAATAATCATCATTGCATTATTCACTAATAAACAAATAAAAATTATATTCAATAAATAATAAATAAATATTTATTACATATTCTTCTCACAAAATATATTTTCTTGAATAATAAGAAAATGAATATACATGATAAGAAAATCATGAATTATTATTAAAAAATGTATGAGAATAATGTTTATTCAAGATATTAAATAATATTTAATATTTAAATAAGGTTTTTGGGACACTTAGTGTGCAACCCTCTAGGTCTTTTTCTTAGCGACACTAGGCAGAGTCACCCAAAGTCCATGGTTATCATCTAGAAACATTCTAAGACACCCATACTGAAAGAATTTAATGTCTCAAAAAATAAAATAAAACCTCATAAAGAAACTTATTTTGTAATATAACTCCTTTATCATGATATTTCTAATCTAGCACGTTGCATGCTAATGTCATCAACCTATGTGATTGATGCCTCTTTATTTAAATTTCCATAAATAAACATACCCACAGAACACCATGAATATGGATTTATTTAGGCTACTTAATTCCTATCAAGGGGCCTAATATATCAAATTTCGTTAAATAATATAAGGTATAGATCCTTTCTCATATTATTCATCAATGAAATATTACTTGTGACATACCTAACATATCCTACTTCATCGCAGACATATTTCATCACGGTTTTCATCAATACATCAAAGTACGTGACTAATAATTTCCATTAAAAATAATATTAAATTATAAATATCAATACACATGTACACATATAGGAATATTCAATGACACATATAAATGTGGATTTCTTACTAGCGGGTCCCGTTCTCATAATCTCATGCATTTAAAATTACTAAGCGTGTACACTATAAGAAAGTGACTCAAATTCCTATGAATATCCACCCTAGAGAGACTATATAATTTTTGACCCATAAAATTATTTCATTTTGGTATAGAACATATATTAAAGAATATTGTCATTACACTTTTGAGTTCTCATCATAGTGGGGAACTTCTATGACCTTTTAATGCGACAATTATTATTAAGAAATTATCACATACTATATCAAATAGAAGAATAATCATGGTGTGATAATAAGTTTACTAATATTTAATTAAATTAATATAGGTAATCATAAAGTAAAAATGAGTTGGTTTTAGGGAACTATCTCCAAAAAGCTGGAGCACCTTTCTATTGCTTCCTTAGCAGAAACTGCTGAAAAATGGAACCTAAGCCAGAACACTAGCCACACGTTGCCTTCTCAAAAAGTTCAGACACTCTCACCAGTGATGACCATGAAATCCATAAGAAAAAAATACATCTGATCCCTTTATAGGGGCATGCAATATTCCTACCCTGGAAAAACTAGATGAAGAGGGATGAGACCTACCCCCAACCATCCGAAAGATCTTATATCTGGGAAATTGGGAACCCCATACCACTTCTATATAATATGTATAATCTTGAAGAACCATTTATCCTGATGATTTGATTCTAGACAATTTACTCTAAAAGACCCCTATTCTATTCAGTACCTCAAGATATATTGATAGTATAAATAGAGTAACCCGATGCTGGATCTTTGGAAGCAAACCCTCCTCAAAATTCCTCAACCTAGCATCCTAATCTGGAAATAATTTTAAAGCATATCAGAGTAGGGTCTTGAAATATATAACAAACTCCTTCATTCTATAACTCCCCTTTCAAAGGGTATGAAACTCCTAGTTATTGGCCACCTTTGTAGTCAAATAAAGAAATTCAGCATGGCACTAATCCCAAAACTTGTCCCATGAAACAACATACTCCTCCTTATCTATGAGGAATAAGAACTAACATTTCTTAGCTACCCAAAACTATAGAAACCCTATCCTTTTATGAATAAAATTACATGAATTTAAGAATAATTATACATCATTATACAAGCCAAGGATTGTGAAGTCTAGTGTCTTTGAAGACTAGGTACATAAAACTGAAAACATGGGACTAAATAAAACACTTATTTATTTAATCTTCCTAAAGAGACCCTAAATTAAATTGTGATCATAAATATTCATAGGATAACTTGGGGATAACATGAACAAAGGGATGAGATAAAAAGCCCAGTAAGGGAATAAAAATAAGAATAAAGCTTTAGCACATGGGTTAGAAGGCATAACATAATGATATAAAAAGGCATGAAACACATGGAATCATAACACAAAAAAAAGGGATAATATAAAATTTAATTGATAGTAATGTGGGAGAAACATAAATCATTACTTTATCATGAGTCAAGGCTCGTTTCACATAAAGGAGAACAAGTCAAAGTTAACCACCAAGACTGTTTCACATGTTAGCACGAGTCAAGGCTAACCGCTAAGACCATTGCACATAACGTTCCATGAGACTAAAATTTACCAAATGAATTGGATTTATATCTGGGTGAAACCATCTAAACATGTTTATTAATATTTTTTTCCACATTAATAATCATACATAATAAATCATACATGAACATAAGGGTACCCATGGAGAGAAATGGGTATCATAATCATGTCATAAAGCACAGTGAATGGGCGCATCATAAAAGTGTCCATCAAAGAAAGTAATTTAAAAATACCTAGAAGTTCATAAGGTACAATATGAATATATCATGGTAAGTGATTTCAAACAGAATTGTCAACATGAAAGAAGAGTATTTAATAAATTTTATAATTAAAACATTTTAGTGCGGTTTTAAAGAAAATACTAACCAGCATTTAAAATAGAAAAGGGAGTAGTATTTTATATAAAATCATAATTTAACCAAGAATGTTTTCATGATAAAAATATTGGTTTTATATGTATAATTATTTATTAAAAATAGATCATATAGTGTACTTGAAATTGGGTAATAATTCAGGAATTTCCCTTAAAATGGGTTTGCTTATCGGGAAGTATTGGGGAGGGAATAATTTAGTAACATATTTATCCCCAAAAGAGAATAAGGGATGGATATTTAAACATGACCGTATTTATAATTTGTAAATAAAAAATAAAATACAACTTCATTTTTATAAAAAGAAATATAGAGAAACCTGAAGGAATGTAGGATGTTCGGGTAGAATCCCTTACGGAATATCGACATGGTACCAGGTGTACTTAGGAGAGATAAATGAGGGATAAAGTGGTTTATATTCTCTTATAAATCATTATTTAAGTATTGGGGAGGTTATAAATCATACCCCATCATTATTAAATACACATAAAAGGACATAACATAGAAGATATTCTTGAATAAATGTGAGAAAGAGAAGATCCCTTACCTTAAGCCGGATGGTGTTCTTCGCTTGATCTTAATGACCTGAATAATAAAATTAGGTTCATTAATTAATAATTAGAGAACATAAATTATGTGGTATTTATTTATTATAACATTATTAAGTTCATTCATGTCCTTTTTTATTGGTTATAATGTTTAATTTCATTGTTCAGGTTTGTTTTCTTCCTTGGTTTTAATGATCGGTTCACTTATATTCATGTTTGAACACACATGTATGATGAGAGTTGTTCTCAAGAATCGATTTTATATGAAATTAGTGAACATAAATAAGATGAAATGGTTATAAAATTAATTTGGTTATTTGGAGTGAAGGTGAATCATTATATAAATCATTAATGATAAACCCTTGGAGTAATTTTGCGATTTTTCTCATAATTAACTTATTTTGTATTATTATTTTACATCATGCATGAAAAAGGAATACAAAACATAAAATAAGATAAAATTCTTATTTAATAGTCTGTTTCAACCATAAAAATGGTTTCATGACCAAAATTTAATATTATAATAGAAATTGATAACCCGTCGTCCTTGAATGTGATAAATTAACACATCTCAGACAGTGTTTTCATTTCTTTTGTATAAAGGGATGGGAAAGGATATATGATAATGAATTATCACATTAGAATAAAAAAATTACAGTACATTTATGGTACTGGATTTTTCATACCATTTGGATGAGGATAGGTTAGTAAATAAAAGAGAACAAAGGAACATAAAAAGAAAATGAAAGAAAAGAAAAGAGGAATTTACCTATTGATTTAATCTTCCTTGAGAGCCTCTTAAGGGGATAGGATTTGGTCTTTTTAGGAGACCAAGGGATAATGGAAGTGGGGTAGTAGCTTTGGAATATATTTGGGCATAATTTTTGGAATGAACAAGGCTTGAGAGGAGTGAAGAGAAGAGGGAAGTGTGGGTGGTTTTTATAGTGGAGGGGAGGAGGGTTTTCTTAATATTTTAATCATTAGTTTATTATTTTTTCCTAAGACAAGAAATAACGATGATTCAATGAACAAAATAGTAATAATTGCATGAAATTTCGATAAAATGGCCATTTACATCATTCATGACTCAATTATGATGCATAAATTCAGGTTTTATCATTTATTGTGAATTAGCATATTTTACTATTCATAAAAATTCAAGTATTTTAGAAAAATCCAAAAAATTCACCCTAACTATTTTTAGATGTGTAGAATCCAAAAATGGAATAAATTTTTCAAAAATAATTTTATAAATATGATTACTTTAATTTTTAATTAAAATTAAAATTTACTTGAAAAATACGGATTTTAAAACTATAGCTGATTTTACAATGCTTTCAAAAATTACATAAGGTATTATAAAATTATATTAATACCAAAAGACATAAAATTTTAATTTATGAACACCTTTTAGGAAATTAAATTTTATTTTAAATTAATTAATTAATTACAATTAATTATTTATTACTTTCAAAAATACCAATACTTTTACTATGGTCATACTATCACTTATAATATGCCTACATTTTATTTATACATCAAGGGTGAGGTTACTATTCTTTTAGAGGGTTTAATATTCATAAGGGTCATATTACTATTCATACTAGTATGTTAATATTCATAAGGGTAGGTTACTAGTCACCAAAAATTAAGTTTTTCTTATCGGACTCCAAACATCTTACTGATCGCAAGTGTGTATATCAGATTTTCGAAATTCAAATCACAAAATTGAAAATATTATGTTTAAAGGTCACATAGTACTTAGTAGTTCATTTTTTTTGTGATTTCATGTGATTATATTACATAATTATAAGAAGAAAATTTCCATTGGTAAAACATTGGGTCGTTACATTGTCTCCCCTTTATGAAATTTCACCCTCAAAATTTCATTTTGCATTCTAAGCCACAAACAGGTGTGGGTACTTTTCCTTCATTTCCTCCTCCAGTTCCCATGTTTCCTCTTCATACTTATGGTTCCACCACAGTACTTTTACCGGGTGAGTATTCTTGTTACGTATAAATTTATCTCTATGATCTAAGATTTTCACTAGTTTCTCCTCATAAGAAAGATCATTCTCCAACTATACCACCTATAAAGAGAGTACATGTGAAGGGTTTGATATGTACTCTCTTAAGAGGGATACATGAAAGACATGATGTACTTTGGAAATGGTAGGTGGAAGTGCTAGTCGATAGGCCACATCTCTGACACGATCAAGAATTTCAAAAGGGACGACGTACCTAGGACTTAACTTTCCTTTATTTCTAAACTTCATGACCTTCTTCTAAGGAGATATGCATAGAAATACCATGTCTCAAACTTTGAACTCAATTTATCATCAACGATTGTCTGCATAACTCTTTTGGTGACTTTGGGCTAACTTGATGTGCTGCGGAATGGTTTTCACCTTCTCCACCATTTCTTCGACCATTTTAGGTCCTAGCAGCTTACGCTCACTGACTTCATCCCAACACACCAGTGTTATGCACATTTTCCCATAAAGGTCTTCATATGGTGCCGTTCAAGTGATCGAGTGGAAACTGTTGTTGTAGGAGAATTCAACTAGTGGAAGATGTTGGTTCTATACTCCTTTGAAGTCCATAGAACATTCTCTCAATATATCTTTCAGTGTCTGAATATTTCGCTCAGATTGGCCATCATTTTGAGGATGATAGGCTGTACTAAAGTTCAGTTTAGTGCTTAGAGCATGTTGGATACTTTTCCATAACTTTGAAATGAATCTTAGATCTCGATCAAATAAAATAGATAGTGGTACTCCATGTAGCCTTGCTACTTCTTTGATATATATCCATGCAAGTTTATCTAATGGTAATTTCTCTCAAATCACCATAAATCTATCTTTGTAAGATGTTCCACAATGACTCATATAGCATTTTTTCCTCTGGATGTCCTTGGGAGTCCAGTGAAAATGTCCATGGTGATTTTCTCCCACTTCTATATTGGTATGGGTAGTGGTTGCATCATCCCCTTAGACTTTTGTCTTTAATCCTTCACTTTTTGACATACTAGGAACTTTGATGTATACTCAGAAATCTCCTTCTTCATATTGTCCCAACAAAAGTTCTCTTGAATATCTTGATACATCTTTGTGCTCCATGGGTGAATAGAGAAGGTTTAGCTATGTGCGTTATTCAAAATATCCTTCTTTATCTCTAGATCATATGATACACAAAATCATGACCCAAATCTTATAACTCCTTCCTCATAAATCTTGAACTAGTAAGGATTTTCCATTTCTAACATCTTCCACCCTTTCAGAATTTCCACATATTTTCTTTGAGCGTCCTTTATTTTATCCATGTGGGATGGTTGAGAAATAATTTGAGAAATGATTGATGATGTTCCTACCTTTTCCATACTCTAAAAATCTATGAAGATCAGATCCTTTTCAATTCTCATCACTAATAAAGATGCAGGATCCTTTCTACTTAGAGCATCCGCCACCTTATTTTCCTTACCAGGATGGTAGTGGATTGAGAAGTCATAATCCTTGATGATCTCTATCCATCTTCACTAGAACATATTAAGATATTTTTGTGTGAATATATATTTGAGACTCTTGTGATCAGTATATATCTCACACTTCTCCCTATATAGATAATGCCGCCAGTTTTTTAATGCAAAGATCACAATCACCAACTCTAAATCATGCGTAGGATATATTTTCTCATGGATTGTTAGCTTCCTTGAGGCGTAGGCTATCAATTTATCATTTTTCATCAACACACAACCTAATCCTATCTTTTAAGCATCACTATACACCACAAATAGTCCTCCACTTGTTGGGAATGTGAGTACTGACGTAGTGATTAACCCTCTTTTCAACTCCTTAAAATAATATTCACATTCCTGAGTCCAGAAAAACATTAATCCCTTACATGTAATCTTAGAAATTAGGTTTTACAATCATGAAAAGTTATACAAAAATTGTCTATAATACCCAAATAGACCCAGAAAGCTGCATATTGTTGTTACAGATGTTGTCTTGGGCCACTCTTCAATCACCTTTGTCTTGGAAGGGTCCATAAAAATCCCTTTTCTGGTGATAACATGCCCCAAGAATGATACTTAATCTATCTAGAACTCACATTTACTGTACTTTTCATACATCTTCTCCCTTCACAAAGTCTTTAGAAAAGTATTCAAATACTCTTCATGTTCCACCTTTCTCTTGAAATATATCAGAATATCATCGATAAAGACTACCAAAAATTTGACGAGGTAATATATAAAGACTCTATTAATTAAATCCATGAAAATTTCTAGAGCATTAGTGAGTCCTAAGGGAATCACTATGAACTCATAGTGTCCATACCTTGTTTGAAAAGCAGTCTTGGGAATATCTTCCTTCCTCACCTTTAATTGGTGATATCCCAATCGAAGGTCCACCTTATAGAAATAACTGGCCCCACAAAGCTGATCAAAAAAGTCATCTATCTGTGTAGGGGGTTAATTTTTCTTTATCTTGATTTTATTGAGCTCGTGTTAATCAATGTAGAGGTGCATTGTTCCATCCTTATTCTTGACGAAGAGGACTGGCGCACCCCATGGTGAACCACTCAGGTGTATAAAACCCTTCTCCAGATTATCCTATAACCGCTTCTTCATCTCCTCCAGCTCTACAGTGGCAATTCTATAAGGTGTTTTTGATATAGGAATAGATCCAGGAATAAGTTCAATTGAGAACTCAACCTCTCTATTAGAAGGAAGACGAGGTAACTCTTTAGGTAATACATCAGTGTAATACCTCACAATGGTCATGTATTCAAGCATTATTCTCTCCTTTGTCTCCATCATTTGAGCTAGAAATGATTGCTCATAAGTAATTAATATCCACAATTGAGACAATGATTCTGAATGAGATTCATCTTCCTCTATACAATTGTAAAGAATTGGAGGATGATTCAGGATGTAAATAGTGATCTCCCTTTCCCGATAGTTGATGTTGGATTTGTATAAATATATCCAATCCATGCCCAAGATAGCATCGAACTCCACTAAAGGAAGTATGATGATATTTTCTTGGAGGTTCAGTCTAAAAACATTAACTGGGGAGGAGTTATAAATCATGGATGCAATAATTTCCCCATTCGCTGTTCTCACAGATAACATATCCTCCAAATTTTGAGGTGGTGTTTGAATAGTTCTACTAAACTTGCAAGATATGAAAGAATACATAAAACCATAATCAAATAGTATGTTTTCTATTCTTGAAAGAATAACTAGCATACCTGTCACCACATCATTTTCCAGCTCCACCTCAGCAGTAGTGGAACCATAAGACCTTCCTTGTTGCCTTATAGGTTGTTGTTGATTTCCTTTGACAACCCTTGACTTAGGGAATTTTTTCACATAATGACCATGTTCCTTATAGTTGTAACACTACACCACTAGATAAGAATTGATCTAAACCTTCCTTTTCTTCTTCCACATTAGTAGGATTTTTCATATCTATTTGGTAGTTTTTATCCAGATGTCCCAACTTTCCACATTTGAAGCAATTTCTGGTTCCCTTTAGAGAGTTACCAGGATTCTTCTTCCCGCAATTTTTACATGTGGGATGACCAGGCTTCTTTCCATCATGGAATTTATTTGCAGAACGACCCACATTAGATTCTATTTTCCTCTTTTTGTCGATGAGACCATGATATCACTGAGAGTCTCTGATCTTCATTTCAACCTTAAGGGAACAAAAAACAATCTCCTCATAGCTTTAGAAGTCCCAAATTGCCAATTCTTTTCATTAAATTAGATTTAGTATGCTAAAGAAGAAATCCACCTTGCTTTCAGTGTTCATAACAAAGCCAAAGGCATATATTTTAATCCTTTTAAAGTTTGTTTCATATTCCCTAATTGACACATATTCCTTCTTCTTGAGTATGAGGAACTCTCTTTCCATCTCGAGATGGAGAGTTCGAGGAAAATATTTATTAAAAAACATTCTCCTAAATTCCTCCCAATCCATGGAATCAATTTCTTATTGGGGATTAATATTCTTTATCAGTTTCCACCATTGATCAACTTCCCCCTCAAAACGATAAACCACCAGTATAACTTTCTCTTCTTATGAGCACTAGAGGATAGATAATATCTTTTCAATGGAGTTAATCCACTGTTCCGCAAGGAGAGGATCAGAAGATCCACTAAACATGGGATACCTTTTCCACATGAAGTATTCAATAGAAACTTGCTCTTTCCTTAGAGGAGGGGGCATTCTACATGATTCAACTTATTATTCATAACTTGAGACAACTGAGAAAGTACTATCATGAATTTTTGAGCACCTGTTACCATCATATCAGGAATATCATTAGGGTAATTTTCACATTCCCTATCACATTGATTATTGTAACTTGTTCTTCTATTTCCCACCATTAACTATGAAAAAGAACGTACAATTAGAGGGCTTGAATAATTACCTATTGAGAATAAAAAGTAAACTTTGAACACAAGAGGATAAACTTGTAAAGGAGAAGTATATCCTAACTTGTGATTCCCTAGGTTCCAATCTAGGTTATCCTTGATCTATTTCTTAACTTATATTTTTAGGGGATTTTTTTTCATTCCCTTAATAATGATTTGTACCAAGATCATGAATTTACCAAAGCATATCCCCCATGAGTGTCAAATAAAGAGTGTATCAAGGCCCGTTGTCGTGCATCCATTCCTATTCAAGTCTAACTCAAAGTGGTGTTTTCGGGTTTTACCACAAGATAAATCTGTGCCACGGTCACCTCTACCTGTATGTATCAAGACAGGGATGTATTTTCTTGATAAACCACTTACTCTATACTTACCAAAATTTAGGGTTGTTTTCTTATACTTATTCTCATCCTTAAGGTTCATACTAAAGTGATATATTCCTAATCTCCAAAACTAACTAGACCATGCTCTGATACCAACTATAATGACCCTATCCTTTTACACATAACATTACATGAATTTAAGCATAATTATACATCAATATATAATCCGAGGATCATGAATTCTAGTTTATTTGAAGACTAGGTACATAAAACTGAAAACATGAGACTAAATAAAACAATTATTTATTTAATCTTCATAAAGAGACCCTAACTTATATTGTGCTCATACATATTCATAGGATAACCTGGGGATAACATGAACAAAGGGATGAGATAAAAATCCCAATAAGGGAATAAACATAAGAAGAAAGCTTTAGCACATGGGTTAGAAGGCATAACATAATGATATAAAAAGGCATGGAACACATGGAATAATAACACATAAATAAGGGATCCTATAAAATTGAATTAATAGTAATTTGGGAGAAACATAAATCATGACTTTAGCACAAGTCAAGGATCGTTGCACATAGAGGATAACAAGTCAAGGTTAACCATAATGACTGTTGCACATGGTAGCACGATTCAAGGATAACCGCCAAGACCATTGCACATAACGTCTCATGAGACTAAACTTTACCTAATGTATTAGAGAGATATCTGTGTGCACTCATCTTAACATGCTCATGAATATGTTTTCCACATAAAGAATCATACATAATCAATCATATATGAACATAAGAATACCCATGGAAAGAAATGGGTATCATAATCATATCATAAATTATAATGAATGGATGTATCATACAAGTTTCCATGAAAGAAAGGAATTAAAACATACATGGATGTTTATAAGGTAAAATAAGCACATATCATGGTAATTTAAGTCAAACAAAATTTTCAGCATGAAAGAAGAGTATTTAAGAAACTTTAACATTAAAACATTTTAGTGCAGTTTTAAGGAAAATACTAATGATCATTTAAAATAGAAAAGGGAGTAATATTTTATATAAAACCAGAATTTAACCAAGAAGGTTTTCGTGACAAAAAGATTGGTTTTATAAATATAATTATTTCTTAAAAACAGATCGTATATGTAACACCCCATAATGATAAAGGGTTAATTAACTAAATGATATGACTCATGTCAACAAGGTGCACCTTCTTTTTTGGGAGCCTACCTGATTAGAACTTCACAGTTAAGTGTGATTGGCTTGGAGTAGTGATAAGGATGAGTGACCTTCTAGAAATTTTCCTAGGGTGTGTGTGAGTGAGGATAAAAGTACACTAGAAAGGACATGTGTTGGCCTATGTGGACTATCATTAGTTATATGACCTGTTTGGGCACAAGGGTGGGTCCCATGGTGGGGACCATGTGTCTGTGAGGAAACTAGTGGTACCTGGAAGGCCAAGACCCGATGATCATGTTAAAGGTGGGGTGTTTGTGTTGTCACCAGGACCCAGTTGTCACATTTGGTATCAGAGGAGGAACCCATCCTTAAGTGTGGTGCACTAATTGGGTTGAGATGTAGGGACCACAACGAGAATGTTGTACTCTAAGGGAGGGGGGGGGGGGGTGAATGTAACACCTTAGAATGATAGAGGGTTAAATTAATAAATGATACGACTCATGTCAATAAGGTTCACCTTCCTTTTTGGGAATCTACATGATTAGAACTCCACAGTTAAGCGTGGTTGGATTGAGGTAGTGATCAGGATACCTTCTGGGAAGTTTCCCAGGGCCAGTGTGAGTGAGGAAAAAATCACACTAGAAAGGAAATGTCTTGTCCTGTGGGGTCTTTCATTATTCATATAACTCATTTGGGCATAGGGGTTGGTCCTAGGGTGGGGACCACGTGTTTGTGAGTCAACTGGTGGTACCTGGAGGGCCAGGACCCGATGGCCATGTTAAAGGTGGGGTGTTTGTGCTATCACCGGGACCCAGTTGTCACATTTGGTGTCAAAGGAAGAACCCAAACTTAAGAGTGGTTCACTGCCTGAGTTGAGATGTAGGGCCCAAAATGAGTATGTTGTGCTCTAAAGGGTGGTAAATGTAACACCACATAGTGATATATGGTTAAATGACTAAATGATATGGTGCATGTCAACAAGGTGTAACTTCATTTTTGGAAGCCTACCTGATTAGAACTCTATAGTTAAACGTGATTGGCTTGGAGTAGTGATCAGGATGGATGGCCTTTTGGGAAGTTTCCTTGGGTGTGTGTGAGTGAGTACCAAAGAACACCAGAAATAACATGTGTTGGACCATGTGGAATGTAATTAGCAAGGAAACTGGTGGTACCTGGTGGACTAGGACCCGATGACCATGTAAAAGGTGGGGTGTTTATGCTATCACTGGGACCTAGTTGTCACAGTATAGTGTAATTGAAATTGGGTAAGAATTCAAGAATTTCCCTTAAAATGGGTTTGTTTATCGGTAAGTATTGGGGAGGGAATAATTTAAAAACATGTTTTTCCTGTGGGGACTTTCATTAGTCAGATAACCCGTTTGGGCATAGGGGTGGGCCCCAGGGTGGGGACTATGTGTCTGTGAGGCAACTGGTGGTACCTAGAGGGATAGGACCCGACGACTATGTTAAAGGAGGGGTGTTTGTGATATCACTAGGATCTAGTTGTCACATTTGGTGTCAAAGGAAGAAACCAAACTTAAGTGTGGTGCACTGCCTGGGTTGAGATGTAGGGCCCATAATGAGAACGTTGTACTCTAAAGGGGGGTGAATGTAACACACCAGAGAGATAAAGATAAATGACTAAATGATATGACTCATTTCAATAAGATAAACCTTCCTTTTTAGAAGCCTACATGATTAGAACTCTACCATTAAATGTGCTTGTCTTGGAGTAGTGATCAGGATGGGCGACCTTTTGGGAATTTTCACAGGGTGTGTGTCAGTGAGGACAAAAGAACACTGGAAAGGACATGTGTTGGCCCATGTGGACTATAATTAGAAAAGAAAATGGTGGTACCTGGTGGGATAGTAACCGATGACCATGTTAAAGGTGGGGTGTTTATTCTATCACTGGGACCCAATTTTCATAGTATAGTGTACTTAAAAGTGGGTAAGAATTCAAGAATTTCCCTTAAAACGATTTTGTTTATCAGGAATTATTGGGAAGGGAATCATTTAAAAACATGTTTATCCTCAAAATAGAATGAGGGATGGATATTGAAAGATGATTTTAGAGCATATTAATAGTATGTAGATGTTGTACATAAAAAGAAAAGACAACTTCATTTGGATAAAAATAAAGATAGAGCAACCATAAGGAATGTAAGAGATTCGGGTAGAATCCCTTAAGGAATATCAGTGGGGTGCTTGTGCTGTCACTGGGACCCAATTTTCACATATGGTATCAAAGGAAGAACCCAACCTTAAGTGTGGTGCACTGCCTGGGTTGATATGTAGGGCCCACAATGATTATGTTGTGCTCTAAAGGGGGGGGGGTGAATGTAACACCCTAGAATGATAAAGTATTAAATGAATAAATGATATGACTCATATCAACAAGGTGAACCTTTCTTTTTGGGAGCCTACATGATTATAACTCCATAGTTAAACATGCTTGTCTTGGAGTAGTGATAATGATGGGTGACCTTTTGGGAAGTTTCCCAGGTGTGTGTGTGTGAGGAAAAAATCACACTAGAAAGAACATGTGTTGACCTATGGGGACTGTAATTAGCGAGGAAACTGGTGGTACCTGATCGGATAGGAACTGAGGGCCATGTTAAAGGAGGGGTGTTTGTGCTATCACTGGGACCTAGTTGTAACAGTATAGTGTACTTGAAATTGGATAAGAATTCATGAATTTCCCTTAAAACGGGTTTGTTTATTGGGAAGTATTGGGGAGGGAATAATTTAAAAACATGTTTATCCCTGAAAGAGAATGAAGGATGGATATTGAAAGATGAGTTTAGATGATATAAATAGTATGTAGATATTGTACATAAAAAGAAAAGACAACTTTATTTGGATAAAAAGAAGGATGGAGCAACCTGAAGGAATGTAGGAGGTTCGGGTAGAATCCCTTACGGAATATCGACACGATACCAGGTGTACTTAGGAGGGATTAATGAGAGAGAAAGGGGTTTCCATTCTCTTATAAATCAAGAGGGAAGTATGGGGTCAGTTATAAATCACACCTCATCATTAGTAACTATACATAAAAGTACATAACATAGAGGAGATTATTGAATAAATGTGAGAAAGGGAGGATCCCTTACCTTAAGCCTGATGGTGTTCTTCGCTTGATCTTAATGACCTTAATAATCAAATTAGGTTCATTAATTAATAATTTAAGAACCTCCATTACATGTTATTGATTTATTATAACCTTATTAAGTTCATTCATTTACTTTTTTATTTGTTATGAGGTTCAATTTTATTGTTTGGGTCTATTTTCTTCCTTGGTTTTAATGATCAATTCACTTATATTCATGTTCGAACACAGATATATGATGAGATTGGTTGTCAATAATTGATGTTATATGACATTAGTGAACAACCAGAAGATTACATGGTTATAAAATTCATTTAGTTATTTATAGTGAAGGTGAATCATTATATAAATCATTAATGGTAAACCCTTGGAGTAATTTGGAAATTTTTCTCATAATTAACTTGTTTTGTATTATTATTTTACATCATGTGTGAAAATGATTCCATAAAATAACATCAGATAAAATAAATAATTAATAGTCTTTTAAACCATAAAAATGGTTTCATGACCATAATTTAAGATTATAATAGAAATTGATAACCCGTCGTCCTTAAATGTGATAAATTAACACATCTCAGACAATGTTTTCATTTATTTCATATAAAGGGAGGGGAAAAAAGATATGATAATGAATTATCCCATTAGTATAAAAATATTACATTACTTTTATGGTACTAGATTTTTCATACCATTTGGTTTAGGATAGGTTAGGAAATAAAAGTGAACAAAGGAACACAAAAAGAAAATGAAAGAAACGAAAAGAGGAATTTACCTCTTGATTTAATCTTCATTGAGAGCCTCTTAAGGGGAGAGGATTTGGTCTTTTGAGGAGACCAAGGGATTATGAAAATGGGGGAGGATATTGGGGAGATATTTGGACAGAATTTAGGGAAGACACAAGGCTTGAGAGGAGTGAAGAGAAGAGGTAAGTGTGGGTGGTTTTTATAGTGGAGGGGAGGAGGGTTTTCTTAATATTTTAATCATTAGTTAATTATTTTTCCATAAGACAAGAAATAGTGATGATTACATGACCAAAAATATTAATAAGTGCATGTAATTTCGAACCAATGGCTATTTTCATCATCCATGACTCAAGCGTGATGCATAAATTCAGGTTTTAGCATTTATTGTGAATTACCATATTTTACTATTCATAAAAATTAAAGTATTTTAGAAAAATCTCAAAAATTCATCCTAACCATTTTTCAACCTATAGAATCCAAAAATGAAATCTGTTTTTCAAAAATAATTTTATAAATATGATTAATTTAATTTTTAATTAAAATCACAATTTACTTGAAACATATGAATTTTAAAACTATAACTGATTTTATAATTCTTTCAAAAATTACATAAGGTCTTATAAAATTATCTTAAAACCAAAATAAATAAAAAATTTAATTTATGAACACCTTTTATAAAAATACATTTTATTTTAAATTAATTAATTAATTTTAATTAATTATTTATGACTTTCAAAAATACCGATACGTTTACTATAGTCATACTATCACTTATAATATGCCTAAATTTTATTTATACATTCAAGGGTGAAGTTAATATTCTTTTGGAAGATTTACTATTTATAAGGGTCATATTAATATTCATAAGGGTAGGTTACTATTCACAAAAAATTAAGTTTGTTTTATCGGACTCCAAACATCTTACTGATCACAACTGTATATATAAGATTTTTGAAATTCAAATCACAGAAGTGAAAATATTATGTTTAAAGGACACATAATACTTAGTAGTTCATTGTGTTGTGATTTCATGTGATTATATGACATAATTATAAGAAGGGGATTTACATTGATAAAACATAGGTTCATTGCACATAAAACATCCTCACCACCAATGAAACCCTATTATCCTTCTAAGCATGGATTGAAATAAAGGCAATATCCACATTCTCCAATGATTCCTCTATCACTATGTTTGAAATGGTTACCTCATACTTCTACAGAATATAGTGTTGAAACTCTGAGAGTGTCCTACTCCAAGTGTTATTATCATCGACCTCAACCCTACGATGATCTACTGACATATCCTACTAAACATCTACATAAACTTGATGAGGGTGTTGACATGGATCCATACTTGAAAAAGAATAAATGGTTAGGGACTCCTGAATTCCAAATAGGGAATATTTAAGATTAATTAACTAACTAAGGTTCAACATAAACCTAAGGTATTCCATTTTCAAACACATATGCAAATAGGAATGATGTATGATCCTTTCCTAGGTATCTTCCCTACATCCAACATCACTTCATTTAGTAATATTAGTAAACATAAAGGTCATTGTATCAAATCATATGGGGGCCTAAGTACCTATATCCTATAAGATCTCCCTTGTTTACATCACATACTAATCTCACATGAAATATTTTCCCTACCAACCCATGTATTCCTCACCAGTGCCTACCTCCAAACTCCACCATATCCTTCAAATTGAGCCTTTGATACCACTCTGTCATGACCCCCTTCCCTTAAAGGTACTCCTTCTGGGATGAAAATGAGATAAGAGTGATAATGATGTCTTAAGTCTTCCTCTAATAAGCTATGGGTTGGTGACAAGTACTAATGGTATATCATGCACACTAATGCGAGGCATTACCTTATAAGATAATATGAGGAACAATAGATAAGACAAAACAACTGAACAACTCTCGCTCATAATAAAATTAATAAAAGATACAATAACATGAATGTAATTTTATAAAACAAAAAAACTGCAAAAGAAAACTACAAGTACCAAAAGATATCATGGATAGTGACCTTGAATCCCAAATAGATTTGAAACAACACTATAAGCTAGTGACGTCCAGTCTGATCACCAACTAGCTCCCATGGTCCTGAAAAATAGTTTATATTTATGTAGGTTGATCATAACATGTACACTCAGTAGGATCATCCCTAGAATATCTTGTGCAAAATATAAATAAAACATATTAAACCCCAGTGAATAAACATGTTAAATCATCACCTAATTAGGTATGCTATGTTCCTAGAATCACCATGGACCTTTCACTGAGTATCACATACAAAAACCAATATAATATCCAAAATAATATCAAATGAAGGTACCCTACTACCACTACCCCACTAGTCTACCACTCTACCCCAACATCGAACATCCTAAGCTATATCTATCTAAATGTTAACCTATATGAAGACACCTGAGAAACTATATCATATTATGAACCCTTTGAATTACTCCATCTCATCATAAACACATATCATGCACCCTTTGCATCACATAATCTTGTCATCAATATCTAGATATCTAGATAGTAAATTATTAATTATTAGAAGCAACCGCAACCTGTATGACATGTATTATACCTCAATCCATCACAAAACATACATTACATACCTATAATAATATTTAAGATACTATATATAGAGATAAGTGTGTGTGAAATAACTATAATCCATTACAAACTTATACAAACATATATATGGGAAAAGGTAACCATTGTGTATACCTGAAAATAATACTTCTAGGAGAAGATAATAGTGAAAGAGGGGTATGTCAGCCATCTGTTCATTACTAACCTAGATTTTGGGGAAAACACCCTCCTAGAGTCCACTGAGCGATGGATACCCTACAGAAATTGGTGGAGTATTGTATGAAAATCACATAACATAGGAATATGTATATATAGCTCACAACCACACTATAGGAAACTACCTAACCTTAACCACAACTATAGTTATCATTGAAAGCATGGATGATTGTCTCCTATCGACCAATCAAGGTTCTGGTGCTCTACTAATGTGTATAGCAGCACTCTGGTCAAATCCTCGACGATGATACCTTTTAATAGTCAGTTGTTTTTAGTTAATTGTATTATTATTGGGTGGTTTGTTTTTAGAGATTATGAAATAATTTATGGATGATGTTTGATTTAAAAAATTTATAAATATTGGGATGAGTTCATTATTGGGGATTTAATCTTATGATATCCTTGATCTTTGGTTTATATTGCATTAAATTAATACCCACTTCACAAGATGTTTTTCATCAGAATTTCCAAGTGTTAAAGATTTAATCCAAGCCGTAACTTAACTTAGGGTTATAATAATACCATTACTTTTTTATGGTAGTTTATTTGTGATTCCAATAATCCATGGAATCCATATATTAAATAAAACATGTCATTAATCCATGACATATAAAGTTCAACATACACAATATTAACTCAAAGAATACTCATCGAGAAAAGGCTCTAAATCACTTAATATCCCCAAATTATAACTCACACCAATGGTAGATTTACTCAGACATTTGGGTGGTTAATAATCTGGTTATTATTTACGATGATGAATTAATATACGAATAAAAAATAAAGGGGTAAGAAAATAGTTGTGCGCTGAACACGCACACACGGATGATGATGAGAATTAAAAATGAACTTTAGATTGAATGAGAAAGAGAAATAAGGGAAGGGGATTAAACTGTATTTAAAATATTTTAAAAAAATTAATATTAAACTATAGAAGGTGGATGAGAATAAGAGATATTGAATAAGAAACTTTCATTAAAACAAAATTACAAAAGAAAGACTTACAAGATTACAACAAAGAAGAATACAAAAGTAAAAGGAAACAAAGAGAGGAGGAAATGCCTCTCAAGTGAAAACTTGAGTATGGAAGATCCTCTCAAGCCTTTGTAAAGTCTTTGGTCGTTCTGATATGTTATCCTATCTTCTGAAATGCCAACCCCTTTGAAGGAGAGGAGGGGGATGTATTTAGAGCCCATGGAAGTGGGCTGTTGGAATTATTAATCTTTACCTCCACTTGGATCGATGATTTAGACATCCATACAGACGACTCTCGAGATATATCCTTCTTCAAAGTTGTAGATAATAATGTTTTATGACTTCTCTCAAAATTTGGAGTCATTTGGACCTATTTAGCCAAATTTATGGTAGTTTTATTAAACAAAGTTAAAGTGTCCATTTCAATCCATGCTTTTTCACATGGACTACTTCTAAAAATTCTCAAAAATTATACTTAGTATTAAAACATTAATATTTCACACAAATTATGCACATTTCATTTAAAATAAGTAAATTGAGTATATAATAAGTCATGAAAATATTAATAACATCAAATCCCCCACACTTAGTCTTGTGCATGTCCTAATGTGCAACAAATATAAAAACATGAAACAATGTTCCAAAAACATGAAGTTTTTTCCCCAATAAGGGATGTTTTGAAAATATCACTCATCCATATTGAATTCCACCACAAGTTGTTATAGAAACAATATTCCAAAAACAATTCATTTTTTTCATGCTCAAATTTAGAAATAGAAAATGGTGGCGCACAAAACTTACTCCTCTCAAGATGATAAAACAAATTTATGGAGCTTCACTAATTCACCAACCAGAAGTGAAAATCTTAGAGTTTGAAATATTTATTAGCTTCTATTCCCTATCCTAAAGTTATCAAAAATAAATATGTATTTTTAGGGGTTTTCTGTGGCTATAGGATGGTAGGAGGATGATATCCAAAAGATAGGAAAAATGGGGTAAAATACTAACATGGAAAAAAAATGAATTTTTTTTGAAATGAAACATGGAAGGAAATGGAAACAAATAATTACAAGGGAATTATTGTGTGAATAAAGACACAAGAGAGGAAGAAAATTTGAATGGTATGATAAGATGAAATATTTACAAAACACAAAACTTCTCCTAATGACATAAGTGTTCATCATTTTTTTTTTTTTTCAAAAGTTGAACTTGAGAAAGATCTCACACTCATATCTCAACCCATAATTTATATCCTCACAAAAATAATTTTAATAGTTATAACAAGATCAAAGGTTGAGGAAGAGCAATTTTTTACCTACCCAATCACAACCCATTTTTTTGTTCTTTTTTTTTTTTATTTTTTTTGATTTTTTTTTTCTCACTTGTGAATAAAATTTACAAAATTATATAAATGAAAGTACATTACATTCCCAAAAACTCACTGAATGACAACCTCTCCCCCACACTAAAATGGATTCTTTCCCTCAAGCACATGATAACATGGTGAAATCAACAAAGGGTACCCAAAATGAAATCCATTCCCCCTAAAATTAAATTTTAAAAAAAAATTATGCAATGAAAATCCATGTTGATATTGGGTGGGAAAAGGTATTGGGATTGTCATGTGGCTATCAAAGAAAAGTTTTTCATAGGTTTGAAGGGGCTTTCAAAAGGAGGATTAATGTAAGGGAAATGAGAGGCTATTTGGCCATTGTGATTCTCATGTGGTTTAGAAAATGACTCTATCATATTAATGCACACTAAAGTAGGAAATTCATCTCAAAGGTACACAAACCCAATACTCACAAATAGGGGTGAAAAACACACATTTTGAAAATATGGCCATAGGTATCCTTGGCATGAAAGTAAATGGTTTTACTCACGGGTAGGGAAAATCATTTTCCAAATCAGAAAGTGAGAATTCAAAATTGGTTGGTTTTGAAACAATATTATTTATCCAAATTTATGAAGAAACCACAAAATTTTTTAGATTAAACCATGTCTTTTGACTCCAAAAAATGGTTGTACAAAATTTAAAAATTGGAAGGTGAGTAAGTATGACTCTTGTTTGTTAATTTTTTTTTAAATTTTTAGGTTTTTTTTTGTGTTTTTAAATAAAAAATACACACAAAAGAGAAAGAGTAAATAAAAATGTGGTGAGGAAAGTGGTAAAAAAATGAGAATATGGGAGGAAGAAGAAGAGAGAGAGAGAGAGAGATAAAGGGAAATAGGTGCCCCTGGTTTAGATTTGGCAGGTTGCTGTCTCCATCCGGTGGTGGGTCTACTGTGGATCCGATGGAAGTCGATGTGGTTCTAGGATTGTGGGATGATACTTGAAAAGGAAAAATCATTATTCATCTAATGAAAAACTAAAAAAAATTAAAATTTTATAAAAGTAAAAGAAAACATGGGTTGCCTCCCAAGAATCACTGCATTTATTTTTCTACAGCTAGACAGTTTTAGTGGACTACCCATAGTCTGATGGTGGCCACTGTATTTTCTCAACTCCAGAGTGATTCCAGAAAAACTTCTAATTTTGGATGCCTGATTGTTCATTGGATAATTTATCCCCTTCCTTGATTGTGTTCTTGCAATTAAATAGAGGTGGAAATAGAATATTACTATCCTCCCTTTGGTCTCCAATGTGTGGAATGATTTTATCCACAAAGTGATGCTTTTCTAATCTTGGAAATTTAGGAATTTGTCTCAATTCTGATGGTTCATTTATGTAAGGATCAGATAACACAAAACCATAGTATGATATCCTAATTGTTTTTTACACATTTATTTCATCACTTACTGATGTAGAGTAATGAGGATCAGTGGAGTCATACGATTGAATAAAATTTTCGATATCCTTTATTTTAATGTTGTTCTCTAAAGAACAGTGATCACTTTTTTAATTAGGGAACAAATCACACAACCTTCACTCTAATTGGGACAAGATAAACACATTTTTTTAGGGTTAAACTCACATATAACAGAATTTTTAGAATCAAAGATAGGAAATGATGAATGTTAGATAAACTGATCTAAATCAACAAATGATCATTTTGGTTCATTTTCCTCATTATCATCCAAGCTGGAGAAGTGGAGGTCAGAGGAAAGATGAGATTATAAAGATTTTTCAAGATCCTTTAGATCAATGGAGTTTTCATTTGTAATGTCAACATCAATTTCTCCATTTATGACTTGGTTAATGATGATAAAATACTCACAAACTCCTCTATCAGTAGAACAAGAATGACATGATGGATTGGGATTCAACACACTCTTAGAGAGAGTTTCAGAAGAATGGATAGGGAATGCAAATTCATTCTCTGATGTGTATCACATGGATTGAAAATATTGAACTTGACTAGTTGGTCACTAAATTCCATGGATAATATTCCAGCATGGACATCAATTTTGGTTTTAGATGTCATGAGGAAAGTTCTTCCTAAAATCAGAGGAGATTGGAAAGAAGTTGTCTCATCTGCCATGTCAAGGAAATAGAAGTCAACTGGGAAGATAAGATCATTGACTAGGATAAGGACATCCTCAATTATACCCTCATGATTGGTTGTGCTTCGATTGGCGAACTAAATTACAACACCCGTTGGGTGCAAGGGACCTAGACCAAGGTTGGAGAAGATGTATTTTGGCATAATATTAATTGAGGCTCCTAGGTCTATGAGTGCATCATCAAAATTTGAACTTCCAATTTGGCATGGAACCCTAAAGGTCCCTAGATATTTGCACTTTATGGGAATAGAATACTGGGTGGAAACATTTTCGAAGGTCCTAAGTTGCCTCTTGTGGGTGAACAATTCCTTAAGAAACTTGGCATACTTAGGGATTTGTTTTATGGCATCTAAGAGGGGAATGTTGACTTCAATAAGTATAAACATGTCAAGCATTTCAGGATCAGGTTCAAATGACTTCTTTGGATTAGAAATGGCATGAGGAAAAGGGATTGGGTTCCTAAGTGGAATGGAAGGAGGTGAGGGAATGGTTTCAGATTCTTTTTCATGTTTTTTTCTTTTCATTTTCTAGGTCAACATTCAAAGGAGGGTTGAAGGACTTATCTTGAGGCATAACAATTTTCTTTCCTGATCTAAGCGTAATTTCACTTACATTACCCTTGGGGTTGGGTAATGGTTGAGCTGGGAGTTGAGAATAATTTTATTATTGTTGCTGGCTTAGGTGGGATGTAAGTTGACCAATTTGGGTTTCAATGTTTTTGAGGCTGGAATGGGTGAAGGAGGAATGATCTTCAACTACACTTTCCCATGGTTACTTGGAAGAAGATGCCTGTCCCGAATTGGGATTACCTTGATTTTGTTTCTTGGGAAAGTGATTGTATTGGTTTTGGAATTGAGAAGGATCACTAGGATAGTGGAAGCCTGGAAAATGATTATTCCTTTGTTGTTGAGGAATAAAAGGATAAGGTTGTTGGAATTTACCAACACCTTGACCATATTGGAACTGGTTTGGGTTTTTATGAGGGAATTTATGGGGATGATAGAAAGAATTACCATACCACATGCCTTGGTTATAGGAAGAAGAGAATGGCTCAAAGCGAGGTTGGTTGAAGTTTCTAATGAACTGACCTGATTGTTGAGGGTTGGTGTTACTCTGAGCATATGCTGTATTGAGATCCATCGGTCCACATGAATCAGATTGATCCTCTTGAAGTTGTGGACATGTGTCAGTTGGATGAGATGGAGAGTTTCAAATTCAATAGTTTTTGACAGTTCCAGGAAACATTAATTGTAGAGAAGATGAAGTTGAGGATTTGGTAGCCAAAACTAGTTGTCGCACAAGACCTGTAAGTTCATGCATCCACTCGGTCAACTTTTTTGGCTCTATGGATTGATTGTCTTGGACTTGTTTTACTTGATCATGCACTCTAGTATGGAATTTCTATGTGTTCGCAGCCATGTTGCTTATGAGATCTCTTGCAGCTTCAGGAGTTTTATCAACAAGTGCACCGCCACTTGTGGCATTAATGAGAGTTCTCTACTTAGATAATAACCCCACATAGAAGTATTGGATCAAGATTTGGTCAGGTATTTGGTGGTGTGGGTAGGTTTCAATAAGATTTTTTATCCTCTCCCAGTACTCATGGAGTGATTTACAAGGGGATTGACGAATACCACTTATTTCCTTTCGGATAGAAGTAGTACAAGAAGCAGGAAAGAATTTCTCTAAGAAGAGTCGCTTCATGTCATTCCATGTGGTTATGGAACCAGGAGGAAGGTAGTAGAACCATGCCTTATATGTATCATCTATGGAGAAATGGAATGCTCGAAGTTTGATTTGTTCCTCAGAAACCCCTTGAGGCTTCATGGTAGAGCACACCACTTGGAACTCTTTAAGGTGGAGATGCAGATCCTCACCGGCTAGCCCGTGTAAATGATGGAGAAGATGAATCAAACCTAATTTGAGTTCAAAGTCAGCCTCTATGTTTGGATATTGAATACCAAGAGGTTGGTAATTCATATCAGGGGCAGCAAGTTCTTTAAGTGTTTGTTTCCTAAGATTAGCCATATCTAATTCAACTGGTTGGATAAGTACTGGTTCTTGAATGAGTTGATTATCTCTTAAGTTCCTCCTAAGTTGGTAAAGTGTTTGCTCAATTTCAGGGTCAAAAAAATCCGAGGGATTTTTTGGGAGGCTACAGGGCATTTAGATAGATTTTGGAAGAAAGATGAAGGTGGGTTTTTCTTTGTGTGTTTTTTTTCAATTTTTTTTAAATTTTCTGTTTTTTATTTGTTTTTTACAATAACCAGAAACTAATGGCTACATAAAGCACCATCCCCGGCAACAAATCCATTTGGAAGCACGACCAATTGTCTCCTATCGACCGGTCAAGGTTCCAGTGCTCTGCTAATGTGTATAGCAGCACTCAGGTTAAATCCTCGGTGATGATACCTTTTAATAGTCAGTTGTTTTTAGTTAATTTTATTCTGATTGGGTGGTTTGTTTAAAGAGCTTATGAAATAATTTATGGATGATGTTTTATTTAACAAATTGATAAATATTGGGATGAGTTCATTATTGGGGATTTAATCGTATGTTATCCTTGAGCTTTTCTTTATATTGCATTAAATTAATACCCACTTCACAAGATAATTTTGATCAGAATTCCCAAGTGTTAAAGCTTTAATCCTAGCCATAACTTAACTTAGGATTCTAATAATTACCATTACTTGTTTATGGTAGTGTATTTTCGGTTCCAATAATCCATGGAATCCACACATTAAACAATACATGTCATTAATCCATGACATATAAAGTTCAACAAACACAATATTAACTCAAAGAATACTCATCGAGAAAAGGCTCTCAATCACTCAATATCCCCAAATTATAACTCACCCAAATGGTAGATTTACTCATACATTTGGGTGGTTAATAATCTGGTTATAATTTTATGATGATGAATTAATAAGTGAATAAAAAAGAAAGGGGTAAGATAAGAGTTGTGCGCCGAGCACACACACACGAATGATGATGAGAATTAAAAATAAACTTTAGATTGAATGAGAAAGTGAAATAAGGGAAGAGGATTCAATTGTATTTAAAACATTTTAAGAAAATTAATATTAAACTACATAAGGTGGATGGGAATAAGAGAAATTGAAGAATAAACTTTCATTAAAACCGAATTACAAAAGAAAGACTTACAAGATTACAACAAAGAAGAATACAAAAGTAAAAGGAAACAAAGAGAGGTGGAAAGGCCTCTCAAGTAAAAACTTGAGTATAGAAAATCATCACAAGCCTTTTAAAAGGATTTGGTCATGCCAATATGTGATCCTATCTTCTGAAATACCAACCCCTTTGAAGGAGAGTATGGGGATGTATTTATAGCCCATGGAAGTGGACTGTTGGCATTCCCAATTTTTCCCTCCACTTGGATCGACGATTTGAACATCTAGACAGCTGACTCTTGAGATATCTCCTTCTTAAAGTTGTATATAATAATGTTGGTAGACTTATATAAAAATTTGGAGTCATTTGGACCTATGGAGCCAAAGTTAATGCGGTTGATTAAACAACGTTAAACTGTCTATTTCAATCCATGCTTTTTCTATGGCCAAAATGTGAATGGATTTTGGAATAGGAATATGCCTTCAAATCTGAATTCTTTCTTAAAAAAAGTAGGATGCCTATATCTCATATTTCAAACTTAAAAATATCATCTTGAGTTGATGAATATATTAGGAGACATTTCATGAATACTTTACTAATTTTAATTCCTAGCCAGAATGGTGGGCTGAGTTTAAATGAATCAGTTGGGCCCCTTGTATTTGGATTTGGGCCTTGAAAATTTTATCCAAGACTCCTTACATTGTCCCCTGAACCTCTGAGGATAATGAAGTAATTTTAACTTCTATATTGAGCCCAGTAATTCAATATTTATGGCTGGTCCAGTTTCTTCACAGATTCTGTATGCCCTCTTGTGTGGTCTATATGAGCCTTCAAATGATAGAACTTGCCCATGATCCATTATAATAAAATGTTGTATATTGAATTAGTAATTCTATAAAAAAAGAACCACACAATTTGGATCAGTAGGGGGAGAGTTATAAATAAAATATTAAACTGAATCAATTTAACTACTTTGAAAAATGCTCAAAAATTATACTTTGTATTAAAACATTAATATTTTCACACAAATTATGAACATTTCATATAAAATCTATAAAGGGAGTATATAATAAGTCATGAAAATATTAATAACATCAATCATCTCTCGAACACCTGACTGTCACTACTAAGGACTAGATATCCTATAAGAACATGAGAATTCAAGTGACTTTTATTCAATTATTTATTTTAAACATTTCACAAGGTTATTAATTACTATCCAATTATATTACCTCTAGGAATAATCCAAACTATCTCAAAATTCCTCAAGAGTTACCATCATTAAACATTATATTCAATCACCCACACCATGGATTATATTATTTAACATTGATTATCATTTCATAATTATGAGTACTTTAGTACTCTTCCTAAGAAAGTATAAAAAGATTCATAAACCATGCACAAACAACTTCTTTAAGTAGTGGGAAAAGGACACTGTATGCCGGGTGTTACCCCCTATTGCCCCCCTCAATGGACCCCCCAACAGAAGGGAGGTTTAAGCTTAACGTGGACGCTTCTCTTCCCAAAGATGGGCCAGTTGCTCTTGGCCTTCTGGCTCGTAATCATCTGGGGTAGATCATTGTAGCAAAATATGAATTACATCATGCCCTATGGGAACCTGCAGTTGCGAAAGCCTTTGCTATCCTTGCAGGGATGACACTCTCTTTGGAACATGGATGGGATGATATCATCATTGAGTCTGACTGCCTTACTGTTATCAATGCTATTAACCACCATGACGCCGGACTCCAGCCTTTTGGCCTCATCATCAGGAGAATCCGCTCACGTTTCCAAGGCTTCTCTTCCTACACCTTCTCCTTCACCAAAAGGGAAGGAAACAATGCAGCCCACCAACTTGCGGCCTCTGGTCCCTTCGATGTTAACCAGCTATGGCTGGACAATTTCCCCTCATAGCTCTGCTTATGTACGGCTGTGGATCTTCATCATTAATAGTACCTCTTTTTCAAAAAAAAGTAGTGGGTAAAGGTAAGGAGAAACAATAAACTCAACCATCCATCCATTAAGCAGATTCATTTATAAAAAATCATCCCCAATTTCAGTATAAAAAACAATAGTCAAGACAAAATTTAACCCATTCCACCAGTACTGATGTCATCTCTAACACCAACATGTATATTATCATCCATCCCACCATCATAGGCATCGACTATTTCCACAACCTAGGACTCCCCGACTATATGTTACTAAACCATCAATTATCCCAGACTCACATCATGTCTCACAAAAAGGATACTCATCCAGAGTAATGAAAAAAGGAAGAAATTAAAAAATAAAAATCAAAAGGGCATATATGACCTAAAACCAAGGCATTTAACCTTCATAAGAAAATGAGATCACTCAACCCAAAAAAATTATTTTTATCAGACAACATGTTTTTTACCATCTTAAATTAACTGATTCATTTATCATAGGTTACAACCATAGGTAACCTAAGGCATTGACTATAAATAACTATAAGATATTTAAAAATTCTTTCAAGTATCACTTTTAGATTTATTCAAATATAAATATGAAAAAATTCAATTATTATGACTTTTTATTATTAAGCCAATAAGCATTAACAACTACCTTGATATTTAGCCAACAAGCATCACTAGCTTATTTAATATTTAGCCAAAAATCATAACCAGTTTCTTTGTTATTTATCCAGCAATAATTACATGTTTTACATTATTTATCCAATTTCCAAATACAAAAAACATGAAAAACTATAGCATAAACATGGATAACACACTATTTAGAAACATAATCAAACCATTAACATGGTATAAACACATGTGATCTCTATAACCAAAATAAAATTCCTTATTTAATCTATTTTAATCTTATTTAAAGTTAATTACACCATTAACCAAATAGATATAGAATGATAACTTTACAATTTCACATAAAAAATTGAAGAAATGAATCCACTACCCAAGTATTTCAATGTTTATTGAGAATTGAACAATAAGAAAAAATATTTAATCACCTCTCCTAAGGAAAGTATAAACCTCTAAGGATTCCAAATAATAATAGTGATAAAAAATATAAAAAGAACTCCTAATAATGAAAGCGATAAAATTCCATAGCATAAAAAGGTAGAATGGGAGGAAACAAACTCCATTAGAGAAAAACCATAAGATAAAGTGGGAAAGATCACCTCAGATCACCAAATATCGAATATGGGAAGTTGGGAATCAAACCAAATCAAAAGAGAATTAAAACACGTTGAAATAGATCCTATGGATGCTTGGAGTTGGGAGAAAATTAGAGGGTTGTGGAAAAAACTGAAGGTGGAAAGGGATTTATAGGCACACTACCAGAAACACATTCATAATGTGAATGGGTCATTCACATTGTGAATGGATCAAGTTTTAATACTCTGAAAAATTCATTTCCAAGATCTAATTAACCTAGATCAATTCACATCATAAAATTCATGTTCACATCATGAGTTTTTGGGGACAATTTCATCCAATCTGGTCCTTCACCTTTTCATGTTGTGAAAACATAGTTCAAATCCTAAATCACACCCTGTGAACTACCCCTTCTTAGTCCATGGATTACTATTCATTCCATGAACTCCTAACTCATATCATGAACTATAATTCATTTCATTAATTCCTCATACTTCTAGGTTTCAGCTCAAAAAATCTAGAAAACTTGTTCTAGGACTTCTCAAATAACTATAGGTTTAAGAAACACACAATGGATAAGATTAAAGGATCAAATAACTTACACTTATTTCCTATACATACAATATGTTCCTTTTTTTATAAGAATAATGTTTTGTTAATTTTTTTATTTTAAGATCATATCATCTACAGTTTAGAGGCATTATAGAGATGATTGTTGAATTCTTACCCTTTCTCTATAAGAACCTATCATATTTTTTCAATTGCATCTTGAAACTATGAGATGAATCTATATATATTTTATTTTCACCTTTATATTCTATGAAGACCATGGATAAGTATTATAAAAAGTGAGATCCTCATAAAATATCTTATCAAATTTTTGTAACATGTTTTATTTTATTACACTCAACTATCAAGTTCACTGGGAAAATGACATGCATAGTGAAAATCACCAAGGTTGTAGAGAGAGCGTTGATGTAGTGGAATATATTCTTGTGACCCAAACCACTATAAATATTATGTGTTCCATTCTTCTCTTTTTTAGTTTTATTTCCACTATATTTTTATAAAATAGTTAAGAATAGTTTGAGGGATGAATTTATTTGGGGTTAAATATTTTATAACTCAATCTACCCCTCTTGAGTCATTGTGTAACTCCCTATAGATCAAAAATTGGTATCAAAGGCTAAGACTCTTGAGTTCTCAACTCTAAAAGGATTAATTCACGAAGATTATTTTCAAATGGATGTAATGATTGATAATAGAGAGGTAATGTGTATGATAAGGACTCCCTATTTCAATGGAAAAAACTATGGATGTTGGAAGGCTCAAATGATTATCTATTTGAAAAATCTTGGTCTAAAGGTTTACTTAAAATATACCAAACCTTATAAAGTTCTTAAATGAGATCCAAAAAATGGGATTCTATTGTAGAATCTGACTATGATTTGAACTTCAAATTTATGAATTCCATCATATACAAACTCAGTATGGATGAATTCAATAGGGTTTCTTAATGTGCCACAACACATGAAATATGAACAACTATATTAGGAGCATATTAAGGTATTGATAATGTAAGACAACTCAAGTAAAACACTATAAAGCTAATTTTTTTTTATTTTCAAAATGATTAATGGTGAGATAATCACTTAGATGAATAGAATGCTATATAAAATCATAAATAATGTCGATGAATTAAGAACTCCTATTGTTGATCCTTATTAATATCTTATAGTTTTTAGAGTTCCACTATCCAAATGGTGTGGAATTTTAGCTAACGTTATGAAATCTACCATAGTGAAAGATTTCAAAATAAAAGATATTATTGGAATACTCATGATATATAAAGATAAAATGGAAGCTGATACTAGAGGGCATAAAATGATGAAAAGATAAAATACTACTTTAAAGTAATTTATTTAGAAGACAATGAGAAAAACAAATAGACATTATTTTCATTATTGTATGATAAATATACTTCAAAAAATTCAGAGTCAAATGATGAGATTTCTCAATTTTGTAAGGGGTTTACAAATTTATATAATAAGAGAAGATGATTAAATAAATACTTTAACAAGTACGAAACTTTTAATGAAAATACCAGAGAAATAAGACTCTTTGAGTGCAAGAAGATTGGGCATATCAAGCCTAATTTCCCCCATCTTAAGGATATGGAGTATAAAAATAAGTATAAAAAGAAATCAGATTATAATAAAGATAATAAAACTATGAAGGATACTTGGAGTGAATTAGATTACTCTATTTATGACTCTTGTTCTGATTCTAAAGTTAAAATATCTAATTAGAAGACAAACATGTGTTTCATGGAACAAACTGATCTGGTACATTCTAATTATTATTATTCTTCTGAATCTAAACCTAAAAATTTCTATTATGAGAAATTAAATGAATACTATTCTATGTTAGAATACCACTATGCTTATTTTAATAAAAATACAAAGACTATAAAGAAATCATATGATAATGTTATCAATGAAAAGAAAGATTTAAATAAACATATTTCTGAAAAAAAGTTAATCTACGTGTGTCTCCTTCTAGTTGTACTGTCCATGAAAATAAAATAAAATAATTAATGGTTAATGTTAAAAATACAAAGGATGTTGCTAGTTTGTTTACTATGATGGAGGATTATCTATATAAAATATTCTGTAATAAAAAAGTAAATAAAGAAAAATAAAGTATATTAAGTAAGGGAGAAAAATACAAATTGTATAAAAATTATTTTATACCTAGTTCAAAAATAGAAATATTTCTAATATCATTTGTTTTCACTATGAAGAAATGGCCATTTTTCAAATGATTGTTTCCAAATAAATCCTTAGATATGTAGAATAAATAAGGCACTTATTTATGTAAATTTATCTAATTATAATACATAAATTATGGAAAATGAAATTAGATTTGGATTTACAAATATTTTGTAGCTAACACTACTACACCCAATAGAATTTGGGTACCAAAACATATTTTTTATTATTTTTTTCTATAGGGAACAAGACACATAAAAAATAATAAAAAATGGTTTATGGAAAATTCTTTTTCAAGAAATATGAGTGAAGATTTTTCTAACTTTCATTCACTATCCCAAATTGATGTAGGACATGTCACATTGGGTGATGATTCCAAAAAAAAGATTATTGGCATTGGAGATGTTGAAGATCCCCATTCAATACTCATCAACAAATTGCTTTATGTTTAAGGCTTAAAGAAAAACCTGATAAGTATTTATAAACTTTTTAATAATAGTTATTTAGTTGTTTTTTATAAAAATTCACATTATATTTTTAAGAATAAATTGGTTAAATTTAGGGCACCAATAACTGAAAATGTGTATACACCAGATCTTCATTATTTTTGTAAAAAATATGTGAACTATTTGAATACTGAAATTGATGAATCCTAGATTTTGAATAAGAGGCTTGGACATTATTACATTTATTCATTGAAAAAATTGTCTAAGAAAAATATGATCTCTTATTTTCCTCAACTCAAATTGGATAAAAAAGAAATTATGTGATGCATACCAAATGGTAAAGCAACAAAAATCATCTTTTAAACTATTTAAAGAATTTTCTTTATCCAAAACACTTGAACATTTTTATATGGACGTGTTTGTTCCTTCTAAAACTAAAAGCCTATATATTAAATATTTTTATTTTTATTTTTTGGTTGATGATTTTTAATATTTAGATGGGTTTATTTATTAAGTCTCAAAAGTGGAGAATGTATTGTTTTTATTAATTTTTGTAAGCTTGTTCAAAATAAAAATGTTCTAAAATTATGTATTTTAGAAGTGATTATGAAGGATAATTTTAGAATCATGAATTTAATCCATTTTTCTCAAAACATGGCATGAAGCATTCCTTCTATTCCCTAAAACCACCTTAACAAAATGGTGATTTTGAAAAAAAAAAATAGGAAATTTCAAGAGATTTATAGAAAAATATTGTGTGAATATTGTATACCTACTCATTTTTGGGATAAAGCTGTTAAAACTATATAATATGTCATTAATAGAGTTATATTAGGTCCAATCATGAGGAAAATACCCTATGATCCATGGAATAATAGAAAACCAAAGGTTGAATACATTAATTTTTTTGGATGCAAAGTATATATCTTGATCACCAAGGATATTATTGGTAAGTTTTATAAAAATAATGATGAATGAATATTACTAGGTTATTATACTAATTTTAATGTCTATATATTTTTCATTAAAAAATAAAGGATAATTGTAGAATCTACTTATGTAAAATTTGATGAAAGGGATCATTTTGATCATAAATAGAATCAGGTTGATGAATTGAGTTATTCAATAGATAAATTAATAATTAATCCTCTCTTTGAAAATAAAAAGGATTATTAATTGGAACATGATCATAAAAAATTCAGTCCCAAAAGGTATGAAACTAATGAACCTGCAAGCTTCCTCCTTAAAAAACCTAGAACCCTCTCTATAAACTATTTTAGGAAACCAAGATATTAGAGTTCAGACTAGAAAAGGTGTAGGAAATATTATTGAGTTTTCAATATTTTTTCCCAACTAGAACCTAAAACCATAGAATAAGTATTTGATTATGAGAGTTTGGTGGTTGATATGCAAGAAGAATTAAACTATTTCAAAAGGAACAAGGTATAAGAATTAATTGAAAAACCTTAAAATTATATTATTATTGGAATTAAATATGTATTTAGGAATAAGCAGGATGATCAATGTGTGATCACTAGGAATACAAATAGATTAGATTCTAAAGGTTATAATCAAGAATAATTAATAAATTATGAATAAACCCTTTCCCCAATTTCTACATTAGAAGAAAGTATGATTATTTCAACTTATGCAACTTGTATGGATTTTAAAATACATCAAATGAATGTTAAATATACTTTTCTAAATGAATTTTTAATAAAGGAAATATATGTTTAACAACATATAGGTTTTAAAGACCCTCATATTCAAAATTCTATTTCTAAACATATCAATGTTTTGTATGGTCTTAAATAAGCACCTAGAACTTGGTATGAAATACTAAGTTCATTTCCATTATAAAATGGATTTATTGTGGGGTTGGAAGACCGAAAATTATTTAATAACTCTTAAAAAAATATTTTATATGAGAAAATATATATTTATGATGTTATTTTTGGTTCCAAAAATCAAAAACTTTTTAATGAATTTTAAAAACTCATGAAATAAGAATTTGAAATGAGCATGATGGGTAAGTTAAAATATTTCCTCTTATTTCAAATTTACAAAAAGGATTTTGGGAATGTTTTAATCAAAGTAAATACATTCATGATTTATTAAAAAGGTTTGGACTCAATATTATAAAGACATATTTAACTCTTACAAGTTTTAATATTAATCTTGACTTGTATGAAGCTGAAAAACTGGTTGACAATAAGTTTTATAGAGGAATAATCAATAGATTTATTTATCTAACTGCAGGTAGACCTGATATTATATTTTTAGTTTTTTTAAGTGAAATATTTCAAACTAATCCAAAGGAATCTCATTTAATAGTTTCCAAAAAAAATTTATGTTATTTAAAAGGAATAATTTCCTCATCTTTAATTTTTCCAAAAAAATTTGATTTTGATTTAACTTCATATTCTGATGTTGATTTTGGTGATTGTATACTTGATAGAAAAATTACTTATGGAACCCACCACTTTTTAGGAAAATATCTAGTTTTCTATTCAGTTAAAAATAAACATTATGTTTCATTATCAACTATTGATGATTAGTACATTATGACTGGTAGTTTTGTTTCTAAGGTGTTATGGATGAAAAACACCTTAATGGACTTCCAATTTAATTTTTGATCATGTCTATTTTTTATAACACCAGTGTTATTAGAATTTATAAAAATCCATTAAATCATTCAAATAATAAGAATATGGTTTTAAGACATCAATTATTAAGTGATAATTCTTAAAAGGGTGATACATATCTTGAATTTATTTATATAGAAAATCAATTACCAGATATATTTACTAAACCATTGCCTACTAGCCGGTTTTAATTTATTAAAAGTGAATTAGGTTTATTTAAATTTAAGTAATTTCATTAAAATATTAATTTTAATTATATTATTGGATATGTATCTATTTAATATATTATGGGATGAGTTCAATTTCTAAATTTATGTTAAAAGTTATTTCTTTATCTATTAAGTAATAAAACAACACATGGCCGATCATTTTTAAATTTTATTTTATTAATTCATCTGTATAAGGAGACTCTATGTATTCCAGCAAAAAATAACCAGTTGGTTGAAACCAAATAACCTTCAAAAAATATCTGAACTTCATCTTTACAATATCAAAACCTTTCTACCATTATCAAATCCACTGAACCTAAAGTCATTTTGATCTTATTGAGAATAGGTAAATCAAATATATTTGTAGAGAGTTCTTTATAAATATCAAAGAGGTCAAGAGCTATGTGCAATGTTCTGAGTGGGATGACTATTGAATTTTCTTGGCTATACTGACATATTTGTTGTTGAATAAAGTGTTAAACTTCCAAGTATGAGATTTTATGTTTTTTGAAATTATAACTAAGTTCTTTCATGATAACAAGGTTAAAGAGTTATATAAAACTTTTGAGTTTAGATACAATGATACTGATGATAATATATGGTAGAGAATGATATGGATTCTGCAGCTCAAAAGAACGCGCCTCACACGCCTGGATTTTGTTAAAAAAAATTGACTGTTTCTTCCTCGGTTAGCGGTGCCCGGGCGTCGCCTCCGCCTCCGGCGACCTTTGTTCCCAGAGTCTTCTCAGGCAATGCACCCCTTGATCCTCCCGATCCCCCAGGTCTCATCCTAGGGCCTCACCAGCCTGTAAGGTCCTTTTGTGATGTCGTGCGAGGTTCGCCTAGGGGATCCCAGCAAATATGTTTCCTAGATGTGTGGTAGGTTTCTTCGGTGGTGTCTTAGGTTGGATCCAGTGTTGCGGTAGTGATACCCCATGAGGCTTTCGCAGAGGCATTTTCTTGCCTCAAGTGGACTATGGTGACTTGTTTTGGGGTGGTGAAACCCTCCCTAGAGGTTTTCAAGTGGTTTGCAGCCTCTTGGGGGTTAGTTGGACAAGTGAGGGTTTCTGTGATTCATAGGTTTTCCTTCTCTATGGTGATGGAGTTAGAGGAGGACTTCATTCATGTGTGGTGAAAAGTCCCCAGATCCTTCCGGCATTGGAGGTTCAGCTTGGCTCCATAGTCATTGGATTCATACAAGGGTAAAGAAAGCCCTCGATCAATGGTTTGGCTCAGGCTCCTTGGTTTACCCCTTCACTTAAAAAATGGAGCTCTTCTGAAGGCCATAGGGGACTATCTTGGGGGTTTTATATGCAGGACCGAAATCACCCTTTCCTACGAGGACATATTGATGCCTCGTATTTGTGTGGATCTGGATCTTTCCCAGTAGATTCTGGAGAATATTTCTTTGAAGGTGCAGGGTGTGGAAGACTGGGATAAGTCCCTTGTGTTCCTAGTTTTTCCTAGATTCTTCCCTTCCTGTTGTCTCCAGGGGAACTCTAGGTCTCTGTGTAGAAATTGGCAGTGAGCAGGCCCCCACTTAGCTCCTAAGCCACCTATGGGAGGCATCCCTATCCCTCCCAGGCCGGGTGCCTTAGTGGATGATTCTGGTCGGGGATCATCTCCAAAAATAGGGGTTTCCCTGGCTTATCCCTCTTTTTAGAGAGCTTGGGGATTAGCTTCCTCTCTCTCCAGCTTTAGTGTCTCCATGAAAGGTTCTTGAGGTATTCAGGCCAGGGGCTCTCCTCCCGTGAGTCTTGGATCTCTCGGATTCCTTTCTCATCCCTCCAAAGCTTGATGTCGTGTGCTTTCACCACAACCTCTTAACCTCTCTTCTATCCTTTCTGGATCTCCGGGTCTTCCAGCTGGCTCAAGAGCCCCTCCCTACATGGTGTTTGGAGCAGGAGGCAGAGGATGATGAGATCGTTTCTCCTTTATCTCAGGTCATCTACTCATTGGTTGTCCCTCACAAGCTTCTTGGTGGCATTCCGAATGGTCCTTCTTGCTCTCCTTCTCTGATCCTAGGGGTGTCGAAAGGGGTGAGTCTTATTCCTCTCCTTTTTTCCCTATCACTCATGTTGTTCCTATTTCTCTTTCTGCCCTGGGCTTCTCCTCAGAGATCCAAAGGGTGTGCATGTGTGCTCATTCGAGATATCTCAGGGATGGATCCTCCTCTCAGTGCAAGAATACCATTGAGCTTGGGGCCAACGCCAGGCTCTTTTCTGTTTAATGTTATCTATACTTGTTTGGAATTCATGTGGTGTGGGTGCTAGAGTGAATTCTAATTTCATTGTCTTTGAATTCAAGAAACACAAAATTTCTATTGTGTCTGTGCTCGAGCATAAGCAGAACCCGGCGAAGATTGGGGAGTTTAGCCTCAAGGTGAAGTTGCATGGTTCCATGAAATCATAGTTGATCAATAGAAACATCTATGTCTTATGGAACAATGAGGTTTCTTTGGATATGATTAATGCGGGAGACCAATTCATTACCTCTAAGGTCACCGTGGGTATGGAGAGCTTCTGTGTTTCATTTGTTTATGGTAGCTGTGACGTCGTGGCCCATTAGAGACTGTGGAATGAACTTGGCCTTTTCAATCTATAGGATCTCCCTTGGTTTGTGGTGGTGGACTTCAACACTATCCTCGATCCGGGGGATAAAAAATGGAGAGGGGATTTTCTCTAACAAGTGAGCCAAGAGTTTGTGCATTTCATGGCGAGTATGGGTCTTCTTGACCTAGGGTACTTGGGAGCCCATTTTACTTGGTGCAATAACCCGAGGAGAGGGAGGTGAATCTGGAGTAGAATCGACCGATGTTTGTCCTACTCATCCGGCATAGAAAGGTTTCCAAATGCCAAGGTCTCTCACCCTGCCCGGGGCATATCTGATCACTCCCCTTGTAGGTTTCTCTTTCTATTGGGCAGGATTGTCCAGAGTCTTTCATGTTTTACAACCAGTGGCTGCATTTTCCTAGGTATCATTAGCTTGTTAGGGGTCTGTTGGGAGAGCCTACACATGGGCACACTTGGGTGGCCATCCATAACAGACTCTGGCGACTGAAGATTGGGCTTCAGGAACAGGCCATAGGACTCCCTCCCTTGGACTAGGATATGGAAAACCTGAAACATAGCATTGATTACATGGAATCTATACTTGAGGATGTTTGGAGTGATTCAGTGTTCAAAGACTTAGCCATAAATAAAGCTTGCTGGCTAAAGTTGATACTTAAACAGGGACGTCTGGCCCGGGAGAGATCTCGGGTGAAATGGATGTGTGAGGGTAAAACAAACACAACATTTTTACATGCCTGCATCAATGAAAGGCATTGTAAGATCAAACCAAAGATTCTTCTTGAGGATGATACATACACTAAGGATGAAGAGACTGTAGGGGGAATGGCACATAGCTTCTTGAAGGACCTTCTAGATGGTCCTAACCTGAGGATTCCTGATGGTTTTCCTAGTGACCATGAAGACTTATGGGAGGAGATTCCATGGTGGTGTCTCACCTGGATAATGTTAGCATGGAGGCAATCTCGGATGAGGAAGAAATTTATAAGGAGATGATGAACCTGAATCCCAAGAGTGCACCTAGACCGGATAGTTTCCCAAGTTCTTTCTAGAGAGGGGTGTAGGGTGTGGTTAAGGAGACATCATAGAAGCGATTTAGGACTATTTCTACAGGAGGATCCTACCTCGTGTTGCTAGTGATACCACCTTTTGACTCATTCCGAAGATAAAGAACCCTTTTTATTTGTCTCATTATTGGCCACTGAGTTTATGTAACTTCCCTTATAAGATTCTCATGAGTGTGATCAACTAGAGACTGGATAATATCCTACCCTTGTGCATCTCCATTGGACAACACAGGTTTGTTAGGGGCCGCTCCATTCAGGGTGCCATTGAACTGGAACAGGAGGTGATGAGAGACATTAACGTCAATTCCCATGGCTTGAACATGGTGATCAAATTAGATATGAACAAATATTATGATCGTCTTGAATGGAGTTTTATTAATAGAGATATAGTGACTATGGGGTTATCAGGAATGGTTTTTGACCTCTTTTTTAGGATCTTTAGCTCGTCGTGGTTGGCAGTTTCATTTTTAGGGAAGTATCATGGTTTCTTCAAAGCTACGAGGGGCCTTCGATAGGCAGATCCGATCTCTCCCAGCATCTACATCCTGGCGTAGGACATTCTTAGTCACCTCATCAACTGAGGATTCTCTGCTGGAGACTTTCAGCCTTATAAGAGGAAGATGAGTAACCCTACGAAACCCCACCTAATGTTTGTGGACTATACGATCATCTTTATTAATGGAGGAAGGGACACTATTCAGGGAATCAAAAACATCCAGGATGTTTACTGCTACTAGAGAGGGCAAATTATCAACAACACAAAAAGTAACTTCTTCATCTCTCACAAGTGCGCACCCAGACATATTTCCTCCCTATGCAATTTCCTCAACATGCAATGTGGATCCTTTCCCATGAAGTACTTGGGTAAGCCCATATCCTCTAGCTGGATTTGGGTTCGTGACTTTGATCAGATTGTTAACAAGATAAAAAGCCACATTCTCAATAGGAAGAACCATTTCCTCTCATTCGGGGGATGCATTTCTCTGGTTAATATCATGTTGTCCTCCATTCCCATAAATGCTCTGGATTCTATCTACATGCCTCAAGAAGTTATATCCATAATATAAAAGGTACTTTGTAGCTTCATATGGGGTGAATTTTTGGAAGGAAAGAGGCATTGGGATTTGTGGGCTAGGATGGCAAGACCCTCTTCTGAAGGAGGGATCAATTTGAAGAGTCTATAGAGTACGCTTCACTACATGCATGCGAAGCTCACGTGGTAAATTCTTGAGGATCAAACACTTTGGGGTAGGTCCATGTCTTTCTTTTGTGGGAACAACGTGGAGGTGGTTCATGGACAAGTCTCTCCCTTCTGGTCGATCATCTATCATCTTTTTCAGTCTCTCCAATAAATCTCTATTTGGATGATTGGTGCAGGGAACATCCCATTTTGGGGTTGCAACTGGGTAGGCTTTGTTTTAGGATTCCCCGATTGCCTTTCACCCCTGATCTCAGTTAAAGAAGCGAGCCGCTATCCGAGGTTTACGAGAGCGGTTCTGGATTGGGAACAATCGGAACTCCTTGAGGCCATCGTCTTCAATGCCGAGCCATAAAAATGCATGTTTAATCCCTATCCCTTAGGTTTTTTCACTACCAGGGCCTTTCGAGGGATGGCCCCTACTCAAGTTACCCATGGGAGATGGAATGAAGTACTGTGGTGTAAAAATATTCCTGCTAAGTTTAATTTTTTATCCTGGAGCATTAGGAATCAGGACACTTCCACTGACGAGATTATCAAGAATCTTGGAATCAGTATGGAGTCTCGATGCCATTGTTGTAGCCACAGGTGGGAAGAGAGTTATCATCATCTCTTTCATGAAGGGGAATGGGATCAAGTAGTCTGGTCTGCCTTTGGTGGCTATACATCCCTCTCCTCTTAGAATCTCAGGGATGCTCCTTTCATGGACAGATGGTTCCATGGAATGTTGGATTATGGTAAGGAACGAATGTCTCAAGTAGTGATCTATAATGCTGGGTGTTGGAGTCTATGGTAGGTGAGAAACCAAGCCACATTTGGCAGCCTAGTCTCCTTAAAGAGGTCCATCATAGCGAGGACGCTCTTCCTTCAAGTAGACATGGCCTTTCTCTTCCCTAAATGGCAGTGTGATCCCTCTTTGTAGCCTTTTCAGGATAGGTCCCAAGCTCAACTCCCTTTCCTACCATACGGAAATTGAGTATGCTGGTACCCTTCTGCTGCAGGTTTTAAGCTGAACTCGGACGGGTCCTGTGTTGTGGGTGAAATGAGAGGAGGGGGACTGGTTTGTGATCCTGAGGGTACTATGGTTAGAAACCATTCTTTGTTCTACGACAATGGAACCCCTCTACAGGCCTAGGCCAAAGCATTGCTCACCAAGATCACTATTTGTGTGAAAGAGAACCTGTATGTCTCTTAGGTGGAAAATGATTCCAAGGTCCTTCATGACTCCCTTAGCGGGAAAGGTTCGTCTCCTTGGTCCATAGCCTATACTATTCGTAAATGCAGAGCCCTTCTTGGTACCAACATCCGAGTCTCCCACACTTGGAATGAGGGCAACAAGGTCACATGTTATTTGGCCTCTTTGGAGAATCTGAGTTCCATTAGTACTCATATCATCTCCTTTAGCTACCTGAAACATGTGGGTGTGAATCTGGTCATATGGGATTCCCTTGCCCTGCACTACTTTAGGCACCCTTAGTTTGGGGCTTGGTGTTCTCTCTTTTTGAAAATAAAATTGATATTGGATGGATACTGATGATTTTCCTATATCAAAAGTCAGTAGGAAGAACTTCTCAAAATCATCTGTGAAATTTTCTGAAGTCCTTTACTTTCCTCATGAAGGATATTTTGAGTTTGGTTCATCATTGGTTAATATAGATGATATATGGGTAAATAAGATTATCAAATATCTATTTTGATCCATATTAGCGGATAATTTTTTTGTTAACGACTTATAAGATGACAATGATATTTTGATAAAATTCATTCAAACTTGGTTCATTCTATTGAATGGTGAGTTTGAAAAAAAATTTCAATAGGAAATTCATCTTCTCTATATGTTGTTAGTTGAGAATAAAGTTAATATTTCAGTGTAATTTTTTTGATATATGTACTCAACCTTATAGAATTAATTGATGTTTTATCCTTATGGGAGGATTCTAACCTTGTTGTTGAGAAAACTAGAGTAAATATGAGTGAGGTTATGAAAACCAGGTGCGATGGTATAAATAATCATGAATCTAGTTTATCAAAGTAAATTGGATACTTTTGGAGATAATACTTAAGAAATTTACTCCCCATTATTACTGAATAAATAGAAGACATTCCTTCTTAGGTTGTGGGGGAGACTGTTGTTGATGTTGTTACTCCAATTATAGTTTAAAATGATTTAGAGGACTCCTTGGAAGATGAGCCTATGGATTTAAGAAGTATATTAAGGAGAATTTATTCTGATGAAATTTCTTCTCTTATTGTTGTTCAAGTTGGGAATGAGGAATAATATGTTTTTAATGTCAGTGCTTCTGAGGAAGCATCAGCTAGACAAGAAAGTGAAGTTATCATTTCTCAAGTTAAGCATTAAGAACCCAATTTTGAGGGTTCTACAAAAAAGAATGTTTTGAATGAATCTCTTTTTGATAAAATAGATATGAAAATAACCAAAGATAAGTAATACCTCAATTACACTTTTATAAAGTTAATGTTTGTAGAATTTGGTGAGTCAGGGACTCTTTATTTTCTTGGTGTGGTGTATTCAAACATTCTCCATCTTGATATAGAGGAAATGAGCTATGTTTATGAATTTTCAATTGATACATCTCCTCATATTGTTAAGGCTAAAAATGGAGGAATATTAAATATTTTTTAAACATGTTTCTTCATAATAAGTGAGAGTTAGTGAAGAACCTTCTTAGGTTATGAAGGATATAAAAAGAGTAACACTAGAGGGATCTTATCCTCTTATGCTGTATCAAAGAATATTTATAAATCCTACCATGGAAGATTTGAGACATGTGAGGTAGATAAAGATATGGAGAACTTTACAGATATTATTTTTAATGATTTTAACTATATGAAATATAAAGTGTAATGGTTGAAGATTTAGATGGAATATCTAACAATAAATTCTATTTTCAAGTCAGAATTTAATGAGTAGAAATATTTTTTAAAATCTCAGATAGAGGTGATGGAGAATATCAAAATTATTTAATAAGAAATCTCTATTTACATTCATAGTGAAATTAAATATGTTAAGATAATCATTTATTATTTTAAGAAATTTTTAATTTCATAGTTTGAAGTTTTGAAGAGAATTTATTCTATTTTTGCCTCATCTGAAAAATTTTCCATTACTGCCTCTGATAAGTTGAATGATTTATCCTCAAACTTGATGTCATTTTATAGAAGAGTTCAAGAGATCAAATGAGATATGGTATCCTTGGAAACCATTCAAGATTTAAGGAAATATATCCTTTATGAACTAATTCTTATTAAAGATGATTCTCAAATAGGAAGAGAAGGAATCTGTAAAAAGATAAATGAATTGGTTGGTTTTATTAATGATGTTTATGTATATCTTAAGAAAACTTTCGTGGAGACCCAATATTTGACTAAGGGTATTTTTACATTGATTTATCAATAGAAATCTACTATAAATAAGAATATACCATCCTTGATAGATCCACTCCATAAAATCTTGAAAGAAGTTCTACATTTTTCTTCATCAGATTATGAATATACTCAATTTGATAAAGTAGTTGACATGTTGAGAGATCTGAGAGACCTACAAAAATTGAGATAGTTTCTAATAAGTTAAATAAGGTCATCTCACCACATATCATTTTTAATGATGTACTTCAATGGATTAATAATTCGTTTGAGCTATTAGAATTTTCATGTAAGGGAATTCAAGTGATGAATAAAAACTTAAATTATATGAATGGAGTTTCCAAAGGTGATATTTCTAATCATCGAGATTATTTTAGAGATGATATCATGAGAATACTATTTTATTTGGTATATTTATTTTCGGATGTCACTATTTCCTAGATAGAAATGTGTGCAAATCAATATTTTTATCTTAGAAGAAGGATACCACTTAAAGATAATCCAACTATATTTTTTTGGAGATATCATTTAAAGAATTCATGTTTTTTCCATCCTTCTGCCATAATAGAAAGAGATAACACCACAACCAAATCTTAATTTCAGAGAGAAGCATATACCTATGGTCTAAAAATTACTTTTACCAAATTCCATTTCCCTTATCTACTAATGATTATTTTGATGGCGAAAGATCTAAGAAGCTTTATAATGATATTATGGCTATGCTCAAGAAACCAGTTGATGACACTTTTGGTCATGTTTTAGAAGGGAATTGAACTTCATTATCTATCCCCAATCTAGGAAACTTTCATACCAGTTTTGGATCTCCAAATACCAATCCCAAGAACTAATACTGATGTCTTTTTCTTATTAGTTTTTGTTTTACTATCTTACATAGTGCCGATTCACTTCTATTCTTTGAATAATTGAAATTATACACATTGTGTTTTATTAGTTTCACATTGTCTTGTTTTTACATACTATTTACTTTTATATATCTAAGTACACTATTAAATTAAATTCATTTTAGTAATCTATAATCTTTCAAGTTTATAATTTATTATTCTACATTAAATTTGTTTCTAATCACTCTGATTGTTCTACATTTTGATATCAAAAAAGGGATAAGAGTGTTAACATGAAATTTAACCCTTTATTCCATTTAATTTGTAATAGGTTTTATAATCATCAAAAGGGGGTATTGTTAGACATTTTTAAATTGTTCCTATATATCTCAATATTTCATATATTTCAATGCTCACAAAATCCTCATTTTTGTAATGATAAACTCTAACTAAGTGTTTTCAGGTTGTTATGAGTCTTCATTAAAGAAATATTTTATTTTGGAATATTTTGGTTAAACCTGAATTTTTGAATTTCAAATAAAAAGTTAGAGGAAAATATCATATGAGATGATAAATTATCATATGAGGTGATAATTTATTATTCGAGTTGTAATTTGTCTTCCACTACCATGAATTCTACTTTCTACCAAAGGAAATCATCATATGTATAAGGACCTGACCTTATTACATTAAATAATTTTTATTTTAGACAAGAAATAATTTCCATTTACATTGAGGATATTTTTAAGTTTATATTGTTATAGAATCGGGACATAATACATTCATAACCTTACACATTGTTACAGAGTGGATACCATAAAAACAGTTTCCATTTTTTTCAAAATATAAAACATTAAATCTTAAAACATGATTTCTTTAGAAATTATTAAAATGTTTAACTTGGATTCCTTATTTGTAATACACATCCTAATGAATTGTGAAAAGAATTTAAAAAAAACTTTGTATGAGCACAAAATATCTCAGTAAGGGATGTAAAATAAGGAAAGAGCACATTAGTCCATGAATAATTGTAACATATGAATTTTTTTTCAAAAGACATGCTTGTCACCCATATATACTTACTTTATAAAATATGATATTTACACAAGATCCACAAAAAACATGATAACATAAAAACAATCATAAAATTATCTTGGGGAATTAATTACATAACCTTGTAACCCTCTCTACTACCTCATAGTTTGTAACCCTCACGACTACCTTATAGTTTGTATAACTATTGCAGTTACACTTGGAGTAACCATACGACCGACCTCCAACTTACACATAAACAATGAATTAGAGGGAGATATATATACCAACCTTCATCATAAATAATTCACAAGAACCATAACATAATCATACAACATTAATAATAGCATAAAAACATTGCTTTTGAATTTTGTAAAATAGAATTTAAAAAGAGGATTTTAAAAGAAAAGCCCCTACATAAATCATATAATTGAAGATAGACTTAATAGAGTTGATTTAATATGTATATACACTTTAATTATACATATTTAAACATAATATAAACAAAACCCATCACACAATCAATTTTAGTACCACATAAATAATGAAGTAGAAGGTTAACCCAAAGGATGGAAATCAGGTTAAGAATTCCCTTACTTCAGGTTTATCTTACTTCCAACTCATTTAAACCTCTTGTATAATAGTTAAAAGAGTGTTATTAATATATTAAAGAATCATATCTATATTTATCATACATTATATGATCATTTAATTACATTATTTCACCCTTTAATTGTTAGTATTTTGTTCCTTGCACTGTTTTGGGTGAGTTCTTTACATGATTTTCATGATCGGTTCATGATGGATTGTTCTTTTCAATTGGATGTGAAACTCCAGAATTGGAATGGAGTAGTATTTAAATATTTACAGAACCATAACTTATACCATTTATCATTTTTAATTATTACATGATGATGATTCATAAGTTAAAACATTAGTGATGTTCATTTAGATCATTTTAGTGGTCCTTTGATAATAACAACCTCATTTTGTTTTATAATCTAAAACCATGTGTACAAAATAATTACAGAATCACGAATGAAACATAATACAAATATTATAACCTGGTTCAACCATAAAAATGGTTTCACGACCATACTTGAAATAATTAATGCAAATTAAAATCACATCATCTATGATGTCGGTAATTAGACACATCACATACAATGTTTTTATTCCTTGAATAAGTGGGAGAGGAGAAGAATAATGGTGATGAATTTTACATGAAACTGAGAAAATATAGAATATTAATGATTTATGGAGATTTTATTCATCTTGGGTAATAATATATGAGTAAATAATAAGTAAATAAAGTAACTCAAAATAAAAGAATAATAGAGGAATCCCTTACAAACATTCGACAGCCTAAAGACTATGCAACATGGTTTTAGAAAATATTACAAATAGAGGGGACAAGTGTCACCCATACATAAATGAAACATAATAAAAAATAGATCAATAACAATAAGGAAATAAGAACATGGTATGGAATCTTGAAAGTTATACCACATAAAAGAGAAATTGAATGAAAAAAGAAAAAATTTGATAATTTTCTTACCTTGTTGAGTAACTCCTAGAACTTGAAGGTTGGGACCTTGGGGGCTTGAGGAAACCTTGGGAGGAATAATAGGGAGGTAAGGAGGCCAGAGATTTTCTGAGGAAAAATTGGGAATGAATTTAATTAATGAATGGGTTGGTATTTATAGCAAAGGTGAGGGATTATTTTAATAATTTCCACAGGACACCTCATTTGTGGTATTTGTAAAACCACGGGCTTTCCCAGGGTATTTCTCATGGTATAAGACACTTAGGAAACCTCATAAATTATTTTACTATACAAAAGTCTACCAGATTTATTACATAATTATTACATCATTAATGATATCATTAACACACTGAAACTCAAAATTGTATTTTTTACTATTCACCGAAAAATCATCTGTTTCAGAAAAACACCAAAACTTTACCCTTAAAATTTTTCAATGTATAGAATTCAAAAATGAACTCTATTTTTTAAAAATAATTTTATAAATATTATTAATTTAATTTTTAAATAAAATCATACTTAATTCAAAAATTAACAATTTAAATTCTATAACTGCTTTTAAATCACATTGAAAAATTAACCAAAAGTAATTATCTTAAATCCTTAATAAAATAAAATAATAACACAATTTAATATTTATTAGGGTCATATTACTATTCATATTTCTATTCATAAGGGTATGTTACTATTCACTAAAAAACAAGTTGGTTTCATTAGACTCCAAATGACTTACTGAACACAATTGTAGATGACTGTTTTTCAAAATTCAAAAAATAAAAGTAGTATAATTATGTTTAAAGGATAGTTATAATTATCTACTTAAAACAAAGTTTCATGAATTCAATTTATTTTTAGAAAACCTTGGGGTGTTACATCATCCCAACCTTCTAGAAATTTCTTCCTTACAATTTTATTTACTTATTAAACAACAGAGGGTATTTTTTCCTCATATCATTTCCAGACTCCCATGTTGCTTCTTCAACCATGTTTTTTATCCACAAAACCTTTACCTGATGGATTACCTTATTCCAAAATACCTATTCCCTTCGATCAAGAATATGAAATGGTTTCTCTACATAAGAAAGGTTCTCTTCTAGCTGAACTGCTTCTGGGCTCAAGACATGTGATTAATCTGGCACATACTTCCTCAACATTAAAACATGAAAAACATTGTGTGCCTGAGACAAACTTGGAGGAAAATCTACTCGGTATAAAACTATTCCAAAATTCTTTAGGATTTCAGAAGGGACGATGAACCGCAGACTTAGCTTCCCTTTCTTACCGAAATGCATCCCACTTTTCCAAGGAGAGATATTAAGGAAAACATGGTCACCTACCTCGAAAGATAAGTCTTTACTTCTATTATCTGTGTAACTTTTCTGTCTACTCTAAGTTGTCCTCATGTGCTGCTAGATTATATTCACTTTCCAGCCACTTTTTCTACTAATTTTGGCCCCATCAACTTTCTTTCAATGACTTTATCCCAAAACACCGGAGTCCAACACTGCTTCCCATACAGTTCCCCGAATGGTGCCATATGTATACTGGAATGAAAGCTTTTATTATAATAAAATTCAACTAAAGAAATATATTGATCCCAAATTCCCTGGTATTCCATTGAACAATCTCAAATCATATCCTCAATAGTCTGAATCATTTGTTCTAACATCCCATCTGAATAAGAATGAAAAGATGCACTGAAAATTAATTCTGTGCCCAACGACTTCTGAGGTCCCTTCCAAAAGTTAGAAGTGAACATGGGATCCCGATTAAATACAATGGAAAACAGAAATCTATGTAACTTGATAATCTCCTTTAGGTATAGTCGAGAAAGCTAATCCAAAGACATTGTATCTTGAATAGAAAGAAAATGTACAAATTTTGTCAGCCGATCAATAATAACCCAAATTTCATTATTACCTTGAGAATTCTTTGGTAGTCCTACCACAAAGTCTATAGATACATTCTCCCATTTCAACTCTGGCACTGGAAAAGGCTGAAGCATCCCCTTTGGTAACTGCCACTCTGCTTTAACCTGTTGACATGTCAAACATTTCATGGTAAAATCATCAATATCAATTTTCATTCCATCCCACCAATAATATTCCCGAAGGTCTCTATACATATTACTACTGCCAGGATGAACTAAAAATGGAGAACTATGAGCTTCAAAAAACAAGTATTTCTTCAACTAAAAATCACAAGGCACACACAACCTTTTTCCAAATCTTAAAACACAATCTTTATCAAGATTAAATTTTGGAAACTTACCCATTTTAACCAATTCTACCTTTTTTTATATCTCACAGTCTTCCTTCTACACTTGCTTAATTCTATCTGATAATGATGACTTCACTGAAACCTGAGACAAAACATATGTATTCCGTACACCAATAACTTCTAAGTCAAAATTAATCAAATCATTAATCAAGGGATCATGTTCCAAATGTAACATGGTTAATGATATATGATGTTTTTGACTCAAGGAATCCTCCACTTTGTTTGATTTTACAGGATCGTAATTGATCGTGAAATCATAATCCTTTATCCGTTCTAGGCATATTCTCTACCTCATGTTTACTTCCTTATGAGTGAATATATATTTCAGACTTTTATGGTCAATATATATTTGAAATTTGGCTCTGTATAAATGATGCCTCCAAATTTTCAAAGAAAAAACCATAGATGCCAATTCCAAATTATGTGTGGGATAATTTAACTCATGAGGATTAAGTTGTCTTAAAGCATAAGCAATTACTCGATCATTTTTCATCAAAACACAACCAATTCCTTTCAAAGAAGAATAACTGTAGATGAAAAACTCACCATTTTGAGATGGCAAGGCCAAAAACAGAGCATTCACCAATATCTTCTTCAGTTCCTAAAAAAAAATCACATTATTCTATCCAAACAAATTTAACCCATTTTTGTATTAACATAGTTATTGGGATAGATAATCGTGCAAAGTTCTTAACAAACCGTTAGTAATAACCTGCCAATCCAAGAAAACTGCGAATCTCTGTAACATTTGTAGGTCTTATCCATTCATCAAATACTTTTGTTTCGGAAGGATCAACTGTTATTCCATCCTTATTTACAATGTTCCTAAGAAAAGAAATCTTTTGAAACAAAAAATCACACTTTCTTAATTTTAATAAAATTTATTTTCTTTTAAGGTTTGTAAAAAAACTCATATATGTTTTTCATGCTCCTCTTTATTTTTAGAAAATACCAAAATGTCATCAATAAACACAACCACAAACTTATCTAAGAACTCATTAAATATTCTATTAATAAGATTCATGAATATAACAAGTGCATTAGTTAACCCAAATGGCATAAACACAAATTCATAATGCCCATATCTAGTACAAAAGGCTATTTTTGGGATGTCATCCTCCTTCACCTTCAGCTTATGGTATCGAGATCTCAAGTCAATCTTGGAAAAGTACCGAGCTCCCTAGAGCTGATCAAACAAGTCATCGATGTGATGTAAAGGATACTTGTTTATAACAGTGATGTTATTAAATTCTCTATAATCAATGAAAATTCTCATGGAACCATTTTTCTTTTAAACAAACAAAACAAAAGCTCCCCATAGTGAAGTGCTAGGACGAACAAAGCCTTTATTAAGCAAATCCTACAACTGAATTTTCAATTCAAGAAGTTCTATTTGAGCCATATGATATGGGGGTTTTTAAATTGGCTTAGAATCAGGAACTAAGTCAATTGTGAATTAAACTTCCTGATTAGGTATGACACTGGATAACTCATTAGAAAAAACATCAAGGTATTCATTTACCACAGGCACATCATCAATCTGAATAGTTCCCTTGTTTTCAACAATATTAGCAAGACAACTTTCATTTCCATCTTTAAATAGTTTCTCATCTTCCTGATATGTTATCAATTTTATGGGTCCATTCTTGTATACAAAATGAAACTATTTTAAAAAGAAACTTCTTTATCTCTATAGTATATCTTATCATGATAAATATAAAGGCAATCCATTCCCAGAATAACATCAAACTCGACTAAGGAAAAAAAAATGTTTGCAGGTCAAGTATTTCCACAGAACACAATATAAAGATTTTTATAGTTTCTATTTGCTATAATATTTCCCCCTGTTGTTTTAACAAAAAGTTTCGGTTTCATTTGTTGAGGTGATATTTCCAATTTTCCCGAAAATTTCTCAGAGATGAAGGAATGTGTAGACCCCGTAGCCAACAAAACATCAGCAAAATCCGAGTAAACACATGAAGCACCCAATACAACTTCATTGGATGGACCGAAATCTACTGGCGTAGTCTCAAAGGATCTCACTACACATTTCTTCTTATAGTCTGGCTTCTTTGCATCATTTGGATCACTCTTTGGGAATGAATTTTCATAGTGACCCATCTCACCACATTTAAAACACTTTACAGTTTTCTTATCAGGATTAGTCTTAGAATAATTTTCATTACAAGCTCGAGCCATATGTCCAAAATTTCCACATTTAAAACACTTCCCAGTTTTTTTAAGACATTCCCCAGGGTGTTTCTTTCCACACTTTTCACAAACTGGAAATTGGATTTTCTTACCATCAGATTTATTTGATTGATTATTACCCATCACTTTTCATCTAGACCCCTTCTTCTCCTTATTTCAAAAATGCACATGATCATCATAAAACTCTATCTCTACCCTCTCAGCACATCGTCCAAGTTTCTCGTAACTTTTGAATTCATGGGAGGCCAATTCCCTTCGATACCTTGGATTCAATCCTGAGTAAAAGAGGTTGATTTTTCTATCAAGATCCAGAATAAGATTTTGAGCATACCTCACCAGTTAGGTGAATTTTTCTTCATGCACAGCCACTGAATCTTCCTTCTTTTTCTTCAATTCAAGTAATTTCTTCTCTATCCTAAGTCGTACCACCTTAGGAAAATATTTTTCAAGGAAAAGACTTTTAAATTCATCCCACTCTAAGGTATCAATATTATCTCTATCCCTGATATTCATTACCATTGACCACCACCGATCAACTTCTTCTTCAAAATGATAAATGGAAAGACTTACCTTTTGATTATCTGAACATCTCATAACATCGAATATCTTTTCAAGGGATTTAATCCATCCTTCAACCGCTACTGGGTCAGAAGATCCATTGAAAACAGGTGGGTGTTTTCTCATAAAATGTTCCACTATTGTCATGTTTCGTTGTGGTACCTATGGTTGTTCTCCTGAATGGATTACAAAACCATTTATTTCTTACGTTAGCTGAGCCATTACAATCACAAACTACTAAGTTCTAATCCCTAACATTACGGGCTGTAGATTCGGAAGGATTTCATTCTGGCGGTGCCTCTCCTCTTCAGCCTCCCTATTTATTCTACAGACAACCATTATGAACAAACATATCTTAGATGAAGCAACATGGTAATCTTTAAATTATATAACATTTCAAATTAATCATAGCGTAAAAATAATTTATTTTATTCTTTTAACATCATCCTAACCTCTAAAGTTATCTAAACTATCCTCTGATACCAACTATAAGGACCCGACCTTATTACATTACACAATCTTTATTTTAGACAAGAAATCATTTCCATTTACATTGAAAATATTTTCAAGTTTAGAGCTTTAGATAATTGGGACATAATACATTCATAACCTTACACATTGTTACAGAGTGGATACCATAAAAACAGTTTCTATTTTTTTTAAATATAAAACATTAAAGCTTAAAACATGATTTCTTTGGAAATTCTTCTAACGTTTAACTTGGCTTAATTATTTGTCTTTCACATCCTTATGACCTGTGAAAATCATTTTAAAAAAACTTGGTATGATCAAAAAAATCTTATTAAGGGATGTAAAAGAAGGAAAGAGCACATTAGTCCATGATTACTTGTAACATATGAAAACATTTTCTAAAGACATGCTTGTCACCGATATATACTTACTTTATGAAACATGAGATTTAAACAAGATACAAAAAAAACATGAGAACATAAACACAATCATAAAGGTATCTTGGGGCATTACTTACATAACCTTGTAACCCTCTCGGCTACCTTATAGTTTGTAACCCTCACAACTACCTTATAGTTTGTGTAACCATCGCAGTTACACTTGGAGTAACCATACGACCGGCCTCGAACTTACACATACCCAATTAATTGGAGGTAGAAATAGGTCCCACCATTCATCATAAACAATTCCCAAGAACCAGAACATAATCATACAACATGAATAATATCATAAAAACATTTCTTTTGAATTTTGTAAAATAGAATTTTAAAAGAGGATTTTAAAAGAAAAGCCCCTTACATAAATCATATAATTGAATAGAGACTTAATAGAGTGGATGGAATATGTATATACACTGTAATTAGACATAATTAAACATAATATAAACAAAACCCATCACACAATCAATTTTAATACCACATAAATAACAATGTAGAAGGTTAACCCAAAGGATGGAAATCATGTTAAGAATTCCCTTACCTCAGGTTTGTCTTACTTCCAACTTGTTTAAAACTCCTGTATAATAGTTAAAATATTGTTATTAATATATTAAAAAATCATATCCATCTTTATCATACCTTATATGATCATTTAATTACATCATTTTACCCTTTAACTGTTAGTATTTTGTTCCTTGCACTGTTTTGGGTGAGTTCTTTACATGATTTTCATGATCGGTTCTTGATGGATTGTTCTTGTCAATTGGAATTGAAACTCCATAATTGGAATGGACTAGTATTTAAATATTTAAAGAACCATAACTTATACCATTTATCATTTTTAATTCTTACATGATGATGATTCATAAGTTAAAACATTAGTGATGTTCGTTTAGATCATTTTAGTGGTCCTTTGATAATAACAACCTCATTTTGTTTTATAATCTAAAACCATGTGTACAAAATAATTACAGAATCATGAATGAAACATAATACAAATATTATAACCTGGTTCAACCATAAAAATGGTTTCACGACCATACTTGAAAGAATTAATGCAAATTAAAATCACATCATCTATGATGTCGGTAATTAGACACATCACATACAATGTTTTTATTCCTTGAATAAGTGGGAGAGGAGAAGAATAATGGTGATGAATTTTACATGAAACTGAGAAAATATAGAATATTAATGATTTATGGAGATTTTATTCATCTTGGGTAATAATATATGAGTAAATAATAAGTAAATAAAGTAACTCAAAATAAAAGAATAATAGAGGAATCCCTTACAAAAATTCGACAGCCTAAAGACTATGCAACATGGTTTTAGAAAATATTACAAAGAGAGGGGACAAGTGTCACCCATACATAAATGAAAAATAATACAAAATAGATCAATAAAAATAAGGAAATAATAACATGGTATGGAATCTTTAAAGTTATACCACATAAAAGAGAACTTGAATGAAAAAAGAAAAAAAGTGATAATTTTCTTACCTTGTTGAGTAACTCCTAGAACTTGAAGGTTGGGACCTTGGGGGCTTGAGGAAACCTTGGGAGGACTAATAGGGAGGTAAGGAGGCCAGAGATTTTCTGAGGAAAAATTGGGAATGAATTTAATTAATGAATGGGTTGGTATTTATAGAAAAAGTGAGGGATTATTTTAATAATTTCCACAGGACACCTCATTTGTGGTATTTGTAAAACCACGGGCTTTCCTAGGGTATTTCTCATGGTATAAGACACTTAGGACACCTCATAAATTATTTTACTATACAAAAGTCTACCAGATTTATTACATAATTATTACATCATTAATGATATCATTAACACACTGAAACTCAAAATTGTATTTTTTACTATTCACCGAAAAATCATCTGTTTCAGAAAAACACCAAAAATTTACCCTTAACATTTTTCAATGTATAGAATTCAAAAATGAACTCTATTTTTTAAAAATAATTTTATAAATATTATTAATTTAATTTTTAAATAAAATCATACTTAATTCAAAAATTAACAATTTAAATTCTATAACTGCTATTAAATCACATTGAAAAATTAACCAAAACTTAATTATCTTAAATCCTTAATAAAATAAAATAATAACACAATTTACTATTTATTAGGGTCATATTACTATTCATATTTCTATTCATAAGGGTATGTTACTATTCACTAAAAAACAAGTTGGTTTCATTAGACTCCAAATGACTTACTGAACACAATTGTAGATGACTGTTTTTCAAAATTCAAAACATAAAAGTAGTATAATTATGTTTAAAGGCTAGTTATAATTATCTACTTAAAACAAAGTTTCATGAATTCAATTTATTTTTAGAAAACCTTGGGGTGTTACATCATCCCAACCTTCTAGAAATTTCTTCCTCACAATTTTATTTACTTATTAAACAACAGAGGGTATTTTTTCCTCATATCATTTCCAGACTCCCATGTTGCTTCTTCAACCATGTTTTTTATCCACAAAACCTTTACCTGGTGGATTACCTTATTCCAAAATACCTATTCCCTTCGATCAAGAATATGAACTGGTTTCTCTACATAAGAAAGGTTCTCTTCTAGCTGAACTGCTTCTGGGCTCAAGACATGTGATGAATTTGGAACATAATTCCTCAACATTAAAACATGAAAAACATTGTGTGCCTGAGACAAAATTGGAGGAAAATCTACTCGGTATAAAACTATTCCAAAATTCTTTAGGATTTCAGAAGGGACGATGAACCGCAGACTTAGCTTCCCTTTCTTACCGAAATGCATCCCACTTTTCCAAGGAGAGATATTAAGGAAAACATGGTCACCTACCTCGAAAGATAAGTCTTTCCTTCTGTTATCTATGTAACTTTTCTGTCTACTCTAAGTTGTCCTCATGTGCTGCTAGATTATCTTCACTTTCCAGCCACTTCTTCTACTAATTTTGGCCCCATCAACTTTCTTTCACTGACTTTATCCCAAAACGCTGGAGTCCAACACTGCTTCCCATACAGTTCCTCGAATGGTGCCATATGTATACTGGAATGAAATCTTTTATTATAAGAAAATTCAACTAAAGAAAGATATTGATCCCAAATTCCCTGGTAGTCCATTGAACAATCTCAAATCATATCCTCAATAGTCTGAATCATTTGTTCTAACATCCCATCTGAATGAGAATGAAAAGATATACTGAAAATTAATTCTGTTCCCAACGACTTCTGAGGTCCCTTCCAAAAGTTAGAAGTGAACATGGGATCCCGATTAAATACAATGGAAAACAGAACTCTATGTAACTTGATAATATCCTTTAGGTATAGTCGAGAAAGCTGATTCAAAGACATTGTATCTTGAATAGAAAGAAAATGTACAAATTTTGTCAGCCGATCAATAATAACCCAAATTGCATTATTACCTTGAGAATTCTTTGGTAGTCCTACCACAAAGTCTATAGATACATTCTCCCATTTCAAATCTGGCACTGGAAAAGGCTGAAGCATCCCCTTTGGTAACTGCCACTCTGCTTTAACCTGTTGACATATCAAACATTTCATGGTAAAATCAGCAATATCAATTTTCATTCCATCCCACCAATAATATTCCCGAAGGTCTCTATACATATTACTACTGCCAGGATGAACTAAAAATGGAGAACTATGAGCTTCAAAAAACAAGTATTTCTTCAACTAAAAATCACAAGTCACACACAACCTTTTTCCAAATCTTAAAACACAATCTTTATCAAGATTAAATTTTGGAAACTTACCCATTTTAACCAATTCTACCTTTTTTTATATCTCACAGTCTTCCTTCTACACTTGCTTAATTCTATCTGATAATGATGACTTCACTGAAACCTGAGACAAAACATATGTATTCCCTACACCAATAACTTCTAAGTCAAAATTAATCAAATCATTAATCAAGGGATCATGTTCCAAATGTAACATGGTTAATGATATATGATGTTTTTGACTCAAGGAATCCTCCACTTTCTTTGATTTTACAGGATCGTAATTGATCATGAAATCATAATCCTTTATCCGTTCTAGGAATATTCTCTACCTCATGTTTACTTCCTTATGAGTGAATATATATTTTAGACTTTTATGGTCAATATATATTTGAAATTTGGCTCCGTATAAATGATGCCTCCAAATTTTCAAAGAAAAAACCATAGATGCCAATTCCAAATTATGTGTGGGATAATTTAACTCATGAGGATTAAGTTGTCTTAAAGCATAAGAAATTACTCGATCATTTTTCATCAAAACACAACCAATTCCTTTCAAAGAAGAATCACTGTAGATGAAAAACTCACCATTTTGAGAAGGCAAGGCCAAAAACAGAGCATTCACCAATATCTTCTTCAGTTCCTGAAAAAAAAATCACATTCTTCTATCCAAACAAATTTAACCCATTTTTGTATTAACATAGTTATTGGGATAGATAATCGTGCAAAGTTCTTAACAAACCGTTAGTAATAACCTGCCAATCCAAGAAAACTGCGAATCTCTGTAACATTTGTAGGTCTTATCCATTCATCAAATACTTTTGTTTCGGAAGGATCAACTGTTATTCCATCCTTATTTACAATGTTCCTAAGAAAAGAAATCTTTTGAAACAAAAAATCACACTTTCTTAATTTTAATAAAATTTATTTTCTTTTAAGGTTTGTAAAAAAACTCATATATGTTTTTCATGCTCCTCTTTATTTTTAGAAAATACCAAAATGTCATCAATAAACACAACCACAAACTTATCTAAGAACTCATTAAATATTCTATTAATAAGATTCATGAATATAACAAGTGCATTAGTTAACCCAAATGGCATAACCACAAATTCATAATGCCCATATCTAGTACAAAAGGCTATTTTTGGGATGTCATCCTCCTTCACCTTCAGCTTATGGTATCCAGATCTCAAGTCAATCTTGGAAAAGTACCGAGCTCCCTAGAGCTGATCAAACAAGTCATCGATGTGACGTAAAGGATACTTGTTTATAACAGTGATGTTATTCAATGCTCTATAATCAATGAAAATTCTCATGGAACCATTTTTCTTTTAAACAAAAAAAAAACAGGAGCTCCCCATAGTGAAGTGCTAGGACGAACAAAGCCTTTATTAAGCAAATCCTACAACTGAATTTTCAATTCAAGAAGTTCTATTTGAGCCATATGATATGGGGGTTTTTAAATTGGCTTAGAATCAGGAACTAAGTCAATTATGAATTAAACTTCCTGATTAGGTATGACACTGGATAACTCATTAGAAAAAACATCAAGGTATTCATTTACCACAGGCACATCATCAATCTGAATAGTTCCCTTGTTTTCAAAAATATTAGCAAGACAACTTTCATTTCCATCTTTAAATAGTTTCTCATCTTCCTGATATGTTATCAATTTTATGGGTCCATTCTTGTATACAAAATGAAACTATTTTAAAAAGAAACTTCTTTATCTCTATAGTATATCTTATCATGATAAATAGAAAGCCAATCCATTCCCAGAATAACATCAAACTCGACTAAGGAAAAAAGAAAGGTTTGCAGGTCAAGTATTTCCACAGAATACAATATAAAGATTTTTATAGTTTCTCTTTGCTATAATATTTCCCCCTGGTGTTTTAATAAAAAGTTCCGGTTTCATTTGTTGAGGTGATATTTCCAATTTTCCCGAAAATTTCTCAGAGATGAAGGAATGTGTAGACCCCGTAGCCAACAAAACATCAGCAAAATCCGAGTAAACACATAAAGCACCCAATACAACTTCATTGGATGGACCGAAATCTACTGGCGTAGTCTCAAAGGATCTCACTACACATTTCTGCTTATAGTCTGGATTCTTTGCATCATTTGGATCACTCTTTGGGAAGGAATTTTCATAGTGACCCATCTCACCACATTTAAAACACTTTACAGTTTTCTTATCAGGATTAGTCTTAGAATAATTTTCATTACAAGCTCGAGCCATATGTCCAAAATTACCACATTTAAAACACTTCCCAGTTTTTTTAAGACATCCCCCAGGGTGTTTCTTTCCACACTTTTCACAAACTGGAAATTGGATTTTCTTACCATCAGATTTATTTGATTGATTATTACCCATCACTTTTCATCTAGACCCCTTCTTCTCCTTATTTCAAAAATGCACATGATCATCATAAAACTCTATCTCTACCCTCTCATCACATCGTCCAAGTTTCTCGTAACTTTTGAATTCATGGGAGGCCAATTCCCTTCGATACCTTGGATTCAATCCCGAGTAAAAGAGGTTGATTTTTCTATCAAGATCCAGAATAAGATTTTGAGCATACCTCACCAGTTAGGTGAATTTTTCTTCATACACAGCCATTGAATCTTCCTTCTTTTTCTTCAATTCAAGTAATTGCTTCTCTATCCTAAGTCGTACCACCTTAGGAAAATATTTTTCAAGGAAAAGACTTTTAAATTCATCCCACTCTAAGGTATCAATATTCTCTCTATCCCTGATATTCATTATCATTGACCACCACCGATCAACTTCTTCTTCAAAATGATAAATGGAAAGACTTACCTTTTGATTATCTGAACATCTCATAACATCGAATATCTTTTCAAGGGATTTAATCCATCCTTCAACCGCTACTGGGTCAGAAGATCCATTGAAAACCGGAGGGTGTTTTCTCATAAAATGTTCCACTATTGTCATGTTTCGTTGTGGTACCTATGGTTGTTCTCCTGAATGGATTACAACACCATTTATTTCTTACGTTAGCTGAGACATTACAATCACAAACTACTAAGTTCTAATCCCTAACATTACGGGCTGTAGATTCGGAAGGATGTCATTCTGGCGGTGCCTCTCCTCTTCAGCCTCCCTATTTATTCTACAGACAACCATTATGAACAAACATATCTTAGATGAAGCAACATGGTAATCTTTAAATTATATAACATTTCAAATTAATCATAGCATAAAAATAATTTATTTTATTCTTTTAACATCATCCTAACCTCTAAAGTTATCTAAACTATCCTCTGATACCAACTATAAGGACCCGACCTTATTACATTACACAATCTTTATTTTAGACAAGAAATCATTTCTATTTACATTGAAAATATTTTCAAGTTTAGAGCTTTAGATAATTGGGACATAATACATTCATAACCTTACACATTGTTACAGAGTGGATACCATAAAAACAGTTTCTATTTTTTTTAAATATAAAACATTAAAGCTTAAAACATGATTTCTTTGGAAATTCTTCTAACGTTTAACTTGGCTTAATTATTTGTCTTACACATCATTATGACCTGTGAAAATCATTTTAAAAAAACTTGGTATGATCAAAAAAATCTTATTAAGGGATGTAAAAGAAGGAAAGAGCACATTAGTCCATGATTACTTGTAACATATGAAAACATTTTCTAAAGACATGCTTGTCACCCATATATACTTACTTTATGAAACATGAGATTTAAACAAGATACAAACAAAACATGAGAACATAAACACAATCATAAAGGTATCTTGGGGCATTACTTACATAACCTTGTAACCCTCTCGGCTACCTTATAGTTTGTAACCCTCACAACTACCTTATAGTTTGTGTAACCATCGCAGTTACACTTGGAGTAACCATACGACCGGCCTCGAACTTACACATACCCAATTAATTGGAGGTAGAAATAGGTCCCACCATTCATCATAAAAAATTCCCAAGAACCAGAACATAATCATACAACATGAATAATAGCATAAAAACATTTCTTTTGAATTTTGTAAAATAGAATTTTAAAAGAGGATTTTAAAAGAAAATCCCCTTACATAAATCATATAATTGAATAGAGACTTAATAGAGTGGATGGAATATGTATATACACTGTAATTAGACATAATTAAACATAATATAAACAAAACCCATCACACAATCAATTTTAATACCACATAAATAGCAATGTAGAAGGTTAACCCAAAGGATGGAAATCATGTTAAGAATTCCCTTACCTCAGGTTTGTCTTACTTCCAACTTGTTTAAAAATCCTGTATAATAGTTAAAATATTGTTATTAATATATTAAAAAATAATATCCATCTTTATCATACCTTATATGATCATTTAATTACATCATTTTACCCTTTAACTGTTAGTATTTTGTTCCTTGCACTGTTTTGGGTGAGTTCTTTACATGATTTTCATGATCGGTTCATGATGGATTGTTCTTGTCAATTGGAATTGAAACTCCATAATTGGAATGGACTAGTATTTAAATATTTAAAGAACCATAACTTATATCATTTATCATTTTTAATTCTTACATGATGATGATTTATAAGTTAAAACATTAGTGATTTTTGTTTAGATCATTTTAGTGGTTCTTTGATAATAACGACCTCATTTTGTTTTATAAATTTAAAAAATGTGTAAAAAAGAATTACAGAACTATTAATGAGACATAATACACATATTATAATCTGGTTCAACCATAAAATTTTTTTCATGACCATAATGTATATAATTAATTCAAATTGAAATCACATCATCCATTATGTCAGTAATTTGACACATCACGGATAATGTTTTTATTCCTCGAATAAGTGGAAGAGGAGAAGAAGAATGATGATGAATTTTACATGAACATGAGAACATAAAGAATATAAATTATTTATGGATATTTCATTCCTCTTGGGTAAGAATATATGAGTAATGAATAAGTAAAGAAAGGAACTCAAAATAAAAGAATAATTGAGAAATCCCTTATAAAACTTTGGCATTCTAACGACTATGCAACATGGTTTTAGAAAATATTAAAAAGATAGGGGAAAAGGGTCAACCATAAAAAAATGAACCATAATATAGAATAGATCAATAATAATAAGTAAATAAGAACATGGTATGTAAACTTGGAAGTTATACCACACAAAAGAGAACTTGAATAGAAAAGAATGAAATTGAGAATTTGTTTACCTTGTAGAGTAACTCCAAGAACTTGAAGGTTGGGACCTTAGGGGATTGAATAAACCTTGGGAGGACTAATATGGAGGTAAAGAGGCCGTATATTCATTGAGAAAAAATTTGGAATGAATTTAATGAAGGAATGGGTTGGTCTTGCTAGAAAAAGTGAGGGATTATTTTAATAATTTCCAAGGGACACCTCATTAGTGGTATTTGAAAAACCATAGGCTTGCCCATGATATTTTCCCATGGTATAAGAAACTTGGGACACATCATAACCAATTTTACTATACAAAAGTCAACCAGATTTATTATATCATTATTAAATCATTAATGATGTCATTAACACACTAAAACCCAAAATTGTATTTTTTTACTATTCCCCAAAAAATCAACTATTTCAGAAAAATATCAAAAATTTACCCTTACCATTTTTCTAAATGTAGAATTCAAAAATGAACTCCATTTTTTAAAAATAATTTTCAAATTATTATTAATTTAATTTTTAAATAAAATCATACTTAATTCAGAAATTAACAATTTAAATTCCATAACTGCTTTTAAATCACATTGAAAAATTAACCAAAAAGTAATATCTTAAAGCCTTAAGAAAATAAAACAATAACACAATTTACTATTTATTACGGTCATATTACTATTAATAAGGGTATTTTATTATTCAAAAAAAAGTTGGTTTCATTAGACTCCAAATGACTTACTGAACACAATTGTAGATGACCATTTTTCAAAATTCAAAACATAGAAGTAGTAAAATTATGTTTAAAGGATAGTTATAATTATCTACTTAAAACAAAGTTTCATGCATTAAATTTATTTTTAGAAAACCTTTGGGTGTTACAATATGATCATAGAGACATATTCATGTTGGATTTCAATTTCCTAACTAAGTAAATTATCAATGAAAGTATTACATATGAGATTTATAATAGAGTCAAAATAATGTCATATGTGTCATGATTTTGGTAATGGAATTTATCGTATGAAGTTGAAATTATCACGTGAAGTGCTAGATTGTCCTATGAGATCACAAAGATTGAATGTTGATATTTGAAAGAGGAAATTATCATATGAAGTGGAGATTTATCATACATGGGTCAAAAAATCATACGAGGAGATAAATTATCTTAATAAACAATGTTTCTAGTTAGTTTGTCCAACAAAAATAAGATTAAATTATGAAAGTTTTAAATATCATACAAAATATATTATCTTATAAATTTGAAGATTTCCTCTCAAATTTAAAGTAGTCTTTGATGTTTTAATTCAAGAATTTTGTTAAGTATTATGAATTTGTGAAGTCTAAAATGACCTATAAAAAAGACAATTCCCTCTGAAGTTGAATTATTTCAAAGCGATTATTTTAGGAATATTTATTCTCTCTTTCGTGGTATTTATTACCATTATAGAAACTTCAGAAAATTCCACACCTACTTTTATTTTTTTCATAAATTATGATGGATGGATAAGGAAAGACAAATTAAATAATACATATATTTATGAGAATGCATATAGTTTACACGAATACCATCATTACAATTAATAGAGATACTTGAGATTTATATTTTCGAAATCAAAAGTCATATATGAGAATAAATTTTGTACTTTTGGATTATTATATATATTATTGACCATTGGAGTATATAAGAAGTTTTGAATTGAAAATATATTGGGTGAAAAAAAGAGAATGAGATAGAGAATTACATAGAAATCAATAACACAAGTGAAGCATGATATTCTCTTAAGAATGTATACACTAATCTACTTTCTTATACATACAAGTCATTCCTTATTTTTTGAGAATAAGAAATTTTTAATGATTCTATTCTTTAGAGAACATATCTTCTACAGTCAAGAGACCATCAAGACCGGATTGTTTAATTCTTATCCTTTCCTTAGAAGAAACTCTAATATTTTTTTAATTTCATTTTTCAACTATGAGTTGAATATTTATCTATTTTATCGACACATTTATCTTTTGTGAAGACTATGGATAGGTCTTGTAAAAAGGGAGAGCCCTGTAAAATATCTTCTGACCTTTTTGTTATAAGTTGTAGTTTATTGACTCAACTATTGAGGCCCTTGATAAAATGACAAGGATAGTGAAAATCACTAACTTCATAGAGATATCATTAGTGGAGTGGAATCTAAGATTCTTATGCCCTGAACTACTATATATTCTTTGTAATCAATTATTTTATTTTCGGGTTTCATTTCTACTGTCTTTTGATAAAAGTATTAAGAATAGTTCAACGGATGAAGTTATTGGGGGTTAAAATTTTTAGAACACAATTCATACCCTCTTGAACCATTGAATAACTCTCTCTAGATCTAAAATTAGTTCCTTTCATTATCTCATCACATGTGATATCCATTTTGAGGTGCCAATGTTTAAAGCATCCAACACATAAAATATCCTCCTAGTTCATCATAATTTATTGAACATATCTAATTTTATTTTCTTATTTTGGTATTTAACATATTAGAATAAAATAAATAACTAAAAAACATATTGATACAAATCATGTCGATGTCACAAAACATTTAGTTTAGGAACAACACACAAAACATATCCATAGAGAAACTATCCACAAAACATGTAACAATACAAGTATTCTCTTGATGAGAATTTTGTCTCTACTCAAAATACAATGATAATTTCAGTGTTTTTGGGTTGAATAAAATCCATTTGGATTTAAATGAGGTGTTTAGGTGGCTGAATTAGTCACTATAATATGTTCATTGAGAAAATATTTATATATTTTGTTAAAAGTAAAAAATAGTAAATTTTTCTTGAAAAGAATGACATATTGAGAAATAGAATACACAATTGAGTCCTAAATGAGGTATTTACCTTATGATAATATTTTCATAATTGTTTTTTGATGTTAAGGCCTTATATTGTCAACAATGTGATTTTTAGAGTAAAAAATATTTATTTTGTTTGTAATACATGACTGAAACATTAAATTGATAATAACACATATTTTTTCCATAGGATAACACTAGTTTTAATTCTATTAAATTCTTTGAAAGTCATATTTATTGGAATGATTCATGTGATTTTTTTGTAGCACCAGGTGAAGTTGGTAAATGTTTTATAACATTGTTCTTTAGACATGCTTATGGATGAGAAGAAGTTAATATATTTCAAATAGTGTGTTGTAATGGGAGGTGGACTAGGTGAATTATTCTTGAATGGTATGTGATAAGAATATGGGATTTTTTATATGTCATTAGATTATCATGATATATTTAAAAATTTAATAAATAATCTATAACGGGGGAGGGAAATGAAATAATCCCATCCCACATTCCCCCCTTACCTAAGAGGTTGCCGGAGCTTAGGAAGAAAGCGGCAGTGGACAATGTGTTTCGAGAAGCGATTTGAGGTATGGTTCTTAGACCTAATCCATGAAGTTTTTTATTTCATTGTTAGTATTATTTTCATTTGAATTATAGATCTATGATAATATTTTTAAATTTATGATTTGAGAAAAATATGTAGTCGAACATCACAACAAGATGTTTGTAGTGGTGTAATAAAATCGATGTTCTGATAGTTAGATTGATAAGTATTCTATAGATAATGTATTGGAATGAACTGATCTCTCCCCAGAATTTGGAATCCTTAATGTCTAAATTTATGAAAAAAGAATTCGGTTTTGGATTTGTAACAACAAAAATAGCCAGGGTCTGGAGTTTTGTTGAGTTCCAAGAAGGTGGTTGTCGATAGTGTCACTAATGATGGTGAAGGAGTACTTGTGAAGAGGTATATTGCCCAAAATAATAAACAAAAAAAGTTAAAATGAATATTAAAAATAAAGAAACAAATGTGAGGCATTGGTCATGGTTGGAGGTTAACCCTAGAAGGTAACCAACAACACAAAATCATGGAAGGGGGAGGTGAAATACATTTCCCGCCCTCATTTAAATATTATATATATAATCATTTTTAATAATAATAATATTATTATTATTATTGTTATTTTTATTATTATTACTAATTCTAAAAATATGTATTATTGGCCCATCATCCAAATTAGACAAATTAATAGTCCATTTTTCATGTTTTTTCACAAGAATCGCAATGGGGAGGTTTTCAAGTTTAACAGATATTTTATGAATTCAAATTTAGGAATTTTAAGATATTGGATTTATAATAGAACATGGATATTTTTTATAGGTAATTCCTACCATGATGTGTTGATACCTTGGCACCGGTTTCTAGCTTTTGTCCTAATGGAGGTGGGGTTGGGGAGTTCACTTACCGGTGCACCGATACTTAACATATCAATATCAAAGTGGTGGGATGGAATTTGATGTTAGGAACATCTATGGATTGGTTGAGATAGTTTAAAACGAGTATTATTAAGGATATATATCACATGTTAACACAATATATGACTTTGTAAAGGATGCAGTAGTCAATGTACTCCTGATAATGACTCTTGTTGATGGCCCATGATAGTGGCCTTAGTATATGAACTAGGATTATAGAGGAGGGGGTTAGGGGTCATGCATCATATAGACCCAATATATAATTTTTGATATTTCATGGGTGATTTGATTTCATATGTGAATGGTTTTTATAAGATATATTGGAAAATGATTTCTTAATGTCTTCATTTTTTTCTATGATTTTGGTGTCAAGATATTGTTTGAGATACAATGGTTATGGATTTCAAAGATTGGGATGTTTCATGGTGTGGGGTTTCAATGGGGACTTGAGATAGTGACAAACGATGATACATTATGGAGTAGCTCTAATAGAGGATTTCTGAGGACCCAAACAGGCTCATACTGTAGTCATTCCATGCGGTAGTATAAATTCCTTTCAGGATGACATATAAATTCATTTTTTTAATTTCTATTTGTTGTGATATAGGTTGATTAGAATTTTTAATTCCTTTTTTCATGATATTTGAAACTCCATGGAATTATATTTGAAGTTGTAGGATTAGGCCACTAGCTTTGCATGAATCATAATGCCACTGGTTGGGGATTTTAATGGATTGGGTCTTTATGATTAAAGTACAAAAAAAAAAGTGTGATGAGTGATGGGAGCTATCCAGTAGTGACATATGATACTATAAGGAACTTACTTTTGTTATGAAATTTATCACAAGTAATGAACATAGAATTTTACAAAGGTAAGTAAATGGTGAATTCATTCTCAATTCCAGGTGAGGGGAAACCACTCAGGAATGCATTATAGTGCTTCTAATTCAGGTTAAGGCTATCTATTGGGTTGAAATCAAGGTATATCCTTAAAATTTTCTATGGATATTAGTGTGAGAATCAAAAAAACAAATATTAATATGGAGTCTCTCGATGGCACTATAAGTGTTGATCTTTCCTCACCAGATATGATAGAGTTCCAAATGAACTGTTTATGGTCATTTGTGTTGGTTTTTGGCATGAGAAATTATTTCTAGTTAAGTTTTGGGATTTTAAGAAGTTATTTTTCTTGAATTATTCTTAGTGTAACTAGATGGATACAACTTCACCTTTACAATGAATGCCTAGATTCAGGTTAGCGGAAGTAGCTGAGTGGAAGAAACTGAAAAAGAAATTATGTTCAAGTGTGGGAATGTAGAAGGAGTATCATCTAGATGCATGAAATTGGGGAGAAACCACATTTTGGAGGATATAGTGATGTATATGGATACACAGTTCTGGATGCACATATAAGTTCTGAAGGAAGTGGGGATGTCAGAAGAAACTATTTCCAGGTGACAAGAAAGATTGATGGAGTAAACGACTTGCGTAAAGGTCTCTTTTGATGTTATTTAAGGGTTCTCGAAATTCCAAAGGGATACGTAAGGGTTCTTCATAATATTATGTAAGAGTAAACTCATGGATTTTCTAGTAGAGAACATGTTTCTAATGTGAAACACTCCCGTGTTTTGTTCCAAATCATCATTTACCCTCTTTTCAAAGGCATGCAGTACTTGAGACTTTACCAATGAAACTTTATGTTGTGATTTGATTGAGAGGATGAGAGTTTGAGATCACCACACCCTTTTGGATAAAATTATTGTCTACTATAGGACCCTCTTAAAGATTTAAAACATATTCACAAATCCTTCTCAAATCCCTGTACGATACTGATTACCACCATGAAAGTTATCAATTTAAACCATGTATCAATGTGAACATTTGTATGTATTAGAGGTTATCCATATTTTATTTACTAGGTGATTATTCTATGTTTTAAATAAACATAGATAGGTATTCTATAATCTATCATCATCTAGGTAGGTAGTAGGTGTTATGGAGTTGGGATATGTCCCATGAAAGGTACTTCCTATATATCCCTATGAATGGAATCAGAACCCATATATCTTGGAACCACTTAATGGGGCACATCATACCTTTTAAGGTTGTGTGACCATGATTAAGGTGATTCCTTTTAATGTTGTGGAACCATGAAAAATGAAGTTCCTTTTAAGGTCTTTCATCCAGGACCTATTATGAGTAGTTTAGAATCATGTATAATGGTTTTTATGCTATGAGATTTAAATTTATGTGGTTAGGATTACTTTGAATAAGGATCCTAATAATGTTTTTTGGGACGTATTCATGAGAGAACCTTTATGGTCCATTCTATTTGTTGGTAGTGAAACATGAGAGGGTATAGTTATACTCAGAGGGTATATGGACCTTTGAGGAATGGTCCACGGGGAATATAACCTAGTGAGAATGGAATTCATATGGAATATATCCCAATGAGAATATGGTTTTGGATATTGGGTTTGAACCTCAAAGTGGCATCCTATATATCCTGGTTAAAAGAGTGGAACAATTTAAGGTCATGTGAAAAGACCAGTCCATGTAATTTAACATCACACAGTAAGGAAATTTGTGTCATGAAAGTGATGAAAAAAGAATATTGAGTGAGGATCATACATGGGAATCCCATTTTTATGTCTAAATCATGTGCGATGATGACTAGAAAAATAAGGATTACTAGAGTCATGAAGGATATGTACCTATGAGCTGGAATTTGGGGATTTCACTTAGTAGGATGATATTTCCTTACTTGAGAGAAGAAATGACACATTTAGGGTTTACACACATACTTACCATAGGTTCCTAACATGGTCTATGACTTGAGCGAAGACAAGTATTGTGAATTTCACATATTAGGATTCCCTAAACATTCCTTTGGATTATTTATCGGAATAAAGAGTTACAATGGATACTCATGCTGATTGGATACTGGATATGAGGCATCCAAGATGAGCATATTGAGTTTGGGGAGGTTTCACCAGCATCCTCACAACAAGGACCCTCATTATCAAGGGAATACATGATCATTATTACATTGAGGGTCCTATAGGTATGGGAGAAAAACATAATACGAATCCATTATCAAGGTAATAAATGATTTAGGGGGTGCACAATGGTGTGTATGACCCGATCATGTACCTAAGAATGTAGTGGGGGAGGCCTTTATGGAAGGATATTTCTATAGATTTGACCTTTTTGAATGGAATCTAGTGAGGTTATTTGGGTTGATTCGGCCTAGTTGGATGACCTGAGTGAAGGATAGAATATAGAGGAATACCTATTACCCATAGATGGGTTCCTTCACAAAGTTAAAAAGAATAGTTCAAATCATATATGGTATTATACTATTAAAAATAGGTTGATATATAATTTAGGGACTTTAATTTTCATATATCATTGGTGTAATATATGAATAAATACAGTCTGCTAACAACATGGAATTTAAGGTTTCTAGTTCATGAATGGTTTTACATAAATGACACTTCATGAATGGTTTCAGTGGGAATTATCTACTGAGGATCCTCACATATGGTCTTTATGGAGGATCCTATGAATGAATCTTTATGGATCCCATATATGATGAAGTAATTGTCACAAGTGTTAATTTTCAATACATTTCCCTTTATTCTTTATCAAGTTTGACCAAGTAATTTCCAAAATTATTTATTCAAAAAATTTAAAAAATTTAACACTTCATGAAAAATGCAATCACTATAAGGGAAAAGTTATATTTTTAAAAGTGAAAATGTTTCTCTAAATAGAAAATTCATCCCCCTAGAACTTCATTATAGGTATTTATTAGAATTTAATTCTTGAAATATATGATTGTATAGGAATCACATGATTTAAAACTTCACTTTTCAAAAATATATAAAGCTATTTTGAGTGGAAAAATTTCTACATAACATTAATGGAGAAACACCACCCTCTATAAAGAAAAAGTCAACCACGATGGTGGTTCATTATCACAAAATATTACTATCACTATTTTATAAATGATGGATGTGCATAAGGACTTTACACAACAATGATGGAGGTGTGCCTAATCTTATCAAATGATTCTCAGGCATGAATAATTTATGTGAATGTAAGGAATTTATGTGATCATGAAGGAGTTATGTATTGACACCACACAATATAGGACTTCTTGTGAATGATCATCCTTTCTTTATAAAAAACATCCCTTAACTATTTTTCCATTATTATTAAAATTAATCCCAACTTAAAATTATTAAAACTTTTGATCCATAAGTCTATTTTGGATCCCCATAGCTAGTGTTTTTTAAGGCCAAAAAGTTCCTAGAAGACCCTCAAAAAATGGGTTTGATAGTTTCAACACCCTATTTAATTAACAATAGTTAAAATACATGACCTACTCCCATTGGGAGGTTCCCACCACCATGTCACTATACCGTGATATTTTTTTAAGGAATCTTCATCCGTTAGTGTGTGAGCAATAATACAAAACACAGACACCCCATTTGCAAATTCTTTATGAAGAAAGATACTTTTCAACCCACACTTGAATTGTTTAATCTGAGTGAGGATCATATAATAGTTTCTATATAAAATTTTGTGATACACATTTTTAAATGCCAACAATTCACTATTCACCAAAAGGACTAGTTGAGGTGGTGGATACCTTTTTCTATGCGAAGGGTCATGCATGAATATTTGATACAAAGAACATAATATCCAAGGATACTAGAAGGTGGTGCAATCCGAACATTTTTATTGGAATCCATGGAGTTTTTCTTTAATTATGGGATGAAGACACATGTTCAGTGTGTATTGTAGAAGAGAACCAAAGTGTTAGAGGCTTGGTTTTGAAGGTTGTAATGTTGGATTCTACTAGGGCGATAGACTAGAAGAAGGATAGGGTACCATCCATCCCCATAGAGGTCTTTCTATAGAGTGATTTTCGTGGGTGTTTATTGTGTAGAGGAGTTTATATGGTTTTTTGAGTAGGGTTTCTATAATAATTCCCTTGAAACTTAGGCTAGGAAGGGTTTCTAGAAGGAGGGTCCATTGTAAACCAGTTTTCTCCCTTAATGGAAGAAATAAAAAATATTTCCTTTTGGATTTTGATTAACATTTGAACCATGTATTTTTTGTATGTTTTTATTCTTCTATTTATGTCGTGTGTTTTTTAATTATTGTTCCTTTTTTATGAAAGTTATTATAAAACATGTTAAAATTACATAACCAATCATATTAAAGGGAATATCAACATGGTGGGTAGGATGACTAGTCTTCCTAGTTTCAAACATTGATTTTGATGGGGCATGACATGGTATTTTAGACCCTTTAAGGTTCCTTTTTTACATAGGTATAGGTCTTGTAGATAACTTAAAAATGTTAGAGTCTGTATGGTTATTATTTTTTAGTTCAAGACCTTAGATATAGTATGGGATGGGTTTCAGAGGTTCATGTGGTAGGGAAAGTTCCTAAAGAGTGGTTTTATATATGTTGGATGGATAAATTTTGGTGGCATTGATTTGACAACAAATGGTATTAGAGATTGATTATAGAGCACTGATGGAGCGGTTTATAGATTTTTGGAAGAACCCCATTCATGTGTTGTTTAGTTTAGTTGTAAGACTATTGAGTAATTTTGGTTGAGTGGTTTACTGAGTATCCAAAATAATTTCACTAGTAAGATAGTGACGATACATGAGATTCTAGGTTTTTCAATGGAATGACATGATCTTTGGTTTAGAGGCATGTTATGTTATTGCGGTAGTGTTTGAAACTTGGTTGGAAGAATACTGAAGTCTTCCAAAAGATAGTCTTGATCACATATACCTATTCAAGTTCAATGGGAGTCATTATTTATAATGGATTGCGTTAAAATGGATAAGTTTTAGATTGTTGTTTTATGATGGAAGATTTGGAATTTGGAGGAAACCGGTGTTACTACTCCTAGACTATTCAGAAGTTCTGTTGATAGTGAATCAGTTGGATATGGGGTTTTTAGACAAATGGGAAACCACAACAAGAAAGCACAAGGAAATTTTCCAAAAGGCATGACCATATGAGTTTTCACATGACCCATAAGTTGGATTCCAAAACTATGATATGATTTAGGAAGAGGAATAACAAGTTGATGGTATTGAGACAGTGACCCAATTTGACATCTAACATTATAGAGGAAAAGGGAGATTATAGTAGGACTACTAAGACTAAAAGTTTTATTTAGAAGACTAACTTATGGATGTTCCATAAACCTCATAGCTGAGAGTGGGTGTCCATTTTTCTATCAATTATTCTCCAACCCAGTTGATTCAAGTTCTTATATATTTGGTATAATCACATAAAATTCAAGAAGGGAGCTTGAATTTTGTTTCTGGATGATTCGATTAGAGTATCAATCAAGACTATTAGAGAAGTGGTTGTTCTATCTAGACAATGAATTAAAGTAAGTAGTAAGTCATGATCCTAGTTAATGATAAGGTGAATCTAATGATCATCTAGGGAAAAGGATGAAGATTTACTAATGGTGTGAGATTTTGATATTGGATCGTGGTTATGTAAATTTCTTAAAGATAGAGATTTTTTATTAGATTATTTTTTTCAGAAAGAGAATTACATGATCGAAGGTCATTTTTTTTAAAAAGATGGAGGTAGTGGCATGGGAATACTTTTCACACAAATGTGAGAAGCAGATTTTTTCTTGTTCTATAAGGAGAGGCACTAGTGAATCGAAACTTTGTCTAGTTATGTTTTTTCTCATAGATCCATTGTACTTCATTACTTCATCGATGAGGTTACATGAGAGTATGGGTGTTGTTTGAACAAGAACAAGTCTGTGGTGTTTCAGAACCATTTTTTAAGAAGAACCATGGTGTGTTGTAGGTACCTAAAGATAGTTAATAGGATTGAAGACCATTTCCAGAGGATGAGATCTCAGAAGTAGTGGGAGATTCATAAGATCTACAAGCAGGGAGGCACGTAGTATGAGGAGACTGAACCTAGGACACTATAAGGATTCATATAGAAGACGATAATTTTGTTTAGGGATAGATCTTCTAGAAATATTCCTAGTTTAAAAGAAGAACTATTTATTGATATCTTACCTAGAAATTCTTTGTGAAGTTGAACATGATCACATCAAGAGGTGCAATTGAATGTTCTATGTGTGTTTCTTTGTGAAGGATTGGCGATGAAGAATTTGATGTTTTCAAACTCTGTGTAATGACTCCTAGAATGTTGAAAGGGTATTAGAAGGTCCTATATAATGGGGGTGTTCCTTAATGGTTAAAAACTAGATGGGAATGAAATGAGAGAAAATGAACATGTTTTTCCTTAGTTTCACTAAATAACGGAAACCATAAGGTTCCATGTTGTTTTAATGGGAGTATATAAATTTCTTGACACCATAATTTTCAGAAGCTATGTTTTGGATTAAATTTAATTCCACTAGTATTTCTGGAGTTTAATATATAAAAAAATTATCTGATTATGGAATCTAAGTTATAGAGTTTGACGAACATAGGTTTTCGGAAGGAGTAGGTCCATGGACACGATTCATAAAAGAATTTATTTATCCGACTTTAATAAATTCAGATAGATCTCATGTTCATTTTATTTAAAGAAATTCCATGGATTCATTTAGAAGATTTTATGGTGTCTATCATACCCCATGCCTGTAGGAGTTTTCAAATTCAAATGGAATTTGAATTTTGGTCCCATTGAGGGGATAAATCTTGAACTGAACTTCAGTTTTAACTTTCAAGCATTTGAACATCTCTCGAAGACGATTTTGGATATGAAATGAGGCTCCAAGGGGGGTATGGGTGCTTGGGGGAGAGTAGAAGATATGGCTCAGGTGGCTAGGATTTTGTTATAGCCACTGATTGGTTGATGGTCTTGGTTGTATCCCAACATCCTAAATAGGTACACCACCAAACCGGTGGGTATTTTTATGGTTTTTCATGGGGGAAGGTTGCCCAGGGAAGGGATATTTTTTCTGAATCCCACCCTATCTTCCAACCTCCATTCCACTTTATTAATAGTGTTTTTGGTGGTGATTTTTTATTGATTAAGGTGAGTCCCATCATCTATTAACCTTACTTGATCTTATTCTTCATTATTTTCTAATTTCATATTTATTTAGTTTGGGTTCTTGAGATTATTCTACTAGATAATGGTGGAATCATCTTATTTTCATGGGGATTTCACTTGGCTAATGCAGAGGACACCCCACTATAATGTTTTCAAGTCATTTCAAGGAAGGTATGTTCCCTAGTTGATTTTAAGGATTTTTATTTAAATTAAACCAAATATCCACATAAATGGGTGTTTTATAATGGGTATTTTTCCTTGGTTTGGGTCATGGGTATGTCGTAAACCATCCGAGCATATTTTATCAATAATTTATAGAACACGTGATGCCTGTGGAGTTTATTGGTATCAAGAAAATTTTCTTTAAAGGGATCATTTGATTATAAATTTGTAATAATTGGATTATTTAATTATAAATTTTTATGACTAATTATGGAATTTTCAATTCAAGTTAGGGACTCATGGTGAAGGGTGATAAACATTTGACATTTGAGGATACTGAGAAAAGTTTTTAGGCCTTTATTAAAAAGGTAGTTACTTCTTGATTGAGGTAGGTGATGACTTGTATATTCCCTATGGATCATGCATAATTTTATGTGGCATTTGATATGTGTGGTATCACTACTTTGAATGGTTGACCTTTTAAAATTAAATTAATTATTAAATTTTAAATGATATTCGTTGATGTAAATCAAAAAAAGTGCCAAGGACACATTTGACCTTGTTAAATAGCTTGATGCCTCAGCCACCAAATGCCAAGGCCTTGATCATGATTATGTTCTTTGTGAAATATAAATAATTACGAGGGGTGTGAATTAATTCAGATGGAATTAAAGAAATAAATTAGTGAGGATTAAAGGACCCAATGATAGGTTCCTTGGTGACTTCCCCTGGGTAGGGACCAGTGAGGAACTAGAGATGGTTGGACTTGGGTATCACCATGGAACCCAATAGAGGAACTTATAAACTAGGGAGGCTATGAAGTTAAATATCATATTGGGGACATTCCAATGGATGTTGTAACCCTAAGAAATAGTCTTGGAATTTTGAATTTAAATTGACTAGAGGACCCTCGGTAGGGTGTCCCTTGTGTTCTATGACTTATGTGACCTTAGTGAAATTCGGTATTGGATTCAGTTCCTTAGAAATAACACCTTTGTACTTTAGATTACTTTTATATTAATGGATTTGACTATTAATAAATTCCTTATCACATATTTATTATTATTCTACATAACATTAATGTGACAATGTCCTAGAATATCCGTCACATTGAGAAGGTCATATACATTTCCTTGCTATGACGATAACCATGATATGCAATGAAGATATTATTAAACTTAGTTCTATCACTGGATAACATTCTATAATGGGACACGTAATATGTTAACTATCAAGTGAAAGTACTTGTAATTGGATGTGACTTCATCTCATGAAGTTCATACTTGGTAATCTCAGAGATAGAAGATTATGAGAACCATCCCGCTTGTAGTAATTCCTCATTTTTATGTATCAATAGATATTACTATATGTGAGCATGTATAATGATCCTTATAATTTAATATTATTATTAATGCATCTCATGAATCACACACTTATTTATATTTCCATAAACCAAGATAATATAGTTCATGGTGAATCTGGGTATTTTGGGTGCATCACGAATGATATGGTATTAATGAATAATTTGAGTAAGGATTTATCCCATTCAACTTTGTGGAAGTTTACATCTAAACCTTTTTATTGAAATGGAATAGTCAAATTTAATTACATGGACATGGTCTAATGATGAGTTTATTTCAAATAGTCAAAGAATGATGTATCAACTTATAGCTTGATAACACAGGTGTGCAACCTACTTGGTGAGATATCATGAAGAAGAGATTATATTACACAATGAGAATTCATATATGGTTTTTGTCATTGTGTCATATCCTCTTCCTCTATGGGTGCTTGGACTCGTTTCTATATTGTAATCTTAGAATTTTGGAAATTTCACCTAATTACACTGAGGAAGAGGCTTAGAGGGTCACACACAAAGTATTTCCTTCGATCTCAGTTAAATTTTATTTATATTTAATAATTTAAATAAATATTATTCTCAAGAAAAAGAATCAATATTTATTCAAGATTTATTAAATGATCTCAAATATTAAATAAATATTTATTCATAAAGTAATTGTCTAACTACTTGAATATATAATATTTATTTCACTTGTTATCTTCAAGGTAATAAATAATTAAATATTAATAAGTAATTTATTTAATTATATGAATATTAACATAATTGTTTTTGGTAGACCATGAATATAATATTTATTTATGATATTTGTTTGGGAATTCAAGAAATTTCAAGGAGGATAAGAAGAATCCATTATTGTTCAAGTGAAAAATATTTATCTATCAGATTGTAAATAATATTTATCATTGATAGTATTTGTGTATTCCATGGAATAAAATAATAATATTATTATTTTACATGAAATGGGGTCCCTTTTGGGTTCAACATATTATTAAGGGCCTCTATAAAATTAATTTATATGAAACCCTAACCCTGGGTCAATAAATAGAAAATTATGATAACTGTGAGATGTTTTTTCATTTTGAACAACATTATCCTCCATATAGAATTCTCTCCCAACAATGAATGTATCTAGGGTTTTCTATAAATATTGAGAGATTATCTCTTCCTTAATTTATCTCAAGTCATAGAGATGAAGAGACAATCCTTTCTAGAATGAAGGGATTGTGGTTGAGAACAAGGGAGTAATGAAATATGATTATTACCACCACACTAGAACCTAGAGTACCATTGATGAAATTCCAAGATTAAAGGATCACTTGTGTATCAATACTATAAGAGATCTACTTTGGGTCCTCATAAACATAATGAAAATAAAACTGAAAAACCTTAATAAAATAAACACTTACACCAAAGAAATAAATCAAGACTAATGTATTTTTCATGAAATTAAATTAATAATAAATTAACCTAGAAAATATACTCTCTATTTTTTCTGAAAATTTTTTGTCAATATTTATTAGAAAAATTCCATTGTCTATGGAATTCCAATTATGTACATTTATAAGGATCTGTTGAATCCAACAAAATCCAAGTTGTATATAGGTCCAACACATGCTTATACTTTATCTGGAACCATAAAGTGGTTACAAAGAGGTCATGTTAAATTTATAATTATTTAATTATTATTGATCATTATATGAATTTAAATTTAGTTTTCATTTATTGTAATTAATTCTTGAATCTGCTCATTTAGATCACTTCTTCATCCCTTTATTTCTCTCTCACTTAATCCAGATCAAAATAAAAGTTTAATGAAGAACCTAAAAAGAAATAATTTATAAGTTTTGAGTAGTCTAGATGAACAACATGGTATTACACAAAATGTATCTGGTGTACATGTTGTGTATCCCTATTCATTGCACTAGGATTAGCGTGAATTGATTCACTACATTGTTCAATGAATAACACATGATGCATTAAATTACCCACATGTTGACCAAGCTATGTTGACACATGAGATGTGGGACTACACGCAATGTAACTAGGTTACAAGGAATATATTACACACAATTTCATGGAAGAAAATGTGTAGTATAATAAACATCAAGTAATAATTGCATGATGCATAGGGACTAATATCCATGTAACAAGGAGGTTACACAAAATGCACCAGATATACATGTCATATACCCCACACATATCTATATGGTATTACATTCTGAGTCCCTAGGAATGTATCACTGACATATGGTGAGAAATATACACGATGTGTTGTTGGATGTACACACCATGTACCCAAGCCATTCATATAGAAAATTATAATTTAATATATTAATCTTATAAACCACAACAACATATGTTCTGTGTGCCATTTATTGACTCATAAACGACATGTGAGAGGTTATATATATATATATATATATATATTAAATTATTAATTAATTTCTATATAAAATTTTAAAGTATATGCCATTTATAGTCGTAATACATTAACTAATCCATGTGCTTTAAAATAATTATATGCAACATTAATTAATATGTGTTCAATGTGTCATTTATTGACTCATACACACCATGTAATTACATAACAAAATGAGTATGCTATATGAAACATGTGTAGAATGTATATGACCTCAATACATTCCAAACAGTTCAGACAAAAACTTGATGAGTTGCCTCTAAGTACAAGTTGTGTGCTTATTTTATTAAATTTTATATAAAATTAATTAATTTAATTTATTTAAAATCACAATAGATAGGTATTTCTAGGATAGATTGGATGCATAATAAGATAAAATTAATTAATAGATTAATCATATAATTAATTAGATTAATTAATACAAGTTTATCATAATAAAAGAACGAATCAAAATGAATGTTGGATAATTCTTTTAAATGTGTATTCATTGCACTAGTGGATGATCCTAAGATTAGACCAATCGATGAAAGTTCATTGTTTCTTTTAATATTTTTATTGAATTATTTTTTCAAAATTATTTTATTAAATTAAATTGATAACTTATGAGTCATACCTCCATCTATATTATATTCATGCTTTTGTGCCCATGGTTTCCTTTATGTAAACCCTTTTTTAGTACCCTTCACATATGAGTGAAGTAAAATAATTGTAAGGATGTATCTCTCAGACCCCTGGAGTTGGATCAATATGGTGCCAAGGTGAAACCAAACCAAGGAGATAAACATAAAAAATATGGAATATTGTAATCTTGAGACCAGAGAAGCTCAAATAGTTTTCACCCAGAAAAAATAATTTTTTATTGTCTTATAAATAAAGAAACCACTAGTTAAAGATCATGATCATGCTATCTTTTATTTATTTTATTTCTTTCTTTTTCATGATTTATTTTATATATGCAAGACCACAATCACATAAATAAATGGGTTAATATGAATCGATGGAATCAAAAAAAGGATTCTATGTAAATATTTTATCAATACATGGTTAATAACATAAGTAAAGTCCACTTAATATTAGCATGACATGTAAAAGACAAAATAAGAAAATTTACACATAATAAAAAAATCCCTCAAGTTAATATCAAGTCATTACACCTTCCATTATCTTAATTAATATGGGGCCATAGTTAAAGTGTTGGTTCTAGCCTTTTTCAGATGTACTTTTAATTATCGATAAATATAAACAAATATGGCAGATAACTTAACCAAACTTATATAGTATTTAAAAACCTTTTTCTATTCAATACAAATTTTGGTGGAAACTATTGAGGAAGTATGAGTCAGGACTTTAGGATTGGGGAGTCCACTTAATAAAATAAGGAGATTAAATCTAGCAATTGGAAAGACCGCCTAATTAAAAACCATCTTATAATTTACATGTCCATTTTCTATATTATAAGAAGAGGAATATGATTCCTTTCGACTAGGATTTCTAAAGTGATAGTAAATTTCTAGTTCAGTGGTGACGGTCATTGATACTTTATAAAATAATGGGAGAATTAATGAAATTATTTTGTCTCACTTATTTTTTTTCAAGTGAAGTACTAATTTTCTATTTTAATTATTATATAAAACAAGCAAGAAAAACCATGAAAAACATTGAAATCATTCCTTAAATTATGGAATGTCCTCACATGTATAGATATCTTGAAGTGGAATAAATGTTTTAAATTTTATTACTATTATAGAGTTAGAATATGTGATGGAATTCTATAAACTTGATCATATTTCCACCAAGAGGAGATAAAAAAGGATACATTCCAAAGATATATTAAGGGTGATTTCTCTATGATATCCTTCTTGATATCTATATAGAATAAGAAATAGACGATTAAAGATAAATGATATTCAACCTACATTATTTTAGTATAAACCAGAAAAGGGGTGTTTAGCTTATAAACATATCTTCAAGTTTTAAAATACATTATTTAAAATTAAGATTCCATTTAGTTAAGATATTATACAAGAATATCATGTTATCATCCATACCACCAAGGTTTTAATTATTCGTCAAAGTATATATTAATAGTATAGAGAAACCACTCATAAATCCTTTTTTTCTATACATCACCCAAAAAATAAGGTTCGATGGAAAATTATTTCCTCATTACTTATACTAAAAATAATGAAGAAATTTTTGAAAATTACATATACTTTTAAATCCAATTGTGTCCTTAAAATTTCTTTCAAGGAGACAAGGGATTAAGAGAGAGAAAAATGAACAAAAGGATATTTAGTTATCATGTTAAAATAAATATTTATTATAATAATTGAAATAAATTAAAGTAGAATTAGTTATAAACTTTAAGAACATTAATCATTGAATATAATATTTCTATTAAAATTCATGGGAATTAAATACAATTTGTTATATATATATTCTCATTTGATAATTAAGTAATTTTATACATATGATAATAAGTAGGGTGAATTATCCAGAAGTCAAAGAAAGGTTTATTCCTATGCCAGTAGTGAGAAAACACAACTTATAAATTTATAGAATTAATTGATTTAGGTTTCTTATGAGTGTTACCTAAAAAGTTATCTCAGATCCGGCTAAACAAAATGAGACATTATTTCATATTCAGAATAAATGTTTTTATGGTACTTCATACTAAACTAATGGATCAGTAAATATTGAATCACAAATATCTGTTATAATGAATGATGAATATAAAATATAAGAATCTTACATTATTTTGGGAAGATAATTATTTGTTAAATAAAACTGAAAGTAGTTTACTTGTTTATACCTAGAAAAGGTGTTTTTTCTATATTTATCTAAGCTACTAGGTATACTAAAAAACTACTTATCATGTTTTAGATAAATAAACCTTAAGAAATAAAGTGATACCACCATGATTTTAGAGTTAGTTGAATAAGGACACATGAACTATTCTAAATCTAAAGGAAAATTCACATACTTCATGAGATCCCTTTAATTTTTTTATAAATTATATATGAAGTAAATGAGTTCATTTGGTAAAGATAGAGGAACTTTTAAGTTGACTTGTTAAAGAACATCTTATCCAAGTAGTAATTTATCATACATACGGGGTAATGGTATTTCTAAACTAATATTTTCCTTAAATATATATCGATATAACGATGGAAGTAAAATTAAGATCAATGATGAGTCTTATATATATTGAAAATCTTTCATAATTTCTCTCAAGAAAATATTTTGAAAATAAAAGTGCAACAACTAACCATATGCCAAACATATTTACTAATGGATATCATATGAATTAAGAAATGATAAGAATATATTAGGACAAAAACACAAGTGTTTGTTGAAAATCATTTCTTAAAAGCTGGTTTTAGATACAAATGAACATAAAACACTAGGTTCATATTATTTAATCATCCTATGATACGTTAATGATATTAACATCTAGTCAAGACTAACTATATCTTCATAAAGAAAACCTATCTTTTTTAGGGTAATGTGAGAAGACTTGACTTATATGGGTTAATGATCTGGATGCACATGAGTTGGAATAAGAATGTTGGGTCCACTATGTTTAGTGGGAGGAGTATTTCTAGATGTTTAGTGGGAGGAGTATTTATAGAGACATATACTTCATATGACATCATAACCAAATTGGTGATTCATGTTCACCATGGTGGGTGATACATATATTATTACTACAAAGAAGTAGTAAATGGGAAAATTATAAGATTGATAAGAATATATGAATTCAAGTAATTGATTTCATGTATCAAGATTTAGTGACTTTGTATTTTGAATGTTTCTAAGATTTAATACTACTGGTGAGTATTTAAGTGAAATTGGGCATGGATGGTGAAATCTAGTACCAATAAATCATGATTGATTTTTGAAAGGTTTAGTATATGAAAAAACCTATAAAATAATCACAATGATTAAAATCATTTTTAATTATACTTGTCAAAGCATAATTTTATGATCATCATATTGGGATATTGGTCGTCAAGGCCACCTCATTTGGAGGAAACCTTCTAGAATATTACTACATGAATTTAACAAATGGAGACCCTATGGTATATCTCTATATGGAATAACTAAAAAGGGTCGATGAAATCAATAAATGAAAATATGATATAAAAATTACTTAAATTAATTTATAGATAAATCATGTATAGTTATCATAGAATATTCAATTGTAAATAAATGAGATCCATGTGTCTCTAATATTTTATTGGAAGTGTTATGAGTTTTTAAAATAGATATGTTGATAAAATAATGAAAACAAAGGTTTTGTCTTTATAGTTTTTTAAGACAAAATAACGAATTTCTCTAAAAATGAATTAATATAACAACTATATTCTTGGGAACATGATCTAAAAAACAGATCCTTGGGTTTTCTAAATGTATCAATAGTTCATATATTATTAAATTATTGAAAAATATAGGTTAAAACAATTCATGATCGAATTGATGTTAGTATATAATTTTTATAGTAGAACATGCATGGGAATAAGAAGAGATTATTGAGATTAAAATTTTAACAATACTAAGTTCTAGGAATTTATCCCATATTCCATGATTTGTATTAATATTTTATATTACTATTAAATAATGTGTAGTAGGTTAATATCAAACATATACAATATAACTACATCAAATTTCAGTTAAAAAAATGAAAGTAATTTAAAATGCAGAACTAGATGAGTTTTTAGTATTTAGATAATTTATATTACTAGTGATCAATATAATTGAATATTTTTATCTATTTAGTTCAATTATATCTAGTATCGTAGTAAGTCTATGGTAATATGAAAGAAAAAATTATTATTTCCAGTTGTTTCCATATCTATAATAAGTGAGTATTTTTTCCATTGATGATGCTTAAGAAGTGGTTTAGAAATATCCAATTCCTTTTAGGGTTATATGAAAAGTAAGAATTTTATCATTGTTATATTATTACTATAGACTTAAGTGAGATTTCAAATTTGTGATATGAAAATAAAAAGTGGATACTTAGTAATATCACAACTTTAGTGATTTTCTCAAGGCAATGTTATCATAGTAATAATATTCTTCATAGAGTCATGTGGTTATACCAACCCCATTCATAGAAATGTGGTAGGACCAACAACTATATCCATACTCAATACAATCATGTTTGACATGTGAAGACTTACTATTCATTAACAGTTAGATCTAGTGAAAGTGGGAGTTTGTTGGATTTGGTGCACAATAACCAAATACTTTGAACTTTAGATAGCATGTATATTCATGGATTTGGATATTAATAAATACCTTATCACACATTGATTGTTATTTTGCATAAAATTAATGTGATAATGTCTTATAATATCTATTTCAATGAAAAGGTCATACGAATTTTCCTACTATGATGAGAACCATGATATATAATGATTATATTTCTAAACTCAGTTGTATGATCAGATAATATTCTATAATGGGACACATAGTATGTTGAATTTTAGGTGTGAGTACTCATAAGTGGATGAGAATTTATCTCATTAAGTTATCACTTAGTAATATTTAAGACCATATATTATGAGAACATTCCCACCTATAAGAATTCTACATGTTTATGTGTCATTATATATTCCTATATGTGAGAATGTGTAATGAACCTTATAATTTAAGCTTATTATTAATTTATTTCATGACTCAGACACTTATATTAGTTTCGGTAAACCCTGACGAGAGATTTATGGTGAAATTGGGTATATTGGGTGTGTTATGAATGATATGTTATTAGTGAATAAGTTGAAGAAGGATTTGTACCTTCCAACTTCTTGGAAGTTGATAAATTAACCCTTTGATTGAAATTGAATCGTCAAATTAAATTCCATGGACAGGGTTTAATGATTAGTTTATTTCATATAGTCAAATAAAGATATATGAATCATATAGATTGATGACACTACTATGTAACTTACTTGATGAGATATTGAGAAAAAGGGATTATATTACACAATGAGTGTTCTTATATGTTTTTTTGTTGTTGTGACATATCCTATTTCTCTATGGATGCATTGAACCATTGCTACATAGTAATCCTATATTTTAGGCAAGACTGCCTAAGGCCACTGAGGAAAAGGGATAGAGGGTCACACACAAAATGTTTCCTTTGATCTCAGTTAAATATTATTTATATTTAACAATTGGAATAAATATTATTCACTAGATTGAGAAGTAATATTTATTTAGGATTTATTAAATGATCGTAAATATGAAGAAGATACTTATTCATAATGAAATTGTTTAATTATGATAATATATAATATTTTATTCATATCTTATTAATCATAAGGTAATAAATAATTATTTAGTAGTGAATAATTTATTTAATTACACATATATTAAAATAAATATTTTATTTCAAATACTATGGATATAATATTTATTTATTATATTTATTTGATAATTCAATAAATACCAAGGAGGGCGAGCGAACCTATTTATTAGTCCGATGATAAATATTTAATCATTACATAGATTAGCACACACCATGGAATAAAATAAAAATAATAATAGTTTACATGACATGAGGTTACTTTTGGGTGTAATATATTATTAAGGGCCTTTGTGCAACTAATTAATATAAAACCCTAACCTTGGGTATATAAATACACAATTATGATAATTGTGGGATGTTGGTCATTATGAACAACATTTTCCACCTAAGATAATCATCTCTCAATTAAGAACATATCTAGGGTTTTATCTCAAGATTGAGAGATTCTATTTTCCTCCATTTTTGTCATGTGAAAGAGTTCAAGAGTTCAAGAGATGATCCTTTCGACACTGAAGGGATCGTGGTTGCGATCAAGGGAGTGACATGACACAAGATGATCAATACTAATATGATTGAAAATAGAGTACCATTGGAAATGTTCTAAGATCAAAGGACCATGTGTAAATAACTGATAAAGGGGTTCTACTTTGGGTCCTCATCAACATAATACAAATATAACCAAACATTCTTCAGACGATCAACACCTACATCGAAAAAAGAACTCAAGATCAAATTATTTCTTCATACAATTAAATTACATAAAAATTAACATGGAAAAAATCGTCTCTTATGGACATGATAATAATATTTTTCAAAATTCATTAGAAAAATTAAACTAGTCATGGTATTCATTTTATGTACTTTGTGGATGATCCATTGAATCCAAAAAATATGATTTGGCCATAGGCCCAACACACACTTCCATTGTGTCCAGAACCAACACCCAATTGATGTAGAACGAAGAGAGGGATAGTTCATGTGGAGCTATACTATCAAAGTTAGTCTTTATACTTAAATTGGTGAAATTAAAAGGTAATAAATTAAATTATAAATGTAAGTTTAAATTATTGTGAGATAATTATAATTTTATTAAGATCAAAAAACTTATAAATGATTAAAAAGTTAAATTGTAACATGATGCATGACTATGAGGCCTCAGGGATAACAGATGTCACCAAGACCTCATTTATTCATGTCACAAAATCTAGAGATGAAAGATGTACCTGAGTGAATGTGTTGTAAGTTATTTTTTTGCTGGTGATATGATTGTGATCATAGAGAGGATAAACCCCATGGTGTTTTTGTGTCGTGTGAATTTGTGGTCAGGTGCTAGGGCTGATATGTATTATTAGGTAACGATGACCTGATAACTAGCTTCGAGGATTTTTTATGCCCCCTGGTGTATAGGATAGTTTGAATTCATGGGTAGGGGATGGAAACTCTAATACAGATTTAGATATCATGGGCTGCCCGAATTGGGATTTAGTCATTGAGCCTATATTTATGGAGAGTTATACCCCATGTTTTTATCTCATGTATACCGGTGTGATCCATTCCCCTGGTCTTTATCTCCTATATAATAGGGTGAGTCAGACCCTGATTTTTTATCTTATGTATACCAGGGTGAGTCAGACACCCAGATGATTACATTGGATAAAATGACTATACAATGTGCTCAGAGACACTGTAACACTGGACAAAGTAGGTATTACCAACCTCCTATTCCAACGTAGAACCTAAGGGCCAATAATGATTTATTTATTTATCTTTAGTAGTTATATATTTAAGTATATCATATAAACATACACTAAATTTACTGGTTATGTATGAGATGACCTTGGTTGTTACGTACTGGGTTTTAGTCAGACCCTGATCAGGTGACTACAAAACTTTGGTACTCGAGAATACCTCTCATTAGTTATAGGAACAGGTTGGGCCAAGGCATGAGATTTAAACTTTCGACTAGATATATTGTAAGTATTTTTGATATTGGGATATGGTGAGGCTTGAGGATGTAGTAAATCCTTTTTTTACATTTATTTTATTGTTGTATTTTATTTTTCATATGAGATCAGCCCAATGGGTGATCAATCTTAATATACAACTGTATACTTCCACATTACATTTAATATTGATGGATATTTTTATTTATTAGGCATTCTATAATTATTTAATGTTATGGATGATTTTTTATTTATTTGTATCTATTATTGGAAACTTTGATATGGAGGTATAGTCTCCATGTGGTACTATCCTATATTCCTGCTGCTAGTTGGTAGCCTCTTCCATTTGGGGAGGTGCACCTGAGGTCTAGTCGACCTTAATCTAATTATTTTTTAGAGAGAGTTGGGCTAGGATATGAAAAAGTGGTATTAGAACATTTATGTGATTGATATCTTAATATATCATATATTTTATTTTTATTTTACTATTGGGGAGATGGTAGACTATAGATATATGGATTTGTCAGAGCTTATGATGGAACTAGAACTAGGGCACTGTGAATTCCTTTTTCAGTGGAAGCCTTGGTTTCTAGGGATATAAGATTATTCTTATTGATTTTTTATGTTACATTTATATGATATTTTAACTTAGGTGACACACATAGAGTTTTGGATTTATGGTTTATTATATATTTCAATATTGTCCCATAGTGGAAAGAGGAATCATCATGAATCATGTTCAACATGTAGGATTCACATCACATATTCCTTTCTGTGTGTGATTACACTAAAAAAGGTATAGTTGTTTAAAGTATCAACAATAACCTAAATGGAATTTTACTATATATTTTATTTTTGGAATTCTACTTAGTTATAATTCAATGATGTCTTATCTAATGACAAGTCATGAGGGTTTATGGTTTGATTCACCCTAATGATGGAGATATAGTCCCTCAGTGAAAGGGATGTGTAGTGAACCTAGAAAGTTGGTATAAAAACTTGATACCTTTATGATGGAACCATTTTCGGTGAAATTAATATTGATACAGGTTCCAAAATGTAAATGGGATTATTTATTTAAAATTTTAGTATCAAATTATATGGTGTTTTTATGTATAACTTGGAATCAAATTCTAAAAAATTTACCCATATTACCATGGTTACATGAAAAAAATTGTGCCAGGGAAATTCTGCTATACATATGTGGATGAGATCAAGGTCCTTGATGGGGAGAGTCCTGTATGTGGAGGCCCAGTGAGTATTAATGTAAAATCATGATTCTCAAGGGGATAGTTTTGTATATGAATACCTGGTGATAATCAATGTCTTAGTAGGTTGAGGACTTGGCATGTGATACCTGATATATATGAGAACCCTAGAGTTAGTGTTTGGCTACGAATTTACACGTTATATGTTGATTCAAGAATAGAGAGGTGTTGATTGAGAGTTTTGACCCTTGTGAGATATGTTCTATGGGTTAGGAGGGAAAACCTAATTCTTTGAGATGTGGTTTAAGACAGTGAGTTGGGTGGTATGATTGAGAAGTGGGATATTGTACCCTATTTTTGATGAGTTTTTACATATGAGGATAACCCATGTGTGGGGTTGGATCTGTCTTTCGAGTTCACTTAGAGGTGGAAGAATGGGTATATACTTTGGGTTGATATTGGTTCACATGAGGTGCTACCAAGTATGGGATACAAGCATGGTAATAAATTAGATATTATGAACATTAAAGGCACATGTAGGTTCCTTCACTTAGTGCATATAAGATGCTATCATATACAATATATACATGGAAATGCCTTGGTGTTTTATGAGGAAAGACCCTTGAGTGATGCTGATTTTGATATCAAGGTTCGGTTTTGAGGGAAGGATCAATATGATGTCGATCCCTACATATTTTGGATTCATTCTCAAGTGGTGTAAAAGTAGATCATGGATGAATTCTCGTGGTTTTGGAACGATGCCTATATATAAGATAATCATGTTGTAGAATTTTTTATAAGTGAGATGATTGATTTTGAAGAGGAGTGTTGATGGTGCACTTAGTGTTTTGGCCTAGTTTCGATAATGTGAGACTCATTGATTGTGCATCAGGTTTTATGTATAGGTTGTATGGGAATGTGAAACCATTGAATTTTGATGATATATAAGTGGAAAGCACTCATTAAGGATGTGTTGTGTCACTTGGATTATGGATTGCGTGGTACGAGAGTATATGGACATTATGATTAAATGATAATGAGATAGTACACATTGGTTAAATGTGGGGATATTAAATTTTGTATTATTGAATGGCCTTTTGTGATTCAAGGGTCGATAGTTTTGATGAGGTGGCTATAGACATGGTTTCCCAAGAGGTTTTATGGAAATTTGAAGTACACATGTGGTGAGGGTTGTTTTGTGAGTGGATTGGGTGCGATGAAATGACCAATCCATGAGTTGATTAACAGTAGATATTTACTAGGATGAAAAGAGCATATCTTGGGAGGAGAAACACATGTGTGATGTTGAAATATATTGAGTTTGTGCTTGAAGAGTGGTATAGGGAAAACCATATGGAGTGGAGTCCACCATAGGCTGTTGAAGGGTGTGACCCTTATCTTTATGATGAATTACAGTGGAAACCATGGATGATGTTTATGTGATCCAATAATAGGTAATGGATTGATGTTTTGAGAAGAATCTTGGGTATGATTAGGATGACCACAATCGATCATTGTATCTGGAAACAAATGGATCATAGGCTAAAGTGATTGAAATTTTTTATTTAAAAAAGAGAATATTTGGATTCCTCCATGGAAGGGGTATCAAATCGGTTAGGAGTGATACAACCCTCATGTAGGTAGGGTCATGATTGTAGTGAGACTAGTTGATGAATGGTTGAGATGTATTTGAGAGGTCGGTGACCTAGTGAATATAGATTTATCTAATTCTAGGTTTAATACTTGATTCAATATCAAATTGAAATTTCGGATGAAGTATAAGAATTAAAATTAGGACGATGATGAATTTGATGGGATCATAGTGTTAGTCATATCAATGATGCACTATTTCTCATGGCACAATAAGAAAATTTGTTAGGTTAGTTCATGATACAACCATATATTTACATCAGAGATTGGGTTTAAACATCACTGTGTATACTGGGGTGATCTCAGTATTCCTTCAAGAGTAAATAAAATGAGACAAGGTGAGTTTATTATGCATTGGAAGCTAAAAATGAATGTTTTTATGAAATTCCTACCAAATATGGACTATCCAATGGCTTTTTGTGCAACTGGATGTGATATATTAAAAACTATATTGAGTATGTCATTTTGGGCATGACCAGTGTTTTTTCGGGATCAGTTTGGAAATTTTGAGGAAAATTCAACATGTTTAGGCTTATTTCAAGGATAATTGAGACTCATATAATTTAATTGGAAATTAGAAAAAAGGTTCATGTAATAGAATTTGACAAGTTTTATTGCTTGTTATTGGTTGTGATGAGTTGGAAATAACATTAATTGAGTCCTTGGATTGCTAAAAATATGTTTTGATAGGCAAATCCTATAGTGGGGATCACTTTGGTTTAGAATAGTCTGTTATGGGATAGATTCTATGGAAGAGAGAACTATAAACCTGATGATGGATCATTTGGTGATTTTTTTACATATCAGGAAGGATGGGTATGGTCAGGAATCATCTATGTAGTTTGATAATGGTAGAAAGTGGTATCTTAACTTTTAATGAATAGAGCACCTTGTTCTTGGAATTGATCTGTATTAGTATGTTTAATTTTGGACATTGAACATGCTCAATTTTTTGTAAATTGAGATCCAACATAGGCTAATAGTGGTGTTTAATGACCATTGATACATCTCGTAGATGATAAGTGTTATGGCGGGGATATTGTAATACTCTGCATCTGTATGTGCTTTGAAATTTAGATGGATTTTTTTTCTGTTGAGAGGTCAGATCTTGAATTAAGCTTCAGTTATAAAATTTTAGCATTTTAATATCAATATTATATGGGTTTACACCTGGTATGATTCTTAAAAGGTGTCATATGCGCTTGAGAGATAGTCAGAGAAGTTGTTAGGGTGGTCGGTCTATAGCAGCAGGAACCGACTCACCAGTGGGGCTTTTTCTTGATTTTTCATCAGGGTAGGTTGGTAATTTTCCAACCCTCCCCCTCTCAGGATTTTGGGGGAATTTTACTTGGGGAGTTCTATTTTTTATGGAATCTCCATCTCTCCCACTCTCTTTCCTTTGGTTTGAGTGTTTTTAAAAATAATTTTATATCGATTAAGGTGATTCTTATCCTCTAGTTTCCTTCTTTGACCTTCTTCTTCATTATTTTGTAATTTTATATTTATTTAGTTAGGGTTATTGAGAAGATTATAATAGAGCATGGTGAAATTTTATGATTATCATAATATATTTCTCTTGGTATACACATAGGAAATCTTGTGACAATATATGCATGTCGTTGCCGATAATTTTGAAAAAAATATGTAAATACCCTAATCCTAGTATTCTAGAGCTAGTCGTTACTTAATTACATTGGCACTAGATACAAGTGATCACATCCCAAAGCACTAAATAGTTTATTAGTCTTATTAAACTAGATACATAAATGAAATTCAAATTATATTTCAAAACATAAAATACACAAAGTTTTATCTTTGATAACTCCATTATTACCCTTAGCATATCCCTTCTTATCAATCATAAAACACTTCTTGGTATTATAGGGAAAATAAAACATAAGAAATGGGTGAGCTCAGATTCTTAGTAAGGGTAATATTAAAATAAAAGGAATAATGAATAAATAATGATAATCAATATAGTAAGGTGAATAATAGAAATAAATTCCATTTAAACAATAACTTGAGCATAATATGGTAGGAATAAATGATGATAAAATAAATCTATATAAATAATAACACGAGTTTTAAAATTATCCATAGATATTATAGATAAGAAAATACTCACATGGACAACAATAAATAATCTCATAATGAGAAAATTCAGAATATCATAAATCATAACCATAATGAAAAATCCTTGTTCCAATACATCTTACATAAATGGGTAATGTCTTAGCAAAAAACCAAAGCTAGTTTATCTCATTATACCTACTGATGCATCGAGGTGCTATTGTGGGCCCCACCCATCACTTAGTAAGCCCAATTTATTCCTCATATTAAAGGGATCAAAACATAATCAACATAAACATTTGTATTTAAAAACTAGTATATTAAATATTAATACTCTCCCCAATAAATAAACATTATCATAAACTACCCAAAGTAATATGGTGAATGGTATCAAAATAGTACATCCCCAATCAATTGATCTAAAATATATTGAAAAGTAATAAGGACGGTATCATAAAAACATATTACCAATGTATCATAAGTTAAAATGAGGTTTGTTTTCTTTGATGAATAGAAATAACCTAAAAATACCATTAAAAACATTCATGAGGAAAATATACTTTTCACATTGAAAATAACTATTAAAACTGAAAATTTATAGAATATTAGAAAAAAATTTCTTTCAATAATAACCTTATCAAATTGTAAATTAAGCTTTAGATAATTAGTGGTCATGATAACATGGAATTCCCTACAAGATAATAATGTTTAAACAAATATTCCTTTCACATTTTGGGTAAAAATATAAAATTTACCTTATTCAGAAAATGATAGGAAGATTTATTTTTTAAAAAAAAACCCAACCATGGGTAAAATGTATTTAATAAATATTTTTTATAATTTTAAAAACATTTGTTAAAATATTTTTAGAAAACATGTCCATGGAAGTGAAAATGACTTTTGACCAGAAAGATAAATAAAGATGAATTTTATTAAAATAATTTTCTCAGTAATGTTAAGCACCAAAGAGAGGAAAATGGTAGAATTACTTGAAAATATCATGAATAACCATAGGATAATAAAATTAATGAGTTTCTTGAGTGATATATCATAATATTTCATCATTGTAAATTTAATCATAAACACCCATGATAAACAATGAGATTGTAAAATAAACCATTACCACTTTGGTAAATTTTGAATCATAATCCCCATAAAAGAAATAAATTCAAATTAAACATTGAATAAAATGAATATAAATGAATTCATGATATAAAATATATAAAGGGAAATTATATACACTATATAATGGAATTAGTGGTGAATATGGAATATGTATCATAAAAATAAAAGTGAGACGAGAAACCCTTACCTTAGGTTAGAATTCCTCTATATACATTAGAAAATATTGTATAATAAATATAGGTTTATTATAAATAATTTTCAAAACTATAATTATATATATATCATAAAATATATGATTTAATTATGACCTTTTATGACCTGTTTATTAACAATTCCCTGTTAAAATCATGTTTTGGGTAATAACAACATTGTTTTTCATGCATGTTTTCATTTGGTATTTTCAGTTATTTTAATTTTATCATAGTTAAATCATATCAAGAATAAACAAATGATATAATTATAATATATATTAATTATATATGTATTTATAGTAATCTATAAAAGTTAAATATATAAAATTAATTAAACTATTTATGAATATGGTAGGTTGTACGTATGCGTGAATACAATTTCCATTTTCTTGAAAAATGAAAAAAAGGAAAATAAATATTAATTGACCTTTATAGAATCATTATTATGCTATATAATTCATGTATATTAATAAAATTTATATTTATTACTATCTATATAAAAATAAAATGAAAAACATTTCACATCACAATGTGGAGACGGTAGTCCACATGTACGCACAAGTGACATTATTGATTTCCAATGGATTGAAAGGTAAAGAGTTAGATGTGATATTATATTTATATAAGTATTTAGGTAATAAATATAATATATATTCAATAATTTTATCCTTTATACCTTCTATGTAAAAAGTAAGTTAAAAAACAATTCACATCGCTTTGCGAGGCTGTAGTCTGCTGTACACACAAGTGACATTATTGTATTCCCCCACAGAATTGAAAATAAGAAGGTATATGTGATATAATAATTAAATAAGTATAATAATTTCATAAATATAATATAAATATATTAAATACATCATTATATACATCCTTTAAAGGTGGTGATGAAAAATGAATTACATTGGTTCGTGAGGCGGTAGTCCACCGTACATAGGATTGACAGTTTCATTTTCCATTTGATTGAAGTGGAGATGGATATAGGTTATTACATTAATATAATAAAATATAAGTGTATAGGGTATAATTGTGTTATTATATTATCATATTTTAAGAATATTTGAATGTGGTGGAAGAATAAATAAAACCAATACGCATGTTAAATAATTTCTCCTCTAATTTAGAGAGCCTCTTTAGGTTTACACCTAAAGCCTTATTAGGAGGTTTTTATAATAAAACCAAGGACTATAGGATGTGGTTATGAATTTAAGGAATTTATTTGGGTAGGTAGTTTCTGAAACCAAGTGCTTTTGAAGTGTGAATATAGGAGGATAGGGGGCATCCTTTTATAAGTGCGGGAGAGGACACACATGAAATTTTTGAAAAGAAAAAGTGATACCAACATTTTCCTCATGCCTAAAGCCTACAAAATTCATAATTCACGATCATTATATTAAATAAGGTAAAATATTAACATAAAATAGGAATAATATAGGTTTTGGGTCATTAGTAACCCTTATCTTCTTAGATTAAACCTCAATAAACCTGTTTTAACCCTAAACGTGGTAAACATTTTTTTTATTAATTTTTACTATTCATTATGATAAAAAATTAAGTTGATATTTTTATATAATATAAATTATTCTTATTAAAAATATAAAATCCATTTTTAAAAATTAAATTAACATAAGAGGTAGAATTTAATTTAAAATTAATCCTGTAGACGTATTGAAAAAACAGTTTTTCTATCAAGAAAAACATTCAAATGTTTAAAATGATCCTATATTTGAATTAAATATGAAATTTATTATTATAAGATAAATTAGTTAAATTTAAAAAATTTGAACTAATTTTAATTTAAATCCAATTTAAAACATAATTTAACTTTTTAATAATTTAAACAAAACTCTATTTTCAATAAATATGAGTATTTTTCACTATTTATCAAAAAATTAATATTTTTCAAAAAAAATTCAAAAAATCACATAAATATAATTTTAAAATTTATATTTTAAAAATTAATTCTATTTTTTAAAATAGATTTTCTAAAAGTGTAAAAATTAATTTTGAATTATGCGTGCAAGGCCTGACTAAACCTCATTTTAGAAAAATAATGTTTTCCAGAAAAAATTTCTTTTTCTTTCAAAAGATTATTATTTTATTTATAATCAATAGATAATAATTGAATTTATTTTACACATGTGTAAATCGTATAATTTTCATAATATATCTTTTTCCTATTCATACTCACCAACTTAATGGCTATGTTATAATGGTCATGTTTAAATAATAATATTTTAATAGAGTATCACGTTTTGTTTAACACCAACGCTGCGTTCACAAAAATCTATCAAATAAATTTAATTCATTTTAAAATAAATATATAATAAAGTCTTGGTGTGTTACATTATCTTCTAATATTGTTGTTTCATGTCATATATAATATCAAAGATGATGTTCCTTTTTAAAATCTCATGGTGTTATATTCTACCCCCTTAAATTAATTTCATCTTCATAATTTAATCTTGATCTCATAAATTAAGGGTTTGACATTTAAAAATAAATTTATTGGAAACCCACATAGTAAAAATGGTTAAAAAAGTTTCCACTGGATAAGAGATAAAGTGAAGTATGGAGTTCATCTAGAATAACACATTACTAAGTTTCTAAGTAGAATAACATTACTGGGAAATGAAAACATGGACTTAGAAGTGAATACTAATTCCCAATGATTAATAGAGAGTGATAGATAACATTGTGATGATAAATTTAACCACCACAAAAACCATAAATTTGGGATGACTTAAGAGACCATTTGATTCATAAAAAATAAATATAATAGGATAACATTTTTGTTTCAAAACCTTTTCCCAGAGTTGAGTAATTTCTTTACCATCTAGACTGGGAAAAAATTAAAATATACTTAGTATATTTTTATTTCATAGGCATAATTTCATCATTTGGTTGTGCTTAGATCATTTTCTACTTCATTTTTACTCTAGTAAATGAATATAAAAGATTATTTTTTTATGTATGAAGCACTAAAATTAACTTTTAACAAATCATATGATCTATAAAAGAGTGAAAATTCCGTCCATATACATTAATCTCTAAACCTAAATAGTAAAACCCAAATTCTAACTTAATCCATTCCATAAATAGTTAACCTTAAGATTTATCCAAAATATGTCTGAACAAATTCAATATTCAAAAAAATTATAAGGGATGTCACTAAATTTTCATAAATAACTTAACATTAAATTCCCTAAATAATATAATGTTGCTCTTAGTTTCACTTTAAAAATATATGAATAACTTGATCATAATAAAACCTTAATTAAAACATCAATGCTTCCAGAAATAAAATATTAGGTTATCAAATATATTTCATAAATCTAAACATACATTAAACTCCAGAAAAGACAACATAAACCATCAAATCACTCCCCAATTTCAAAGTCACCAAAAATATTCTATAAACATATCTTTATAATTATTATCTCAAAATTCAAGTATATATCAAGGTTTATCCTCTCCCAATATAGCGTTTTATAAAAAGATAAACATTATAATATATCAATTTTCTTTCTCATCGATACCATTTAAAATATGTCTTCAAATACCTAGAGAAAAACTACTACAATACAATACTTATACATTTTATGATTCTTATAATGATAATATCATTAATAAAATAATTCTACAATAAAATTATTAAATACAAATAAACAAGAACTTTAATTATTCCACTTTATTCTTAAACCATTAACTACACTTCATCATCTTATTCCTTAATACCTTATTCCTTTTATATGTCATTTGTAGTCTCTTCATCATCTGTAGTATAACCATTACTCGTACATAATTTCAGATTATCTTCATGAGATTTATACATAGGAAATTAATTTTCATAATTTCCTTACTTTCTAAATTTAAAATAGTAATCTGTCAATGATACCCTAGTGAGACCATTATTCTCATCCATTATGTTAACCAAAATTTTCCTTTTCTCTAGAAATTAATTTCTTTGTGTCATTGTGTTCCACAACCAAAACATATTCTTGTTCCTATAATATATTAACTTTCATGTTTCTTACCACATTATTAAGATATAGGAAGCTGGATCTTATTTTCTACATGGCCTCCATCGCTTGATCTCTCAATGAACTATATCCTTCTCTTATTTGGTGAGTTCGAGAGTTGGTTAAGGTGGAAGTTTTTAATCATATATTTTTATAATCGATTAGGAATAATAACAATATCCTTCACTCTAATTATCATCCCATTTTTTTTCTCATCAACACATTATCTATCACATTCAATGTTAACATAGTTTCTACTAGTTCTATCCATTAAATTAAACTATAAATCATAGTGTAATAAACACTAATCATAGTGTGAAATCATATATTCATGAAGAATCATTTATAGGATGTCTAAACCATGACACCTTATTCTTAATTTATGACACCTTATATTTAAAATAGGTCACTAATGGTCATTATCTATTCATATCCTTCATAATGTTCTATAAATAAAATTTAAATTATCCAAATTATATCCCTTGAGAGTTTCAAAAAAGGCGCACAATAAGACTCATTTTCATATACCAGGTAATGCTTAAGTCAGGCTCGACATTCATTTTTCAAAGTCATTACCCCAAGTCACATTTGTGCCAGAACCACATCTAATTCTAGTATCCAGACATAGATGTATTTATAGTAAAAAACACATAATATATAACTTACCAAAACTTTAGTATTTTTTTGTACTTATCCTCAATGTATATCATATGGTTATGTCCCATAACCTATTTTTTCCGAAATCTAGTTCCCAAGGTTTCTACTAAACCTTATATGATACCAACTATAAATACCTCAAACCTAGTAGCTCAGAGGTAGTGGTTACATTATTATATTGGCACTAGATACAAGTGATCACATCCCAATGGACTGAATATTTTATTAGTCTTGGTAAACTAGATAAATACTTAAAATTAACATTAAATTTTAAAACATAAAATACAAAAAGTTATTTTTTTAGGAATGCTATTATCCACCTTAGATTATCCTTGAATATCAATCATAAAACCCTTCTCGGTATCCTGGGAAAATAAAACAAAATAAAGGGGTTATATTAGATTCTCATAAAGGGTATGCATATAGTTGAATCTATCATGAATAAATAAACATAATCAATATGAAAAGTAAATAACTAAAGCACATTCCATTTAAAAAACAAATTGAGCATAATATGGAAAGAATAAATAATGATAATATAAATCTATATAAATAATTACATGAGCCTGAAAATTATCCATAAATATTCTAAATAATCTAATAATCAAATGGTCATAAATAAATAATATCATAATAAGGGAATTCATAATTTCAGACATCATAACAATAACATCAAGGCCTCATGCTAATACATCTTATATAAATGGGTAATGCATCATCCAAAAACCCAATATTTTTTTTATCATGAGACCTACCCAATCATAACAGAACTATTGAGGGCCCCACCAATCACTTAACAAGTCTAATTAATTCCTCATATTAAAGGGGTGAAACATAATCAATATACACATTCATATTGAAAAACCTGTTATGAAATGTTAATACTTCCCCTAATCAATAAACAAAATCATAAACCACCAAGAGTAATATGATGAAGGTTATCAAAATAGTGTATTCCTAGTTAACTTATCATAATCCAGCTAGAGAAATAATAAGGATGGTATCGTTTCAATATATTCCCAATGTATCATAAGGTAAAATGAGGGGGTTTGTCTTAGATGAATATAAATACCATAAAAATACATTTTAAAACATTCTTGAGGAAAATAATATTTTTACTATAAAAACCACTTTTATAATAAAAATTCAGAAAATATTAGGAAAAAAATTGTTTTTGATAATAACCATTTAAACTTGTAAAGGAGTCTTTATAGAAATGAGTGGTCATGATGTCGAAAAATTATGAACATTTTGAGAATGTTAAAACAAAGATTACTCTAAAATTTTAGGTAAAAAATGAAAAGTAAATTGTTTAAAAAATTAAAAGAATATTCCTTTTATGAAATACAATCATGGTTAAAAATATATTTAATAAACATTTGGAAAATTTTAAAAACGTTCTTGAAAAACATGGACATGGAAGAGAAAATGATTTTCGACCAAAAAGGCAAATGAATATGGATTTTATTAAAATAATTTTCTCAAAAATTTTAAGTAACAAATAGAGGAAAATTATACTATTAATTAAAAATTTCACAAATAAATAGAGTAGAAGAAAATTAATGAGTTTGTTGAGTGATAGATTATAATATTTCACCATTATAATATTTTTATAAACTATCATGATAAACAACGAGATTGTAAAATAAATCATTACCACTTTAGTAAAATTTGAATCATAATCCCTATGAAAGAAATAAATTCAAATAAAAAATTAAATATCATTAATATAAATGTATTCATGATATAACTTATCAAAATTGGTAGTATATAAACTACACAAAGGAATAAGTGGTGAATATGGAATATGTCTCACGAAAGTAATAATGATATGAAAAACCCTTACCTCATGTTAAAATTCATTAATATATATTAGAAACTCGAGTGAAATAAATATAGGTTTATTATAAATTATTAATTATGACATTTTTTGATCTGTTTATTAACAATTCCTTGTTAAAATCAAGTTTTGGGTAATAACAGCTTTGTTTTTCATGTATGTTTTGATTTGGTATTTTTATTCCTTTTATTTTTATCATGAATACATCATATCAAAAATTCAAAACATGATATAAATATCAAATGTATTAATAATATATATATTTAGAGTAATCCATAAAATTTAATGATAGAAAATGAATTACACCGTTGATGGAGATAGTATATTGTACGTATGCATGAACGCTGTTTTTGTTTTATTGAAGGATGGAATGAAATGAAAATAAATATTAATTCACCTTTAAAATATATTTTTTATTTTTTATATATAATTTATATTAATAAAATTCATATTTATCACCATCCATGTAAAAATAAAATGAAAAACATTTCACATCGCTACGTGGAGGTGGGAGTCCACACATACGCATGGGTGACATTATTTTTATTCAAAGTATTGGAAGTTAAGAAGTTATATGTGATATTATATTTAAATAAGTATTTTATGTAATAAATATAACATATATTAATTAAATTTATTCTCAATATGTTCCATATAAAGAGTATGTGAAGAAACAAATCACATCGCTTCACGAGGCGGTAGTTCACCGCCCACACGAGCGACATTATTGTATCCCCCCATGAAATGGAGAGTAAATAGGTATATATGATATCATAATTAAAAGATTATAATAATTTCATAAATATAATATAAATATGTTAAATACGTCATTATATCCATCCTTTAATTGTGGTGATGGAAAACAAATTACATTGGTTCTCGAGGCGGTTATCCGCCTTACATAGGATTGACAGTTTCATTTATAATTTGACAAAAGTGGAGAAGGATATAGGTTATGAAATTAAAATAATAAAATATAATTATATATTATATAAAGGTGTTATTATATAAGCATAGTTTTAGAATATTTTAAGTAGTTGTAAGAAGAAATAAAAAAATACACATGTTAAATAATTTTACCTCTTCTTTGAAGTGCCTCTCAAGGTTTGCACCTAAATCCTTATTAATAGGGTTTCATAATAAAATATAGGTCTATAGGATTTTGTTATGGATTTAAGGAAGATATTTGGTCTAGTATTGGCTGATAAAAAAGTATTTGGAAGTGTGAAGAGGGTATGAGAGAGGGTGGCCTTTTATAAGTGGGGGAGAGGAAACAATTGGAATTTTTGAAAAGAAAATTGATACCCACATTTTTATCATTAATAAAGACACAAAAATAGGTAATTATATGAAATTATGTGTTATAAGGTATAAATATGGAAATAAAATATAAATTAGACAAATTTTGGATCATTTTTAACCCCTATGTTTTTAGTTTAAGCCCTGGTAAACTCATTTTGACCATAATTGTAGTAAATAGTTTTTAGTGTTTTTATGATTCATTATGACCCAAGATTAAGTTGAAATTTTAAATAATATAAATTATGATTATTCCAAATATTTAATATATTTTTAAAAATTCAATTCATAGAAGTGTAAGAATCCAATTTAAAATTAAACCCACAAATGCATCGAAAAAATGGGGTTTTCCAAAGAAAAACTTTTAAAAGTTTAAAATGATTTTATATTAGAATTAAATAATAAATTTATTAAAATAAAATAAAATAGTTTAATTTTAATATAATCCATCTAATTTTAAATTAGTATCAATTTAAAACATAATTTAAATTTTCAAATAATTTAAATGAAAATACAATTTTTAATAAAAACCAATATTTGTTTACTATTCATAAAAAGTGAATCCTTTCAGAAAATTTTGAAAATTAACCCAAATATAATTTTTAAATTTATATTTAAAAAATCAAGTTTATTTTTTAAAACAAATTTTCTGAAATTTTTAAAAGATAATTTTAAATTATGTGCGAAAAGCACCACTAAACCACCTTTTTGAAAAATACAGTTTTTCAAAAAACATTACTTTTTCAGTAAAATGATTCTTATTTTATTTTTAATCAATTGGTAAAAATTTAATTTAATTTATAAATTTTTAAACCATATAATTTTCATAATTTATTTATTCTTATTCATACCCACCAACTTAGAAGCTAGTTTATAATAGTCATGTTTAAATAAATATATTTTAATTGTGTATTGTGTTTTGTTTAAACCCAACGTTGCATACAACAAAGGCTATTGATGAAATGGAAATTATTTAAAAATAAATATTTTATAAAGTCTTGGTGTGTTAAATTATCTTCTAATATTTTTGTTTTATGTCATATATGCTATCGAAGATGTTGTTCCTCTTATAAAATCTCTGGGCGTTACAAGGTAGGTTACCTGATAGATTTTTCCAGTGTATTAAATCACCGCATAATCTGGTGTTGTATAATGGGTATTTTTACCAAGATAGGGATGATGGTGTTTCATGTATCCTCTAGGTTCATTTCATGAGAGTTCAATGAGCTGGTGATGTTCGGTGAGTTTATAAGAATAATGCATATTTTCTTTAAATAGATTATTTTATTATAAATTATTATAATAATTAGAGTAGTTAATTATAAATTTTTATGATATATTGTGGATTTATTAGTTTAATTTATCACCTATTTGTGAAGGGTAATGGTTGGTTGAACTTGGAGGATATCAGGCAAAGTTATTGGGCCTTGCATAAAAATGGAATGACTTTATGATTGAGTGAGGTGGTCCCTCATACATGCCCTATGACTCATGCATGTTTTTATATGGGATGTGATATGGGCAGTATCACCACATCAAGAGTTCACCAATTAAAATTAAATGAATTTTATTATTTTAAATTAAATTCTTAGAGGTGAATCAAACAAATTTCCAAGGCTACATTGAAAATTATGCACTAGCATCATGACTCAGCCATCGAAGGTTGAGTCCTTGATCATGTTCATGTGACTTGTGAAATATAAAGACCTATATTGGGTGAGAATTAATACATATATAATTTAATAAATAAATTATCATGTATCAAATGACCTAGACATAAGTACCTTAGTGAATTTCCCTGAGTAGGGAGTAATGAAGGACAAGAGATGGTTAGCATTGGGTATCACTATAAAACCCAAGGTAAAAGATTATAAATTGGGGAAACCATGGAGGTCAGGATATGATTAGGGTCACACCAAGGGATGTTGTACCCCTATGTTATGGGAATGAAACTATGATTTTAATGGACCATATGACCCTAGGTAGGGTGTACCATGTGTTCTATGTCTTAGGAGACCTTGGTAAGTGCCTAGTTGATGTAGAACCCAGAAAGGGGTAGTATAGGGGAGCTTAACTATTAGTTATAAGATTGGCCATTAAATTTTTTAAATGGAAAATCATGAAATTAAATGATAAATAGAATTTTAAATGATTATAAAGTTTTCATAATTGAATTTATATGGTTATAAATGATTAAAAAGTAAAATGATGATGTGATGTATGGATATGAGGCCTTGGGGAATGTGGATGCCCTTAGGTTACTATTTATTTATTTTACATAATCCAGGGATGAATGATGCCCCCAAATGCATGTGTGGGAAGTTATTTTGTGTTTGTGATATGATTTTTATCATGGGGAATATATTCCCTAGGGGTTTTTTGTGTTATGTGAATATTGTATCAGTTGTTAGGGAAGATATGAGTCATGAGTAATTTTGACCTAATTCCTAGATCTGAGGATAGTGGATAGCCTCAAGTAGGTGTGATTCATTGGATTCATGGGTATGGGAAGTGACCCCCCCTGAATAGTTTGGTAAGCTTCAAAAACACTCTATGGATCCATGGGAAAAGGGGCGTGACCCCCACATATATTTGGATAATATAGACTACCCTGATTGGGATTCGTCTGTTAATCCTATACACTAAGGAGATTCAGAACCTGGTTTTTTATCACATGTGTACCAGGGTGAACTTGGATTATAGTATTTATCTCATATATACTAGGTTTATTCAAACCTCGTGTTTTTATCTATTTTACACCTAGGTGAGTTAGACAACTAGGTGATTACATTAGTTGAAAAAATTATGCGACATTCTTAGAGACATTATTAAATTATTTGAAGTAGGTATGACCAGCCTCAGGTATCACTATAGAACCTGAGGGCCGAAAATGATTTATTTATTCATGTTCAATAGTTATATATATATCTAAGCATGTCATATACACACACACTATGTTTTTTAGTCATGTATGGGACTGAATTGGTGGTTCCCTACTGATTTGTACTCACACCTTTCACAAGCGGACATTTCACATTGATACCCAAGTAGACATCTCATTGGTTGTAGGTATAGGTTGGGTCCAGGTACTTGATTTTACTTTTCATCTAGATATCTTGGATAGAGTCTGGAGACTTGGATGAGGTGAGGTGAGGCTTGGGGATATATTTGATCCTATGGTATATTTATTTTATTCGTGTATTTCATTTTTTTTATGTGATTGAACTAGTGGGAGACTGGTATTAATGAATGAATGTATTCTTCAGCATTACATTTGATATTTATGGATATATTTATTTCTTCTACATACTATGATTGTTTGATTTATTTCTATCTATTATTGCACACTATGATATGGGGGTATAGTCTCTCTATAGTTCTATCCTAGACACCCATCGCTAGTCAAAAACCTATAGAGTATAGGGAGGTGTTCCTGAGGTCCTGTCACCCTAGATCTAGTTACTATTTAGAGTGATCTAGGTCAAGAAATGACATGAATAGGATGAGTGGTCATATTTTGGAAGACCAAAGGTGGATTTGTCTTGGTGTACATTAGATGATCATGACCATGGTGGGAAACCATGGAGACACTACAAAGAGAGAAATAATAGATTTTTTTAGGAATATGGTTGGTGGAATTCTATGAAATCCATGAGAATAGTCTTCAAGCGGGTAATTTTTAGGCCTCGCATCTGAAAAAAATTCTGAAGTGGGAGCTTGTTGGGGTTTTATGTGAGAACTTTGTTTTGGTTAAGTGTTGACATTTTTAGAAGTTATCACTACAAAAAAAGCAGGCAATTGGTCACATTTTTTAGTTTATTTTTCTAAAATTATAGGTAACTTAGCTGGGGTTTTATCCATGCTTTAAAGAATCACTAATTTTTATTTTCACTACATTTTAAAACATGGATAATTTATCGTTAGTTTAAAACATATCTAATTTATCTGCATTTTAAAAGGTCAATAATTTAGCCACATTTTAAAATGACACTAAATTATCCTTATTTTAAAACATGACTAATTTTTATGTCGGTGTGTTTTTTTAAAACATGACTAACTTTAATTTTAACTATGTTTTAAATGAAAAAGTATTAAATAATGAATCAAAAGTTATTATATGTGTATATATTTATAATAGTTTGAAATAAAATTAAAAATAAATATTATTCATATAAAATTAATACACACACACACACATATATACATAGATATATACATATAAACACACATGCACATAGTCAAATCATAATTAGAATTAATTAATAAAAACTAAATAAATGAAAATTAAAAAAATGATTAAATAAGTGAATATATATGTAATAAAATTAAAAATTAAAAATTATATATATATTAAGATTCCCAATGTATAGTGTTGACACAACTGAGAGGGGGGGGGGGGTGAATCAAGTATGGACTAATTTTTCTAAAAAATCAATTCTTTCTTTAATGATTATCACCTTTGGTTTTTAACCTCTATTATATATTAGGATGTAAATTAATTTATTTTTAATTTACAATACGAAACAAATATATACAGTAAAACTGACGAATTTAAAAAATAAAATAGGTATTTTTACAAGGTTTGACCTTGATGTGGGAAACCTACTCATTGACATGTCAACTCTTATTGAGTAAAAAATTCTACACTATAATTGAATCACCAATTATAATGGGTGTCCAAGGATTATCCTAAAACCTTCTTCACACAATATTTCACTTTTATAGTCACCATATTATGTAGGTGGCTTCATATGTTCTAGTAGGTTCTTTATACTTGAATCCCATGAGTTCATTTTTAACTTCTTCTTTGTAAATTATATATTCTCTATGCACTGGGATTCTATTCACCCATAATACTAGATCTTATTCCTCAACTCAAAGTGAATTTGACTACCTAAATTTATTCAAACCCAAATCATGCAAACTAGCCTATGAAACTATCAACAACTTTCAATTATTTACTGAAATTATCACTGAAAACTCAACTCAAAATATTTATTCTTCTTTCAGACACTACATATTACCCATGCGTGGATCACAATCTTCTTCTTATTCTTCATTATTTATTACATCGTATTATCTTTCTTCATATTATTCAAGAGCTATAGTTCTCTTGGATTCTTCGGTTCTCACATATACAACCATACTACCATCATTTCTTTTTTCTATTTTATTCTCTTATAAATATCCTTAGTCTCATGTGCACATGTGGCTACATTAAATGAATTCTTTATTTTTAAAATAAAATTAATGATATGTTGATAAATAAAAATAGATTCTAGTGAAAAATAACCATAATAGAATACCCACTATGGGTTTCCATGTATTCCCATGCACCACTTTTTCCACTCAAGGAGTATTCCAAAAATACCCTTAATAAATTCTCGTTGTTTTTGAAACATATCTGAATAAAATATTTTTTATTCATCTCTAGCCTCAAAATATTCTTTATCTTCCAATAGCTTCCAAAAAACTATACTTAACATATTCTAGTTGTAATTAGATAGTAATTAATTTGTTCTATTTCATGGAACTCATTCATCAAGAGAGACTCCATAAAAATAGTACGACCTTTAATCTTGGATTTTTATACAATAATAATATCTTAGCTTCATACTCATCAAATCAAGATTTCAGTATTTAAAAAATTACTAGACTTCCCTATTAGTTACAATAAAATAAACAAATAGTCTTAGATCAATATGAATTAAACACTAGTATACATCTCAAGTTTTTATGTGACTTTATCTGCATTATTCTTCAAAACTCAATTGATTCATTTTTTACTGTGTAGCGATTCAGTATTCATTTCCTCCCTTACGCCACTATATTAAACAGGTTTTTGTATTGAAAATTAAAACTTTAACAAAAAATTTAACTTCATGTTTGATTAAATAATTTAATATTTATCACTGTTAAAAAGGGTAATTTTACTTGTTTTAGTGATTTCATTGCAGGTGGAGGTGATTTGGAAATCCAACATGGAATTTAAGAAAAACGGGCCCAAACTGAATGAGATTCTAAGAAATATTGAGGAATTAAATATTTATTTTGAATAAATCTTGCTTTAAATTAGGATTAAACTTGGTGTATAAGTGAAAAACAATGTGGGATACATTTCTATAGAAGAGCATAGATCCTAATTCATCCATATAAAGGCCCAAACATGGCCCACAATGTGAAAATATTCTAGGTGGGTTAAATTGGACTACCCTTCTATATTTGGTATGTAACATTGACCTCAAAACTATAATTGGGCCTATTATACCTACACTGTGTAACATCCTGATTCTGGGTGCCGCCCAAAGGTGCCCCGTACCCGATTGGTCACATGGCCTCAAGCACATTTCCCCGAATGCCAGAGGATGCTGACTAGTAGTGAGGTCCTTGGGTTTGATAGTGTGGAAACTATACCCTAATTGGTAGAGAAAAACAGTGGAAACAATAGACAAAAACAAAGAAAGAAACAATACAATACAAAGAGTAAACAATGGAAGACTGAAAGTAAATAAAAAACCGAAGCACATATAGAAATGATGCATGTCACATATGTTTAGGAAATCATCCAAACAAGTCAAAATGCTAGAATACAGCACTAAACCAATGTATAAAGAAAATAAGTAAACTCCAATAGTATCTCAAGGCTCAACTTGGTCCCATTCTCTCCAGCTCTACATTAATGAAGTATCTGAAGTAGAAGAGTTCTTGCCCTTATCTATACCTGCAAAAATATAATCTTTTTGGGACCAAAAGCATGAACCAAATAGGGGTTGAGATGAATCTCATTAGAAAACCACCCAAAGATCTATTCCTAACTATTAGTTAATATATATATATATAGAAGACAATATTAAAAATTAATTAATAAACAAGGAAGTACTTAAAAGTAAACAATCCTATAGTTTCAAACTATATTCATTTACATTTATCAATTATTCAACCAAAAATTCAAAAGTAACCCTCTGGGAATGTTCTCACAACCTAACCACTCTCGTTAAACTTATCATTTAACAATAGAGATATAACCACCCCATAGGATAACTCACATAGTCTAACCCCTTTGGTCTAATGAAAACAAAGACTCTCCAAGGAAGCACCCACCGTAAATTCCTCCTACGGTCTTTTAACAATAAAATACAGACTCTCCGAGGAAGTACTCAATGTCAATTCCCCCTATGGTCTCATAATGGTAAACTACAGACACTATGAGGGAGTAATCAATGTCAATCCCCCTATGGTCTCACAATACGAATAGTAAAACAAGCACTCTAGGGAAGCCCTCAACGTCAATTCCCCCTATGGTCTAACTACACCAGGTTCTCACAGACCTGTGTAATAAAGTCATGCACAAACGATATCCAGCAGCCAAAGTAAATCTCAAATACTACTTGGCTAAACAACTATAATGCATACCACAAGCATGTCATATAATATCAACTCCATCCTAACAGCACTGGGCATAGAAAAGAAAATAGCATAACAAGAAGTTCTAGACCCAGTGGAAAAAATCAAAAAAACATGGGTAAAAAACATCCATAGTAAGGAAATAAACATTATTAATAATCAAAAACCATTACTCAATCAATAAAACCATAGTAGGCACCAACAAGGTTAAATTACAAGACACGCAATACCCTAAACTAGGGTATTCGACACTTTTTGCACATATAATCCAAAGAAAACTATAGAAAGGCACAAACCACCAAACTCAACATTGTACGATCAATATAGTTGAACCTAAACCTTTTAATCGACCTAGAACATCATAGTTCAAAAAAATTCAAAAATTATAAACCTTGAATATCCTACGAGAGAAGAGAAATCAAGAGGAGAGGATCTATAAGAAGGAATAACTCACTGAGGTGATTCCAACGCAATCGATGGTGTTTGATTCAGAGAACAGAAGATGGACTAGGGGCTCACAGAAGATTCGGAAATTTTTGTCACTCCTAGAAGAGATGGGGCTAGAAGAATGTGTTTTTGGAAATTAGACGCGACCCCTGTCCGATTAGACAAATTAAAATACAATTACATGGTGTGATCATTTAATCTACATGCCTTAACCAGCCTCCAATTTAGGTGGTTTCTAGGTCACCCCACATGGATATGTGCTGGCTATTACATGGCTAGTACACGGCTACCTGTGACAATAGGGTACATGGCGTGTACTTTTATGTACATGGTGTGTACTCCTTAAAAAACAAAAAAATCTTCTTTTTCTCAAAAACACCCGAAATAAATATCCATACCTAAAATGAATATCTGGGTTCTTACAAACTTCCCCCCCTTAAAGAAATTAAATGCTGAATTTCCCTAACAAGGAGGTGCAGAAGAAGAATCCTTGAACAACTCCAGCTATTGTGATTTCACATCGACCTCCCTCTCCCATGTTTCATTCTTTACTCACCCATTCTTTTATAACAACCATACCAGAGGAACAAACTAGCCACATAGATACTTCACACTACGATCAAAAATCCAGATATGATGTTCCTTGAATGATGAATCCACATCTAACTCAACCTCCTTGGTTTGAAATACATGAGATGGGTATGAGATGTAATGCCGTAGTTGAGAAATGTGGAAGACATCATGCATATCCCGGTACCTCTGAGGTAACTGCAACCGATTGGCAACCGTACCAACCCTCTCCAAAACCTCGAATGACCCAACATATCTCGGTGAAAGATTTCCCTTTCTCATAATACTTCTGTGTCCCAACCTTAGTGTGACACATAGGAAAACCTGATCTCTAACCTCAAACTCTAGAGGTCATCTCTGTCGATCAGCATAAGACTTCTATCATGATTGTGTAGTAACCGTCCTCTTCCGAATCAACTCCACCTTCTCTGTGGTCTCCTAGAAAAGATGAGGTCACAACATAGTTTTTCATTTTCCTCCATCAAATATAGGAGTGATCGGCATGGTCTACCTTGCAAAGCCTCATAGGGTGACATATGAATAGTTGCCTGAAAACTATTATTGTAGGAAAACTCCACCAGAGGTATGTGCTTCTCCCAAGAACCTTCAAAATCTAAGACGCATGATCAAAGAATGTCCTCCAACACTTGAATCATATGCTCTAACTGGCCATCTGTCTAGGGATGGTAAGATGTACTGAGAAGTACCTATGTACTCAGAGCCCTCTGTAGTCCGTGCCAGACCCAAGAAGTAAAATAGGAATCCCTATCTGAAATTATGGAGCATAGAACCCCATGTAAACATACAATCTCCCAGATGTATAACCTTCCAAGCTCATCAACACTGAAGGTCTCCTTGATCGGTAAGAAGTGTGACACCTTCATGAGCCTTTTTATAACAACCCAAAATGCATCATTCCCTTGAGGTGACCTCGGTAAACCTATCACAAAATATATCATGACATAATTCCACATCCACTTGGGATTGGGTAATTGTTGAAAAATAATTACTAGTCACTGATGCTCTACCTTCACCTGATGAAAAGTGGAACACCTCATAACAAATCCAGAAACATCCCTCTTCATACCAGGCCAAAAATATTGATAGTGTAGATCTTGATACATCTTGGTGACACCAGGATGAACTGCCCAAAATAAGGAATGAAATTCCCACAAAATATCCTCACGTATGTCTGATGACACCCACACACGCCCATGAAAAAGAAAGATCTCATCCTCACCTACGATCCATCCAGGAATAAGGTCCGCTCCTGACACACTCTCCTGTAGAACTAGGCCTTAAGAATCTGATATTTTCCTCATTCTCACTTGATCATATAGAGTATAGGTAACAACTATAAAAGAAATAAATGTCTACCCTTGTCTGTCGTGCACCTCCAAATTCATCTCAAAGAATAGAGCCATAAGCTATCACTCACTGGTGGCCTCCTGAACTACCTGTATCTGAGTCCTCCTACTTAATGCATCATCCACTACGTTGCCTTTTCTAGGAATATAGGCAAGCTCAAAGTCAAAGGAATGAGGGTACTCAACCCACCTTCGCTATCTCAAGTTTAGATCATTCTGGGTAAATATATACTTGAGACATTTTTGGTTAGTGTACACCAAAAAATTCTCTCCTAGAAGGTAATGTCTCCAACAACGCATGGCATGAACAAATACTTCCAACTCATGATCATGCATCGGGTAATTCTTCTCATGTGGCCTCAACTACTGAGACCCATAAGAAATGATTCCTTCCTCCTTCATAAGAACTGCTCCCAACCCAATACCTGATGCATCACAGTAAATAGTATAAATCTTGACTAGCTATGAAAAAACTAGTATTGATGCTGAAGTCAATCTCCCTTTCATCTTTTGAAAGGATGAATCGTAGGAATCTGTCCACAAGTACTTCACACCCTTCTTAGTCAGCACCATCAGTGGCACTGCTAAGCATGAAAAGTCCTGTATAAAATTCCTGTAGTTACCAACTAGCCCAAGAAAACTTCATATTCCAAATAAGTTCTTCAAATACTCCTAGGTAACAACTATTATCACTTTCTATAGGTCTATTGATACTTCTATCTCTGAGATAACATGACCCAAAAAGTGAATTTGGTTTATCCAAAAGTGGAATTTTTAGAGCATAACATATAACTAATGATATCTTAGTGTACTCAAAACGATATCAAGATGTCTGGCATGGTCATGTTGAGTGTGAGAGTACACCAAGATAGCGTCCATGAAGACAACCAAAAAAGAATCCAAGTATAGATGGAATACTCAGTTCATCAGTGCCATGAAAATTGCAGGCACGTTCATGAGACCGAATGACATAACCACATACTCGTATAGACCATACCTACTTTGAAAGTATGTAAGAGGTATATATGATGGTGTAACATGCAACTGATGATAATCAGATCTCAAGTTAATCTTTAAGAACACCTGAGCTCCTTAAATATGATCAAAGATATCATCAATCCTCAGTAAGGGATATTGATTCTTGACCATCAACTGGTTCAGCTTTCGATAATCCACACAAATTATGAGGGTACATTCTGCCTTCTTCACAAAAAGGATAGGTGAACCCCAAGGAGAAGTACTGGGTAGGATGAAACCCTTTGCCTGTAACTCTTCTAACTACTTATTGAGCTTCTATAACTATAGTATAGCCATCCTATATAGAGTAATGGACATGAGTGCTACCCCTAGAACGAGCTCAATAAAAAATTATACCTCTCACTTAGGAGAAAAACTTGAAAAGTTGTTCGGAAAGACATCTCTGAAACAATCTACCATTGGAGGAAACTCTATCTGTAAATTCCCCTGGTCATCCAAATACAAACTAGAAATCTGTTCTATAACTCCTCCCAACCCATGATTCTCGAGTCCCGCTCTTCTCGCCTGGACATCGCATTCCCCATTATGTAGAAACCATCTGCCCTATGGTGATGTGAAAATCACCATACAACTATAGAAATCGACAACGTCTTTGAAGGGAACTAAATAGTCCATTATAAGAATGACATCGTATCTCATCATCTCTAAGACATAAAGGTCCCATAATAAGTGACACCCACCAACCTCAAGAGGTAACTCCTTGAACTGATGTACACTAGCCATTTTGGTCCCCAATGGGGTGTCCAACATCAAGATATTAGTAGAAGTAAAGATTTTGAGCCCAAGGATATCCACAAAAACAAAATATATAAAGATATGTGAATCCCATATGTCAAAATGAGTAGAAGCTAAAACTGAGGAAACCATAATTTTACCACTAACCGTAGAGGGTCTGGGATCCTACTCCTACTGGATCTGCTCTAGCACAAAATCCTGACCTTCACTGTGACCCTGTGAAGCTATATATGATCCCTAAGCTGATCCACTCTATGGCTGTGAGACACCCTGTGTCTGACCACTGCAGAAATGACCTCTACCTCAGTCTGAACAGACGAATGAACTCCAATTCCTAGACTGATGAGAAACTGGTGGTCTTTCTCCTTAACTTGGAATCATAGCAGAACCCCTATCTCCAGCTACTGGTGAGAAAAACTGACAGAAACGCTGAAGATGACCCATCTTGCCGCAAGATTGGCACTCAACTGGGTCTCTCGAGAAATGTGTCCTCATATGACCACTCTTCCCGCACTGGTAGCATACCACATGGCTACCTAAAGTAGTATCCCTCCTACTCAGATCTCCACATGTAGACACCCTATGGTGCTTCCTACTATCAACCGGAGAAAAACCAACTATGGATGCCAAACCGCCCTGGCCCACATCTCCATAATCCATTAGGTTACTCTTGGTAATCAACACTTGGTTGAATACAGAAGATATGGAAGTCAACCTAAATATGTTCACTTGAGATCATATGTCATTCCTGAGACCATCCTCAAACTTCCTTTCTAGAAATAACTCATCACCCCCAAAATGGGTGTCAAGCTCTGTAGCTCTATGAAGCGAGAAGAATAATCCATGACCGAGAGAGTACCCTACTCCAAACTCATAAACTCTCGGGCTCGATCAGCCCTAAAAGTATTCGGTTTGAAGTAATCATATAAGGTATGTTGAAACTCATCCCAATACATACCCTGCTGGCGTCCCTCCCATGATATCACATCACACCATCTCTTTGCTGAATCCCGAAGCACATACGTAGTGATATTGACCCTCCTCTCTAGAGGCATATCCAGATTCTTGAAGATAGATAGCATGGATTATAACCATGACTCTACAACTAGAGGTCCTCCATCCATTGAGAAAGTGGGAGGATGCTGCTGATGAAAAACCCGCGTCAAATCTTCCATAGACGGGGCAGGAAGCGGTGCTCCCTAGAAGGTCTGCATAAGCCTCATGAAGCCTTTTCAGAACTGTGCATTAGTACCTATATCCAGAATGACAATTGGTGCCAAGATAGGTATGACGGGAGGATATTCCGGTAGTCCCTGATATACCATGTCCGATGTCTGATCATTGATCTATGTTTGGCATACAACTATAGGATGTATCGGTGGCATGACTCTATAAGGTCAAGAAAACACCTTAGTTCAAGATTATCAATGAATAAAACAAAGAAGTGCATGAAAGGAATAAGAGAAAGAAAACATTCAAGTTCATCAAAACATGGATACACGACATGTATCACCCTTAAATGATGTGTTCCCTTAAGAATTTACATGGGCGTGTACTTATTCCAACCTTTGTCATGTAACAACCCATACACACGACGTGTTCTCCTTCGACACAGTGTGTACTCAAATCTTTCCCCTACCCAAGTTCCTCTAGATGAATAAACCACACAGTTCTCCTAGAATAAAACTACACGATGTGTTTATGATAGACACAATGTGTACTTGAAGGATTTTATCCATCCGTGTCATTGGTCACACAGCTGATACACGATCCACTCCACACGGCATAATCAAGCTGAACACGATGTGTACTACCTAAGTTTCATCCATCCGTGTCATCAGTAACAGAGCCAGATACATGGTCACTATAACATGGTGTGTACTACCAGTACATGACATGTTACACTAAACAAAACCCAACCCCATGTCTTTTCCCACACAATCAGTCACACGGTGAAGAAATACACGGTGTGTACATATAGTACACTGTGTGTACTTAAGAAAAACATTTTCTTCCAGAACAGAAGGACACATGATGTGTATTCATCATTACAGACCATGTATTCTAGGGTTTTCCAGATAGTATGAATCATAAACTACTTCGAAACCCCATAAAACACTGAAAAAACATTAAAGTTCTAAATTATGAACAGTGGGGCCAATATTCTCTATGAATCAAAGATTGGCATCATATTCATGTCATATCATTATATTAAAGTGAAATAGGTCACATGATCTACCAAATTCCAATCCATGAGGGCCCATAACACCTTAGGGACCAAAGTTTGGTGCTCATCTAAAAGAAACTTTACATACCAGCAATACCATATCAAATCGACGGTGTTCTATCAATGAATCCATGACAACATCATGCATAACTAGAACAACCTCTATCACAACAACATGAAATCAGTAATTTAACCTAAATTTCATGATAAGAATGCATGACATGTGATATCTAGTAGGTGCCTATATGATGAATGAGATGGAATACCCTCATCTCATTGGGGTGAAATAGAAATAGAACCTCAATAACATCAACGATAATAAAAAAACATGTGAATCACCCAACAGTGAAATCAAATAAATTGAAAAAATTGAAAAACTAGAAAATTGAAATAATCAAGGTATATTGGCTTTTCCCTATATACAGTTTAGCTACACCAGGTTACAACTTATTACTAACTACCTTTTCCTTCTTATCACTATCTATAGACTCCAAACAGTAAGTCAAAGAAGAAAATAATTCCTCTGATACCACTTTGTAACATCCCGGTTCCGGGTGCCGCCTAAAGGTGCCCCGTACCCAGTTGGTCACATGGCCTCAAGAGCATTTCCCCAAATTCCAGAGGCTTCCGACTAGTAGTGAGGGCATTCAGTGTGATAGTAGGGAAACTATGCCATTATTGGCATAGTAACACATCAGAATCAACAGACAACAGTAACATAAGTAGTAATACCATACAAAAAGTAAAAAAATGGAAGACTAAAAGTAAATAAACAACTAGAGCACATATATAAATGATTCATGTCACATATGTCTAGGAAAGAATACAAAAAATTCACAATGATGGAATATACTACTAAACCAAAGTAACAATAAAACAAGTGAACTCCTGTAGCATCACAAGCCTCATCTTGGTCCCATACTCTCCACCTCCACAATAATAAAGTACCTGAAGTAGAAGGGTGATTTACCTTATCAATACCTGCAACTATATAATCTCTTTGGGCCTAAAAGAATGACCCAAACAGGGTGTGAGACAAATACCAGTAGAAAACTATCCAAATATCTGTGCCTAACTGTCAGTGAATTTATATAGCAGACAATGTGAAAAATTATGTAATAACCAAGGAAGTACTCAAAAGTAAACAATCCTACAGTTTCAAACTACATTCATTTACATTTATCAATTATTCATCCAATCATTCACAAGCAACCCTCTTGGAAGGTTCTCACAGCTTAACCCCTCTAGTTCAACTTATCATTTAATAATAAAGATATAATGAAATCTTGGGATATATTACATAGTCTAACCCCTTTGGTCTCATGAAAACAAAGACTCTTTGAGGAAGCACTCACTGTCAATTCCTCCTGTGGTATTTTAACGATAAACTACACACTCTATGAGGAATCACTCAATGTAAATTCTCCCTATGGTTTCGTAATGATAAACTATAGACACTCTGAGGGAGAACTCAACATCAATCCACTCTATGGTCTCACAATATGAATAGTAAAACAAACACTCTAGGGAAGCCATCAATATCAATTCCCCATATGGTATAACTACACCAGGTTCTCACAGCCCTATGTAATACAATAGTGTACAAATGATATCCATTAGTCAAAGTAAATCTCAAATACTACTTAGCTAAAAAACTACAATGCATATCAAAATCATGTCATATAATATCAACTCCATCCTAATAACACTAGGAATGGAAAACAAAACAGCCTAATAGGTAGTTCTTGACCCAAAGTCCAAAATCAAAAAAAACACGGGTAAACACATTCATAGTAAGGAAATAAACATTTTTCATAATCAAGAACCCTTACTCAAGTAATAAAACCATATCAGACATGAACATAGTTAAATTACAAGACCCAAAATACCCTAAACTATTTTATTTGTAACTTTTTTCACATATAATCCAAAGAAAACTACAGAAAGGCACAAACCACCTACCTCAATGTTGTACGATCGATATAGTTGAACCTAACCCTTTGAATTTACCTAGAATGTCATAGATATATAAAATGTCAAAAATTATCAACCTGAAATATCCCATGAGAGAAGATAAATTAGTAGGAGAGGCTATAGAAGAAGGAAGAACTCACTGAGGTTATTCCAATGCAATCGACAGTGTTTGATTTGGAGAACGGATGACGGATCGGGGGCTCAAAAGAGATTCAGTGATTTTTATCGCTCCTAGTCAAGAAAAGTCTAGAATAAGGTGTTTATGGAAATTAGACACGATCTTGATCCGATTTAACAATTAAAAATAAAAGTATATAGCATGTTCATTTAATGTACTCGCCGTGTACATGCCTTAACCGACCTCCACTTTAGGTGGTCTCCAGGTCACCCCACATGGACATGTACTGACCGTTACACATTAAGTACATTACTACCCCGGGAAACTGGGTACACGACATGTACTTCTAAGTACACGACATGTACTCTTAAGTACATGTCATGTACACCTTAAATTCTCAAAAACTCTCCTTTTTCTCAAAAACTCCCAAAATCAATATCCATACCTAAAATGAAGATCCGAGTTCTTACACATTAGATAGATAACTCTAAGGCCCAACTCTCTAAATAATTTTAATACAATTGTACATGTTTTGATTATTCAACTTGTCGAATCAAATTGGTGAAAAAATCTATCATGAACAAATCAACTAAACCCACAGGCCATTAACTATTATTGGCTCCATCATGCCAAATTTCTCTTTAAAATCAATCAATATATCATTGTAAATGTTGGAACCACTAGGGGTAAGGGTGAGTCTAATTTGAGATCTTTCTTTATCCATTTTATTACTCTTCTACATCACGTACTTCTAAATCTCTTAGTGATCAATTTGGGGGGTGCTCTTTGTTATAATATCTAGCTCCATGCTTGTAATCATTTTAAGGTAATTAAAATTCTAAGTTTTTTTGTCAATTGTTCTTAATTTAAAACTTTTGAATTTGTGATTATTCTGTTATGATCAAATACAATTCAAATGAATAATAATCCTCATGCTTTCATTCATAACCCAGATATTGGGATGATTTGAGCATGTTTATCTCTTTTCTCATGCCTTCCATTTCATCAGGGTGCAGATGGATTATGTCAGTTTATAAAATATAGAATCTTGAACCCATAAATATGCATGTTATTTTCTTGTGGAAAATTTTATCATTGACACAGTTTTTTCCATATCATCACATTGTTGATTCCATTCCTTAATTGAGTTCAATTCTTACATCGATGTTTTTTTTTGATTTTGAGCGGTCACCAGTAATCAATATTCTTGATTGATCAAATACTAGGTTTTAAAATAGTAAGAACTGAAATACCATACTGGTTTTAGTATGTTCAAATCAACTAATCAATGAACCTTCCTATTTCCCTTGAGAGCAACGACAGATTTATCATCAAGGGACACTCACTCAGGTTGATCACAATTTATCCAACCGGTTTCCCTCACATAGTAATATAGTTTAAATTTCTATTTTAAAATCATAAACCCCCCAAAAAATTTCATCACATTATCTATTTAATAAAAACATAATCAAAACCCTTTTTTAAAATTATTGATATAAGGTTCCATTGAGAGATGATCTAGGGTTCCTGATATACTGTAGAAATTCTAGTAAAAAATAAAACAACTAATTTGACGTACTTGACAATGTGATAAAATTTTGGCACCATTTCCAGGGAGCCAATATCATTTTTCCTTTTATTTATTTCTTTTCATTTTTATTTATTACCCATTTTAAACTTTAGCCCTTATCTTTTGATTTTTTTTGTTTTTTTGTACATTTGTTCTACATCTCTCTCTCTATTATCTCTCACTCTAATTCAGTAGTACAAAATAATTTGTTATTTTATCCTTTAATTCTTCTTAAGTGTTTTTATTTTATTAATATACTAAAAAAAACAACCAAAAAACCTTAAAACTTTATTGCATGAAAAGATCTAGAAAAGAAATATTGCTTCAAATTGACCTAGAAATAGAAATGACCCTTCAATCTCAAATTTTACGATCTAGAGTAGGAGAATCAAGTAACACTAGGGAACCCATTTTGGAACCTAAAATGTCTCTAAATCAATATTAAGGTGAACAAAATCAAGATCTTAAAAATATGGATCCAAATAACTAGACCTTAAAAGAACTGACCTCCTCGGATGTGGAGTACCAACCTACGTACATCCAATATTCCATGGAAGCAGCAAACTTTGAGCAAAGATCAGGACTTACCCACATCTTTCTTAAATTATATGGTATTCCTTTAGAGGACCCTCACAAACATCTTAAAGAGTTTCACATAGTGTTCTCCACCATGAAACCCGAAAATGTGTCTGAGGACATCATTAGGTTTAGGTTCTTCCCTTTATCTCTTTAGGGTGTAGCCAAAGATTTTCTATACTATATGCCTACCATAATTGGGGGATAGAATGACCTAAAATGACTATTTCTAAAAAAGTTATTCCCTTCATCCCAAATTAAATCAATTAGAAAAGAAATTTTTGGAATTAGAAAATCATAAGGAGAAACCCTTCATAAATAATGTGAATGATTCAAAAGACTTTGTTCAAGTTTACCCCATCACCAAATTAGTGAACAATTGGCATTTAAATACTTCTATGAGGGACTTGTCCCCAAGGATCATGGAATGATAGATTCTGAAACTGGTGGTTCCCCTATTCATAAAACTCATATTTCCACTCATGACTTATCATGGCTCAAAATTCACAATAGTTTAGTGCATGGGAAATTGTACCCACTTAAGAAGTTCATATGGTAATTCATTAATCCCTAGAAAAAAAGGTAGATAATAAAATTGATGAGATTTATAAAATTATAAGACAATTAGCTTAAGATAAAGGTAATTCACACTCTCCTCTAATTCCATTTCATTGTGGTATTTGTTATGATAACACTCATTTTTATGACCCGTGACCAAAAATTTAGGATTCATCAAAGTATTTTGTAGTATTATTTATAGGGAATTCATTTAAACAAGTACCTCTCTTCAAGGAAGAACCATTCAGGGAAAAACCAAATCCTGGGTAGAAAGAATAATTATAGTAATAATAAGAATAAAACTCAAGCTACCCCAAGTATAATTGGTATAAACAAGGCCAAGATATGAAAACTTATTATCCTTCAACTTATCAAAAAAATCCTCCTCCACCCAAGTCTAAACCAAGCCTTGAAGATATGGTGAAGAAAATGGAAACCTAGAACATCTAGTTCCAACAGAACATGTAATCGTCTATTCAAGACCAACAAACTCAAGTGGGACAATTAGAAAACACCATCCGTGAGATAAATATGCAAGGTTCTAGATAAATATCATCCCAAAACATTTTTAATTTGAAGGAAAAAGGTAATTTTTGTGTATTCACACATTTCAATGGTAAATAAGATTATTCTTCCAATGATTCTACACAATAGGTAAGCCCTACACTTGAAAACTCACTTTCTATAACTGAAAAATATTCTAATGAAGAAAAAAAACAAAAATGATAAACAAATTATCATTAAGGATTCCCTTGAGCAATATAGTTCTCTTCCTTTCCCTTAAATACTCTCAAAATCTATGAAAAATTTTGATAATGCGATTTATAAAGAAATAATGGATACATTTAAAAAGGTACAAGTTAAAATTACTTTATTGTATGCAGTTAAACAAATTACTTTTTACACTAAATTTCTTATAGAAATTTACACCCATAGATGATGACTGAAGGGGAATGAGAAGGGAAAAATTGGAAATAATGTCTCAAGTTTGATACAACAAGCAATAGAAACCAAAATCAAGGATCCTATCACTTTTATGATACCTTGCACCATAGGGGAGACCATATTTTATAATTTAATGCTAGATTTAGGTGATTCAATTATTGAAATTCTTCACTCAGTATATACTTCCCTATAGGTTGGAGATCTTCAACCAACAATCATTGTCATGCAACTTTCCAACTAGAACACAAGACACCCATCATTAGTGATTAAGGACATCCTCGATAGAGTGAATAATCTCATCTTCCCTATAGACTTTTATATTATTCACATGGAAGATACCAAAACCCAAGTACATGATCCTATAATACCTGTGAGTCCATTACTTAAAATGGAAAATATTATCATCAATGTTCACAATGGAACACTTTCCATGGAGTTCAGTGGAGAAAAGGTAATTCTTTAATATCCTTGATTCTATAAAACACCCTGTTGAAGAGAAATCCACTACTCCTATCTATTTGATGGAAGTTCTATCTGATGACACACACACACAAACTCAAAATTATATCCTCAACCCATAATTTGATTCATTTTCCTCTTCTTCAACCTTGGATGATTTAATTTGTGATTATTATTTTGAGTGTTGTGTGGGTTTGGAAAAGTGTAATTTTTTTTCTTTAATTGATGAGTGTGTTAATTCTAGGGTAGCCATGACCATTCATGATTATGTAAATATCATTTCCATTGATTATCTTTCCTTATAGAATAAATATGAGTATATAGACAATTTCATGGACCTAACTCCCCCAAAATCTCATCCCTCAATCCAAAAAGCCACCAATTTTTGAATTAAAACTACTTCCATCTAATTTAAAATATGACTATATTTGGGGTGTTGAACATATCATATCATTATTTCTAACAACATCTCTCCATATTAGGAATAAAAACTACTAGAACTTTTAAGAGAGTGTAAAAAGGTGATGAGATGGACATTGGAAGATATTCCTAGGATTATACTACCTATTTGTCTTCACCATATACTTTTAGATGATGAGGCTAAACCCATAAGGATATCTCAACACCGATTGAATCCAACACTCATTGAAGTGGGAAAATTGGAAGTCAGTAAATTACTTGAAAATATGAGATCATTTATCCTATATTTGATAGTAAATTGGTTAGCCCTGTGAAAATTGTGCCTAAAAAACTAGAATAATGGTTGTGTTAAATGAAAAAAATGAATTGGTTCTAAAATGTGTGCAAAATAGTTTTTGAGTCTATATTGACTAGGATTAACTGAATCAATCCACATTAAAGGACCAATTTCCTCTACCATTCAACTAAAAAATGATAGAAATACTTTTTGGTAAGTCCCATTATTGTTTACTTTATAGATACTTAGGTTATTTTAAATTTGTTAGGAAAAAATCCCTCAAGGTAACATTGCATCATTTTTAGGTTTTTTGTGTTTGTTGAAAATGTGTGTTTCCATGGTGAATTTTCAAGTTCTAGGTATATTTTTAACAATCCATGTTGAAAGAGAACCATGATAATGTAATGGAAGATCTGGAGGTGGTACAAAAAGAATAGATACAAGGTGGCACTGTTTTACTATGTTTGCCAAATTTTTGGGGTCCAAAATTTGGAGTTTGGCTAGTATTTCAAAATATCGATTCCTTGAAGATCTCATAAAAATATGGAAAATTCATGAGTTTCACGAAGATAGAAACCATGAAGAGTATTTCTCAAAGGATCAAAGAAAGATGATGGTGATCTCCAAGATTATAACAAGCATCATGAATGACATAGGTAAAGATCGTTGTGACGATGAAGAGGTTTTGATGGAAGCTCTACGATTATGAGAAAAGGAGAATTATATAGAAAAAAGTCTTTGACAGAACTCTCCATGATTATGACGAGCATTTTTATTTGAAAAATATCCGGGGATCTTCATAAAAAATAGAGAATTTCGGCAGAAAATTCAGAGCTCTGTGAAATGGGCTTACATGGTGATAACATGGCACAAGAGGTTTGAGAGTTAGTAGGAAATTCCTATAAATAGGCCTCTACCCCCTTGATAAGAGCATGTAAACTTAATGAAAATCTTAAGGCTCTTGAATCGTGAATGAGGTTCACAATGGTAGTGATCTTCGTGAAAGTAAGGGAATTCACAAAGTCTAATTGAGCTTTGGTAAAGGAAGGAATATTGCGAAGGATAGTTGAGCTTTACGAAAGAGGTGTTCTTCACAAAGGATAAGTTAGCTTCATGAAAAGTCATGTTCTTCTCAAAGGATAGTTTGAGCTCTGTGAAATATTGAGCTTCACAAAAGGAGGTGTAATTCACGAAGTCTGGTTTGAGCTTCATGAAAGAAGGAGCCTCATGAAGCAGTGATCTTTTCAAAGGTTGTTCAAAATGAGATTGCCCAATGTTCTATAGGAAAGTGATATTTATAATTAGATGAAAGAAGGACATTAATAGAGAATCTATATATAGTGAATGATGAATTAATTACTATGATGAATTAATTACTGATAATTAAGGGACCTACAAGTCCATAAACTGTGAGTGGATCCCTTCCAAGAGCAATGAGCGAAGGAAGAGGAAGACATTGATCCTTCCCACTGGCAGTGAGCCAGAGGTAGAGACATAGGGAGTGACCCTTGGGAATGAAGTGATCACATCCTACGCCTTGTAAAGGTAATGAGCCTTGACACAAAATATCTAGCCCGAACATTGTAACCGGTAGTGAGATTTAGTGGATTTTTTACATCAACACATCACCATTGTATGATCCTTAGGCATAGCCCAGTGAGGGTAAACCATGTAAAAATCTGTGCACCTATGTTTTTTCATTACAACATTACATTCAAAGCATCATCATCAGATAAAGAAGGAAAGAATAAGATAAACATTAACACTTAAGCGAAAAAAGTGACCCTCATAATAAATAGGTCAAGATCCAGTGGGGCAAGAATAATTTTCAAAAAGAGTATCCATACCATGATTTACCCCCCCCCCCCTCTCAGGGTATCTAGGCCCAATTTTGAACTAACACAAACCCATATAGCCCCTATGGATCAATAAAAGACAACATTTACCTATCCATTCATAAAATTTTTATACTGGAGGATGCCTTTTGGTCTCTATAACGATCTTGGTACTTTTCAACGATGTATATTGAGTATATTTTTTGAGAACCTTGAGAATTATATGGAAGTTTTTTATGGATTAATTAACAATTTATGTCTCTTCCTTTTATGAATTTTTGGAACAAATAGGTTCTATACTCTACCTCTACATTAAAAAAGACCTCATATTAAATTTTGAGAAATGGAATTTCATGGTTTAGCGGGGGATAATGCTTGGGCATGTTATTTCAAATGAGGATATTCAAGTGGATAAATAAAAAATTGAATTAATTTCAACCATTAAATATCCAAAATGTGTTCATGAGGTGTGATATTTCTTGGTTCATGCAGGTTTTTACTGATATTTCATTAAATAATTTAGTAATATCACACTTCCCTTTTCCCAATAATTAAAAAATAGATTCTGAGTTTTTGTTTGATATTTTTTTTGAAATGAGTCTCATGTCACTTCCCATTATCTAACCAATAAGGTGTGATCTACCCTTCAAACATATGTGTGATGAATATAACTTTGTTGTTAGGGAAGTTTTATAAAAAATGGTTGAGAAGGATCTTCATTTCATTGTGTATGCCTCACATACCCTTGATCATACCTAACAAAACTACACAAGCACTAAAAAAATCTTTTATATTATGTTTTCCTTGGAAAAATTCCATTTATATATTGTTACGTAAAAAATCATTGTGTTTTCTGATCATTATGCCCTTTATTTTCTCCTAAAGAAACCTGATTCTAAGACTCGCATCATTTGGTGGATTCTCCTCCTCTAGGAGTTTTACCTCGAGATTAGAGATAAGAGAGGAGTAAAAAATATAGTAGCTAACCACACTAGTAGGATTTCCACACCATTGGACCATCATGTTGGCTCACCCCTCTCTATTAGATAATTATTTCCTCATGATAATATTTGTCTTGTTGTGGACCTTACCCATGATATACAGAAATTGTGAATTTCCTAGAAACATCTAGGGTCCTTGAAGATTTTAGCACTTCACAATCCCATAGACTTAAGAATGATTCATGATGGTACATTTGGGATGAACCCTTACATGTGGAGAATTTTTAGTGACCATGTTTCTCTTCAGTGTGTCCCTGACCATGAATTAACCTATGTTTTTGACCTTTTTTTACACTTTGGATTATGGGCCCCACTTTTTCTCTCAATGTATAGCTCTAAAGGTCTTTAACTTGGAAATTTATTGGCCAAAATTGTATAGATATTCCCATCATTTTTGTAAGTAATGTTTAAGATGTCAATTCACTTGGAATATCTCCAAGAGGAATGAAATTCCCTAGAAACTTATTTTATTTTGTGAAATCTTATATTCTTGGGGAATTGACTTCATGGGGCCCTTTATAAATTCATTTGGATTTGTGTAAATATTACCAACTGTTGACTACGTCTCTAAATTGGTGGAAGGAAAGGCTATAAGTACCAATGACTCTTGAGTTATTGTTGATTTCATGAGGTCCTAGATTTTCAGCAGGTTTGGTTTTCCATGATTCATTATTAGTTATAGGGGTTCACATTTTTTCAATTGGAAAATGGAAAACTTGCTCAGTAAGTGTGGGGTTATTCATAAATTATATACTAGAGATCACTCCAAACTAATGTAAAAGTTGAAATATCAAATTGGGGAGTTAAGATAATATTGTAAAAAATGGTTCCAACCAATAGGAAAGATTGGATTTTATGCTTAGATGATGCACTTTGGGTGTATTGTATGTATTTTGAAACCCCGATCAGAATGTAACTATACAAGATTGTGTTTGGAAAGGCATGTAACCTCTTGTTGGATGTAAATAACCAAGCTTATTGGGATCTTAAACAATTTAATATGAATCTATCAGATATAGGTGACCATAATAAGTTATAGATTCAAGAGTTGGAATAAATTAGGCATGATACATATGAGAAATCCCAAATCTATAAAGAGAAGACAAATGTTGTCCATGATGAGATGACTCATCATTAGGTGTTTCATATTTGTGAGAAGGTACTCATTTACAATTCTTGGCCAAACCTCCACCCATGTATGCTTCGTTCCTAATGGCTCGATCATTACACTATTACTAATGTATACCCTTTTGGTGCAATTTAGGTCTTTTATAAGTAGAGTGTTTTAAGTATTACCATTAGTGGATAGATACTTAAACACTATTATAAGGATTTTCCAAAGCATCTGGTGGAGGAAATATAACTTCAAGAAGAAACATACAAGTGAAATCCACTAAGTTTTATCCTTCCCACATTCTATTTTATTATAGTGAGGACACTACACACTCTAGGTGTGGGGGGTGGGTACATTCCTGGGTTCATTAAAATTTTTATTGTCTTTTTTTTTCATAATAGTATTTTTACTTTTCTGCAGCTTGTTGAGTTCATTAGGATTTTCATCATATTTCATATTTCTTATCTTTTTCATTTACTGAATAGTATATTTACCTACCCCTATCTTAGTATCACCAAATCATAGAAATTACTAAAAATAGATGTTGAAATTATCGATTCCATATTGTTTTAACATTTAATGAAAATTTGTCTCAATTATGGAATGTGAATTATTTCATGAATTTAACAATGGGGTGTAATTTTTAGTAAATTGTTTGTTTATCTGTGATATAAATTATCGTATCTCTATAAAATCATTGAGATTAATGATACCCTTTGTGTGAGTATTTTATGGTAAAATTGTGTCACTAATATCTTAACACATTTTGTACCCAACTATGAAGTGTGAATATGTATTACTTAATAGAATGTAAATATAAGTTAGGTTAATATTTATTATCATTATAAAATTATTTGTCCATATGTTCATTCCTTATCCTATATCCTTAATTATTATACTAGATTGACCTTTGCGTGTTCACCTATTATCTGACTATTGTATGCCCTAAAACAAAAAGACAAAATAATAATAATAATAATAAGTAATGAGGGGAGTGATGAAATGTGAAACATATGATGATATATAGGTTGAGATATTATCATTTGACTTACAGTAATGTTAAGTGATAGGGTCTTGATTTTTTTTTCAAAGGAAATAGGGCTGGTTCGGTGGAAAGAATCAGGTAAGCATAAATTTTTTAAAATAACCTATATTTACTGGATAGAAAGTGGAAAGAATGAAATGAAATGGTTTTCACACACACACATGGAGATTTAGTTTCATGGTTGAATTTTGAATTCCTTTCTCAGATTATTATCATGCATCTATTTGAAATTCATTTTGATAACATTTATGAGACATCTTTTCCATGATACTTGGGAATAACTCACTGGTGTGGTTTTTTCTTTGATCACATTGATATAATGAATTAAATTTCATTGAATTTTAAATATTCATAAAGTTGGGAATACCTAAATTCATCATAATTTTATTGGAAATGTGAATTTTTCCAGGATTTTAAATGTTTAGGTGTGGGGGTGTGATCGTGGAGTGATTCACTATTCATTTCCTCCCTCACACCACTGTATTAGTTTTGTATTTAAAATTAAAAATTCAATAACAAATTCAACTTCATTTTTGATTAAATAATTTAATATTTATCAATTTTAAAAAGGGTAATTTCACTTGTTTTAAAGATATCATTATAGATGGAGGTGATTTGGAGAGCCCACATGGAATTCAAGAAAAACGATCCCAAACTACATGAGAGATCAAGCACACATGTGAACTTAAATATTTCTTGTGGATAATATATGAATCCAATTGGGATAAAACTTTTTTGGACTGTGAAAATATTAATGAGATATATTTCTATAGAATACTATGGATCCCAATTCATCCATTTTAAGGTCCAAAGTTTTACTATAATTTTAATAGATTCTGGGTGGGTTAGATAAAACCACCCTTATATATTTGGGCCATAACATGGGCCTTGCAACTCAAATTGGGATGATTCTATGTAAATTTTATATCTAACTCGAAGTACCATCTCTACACCAAATTTGAAGAAAATTTGACTTGTTTAATCAGTCAACTAGTCAAATCAACTTGGTTGAAAAATCTTTTAGGAATAACTCACCTACACCCATAGACCATTGACTATTCTTGGATCCAACTTGAAAATTTTCTCTTTAAAATAACTCCTCTATGTAAATTTTATATCTAACTCGAAGTACCATCTCTACACCAAATTTGAAGAAAATTTGACTTGTTTAATCAGTCAACTAGTCAAATCAACTTGGTTGAAAAATCTTTTAAGAATAACTCACCTACACCCATAGACCATTGACTATTCTTGGATCCAACTTGAAAATTTTCTCTTTAAAATAACTCCCTGGATCATTGGAAAGCTTGGAATGACTAGGGTTAAGGATGAATCTAATTTTATAGCTTCCTTAATCCATTTTCTTCCTCTTCTAAAACATGCACTACTAAACCTCTTAGTGATCAATTTGATGAGTGTTCTTTGTTGTAATCCTGAGCTCCACACTTGTAATCGTTAGGTAATTGAAATTTTAGATTTCTGTATATTTTTATTAATTTATTAATTTATTAATTTTTTTATTTTGTTATGATCAAATATAATTCAAAGGAACAATAATACTCATGCTTTCATGCATAACACATATTTTGGGATGTTTTGAGTATGTTTGTCACTTTTCCCACCCCTTACCTTTCATGAGTGTGTAGAGGGATTATGTCCATTAATAAAATCAAGAATATTGAACCCATGAATATTCATGTTCTTGTCTTGTATAAAATTATATCATTGAAACAAATCTGTTCTTCTCATCACATTTTTTATGTGATTCCTTGATTAAATTTGGTTCTCACATCTATGTAATTTTGTTGATTTTGAGCGGTCGCTGGTAATCAATATCATTGATCGATAAAATACTAGGTGTTAAACTATTAATAAATCACATACCATACTTGTTTAAATGTTTATAAATCAAGGAGTCAATTATCCTTCCCATTTTCCTTGAGAGTGATGACAGATTGAGCATCAAGGGACACTCACCCGGGTTGTTCACGATTTCTCTAACTCGTTTCACTCGCTTAGTAATATAGTTTCAATTTCTATTTTAAAATAATAAAACCCCAAAAGAAACTTTATACCATTATATATTTCATAAAAACATAATCAAAACAACTTTTTTTAAATTAATGATCTAAGACTCTGTCGAGAGATGACCTAGTGTTCCTATTATATTATATAAATTCGAGTAAAAACTAAAACAACTAATTTGATGCGCTCAAAAACACGATCAATTCTTAGCATCAAGAAATACTTTTAGTATAACCATTACTCCAATATTCATAATAACATGATTATATCATGGATTTAATAATATTCATAATATTCTAAAATTGAAAGAATAAAAAAAACATCTTCAAATTTTGATTTCCTTAGAATTAACAAATTCAAAAAACTCCATTTTCATTTTTCTTTGATCTCCCCTTTCTATAGATGAAGACTATATTTTCTTTATTCTGTATATTAGATCACAAACCAATTTTGGTTTTTATTATTTTTATAACATGATCAAGAATCTCTTTCATTATCCTAATTCATTTCATATTTTTCATATTTAGATTTTAGAACCTTCATTTTTCATCCAGTAGAACTTAAATTTTTTCTAAGTATAGAATCATTACACTAGGAACTTAAAAACTATGTTCTTGAAAAATAATACAATGATATATTATGAAATCTTATGATGATCCAAAATATTTCTTATAATAATTACTTGTACATTTTTAGTAGAAACTAATGTTATACGATGGACAAGGAATTCATACGATGAAGTCTCATGATTGGTAAAGACTTATGATCAGTAGAGACTTGTGATGAAACTCAAATACTTAAAATCAACTAAAAAACTTATGTTCAGCACCTGAAGACTTATGTTCAAAATAAAATTCTTATAATCAATAGGTAAAGCCTTATATATAGGACTTTATTATTTTTATGTGAACTAGAAAAACCATATTTCTACACCTACCTTCAAAAGGACTTCTTCTTTCTCTAGGGATTTTCAAACCTTCTAAATCATCTCATAACTTATTACATTAATTACTAGAATTTAAAAAACAATTTTAAACCCCTTAAAACTTATTTCTGAGGTGTTTCAACAAATAAGGAACTAAAAATAGTGTTTTTTAGTGTATAAATCTACCATATCAGGTAAAAATCCTCTTCCATCAATCTCGAGTCATCTTAAAGAACATCAAACTTTATCCAGGAGTGTATAAACACTAATTCCAGCAACCAAAATTCTTTATACTCCAAGTATGTGATCTTCATTTTATCCATATCTCCTCCAAAAAATTGAACTTGATTAATACATGATATTCATTTCCAGGAAGGATATCGAACCGTAGGTTCAACAACCAATTTTCCTACCTCTATATCATTCATTTAGATAATTAAAGACAATACTTATTTACCTTCATCACATGTCATAGACATGAAGACCCATTCTTTAAATTGATAGATATTTTAGTCACTACATTGAAGATGTCCATACAAATCTTCATAGGTAATGGTATCTTCCTCCTACTTTGGTTGGATCACTTCTATATAAACATATATATCACCTTTTTATTATCATATTGAAGACATCAATTGAAAAAATTCAGTAAAAAACCTTTGGGTACTTTAATATCCCCCTTTTGATTTTTTTTAATTCAAATTCAGTTCACATATACTCTATTGGTCAATTTTATATTTCTCCCCCTAATGGAAAATAAATACAAAGTGGATAACTATTCTCTCCATTAATGACATAGTAGGGTTCATTGTTTTAGTTTATTAGCCTCTTTAATGTTTGATTCCACTTGAAATAACAATTGAGATGTGAGGGTATGTTCTTCAAACTCTCTCCATTTTATGATAAAACAAATATGATTTCAATAGAAAATTCTCCCCCATAGTCCAATAAACTTCTATTTGAGAGAAAAATTTAATTAAGAATCACTTCTTACCAATTAATGTGATTGTAAAAACTATAGAAAAATATAGCATTGTATGAAATTAATTTGGAATCATATTTTCCTTACTAATGTGTCATAAACAAATAAAATCTAAGTCTATGTGAACTATACATTTGTAGATAATAAGAGAGATAAGTTTAGAAAATATTTCCTTCTATATTTTCACCTCATATGATAGTAGTTTCCATTCTTCTCATTTTGATGGTATCAAATATAGATTTTCAATAATGTTCAAGAACCATTTCTCACTTGAACAAATACATCGAAACATTTCAAGTGTTAGGTATTCCTTATTCAATTAGATAATATATCACCATTTATAAACATAAAATATATACATTAAAACAAATATAAGAGTTTGAACACATACCTCATCATTTTAATTTTGTATGGGCTTTATTGATTTATAGATTCAAGTATATTTTATTAATATTATCCTTTTCACACATATTTAGAGTTCCCCTTCAAGTGATAATCTTTATAATTTATCTCTTTCTCCGCTCATCATTGAAAACTACTAAAAATATATGGGATGAAGGTGTATATTCTAACATCTCCTCAATTGTAGAAATTGGGTCATGAGATATTTCTTAACCCAATAACTCCTTTTCTTGTAGTTATTAATTTTCTACATATCTTCATACAAGACTCTCTTTTGATTTTCCAAATCGGTTTCTAATTGAGAATCATGGTATTATTTCTATATTTACTTTGATTATTATTTAGAATAGGCTCCTAAAATTTCGAAGTTGGAGTAGTTTATTTCTTTTCAACTTTCTCTATATTTTGATCCAACTTTAACTAATCTTTCCATATGGTTAAACAACCTTTGGGCACACACTCAACTTTCTCTTTGGGTGTGGATTTCTTTCTAGAAGAAAATTTTTTAGTAGTATAGGAAAGAAAAAATTTATATTTCTTCCTCTTATTTTCATAAAAAATAGTCATACAACTGAAAACCATTTATCTTTCTACATTTCACCTACCATACACATCTTTTTTTAGCTTTTACTGCACCCTTCTTTGGCAGTCTCTCATACTCTTTAGAAGCAATGTCATTAACCACAAAAATTTGGATATCTATTTCCAAAATTGGTTCCCTTATTTATTCTATATTTCTCCCTTAATTATTCAAGATGATGTACATTTTTCAATGGACTATGTAATGACATCACTTACCACAATTAAATCATTTATTTCTTGTAGGTTGAACATCCTGATAGGATTCCTTTATTATCTTATTGGGTGAATTTATCTTCATGTTTTAAAACCCATGGAATAATCACTATGTTTCTTTACCTACTTTTAATATTGTTGTGGTTCTCTATTTTTATCAACAAGTGGAAGACATATGATAGGATTATACTAGAATTTATCATAATAGTGACAAAAAATGTGAAACAAATTATATAATTTTAAAGGATATAATTTTTTTTCCTTTTGGATATATTTTTCTTCATATGTGTTGTCTTCTTAAGTCTAGTAGGTTACTTCCTTTATTAAAATTTACTGAAATATTGTGCCAACATTCAATATCCCTATGACCAAATCTCTAGTAGCGCCAACATCTTCCAAAATGTTTTGTTCTTTTTTTTTACTTCAGGTGTAGGCTTTCCAACATAACTTTAATTTTGTATTTTAGATAATTTTAGGGTACATTTGTTTCTAGAAATGATCAAAATTATCTTTAACATATAGTTGATTATACCAAAATTATTATCTTACCATGTTTTTATAGTTTATTCTTCTACACCACCAGAAAATCTAGATTTAGTGTAATCAGATTTAACCAATCCATAGGATACATTTTTCTATGAGCTTGTGTTAGAGGATTATCTAGTTGATCTCAATATATTTGATCCATAATTTTTATCCTTATTTGATTTAGAAAACACATTTTATGTTTTTTTACAATACAAATTTTCTAAATAGATTGAGAATTTCCAAATTTTCCCCCTTCCAAAATTTCAACTTGAATTCCAAATCAAGGAACTTCATTCTTAGGTTATACTTATCTTCCTACAATTATCTTCAACTTACTTCCCAATTATTATCCAACTAACCAAATTTTAATTCATGATTTTTTCTTGTCTCTAATAAGGAGTTATCCATCTCTTTTACTCATTTTGATTTAAGTTTCACCTGCACAGACTTGAACTTTATAGAGACCTTGTAAATCTTTTCTAATGTATGGACTACTTCCTTCACAAAATTATTAAAAAAACCTTTCCGACATAATAATATTTTCAATTATTCATTATTTTGAAAGAATATTTCATTTAAAAGTATGAAATTTTATTCTTTGTACGTCGCAAGCTTTGTGATAGTGTTTAAACTAGTCATCTTCTTTGCTAATGGTTCTTACAATACATCATCTTATTTTTTAATCCGTGAATTTTCATTTACCAGTACCTTGATAAATCTAAATATATAGGTCACAACATCAACTATGATAGTCTTGAGATAATCCTTGAATAAGATATAATGGTATTTAGTAGATTAAATTCAATCACTTTCATAACATGAACTTATTTCACTAGAGGAATAACAATCAATAGATTTAACTAATAAATCATCTCTATTATGATTACTTTCATGTAATGGTGTTTCCTCTTGATTATTTGTTCTCTTTATTTGGTTCTTTGACACTATATTATTCCCATTTTCCCTTGTATTGGTTGATGTTTCCAATTCATATTTGACATGGATGGAATTTTAATTTTCCATCTACATCACTTCTTCAAACATCTAAAACCTTCCCTTCATGTATTCAATGAAAAAATATAGGAAAAATTTTTCATTCTAAATAAAGTTACCCATTGGCCCATATATCAAATGTTATAGTTCATTATGTAAAAAAATAAATAACGTATGCTATGATACCAATTTATATGCCTAGTGGATAATGCATACACACTTGGGGGTGAATCAGGTGTGGACCAATTTTACAAAAAAAAATTATTTATTTAAAGCTTATTACCTTTGTTTTTTAACCTCTTTAACCTATTAATATGTAAATGAACCTCTTTTTAACTTACCCTATCAAATACCTATAAAAATTTAGAATGTATTAATTGAAAATAGAATACGAATTTTTCTAAAGCTCAAACCTGATTTTGGAAACCCACTTCTTATCGTGTCAACTCTCATTAAGTCATAAATTCCTCACAATAATTGAATCGCAAATTACCATGGGTGGATAGGGATCATATTGAAACTTTATTTACATAAAATTATACATTGTTTCTCACTCTATTATATAGGTGACTTAATTTTCTTCCAAAGGTTCTTTATACTTGTATCCCATGAGTTTCATTTCTGTTTCATTCTCCTAAAGTAGATCTTCTATATGCTCTAGGTGACTCTAAACCAATATTATTATATATTCTTACTCACCTCAGAGTGAATTAAACTGTTAAAATGTATTCAAACTCATATCATGAAACTCGTCCTCTGAAACTATCCAAACCTTTTATTTCTTCATAGAATCTTTCACTACAAACTCAACAAAAAATATTTCTCCTTATTCGAGACAATATTGGTTCCACATGCCCGATTCACTCACCAAATTTTCCTCACTACATGTTGTAATAGATTATACTGGTTATTATTCTTTGAGATATAAATTTCTCCCCAAATATTCATTTCTCACACATACATCTACACTACTGACAATTGCTTCATTATATTTTCTTCTCTTCTTGATATCCTCAATCTCACAAGCACAAATAGATGAATTAAATGAATTTTTTTTTCAAATACCATTAATGGTATGTTGATAATATAAAAAATATATTGGTGAAATAGAATAATATTAAAATACCCACTTCGGGTTACCCTGTATTCCTATGATCTTCTTTTCCACTCAAGGAGTATTCCATAACTATCCTTAATAAATGATCCTCATTTTTGAAATGTAGAATAATAAAATATTATTTTATTATTAAATTGTATGATCTTTTTATTTTTATTAATACAACTTACATAAAATAAAAACTTCATAGATTCTATATATATGAATATTATAGAACAAGACATTTCTTTTGAGGATTTAAACTCATTCTTTTGCACGAGACTCTCCATAAAATCAGTACAATCTTTAATCTCTGATATGTACACAAAAATAGTATCTCAGATTCATAATCATCTCCTAAAGATTTATATCTTGGTTAAATTAATATACTTCCATATCTATTCCTCTGAAACACTCTAACAACCTTGTATAAAGATGATTTAAACACTGGTGTGCAACTTCAGTTTGGTTGTGACTTCATCTGCATTATTCTTAAAAATATGATTGATTCATTTTCAGCACCAAGAAATAAATCCAATGGAAATACTACTTAAATATTATTCATAAAAATCTTGGATTATATATTGAACAATGTTACTGATATTTTGGACATGAAATCTTAACACAAGAATCTTCAGATTTTAATTTCCTCAGAATTAAAAAATTATAGAAACTCAAATTTCATTTTCTTCCATCTTCTTTTTACATGGATGAATACCACATTTTCTATATTATAAATCATGTATCACAAACTAATTTAGGTTATTTTTATTTTTATACCATTATATAATAGCTCATGAATCATCGCAATTGATTTCATCTTCATCATATTTAAATTCTGGTACCTAAATTTTTTATTTGGCAGAACTTCAAAATTTTCCTAAGTATAAAAGCCTTATGATAGGAACTTCAATGATTTATGATCCCGAAGTATTACTATTAGAGCTTATAAAGACTTATGATCACAAAAAACATTATTTAAAAGACTTATGGAAAATAAAATAAGTCTTACATTCATGTCTTATCAATTCCAGTAGACTCCAAAGTCATACGATGGTAGAGAAGCCAAATGATGAAGCCTCATGGTCAGCATTAACTTATGATCAGTAGTGACATACAATGAAAATAAAATCCTTAAAATAGACTCAAATACTTATGTTTAGTACCTAAAGTCTCACATTTATCATTGAAGTATTATGATCAGTAGGCAATTCCATATACTAAAGACTTAGCCAATTTTCCACAAACTCCAAAAACTAGATTTCTATAGGCAGCTTGAAACATACTTTTTCTCCCTTTGGGGCTTCTCCAAACCTTCCAAATCATCATGTAACTTCTTCTAATTATTAATAAGATTATTAAAAAAATTATAAACTCCATAAAACTTATTTCTGAGGTGCTATATCATATAAAACAATCAAAATAGAGTATTTTAGTGTATAAATTCCCTAGCTCAGGTGAAACTCTTTTTCAATAATTCATGATCCATCTAAAATCACATTAACCTTTATTGAGGAGTGTATAAACACTAATTTCAAAAAACATCATGATTTTTACTCTTTATATGGGATCTTTATTTTAGTTGGATATCCTCTAAGAATTTAACATGATTAACTAGTGATATTCACATCCATGAAGGTTGTCTAGCTGTAGGTTCAACATCTATATTCTCTAACTTCTTATCCTCCATTCATACTATTGAAGATACAACTTCTTCACTATTAGATTTTGTCCTTAACATGAACACCAAATATTTCAATAAATAAATATTACAGTCACTACCTAGAATATTTCTAATTAGATCTTCATAGACAACAATTAATTTCATTTCATTTGGGTGGATCGTTTCTCTATCATCCAAGATATCACCTTTGAATTAACACATTAACACACATAATTAATAATAAATTAAATCAAACCCCTTTGGGTACTATATATATATATATATATATTTATAATTACACACACATACACATATAAACGTATTAATTTATATATGTATGTATTTGTAAATTGAAATTTTAATATATAAATAAATATATAAACTTATAGGTATTTACACACACACATAAATATATTAAAATATAATATAAATAATATATAAATATATATATATAAATATATTAATATTTCCATGTGATTATGTATTGTATAAAAATAAAAATAAATGTTATTTATATAAAATTAATATACACATACACACATACATTTAAACACAAAAACATAAAATTTAAAACACAATTATAATTAATTAATAATAACTAAATAAATTATCATTATTATATAAATTAATATACACACATATATAAATTAATAATATATATATTAATATATATAAATCAACATACATACATACATATATATTAATATACATAAATATATATAAATTAATATACATTCCTGTATATATATATAAATTAATATGTAAATTAACACACATACATATAAACTAATATATACACACATATATATATTAATATATAAAATTAATATATATATATATACATTAATATATAAATTAATATACATATATATATATATAAATTTATATACATACATATAAACTAACACACACACACATTTAAATTAACATATGCACATACATATATATAAACCAATATACATACATACAAATATATAAATTAACATTCATACATATATATAAACTAATATACATACATACATATATAAATTAATATACGTATATACATACATACATAGATTAATATATATATCTAAACTAATATATTAGTAGAACAAAAGTTCAGAGTGGTGAAATTGTTCTGTCATTGCTTTTAGTTTCGGTTAATAGGACATAATGTCAAGTGAATGGGGTGGGGGTTGGGGGCCATGTAGGTTGTTTAAAAAAATAGATTTTTCCACATTTATAAACGTGGCTAATATAAAAAAACATGACTATTTATGTTTTTTTGTACTGTATGTTTTAAAAATTAAACACGACCAAATCAGATGGAGATAATTTACCTTCACCAAGGATACATGTTATTTACAAAAAAAACAAATACCCATGAATTTATTTACAGAATGATTTACCCATGTTTATTTATAAGAATAAAAAAACCCATGAATTCTTAAAAAAACAAATTTAGCAACATTTACCAAAAAACATAAACTAATTAGGGCCTAAATTAGCTATACATGATTTCCCAAATTTTTATAGAATATAGATAATTATATTATCAAATTATATAAACATGGTAAATGTAAAAAAAGAATGTCTAATTACATTTTTTGTAGTGTATGTTGCTGAAATTACCCTCAGTGAAACCAGATAGAGACAGTTTACCTTCACTAAGGATGTTAGTTGTTTAAAAAATAAATAACCATTAATTGTTGAATATAGAGATTTAACCACATTTATTTACAAAATGGGTAAAAAAAACATATGAATTGTAAAAAAATAGATTTATCAATGTTTTAAAAAAATTTAAACCATATGTGGAAAAATTAGCTATGCGTGATTTTACCTCATTTTTAAAAAACATAGGAAAATAAATTAGCCACATTTATAAAAGTGTATAATGTAAAAAAACTACTTACATTTTTATAGTGAATGTTTTTGGAATAACACTCAATGAAACTAGATGGGGAGAGTTTACCTTCACAAAGGATGCATGTTGTTTAAAAAAACAACAAATACTCAGGAATTATTTAACAGAAATATCTACCCATATTTATTTACAACATGGGTAAAAAAACCCATGAATTGTTTAAAAATAAAAACTTAACCGTATTTATAAACACAATTAATGTATAAAACATGACTAATTAGGTTTTTTGTAGTATATTTTTCTAAAATTACACATAGTGAAACCAAATGGAGACATTTCTCCTTCACTAATGATATGAGTTGTTTACAAAAATCATGAATTCCTTAATAAACAGATTTACCTATGTTTATTATAATGTGTGAAAAAAACCATGAATTATGAAAAGATATATTTATCCATGTCTATTTACAACATGGATAAAAAACAATTGAATTATTTAAAAATATATATTTATCCACATTTATAAACATGGATTATTAAAATAACAAGACTAGTTTCATTTTTTATAGTTCATGTTTATGAAATTACACCTAATAAAACTCTATGGAGATACTTTACCTTTACCAAGGATGCATGTTGTTTTAAAAAAATACCCATGGATTTTTTAACAAATATATTTACCCATGTTTATTTAAAACATGGGTATGAAACCAATGACTTATTTTTAAAAAATAAATTCACCCATTCATATTTACAGTGTGGGTAAAAACCCCATGAATTTTTTAAAAATATATATTTATCCATGTTTATAAACATGGTTAATGTAAAAAAACATGAGTAATTACATTTTTTTATACTGTATGTTTTCAGAATTATGTTCAATGAATCCAGTTGGATACAATTTTACTTCACCAAGGATGAAAGTTGTTTAGAAATGTACTCATTAATTGTTTAATAAACATATATACCCATTTTTATTTAAAATATTATTAAAAACCCATGAATTGTTTAAATAAATTTATTTATCCATGTTTAAAAAAACACAAACCATATGTGGCTAAATTAGCTATATGTGATTTCTATAAGTTTTTAAAAACACAGGTAAATACATTAACAAAGTTTATAAATTGGATAATTTTTAAAAAATTAATAATTATGTTTTTTTGTAGTGTATCTTTCTTGAATTACACTTGAAAAAACCATATGGAGATAATTTACCTTCAACAAGGATACTGATTGTGAAAAAAATACTCGTGTATTGTTTAACAAATAGTTTTATCGAATCTTATTTATAAAATGGGTAAAAAAACCCATGAATTGTTTAAAAAACTAATTTACCCATGTTTTAAAAAATATAAACCATGTGTGAAAAAATTAGCTACATGTTATTTCCCAGTGTTTTTACAAAACCTAGATAAATACATTATAACCCTTTATAATCATGGATAATGTAAAAACATGACTAATTATATTATTTTGTAGTGTATTTTTCTATAATTACACTTGATAAAATGAGATGGATATATTTTACCTTCACCAAGGATTCATGATATTTAGAAAAAATACTCATTAATTTTTTAACAAATATATTTTACCATGTTTATTTAAAACTCAAAAAAACCTATGAATTGTTAAAAAAATAGATTTATCCATGTTTTAAAAAACATAAAACATGTGTGAAAAAATTAGATATGTATGACTTCCCATAATTTTAAAAAATATAGGTAAATACATTATCCATGTTTATAAGCACAACTAATGTAAAAAACATGAGTAATTACAATTTTAGTGTATGTTTCTAGAATTACACTTAGTGAAACTAGATGGAGATAGTTTATTTTCATCGAGGATGTATATTGTTTAAATAAATACTCATTAATTGTTTAAAAAATTATTTATCCATGTTTATTTAAAATGTGGGTAAAAAAACCCATGAATTGATTAAAAAATAGATTTACCCATGTTTGAAAAAAACATAATCCATATTTGGTTAAATTAGATATGTGCAATTTCCCAATAGTTTTATAAAATATAGGTACATACATTACCCACAAGTATAAACATAACTAATGTAAAAAACATAACTAGTTATATTTTTATTGTATTGCATGTTTCTCAAATTATAATATGTGAATCTAGATGGAGATAGTTTGCCTTTACCAAGAATGTGGGTTGTTAAAAAAATACTCATGATTTTTTTAACAAATATATTTAACCATTTCTATTTACAACATGGGTAAAAACCCATTATTTTTTTAAAAAATAATTTAACTATGTTTAAAAAAGACATTGGCATATGTGTCTAAATTAGGTACATGCAATTTACCAAAGATTTTACAAAACATAGTTAAATATATTATCCATGTTTATAAAAAAAATAATGTAAAAAATGACTAATTAAGTTTTTTACTGTATGTTTCCAAAATCAGACTAAGAAAATCTAGATGGAGATATTTTACCTTCACTAAGGATGTCTAGATTCAAGTAAGTGGAATAAGCTAAGGGAATACAGCTCAACAGAAGAAACTAGGTGAATGATACTTAGTGGAAGTATATAAATTAAATTTTCAACATAAAAAGTGGTGTTCAAGTGTGTTAATTTGTAAGGATGATCATTTCAACACATCCACTTGGGGATAAACAACATTCCATAGGATAGAGTGATGTAGATAGAAGGGTAGTTCTAAACATGGTGTAATATTTCTAGAGGGAGGGGAGATGTTAGAATAAATTATTTTATGGTGATGATAAATTGTAGTGGTGTAAAAAACTTTTTTAAGGGTCAATTATGATGTTACATAAGGGTTATATACATTCAAGAAGGTTACATATGGGTTATTTAGAATATTACACAAGAGTAATATCATAGAGTTTCTGGTAGCATGTACTGTTTACTAGAAGGACTGGTTGAGGTGGTGGATTCTTTTTTTGGAGTATAGGGATGCCCATTGATATTTTATCCAAAAAACATAATGTCATTAAATATCAAAAGGCGATGCAAAAAGAACATAGCCACTAATAGTTTTAGATATTATTTTTAAATATGAGATGAGGAAATATGTTCAATGTGTATTATAGTAGAGCACCGAAATGATAGAGTCTTGATGCCTAAGGTCATAGTTTAGAAGGGAGGTTGAATAGAAGGGTAGGAGACCAGAAGGAATATGGGATAACATCCATCCCCATCAAGGCCCTTCCACAGATCACTTATGGCAGGTATTCATTATGGAGATGCATTTCTATATTTTTTCAATAGGGTGTTCATAAGGAGTCCGTTGTAACTCAGGATGGGTAGGGTTTCCATAAGGAGGGTTACCTTTCTCTCTTAATGAGAGAAAGAAGTTTGTTTTCTATATATATTGACTAATTTCCAAACTATGTGATTTTTATGTGGTGTGTTTATTCTAATTATGTCGTGTGTTTGTTAATTCTTATTCGTTATATATAAAAGATATTTTTGAAGACCATGAAGTTAGAATAAGAAAATAGAGTGAAGGGTAAATCAATATGGTGTCCAGGGTTCCTAGTCTTCCTAGTTTTTGACACTGATTTTCTAGGGTGTTTTGTGGAATTTTGGAGCGTTGTAAGTGCCTTGTTCTATAAGTTGAAGTCTAGAAGATAACATAGAATATATTAAAGTTTTTTTGGTTCAAATTCACTAGTTTCAGACCCTAGATATTTTGTGGGATACAAGGGTTCTAGGGGTTTTACATGGTCGGGAAATTACCCAAAAATTTATGCATGGACAAGACCACTTACTCAAGATACAATGCGTTTGGTCTCAATTAATTGTAAACCATTGTGTGTCATGGTTAAGAAAGAAGGGTGTGGGTGTAAGACCACCCTTATTAGTAGATCTCACCATATTGAATTGGTGAGTTAGATAAATATTTATTTGGTTATTGATAAATATTGACTGACCTAAGTCAGTTGGCAGATAAATTTGAAATATCTTGATTAGATGGTGTGGTCACAAAGTCATAATTTTCAAGTGTTAGTGTGATTATAATGAAGAAGGATAGTGATCAGTGTTTTATTTTGGATAGAAATTCATTGATGCATTGTGATCATCATACCTAGTGGTATTACAGATACATGATTCTAAACGTAATATTTTCTCATGTTGAGTGATACAAGTGAATTTTGACCAAAAGTGGTTATTAGTTGATGATGGTGATTTCTAGGGAGGTTTGATAATATTTTTGGTATAGTTGGATGATGTTTTAAGAACATGAGTAAATTGTTTTTAGATATTTTCATTATACATATTTATTAACCATTCTATTAAAAGTTCTTGATTTAAACAAGAGGTAGTGGAAGAATAAACTAAGTGATTTCCCATGTTTATAATATTCCTGACCAACCCATTGGCTTGGACCAGGTCATAGGTGATATCGACATTAGGTGATGTTCCCTGGATACCAAATGATGGAAATAAATGCCAAGGGTTTAAACATATTAATTCATGTGTGGGGGTGGGGAGATTTACCGTATTGAAACACACACACAATTGTAACTTAAAAAAGATAAAACAAATAAAACCTAAGATAATTCAATAATGATGCATGTAAAAAACCGAATAATAATAAATAATAAATCAATGGAAAACATTAGAGTAAAAATAAAACAAAATATAAAATAATACAAGACTCCAAATTTGTAAAAGGATCTCACACCAAGGTGTCACCACTATAGGCAAAGACACAAAATCTTTTAGATCCATCTCCACCAACTACAATAGCGACATCAAGGAGCCTCACTAGATAAGTAAGAGACCTTCCCTATTCCTATATATAAAAAAAATGTATTCATATGAACTATAGTGTATATAGATGGGGTGAGTAATCATATCCACTAGGTAACCCCCAAGATACTTTTCCACGTGCCACTAATATAAAAAAAAGTTACCTCATAGTATAATAAAACATATATAGATAATATCAAATTAGATTACTTAGTTTCTAAAATGATGAATAAATAATATAAATATGTTTTTCCCAAATTAACTTAACAAAATAAGAGTTTTAATAGAATCTATTCATTAATTCAAGTTGGTATAATTAACCCTTGTTTTCACACTCGCACACCCATGTACATGCACAACCTGGACCTCTCTATACTCATGATCGGTGATTCATACGTTCATCAAGATGTATCTTGGTGAAACCATTTGATGGTGTTACTTATGACCATGATCATTTCCAAGTTTTCCTATTGATGGGGTACTTATAACCATGATATGTCCCTCATAAACATGAATACATTAATCCTAATTATTCCAAGAAAAGAAGTAAAAAACATTTCATTTGTAAAACCCATTTAATTGATTCATGAAATAGGTTGTGCGAGACATCCATAAACTAGATTTCAAGATCCAACTAGTAAGATAAAAATATAGTAGAGTTTCATTAGGTTTAATTGACACAAAATAATATTTTATATTACCTATGTATGGTATAGTGATTAACCCTAGGTAGTCTCCTGAAGAAGAGTGCACATAAAATAGTTTTTCACTTTTTTAATTAGAGGAAAAATGTAGTATTTATAAATTTTTTGGTTTTGAATGAAATTAAGTAAAATAAATCAATTAAGAAAATTATTAACATGGAATTTAAAACTCATGTGATTAATAACTATGATATGAGAAGGGTGATCAGGTCGGGGTCAGTTTTCCAATTGAAAGACTGTAATGATCATATTTAATTAAATAATATTCTTGTAAGTTGATTAAAGTTAGATTCTATGATTGTTTCATCTCACTCCCTTGGCCAAATGTTGATGATGATAGAAAACCTTACTAAGATCTTAGTTTACTCTACTATTCTTTCTTGTGTAATAGAGATGTAATGAATATCCTAAAATGACTTATGAAATACTCGATCATATCTTTTTTATCCTAAAAAATCAAGAACATCCAGTTCCGCTTTCACACATACTAATGATCATCAAGTAATTAACCACTAAGCCCTAGCTATTCCATTATATATAAATTGTATCCTAGTAGAGGGAGATAATGATAATTGACCGAATAAAAAATCAATAATAGAAATGAAAAACAAACCTGATTATACTTGATAATAAAAACTGCTATATGAAACTTAAAACAACATAAAAAAATAGATAAAGATATTTCATTCAATTATGTAAAAGAAATTAATCATTATAAAATAGAAAACCAACCCTTCCCCAATCATTCAAATGTTTACCCAACCATGGTAAGGGTAATCGAGATGAATGAGGAAGAAGAAGACATTTAAAAATTAATAAGAAGAAAAGGGGGAGGAATAAGATGGTGTAGTGTGGATCCTTGTGTATATCTCCTCCTATGTAGTCAACTGGATGGTATGAGATGATTTTTAAAGGAGTTTCTTTCCTCCTTTTATATCCAATAATTTTAATTTGAATGTTTCCATGTGTTATCCACATTAAAGGGACAATTTGGGGGATGGTATATTCATAAAAGTTTTTCAGAAATTTCTTTTTTGTCTCCCATCAAAATTTGATCATATTTGGGACATCCAATCAAGAGATATGGTCCCAAAATAAAAAAATCTAGACCTATGAATAGTTTTCAAGGCCCCAATTGTGACATAGTTTAGGGATTCTAGATATTGGATTTAACTTTTTGGTTCATAAGAATGAAATGAATACCATGATGTATATAATCCTAAAAATAAATAATTTAATGATTTTGATAGGTATGTAAAATTTTGCAGACTAAATATAGAAATAATATAAAATAGTGAAAATCCAAAATAGGCCATTTTTCTGATTAAGCTCAAAATACCATTAAAATCATAAATTGTCACAATTTTACTTAAAATAACACTTTTGTGGGATTAGAAACATTTGAATTAATATTAAAATTATTTAAAATATATTATCTATAGATTCCTCCACACTTAAATCATGATTTTCGTAAAACATAAACTCTCAACAGTGAAAATTAGAGGGAACAAATGGTATTAATATTCAATTTCCAAGGCAATAAATTTAAAAAAAATTCAATGTCAAACCAAAATTTTAAAATCCAAATAAAATAGTTATTTAATTTCTCATTTTGAAAATAAATAATCTACTCATGTATTTAATTTTTCCCATTTGAAAATGATGGAATTTCTCCTTTTATTCATTCAGGCTTCTGAATTCATTATTATTTGACATGCGAAATCATGATCTACCTCTCTTATAAATATTTTCTCTCATATATCATGATATAATTATATTATATTTATTCTCATATCATGAGAATATGATCCTTATCTATAGGATTTTAAATTAAATAATTTCTCAACTTTGTAAAGACAAAAGTCATATAAAATCATGAGGGCTTTCATTAAAGGTTCAAATGACTCTGAGGTTTAAGGTTGGTAGGAATTCATGATTGAAAATTAAGGCTCAAGGAGGATGTTTATCTCTTATGTACAATTTATGATATCAAAAATAAAAGTGTAATGAAATTATTCACTTTAATTTAGCAACTCCCATTTCACCAAAAATCAAATTAAAGGTCATGAATAATTAAAGCATAATGAAGGATGTTCACCTTCTTGAATTTTTCTCTACTTATATATTTTTTTCCCTTTTTTAAAGTATATTTTTTTTTATATTTTTCTAATTTTATGCTTAGAATAAACCATACATCCACCACATAAACATATATGATTAAAATTATCGGTCCATTGATGGTGATTTTTGATTCTTATAAGTAACAACCCTTTATTTTTTTTCAAGAAGGGAAAACAATTAAGTAAATTAAATGATTCAAACCCCTTTCTTTAATCTCATAATTGAACCCCTAAACTTCTTACTTTAAATATAAACCATCCCTTCCAACATTATTTCCTTCACCCCACACTTCAACTTTAAAATATCATGAAAATACAAAGATTAGGGTAGTAATAGATAAAAATGGCTTGAAACATGCCTCATCCCTATAAAGGTCATTCGTGGTCTCTATTCGATAAAGTAGGATTGATGTAAATGAGGTATTTTAAGGATAAGTGGTTTATCAAAAGATACCTCAATCATTTTAAATGTGTTTTTTCATATTCAAATATTTGACAAGTTCAAATGAAAGTTCTAGTCAGTGACATGTCCCAATATCATTCAAGAAACATTCTCAAGATAAAATAGGAAGTACTTGGTCTTGAAATCCTCTCAAGAATGGGAATATAATATTAGACAATTACTAAAGGCATAATTAATAATAGAAAATCAATTCACATTAATTTCATAAATAAAAACCATGAATGTTTTTGAGAAATTTCATTTACATAAATAAATTAATTCCCTCAAATATTGAGTGCTCATTTTGATATCCATGCTTAACTCTAAATGTTAAATTCTCCATTTCACACATTAAATCTTATTAACATTGAAATCTAAAACATGGCATCACATGATTCTGAAGAAACTCATGTCTTCTAGATAATTTAAGTAAAAAAATAATTCAAGTGTGGATATGAAATTTTATTTTAAAGATAACAAAATATTTACAAGAAAAAATATAGGGAATTTAAATGATATTGAATGTAATAGAAATCTCTCTTTAGAAATGATACTTTTGTCAGGTGGTGCATGTCATGTTCCTTCAGTTATGTTTTTCAGCACTTTCATGATGTTTTTTCTCTTAAGTATCACTATTTTTTATCCTTTCATCATATTCATTAATGTAACTTAAATATAAGAATAAAAAAAATATGATAGTGTAGTCCTATTCAATCTTGCTGGAATATGATCGAGGCGAATAGTGGACTAAGGTAAAAAATGCAGGTTTCCTCCCGAATGTGCTTTTATTTAATGTCCTTAGCTCGACTTAATTTTTTTTGAAAAATACTAGACTATAATATTTCCCACTTTACACTTAATTTATGAATTTTTCTCAATATATTAAAGAATATTTTTACATGTTAGTGTATTTTAAATTGAATCATAGTAATAATGAAAGTGTTATGGAAAGGTACAACATGAATTATTAGTAATGAAATGACAAGTTAAGATCCTAAGATATGAGCACTAAAAACCTAAAAGAGAAGGTAGAAAAGAAAAGATAAAACATTTACTAAAAGAAAATAAAGAATAAATATAATGAGAAAAGAAGGATATATCTTAGTTTAATCCCCTAAGTGGGTCCTAGTATTTGACTGCCTCTAGATGGGTAGTTCAATTTGGTTATCCCCAATATGAAGGTGGGTTAAGTTTCTTGATCAAGAACCAACAAAAATTATTCTTGTAAGTATGCACTTATTTTTTTTGTTGAGGAATACATGGATATACTAGGATAAATACACCCCCATGGGAATAAGATAAAATATTCATGGTGTTGGTAGGACAATAAACGCGTCCTTTTATTTATTATTTTCTACTTAGACAAATTTTTCTTCATTCTCTAGTGTTTTTCTTCATTCTCTAGTGATTTCTAAAGGCATTATATATCAATGTAATAATCAAAGGGAATGTTAGAGTTTAATTTTATTTGAAAAAGATTAAATCCTGAAGAATCAATATCAAATCCTTCCCTTTTTATATGAGTATCATGCATCTCGTTTTCGATAATAAAAACCCACTTTGGTCTCCTCTTAAACTCCCACCAATAAGTGTTCAACAAGTTTAGAGAGATTCATATGTTCTTGATCAAGTGCATCTTATTTTTCTTTCTCATCCACCAAGGCAATTGATTTGTTGACCAAATATTAAAAATTAAAACAATTAGAAGTGATAATTACTTCAGTTTCCACAAATTTATAAGATAATTAGTTTATAAAAATATCATCTCCATGAATTTGTTTAGCTTTAATCTATTCTTCAGTGGAAATCACCTATTGGAGTTGAGTAGTAGGAGATAGAGGTAGATATTAAATCTCCCCCATTTCTTGTATCCCCTTATAAAAATCAGATAATACTAAGGGGGAATATTCTTAGAAATTAGAAGCATTATAAAATTATGGAAATTAATGGGAGAACTTAGTTTTCTCCTAGGCCATCACATCAAAAATTGGTTTATTAATGTCCTCCCTATGTCGAACTGTGAATTCTTTGAATTCTTACTCCCCATTATTTGATTTCCAAAATAACTTCACTACTCTCTTAATATAAGATACACCATCCTCCATGGAAAAGTATGATTCAATAATCAGTTCTTTCATTAGGGGGTAATTGTTCCATGAATTAAAGAAATAATCATTTTAAAACATCATGAAAATAGTTTTTTTATTTTTATTTTTAAAATTTGAAAATATTCAAATATTTACAATTAGATTTTGGAACTAACTCCCCATAAATGGTTCCATGTCTGATGCATTCCTATCATGGGGTGTGGAAAAATTATATTTTATATTACCTAAGTATAATATAGTGATTAACCTTAGGTATTATCCCAAAGAGGAGTGTACACAAAAAAATTTGTCAATTTTTTTAGTTATAAGAAAAATGTAGTATTTTCAAAATTGTTTGGTTTTTAATGAAAAAAATAAAAAGTGACTATTAAGAAATTGATTGAAATGTAATTGGAATCTCAAGTGATTGATAACTATGATATCAGAAGGGTGATCAGATCTGGGTTGGTTTTCTAATTAGAATTATATCATTTTTATATTTAATCCAATCCTCTTCTTCTAAGTTTATTAAAGTGAGATTCCACGATCATTTCATCTCACTCCCTTGGTCAAATGGTGATAGTGAGAGAAAACCTTACCAAGATCATATTTTTGTCTAGTATCTTTACTTGTGTAATAGAGTTGCAATTAATATCCTCAAATGACTTAGGAAATACCCAATTAGGTATTTTTATCCTAAAAAATCAAGAATATACACTACCCATTTTACACATACTAATTATTATTGAGTACTTCACCACTAATCCCTAGTCTATTCCATTATATATAAACCAAAACCTAGTAGAGGGAGATAATGAAAATTGACCGAAGAAAAAATAAATAACAGAAATGAAAGAAAAACACGATTTTAATTGATAAAAAAAACTAATATATTACATTTAAAACAACATCGTATAAGAGAGAAATATATTTCATTAAATTATGTCCAAGTACTCAAGAATTACAAAATATAAAACCAATCCTTCCCCAATTACTCAAATGTTCACCCCACCATGATAAGGGTAATTTATATGAATGGGGAAGAAAAATAAATTAAAAAAATAAGAATAAAAAAATATAGAGGAATAATATGGTGAAACATGGCTCCTTAGTGGATATATCCTCTTTGGTGGTCGACTAGATGATATGGGATAATTTTAAAAAGAGGTGGTTGCTTATTTTTATAGGCCAAATTTTTTATTCAAATTTTTCTACATGTTATACCCATTAAATGACCTATTTGTGAGATATTTTATTCACTAATACTTGATCATAAATGTCATTATCATATCTCCTCCAAATTTCTGCATATTTGGGAAAAAATCAGGATATATGGTCCTAACATAAAAAGTTTCCAAATCTGTGAGCTATTTTAAAGGGCCAACTTATCAACTAGTTTTGGGCTTCCTGATGGTGGATTTAGCTTTGGGTCTAGAAGAATGAAATGATTCCCATGATGTATATAATCCTAAAAAGAAAAAGTTTCATGATTTTTATAAGTATATAAAATTTTATGGTCTAAATACAAAAATAATATAAAATATTTAAAATTAAAAATATTCCATTTTTTCAATTAAGCTCAAAATACCTCTAAAATCATAAAATGTGAAAATTTACAATAAAATAACTCTTTTGTGGGACTAAAAAAATTGTAATTAAAAAAATAATATTTAAAATAATATTTTTTCCATGAATTCATTTAAAAGTTGAAGATATTTCTATAAGAAACCTTAGATCCATCACATTCCAATAAAAGTGGAAAGTGGAAAAGACCATCCACCTTTTATATGATTGGTGAAAACAAGATCCTATAAATCCATAGATCTAAGATCATTATATAATTACTCTGATGAATCATATGAATATCCAATTAAAAAAATATATAATCCCATAGATCTGAGCATGGTATCCCTGGTCTAGGGTTCTATTCAAAATAAACTGAGTAGATCTAGCACTGATAGGGAGAAAAAAGCTATTAAATTTGATTACTAAGGTATAATGATTTAAGAATCATAAAAATAACATTTTAAGGTTGAAGATCTCCAAAAATTGACTAAGGGAACCCTAGAAATTAAGATCCTAGGTTAGGAGTGGAATAATGAAGATTTTTGGAAAATATTATGGTTAAAAAGAGAATTTCCATGAAATTTAATTAACACTACATGGTTAGACCACACAGTTTGATAAAACATGCACTAACCATGTGAATCAGCTATGTCCAAAAGAACTCTAAGTTTCATGGATAATCCAAACCTTGCACCAACCATGCATCCACCCAATAATATTTTAACCCTTTGTATGTTTTTCTAGAGACTGGAGAAAAGTTTCTACCAACCATGTTCGAACTGTGTACCTTAAAAAAGGATATCTAAACCTTCTAAAAACATTCATAAATTACTGAGCATTAAATTAAAAATTACCTAACATTAAAATAAACATTAAAGTATAGAAATACCTCAATCCAATGGTGTTACATTCTCCCCACCATTGAAACTTTCATCCTCAGAAAGTGGTAATAGGTTTGGACACTTCTCCCACATAAAATTATCACGTTCCCATGTTTCCTCATGAATATTACTATGAGGCCATAGTATATTTATTTTAGGTATACATTACCCCCATAGGATATTCTCTATTCAATCCATAATGTATACTGGTACATGGATAGGCATTGTATCTAGCTTAAGAGTAACATGGTCCCAATTGATCACATGATTGGGATTTGGGAAATACTTCTTTAGTTGAGAGACATGGAAGAAAATATGGATAATATTGAATCTTGATGGTAAGGCTAATCTATACACAACATTTCCAATCTATTATACAATATTGAAAGGTCCAATATACCATGGGGACAACTTTTATTTATTTTACAAGAATCTATGACCATGTTTCAGTGACATTTTCAAGAATACATGATTAATCATATTGAAATACAAAGGCCAATGATGATGATTTTCACATTATTACTATCATATTAGATCCCTAGCCATGCGATTTAAGATCACCTAAATCTTTTCTATAGTCTCATAGACTTGACTAGGTCTAATCTGTGATATTTCTCTTGTTTCCACCCAACATAGTGTAAAAAGATAAGGATGACCATATAATGCTTCAAATGAGGCCATATGTATCATCTCCTAGTAACTTTTATTATAGGATAATTACACTTAAGTAACATGATCTTCCCATGAGCCACTAAAGTCTATGTCAAAAGTTATGATAATATCTTTCAACATCTGAATTGTCTGTTCAAACTACCCATCCCTCTAAGGATGATATATCATGTTTATGGTCAATTGAGTTCCAAGAGCCTATTATAATGATCTAAAAAATAGATAAGTGAATCTAGGATCTCTATCATTGATGATAAAAAGTGAAACTCCATGAAACATGACTACAACTTAAATATAAAACATTTCCAAATCCTCTACTGTGTTGGAATCATTAATTGGGAGAGGAAGTGTATTTACATGGAGAGTTGATCTAAAATCACCCAAATAATATCACGTTTCTAAATTTTATTCAGTGGCATGGTAACAATTTCCATAGAAATTTTATCCCACTTTCATATAGGTATAGGAATAGATTAAAACATACCAGTTGGTCATTGATGCTTATTCTTTACCTACTAAAAAGTTAGGAATTTTACAACATGATCTTCAATATTTTATTTCATACACGACCACCAAAAATGAGTTTTTATTTATTTTAACATTTTCTAAATACTTGGATGAATATACTATTTCAAATGGTGATACTATAAAATATGTTGTCCCTGGAAAGGTTAATGGACTGAAATTTAGTTATGAATGTGTAACAAGGAGTTTTCATCATCTTTCCAACCATCAAGAGTCACCCCACCATTTAGGTTGGACCTAATAGTGGTGTAATTAGGATATGATATTTTGGTCTCTTTAAAAAAAGTCCATCAAGTTAAGAAGAAGATTAATTGGGAATAATATTTCATGCTAATCCTATGTGGAATATTCTAGATGCACGTCATCAATGATACTCATTAGATACCATGGGTCACGAGATTCCCCGAAAACATCATTATATGAATTTCTAATCAAAAAATTTGTGACATAATTCTATTTACAGGTGTGTACACCAATTTAAGTTAAAATTTTTGATGTTATTATATCCTTATTCATTACCTCAAGTTCAAGTCTCTTTGAGATAAGATATATTTCAAACTCTTATGATTATTAGAGACCATGAACCTTTCTCCAAATTAGTTTTAGCACCATGTATTTAAACCAAGAAACACTACTACTAATTCTATGTCATTAATAAAATAATTATTCTCACGAGTTAGTAAATTGATTGAACCATAGGCCATAACATGATCTACATGTATGAAAAAAACCCAAACTGGTTTTATATGCATCATAATATACCACATAACCCTGACCTGATTTTAGAAAGATTATAATGGGTGTCAAGGTGAGATGATCATTATGCTCTAGAAATCATTTTTCACAGTCACCAATCCATGTGAATGGAACACCCTTTCTCATAAAATTGATAACAATAGAATAAATTTTCAAGAAATACAAAACAAATCATTGATAATACCTTGTTAATACCAAAAACTACATTTCTCAAAAAAATTCTTTAGTGGCTACCAAGAGATGACTGCTTCAATATTACCAGGGTCAACTAATATTCCCACTTCAGAAATGACTTTACCAATGAAACAAGATTCTTATATCCATAAGTAGAACTTAGAAAAGTTGGCATATAGGTGGTGATCTTGTAATGTGATTAGTACAGTTTATAAGTTCTCCTCATAGTCATTCCTTCTTTGAGAATAAACCTGAATATCATTAAAAAATAAAATAAAAATTAATTGAGGCACTTATAGAAGATATATTTCATCAAGTCCATGAATAATAGAGGTGAATTATATATGAAAAGGTAATTATTACATATTGTTAATGGACATAATGACTCTAGAATGTTGTCTTTTGAATATCATATTTTTTTACTTAGAGATAATGGTATCCTAATCAAATATAAATATTTTAGAACCACTTATATACATTTAATTGATCAAATATATCATTAATTTTAAAAAGAGTATACAAATTTTTTATCATAACTTGGTTTAGTTTAGGAATCAACACATAAAAGGAGGGAACCATATTCTATATTTATGAATAAAACTGGTGCAACCCAAAGAAACGTGCTAGGTATGATGAAGGCTCAACTCTCTAATTTTTATATCTAGAAATTTAATTCTCATAACTCATTAGATCCATTATATATGATGGAAGTGAAATAGGTCTTGTTCCCAAGAGTAAATCAATATAAAATTCAATTTACTATTGAGGTAGTAACACAAATAAATCATTTCGAAAGACATTAGGGTATTGATCTACAATGTCTGGAAGAGTCCCGATATTTTTTCATTTATTACCAATCCCACTTGAATATATGAGGAGTTCCATATTGGGATGTAAAAGTCACTTTCCAAGTGAAATAGTAAATATGTGATTTAAATTCCACCAAAAAGTACATTCCAAAGATCAGATAAAAAATATCTATCAGTAGGACTGTAAATTACCATAATAAATTTAAAACATCAATGGTAATTAAACATATTGGGAACTTGAAACCCTTTTACTCCTTATTTAGGAGGAGTTTCTTGATACTTGATGTGTGAGGAATAATTTACACATGTAATTGCAATTTTTTAACCATACAAGAAGATAAAAAATAATGTGATAAAATAGTATAAAACAACACATTCATATGAGTCGAATTCATAAGGATGGTACCTTGAACTATGGAGGGTGTTAATTGATTGATCATGATATCCTTGTTTGCTCTATATAACTATTGACCAATTTAAAAAAGATAGATCTTACTTCTATACTGAGGTATCAATTGGACAACTGATTTTTTCCTAGAGATATCTTGTTTCATATAAGTTTTTGGATGAGAACTATTCTAATGGGATTGTTCTATCTGAATATACAAAGCCTATGGATAAGTCAAACTAGCTTGACCTGCTGATTTCATAATTTTATGGAAATACCTTTTGATATTCACTTTCTTTCCACTGTGCTGAAAATTCCTCAATGGTGCAATACATTCCTTCTTTCTATTATTTAGTGAGCCTCACTATAAATAACCTGGTTCATTACTTTGATTTAGTGGATATGACACAAATCTGGTGGACTAATTTTCTGAAACTTTTGTACCCTATGAGTAACCCTCCCTCTTGAATTTATTCCTTGTGCTAAAGTTTATACTAGTACTCAGATGGAAAAGGGAGTCCCATAAACACAAATTTCCTATAAGATAAATTAATTCAACTAGAACCTTATTCACCATTTATGTACAGTAAATAATAGAAAACATTACCACTTTCATGTGAACCTCAGGCCAGAGACCTACCCCAAAGATTCAAGCTTTCAGTCTCTTGTTTGCAGCTACCTACAAAAAAAGTGAACAAGGTGAGTGAATTTAGTAGAATATTTAACCATTGATATACTTCCTTATTCCAACTGAAATAAGTTTTTCATATTTTTTTTTTGGAATATGTCTAGAAGTAATTTTTTATTAAATAGTTCCATATATTATTTCCAACTAAGATACAAATCTAACTTATCTTGAATAGCCAAGTCCCACCATTCTAGCACCAGTTCCTCAAGAATTTATGTTTCTATATTGACCCACATTTAATTCGTAGTTCCAAAGAAGTCAAAAATCATGATCATCCTTCTCGACCATAGCTCTATGTTCTCATGTCCATAATCACCAGGAATTATCAATGGGTTTTGTATTATAAATTCTTCCTAGTGATTCACCTAAAGAGGTTCCTCTATCCTAGGACCCTTATCAATATGTTTAATGTCTTGTAAAATAATTTGAAAAAAATACTGGCTCACTTGTGGTTTCGGTGAAACCACATTCATGGATTCTCCCTCTTTCTGGTTTCTCATTTTTCTTATCGGTGGAATTTTTTTCTATAAATAATTTCAAAATCCAACAATTAAGGGGTTTTAATGTTTATCTTTACATGTTTATACTTTAGGCATCAATAAAATAATTACAATATCAGAGTTACCAAATTAAATTAATCATGTGGATAATTCAATCATAGTGATAAGTCTCTTTACTAATGCCTCATACCTTGCCCTCATTGGTTAAAACCAGAATGATGAGTTGATGACACACCAAGTAGTGCTTTAATAACAATTTTTTACACAAATTATCCTAGTAAATTAAATTTCATCATAAAAAGTTTATTTATATCTTTTATTTTATACATTTCAAGTCCCAATGAACCCTATATTCTTATGTTAATCCCAACTCAAGGAAAGGGAAAACTGATACCATTTTGAACATCCCCATCCAACCCATTGGATTGAATTAGGTTGTAGGTGCTACTAATATTAGGTGACATTTCCAATACATCAATCATTGGAAATAAACTCCATGTGTCTAAACAAAATAACTCAAGGGAAAATTTTACCCTATTGACACACACACACAACCACTACATGATAAGACATAAATAAATGAAGAAAAATACAATTCTAAAATGATGTATGTAATAAAAAATAAAAATAATAAATAATAAACCAAATAACAACATTAGATTAATAAAAAAAATTATAAAAGAATACACAAATCCAAAGTACTAAAATATTCTGGCACCAAGGTAGAACCACTCCAGACCAAGACATAACTACACCAAGCTCCATCTCTACCAACTATGAATGCGACATTAAGGAGCACCACTAGAGATGTAAGAGACCCATATCTTTAATATATCATGAAAAATGTATGTATACACATCAAAGTTCATATGTAGGGGGTGAGTAATCCTACCTAGTAGGAAAACCCCAAGATACTTTTACAACATGTCACTAATATATGAAATAGATTAACTCACATGATAATAAAACATGCATGAAAAATATCAAATAAGATAAATAAGTTTCCACAATGATGAATAAAGTAGATATACAGGTTTTCCAAAATTAATTTAACCATAGAATATTTTTTATATCAAGTATTCTAATAAATTCATTAATTCAATTTGGAATAATCAACCCATGATTTTAACTCACATACCCATGCACATGAATAACCTAAAACTCCTTATAATCATGATTGGTGAGTAATCCTTTCACTAAGAAATCTCTTAGTGAAACCATTTGATAGTGGTACTTCCAACCACAATCCATCCCAAGTTTACCAATTAATGGGGGTAATTTTGAACATGATCCATCTGAGATGAACATGAATTCATACAACTTAGTTATGATAAGAATACAAGTTAAAAACATTTTCCGTTAATTTTTTTTAATAAATTCTTCAAACATATTGTGGGAAACCCCCGCAAAATAGATGTCAAGAGCCATAAAATAAGAGAATATTATAGAAGAGTTCTAGAAGTTTGACTTAATTTTATAGTGGAAGATAATTTTTTAAGAAACCTAAGATCCTTCACATTCCAATAAAAGTGGAAAGAGGAAAAAACTACGTATCTCAGATATGATCGGTACAACCAAACCCCCGAGAATCCATAACTATAAGATTTTTATTCAATTAATATGATGAATTAAAAAATATCCCATAAATAATTATATTATCTTATAGATCCAGGCATGGAATCCCAGATCTAGGGTTTTATTCAAAAGAAAATGAGAAGATCTAGCACAAATAGTAAGAATGGAGTTCTTACCTTTTATTCCTAAGGTCCAACACTCTAATAATCATCATAATTAAAGTATAGAGGTTGAAGATCACCAAAATTCACCCAAGGAAGCCCTATAAATTTATATCCGAGGACATCATATGAAGAATTATTATTTTTAGGAAAGTTTAAAGTTAAAAATTGAATTTCTATAAAATTTAATTCCCACAACATGGTTAAGTCACACAATTTGAAAAACTATGTTCTAACCATGTGAACTGGATATATCCTAGATAACTCATATCCACACAATTTTTCACAATTTTCTTATAAACCATGTTCCAACCATACTACTTCCCAGGGATCCTCTAACCCTTCATATTTTTTTTGGAGACTTGATCACAGTTTCTACTAACCATAATCAATCTGTACACCTTAAAAAGGCTTCTGAAAACTTCCAAAACCTCATAGAACTTCCCAAGTATTAACTTGAACATTTATTAACTTTTAAATAATCATTAAATTAAAAAAATAACTCAAAATGGGTGTGTTACAATGATTATACAATTAATCACAATCATCTAAAATTGATTTATCCTCTAGTTTTTACTAGAATTTGATTATTGGATTCCATTAAAAGGTGCGAAGTATCATTATCTTCTTCTTGGTCAACCCTTATAGGACCCTTTGAATTGAAGTTGGGTTTTTAAAGAGGATGAGAATTTGGGAATTTTATTTTATGTAAATTTAGATATTTCTAACTTATTATTGAGATCTCATGAATTTCAATTGATGTCTATATTGTCCATCGAAAGATAAGACATTGGTAGTATTGTAAATTATCTAGTGGTCCCTTGTTTTGTTGAGATTATGTGGTAGTATTGAATCCCACTAAACATTTATGATCCTTGATTTTTTGTGCTATCTCATAACATTTGGTTAGGGAGGAGATCATACATGAATAAATGTTTTTCATGGGAACTTTGAATGTTTATTTTACAGTGGAAATATCGATGCTATCACTAGGGTTGAATGATAAATGTTTTCAAATATTGAAATAATGTGTTGAGTAAAACTCCTACTTTCAGATGATATCATAATATTGATGATTAAGCAGTCGTATATGTAGATTACCTTGGTTGGTTGCCTGAGAGTATTGATGTGGAAAAGCCTTGTAGTGATGATATCCTATTATGGACATGGTATCTAAATATTTAGTTAGACAAATGGATTTTTCTTGGAAGGAACATAATACCCTTCTTATAACCCATTGTATTGAGAAGATATAGAGGTGATATTGGACTTATGTGATGTACCAAAGACACCAAAGGCTGAAAATAAATTCCGAGGTCTTACCAACTGTTGGGGGATATTTTCCATGAATAACACACAACCTACTGAAATTAAAGGACACAATAGAACTCAAACACATGATGCATTAATAATAATTCAAATAACTCAATGAAATACTAATAAAAAACAAAATTTGAGTATAGTGGAAAAGGAAAACAAATGAAAAAGTCTAAGAATCCAAATAAAAATACATTAGAACCAAAGTGGAACCATCCTAGACCAAGATTCAGACACTCCCTATATATAACTTCAAAAACCAAACCATGATATCAAGGATCACCACTAGAGAAGTATGACATATGACCCTTCCTTTCATTCAAGTAAAAAACATCTATTAACACACCAAAGTGACCAATATGGGGTGAGTATATCACTCAGTAGGATTTACCCAAAGACTTCCCAACACATTCGAATAGGATAAGAATAGGTTTGCACATTTTATATAAAATAGATGATAAGTATTTAATTAGTTTATATAAAACCATAAAAAACATTAAATTAATATTTTCAAATAGTTTCTTAGTATTTTCATAAACATTCCAATTCCACACCCACACACACATGATTCTTACAACCATAGGCATCCCTATACTTAGGAGTGGTGATTCATCCTACCACTAAGACATCAATTATTAAAACAATTTTATGGTGGTACTTATAACCATGATCTATTCCATTTTTATCATTAATTTACGGTGGTACTTTCCACCATCTCCCATATCATATGATCATGAATACACACCAACAATTTTATGAATTTTTTTTAATAAAACATTTATTTAACAAAAATACCATCTTTTAAAATGAACCCTTTGAAATCACATAAAATATGGGTTTTCCAACTCAATCCCACAAGATATTTTCATCAAGAATAAATATAATATATAAAAGATCAATCCAACAAGTTCCAAAATGGTAGAGTGGGAGAGAAGACACCTAACTTGATTATGTTTGCAGAAAAGATGTTAAATGATTCCATGGATCAAATTATCGCTTTTGTTCTTCTATAAAAATCCATTAAGATTTCATCACCACAAATCTATAACCATAGATCTATTTATACACACCGTTCTAGGGTTATAGGTGAAACAACTAAGGAGATTCTAGACTAGGAAGAAAGAGGAGACCCTAGCCTTTGATCTCTTGAACATAAACTCAAATATTCATTTCCAATGGAGTTCAGATGTTTATGTTTAATGGAAATCACCAAGGGTATACCTAGAAGTTGAGAGGGAGACGAAAATATTGAATTATTAAAATTACACCTATAGGATTGATAAAATTGGCTAAGCCTGACAGATTATTATTTTGAAAGGGTTTCAAATCATGAATTCCTCAAGAGGGAACTTACGCCAATATTCACACCCCCTTGGCTATTTTCCTTGAGAAACTGATTTTATGATGTGAATGGTTTTCATGTACTAAATAGACTAGGTGAAACTATTTATGCTTTGAAATGTTTCAAGATATATGCTCTGAACCATTCAGGATGTGAATGTTTCATGCATAATTTTTTCATAGCCAACCCCCGATATATCCTCCTATTATGACAATGAACACATCTAGTTAAAAATATTCCAAGAGATTCAAATATAAAAAAACAATCATAAAGTGATGGCACACCTCAAAAAGGGGGTTCTATAAGGACACAATGATATAGTTAGCCCTATGAAGAGGGACTAATTTTATTATTATGTTCTTTTGAGATTGAGGAATGTTTTACAATAATTATGGTTTACTATCTTACTTATAATATCTCCTATGTATTAGTATACAATTTTTTGATTGTTTATTAATCCAAATGAAAGACCTTATAATATATTATTATGGCTGATTCTTTTCACAGGTGAAAACGATTTATGGTGGGGAGGATTAATAGTACATGTATTCCCCTAATTACTGATTTTCCTTTTCTTAGAATATTATTCACATTTCAATTCTATTGGATTTACAAACACTCATTTGAATTTAATGAGTTTATCAGGTGGTTGGATCAATTGCTACATGATATTTATAGGAAATTTTAATATTTTTTATTAAACGGGAAAATAGTAAATTTCTCATGAAAATGTTTCAGACTGAGAAACAGATTACATAATTGAGTCAATAATAGGGACTTTATCCTAGGATAATATTTTCATAATTTTCATATTGTTTTATGGACTTGCGCTATCATTGGAGTAAATTTTTAGAGAAATATATTTATTTTGTTTAAATTTCATGGTCCAAACATCAAATTGAGAATAAAATATCTTTTGTTCATTATATAACACCTATTTTGATTATTTTGGATTTTTTATACACATATTTATTATAATGGTCCTATTTTTTTCAGGGAACCATGATAAGTTGGTAAAAGTTTTCTGACTTTGATTTTTGAACCTACTCATAGAAAAGAAAATTTTAATATCTTTAAAATGATGTGTTATACTAGGAAACTGAATACATGAATGATTCTAGAATGGGGCACTTTATTTTCGATAATCTTTTGTGAAATTTTATAGGTAATAGGATTGTACTAACATATTAAAAACATTTAATAAATAATGTATGTTGGAGAGGATAATTTCATAATCCCCTCCCATGTTCTATATTCCCCTCTATCTATTTATCCCTCTCACTCAATGACGATGGTCATTAGAACTCAAGAAGCATGTGAAATTTGGAGATGTTCACTAGGATGCATGATTTTAGGTATGATTCTTTGAACCAACCCTCAAATCCCATTTATTTTTGTATTATTGTTGTTATTGTTTGAATTATAGATCTATGAAAATCCATTGAAATTGTTTAATATGCTTGTGGAATCTTAAATCATGAGAATACGTTGATAAAATTTCAATAAAATTGATGATATGATGGTTGGATAAAGAGATATTATAGAGATAAGGTTTCATAAAAAACTATGATCTCTATAGAATTTGGAATTCTTAACAATCGAATTAGTGAAAATGTTGTTTGATTTTGGATTTAGGGTAAAAAAATAGACAGGCTTAGTTGTTTCATGGAGTTCCAAGTAAGTTAAACCAATGGGGGATAGCGGAGTCAAGGGAATTTCACCCAAAATGATAAATAAAAAAATAGAAAATGAATATTTAAAATAATGAAAGAATATTTGAGGAACAACACACCTTTTTCAGTTCATAGTTAGATGTTGGCCCTAGTAAGGGACTGATGAAATAGAATTGTATAAGGGGTAGGGGGAATACACCGACCCTCACCACATACACACACACACACACGATATATATAACATTGTTTAATAATAATAATAATAATAATAGTAACAATATTATTATTAGTATTATTATTAATACTAAAAGTGAAGATTATTTTTCTCATATCCAAATTTGCAAAACAATTAGTAATTTTTCAAATTTTTACACAGGGATCACAATAGTTATTTTTTAAAGGTTAGTAAGAATCATCTGGAGGAATTTTGGATATTTTAAAATATTGGGTGTATGATGGAAGGTGAAAAATTATTTAGATGTAATACCTCCCATGATATGTTTATATCAACTAACTTAGTGAATATGAGAATGTAAAGTTCACTTATAAAAAATATGGGATGTGACATAACATATTTTATCTCTTCAATAATAATCTTCTTTGATCCTCACAAGAAATATATTTTCCTTAATAATATATCTCACTTAAAAAAGACTCTACAAAACATATCTCACTACTGTAGAAAATATTATCCTATACATAAATCATATTTTCTCTATAAAATAAAAATATTTACTTTCACTTTAGTTAAAAAAAATTCATCCTTAGAACACATACTTCAATTGAATGCCCAAAAATTTCCTACCACAACAAAACATATATATCCGATCATCCATTAAAAATTTTCATATTCAACACAATAGAACATACAAATTCATGTAATATATATCTTCTAAATCCAAAATATTTTCTTGTCTCAAAAAATTTAATCCCAAAACATTTATCCACTTGTAATAAAACATAAATATATAGTTTCAAACACATAAAAATTACCGATGGTGGCTATATAATTTATCATCCATAATCATATTGGTAGAACATATCTATAGATCATCTCTATGAATATTGTCTTATCTTGGTATAGAACATATCCATTTGTCTCACTGCCACAAAATATTTTAATTATACTATAGTATATAACCTCACCCACCAAAAAATGTCTTCTTTTACCCAAAACATATGTTTTTAACCACATAACACCTTATTCAGTTTTTACAAACATTTACCATTAACCACACAAAATATTTATTAACTCTATAAAACATTTCTACGACATAGAACATGATATAAATTTTACATTGAGATTGTAATTATCTGCATTTATCCTTATATAAGATACTATTAAATAACAAAACATATATTCAGTTGATATAAAATATGCATCTTAGTCCAACCAAATAACATTTACTTTAATGAAAAAGAAAAAATAAATTTCTATGTTAAATTGTTTTTCCATTAAAACACATGTCGTAAAATATAACTTATCCTTAAAATATTTCCTCACTTAAATATTTAATAAAACACAAAGCATATACTTCTCTTGGCACATAACATATCAACTAACATAAAATATATCCCTAGTAAAACAAACAATATTTCAACCAAGCGAGATATGAATAGTATATAGTAAATTATTTAAGAAGTGAATGACATCCATTTAAATATATGTAATAAAAAAATATTTTTTCCTTATAATCAATAAAAAAATCCTCAAACTACTTCAAAATCATCCCTAAATTCCAAGATCACCTAAAAACACAATTTTATAAACAAAATATTTATTATAGAGGTATTTTACAAGTGAAACACTTAATTAAATTAAATAATAAATAAAGCACCTCATTTATACAATAATCATATTCCTATACACTTGAGATTTTACTTTTCTTGAATTAAATTTAGTAAAAAATTATCATAAATAACTCATAAAATCACAATATTGAGATACAATTCAATGAATTTTAAATGATTGGAAGTTTGATGAAATATCTAGTTAGCATGAAATAAAATTTCTTAACTCACTAATACTTATGAAATCATACAATCTATAAATTTTTAACATCCAAATCCCATACATACTTAAATATATTGATATTAGATATTCAATTTTCTTCATTTGAGATAGATATTTCCCTTTCTCTATAAATTTTCATTTAAAAGGGAACACACACACACACACACTCAATCTTGATTATTTATTTATTTTTATTCTCATTTTTATATGGTATAAGTTCAAGACTATCACCATTAATTACCCCCTTGAGACTGTGTATTTAATTCAAGGATGAAAGGGGAGGAATATAGTGCTATATGATTATTCGAAATCATAATGGTTTAATCAAATGAATCAAAATAATCCAAAAACAAGTACCCTGAAGTATATATGTTGTAGTCAAGGAATTAAAGAAATAATTATTTTTGATTCTTAGTCAATCATGATGTTTTTATTTGAAATTTACACACACACATTCCTTCATTACAATCCAAAGTTTCTAAATTTGGCCCCAATGTTCTCATATTACTCTAATATAAATGTCCATATCAATAAGAATATTTAGAGTGAATTTTTTTTACAATCAACTAATCAAATAAATTAAAATATTATCAATACAATTCATTCATACTAGTAAAATAACTGACCTATACCATGCTTAATTAAATTTAAAAAATTTATTGATCAAAACCATAAATAATGTGACTTTTAAATGAATCATATATCCTTAGTCAAGATTGATAAGAAAACCACAAGTTTGTTAACAAAAAACCTACTCCTCTAAACTTATCTTAAATTTCCATTAATTTTCATTTCAAAAACAGTGAAGTGTTTAAAAATTATAAAACATTTAGTCTATGCATGTGTAAAATGAAATATAGGGAATAATAGATCTCTCTTATAGTATGTTTTATTTCTTCTTAAAAGATGTAGGTAGGATCATTTTAACCACATAATTCCAAATTTACCCTAAGTGGGAAGTGAATTAGGGTAAAGATTTATTTTATTCTTAAATCTCTAAGAATATTCATCTTATATTGGAAAGAATAATTCAAAATTATCATAAAAAACCATAAAAATAAAAAATATAATTATTGTAAAGTAAATGTGTCAACATAAAGATTTTACTTGGTTCACCATAAAAGGTTACTCTAAGAATCCTACATGAATAATATTCTGACATACCAGTGGATACCACTACTCACTATATGTGATTAAAATATTTTGTAAATACTCTTTGTTGATATAAGAGGAACTCCCTATTTCTTATTTTTTATTAACTATTTTGAAGGAAGTTATAAGGAATTATATAAAAAATATATCTTATGATTTTCTTCATAGGATTATCAACACCAAATTAATGAGCGTGTCATCATTTTTCACCAATTTAATATACTAATCCATGATCTTTAATAGACAACTTCACAAGCAGTTGTTCATATCATTTTTAGATGTATTAATGTTCTCTATAATTTACGTGTCTTCTTCACTTTCCCTACTTTATTCGATTAAAAATTCTAAAACATAATATTTAAATTATCCCTATGTCACATGCTTATTGTTCCTATAAACCATATATAAAATCTCAATTAAAAATTACAATTCTAAATGTAATCTTCCCTAATTCAAAAAGTATTCTAAATTTGAAAACATCATTGAAATAACCACATCATGATGTTTATTTTGGTATGAATTGCAATTAACTTCAAACAACACTAGATCATGGTGTGATAAAACATATTATGACATGGTTATATTCCAACCATAGTTAAAAAAATCCATTGTAATCCTTTTTAAAACTTTGACGTTTGCTTCATATTGTGGTTGTATTTATAATCAATGTGAATGTCAATGTGTGGTGTAAAAGGGATATGAAGTGAGTATCCCACTAATGAATACAAATTAGATTCCAATGCATTTATGGATAAGGATATTATATATTATATCATAATAAATATAAAATGATAATGAATCATCTTCCTTTGAAGACAAACCTTACTTCAGATGATTTCTTGAGTTGGTATTTAAGGAATCAAGACAAGTGTTGATGGTAGGACAAAATTGTATACAACATGTTTATGAAGGATGAGTTAGAGGTTAAAAAATGACTCCTGTGCTAACTATGGAAAACATGTATAACTATATTTAAAAAAATTTAAACAAGTTAAAAGTGTTGAAGGAAGCTATCTTGAAGTTGGAGAAATCATCTATGTGATATTTGGAATAATGCCCACTGGAATCAGTGATGAAAAAACTATTGGATAAAGGTTTTGAGGTATGAAGTCCAGGATGGAAATGAAGTGCTATATAACACTTGAAATGATTTATATTGATAATTTTGATGCTTCTATGTAATTTTGTACAATCCAAATAGATTTGGAATAATCTTGATAAGCCCGACAATTATTTGATACTATTTTGAAGTGATTTGAAGAGTTGTATAGGCCCTAAGTAATTTTGAAATGATATTGATCCCATTAAATGTTATATGGAATTTGTAGTTTTGGCCTGAAAATATGAAAATTGAACCATGTAAGGGGATCCACTTATGGTAATTCTTATAATATAATCAAGATATTTCTCAACATAAGAGGATTTGAAACCATATATGTGAATCGATGAGAAGGGATTCACATGAAAAAAGGGGATCCAAATTATGAATTCAGATCAATGTAAGAGGATTACATCACATAATGGGATACATGTATATTCATTCAAAGTAAGGGAATTCAAAACTATATTGGTACACATATGGGGATTCCAAACTGGAAATCCACATAAGTGGATTTTATCCTCACATGGAAACTAGAAATTCCATAATTTGTACTCTAAATTAAAAAATGTTTGAGTTGATGCCAAATCCATTCAATTTAGTTCAAAACACTATGAATATATGATTATCCATGATTAAAGATTGAGTTTTAAGAATATTAATTTGACAAGATTATTTAAGATGATAAATAAAACTTTATGTGTTTTAATGAATAATGTGGATGAATTTGAGTTGATGCTTGGGCTATTACTCAGAGATTCAAAAATAAAAAAAAAATTTAATCCAACCTAAATTAGTAAGTTAGAAGCTAATGTTAATGACTGATTCAAAGGAGACTAAATATGGATAAGATAGAATAATGTAAATGTGTGTATAGTAAAATAAAATACTTTTATATTTCATAAATATGGAAGTGGAAATCTATTGATGCAAGTGCTTTGATTTAAGGAATTAAATATCACAATATTGATCATGAATAGGTCCAAGATTCCATCCAAATCAACATTTGACCTGAATTATGGCATGGCTTGATGGTAATTCTTGATCCCCATAGTTTAGAAAATAGTGATTGGGAATCAAAGAAATCCATTGGTAATTATTTTCCTTTGATAATAATAATCAATATAAACAGTAAAATCATCACATAAATACCAAAACCATAATCCATAATAGAGTTACACAAGTGAATCATATACAAGTATTATGTAAAATTTTCATCAAAACTAAAAACCAAATGAATAAAAATGGGATGAGACTAATTATAGAATCAAAATACTCCTCATGGAATGAGGGCCAACACCCGCCATGTCACTACCATTAACACACATTAAATGAAGATTCCACTAACAAGAGTAACCACCACCACATCCAAGTAAAGTATTAAATTTACTCCATTTAGTCAAAATATGGGTTATATACACCCATTGGGTGTATATATGGTGTAATATAACTTTACCATTAGGATCCCACTAAGTGTTCCATGCATAGCCATTATAAAATAAATAAAAGTGTCTTTTTTTAAAATAATGAAAATGGTTTAATTTTTAAAACATTCTTTAGCTTTGAAAGAGAAATAAAATATAAAGAAATAATATAAAATTGGTAAATAACAATATAAGAATAATGGGAAATACCTAAAAAGAAAGGTTTTTTGGGTCCTATGATCCTTATACCCTTATGGATCAATCATAAGAATAACTATGCTCATACATGATCTGGCATAGAGTATGATTCCAAAGTTCTAGTGGTACCCATAGTAGTATCATATTTTTAGTTACTGTTGTAACATAATCCTTCCTAGGAGACCGAGTCAATGCTTTTCTGACACATGTAACATTCTAGTACTTATTCCACTATTCTAGGTACCCAGGGATCCCAAGGGATTTATTTTATTTTCAATTTATACAAATCCCATTTGTTTCATAAACCAACTCATCACAATAAAAAATACCATTTACAATCACTTTTATAGAGGATAAATTAGTTTCAAATCATTTCACACACCAAAACCTTTGGAAACATGATTTTAACAAACAAACACACACACAAACACAATTTGGAGCACATTTATAAATAGAGGAAATAACATTTAAATGATTAAATAATAGAAAAACACAGAACCACCTACTGTTATTCTCAAAATCACCACCAAAAAGTTTAAAATCATAAGACAAGATAAGAGGAGATCCTATGGAATAAAGAACACACAATAAACATCAAAAACCAAGACAAACAATTTATATTGAACCCAATTTAGGTCACCAAAACCACTTAAGAAGAATAACCTCACAATAGAAGAAATAAGAGACCAAGATATAAGAATATGATATACTTGAATATTCTTAGAGAAATCAATATCAAATCAACAAAAAAATGAATCTGTGAGGGAGGTGGAGGAGAGGGGAGGCGTTCCTAGTGAAGATGAGGTCAAATAAGGGAAATGATGGGTGAAAGGGGGTTAAAATAGAGGAGGGTTATTTTTTGAAATCCCAATTGTTTACAAACTGGGAAGGTCGCATGGTTTGGTCGCTCGGTCTTCCAGACCGTGCACCAACTGTGTGGGTTCCTTTGTACCAAAAGGTGAAGGATACATAGTTTAGACCACATAGTTTTAAAAACCATGCACATAATCATGTTGGCACTCCAATTCCACTTACTGAGCTTCATAGTTTGTCTAGGGCTGGTGCATAGTTGCGCAACTAACCATGAGAGATCACTAGGGACTCTACCAGACCCCACACTATTTAAAGAGGCTAGATCATTATTTACCATAACCATTCACCATCCTCGATCCGTCCAAATCCACATTTTTTATTTAAAAAATATCCAAAAAATCTACTAAACAAAATAGAGATAAAAATAAATTAATAACACCATGGGGTGACAATTCTCCCCATCATAACACCTTCTACCTTGGAAAGTCAACCCACAGTCTAATTAGATAATAAGTGAGGGTAATTCTTCTCTACCCAAGAATTTTATTCCCAAGCCTCATGATAATAATTACATTACTACCATAATACCTAAACTAATGGAATTGATTTCCCTTAAAGCACTATCACCTGAGAATCCACAATTCAAACTGGTTGATCGGTCACTGATAGATCATGTTCCAACTCTAGATCCTCCAAAATCATCACTTGGGAAGGATCCTTATTAAACCATTTTAATTGCGATATGTAGAAAATGTCATGAATTGATGTCAACGGTGAAGGAAATTCCAAGCGGTACACAACCTTAGAAATCCTTTGGTAATCTCAATAGGTTTGACATACCTTGGTGTAAGATTACCCTAATTTTTGAGATGGAAATGACCTAAGCAAAGTGTCACCATCATAAAAAGTTATTCACCCTTTAATAATTCCAAATCTTGGAGTCAATGATCAAAATAGGGCTTGTAAATACTTAAAGCTATAAAAAAACTCAACCTGATTATCTGAATCTTGCTAGTCATCTCTTTCATGATGCTCAGTCCCACTAAGAAGTATCACCTAATTCTATCCAATATATAGGATACCAAAATGGAAGACTATACAATGATTCAAATGGATCCATCCTTATTGAGTATTGATAACAATTTTTATAAGAAAATCCCACTAATCTAAGATGTGGATCCCCAAGCCTCTGAAGTCTAACATGTAGGTTCAAATTCTATATTTCAGAATATATTTTTCCTATTCTATATGACCATATATTTGAGGATTATGTTCCATGAAAATTCTAACCTATAACCCCATTTCCTTTTGAAATCCCTAACAAAAATGAGATGAAAAATAAGGGTTCTTATTAGAAATTATAGTAGATAACACACTAAGTAGACTCATAATATTTTGAATATATAATAAAACACAATTTTATTAAGTATTTTTTTTATAATGAATGATATAATTTATTTACATTGTGTTAAATATGTTTATTTATAAAATATTTGGTATTAGATCATTTATCAAAAAATTTGATGAAAATTCCAGTTTTACCCTTTAAACTTCACTATAGTATTTCAATCCTAAATATATTTTTTGTTTATTATTTAAACCTAATTTTTTAAATTTTTTTCTTAATTAATTTTATATAACTTTTACTCAGGTAATATAAGCTAAATCATACATTTGATTGGAATGAATGGGCCATAAAGTCAAAGTTGGGATGGACTCGCTAGATTGGACATCACTTTAGTGTTTGGGGCATAACTTCTTCAAAAGTGATTTTGTTGGGCCCAAATCTAGAGAGAAGATCTTGGAACCATTTTATCACAAATAATACTTCCATAAGGACAGCTGTTTCATGAATTGTGGTAAAAAAATAGGTGGTATAATGAGTATTAATTTATTTGGATGAATTTCCCCATTCACACTTGAAACCTCTTAAAACTTAGCCTCCCCTCCACTATATAAATTTGTATTTTTATCCTTTTTATGGGTTGGTACATGAATTGGGAGATTTAAGGAAGGATATAATTTGTTTCACTCCATTTATTAAGGCATTTACAGAGGGAGAGCTCTTAAAGCTAGGATCCCTTCATCGAATCCTTATTCTTCTTCTTCTTCACTTTTTAATATTACTGTTCTTTCTATAAACTCTTAGTTTATTTTCCATTTATTTTATTATTTTAAAGATTATTATTATATTAACTTTCCTATTTTTTTCTAGAAACCAATATTAGAAACATGATTGGGTTATACCCTTTCCACAACCTTTGCGAATGCAATTCGTTTCAAAGATGACTACACCACCCATGAAAGAGTTGTTTTTTAGGGATCGATATACCTTTTAAAATCTTCATTTATTTATTTTGAATCAATAAAACACTATAATTAACATAATATTATCTATGAAAATAGTTTTTAAATTATATTAAACCAAGTAAGCAATTGAACAATTAACACAAAAACACGTGAGGTCGAGATTTGTGTAAATTGTGAGAGGGTGAACTTAATTGGTGAAACAAAACCACATAGGATTAATTTTTAGAGTTCAAATATAATCCCAAAACTCAATTAATACTCCTTAAAAAATGGATATGTTCCATAATTTAACACTGAACTTAAGCTAGTATTGCAACGACAATCAAAGTAGGGTGTTGCTATTTCATGTTCCGAAGCTAGCCTATGGTTTAACTCTTTTCATCTTTGTAGTAAATTTAATTATCATAGGGTTCGAGGGTTAAAAAACTAAGTGGTAATAATTAATTTTATGTTAATTTAAATTCTAATGAGCAATAATTAAGTGAATAAGTATATTTATATCATTTATGCCTATAAAATATTTTTCTAAAAAAAACATCTTCTCATTGCATTTTCTTAATCTCATTTCAAAAATAAAAAATTAAAAAAATATAAAATCACCTTCCAAAATACTTATTATAGTATTATAAATGATAAAAAAACATCATAAATTTAAGTAGTTTTTTTATGTTTTTTTATTTTATTTTCATAATACCTTAAATATATTTTTAAATTTACTTCCTCATTTGAGAGATGACCTTGGTCAGCCACTCTGATCCACCTAAGAAGTTAAAATTACACATCATTTGAAATTGCCCACGAAAATTCCATTTAAAATTAGTGCCTTTTTTGGGGAGTTAGTTAATTTATTCAACCAATTATAGGTATTTATTTTATTCTTTTCTTCTCCTCTTTATTTCTTCTTTCCCATTTCTCAAGTTTTTTTCTCTCTTTTTTTATTTTTATCAAACCAACTCAAAATTATTTTCTTTTCAATATATTCCACTTTTATTCATTTACTATCTATTTTTATTTTATTTATTACAAAAAATAATAATAATGATTTACTAGATATTGACCCTAAGATTGAACGTAGCCTTCAAGCTCCAATCAGACAATCTCAGTCTACAGTAGTCTCAATATTCAACTTGTTGGAGAATTTCTCCATTATGGGAACAATTTAATTAGATACACTTCTGAATAAAACATATAACAAGAACCAATGGCTGAAATTAATAACAATGAACTTAATTGAACCATTTGATAAATGTATGTACCCGACATTAACTATCAATCAAATTGTATTGCATACCCAAACCTTGAATCAAACTTTTACTTGAAGTCTGGGTTAATTCACCCTCTTCCAAAGTTTTGTAGATTATCTGGTGAGGATCTAGAAAAAAATTTAAGAGAATTTAATGTGGTTTTCTCAACCCTTAAACCATGAAATGTCTCTAAATATCAAATAAAACTAAGGTAATTCTCATTATCACTTGATGGAACTACAAAGGATTGGATGTATTATTTACAATATGAAGATGTAACATGTGAGAATGATTTGAAAAATCCTTTCTTACATAGTTTTTTTCCATCATATGGGACCACTTCCATTTAGAAATAGATATCAGGGATCAAGAAAGCCCAAGGTGAGACAATTTACGAGTACTGGAATTGATTCAAGAAGTTATGTGCAAGCTACATGTATCACCAAATCAGTGAGAAACTCATCATCCAGTACTTTTAAGAAGGACTTACACCAATAAAGAGGAGCATAGTGGATTCCACGATTGTAGGGATTTTTTTTGACAAAACACCAGCATCTACACACATGTTGATCGACATGATGGCACAAAACTCCCAATAATTTGGTGATTGAGGTAAACCTCATGTTAGAGGAGTAAATCAGGTATGTCCTTCTTCTCTTGAAAATAATTTTATTGATATTATGTTGGAATAATTGACCACTATGGTGAGGAAGATTTCTATGGCTTAAAATACATCCCAACCCAAACCTATGAGGCCTTGTGGCATTTTCACTGAAACAGACCACCTAACCAATTATTACCCCCAATTACAAGATATGGAGGATTGTGGAGTATTATTACCTAGGAAATTGTATTAGCAGCAACAATAGCCACATCCCCAAAAGATGTTTGATTCTTGTGCTCTAACATACATCCAATGGTGGAAGGAACAATAAGACATGAGGTATGGATGTAGACAACAACAAAGGCCCCATTTTCAAAAAAAAATCAATCAAACTTTGCTTTACCAATAAGATTTCCAATAACCCCAAAGTAAATTTTATGCTCAAGAATCAAAAAACAACAATAAGGGAATTTTCAACCAATTGTAGACTCTAACACTGCTGATATTTTGAAACAAATTGTTCTTAATCAATAGAATGAGCAGAAGAGTCAAGGTTTTGAGTTGAGGGAGTCGAAGACACAAATGAGCTAGATTGACACATCCCACCAAGAACTGTTAAGTAAGAACTATGTAAATATTTCTTACCAAACTACTCCAAATCCTAAGGGTAATGTTACTTCCATAACATTAAGAAGGGGGAAGAAACAAAAATGATACATATGAACCTATTATTTCACCGGGATTCACCTCAACCATGGAAAACCTCCATTTAAGAACCACTGATGAGAAGCCCAAGGAGAAAGACAAAAGAAAGAAAAATATTGATGAAGTTCCTCTTAAAAACCTTACCTTTCCCAATAGAGTTGTGAAAACCAAGAATATGGATGAAGAGGTGATGCAAAAAGAGGGTTTAGGCTACATTTAAGCATGTTTAGATCAACATCACTCCACCTAAAGCCATCAAGAAAATCCCAAGGTATGCCAAATTGTTAAAAGAACTTTTTACTAATCGAAGAGGGATCAAGGGAAATGAGAGGATCAATCTTGGAAGGAATGTATTAGCACTCATTACACCAACTCAAGGAATGCCAAAAAAGGGAAAGGATCGAGGAATCTTCACCATACCATGAACCATAGGGGAGTTACACTTTTCCAATGCTTTATTTGATTTATATGCTTCTATAAATGTGATGCCTCACTCTGTATTCCCTTCTTTTCAGTTTGGTGAGTTGAAGCCGATGAGAGTAGCGGTGTAGTTGAAAAATAGAGCTACAACATATCTAGAGGGAGTCATTGAGGATGTACTTCTTCAGGTAAGATACATGATCTTTCTAGAATATTTTTATGTGTTAAACATGGAGGATGATCAGGTAAGTTATCATTCCCCAATTATCTTAGGTAGGACTTTCTTCAAAACTGCAAAAACTACCAAAAATGTTCATGAGGGTACACTTTTCATGGAGTTACAGTTAAATTTGAGATATTTAATTTTATAGATTCCATGAAGAAACCCTCTAAGGACTCTATTAATTTTGTTATCTCCCATTTGAACCACCAAGTAAAAACCCATGGATATTGATTGTCCTAGGTTTAGAGAGATTATGAGAATTGGTTCAAGTTTTATGTCTAAGAGAACTTCCAAACTAGTTTATAATGCACAAAACTCTCTTAGATTTGATTTTGAAAGAGATTCATATTCTGATTTTGATCATGTAAACTCTGATTATGACATGGATGTTGAGTATTATGATGGATTTTGATGCTTTATTCTCTTATTTGGATGATGTATATTTTGATACTGATGTTCATTGTACACATATTTCAGTTCCTTCAATTTCTTCATCCATACATCAAACCCTACATTGGAACTCAAGCCATTTCCACCAAATCACAAATACTCATACTTATTGAGTGGTGAGAGATTACCTATTATAATTTCTAACAATCTCCATTTTCAATATGAAGATTTTTTTTAAATATTTTGAGGGAGAACATCAGGGAAATTGGGTGGAGCTTGGATAAAATATCAGGTATTAGCACCTCCATTTTCATGCATAGGATTCTTTTGGAGTATGGGGATAAATTTATTGGGCATCCAAAAAGTAGACTAAATCCAACTCTTTTGAAAGTTGTTATAAAAGAAGTTGAAAAATTGCTTGATGTAGGTATAATTTATCCCATTTCAGATTCCCAGTGGGCAAGTCCTATTTAGGTTGTGCCTAAGAAAATTTGTGTTACTGCTGTTAGGAATGATAGAGAGGAGTTAGTTCCAATGAGGGTGCAAAACAGTTAGCGTGTTTGTATTGATTATAGAAAACTAAATCAATCCACTTTCAAGGACCACTTACCACTCCCATTTACTGATCAAATTCTTGAGAGACTAGCTGGGAAAACACATTATTGTTTTTTGGATGATTTTTTTTGGATATTTTTCGGTTTCTATATCACTAGAGGATCAGTATAAGACAACATTCACTTGTCTATTCGGCACATTTTCCTACTAGAGGATTCCATTTGGACTTTGAAATGCCCCAGGTACCTTCCAGATATTCATGGTGAGTATTTTTTATGATTTTAGTTAGACCTTCATGGAGGTATTTATGGATGATTTTAGAGTGTATGGGTATTAATTTGATGATTGTATCTCTATTTTGGGAAAGGTTTTGAATCGTTATATTGATAGGAATTTGGTCTTGAACTTTGAAAAGTTTCAATTCATGGTAGATCATGAGATTATATTAGGGAATGTAGTGTCAAAACACAGGATAGAGGTTGATATATCTAAGGTAGATATTATTTCATGATTACCATATCCTTTATGTGCACGTGATGTTATATCTTTCCTAGGGCAAGTGGGATTTTATTGGTGCTTCATCAAATATTTTAGTAAAATTTCTCTTCTTATGTCATGATTACTTCAAAAGAATTATGATTTTGTGTTTGATGATTCTTATAGGACTTCTTTGATGAGATAATATAGTTTCTAACCACTCTACCAATCATAAAACCCCCATAGTGGGACATTCCATTTGAGATAATGCATGATTCTTCAAACTTCACAGTTGGAGTAGTCTTATCACAAAGGGTGTAGGGTCGTTCACTTGTGATATCCTATTATTCAAGGACATTGGATTTAGACCAATCAAAATACAAAACCACAGAAAAGGATTTTCTTACCATCATATTTTCTTTAGATAAATTCCGTTTATATTTATTGGGCTCTAAAGTAGTTTTTTTCTTACCGTGCAACTCTGAGGTACCTCTTAAAGAATTCAGATGAAAATCCTAGACTTATCTGATGGATGCTCCTTATTTAGGAATTATATATTGAGATAAATGATACGATAGTTTTAGAGAACTTGGTGGAAGACCACATGAGTAGTCTTACTCACACATCAGAGGCTAACACCTTAGACCAAGCACCACTTAAATACACTTTCCCCGATGAGCATATTTATTCCATCTCAAGTACGCATCCTTAGTATGCTGATTTAGTTAACTACATTTTTGCCTATGAAATTACATAAAATTTAAAGAAACATCAAGTCCAAAAGTTAAAGAGTGAGTTAAGATTTTATTTTTGGTATGATCCATACCTCTGGTGCATGTGTAATGATCAAGTTATTAGGAGGTGTGTTCCTGATCATGAGTTTGAATCTGTTCTATATTTCTACCATACACTTTTATGTGGAGGACACTTTGGACCCTAATTAATAGCAAGAAATTTCATAGACTCTAGATTATATTGGTCTAGATTATTCCATGATTCTCATGTGTTTTGTAAGTCGTGTTCATGTTACCAACACACTAAGAACATTTCTAGGAGACACGAGATTCCCCAACAACCTATATTATTCTATGATATTTTTGATGTATGGGGTATTTATTTTATGGGTATTTTCCCATTTCATTTGTTTTTTTGTATGTTTTTCTTTCCATTGATCATGTTTTTCAAATGGGTGGAGGCCAAGGATACCAGGACTGATGACTCTCATGTTGTAGTTGACTTTTTCAAGGAACAACATTTTTGTATGTTTGGAGTACCGAAGGCTATCATCAGTGATTAAAGGATACACTTTTGTAATTTGAATTTTTCTTCCCTCCTTCATAAGTATGGGGTTACACACAAAAGATCAACACCATACCACCCCCAAACAGATGTCCAGGATGAGGCTTCAAATTGGGAGTTGGAACAAATTTTGGAGAAAACCATGCAACCGAATTGAGGAGGATTAAAGTAAGTACTTAGATGATGTATTTTGAGCTTATAAGATAACATACAAGACCCCCATCAATATGTTTCCATTTCAAATAGTTTTTGTGAAATCATTTCATCTCCCAGTGGAAGTCGAGCATTGGACATATTGGGCTATAAAGAAATGCAACATGGATTTATCCCAAGATGGAATTCAAAGGAAGATGAAAATTAAAGATATTGTGGAGATTCAAATGTAATAAAATGAGAACTAAAGGATCTACAAGGAAAGGTCAAAAGAGGCTCATGATAGAATGATCTAAAAAATGGAGTTTCATGTTGGATAGAAACTTCTACTCTACTGTTCTTGACTGAAGATGATGCCTGGTAAGTTGCATTTCAGATGTTTAGGTCCTTACATTGTATCTAATTTTTTTCCTTATGGTGCAGTGGAGATCACATAAGAGGACAAAGGAAAGATCTTTACAGTCAATAAGCAACATTTTTAGAAATTCATTGAGGGACTTCCTACCGATGCAGTTGATTTCATCACACTGCATGACCCCATCATTACTTGAAAATATTTGGCTATTCATAACCCTTTAACTTTTATATTACTTATACTATTTAAAATTATACATTATATGTGCACATATCATCTCATAGGTTCACATTGTGGACAATGAAATATTTTAAGTGTGGGGTAGGGGACAACATTTTGGGGTAGATTTTTAGGATTTTCATTTGCGTGTTATAAGTGTGTTTTATGTTATGTTTTTGGTAAAAAATTTCAAAAACAAAAAGAAAACAATAAAAACAATAAAAAAAAGATTTTCATTTGGTGTCATGATAATAATGAGAAAGATTTAATTATTAAGGGTTTATTTTTTATGAAAATGTAAGTCATAGATGATATGATTGGTTGTGTCATTATAAAATATTTTAGATTAAGATGCCCATATTTGTGATATTTGTTCATAGTAAATTATTTCATTGATTTCTCCACACCACTTTTCATACAACCTTGACCAGTGAATTTTTTCCCACACAATTGAAGTTATATGCATGTTAGGTAAGAAAACTCATCTTATATCAATGGTTGGTTCATACATTTTTTCTCAGCCGATCAATTTAATTATTTTATCAAATTGAACTGTGCATGTGTACCTGATATTCAATAGTTATACGACCTAAAAAAATAAAAATAAAAATAAAAAAAAAATCAACAAAATATTTATTAATAAATAGTGGAGTAATGAAATGTACGACACGTGGGGATATCTAGGTCAGGAGATTAAGGTTTGACTTTTGGGAATGATTAAGTGAGTGGGTCTTGAAATTTGATTGCAAAGGAATTTAGAACAAGTTCGGTGAATTAAACTAGGTAAGAAGAATTATTTTACTTGACCTAAATACACTGAATTGAGGGTTGGGGTATGAGCTTGAATTGGTTGGCACACACACATGAAGAATTAATGGCATGGTGGACCCATAACATGTTTTTCTATGATTAGTGTCATTAATCTCACTGTATTTTATTTTGATACAATTTACGAGACAATAAATTAAAATTTATCGGTATTGACTCCCGATGGGAATATTACTTTGCCTATATCATCACAATGGATTGAAAAATATGAACATGCATATCTTGTCACAATTTTTTTTGGAATACATGATATGTGACTTTTACCAGGAGTGAAAAAGGGTAAGTGTGGGGGAGTTTATAAAACATAATTTTATTTATTATAAATTATATAATTTCATCAGATAGTGTTAAATATGTTCATTTATAAAATATTTGGGATTAGATCATTCATCTAAAAATTTGATGAAAATTCTAGTTTTACCCTTTAAACTGCACTGTAGTATTTCGATCATAAATATTTTTAGGTTTATTATTTGAACTTAAAATTTTGTAACTATGTTCCAAACATAATGGGATATAACTTTTATTCATTCCATCTAAGCTAAATCACACATCTGTTTAGAGTGAATGAGTTATAAAATCAAAGTTGGGTTGAACTCTCCAGATTGGACATCACTTCAATGTTTAGGCTATAACTTATTTATCCTTGATTGTATTGGTCCCAAATTTGGAGATACTCATGAATAACCATTTTATCAAAAATCATCCTTCTATAAGGATATATGGTTCATGCGTTTTGGTAGTCAAACAGGAGGTTCAATTTGGATTAATTTATTTGGCTTAGTTTCCCCATTCACACTTGAAACCTCTTAAAACCTGGCCTCCCATCCACTCCATAAATTTGTGTGTTTCTAATTTGGAGGTATTGGTAAGTTCATTTGGAGATTTAAAAAATAGGATTATTAGTTTCACTCCATTTATCCAAGCATTTAAAGAGGGATATCTCTTGAAGCTAAGATCCCTTCATTAGAGCCTTCTTCTTCTTCTTCACTTTGTAATATTGTTTTGATTTAAATAAACTCTTTGTTTCTAATAAATTTATTCTATTATTTTTAATTTAATTGATCTATTAATATTCCTATTTGGGATGGAAATCAAGAGTATAAACATGATTGGGTTATATGCTTTCCACAGCCTTTGCGAATGCAATTCGTGTCTATGATGACTACACCTCCCATGGAAGAGTAGTTTTTTAGTGATCGATCTACCTATTACCTTATTAATTTATTTATTTTGAATCAATGAGACACTTTAATTCTCATAATATTATCCATGAACCATGTTTTTAAATTATATTAAACTAAGCAATCAATTGAATAATTAACACAAAAACACGTGAGATCGAGATTTGTGTAAATTGTGAGAGCGCGAAATTAATCAGTAAAACAAAACCACATGGGATTAATTTGTATAGTTAAATATAATACATAAGATAAATTCGTCCTCATTTACATAATGGATATGTGCTCTAATTTACCACTGAATATAAGCTAGTATTGAAACGATAATCAAAGCAGGGTGTGGCGATTGCATATTCTGAAGCTTGCCAAGGGTTTAACTCTTTTTATATTTGTGGTAAAGTTAATTATCATAGGGTTTAAGTTTTAAAAATTATTGGATTATAATTAAGTGTGTATTAATTTAAATGGAAATTATTAGTAATTTTTTGAATAGGTATATTTATATCTATTACACATTTAAAATATTTTTCTAAAAAAACATCTTTTCATTGCATTTTATTAATCTCATTTCAAAAATAAAAATTTATAAAAAACATAAAATAATCTTCCAAAATACTTCTTATAGTATTATAAATGATAAAAAAACCCCTATACATTTAATTATTTTGTTTATGTTATTTTATTTGATTTTAAAAATACCTTTAATATGTTGTTAAATTTACTTACTCTTTTGAGAGACGACCTTGGCCAGCCACTCTACTACACCTAAGAAGTAAAAATTACACATCATTTGAAAGATCCCATGATAGAGCCATTTCCAATTGGTGAAATTTATTGGTAATAAATTAATTTATTCAACCAATTAGAATAATTTCTTTCATTTTTTATTTTATTATTTTATTGTCCTCTTTCTTTTTTTCTTTCCCCTTTCTCAAGTTTTTTTCTCTCTTCTTTTATTTTTATTGGACCAACTTAAAATTATTTTTATTTTTATTATGGTAAAATTTTCATCATTTAAATTTTCTTTTAGTTTTATATATTAAATGAACTAATCCAGAGGATCTCTTAGATCTTGACCTTGAGATTGAACGTAGCCTTTGAACTTGAATTAGACAATCTCAGTCTACGAGTAGTCTCAACATTCAACTAGTTAGAGAATTCCTCCATTATGGGAACACTGTAATTGAAGGCACTTATAAATCAAACATAAAACAAGAACCAATGTATGGAGACAATAACAATGAATTTAATATAACTATTCAAGAATTGGATGCACCCAACATAAACTATCAAGCAAATTTTATTGCATACCCAAACCTCAAATAAGAATTTGAATCGAAATCTAGGTTAATTCACATTCTTCCAAAGTCTCATGGATTATCTGGTGAGGATCCAAAAAAAATTTAAAATAATTTAATGTGATTTTCTAAAACCTTAAACCAATAAATGGATTTGTAGATCAAATAAAACAAAGGGCATTCCCATTCTCACTTGATGACACTGCAAAGGATTGGGTGTATTATTTACAACCTGATGATGTAACATTTTGGAATGATTTGAAATGTATTTTCTTATAGAGTTTTTTCTAGAATCTAGGACCACTTATATTCTAAAGTATATCTCAAGGATAAATAAATCCAAAAGTGAGTCAATGTATGAATATTGGGAGTGATTCAAGAAGTTATGTTCAAGCTGCCCACATCACCAAATCATTGAGAAACTTCTCATCCAGTACTTCTATAAAGGCCTCACACCTATAGAGAGGAGCATGATGGATTCCATGGTTAGAGGGGCACTGGTCAACAAAACACTAATAACTGCACACATTTTTATCAACAAGATAGAAAAAAACTCCCAACAATTTGGTGATCAAGGTACACCACATGTTAGAGGAGTACATCAAGTAAGTACTTCTTCTCTTGAAAATAATTTGTTTGATATTAAATTGGATTAATTGACCAATATGGTGAGTATTATTGTTTTGGATCAAAATACATCCCAACCCACTTTTAAGAGGTCTTTTGGAATTTTCACTGAAACAAACCACCCAACTGATTGTTGGCCCCAATTAAAAGAGACGGAGGTTGCACAACAGTATTCTCTAGGAGACCATATTAGCTGCAGCAACAACCACATCCCTAGAAGACATACGATTCATTTTCTACAATATAAAACCAAGGGTGGAAGGACCAATCATATATGAGGTATAGATCTGGACAAAAACAAAGGACCCATTTTCAAAACATTTCCAACAGCCTCCGCCTTACCAATAGGGTTTCCAATAATCCCAAATGATATTTAAAGCTTAATAATCAATAAGACAACAACAAAGAAATTCTAAACCAAAGGTAGATTATAACACTAACGATATTTTAAAACAAATTGTTCTTAATCAATAAAATGAGTTGAAGAGACAATGTTCTGAGTTGAGGGAGTTGAAGACACAATTGAGCCAGATTTCCACATCCCTCCATAAAATGGTAAGTAAGAACTATGGAAATCTTCCTTCCCAAACTACTCTACATCCTAAGGGGAATGTCAATTCCATCATTTTGAGAAGTGGGAATAAAAAAACTGATACATCTACACCTATCCTTCCACTGGGATTCACCTCAACCCTAGAAAACCCCCATTTAAGAACCACTGATGAGATTCCCAAGGAGAAAGACAAAGGAAAGAAAAATATTAATGATGTTCCTTATAACCCCTTCCCTTTATGAATAGATTTGTACAAACCAAGAATATGTATGAAGAGGTGATTTCAAAAGAATTTTATAGATATATTTAAGCATGTTGAGATCAACATCACTTTACTTGAAGCCATCAAAAAAATCCTAAGGCATGCCAAATTGTTAAAAGAACTTTTTACTAATTGAAGAAGGCTTAAGGGAAATGAGAGGATCAATCTTGGATGGAAAGTTTCATCCCTAATTAAACCAACTAAAGAAATTCCAAAAAAGTGAAAAGATCCAATAACCTTCACCATACTATGTACTATAGGGGAGTTACACTTTTATGAGGATTTCTGTGATTTAGGTGCTTCCATAAATGTGATTCCTTATTCTATATTCTATTCTTTACAGGTTGGTGACTTGAAGCCAATGTGAGTAGTTGTGTAGTTGGAAAATAGAGATACAAAATATTCAGGGGGGTACTTGAGGATATACTTATTTGGGTAAGAGACATGATCTTTCCAGCAGATTTCCACTTTCATAATATGGAGGATGATTAGGTAAGTTCTCATGCTCCCATTATATTAGGCAGCCCTTTCCTCAAAACTGAAAAAACTATCATAAATTCCCATGAGGGTATAATTTACATGGATCTTGGAGATGAAGTTGTGATATTTAATTTTATGTATTCCATAAAGTACCCATTAGAGGACCATTCTTCTTTTGTTACCTCCCATTTTGAACCACCAAGTAAAAACCCCATGGATTTTAATTTTCCTATGCTTAGAGATATTATGTTCATTGATTCTATTTTGATGTCTAAGAGAACTTACACATCAGTTTATAATACACAAAAACCTATTAGATTTTATTTTTAAATGGATTCATATTATTATTTTGATCAAGTAAACTATGATTATGACATGGCTGTTGAGTATGATGATGGATATTGATGCTTTATTCTCTAATTTTGATGATTTATATTTTTTTAATGATGTTCATGTGAACATATTTCAATTACTTAAATTTATACATCTATACATCACCCCCATAAATTGGAACTTAATCTATTACCACCAGATATAAAATACTCATACTTGTTTAGTGGTGATAGATTACATGTTATAATTGCTAACAATATCCCTTTTGAACGTGAAGAAAAACTTTTAAATCATTTGAGGGAGAACATTAGGGAAATTGGGTGGATCTTGGATGAAATATCAGGTACTATCCCCTCTATTTTCAAGAATAGGATTCTTTTAGAGGATGGGGATAAACTGGTTAGGTGCCCACAAAGGATACCAAATCCAACTGTTCTAGATGTTATTAAAAAAGAAGTTGAAAAATTGCTCAAGGAAGGTATAATTAATCCCATTTCAGATTCCCATTGGGTGATTTCTATTAAGGTTATGCCTAATAAAATTGGTCTTACTATTTTTAGAAATGATATAGAGGAGTTAGTTCTAATGAGGGTGCAGAAAAGTTGGCATGTGTGTATTGATTATAGTAAACTACATCAATCCACTCATAAGGACCATTTACCACTCTCATTTTTTGATGAAATGCTTGAGAGACTAGCTGGGAAGAAAAATTATTGTTTATTGGATGGAGTTTATGGATATTTTCAGGTTCCTATATCCCCATAGGATTAGGAGAATACAATATTTATTTGTCCATTTGACACATTTACCTACCAAAGGATGCCATTTGGACTTTTCAATGACCCAGGTACCTTCCAGAGATGCATGGTGAGCAATTTTTTTGATTTTCTTGAGACCTTCATGGAGGTGTTTATGGATTATTTTATAGTACATGGGTCTTCATTTGATGATTTTATCTTTAGTTTGGGAAAGGTGTTGATTTGTTGTATTTAGAAGAATCTGGTCTTGAACTTTGAAAAGTGTCATTTCATGGTTGAGAATGGGATTGCCTTTGGGCATGTAGTGTCAAAACATGGGATAGAGGTTGATAGATCTAAGGTAGATATTATATCATCCTTACCATATCCTTCATGTGTGCGTGATGTTAGATATTTACTAAATTATGGATGATTTTATCAGTGTTTCATCAAATATTTTAGTAAGATTTCTCTTACTATGACATGATTAATTTAAAAGGATTATGATTTTGTGTTTAATGATTCTTTAAGTACTTCTTTTGATGATCTAAAACAGTGTTTGACCACTGCACCGACCGTTCAACCCCCATGGTGGGATATTGCATTTGAGCTGATGTGTGATGGTTCAAACTTCGTAGTGGGAGCAGTATTATCAAAGAGGGTGGAGGGACGTTCACATGTGATTACGTATACTTTGAGGATATTGGATTTATCCTAATAAAACTACACAACCACAGAAAAATAGTTTATTACCATCATAGTTGCTTTAGATAAATTATGTTCATATTTATTGGTCTCTAAAGTTGTTCGTTTTTATAACCATGAAGCCCTGAGGTACCTCTTGAAGAATCTAGATGCAATGTCTATACTTATCCAATGGATGATCCTTATTCATGAATTTTATATTGGGATAAAGGATAAGAGAGGTTCAGATAACTTGGTGGAAGACCACATGAGTAGGCTTACCCACACATTAGAGGTTGTCACCTTGGATCAGATACCACTTCGGGAAACTTTCCCTGATGAGCATCTTTATTCAATCTCAAGTACGCATCCTTGTAATTGTGATTTAGTTAACTACCTTTTTGACTCTTAAATTTATACATATTTAATGAAATATAAAGTCCAAATGTTAAAGAGTGATGCAAGATTTTATGTTTGGGATGATCTAAACCTATGTCACATGTGTAGTTTTCAAGTTATTAGGAGTTGTTTTCCTAATCATGAGTTTGAGTCTATTCTACATTCATGCCATACACTTTCATGTGGAGGAAAATTTAGACTCCAACGAACAACTAGTAAATTCTTAGACTATAGATTATATTGGCCTAGATTATTCTATGATTCTCATGTGTTTTGTAAGTCATGCTCACATTTCCAACACACTAGGAACATTTCTAGGAGACACAAGATGCCCAAACAACCCTTGTTATTCTGTGAGATTTTTAATGTATGGGGAATTGGTTTTATAGGTTCTTTACACAATTCATTTGGGGTTTTTTATATATTTTAGTTGTAGTTTATTATGCTAGAAAATGGGTGGAGACCAAGGTCACCCGGGTTGATGACTCTCATGTTGTAGTAGACTCTGTCAATGAACAAATTTTTTGTATGTTAGGAGTACCAAAGACTATCATCATTGATCAGGGGACACACTTTTTTAATCATAATTTGGCTTCCCACCTTAGAAAGTTTGGGGTGACACACAAAACATCAACACCATACCACCCCCAAACAAATGGCTAAGCTAAGTTTTCATATCAGGAGTTGAAAATGTTTTTGGAGAAAATAATGCCGAAAAATAGGAAGGATTAGAGTAAGTGATTAGATGATGTGTTGTGTGATTATATGACAACATACAATACCCCTATCATTATTTCCCCATTTCAGATTGTTTTTGGAAAAGAATGTCATCTTCCAGAGGAAGTCAAGCATCGAGCATATTGGGATATAAAGAAATTCAACATGGATTTGGCCCAAGTTGGAACTTAATGGAAGCTTCAAACTCAAGATCTTGAGGATATTTGATTTTCATCATATGAGAACACAAGGTTATACAAGGAAATATCAAAAGAATCTCATGATAGAAGATCAAAAAATGGAGTTTAATATTGGATATAAAGTTCTACTCTACATTTTATGACTGAATCTGATACCTGGTAAGTTACGTTCTAGATGGTTAGGTCCTTATGTTGTGTCTAATGTTTTTCCTTATGGAATAGTGGAGATCACACAAGAGGACACATGAAGGAGCTTTATAGTCAATGAGAAACATTTGAATAAATACATTAAAGGATTTCCTACCAATGTAGTTGATTTCATCACACAGAATGACCCAACCATCACTTGAAAATATCGAGTTCTTCCTATCCCTTTCACTTTTATATTACTTGTCCTCTTTGAAATTCTACATTACATGTGCACATATCAAATCACAGGTTCACATTGAGGATAATGAAATATGTGGGGGAGGGTAAAAAATTGGGGTAGATATTTAGGATGTTCATTTTTGTGTTTTATGTGTGTTTCGTGTTAAGGTTTTGGTAAAAATTTTCAAACAACAAAAAAAGAAACAAAAAAAAACAAAAAAAATGATTTTCATTTTGTGGGATGATAAGAATGAGAAAGACTTCATTAAGGAAGATTTATTTTTTATAAAAATATAATTCATCAAGGATATGATTGGTTGTGTCATTATAAAACATTTTAGATTATGACACCATTTTCTATGATATTTATTCATGGTAAATTTTTTCATTGATTTCCCCACACAACCTTTCACAAAACCATGACTTGTTAAAACTTTCCTACTCAATTGAAGGTATATTCAAGTTAGGTAAGAAAATTCATCTTATATCTATGGTTGGTTTATACATTCATTTCTCTTCTGATTAATTTCATTGCTATACCAAATTGACCTATGCATGTGTACCTGATATCTAACAGTTGTACGCATAGAAAAAAAGGAAAAAAATATCAAATTTTTTTATTAATAAAGAGGAGAGTGATGAAATGTACAACATGTGAGGATATCTAGGTCTTGAGCTAAAGGTTTGACTTTCGGGAATGCATAAGTTAGTGGGTCTTGAAATTTGATTTCAAAGGAATGTAGAATAGGTTCGGTGAATCAAACCAGTTAAGAAGAATTATTTTACTTGATCCAAATATACTGAATAGAGAGCGAGGATATGAGCTTGAAATGGTTGGCACACACACATGAGGAATTAATGGCATGGTGGACCCATAATTTGTTTTTCTATGATTAGTTTCATTAATCTCACTGCATTTTATTTTGATACAATTTACGATACAATAACTTCAAATTTATTGTTATTGACTCTTGATGGGAATCCTACTTTGCCTATATCATCACAATAGATTTAAAAATATGAACATGCATATCTTGCCCAATTTTTTTTGAAATACATGATATGTGACTTTGGCTCAGAGTGAAAAAGGGTAAGTGTGGGAGAGTTGATAAAACAAAATTTTATTGAGTATTTTATTGATAATAAATGATATAATTTCTTTACATTGTGTTAAATATGTTTATTTATAAAATATTTGGGATTAGATCATTCATCTAAAAATTTGATGAAAATTCCATTTTTACCGTTTAAATTGCACTATAGTATTTCGGTCGTAAATATTTATATTATTATTTGAATATAAATTTTTTTAACTTTGTTCCTGACTTAATGGGATACCATTTTAATTCAATCCATCTAAGAAAAATCTCACATTTGATTGGTGTGAATGGGCCATAAATTCAATGTTGGGCTAGACTTACTAGATTGGATGCCTCTTCAGTGTTTAGAACATAACTTCTTCATCCGTTCTTGGATTGGGCCCAAATTTTGAGAGGAAATCTAGGAACCATTTTATCACAAATAATCCTTCTATAATGACAACTGGTTAATGCGTTTTGGTAGCTAAATAAGGGGTTAAATTTGGATTAATTTATTTGGCCAAATTTCCCCATTCACACTTGAAACCTCTTAAAAACTAGACTCCCCTTCACTCTACAAATTCATGTGTTTCTCATTTTGAGGGGATGGGAAGTGAATTTTTAGATTTAAGAAAGAATAGAATTGGTTTCACTCCATTTTTATAGGTATTTAAATAGGGAGATCTCTTGAAGCTAAGATCCCTTCATCGAAGAATTCTTATTCTTCTTCACTTTTTAATATTGTTGTGCTTTCAATAAATGATTTGTTTATATTCCATTTCTTATATTATTTTAAATTTTAATCTTATATTAATATTAATATTTGGTTTAGAAATAAATATTAGAAACGTGATTGGGTTATACCCTTTCCACGACCTTTGTGAATGCAATTCGTTTCTAAGATGACTACACCAACCACATTAGAGTAGTTTGTTTAGTGATTGATCTACCTATTACCTTCTTAATTTATTTATTTTGAATAAATGAGACACTATAATTAACATTATATGATACATGAATTTATTTTTTAAATTAGAGGAAACTAAACAGAATAATTGATCAATTGACCCAAAAACACATGAGGTTGAGATTTATATAAATTGTGAGAGCGTGAAAATCATCGGTAAAAAAACCATACATGATTAATTTGTAGAGTTCAAATATAATCCATAAAATCAATTCATCTTCATTTAAAAAATTGTTATGTGCCCTAATTTACCACTGAACATAAGCAAGTATTGGAAAGAAAATCAAAGAAAGGTGTTACAATTTCATGTTCCGAAGCTAGCCTAGGGTTTAACTCTTTTCATATTTGGGGTAAAGTTAATTATCATATGGATCAGGGGATAAAAAATCAGGGGATCATAATTAAGTGTATGTTAATTGAAATGGAAATGATTAATAAGTAAGTGAAGCGGTAGAGTTAGATAGATTATTCCTTTAAAATATTTTTCTAAAAAAATCTTCTCATTGTGCCTTATTAATCAATTTTAATTTAAAAAAACAAAAAATTCAATCTTCTTCTAGTATACTTTATCTAGCTTTATAAATGGTAAAAAAACCCATCCCGTTTTAGTAGTGTTTTCATCCTCTTTTATTTTATTTTTAGAATACCTTTAATATTTTGTTTAATTTACTTTATCCTTTGAGAGATGACCATGGTCATACACTCTGGTAGACCTAAGAAGTAAAAATTAAACATCATTTGAGAGCTCCCATGACAATGCATTTCAATATACAACCCGCTAAACTCTTCCACTTTAGTTGAGTTTGTTTCCAGAAAAAAATGCGTGGATTTGGTTAGATGATCAATAAATAAATAAATCACATTCCTTCTCTAGGGTGTACAAGTTATCCTCATGATGAAATTCATGGATACCTTATAGAAATTCTAGGTAGGAATGGGAAGACACTGAAGCAATTCATAGGGATTTTGGTGATTACTGTTGACCTTATAAGAGGTATATCATAAAGATTTAAAGTACATCTATATAACATCTTATAACTAGCACCAGAATTAGTTACAAAAATAATAAATCATATTGGCAGAACTAAGATGAACGAACCACTGAGACTGATGACAGTCATGAACCAAAACCTTCCATAGATACAATGAAATAATAGAGAAGATCTTGAAACAAATAAATACATTGGTAGAAAATTAACATTATCTAGGCACTTCCGAGCCTTTTATAAATTAGTTAGATCACTGATATAGCTCATATCTATGATTATCATCCCAAATCATCTTGAGAAGAGAGGGAATCAACTGAAAACTTTCCAAGAACATACCTCCACTCCAATACTTAGCTTCCAAGAACATATGAAAAAAATACCCCATCAGTTACCAATCATCACTGGACTCCTTTAGAACCTAGGTAAACAACTTCCTTTTTAAATAATATACAACCACAATTCCCTAACATGGTTTGTAGATGATATCAAAGTCAAACCCTTAAAAGTACTCAATCCATCACCACTTACTTCAGTTAAAATCTTCATAGGAGAAGATATAACTTAGAATTTTGTGGTCCAAGTAGATAGTAAATTCACCCCAAAAAGATAAAGCTTCTAGTATTTGAGGGAATTAATCATTTCCATAAGCTCGAGGTTGTGGGATGGTTAATTATTCTAATGTAGTCATATTTGGAAAGAGTTATACGCCACCACAAGGTCACCTTACGTAAGTATACCTCCCAAACCCATAACTAAAACATCACCATAAACCACATAACTTTATCCATCCTCTAGTAAGAGTAAGATAGGGGTGGTTTCCAATCACTACTTAAGGTCCTCAAAATACACCCGACACTCCAGGATCTAAATGAACTTCACCCCTTTTCTGGTGAGATATTTAAATGGTTAAGAGATCCGAATGAAATCATTTAAGAATCACCTTTAATACTCCCACATGCATAATATTCGTCTGATCTTGAAGAAATTACTTGACCCCTCCCAGGAAATTATTTCCTTGACCTTTTATAGGTCAAATAAAATTCCATGTTTTAAAATCAAATGGCCTAAGAAATGACTTCCTAGATCTTGAAACTAGACTTTGAGAGATTATAATAAGATAGAAGATCACAAAAATTCCCCATTACAATCCTTAAATTCTTCCCATGACCCTCCTTTAATCAATAATAGACTAGAATGTCATAAAAAATACCATAACAAAGGATTCAGGATATTTATGCAAGAACTGGTTCCTAAGATCCATGAAAACCACGAGATCCTTCATTATTCCAAAAGGCATTGTCAAATAATAGAAATAGTCATATCTACTTCCGAAACTAGTATTGGGAATCTATGATTCTCACACATTAACCCGGTGATACCTTGAAAAGAGGTAGATCTTTTATAACCACTTTGATCCTTTAATATGAAAAAATAGATCATCAATACAATGTAAGGGGTATTTATTCTTGATGCCGACCTAGTTCATCTTCTATTAGTCGATACAGAGATAAAGGGTTCCATTGGCTTTCTTAGTAAAAAGCAGTAGAGCATCCAAAGGAGAGATTATTAGGTGAATGAAACCTTTATATTCTAAATCATCCTTCCATATCTTTAACTCCATCAACTCAGTGGGGGCTATATGCTATGAGGGAAGATATAACATTTGTGTCCCCAGTTCCAAATCGATGGTGAACTTCATATCTCATTCAGAAGGTAAACATGATAAATCCTACAAGAATACCTTGGGGTAATCATCTAACACATAGGGTAACCCAATCACAGATCCTTTCTCATTATCATCTAGTAAGAGAGAAGATTACTACAAGAAAGACCTCCTAGATTTATAAGTGGAGCTCTAACTTTCCCTGAACGAAGATCCCATTCTCATTGAAAAACATGGGTGCTTCCATTGAGGGCTGTAAAAGTCACCCTCTAAATAAAGCATTCAATGTGGGCCTTAAAGAATGTATTCCAGAATATCCTTAGGATCATATAAAAAAGGTCCATCTCTAGGAAAAGAAAATCCTAGTTTATCTTAAACTCTGACAAGAAGATAACACAAGATGAGCATCGAAATACCTGCCCCTTCCTCTCATTAAGAGGTGTAACTAGATCTATATAATATGGAATAATATCAGTATACAGTTCTAGAAAATCCACATGGATATAAGACATGAATAAATTATAATAACCTATATCGAATAAACTGACCACCATAGATGACATAATAATAAAAATACCTTGAACTGCTACATGGCCTAAATATTATTATACTGGTTCCTGATCTATAGTATGGAGGTTCTTCATATCTATATATTCCTATGGTTTACTAATAGACTATGGATCTAGCTTAAGATGACTCTAACCAAATTAACTTATAACCTTCACACCACATCCTACATAGTGAGAAACTATAGTTCTAGATGCATCAGAATGAGATGTCATTCCCCTAGGAGCTATAAAGCCTACACTATTTTGATACTACCATACATTCCTATAAAACCATTATAAGTGGACCATGCATCCACACTAGTGGTAAGAACTAGGTGAGACTGAAAATATGATATGAACATGATTTGGTTTACCACACTGATGAAACATAATAGATCTAGCACCTATGACTGCTAATGAAAGCAGTCAGGGTGGATATAAAGAGATACTACCTCCCTTCTTTCCCTACACTTCTCACATGCTCTTAATTTTATAGAAGACACTTCCACTCTGGCCTAATGCTAAAAACATCCCAGACAGGACTGACATTCCTTCCTAGTCAATCTCAACCATCAAATCCCATTCAACCACCACAGCATAGGTCTTCAACTTATAAAAGAAGGATTGAGATAAAATGTCTACCCGCAACCCAATTTAAAATATTTGGTCTTTAATCTTATCATTAGAGACTACCTATAGAGAAAAATGTACTAGATATATAAAATAGTTAGAGTAATAAATCACTCTACACTCTCCCTAGTGAAGATATAAGAACTCCTTGGATTTGGTGAGGGCCAACATCTCAAGGAAGTATTTCTCATTGAAGTTTACTTTGAAGAATTTTTATCCCATTTTCTCTTTATTAACTTTATAAACAACTGAATTACATCACATATAACTAGGTAATTCCAACATTAAGGCAAAAAAAATTAACTTAATATCTTTAAGAGACCCGAGGAACTCACAGATCCCTCAATTTCCTCCACCCAGTATTTCAATTCCTTAGGGTACCTACTTCCCTTGAAGGAAGGGGGATTATTATTCAGGAACCCCTGATCCTAAAACTTTTCTATCCCTGGTTCATCTTCCTTAGCCCAAGAAATACCAAATCTCACTCCCTAATCCATGGCTCCAAAAGCATGAACCACAACCTCAACTAGTATCTGATAAACTGGTGATGGAGAATTCTCCCTGTCCTCCTCCCATGGCTATACAGGAGGTCTCTAGGGAGGCATGATGCTAAATAGGTAAAAAAAGTAAAGAAATACCAATACATCAATCCACATAAAATCAACAACATCATAAAACACCCACACAAATCATGATTATGGTAAAAAATATTAAACAACAATTCAAACCACTCCACCCAACCTCGATGTACATGCCCATTATATAGCATATTAATTTCACCTTAAAGAGGATTAAAACCATATTCCCAACATCCTATAGTGAACTAAGGCCTATCATGAGGTGTGTTGTCTAGACACCCCACTTGTAACCAGTACCTTAATCCCCAACAGTCGTTTCTCATGTCTATCCAAAACTCCTGAAATAACAAAACACAAAGAAAGAGAAAACCTAATCTAATAGTATTTTATCATGAACTGGTCTAGGATGACATCCAACTAGACACTTGACCTAGCCCATGGCATAGAATGAAGGGAATTTCTGATCCCCATGGGCTGTAAACTAGTGTCTGGATATCAAATAAATCCTTTGAGAATGATTTTCCCATGATAATAATAATTAACTTGAACTAGCACATCATCACATAAATACCACAACCATAATCCATAATAGAGTTAAATAAGGAAATCATATACAATGATAAAGATTCATTTACATCAAAACAAAAAAACCAAATGTTCAAAAGGGGAGAGGAAAAAATATAGAAACAAAATAATTTTATTGGATTAAGGGGAAACAACCACCATCTCATCACCATCAAAACTTACCAAATGAATATGCCTCTAAGAAGAGTTCCTTCCACCACCTCTATAGAATAACTTACCTTTACAAGAGTTAGTAAAAACAAGGTCTATATACACCCATTAGATACTTCCAGGGTGTGAGGTCACTTTCCAATAGGATAAAACCAAGTGTTCCATTCATAGACATTATAAGATAAATAAAAGTTCCTTTTATAAAATAAGAAAATAGTTTAATTTTTGAATCCTGATTTAGATTTAAAATAGAAATAAAAGATTCAAAAATAAATAAAAATAGATAAAACACAGTATAAGCACCATGGAAAATCCCTAAGTTTTTGGGTTATTAGGTTCCTAGGATATTCGTACCCTCAATAATCGATCATAAGAATAAAAATCCACACCGACGAGCCACTGGAGAGGATGATTTCAAATTTTCTAGCGTTACCCATAGTAATATCATATGTTTAGTTAGTGTTGTAGTGTAATACTGACTGGGAGACTAGGATGGGGCCTTGTCGGCTCACCCAGTGTACTAGTCCTTAGTCCATTATCTTAGGTACCCAAGGTTTACAAGTTATTTTTTCCATTTAAAATTCATACCAATCAATTTTTTTATAAACTAACTCATCACAAGCCAAAAATTCAATTTCCAATCACTTTCATAAAGGAAAAACTATTTAAAAACCATTACACAAATCAAAACCTTTTGAAACCCCATTTACGCACACACAATTTAGAACACATTTAGAAATAGTGGAAAGAAAATTTAAATAAAAATATAGTAATACAACATAGAACCACATACCATTATTCTCAAAGTCACCAAAAACCAATTGAATACTACAATACAAGAAAAAGGAGATCCTACAGAAGTAAGAACACACCCCCAACATCAAAACCCAAGCCAAAAAATATATATTGACCCCCCATTTAGGTCACCACAACTACTTGGGAGGAAGAAAATCATAATAGAAATAAGAATAAACCAATATTGGAGAAGAGGATACACTTATGTGAATATTATTAGAGAAATAAATCATTCATAACCCACAAGTTGAAGCCAATAGGGAGGTGTAGGAGAGGGGGTGTTTAATTAGGGATAATGAGGTTGAATTGGGGAAATGAGGGGTGAAATGGGGTTCAAATTGGGTAGGGTTATTTTTGGAATTTTTTTTTTTCAAACTAGACAGGCTACATGGTTTACCTAATCATGCACCAATCGTGTAGGATCCTAAGTCCTAATAGGTGGAGTCCACATAGTTTGGGCCATAAGGTGTTAGAAATTGTGTTCCTAACTGTGCGGTCACACCGGTACCACTGACTAAGACACATGGTTTGGATGGTGCAGGTTAAGTATCACGTGCCTAACCATGTAAGATCCCAAGTGCCTCCTCTAGACCATTCACAATTTATAGAGGTTGGAGATGGTTTACCCTAACCATGAACCACCTTGTTTCCCTAAAAAACCTCTATTTTTATTCAAAAAACACCTATAAGATACACATAACAAAAGAGAGACAAAAAATAATTTAATATTACCTAAAAACCAAACCTTGGGTGTGACAAGATCAATTGTGATTCTAGCTATGGATGAATAAAGAAGAGTTAAGTATTGTGTTTTGAAAATATTCATGCAAGATGGATTTTACTAGATTTCAAGAACCCCTCATTCCATAATGAGATCTTTGACACCAAAATCTGTTATTTTTGTGTAATTTTTATATATAAATGGTTAATGTTCAAAGTAAGGATTTTTGGGGATAAAATTTAGAAGAGAAGAACCTATAATGAAATGTGTTTTTGATCCAAGGTAAAATTCCAAGGGAATTTTAATATTGGCATTTAGTTGGAAGGCCGGTAGTTAACCATAGTTTAAAAACATAATTTTGAGAGTTCGAATAATTTAATGTGTTGTTTTTAGACTTGGGTAAAGGATCAAGTGGTTTCTTAGGTGCTACCTTGAGTTTCAGGAGTGATGGGCCCAAAGAATAACAAGTTGGGTGGTCTGAATAGGGTGTATCATTTGTCTGAAACTATGCAGCCCCCAATAGCAAACCATGTGACTTGTGGAGGTGAAAAGATGTGAAGTGCATGGGCTACACATGGTTTAGTCAAACCATGTACCTATCCCGCATTGTCAGTGACACTTAGTTAATACCCTCACACTCTTTATTTCATGGTTGGCACTCAATTAAGCCAAACTATGCAACATAACTGTGCAAGGTGGGTTTCCTTGGTAGTGGGTGATACACGGTTGGTGCACGGTTTGGCCAAACCGTTTGAAAAAACCATGTGACCTATTTTTGAGGGTTAATTTTACATTTTCCCTTAATATGATTTGAAACTCATTTCATTACTTATCCTCTTCCAGTAAGTGGTATGAGCCCTCTCCCTTGTGCCTTAGGTTCCTCCTCATGCCTAATCTAGGCATGGTGATAATGATTCCATCCATTGTCTAAATAAAACATCATTTCTCCCTATAGATCAATATCAGTAAGCTCTTGATTCCTCTTAAATCGTTTCTAAATTTCTCTTCCAATATGCTGTACAATTTTGGTGCAATATCATTTCACCTAATTTCTGGGAAAATGACCGTTTTGTTGATTTCTTCCAAACTAGACCAAATCAATGCTTGATATTGGATGAGTGAAGAATCCTAAGAATAATGTAGGTGTTCCATGGATTTTTCCATAAATATCCACAATTTTATAAATAGTTTTGTTTCTCCATACACTGACATTTTCTGCGTGTTTCCTTATATTTGGTTCCCTCATATTAAATTGATCTACACACCTTGTATTACTCTTGCTGAGCCTTATTTAGTGATTTGAGGTTTTCAATCCTGATCGCAAACACCCCATGGGTGTGGAAGCTTATTTTTCCCTTTTTGTAATTAAATTATTAAATTCATAGAATGACTTCTAAGCATTCAACTTGGAATTTAAATAGAATTTCCCACTATAGGAAACTACCCAATTAATGGTAGAATCTCATAAATGACATGTTAAACCTTTATGAATTGAATTTCCATATTGGGTAGTTTCTATGAAATGATTCTTTGATGTGATTTTAGTTTATATTATTGAATGTGAATATTAATTAATTAAATTAATTGTATTATAATTAATGTCATGATTTTATAATAAAACCACTTGAATGTGGTGCGTTGTCTTCAAAATTACAATGTGATGAATGATGTTTCAATACATGATTAGATCAATTATTTGATGTTTCTCTATGATTTGATGTCATAGTGTTATATAAGGAATTTTTTGTATATGGACACTTATTATGTTCTAAATAGATTTTACCTCCTTTTTATATAAATGTTTCCTGAACCAAAGCACCTTCTATGTGTTTCTCCAGCTTATAAATTGAATGACTTGGCCTGTTCCAAAATAAATGACTAATGGACCAAGGTAATTCTAAGGGAATGTCTTTCTTAATGAATGGGATTTACCATAAAGGTAATGTCCATATTATACCATGGTACCTTCTAAGTACCTCCTTGAGCACTGTTAAATGAATTTCCATGTTTTGATAGATTTAATATCATATTATTAATTGAGTAGTTTATTTATGATGTCCATTTTATTTAAATAAATTGGATGGACTAACATTATGGATTACCTTCCTTGAGTGATTTAAATGGATTGTATTAAATGGAATTACATGTTCATGGTGGATTTATTTTCTTGAATGTATTAAATGAATTTATTGAAATGTAATTGAATTGGGTGGCACAACCACACCTCTTATTATAATTAAATAACCAAGACTTATGTGAATTTTTATAATTGTGATTCCTTGACTATAATGGCATGAAAAACAAAAATAATGAGTGGTAATGCCTCATGGACTCAACTCTTGTTATAAATAAGAATACTCATAAATACAGGTTATGGAACAATGGTAATTGTTCTACTAAGAATAGTGGAATCACACTCCCTTACATCAGGTGTTGAGTTATGGCATCTCACACCATTGACATTATTGGGATGATGTGCATTTTTCACTATGTCCCTTATTGACTTTTGTAATAACATCGTACTCACATCTTCGAGTGTTTAAATGATGAAACACTCACCATATCGAGTGATTAGAATGAAATAAGCCACTCATTATGAGATGTAGGGCATGAAACCTTTGGCTTGAGATTAGTATATCATTCAATCTAGTTATGGATGACTGAGTTACACCCAAATCTATCCAACACGTAGTATTCTAGGTATATGGACACTTATGTTCATAATTACTTGGTTCATATAGGTGGATGAAATATATATAGCTAAAATATGTATAAATTATTACTATATACATACATTTACTTTTGAGACACTTATTTTGATTGTGAGATGAAGCAGGTAGATCTACCATGTGTCATTTGGGTACCCGAGTGGGCTGGCTATTGTTTATTTTAGTACTCTTTATAATTCATATTACCTGCACACTATTTTACTTATTATTCATGGAATAGATTCAATTGTTGAAACCATGGGTGGTAAACTATTGGGATTTATATCTCACACTATACCCAGGCCTCCATTACACTAGGGTACCTGAGTAGAACTTATGTTCGCAGGACCATGGATAATTTCTTTAGTTGTCTTTCTTGTACCTGAGATTTAGAAGCATAGGATTGAGTTATATCTCGGGATTCTCGTGGGGATTTCCCCTGGGTATTTTCTTTTATTTTCTTCATTTTGTACTATACTATATCTTTTTGTGTTTTGTATTTATTTTTTTTAGATTATGTTTCATCACCAAGACATGCATGCATCCATTTTATATTGGTGTTGGTTATCTTTTATATACAGTTTATATTATTCTTCTGATTCTCTGTCCTTTGTTTATTACTACTTTCTCTATTGTATATTATTTAGTTCCTAATATACCACTAGACTGCTTTAATAATGAGGTTATAGTCTCCCCACTATCACCTCTTTAGACCCTTACTGCTATTCAGTTACCTATAGTGTAAAAAGAGGCATGCTTGAGGCCATGTGACCAACCGGTCTGGCTACCATTCTGGTGGTCAATCGGGTGAAGACATTAAAAACTGTAATTAGAGGTTTTGGTTTACTTAATATTACTATTTCAGTAATTAGTAGATACAATATTATGAACATGTCAGTACTTGGTAAATAGACATGTCTAAGAATGATCACCCACCCATGGGGAAAAGTACAAGTGTCCAGGGATGAGATTGACATTCACATTGTTTGCAGTTACAATTGATTATGATTCCAACTTGATTGAATGGTGTAACTTCCACTACTTTTTGATGTTTGGAATTTGTGGTATTTTTCCCTTTTCCTAGTATGGAAAGGAAGATGAATTACATGCATCATTATTAGCATATAGAGATTCACATTACATGCATATGACATTCCATGTAGTTTCATTTGTAGGTTTCATATTGTTTGGATTATGTTTCATGATTCTCATGCCATGTTTTTTTTGTTTTTAGCATTATTTAATATATAACAAGTTTTGGTAATTTATTTATCTTGTTAATCTATTCCTATTCTTAAGTGATTATATGGCATGTTGCCTGTTTATTTAGCATGTTTCTTTGTGTTAATTCTTATGATAATATTCTTGTTTTGTTTTGATATATAAATGTTTACATGGGATAAATATATTGGTTTTAATTAAATGGAAACCATTTTTCAGTTGTAAGGTGTATAAGAACCTTATAATTGGGAAAATTTAACCCATATATTCGAACCATATTTAGCTTTATACATGTTTAGAGACCATTGTTAAAATTTAAAGGTTGCTAAAGTTTATATTTCAAAGTGAGTTGGTTTTGGTTAAATGGTAATTAAACTATGGTCTATAAAGTGTATGGGCACTTTATAGGTTGGGGAATGGAAAACCTTATAATCAAACCATGATATATGACCATGATATATTTTGAAGTGTTTATTAATTTAAAATTTATTTAATTTTAATCTAAAATTATATAGTTTCCTTTATAAATCATTTTTACTCTATCAAAGAGGCATAGAGATCATGTGATTAAATTATTAAATGAAAATGTGGATCCAAGTAGGTATTTTGGGGCATGTTTCTTATAAGATAACTTGATATGGGTGTTTTGAAACTTTAATAATTAAGAAAATTCTATTGGGTTGTATATTAAAGAAACCAGGTTGGCTTAATGGGACCCTCATAGGTTCATTTATATTTTATAACTGAAAAGGGAATTTATATGATAAATTTCATAATTATGATGGGATTTAATCAAATGGTTAGTGTTTAAAAAGGATGTTTGGTAAGACTTTCCTGTATTCCTTGGTTTTTTGTTTTAAAACTTTTAAATGTTTAATGTTTTATTGTGAATAAATGTAATGTATTTAAAAATGGAACCTAAAGTGGTGTTATTTGGTTGAGCCCTTGTGTAAGGGTAGTTTGAAATTTTCTCCTTGAGTTTCCTTGGAATGGAAACATGATCATTTTCCATAGGCCTTTAACCTTTTTAGAAATGGATTAAATTATGGTATATTGAGACTAGTGACTTTCTAGTTGGTGTGAACTCATTATGGGGTTAATGATTATGCTTTTGTAAGGGGATATCCCATGGCAGGTATCACCCTTAGAGATTAGATTCCTTTCTAAATGCTGTGAGATTTCTGAAAAAAGGTGACATTTGTGTGCCTCTATCCCTAGTAGGACTTATAGATTCAAAATGAAACCTTTTTTCATATATGTGGTCATTGTATCCTTGACCCATGTTACAGGAATGAGCATTGAGTAATTATTGGTTTCAACAAGTTAGACACGACCATGACATGGTTGGACACTTCGTAGGTCTCGTGACCCATTTTTTTTCCTTGGGTGACCCAAGAGATCATCAGTCTATTTTATAATTGTATAAAATAACATGTATTTGATCCAATTTTATACATGGGACATTAGATACTTTATTTCATAGTGTATAAAACATATGGATAGTATCTAGGATGTGTCATTTTTCTTATTTAATCTTGGGGTAGTATGCGTTGATATATACGGTACCCATCGAGTTTCCAAATAATGTAACAAACCAATTGAGTTTGGTGAAATTGTTGATCCTTGTAATTTTAAGTACATACTAGGTTCCTATTTTTAGTAGAGTGACATGTCAGTTAAAGGAATCATGTTCATCCCAAAGCTCGAGATGAATTTCTAGAGGATCGAGTGTTCTGAAATGTTGGTTAGGTTGGTTATGGCTTTCATGCCAAACACTCAGATGTCATGATGTGGTGATCGTGACTCGGAGGAGATACACATATATGTTTAAGGTGGTTTTGATCTATAACTCTTGTGAGTGACTAGTATATTCATTATTTTGATAAATACAAAACTTCTAAGGTGGGGAGTATCACATCAGTTCTAGTATACATGTCAGTTCTTGCTCGCTAGCAAGGCATTGATGTGGTTGGTTGTGAATACAACCCCTGGAAAACACCTTTGATGGACTTTGGTAGTCAAGTTTGAGAAATCATAGGATTCTTTAATTGGAAAAGTACTATGGTCATTTAATTAAAATGCGTTGGTATGTGAAGTAGATCTTATTTCAAGAGAATTTGACTGGTAGTGGTTCAACCACTCTTCTTTTCAGTTCATTGGTCTCATCTTAGTGTACTTTTTATTTAAGAGATGAGCATATTTCCTATCATAATGTCATACTTAGTGAACTAAGATGTCATCATTATTATGTTTCACTAAATCTTTAAAAGATGACGGACTTGATACATTACCTCTAGCAGAGTTTCATACTAGATGTGTGGTTTTCTTCGAGGATTGGTTAGTATTGAGTGATAGATGAGTTCTCAGGTAGGAACCCCTGGACCGAATCCTGAATACCATCCATTATTCTTTGACTTTAACACCAGGTGGATTCTGTTTTGGGATCATTCAATTATTTTATGAGGACTTGGTGGCCTTCTACTAACATCTCGCTTCTAAACATAGATTATGGACTACTTTAGGTTAGTTCTTTGAACTCCAGTTTAATAAATCTGAGGTTACCCCCCTGACTAATTATCATCCTCTAAGGTGTTGTTTTAATGGTTATGAGTCTAGTTGGATAGATATCTGTTACACCATTTTTCATTCTAAGGCATGAGAGTTTAAATGATCAATTTACTCTTTGATCAAGGAACATCACTAGAAGGCAGATATAGGCTTCGTTGAGCATTCTTGTTGTGAATGCAAGATTAATTGGAAGGATGTGTTTTGGTTTGTGTTGGAAATTATGTTGGACATCTAATACAAGAATTTTGGGAATGGTTAGTAAAATATTTCCCTACTTTCTATCCCTCCTATTCAATGGGTATGTTCATAAGGAACCCATTTAAATCATATCACTAGGTTAAGGCAGGCGTGGTGCAAGGATCAATAATGTCTTCAGGGAAAGATGGTGCAACCATTTTAAATTTGGTGGATTAGAATTCAACCATTTATTTATAAATAGGTACCTGATATGAACTCATATGAAATTATGTTTTACCTATTAAATAAACCACATTGGGAGCATTGTTAAAAAAAATTTGGTGTGCTTCGTAGGAAATTTTGATGGTGGAGGTTCCATAGTTTGGAATTGGACCCTTCTGATATTAAAGCCTAAGGTGGGGAGTACCTATGACCATATTTTAATGAGACTAATAATTGATCATGTATATAGATAAATGAGCTGTGGTAATCTACATTTTAGTGTTTCTTTTGGAAAATGAGTTTTGGATTAGGTTTTGGTGGCTTAAGTACTGTATGAATAAGTGAATTATTAGAGGTGCGTTGTGTGTTTGGAAATGAAACCTGATCATTTGAACAAGAATTAAAAACCCTTGTAGGAAAAGTGATGCTTACTTTATTCCCCAAATCTACTTGGGGATGATAATTTCTAAGGTGAGGAGGTTTTAACAACATGTGTTTTTGATCCAAGTTAAAATTCCATATGATTTTTAATTTTGGAATTTAGTGGGCGAGCCGTTCTTTGAACAGAGATTCAGAATGTAATTCTAAGAGTTAGAACACTTAAATGTGTTTTCTAGACTTGGTTAAATAAAAAAGTGGTTTATTGGGTGATCTATTGAGTTTAGGGATCCTGAGGCCCTAAAAATCACAAGTGGGATGGCATGAACAGGGCACATAGTTTTTCTGAAACCGTGCAACCCCCAAAAGCAAATTGTGCGGCTTATGGTGGCTAGTATATGTAAAGCGCATGGGTTGTGCATGGTTTACCCAAAACATGTGCCTATAATTCATGGTTAGTTCTACTTATTTAGTACCCTATCACTATTCATCTTATGGTTGGTGCACGGTTAGGCCAAACCATGCAACATCACCGTGTGAGGTGGGTTTTCTAGGCAGTGGGAGCTGCACGGTTGGTGAAAGGTTTGTCCAAACCATGCCACCAAAATATGAAAACTAGTTTTTAGGTTTAATTTACCATTTTTACAAATTGTGTTTTAAAAATCATTTCCTTATTTTTCTCATCATGCCATCCATGTGATCCCTCTTCCTTGCGCCTTGGATTCCTTCTCAATCCTAATCTAGGTGCGATGATAACTCCTCCATCCATTGTTCGAATCAAATTACATCAGTACCTATGGATATGTATCGGTATTATCTCGATTCCTATTGAATCCTTTCTAAGTTTCTTTTCCAATATTTTTCACAATTTTGTTTTGAGATCATTTTCCCTAATTACATTAAAAATGTCAGTTTCGTCAATTTCTTCCAAACTAGACCAAATAAAATATTGATATTGGATGAGTGAAGCATTATAAGTATAAGGTATGTGGTATATGTATTTTTAATTAAATTTATATCATTTTATAAATAGTACCGTTGTACCACATATCAGCCTTTGCTGCACATTTCCTTATAATTGGGTCCCTCATATTAAATTGATCTACGCACATTGTATTATCCCTATTGAGCCTTTTTTAGTTATTTGAGGTTTCCAATCATGATCAGGACACCCTATGGGTGTACCATATTATTTTTATCATTCTATAATTAGATTATTAAATTTACAAAATTCTTTATAATCATTTGAATTGTACTTTAAATGGAATTTCATGTTTTAGGCAAGTTCTCAATTAATGGTAGCATCTCCTAAATTCCATGATAAACATTTATGAATTAAATTTCCATGTTGGGTAGTTTCTATGAAATAATTATGTGAGTTTATTTGAGTTTATATTATTGAATGTGAATATTAATTGATTAAATTAAATGTCTTATAAACAATGTTATGCTTTTATAATAAAACCCCTCAGATGAGGTGCGATGTCTTTAAAATTACAAAGTGATGAATGTTGTTTCAAAACATGCATGGATTAATTATTTAATGTTTTTCTATACTATTATTTCATATTGTGATATAAGTCATGTTTATTATATGGACACTTATTATGTTTTAAATGTATTTGACCTCCTTTTTATATAATCTTTCACTAAACCAAATCACCTTCTATGTGTTTGGTCGTCTTATAAATTAAATGATCTCGCATGATCATATCTAAATGAATAATGAACCAAGCTCCTCTAAAGGGGTTGGATTACATAATGAATGGGATTTTCGATATAATATCCCAGTTAGACCATGGTACCTTTTTTGGACTTTTTAAATGATTTTTTAGGTTTTTATAGATTCAATGGCATGTTATTAATTGAGTAGTTTATTCAACATGGTCCTTAAATTTAAATAAATGGGATGGATTGACATGACAGATTAACTTCCTTGAGTTATTTAAATGGAATGTATTAAATATAATGGCTTGTTTTTTACGGATTCCTTTCATTGAATGTATTAAATGATATTATTGAAATGAAATTGAATTTGGTGGTATGACCAGACATCATGTTATAAATAAATAAGAAAGGCTTATGTAAATTATTATAATTATGATTCCTTGACTAAAATGGATTTATAAATATAAATCATGAGAGGTAATGCATCAAGACTTAAATTATTGTTATAAATATGATTATTCCTTGATATAGGCTATGGAATAATGGTAATGGTTTTGCTGAGCATGAAGGAATCACGCTCCCTTATATCGGGTGTTGAGTTAGGGAATTTCACAACATTGACATTATTGGGATGGTGTGAATTTTGCACCACATCCCTTATTGAGTGTTGGAATTATGGACCAATCACATCTTCGAGTGTTGACATGATTCTACACTCACCATCTCGAGTGATGAGAATAGCGTCTCTCACTCATTATGAGATTTAGGGAATGTAACCTTTGGCTTGAGCTTATAAGATCATTCATATTGGTTATGGATGACTAAGTTATGACTCTATCTAGACAACACCTAGTATTCCAGGTATGTGGACACTTACGTACATATGTACTTGGTTCATATAGGTGGATTCAATATATATAACTTCCATATGTGTATATTATTACTATATACATAAAATTACTATTTAGACACTTATTCTATTCATGAGAAAATGTAGGTAGAGTATCTAGGTGTCCTTTGGGAACTAGAGCTAGTTGGTTGTTGTTTATTTTAGTACTATTTATAAATAATATTACCCGCACAAGGATTTAATTATTATTAATGGGATGGATTTAGTTGTAGACATTTTGGGTAGAAAAATATTGGGATTTACATCTCATGCCCTCCTCAAGCCGCTATTGCACTGGGGTACTTTAGTAATCCTTATATTCATAGGACAATGGACTATTTCTAGAGCTGTCTTTCTTGTACCTGAGATTTAGGAGCACATGATCAAGATAGAGCTCAGGATGCTCATGAAGATAGACATTGTGTATTTTCTTTTCTTTATTTTTCACTAAAATTTATCTTGTTGCTTTTTGTATTTATTCCATTTTAGATTATATATAACCATGAGGACATGCATGCATACATTATATATTGGTGTTGGACATATTTTGTATATAGTTTATGTTATTCTTCCACAACAATGTCTTTCATTTATTACGACTTCCACTATTTTTTGTTATTTAATTCCTGATATACTTTTATGATACTCTGATCATGAGGTTATAGTCTACCCAATATCACATCCTTAGACCCTAACTACTCTTCAACAACCTTTGGTGTATTGGGAAGTGCGCTTAAGGCCATGTGACCCACTGTCCCGGCTACCACTGTAGTCATTAATTGGGAGGGGACGTTACAGAACCTATTCCTAGTATAGAAAATACCTACATAAATTTTCATTTGGAATATAGAATGAGTAGAAAAATGGGATTCTTGGAAATTTCTAAGAGATAGTCATTGAGGAAAAATACATACCATATCACGGGTGTTGAAAATGGGTTCATGAAAAGGTGTTGTATATGATTTATGTTACTTGTGAATTTATGGAAATTATAAAATACCCTATAAATTAAATGGGTCACCTTTATAGTTGTGTACATCAAAGAGACAAAAATAATAAAAAAATGAATAAGAGGACTAAATATGAGATAAACTGTGAAGCTGAGAGAGGAGAACTCTAATGAAGAAGAAGTGGGAAGAGAAACTATTGTATGCTGTAGCGAGGAAGAACTAATAATCTAATCTTGTACTAAGAAAAAATATTATATAGGTATAAAATAATAATAAAATAATAATACTATAAGTATGATACACATGAGAGTCTAATATTAGTGTAAAAATAATTTACATAAGGTTTCAATGCTTTAATTTCAAGGAATGATTCTGAAGCTATGTATTTTTGTGCATCACTAGGTAAGTTTTTTCATAATATATTTCTTGAATAATGATTGAGAAGGGTGATGTAGTTCAAAAAACATTTAGTGGTAGTTGAGTTCCTTGGATTCTGAGTTGAGAGTTTCCAACAATCATATTTTAAAATAACAAGGAAGCTAGTTAGAGATACATAGGCAAGTTTGTATAACCAGTTATCGAAGATTTGAAGGAATTAATAGACTCTATATATTGAGAATAAGAATATCATATTTTGTGGATTCAGTAAAATCCCTATGTGGTTTGTAATATCTACTTAAAGAGGAGGAAGTGTTAGATAGAATTTGCGTGATTCTAGTATAAAGAATCCATTGGATGCAGAATATGTTCACTTGTGTAATATAGTGAAGAAAAACATTTGTATAATATAGTTTGCACAATTTTAGGATGATTCCAATCCAACCCACATGTATTTTATAATAATTATAGTAGTAAGGAATATGTGTCTCAATTGGAGTTTAACAATATAAGGAGTAAGTTTTCCATGTTGGAGCTGAGCCTTTTAAAAATACTATGTGCCCGTATCTTTTTTACATTCTATATTACATGTGGTTTTGGAAAATTGAGAAAATCATAAATCATTCTATTTATATATTAATGGATAATTGGGGTACACATAATAAAATGGGAAACCATTATAAGTATATTTGGAATTTAGTAAAAAGTTTACAACACCTAATTCTCCCCCCTCTTTGGTGCCAAGGATGGAGGTCAAACAGAGGGTTATAAGGAACCAATCAAGTTAAGTCCCATAAGGGAGGTTGTTGAGATTGAGGTGGGTAATCATTTTGAAAGATTGTCTAATGATGATATAGTGCAAGTGCTTGGAAATGATCCAGTTAGGCTCTATTTGGATGCCTAGAAGAACCATATGAGGAGTCTAATGATGAGTATTCCATCCATTTAGCTAGTGATTCAAATGAAAGCCCGGGGGGAAATGAAAGACATAGGGGAATACTCAAAGAAATAAAATACTACACTTATTTTCAGCTTCCTATAGAGTCTAGATCCAAGAATAAGTTGAAAAATAAACTGGGGAACAATGACCCCCTGAAGTTTGTCTTCCAGTAGGTGGAGTCCAGTGCAGAGTTTTAGAAATCATTGGAATTTCTCATGCTCTCAGGAGAGGAAATGTTGGATTCTATTTTGATGATTAAATCCACTAATGAAGATGAAAAAAGGATGATGATAAGGTTATTAAAGGTGTATCTGAATGAGGAACATTTTTCTTGGATCGACAAGCAATATCTGATATTGATAATGAGTTAAATGAGGGGAAGATCAATGTTGAGGAGTATATTTAGTCATGGGAAAAAATGGCTTTCTGGTTTGAAGACCTTCTATTAGATGAACAAAATATTTTGGTAAACACTACATTCTAGAAATTATTTTGAGATCTTAAATCCGGTAGGCTTAGGTTGTACTTTAATGGAATTTTTATCTACTTCTATGGTTGAACATTGAGTTTCTCACTTTTTCTCAAAAATTGTTTGATAATAAAAAAGTTAATTTTTAGTTAATACTAAATATATATATATATATATATATATATATCATAGAACAATTTTGAAAAATCTATTTATTTGTGATGTGATATACTTAAAAATATTTATATCTAGCATAACATCAGAATTTCATGACCTATTATTTCACATTAGCTATTCTCCTCAATATATACATCACTAGATTTTTAATCATACATAGTATACACTACATCATGACTCATCCTATTATGGTGTGAGAACTCAAACCATGTTTAACTATAGATTCACTATGTTCTCAGGGGTTCTCTATTTTAGAATTAATTTTGTCTCTATGGATTGACTCATATCATTACAGTGTGATTGGATATCATCTCTTCAATTTACTCTTACACAAACCATTTTGTAGCATGATTTACTCTACTCCATGATGGGTTAGTATTTCTTTATGTGATCTATCTAAAATTGTTAGAGTTGGTGCCTTAGAAAAAACTTATATGTATTTCATGATAACCTGTATTCATATTTTTTGAATATTAACTAAATTCTTATCACATCATTATTTTTCTTCTATTTAACATTGTATGTGATAATGTCCCAAGAGTAATTTTTGCACTAAAAGGTCATAACAGTTCCCCTATATGATAAGAACCCATAAGTGCTACAAAACTATTCTTAATATATGTTATATATCATGATGATATCATTTGAGGGACATAAATGATACAGGCTATCAGGGGTGGAGACTCATAAGACTTTGAGGCACCTTCTCATGGTGTACGTTCTTGGTAATATCTAGTTGGATATTTTGAGAACAAGACCCTCCAGTGGGGAATCCATATTTATATTTGTCACTGGATGTTCCTATCTACAGATGTGTGTATTGGTCCTTAGACTTTAATATTATTATTAATGAGTATTATGATTCACATACTTTGATGTATTGAAAAAAACCATGATGGAATATGTTTAGGGAGATGTAGGATACGTTGGGTACATCATGAGTAATATTTCATTAATGAATTATGCGTAAAATAATTTATCCCTTTTGTTATTTAACAGAAGTTGAACTCTCATGAAATTTTATGGAAATGATATAGGCTAAATAAATCCACATCCCTCGTGTTCTATAGGAAAGTTCTATTTTAGGGAAGTCAAAGAAAGAGACATCGAGCACATAGGTTGATGGAACCAACATGAAACCTACTTGATGTGAGAAATCATGATAAAGGAATTTTATTACATAGTATGCATTCGTTTGAGGTATCATGTCATTGAGGCATTAACTTATTTTTTATGGATGGCTTGACATGTTTCTAGATGCTAACCTTGGACTTTAGGATGCTTTGCCTAATTCCACTTAGAATGAGGCCTAGATGGTCACACGCTAAGTGTATCCATAATATCATTTAAATAATATATTATTATTTAACAAGTTGAATAAATATTATTTCTAGATGTGGTTCAATAATTATTCCTATATGCTTGATCACATATATTCCATCACCAGTTATTCGAGAGAATATAATGTGAGTGGAATATTTAATAAATATTTGTTTTATATTTAGTGAATATAATATTTATCTATTTATTATTGAATAATGCAATGATATTTATTTAATAAATAAATAATCAGTATTAAAGTCCCAATAAATACAGAGGAATGTAAAACCAAGGTTTTAGGTTTGGTGATAAATAATAAATATTGAATAATATTTAATTAAATAATCTTTAATATAAATCTCAAGTTAAGCACTTGTCGAGAAATATTAACATTAATCTTATTATTTGACATGGGGTTCTGCTGGGATTAAATAAATAATGAAGGGAAATTGTGCTATTATTTTATTTTAACTCTAGTAATATATAAACCCATTTATATTATTTTTTAAATGAACCAATTCATTTTTTGGTTTTGACTAATAGATTTTGATAATCCTCTCAAGCCTAGATAGCTCCCTTCTCTAAGAACGCTCCCAAGAATGGAGAAAAATCTTCCTCCACTAGATCACAGAGAAAACCTTGGAAGTGGTTATGATAGTGATCAATGGAGGATAACTCAAGATCAAGGATCTACTATGCTATCATGAGGAGATTCCATCAATGACGTATAAAGATTCATATAATTCATGTGGATCACAACTAGAGGGGATCTAAACTTGATTCCTACAATGAAACGATGGTGCATCACCGATCTGTCACCAAATCCATCAATGAAGAAAGAATTACAACAAAGATAATTATTTAATTAATTATATTAATTATAAATAATATGTGATGATCCTCCCTCTAGTTCCTACATTATTACTCTTTTATGATTTCTTTGATCCAATTCCATAGATCACGATGTTTATAGTTATGTAGATCTTAGACCAATCATCGATCATGACAAAAGGCCATGTTAGTAACTTTCCATCGCATGATTCTACTATGTCTGGAACCTAAAAGTTGTATCAGAGTGGTCACATAATTATTTATAATTATTTAAATATCTTTGGTGATTTACGCAATTTAATTTAGTTTTTCAATTCAAGTTGAATCATTCTTTTAATCTGAATCATCAGATCTATTTCTTCCACTTCCATTTCTCATATATCTAATTTAAATGATTAATTTTATGATTAAAATAAAATCAAGGAACTCATATAGATATTTCAAGGTTTTGGGATGGAAATCCCAATAGTATATTCCATGTAACTAGAGTTAAACACCATGTACTCATGGTTAATGTGCTAGGAGTTAATTCAAAAATTACTCAAACTGTGCACATTGATGAAACATGGTATATTTAATATAACAGGGTGTGTTGATTGGTATGGACTGGCGCACGGTCAGTTGGAGTACACATCGTGTAGCCCATGTACATGGCGTGCAGTCCCTTTGAGTCAAAGATGGTCCATGTATTTCAATACACGACCTACCTGGCTGGTGAAAATTTAATTCTAATATCACACTGCATGTAGCTCATTGGACATCCCATGTACTCTTATTTCTGAGGTATGATTTACACACTGAGTCCCTAGGTGTGTATCTGATATAGACAATGAGATATGTATATATAACAACCCTGCTCTTTATTACACACTTAAACATGATTTATTACATAAAAATTCACTTAATACAACTCTGAGGATTGAGAGGTCTAGTTTCTTGAGAAATTATTAACATTACATAACAACTTATAACATGAAACATAAAAACATTAATAAAAACTTCTTTTACATGACCACAACATTCCTTCGTACTTAGCAATGCATGAGATAACTTGAGGACATGCATAAGAAATGAGTGAGATATAAATACTAGTAAGGGAGTAAACAATGTATAACATGAATAATATAGTACATGTTAGGAAATAGGCTTATCAATGGAGCACAAGAGAATCATGAACATAAAGTCATGATATAACATGACTAACATAACATGGAAATGTGTCAACAACATTTAACATGATATTAGCATGATCCAAGGATAATTGTACATGGAGCATGAGTAAAACCTCATTTCACTAGAATTATGATGAGTAAACCCTCATTTCACTTGACGTATCATGATACTTATCTTTACCCAATGCATTGGAGCGCTATCAGGGCGCACCCTTCTTATTCATTTCATTTCATGCATAAGTGTGCCACATGGATCATATAACATATATTCATTAAACATCATCATTTATTACATGATAAAGGAATGTGGAATTCATGCATAAAACTATATAATAAATAAGTAAATTTCAATAAAGGATAATACCCTTGATAGATAAATGAGCATGGTATTCACTACCCAATGACCTTGGCTTGGAAAATTGTGGTGCAATTTCGGCAGCATATCGACGTGACATAAGAATTCATAAAAATGGTTGATGAGAGAGAAAGGGGTGTCTCATCATATGTACATGAAATTGACAGTAAGGGGGTCATATAGATACATGTCCAAACATATGTAATGGAATTTATATTCATAATATAAAATAATTGCTTGAATGTAAATGAGAAGAGAGAAATTCCTTACGGAATTTCAGCATCATAATGGGTGTACATGGGAGGCATTAATGAGAGAGAAAGATGTCTATCATAATTAAAACATAAGGAGGTAAGTATGGGGGTTGTGTGTTATCATACGCCAACATTTTTAAATGAAAAAATGGTATAACAACATAATGAAATTTGGACAAAAATGAGAAAGGAAGAAATCCCTTACTTGGAAGTGTGATCCCAAAGGGTTGGGATTGGATTACGAGAGGATTATTGTGAGATTGGGGAACCTTGAGAGGATTTTTGAGATATTGGTTTAGGGTAGAGAGGTGATACAATGATTTTTAGTGAAGATAAGTGGGATCTTGGGTGGGGTTATATAGGAAAAGGGTGGGAATTCTTTATTATATAGCTTTTGGACACTACACATTAAACTAATCAAAACCACAAACCAACCCATGGTTCTTACCCATTATTTTTTTCCAAAAGGGAGTTTAAAAAATTATTTTATAAGGAAAATTGCCTAAATTATCATAATATTAGGCTTGATTATGTGGAGATGAGTCACACTCTAAAGGAAATCATTTTAAAAAGTTAAAATGTTTTGTAAGTCTTGGAGGGTCCACTAAGTCTTTGTAAAATAAATAAAACAAACCTAAAATTACATTATTTTAAAGGTTAAACATAAATTGGACTAAAAGTATATTTATAGTATTTTATTATGTCACTATTGGGTAATTATGATGTCATAAAAACAGTATATATTAAAATGATATTTTATTTTTACCCAAAAATTCGACTGTCTCAGAAAATAATAAATAAATCACCGTTGGATAATTTCTACATCCTGATTCGAAAAATAATATTAATTTTATCTAAATAATTTTCTAAATATTTGAATTTTTAATTTTAAATTAAAAACTGAAATTTATCTAAAATTCACGGGTTTTGACAAAAATAGCTTTCAAACCTTAAAAAAATAACAATTGTATTCATAAAAATTATATGATCATTTATATTCAAAAAAATTATTTTATTAATAATATTTTATTAAAATATTATTTAATTAAAGAATCCATTAATTCATCAAAATAGATTTATTAATTGAATATTAACTTGAAAAATACTATTTGTTCTTTAAAAACTCTTTTCAAAGTAATAATAATAAAATGAATATATATTCTTTATTCTATACAAAAATAATGCACATAATCATAGTGATAGGGTCTGGTTAAAAACCCATTATAACACAAGCTAATGACCTAAGGGTAAGGTGTGAGATGGTGGCAAACTCATGGGGTGGCTCAGATGACATCGCTAGGGTGGTAATCTCTATCAACTTCCACTTCTCCTGTAGGTGGTTTCATTCGAGCTTAACGTGTTGAAGCTCAGCTTGGGATTTTTGAAGAGCAATACCTAGTAATTCCACCTCCTTTCTGAGCTCTAAAAAATGGGCTTTGTATGGATCAATTCTACTGGATGAGGCCATCACTTCCTTTGTCTGAGTAAATTTGATTTGTTAAAGCCATATATTTATACTAATCATGTGGTCATTGTTCAATGAATATATTAGAAATGGTAAAAATTCTTAACAGTATTTTAAAATCCAAAAAAATAAAACCAATGAAGTATATATGTTTTATATAACCATTTTACATAATAAGACATTTAATTAGATCAATAGGAATTTTCATTAATAAAAGTTTGGATCGTTACAATCTTCCCCCCTTAAGAAATTTTCCCTCGAAACTTCCTTTTTCCCACACTAAAATAGATGTGGGTAACTCCACCTCATCACTTACTCCGGTTCCCACATTGCTTCTTCAAACTTGTGGTTTCTCCACAACACTTTCACAAAGGGAATTGTCATATTTTGTAGATCATTTTCCCTATAATCTAAGATCATTACCAGATTATCTTCATAAGAGAGGTTATTATCCAATGGTACCGCCTATGGATTGAGTACATGCGATGGGTTAGGTATGTACTTCCTTAAGAGTGATACATGGAATACATGATGTACTTGAGATAAGTTCGGTGGTAGTTCTAGTCGATAGTCCACTATTCCAATGCGATCAAGGATCTAAAAAGGGATGATGTACCTTGGACTAATATTTCCATTATTCCCAAATCTCATAACTATCTTCCATAGTGATATGTGGGGGAATAACATGTCTCTAACATCAAACTCAAGGTCTCATAGACAATTATCAGCATAGCTCTTTTGTTGAATCTCAGCATCTTTAATGTGTTGTTGGATGGTCTTTACCTTCTCCACCATTTATTCGACCATTTATGGACCTAGGAGTTCTCACTCCCCAAATTCATCCCAACATGCCACTTTTATACACATTTTCCCAAAAAGGGATTAATAAGGAGTCATTTGGTTGCTTGAGTGGAAACTGTTATTGTAGGATAACTCAACCAGAGGAAGGTGTTGATCCCATTCCCCTTTGAAGTAAATTGATCATGATCTCAAAATTTCCTCAAGTGTTTGGATAGTCCACTCATATTGGCCAACTGTTTCAGGATGATAATCCATACTAAAGTTTAACTCAGTATTCAGATCATGTTGAAGACTCTTCCAAAACATAGAGGTGAATCTTGGATCTCTATTAGATACAATTGATAGTGGTACTTCAGGAAGCCTTACCACAACTTTGATGTATATCCATGCCAATTGATCCAATTAAAAATCCTCCTAAATTGAAATGAAGTGTGCAGTCTTTGTAAGATGTTTCACAACAACCCAAATAGCATTATTTTATTTGGATGTATTCAGATGTCTGGTGACAAATTCCATGGTGATGTTCTCCCATTTCCATGCTGGTGTGGGTAATGGTTGCATCATCCCCTTAGAATTTTGCCTCTCATCCTTCACTTGTTGATATACTAGGTACTTTTTGTATACTCAATGATCTACTTCTTCATGTTATCCCACCAATAATTCCCTTTGATATCTCTATACATCTTTGTTTTTCCTGGATGAATGGAGAAATTCAAACTATGTGCATCGTCCAAAAGTTCTTTCTTTAACTCCAAATTTGATGGAACACATAGTCTTCACCCAAATCTCACAATTCTTTCTTCATTAACATTAAACTCTAAGGATTTACCTTTTCTTATAGTTTCCAATTTCTTCTAAATTCCCACATTATCCTTTTCAGTATCCTTTAACCTTTCCAAAAGAGACGGTTGAGAAATAATTTGTGAAAGGATTGATGATGTTCCTTTATTTATGATTCCCATGTCTATCTTCATCAAATCTAAGAATATTGGGTCCTTTTCAATTCTCATCAATGATAGAATTATTGGGTCCTTTCTACTTAGATAATACTCCACAATGTTTGCTTTCACAGGGTGGTAATAGATTGAGTAGTCATAGTATTTGATCAGCTCTAACCATCTTGGTTGGTGCATGTTCAACTCTTTCTGTGTGAATATATACTTAAGTATTTTGTGATCCATGTATATTTCACACTTCTCCCTAAAGAGTTAATGTCACCAAAATTTTAAAGTGAAGATTACTGTATCCAACTCCAGATCATGTGTTGGATATTTTTTCTCATGAACTTTCAATTGCCTTGAAGCATAGTCAATGAATTTTTTCATTTTTCATTGACAAAAATCCCAAGACCTTCTTCGAAGCATCACTAAATACCACAAAAAGTTCTACAATTCTGGGTAGTGTGAGCACATGCACAATGATCAGCCTCCTTTTTAACACCTTGAAGCTCAATTTTCATTAATCACTCTAATAAAACTTTACTCCCTTCCGAGTTATCTTGGTAAGAGGGTTAGATAATCGTGAGAAATTTCTCAAAAATCGGAGATAATATCTAGCTAACCCAAGGAAGCCACAGATATATATTACAGATGTTGGCCTCAACCATCCCTCAATTGAAGCTATCTTGGAGGGATCAAAAAATATCACATTTCTTGTGATGATATGTCCCAAGAATGATACCTCCTTCAACCAGAACTCATACTTGTTATACTTTTCATATAAATTATCCTTTTGCAAGGTCTCTAGTACAATTATTAGATAATCTTGATGATCCTCCTTGGTTTTGGATTATATTTGAATATCATCTATAAAGGCTACCACAAATTTTTAGAGGTAATCTCTAAAGACTCTATTCATCAAGTCCATGAAGATTGATGGATAATTAGTGAGTTTGAAAGGCCTTACTATGAACTCATAGTGCTTGTATCTTGTATGAAAATAATCCTTGAGGATATCCTCCTTATTCAGACTTATTTGGAAATATCCAGACCGTAGATCAACCTTGGAGAAGTATTGTGCTCCACGTAGTTGATCAAACATGTCAACAATTCAGGACAGAGGATACTTGTTATTTATCGAGATTTTTTTGAGCTCACCATAATCAATGAAAAGGCACATTGACCCATCCTTCTTCATGTAGAAGAGAACTGGTTCACCCCATGGTGAAGCACTTGGGCATATAAACCCTTTATCCAGATTATCCTATAGTTTTTTAGATCCTCAAACTCCCAAACAACCATTATATATGGAGTCTTGGATATTTTCAATACCCTATTTATAAGATCAATTGAGAATTCAACATCTCTTCTAAGAGGAAGCGAAGACAATTAATCAAGAAACACTTTAGTGAATTCCCTCACAATAGGTATGTCTTCAAGGTTGGTTGCTTCCTTTGACTCAATGATTTGAGAAAGATATGCATGATCATAGGGTAGTGATATCCTCACTTAAGATGATGGTGCTAAAGAATATCCATCCTCCTCCTTGCAATTGTACAGAATCAGGGTCGATTCATCACATGGAGAGTGATTTAACACTCATGGAAATTTATGTTGGATATATATAGGGAAAGAAAATCCATGCCAAAAATTGCATCAAATTCCACCATAGGGAGTATGATAAGGTTCTCCGGGAAGTTCAATCAGCAAATTATAATAAGGGAGGAATTATATTTATGGGATGCAATGATTTCCATATTTTTTGTTCTCATTGGCATCTTTACATCCATGATTTGTGGTGGTGTTGGAATTGTTCTACTAAACTTTTGGGATATAAAAGAATGCGTAGAACCAAAATAAAAAATTATGTTTGATATTATTGAATGAATAACTAGCATACCTTTCACCACTTTGTTGTTGAGGTTCACTTTGGTGGTAGTGATGGACAAAGCTTTCCCTTGCTTCCTTGGAGGTTGTTGGTTGCCTCTAAAAACCCATGGCTTAGGGAACAGGTTTGAAAAGTTCCCTAGGTCTTTGTAGTTGAAGAAATGAAAAATGCATTGAGGGTCGAAGGGATTGTTCCTATCCTCTGTCGCACTAGTGGGTTTTTCTTGTCAGAAGTTAATGGCTAGGTTCCCTTTTCTTTGACACCTAAAGCTTTTCCTCACCCGCTTCAAGAAATTTTTGAGGTGCTTCTTTCCTCACCTTTGGCAAGTGGGGTGATGTATTTTCTTAGCACCATTGCATTTATCCATTGGAATTCTAGAATTAAATTCCACCTTATGCTTCTTATCCTCATGAAACCCCTGATATTCAATGATATCTATTTCTAACATGGGGGAAGATCAGAAAATTTACTCATAGATCTCGAAGTCACATATTTCTAGGGATTTCCGTAGGCTAGGTTTTATCCCACCAAAGAAGAGGCCAACCTTGCATTTGGGGGGTAATGACAAAGATAGAGGAATATCGTTCAAGCCTTGTGAAGTTTTCCTCGAATGCTCTATTGGATTCATTTTATTTATTCTTAAGGGAAAGGAAGTCCCTTTCCATTTTAATTTGGAGGGTTTGAGGAAAATATTTATCAAAAAATGTTTTTCATAAATCCTTCCATTCCAACGCCTTGATCTCCTCCTCAGGCTTTGTATTTTTTTTATCAATTTCCACTGTTGATCAGCATCACCCTCTATATGATAAGCATCATCAAGAACCATCTCTTGTTTATAATATTGAAGGATAGAGAAGATCTACTCAATGGAGTTGATCCATTGTTTGAAGATTGAGGGATTATATGATCCATTAAAATTATGAGGCCTTTATCTCATGATGCTCTCGATTGAGACTAGTGCTTTCTTGGGTGGGAGGGGGGGTTGAATGTTCCTCTCGACCCATGTTTCTATTCAAAAGATGAGTTAACTGAGAGAGTATCGGGACAATGTTTGTGATTCCTGCACCCATCAGATTGGGCATCTCATTAGAAAAATCAACACATTGATCTTCACATCAATTGTTAGCCCGAGTCCTCCTATTATCGGCCATTGTATGGAATAAAAGGAAATTTAGGGGTAACACATAATGGGGAATCCAATGAACAAAGGGATAACTTATAAATTACATTTATTTCCTTAACTTATATTTGTTATCCATGATCTACTTCCCAACATATATTCATTGGGTCATTTTTTTAATTCCTTTAATAATGGTTTATACTAATATTATGAATTTACCAAATCATATAACTCAGGAGTGTCGTAGCCAAGAGTACCACAAGGCCCATTTTCATGAACCAGTTCCCATTCGAGTCTAGATCATAGTGGTGTTTTAAGGTTTTACCCCTAGATACATCTGTGCCAGAGCCGCCTCTACCTACTCGTATCTAGGAAAGGATGAATTTTCCTGATAAACCACTTAGTCAATACTCACCAAAATTTAGGGATGTTTTTATTATAATTAGTCTTATCCCTAATGTTTTCACTAGTTTTTTCTAATCCTAATCCCAAAAATAACTAAACCTATCCTCTAATACCAACTATAACAACCCTGCTCTTTATTACCCACTTAAAAATGATTTATTACATAAACTTAAACTTAAGAAAACTCTGAGGATAGAGAGGTCTAGTGTCTTGGGAAATCAGGAACATTACATAACAACTTAGAACATAAAGCACAACAACATTAATGAAAACTTCTTTTACATGACCACAATATTCCTTCGTACATAACATTTCATGGGATAACCTGAGGACATGCATAATAAAAGGGTGATGTATAAAGACCCATAAGGGAGTAAACAAGGTATAACATGAACAATATAGTACATGTTAGGAAATAGGCATATCAATGGAGAACAAGAGAAACATGAACATAAAGGCATGATATAACATGACTAACATAACATGGAAATGTGGAAACAACATTTAACATGATATTAGAATGAGACAATGATCATTGTACATGGAGAATGAGTAAACCTTCATTGCACTTGAATTATCATGAGTAAACCATAATTTCACTTGACCTATCATGATACTAATATTTACCCAATGCATTGGAGCGCTATCAGGGAACACCATTCTTAATCATTTCATTTCATACATAAGTGTGCCACATGGATCATATAACCTGGATTCATTAGAAATCATAATTTCTTCCATGATAAAGGAATGTGGAATTCATAAATTAAACTATATAATCAATAAGTAAATTTCCATAAAGTTGAATACCCTTGATAGAGAAATGAGCATGGGATTCACTACACAATGACTTTGGCTTAGAAAATCGCGGTGCAATTTCGACAGCATAACTGCACGACATAAGAATTCATAAAAATGTTTGATGAGAAATAAAGTGGTGTCTAATAATATGTACATGAAAATTATAGTAATGGGGTCATATAGATACATGTTACAACATATTTAATGGAATTTATATTCATAATACAAAATAATTTCTTGAATGTAAATGGGAAGAGATAAATTCGTTAGGGAATTTCGGCATGGTAACAGGTGTACATGGGAGGCATTAATGAGAGAGAAATAGGTATCTAATCATTCAAAAATAAGTAGGGAATTATGGGGGAGGTGTGAAATCACACCCCAACATTTTTAATTGAAAACAAAATGGTATAACACCATAATGAAATTTGGACGAAAATGAGAAAGGAAGAAATCCCTTACATGGAAGTGTGATCCCAAAGGCATGGGAAGGGATTGAGAGATGATTCCTGGGAGATTAGGGCACCTTGGGAGGATTGTAGAGAGTAGAGGGTAGGTTAGGGAAGTTATCCAATGTTTATTAGTAAATATAAGTGTGAGCATGGTTGGGTTGTATAGGAAAAGAGAGGCAATTCTTTATTATTTAGGTTTTGGACACTTCATATTACACTAATAAAAAAACCAACCGATGGTTTTTCCCATGTTTTTTTCCAAAGGGGAGTATAAAAAATTATTTTATAAGGCCAATGGATGAAATTATTAAAATATTATGCTCTATTATGTAGAGTTGAGTCACACTCTCAAGGAAATCATTTTAAAAAGTTAAAATGTTTTCTAAGTATTGGAGGGTCCACTAAGGATTTGTAAAATAAATAAAACAAACCTAAAATCAAATTTTTTTAAATGTAAAATATATATTGGCCGAAATTCCCATTTATAGTATTTTATTACAACACTATTGGGTCATTATGATGCCATAAAACACATTATATATTTAAACAATATTTAATTTTAACCCAAAAATTCAACTGTGTCAGAAAATTATGTAAAATCACTGTTGGATAATTTTGATGTACTTATTCCAAAAATAATATTCATTTTATATAAAAAATGTTCTAAATATGTGAATTTTTACTTTTAAAATAAAAACAGAAATTTATCGAAAATTCATGGGTTTTGACAAAAACAACTTTCAAACTTTAATAAAAATTACAATTGTATTCATAAAAATTATATGATAATTTTTATTTAATAAAGGTAATTTAGTAATAATATTTTATCAAAATATTATTTAATTAAAAAAATCCATTAATTCAAAAAAATAGATTTCTTAATTTAATATTAACTAAAAAAAATACTATTTGTAATTTAAAAACTATTTACAAAGTAACAATACTAAAATGAATGTATATTCTTTATTATATACAAAAAATGATGAAAATAATCATAGTGTGAGGGTTTTATTACATAACCACTTATAACACCCTCATATGACCAAAGGATAAGGTGTGCGATGGTGATAAGCTCTTGGGGTGGCTCAGATAACATCGCTCAGGTGGTAATCTCTATCAACTTCCACTTCTCCCATAGGTAGTCCCGTTTTATCTTAAATTGTTGAAGCTAGACTTGGTCTTGGTAAAGATATAAGCACCGTGACGCCACCTCCTTTCCGAGCTCTGAAAAATGGGCTTCGTACGGAGCAATTCTATTTGAAGAGGCCATTACTTCCTTTTTCTAAGTAAAATGAATTTGTTAAAGCCTTATATTTATACTAATCATGTGGTCATTGTTCAATAACTATATTTGCAATGTTAATAATTCTTAATGATATTTTAAAATCCAAAAACATAAAACCAAGGAAGTGCATATGTTTTATATAACCATTTTACATAATAATACATTTAATTAGATCAAGATGAATTTTCATTAATAAAAGTTTGGGTCATTACAGAACACACTGTGTACCTCATATGCACATGCTATGTACTAATACTAAGTTACACATATTTAAAATTTATTTATTATATTATGTAAACCTTGAGAGATGTTATTACATGTGTTCATTAAGTTTATAGGACATGCCATGTGATGAGTTTTAATATATATATATATATATAAATGTTTAATTAATATCTGCATAATGTTCAAGATCTACATATCATGTTTGAGTTATATTATAGTTGTTACTCTACATGCATTAAATCATGACATGTTATAGAAAAATCATGTAATTCGTGAAATCATTAAAGTTGATACTACATGTATTGAAAGTACGTGATAAGTTGTGAATGATATATGTCACAAATAATAAACATTATATGAGTATAATACATGTTGGTTAAATTTGAATGGGTATTCACCATGTTTCCTCTAATGTACATTTATGTTTACAAGTAATTGTAAATGAATTTATTTATTTTGTTTAAAATTATAGTTGATGAGAATCTCAATGAAATTAAGATTACAATTAAGATAAAATAATTGATTAATTAAATATAATAATTAATTTATTCGAGCATGATTCATCTTAAATAAGAATTATTAAGAATTGAATGCTAGTTTTATTAAATTCATAATTAATTATGTGCATGTGGATGATCATGAGCTAGACCAGACCTTTGTATGTGATTGGTTTGATTAAATTTTTTATTACATTAAATTGTTGGTCTCGATGGCTTATTTCATATTATTATGTTAGGCCTATGTGCCCATGGTTTGTTTTATATCAACCCCTTTCCCCTCACCTGTGTGCGAGTAAAAGGCATATGTAAAGGATTGATCTCCAAATATAGTGGAGGTAATTATAGTTCAGAGAGGAGGAAAAAAGCAATCCAAGGAGATACATAGGTGGACAGGTTCAAAGTTGCAACACGAACCTTAATCAGTTCAAAGTATTTATTCCCCAAGGTCAGTGATTAGTTTATCAAACTTCTAGATAAACTAACCATTAGTATACACTCATGATCATACTGAATTATTATTTTATTTTTGTCAAGATTCATGGTTATTTAATTATGGATGTTTTTTCATGATCACATTATTTAATGAAATTAACAATAATGCAAGATAGAACTAAAATAAATTAGTTTATGTGTAAATATTATCTAATACATGGTCAATCACTTATTTAAATCCACTTAATATTAAAAAACATGCGATAAAGATAATAATTGGAAAGTTATGCATAAGAGGATAAAAATCCCTAAATTATATATATTAATTTTGTGTAACCTTACACTACTTTAGTTAAAATCAAACCATAGTTTTAAGTGATTGTCCAACCAAAGTTGGGGTGCTTTAAATTTTCGGGAATTATAACTTTAAGTTTTGGGTTGACTTAACTTAGTTCACATCAAGAGTTGACTGCTATGACTTCGTGTAACTAAGAGGAAAAGGTTGATAAAGTATAAATTAGTGATTTTAGGATTGGGGAGTCCACTCAATAGATCAAGGAACTATGAGTTAATGAAGTTGGCATTCTTAATGCCTACCTAGAACTATTAAAGTTGATTGATTAACCAGATTTGGGGTAATGAGAAGAAGAATATGAATCCTTACTACTAGAATGTCCAATAAATAAGATATTATAAAGCCAATGGTGAGGGCTATTGGGTTTTGATAAAATAATTGAAGACTAATAAATATAATATTTAATGATTTGTATAAATTTTATCAAATAAAGTACTAAAAATCTACTCATATAATTTATAAAAATGGAAATAAAATGTCATAAAACATATCATTGTGATCCATACTTGAGAAGGACAACCTTCTCACTAGAAAAAAATTCCAAGAGAAGAAAATATTCCTATGTGTTATCCTTTTCCATGAAAGAAAATTATATGTTATGGAAGAACCTTTTCCAGTTGCGCTTGGTAGTGAGGAAAGTGATGAAGAGCTATCTCTCTATGAGAAACATCTAAATGATGCTAAAAATGTTCAATGTTTTATGTTATCATCCATATCCAATGATCTTTTGAGGCAACATGAGGATATGGATTCCAATATTATGATATCATACCTTCAGGATCTCTATAAAGAGAAGTTGATACAAGAGAGGTATGAGATCTCCAGTTCTTTTTTTAAAACAAATTTTAGAGAGTTTGCACCATCTGGGCCTCATGTAGTAAAGCTTATTGGCTAGATTTAATTTTTGGACATCTTAGGGATTAAATTCCCAGATGAGTTTGGTATAGATCTCATAATCTCATCACTTCCAAAGACCTTATCCAATTTTATTGTTAATTAAAATATGATAAGTAATGAGAAGAGTCTTTTAAAACTTCTTACATTGATTCTCTAAGTGGACTAGTACATGCGGTGTGATAAAACCGTTATCCTTATGATGAAATAGAAAATGAAGAACAAGGAAAATGGTTTCAAGACTTACAAACAGTCTAAATATCCTAAGAACTATCCTTCCAAGAAGAAGAATATCCCGAGGTAGGGTAAGAAAAAGGTGGTAATATGTTTTCATGTGTCATGTCAGGCCGCTGGAAGTGGAACTGCACCCAAAAGTAAGGGGAAGCTAAAGGTTACTACATTATCAAGTGTAATCTTTCAATATCTAAAATTGGGTATTAGATATAGCTTTTGGGGATCAAATATGTATCAAAATGTAGGAACTAAGTAGATTATGAAATATTTATATAGGATAGGTGGATCTGAGAGCCTCTAATGGTGTAAGCATGACAGCTCTGGCTATTGGTTACTACCACCTCTCATTGACAACATGAATGATTTTGTTTTTTAAATATTTTTATTATGTACCTATAGTTTCCAATAACATAATTTCTATATTATACCTAGATACATATGGGTTTATTTTCAAATTTATAAATAAAAGTTGTTTCTTTTATAACGACAACATTTTTTATGATATAACACATTTAAATAATGGAATTTATGTATTAAATTATAAAATACAAGTGTTATAAATTTATAATGAATCATGTTCACATGACTCATATAACACCCAACTATGGAATCATTGGCTTAGTTATGTAAACAATAAGGGTTTTACAAAGCTCTATCAAGTTGGTTATTTAGAATCTTATAAGCTAAAACCACTTGAAATATTTCATGCTTGTTTACAAAAAAATTGATCAAACCACCATTTGGTGGATGGGGTTAATGGGCCACAATTATTCCAGGATTGGTATACACTAATGTGTGTGGACCATTTATAGTAGAAGCTAGAGTTGGATATTTTTACTTCTTAGCTTTTACTGATAACCTGAGTAGATATGGATATGTCTACTTATTGGGGTATAATTTTGAGTCCTTTGATAAATTCAAGTAATTCAAGAATAAAGTAGATAATGAAGTTTCTAAGAAGATAAAGAATATTTGATAAGATTGAGGTGGTGAATATCTTAACCAGAGTTTATTGACTTCTTATAGGAGTTTGGGATTCTATATAAATTCACCCCACCTTATACACCGTAGTGGAATAATGTTATTGAAAGGAGGAATTGTACCTTGTTAGACATGGTAAGGTCAATAATGACTCAAAAAAATCTTCTATTATCTTTTTGGGGATATGCATTATAAACTTTGGTATACACATTAAACCAAGTATCAAAAAAGTGTAAAATGGAATTCCCTTCAAGCTATGGAGTGGAAAGTTAAGAACCTTTGTGATAAATTTTTTTAACAATGTTTTTGTATTTATCGACAACTAACCTTATTTTTATATCATTGTTTTTTGTTTTTCAGGAATCAAATATAGTCCACCATAATGAGTTCTATAAGAAATTTTCAAGTTACTGAATATCAAAACCCAAACATAAAGGGGGAGAAATGTTTTTTTCTTTAAGAAATTTGTTTTCTGGACACATGTTTCCAGAATCAGGTTTTTGGACTAAGCAACACCGGAAGAAAAAGTAGTCAGAGAGATAAAGTTTTTGATTAGATGATTTATCAGATTTAGATCCATCATAATAGATATTCATCAGAATCAGCATTTTTTAGAAATTCATATGTTTCTTTTTGAAGAAGTCATATTATTTTTGAAGATTTTTGAAATAATATTGTAAATTCAGAAGTTATAAAGTTTTCATACTTTATAAGACAAGTCATATGATTCTTTTCTGGTCATGAAGTTCTTATAAATCATGAAACATACTAATGATAAAATATTTTGAAGATATGGAGTAATCGTAATGATTGAATCAGTTCCAGTGATCAAGATAATGTCTTCATCAGATTCAATAAATTTGGAAAAAGAAGATCGGATCTAGAAGTTAGAATGTGTGAAGTTGATGAAGTTTGAAGAAGTTCAAAGTTTCTATGTGGATTCATCATTGAATATTTTCCATTGTTATGAAAAAATCATCATAAAGAGATTTACATTGTAATGAGGATTCCATCATACTAAATATGAGAAGGAAAGTTAATTAGAATAAATTTAAGAATAAAGGAATATCATAATGAGCTGAGAAAGGAATAGAAATTGTAATGAGATGAGAAAGAATCAAAAATCGCAATGATATGAGAATGAAACATAAATCAAAATGAGATGAGAAAGAAACATAAATCATAATGAGCCAAGAAGGAAATATATTTGTAATGATATGAGAAGGAAATAGATTATTAATGAGTTGAGATGGAAACATATCATAATGAGTTGAGAAGGAAATAGATTTGTAATGAGTCGAGAAGGAAAACGATTCATAATTATCTGATTACAAAGATGAATAAAAAATATTCTATATGTTTTATGAAGAGTTAAAGAGGTAAAAACTTAAAATTAAAATTTTCCAAAATCTCAAAGAAATCTAAACAGGATCAAATAAGTCAATGTTGAAGTTTAAATGTGAGTGATCTTAATAGTTTTTGAAATTTGGGGAAGCAGGGAAAGTTTTCATGTTTTATGTTTTTGTTTTCTGATTTAACTATAATAATTTTCTTAGATCATTCATTCATTGTAATCTTTTTAAGTAGAAAAGGTGGAGTGCTAAAGAAATTAAGTTAAAGTCATTTCCTACTAGTGATCTCTTAAGGAGGATAATACAACTGAATATTTGTTCATCGGATTGAGTAATATCGTATTAAATTAATCAGATTGATTCAATACAAATGAAGAAGTTCATATTAAGAATTTGAGCATAGTTTGGGTTTTGTATATTGTGAATGGGTTCATCGTATTGAGTCTATCATATTAAGTTTATGAGCATAGTTTATGAAGTGCAGATTGAGTAAGGGAGAATCGTATTGACTTCATCAGATTGAGAAAATTGGATCTAGCCAAATAGGACTAAGGGTTCAGACTAAGCAATTTTGTATAAGTTTCAATGAAGTCTTTATTATTTTGTTTGGATTAATGTTTTATAAGTAAACATTGTAAACTGATTGGATTAGGTTTAATATTTCTTATCATGAGATAGAAGGTGTCTAATGGGACTTGGTATAAGTTATATTCACTTATTCATAATAGTGAATTTCCATAGACCTGTGGGAGTGGATATGGAAAGGATTTATGTTCTCAAACTGAGGATAAACCTTGTAAATATCACGTGATTTACTTTCTTTCTTACTTTTTCATTCATTAGTATTTAATGAATTTTGATAAATAAATAAATCTTAACTTTTGTATGGGTTATGTTTTTAAAAGTTTTGAAACTTATTAAAAGTTATTAACCGATTCAACCCCCATATAAAATGTTATTCAATACATTAGAACTTAAATTGGTACCAGAGTGAAGGTCCACTTATTGAATACTTCTCATGGATAACATCTATTCTATCAATAGTAGAGGAATTCCTACATTTTATGGAAAAAATTATAGTGCATAAAAAAATAGGATGATTCATTATCTCCTATCAATTGGCCTAGAAGTTTTTTATGCCACTACTTTTACTTTTCCAACTATTGAGAAAGATGATCCTATGAATTTTATTGATATGAGAAATATATAAGTTGATGGAAAGGCTAGAAATTTAATCCTTATGTCCTTATTAGATATTTTTTATCAGAAGGTGGTAGGTCTCAATACTTCAAAAAGTATGTGGGGCAAGTTAGAAAGTATTTTTTGAAGGTAATAATAAAGTGAAGGAATCAAAGATACAAATATAGTGTAGAACGTATAAAGGCATCAAAATAACAGATGAACAAACTATTGATGAATACTTCACCAGAGTAAATAAAATTGTTTGAAACATCAGAGTATTTAGAGATGTATTGGAATATTATATAATTGTGAAGAAACTTATGAGAAACATTTCGAGAAGGTTTGGTTCTAAAATTTCCTATTTAGAAGATAAGGATGATTTATCTCTAGATGAACTGCATAACATTCTTATTTCTTATGAAATGAAGAAAGATCCAATGTTAAAAAAAAACATGAAATATGAAATGGTTTTTTAATCCTGTGAAAGATGAAAATACAAGATGTTAGAGAAGTTGAACCTTGTGATTCCAAATATAATTAAGTTGATGACTTGAATGATAAGGTTATGTCTCATATCTTTAAAAAATATTAGATAGGAATAAGAAAATATGAAGGTAAACTTACTCTCAAATGTTTCGAGTGTGGAGGAATTTGAAACATTGCTATGAATTACCCCAATACAAAATTTAGAGAATATTGATATGATTCTGATGAAAAACATCAATGTAAGAATTGTAACAAAAATTATAAAGAAGAAAAGTCATTCAAAAAACACAAGAAATTATTTATTGGAAATAAAATAAGTATATTGAGTAATAAAGTTGAATTGAAATCAACTGAAAAAAATTCTTCTGAGGAGGAAAGTTCATAAAAATTCAGAACCTTTATTTCAAAATTTGTAAAAATTAATGATTCCTCATATTGTGAATAAGGCGGTGAAGACTATTATAGAAAGTATCAGCTTAGAACCAAACCTCTTGCATGTCTTGAGAAAAAAATATTAAGAAATAAATAAAAATGATAAATAATTATTGTGAAAAAGTTTCTGAAGGAAGAAAATATTTCATCAAGAAGTAGGATGAATACATTCAGGAGATCCAAAGTTACTAACATAGAATTTAATAACAAGGAAATATGGTTGAATATATCAATAAGAAGTTGACATATAAGGAAAAATAAGTTAAATTTTTTCAATTAAAACTTATTGAGTCTAAAAATACCCTTAGTAAGATAAATGAAAATTTCAACAAATCCTCAAAATTAAATGCTTATACTTCTAAAGTTGTTGAGAAAGCTCAAGTCAATAATCACGTGAAATCCTCACATAAGAAAAATAATTTTTCATTTGATTTTTCTAACATTTCAGGTTCTGGAAAAAGTATTTGGAAAGCTGGGTTGAAAAAGGGTGTGAGAAACCTATTTCATCTAAAAATTTTAAAAACCCACTCAGGTGGAAAGATGGTCCAAATCCATATATTTTTAAAGAATAAATAAGTTATTAACCTTAACAAAGTTTCTATAGAGAAAGATTTTACTTCAATAGAAAATAAATATTTGATGTCTATTTTAGGTGTTGTGGAATCTCTGGGCACATAGATTATAATTTTTATAACAAATTATCTCTACCTGGAAGAAGTTTTCAACAAAGTGAAATAAATAGTGGAAGAAGGATGAGTAAATTTCTTAACCCATAGGAAGTTAAAAAAGAAAAATCTGAAGATGCTAGAAACATTCCAACAAGAAATCAATATGAATATATAAAAGAAGTTTGTGGAATATATGACAAGGATATTCATCATGATAAATAAAGTATGACACTCCTTTCAGAACAAGTGTCTTACAATGGAAAAGAAAATGATGATGGAAATAAAAAAGTTGTGCAAAGAGCCTTTATTTTTGAGACAGTCTTGAAAGTAAGTAAAAAAGAACAAATCAGGGATACTTGATAGTGGTTGTTACTCACACTTTAAAGGTGTTTTGAAGATCTTGAAACATGTTGAAAATAACGATGGAGGTGTTTTTACCTTTGGTAATTATAATTTATTAAAAATCATAGGAATCAGAATGGATGATATTGATATGGAAAATTTAAAATATAAGGAATTTTTATTTGTTTATGGGATAAAATACAACTTACTTAGTATAAGTCGACTTTATGATGATGGAAAAGTAGTTGTTTCCAAAAATTATTCTTGTATCATCAGAAGTGTGAATGATGGAAAAGTTATCACAAAAGGACAAATAACCAGTGGTAAACTTTTCCAAATAGGAGAGTTTCATAAATCTTATTACTTGATTGCTGAAGATGAAAATATGTTGTGGCATTGAAGAATTGGTCATATTAGGAATAATAACATTAAAAAAATTCTAAATTTTATGTTATTAGAAATGTGCCAAAATTTAAAATAAGAGAATAATATGTTTGTATTACTTTTCATAAAAGAAAGATGACTAATAAAAGTCATAAGAGAGTCAATATTTATTCTACCTTACCTCTTAAACTTATCCAATACAATTTATGTAGTCCAATGAGACGTTAATTAAAAAAGTGATTTATAATTTATCACTTTTATGGATGAATTAACTTAGATGAAAAACATCATTATTATAAAACATATGTTATAGTCCATGGAAATGTACATTTTTTTTCAGAAAATAAGTTGAGAAAAAATGGGGGTTTACATAAAAAGGTTGAGAATAAATAATGGTATTGAATTTACCAAAAATTATTTTTAATCATATCTAATAAAACATGATAGAAAACATAAGTATATTTCTCTCTATAATCCATAAAAAATGGAGTAGTAGACAAAAAATAGAAACTTATTGGAAATGGGAATAAGTATGTTATTAGAATACAAAATTTCAATGTTTTACTGGAAAGAAGTTATTAGTACTACTGTAAATGTTCATAATAGATGTTTTTTGAGAATATAATCCAACATGAATTCTTATGAGACATGGTTTAACAAAAAACCATCATTGAAGTATTTCAAAGATTTTGGAAGACCATGTTTACTTAAAATCAGAAATGTAAAATAGGGAAAATTTGATGAGAAAGATTAGGAAGGAACATTTATAAGTTACTCACCAAATAAAAGAAGTTAAAAATTCTAGAAAAAACATTTAAAAAATTTGTGGGACTAATATGTTATGGAAGTAATTGAAAATAAAAATTTCTTTTTTTTTGAGAATGCTGAGGAGGATAAACTGAAGATTTCCAAAAATAGTGAAAGTAAGTTAAACTATCCTTATCAAGATTCATATGAGTAATAGGATGAGGAAATTGAAGTTAGAAAATAAACATTGAAATTTCCTACCTTACAAAAACATGTTGAGTCTAAAAATATTATTGTAAATTTGAAGGCTCTAGTTCAGACAAGAAGAATGTTGATATTAGAAAATCAAACTTCACTTATCACAAAAATTTAAGCAGAATGTGTTTTAGATGATATTATATATAAATAATGGGAGGATGATATGAATGGAGAGTTGTTTCAAATTGAGAAAAATTAAATATGGGAACTTTTTCCACGACCAATAGATAAAAATGTTATCAGAACAAATTGGGTTTTCATAAATAAGTCAAATGAAACTGGAGAAGTTTCCAGAAGTAATGCCATAATTTTTTATAAAAGGATATGCATAGGTGGAAGGTGTGGATTTTGAAGAAATTTTTTCCCCTATTACAGTATTTGAAACTTCTAGAAATTTTATTTTAGTGGCCACATGTTAAAATTTAAAAGTATCAGATTACAAATATCATTAAAAAATAAATACTAAAAGAAATATTTTTTGAGTTGAGGTTACAAATTCATGTTAAACCTCCTCCCATGACTTCCTAAACCTCATAAGGATGACCCCATACTATTATTTTGGATTATTTTGATAATGGGAGAGGTAAATTAATAAATTTATACTTTGTAAGAAGTTTTTACTTATCTTAGTTTAATGAATCTAAAGTTGTCATTATTATAAAATGGAGTAGAGAAAAAAAGTGATAGGAAAAGATAAAAGTTAGGGGATGTTTTTCTTTACATGGCCTCAAAATTTTCTTTCCACCAAGGGATATAATTCCATCAAATACATTACATTGTCCCGTACTATGGTGTCAAGAAACTCTCTTTTGAGAAAGGATATGTTTTGATAAAAGTAAAAAAACTTTATTTGTTTACAAAAATTGACAAGTGAAATTTTTTTGAGAGTTGAAATGTTGTTAATTAGGTTTTTCAACAAATCCAAAGGGGGGGGATTGAATAACCGTTGTGATAAATTGTTTTAAGAATGTTTTTATATTTGTTAACAACTAACCTTTTAGTATAAGAATGTTTTTTGTTTTTAGGAATTGGATCCAGTCCATCGTAATGAGTTATATAATAAATATTAAAGTTATTGAATATTAAAATGCAAACATGAAGGGGGAGAAAATTTTTTGTCTTTAAGAAATTTGTTTTTCCAGACATAGGTTTGCAGACTCAAGTTTTTGGACTAAGCAACACTAGAAGTAGACATAGTCAGAAAGACGATGTTTTTGATCTGATGATTTATCCATTTTAGATCCATCGTAATGGAGATTCATCAAAATCAAAAAAAATTAGAAGGCCATATTTTTTGTTTGTATAAGTGGTATTGTTACTGAAGAGTTTTGAAAGAATATTGTGAATTCAGGCGTTATAAAACTTTAGTACTTTCTATAACAAGTGAGATGATTCTTTTATAATCATGAAGTTAATATAAATCATGGAAAATACTCATGATAAAAGCTTTTGATGAAATAAAGGAATCATAATGATTAAATAAGTTCCAGTGATCAAGAAAAAGTCTTTATCAGATTCAATAAATCTAGATACAGAAGGTCAGATCTAGAAGTCAGAATGTGTAAAGCTGATGAAGTTTGAAGAACTTCAAAGTTTCTAAGTGGACTCATCATTGAATAATTTCCATCATTATTAAAAAATAATTATAATGGGATTTACATCGTAATGAGGATTCCATCAGACTTACTCTGAGAAGGAAAGTCAATCAGACTAACTACGAAGATGAAAGGCATATCATAATGAGATGAGAAATAAATAGAAATAATAATGAGATGATTAATAAACATAAATCATAATTAGTTGAGAAATAAATAGAAATTGTAATGAGTCTAGAAGGAAATAGAAATCGTAATGAGATGAGAATGAAATAGAAATCATAATGAGATGAGAAAGAAACAGAAATTGTAATGAGTTGAGAAAGAAATAGAAATTTTAATGAGATGAGAAAAAAAATTGTAATGAGCTGAGGAAGAAACAAAAATCATAATGAGCTCAGAAAGAAATATATTCATAATTATATGAGAAGGAAAAATATTATTAATGAGTTGATAAGGATACCTATTGTAATGAGATGAGAAGGAAACATATTCATAATCAGATGAGAAGGAAATAGTTTTGTAATGATATGATTACGTAGAAGACTCAAAAATAATATTCTAGATGTTTTATAAAGATTTAAAGAGGTCAAAACTTTAAATCTAATTTTGTAAAAATCTCAGAGAAATATAAGGGGGAATAGATAAGTCAACATTTAAGTTTAAATGTGAGTGATCTTCAGAGTTTTATAAATTTGAGGAAGTGATGAAAGTTTTCAAGTTTACAGTTTATGTTTTATGAGACACCTAAAAATCGTTTCTTAGATCATTCATTCATCGTTAAATTTTTACATTAGAAAAAATGGTAGAGCAATGAAGAAATCAAGTGGATGTCATTTATGGCCAAAGATCTTTTGAGGAGGATCAAATAGATGAATGTTTGTTTACCAGATTAAGAAATATCATATTGAGAATATCATGTTGAGTCAATTGGATTGAGTCATTCAGACTAAAGAAGATTATACAGAGCATTTAAGGAATGTTTGAGTTTTCAGATTGAGAATGTGTTAATCATATTGTGTTTTTGAGCTATGTTTGAGAAGTACAGATTAAGTAAGGGAGAATCATATTGAATTCATTGGATTGATAAAATAATATCCATCGAAATCGGACTCTGGATCTAGACTGATAAATTCTAGAGCAGTTTCAAAAAATTCTTTAGTTTTTTTTGCTCAATAGTTTTATAAGAAAACAATGTAAACTGATGAGAGTCTATATAAAATTTCATATCTAGATATAGAAGGTGTCTAATGGGAGTTGAAACAAGTTGTATTCAATTATTCATAATAGTAAATTTCCATACACCCACAAGAGTGGATATAGAAAGGATGAAGGTTCTCATACTGTGGAAAAATATTTTAAATCTTGTATTCTTTACTTTATTTCCTACTTTTACATGCATGAGTTTTTACTAAAAGATGATAAGAAAATAATCTAAACAGATTATAGGTGTTAATGTTTTAAAATATTTGAAACTTATAATAAGTGAACAACTAATTCAACCCCCTTCTTAGTTGTTATTTGATCCTATGGAAATTCATAAAGAAACCCATTTTATCTCATTTATGTGTATGGGGTTGCGAGGAATTTCTGAAGGCCTTATCAGGCAATAAACTAACACCCTGTGACACAAAGTGTATCTTTATAGTGTATTCTAAGGAAACAAAGGGATACAACCTATACAACCACTTAGAAAAGAAATTGATTGTCTCAAGATAAGTAATGTATCTTGAGAGGGAGAACATCCTCAAAATTATAGTGGGAGAAATATTGACTTTGATGAAGTTGATGCTCAATATATACAAGAGTTGGAACAAAAATAGATTCCACAAGTCCCTGTGGAAGAAAGTTTTTGAAACACAAGTACTGTGTAAGAGTGTAAGTGAGGTAAGAGAACCAGAGAGACATGGTTTTATAGTCACCAAGTATAAAGACTCATTATTGGATGACAATGATGAACCTATCTTTTATAAGGATTAATTAGAGAGCTCATAAGCTGTTATGTGGAAAGAATCCAGGAATTATGAAATGGATTACATTTATTTGAACCAATTTGGATTTTGGTCGATGTGCCAGTTGATGTAAATTCCATTGGATGCAAATGGGTATTCAAGAGGAAACTAGAAATGGAAGGTAAAGTAAATACCTATGAAGAAAGTCTAATTGATACAGGGTTTAAACATCATCAAGGAATTGACTATAATGAAACCTTTTCAGAAGATTTATTATTTAAATTGATTATAATTCAACTTACTATAGCACCTTACCATGAATATGATATTTGGAAGTTGGATGTTAAAATTGCATTCCTTAATTGGAACCTTCATAAATATGTCCTTGTGGAACAAAACCAAGGGTTTATGAATCTAGGTGATTCCAAACAAATTTTCTAGTTATAAAGATCCATTTATGGATTGAATAAAGTATCAAGGTCATGGAACATTTGGTATGATGAATCTATAAAAAAATATAGTTTCATTAAGAAGAATGCGAGCTGTGTGTTTATAAGAGGATTAGTGAGAATGTAGTCATTATCCTACTAGTGTATGTTGATGACATATTACTTTTTGGAAATCATATACCAGTATTATAGTTTGTTAAAGACTAGTTAAACAAGTGTTTATCCATAAAGAAAAAAGGTGAAGAAACCTGCATTCTAGGGATCAGGATCATTCATGATTTATCCAAGTGGCTACTTGGAATTTGTCAAAGTACATATGTTGACCAGATATTGAAGGGATATAGTATGGAAAAATCCATGAAGTGATTAATTCTAGTGTAACACGGTTTACATATTTCTATGAAAATGTGTTATCAGACACAACATGAGAAAGATATAATGAGTAAGATCCCATATACTTTGGTGATAGGATCAATCATGTATGAAATGTTATATACTAGACTTGATGTTTTCTATGCATTGATAATGGTAGGAAGATATCAATCAGATCCCAAATAATAACATTGGTATGCTATTAAGGCTATCTTTAAGTATATAAGAAGAACTATGGATATGTTCTTGGTTTATGGAGGAGATAAAAAGCTGGTCATAATATCTTATAATGATGTTAGTTTTTAGATAGATCAGAATGATCTAAAGTCATAATCAATATATGTTTTTTTTCTCAACAGAGGAGCTGTGATTTGGAAGAGTTAAAATAATCCAGTTATTGTAGATTCAATATATGAGTCTGAATATATATCAGCTTTTGATGCATCCAGGAAATCCATTTGGATTTATATCTTTTTCTAGGACCTTGATGTAGTACCTAGTAGTAAAGATATTATCACATTGTCTTGTGATAATACTCTAAAAATGTCTCTTGAAAAAGAACCAAGCTCACACTTACAAAAAAAGAATATACTCTTAAAGTATCACCTCTTGAGGGATTTCTATAAGAGGGGTGGTGTTAAAATAAGAGTATTAACCAAGGAAGTGAATGTGGTGGACTCTATGACTAAAGTCCTATCTTAGTATAAGCATGAGTATCACATGAAAACTAGTGGACTTATGGTTGTTAGTAGTTGGCTATAGTGAACGTGAGAGACTATTGGAGTTGGTTCCCTAGAACCAACTTCTATAGAATTTATGATAACCTATGTTCATAGTTTTTGAATATTAATAAATTTCTTATCATATCATGATTTTTCTTCTGTGTAACATTGCATGTGATAATGTGCCAAGAGTATTTGTCACACTAAAAGGTGATAGTAGGTCCTTTATATGATGAGAACCTAGAAGTGATACAACACTATTCATAATATATGTTATATAACTGTATGATATCATTAGAGGGAAAAAATGATACATGATATTATTTGTGGAGACTTATAGGACAATGAGGCACCTTCTCATGGTATACTCCCTTAGTAATATCTATTAGGATATTATGAGAACATGACCCACCAGTTGAAAATCCACATATATATGTGTCATTGGATGTTACTATATGTGGATCTATGTATTGGCCCTTAGATTTTAATTTTATTATTAATGAGTATTATGAGTAACGTACTTTGATTTATTGATGAAAACCATGAAGAAAAATGTTCACAGTAAAGTATGATACATTGGGTGCGCCACACGTAACATTGCATTAATGAATAATGAAAAAAGGATTTATCCCATTTTTTCTTTAATAGAAGTTGATATCTCAGGCTCTATGATGGAAATGATATAGCCTAAATAAATCCATGGTCATGGTGTCCTATAAGAAAGTTCTATTTTTGGGAAGTCAAAGAAAGATACATTGAGCACATAGGTTGATGGCACTGATATGCAACCTGCTTGATTTGAGATATTGTGATAAAGTGATTATATTACACAATAAGCATTTTTATGAGGTATTATGTCATTATGAAATTAAATTATTTCTCTATGGGTGACTTGTCACGTTGCTAGATGCTAACCTTGTATTTTAGGATGCTCCACCTAATTCCACTGAGAAAGAGGCCTATAGGTTCATAAACTAAGTGTATCCAGAATCTCTGTTAAAAAATATATAATTTAATATTTAATATTTTGAATTAATATTATTCCCATATGTGGTTTAATAATTATTCATGTATTCTTGATCGCATATATCCCGTCACCATTTATTAGAGAGAATATAACTCAACTATCACTCTAAATCTACATAAACAATACTCAATGTAGAAATATAAGTATAAGAATAGAATAAAATGGAATAAATCAACTATCACGCTAAATCTATGTGATAAATGAAGGATATAGAAAACAAGAGATCAAGAAAGATACATGAGTTCATCAAAGGGATTGTAACATCATTTTTTTACTTTTAACATTGGTTATATAACAATGTTATAAATATTGTTTTTATATTTGGTATTTTAGTCAATTTAGAAATATATTTTGCATGATGTTTATATGAATAGCTGACATTAACAAACTCCCTAAAATAAAACACTCAAGAAGATTCCACATCAGTTGTATTATAATTTATGTTCAATCTATTTTTTACATTTATTATTACTATAATAAATGTAATATATTTTTTAAAATATATTTAATCAAGACTACTATAACCAACTTGTAATATAATAACATTGAAGCAACACAACAAAAACTTCTAGTGATCAAACATGAAGTATAATTATTTAATAACTATTTACTTCAAAACATGGTTACAAATTCAATTTTTTTAAAAAAAATTCATAGTTAAAATACAAATTATACATTAAAATTATAAATTGATGAACAAAAAATGAATCAAATATGTGATATAATCACCCCATACAACCTATATATTATTCGACTATTTCCCATTATATGGTTGATGATCATCAAAGTTATACCAATAAAAAAGAAACTATCCATCATCCATTCCCCATATTCAATAAATAAAAATAAAAGTGAAAATAAATCCTAACCTGGTTGGAAGCTATAATTATCTCAATTTTAATTATTTCTTATATAAATCTCAGTACATCACTATCTATGGAGCATTAGCAGTAAGTAGTTTTTTCTTGTGGATAAAAAATATACAATATCTAATGAACACTAATAAAAAAAATAGAATTCAAATCATTAGTTTAATTAAGATAATGTGTACACTGTAATGAAATATTTGTTTCATAACTCCCAAGATAAGGAAGAATTCAACACTTAATTACTTCATTATGAAATATTTAGAAACATATTTGTTTATTTATCTATCACACATTTTCCTCATTACTAGTGAAAAAAATTATGGTTCTATTAACTCATTCACTAACTTCATATTGTATTGAATACAAAGTCTATGATGATACCTAATAAAATACAAAAATTGAAAGAAAATTACATCAAATTTATATAAATGAACGGAATATGATTATCTACTTACATATATAATACTATAATCACTATTCAACCTAATATATCTATAGCTGTAATATCGAAGATATCCTTCCCAAAAATAATCAACATACAATCTGGAAAAAAAATTCAGATATCATTTGAAGCTTATAAACATCCAAAAACATAAATTCATATGATAATAATTTATGAATCCCATTAGATCAATTAGTACTCAATGTCTAAGGTTCCTGTTATTTCTTTCTATAAAACATGTCTGTACCATTAAGGCATTCCTATATATATATATATTAAGATAAATTTTAAAGAATATTAAATTAAGGATATAATCTATGCATACCTAAGTGGTTAGTTGTTATACAATTATAAATGTAAAATGAATAAATTTCTACAAATCTATCTAACTATTGCTACCACGTAAATAAGGAACATCACTCCAGTTGATGCATCAATAATATCATGCATCACCACCCTAAGCTAATACATATTTATCTACTGATGATGTAAGGTATCTATAATATAATGTATGATATCATATTCTATAATATAATACTTTGGAACCCCAATATATAACTCACTGTAAATGGTAAATTTTGGAGGGGTAGGGGGAGGAGTGGGATATGCAGGTTGAAACTATCTCTAAAAATCGGTAAACATTTAATGCATTGAAAATATAATCCCCTCATTCACCATCACACCAATATCTTAAAATTTTTATTCTAAAGAGTCTATTTTAATTTTATATATTTACTCCTTCAAAGAATTAACATAACAATAAAATATTTTTTTAAAGATGCACTAACCTCGTATCCTCGTATGTGACTCAAGTGTTCTTTATTTCTTAATACAGTAGAAAAAATACCCTTCCAACCCTTGGGTATCAAGGTCTCTAGTGTTCTCTTCTTCTTTTGTGATTCCTATAGAGAATATTTTAAAAATTATTTCTAGTGTTATAATATAAAAATATTTTAGAAATAACTTCAATTTCCTCTTAAAATATTTTTAGATATTTTCTTTGAATCCTCTTTAAAATATTTCTTTTTTATCATCATATGATCCCTTTTCCATTTTTCATGTCATGTTGTGTGAGGAGGGGAAATCTATATGAATCCCGAATACCTGAATTTTAATTTTTTAAATTTCTCTACCATCATTTGTTGTTCATGTAATAGATACCTTCCACAAGATAACGTATGAGGATATGCGTTCTTTTCATGGATCCATTGATGATATAACCTTATTTCCTATTAATTAAGGACAAAAAAATCATAAATACGATTATTTTTAGTGATTGTATAAAAACCACTTAAAATAGTTTACATTTCACATACAAAAAATGATTCTTGTTATCCACTTTCAAAAAAGGTTTTCATGTATCTTCATTTAAAAAAATATATAGTTAACATTTGTTTTAATTTTTTTATTTTATAAAAAATGAAATCTAAAGTTAGTTTTTACTTAAAATCCATAAATCATTTTGTAAAAAAAGACACACATCTATTTCTAACTTATTTAGTGTTAGGTAAATCATATTTCATCTGAAAGTGAGAAGAAAATAATGATCAGTATTACTAAAAACATATCAGGATAAATAAAATAAGGATAAATGATATTATAAAAATTTCCTCCCATAGCCAACTAGTATCATTTGTGTGATACATCAATAATTATAAATCAAAATGATAAATTTTTATTGAGATTTGACATCCATGAAATATATAAATTATTTTGAATTTTTACTTATAAGATTACCATTACCATCAAAATCAATATGTGTCCTCTTCTCCTTGCTACAAGTAAGTGATAATTTAGGTAAACGTGGGATACCATGTTTACCAACCCTGGAATACTTTTATCCGCTTATTGAAGTAGGGGAATTATGTGTAGAGGGATGGGGAATATCCTTAGAAAATGTATATGGAGAGACCTCCCTAGAAAATTGAGATGATTCAGATGTTTTTTTAAACATGTTCCTAAAAATAAATTTAACAAAAAATTATTAAATGATGATCCAAATCTAACTATTGATTAATAAAATTGAATAAATATTGTAAAATAGTACAAAAAAAGCATACATAATTTTTTTATTATATTCATTGAAGTAGTTTACTATAATGGTAAAAATATATTGGAAACATTTTTTGATGTTTGAAATGATATTGAAAAAATAAAATAAAAATTATGTAATATTTAAAATTAAAAAATATCATAAAAATTTAATATTAATATGTAATTATTTTTAAATTACTAAACAAACAATTATTATATTTGTTAAATTATGTGATGTAAATTAAATATATAAAATATATTACATTTTATATAATTTGAAAATTTAAATGGGAAATAAATATATAGTACCTGTAATATTAGGAGAATACTTAAGGTTTGTTTTAGCATATTCTTTCTTCATAATCATTCCATATGACATGATCCATGTCTTTTTCATAGTCATAAATATACTAATATATTTCTATGGAAGTAGATATCTCATATGATTTATTATCATCATCATCTTTTCCATCTCCAAAATATTATTTTTTCTTAAAGAGCAATAGTCCACTGAACATTTAATGGATCAAGAACATAGATTTTTTTATATAAATGTGTACTTTATAAACAAGTCATTTTTGTATCTCAATATATAAAGATATACTAGTGTCATTTTGAATTCATCATGTTTAATAATACTATTACCAAAAACCCATTTACTGTTAATGAAACACATAAACATGAAATTTTAATGTAATAAATTTCTTATATATCTTTAAAAAATCCATAATATAAAGTTCAAATGAAGATTGGGTTTTGTCTCTTGCACTCAAAAAATTAATTTATTTAGTGAACACTAATACAATATTATTATGAATTGAACTTATGTTTTCATAGTCATTAGTATAAAATGTATAAAAATTAATTCTATACTCAGACCATGTTATCACATTTAAACTTGGGTCAGTAGCTAAGAACATAAATATTTCTGGCACATTATATATAAGACACATAGTCCCTTTAATACATGGAAAAATAGTTTTATTATGCTCAATAATTCTCATATATCTTTCTTATTCAGATAACATTGTTTTAAAAGATTAATATATGATTTCATATGTACGCCATATGTTCTATTTAAGATGTATAAATGTGATTTCATTATTTTCTCACCTATCAGTGAATTAATTTTCATTCCACATATAACCTTTCCCCAAAAATAGACTCATTTAGGGAAAGATATAGGAAAATAAATATGATACACTATAGATAAGTAGTCCATATAGAACTCCTCCACCACCTCAAAAATATACTTCTCAATAATGGAGGATTCTTGTTAATGTGAATTATTAACATACCAATTCAATATATTCATATACCTTTCAGAAGTAGGTATCTAATGTATGTATAAATGTCCACATAACATTATTTATCACCCCAAATGAACCATTAAATGTATAACATCTCAGAACCTACACTCCCATATCTAATGATGTAATCATAAAATTTACATTTCCATCTTTGATACTGATAATTGTGACCCAATGTTTTCCCATCCATACCCTACAATATAAAAAGGAAATACATGATCACTTTCAAAGTCAATAACCTTTTTGTTGTATAATTTTAAAGAGTTATGAAAAAGCATTACATAAACAATACCAATGTTGTTAAATGGTCATTTCTCCCAATCAACCTAGATTTTCTTATTTTACATTAAGTTGTCATAATCATCCATATGAAATCACTTATATCCATAATTTTTTCGAACTCATTATTTAAAACCTAAGGAAAAATAAACATAATTAGGGTGAGCTCAAATGCTTAGTAAGGGTAAAAATAAGAATTAATAATTGAATTCCATGAAAGGGCATAAGAAATATATAAAGTTATGAAAATATAATCAAAGTGAGTGAGAAAATCATAAAATAACTCATACCCATTAATACCTATATCATCAATCACGAAATAGAGAAAAAGGATTTAACAAAGGAATTATTCTTAAGTATCAATAATCGTAAGCCATGTGAAATCAAGCATGATCTAAGTAAACATTATAAACCCTTGGTAATAATAGATAAAACATGTTGGTAGCTTGGAATATCATCATCATTAAACACTTAAAAACCCCTAAAAACCATTACAATTTGAGTAACCATATGTTTCACTTATAATATAATTATTTAGAGAACATAATCATTACCCAATGAATTGAAACATTATCTAAGCGCACTCATCATATAATCTATAACTAGCTTAATCAGAACTACCTGGGTGCACCCAATGCATATAATGTTTAAGAACCACAAATAAAGTATATATATCTTATAAATAATCATAAAGCGCATAAAAAACAATTATTACTTTCATAAATTGATTAACCCATGGAGAAGAAATGGTTTTTATAATAATATTTTTGAAACCTGATTAACTCGTAGAAGAGAAATTGGTTCCACAAAAATTTATTTGAAATATGATTAAACCATGTAAAAGAAATGGGTTCCATAAAAATTTATTTGAGATAATATTAATATATCTATAAAAATAATTGGGATGGTATCAATATAAAATATCTCCACTAAAGAATAAGTAACAACAAAGGTTGTTGTAATTGATGAATTAAAATTACATTAAAAGATCTTTAAAGAAATTTTTCGGAAAATAGACTTTTTATTTTAGAAAAAACATTTTAAAAACGAAATATTCCTAAGATATTGAGAAAATAATATTCCTTGAAAATAACCATAGAAACAGATAAAGGAATATTAAAAAATTATTTAAAACATTTCTCGAAGAAAACAATATTTCTATTTTGAAAAAAAAAATTTAAGAAAAAATTAAAATCCTTTTATTTTATAATAAAATTGAAAATGTATAAATTATGCTTCAAAAAAAATAATGGTCATGAAGGAAGAAAATTCCATTAATTTTGAACATGTTAAAACAAATATTCCTTTCACATTTTTGGTAAAATCCAAATGGTAATTGTTTAGAAAATGACATGAAGATTCCCTTCAAACATATTTTAAAATGTCAAGCATGGGTAAATATTTATTTTATAAACCATTTGAATAATTTTAAAATATTTCTTCAAATAATTTTTAGAAAACATTGTTTTTGGAAGGATAAATATTTCTGACTAATGAGAGAAATAAAGTAGGATTCTCTTAAAAACATTTCCTTAAACTTTTTAAGTACCAAAGTGTGAAAAAAATGGTACTATTACATTAAAATATGATATATAAATACAGGAGAATTAAATTAATTGGGTATATTTAAAAAAGGATCAAATAATTTCTTTATACTGAAATTCAAGAATAAAGAATCTCAATTACAATGAGATTTTGAAATAATCCCCTCAATGATCATAATGTGGAAGTGAGAATTAATCAATGAATCAATAATGTGTTCCAAATACAAATACGCATAAAAAAATTTGGAGTATAACATAATATAATCAAAATTTATTATACACATAATATTTTAATATTAACAAAAACTAAGAAGTAATATAACCCAATGAAATGAAATTGAGTTATGAAATTATTTACCACTTGGTAATTTTCATGTTAAATAACCTTGGATGAAATAATTCAAATTTAAAAATAAAATGCCACAAATAAATAATTATTTATTGTATTTCATGTAAAAGGGTTAGTATATACACTATATAAAAGAAATTAAGTGCATAACATTACTATATACCTCAATGAAATGAAATTGAGATAAAATCCATTACCTCATGCTTTCTTTTGGTTGAACTTGATTTATCATCCTATATAGTGGTTTTAAAAATTTTATTAACTTATTAATGAAAAATATTAATATTTATAATATAATATATGATCCTTTAATGCTCCCAACATGCAGTTAGGGTGGTAGGAGGGGAGGGGTTTTGGGTGCCAGTTGTGGGGTTGATTCCTCAAACCATTTATTTATAGGTTTTACTTATAGAATGTGTGAGAATCCATATTTAGGTTATCACATAATATTTATATATAACCCATTAATATCATATTTTAACATTTTTTAATAATATTTAATTATTTTCATTGTTTTAGGTGTTAATCGCCTTAAATTCTCATTCGTTCTTTGTTATGAAAATCATAGTTCTCGTACATATAATACTATTATATTATCTCCATAATAATAATTATGATATAATTATCATATTTATACATAAATTATACTTTTAAAACCAATCCTAAAATATGGTTATGTAAAATTAATTATGTTATGATTATGGAGGTGGTAGGTCATACGTACACATGAGTAATGTTTCCATTTTTCAATTATCATTATGGAAAAGAGGTAAGTAATATTAATATTTAAATAAATATCATAATATCATATATACCATATTATTTCCTTAAATATAATTATATATATAATCCATGTGGTGTGGTGATGAAAATTTAATCACATCGCTTCTTGAAGGCGGTAGTCCACACATAGACGAAGGATGTTATCATATTTTTAGTGTAAAAAAAGAAAATGATATATTATATTTTTATAATGATAAATATATCATGATTATAATTTTTAGTTAATGTATCTCACATATATTCATTAAATTTATCCTCATTAAATTAAATGTAAAACATTAGTGAGAAAATGAATCACATCACTTCTTAAGGCAGTAGTCTACCATACACACGAACGATGTTATTGTATCTCCTAAAGAAAATAAAGTAAAAAAGTTGTATATTATATAATGACTCCATAGTTATAAATTTGTTATAAATATCACACATATATATATTATCTATCACACTACCCAACTTTGAATGGTGTTAATGGAAGAATGACTGACATCAGTTTCTGAGGTGGGAATCAAAATTTATATATATATTCTTTTTTCATTGTATTCGATTTATCACCCATAAAATTCTCAACACATAATGATAAATCTGGGGAGTGAACCTTATTTAACCCTGAGATCCATGTTTTTATCTTCTAGAATGTAATTTTATTTATATTTATTGATGTAAAATTATTTATTTTCTTATTTTATTTTATGTTTTATACTGGTTTTCTCATATATGAATCATGGGAAGATTAATATTTATGATTTCATGCATAAAACAGATTGTGTAATTATTTGAGCTTATTTGAATCCTCTATCACTATTTATCTTTTATGAGTGTATTCTAGATTAGATTATTTGAAAAAATATATAAGTTATAACTAATTACAATGCATCTATTAGTAATGAGGTAGTATGAAATATAGACACAAATATTCATAACACATTTCTTTTTTCACGTGTTTTTTGATTTTATGCCATGAAATGGGATACAAAAAAATAAATTATTGATGGTTATTAGTGACTTGAATTATTTTTCTGATAAAATACTATGGGGTAAACTAGTAAAAAATTATATACCACACTTGTTTTAGTGGGTATAAATAAATGAATCAATGTTTTATTATGTATCCCTTGAGAAAGATGAATATTGAAAATTTAGAGAAACCTAACTTACTTGATCATGACATATCAAAATATATTTTATTATCATATTCTAAATACTCTCTTATAAATAAAAATCTAAATTTTCCCTGATCCCATTAATTTTCTAAATAGTATATTTTATTCTTGTTTAGTGATTCTCTTTATTAGAAAATGAACTTTGTAAGTTGTTTTACTATAAAATTTAAAATAAAAAGTAATAATTAAATCGATGAATGCAGATAAAATGATTACATTTATACTGTTTCTAAATTTTTTTCCATCATATAGAATTGAATAGTGATGGTTCTCCACATAAACAAATTGTAATTATTTTATATGAAAATATCTTATAGGATCGTGTGAATGTTTTATTTTCTTATCCTTCAGAAGTAATAAAAACTTTATTATACCATAAATAACCATATAATAAGTAATATTATGAAATTCATAGAACCCACTCTATCATTTTGTTAATCAATGGAAGTGTAAAATGATATTTTCTTGTGGATGAGTTAAAATTATCATAGTATATGAAAAATATTTATCCAATGAAAGTAAACGTGGGAATAAAATCATTCTTGTAATTATAAATCATAATGATTCCTCCCTTATTTGGAAAATATTATATTGGGATCACCCAATAACTACCCAATACAGTATATGTGACAAAACCTAAAAAAATTATAATTTTAGCAGTACAAACATCATTCTTGTTGGGTTTGAGACTTCTTTTACATTCTAATTTTGGATAAAATTATAATTCAATTAGTATTATATGTTTGAATACAAGTGAATCGATTCTATTTTTGTTTAAAATGGATCGTGCCAAGGTTATTTTATGGGTTCTAAAAACTATGAAAAAACATTATTCTTTTTGCTAATTATGATTTTCATAAATGAACACTTAAACTGTTACACCAACTAAGTAACAACGTGTTAGAGTTAAAGTTATGATGAGTTTTATAAATTACATTTATCAGTCATGGTTTCTTTTTAGGTACATATAGAAATAATGTTTTATTAAGTATGTTATATGCCATGTGTTAAGGGTTTGGTTGGATGGATACCATGACATGTGGTGGGCATCATATATATGTATTATGCTTTGAAATATCAAATATTTTCATGTTTTCCTATCGATAATTTTTCTGAGAAATGAGTAATTGTTACCTAATGTATGATTTTTAATGATTTATGGTTGGAAGTATCTTATCAATGAATTTTAGAGAATTTGAAATATTATGAAGGTTAATAATGGAAATCATAGTGAAACATGATTTCATTACATAATTCTAATTTAGTACTGGAAGACACTATGATGTGAATACTTAGGAGTGTGCCATAATTCTTTTATAAGATTAAATTATTGAATACTGAACTATGGAAAATATAACGTTATGGAATAAATGATTTGGATAAGATAACTTGAGGAGGAAAACTTTTTCATGGGTAATGTGTTGTACTATGATGTTAAGAATTAGGTTGTGACCACTTTTGTTATGCCGTAATGTAGATAAAAGAAGGAAAGTAAAGCTTCAATAAAATTTTACACCATAATGATGCATCACTCATTGAATATGTTTTTTGGAAATATATATAAAATTGCATATCATTGCCATTTTTTTATAGTTGTAGTGTAATTTTTCTAGAGATATGTGTTGTGTCATGACAAAGACCACTGAATTGTGATGAATAAAAATATAAAAATTAATTTTTTTATACCTATACCATTTTTGGAAACTTAAATTTATCTTTTTAGAGAGAAAAGTTTCAAATAAAAAATAGTTTTAAGAAATAATTTGATATAAATTGGGGTACTAAATAATAAGAAAGAAATATTAGAGATATAAGGGGAAATTTAGGTGGAATATATCTACAAAAACATGTGACACTTTAACACTTTTTTATTCACTTTTAGTAGATCACATACCTTAGTTTTTTGTTTTAGGGTAGAAGGTTGGAGGGTAGGTTTTTTAGTAATTATTGAAACCTCTCCCAAGTATAACATTGATCAAACCTTTGGTTCATGTTAAATCACGAGGTGGTAAACACTTGGTGTTTGGTTTTGTAATGATGAGTGATTGAATTATTGTAGTATTTTGTTTTTAATATTAATTATTATTGGGTTTTTATATTAATCAATTCTTTTATATCTATTTATCTTTCTCTATACATGACTAAGGTTTATTAATTGATGAATTTTCATTTAATTCATGAATTATTTTCTTAAATTCCTTCTCAATAATGGATTGAGTTTGAATGATTATGTTTAAATGTTATTTTATACCACATAGTCCCCAAATAAATAAAATTAATTTACAATAAGGAAAAAATATTTTATTGATTAAGGAGTAAATACTAAACCAAGGGTTTATATAGATTTATTTCTAATAACATCATGATCAGTCATTAAGAGCATTATAATTTAAATTATCTCATGGTCTGAAATTTATAAAAACCTGGTAGGTCTTTATTCATTGTTCTTATATTTTGTTATAAATTTACTTTACATCATTCAAATAGATGATCTTAACTTTTGAGATAAATTTTTATGTTATAGAACCTTTTCTTAATGAGTTTCAACTCAGACTATCCATATACTACATCATAATAGTTAGTGATAATAAAGATAAATATAATAAATTCTAAATATAATTCCTTCTTGGAATTAATGAATCCTCATTTGGGGTATTTTTTTGATTACTTTATCAGGGACTTATTAAATTATTAAAATTTGAAGTTTTACAGAGAAGGTAAAATCATTTATTTTAGCATTTATTTTATTATTTTATTATTCTTGGTATACCATTTTTATTCTTTTCAAGATAAATATTTTTGATAAACGAGAATTCAACTTGGTAAAAGGTTATGAAATATTAAGAAGATTTTTTTAATATGATCCCTAGTTAGAGATGAAATTTAATAAGTAAAATAAGGAAAAAAATATATTTTAGTAGATTGAGTATAATAGATGGATCAAATTATGTAATTAATATAACTAATGAAAATGAATTTAATGAAGTATGAATTACCTTCAGGTGTGGGGGAAAAGAAAATTATTCGAGTTCCTTTAGGAGGATATAAATAAGCATTAAATAAATTCAGTGATCATTCAAATGATCATAAATTCACTTCAATTAATTTAGTCACCACATGAAGATCATAAATAAAATTAAAAATATTATTTAAAATTTATGATAAATTTCTATATAATGGTCTCTCAAATAATGTGATACGTTATATAATTTTCAAATAATTTTTAGGAGAAAAAACCAAATAATAGATTGAAAGCATGGAATCATGTTATATCACATCATGTGATAAGATGGAATAATATTTCTTAACAAGATTTTCACCATATAAAACATTGAATCTTCACTTAAATATTCCAAATTTCATATAATTTAAATCATACCCCATTTATGATACATGAGATATATTTAAATATTTGTTAATAAAGTTTTCCCATCATGGTCAATAGATGGGGTTAATCATTACAACCTTTTAAAAATGGTCTATCTAAATCTAATAAGTTAAAATTTTGATGTTATTTTTAGAGGATCATTAATGAAGAAAATATTGAAATATAATTATTTCCTACGAGATGAAATGTAGAAGAGTTTTTTTCAATGAAAAGAAAAGGAACAACAACCAAAATGAGTTCACATGGTAGATACAAATATATTATTAGCCGCAAAATTATGGTCCTTGTTGAAGAAATTGGATACCATGATATCCATGGACTAACCCCAAGGTATGTACATTGAAAATATTAATTTCAATTATTTTAATTGGAAAAAAATAGGGATGGTTTCCACAATGAAATAAGGGTTTTAAACAAAGATAATTTGGGTTTCAATAATAACAGTAAGGATTATCACTTTAGAGTTACATATTTTTATTTTAGGAGACCTTATCATCATTAATGATAAGAACCTTCACTAGAATCTTACAAATCGGAGTAAAAGTATAAGAATGTATAAGATAGTTATACTTTCCTCAACAACCAAAATGCAGTGGAAAACTTGAAACAATACAAGTAAAAAGTACTAAATAATTTAATCCAAAGAGAAGGGTATCCAAAAACCTTGGATAAAGGTCCCTTGATTTATAATTTCAAGAAATCCTATCTGACCCACACCATGGTAAGTCGTTGATATGAATATCGGAGTCTGTCTTTCCATCCCCACAAGCCCTCGAACTTCAAGGTAGTCGACACCTCTATCTTCTTATCCCCAGAAGACCTCGAATGTACTCAGCAAAATTCGGAGTCGCACAAAGCAATTATGAATAACATGTTCAGTACACACAAAGCAATAAAGTCTCTCCCTCTAGAAATCACTTTAGTAGCATGTAATATATAGATTGATCAACCTCAGTCAAAGTTATGAGCTCTTTAAAATGAGCTTCTATTTATAGGCACATCTTCAATGACTAGCTCCCTCCTCCAACTGTCATATTTTTCGTTGAATTTCAGAGGGACCTATACACATTTCACTCAAACTGTGGTTGGTTAGAAACAGAATGCATAAAATTGATTTATAACTCAAACAAGAGTAAGCAAAAATATGATTTCTTAACCAAATAAATTTTTCAGACTATAAGGAAAAATAAAAGTTTGTAGTCTAACCAAAAAACCTTTAGGTGTCTATAATACATGAATATCCATATTTTGTCTTTAAAAGAATTTGGAACCTGAATTCTATAGATTTTTAGAGTCTGAATTTCAAGGAAATTCGGAGTCTGAATTCATAAGAATTCAGAGTCTGAACTCAGAAAGTTCAGAGTCTGAATTCAGAGAATTCGGAGTCTGAACTCAGAAAGTTCGGAGTCTGAATTCAAAGAATTCGGAGTATGAACTCAGAAATTTTAGAGTCTGAATTCAGAGTATTCAGAGTCCGAACTCAAAGAATTAAAAACCTGAATTCGGATAATTCAAAGTCTGAACTCAGAAAGGTCGGAGTCTTAATTCAGAGAATTCAGGGTCTGAATTCGAATCCTAAAAACAGAATGCTCTATATCTAAGTATTTATAAGATTCCAAGGTTTTAGTTACGAAACCTAATTTTATACTTAGAAGGAAAATGAGTGAGATTATAATATGAACAATGAAAACATGATAAGGATAAATTTTCCTTAGGGAAGGAAAATTTCCCTTATAAAAGCGAAAGAGGTTAAGGAGAAAATTTCCTTGAGGAAGGAATATTTCCTTATGGAAGGAAAATTTTATTTATTAGGATAAAATACTTTTTTCCTTAAGATAGAGTGTTTGTGATTCTCAAAACCTGAAGGAATGAAAAAGTCATAAGGAAACCTTATTAACCTAACAATATCCCCATTTTTTGAAAGCACAAACATCCTTACGAAAAATAATATAAGGACTTAGAAAATATTTTTTTGGACTTTGAAAATAAAACTTATCTCCCTTAACACATGAGAAATGATGAATAGGACTAACTACCCCTTAGGCTTTGGAAACCCTATAGATCATATTCTTGATTTCTGGATTGAGACTTAGCATTTTTTTGCATACGAAAATCTTCTAGGATAAGAATTACCCCTTAGATGAACTCACCCTTAGGGAATTTTTTTATTTTACTTTGTATTATTTTTAAACATTTATTTCTCCCTATTTTTTATTTTCAAAAAGGAATACAGGGAATTGAAAAAAATATGGTACCTGAAATATTAGTACTAAACAAACAAAAGAAGATCTACCAAAAAATTTCATTAGGATTGGAAAAATTTATTCAAGGAATAAATACAACAAAAGATCGGAATTGAACAAAATTATCCTTTCATATCCTTCGACATCAACTTCATCACTATGGTTTTGAGCTTCTTGAGATCCTTGTGATATTCCTCTACATGTTTGAGAAGCTGATCCTGATCATCTGTTTTCTTTTCTAAGGTTTTTATTTTTTCTTCCTAAGACTTAAGAGATTTTTCCTATCCCTTTAGAACATCTTCTTGCTTAGAAAATGTTTCCTCAAGTTCAATTCTATGATCTCTTTCCCTCTACCAAATCTAAGAAATTGAATATTACTTCCCATTCAGATCTTTCACTTCTTGCATCCAGGAATTCTATTTCAGAGACAAATTTTCCTCAAAACTATTTGTGAGATCCTTGATCTTCACATATTTGGTGTCAAATTAATCCTTGACACTCTCTTGTAATTCATCAATAATTCTCATGTCTTCTATAGTTTTCTTTGACCAGTTGGTCATCTTCTTGCAAGATCTTTTGTGGGATTCGTAGTTTATAAAAAGGTTTAGAAAACAGCCTCAAGCTTGGCAGACTTATCCATAACCATGGATACTGAATCTAATTTATGATTTAATATGTGTTGAATCATCTATCATCTGAAGTCTACACTGAGAAATATACAGATAGTTCCAATAAGCCTTTTCAAATATTGGAATTGTCACGAACCGAATCTGGTCGCCACCAAAACCGACACCAAACCCAGCCCGTGACAAGGCCCAAATGGGTGTTTCTAATCTCCATGGGCTGGCACAAGTTCCTGGGTATCATATAATGATAATTGGGAATGATTTACCCGATTTTATAAACATTAAAAAACAAAAAAACTCAATAAAACAAATCTGGATTTTTCAACTAAAAACATCTTTTAAAAAATTTCAGAACTGAATTACATAAGTTAAAAATATATTTAAATACCATTAAAAATGTAAAAAAACAAATAGGGACAGCCCAATAACCCTCATGGAAAGGGGAACTACCCTTAAGCCATCTCCACAAGACTTCACCACCAAGGACCTTCCAGAAACCCGAACCACTAGAACAAAAAAATGTACCCAACCTGCGACAACAAAACAAACCAAGTCTACTTACACCAAAGGGTGTAAGTAGGGTGTGATCCAAATCCCAATAGGATACCACCACTAATAGATTCCATGTGATAAACATTTAATGATGAAAATCATGCAAGTTTTCAAAAACATGAGATGCTAGTTTAAATTTCTAAAAGATGCAACATTAAATAAAAACAGTTTTCAGGTGGGATAATTTAAAGAATAAAAACATTTAAAATAAATACCATAGCTACTGAATTTTCCAGCCTCTCATACCATATGCCGACAGTTAGAACAAAATATCCAGTGAGCACAAGCAATGGGAAATAACCCCTAGGCACTACCTAGCTGTGGGTCCCAGGTACCTCGTATCTCGGTGAGAGTAACCATCACAAATATCTGTTCTCGTGCACGTGCCACTAGTAGTGAACTTACCCATAACCTAGTGGTCCCCAATAATCATCATCATAGTTTAGTTAGAGTGGTAAGCGTCAATCTTTCTAAGTGAAACTGAGGCCAAACCCCACGGATTCACTAGCATACTAGTACACGTCCACCCACCTAGATACCCGGGTTTTCCCTTTGTGCTCAAACAAGTTTAACAAGTCAAGATATATATACTTTTTACATGAAAATTTCATTTCCATATAAAAAATTCACCAAACAGCCCACATGTATACCACACAAGTCACAAAATTATACTTTTCATTCAAATAGATTTTGAAATCTGACTCATACAAAAATAGCCCACAACACTCTTCACATTACATTGACACTTCCACAAATCCTTTAAAAATTTTTTATAAACCATTCCAAGACATTCTAACTCACATAATAGCCCACTCAAATAACATATAATACCACTTTCATCAACAAAATTCAATTTTCACAACACACTCACACAAAACGTCCCACAACCATGTTTTGCAGCTCTCTTTCCATTTTCAAAAACATTTCATCACATTCTAAAACATTCTAAAAAAAATATCTGAAATCTTAAATAACCACCATACCTTTAGAAAACCCATATTAGGTGAACACACACCCCAAACAGTACATATACACCCTTTTATCCACTTTTTTTAACCAAACAAAACATTCACAATTTTCATAAAACAACTCAAGGGGTGTAACTATGTCTTGCGCACAAAACCCATTTCAAAACCCCTATTTAAGACCAAAACCATACCAATTCCTATCAAAAATATAATTTTCAGCCCTATATACATTTATAAAAACACATTCAAGTGTTATAAAATAACCTTGAATAATACCACAAAAGATACAAATGCAAACACACATTTTTCTAAAATGACCTCAAGAAGTATAATAATGTTTTACAAATCAAACCTATTCAAAAACCTTTTTTAGGACCACATGACACTAGTAAATTACCAAACCAGAATTGGTAGTCCAAACAAGATTTAATAAACCAATTTCATAAGTTATAAACCACACCCAAATAAAACCCCATGAGTTACACATGAAAACACCCAATTTCATGTTAAAAAACGACAATAAAATTTAACACATAACCAAATCAATCATAAACAGTTTTCACACCACACCCAACATACGAGGAATATGAAAAATGGTTAAATACAGTAATCTAACTCATTAATAATTGTTTACACATGGAACCACCTACCTTTGGAGTCAAAACCCTTGAATCTTGGTGTGAAACCTCAACCTCACCTCCGCTGCACCACAAGGATGTGAAAACAAACCCTAAACCATAATATGTCACCAAAAATACCCCAAATAAAACCCTAGGTATGAAACCTATCTTTTGGAAACTCTATAAATTTATGAAAGTGGGAGGAAACCCTAAAGAGAAGGAAGGAATTGAAGAGAGAAACACATACCCAAAATAATCTTGAAGAAAACGACCCAAAATCCACCATCATCTGAATTTGAAAACATCCAACCATTAATGGGAGGTTATAAAAAAGATTAGGAGATCTTTTAGGAATAGTAATGGGGAAAAAAGTAAAAATAGAATATGTTATTAAAGGATAAATTTACCTCTCCAAATATGGACGAGTTCTAAAATCTAGTGAAGTTTCGACCAGTTTCTCGATTCTATCGAGCTCCAAATTGTAGGAAGAGGGAATGCGGTCACGCCTTATGTAAGTGTTCTCGGGTGAGAGTTGGAATCACCAAAAAAACGCAAATAGTGAAGGATATATTAAAGAATTAAAATTTATTTTTAATGTAGAAAATGGGCTTTCGGGAAGGCCCAATTCCTTACATAAAAACCCATATCCACCATGATTATGGATTTCTAAATGGTCCAAATTAATATGGTGGTGTTAATAGGTCAGGGGATGACAATTAGGAATTAGAATGAATTAAAAATGTTGAAAAATAAAGGAGTTATAAAGGAATCAAAATTTATTTTTAAATCTGGAATTGGGCTCACGGTTTGGCCCAATTCATAAAAACTCCCCCATTCCTCCATAAATGCTTGGAAAACCCTCAAAACAAAGAATGAATGGAAATTAAATGGAATTTAACTCTAAAATAAGTCATGTATGTAAAAATTATCCCCACCATGAAAACCTTCCACCCCGGGAAGTCACATCAAGGCCAAAGCAACAACCAAACCCAACTGAGAAACCAAGAGGTACTCCCTTGCCAGGTTTCACCCCCAAAGGCCAAAACACCTCCAGTGATCAATTAAGGATTACTATCATAACCAAAAAATACACCACTTTCCTGAAATTATCAATAACATTCATACTTTATCCCAAAAGAAAACTCCTCAAACACTATCCGAACAAGAATCAAACAATTCACCCAAACGAACAACAACATCAAACAAGGTTACACTTACCTTTAACTAAACCATTGGGTACTCTCCAATCCCAATGTTTACTCAAGGAATATGTTGGTAGCTAGATAGTTCCGAATAAGACTACCTACTACCAAGCCAAGACCATGGATAAATCTAAGTTATTGGTACGGGGTGGACACAAATAGGCTCCCGCCAAAAAGATAGCCTATATTTTTCTAAGACATAATCATGACACTAACAGGGGAGGCCTGAACGGACTCCTTAGTACAAAGGGTAGAATTTCATTAAATGTTTGTGAGGTAATGTACATGAGAATCATAGTGGGTCTCCACACCATAATAACTAACCATCTTAACTGACCAGCATGAGTTGACACATACATGCCCAATTTTTTTTAATGATTTGGGAAGGGCAAAGGGTTAGTCTGCACAATTTGGGAAACCGTGCACTAGCTGTGCAGATCATTCTTTCTGCATGGTTTCCTAGAACACGGTCACTACTAATCATGCACAAACTGTGTCCTCAGTATTTCTATCCAAATTTCCAACCATTCTCTAATGATTCGATGGAAACCAAAGTGGGAGGGAATGACATTACGCGAAGTCATGGGTACAAGGCCCTCCACCTATTTCCACCGAACGGGAACAAAAGATAAAATATGATGACACCAGAGGTTTAAAATCTTTCTATCTTTAATGATGAGGATAGTACATTGTACAAGGGTTTAAATGACCCGGGGATTTCCCCTGACTATGATCCAGCTTCTCTCCGAGACCTATGGCTGGAGATCAAATGATTGAAGCATCTTCGGCCTCGTAGTTGGGCTTTGGAAACCCCTTGGACGATAATTATTATTTCAATGCAACAAACAACTACACCACAACACCCGATATGTTTTCCATGACATAACACATTCCAAACTCACATTACCCTAACCTGATGTTTCACTAAAACAAGGGCTTAGAAAATGCACACACAACAATCCTTGTTTGTTCGGGTGAGAAACAATAAAATTAAAGAACACCTAAACTCACCTTCCTCTAAAACGGAATATTTTTATGTTTTTTCAAGGGATACATTCTCCCAACATAATAGAGACTCTCAGATGATTGCCCATCTTTCACCTTTACGGTCAATCGAGCACAGGACATCATAAGGCATCACCGAACATGACCATTGCGACTGATATAAACAATTCATAGAGAGGGACCTTATACAACATCCCCAAACAAACAAAATTCTAGAAAGTGGCCACAATATCCTATCGTGACCATATTTCCCACACCTGTGGTTTAACATGAACTCATGCTTCAAAGAAACTATGAAGAACCCAGAGGCCCTCTTAGACACCATTGAGACACTCATCCCCCCTAACAACCCTAGACCACTTCCAGCTTCGACGAATTAGGAAACTTAAGAAACTAAGGTCTCTTTCAACCTTCCACAAGAAATATCCCGCTAAAAGAGGATCTAAAAATCAAAGATAGGAATGGGTGTAGACTCAATCAACAAATATTGATAAAAGATTCCTTATTTTGATCAACTGGAGGATTTTCCAATGGATAAACAATCCAGGTTGCACTTCAGTTATGCATTAACCCTTAATGGGGGCATACCTTATCCAATGAGAGAACCCAAGGACCCAACCAAGCATGTACATTGGTCAAAAAATCCATAAACCAGATCCAAACACATGAAGGTAACAACTATAAAGGTGTCCCAAAACATATCTCAGAAGAGACTATTAACCAATCCTTCTACCCAACTTGTCGTCCAAACACAAACCCAAAACACAGTTCGAACAAGAGGGGTTCTTGAACTCAAAACATCCCACAACATCAACATTTTCCAAAAACACATAATATATGCCAGCCCAAATAATTCATCAATACATCATGTTTTTATTTAAAAACATTTCTTGAAAACAAACAGTTCAGTGGTTAGCGTATCCACCAATGGTACCCCATGGGCCTTACACATGCATGTTCTTGGGCCACACTTGGCACCCTCCTCATATCCATCCCAAAACTCATTAATTCGTGTCATCAACCATCCATCATCCCATATAACCCCATGCATGTGGTTGCTAATGGAAATACCAAAGGTTAAAAAAAATCTTTCCACTTTTCAAAACCAAAACGGTAAACCAACACATCCTTTTTCTCAAAACCACTAACCACGAGATGAAAATACCGACTCACATAAAAAAGCATTTCAGAAAGACACAACCATTTTAAAAAGAACTCACTTTCAAGATATTCAAATCAATTTAAAAAAATATCATCCCTTTAAAACACCCTTTGATTGTTTAGAAAATTCTATTAGAAACACTTTCTAAACCCAACATCAATAGAGTTTCTGCTTTCAAAAGAGGTGTAAGCACACCATTTTCCATTTCAAAAGAAATTATGAAAATTCAGTTCCACAATTTCATTAATCAAACCATTCCCTCATTATTTGAAAATCATTTCAAAAAAAAACCTTTACACTTCTTAAAACCAAGTCTCTTTAAAACCAAAGTTCCATGATTTCAAAACTAAATAACACAAGACAATGCGAGAGGAAACTAGTTTCAGTGGGTGACATGGACATATGGTTGGAAACCATATTCCAATCACTTCACTATCACAGAGAGTGTTCTGGGGAAGATCCCCAACTCCACATGGCTTTCCAGGCCCTGCGAGCTCACTAAGACCATTAACCCAACTCTCTTTTCATTTCCCCTAACCATCATCAAACCAAGAAAACCAAAGGACTTAGATAAATCCTGAATTCCACTGGAAACATGAATCCTGTCATGAGGTGTGATGATTAGGCACACTACCCATAACTAGAATACCAAGTTCCTAAAATCCTAACTCCATACTATCCTGAATCTTTCCAAAATAACATGACCCAAAGAGTTAACCAAAACCGCCTCTAATACCATTTTGTCACAAACTGAATCTGGTCGCCGCCAAAACTGACACCAAACCCACCCTGTGACAAGGCCCGAAGGGCGTTCCCGATTCCCATGGGCTGGAACAAGTGCCCGGGTATCATATAATGATAATTGGGAATGATTTACCCGATTTTATAAACATTAAACAACAAAAAAACTCAATAAAACAAAACTAGATTTTTCAACTAAAACCATATTTTACAAAATTTCAGAACTGAATTACATAAGTTAAAACTATGTTTAAAGACCATTCAAAAGGTAAGAAAACAAATAGGGACAGCCCAAGAACCCTCATGGAAAGGGGCACCGCCCTTAAGCCATCTGCACAAGACATCATCACCAAGGACCTGCCAGAAACCCGAACCACTGGAACTAAAAACTGTACCCAACCTACGATAAAAAAAATAACCAAGTCTACTTACACCCAAGGGTGTAAGTAGGGTGTGAGACAAAGCCCAATAGGATACCACCACTAATAGAATCCATGTGATAAACATTTAATGATGAAAAGCATGCAAGTTTTCAAAAACATGATATGCTAGTTAAAATTTATAAAAGATGCAACATTAAATAAAAACAGTTTTCAGGTGGGCTAATTTAAATAATAAAAACATTTAAAATAAATACCATAGCTACTTAATTTTCCAGCCTCTCATACCATATGCCGACGGTAAGAACAAAATATCCAGTGAGCACAAGCAATGGGAAATAACCCCTAGGCACTAGCTAGTTGTGGGTCCCAGGTACCTTGTATCTCGGTGAGAGTAACCATCACAAATATTCGTTCTCGTGCACGAGCCACTAGTAGGGAACATACCCATAACCTAGTGGTCCCCAATAATCATCATAATAGTTTAGCTAGAGTGGTAAGCATCAATCTTTCTGTGTGAAACTGAGGCCAAACCCCACGGATTCACTAGCATACTAGTACACGTCCACCCACCTAGATACCCAGGTTTTTTCTTTGTGCTCAAGCAAGTTCAACAAGTCAAGATAAATACTTTGAACATGAAAATTTCATTTCCATATCAGAAATTCACCAAACAGCCCACATGTATACCACACAAGTCACAAAAGTACACTTTTCATTCAAATTGATTTTGAAATCTGACTCATATAAAAATAGCCCACAACACTCTTCACATTACATTGACACTTCCACAAATCCTTTAAACAATTTTTATAAACCATTCCAAGACATTCTAACTCACATAAAAGACCACTCAAATAACATATAACACCACTTTCATCAACAAAATTCAATTTTCACAACACACTCACACAAAACAGCCCACAACCATGTTTTACAGCTCTCTTTCCATTTTCTAAAACATTTCAGCACTTTATAAAACATTCTAAAAAAATATTTGAAATCTTAAATAACCACCATACATTTCAAAAATCCATATTAGGTGAACACACCCCCCAAACAGTACATATACACCCTTTTATCCACTTTGTTTAACCAAACAAAACATTCACAATTTTTTATAAAACAACTCAAGGGGAGTAACTTTGTCTTTCACACAAAACCCATTTCAAAACCCCCATTTAAGACCAAAACCGTAACAATTCCTATCAAAAATAGAATTGGAAGCCCTATATAAATTTATAAAAACACATTCAAGTGTTATAAAATAACCTTGAATAATACCACAAAAGATACAAATGAAAACACACATTTTCCTAAAATGACCTCAAGAAGTATAACAATGTTTTACACATCAAACCTATTCAAAAACATTATTTTTAGGAAAACATGACACTAGTAAATTACCAAACCAGAATTGGCAGGCCAAACAAGATTTAATAAACAAATTTCATAAGTTATAAACCACACCCAAATAAAACCCCATGAGTTACACATGAAAACACCCAATTTCATGTTAAAAAGCGACTATAAAATTTAACACATAACAAAATCAATCATAAACAGTTTTCGCACCACAACCAACATACGAGGAATATGAAAAATGGTTAAATATAGCAAGATAACTCATCAATAACTATTTACACATGGAACCACCTACCTTTTGAGTCAAAACCCTTGAATCTTGGTGTGAAACCTCAACCGCACCTCCGCCGCACCACAAGGATGTGAAAAAAAACCCTAAACCATAATATTTCACCAAAAATACCCCAAATAAAACCCTAGGTATGATCCCTAACTTCTAGAAACTCTATAAATTTATTAAAGTAGGAGGAAACCCTAAAGAGAAGGAATGAATTGAAGAGAGAAACACATACCCAAAATAATCATGAAGAAAATGACCCAAAATCCACCAGCATGTGAATTTGAAAACATCCAACCATTCATGGAAGGTTCGAGCAAAGATTAAGAGATCTTTTAGGAACTGGAATGGGGGAAAAGAGTAAAAATAGAAGAAGTTATTAAAGGATCAATTTACCTCTCCAAATCTGGATAATTTATGAAAGCCAGTGAAGTTTCGACTAGTTTCATGATTCTATCGAGCTTCAAATTGTGGGAGGAGGGGATGGGGTCTCGCATTAGGTAAGTGGGCTCAGGTGAGCGTTGTAATCACTGAAAAAACGCAAATAGTGAAGGAGATATTAAAGAATTCAAATTTATTTTTAATGCAGAACATGGGATTTCGGGCAGGCCCAATTCCTTACATAAAAACCCATATCCACCATGATTATGGATTTATAAATGGTCCAAATTAATATGGTGGTGTTAATAGGTCAGGGTATGACAATTAGGAATTTTAATAGATGAAGAATGCTGAAAAATGAAGGAGTTATAAAGGAATAAAAATTTATTTTTAAGTCTAGAATTGGGCTCACGGTTTGGACCAATTCATAAAAACTCCCCCATTCCTCCAGAAATTCTTGGGAAACCCTCAAAACAAAGCATGAATGGAAATTAAATGGAATTTAACTTTAAAATAAGTCATTTATGTGACAGGAATACAAAATCATGTCCAAGGGAGGATGATTCCGAATCAGAGATTTTTCCTGGTGAGGTTTCTTTTTCAAACTCAGCAGCTTTCATATTTGAAGAACCACCAACATCATTCTTCTTTACCAAAGCCTTGGAAGGTGTATCAACTACTACCTATTTTCCCTTATCAGCCTTCAAAATGACTTCCTCTTGATCGGGAGATTCATGTTCACTATCAGATAGCTGAACAATTTTGTCTTCATCAAATTCTTCCTTTTCAGCTCATGCCTCAGCATCCTCTGGATAAATGAAATCTTTATTGATGATTTATTCTTCAGATGGTTTATTTACTTCATCTTCGACCTTCTCTTCATCCTTCCCAGGAGTAGCATGTTTTGACAATTTGGCTTGAGAGGTTCGGAATGATAATTTCTCAGAAGGTCTTTCCTTCTCATAAAAATACTCTGCTTGCTTTATCAGATCTTCAGTATCACCACTGACTTCTTCTTTTTCTTCTTCTACTTCTTTTTCTTCTGCTACTTCTTCTTGATGTTTTTATGCAATTATAAACTTATTTCCCAGATTCTATGGTAAAGGTTCTATCAGGAAGGATTCAGGTACCAGAATATTCTCAGAAGCTTTCTCAACAGCCTTTAGAAGTGATTGAACTATTTCAGCCTCAAAAAAATTCTTCTTCTGCTTATTCTCTTTCTCTTGCTTGTCAATCTCTTCTACTTCCTTCTCCTTTAAAGATTTTTCTTCAGTAGGGTCCAAGAAAAACTGAGGCTCCCCTTCTTTATTATTTTTTTTCTTCTCTCCACTCTGCTAAAATTTCATTAGGATAGGATTTTTGTTTCTTTGGATTCAAAGTAGTGGATTGGGTTTCCTTAGTCATTGGGGTTTTTTCCTTCTCTTCCACATCATTCAACTTTTTCTTCCTTCCACTATTTTTAGAGGTCTCATCCACCTCCTGTTTCTTTGAAATATCTTTAACTTCCTCATCAGGCAAGTCACAGAATTCATCAAATTATATGGAAATGACAACTTTCATTCTTCTCAAAGTTTCATCACTTAACATCATAACTTTGCAATTCCTCGAATTAGATTTACACGAAATTTTGAAGGATTCTAAAAACCTAACAATAATTTTTGAAATAATGGATGGATACATAATAATATGAGCCTTAAAATTTTCATTCTTTAGGTTCTCAATTGTAACCAAGATATGCTTAACTAAGTTTATCTTCCTTAGGTTTACCAAGAAATCTAGAATGTACATATCACTTTTTTTCAAAGTGTCCTTGTCTCCTTTTCCCAGTATGATGAATCCTTGAACCCACAATTCATGAATTTGATAATTTTTAGTCTAGTGAAGAATCTTCAGAGTCTTTAATTCTGAGAGACCAAGGAAAGCCATGACATTTACCTTATAAAAAATTCCTTAAACATGAGTCAGCTTATGAGAACAAAACTCAGGTTCCCCTTAATATGGAATACCAACCAAGATTACAGCCTTGGTGTAAGAAAATGGATTTTTCCTTCCATAACACTTGAATGAAAACATAATCCTCCCTTTTTCCTTGAAGAAAAATAATGACTCATAGAATTTTATAAAAAAATCTGGATATACCAAATCCTGAGATTTTGTTTTTGAAAGGTAAACACTTTCCAACCCATTCAGCTTTATATTCTTTGACATAACATAATAATACTTTGAGAAAAACTTTAGATCAACTAACATTTATCTATATATCTGCCATTCAGAGATTTGTTTGATAGTTAACATATCTTTCTGAGAGGAGACTTTGGCAGACATTCAGAAGTTAGAAAGATCTGAGAAGTTCAAAATGGGCTTATGTAGGAGGGAAGAGCTTCATCATGCGAATTCTTTGAGTTTTGATGTGGGAAAACCATTGGGGGTCCCTTATATAGGCATTTGAGGTGATAGTTCAACTTCCATACTCAATCCAATGTTTGAAAAACATTATGATTAGATCTGATGGTTGATACGATAGGTGAAAGAAAATTTTGATAGAATCCGATCTTTTGAGGGTTTTTTAAGAAAAACATTCAGATTTAAGAAAAAAGTGAATATAAAAATTTAAAAATAGATGAAAATACCAACAAGTAAAAGATGATTATGAAAATTTAAGAAGGGAACCATACCTTTCAAATTGTTAGGAAGATTATTCATAATGTGGAAAATTCTTCTTGAAGAAATTTATATTCTGAAAATTTAATTACGATTTTTTTTAAAAAAAAATCCAAGAAGAAAAATCTAACTATGAAAATTTTTATTATGAAAAAAATTTAGAAAAACATCATTACGAAAATTTATAAAATCTTCATTACGAAAATTTAGAAAATATTTATTATGAAAATTTAGAAAATATTCATTAATAAAATTTATAAATTCTTCATTATGAAAATTTCTAAATTCTTTATTAGGAAAATTTATAAAATCTTCATTAAAAAAATTTAGAAAATTATCATTATGAAAATTTTAAGTATGAAAATCTTCAGTACGAAAATTTTAAGTGCGAAAATCATCATTACAAAAAGGAAAAAATTTCTAGACTATGAAAAATTTTAGACTACGAACTAATTTTGAAAATAAAAATTTGAGAAATCTAACAAAAAAATGTACTCCCCATATGAAAAAGAGTTCCTTAATATAAAGATATTGGTTTCAACAGAAAGTTAATATGAAGGATTACCTTATAATTATCATTCTTAACTTCTATTTAATTTATTCAAATCTATCGGAGGGTAAATATTTTTTGAAAATATCAGCAGGTTTATCTTGTGTTCTGATAAATTGAAGAATGATATCTTCTTTTTGTGTGTGATCCCTAAGAAAGTGATGCCTAATATCTATGTGTTTTGCACAAGAGTTATGTGTAGGGTTTTTACTTAAGGAAATGACACTAGTATTATCACAAAAAAATTGTGTTTTGGTAAAACTCATACCATAGTATGTGTGTGTGTGTTGCATCCACAACACTTGAGAACAACAACTTCCAGCTGCTACATATTCATCTTCAGTAGTGGAAAGTGCTACTGAGTGTTGTTTTTTTCATGAACAAGAAACTAATGAATCTCTTAATAAAAGACAAGTTCTGGGTGTACTTTTCCTATCCATTCTACAACCACCAAAGTCAACATATAATTTTTTTTAAAACAAAATACTTTCCAGAAGTGTAAAAGAGTCCTAGATCCATGGTTCCCTTTAAGTAGCGAAAAATCATTTTCACTACTTTTAAATGTGATTTTTTAGGATTAGATTAATATCTTGCACATAATCATACTGAAAACATTAAGTCTGGTCAACTAGCTGTCAAGTATAGTAGACTTCCTATCATACCACTAAAAGATGTTTGATGTTCTGGTTTCCTAGCTTCGTCAAGATCAAGTGAATTTGAGGTACCAATGGGAGTACTTATACTCTTAGTGTTTTCATATACATACTTTTTAAGAAGATATTTGATATACTTATGTTGAGATATATAGATTCCTTCTAGTTTTTGAGAAATTTGAAAACCACAGAAAAATGATAACTCACCCATCAAACTCATTTCAAACTCAAATTTCATTAGATCCGCAAAGGAATTAGTTAAAGATTACTAAGTTGAACCAAATATAATTTCATCAACATAAATTTGAACAATCAAAACATTTTTCTTATCTTTCAATATAAAAAGGGTTGGATCAGCATTTCCCTTAACATAATTATTTTGAAGAAAAAATCTTGTAAGTCTATCGTACCAAGCTCGAGGGGCTTTCTTAAGTCCATATAAAGCTTTGGTAAGTTTGTAAACATGTTTAGGATGTTTTGAATCTTCAAAACTAGGAGTTTGTTCAACAAAAACTTCCTCTTTTACAAAACCATTAAGGAAAACACATTTAACATCCATTTGAAAAAGTTTGAAATTGAAGAATGCTGTAAAGGAAAGTAGAATACAAATAGATTCAAGTATAGCTACTAGAGAATAGATTTCTTCATAGAATATTACTTCTTGTTGATTATATCCTTTATCAACCAATCTAGCTTTATTTCTTACTAAGACTTCATTTTCATCATATTTATTTCTGAAGACCCATTTTACTCTAATAAAAAAAGTTTCCATAGGTCTTTCACCCATTTCCAGAATTTATTCCTTTCAAATTCATTTAGCTCATATGGCATAGATTTTATACAATCATCATCACCTAAAGCTTCATCAGTGCTTTTTGGTTCTAATTAGGAAAGAAATGATAGATGTTTTATTTTATTTCTTAGGGAACTTCTAGTCCTTACAGGTTGATTTACATCACCAATGATACAATCACTGGGATGATTATTTAGAAACAACTTATTTGGGTTTTGTAAAACCTGTTCATCAACATAGGGTAGGAAGTCTTCTGGGTTAAATGCTTCTAAAATATTTTCTTGGACACTTTCTTTATCAGAAGGATCTTCTAACAAAGGTTTATAATCAGTTTTTGAAAACACATTTGAAGATGTTGGTTGAGGTTGTTTAAAAAAAAGGACATGTTTCATCAAATTTAACATGTACTGTTTCTTCAATAGTACAAGTATTTTTATTGAAAAATCTATAAGCCTTAGATGTTGGGGAGTAGCCTAAGAAAATTCCTTTATCAGATTTTAGTGTGAATTTGTGTGGATTATCTTTAGTATTCAGAATGAATACCTTGCAACCAAAAACCTTGAAGTAGGAAAGTCTAGGTTTTCTACCATTCCATAACTCATAATGAGTTTTATTAAGAAAAGGTCTAATCAAAACACGATTTATAGTATAACAAGAAGTACTTACATATTTATCCCAAAAATGTTTGGCTACCAAATATTCACTCAACATGGTTCTTGTTATCTCTTGAAGAATTCTATTTCTTATTTCGACAACACCATTTTGCTGAGGTGTTCTGGGTGCTGAGAAGTTATGAGTAATGAATTTTCTACTATAAAAAGTTTCAAAATCAAAATTTTTAAATACTCCTCCAGGATCACTATGAATAGTTATCAAAAGAAGGTTTTTCTCATTTTTGACTTGGGATTTAAAAGTTTTTAAATAAGAAAAAGCTTCAGATTTATTTTCTAGAAAATAGACCCACATAAATCTAGTGTAATCATCAACTATGACAAATACATAATTTTTGTCTCAAATGATTCTAGTTTGTGTTGGACCAAAAAGACCCATATGCACTAACTTTAATGTATCTGTGGTTGAGACTTCACTAACTGATTTAAAACTTGATTTATGTTGCTTTCCATATTGACAAGGATCACAAACTTTTGAAGACTCAAATCTAAGCTCTGGTAGATCCTTAACTAGTCTTTTATTAGAGAGTTTTCATAGGTTCCTAAGGTTACAGTGTCCTAACATTCTATAACACAACCAATAATGATCATCCATTGCACTAAGGCAAGGTAGATCTTGGCTCCTAAGGTCTTCTATGTTTAGCATGTATACATTCTCTTGCCTATGGGTAGAAAAAATAAACTCTTCCTTAGAATTGTGTACTAATCACTTATCATTCTTAAAATTCACAAGGTAACCTTCATCACATAATTTACTAATGGTAATGAGGTTGTTCTTAATACCCTTAACAAATAAAACATTTGAAATCAAAGTTTTTCCAAGAATAACAATGTTACCTATATCAATAATTTCTCTGTTAGCATTATCTCCAAAAGTTATTGTTCCTCCTTTCGTCTTGATAATATTTTCAAAGAAGTTTTTGAAACTAGTAATATGCTAGGAACATCCACTATCCATATACCATGTATTTATCTTAGTATTATATTTGTTTTCCTAAAAATAAAAGTCTTAGACTTTCGGAACCCAAACATTCTTGGATGCAGAAACTTCAGAAAGAAAAATTTTAGGAATCCACATTTTATTTGAAAAATAAGCTTTATGAAAACCTAAAGACTGAGTTTTGTTTAAGGAACAATTTTTTTCCTAATTCCCACCACACTGAAACTTAGTGCAGAAATGATCACTTTGAAGAAAAAAATAATTATTACTAAAAATTCGGTTTTGAACTAGTATAACCAAAACCAGAATTATTCCTTAGAGGTCGAATTTGGGAATGCATCTTATAAAAGTTTTCCTTCCCTAAGATAAAGTTTTAAAAACACTTCCTCAAATAAAAAATTTCTAACTTTAGTCTAATAACTTTGTTCTTAACCTAAAAAACATCAGTTTAAGCACTAGAGTTAGGCTCGAAAACATTTTTCTTAGAAATTAATTTTTTAGATCCTTATAAACTTTATCCTTCTCATAATTAACTTCCTCAAGGTGTTTTTAAATTCTTTCAAAATCAAAGGTTTTCATATCAAGATATTTATAAAGATATAATATTTCCTTAGTAATAATAGAAATCCTAGAATTTTCCTTATCAAGATTTTTCTTAACTTTAGAGTTTTCATTCTCAAGGAGCTTAGAAAGCCTAGAAACTTCTTTATAGGTAGGTAAAGTATTATATTCATCAGAAGAAGATTATTTATCCGAGGATTCATAGTATTTAATATAATTATAATTATAATTCAAGGATAAATTGGTGATAGATTCATCATTGTGTACCATTGCTATTAAACAATTATTTTCAATATGTAGTCTTTCTATTAGACCAAGATTCTTCTGTCCAGAAGATTCGTAATATAAGGATTCATCAGAAGAGTCTCCACCATTATAACTCTAAGTGTCATTAACTTTTAAAACATTCTTAGCTTTAGCTTTGTAGTAATTATTTCTATTACACTCAGAATGATTTTCCTTTCTATCTTTTCTCTTAAGCATTGGACAATCTGGCCTTATATGCATAGCTCTTTTGCATTCATAACAAGTGACTTCATAGTCTTTCTTATCCTTTATTTATTTCTTCTTGTATCTATATTGAAATTATTTCTTCCCAACTATCTTGTTCATCCTTCAGGAAATATTGGCTAATTAATTTTATAAAGATTCACTTCCACTAGATTCGGATTGAATAATAACCTTCTTAGATTTAGATCTTGTAACTCTCTCAGGAGTCTTGGATTTTATATGATTTAAAGTTGTTGTAAAAGAAACACTTCCATTCCCATTATTCTTCTTAACATTTTCAACATATCTCTTAATTCTAGTCTCATGTTGAAGGAGAGTTCCAAAAATCTCTTCAAGAGTGATTTGTGAGACTTTTCTATTCTCAGCTATAGTTGTTCTCTTGGATTCCCACTCATTAGGCATGATGTCTATAATTTTCGCTACAAGTGCCTCATCATCTAAACATTTTTCACCCATGGATTGTAAGCTATTTACAATAGTCATAAATCTCTATTGTACCTTACATATAGGTTCTCCATAAGGAAAGAAAAAACCATGGTACTCATCTCTATGCATAGTTATTATAGTTTCAATAACTTTGGAAGTTCCAAAATGTGTAAATTCATGCTTCTTCCAAATACAATTTGCTGCTTCACAAGAAAAATTTAGCTATATATATTCCTGGTCATAGAATACAAAAAAGTATTGTGTACCTTATTGTTTAGTTGATATTCTTATTTCTCTTCATTAGTAAAAGTTCTGACTTCCTTATCCAGAATCTTATAATCTCCAGTGATCATAACAAAGTTTTCCACTCCAGTGTTAATAAAAAAATTCTTCATACAATCTCTCTAATATTCGTAATCATTCCCATAAAAAATAGGTGGTATAGTAGGATTAATATTGTCCATTGAACCAACATTCATTCCTTCCATCTTAATGAAAATCTTTCCACACAAACTTGTCAGTAATAAAAAAATTTTAAACAGGGATAAAAATATCCTAACAAGGAAAATACAGAACAATGAAAAACTTGAGCAAGAAAACTTAAATGTGAATATAAGTATTTCAGAGACCTTATCTGATACCAATTGTAGGATCTAAATGATACTGATTGTAGTATTGGAATAATGATGTAGCTGCTCAATATACAAGAGGGGGGGGGGTGAATTGTATACTTTAAAAAATTCCTTTGGAACTTTTAAAGATGGTAATGTTTAACAAAGTTCAACAAGGTAAATTCACAAGACCCCTTAGTTCTATGAACATGCTTGATTCCGGAAATTTGGTTCTGGAAATGAAACTTAATAAAAGTTTACAAAGATAATGATTCAACGTTAAAGCATATAGAATCTTAAAAATCAGAGTATAAGTATAAGAAAGTATAAAATATTTATACTTTCCTCAACAACCAAAATGCAGCGGAAAACTTGAAACAATACAAGTAACAAGTAGTAAATCTTTTAACCCAAAGAGAAGGGTATCCAACAACCTTGGATGAAGGTCCCTTTATTTATACTTTCAAGAAAGTCTGTCTTACCCACACCAAGGTAAGCCCTTGATATGAATATCAGAGTCTGTCTTGTTATCCCCGCAATCCCTCAAACTTCAAGGTAGTCAGTACCTCTGTCTTCCTATCCCTGAAAGCCCTCGAATGTACTCATAAACATTTGCAGTCGCACGAAGCAATTCTAAACAAGATGTTTAGTACGCATGAAGCAATAAAGTATATCTCTCTAGAAATCTCTTCACCATCATGTAATCTCTAGATTGATCAACCTCAGTCAAAGTTCTGAGCTCTTTCAAATGAGCTTCTATTTATAGGCACATCTTCAACGGTTGGCTCCCTCCTCCAATGGTAATATGTTTCCTTGAATTTTTGAGGGACTTGTACACATGTGACTCAAACAACGGGTGGTTAGAAATAGAAATCACGACATCATTTTATAACTCAAACAAGAGTAAGAAAAAGTATGGTCGCTTAACCAAATCCATTTGTTGAGTGTAAGGAAAAATAAAAGTTTGGAGTCTAAGCCAAAACCCATTCGGTGTTTATAATTCATGAATATTCGGATTCTGTCTTAAAAATAATTCAGAACCTGAATTCTATAGAATTCTGGATTTTGAATTTCAAGGAAATTCAGAGTCTGAATTCATAAGAATTCGGAGTCTAAACTCAAAAAGTTCAGAGTCTAAATTCAGAGAATTCGGAGTCTGAACTCAGAAATTTTGGATTCTGAATTCAGAGAATTTGGAGTCTCAACTCAAAAAGTTTGGATTCTGAATTCTGAGAATTCTAAGTCTGAATTTAGAATGTTTGGAATCTGAATTCAGAGAATTCGGAGTCTGAACTCAGAAATTTCGGAGTCTGATTTTAGAGTATTCAGAGTCTGAACTTAGAGAATTAGGAACCTAAACTCAGAGAATTCATATTCTGAACTCAGAAATTTTGGAGTCTGAATTCAGAGAATTCAGAGTCTGAGCTCAGAATGTTTGGAGTTTGAATTCATAGAATTTAAAGTCTGAATTCGGATCCTGAAAATAGAATGCTCTATATCTAAGTATTTATAAGATTCCGAGGTTTTATTTATGAAACCAAATTTTATAATTAGAAGGAAAATTAGTTAGATTATAATATAAACAATGAAAACTTGATAAGGATAAATTTTCCTTGGGGAAGGAAAATTTCCCCATTGAAAGCAAAACAGGTTAAGGAGAAAATTTCCTTGAGGAAGGAAAATTTCCTTAAGGAAGGAAAATTTTTCTTATTAGGATAAAATACTTTTATCCTTAAGATAGAGTGTTTTTTATTTCAAAACATGAAGGAATGGAAAAGTCATAAGGAAACATTATTGACTCAATAATTTTAAGGATAAAAATTATTTCATGAGAAATCCTGAGTTACAAGTTGGTAAAATGGTAATCTATTTCAATGACAGGCCAAGATAAGTACTTTCATGTGATAAAGAAACAAATCCATGAATATAATTTAAGTACAATACCCTTTGGAGTGAAAAACAAGAATAAAGCCCAAAAATAAGGAGGAGAAACAAGATGATAATGTAAAAAAATCTAGGAAAATGAGGAAATGAAGAAAGTCAAGGCATGATAATATTTAAAGAAAGTTAGGTGATAATATCTATAACCCAAAAAATCAGAACTACCATCTCTAGAAAGGATTAATAAATGAATAATTTAATAACCAAAGTAATTTTTTATGAAACATAATATTAACATTCTCTTTTTGGAACCTTCATTAAAAATGGCCACATATGCAATATTTATGATTTTTTTTGGTTTCAAATAAGAGTAATCTTGAGTATATGGGAATAATACCACTTATGATAGAGTAATAATCTATGGTGTCGATGATTCTATTGAAGATACAATTTGATCATGGTATTTTTTTCAGTTCCCATTAAAATTATATATTATGATTTTAAAAAAACATAATGTGATTTAGATGAAAGTGTGAACATAATATCATACTCAACATTCATAAGTATGATATTGGAGAAGATTAAACCAAAAAATGTTTCTCGTTAATTTGAATATATAATAGGGAGACACCTATGAGGTTTGATTGGGGATATTTTAGTCAAAGTGGATAAGTTTTAATTTTTAGTGGATTTTATTCTAGTTGGGATAGATGAAGATAAAACACCCATTATACCTGTAAGAAACATTTATTAATAATAATGGAATTAATAGATTCTCAATGTGGAGAGTTATCACCTATAGTTTATGGAGAGTAGGTTATGTATAACATTCTTCAGGTGATTAAAAATATCTATGGGGATGTTTAGGATTTAAGTAAGGAAATTAAGTTGAATATTGAGGATGTTATTTCCATTGATAAAATAAAAAAACATGTCACTATAAGGAAGAAAGAAAAGGGAATGTTTTTTTAAAAAATAAGAATAAAACTATTTTAATTGAGAGGATAAAGGATTTTAAAAAATATACTGTAAAAGATGAGATAAATTAGGGCAAAAAATCTTGGTTAGTTCATGAATTAACATTTCATTTTTTATGATTTAATATAGATTACATCATTGGTATCAGGGAATTAGGAAAATAAAAACATTAAATTAGAGTAATTATTATTTTAGAGGAAGAAAGGAAACACATATATATAAATAAGACTCAACTTAATTTTTTCATTGAACTTGATTAGGTAATTCCTTCCAATATTATATTAAATGAAATAAAAAGGATATACCAAGATAAAATATTTTAATCAACGTTATTATGAGATGAAACCTTAATTTTGTTTATTATTTTCATAAGAATTAGTTTTTAGGTATTTATTTTAGAATTTTTTTATGACTATAAAATTGAATCATATTTTTTTAATATTTAATAGACTGGATCTTATACTTAAAACATTTATTTTGATTTATAGGTACAAGAAGATGATTGAACAAGTATGGAATGATATGAAAATGTGAAAATAGAAGAATATTTATAGTATAATGGATTATTATTTAAATTTATATATATTTTTTACATTACCTAAAATTTTACCATATAATTTGAAAAATTAAATGACAAAATAAGATCTATTACAATATTATTTATCATTAATACAATATTTTATTAAGAATAGTATCATACTTTGTCTTAAATATCATTTTTGACTGGATTAAATGAGTAAGGTAATGTGTATATGAGGAAAGATAAGCATGATAATATTGATTTGATGAATCATGATTTGAGAATATTGGTTTATTTATATAAATGAAATTTATCCAAAAAAAATATACTTTGATTTCCTAAAGTTAATGAAAATTGACTTATTATTATAATTCTTTCCATGAGTGATTGACCAATGTTTTAAATTCCCATTCTTGAGAGGTATTCTAAATTAATTTTTCATATTTATTATAATACCCCATATTTTAAGAGATTCTTAAGAGGTGTATCACCACTAAAACTTGATTTATAATCTTTTCTAAAAACATAAAAAAATTCACTACATTAATATAATTGAGTCTATTATTGAATTACTTTTTACCCATTATACCTTTGAGATCTACCTTAATTTTGATCATTTTGTAAGCCCATAGAGAGCACAAATTACCTTACAAAAAGCTACATTACAAGCTTATTGAAATGAAATAAGTATGGGAGAATATCTATTTCATGATGTTGATAGGGATGTGATGTATTAAAGAAGTTAGAATGTTACTTGTTGTCCTTATTTGTGGGGGAATGTTCCATAAATTAAATTTAAATTTTCATTCATGACTATCTACTAAAGAGAGAGATATAATATGTTAAAATAGTTAAATTACTTCATTTATTTCATTGTTATAATTTATGATCCATTGAGGAGTGGAAGAAGAGTTTATGGATGTTATCATTGGAAAAGTGGTGTATAGGGTTTTCATTGATATTTGAATAGTTTATCATGAAATTTAATTAAGATTTATTCCTCCCTTTTGATCATTATCTTTTATTTTTTACATCAATATTTACCAACCTTTAACCTTAGATAAATCATAACTATAATGAAAGTCAACTTTATTATCATGGTTTTATTTTTAAAGTAGAGATTTAGATATGAGTACATATATTTAATATTGGTCATAAATCCAATGAAATAATATTGAGTGACGAGAAAAATTAATTTCTGGGAAGATAGATAGAAAGTGTGAATTAATTTTAAAAAAAGTTGACTGATGTAAATAGAAGGAAAAAAGATTTATCGTTAATTTTAAAATAAAATTAAAATATATGGTTGATTGGTTTTCATGAAAAGAGAGAATTCGAAAATATGTTTTCATGTGATTCTTGAAAGTTTACTGTCATTAATAATTGCTATATTTTATTTAGAATAATGTTTAATTCTAGGATATTATTTATCTTCTTTATGATAATGTGGAGATATATTCTTGAGGAAAATAAGATTTTATGTGCCGTGAAAATTGATATCTCAAATCTTTACATTATTTTATATTGATAATTCTTTAAATAAATGAGTTATTCTTGAATAATGTATAGTTTTTTAATGGTTTATGCTAGGAAAATTCCTCTATAGAAACTTGAGGGATTTTGTCTTATTTTTAAGGATGAAGATGGAAATCATGGCACAAAAACACAATAATTGTGTACTATAAGACATTGTGGCATGAATCTTGAAGGGTACATTGTAATAATTTTGTAAGATTAAAAGGGTTAAGATTTTACTATAGAAATAATAAAAATATGGCATGATTGAGTTATAGATGATAACCAGAGGAAGAAAACATTTTCATGGGGTAATGTGTTGTTTTTTTATATCAAGAATTATGGTTTAATCATTTTCGTTAAACTATAATGTGGATAAAATGAAGTAAAACATGCCTTAAATAAATCTTCACATTGTAATGAGGGAACCTTTAAAATAGGATTTTTTTAAAATATATCTAAAATTCCCCATCATGGATAATGATTTCAGTGTTGTGGTGTAATATTTTTTAAATAGATGTGTTGTAGAATTATGAAGACCATTGTACCTTAATAAAACAATTATATAGAATTGAAGATTTTATATCTTCAACATTTTTGGAAATTTAATTTTGTATTTTAGAAGTGATAAGTTCTACATCTCACTTGGTTTTTAAAGACTAATTTAAGAATCATTAGGGTGGTAAATAAATAGTAATAGATATGGGATATATAAAGATATTTTGAAGGGGGATTTCTCAATAAAATAAGTGTTTCTTTAACAGTTTGAAATTAAATTTTAGAGGACTACTTATTCTAGTGCTTGATTGGAGTCTAGAATGAAAGAGTATCTGTTTTTTTAGAAATTTTAGAATCCTATATTGTGTCTAATGTAGATAAACTATTTATCTAATGTTAAAACACGAGGGGTTAAATTATTTATGATGACTTTTGTTATGGTGGGTGATTGAATGGTGGGATTATTTTATTAATATTTTTTATTATTGGGTTCATGAATTCATATATTCCTATACATCTTCTCATATAACTCTATTAATGATCATTTTTTGATAATTGATGAATTTTTAGTTAATACATGAATTAGTTTCTTTAATTCCTTTTTGATCATGGATTATGTTTGACTTAATATGATCAAACATTTTTTTATCACCTAGTCAATAAATGAATAGATGTAATTTACTTTAAAAATTGGATTTTATTCTTTAGAGAGTAAATACTAAACCTAAGGTTTACTTAGATTTAATTCCAATCGCCACTATTCCATAACTTGATTCACTAGTATAAAAAGTAGATTTCACATTGGGGATTTAACATAGGTGATTTGTAACTTATGTGAGAACCCAATATGACCGAATGGTCTCATTGGTTAAACTAATAAATTATTATAAGTTTCACTTTTATGGTTGATTATTATATAATAAATGCTAATTTTTTTTAATTAAAATACACATCTCTTTCTATTTTCCTTATTCCATTGATGCCTGATATTATAAAACCCAAAATTTTCCCAAGTCTCAAATGCCACATCTCCTATTCATTTATATGTATTCATTGTCATTTTGTAGTGTGTGATCCATTGAATGCTTTCCAGTTGTGTGATTCTCATTCCACATCCATTTTAAACATTCCTCTTACCCCAGCTGTATTTTACATATATCATTCAAGTTCTATTGTCACCATCTGCTAATATCATTTTTCAATTGTACTCCTCCTTGATTACATGAAATTTGATGTTTGTAATTTTTTTCCTCTGTTATCCACTGATATACTTCCCATATCTACATTTTTTTAGTTTATTTTTTTCACTTTTTATAGGATTTATTACATGTTTATCAAATTTTAATTTTTATTCATTTATATATTATTGATATAAATATTGTATTTGTTTATTTATTATATGAATGTTTATATTATATAACTGACTATTTTTACTAAATTGATAATTTTATATTGAATTCATTTTAAGTTATGAAAAAGTGAATTAATGTTTATATAAATGTTTATTAATTTATAATGTGTATAAATATTTATAAGTTAATATGATTAGATGTTCATATAATTTTTTATAAGTTTATATTGTATTTATTTTAATAATATTTGATCAGTTGATTATTTTCTTACATAAATTTTTATGAATAAATTATTAGTTGATTTTGTGTTTTGAATACATGTTTATATTAATATTTTTGAGTTTTTTTATTTTTTGTATATATTATTAATATTCAATGTTGGATTTACATTTTTGTGTTTGGGTGTGCTTTAATTTTTTGTACATATTTTTTACTTTTTTATATGTATTATATTAATAACCTTACATGGTTATATATATTTTTTATATCTATATATATAATCTTAATATATATGTTATAAATTTATATTTATTTAGATATTTATAAGTTTTAAATTTATTTTTATATATATATGTTTAAATATTTATATGTTTTAATATATTTATATACTATATTGTGGGTTTAGGTAATTAATGTATCATAATTACACAAATTAATGAATAACTAGTGATGAATATGAGAAAGAGGTTGATGATTTCTTTTATTTTTCTAAAAAAAATCATGAAAATGATGACATGGTTTTCTATAAGTGTGTGAAGTGTTTTAATATGAGAAAATTAGGGTCCACAAAAAGAAAATTCCATATAAATTGATATGGTTTTAATCATAGTTATATTTTCTAGATTTGACATGGTGAAATAAAAAATAATTCAAGATAAAACATTAATGAAGATGTTCAGTATGAGACATGGGATCATCTTAATTTATTATTTCATGATAAAACTATTGAAACTATTGAAAAAAAGTGTTTAATGATTTTTTAGAGATGCTAAAAAACACTATTTACTAGTTGTATAAAATATATAGTGTTATTAGATGTGATGATAATGGTTAACTTAAAATTAAGAAATGGTTAGAGAAGAAAATGTTTTACTTAAATTCTTGATCATTTGAAAGAGGTACTTCCAGAAGTCAACCTACTTCAAGATTTCAATTATGATACAAAAAAAGAATGTACACTGGGATTGGGGTATAGGAAAATACATGCTTCCCCAATAACTATGTGTTGTATTGAAAGGAATATGAACATTTATTAGAATGTTCAAAATATAGGACATTATGATATGAAATGTATGGGATATCCAATTGTGATTTATTATTAAAGAAATTAACCAAACCTCGTATTATGAAAAATGGTATCTTCCAATATTTCCTCATTTGAAGAATTTATTTACAAATTTCAATGGTGAAAAGAAGCTGAGGTAGAATATAAATACATGAATCTAAGATGTAAAGTGTTTTCAATTTTTCTCCATCAAAATATATGAAGAACAAATATGTTAATATGATTTTGATGATTTCTAGACTAAAAATCCTTGAAATGATATTGATTTTTATTTTCCGCCATTGATTGATAATTGAAATTTCTATTATTTTAATTAGTTAAAGTGTTTTATGCATAAAAGAATGAGATTTTTTTATGATATGGTAATATTAACTATAAATGATTTTATTGCATATGAAAATTTATCCCAATATAGTTTTAAGGGACATAAATTTTTTTTAATTTGATAATAAGGGACTTCATATCATCAATTATAAAATAGAAGAAAAGAAATATATATGGGTCAGAATATATTGTTTCTAATGGTTTACTCTTATAGAAGATTAAAAAATCATTTAACTAATTATAAGAGTATTCTTTTCACCACAAACATTGTTAACTAAATAATATTATAATAAGTTAAAAAAAGGATGTTGCATTTGGGTAGGCATCAAGTGTGTGTCATCAAAAAAATAAGTGGAATAAATGTTCAATATTATTTGATCAAAATTATTGAATATTTTTTGAGTTAAATAATAACATTGATGTTATGATTGTTGAAAAAAATTATATGGTGGTATTTTCATAACATTGTTTGACATACAAGAAAATAAAAAAAGATGTATTTTATGCAACATTAGACTTAATATATATAAGAATTTGTTTGGAGTTATCTCCCATTATGAAAGGAAAAAAGAACATATTTTCTTAAAACTTATAACACATTAATCAAGAGTGAAAAGATAAATTTCAATTTATCTCTAAATATTATTAAAGTACAAAGAGGTTATTCTTTAAATGTAAAACATTTTGTATCATTTAAGGATTTGAATTTAATAATCATGAAATCTCATGACTGTTATGTATTAATATAACAACTACTACCAATTTCATTGTGTGGGACATTATTGATGTCTATATAAAAATATATCATGAATTTATTATATATTTTCAATTACATTTTAATAAAATTCATGGATCCAAATTTATTAAATTAATTAGAGAATGAAGTTATCTTAATACATTTTCTACTTGAAATATATTTTCCACTATCATTTTTTTGATTAAATGGTTTATTTGATTATTCATTTAGTGTGAGAGATAAGGATATATGAGATTTTATATTTACATCAGATGTATAATTTTGAATGATATATAAAACTTTTGAAGGGATAATTCAAAAATATGTATTGTATAGCGACCTCAATCGTTCAAAAATATATATCATTGGAGTTGTTTGAGATTTTTATAGACTATTGATATAAAGTGGAGAACATTGGTCTCCCTATATCTCAGTATCTGATAGTCAATAGTGAATTTAAGAGGATTTGTGGATTAAAAGTTAAATTAATTGCATGTGATATAGTGATGATTGTACATTTATACATTTTGAACAATATGGGCATGGTTAAACCATATATATTATCACATATTACTAGATTAAAGGTAAGACATACAAAAAGAAATTAAAGGTGGTTGATGAATGAGTATAAAAATATATTTATTTCATGGTTTAAGTATAAAGTTAATAATGATTTATCTATATCAGAAACCATGAAATATTTATCTTAGAGAATATATTTTAATGTAATCACTTGGTCTATTTTTGATATTTGGTTACATGTTTTACACAAAAAATAAGGACAATAAGAGTACTATTCAAAATAGAGGAGTAATAGTCATCACTGAAGCAATGAATCTTTCAAGTGAAAAAGATAAAAACCCGATTTCTACAGAAACATCATATTTTGGAGTTGTTGATAATATTTGTGAAATTTATTATACTAAATGCTGAGTACACATGTAAAAGTGTAACTAGTTTGATAATAACAGTGGTGTGAAAATATTGATTATGGATTCAAATATTTTAATTTGAAAAAAATTAGCAGTAAATAGGGACCATTAATCACGATGACACATGAAAGGAAGATATATTATATTATTAACCAATAAAATGATCATTGGTTCAATATTTTAAAATAATAAATATTCATTTGGGTGATGAGTATATTGATGATGTTGTGGATTTATGTGATATTTCTTCAAATATTATTGGATTACTTATGGATAATAATTAATAGTATTTAAACACATTCTACAATATACTAAATGATCACATAGAGGGGATATGAGAAAAAAATCCATTGATATATTAATTATTTGTGTAAATATCTATTTGTTTTGACATTGATACATAAAAAAATATTTTTTTAATTTAATATTTAAATATATAGATATTGATTAGTTCAATAATATTTGTATCGAAATTTATATTTATCAATTTTATCTAAAATTTTGTCATTCAGAAAGTTTGAAATCATTATTTTTTAGGAAACTTACACATGAAAAAACATTATTTTTTTTTGACATGAGAAATTATTTGAGTGGAATAAACATTACCTATTTTAAATCCCATTGGGTGTTTGAATCCATGACTATAAACAACTCCTCAAATTAAAATTTGGGAGTAGATTTGTTTTCTAGTGAGTGGGTGAGGCAGGTGTCCATCGATTATTCAATGGACTTAGTGTGCGAGGGGGGGGGGGGTAGGTCATCAGATGGGTTAATGACATGTGGGATATCATTAAAGAATTGGAGGTGTCCCTAATGGTGCTCCATGGTGGAGTATCTCTAAAAAAAGGATTCCCACTTGAATATGGGGGTAAGAAACAGTAGGGGCCAGTCGCTAAAGTTGTCTAACGATGGTGGTGGGGAAAAGGACACCAACTCAACAACAAGGTATAACAGAGGAATGAGCTAGCTATTGAAGTGGCTGATGGATAAAAGTGATAACCACATACATTATATGTGTACGGAAGCGGCCTTTGTATGTTTTGTATGGTTCAAGAAGAAATTAAAAGAGAATTCATTCAGGACAATTTCCTCAAGACCTTTGGGTTATGAAATGAGGCTCTCAAAAATCTATAGGGGATTAAAAACATTTGAAAATCTAATAAAATATGTCCACTGGGTGTTTTAAATTCCTTATGGGGATGGATAAATATTAACCTTTTGGTTTGATTGGGTGTGTAATTTGTTTGCGGCCTGTAATCCCCTCTACTTTGTTTACAAAAATTTAGATATTTAAATCTATAGATGTTAATAATTTGTTCAATTTTTGTATTGATTTTTATACAAATAAATTTAAATTAATTTTTTTATTAAATAATCCCATCATCATTATTTTTTTTGAAACATACACATGTGAAAAAATAATTTTTTAACTTGAATTTTTAAATATATATATATGTTGATCATTTTTTCCATTTTTTAATTTTTTTATATTTAATAATTTTAGTTAAACATTTTTGGTTGAATAATATTGGACTCATTTTTTATAAAACTTACACATATAAATGAACAAATTTTTAACTTAGATATTTTAATATATAAATGATGATCATTTCTACCATTTTCATATTCATCAATTTTACTTACACATTTTTCGGTTGATGAAGCTCAACATAATTATTTTTCTGTTAGTATTTCATTATATTAATTTATTTCATATATGAATTTTTCTTCAGCAGTGTTAGTTAACATAATATATAATTTTATTTCTATTATTAAGAATTAATTTTTTTACTTCTAACAATCATTTGAATCAAATTAAATATAAGAACAAAAAATTTCATTACATTCGTTTCTTTAAATGATGGATATGATGATAAAGGATCCTTTACTAAGGTACATGTATGTTTCTTCATATTAATATATTTTAAAAAATTAAATTATTTAATGAAATTAAAATTTTCTTTTAAAAACTAATTACATCACTATTGGGTAGCCTATTATGGAATTGTATTCTTCTTATCCAAAGAAAATTATAACCATAGTTGGTAGACATGGGATTACACATTTATAAAAAATTCACCATATCATGGGGAGAAGATGTTTCTAATATAATTTTTTTATAATAATAACCTAGTTGGACCAAATTCAAAGTATCTTAGGAGTGTCATATATATGTAGATTTATTGTAAGATTAATATTTTATATACTAATTGGAGGATCGTTCACCAAATGATGAAAGATCAGTTATTGGAGTCTATAGTGGTTAAATATATATACTATTTTATTTTTTCCCTAATTTATCAAATGTTATATATTTCATATGACTAATATTTAATCTATTCAAGTACATATGATATTCTAATTTTATGATACGAAAAAAATCAAGAGGAAGTATCTATATTTTTTAGTAATTAGATGGTGAAATTTTAAATCAAAATTGACTCTAGTTTATATTTTTGGGAATACACATAATGTAAAATCAGGAATTAAATATTGGGTTTTAGATATAGATATGTAGAAGATGTTTTTCTCTATTAAACAGCAGGAAAAAATTCAATTATGATAATTATTGTGAAAAGAATCAATTTTAATTTTCTTTGTTATTTATCTGATAACTTATTCATTTATTGTTATATAAAAGGCCTCCAAGGTATCTCACCAAGAGATCTATCAATATAATGTTTACCCTCACAGTTTTTCATATGGTGGGTATCCTTTACTGGAGTAGAAAATGATTGTTGGAAATTTTGTTGAATTAAGAGATAAATCTAGATGTGGCTCTAAATATATTCACTTAATCCTTCCATATCCCCCACTCACCATGAAAAATGAATATTTTTTTTAGAATGATAAAAAGGGGATGTTTTTTTATTGATCTATCAAAATAAGTATTTGATTATAAGAAACAAATTATTATTATTCTTTAATATTGTCAGTTTTTTAATTTTTTCACACTAATATAACATTTTCCTGTACCATTTTAGGACACCCTTCAGAAGAAAGAGATATAAGGGACCTCTACCCATGAGGGTATGATAGATATTCCTAAAATTTCTTTTGGAAATAAAGAAAACTTAAGCCTCATAAGTGTATATATGGCAGGTGTCCATATTATATTTTTTTGTTCATCATAGTACAAAATTGAAGGAGAAAAAATAAAATGTAAAAATAGATTTCTCAAAGTCTGTGTTGTGAGAGATGAATCAATAAATAGAATATCTAATGTAATCATCTATATAGGTATGTTTTCTAAAATAACGATATAGACACAACCCACACAACCTGCGTACCATGATCACTCCCCTCCTCAATTAGACCCGACTATGTATTTTAATTTTCTTAATGGGGATCCATATTTAAATAGATAAAATCCTAAATAAGTGATGGGATTATTTATATCATTATATTATGTCATCAAACTAGCTAAGAGTAGTGGTATATGATATAATTGAACCAGCTTCTCTGTGTTGTTTTTATCTTAGAGATAGCCTAAGTTGGAGAGAGTATGAGTAATTTCTTATTCATTATTTGACATATGTGGTATGTTTTTTTTCAATTTTTATTTACTTTTGATTTCAAATTACTTGTAATATTTTCTTATATTTACCTTATATAGGCGCATCTAATATATGAGGAATTATCACAAAAGAATCGAAAGTTTTAGCACTAAATTATTTTTTACAGGAGGTGTTATATGAGTTTCAGATGAATGTTGAAATATGTGAGAGATATTATATGTTAAGAATATTTAAAAAATAAATCACATATATTGTTATTGATGATGAGATATCTATTCATGCGTTGCAGTTTTTTCTATCTAAGTAAATTTCAAATTCAATTTTCATTTCATTGATTAAATATAAATTATATTGGATTAATTTTTTACTTATATAATTAGGTATCTCCACACACTTTACATGTAATACATGATAAAATACATTTATGGTTTTATGGATCCAAAATATATTTAAATAGTTATGAAATATCTTAATAAGGATACTAGAGTTAAATATATATCTTAAATATTGGAAAATACGTAGATTAAGTGTTGGGTTCTTCCATTCCTTAATAGTTAATAGGAATTATATAATTACTAAGTAAAATTTATTATAATGTCATTAATGTTGATTTTTTTTTATATTTTAGTGGACAATGGATGTTATACATATTCTGACCACATGAATACATGACATACTGGTTATGCTTTTTACTGGGTGTAGTTCATAATAAGTTTTAAGATTTATTGAATTCATAAGTTTTATTTTATTATATTATTTAATTAATCATAAAAGTTTCATGTTAATTTTTTTTTGTTATTGAGTATATGAAAATACAATAGTTTATTAAAGGTGTTTAACAGGGTTCATTTATCAATAAAGAAGACAAATAAAATTAATTATGTAAAAGTACAGGTAGATAAATTTTATTTTAGTTAATAATTTTTTAACATACATATATTTAATTTATTATTTTGGAAGTGTTTTTCAAAAATTTAGTATCATCATTAAGGAGGAAGTGTATAATTTTCTTAATATGTTTTACAATTAATTTTTTGAGATTATCATGATTGGAAGAATAACATATTTTGAAAAGGTTTTTTTTCTATTACATCTCTTATGTTTTGAAGGAATATTTTGTATTATAAATTGAATGAAATTTATTATTATTTTTAGGTTTATGATTATGTTTCATCATATTATATAAAATAATTAAACCACCTTCAATGTTTATTTATATACTTTTTTTGGGTTTTATTAATTTGTAGATGTATATCTAAATGGTTCACATAAGTGTATTAATTTTGAAAATGATGTTATCGTAAAATTTTCATTGAGTTTTTTCTCCTGTTTTCTAGTATTTGTTATTGTTTTCTTAAAATTCAATTCTTACTATAGGTCATCAGTTATTGTATATTGTTATATTTAAAAATAATAATTAGGATTTAACATCAGTTATTATGAAAACTGATGTTGAAAGTCCCTTTATATCAATATTTATTTGGGCATTTCAATGTCATTTATTATGAAACCCATTATTTAAAGTCACTTTTATTGTCATTTTCTTTGAAAAATGGAATTTAAAGAACCTTCAACATCGGTTTTCATAATAACCAATGTTAAAATACCCTCTATATCTATTCTTAGTGGGGATTTCAACATTGGATTTTTTATTAACTAAAATTGAAATTAGATTTATTGTTGTTTTTAAATAAATGGTGTTAAAAATATTCAATTAATGTTAGATGTATTCACCTAGATTTTTAACCAATGTTAAAAATGAAAAAAAATGATGTTAGAAGGTTAATTTCCATTAGTGATTTCTATTCAGAATTAATGATGCCACTCGAGCGATCATGTTGATTTGATGATATTGTTATTTTATATTTTTTGGGGAAAATGAATGGTGTCACATGTGATTAAAAATATGTTCTGCATTATGTCACATAGAACATGTTCCATAACAGTAATAAAAATGTTATGTGAATTTGTTATATGTTGATTGAAGATGATCTATGATGATTAAATTTTCAGAAATATATGCGATGTTTCAAACAAACATACTCTATATATCTTAAGTATATGTTTTATAGAATATTTTCTAAGGGGAATTTTTATATACAACCATGTTATTTTATCTAAATATATTATATTTTCTATAGATTATAAGAGATAAATGTTTTGTGTTTTAAGGAATATATTCTATGTTTTTGATTTCTAATGTTCAATTACAATATATGGATAAATAGTCTCTATAGAATTGGGTTATGTGGAATATATTATTTTATAAAAGAAATATATTATATGGATATATGTTTTATTCTTAGTTGAAGTATATTTTGAGAAAATATTATGGATTATAAGAAGTATTTTCTATATGAATAGATGAATTTGTTCGAGTATTAAGTTCAAGGGTTGTATATTCTCAAAACCAAACATTTTGGTTTAATTATCATAATATCATTATATATATTGAAGTATATTGAATTATCTAGAAGAATTAATGGATTTTGTTAGATTTATTATATCTCAGGGAAGGAGATAATAGATAATTTTCGGATAAGTCATATATATATATTTTCTTATGGTTGAAATGTTTCTAAGAGGCTATTAGAAGTGTCATTTCTATTGGTGAAATTATTTAACGATTATTATGAATTGATTGAAGTGTATAAACTTTGATTATAAAGTTAACATATGTCTTGGTAATGAAGTAATTGTGTAGTCAGTATTCTTCTACAAAGTTAACCATATAGTTATATTGTGTCAACTATGATAGTTATGGGAAGGTGATCATGAGTCATTAGATTTTTTTACAATAAAATCATGTAGTTATGTGAAGGTTTCTAGGTAGTCAAATCAAGGTGACCTAGATTATGTGAAAATCATAGTGACCTTGAATATTTAGAGAATAATTTGTCTGTGAAGAATAAATCATGATCATCCATGCAATTAAATAACATTGGATGAAATTATAATTTATTGGAGAGTTTAATATATATATTCTTTTGGTATTTATAGTTTTTTAAAATGGAAATTAATTCAAACTTTTTGAGATCATTTGAGATAGTTAAAGAAAAATATTTTGAGGTTATTGATGATGAGTATTTTGATCATGGGACACATGGTTGAAGATGGAGTTGTAGGTGATCACGGGATCATGGTTTCCTTGAAAAAAAATGATTTAATTTTATGATAAGTACTTAATGGTGATGATATATCATGATACTAAATATGTTAGGGAATTTATTTAGTTGGATATTCAATAATAATCTTGAGAAACATCAAATTATATGATGATCTATATATCATAATTTAGTTAAGAATAAGTTGGGAATAATTTAAAGAAGGGGTATTGAAGAGAGGTGAAAAACCACTATGAGAAGGAAGATAATAGGTTATGAAAACTAATTGAATATCCAATGGGACCATTGGTTCCTCTTCATAATCATGATTTTCTCTCACCTAATAGTGACATAGTCCTGGTAAATTGAAGCATGTGCTACACCTACCCAACCACTAAAGTGGGGAATCCTCTTCTTGGTCATCTTTCATCATGGTTTGGTTAGGATTTAGTGTCTTTCTTAAACTTCTCATCCATAAAAATTGATCTGAAATATTTCGTTTAATATAAGGTAAGAAATTATTGGAGATCCCCCCTCTATAGTTTATTAAGACTTCAAAATTTATTTTATTCATGATGATTAATCGATTTTTATGTCATAAAACTTCAGTGCTAGTGTTTAAAAATAAAATCAATAGTAATTAGTGTTTACAACATTTCTCTAATGTTAAACTAATCAACTCAAGGAATATACTGATTCAAACGCTCGATTTCAATGCTTTCACAATAGCATGCACTGTGTATTCTTATATTTACAGGTATTTTTTATTTATTCTCTTATGATGATCCTTTTATTTATATATAAATAAATATACATCATCCTCATCTATTTGAATTTGACATAGATTTATTCCTCTTCCTTTTAAATAATTTGGATATTATAAACCGGTTCAATAACTTTTTTTGAAATTTCCTCTATTCTAGAATATATACATGAATATTTAAACATCTATTTATTATAAAATAATTTATTAAGTTATAATTTTTTACACCTCCTCCAAATTTCATCTTGATTGAAAAATATGAAGAATATATATTTACAAAACCAATTGGTTTTAAATCATATATTAGTAATTTTAATTGATTTTCTATTAACTTCATCATGAGTAGAAGTGTGATTTGAGTAAAGATGTTGATATATCTCAGGTGTAAGATGATTTTTTCATTGTTGTTAAAGCTGTAAAAAATGATTAAAATGGGGCTATGAGTTATTATTATTCATATTATATAAGGAATCAAAGCAATAAATCATATATTTTAGAGTTTGGTTCTTTAGATAATCGCATAAGAAAATACTCTTATTGTTCTATTAGAATATTTGTTGAGTTTTGTTATTAGAAATGATAGGAGAGTGTTTTAGTTGAGATTATTCCTATTCAAGTGAGTCTTGTGGGATAGCTAAGTAAGTCTCACCTTCAATAATAAATAATATTAGTACTAAAAATTATTTTTTTATCACCATTCACATGTCAAATAGTTAACACTAATCTTACATATAACGATGATTTTAATGAGAATAATGATAATTTTTTATAGTTTGTGGAATCTGGTGATAGGCTTGTGGATAATTCTCTAACGATAAACGAATAATGGATTTATAGAAATGGAAATGTTTTAGTTGGGTCATATGCTTCATATTCTAATGATAGTGGGAGGTTAAAATTTTTTTCCGCAACCTTTTTACCTATAAGGAAGGAAAAAGACCAAGTTTGATAGGATAAAACTTTCATTACTTCCGTTATCCAAGGTGAAGTATGTATGAAATGTAGTTGTGTGTTTTTTGAGGGAAATAAAGATTCATTGTTTGAGTTACCTATGAATTTAAATATAGTACATTTTTGGTTTGATTAATCCAAAATTCTTGGGTGTGATATATTATTCAAAAATTGATGAAGTGTTCCAAAGAATTTTCAATCTGGCACTGATTATTCCAGATGTTACTAAGAACTTTAATACATCACTTTATGTTAGGAATTAACTTAAAATTATTTAAAAATATGAGAAGTAATTACAATATGGAAGAAAATATCAGAATGGAAAGGAAAATAAGAGGAAGGATAAAGGGAATAAGATCATTTAGGATAACTATACATAAAAAATGGAGTGTGTAAAGACTCAATCCATAACTCATAAATCATAAATCATGGTATTTTACTTATCTCATGGTTATTATGGATTACTAAATAATTATTATATATTATCTTAGGACTATTTTTTTTGTTATATATAGTTTTATTTTGGTGGAAACTCCCCTTATAAGTGGCCTCAATAATATAAAAAAAGTATCATGGAGAGAAAAAATATAAGTGGATAGAATTGGTTAAAACATAAATCTATATTATATGTAATTATATAGAGAGTTTCATTGAATATATGATTTTGTATAATATTTTATAATATATAATGGATATGTATTTACAATATGAGATTCTCTATTGTAGGAAGATGAGAATTCATTGAAGAATCAATTCATATAATGTGATCTCATAAAGCATAAAAGTTGGTCATATAGTCTTTAGTGAGGATGATAGTCCAAAGATTATAAACTTTAAATCATCATATTTATGATGTACAATGTGCATACTACTTATTTATTATGAGTAAGACATTGATCCAATATTAAATGGATAACGATCTTTTCATTATAAATGGGATATACCCACATAAAAAATGACACTTGGTGATGCAATGAGCCAAACCTAAACTATTACAAGGTAGTAAGACTAGGTGAGAAGTAACCTCCCTAAATTCCATCACTATGTAATATTTAGGCATGTGAACATGGAATCACTAGGTTTTCCATGTGCCTTTAATTTTACCCACATTGGGGGTGAAATAATTAAATGATCTATGTTCCTCAGTACATGATTTCATATTCAATTTATGTTGGTTGATTGGTGGAATCAAATGAACATGGTAAATAAATTGATAAAATAATGACCCTACTAATAGTTAGGTCCAAATATGAAACTTACTATGAGATGTATAATTGAAAAAAGGGATAAAATAAGATTAATGTGGTCACTTCCAAATCCTACTTTTGCATGATGTCCCAAACCCAATAATCATCTATACAACCAAAGATGAAATGTTACATAATATACGCATGATTCCCCATATATCAAAGGATATAAATTAGTAGAGAGAGACTAATAATATCATATGGAGAGTATATACTATCTATATTATTGTAATAGACCTATAATTTCATACATTCACATATTATAAAAATATGTCTCTTAATAGGATGATCATATATATAAGAGATAATAAAAGAAGGATACAAGAAAGGGACACTACTATAAATTAATTAGACTTACCCTTAGTATTGTCTCTTTATCTCTATTAAGTAACTATAGCTACTCACTTATCCTAGAGCTCATACCCTACCATTCATTCCAAATATAGAATTTGCATATCCACTAGGGTGCAAGTGCAATGTGTGAGTAAAAACTTCATTGGTTATTACTAACGATTTCCCTACTATAATCAATTATATATAGGGAATTAATCATATTAATTGAATTAGTATAATAAAATAGAAAATGATCAGTGAAGAAAAATACTCAGATTACAAGTTTCTATTCAACTAAAATACTAAAGATAAATATTTAGTGTTGGTTTCCCATGTCCTTATCCAAAACATATGGGAACCAAAAATACCTTCTTCGAGTGTAATGAACCAGCTTTTCCATGTAATTTTTTTAATTATATAGAAATATTATGAGTCCAAGAAAAATTAACAGAGCATGATTCCAAGGCCCGAAGTGCCAGGAATGAATTTATGAACTTTTTTTCGGGTACTTTCGTAAATGTGCAAGTGAGTTTTTGTAAATTTTGAACCGGTGCTCAGAATTGAAATCTGAGGACACCATTGAGCTCGCAGCACTATTATTCACTTAGGTAAACCTTCACCTCGACCACAGTAGATCTAGGAAGGAAGTTTGTTTTGTGCTTTTCATAGGATAAAATAAAATAAACTATCTTTATTTTATTTTTGAAATTTAATCCTCCCAATTTTTTTTGGTGGTGGGGACCACCCGACCATGAAAACTCCCGAATTGAATTTAGTGGTGGGGACCACCCGACCCTTGAACTCCCTCTTAAATGATGGAGGCGACTCTTGGTTTATTTTCCAATTAATTGTGCCAATATCAAATTAATTAATGTTCTAACTCTAATTAAATTAATAAACTTAATTTAATAGTTTTTCACCTCATTTTCTTGAGTTTGGGGGAAAGTGTTGGAAAAGGGGAAATTGGGGAGAGCTTTCGAGAACATTCTCCAACAAAGTAAGTCCTCCAATGAAGAACTCCATCGAAGGATCTCCAACGAAGAACGTCTTCAACGATGATGAACTGAAGTTCATCTTTCCCTCTCCTCACTAATGTTAAGGAATCTTTGAGGTAGAGATTGTTTCTTTTATACACCCCTTAGCCGTTATTTTTGTTCTTCTAGATTAAAGAACCACTATGCCGCTTTCTACCGTTCTAATGTGGAGAGTGCGGGCCAAATGAACATGGCCCGACCTCTCCGCAACCCTTGTGGATTTAGGTGTTCTTCGCAGCTTATTTTTAGGTTGATCAATTTCCAACTGTGGTGGTCTTGAATAGATGGTGACATCCCTAAACGAGTGAGGGAGTCTACGGAATGAAGAATGGGCCACTGGGGTGCGCCCAATGCCCCAAAAAACTTCACCAGCAACCGGTGCCAGTGACTAGTGCCGGAAGGGCTCGAGAGTGGCATCCAGAACTCCAGCAGGCCGAGACAATGGCGGCGGCATGACCATGCTGCCGGAGAAGGTCCGCGTCCCATCAGTTGTGGCAGAGCAAGGGAGGTGGTTGGCGCTAAGTCGACTACGTGAAGGGGGTGGCAGCGCGTGACCGCGCTGCCGGGCGTGCAGGGGCCGCGACAGAAGGCCGCAGGGGTGAAGGAGGGGCGGTCAGCTCGCTACCGGCCACCAGCGATGGTTCGACGCGCCACCGCACCGTGCAAGTGGTCTGGCCACTCGGCCAGCCGGGGAGCTGAGCAGGACCTCGGGTCCTGTGTGCCAGCTACATGCGCAACGTGGAACCGGTTGGTTGACCACCTGACCCGAATGACCCAACCGTTTGGGGTACCAGGGGGAACCTCCTCCTTGGATGGAGGCTAGGGTAGACCCCATAGTAGTTCCTCCCAGCCACAAGCCATAGCGGGCTACCCATTGGGACGGGCTATGCTGATGGGTCGGGCCGGGTCGGCCCGATCAGGTCGGACCGGACCTGGACCAGCTTCAAACCCTTTTCACTCTTTCGACGATAACCTGACCTATGAGCATCCATTTGACGAACCGTCTACAGCACAGAAAACCCAGGATCGAGTCATTACTTTTGGTATACCCCACTTGAGTTTTGGATAAAGTTGGGGTACAGACGGGTTGGATCAAACATGAATCCAACCGGATGCTCGGAACTAAATGGCCAATAACTTACAGATCAGGTGTTTGATTAACGCACCATCTATTACGTTGAGAACCATTTTTACATGGCAGTCCTTTGGGATACTTCTTTGTGGGACTTAGTGGGATTTGGAGTATCGCCCTTTGGCGTGAGGATCAGACCCTCCTGGAATCAAGCGTGCTTAGTGCTGGAACCCTATGGCTGGCTGTAACATGAGAAAGGGTTCCTATGTGGGTATGTGCCTTGGAATCCTATATGGGTCTATGCCTTGGGATCCTACGTGGGTTTGTGATTTGGTATCCTATGTGGGTCTGTGTTCCAGTATCCCACATGGATCCACTCCAAGAATCCACATGGGACTACTCTAGGATCCTACATGATCCTGCTGTACTAGGATCCTACGGGGGTCTGATGATTTGGGATCCTACGTGGGTCTGCCTCTCAACAGAGTAAGATGATTCAGTAGTTACTTCTAATAATCATTACTATCGTGCCTAAGTTATACCTGGTGTGAGATGAGTGTTTATCTTTGTGATATTCTTTCCCTTGTGGAAGAGTTGGGCTTTGGGATATTGGGTTGGGCCTTGTTTTTCCTCATGATTGAGATGGGTTTACTCGATAACTTAGGTATATGTATGGGAATATACCTAAGTAGGGTTTTTAGTTATTTTCATGTTTTAAGGTTTATCCTTTGTGAATTTTGTGAGACCTTTGAGGGTCTCGGGGTCCCTACTAAGTATCGTTATACTCAACCATACATGGGCTATGCCCTTACAATGTTGTGTTTGGTGTATATGATAGACAACATTGACTGAGGACGAGGGTACCAGGAGTGGAGGTAGCTCGGAGGTGGACTTTAGATGAGGTGTACCACAGAGACCACCATTTGAGATCTGTAACTACCCTTCAGGAAGGATCCTTGTTGGGTGTTCAAAGGATATATTTTCAATTTTACTTATACTTTTCAGTTTACTTGTACTTTACAGTTGGGCTTGTATTCTGGACCCTTTTTACTTTCTGTACACACCCTGTTTACTATATATAGTTTTACTTTGTTCTTGTATCCTGCTTTTTTCTTAGTTGTGTTAGTTTATAGGTTATAAAGGCAATGTGTTCCCAATTTTAGGAAAAATGCCTTTTGGTGCTAGTCGCCTACCCCTGACCTATGGAAGGCGGGCTTGGGGTAGTCCCAGCATGGGCCCCGAGGGATAGGTCATGAAAAATTGGTATCAGAGGATTCGGTTCTACCATAGAGCATTGGACTCTGATCTTTTAACAATAATAGTGTTAAGTGTTATGGGTGCGGTTATCAATTTAGGGAATCCATTATGGTGTAGTGGCCGATGTATCCATACACCAAGACCTTGACTTCTGATTTCTGACTCAGTGCACAAAAAACTGATTGTGTGTGTGTTTTGAAAAGTTTTCTTTGTGATCTCTTTAAGTTAGCTCACCAAGTATAACTTATTGACCATGGAACACCTATTTCTTTTCAGTATTCATCCACATAGACAACCATCATAGGTTCCAGGTAGAGCATGCCGTGACGACCCACAGAGCGATGAGGCCTTGGTACATGCCCCTTTTTTAGTAGAGGCACCAGTGTAGGCACCAACGGTACCATTACATGTTGGGCCACCGATGCCACCAGCCCCAGCTGTAGAGAGTACATGTCGCTTGAGCGCATTTCATGAGTTCTAGCGCCAGAGGCCACCCTATTTCAGGGGTGAGATGGACCCACAGGCGGTTGAGGATTGGCTGGAGGTCATGGTGAGAGTCTTCCGATTGGTAGGAACACCAGATGATATCATGGTGATCCTTTTCGCCAGTCTTCTACAGGCAGTAGTAGGCAGATGGTGGAGCTTTATTCTCCAAGTTCACAATGAGGTGACATTTCTATGGGCAGAATTTGAGATCCTGTTTCAGGCAGAGTTTGTTCCAGCAACCCTTCACACAGTGCACATATATGAGCTTCCTCGTCTGCGGCAGGGCAGCATGACTGTGGCTCAGTACTCAATAGGGTTCCCTGACCTCTCTTATTACTCCACTAATATAGTGCATGACCCATTCTTCAGGGCCCGAACCTTCGATTAGGGGCTCAGGCGGGAGATTAGGGCTTCAATGATTTCTCTCAGCATCCCGACGCAGGCTGGGGTGTTAGAGAGAGCCCTCTTAGAGGAGAGTTTTCTTGCTGAGCAGTCACCAGCAGCGAGACCCACCACCGGGCATCACATAGAAGAGTCTTCTGTAGCTGGCAACAGATATATGTCACAGAGGTCCAAGAGGACCAGACCTACAGGTGGACGACCACATGATTTAGGGTCAGTTGTGCGAGGCACTTGAGAGAGAGCCAATCATGCAAGGAGTAGGCAGTGTTATGCATGTAGAAGGCAGGGTCACATGGCTCGTGACTGCCCAAACCACCATACAGATGGTTAGTAGATGGTCAAAGGACCACCTAGGCAGAGACATAGGTTCTATCAAGGAGGTCCGCAGGGAGAAGGCAGATGTGGCAGAGGTGATGTCCATGCAGCAGGTGGTGGAAGACGATTCGAGTTGTTACCGCCAGCAACACCAGGTGGTCCACTCCGACCACAGGGAGTAGGTGGACAGGGGCGAGCTCAGCTCCAAGCAGCTGAGGCTTACAACCATGATTCTCTGGAGATGATATGAGGTATGATCGGTGTCTACTCCACCTTAGATGTATTACTTATAAACACAGGTGCCAGTCATTCTTTTATTTCCACTGCCCTCGTTCGGTGCTCTGAGATTCCGGTGGAGTCGTTGGCTCGATCCTTACGGCTAGAGAGTCCTACGAGAGAGGATTCGATGATTACACACGAGTTCCAGCAGTTTGAGATTACTCTAGGAGGCGAGAGATTTCGATGAGATCTTATAGTAGTGGTGTCGAGGCCTTATAACGTCATCATGAGTATGGATTGGTTATATATAGTCCATGACCAGATCGAATTCATTGGGAAAAAAGTGTGGTGTATCCATGAGGATGGTACTAGGTTTACCTTAACCGGAGAGAAGGGATCCTCCGCAGCACAGGATGGACTTATCCGGAAGAGAGTGATCCGATCACTCATCAGTTGGCTAGCCTCACCCTTGGAGCTTTTGATGTGGAGAGTCTGAGCCATCCTGTTGTGGTGGACCAGTACATGGATGTCTTCCCTGATGATGTTCCAGGTCTACCTATTCATAGGGAGGTGGACTTTTACATTGACTTGTACATCGTGATGATACTGATATCTACACCAGCATATCAGATGGATCCCATGGAGTTTTTTGAGTTGCAGGTACAACTGGAGGACTTACAGAAGAAGGGGTTCATATGGCTCAGTGTTTCTCTTTAGGCAGCCCCAATTTTGATCGCCAAGAAGGCGGATGGGAGCTTGAGACTTTGTGTTGACCATCGGCGCCTGAACCAGGTGACCGTGAAGAATAAGTACCCACTCCTGAGGAGTGGAGACCTCTTTGATCAGCTGAAGGAATCATAATGGTTCTCGAAGATAGACCATAGATCAGGCTATCACCAGCTCAAAGTATGAAATGAGGATGTGAAGAATACGGATTTCAGATGTCGGTATGTCCATTATGAGTTTTTGGGTATGCCGTTCGGCATGACCAACACACCAGAAGTGTTCATGGGACTCATGAATATAATCATCGAGCCATACCTTGATCTCTTTGTAGTATTCTTCATTGAAAACATTCTGATCTACTCAGCTATAGAGGAGGAGTATGCCTATCATTTGCAGGTAGTTCTGGACACACTCCAAGAGCACCAAATCTATGGTAAGCTCTCGAAGTGCTAGTTCTGGATCCGAGAGGTTCATGTTCAGGGACATGTCATCTCAGAGGCTAGAGTTGTGGTGGATCTAGTGAAGATTGAGGTAGTACTTTATTGTGATCCACCCAGGAGTGTGATGGAGGTATGAAGCTTCCTGGGTTTGGCTGGATACTACCAGAGATTTTTTCCAGATTTCTCCAGAGTTCCAGCACCTTTATTAGCATTGAGGAAGAATGGGAAACCCTTCGTGTGGTCAGAGAGATTCCAACAGAGTTTTCAGGAGCTGAGGTAGAGGCTGACTAGTGCCCCAATCTTGAGGCTTCTGGCGGAGGGCGTTGGGTACATAGTCTTCTACGATGCATCAGGGACCAGGATCGAATGTGTCCTGATGTAGAAGCGAGCAGTTATCGCATATGGTTCTCGATAGCTGAGATATCTTGAGCATAACTAGGCTACCCATGACCTTGAGTTAGCAGTAGTGATATTCTCTTTAAAGATGTGGTGACACTATCTGATGGGCGAGGATTTTATGGTCTACTCTGATCACTAGAGTCTTAGGTATATCTTCTCCCAAAACGACCAGAACCTGAGACAACAACATTGGCTTGAGTTCCTCAAGGACTATGACTTAGAGATAGTCTATACACCTAGGAAGGGGAACATTATAGTAGATACACTCATCATGAGATATGGTATACAGCTTCTAGGTGAGGTGACGAATAAGTTGTCCACTTTGTAGATATCCTTTGTGGATCGAGATGAAGCATCTTTTCTTCAGTATCTTACAGCCATTTCCCCACTCCTTCAGCGATTCAGGGAGGCACAGTGTGGGGACAATGATTTCGAGGCTCGACATGCTCAAATATCCATAGGACCGGCACCTGAAGGATTTTCTGAAGGTAGAGAGAACGACATGCTTTTCAGAGGATGTACCATGGTACTGATGTCGCTTCAAGAGAAAGTGTTGAGGGAGTTCCACACATCGCCTCTAGTGGTACATCTAGAAGTGGGGAAGATGTACCAGGACCTCTGACGATAGCACTGGTGTCTGGTAATGAAGAACACAATAGCATAGTTTGTCTTTTTGTTCCTCACTTGTCAGCAAGTGAAGGTGGAGCATCATGTTCCAGCAGGATTAGTTCATCCTTTATAGGTCCCATAGTGGAAGTGGGATGGAATATACATGGACTTTGCGACAGGACTTCCACGTACATTCAAGGGTCATGATTCTATCTGGGTGATCGTCGACCGATTCACCAAGTCATCCCACTCCCTACCGATCATAGAGCAGGGATCAATAGAGAGCTTGGGATTCCTTTATGTGCAAGAGATTGTTCGGCTACATAGAGTACCCACGACGATTGTCTCTGATCATGATGAACGTTTCACTACCTGGATATGGAAGGGGTTGTAGGAGGCTTTCGGGATGAAACTTCATTTGAGCACCACCTTACATTATCAGACGAATGGCTAGACTGAGCGGACCATTTAGACCCTCAAGGAAATGCAGCGTGCTTGCGTCCTTGACTTTGGTCATAGCTAGGAGGATCACTTGCCCTTTGTGGAGTTTGCATAATACAAAAACTATCACTCCACCTTTGGGATGGCACCTTTTGAGCCTATGTATGGTCGACCTTGCAGATTGATGTTGTGTTGGACTGATATAGGGGAATCATCACTCGTGGGAATAGGGATGGTACATGCTACATAGAGAAGGTTCAGATCATTCGGGAGCAGATGAAGACTGCACAAAGCAGGCATAAGTCTTATGCTGACTGGAGACGGATACCTCTAGAGTTCGAGGATGGTGACCACATCTTTATACGGGTCTCACCCTGATGAGTTTTGCGGAGATTTGGTCGGGGGAACAAGTTATATCTGAGGTTGATCAGACCCTTTCAGGTCCTCAGTAGAGTTGGTGAGGTGGCTTACCGTTTAGCTCTTCCACCTCAGTTGCACCGAGTGCACAACATTTTCAACGTATCCCAGTTGAGGAGATATGTGAATGATCCATCTCATGTCATCATCCATGGTGAGCTTGACATCGATGACGGGGATATGTTTACGGAGGTTCCATTATAGATTGAGGATCGACGGGAGTGGGTCCTTCGTGAAAAGTCGATACCTCTGGTGTTTTTCCGCTGGCAGCACGAGAACCTTCAGGAGAGCACTTAAGAGTGGGTGGCTCAGATACGTGTTCAGTACCTCCAATTGTTTCCTTAGTTGTGTCGTGGATTTTGGGGAAGTATATCCCTGAGGTGGGGAGAATGTATTGACCCAACTTTTCCATGTAATTTTTTTAATTATATGGGAATATTAAGAGTCTTAAAAAAATTGACGACGCGTGATTCTGAGGCTTGGAGTGCCGGGAAAGAATCTCTAAACATTTTTTCGGGTATGTTCTGTAAACATGCGAGTGAGTTTTTGTAAATTTTGAACCAGTGCTCGGAATTCAAATATGAGGACACCATTGAGCTCACAACACCGATATTCACTTAAGGAGACCTTCACCTTGACCACAGTCGGTCGAGGGAGGAAGTTAGTTTTTGTGATTTTCATGGGAGAAAATAAACTAAACTAGCTTTATTTTATTTTTTAAATTTAAACCTCCCAATTTGTTTTTGGTGGTGGGGACCATCCAAGATTGAAAACTCCCAAATTGAATTCAGTGGTGGGGACGACCTGACCCTTGAACTACCTCTTAAATGTGGGAGGTGACTCTTGGTTTTTTTTCAATTAATTGTTCCAACATAAAATTAATTATTGTGCCAACTCTAATTAAATTAAAAAAAATTAATTTAATAGGTTGTCTCCTCATTTTCATGAGTTTGGGGGAAAGTGTTGGTAAAGGGGGAATTAGGGAGAGCTTTGGAGAACATTCTCCAACAAAGGAAGTCCTCTGACGAAGAACTACGTCGAAGGATCTCTAAGGAGGAACTTCTTCAACGATGACGAACTGACATCTGTCTTTACCTCTCCTCACCGATAGAAATGAATCTTCAAGATAGGGATTGTTGCTTTTGTATACCCCTTACCCATTCTTGTTGTTCTTCTTGATTCAAGAACAAATATGCTGCTTTCTACCATTCTAATGTGGAGAGTGTGGGCCAAATGAACATGGCCCAAACTCTCCGCCACCCTTGTAGATTTTGGGGTTATTTGCGGCATGTTTTCGAGTTGAGCAATTTCCAACCGTTGTGGTCTTGAATCGATGGCGACGTCCCGAGACGAGTACAGGAGTCTACGGAATGAAGAACTATCCACCAGGGCACGGCCGGTGACCCAAGGAACGTCACTGGAAACCTGTACAGGTGACCTGTGCGGGAAGGGATCAGGAGTGGCAGCGGCACGACCACGCTGCCAGAGAATGGCGCGGCCCGTTGGCCACTGTGGAGCACGGGCGGTGGCCAGCCGCGTGAAAGGGGTGGCAGTGCGTGTCTGCGCCGTCGGGCGTGCAGGTGCTGCGACACGAGGCCATGGTGATGAAGGAGGGGCAACTAGATCTCTACTGACCTTAGGTGGTTGTGTAGCGCACGACCGCACCGCATAGGTGGGCTAGCCGTCCGGCCATCCGGGGAGCCTAGTAGGACCCCGGGTCCTGCGTTCCAGCTACCGGCGCCATGTGGCACCGGCTGGTCGGCCAGCCAACCCGAACGAACAAGCCGTTTGGGGTACCTAGGGGGTGCCTCCCCCTTAGGTGGTAGCTAGGGTGGACCCCACCATAGGGAAACCCAGCCTCGGGCCACAGCGGGCCGCCCAACGCTGGCCGGGTCGATCCGAACCGGGTCGGGTTGGTCCGATCGGGTCCGACTGGACCCGGACCAGCTTTGACCCCTTTTCACTCTTTCAACTATAACTTGACCTACATGTGTTTGTTTGATGAACCATATGGGGAGACCAAAACCTTGTATCAAGACGGTCCTTTTGGTATACCCCACTTGAGTTTTGGATAAAGTTGGGGAACATCCGGGTTGGATCGAACCCGAATCCAACCAGGCCCTCACGAGTAAAAGGACAATAACTTATAGACTGAGCGTCCGATTGTTGCACCTTCTATTGCGTTGTGACCCCTTTTACGTTGCGGTACATTGGGATACTTTTTCATGGGACTTCATGGTAGTTGGAGTATCAACCTTTGTCTTGAGGAACAAACCCTCCCGGAATCATGCGAGCTTAGTGCGAGAACCCTGTGGCTGGCTGTAACATGAGAAAGAGATCCTATGTGGGTCTGTGCCCTGGGATCCTATGTGGTTCTATGCCTTTGGATTCTACATGAGTCTATGATTTGGGATCCTTTGTGGGTCTATGTTCCGGGATCCCACATGGATCCACTCTAGGAATCCACGTGGGACTACTCTAGGAACCTATGTGGGTCTTCTATACTTGGATCCTATGTGGGTATGATGATTTAGGATCCTACGTGGGTTTGCCTCTCAACAGAGTAATATTATTCAATAGTTACTTCTAATCATCATTAATACCATGCCTAAGTTATACCTGGTGTGAGCTGAGTCTTTATCTTTGTGATATTCTTTCCTTGATGGAACATTTGGGCTTTGGGATTTTGAGTTGGGCCTCTTGTTTCCTCATGATTGAGATGGGTTTACTTGATAACTTAGGTATATGTATAGGCATATACCTAAGTAGGGTTGTCATTTATTTTCATGTTTTCAGGTTTATCCTTTGCGGATTCTGTGAGACCTTCGAGGGTCTCGGGGTCCCTACTGAGTATCGTTATACTCACCCCTGCACGGGCTATGATCGCACCATGTTGTGTTTGGTGTAGACAACAGACAACATTGACTGAGAAAGAGGGTACCAGGATTGGAGGTTGCTCGGAGGTGGACTTTAGACGAGGTGTACGGTAGAGACGAATGTTCCAGAGCTATACCTACCATTTAGGTAGGATCCTTGGCAGGTGTTCACATGAGTTGTTTTCAGTTTTACTTGTACTTTTCTATTTACTTGTACTTTACAGTCGGGATTGTATTCTGGACCCTTTTTACTTTCTGTACACACCCTGTTTACTATATATAGTTTTACTTTGTGCTTGTATCCTGATTTGTGCTTAGTTGTGTGAGTTTATAGGTTATAATGGAAATGCCTTCCCAATTTTATGGAAAACACCTTTTGGTGCTAGTCGCTAACCCCTGGCCTATGGAAGGCAGTATTGGGGTAGTCGTGACATGGGCCCCGAGGGACATGTCATGACATCTACCGATGAACAAAATACTTAATGGTGCACAGCAATTAATTGATAAAAACCTATCCACTAGTGTAAACCTGTTCATTGGTGGAAACTAATTACATTATTCAACATGTCAAAATTAAATTAAGTTTATTAGGTTTACAATATAGTGTAACCTATGTCATTTTCCCAAGGAATAAAATTACCAATCAATTAGGATTCATTAAATATTTCTAAATTTAAAAATAATGATGAAAATGTGGTTTTTTTATTTTCATATATCTATTAAAAACATTATATAAAAATAAACAAGTAGTTGGATAAATTAGGATCAACCTGGGTAAGTGTTCCACGATTCTCAACAACTAGTAAAATCATGTTTGATGTAAGATCTTAACTCATTAATGAAAAACAAAAACAAGGTAATGTGTCGATCAGATTTATATCTATATTTTAATTTTATCATTATAATAACATGAATATTCATGAACTCCATGTTATAGACTTTATCGAAGGAAATAATCCAAAATAAAACACATGAAAGAGAATGAGTGATAGAAGAGGAAAACACCCTCGAATAACAACACGATCCAGATTATACAAGAAATCATGGTGATTTATGTTCCTTTTATTTTTTTATGAGAATGAAAATATAAACGCCTATAAAAATTATATAACTAAATAATAATATACCTGAAACCTTTAAATTCAATTATATTCAAAATATTACAAACATTTATCTCAAGATTGCTTCAAGGTTCACTACATAAATGGATCACTAAATATTTTAGATATACTAGGGTGACAAGAAGAGTGAAATTAAAGAATAAAAATCTGAATTACATTAAAAAATCCTTAATCATTCCAAAAAAGAAAAATGAGTCATGGTGTTATTTTTAATAGAAATATCACAAGTTAACTCCATAAAAATCAAGATTTATGTGGGGTGGGTGATTTTTTATCTTAATTCCCCCATTTTTATTAGCAGGAAAAGATAAATTTTTAGATAAATTCTGACATTTTTTGTGGGATTTTTGTGTTTTTCTATTTTCATTTATTTTCAATTTTTATCACTCCATTTTGATTTTCCCATCTCATGTTATTCTCTAAACACTGAAGGTGGGTCAATTTTTCCCATATAAAATGTACTCGTCTTGTATGCTTTATTTATGCCCAATCTGAATAAATTTTGAAGGACGCATGAAATTGATGAGGATGTTTTTTATTTTTTGTCACATTTTTTTTATAATTGTTTAATATTTTTGAGAATTTTTAAAAGGGGATGATAATTTTTTGAGTTGAATTGATATAAATAGAAGAGTTTGAAGTTGAGTTGAGAAACCTAGGGAGATAAGTTATAGAAGTTATATATTTTTGATAAATTATAAAAGGAAAAATTATTACATCAATACATAAGGGTTCCACTGGCTGATGTATTAGTATTTTCATAGGAAATACATAAGGCTACTTAGAGTAAAAATTTAAAAAATACTATTAAATCTATAATGTGATACATAAGAGACTCAGGCTAATACAAAAGAAGCATGAATATTTAACCCTAAAATAATAAAAGGAAAGACATTTATGTGATAAATTAGACATTTTTAGAGAATACATAATATATTTTATAAACCCTATACTAAAATTAGGAAAATAGAATATATTACTAGTGATGCATAACATATTTTTAGAGAATATGCAATATATTTTCTAAAGATCATGTGAAAATGCACAAAAGGAAAGAACCTTACATTAGTAAGTAATAACCTTCCAATTCATACATAATTGTTTTCTTAATTGATAAATTTCTAATATATTTATTCACACTATGATATATAATATCCTTTAAGGAATACATTATATTTTGGTTGATAAGTAAGTTTCTGTTGAAGTGAAAATTTGGAAAATTACACAAGCTCACCATTTGTATTCATAATATATTTTTTATGTAAGTTTTTTAGTTTTAAAAAAATGAGAGTATTATTGAGTTTTAATTATGATTATATTAAATTGATTTTCAATTCAAAGACATCATGATGATTTTTTGAGTAAGATGTGATTTAAGAAACTGGTTTTGGTGATGAAGAATAAAGAATCTAAATCGGGAATGCACTATAGAGAATAAGTTCAAGCTATGAGGTTGTCTTAGTATGAAATACATGCCAAAGAATTTTCTATAATTATATCTGAAATATTAGGTCACACCTCAATAAGAGATTCCACAATACAACCATACAAACAATCAAAAGAATCCAACTTGTGAGAAAATCGTTCACGCGATAATAGTGTATATGTATTTTATAATAAAATCATGGAAAATAAGTGATGAACTATTTTGTGGAAATGTAATGTTGTGACAATTCTATAAATCACATGGATATTAAAAAAACTTGTCTTATTGATATATTTTATAAAATTAGTTTAAATAAATTTTAATGATCGAGAATGATGGGGAATTTAAGTGATGAGTTTGGATAGGTTTTATTTTCTATGTATGAAAAAATAACTAGATTATATTATGAGTATAGTAGAACTGAAATGAGATGAAGAAATGAATCATAAATGGGAGAGATACCCAGTTCATGATATTCCTAAATAGCATTTCTATCAATAGTTAGAACTATTTAGAAGAAGAAGAGATTAAGATTGAGTGTGAGACTGTAGATTTATTACATCTTACTGCATACTATGGATATCAAACTCTTAATGATTGGAAACCTTATATTATTTCAAATATTTTTATGGATTAAAAAATATATTATATTGATTCATGAGTGTCATGGAGATTTTTATTGGTCTTATTGGTTTGATTTGTATTTCTTTTGTAAACAGGAGGGAGCTAGTATAAAATTAACAATCAAGAGATTTTCAAATAGTCATGAGAATAAGATATTAAAATATTGATATTGTAATCATTTTTTTATTTATGATTAAATATAGGTCTTATAACTCTAAAAAACCCAAATAGGTGTTGTAACCCACATTGTGGAATAACCATGTAAAAATCCTTATTTGGATTACAATTATATATGACTAAGAGTGAAAGTGTAAAGAGAGAGTAGACCAAAACATCAATTGATCATTGAGTTTAATTTTAATAATGAAATTGTAGATATGATTGTTAGTAATTTATCCTCTATATTAGTGATACATTATCACATACCTATGAATTTAAATTGATATCAAAACTAATCCAGGTTCCCTTTGAGTGATCTTAACAAGTTTGAAGTTGAAGATGGATAATTTGAACACTATCAACGCCAGAGGTATTTCAATATTTGATGGATAGAAATACCATGGTTGGAAAAATAAGACGATTCCTTATATTTTTTATCATGTATTATAAGTTAAGGACCCATCAATAATAGGTTATGAACCATTTTATAATGATTATCCTATGAAATTTTTATATAAAAGGAATTTTATGGTTGATGGAAAAGATATTAATGCAATTATGATGTCATTATCTGGTAGAGTATATACTAAAGTGATGAGACTCAAAACCACCAAATAAATATGGGATAATCTTGGTAGAATTTTTTAAGGGAATTATAAAGTGAAATAATCCAAATTACAGATTTAGAAGGAATATTTTAATGATATTAGAATGGATTATTATGAGACCATTGATGATTATTTCAAGAGTTGAAGAAATTTCCATCAATATCAATGGTTTTGGAGAATCTTTGAAAGATTTATACGTTATCAAGAAACTGATGAGAAACCTTCTTGAAATATTTGAGGTAAAGGTTTCTTCCTTAGAAGATAGAGATGATTTATCTATTGATGAAGTACATAATTTTTTTTATTATGGAATGAAAAAGAATTATATTTTCAAGAATAAGATTAAAGAGGATAAGTAAATTTCATTTAAGTCCATGAAAGGTGTAAAGATCAAAGTAATGAAGGGACAATCATTCTCATATTTTAAATATGCTGTTGAAAGAGATGAATATCATAATAAAATAAGTTCTCTTATTTCAAAACAAAATTAAAAGACTACGTTCTAAATAAAAAATTATTCTACCTATAAAGTTCTTTAATTGTGGTTGAATGAAGAATTTTTCAATTTAATATCTAAAGAATAACAATTAAAGAATTTTACATGAAGAGAAAAAATATATTCTTCCAAAAATAAATGGGGAAAACCAAAATGGTTGATAGTGTAATAAAGAGGTTATCGAGAATTATGGGGAGGAATATTATGATCAATGAAGGAGATGGTGAATATTTACCATGAATTAGTTATTTTGATGGTAAAGTAACCAATAAAAAACAAAAAACCTATATGGATAATGTCAAAAAACATGAAGTCACTTTTAGTAGTTATGAAGAGGATGAATAAATCTATAGTGAACATATACTGAATACTAATATTGTAGCATATCATGAGTGAAACACCAAGATAAATTAAGTGGGTAAATATAGTTTAGAAGGTGAGAGAATATGAAGATGAATAACTTAAAAATAAAAATTTATACATTAAATAATTTTTTAATCTCAAGGTGATAATTTCATAACAAGATAAAATGATGAATTATTTTGATGTAAAATTTACTACAAAGAAATAATATACTATTAAGAAATAATCCATAGGTATTAATGTTAAAAATTCCTTGAAGATGATGAAATAATGTTATAAAAAATCTTTTTTATTTTTAGGATTAATATTCTCAAGAATATTTGAAATCCATCCAAGATAGTAAGGTATAACTTATTCATCCTTATTCCAATTTCACCAAATCTATTTCACCAAATAATACAGGTCCTAAAACTAAAAATAGACATGTATGGGATGGAAATATTTATTAAAAATTCACTCATATATCAGAGGTAGCTGGTGGTGAGTCGATAGGAGAGAGATCACCAAGATAAATGAAAAATGAAGTTTGGATATCATCTAGATGGAAAGTAGTTTTTTCAGGATGGACTTATAAATCATATGGAAGGTCTCGTTTTGAGGGAAAATATTGGTTTTGTAGAGTCTTTGGGTAAAAAAATTATGTTTTATGGTATAACATATCATTTCAATATATTCACAGAAGGATATAATTAAAGGTGATACATCCAATGAGAATGAGGAATAATTCTAAGAGGATGAAAACTACGAACAAAAATCTATCAATATTTTATTTTTAGATTATATTTGATTGATTTAATGAAATATGTGGAAGGTGTGACTAAAAAGATCATTATAATAAAGAATATATGACAATACTTCCTTGAAAGTTCTTCATGTTATTGGAGATAATAAATTTTAGAGAAAATATAAATCTAATAAGTGGCTTCTTATTGAGGTGGCTCTTAAAGACACCAAGAAAATAATTACAAGGATACATTATAGTGGTTTTTTATCTCATATGATTTGAAAGAAAAATTAGAAAAGAATATTTAAGAACAAAATAGAGGTGTATTAAATTTAAATAATGATTGATTTATAATAATGAATGGTATTGGGACAATTGAGATTGTTTCTCAAAAATGAAGTCTAAAAATATTCTTCTTATTTATAAAACCAGCCATAATTTTTTGAGTTTTAGTCAAATTTGTGATGATGGGAATGCAGTAATTTCTTGTATGAAATATTTCATCATTAAAATCTTAAAGGATGAAAGAGTTATCAAAAAGGGAGAAAGAAAATAGAAATTTATGTTAGATTGGGAATTATAAGAAACTATATTTTATATGAGGTATGTATCCTCAAAATCCTGATTTAAATTCATTATTTTATCCATATAAAAGTTATTTATGGTTTAAGGAAGTATTTGGGAGCATATAGGAATTTTCTAGATCCTGGATATTCAGTATTCAGAGAAAAAAATGATAGGTGAATGGTTAACTCACAATTAGTGCTAACTATTCACCTCAAACCATGCATCCCTGATGGGGTGCCACATGATTTTTCTAAAATGTGTAAGGGGAATCTGTCTATGTGGGGTTGAGACAAAGGGTGTACATTTTATCAACATGGTTTGTTTAACTATGGGTTTTAGTCTATGTGGGGTGTGTCCCATGAAAATAGGGGTGTACATGGTTGGTGCCCGATTTGGCCAATCGTGTGGTCAAATCCTACACTATAGGTTATGTGGGGTGTGTCCCCTGGACAGTGGGGTGTACACAATTGGTGAAATATTTGGATAACCATGCATCAAAACCATGAAACCTTTATGGTTTGCGTGAAATAACGTTTTTCCCACCCTCTTTATAAATCACCCCCTCATTTTTCATTTCTCTCCCACATACAACAACCCTCTCTCTTTGAATCCTCCTTCACACCTAAAGCTAGGATTGGTGATATATTCTTCCTCTGAAATCCAAATCACATTTTCAGACCTTTTAGATATCTAATGGTAAGATCTCTATTCCTCTTTTACCTTTTTTCATTTACCTTGTAAAAAATGATATTATTTTGGTGTAAGCTCTTATTCTCTGTTTTTAGGGCATTTTTCTACTTTCCCAATTTCTTCCATTCTAGCCCTCATTATAGGCCAAAAAATAGACATGGATTTGACTACCAAGCCAAGTTAGGTGGTATCATTCTTTTCCCTCAAATTGTTGGTGTTTATGTATTATACCGTTGTTCCTCCCATTAGATTTTCTCAGCATCTCTTATTAAATGTAACGACTCTTAAATTAAATGAATATGCTTGATCTATATGACCCTCAAGAACTATTTATAAATAATTAGACATTAAGGAACATGAATTAAATCATCCCTTGGGTTGTGTTGATAAAATGGATAAAAACACCTTGGGTGGCCTATGAATTTGATTCACCTTTGAGGTGAGTTAAATTTCTTATGTAATGTGATGGATAATTGAATTAAATGTTAACTTGGATGTTATGATTAGTCCTCGGGCCCATTACCATTATTATTATCATATCGAGAGTGAGAATTATGTTCTAATTCAGAATTACATAATAGGATAAACATGATTATTAAAATAAACGATTTGTGAATGAATTTATCTGGCACCTTGGGTGACACATGGGTTCTATATGAATGTCAATGATGAACTCATTTAGTAGTTGGGTTATCTACGCCCAAGTGATACTTGGACTCCCGTTGTGGACTATCAAGGATGGAATGAAAGTATAGGCAGTTTTTATTCCATGAATGAAACTTGGACTACCTATGTGGACTACTAATGGAAGACTCGTAGAGAAGATAATTATATATTCCACAAGTGAAACTTGGGCTCTTATAAAGTCCTGGACACAAATTCCACTCAAAAGTTCCCTAAGAAAGGTTGGCCACATGGAATCATTCTCATATCCCTAAATGCTAGAGGTTGCTGACTAGCAGTGAAGAACTAGGATGTATTTATGTGAAGACTATTCTCTCATTAACAGATTGAAAACAATGGATACATAACGACAAATATGTAGTGGATGTAGTAAAACAATTAGAAAGAAGATAAATAAATATGATAGAAATATATATTCAATTCCATAAGTAATATCATATATAGAATGATATTTCATGTGTCTAAAAAGTAGCCGAAATATGTATACAATAGTATGTACAATACACGTATCAGAATACCAAAAAAACCAAAACTTCTATCTCTAGATAGGATCATAACCCTCATCTCGGTCTCATGATTCCATTCTCTTAAGCATGGCATGAAATAAAGAATAAAACTATGGGCGCTTGGACCAATCCCTACCTATATTCATATAGTATATCTAGGTACCCAAAGACATCCCAAACAGGGTGTGAGATACAATCCTAGTAGGTCACTACCCAAGGTGTCTATAGAAAAACCAGGACGGGCAATTCAAGATAAAGTAGAGTGTATAATATAACATGTATGAAAATAATAAAATTTATGTTCCCATAGAAAAAACAACCAAAAAAGTGATATTGTATAGCCACACAAGGATCTCTATTAAACAAGTGTCAAGGTCATATAAGAAGGGATCAGTTGAGAAAAATAGAAATAACTACCATGGTCATATCGTATATCCATACTTATCATACTAACCATATCCATGTCATATAACCTATGTATCTAAAATTAAAGGCCATTCCATATAACTAGATGTAAGAACCTAGGATTTCATGTGAGGTGAGAATCCATTTTTTTCATTTTGAATTCTTAAATATGGCCTTACGTGAGTTCCAATCTTGATCATGGGTCTTTTGGAGGCATTTAAGGCTTGCTCAAAGTTTGAAACAAGTTTTTGGGGGTGTTTTAATCATGTAACATGGTTTGACTTAACTATGAGAGGCTTGACATAAGGGTGGTATAAGATGCATGGTTAGGCCAAACCATGCAGAATGGGATGCATGACAATGCAGACTTATCTATAGTTTTTTTTTGGACTTTGATAGATGAATAGTGCATAGTTTCCATATGGTTTGTAAACCGAGTGGTTAAACCATGTGGGCCCCCTTTTCACTAAAATAACATTTCATGGTTGGTGCATGGTTTTCCAAACCATGCACCTAAACCTTACAACCCCAAAAAATTTGGGTTTTTATTAATTTTTAAGTAAATTTATTTGATTTTGAAAACTTATTTCACTCTAAACGCCTGCACACAATAGGGAGTACATCTTGATCTTTCAAGGTAACTAAAGTAGGATTTGAGCCTGTTTCTCCATCTAATCTATGATTCAAACATGGTAAGTCTCATCAGGTCTGCAACTGTAAGATCTAAATTACTTTTTATCCTTTCTCAGTTCTTTTGGATATCTATTGTGCTATTTGGATTTGGGATCATATTCCCTAATTTATCATTCTTCATATTTCTCCTAAACCAAGTTGAATCAATACTTGATATTTGTTGATGAATCCACTACCGAGCTATGGTAGGTGGTCTATATTTTTATTTCATCATTTTTTGCTTTTTGGAGCTATCAACCATTACACTGCCTGCCAAACATTCTATGGTAGCCCCAATTATGAACGTGTTACTTGTAATAGATGTAATCAGACCTATTAAAGATTACCACATGATTATTTGTGGTGTGTTGGTACCTATTTCTTGTACCAAGGTCACACAAGGGGTTCACCTTATGAAACTTCCATGTTTATGCCATGTCAGACCACCCAAGGGGTGTGTTTTGGGTTTTCTTTATTATAGTAATCCAATTATAAGTGGACTGGGTTGAATGAGATGATTAGTATATGGTTTTTATCCTTTATTTTGATTTATTATATTGAACATGAATTATTAAATTATTTACTTTTTAAAATGAGTTATGTTAAACATGATTTGTTAAATGGATTGGATGGATTTAATTTAATGGGTGGGAATACCCATGAAATTTTATAATATGTGAATGATGAAAAATGGGTGGGTATACCCATGTGACCTGTATAATTTAAATTGATGATAAATGGGTGGTCTTACCCATGTGAATTGATTAAATGGAAATGGAATATGTGAGTGGGTATACTCATGTGATGTTTTTGGTATTAAATGTATTAAATGAGTGGGTATACTAATTATATATAATTCAAGGAAATTGATTATATGATTAGGTATAATCATATTGAATTGAATTTTGAAATGGTATGAATGAAGAATGTCTTGTATCGATTCCATAGAAGAATCTCCATGGATTTGGAACACAGGATTGGATTCCTTGGATAGAGTATAATCCAAGGGTCTAGATTCCATGTTATTCCTTTGACTTTTCTAACCCTTGGATCCAGTTCTCTTGGACTCATATAGGACATGTTGGTACACATGATCCTAGGACTCCAACTAGTGCCTCTACCAAGTTTCCATTGAGATGCTCATAGGACTCAACGAAGATTCCTTGTCCTTTGAAAAATTGAATCCAACCCTTTGTGGTCTAAAATTCATTATATGACATGATCATGTGATATATGATTATTGGGATGTATGACAAGGCTATGGTATTTGGATACAGTTTCATTACACAGTACGGCTGTGTGTATAGGATGTGGATGGATGTACGGTGAGGCCATGTTTCTTGTTTATATTACTTGTAGATTCTTTATTAGGAGATGAAACTTGTTTTAGGGATTCATAATAGGATTTTGGTATTATTTGTTTTTAGTAGTTATATACCTTGGGCATTCACACTTACATTACTGCTTATTTACACTTTTTTAGCATATTGTGTCATGCTTCTTAGAACTGTATAGACTTCTGGGTGGACACCTATTAGGATGTTATCTCACATCCTATTTGGGCCTCTTTGAGGGAACCAAATAGATTATATGGTACCAGACATTTATAGGAGGAAATTACCTAAAATAGGTTGTTGAATTTGGCTTTGAAGTAGGAGAACATGAGACAAAGCTGAGGCTTGTGAGGCTACTATGACACTTTTTGCCTTTTTTCCTTTTTGTAGACATCTATACTATATTTCCATGAAACAATTTTGGATGTATTATAGAAAAATGTATCATCTAGACCATAAAATGTGTGATAGTTCTATATTTTTCATATATTATTGTCTTTCTTACTTTCTAGTTGTCTTCTTTTTCATCTTCTTCCGCTATTAAATGTGACTGACTTCTGATGTGATATACTCTAGTAATGAAGGAATAGTCCCCCCAAGGAATCAACTAGGACCTCACTACTAGTTAGTAACCTCTGGTTTTTGGGGAGATGATCTTGAGGCTATGTGGCCAACCGAGCTAAGGGAACTGTTGAGTGACATCTAGGTCTTGGAAAATAAAAATTAGTATCAGAGGGTTTCTTTTATGGATTGACTTACTATTTGGTGATAATAGAAAGAGATATGAAGGAAATAGAATTTGTTAATAATTAGTTCTTGGGAGCATATATCCCATGTATAGGGAAAATCCAAATTACCCCTAATGGAATTGTTATTTTTAGGATTTTTTCTATTATAGTTGATTTTATTTCACTAGTGGGTGACAAAATTGATTTATGCTATTACTATAAATTCAAATGAGGGTTCTATTTCAGTTATAGACCAACGAGTTAAGGGTATTCCATATCATGACTCATATAGGAACATGTTAGAAATACCATTCCATGCATTATGACACGGAATTTAGGATTCATTACTCATTTCATGCTATTGTGATATGTGTTGTGATAAATATATCTGTTTGTGTGACAGATTTTATATAGTGAATAGTGGAGTGACACCATTTTTTAGTTCTTAAGGTGTATGGGCCATTATGGTCTGGGAAATGATGCCCCAATAAAATTTAAATTTTATATTGATTTTTTTATGTATGGATTGAATGGGAACCAAGTTTTGAGTTCCTAAGGTATTATGGCCCCTCATGGATTTGGAATTGGTGAAATAGGGGTTAAACCCATTGAATAATTGAATTATAGAAATGATATGTAAAATTAATGTGATTTTAAGTGGAAATAAAATGGAAAACCAAAATTATGGACACAATCTTGACCTAGACCCGTATTTTTAGTGGGATAAAGACAGTGTTTCTAATTGTGTTTTTATTATTCCTTTTTATAGTCTTGGAATTAGGTGAAGGTTGTGGGGTATGAATTTTTTAGGAGGGTTTTGACCTATCATACACTTTTGAGATATTAACTTTGAACTTGTTTCTTTTGTGAGGCATGTTTCTGGCATCATAGAGAGATTCCATGATGATGACCTCAAGTCATAAGCCAAGAGGGAGGCGATGAACACACTTCGGAGGTGGTGGGCCATGGGATACTGGTTGATCCGCCATTAGTGTTAGTTGTGGCACCATCTGCACTTTCGGATACATGTTCTAAGGAATAGTTCAACGATGGTTTATTTTGATATATACAGAGTTTCTAGGGGGAATCTAAACCTGTCTTTTCTATGGATGAGCTGACACTGGTGTTCTAGTAGTAACATCCACCCGTGTTTTTGGTGGATGGTGGTCCATAGGCATCAGAGCTATGGCTTGAGACCACGCTAGATATTTTTGAATAATCTTAAGAAGCCTCCTGAGAGGAGGGTCAAGCTCGCCACATATATGATACATAGAGCAGTAAACCGCTGGTGGTCATTTTTTAACCATGTTGATAGGATGTGAGATATGGGTTGGGATGATTTCCAAAACCACTTCTATAACTACTTTTACTTCGATGCTCTATGGGCAGATCGAGCTAGTGAGTTTATATGTCTAGAGTAGGGCGTGATGATGGTTATAGAGTACTCAACATTATTTATGTAGTTACAACATTTTTAACTTGTGTACCTTAATGATGAGATATCATGAGCGATAAGCTTCGAGGAAGATCTCAATTATGCTATCAAATCTTAGGTCAACATGTTCAGATTGACCTATATCACTGAGATTGTGAATCTGGTGTTGATTATAGAGAAGAACCTGTGAAATGATAAGGGTACAGAATAGGGTAGTTCTATTTCTCGACCCATTATTCCTACGTATTTCAGAAGGAAGCGCTATTTGGGGTCTTCCCTCATGTTAAATGACATTTATGCCATGAGTACTGAAAGCTCAGTGTTTTGTCACCAAGGTAGCAAGTGAAGCCGTATGAAGAGTTAGTGAGACTTAGACCCAGTCAAGTGTCAAGATTGCAGTAGGATAGGCCACATGAAAAGTTTATGTAGGACCTTACCTCTAGATTTGAGTGGTAGGTGGTCAGCTCTAACACTGGGTTCAGGAGAAGGTTCCTCATATATTTGTCAGAAAGCAGGCTGGAGTAGTGCGGGCTGATCAAGCCAGGGCAGTGGTGGTCATGGAAAACTCATCTAGACATCAATTACTCTGGGACATCAAAGAGGGCCTAATCCAGGCTATGAGGTTCTGTCACAGGGTCTTGGTGTAGGTAAGTTCTATTTTTTAAATCCCACCCCTAAGGAGAAGGGTGTGAAACCATCAATGGTGAGAGGTACAATCCTAGTTGCCTCTACTATTGCATCTTCTCTTTTTTGATATAGTTGAATCAAAAAGTTTTATATCTACACCAGTGGTGAAAATACATAGGTTTGTTTTTTTAGGGAGTTATGATGCTGGACACACTATTGGGAATCAGAACAAAAGTTGTGTGCTAGTGTAGGGAGTTCCCCCATTAGGTTGGTGGGTGTCACTTTGTCTGGAATTTGTATGTTCTTAAGATGATAGGGTTTGATGTCATACACAAAATTGAATGGATAATATCTTATCAATATTACATTGACAACTACCATCAGAGGGTGACTTTTACATAACTAGGGGTGAAGTGTATACTCATAAGGGTGAATATGATGTCCAAGAGAGCTAATCTCAACCCGAGATTCATGGGTTGGGCGGAATGAAACCCCAGATTGCTATTTTGTATTTGGATGATTAGGGAGTGATCCAAGAAGACTTTCCTCTAGTGTTTGATCAAATTATAGACATGTTCCAGGATAAATTTTATGGGTTAACTACTAAGGGAGATGTGGAGTTATCCATTGAGATACTTCCAAGATCTGCATCAGTATCTGTTCCTCTTTACATGATGTCTATGACGAAGTTGTAGGAGCTCAAGAGGCAGTTAGAGGATTTGGAGATGAAGGGGTTTATTTGACCTAGTACTTCTCTATGGGTTTTTTCATTCATTTTTTCAAAAACGGTATATGGTAAACTTAGTCTATTCCTGGATTATTTGAAGTTGAACCAGTTAACGGTTAACAATTGATATCCCTTTCCATGGATAGATGACTTGTTTGATCAGTTTTGAAGAGCACAAGTGTTTTCAATGATCAACATGAGGTTGGGGTATCACCAGGTGCATGTTCGACCAATATACATACCTCGTACAACCTTTTTTAGCAGATATAGTCTATACGAGTATCTAGTTATGCCATTTAGTATCACGAACACACCATCAGTGTTCATGAATTTTATGAACAAATTGTTCTACCCTTACCTAGATTCTTTTGTGCTAGTTTTCATGGAAAGTATCTTGGTGAATTATTCTAAAAGAATGAAGTTTCAAACCATCTTAAGATCATTTTGAATCCACTGAGAGAGTATCACTTATATGTTAAGATCAAGATGTGACACTTTTGGATGGATCAGATTCACTTCTTGGGTCACATCATCTCGGAGATAGAAGTATCAGTGGACCTAGAGAAGGTAAGAGATGTAGTTTCTTGGGAAGAACCCAAGAACTTTTTTGACATATAGAGTTTCATGGGATTTATGGTTACTATAATAATTTTATACAAGACTTATCATGCTTAACATAAATGTTGATGGGATTTAATAAGAAGGATGAGAAGTTTTTATGGTCATATTCTTGAGATACAACCTTTTAAAAGTTGAAAGGAATGTTGAAATCCTCACCAATCCTAATACTACCAAATTAGGGAAAGAGATGCATTGTTTATTGTGATGCATAAGTTATTGGGGTGGGAGCATTATTAATGTAGGGAGATAAAGTCATGGTATATGGGTCGTTGGAACTAAGGCCCAATGGGAGGAAATACCTGACATATGTTCTCGAGTTATTTTCAGTTATTCATGATTTACACTGTTGAAGACATTACTTACAAAAAGATAAATTTTTAGTGTACATAGACCACAAAATACTCAAGTATACTTTTATATATTGTGATCTAAATCAGAGTCAGAGAATGTGGGTGGATTACTTATAGTCTGTTGACTTCAAGATTGCTTACACGTTTTGTAAAGGCAATGTAGTGAATGATGTATTGAGCAGGAGGACTCAAATACAGGCAGTGTAGTAGGCCAGTAGTGAGTGGAAACTTATGGTATTGTTATCTTAAATGCTCTTCGAGATGCACAACAGTCAATGAAATAATTACCTATCATCCTTAGTTGTGACCTATACCATACTAGACAGAGTAAGGATGAGGCATCTATTAGATTTTGAGGTCCTAGTACTACAAGAGAGTGTGGTTGGTGAGGATCCACCTCCTGGTTGGACCATAGGTGAGGATGATATCCTGAATATCCATGGATGTGTTTGGGTTATGGTGGAAATTTGTGAGGAGATGATATGGGAATTTCATGCCTCAGCATGGGCAGTGCATCCCAAAGTCTCAAAGATGTATCATGACTTGCACCATCAATACTGGTGGCTAGGTATAAAGTGTGAGGTAGATTGTTTTTTATGATTTGTTTCATGTGTCATTAGGTGAAGGAGAAACATCAGTGACTAGACATAATTTTTCATTAGTTACCTATTATGAAGAAGAAATGGGATGATGTCGTAATGAATTGGGTGACTATTTTATTGAGGTCACCTAGAGGTAATGATGATGTGTGGGTTTTTGTTGATAGACTCATGAATTTTTCTCATTTATTTACAAAAAAGGAGACATCCGGTGTGGATGATATTAAAAGGTTTGACACCCACGAGATAGTATGACTTCACGGGGTCCCATGCACTATCATTTCAGATAGGGATGACTACTTTAGATATCATTTATGGCAGAGTTTTCAGAGGGTTCAGGGTATATAGGGGATTCTAAGAATAAAATACAACCCTCAGATTGATGTCCATTTAGAGCATATGATACAGTTACTAGAGGACATGATGTGAGCATTCATCCTAGATTTGGGGGCTCTTGGGAGAGACACAAACCCTGGCTAAGTTTTCCTATTTCAATAGTTATCATGCAACTATACATATGGTACCTTATAATAATTTTTACAGTATTTTATGGTGATATCCCCTGTTCTGGTTAGAGGTAGGTGAGGCATTCTTACTGGGACCACATCTCAAGCATGAGACTTCTATGTCGGTCCAATTGATTCAAAAGTAGATGGCTACTGTATAGTATCAACAAAAAACATATAATGATCATCGTAGATAACCTATAGAGTTCGAGGTCAGTGATCAAGTTTTCTTGTGTGTTTGAATGAGGCTCTAACATAGGATAATTAGGAGACACGGTAAGATTTCACTGTGATATATTGGACCATTCAAGATTCTATATAGAGTATGGTTGGTATCCTATCAGTTTAAGTTTCCTCAGAGGTACCGATCCATGCACAACTTCTTAGATGTATCTCGGTAGTGCCACTATCATTCAGAACCATCTCATTATTTTTATCCCAAGTAGTTTGAGTTAAAGAAAGATGAATCCTTTGAGGATCATCTGATTCATATCATTAATAGGAGCATGAAGGTTCTCTGAGGTTGGAAAGTTCCTCAATTACAAGTGCTATGGAAGCAAAAATATTTATAGGATGATACTTGGGAGCGAGAGGTTTAAGTAAGTTCTTAGAGGATATACTTGTTCTCAGATGAATCTTGATCACCTTAAAAAGATCAATTAGGGTAAGAATTTCTATAAGGGGGAAGATAATATGAAATTAGGTTTTCGATTAATGTATATATCCCTTATTTTTTATTTTGAATTCTTAAATATGGTGTAACGTGAGTGTCCAAATTGATCACAGCTATTTTGGAGGTTTCTAGGGATTCCTTCGATCCCACAACCAGTTTTGGGGTGTTTTAACCCTAGTGTACGGTTAGTGTAAACCATGTGGGGAAGGCCACACAGTTAGGCCAAACCATGTGGAATGGGATACACGGATGTGCAGCCATGTCTGCATTTTTTTGGAGTATTTGACAGAGTCTTAGCACATGGTTTCCACATGGTTTGGAAACCGTGTGGGTAAACCATGTAGATGCCCCTTTTCCCTATAGTAATTGTGCATGGTTGGTATAATTTTTACGAACCGTGCGCCTACACCATGAGACCCCAAGAATTTTGGGTTTTTATTAATTTATAATTAAATTGATTTTATTTTTAAAACCTAATTTACTCTAAAACTCTACACATAGCAAGGATCCCATTTTGAGATCTCAAGGAAACTAAAGTAGGATTTGAGCCTGTTCCTCTGTCCGATATCTGATTTAAGCATGGTTTGTCTCATCAGATCCACAATGGTAAGATCTATATTTCTTTTTATCCTTTCTTGATTCTTATGGATATTGATTGTGCTATTTGGATTTAGGATCATATGACCTAATTTCTCATTCTTCATATTTCTCCTAAACCAAGTTGAATCGGGACTTGATACTAGATAAGAACTCCACTACTGAGCTAATTTAGGCTGTCTATATTTTTCTTTTGGGATTTAGTGATTTTTAGTTCTATTGGGAATTACACTGCCCGCAAGACTTTCCAGTGTGGCCTTGATTATAAATGGGTTACTTGTAATAGATGTAATAGGACTTATTAGGGATGGACATAGGATTTTTTGTGGTGTGTTGGTTCCTTTTTTCTGAACCAAGGTCACCCATGGGGTGCACCTTATAAATATTCCATGTTTATACCATGTTAGATCCCCAAAAGAGTGTGTTTTGGGTTTTCCTTATTATAGGAATCTAATTATAAGTTGAATGGGTTGAATGAGATTATTAGGAGATGGTTTTACTCATTTACATTGGTATATTATATTGAACTTGAATTTTTTTTATTGTTGAATTGATCATATGAGTTATGATAAATGTGATGTGTTACATGGATTTGATGGATTTAATTGAATGGGTGGGTATACCTAGGGAATTTGTTAAACTATGAATGGTGAAAAATGGGTATGTATACCCATGTGATATGTCTACTTGAAATTTATGATAAATGGGTGGTTATACCCATGTGATATGATTAAATAAAAATAGAATAAATGAGTGGGTTTACTCATGTGGTTTTTTTGGTATGAAATGCATTAAATGAGTGGGTATACTCACTATATGGAATTTATTTAAATTTATTATATAAGTGGGTTAACTCCTATGGAATTTAATTTTTAAATGGTATGAATGAATGCATGTTCTGTGTAGATGACATGGATGGATCTCCATGGATCCGGAACATGTTAGTAGATGCCTTGAATTGAATATGATGTAAGGGTCTTGATTCCATGGGATGCCTCAGGCTTTGAAAACCCTTGGATCTAGCTTTCTTGTAATTGTATATGACATGTTGGTACACATTCTACTTGGACTCAAACCAGTTCTTATACTGGGTTTCCATTGAGATGCTCCTAGGAATTGATGAGAATGCATTGGTCTTTCACACATTGGATCTAACCCTTCATGGTCAAAAATTCACTATATGAAATATCCATGGGATATATAATGCTTTGGATGTACGAAAAGGCTGTGGGATTTGGATATGATTTCATTATATGGAAAGGCCATGCAGATATGATGTGAATAAATGTATGATGAGATTGTATTGATTGTATATATTACATGCATCTACATTGTGAGGAGTGAATACTTATTATATGGATCCTTGAGATGTTGTTTGATATTATTTGTTTGTATTATTTATATTACATGGCCATTCACACTTACATTACTGCTTATTTACACTTGCGTAGAAAATTTCATCATGTTGCTTATAACTATATAGAATTCTAGGTGGTTAACTACTAGGATATTATCTCCCACCCTATTTGGGCCTCCTTGGGGACCCAAACAGATTATATAGTCATGGGTGTTGATAGCAGAAAACTCCCTAACACAGGTTGTTGATTGTGGATTTGGAGAAGGAGAGCATGGGACCACGTTGAGGCTTGCGATGCTAGTTGGAAACTTTTTGGCCTTTTTTTGTCTTTTTGTAGACTTTTATTGTACTATATTTTCATGTACATATTTTGGATATTTTCTAGATACATGTTTCATCTACAACAATGAATATGTGATAGTTCTAGATTTTTTATATATTCATATCTTTATTACTTTATAGTTTTCTTATTATTTATCTACTTCTGCTATTGCATGTGATTGAATTCTACTATGATACACTCTGGTAAGGATGACATAATATCCCAAGGACCTACTAAGGCCCTATGTTATAGTCATCATCCTTTGGAATTTGGGGAGATGTGCCTAAGTCCATGTGGCCAACCAGGCTTAGAGAACTGTTGAGTGCTATCTGGGTCCGAGAAATTACACCATAAGTGTCATCTCATCCACAAACGCATCTTAAAAAAAATTATTTCACATTTAAATAGTTTGTGCTATATAATCAGATGTTTCAGATCATAAAGGGCTAGATCCAAGGTATATAAGACCGAGGAATTCACACCAAGTCCCTATAGAATCCTGATTGAATCTTAGTAAAGGCATATAATTGTGTCCTACAATCATGTCAACTAAAAATGTCCTACGTGAGTCTAAGAAAGATGGATCCAAGGTGTATTAAAGCCAAAATAATCCCATAGAATCAAGACCCAATGATCAAACTCATCCAAGTAATCCACTACCATGTTCAAGACCCATAAGAGAAACATCCATGGAATCTAATGGAATCAGGATCCAATGTATACCAATCATGGCATCCACTACCATTCCAATTAATCACATTTCATTCACCAATATAAAAGCATTCAATATCCATGAGTTTACCCTCTCATATAATAATCTCATATAAAACATTTAATCAAAATAAAGAACATGAAAAGGATTCAAACCATATCCTAACATCTCATTTGAACTCAATTAATTTTTTAATAGGATTTCTCTAACTTGGAAAACACAAAAATTCCTCATGGGTAGTTTAATATAGAAATATATATGGGAAATTCACATGGCACACCCCATGGGTGGCCTTAGTTGGGGTAACAACCTCCAACACATATCAAAGGAACTAAAAATCATATCTAACATATTCCATTTCATTTAATCCAAGCATTCAATTCATTTTAGGGGAGACATCAAAAGTTCTGGAATTCCACACTATATCAACTATCTCTATAAAGCATCAAACCACTTGGGAAAAGTATTGACCACCTACCTCAAGAATGTGGAATATTACTCATATTGAATACAATTATGATTCGACTTAGATCATAATAAAAACTAAAAACATATGATAAACCTGAAAATATGGAATATTAGCTTGCACCTAAATTACTCCGTCGATACCATAAAAAACGAAGAATGACACAAGATTATCAAAGAACATACTGGAGTAGATCAAATGAGATGAATGACTCTATTTCATTTATAGATGGAGAAATTATAGAAAATTCTATACTTTTCCTCAATGGAAATATCTCAATATTAGGTTGCTGTCCACTAGAGGAGTAGTTAAATTTGGTTTAGGTTTAGGAATATTTTAAGAGGAAATAGTCATTTTTCCTAGATTTACTAAGCCACACGGTTTGGATGAATTCTTAGCAAAATCATACACCAACTATGTATCGTCTATTGTGATAAGGGGGAAAATGCATAGTCACTATGCATGGTTTTACTAACCATGAACAAACCATTCATTTTGGATTTTCTAAAAATTGGAGGTTCCCCAAAATGGGAATGTGCCTCCATCCACATGGTTTGAAAAAGCGGGCAAGATCCTATTAACATTTTTCCCGGACTTGTGTAGTTTGTCAGATCATGTGGCCTATACCACATGGTTTATACTAACCACGTTACATGCCTGTTCTTCCCAAAAAGCATGGTTCCAGGATTTGAACAAGCCTCAGACACCCTCGATACCCCAATAACCTCAAAGGGTATTCAAATTAGTTCATTAAAAATCATTTAAATTGAAAAAAATTGGAACCGCATATAAAAACCTGAGAACATTCAATCTTCCCCCATAATGAAATTCATCGCTAAATTTCCCTCTAAAGGGTGGTGAAGAAATGGTTGGGAATAATTTTTTCCATGCATCACGTATGTCAGATTCCCACACCCAAGTCTTATCATGTAAATGACCATGATTCCATAACACTCATACCAGAGGAACTTTCCATCCTTGAAGAACATTCATGATCCTCAAAAGACGAATTCATTTATAACTCAACCTCATAATGTTGAAAATAATGAGATGAGTTCGAATGATAATGCCATAACTCAGAAACATGGAATATGTCTTCCATGGATTCGTACATCTAATGTAACTCCAACAGATGGTATACCAGTCTAACACTCCCTAGAATATAAAATGACCTGACATATTGTTGTTAAGGATTTCCCTATATGTTGATCTGCCTATTTCCCAGCATTATTGAAACATGTAAAAAGACCCGACCCCCAACCTCAAACTCTAGATTTCATCTTGGGTGATCAGTGTAAGATTTTTTGTTGTGCTTGTGTTGTATCCATCCTCTTTCTGATCAACGAGACCTATGTAGAAGTCTCCTATATGGGACATGGTCCCAATAAAGCTTCCTCACCTTCCTATTACCATCACATGGGTTATTGTCATACAATACCATAAAAATAATCATACAGTGACATCCGTATAGTCTCATGATAACTATTATTGTAATCGACCTCAACCAGGGAAATATTCATCTCACAAAGCCCCCAAAATCTTAGACACAAGCTCACAATATTTCTTCAAGAACCTGAATTGCACCCTTTAACTGGCCATCAATATGAGGGTGTTATTTTGTGCTTAGCAGCATCTGTTTACCCAATACCCTTTGAGAACTCTACCAGAAATGAGATGTAAACTTGGTATCCCTATCTGAAATGATAGAACATGGGACCCAGTGAATTCATACACTCTCATGGATATACAACCTCCCAAACTCATATACCCTAATGGTCTCCCTAATCGGTATGAATTCAGAATCATTCTGAAGAATATCCACAAAAACTGACACAACATCACTACCTCAAGGAGACCTAGGAAAACCATTCATGAAATTCATCATGAAATCATCCCATTTACACTTGGAAATAGCTAACTGCTATAAAATTTGGTATGGTCATTGATGTTATGCCTTCACGTAATAATAAGTGGAACATCTCATAACAAAACCAGATACCTATCACTTCATCCCTATCAGCTAGTACTAATGGATTAAGTCACAATACATCCTAGTGATGCCGGGATGCACTCCCAAACTAAACCCAGAAACCTCTGCATCATCTCCTCACATATCTCTGCTAGAACCCACATGCAAACATGAATATATAGGATATCAACCTCACCTATAGTATAACCAGGATGTGGGTCCCCACATTCCACACTCTACCATAGGACTATGCCCTCATCCAATATTTTCTTCATTATCACTTTATCCATAATGGTAGAGATCATAGCTAAGAATGAAATAAAAGGCTTCCCCTGACCATCCTGCACCTCCAAATGTATCTTAGAGAATAAATTCATAAGATTGAACTTACTACTGGCCTACTGAACTTCCTATATTTGAGTAATCTTACATAGTGAATTAGTAACTACATTTCCCTTTATAGGTATATAGGAAATAATCAATCTTGAAATATTGTAGGGACTCAAATAACCTTCATCGCCTAAAATTCAGATCACACTGTTCAAATATGTACTTGAGGTTTTTATGGTTTGGGTACACCAAAAAACACTCTCCAAGTAATTAATGTCTCCAATAGAGAAAATTATGAACAACTATAACCAACTCAAGATCATGAGTCAGGTAGTTCATCTTGTGTGGCCTCAACTGTCGAAACCCGTACACCGTGACTCTATTTGCCTACATCACTACTCCTCCTAGAACAATAATCAATGTTTATAAATACACATTGTATCTCCTACATATATCTAGAAGAATTGGGATTTAAACTGAATTAAATATACCTCTTATCTATTGAAAGTCTATCTCTAAGGTATTTGACCATACAAACTCCACACACTTCTTATTCAAGCTCGTTAGCGGCGTTGCTAAGAATGATATGTCTTGTATAAAACTCCTATAATATCCATATTTACCCAAGAAAATCCATATTTAAAATACATTTTTGGGATGCTCAAAAGAAACTACAACTCTCACCTTCTCTAGGTAAACTGATACTCCTATCTCTGAGATAATATAACCCAATAAGTGAATTTGATCCATCCAAAATTGGCACTTTTTGAGCTAAGCATATAACTAATACCCTGTCACTGTATCCAAAATGATATCATGTTTTTTGGAATGATCATATAGATTGTGATAATACACCAAGATATCAAACCTGAAAACCACCCAAAATAATCTAGATAAGTATGGAAAACTCAGTTTATCAGTGTTATGAAAATTTTTGGGGGCATTCGTGAGATCGAACGACATAAACAAATACTCGCATAGACTATACCTTATATGAAAAGTTATAAGAGGTAGTTATATTAGTTAAAAAAACAATTGATGATATCTATATCTCAAATCAATTTTTGAGAATACCTAAGCTCCACTAAGATGATAAAAAATTCCATCTATTTGTGGTAAGGGATACTAGTTCTTAACTATCAGCTATTTCAATTTACGATAATCCACACACAACCTAATGGTACTGTAACGACCCAATGTTTTATCAATAAAAAATTCATTCTTATAATTATTTCATATGGTATAAACACATAAGATAACATGATACAATATTTATAAAAGATGAATGAATAAAATAAGGAGTGTTTCTAGAATTTAAGAAACCTATACCGATGAGATTCTAACTTGACCATTGGAATAGTAATGTGACCATTATGAATAGTAAACCAAAAAATTGAATATTAACCTCACCAATAATAGTAAAAATAATATTTATCCATATTATAAGTGACAATATGATATAATTATATCATACTATAATTAAATAAATATTTTAAAAACTATTAATTAAGTGTTGGTATTTTTGTAAGTCATAAATATTTAATTATAATTAGTGATTAATATAATAATTTAAAAGAAAATTTATTATCGTAAAATTCATTCATAAATTATTGTTTTAATTTATTATTATTATAAGGTAATTTTTTGGTACCTTAATCATGTTTGAAAGTGTTTTAAATGAAGTTTTAATTTTTAAATATGCATTTTCCAATTAAATAATGATTTTTATTTGAAATTAAATTTATTAAATTTATAATTTTTTTATAAAACGGATTTAATTTTTTTAATTCTACATGTCCAAAAATGGTTAGGGTCATTTTTTTGGAATTTTCTAAATTAAATGAATTTTTGGTGAATAGTGAAATATGTTAATTTATAGTACATGAAAATAAATGAAATTTTAAGTCATGATTGAGTGATGGTTGATGTAAGTGACCATTGGTTAGAATTATCATGAACACATTACTATATTTAGTCTAAATAATAATCATTATTTACTTTATCAAGCAAAATAATAAAATATTGTGAAAATAATGAGAAAACACCCCTCTCCTCTACTATAAATACCACCATCATCACCTCTTCTCATAACACCTCTAAAGCCTTGATCCTTGTATATATTCTTCCCAATAATCCACCCAAACCTCTCCCCCACATCCATTTGATTTTGGTCTTAAAAAATACCAAGACAAATCCCCTAAGGAGGTTATCAAGAAGAATAATCCAAGAGGTAAAACAGTGTTTTGTTTTCTTTTAATTTCTTTTTCAAGTTCCATTGTTTTATTCTATTATCCTAAATTACACTTGTACAAGTGGAATGAAAACTATATTATCTCATATATATTTTAATTTTATCATGTTTATGGAATAATTCTTCATCAAAGCTCTTCTCTTATCTTTTTTATTTTAAGAATGAAAACATCGTCCATAAGGTACCGATCTACCACCTTCGTAGATGACATGCTTTCATATTTCAATTACACCTTACATGATGGTAATGAAACAATTTTTATGGTTGAAACAGATTATAATATATTTATTATATCTCATTTAATTTTCTAGAATCATTTCTAATCATTATATTAATTTATAACACAAAATGAGTTCGTTGTGATCGAAAAATGTTAAATTAATCTAAATGATTATCATTAATGATTTATCAAATGAATCATCATAAATTATGAAAAAAATGGTATTCTAATATTATATATGTAAATTAATAACATATAAGTTTTATTCTTTACAACTATCACCATTCTACACTATTTTCCATTCTCATATACAAGTAATCCCATAACGAAAACCAAGTAAATCAACACTCCCAAATGATGAAATTAAATTTCATAACCCAAAAAAGGGACATAAATTAACATAATAAAATTATAAAATAAATAAATGTATAAATGGTTTTTGAATTATTAATTAATGAATCTAATTTTATTATTTAGGACATTAATATCGGGGGAAGAATTGTTTCATACATAAGGGATTCTACCCGAACCTCTATTATTCTTTTGGGTTACTCATCCTCTATTTTTACCAAATAGAAATTATCTTTTATTTTTATGTAAATATTCTAAATACTGATTATATATTACAAAATAATTTATCAATATCCATTAATCTATATTTTCAGGTATATACATTTTTTTAAAAGGTTCCCTACTCAATTTTTTCAGATAAGCAAGCCTGATTTAAGGGAACTTCATGAATACTTACCCATTTTCAAGTGTGATACATAATCTATTTTAATCCACCATTATTTTTATAGAATAAATCATTTTTCATTAAAAAATAACTGGGTTTAACTATACTTATATTCAAACAATTATTCATTTTCCATTATAAATAATCTTGATTGTTTTCCCTTAAATCGTAATAAAATGTTTTATTTCTAATGTTTCTTAAACAATATTTTTACTTCAGTTTAAAATCACCTGTAATGATATATTCCTATATTCCATTATTAATTTCCATATATGATTTAATTTTTTTTATTTCATGTACACATTTACGATACACTCATTTATTATGTTTTTAATATGATAATGATACCCAGTTCTTTCCATGGATAACCCTTATTTTTGTATCAAATTACTTATGTATGGTTCTTTATATGGAAATAATATTCATGAACATGTTATTATGGGTGCACCCAGATACCACTCAATTCATTGGGTAATTTTTTTTCCCATGAAACATTATGTGCAACAGTCTTGGTGGTAGCCTTGAGTTGTGCTCCTCTATGTGCAACAAGATTTGACTCATGTTCCTCTATGTGCAACGATATTTGACTCATGATACTCTATGTGTAATGATAATTTACTTGAGATAAGGCCATGTTTTATGTTTCTAACACATTAATATGATTCTATGACTATATGATCCCATGTTATATTAGTTATGATTCCTTATTTTCAATCATGTTCCATGCCTTTATATATATTTATGTTATGCCTTCTATCCCATGTGCTAAGATTTATTTTAATGTTTATTACATTACTAGGATTTTCATCTCATACCTTTTTTCATCTTATCCCCAGGTTATACTATGTAGAGGTTGGGAATTAAAGGAAATTAGGAGCTCTTAATGGATGATAAATACAGAAATATTTTATTAAGTCCCATGTTTTCTGTTTTATGTACCCATTATTACAAGACACTATAATTTTGAATCCTTGGATTGTAATTTTATGTTTAAATATGATTAAAATAATGTAATTATATGTTTAAAAGACTAGGGTAACTATATCTTGTATAATATGGAGTTCTAGTTATTATTTTAGACTTGGAATATAGATCTTTTGTAAGAACCCTAGGGATAAGACTAAGTATTTGAAATCATATCTAAATTTTGGTAATTATAGAGTAAGTGGTTTATCAAGAAAATACATTACTATATGGATAATAAAAGTGTACATGGTTATAGAATAGTTTTTCCAAGGAGTTGAACTCTAACATGGTGATCCGGGCCTAAATTGGGGTAACCTAGTACACAACAATAAGTCTCATTGTACGCCTAGTTTGACAATCTAGGTGGATATGCTTTGGTAAATTCATAAGATTATTAAAAAAAATTATTAATGGAACAAATAAAATTACCATAAGAATATGTGTTAGGAAATAGATAATGTATAACCTGTATTGAAGCCTTGGGAATCACAAGTTTGGATATACTTTTACTTTAAGAGTTTATGATTTTATGTTTGAAGTTTTCTTTTTATTCTTGTTAGCTAAGTATTTAAGCCCCCTAATTGAACTTTATTTTTATTATTTAATGGAATGAAATAGAATAACACTTGAAAAAAATCAATGTGATAGGAAATTTGATTACCTCCATAATGATATGCCAAATATGATGGAAACGGGTGCTCAAAAATTCATGACAATACTTTCTCAATTGGCCCAAGTTATGAATAATAACTTGAATCACACAGAACATCCATCTAATCCAAGTAAAGAGAAAGTTTACATTGAATAATTCATGAAAAAAGTAATCCCATGTTTAAGGGATCTTATGATCCCCTCCTAACAGAATAGTGGATTAACTCCATTGAAAATATATTCTCTATACTCCAGTGCTCAAAAGAATAGAATGTTGTGTTGGCAGTCTATTGTTTTGACAGAGAAGCTAATCAATAGTGGACACTGATAAAAAATATGGATTCTAAGGAGGGAATTTATTCCATGGATTGGGAGAAATTCAAGAAAATGTTTTTCTGTAAATATTTTCCTCAAACCATCCATCTCAAAATTGAAAGAGAGGTCCTCATACTTAAGCACAAGGAATATGAGTATATTGGGGAATGTGAAGAAAACTATACAATACTTGAAAGATATGCCTCCAAATTTATCATGAAACCCAAAAGAAAAGTGGATCACTTCTTTTGAGGACTAAATATTAGTCTATGAAAAGAATTGGTTATTTGAGACTTCAATAGTTATAAGGAGATTTTCTATTGTTCTCTCTAGGTTGAATAGAGATTAGAGACTATCAATGGTCTTGTGGGCCCAATGTAAGGACTCGACCCCATTTTCCTAGATCTGGTTCCTTATTTGATTTAATTGGAATTATTAAAAGAAATTTTCATCCCAAATGGATGAATAGTTTAGTAATTTTGGAAAAACAAATACATACATAAGTTCAACATTACAACTTGAAAGTAAAAATAATATAGAAATTCCTTTAACAACATTCATATAACTCCTAGGTTAACCCTTCATGTAATTCATAATATACCTCTTCATGTCCTGGAAAAATAAAACATTATAAAGGGGTGAGATCAAATTATAATTAAGGGTAAGAAATACAGAGGAAGATATTCTAAACATAAACATTATGCATGATGAATAACTAAAAATGAGCACCTTTAAAAATAAACTTGAACACATTATGGCAGGAATAAGAGTTGAATAAATTTTTCCATAATAAAGAATAACCATGGGTATTATACTTATCTAATAACCTCATGAACTTTAAATTACTAGTTTTATAATTAGGGAATTCATAATTTCAGACATCATAACCATACCATCAAGGCCTCGTGCCAAGACCATAAATAACCATTTTTTCAAACCCTAGTGCCAAGACTGTAGTTTGTCTCATGAGAACCACCGATGCATATAGGGGCTATAGAGGGACCCAAGAATAACATAAAAAGTCCAATTAATTCCTAATATGAATGTTTATAAACATAAACAACATATACATTCATTTTAAAACTAACATATAAAATATAAATAACTTTTTTCGAACATTAAGCATAATCACGAACCATTCAGAGTAAATTGCTAAATTATTTTAATATAGAACATACAAAGTCAAACTAATCATAAAACATTAAATTAAATATGGTAGATGATATCATAAAAATTAATTCAAATAATAAAAAATAATCAAAAAAAGTTTTGAAATATATGAAGATACTTTTATAAAATTATCGATTAATTCTTGAGATAAATACTCTTTTACTTTGAAAAGAAGTATTCTTTTGAAAAAATATTTATATAAAACCAAAGTAAATTAAGATAGTACTTTAATAAGAAAATGAGAAATTTTATAAAGATAATGTATGCTAAAAATAGATTATATAGTTCCCTTAAAAATTGGTAGGAATTTGAGAAATTTCCTTGAATCGGGCTTGTATTTTGGGAAGAATTTTTTAAAGAGCCTTTTAAAAGATATAAATCCCCATAAATTAAAGTATGAGTTTGGTTGGTAAAAATATATAGAACATTAAAATATAATTTATTAGAAGTAAATATGAATTAATAATAATTTAATTTTGGTAATTAGATAATAATAGTATCCCGAATGAAGATGGAGGTTCGGGTATAAAACCTTCAACTTAAGTCTGAAGGGGTTCTTCACTTGATAATAGTGTCCTAGATAACCAAATTAAATTAATTAATTAATATTCCTGTAACCAATTTTTTATGTAATTGAATTTTTATATCACTATTAATTTCATTCATGGCCTTCTTTGTGGGTCTAATAGGTTCAATTTTATTGTTTTGGAGCATTTTTTTCCTTGGTATTCATGACCAGTTTACATATATACATGTAAGGATAAACATGTAAGATGAAAATGGTTTTCCAGAGTAGAAGTTGTATTTTATTTGTTAAAATCCAGATGATCACATGGTAATAAAATTCATTTGGCTATTGGGAGTGAAGATGAATCATTATATAAAACATTACTGATAATTGTTCGGGTTAATTGGTCGTTTTTGATCACCATGAACTCATTTTGAGTTATAAATTAATATCATGTGTAAATAAAGATTCTATAACATTAAATAAGTTATAATAAATATATTATATTTTTTTTCAACCATCAAAAGGGTTTCAGACCATAATTGAATATGGTAATAGAAATTCAAAACCCGTCATCCTTGAATGTGATAAATTAACACATCATAGATGGTGTTTTCATTTCTATTATAAAAGAAGGGGAAAGAATAGATGAAGATGAATTATTCAATTATAATAATAAACTTACATTACATGTAATGTAATAGAGTTATCATAACATTTTTATTAAAGGAGGTGAGGGAAAAAAAGAAGAGAAGGAACTTGAAAGAAAAAAGAAGCTAAGAAATCCTTTATGAAAATTCGGCAGCCTAACGACGTCACATAAAATTTTCTAAAATATTTTGATGAAAGAAAAATGGGTATATCATTATTATTACATAATATAGAATGTGAATTGGATATGGAATGACATATCCCAACATAATCCAATTGAAATTAAAAGAGAATAACATAAAACGAGTTCCTGAAAAAGAGAAGGGTGGTGGATTCTCTTACTATATCGAGCAACTCTTAAAGCATGAAGGTTGCGACATTGGGAGATTACATACACCTTGGGATGACTCTCAGGGATGTTAAACTACTAGAGAATCTAGGATAATGAATTTTTAATGAAAGAAAATGAATGAATGATTTGGTATTTATAGTAAAAGAGAGGGAGTTTTTTATTAATTTCAAGGGACACCTCATTAGTGGTATTTGAAAAACCATGGGCTTCTCCATGGTATTTTCCAATGATATTGGAAACTTGGGAAACCTCATATCATATTTTAATGTACACAATTTGACCAGCATTTTATGTTAATTATTACATCATTATGATGCCATTAATCATACTGAAAACTCAAAACTGTATTTTTAATATTCACAAAAACTAAAGTATATTAGAAAATTATCATAAATTCAGAGTAACATAATATTGAAATTATGAATTCAAAAAATAATTCTATTATTTTGAAATAAATTTCTAAATATTATGAATTTAATTTCTAATTAAAATAATAATTTATTCAAAAAAAATAATTTTAAAACTATAATCCATTTTATATCACCTTGAAAAATTATTCAAGATCTAATTACCTTATAACCTTAATAAAATAAAATAATATTATTATTTACTATTCATAAGGGTCATACTACTATTCATATTACTATTCATAAAGATATGTTACTGATGTTAATACTTATCATGAGGACTGTCAAGTTGACATTTATAAAGACCCAAGATATAGAACAATGGCTAACCTCAGGGTCTCTCTGAAGGATGCATTGTCGAGTGACTAAGTGGTTGTTCTAAAAATCTTTTAGAATTTTTAAATAGTTTGAAAACAGAAAAACACAACTCCTAAGAAATCACTAATCAGTGCTGAAGAGCACAGTTGAGAGAGAAACAGTGATGGAAAAGTGCATAAATATAGAGACACATGAAAAAACCAAGAAAATAAAGCAGACATAGACACAACACAAGGTACACAACAAACAATTGACACCAAGACACAGAAGACAAAAGTCAGTGTGAATAAGGCTGGACCTAGGTTAATTCACCCTCTACTCCCTATCCAAGATCAACTTAAGAAATTGATCAATAATTCTCAACTTCTCATAGTACATGATCGATGTCTCGAATCACACACCAATCTCACTTAGAAATTAAACACTCAAACATATAATATCTTCCCTACTCAAGAATTATTCCGAACTACAAGTGATTCACTCAACAAGATCATTCCAGTCAATGATTGTCACTCAAAGAAATGATCCTACTAAGATCATCAAATTTCACTACCAATAATGATTCTCAGTTCTAGAAATCAAGACAGGAAGGGGAGAAGAAATTAAGCAAGAAAGTGGTCGATCGTCCTGTGAAAGATCTCACTCTCTCTCAATCTAACTCACAGTCATAATCTACCAAGGTGAATAAAAAGAATGTGATCGCATTAATGTGTGGATCTCCAGATTGTGTCGGGTTTCTTAACCTGGATCTAACCCCACAAGTTAGATCTCCATTTTTAGAGACTTAAGATCACGACAAGAAACGAGGATGAATGAATGAAACATGAAAAATAAAACAAACATCACAATTAAATTAACTAAACATGAATCATTATGAGAGTAATTACAGACTCAACATGAAACACACAAAAAACAGTGCAGCAGAGGAAAGGTAGAGAATGGAGGAGCAGGTCCCATCTCCAAGTCGAAGAAGGTCCTAGTCCATGAGGTATGGATGGAATGGATGGTGAATGGTGGTGGAGTCTCCTCCCCCCACTGTGGAATGGTGCCCCCCTGATCTGGGTCCTGGCACTGGATGAGAGGAGTCGGGGTCATCTTATTTAGAAAAACTCAACTAAAAAATAGGCAAACTCACAAGCATTAAATCAACATGGAACATTGTCAGCATGCTTGTCACCAGATTCGAGTGAACTCCCTATAAGTTCATACAACCCTCTTGCAATGATCTCATGAATATTCTCGCACCTTTCCCATGAAGAACTTCCTTTATCACTACTTCTATGAGTATCTCCCCCAGCACAGAACAACAGAAAATCCAAAACAAGTTAAAAAAATAAAATGAAACTAAAATAACTATATATTAATAATATTACTTAGATTTCATAATAAAAATACTTATTAATATATATGTGTAATACTTAATATTATTATTACTAGTATATGTAAATATAATTATTATATTTATTATTATGATATACTAATATTATATATATGTTTATATAAAATTATTAATATAACTATAATTATTATTGTATAGTATATGATATATATATTATAATATATTTTGTTATATTATATGTTATAATAAAATAGAATAAAAACTAAAAAAGAAGAAGAAAGAAAACACAAAAAGGGGGAAAGGGTTCGGCGTGCAGTGGCTTTGCGGATGGAGGAGGGTGGAGGAAAGGCCAGACGGGAACGAAGAAAAATAGGGGTAGGTCTCGGCTCATTTCTGGTAGAGTAGAAGGTGGGATTGGTGTGGCGGGTGTTCTAGCAGGGGGTGATGGTGTATGAGAGCGAAGCGATGCACACTCAGTTGGAATGTGAGGTCATGCCACAGTGAGGTGGAGATGAATCCGGTGCAGGGGGTGTGCAGCGACTCTGGTGAGGCAAGGCAGCACATCGGCATGAGGCAAAGCGGGTTGCTGGAGATGGACACTAGGGTACGTTTGGGGTTGTGGTATCTAAAACTATGAAAGTTTAGGTTTCCTAAATTGATAAATTGTTTGAGTTTAGGGATTTTCCAAGGTTTTTTTCTTCTTCTGCGGATGAATTGATTTTGTGCAGTTGTTTCTGGTTCCCATTTGCTGTTGTGGATTAGTTTGGTGATATTGTGGGCTGCTGGAATGGAGGCGAGGAGATGACGTATTGCTAGTGTGGGATGTAGATGTAAGAGAAGAGGTGTATTAGTTGTGACAGTGTGTGGGAGGCGGTGCGAGAAATGAGGGAGAATGGTGGAGAGGGAGCTGTGGAAGAATGGGGCAGATTATGGTGGCACCGTGAGAAAAAAGGGTGGAGGCAGTGGCAATGTGATAGAATGGTGAGACAGTTGGTGTGAACACAGTGAGACCGTAATGAATGAAAATTGTGGGTGATGTTCGTGGTGAGACTGTGAAGTTGCTGCGGTGGATAGGCAGAGAAAATGAAATGGTTCCAGGTAGCACCGTGAGCATGAAGCGGTGAGTAAGCAAGTGAGGTGGTCACAGTGGAACCATGATGGAAAGAAACAGAAGCACTGTAACAAGAACCCAGTGCGACCACAATACCTGAAAAACAAATAGATCAATAAATTAAGTTAACGAAATCAATAAATCACTAGAACTAAAAATAAATTAATACATACATCAATTAAATTAAATAAAACAGAATTAAAAAACTAAATAAATAAAAAAAAGTTAAATAATAAAATTAATTATGCTGTATTTAAAAGAATGAATTTATTTGGATTTAATATTATAAAAAAATTAATTAAAGAACAAATTAAACTATTTAATGTCACTAACTTAAATTAATTAACCAATTAATTAAAGAGTTAATAATGTAAATTAAAGAATAAGAAATATTAATTGAATAAAATTAAATTGTTAAAACTAATTTAATTATTAAAAGACTAAAAACTAAAATGAGTTATTAATTTACAATTTGAAGAATAAAGAATTAATTAATTTAAATTAATGAATAAATAAACTAACTGTAATGAAAATTTGTAAAAATAAAAGAATAAATAAATAGAATTCAAATTCACATGAATAATTTAATTTAAGAATTATTTAAAAAGAAAATAATGAATACTAAAAACACATGATTTAAAATAAGATTGATTATTTTACACATCATAGTAGAAAATCACAACAATTACCAATTATTTAATCAAGAACAACATTTTGGGATAAAAATTCTGTAAAAATACAAAAAGGGATGTGGCAAAGAGCATTAAAAATGGGCCACATAAAACTCCCCCACACTTAAAACTTTCTTTGTCCTCAAACAAGTACATGCCTTTAACTTTAAAATAGAAAGATGATTTGTGAAGTTCAGCTCAAAAAGTGCAAGATTAAACTTTAATAGCCAGAGGAACACTACCAAACAGTGGTTCAAGATTTTCAAAGGTGTTAAAAATGATGTCCTGCCTAGCTTCAAAAACTCACTAGAAGTCAAAATCCTCACAAATTCATACACAGTCAAGTATGTCATGCCTCCAATGTGTACTCCTTAACTGTCTTACTTCACCTTCCAATTCAAGTTTTAATCCAAGGAGTGTTGACAGGATAGATGAAGTGGAATTTAAAACTTAACAAGGGCACCTTCCATTCTCACCTTCCCCCAATTTCCAAAAATTACAGTCCATTAAATTCATCACTTTATTGACTCAAATAAAATGAAAATTAACAAAGTCAATTGCTCCCTTCTTCATCTGGGTTCAAAATTCCCCTCACCTTAATGAGTTCATTTTTAACAATGACACTTTATTTCCATTTTTCCCAGCCATATTCTATGTGAAAATCACTGTGGATTCAACTTATTAAGACTGAAATTGTCTTTATTTATTCACAGAAACGAACCTAGTGCACCTTGTCTCAGATACTCACCATGGGATCCCATTTGCCCATTTTACTCTAGTTACAAAGGACTTAATTAATAATCAATCAATTTAACTTCCTAAAGTGATTGAATATTATTTTAAAAAAAATGTGAGTCTCCTAGGTTCCATTGAGAACTTCTATTTACTCAATGTCATGATTATCATTCCACAAAACCTATCCTGTCACACTCCCATCCTCAGTTCCTAAATAGATAGATCTATAGATACAGTGAACAATTGCACTCAGCAATCATTCATGCTTAACCATTTCTGAATAAGTGCCACTCTCAACAACTAGTGAGTAGTTATCCACTAACAGGACATAATTGGCATACCAGTGAACCTCCAATGGCCATAAAGTGATGAATGAATTTGAATTTTTTTGAAGGAATTCTAAAAATGTTTTTAAAAAATTTGTCCATTTTTTTACAAACTCAGGTTCAAAAAGGGGGAATTCAACATGACACTAGAATGACCCCTCTCACTACTGGAAATAGAACCTATACCCACGGTTTCGAGAACCGCCGACTGCAGTGCCGTCACAATAGGGCTATACCCACGGTTTTCATAGAACCGTGGGTATAGATGTAGAAAAATTCACATTACCCATGGTTTAAAAAATCGTAGGTATAGACATCTATACCCACAGTTTTCAAACCGTGGGTATACTGATTTAAATCTCCCCATGTATACCCACGGTTTGCAAACCGTGGGTATACTGAATTAAAACTCCCGACATATACCCACGGTTTGGAAAACCGTGGGTATAGACTCGTTCCCTAGGTGGAGTAACTACAGCTCCACCTCCCTACCGTTCTGCACCTACAGAATCTGCAATCCTGCAATTCACAATCCTGCAATTCAGATATATCAGAAATCAACAATAATATGAAAATACCTACTCTGGTATATCAATCCCAACATGAAAATACAATGGAAATTAGAGGACCTCGTCAAAGCATCTTGACTAAAAAACATAGGAAGACTCACATTCTTACCCTAACTGTAGAATGGGTGTCTATTGCCATTCCCTACAAAAGTGCAACTGTTGAGACCCTGGGTGCATAACAACCAATTGAAAGGGCATGATAGTGAAATTTGTTTGGGAAGGAAAGCATGTGGCATTGCAGGGAGTTAGAACTCAACAGAGTTGACGTGGGGCCTTGCAAGAATACCTGGGAAAGTGGAGGAAACCGCAAGAAATTCAGTGGACATCAGCATGGGAGGGAGGTGATAATGAAGCGCAACTGAACCTTATCCAACAGAAACAATTACAAAAGGTGTTAGAGAGACACTGTACAGTGTTTGATTCTCCTAGCAGGTTTCCTCCAAGGAGGGAAACCGACCATGTCATTAATCTGAAAGACAGGGTAGAACCTGTAAACATTAGGTCATACATGCATGTTTTCCATATGAAGAACGAGATTAAGAAGCAAGTACATGAGCTAGTGGGGTTAAGATTTATCAAGCACAGTAACAGCTCATACTCAAACTTGATAATAAGATGGGGGTGGAAGATGTGTGTTGACTTTCAGGCCTTGAACAGAATAACATTACCAAATAGGTATCCAATTCTTGTAATAGAGGAATTAATGGATGAGTTGCATGGAGAGACTTATTTCACTAAGCTAGATTTGAAGTCAGGGTTCCAACATGTTCGAATGAGGGCAGAGGACATTGGAAAGACAACGTTCAAGACTCGCGAGGGGTGCTATGAATGTGGTTAAGCCATTTGGATTGATAATGCGTCAGCAACCTTCCAAGCAACAATGAACAATATTTTCTGATAAATGTTGAGGGAGTATTAGTGTTTTTTGATGATATCCTTCTTTACAAGATGATGGGAGGAACACCAGGAAATGTTGCCACAACTACTACAATTAATGAAAAACAATATATTGTATGCCAAAAAAAGAAATATTCTTTTGGGAGGAGGATGGTGGAGTATTTGGTGCATGTGATTCCATAAGAGGACGTCTTCATGGACCCAAAGAAGTTGAAATCTGTGGTGAGTTGGTGAGTGTCATGGAATGTTGAAGAGGTAAGGGGATTTCTTGGCCTTTCTGGGTACTCTTGAAAATTTATAAGAGATTATGGTAGAAAAGAGGTTCCCAGGAATAGCTAGAGTATATTAAAGCTTCCTTTAACAGGAGTTGCAATAGGAAAGTAACAGAAAATGAAAAGGAAAATACACTTACAATGGAATTTAGAGGACCTAGTCAAAGCATCTTGACTAAAAAACATAGGTCTAGTTCAGTTTTGGTCAGCCCTCACCCTCCCCCCTGCCCAGCCCTCCCCCTCCCCCCTGCCCAGCCCTCCACTTGCCCAACCCTCCCCCTCCCCCCATGCCCAGCCCCTCCCCCTCCCTCCCCACTGCCCAGCCCTCCCCCTGCCTAGCCCCCCTCCCCCTCCCCCTCCCCCCCTACCCAGCCCTTTCCCTGCCCAGCCCCTCCCCCTCCCCCATGCCCAGCCCCTCCCCCTCCCTCCCCACTGCCCAGCCCTCCCACCTTGCTCAGCCCTCCCCCTGCCCAGCCCCCCTCCCCCTCCCCCTCCCCCTCCCCCCATGCCCAGCCCCTCCCCCTCCCTCCCCACTGCCCAGCCCTCCCCCCTGCCCAGCCCTCCCCCTGCCCAGCCCCCCTTCCCCTCCCCCTCCCCCCCTGCCCAGCCCTTTCCCTGCCCAGCCCCCTCCCCCTCCCCCCTTCCCAGCCCCTCCCCCCCCCCCTCCCCACTGCCCAGCCCTCCCCCTGAATCTCCCTGCATGAAAGGACATATTGTGGGTAATTGATTTGTGGAGAATAAATGTATGGATGAAAGGACAGTTTCATGAACTAAAATGAAACAGAACACAAAATGAAACAGAACACAAAATGTATGGATGAAAGGAAAGTTTCATGAACTAAAATGAAATAGAACACAAAATGCACCCAACTTGTGAACTAAACAGAAACAGAACTCAACATGGACTCGACAAATGAAGTGAACTGAATCATAGCACAAAACGGACCCAAATCAGAAGAAAGCCTTTGTAATCTGTAAAACAGAACATATTGTGGGTAATTGATTTGTAATCTATAAAAATTACCTACCTACTCAGGAATGTTAAACATGTATGTCAAAAAAGACACTAATCAGAAGAAATGTTTACCATTTTTAGATGATAGTAATGTTAAACATGTTTGTCAAAAAATGTACAGATTATAGATAGCAGAAATCACAGTAATCCGAAGATAACATGAAAAACTTGTTTTCCATCAAATTTTAGAATTTCTGGTTCTTAATATGTTTTACATACTAAAAAATTGTAAAAATACCCCAAATTCCACTCGGTGCAGACATAAGGCCTGATTCTGAGATAAAGGTCTAGGTCAGCTTGCTTCAACAGGTTGTCGAATGTGACCAAATCATATCCCCCTTAGAGATAGTACTGCAGGAAAATAAAAAAGACAATAGTTAAAACAAATATAAATTTCAAAAAGTACATGAAACACTACTTTCCTAGAAGATGCAGCAGAATAATGTATCAAACAGAGCTGTGTACTGTCAGTAGGAACCAACTCATAATATAAAAGCCACATAATGTGAGTTTATCCTCTCTTAACACCCTGTAAAAATTGGTTCCAAATCAGTAAAACAGAATTGTAACCATGAAGACAAGATATAAAATACATGCTCTAGTATATATTTTTTTTGGTTGTAGTTCAATTGAAGGTAATTTAGGATTCACTGGGATTTTATGCAGGAATTAGTTAAAAATTTAACTGCATATGAAGAGAAAACAAAAAATATAATACTAAAGAGAAGCATAAGAAGGGAGATGAGGAAAACAAAAAGGAGAATTTTGACATAAGTTAAAATAAAAGACCATTAGAGTAAACCATATACCCAAAAAGCAGTAAAAAAAACTGATTAACAACTCACTATAATATAAATTAGAAAATAACCAAAAAGATACAGGTTTTAGAAAATTATCTATCATATCTGGAAACCTTGTAACCACTAAAAGGAAAATTTTGAAACAGATTGGGAACCCTTGTCAATCACCAAAGAAAAACATATATGTTTCAACTTTAACTATCAAATATGGAACCATTGTAACCACTGGAGGGAAACATATATGGATAAGTTATGTTCATTCATCCCAATTAACAGAAAATTTCAAACAGTCTGAATAGAAATAGATAGGTAGCGACTGAAGTGTCGACCTTATTCTCAATCACATCGCTCAATCTACTTTGAAGATACTTCTTTAGCTACTTCAAGTAGCAACAATAAAGCTCGAAAGAGCCTCCCCAAAATGAATCAAAGATATCTACTATGATCAATGATGAAGCTTACTTACATGGAATGAACAGGAATTGATGATCTTTCTAAAGGCATCCACCAGAAGCGTGAAAGAAAAGAATAAAAAGATATTAGTTTTTGTCTAAAAATAAGAAGATATAAGTACATTCTATGTAATTTGTATTAGTCAAAAAACAATATCCGTTGGATATTGACATGACTGAAAGGGTGATAAAACTCTTCCAGTGGTTTTGAATGACTGAAGTTGAACACTGTTTTAACATAAATACATAACCAAATCATTTAAGTCATCAAAGTCCCTATCATAATAACTGTGTAAAACCGAACAGGTTTAGAATTTATTCTTTATTTTAAAACAAACAATAAATTATTTTTGATGGAGGAAGGCATAATTTAGGGTGAGAAGGAAGCATGGGTGGGTGACATGTAGGAAGAAGTCACCCGTATTTAGTATATATAAACATGCATGACATGAGGATAATTGTGCTCAAGAGACACATATGAAAAACATATAGAACAAAAGGCACTATGCATGCACCTAGTGGTGTCCAGTACTCAAACCACTGAAACAGAAATGTAAGTACACAAGAATAGTATATAATGCACCAATTTGTAAGAAGTGTATGAAAGGTGAATGCATAGGGATGAATTTTTTTTGTAGTTATTGTGTAATCATGTATAATAAATGAAAGTATAGGTTTCAGGGTTGAAGAGTGAGTGACCATGAATCATGAAACATTGTGAGGTTTTTGTGTGATGAGGAGTTCTTATTGAGGAAAACACATGATCATATATGCATGTATGTAGAAAATTAGGATTTGGATCTTAAAATGGTATATTTCTTAATGATTTGTGACATTCATGGTTAAACATATTTTTACTGATAAAAGGATAAAATAAATCACTATTGTTAATAGATACTATCATTGATCAAATTATCCATTTCTAACAAAGTTGATAGTAGATTTATGAGATATATATTAAGGCTCTCAACTCACTGGCTCCTAAAATAAAAACTGTACATGTAGCAATTTTTGAGACACATGTATTGAGTGTTTGAAGTGGAAGTGTATTTTGAAAAATAATAAAAATTTAAATAGTAAAAGTTTATGGGAGATATAGTTTATGGATCAAGAAGGATGAGGGGGGTCTTTCATGCTATGTGCATTAATCTGGACATAATGTGTGTGAAGTTAAGGTGTGATTCATGTATACAATGTGTGAAGTAGAGGTCTTCACAAGGTTATATTATCAACAAAACAGTGTACACAATGTGAATTAATATAGGACAATTTTTATTCATATAATTAATTCGAACCCCAAGCATAGTTCCTGGAAAAACAATATGTTCATTATGAAAGGAAGGAGTGAGTACCATTCTCAAAGAAAATATGAAACAATTGATGTTAATAAAATTTGAGGGAACTAAAAATTCATTTTATTTAAGAGATATAATAGTCAAAATATATTAAGATCTTTAACTAGAGAATAAGACATGTTTCCCGAGTATTCAAAAGAAAATGAATTGTCAAGGAGTTGGACCTGGGTGACTCTTCTATTAATATTTTTCAAGCCTGCACTCCTGTCACAAGTTCCCCGTCCTCTAATTTGGATGATAACTCCTCAGTTCCTTCTCCTATGAACAAGAAACCTTCTACTCTGAAGACTTTGGTTTCCAATAGACACTCTTCAACTCATCATCATCTCTATCTTCGTAATTGTGTTCAGACTAGATCTCAGTGGAATTCCAAATCTAAATCCAGGCCTGCAATGAAATTTTATAAGGGTCTGGGAGCAGTGCCAGAAAACTATTCCTTCGATGATTAATCTCCTCCTATAAAACTCTCAGAGTGTGGGCTGTCCAGTAAAAGCAGATTTTATCTCCAATGATTTTTGTCTTCAATATGTTTCTATGGTTGTAGTTCTTGAAACCAAACAGGTTTCTTCAAATATCAAAGACTGTGATCATCATTTGAGAGTACACGGTTTTCTAAATGGATTCACAGCCAACTCGCATATATGGATATTCTGTAATGAAGAAATCTCTATAGAAATCATTTCTTCCTCCAATCAATGCATAAATATAAATCTCTCTATGGGATATAGGATTCTTTTTTTCAACTATTTAACCTAAATGCGAGGCTCAGTCCTGTGAGTCCCTTTTGGATGATTTGATCAGCTTTAACCCATATGATGCTCCTTAGTTAGTTAGAGGAGACTTCAACATTGTAGCCTCTCTTGGGGAGAAAAAGGGATGTGGACCCTTTCCTAGAAGATAATTTCAGGTCTTCCTCTCGTTCATGGAATCCAATGGACTCTCATACGCGGGTTTGTCAGGTGATCCATTTAAGTGGTACAATTACCACCGTGGGAACCATCGGTCTTGGAGCTATCCTGATCGGTGCCTTGTTAATGGAGTGGAGGTTTCTTCCTTTCCTAACATCAATGTTTTACACCTGGTTCTTGGTTTATCTGATCACTACCCAAAAATAAGCCAAAGACACAAACTCAAAAGCTCTCAGCAACATTCCAGAATAAAGAAGCCCAAAACCACCAGAAATAAATGTCTATCATAAAAATCAGAGGCCTAGGGAACTACTCCCTATAGGATGGTTTCGGCCTTTAAATTACAATTAACATACCAACTCACCAAGCGTATGAACTTAAACATTTAAAGTGATTCCTAGGGAACTACTCCCTATAGGATGGTTTTGGACTTTAAATTATAATTATAAATTAAGAATTATGCATGCGTTTTATTTGAGATTTTAATCTTGTTATATTTTTATTATGCATGATGTCAATATAATCCTCTTTTCTGATCTCTTCAGCTACTGGATTATTTTATAGCAGGTGAGCCTTGGACAGAAGCTTCATATTCAACCAAAAATGGTTCCAAAAAGAAGCAAAGCGACTTTTCTGCTGAGCAATGGGAGCATGAGATTTTTGAGCTTTTTTTGACTACCAGGTTTCAGCCTAGGTATGTGATGGGTTTCTTAGGATCGATTGACACTCATGCAACAAAGCGGAAACAACAAGGAACCAAAATTCCCATTATCACCATGTATGAAACCTAAATCATGTAAAACTAAAATGAAGAACGTTGTGTACCTTGCACCATTTGAGGCATATCAAAAGTTAAACCCTCTAAGAACTAGTGAAAGTTAAGGGAGAAATAGCCTAACTTTGCAATGAAAATATGTCACTTTTTGATGAATATTTTCAAAGAATAGTTTCTGAGAGGGAAGTGTTTAAGGCTATTGTGACTGAATTATTTCATGCATTAGAGAATCTATACAAGGTAACTATGAGTGTCAAGGATGCAAAATTGAATTTAAAAGAAAACAGAATTAAAGAGCATTAAAATTACCTTAAATAGTTAAGTAAGATTCAGGATGAACAAGATAAGATGTTGAATAGTGGTAGGGAATTCAGGTTATTATCAATGGAAGATAAAAATATCACCCTCAACTTGATGTGTACTAAGTAGGAGATAAAATTGATAAATAATAAATTGGTTTATACTAGACCTTCTCAAATATATGAAAAGAATAATGAAACAACTCAAGTATCAAGGATGAACTTTCCCTAAATAGGGACACTTGTAGGTTGTAAATATTACTTAAAACATGTTAGGAAAACATCCACCTCAAGAACATAGAATAAGAACACCCACATTCCAAAAGGCCTTGCATACACTAAATCTTTATTATAAAATAGTGCTAGAAAAAAAGTATATACTATACAAATGTGGTTTAGAAAAATATTTGGGAATCATTAAAATCATCAAGGATAAATTTGAAAATATTTATGAATAATGGTTCCCTAAACCAAGCCCAAAATATAGGCGAAACAATCTAAAAATAGTTTGCACAAAAATCTGGACAGATTTCATTCAATGAGAAGAGAAAGGGGTTTTTTGGATGTGGTGGGTGTTACTGGAGGTTTTGGAACTTGGAAATAAATTGTTAGCACAATATTTCAATATATGCAAGTTAAAAAGGTCCTATAGGCATTGATAATAATGTTAAAATTGAGAACAAACCTTTTTTACAAAAGAAACGTGTTTCATAGAACAAGAATGAATTATCATTGAAGAAAATATTTTAAAATATTCAAATGCTTTGTAAATTTTAAAACATTTATGGATACCCATATGAAGAATGTTGGTATATGTCAAACCAAGATAAAACCTATTTATATGAAAGGATAAGGCCACAATAATAGATAGACATGGTACTAATTAGGGAGATCCTGTATCCTAGGGATAGAAACTAATGTTTTAATTAGTTTTATGACCAGTAATAATATTTGTTAAATAATAAAAATGATAAATATGAATCTTACATGAAGAAAATAATGAACCCAAGAAATCCATAGGAAAATCATTCATAGATATTCTAAGTGAACATTTAAGGAATTTTGAACATTTGGACAAGAAGTTATCAGAAATTTACACAGTACAGTTAGCTGGGTTGATTTATTTCCCACTCTATCGACCATAATCAGTCAAAAATAATTTTGAAGCTTTGGATAAATTTTTCTATACCCTAAGCAGAATGACATCTATAAAAAACATTCAAGAAATTCTAGCAAAATGATGGAAATTGAAGTGAAATGACTAGGGGAAATAAAAATCAGCCACTTATTCAATGAAAATCAGCTCGCAGAAAGTGTGTAGTCAACTTGCTGAGGCATTTGATATAAGAATCGGTGATTAGTTTAAAAAGAATAAAAAATCAATGAGAAAAAATTACAAACCTAAATGCAATGAATCTGCCGGGACGTTGCCGGAGGAGAGGGATCCTATAGGGGGAAGGGGCACGTCGCTGGAGCTGGAGGAAGGGAGGCGGATTCCGGGACGTTGAGGTGGAAATGCAGGCCGAGAGGTCGAGGTCGGGAGCGGATGTGGAGTCCAGAGTGGGGATGAGATGGTCGGGTACCAGTGGTCGGATGGCCAGGAGGCGGAGGTCAGAGAGGGGAGTAGAGGGCTGGGAGGTGGAGGTCGGATAACTGAGAGGCAGTGGTCGGGGAGGGGGGGAGAGGGCCGGAGGCGGAGGTTTGGAACCTAGGGTTCGAGCGGGGGAGCACGAGAGTGAGGAGGAGGGGGAGCGCGAGACGGAGTGAGAAGATCCCGATGGGGGGGGGGTGAAATTGTGGATTGAATACCCACGGTTCTAAAAAAACCGTGGGTATTGATAAACAAAGAAGGCCTATCCCCACGGTTTATAAAACCTTGGGGATAGATGTGTGGGGATAGACCCCCTTTCCAGTAGTGATCTCCCCCACACTTAAAACCAAACATTGTCCCCAATGTTAAATTCTAATCTGGAAGAAAGTATAAGTTCAAAATAGATAGACATTTTAGATGAAAAAGGATATGGAGAGGTAGCAATGAGGTTAAAAAATTGTCTTTACCACACAAAACGTGAAAGAAAATAAAAATACAAACAAACAAAAATAGAAGAACCCAACCTCACCAACCATCACCAACAAAAAGTTCAGTTCTATTTATAAAATGTTCATGATTTGAATTTTGTAAAGATAAGAAAAAATATTTTATCAATTTACTTCAAATAGTAGCATGATTAGTAGTGATGTGTAGTAGCAGCATAATGAAATTGAAAGCAGTGGGTGCAAGCATGTTTCAAAAATTATCTCAAAATAGTTTTTTTTCAACTAAGTAGGTTTTAGAAAGCTAACACCCAAGAAAGAAACACAATTTACTTTTCATAGATAATCAGGGGACTCCCCACACTTAATTCATAGCAGAACACAAAATGAATGAGTAGATTAAAACAACTTGTAGAATTAAAACATTACTTCCTTGAATGGAAGCTTTAATTCATTTTTTAAATGTATCCCTTTATTTTCCTTATGCATGAACTCTAGATGCTTCAGTTTGGAATCTACATGATGAAATAGTTTAACATTAGTCTTCCAGATTTTAAGTTCAAATAAAATGCACCTACAAAGTGCAATTTAGGGAGTTTTGCCCATTAATTCAGTGATGTGGCCCCCTTGAGACATGAATGATAGCCATGTGGAATCTACTGCCTATTTATTGTCCTAAGAAAACAACACTCAAATTAAAACAACATGAAAAAAGAAACTAAATCATGAAATGAAAAGGGATAATCATTGGATAACCCCCTAGGGGGTGTTGTAGTTAGACTGTCCACAGCTGGACAGTCCTTGAATCAACCCTAGTCCAATGGGGGATTTAGCTTCTTACTTAAGAACCATCAGATGTGATTCTTTACAACCTTAGTCACCTTCCATCTTTGTAGTACCCCAAGTGTAGCTTCAACTAAATTCCCCTCTTGGGAAGTGAAGTACTTCATATTGAATGGTGGAGGGGAAAACATGATATAGGGGTACTTCCCTACTTCTTCTTCTTGAGGTTGAGTGTGCACAAGTTTTAATGTTTGAAAACATGGATGCGACTTTTCTTCTGGTTCAATTCAATCAAGAATTTACTCTTATAAAGAAATTAATGTGTCATTAGACACTTCTATTCTAGTGCACAACTCTAAAAATTCATCTTCAAAAGTGACTCCCAAATTCGAAGTGTCATCCAGAATTGGATGTTCCATTAACTCTTCTGTAGAAGCAACCAAAACTTCCTCACTCTGCAGGAAATCACAAAAGTAAGACACATCTTCACAACTCGCATAGGGAGCAACATAATTAAAATCAGCCTCGATGTAATCCAAGATGAATAAAAATACAGCTTCTTCCATAAAATTGTCAGCTCCCTTTAGCATTGTTGTTTGTTCCTCCTAATGATAGAATAGTGATCTTGGGAATGAGTCTGTGGAGAGAGAGAGGTAGTCAACCTCCCCCAACCTCTTTTCAAAACACACCACCTCACATTCTGAATCTTCTAAGGAGAATGATATAATGTCATGTGTTCGCTCCACCTATTGAAGCATTCAAAAATAATTAAGACAATTATTCCAAGCAAAATCATTAGATTGGAAATCAGAGAAAAAATGATCATCAATGAAATGCCTAGTATCCTGAATCTTTTCAAGTTCCATCTCCTGATAGCCCTTGAAAACATCCTCAAAAATTGGTTTTGGAATTTCTAGCTTTGACTCCAGCAGAAAATCCATATCAAATTTGGGAAACTCCAACCTTTTCTTTATTCTATTTCTTTTCTCTTTCCTTCTCAACTGCTTTCCAGAATATTGGGCTTCAATTGGAGGTGGTGGTACTGCACTATCTTCTTGGTAACCTTTTACCTTATTCGTGGATTGTTGCATCAATTGCATGATCTCATGAGAATAAGTTGTCTCCTACTCAGTAAGGTCTCGATGTTTCCTTTCATGTATCCAACTTTGAAATTTATCAACAACCTCCTCAATCTCTTGAACCAGGTCAAACAATGACACTATATCAGATTTGTTATAGTTCATCAATGTGCATGTGTTGTTGTTTTTTTATGATTTTTTATATGTTTTTTATATGTTTTAAAATAAAAAAAAATTATAAAAACCACTGAGACACTCATTATCTCCCAGGAAACGGCGCCAGAATTTGACGTTCGCCCTTGTCATGAGGATGGTCAAGTTTACATTTATAAAGACCCAAGATATAGCATAATGTCTAACCTTGGGGTTTCTCTTAAGGAAGTAGTGTCAAGTGACTAAGTGGACATTTTGAAAATCTTTTTTAATTTTTAAATATATTGAAAACAAAAAAACACAACTCCTAAGAAATCACTAATCAGTGATGAAGAGCACAGTGGAGAGAGAAACAGTGATGGAAAAGTGAAAAAATATAGAGACACAGGACAAAACCAAGAAAAGAAAGTAGGTGCATACTGAACACAAGGCACCAGACAAACAATTGACACCAAGAAACATAAGAAAAAAGTCAGTGTGAACAAGGATGGACCCAGGTTAATTCACCCTCTACTCTCTATCCTAGATCAACTTAAGAAATTGATTGACAAATCTCAACTTCACTCAGTGCATGATCAATGTCTCGGATCACACACCAATCTCACCTAGAAATTAAACACTCAAACATAGAATTTATTCCCTTCTCAATTGTTCCTCTGAACTACAAGTGATTCACTCAGTAAGATCATTCCAGCCAAAGATTGTCACTCGGCGAAATGATCTTGCTGAGATCATCAAATTGCACAACCAATATTGATTCTTAGTTTAAGAAATCAAGATAGGAAGGGGAGAATAAAGTAAGCAAGAAATTGGTCGATCGTCCAATGCAAGATCTCACTCTCACTCAATCTAACTCACAGTCATGATCTACCAAGGTGAATAAAAAGAACGAGATCACATTAATGTGCGGATCTCCAGATCGTGTCAGGTTTCAAAAACCTGGATCTAACCCCACAAGTTAGATCTCCATTTCTGGAGATTGAATATCACAACACGAAACGAGGATGAATGAATGACATAATAAAAATGAAACAAACAACACAATTCAATTAACTGAACATGAAACATTATGAGAGTAATTACAGACTCAACATAAAACACACAAAAAAAAAACAGAGCAGCGGAGGAGAGGCAGAGAATGGAGGAGAAGGTCCCGTCTCCAAGTCGAAGACGGTCCCAGCCTATGAGATATAGATACAATGGATAGTGAATAGTGATGGAGTCTCCTCCCCCCACTGTGGAATGGTGCCCCTTTGATCTGGGTCCTGGCCCTGGCTGGGAGGAGTCGAGGTCCTCTTATTCAGAAAAACTCAACTAAAAATAGAGGCAAACTGACAAGTAGTAAATCCACGTGGCACATCTTGAGCATGCTTGTCACTAGATTCGAGTGAACTTCTTGTAATTTCATACAACCCCCTTGCAATGATCTCACGAATATTCTCGCACCTTTCCCATGAACAACTTCCTTTATCACTGCTTATACGAGTATCTCCCCCTACACATGACAACAGAAAAACCAAAACAAGTTAAACAAATAAAATGAAACTAAAATAACTATATATTAATATTATTACTTAGATTATTTAACAAAACTACTTATTAATATATATGTATAATAATTAATATTATTATAACTATTATATGTAAATAAAATTATTTTATTTATTATTATGATATAATAATATTTTATATAAGCTTATATACAATTATTAATATAATTATAATCATTATTGTATAGTATATGATATATATATATATATATATATATATATTATAATATATTATGTTATATTATATGTTATAATAAAATAGAATAAAAACAGAAAAAGAAAGAAAACACAAAAAGGGGGAAAGGGTTTAGCGCGTAGCGGCTACGTGGATGGAGGAGGGTGGAGGCAAGGCCTGACGGGAAGGAGGAAAAATAGAGGGAGGTCTCAGCTCATTTCGGGTAGATTAGGAGGCGGGCTTAGTGCGACGGGTGTTTTAGCAGGGGGTGATAGCACAGGAGAGCGGGGCGATGCACGCTTAGCCGGAATGGGCGGTCAGGCCATGGAGAGGTGGAGATGACTCCAGTGCATGGGGTGTGCAGCGGCTCTGGTGAGGCAAGGCGGCGTAGTGGCATGAGGCAAGGCGGGTTGCCGGAGCTGGACACCAGGGTGTGGTTGGGGTTCCGACGTCCAAAACTAAAAAGATTTAGGTTTCCTAAATTGATAAACTGTATGAGTTTAGGGATTTGACAAGATTTTTTTCCTTCTTCCACGGATGAATTGATTTTGTGCCGCTGTTTCTGGTTCCCATTTGCTGCTGTGGACTAGTTTGGTGGTGTTGCGGGCTACTGGAATGGAGGCAGGGAGATGGTGTGTTGCTGGTGCGGGAAGTAGATGCAGGAGTAGAGGTGCAACGGTGGTGACGGTGTGTGGGGAGGCGGTGCAAGAAATGACGGATAACGGTGGAGAGGGAGTGGTTGAAGAATGGGGTAGATTATGGTGGCACCATGAAAAAAAGGGTGGAGGTAGTGGCGATGTGATGGAATGGTGAGACAGTCGGTGTGAACACGGTGAGATCATAAAGAGCAAAAACAATGGGTGATTTTCACGGTGAGACCGTGAATTTGGTGCGGGGGCTAGGCAAAGAAGATGAAATGGTTCACCGTGAGCATGAAGCGGTGAGTAAGCATGTGAGGTGGTCGCGGTGACATCGTGATGAAAAGAAACGGAGGCACCGCAACGAGAACCCCATACGACCACAATACCTGCAAAACAAATAAATCAATAAATTAAGTGAACGAAAACTATAAATCACTAAAACTAAAAATAAATTAATACATACATCAATTAAATTAAATAAAATAGAATTAAAAAACTAAATAAATAAAACAATGTTAAATAATAAAATTAATTATGCTTTATTTAAAAGAATGAATTTATTTGGATTTAATATTATAAACAAATTAATTAAATAACAAATTAAGACATTTAATGTCACTAACTTAAATTAATTAACCAATTAATTAAATAATAATAAATATTAATTTAATAAAATTAAATTTTGGAAACTAATTTAATTATTGAAAGACTAAAAACTTAAATGAGTTATTAATTTACAATTTAAAGAATAAGAATTAATTAATTTAAATTAATGAATTAATAAACTAACTGTAATGAAAATTTGTAAAAATAAAAGAGTAAATAAATAAATATCAAATTCACAGAAATAATTTAATTTAAGAATTATTTAAAAAGAAAATAAGGAATACTAAAAAACATGATTTAAACTAAGATTGATTATTTGACACAACAAAGTAGAAAATCACAACAATTACCAATTATTTAATAAAAAATAACATTTTGGTATAAAAACTCTGTAAAACTACAATAAGGGATATGACAAAGAGCATTAATAATGAGCCACATCAGTTACTATTCACCAAAAATTATGTTTGTCTTATGAGACTCTAAATAGCTTACTGAACGCAATAGTGTATGTCAGTTTTTTGAAATTCAAATCACTGAGGTGGAAAAATTATGTTTACTAGATATGTTATAACAAAGTGGTGTTTTGTAAAGACACAATGTTTCATGAATTTCGTATTAAATTTATTTGTAAGTCCTTGGGGTGTTACATTATCCCCCTTTAAAAATTCCATCCTCAAAATTACCAGAATGTTACCTCACAAAAAGATTTGGTTAGTTCTTAATCATCATACACTACAACAAATGCCGGTCCTAGCGGCGGTTTTTTTCCGGTTTAGCGGCGGTTTAAACCGCCGCTATATTGTGTGGCGGCAGTTTACAAAAACCGCCGCTAAGTTTGGCGTCGGCAATCTATTAGCGGCGGTTTTTTCGATTCCGCGGCGGTTTTATAAATGTGTCGTAGGTCCGTCATTTAGCGGCGGTTTCTCTTCATTTAGCGGCGGTTTTAACCGCCGCTAAATGATTCCCGGTTATTTAGCGGCGGTTAAAACCGCCACTAAATGCTCACAGGTATGGAATTAGCGGCGGTTTTAACCGCCGCTAAATGTTGAACTGGAAAAAAAAATATGTTGGATCTGCTCCACCACTGCCCTAAATTTTCCAAAACCACAGCCACATCTCACCCATCAGCCCCACATAATATCACATCCACACATATTTGTAATGTACAACAGCTTACAACATTATTACATCATTACCATTTCATATTCCATCACTAAAAGAATACTACCACAAACCACTACACACAAAAACCAACATCCTCATAATAGTGACCATAACATCTCTTACCATAATAAAAACCAACATTAAAAATGGAAACAGGTCACACATGAGTGGTAGCGGTCACACCATGCCTCGGATTGAGGCGGGGTTGACTCGTACACGTCACCAAGGACCCGTGGATCCTTCTCCTAAAGGATGAAGGCAATCCGGATGCGTCTGGTCAGATTTACGTAGGTCAGTTGTTGTTTCCAATTAAAGTGGTGTCCATTTTAAACAAGAGAGCGACTCTTTGGGTGGTAGCGGTCACACCGTGCCTCAGATTGAGGCAGGGTTGACTCGTACACGTCACCAAGGACCTGTGGATCGTTCTCCTAAAGAATGAAGGCAATCCGGATGCGTCCGGTCGGATTTCCGTAGGTCAGTTGTTGTTTCCAATTAAAGTGGTGTCCATTTTAAACAAGAGAGCGACCCTTTGGGTGGTAGCGGTCACACCGTGCCTCGGATTGAGGCGGAGTTGACTCGTACATGTCACCAACATCCTCATAATAGTGACTATAACATCTCATATGTCAGTTGTTGATTTCACTTAAAATTAAGTCCATTTTTAACAAAACAGTGACACTGTGAGTGGTGTCGGCCACATCGGGCCTCAGATTGATGCGGTGTTGAATCGTACACATCACACATGAGTCATTGATTGTTGTGAAAAAGTATCAACGCAATCAGAAGCCGTTAGATCGGTTTGGCGTATATACGTAAAATATTGTCCATTTTAAACTAAATACATACACTTGGAGTGATACCGGTCACACCGCGCCTCTGATTGAGGTGGGGTTGAATCTTACACGTCACATTTGACCCATGGATAGTTTTCCTTAAGTTTCAATAGAATCCCAATGTGTTTGGTCGGTTTGCCGTATGTCAGTTGTTGATTTCACTTAAAATTAAGTCCATTTTTAACAAAACAGTGACACTGTGAGTGGTATCGGCCACACCGGGCCTCGGATTGACGCGGTGTTGAATCGTACACGTCACACATGAGTCATTGATCATTGTGAAAAAGTATCAATGCAATCAGAAGCCGTTAGATCAGTTTGGCGTATGTACGTAAAATATTGTCCATTTTAAACTAAATACATACATTTGGAGTGATACCGGTCACACCGCGTCTCGGATTGAGGCGGGGTTGAGTCGTACACGTCACATATAACCCATGAATCGTTGTCCTAAAGTGTCAACACAATCCGAAGGCGTTTGGTCGGTTTCTCGTATGTCAGTTGTTGATTTTTCACTTAAAAATAAGTCCATTTTGAACAAAACAGAGGCACTTGGAGTTGTGTCAGCCACAACAGGCCTCAGATTGAGGCGGGGTTGACTCGTACACGTCACATTTGAAGGTGAGTATGCATACACGATATGTCGAAGGGTGATTTTGTGTGTGAATATGTTGGAGAAATGTTAACTCCCGCAGTTCTGAAAAGAGTCACTATTTAAAAGAAAGTCACAAGTTTAGATACATCTCAAGATGGTCAGTTTAAAGACATTTTGAGGGACACTACTAAAGACATGCTCAGATATGCACACATCCCCCACTTTTAGATCGTTGTCTACTACAATGATCTTCCAAACAAGATATGCATTAGAACGCTCATGATACATAGAGAAATTCACTGGCCACCTTCGAGAATGATCTGAAGCACAAACCATGACAGCATTATGTTTTTAACTTCAGCACCTCAATTGGGAATGTGACACCTTTCAGGACTTGGCGCCATTGTATGTCATTTCGTCCACTGAATGGGTCTATCCTTTTATTTAATTTTTTTAACTTCAGTCAAATGTTCTAGAAAGATGTCGTGGCAGATCCTTCACCATTTTGTTTTGCTGAACATCTCATTACATTGTTAAAAAAGAGCAGGGTGTCTTGCATGGGCAATACGTTCCTGTATTGAAGATGATGCACTCCCATTTATTCGAACCCACAAAACCACCCCGCATGAGAAAACAGGGACTCATATTTTTCTGGAAGGCGGGGAGGAACCCAGGCACCTGCCGATGACCGCCGCGCCGTGGGGTGGTTTTGTGGGTTCGAATAAATGGGAGTGCATCATCTTCAATACAGGAACGTATTGCCCATGCAAGACACCCTGCTTTTTTTTAACAATGTAATGAGATGTTCAGAAAAACAAAATGGTGAAGGATCTGCCGCGACATCTTTCTAGAATATTTGACTGAAGTTAAAAAAATTAAATAAAAGGATAGACCCATTCAGTGGACGAAACGACATACAATAGCGCCAAGTCCTGAAAGGTGTCACATTCTCAATTGAGGTGCTGAAGTTAAAAACATAATGCTGTCATGGTTTGTGCTTCAGATCATTCTCGAAGGTGGCCAGTGAATTGCTCTATGTATCATGAGCGTTCTAATGCATATCTTGTTTGGAAGATCATTGTAGTAGACAACGATCTAAAAGTGGGGGATGTGTGCATATCTGAGAATGTCTTTAGTAGTGTCCCTCAAAATGTCTTTAAACTGACCATCTCGAGATGTATCTAAATTTGTGACTTTCTTTTAAATAGTGACTCTTTTCAGAACTGCGTGATATGAAGGTATTTTGGAGATTTTACTGGTTCATGCATGATATGAAGGTATTTTGGAGATTTTACTGGTTTTTTTGTCCAAAGGACAAAGAAATGTGGTCCATCATTCTTGCATGTTACTCGTACATGTCACCAAGGACCTGTGGATCCTTCTCCTAAAGGATGAAGTCAATCCGGATGCGTCTGGTCAGATTTACGTAGGTCAGTTGTTGTTTCCAATTAAAGTGGTGTCCATTTTAAACAAGAGAGCGACCCTTTGGGTGGTAGCGGTCACACCGTGCCTCGGATTGAGGCGGGGTTTACTCGTACACGTCACCAAGGACCCGTGGATCCTTCTCCTAAAGGATGAAGGCAATCCGGATGCGTCTGGTCAGATTTACGTAGGTCAGGTGTTGTTTCCAATTAAAGTGGTGTCCATTTTAAACAAGAGAGCGACTCTTTGGGTGGTAGCGGTCACACCGTGCCTCGGATTGAGGCCGGGTTGACTCGTACACGTCACCAAGGACCTGTGGATCGTTCTCCTAAAGAATGAAGGCAATCCGGATGCGTCCGGTCGGATTTCCGTAGGTCAGTTGTTGTTTCCAATTAAAGTGGTGTCCATTTTAAACAAGAGAGCGACCCTTTGGGTGGTAGCGGTCACACCGTGCCTCGGATTGAGGCGGAGTTGACTCGTACATGTCACCAAGGACCTGTGGATCGTTCTCCTAAAGGATGAAGGCAATCCGGATGCGTCTGGTTGGAATCTATGTATCCCTTCAGCGACAATGAGTTTGTGTCACCATTATAATTTTGGTAACTAGGTGAGGTGGTGCTAAGAATTTTGGGCCATGAGTTGTGGAGAGGATTGGAACAAAGGTGTTCCGATTGGATCTCCACAGGGTAGTGTAGTGCCTTATCGATATCCTCTTGTGCGGTGGTATAGTAACATTACCTAAACCTTTAATTTTCATTTGATGTTGATAATAAATAGTTGAGAGATGAACTTTAGTCATTTTTATAAAAAATACACACTATAAACCTATCAATTATCCTTGAGAGATGAACTAGGGTATTAACTAGACCATAAACCAACATTAAAGATATAATCAATTTGACGTGTCATGACAATGTGGTCAGTTCCTATTGGCGAAACCAAGGGGATCGACACTACAATGTAGATTAGGAAACCCTAAGAGTGGGAGAATCCACAATGGGAGATTTCGGAACCATCCTCACAATAAAATACACAAATCAATCACCATTTTCCATGATTAAAATTTCATTTATTCACTTAAAATAGGGAGTTAAATTACCTATATGTTGTTGTCGGTGCTTCCCATCATTAAATATCTTAATCACTATTCGATGATAGAAAGTTGACTCAATTTATTTACTTTATTCTATTTTTAGATTAATTATTTGGGAAATACACCTCACCCTATTCATTTGAATGGTCATGGAATAAAATCCCAACCATGAAAACTATAAAAAATACCCCATTAAATCATCATATAATCATTCTATAATCACTGATTAATCATAACACCACTTGTTCACACCAGGCTTCCCCACACTACTGAAATTCTATCACATCAATGTCTGTACTTGTACCCACCAAAATGAAGTGTGAGCTGATCACTAGATGAATTTACCCCCACCCTCTTACATGTTTCTCCATAATTTCTAGATCTCCCACAATATCTCACCCTAGTGGATTTTTATAGACCACTTTACATGGTCAAGATGAAATTTCCCTTGATTTCAACCCCAGATGAACACTCTTACCACATTGATATTTTATTATTATCCCATTATATTATGATATACATATGAATTAAGATCCAAATCAACCAACCTTATCACCTATTTACAAAATCACCACCTTAAATCATTAGTACGAGTGTATCCATTTCCTAGAATTCTTTCCTTACACCCCATCTGTGAATCACCTTGAAAAGGTTTCCTTTTCCCAAAACCCCATTAATATTGAATGTATTTATATTTTTTACTCATATCTTAGTGTATAATTTAGTTATCAAGACTTCCTTGCATTCCAACCATGCTTGTAAAAACTTACAATCATCCTAATTTCCTTATGAGTAAAATAATTATGCTAACATGAAATCCCTATCTCAAATGAATGATAAGTATCTTATCAAAGGTCACTTTTTCCTAGATTAACTAACCTTTATAAGGATTATTATTGATAACTATCCAATTATTATTTCACCTGGATGAATCATTTTTCCACATTATCCAAATCATCCCAAGACTAGGCTGAATATGATATTACCTTGCAACCCCAAATCAATATCCCTATTTTTCAACATCTGAGAATAAATACATATTGAATCAAACCCAAGTCAAGTACCAAATCCCTTAAAAATCCTATAAAAATAAAAAACACAAATCATCCTAGACATATCATAAGTCCTCACCCCTATCATAGAACTAACCTTCAGTGATAATAACACCCTCACCATAGGTTTCACCAGATGGCCGGGTCTATGGGTACGATTCATGGATCATAAACTTGGTCATTATATCTAGTAAAACCTATAATACAACTTGAAATACATTTAACTTTTATATAAAAATCACAATCAGTCACCCCCATCAATATAAAATAATACCACAAGGATAGTCACACTTATATACATCGCATATCTAGTATATTATGAAGTAAAACTCTTAGATCTTGGCCAACAAAGATATCAATGATCAACCTCTTAATTCATTATCAAGTGATCATTGGTGATGTTTAATCCAACTAACATAACCCTAATCTATAATTTACCCTAGTCTATTAATTAACTTTACACCAATTAATCATTTAATTCAAATTAATTACTAACCAATAACTTTTAATTAATCCAAGACTGTTCTCATTTTCATTTAAAAACACTATCGTATCATCATAAAAATAATGCATCAACATTGTATCCACACAAATAATTTTCTCATTATGAAATTTTATATGGTTCATGAATAATCACGAGTATGTCAAGCAGTAGACATAGAGAAAACTCACTTTGGGGCCGAGGTCGAAGCGAGAAAGGTCGTCGGGAGAAGGGGGTCGCGGGTTGCCGGTCGCAGGCACCGCCGGAGGAGGTCGCGGGGTCACCGGAGGAGGTCGCGGGGTCGCCGGAGGAGGTCGCGGGATCGCCGAGGGGTCGCGGGGGGCTGCGGTCGAGGGTTGCAGGGAAGGGCCGCGGGGGGCTGCGGGCGAGGGTTGCAGGGAAAGGGGTCGGGGTAGGGAAGGGTCGGGGTTTTTAAAAAAAAGCAAAGGTTTAGCGGCGGTTTATTAAAAACCGCCGCGAAACGTATTTCGGAAAATGTTTAGCAGAGGTTTTGTGAACCGCCGCCACAAAACCGCCGCTAAACACTGTTTATTTTGTAGTGATATCCTTAGTATCCCATGTTTCTTCTTCAATTCTATGATTTTTCCAATGTACTTTTACCAACCGAGTCGTTTGATTCCTCAATACATGTTCTTTAGGATATAGAATCTGGATAGGCTCTTCACAATAAGATAAGTTAGCTTCCAATTATATTTCTTTAGAAGTGAGAATATGGGTTGGGTTTGGCATGCACTTTCTCAATAATGATACATAGAACATGTTTTGTAGCTTAGAAAGGCTAGAGGGCATTTCCAAATGATAAGCCAAATCTCCAATTCTCTCTAGAATTTCAAAAGAGCCTATGTACATGGGGCTTACTTTCCCTTTCTATTGAAATATTATAACACCCTTCAATGGAGATACATTCAAGAAAACATAATATACCTCTATAAATTCCAAATCATTCCTTCTATTATCAGCATAGATCTTTTGCCTACTTTGAACTGCTTTGATATGGGATTGAATAGTCTTTACCTTTGATGTTGTTCCTCTATAAGTTATGGGCCCACAAGCTTCCTTTCACCAACTTCATCCCTATATGTTGGTGTACGACATCTCTTTCCATACAATGCTTCTTATGGTTCCATTTGAATGCTTGAATGGAAACTATTATTATTGAAAAACTCTACCAAAGGAAAATACTGATCCCACATACCCTGAAAATCATGTGAGCATGATCTCAATATGTCTTCTAAAGTTTGGATCATCCTTTCTGATTTCCTATCTATTTGAGGGTGGTAAGCAATACTCAATCTAATATCAGTATCCAAAGAATTCTGAAGACTTTTCTAGAATTTCAATGTAAATCATTGATCACAGTCAAACGAAATTAAGAGAAGTTCTCCATAAATTCTCACAACTTAATTGATATAGATTCATGTAAGGCGCTCTAGTGGAAAAGCCTCCCTTATAGCAAGGAACTGTGTATATTTCGTAAGTCAATCCAAAATTACCCATATTGAATCATTCTTTCTTGGAGTTTTGGGAAATCAATTGAAACAAACACATGGTGATGCCATCCCATTTCCATGTAGGAATAGGTAGAGGTTTCATGACACCTCTAGGATGTTTTTGTTCAGCCTTCACTTCTTGACAGACTAAACATCTTGAAACATAATCAGAAATTTCATGCTTCATGTTGTCCCAACAGAAATGTTCCTTCAAACCTTTATAAATCTTAGTGCTACCAGGATGAATAGAGAAATTAAAACAATGGGCATCATCCAATAACTCTATTTTTAGATCGGGTATATCTAGAACACAAAGCCTCTTTCCAAAATTCAAAATTCCATCTTCACACACGAAGTTAGCCAACTTACCATATTTCACATCATTAATTTTTTGTTGAAGGTTCTCATCATTAGGATGATGTTTTTAATCATTTCTAATAAATATGGCTGGGAGAAAAATTGAAAAAGTAATTATGTTTCACCTTATTGGATAATTCCCATGTCCTACCCTATTAGATCCATGAATACATGATCTATTTAAATACTCATTTTGTTTAAAACCACATGATTCTTCTTGATCAATGCATCATCTACATTATTTTTTTTCCTGGGTGGTAGTGTATGGAACAATCATAATCATTGAGTAGTTTGAGCCATCACATCTGCCTTATGTTGGGTTCTTTCGGTGAGAAGATATATTTCAAACTTTTGTGATATGTATATATCTCACATATTTCACCATAGAGATAGTGTCTCCATATTTTTAGAGCAAAGATCACAACATCTAACTCAAGATCATGAGTTGCATAGTTTTGTTCATGAATTTTTAACTTCCTTAATGCATAGGAAATAACTCTATAATTCTGCATAAGGACACAACCAAGTCCTTTATTTGTTGCATCACTATAGATCACAAACCCATCATTCCCCGATAATAGAGTCAGGATTATAGAATTCACTAATATCCTCTTTAATTCATCAAAACATTCCTCACATTCTTTTTTCTATACAAACTTAACCCATTTACATGTAAGTTTTGTCATTGGTTTGGCTAAATGAGCAAAATTCTAAATGAAACACTATTAATGACCTACTAAACCAATAAAACTCCATACCTCAGTTATGTTCATTGGAGTATGACATTCTTGAAAAACCTTTTTCTACATAGGATAAATATATATTCCATAATTAGAGAAAATTTGGCTAATAATGGAAACAAATTGAAGCCAAAATTTTCCCTTTCTAAACTTCCCATATAATTCATTTCTTCAAAGAGTCTTCAGAATAGTGTGCAAGTGATTTTCATGATCTTCGTTACATTTGTAGTAGACAATGATCCATCAATAAATACCACCAAATATTCGTCAAGATATTCCTTAAAAAATATTTTCACCAGATACATGAAACAGAGGGTTCGTTAGTTTGTCCAAAAGGCATTACTATAAACTCATAATACCCATACCTGGTTTGAAATGATGTCTTTGGAATATATTCCTTCCTCACATGCAACTGATGATATCCATATCTAAGTTCAATCTTAGAAAAATATTTGGCTCCATAAATTTGATCAAATAAATCATCAATACAAGGAAAATGATACTTGTTCTTTATCATAATAGCATTGATCTAGTTGTAGTCAACACATAGCCTCATAGATCAATCCTTCTTCTTGATGAAAAGAATATGGGATCCCCATGGAAAAACACTATGGTGTAAAATTCCTTTATCACTCAATTACTCTAGTTGTTTCTTCAATTCTAATAACTCCACAATGGCCATTCTATAAGGAGTCTTTGATATAGGTCTTGAACCAGGAATTAAATCAATAGAGAACTCAACTTCCCGCTATAGAGAATGTCCAGGTAAATTCTCAGGAAACACATCAACAAATTCTTTCACAATAGGTACATCCTCTAAGTGAACCTTCCTTTCCTCACCTATAGATATTGTGTTCCATTCCTCCTAAATAATTGAATTCTATAGAGCTATTGGGGGTGGATCTAGATGAGAATTAGATGGTGAGGATTATGCTATAAATATAGTGATTCTATACTATTATAAAAAATTATAACCTCCTTCTTGTAATGTATATTTACATTACAATTTGAAATCCAATTCATACCGATAATTATATCAAATTCAATCATGGGTATGACGATAACATCATCTACTAAAGCATGTTTATGTTTCATAAAGGGGATTGATCAAAACATCATTGTTGTAATTATACTACTCTTAGGAGCCTTGACTGACAAATCATTTATAAAATAAAATTGTAAATATCTAATTTTCTTGTAAAACTTGGAAGATATTAAATAATGCGATGATCTAGAATCAAATAAAGCATTGGCTAAGTTTGAGGAAATAATTAAAGTACCTACCACCACATCATTAGGAGCTTCAGTATCAGTAGTTGTGATCACATAAGCTTGGCCTTAATCCCTTGTCCCTCTTGGGGAACATTCCCTTGATTCTTAGGAAAATCATTTTCATAATGTAACATCTCTTTACAATTGTGGAATCAAACATTGGTAGGTTATTTCTTCCCCTTACAATCTGAGATAAGTGTCCTTTTTCTCCACACTTGTAAAAAACACCCATACCCTTCCCAGATGTACCATGGTGTCTCTTCCCATAATTATCATAGGTTGGAAGGTCAACTCTTCCCTTCATCCCCATTTTCTTATTTATTTTTGCAGAGTTTTTTCAGAAGCCCTCTTCTTCTATTTCTTTCTCTTAAAATCTTAAGACTTAGATAATTCCTTTTCTGTATTGGTAGCACATTAGAATATATCTTCATATGATGAGAAACATTGGGAGACTATAGCCCTTCAGAGGAATGGTTTTAAACCATCAATGAAATGATCAACCAAGCTCCTTGGATTACGCATGTAGTCTATGGCATGTTTTTCTAACCTTGTGAAGTTAGCTTCATACTTTGCAACATTCTCATCCCCTTTTTTCCATAGATTCAAAAACTTCCTTTCCATATCTTCTCACTATTCATGAGGGAAGTATTTTTATAAGAATATTTCCTTAAAACACCTCCATTCCATTTCTTATATTTCTTCATCCTCCTTTTTCTTTTGAATTAATGACCAACACTGATCAGCATCTCCCGATAGATAATAAATCAACATGATATCATTATCTATTTCATTACATCCCAACGTGAGAAATATCTTTCTAATGAACTTATCCATTGCTCTTCTATGAAAACACATCTCCTGGGGCCCGTTACATGACTACCCCAAGCCCACCCCTCAAAGGCCAGGGGATGGTGACTAGAACTGAAGGTGTCAACCTGAAAGTGGGAGGCATTTTCCTAAGTACCTGTATGCACGGACACACCTAACCGCATCCCAACACCATGAAAAATGGGAAACAAGTGCCATTGAAACAAAGATGAGTGAAAGATAAACTGAAAGTATGTGGACTAGAATACAAACCCAAGAATGACTGAAAACATGAAGTATAAAAAGGAAACTATGATGGCCATCTACAGAAAACCCCACCTGATCATGAGAGTAGTGAAGCTACCAGAAGCCAGAGTAGTACGTTATGTCTGCCTAGTCCTACTAGGCCCCCCTGGTCCTAGGCCACCATGTCCACCGTCATCACATTTGTTAGTACTATCTCCTTGAGCACCCCTATCTAAACGTCAGTCGTTTGTACTAGACAAAACACGTGCGAGCGAACCCCGTGCAGGGGTGAGTAACACAGTACTTAGTAGGGACCCCCAAAAAAAGTGGAAACACCACACAAAAATTCTCAAAGTAATCCACAAAACACAAGACATCTCACACCAGGCATATTCTACGGTAGTAACAGAAGTATCATCAGTCACATCGTTTAACACATCATCTGCGAGATAACTCCTCCTCTAGCGAGTACAGTGGCCCTGCCAAGTCATGAAGAGGTGCTTCCCACTAACCATGGATTGATTAAGTACTCCTCCTCCATCACGTACCGTGGGACTTCAAAGTCATAGAGAGGTGCTTCCCACAAGTCATGGAATACTGAGGTACTCATCCTAATCGAATACCATGGGCCAGAAAATTCACAGAGCGGTTCTTCCCTCTGTAGGCCTTCCAAGTCACGAAGAGGTGCTTTCCACTGGGCCAAAAGTCAACAGTTGTTAGGTATCAGCCAGTCGTAGTGTTCAATATGTAGTTCACTTGGGAGAACCGCTCCTCAAGCCCTTCATCTAATGTGAACTATCCCTAAAGTCACCATAGAGGAGGCCAAAATTTCTTCCTCATCAAGAGGGTCCCAACTCCACAAACGACTCATCAATCAGACGCGTGGTTTGAAAGATACATGCCTTTTAGTAACCAGGGGACCGGTTGAAACGGGCCCAGTCTGACTCGATCAGACCAACCCAACCAACCCGCTCCAGGGGTCCCAAATACCTCGGTCCATTTAGATGGACTCGAGCTGACCTGGTGTAGGTCGAGGTCTAGCCTGGCCAGTGGGCCAGGCCCTATAGGCCTCATTGGACCCAACCTGGTTGGCCTAGGGTCCATCTCGTTGGGTCGCCTGGTGACTCGGTCTTGTCTGGCCTGACCTAAAGAGGGTGTGGAGTGGGTTCATCCTGTCGGTGTGGGTTGGGCCTGCTAGTTGTGGGTTCGGACTATGGTGTGGTTCTGGACCATTGGGTGGTTTGTGCCACATCCGATTCGTAAGAGGCCGACTGGTCCGCCTCAATGGATGTGGCCGGGAGCCATGTTCATCTGCCTCCATCACCCCACGGGTCGCCGTGACGTGCCCCCTCTGCCACAGTCAAGTGATTGTGGGCCTCTGATGCGGTTGAGCGACCACTTCCACTGCCTTCGCCTACAACACTGTGGCTTGGTCTGCTCATAACCTTTCCTCTAGTGCACCATTATGGAAAACCGCCGCTCGCCTACGGCCACCGCCACAGGCGTCCGCCGCCGACGCTGGCGCACCATTGGATTCTTCCACGGACCACCAGGTCTGCACTGTTGGTCCGTTCTTTGGGCAGCTTTCACCTTCATTCACAGGGGATTATCTTCTCTATCACAAAGGTCTGAAGTGTGTCTTTCCATCGATTCTAGAGGCTAGACACGAAGAACACCCATGACAGAGGGGCTCGAGCCTTGTTCGTGTTGGTCTTCACCCTCTGTGTTAGAATTTGACAAAAAAAATGGACGTCCCAGTATTTTAATTTGAACAACAAAGATAATTCAATCCCGGATAAAGAAACCCCAAAAAAGTCACCCTCCCACATGAACGCATAGTCTGCGGATTAACATGTTCATGGGTTAATATGCATTCGTCGTTTTGAAATAAAGATGGGGAAACTTGAAAAATCAAATAACCCCAACCTCTTATGACATCCGATTCCACGGTGTTCGTCCTTGAGGGATTTTAGACGTCGATGTCTCTTTCCTTCTCTGATCTTAAAAAGGCGTCGAAGATGGTAAAGTTCCACTAGCATTCAACATTCTTCACTGGGGTGGATTCCCCTTAGAGGTTCACTAGAGAATCTTCCAATTTTTAATCCATATTACCCCAATGTGTCAAACTATAAATAAGAGCATGTGGAAGTGTACCCATTATGATGCGGCATCGCATTGTTACGCTGTTTTATTTAAGAAACAACATCGCCGTTATGGATCATTAATGCATCGTTATGCTGCGAGTTTAATGAGCCATTAATGAGCCTCATTGATAAAAATAGTCACCTCCATGTCACTGCCCCACAGTGTCGTCGTCCGCCACACAAAAGTGAGAAATAAAATAAAATAATTCTACAAAATTATTTTATTATTTTACTCAAAAAGTCTAAAAAATAACTTTTCTGCTCGGCCCTTGCCTACCAAAGGTAAGTCATTTCGAGGTGAATCCCGACATCTTGAATTCAACAGTGCCATCAGATTTTCAATCTGAGAAACGGTTCAAAAGATAGAAAATCTTGCTCGCATGTTTACTGAATATACCTTAAAAAATAGTTCATAATATCGTTTCAGGATCTTCAGACCTTGGAATCACGTTCTATCAAATTTCTCAATCTTGAAATACTTCCACATAAAGAAAATTACATAGAAATTATGAGAGGTTAAATTCTCCCCACCTTAGGTCTTTACATCCCCTAAATCCAAAACAATAACTAAATAAAAAGATGGGGGTACTGAGCAGGAGTCTGAGCCTCCTGTTCCCATGTTCCCTCCTAGAGATTCTCGTGATTCCATCAGATGGGAACTAGAGGAATCGACCATCCTAATAGGACCCGATTCTGTCAATCCTATATCTCCACTAGAAACTCTGCAAATATTTCCCCATCGTTAATGTAATGCTCTCTCCAGTTGATGACATGGGATGGATCATGCATGTACATACTCAACTGTGACACATGGAAAACATCATGAACCTGATGCATCTATGAGGGAAGATCTAAGTAGTATGCCGCCTCGCTAAATCTACTCAGTATCTAAAAATTTCTGATGAAAATCAGAGATAGCTTACTGCCCTGGCCAAATCTCTACAATCCTTGTCGAGGTGAAACCCGAAGGAACACATGATCTCCCTACTCAAACTCCAAGGGTCTCCGTCTCCTATCAGTATAAGACATATGCCTAATCTGTGCATTCCTCATCCTATCCTGGATGATCTGCACCTTCTTGGTGGTAGCCTGTACCAACTCTGGACCCATGAGTGCTGACTCCCCTAGGTATGTCTAGTGTATTGGTGATCTACAAGTCCACCCATACAAGGCCTCAATCGGTGCCATGCCGATGGTGGAGTGATAGCTGTTTTTTGTATAAAAACTCCACTAGTGGAAGGTGGTCCTCCCAACTACAACCAAATTATAGGGTGCAAGAACAAAGAATGTCCTCCAAGGTCTATATGGTTTGTTTTGTCTGACCATCTGACTAAGGATGAAAAGCTGTGCTCAAACACAGTTGTGTCCCGAAGGCCTCATATAATAGCTTCCCAAACTAGGATGTAAAGAGGGAATTGTGATCTGAGACAGTCGTCAGAGGCACAACATTAAGCCACACTATCTTCTGGATGTAGAGGCATCCCAAGCCCTATACCGGTCCCTGATCCCGAATGGGTAGGAAGTGAGACGACTTGGAGAGTCGGTCAACGATCACCCAAATGGAGTCATGACCTCTAGACATATGTGGTAACCCCATCAGGAAGTTTATCAAGATACCATCCCATTTCCACTCCAGTACCTCGAGTGGATGAGTCAAGCCTGCTGGAACCTGGTACTCAACCTTCACTTACTGACAAGTGCGGCATCGTGAAACGAACTCGGCCACTACTTTCTTCTTCCCTGGCCACCAGTACTGACGCTGAAGGTCCTGGTACATCTTTTCCACTCCAATATGTACTTCCAATGGAGATTTATAAAACTAGATCAAATCCTCCCCCCCGCAATGCCACTGGTACTAAGGTGCACCCTCTAAAAAGGATGAAATTCTCCCCACCTATCAAAAATCCACCAGGAGCCCGTCCTGGGGATATCTGAGCACGTCGGGACTCACAGTCAACATCCCCCAACTATACCTCCCTGACCCACTATATGAGCGGGGTAGTAACAACCATTGAATATAGGTAAACCAATTCACCATAATCCATGAGGGATATATGCATCATGGCTAACTGCTCTGTCCCCTCACTCAACAGCTACAACCTGATCCTCCTGCTAAGCACGTATTCCACCATGTTACCCTTTCTAAAAGTATAGACTATCTCAAAATCATAGTCTTGATGGAACTCTGGCCATCAAAGATGTCTCAGGTTCAGGTTCTTCTGGGAGAAGATATATCTAAGACTCATGCTGTCAGACTAAACTGTAAACCATTCACCCATCAAGTAGTGCTGCCACATATTCAAGGAAAATACCACCACTGATAACTCCAGGTTGTGGGTCACATAGTTCTACTCACGATATCTCAACTATTGTGAGATGTAGGTGATCACCACTTGCTCATGCATCAGGACACAACCAAGCCCGATCCCTGATGTGTCACAGTAAAATATATACCTAAAGCCCTCCTCTAATAGTCTCAAGATGGAGGCACTAGTTAGTCTCTGCCTTAGCTCCTAGAAACTATGCTGGCATTTCTCCTTCCACATGAAGTGTTGTTCCGTTTATGTCAATTACTATAAGGGTACTACTAACCTGGAAAAGTTAGGCCTGAACCTTCAATAGTAACCAGTCAACGGTAAGAAGCTCCATACCTCTATGAGGCTTCTAGGTGGCTCCCAAGCAAGCACCACCTCTATCATTGATGGATCTACTGCAACTCTATCCTCTGAGATGACATGTCCTAAGAAATGGACCTCTCAAATCCAAAACTGACACTTCGAGAGCATACCATAATGTTGGGGATCTCAGAGTGTATCCAAGACTATCTGCATGTGTACAGTGTGCTCCTCCTCCGACGCTAAGTACACCAAGATGTCATCGATGAAGACCACAACGAACCGGTCGAGGTAGTGCTAGATGATTCTGTTGATAGGGCCCATGAACACTTTTGGGGTGTTGGTCATGCCAAACGACATCACAAGAAACTCGTAGTTGTCATACAGGCACCTGAAGGATGTCTTCGGTACATCCATGTCCCATACCCAATGTTGGTGATAGCCTAATCTGAGGTCTATCTTTGATAACTGCTTCGCTCCCTTCAATTGGTCAAAGAGTCCATCAATCCTCAGTAGTGGGTACTTTTTCCTCATGGTCTTCTGGTTCTGGTACGGTAAGTCCATGTACAACCTCAAACTCTCATATTACTTCTCGGTAAGAATCACTAGGGCTTCCCATGGTGAAACACTGGGCCTTACGAACCCCTTATATTGCAAGTAATATAGCTATAACCTAAGCTCACGAAGCTTTGTGGGAGCCATTCGATATGTCGGTGTGGATATCGGTGCCGTCCAGGGGTAGAGATCGATACAGAAGTCTACGTCTCTATGAGGAGGTATCCCTAGAACCTCATCAAAAAAACATCCCCGTACTCATCCAATACTACAAGAAATCTTGGAATCCTCTCCTCCACTGCACTAAGGGTGAGGCTATCCAACTGGTGAGTGATCGGCTACACCCTCCCCCAAGAGTGTCTATCATATAACGTGAGGGATTCTTTCTCGCCGGTGAAGAAAAAACGGGTCCTATCTCCATAGACACAACACACTGTACACCTAAAATAGTTGATCTTGGCATGAAACGTGGATAACTAGTCTATACCCAATATGACATAGTATGGCCTCGACACTGCTACTAAGAGATTCCAGCCAAAGCTCTCACCTCCTAGAGTAAGATCACTCTACCGGAACTAGTGTGTAATCATCAGATCCCCTCCCACATAAGTCTATAGTTGTATGGATCGAGCCAAAAACTCCACCGAAACCTTCGAGCTCTGAACGAGAGACGTGGTAAAGAAGGAGTGACTAGAACCTGTGTCTATAAGTACTACAACTAGGGTGGATAAGACACATATCATATTTCAGATCATATATGGAGCACCATGGCCGTAATCCTCTACTGCCTGAAGCTGAGATCTACCTTGTCCACCTTCTCCCTGAGGTCGGGGTGGACCACTTGGGGGTGGTGTTGGTATCACCTCGAACCGTCTCCTACTGCCTGCCACTCGGCCAACTCCCCTGCCACGTCTGACACCCTACGGACCTCCTCGCTCGAATCACTACCTTTTCCTCAGCGGCCCCTCAAGAAAATAATGGTCATCTGGATGACAGGTTGGGAAGTCATGTGCCAAGTGTCTTTGCCCGCTGCACGAGTAGCAAAGCCAGGCGGCCGTCTGAATCCCTCTGGCATGGGGGCCTTGCACTTCCGACCCTGAGTCCTAGGGCCGACCTCTAAAAGACCTGGCCCTCTTGGGCCCACACATCTACTGTTACCAGTCTTCCAAAGTCTCCACCACCTAGGGACTACTGGTTGCTCTAGCTGTGGGCTCCTACTCTGCTAAGAATATCTCCATTATAAGGGTTCACTCCAGCACCCCATCTTGGGTAGGGATGCTGATAGACACCACCGAAGCCCCGATCTCCTGCCTGAGTCTCTGATCAAAGGTTTAATCCCTAAAAAAAGGGTCTCGCACCATATCTGCAGAGTAGTGAGAAAGATCTGTGAACCTTATTGAGTACTCTGCCACCGTCATGCTATCCTGCTATATGTGAAGCAGCTCATGGATGTGCAGAGAGTGAAAGGTTGTAGGAAAAAAATCCTTCTAGAAAAGTCTCTCGAAGTTAACCCAAGTGAGGGTCAACTCATTGTGAGTCTAGATGGTAAATATCCACCATCTACCTGCTGAGACCTATAGAAGGATTGCTGCCAAGATCACCATCTGGTCAGGCAGTGTCCTCACTAAGCAGAAGACCCATGTCATAGCCTCCAACCAATCCTAAAAAACCCGAGGATCCATCCCTCCCCTGAACCTGAAAGGTATCTATCTCTAATAATCATGTAGGGAACTGAGCCAATGAACATCCTCTCCCAGAACTGCTGGCAGTAGATGATGACCATTAGGTGGTGGTAGCATTGGTGCACCACCCAGTGGGGCCATCCCTATAACTGGTCCCTGAACAAAGACCTCGTTGCTAGGTGGGCTATCCCCCTGACCTCATATTGGGATCCTGGCTGGTCATCTACGTGGAGGCATACTAAGATAGATCAAGATGTACCATCGTTATACGGTTATACCTTGTGAGCAGACTCTTATTAGAAACAAGGAGACACTTATGCAACCATTGTTTTTAGGTATAGAGCCGAAAACAGAATTCAAGGTCCTGGTGTATGGATATGTCTGCCACTGCACCAACACTAGACTCTCTAAATCTGAAAGTCGAACTCACAACACTTAACACTATTTCCCAAAAATAAAAAATACTTCCAGTATTTGAGGGGGAACCAACCTCCCATTGATACCACTTTTCCCGACCCGTCCCCCAAGGCCCATGTCATGACTACACCAAGCCCACCTCACGAAGGCCAGGGGCGGGCGACTAGCACTGAAGGCGTCAACTTTCAGGTGGGAGGAATTTTATTGAGTACCTATATGCACACACACACACCCAACCACATCACAACACACTAAAAAAGGATAAAAAGTACAACTAAAACAAAGCCGAGTGCAATTACAACTGAAAGAATGTGGGCCAGAATACAAACCCAAGAAAGTCTGAAAAAAGCAAGTACAAAAAGGAAACTTTGATGGACACCCACTAAAAACCCCACATGATCGTGAGAGTAGTGAAGCTACTTTAAGCTGAAGTAGTACGTCCTGTCCGCCCAGTCCTACTGGTCCCCTCTTGGTCCTATGCCACCAGTCCACTGTCATAGCATCTATCAATACCATTTCCTTGAGAACCCATATCAAAATTTCGGTCGTCTGCAGTAGACACACACGTGCGGGTGAACCTGTATAGGGGTGAGAAACATAGTACTCAGTAGCAACCCCAAAACAAAAGAGTAAAGACAAAATATCAATTCTTAATGTAATGCAAGAAACACAAGACAACTCACGCCAGGTATATTCTAGGGTAGTAATAGTAGCATCATCAGTCACATCGTCGAACACCTCGGCTACTAGGGAACTCCTCTTCTAACGAGTACTGTGGGCTGGCCAAGTCACAAAGAGGTGCTTCCCACTAACCTCTGACTTCTTAGGTGCTCCTCCCCCATCACGTACCGTGGGCCAAAAAAGACATAAATAGGTGCTTACCACTAGTCATGGCCTACTGAGGTACTCATCCTAATCACATACCATTGGACTATAAAGTCACAGAGAGGTGCTTCCCACCATGGGAATTCCTAGTCACAAAAAGGTGCTTCCCACTGAGCCAAAAGTCATCAGTCATCAGGTCTCAACCAGTCGCAGGGTACTTTACATAGTGCATTTGGGAGAACCGCTCCTCAAGCTGTTAGTCTCATATGAACTATCATGAAAGTCAGAATAGATCATCCCAAAAGATCTGAATCAATGAGAGGGTATCAATGACAAAAATGGTTCATCAGTTAGATGAACAGTTTTAAAGATATAGGCGTTTTAGTAACTAGAGGACTGCCTGCGACGGGGCCCAGTCTGACTCGGTCAGACCGACCTCACCAACCTGGCACGAGGGTCCCAAATACCCAAGATCATTTAGATGGACTCGAACTGACCTGGTGCAGTTTTTGGTCATCCTGGCCTGGCCTGGCCGGTGGTCAATGCCCAATAGGCATCATTGGACCCAACCCGGTTGGTTGAGGGTCTAACTCACCGAGTTGCCCGACGACCCTGTCTTGTCCAGTCTGGCCCAATGCGGGCATGAGTTCAGCCCGCTGGCACGTGTCCGACCCACTGGGTACTGGTCCAACCTACTGTATGGTCCAGCCTGGCCTGGGGAGCCACGAGTCTGGCCCACTGGGCATTTCGCGCCCTACTCGGTCCGCAAGAGGCGGACCGGTCCGCCTCGCTGGACACAACTGAGAGTTGGTTTAATCCACCACCATCACCCCACAGGTCTCCCTATGGAACCTCCTCCATAGAGGTGAAGAGACCTCCACCTGTCGCGTGGGACACTTCTTGGTTCCATGTCTATGGGCCTCTAATGTGGTCAAATGACCGCGTCCACCACCTCCAACCACCGGCTCGGCCGACAGCTTCTCCTACTGCGCCGCAACCTAGTCCGGTTGTGGCCTTTCCTCTAGAATGCCATTGTGGCATGCATCCACCCCCCTACAACTGCTGCTGCAGGCCTCCACCGGCAATCGCTAGTTCCACTGCCACCACCATCGATGCCGGTGCGCCGATGGATTCTTCCGCGGACCACTGGGTCTGCATCGGTGGTCTGTTTTTCATTCTGCTTATGCCTGCATTCACCGGGGAACATCTTCTCTACTGAAAAGGTCTCAAGTATGTCTTAACATCGATTCAAGTGGTTGGAAATGAAGAACACCCACTTTAGTGGGGCTCGATCCTTCTTTATGTCAGCCCAGGACCTCCACTTTAGAAGTTTACAAAACAAGGGAGGTATGGGGATTTTAATTCGAACAAAAAAGATAATTCAATCCTGGATGAAGAAACCCCAAAGAAGTCACCCTCCCGCAAGAATGCACAGTATGTAGATTAACCTATTCATGTGTTAATCTCCATTTTTTGTTTTGAAATACAGATGGGGAAAATTTAAAATCAAATAACCCCTACCTCTTATGACATCCAATGTCGTGGCATTCATCCTCGAGGGATTTGAGACGTCGATGTCACTTTCCGGATCTGATCTTCGAAAGGCGTCGAAGATGATGAAGTTCCACCAGAATTTTTCATTCTTCATTGGGATGAAAGATCATCAGAGGTTCTCTAGAGAATCCTCTAAATTTTAATCCATATTTCCATAGCACATCAAACTACAAATATGAGCATGTTGCAGAGATCCCATTATGATGCGATGTCGCATCGTTACACTATTTTATTTAAGAAACAACGTCGCTGTTATGCATAATTAATGCATCATTACACTATGAGTTTGATGATCCATTAATGATCCTCATTAATGTGTAGATTCGCCTCCATGTTGCTTCCCCGTAGCATCGTCGTCTTCCACTCAAAAGTGAGAAAGAAAAGAAAATAATTATTTTAAATTATTTTATTATTTTTCTCGAAAAGTCTAAAAAATAACTTTTCCGCTCGGCCCTTGACGGCCAAAGTTAAGTCATTTCTAGGTGAATCCGGACATTTTGAATTCAACTGTTCCCTCATATTTTTTTATCCAAGTTATGGTTAAAAAGATATAAAATCCTACTCGCATGTTTACTGAACGTAACTTAAAAAAAGTCCAGAATTCCGTTTCGGGCTCTCCGAACCAAGGAATCACGTGCCATCGAATTTCATGGTCTCGAATTAATTTTATATAAAAAAATTAACACAAAAATTATGAGGCATTACATCCACTATGAATGGGTTTTTAGTCCCATTAAATTATGGAGATTGTTATCGAATAAAGCAATTTAACATAGCTCCTCCATGTTGTGGATTCAAATGCTCCATATGGGTAAGGTTGTTGTTCATAACCTAATTCAACTATCCTAGTATATTTATAAGTTTCTCAGCACCGGTCATAGCACTAGAGCCAACATAATTATCCTACATTGGATGGGAATCCCTAAATGGGACACATGCATTCATGCAGTTTCCATTCCTTCAACTAGGTTCCATTTTTAAATAATGACATACACTAGATTAGGTTATGAATCATAATGTATAATCTGAACATAGAAAAATACTTATCATAAATTGTAATCCTACACATAGCTAATCTCATAATCATAAATATGGTTTCTTTGCAGATTTTTTTTTAATTTATATCCTTTATAATGGATTGTAATGAAATTGTAATTTATCCTAAGAATATCCCCTAGGAGTGTAAAAGAAGATGCACAGTAAGGCCTATTTTCATGTACTATGATACCCCGGGTCAAGCCCAAAACTCCTTATCAAAGTTGTTACTCATAGATACATCTATGAAAGAACCATGTACACTTGTAATATCTAGAAAAGGATGTATTTTATAGAAATATCCTCATAATCTATTCCTTACCAAAATTATAGGATGTTCCTGTATATTTATCCTCAAAGACTATATTAGGGTTTTGTTCCCATATCCATGTTTTCTAAATCCAGTTTCCATGTTTTCTAATAAAATTACATTAATATCAATTGCAAGTACCTGGCCCCAGTTTTCTATATCCAGTGCCTTATTTGATTACAGTGGAATGATAAAAAGAAAGTCATATCCCAAAGGAGTGAATGGTTTAGTAGTTTTGGAAAACCAGATAACTACATAATTTCAACTTTACAACTTGAAAGGAAAAAATATATAGAAATTAATATGAAAAAATCCATAAATCCTAGGTTAACCCAACATATCATTCACAATAGACAACTTCATGTCCTCATAAAATGAAACAAAAGAAAGGGGTGAGATCAAATGATCAGTAAGAGTAAGCAATACAGTGGAAGATATCATAAGAATAAACATTAGTCATGGTAAATAACTAAAAACACAAGAACCTAGAAATAAACCAGAACACATTATGGCAGGAATAAGAGTTGAATAAATAATTACATAATAAATCATAATCATGGTTATTCTACTAGTTGAATAACCTCATGAACTTTAAATTATTAGATTTACAATGAGAGAATTCATAATGTCGTACATCATAACCATACCATCAAGGCCTCATTCCAAGACTATAGTTCATCTCAAGAGACCTACTGATGCATAGAGGGGCTATAGTGGACCCCAAACATCACTTAATAATTCCAAAGAATTCCTCATAAAATGGGGATAATCGTAAACAACATATACATTCATATTGAAACTAATATATAAAATTTAAATAACATTCCCCAAACATTAAGAATAAACACTAACCATTCAGAGTAAATTGGTGAATGGTTTTAAGATAGCACATCCATAGTCAAAATAATAAAAACCCATTAAATTAAATATGGTTGATTATTTCATAAGATATTAATCCTAATAAAACATAATAATCCACAAGAGGGTTGAAATAGATGGAGATACTATTATAAAATCATCGAGTAATTCTTGAGATAAATACTCTTTTACATTGAACGGAAGAGTTATTTTGGAATAATATATTTATAAAACTATAAGTGAAGTAAGATAGTGTTTTCATAATAAAAGGAGTTATTTTAGAAAGATAATTTTTTTAAAAAATATATCATTGAGCGCCCTTGAAAATAGGTCATAATTTGAGAAATTCCATTGAATTGGGCTTTTATTTTGAGAAGCTTTTTTGAAAGATCTTTTTAAAACATATAAAAACCAATAAATTAATGTATGATTATGGTTGGTTAACATATATATAAAATTCAAACAGAATTTATGAGTATTAAATATGAATAAATAATAATTTAATTGAGGTAAGTGGAGAATAAGAGTAACCCGAATGAAGATGGAGGTTCGAGTAGAAAACCCTTACCTTAAGATCGATGGTGTTCTTCACTTGATCTCAGTGTCCAGGATTACCAAATTAAATTAATTAATTAATATTAATAGAACCTATTATTTATGTAATTGATTTATTATATACTTATTAAGTTCATTCACGGTATTATTTATGGGTTTAAGAGGTTCAATTTTATTATTTGGGAGTATTTTCTTTCTTGGTATTCATGACTAGTTTACATATATTCATGTAAGGATAAACATGTAAGATGAGAATGGTTGTCTTGAATATAAGTTTTATTTTATTTTTTAACATCTATAATATTACATGGTTATAAAATTCCTTTGGTTATTGGGAGTGAAGATGAATCATTATATAAAACTTTAAGAATAACTGTATGGATTAATTGGCGATTTTTGATCACAATGAACAATGAACTCATTTTGATTTATAAATTAATATCCATTCTAAAAAAAGATTTTATAAACTTACATAAGTTATAATACATATATTATATTCTCGTTCGACCATAAAAATGGTTTCATGACCTTAATTAAATACAATAATAGAAATTGAAAACCTGCCATCCTTGAATGTGATAAATTAACACATCTCAGATGGTGTTTTCATTTATAGTATAAAAGAAGGGAAAGGAGTGATGATGATGAATTATCGAATTATCATAACAAAATTATAGTAAATTTAATGTATAGGAGTTATCATAACATTTGGATGATATGAGGTGGGGAAAGAAAACTAAAATAAAAGAACTTGAAAGAAAAGAGAAGTTGAGAAATCCCTTATGAAAATTCCACAGCATAACAACATCACTTAAAAATTCATAAAATATTTCAATAAGATAAAAACAGGTCTATCATAATTATTACATAATATTTAAATTAATGGTAATATGGAATGTCATATCTCAACATAATAAAATTGAAATTAAAAGAGAATAACATACAAAGAGTGCTTGAAAAAGAGAAGGGTGGTAGATTCACTTACCTTATAGAGTAACACCTAAAACATAAAGGTTGGGACCTTGGGGGATTTAGGACACCTTGTGAGGACTTAAAGGGAGGTAAAAATACCATATATTCAAGGATTATGAATTTTTAATGAATGAAAATGAAGGAATGGGTGGGTATTTATAGTAAAAGAGAGGGAGTTTTTTTATTAATTTGAAAGGACACAACATTAGTGGTATTTGAAAAACAATGGGATTTACCATGGTATTTTCCCATGGTATAAGACACTTGTGACACAAAATATCATTTTTTGAAGTAAAAAATACAACTCAAATTTTATATTAATTATTACATCATTATGATTTCATTAATCATACTGAAAATGTAAAACTATATTTTACTATTCACGAAAATATATATCATTTTATAAAATTATCATAAATTCAGATTAACATAATACTGAAGTTATAAATTTAAAAATGAATACCATTTTTTGAAAATAAATTTCTAAATATGATTAACTTAATTTTTAAATAAAATACTAATATATTCGAAAAATAACAATTTTAAAACTATAATTCATTTATGTCACCTTTCAAGATCTCATTACCTTATAACCTTAAGACAAAATAATAATAATTTGATTTACTATTAATAAGGGTCATATTACTATTCATCTTAATATTCATAAGGTTATGTTACTATTCAAAAAAAATTATGTTTGTCTTATCAGACTATAAATATCTTACTAAACGCAACCATATATGTCAGTTTTTAAAAATTCAAATCACAGAGGTTGAAAAATTATGATTATTGGCTAGGTTATAAAAAGGAGGTGTTTTGTAGAGACTCGGTGTTTCATTAATTCAATATTAAATTTATTTATAAATCCATGGGTTGTTACACCTAGTGAGAAAAAGTAGAAAATCGAGTACAATATGGGTGGATCAGAAAATAAATCCCATGGTAAAAAGAAGAAAGAATATCCCATGTATCAAAATTATGGGAAGAAGCATCCTAAGAACTATCTAAAGGGAACCATGAAATGATTCAGATGTGGATGAATTGGGAATATGGATAAAAAATACCAAAGGGATATGAATAATTACCCTAATGTGGAAGATGAAAAGAAGGTTTAGATCAACAATCATCATGTAGTATGATGTTTCAACTACAAGGAACATGGGAATTTTGAAAATCAATTCCCTAAGCCTTGGGGTTTCAAAGGTAATAAAAAACAATCACCAAGGAAACAAAGAAGGTCTTATTCTACCACTACTTTCAATATAGATCCAGAAAATGATGGGGTGACATGTACAATGGTTACTCATTCAAGAATAGTGAGCACACTATTTGATTCTGGTTCTATGCATTCTTTCATATATATCAAGTTTAGTAGAACTATTCAAACACCACCTCAAAATTTGGATATTGAGTTATCTATGAGAACAGATAATGGGTCAATTATTGCATCGAATGTACATAACTCCTCCTTGGTTAATTTTTGTGGATTGAACCTCCTAGAAAATATTTTCTTACTTACATTGGTGGAGTTTGATGATATTTTAGGAATGGGTTGGCTATCTTTATACAAATCCAACATCAACTGTCAAGAAAGGGAGATCACTCTTCACACACCAAAGTATCCTTAAATCCTTTATAGGTGTAAGTAGGAAGATTAAAATCCTTCAAAATCATCATCTCATGTGTGGATATTACTACCATAGGAGAAATTATATCCTGCTCAAATTATTGAGACAAAGAAGATGATCATGCTCAAAGAAATTCCCATCATGAGGGACAACACTAATGTATTCCCTAAGTAATTCCTCAGTCTTAAACATGATCAAGAGGTTGATTTTTAAATTTAACTTATTCCTTTATCTCTTCCTATGTTAAAGATGTCTTATATAATGGCCATTTTTGAGATGGAATTTCTAATGAAGAAGTTACATGAGAATTTGGATAAGGGTTTTATATGCCCGAGTTCATCACCATCGGGTGCACCAGTCCTCTTCGTTAAGAAGAAGGATGCATAAATATGCCTTTACATTGATTATCTTGAGCTCAATAAAATCATTATAAAGAATAATTATCCCCTTCCATAGATAGATGACATGTTCGACCAGCTACGTGGGGATCGTTATTTCTATAAGGCGGACCTTCGGTTGGGGTATCGCTGATTAAAGGTGAGGAAGGAAGATATTCCTAAGGCTTGATTTTTAATGAGGTATGGAACCTATGAGTTCATAGTGATTCCCTTTGGACTCACTAATGATCCATCAATATTCATGGATTTAATGAATAGAGTCTTTAGATATTATCTCAATAAATTTATGGTAGTCATTATTGATTCTATTCTGATATACACTAAGAGAAAAAGCAATATGGGGAGAATTTGAATAATAATTTTAAGAATTTATGAATGGAGAAAATTTATGCAAAGTATAGTAAACGTGAGTTCTAGATAGAGGAAGTAGCATTCTTGGGGCATGTAATCACCAGAAAAGAAGTATCCGTGGACCCTTCCAAGACAAAGGTAGTTGAAGAGTGTCCCATGCCAACATCTTTAATGGAGATCCATAGATTTATTGATCTAGCTAGGTATTATTGATGATTTTTGAAGAAATTATCATGATTTTGAAACCCAATAACAAAGATTACATAGAAGGGAGTGATATTTTTTCTAGACTCAAGAATGTGAGGAAAGTATTAAGGAGCTCAAAAAGCGGCTTATCACTGTGCTAGTACTCATACTTCCAAAAAGTGGAGAAATATTTGTGGTATACAACAATTCTTTAGATAAAATATTATTCTACGTACTGATACAAAATGATAAAGTGATATCCTATATGCCAATGAAGTTAATAATTCATGTGCAAATCTATCTTATGCTTGATCTGGAGTTGGAAGTTGTGATCTTTACATTGAAAATATGGCAGCATTATCTCTATGGGGTGAAGTGTGAGATATATATAGACCAAAAGAGTGTCAAATATATATTCACATAGAAGGAACATAATATGCACCATAAGAGATGGTTAGTGCTCATCAAGGATTATGATTGGTCAATCAACTACCATCTTGGTAAGGACAATAATGTGGAAGATGCCCTAATTAGAAGAGAAAATGCATATTCATCAATGATGATAATTGATAAGCATCCAATATTCTTATACTTACAAAGGATATACCTGTGAATAATTAATGTAGTAACATCACCAATCATTTCTCAAATGATTTCTCAACCGTACCTTGTGAAGAAAATAAAAAATTAAAAAAGAAATGATGTGGAAATTTAGAAAAGGGTGGGAGCTATCCAAAATGGGAAATCCTATGAATTCAAGATCAGTGAGGATGGATTAGTAGTATTTATGACACAAATATGTGTACCATCCAATCCAGAGATAAATAATGTTCTTCTGAATGATGCTCATAGCTCAAACTTTTCAATTCACATAGGAAGGATAGAGATTTTTCGAGATATCCAAGTGAACTTTTGGTGGGACAATATGAAAAAGGATACTTCTGAATATACATCAAAGTGCCTGGTATGTCCACAAGTGAAGGCTGAAAGGAAAAATTTTAAATGGATGATGAAATAATTTCCTATACCAACATGAAAATTGGAAAACATCACTATGGTCTTTGTCATTGGACTTCCAAAGGCATCCAAAGGAAACAATGTTATATGGGTTATTGTGGATCATCATACAAATACATCTCTCTTTATCAAAATTCTTTATTTGGATCAACATGAAAAAATATACATCAAATAATTGGTAATACTACATGGAGTACAACTGTGAATTGAATCCGACCGAGATTTGAGATTCACCTTAAGGTTCTAGAAAAGTCTTCAACATGCTACAAGCACTGAGCTAAACTCTAGTATAGCCCATAATCCTCAAACTAATGTCCAATATGAGAGAAAAATTCAGACACTGGAAGACATGTTGAGAGTCTTTCTATGGAATTCAAAGGTGTACAAGACCAAAATATTCCTCCGATGGAGTTCTCTTACAACAACAGTTTCCACCGAAACATCTGAATGGCTCCATATGAAGCCCTTTAAGGAAAAAGGTGCAGAACAGTGGAATTCTCGGATGAAGTTGGTGAACGTAAGACTTTAGGACATGAAATGGTCAAAGAAATGGTGGAAAATTTGAAAACCATTTAGCAGCACATCAAGGCATCCCAAAGTTGACAAAAGAGCTATGCAGACAATCATCGATGAGACCCTGTGTTTGAAGTTAGAGACATGGTTTTCATCTATATATCTCTATGGAAGAGGATCATGAGATTTCAGAAGAAAGTGAATCTATGTCCAGGGTACAGTGGACCCTTTGAGATCCTCGACCTTGTCAGAGTTATGGCCTATCAACTAGAACTTCCACTAACCATGTCTCAAGTACACGATGTATTCCACATATACCTCTGGAGGAAGTATATACCAAATCCTTCACATGTACTGACTTTAGAGCTAGTACAGTTGCAGGATGATCATTCTTATGAGGAGTAATCAGTGAAGATCTTTGATCATAGAGATAAAGTTCTATACAACAAGACTACTCACCTAGTTAAATACCTATGGTGGGACCATAAGTAGGAAGAGGAAAAATGGTAACCTAAGGAAGTGATGAATGAGAATTACGCACACCTGTTTTCAATATAGAAAGTAAAATGAAATTTCGAGGGAGAAATTTCATAATGGGTTAAGAATGTAACGACCTAATTTTTTACCTATATAAATTCCCTTTTTATAACTTTTTCATATGGTATAAACACATAAGAGAACATGATACAATATTTATAAATGATTAATTAATGAAAAAGGTAGCGTTTCTAGAAGTTATGGAACCTATACTGATGAAATAGTAACTTGACCTTTTGAATAGTAATGTGACCCTTATGAACAGTAAACTAAACAATTGAATAGTATCCTCACTAATCATAGTATAAATAAAATTTATCCATATTATAAGTGAAAATATGATATAATTATATCATACTATTAGTAAATAAATATTTCTAAAATTAATAATTTTGTATTGGTATTTTTGTATGTCATAAATATTTAATTACAATTTTATGATTAATTTAATAATTTAAATTTAAATTTATTTTAATAAAATTTATTCATAAATTAATGTTTTAATGCATTATTATTATAACATAATTTTATGATACCCTAAGAAAGTTTTCAGTTTTGAAATCTACACATTGATAAATAGTTAGGGTGAATATTTGTGATTTTTCTAAAATAAATGAATTTTTGGTGAATAGTGAAATACAGTAATTTAGATTATATGTAAATAAATGAATTTTTGAGTCATACTTAAGTCATGGATGATTTAAGTGAACATTTTTTAGAATTCACATGTACACATTACTTTATTTAATCTCAATAATCATCACTATTTCTTTTCTTGAGAAAAATAATAAAACATTGAGTAAAATAATGGGAGAGCACCACTCTCCTCCACTATAAATACAACCCCTCACCACCTATTCCCATCACACCAACGAATCCTTGAGCCTTGTCTATATTCTAACCAATACTCGTCCCAAAACTCTTCTCCACACCCAAAAGATTTTTTTCATAACGAAAGATCAAAACCAATCCCCTAAGGAGGTTCTCAAGAAAAAGGACTCAAGGGGTAAAACCCTCTTCCATTTTCATTCAATTTCTTTTTCAAGTTATTTTCATTTACTATATTATCCTCAATTAACCTTGTCTAAGTGGAATGAAAAATAAAATATCTAATATATACTATAATGTTATCATGTTGGTAGAATGATTCTTCATCAAATCTCTTCTCCTATATCTTTTATTTTACGAATGAAAACATCATCAATAAGGTACCGATCTACCACATTCACGGACAATGTGATTTAATATCTCAATTAAACCTAAAAGGTTGGTCATGATGCCATTTTTATGGTTTAAAAATATTATAATATATTTATTATATCCTATTTACTATTTTATAATAATTTTTTACACATGATATTAATTTATAAAAATAAATGATTTCATTGTTATAAAAAATGATAAAATAATCTAAAAGATTATCCTTAATGATATATTTAATGAAACATCCTAACTTCTAGAAAAAAGTGGTATTTTAATATTATATAAGTTAATTAATAAAATATAAGTTCAGTTCTGGAAAACTATCCCCATTCTACATGATTTTCTATACTCATATACAAGTAAACTAATAATGAAAACCAATGAAATCAACCCTCCCAAATGATGAAATTGAATTTAATAACCCCCCAAAAGGAACATTAATGAACATCATAAAATTATACCAAATAAAATAAATTTATAAATTGTTCTATAATAATTAATTAATGAATCTAATTTCATTATTCCAGACATTAAAATCAAGTACATATTTGTTTCGGACATAAGGTAAGGGATTCTACCCGAACCTCCGTTATCCTTTAGGGTTACTGTTCCTCTATTTTTAACCAAATAAAATTCTATTTTATTTTTAATTAAATATTATAAATGATGTTTATATTTTTGAAAATCATTTATCAAGATCGATTCATCCTTATTTTTGAGGATATACAAGCTTTTAAAAGGTTTCCTACTCAATTTTTCCCAATAACCAAGCCCGATTTAAGGAAACTTTCCAAATTCTTAACCATTTTCATTCGTGGCCCATAATCTTTTTTAAGCCACCATTATTTTTCGATAATCACTAAAATTATCTTGAAAAAATACCTTGGTTAAATTTTGGTTTTGTTAAAAAAATTATTCATTTTCCATTTTAAAGAATCCTGAAGGTTTCCCCTTAAACTGCACTAAAGTTTTTTATTTATAAAGTTTCTTAAACACTATTTTCACTTTTGGTTGACATAACTTGTCATGATATATTCAAATATTCCTTTATTAATTTCCATGTATGATTTAATTCTTTTATTTCATGGACACATTTATGATACGCTAATTTATTATGTTTTTGACATGATTATGATACCCAATTCTTTCCATGGGTAACCCTTATGCTTATATTTGATTACTTATATATGGTAATTTATGTGGAAATAATATTCATGAACATGTTATGATGTATTAACCAATATATTTATCTAATTAATTGGGTAAAGTTTTGTATCATGAGATATTATGTGCAACAGTCTTTGTGGTTGCCTTGACTCATCCTCCTCTATATGTAATGAGCTTTGACTCATAATACTCTTCATGTAACGAGATTTGAGTCATGATAATCTATGTACAATGAGCCTATAATCATGATAAAGTCATGTTTTATGTTACTACCACATTGCTATGATTCCATGATTATATGATCCCATGTTCTATTAGTTATGATTCCTTATTTTTAATCATGTTCCATAGCTTTATATATATATATATATATGTTATGCCTCCTAAACCATGTGTTAAGTTTTATTTTTATGTTTATTCCCTTAATGGGATATTTAGTTCATCCCTTGTGTTCAGTTTTATGTACCTAGTCATCCAAGACAATATAAATTGTGATCATTGTCTTGTATTTTTTCATTTAATTATGCTTAAAAGCATTTAATGATATGTGTAAAAGACTCGGGTCGCTATGGGTAGCATCCAATTTTTTTGAAAAAATGATTCTTGAACCCCACAGATAAGTACTTGGTCAAATAACTCATTTCTCTCCAATTCCTCTAGATGCCTCTTAAGCTCTTACAACTCTACATTTTTCATCCTGTAAGGAGGAATGGATATTGGTGAAACTCATGGAACTAGCTCAATAATGATTTCCACCGAACTCTCATGAGGTAAACTAGAAAATTAATCCTAAAAAAATCTCCTGAAATGATCTACCACTAGAGGTAAAACCACCTCACACACTCCATGACCATTCAGATAAAAAATAGCGATCAAGACTGGAATTTCTTATATCCCATGATGTTGTGGTAAAAATATAATTATCTAGACATCCCATTAAACCTTTTGAATAGAAACTCCCCCTCTAGTGATGTGAAACTCATGCTATGGTGATATAAATCAATGTAGGACCAATAAAAAACTATCCAGTACATTCTGCGTATGATTTGAAACCTATTCATCTCAATGAAACAAGATCCCACATAAATTGACACCCAGAAATCTCAAGGGGGAAATCCCTACACTGGCGTACACTCTCTATTCTAATCCCCAATGGGCATCAAGTGTCATACCACCCTTAGATAATTGTATAATAAGCACAAATATTTCCACCATAGGTACATATATAAAATTATGTGATACACTTGTATGAAAAAGAGAAGATACAAGAGTAGAGGCTACTAAGATTATTCCTCTCACCTTAGAGATTCCGGAGCCCTGCTCCTCAGGCGTACGCCGTACCGAAAATATCTTGACTCACTGTAGACTTGTGACACAACCTCACTACGTAGAGTAGGCTCACTCTACTATCTCAGTACAACTAGTGTCTGGATTTCTCATCCATGACTACCGCCACCTCATCCTAAATGAATAGTAGTAAGCTAGCTCCCTATCTGATGTAGAGAGGTGAAACTAGCGTCCGAACCCAGTTTTGGTGATGACCCATTCCACTAACTGATGGAGGGAAGGTATTTAATATACTTTTCATGTGGCCCATACTTCCGTAAGTTTGGAACTCTAATGGGTCACATTCACAATGATTTATCCTATATCCTTATCTACCACACTGTTGAAAAAAAACTACACTGCTAGATCTAGTGGCTTGGATATTACTTATCTCACTAGAAGCCTCAAAATATAACTTCCTACCACTGGAAGTCAAACTAATGTGTCATTTTACTATACTACCCTACTTTACGCCACCATATTCCCTCAGGTTCTACACCATAATCCGAACCTGAATTACTATCTCATTAATCATTACCAACCTGAACATATTTACCTAATATATAATATCATGTTAGATACCACCCTAGAAGATTATTTCTATCAAGATCTCTTCAACAAGGAATGTTGGAAAAAAATCTAAATCTCTTTTAATTATGAAAAATACTCTATAACATTCATGGAACCCTACCCCAGATGCACAAGCTCACTATACCACTCTGCTCTTAGAGTTTCAAGATAAAATTAGTAGTAGAACCTGGTTTTGAAATCAACCGAAACCATATCATGCAACCTTTCATCCTAGTTGAAAACACCCCACAGGCACTTTTCTACTCCACATTTCATATAGGTTGTGAGCTTCAATCTCATCTCAGGAGGTTTCTCAAGATTATCTAATATCGAGAACATGGTATCAAGCAATGGATCAAAAACCTATTGACCTCCATCCACCCACAATGTGGGAAGATAATGATACTACAACATTCATGCCAGCACATCCATAGACAATAAAGGCTATGGTTATCCCTAAAAAGTTTTCATATATCATGAAAACCAATCAAGAGACTGTACCTCAACACCTATGTCAGGTACTACTATTGGTGTCGTAGATGGCATTAAAGGAGGATCCAATAACAACCTATGTCCCACCACCTTCAGATCATGGTAGTATCCACCCTACTGGCATATAACTGGAGGTGATGGTGGTGGCTTGTCACTATAATTCCAAACACACACATTAGAATATATTGATATCAAATTTCATAGATCAAAAGAATATGATAGGTCAAAACCTTCATATAACTAGTTATACGACACAACTTTCTCTCTAATCTTGGAATAGTAAAAAGAAACTTCCATAAATTTCACTAGAGACACTACCTATTTCCCCCTCAAAAGTAGGGTCCAGGTCAATTCCACTATTTCAAAATTCAATTTTTATGTGAATTTGTTATTCATTTCACATTATTAATTTATATGGTTGAACCAAGTGGTGCATCAATCTCTATCTATAAGGGTGTACACACATTATGAATTGAAATATGGAATCCACTCAATTCACACCATAACTTGTTCCGGCCCATGAAACTCATGGTACATGACACAACTTGCTATAGTTGGATAATTAGGGTGTCTTCTATATCCTAATCAGAAAAAACCTATTTAGGTTATGATTAACACTCTAATTACCAACACTATTTTCTTATTTCTATACACAAAATATCTATCACAATAGCAGATATATCAGACAAGGCACAAATCAAAAAGTCATGCAGTCAAGTAATACATCCTATATGCCATGGAATAATTGCTGAAATTTGATTTCTATTAGGTTTCTAAAATGATTCCTGAGATTTATACCCTCATCTCAATAGGAAATGGTAAAAATGATCAATTATATCAATGATAACATCACAATTCAAGTGCATCACCCAACGGTGGAATCAAATCAGTTGTAATAGTCAAAATTAAGAAAACAATTTCTATTCAAGGAAATTTGGATTTTTCATATATGTGGGTTAACTACTCCCAGGATCATCTCATTACTAAATTCCAATTCATTCCCCTACCTGTATATTGCCTCCAAATAATATGCCAAAAAATAAAATCCTTTAAAACCAATTTTTAATGTCTCAGACCTCGATGCCACCCAACAGTGCCCAAAGCCCGATTGTACACACAACCTCAAGCACATCTCCTAAAATTATAGAGGATACCGACTAGTAGTGATAGAATAGGGTGTGTCTGTGGGAATACTATGTCAACATTACTAGAGTGAACAAGAAAAATACATAGCAATAGATAAGTAACATAAGTAGTAAAAAAACTGGATAGAATATAGATAAATAGGATTAGAAAATATAAATAATTATAGAAGTAATATCATATATAAAACTATATGTCATGTGTATACAAATAATCCAAAATAGGTATACAATAGTTAGTACAATATATGTATTAGAATACCAAAAACACCAAAGCACTATCTCTAGATAGAATCATGAGCCACAACATGGTCTCATAATCCCCTGATCATAAGTATGGAATGTAGTCAAGGATCAAACTTCTAGTGATTTCCCTGGTCTATACCTGCATCCACATATTCTGTCATGGTACCCAATGACATCCCAAATAGGGTGTGAGATTCAATCAAATCAGGTCACCACCCAAGGTGTCTATATGAAATCCTAGTTTTTCAATACAATCTAATGTAGAGTGTGTAATATAATAGGTATGGTGGTACTGAAAGTAAAGATCCCATGGAAAAAGAAACCAAACAAGAGATTCTTTACAACCACACAAGTCTCCCAACAAAAAAAGTGTCAAGCTCCTATGACAAAGTAGTATTAAATTATAATAGAAATAACTACCATGAACAGACTATATTTCTAAAAACATCATACCGTCCACAACCATTTCATATAATATGTGTGTCAAGAAATCATGGCCATGATGTATAACCAGAAGTTTCATCTCATCCAAATCAACACTGTACTACCAAGAATTTAATATTTACCATGGATGTGTCATATAATCAGAAGTTTCAGACCATAGTGGTCTTGATATAATGTATAGAAGCCCAAAGAATCTATACTGATTCACTGGAGCATATCGATGGAAACTTGGTAAAGAATTAGAATGGAGTCCTCAGAGAATTTCAACCAAACATGTCCTACATGATTCCATGAAAGTATGATCCAATGGGGTAATAAGGCCCAAGGAATCCCATGGAATAAATATCTAAGAATTAATCTCATCTAAGGCATCCAATACTAGGTTCAAGGCATATAAGAGAAACATCCATGGAATATAATGGAATCAGGATCCAAGTTATACCAACCAATACATCAACTACTATTTCAATTCATTATATATCATCCACCAATTCACATGAATTCAATATCCATGAGTTTACCCACTCATACAATAATCTCATATAAACCATTTAATCAGAAAAAAACATGAAAATAATGAAAAACCATATCCTAACATCTCATTTAAACTAAATTAATTTATTAATAGGATTCCTATAACTAGGAAAGCACTAAAACACCCCATGAGTGGTTTAAAAAAGAAATATTTAAGGCAAATTCGCTTGGTACAACCCATTGGTGGACTTGGATGGGATAGAAATATCCAAAACATCTCAAAGGAACTAAAGGGAATCCCTAACAATTTCAATTTCATATACTTCAAGAATTAAATTTATTTTAGGGGTGATGTCAGAAGGTCTAGAATTCCTCACTATGGAAGCCATATCTATTAATTCTTAAGCAACTTGAGAAAGTATAGACAACCTCAAGAATGTAGAACAATACTCATCCAGTATCTTATTCTGATTAGACTCAGATTAAAAGAAAAAAAAGAACGGACAAAGAACCTAAAAATAGAGAATATTATCTTGCACCAAAATAACTCTATTGATACAAAAAAAAATTAAGAACAACATAAGATGATCTAAGAACTTACCAAAACGGATCCAACAACACAAACTACCCTGAATTATTTCTCGGATAGAGAAACGACAGCAAAGACAAAAATTTACTTCAAAGGCGAGCTCTCAAGCATAGGTTTCTATCTACTAGAAGATAAGTGAAATTATGTTTAGGTTTAATTATATTTTAAGGGGAAAATAGTAATTTTTCCAAGATTTACTAGGATACATGATTTGGATACTTGTTTTTCAAAACCATGTTCCAACCATGCACCATCTACTATGCTAAGGGGGAACCCACACAGTCACTATGCATGATTTTAATAACCATGTGAAACCATGAATTTTGGATCTAATAAAAATTGCAGGTTCTTTGAATGGGTGCGGGACTCTATCCACAAGATTTGAAAAACTGTATGGGATACTCTTTCCCTCTATCTAGGCCTCGCATGGTTAGTCATATTGTGCAACCTATCCTGCACCATTTCTACTAACCATGTGGCCTTCCATTTTTTCTAAAGAATCCTGGTTCTAGGATATGAAAAATCCTCCGACAAAACTGATACCCCAATGACCTTGATTTTTATTCACATTAGGCCGTAAAAAAAAATATAAACTGAAAACAACAATATCCAAACCACATATAAAAACTATGGATCTTACAACTCCGTTTTGGATTTCCAATGATAAACTTAGATGGGGATTACTTTATACCACACCCAGAGAAATACCAGGGTTCCTATTTAAAATTAATAGGACATGATTTTAAGGTGATGGGTTTATATATTCTTGGATAGATACCTAGGTTTCAAATTTGGAACTCTAAGGGAAGGCTTCGGTTTATTTGAAATATTAAATGAAATGATTATACAACATTTTTTCTAAGCCAAATAACAAGATTGGATTTAGTCAGAGCCTTAGTTTTAGGATGGACTTATTGTACACAGCTTTCTCAGATATGAATCATAGGGGAAACTTGGGTTACAATCCAGGTTCTGAGTCTTTATTATTAATTAAATCATAAATGACTGATTACTCATATATATTCTATCTTAGGCCAAAGAAGGTAGTAGAGGAAGAGAATTGCATGGGAACCCATGCCTATGTGGGTAATTTATTTATCACATTTAACTTATAGCATTTACTATTAAAATTATACTATTTATTATATATTAAAAAATTGGATGCAATTATACACCATTTGTGGGGTCCTATTGAGTATATCTCACACACTATTCCAGCCATCATTAGGTATCCAAAAGAACTTTATGGACACAGACAGGGATAAGGGAAATAGACCTTCTATGGACACTTTATAACCATGCTACAATGGTGTATGGTGGAATAGGATCGATCCTATACTCGAGATTATACTAGATATATAATTGGGTATTTTATTAATTTTTGTATAGAATGTTGTATATTCTTGTTCCCCTTATCCACCTGTATTTTTCCTTTTAATATAGAATTCCATGATCAATATTTTTTGTATATGATATTGATGGATGTGATTACTTGGTTATTTATATGATTGATGGTTACTCTTCAATAAGTCACTTATCTTTTACACATTTTCTATTGATTGATCTAATTACATTATTGTGTCACACTTTGATCTTGAGGGTATAGTCTTTCCACCATTCCACCATGGACCCTTACTGATAGTCGATAGCCTATGGCATATGGGGAGGCACTCTTGAAGTCATGTGGCCAACCGAGTTTGTTTACTATTGAGTAAAGCAACTCTGGGATGTCAAAAAGGCGTATCATATGAGTTTCATTTATTTTCTACTCTTACCTTACTAATTGGGATGGTTGAAAGAATAAATATAACATGTTGGAATTTGTTCATGATCTTGTTCTTGGGAGTAGCTAACGCATGTACAATGAAAATCTAAATTACCTAGAATGAGACAAGTTGTTCTGGATTATTTTTATTACATTAGATTTTACTCTACAGTTGTGTGACGTGCATGATATGTGATGTTATTATTATTATGATATCAAATTACATTTTTTACACGGCTTGGTACAACAAGGAAGCATTGATCATGCATCATTTTAGGCACCATGTAGGATAAATATTTAATGCATTATGCCATGCCATGTAGGCTGCATTTCTTTACTACACGATACATGTTTTATGTTTCTTTAGTGATATATCAGTTATGCAACTAACATTTATATAGGAAAAAAAATATTGAGAATTTGTTTATTAAAGTTTCTGTATCAATCCAAATGGTATTTTCCCATACAGTTTGATGATAGAACATTAAATAACCAATTATCACAAGTTTATTTATGTAAATTAGGTCACATAGACTGAGATGTTAGTTGATTTTGAATACATGGTTATCATTTGTAATCAAAAGAGTGAATGTACCTCTATATATTAGTAATGGTGATTCATTTTGTCAAATCATCTTATAATACTTGTTACATTAGTCTCTTGAATGTAAAGGTATGTATGTAGTTAAATGAACTACCAATTACAATTTATAAATAATACAATTTTATAAATTTGGAATGGTACTTTGGTTAAATAGTTTATTATATAAATGTAGGAACTCATAAATATAAAAATCGAATATAGTCACCATGAAATGGGGATTCCAATTGAAACTTAAAGGGTGTTTTCATCTATAAGTTTCAATTAATGGTTCATTTAATGGGACCCTTATAGTGAAATAGAGAGCTTAACCCAGAACCTACCTTAGTAGTGGTAAGTATGTAGTGAATCATGTGTTTTTCTTGATCATTTATATCACCTAGAAATTTTTTTTGGAGCAGGAAGAGGGATGTGACTCTTATACTTAAAGGCTTATACTAATCCCAGTTGAGTAACTATGATGTTGACATTGTTAAATCTGATATGAGGCATGCTATTGAAATTTATAGAGCTATGCCACCATGATGTCCTCGAGTCATGAATCAGGAGGGTGTTGATGACCATTTTCTCAAGGTGGTGGGCCCTGAGCCACCAGTGTTACCTCTAATAGTTACATGTATGGTGCCTCCTGCTATTCTCGATGCAGGTGATGATGCTTTGTTTCAAGGGGAATTTCCATGGCTAATAAAAAATATAAAGGGAACTCTATGACATTGTTCTTCAATAGACGAGTTGACATGAGAGTTTTAGTACAAATATACAACTATTTTTTAGTGGATGGTGGCCCCTGGGCTATAGAGTCATGGGTAGAGGCCATGCTGTCTATATTTGAGCACCTTGAGATGCCTCCTAAGAGGAGATTAAATCTCACTATGTTTATTCTTTGAGATTATTCCATGTGATGGTGGGATTTGATCACCATGGTGGATCTTTTTCAGGGTATATCTTTGGCTAGTTTTAGACTATCTTTAATGTATATTTCTTCCTTGAGACCTCAAGGGATGATCGTTCTAAGGAGTTCATGAACCTATAGTAGGGTTCTATATCAGTTATGGATTACATGGATAATTTTATGGTGAATAATCACTTTTTTCCTATCTATACCACTAATTAGCATGTGAAAATATTACATTTTGAGGATAGGCTAAAGTATCCAATAAATTATTAGAATAATTTTTTTTTGGTTGAAAACTATGTTTGATAAATTAACTTAGGCTCTTATTACTGAACGTAACACATGGGAAGATAGAGCTCTAGATCAAAGTGAAATAGCTTCTCAAACTAGTAGTGTTGTATCTAGTTGTAGGAAGCATCACTTAGAGACCTATCATGAGGGAAGTACCATTCAGAATTCATTTTATAGCGATTCTATAGGCTTTCATCACTGAAAATTAGGTTCATGTAAAACCTCAATATGATATGGACCCAATTGAGTTATGATCCTATGGTAGGGTGGGTAATTAATAGTGGTTTTGTAGAATATAACCTAAAATGGCTAGTGAGATAAGATAATCTCAAAATCTTGGTCTTGGAGTGGGATTAGTAGCCCTGCTTTAGGCAGGGACCTAGAGTGCCACTGATTGATCATGCCATGGAGGTGTTCATGGCTTGGGGATCCCAACACAATTTAATCATCATTAGCAGAGTGTTCCTTCTCAAGGAAGTCATATTGTATCTTAGGTTCATGGAACGATATTGGTTTATATAGTGTAATATGTTCCAGGGGAGAGGACTCCCGAACCTTCTATATTTTGAGCTATGGTTTTAATATCATCTACCTTGGTATCTATTTTGTTTGATATAGGGGATTAAAATTGTTTTAACTCTATAACTATATTGGAAAGTCTATTGATTGAAATTTATTACTTGTATTGTTTTATGACCCTTAACACTTCTTTGGGTATCAGATAAAATATTATACCCTAATGTAAGGTCTGGAAACTTGATATAGGTGGCTATAATTTTCTATATAAACTCATTGTCCTTGAAATGTTTGGTTTTGACATTATTATTAGGGTGGAATGATTAGTTCCTTATCACGCCTATGTGGATTTCATTTTCCATAGGGTTTCTTTAACATCACCATAAGGTGGTACTTAGATTCACTTTGGTAAATTAGATGTTTAGGGAGGTATAAATAGACCATAGAATCGTGGACTGGATGGAGGTACATTCCTAGATTGTTAACCTTTATACGGATGAATAGGTATTACATCAAGATAAAATACCTCCTATAGTAGATCGTTTCATGGATTTATTCCTTAATGTATTTTTAGTTTTACCTCCAAAGAGAGAGGTGAAGTTTTCTATTGAGATGGTTATATGAGTTTCACCAGTGTCTGTTACTACTTAAAGGATAGACACTAATGATTTCCATGATATAAAGATTCAACTAGAAGTCTTATAATATAAGGATTTTATATGACCGGATACTTATCCTTGGGGTTACCTGATCCTTTTTTCAAGAGGATGGATGAAACCCTTAGAATTTTTATCAATTACCAAAAGACAAATCATCTTACTATAAATAAACCATATCATTTTCTTTGTATAAATGACCTATTTTATTATTTCCATGGATATAAGGTTTTATCAAATATTGATATGAGATATAGATGTCACCAACTATGTTTTATACCATTGAACATATGACATACACCATTTTTTAGTAGGTATGGTCTTTATGAGCGTCTGTTTATGTAGGTTGTCCTCACAAACATGCCAAACATTTTCATATCTCTTTGGAATTAGGTTTTATTCCTATTTTTTTGATTCATTTATGGTAGTATTTATAGATGAAATCATAGTGTATTCTTATACTCAACACAACCATGCCAAACATACAGATACCATTCTGAATAGACTGAGAGAGATTCAATTTTATGCTAATATCACTAAATGAAACTTTTAGATCGTTAAAGTTCAATTCCTAGGTCACATTATCTTAGAGGTAGTAGTATCGATTGACCTAGATAAGGTTACACTTATAATTTCCTAGGACCAACCTAATAATTTTTTAACATATGTACTTTCTTGGGGATGGCTGGATATTACTGGTTCTTTATTTAATAATTTCACTCCTAAAAGCACCTCTTACAATATTGAATAAGAAGGGTGTGAAATTTATATGGTTAAAATCACATGAGACATCCTTTTAGGTACTGAGAGGGTGACTAAATTCAACACCAATATTGATTTTCTAGTGTTGGGAAGAAGCCATACAGTCTATTGTGATGCATCAGGTATTGGGCTAAGAGAAGTTTTGATGCAAGAAGACCGATTTTTAGCATACATGTGTTTTAAGTTGAGGCCTCATGAGTGTAATTACCTAATGCATGATATCATTTTGGTATTAGTAGTTATTTATTTGTTGTTTTGGAGGAATTACCTATAGGGAGAGAATTTAGTGGTATATAAAGACCAGAAAAACCCTATGTATATTTTCACACAACATTAATTGAACTTCAAGAAGAGAAGGTTGGTTAAATACCTAAAATCCTTCAATTTGGATCTTTCATATACTCCTAGTAAAGGAAATATTATATTTGATGCTCTAAGCTAAAGGACTCAGACATAGGTAGTTCTGGAGGCTAGTAGTAAGTGGTATCTTATAAAACTTTTTTCCAAGATTCACATAGTTGTTCAAGACCGTCATAGAAATTCTATGCTTTCATCATGATCATTTACCTCTTCAATTTTAGAGATATTTATGATGAGGTAGTTATCATATCTCATGTTTTTAGTCCTAAGGGATAGTGTTTCAGTTGAGAATATACTACCAAGATGGATCATTAATGTGGATGAGGTCTTACGCATCTATAGATGTGCTTGGGTTCCTCTAGATATTTAGGAGGAATTGATGCCAGAGTTTCATGATTCTACATGGATTATACAAACAAATATTTATCATGACCTATGTCAGGAGAATTGTTGGATTGAAATTAAAATATAAAAAACTAGTTTTGTTACTTATTGTTCCACCACTCAGCAGGTGAAGGCAGAACACTATCAAACAGTAGGGATTTTATGGCCATTTCCCTTCCTAAGTGGAAATTGGATGATGTCACTATGGATTTTGTGACTAGATTACCAATATCTCATCAATAAAGTGATTTAATATAAATTTTCATCGACATAATCATGAAGGTCACTCACTTATAACCTATCAGAGAGACCTTATTAATGGATGAACTTGGGATATTGCATGTCTATGGGATTATATACCTACATGATACCCCCATTACTATCTTTTATAATATGGATTATCATTTTAGATTATGTCCCTGACATGGTTTACAAAAATATTTGGGCATGAAAGTGATTTTGAGCATAAATATTTACCCTCATACTGATGACTAGTCAAAACAGATGATACATGTACTATAGGGAATGATATGAGCATGAATCATTGATTTTTGTGGCTATTTGGAGAAACCTATTCCCTTATTAAAGTTATCATACAATAACAGTTTTTAGGTGACTATATAGATGACTAATTATGAGGATTTATATGGTAGGCCATGTTGTTTACCTCTGTGCTGTTTAGTGGTGGGTGAGGAAACACTACTTGGACCTCATCTCATTCAAGAGACTATAGAGTAGGTTTTTATTACATTGAATTGGTTTTCTAAAACTCATTCTAGGTATAATTAATACAATAATCATTATCATTGAACAATAATGTTAGATGTGGGGAGTCAAGTATTCTTACATGTTTCACTTAGACTGGGTAATAAACGAATTAAAAAAATAAGGGAATCTATTACCTCATTACACCGGTCCCTTTGAGATTATGGAGAGAGTCAAAGCCAGTATGGTATAGGTTGTGGTTACCTCAAATGTATTGGTCCATTCATTAAGTCTTCCATGTATCTTAGTTTCCCTGATATCATTCTGATATATTGCATATTCTTTAGCCTGAGGAGGTTCAATTGGAGGTTGATGCATCCTTTGAGAAGCATCCTATCCATATAATTGATTAGGTTGTGAAGGTTATCTAAGTCTTATAATTTCCTCTAGTACAATTGGTATGGTAGAAATATTATTTATATAATGATACTTGGGAGAAAGAGGCTGATGTACATGCCCAGTGGTCGATGTTATTCTCAAATGATGCTTTACCACCCTTGGAAAGGAAACTCATGGATGAGTTTCTTTAAGGGGGGAAGATTGTAAGAACCCATATTTCTTATGAGATATATATCCTTTAAATCTTAGATTAAAATATTTTTTTATCCTCATAAATGTGACCTATGGTTTAATTAAGGGTTCAAGAGTGTCCAAAATTTTTTTGGAACTTGAATATACAATTTTCAGGGGAAACACAGAGGCTCACAGTTTTCACATTGTTAGTACTTACCATACACCTCAAACTCTGTGGACATAGAAGGTGCCAAATGGTGTTTCTAAATCATGAAAAGGGGGGTTTTGACTGAGTGGGGGTTGAGATAGAGGTTTCACATGAGATTCAAGCAGTTTGTCTAACTGTGAGCTTCAAGCCATGTGGGGTGTGTCCCTTGGAAATTGGGGTCGAATGGTTGGGGAATATTTTAAAAAACCATAGGTCCAAACCATGAAAACTTTAGAGTTTGGGTGAAATGGCATTCTCCCCTCTTTATAAATAATCCATCCTTTTTATTTCTCTCCCATGAACAAAAAACCTCTCCCTTTGAAGCCACTTGCATGCCTAAATCTTTTCTTGGTGTTATCTTCTTTCCCTAGACTCCGAATCGGTTGTCATCAGTCTCACTGGATAGACACCATTAAGCCCTATATTCCTCTTGAACCATGTTTCATTTACCTTTATATCAACTTATTTATTTTTGTGAAAGCTCTTATTACATATTTTGAGTGTCTTTTCCTATTTTTTTGATTTATTCTATTCTAGACCAGATTAGAGTCCAACAACAGATGATGAGTCAACTACCAAGGCAAGTAAGGTGGTCTCATGATTTCCCCTAAAAGTATTGGTGTTTGTGTATTGTATAATTGTGCCACACACCATATTTTCTAAGAATCACTTATTAAATGGAATGATTCTTAAATTAAATGGGTTGGATTGACTTATATTTCCTACATGACCTATTTATAAATCATTATATGTTAAGGACATTGAATTGGGGTGTGTTACTAAAATGGATAAAACCACCATAGGTGGACAATGAATTTGATTCACCTTTGTGGTGAGTTAATTTTGTTGTAAAATGTGATCTATAATTAAATAATATATTAAATTTTATGGTTTGGTTATTACTTAAGCCCAATACCATTCTTATTTTTGTATAGATATAGATACATATGTTTTGATTCAAAACACCATAATGGGGAAATTGGGAGTATTTAATTAAATTAATTGTGAATGAATTTATCATGTGAATTGGGTAAAACAAGGGTTCCTATATGAACTCCATGGATATAATCATTTAGAAGTTAAGTTATATTTTCTCAAGTGATACCTGGACTCTTGTTGTGGACTGATAATGAAAAACTCAGAGGAAAAATTATTGTTATGTCATGAGTAACACTTAGAATACCTATTTGGAATTTCAAATATGGAATTAGAGAGAATACCATTACACCATAAGTTAAATGTGGGATCCCATTTTGGACCACCAAGGATGGACTCAGAGGTAGGTGACTTTATACCACATCTATAACAATATCCAGGTTCCTACGAGGAAATCCTTGGATGGATTTGTAAGGTGATGTGTTCATATATGACTGGAGCAATAATTGGGTTACAAATTGGGAATTCCAAGGATAGGCTTAGGTTTCTTTAAAATATTGAATGAAATTACTATATGATGCATATTACAAGACAAATAGAAAGAATGGATTCGGTTAGCTACATAATTTTAGTATGACCTTATTATACATTCTTTGATTAGTTATGACTCGTGGGGGATACTTGCGATATAATCCAAGTCACAAGCCTTTATTATAAATTAAATCATGAATGACTGATTACTTAGAGATATTCTATATTAGGACCAAGTAGAGAGTAGAGGACGAGCATTCCATGGGAACCTAGACATATATTGGTTATTTATTTACCACATTTCATTTACATATTTTTCTACTACCTAAAAAATATTTACTATATATTCATGAAATAGATAACATTAGACATTATTGGTGGTGGCCTACTGAGTATATCACACAAGCTATTTTGGCCACCGTTGGGTACCCAGATAGACCTTAAGGATGCAGTTAAGGATAAGGGAAAGTGACCTAATATGGATTATTTATTATTGTGATAGGATGGTCTACAGGATAGAGGACTGATCCTATGCTCGATATTCCACTAGATATAACCATTGGTATTTTTTTTCATTTTTGTATAACATGATGTATATGCATGTTCACCTAACCCCCTTGTATTTTCCATGTTTTTATAGCATTTAATGATAAAAAAAATTTATATGAAATTTATGGATGTGATTATTTAGTTATGTATATGATGGTTGATTACTCTTATACTGTTTAGTTATCTTTTACAGTTTCTTTATTGATTGATATGATTACACTGTTGTGTCACATTTTGATCATGATGGTATAGTATACCCACTATTCTACCATGGAACATTGATACTAGTTAGCAGCCTCTGACATATGTAAAGGCACACTTGAGATTATGTGGATAACCAGGATTAGTTATTATTGAGTGAACTAAGTCCATGATGTCACAGTAACTCAAAAGATTCTTGTTATTTGAGTCCAAAAGATGACAGTATGCAATGACATAGAAGACTTGTCCATATTCATCATAGGAGTTTTAGAAACATCACTCGAGGAGATATGGTAAGAGTCTTTCATAAACTGAATAAATAAAGATAGGATATATTTGAAATATATCAAAAAAGGAAAAATTACACAAAGAAGTCATAAGAAAGTTGAAATTCAGTCCAATGGTCCACTTAAATTGATTTACATATATTTATATTGACCAATGAGAACTCGATACTCAAATAGTGAATATTATTTCATCATATTCGCTGATTACTTTAACATAATGACTAATATTAGGTTTATGAAGTATAGATCAAAAGATGTGAACATTTTTAAAATTTTTAGAAGATATGTTGACAAATGTCTGGGGGTTTATATCAAGAAATTTAGAAAGGATAATGGAAGTGAGTTCACTCTATATTCCTTTGAATCCTATATTGATAATAATGCGATCATGAATTATTTAATAAACCTTAGTAAAGTGGAGTTACTGAGTGGAAGAACAAATTATTGGTTAAGATGGGACAAATCATTATTACAGAATACAATATTTAAAAAAATTAGAGAGATGTTGTGAATACAATTATACACATTGAAAACTTGTTATTATTGAGATCTAAATCCAAAATGATAGCTTATTAAATTTGGTAAAATAAAAATATAACTATAAAGCACTTCAAATTTTTTAGAATCCCACAGTTTATAAATATCAAAATTTTGATCTTGTAAAATTTCATGAGAAATTCAAGTAAGAATATTCATGGCCTATCTATCTAATGTTAGAGGATATAAATTATATATAAGAGGCTAAAAAAGTTGTCGTACTATTATGTTGTGAATATTATAGAAACTAAACCCAATTTTGTTATGGAAAATAATGTATATTCTGAAATTCATAAGTGGAAAACATGAAAATTGTTGATACACTGTTGAATTTTTTGTAAAAAATTCAATATATATTGGTGGATCAATTGGTGATGCTTATAGAAATTTTATATCTTGGATAATTATCCTTAATATTTTGATGATTGTTGAACTGATCATAAAGATCAATGAATTGTGTCAATAGTGACACCCTGTTTTCAATATGGAATATTATTGATCTTCGGGAAAATATTCATTTATGTAATGCCCCGACCCCAGCTACCTAGAGTCAGTACATTATTACGTAACATTAGCATTATCACAATGAAATCATGTCCCAAAAGGCCGATCAGTTTAGTATTATTGGAAACAAGATTCATACATAAGTTCAACTTTACAACATGAAAAGAAATAAAAAACTAATTTATTACGTTAGAAACATCCAAGCCTCCTGGATTATGCCTGAAATTCACTCATAACTAACTTCTTCATATCCTGGGAAAATTAAACATAGAAAAGGGGTGAGCTCAAATGCTTAGTAAGGGTAAATAATACAGTGAAAGATAACATAAATATTAATCATGGTGAATAATTGAAAACACATGCCTTTACCAATAATAAACATGAAAACTTTTATGGTAGAAATATGAGATGAGTAAATAATACCACAATAAAAAAAATCATGGTTCTTCTACTAGTCGAATGACCACATGAACCATCAATATTATTTTCAAAATGAGGGAATGTATAATGCTGGACATTCTGAAACATTTTGTCAAGGCCTCAACCAAGATGTCTAAAAATGATTAAGGCCTCGACCAAAACCATATATCAAATTGGGAAAGGCCTCCACCAATTCCAAATATAGTTGTCTCATGAGACCTACCGATGCATCGATGAGATATAATGGGCTCCACCCATCACTTACTAAGTCCAATACATTTCTCATATGAAAAGGTTGAAATATAATATAAACATTCGTATTAAAACTAGCATACGAAATGTCATTACTTTAACCATAACCCATGAATGGTATAAAAATAACACATCCATTTTCAAACATATCACAAAACCTTCAATATAATATGGAAGATTTTTATTATAATGAATCAACTTCAAACAAGTATAAAATCCATTGAAGGATGTCTACATAGATGAAATCAAAACTATTTGAGAGAAACATCTCTTTCTTTTTTTTGAAATCATTTAAAGTTACATAATTATAAAAGAAAACATTTATTTTGAAAATATTTTTAAAAGATTTTAAGGGAAGCTTTGACAATGTTATAACGGCGTAGAATAACTTCACCCACCGTATAAGTTAAAAAAGACATTCTTACCTTAATTTTGTCTAAAAGGTCGTAAAGTACCTTGTTTGGAAAATGAATAAAAGATTCCTTTAAAAACATATAAGTTCAAATAAGTGTATAAATGACATTAAAAAATTGACTAGTAAATAGTAATTTTTTTTGAAATACATTTTAAGAAACATGGATGTGGATGATAAAGAGGTCCTGGTAGTTACTTACGTAAAAACAACCTCGGATAATAAAGATATTGTAGAATTAACCCCTACCTTGTACTTTTGCTTGGTTGAGGGTAATTTAACCTCCTATATAATAGTTAAATAATTGTTATTAAGTTATACAAGAACCATATACATAAATATGATATTATATATGATCTTTTAATATTTCTTTGTTAATAATATTTTAGTATTATCGTCGTTTTGGGAGTTAACTGATTTGTTTTCCTTTATATTATTTGTTACGTAAGTAATGTTTGTTATGGATAGGATGTATCTTATTAATATTAATAATGATATTAAGTCTTTAAACATTATTTTTAATCATAAAATTAAAATTAGTCTTGAATGGATAAGATGGGGAATGAATCTCATCACGTTCGTGGAGACTGTAATCTGTACGTACGCATGAGCGACAATATCATTCTTTTGATATTAAAATCATATATAATTGGATGGAATATCATATATACAGAATAATTATCATGTTATATTTATTATTTTCATCATTTATACTCATTATTATACCCATCCAAATGATGAAGTGTTTGAATAACAAACTACACCACGACGTGGAAACGGTAATCCATATGTACGCACGTATGGTGACTTTGTCATTTATAGGATGGATTAAATAATTAATATGGTGTAAAATTTTTATAATAACATCATAGTATATAGAAGATACTTGAGTTATTATTTTATAATGTAAACAACAAGGAAATGGGAAGTGGAAGAAGAAATGAACTTGAAAGAGGTGATGAAATATTTACCTCTTCTTCAGGTTTTTCCTATTGATTTGATCAAAATGGCTCTTAGGATAGATTTATGACTAAAGGAAGGCCTCTAGGATGAAGGGAAAAAAGTTCGGAGGATATATGGGCAGAAGTTGGCCGAGAAAAATGGCTTTGAATGTGTGAATTTGAGAGAAGGGAAAGTGCCCTTTTATAAGAGAGGTGAGGGGCACCTTAGGAAACGATTGAAATATTATTTTATAATAAAATTATTTTCGGTTTCTAATAACTCCAAAATGATTTATTTCGAGGATAATGTGCGGATGGGTTGAAAACCACTCAAAAAATAGGTTTTAGATAGGTTTGGGTCTCTAGATTAACCTTATCATTTAGATTTAACTCTTAATTAATTAGTTTGACATTTACCATGTCTCTTTGTATAATTATATTATATAGTTAATAAACTTACTATAAACTTCCAAGAGAACCCCAAGTGGTTCATTATTAATATATATAACCTTATATAATTAATTTGGAAGAGCCTTAGATTTTCAAGAATATTATATCAATTAATAATATAACATTTGTTTTAAAAAGTCTTTTATGTCAATTTTGACACTATTAGATATTTTGTTTTATTTACTTCATAAAAGCATTATTACTTCCAAAAAAATCATTTAATAAACCCTAAAATGTCTTATTAACCTATAAAATTAGTGGAATTCATTAAAAGTCTCAAATTACATTTTTTTGGATATTTGTAATATCAATTGTATTAATATTTCATTAATAAGGTAATTACTGCATCATCATTGTGCCATAAATAAATTAAATTATTTAATGTCTAAAAATCATAAATAAAATACCATTATATAGGAAATATTTTTATCTTTATAATTAATATTTACAGTTTAATATATCTTATGTGTAACCCTATATTAAAAATGGTTTTGTTATTAAACATTGAACACTTTTAACTATTCTTTTAATTAAATAATAATAAATGTCCTAATCTAATCCAAGTGGACCTAAAGGATCATATTTTATTCCTAAGGTCGTTTTTGGTCAAATTACACTTATCCAATATAATTAGGACATGTTTTAGGGTAATAATAATATCATTTTTACCCTCAATTACCCTATTTACTTTTAACCATGATAAATAAATGTCAAAAGTTACTATTCACCAAAAATTATTTTTATCTTATTAAAACACATTTTACTTACTGATATCAACCATGTCACTGAAATTTTTAAAATTCAATTCACAGAAGTGGTAAAATTATGTTTTATGCAAATATTCAAATGCTCTTAGGAGGCGGGTAAAAGACGGTAAAAAGTTCGATAAATTTTTTATATATCTAAAATTATTATAAACAGACTCTAATGAATTACATTGAACTTATATAGGTATTATGTATGTATTTTGACCTAAAATAAATTTACATAAAATAAATAATTATTTAAATCAAAAGTCAGTTTTAAACTATAACTTAGTGTTTTTCACTATTCATCAAAAATTGAAAGTTTTCAAAAAAATACCAAAAATTCACCCTAAGATAATTTCGATATTCCGAATCCAAAAATGAAGTCCATTTTGAAAGATAAAATTTTTAAAATTTTAAAAACTGGGTATTAAAATTCATAACAACTTGTTTTATTGGTCACGGTGTGTTAGAATCTCGAAGTTGCGTACAATGCAAGCTATTGCATTATATAAAGGGAAACGTACCGTAGAAGCTTGGGGAGTTACATTTTCCTATACTTTAAATAATTTAATCCTCAAAATTTCTAGAATATTACTCCATAAAAATATTTGTGTGGTTCTTCATCATAAGTTCCTCGGGTTCCCACATTGCCTCTTCCATTTTATGGTTTATCCATAGAACTTTTACTAGAGGATTCGTCTGGTTTCTCAACAAATTTTTTCTTATATTGAGAATCTTGACAGGATCTTTGCAATAAGACACATTGGGTTCCAGTTCTAATTCCTCATAGGTGAGCACATATGTTGAGTCAGGCATGTATTTTCTCAATAGTGATACGTGGAACACATCTTGAACTTTAGAGAGACTTGGCGGCATTTCCAAACGGTAAGCTACAACCCCAATTCGTTCTAGAATTTCGAAAGGTCCTATGTAAATGGGACTCAATTTGACCTTCTTACCAAATCGTATAACTCCCTTCCATGGAGATACATTCAAGAAAACATGATCTCCTACCTGAAATTCCAAATCCTTCCTTCGATTATCAGCATAGCTCTTCTGCCTACTTTGAGCTTCTTTGATGTGGGTTTGGATTACCTTCACCTTTTCCATCGTTTCCTCAACAAGTTTTCGGCCTATGAGTTTTCTTTCACCAACATCATCCCAAAAGGTTGGTGTGGGACATCTCTTTCCATATAATGCTTCATATGGTGCCATCTGAATACTTGAATGGAAGCTATTGTTATAGGAAAATTCTACCAGAGAAAAATATTGATCCCACATACCATAAAAGTCAAGTGAGAATGATCTCAAAATGTCTTCTAAGGTTTGAATATTCCATTTTGATTGTCCACCAGTTTGAGGGTGGTAGGAAGTGCTCAAATGAAGTTCAGTATCTAGGTATTTTTGAAGACTTTTCCAGAATCTTGATGTAAAATGGGGATCACGATCAGAAAAAATTGAAAGGGGTACTCCATGAAGCCTTAAAACTTTATTAATATATAGTCTTGCTAAATGTTCAAGTGGTAAATCTTCTCTTATAGAAAGAAAATGTGCTGACTTGGTAAGATGATCAACAATGACCCATATTATATCGTTTCTTCTAGAAGTCTCTAGTAGTCCCACGACAAAGTCCATCATAACTTTATCTCATTCCACATAGGTATGGGAAGAGGTTTCATGACTCCTCCAGGATTTTGCCTTCCAGCTTTCACTTGTTGACAAACCATACATCTTGAAATAAAATCAGCAATATCCCTCTCAATTTTGTCCCACCAAAAATTTTCCTTCAAATCTCGATACATCTTGGTGCTCCCAGGGTGTATAGAGAAATTGGAGCTATGAGCATCATAAAAATATTCCCTTTTCAGATCAGGTATATTGGGAACACAAAGTCTCTTCCCAAATTTTAAAATCCAATATTTATATACGTTGTCGATCAATCTCCCATCGTTCACAGATTTAATCTTCTTTTGAAATTCCTCATCATTATCCTGAGAAATTTTTATCCTTTCTAGTAAAGATGGTTTGGAAACCATTTTAAAAATCATTGATATTTCACCTTCCCTGGTTATTCCCACATCCATCTTTACTAGATCCATGAAATTAGGATCCCTTTCAACTCTCATCTTGTTAAAAACTCCATGATCCTTTCTGCTCAAAGCATCTTCCACCTTATTGGACTTCTCCAGGTGGTAGTGTATCATGCAATCATAATCCTTGAGTAGTTCAAGACATCTCCTTTTTCTCATGTTGAGTTCCTTATGAGAGAAAATATATTTCAAATTCTTGTGATCTGTATAAATATCACATTTTTAACAAGAGAGATATTATCTCCAAATCTTCAAAGAAAATATTACAACTACTAACTCAAGATCAAGAGTAGGATATTTTTTCTCATTAATTTTCAGTTGTCGTGATGCATAGTTAATAACTCTATCATTCTTCATAAGGACACAACCAAGTCCTTTATTTGAGGCATCACTATAAATAACAAACCCATCACTCCCTGATGATAGAGTCAAGATAGGATCATTGACTATTATTCTATTCAGTTCTTCGAAAAATTCTTCACACTCTTTTTTACAAACAAATTTAACCCCTTTACAGGTGATATTCGTTAATGGGTTAGCCAATCGGGAAAAATTCTGGATGAAACTTTGATAATAACCTACAAAACCAATAAAACTGCGTACCTCAGTTATACTTGTCAGTGTTGGATATTATTGGACTGACTTTGTCTTAGAATGGTCAACAGAGATTCCATCCTTAGAGAAAATATGTCCAAGAAATGATATCTCCTAAAGCCAAAATTCACACTTGCTAAACTTCCCATATAATTCATTTCTTCTGAGGGTTTTCAGAATGGTGTCCAAGTGATTTTCATGATCTTCATAGATTTTGTAGTATACTAGGATATCATTAATAAACACCACTACAAAGTCATCAATATATTCCTTGAAAAATTGATTCTTAGATCCATGAAAACATAGGGTGCATTAGTCTGCCCAAAAGGCATTACTGTAAACTCGTTATTCCTGTACCTGGTTTGAAATGCTGTTTTCGGAATGTCTTCCTTCTTCACACCCAACTGATGATATCTAGATCAAAGGTCAATCTTTGAAAAATATTGATCTAAAATAATTTGGTCGAATAAATCATCAATACGAGGTAGGGGATAATTGTTATTTATTGTTATAGCATTGATCTCCCAATAGTCAATGCACAACCTCATAGATCTATCTTTATTCTTAACAAAAAGAACATGGCCTCCCCATGGAGAAACACTAGGGAGAATAAATCCCGTTTTACTCAATTACTCTAGTTGTTTCTTTAGTTCCACTAATTCCACAGTTTCCATTCTATAAGGGGTCTTCGATACAGGCCTCAAACCAGGAATTAAATCAATGGAAAACTCAATTTCTCGTTATGGAGGATGTTTGGGTAAATCTTCTGAAAACACATAAACATATTATTTCACAATAGGTACGTCCTGTATTTGAACATTCTTTTCCTCACCCACAATTATCTCATTCTCTTCCTCACTAATAATTGAATTTAGTCGAGCTACTAGGGGTGGATCTAGATAAGAATAAGGTGGTGACGTTTCTGCTCTAAAGATAAGGTACTCCTTATCATCATCGAAAATTGAATCCTTTTTATTTTTACAATAAATTTTCACATCATGGTCTGCAAGCCAATCCATTTTGAAAATTATTTCAAATTAAATCATGGGTATGATGATGATATTAGTTGATAAAGAAAATTTATATTCCCTAATGGGAACTGATTCACAAAACATTGTTGCAATGATACTTACCTTAGGAGTTTTGACTGACAACCCCCTTATTAAATCAAATTGGAAATATCTAATTTTCTTAGCAAACTAGGATGATATGAAAAAATGTGATGATCCAGAATTAAATAAAGAATTTTCTAAACTTGACGAAACCATTAAATTACTTTCCACCATGTCTTTCGGAGCTTCAACCTCAACAATAGTGATCACATAAGCTTGGCCTTGATCCCTTGGCCTTTTTTGAGGTAAGTTTCCCTGACGCTTAGGATATTCATTTTCATAATTTCCCACCTCCCTGAAATTTTATCATTGAACATTGGAAGCATATTTATTTCTCTTAAAATCACCAGAAAGATGGTCTTTCTGTCCACAATTTTAGCATACTCCTTTTCCTTTTAGAGAGGCACCAGGGTGCTTCCTTCCACAATCATCACAGGGTGGAAATTCAATTCTTCCCTTCTTCCCTGTTTCCTTATTTACTTTCCCAAAGTCTTCAGTTAATCTCTTCTTTTCCTTCTTTGATTTATAGTCATATAACTTAGAGAATTCCTTTTATTTCTTTATAGCACAACAACCAATATCTTCATATGATGAGAAGGATTATGATACTAATTCTCGATGCAGAATTGGTTTTAACCCATAAAAAAATGGTCAATATTACTTCTTGGGTTACGTATATAATCTGCATAATTCCTTTCTAACCTTGTAAAGTTAGATTCATACTTTGCGATATTCTCATCCTTGTTTTTCCTTAGACTCAGAAATTGCCTTTCCATATCTTCTCGATGGACACAAGGAAAGTATTTTTCTAAGAAAAGTTCTTTAAACTCCCTCCATTTCATACTGGAAACTTATTCATCTTCCTTTGTGTTTTGAATCAATGACTACCATTGATAAGCATCTCTAGTGAGGAAATAAACTGTCATGATAACGTTTTCCCATTCGCTACTCCCCGAAGCATGAAATATTTTTTCTAAGGAATTTATCCATTTCTCAGCCACTAATAGATTTGTACTCCCATTGAATGTTGGTGGTTGTTTCCTCATGAAGCGGTCTAACATTGATCCTCCGTGTTGTGGATCAGGGTGCTCCATAAGGGTAAGGTTATTATTCATAACCGGTGTGAGTTGTCTCGGTATGGTGATAAGATAATCATCACCAGTTGCATCACCATCTCCGCTATAATTATCTTGAGTAAGAGAGAAATATTTTCATGGATTATGTGAATTGATACAGTTTCTATTCTTTCCACTTGGTGCCATTTCTAAAGAATGGCATAAACTATATTAGTTTATGAATCGAAATACATAATTCCAAACTTGTAAAACACTTAACCTGAATTGAATATATTATGGATATAATCCATAATTATAAAAAATGTTTTCTTTGAGGAATTATATACTTATAAACCCTTTATAATGGTTTGTAAAGAAAATGAGAATTATCCTAAGCATATCCCCTGGGAGTGTTGTAACCAATAGTGCAGCAAGGCCCGTTGTCGTGCACCAGTTCCCGTTCGAGTCTAGCTCAAAGTAGTGTTTTAGGGTTTTACCCCTAGGTACATCAGTTTCAGTGCCGCCTCTACCTGCTTGTATCCAGATAGGGATGTATTTCTTGGAAAACTCAAAAAATCTCTACAGTACCAAAATTATAGGAATTTCCTCTATACTAATCCTCAAAGTCTATCTTAGGGCTTTGTGCTCTAATTAGAGTTTATCTAAAACTAGTTTACAAGGATTGTACTAAACTTCCTCTGAAACCAACTGTAACACCCCGACCCCAGTTAACCAGAGTCGGTGCATTATTACATAACATTGGCATGATCACAAGGAAATCATGTCCCGAAATATGCATCAATTTAGTATTATTGGAAACAAGATTCATACATAAGTTCTTCTTTACAACATGAAAAGAAATAGAACACTAATTTATTTCATTAGAAACATCCAAGACTCCTAGAATATTCCTGCAAGTCACTCATAACTAACTTCTTCATATCCTAGGAAAATGAAACATAAGAAAGGGGTGAGCTCAAACACCCTTTAAGGGTAAGAAATATAGCAGATGATAACATAAATATAAAGTATGGTGAATAATTGAAAACACACGCCTTTACCAATAATAAACATGAACATTTTTATGGTAGGAATATGAGATAAGTAAATAATTCCATAAAAAAACATAATCATAGGTTTTATACTAGTCAAATGACCACATGAAGCATCAATATTATTTTCATAATGAAGGAATGTATAATGCCAGACATTCTAAAACATTTTTTCAAGCCCTCGACCAAGACGTCTAAAAATAATTAAGGCCTTGGCCAAAACCATATATAAAATTTGGAAAGGCCTTGGACAATTCCATGTCTAGTTGTCTCATGAGGCCTACTGATGCATCGAGGAGCTATAGCAGGCTCCACCCATCACTTACTAAGTCCAATACATTCCTCATATAAAAAGGTTTAAATATAACATAAATATTCGTATTAAAACTAGCATACGAAATGTCAATACTTTCACCATAAAACAAGAATGGTTTAAAAATAACACATCCACAGTCAAACAAATCACAAAACCTTTAATAAAATATGTAATATTGGTATCATAAAGAATAAACTTCAAACCAGTATAAAATCCATCAAAGGATGTTGGCATAGATGAAATCAAAACTATTTGAGAGAAACATCTCTTTTTTTGAAATCATATATTGTAACATAATTATAAAAGAAAACATTTATTTTGAAAATATTCTTATAATATTGTAAAGTCAGTTTTGACATTTTTATAATGGTGGAGAAAAACAGCACCCACCATATAAGTTAAAAAATACATTCTTACCTTAATTTAGTCAAAAATGTCATAAAGTAACCTGTTTGGAAAATGGATGAAAGATTCCTTTCAAAACATATAAGTTCAAATAAGGGTATAAATGACTTTAACCCATTTTCTAGTAAATAGTAATTTTTTTTGAAATACATTTTTATGAAACATGGATGTGGATGATAAAGAGGACCCAACAGATACTTATGTAAAAACAACCTTGGATAATAAAGAGACTGTATAATTAACCCCTACCTTGTACTCTTCGTTGGTCGATGGTATATTAAAATCCTATATAATAGTTAAATCATTATTATTAAATTATAAAAGAACCATATGCCTAAATATGATATCATATATGATCTTCTAATATTTCTTTGTTAATAATATTTTAGTATTATCATCGTTTCGGGTGTTAACTGATTCAATTTTCTTTATATGATTTGTTATGTAAGTAATGTTTGTTATAGATAGAATGTATATTATTAATATTTATAATGATATTAAGTATTTAAATATCATTTTTAAATATCAAATGAAAATTATTATTGAATGGATACGATGGGGAATGAATCTCATCGCGTTCGTGGAGACAGTAATCCGTACGTACACACGAGTGACAATATCATTATTTTGATATTAAAGTCATATATAATTGGATGGAATATCATATATACATGATCATTATCATGTTATTTTTATTATTTTCATCATTTATACTCATTATTATACCCATCCAAATGATGAAGTGTTTGAATAACAAACTACACCACGACGTGGAGACGATAATACGTACATACGCACTTATTGTGACTTTTTCATTTATAGGATGGATAGAATAATGAATATAATTATACCATTTTTATAATAACATCACAGTGTATATAATATTTTGGAGTTATTATTTTATAATGGAAACAACAAAGAAATAGGAAGTGGAAGATGGAATGAACTTGAAAGAGGTGATGAAATATTTACCTCTTCTTCTAGTTTTTTCTTTTCATTTGATGAAAAGGGCTACTTAGGTTGGGATTATAACTAAAGAAAGTCCTCTAGGATGAAGTAAGGACAGTTGGGAGTATTTTTGGGCTGGTTTTGGCCGATCCAAATGGCTTTTAAGGTTTGAATTTTAGAGAAGTGGAAGTGCCCTTTTATAAGAGGGGTGAGGGGAACCTTAGGAAAAGATTGAAAGATTATTTTATAATAAAATTATTTCCAGTTTCTAATGGCTACACATTATCTATTTTGAGTATAATGTGGGTATGGGTTGAAAACCACTCAACCAATATGTTTTAGACAGGTTTGGGTCACTATATTTATCTTATCTTTTAGATTTAACTCTTAGTTAATTAGTTTGACATTTACCATGTCTCTTTGTATTCTTATATTATATGGTTAATAAAATTATTATAAACATCGAAGATAACCATAAGTGGTTCTGTATTAATATATATATAACCTTATCTAAGTCATTTGGACTAACCTTTTATTTTTAGGAATATTATATCAATCAATTATATAATATTTGTTTTAAAAACTCTTTTATGTCAATTTTGACACTATTTTCTATTATGTTTTTGTTAAATTCATAACAGCATTATTACTTCAAAAAAAAACTCATTTAACCAACCCTAACATGTCATATTAACCTATAAAATTAGTTTAATTCATAAAAAGTGTCAAATTAAAAATATTTGGATATTTATAATATCCATTATTTAATATTTCATTAATAAGGTAATTATTGCATCATCATTGTGTCATAAATATATTAAATTATTTAATGTCTAAAAATTATAAATAAAATAAAATTACATAGTAAATATTCTTATATTTCTAATGAATATTTATAGTCAAATTTATCTTCTGTGTAATCCTATATTAAATTTTTTTAGTTATTAAACATTGAATTTAACATTTTTAACTCTTCTCTGAATTAAATAATAATAAATGTCCTAATCTAATCCAAGTAGACCTAAAGGATAATATTTTATTTATAAGGTTATTTTTGGTCTAATTAAACTTATCCAATATAATTAGGAAATGTTTGAGGGTAATAATAATATCATTTTTACCCTTAATTACCCTATTTACCTTTAACCGTGGTAAATAAAAGTCAAAAGTTACTATTCACCAAAAATTATTTTTATCTTATTAAGTCAAATTTTACTTACTGATATCAACTATATCTCTTTGATTTATTGAAATTAAATTCATATAAGCAGTAAAATTAAGTTTTATACCAATTTCCAAAAGCTCCTTGGAGGTGGGTAAAAGACGGTAAAAAGTTCGATAAATTTTTTATATATCTAAAATTATTATAAACTAAATCCATTGAGTTACATTGTACTTATATAGGTATTATGTTTCTATTTTGACCTAAAACAAATTTAAATAAAATAAATAATTATTTAAATCCAATGTTGGTTTTAAACTATAACTCAGAGTTTTTCACTATTCATCCAAAATTAAAAGTTTTCAGAAAATACCAAAAATTCACCCTAAGCTAATTTCGATATTATGAATCCAAAAATGAAGCCCATTTTGAAAGATAAAATTTATAAAATTTCAAAAAGTGGGTATTACTATTCATAACGGCTAGTTTGATTAGTTGCGATGTGTTAGAATCTCGAAGTTGCGTACAATGTAAGCTATTGCGTTATTAAATGGAAAACATACCGTAGAAGTTTCGGCTGTTAAAATTTTCATGCTGATTTTATTTAAAGAGAATTTAATATCCCTATATTTTGAATGAGGTATTGATTATGGATTTTCTTGATGAATTATTGTGTGAAAAGTTAGGTTCCATACACGATCATCCTAATCTTGATGGAACTATAGGAATGGGATATTTATTTATTTATTTGAATAAAGTATAAGAATAGTTTGTTAAGTTGATTTTAAAAATGAGGCTACCATGAAAATAAGGGTTTAAATTTTGTTGATAAAAATGTAATATTTCTCAAATCATCAAACATTTGTACCAGTAATATTCTTTAAGACACATATACTATGCTACGATCATGTGATGTGATTTGAAAAAATTTATCATACTATTTGAGGTACATTCATTAGAAAATCGATATAGGTTCGTATAAAATAATTAAGAGTCCCAATAATAACACATGATTATAAACATAAATAATGTAAATCTATAGTACGCTATATAACATTTATGTTATGTTATATTCATTTGATGTGAACAGAAACAATTTAGCATACTATTTTTGGGACATTCCTTGGAAAAGCAAATTAGTATCATAGAACACAATTGAGAATCCCCTGAATAGTATTATACACATCAATAAAGTGAATCCATAATATTTTATTTGACATATATGCTATTCCATATTCATGCAGCGTGAATTGGAAAAATTTATCCTAATATATGTGCAATATATAGCTGGAAAAATTAATTTATAAGAATGATATGAAATACATTATATATAAATATAGAGAGCATACAATTTTCTACCATGAAAAAATACTATGAATAATTATTTGGAACCAATATGCTTACGTCTTCATACTGGTAATAAGGATTTTCAATAATTCCATTGGATACATGAAATATGTGGAGACGAAGTCATTTTTGGAGAGAGGTGAAGTTTTTTTAGTATCAAGAATAGTTGAACGGTTAACCATATGGTTTGGGGTTATAAAAAGTTAAACTCTTATTTATTTTCTATTAATACAAGGATATACCTTTCTAATTTTAATCAAGAATTTGGGAGAAGTGTCTATCCCAAGCTGATGTTCATATTTTTCTCTATTTGAGTTTTGAAAAGAAATTAGTTCTTTTAATAAAGGACAAAATTCTATATAAAGTTATATAATATGCGACATGTTTTTTTATGTTCTATGATAAATAATATTCTATGTTCTATTATAAGTGATGTGCAATGATAATTTCCATGCAAAGGGATGTGTTATTCTATGTGCTATTCCAAGTGAATTTATATTATAAGTGCTATGCTATGAAAATTTCCATGCTAATTTCTATGAAATTAGAAGTTCTATGATAAGTGATATGACACAAAAATTTCTATTCTATGTGTTATCCTAATTGAATTGCTATACTACATGCTATGTGAAGTGAATTTTCTATGTAGGTTAAGAGCTATGTGAGTTACACTTTTATATAATTTCATAAAGAGAGTGTCATGTACTTGAAAAATAATTAAAGGTATTTTGAGGAATCAATTTTATAATCATAAAGGAAGTGGTCCAACAATATACGACATATCATTTATGCTTTTCTATGACCATTTCATGAGAATAGGAACAATTTAGAATACTATTAGAAGAATATACAGTTAAATGGAAATGTGACATGTTATGCAATGCAAGCATTAGTTTGATAAGAATCAATGAATTGTTTAAAAAGATTGAGACTTATCATATATTCTATGATATGATCATTTTATGAGAATGGGTACAATTTATTAGAATATTTGAGTAATATACATTTGAAAAGAAAAGTGAAGTGGTATACAATGTGAGCGTCAATATGCTAAGCATTGATAAGGTGAACCATCAGTATAAAACTTATCATATATTTAATTCTATGATAATTTGATGAGACAAGGAATAATTTGGAATAGTATTTGAATTATACATAGTAAATAAAAAAAGTATGTACAAGGAGCACTAGTGGAGAAGTCCATGCAATACTCATGATTTCTTGAAGTATTTGAATTGATAATTTGGAGATGGATATATCTGAGTTGTGAAAGTTTAATCTTGCATAAAATAATATTAAAGAATTTATTTGAACCTCCTGAACAAACTAATTTAGGTCAGTACTTTATTTGATAGAAGGAACCATATCCCTTATAATGCTTCACTGAGGCAACTGATCAAATACAGGTGCTCAGAAATCATTGAGATAGAAAAAAATATTGCAAAGGTTCCTGAAGTGTAAATGAGAAAGTGTCAACCAACAATATCATGGAGGAAGATCAATAGATAAACTTATAGTGGATCAAACCTTGAAGAATGGAGGAAGTATTTTGGTTGGATTTGGGAGTAGGAGAAGTATTTTGGGCGATTCGGGAGAAAAATTCTATAGTGCAAATTTTGGATTAGGCTAGTGTGGATTCTGATAACAATGTGGGATTCTATATAAAGAAACTACTATGTGGATTTAGGAGAGATACAATGTTACTTTGTATAGAAAATTATAATTATTTAAATAATTATAGTCGATAATCCATGTTGGGGATAATAACCAACAATACAATGAGTAGTTTTTTTATCGAACATTGTAAATCCTTATGTTCTGTACCTTTGAATTTATATCATTATTCAAGGTAATGATGAAGGACATAAGAAGAGTGGATTGAGGATTTAACCATCCATATAGTTTTAATTCAATTGATAATATATATAAAAATAAAAATGTATTATTGATTCAACCCACCCCTCTTAGTGGTCACACACTGATATGGGCACTTCAATCGGTATCAGAGGGAGGCAACCTCTGAAAGATCCAAAACAATTCTATGGATTGAGAATATATATTTAGTAAATAGTATGGGTATTAAAATTTTCAATGATGATAACTATCATGTTAGGAAAAATATGATGATACAGTATCTCCTATCACTTGGGGTTTAAGTGAGAGATTCAATTACAGTGTGATATCCACCATATGATGGAAATTATCCTATGAATTTTTATGATAATTGTAACTTGGAGATAGATGGAAATGATCAAAATAAAATCTTTATGGATATATTAGAAAAGTTATACACTAAACTAATGGGTCTCCAAACTGAAAAGGAAATCTGAGATAGAATGAGATGTAGTTATAAAAGAAATATTAATGTTGAAGAAGACAAACTGAAAATAAATAGAAGCAGATATGAAGATATTAAAGTGGGTGATGATGAAATTTATGAGGACTAAATTACTAGAGTAAATGATATTTCTAGTATCATCAGAGGTTTTGGATAGAATCTATATGATTAAACCATTGTGAATAAGCTAATGAGAAACGTTCTAGGTATATTTGATTAAATTTTTTTTCATTGGAAGACTTAGTAGATGGATCACTATATGAACTCCGTAACATTCTCAAAGCTTATGAAATGTTAAAAATACCAAATTTTAAGAATAAATAAAAAGATTATATATCCATTAAATCCATGATAAAATGTATAACTATATTTCAAGAGGAACTAAAATCACGTGTTTATGGGGATACTGATGTTGAATAGGAATACAATCGAATGAGGGCCTTGTTTACAAGGATGTATAAAAGAGACAAGAGATAAAAAGGAAAGAAGCTGCAAAAATTATTTGACTATAATAAGTTAGGAAATTTTTCATATGAATATCCAAATAATAAATCTAATGTCACTTAATCTAGTGAAGGAGAATAATACTTCAAGAAAATGATTAAGAAATAATAATGGATGAGTTTTAGAGGAAAAAAAAGAAGTACTCAAAGAAAAAAAGAAGAAATACGATGAGCTGGGAAATTGATGAATCTTTATCATCAAGTAGTGGGATATAAGTTGAATGAAATTTTATAAATTATATGTGTTTGATGGGAAAAAAAAATAGATAAAGACACATTAGAAGGTGCAGATGATAAAGAGGTAACTGAGCTAGAATGGTACTTGAAAGATAATATAGAAACTACTCTTGAGAATAATATGAATCTTAATAAATAAAAAAGAAAACCGATAATGGAAAATGAATAGCATGTCTAGAAATAAGAGACACCTCTTAATGAGATAATTTAATATGTGAAGAAGGTATCAGAGCTAGAAAGGAAACTAAAAGATTTTGAATGACATTCACATGGATGAGAAGAATTCAATAAAGATGATACCAATTTCATTGAAATGAACAAAAAAAGGTTGAAGATAACTGAACTTCATAATATGGTGAATGATTTTGAATAAAAACTTGTTGAGAAATGGGTAGAATTATCTAAGACATTGCCTTTGTTCCGTTCAACTCAAATTTAGTTGAATAAGACAAAATAAGACTTCCCCAAAGTTTCTGAGCTTAAGGGGGAATCTTGTAATGTTGCAGATAATATGGATCCATAAAAAAAAGGGTTTTCAACTAATGAATCACAATGTACATCTATTATTTATTAAAATAATTTAATGAGTGAGAAGCCTGAATCTGGATAGACTATAAGAACAAATGATAAAACATCATTCACAAAGGAAGACTTGACTAATTCATCAAGAATTTTTCTTCCTAAGAAAAAAATCCCATAGTCTATAAAAATATAGAAATAACAGTCATCAGAAAATAATTATTATTAGTATGGAAGAGAAAGTTTAAAATGTCATTACTAGTGTTGTGGAGTGTTTGGTCATAAATCATATCCATATTGGTATAAAATTTATCTACTAGTAATGGGGTATGAATCAAGGGGGAGAATCACAGAATTGATAAGATCATGTTATTAGAGATAGAGTTCCATGACCAAAACATAATCCAAACTATCAAAATAGAATAAATTTGAATTCATGAAGGATGTTTTTGGAAGATGTGGTCTAGAAGGTCAAAAATTTGAGAAATGTATAATTTTCCGACTAAGAGAAATTTAACAAAATGTCAATATGAAGATAATACAATTGGTAAAGGAAGAAACAATCACTAGTCTATTATGTGAGAAACTAGAACAACTTGTGAACATTAAGAAATAATGCTTACTTATCTAGGATGAATAACTAACTAAGGATAAAAAATAGAGAAAGATCGTAAAATTGATGAGGAAAAATGAAATAAATCAGTGATTGTTGAAGAAGATAATGATAATAAAAAGTCACCGACATGTGATGAATTAAAAAAATTAGTGTGAAAGATAAGAAAAAACTGGGAATGACATAAGATATTGTGTAACAATTCTACCATACTAAGATGAAATCATGGATAAGGTGTGGAAAGTAAAAATCAATGAATCTAATAATAAAAAATAAAGTATATCCATATTAAAAGTATCAAGTGATGAGGGAATATAAATCACACCTTATAAGGAATATTAGAAGAAGAAGATGTCCAGATAGATTGGAAGATCTCAATATAAATTTTATATTTGAGAAACCCAGAGGTCCCGCTTTATTCCATTATATATATATTATTTTTACTAACATATAGGGAATTGAAGAAGATGTATTCATATCTTTAGGGGGATCATTGATGAGATGAACCTATTAAATCATCATTTCATATTGAATGTGGAACTTCCAAACAACTTTATAAAATTGGAATACGGGGCATTAGAATAACACTCTCACACCTCATTCTAAATTTTATAAATCATATCATTGATGGTGGAGTGCATATTTGATGTAATGATGAGACAAAGTGGGAGATATATATTTTTCACTTGAACTATTTTGATGTGTCTATTGAAGTGATTTCATGATAAATTATTTAATTGATGAATCTAATTATTCTTGATCCCTATAATGATAATTGAAAATTTTTAGCAAGATTTCACATGTATTCTATTTTATTGATTACTTAAACATACTTGTATATATCTCACTTGGTTTTTACACAGGGTTAGACCATGTTGACTTAGAGTTGATTAAATACAGGCACTTTTCTAAGAGAACCATGTGAGATCATTCCTCTCTTAGAAGTGATATTGAAATTTTCATATTAGTGGGATGATCATGCTTTTGTGATGAAATACAAGGTGATAAGACCCCATTTACAAATTTCATATTGATTTTCAATAAGGGGGAGAAAGTAAGAACCACATATTGACTTATGAAATGTGATTATATTGAAAAAATTTCAAAGAGGGACACTATTGTTCCTAGGTTGCATTGTTTTTCTCAGTAATCCAATTTTTATTGGTGGATGAATTGGTGATTCTTTGAGAATTGTTATGGCTTAGAAAATTCTCCTTGAAATTGTGAGGATTGTTGAACTAATCTAAAATCTCATGGACTTGTGTAAATTCTGACACATTTCTTTCAACATGAAAGATTATTTAAGGTTATGAAAATATTCCTCTATATATAAATGTTACCTAAAGGCCACATAATATCTTTATATTTTTTTAAAGTATTGAATATGGGTTTTCATTTTGAACGATTGTTTCAGAAGTCAGGTTCCATGCCGGATCATTCAAAACTCAATGGAATTAAGAAATTCGGCTACATATGGATTTTTAAAAAGTTTAAGATCACTTTGAAAGTTGAGTTTGTGAATGAGGGATGAATTGAGGTTTACATATAATAATGGAAAAGTTATAAAATCATCAAAACAATTTACCAATAGTTTGTTTTATCACACATATAGTATTCTATGATCATGTTAGGTGCATATAAAAATCTAGAATAATATTTTTGGTACATTCATTGGAGATAATAAGGTTTATAAAACACAATTGAGAAGCCCATGTGTTCTATAGTACACTAAACATAAATAATGTGAATCCAAAATATTCTATTTGACATATATTATATGATATATTCAAGATATGTTCATAGAAACAATTTATCATACTTTTTAAGGCATATTAAGTGGATGAAAAAATATGTTCATAGAACACAATTGAGAAGCCCATGCAGAGTATGATAACCATCAATAAAGTGAAGCCAAAGTATGTTATTCGACATATATACTATGATATATTCATGTAATATGAATTAGTACCATTTATAATACTATATGTTCAATATAAAAATGATAAGCATACTATTTGATAATTCTATTAAATACATCCTACAGAAATAAAGAGAACATGTAGTTTTCTACCATGGAAAAATGCCATACAGAATTTGGAGGATAGAGTATGCAAACATCCACACATTGGTAAGAGGAGTTTTCAAAAATTCCATGTGGTATGTGAAATATGCAGAGGTGAATTTGTTTACAGAGAGAGGAGAAGTATTTTTTTGGCATCACCAACAATTGAATGGTTAACCTTATTTTTTTATTGCTATCACGTGTTAACTTCTTATTTATTTACTATAAATACATGGATAACTCTCTCTAATTTTAATAATGAATTTTGGATAAGTGTTTTTCCAAAGCCAAAGATCTTGTTTTTCTACATTTGAGATCTGCAAAGAAAGCTGTTCTTTAAGTGAAGGATAAAATTTTAGGTGAACTTCTATACTAAGTTAACTTCTATGCTAAGTGGAATGTTATGTGATATGCTAAGTGCTATGCTAAGTGTTATGCTAAGTGATGTTCTATCCTAATTATCTTACTTGGATATGTTTTATGATAAGTGTTAATCCAAGCAAATTTTTATGATGATCAAATTTTTATGTTAAGTTCCCTGAAAATAGAAGTTTTATACTATGTTTTGTGCCAAGAGAATTTGTACCCTAATTTATATGATAATAATATTTCCATGCTAATTTCTATATGGAGGTAATTTCTATGCTAAGGGTTATGGAGGTAAATTACTATTCTAATTACACTTTTTTGTAATTCAATAGAGAGAGTGTTACATTCTTGAAAAATAATTAAATGTATTTTGAATAATCATTTTTCTAAACATCAAGGAAGTGGTCTAATAGTATACCAATAATCATATATGATATTTTAGGATCATTTCATGAGAATAGGAACAATTTAGAATATTTGTTAAGAATATACAGTTTAATAGTAAAGTAAAGGGTTATATGATTGAAGCATCGGTTTTCTATGAATCAAGGAAGTGGTCCAAAAATATGTGACTTATAATATATGATATGTTGTGATCATTTGAAGAGAGTTGGAATAATTTGACATACTATTTGAGTAATATAAATTTGAAAAGAAAAGTGAAGTGGTATATGATGTGAGAATTATTATGCTAAGCATTAATAAATTGAACCAATAGTACGTGACTTATCATATATTCTATTCTATTATATGATCATTTAATGATCATTGGAATATTTTAGAAAATAATTTAATTAGAAAAGTTAAAGAAGAAAAGAAGGTATAAGGAGAACATGTTGAGATGTCCCTAAATTACTCATGACTTCATGAAGTATTCAAATTAAGAATATGCAGATTGAAAATTATGAGTTGTGAAAGTTTAGAATTTCACAAAATAATATTGAATAATTTGTGTGCACCTATTTCACACATTAATTGAGGTCATGAATTATTTAGGAAAAAGGAATCATATCCCGAGAAGTTTTTCACGGAGGCAACTGATCAAATACAGGTGATCAATGATCTTTGAGCAAGACCAGCTGTCTACGAAGGTTATTGATGTATACACTGGAAAGTGTCATCTATAAAGAACATGGATAAATATTAATAGATCAACCTATAATGGATAAAGTCTTGAATAAAGTATAAAGTCTTTTAGTTCAAGATGTTATAAGGATAAGTCTTTTGTGTTATTCAGGAACAAAATTCTTTAGTATAGATTCTGGAGTAGGCCAGTTTGGATTCTGATAACACAATTGAATACAGTATAAAGAACCTCTTTTAAGATTCAGGAGATATATTGTGTGACTATGTATTGAACATTTTAATTTTTTAAAAGATTATAGTAGATAATTTATATCGGGAAGAATAACCAGCATTGCAAGAAGTACACCTTTTTATCAAAACTTATAAATCCTTGTGTTATGTGAATTTGTATTTAAAACATTCTTTGAGGTAATTCTGAGAGACACAAGAAGAGTGGATTGAGGATTGAACCAACAACTGACATTTAATTGAACAAAGGGATCTTGATTCACCCCTCCCACACTCAATGATCTCACAATGATTTTGGACCTTCACAGGTTATAGGAAAAGTGAGTGAAAAAGAAGTCGTAAATGAACCAGATAATGATGATGTTGGTTAATATCAAACTAGTGATGATAAAGGAATTTTTTGTAATGATAAAGTGAAACATTATAGGCTAAAGAAGAATGTGTAACCATAAAATATAAATATAAATAATAATGGACAAGTTCAGACTACAATGATGTTGTGACTGGAAAAATAAAAACCCTTATTTCCCAAGTTGAGATATAATCAGTTACTGAGTTTATTGAGAATAAATAATGGATTGATGTTATAAATGAGTAAGAACACTATATTGAAAGGAATTCCAATCTATATCATGTTTTAATACCAAAATGTAATAATTTAATTAGAACTAAGTGAGTATTCAGATTCAAGTTCAATGAGAAATTTAATGTTTCAAGAAACAAACCCAAACTAGTTTGAAATGTATAATCTAAGGTTGGAGCAGTTTATTTATAATAAACATTTTCTAATTATATAATAATTGAATTAATAAAGATTTTCTTAGTTGTTACAACTCAATATAATTAAAAAATACATCAAATAGGTTTCAAGTCATATATATTTAACAGAGATATTTAAGATGTATATATTGAACAACCTAAAGGTTGTTTTTTTTAAAAATGGTCAAAATATTGTGTGTAGGGTGAAGAATGATTTATATGAGAACAAATAGTCCCCTAGAGCCTAGTATTCAAAATTTTACAGCTTCTTGAGAGACATGAAATTAACTAAATTGAAATTTGACAACAATATTAATATAAAATAGATGATAATATGTAATATTATTATCATTATTTATATTGATATAATTATGTTCATTTTATATAAGGAGTATTCTTGTAAACAGTTTGTAAGGAATATAAAAACCAATGTGAAATATCTATTCTTCGATAGATGATTATTTTTCTAGGATTGAATGTTGTGCAAAAACAATATTTCATTTTTCTATACCAAGAAAAATATACCAAGTAATTATTGAAATAGTTTGGTGGGGATGATTCCAAATAGTTTTAAACACCCATACAAGTTGGGATAAATCTAATCAAGTAAGTTTAAGGATAAAATATAAATAATAAGAAATTAAGAAGGTTGATTAGATGTTTTTTTTAATATAAGTACAACAACAATTGAAATTGTCTATGCAATGAAACTATTTTCAAGGTATTAAAGTGATCCAAAATAATCACCCTTGATGGTTTCTAAGAGAGTTATCAAAAACATCAAAGGTACTCTGAATTTTGGGTTGATGCCTAAAAGAGTTGATCACTTGAAACTTCTTAGAAACACTAATTTTAATTGGAAAAGAGACTATGGTAAAATGAAATTTATATTAGGAAGTATATTATTTTTTGGGAGAAATATACGTGAGTTTTAATTTCAAAAATAAATTCAAAAACATTAATACATATATATTCTTAGTATATAACTACTATACATGCTTGCACACAAATTATTTAGATAAGAGATAAGTTGGAATATTTTAATGTGAGAATTTATAATTGATTGATAATTTAATCTGATAATCATAGCTCAATTGTTCTTCCAAAGAATCCAGAAAAATATTATAGATATAAAAAATTGGAATGAGATATAATTTTATCAATGAGATGGTTGGAAATTGAGATTTGATACAAGAATTCATTTCTAAAAGGGATCTAATTGATGATATCTTCTCCAAGTCCATGCATAATGATAGATTTGATGGTTTGAGTTTGAATATTCATGTAGAGTCTTTCCCTATCACTTGATGTGCTTTGGAATACGCCAAATTACATTTGAATCTTTTTTAAAAGGGGTAGAAGATACAAAAATCATATGTATTACTATTTTGAATTAAATGATGTTATTATCACAAAAAGTGTGATAAATGAGTGAGTTGATTGAAGTGGAGAGAATCAAAATCATATGGAAATAATTTTCTTATCATTATAGGATAGAAATATCTCATGAAAATTATTTGTCCAGTAGTGTAGAACTAGGATATTTATATTTGATAACAGAAATGATTTTGAAAAATCTAATATAAAATTTTGGGCTTTACATTGAATATTATGGTGATGATTAAATAACCCTTATAATAAATGATTAAGTATTGTATTTTTTTCATTAATTTTTAAGAATAATTGGAATCTATTGAGAATGTTTTATGAGATGATTATAACGTTTTTGAGTTAATTTGAGATTGATGAAAGAGTTTTAATTTAATTTGATAACCCTAGATAAAAGTTCTGGTAGTTACAAATTTTAATGAAATTAGAAATGGAAAACCCATAGATCAATACATAAGTGTTAAAATATCTAATATGTAAGTATTTTCATAAGAAATACATAAGGTTACTCTAACTGAAAATTGGAAAAGACATCTTTAATCTATAATGTCATATGTAAGAGTCTTAAGATGATATGCAATAAGCATTTAGAGTTAAATAAAAAGTTTGCAATGGAAATATCTTTTTGTGATACATAATATATGTTCAAAGAATACATAATATATTTGTTTAAACTTATAGTAAAATATAGAAAATAGAATATCTTACCATGATACATAAGACATGTTTAGATAATATGTAATATATGTTTTGATGCTCATACAAAAATGTGGAAAAAGGAAAAACCTTATGTTTATATTTAAGAAACTTCCATTTCATACTAAAGAGTTTCTAAAATTGTAAAATTGATAATGTTTTTATTCAGAATTTTATATATAATATCCTTCAAGGAATAAGTAATATTTTGGTTGATACATAAGTTTCTAATGAATTGAAAATTTGGAAAAGTACTGAATCTCACCATTGTGATATGTAAGTTATTTCTTATGTTAGGGTTTTCAATTTGTGAAAAAATGGAAGTATATTAGCGTCCCAAATATGAATATGATAGTTTTTTATTTAATTCATAAGCATCATGATTCTTTCTTGAGTAAGTCATGATTCAATAAAATAATTTTTTTGATGAATAATGAAGAAGATAAATTGGATATGTGTAGCGAATAAGAAGATCATGGTAGTAAGTAGTCTAAGGATGAAATAAAATCTAAATATTTTTTTTTCTAATTTGATATTAATGTTCAAGTGGAAGTAATATACCCCCAAAAAAAACCATGTAAAAAATATGGTATATCATGAGAAACTCATTTGAGCCATTATAGTTTCATTTCATTTAATCATGAAAACATTGAAATTATGTTCTCATTAGATTATTAGAAATATATAGTTGTGAAAATTTTAAAAAAACATAAATATTAAAAAAAAAGTCTTATAGATATATTTATGTGATCGATCTAAATGAGTTTTGAGGACTGGGAATGATGTAGAATTAAAGTGATCAGATTTAATGGTTTAAATTTTCAATTTATAAAAGAAATATCTAGGTGAGATTATAATTACATAATAATTGAATAAGTATAAGAAGAAATTAATTATAAATTATAGAGAGAATAGATTATCGATAATCCTAAAGATATTGTTTTTTGAATGTGAAAATTATTGAGAAGAAGAAGATATTGAGATTGAGTTTGATATTGGAAATATGATACATATTTCTAAATATTCTAGTTTTCATGATCTTGATGAAGAATAATATTTTATATTTTTGAATATTATGAGTTTATTATGAAGATCTTGAATTGATGATGGAGTCCTGGATCTTGTTAGCAATCTTCTGGGTTCGATTAAAATTCTTATTTTTAATTGGTGGGAGGAAGTATAAATAATTAATTATGACACTGTAAAAAAGTCCATATACTGATATATTGTAACAACTTGATATTTTATTATATGAAATCTTTAAAATGATTCAAATGTGTTTGATAACTTTCTCAACATGCAACACCAAACTAAAAAAAATCTTTATTTCTCGTAGTAAAAATTAGATATTAATTATAGCTGTTAAAACCTCACCATTGAATTAGAGGGAATGAATAGAATTAACCACTTTATAAAATATTTATACAAACAACATATTTTTTATTTTTAATTTGAATTAAATTCATCTAGTATAACTAAAATAAAAATGAATACCATTTTAAGTTTAAAAATATATTTTTCTAAAATTTTTGTTTTATTTCAGGAAACTAATCGTATCATGATTATATAATAATAAAATATTTTTATAATATTAATAATATATTAATAATAATTTATATAACAATTTATAGGAAATAATAATAAATAATAGTTAATATTTTATAAATATGTTTTCTAATAATAACAGTTGTCCACTATATTTTAGGATTTTATTTATATATTTGCTCTAAAATTTTATAAATATAATTGGAGAAAATGAATATAATTTTTGGACAAAGAATAATAATATAATGTTAAGAATAATTTTAGGGGTTTTTCGAAAATAACTGATTTTAATTTGAATAGTGAAAAATATACTTTTTTACAAATAACATTAATTTTATGAAATCATTAGTTTATAAATATATATTTGAAATTAATAAAACGCTTTTATAAGATAAACTATTTATTTTTATGTGAATATATATTTTTAATTTTTAATTTTAATTTTAAAACTCATATTTGATATATTAAAACATAAGTAATATTTTTGGATTTTTTAATACATTATAAGTTTTTATTATAAAATTTATTATTATCACATTTATCAATTCAATCAAATGGAATGTATTTAAAATATATAATCATTGGGTCCAAATTAACTCATAAGGATCACTTTATTTTTAATTAAAAATATTTATTTACACCAGATAAAAACTTGTTACCATGATTAAATAAGGAAGGTTAAAAGTAATAATTAAAGGGTAAAGGTCTTGAAACATGATAAAAACATATATTTAATTGGTTGTATGAGGTGTGTATTAAAAATATATCTTCCCCAATAATTTTTTTATGAAATATGGACCCACTTAACATGTTTAACAAGTTCTACCTTTATATTAAGTTTAAATATTTATAATAATTTCATTCTCACCACTTATAAAAGGAGCCTCTCACCACCTCTTTACAAAGCCCCTAAAAATTATCAATCCTCCTGAAAACATACCCTTTTTACATTTTCCTAATATAATATTTCACTATCTTTAGAATTTATTCATAATATATTTTACTATGTCATTAATTTACATGTGATCTTCCAAGGAAATCTCAAAGTGCTCAACCTGAGTGATTTTTTTACCTAACATATTTGCCTTTTATTTTTATTTTACAATTATAATTTTAAAAAAAATATTTAATGAAATAATTATTGGTTATATAATTAATTTAATTATGATATGGTAATAATCATTAACCACCTTTTATATTTTTTATTGGGAAAAAGAAATCTTAATTCATGGGTTGTGCAAACTACTACCTCCATGATGCTACGTGATTCAATGTCCTTCAAAATAATACATGGATAATGTAAAATGGGAATTTAAAAAATAATTATGATATTTATATCATTTTTAATATTCTAATACATTAAACCATATAGATCATTTTTCATTTTCTATGGAAAATGAAATTGTCAACCATGCATGCGCATGGTCTGCAACATCCATATAATGATTGATTTTCATTTTTTATTTCATCACGAACTTACATGGTTCATCCATTGGATTAGATTATTTTATAAATATGATTTATATTATATCACTAAGGTTATATTATTACAAATTATAGAACCTATTGATGATATGATCAACAAATAATTATTGTTAATTTAATCTTTGAAATGAGTGAACTAAGAGTGAAATGATATATTGTTTCTAAGTAATGACTTAATATAAATTATATTCTATTTATAATTATTTATAATTATTAAATTTTACACCAATAACCACCAAATAAGATCATTATTTTTTATAATGATATTACAACTAAAAAACCTTATAATAACCCCTTAATTATGGTTGGTTCCTGTTTTTGTCTCTTTATCCACCTATAGAAAAAATACTATGTATTTCTATCATGGATTATTTTGAGAAACAATTTAATAGTATAATGTGGTATAAATATGTAAATATGATTTTTTGTTTTTTTGTTCTTTTAAGGTTATTTGAAAATTTTACTAATTAATTAAAAAAATGAATTCCATTCAGTAAGAATCACAAAAAAAGATCATTTCTGATTTCATATTCATGGTTTGTAAAAAAAATAACATAGAATTAAATTATACAATTTATAAATACATGTAACATCTATTTAAGTAACTTATATAATCTAATAGTAATGTAATTTTCAGTAAGAATAAATACAAACATAGTTTTTAATAAACTAGTTTAAAGTGATAAAGATTATATACACGCGGTGTTGAAAATATGTAAAAACAAACTAATATATATATTTATAATATGATTATAAATGAGAAATATAAATGTTTATATTTATGAATAAGGTTCTTGGGTACAAATTTAATAATCATAGTTTAATTATTCAGGTTGTTTGGGGTAACTGCATAATGAATCCAGACCGACGTAAGGATTTTTATCTGAAATTACACTCTTTGAGACATTTTTAATATTATGAGACTAATTTAATTTTTGTTTTATATTTACTACCTATTTGATATATAATATCATGGATTATATTTTAATCATGTTATTTAATTATCATTTACAGCCCTTCCATTTCAATGATTTTTTTATTAAAGTGTTGCTCAATCCCTAAGGGGTTTCTTAGTCTCAGTTCTGGTTATTTGAGACATATTACATGTTCATCATCATGTTTCCTTTTTATGGTGTTCAATTGATTTAATATCCATGACTGTTATAAACCATATTTAATTGTAATTCATTGGATAAAATAATCCATATCAAGTACTTTTCTTTAAATATTTTTTGACTCAATTGTTACCCCAGTGGTAAGAGTTATTGGTTACTCACTTTTCATTTATTGGGTTACGATTACTCACTTGAACATATTTAATATAAGTTGGGTATATTATAACTTTTATTTTTATTATGTGGTATTATATAATTATATATATTTTTACTACATAAAACCCTTTTCAAATGATTCACGATTCATGATTCATGGAATATGTTTCTTATAAAGGATATTGATAACCTAAGTCACCTTTCCTAGAGTTATATTGTTTTGTCATGAACTTCTTCTTCCATTATTGTGTTCTCACACTCTAATATTTTATTATATGGTGTTTTATAATCCCATTTTGTAAAATTATGTATTAATAAAAATTATTCATTGTTAATCTTTTTAAAATGTGATTTTAAAAAAAGGTATTTTGAAAATAATAAAATTGGTTTTTCATTTCAATTTCAAATGTTTTGTCTTCCTCTACACATTTATCCAAGATAAAATTTATTTCTTTTCAAGTATCCATATTTTGATAATATTTTCAAATTTATACATATTCAAAATATTTCATGTCACCTTTTCAAATGTTCCCTTTAAAATAGACTAGTAAATTTGTATTTTGTGTCAATGTTAAAAATATTTTCTAAAAGTTTATTTGTATGTATTCATTTCCACTCACATTTTTATTTTCAAAATGATTTACCCTAATGGGGAATATATTTCATGATATATACTTGTTATTATTTTTTTGGGATTGAACTCATGATTTCAACCAATTTGAATCTTGTGATACTATTCAAAAAATTATTTTTCAAGGGTGTTGTTATTTTATGTCAACAACCTTCTATGATTCCTTATTAGAAAGGGGTTATGTTTTATTGAAACAATCCACCTTATTTATATGTATGTCTTATGATAATTATTTGTCTAGTATTTACATATCCATATACTCATTTCTCTATACGATGTAAACATCACATTTTTCATAATTCATATTGGATGATGACCACCTGGAAAGAATGTTATTATATTAACATGGGGAAAATATTGGAATTATATATGTTTTTATTGTAATAAAAAAATTTATTGGAATGTTTAATATATATTTTTTAACCATCCACATTCATTATATAGATGGGTTATTACCTTTTTATCCCTTTTATTGACTTAGAAAAAATGTATTGGCATTCCATATGTATTCAATCCAATACAGATGATGATTAGAAAGTTCACTATGTATTATAAAACCATCCACCTCTATAATCCAGATGAGTTACGATCATGTTTTCCATTTTTTACATGTGTAAATTTATTGAAATTATTTATGAATATTTATTTCTAACATAAGTTGATTATGTATTGATATTATATATCTTTTATTATATAGGTAACTATTTTTTTATTTTGTAACAATTTTTTTAGATAATGGTATGAAAAGAATTGTTGAATCTTATGGTAAATGCATTGGACTTAATCGGTTAATTGGTGGGCATGAAATTATATAACTTCTTGATGAATTGATAGGTCTCTTGAGATAAAAAATGTTCTGTTTGTTTTATGCTTTTTCTAATAACGGGATAGTTTCTTGGCACAAGGATTTAACAGTTGTTTTTTTGATGTTGATTGTTATACATTCCATCAGTATAAGACTAGTATTATCAATTTAAATGTTTCAATTAATTTTCATGGATATATCATGCACCAATTTTCAATTTTATTATGGCTTCATGTTTTTTTACCTATTCGTGAAAAAATATTTGTTCCATGTTTATGACATGATTGCTTTAGTGTCTTGTTTCCTATTATTGATTTTTTTATCTCTCCCCTTATTATGTTTCTATTTCCCCAGTTTATGATGAAAATTAGTAAACATGAAATTTTTATAAGGATAGAACATGTGAAGAAAATTTAGGGGATATTTTTAAGAATTTTTAAAGATTTAATAGTTTCTTATAGAGGAAAAAGTGTCTTCTTGATTTAAATAACATGAGCTTTATTAGTTTGTGATGTTTTCTAATTCTTTAAACCTCGAATCCCCAAAAGATCATTGAGAGGTAATATTTGAAATAAATAATAATTTATTTTATGTATGGTTATATATAGGTATTTAAGGATTATATCAAATAAATTATATAAAGTATAGTTTAATGGAAATAGATCCATGAGCGTGGGTATGGGGCATCATTATTGGTACTGAAGGAAATGTTTAGATAACATTGGACACTTAGATATTTTCTGATGATAATTTAATGGCAGATAAGTTTAGTTTTTTCATAATAAATAAACCTTTTGAATAGTATATTATTTAATGCTAAGGAAATAATGAACATTTTATTTTGGGGATTAGTATTAGATAACATTATTAAAAACCTTAGGACAATGTATAATAATTGGATAATGTATTTTTGTTTTGGTAAAGTGGATATTATGTGGTTTTATACAGAAATACATCACTATATGGATAATATAAATTGGTTGTGTCTATAGAAAAAATTCACATATGGGTAATCACCTTGAAAAGGGTTGGTTGAGCATTGACTCAATCATCACACAGATCCACGATCAGTGGGACTAAGATGGTACACCTATCTAGAATCACATAGGGGATATGCTTTGGATAATCACAATATCATTATAAATCATTATGAATTATTGAATAATGATTTTAACTAGTTAGGTTGGAGAACCTCATGAAAAATGATCATGGATAACCAATGATTGAACAAAGAGAGACCTAGGTTGATATGAAAGTATCATATTTAAAAAAAAGGTTTTATAAGGGAAGAAATAATTAAATTAATGTTTTTATATTTATATTATGGATGTTTTCATAACCATTTTGGTTTTAGTTCTTTTTTGAGATAGGATCATGAATATGAAGCTGAGAATGGTTTTTATCTAGAAACCATCATCTCTTATATCCAAATATGGGATCATAAAAAAATGGTTAATAGTTTTAGTATATATATATATATATTATAATGGAAATGGTGAGTTTCATTATCTTACCTAAGGTAGTGAGGTTGATATCTAAATTGAAATTAAATTTATATACTATTATATATTTTCATTTTTTTATTAATATTTATCAATTATATTATTGTATGTTATAAAATTTATGAGGATTTTGTGAAACATATAAGGATTTTTCTTTAGTAGTTCAACTTTAAGGGGTTGTAAAAATATATTAAACGGAATAAATAACCTCGAAATATGATTTTATGGTCATAATTATATTTTTTGGATTAAATTTTTAAGAATACATGCTTGTGGTATGGATAACTCATATGGTTAAAATAATCTTGATATTGAAGAAATAAAGTTTAGATTGATTTTGATAAGAGTGAGTTAGATAGCATTGATAGACTTAAAATTGATTATTAGTTTAATAAAAAAGTGATCTATGATATTTTTGGGGATGTTTATCAAATTTTTGGGATTATGATATAAATTTAATAGTTTTTGACCTTATGATTTAGTGATTAATACATTGGGGGGGGGAGGGTTAAAGATAGAGTTAGTTTTGAAATAAATATACAATCTCTTTGTGGTTTAATATCTTGGAGATTCCAATGGTTTTGGGAAACAAATTTTATTGATAGTATATTATTAGGGTATGTACATACTTTAGTATATGATCGTAGGAATGATTAATATTTTTTGAGGAAGCTTATGTTGTATTTTGAGAGAAAAGATTAAAAACGAATTGGAATTAGAAAATTTTAAGAAAGTTCATGTAATTTGGGATCTCTATTTTATTTGTTAAGTTAAGAAGTCTGAGATATACCAATTCATATTAACCTAGTTTGAACCAATAATGATACAAGTTAATCTAAGAGTGAAATAGATTGAACTGAGTCTAAAACAAGTTGATTTGTGTGAACTATAGGATAACATGATAGTGTTATAAAGGCATGAATACTGATTTTAAATCTTTATATGGTTATTTATGATTGTTATCTTATAATTATATACACTAATATTAGCACTTTGGGTTTTATTAATGGTGGAATCTAAAAGGAAACAATTTAGCATTGGTTTTTATGGACAAATCATAGACTATCCCAATGGAGAACCCATCAAAATTGGACTTGAAGTGAGAAATATTATGAGTATTACAAACTAGATATCACGAAATATGATTATTAATACTAACATAGTTGAAATCAAAAATCCACTAAGGAAGATAAGGGTAAAATCTCATAGGAATTTAGGTGATAAAGATGATAAATCAAAAAAAAAATAAATTTACCACATGTAAAAAATTTGGGAATAAACATGGGGAAAAATTATATAAGGGTAGAGATGAAGGTCACCAGATCCAAAAGTGTAAGGGAAATAAAGGAGCTATAAAAATATGTTTCTTAAATTGAAAGATAGATGGGAATTATGAGACTCAATATACCAATTCAAGGGCCAACAAGGGATATAGTCACCAAAAACCATGGAAAAAAGAAAAGGCCTATGAAACTACTACTAAAGTATCAGATAGTGAGTTTTTTAGTATAGATAATGTATTGTCCTATGTCATGTAATTTTTCACTAGCTACTAGACATTCAGTTATACATTACAAAAACCCTAGTTGTATTTTTATCATATAAATTATTTTCATTATTTATGGGATGTTATTACTTTATGGTTATATATCTTAATTCATTGGTATAATTCTATATTAAATTATTATTGAGTTATCTCTATTTATAAAGTGCGTATAATAATTTTCCATATAGACAAATCTTATTCCACGTCCCAAATAAACCCATAACTACCTCATGGTGTACGGTCAATTAAGAGTACCCTATCGAAATTACTCTGATATTATGAGTCAAATTGGTAAGATTAAATTTATTTAATAGGGGAGGATAAACCACCATGAAATTTTATTATGTGAATTTATTTAAATGATTCAAAAGTGTTCAATATCTTTCTCCACAGGCGACATCAAAGTGAAATGAAACAATGATATATTTTAATAAAAATAAAAATAAAATGTATTACTATTAATTCATAGTCATTTAATTATTAGGAATGAATAAGAGTATCCTATTTATGAAATATTTATATAAAAAAAATAATTTCTACATTTTATATGAATTAAATTTAATTAATATAGAAAAAAACTATGAATATCATTTTATGCAAAAAATATATTTTTCTAAAATTATATTTTTATTTCAAGAATATAAGTACATTGTGATTAGGTAAAAATAAAATATATTTATAATATTAATAATATATAACTAATAAATTAATTAATAATTTTTGAGAAATAATAATAAAGAATAGTTAAATTAAAGATAAAGTAAAAAAGTTGGATCAGATAATGACTAAGAAGAACGTGCCACTATGTTTTCAATTTCTCCCAACCATTGCCCTAGTGTATCCTATTCCACGCTTACTGGTGTCATATGGATCATTGGTTCCTGGTGGATTTTCACTCCCTGCTCAGAATCCGATAGTAACAACTCAACTTCATTCATGTAAGACATCGTCTCCTTTTAGATCTGGTCCACATCTCATGCCTTCCTATAAGGATGTTCTTCAACGACCCCCTCATCCTCAGATGTCATCGAGAAATTTCTTCTTGGTGGCCCCCTTGGAAGAGAATAAATCCTCAAAAGGTGTGTTCTTGATTATGTCTATTTTAGTAGCATCCTTTTGGGAATCATTGACACACCTAATGTGGACTCTGCTTGTGATATTTGGAATAGAAAAACCTCTAATTTACTTATTTCATGATTTTGTGAACTAATGGGGTCTGGTATTCTAGGATAATGTGTCAGTTCTAAATCAAAAGTCCTTCAACATAGAATTGGATATAAGGTAGGATTTTTTTAAGGCTTGGTGTAAAATCCCTTGACCTCTTGGTTGTTGGATCTTATGCATATTTCAGTGGATGGTGGAGACTCATACTAGTTAGGATTCCTCCCAAGATGTAGTGTGGATATCTCTCCTAATAATTCCCCTCCTATTTACAAATGATGCCTTCTTTAATGTAATCAAAGACTCCTTGGTATTATTCCTCTGTGCTGATGGGTGCACCCTATGACACAAAGAAGAAGTGGTGGATATGGGTTTTTGTCAAAAAGGACCATTCTTAGCCTCTCCTATTATGAATCGTTCTTCATGTCAAGGGATTGAAAGATTGGTCTTAGTACATCATTTATCACTTGTCACCTAGTTTTTATTTGATATGTCACATCTATGGAAACTCATTTCTTTATCCTAGAAAATATATCAACATTGTCTAGATCACAGTCATCCAAATATATCAAGAATTATGTAGAATCGACATCAATGGGAATATTTTTTTCTATCTTGGCTAAGTTATATTTGAGATATCATTATTGGGGAAAGGAGGTTCTCCTCCTTCCATCTTCTTAGGTAGTTTCCAGCTTGTGTTCCCAAGAGTTTGTTAAACTGAGTGGCGATGTCCCTTAGTTCATAGATGTGGTCCCCTAGGAATTCCCCTCTTTCTGACTACCTGTATCAATAGAGGGACCTGAGTCCCTATAGTCTATCGCCTCCTCCATCTCCCTCTTCTAATAGTTCATTATCACCAGGACCTCATGTGACACCTCGCATTCAAATCTATGTAGTTTCTTTGTATGAACCTAATAAAATGCCTCAGATAAAGACCCCCTTTCTATCCCGGTGGCTAGTTCCCACATCTTGGATTTTTCATTCATTTATCTATATACTATACAAAGTGGTGTTCCATATGATAAAGATCCATAAAATCATTTGGAATCTTCAGCAGTGTCTTATTCGATGTTTTATTATAGATTCCACACTAGATCACAACCGAAAATCAGGGTAGATCAATCATCATTTTGGATCATGTGGGGATGGTTGTCTGAGGAAAATTCCTTACGTAACTATTTTTGATGATTTCTTTTCTCATATGGAATTATAGTAGAATGGGATTCCAATTTAAAACATATTTTCTATATAATTATCTTTATAATATTCTTGTTCCACTTGTTGTAGTACTGGATCCTAAAAAAGTTCTTCAAATATTTTGGATTATGTACAGAGAACAAGGTTACATAATTTATTGAATTCTAACCCCCAAAATGTTCACATTTGGTTATTCTAGGATCCCAATATCTCTATGGATTTCATTAAAACTTCATATTAGTTTATTACTACAAGAATCACTTCAGGAGTTCTTTATTTCATCTTCTCCTTTGTCTACACCAAATGTGGGGCATAAGCTTGAGAGTATCTTTGGTGCGATCTCATCTTCTTTATCCCAAGAGATGCATTATGTCTTGTATGTGGAGATTTAAACATTGTTGTTAATGTAAAGGAGAATAAAAGAGGATGTTCCTTTCTTAGGATATCCAATCAATATCTTTTTCATTTATGTACAATAGAAGGATTATGAATGTGGTCTACATGGGGGATCGGTTCACTTGGTGTAACAACCAGAGAGGAAGAAATCAAACTTGGTGTTGTATCGACTGATGTCTTGAAAACTTTTATGAAATATATTCACTTCTAGATATTAAGTTCTCCCATTCTGTTCATATCTTGTCGAATTACTCTCTTTTATTTATTTTCTTGGATCCCAAGAATGGTAGATGTCAATGTTTCCATTTTTCTCACCCCTGGGTAGAAGGCCCAAGATTTTCAGACCTAGAGACAGAGTTTTAGATTATACCCTCTCAAGGAAATTCATGGTTGTATATTCCCAAAAAAGTGATATTCCCCAGGGGTGACCTCCAAACATGGATAAGGAATCAACCCCCCTGTGTCAGGATTTGGAGGCAATAAATATTAAAGATGAACTATTTGAGTCTAATCAAGATAATGAATGGGATGAATCCTTATTCAGTGATATTATTGATAAGAAGAATATCATGGATGATATGGTTTTGAATAAGGAATATCTTTCTTCTGATCAATCGATAATTAAATTTATTCAGGAAGGTGATCATAACTATGGTTTTTTAATGCATGCATTAAAGATGACATATCAAGATACCTAATACACTCATGGAGGATGGATCATAATCATAATATTATGATGTGGTGAGAGGAATGTATGATATACATTAAAATATGAAATTGCTGGTCCCAACCCTCTCCGACATGGAGTTTACCTATGGGGTCTTGCAATGCTATTTGACAATATTCCTCATGTGGTTACTGATATTGATATTGAGCTCTTAGGGGATACCCCTGAAGAATGGGAGATCCGAGATGATGTTTGGAAACTTAATCCTAAAATCATATCTATTAAAAATAGATATGTTCCTTTTATGGGGCCTTATGGGACGTTGTGAAGAGTGATCTTGTGCAAGTAGTGCAAGATTATTTTCATTGAGGTAATATTCCTTGTATTGTCTGTGCTATGAAGATTGTACTGGTTCCAAAGGTCAAAGATATGTACTTTCTATATTAATATAGAACTATTTTAAGTGTAATTTTCTATATAAGGTGTTGGAATAAATCATCTAAAATAGAGTATTTGTAACACCCTAATATTTTGTGGAATTTTTTTCAAATTAATTAATTTTTTGATATTGTTCATTTCACACAACAATGAATATAAATTTTTTATATGAAACCCTAGTTTGACTTGCATTATATGCAACCCAAAGTTGATCTTGGACCACACACAATGGATATAATATAGTTTCATACACACAACACTATTTTTGGGTTTTGTTACACACACTACCGAGTCCCTTCAATATCATGTGTTATATGCCAGAAAAACTTTTAGAGAACTAAAATATAATATTAATATTATTATTAAAATACAATTATAATTGTATCCTAGTTGTTAGAATGGAATATATGAATTAGATTTAATAAATTATAACAATATGGTTTACATGTGTATATAAAATGAAACCTTTTGTAATCAATTAGATATAAATGAAAATATGAACTATTTGTGAATAATGAAATTCTTTTACTAAGAAAACTATTTTTCTACGTAAAAACAAAATTTTATCTCAATAAAATTAGACAAAAAACTTTTTATTAATATTTTAAATATAATTTATATATTATATATTCAATAAATATATTTTTCACTCATACAATAGATTTGATAGGCATAAGATAAGAATAAATCCAATTATATGAATAAAAAGAGGTATTTTTCTAAAAAGAAATTTTACCACCATTTAATAGTGAACCTATTTTAAATATAATTTTTAAAACTATGATAATTTTTATTTCACAAAATAAAATTAATTTTCGAAGGGGGGATATCAAAAGTTTAATTGGGTGAATTATTATTATTTTTCTGAGAAGTTTTATTTTTTGATGAATATAAACAAATACTGAATTATAATTCAAAACTAATATTCATATATATAATTTATTGGGATAAATTATATTTTTAATTGGTTTTAAAGTTTAATTAGATAACTTTTACATCAATTAATCTAATTTAGGCCACTTGAATTAATTTCACATTCAAATTTTATATAATTTTTTTTAAATTTTAAACATTTTTACTTTAAAAACCCGCTTTATCATCTCGTCTATGGTATTAAATTTAAATTAATCTATGCCAATTATGTGATTTTAATTTTAAGAAAAAGATTAAATATTTTTAATCATAATAATTTATAGTTTTTAAAAATTTAAACTTAGTTTTTGACCAAAAAAATTGTGAAATTGATTAAAATTAATTACAATAATTAAGAGAAACTTTTTCTTAAGAGTAAAATAAACCATAAACTGAAAACACAAAATAAACAAAAAACTTATACAAAGTAAAATTAATGTTCCTATTTTTACCTAATAATCCCTTTTATCGATTTGATGAAATTATTGGAGCCACCTGAATTGGGAAAAACATTGCTGGAATTCCCTTTTCAAAATTTTACAAGAATGTCACTCTTCTTTCACTATAAAAAGACACTCACCCCTCAAACTTATTAACACCAATTGAGACCTTTTTCTAAAAGAAAACAGTTTCTAAATATCCTCAAAAAATTCCTATATAATTCTTAGAAACCTCCTTTTTTAAAATAAATTCATTCAAGGAATCCCTTTGTCACAAACCAAATAGAGTTTACCAAAGAAGTGGTAACATCCTCTCTCAAGATCATTAGTTTTATTTTCATTATTCATCCACTAAAATCTTTTAATTACATGATTATATAAAAAAATCAATATCATAAATATACTAATATGTTTTCATTCTATGGTTTCAAGCTATACTTACAAAAAAAATCTATATAATGGATAATGAGCTTACCGTTCTAGTGTACGGTGAACTACCACCTCACAAGACGATATTTTTTGTTTTTCATTTACCACCTCTCATAGTTGGTAATTATGATAAAAAATAAATTTTTATATAATATATATTATATATATGATTTATTTATGCTTATTTAATTATTATATTACACATACCTTATGGATTTCCATTTTTTTAATATAATAACTTTGTTTGTGGACGTGTGGACTACTACCTCCTTAAAGTGGTGTCATTCATTCACACATTACATGGAATGTATTAAAGATGATTTTAGTAAAAAAATATGATATATATAAAATAATAATTCTTTTTTATTTGATAATTTATATACACATACACAAAAAAAATATTTCATATATTTTATTTCTTTTAATACTACAAGAAAATAGAAACAACGTTCATGCGTATGTACAACTTACTATCTCCATGAACAGTGTATTCCATTTCACATATATATATTTTATAGAATATAATTTATATTTATATAAAAAATATATATGATATATAAATCATGTTTCAATTTCATTAAATAATTAAATCCTTATCCATGTTAGGGGATCAAGAATAACAAGTAAAAACATGTACAGTAAAAACGGGTATTACCTGAAACACTACTATAATAGGGAATTGTTAATAAAATGGTAATATAAAGCCATAAGTGAATAATATATGGTATGATATATAGGAATATTTTTAATTCTTATATTTATAGTAAAATTATATTTATTATACATGATACTCGAACATGTACAATGAAATTCAAGACTTAAGGTAAGGGTAGTCCCATCTCACTTTTTATATTTGTGAGATACATTCCATGTTCACCAATCTCTTATTTTGAGAAGTGTATATACTTATAATGAATTTATTCTATAATACTTATAATTAAATTTATTGGTATTTATATATCCATTTGATATTCTGTCCTTAATGGGATTTATGGTCCAAAATTTACTAAATCGGTAAAGTAGTTTTGTCTAAATTTTCCTTCTTTGAGACACATACCATGTTTTGTACCTATATTATTATATTTGTTGTATATAATAGCCTTATAAATTTTATATCGTGAATATAATTATTTTAATGATATTATAATCATAATTTAATGTTATTATCTCTTGGGGATTAGGATTTAAAGTTACAAAAGTTGTAAGAGTTTATTGTTATAATCTCATCATTTAGTGAGATTTTTTATGATTATTCTTCAATTAAAGAAATATTATAATACATATATTAAATAAATCTCATGAATTTTATTCTCCTTTGGTTATTTATGTAATATCCAAGTGATGGTACCATCTTTCCACACTTTGGTACTTAAGATAATTAAGATTTTTTTAATTAAAACCCAATTTTGTTTCTCCTTTATATGGGAAATCTATGTTGTTTAAAAACCATGTTTTCTTAAAATGTTTTAAAAAATTTATTACTATCTTACTATGATGTTTAATTAAAATTTCTACCAATTTTTTAACTTTTTAAAAAACTGATTTTAAATGAATATTCTTGTCATTTTCTGATCAAGGAACTTTTCTAATCTTTTTAATGCGTAAAAGGAATGTTCAGCATTTATGGACTTACCCACAATAATGAACATCATTTCCCTGAATCTTCCATTATAACTTTACAAGCTTATTTTTAATGATTGTTTTCCAAATATTCTAGAAATTTATTAATTTTAAATTTTTTTTCAAATAAAATGGTTTCTGAATTTTTTTCATGATTCCTTTATATGTTTTCAAGGAAAAAGGTTTTCAAAATGTCTTGAAGGTTAATTTCAATGAAATTATTTTAAAAAGCTTTTATGATTTAAAGATAATTCTTTCATAGAATAAAGGATATTTTCCTTAAGAAATATTTTAAAATATTCTAAATCTTACTTTATATATTTTCAATGTGTTTTTTAGAGAAAAGAATTTTGAATATGTTCTATGTTTTAAAAAGAAAATTTAAAAGAAAAGTTATTTTTATTAAGAAATTACCTAAGTGATCTTTAAAAATCATTATCCATATAATATGGAAGACATTGATATAGTTTAATATTTATTGGTGACATGAACTAATAATAACATTCATATTATTTCGTGAATGGTTTATGTTTTGATGGAATGATGTTTACGACACCCATTTCTCTTCCTGTGGTTATATGCTTTTGAAACCTGTTTCTTTTCAGGGGTTATAATTTGATGAAATGATTAGGAAACCAATCTATTTTGAATAGGTTATGATGTGATAAAATGTTAATGATACCGACATAATTTAATGGATTTTCAAATGATGTTTATAAAACTCGTCTCTTTTTATGGGTCATGATTTGATGGATGTTTTATTATATTGTGGTACAAGCATGTATGATTTTATTATATGAGGGGGGACCTATATATCCTTCCAATGCATTAGGTAATGAGAAATTATTTATGAGATCAAGAGGGTATATGGGATGGAATCCCAAGCCTAAAATAAGAGGGCATCTTAAGCTCGAAACAAGAGGGTACACAAAAGGGAATCCCAATCCTGAGAAAAGAAGCCATCTTAAGCCTAAATCAAGAGTGTAAAATGTAGGGAATAACAAGACCAAAACAAGAAAACATATTAAGCTCAAAAAAGAGGGTACATGGGAGGGAATCCAAATAATTAAATAAGAGGGTACACGGGAGGTCATACTAAGACTAAAGTACATACACAGGTTATTAGGACAACCCTAACATGTTATAAAGGTCTTGGTATGTATCCTTGACATAAGAATTTATATGATTATATTTCCTTGAAAAATTCCATGTCTTATTCCTATGTTATTCTTTCATGGATTATACTCTCAACTCCCTTATGATTCATGCATTAAGAACTTCCAATATTTATTCCATGATCAATGTTTTTGATCTTTAATATGATTTTTATGATCTTAAAATGTTATCATCACATTATCATACCCTTGTGCTCATGTTTATCCCCCTTTTTACCCTTACTGATCATTAGATCTCACCTTAATCTTATGTTTCCTTTCTACAGTTTATAAAGAAAGGTTTTAAGTAGAAGAACTAAAGAGGAAGATCTTTATGGAAAAAATTGAATATCTTTACCCAAGTTATATGTTTTTTTTCATGTTTCCAAAGACACTAAACTATTATGTTCCCCAGTCTTGTACATTTTTAATGGTCTGAATATTCATATAAAATGATATATTATCCATATCTATTAAACTTGGGTAGATATAGTTGGTTTCAAAGGAAAGGTTTAGTCATCCATTGGAAACTAGGATAAGAAAACTTTAGTGATATCCCTAGGGATATTTATAAGGAAATTTATAAGGATATGTCTAAGAATGAGTTAAAGTATAAGAAAATGTCTTAGAATTTTGTTAGAGGATAGAGAATGTGGTTTCCTAGAAATACTTCTTTGTCTCTATTATAAAAGTGGATGTGGCTCACGAATAGATATTCACATGGGTAATAACCTGGAAAACACTGTATTGATTTACGCTCAATTGGGAACTGGTGCATGATAATGGGCCTTTCTACACACCTGGTTTGACACTCCGAGGGGATATGCTTTTGGAATTCACAAAATCTTTATAAACCATCATCAATGATTTAAATTGAATATGAATGTGAATAACCTAGGATAAACCTATGGTTTTATAGATTAAATAATTAAGTGTTATTATTTAGGCATCCTATAATAAATTTTTAGGATTTTTTGGTTTTCTATTATGACAAGTGTTTCTCACACAATGCTTTCTAGTTTTGATTAATAGGAAAAATTTGATGTAATTGGGGTCGATATTGAATGTATTTGTTGTTGAAAGAATGGGAATGATTAAAATTGATTTCCTAAGAGGAAATATCATGAATAGAATCTGGATGGTCCATGAGTATTAGTTATATTTCTAAAGATGTAGAGACCATGAATGACATGTGAAAGGTATGGGATGTTTTAAGAGTATTTTTTACATTAAAGGTAAGAAACATGATTAAATTGAAGCCAAGGAACCTTAATAAATATTCATATTTTATATTCTATGAAAGGGGTATTAATTAATAAGATTATGAAGCCTGAGTAATTCTTTAAGAATAAATTTAGATGAAATAATTCTTTATGTATTGGAATTAAAATATTATCTTATATGAATCATGAAATATAAATGTATTTTCTATATAAGTTTTTTCATATAAGATTTTAAAGGATATTTTAAATGTTTCTAATGATATAGATAAGTTATTTAATGGAAAGGTGATTTTTTTAAAAGTAAGGTAACACTTAATGTGTATAGAAAATTGTGTTTAGCTAGGATAAAAATATGATTGATTTGGATAAAGTAAATTGGATAGTATCAATGACCATAGAAACAATTAAGGATTTGTGGAAAAAGTGGTTTATGTTATCATGGATAAAAATCAACACTTTTTTGGATTTATAGAATATATCCAATAATATTTGGAATAATAAAACATTCATGTTTTCAATATGGTTTTTTGGTAATTAAGATTATTAAAATGTTTTAAGAGAATACATGATAAAGTTATTCACATATTTCGAATGTGACAAATAGAAAATAATTTATGACATATGGGGGATAGATGAGGAAGATGAGTTAGTAAACTTCTTTATAAATTCTTTGTCTTTGACCTCTTAGAAGGGTTATAAGTTTAAACATTTATGTAATGGATTATGTTAAACTTTAGATAAGGTTTTAGATATTAAAGTATTGTCTCTCCATATGAGGATTTTCACATATTGGATAACTTATTCTAACCTTTTATTATAATAAAGACATATGGAATAACCTATCACTCTATTTATATACTTCATGATCTACTAACACTTCAAGAATGAAAATTTGACATTTATTTCTTGGAATAATAAAAGAAGGGAAAATTGATCAAGGCATAATAAAGGGTGAGATTATTCTAAATTATTATTAGTTAATATTTTCATGAAAATTATTCAATATTAGGAAAATGGTCTTGAAATAAAATGTTATCCTATTTTCATCACATTTTATGATATCAATGATCTCTTTCACTCTTCTTAATTTTATTGGTTTGTGATTGTTAAATCTCTCTAGATCACCCAATTTTTTGTGATAAGTGATCTTTAACAATATCTATGATTATTTATGTTTTTATTCCATTTCTATTTTTTCACTTCCTACCCGTGTTCTCCATTATCGAAACCTAGTTTTTTGTTAAATTAGGTCACCATTATTTTTCTGACATTCCATTTTTAAAATACATTCTAGTATTAATTTCTATGATATTATTTTTTATGAATCGAACTTTCAAGTATTAAACCATTGATAACCCAGATGAATTCTGAGGGAATAATTCATTTTAATTCGAGTAGAATGTAACACCACAAGATTTTGTGATTTTTTTGAATTAATTAATTTTTTTAATATTTTTCATTTCACACAACACTTAATATACCCTTTTTTATATGAAAACAATATGTTTTACATTATTTATACACAACACCAAGTTGATATTGCACCACATGGGACAACTATATTATATTGAGGTAAATTCAACACTATGTTTTGAATATGTTACAAAAAATATCAATTCTCTTTGATATCTTGTGTTACACACAGGACAATGTTTTACCGAACTAAAATATATTATTAATATTATTATTAAAAATTATTATAATTATCATCTAACCGTTAGAATAGAAGATATAAATGATATTGACTAAATTAGGAAAATATGGTTTATAGTTTCAAATAAAACTAATAATTTTGTTATAAATTAGATATAAATAAAAATATATACTATTTAAGAATAAAGAAATTCGTTTTCCAAGAAAATGATTTTTCTATGTACAAACACCATTTTATCTCAATAAAATTAAATAAACCAATTTTTATGAATTATTTAAATATAATTTATATACTATATATTCAATAAATATTTTTATACTCATAAAATAGTTTTTATAGGAATAATATACAAATAAATGCAATTATATGAACAAAAAGGGGTATTTTTCTAAAACATAATTTTACCTCCATTTAATAGAGAACCTATTTTAAATATAATTTTTGAAACTTTTATAATATTTATTTGAAAAAAATAAACAAATTTTTTGAAATCAGAATATAAATATATATATTGGGTGAATTGATTTTATTTTTCTGAGAAGTTTAGTTTTTTGATGAATAGGGAAAAATATTGAATTTTAAATCAAAACTATTTTATCATATAAATAATTTATCGGGTTAAATTATATATTTAATTAGTTTTAAAGTTTCATGAGATATATGTTACATTAGTTAAGCCAATTTATTTCATTTGAATAAATTTTTCTTGGAAATTGGATATAAAAATATTTTAAACTTTTGGATATTTTTACTTTAAAAACTCGCTTTGTTTTCCTGTCTGTGGGAATAAATTTATATCAATTTATACCAGTTATATTTTTTGAATTTTAAAAAATGGATTAGATTTTTATAATCAGAATAATTTATAATATCTAAAATATTGAACATAATTTTTTACAATTTTTTTTAGAGAAAATGATTAAAATTAATTTCAACGATTAAGAGGAAAAATAGCTTAACAAAGGACTAAACCACAAAAATAAGGAATCAAATGACCTATAAACTTGTAAAAAATCTATTTTATGTTTATATTTAGACCTTATACCATCTTTTATATGTTTTGGACCATTATTTGATCCACTTTATAAGATAATAAAATGGTTTGAATTCCCTTCTAAAAAATTTACAAGAATGCCACAACTCCTCCACTATAAAAAGGAACTCACCCATCCCACTTATTAATACTTCTAAAGACATTTTTATTAGATAAAATATTTCCAAATATACTCTCAAAATACATATATTAATCTTATAAGTCTCCATTTTTGCAAAAATATATCAAAGGAAGCCCTTTGGTGCAAACCAAAAGGTGTTACCCAAAGAAGAGGTAACAACCTTCCACAAGATCTTTTGTTTTATTTTCTTTCTAAACCCCCTATACAATTCTTATTACATAATTATATAATAACATAATAGTTATAAATATAATAATATGTTGTGATTCTTATGGTTCTACCTACACCTACACATACATCCATCTATTGGGTAACGAACGCAGCGTTCTTGCATACAGTGAACTACCACCTCACGAAATGATGTTCTCCGTTTTCCCTATACAACCAATCATGGTTTGTAATTATGATGTAAAATATTTTTTATATGATATATATGAAATTTAAAATTTATTTATTCTTCTTTAATTATTATATAATTCATACCTTCATTCTATTTCGTTTATGTAAATACTATAACTTTTTTTGTAGACGTGTGGACTATCGCCTCCTCGAAATGATGTGATTCACTGAAACTTTTTCTTGAATGTATTGAATATGGGTTTAGTAAAATTAAATGATATATATTAAATAATAATTATACCATATTTATAATATATATATATATATATATATATCTCTGTGTGTGTGTTATTTACTTTCTTTCTTTCAATACAACAAGAAAATAGAAACATTGTTCACATGTACGTACGGTCTACCGTCTCCATGAACGGTGTATTCCATTTCATATATATATATTTTATAGATTATTATAAATATTTATATAATTAATATATATTATATATAAATAATTTTTTACATTATGGAAATAATTAAACCTTGATCTATATAATAGGATCAATAAAAACAAATAAAAAATATGTACGATAAACAAAGCAGTTGTTACCCTAAATGTTGCTTTAACAAAAAATTATTAATTAATGGGTAATATAATGTATTAATTGAATCATATGTGGTATGATATTTTGGAATATTTTTCTGTGTTATATGTATAATAAAGTTATATTTATTATTCATGAGGTTTTAATGGGTGAAATAAAATCAAGACTTAAGGTAAGGGTTTTCTCATCTCACATTTTATATCTACGAGATACATACCATGTTAACCACTAATTTATTTTTTTTGGTGTATATAATTACCATGAATATATTCCGTGATAATTTTAATTAAATTTACAGGTATTTAAATATCCATTTTATGATTTTTCTTTCATGGGTTTTATGGTTCAAAAGTTACAAAATCAATAATGTAGTTTTGTCTCAATTTTCCTTCTTTGAGACACATTCCATGTTATACACCGATATATTTCTATGATGTGTATATTCTACCATTTTAATTATTACATCATAAATATAATTATTTTAATAATATTTTAATCTTTATGTGATGTTATTCTATCATTCGTATTGTGATTTAATGTTATTAATGTGGTAAGAGTTTATTTTTACAATCGCATCATTTATTAGGATTGTTTACGATTATGCTTCTATTGATGAAATATAATAATCCATTTCTTAAGAACCCTCATGAGTTTTCTTGTCCTCTAGTTATTAATTTTATATCAAAGTTATGGTACCATTTTTCCATTCCTTTTTTACTTAAGTTAATTAAGAAAATGTTTTTATAAAAATCCAATTTTGTTTCTCATTTCAGTCAGAAATTTGTGTTCTTTCAAAACTATGTTTTCTATAAATATTTTTAAATATGTCTTAACATAATCATATGAAGTTTAAAGGAAATTTTTAACTTCTTTTTACCTTTTTTTAATTTTTTTAAAGGAATATTCTTTTTGTTTTCTGATCAAGACACTTTTATAAACATTTTATGGTGCAAAAGGAATGTTCTGCCTATACAGACTTACCCACCACCATGCCCATAATTTTCTTGAATCCAAATCTGTAAGTTTATAAGATTATTTTTAAATAAATTTTTCCTATTATTATTTTTTTATTTTAAAGTGGTTTTCAATGAAAAATATTTTCAATTTTTTTTCAAGCTTCCTTTATATGTTTTCAAAGAAAATGTTATTAAAAATGTCTTTGATGTTACTTTAAAAGAGAATGGTTTTAAAAAGGTTTTATGTTTCATAATAAAATAAAATAATAAATTATATTTTCCAAAACAAATGTTTTAAAATATTTTAAAGCATACTTTATTTGTTTTCAAAGTGTTTTTTAAAGAATTTTTTTTTACATGTTATATATTTTAAAAATTTAATTTTAAAGAAAGGTTATTTTAAATTAAAAAAGATCTATGTAAAATTTCAAAATCCTTAGACATATAATATTGTATCCATTGATATAGTTTAAGTTTTATTTGGGACATGATCTAATAATAAAATTCATATTTTTTTATGTTTTAGATTTTTTTTGGAATAATGTTTACGACACCCATTTCACTTCTATAGGTTAGATGCTTTTGGAAATAGATATTTTTAATGGGTTATTTTTTATGAAATGATTAAGAAACCTGTATATTTTCCATAGGTTATGATTTTATGAAATTTTAATGATACCCACTTCATTTCTTGGGTTATGATATAATGTTTATAAAACCCTTCTATTTTCATGGGTCCTGATATGATTAATGTTTTATTATATTGTGAAACATGTATATATGATTTCATTGTGAGATGGGTGAGACCTATTTCTCCCTCTAATGAATTGGGTAATAATAAATGTTTAATGAGATCAAGAGGGTACATGGGATGGAATACCAAGATCAAAAACAAGAGGGCATATTAATCCCAAAAAGAGGGTACACTAGAGGGCATCCTAAGCCCAGAACAAGAGGGAATCTTAAGCCCGAAAGAAGATAGTACACAATAGGGAATCCTAATATTGATACAAGAGGGTATATGGGATGGAATCCCATGCCCCAAACAAAAGGGTATATAAGATGGAATCTTAACCCCCAAAAAAGATGGTACATAAGACAGAATCCCACTCCCGAAACTTGAGGGTACATGGGAGGGAATCCCAATTCCAAAAAAGGTACATGGGTGATTCTCCCAATACTAACATGTTATGAAGATCTTGGTAGGTAGCTTTGATATAGGAATTTACAAGCTTATGTTTCAATGAAAATTTTCATGTTTTATTCCTATGTTAAGATTTCATGGCTTATTGTCCAAATTACCCTATAATTTATTTCTTCTAAAATTCTAATATTTATATCATGATTCATGATTAATATATTTTATATAAAAGGTATGATATTTTAAAGATATAATCACATTATTATACCCTTATAATCGTGTTTATCTCCATATTTTACCCGTATTGAGAATCTGAGCTTACCCCTTACTTATATTTCCATTCCCCTAGTTATGAATAATGGTTTTAAGTAGATGTAATAAAGTATAAGATATTTTGAGGAAAAATTGAAGATATTTCAGTAAATTAGATTATTTTGTTCCATGATTACCAAGACACTAAACTATTGGGGTCATCAGACATGTAATTTTGTAATGTGTTGAATATTCACCTAAAATTATATAATATCTATGTTTATTAATATAGTGTTTCTATAATATCATTTTATCTCCCCAGATGAATCTCCAAAAAATAACATGGGTCAATTAATGGAAAAATGATTTAGGGTGACATTAGCCTTTTCAAGAGGTGATTAGTGACATTAATCAAAATAATTATGGGTTAAATATAAAAATTAAGTTGGATATGAAAAAAATATCATGACATGCTAGAATGAAGTTTCATTCTTAAGTTTCTTTCATGGGATTATCTTCCCATGTGATTGATCTATTGTTTTGGTGTTTTAGCTCCGTATGGATTTCTATATCCTTCATGGGAAAACATTTGGGATGTGTGAGGTACTACAAGGCCTAATATATGGTGACTCGCTCTCTTCTACCATGTTTATTATTTACTAGTATGTTGTTATATGTTGTATTAACCAACACATAGTATTGGGTAGCATTATCCCTTACTGAAATAGAAACCTTGATGGAGAAATTTCCCACCTCATGTTTATAATGATATAATCATATCAATTAATGGTATTAGTAGATAATTTTGGGGGATCAATGGAATCTTGTCAGAGTACTATAAATGGAGTGAAAACTAGTGAAGAGTGATAATAGTAGCTTCTATATTATGATTAGTTGTTAAGAGAATTGGTTAAGAGCCTTGGAAAGTAGTGTTGACATGCACATGGGGATCTTTCCTATGGAATATTTGGTTGCATCGATTTCCCTAAAAATCCATCATATTAATCACTTTGATAATTTTTTTGTTCGAATCACGAGGCATATTTTAAACGGGAAAAATGGGTTCCTATAATTTTGTGGAAGAATTTCCCTGGTGAATAGAATTATGTCATTAATCCCCATTCACATCATTTATACCCTCAAGGGTTAAAAAAGGATCATCTCTAACATTGAGAACTTAATGGTTTATTTCTTATGGGATTCCTAGTTGGATGGTAAACAACACTGGGCATCATGGAATAGGATACAAGGACCCCTGTCTTAGGGGGGTATCAACATTAGGAGTTTCCTTAGGAAAATACAGGGCTTGAATGCTATGTTGGTGTGGGAGGTCATTGAGGGGAAGATGTTTTGGAGGAGGAACATCCAAGAGAAGTATGGGACTAATATAGACATGCATAGAATTATACTTTCATCTATTTGGATCATGATCCAATATTACTTATCATATATATATATATTATCATACTTGTTGGATTGTGGGTAGTGGTGACATCAATTTCTAGCAGAATAATTGGGTGGGGACTAACTTGGGTTTTCCTGAATGTCTTACTCAAAGAATCACATTCAGGAAAAATGTGAGTACTAATGTTTCATCCAATCTATTTAGGATGAAAAATAGTATAGCATATTTGAGAACATTGTGTTAAATGTTGATCCAAACATGTGTGTCTTCAAGGGATCCTCATCAGGTGTTTTCTCAATGAAATTATTTCACAGATTATAGAAAATTCCCAATAACCACGATGATTAGGGTGATTTTATTTGGTTAAAGGATAATCAAATGAAATTTAACATCTTGATGTGCCATATTAGGAACAATGTGATTACCACTAAGGATAATATCAAATAATTAGGATTTAGTATTGCTTCAAGATTCCATTGTTGTTGGGTACCGATGTTTGAAAATCCCAATGACATTTTTTTCCAAAAGTGACTGGGTGAGTTCGGTGTGGAGATCATTTAGATTCCTCACTTTCCATCCTTATCATGAGATATTAAGTATGAAATTGTTAAACCTATGATTTCAGGGAGCGGGGAACCATGACATAGAGGAAAAGACATCAGATATCATCCGTGCAATGGGCTATTGGGGCCTCTAGAAAATGAAGAATTAGGCATGAAAAAAATATTTCTCAGGTAAAATAAAATGTATTATATTTTAAAAAATAACACATTGATTAATTTGATCAGGTCCTGTAAGGATTGGGAGTTATCCCCATCCCAAATACCTCTTTTGTCTTCCAGTACCACACCCAAAATTATTACCAATTATAGGTAGGGGATTTGGGTTCATTTGAATCATCCCCATTAGGTTCCTAAACTGAACAAAGATGGTTCCTATAAAATAGGAGTCATGTGGGGTAAAGGAGTGATCTGGGATATATGGGGATTGATCATCCTAGCCTTTTCTGTATACTTTGGAAGAGGTGAATCACTTAATGATAAAGCTCAAGAAATTCTCATTGGCCTCCATTTATATAATCAGATAAAAAATTCACCTCGCAACAATTGATATTTATTCCCTTTATATTTACAATTCACTACACGGTATTGGACCTATCCCTTGGTTTATTTTTTATAATTTTCTAGAATGAAAGGTTCTCATGATCAACCACATGGATATCTTACATATGTAGTGATAAGGAAATACAATTTCTAATTTTATACCTTATCTATACCCCACTCGAGTATTTCTCAATTTTGGATCCACATGATATGTTTATCATGTGTTACCTTTTTGTTAATTTTAAATAATTATAAAAAATTCAATCTCACAACTTATAAAGGGTGTCTCTAAGAAACCCTTTATAGAACAACTAAAAATATTATTTTACTCTTGAATCACTTCCCTTTTTTATTTACATAGAATAATAGATCAATATATTCAGATTTTGGTCCTAATAAATTATAAAATTTCATCCATTTTTAAGCGATGTTCCAATGAAATTTAAAAGGGGTCAACATGAGTAATTATTTTTACTCAACTTATTTTCTTTTTTATTTTTTCAGTTATAATTTTCATATAGACACCCAACCTAAGAAACCCAGAGCTGATTTATAATTCCATTACATTTTCATGGTTACATGGAATCAAATCCCAAAAGACCAAAGAGTTTAGTAGTAATACTAAATCAGATACATACATTAGTCTTAAATTATAACTGATTATTTTTTTCATTCAAGGTAACAATATTCCATATAGAGTATCCTTGCATATCTTTCCTAGTATACTTATAGTTTTCATGGGGAAGTAAAAAAAGGGTGAGATCAAATTTCCAGTAAGGGTAAATTAAAGTGTAAGAAATAATGAATCAATGGGAATAATAAATAAATAAAGGTAAAAACTAAACACATGTTCCATATACTCAATAAACTAATAATTAAGTGAATAAAAAAATATATCAGGGTAAATAATTCGAAACAGATTCTATTTAATCAATAATCTAAGAATGAAATGAATCCTTAGATATATCAATGCAAAATATCATGGATAAAAAAACTAAAATGAATGAAATGATTAATTATTGGATATCATGTTTCTTAGGAACATGATACCTCTACCAGCAAGAGCTAATCTCATGAGATGTTTAATCTACGGGTAGAAACCCATGTATTCTTCTTGCAACCAAACTCTAAGGGGTTTTTTAACTAATTTCATCTCATCAGACTGCTAATGCATCTTGAGGGTTACATTAAATGGTCCCCAACCCATAGGGATATCATTAAATAGCCCCCAACCCATAAGGATTTCATTAATTGGTCCCCAACCTATATAGTGAATGTCCAAAGAATATAAATAAAGTTCCTTATAAAATATCTGTATTAATTAAAGGATATAAATTTATGAATATTTACACATTAAATCAGATAAATATCGAATTAATAATCATATATAAAAATTATATAAATTTTATGAAATAAATAGATATATGAAAAATGTTATGGATAATTTGGAGAAATTCAATTTTCTAGGATTATAGAAAATTGAATATTTATAGGGGCTAACAAAAGAATCAATGTAGTGAATGAAAATATTATCCTTCATCAAAGGAATCATAAACCATCTAGAAGAATAATAAGGATGGTATCAACATAGCATATCCAAAGGGGTGTAAAAATAAATGGGTTTTTATTGTTGAAGAAATAAAAATATCTTATTAAAACACTCTTGAGGAAAATATCCTTTTTATATTGAAAATTGTTTTGAAAACAATTTTCATTTAAAATCAATTCTAAAAACAGTTTTTTAAAAATTAACCTTTTTAACCTTCAAATGAAGCTTCAAATAAATGAAAATGGGTAAATTTGTACATGTCATACAAGGTAAAAATAATATTCCCTTTTCACGGTAAAACTGTTAGAAAAATGTTTTGTTCAGAAACAGATAATAAAGTTCCATTGAAAAAATTGGCAATAAACCAAAAGGGTAAAAATGAATTTATCAAATAATTTTGTAAAGTGTAAAAATATTTTTGAAAAAATTTCTATAAAATAGTCTTTTTAGAAGAAAATCGATTATCTAACTTAAGAGAAAAATTAAGTATGGGTTTCTTAAAAAATATTCTAAAACAATATGAGTACTAAAGAGTGGGAAAATGGTATAATTACTTAATAAAGTTAATGAATAACCAGATTTTAATAAAATTTAATGATTTATTAGACAATGATAAAATAATTTCATCTGACATAAATTCAAGTGTAAACAATCTCGAATAAGATGAGATTGTGAAGTAAACCTTCCAAAAGACTATAATAATAGTGTGAGATTAAATAAATACATAAATAAGTACCTAGAAATTTTAATAAACATAAAATAAGTTTAAATACTAAAATATATATTAAAAATTTATTACACACATAATCTTATAATATTAACAACAACGAGGAAGTAATATAACCCAATGAAAAGAAATCATGTTATGAAATTTTTTACCACTTGGAAACTTTTAAGTCAAATCCCCATTGAATGAATAATTCAAATTAAGACTCAATATACCATAAAGATAAATCAACTAATTATATAACATATCAAAATTGGAATTAAATACACCACACAAAATAAGTAAGTGGTGAATGTGACATTTATCTCCCAAATGTAAAAAGTAAGATGACAATCCCTTACCATACGTTTCCTTTTTGGTGAACATACTTTAAATTCACGTATAATGGTTTAAGACATGTTTATAACTTATTAAAGAACCATATTAATATTTATCATATCATATATGATCTTATTATAAAATCTTATTAACCTTTTGTTAACAATCATTAATTATTTTTACTATTTTAGGTGTTAATTTCCTAGTTTCTCGAGTAAGTTATTGACTTGTTATTATTATTATCATTATGTAGATCAAGATTTAATAATATGCAGAATTTAAATAATTATTTAATTATAATATATAATTATTAAATATGTATTTATAATAATCCATAATATTTAGAAATAAGAAATGAAATGCACCGTTCATGGAGACAGTAGGTCGTATGTACGCATGAATGATACTTTCATTTCTTTGTCATATTAAAAAAATGAAAATTAGATTATAAATTTATATTATAATTAAATTATAATATTTATTTTATATATGTCATATTGGTTTATTAAAACCATCCTTTATACATTCACTTTATATCATGAGTGAATCACATCGCTCGGAGGAGGAGGTAGACCACACTTCCACAAACGATGTAATCATATATACAGAAAAATGGAAAGAAAAAGGGTATGTGTAATATAAAAACTAAAAAAGAACAGATAAATTTTTAATAATATATATATAAAATATATTATATATAAACAATGTTTCCATCATAATTCTCAACCATGAGATGTGGTAAAAGAAACACAAATGACATTGTTTTGTGAGGCGATAGTTTTCTATAGAAATAAATAGTAAGTTCATTACCCATTAGATGGAAGTGTATGTAATTTTTGGCTAAAAAATAAAATAAAAACATCTTAGTATATTGAGGATATTGGTTTTATTATATAATTTGGAATAGGAAGAGTTGAGGGGGTGGATAATGAAAATAAAGTAAAATAGCATGAGGATGGATGTTACCTCTTATTCAGGTGGCTCCTTTTATTTTTCACCAAAGGGATTCCTCAGACAGATCATTTCCCAAAGTGAAGAAAATAGTATGAGGGGAATGATTTTTAGGATCTATTTGGTCCAATAATGGTCCATCTAATGTTTATTGAGAGGTGTGAATAAGTTGTAGGGGTGAGTGTCTTTTTATAGTGAAGGAGGAGTGACAATCTTGAAATATTTTAAAAGGGAATTCAACCCACATTTTCACTATGTAAAGTGGATAAAATATTGTTAAAAATTATATAAAAGGGAGGATACGGTAGAAATATTTTCATCAAATGGATTTTTAAATTTTTTCTAGTTCATTTTGACTCATAAGATTAAGGTTTATCCCCTTGTTAAGATAATATATCTCTTAATCGTTGTAAATAATTTTAATTGGTTTCGCTAATCTTTTTAGTCAAAATCTAAGTTGACAATATTTTAAATTATAGATTTTTATGATTCCAAATATATAATTAATTTTCCAAAACTAAAATAATTGAATTGGTTTAAATTAAATTAAATTTAGTCCCACAGACGAGACGACAATGCTAGGTTTTAAAGTTAAAAATGATCAAAAGTTTACTATGTTTTAATATTCTATTTCAAAGTTAAAGTGATTATAAGGAAATAAATTGGATTCATTGATATAAAATTTTTAAAATTAAAGTCTAAAAGCAATGAAAATTATAATTTATCCTTATAAATAAATTAGATGAAAGAATAGTTTTGAAATAAAATTCATCATTTTTCACTTTTCATCAAAAAATGAAATATTTTAGAAAAAATAGAAAAAGTTCACCCTAAACAGATTTTTTTTCTATTTAAAAATTAATTTGATTTTGACCTATAAAATTAATAAAAGTTTCAAAATTATAATTTAAAATAGAGTTTCCATTAAAAGGCGATAAATGTGCCTTTATAAAAATGTATGTGTTTTTGCATAAAATTGGGTTTATACTCATCCTATGCCTATCAAATATATTGGATGATTGTAAAAAATATTTTACTGACTATTATATATATATATAATATTAATATCACTCATTAATATATTTAATTTTTTATAATAAAATAACCTTTTTAGTATAAAAATAGTTATCTATAAAAACATTTTCTTTGTATTGAATCGGTTCTTATATTAATTTCTAATTAATTTGTAACCAATAAATTAATTTTATATTTTTTTAAACAATATATGTTCAAAAGTAAGTTAATACTATTCATAACCTCTAATTTAATGGCTAGGTTTCATCTTATAATACTAAATAATAATGTTTTATTCATATATTGTTGTTTGGTAAAACTTTGTCTTGCGTGTAATATAGGCCGTTGAAGAAACTCATTATTGCGTGTTATGTAAGATAAATTTATTTTTTGTGCATTACATGCTATTAAATTTTTTAAATATTAATTATATTCTAAATTATATGAAGATTTAATTCCCTTGAACCCTTGGTGTTGCGTGTAAAACATGATATTGAATATATTTTTCTTACTTTAGAATTTTGGGGCATTACATTCTCCCCACCTTAAATAAATTACATCCTCACAATTTAAATTTGATCATGGTAATAATTTTTTAATATTTCTTATGTTGAAATACCACATCGAGAGAATTCTTTGTAAAACAACCACTAGAAAAGAGAGAATGAAAAGTACAAAGGTCACATGGACTGACATATAATTAGGTATCCACGTAGGAGAACATTAGTGGAAAGTAGAGGTACGTACATGGAGAAAAAGAGTAAATATTTATTAGGAGTAATTGAGGTCATCAGTCACAAACAGGTTAATGATCATTCTAAATTAAAGGTTCTCAAAGTCAAAAATATGTGATGATTTAAAAGACCATCGGTTCAAAAAAAATAACGTATTAATAGAACCTTTTTTTATCATTTTCCAAGTGTTAAGTAACTATATTACTGCCTAAAAATTTAAGGAAATATACTCAATTGATATATTTAGATTTTATAAACATAATTTTACCCTTTTTTTTGTCTTTTATCAATTTATAATTTATCCATTAATATATTAAATAGATATCAAAAAAAAAATTGATGCCGGAAGCACTAAAATACAATTTTAACAGATATTAAGGCCCATAAAACAAGTATATATGTATGAATATAACTATTTTACAAAACTAATATGGTTAATTCATTAATCTCTAAACCTAAATAGGTAACACTATTTTTTCATCAAGATAATTTATTCATGAAACAATGAAACATTAACTAGGATATTGTGTAGGTTAGTGATTCTCGTTAAACCTTTATCATCCTCCAGTCATGGGTTCAAGTCCCACAGCCTTTCCAGATTTGATGGGATATGGAATGACACAAATGATTTCATTTTCCAAAACCATATCAACATAATTCTCAAAATAAATATGATGGACACCATTTATATAATGTTAATAACTAAATATACTTTTAAATAAGGTTTTCAATGAAACCTTAAATCATTTATACCTCATCCATTTATTTCCACTTATGTCATTCATTGGTCTACATTTTAACCTAGGTAATTTACTTTCATTATCTATTAAAATCATTCATAAATGTTTGTAAAGATAATATGAATTATCATTGACATATCCCAATGAGAGTGTCAAACTAGGTGTGAAGTAAGCCTTGTTTTCATGTACCTGGTTATGCTGAGTTAGTCTCGATGCACATTAACCGATTTTTCCCCCTAAGTTCATCTATTCCAGAACCACATCCAATTGTAATATTCAGACAAATATTTATAACTAGGAATACCCAAATAATATATATTGTACAAAAATTCTAGAATGTTCTTATTTACTTATCATTAAATTCTACATTAGGTTTATTTTATCTAATATATGTTTTCCTATATCTAGTTCTGAAGGTTTCTACTAAACATAAAATGATACAAACTATAGGGACCTGACCACAAAAGCCCATATCTAATTTATACAACCATTACATTGGCATTACTACAATAAATAAAATCAAGATGTATCGGTGAGTTTAGTATTAATGGTAAACCAGATACATATATGAGTATTACATGAAAAGTATTTTTTTCATTTAAGGGTGATAAATTTATTCCATATATTTTATCCTTTTACTCCTTTTATAGTGTAATTATTTGATTCCTAAGGAAGGAAAAAATAAGGGTGAGGTAAAATTATCAGTAAGGGTAAATTTCATTTTAATAAATAATGAATCCATGAGAATAATCAACATAGTAAGGTAAAAAATGGTACACATTCCATATAATCAACAAACTGATAAGGAAGTGAATAGACAATATTGATAGGTAAATAAATGGAAACAAATTCCATTTAACCAATAAAATGATAATTAACTGTATCCATCGATGAAAAATATCATGGATAATAATAAATGAAATGAAATAAATGATTAGTTATTTGATGTCATGTTTCCCAGGCACATGATACCTTTACCGTCAAGACCCAATCTAAAGACAGTTTAAATTAGTGGGTATAAACCCATCAATTATTCATGGAACTAAACTAGAAGGTTTTTTCTCCAACTACTTCCTTATCATGAGACTGCTGATGCATTACAGAACTTACATTAAATTGTCTCTAACTAGTAGGGATTTAATTAAATGACCCCTAACCCATTGAGAATTCATTAACATTTCCCCAACCCATATAATTTAGGTCAAAAGAATTTAAATAAACAAAGTGCCTTTTGAAATACTTGTATTGAGTAAAGGGTATATATTTATCAACATTTACCTATTCAATCAAATAACTATTGTTGTAATAATCTTATATAAAAATTATATATAGTTAAGGAAATAAAAATATCAATAATAAATGATATGGATAATTAGTGGATATTCAATGTTCAATGATCATATAAAATTTAATATTTCAAAGGGAATAAAAATGGAATCAAAGTAGTGAACAATAATAATATCATCTTTCAATGGAATTATAAACCATCCAAAGTAATAATATTGATGGTATCAATATAATAAATCCCAATTAGTGTAAAAATAAAGGGTTGTTGGCTTTGGTGAAATAAAAAGACCTTAAAAAACATTATTGAGGTAAATATCATTTTTATTTTGAAAATAAATTTCAAATAGTTTTCATTAAAAATAAATTTTGAAATAATTTTATTGAAAAATTAACCTTTTAAAAATTAAAAGTAATATTAAAATAAATTATGTTGGGTAAATACTTACATGTCAAATTAGGTAAAAAGAATATTCCTTTTTTCATAGTAAAAAAGGTTATACAAATTCCTTGTTCAGAAGGCGACAAGAAGTGTCCTTTGAAAAATTTGGTAAAAGAAAAAAGTGTAAAAATGAATTTAATAAATAATTTTGTAATGTTTAAAAAAAATTAAAACATTTTTAAATAGAGGAGAATAAAATTAAATGGTTTATTAAGAAATTATAACACAATTTCCCCTAATGGATATTCAAATGTAAACAATCCCGAATAGGATGAGATTTTGATGTAAACCCTTGAAAAGAGCATACCGATGATGCCAGAATAAATAAATGAATAGATTATGTGTGTCAAATGTAAATACACATAAAATATTTTTAGATAAAATAATATATATTCAAATGTGATTTCTCTCATAATATTATAATATCAATGACAATGAGGAAGTTATATAACATAATAAAACAAAATCAGGTTATTAAATTATTTACCACTAGGTGACTTTTAATTAAAATCCCATTAGAAGTAATAAATTAAATTGAGAATAAAAATAACCAGAATATAAAAAAATTAATGATATAATATATCAATTTTTTTAGTATATACAACACATAAAATATGTAAGTGATGAATGTGACCTTTATCTCAAAGATGCGAAAACTGAGATGAAAATCCTTTACCTTGCATTTCCTTTTGGGTGAAAGTACTTTAACTTCATATATAAAAGCTTTATACATGTTAATAACTTATTAAATTACCATAATAATATTTATTATATCATATATTACCTTCTTTAAAAATCTTATTACCCCCTTTTAACAATATTTCTTGATTTTCACTATTTTGTGTGTTAATTGCCTAGATTCTCGAGTATGTTTTTCACTTATTATTTTTGTTCTTATTAATCCAATAATGATTTAATCATTATAAAGAATTTAAATAATTATTTAATTGTATAATATAATCTTTAAATATTTATTTATAATTAAAAATTATATTTGGAGATAAGAAATGAAATGGACCGTTCATGGAGACAGTAGATCATACATACTCATGAACACTACTTTTATTTCTTAGTCGTATTAAAAGAATGAAAATTAAATTACATATATGTATATTATTATTAAAATATAATATTTATGTCATATATTTCATATATTTTTATTAAAACCATCCTTTATACCTTCTAAGTATAGCGTGAATGAATCACATCACTTTGAGGAGGTGATAGTCCACACATCCACAAACGATGTTATCGTATTTACACAAAATGGAAAGCATAAGGGTATGTGTTATATTAAAATAAAATAATAACAAATACATTATAAATTATATATATATATATAATATAAATGGTGTGTTCATAATTATTCCCAAACATGATAGGTGGTAAAGGAAAACCAAAAGACATTGGTTTGTGAGGCGGTAGTTCGTCGTACACATAAATGTTAAGTTCGTTGAACATTAAATGGAAGTGTGTAAAAGTGTAGGTATAAGACATATAATAAAAACATATTAGTATATTTAGGATAATGGTGCATTTATATAATCATTGAATAAGAATATTTTATTGGGTGGAGAATAAAAATAAAGTAAAAGAGATTGAGGAAGGATGTTACCTCTTATTTGGGTAACTTCTTTTGGTTTGCACAAAAGGGATTCCTTGGATGGATTACTGAACCAAGTAATGATTCCAAAATGAGGGTAGGGATATTTAGGATCTATTTGGTCAGATGTTTTTTTGAAAAAAGTTTCATTATATGTGTGAATAAGTGGGAGGGGTGAGTGACTTATTATAGTGGAGGATTAGTGACATTCTGATTTTTTTTGGAAAAGGAAATTCCACCAAGGTTTTTCTAATGTAATGTTTCTCCAATAATTTTAAAAAATAGATAAAAGGTATTATAGGGTATAAATATGTCCATAAATGTTCCTTTAAATAAATTTATAGGTCGTTTTTTCTCATAAGTTTATGGTTTGGTCCCTTGTTAAGCTAATTGTTATCTAAATAATTATAATTAATTTTAATTACATTCACTATTTGTTTAAGGTAATAACAATGTTAAAATCATTAGTAATTATATATTAATATGATTGAAAATATTTAATCCATTTTTCCTAATTAAAAGCACATAATTGGAATATATTCATATAAATGTAATCCCACACACATGACTACAATGTGAGTTTTTAAAGTAAACATGTTCAAAAGTTTGTTATGTTTTTACATTCAATTTCAAAGTGAAATTGATTAAAATGACCTAAATGAGATTAATTTATATAAAATTTATCTAATAAAACTATAAAACCAATCAATAATATAATTTAACTTTATTAATAAATTAGATGAAAAATCAGTTTTTAATTAAAATTCTATATTTTTAGTATTCATCAATAAATGAAATATTTCAAAAAATACAAAAAAATTAACATAACCTAATTTTTAGGTTTATTTTTCAAAAATGAATTTTATTTTTAAATATAAAATTTATAAGAATTTCAAAATTCATATTTAAAATAGGTATGACATTAAAATTCGTTAAAAGTGTCTATAAAAAATCTTGTTTTTATTCATAAAATTGTGTTTATTCTCATCTTATTATAATAAAATCAATTGGATTAATGTAATTAATATTTTATTGAATATTTAATATATATATATATATATTACATTAATATAACCCACTAAATAATTTAATTTATTAGAATAAAACACTCTTATGAGCATAAAAATATATTTTTATAAAAACAATTCCTTTGTATTCTATTGGTTAATATATTAATTTTTAATTAATTTTTAACCAATGAATTAATTATATATTTGTTAAAAATTATATTTTCATAATTTATTTAATAAAATTAGCAACCTCAAATTCAATGGCTATGTTATATCTTATACTACTAAATAATAATGTTTTATTAATATTTTATTGTTCAGTAAAACTCAGTCTTACATTTAACACATGCTTTTGAAGAAATTTTTTATTGCATGAAATTAAATATAACTTAGTGCAGTGTGCATTTAAATATATTAAATTTATTTTAAATATTAATTACACTATAAATTCTGAGGATATTATGTTTATTTATGCGCTTGGTGTTGCGTGTTATACACGCTATCAAATACAATGTTATTACATTAGAATTTAAGGGTGTTACATTTATGATGCCTAGAAAATTACATCAATGATAGTTATAGAAGTAATTTTATTATTAAATGGTAATAATCATTAATCATATTTTCCCTTTTCTATTATGAAAATCAAAACTGTATTTTATTGTTATACACTAGTGCCTCCATGACACAACACGTTTTTATTTCCTACGCCACCTTACAAGGATGGTATAAAAGGGAGATTTAATAAATAATTATTATATTTATATCATTTTAATTATTATGAAACATGACACCATATTAATCCTTTTTCCTGATCTATGGAAAATGAAATGGTCGACCATGCATACATGTGGACCATCACCTCTAAGAAACGATTAATTTTAATTTATTTCATTACCTACTTATATTTATGGAATTAAGGATAGGATTAAAGGATAGATAATATTTTTATGATATCATTTAGGTTCTATTATGACAAATTGGAAAACCTATTAATGATATGATTGATAAACAACTATCGTTAATTCAACAGTTTAAAATGAGAAAACATAAAAAAAAATTATATCTTCTTTATAAGTAATAACTTTATATAAATTATATTATATTTATATTTATTTAAAATTATGATATCTTAATATTATGGTACCAATATTTGTTCATTATTCTTTATGTATAATTACATTACTATAAAAACACCTCATAAACATCCATTAATCATGGTAGGTTCATGTTTGGGTCAATTTAATCACCTTCTTGAACAAAACTATGAATTTACATCATGAATGACTACAAGAACTTATTTTTTGGTATAATATTACATAAATATGTAAATATCTTTTTTGGCTTTTTATCTTTATATCAATATTTAACTCAATCATTTATAAAAAAATCAACATACATTAAGAATAACAAAAACATGATCATCACTAATTTCATGTACATGGTTTAGAACCACAAATACCATGGAATTAAATTATAACATTTATAAATATAATTTAAAATATTTATAAATAACTTAAATGATATTATATTGATGGAATTTTTAATAATTATGAATATCAAAACCATATTTTTCAAAACTAGTTTAAAGCGATAAATATTACTTACACAGGGTATTGAAAATAGGTAAAAACTAACTAATATATATGTGTCTAGAATGATTATAAATGAGGATTAAAATTGTTTATATTTATTAATATGGTTATTGGGTATTTATTTAATGAACTTAATTGAACTAGTCAGGTTTTTTGGTGTATGTGAAGAACGAATCAGGGACAAGGTACATGCTTTCCTCTCAAATTCCACTATTTGAGACATGTTTGGTCTTATGAAATTAATTTATTTTATGTGGTGTATATGCTACCTATTTCAGATAAAATATCACAAATTATCTTTTAATAATGGTATTTTATGTTTAATTAAAATCGTTCTCTTTCAAGGGGTTTTTATTAAAGTGTTACTCAAGCCATACGAGTTTTACATTATTAGGAAAGGATAATGTTCACCTAGAAAAAATGTTATTATATTGACATGCGGAAAAGTATTAGAATTCTATATATTGTTATTCTAGTGCTAATAATTATTGGTATGTTAACAATGTATTAATTTACCATCCATCTTCTTCTTTTGGATTGGTTATGATCATTTTATCCATTTTATTGACATGGGGAAAAGTATTGGAATTTCATATATTGTTATTTTAATGTGGATGATTATTAGCAAGTTGACTATGTATTGTTTAACCATCTCCCTCTATCATTTGTATGTGTTATGATAATGTTTTCCCTTTTAGTAAGATGGGAAAATGTATTGAAACTATTGATTATCATTAACTACTAATTCAAGTTGATTATTTATCAAAATTCTTTATCATTCATTATACCAATAACAATGTTTTTATTTAGTATGAGGTTCCTTAGATAATGATATGATAATTCTTGTTCACTATCATGGTTAATGCATTGGAATTAATCAGGTGGTGGGTGGGTCTTAGAATTATATAGCTCGTCGATTCATCCATGGGCCTCATGAGATAAAACTAGTTGGGTTTTGGTGTATGCATCATCTGATAACTTGACAATGTCTAGGCACAAGGCATTGAGAATAGATTTTTGATGTTCGAAATTATGTATTCTATCATTATGAGATCACTATTATTGATAAATATGATTTCAATTATTATAATGGATATATAATTCACTCTTTTTCAAGTTGATTATGGTTTCATGTATTTTAATTATTCATACCATAATATTATTCCATATTTATGACAAGATTGATTTAGTTATATGATTCCAAATAATGAACATTTCAAATCACCTCTTCATATGATTCCATTTACCTAGGTTATCAATAAAATTGGTATATGTAAAATGTGTATAAGGATTACACTATTAGAAGAATTTATGAGAGACATTGAATACCTTTTATGGATTACATAGTTTTTTAGTGGAAAATGTATTCTTATTGCAAAGAACATATGATTTATTTGTTTATAATGTTTATTAATTATATAAAGCTTTAAAACTAAAATGATCCATAATATCTAAGAGATTAAAATAATCATTTTTGATTTTGTTAATCATGTATGGTTATATCTAGGCTTTACATCTAGTATCAAAACAAGTATGCAAATTATGTGCATATTAAATCTGATCTAAGAGTGTGGGACTTGGGTGTCACGAATATCAGGAGATATTTGTTGTAATCACTCTTATTATTTGTGATTAAATATGGGTCTCAAATCTTGACCAATTCCCAATAAGGATTAGTCACCCCCATTTTGGTGGACCATGTAAAAATATATGTGTTCTTTGTAGTTTTTTTTAATTCAGTTTCATACGGGTAATAATGATAGTGTAAATAAAGAGAAGATCTTGAAATTAATTGGTCATATATATTAGTTTCAAGGATGAAAGTATAAAAAATATTATCACTAATTCACCCCCTCAATTTTCACAAAGCAGCCTTGGTCATCCCCGAATCGGGCACCCGAACCAATCTGTGGCATAGCCCAAAGGGTGTTTTCGATCCCCACGGGTTGGAAACTAGTTTCTAGCATCAACAGAGTACTAGAGGGAATGATTTATCCTAAATATAATCAAGAAATAAGTAGTGTAATGAAATAGAAGACAAAAAATACATTTATATAAAATTGAAATAAACATTATTTATACAAGAATCCTAAAGTACAACAAAAAATACAACCAACCGACCACACCTGAGTACCAAATTCACAACATGTGAACCCACTGGTCACTCTCCAACAGAAAAGACACTCATCTCCCAAAGAGATCGAACTCAAGCTGAAACCTGCACAAGGGATAAAAATAGAAGAAAACTGTATGCGTGAGTATTAAAACTCAGTAGGTTAGCCCAATATTCTATTCTTAATGCTCATCCTTTAAAATAGAAGAAATATAAATTTCATGTTTGAGATAAAATATATAAAAATTTGTTTTCCAAAAGAGGTTACATGCTATACAAATTACCAGACAAAAACATTCATGTTTTATATACAAGAATGCTTGTAAAAGTTTTTTTAAAGAGGTGAAACTTTAAAATGAAAATAGTTTTCAAGAGGGTTAATTTAATTAATGTAATATTTTAAATAAAAAAATAGGTACTGAATTTATCAACTAGGTAAACTATATATCAACAGTGAGTACAAAATAGCCAATGAGCACAAGTCACAGGAACATCCCTAGGCACTAGTCCATTGTGGGCCCCAGGTACATTGTATCTTGGTGTAAAAGTAACCAAAAAAAAAATCTATTTCAGTGAACACGATCCACTAGTTGGAGAATAATCCATAACCTAGTGTCCCCCAACAACATCATCATCATAGTTTAGTTAGTGTTGTCAGCGTCAAACTTGCTACTTGAAACATGGACAAAACCCCTTTGGATCACTGGCATACTAGTACACCTCCACCCACCTAGATACCCAAGTTTTCCATTTTTTCTATCAAACAATTTACAAATCTATAAAATACAATAACTCATTAATATTCCATTTAAAAATCATACACACATCAAACACCCCACACACATGTCTCACATTTCATTCATAGATCAATAAACAACCTAAATTTTCATAAAACAATTTCAAAAAGTATAATGAGGCCTTGTAAATAAATTCCATTAAAAATGATATTTTATGGAAACAACCCACCAATACAATATAAAAAAAATTATATCCCAAAAACCATTTAATAAATCAATTTCATGGACCATAAAATGGCCCCAAATTATACAACATGAAATACACATGGAAACCATTTTTATAGGAAAAATGCCAAACGGGCCTTTAAGAATTTCTCAAAAATAACATTTTACAATGGTAAAAATATCAGTTTTAATTAATAATTGTATACACACAATTTATAGAATAAAAATACTATAATAAATCCCTTAAAACATTCAAGTTACACATCCAAAGCATTACTAATTTTATAAGGATGCCTAATGGGCCATTTTCTGGCAACTCGGGCCAAAATATGTTTACCCCCCAAAACCCATTTTTTATAAAACCAAAAATAATTTGGAAACTCATTAAAGGACTATAAAATACCATTTTTTATGATATAAATGTATTTAAAAATCCAAAAAAATCATTTGAAATCGTACTAATCACATAAAAGCTGACCAATCAATTTACTGAACACATGTCATGTACTTTTAAACAAACAACATATTTTAAGCACTTAAAAAGTTAAAAAATACCATTTTAATTCCATAAATTTATTCATTATACTAATCTATGTTCAGAATATCATAAACTAGGTGTGTAATCTAATAGAACATTTAAGTAATAAAGCGGTGTACATGTTTATAAGAAAACAACAATACTTTTCACAAAAAAAGGGTTAAACAACCATTTTCCACACCAAGAAAATTATCCAAATGCTAAAAAAATACTTTAATATATATCAAGTGAGAATATAAATAAAATTATGAAACCTAATTGATAAAGGCATGTGAAAGTGATATCCTACCTCAAAAAAATGGTCGAAAGGAACTTCACACCCGATATCACCCATTGCGGTTCCCAACACTCTAAATACATGAATACTAGAACTAAATAAACCAAAACCCCTTAAAAATCATAGTATAACATAACCCGAGGAAGTTCATAACTAAGGGAGGAGAGAAAACCAAAATAAAGTGGAAGTAGAAGGAAGAGGGAGGAGAAAGGATAAGCAATCTCTCAATAGAAACTAGAGAACTCCTCATTTTCCCTTATATATACAGTCTTAGAGTAAATGGAATGGCTATGAACTTCTTGGAGAGGATCCTTAAGTCTAGAAGAACTAGGGAATGAAGTTATGGGGGTAAGATAGAAAAAAATCAACGATTCATGAGAGATATAAATTACCTTACCAAATCTAGATGATTTAAGAAGACTTGAGAAATTTCACACTAATCCATGATTACTGTGAGCTCTAAAGAGGGAAAATGGAACATGGGGGTGAGACTATGGATATTGGGCTATATTGAGTGGTGGAAAACCGAAAAATATAAAAAAATGAATATGGTATATAAGAAACAAATTGTTTTTTTAAAACCAGAAATAGGTTCATGGGCTAGCCCAATACCTGAATAAATAACCAAAATCCACCATAATTATGAATTCCTAAGGGATTCCAAGAGGATATGGTGGTTTTAATAGGTCAAGGGAGGACAATTGAGATGTATAATGAGTGAAAATTTCTGAAAATGAAGGATTTATTAAAGAAAATAAATTGTTTTTAAATCTGGAAATGAGCTCACAGTTGATCCAAATCTTGAAGTAACCACCAATTTCTCCAAAAACACCAAAACAATCTTTGGGGAACCCATGGTAGGATGATTATACATAGATGGAAGTTCAAAACTCAACATTCATCTCACCCAAAACCCAAGAAAAGTATTAGGATTTCCAACAAACTAGATCAAAACCATGACATGGAAAAAAACAGGTGTGACAATTCTCCCCACCATTAAAGCTTTCTGCCCCAAGAAAGACACAAAACATTCCAGCTGATTGATCAAAACCTAAGGATTTCTTATCATTATGGTCCAAAATATTAATCCAATGAAACCTCATCCACCATTAACATAACTTAATCTTCTTACCTCAACCAAAACACCAACTACCAACCACTTCCCATGAATCAACCGAGAGTTTGAGTCACTACCTCCTTAACCAAACTAAGAACCATATTGTTAGGCCTTCTCCCAATAAACCCAATGACAACCCAAACCAACGAGAAATAAAAAAAAACCAAATATCCTAGGGGATTATAAAATTGAATCCCCACCATTAAGAAACAACTATCACTCGACAAATTCGTAGGAGGAAACTCTACAAGACCTGTGGTGGTTCTACCAACCATTTAGAACCAACGATCAATGACAAAATGAGAATTAAACATGATCTAGAAACAAGTATCTCCCAAAAAGGCCCACTGAAACTCTCATACAACAACATACCCATCCATGTTAATAGTAACACAACATGGACGTTTAAACCCCCCACTCCCAAATAGAGGTGACAAGAACGAGACCAACACTCTCTACACAGATCTAAACACCCACCACATGGGGCGAGGAGGGAAAGGGACCCAATCATTGGGACACTGAAACAACAAAATAAATTAAGGAACTACCTCACTACAATGGTAAAGGCATGAGCTTATCAATACCTCCCAAAATCTTGGTACTCCCAACTACGCGCCAAATTCACTCCGAGACCTGTGGCTAGAGCTATGATGGATGAAGTATCTTCGACTTCATAGTTAGGCTTTGATAATACATAACTTAAACTCTTACACTTAGTTCCACATGGTAAAAAATAACACTCCCAGTCTGAAACAACAGATTCAGGGACACTATGAAACTATATTCCTCAAACAACACACTTTAGCCCAAACCAGATCTTACAGATACACAACACTATTTTCTCTCACTATGAATGAGGAGAATAATGGAAGAGGTGCATAAAGAAACACATCAAACTCACTGAGCACAACTACCCCAACCAAGAGGGACACCGTAGTGAAAAGGATATTTAAATCGAGCCTAAAAAGCTCTCAATTCCAACAAACAGGTTAAGGCATCATTCGAAGAGGTGGATTTAACATTTGGAATGAATTATTAGGTTGATCACATATAAATCCTTCCAATAGAGAACCATCCATGGAAATATCACAACATCCAACACATCTTTAGAAACCCACTGAAAATTTCCCCACAACTAACCCACCAACGAGATACCATATCAAGACACAATAAGTGTATGACTTCTATATCACAAGGAAGAATACCTAATAAAAAACATCTAAGATATAGAAAAAACCATCCACATAACCATCAGTTTATAACAAAACAACAATTTATCAACATAAAACACTTTTTAAAAATAAACCAACATGGTTGATTTTCGCATTCATTAACAGGGTTTCATCAAGTCTCACTCATATGCACGTTTCTATGCCACCTCGGGCACCCAACCACCATTCCATACCGGCAATTCATCTATATATGCAAAAAAATTCATGTGAGAACCCATGAAAACACAACCACTAAATTAAAACAATCATCAATCTAAAAAGAATCTTGTACCTTACAAAAGGCACATTAACCACAAAATCAAACACCATTTTCAGATTTCATAAAACAAACCACAATTCATCAAAAACCATCTGATTAAAATCCCAATCCATTTCATTTAATAGAACATCCAAAAACAACCATTCTATTCCAAATATCCCTTTCCCATTTTCAAAAATTCAGCAAGGTCTCTTTTCATAATCTGAAAACTAGAAAAAGGCCTAAACCCCTTTCCAGAAAACACCATCCACTCAAAACTAAATTTACAAAAACAACTCATTAGATTCAAAAAATTTCCAACCACCCAAAACACCCCATTTAAAACAATATTAAAAATCAATTTAAAATAATCCAAGCTTTCCAAATATTTCATTTCAAGAAACCATATGTTTCGATTAAGGATATTCAATCCCATTAAATCATTTCCTTTTTATCTAAAATATTTTTTTCACAAAACCCAACATTACAAAACCTTTCTCATATTAAATTTTGAAAAACCATTCTCCAATTTTCAATAACTAACCATTCCCTTAAAACCCATTTTCACAATTCTCACACAAGGATTTTCAAAAAAATTCTAAATTCAAGAGAAGTCCAAGAGACCCACAAAGGGAACTAGTGTCAGTGGGTGACTTGACCATTTGGTTTGAGAACATATTTCAAACACACAAACAACAAAGAGAGCCTTGTTAAATCTAGGCCCTGGCTCCACATGGCTTTCCAAGCCTTGCGAGCTCACAGATACCATTAGCCCAACTCCCCTTGTTGTATCCCAACACCAAACAATCAATAAGAACCGAAGAAAATAATAAAACCAGACTTCCCATAGACACATGAGGTTATGAAGGATTAAGATTTTGAAACTCTCTTCCCAATCCTACCCCTCAAGTCCTTAAAATCCTACACTATCTTCCATGAATTCCCCAAAAAATAAAAGGTTCTCTAAAAAGTAAGGTTCGCTATGATCCAACATCCTCTAATACTATTTTTTCATGAACCAGCTCTAGTGGGCCCCGAAGCGATCCTTGGAATGGCCCAAAGGGCATTCCTGATCCCCATGGGCAAGAAACTACTTATGAGAATCAACATTAATGGAATAATTTTTCCAAAATATAATCATGAAAAGGTAATAGAAATAAACAGACATCCCAACATACATTTATATAAAATTGAAATGAGCATTATTTATACAAGAAAATGAAAGTAAAACAAAATAGTAAGACCAACCGACCAAAACTGATGACCAAACTAACATCATGTGACCCCACTAGTCACTCTCTAATGCAATGAATACACATCTCCCAAAGCGACTAACTCAAGTTAAAACCTGCCCAAGGGATAAAAGCAGAAGATAATTATAGGCATGAGTATTAAAACTCAGCAGGTTATCCCGATATTCTATTCCCAATTCACATACTTTAAAATAAAATAAACATAAACTTCATGTTTAAGATAAAATATATAAAAATATCATTTCCAAATGAGGTTACATGCTATGAAAATTACCAGACAAAAACATTCCTGTTTTAAAAAGAAAGAATGCTAGTAACAATGTTTTAATGAGGTGCAACTTCAAAATGATTTTTTAAGAGGGATGATTTAAAGAATGTAAAATTTTTAATAAAACACACACTCTTAAGAATTTACCAACTAAACACAGTGTATGCCGATAGTGAGTACAAAATAGCCAATGAGCAGAAGTCATAAGAACTCGCTTAGGCACTAGTTTGTTGTGGGCCCTAGGTACCCCGTATCTCGGTGTAAAAGTAACAATAACAAATATCTGTTCTTATTCACATGATCAACTAGTATGAGAATCATCCATAACCTAGCAGTCCCCAGCATCATCATAATCATAGTTTAGTCAGTGTAGTAATTATCAAACATTCTATGTGAAACATAGACAAAACCCCTCCAGATCACTAGCATTCTAGTACACCTATGTCCACCTAGATACCAGAGTTTTCCCCTGTTGTGATTAAAAAATTTACACATATATAAAATAACATTTACTCATGATATTAAATTTATAAATCATACACACATCAAAAATACCACACACATTTCTCACATTTCATTCATGGATCAATAAACAACCAAAAGTTTCATAAAACAATATCCAGAAGTATAACGAGGCCTTGCACATAAAGTACATTAAAAAATTGTCTTTTAATGCCAAAAACCAACAAATTACATATAAAACCAGATTCTTCATCCCAAAAACCATTTAATAAATCAATATCATAGACAATAAAATGGCCCCAATTGATACAACATGAAATACATATGGAAACCATTTTAACAAGAAAAATGCCAAAGGGGCCTTTATGAATTTCTCAAAGCTAACATTTTACAAAGGTAAAATTTTAATTTTAGTAAATAGGTGTATTCCCACCATATATAGTATTAAATCGATTTCATAAATCCTCTAAAACATTCAGGTTACACATCCAATGCAACAAAATTTTTATAAGGATGTCGAACGGGCCATTTTCTAGAAACTCAAGCCAAAACATGTTTACCACCAAAAAACCAATTTTTTATATAACCAAAAACTAATTTGGAAAGACATAAAAGACCCCAAAATACAATTTTGAATCCTTAAAATGTATTTATAAATCCAAAAAATCATTTTAAATCGCACTAAGCACATAAAATCCAACCATATAATTTACCGTTCATATAATACACACTTTTAAAAAATAACTTATTTTGATCACTTGAAAAGGAATAAAATACCATTTTAATGCTATAAATTTATTCAAGTACTTAAACATGATAAAAATATCATAAACCAGGTTTCTAATCTAACATAACATTTACGTAAGCAAGCGATGTAAATGTTTATAAAAAAATAACAATAATTTTCACAAAATAAGGGTTAAAAAACTATTTTTCACACCAAGAAAATTATAAAAAGGATGAAAAATAATAAAAAACATATATATTAGGTGAGACAAATAAGAAAATTATGAAACATAAATGATAATTTCATTTTAAAGGGATATCCTACCTCAAAAAAATGGCGGAATGGAATCACACACCCGATATCGCCCACTACAGTTTCCAACACAATAAATCTCTGAGGACCATACCAAAACGAACTAAAACCTCATAAAATATCATGGTATAACATAACCTTAGGTCTTAAATGACAATGGGATAAGATTAAACCAAAATAAATTGGAAGGAGAAGGAAGAGGGAGGAGTAAGGAGAAGAAATCTCACATTGGAAACTAGATAAATTTTCATCTTCCCTCACGATATCACATTGTCCCTTTATCAGTCATGAACTCATTAATACTATTAAAAATCTCATTATTTCTTTATCCCTTCATTATATTCATATCATGTGCTTTAGAAAAATATTTGAATCACTTTTATTGGTTAAAGATACTCTAAAATTATGGAAAACCATAATTTACCAATACGTAGATATTCCAAGACTCCATAATACTATAAATTATATTCCAAAACACTATTTTGGAATACCATTACAAAAACACTTAATAATTCCACAACTTCGTTTTCATACTCAACTTATCCAATAGTGATCACATGTGATTTGCCTTTATATTTGGATTTAATAGGTTATTGACATCGATCATCATCACTAACCCTTGAATTTGGCTATTGGTTAGCATAATGTCCCATTTCCATGAACATGTATCATTGAAGTGTTGGTGATGCATTATTAGTAGTCTTTTATGTATTCACATCATTAGCAACATTTTTCCCATTCCTTCGGCACTCAACTACTCTATGACCTTATTTTCTAAACATGAAACATTTTATAGTCCCTTTAAGACAATCTCCACCATGATTCTTTCCACACTTTGAGCATAAGGAAACATTCATCTTCTTTTCACCATTTTTTTGAAATTTTTCCATTGAACTCCATCTTTCGTTTCTTGCCAAAACCATGAGATAGATATGTAACACTAAATTCCTGTTCTACCTAGACAGAAAAACGCACAATATATTAATAGCTATTGAAGTATATTATAGATAATACCCTTTGAAGACTTGGTTTTATGACACTGATGAATCGATCAACTTTACTTTCAGGTTGGATGATAAAGTCAGAAGCATACCTTTCAAGACTTGTAATATTTTCCTCATATGTACCAATAAATTCATCATCCTTTTTCTTAAGCTCAAGGAACTATTTTTTTATCTTTGTTTGAATAATACAAGGAACTTACTTATGGAAATAAAAGTAATTGAACTCATCCCATTCCAAGGATTCAATTTCATCTTGGTGCCTTATTTTATTAATTAGAGTCCACCACTAGTCTACTTAACCTTCTCAACAATAAACATCCAAAATGTCTTTTTCATGTTGCAAATAGAAAATTTTGGAAAATATATTTTCAATGGTACTAATACATTGTATAGAAACAAGTGGATAAGAAGACCCACTGAAATAATGTGGTTGTTCTCTCATAAAGGACTCAATAGAATGTTATTCCCTTCTCTGCTCATTTAGAATTCTCGAATGATTAATAGCTTGTGTGAGTATATCATTAATATTTTTCACTCCATCTCTCATAACATTTGGTTATTCAGGAGGTCAATCATTCAATTGACCAGTGCATTGATCATTAACACAGTACCTTTGGGTTAGAACAATTGTCTAAAACCCAAAAAGAATAGTACGAGAGGAAAACAAATATTAGAAAAACAACACAATTAAGGGGAAGTACTTTCAATCTCTAACATATTATATTCAATCTTAGGTTATTCATGATCTTTATCATAATTCTAGGACTGTAACCTATACTTATACTTACCCTTAGGGATATCCCTAGAAATACCTTAGAAATATCTCTAGGGATCTCACTACTATTTTTTGCATCCTAGTTTCCAATGGTTTACTAAAACATCACCTTGATACCAGTAATAGATTCCCAATCATGACATACATGAAAATTATAGTACTTTTTTGGAAAAAATAATATATGACACAAAAAGATGCCCAAATATCGTATTATTTTAGTTTCTTTAAAAACTCAGAATATAATCTTCTAATCATCATGAAAGATCATCAAGATCTCCCATAAAGATCTTCCCCTTTTGTTTTCTAACCAAAAACCTTTCTTTACATCTTGGGGAAAATAAAACATAGAAAGGCTAAGCTCAAGTGCTCAACAAGGGTAAACATGGTGAACATAAAACAAACCATAAACATTTGAACATAAAACATGAACATAATGTTTAAACATCAAAATATTGAGAATTACATAAATCTTGGCAGTACATAATCCATGGATCATAAAGGAAAATTAACCATGATAAAATATCATTGGAATAAAATGTGTAATTGTGGAAAAATAATAAGCACATATTATGATTTCTCTAGTAGCCAAGGAATTGCTGCCAAGACCATCATTGTGGAAAAATTCAATTAATGAACCAGGTTTACTTGCCGTTCCAACCATGTATTACTGAAACCGATATACCTACCATTCCATTCATATCTATCTCATGAGATATAAATCTTTACCCAATGCATTGGAGGGAGATATAGGTCCCACCCATATCATAATGAGATTATTCTTACAGATTCCACAAAAACATAAATCATTCATCATAGCACAACCCATGAAAAAATATGGGTTTCCTAATCATCAATCCATCAAAAAATAATCAATATAAAATACCATTTCATCATTGAAAAAGTCAAATAAAAGTAATAATAAGGATAGAAACAGAACACTATTTAAGGTGTGTCATCTTAGATGGAAAATAATTTTGATGAACAACTTGAACTTAGTTTTTGAGGAAAATATCCTTTCTTCTTAAAAAAATTTCTTTTCTCAAAATGTCACACAATTTTAAAATAAATAAATTTATTTGATAATAAACATGAAATATTTTATAGTAATATTCATATAAATAAGTAATCATTAAGAGGTAAAAACCCATTCATGCCGTATAAGTTAAAAAAACATTCTCCTTGTAATTTTTCTAGAAAAGTCAAAAAGAACCTCGTATGGTAAACAAAAGAAAGATTCCTTCCAAACCTTGTAGTAAAAGTAAAAATGAGTAAAAATGAATTTAAACATATATATAAGAATAGTGAAAAAAGTTTAAATATTTTTTAGAAAAAAAGGACATTGATGATAAATATATCCCTAGTAGATACTTACAAATAAACAATCTTGGATAAAATGAGATTGGAAAAGTTATCTCTTACCATAGGTCTAATTTCTTCCATACGTAAATGAAACTTTTGTATAGTGGGTTTAAACATATTATTAACTTTTAATAGAACCATAATAATATTTATGATATCATATATGATTCACTTACGACTTTATATTACCCATTCATTTATCAATTCCATTTAAAAGAAACGTTTTGGGTAATAATTGTTTTATTTATCATACGTGTTTGGACTTGTTATTCTTGATATTATTACATATATCATGATTTAATTACTTCCATAATGTAAAAAATTATTTATATATCATATATATTCAATATATAAATATATATAATAGATCAATAAATGGAATGGAATACATCATTCATGGAGACGGTAGGCCGTACGTACGCATGGACACTGTTTTTGTTTCCTTATTAAATCAAATGGAAGTAAGTAAATGATATATATATATATCAAGTAGAATTATTATGTCCTATATTTCATGATTATGTATTATATATACTTTACATTCATTCTTGAATGGTTAACATGGAGAATGGATCTCACTGCGTCATGGAGATGGTAAGTCGTACGTACGCACGAGTGACGATATCGTTCCCATAGTTGTTGAATGATATTTAAGTAGATGGTTTATAATATCTCAAAATTATTATAAATTTATAATAATAAGATATAGTTATTATTTCCACCATTATACCAATCCGAGTAAGGTGGTGGTGAAAAATAAATTACACCACAACATGGAGACGATAATCCGTATGTACGCATGCGTAGTGATTTCATTTTTCGTAGGATGGATAGAAGGGGAAATAAGATTGTTTGATATTTATAATTACATATCATTATATGAGTGACACTTATGTTATTATTTTTTATAAAAAAACTAAGGAAGAGTAAGTAGAAGAAGAAATAAATTTGAATGAATCGGTAGAAGAGATTACCTCTTCCCCGATGTGCCTCTTTTAGGGAACTAAAATTGGTATTTTTAGAAGACCAGAACCACTAGAATGTAACTAGAGAAGTTGATAAGAGAAATGGGTAGGTTTTTCAGATCCTGAAATCTCAAAATGGAGTGAGGAGGAGAGGTAGTAGGTTCCATTTTTATTAGAGACGAGAGGGGCACATTAAGAAAGTTCCAAAATATTAATTTGTTATAAATTCAATTTTGGCATAAAATCATCCAAAACTTATTTAATTATAGGATAAAATGATGTTGGTTTTAATAAAAATCATACAATAATTTTTTTACAAGTTGGTAATATTTTTTTATGCTTATAGTTTTGGTTTTACCCTTATTTTACTCTTTTTAATCTTACCATGATATAATGTTATTTACACATTGTGGGTTAATGTAATTACTATATCATGTTGAAAAACCCAAAATAAGTTAATGATGACATATTGGGACTTATATTAATAATTTTTCAGAATATTATACTTTTTATAATTTAATATAATTTAATAAACTATTTTATGTTTTATGATATGAATTGTGTCTATTTTGGACAATATTCATACTTGACTTTTTTTAAAAAATTTAACAACCAGATTACTTAAAAAATAAGGCATTAAAACAAAGATAATATGTCATTATTATTCATAAAATTTGTGTATGACATAAAAATAATCAAATTTTATTCATTTTAAATTTTTTAAATTCATTTATTTGAATCCTTTATTAATGATGCAATCACATCACCATCATTGTGTCATAATTAAATTTATTTATATAATTTCAGAAAATTAAAACTAAAATATCATGATGTAGAAAATATTTTTATATTTCTAATGATTATTTATAGTTGAAGAGATCACTTATAAAACCTCATATAAAAATTGTTTTACTAAGGGATATATGTTTATGTTATATTTTTCTTAACATTAACTTAAAACTAATTAAATGTCATTTTCACTTACAAGTGGCTCCATGGGGTCCCAAAACCGACACAAGGATGACCATGTTCATACATTTATCATCCAATAAAGTTAGAAAATGTGTTAGGGTAATTTAATATTATTATAATATTATTTTTTACCCTTATTACCAGATTTACCCTTTAACCATGGTAAATAAAATATTTACTGAAGTTACTATTCATATTGTCTAAAAATAAAAGTTACCTATTTATAAAGTTTTTTCCTACTAATTAAAAATAAGGAATCCATTTTTACAAATTCAAATTAGAAAATTGGAAGAAATTAATTTAATTTTTTCCCATTTTCCAAACTAAAAAGCGTGTTGTTAAGAAGTAAAAACTTCCAAAGTACTGACATGTGTTTATGTCCAATTTAAGAGTGAAATTCCTTCCAATGCCCAAATTTGGATTAATTGGTAAAAATATAATCCAATTACACTTTAAAACTAAATAAAAGTACAATTTAACTATACAAATAAATTAGATGAAAATACAGTTTTGACTTAAAATGTAGTATTTTTCACTATTCATAAGAAAATGAACTTTATCATAAAAATTCCAAAAAATTTAGCAAAGTAAATTTTGATTTCTTGATTCTAAATAAGAAGTTTATTTTTTCAATTGTAACTTATAAAAATGTAGAAAACTATATTTAAAAAGGGTGAGCCATTAAAAGGTGGTAAAACTACATTTTTTGAAAAATACTTCTTTTATCCGAAAAATTTATTTTTATTATCATACCATGTTCTAGAAAATGCGTAAGTTGAATTCTAATGTTATATAAAATTAAAAATTTGGTTAATACTATTCATAACAGCTAATTTTTATCCCATTAAATAATAATATTTTAATAATATATCGTTGGTGAGTGAAACTCGGTATCGCGTACAATGCAAGCTATCGAAAAAAGCCGCTCTTGTGTGTAACTCAAACCAAGTCAGTGTTGCGTGTATTGAAAGATTTCTTTGGTGTTTCGTATAACATAATCCAAACTTAGTTCATTTATACATTGAACAAAATCTATACATAGTGTTGTGTGAAATAAATTCTCTCAAATTAACACAAAATTATGGGCAACATAGGACAAGAATAGTGTTCCATATACTGCAAGATAATATAGTGTTGCATATAGTGAAATCTAATCTTGGGTAAGCGTAAAATACAAGACATAAAATAAATTAGAAATAATATATATCATAAAATCTCAGGGTGTTACATTTTATCCCCCTTAAAATGAATTTCTCCCTCGAAATTCATCTGGGTTATAAATGGTTTTCTATATGAAAACTTCTTTCATAGAAACCCACATCATAAAAAGGAATAGAAAAACTTAATTTTAAAAAGGGATGTTAGAAACATAATAGTTACCCAAAGTAACTTATCACTGGGTTTCCACATAAGAGAACAAAGGTGGAAAGTGAAAACATGGATATGGAAGAGAAATCTAACCATCATGTTCTGATAGATTGTGATAGAGAATAAGGTTTAAAGAAAGTTAACTACCAGAAAACTATTAATCTATGATGATTTAGGGGACAGTCTGATTAATCAAATAAGAATGTACTAGGATAACTTTTTTTTTTGTTTTCAAGATCCGTTTATTAAAGATTAAGAACATGATAAGAAATTATTACTTGATTTTAGTATAATGTCATCATTGTTCATGCCTTGAAAAATTTATACTTCATCTCTAATTTAAAAAATGAAGTTGAATTTTTCATTTGTAAAGTGTTAGTGGATCATGAAATTGAATGATAGGTCATTCCATATGTCTCAATAAAAAAGTTAGCACAGGTAATCAAATATGAATAAGTCCACATACAGTGAGATAATACATTATTCTAACAAACTTAAAAAGTAAAATAACTTATACTATCCACAAATGGATAACATTAAAATCCTTCCAAAAACTAAAAATATAAAACTTTAGAAAGAGTTAAACTAAATAGACTTAACAATTGTCTCCCATATCTCATTTGGTAGTGCTTGGTTGTCATATTCCAAACATGTGAATACCTCATTCAGGTATTATCTTTAAACATCGTAATGACATGAATTTCCATAGAACCTTTTTGAAAATATACACTCTGTCCAAATTATCTATTTCCGTACACAAAAAATACCATGATATCACTTTGTCCTTTTATCAGTCATGAGCTCATTAATACTATTAAACATCTCATTATCTCGCTATCCCTTCATTATGTACATATCATGTGATTTCCAAAAACATTTCAATCACTTTTCATGGTTACCAATACTCTATAATTATGGAAAACCATAATGGACCAATACGTAGATATTCCAAGATTCCATATTACTATAAAAGAGAGTCCACATCACTATTTTGGAATCACATTACACTTAAACTTAATCATTCCACTACTTCTTTTTCATACTCAACATCGTCATTAGTGATCACATGTGATTTGCATTTATCTTGGGATTTAAGAGGTTTTTGACGTTGATCATCATCATTAACCCTTGGATTTTGGCATTGGTTAGCATAATGCCCCATTTCTTTGGACTTGTAGCATTGAGGTGTTGGTGGTGCATTCTTAGCAGTCTTTTCTCTATTCACACAATTAAAAACCCTTTTCCCATTACTACAACACTGGACTACTCTATGACCTTATTTTCCACACATGAAACATTTTATAGTCCCTTTAGGACAATCTCCACCATGATTCATTCCATACATTGAGAATAAAGAAACATTCATCTTCTTTTTCACCATTATTTTGAGATTTTCCCTTAAACACTATATTTCATTTCTTGTGAAAACCATTAGATGAATAAGTAACACCAACTTCCTGTTCTACCTTGATAGCACAACTCACAATCTCTTCATAACTACTGAATTCTATTATAGTTATTTCCTTTTAAAGTCATGGTTTTAAGCCAGTTAATAATCGATCAACTTTACTTTCAGGTTGGATCATAAATCCAGAAGCATACATTGAAATCCTTGCAAAAATTTCCTTCTATGTACCAAAATATTTATCATTATTTTTATTAAGTTCAAGGAACTTATTTTCCATATTTTTTCAAATAATACAAGGAATGTACTTATTGAAAAATAAGTTCTTAAAATAAACCCATTCTATGGAATAAATTTTATCTTGGTGCCTTGTATTTTTAATTAGAGTCCACCACTGGTCTGCTTCACCTTATAAATTGTAAATATCCAAAATGAATTTTTCAACTTCCGAAAAATGAAGAATGGAAAATATATTTTCAATGGTACAGATTCATTATTCACCAACAAGTGGACCAGAAGACCCACTAAAAAAAGTGGACGTTGCCTCATGAAGGATTCAATAAAATATTGTTCCCTTTTCTACTCATTTGAAAGATCTAAATGATTCATATATTGTGTAAGTATAGCAATAGTATTTTTCACTCCATATACCATTATATTTAGTTATTCATAAGGACAATCACTGCATTTCCAAGTGCATTGATCATTAACATGTTTCTTTCGGGTTATAACAATTGTATAAAACTGAAAAATAATAGTATGAGAGGCAAAAATCATATAAGGAAAACAACATAATCAAGGGGGATTACTTTCAATATCTAACATATTAGGTTTAATATTAGGTTATTCATGATCATTTTAATAATTCTAGGATTGTAACCTATACATATACTTAAACTTAGGGTTATCCCTAGACATACCTTTGAAATATCATTAGGGATATCACTAATGATTTTTCATCCTAATTTCGAAAGGTTGACTAAACCTTCACTCTGATACCCACCGTAGTGACCCATGCTTGACAAACATGGACTTTACAGTACGTTTATTCAGAAAACTTAATACATGACACAAATAGATGCCCAATGATCGTATTAGTTTAGTTTTTTTGGAAACTCAGAACATAATCTTATAAATATGGTGAAATATCTTCAACATCTCCCATAAAGATCTTCAATTTTTGTTTTTCAACCTAAATCCTTTCTTTATATCCTAGGAAAAAGAAAACATAGAAATGGTGAGATGAAATTTTTAGTAAGGGTAAACATGGAAAACATAAAACAAACCATAAACATTTGAACGTAAAAACATGAACATAAAGTTTAAACATCAAAATCGTGAGCAATAACACATATCTAGGAAGTACATAAGTCATGTATCATAAAGGAACATTTAACATGATAGAATTGCATTGAGATAAAACATTTAATTGTGGTAAACTAATAAGCACATATTATGATTTCAATAGTCGCAAAGGCATTGCTGCCAAGACCATCATAGTGGACAAAGTTTATTACTGAACGAGGTTTACTTGTAGTTCCAGCCATGTATTACTGAACCATATTTACCTGTGATTCCAGTCATGTCTATATCATGATATTTAAATATTTACCCAATGTATTGGATGAAGATATAGGTCCCACCCATCTCATAATGAAATCATTCTTATAGGTTCCATGAAAAACATAAATAATTCATCATACCTTAACCCTTGAAATAAAATGGTTTTCCAAAACATCATTCCATCGTAAAAAAATCCCAATAAAATACCATTACATTATTAAAACAATCAAATTAGAGTAATAATAGGGATATAAAAATAACACAAATTAAAGAGTGTCATCATATATGGAAAATAATTTTGATAAACCACATGAACTTAGTTCTTGAGGAAAATATCATTTATTCTTAAAAACATTTTCTTTTCTCAAAATGCCAAAAAATTTTAAAAGAAAATATTTTTTTGAAAATAAACATGAAATAGTGTAGAGGAATCTTTGTATAAATATGGTTTCATGAATATGTAAAAACTAATTCATTCTATATAAGTTAAAAAAACATTCTCCTCGTACTTTTTCCAGAAAAGTCAAAAAGTTCCACATATGGTAAACAAAAGAATGATTCCTTCCATACCATATAGTAAAATTAAAAATCAGTAAAACTGAATTGAAACATACATAGAAAAATATTACACATTTTATGATTAAGTTTTTATAAATTATAGACCTAGATGATAAATATATCCTCAGTAGATACTTACGAATAAACAATCTTGGATAAAACAAGACTGGAAAAGTTATCTGTTACCTTAGGTCCAATTTCTTCTGCACATATCCGAAACTCCTGTATAGTGGGTATAAACATATAATTTAGTTGTAACATAACCCTAATAATATTTATGATATCATATATTATTCACTTAAGACTTTATATTACCCGTTCATTTGTCAATTCCTTGTTAAAACAACATTTTGGGTAATAATTGTTTTATTTATCATACGTGTTTGGACTTGTTATTATTGATATTGTTACATAGATCATTATTTAATTACTTAAATATTGTTAAAAATTATTTTTATATCATAAATATTCAGTATATAAACATATATAATAGATCGATAAATGGAATCGAATACACTGTTCATAGAGACGGTAAGTCGTACGTACACATGAACACTGTTTTCGTTTTCTTATTAAATCGAATGTAAGTAAGTAAATGACATAAATATATATACATAAATACAGTATCATTATTATTTCATATATTTCATTATTATTTCTTATATATATACTTTATAATCATTGTTGAATGGTTGGCATGGAGAATGAATCTTATCACGCCGTGGAGACGGTAAGACATACGTACGCACGAGCGACGATATCATTCCCATATTGTTGAACGGTATTGAAGTGGATCATTTATAATATATCATAATAAGAATAATGTTATAATAATCTTATATAGTTATTATTTCTACCATTATCTCCATCCAATTAAGGTGGTGGTGAAAAACAGATTACACCATGACATTGAGACGGTAATCCGTACGTACGCACGCACATTGATTACATTTTCTGTAGGATGGATAGATGGTGAAATATGGGTGTTTCATATTTATAATAAAATATCAGTATATTATATATACTTATGTTATTTATTTATAATGAAACAACTAAATAAGAGGAAGTAGAAGAAGAAATAATTTTGAAAGAATCGGCAGAGGAGATTAGCTTTTCCTCGACACGCCTCTGTTAAATTTTTTATTAGGGCACTAGAGTTGGTCTTTAGAGATGACCAGAACCTCTAAAATATTACTAGGTAAGTTGAGAAGAAAAATGGGTTGGTGTTGGATGAGATTTAAGGCTCGAAATGGAGTGATGTGGAGATGGAGGTTGTTCCCTTTGTATAAGAGAGGAGAGGGGCACTTTAGGAAAGTTCCAATATATTAATTTATTATAAATTCAATTTTGACATAAAATTTATACATACTTATTTAATTATAATATAAGATGATTTTGGTTCGAATAAACATCATAAAAAAGTTTTTTGACAAGTTTTTAATATTTTTTTATCCTTATCTTTTTGGTTTTACCCTTATTTTACCCTTTTTTAACCTTACCGTGGTATCATGTTATTTACACATTTTGGATTAATTTAATTACCATATCATGTAAAAAGACCCAAAAAACATTATTTATGATATATTTGTACTTATATTACCATTTGTAAGAAACTTAGATTTTTAGGAATTTAATATCATATAATAAACTATTTTATGTTTTAAGTTATGAATTGTGTCAATTTTGGACATTATTCACACTTGACTTTTTTTAAAAATCATAACAACATGATTATTTTGAAAATAAGAAATTAATAGAAATATAATATGTCAATATCATCCAAAAAATAAGTGGATAACAATAAAATAACAAATTAATTTTTTTTAATGTTTATAAATTCATTTATTTGAATCCTTTATTAATGAATCAATCACTCCATCATCCTTGTGTCATAATTAACATTATTTATTTAATGTCCAAAAATTACAAATAAAATATCATGATGTAGAAAATATTTTTATATTTCTAATGAATATTTATATTCAAAGGGATCACTTATATAACCCCATATAAATATTGTTTTAGTAAAAGATATATGTTCATGTTATATTTTCCTTAACATTAAATTAATAGAAATTAAATGTCATTTTAACATAAAAGTGGCTCTATGGGGCCCAAAATCAACCCAAGGATGCCCATAATCAGACATGTATCATCAAATAGAGTTAAGACACGTGTTAGAATAATTTAATATTGTTATAATATTATGTTTTACCCTTATTTACCATATTTAACCTTTAACCATGGTAAATAAAATATTTACTGAAGTTAATATTCAAAATGTCTAAAAATAAAAGTTACATTTTTACAGAATTTTTCCCTCCTGATTCAAAATATGTAATCCAATTTTTTAATTTCAAAATAAATAATTGGTAGAAGTTAATTTAAAATTAATTTCCATTGTCAAAACTAAAAAGCATGTTTTTAAGAAGTAAAAACTACTAAAAGATTGACATGTGTTTATGTCCAATTTAAGAGAGAAATTACTTCCAATGACAATAATTAGATTAAATTTTAAAATTATAATCCAATTAAAATTTAAAACCAATTCAAATTACAATCTAACTATATATATAAATTAGATGAAAAGACGGTTTTGACTAAAAATGCAGTATTTTTCACTATTCATTAAAAAAATGTACTTTATCAAAAAAATACAAAAAAATTACCCAAAGTAAATTTTTATGTCCTAATTCTAAATAAAAATTTTATCTAGTAAAATATAACTTATAAAAGATTCAAAAAATAGATTTATAATGGGTGCACCATTAAAAGGTGGTAAAACTGCATTTTTTTAAAAATACTTCTCTTATCCAAAAAGTTGATTTTTGTTCACATACCATGTTCTAGAAAATATTTAAAATGAATTCTAATGTTATATAAAATAAATAAAAATTGTTACTATTAATAATTTTGAGTTTATATCCCTTTAAATAATAATATTTTAATAATATATTATTGTTTAGTGAAACTCGGTATCGTGTACAATGCAAGCTATCTCAGACTGTTGATCTTGCATGTAATGAAAGACAAGTCAGTGTTGTGTGTAGTGAAAGTTTACTTTGGTGTTGCGTATAACATAATCAAAACTTGGTTCATTTATACATTGAAAAAATCTATACTCAGTGTTTCATTAAATGAATTCTATCAAAAGAACATAATATTGTGTGCAACACAAGATAAGAATATTGTTGCATATACTGCAAGCTAATACAATATTGTGTATAGATCAAGATAATATTGGTGTAGTGTAAAATACAAGACATCAAAGAAATTAAAAATAATCTATCTCATAAAATATCTTGGTGTTACAGTGGACGTGTATCACTAGAAATTGTGGGAGATGAAGGATATCACACAATCACATCACATGATCCATGTGAGTATAAGTGAATGTTTTAAAAAGACCACACAATTTACTTGAAGACACTAGATGATTGTGAAGGGATATAGTAATGAGATCACATGATGCACTTGAAGTCCCCATATGATTGTCAAGGGATCTCACAATGGATTCATGTAAAGTGAAAGATGAAAATTTGGTTGTAAATGATGTATACTTTTCATGTTTGTTCAAAATAAAATGACTACATGATTTTCATTTGGATATCATAATGTGAATTCTTTAAGAATTGGAATATAATTCCATTGATCACATGATTGTCATAGGATCTTGTGATGGGATCACACAAAGAACTATTAGAAAATATCACTGAATACCACATCATTCTTATTGGATCTCATGATGGGATAAAGTAGTGGAAAAAATGACACCAACCACTGCATAATTTTCAATTGATCTCATGATGGGATCACGTGATGCACTTGAAGACAATTTCTCACACCATTGTATAATTTTTAATTGATCTCATGATGGGATAACATGATATGCTAGAAGAAAATATTTTTGACCAATGTATAAGGAATTGTGATATGAGTCATGTCATAGAGGTCTATTATGAATTCTAGAACTGATTATGAAAAGTGTGTAATGCATGTTTATGAGGTAGTGGAATATATGAATAATCATTATTTATAGAGTAAAGGTGGTGAATTTATACCTAAAAATACTCCTTAACCCATACTTAATAAGAAGATAACTTTTCTTAAATGTTTTGATCCAAGTAAAAGAATAGAGGAGGGATTTCTCATGAAGCAAATGAGTTTAAAAAACTGAAGTCATGTAAGTGATTTGCATATAAAAAATAGCGACTAGAACTGGTGTCATAAGGTCCACCTGATCATAAGAGGGTATCGTGAAGAGGTCTTGTAAATGGGTCCTATAAAGGGAGTTATTTTCTCAATGTCTAAGTCATGTATGTTTATCGTTTAAGAATAAAAGGGAATCGCGTTGGTGTTATATGATCCACATGATTAGAAGAAGGAATTGTGATGTAGTCTTGCGAAGGGGTCTCATGAAGGGGTCATTCCAAGGGGTCTCACACAAGATTTACATATTAGGGTCTCTTGAAAATAGATGTTCACCATTATTTACCTATTTGAAATATTTTTTTATATCTAAATTATGAATTTGAATAAGAATAAATATTAAAAGTATATACACAATCTGAAAATATTTACAAAAAAAATTTATTAACTTCTATATCCTATGTAGTGAAAGGATGATAGAGACAATACATTTCAGCAACTGAGGGATTTATAGTGTTATTTTGGAAGGACGAAGACATTGAATTCCTTGAATATTATTCCAAAGTGAGGGTGAATTTCCATGATTTCTCTTAAAAAGGTGATTTTTATGGGGATGTTCACATCAAGGCTGTGAAGGAGCATGCAATGTTTAATGGAATCTAACTTACATTCAGTGAAACTCTTAACAATAGAAAATATTTTGATCTATGTACCAATTGTTTTCTTTATAAAGTAACGATAGTAATAGGGAAGTGTTAGGGAAGTTATCCTAGTGAGATAGTGCATCTACTCTAAAAATTGTATGGTTAGTGATCCTAGGTAGTATTAACATAGCCTAAAATGAAAACAACGCACTTTAGTGTATTTGGTATATTGGAAAATTTTCTTTTTTATTTCCCTTAGATGTTTCCCAATGAGGCTGAACCAAATAAAAATATGTATTTCCTTATGCTTTATTTATTGATTTACTTTCTACACATCATATTCATTTATAGTTTCACGGGATAAGATCAATATAAACATGAAATAGACAAATAAGTGATCCTTATAATAAAAAGTTCAAGATCAGTGGGGCATGAAGAAATTTTAAAAGAATATACATAGCCTGATTCACCCCTATCATGGTATCTAATAACATTTTTGGCTAAAAATCATACAAAAACTATTAATTTTACAGATAATTTCCTAATTAAAAACATCATTACACACCAAAAGACATTGTAACAATACCTTAATTTTAGAATATTAAATGAAAAATATAATGTAACACAATTTGAGATTACTAACCAATGTCCCGACCGAGGTTACTACATGACCTCAGGCATGCCTCCCCATATACTTCTGAATAGTAGTGAGGGTCTAGGGTGTTACCATGGGGAGACTATACCTTTTTAAATGTCAGTAGTCTTTGAAGTATGGGGATTCATGACTGAGGCCACATAAAGACCTTAGTTGGGTCATTGGTTAGTGGTATCTGACTAGGGAACATTACAAAGTGGTATTAGGGTATATTTTTCCTTTTATAATTATTTTGGGATATGGAAAATGTAGATTAGGTACATGTCTGATCTTGTGATGGACCTCAGAATAGAGTATCATGAACAATTTTTCTAATAGGGATTCTAAGATACACAGGGTATGAGATTCTTATTATTGTTTTGTACTTTTACTTTTGAATTGTTTCAACCAGTGTGATGCACTTCGGTTATATATTTATTATTTATGAATTTTTGGATCATAACTCATTCCCAAGAGGATTGTGTACATGCATCATATTTATAATATATTATTAATAAGAAATATTCAAGAATTTAAGTGATTAATATCATCAATTATGAGGGTTTAGTTATTTACAGTTTCAAAAATAACCTATATGTTGTTTTCCCATATAACTTATTGGATTCATTCTAGTTAGATAGACCACAATATATTTTTCTCTGATGATAGGTCATCTGTATTATACTGATGGATGGTTTTTGATGTAGGCTATATTATACCTCTATATAAAAAATGTATGGTGAACCCTAGTGGGTTGATATAGGAATTTAATGCCTTGATACTGTTTCCGAAAAATATTTTTGGTTACCAAAAGTGTCAACAACAACCTATATTTTTTTCCTATATAGCTTCGTGGTGGAATTATACTTAACTAAATCATATGATTATGGTATACTTTATAAGGATCATACTTTGTGTTGTTGTTATTCACATTTGGATGAGATCATGATCCTCAATGGGAAAGTATGGTATGAAGATTCTCAGTATGTATTGGTTCCCTATAATGGGAAGTGAATTTGATATTAGATGTAGGGTATGTTTATGTGATAACATTAGGGAAGGTATGGGAATGTAAGTTTCTATGTGGTTGTTAAGATATGATCAAAATGTTTTCCTTATTATCTGTGTTCTTTCTGAAATATTTTAAGAAATTGATATTTTTATAAAATATTTCTCTTTATATATAAATTTATTACCATGATAGTTGTCATTACACACACAAAAAGATTTTAGACAATCCACATAACATTATTAAAATATTATGTGTCTGTTATCACCTAGCAGTTGGATTAGTGAGTATGAATAGTAATAACTATATTATGAAAAATAAATGGTCTAAAAAATTATAAATTTTATTCAGTAGTTATAAACTTATTAAAATTAAAAACAAAAATTATTTAAAAATAAATGTGGTATTTTTTCTAAAAAATAATTTTTATGCGTACAATTTATTTTTTACACTAATAAATTAAATTAATCACTATTGGTGAATGATTTAAATGAAATTTATATATTTTATATTCTATAAAATTATTTAATATTCATCTAATATATTATTATTATTAATAGAAAAATAATAAATCCAGTTTCATACTTAGAAATGTATTTTTCTCTAAAAAACGGGTTTTTTCACATTTTACGCACTTACATTAAAATTAATTTATACCATTTACATGTTTTTAATTTGATAATATTAATTAAACATTTAGAATCAATAGGTTCAAATTACTTAAATAATCCCCTTTTATTTTTTTAAATATTAATAATAATTAGGGTAAACTTTTTCACCTTGATAAAAGGGAAAATCAAGTTAATCCACATTAAAAATTAATGATAAGACCATAATTTTCATAATAATTCATATTAGATGAATGGAATTAAACACTTATCACTTTGGGATCAAAATTTATTAGTTTAATGGACACATTTCCTTGGAAATGATTTATATGTTTTTAAATTAAATAAAGTTACAAAACATCACTCTGTTAAATTTCTATATCCATTATGTGTTCATATAAGGAAAAAACTAGTTATGAAAGAATTATAATATTAAATTTTTTAAAAATCAAATTATATTCATGATGGAAATTGATTTATAATTTTTATGTACTATATAATTATTTGAACCGGGCATGCAGTAGAAGCCGCAAACAGGTGGGTTTTAAAATTTTCCACCGATGATCGACGTAGAATTGTCGACGTCGGTGAAGAGTATCCCTGTCTTATCCGAGGATCTCACGTGAAGAGTTTTATGCACAAAATTAAACCATAAAATACCTGGTTTAAAACTGAAGTCGTGCACGAAATCTTCTCGTCATTGGCGATCACTGCTCGAAGAATCCGAATCCTAATTCTTCTAGATCATCCACAGGCACTTCAAGGAATCTGCGGGAGCACCGTTCGTCATAATCCGGGTGCTAGCGCGGATTTGCGACGATGCCTTCGATGCTCCAATGACCACCGCATCGCATCGCTTTCAATGCCCGAGAGAGAGCTCCATCCGAGATCCTTGGATCCAAATAATCTCTCTCTAGATCATGGGAGAGAGAAGAGGAGAGAGAAGCCCCATGAATAGTGTTCAGAAAATGCCCCTCCTCTTCTATTTATAGTGGTCAATTAAAATACCCGATATCGCCTCGTTGACCCAGAATACTTAACGCACTATCAATGACCTTTTATGACTACTAAACTGAGATATAAATATTATTATCATTTACTTTTAATATATTAAAATATATTACATGATAATAATTAAGTCATTAACCCGACTCGTCGCTCCCAAAAATATTAATTGAACCATGAATAATTTAATATTCGTCAATTAATATTGTTTCATGTATTTACTTAAAACTCGTAAATACATTTAATAAATAAATTCAATAATCATTATTCTAAACATGAATAATATGAATTTATTTATTGCATTGGTGATCGTTTAACTTTGGACAAATCCCTGACCCCTGTGGCGGGGCCCACAATGTCCAAAACTCCTATTCAACTGAATAGGGAATATTATTGAATAATCTATTGTGTGTTACCCTCTAGGACATTATTTCAATAGCCGTGAATAGTATTCACAGACCAAGAGCAGGATCTAGAAAACCATCATGACCCCTGAAGAAATAAGGATTGTCACAGCAGCGACAACCAACCTACGAGCACACACTGTGTAATATAATCTCTTTGTCTATAATATCTCATAAAGCAGGACACACTCTCATGTCATCGCCCTTTTCTTACTTCATTGTTTATTGATGTAACTGGATGCATTTAACCATGACTACCATGGCCAGGGTCTTATAAAGGTACTGTCATCCATATCAACATGGCCAAAGATATATTACTTCCATAACCCGGAAGCGAAAAATACTTTCTTGACCATTCAACCAATGTCATGCCACCAATGATGCACCCAACAAAAACTACCTTGCCACGACTTCATTGCCATGGTTTTCTTCTTGCATTATAGTATGCAATCAAATGATATATATTGGTAATGATCTCAAGTCAGGAGACCATTAAACATGAATGTAGATAGGAACATCCAATGACACCCGAAACATGTGGTCTTCTTATTGGCAGATCAGTCCTCAGGATCTCAGTACTAGAGATCACCAATTGTGACCTTCCTGAGAAGAAGTCTCAATGATTATGATACCCTAGCACTTGATAGTCAAACATCTACTGTGTCCAATCAGTAATATGTATCTAGACTATAGAACATATATTCAAGATTAATGTCATAGTATCTAAAAGTTCTCATTATAGCCTGGGAACCACTATAACCTTTCGATACGACAATTAACCTTTGGACATTACCATTTCAATAGTGGATACAGAAAATGATACACTATAATAGTAAGATAAAATCATGTATATCAAAATGTATACACAATATGGTAATCAAAAGCACTAAATAGTTGGGTCTAGGGAACCCACTATTTCAACACTCCCACTTGCACTAGAGCCAACTTTCTAACCAAACTTGTTAGCTACCCACATTATGAACATCATGTTTCTACTGAATAATGTCTTTAGCTACTGGGTCTGCCACGGTTTCGCCGAGTGGCGATTCTGCTATTGCGACCTTATCTCATTGAGTAAAACTTCTCAAGAGACGGTATCGTGAGTATATACCTTTTTTTCCACTATCATAACTTGACATCTTGGATAGTAAGAATATCATAATCTAAATTATGATAATACTTTTCTCATCAGGTGCAATTCCAAGAACTAGAACAAATTATTGCATTTAACTACTTCTTCGATATCTTAGAAGCTGCAATGTACTCGGTCTTATAGGTATGGCCACCACAGGCTGATATGAGCTTGACTCGCTCATCGCCTTTAGCCTAACTACAATAATAGATCACATTGATCTATGGAAGACTAGTTCATGCCCCCAAAATAATAGTATCCTTTCTTCTCTACTTACCAAGTACATATATTTTTTACTTGCCGAAGTTCAATTAGATTGTTCTAACTGCATCCCTTTCAGTGTTCCTAGATATAACTGATATGTTCCAATTGTAAAATATACCTTGGAAATATCGGTTCTTGTACATATCATGGCATACATGATTGTTCCATCGCTCCGACGTATGGATTTAAACTCACTGCATTTATCTCTGCCCATGTCACGGACATGCCAACATGGAGTGATTATTCCATGTGACATAGGCAACAATTCATCTCTTGAATTGTTCCAACATGTATTTTTCAATACAATGTCACTATATGTACGATTGACTAGGACCAAGAAACCTATAGATCTACATTAGTAGATCCTGTTCCCTAGAACATAGGTTACTACTTTAAGTCAATCATTAGAGAGTAAATTTCAATTTGGTCTTAAGTAACAGTGAGACCAATGTCTGTTTTCCATGTCTCTGAACATATTTTGTTTATAAAACATTGATGATCCCACTAACCTCACGTAGACACATGGAAAACATTTTTTCAAATGTGTTTTCTATGATCATGTTTCTTACTTTAGTCCTAAACCTGATTTTAGTAACTTGAAACCTTTATTGTAATTATGTGATGTGACCATCCCTTTGTGGTTGCGCCATATAGACACCATCCATGATTGGGTGTCATGACATCCAATGCTAAATAAATTGATCATAGATATTATCTATGATAAGTTAAATTCTAACGGATTTAGGCATAACAACTTGGTGAAACCAATCGATCCTCATTGGTACTACACTTTTACCATCCATGTATCAACTCACTTGAATACCCACCATAGTATTCAAAATAATAATCCCCTTTTTTACTTTGATACATGGAATCCATTAATTGAATTTTAGTTGGTCTTATCAATTTTATCTAATTTCCATATACTTCTTACTTTTAAGAAATATTATTCACTTTGAATAATAGATCACCGATTGCGGTGAATATAAAAACCATCACCATGTTTTTATCCTTCCTACACAGTATGTGTCTCTGGAACAACTTTGTTCCACATGTGCTTGTGGAACTAGTTCCTATGCCAACTATTTTGTGCATCTTGATCATTGACTAAACACAAGTCAATATATGTCCCACTATCTCTAATAGAGATGTGCACCCTCAAATAGAAATGTAGTCCCTTACTTGACTAAAAATTTTCTATCTTAGGGACATATGTAATATCCGAAGTAATCATTAGGATAAGTACCTTAGATGCGCAATATGTTTATCTTGATGTAAGTTTGTTTGTATCCAAACAAACCATTTGCATCCAAACACATATTATTGTAGCATAATGGATTTCTATCATACTATGACTCATATGATATCCATTTGTCATTATATTTGGCATATGGTTGTGGGATATCATTGTTATTTGCAAAGAATTTCATAAAATACAATGGATGTTTCTGCTAGTTCCAACATTGATATTACTTGCATCAATACTTTGATGTATAAAATGTGAATTTAGGAATTACTCCACGCTACATTTTTTTGATCAATGTTGATATGTAAGACTTCATCATCAATCCTCTCCATTAACAATAATGTCGTTATGTTGATAAGGTAATGTGTATTTATAAATTGCTCCACACTACATTATCATGATTGATGAATGCTTGGTCGTGATATTATTTAGTATCCCAACCCAAAGCAACTCATATCTCCTGACCATGCAAATAATACACTTTGATATTCCTTAATTACTTAAAAGAATCTTATGAAGTATATATACCTCTAGCTTATACTTGGAATAGTTCACACTTTCGTGTTGAACTATTTCCAAAAGCTTTGTGACGTACCTTTATTTCTAAAGGCTTTTTTGTCCAAACTAAAGACATCGATAATACCATAAGTATTTAGCTGTTCCAAGACAAAATACCATACCTGGTATATTCATGATATCCATTTTTAGTATTACTTGACAAATAATTATCCTGTCATAACTGGGTATAAGTCTTAAATTTATATTCATCACTAATTGACTATGATTTATGTATCACTGAACTAGTGATTGAGTTTACCAAAAACAACATTCATTCCAGAAACATAGAGAATGTCTCCTTGCATCAAAGGACATATGATATTAATGTTTCTGGTTATACTCAATAATAGTTCAACACAAATCGTTCACTTGGTAATTAAATAAGTCATGCACTTCTCACCACTGGCCTAGGTATCACCCTTTCACAGCCACTTAGAGAATACACCTGACTTCTAGTAAGGTTTCTATACTAACTTTTTTATCATATTAAAATACACATATGATACCAAAATATTGTATTTAATACCCAAGTAGTAAAAGAGAAGCATTACAATGATGAATACGCCTAACATAGAAGTGGAAAATTGCTCTTTTAAATTAGGTTATTGCTTTTAAAATTCCATAGTATTATTTTATAATATGAAATGCAAATAACCTCTGTTAATACCTCATTTATTGATGGATGTCGTGAATGTGTAATTGGCATTAAATGTCTTTGAACTTTTCACATTTTCTTTCAATTTATCTTCCATAAGAATTAAAGCATAATTGTCTTTTATTCTTATTCACTTGGAGAACCATACCTAGATAGGTAATGAAGTGTTTACTCAATAGTTGTTCATTTTGTAACTTAAAATGAGACTTGAGTAATGTGGTGAAAATGACATTTAAAGATCATGGTCAATCTTTAAATTTACACATGCCGGTGTAAACTTAGCCTTATTCATATCATTGCTTTCCTTTCTCCTTGCAAACTTCTCAGAGCTGAGACTTTATGTTATATCATATATGTCCTGGAGTAGCGACCACAACTGACACCAGACATTGATGAAAACATAATGATATAACTATCCTATGATTTGTACATTAGTTTCCAGTAATCAATTCTCACCCACACTTCTTGAGGTAGTTTAATAGTGTCAGGGACACTGACACCTTGAGTTTCCTATGTCATAGTACTATGCGGACGCACATGTACTATTCATGGATAATCGTGTCAGTGTGGAAATTTATTTTTCCATTATTTATCACAGTTTAAACATGTGGTATAACATGCCATTTTTCTACAAAAAAAATAATTTTTGCATATTAGTGCCTTTTATCTAGATTACTGGTTTAGACATTTTGATTAATTACTTAAATCATTTAATGTCTCCCACTATTTTATCGGAATCTAGGAACCCTCTTTGCTAGAATTGTAATACTCTGTCGCTTGAGTATTCTAGTGGTAAGGATCCTGGAACCACCCCTCATAGTCTACAAGCTAAGGTTACAGCACTACTTAGAGGGTTCTAGGTAGGATTTTGGCTGGCCGACCGCTTTGACTTGCGTTTCCTTGATCTGTTAAGTTAAGTCCCATCTTCTTAAAATCAAAATTTGATTTACTAAATGATTGCCTCTAAAATGATATAAAGTTAGCTATGACTAATCCTTATTAGAATTTTAGTTAAGTAGACCCATCATTCTTATAAGGACTCCCCCGTAGTAAGAGGCACCCTCAGCTAAGGCATGACCGACACCTCAAACAACTAGTTTTGTCCAAATTTGAATGACGAAAGACTGTTTAGAAATAATATATCTTTGAGTGTTTTATTATTTTTAGTGTGATGAAATAAATCCTTTTTTATTTTTATAAGCACGTACTATGTGATCGCACTCACAACTGACTATGCATGAAATAGAAATTTCATCGTGTCACATGTTCATTTTATCTTGCATGCTTGTTTATTATTATACTATGTGATCGCGCAATAAATTACACGTGCACAAAAATAATAAACCTTGTAGAAAAAAACGAACACCTGATCATGAGCTGGTACTATTGGTTGATCCGTTGAGTGAATAACAGACCAACCGAAACCCTAGGGGTAAATATCTTTAGTCGCATGGCTTGACACTTGAATAGAAATGTCTTCTCATACAATGCATCCAAGTCCTATCTGGTGCGTCGCCGTCACATGGCGCGAAGTGCGTCCGACATCATCTCGTCATTATAAAATTGTACTCACATGCAGGTGAGGGGATCCTGGGGAGTAAAATTATAACTCTGAGAATGAGCGCACATGCCCTTATACATATAATGACACTTGAGATGACACACAGATCGCCTTTTATTTAATTAAAATAATTATTACAAACCATGAAATAATTAAATAAATAAATTAAAATAAATAAACACCAGACATACATTGGTCGGTACACAGCTCATGACCAGTATACCCTTTAACTCGCGTATATATAAACTAAATGCAGGATAAAATTAAACTTGCATTAAACAAATTCTGAGGGAATTTAATCGAATTAAAAATATCACTCTTGTTTTTAATTCAATTTAACATTGTTCGGTCCCAGTTAATTAATTCAATTTTAGAACAGAAATTAAATTAATTAATTAATCTCCCAATTAAATTAATTACACTTCATAAAATTTTAATAACCAAAATTAATATTTAATTAATTTAATTATCAACTGAAATTAAATTAATTATTTTAATTAATTTTTATTAAATTAAATCACTCGGGCCCATAAAACTTTGGGGAGGGCTTGTGTGGGTCCGGGTGAACCTGCACAGGTCCAATCTGGGAGATATCGTCCAAGTGTAGGGGTGTTCTAGGATGGGTGGGTCTGCCAAAGCCCGTTTCGGGCTACGCAGACCCGCCCTGACCTCTTTTGGGGTAGCGCATGTTACCTTCCCTCTAGGAGGACTAGGCGGCAGCTGGGACGAGGTAGGTCCGAGATGGTGCGTGCTGGCCAGACTATGTCTATCCAATGGCTTAGTCGAGTTTTGGCAGGCTCATGGTACAGAACGGCCGGGGCTGGATGGCAGCATGACGATGCTCCTGAAGGCGACTGGTTGGGAGCTATGTGGCGCGCCGCTCCCCTAAGGGAGGAGGTTGGTCCAGAGCATAGGATAGAGGATGTGATGGCTTGGAAATATAGTTGTGGGGTACCGGGATGGCCGGCTATGCACGGGTCCACAGTAGGAGGACAGGTGGCCCAGGGCAGGGTGATGGTGGCTCGCCTGGTGGCTTCAGTGGAGCATCACACCGTTGTGTCATGCCGAGGTGCGAGGTGTTGATGTGGCCGCTGCAGTGCAACTGAAGGGAGGTGGTGGACCAGCAGGATCCGCGCGGGGTGGTTTGTTGCACCTGTAGTTGATGTAAAAAAATACTTCTTCTATACCGGCCTGGTGCGACACCTCGTTGTAGCGACTCTCCAAAGGAGGGAGGAGAACCAACTAGCAGGGGAGGCGACCTCAACAGGTGGAGTTGGTGCAGGGCGGGGTGACCTGGGACTACTATAGCACGTTGGGGAGAAGGATACTGTATGGATCAATGGAGAGAGGTGGCAGGGACGGGTTCACCGGGAGGCAGCTAGGTGAGGGATACCACAGAAAGGGAAGGAGGCAACCTGCATGGTCGCCACCCGCTGAACATGGGGGTCGATCAGCCCCACACTATTTTTTTCAAGATACATATTACTGATTGAAAAAGTAGATGTTTGACTATCTGGTGCTGGGGGATCATAAGCATTGAGACTTCTTCTCATGAAGTTCTCACTTGGTGATCTCTAGTAGTGAGATCATGAGGACTAACCCGCCAATAGGAACACCACATGTTTTGGGTGTCATTGGATGTTCCTATCTATGATCATGTGTAATGGTCTCCTGAATAGATATCATTACCAATGTATGTCATTTGATTGTGTACTTTGATGCAAGATGAAAACCATGGAAATGAAGTCGTGGCAAGGTAGTTTGTGTCAGGTGCGTCATTGGTGGCATGACATTGGTTGAATGGTAGAGAAAGGATTTGTCGCTTTTGGTTTATGGAAGTAATGTATCTCTATCCATGTTGATATGGATGGTATTACCTTTATAAGACCATGTCCATGACAGTCAAGGGTAAATCCATCTAGTTACATCAACAAATAATAAAGCAAGAAAAGGGAGATGACACTAGAGTGCGTCCTGCTTTATGAGATATTATAGACAAAGAGATTATATTACACAGTGTGTGGTCGTAGGTTGGTTGTCGCTGCTGTGACAATCCTTATTTCTTCAGGGGCCATGATGGGTTGTTATATCCCGCTCTTGGTCTATGAATACTATTCACGACTATCGAAATAAGGTCCTAGAGGGTCACACACAATAGCGTATTCAAGAATCTTCCCTCTTCAGTTGAATAAAAGTTTTGGACACGGCAGGCCCCGCCACAGGGGTCCCAGATTTGTTTAAAGTTAAACGATCACCAATGCAATAAATAAATTCATATTATTGGAGTTTATAATAATGAGTATTGAATTTATTTATTAAATGTATTTATGAGTTTTATGTATAAACATGAAAAAATATTAATTGACGAATATGAAATTATTCAAGGTTCAATTAATATTTATGGGAGCGACGAGTCGGGTTAATGAATTAATTATTATCACGTAATATATTTTAATATATTAAATGTAAATGATAATAATATTTATTGCCCAGTTTAGTGGTCATAAAATTTCGTTGATAGTTTGTTAATTATTCAGGGTCGGTGAGGCGATACTAGGTATTTTAATTGAGCACTATAAATAGAAGAGGAGGGGCATTTTCCAAATACTATTCATGGGGCTTCTCTCTCCTATTCCCTCTCCCATGATCTAGAGAGAGATGATTTGTATCCAAGGAGCTCATATAGAGCTCTCTCTCAGGCATCACTAGCGATGCGATGTAGTGGTCGTTGGAGCATCGAAGGCATCGTCTCAAATCCACGCTAGCATCCAGATTACGAAGAATGGTGATCCCACAGATTCCTTGAAGCACATGTGGATGATCTAGAGGAATTTGACTTCAGATTCTTAGAGAAGCGATCGCCAACGACGAGGAGACATCACGTATGACTTCAGTTTTAAACTAGGTATTTTACGGTTTAATTTTGTACTTAAAACTCTTCACGCGAGATCCTTGGCTAAGACAAGGCTTCTCTTCACCGAGGTCGACAAGTCTATGTTGATTGAAGGTGGAAAATTTTAAAACCCACCTTTTTGGGGCTTCTTCTGCATGCCCAGTTCCAATAAGTGGTATCATAGGTTCTCATTATAGCCTGGGAACACCTATAACCTTTCGATTCGACAATTAACCTTTGGACATTACCATTTCAATAGTGGACGCAGAAAAGTCTACACTATAATGGTAAGATGAAATCATGTATATCTAACTTTATACTAAATATGGTAATCAAAAGCACTGAATTTTTGGGTCTAGGGCACCAACTATTTCAACAATAATTCCGTTCAATTATTACACAACATCATTACAATATTTATTCAATTAATAATAAAATAAAATAAATGATTTTTAAAATATTAAAAGTGAAATAATTTGGGTAAAATATAGTGTTCAAAGAATTTTATATATTTATATAACATATTAGTGTTCTTTTAAACATTATATTCTAATTTATACTTTATGTTTATTCATTTTAAGTCAACTAAATTAATAGTATCAAAATTGAACATAAAGATATTTCATCAAAATAATATTTTATTAAATTATTTAAAAATCATAAAAATATTTAAATAAGAAAATGTGGATATTATATGGTCTAAAATTTCATAAATATTCCATTTATTGGATAATTGTAACCTTATAAGTAAGAATTGTAACCCTTTAACATTGAAAAGTTTGTTTCCATAGTTAAAATTTAAATTTGTTAACTAAGGGTTAATCAAAATGATAAGGTTTGAAAAGACACCAAAACCTGTATATATTATATTTTTTGATGGTATGAAAAAATATCCTATATTATATAATAACCATCCATTTGGAGTCATTTGTATTTATAATTAATTTATTATAATTAAATCTTCTGAGAAATTATAGAAGTACTCCTCACCAAAATTTAAAATGGCGACTCCTCACCCACTTATTTATACCACCTTGAACCACACATCATGAGAAAAAATATTCCAATTTATCTTATCCAAATCCCTATACACATTCTACATGTTACTTTATTCTCAAAATATAAACCCTAGAGCCCTTTTAAGAAGATCTAAAGGAGTCATTTCAAAGAGGATTCAATTTCCAAAACTGATCATTTTTTTTCCTAATCCTCTTTATGTTCTATAAATATATGTTATTTATCATAAAATAATAAATTTAGTATTCTAAAAATTATTAAATTTTATTATGGTTATGAAAATAAAATTATTCACCCTCTTTCCCATCAAATGAGAAGTGAAAATATCACTCATGCTTACGTACCACTTACTCTCTCCACATAGCAATAAAATTCATTTCTCATCACCATATATTATGGATGGGTATTATTATCGAAGTAATAATTATAAATTATATTAATGAAACATATATAATTCTGTAATGATAAAATAATTTCAGTATTCTTACTATCATATCTATTGGGAAACGATAATGTTGCTGATGGGTAAGTGTGAACAACCACCTCCACATAGCGATGTGATTCATTTTTCATTTATATTTTACATGGTTGGTAATGAGGATAAATTTTAGGAAGATATATGATATATATGATATAAATATTATCATTTAATGTTTAATTAATATTTACATTTATTTTTTTCCATCCTTTGAAAAATGAGAACAACGTTCATATGTATATACTACCTACAATCTTCATAAACGATGTAATTCATTTTTATATCCCTGAATATTATGAATGACTATAACTTTGTATATAATGAATATATATGATATTAATATTAGGATATTATTTTGGAGATATGGTAATTATGATTAATATACAAGGATAAGAACTATTGAACTGAAAAACTTCTGATAAATGAAATAGTTAACACCAAAAAATGAAGATTTTAATAAAGAACTGTTGATAAAAGGGGGGTGTTTAAATATTATAAAGGGATAATATATGAATTTATAATCCTCGTAATTAATCTTACTTATAATTTTAACTAATTTAAATTTATTATACATGAGTTTATAGTTCTATCAAGGAAAGCCATACTCGTGGTAATGGAATTATGTAAAAATCTCATCGTTTATCGAAATTGATTATGAATATGACTCTGATGATGAAATATTATGATATACCTATAAAGAAACTTATTAATTTTCTTAACCTATGGTTATTTTTTGAAAATAAATTATTTCATTAAATTTTTCCCACCTTTTGTACTGAAGATACTGAAAATGTGTTTTTAAGGAAAATCAACTTCATTTCTCACTTCAGTCAAAAACCCTTTTCCTTTATAACCATGTTTTCAAAAAATGTTTTATTGAAGTTTTTTATTATTCTCCTATGATTTTTAAAGCCATTTTTACCATGTTTGAATTTATAATTTTTTTTTGAATGAAATATTTTTTTCATTTTCCAAATGAGAAAATTTATGAATTTTCCACCAAATATATGAAAGGGATTTATTTTAAACTTATAACACACAATAAAAATTTCCACCATCATAGTCACTCAATTTTTAAATATTCCTTTACAATTTCCCATGGTTATTTTCAATGAAATTTTTTTCCATAATATTATATATATATTTTTAAAGAAGTTATTTCAAAATGGAAATGTTATTTTCCTCATGAACGTTTTAATGATATTTTGATTCATCAATGATAATAGACTTCGATATTTATTGTGATTTACTAAGAATATGATCCAAGCACACCATACTTATTATTTCTCAATATGTGTTATTTTTATGATCGAATTATTTTTATAAAACCTATTCCTTCCCCACATCTTATGCTATGATAATATTTTTAAGAAACCCATTTCTTTTCTGTGGGTTATACTATGTAGAACTATTTATGAAATCCATTTCCTTTCCATGGGTTATGATGTGAAGAAAATTTTATGAACCTCTCTTTTTTCAAGGTTTATTCTATAATGTATGTTTTATAATATTATGGAACATATATGTATGATTTTCATTATGTGATAGGTGGGACCTATATCTCTATACACTATATTAGGTAAATATTGATATCTAATGAGATGAACAAGACTGGAATGGTGGGTGGACCCAATTATATTAGGGTCTTTGTACGCTGTGATGGTGTTTGGATTGAACCTTAACCACTATAATGGTTTGTGGAGTGAACCCATTCACCTATACTCTTGGAAAAATATCCTTGACTACTGTGGAAATGATTTTATATGCTTATGTGTATGCAATAATTCCTTGTCTTATACCAATTTTATGATCTCATAGATAATTTTTTTGATCCCTTTATGATTCATGTCTTATGAACTACCAAACCTTATTCCATGACTTAATATTTTTATCTATGATATATATGGTATTGTTTAAAAATATTAATCACATGTTCTCATAAACCTTTTCTCATTATATAATTAAATGTTCATTTATATATTCCTTGTTTACCCATACTAAATTTCATAGATCACCTTTTTTTCTATTTCATTTCCTAGCTTATGAAGAAAGGTTTTATGTATCATATTTCTAAGAAGTGTGAAATTTTTAAAGATATATGTGCGAGATGATGTAGAAATACTATGAACAAGTTATTTATGTTTCCATGTTTCCCAAGATCTTAGACCTGAATGATCATTGTTTGGATCATTATGTTATGTAAATAATATTCTTTTTTTTATATGTAATATCTATGTATGAAAAGTATGGATCACTATAGTTGGTATCATAGAAACATTGAGTTGACCTTTGTAAATTAGGATGATAATACTTTAGTAAAAACCCAAGGGATAAGTCTATGTATTGGAAAGAATCTTAAGGTTTTGGTGATGTTCATGAATGACCATGGTTATTACTAAGATATCATTAAAGAAAGTATCAAGAATTATAAAACCAATAAATTATGTTTTATTATAATGTGGTTTCCCACTATGATTATTGTTTTCACACTATTTTTTTTGGTTTTAGTCAATAGTTGGAACCCAAAGGAATCATGGTAATGAAAAATTTGATAGATAAGGGAATGATTTTCCTCCTAAGAAACCTAATATAATGGGATATATAATGATTAATATCATTTCTATTCTCAAAAAAATATCTTATGCTAAAAATCATATCAAGCATCCAAATGATAAAAGGATGGATTAATTATATGGTGATCCCTTCACCAGTAAAGATCCACCTTATTTTAGTGGGTCCACTAATTCACTAGTTTCAAATAAATGAACCGATATCATTGAGAATATATTTTCCATTATTTAATGTTCAGAACATGATAAATCTATTCTGTAAATTTATCATTTATAAGGTGAAGCAGATCAGTTGTGAACTATTATCAAGAACATGAGGGAGAATAAGAAATAAAATGTATGGAGTGGGATGAATTTAAAAGATTATTTTTCAATAATTAATTTCATCCTATTAATCATACGTAAATGGAGAAATAATTCCTTGATTTGAAAAATAAGTACAATGAATCCATTGGTAATTATGAGGAAAATTTCACAATAATCACGAGGTACACTTTTGGTATTATCATCCTACCTAAAAGTAAGGTTTATCGATTCTTTAGTGGATTAAAACAAATTATCCTAAGGGAATTATCCATAAGGTTTATTTAATAGCTATGAATAAATTTTGTAATGTGATATCAAGGTGGAGATGTTGATTACAGTTACCCATCAATCTCATGGTTTTGACAACAAAAGAAAAAGATAATTCAAAGGAAATTCTAAACACCATAGAGGGAAGAATATGAGTATTCCTTTATGCTCAATGCGTGGAAGGAAACATGGAGAAATTATCATAAGGGGAATGGTAAATGTTTCATGTGTGCAAATGAAGTTCATCAGGCAATAAAATTCCCTATTTATTAGAATAAGTAATCTAATGATGTGAATATAGAGAAAGCACCACAGAAAGTACCACCCACACTCAAGTGTTTTAAATGACATGATTATGGGAAATATGATAAATAGTTCCCAAATAAAAATTTTAATGACAATGATCAGTGTTAAAAACATCTTAATCCTATATACAATTGGAAATATCATGTGATCACTATTTTGGATGAGGGTATCATAATGACATGGTGAAAGGTACACTTACCATCCACTTGGGAACTGTTAATGTCATATTTTATTTTTGATATACCCACAAGTTTATATCTAAATACTTTTCTAATGGAACCACACTACCATATCAAAAAATTTATGTTGAGTTATAAGTAAAATACTTCTAATGGTATAATGATCACATACCAAGTCATTAATTCTTCTCTGGTTGAAGTTTATGGGAATGTTTTTACTGAAAATATTTTTTATTCTTAATTTAGTTGAATTCGATGAAATTTTTGGCAAGGATTGAGTTTATTTTCATAAAACTGAAATAAATTTATAAGTAAGGAAAATTACTTTGGATAATCCTAACCAACCTATGACCACCTATCAGTGTGAGGCAAAAATAAACTTTCAATAGAAATTTTATCAAACTTATAGGTCAAGATTCATGTTCAAAAGGGGTGTTTTTCTTATATGGTTGGGGGTAAACTCAACATATATGATATTCCTATTATGAGGGAGTTTATTTATATATTTCTAGAATATTTATGAAGTCTTCCACTGAATTGTGATGTTGATTTTTCAAAATAACACATACCTCATGAAACACCTATTTCCAAGACTCTATATAGAATGGAAACTTCTGAGTTATAAAATTTAAAGAAGGATATACATGAGTGTATTTTAAAGGGATTAATTCAGAAATGTGTGTCACCTTGGGATGAAACTATTCTATTTATTAAGAATAAAAATTGATCAATTTGAATCTACATTGTTTATCGAGAACTTTATAAGATCACTATCAAGAACAAGTATATTATTTTATGTATTGAAAACTTGATTGATCTACAACATGGATATAAATAATTCTCCAAGATTTATATTTATTATAGTATCATCCTTTGAGGATCAAGGAGAAGTATATATGCAATACAACATTCTGTACAGTGTTTAGACACTATGAATTTATTGTGATGCCATTTAGTCATAATAATGCCTCTATATCTTCATGTATTTAATGAATAAAGTCTTAAGAGATTTCCTTGATCAGTTTATGGTAGTATTAATAGATGATATAATTAATTATTCAAAGAGAAAGGAAGATCATTAATATTTTTCTAGAATTCTGTTAAAGAACCTAAGAAATGAGAATCTTTTTGAAAAAATAATAAGTATGAATTTTATCTTTGGAATGTTTCATTCTTCGGTCATAAAATATCAAGTGAGGGTTTATCAGTAGACCCTTTAACAAAATAATTTATTGAATATTGGCACATACCGACCTCTATATTTGAGATATATAGTTTTATTTTCTTGGATGGATATTATTGATGCTTTGAGGAGAATGTTTCATAGATATCGAATCCACTCACCAAGTTAACTCTGATAGGAGATAAGGTCCTTTAAATGGATGAATATTAGGAATGTTTTAATTAAATGAAGATAAGGATATCCAATGAAAATGTACATACACTACCCTATATTGGAGAAGTGTTTGTAATATATAGTGATACATAAAAGAAGTGAATGAGATGCATCCTCATGAAGAATGATATGGTTATTGGTTATACCTCATGAATTTTGATAGTCCATGAGAAAAAGTACCCAACTAATAATTTGGAGTTAGTTGTGGATGTTTTTTAAATAATGACATGGAGGAATTATCTATTTGGTGAAAGGTGTGACATATATACTGATAAAAATGTTTTAATTTATATTTTCATAAAAAAAGATCCGAACATGCACTAAATAAGATGATTGGAATTGGTTATAGATTATGAATTCTCAATGCATTACTTCCCTTAGAAGGAGAAAAATGTGGTAGACACTCTAATTCAAAAGGATCATACAAGATTATCCATTAAAAGTATAAAAAATACCCAAAAGTTTGGATATGAAAAGAATAGATCATGAAATCATGATGAAATGTGGGAATTATTATCTTTATCAAATGAGTTTTCAAATATCTATCCAAGTGAATATTAAATAGACACACAAGGAAGATGTGAATATGAAAAATAAGGTGATAAATGTTCTGAAGTTCAACCTTGATTATGATAGAATAATAAGATTCACAAATCATGTATGTGTCCCTTCGGTACCATATTTAAAGAGGGAACTGATGGATAAACCTCATAGTTTTTTATTCTCTATTCATCCTAGAAGTAAGAAGTTGTATAGAGATTTGAAATAGTATTTCTAGTGAGTGGGTGCGAAGAGAGATGTTTTAGTGTATGTTTATTGATTCTTGGTATGTCAGTATGTTAAGGCTAAAAGAAAGAAGTCAAAGGGTATGTTACAACCATTTCTCATACCATAATGGAAATTGGAAAACATCACTATGTATTTTGTCATCAGACTCCCCATAACATCAAAAGGGAATAGTTATATTTGGATTATAGTAGATCACTTTATGAATTCAGCACACTTTATTTCCATTAGATAATATTTCTGCCTTCATCAGCTTACTTAGTTATATATTAATAAAGTGGTAAGAATTCATGGTTTACCACTATCAATTATATCAGATTTGAATTTGAGGACTAACATGATGTTTTCAAGAAGTCTTCACTAGGAACTGGATACAGAGTTATATTTCAGCACTACTTATCATCCTCATAGATATGGTTACTTTGAGAGAAAAATTCATACTCTAGAAGACATGTTGAGAACTCGATCTATGGATTTCAAAGGTTGTTTGGATACACACTTTCTTTGGGTGTAATTTTCTTAAAATAATAGATTTCACTCTATCATTCATATGGATCATTATGAATCCATATATGGTAATAATTCTAAAAATCCAATATGATAATATAATGTTAGATAAATAAAAATATTGGCACCTGATCAATATTTGGAAAAGTAAGATAATTTTAAATCCATTCAATAGTACATCAGAGCTGTTCAGAGTCAAAAAAAGTTGTGCTAACAATGATCAGATAGATGTATAATTTAATGATGGTGGAAACATATTCATATAAATATCACCCTAGAAGTGGGTGATGATATTTTTAAATAAGGTAAAGTTAAGCTGCTGCTATATCGGTCCTTTAAAATTTCTTAATCATATTGGGATTGTAACTTATCTAATGGTGCTTCTACCAAATCACTCGGAAGTATATGATTTGTTCCTTGTATCTCTTATAAGGAAGTACATACCTGATCCTCATATGTAATAAACTCAGAGTTCATACTACTAGAGTAAGATATTTCTTATGATAAAAAAATGATAGAGATTTAGGATTGTATAGAGAAAGTTCTATGAAACAGGACCACTCACCTGGTTAATTTTTTGTGTTGAAACCACCAATTATCGGATGCTATGTGGGAACCTAATGATGTGATGATGTAGTATTACCCTAAATATTTTGTATCATAGTGAAGAATATTAATGGGAAAATTCATTTTAAGGGGTGTAGAATGTGTTGGTCGGAGTGAGTATCTCAAGAGGGGGGGGGGGGGGGTGTTGAATTAAGAACCCATTAAAAATTTCTATTAAAATACAGTTAAATAAAATCCCCAAATTGAAATAAAACATCCTAGGTTATCTAAAAAACCAATCAAGATAAGTTTTAGTATTTCAAAATATTTCTCAAAAGATTTATTATGCCTTAGTTAAGACAATTATGAAAAACTACTTTATATTCGGAAAAAAATATAAAAAATAAAACTTATATAAATAGTAATTAAGATATACTATCAAATTAGTTTCTTTGTTTATGGATTAAAAAATACAGTTTTTATGAAAATAAATAAAGTAAATAAAGCACTCAACAAAATTTGAATACAAAAGGTTCAGTCTCAAGATGATAATTATTATTCTCCACTTGGAAATCACCTACTTCTATGGAGTTTATATACCAATAAAATTTTGGTCCACAACTAGGATCAGGTGTTACAATAGTAGAAAAACTATCCAGACCACATAGAATGTCTTCCATAGTTTTTATGAGAGTACTAATAAAATAGCTCAACATGTCCTCTACTACAACACATGGGAAACATTTGTAAAAATTGTGGAGAATATATCTGAGTATCTTCCAGTTTAAATAAGAAGATAGTGTGTATTTTATAAAAAAGGAGTATGTACACTAATAGATTTTTATTTTTTATTGATAAGAAGAAGTAAACTACACCAACAATTTAAGGAGGGTGAAAGTGATGTTGACCCCAGGAATCCCCATGGAATACATTCTTGTACTAAACTTGAAGACAGTCTGAAATATCATATATCAGATGCTCTTCATCTGGCATTCCCAATCGAGCCAGAGAATCCACCATGAAATTGGCCTCCCTCCAGCTGTGATAGACCATGCACCCATGATTGGTCTCTCTTTGGAATCGCTGAATAAGATAAGTCAACTCCCAAGGGATGGCATGATGTCCCTACAAATCCCTCACAAGGACTTCAGATTAAGATTCGATCTCAGCCACCCGAAAACCCTACCTCATGCAAACCATCAACCTGGAGAGATGGGCCCGCACTTCCCCTCCCAATGAGTTTCCCAAACCATAAAAAGCACTGAAACCAAGTTTAACTGAGCCCCATGAGTCCTGTAGAACCCCACCGCCCCTCATGAACCCTTCCATAAGAGAGGCATTCACATTCAACTTTATCCCACTATTAGGATGTTTGCATATAATCTAATGTTCTCTCCCCCTGTTCGGATTTTAACCGCATCTGCATTAATAACATAGAGAGGATGGATCCCATATGAACATTATTATGAGCCTCCCAAATAGTCCAACATATTGACGAAAAAATGATCGTATGAGCGGAGAGCTCCAAGATCCTATTCTCAGTTCCGTGAAACCATGGAGACAAAAAATCCTACAAGGATAGTGAGTCTCTATCCATATCTATATGGGGGATGAATAGGTACCACAAGTAAGAATCCCAGTGGCTCTAGAATAATAGATGCAATGTAATCTCTACCCTTAGGTTAACATAACAGTAGCATCGTGAATCCATGGAGATTCCCTTTTTTGAATTTTCTCTTCAGTTGGAATAGCCTTATTTCTGATTCGGAAGACCAAGATGTTCATCCCCATAGGAATCTCCCTACACCAAACCTTTGGTTCCCACACATCTGAAGAATCTTCTTCATGGGAGATTCCCATGTAATCTATTATGTTAAACCTGCCCGTACCAGATCTTGTGAAGCAAAAGATATATGGTTCATCACTCATGACAATACATTCAATGATGGGAATCTGTTGAGGGTTCAACACCTCTTGAATGAAGTCATACTATTTCATTTCCTCACTGAAATAATTATCGAGAGTAGGACAGCATGGGAAATCCATTCTTTCCCCAACCCAATTGGCATTCATGAAATTGACATATCCCCTACCAATAAACCACCCTGTGTAATCATGAAACACCTCAATGTGAGAATCCATGAAGCGTGCCAAACCATACATACCATGATACCCAATCACTTCCCATTAAGAGTTGTAACATGACTTGAAAAACCGTGCAACTAGATATTCCCAGCAATAACCTCCCAATCCTACCAACCTTGCATTCCTGTGACAGTTTCATTAATATCCAAAGGCCAAAACCCCCTTCGCCGACTAGCTTTGCCAAGCTCTGCAAAGGAGCCCAGTGAAATTGCCCATCCGGAATTACATCCCACATGAAATCATTCATCATTCGTTTCAATTTCTCAACCACACCTTTTGTAGGATTAACGTTAGAGAAAATATGCACCAGAATAGATGTGAGTACGTTGTTTATCAACATGAACCATCCTACAAACAAAAATAATTTGGTTCATCTCACTTTATGTGTATAGGTATATCTTTTCTTTTAGCACATCGTGAACCTACATGAGGGAGTCTTTTTCACCCTTTAACATAAAAATGAAGGAAAAATCATCCCGATTTCCTAATCCTTGTAATTGAAACTAACACATTTCTTAATACATCCATAGAATGGATTTATGTTCAATAATTAAAATAATAAATGGCATTAAATTAGATAATTTATCTATTAGAAACATTTAATTAAAAAAGATAAGTAAAATAAATAGTGGTGGTCAGTCTTTTGAATGGTGATATTGAAGATGTCTAAATTTGTAAGTGAGGAATCTGAACTGTGTTTGTGGATCAATCAATGTTTTTCTGGATGATGAAACTTTATAATGGTGAGTATTTTGAATGATGTCTTGACAAGGTGGTGAGTCAGGGTCTAGTAGTATATCATGATGGTGGGGAATCATACTTTTTTAAAATTATGTTCCGGTGGGGAATCGTGCTAACGATAAGTCATCCTAGTAAATAGCCTATTTTAAATCCCAATGGTGAGACTTTCATGATGGTGTATCATGGTTATAGTGATACATTGATGGAAGTGAGACATTCTTGGAGGTGATTCATTGTTTGATGGTGAGTCATACTTAGGAAAATTTCAGCAATCTGTCTCATTTGATAAAATTGTAATAGAAAACATGAAACTCATCATAATATTCATGATTTTATGATCATTAAAACAATGATTATAGGAACTATTCATTTATTACATTACTTTTACCTCATTTTAGTGATAAAAACATAAAATAATTGCACATTGAAGATCCAAAGGTTTAGGTTCTTTGTAAAACTAGGACCATACATAACATTTAAAACACAAAACATTTATTTAGTTTCTTCTTCTCTGGATGCTTATTGGCTCTTGACCTCTCCTTAGTACATGTAGTCACCTGAGGATATACATCAAAAGGGGGTGATATAAAATCCCAGTAAGACTATATATAAGAACATGAAACAACATAACATGGGATGAGTATAGTCATTATCATCCCAACATTGGAAAATGATCATAATCAAGAGAGTAAACATTAAGAGAAGACTTGTAATGTGGCAATGTATAAAAAATGAAACATCATGTCTTTGTGGTTAACTACCACACATAGTTGTGAAAAAACATAGAATCATGTTCACAAATAATTTCAATTTAAATCATGATATTCTTCACTTTACCCAATTCATTGGAGCACTGTATAATTCCGAGCCCACCTGCCACCTTCAAATATTCATATTACACTATATAATTCTGGGATCACCCGTAAAATCATAACATTTTCATTATCATGATTTCCACATAGAAAATATATCTATAATGAACACAATTAACCCATGTAAAAGTATGAGTTTCATCTCATAATAACACATTCAAAAAACATTGGGTTCCCAAAATAATGAGGGAATGATATACTTGATACAAAAACCATTAACCTTGAGTGAGCAGTAATAGGTGTGTTTTTGAAAGAAGAGTTCTTTTGGAAAAAATTTTGAATGACATAAACTCCAGTGAAAAACATTTATATCCCAAAAAATGTAATATATGAGGAAAAATTATTTTTTAGGATTAATTATACCGAAAATGGTGTGAAATAGAGAGATACTGAAGAAAGAAAGATGTGTTAGAGAATTTCCCCTTACCTTGTATCTGAACACTTTTTTTTCACATTATTGTAATATATAATGAAATTATATTCAGAAATTAGAAATCCTAGTTGATTTTATACATGAATATGGTTCATTATGGTTTCATTAAGTTCATTTATGGGATTTTGGATGAGTTATAGGGTTTAAATCCATTTTCTTGGAGTGTTCTTTTTCTTAGTTTTCATGAATGGTTCACTTGTACATGTGAAAGGAAGTTCAGGTAGAACATGGATAAAACTATATAACTTATATTACATGGTATTAATTATATTACAGGAGTTTAAATGATCTTATAATTAATTATTTATTATACCATGAGGATGAATCATTAGTTAAAATTTAATGATGATCGTTTAGGTTAATTTGTTCTGTTTTTGGATCACAACAAACATGTTTTGTTTTGAAAATTAGTATTATGATTAAAAGTTGTTTCTAGAATATAATAGGGTTTAAAACATACAAAATATAATCTTGTTTTATCCATTTAATGGTTTCATTTACATATTTTAAGGGGTTGAAGGAAAATAGAAGTGCATAACCCATGATGTAGGTAAATTAACACATCACAAGCAACAATTTCATTTTTATAAAAAGAGAGAGAGGGGGTTATAATGAATAATATTCCATTAACATGATATCATACCATTATATCAATAATAAAAGAGTTATCATGAATTTTGGATAATATAATTTGAGGATAAGAGACAAAAATTAATTAAATTTGAAAGGAATTTGAAAGAAAAGAGAGAGAAGTTACCTCTTGTATTTATCTTATTTGAGTTCCTCATTAGGGAAGAGATTTTGGGCTTTTTATTAGAAAACGTGGTGATGTATGTGTGTGAGGGGCTAGGGAATAGCTTTGGGAAGAATTTGGAATAGCATTGAATCTTGAGATGTGTGAATAAATGAGGGTGTGAGGGGTGGTATTTATAGTGGCAGGGAGAGGGGTTTTCACAATACGGTGTTCATTAATTTATTATTTCCCCACAATACAATAAATAGGGATGATTCATGAGTAAATACAATAACATTAGCATGTGATTTCGAACCAATTACTATTACATCTGCATAAAATCATCAATGACACTATAATTAATGTATTTAGCTTATTTTGTAAATTATATTATCTCACTATTCATAAAAAATTCAAGTATTTCCTTAAAAAATCAAACAAATCACCTTAACCATTTTTTGATGTGTAGAATCCAAAAATGAACTCAATTTTTCAAAAGTATTTTTATAAATATGGTTAATTTAATTTTTAATTACAATCATAATTTACCTGAAAAATACAAATTTTAAAAATAAAACCGATTTTATAATGGTTTTAAATATTACATAGGTTTTATAAAATTATATTAAAACCAAAATACATAAAATTTTTAATTTATAAATAAGTTTTATGAAAATAAAGTTTATTTTAAAATAAATAATTAATTATAATTAATTATTTATGACTTATAAAAATACCAATACTTTTATTATGGTCATATTGTCATTTTTAAGATGCCTAAATTTTATTTAATCATTCATGGATGAGGTTACAATTTTTTTGAAGATTTACTATTTATAAGGGTCATATTACTATTCATAAGGGGAGGTTACTATTCATAAGGTTAGGGTACTATTCACCAAAAATATGATTTCCCTATAAGACTCCAAACATTTTACTGATCACAACTATGTATGTCGAATTTTCTAAATTCAAAACATAGAAGTTGAAAACTTGTGTTTAAATGCCACATTGAAGTTTATTTAAACATGATGTGTGATTGTGTTGCCGGATGTGATTTTATATGATTATGACATTACGACAAGAATGGAGAAATTTCTGTGATAAAATTTTGGGTCGTTACAATGAGGCTAACAATATCCCCCTTTTTGATGATCAAAAATCATGGAAATTTATGTTCCTGGAATTAAAGGTATGTTATGACATTTTATAAATAGGATATCAAAGAGAAAGAAAGGAACAAAGAGGGAAATTAAATAACATAGTATTAAAGGAAAATGTGTTTATATAGATTTGTAAGGTATTAAAGGAAAATAAGGAAATAATCATATCATGTAGTATCAAAGGAAGATAAAAGTATAAGTGGAAGTATGAAAGTAAATAATATTTCTCTATAAATAAATGCCATAATAGAGTTCTCCCCCTTTTGGGAATATCCTAAATTTCTCAATAAAACATGAAAAGTAATTTAAAATGAATAAAAAGGAAATCTAAGAGAAACTGAATAGAAATGAACAAAATATGGGTAATTAGATAATTTCAATTTTAAAAGTCAGCGAGGGTCCATTAAAAAGATCTAAAAAGAGTTTCAAAAATAATATTCCCATCAAAAACACATAGTCCAATGATCAACATAGCTTAGGTTGGGTTGATGGAAACATATGATTTTTTCTATTGTCTTTGTTGAAGGCATAAGGATCAGTATGATTAGAGGAACATCATGGGAAAACTATAGGAACATCAATCAAAGTAGAATTTTCTCTGACAATAATGGGTCTGAGCTACTGGACAACTTCTTTTGAAAATAGAGAAAAATGATGGAATCTTTCTAGGAAAGGTGCAATAGGGTTTCTGGTCATACTGGCTCTGAATAATTCTGGATTAGTAGTTGGAGGAGTCAGATGGGCTATTAAAGGGATTTCCATATGATCTGGAACCACACTCTTATAAACATGAAGAAATATTTTTATATTATTTATGAAGTGAAATATTATTTTTCCACCACGCACTATAGTAGGGAAACATGTTGTATTATGTTCCATACACCTCTGAAGTATTGGTGTCATAATCATTAAAATATTGACTTATTCCTTAAAGGCTTGGAAAAAATAATGCATCCTCATATTTTCTACCAAAAAGTTAAGTGATCATTCAGCTCATTCTTGGAGTAAATCCTAGATATATAATAATTGATGGATTTGGTAATGGACTCTTGATTACATTTCATATCTTTTTCATAATCTCTAGTTATCATATGAGCATGATCATTACTGTGATGAAACTTTCTCAGGGTATCAATAGGTAAAGCAACAAAATCACTTGCCGAACTACTTGATGTATATCTAAACTTTTCTCTGATAATTATTCTAATTATATCAACGTAAAAAATAGGTAGAAGGGTAGTAGAACTAGATGCTACTAAAATAATATTTTTAACTCTCTCAAAAAAGGAATCTATAGAATCTGTAATGTGAGATTACATCTTTTACATAGTGGATTTTAGGGATTCTAAATAATTCACTAACCTTCAATTATCAATTTCCATTTATTCGATATAGTGCATCATCTTCTATTGAATGCGGTGAATCAAAAATTCAAAAATAATATCTCACATATTGTTCACATAACTTAGTAATAAGTGGTGGTCTAAACTTCATACTCTTACCAAAAACAAAAAAAATCATTTATCTAAATCCAAGTCACCCTTGGTGACCACATCAACAAGAACATGTAGGACACCATTTTTATTTTCTCTCATAGAAGAAAGTCTTTCAAAAAATAAAGAAAAATCAATTTGATTTTCCATTTATCCTTTATGATCACTTTCTTATTGAATGGTGGGTTCCCTATTCCTTGGTGAACTTACAGGAAACAAACCCCATTCCTTTTACATGTGGATAATCAATCCATATAAAGACTTACTAAGAAGCTCAAGGACTAAAGAATATAAAATTTTAGACACAACTAAATAATGAAAAATAATAGGATGGACCACTTTACCATGGGTCTAAACATATCTACGTTCATCTACAATTTTCTTAGCACAATCAACTTTCATTGTTCATCTATATGTTTAAGAACAGTAGTAATAACTTTCATCTTATCAACAAAAATAGAATCTGAAATTGTCTGACCATCAAAATAATATACAGTATAAACTCCATTAACTGGAAAATTCACTTGATCACTATCATGTCCTGGGATTGACCCCCCTCAATATATGTGTCTCCTTCTTTACAATTAGAAACATCCATTTCGCCAATAAAAATGGGCCTCTTCTCTAATCTGGAAACAAAACCAATAAGATAAGTAAGTAGATCTTGAAAAATCTTAATATCCTCTCTTCTAATTTCCCCACTGGAATCCTCAAGATCTGATACTTCATTATTATCATCACCATTAACATCTTAATTTTCATCTCCACTCCCTTTTCTATTTTTATCTTCACCATATTTTACTTTATCACCCTCTCCATTTTCAATAAAAGGTTTGGAAATACATTATAATTGATCTTCTTTAAATACCATGTTCTCTTTCCTCTCACTTTTTATCATTTTTTGTCTTTTAGGGACAATCCTAGGTAGAAGAGGAACTCCAAAAGATATAGCTGAAGATCTAGGAGGAAGGTTAGGGTCATTTACCTTATCAACAGAAAATTCCTTCTCTTCTTATTCTCTAGAGGATGAATCCACTTCTTCTTTATCACTATTATAGTATTCCACAACCTCATCAGGATCTAGACTTGGTTCAACAATATCTCCTGGTCTTGAAAGGTGATTAATAGGGATAAAATCATCATAAAACTTTTCATTATCACTTTCCCATTACTTCTTACATGGGTTCTAATTGATCTTAATCTTTCAAAAAATTATACTTGTGATAAAAAATATACCACAATCCAGTATAAAATATCTATTTTAATTAAATAAACCATTGGATTTAAGTATAGTAGAAATAAAAATTGGCCAGTTCATAGAATTTGATCAATAGGCTGGATTGGTCATTTGCATCATATGAAGCATGAGGTATCAAAAAAGGGTTATCTTTTTTTCTCTTTTTATAAGAAAAAATAAGAATCATGATACCTTAAGTTAGTAATTTCACCCTTTCTTGGGCGTATAAAGTTCTAGATAAATTTGAAGAGTGGGCTGAACTCTCCATATAACCCAGAATCCATCAGTCTTACATCTATTCCATCTCTAGTCAACTCAGCAAGAGATTATTAATATATAAAATCATCACCATCATCTATAATGGTAACTTGGTAGTCCTTAAACACACCTTCATGTGAAACTTTTATAAAATGATCCCACTACATAAAAGAAATGGAATTTGTTTACCTTTAATCCTAGTTCGTACCAAGTATTATTTTTCAGCATAGAAACTAAATTCTACGTACTCATAAAACTAATATACCATCCTAGGATAAAATGGTATCTTATTTTAAGAAAATATTTCCATCCATAATTGGTCCTATATAAAATTCATCACTATAAACTTACTAGATAACAACCATTTATCTAATACTTCTTTCTCATGAACGATATAGCTTTTTTTGAGCTTGGGGTTCACTTGTTGTACTTGTATAGAATGACTTGGTTCCCTTTTTTGCTTCTCTATAGGATGTAACATCTTTGGAGAATACAATGAAGGTTTCTTTACTTTTTAGATTAATGTTGGCTTGGTTGGCTCGATCAAAGATGAATGAAGGGTCAAAAGGATGGAAGAGAAAGACCCCACATAGATCAAGGGGAAAAGGAATGAGAAAATAAGTGTGTTGAAATTAGAAAAAGTATCACATTTATCATCATTTTATATTTTTAGGGATTAAAAAAAGTTGAAATTGAAATAATAATTTAAAATAGAAAAATGTAAAATATTTTAATTGATTTGGGTAAAAATTAAATAAACCAGAAAAATAAATAAAGTTGTTTAAAAACATACAGTGTGAAATAGAAAAATTGATAAAGGCACGAAACATTCCAACGGTGAGATAAACCAATGTTGTGATGTTCCAATGGTTAGAAATTAAAAAATGATAAGTTCAATTGTGAGTAGTATAAAAGTGATACGTATCAATGGTGAGACAATCAAAATGGTGAGACATTCATAACGATGAGACATTCACAATAGTGAAAAATCTTCAAGGGTTTGAAATCACAATGGTGTGAACCAAAAAATTAAACATAATCAAATTTGATCAAACCTAAATCATTTTTGATGTAATTCATTCATTCATAATTCAAATTTTTAGTTAATATATCAATTATATGATATTTTTTATGGTTGTATTAATGAGTGATATCACCCTTTTGAAAAGGATCCTTCAAAAAGTGATGTATTAGATCAGTATGTTTTGTTCTATATTGTGATAAATGATTATTATAAATATTTATAGCACTTTTGTTGTCACAATTTATATGTAAATGTTCAAATTGATATCCATATTCTAGTAATGTGTGTTTTATCAAAAAAATTTCTGCACAATAGCTACCTAGACTTATGTATTTAGCTTCCGTAGCAGATAATGAAACATAATTATATTTATTATTACACTAAGAAACTAGATAATTACCTAAAAAGTGACATGTTCTAGAGGTGATTTTTCTATCTACATTACATCTGCCAAAATCATTATCATAATAACTATCCCAGTAAAATTATTTTCCTCTTGGATATAATAATCATAAATTAGAAGTATTTGAAAATTATTTTTAAGGAAACCAAGTGTGACTCTTTTGGATTTTTTTGAAAATGATCACACATACACACACTGAACATGATATCTAGTTAGATAGTAGTAAGGTAGAGAAGACTTCCAATCATACTTATGTAGCTATTTTGATCCATTCGTTTCCTAGCTTCATCAAGATATAATTTTCAGTTGTTACTCATAGGAGTATCACTAATATTAGTTCTATCCCAAGTTAAAGAGATTTAATATATCCTTGGTATATTTACTTTTATTTATAATAATTAACTTTTTATTTTGCAAAATATAAAAACCAAGAAAGAATTTGAGTTCACCCATTAAACATATTTCAAATTAATTATGAATCATTTTAGTAAAATCAGTACAAAAATAATTTCATGAATATTCAAAAATAATACCATATATATTAATTTTTACAACTAAAACATATTTTGAAATTAATTTTAACCAAACAGTAGGATCAAATATAGATTTTGAAAATCCTTTTGAAATAATAAAATAGTTGAGCCTATAACACCATGCTCTAAGATCTTATTTCAATCCATATAATTCTTTTGTTAATATGAAACCTCTATTTTCAAAATGAGGAATTTGAAAACCTAGGGGATGTTCAACAAAAACATTCAAAAATATATTCCCATTTAATAAATCACTTTTGAAATCCATTTGATAAAGTTTGAAATCTAGATTAACATTATTGGAAAGATGTATTATAATGGATTATATTCTGGCTACTCATAAACACGCCTCTTCATAGCCTATTACTTTTATTGACTATAACACAATTCAACTAGTCTAGCCTTATTTCTTACTATAGTGTCTGATTCTTCTACATTGTTTTCAAACACCAAATTAGTGTCTGATTCATCATTGATTTCATCATTTTGTTTTTTGTTTCTATCCGAGATAAAAAGGCTTGATGTTCAACCCGATTTCTTATAGAATCTCTATACTATGTACCTATATCTAGGTCTCCAACTAAGACATCTATTGGATGGCACGTAAGGGACCTAAAAGCTCTGGAAAAATTAGGAATGGGTTACTTCAAGTTATTCTAAAGTATTGGGTTTTGGAATTTTTGGGAATTCCTCAAAACTAGATTATTTTTATGACTGTTATATAGCATAATCTGTAGGTTTGTAATTTTGGTTTAGAGTTGATAATTTATCCTTAATATTTTTTAAATGGATATTTGGCTCAGATGGATCTATCTCATAAAATTTTATGTGAGCATGATCTTCTATAGTCTTGTCCCTTCTATTAATAATCTTATACCTTTACTAAAGTTTAAATATCCCAAGAAAATTCATTCATCTCTTTTAGAGCTAATGTTTTCCAGATCATCCTTAGTGTTAGAAATAGAGACTTTGCAACCAAAAACTCTGAAGTAATTAACCATAGGATTTCTATTCTTACAAATATCATAAGGGGTCTTCTTCAATATAGGTCCTATTAAAACTCCATTTATTATGTAATAGGTTGTATTCCTAGCCTCTGCCTGAAAGTAGACTGGAAAGTCCTACTCATCTATCATAGTCTAGGCTATCTCTTGAAGTGTTTTATTCCTTCCATCTATAAATCCATTCTTCTAAGGGGTCCTTAGAGAAGATATGTAATGACTATATCCATTTTTTAAGAAACATTATTCAAATTATTTCCTTTCAAACACATGGATATGGTCACTTATTAGGGTCTTAATTATTAGTCCACTTATGTTTTCTACAAATCTAGAATACTTGGTGAAATATAAAAAAAGATTCAATTTTTTAAGCTACAAATAATACCTATGAATACCTAGAAAATTCATTAACTAGTACATAGAAACAATGCTTCACGTTTATACTATAAACTTTATATGGTCCAAATAAATCTATATAAAACAACCCAAGAGGTTGATAATTTGAAACATCTTTCTTTGATTTAAAATAAATCTTATAATGTTTCTCTTTTTGATAGGGCTTATAGACCCTGTTGTTTGAGAAATCTATTTTTGGTTCATCCTTGACTAACCCTTTCTTAGTAATCTTACTAACTGAGTGAGTATAATAATGGACTAGTCTCATATGTTAAATACAAGGTTCTTTATTAAACGAACTCAAGAATAAAAAATTTTGATAAATTAAATAATTAAGATCAATAACATAAAAATTTTCATTACTTAAAGAAGTAAAAATTAAATCATATTTAGAATAAAAAAAATTTCATTAATTATTTTATAATTTAACAAGAAAATCATCATCAGGTAGTTGTGAAATGCTAAGAAAATTATACTTTAAACCATCAATAAATAGTACTTTGTAAATTAAAATAGAATTACTATACTAATATTTCCAAGGCTAATGATTTTCCCTTTAGCATTATCACCAAAGGTGACATGACCACCATCAAAATTTATTATAATCTTCAGGATAGAATAGTATCCTATCATATTCCTTGAACATCCATTTTCCATGTAACATAGACTTTTACAGGAGATGTTCAAGTTGTTTTCCTATAAAACAAAATTTAAACAAGAAATGATTTTGGTACCTAGATTTTCTTACGTCTATAAGTGTAAGTAATCTGGGCTTTAGGAACCCATTTTTTGTTTTATAGGTCACTTATAAATAGATTGTAGGATTTTTTATATAATAAAATTGTTTGAAACTATAAAAAATAACTTGAAGTAGATCATTTAGAATTATATTTAGGTACAAATCTGATCATAATTATTCTTCTCTGTCCAGGTTGGTATCATATACCGATAATATATTTTAGAGAACATTTTTACCTAGAATCTGAGTAAGAGTTTCTCTACCATTGGAAAAATTTTCCAGATCATTCTTTAGTTTTACATATCACAATTTAAGTTCATTACTCTCCTTTAATAACTAGTAATTGTTCTCTTTCCCAACTGATATATCAGATTTAACATTGTTAGATAAAGCATGTTGTCTCTTCAGAACTTTATATCTATCCATAAGTTCATTAAAAGTGTCTTATAGAATTATACATTATTCATAAATTTTTTCTTAAGACATATCATCATCATCATGTTCATTAAAATAATAATTATCATTAATCATAGGAAAAATATTAAAAAAACAGGTACCACATAGACAACAGTCATGAAGAACATGTTAGCTCAGTCCAAATTTTGTTTAGGAGTAGAGTCATAATCATTGGATCTGTCCTCAAGGGAACCAATGTGACTTTCATAGATTTATTAAATATTCAATCCTTGTCCTCATATATCGTTTTTTATTTAAGTTTTGGTTAGTCTGTCATGACATGTCATTTGTGATTACATTCACAAATGGTAATTTCATTATCTTTTTTTCTTCCAATCATTTCTACAATTTCCATAAATACCATACATTATTTTATAGTTTGGATTTATGAATGATATATTATTCCTATAAATATTCTTAAATATTCTAGAAAAAAGGTTTATCTCATCATCACTATCTGTAGGTGACTCACTGTCACTTAAATATTCAGTTTTTTATATTTTTTTCTCTTTCTCTCTGTTGGATGCAATACTCTTGAAGTCTACAAAAATTTTGTGGCTCTTATTTATATTTTTTTATTTTTATTTCTTCTTCACACATAATAATTTTCCAAATAATATACATTACTTTTGTTTTGTTGAAATCACATGACTCTATAATTGAATCATATATTCCTCTCCATCTTTCTAGAAGACATCTTAGCAATATCATAATATGGACTTTGTCAAATACTCAATTTCCCATAGAGCTCATAGTGTTGACAATTTCATTGAAACTAAGATACATATCGAAGATTAATTCATCATGCTTCATTTTAAAATTATTATAGTTAACATTATATGTATTAAATATCATACCCTTAACATTAGTTGTTCCTTCATGTGAAATAGGTAGTATATCCTGAAATTCAAAAGTGGATTTACCTATTGAAATTCTATTGAACTCATCATATTCAAAATAATAATAAATTGAATTCATATATTTATAGTTATTTTTATAATAAGTTTTTTTTATTTCCACCAATGTAACTCTAGAAGTTGCAGGTAGTTTATATTTATATTCTACAGTAATCCAAATATCAAAACCCATACTCCCTATATACATTTTCATTTTGATCTTCCATTGAGAATAATTATTGAAATTAAAAAATGAGTTATATTTGTAGTAGATATTTATTTTATATTATCCATTTAAAGAATTAAATTTATAACTAAGATAAATTTAAGAACATTAAAGAACATATAAAATCACAGTTGAGATTGTTTGAGAAATATTGATACTAAATCTTAATCCTCTAATACCAAATGTTGGTTAGAGTGAGTATCTCAAGGGGGGTTGAATTGAGTATCCAATAAAAATTTGTCTTAAAATTTATTAAAATAAAATACCCAAATTTAAATAAAATAAACCAATTTATCAAATCAACTAATCTATATAAGTTTTTATCTTTCAAAAGATTTATCAAAAGACAGATTAGGTCTTAGTGAAAATAATTATGAAAAACTATACATTTTGAAAGAAATATACTAAATAAAAACTTATATAAAAATTTATTAAGTTAAACTATCAATGAATTGATTTTTTATGGTTTAAAATAAATATAGTTTTAAGGAAAGATATAAAGTAAAATAAAATACACAATGGAATTTTAATACAAGAGGTTCTGTCTCAAACAGAGACTTAATAATCTTCAATTGTAAATATCCTATTACCAAGAAGTTTATATAGAAATAAACTTTTTATCCACAACTTGGATTTGGTGTTACAAAAGTATACAAATGATCCAAGATACACAATACCTCTTCCATAGTTTCTATGGGTGTACAATTAAAACAAGTCACAACTAGACCTCTACCACAACACGTGGGAAACAGGTGTAAAAGGTCTTGAGAAGATATTAGAGTATATTCCAATTTAAGGAAGGGGAAATTGTGTGTTTTATAAAATAGAGTATGCTCACACTGCATGTATAGTAACTGAAAATAATCATATACAGAAAATACAATATTCAAAGGGATAGTGTTTCTCGGTTTATTATGCCCCACATATTATGACTCCTTGAAAGTGATTTGAACTAAGGTTCAATTTGAGTTTCATAACTCTATTAAAGAATAAAGTGTTTTAGACTCTATGTTCATCAATGCAAGAAGTCACTAGATGTAATTTGTGCTTCAGATTACCCAGTCAAGTGTATTAGGATGAATCATGAAGGCCCTTATAGTTCTTAAAATGAGGTTCAACTCACTTCATATATACATGTCTATATTTTATTTCATCTCATCGGCTTCCTACATTATGGAGGATGATTTACCCCTTAATAGTGTCATTCTGGAACAATCATCTTGATTTACTACTCCTCATAATTATAACTGTTTCATTACATAATGCATCACTTAAATTTATTTAAGAACAATCATTAAAATAATCAATATATTTAAATTTTATAATGAATCCATTAAAGACATTTCATTCAAAAATATAAGTAAACTAAATAGAAGTGGTGAGTCTTTTGAATTTTGACACTAGCGATGTCTAAGTATGGAGGTGAGATATTTGAAAGGTTTATGTGGATAGGGTATAATCTCTTCTGAATGGTGACACTTTTTTGCGGTGATTTTTTAGAATGGTGTCTTGATCTAGAAGTCATTCAGGGTCTATAAGTATGTCAGGCTAGCAGTGACTCTTAATTTATCAAAAGTATGTTCTGGATGTGACTCGTGTTGATGGTAAGTCATCCCAGTACTTAGAAAATTTTAGATTCTAGTGGTGAGTCTTTCATGATGGTATCTCAAGGAGATGGTGAGGCTTTGTTAGTGGTGATTCATTCATGGTAGTGAGTCATTGTATGATGGTTAGTCATACTCAGGCAAATTTCACCAGTCTATCTCATATGATAAAATGATAAATGAAAACTTCAAAATCATCATATTAATCATGATTTGATGATTATTCAAATAATTAGGTCAATATAAGGTAACACCCTAATATTTTTATAAAATATTTCTTTCTAAATTAGTTTATTTCTTCAATAGCTTTCGTTACACGCAACATCAAGTTTAGAAGAACCACGCAACATTATTAAAATATTATGTGTCCAATATCACTTAGCTATTAGATTGGTGAGTATGAATAGTTATAACTAAATTATAAAAAATATATGATATACAAATTTACAAAATGAATTCATTAATTATCAAACCTTTTAAATTAAAAACAAAATTTATTTTAAAATAAAAGTGATATTTTTTCAGAAAAAAGATGTATAGACACAATGTTTTTATATTGAGAAATTATATTAATAACTATTGGTTGTTTATTTTAATGAAATAAATATATTATATATTCAATAATATTTTTTAACATTCATCTAATATTTTTATTATGCATAGAATAATAATAAATCTCTTCTTATGCTTAATTTTTTTTGTAAAGACATTAACTTTTGTCACATTGCACACTTACATTAAATTTAATTTCCAACATTTATAGTTTTTTAATTTTAAAAAATTAATTAAATATTTATAGTTGTTAGGTTTAAATTTGGTGAATTTTCTCCCTTTATTTTTGGTTAATATGAATAGTAAACGTGGTAAAAATCATCACCTCAGTAACAGATAAATTAAGTTAATCAAGATTAGAAATAAGTTATAAAGGAATAATTGATCATCCTAATTATTATTTGATAGAGTTAATTCAAACCTTATCACCTTAGAAACAAAATTTATTAGTTTAATTTTCACTTCTCTATGAAAATTATTTATATATTATTTAAGTCAATGAACGATTCAAAATATAACTCTCTTAGTTTTAAATATCCCTTATGTGTTCACAATGTTAAAAAAAATTTATGAATGTATAATAATAGTAATTTTATTAATACTGAAATTATATTAATGTTGGGAATTTATTTATAATTTTTAGGTATTATATAATTACCATAAATTCTTACCCAACACCGAAACATTATTTATTCAATTAATAAAAAAATGATTTCTCAAATATTAAAATTGATATAATTTGAGTAATATATAGTGTTAAATGAATTTTATAGGTTAATATAACATATTAATGTCGTTTTAAAAATATTATAACATAATTCTAACTTTTGCTTTATTTATTTAAGTCAAATTAATTGTATGGTGTTAAAATTTACAATAATGATATTTTATCTAAATAATATTTTACTAAATTATTTAATTTTTTTAATAATATTAAAATAATTAAAGGTGGATATTATATGATCTATAATTTCATAAATGTTACATTTATGAGCCAATTTTCTCTTTATAAATTAAAATTTCAACTCTTTAATATTGATTTTTTAATGTAAGTTCAAATTAAAATACGTTAACTATAAGTTAATAAAATCAGTAATGTGTAAAAAGACACAAAAATATATCTAGATTATTTTTATTTATTATATTAAAACCATATCATACCTTATCATAAATCTTTATACATTTTGAGGAATTTGGATTGATAATTAATTTACTATAATTTAATATTTTTAGAAATTTAAAAAGTACCCCTCACAACAATTGTAATAGGTCACCTCCTCCCCCACTTATTTACACCACTTAGAGCCTTCTATATCGAAACACCTCTTTCTATTTCTCTTATTATCTTATCTAGTCACATTATAAAGGTTATTTTATTCTCAAATTACCAACCATAGAGTCCTTTAGAGGAGATCTAAGTGAGTCATTGCAAAGAAGTGAAAATTTCCTTAACTGGTAACTTACATTTCTATTATTATTTAAATACTATATATTTATGGTAATTATCATAAAATAGTTAATTAAAATTCATTAATATTATTAATTTTTATTAATATTATGAAAACACAAGCATACAACCTCTTTCTCATCAAATAAGAAGTGAAAGTATCGATCGTGCATGCGTACGACTTATCATATCCACATAACAATGAAATTAATTTTTCATCACCACATTTTATAGATTGGTATTATGATGGGTTTAATATTTATAGATGATATTTATAAAAAATTTATACTTTTGTATTTATAATATCATTTATACCTTCTTACCATCCAATCCTCTAGGAAAGGATAACGACACTCATGTGTCTGTGTGGACTACCACCTCCACGAACTACTGTGATTCATTATTCATTTATATATTTATTAGTTGGTAATGGGGATAAATATAATGAATATATATATAATATATGATATAATAAAGATCTTATATGCTTGTTTTAATATTTACCTTTATTTTTTTCTATCTTTTAAAAAATGAATACAACGATCATGTGTACGTACAACCTACCGTCTCCATGAACTGTGTAATTCATTTTCCCATCCCTAAATATTATGGATGACTCTAAATATGTATATAATGAATATATGTTACATTTATATCATGATTAATATTTTTTATATTATTTAACAAAGATAAATGTACGTGAATCAAAACTACTAAACAGAAAAACTCATCATAAATGAAAAAGTTAACACCCAAAAATAAAGACTTTAATAAGACACTATTGATAAAATTGGGTGTTTAAATGTAATAAAGGGATCATATATAATATTATAAGTATGAAAATGAATCTATTATAGTATTATAATATACATATTTTTATAATACTATATTTTAGAGTACTTTAGAAGCAAGGAAAACTAGAGGTAAGGGTTTCATATCACAATCTCCTTGTTTACCAGGATTGATTATGACTATGCCTAAGATGATGAAATTTTATGATCTACCTCACAAAAAATATAATAATTTTCTTTTACACTGGTTATTTTTTAAAATTTAATTTTTCCCTTTCATTTTCTTCATATTTTTTACTCAATATACTGAAAATATGTTTTAAGTAAAATTGATTTCATTTATATCTTCGGTCAAAAAACTTTTTTACTCCATATCAAAGTTTTCTACAAATGTTTTTAATAAATTTGTTACTATTCTCCTATGATTTTTCAAAATTAGTTTTACCCATGGTTTTCTATCTAGTTTTTTAAAGTAATCTTCTTATCTTATTCTAAATGAGGTACTTTGTTACTTTTAAATCAAAAGTATAGAAAGAATATTTTTAACTTATATGGAATGAATGGAGTTTCCCACGGTCAAAACTGCTCAATGTATTGGAACATATGTTATAATTGTATTTATTTTCATTCAAATAAAGTGTTTTACATAATGTTTTTGAAATTTATATATTTTAAAGAAGGGTTTTTAAAATGGCATGGTTTTCCCTCATGAAAGTTTTAATTATATTTTGATTAATCAGAGACAAAAACCTCCAATGTTGATTTTTCTTTACTGGGAATATGATCCTAGGATACCATCCTTATTATTTATCTTGACAGTTTATGTTTATTATGGAATGTTGTTTATGAAACCTATTCCTTTTCCACAGGTTATTCTATGATAAAATATTTATGATACTTTTTTCTTTCTAACTAGTTATACAAGGATGAAATATTTATGAAAACCATTTCTTTTCCATGGGTTATTCTACGATAAAATTTTTATGAAACCCACTTATTTTCTTAGGTTCTGATATAATATAATTTTTATGATCTTGTGGCACACATATTTATGATTTTATAAATGTTATGGGTGGGACCTATATCTCCCTCCAATTTATTGGCTAATAATTGATATCTTATGAGATGAATAGTACATGAATGGGGGTGAACCCAATTTAGTAAGGGGATTTGTCCACTATGATGGAATTTGGATTGAACCTTGACTACTATGATGGTTTGGGAGTGATCCCATTATATTATTATAGTCTTGTAAAAGTGCTTGTGATACTAAGGAAATTATTTTCTTTGCTTATTTATATGCCATAATTCCATGACTTATGCCAATGTTATGCTCTCTGGGATCATATTCTTTGATTACTTTAGGATTCATGTCTTATGAATTTCCAATATTTATTCCAGGACTCAATATTATGATCTATGATTTTCAAGGTATTATTTTCAAATTTTATACTCATATTTTCATACCATTTTTCTGATTTTATTCTTATACGATCATTGATGTATCCCTTGTTTACCATTACTGAGCATTAGAGATCACCCTTTATTATTTTTTCTTTATTAGATTGTAATGAAAGGTTTTATGTATGATATGTATAATAAGTTTTATAATTACTGAGATCGAAGTGGGTTATTATGTATAATTATTATAAATTAGTTGTTTATGTTTATATTTTTCTAATGATACTAGAACTTTATGATTCTGGAATGGATCATTATGCAATGTAATGAATATTCATCTATTCAAATATAATATCAATATGAAAATTATGGGTAACTATAGATATGGTTTATGGGAAAGTAGAGTGATCATGGTACCCTCCGATATGAATCATGAGTTAGAATATATAAGGGTATATTGAGATTAGGATTGGAATAATATAGTTAGTTGCATTCAGAGTGTGGATACTAAACCTTGTTACTATGGATTTTCTTTTTGTTTTAAAGGGTGAGATCAATAGAGTACATAATTTGTTGATTCTATATGCTCTTTTGGTTGTGTGATTAATGTTTGGGTAGATACTTCTGGTTTTTGAATGATACTTAGATGGTGAGTGTTTATATAGTGTGGGGGTTGGATGATCTTGAGATGGATTTTCTATGTTATGGCATGTGATCAAGAGTTGAGATAAACCATCAGTGGGTGAAGTGGAGAATATTTTTTAAAGGTCAAACATAGAAGGCCTGACAAGTGTTTTTTGTAAGAGGTTGGGTACATTTAGTTTGAAATAACATTGAGTGTTTCATTGAACCACTAAGAACTCCTTTTCAATAGAAGATTATAATGGTAGGGAGTACGATGACTTATAATGTTCCATTATATGACAAGGCTTATAGTGGGGAGCACTATTGCTAGAGTTAGGCATTGTGAATAGAGTATAATTGTGTAGATCACGATAAACATGGTGATTAATCCATTTATTTCTCCATGGGATCTTAGGATATATGATTGTAGTTGAGTATCATCTTAGTATTGGTAATGATGATGAGCAAATGGATTAGCCTTTTGATGAATATTGCTTCTATTTGGAGTTTAATAGTGGAAATTAATTCAATTTTATGAGCTAGAACATGAAGATTATTCCATTGATTAGTGACTATAATTGGTTGGGATTTATATTTGAAATAATTTCAAGGAATATTAGAGAAGATAAGTGTTATTGTGGGGGTTATAATGACCCACATTTTTAAAGATGTGAATTTTAAGGGAAATTTCATGTTTAATTCCTAGTGAGGGGTTTATTTTGAAAATCAAGATTTGAATCGAGAATCCAAGAGTTTATATTGAGATAAATGAAATATTTGGATATTTTTTAGGTTTAATTGATTACATCGGTTCTTAAGAATTGTGTTGTAGTCCAATATATTTGTTGATCATATGTGAAGGGACCCCATTGAGGTGTTGGGGTCCCTAAAGAGTTTGAATTTGAGTTTTGGAGGTTGGAAAGGGTTTAGACCTAGGTTTTATATTTATTATAGCTATTTTTAGGTTAGATAAGTGATTTGGTGGGTAAAATACCTAAAATTGTGTGTTTTGGGTAAATTTTGAGTATTTTAGAAAACTAATGCAGTTTTCCAGAACATGTGGAAGATAATTCTAGAAGATGGAAGTTTCGATGGGTGTGTTTCATATTATGGATGACATAATCAGTAAAATAGTAATGTGTGGGATGAAATATATGTAGGTATTATGTTAACACGTTGAATTATTTTTCTAAAAATTTTGGAAACTCTTTAATCCTCATGTAACTGAAAGATAACCTTTACGTTCTGTAGAATGTGGCCATGTGAGTTATTTGGTACTATCCTCACATGTTTTGTATATTCCTAGGACCAACCATATGAAAGTAAAATGATCCTATGTAAGTATAAAATCATCCTAATGAAGTAAAAAATAATACTTATGGTATTGATTATTATCCTTACAAATCCATAATCATCCTTTTAAAATTTATTCTCGACATAAATTTAGAAATGTTTAGAGTTATTCTAGAGGTTTTAAGGTCCTGGTAGTTGATTTACTTGAAATAAGTTTATGAATGGATACCCATTTCTGTGTTTTGATGATAACTACAAGGGGAGGTTAATTAATCAAATGTTTTGGTGTTGGAAATTATGTTCTCCATAAACTATAAGGTGGATTTTACATATCATTGGAAGAAGACGATTCGAAGAGTATGTTTAAGAATTTTTACTTGTAGAGAGAATATGGACCAGTCATTGATCCTTATAGATTTCAATGATCTGTACAGAATCAGATTGATCATTACAAAACCCCTATTTCATCCTTAAAGAGTCCCTAATATGAAGGTTTTGGGAGAAATATAATCATTGGGATGGGAAAGAAACCAAGAAGGTTTTGTCTATTTGGTGGATACTTTGTAAAATTGTACATGATGTGGATTCCATGACCAATGACACTTTTCCAATGAATATTAGTGTATAGGAAAATCCATAACATAGGGAGGATCTTTAAATGAAAAAATTATAATTAATTTATTTATTATCATAAGAAATGATTATTTCTTCTTAAGATGATTTCTTCGATGACGTTATTGATCTTCTAAAAAACCCTTTCGTATTACCTTCATTATGATGTAAGGATACAAGTGTAGAATCACCCAAGTATGTATACATAGAATATCATTTGACCTTGAAATGATGCCGGATGATTTTTGGGTGCTATCATAGATAATAAATCATCTTTTACTGTTTATCTTGATAAGTTCAAGATCCATCATTCTTGAAGGTGTTCTTTTCTTTATTTAGAGAAGTAGAGAAGTAATTTGAGTGAGAATTTTGTTGTGCATAACAATTATCACTTATTGATAACCATACAGAATAGGCATAACCATATATTTATAGAGATATGTATTTAAAAAAAATTTATTTAATTATAAACCATCCCCTAAAAAATATAATTGTTTTAAACAAACCTCAATCCAAATAAAAAATTATTATTATTATTTTATAGAGTACAAAAACTCTCACAAAGATAAATATTATTTTACCATCATGTAAATTAATATTTATCTGTAGACATGGCCTTGGTCCACTCGAACTCCTTAACATTTATTGTATTTTCAAATAAATATTTCATTCCTAAATAGATATTTCATTCGCATTCTAGTGAAAATATACTAATTAAGTATTCAATAAATAAAATAATTATTTAATTCACAATCTAAAAAATAAATATTTATTATAAACTCATATAATTAAATAAATTATTTATTAATAATTAATTAATTATTACCTTGTGAATATTATTGATTAATAAAACTTGAATGACATTATATCTCGGTCTTGAGAATAATATTTCTTCTATTAATTAAATTTTAATAGAAATTAATCGAGATAAATGGAAGCACTTAGTGTGTGACCCTCTAGGATTATTTCTCATTGGCACTAGGTGGGATCTCCTAATGTCCAAGATTATTATCGTGTAATAGGTTATATAATCCAAGCGAAAGAACTTAATATTGCAACTTCAATAACCACATATAGATGCTCTCTGTATAATATAATTATTTAGTCATAATATCTTATCAAAAAGGTTTCACGTATATGTCATCACCCTATATTCCTAATGAATCTTTCCTTCACTATATGAAATGAACACTTCATTACACCAAGACCATGTAATTTAATGTGGCAGTTCTATTCCAATCAATAGTTTGATATATCAAATTCCATAAATATGTAAGGGAAACATTCTTAATCTAATTATCCATTAATAACATGTCATCCATGACACACCCAACATACCATACTTCTCACCAATATAAGGAATGATGATTTTCATCGGTAAATCTATGTTCATGAGTATTTAATGCATTAATTATAATCTGAATGTCTATATACCATTTTACATGATCATAGATAAGAATATCTAATGGAACCAAAGCATGTGGAATTCATATTGCTGGGTCAATATTAATAATCTCCTATCATGGAGATTAATAAATGAGAACTCCATGAGAAGAAGCGTCATCCTTTTATATGTAATCACACATAATAGTCTACATACTATGATACTTATCATAGTACGTTATCCAATCTTAGAGAAATATTTAAGAATATCATCATCATACTTAAAGGTTCTAATCATAGTAGTGAACTAATATGACCTTATCAATGTGAAAGATACAACATGACATTATTACATCAAATTCATGCAGAATAATGAACAATATGTAATAATATGTTAACTTAAAATCCATTACTTAGAATATAAAAGTAATCCAAATTAAAAATAGTTGGTTCTAGAATAACAACTAAAAAAACTCTCACTATGACCAGAACAAACTGCATATGACCTTCAGTCCACTAGACCATGCATTATGATCATATTTCTCCTGAGTCAAGGATTTATTCAGGGAGTCTTCCATTTTTTCTTCCATGGAAATTATTCTGACTACAACTTAACCTATACATGAAAATCCATAAAGATATTATACTTTTATAGTATATTATTCAAACACTAATGTGAACTTGTCTACTTAAAAAGGGTCATTGTCCCAAAGAATGACTAGCTGAAAACACAAGAGGGGGTGAATTGAGTTCTTGAAAATTTATTTTTTAAACCACCTTATTAAAGGTATGTAGGAACCGATACTTTCCCTTAAAAAGCAGATAATGGGAATATAAAATCATAGAGTATAAAACATTGAACACAAGAGATTTATTGTAGTCCGGGTAATAAAAATACCCCATACCACTCCAAAAACACTCTACTATATGATTTTGGTGATTTTTAAAAATAAAACCCTTTTTCTAGGGGCTCCCAATTGAGTGCAAGATGTTATTACATGTTATAAAGGTCCAAGATATTTTAACTAGGATCTTCCATTACCATTCCAATCCAGGACATTAAAATACTCTATTACAATGAGTACAGATGAAATAGAGATAAATGAAATTTAAATGAATGTTAAAGAATATAGTTTCAAGAATAAACTAATAGTGGATAAAAATACATCAAGATAAGATGATAATCTTCAAATCACATCTCTAGAGGTTATTTTATTATAATAAATAAACTTGTAAGCACAATGAACGAATGTTTTATGTGATTTAATCTATATACATGTATTCATTATTTTTTGTTATTAGATCCTTCATATGTATGTGTGTATCTATTCCTCTTTTTATTATAGATTCTAAATTTACTATTATATCTCTTTTTTTATTTTGAAATTAAGCATATCAAATACTCAAAACTATAAAATGATTAATAATTTAAAACTTTTACAAGAATGGTTCTTAATGCCATGATTCCTTCTTTTTAAAATATAGATTATGATTCTGTAGTGGTGATGTCTGAAGTCTTTCTCTTTAGATCTTTCCAATATTAAAATATGGTTCTTATTCCAAATCGATCTTTCCTTATTTAGACGAATCCATTTCCGATATTATTTAATGTATGAAAGAAATTAATAATAAATGGTTTTAACATTATAAAAATAATCATGATGATCTATACAATATTTTAAAGTTCATAAGATTGACATCTGATATCACTATTCTCATAAGATAAATTTCTATGTAGCTTCATAAGATAAAACAGTTCATATCTTGCACTATGTATAATATCATTATTACATTATTTTCATAGGATAAATTATTTCAAAGAGAAAATGTTATATGATTGTAAGATAATTATTCTTTATATTGTAATTTCTTATTACCATAATATAAAACATTTCCATCAATTTATTTGATATTCATAAGATAATCATTTTATGAATTTACTTTTCAAAAGATAAAATACTTCTTATAATTTTATTTGGAATAAAATTTCTATCTTAGAAAAAATATAACATGACTTTATTCATATGTAATATAAATTTATTTCATATAGACTAAATCATTAAAGAATATAATGATTTTACTCTGTAAGATAATCATGTAACATATAATAGAAATCAGAAAGCTAAAATACAGTAGAATAGATGACTTTATATTCCCATAAAATAAGTTCCTTTGAAAGAAATAATGGACGTATAATAAGAATATATAATATGAAACCCTTGATATAAACTTATTAGAATAAAAATAGAGATATTGTGAATTATCAAAATATATAATCAACTGAGATATGTTGGAACAACATAATTCTGTCCAACAATCTCAAATTTTTTTTATGATTGCAAAATCCATTGAATAATAAACCAAATATGATGAGAAAAGCTCAAGGAGATTATAATTTTTGCATAATATTTTTTCTTATCACCCTTTTTTGATAAAAAAATAATTAGAATAAAGAATAATATTTAAATTAATGGCACACAAGAACAAGTGTAAATTATTTGAGTAAGATATACTGAATATGAATAGAATTTGGCATGAACTTGTACTAAAAATAGTATTGATAGGATACAAAAAATTATAATTGAAATATTCAAATAATTAGATAAAAATTAATAAATTATATCTTGGATCTATAACAAAAATATTTTAAAATGTATAAAGTTAAAACAATCAATTAAAATACTGACAATTAAAGAAAAATATAATAAAAATAATGATAATGTTTGGAAATATTTAGAATGTAGACAAACAATAAATTATTTAATATAAATAAATAATAAAAAAATAACAGAATTGGAAGAATGAAATAAAACTATATGTAAATCAATCATCAAATGTTTAAAAAAACATTTAAATGATTAATGGCACCATTCACTCAAAAAACACAACGAAGACGGTATGTTAGTTATGTAGTGTTGTTCAATGTTTTGGGGGTGAAATAGTTAAATATTGGGGTTATCCAAATGGTAATGATGATGTAGGAATAGAATCATAATCACATTCTCTAACAACATTATCCAATAAAAGTAAATATCCTCTAAATCTAGCTTTATCATCTCAAGCAATTCTTACTAAATTGGACTGAATGTTGAGAGTACTTTTCTGAGCCTGTGCAAATCAAAGTGGTATGAAAGTATAAATAATAACATAGAATAAGGTTAAAGTTTAGGTAAAAAATAATTTAATAAAACCTCACATTCACCCTTCAGTATGTTTTATAGGGATAGTATATTTATTTAAATCTCTAATTGGTGATATCATGATGATATGATAGTGCATGTCCAAGAGAGCATCTTTTTTTTGACATAGTATGAAGCACCTACAAACATATCATGTAGCTATACCACATCATTATTTAAGAAGTATAATAAGGTCATGAAACCATTCCATACTCTCTATGATAATTTTCCAAAAAACATTATGCAGATCCCCTTTCGTGAAAAAAATATGAATCAATTTCTTTACACACCAAACCATTTATCTGATAACCAAACTAAACTAATAGAAGGATTAAAAAAATTTATATCACTTATTTTTTAGGATACATGATGTTCCCAAGGTTTACTAGATGAATCTTTTTCTAATTCATCTACTAAATATTCTTATATCAATGTCTTTATTTTCAACTGGTTCATATTTCCAAATTTCTCTTCCAACACTTCAAAATTATTTTCCAATGATCCATATATTTATTTCAAACAAGTTATTGTGAAGCCAGTATCCTTTTGTAATTTAACGGGACCATCCTTGATAACTAGTAATATATCATTTATTAAGGAAATTATTTCATTTTTATAATAAATAATATAAAAAATGGAGATTTATGGAATTAAATACATTCTCCTAATTAAAAAATCACATCTCTATAATGATTTTTTAACATTTTATGAGAGAGAATCTCTCATTGAATTGATTCTATAGAATAAGACATCATATCTATATCAAGATATATTTCTTCCAACTTTGATTATATTGTAATGTAATTCACATACCTCTATCCCCATGATTCTCAAGTAGAATATTTTGTTTATTTTTCCCAAATAGATTGAAACCAAAACATTGACTCACCAATATCATACATGGAGATATCTTTTTCTTAAGTAGTCCTTATTTTAGCTCTACATTAAACTAATTAATTCCTTAACAAAACCACTTCATTTGTTGTATTGAAATATTTCTCCCAAGATATTTGATATGCTACATCTAATCTAGCTGTTGGGATTTAAAAACTAGTATGGTGTGAAAAAATATGAGAAAAAAAAATCTTGGTGAACTTCAACACTATGATCATCGTAAACCTGTTTATTTTCATCAATAAAGGGTTATCTTTATTTCTTATGCTCTTATCTTTATAACAAGCTATGTTGTATCTTCTGTTTCTTCTTCTTCTTCACCATCAAGATCATTTTGAATGATAAAACATACTAATTGTCTTCGTAATTATCTAATAGTATCCCCAAATATAGATATATCAAAGAGTTGGATTGCTTGTGATGTAGTAGAAATAGATTTATATTGTCTTGTGGTAACTAGACTTGTGATGGCTGAGGCCAAAATTTTTATTATAGAGAAAATAGGTAGAATATGTGGTTGATCTACAACAAGAGCAGGAGCTTCAACTACTTGACCTGATTATGAGTGGACTTCTAGGATAGCCTCACCCCCAAATTAAAATTCAACAAAAAATGAAAAATTAAACTCTCTTTGACCTATATACACTACATTCATTATCTATAATATCTCATACCTCTATAATTCCAACTAGTTCATCCAAAGGAGCTGGAAAAAATATAGGAGGTCAAGAAAAAAACTCATCAGTAAAAATAATATGAGATGACTCCCCCTGTGTAATATGATGGTATATCTTAACTAATTATTATGAACTGACTTGAAAAAACTTATTCAATGTTGAATTAATGAAAAAAAAACTTCGCGTCAATACACTATAACTCAACATTGTTAATCCATGATACTATGTGGCAGTGGCTTCATAAAAAAACAATATTTAGTAAAAACCAAGGTTAACAATGATTCAAAAGGGTGAATATTTTTTTTAATATATAAAATAAATTTTTTAATATATCATGCAACATTTATAGGATTATATTTCATAAATAGATACAATAACATAAATTCTTAAAACAATATTTTTTTAAACTCCCCATTTCATTGAGAAATAGATGACTGATTGAACATCATAAGAACCTTTATCTTCGATTATACGTCTTTTATAGTTTTCTTATCAATACCATGATTTTCAAAATGGGAATTCATTTTTTCAATAGGTCATGCTTCATTAAATTTTGTTAAGGAGGCATTGAAATTATAATTTTCATCATCCGAGAATCATAATAATTCAACCATTGTAAAATATGACATCAAATGATTTTTATGATCTACTATTATTGTATCTATATCCCCATTATCACCAAATAGAAATAGATATATTTCATAGAACTCTCAAACATTATTATGAGGGAAAAAATATGTTTTCTTCTTATCAAACAAGAATTACCATTGATAAAATTGATAAATTTCTGATGAAATATATCCACACCATCTTGCTAGATAAAACTGAAAAATATTCCACTCAATACATTTCTTATAGTCCTTGAGTGATTGGCTCTACTAGAGGTAGCTATATCTATTCTCTTAGATCTCTACATTGTTGAAAGTGGTTTAAAATATTTAAGGATTTGGTAAAAAGAGTCTGGATGTCAAGAAAACTAAGATTCAAGGGTTTATAAGGGTTTATTTCATATAATTTTCTTTCTTTTCTTTTATAGTAACTGAAGGGTTGCTCAAAGTGTTGTGTAGGATAATCATGAAGGACTAACCTATGTGTTCTATTGAGATGTGACTAATACTCAAAATGGTCATACAAAATCTCAAATAAAATAATGAAAATAAAATAATTACTAAATATAAATTCTTATAGTAAAATAAGTAAAATAGAAACCAATTAACTAAAATTAAATAATCCTAAATCAGATTTGATAACATTGACTCTATTAATGGGAAATGGTATATTAAAAATGACTGTTAATTGATTTTCTATGAGAAAAATTCTAAATAAATATCACCTTTTTTATTTATGACCTACTGATAAATGATGTCGTGAATCAATGTGATTCATTCTTAAAAGATTTATTTTATTTTTTAAGATTTTCATTGAAATTTGGTAATAAAATTTGATAGAAACATGATTAAAATTGAGTCAAAATTAATTATTTTGTGCATCATTCACAAAACCTATTCACAACACCATCCGCCAAAAATATATTCAGCTTTAGATATAGACAATGTAATAGAGTGTTGTTTCTTACTAGACCACAATACTAAGGATTTACTAGAAAAGTGACAGGTTCTTTAGGACCTCTTCCTATCTAGTCTACACCCACCAAAATCAGAATCTTAATATGAAGTGAAGCTAAAATCAGAGATGTTTTTAGAAAGTAGAGAAACTGAAACAATTCCTTTTAAATATTTAAAAATCATTTTAGTAGTATTTAAATGAGATTATGTTGGATCATATTGAAATATTTCTTAAATACATACGGAAAACATAATTTTTAGTCTATTTTCATTAAGATAAATAAATCTTCCAATGATTACTCTATATAAAATATTAACAACTAGTTTTTAGCTTCATCAAAGTCATGTTTAATATTTTAAATCATAGTATTCGAATAGGTTTTACTATTTTCAAGTCCAAATATTTTAAGTAAATAAAGAATATATTTTCATTGGTATAAAATATTTTGGATAAATATAAAATCCAAGGGAATTATTTAACTCACTCATCATACTCATTTCAAATTCTTTTTCCTATGTTTTGTAAAATTATTATATAATTTTGGATTTATTGATCCAAAAATAACATCATTAAAATATATTTTCTTAATAAAAGTACATTTTGATGATGTTTTATTACTATACGGATGTGCCCGTAAGGGGCTCTGAATGAGAGGGTTTCCCCTCGGTGCCGCCTCCTTCGCCTAGGGTTCGTGTGGCTCCTCCTCCCTCACGCTCGATGATTTGTGGCGGTGGATCCCTATATTGCAGTGGCATCGACATATTCTTTAGATACCTCATTCTTTTACACCGTGGCTGTCTTCCCAATCCAACTCAGCTGGATAGGGTCTCAATGTAGTGTGGTGCTAGTCCGTGGTTGTGTCCAGCTTCCGCGGCATGAGGCTACCACCTCATCTTTGGTGTGTGCGATGGGTGGTACGTCGGGGTACCTACGTACGAACAGGATAGAAGCATTGGGATTTGGCTTGCGGCGGATCCCTTTCATCGTGCTGGTGATGATTTTATCTTTTTCATTATTTTTGTCACCGTTGTCTTGGGGTACATCTGTGTTTGTGTGCTGGCGTGATTTGCTGGTTAGTGTTCTGGCTGAGGTTTTGTGGTGGATTGGGTGACCAGTTCTTAGATCTAGGTTCATGCTACTCCAAGGGATGAGGATTCTATTCAGCCTTTTACAAATTTATGTTAGGTTTTGGGTTTTTTTGAATGGTGTTTGGCTGTGATCATTGTGGTGATCGTGTGATGGAGAAGTAGTGAAGTTTGGTTGCTATTTGATTGGATCAGATGATTTTTTGGTTCCTGGTTGATTTGGAATTGTTGGTTTCTTTGAGTTCAGATGGGTGGAGGATGATGGCGGTGGTTTGATGCCTTTTGTGATGTTTTTCTATTTGTTTTTGGCAATGGAAATGGGTCCTTCCCATGGCAATAAGATTTACGGGATGCAATGGAAATGCGGGGTTGACTGTGAATCTAAGAGCATTCCTTATGGAGGAGGATTTGAAATCTGAATTTGTGTCTTAATGTTTTGGGGTGGCTTTTGGAGGCTGTTGGTGATGTTTGAAATTTGGTCTCTTGATGTTTGAAATTTGACTCTTGTATTGTGAGGTTCCCACTTACCCTTAAAGTGGTTTATTCAGAAAATGAAAAAAGGGATTTTAAGAGGATGAAGTTTTATTTAAATGAGTTTGGTATGAAAATACCATAGTAAAACCATTTGATAAAAAGGAAATAACTGAATCTTTCATACCATACTCTTGGTGCTTGTTTAAATCTATATAGATCTTTAGAAAGTTTAAAAATAGAATTTTGAAAATGAGGGTCTTTAATACCAAGGGGTTTTCACCATAATCTTCTTCCATTAAAAATCCATTTATAAATTCAAATTTAATATATATCAGATATAATTTAACATTTATAAAATATGTATATTCTAGTAAAAATATAATTGTTTTTAGCTAGGCTATAGGGTAAAAGGTATCTTAATAATAAATTACTTCTTATTTATTATAACCTTTTTCTACCAATATATCTTTATTTCTAGTTATCACACCATTATCATATTGTTTTTTCCTAAATACCCCTTTAGTTCCAATAACAGGATAGTCTAACTGTCTATCAACTAATTTCCATACCTTTTTACTCTTTAAATGGTTTAATTATTCTTGAATTTAAAAAATGAAACTCTAATAAATTAATTTTTATTCATCGTATCTATGTTCTATATGTGATTAAAATCAGAAAATTATTTAAGTATTCATACATTTCTTTGGGTCCTTACATCTTCATCTAAAATTCTAATAGTTGTCTCAAGGTGATGGTCCTTAAGGTTTCTAGGTTGTCTAAGTGTCACACTTTTCAGATCACTAGTATCAAACCATACATTATTTTTTTCACTAAACATTAAATCTTAATCATCATTATTTTTGTTATTAAAAAGACACTCTGGTCTCATGTCCTTAAGATAATCACTCAACTCATCAGCTCGAGTCATTTTATGATCAAAAGGATCACTTCTATGAAACATCACATCAGTTAAGACTTCAATAATCCTTTCCCCTTAATTGAAAAATATATAATATTTGGATGAAATAGAGTAACCTAAGAAGACACCTTCAATAGATTTTGGATCAAACTTACCACGATTGTCTTTGGTGTTTATAATAAAAATATTACATCCAAATAGTTTGAAGCATCCAACTTTTGAATTTCTATTATTTAATAACCCATAGGTTATTTTCCTTAATATGGTACTTATTATGACTATGTTAATGACATAACATTCTATTTTAACATCTTTATCCCAAAAATAAGTAGGAATGTAATATTCACATAATATTATTTTGGAAATTTATTCCAAGATCTTATTCCTTCTTTTGACAATACCATTCTGTTGAGGTTTAATGGCGGTATAAAAGGTGTGTTTAATACAATATTTTGAGTAGATTGAATTAGATTTATTATTCTCAAATTATTCTCCTTTATCAATTCTTAAAGTTTATATTTTGAAATCCTTTTTATTTTGAACATGATTACAAAAAATATCAAAGAAAAAATTATTTATTCTTAAATTTAAAGAAATAAACTCAAGGAAATCCTAAAAAATCATCAACTAACACACAATAAAAGAATTTTATAACATGGAATGTTTTTATTATTAGACCAAACATATATATATATATATGGATAATCACTAGTGGTCTAAAAGTATCAACCTATTTAATTGTTTTAATAGATAACATGTGTTTCTTTCCCATTTGACATGAATTACATAGTTTCTTTTTATCTAATTTAAAATTAGAATAATTAGAAATAAAAATTCCAATTAATTAATTTTTCAGATAATTTATATTGTAATTTCCAAGCCTTCTATTCTGAATCCACGATTCATATTCTTTTGTATTCAAATAATTTATCTTCTTTCCAATATGAATTAAGATCTAAAGTATAGACGTTATATTTTCTTGGTTCTCTAAGAATGATATATGTTTTATTAAAAAATGATTATTAATCTGTATAAAATCAACTAAATAACCGTAATCCCAAATGTAAGATATAATTATTATAATATTCTTTAAGACATAAACATAAATTACTCTATTTATGAGCATAGATTATGTATTTCCAGCAAATCCAATACCAACTATCGTTCCTTTTTCATTTCCACCAAATGTGATATAGCCTCTATCGATCCTATATAGTGAGTGGACGTTAGAGAAATATCCACTCGGGTTTCATGAATAACCACAATACATGAAAAAAATCAAGACTATTTGCGTGGAAAATTCCTTACAATGGAAAATCAAACAACAATATTTTTTGGTACCCAAGTACTCTTGGGTTCAGAAATGTTAACTATAAAAAAATTTGGAACCCAAATATACTTGTGTTGTCCTAAAAATTAAATAGTAAATTTTGAATATCTCTTTTTAAAGAAAGAATTTTAAATTCCACAAAATTGAGGATTTTAGAGATTAATGATATTGGAGTCTTACTTCTCCATAGTGAAAAGAACTAAATTTGGGGAGTTTTATATTCATATAACTAGGAACTAAATATTTTTTATGAAATTTGGGCCTTTTAACTTGACTAACTATTGAAGTATTTTCTATTTTAATTTGGTTTTGAAAAATAATTATATTTAGGAAGTATTCTCCTTTAGTAAGAATAGTTGTTGTATCTTTGATGTTTTTAACTTCTATTTATAGGTTCTCAATTGTTTTTATCTGTTCAATACATGATATAGTATACTTTTCCAACTGATTTTTCAAATCTAAAATTTTCTTCATTATGCCCTCCTATTCATTAATAATTTTTTTTGGGTGTTTCTAAGAGATTTTTTTTGATTTCTTACGTAGATTCTAACATGGTTTATTACTCATTTAATTCTTTTTATGAGAAATTTTAATTCTCATACTCAAACACATTATCTTAATAATAATAAGATTATAACTCACACTAATTTCTAATAAACACATATTGGATTTTCAATTAGATATTTTCTCTTTTAACACAGGAGATTAATAGTCAATAGTCTTTAGAATTACTCTATGCAGCTTTCATATCCTTCATGGATTTCTCCTTATATCCGACCTAATTGAAATTTTTTTTTTCATAATTTTTCTATTATTTCAATTGAGGATAGTCTTGATTAATATGTCCAAAATTTTTAAACTTATAGAATCTCACTTCATTATAATTTCAACCATGATTATTGTACTTGTTGAAAGGTATCCTAAAACATTTTCTCTTATTATAACAATTTTTTTTACTTTTGATAAAACTTTTCAAGTTCATTACCTATTCCAAAACTTATTTAGAAATATTATTCTTCGGATGATTCAAGGGTCTATATACTCTTATTCTTTTTTTAAACATTATAAGTATAAACCTTTTAACCAACATTTTTTTATTAACCATTTTATATTCTCCAGATTTAGAGTCCATTTTTTCCTCAAACAGAATAACTATTTTAATGAGATCATTTATTTGGAAATTATTGAACTCTAAAGATTGTCTGATGGTAGCTGAGATTTTACTCCAGTAAGGTTATAAAACTCTTAAAACCTTCAATTCTTTCTCCAACTTAGTAATCTTTGTTCCATGAGTATAAATATTATTCAAAATCACAGTGAGATTTCACTTCATCTGAGTAATTATTTCCCTATAAGAAATTTTTAATGTGTTAAACTTTTTTTTATTAGTATAATATCTATGGGACTTAAAATTGTATATACATTTATTGGAAACCACTATAGTGGTCCACATTTCATGGGATTTTTGACATTGAGGAACATAGTTAATCTCAAATGTATATAGTCCACATATTATAGAATTCATTTCTTTTGAATTAAACTCATAAAATACATTAGTATCATTATTTTATGTATTTGGTTGTGTTTTTTTAATTTTATTAGGCTTCAATACATTGAGATAAACCATTATTCCATGTTTCTTCAAATATATGGTCATTCACACCTTCCAGAAACTATAATTTTCACCATTAAAATAAAGAGTTCTAACCATTGAAATAAATTATCTTTTATAATTAATAGTTACCATTTTATAGAATTTATTTGGATATAAACATTTTATTGCTATGAAATCAAGTGTCATGAGGTCTGATACAAATTTTTGTCCCTAAGAATGGCTTAGTGAAAACTTGATAGGGGTGAATGGAGTTATTGAGAATTTCATTTCTTTAAATACACCATATTTATGGTATGCAGAATCCAAAAATTTCCTTGAGGAAAAAGGTAGTATAAATATAAAATATGAATGGAAAAAAAGATAAAACATTTGGAATTTTTAGTGGTTTGGGAAACTTAAATCCCCTAGTCCACTACACCAACACTCTATTCTATAGGTTTGGTGACTTTCACTATGACAATCCTTTTTTCTGGGGATCCCAGCTGAGTGTAAGGAGTTGTTACTTGCTACAAAGTTACATGGGATTTTAACCATAATTTTGCTTTAAAAGACCTATCCATGGTCTTAAAAACTCAATTACAATGAGTAAAAATTAAATAGAGATTAATGAAATTTATATGAATGTTATAGTCTACCCATGTAAGTAGAAATTGGCATCAGATAAAGACAAATACATATTGTATTATGATATTTAAATAATAGATATGCAGGTTCTTATATTGTAGTAGATAAACTAATAAACACAACCAATGGGAGTTATTTGTGACTTTATATATGTACATGTGTTTGTTATTTTTGTTACAATTGTGTGTGTATGTACATGTTTATCTCTTAATTTTTGTAAGGAGTGTCTAAATTTTCTATTTAAATCTCCACTTTGATTTTGAACATAAGAATATCGGATAATCACCATGCTGGAATGCATAATCCTTCCAAAAGTTGGTAAGATAGATTTCTAATGGAATGCTTCTTTTTTAAAATATAGAATAAACTTATGCGGTGCTGATGTCAGGAGTCTTCTTCTTTTGATCTTTCTATTTTTGAAAAAATGATGCTTTACCTAAATCAACCTTTGTCAATTTAGAAAACTCCTTTTATGATATGCTTAAAATAATGAAACTACTTATCAAGAGATTATGCTAACATTATAAAAGTAATCATGAAGGTTCTTATAATAGATTATACATAGAAATATAAACATATGATAACATTGTTCACCTAAGAAAATTTTATGATAAAAATTATAAGATAAAACATATCATATTTTTTACTTCATAGAATAACATGATTTCACTATTTGGGTAAAATAGATTATTTTTTAGACAACACATTAGATGATCCTGAGATAATTATTCTTCATACAATAATTTATTACTACCATAAGATAATAAATTTCCACAGATTTTTTTATTGTTCAAAAGGTAATAATTTTATGAGTGTCCTTTTCATAAGATAAGACAGCTCATAATTTTGTTATAACAGATCATTCTTACTTTGAAAAAAATGAAGTTAAAGTTATCCATCCATAACACAAAATACTTTGACGTAGTCTAAAATCTTAAGAGAAAATACTAATTTTACTCTGTAAGATAATCATGTGACATATATGTTAAATTAGATTGGTGAAATCTAGTAGAATAGATGATATTATATTAATATAAAATAAATTACTTTGAAATAAATAAATCACTTCTTATAAGAAGATATAATCTGCAACACTTAAGATAAACTCGTTAGAATAAAAATAGGGATTTTTTGAATAATCAAAACACATAAATAACTGAGATACATTGGGAAAACATAAGTCTATCCAACAAGGTCCACCACCATACATTTATTACAATAGATAGTCCTCAGATCATTACTATAAGACACTACATCAATATTTTAGATTAAGTTACATATATATAATTATTCATTAGATAAATAATAATCCACAATGTACTTGGAATCTTCAATAGAATCAGAAAATACAACCTACTTTGAACTATTCTATATCACAAAAAATCTATTGAGTGTGGAGATGTATCCTATCAGTGATTTCAAACCGACTTGATCTTTTAGGAAACTAGAATCCATATATACTATTTTTAATAGTTCCTTATCTCCTCCATAGAATAAGAACATATCATTATTAAACCATATATATTTAAGGACAATCTTGAATACCATCCCAAAAAAGTCACATGCGTTAGCTTGATATCTTTCTATTTCACTTAATGTGTGGGTGACATATAGCCTAGTACATAGCATATCTTACATTACTGAACCAATCGATGATGTGTATAGAATCTTGGAAATCATTTTTATTTTCTCATGTGTGTAAGGACACATTTTAATAGAAAAGTGAAATCCATGTGACATTGGATAGAATCCCCTCTTAGATTGTTCCATACTTGATCTCTTTACCATCTTATTAATATATGTACTTTGACATAAGTCATGCAACCTATTGGATCTATCATGATGGATATTGATCCCATGAATATATGTTTTTTTCTCTGTCTTTTATGGAGAAGCATTTATTCAAATAGCATTTAACAAAATGTAACACTGGCATTTCATTTCTAATAAGTTATATGCCACCAACATATACTATTAATAAAATGACTGCACTCCCCCAAAACCATTTATGGATATAAGGCTCGTATTCATTCTTTATGAAACCAAATTCCTTTATGCCTTTATAAAACTAAATGTTCCATGACTTGGATTACTTCTTTAAGCTATAAATAGATTTCTTTCAATTTCAATAACTTTTTGGAATCCTTTAAAGTCTAAAAACCTTCAAGCTGTGTCATATAGACATCTTCCTGAAGGTTCCAATTAAGAAAGACTATTTTGGAATCCATTTTCCAAAAATATTAGTCATGGAAACCTGAAATTGATTGTATAATTATGTTGGATTTTATCATAGAAACCGGAGAACAATTTTCTTCATAGTCAGTGCCTTAACACTATTTAAAACCCTTTGTAACTGGTTGTTCTTTATAGGTATTGAATTTTCCATCCATGTCTTATTTCTTCTTGAGTGCCAATTTAATACAAATGTAATTTACATACACTGTAAGATATACCAAAATCCTGACTTAGTTTTGATACTTGTAATCCATTTTAGTATTCGTGGAATTTTTCACTTGGAAACATCTATTCGACTTACTGCTTCTTAATTGGTTAGAGGATTGTTATTATCAACTAACTATTTCTCATCATCCTTGGTGACTAGAAAACCATACTGTTATGGTTCTCTAGCCTCTAATGTACTACTAAATAGTACTTTTGTATTTAGAACATATTGTTCTATAGGGATTTGTGGAATTTGTTCCTATTCTATAACTTGTGTACCGTGATCATGGACATCATCATTGTTTATTCATCTCCAACTATCTATTTTAGAGATGTAATCTCATTCAATGAATATGAAATTTCATTCAATTATTAATTTTTTTTATGAATGGTTTTATAGGTAATATCGATTTGTTTCCGGGGGGTATCCTATCAAGGTACACTTTCGGCCTTGGGGTGAATGTATGTTTCGTAAAGATGCCTTAACAAATGCTTTTCAACCCCACACCTCTATGTATGAAAACACAAGTTCCTTTCTATTACACTTTTAGTATGGAAAATCATCTTCCACATTAGTTGGAACTTGTTTTATTATTTTTGTTTTTTCTATAATTTGTATCCCTAAAAGGATAATGGAAGACTCAAACGACTCATCATTAATCTCACTATGTATAAAAAGGTGGGGTTCCTATGTTCACTAACACTATTCCACTGAGGTTTATATAGTGGGGTTTCTTCCGATAGAATACCAAATTACCTTAAATAATAAATAAAGTAGTGATAAATATATTATCCATCAGGGTATGATTAGAGTTTCTTAATCTTCTTATCAAGTTGGTTCTCAACTTAATTATTTTATTACTTAAATATTTCAAATAAATCTGAATTATACTCATCAAGTAGATAAATCCATATATACTAAAATCATCTGTCATGTTATAAAGTATGAGTACCCGCCCATTTATTCAATAGTAAATGGTCTATAGACATCGGTATGAACTAATTCAATAAGATCATTAGCCCTTTTTCTTTTTCCAAAAAATTGGGATTTGGTCATTTTCCCATGAAAACATGCATTACAAACACCAAGTGTTTTTAGTTCTAATGAATCTAAATATTCATCTTAGTGTAATTTTGTAATTGTTTTTCATTTATATGTCATATCTGGTGATGTCATAGTTTTTTGTGGTATGAATCATTTAATGTAGTTTCATTATCAATTGTTGTTACTTTGTTTGTGTAATCCAACACATAAATACCAATATTTAAATGTTCCTCGCAATAAAAAATTCTATTTTATAAATAAATAAACATTTATTTCAGAAAATGAAATTAAATCCATTTATAACAAGTTTAGACACATAAATAATTTATTTGGTAACATATGAAATATAATAGTAATCTTTATAAACCAAGATCATTCTCATTAGCAATTGTGAGGTGGTATTCCCTAATAACTAAAACAATAATTTTAGCACTACTGGCTATTTCTAGATCTACCTCCCATCATCCTATTATTCTGAATCAATTTGGTTCATGTATTTGAATAAATTTTTGAGAACCATAAGATTTTTCTAATACCTAATTTTTAGAAATAAATAAATTACACTTGATAAGAAATACATCAAAATCTTTCCCTTTCTTCTTTGGATGGGTACAATTTTTCTTTTCATGTTACTTCTTTCCACATGAAAAAAATAGAATCCTTCTTCATAAATATACCATTGAGCTTTCTATTCTTGGAAGGGTGTTTTGAAGAAGCTTTGGGCTTATAACTCTCCCATTTTACTTTCCATTAATTCTCCATAAGGATTAATTATTTTTTTCACTTTATCTCTTCATTCACTTGGCGAAGAACTGTGAGTTGATTAGGGATCTATATCTCAATGTTGTTCATATTAAAATTTACGAAAAAAACTATATATTCTCGAACGGAGACATGTGAGAATGATATCGATACATAGTTCATCAGGAATTTTAAACTCAATAACCTCAAGGTGATCAATATGACTGTTGATATTTTCTACATGAGGCCCAATTGGTGAATCATCTACATTATTACTCTGAAAGAGATCCTTGGAAATCTAAAAATATTATTTTCTTTCTATAACATGGTATATAACATGGTGATTCTCAGGCATCCTATAAGAATCCATGTTTTTGTGAGACTTCATGAGTTCACTATACATATATATGAAAGTATCAAACATTGAATTTTGATTGGGTCATTAAAGTATTTTTCTTAAATATTAAACTACTCCCCACTTTCCGCCTTAGAAGGAAAAATAGGTGATGAGGATTCTAACACATATGATTTTCATTTTTGGCACAACAAAAACCATAGGTGTCTGAAATATTCCATGATGTTACTACCAATATGGATATGGTCTTTCTTTAATATTGATCATAGAGATAATGTGTATAAATAACTTTCTGTTTATTTTACAATTATAAGAGATAATATTATTAGTAATTTTCCTGATAAAAAAATATGTGATAAATAATAAATTTAATTTTATTAAGTATCCCAAAAAAAATTTAAATCTCAATAACCCTCAACATTGATCTTGGAATGTATAGTTTCTCATACACTATAGTGACAAGAATCTATATACCCCTTTGAAAAATACCAACAAGGGAAGGTTAAGATATTTGAAGGTATTTTTATTGAGAGGTCTTTTCAAACTGTGGGATTATAACTCCTTCATTGGTTGAGTGGACTCACCAATCCATAAATCCAAAATTTTATTTCCTCTACACTTACTTCCAAGATACATCTAGTCTAGTGAGGGATAATTCTATTGATGCAACATGCTTAAGACAACCCATAACCCTCATAAGAACTCCATGAAATAAGTAATTATCCCAATTAGGTTTGGTCCAACACCTAGTTCTATATATTTCATTCATAACCATGAAATGGAAGGCCGAGTCTGAGTTAATATATTTTTGCGGGATTTTATTTACTATGTATCAATTTTATCTTATTTTATTATCTACATGTCTATTAATATTAAGGATATTTTACTTAAGTGATTATCCAAGTTTTGATAAAACATATACACACAATCCATTTATTTAAATTTATTCTTTTCACATTAATTCATTTATTTATGTGATTGTGGACTTGCATCTATAAAATAAATATTTCATAATAAATAAATAAATAAATAAATAAATAAATTAATCATTCATGAGATTATCTAATAGTTTATTTATTGAGTAGAAAATAAATCAATCATTGACCTAGGGAAAAAATCTTTGTGTTGGTCTTGGAATGAGTTGTGGCATCCCACTTGTCCACCAGTATATGAACAAGGTTGGTAACTTCTTGGTTCAGTCTTGATCCACCTGCACAAAACATGGTATAATCCATTTATTAAATGTATTTATAAATAACTCACAGGTGAGTGGAACCAAAGGATTTGTTATGGGGAATTACATAAGTACATTGGAAATTTAGGTCCCACATATTATTGGATAGAGGTATTACATTCATACCATCAAATTTAATTTAAAAATTAATAGTTCAATAACCATGAAATAAATTAAATTAAACAAAACCAGTGAAGACATAGGTCTTATTCAAGCCCCTTAAAGGTCATGAACATACATCAAATATTGAAAAGTAATTGGCTAACAAAAATTTATTACTTTTTCTTTATTATTAATAGAAGAATTCTTTAATTAATTAATTAATTTCATTTTAGCATAATGACCATCCGAATTCACATTGGGATACCGACTATTAAATAATTCATTGAAACTAATCATTATAATCAATAATTACATATACATACAATAATTTAATTGAGCATTGAATAATTATTTGAAACCACTATTAAATTTTCATACACATCAGGTTCCAATAAATATAATAAGTTTTTAATGATGAAATTATAAATTTAATTCAACACGTTATTAGGAGACTACATGGCAAGTAATTTCGAGATACACGCCATATACCAAATTTTTAGTGTACCTAGTTTACACACCTGGGGCTTCGATGTGTACCTTGGATAGACTACACAACATGTACTAGCTAGCTACATTCCATTTATATCTATAGTCATGTTTCTGTGCAATCAACTAAAAGACTCAGCGTGTTCTTTGGGTGCGGGACCACATGACATGTATGCCAGTTATAGGCCATGTGTTCTTCTTTCAAGGTGACCACATATCTCACTGAATGGGATGACATGTACATAATATGTGAAAAATGATGAAGTACATGATTTTTACACCATCTACATATTGGTTATATCATTAATGCTCTTGGGTCTCAGTCTCACATGGTTTTGACTGTGTATTTGACCACATTGTTTGCACAATTTTCACCATTAAACTATGTAGAATACATGATGTGTATGTTTGCTACATGTCATGTACTATATAAATTATTTTTCCAGGGTTTCTTTGTCTACACAAGGTTTTAAATAAATGCACTATGTTTGATTACTTATTGTAATGTCATGTATCCCATGACACGGCTAGATCCACTGCACATTTCTACATGGTGTGTACTCCAGCTACATATTGCGTACCTTATTCTTACCATCCAAAGTTCTCTGCACTTACTGATGGAAAGTTAAGTCATTATTCATATGTTCAAAGTAATTTAATAAAATTAAACAATGGATGATAAGGTTTAGTATGTCAATAATATGTTATTTAAAGTCAGGTATAAATAATGAATAATTCTTGAAACGAAAATGTAACCAATATTGTGTATATAAATAAAAAATCAAATAAAGAATTATAAATTTGAAATGAGAATTCTCTAATAAATATTAGAGGTTCTGGGTGTAGTGGAAGTTATGGGGTGGGTAATAAACCCAAAATGATCTCTCAATTCAGTGGATCATTCAAAACATTATACTTGTTGTGAATGCCATGACCAATGAATTTTGTTCTCAGAATAATGAAATTAAAGAAAACCCATAACCTATAGAGGATCTTTGCATGTTAAATTTATAATTATCTAATTTATGACTGAAAGAAATGATTACCTCATCTTAATATCCCTTCTTGGATTATTTTTTTATCTTCTGGGAAAACCTTTCAGGTTACCTTCATTGTTTTGTAAGGATCCAAGTGTAGAATGTAAGAACCTGGGTTTTAACTTAGGTATAGATCCTTTAAATTTCAGTAAAATTATTTATTTTTGATCTAATATGGATTCCAAATGAGTTAGTGAAGGTTAAGAGGGTGTATGTGGTTTATTCATCCCATGAAACTGATTTTTGGGAAAACTAGGCATGGTGTATGGTTTTTAGTAACCATGCCGGAAAGTCACACAGTTAGATAAAACCGTGTAGGTGGTGCCTTTTTGGAAAAATCCTTACAACCTAGATGGCACATAATTTCTCTAACCTTGTGTCCTAAATGTGATGGGGCCCCTTTTTATCAAGTACATGTGCATGTTTTGACTGTTGTTTTAGAAACTGTGCAGACAAACCATTCACATGCTAAATTTGGGGTAATTTTACTATTTTTCCCTTAATGATCTTATTAAGCCTCTTCCTTCCTTTTAATCTGAATTCCTAGGAGATGAACCTATTTTACTCTCATTGTGGATCTCTTTGAAGGCCTAAGGTAGGGATTTAAATAACTACTTCATGTAGGATCTGATCGAGTTTTCATTCATCTCATTGGATGTGCAACGATAAGTACTCAAGCCATTTTTATTCATTCTTCTCTTATCTTGCTCTCGACCTAGTTATTGTGGTGTGAGTTTTCCCCATTTTTCCTAGATCTGACCCATTCTAATCCAAATCAAAGGCTGATATCAGTGGAGTATAGTCATACAACCCTATGGTTGGGGGCCTATAACTCATCCCATAAGTTCGTTAATTTTGGAATTATCATATGGGCCCCACCAATTTCATCATGTTCTTTTTATTGAAATTATATTCCATGATTATATTCATTAGAAACATATGATTATGATATTTCCAAATATTTTATTAATTATTGGTGGTTATTCTCACAACTCCATCCATCCCATGTAGGATGTTATGCCATAATTGGGTTTTTAGTATTTGACATGTTTGATCCACCGTTCAGGAGTTAATTGGATTGACCATTTTAAGGGTAAGATTTTTTATATTAAACAACTTGATTTATATTGTGAATTTTATAATGGAAAGTTCCATGTATACTCACCACTTGACACACCTAAAGTATGTTTTTCAATTGATAATGAAATGTGAAATGGAAATTGGAAAGTATAATAAGTACATGACTTGACCAGATTAAATGTAAATAAATAAAAGGTTTCATGTCCTTAAAACCCCTTACCACATTAATGGAAGGTAGTGGAATGGACCTTAACTATTTAATATGGCTTAAATGGATTAAATTAAGGTTTCATGAAACTTTTCCTTATCACACCAATGAAAGGAAAGGCTTGAAATAGTTGAAATTATACATGAATTCATTATTAAAAAGAAGTGGAATGACTCGAGATCACCTTAGATTCTTATCGAGGAATTCCTTGAGCACTCAAGAACCCCATTCTGATTGATGGATGCTGCTTTCTTTGGGTAAGACACACCAATATCCTGATCCTTTTCTATTATTGGATTCCCAATATGACACTGTAGGATTCATCACATAGTATTAAAGGATTCCATGGATACACTCCTTGGATCCAGTATTGACAAGTTGGTTCCAGGGATAGAGCCCATAGGGCCCAGACACTACTTATCCATATTTTACCTTTGCTGATCTCCTTGGCTTCAGTAGACATCTTATTATGGAAGGCCTCTAACTATGATCCTTGGACTACACTCTTACCATTAGCTAGACCCAGTTAGTACTATGTAAGAAAACCTTGAGGTCTAGGTTACCTTGGTGAATAGCTTGTAACCACTTCTTATTAATTATCAATTATGGTTTCTTTGTTACATCTTGGAACCTTCACCATTGATAATGTGTGACTTATTTAAAAATTGGTACAATATAATATTGACTTGGTTATATGTTTAGACACCAGCCGAGGGCTGAATTAGGTACTTGTTTATTTGGCTATATTGTACTTATTTACTTTATATATGAATGGATTCACACTCATACATTTCCATTTCACTGGTCGGATGTTATAGACATAGTTGGTGGTGGGCCACAGATATTTATGTCACACCCTCTTCGAAAGCTGTTTGTAACCCAATAAAGATTACAGGTATGCAGGTGTTAACAAAGGGAAACATACAGATTCAAACACTTGAATTCTTACTGTTAGGATGTGTCTGGATAGTAGATGACAGAGTTGGAGCTCTAGATGATTGGGATAGTTATTTGATTTATGTTATACTTGTGTGGAACATGTTATGCATGCTATCATGGATCCATGTTTTACAGTTTTCTAGTGACATGACTTATCATTATTAGTTGTTTTATGCTTCTATTTTTTAATAGTTGGGGCCAAAGCCTCATTTTTATTATTAAAGCAAAGAAAATACATCTTTTAACTGGGTAGAGGGAGACCCATTACATAGCACGAAGGCCTAGTTGGAAATTATACCACTACATGGCCCGTAGTCCCAAATTTTGGTCTCAAGGCCCATTCTATTAATAGTACTGCAACATTACCCTCCTGTTATAGTGCCACATAGTACTCGCCACTGCTATAGTGCCCATCCCACTGCTACAATGTCCTACCGCCGCTATATTACCAGTTATTGCTACAGTTCTTCTGCTACTGCAGTACTACTACAATACCCTGCGCCCAATGAGTTTTGAACTCCCATTTTTCATGTAGGATTACTAGTTACTTACCACTAAGACAAACCCAACTACAATTTTATTGTATGATTCTATGTTAATTCAATTATTTAAGATATTTTGTTATCTCTCCATTTTCTAATGTTCTTTATGTTTACTTATATTTCATCCACTATTTAACTCTGTTTATATTTATCTACTATGCTACACTCTGGTAATGAGGGAATAGTCTCCCCACAGACACACCCTAGGACCTCACTACTAGTCACTAGACTCTAGAGTTTGGGGAGATGTGTAGGATGTCATGTAGACCATAGGTATTTGGGAACCTATTAAGTGGAATCTTGGCCTAGGATGTCACAATGTGGTGTCAAAGGGGTTATTTTATTACAAAAATATATGGAGCCATAGTTAGGAGATTAGGAATGACTATGACTTGGTTATAATCTATGCTTGGGCATTGGAAACCCATGTTCTGGGTAAAAGATAAGTTACCCAAAATATAATTGTTAACTGTTTTCCCCTATTAAATTTGACATTAATTATCCACTGGTTGATGCACATGTGTTTTTGAGATGTTGATTATTACTCTGATTGAGGATTTATTTCATCCTTATCCTGATGATATGAGGGAAAGGACCATTGTTACATGCATTATATTAGGAACCTAGAATTCACATGTCATGCATATTTCTATGTCATAAAAGTTCATTTCACTACTTTACATTGCATGATATTCTTAGGACTGATGAGTGTTGATGTGATAGTTATCTTATGGTTTTATTACTCATGGTTTCGATTGAGGGATTGCATGTATCAATTTAGGAAGTGTATGGGCCCTCATGGGTTGGAAAGAGTAATTTACTTAGTTAATCCATTATGCTTTAAATAAATGGGTGTTGTTTTCATTGATGTGGTTTATGGGTAATGATTCAATGGGAATGGATATCCATTATTAAGTGAAACATGACATATCATATGAAATGGTTGCATGTCCTTATCCCACCCTGTCATGTTTATGAAAGGTAAAGAAGAGAAACTCATAAATAAATGTGAAATTAAATGAAACATATACTTGAGCACATAAGAATACCTATCTTTATAAGTAGGTATTTGGGGTAATATTCCTTGGCTAGTGATATTTTTTACATTCAGCTTCCAGTAGTGATGATATCATTCCACTTATTCTTCTTCTGAGGCGTGTTCTTAGAAATTATTGAACAATGACCCCATGACCTCCTCACATTGTATGCTAGGAAGGTGGTAACGACCATGCTCCCAACGTGGTGTTCCCTAAGATTACAGTCTTACCACTTGGAGTTCTACTTGTGGAACTACCTACTATTACTGATTTGGGCAATGACGACAATGTTCGTGATAGTTTTCTACATCTGATGTTGTCCATGCATGGTGATCCACAGATTGCACCTCCGATGGATGATCTGACTGGTGATTTCTATTAGAAACCCCCTACCTTCTCAAGGGATGGTGGTCCACCGACAGCTGATTATTGTCTTGAGAAAATCCTCTCTATTTTTGAGCATATGTAGATGGCTCTAGGGAAAAGATTCAAGATCTCCACATACATGATGCGAGATTCATCCAAGTAATGGAGAGATGTGATCACCTAAGATGATCAACATCGGGTTATGTTATGGGTTGATTTCCAGACTACCTTCAATGATCAGTTCTTTCCTCAGATGTTTAGAGATGAAAAAGATAGAGAGTTCAGGCATCTGAAGTAGGGTTCTATGTTAGTTATGGAATATTTACTTCATTTCATGGAGTTGCTGCACATTTCACCACTTTTAGATTGTGATGAGTTTTTGTGTACTAGACGTTTCGAGGATAGGATCCAGTATTCCATATGTATGCAGGTGAATGTATTTAACCTACTTACTTTCTATGTAATATTCAATCAGGATTTTATCATTGAGAACAACATTAGGGACAAAAGTAACAACAAAATTATAGGATCAGTGTCGTGACTTACCATTAGTTCTCTCAGTGCCAGGAAACATTCCCTCAATATTTCTCATCAGGGAAGTGACAACCAGAGTGCCTGTTTTAATAACTATATAGTGTGTCATTAGTGTGGATGATGAGGGAACCTGAACCCCCATTTTTATAGAGACCCAATGGAGTGTAAGTATTGTGGCTGTATGGGGAATCTTCAGAGATTTTGTAGGACCTTACCACCATCTTCGAGTGGAAAAGGATATGCACTAGCTCCACCTTTATGAGTGCATTATTTTGCACTGTGTCATGCAGGGATTTGTAATTGCACCGAGAAGACTATATAAGGGGGAGGTTGTGGTTGTGGTAACCACACCCCTAATTACCAGTAGTTCTAGTAGAGCATTTATGACCGTGGTAGTCCATTTTTTGCACAGGGATGCAGATTAGGTCAGTTGCATACACTACAGCCAATATCCGAGGATCAAGGAATGGGACCATCTACAGTATGAGATATCATTCTTATAGTATCTACTATAGTATCTGCTTTATTTGATATGGGTTTTTCAAATTACATTATCTCAATATCTATTGTATAAATTATTGGACTAGAGATACAATATTAATTTTTTGTAATGTCCCTAGATATACTGTTATGGGTAAAAAAAGATGGTGTAAGCTAGTGTAGGGATTGTCCCCTTATGGTAGGTAGTTTCTCTTTATTTTGTGACCTATTTATTCTTGAGATGATGAGCTTTGATGTAATTCATGGGATGGTTTGGTTGGTTTCATATAATTCATTTGTAGACGGTTATCATCACTTGGTACTGTTTACATCGCAAGAGGGGAGGATTTATTTACATAAGGGTGAGTGCGATGTCCAGGATGGTAGAGTGGGACTAGAGCATAATGTGATAGGTGGAGTGACTAGCCATATTTAAAAATATATCCATCGAAGAATAGGGTTTACAAATAAATGATTTCCCTTCTGTAGTGGATCATTTTAGGGATGTCTTTCTGAATGATATTTTAGGCTTACCTCTAATGAGAAGGGTTTAGTTTAGAATATAAATTTTTCAAGATCTTGTGTCCATTCCTACATATAGGATGGAACCAATAGAGCTTCAAGAGATTAAGTGGTAGTTAGAGGATTTATAATCTAAAGGATTTATGCATCCCAGTACATCCTCTTGGGGTTTTCCCTTACTTTTCGGTAAGAAGGCATAAAGAACCTTATGTCTAAACATGGATTACAGATGGTTGAACTAGATTACGGTCAAAAATAATTCCCCACAACATTTAATAGATTATATATCTGACCAGATCTAAGAATATAGGGCCTTCTCTAAGATCGACCTGAGATCGGGATAACAACAGGTGAGATTCAGACCATCAGGCATACCTCATATAGCTTTTTTAGTATGTATAGTCTGTATGAGTACCCTGTTCTTCCATTTGGTCTTACGAATACACCCACTATTTTCATGGATATAATGAATAGGGGTTTCCATCCCCATATATCTTTTGTGGTGGTATTTTTGGGTGAAATATTAGTGTATTATCATACTCGTAGCAACCATTCCAAACACCTTGAGATTATTTTGAGTACACTAAGAGAGAATCATCATTATGTCAAACTTTCTAAGCACCACTTTTGGATCAAAGAAGTACCCTTCATGGGTATTATCATATTAGATTTAGGAGTATCCATTGAACATTAAAAATTTTGTACTCTACATTCATGGGAGTATCCCAAGAATGATTTTGATATTCAGAGATTCTTGGGAATTAATTGATATTATAGGAATTTCATACAGGACTTCTCATGCCTTACTTCACCTCTCCCCAACTCAACAATAAAGGGTGTCGAGTTCTTTTGATAATGTGATAAATCCATTCTGGAGCTGAAAAGGAGGCTTATCTCATTACCTATTTTAATTATTCCATAGAAAAGTGTAGGTTATACCATCTTCTATGATGCATATGACATTAGAATATGATTAGTTCTGATTCAGGATGAATGATACATTGTATACGGATCTCGGCAGCTAAGGCCTCATGAGAGAAACAATATGATGCCTCACCATGAGCTAGCAGCAGTTGTCTATGACTTGCATTTTTGGTGACATTATCTATTGGGTGAGTGATTTGTGGTGAACATAGAACAAAATACCCTAAAATATATCTTTTCATATTGTGACTTGAACCTTAGACAATGTAGATGGATCCAATATCAATAATCATTTGATTTTGGGCTTTCATATACGCCTGAGAAGGGAAATGTGGTTGCAGATGCACTAAGTCGGAAAACTCAAGAAATTGAAGTATAGGAAGGTTGTGATAAATTAATATTAATGACCATCTTCTATGATCTCCATCTATAGTTTCATGATACTCATGATAATTATTACCTATCATCCTTGATAGTAACCTCTCCCCTCATTGAGAAGGTATAGAGTATTCAATTTTCAGATCATGAAGGCTTTGTTGTCCATGAGATTATATTAGGAGATAACCCACCTCTATATCAGTCCGTAGATAGAGACAAAATCCTATGTATTCATGGATGTGTCTGGGTGTCTATAGATATGAGAGAGGAGTTGATGAAAATTTCCCATGCTTTTCAATGGGTAGTTCATCAAGGGATCTTGAAGTTTTATAGAGATATGAGAAGATAGTGTTGGGATCTTGGGATGAAGAATTATATAGTAGGCTTTATCACTAGGTGTTCCACATATAATTAGCTAAAGGTAGATCACCAGAGGCCTATAGGCTTGTAACAGCTTCATCCAGTCCTAGAATGGAAATGCGAAGATGATTCCATGAACTTGTTTTTCATTTTTCTTAGGTCTCTTAGAGGTAGTGATGTTGTAAGGGTTGTCATTGATAGACTAGAGAAAGTGGATTACTTCATTAATATTCATGATACATTCTCAGTTGATGATCTGGGAAAACTATATTTCTATGATATCATATTACTATATGGGGCCACACATAATATCATTTTAGATAAGAATTATCATTTCACATCATGGTTCTAGTAGATATTGAAAAATTATATGGGAACATAGGTGATTCAAAGAACAAAATATCACCCTCAGAGCGATGGAATGTTAGAAATAAAAATACAGGTTCTACAGGATATGATTCGAGCATGTTTCCTTGATTTTTTTTCTTTGGAGAAGAATATCCCTATCATCGAGCACGACTATATTGACAGAATTTAAGAAACAATTCAGATGGATCTTTTGAGGCCTTATATGGTAGACTATATTTTTCACTTCTTTGCTGGATAGAGGTAGGTGGGTCACCACTACTAGGTCCTCATCTCATTCCAGATACTCTGGAGGAGGTTTAGCTAACTAAAAATCATATGAATACTACTCAGTCCAGACAAAATTTCATTCTCAATAATCATCGATGACATCCAATGTTTGAGATTGGGGATTATGTTTTCCTCTGGGTATCACTAAATATAGGTCATATATGGTTACCAAATAAAGATACTTTTTTTGGTTTTTATGTAGGTAGGTTTGTGATCATAGAGAGAGCTAGACCAATAACCAATTATTTTATACAACCTCATAGGTTCCATTCCATGCATGACATCTTTCATATATCACAACATAACTAGTATCATGAAAACTCAAATCATACCTTTCATCTTGAAGAATTTGAGTTATATGATGATGCTAACATTGAGAAGTATCCAGTACGCATTATTGACTGGAGCACGAGGGCTCTTTGAGGCCAGTCCTTCCCTCTAGTATGAGTGCTATGGTAGAATGGACACTTTCCATATGAGAATGGGGAGTGGGATACTGACGTACATTCTCAGTGGCCAGATTTGTTCTTAGACAGTGTTTCAACACCCTGGATGGTGAACTCGGGGATGAGTTATTTCAAGGGGGGAAGACCGTAAGAACCTAGTTTTTCACCCTGGTACAGATCCCTTAAATTTTGGTCTTATTCTTTATTTTGTACCTAATATGGATTCCAAATGAGTTAGTAAAGGTTGTGAGGGTTTTAAGGGATTTTTCAGATCCCAAGACACATCATTTTGGGAATACTGGGAATAGTGCATGATTTGTAGTAAACTTTGTAGGAAGACCGCATGGTTAGATCAATCCATGAGTGTGGTTCCTTTTAGACATAGCCGTAATGCATGGCTGGCGCATGGTTTCCCGAACCATTTAGATTAACTGTTGCAGTGGCCCTCTTCCCTAGGTACCCGTGCATGATTTGTTCATGGTTTTTCAAACCATACAAACTAATCGCACATGGGATAAATTTTGGGTAATTTTACTATTTTTCCTTTAATGATCTAATTAAGACTCCTCCTTCTTACTAATATAAATTCCAATAGTATGAACCTATTTTTATCTCATTTTTGAGAGCTTTGAAGGCCTAAGGTAGGGATTGAAAGATATCATTTTTATGGGATCTGATAGAGCTTTTTTCATCAAATTACATGCAAAACTATATGTACTTGATTTTATTTTAGTTGTTCTTCTCCTTTGTTACTCACAACTTAGTCATCAAGGTGTGATGATTTTTTTCTTATATTTACACTATTAGAATCGAAATAAAAGGTTGATATCAGAGGAGGAGAGTTATATAACCCTAAGATGGGTGGTCTATAACCCATCCCTCAGTTTTATTGATTTTAGAACTGTCATGTGGGTCCCAATGATTTCATTGGGTGTTGTGTATTAAAGTCATATTCCTTTCTTATATTAATTGGGTTTATATAGTTAGGATATTTCTAAATCTGTGATTAATTGTTGGTGGTTAAATCCACAACTCCATCCATCCCATGTTGTATGTTATGTCATGATTGTGTTTTTAGTATTTTACCTCTCTGAGCCACCATTCGGGTGTGACTTGGATTGACCTTTCTAAGGGTAATCTTATCTATATCAAATGGACTGATTTATATTATGAATTGAATAATGAAAAGTACCATGTATTCTCACCACTCAACACACCTAATGTAAGTTCTTTAATTAATAATTAATTATGAAATGGAAATTGGCATGTATACTATGTATAAGACATAACCAAATGAATTTTAAATAAAAAATAGGTTGCATGTCTATATCACCCATTAACATATTAATGGAAGGTATAGGAATGGATTGTAATTATTCAATATTCCTTAAATGGATCAAACATTGTTTGAATGATACTTTTTCTTATCACACTAATGAAAGTAAAGGCTTGAACCAATTGAAATTATTCATGAATTAATTATTAAACTATAGTGGCCTAACTCTATCCCACCTTAGATTTTTATCACGGAATACCTTGAGCACTTGGGAACCCCATTTTGATTTGTGGTTTTGGATTTATTAGGTTGAGACCCACCTGTATCCTGATCCTTTTATATTTTTGGATTCATGGCATGACATCATAAGATCCCTCACACAATATTAAAGGATTCCATGGATACACTCCTTGGATCCAACATTTACAATAAGGTTACATGGTTAAAGACCATAGGGACCAGTCACTACATAGCCTCATTTTACCTTAGATGATCACCTTGGATTTGGTATGCATCTTATTGTGAAAAGGCTTGGAATTTTATCCTTTTATTACACTCTTACCCTTAGCTAGACCTAGTTACTTCTGAGTTAGTGACCCATGTGGTCAATATTTCCTTGGTGAATACCACGAATCCACTTCTTATTAAATATCAATTATGGGTTCCTTGTTACATATTGGAAACTTCATGACTTATAAATTAGTACAATAAAATAATTACTTAGTTATATGTTCAGACACCAGCCAAGGGATTAAGCGGGTACTTGGGTATTTATTTACATTGTACTAATTTACTTTATATATGCATTCACGTACACTATTAAATTTCCATTACATGGGCCAGATGTTATAGACACCATTGGCGGTGGCCCACTGAGATTTATCTCACACCCTCTCCGGGCACAATGTTGTACTTGGGATTGATTACATGTATGCAGGTGTTGAAAAATGGAAGAACACAACATCGAACACTTGATTTTCTGCTGTTAGGATGGAGCTTGATAGTAGATGACTGATCCAGAGCTCAATAATCTTTGGATAGTTTTTAGAATTCTATTATACTTTTTTGGAAAATTTCATTCCTACTAACTTGTATCCAGTTTTTCTAGTTTTCCAGTGACATGACATGTCATCATTATTTGTTTTATGATTTTATGATAATCTAGTTATTTTAGTTATTTTTAGCTCTCCATTTTCCAATGGGCCTTATGTTTACTTTTATTTATTCTACTATTTACCTATGTTTATATTTATCTATTGTGCTATACTCTGGTAATGAGGGAATAGTCTCTCCATAAACACACCCTAGGCCCTCACTATTAGTCAACAACCTCTGGAATTCTAGGAGATGCTCTTGAAGTCCTGTGGTCCACCGAACTCATGGCACCAATTAAGTGGAATCCAGGTCTGGTACATGACATAGAATACCTCTAGTGAAGATCCACACATACTAAATTGATCTCCAAATGATGTTGATTTATGTTTTGGTGGTAGCATAAAAAATTAATTATCTCGCATTATTTTTCTTTATGGATTCAATATCCTTTAGGTTTGAAGGCGTTCCTATTGTTCTTGAGAGGAGGAGGGGTGTAATTTGAGAGAGAAGTTAGTAATGAATAACGATTCTCAATTCACTATTTTCTCCACACAATAGACATAATTTTCATACCCATAACATAGTGTCTATTGATTTTTTCCATTTCTTGATGTTATATCCTTTTTTTCGAGGGTTGGGTGGAGTTACCTATGTAAATGATTGATTTTTAGAGTCTTTTGGTGGTCTTTGGACCTTTTCACAGTTTTGCTGTAAACTGTGCAAGGCCCAGCTATGAAAATGAACCGTAATGTTGGTGGAACATATCTTTCACAAAGTTAGAAAAAAATATGCGACAATCTTGTGAAAATTTTCTGTCATGTGATAGTGTCAAGTTGGATGGTTGGTGTATAGTTTCTCAAACCATGCGACCAACCCATGCGAGGGTTCTTTCTCTCCAATAGGCTTTGCATAGTTGGCGTACAATCTATTAGACCACGTGGAAAACCTGTGTGACCTACACTGAGTTCAAAAAATTAAATAAAAGAAAATTTAAAATAAAATGAGAGAAAAAAATAATAGAAAAATGTTTAATATAAACATTATTAGGAATTTTAATATATTATTATGTTTATTATTATTACTATTATTAATTTTGTTATTATTAATTATTATTAATATTATTATGGTTTATTTTTTATCCCTAGAATGGGGTTTCATTCTCCATGCACCACCCCACCTCCTTTCTCCCATACCTCTCATGACTGCCCCTCCTCCTCTCCTCTATAGTCGTGCATCCCTCCCTCAGTTGAGATCCCTCTTCACTGCCATTTTTCCTTAGTTTATTTTGGTTTCTTGATTGAAACTTTGAGATAATCTCAAATATTCTCTCTTTATCCCTGTTTTGGCTGATTTTTCTTCTCCCGATGCCCCATTAATTTCTCCTGAACCATAGGGTTAGTGTTGGTTTGGTTTTTCATATTTTCTTCTGTTGTTATGGTATGTCGCAACCCTCCCAGATCAAACATGTTTGTATTTAGGCATCCAAATGTGAAGTGGTTTGGTTCAATTCAGCTCCCCCATCTCAGTTTCAGGTTTTTTTTTCATCTACTATATTGATTTGTTTTAAATGATTAGGTCCTTTTTGGTGATTTTTGGGGTTTTTTGTTTTATTTTGTACTATGTTTTTGTGTTTTTTGGGATTTATTCGAGCCATAATTGTTGAATGGTTATCTATGTATTCATAGGTTGGATTAACTAGGTGTATATTCCCTTTTATATACATATTCACCCAAGGAATGATGATTATATAAAATGGGGATAAGTGTTTTTACATATATATGAAAATTCATACGCATGTAAGTGAAAAGGGGTATATGCACGTATAAAAATTTATGTGAGAATATCCTTTTATATATTTGACAATGAAAATATCTACGTAGGGGATATGTTTCCTTGAATATAAGATAAGGTTCATAAGTGTGGAAGTGTAAATGGAATATTGGAGTTTTTATTCTCAAAGTCATTTACTGTCAAGATGTATCTTCATGGTTTTCTTCTTCTTGCGGTAAGTTCCTCAGGCCGAGGCATTTAATTTCAATTACCTAAATTTATTAAGTATTATTTAAAAGTGTTTTTAATATTAAAAATCATTTATATTCTATTAAAATTGATGGTGATGCTTTATGTTGTACTTTCCTTTAGTTTTTATACTCACCTTCAAGTTTGACATGTATAATATTCATTAAAATATGATTCCAATATTTTTTAGAATGATATACATTTTAAATACTTAAAGGTGGTTTCCAAAAATAGTTTTTGGGGTGAAATTGGTATTTCCATTGATGTTTGGTTGGAGAAAATTAGGCGTGAAAGTTGAATTTAATGATAATGGGTTCATGTGTTATTTTAAAAGGGGGAAATTTCATGTTTTGGTAAGTTTAAAAAATGCATCAGTTTCTATGTGAACTGAAGGTCAATTGGTAATTTGAATTTCTTAAAAAGGACTGGTTAATTTTAATCATGGTTTTATTCTTTTATTAAAATATCAGGTGAATTTTTTGTTTAATTTGGATTTCAAAAGGTTATGGAACTTAAAAGTTGTGGGTGATTATGTTTTACAAGATGAAAGTATTCGTTGTAAAGTAGTGAGGCCAGTTTGGCACTTTGAAAATGATTTTTTGTAGTGGAAACCCCATCTTGAGGCAAAGAAAATTTTATTAGAAATATGATGTGTGTGTTAAATGGATGAACTATGATATGTTCCTATGAAAGAGGCTTGTGCACAGTTATGTGACTTGAGAAGGTGGATGTGTTCAAGGAGGGTGATTGGTGTTGAGAGGTTGGATGAGTTTTTAGGAAAATAAAATGACATGTACATGTATTGTTTCTTCATAAAAACTCACCACTATTTGAAATAGTGCACACAGGAAACCTATGTATCTTGGTGGGAGAACTAGAACTAGTATACTAGTAGATTCAGAAGTGGCTGAGGCCCAAATTCATCTAGTAGGATTGAAAATTACAACCCTAACTAAACCTATGATATGATCAGAGACCACTAGACCATGGGATGTCTTCCCCTCTATCAGTTCATTCATGGGAACACTTTGGGTTTTGTATTATTTTATAGATACGATTAGACCTTGGGATGAGATACCCTTTAATTTATTTTGTACGAGAACATTGTTGGTAGTTGAGTTAGAGGATTTTGATTACAAATGTATGCCGTTTATAGAGTACCACTTATTATACTTACCTATATGTATTTCCCATGTAACTCTCTTGTCACATGGTTATTTATGATGCGGTGGTCACCATTTGTATATGGTGGAACTTTTGTACATGGTTCTTGTGATGCAATTTCTATTTTAGTTGCTTCATGCTTGATGTTACCCCTTTCTAAAAACCATGATTTAATCTAAATTGATTTCCTCTAACATTGAAATGTTTAGGCATGATTGGAAACTTCATTGGAAATATTATGGAATGAAAAAAGTTTATCTTGAAAATGAAATCTTATTACTTGAATTTGAATTGAATGGAAAAGCCTTATTTCACATGGTTGTATTTTCAAACTAGCATGACTAGGTTTTATTTTTAATGGTATGGAATAGGGATTAATTTATCCAGGAATTATGACTGAGTTTTAATACTCACACATATATATTATTTTTTAGCTTTTGTTGGTGCTTCCCACTCTTGTTCTCTGGTGGAGCGAGTATACGGTTGACGGTGACCCATGAGGTCACATGGAGGTACGAGTGGAGTTTTATTTTATTTATGCTGCAAGATTTTAGTTTTATTATACTTTTTATATTTTTATATTTATTATTTATTTGTTTATGGGACAAATAATTCCCATCCATGTATTTTTGAACCTCGACACTAGTTGTCAGTTCAGGAGGACCAAGAATACCTCTCCAAGCTTGTCACGAGTTAGCTTGGGTAACCAGTTTAGTGTTATAAAAGTTTGTTTCATGATTAAATGGTATCAGAGCAAAACCTTATTATATGGGATGTCTGATAGATCAGATACAAGAGTAATGGGGCTCAGGAGGTAGGTCATGGGTCGGTACCTGATCACCACCACTCGTGATGAGACATGAGTTGCCAAGGGTAGTTGGGTATTGAGTCTTTATTTTTGGTCTGAGTTATGATGTTTTTGTTTGTTTGCTTTAACGAGCTTTTGTATATTGGGGGATGATAGAGGAAGTGATAGGGTGTTATACGGATAGCATAAAAGGAATAAATAACCATGTGGAGATCATGTACATAGTTCAATATGCTTTCAGTGGTTGGAGCATGCTCAATGCATGGTCTCATAAACCATGTAATTCGGAAAGCATGACCACGAGTATCCTTTTTCAAGGATTTAGGTATTGGGGATTATTTATTCTTATTTGGGTTGGTTTGAGTGGAATTTTTAAAGGAAAATGATTTTTTAAAATGGATTTTAGAGAAAAAATTCATTTTTAAAGATATGTTGATTCAGAATTTTGAAATGTTTGGGAATATGTGGAGGAAAAGGGAATTGGGAGTTTGGTAAATTTTTGGTTTTGAGAATAAAATGGGGAGTATGACCCTTGGTATTCCTTATGTATGTTCACATATGTTTGGGTGTGTTTTCAAAATTCATGTTTGTATATATATGTGAAAAATATAAGAGGATGTGGTAATGAACACATATGTGATGGTTCATAGGATACCATGGGTAAGTGTTGAAGATCAAATATTTGACATGATTTTCAAAAGGTGTTTTTTGAAAGGAAAAATAATTTATGTTAGAATGTGGTTTCTTTTCAAAAGATATTTGTTGTCTTAAAAAAATTCGTGTGTTATTTATAATTTTAAAGTTAATGTGTTGAATTTATTTTTTAGAAATGAATTTTTTTTTCAAAATGGGGAATTAAATATGAAAATGGGTGAATTTGGAAAATTGTGATTTTCAAAATAGGTTTTCTATATTTTTTTGTGATGTTGTAGTGGTTTTACTTTGGTTGAGATTTTATTTCACTTTGATTTGGTTTTTTATGTGTTGGTTTCAGAGCTTGGTAATTGGTTGATAATATTAATTGGTTGAGTCCTGGTTTGATGTTCATCTAGTTTTGTGCCTTATGTTGTTGAGTTTATCCCATCCAAAAATTCCCAAATGGTTTTTGAGGATTATCTTCTACTCTTCGTCCCTACCCAGACTTCTTGAGGAGTGCTGAACCTGAGCTGTTCTCAGTCGTTGCCTATTGATTATTGTTATTGAAATCTGTTTGCGGATATGGTGTGTCTTGATGAAGTTAAGGGTGCCTTCACGTTTATGAGTTGATATTCCATGGGTGATCTTAAAGACCATTTTCATATAGTTATTTATTATTGAGTAAGTGAATGAGAAGAAAGTTCGAGAGCACATGTACACTTGACAAGGTCCACAGATGGTGAAAGGGTTATATTGACCATTTCAATGAACTGATTTCCATTTGTTCAGGGATAGTGTTGAATGATCGGTTATAAGATTATCCTTTTTTGTGGGATCTCCATCTAGAGTTAGGACCTTTTTATTTTGCTGATTCATGAAGGTTCCCTATCTGGTGAGGATTGTAATCCAGTGGAACCAATTCCGAACTACTATTCATGTTACTTCATACTGTTAATTCATTGGTCCACTCTCTTATTTTATTTCAATGTGCTTAATTTGGGAACTCTAATCTATCTTGTCATCATCCTATAAAGTATTTTTATCAGTGTGGATATTTGGGTCACCTGGAAAAGTTCTAAAATTTGTGTCTTCAAGGGAGTAAGTCTCAGTTGGAGGATTTCGACTAATGACTGTGAGGTAGTGAATGCTTCAAGTAATCAAGGCTCCAACCATAGGCCCCTAAGTGAATCTTGCGTGCGTTCATGAATTTTCATGGGTGCGGGGAAATTTGGATTAGTTTTTTTCAACAATGTCCAAGTGGAAATGGTTTATGTTCTCATTGAAACTTCAATTTTTGTAGTTCCCTTTATTCTTGAGAGTCCCCTTTAGACTTAAAAAGGTGTGGTGGTCTCTTATTTTTTGTGATTCAATTGGTTGTTCCTTTTCAAATGTGAATCTATGACAAGTTTTCCTTATGTGGTTAGCCTTTGTGGATCAGTTTTCATTTTGGTTTTTTATTATTTGAATATGCTTGTGTCTTATGGAAATGATGAATTTTGGTTTTTTATTATGCTTGGTTCAAGTTTTTTTCATCAAGTTTACCTTGTGTTAAGGTCTTCTGTTATGGGATGGGAGTTCTCGGTGTTTGTGCTGGTTGGTTTGTGTGAAGAGTTATTGTATTAATTTGTGTCTGGTTTCCATTGGGGGTGTTGTGGTTCTAGTCTCGTTCTTATAGTGGGGAGGAACCTCCTCATTTCATCATGTTCATTCTCATTGTGGTTTATCATAGAGCTGGTCAGGTGTGTCTGGTAGAGTGAATGGTAAGACCAATTTCATGGTTTCATTGTCCTTGTTTACTTTCAAGGTAATGTTTGGTTCTGGATGCTTCTAGGTGACTTTATAGGGGAAAAAGTGTTTGTGGTGAGGATAATTATGACACCCTAACCACAATTTCTCAATATTTTTATCCTTTTCATGATTTTGGGTCCTTTATTTGAGGTTTATTTCATGTTCCCTGTGAAAATTTCATTGTTTCAAATACTTTGGATAGTTTTATCCCTGTGATCATTTTAGGCCCGGTTTGGCCACATATCAGGCAAGGTCCAATAGTAACCATCCACCCATGATTGGTTGGATCAAATCTTGTGAATAGTTTGAGGAGACCATGTGAAAAATGTCAAATATGGTTCTGTCAAATACTAGAGTTGAGTTTCATGGTTGGTATATGGTCTCTCAAACGGTGCGTTCAACCCAGGTGAGGGATGTTTTTTTAGTAGGGTGTGCATAGTTGGTGCATGATCTAGAAACCCATGTGACTGAATTATGAGGCCTTCCCTAAGTTCATAAAAATGTAAAATTAAAATAAAATAATTTAAAATAAAATGGTTTTTTAATAATATTATTATAATTATTAATATTATTATTAAGTGTTTTATTGCTAAAATTATTAAGTTTTTCATTATTAATTATTATTATTATTAGTGTTTAATTTTTTATCCTTCAATGGGGGTTCTCTTCTTCATGTGAAACCCCCATCCTTTCTCCCTTATCTCTTGGAACTGCTCCCTCCTCCCCTCCTCTATAATCGTGGACCCCTCCCTCTATAGAGCTACCTCCCCACAAGCGTGTTTCCCCGATTTCTTCTGGATTCCGTATCGAAACACCAAGGTAAGATATCCTCTTATATCTTTCTCCATACCTTGTATAATTTTCCTTCTCCTATCACCCTGTTCATTTTGAAAAAACCTTAGGGTTAGGTTTTATTTTATTTTTGGTGTTTTCTTCCATTTTTAGGGTATGTAGTGCCTCTCTCTAGTCGACCATGTTCGTATTCCAAAATCCTCCATCGAAGGGAAATATTTTTTTGTTCATTTTGGATTTATTTTCACTATTTTAGTTTGGTTTAATCTACTAAATTTGTTTATATTAATTTTTTTGAGTCATTTTCAGTGATTTTTGGAGTTTATGGAATTTTTCTATAGTGATTTTTGGTAGTTGTTGTGATGGATTTTAGCCACCATTGTTGAATAATTATCTGCATATTCATAGGTATGTATAAATATGTGTATGTTACCCCATTATATATATTCACCCATGGTAGGATGAATATATATAATGGGGCTAAGTGCGCTTACACACACACACACACACACACACACACATATATATATATGAAAATTCATAAGCATCTAAGTGAAAATGTGTATATTCATGTATAATCATGTATGTTAAGACCCCCTTGTAAATATTGTTCAATGAAAATATATACACAGGGGATCGGTTTCCTTGAATATAAGATAAGGTTCATATTCATGATAGAAGAAATATAATATTAGAGTTTTTTTGTCAAATTCATTGAGTGTCGAGATGTTTCAACATGGTATTCATTTTCTTAAGGTAGGTTCCCTATGTTGAGGCCTTTAATTTTAATTAAATATTTTTACAATTATTCTTAAAATGTGTTTTTTATATTAAATAGTAAGGATATTCTATGAAACGTGACAATGATGCTTGATATTTGACTTTCCTTTATTTTTCATGCTTAACTTCATGTTTGACATGTGTGATCTTCATTAAAATTCACTTCTAAAACTTTTTTTAAAATGTTTTTCAATTTTAATACATAAATGAGGTTTCCAAAAATAGTTTTGGGTGTGTAATGGTTATTTATAATGATGTTTATTGGGTGTAAAATATATGTGAATTCTAAATTGAATGTGAATACTTTTTTTGTGTGATTTTAAAAGGGGATGTTTCATGTTTTGGTATGTTTGGAAAAATGAATGGTTTTCAGTGTGATTTTCAATTTAATTGGAAATTTTCATTTCTTAAAAATGATTTCTTCTTTTTATTCATGGTTAAAAGACATAAATGTATGGTTTCTTGATTGTTTAATGGGTATTTAAAAATGTTTCTTAACTCAAAAGTGTTGGGGGATTATATTTTCTAAGATAAATGTATTCCTTTTAAAGTAATGGGACTTTTTTAGTAATTTGGAAATGATTTGTCGGTGTGGAAAACCCTTCTAGAGGCATGCCACATTTTTTTAGAAATATGGTGTGTTTGTTAAATGGATGATCTGTGATATGTTATTAGTGAAGAATCTTGTGCATTGTTCCGTGACTTGAGAAGGGGGATACACTCAAGGATTACTAATGGTGGTGAGAGGTTGGATGATTTTTTTGGTAAATAAAATTATATGTACAAGTTGTTTTTTTATTAAAACTCACCACCATTTGAAATAGAGCACATGGGAAACCTAGTTATCTAGGTGGGAAAACATGAACTAGTATGCTAGTTAATTCAGATATGGATGAGGACCATATCCATCTAGTAGGATTGATGATTACCACACTAAATAATCATGGGATATGATCAGTGACCACTTGTCCATGGGATTCATTCCCCTCGACTAGATCAGGAATGGGAACACTGTTGGTTTGAGATTATGATATGGATACCATTAGACCTTGTAATGGGATCCCCTATAATGGATTGTGAAAGAAACACAATTGGTAGTTGAGTTAGTGGATTTTTATTATTGAGGTACGATGTTCATAGGGTCCCACATGTTCTAGTTATCTATAGGTATTTCCCATGGTTATCTCTTCTAACATGGTTCTTTATGATGTGGTGTTTACCATCGATATGTGGTGGACCTTGTGTATACAGTTCTTGTGATGTGATTTCCATTTTCATTTCATCCTGATTGATTTTACACCTTTGGTAAAACCTTGTTTTAACAAAAATTTCATTCATTTTATTTTTAAATGTTTATTCATTATTAGAAACAACTTTGGAAATCTAATTGAATGAAAATGGTTTTTTCTAGAAAATTGAATCTTGTTACTTAAATTAAAAAAAAATGGAAAAAATTATTTCATATTGTTGTATTTTCAACGTACAATGACTTGGTTTTAGTTTTAAAGGAATGGAATAAGGAATAGTTTATCAAGGCAATACTACTAAGTTTTAATAATCATGAAATTACCTTATTTTTTTTAGCTTTTGGTGCTGCTTCTCACTCAGGTTTGCTTATGGGGCGAGTGGGATATTACGGTTAGAGGTGACCAATGAGGTCACATGGAGGTACATGTGCATTTTTATTTTTATTCTTCTTCTATAGTTTAGTTTTATTATTATGTTTATATTTATTTATTCATCATTTTTATGGGCCAAACCATTTTCAACTACGTATTCTTGATACTGGGCATTAGTTTCCAGCCTGGGTGGATCGAGAAAAACACATAGGCCTTGTCGTGGGCGGACTTGGGTAACCGATTCATGGTTGACCCGAGTTTTTTTGTGAAAATAACCTTCTATTTATAAAGATAAGATTTTGAAAAAAAATATTATTTAATTTTATATTGACCCATAAAGATTATAATTGTTTTAAAACCACATTCCAAATAAAAATATTATTATTATTATTATTTTATAGAATTCTCTAACACATGGAAATATAAATATTATTTTACTACATAATAAATTAATATTTATAAAAAAATATGATATTGGTCTACTCGAACTCCTCAGTATTTATTGAATACTTGAATAAATATTTTAATAATGAATAAATATTTTATTTACAATCTAGTGAATAAAAATTTATTGAAAATTAAATAAATGTAAAAAATATATTTTTTACAATAAAACAAATAAATATTTATTATATATTCATATAATTAAACAAATTATCAATTAATAAATAATTATTTTTATTTATAAATATTTGAGCTCAATAAAACTTTAATGAAATTATTCCTTGATCATGAGAATAATTTGTATTCTATTAATTAAATTCAAATTGAATTTAAATGATATAAATGGATAGACTTAGTGTGTTACCCGTTAGGATTCTTTCTCATTAACATTAGGTGGGATCTTTCTTAATGTCTAAGATTACTAACTAGAAAAGGTATAGCGAACCCAAGATAAATAACTTAATATCTCAATTTTGACAACCACATATGAATTCTCACTATGTAATATAACACCTTTGTCACAATATCTCATTAAGAAGGTTTCACATATGTTTCATCAACCTATAAAGTTGACGCTAATTTCGTTAACTATCTGAAATGAACACATCATTAAACTGTGGCCATGGAATTTAATGTGATGGTTTCATTCCAATAAAAGGAACAAGATATAAACATCCATAAACATGGAAGGGAAAATTTCTTCCTCAACATATCCATCAATAACTTGTTTTTTATGATGCGCCCAATGTACCCTAATTCTTAATAACATATAATGAGGTAATTTTCATTAGTAAATAAAAGTACCTTATTAATGTCATTCATTTATGAAAATGTTAAATTCTAAAGAACAATACACATAATAATAGATAGGAATATCTGATGACACCAAAACATGTAAAATTCATAAAGGAGTCTGTTTTCATAATCTTTATTCTTGGATATTCCCAAGTGAAAACTTTATGAAAATAAGCCTCAAATTCTTAGAGTACCCACACATGGTATTTTACATATAATATGTCCTATCATAGTAAATTATCCAACCATTGAACTATATTTATGTATATCATCACAAAACGTTAAGGTTCCCATCATAGCGAGGAACTGTTATGACCTTATCAAAGTGGCAGATACCCTAGGACATTATTTCGTCAAAGTCTTGATAAAAAATAAACAATATTTAATAAAATGATTTATTAATATTCAATATTTAGAATATACATGTAATCCAAAGTAAACAGTTGATTCCAGAGCACCAAGTCCATCATAAAAAATTACTAAAGTCTCCAACTATTTCTCTAGGAAGAATGATTTTTATACAAGTGAAGATAATACTTATGATATTTCATTTTCTAATTATCTAAGGGTAACACCTGGTCCTTTTCCATTATTTATAATGATATTTTGGGGGGGAGTTTTTTATACCGTAGAAACATAATAAAAGATGTTTTCCAGAAGTTTTAAATCCAGATGTCACCTATTCAGATGTTGTTAAATGGATTTTAGATATGAATTTTGTATATGGATGAAGATTCATGTGTAGGTCCCTTAAAAAGAGATAGGTTAATTGTATAGTATAAAAAACAAAATTTAATACACTAATATTTTAGAATAAATTATTATTCAAGAAATTAATATGTCTGATAGATTATAAAGCATCGAAAAATGAAATTATGTGAATAATTACTATACATTATAAAATTATACACATTATATGTTATTTAAATGAAATATAATTGTCAAAAATTATTTCTAATTCACTTTGGAAATACTATTGATCCAAAATATCTTTTTGAAATATTTTTTTATGCTAATATTTTTGTTCATATATGTTTTATTTAAATATTAAAAAATAGTATTAAACTCACAAAAAATTATTTATTACAAATTTATAAATTTTATTCATTAGCACTCAATTTATTATAAGTGAGAATAAAATCATTTGAAGGTAAAAGATATGTTTTGGGGAAAAATACTTTTATGTATGCTTTTTTTATTTATCTTAATAAATTAAATCAATCACTATTTATGGATTATTTTAATTAAATCTGAAGATAATAAATTCAATCAAATATCTTAACATTAATTTAATGGTTTTTACTAGGCGTGTAATGAGAAGAAATTAAATTTTATGCTTAGAAATGCATTTTTAAACGATTTTTGTCGCATTTTTCATGATAATTTCAAAATGAATTTATTCTATTTATAAAAATAGAATATGGTAAAAAAATTAATTATTTTTGTTAATAATTTTCATATTTTGTAATAAAATAATTTTTTTATTCTTAATGAATATTTACCATTGTAAAACCTTTTCAACACTGTAAGGGTTCTAAAGATTAACAAAGGGGTTAAATTTTGAGATAATGCATAAAATGTCTCTAACAGATTGATAAATGTGATTGGTTAAGTGGATTTATACCCAACTTTATCTTATATTTTAATTTGGGTTACCTTGGTGTCACTTTAATTTGAATATGACTTTATTATATTTCAATGTTTTAAGTATTTACAAATGTGCCAACCACCTCAGTTACAAAAGGGAACCACCTCACATTACTTATTAAAAAACTTTTATCCCATAAGATCATCCAAAAACTAACAAAATAGCTTTACAACTTCCCTCCCCATGTCCTAGATATTATTCTCATCCAAACATACTATTCTTTTATGGATTAATGTGTAAACTAAAATTGGTATCTCAAAGAAGAGGAAATTGTCTTTACATATCTCTTTAGAGTTTCATTCTTATTTATAATCCACAAAATGTTATATAAACATATTAAAATGATTAAATCCATATCTTTATTATACATATATATTTTTTACTTTAATTTCACAAAGATTTTCTACTTCCTTTGCATACTACGAGAAATGATAACATTGTTAACACATACGAGTGGACTCCCACCTCTACAAAGCGATGAGGTTTAGTTTTCATGTATGAAATACATGGATGGACATATGTATGTATTTAATGAATAATTATGTAATTAATTGGATTATTTAAATATATATTATGATTTAATTATCTTTCATTCCTTTCATCGTAAAATTAAAAATGTACTCATGTGTATGTACGAACTACCATCTCCATGAAGTGATGTAATTAATTCTTCATCACCACATTTTATGAATAGTTATAAAAGAATATATAATGATTTTTTTTAATTGGAACATGATTAATAATATATAGATGATGAAACCATGAACAAGGTGAAGCTAATAGAACTATCAAACAAAAACATGCATGTGAAACAAAAAAATTAACACCTAAATATATAATTTAATAAAAAAATGTTAATAAATAGATAATTAGAAAAAAATAAGAGAATGTTATATTTTAAGATAAGAATAAATATATTCTTTGAAAATAATTTTAATAAATATAAATTCATTATATAGAAACATAATTTTGTAAATGAATAATGTCATGACTTGGGGTATGGGTTTATACAACAATCTCATTTTTAATTGGGATTATTTATGATTGAATATACTTTTGGAGAGTTATATGATATTTATATCCACAACCACTATATTTTATTCTCCACTATTTATTTATAGGGTTGTTATTGTTTACTTTTTTCCTAATCTCTTTAGTTCTTAAAACAATCAGGAAAATGTTTTTTAGAAAAGCCGACCTTATTTCCTCTTTGGTTGGAGAACTTTTTTTCCCATGTGCGTGTTATTTAAAATGTTTTCATAGATTTTATTTTATATGATTCAATTATTATTTTAATGTAATTTTCAAATATATTTTAATTTCATTTAAAAATAATAACAATAAATTTTTGGAATGTTTTTTGAACAAGTTATTTAGTAATATTTACATAAATTGTGAATGAAATCGTTTTTTAACATCTACCACATGAATGAAATTTTACACCATCATAAAGGATATTTAATTTTAATCTTAATTTACATATTTCTTGGGTTTTTTTAAATAAAATAATTTTCTCAATATTATAGTAACTTTTAAATAAAATGTTATCAATATAAAAGTATATGTTTCTCAAGTTTTTAATGAATGGTTAAAATATTCTTGTAAAGGGATTTATCATCTGCATCAATACACTTTTATCTTTCTTATGTCTCACTAGGGATAGGATATTATGATACAATACACTATATATCTCTTTATGGAATATGATGAAGATATTTTATGGATGATTCCATAAAACCCATACCTTTCCCATGGGTTAATTACACTATGATGAGATTATGAATGTTTTTTTGTGAAAATGTGAGATACATATGTATGTTTTTCATTATGTTGTGGCTATAACTATTAAATCCCTCCAATTCATTGGATAGTTATTGATATATCACGATATAATATTAATATTACGTGGAGTGAACCCATTCTAGGGATAAAAGGATATTAGGGAGTAATCCCAATCCATTATGATACATTGTCTACTATGTGTTAATGGTCATGGAAATGATCCTTGAAAAATGAAATGATTTTATATTCTTATTAAAATTTGACAGTTACTATGTTATGTTCTTGTTCTAATGATATTATATCATGGTTTATGATTTATTAATGATGATTCATCGTTCTCATGACTCATGTATTGTGAAATGCTAATATTTTATACCATAAATCATGATGTAAAATATATGGATGATTGGTTATAAAATTTATAAGTTATTATCATGATCACATGACCTTAGGATTATCTTATACATTCATACAATCATTGATTGATATCTCCCATGTTCACCCTTATTGAGAATTTGAGCTCACCCTTTTTTATATTTCCATGTTTCCCAAGTTATAAAGAATGTTTTTAAGTAGGATATATCTAATAATGTTACTACGAGAGAAGAAATTAATAAGAGATCTAAAAGTTATATTGTTAAATAATTTTATTATGTGTATTGTCTCTAAATATGCAAAACCTTTATAGTTTTGAGGCATGAATTATTATGTATTGTATTATTTTTTTCAACTAAAATGATGTATTATTTATATATTTTATGATTGGGTCAACTCAATTGGTACCATAGAAGGGTTTATTTATTTTTGGATATGAGATTATAGAGAATATGATTATAGAACTTTAAAAACACTATGATGAACTAAAATTTATATAGGGTGAACAAAAAAGTATCATAAGGTGATAAAAATGTTTCATATTTTAAGAAATATAAAGAGTTATTTTCATGATTATATGATTTCTCACTCTTATTACTATAGCTTAATTATTATATTATGATTTTTGGTTTTAGTCAATGGTTGGATCCTATAGGAATCATGTTTGCAATGAATTTGGTGTGAAAATTAATGATTTTTATCTTCAACAACTGAATGGTGTTGGGGTTAGAATAAAAATTATTACTATTATTGTCACTCGACTCTCTTAAGCCATAAATCCTGATGAGGTTCAAAATGAGAAAGGGAGTGAGGAACACATCATTGAATCTTTCATGTTGAAACATCAACCATATTTTACTGGGTGATATATTCCACTAGTTTTTGATTAATGGATCATTACAACTAAAAATATATATTTTTTGTTCTCCAGTTCTCATTGTGTGAAAATGTTTTTCTAGAAGTGAATAATTTGGAAGGTGAATCCAAAAAATGATTAAATATTCTTAATAATACAAGGAAAGATAAAAAAATTAACTCCATGGAATTATATGAGTTTAAGAGTGTATTTTATGGTATGTTATTTCCCTAAACTGTTTATATGAAAATGGAAAGGTAATTCCTAAAGCTTGAGTATAAGGATGATGAATCTATTAGTACCTATGAAGAAAAAATTGAAATACTTGTGAGGTATTCTTCTAGTTTTATCGTTTACATTTAAATAAAAAATCATCAACACTTTATTAGATTAAAACAAAGTCTTAAAAAGGAATAGTAATTAATGAAATTAAATAGCCACAAATAAATTATTTGATGTTATATATAGATAGAAATGTAGATGGAAAATTTCCTTCATTCTCATGGTTTTGATAAGTAGAGAATGTTGGTTTTTTATGAAATTATAATAAGAAAACCCAAAAAGTGAAGAAAATGAATTTTCTATTATACTAGAAGTGTGGAAAGAATCATGGTGGAAATTTTTATAAGGTAAATTTTCAATGTCTTTAGTGTTTAAAAGAATCCCATTGATAAATTTAGTGTAGAATATATGTAAAGAGGAAATACAATGAAATTAATATAAAGATAGCTCAATCAAATGTATCAGTCACACTGCTATACTACATCTATAAGGAGTATGCGAATAATTTCATTCAATTCTTGATTATAAGGATTAATTATATAAATTAATATCAATAATCTATTAATCTAATAGAAAAAGGAAAATCTCATGTGATCATAATTTCTAAATTGGTTTATGAGAAAAAAGTGGTGAAATGTACACTAATCATCCACTATAGAATTGGAAATGTCTTATTTGATTCTTGTTCAACCCAGTCTTTTATATATGAATAATTTTAAAAGGGAATCACATCATTGCCTCAATGATTATATGATTAATTATTATTGAAATCACCTAATTGTATAATGATTTCATCCCAGGTTCATGTATCACCTTTGATAGATTTTTGTAGGAATGATCCTCCAATAAATATTATAATTATCCCACTATTTAAATTTTATTTGATTTTGTGCATGTATTGTATTTATTTATATAGATCCCATATCATTTTTCAATTAATTCTAGTCACATTTCTTATTTTGAATAAACCAATGAATTTATATTAGTGTGAGGATGAATATGAACATTAAATGAATCTATTTCTATTATATGGTTCTTTTCACCCTTTCATGAGGGATATTTAACACAAATGGACAGGAAGAAACCCAACATTTAAGATATGCCTATGGTATATAAATATAATGATATTTTATCTGAAGATTTACCTAGTCTTTTCCAAAATTGTGATGTTTAGTTTTCAATAAAAATCATTCCGTGATCTATGATAACTTCAAATATTATTTATATAATGGAAAATATTCAGTTGAATGGATTGAATAAGTAAATATAAAAAAATATTGACAAGGGATTAATTGAGCCTTGTTTTCCACCAAGGGGTGCACCTATAGTTTTTTTAAAATAAATATTGGTGAATGTATATTTGTTTTAAATATTGAAATATTATCAAGAAAACTATCAAGAACAAGTATCTTTTACCCTATATTGATGATTTTTTTTGATCAACTACAAGGATCTAAATAATTTTCCAAGATTGAACTCTGATATGGATATCATTATTTGAGGGTCAAAAGTGATTACATATCCAAGGTATCATTCTATATGAGGTATTATCATGAGTAATTTTTAGTGATTCAATATGGACATACCAATTCCCTATCTACCATCATGAATCTATTTAATAGAGTCTTTAGAGATTACCATGATCTAGTGGTGGTAGTCTTTACAGACAATAATATTATACATTTTGATTTAATAGAAGATAATAAATATCATTTTTTATTGTGTTAAACACCTATATAAGGGATAATTTTTATTACATATTAAAAAATTTTGATTTATAGCTATAGAATGTATCATTAACAGGTCATGTGATCAAAAGATAGGGGATATAGGTGGATCCTTAAAAGATATAAGTTAATTGAAATTCATCCCAACTGACCAGGGTGATAAAAATATGTATTTTTATTTGTTTGGATAGATTCTTCTGATTCATTGTGAGAAATTTATCGTGGTTATCAAATACACTAACCAAGTTATCTCTAAATGGAGAGATGTTCCTTTGGTCAAATGAATATAAAAAACCAAGGAACTGATGTGAAGTTTGGTCAGTGCACCTATGATCACACTACACTATCATGGATAAGGGTTTATGATCTATAGTGATGCAACAAATAATGGGATGGGATGTGTTATCATGAAGAATGGAATAGTGGTAACTTATGACTCTCATGGATTGAATTTTCAAGAGAGAAATTACCCAACTCATGATTTAGAACTAAAAATGGTGATTTTTTAATTGAATATTTGGAGAAATTATATTAATAGTGAAAGGTGTGACATATGTACCAATCATAAAATCTTGAAGTTTATATTCACATTGAAATAATAGAATATATGAAAATTAATATGGTTGGTTTGATTAATGATTTTAACTATTAAATACATTACCACCATGGGAAGGAGAACCAGGGGGATGATACATTGAGTCAAAAGGACCATAATAGTTTTCCATGATGATGACTGAAATAGATCTAATGATTATATATTTATAGAATATGGACATTTAAATCATATGTAAAGGAGAATGATCCAAACATTCCCAAATGAATATTTAGTCATCTTTTTAATTGAACATTAAAGATACATAAAAAAGAAGATATAGAGATACAAAATAAGATAAATAATGTTCCTAATTGAGTTTATGATAATGATGTGTTGATAAATTTAATGAACAATGTATGTGTCCCATCAATACCAAAATTATAGAAGGGCAATTGGATGAATCTCATAGTGTGTCATTCGTTATTCATCATTTAAGTTTAAAGATATATAGAGATTTTAAAGTGAATTTTTGGTGGTATGACATGAAGAAGGATATTGTAAATTATATATCTCAATTCTTAGTATTAAATTATCCTAAGGATGAGAGAGAATATTCTGTAGAGATGTTATGAACATTACCCATACTAGAGTGGAAATGGGAAAAACTCACAGTGCATTTTATCATAGAACTCCCTAATACATATAAAGGTAATAATGATATTTGGATTGTTGTAAACTGACTTAGGAAATTAGTATATTTCATTAATATAAAAGATGATTTCCCTATTGATAATCTCTCTAGGATATACATCAAGGATGTGGTATGTCTATACAGATTACCACTCCCAATCTATTATGATTGAGATATGAGGTTTCCCTTAAAGATCTAGAGACATATTAAAAATGATTTAAATACAATTTTGAGATTTATCCCATTATATTATACTTATATGGATGATCAATATAAGAGGAAAATTAAAACACTATAAGATATGTTGAGTACTTTAATTGTAGATTTTAAAGTTGGTTGGTAATATCATCTTCCTCAGGCTGAGTTTTCTTACAAAAAAAAGCATTAATATGAGCATTCAAATGGATCCTTATGAATTAATTTATAAAAATAATTGAAGTACCCAAATATTTTTTGATGAAATTGTGGGAACTATTTTAGACATAATCTAGCTAAGGAAATTGAAATGAATGTTAAAGACATTCAAAAAAAAACATCTGGTAAACTGATATGCGACCTAAAATTTATGCTAAAAATCATCGGTGAAAACTAGAGTTCAATGTTGGTGATAAGTTATTCCTTTGAATATCTACCTTGAACAATGTTATGAGAGTTGTAAATAAGGGAATTTTAAGCCTCAAATATATTTTCTCCCTTATTATTCTTGATTTTATTAGAATAATAGATTTATGTTTGATGCCTCCTCAAAACCTCTCCCATGTTCATGATGTGTTCCATGTATCATTTTGAGAAAGTAGATACATGATCCATCACATGTATTGAACTCATATGTCATACCATTGAATCATGATCTTTCTTATAAGGAGAAACTAGTAGAAATGTTGTATCATAGAGATAATGTTCAAGGGAATAATAATAATCACCTAGTTATGGTTATATAGAGGAATAATAAAATTTAGGAAGCAATGTGGGAACATAAGCATGCGATGAGGTAGTGGTTTCCTCATTTTTTTTTTCACAGTGATATAATTTCAAGGGTGAAATTATTAAAAGGGGTAGAATATAACACCCTTATAAGTTAGAATATATTTATATTTAATAAATAATTTTTTGATATATTATAAAGAAATAAACCCTAAATTTATGTGAATAATGATTATAAATTATAAAATAAATCACATTATATGGTATTTAAATGAAATAAAATTATCTAAAATAATTACTAATTCACATAGGAAATATTATTGACCCTAAATAGCTATTTTTAAATATTTCAACTATGAGAATTATTTTTTCTTATATGTTTTACTTAAAAACAATTTAAAGGATTAAGGTTGAGAAAATTTATTTTACACATATAGAAAATAAACTCATTGGTTATCAATTGGTTATAATTGAAAATAAAATCATTTTATGGTAAAAAATATATTTTTCTAAATGACTTCTTTTATACACACAATGTGTTTTTATATTAATAAATTAAAATAATCTATTTTGATTAATTATTTTTAATTAAATGTTTATATAAAATATTCATTATAAAATTTTAATATTCATTTTATGGGTTTTACTAGGAAATCAATGATAATAAATTCATTTTTATTCGTTAAGATGCATTTTTTTCAAAAATATTTTTTTTGTTCCATTTTGAAAGATTATTATAAAATGTATTTACACTTATTTTATAAATTTATTATGGTAAAATTACCTCAAATATTTTACTAAAAATTTATAAATTAACTAATAAGTCTAGTTTTATTTTTGTTCATAATGAATAGTTACCATTTCAAAACATTATCACCATGGTAATGATTAAAAGAATTAATTGGGAGGTTAAAAATATAAATAAAAAACAAAAATATATCTCTTAAACTTAGATGAATGTGTTTTGGAAAATTAAACTCAACCCAAAATTATCTTATATTTGAATTTGGGTCGCCTTGGGATGAATTTCACTTCAATATGACATTATAATATTTTTAATGTATTAATTATTTACAAGAGTTACACCAACCTTGCTTATAAATGGGAACCCCATCCCTCAACTTATTAAAAAACTTTTATCCCTTTATCTTAGAAAATACCTACCGAAATATATTTCTAAATCCCCCTTCCCCACACGTCCAAGATCCTATTGAATTCCCAAAGGGCCAACCTTTTATAGCTAAAGATGTATGAAAAAGGAGGTTTCGCAAAGAAGTTGTAATTGCGTTTACCAATATATTTTGAATATATTTAATCTTAAAATACTCCAAATATTCTATAATAATATTAATATAATGAAACATATACCATTAATATACTAAAATTTCATTATTTTAATATTAAATACATTTTATGCCTCCTTTCCATATAATGAAAAAATGATAATATCGATTGTGCGCACGTGCGGATTTCCACATCCATGATGTGTTGTGGTTCTAATTTTATGTATTACATACATGAAAGGAAATAAGTATGGAGTTAATGAATATATATTATATTATTATGATTCTATAAATGTATATTATTATTTACCCTTATTTCTTTCCATTCGTTGTAAAATGAAAACATTACTCGTGCATACGTACTGACTAAAGTATCTATGAAGTGATATAGTTAATTTTTCAACACCTCCATATAAAAATGGTTATAAAAGTGAATATAATGAATAAATATGATAATTATAACATGATTAAAATTAAAATTATGATTATATCATGACCATAATGTATTTACCAAAAATTTCAAACCGGAACATGCATGAGAAACATAATAGTTAACACTCAAATGTTGATTTTAATAAATTATTGTTAATAAATTAATAATTAGAAATTATAAGGTAATGTTATATTATAAGATAATAATTTATATGGTCCTGGTATATATGTATAAAAAATCTTAATATAAAACATAGTAACTTAAGAGATCATATGGAGAAATTGAATAACTAAGGTGAGGGTTTATGTTACAATCTAATTTTCAACCCATATTGTTTATTATTGAAACTAAATTAATGGAGTTATTTGATATTTATCTCTTAATCTCCATATATTTTACTATCCTATGGTTATTTCTAAATATTTCATGTTTTATTTTTTTCTCCTCTCTTTATTACTTAAAAAGATTCAGAATGTGTTTAACGAAATCTAACCATTTTTCCTCTTACGTCGGTGAACATTTTTTCATTTTCATGGTTTTTTAAAATGTTTTCAATAATTTTCATCCCTATAATACAATTATTATTTAAATATATTTTAAAACTTATTTTATTTATTTTTAAAGTATTAATTATTAATTTTTACATTATTATGAATAGTATATGTATGACTTCTTACAAAAAGTGAAAAAATGATATATTTTTTTACATTTACATTGTGAAACTTTTTCCTAACATTATGACCGTTATTTTATTTGAATATTACTTTAATAGATTCCATTTTTATTATAAATAAAATCATTTTCTAAATTTTTTTAATATTTTTATTTACAAAGTTATAAAAATGATATTTTTCTCATGCCTTCAGATAAATTGTTGTATAATATTTTAATGGTTTTTTTCATCTATTTTAATATCCTTTTATATTTAATATGCTTCACTTGGGATAGTATTAATGATACCAGCAAATTTATTTAATATGATTCACTATGATGAAATGATGAATGTTTTTTTGATATTATGGTACATATATATATAGTTTTAACTATTTGATTGGTGGGTTAATAGAATCCCTCTAATTTATTATGTAATGATTTATATATTATTATATAATGTAGAGAGGATGGGTAGTAAACCCATTCAAGGGATGAAATGAGGTTTGAGTGTGAACAAAATCTGTTATGGGACTTCTCCCACTATGTGATGATGGTATTGGTGTAGACACATGTCTAATAAAGTGATTTTATATGTTCATGACTGTATCAAAATTCCCATCACATGTTCTGATGCTTATGATATACTCTTATGGATCATGATTTATTAATGATCATTACTAACTCTTATGAATAATGTCTTTTGAAATGATAAATCTTTATTCCATATTTCATGATTTTTGATCTACGACTGAATGGGTGTGAGATTTGTAAGATATAATCAAGATCTCACAACCTTATTCTTATATTATTCTTGCATATGATCATTAGTTTACATCTCCCATGTTTATCCTTACTGAGCAAATGAGATCACCCTATTTTATGTTTTTATTTTCCACAAGCTATAGAGAAATTTTTTAAGTAGGATATGTTTAATAAGTGTACAATTAGAGAAGAAATTTATAGGATATATTGAATATCTATTGTGAGATATTTGGATTGAGTATCTAGTCTCTGAATACACTAAATTGTTACATTAATGGGGAATGAATTATTATGTAATATATTAAATTTTAAGATAAAATAATGTAATATTTATGTATTTTATGCTCATTTACCCTACAAAGATATGGATTTGTCCAAAAGATAATAATTCAAAGGTTCTTATATTGTAAATTTAATGTTTTATAATAGGTATTTTTACCAAAAAGAGAAATTTTAGTTGATATGTATTTCTAGAAGAAAGAATTACATTCACTTGAAGGAATAATTATGTATACTTGGATTTTTCTATTTCTCTAGAATTTAAATAAATAATTAAATAGAAATAAAATGATGGCAGATTTAGTTTATTTATGTAGTGGAAATATAGTTTCTTTATTCATCACCTTCCCCTAAAATCAAATATGGGAATCTCTCTCAATTTATCCTGAATTATAGAATAATTTTTACTTGAAAATACATAATGAAAGCATAATATATTTTATTTATTATTCCCCTTTTTCTAACCTTAATTATCCCCAATAATTTGGGTGACCCTAATTAGGGATTGGGAGAGGATTTCAACAGATCCTGGTGGAATCATCTTATGTTGTTTTGAATTTGTTTCAACATGGTTAAATGAAGTCTTGAGAGTTTGTTCACTTATAATTTATCACGGTGTCATAGAAGGTAAATCACATAATGATTTTTAGGGTTTTTTATAAAATAAAATTATTTTGGAGAATGAATCACTACTGATTGTTATGTATTTTTTCAATGATGGTGTTAAGTGTAAACCATTGGCCATTCATGAGTCATTGGTTGGGGTTTCAATGCAATGTGATAGTCAAGTGAGTGTTTTAGAAATTATTACTAATTGAATTAATTTGGATATTTATTTATAAATTGTTATAATTGACTTATTTATGTTTTGGGTCTTGATTATGAATCACATTTGTCATTACAATATTGTATTATGTTTCAAGAGAGTTTCATGGATATGATTAATGAAAATTGATTCATGTATGAGGTATGTGGTTCTTTTAGTATACACCTTTGGAAAATGTATTTGATATAGAATGTGATATATGGTCGCACCAATGTGGGTGATCAACATTTTATTTTAATGAAATTTTTATTTAAAATAACATTTATATGGATGGAATCAATTCTTAAGGGCTATGGTAGACCCACGAGTGCTAGCTCGATGCCTCGACCTTTGATGGCTAAGGGCAATGACATAAAATATAGCTTTTAATATTTACAATCCTTCAATAGTAGTTTGATGAATCATTCAACAATGGATGAGAGGTTTATTATAAGAATGATCTATGAGATACATAGACCCCTAATGGAATGTTCCCAAGGAAGTGAATGAAAATAGTGGCCCTAGAGTAGGATCTCTTAAACACCTCTATGTTGATGTGAGTGTTGTACTGAGATGACTGGCCTGGGTAAGCTGTGATGGAAATATGAGGTTACTTAGATCCATTAGGATAATTTATTAGAGAGTGGGGATATTATTTCTCCCCCAATATCATGTGAGTGACTATATGGGGAAACTCTTGGTAGATTGATTATATGTTATGTGAATTCACCAAACTAGGATGACTTTAGAAATGAGATGGTTGTAATTCCATCCACCTAGAGTGATGTCAGTATGGATTTTATTATGAGGAATTTGGTTTCATAATGAAAATATGATGATGGTGAGTGTATTTATACCCCTAAATTCAATCTTTTCTTGAAGGATGAGAATAGGTTAAAGGAAACCATGTTTGGTGTAAAGATTATGATGAGACCTAGGCGACCTCAGTTGGTTTCCAAGATATATATTAACCCATGTGAGGGTTAGTATAGAAGAATATCTGTTTTTGAATTTAATTATCACCTTATAAAATAATGGTTGGTGGTGTGAGCCTGATGCGTCTATAGTGACGATGATATGTTATGTTCCATGGAATCCATCCTTGGAGTTGTGTTGTGGGATAGGGAAATTTCCAACCCATGTTTATTATTTGTGTGAGATATTGTGGGAGGGATTCACCACCTTCATGTATTTCTGAATGAATTACTATTATTACCTCAGAGGATTTGGATTTGTTTTTGATAATTTATGTGATTCCTAGCATACTTACTAGGATCTAGTTGTTGTGCTTGATATAATGATATACCGTGGATATTTTTTAGGATCTAGTGATGATGAATACTTCTACTTGAAATTCGTAGTGTGTGACCCAAGATGAAGCTTTATTCTTAGAGAATATGGATTCCTAGTACACCTTGGATCTGGTTGTTGATCCCAATGGCATGGAATTACAATAATATCGCATGGGATTCTATGAGTATGACTATATAGAATGCCTATGTTATCGCATAGGATTGATTTTTTATTCTTATTTTATATTCCTAGTATTTACCCTGGGAAATAGCATTATACATGATACTCTATGGAATGGTGGGTTATTTTCTTTTATAAATCAACCATGGGACAAAGTTGGTATAGTTGATCCTAAGTATCATGTTAGAACTTGAAGATTATTAATGTATCTTTATTATCATAACAACTATATTTTTATTATTTTAAGAATATCATAATATAGTTAATAGTTATATTAGGGAACCCATTTTTGGAAACCCACTATGTTATACTCACACCCATATAAAGAAACAATGGAACTTTTTTTCTAGAGTATCCCTCATTGATTGCAGGTTCTAGTAGGGAAGAGACCCAGAGTTTCATGATTGAGTGGGGTAGCTCAAATTGGGATCTAAGATCCAGATGTGATGAGGATCTGTTATGGTTGTAGATCCTATTATAAATTTTATTTTCTTTAATTTATACATTTATATGTATATGTCATTATCCAAGTGAGTGGTGAGTTGGGATGAATGACTGTGTAATAAACATTCATTTGATAAAACACTTTGTGTTGTATTGATTATGCATACACTTCTTTTTTCTTATAGATTTTTCTTGTTTATTTCCAATGTTATTACACTATAATATAAGGGAATAGTATCCCACATAGTAACACACTAGATCCTTGTTTCTAGTCCATAGTCTCTGGATTACAGGAAGTTATGGCATCCCACTTTTTTATTACACAACTTTTCATTACATTTTAAAATAGAGGATCTTTAAAGTTTAGTGTCTTGGAAATCAAGAACATAATACATGAAAACATAAAAAAAATATTCTAATAAACTTGTAAGTCTTAATAAAAGCTTCATACTATGTTCAATTACTACATCTCATAACATGGGGACATACATAAAGGATAGGGTGAGTAGAAGGCCCAGTAAGGGAAAACAAGGGAAATAATTTACATGTGATATCAATAAGAACTAAATAAAATAAATAAAGACACAAGAAATAAAAAAATAGGCATATAATAATAAAAATAACATGAATCATAACTTCAATATTTTTCTACACCATTTAAATTATACATTCATAATCATATCACCATGGTCCATCCCAAAGGTGTCATAAAAATTACTATGGTTATTCACCAAGGTATCATAAACCTTGTCATCTCTATAGATTAATTTCTTTACCCAATTCATTGGAGTGCTATTAGGAACACCCTTAATATGTATTTATTTTAATGTGATACACATATATCATAATTAAACATTTCATAAATAACCCAAATAGAATTAAAGAAATGGGTTTCATAGCAAAATTGCGACATTTTAAAAAGTACTTAAAAACATGATCATTATGTCATTTATAACCCATAGAAAGGGAATGAGGGTTTTATGTTTGTAAATTAAAAAATAAAATATATCACTTTTATGTGTTTATGGGTACTCCTAGAAATGAAATAAGTTTGGGTATTCACATAAATAAAATGAGAGAATTTCTTGAGAAAAAGAGAGATATTTTGAGACAGAAAGTCTGCATCATAACAACCATGCAACATGGTTTTAGAAAATTTTCAAAAGAGTGAGGATATGTGTCACCCATTCATAAAGATTCATAATATTGTATAGTTACAGAAGATAATAAAAATAAGAACATAGTCTATAAACATGAAAGACATTATGCATGGAATAAAATTTCAAAGGAATAGATAGGTGGATAATTCTCTTACCTTGAAGAGTAATTTCTAAAACAATATGATTGGGACCATGGGGGCTTGATTAATACTTGAAAGGTAAAACTATAATAACTTAGTGGGAAATGATTTTTTAATGAATGTAAACATAGGAATGAGTGGGTATTTATAGGAAAAGTGAGGGAATATTTTATTAATTTCAATAGACACCTCATTAGTGGTATTTCCAAAACTGTGGGGTTGCCCATGGTATTGGACACATGAGACACCTCATATAATATTTTAATCCATAAGAGTCTACCAGAATCTTATCTTACTCATTACATCATTATGACATAGGTAAGATTTCATTAAACATATAGGAGACCCAAAACTCTATTTTTATTATTCATCAAAAATTATACTGTTTCAGAAAAGTCCCAAATATTTACCCTAACCATTTTTCAATGTTTAGAATTCAGAAGTGAAATACAATTTATAAAATTTAATTTAATTTCAAATTATATGAAATAAATAAAATATTAATACTTTACTAGTAATTTCTAAAGCATTTATGTACTTATACTATGATATATTTATATCACATTAACACATAAGATGACTAAAACATATTTATACTTCCTTAGGTGATGTTACTATTACATTGATAATTCATAAGGGTATAATTACTATTCCAAAGGGTAAAGTTACTATTCGCCAAAACATTATTTTGATCTTATTGAACCACATTTTTCACCCTGTTTAAAACCTTGTATGTCTAATTTTAAAAAATCATTTCACAGAAAAAGTTATTTAATAATAATTTTTTCACCATTCATCAAAAAAACTATTTACCAAATTTAAAATTCTTAGAAAACATCTTAAAATTTATGATAGGTTAATTTTTACATTTTATATTCAAAAATGATATTTATTTTACAATAATAATTTTATATGTATGAGAAATTTTTAGAAAGTAAAATTTTTAATTCTAATATAAATTTATCAAATTGGTCATAATGAAATATATTATTTATTAAGAAAATATATTCTTAAAACAAGAATGATGAAATTAAAATATAATTATACCAAGGTATTACACAAAGTAACTAAGACCTTGTTACATAACCCATTATAACGCCCTCAGAAGACCTACAAGTAAGTTGAGGAATGGTGATAGAATCATGGGTTGGCTCAAAAAAATTTGCCCGAGTAGTGATTTCTATCAACATGAACTTCTCTCGTAAGTGATTTTGTTCATGATAAATGTTTTAATGTTCATCTTCAGCTTGGTCCAGAGCAAAGCCCAACAACAACACCTCCTGCCCAAGCTTCAAAAAATGGCCTTCATATGGCCCGAGTATACTAGACGAGGCCATCAACTCTTCTTTTTTTCAATAATAACCATTATTATTTCTATTTATAAACACTAATCACGACATTAAGAGTATAGTTTCCAATGTTCATATTGACCAACAGTCTCATACTAGTCAAAACCCAACGGTCTTATTTCAATTATAATAACTTCATTAATAAAGAAATATAGTTTTTTTCGAGTATGAAATAATATTAAATACATTTTTAAGAAAAAAATATTATTCAAAAAGTTCAGGTCATTACATTATCCCCCCTTGATAAATTTCACCTCCAAAATATCAACTCTTACCCTTATAAAAGAAAGGTTTTGGGTACTTGTGCCTCATAGTCTTCCTTGGTTCCCATGTGTCTTATTCATATTTTTGGTTCCTCCACCAAACTTTAAAAATATGTGTAGTCTTGATGCATAGAAGTTTGTCTCTGTGATCCAAGATCTCCACCGACTACTCCTCATAAGAGAGTTCATGTTCCAGTTGAAACACATTAGGAATAAGTACATGTAAAGGGTCAAGTACGTACTCCCTTACGAGGTATACATGGAATACATCATGAAATTGATCTAGATTTTGTGAAAGTTCAAGCTGATATGCCACTACTCTAATGCGATTAAGGATTTCATAGGGGCCAATGTACCTTGGGTTGAGTTTCCCTTTCTTTCCCAACTAGATGACTCTCTTCCATGGAGAAATTCGAAGGAATACCTTTTCACCAACATCAAACTCCAATTCCCTTCAATGGTTTTTGGAATATATCTTCTATCGAATATGAGAAGCCTTAATATGTTGTTGGATTACATAGAACTTTTCTATCATCTCTTGCTCAATATCATGCCCAAGAAGTTATCTTTCAATAGATTCCTCCTAACAAGTAGGTGTTCTACATCGCTTTCCATATAGATCATTATAGTGTTCCACTTGAATGCTCGAGTGGAATATATTTTTTAAGAGAAATCAACTAATGGGAGATGTTAATCCCCTCCAACTTTAAATACCATTGAGCATGTTTTCAGCATGTCCTCGAGTGTCCAAAGAGTCCTTTAATATTGGCCATCAGTTTGGGGATGACGTGCCGTAATGAAATTCAATTCAGTACCTAGAGCATGTTAATGACTTCTCCAGAATTCTGATGTGAATATTGGGTCATGATAAGATATGTTAGAGAGTGGTACCCCATATAGGATTTCCACTTCCCACACAAAAATCCTGGAAAGTTTATCAATAGAAAAATATTCCTAAATAGAGATAAAATGGGGAGTCTTGGTGAGACGGTCCATTATAACCCCTATCACATTGCTTAATTTGGAAGCTATCAGGAGACCACTGAAAAATTCCATAGTGATATTATCCCACTTTCATTCTAGTATTGGAAGTGGTTTTAATACCGCTTTGGGAATTTTTCACTTTTCCTTCACCTGTTTACACACTACAAAACTTTTAGTGTAGTTGGTAATATCCCTTTTCATGTTATCTCACCAATAATATAAGGAATCTTCCTTATTACATACATAATATTGAATTTATTCAAGAAAACACTTCCTTTTAAATTGAGGATCTTTTCTAGTTTATAGATTTAGAGAATTAGGAGAATAAATTCATAACATTACACATTATTACAGAGTGGATACCATAATAATAGTATCCATTTTTTCAAAATATAAAACATTAAAACTTAAAACAAAACTCCTTGACAAATATTCAACATTTAACATGGCTTACTTCCTTTTATTACACATCCACTAACCTGTTAAAATAATTTAAAAAGTTGGGATGAGAAAAAAATCTTAGTAAGGGATGAAAAAAAGGAAAGATCACTTTGGTCCATGAATACTTGTAACGTATGAAATCATTTTCAAAAGACATTCTTATCACCCATATATACTTAATTTTTGTAACAAGAGATTTAAAAATGATCCAAAAAAAAACATGAGAACATAAATATAATCATAATGGTATCTTGGGGAATTACTTATATAATCTTGTAACCATTCTTGGCCACCTTATATATTTTAACCCTCACGACTACTTTACTTTGTGTAACCATCGCAGTTACACTTAGTAACCATATGGCTGACCTCCAACATACACATACCCAATGCATTGGAGTGAGATATATGTCTAACCCTTAATCATAAATAATTCCCAAGAACCAAAAAATAATCATACAACATGAATAATTCCATTAAAACATTACTTTGAAATTTCATAAAGGTGAATTTAAAAAGAGGGTTTTTAAAGAATAACCCTTTATAAATATCATACAATTGAAGGAAAACTTAATAGAGTGGATGGAGTTTGTATATATACTGTAAATAAACATAATAAAGCATAATATTAAAATAACCCAACACCCAAAAAATTTAAATATCACATAAATAATGAAGTAGAAGGTTAACCCAAAGAACGGAAATTAGGTTAAGAAATCTCTTACCTCGGGTCTGTCTTACTTCAAACTAGTCTAAAATTCATGTAGAATGGTTGAAATAGTGTTATTAGTAGTTTAAATAATCATTTTAATGTTTATAACATCTGATATTGTCATTTCATAACATCATTTCACCTTTTATTGTTAGTATTTTTCTCCTTGCACTGTTTTTTGGTGAGTTATTAACATGATTTACCATGATTGGTTCATGGTGGATGTTCTTGTAGATTGGAAGTGAAATTACAAAATTGTAATGGAATGGTATATAAATATTTCCATTACCATAATTTATACAATTTATCATTTTGATTTTTAATATGATGATGATTAATAAGTTAAAACATTAATGATGTTCGTTTAGATCATTTTAGTGGTTCTTTGATAATAACAACCTCATTTTGTCTTATAAATTAGAACCATGAGTACCAAAGAATTACAGAACCATGGGTGAGTTATAAAAAATATATTATAACCTTTTTCAACTATATAAATGGTTTCATGACCAGACTTGAAATAATTAATGGAAATTGAAATCACATCATACACGACGTCGGTAATTCGACACATCACGGACAATGTTTTTAGTTTTTGAATAAGTGGGAGAGGAGAAGAACGATGATGATAAATTTAACATGAACATGAGAAAATCCAGAATATAAATGATTCTAGAGATTTCATGTCTCTTGGATAAGAATAGATGAAGAAATAATGAGAAAGGAACTCAAAATAAAAGAGTAATTAAGAAATACCTTACAACAATTCGGCAGCCTAACGGCTACACAACATGGTTTTAGAAAATACTAAAAATAGAGGGGACAAGGGTCACCCATCCATAAATGAATCATAATATATAGTAGATCAAGAATAATAAGGAAATAAGAACATGTTATGGAAACTTGAATGTTATACCACATAAAAGAGAACTTGAATAGAAAAAGAAGAAAATTGAGAATTTTCTTACCTTGTAGAGTAACCCTTAGAACATAAAGGTTGGGACCTTGGGGGATTGAAGAAACCTTGGTAGGAATAATAAGAAGGTAAGGAGGTCAGATCTTCATTGAGGTGGAATTGTGAATGAAGTTAATGAAGGAATGGGTTGGTATTTTTATGAAAAGTAAGGGAATATTTTAATAATTTCCAAGGGACACCTCATGGGTGGTATTTGAAAAACCATGGGCTTGCTCATGGTATTTGCCCATGGTATAAGCCACTTGGGAAACCTCACATATTATTTAACTATACACAAGTATACTAGATTTATGACGTCATTATTATATCATTAATGATGTCATTAACACACCGAAACTAAAAATTGTATTTTTTTACTATTCACTGAAAAATAAATTGTTTCAGAAAAAACTCAAAATACTAGCCTAACCATTTTATGACGTGTATAATTTAAAAATGAAGCCCATTTTTTGAAAATAATTTTCTAAATGTTATTAATTTAATTTTTAATAAAATTGTACTTAATTCAAAAATTAACAATTCTAATTCTATAACTACTTCAATAACATGATGGAAAATTAACAAAGATGTTATTATCTTAAATCCTTAAGAAAATAAAATATTAATAAATTTTACTATTCATTAGGGTCATATTACTATTCATATTACTATTCATAATGGTGTGTTACTATTCACTAAAAACAAGTTGGTTCCAATAGACACCAAATAACATACTGAACACAATTATAGATGACAGTTTCTTGAAATTCAAAACATAGAAGTGGAAAAGTTATGTTTTAAAGGATAGTTGATAATATCTACTTAAAACAATGTTCAATGAATTCTTATTTATTTTTAGAAAAACTTGGGGTGTTACATTACCCCCACCTTCTGGAAATTGTGTCATCACAATTTTATTTACTTATTAAACAACTGAGGGTACTTTTATCTCATAGCATTTTCTGACTCCCATGTTGCTTCTTCAACCATGTGGTTTCTCCACAAAACCTTTACCTGGTGGATTACCTTATTCCGCAGTACCTGTTCCCTTTGATCAAGAATCTGAACTGATTTCTCTTTATCGGAAAGGTTCTCTTCTAGTTGAACTTCTTCTCGTCTCGAGACATGTGATGAATCTGGCACATAATTTCTCAACATCGAAACATAAAAAACATTGTGTACCTGAAACAAACTCGAAGGAAAATCTGCGCGGTATGCTACTGTTTCAACTTTCTCCAAGATTTTAAAAGGACCAATGAATCGTGGACTTAGCTTCCCTTTCTTACCAAAATGCATTACACTTTTCCAAGGATAGATTTTAAGGAAAAAACGGTCACCTACCTCGAAAGAGAAGTCTTTCCTTCTGTTATCTGCATAACTTTTCTTCCTGCTCTGAGCTATCCTCATGTAATACTGGATCATCATCACTTTCTCATCCACTTCATCTACAAATTCTGGCCCCATCAACTCTCTTTCACCGAATTCATCCCAAAACACTGGAGTCTGACACTACTTCCCATACGAGGCCTCAAAAGGTGCCATCTAAATACTGGAATGAAAACTGTTATTATAAGAAAACTCAACTAAAGAAATATGTTGATCCCAACTTCCCTGATAGTCCATTGAACAAGTTTGAAGCATATCCTCCAAAGTTTGAATCGTTCGTTCTGACTGCCCATTTGATTGAGGATGAAAAGCTGTACTGAAATTTATCTCTATTCCCAACTACTTCTGAAGTCCCTTCCAAAAGTTATAAGTGATCTTGGGATCTTGGTGGGATAAAATGAAAAGAGGAACTCCGTGTAACCTTACAATCTCCTTGAGGTAAAATCGAGAAAATTTATCCAAAGTCATTGTATCTCGAATATAAAGAAAATTTGAAAACTTTGTTAGCCGATCAACAATATCCCAAATCCCATTGTTACCTCGAGAAGTCTTTTTTAGTCCCACCATAAAGTCTATTGATAAATTCTCCCATTTCCACTCTGGCACTGACAAAGGCTGAAGAATCCCCTTCGGTAACTGCCACTCTGTTTTAACCTTTTGAAACGTCAAACATTTCTTGGTAAAATCAGAAATATCTCTTTTTATTTCATCCCACCAATTATACTCACGAAGGTATCTGTACAGCTTAGTACTGCCAGGATGAACAGAAAATAGAGGACTATGATCTGCACACAACAATTCTTTCTTTAACTGGGAATTACAAGTCACACGCAACCTTTTACCAAATCTTAAAACACAATCTTTGTCAAAGATAAATTCTGGAAACTTACCAATTTTAACCAATTCCACCTTTTTTTATAGCTCACGGTCTTCCTTCTGCACTTCCTTAATTTTTTCTGAAAACAAAGACTACACTAAAATCTGAAACAAAACAGAGGTATTTCCTGCACCAACAACTTCTAAGCCAAAATTCATAAAATCATTAATCAAGGGATCATGTTCCAACTGTAACATGGTTAATGATGCATGATGTTTCTGACTCAAGGCATCCACTACTTTGTTTTCTTTTACAGGATGGTAATTGATCGTGCATTTATAATCCTTTATCAGTTGAGGCCATTTTCTTTTCCTCTTGTTTAATTCCTTATGAGGGAATATAAACTTTAAGCTTTTATGGTCAATATATATTTGGAATTTGGTTCCGTATAGATGATGCCTCCAAATTCTCGAAGCAAAAACTACAGCTGCCAATTCCAAACCATGTGTGGGTTTATTAATCTCGTGAGCTTTAAGTTGTCTCAAATCATAGGCAATTAACTGATAATTATGCATCAAAACACAACCATGTCCCTTCAAAGAAGCATCACTATAGATGAAAAACTCACCATTTCGAGAAGGTAAGGCCAAAACTGGAGCATTCACCAATCTCTTCTTTAGTTCCTGAAAACAAACAACACATTCCTCTTTCCAAACAAATTTAAACCCTTTCCATGTTAACTTAGTTATTGGGATAGATAATCGTGTAAAATTATTAACAAACCGTCTATAATTACCTACTAACCCAAAAAAAATACGAATCTCTGTAACATTTGTGGGTATTGTCCATTCATCAACTACTTTTATTTTGGTAGGATCAACTATTAATCTATCCTTATTTACAATGTTCCCAAGAAAATAAATCTATTTTAACCAAAAATCACACTTTCTGAATTTTCCATACAACTTCTTTTCTTTAAAAGTTTGCAAAATTACCCTTATATGTTTTTCATGCTCCTCTTTATTTTTAGAAAATACCAAAATTTAATCAATAAATACAACCAAAAACTTTTCCAATAACTCATTAAATAATATATTCATAAGATTCATGAATACGGCAGGTGAATTAGTTAATACAAATGGCATAACAACAAATTCATAATGCCCATATCTAGTATGAAAGGCTATTTTCGGGATGTCATCCTCCTTCACCTTCGGCTGATGGTATCTGGATCTCAAGTCAATCTTGGATAGTTTCTTGAAATTCAAAACATAGAAGTGTAAAAGTTATGTTTTAAAGGCTAGTTAAAAATATCTACTTTAAACAAAGTTTCATGAATTTATATTCAGTTTTAGAAAAACTTGGGGTGTTACAAATAACAACCACAAAGGTCCCTATACATTTGTATGCTTCCAGTATGTATAAAGAATATAAATATATAATCTCCATTAATCATATCCTTCTTTATTTTTGAAATATATGGAACACATTGCCTGGTACAAAATTTGAGTACACCATCTTGATCAATATTGAACTCAATATACTTCCAATTCGTCACATCCTCAAACTTCTTCTATTACAAAGGATAATATTTTTGATATTTATTGATCTTCTATAGTAATGATGGTTGAGAAATCATTTGATCTAGGTTTGATTATGTCCCATACCTTACGATTCACATGTCATGTTTTACTAGGTTAATGATAAAATGATCTATTTGGATCCTCATCATTTCCATCACAATAAGGTATTTTCTAATTAATGCATCAGAGAATTTTTTTCTCTTCCGATATGATAATGAATTGAAAAATCATAGTCTTTAAAAATTTCCAACCATCTAGTACGTCTCATGTTAAACTTCTTTTTTGTGAAAATATACATCAAACATTGATGGTTTGTGTATATATCACACTTCTCCTCATAAAGATATTACCTCCATATCTTCAGATAAAAAAAACAATATCCAACTGTAGACCATGGGTAGGGTAGTTCTACTCCTGAGTCCTCAATTGTTGAGATGTATAAGAAATCACATTGTCATTTTTTAGGAGAATGCACCCATTCTATTTTAGATATGTATCACTAAAAATAATGAATCCTTCTCTTCTTGAGAAATGAGTTAACACAGGTGTAATAAAAAATCTCTTCTTTAGCTATTGGAAACATTCCTCAGATTAATATTTCTAGATAAACTTGACCCTTTTAGTTAAAATAGTTAATGGATTGTTAAGTCATGAAATATTGGTCACAAAACTCTTATAATATCCCAATAATACATGGAAACTAAAAATCTTAGTTACTATTGTAATATGAGGCCATTCCTCTAAAACCATTGTATTTTTAGGTTTAACTAAAATTCCCTCACTTGATACAATGTTCCCCCAGAATGAAACGTATTGTCACCAAAAATCACACTTGCTAATCTTTCCAAATAATATATCCTTCCTATGAGTCTATAATATAACACTTATATGATATTAATTTTCCTCCATACTTTGGGAATTTATCTAAATATCATTAATAAAAACTACCACAATGTTATAAAGGTAGTCTTTAAAGACTCAATTTATCATATCCATGCAAATATTTGGTGTATTAGTCAATCTGAATGGAATAACTACTAACTCATAAATCCCATATCTTGATCAAAAGTTGGTTTTTGGAATACCTTCTTTCTTCACCCTCAATTGATGATAACCAAATTTAAGATCAATCTTGGAGAATAATTGAGCCCCACCAAGTTGGTCAATTTGGTCATCAATTCATGGAAGATGGTATTTTTTCTTCACTATGATCACGTTCAGTTCTACATAATAAATGCATAACCATTTTTTTCTATCCTTCTTCTCCAAATAAAGATTAGGTACTACCCAGGGAGACAAATTTGGTCAGATAAAACCTTTCTCCTAAAGATCATGGAGTTGATTCTTTAATTTCTCCAACTCCAAATTTTCCATTCGATATAGGGTTTTTGATATCAGATTAGATCCAAGTATGATTTCAATAGAGAACTCAAACTCTCTTTCTAGGGGTGGTCCAGGTAACTCTTTGAGAAATACTTCAATGTATTCCTAAATGATGGTGATATTTTATATCCTTATACTCTTATTTCCTCATTTTTCATCACCGATCAACTCTATAAAGAAGGCTATAGGAGGTTCTTCTAGACAAAGATCAGGTTGAGATATCTCTCCTTGGAAGATAACGATAGGTTTTATATTCAAGACTACTGAGATTTACGTACATTTTTATTTGATCATGAAATTATAATTTGAGAGTCAGTATATCCCTTGTATAATGTGGAATTCCAACACAGGAATAACTACTAGATCTATAATAAGTTTGTTCTCACTAAAGTAAATACTAGAGTTTTGACATACTGGTTGATTCTTGGATAATACCTCCATGAGTATTTACTGATAAACTAACTTTTAATGGTTCAATAATTGATTCTAAATTGTTTATAAACCTATAGGAAATAAGTTAATGTGTAGAACTAGAATTAAACAAAGTACTTTCTAGATTTGAGATAACATCAAGAGTACATGCCACCACATTATTTAGAGCTTCAAATTCAACTGCCGTGATATCAAACACATGACCTTGCTTCGTTGGCCTATGCTAAGGATGATGGTGATTCCCCTCCACTGCCCTAAGATTGGTACAGTGATAGGAAATGTGGCCAAGTTGTTCACACATGAAGAATTTCAAGCTAGGTAAGTCATGCACTATCTTACCTTTGTCTCTAGTGTTGGGAAGTTGAGGCTTCACCTCACTATGGCAATTCTGAGCAGTGTGGAATTCACTTTCACACTTGTAACACTTCCCTCTCTCGAGTTGGTAGTTTCCCGAATGCTTCTTACCACATTTTTTTCATGTGGAAATTTTCACTTGTTTTCCACCTATTCATTGGTCAAAGATCCTCCCAAATATTGGCTCCAAGGATCTCTTCTTTTCATTAAACTTGTGGGACCAATTTTTCTCACCAAACTCAAGAAAAACTTTCATAGCACGTCATACAATTTTCTTATAGTTCTTAGAGTCTTGGTTGGCTATATTATTATGTAGATGAGGTCTTAGTCTACTGAATAATCTATCCACTTTCCATTAGGATCCATGACAAATCTAGAGGTGTTACACGAAATCCTTTTCATATTCATCTCATAGCTTCCAATAGATTCATTCTCCTTCTACTTCATCTTGAGAAATTCCTTCTCCATTTTTTTACTCATCAAATAAGGGAAACACTTATTGAAGAAGATCCCCAAAGCTCTTCCCACTCCAAAGCTTAAAGATCCCCATTTGGTCTGATGTTTTTAATCATTTACCACCACTAATCAGCTTCTCCCTCAAAGTGGTAAACAACCAAGGTGAATTTCTCTTGTTCAGAACTGCAATGTATAGAAAATATTTTCTATATAGATCTTATCAACTGTTCCGCAATCAATGGGTCAGTAGATCCCCAGAATGATGGTGGTCTTTGACACATAAAGGACTCAACAGAATGATGCTACCTTCTTGGTGAAATTATTCTCTAAAATTGATTCAAGTTATTTCTCATAACTTGATTAATTTGATTCATTATTCCAATGAAGGCTTCAATTCCAGATTCCATCGAGGGGTCATCCACACATGGTCCGTTACAATCACGTTTTTCAGGTTTCCTCCTATTTCCTGAGAATTTATAAAAGAATAAAAACTTATAGGGAAACTTGTTTCATCTAATAAGATTATAAATCTATAAGTTTTTTACATATTAAAACATTATTCTTAAACACTTTATTCAATATGAACACCTATATTTCTTATAAATCCTTCAAAATGATACATAAAAAAGTTTCTGATTAACCAAACATTTCCCCTAGTAGTGTCAAACCAGGAGTGAATTAAGGCTTGTTGTCATGCACCAGTTCCCATTTGAGTCTAGCTCAAAGTGGTGTTTTTGGGTTTTAACCCTAGATACATCTGTGCTAGAGCCACATCCACATGTTCCTATTCACGCATGGATTTATTTGTTCAGAAACCACTTATTTAATATTTCACCAAAATACCTAGAATTTTTCATATATTTAAACTTTTATATAGGATTATTTATAAATTTCTCATATCCTAATTTCCTCAAATAAAAAACTATCCTTTTATACCAACTATAGAATCCTACCTTTTTATTACATAACTTTCTATTACATTTTACAAACAGAGGATCTTTAAAATTTACTGTATGGGAAATCGAGAACATAATACATGAAAACAAAAAACATTATTCTAATAAACTTATAAGGATTTATCATATGTTCATCCTAAGTTCAATTACTATATCTAATAACTTGGGGACATACATTAAAGGATAGGGTTAGCAAAAGGCCAAGTAAGGGAAAACAAGGGAAACAATTTACTTGTGATATTAATAAGAACTATCTTGAATCACATATAGACATAAGAAATGGAAAAATACGCATATCATAATAAAAATAAAATTAATAATTACTTGAATATGTTTATATAATATTTAATTTATACATTCATATGAATATCACCATGGTCCATCTTCAAGGTTTTAAAACAATTACCAAGGTTTTTCACCAATGTTTCGTAAAAAATTACATCTCTAGAGATTAATGTCTTTACCTAATAGATTAGAGAACTATCAGGGAATACACTTAATATTTCTAAATTTTCATGTGATTCAAATATATCATAAGAAAATCATAAATAACCCAAATATAATTAAAGAAATGGGTTTCATATCAAAATGGCGATGTTTTAAAAAGTGCTTTAAAAGATGGTCATTATGTCAGTTATAAACCAAAAAAAAGGGAATGAGGGTTTTATGTATAGGAATTCCAGAATAAAATAAATCATTTTTATATCTTGATGAATAACCCTAAAAATTAATAGGTTTTGGAATTCACATAAATAAAATAAGAGAATTTCTTGATAATAAAAGAGACATTTTGAGATGAAAATTATACAGCATAACGACTATGCAACATGGTATTTCAAAACATTAAAAAGACAGGGGACATAGGTAAACCATTAATAAAAGACTCATAATATATTATAGGGACATAATATAAGGTATATAAGAACATGGTATAGAAACTTGAAAGACATTCCATATAAAAGAGAAATTGAAAGGAAAAGAGAATTGGAGAATTCACTTACATTGAAGAGTAACATATTAAACTCTCAGATCAGGACCTTGAAGGCTTGAGAACACCATGGGAGGACTCCTTAGGGGGTATAAATAGAATAAATATGTGGAGACTTATTTTTTAATTAAAGGAAAAGAATTAATGGGTGTGTATTTATAGCAAAAGTGAAGGAATATTTTTTTTAATTTCATAGGACATCTCATTAGTGGTATTTGGAAAACCATGGGCTTTCCCATGGTATTTTTCCATGGTATTAACCACATGGTAAATGTCATATCATATTTAAATCCATAAGAGTTGACCATAATCTTATCTTACTCATTAAATCATTATGACATAGTTATGATGTCATTAAACATACTGAAAACCAAAAACTGTATTTTTACTATTCACTAAAAATTCAACTATTTCACAAAAATCCCAAAAAATCACCCTAACTATTTTTCAACATGTAGAATTAAAAATTAAACTCCATTTTATAAAAAATAATTTCATTTTAAATTAAATAAAATACTAATACTTAATTAATAATTTCTAAAATGTTGATTTACTTATACTATGATATATTTATATCACATTACTACATAAGATGACTAAAACATATTTATACTTGCTTGGGGGATGTTACTATTCCATTGGTAAAATTAAAATTCATAATGGGTAAAATTAGTATTCCAAAGTTTAAAGTTACTATTCCCCAGAAACATATTTTGATCTTATTGAAACACATTTTTCACTCAAATTACAACCATGTATATCTGATTTTTGAAAATAATTTCACTGAAATTGTTATTTAATGAAAAAATATTTTTTTACTATTCACAAAAAACACTATTCATAAAATTGTAACTTCTTAGAGAACATCTAAAAATTCAGCCTAGGTTAATTTTGAAATTCTAAATTAAAAAATAATGTTTATTTTACCATAATAATTATCTATGTATAAGAAATCTCTAAAAGTACAATTTCTTACTTCTAAAATCAATTAATAAAATTTGTCTTAATTAAACATATTCTTCATTGAGAAAATATCTTATGAAAACAAGTATGATGAAGCAACAAATTTATTAATACCAAGGGATTACACAATGTAACTAAGGCATCATTACATAACCCCTTATAACACCTGCATAGGACCTAAGAGTAAGGAGTGAAATGGTGATAGAATCCTAGGGCGGCTCAAACAATATTGCTTGAGTGGTGATTTCTATCAAATTTAACTTCTCCCATAAGCGATTCCATTTGGGAATAAAGTTTTGATGTTCATCATGGGTTTGGTCCAGAACGATGCTCGATGACGCCACCTCCTTCCCAATCTCTGAAAAATGGGGTTTGTATGGCCCAAGATTACTTGATGAGGCCATCAACTCTTATTTCTGCAATAATAACCATTATTATTTATATTTAAAAACACTAATATTAACATCAAGAGTACAGTTTCCAATAGTCATATTGACCAATTTTCTTATAACAGTCAAAACCCAACTGTCTCATTTCAATTATACTAACTTTATTAATAACGAGATATAGTTTTTTGAGTAAAAAATAATATAAAATAAATTTTCAATAAAGAATTATTATTCGAAATTTTCGCGTAATTATAGGAGTCACACTCGAGGTAATGAAGCAACCCCTGTTTAGACACCATTTAGTGGTCTCCGGTCAAGGAATGATACAAAAGAATTAACGAATGTTCATAGATATGGTCCAAGATTTATATTTATAAATATATATATATATATATATAATTCATGATTAAATAATTATTTCACTTTTTATCGTGCGTAAAAAAATTCCTCAGTTGATATTATAATTGATTGTTTTTTAGATCATAACACTTTTTTCATAACTTCCTTTATAATATTGATTTTTCAGTTTGGACAGTCAAAGATCAATACTATTTGGGTTATCAGACGCAAGAACACCACTGATGCTTGGATATTACTAGTTGGGTCTAGAACCACCAATTCAAAAGAACCCTCTAGAATATAAACTATGGAATAAAGTTTTGAACTTCATAGAATCAAAAGAACCAACAATGTCAATATACTAGAATTAAGAAGAAAAATACATAAAAATAACTACATTAATTCCCCAACCTCACACACTCAAATTAAAAACATTACAAAAAACCAAAATGGAAACCCATTCATGCTTTTATAGTATCAAAAATATATTACATGTTCCAGTATTTAGTCATGCTCCATAGGAGAACACTACTACATTATTTATATTAACATAAGAAGAAAGAGAGATTTCAAGTTTCTATATAAAAAATGACCAAACACCACATACTTATTGTAGGAACCAGTTGAGGAAATAAATTTCACTACAATATAAAGTTCATAGTGTTCCCACTAGTGGTCTTGGATACCTCTAATTGCAAATAGGTTTCACCACCTCAACTGCTATCTTCTATTGGAAAGTGTAACTTAGTCTCACTTAGGCTCCTAAAAAAATTTATATTTCCTTTTTAAACCACCAATAAATCTTATATAAGTCCTTTTTAGTGAATCATATGTGTGAAAAATCTTCCAAACATTCATTATATATACACAGTCACTTGTTATCTGAGTTGCAAGACATCATTTTCTAGACCATCCTGTATCCACCAAACATCAACTACTGCATTCCACCCTTATAATTCATAATCCATGTTTCAAAATCACTCATTATAGAGTCAAAAAACATTAATCATGAAAGGGTTATTCAAATTTCATAACAATATCATACTTGAAGACTGATTTCAAGGAGATAAGGCCACCATCAGTACTTAATAAAATTTAGATCACATAAACTTATATGGTAATATTTACTGTCTCAACCCCTTACAATCACCCAATTCCCACTAATTCATAATTATATGTCATAATTTTATATTCTAAGACCTTGGTAAGCATATTATACAAATTTTGACTTCAAAAGATATTCCATAGTCTCATATCCTCATCCTCCAGTATTTTCTGAATGATATTATACTATATATTGATGTGATTTAACCATGAGTGAAACATTATATTCTTATCCAAAAATATTTCACTTTAAATATCAAAGAATAACTCCCTATTATTTCTATCCCATTTCATGTTCCTCCAAAAATAACATCAACTATATAATATTCTTCCCTACTTTTATAATTAAAACATATTTTACTTCCATTATGGATAGTGAAATTATGTGTTTTACTCTTTTCATATAGCTTATAGATATTCCTCTGAAGATAAACCCAAATAATATGGTTCTATTTTTTGCATATATATATACTCTAATGTTTTAATATATATTCCTATATAATATTTCTTTTTTTCTAAAACATATGGCTAGTTCATATGATCTTTTGAGATATCAAAATATCCACTTCAACTATTCCCAATAACCCCTTACTATATTGACACTAAATTTATATAAAACTACCACTGCATGAGAAATGTCAGGCCTTAAAAAAACCAAAATTTATATAAAAATTACAACTACTAATGAAAATGTAACTTTCCCCAGATATATATCCTTGTATTTCATCTTTAGTGCTTTATTTTTTGAGAAATATCTTTTTTTGGTATTAGGGGAATACATGGTCTTCCATTCACTCATTAAAAACCTCTCTAGGATCCTATGGATGTACTCCCTATGATATAGAATCCATATCCACAAAATATTCTTAGATTTCCCAAGATCATGTATCTCGAACGTTATATGTTGATCATATTTTAACTCTGGAATCCATTTCAGGTTTGGACCCACCATGAGTATATCATCTATATAGAAGAGAAAGATGATGTAACTCACATACTTAAACACATTTTAGTAACAATAATGTAATATTTTCCTATATAATAACCCCTTATCAAACATAAATTTTATGAACTTCTAGTTCCACTAGCTTGGTGCCTTCTTTAAAAACCATACGTGATCCATTTTTACATGAACACCACAAACACATTCCCTTTTTTCAAAGAACCTTTCCAGTACATCATTGAGATTTATCTTCAACATTTATATAATGGAATGTTATCTTCACATATAACTATTATTTGTGTAGAATTTTGAAATCTACCAAACTCATCATTTTCTGAATGGTTATATTTTTTAGAACATAAATTTTTTTAGGGAAATATATCCCTTCCCTCTATTGAAACTATTTCATAACTAATGTAACATTTTATCTCTTGATACTATCTAATTACTCCTTCAAATGGTACTACCATTTGTTCTACATTTAATTCTTCCACTAGGACCACCCCATTGGATCCCAAGATTTATTTTTATAAAACAAATCTATTTAGTCTTTTACAAATAAATCCCATTTTCTATAATCCATGAGACATTCCAATTCGTTGGGGATCTCTATTTATCCTATATCCATAAGAATAGAGTAATTTAGATTTGTTCTGAGACATTTAACTAGACATATTATCCTAATAGACCTCTACAACCTAACTTGTGGTTCTTCCCTTTTCTAAACTATATCTTATTAAACATCACCCTCTAGAAACCTACCCTAAGAATATATAGTTCTTGAACATTATGATACATTAGAACATGTTGGTTCATCTCAAAATTATTTAATAATTAAAATTTCTATATTTCTAGAACTTCTAGAGCCTCCCTTTAGATCAACTTATATATTCTTCGTTGATTCTTTGTTCTTGATAATATCTTCCACTATGTTTCAGTCTTTCCCCAACACCTTTTCATTAAATTGAACATTATCACATCTAATGATATTAGAATTATCGTTATATAAAAGTTAAAAACCAAATGTTTCATTTCCATACACTAAAAATAAATATTATTGAGAATTTTCTTCACAGTTTTTCCTATCCTTAGCATCAACATAGTCATATGTGAGTGATTTGAAAATTTTCAGGTGTAAAACACCTACGTTTCTTTCATACCACATTTGTTCAATAATCTATTGTTCCAATAGTGTGAAATGACATATTTTCATGAAATAAGTATCTCAATTGATATATTCCACCATAAAATCCTTTGGAATAAAATTTCCAACCACATTATTTTATCCTTTCCAATCAAAATATAATTTATTCAATCAATGAAAATATTCAATTCTAGTATTCTATGAACAATATTTTCAAACATTATTCCCTTTAACTATAAAAATATCTAGAATTGCCTAAAAATTTAACCCCCACTACTATTATACCTTAATCACCTAGTCTTATTATAAGATTCACTCTCTGCTATATTTCTCCACTAAATAAACACTTTGAGGAAATCAAATTTGTGATTTAGGAAATAAACTCATACTTTCTTTATTGAATCATCAATGAAGGTATCATGGTAAAAACATGATAATTGGTTTTATAAGACCCCCCAACATTCATATATAGATTCTATAACTTCTAATACATGTTTTTCCTTCTATTTGTAATGAATGAAATCTTTCTATGCTTTCCTAGGATACAACTCTCACAAGATATAAAATTTATGTGACTGAGCTTTGGTACCCCTTTAGTTTTTAACAATCATGTGTTCATCTCACCAATGATCCCAAGATGTAAATATCACAATTCTATACTTCTAGAATTTGTTTATTTTTCTATTATAATTCCATATAGTATTCCTTTCATATACAATGTTCCCTATTTTACACTTATGGCCACCACCATGGATTCACATGTGATCTTCTACAATATTTCCAAAAAAACATTTTATGAAACCTACTTCATCCAACTAACATATGGAAATTAAAATTTCCCATTAATTTGTTATATTTTAAACTCAATATAACTCTATGAATATTATGTATAACCATTTTAATTCAAATTATCACTTCTACCATGATCTTGAGAGCTTAATCATCTACAAAATAGACCTTGTCATGCCTTCAATAAATATAATTCACCATTCATATTCTATCATCTATAGAATGGAAGGAATCTATGTAATCATTGATCCATGATTACAATGTATTGTAAAATCATAGTAGTAAAATAAGATCTCCCTATTTAATGGTATTTAAAAAATTCTCAAAACTCCTCTTCTGAAATTAACTCTACAATCCCTAAAAATTTTCATCAAATTCCCCTTCTTCCCGCGATTCCAACATATGGGTCTTGTCCGAGCCAAAATTCTTAAAATAATTTTCTTATTATCCTAAACCTTCTTCTAAACTTTTTCTGGAATCCAACATCTTCTTCCTTTCATATTGAGTGTGGTGGCGAAAGGTTTCTAGAGTTCACTCCACCTACTATTTTTATTAATAAAGAGACCATTAACATGTTAAAACACAAGGACAGTCTTCCTAAAATAATTACTTACAACCATGACTACCATATACCAAGATTCCAAAAGCAATGAGAGAAGAAAAAAAATACCAAACTAATTATAACTAACTCCTAATCATGTTGAAGTCATTGATAAGATCATTCAATAGTCTTTATTTTTATATTATCATGCCAAATAACCTCTAGATCTAGAATAATTTGTTCCTTTCTATTGGATTCTCAAAAAATATCAATGGGAGCCTTAATAAATTCAATAGTGGTCTTTATCTCTAGGATTTTATAGGAAACATTCCTAACTAAGGAAATCTACATCACACACATTCATTTTTGATCAATCATTTACTATTCCTCTTTATCCAATGCTTTTTCTTTTAATCCTTTCTATAAAATCTCATTATTATTCTAGATCATATAATCCTCCATAGAAAATTACCAAAATTAAAAATACATCCCATTTAATTTTGTTATGAATACCTTTTTCTATTAAAATTATAGTGCATCCATAATATATAACTCTTACTAAAACAAAAAATCATGAAGATAAGAACATTTTTTTGAAGAGTTTTACGTTGTGTTTTTTTGAGACTTATTATACCACAAGATCATATACCAATTTTTGTGGTTATAAAACTCTAAAATATTGTCAATGCTCTAAAACTAAATATTGGATATGGAACCACTGATTTGAAATAACTATATAAAAATTCAACTATGTAAAAAATATAAATCTCTAGATAATTAGATGAAACTGAGAGCATGGTGTACCATAAATAAAATAACAACTACACCCTTTCGAAAACATCATATGTACACCCTCACATACTCAAGTAAAATTAAAATTTTAAAGAAATAAACCAAATGGAATCACACACACAGAGTTTCATAATTATAATAAGATATTACATCATCCAGTATTTAGTCATAGTCTATGGGAGAACATTGTTTCTTTCATTATATTTATATAAGAAGAAATAGTGATTATAAGTTTTTATATAAAAAATGACCCCACCAAAAAATATTTTATAGTGGGAACCAATAAGTAAAACTAGTTCCACCACCTTCCAAAGATCATTGGGATCCAACCATTTTCTTGGATAGCTCTAATTTCCCATTGGTTTCACCTCCATATCCATTATCATCCAATGAAAATTAAAATTTAATATCACTTAGTATCCCTAAGATTGTTATATAAGATTTGTAAACCTATCGAACACCTTATGCAAGTACAGTATAGTGAATATTATGGTATATGGTGCATCCTCACTTTCTTTATCAAGATATTGTAAAATTACATATTAGTTCTTGAATTTATCCTTCAAAAACAACATTCCTCCATCGGACATAAACTACCACATGCCTCCCCCCATGATCTGAAGCCTAATATTCTGGTTCACTCCTTCCAGACTTTGGAAACAAGATTAATAAAAGGATTCATAACCTTTACTAACTTATACCACTAACACTTATCAATGAAAATTATTATTGTCTGAATATATTTTTAAGGAAATAATTTTTATGAATTTCATTCTTTTCATATTTTCATCAACACTTGTAGAAAAAATTCACTCATATATTTTTTCTTGAAATCATTTTTTTTATAATTTGAAAGATTATCTAACTATATAAAAATTTATAAATCTTCTCTTATTTTTTTAAAAACCTGAATAATATTGTTTTAATATGATTTGTATCTTTTTAAGATTTAATATATTTTAAATATTTATCGCATATTAATGAAGGTCACATGTAATCATTTTGACATTATTTTCAATCCACCATAAATATAATTATGAGTTTAGATTTATGAGAGGCTATAGAGTTAAATGATATCAGTGGAAATGAGAATAATAAAAGTGGTGAATGCCTAAAAAATTATAAATAAAACATGACTCAAGAATATCAATAATCATTCTGATATGATATATAAATAATTTTCTTCCTATAAAATGTAAATGATGATATTTCATTATCAATTAAATGTTTTTTCACATTAAAATGAAGTTTCTTCACAAACATTTATATATCAAGTGATATTTAGTTCAATTTTTTTTCTAAGAGTAAACTATAAAATATCTAAAACAAGGAAGAAGAGACAGAATAAAAGACTTTTTATTTTTAGTATGATATTATATATAATTATGTTCAATCTATCCTCATGATAAATGTAATGTTTTATATTAAAAAATAAATATCAATAACTATTTATGATAATTCACAATATTTCAAAATAATTTGGGTTCAAGTTGATTTCATTCAATAGTAAACCATCCTAGTCTACCGTTTTTCGAATACTCAGACCAGGTTATGAAAAGGATTAAATGGAATTCCCATTATTTGTTTACTGTAACTGTGCTTCATGTCCACTAACCATATATTTTTATAATAATTTACATATATTAAAATAAAAATCCTCTCAATCATCCAACATGAAAATTACATATGTTGGATGACATAACCCTATGAAGTAAAATATTTTTTTTTTAAAATTAATATAAATAAAATAAAACAACACAATAGATCATAAGTAAATAATAAAACATAGTAATAATAATTATAATAAAAAAAATCCACTTATAGACTACTCTTAAAATTAGAATAATAATCCCTAAAATGAAATTAAAATAAGACAAAAACTAGATATGGGAAATAAAGGAGGCTGAATACATGATAAATATATATAATGAATCATCCAAAATAACCCAATAGTACCCATATCCTGGTTATAATCCATAATTATTCACTTTTCACACCCTCAAAACCTGATAAATACCAAAAAGTATTCACTAGATCAAAGTGTAATTATCCCTTTACTTGTATTAGATAAAACCAAGAGTAAGGGTGTGAGAAAGAATCCTAGTAGGATAGAACCAATGTTGTATACAAAACCATTTAAAAAAAACTATGAAATACTAGATGAAAAATTAATATAATCAAATTATTTATATTTTTTATAAAAATGTAACAATCATTTTCAGATACGTGTATTTAGTTTTAAAATCAAAATCAGTTTGATATGTATCATCAAGGAATATCATTTAATAATGGAAAACAATGATAATTTTAAAGAAAAGTGCATATTAATTATAGAGAGATAAAAAATAAAAGATGAAAATCTCATTATAATAATTATCTTTTAAATATATAATATTCAATCATAATTATTTTAAAACAATCCCATAATATAAAAATAATATTTTAGAGTATCAAGGAATAAATAAAATTTTACAAACATAAATATTAATCATGTTAGAAGAATCATTGGATTACTACTTTTTTACTAAGAAAATAATCTAGAATTTTGATGGGAAAAATCCATCTACTATCTTTTTATGTGATTTTATCTACACATACACCTGATTTACTCTCAACTAGACTTACTAGGAATAAAACATCCTAATAAGTGTATAATCATCCACTAGGGCTCACTATATAGAGTGGAATAATAAAAAAAATATAACTCACCTTCTAAGAATAACCCAAGGAATATAATTATGTTTTCTAAATCAATGTTATTAGTCTATTAAAGGTAAAAAATGTATAGAATCTTATCTCACCTATAAACACGCATCAAAGAAATATTCCCTTCCAATATTAATATTCATCATCAAATATAACACAATTTTATATTAAAATAATCATTAATAATGGAAATAACATCACGGGAGTAAAATCAATAAAATTAACACATTTTTTTTAATAAAAAATACCTTTATTCCGTAAAATCATTAAAACATAATAGTAATTATATTTTATAATTCATAATAAATTGATACATAAAAACAATTTCATCTATTTGATGATAAAAATCTAAGTGAAATTTCTTCAAAAACCTTGTGTGAAATGTTTTCATGAAAATTTATTTTAAATATTTTTAAAGAAAAATAAACTGATATTGAATGAATATTTAAAAGGAAAAATATAAAATGAAAAAATATACCCTTAAAAATTAACATAAAATTTTTAATATTGGAAACACCATTACAAATTACAAGTCACTCATTGGCTCATAATAAAAAGAATTATTTTAGAGATATATATATATATAATTTAGGAAAATAAATATATGGGAGAATTAATCCATAAATATAGATGAAGAGGGAGACTTAAAAAATGATTAAACTTCATAAAATAAGGGAACCCAAGATTAATTTCATCCAAAATAAAACCCAAGTCAAATAGGATATACTATGGGAAAGAAAATGAGACATTAAAACTGAAAGGAAAGAGAATAAAATGATTTAGATTCTCATACATTTGGATATCTTCCCACATTAATAAATAATCCAAACATGGATTAATGTAGAATGGTGGGTAAAATTGGGAGATTCCCCTAAGATGACTCTCAAACACTGGATAAGAATTAAGGACATGTGCCACTTAAAATAAATTTATGAAATAAAAATATTTAGGTTTTCAAGTGAATTTACTGTTAAAAATAATGATTATAGAAACTATGTTACTAACCATGTAATGGTTATGGAATAGTTTTTTCAATAGATAACCTTATTGTGTGATTAGGGACACCATTCCTCCCAAACATGAAATTGTAAATTTCATCCATTTTTTTAATTTCAAGCCAAAACTGTATGAAAATAAATGAAAAAATAAAAAATATATATCCGAAAATGACATCACGAGTGTCATAATTCTCCCTACTATGATACTTTCTAACCCATGTTTCCCCTTATGAAAATCAAGGATTAGAGGAGAGTTGAGGGACTATTTCTTCCTCATTAAATAATATCACTCCAATCACGAAAGAGAGTCTGTTTCATTCTGCTAAAGAGTACAAACCAAAGGAATGGAATTCATGGGAATGTTTATATGATTCTAAAGAACATAAATAGGTTGTTCTACCAGAGAGGTATCACATTCCAATTCAAATAATATCTAATAAAAAATATGATATGGACTGGGTTGATAATTCTTCAAATAGTAGAAATGAATCCCTTTATGAATGAATATCATCTTAGAAAGTAATGGTATCTTTAATAGATTTCTATAAACCAGTTGAAGTGAAACATTCAAAAAACACATGATCACCCATTATAAAATCACAAAATCCTAACAAATCATTATTTTATTCTAAGAGCCTTTGAGTTATCACAAAACATATCTAAATCAGCTAAAATATCTTTATTTGTTTCATATAATACTAATCCCACTAATGTGGATACATAAATTTTTATCCAATACAGTTGAGAGAAACATGTCCAACCCATTGAAAATTTTGAACTAATCATATTTATAAAATATTTATAACCATTATTATATAGTAATCTAATCTATGATAAATAATTATCCCATAATATATAAAAATTAAATGAAAAAGGATATGAAATGGATTTTAATATTTATATATCCCTCCATTCAACTATCAATAATTACTGATATATCATTCTATAATCCAACTGAGATATCCTATTCTCTTGAATTTATTTACAATATCAAGGATAAAAATAGATATTTTCTTCTAAAAATTCATAGAGAAAATTTCATAACCACTTAATCTCTTAAAAAATTACTTTGAATTATTTTTAGGATTCTAAATTCATTTAATTATAATGAAATGAGTTTATTTATTCATCCATACATTAACATTAAATTTTAATTTGTTACATAGTAAGATCAAGGTAATAAAATTTTATGTTCAGTGGCCACATATTTCCCATTCTATGTAAGAATATATAAGAGAAAAATCATTCTCACAAGCTTCTCATGTTTCTATTTCATTTGTTTAATAGTGAAAAAATAAGAAAATAATATACAATATCTATTTATTTCATGTCATATTTTTCAAAAATTTCATTTCTTGGGATTTCATAATTTCATATTGATGAAAATACCATTAAGTGATATTTCATTCTTGCATAAAAATATACCTCAAAAAAGGAGAAACAGAAGAAGCATATGAAGAAAATCATAACACTAATGGAAAACAACATTCAATAGTAGTCTCCCCACTATTTATAATTCTTTTAAAACCTTAACATTCAGAATATAGTATATTATTATAATGTATTAAATTGATAAGGGGTGGAGAAATGTGTAAATTTAATTATAAATTCTTCTCCATTCACATAAATATGTCAACCTGTTAGGAGTCTCATCAAATTTTTTTATCACTGGATTCTTTCACTAAATTCATTAAAAACTTCCAATAGAGAGGATAAAATATAATATTTTATTATTGGCAGCATATAAAAGTTCTAAGTAAAATTTATTAACATATTTTACCCAATTTATCTGTTTTAAATTCAGATCTTTTCATGATAGATAAAACACACACTTTTTAATAGAGATAAATCAAATTTCTGCATATGTTTCAATTAAATTTTTCATTTATAAATATTAATAATAATAATTTTTTTTATTTTGATTATTTATAATGAAAATTGAGAAATATGTTGAATTTTAAGATTCATGGAGATTTATAAAGAAATTACAGTAAAATCACACCAAAATCAAGTCTGTCAAGACACAACTTGTCATAAATTGAGCTATGAATGGAATAACCATATAGTATTGTGTTTTAATAGATCAAATCCTCCTAATAATGAGTTTAAATAGTGATATTCAAGATAAACCCAAACATATTCATGTGGTTTTCATGGGATGCAATCAAACATAAATTTTATTAAAAGTAGGAATGAAACATAAGTTTGAACAAGTCCATTTCCATAGAAGTGTATATAGGTTTTTTATTCAATAAAATAAAGCACTTAGGTATATTTTTGTTATAAAATTAAATGTATATTAAAAAATATGTATTCAGGAGTGTGTTTTTTTGGGTGTGTGTGCAAGGAAATAAAAAAAAGTAGAAACAAATCCTACCTAAGTTTTAGTGGGGAAGGGGGTGAATCCCAAACATAACCACTGAAATCCTTGATTACATATTTATGTTATAATCATTAAATTGATAATTCAATCAATAAAAGCCATTCAATTACATCATTTAATAATATTGTAATATCCAATACACTTTTGGAAATCTCTTAAAAATTTAAAATTTCACATCCTCCACGATTTTGTTTAATGAACATGCCACGACCGCAGAGATGTCCCAAAAATCCAATCCACTCTAACTTTTTCTAATCATTCACTATCTTCCTCCATTTAGTTTTTCCTAAAGAGGACCATGATAAATGTGTGAGAAATGGTTAACATAGGTTGGAAAGAAATATTAATAAATCAAAATGAGGATTTGAAAATTTGTAGACCTCCCCCAAGAATATACACTATTTGGTTTTTATTATAATATCATAGAGTTGGAGATATCACAACACATCATTAATGTATAGTCATAAAAAATAAGAACAAGGGATAGGAATAATATAATTTCACATAACATTATATTTAACAAAATATAAATACAAAATCAAATAAGAACAGTGTTAGAAATAGTCATCCCATGAAGGGGTGATCCATTTCTGACTCACCTCCATCCAATTTTTATAACCTATCCAAGTCCTCTCCTCTATAAAAAATTTTAGAAAATAACATACCTATTTGATCTCCCATTATTAAAATTTTTACTCATTTTATAAAATTTAGAGGTGATGTGCTACCCTACTTTTCAGTATGATAGAATACTATTGATACTTGAGGAAAGCTGTGTGAGGAATTTGAGAGAAGAAATATTAGTGTAGGTGTATGGACACCAAAGTAATCCCATATTACATCATGATTCTGAATTCCTACTAATATCTACCACATATCATTTTTGAATCATGTAATATGTGGCATGAAGAGTCTCATTCTATACAGGGTTTTACTCACATTCATCAAAACTCGAAGTCATGACCACTGGAATAGCATCCAAATAAAAAATGTTATGAGTACCACGAGGCAAATGGTTCAATGGTTCTCATAATGATTCCATGTTGGTTTATATTCCATAGGTCATGGTTTTTAATTGTGTGAGAGGTGATTGAAACCCTGTATGATAGGGGAAAATTAATGCCACGTGTTAAAGTCTGCATGCCTAGGCTATGGATGACATTAGTAGGTATTTAGGATGGTGATGGAATATGTGACTACTAGGGGGTTTTGGTACTATTGAATTTGTAAGGTGTATTAATTTATGTCTTTAAGTTACATAAATGTGTTTTTTTGTCTTCTAAGAAGGTTGTGATAAAATTTTAATACCAGTTAAACATTATGGTGTGAAGGTTTATTCTACACCATAGAGGTTTTAGTTGTGGATTAGTTATGGAATTATAGAGAAACAATCATATTTGGTGGTTATTCGTATTTTGAAATATCTATGACATATAATATTTTTTGTATGATGAATTATTGGAAGGTGGGTTCAGGAAGTTCTACTAAATTTTGTATAGCTGTAGCATGGATCATTAGCTATGCCCTGGTGTTCTTGTGTGGGATTTGAGGTTTGTGGTATAGTGATGGATACTGTGTTGTAATCATTTTCCATGGTTTAAAGAATTTCACTATTGGATATTATATAGATTATAAACATGGTTTGACTTGGAAACATTTTATAATTTCCATATCCTTTTTTCCATATTAATTTTTATTATGGACCCATTGTAAGGTAGCTACATGTACTGCACCATAAGGACTTTTTTCCAATATGCCTATAAATTCCTGAAAACCCACAAACCCTACATTCTTTCAACCCTTCCTCTTGAAATTTGGGTGTCTCTAAGGGGTCTTCAAGAGTAATTCTTTCCCCCAAACAATTGTATTAATCCTAGGATTTATGGGTTCAAATATTGGTGATTCTAGGATCCTTGTCATTTAGGCTTGATCCAGTTGTTATAAGGCATGTTTTGAGTGTCGGTGCTTGACACTCTTATCATTCAACATCGATACTCTTGAGGTCAGAAGTTCTTATCATGTTTGACCAATAGATATAGGTGGTTGGAATTATTATGTGTCATGTGTATGTGCATTTAACCATGAGACGAATTCTTCATATTATTTGTATGTGGATGTGTATTGGTGATATGATTCTACCTTTATAGGACACGATTATGAACCACCTTATTATAAAATTTTGTTTGGATGTATAGTTTCTATATCTTTGAAATTGATTGAATAGGTTGAGTTGTACAGGCTAACTTGTCCCATAGAGTAGGGGAAGGGGTTGGATTATGTGAAGGATTTCACTATAGCCATGATATTGGGTCAACCCATTGTTTGTGGCTTTCTGTAGTGCTGTAATATTAGGTGGATGTACGGTTTGTGGCTTTCCCAAGAGCTATAAATTGGGTCAACATGAGTACTTACCTTAATGGTGGAAGTGAATATCCCATTAAATATGATATATACATATGATTGGTTGTTCGAGTATGTCAGGTTGATGTGTGACATTCCCTCCTACATAAATATTAAGCAGGTAGCGATGCTCTTTAAGGACTTGGTATATCTATGCACATATGTTATTACATATTTTTTTCTGTTGAATTTATTATTTTCATGTAATTTAAATGTTTTATTATGTACTAATGTTATGGAACATTGGGCGTGTCCTATTATGTTTTATACTCACACCCTGCATGAGAATCTCGGTGCATGTGTCGATTTTTTGATTAGGGATCTAATAACAAGAAAGGGCCCTATGGTGGACAGTTGAGTTGGAGCTGTAGGATGTTGTAAGATGATTAAGAGATGCAATCCAATCCATGGATGTTTTTCACCTTCTACCTTTTTGGTTTTCTCCTATTTAATTATATAGATCCACCACATGTGTGGATCCTATATTTTTATTTGGATACTATGATTGGATTTTCTGATTATTATAGCATGGGTGTATACTTTCATTTTATTATTGATTCCCTTATTATCATTATTATTAAAATTATTTCTTCTATGTATTTCTCCAAAGTTTATCTGTTACTTAAGGAAATATCTCCCCACAATTCCACTCATGCCCTTACCTATAGTCGAAAACCTCTTACATGTAGAGGCAGGGATGAAGTTATGTGGACCTCTATCCCAAACCTAGTGATTCCGGATGGGGTTCTATAAAATGGTATCAAATCATTAAACTATTTAATTCTTTTCCATAATTTGGGACATTTTATATGGGAGATAAGATTTTTGGGGCTCATATAATATAGTTATATCAGTACCCATCCTTCATATAATATTGTACCTCTGAGTATCCTAGAAAGTTAGATTGATGTTCCTTTAGTTCATTTTCACAATTAATTTATTCAACTTGGGTGATGAACATGAAAATGATATTTTGATTTATGGTATTTGGGGAATATTTAGAATAATTACTAGGCTCGTAGTTTCATATATCACAAGATTATTAATTATATTAAATAAGGGTAGATTAATTGAATTCTTATTATAAGTTATTATTTTGCTTCAGTGGTACGCTATTTCTTATATTATTACTTGAACTTGAGAGTGATAGTCTTATTATGTATATATGGCTATAACAAAGGAGAAGGCACTGAATACTTGGATTTTTCCTTGGGAAGTTCTAAGAGGGTTATTCCTTATGTTTTTGGGTAGCCTCCTTGCATAGGTATCCTATAGAAATCCCATATTGTGCCTATGAATTTCTTAGGTTGTTACCTTAAGAGGGTTATTATAAGATTTTAAACTTATGTTAGGAATTTTAGTTAATGTTGCCTCTGATAAATTTTATGGGATTTCTTGGTAAAGAAAACCAAAATCCTTTCACAAGGGAGAATTCCCCTATTGCAACACCTGGTATATAGGAGGGCATAATTGTCCATGCTCTCGTAGCTGCTCCACTAATTCAAGCCATATAATCAATCAAACCTAGGATCTTCTAGATAGTTCCTTCTCTAGGTGAATGAGCTCAAAGGTAAATGTATGACAATGATTTTGAATTCCAGCTCCAACATCCCCCAGCCTTATAGGGAACTGTAGGTCCACAGGATGTTTGAAGACTAATTATAAATCATTAAGAACATTTTCAAATTGGGGGAAAATTTTGAGGATCGGAAGGTGAAAATTTATGTTTTTATCTATCAGAGACTAGTTATCTAGTTTTGGGGAATTATGAATCAAGAAGGAAGACATAATGGGTTTACATGGGAAACATCAAAGGACCTCTTATTTTAAAAATTATTCCACTATTTTCTAATGTTGGATCAAACTCAAGAGTTCAAATAACATCATCAAAAGATCATGTCTGTATATTCTTACTCATCAGGATTCATATATATACTTGTTTTTTCCACTTTTTTGAATAGTAATAGACACAAAAGGCTCGTAGGTTTGAGGTCGATCTTTTACTTGAGTTGAAGCATCAGTTCAAGAATTTTGATATTACAACTTATGTTGAGGTGCTTCATAAATATCTAATTATTGAGAAAGAAATAGAGGAAGATAAAACTATAGGAATTATTTCAGTGTGCAATGAACCGAATTTTGGATTTTATAGTGCTAACTTAGATACCTATTTTAGTAATAAGAAATAGAATTTAGAGTAAATGTGATAGGGTGGAAGATGATAATCAAAGTAGAGAAAGGTTTATTCATCTCCATCTATGGGAGACGGTTCTTCCAAGATCTACAATTTTGGAATAAAGGGCAATTAACTTTAATACTATCCTATCTCTACCAAAAAATGTTTCTGTTGTGGAAAGGAAGGACCCCTTAAGTGGTTTTATAAAAAATATTCCTGAATGGGCATAGTGAGGTCAGACCAAGATGTGGGCCAACAGTTTTAGAAGAAGGTGAAAAATCCATAGTGGTTAGTAAACTAGGTGACTCATGAGCCTTAGTTGAGTGTATGAGAAGTTAGCACATGTAGAATTTTTTCTGTTGACTGGGTTCTAGAAGACTGTGAAGAGGCACCTTTGATGGTTCATGGTATGATCCTAATTTCCTCTACACTCTCTATTGCTTTGTTGGACACATGAACTTCCCATTCATTTATATATAATCAATTAATTGATAGGTTAGACAAACTAGTTAAATTTTCATCTTATTTATGTCGATAGAAATACATTCATGAAATAAAGTTGATCATGTATATATTTTCCCATAATTCCCCAAAAGTTATTGTTGGTAATGAGAATGTTTGGAATTTCATGGTTTTAAAGATGTCTAGCCTTGATGTGATCATTGTAATCGAATAGTAGACTAGTTACCATGTATAAATTGATTTTTATTTTAGATGAGTATCCTTTTAAATGAATAAGGGAGTGAAATGTTTTTTGAATGGTGATTCAGACATTGATGCATGTAGAGTGCGACAGAACCCTAATCTAATTGGGGAAATTATATCATTGGTGGATACTACAATCATTTTTGTAGATCCGTTAGTGACTCCCTCGTATTTTCCTCCTATGGTAGACCTATACTATGATGTATTTCTAGAATATTAATTTGGGTAAACTCTCAATAGGTAGATAGAGTTTGTAATTGGTCTCATGCCTAGTGTTCAGTCTATATATATTTCAACTTACCTTATGAAAACTACCATGATGAAAGAGTTTAAGGTGGATATTAAGGATTTTAAATTGTATGGATTTATCAAATTTATCGCATCCCTTTAGGGTTATATAGTTTTGTTTTCTATGAATGACGAAGGAATTATTCAACTGTGTGTAAACTATAAAAAGTTAAATCCAATTAATATGAAGACCAGGGACCTATTTCCAAGGATTTTTTTTTATTTTGATCATTTAAGTGTACTTTTTGGTTCTCAAATATTGATCTATTTTTTGTCTACCATTAACATTAAACTAGGGAGGAATACACATCAAAGATAACATTTATGAAAAAATATGTGTTATATGATTATATTTTAATGCCTTTTGGACTAATGAATGATCCTCTTATGATCATGGACATCATGAATATATCTTTTACGTATATCTAGACACTTTAATCATTTATCTCATTGATGAAATCCTAATATAATCAATGAACTCATAATTAAACAATAGAAACCATGAAATTATTTTCATTATGCTTTTCATACATAAAAATAATGATATGATCTAAAAATGTCACCTTTAGATTAATGAGATGAATTTAATTAGGTATTTGATTTCAGAGGTGGGTATTTTTGTTGATTGATAGAAGGTAGAGGCTATTATATCTTGGGAAAATCATAGTAATTTGTTCAAGATACATAGTTTCCATGAACTATATTGGTACTACATATGGTTCATTCAGAACTTTTCCTATTTATAGTTCCCATGACTGCTATTACTATGAATGGGTTAAAGTTTGAATAGATGGTACTATGTGAAAAAAATTCCCAAATATTAATAGATGATTGACATCAAATATATTTTTTATTTTTTCACAAAATTGGGGGTTTGTACACAATGTAATACGATTCTTATAAGGTTGTCTTGGGAGCTATATTAGCACAGAACAATTAGGTAGTTTCATATGGGTATTTCCATATATTACCTCATGAAAAAAACTGTTATATTCTTGAACTATATTTAGTTTTCATTATTCATGCATTGAGGTGTAGAAGATATTATCTATTTAGTGATAGATTTTTCACACATATAAAATACAACAGTTTTTTATATTTATTCCCTAGGTGGCAATAAATCATCATAAGAGGTGTTGGGTAGAGTACCTAGTGATGTTTGAATTTGAGAAGTGAGTGTTCCTATAAAATGGAATGTTTTTGTAGATGATATTAGTAGGAATATGTAATAACTTGGAGATAATACATTGAAACATTGTGGGACCTGATGGATTTTTCAGAAGACTGGAATGTGGGAATGACTGAAGATAATGATTCAGTGTTTTGTGCACCCTTAGTGGTGATTTCCTCATTGGTGGAGCGAGTAAGTACTAATCAATTGTGTGATATATATTTCCTTATGATTGATTAATGGTTGGTGATGAATGGCCACCTTATGGGATATAATTTGGATGGATGTGATGTTCTTTATATTCATTGTAGAGTAGTGGTTCTTTATTCCATGAGAGAGAAACTGATGAGGGACTATCATTATTCACAATGGGGAATTCACTTCGAGTAAACCAAGATATATCATGATATCATATGTTGATTTATTTAGTTTGGAATAAATTGTGACACTGTGGGTTTTGTCTCTATCTGTTTGATATATTATATGATGAAATTTAATCATCATAGACCTTGTGGATTACTTAAGCCACTTTTAGTGAATGTGTGGAACATGGATGAAGTTATCATGGTCTTTTTACAGTATTTCCAAGTATCTTGAGGTGATGAGATTCTATTTGGGTTATTGATGATAAGCTGACCAAAGTATCTCATTTATTGTTGATTTGAGATACTCATTCAATTTATGAGCTTCTAAAGATATATGTATGAAAGATTGTGTAGAAACATGGAGTTATTTTAAGAATAAGGTAAGACATATATATGGTTGATTATTTCAAAATTTTGGAAAGTCATGTATAAGTAAATTTGTACTTAGTTGAATATGTGTATGGATTACAATCCATAGAACAATGGGTAGTCATAAAGAACAATTCAGACCGTAGAGGATATGTTCTTGGATTATGTTTTGGATTTCTATAGAGCATGGAGAAATCATCTATAATTTTTGAATATCTCCTAAAATAATATATTCTTTTATTCAATTAAAATGTCTCCATTTGAGGCTCCCTATGGTTGTCCATATCATACACCACTATATTGGCATGAGGTGGGAGAGTCTCTAGTTATTGGGCCTAGTATGGTGCAAGGGTCCACAAAAAAGGTGCAGTTCATTTAAAAATGGTTCATTAAAGATCAGATTAAATAACAATCACATGGTAGCTAGAGGAGATGTCCATTATAGTTTATTTTGGGTTATTGATTATTATTTTTGGTGTGCCCTCTATCCGGGAACTGATGATTATAGTGGTAGGGTAAACTGTAACCACAATTTATTTGACTATTATAGATCATCGAGCACATTAGAATGGTAACCTATCAGTTGGACCTTCCTCTATAATATTATGGTATGCATAAAGAGTCCATGTGTCTCAGATTTATAAGTACAAGCCCTATCCAACACATGTGATCAACTGTGAGGATGTTGAGTTGGAACCAGATACATTGTATATGGAATGACTACTCCATGTTTTTGACCAACGTTATAAGGTCACGTGAGTGAATACGATTCTTATTATTAGATGATCTTTTAATACAAGCGTATCTAAGAGAAAAAAGAAGTGGAAATCAGAAATTTCTGTAAAATGGACTGAGTTGTTTGAATAGGTCTCTCATAATACTCCTCAAGGATAATAATTCTTTAGAGGGGGAGTTTTATGACACCCTAAAATTTATAAGTTATGTTAATTGAAGTTTTAGTGTATATTAATTGATTTTAGAGTATTTTTATATGGTTCAGTTGAAATTTTAGTGGTAGAGAAGAATGGTGGATGATGTGGCCTTAAAAACATGCTTTTCCACATCTTTTTAATTAATTTGTATTGATTTATTTAATTATTAGTACACATTTCACCAAAATAGTGATCTTTTGTATTTTTATAAATAAATTTATTAATTAATCATTTTTTATAATAATTCATGTATTTTTAGCTTTAAAATAAGTAATTTATAGTTTAATTAATTTTTATAGTCTAACCATTTATTATTTAGTTTACTCTGTGAGCCTTCATAACTAATAATTTGACTAATTAATTAATTAATTAATTAATATCCTTATTTACATTTGAATTATTTAATTTTTAATTCTACATTTCATGTATTAAATATTAAGTAATTTAAAGTTACATAATATAATTGTTAGATGCCTTTTAGAAGTTCAATAATTATATATTTATGTTTTTAAACTTTTTACATAATTATTTGACAATCGAAAAATTAAATGAATACATTTATTTAATTTTATAAATTAACTATTTTAAATAAATTAATTTGGTTATATGAATATTTATGTTAATTTTTAATTCTTTTTATATTAACTAAGAATGATGTAATTGTCTCTTAATTTAAGTTTTAATATAGTTCCAATTTCAGTCTTTTATTTTTGAAGTTAATAATAATTTAACTTATGTTTAATTGGATTTATAAGTTTATTTAAAGTTTATGACGAACATAATTTTCATTTATTTTAATTAAAAAATAGTTTCAATTTATTATTTTGTTATGATTTTATTTATGTTTCAATTTTTTTACACTGTTTATCTTGTAAGTTCACGGTGTCAATGTTACCTTTGCCACCGTTTCACTCACAGTGGCACCATAGCCTCACTGACACGGTCTCACCATGTCTCTACCACTGTAACCCAATTAATGATGCCACTGCTAATTATTTTCACTATCTCACCGCCTCTGCCTTGACACCACACACTGTATTTCTTCCACCATTTTATCCTCACACCGGTTTCACCCACAACAAATCCTCACACCGTATCCTCAGATATAGTTTCTTCTTCCTAGCTACCACTACCTACCATTCCATTCCACCAGTTCCCTGCATCCCTTTCACCGCAACTCACTCCTCTGTAACTAACACCATAATCATTCACATAGAAAAACAAATCACAAAAACATAAAAAATCAGTTCTGATTTGCATCACCACTGCTTGGAGAGTTTGCAACCACTAGAAATCTGGAGTAACCCTCGCCACCACCAAATAGAGGTTGAAGGAAGATGATCTAAACTATTCACTCTGAGCAATTTTTAGCCACAAATGAGGAGGTTTTCACGGCTTCATGGTGACTGTGATTCACTATTTCAGACTGGGACTTGTCCGTCCGAGCCTTTGCGTTTCTGCTCACTATAGAAGGCCACCTGCCTTTTTTTTGGAGTCTGTGTCTCTTCTGCAAGCTAGCCGAAACAACCCCCCATATTCCATGATGCTTGCACAAGATATTTCCTCTATTGTTGAACAAGGAGAACTACTGGACTTCGAGTTCTATTTGTGAAGGGGAAGACACTATTGCGGTGAAGATATGTTTCCTCTATGGTGAAATCAAGCTCATGCTGCAGTTGCAGGAGGGTTCACACGTCATGATTGATCATCACCGCTAGAGCCTGGTGAAATTACACCACCATGGATGTGGATAGAGAATCATCTGAGGATAAAACCATCGATGAAGTCCTGGCCATGCTACCTGGAATCAGGAGTCGCTGGACAGTTGCAAGCAGAGGTTTAGCTGGGAGGATGAACTATACTACTATGGAGGAGTTGAAGCACCTGCTGTGGAATCCATGATGACACCACCGACCTGGATCAGTTGAAGAAAGAAGTCGTCGGACTGGATCTACACATGGGAGGTGTCAGATGTTTTGTGAAATGGGAAATCCCCCCCCTTAGAGCGCCGATTGTGGGGGTATGTTTAATTTAAAAAAATATAATTAATAAAATTATTAACAAATAAACAAACAATTAATAAATTAATCAAATAAATAAATATAATATATAATAATTTTTATATATAACTTTTATAATTTTAATAAATAGATAAGTTATAGAATAGAATATAAGTCAAACTAATAAAAATTTATACAATTTAAATATAAACAATAAAAATTTATAAAATTATTAATTAAAATAGATATTTTAACACTTTAATTTTAACAGAATAAATATAATAATTGAATTAATAATGTAATTAATTTAGATCTAATTTAAAAATCTAATTAAGTTATACTATCTAATTATTAATAATACTTACACTAATAACTTAATTAATATAAATAAATTTAAAACATAATAAATTTATTTAATTTAAGATTTAGTTAAAATTAATAATTATAATAATAATGTTTTATAATAATTATCAATTAATATTTTTATTAATTAATATTAGTTAGTTAAATATTAAACTAAGAAATAACTATTTTACATTCTTTTCATCTTTATTTATTCTTACATTTTGACTATGCAGGTTCATTCAAGAGACGAGAAAATGTCCAGGTTCACACAACTAACTCACTGAGAGTTAGTTACATGGGGAAAGTTAGCACGATGTTCCAGTCATGAAAAAACGCACGTGTGCGGTGCTCAAGTGAGAGAACATTAAAGTTGGTGGAATGTAGGGGTGACTTCTAGTAGGTAACATTAAGTTTAAAATAGGGTATCAGAAATTTTTTGATGGGGATTCATTTGATACATTCGATCATTTATTCAAGAGTAGAGGGAAAACTTGTGGCAATTCATGGACTTCTTCTCAGAGAACCAGTTCCTTGGAGATATGAGGCCCTAGAGCAGCATCTATTCAACCTATGAGAGGGATATCTCTTCCTTTTATTTCTTTTAACTCTCTTTATTTGTAATTTAATGATTTTAGATTACGTAATAGAAATGTTTTTAGACTAATTTTTCTAGTTCGGGGTAAAAAATCGTGTCTACTGGTTATATCTCTTCTTCCTTCTCATTATCATTTGAAATGTGACCGGAATTGATCAGCAAGATCAATTCTCATTAAATTCAATTGCAATGTACCATTAGCTCTTAATCCTAGAACTCCACAATCATTTGATGAGTCCAATTGTGGATTAATTTTCTTAAACATCTTAATTGAAACGAAAACTATAGAACTTATGGTGAGTTCATTCGGTCAAATTTTTCAATTCTAAATTATCACAGTTGATTAATCATGGAATGGCGAAATCCAAGATGTTTCATCTTGAGTGATTTATCTCCTGGTGAGGGAAATAAACCACTCTTTTTTAGTGGTACTTTTTGTAATCATTATCATGAGAAGGAATATTTTCAAATCCACTATAATTGAATTTTTTTCTGAATTGTTTTTCTTGATTTTTCATTTATTAGTATTATATATCTCAATTTCTCTATGTTTTCAACTATTTCTTACTTCAATTTAGTTTAGATTCATGATTTGAAATGTTCTATCAATTTTGTGATTAATAAAAACACAAAAAAAGTAAAATAATAGAAAATTTACCCCACTTCTGACAACAATCGGGTATTTTTGAAAGGTTTTTGAATAATAACGATCATTTTCGCCTTCTCTATGGGTTAAACCCTGCTTTACACATATTCAGTAGTTAGTAGGAATATAAATTTTAAATGTTGACTAATTTCAATGACAGTACATGTTAGTGTCATGGTGGTTTATTCAATTTTAGGATGTTTGTGGATGTAGCATGGTTGGGGAACTATAGTACAATGATCAAATTTAGTGATTTTCCTATTTTTTAAGAGTTATAAAATGGATCATTAGTTACTGTGTTAAGTCAAGAAAGGTCGGTATGTGATGTTCCTCCAATTTTAGTATAGATATAGCCTGAAATGATGGTTATGGAATGGTGTTCTTGTAAGGTATTAGAGTCCATGATGTAATGATGGAAATTGTGTCATGGTCCTTTTACTTGGTTTATAGGATCTCATCGTTGACCATGACATGGATTCCAAACATGTTTTGAAAAGGATAAATTTTGGTCTGGACAAATACTTTTCACTATTTTCCTTGCTGAATTGGGACCCATTATGGTGTAACCATAAGTACAACATTATGATTCTTGTTTTTTCTAGTTTTCCAATAATTTCTAAATTCCCCTCGAAACTAAATTTTTCAAGCTCTCCCTCTCAAACCGTGGGTGACTCTATGGAATAATCAAGAGAAAAACCACCCCAAAACTCATAGAATCATCCGCAACTTTAAAGGATAAACTCCCAGTGATTATAGGATCCTTGGTGTGCAATCCTTATATAGTTGGGGTGCATGCTTATTTTGGGTACCAAGGCTTTACAATATTCCCTTTCAGCATCAAAACTCTTGAGGTAGGGAGTCCTTATCAAATAATCTCTATAGATAGATGTGTTTCTCATGATTGTGTGGAGTTTATGTTTTTCTATGAGACATATAATTGAGATAATTTTCGTGTGGTTTTTATTGGAAATTTTACTCTTTCTTGATATGACATGATTATGAATTTCTTTATTGTATAATTGTAACAACCTAATATTTCACTACATATTCTCCTTAAATAAATAATATATATAACACCATGTTTCACATACTATACCAAACTGAAATTAAAATCCTTGATATATTATGAATATTGAATATGACCATTAAAAATTAGTCATTAAATCAGGTTGTATAAATTAAAGTAGCATTATTAAAAAATCAATAACAGAAGTAGGAATAAATTTTATATAGAACTAGAATTATTCCATAAGAATCCCATTTTTAAGATATTAGTAGTGAGTTATCTTATCTAGGGTTTTTTTCTAGACTAATACCATAATGATCTCAAAAAAAATTGGTTTGAGAGAATCCATATACGAAAGAAGTTCTTGCTCATAGAGATTACCACATAATACATGCTAGTTGAACCACAACCTAAAACTATAATCAACACTTATCTCAGGATTAGATCTTTCATAGAGTTTATAAGGTGTTATTTAAGTACGAATTATTATTATATAAACATGTAATACAAATATATATATATATAATATGAATTTCAATATATTTTTTAAAAGTCATTTCTTCTCAATTCACTTTATGTTTAAAACTGTATTATTTAAAAATTGGAATTTTATTTTAAGGAAATAATTTTATTATTATTGAATAATAAAATATATATTTATTTCATTAATAATTATCTAACACTAGACTAATAATAAATATATAGGGAAAATAATAGATAATATAGAAAATTTTTTTTGTCTTATAAAAACATTTTTTCATTGTACGTTTTTATTTTAATTAAGAATACTTTTTTTAAAATTTAGGATGTCAATTTTAGAAAAAAGTCATTTTTTTATTTATTATGGAATAAATAACTTGTTATTTATTTTTAGGATTTTTTCTAAAATAATTGACTTTTAGTTGGATAGGGAAAAATGCGAATTTAACTAGTGTTGTCACTTTTTGGCATTAATTTAAAAGATTGAAAAAATGTTTATAAACCCATTTTTAATATTAAATATATATTTCCAATAAAATTATTTTAAAATAATATTTTTATATATAAAAATTAATCTTAAAATATTGGAAATTTTCTATAATGTATTAACAAAAATTGTTTTTCATCTCATTATTTTAATAAAATTATCACATGGTGGAATTTGGTTTCTGAATTATTTTAATTTTAATTAATTATTATTTGAAAAAAATAAATATTTTAATTTAAATATAATCAATAAAATTTATAATTTTATTCTAAATATAAATATTATTCCTTAAAGTACATTATTGTACAAAAACGAGTTTTTGCTCATTAAATGAAGTAATGTTCAGATTAATTTTCCATGCATGTAAAATATTTATTTGATAAATGGGATTTATTTTTTTAATTTATTGAATAAAATTATCTAATAAGTATTATTTGTTTTAGGAATTGAAAATAAAATACAGAGGTAAATATTAGTTAACTATGTGTAAACCAAAAAAGGTACACTAGTAGAAAAATGACCTTTAGCGACTGCCAAAAGTCATCGCTAAAGGTATTTAGTGCCTGCCTAGTATTCGCTAAATGGTAGAAAATTTAGGCCTATCGATGTTGATAATAGCATTCTCCAGATGGCCATTGCTATAGACAAGCTGACATGGACTATAGCGACCGCCTACTGGCGGTCGCTATAGGTGATATCGGTGGAACCAAAAGCGTCCGTTAAATTGCGGACGCTCTAGCCCATTTCGGTTTGTCTATAGCGACTGCCATTTAGAAGTCGCAATAGGTGTAGTTGATATCACCTATAGAGACCGCCAAATGGCGGTCTCTATAGCCTTTTTTCTTTTTTTAAAAAAAGTTCCAAGAATATAATAAAAAACCCTATATTTCAAAATAAAAAAAAATTCCAAAATATCTAAACTCATACACGCATAAATCTCTTCAACTCTTCATCTTCTAATCTTCCACATCCATCATCAAATATAAATGCATGACCAAATTCAATATAAAAATTAATATCGAAAGAAACATCCAAACAAATAATTGAAATGCAATAACATGTATTTCAATTCAAACTTACTATAACAGATCGAAAGTATTTGATTTTGAAAATATATTAATAATTTCAATTACCTTTTTAAAAATGTAAAATTGTTAATTATATGATTCTAATAAGACAACATTTCCTATTTATGTGTCCTATGATGAAACACATCACAGATAATAATTAGAATTTTGTCTTGTGATTTCAAGTCATTCTGATGTCGTTCGGTATGCATTTGACCGTTACAAGCATGTTTTTTCGTTTATGGCACGGGAAGTAAATTTTCAGTCACTGTGGTCACACAACACCTCCAAATGACATGTGGTCCACCTGAACATTTTAACATTCACTCTCCAGTTGTTGTCGCCTGATTTCCTGGCATTCTGAGGTCGTTCGGCCGGTTCTGACCACCCCACACACCTTTCTCAAGCACTCCACACACCTAAGAAATACATATTCAGTCATACCACACAAACCGCACATCTGATTGACATGTCGTATCTGTGTACACATCAAAAAAAATAATTAGAATGTTTTCATGTGATTTCAAGTCATTCTAATGTCGTTCTGTATGCATTTGACGGTTACACGCCTGTTTTGGTTTTTTGTGGCACCGGAACTGCGTTTTTAGTCACCACGGCCACACGACACCTCTAATTGACATGTCATCTACCTGACCATTTTAAAATTCACTTGGTGGTTGTTTTCATCTGATTTCATTTCATTCTGAGGTCGTTCGGTCGATTTTGACAACCCCACAAACCTTTTTCAAGCATGCCAAACTTCGAAAACACATATATTCATCCATACCACCCAAAATGCAAGTCTGATTGATGTTTTGTCTATATGTTCAAGTCATGGATAATAATTAGAGTGTTTTCCTGTGATTTCAAGTCATTTTGATGTCATTGTGTATGTATTTGACCATTAGACGCCTGTTTGGGTTGTTTATGGCACCAGAACTGCGTTTTCGGTCACCGTGGTCACACGACCCCTCCAAATGACTTGTGGTATTCTTGAACAATTAACAATTCACTCACTGGTTGTTGTCATCTGATTTCATGACATTCCAAGGAAGTTCGGCCAATTTTGACCACCCCATGCATATTTTTCAAGTGCACCAAACTACGAAAACACACATATTCATCCACACTGCACAAACTGCACGTCTGATTGACATGAATTCTCCTCATACATGTCAAGTATAATAATTATAAAATTTTCCTATTATTTCAAGTCATTCTGATGACGTTTGGTATGCATTTGACCGTTAGACGCCTCTTTTTGTTGTTTATGGCACCAGAAGTGTTTTTCGGTCACCGCGGTCACACGACACCTCCGAATGACGCGTTGTCTACCCGAATATTTTACAATTCACTTTTCGGATTATTTAATCTGATTTCATGACACTATGAGGTCATTCGTCTAGTTTTTACCACCCCACACACCTTTCTCAAGTTCACCAAACACTTAAGACACACATATTCAGTCGTACCACGCAAACCTCACATTCAATTGACGTGTTGTCTCTGCGTACACGTCATAGATAATAATTAGAATATTTTCCTATGATTTCAAGTCATTTAGATGTTGTTCATTATGAATTTGATGGTTAGATGCCTGTTTTGGTTTTTTATGGCACCAGAACTGCATTTTCGGTCACCACAGTCACACGACACCTCCGATTGACGTGTGGTCTGCCCGACCATTTCACAATTCACTCTCCGGTTGTTGTCGCCTGATTTCATGGAAGCATCTATCTCAGTCTGTGTGTGCATCCCTGTATATTTGCATGCACCCATCACCTCTGCTCTAACAACTGCACATCCTAGGACACCACCCCCATAAGTCAAGGAATGACCATGACCATCACGCCCCACGACACGCTGAAATATCTTATTTATACGCACTGTACTACGACATTTATCCTATGGAAACTCTGATAACTGAGCATAAAACTGATCCTATAGAATATAATGAATCAATGAAGTATGAATAATTTTTATAAAATAAAAATAAATTTATTAAAAAATATTTTTCTTACTATAACACCGGAAACATCGGGATCTCCCGCCCTACCAGTCCTCATCCATATGAACATCTGATCGATCAGCTCACCTCATTGGTGTAACAATAATAAAGGGATTAACCACGTTATATAACAATATTTTTAATATATGAATGAATAGTGAATTCTAAACGTACATCATGTTTGAGCTGTGACACATGTCATGTTCCATGCGTGGAACACGTGCCCTGCATCGCCCAATTACGTGAATAACGAGCAGACTCGGACTACATTCAATGTATTTAGCTAATAGAAATATGAAAAATGAGTCAATTATATATTAAAATCAATAAATCTTACAATCATTGTAACACCCTATGCTTCCACGGTACGCTTCTCTTTGAGTAATACAATAGCGTGTGTTGTACGCAACTTCGAGTTATAACACACACCACAACCAATCAAACTAGCCGTTATGAATAGTAATACCCGATTTTTAAAATTTTATAAATTTTATCTTTCAAAATGGACTTCATTTTTGGATTCGGAATATCCAAATTAGCCTAGGGTGAAATTTTGGTATTTTTCTGAAAACTTTCAATTTTTGATTAATAGTGAAAAAAACTGAGTTATAGTTTAAAACCGAATTTTTATTTAAATAATTATTTATTTTATTTAAATTTATTTTAGGTAAAAATAGATACATAATACCTATATAATTTCAATGTAATTCATTGGAGTCAATTTATAATAATTTAAGATATATATAATTTTATTGAACATTTCACCGTCATTTACCCACATCCTAGGAGAATTTGCAACATCACATAAAACATAATTTTACCGCTTCTATGAGTGGAATTTCGAAAATCCGAGAGACACAGTTAATATCAAGGAGTAAAATGTGGTTCAATAAGATAAAAATAATTTTTGGTGAATAGTAACTTTTTACTTTTATTTACCACGATTAAAAGTAAATAGGGTAATTAAGGGTAAAAATGATATTATTATTACCCTAACAAATGTCCTAATTTTATTGGCTAAGTATAATTCGACCAAAAACAAACTTAGGAATAAAATATGAACCTCTTTGGTCAACTTGTATTAGATTAGGACATTAATTATTATTTAATTCAAAGAAGAGTTAAAAGAGATAAAATCAAAGTTAAATAACTAAAACATTTTTAATATAGGTTTATACATAAGATAAATTAGATTATAAATATTTATTAGAAAGAAAAAAAGATTTCCTACATAATTATATTTTATTTATAATTTTTAGACATTAAATAATTAAATTTATTTATGACACAATGGTGATGCAGTAAGTACCTAATTAATGAAATATTAAAATAATTGATATTATAAATATCAAAATAAATGTAATTTAAGACTTTTTATAAACTCCAATAATATTATAGGTTAATATAACATATTAGGGTTAGTTATCGGAATATTTTTATAAGTAATAATGCTGTTATGAATTTAGAAAAAAAAACAAAATACCAAATAGTGTCAAACTTGATGCAAAGGAGTATTTAAAACAAATATTATATTATAAATTGATATTATATTCCTAAATTTATAAGGTTCATCCAAATAACTTAGATAAGGTTATATATATTGATAATGAACCAATTGGTGTTCGCGTGTCTTGTTATAGTAAGTTTATTAAGCATATAATATAAACATACAAAGAGACATGGTAAATGTCAAACTATTTAACTAAGAGTTAAATATAAATGATATGGTTAATATAGTGACCCAAACCTATATAAAATCTATTGGTTGAGTGGATTTTGAGCCATACCCACCTTATCCTTGAAATAAGTCACTTTTGAGCTATTATAAACCAAATATGAATTTACTATAAAATAATATTTTATGTTTTTTCTAAGGTGCCCCTCACCCCTATTATAAAAGGGAACTCCCCTTTCTCTCTAATTCAAATATTCAAAGCCTTTTTCCTCAGCCAAAACCTGCCCAAATATTCTATAAACTTCCCTCACTTAATCCTAAAGGCTTTCATTTAGTCATAAATCCAACTTAAGGAGCCCTTTTGATCAAATCAAAAGGAAGAACCCGAAGAAGAGGTAATAATTTCACCAGCCACTTTCATGTTCCTTTCTTCTTCCACTTCTTCTTTGTTTGTTATTTCCATTATAAACCAATAAATAAAGTATATTCTATATACTGTGATGTTATTAAAAAATATGGTACAACTATATTCAGTATTCTATCCATCCTTTGAATGACATGTCACCATACGTGCATACGTACGGCTTACCGTCTCCACGCCGTGGTGTAATTGTTATTCAAAATATTATTACTTGGATGGGTATGATATTGATGTGTAATTGAAGTAAATAATAAATGTAAAATTATAATGATTCTGTATATAGGATAAACCATCCAATTAAATATTATTTTAATATCAAAAGAATGATATTGTTGCCCATGCGTACGTACGGACTACCGTCTCCATGAACGCGATGAGATTCATTCCCCATCATATCCATTAAATTATAATTCTCATTTGATGATTAAAAATAATGTTTAAGGACTTTATATCATTATGGATATGAATAACATACAAACTATCCATAACAAACACATCTTATGCAATAAAATATATAAAAGAAAACGAGTAAGATAACACCCGAAACGACGATAATACTAAGATATTATTAACAAAGCAATGTTAAAAGATAATATATGATATCATATTAATGTATATGATTATTTTATAATTTAATAACAATTATTTCGCCATTATAATGGAGGTTAACCTACCCTCGACTGAGAAAAAGTACAGGGTAAGGGTTTATTTCACAATCTCTTCATTATTTGAGGTTGTTTATACGTAATTATCTACTAGGACCTCTTTATCATCCACATCGATGTTTCTTAAAAATGTATTTCAAAACATTCATACTATTTTATGGACTATAGTTTAAAGTCATTTATACACTTGTTTGACTTTTTATAAGATGTTGATATAGGAATATTTCCATCATTTTCCAAACAATGTCGTTTTTAACCTTTTCGACAAAATTATGGTAAGAATATCTTTTTTTAACTTATACGGCAGGTGTAGCTATTTTCCGCCGTTATAAAATCGTTGAAGCTTCCCTTAAAATATTATAAGAATATTTTAAAAGTAAATGTTTTATTTTATAATTAGGCGGCTTTTAAATGATTTCAAAAAGAGATATTTCTCTCAAATAGTTTTGATTTCATCTATGTCAACATTATTTGATGGATTCTAAGATAATTTGAAGTTGATTTATTATGATACAAAACATCTATATAGTATTGAGGGTTTTGTGATATGTTTGACTGTAGATGTGATATTTATATACCATTCATGGTTTATGGAGAAAGTATGGACATTTTGTATGCTAGTTTTAATACGAATGTTTATGTTATATTTAAACCTGTTCATATAAGGAATGCATTGGACTTAATAAGTTATGGGTGGAGCCCGCTATAGCTCCTCGATGCATCAGTAGGTATCATGAGACAAACTAGTGTCTTGGAACAAGGACTTGACAAAATCTTATTTTTAGTCTTGGCACAAGGCCTTGACTATGTGGTTGTGATAGTATGGCATTATGCATTCCATCATTATGAAAGTGGTTACTGATATTGCATGTGATTATTCGATTAGTAGAATATCCATGTGAATAAGTAAATGGAATTATTTAATTTTATTTCTTCCATATTATTCTTATGTTCAAGTTTAAAAGGCTTTTTTTTATTTATACATTTCCTTAAATGTTTATGCTTATTTATGAAAGTTTTCGCTATATTGTTATCCTTTCTGGGCATCTGAGCTCAACCCTTTCTATGTTTTATTTTTCCCAAAATGTGAAGAAGTATTTTATGAATGACCTATAGGGATAGTATAAGGGGATATAAGTGTGGTATATTGAGACAAGATGTTGTTGTAGTTTTTCACTTTATGATGTAATGTAAACATTAGGAATGTATCTTGTGATTCCTAGGTTACTAAACTAATCGGTCTTTCAAGACTTGATCTTTTGTGATCATTCCAATGTTATGCAATAATGCACTGACTCTGGGTAACTGGGGTCAGGGAGTTACAGTTGGTATTAGAGGAAGTTTAGTACAAACCGTGGAAGCTAGATTTAGAGAAACTCTGATTAAAGCACATAGCCCTAAGATAGACTTTGAAAATTAGTATAAAAGTACTTCCTAGAATTTTGGTATTGTAGAGATTTTGATAATTTTCTGAGAAATACATCCATTCCTGGATATGAGTAGGTATAGGTGGCTCTAACATAGATGTACCTGGGGTAAAACCTGAAAACACCACATTGAGCTAGACTCAAACGGGAACTGGTGCACGACAACGGGCCCTTCTTCACTCTTGGTTATGAAAATACTGAGGGATATGCTTAGGATAATCCTCATTTTATTTAAAAGCCATTACGAATGGGTTATGAGTATATACTTCCTAAAAAAAACATTTTTATGATTATGGATTATATCCATAAAATATTCAATTTATGTTAAGTGTTTTACAAGTTTGGATTTATTTATTGCGATTCATAAACTAATCTAGTGTATGCCATTGTTTAGAAATGGTGCCTAGTGGAAGGAATGGAAACGGTATCAACAGACGCACTCCATTTAGGGATGTCCCTCCTGATCAAGATAATTATAGTGGAGCTGGTGATGCAACTGGTGCTGATCAGATAAACACCATACTGGGACAACTCACTCAAGTTATGAATAATAACCTTACCCGTATGGAGCACCCAGATCCACATCGTAGAGGATCTATGTTAGATCTTTTCATGAGGTAACAACCACCAACATTAAATGGGGGTACAAATCCACTAGTAGCTGATCAATGGATAAATTCCTTTGAGAAAATATTCCATGCCTTGGGGAGTAGCGAATGGGAAAAAGTTGTCATGGCACTTTACCGCCTCACTGGAGATGCTGATCAATGGTGGTCATTGATTCAAAACACGAAGGAAGATGATGAAGTGTAAAATATGGAATGGATGGAGTTTAAAGATATTTTCTTAGAAAAATACTTTCTTCATGACCATCAAGCAGATATGGAAAGGAAATTTCTCAGTCTAAGGCAAAAAGATGATGAGAATGTCGCAAAGTATGAAGCTAACTTTACAAAGTAAGAAAGTCATGAAGCAGATTATATATGTAACCAGAGGAGTAAGATTGATCATTTCTTTGATGGGTTAAAACCATTTCTCTGTTGAGAATTAGTCTCAAAATCCTTCTCGTTATACGAATACATTGTCTATTGTTCTATAAAGACAGAAAAGGAATTCTCTAAATCTTATGAAAATAAAGTAAAGCAAGAGAAGAAGAGAATAATGGATAAAGAGACAGATAATGGGAAAAAGGGAAAGAAGGATTTTCCATTATGTGATAATTTTGGGAAGAAACACCATGATACTTGCCTAAAAGGAATGGGAGTTTTTTACAAATGTGGAGAAAAAATTCACCAGGCTCATGATTGCAAGGGAAAGAAAGAGCCTGTCAATATTGAATGCTAGAATTATAGAGAAATGGGGAATTATGAAAATGAATGCTCTAAGCACCAAGGAAACTTACATTAGAAATGGACAAGGGATCAAGTCCAATCTTATGTTGTTACTACAGTTGAAGTGGAATAATTAATGTATTTGTGTTTTTGGACTCAAGGATTATATTCTGTTTATAAGAATAATGTGATATATATAAGGATTTTACTATAGTACTTGTTGTTTTCATTAAGGTTTTAATATGACTAAGGTAAAAATATTTTTTGTATGTGACAATAAGATAAACTTTATTTTTTTGGGGAATCTGATGTGACAATTGATTTTGGAATTTATATACCTTTTACAGAGAGTCTGGACAGAGGTACATTGGATAACTATAATGTTTAGAGTGGATTAAGTTGAACTTTGGATAGTATTTTATAAGGTTAAAACAATTAATATGATTAATTTTAGGAATATTGTGATACTATAGTTTTAGGAAAAGGACAACCTGGAGGTCGGGCGATAACCCGTCGTGTCGGACAAAGCTGCAGGAATCAAACCCACAACCATACTGCGACAGGCCTTTATTAACTACCACTAGTCTACAGGAAGCCACTGGTTATTTCAAAATATTTTTCTTCATTTTAATGTTATGTGTTTATATTTGGAACCTTATACGATTAGGATAAATATAATATTTTTGATTTCTATTATCTTTTGGAGAGAAAGATGAGTTTTTGGTAGAAATTAGTTGAAGGATGAAACTCTACTTGTCGAGTATATATATATATATATAATTCTCTTATTCTATGAATAAATTAATTCTTAAACATTATGTAAGGGATATTAAAACCAAAATGTGTTATCCTAATACCTTATGTTTTGTTGAACTGATGATATTTTAAATCATCATAGATTGATGGCATTGAGGCCCTCAATTTTACACTTGTATGTGATTGATGACCTCAATCACTCCCTATAAATATTTACGTTTTACTTATAATTAAGTGTCTATAATTTCCACCAATGTTCTCCTATTCAAAACCCTAATTTGGTGGCGACATTCTCATTTCTCTTTCCCTCTTATTAAAACTAAATTTTATTAACCCTATTTTCGATATGGGTTTTCCACGAAGGATTCTTCTATTTTCAAACTTTTATTTTCAAAAAAATAATTTCAAATTACAAGGACACAATTTATTGATGGATGAGAGAATGTGACACCCCAAGCTTCCACGGTACGCTTCTCTTTGAACAATACAGTAGTGTGTGTTGTATGCAACCTCGAGTTCTAACACACACCACAACCAATCAAACTTGCCATTATGAATAGTAATACCCACGTTTTGAAATTTTATAAATTTTATCATTCAAAATGGACTTAATTTTTGGATTCGTAATATCAAAATTACCCCGGGGTGAAATTTTGGAATTTTTCTGAAAACTTTCAATTTTTGATGAATAGTGAAAAACACTGAGTTATAGTTTAAAACTGAATTGTTATTTAAATAATTATTTATTTTATTTAAATTTATTTTACATCAAACTTTATACATAATACCTATATAAGTACAATGTAATTCATTGGACTCAGTTTATAATAATTTTAGATATATACAATTGTATTGAACTTTTCACCGTCTTTTACCAACATCCTGGGAGAATTTGAAAATTCACATAAAACATAATTTTACAGCTTCTGTGAGTGGAATTTCAAAAATCCGAGATTCATGGTCAATATCAAGGAGTAAAATGTGTTTCAAGAAGATAAAAACAATTTTTGGTGAATAGTAACTTTTTACTTTTATTTACCACGGTTAAAAGTAAATAGGGTAATTAAGGGTAAAAATGATATTATTATTACCCTAACACATGTCCTAATTTTATTGGCTAAGTATAATTAGACCAAAAACATCCTAAGGAATAAAATATGAACCTCTGTGGTCCACATGGATTAGATTAGGACATTTATTATTATTTAATTCAAAGAAGATTTAAAAGAGATAAAATCAAAGTTAAATAACTACAAAAAATTTATATAGGGTTATACATGAGATAAATTAGATTATAAATATTGATTAGAAATATAAAAAGATTTCCTACATAATGATGTTTTATTTATAATTTTTAGACATTAAATAATTTAATTTATTTATGACACAATAGTGATGCAATAATTACCTAATTAATGAAATAATAAAATAATTCATATTATAAATATCAAAATAAATGTAATTTAAGACTTTTTATAAATTTCACTACTTTTATAGGTTAATATAACATATTAGGGTTAGTTAGATGAATTGTTTTAGAAGAAATAATGCTGATATGAATTTAGAAAAAACAAAATACCAAATATTGTCAAAATTGACATAAAGGAGTATTTAAAAAAAATTATATTATTAATTGATATTCTATTCTTAAAAATACAAGGTTCGGCCAAATAACTTAGATAAGGTTATATATATTAATAATGAACCACTTGGGGTTCTCTTGGCTTGTCATAGTAAGTTTATTAATCGTATAATATAAAAATACAAAGAGACATGGGAAATGTCAAACTATATAACTAAGAGTTAAATATAAATGAGAAGGTTAATATAGTGACCCAAACCAGTCTAAAATATATTGGTTGAGTGTATTTATACCCATACCCACCTTATCCTCAAAATAAGTCACTTTGGAGCCATTATAAACCGAATATGAATTTATTATAAAATAATATTTTCAGTTTTTCCTAAGGTTCCCCTCACCCCTCTTATAAAAGGGCACCCCACCTTCTCTCTAATTCACATATTCAAAGCATTTTGGATCGGCCAAACCCTACCCAAATATTCTCTCAACTTCCCTCACTTCATCTTAGAGGCCTTCATTTAGTCAGAAATCCAGCTTATAGAGCCCTTTTGATCAAATCAAAAGGAAGAACCTGAAGAAGAGGTGATAATTTCACCCCCCTCTTTCAAGTTCCATTCTTCTTCCACTTATTCATTATTTGTTATTTCCACTATAAAACAAGAACTATAGTATCTTATATATACTTTGATGTTATTATATATATATTACAACCATATTCACTATTCTATCCATCCTTTGAATGACATGTCACCATACGTGCATGCATACGGCTTACCGTCTCCACGTTGTGGTGTAATTGTTATTCAAAACATTATTATTTGGATGGGTATGATATTGATGTGTAATTGAAGTAAATAATAAATATAACATTATAATGATTCTGTATATATGATATACCATCCAATTATATATTATTTTAATATCAAAAGAATGATATTGTCACTCTTGCGTACGTACGGACTACCGTCTCCGCAAACGCGATGAGATTCATTCCCCATCGTATCCATTTCAGTTGAATTCTCATTTGATGATAAAAAATAATGTTTAAGGACATGATATCTTTTTGTATTTGAATAAAATACAACCTATCCATAAGAAACATGGCTTATGTAGCAAAACATATAAAATAAAATGAGTAAAATAACACCCGAAACGAAGATAATACTATGATATTATTAACAAAGAAATGTTAAAAGATAATATATAATATTATATTAATGTATATGATTCTTGTATAATTTAATAAAAATTATTTAACCATTATATAAGAGGATAACCTACCCTCTATCGAGTAAAAGTACAAGGTAAGGTTTTATTTCACAATCTCTTCATTATCCAAGGTTGTTTATATGTAATTATCTACTGGGACCTCTTTATCATCCACATCCTTGTTTCTTAAAAATGTATTTCAAAACATTCTTACTATTTTATGGACTATGGGATAAAGTCATTTCTACCTTTGTTTGACTTTTTATAAGATGTTTATAAAGGAATCTTTCCGTCATTTTCCAAACAAGGTCCTTTTTAACCTTTTCAACAAAATTAAGGTAAGAATGTCTTTTTTTTAACTTATACGGTGGGTGCAGCTATTTTACACCATTATAAAATCGTCTAAGATTCCCTTAAAAGCATATAAGAATATTTTCAAAGTAAATGTTTTATTTTATAATTAGGTGGATTTTTAATTATTTCAAAAAATAGATATTTCTCTCAAATAGTTTTGATTTCATCTATGTCCACATCCTTTGATGGATTTTAAGCTTATTTGAAGTTGATTTATTATGATACAAAACATCCATATAGTATTGAAGGTTTTGTGATATGTTTGACTGTGGATGTGTTATTTTTATACCATTCATGGTTTATGGAGAAAGTATTGACATTTTGAATGCTGATTTTAATATGAATGTCTATGTTATGTTTAAACCTGTTCATATGAGGAATGCATAGGACTTAGTAAGTGATGGGTGGAGCCCACTATAGCTCCTAGATGAATCAGTAGGTCTCATGAGACATACTAGTGTCTTTTCACAAGGCCATGACAAAATCTTATTTGTAGTCTTGGAACAAGGCCTTGAATATGTGGTTATGATAGTTTGGCTTTATGCATTCCATCATTATGAAAGAGGTTACTGATATTGCATGTGATTATTAGATTAGTAGAATATATATATGAATAAGTAAATGGAATTATTTCATTTTATTTCTGCCATATTATGCTGAAGTTCATGTTTAAAAGGCTTTTGTTTTAGTTATACATTTCCTTAAATGTTTATGCTTATTTATGAAGGTTTCTGCTATATTGTTATCCTTACTGGGAATCTGAGCTCACCCATTTATATGTTTTATTTTTCCCAGGACGTGAAGAGGTATTTTATGAATGACCTGTTGGGATAATATGAGGGGATTTGAGTGTGGTCTATGGAGAAAAGATGTTGTTGTAGTTTTTCACTTTATGATGTAATGTAAACTTTATGAATGTATCTAGTGATTCCAAGGCTACTAAACTAATCGGTCCTTCGAGACTTGATCTTTTGTGATCATGCCAATGTTATGTAATAATGCACCAACTCTGGGTAACTGGGGTTGAGGCCTTACAATCATTGCCTCATTCGTCCAAAACACAACCAAATCCTGCCACTGCAGGGGAAGAATGCCCAGAGGGACTCGCTGTAGAATGTCTGGCACACCTACAAATGGTATCCAATGATCTATATTCACCCTTTACTTGTAATCCTCCCATAATTTTCAGCATATGGCCATACATACGGCCTGAAACTCATCTAGATAGGATGTTAAATTATCCTGTGAAAGAATAGTCAGTAGATTCAACAATAATAAAAAAATTATTATGAAAAATTAAACATTGAATTTACTTGAACCACCCTCCATAATCTGTCAATAGTATCCTATGGGAAAGAATTCCAATCATGAGTCGTTAGGGGGAATCTATGTGGGTTCCTTATCATATTCCCAAACTGACGAATCAATATAGTAGCACCTTCTCCGACTGGGTGGAATGTGTCATCAAATAACTAATCCAATCGGGCTCTAGAGTTCCAAGATTGAACTCCTCTACCAGGACATCTGTGTCAGCTAGAAGACACACTAGATCCTAATAAACATAAATTCAAAATTCAATTACAATATAACTAAATTTTTAATTAAAATTTTGAAACAGTTAGGGAAATAAACACAGAAAATTACAATCAAGTAATATAGTTAAATCAAGTAATATAGTTCAATCAAGTCATATATATCGACAACATTAGGTGAACCACTTTGATCACCCTATGACATACCTATATTAAAAATATATAGTTAAATCAAGTAATTTTTATACATATATAACTCATAAATATTTTTACAAAAAATATGGGGAAATAATTACAATTTTCAATAATCATGCAAGTCTATAACATCTCATTCAATGGCCTCTCTGGCCCATTTTATATCTTCATCTCATACATGTACTATTGTTTGGTCAAGTGTTTGATCAGGAAATGTGACAACATCAAGTTCCTCTTGATCAATCAGAAACACCCCTCTTCTAGACATTTTCACCAAAACATTCCAATCAGAATCAATGCCAACAAAGTAAAATCGCTCTGCCTGCGATGTCAATACGAAGGGCTCATTGCTTACTCACTCAACTTTTTACAGCATATTGTTAAAGTTTAATGACGTAAATTGGAAGTTATAAACTTTTTTTCAATGAATTAGATCATCCCCAATCACACCTTAACAATATGTGTTTTAATCCACAACCAAACATAACCACAATAATATCCCTCAGCAATCAATAATAATAACCCGAATCAACAAAAGAACAACCAAAACCACTATTTTGTGTGGCTCGATTCATGTCAACATCGCTAATATGAAATTGGAATCTGTTAGCAACCAATGACTTATAGCGACAAGCTGTAATAAATGGGCCATCAGCTAGTTAGTTGAGTTCTTCGCTCACATTATGGGTACTTAAATCATGTATCTTTTGAATTTTCAAATTTCACATAGTTCAATGGATAAAGTATTGTTAAAATACAACTAATTCCACTATAAAAATATTAAATCAATTATTTTTACAAACATGAGTCTTGAAACAGTCATGAAATGTGTTAAAATGATGTTTTTGGATTTAATAGTCAGTTTCACAGGGCCTTTCATGTTTCAACTCAGTGATATGTGTCCAAAATCACAACATAAGAAAAAATAAGTAATAAAATAAATATAGAAATAGAAGACACATAAACTATAAAACTTACTGTATCAATGTCATAACTGATGGAGTGTTGAACAACACATATCAATGAGCTTGAACCCACTCATCGTTGTGCACATCAAACATTATTCCTTCTCCAATTGGACCGTCATCATTCTGGGAGGGTTTATATATCTTTGTTTCAACCTAATCAATATATGAAGTACAAAAATAGGTACACTCATACATTAAATATCCCTTGGAAATTGAAGCTTCCAGAAAAGCTTTTTTGCACAAATATCATTTCAATGTATTTAAGTATCGCTCAATTGGATACATCCACCTAAATTGCATGGGACCTCCAACAATGACTTCACCAGTTAAATTCACAGTCAAGTGAACCATGAAATCAAAAAAATATGGTGGGAATAGTTTATGTAGGTGACATAATGCAAATAAAATCTTATCCTGCTGCTTTTTCAAATCACTCATGTGGTGATTTCTTGAATAGAGCTATCTAAAAAAATTAAAAACATCAATCAACGGCTCAGTAACCTGGGTAGGTAAGAAATCACGAATTTCTATAGGAATTAACTATTGAAGTAGTATATGATTATCATGAATTTTTGACCCCTGTAATGTCATGCTCGTCATATTGACACGCTTGGAAATATTATAGAAATAACCATATGGCACCTTAACGGTCTTCAAAATTGATATAAATGTATGTTTCTCTTTTTTACTCATTGTGTACTGTGCTTCAGAAATGTATGCCCGATTACATTCACCCAGTTTTAAATGTAAAGGTTTTCTCAATCCTATTTATTGAAAATCAAATCGAGTATTAGCATTATCCTTTTATTTCCCCTTGATGCCTAAAATGGTGCACAATATATTGTCACATACATTTTTTTCAATGTGCATCACATCCAAATTATGTCTTAAAATATTATATTTCCAATAGGGAAATTCAAAAAAATACTCTGTTTCTTCCAATTCTGATTGTGATGTCTATTTGTGGAAAGAATAGAAGGAAATGTAGGAGATAATGAATCATGAAAATCATACATTATATGGAAATTTTCTTGATTTAGTTGTTCCCAAATTTGAACCCCAGACAGTATTTTTGGTGATGGTTCATACTCTCTATTCCTATAAAATGACACACGGTCTTTTCTGAACCTGTGCAATGGAGGAAGAAAGCATATGTGACCAATATATGCCCTCTTTCTACAATTCTTAATCCATATAGATTTCTTACTCTGATTACAACAAGGGAAGGTGATTTCACCTTTTGTACTCCAACCTGATAAGTTAGCATATGCTGGAAATCATTAATTGTCCATAACAAAGTGGCCCAGAGTCTAAAAATTTCGTTAGCTGCCAAGTCAAAAGTCATTACACCATCGAACCAAAATTCTTACAGCTCATCAATCAAAGATTTCATATAAACATCGATTTTTTTCACTAGGTCCTCTCGGTCCATTAATTAGAATAGACAGTAACAAAAATGGTTGTTTCATACATACCCATGGGGGAAGGTTTTATTGAACCAACACCACTGGCCACATACTATGAGTTTCACCAACCATAGACCTAAATGGTTTAAAACCATCTGATTCCAAACTCAGTCGAACATTATGATCATCCTATGAATTGTTCGGGTGTCTTTGATCAAACTCTTTCCATGCCAAAGAATCTACTGAGTGAGTTAATTTATCAACCACTTTGTTTCTATCTGATTTCCAATTCATCAATTTAGAGATTTTAATTGACACAAATAATATCTTTATTCTTGGTTTTAGTGGTAAATAACTTATCTTCTTATCGACAACTTGTTTCCCTTGATTCAAGACTCTTCTAGAAAGAATCTGACAATCCTGATTAATCTCGTTGGACTTCCACCTAGATGTATGGAAAATAGTACAATTACATAATTGCACATTCTCTTTTATGAACAACATACAATTATTTCAGAACGCATCAATGGTATCATATGTAAAACCAAGATCATCGGTCAACTTCCAAGCTTGATAGAATAACTATGGAATCTTCACTCGAGTAGGGAGTACCTTCTTCAACAATACCAACAACATGTCGAATGAAATGTCTGACCACTGGTTCAAGTCCTCCATGTGTAACAATTCAATGATGAAATATAATTTACTAAATTTAGTGCATCCATGATATAATTTAGTACGCGCATCATCAAGAATATCTAAGAACTTGAATGCTTCTCCATATGAAAAATAATGATGATTACTCGATCCAACATCGTTATTTACAACATTACTATCCTCAGGTTGAAAATGACGCATCATATCATTGAGAATTATGTTCATCAGATCAATTGTTCACAAATCAACATACATATGAATATTTTATGATTGATGACATGAAACAGACTCTTCTCCATGACGTGTCCATTTCTTATAGTTTTTCAAAAACCCATTCAAAATCAATTGTTCACAAACACTATCTTGTTTTAAGAGATATCTATTTTCACATTTTTTGCATGGATAACTAATCAAATCACTTGGAAATCCATTGGTGAAATCCATAAATCGCTTAATCCCATTATAATATTCAGCATCAAACCTATCTTTCATATCAATCCAGCTCTTATCCATGTCTGTATTTAATAGAAAAAATAATTGAAATATCTTATTTAAATTCTAAAAAACTCATATCATTAAAACATAAAAACCAATGAGTTCAAAGAAAATTTTAAGGACAAAAAACCTATCTTGGAGGTTTGGTGATGAATAAAAAAATATTTTCTCTGATAGGTCTCTCTGGGAAATATAATTTTCATAAATAAGCTGTATAACAGATTGCAAAAGTCAAAAAATAACTTACCTACAGAGGACTCGACCGCGGGTAATGGGGTGCGACTCGATTGCGGATCCATGACAGCACAACGTATTGATGACAGGGGTTCGACAGCTGGACTCAAAAGGAGAAGAACTGTTGGACCAAGCATGAGAGTGGTTCAAAAAGGCAACTAAATAAGTAAAAAAAACACATTATAATATAAAAAATTAATTATTTATGGTGAAATATATGTTATATGAAAAAATTTTATATTGTAAAGAGTTTTTTAAGGAACAAGAGAAGTATATGTAGTCAGGTATAGATCAATAATCTTAATTTGTTTTATGTATATTATTTCTGGTATATAATTTATATACACTATGGAAAATATAAATAATTAGGTATGTGAAGGAATGTTACAATGGAGGTTGAAAATTGTGTAGTGAAAAAAACTAAGGAGTCATAGAGTAAGATAAAAATAAAAAATAGGTTTTCATATTTGATAGATTAGGATGATCTATCACATATTGAATAGGACCAAATATTTTAACAATGAATATATGTGATAAAAAACCGATTAGATAAAAATGAAAAGTATTGGAAAGTCTACAAATATTATTTTGATAATAATTTATTATGTCATATTTTCAATTCATGTCAATATATTGATCGGAAAAAATATCTTATCAGATGAATTAAATATGACATGAAAATAGTCCTAAAGTGAGAAAATGATAAATTTTTGGATATTATTAACCTTATAATTGAAGTTTTTTGATAAAATACAACTCACCGGAGGGGTGTAGTGGGGTTAAGAGGGAATGACCGCGGGACTGCCCAGCGCGGAGGCAGGGGTTGCCGGGGTGTCTCGAAGTCATGGGGGGCAGCGCAAAGGCAAGGGGGTAGGGGGTCATTGAGGACATGGGGCGCGCAACACAGAGGCATAGGGGTGGGGGTCGCCGGGGTCACCGGGGGGCACAACACGGAGGCTTGGGGTGGGGGTCGCTGGGTCGCGAGGGTGTCTCCGAGTCATGGGGGGCGTAGTGCGGAGGTAAGGGGATTAGGGTCGCCGGGGGTATCGGGGTCACGGGGAGGGTGAACTGTGAGGTCGCGGGGTTAGGGTGGGGATTAGGTTGCGGGGTCGGGGAGGGTACACGAGGGGGGTCGCCGGGGGTATCGGGGTCATCAGGAGGGTGAACAGGGAGGTAGCGGGGTCGGAGAGGGGATTAGGTCTCCAGGTCGGGGAGGGGAAATGTGGGGGGGGGGGAAATTAGTTTCGGGGTGTAAAAATATAGAGACCACCATTAGGCAGTCGCTACTAATATCAAAAGCGATCACCAAATGGGGGTCGCTGTATTTACCCCAACTCGAAAGCTAAAAATTCTACTAGTGGTAAAAGAAAAAATCTAAGAGTAAAAACCTAAAAACATGTTTAATACATGTGTGTAGAAGTTTTTTTTGAGGATTTATTGTCATTAACCCTTCCCACACTCTATTATATACAATTTTTATTCACATTCAATGTGAAACACATGCTCTCTTTTCCTTAAAAAGTTATATGTTCCAAAGATTCCCTTCTCTTCCATTATAAAAGGATCCACTACCCCTCTACCTTTCCACACATCGAAATAACCATCAAAAAATCCCATAACATACCATAATATCTACTAAAAAATCTCCCTATTTCCTAAAAGCATTCACCTTTCCAAAATACTAAGCTAAGGTGACTTAAGGTGGTGACCAAATGAGATCATCAAAAAAGAGATGTTATATTTTCCTCTGCACTTTATTAATTATTTTATACATATACCATTAATACATGAGATTATTATAAAAACATTATTATTAATATTATTGTATGTTTTTATACTAATTTTACAATCATTTTGTACCTTCCTCAAAAATCATTGAGAAAAAGAAAACATCATTATGCGTGTGTACGAACTACCGCCTCCATGAATGATGTGTTCTATTTATCACCACCACCTTTAATGTATCATTAAAAAGGTTATTTAATAAGTTAATATTAAATTTTTAAAATTATAATGATTCTGAAATTATAATATATTTTATTTTATACCTCCATTCTATTTTGAAAAAATGAGAGAATTGTATGTGTGTACGTGCAAACTACCACCTCCACATGATGATGTTTCTATTTAATTTTCCACAATAACTAACATGGGGGGAATAAAACTTGTATTTAATGTTTTCAAAATTAATTTACTAAAACATTTACATTCTATAAATATAATATTACAAATTATATAAGTGATACTAAAAATAAACGGCTATAATAAATTTAAATGCTAAAAGGGACATATCAAAGTACCTTTTCTAATTTCTGTCCATTCATAGAAAACCTTTTTTACTATATGAATTTTCTTCTAATAGAATAATATAAGGAATAATAATCTAAAATTATATATATTATGATACTATATTATAAATATTTGACCTTGGTGAACATACTAGGAATTTTTTTTCAAAATTGATTGAAGAACATCAAATAACTAACATAAGATGAAACAATGTAATAAATTGGTGACAAATGATGATAAATAAAAGTTATAAAAATAAATACATAGGGATAAGGTTCTTATGAATTTTTTTCAAAAACTGAATTTTATTATTCCTAATGTTAAGTGCAAGTGAAGAGCCCTTTTAAACATGAGGGAAGGGTTACTCTCTCCATCACCCTTCATTAAGGCATGATTTGATATTATGCAACAATCTTAATATTTATGGTGTAACTATTGATACATTGATTTTTAATTTCATGAATTATTTATTACCTATGAAAATTCACTTCAATTGATGTTATACATTGTTTTGTGATACAATAGATGCATTCCCTAATATATAAGGGTATTCCATAAATCAAATTTTTTCTTGAATTACAGTGTTTCTCCTAGACTTTTATCTTTCTTTTTATATGGTGTGCCCTATTTCTATATTTGTAGATCACTTATAATTATAAATATTGTTTAATTATGAGTTTTAATTCATATTTAAAATTAAAATTTGTGAAGAATAATTATCATCCTCTTAAATAACGATTTCCCCGCCTTGTCCATAATTTCCCTTCCTAATAATGTTATCTTTTTTAAATTAGAAACCTAATTAAGTGTTATCTCATGTAAACTTCATATTTAAAGTCTAATATTTTCAATGTAAATTTTTATTATCTTCTTCCTTATGATTTAGTATTTCAATAAATTTGTTTTAAAAAATTTAAATTGATCCCCTGAACCACCCTCATTACTTTTTGATTACACATTCTCATTATTTGTATCTATTTCACAAAATATTCTTCTACCCATGTTTTAACCATGTTGTTAAGCCATTTACTCTTAGATGTTTAATTTTACCATTACTTGTTTTCTGAGGTAACTAAATTTATTCTAATAAATTTATTTTTAATGATAAAAATAAAATGTTCCTTATTAGATAATTTGAACCAACAAATTATAAATATGAAATGAAATTTTTTAAAAAATTATATGTGTAAGAAAAATTAATTTTAGCATTAGTACATGTAACATACAAAAAACCATTTTTAGAAAAAAGTATATTTTTAAGTATAATATCTTCGTTTAGGATAATTTTATCAAAGTTATTGATTATATTTTAATTAATTTGTTATTATTATTATAATAATATTTAATTCACATTAAAACAATGAAAAAACCTAGTTCCTCAATTTGAAAATTTTATTAAAAGAAAAATATGAAAAATGATTTTCATTAATAAATTACATAAATTTTCTAAAATTTTAAGAGTTAGTTTTATATATCAATTTAGTATTTAAAAGTTATTAATTTAACATTAATTTTTTTTCAATATTAAAAAGGGCTACAAAGACTTTTATAGAATTCTTTTATAATAAAAGTGATAGTTTTTAGAAAAAATCAATATTGTTACTATTCACATAAAATTAGATTAGTTCATAAAATATAAAACTCAATGAGAAACATTATAACTCAAGAATGAAAAATGAGTTATAATATACCCTTATAATTTAGAGAATACATCAAATGATTTAATTCCTTCTTCTCTTGGGAATCCTTATGATTTATCATTTTATTATTCCTTGAATCATTATTATAAAACACACTTACCCATCATGGGTTTGATCATGAATATGATTTATATATGATTTATTTCCTCATGTGGCATGAATATTGTTTCAGATAGAAATAAGGCTTCGTCAGGGAAATGGAATGGTCCAACGGAGATCAGTCAATACATCCCTTATATATTTTGAAGGAGACGCCAAAGTTAATTGTTTCTGACAAATTTCTTATCCCCATGATAGTTTTCTATTTTCAAATGGTTTTCCAATGGGTTTGTTAGAGAAATAGGAAATAATCAATGATTCTGTATCCATCGGGACTTGATTTATAATGGATTTTTTTGTTTATGTGTTTTGACCTACGATGCATAATAACTCGCATTGGTCAAGATGATGGTAGACCAGGCTTATCACACCCTCTTCGAGGGATTTATTTCTTACTATGATACTCTTTTATAGATTTAATATATCTTCTTAGACCAATCATTAATTCCATAGTATAATATAGGTTGTCCCATGACTAGAAATCAATTATTATCATGTGTGGAATTTAGAATAATCTATATGTACACGAGTTTCTTCTTCAATGGAGATATATATATATGTACATGAGGGTCTCTATTGATGGTATCCTCTTCTATATTACTTATAGATTCTTTGGTTGTTACTACATCAATGCTAGTTTTCTTTCTATACAGTGAGGCACTATGTATTGTATTATCATCTTGGTAGATGAAGGTCACTCTGGAGTTTATATTCATCTAGGTTGACGAAGGTCACTTGGGAGTTTATTTTCATCTAGGTAGATGAAGTTCACTCTTATGTTTATCTTTACCCAGGGAGACGAGAATTGTTTGATGATGGGATCAAACCCATAAATAGGATTCCTATGAATCATTGTCAAAGAAATCAGAACCCAAGTAGTTTTGTACCTATTAATGGGGAATATCATACCTTTTAAGGTCATGTGATGAGGACTCAACTGTAAAATTTAGCATCATGTGGCAAGGATGTAACACCCCGACCCCTCTAGACTGGAGCCGGTGCATTACTTGTGATATTGGCATGGTTAGAAGGAATGAAAATCCTGAAGGAACGATTAGTTTATTAGTCTTGATGAAACTAGATACATAGATGTAACACAAATTACATTGAAAAAGGTTACAAGATACAATACATAACAAAACTAAAAACTACGACCACACAAACTCAATAAAAGACCTTCTCTTCATCACCTGTTGAAGGTAAACAATGAAAGGGATGAGCTCAAATTCTCAGTAAGGTTTAGAAAAAGCGGAAGCATGAGTACAATAATAAATGAATCACAGACAATATGACATAATCAAAATGGCATAGTGAATAAATGAATAACTAATGCCATTAATAAACTAAAAAATGAAACTGCATCCATAGATTTTGTCATAGTGAAAATATCATGGATAATGATAATAACTGATAATGAATAAAGAGAATTCTTATTAATTGGATGTCATGTATCTAGCACATGAAACCATAATACCGTTTGAAACGGTTTAGTTCTGTGGGTAGAAACCCGTTTGATTTTTGGAAACAAACTCGAAGGGTTTGTCGCCAAATTGTTTGTCTCATGAGACCTACTGATGTATCGAGGGGCTATAGCGGGCCCCACCCACCACTGCATTTCCAAATCATTCTTTATAAATTTATTCAATAAAAGATAAATATGCCTCTTCAATATCCGTATAGAGTATATTATACATATTCATCAATACTTGCATAATAAAAATAACTTTCCAAATAAACACCGTATGTAAGATGGTATACAGTTTAAACAAAAAACATATACATGACATAATATTATGGATATTTAATATAATTTCAAATGAAAAGTGATCTAAAATGGGTAGTAGGTACACCACAGTAGGATTATTAGGTGCATAATACAAAGTTAGTCACAACGATAAGGTTGTGGAGACAGTCCTATATCACAATGTAATTAGTCGAATCATATGACCATAACATAATGAACATAAAGTCAATCATTGAATAACAAGAATGTAAAATGAATCATGTTATTATATATCAAATGGAATTACACATATACCACATACAAGAAATAAGTCGTGAACAATGAAAATCTCACAGAAATGAAAGTGAGATGAGAAACCCCTTACCTTCTGTTTGAGTGTGTTCTTCGTTTGTTCTAATGACCTGAATAATCAAATTAGCTTCATTAATTAATATTTACATAACCTCTTATACATTTAATTGATTTATTATAACCTTATTACATTCATTAATGGCCCTTTCTATGGGTTCCTTTGGTTCAATTTTAATGTTTTGGAAGCATTTTCTCCCTTGATTTTCATGGTTCGTTACTTGTTTCCATGAATAGAAGTTCATTTGAAATAGGGTTAAACATCAAGAATTCTTAATACATATTATTAATGAAATTATGGAGATATAAATGATCTTATAATGATTTTGGTTTATATACCATGATGATTATGCTTTAGTTAAAACATTAATGATGTTTGTTTAGATTGTTTTAATGGCTCTTTGATAATAACAACCTCATTTTGTCTTATAAATTAGAACCATGATTACAAAAGAATTCCAGAACCATGTGTGAGTCATAACACATATATTATAACCTGGTTCATCCATATAAATGGTTTCATGACCAAACTTAAAATAATTAATGCGAATAGAAATCACATTGTCTATGATGTCGGTAATTCGACACGTCACAGATAATATTTTTAATTCCTTGAACAAGTGGGGGAAAGAAGAAGAATGATGATGAATTTATCATGAACATTAGAAAATCCAGAATATAAAAGATTCTAGAGATTTCATTCCTCTTGGGTAAGAAGATATAAAGGAATAATAAATAAAGAACTCAAGATAAAAGAATAATTTTGAAATCGATTACAAAAAATCGGCAGCCTAACGGCTACACAACATGGTTTTTGAAAATATTAAAAAGAGAGGGGACAAGGGTCACCTATCCATAAATGAATCATAATATATAGTAGATCAAGAACAAGGAGAAAAATAAGAACATGGTATGGAAACTTGAAGGATATACCACATAAAAGAGAACATGAAAGGAAAAAAGAAAGAAATTGATAATTTCCATACATTGTGGAGTAACCCTTAGAACAAGAAAGTTGGGACCTTGGGAACTTGAGGAAACCATGGGAGGAATAATATAGAGGTATGGAGGCCAGAACATCGTTGAGGTAGAATTGGGAATGGATTCAATGAAGGGAAGAGTTGGTGTTTATAGTAAAAGTGAGGGATTATTTTAAAAAATTTCAAGGGACACCTCATGAGTGGTTTTTTCAAAACCATGGGCTTGACCATGGTATTTGCCCATGGTATAAGCCACATGGGACACCTCACATATTATTTAACTATACACAAGTCGACCAAATTTATGACATCATTATTATATCATTAATGAGGTCATTAACAAACTGAAACTAAAAACTGTATTTTTTACTATTCACTGAGAAATCAATTGTTTTAGAAAAATTCCCAAAATTCAACCGAAAAATTTATCGACGTGTATATTTCAAAAGTGAAATAAATTTTTTCAAAAATAATTTTCTAAATATTATAAATTTAATTTTTAAATATGGTCATAGTTAATTCAAAAAATAACAATCTTAAAGTGTAATTAGTTTTATTTCTCATTGAAAAACTAATTAAGATATCATTATCTTATTTCCTTAAGAAAATAAAATAATAATATTATTTACTATTCATATGGGTCATATTACTATTCATATTACTATTCATATGAGTATGTTACTATTCACCAAAAATCAAGTTTTTTCAATCAGACTCCAAATGACTTACTGAACATAACTCTAGATGACCATTTTTCGAAATTCAAAACATAGATGTGAGAAATTTATGTTTAATGGCTAGGTTTTAACTATCTGGTAAATAACATATTGTTTTTTAAAGGAACACAGTGATGAAGAGAATGTAACTCAATGATGAATAGAGAAACATAACATAAAATGTTTGGGGTACTACATTATTCCCTCCTTCAGAAAATTTCATCCTCAAAATTTACAAAATATTACCTAAAAAGATTCAGGTATGACTTTAACATAAGCTCATTAGGCTCTCATGTTTATTCCTCCATCTTATGGTTCCTCCATAGAACCTTTACCGGATGAGTCGTCCGATTTCTCAATAATTGTTCTCTAGTATCAAGAATCTTGATAGTCTTTTCACAATAAGATAGATCTGGCTGAAGTTCTACTTCTTCATAAGTGAGTACATGTGTTGCGTCTGGCGTGTACTTTCTTAACATTGCCACATGGAACACATTGTGAACCTTAGAGAGACTTGGCGGCATTGCCAAACGGTAAGCTACGACACCAATTCAGTGCAGAATTTCAAAAGGTCTGATGTACCTAGGACTTAACATTCCATTCTTTCTGAATCGTATAATACCCTTCCATGGAGATACCTTTAAGAAAACGTGATCTCCTTCTTGAAACTCTAAATCCTTCCTTTGGTTATCTGCATAGCTCTTTTGCCTACATTGAGCTATTTTGATATGGTTATGGATAATCTTTACCTTTTCCATTGTTTCTTCAACAAGTTCTGGGCCCATGAGCTTTCTTTCACCAACCTCATTCCAGCAAGTTGGTGTACGACATCTCCTCCCATATAATTCTTCATAGGGTGCCATCTGAATACTTGAATAGAAGCTATTTTTGTAGGAAAATTCCACAAGAGGTAAATACTGATCCCACATGCCTTGAAAATCAAGTAAACAAGACCTCAACATTTCTTTAAATGTTTGAATAGTTTGTTCTGATTGTCCATCAGTTTTTGGGTGGTAGGAAGTGCTCAAACTAAGATCAGTATCTAGGGCCTTCTGAAGACTTTTCCAGAATATTGATGTAATATGTTGATCACGATAAAAAAAATCTATAGGGTTACTCCCTGAAGTCTCACAACTTCATTAATATATATTCTTGCTAGACGTTCAAGTGGTATATCTTCTCTTATAGAAAGAAAATGTGCTGACTTGGTAAGACGATCAATAGTGACCCATATTGCATCGTTCCTTCTAGGAGTATTTGGTAGTCCCATGACAAAGTCCATCGTGATATTATCCCATTTCCACTCAGGTATGAGAAGAGGTTTTAATAATTCTCCAGGTTGTTTCCTTCCAGCTTTCACTTGTTGACAAACTATACATCCTGACACAAAATAAAAAATCTCCCTCTTCATGTTGTCCCACCAAAAATGTTCCTTCAAATCTATATACATCATAGTGCTACAAGGGTGTATAGAGAAATTAGAACTATTAGCATCATCCATCAATTCCCTTTTTAGATCAGGTATATCAAGAACACAAAGTATCTTCCCAAATTTCAAAATTCCATCTTCATATAAGAAGTCACTCAATCTCCCATCATTCACAGCTTTAATCTTATTTTGAAACTCCTCATCATCATCTTGAGAACTTTTTATCCTTTCTAGTAAATATGGCTTGGCATCCATTTGAAAAATCATTGATGTTTCACCTTCCATGGTTATTCCCATATCCATCTTTAATAGATCCATGAAAATAGGATCCATTTAAACTCTTATCTTGTTCAAAACTACATGATCCTTTCTGCTCAAATCATCTACCACCTTATTTTCCTTCCCCGGTTGGTAGTATATCGTGCAATCATAATCCTTGAGTAGTTCAAGCCATCTAGTTTTCCTCATGTTGAGTTCTTTCTCTGAGAAAATATACTTTAAACTCTTGTGATCAGTATAAATCTCACATTTTTCACCATATAGATAATGTCTCCATATCTTCAAAGAAAAAATTAAAACAGCTAACTCAAGATCATGAGTAGGATAGTTTTTCTCATTAACTTTTAGCTGTCATGATGAATAAGCAATAACCTTGTTATTTTCCATAAGGACACAACCACGTCCTTTATTTGAAGCATCACTATAAATAACAAACCCGTCATTCCCCGATGGTAGAGTCAATATAGGACCATTGACTAATCTTCACTTCAGTTCTTCGAAAAATTCTTCACAAACTTTTCCCCAAACAAATTTAACCCCTTTATGTGTGAGCTTCGTTAGCGAGTTAGCTAGTTAGGAAAAATTCTGTATGAAACGCCGATAATAACCTGCTAAACCAATAAAACTGCGTACCTCAGTTATGTTTGTTGGTGTGGGCCAACCTTGGATTGCCTTTGTCCTTGCAGGATCATCTACGATTACATCCTTAGAGAAAATATATCCTAAAAAAGAAACTGACTGAAGCCAAAATTAGCACTTTCTAAACTTCCCATATAATTGATTTCTTCTAAGAGTTTTCAGAATAGTTCGCAAATAATCATCGTGGTCTTCATATATTTTTGAGTATACCTGGATATCATCGATGAATACCACAACCAAGTTATCAAGATATTCCTTGAAAACTCTATTCATTAAATCCATGAAAACAGAGGGTCCATTTTTCAGTCCAATAGGCACCACGGTAAACTCATAATGCCCATACCTGGTTTGAAACGCTGTTTTCAGAATTTCTTCCTTCTTCACACTCAATTCATGATATCCAGATCGAAGGAAAATCTTTGAAAAGTATTGAGCTCCATGATGTTGGTCAAATAAATCATCAATCTGGGGTAAGGGATACTTATTGTTTATTTTAATAGCATTGATTTCTCTATAATCAATGCATAGCCTCATTGATCCATCTTTCTTCTTTACAAACAAGATCAGGGATCCACGTGGAGAAACACTAGGTCGAATAAATCATTTATCACTCAACTCTTCTAGTTGTTTCTTTAACTCCACTAACTTTACATTGGCCATTCTATATGGGGTCTTTGATATAGGACTTGCACCAGGAATTAAGTCAATGGAAAACTCAATTTCCTGCTTAGGAGGATGTCCAGGTAAATCCTCTGGAAACACATCAATGTATTCTTTCACTATATGAACAAATTAAATTTGAATTTTTCATTCCTCACCCATAGATATTGGGTTCTCTTCGTCTCCAAGAATTGCATTCAATAGAGCTACTGGGGGTGGGTCTAGATAAGAATCAGATGACAAAGTCTCCTCTCTAAAGATAAGAGATTCTACACCATTTTCAAAAATTGTAACTTACTTTTTCTTGCAATAAATCCTCACATCATAATTTTGGATCCAATCCATACAGAGAATTATATTAAATTTAGTCATGGGTATGATGATAAGGTTAGAAACTAAAGCACGTTTTGGTGTTTGGAGGGGGACTAGTCGACATGCCTTTGTTGCAATGATACATCCCATGGGAGTTTTGACTGAAAACTCCTTTCTTAAATAAAATTCAACATATCTAATTTCTATGGAAAAATAAAAAGATATAAATGAATGTGATGACCCAGAATCAAATAAATAGTTGGCTAAGTTTGAGGAAACAATTAAAGTACCTGTCACCATGTCACTAAGAACTTCAACTTCCGCAGTTGTAATTTCATAGGCTCTCCCTTACTCTCGTGGATTTTTCTAAGGCATGTTTCCTTGGTGCTTAGGAAAATCATTTGCATAGTGTCCCATCTCTCTCCAATTATAGCATTGAACATCATTGAATTGTTTCTTCCCCTTGGATTCATCATATCGATGACCCTTTTCTATGCAGTTATAGAAGACTCCCTTGCCTTTCAAGCATTTCCCAGGATGATTCTTTCCACAGTTCATGCATAATGGGAAACTATTCATTCCCTTTCTCTTCTTTGGTGCTTCTCCTTTTCCTTTGTTATCAGAATACCGCTTCTTATCATGGTTTCCTTTGAAAAAATTTGATCTAGAAAATTCCTTCTCTGTTTTGATGGCACTTGATACAATTTCATCATATTATGAAAATGATTGAGAATCCAATGACCTTCGAAGAACTATCTTAAGACCTTAAAATAAATGATCAATCTTCTATTCTGAGTCACGAACATAATCCACGACATACCTGGCTAGTCTTGTGAAGGTAGCCTCATACTCTGCAACACTGTCGTCTTCCCGTTGTTTCAAGCCAAGGAATTTCCTCTTCATTTCAGTTCATTGCTCACGAGGGAAATATTTTTCGTTTAATATTTCCTTAAAAGTCCTCCATTCCATATCCTCTATCTCTTATTCCTCCATTGTATTTTGAATCAAGGACCACTATTGATCAGCATCTCCCTTGAGACAATATACTGCCAGTACTCCCTTTTCATTTTCATTGCATCTTAATTCCATGAATATCTTTTCAATGAACTTGATCCATTGCTCAGCTACCACTAGATTAGTAGTCCCACTGAAATGTGGGGGCTTCTGCAGCATGAAACAATCCAACACAGGTGTTGAATGGTTTTTCGTTACAACTTAAGTAAGTTGTCCCAATATGGTCATGATCTGATCTTCTCCAACAGTAAGGAGATCCCTACCTTGCCCATGAGTATTGATTCCCCTTCTTCCATTCGAATAAATTTCTAAATAATGGGATACACTAGATTAGTTTATGAATCTCAAATAGAAAATAACTCAACAAAGATTGAAATTCTATGCATAGATAATGTTATAAACATGGTTCCTCTATGGAAAAATTTACATTAACTCCTTCATAATCTCTTTTAAAGAAAACATGAATTATCCTAAGCATATACCTTGGGAGTGTCGTAACCATGAGTGCATCAAGGCCCGTTGTCGTGCACCCATTCCCGTTTGAGTGTAGCTTAAAGTGGTGTTTTCGGGTTTTACCCCTAGATACATCGGTGTCAGAGGCACCTCTACCTGCTCGTATCCAGACATGGACGTATTGCATTAAATATCCACATAATATATTCCTTACCAAAATACCTGGATTTTCTTGTATGTTAATCCTCAGATACTACCTTAGGGATTTGTTCCCTACTATAGATTTCTTACTCCGATTTCCATGTTTTCTACTAAACTTCCTCTGATACCAACTGTAACACCCCGACCCCTCTAGACTGGAGCTGGTGCATTACTTGTGATATTGGCATGGTTATAAGGAATGATAATACTGAAGTAATGATCAGTTTAGTAATATTGAAGAAACTAGATACATAGATGTAACACAAATTACATTGAAAAAGGTTACAAGATACAATACATAACAAAACTAAAAACTGCGACCACACGAACTCAATTAAAGGCCTTCTCTTCATCACATGTTGAAGGTAAAAAATGAAAGGGTTGATCTCAAATGCTCAGTAAGGGTTAAAATAAGAGTAAGCATGTTTACAATAATAAATGAATCACAAACAATCTGACATAATAAAAATGTCATAGTGAATAAATGAATAACTAATTCCATTAATAAACTAAAAAATGAAACTGCATCCATAGATTTTGTCATATTGAAAATCTCATGGATAATAATAATAACTGATAATGAATAAATAGAATTATTATTAATTAGACTTCATGTATCTGGCACATGAAACCATAATACCATTTGAAACAGTTTAGTTCTGTGGGTAGAAACTTGTCTGATTTTTGGAAACAAACAGGAAGGGTTTGTCGCCAAACTGTTTTGTCTCATGAGACCAACCGATGCATCGAGGGTATATAGCGGGCCCCACCCACCACTCCATGTCAAAAGCATTATTTATAAATTGATTCAATAAAATAGAAATATTCCTCTTCAATATTCATATAGAGTAGAGTATACAGATTCATCAATACTTCCATAATTAAAATAACTTTCCAAATAAACACCGTGTGTAAGATGGTATACGGTTTAAATAAAAAACACATCAATGACATGAGATTAAGGATATTTAATATAATTTCAAATGAAAAGTGATATCAAATGGGCAGTAGGTACACCACATAAGGATTATTAGGTGCACAATACAAAGATAGTCACAACGAGAAGGTTGTTGAGACAAAGTCCCTTACCACAATGTAATCAGTCGAATCATATGACCACAACTTAATGAACACCAATTGAATCATTGAATAACATGAATATAAAATGAATCATGTTATTATATATCAAATGTAAGTACATATATACCACATACAAGAAATAAGCGGTGAACAATGAAAATCTCACAGAAATGAAAGTGAGATGAGAAACCCCTTACCTTATGCTCGAGTGTGTTCTTCGTTTGTTTTAATGTCCTGAATAATAAAATTAGATTCATTAATTAATATTTCCATAACCTCTTATACATCTAATTGATTTATTATAAGCTTATTAGGTTCATTCATGGCCCTTTATATGGGATAATTTGGTTCAATTTTAATGTTTTGGAAGCATTTTCTCCCTTGATTTTCATGGTTCGTTACTTGTTTCCATGAATAGAAGTTCATTTGAAATATGGATAAAAATCCAGAATTGTTAATACATCTCATTAATGAAATTATAGAGATATAAATTATCTTATAATGATTTTGGGTTATATACCATGATGATGATTCGTTAGTTAAAACATTAATGATGTCTGTTTAGATCGTTTTAATGGTTCTTTGATAATAACAACCTCATTTTGTGTTATAAATTAGAACCATGAGTACAAAAGAATTCCAGAACCATGGGTGAGTCATAAAACATATATTATAACCTGTTTCAACCAAATAAATTGTTTCATGACCAGACTTGAAATAATTAATGTGAATTGAAATCACATTGTCTACGATGTCGGTAATTCGACATGTCACAGATAATGTTTTTAATTCGTTGAACAAGTGGGGGAAAGAAGAATATTGATGATGAATTTCTCATGAACATTAGAAAATAAATAATATACATGATTCTTTATATTTTATTCCTCTTGGGTAATAATAGATGAAGAAAGAATAAATAAAGAACTGAAGATAAAAGAATAATTTTGAAATCGTTTACAAAAATTCAACAGCCTAACGACTACGCAGCATGGTTTTAGAAAATATTAAAAAGAGAGGGGACAAGGGTTACCTATCCAAAAATGAATAATAATATATATTATATCATTAATAAGAATAAAAATAAGAAAATGGTATGGAAACTTGAATGATATACCACATAAAAGAGAACATGAAAGGAAAAAAGAAAGAAATTGAGAATTTTCTTACATTGTGGAGTAACCCTTAGAACATAAAGGTTGGGACCATGGGAACTTGAGGAAACATTTGGAGTACTACTATGGAGGTAAGGAGTCTAGAAAATCGTTGATGGAGAATTGGGAATGAATTCAATGAAGGGAAGAGTTGGTATTTATTTGAAAAGTGAGGGATTATTTTAATAATTTTCAAGGGACACCTCATGAGTGGTTTTTGCAAAACCATGGGCTTTCCCATGGTATTTTCCCATGGTATAAGCCACTTGTAACACCTCACATATTATATTACTATAAAAAAGTCGACCAGATTTATGACATCATTATTATATCATTAATGATGTCATTAACACACCGAAACTAAAAACTGTATTTTTTACTATTCACTGAAAAATCAACTATTTTAGAAAAATTCCCAAAATTCACCCTAACCATTTATCGACGTGTATATTTCAAAACAGAAATCCATTTTTCAAAATTTATTTTCTAAATATTATTAATTTAATTTTTAAATAAGGTCATAGTTAATTCGAAAAATAACAATCTTAAAGTGCAACTAGTTTTATTTTTCATTGAAAAACTAATTAAGATCTCATTATCTTATTTAGTTAAGAAAATAAAATAATAATATTATTTACAATTCAGAAGGGTCATATTACTATTCATATTACTATTTATATATTGCTATTCATATGGGTATATTACTATTCACCAAAACTCAAGTTTGTTCTATCAGACTGCAAATGACTTACTGAACACAACTCTAGATGACCATTTTTTGAAATTCAAAACATAGATGTGAGAAATTTATGTTTAATGGATAGGTTTTAGCTATCTCTTAAATAACCTAGTGTTGTTTCAACGGAACACAATGATGAATTGAATGTAACTTAGTGTTGAATCGAGAAACATAACATAAAATGTTTGGGGTACTACAAAGGATGTCTAAGAGGAAGGTTCCTAGTAAATGTTTAGTGTGTGACTTATGATAAAACATCCCAAGGAACCTATAGAGGATATGATTTTAAAATTTGAATTATACCCTATTGGGGATATGGCCCAAAATAATTGGGTTGATTTGGGGTGTTGGGATTGAACCTCAGGGAGGCTTCCTATGTATAACATTTGGATGGGAATTAGAGACCATGTATTTTAGTGCCACTTAATGGGGAACAACATACCTTTTAAGGTCATGTGATGAGTATCCAACTATATAGTTTAACATCATGTGATATGGATGTCTATGAAGATGGTTCATAGTCAAAGTTTAGTATGGGACTTATTCTAAAACAACCTAAGGAACTTGGAAAGGATATGAGTTTCTAAGTTGAATTATACCATGTTGGGGATATGGACCAAAAGAAAGGGTTGATTTGAGGTGTTGGATTTGATTCTCATTGAGGCTTCCCATGTATCCCATTTAGATAGGTATCAAATCCCATGTAGTTTGGTGGTGAGAAACCATGCCTATGGAGTCCCTCAAGGGTATGTCGCACAGGGGAGTATGGAACTTTGAGATGATACATTGGGCTTTACTACTGAGAAGGATATCCCTTGTGAAGTGACTATAAGGGATGTTTTAAATCATGGTGATTTGGGAGATTAACTCTGGGTTTACTCCTAAGGAGGATACCCAAATTAAGGTAATTGTGATTGGGGATTATTCATAAGGATGATACAGATTGATTACGAGCCCTAGGTGGGCTTCCTATGTATCCCGGTTAATAGGAATCAAAGTTCTCATAGTTCAATTATTTAGGTGGATCATTTAGGTGTCATGATCATCTATAGATACCCAAAGCTTGACGTACATGGACATTACATTACTTTTACTAAATACTTAATACATAACAAAAACCAACACTCAAGGATCATAGTGGATTAGTGTCTTTGGAAACTCGGAACATAATCTTCTAATCATGGTGAAAGATCTTCATCATCTCCTATAAAGATCTTCCTCTTTGGTTTTCTTACCTAAAACATTTCTTTATATCTTGGGGAAAAGAAAACATATAAAGAGTGATCTCAAATGCTCAGTAAGGGTAAACATAGAGAACATAAAACAATTTGTAAACATTTGGATGAAAAAAACATGAAAATAAAATCTAAACATCAAAATCTTGAGCAAAGGCATAAATCTTGGAAGTACGTAAGGAATATATCATAAAGGAACCTCAATAATGATAAAATAGCATGGGAATAAAACATGTAATTGTGGAAAACCATTAAGAACATGATATGATTTCCATAGTAGCCAAGGCATTGCTTCCATGACCATCTTAGTGGACAATATCCCTTTCTGAATCGAGTTTACTCCTCGTTCCAGTCCTGTAACACTGAACGAGATTAACTTACCATTCCAGCCATGTCTATCTCATGAGATATAAATATTTACCCAATGAATTTGAGGGAGATATAGGTCCCACCCATCTCATAATTAAATCATTATTACGTGTGCCACAAAATAAACATAAATCATTAATTATAACTCAAAGAATAAAATGGATTTCATGAACATCATCCCATCATAACATAATCCATATAAAAAATGGATATAAATTTATCATAAGAAAAGTGAAACCATGTAAATCATAGAGAGAGTATACTTGAAACATAAACATATAAAATAATGTCATCTTAGATGGAAAATGGTTTTGATAAAACACATGAAATGAATTCTTGAGGAAAATATACTTTCTTCTTCAAAATCATTTTCTTTTCAAAAAATTCCATGCCATTTTAAAATAAAAGGATTTGTTGAAAATAGTCATGAAATATTGTAGATTAATCTTCATTAAAATAAGGCTTTATGAAACTGTAAAAATCCGTTCATGCCGTATAAGTTAAAAAAAACATTCTCCTCGTACTTTTAATGGAAAATTCAAAAAGTTCCTCGTATGGTAAACAAAAGAAATATTCTTTCCATAACACAATGTAAAAGTAAAAGAGGGGTAAACATGACTTTAAAAATACATGGTATAATATTAAAAACTTTATTAAAAACATTATTTATGGACATGGATGAAAAATTTAACCCCATTAAATACTTACGAATAAACAATCTCGGATAAAAATGAGATTGGAAAAGTTATCCCTTACCTTAGGTCTGATATGATTCGTACGTATACAAAAATCCTATATAATGATTTAAATAATGTCATTGACTTATTAAAGAATCATATTCATTGTTATGATATCATATATGGTTCACTTATGACTTTATATTACCCGTTCTTTTGTAAATTCCATGCTAAAGCAGCGTTTTGGGTAAAATCGTTTCATTTATCATACATGTTTCGACTTGTTGTTCTTGATATTATTACTTATATACTAATTTAATTAATTCTAGAATGTAAAACATGATTTATATATAATATATATTCAGCATATACATATATATATGATAGACTGATAAATGGAATGAAATACACCGTTCATGGAGACTGTAGGCAGTACGTACACATAAACGTTGTTTTCTTTTCCTTATTGAATTGAATGGAATTAAGTACATGACATACATATATATATATATATACATAAATCCATTATCATTATTACCTCATATATATCATTATTATTAATTATATAATCTTTATAATCATTCATGAATGGTTAACATGGAGAATGAATCTCATCGCGTCGTGGAGACGGTAGTCCGTACGTACGCATGAGCGATGATATCATTCCCATGATAGTGTAATTGTAATGAAGTGTATGTATAATATTTTAGAATCAATATAAATTTAAAAAAATCATATATTTTTATTTATTTACACCATTATACCCATCCAAGTAAGGTGGTGGTCGAAAACAGATTACACCACGGTGTGGAGACGGTATTCCGTACGTACGCACGCGTGGTGATTTCATTTTCCGTAGAATGGATAGAAGGTGAAATAGGGTTGTTTAATATTTATAATAACATATCAGTATATAAGTAATACTGATGTTATTACTTTATAATGATATAACTAAAGAATAAGAAGTAGATGAAGAAATAAACTTGAGAAAATCGAAAGAAGAGATTACCTCTTCTTCGACCCACCTCCTTTAAGCTTCCTCTTAAGGAAGTAGAGTTGGTCTTTTGAGAAGACCAGAACCTCCAAAATGTTTCTAGGGAAGTGGAGAATAGAAATGGGCAGGTTTTTTCCGAGCTTCAAGGCTCAAAAGGGTGTTAAGAGAATAGGTAAGGGGTGCCATTTTATAAGGGAGGAGAGGGGCACCTTAGGAAAAACTTAAAATATTATTTTATAATAAAGTTATATTCGGTTTTTAATAGCTCGAAACTGATTAATTTCAAAGATATAGTGGGGATGAGTCGAAATAATCTCAACCAATAGATTTTAGACAGGTTTGGGTCATTATAGAAACTTTATCTTTTAGTTTTATCTCTTAGTTAATTAGATTGGCATTTACCATGTCACTTTGTATTTTTATATTATATAGTTAATAAACATACCTTATACATCCAAACGAACCCCAAGTGGTCCATTACTGATACATATATCCTTATATAAGTCATTTGGACGAACCTTAGATTTTTAGGAATAAAAGAACAATTAATAATATAATATTTGTTTTAAAAACTATTTTATGTCAATTTTGACACTATTTGGTACTTGATTTTTCTGAAACTAATAACAACATGATTAGTTCGAAAAAAGTTAATTAAATAAATACTAACATGTCATATTAACCTATAAAATTAGTTTAATTCATAAAAAGTCTCAAATTACATTTATTTGGGTATTTTTAACATCAATTATGTTAATATTTTATTAATAATTTAATTACTGCATCACAATTGTGTCATAAATAAATTAAATTATTTAATGTCTAAAAATTATAAATAAAATACCAATATGTATGAAATATTTTTTTATTTCTAATGAATATTTATAGTCTTATTTATCTTATGTATAACCCTATATTAAATATGATTTAGTTATTAAACTTTGATTTTAACTATTTTCACTATTCGTTAAATAAAATAATAATAAGTGTCCTAATCTAATCCAAGTGAACCTTAATGGTAATATGTTTTTCCTAAGGTTGTTTTTGGTCGAATTACACTTATCCAATAGAATTAGGACATGTGTTAGGGTAATAATAATATCATTTTTACCCTTAATTACCCTATTTACTTTTAACCGTGGTAAATAAAAGTAAAAAAGTTACTATTCACCAAATTATTTTCATATCATTGAACCACATTTTAGTCCTTGATATTAACCGCGTCTCTCATATTTTCGAAATTCTGCTCACAGAAGCAGTAAAATTATGTTTTATGTGAATTTCCAAATTCTCCTAGGAGGTGGGTAAAAGATAGTGAAAAGGTTAATAAAATTTTTATATATCTAAAATTATTATAAAATGACTCCAATGAATTACATTGAACATATATAGGTATTATGTGTCAATTTTGACCTAAAATAAATTTTAATAAAATAAATAATTATTTAAATAAAAATTCGGTTTTTAAATAGTATCATAGTGTTTGCACTATTCATCAAAAATTGAAAGTTTTCAGAAAAATACCAAAAATTCACCCTAGGATAATTTCGATATTTCGAATCCAAAAATGAAGTCCATTTTGAAAGATAAAATTTATAAAATTCTAAAAAGTTGTTATTACTATTCATAACGGCTAGTTTATATAATATTTTAAGAGTATATCTTTGTTTAGCGAAACTCGGTATTGCGTACAACACACGCTATCGTGGAAGGTCGCGATTGCATGTAATGTAAGCCAAGTCAGGGTTGCGTGTTTTGAAAGACTACTTCATTTTTTTGTATAATAGAATCCAACCATATTTCATTTATACATTGAATATATATATATATACACTCAATGTTGCGTAGAATGACTACTATCAAACGAACTTGAAATTGTGTGTAACACAATCCAAGAATAGTGTTGTGTATACTGCAAGCTAATACAGTCTTGCGTATAGTGCAAGATAATCTTGGTGTAGCGTACAACACAAGACATCAATGAAATTAAAAAGAATAGTCCCCATAAAATCTTGGGTTGTTACATCATCACTAACCTCTAATCCCATGTGAGTCATGTTCAGAGTGAGAAAAAAAGGATGTAGAAGATTCAACAAACCACACACTTTATTTATCTACTGGTGGAAGATTTCAGGGCTATGGTGGAAGAAACTGGGGCTACGACACTGAACCCTCTTCACATTACATTGGAAAATATTCCTCGGTAAGGAATGAATGGTGTTTAAGGATTCAATGGTGTGGAGGAGAAATATTACAACAACCTACAAGAAATTCTTGGGGCTTACACCAGGATGGCTTCCCTACAATCTGTTACATTGTGGGATGAGGATCTAATTCTATGTTGAATGGAAAAGCGAGGGTGATCCTTACCCTCTATACTAAGAACTGGAGGATCTGGATCTCAGATATGAGAATGGATGGGTGTGGTCATATCCCCAAAATCCGAGACTGGGAACTTCTCAACTTTTCCGATAGGGTAAGGGTCCTCATGACCATAAATATACAAATCTACAGACACCCCAAGGATCCTTACCCTATGGAAGGACAATTTCATGAAACCTATGGTTGTAGAAATAAAAATTCAAATGGGAGACACTCTTTTGTTCCTTTACCCATGGGTTTTTATGTCATTAGGTCTTGGTGGAGGCTTTTGTTTGATCCCTCATAGATAAGGGAGCCAAATGAGGAGAGGTCCTACCATGGATGGATTTGAAGAAGGGCCAATGAATGGATCACATAGGCTAAAAGGAAGGGAGAACCATGGAGTCTTGCGTAGGGGTGCTCCACAGAGGAAGGACTGGGGGAACTGATACACCTTGAGTGATAGACCAACTAGGCTAAAAGACTTGGGGAAAACGTTGCTCAAACCTTCAAGGGTCTCTACAGGTGTTCCCATAGTTATGTCACGTAAGTACCTAGTTAAATAATGGTAGATCATTCTTGTCATAATTTATTAAGGATTGGGTTAATTCCACATGTTGGTGTTATTTCATTTACACTCATGGAGGAATTATATTCCATAATTCCAATTTAAATTTCTCTTATTTAGGTGTCAGAGGACTACCTAGAATGTTACAGGTGACCTGAGAAAAGAACTAGGGTGATCGGAGTATTAATTGGACTTTGGGAAAATCCATCTTTAATAATGTAGACCCTATGGGTATATTTTTAGAAAAATATGTGACCTTGGGATAAGGGACCAGTTTGCACAACTTTCACACACAGGTCAGTCATGCTAGTTTATCATGTAGGGTTTTGCATGGGTACCTTGCGCAACGATTCTATTTTGGGGGACTTGAGCGACTCAGTTGGGATAACCCACTTCTCTATAACATAATGAATATTCCCCATTCCCATGCTCGAGATTAGTGTCAGGATACACTATAGGCCCTACTGGTAGGTCCTTTATATACCCTCAATGACCCCCATGAAAAATGGAAATTATCACCATTAACTTCCCGAGTTCGGTTGAGGATGATTTGGGCCAAGACTCATTGAAATCCAATATGCTTCTTATTCCAACATAAAATTGTATTTCTTATGAAACTCAGTATTTGGTTTCTAAGTGAGGTTCAATTCATAAATTCGATGAAAAATATCATGGAACACATTTCACTATGCCAACAAAATCCCCACCCCTTAGAATTAGATTCATTCAGAAAGAAAATAATAAAGTTCTAAGGTAAAAGTAAAACACTTTGACAAACTTAATAATAAATATTTTGGATATATATAAGATGATATCATAGATTCCCCTTGAGGAAATACCTTCTCAAATATGATGAATTCCATTTCTTTTGAGCATGTTGGGATTTGGTGGATTTAATTGCCATCTAATAAATTATGTTGTGAAGTTGACTATTTTAAAGAGGAAGCGAGAGTATAATCTTTAGAAAGATCTCATATTGGTCAAACCACTTGAAAAAATAGATGAATTTTGAGCTGTGTTATCCCAAGCAAAGGCTGATCACAATAAAACAAAATTGTGGAATTCATGTTGTAGATCAATGAGAATACTATTCATGTGTCTTTCCTTCAGTAAGAATTAAATGACACTAAAGGAGAACTTGAAAAACTCCACCATTCATTTGGGAAGGACCAAATGGAAGGGTTGACCTTCATTGCAGAAATAATAGAAGCACTTTCTCAGGCTAATGAGACTGAAGCTAGTTGACTGACTAAGCTTCAATAAGCAGCTGATGGAGCTAGAGAAGTTGTTCAATAGATGAATTGTTATGTTGAAGGCCTCTTGAAACATATGAAATAGAGACTCCAATTTTTGGATGTTCCTCCAGAGTATTTCATCTTCTAAATGAAAATAATTTTTTTCCATTTAGATATTTCTTCATAGCTTCCCTTTCCTATAATCATATAGTCAAATCTGATTTTTCATAGCATGACATCTCTATACGAGCTAATCATAATTATAATGATAGGGATGGGGGTGTGTTATTGTCTAATCCAAGAGTCCTAGTAGAATAGTATGACTATTTCTAGGGTCATATGGGAAACCCTAAAAACATTATGTCTTTTTTCATATCACCCAAATTTTTTCCTAAGATCATTATGAAAGAGACGTAGCAGGAGAGACTTGGATTTTACTTAGTCCATCCCCTTTTTTCGGTTTTGATTCTAACATGGTTTTTCCATTTTTACTTTTAATTACTTGATATTGACTAAACCCTATAGATCGTAGGTCTAGCGAGTTGAAACTTAACTTTTTTCAAGCGTGACCTTTTCGGATTTTCAACCTTGTTAGTATCATGTCTCTTTTATGGGTATATTAATGTGATTCCTGATGGATGAAAAAGGTTAGTGTTTTATGTCAGACAGCTTTGACCATGAATTTTGATATTATAACCCAAACAAGACTTGTTGACTACAAATTTTTCTATATTCTTCAGATACTTCTAAGGGGAATCAAGAGCCATGATCACATGGTTCCCAAATCTAAAACTTGATACTTGATAATAGAGGAGGTATCTTCTGAGAAATTAGTTACCACTGGTTGAAAAAACCATGATGAGGGTTTTTTATTGAAGGACAACTTGGGAACGTACTTCATGGCCATGTAGAGATATCCTTAGGCTGACAAGACCGTTATAGGGGTGGATTATGCAATTTCAGTGGGGTAAAGTACTTCATAGTTAGGTAATAATGTTACCACTAATTTTGACATCTTATTTCTCTTGAGTGAAGTAAGTTTATGGAGATTCAGATTTCTGAAGACCACAATGGGTGGTTTTTTCTTGTTAAGATGTCTCAAAGTGAGGGGAATATCTGTGTCGACACATGCCACTAATGTGAAACCACTCCTACATGAATTTTATATGACATGGAGGGTATCTTTATTTAGATAACCAATATTAGGGGTAGAAGATACCTTTTTGAAAAGGGATGAAGGCAACATGGAGTTTAAATTCATGCAGCAAGGACATTATGTTGTGCCTTTTTATGTCGTGAATTAAAGATATTATGTTGTATAGTTTAATTTCATTCAGCAAGGACATTATGCTATGCATTTTTAGATTTATGCATCAAAGAAATTATTTTGTACAGTTTAAATTCATACAGCCAAGATATTTTGTTGTGTAGTTTAAAGTCATGCAACAAGGACATTATGTTGTTCATTTTAATGTATTGAATTAAGAACACTATTAGGGATTTAATTTAAGATATCTTCTTCCAATGAAGGTTTGATGATTCTCTGATTCTTGGTAATCTCTTTGGAAATGTGTTACAATATTTAGGTATGGAAGGAAAAAGTTGTAAGCTATGATTTTTAGATTTTTCAGATCTGATGGGTGGTGCGGAAAAGGGGATTATGGTTTTATGGAAGGTATCTATTGAGAATAATGTTACCACTAGTTGAAAAACTCATTATGATGGATATTTTTAAAAAAACCAATTTTGGCACTTAATGCATAGTCAGTAGTGGAATTCATTGGATTCCAAACCTGTTATGTTGAAAATTTATGCAAGGCCAATGGGGAATCATACTGTATGGTTGGGAAAAGGAGCTCTCAATAATTCTAAAATTCTACTATTAATGGATGATTAAAGTTTATGGAGATTAGGATGTTCCCAGTAATAGAGTTTGGTTGATGGAGAAATAACTTGAATACGTAAGAAGTATTTCTAGTAGGAATTTCCATAGAATCGGGGAGATGGATTCTCTACGCATGTCTGACCCTATCGTAGGAAGTATGGTGCCTATAGTTTTAGGTCATATGACTAAGAAAATAATATTATGTAAACAAGGGATGGTATGTGATCAAATGGTTCAATATTTATCTAGTATGATTTGAACATATGATGGGGGCAAATGTAAACCACTATCTTAGAGATTTTAGGTCGGGAGAAAGGATATGGGACAAATATGTAGAGGATAACAACTGCTTTTATATTATGGGTTCCATAACACTATCATAAAAAAATTAAAGGGATAAAGGAGGCCTCTCTTAAGGGTGAAATTAATAATATTTAACCAACCCATTATGCGGGAATCTATAATGGCCTGACCCCAGTTACCCAGAGTCAATGCATTATTATATAACATTGGCATGATCACAAGAGATCAAGTCTCGAAATACTGATTAGTTTAGTATCCTTGGAAGTTTTAGATACATACATGAGTTTTACATTGCATAAAAAAACAACAATGTGTCCCCTTTGAACACACTCATATCTCATAACCTATCCCTAAAAGTCAAGCATAATATACTTATTCACATCCTAGGAAAAAGAATACATAAGAAAGGGGTGAGCTCAGATGCTCATTAAAGATAAAAATATAGTGGAAATTATCATAAATAAGTATCAACATTTAAGGAAATGTATAAGACTAAAAAAATCCCTTTAAACATAAACTTCAGCATAATATAGAAAAGATAAATCCAATAGTGCCATTTACTTATTCACATGGATATTCTACTAGTCAAATAATCACATGTAATATCAATAGCTAATTTTATAATGATGGAATGCATAATTCCAGACATCATAACCACATATTCAAGGCCTCGTGCTAGGACTTCAAATAAATTTTTTTCAAGGACTTATGCTAAGACACTAGTTTGCCTCATGATACCTACCATTGCATCGAGGAGATATAATAGGCTCCACCCTTCCCTTATGATTTCCAATGCATTCCTCATATGAAAAGGATGAAACATAATTTAAACATTCGTATTAAAAATTTCATATGAAATGTCAATATTCTAACCACAAACCATGAATTGTAAAAAAATAGAACATCCACAGTCAAAAATAACTCATTAAATACAATATGAAATATTTTATACATCAACCTCAATCAAGAATAATGAAGGATATTTTCATATATTAAAATAATCAGTAAAACTATTTTAGAGAAATATCCCCTTTTTCTTGAAATTTTTTAAATGTCTAACTACTTATCAAGAAGCTGTTAAAAATTATATTTTTGAATCAAAGTGTCTCATACCACATCGAAACATTTAAAATGAAATTTAATTTTAAAACATTCATGTCCATAAATATAAATCCCTAAAACCATTTTAAAAACATGGACTTTAATGGGAATGATTTAGAAGAATAAATCTTTAAAACATTTAAAATTATATTTTTGTCAGAGTTCCTAACCAAATGAGAGACACTTGAATAAAAAAAATGTGGTAATAAAAACATTATAATATCATGAGAGAAAAGGGATTCATGGTATACTATGTCAAAGTACAATATATACACCATATAAAAGTGAATTGGTTCATAACAACAAAGAAGTCTCAAAGGAATGTAAATTGAGAAGAAATCCCTTATAAAGACCGTATCCTTAGGTTAAAGATAAATCAATGAAATATTTATGTTTGAAAAATACAAATACACTCAATATGATTGGATATTTAGGGTAAATAAATCATACAAAATTCACACATATTCTTATAAAAACAACACCAATGACATTAATGTTTAACTCAATGAATGAATATTGAGTTAAGATTACTCTTATCATGTTAATATTGATGACATGAGAATTTATCAATGGAGTGATTATGTGTATCAAAAGTAAATCCACACAAAGGGGAGTGTAAATTACAACAAAAATAAATTAATAGTGATTTCACACAAAATCTTGGATTAAAATAATCAATGAAGTTTACGTAAAACCCAATGAGTGGAAATCAAAATTAGAAATTTCCTAACTAATTTGGTAACTTACGAAACATACACACCATGAAATAAGGATCATACAATAAAGATGTAAATACCCAAAAATTAAAGTATATTATACAAGGAATATAGTCATGGGTAGCACATACACCATACAAAAGGAAATACTGGCAATATAGCATGAATCTCACGGGAATAAGGAGTGTAATGAAAACCCGTTACCTGGTACTTTTCCATAGTAGAGGGTAGGTTAACCTCCTTTATAATAATAAAATCACTATTATTAAATTATAAAAGAACCACATACAAAAATATGATATCATATATGATCATCTAATGTTGTTTTGTTAATAATATTTCAGTAGTATCTATGTTTCAGGTGTAAACTAATTCGTTTTACTTTATATGTTTCGTTACATAAGTCATGTTTATATGGAGTGGATGTATTTAATTCATATCCATAATAATTTTATGTTCTTAAAAATTATTTTTAATCATATAATGAAAATTATTCTTGAATGATTATGATGGGGAATAAATCTCATCGCGGTCGTGGAGACGGTAATCCGTATGTACGCACGAGCGACAATACCATTCTATTGATGGTGAAATTGTATATAATTATATGGTATATTTTATAGAAATAATAATTAACATATTATATTTATTATTTACATCAATTATACTCATTTTTATACCCATCCAAATGATGAAGTGTTGAATAACAAACTGCACCAGGACGTGGAGATGGTAAGCCGTACGTACGCACGTATGGTGACTTTGTAATTCATAGGATGGATTGAATAATGAATAAAGTTGTACCATATTTATAATAACATCTCAATATGTATAAGTTATTGGAGTTATTATTTTGTTATGGAAACAAAAATGAAAGAAGAAGTGGAAAAAGAAAATAACTTTGAAAGTGGTGATGAAATTATTATTTCTTCTTCGGGTGCTTCCTTTTGATATGATCAAAATGAATCCTTAGGATGGATTCTGAAAAAATTAAGGCCTCTAGGTTTAATTGAGGGTAGTCGGAATGATATTTGAGTAGGGGTTGTCTGAGCCAAATAGCTTTGTAGGTGTGATTTTGAGAGAAGGGAAAGTACCCTTTTATTAGAGAGGTGAGGGTCACTTTAGGAAAAGCATGAAATATTATTTTATTAGAAAATAATATGCGGTTTATAATGGCTCCAAAAAAATTTATTTAAAGGATAAGGTAGGTATGGATTGGAAACCACTCAAACAATAGGTTTTAGATAGTTTTAGGCTACCATATTAACCTTATCCTTTAGATTTAACTCTTAGTTAAATAGTTTAACTTTTACTATGTATTCCTGTATTATTATAATAAATGTTTAATAAACATACTATAAAAAGAAAAGTGAACCCCAAGTGGTTCATTATTGATATATTTAACCTTATCTAAGTCATTTGGATGAAACTTATAATTTTAGTAATATTATATCAATTAATAATAAAGTATTTGTTTTAAAACTCATTTATGTCAATTTTGACACTATTTAGTATTTGGTTTTGTGAAAGTCATAACAAATTTATGACTTCAAAAAAACTATTTAATCCGCTCTAAAATGTCATATTAACTTATAAAATTCTTGGAAGACATCAAAAGTCTCAATTTACAAGTATATTAATATTTATAATATCAATTATTTTAATCCTTTATTAATAAGGTAATTACAACATCATCATCGTGTCATAAATATATTTAACTATTTAATGTCTAAAAATTATAAATAAAATAATATTATTTTAGAAATGTTTTTAGATTTATTGTGAATATTTATAGTATAATGTATCTTATGTATAACCCTATATTGAAAATGTTTTAGTTATGAAAATTTGAATTTAACACTTTTAAGTCTTCTTTAAATAAAATAATAATAAATGTCATAATAAAATAAAAGTGGGTCAAAAAGGATTATATTTTATTCCTAAAGTTGATTTTGGTTGAAAAACACTTATCTAATAGAATTAGGACATGTGTTAGGGTAATTATAATATCATTTTTACCTTTAATTACCCTATTTACTTTTAACCGTGGTAAATAAAATTCAAAAGTTATTATTCACCAAAACTTATTTTCATTCTATTGATCCATATTTTAATTATGGATTTCAAATGGGTCTCTCATATTTTATAAATTCAATTCACAGAAGCGGTAGAATTACATTTTATGCAAATTTGAAAATGTGCCTAGAAGGTGGGTAAAAGACATTAAAGTGTTTAATAAACTTTTATAAATCTAATATTATTATAAAATAAATATAATTAATTACATTGATCATATATAGGTATTATGTATCTATTTTGACCTAAAATAAATTTTATTAAAATAAGTTATTATTTAAATAAAAAGTCGGCTTTAAAGAATAACATAGTGTTTTCCATTATTCATCAAAAACTGAAAGTTTTCAGAAAAATACCAAATCTTCACCCTAAGATAATTTTAATATTCCAAATTTAAAAAGGATTTATATTTTATGAAATTTAAAAAATATAAGTTTTATTCATTAATTCAAAAAAATATTCTCGTTGTCAAAACCCAAAAAAAACGTGTTTTTGAGAAGTAAAAACTATCAAAAATTGATATGTATTTCTATCCAATTTAAAAATAAAATTACTTCCAATAACCCAAATTGGATTAAATTATAAAAATATAATATAATTATACTTCATACTAATTTAAATTTATAATTTAACACAATAAAATAATTTGATTAAAAAAGTTGTTTTCAATTAAAATTTATTATTTTCACTATTCATCAGAATACGAAAGTTATCAGAAAGGCACTGAAAATTTATCCAAACTAAATTTTTATGTCCCGATTTTAAATAAGAAGTTGATTTTATCAAATTGAATATATAAAAGTGTCAAATATTGTATTTAAAAAGGGTTCCCCATTATAAGGTGGAAAATTTACATTAAAAAAAATGCCTCTTTTATCTAAAAAATTGAATTCGTTCTTATATTATGTCAAAGAAACACATAATATGGATGTTTAAATTATATTGAGTATATGAAATTCAATATTTGGTAATTACTATTTATAACTACTTTTTAAACAGCTAGTTTGATTGGTCGTGGTGCACTTTAACTCAGTGTTGCGTACTTCGCACGCTATAGTATTATTCCCAGAGAAACGTACCATTGAAGATTGGGGTGTTACATTCTTACCTCCTTAAATAAATTTAATTCTATCAAATTGAAATTGATCTTAGGAAATAAAATTCTAAATAATAGAATAAAACTTTTTGGAAAACCCACATCGGAAATAGGGTTAATAAAATGTAGTCTTAATAAGAGTGAAAAGGGAAATGAAGAAGTCACTACCAAATTAGTATTTAGAATAGGAGTATGTTGGTGGAAATTATAATTGGAGGAAAAACATAAATATTTATAGGGAGTTATTGAGGTGATCAATCACAAACAAGTGAATGGAAAATTGAGGGTCTGAAAGCAATAAATCTATGATGATTTAAAATATCATCAGTTCAACAAAACCTAAAGTATTAGGATAACCCTTTTTTTGTTTTAAGATACTTTCCATAATGTTTTTGAATTATTTTATTCATAGAATAAGAAAAATAATATTTGACAAGTAGAGATCCATCCTTTAACTAATTTCTACTATAAACTCATCTTTCACTCCAAAAGATAAGTATTCAAGATGACTTGGTCACACCTGAACTATTAGAATCAACATCTAGAGAATCACATAATCCAAAAAATATAAACTATATATTTCCATTGTCTTTAGAAATTTACCAGATCCAAAATGGTTAGTACAAGATCAGATGATCACCCAAAATGATAATCCTTTATAGAACGAAATACTACTCTTAATATCCAAAATTAAACAAACAATACCCAACATTCAAAAAAAAACCATTAAAAAAATTGTCTTTAAAATTATTCAAAATAATCCAAACTAAGTTTGAAACCCAAAATTTAGAAGGATTTTATCACATATTCTTCCACAATAAATCATAACATTTATCTCCAAATAACATTGACTACTCTTAAAGTTAGATACTTAAAAGTAATTAACCTAATCACGTATTATCTATGATAGGTTAATCATTTTTCATAAATAAACCAATCTCTATAAGTCCACAAAAATACACACATTCATCCAAAATAAAAAATACACCATTACTCTTTAAATTAAATCCCATAGTTTTATATTTTCCTTAGGCATATAGTGTTCCCAAAAGAGAGAACATCTTCCAAAATAACATTTATCACTTAATCACCAAATCATTTTCCTATACTAAGGATAAATAATAAGTTCCCAAAATCAACATATTATTATTCCATAAAACCATTTAACTAAAAAGAATTAGTCATACTAACAAGGGAATTCATGTAGTTTAGTGGTAGGTGATAAATCCCAGTCACACTTCGGTTTTGGGTTTGATTCCCACAACTTTGTCTGAAGGGACGGGTTGCCACACGGTCTGTGTTTTATCCTTCTTCAAAAAAGATATAATTTTATAACATTCCAAAAAATGACATAAACTCTTAAAAAAATAACCATAACATATTTTAACCACAAATTTTATCTCATACCTTTCATTTTCTTCCCAAAAAATAATAACCTTTAATTGACTCAAATTCAAGGATCATATAAACATAAATCGTTATTTATAACTATATCCACAAAAGAAAAGATATTTCTTCCTTAAATATAATTTTCACATAACAAACTGATGGGTTACAAATACAAGTGAAAAGTATTCCAAAGTAATCTAATCAACAAAGAGCATTAATAATTTTAAACATTTCACAATCCATATATTTCCACATAGTTTCTTCCTTGACTTAGAGGTTATCCTATAAAATAGAACATTGACATAGGTAATTCCCAGGTCCCATACATTTATGAAAAATGATTGTAAATGGATTCATAGGATCATTTTTATTTTCTTCAATCGTACTCATCAATTTCCCTCGATAATTATTTAATTTATGTCCTTCTATCCCACACATAAAGAATTTCTTTGTTTTATTAAGACACTTTCCTGGGTGTCTCATTCCACATTTCCTGCATGATGAAAAATGAAATTTCTTTTCTCCATGGTCTCCACTACTGGAGCTCTTATCATTATACACCTTTCTCTTCTTTGTTGAGTTCGTGAGTTGGTTAATGTATATGTTGCTGATCATATTTTTGGAAAATTGATTTGGCGTAAACATGATATATTTTACGCCTATCAACATTCCATTTCGTTGCTCATTTCCTCTACCATGGCCACATTGTACATCATGTTCAATGTTAATATGACTTCCTTGGAATCCATCCATTGAATAAAACCAGAATTCAAAGTGTGAGTAACAATAGTCATAAAATCATTTAGAGAATATCATGACACCTTATTTGTAATAAAAAACACCATAGGATTAATTAAGGTTATTTATTCTGATATTATATTAAAATCCTTCAAATCAGTGTGTAAAGAAAACGTAAATTATCCTAAGCATATCCCATGGGAGTTTCACAACCAAGAGTGTTTCAAGGCCTGTTGTCGTGGACCAAGATATGTCAGGTCAAGACCGAAACTCCTTGTCGGAGTTTTCACTCCTAGGTACATCTGTGCTAGAGCCACCTCTACCTGCTCGTATCTAGACAGGTATGTATTGCTTTGAAAATACACAAAATCTCTACATTACCAAAATTCTAGGATTTTCTTATATAATAATCCTCAAAGTTTATCTTAGGGTAATGTTCTCTAATCAGAGTTTTTATAAATCTGGCTTCTAAGGTTTTTACTAAACTTCCTCTGATACCAACTGTAACACCATGATCCCATTTACCCAGAGTCGATGAATTATTACATAAAATTGGAATGATCATAAAATATCATGTCTTGAGAGACTGATTAGTTTAGTATCCTTGGAAGTACTTGATACATATATAAGTTTTATATTACATAAAAAACAAAAATGTTTCACCTTTTAACACACTCATATCGCTTAACATATCCCTACCGGTCAAGCATAATATACATCTTCACATCCTGGGAAAAGAATAAATAAGAAATGGGTGAGCTCATATGCTCATTAATGATAACAATATAGAAAAAACTTCCATAAATAAGCATAAAAATTTATGGCAATATATAAGACTAAAACACGAGGCTTTTAAACATAAACATCAGCATAATATGAAAAAGTTAAATCAAATAGTTACATTTACTTATTCACATGGATATTCTCCTAGTCAAATAATCCCATGTAATATCAATAGTTAATTTCATAATGATGGAATTCATATTCCGAACATCATAACCACATAGTCAAGGCCTCGTGCTAAGACGACAAATATGATTCTATTAAGGCCTTGTGCCAAGATGCTAGTTTGTCTCATGAGACCTACCTATGTATAGATGGGATATAGAGGGATCCACACGTTACATACTAAGTCTAATGCAATCCTTATATGAAAAGGATGAAAAATAATCTATACATTCGTATTAAAACATTCATACGAAATGTCAATATTTTAACCACTAACCATTAATTGTATAAAAATTGCACTTCCATAGTAAAACATAACTCATTACAGACAATATGTAAGATTTTATAAAGAAACCTTAATCAAGAATAATGAAGGATATTGACATAGATGAAAATAATCTGTAAAACTATTTGAGAGAAATATCCCCCTTTTCTTGAAAATATTTAAAAGTCTCACTATTTACCAAGAAGCTGTTAAAAAATAGATTTTTGAATCAAAGTGTTCCATACCACTTTGAAACCTTCAAAAGGAATTTTAATTTTAAAACATTCATGTCCATATATATAAATCCTTAAAACCATTTTTAAAACATGTACATTAATGAGAATGATTTAGAAGAATAAATCTTTAAAACATTTAAAATGATATTTTAGTAAGAGTTTCAAACCCAATGAGAGATGCTTGAATACAAATAATTGAGGTAATGAAAACATTATAATATCATGAGAGTAAGGGTATTGATGATATACTATGTCAAATTACAGTATATAGACCATATAAAAGTGAATTGGCACATAACTACAAAGAAGTCTCAATGGAATGTAAATTGAGATAAAATCCCTCATTAAGAATGAATCCTTAGGTTAAGGATAAATTAATGACATAATTATGAGTGAAAAATATAAATACACTCAATATGATTGTATATTTAGTGTAAATCAATCATATTACATTCATATATATTCTTGTAAAAACAATACTAATGACATGGATGTTTAACTCAATGAATGGAAATTGAGTTACGATTACTCACACCAAGTTTATATAGATGACATGAGAATTTATAAATGGATTAATTATGTGTATAAAATTTATATCCACACAATGGAGAGTGGAAATTACTACATAATTAAATAAATAGTCATTTCACACATAACTTGGAGTAAAATAATCAATGATGTTTGTGTAAAACCCAATGAGTAGAAATCAAAATTAGAAATTCCCATACCGATTTGGTAGCTTACGAAACATACACCCAATAAAATAAGGATCATACAATGAATATGTAAATTCACATAAATTAAATTATATTACACAATAAATACAATCATGGGTTGTACATACACCATGGAAAAGAAAATAGTGGCAATATAGAATGAATCTCACTGGAATAAGAAGTGAGATGAAAACCCTTCACCTTGTACTTTTCTTTAGTAAAGGGTGGGTTAAAATCCTGTATATTGTATAAATAATTGTTATTAAATTAAACAATAACCACATACCTAAATATGATATCATATATGATATTATAATATTTCTTTGTTAATAATATTTAAGTAGTATAATTGTTTTGGGTGTTAACTGATTCGTTTTCCTTTATATGTTTTATTACGTAAGACAAGTTTGATATGGATAGGTTATATTTGATTAATATATAGAATGATATTATGTTATTAAACATTATTTTTATCATAAAATGAATATTATTCTTGAATAGTTATGATGGGGAATGAATCTCATCGCGTTCGTGGAGACAGAAATCCGTACGTACGCATGAGCAACAATACCATTCTATAGATGGTGAAATAGTATGTAATTGAAAGATATATCATATATAAAGAATAATTAACTTGTTATATAATTTATTTACAACAATTATTGTAATTATTATACCCATACAAATGATGATATGTTAAATAACAAACTACACCACGACGTGGGGACAGTAAGTCGTGCGTACTCGTATATGGAGACTTTGTCATTCATAGGATGGATATAATAATGAATACGGTTGTACCATATTTATAATAACATAATATTTTGTATAAGGTACTATATTTATTATTTTCCTATAGAAACAACAAATAAAGATGAAGTGGAAAATGAAAATAACTTTGAAAGAGGTGATGAAATTATTAACTCTTCTTCAGGTGCTATATTTTAATTTTATCAAAAGGACTCCTTAGGTTAGATTTTGATAATATTAAGGCATCTATATTGACATTAGGTTAGTTGTTAGGATATTTTAGTATGGTTTGAAACAGAAAAATGGCTTTGGAGTTGTGATTTTGAGAGAAGGGGAAGTACCCTTTTATAAGAGATGTGAGGCTCACTTTAGTAAATGTTCAAAATATTATTTTATCATAAAATCATATTTGGGTAATAATGGCTCCAAAAGAATTTATTTAAAGGATAAGGTTGTTATAGGTTGGAAACCTCTCAACAAATAGGTTTTAGATAGGTTTAGTTCACTATATTAACCTTATATTTTAGATTTAACTCTTAGTTAAATAGTTTAACTTTTACCATGTATTATGGTATTATTATAATAATTTGTTAATAAACATACTATAAAAATAAAACTGAACCCCAAGTGGTTAATTATTGATATATCTAACCTTATCTAAGACTTTTGGCTGAAACTTAGATTTTTAGGAATATTATATCAATTAATAATATAGTATTTGTTTTAACAACTAATTTGTGTCAATTTTGACACTATTCAGTATTAGGTTTTTGTTAAAGTCATAAAAGCTTTATCACTTCAGTAAAATTTTATTTAATTAACCCTAAAATTTCATATTAACATAGAAAATTTGTGGAATACATCAAATATCTCAATTTAAAATTATATTAATATTTATAATATCAATTATTTTAATTATTCATTAATAATGGAATTAGTGCATCATTATTATGTCATAAATAAATTTAATTATTTAATGTCTAAAAATTATAAATAAAATACTAATATGTATGAAATTATTTTATCTTTCTAATGAATATTTATAGTCAAATTTATCTTATGTATAATCCTATATTAAAAATGTTTTAGTTATGAAAATTTGAATTTAACACTTTAAAATCTTCTTTAAATAAAATAATAATAAATGTCCTAATATAATCCATGTGGGTCAAGGAGGAATATAGTTCATTCCTAAGGGTTATTTTGGTCAAAAAACACTTATCCAATAGAATTAGGACAGGTGTTAGGGTAATTATAATATCAATTTTACTTTTAATTACCCTATTTACTTTTAACCGTGGTAAATAAAATTCCAACTTTACTATTGAAAAAAAATTATTTTCATCCAATAGAACAACATTTTACATACTGATGTCAACCATGTCTCTCTGTTTTTTGAAATTCAATTAACATAATCTGTAAAATTACGTTTTATGAAAATTTGAAAATGTGCCTAGCAGATGGGAAAAATACGTTAAAATGTTCAATAAACTTTTATACATATAATTTTATTCTAAAATGAATCCAATTAATTAAAATGAACATATATAGGTATTATGTATCTATTTTGACCTAAAATAAATTTAAATAAAATAAATAATTCTTTAAATAAAAATTAGGTTTTAAACAATAACGCAGTGTTTTTCCCTATTCATAAAAAAATTAATGTTTTCAGATATATACCAAATATTCACCCTAAGATAATTTTGATATTACAAATTAAAAAATTATTTCTATTTTACCAAATTAAAAAAAATGTTTTATTGATTAATTTAAAAAAATATTCCTATTGACAAAACCAAAAGTTGAGTTTTTGAGAAGTAGAAACTATCAAAAGATTGATACGTGTTTATGTCCAATTTAAATGTAAAATTACTTACAATAAAAAAATTGGATTAAATGATATAAATATAATCTAATTATACTTCAAAACCATTCAAATTTATAATTTAACAAAAAATAATTTAGATTAAAAATGTTCTTTGTAGTTAAAATTTAGTATTTTTTATTATTCATGAAAATATGAATGTTTTCAGAAAAGCACTGAACATTTATCCAAACTAAATTTGTATGTTATTATTATAAATAAGAAGTTTATTTTATCAAATTGAATATATAAAAGTGTAAAATATTTTATTTAATATGAGATCCCCATTAAAAGGCGGTAAAAGTTAATTTTTTCAAAAATGCTTCTTTATTAAAAAAAAAATGAATTTTCTCTAATATTATGTCTAAGAAACACATAATATGGATGTTAAAATTATATGGAGTATATAAAATTCAAAATTTGGTTATTATTATTTATAACCACTTTTTAAACGGCTAATTTGATAGGTCGTGGTGCGTTTGAACTCGGTGTTGCGTACTTCACATGCTATCATATTATTCCAAGAGAAATATATCGTAGAAGCATGGGGTGTTACCGAATATTTATAAAAGGCCTACTAGGACACGTACTACATATCCAAATTGTGGCATCATTTTGATGAAAGACCAATTATGGGGAAAACTTATGTAAGGATAGCTTGGGTACATACTGTATGATCAAGAAAAGGAGCTCTCAGGTATCCGATATTTTTCCACTAAAAGGCAAGGAATGGTTATGAAGATCTAAAATTATTCAAGATCAGGGGTGTGATATGTGAAAAGGGTAATTGTTCAATGCATAATAGAATCATTGAGCAAGTATTAACAATGATTTTGGAGTCCCTTGCACTGATTTAACTCATATGTAGTATGGGAACATCTCTTCTTTCCTTGGTGGTTTCTCTAAGGATAGGACCCACAATTATAGCACCTTTATAGATTTTTACTGTATAAAGGAGAGGGGAATTTTTTTACACCATGTATGGGGATAAGTCTTAAGGCCTGGGCTTCGCTACATATATCAAGGGGATGAGAATTAGGCCATATGTAGTTCTAGAAGTACTATGTAGTTTGAATTCATGCGTTGAGGATGTTAGTCATGTAGTTTAACTGCTTACAAAAAGTACATGGGTGATTCTAAAATGAAAAGGAATATTGTGGATGGGATATAGTGTATATCTCATGCTTTACTATGTATCTTGTCAGAGGAAGAATCAAGTAACATGTAGTTCTAATAGATACAAGTTCATGCTTAATGTCAGAACTCAGATTGGATCTCCCCATGTCGATATCAATCGTACACTAGAGAGTTGAGTCTTTTCCATGTTGTGTTGTGGCTGGTCCTAGTATTGAAGATCTTGGAATCACTATGCATCTCATATGGATGAGAATCAAGCCACATATAGTTCTTGACGAACATGATGTTTTCCGTCATGTGGTAAGAATGTCTAGTGTGCCTTTTGAGGTTTTGAATCTAGGACCATAATAGCTTCAATGTGAATAGATACACCTTACTTATGTAATGTAATACTTTTACAAACTCCTAATCCAAAGTGATATGTGCTCAGTTTGAGAAAAAAGGAGCGGTAAAAGTTTCTTCTACAACTCAAAGGTAACATCAGTGAAGGATATGGTCATTTCAATTATGTGGTGGATGAGCTAAAAGATGTGATCCATAAATCAATACATATATCATTGGCATGAGAATCAATCCTTATGTAGTTGTTGAGATTCCATATAGTTTAACATCAAGTGGTAGGGATTGAGGTGAACTGACATGAATTTATGGGAACATTGTATCTAGACCCCAGATAGAAGATATGTGTTTCACTACGTATCTCATGAAATAAGAATTAGACCATACATAGTTCTAGATAAGACTCCTCGTGTAGGTCTGAAATGTATATAAGAATTAAGGGATTTTAAATTGCGGTAGACCTAAGGTGTATGACTCGGGCATTACTACGTATCTCATTAAAATAGAAATCAAGACGCATGTGGTATTTTATAGTCTTCTTGTGCAGATTTGATTCATGCATAGGGATTAAAGGGGATTTATAATATAATCATGGTAAGACCCAAGATTAGAGTAATTGGTGTTACTACAAATCTAAATAGGATGATAATCAAACCAATTATAGTTTATGAAAATTTATCTCCACACCGATTGGACATTGACATGGGGAATGGAACTTTGGATAACATATAGACTAATGGTTGGTCCTAAAGAATTAATTTGGCCTCGAAACACATATCATCATAATGATAATCAAGGAATAAGTAATGAAATGTTCCCTATGAAGATATGATTCATACATAAGGAAAGAATTCATTTTCTTCATGTTCATGGATGGACCCAAGATTGAAGATTCAGTCATCACTATATATCTCATTGGATTGAGAATCAAGCCAAATGTAGTTCATTAAAAAAGGATCCATATGATGTTCTGTTCTAAACATAGGAAAAAATGGGGCTTGAGTGCCACTAGGGAGTGAAACTTATTTGAGGGATACATACACTTGGAAGCTACCAATTTTATTGAAGGACCAAAAGGAATATCTACTCATGGTATTTTGGGGAATTTCATAACATCAAATGAAGGAGATGTTAGCCTTATATTTTAACATAACATGGTGAGGAAAAATGGTGTTTTTTAGTTTTTGGTCATGTGACTAGGACATCTTGTTTTTTCAGTTCATCATCTTACAATAAGTATGATGATGCTACATAGTTTAATGTCATGAAAAATAGACATATATGGTGGTATGTAGTTTAAATTTATATAGCTAAGATGAAATCCTATATGATTACACAAATTACTTCATTAGGAACCTTTCATTTTTTGGAGTTTTAGTGGGTTCTCCTTCCATTGTGATTACAGAATAAGATCTATTAGAGTCGACCTTATGTATCGAGTAAGGTCCTTGACACTTTAGCTCAAGCATGGTAGGCTTCTTTAATAGAATCATTAGCATCCTAAGGACGAATACCAATTATCCTTAGAGGAATGAATAAAGGTGGGAATTCTTGTTAATGGCTCGTGTTATCCAGTTCTGATATACCTGCATGTGTTGCAATGTATGAAATCTCTTATCATCTAGTCACTATAGCTCATCCATTCATTTCTAGGATTGATCATCTATGGATAGCTTGTCACAAATGGAAATATGGAGTGATGGGAACAGAAAATCAACGGGAAGGACTCCTTATATTCCATACACCAATGAGTATGGAGTTTCCTATATTGTAGTATGAGTTGTAGTATGATAAGACCAAAAGTAAATTAAGATATTGTCAGGTAAATATTTATTATCTTTATTCACCCTCTTATAGAGTATGTTTGATAGGGTCTTGTTAAAAGTCTCCATCGTTCCATTGGCCACTACATGATAGGAAGATGAGTGGTTGGATTTGATATTGCATTCCTGATATAGCTTTCCCACCTCAACAAAATATAAATTGGTTTTTTTTCTGTATGTACGGTATGGGGGACAAAAAATATGGTAATGAAATTAACTTTGAAAAATCTAAAAATGATTTTGTCTTTGACTCATTTAAGAGGTATTGCCTTATCCCTTTTGGAGAGAAAATCCGTATCCGTAAGGATTTACATGAACTGCTAACCTATAGCTGGAGGATATGGTCAGACAACATCCATTCTACATGTGGAAAATTTCTAAGAGTATTTAGTTATGTGTAGTAACTTTGGGGGTTTATGGATGAAATTGGCATGAACTTGGAAGGTAAGCCACTTCTTGGGGAATTTTATGCAATCCTGCATCATCGAAGGCCAGAAATATCCAAGCCTACAGATTTGATCCGAAATACTATAACTTGATTTCTAGTCACCACTAGATCCTGCATGCATTTCTTCCATAATAATCATTGTCTTTTCTCCATCAACACATCTATGAAATATTCCATCAAATCCCCTTTGTAGAAGACTTTCTGGTGATTTGGGAAATCATAAAGAGTGAAATTATCCACTTGTCACCGAATATGATCTCTCCCAACATTGTCCTATATAATTACTCCATCTATGGGATATTCTATAGTGGGTGTTATCCATCCCATGGTAGGCCTATATAGCATGGTATAGAGTTGGATTTCATTATTTCCTCTATTATGACTTTAACAAATGGTGAAACCACACAATGATGGAAAATACTAATGACTATTTAATTATGATATGGATATACCAATGTTGTATATGCATTCTCCAAATAATCTATGTAACACCCCAAGCTTCCATGGTACGTTTATCTTAGAATAATATGATAGCGTGCGAAGTATGCAACACTGAGTTCAAGCACACCATAACCTATTAAACTAGCCATTTTCAAAGAGGTTATAAATATTAATAACCAAATTTTGAATTTAATATACTAAATATAATTTTAACATCCATATTACGTGTTTCTTAGACATAATATAAGAAAAAATTCAATTTTTTAGATACAACAAGCATTTTTCAAAAAAATACATTTTTACTGCCTTTTAATAGGGAACCCTATTTAAATCCAATATTTTAAACTTTTATATATTCAATTTGATAAAATAAACTTATTTTTTAAGAATCGGAATATAAAAATTTAGTTTGGATAAATTTTCAGTGCTTTTCTGATAACATTCTTATTTTTATGAATAGTGAAAAATAATAAATTTTAATTGAAAACAAATTTTTTAATCAAAAAAATATATAGTTTTAAATTATACATTTGAACAGTTTTGATGTATAATTAGATTATATTTTTAACATTTAATTCAATGATGGCTATTGGAAGTAATTTTATATTTAAATTGTACACAAACACATATCGATCTTTTGATAGTTTTACTTCTCAAAAACCTGCTTTTTGGTTTTGACAACATGAATATTTTTTGAAATTAATTAATTCAACTTATATTTTGTAAATTTTGTAAAATAGAACTCATTTTTTGAATTTGTAATATCAGTATTATCTTATGGTTAATTTTTGGTATTTTTCAAAAAACTTTAAATTTTTGAAGAATAGTGAAGAACAATACATTATTGTTTTAAACCGACTTTTTATTTAAATAATTATTTATTTTGTTTCGATTTATTTTACGTCAAAATAGACACATAATACTTATATAAGTTCAATGTAATTAATTGTATTCATTTTATAATAAAATTAGGTTTATAAAATTTTATTGAATATTTTAACATCTTTTACCCATCTTCTAGGAACATTTGAAAATTTGCATAAACCATAATTTTACCGCTTCTATGAATTGAATTAAAAAAAACCAAGAGACACAATTGACATGAGTATGTAAAATTTGGATACAAAGGATGAAAATAATTTTGGGGGGAATAGTAACTTTTTAATTTTATTTACCACGGTTAAAAGTAAATAGGGAAATTAAAGTTAAAAATTATATTATAATTACCCTAACACATGTCCTAATTCTATTGGATAAGTGGTTTTTGACCAAAATCAACCTTAGGAATAAAATATATACCTCTTTTACCCACTTGAATTAGATTAGGAAATTTATTAATATTTTATTTAAAGAAGAGTTAAAAGTGTTAAATCCAAATTTTCATAAAAAAAATTTTAATAAAGGGTTATACATAAGATAAATTAGACTATAAATATTAATTAGAAATATAAGAATATTTAATAAAAAATAGTATTTTATTTATAAATGTTAGACCTTATATAAGTAAATTTATTTATGACACAATGATGATGTAATAATTACCTTATTAATGAATGATTAGAATAATTGATTTTATAAATATTAATATAATTTTAAATTGAGACTTTTAATATATTTTGAGAATTTTATAGGATAATATGAAATGTTAGGGTTGATTAAATAATTTCATTTTGAAGTGATAAAGTTGTTATTACTTTCACAAAACAAAATACTAAATAGTCTCAAAATTGACATAAATGAGTTTTGAGAACAAATATTATATTATTGATTGATATAGTATTATTAAAAATATAAGGTTTATCCAAAAGACTTATATAAAGATAAATTTATCAAAAATAAACCACTTTGGGTTTAATTTTCTTTTATAGTTTGTTTATTAACCATTTATTATAATAATAGAAGAATACATGGTAAAAGTTAAACTGTTTAAATAAGAGTTATATTTAATAGATAAGGTTAATATGGTGAATTAAACTTGTCTAAAACCTATTAGTTGAGGTTTTATTGACCCATCCGTAAATTATCATTGAAATAAATCCTTTCAGAGCCATTATAAACTGAATATGAATTTATAATAAAATAATATTTCAAACTTTTCCTAAAGTGATGCTCACCTCACTTATAAATGGGTACTTCCACTTCTCTCAAAATCACACCACCAAAGAAATTTAGCTAGGAAAAACACTACCCAAATACCCTTTCAACAACCCTCACTTAATCCAAGAGGCCTTACTTTGATCAGAATCCAACCTCAGGATCCCTTTTGATCAAATCAATAGGAAACTTTTGAAGAAGAGGTAATAATTTCATCACATCCTTCAAAGTTCTTTTCTTTTTCCACTTCCTCTTTCTTTGTTGTTTCCATAAAAAAATAACACATATATTATTTTATACATACTATGATGTTATTATAAATATGTTACAACTATATTCATCGTTCTATCCATCTTATGAATGACTAAGTCACCATACGTGCGTATGTACAGCTTACTGTCTCCACGTCGTGGTATTGTTTGTTATTAAACACTTCATCATTTGGATGGGTATAATAATGAGTATAGTTGATGTAAATTAAAAATATATAATATTAATTATTCTTTATATATTATATACTAACCAATTACATATGTTTCCACCATTAATAAAATGTTATTATCGCTCGTACGTATGTACTAATTACCGTCTCCACGAACGCGATGTGATTCATTCCCCATCGTAACCGTTCAAGAATAATTTTAATTTAATGATTAAAAATAATTTTTAAGAATTTAATATCATTCTGTATATGAATTAAATACATCCTATCCATATCAAACATGACCTATGTAACAAAACATATAAAGTAAAATGAATCAGTTAACACCCGAAACAATGATACTACTGAAATATTATTAACAAATCAATATTAAAAGATAATATATGATATCATAATTTTGTATGTGGTTGTTTTATAATTTAAAAACATTGGTTTCACCATTATAAACAAGGTTAACCTACCCTCCACTATGTAAAAGTACAAGGTAAGGGGTTTTCATCTCACCTCTTATTCCAGTGAGATTCATGCTATATTGCCACTATTTCCTTTTGTTTGATGTATGCATTTTCCATTATTAAATTCCTTGTATAATATAAATTAATTTATGGGTATTTAAATCTTCATTATATGATCTTTATTTTATGGGGTTTATGTTTTGTAAGTTACCAAATCGGTAAGGGAATTTCTAATTTCGATTTCCACTCATTGGGTTTTACAAAAACTTCATTGATTAGTTTACTCAAAGATTATGTGTGAAATCACTATTTATTTATTTATGTAGTAATTTACACAACCATTTATTGGAATATACTTTTGATACACCTAATCACTCCATTGATAAATTCTCACGTCATTGATATGAACTTGATAAGATTAATCTTAAATCAATTTCAATTCATTAAGTTAAACATCCAAGTCATTGGTGTTGTTTTTACAAGAATTTGTGTGAATTTCCTCGGATTGATTTACACTAAATATCCAATCATATTGAATGTATTTATATTTTTCACACATAATTATTTCATTGATTTATCCTTAACGTAAGGATACAGTCTTTATAATGGATTTCATCTGAATATACATTCCATTGAGACTTCATTGTAGTTATGCGCCAATTCACTTTCATATGGTGTATATACATCACTTTGATATAGTATATCATGAATCATTTTACTCTCATGATATTATAAAGTTTTTATTACCTCAATTATTTTTATTCAAGTGTCTCTCATTTGGTTAGAAACTATAAATAAATTATCTTTTTATCTGTTTTAATAATTTATTCTTCCAAATCATTCTCATTAATGTCCATGTTTTAAAAATGGTTTTAAGGATTTATTTTTAGGGACTTGAATGCTTTAAAATTAAAATTCCTTTTGAAAGTTTCAATGTGGCATGGGACACTTTGATTCAAAAATCTATGTTTTAAGATCTTCTTGATAAATAGTGATACTTTTAAATATTTTCAAGAAAAAGGGGATATTTCTCTCAAATAACTTTATTGATTATTTTCATATATGTAAATATCCTTCATTATTCTTTATTGAGTTTTATTTATACAATCTTTAATTTTATATTTAGTGAATTATTTTTGATTGTGGATGTGCCATCTTAATACAATTCATGGTTTTTTGTTAAAATATTGACATTTCATATTCATGTTTTAATACGAATGTTTAGATTTTGTTTCAACCTTTTCATATGAGGAATGCATTGTACTTAGTAAGTGATAGGTGGAGCCCACTATAGCTCATCGATACATCGTTAGGTCTCATGAGGCAAACTAGTGTCTCAACACATGGCCTTGATAAAATCATATTTTTAGTCTTTGCATGAGGCCTTGACTATATGGTTATGATGTCTGAAATTATGCATTCCATCATTATGAAATTAGCTATTGATATTACATGTGATTATTAGACTATTAGACTATCCATGGGAGTAAGTAAATGGAACTATTTTATTTATCTTTTCCATATTATGCTGAAGTTTATGATTAAAATTCTTGTGTTTTAGTCTTATACATTGCCTTAATGTTTTTGCTTATTTATGATAGTTTTTGTAATATTTTTATCCTTACTAAACATTTGAGCTCACCCATTTATTATATATATTTTCCCCTGAATGTGAAGAAGTATATTATGCTTGACCATCAGGGATAGATTAAGGGATATGACTATGTTCGAAGGGGACAAACTGTTTCTTTTTAGGTAATGTAAAACTTATGTATGTATTTAGTACTTCCAAGGATACTAAACTAATCTGTCTTTCGAGACCTCATCTCTACTGATCATTCCAATGATACGTAATAATGACTTGACTCTAGGTAAATGGGGTCTGGGAAATACAGTTGGTATCATAAGAAGTTTAGTACAAGCCTTGGAAGATAGATTCTGAAAAACTTTGATTTAGAACATTACCCTAAGATAGACTTTGAGGATTAGTATAGAAGAGATTCCTAGAATTTTAGTAATGTGTAGATTTTGTGTATTTTACAGGAAATAAATCCCTATCTGGATATGAGCAGGTTGAGGCGGCTCTGGCACAGATGTACCTAGGAGTGAAAACTCCGACAATGAGTTTTAGGCTTAACCCCATGTATCCTGGTACACGACAACAATCCTTGATTCACTCTTGGTTACAACACTCCCAGGGGATATGATTAGGATAATTCACATTTTCCATACAAATAGGTTTGAAGGATTTTAATATATGATCCTAAAAAATAACCTTGATTAATCCTATAGTGTTTTTAATTGAAAATACGGTGTCATGATATGCTCTAAATGATTTTATGACTATTGTCACTCACACTCTGCTTTCTGGTTTTATTCAATGGATGATTTCCAAGGAACATATAGTAACATTGAACATGGTTTAAAAGGTGGACACGGTGGTTGAAATGAGCAACAAAATGGAATGTTGAGAGGCTTAAAAGTTATCGTGTTCATGTTGAATCAATTTTCCAAAAATATGATCAACAAAATATTAATTAACCAACTCCTAAACATAACAAAGAAGAGAAACGTGGATAATGGCAAGAGCTCCAGTTGTAGACACCATGGAGAAAAGAAAGCTCATTTACCATCATGAAAAAAATGTGGAAGGATAAACCCAGGAAAGCGTCTCAATGGAACAATGAAATTCTTTATGTGTCAGAAAGAAGGACATAAAGTAATAAATTGTATAGGGAAAATGAAGATTAATATGGAATAAAATAAAAATGGTCCTAAGAATACATTTATAGTCATTTTTCGTAAATGTAGGGGACCTGGTCATTACCCAGGTTGATGTCCAATTCTATAGGATTACCTTTAAGTCAAGGAAGAACCTATGTTGAAATAAATGGATGGTGAAATGATTAAAATTATTAATGCTCTTTGTTGATGGGATTACATTGGAAGAATTTTCACTTGTATGTGAAACCCTACATTTTATTTTGTGAAAATTCTATTTGAGGAAAATTTGTCTATTCTTTTGTGGATATATTTATAAAGAACCATTTGGGTTTATATGATCCTTTAATTTGATTCAATTACAAGTTATTACTTTTTGGGAAGAAAAATCAAGGTATGAGATAACATTTGTGGTTAGAATATGTTATGGTGATTTATGAGAAATTTATCTCATTTTTGGGAATCTTATAAAATAATATAGTTTTTTTGAAAAAGGAAAACACACAGACCGTGTGACAACCTGTCACTTTGGACAATACTACAAGAATTGAACACACAAACTAAGTGTGACTGGGATTTATCGCCTACCACTGGACTACGTGAAGTATCTGTTTAGTATGAATAATTAATTTTAGTTAAATGATTTTATGGATGAAGAATATGTTAATTTTGGGAACTTATTACTTATACATAGTATAGGAAAATGATTTAGTGATTAAGTGATAACTGTTATTTTGGAAGACGTTCGCTCTTTTAGGAACACTATATGCCTAAGGGAAATAGAACACAATGGTATTTCATTTGAGGAGTATTGGTGGATTTTTTATTTTGGAATAATGTATGTTTGTTGTGGACTTCTAGATATTTGACTTATTTATGAAAAATGATTAACCTATCTTAGAGAATATGTGATTAGGTTAATTAATTTTTTGTATGTGACTTTAAGAGTAGTCGATGTTATTTGGAGATAAATGAAAAGATTTATCATGGATGACTATGTGATCAAGTACTTCTGAATTTTGGGTTTCAAATTTAGTTTGGATTATTTTGAATAATTTTAAGGACACATTTTTTAATGTTCTTTGTTGAACTTTGGGTATTGTTTGTTTAATTTTGGATATTAAGAGTAGTATTTATTTCTATAAAGGATTATCCTTTTTGGGGATCATCTAATCTTGTACTAACAGTTTTGGTTTTGGTTAATGTCTAAAGAGAAGAAAAATATATAGTTCATATTTTATAGATTATTTGATTCTCTAGAATTTGATTATAGGGCTTAAGGTGTGACCAAGTCATCTTGAATACTTATCTTTTGGATTGAAAGATGTGTTTGTGGTAGAAATTAGTTAAAGATTGGAAATCTACTTGTCAAGAATTATTTTTCTTATTCTATGAATAAAATAATTATTAATCTTTAGGGAAAAGATCTTAAAACAAAAAATGTGTTATCTAAATAGCTTATGTTTTGTTTAACTGATGATATTTTAAATCATAATAGATTTATGGCTTTGAGACCCTTAATTTTCCATTAACTTGTATGTGATTTATGACCTCAATTACTACCTATAAATATTTATGTTTTTCTTCAAATTATAATTTCCATCAAGGTTCTCTTATTCGAAATCCTAATTTGGTGGTGACTTTTTCATTTTACATTCCCTCTTATTAAGACTAAATTTTATTATCCCTATTTTTGATGTGGGTTTTACACAAATGTATATTCTATTTTTAACCTTATATTTCTTAAGAACAATTTAAAATTTTGAGGATGTGATTTATATAATGAGGGAATAATGTAATGCCCCAAGATTCTATGATACGTTTCTCTTGGAATAATACGATGGTGTGTGAAGTACGCAACCCCGAGGTCAAACGCATTGCGACCTATCAAACTAGCCATTTAAAAAGCAGTTATAAATAGTAATAACCAAATTTTTAATTTTATATACTCCAAATAAATTTAACATCCATATTATGTGTTTCTTATACATATTATAATAACAAATTCATTTTTTTAGATAAAAGAATCATTTTTCAAAAACTGAACTTTTTCTGCCTTTCAATGGGGAACCAGTATTAAATCAAATATGTGACACTTGTATATATTCAATTTGATAAAATAAACTTCTTCTTTATAATTGGGACATTAAAATTTAGTTTGGATAAAATTTTTGTGCTTTTATGATAACTTTTATATTTTGATGAATATTGAAAAATACTAAATTTTAATTGAAAAAACATTTTTAATAAAAATAATTTATAGTGTTAAATTATATATTTGAATTTTATTGAAGTATAATTAGACTATATTTTTATCATTTAATCTAATTTTGGTTATTGTAAGTAATTTTACATTTAAATTGGACATAAATACATATCAATCTTTTGATAGTTTTTACTTCTCAAAAACCCGCTTTTGGGTTTTGACAACATGAATATTTTCTTAAATTAATTAATACAATATATATATATATTAATTTGGTAAAATTGGCATCATTTTTGAATTTTGAATATTAAAATTATCATAGGGTGAAGTTTTGGTATTTTTCTGAAAACATTCAATTTTTGATGAATAGTGAAAAACATTGCCTTATTATTTAAAACCTACTTTTTATTTAAATAGTTATTTATTTTATTTAAATTTATTTTAGGTCAAAAAAGATCCATAATACCTACATAAGTTGAACTTAATTCATTGGAGTCATTTTATAATAAAATTAGATGTATAAAATTTTATTGAACATTTTATCGTCTTTTACCCACCTTCTTTGCTCATTGGAAAATTTGCATAAAACATAATTTTACTACTTCTATGAATTGAATTTAAAAAATACGGGATACATGGTTGACATCATTAAGTAAAATTTGGTTCAATGGGATGAACATAATTTTTGGTGAATAGTAACTTTTGAATTTTATTTACCACGGTTAAAATTAAATTGGGCAATTAAAGGTAAAAATGATATTATAATTACCCTAAAACAAGCCCTAATTATACTGGATAATTTTTTTTCGAACAAAATAAACCCTAGGAATAAAATATAATCCTCTTTCACCCACTTGGATTGGATTAGGACATTTATTATTATTTTATTTAAAGAAGTGTTAAAAGTGTTAAATTCAAATTTTCATAAATAAAACATTTTTAATATAGGGTTATACATAAAAAATATTCATCTATAAATATTCATTAGAAAACTAAAACTATTTCCTACATAATAGAATTTTATTTATAACTTTTAGACATTAAATAATTAAATTTATTTATGACACAATTATGATGCAATAATTAAATTATTAATGAAAGATTAAAACAGTTGATATTATAAATATTAATATAATTGTAATTTGAGAATTTTGATGTGTTTAATGAATTTTATAGGGTAATATTTAATTCTAGGGTTTATTAAATAAAAAAATTTGATGTGATAAATTTATTATGACTTTCACAAAAACCAAATACTAAATAGTGTCAAAATTGACATAAATGAGTTTTTAAAAAGATACTATATTATTAATTGATATAATATTCCAAAAAATATAACGTTTAGCAAAAATACTTATATAATGATATATATATCAATAATTAACCACTTTGGTTTCACTTTGATTCTTATATTATATTTATTAACAATTTATTATAATAATACGAGAACACATAGTAAAAGGAAAACTATTTAACTAAGAGTAAAATATAAAAGATGAGCTTAATATGGTGGCCTAATCCTATATAAAACATATTTTTTGAGAGTTTTTTTACCCTTACCCACCTTATCCCAGAAATAAATCTTTTTGGATCCATTATAAACTGAATATTATTTTATAATAAATGAAACATTTCAAGTTTTTTTAAAAGTGACCCTCACCTTTCTTATAAAAGGGTACTTCCCCTTCTCTCAAAATCACAATTCCCAAGACATTTGGCTTATAAAACCCCTGCTATAATATCCTCCCAACTACCCCAACTTCAACCCAGAGGCCTTACTTTGATCATAGTCCGACCTAAGGGGCCCTTTTGATCAAATCAAATGGAAACACCCAAAGAAGAGGTAATAATTTCATCACCTCTTTCAATGTTTTTTTCTTTTTCTACTTTTTCTTTCTTTGTTGTTTCCATAAAATAATAATAAATCTTGTACCTTATACATACTATGATGTTATTATATATATTTTACAACTATATTAATTGTTTTATCCATCCTATGAATGACAAAGTCACCATAGGTGCGTATGTACAACTTACCGTCTCCACATCATGGTGTAGTGTGTTATTCAAGACTTCCTCATTTGGATGGGTATAATAATGATTATAATTGTTATAAATAATAAATATAACATGTTAATGATTCTTTATATATTATATACCATCCAATTATATATTATTTCACCATCAATATATTGTATTGTTTCTCATGCGTACATACGGATCACTATCTATACGAACGCGATGAGATTCATTCCCCATCGTAACCATTCAAGAATAATTTTCATTTTATGATTAAAAATAATGTTTCGGAACTTAATATCATTCAGTATATGAATAAAATAAATCCCATACATATCAAACATGACTTATATAACAAAACATATAAAGGAAAACAAATCAGTAAACACTCGAAACAATGATACTACAAAAATATTATAAGCAAAGAAATATTATAAGATCATATATGATATCATATTTATGTATGTGCTTATAGTATAATTTAATAACAATTATTCCCCCATTATACAGGAGGTTAAACTACCCTCTACTAAGGAAAAGTACAAGTTAAGGGGTTTTCATCTCACTTCTTATTCTTGTGAGATTCATGCTATATTACCGCTATTTCCTTTTGTGTGGTGTATGTACTACACATGATTGTATTCATTTTGTAATATAATTTAATTTATGGGTATTTACATCTTCATTGTATGATCCTTATTTCATGGGGTGTATGTCTCGTATGTTACCAAATCGGTAAGGGAATTTCTAATTTCGATTTCCAATCATTGTGTTTTACGCAAACATCATTGATTATTTTACTCCATGATTATGCGTAAAATCACTCTTTATTTATTTAAGTAGTAATTTCCCCTCCCCATTGTGTGGATATACTTTTGATACACATAATCACTCCATTTATTAACTCTAAAGTCATCGATTTGAACTTGATAAGAGTAATCTTAACTCAATTTCCATTCATTGAGTTAAACATCCATGTCATTGGTGTTGCTTTTACAAGAATATGTGTGAATGTCCTCTGATTTATTTACAAAAAATATCAAATAATATTGAGTGTATTTATATTTTTCACACATAATTATGTCATTGATTTGTCTTTAACCTATGGATACTGTCTTTATAAGGGATTTCATCTCAATTTATATTCCATTGACACTTCTTTGTTGTTTTGCGTCAATTCACTTTTATATGGTGTATAAACTGTACTTTGACATAGTATATCATGAATCAGTTTACTCTCATGATATTATAATGTTTTCATTAACTATATTATTTGTATTCAAGAGTCTCTCATTTGGTAAGAAACTATAACTAAAATATCATTTTAAATGTTTTTAATATTTATTCTTCTAAATCATTCTCCTTAATTTCCATTTTTTAAAAATGGTTTTAATGATTTATTTTTATGGATATGAATGTTTTAAAATTAAAGTACCTTTTAAAGTTTCAATGTGGTATGGGAAACATTGATTCAAAAATCCAATTTTTAACAGCTTCTTGATAAATAGTGAGGCTTTTAAATATTTTCAAGAAAGAGGAGATATTTATCTCAAATAGTTTTACTAATTATTTTAATCTAGGTCAATATCCTTCATTTTTCTTGATTTTTATTGATTTATACAATCTTCCATATTGTATTGAATGAGTTATGTTTGACTATGGAGGTTCTATTTTTATAGTATTCATGATTTGTGGTTAAAATATTGACATTTCGTATGCAAGTTTTAGTACGGATGTTTAGATTATGTTTCATCCTTTTCATATAAAGAATTAAATGGACTTAGTAAGTGACGGGTGGAGACTTATATAGCTCCTCAATGCATCAGTAGGTATCATGAGACAAACTAGTGTCTTGGCACAAGGCCTTGATAAAATCTTATTTGTAGTCTTGGCATGAGGAATTGACTATGTGGTTCTGATATCCTACATTATGCATTCTATCATTATGAAATTAGCTATTGATATTACATGTGATTATTAAACTAGTAGAATATCCATTTTAATATGTAAATGGAACTTTTTCCATATTATGATGAAGTTTGTGTTTAAAAGGCTTGTGTTTTAGTCTAATACATTGCCTTAAATGTTTATACTTATTTATGATAGTTTTCTATATATTTTTATCCTTACTGAGCATCTAATATCACCATATTATTATGTATTCTCTTTCCTAGGATTTGAAGAAGTATATTATGCTGGACCAACAATGATAAGTTAATGGATATGAGTGTGTTCAAAGGGGACACATTGTTTTTTATATAATGTAAAACATATGTATGTATATAGTACTTCCATGGATACTAGAATAATTCGTATTTCGAGACATGATCTCTTGTGATCATTCCAATGTTGTGTAACAATGCATCGACTCTGGGTAAATGGGGTCATGGTGTTACAATCTATAATGGAATTCTATGATCACAAAATGTGAGTCAATGTTAGCTATGAGAGGAATTATGGCATTAAACCTAAAAAATAATCACATAGTGGAATTCGATCCTCATTTCAGATGTCATAATCCAAATTTATCTCCTTGATTAACTACTTTGAGTCTCCCTTTACCTCTAGATGGTTCACCAGTACTTAGGGTTCTAATTCTATTTCTCCAATGAGAGCCTGATATTCTGCATCATTGTTAGAACCACCTTCTGATAATAGGATGGAGTATGGAAACACTTCCTTCTCTTGGGATATAAACACAATTTCTAACCCATATTTGTTAGTCTTATGGTCCATTAATTTCCACACTAGACTCAATGAAGCACCATCAAAATACATTTACCATGTTCACGATCTGTTCTGAATAGAGAATATTGACTCATCAGTCAATTCATTATTAAATTATGTCTCTTCTGTAGATGGGTGCCCAGTAATTATGTATTATAAGTTCTAGAATTTTACTACTATATGAGGCACAAAATGTATGTCAAAATTATAAAGATTAAATTTCCACCATTCTAGACATACTATCATCATAGGATGGATGAGGATCAATTTTAGCACATTATTATGAGAGACCATATGGATCTTATAGTCCTAAAGATAGTGAATCAGCTTCTGAACTGTAGAGATTAATTCTATTAATCCATTCTCAATATCTGAATTTTTATTTTATACATTGATTATGGTTCGACTATGATAATAAAGAATATTTTCATTCCCAGCATCATTATTTTGTGCGTGTAAAGCACCCAATGGTCTCTCTACGGAAATTATGTATTGAATGAGTGGTTTTTCTTCAAAAAGTGGAATCAATACCGGTGGGATCATAATGTGTTTATTGATGTTATCAAATTCTTCTTGAACGTTAATGGTCCATTAATATATAACACACTTATTCATCAATATGGTGAAGAGAAAACATGTACCTACGTGATTGGATATGAAGCACCTGATGTAGGACAAGTTTTATTGAATTCCACTCAAATCTATATGGTTTTGTGGTGGTTACATGAAAAGTATATATTTATTATTCTCAAAATAAACTTTTATTCCACGATGGAATACAAAAAATCCAAGAATTTTCTTAAGGTTACCTCAAAAGAAAATTTCAAAAGGTTGATATTCAGATTATACAATCGAAGCATTCTGAATATGGTCTCTAAGTAATCCAGGTGGTAAGAACGTTCTCATGATATGACCACTAAATCAGCAACATAGAATTCAATAAAATTTTTCTTGAAGGGTTTAATGATGCGAAGCATAGCACATTGGTTTTTTGAACTAAAATTCTTCAAGACAAAAGGAAATTACCCAATAACAAAATATGACTTGAGGGGCTATAAAGGTTGTGGAATATTTATATTCTTGGGCCATATGAATTTGTTTTAACCCTAAATATCCATCCATAAAGGGGAGGGTGTGATAACCGGCCATTTAATCAATTAGGAGTTCTGTAATTGGAACTGGGAAATCATCATTAAGATAATGTTGGCTGAGATCTCTAAAATTGATGCAAACTATAATTTTACTATTCTTATTTTTCATAGGGATAATGACGGCTATCCATTTAGAGAATTGTACATCTTGGATAAAATCAAACATGTGGGTTTTTTCACTTTAGCATCAATCTTGGAGGTATGGGTTGGGTGCATCCTCATAGCTGGTTTCTTTTATCCCCGATGATCTTATAGAAAACCCAAGTGATGGGTGGCCATGATGGGGTCAAGGCATGACATCTCCTTGTAATTCTAGGAAAACACATCCTAGTAATACTTTAAGAAGGAGGTGTATACCTCCTATTCTTCGGGAGTCATGGACTCACTAATTAATGTGGGGTGTGGATCTTCTTTTGTACCCAGATTTGTTTATTTGAGTTCATCCATAATAGTAGATACACATTCCACGAATGATGGAGGAGCAACCCTCATATCTTCTTCTACCTCCTCTTCCTCATGACCCTCTTCTTGTGATTCTTCATGGGGAGGAGATGATAAAAAAGCTTTCTTGGTTGGAAGATGAGAGTCTCCATATGGACGTTTGGAGGATGAGGCAATCATTTTGGGCACACTTTCTTGCATAGACCCTTCTTAGTGTCTGGATGGGGAAATAAGAGTCTAAGAGTGAGTATCTTCACATTCTCCAATTGTCAAAATAGCTTATTCCAGACTAGATGACATAACTGATATTTGTTGAAGCTTAGGGTATGGAATGAAGAAATTTTTATTCATTACTTTTTTATCATTTGGAGAGATGATAACTTATTCAACACCATCAAGCTCAATATCATGATTTACATTAAAGAAGATGCTAAATGATTTCTTGAATTCGGGACCACCCTTTTAATTTAATTTATTAGCAGCATGAAGTCTTCACTGAGCTACATGAAATGGTTAGGTTAGATAATCTCCAATTTAGTTGGGGCATTGATTCGAGTGGCTTCATTATCCATTGATTGTTTCTCTCTAGTGTGATAAAACCCCTCATCAATGTATTGTTTTTAGTAAGATTATAATGGGGACTTGTCTACGTATAATGTCCCAATTTGACCATTGATAAAATATTTGATACATTGGTGGTATGATAAAGGAATGGACATGTGCTGATGTAGTCAAGGTCTTCCCAGAAGAATATTGAATGTTGTGTTCTACTGGTCTACCATGACCCTTGAGTTGGATACAAGATCTCTAAATTGTGTTTTGAGGGTAATCTCACCAAGAGGCTCTTGATCAATCTTTTCATAGACCTGTAACATTCGAGTGGAGGGATATAAGTGAGATTCATTGAGACTCAATTGATTAAGTGTCCAGACCAGGACGAGATTGATTCTTGAGCCATTATCAATGAAGTCTTGTCAGATATCAATGTCATTTGACCATCCAGATATATACAAGGGTATGACATGTCATTATATGACATCATCCTCATCATTTTTGGTGAAGAAGATTAATTCATACCATTTTTCATGATCATTCTCTACATGGTATACTTCACCATTAGTGACCTTAACTAAAAATTATTGAGGGTCCGACAATCCCTCAATGAGTGCTTCATAGAGGTCTTTTGATAGATTCATAGCACCAAGGATTAATAAATTATTCATCACTTTGGATAATTTCTTCAAGACTTCATAATTTTAGTCAAATGTTCTGACTTTATAGAATGAATATTCTCTTTTTAAGGCACTATAAGAGATGACATTTCTAATGTGGATGGTTCTTCCCTTTGGATCGAAGCTGGAGGTGATCATGTTCATGGTGGATTGGACTGACCGGGTCAGTATACTCATTGATGAGGTTGTGGTTAATCCTATTAACAGTATTCTAATATAATAATGTCATGGAATACCCTATCATGTGTAGAGGAAGAACATCATTGTTCCTTCTAATCTCACGGGAGTGATTTCCCATGAGTATTGGATGCGTAAATGGTCCGAGCAGGGGTTTCATTGATTTGATGGGTCCTAGCATGACCATGTCTTCCCTTATATCCCTAACCTTTCCATCGTATTCCTCTATTTCCCCAATAAATTTCTATTAAATAAGGAACATAATCATCATCATCATTTTAAAAGGTATCTATTAACTAAATAACATTAATAAAACCAAATATCAATTCCTTATTTGATAATGATTCTACCTGTGGGTGGGGGGGTCGACACCTGTTGTACCATTTGGCGGGGTGGTGCCTATTCCTTTTATATGGATGGAATTAAGTATAATAAGGTCAAGGAAAACTTTAGATTTGGCATGAGATCATATTCATCTGATTTATTCTTATCCTTCTAGATATATCACTTTTTTTAAGGATTGGGCTTTTGAAGAAGCTGGTTTTATTGTAGTGGAAGGGGGTTGAAGGAAAAAAGGCTATTTCAACTATTCTAAGAGAATAAAATGAGTCTAGTTGATCATTTTTCTGGCCATATTGTCACCATAATTTTTCATTATCTTGATTTTAACTTCGTATTACTCACATTCCTCCTCTGGATTACTAAAAGAAAGATATACTACCTGGGCTGATGAAATTTTCAGTTTCACATTCCCAAAATCCAACACATTTTGATGTAGGTATTTGAAAACAAAACACTCCTATATGGGGTTCCCAGAAATTTTATGTAAGGGTAAATAGTTTGAGATATCTTCATCACCTTCATTACTTGAATGTTTCATCTTTGGAAACAAAACTATGTTGTTTTACAATGTTGAGATGATGTAACTGAGGACTTGGTCATTATAAAAGGAAATGATCTGGTTTTCCAACACCTCAAAATGGCTCCACCTCTGATCTCTTTGATCATCCAAACAAGGTATACATCTCTATTGATGCATAGGAGGTGGATCCATATGGTAATATGTATGATTTGATGTAGGAGTGGGTATATGGTTTGACTTAAGTGGAACTGTAGAATCCTGTGCATTTCTTATTCTTCTTCTGTGAGTCAATGGAATTACTCAAGAAATGAATTTGGTCTCTATGATGGATTTTCCACATATCGAGTAGTTGATTCCAAATCCTTAAACCCATTTGTGTATTTTATTGGGATCAACAATGTGCACAACTTATCATAGATATTTGATACACAAATAATAAATAACTCTTCCTGGGGGTGTGGTAGGTTCAAGGAGTAAGTCAATAATATCCACTAGTAAATGAAGTATGAGACCCTTTCATTATCCCTTTGTTTGAAATTCATAGGATAAAATATTATTCCCTTCTTCAATGTTGAGCTAAACTGGAAGGAGAGCTTCTTGACAGAGATCTTCCCATTCAGTAATCGATCTGGACTACAAAATCTTGTACCATACAAACGTTATCCCTTGTAATGATATCATGAAGCATCTGATTTCCACTACATCCTATTTTTCTAGGTCCCCATCATGGGATCACAGTGAATGATAAAATGCATCATGTGCTGTTATGGATCCCCCAATCCATTGAAAATAAAAAATGTAGGATTCCCAAAATACGGTGCTTGAGGGATAGGATCCACCCATTCAGGGTAAGCCTTATTTTATATATTTATTTGTGCATTTCATACTTCCATTTATTCCAATAGATTCATTAATGTCTCAATGTTGTTAAAAATTATTTGAGGAAATTTTTGTGGAGTTGGAACCGGAATAGATGTGGAATCTGGAGCCTGAAGGAGTGTGGTGATTGGAAGAACCACTACCAGAAGCATTGATAGTATTTGTTATGGGTAACCAATAGGGGTAGGCCTATAAGGATGTTCCTAACCATGTTCTGGATGTGTACCCAATGGAGGGAATTCTTGATATGCTATTTCAGGATACAAATATATTGGTGGTTGATTTCCCCAATTGAGCAGATGTTTCCTTCCTGCTCCAGTCGTTGCTACAAACCCTATTTGTTGAGGTGAACTAATAGGAATTGTGAGTTGATGGAATTTTTGTGGAGTATATCTGGTAGGAATACTGCCTCATAGTAACTATGCATTAAGATTTCTAAACTCTATCATTTCCTCTTGCTGAGAAAATATTTCGTCTAGGGAAAGGGATTCTCCTTCTCTGAGGGGAAGGTGAGACATACTCTAGAACATACCCTTTTTTTATTAGGTTCCTTTTGAGGAGGAAATTGAGTATTTTCAAGGTATTTCCCAAATTTAGGGCAAGACTCTAGTTTTGGGCACACACATCTCCTTCATTTGTTTCATTGTGAACCAGATTCTACATCAGAACATCCCATTCTGATTCCTTTGACCTATCCTTATGTTCTGGAGGGTCTTTAATGATATAATTGATGATGTTCACATACAAATAATTCATCTTAGGCATTATGATGGATTATTTTTGAGTTTTCCTTCTTTTACACCTTATATGAGACTTTATCCTCTTCTTTGTTGGTTCTATGGGATCTATTTGGTGGAAAATAATCCAAAGTTAATCTACAAGTAATTACGTTTTATGTGTTCAAAATGAATGTACCAAATCATGGAATGAGAAAAATTGAGAGGATTCGCTCCTCGAAATCTTCCCTATTAGGGAGATTACTGATTCCTATTGCGGAGGGGATTGTTGAGGTGAGAAACCCCCAGATCAACGGGATGGGGTTGTTCTTATTCTTCCATCACACCCCTTTGGGCATGGTTCGATGATCCTAAGGGTTGTGTTAAAAATACCCCAACCTTATGGGATGGGGTTGTTCCAAAATTATTATGGATGATATTATAGTAGCATCTATTTTTATTTATTAATTCTAGTCTGAATGTGGGATGAGTTTATTATTCAGCACTCACTTAAATAATTAACTTTGAATGACTATTGTTTTATATATGATTTTATTTCAATATGATGGCAGAAATACTCTAATATGTATGCCTAATCAATATTATATATGCTTGATACAAAAGTATGTCAAAAAAATTCTTTATTCTGGTTTTATATCGATGAGAGTCAGTTGAAGCTTGTTCTTATTGAGCATGTCTTGAGTTAGGAACAAAATATCTTTTTTGTAGCTGGCCTAGGGCAATGAAATTTCACGATTCCACGTTTGACAGTATTTTTTGTATTGAGAGATCAGTGAAATTAAATAATCCGTGTACACCCCATCCTTTAATACAAACACTATATGAGGTATCCGATCAGCTTTTATAACCTCATTAATGAATTGAGGCATGCACATTGAAGGGCTCCTTCGTACTTCTCGATATTTAGATGTTGAGAATCCATGATAGATGTCTAGTCAATTTGGAATTTTAACCCATCTATTACCTTAATGTGATTTTGATTCTCATAATACGGTAATAAATATTATTTTAGGTGATGGATAGTTTTCCATATGTTAAGGTGGATTTCATGCATAAAATCTTCAACCAACACCTCTGGGATATGGAATATAAAGGTGTATAAAGGCCAAAACATGACTTGTATGCAATCTTGATCCATCTATTTCCCCATGTTTAATAGATATTCTATATCTTTCATAAGAGGTTCCTTGACCTAGTCTAACCAGATTGGATGCTTCTTGATTGTTTTACTACATGCAATGGGATTGGTAAGCATTCCCTCTATTATACTGGATGGTAAATAAACCAAAGGTAGTTAAGAGAACAACCATAACCTCAGGTTTTCTTTTGGCTGAGAAAGGATTTCACCTACTTATGATAAGGCATCAGACATGACCGACCTTGTATTTGTAGGCGCCTAATGGTACAAGGGATTTCTCATGACTACATTATCTATTAGATAATTCTTTCGACACTGTGAATCACTACAATGGAGAGAACTGTTGCAGTAATTTCCAACACGGGGAGGATCTTGATGGGGGATTATATAAAAGGGAAGAACCTCTTTCTCCATGTTCTTCTAGCCACGCGATGGGTTGTCATGGATCTCATCAAGAGATAGGCTCTCAAGATCAACCGAATAATTTTTATAAAGCAATCCTTCGTGGGGATGTGTCCTATAAGGAGCTTCAGAATTACTACCAATGATCTTGTAATTTGGTAATGAAATGGTGGGATCATCAGCTGTGATAGATAAATTTCTGAGGGATTCAATAACTTCATCATAAAGAAAATCCTAGTTGTAGATAGTATCTTTATTTCCCAATCATGTTCGATGATGATTCTTCTTAGATTTCTTCTTATGATAGATTAGGTGAAATTTCAAGGAGAAGTGGTTATCATGGGTGGGTGTTTATTCCTGCCTCAGAGTAGCTATTGGAATAATCCGATTACCTTTGATTTGAGCATGTGTATGTTCCCGATCTGTTTTTATATATAATATGGGGGGTTTCCTCATGACCCTCCTAGAAGGGAGAAGAGGTGTGTATCTAATCTGGGGTGTTATTCTAATGAGCCACCCCATTTGTGGGGATATAGTTATATGCCTCTCTCCTGGTCACTATTGTATTCACAATGATGATGTCCTAGAAAGTATGTAGGATGATGGTAGGAATTTGTGTCTACCCTTTCACCATTTATAAGATATGATTTGTGAATTTAGTGACTGTAATGAGGATATACATCCATTATGTAGCTAGAGTAGGTATATTTTTCTACTCATATCCTGTATTTCCTGTATGTGGATACTGATAGGACTCATCTATGGAGGTAGAGAGTTGAGTCTTCCCCTTTCTTGTCATCAATACTTTTCGACTGAATTCTCCATGTGTTTCCAGATGAGACTACTGGAATGATTGATGGATGTTAGCAGGTGTGTGTGACTGCACAATGTTTGCTTCCAAAAATGAACAAAAGAATTCTTTGAGTGCTGCCAGATGAGTCTACTGGATGGCTTGGTGGGTGTATGCAGGTGTATGTTATTGCTCGTTGTTTTCCACCAAACATTATTGGTGGGATTAATTGAATGTTTCTAGATGAGTTTGCTGACAGGCTTGGTGGGTGAAACTGCGTTTATGTTCCTTATCACTATTTTTCACCAAATATGGTTGGTGGAGTGTTTTGAGTGCTTCTAGATATTTCTGTAGGCAAGATAAGTGGGTGTAGGATTGTGTAGGTTCTTTCTCGTTGTGAGCTACCAAACATGGTCGACATACTTCTATGAGTGCTACTAGATGAGTATACTGGAAGGATTGGGGGGCATGTAGTTGTGCATTCTTATTCACATGTTTCTTGTATATTTTGTTGGTGGGATTCTTTGAATTCCTCTTGGATAGTTCTATAGCTTGGATGAATGAATGAAAATAGGTGTATGTGCCAGCTCACTTTTTCCACCAAACTGGGTTGGTGGGCTTATCCGGAGGGGGAAAAGGTATAAAATTTCTCTTTATTGGCCAGATATTGTCCTCGGCAAGACATGTTGTGTTCCCAGGTTTGAAGAACCTTGGCTGGTCGTTTGAGGAAAACACTGTCATCATGTTGAGGGTTTACTACCGTGTAGCGTAGGCGATGGTGATTGCTGGTAGGATCCCTTTATGAGGTCCCATGTGTCTCCTGGATGAGGTTTTTGCTGGCCTGTTGATCCACCACCCTAAATTATGGGAGAGATTTTTTTTATGTTCTAGGGATAAAATCCAGAAATGGTTGAAGATGGTGGTCGATATCATCTTCTTCAGAACCGCCAATCATCATTGACTATATGGATGATAGTGATGGTTGAGATGAAAGGATTTTTAGGAAGCCTGCAAGGTTGGGATTGTACCATTTTGATAGTACTCTCAAACCAGTGCATTGGAGACCCGATGATGTAGATAGTGGGTTTGTGATGGAATCCTTCACATAGATGCAGATTCAGCCTGGATATCAACTGAGGCATTAATTGGTGAAAAATTGAATGAGTCCATTCAATAGAAGGGAGTTCTTGTAAGAAATATCTTGTATATACTAAAAACAAAAATAATAAACATCAAAAATGTAGAATATTTCTTAAGTGAAAACATGATTGATTTATATATCCAGCCCTTACTTCCTTTGAGAATGGGAGGGACCTAACATGAAGGCGACACTATCATCTTGTTTAAGGATTTATGTTTGTTCCACTATTGTTTGTTTCCGATGGAAATGGGGCTTCATCATAAAAATATAATGGTATGATGGAGTCTGGTCAGTACATCCCTTTTATATTGTGACGGAGATGCCATTATAATTTGTTTCCAATCGATTTCCACTCCCTATGATAGTTTTCTATTTCTTAATAGTTTCCAATGGGTTTTTCGTGGAACTAGAAACACCCAATGGTTATGTATTCATGGGGGTATACATTCAAAAGGAATATGCTTGTTAGGTTTTTTGACCTATGATGCTTAAGAACTAAAATTGTTTGAGAGGATGGGAGGTCATGATCGTCTCACTCTTTAAGGGGGGAGTCATTGTCTACATTGTGAATCTCTTATAGATTTATGATATGTTAATGAATCCTTCATTAATTCCCATGTATAATATGGGTCATCCTAATATTGGAAATCAATTATTAGCATGTGTGAAATTTAGAATCATCTGTATGTATTCAAGGTTCTTCATCAGTAGAGATATCTATATGTATCTGAGGTTATCCATTGATGGTATCCTATAATATACTACTTAGATATTATTCGATCATTACAATGATGATACTGATTTCCTATCCACATAGTGTGGAACTGTTGAGTTTATTGTCATCTAGGTAGACGAAGGTCACTCAAGAGTTTATTGTCATCCAGGTAGATGAAGTTCACTCTGGAGTTTATTATCATTGAGGTAGATGAAGGTAACTCTAGAGTTTATCATCATCCAAGGAGATATGAATTTTTTTATGTTGGGATTGAACACATAAATTGGCTTCCTAACAATCCTTGTGAAAAGAATTAGAACCCACATTGTTTGGTTCCACTGAATGGGGAACATCATACATTTTAAGGTCTTTTGATGAGGACCCAACCACAATGTTTAACTTCATGTGGGAGGGATGTCTGGGTGGAAGGTGCCTAATCAATGTTTAGTGTGGTAATTATACCAAAAAACCCCAAGGAAGTTGGAATTGATATGATTTTCCATGTTGTATTATCCCCTACTAAGGATATGGCCCCAAAGAACAGGGTTGATTTTGGGAATTGGTTTTGAACCTTAGGGAGGATTATTATATATCCCATTTAGATGGAAATAAAATACCATGTAGTTTAGTGCCTCATAATGGGAAACATCATACCTTTTAAGGTTTTCTGATGAGCACCCAACCATACAGCTTAACGTCATGTGGCCAGGATGTCTAGGCGAAAGATTCATAATCAATGTTTAGTGTTGTAATTCTACCAAAAAATTACAAGGAACATGGAAAGAATATTAGATTCAAAGTTGAATTAGACTATATTTGGGATATGACCCAAATGAAAAGGGTTTATTTTTTTTGTTGGGATTGAACCTCATGAAGGCTTCCTACATATCCCATTTGGATGGGTATCAAATCCCATGTTGTTCAGTGGTGAGGACCAATGCCTATAGAGGATATAAGGGGTATGTCTCATTGGGGAGTATGTCTTTTTATTTTATAGGTTTGGGCTTACTCCTGAGAAGGATATCCCCTATGAAGGGAACATGAGTTATTTTTTAACTCATGGTGATTTGGGGGGCTTAACTTGGGGTTAACTCTTAAGAAGGTTACTTAGATTAAAGGAATTATGATAGGGGTTTATTTTAAAGGAGGATTCTTTTGAGCTCGGTCCTAAGTGGGATTCCTATAAACCCCGGTTAATAGGAATCAGAGTTCTTGCAGTTTAATCCTTCAGGTAGATCATGTGGGTTCCATGATAATTTCTAACCACTAAGACCACATGATTCGTGATCAGTTTTAGAAATAAGAGGAGTTAGAATATTCAATAAACCACATACTTTTCCTCCTTCATGGTGGAAGTGGTCAAGGATATGGTAGAAGAGGTCTAGGCTATGACAAATCCCTCTCTTAAAGTTACATTGGACACAAGTCCAAGGTAATAAAGGAATGAAGGTTAAGGAAATGGTGGTATAGAAGAGAAAAACTATAACCTTATACAGGAAAGGATAGGATATTACCCTAGGATGGATTCCTACAATATTTTCTTCAATGGGATGAGGATCTAATTTAATGTTGAATGGAAAATCATGGGTGATCTTTACCCTCCCTATTGGGAATTAGAGGCCCTAGGTCTCAGAGATGAGAAGGGACAGACATGGTTCTATCCTCAGAATCTGAGACTACAAACTACTCAATAGTATATCTAGTGTTAGGGTCCTCATGAACATAGATATGAAAATATAATTATTCCCTAAGGATCTTCACCCTCTGGTAAGAAAATTGTGGGAAACCTCTGACTATAGAAATAAAAATCCAAATGGGAGACACTCTTGCATTAATTTACCCATGTTTTTTGTAGGTTAGGAGTTCTTAGTGGAGGTTTGGGGAAACAAAACATGAAAATACAATCTTCCCCTTCTTACAGTATAAAGATGTATTTCTTCTCAAACTCAGAATTTGATGTCTAAGTGAGACTCACCTCTTCAATTATACCAAAATGTTCATGGAAAACATTTCACTATGTCAACAAATATGTATGATTTTAATTTATTTGATGAGTGTGACCAGACTTATATACCCCACTAGTTCATTAGGAAAAGATTTATATATCCTGAGATGTTATGTAAGGTATTAGAGAGTGAACCTAATCCACCGTGGGAATTTTTCTACTTTTTGATGATGGTCTTGGGAGTAACCCTTGACTTATGATTGTGATACCATGTTTTATATGGTTTATAAATGTTTATGATCTTATGATATCATTTAATTATTCCATGAATATGTGATTATGACCATCCTCTCTATGATACCATGTTATGATTCTTGACTCTCAAGTTATTCTTTATTATCATCTTTATTCACTTAATGGGATTTATAGATCACCCTTTTTCTTATTTGTATTCAATAGGATATTATATGTTATTTTAGAAGATCTATGGGAGTTAGTAGAACTATGTGGAGTTTTAAATAAATATGATGTTATTATTTTTAATATTATGTATTTTTATATATAATCTTCGAAAGACACTAGCCATCTTGATCCTTAGTGTGTATTTTTCAAAAAATTAAGTTAAAGATTGTGAAATAATATGTGTTTAATTATTGGTTAACTATAGTTGGCTTCAAAATAAGGTATAGTTATTTTTGGAGATTATTATGGTTTATAAATGTTTATAATCTTATTATTTAATTTAATTATTCACTAACTCCATGATTATGATCATACTCTCTCTGATACCATTTTATACCTCTTGACTCCCAAGTTATTCTTTATTTCCATGTTTATTTACATACTAGGGTTTATAGCTCACCATTTTATGTTTTTATTTTACTAGGATTTCCTATGAAGTATTAGAATATCTATGGGAGTTAGTATAACTATGCAGAGTTTTAAATAAATATAATGTTCTTATATTTAATATGATGTATTTTTATGTCTAATATTCCAAAGAAAATATTCATCTCAATCCTCATTGTGTATTTCTAGAAAACGTATGTTAATAATTTGAAATAATTTATTTTTAAGGCTTGGATCAATATAGTTGGTATCAAAATAAGGTCTATTTATTTTTGGATATTAGTATGAAATAACCTTAGTGAAAATCCTAAGGATTAGTTTAATGGATAAGCCTATGTATAAGTTAACATCCTAAAAGTTTGGTAAAGTAGTGATTTTGTGGCTTCCCTTGAAATTAAACACATGTTTAGATAATTGAAGGTGGATAAAGTAACTGGCATAGTTATTCCGAGGGGTAATATCCCTAAAGAGGGAATTTGATTTATTAACTCAATAAAAACCTAGTTCATGACAAAGATACATAACTGCACATGATGATAGAAACTCTTGGGGGATATTATATGGTTAATCATGCACAATTTATGAACCACTATGAAGGATTTATTTCCTTGTTATTTTGAATTATTAGGTTGATAAGGATAAGATAAACCAACATAAAGTAACCTATGATAAACTACGATTTATATAGGTTGAACTAAAATAATTACAAGCTAAAATGACGATGAAAAGAGGTAAAATGTTTTATGGTTGAATCCATTTTATGTTATTAATTGTAATAATCTACATATGATGATAAATTTTCATTAATCATGTTAACCCCTTTGGTTTAAGTAAATGATGGAACCAAAATAATCTAATTTAACCCAAGGTGTGATGTATAATGTCATTATTACCTCAATGATCAACACATTATAATGGCTATTTTACTAAAAAATATGGTGATTATTTAAAAAAACTATACAAAACATGATTAATAATTTAACCACAGATGAAATCCTTGGTAAACCTATTAATTTAAGTATGGGAGATAATGATGAAGGAAATAATACTCAATTTAATTCATGTCAACAATGGGGAACTAAACGCCAAGGGGGTTGCATAAAGGGGACTAGATGATAATTTACTTATGGAAAATGGGTCCATCAAGAATTAAATTGTCACTGGAAATAGAATATTTTTTGTATAATTAATGAAAGAAGTTTAGTTCATCCTATGGTACCATTAATAATTCAATGTCTTATGTGTGGGGAACTTGGGAATTATGCAAGTCAATTCCATAATCAAAAGACTAAACTAGATAATGAGAATCAATAACCTCTAAAACCAATAGGACATTAGGATTATAATAGAAGCACTACTCCCAAATTGGATCCTGATATTTAAGATATATATACCATATAATAAAAATTTAGAGAGATATTGTCGAAATATGTTTCTTGGAACTCTAGTATATCTAAGATGTTTTTTTAGAACATTTAATCACCACTAGTATGATTTTTCAATTGAGGAAAACATCTATTTGTATGAATATTGTATTCCAAGTTAAAGATTATGGGAGTTTTCTTTGTGAAAATATAATTGTCCTTCCTTTAAATGAATTTAATGTGATTTTTGAAATGGATCAAATAACTCCAATTTGGGAAAAAATTATTTGGAATAAGGAGACAAAATTTCATATCAATCTATGATAAACTATTAAAGGATGATTATAAACACAAATATTAACATGGTTCAACCATAAAGACCTAATTTTTTCCAAGGATAGTTATTTACCTTATTCATGGGTTTTCTACTACAATCAACTAATGATTACAATGGGTTCAATTCTTCCCCCACCTATATTATATGTGTCTCATGGGACGTACTCTAACAGCTTCACGCTATAATTATTGCATCAAACTATGATACCGATGCATACCCTGAGTCATATAGTTCTTAAATATTTCCACCATTTATATACAAATGATCCATTTATGCTCCTTAAATTTTTACACAAGTTAAGTACATAATTCTTTTGAATTCACTAGATAAAATCTCAATCCTCTCAACTACAACTTCCTCAAATCTTGGATAATCCTCATTAATAATACATGTAACTCGCTCATCAATACATCTCATATTAATAGGCTTTTATATGATCTTATCATCTGGTTGTCTCAATCATTTCTCAAACACTAAAATTCTCAACAAAATAATTGAGAACATTCAAATTTCATTGATCTCTCTTAATATTCTTCTTTTTATCACTACTTTGGAACACTTGAACTAAAATAGGAATGATGGTAAAATTATTATTTATTATTTAATTTTTGATACCTAGAAATATTCATCTTTATCAGAGTAAAAAATACACTATGTCTTTTTCTATAGTCTGTAGTGAGTTATCTATCTTATTCTTCTTTCAGTTCTCATAGTTCTCTTGGATTCTCTAAAATACTAAAGTAGATACTCCTTGTTTTTCTATATATTCCTTCTCAATCTCCTCAACCACATGGGGAATTATTTAAGAGATTTAATTTTCTTCCATCATAATAAATATTCTCAAAAGGAATATTAATGTGAATTCCCCATTTTTATCCAAAAATAATTATAAAATAACCACTTTTGGGGTCCATGATATTTTACGCATATTTTTCAACTCAAGGGATATTCCAAAAATACCATTAATAAAAAATCTCATTTTGACACTCATCCAAAAAGATCTTAAAAAAACCAAAAGTTTGAAAAATGTCCTCTTACTAAATAAAGTATTTTCATAATATCAACACATTGAATCTTCCAGTTGCATAAAGATCATGCATCAAATCATGTTGTAGTAAAATTTTCAAATTGATAACATAAATGAGAAGTCATGTATTAAACTAAGTTTGATTTTATACACTACTGAAAAAAACCAAAACATTATTTATCAATTAGTCAGACTCAGATCAAATTGATATAAGATATTATGAGAAATTTGAGCATCAATGTAAAAATATTTGAATTATCCTTGAAAGCGTAATAAATTCTTTTCAACAGTTTCAAATATGTCAACAATAATTAAAAATTTGATATTATTCTACATTGGATTGAAGATAACAATTTAATGCTTGAATCATGGAATTAGGAATCTCCATGATGTTTTTAAAATGAATTAGTAATATCAGATCCATCAGATTCTACATTCATTAGAATAAAAAAATGGAAACTCCATTTACCATTATTATTTTATCTTCATATTCTATGGTAGAATACCATCCCATATTTCATTCAAAGATTATATCATGAACCAATATAAGTGTTTGTGGTGATTTAATCAAGATAAAATATCCCCTGGTGCATCCCACATAATTTTAACCTATATCATATTTCAATCATGAGACTTGAGTTTTTCATCCAACATAACATTGAAATCTTGATAACTTTTGAAGACTTTCACTGATATCTTCAAAGAATTATGTTTAAAAATTCTTATGATGAATTATTATTCTCAAAATAAATACTTACATTCAATATATTCTCAATGTATTAATATTGGAAGGTATTATGAAATAGACTTATGTGGGTCCTCATAAATTTTGTGAACTCTCAAAATACTCTTGTTACAACAAAAGACATATTATCAACAAACTCATTCGACCCACATCGAAGTCTTATGATATCATTCCTTTTTTAATTTCTAGATTCAAATAAACCCATACATTCTAGAACTCATTTTATTATATATAACTCCAAATTACTATTATTGAAAAATGTCATATGATCATAATAGGCAACGTTATAAAATCAATCATATTCTAAACATTCAGTAAACTCCAAAATTCAGTTTTTTTAACTGACTTCTACATGACATACAATGACTATAGGGTTTATCCAAAACATTAAAAATATTATACAAGGACCATTCACATAGATATAAATAATCATTATAAAAAATAAAAAATGATGGCCTCCTCTCATGTCTTGGGTCTTCAATCTACCAATTCAGACAAGATTTTTTCCTTTGATAATAATAGCTCACATGTTGTATGGAGTAGTCAGGTCCTTTAACTCTTTTCAAAACATTATAGAAAGAAATTTAACATCTTCATCAAAACTTATTATGTTCTAGTATGAATATTATCATGTAAAATAATAATATTTATAAGATTATACACTAGAACCTACCCTGATAGATTTTTAATGGAAGAAGAATATTTATCTTATTATTTTTATCAGATTATGGGCAGAATATTCACCAATATTTATCCAAATAAATGGGAAGTACCTTTTCACCTTGAGGGTCATTTCATAAATATTATTGAGTGAATCTAGTGTTCCCAAAATTATGATAATTTCAAAATATTATTTTAAAATTTTAACATCCTTTATTTATAAACATTTGTTTGTAGTTAGTGCATATAGATATATTTTAGCTTGAGATAAAAATCATCTATCACATGCATACATGTAAAGTAGTAAAATGTGAATGATTCATTTTTATAAAGATTGAATCAAAGGCCAAATTTTTTCCTTGATTGGTTATCCAACCCAATCATGGATTCCCCACTATGATCAATAACAGAATGTATTGGATGATGCCTCCCACACTTGAATAGAGTTCAACTATACATACAAGTATTTGATTCTCAAAAGAATTATAAAATAATATTCACATTGAATTTAAAGCTTCACACCATGTTTTCCCACATACCATGAGTTACACAAGTTATATATATTATCATCATGTATATAAAAGTGTCATAATTCCAGCTACTCTTTGAAGTAGATTAACCCATTGTATAGTGATGTATTTACCCTCTACAATGATGATCTGATTTCTAAATCACATAGTGACTTCAACAGAAATAATATTTTTAATAAAAACAACAACAAGTTATTCTCTGTTCTTGTGCACATCTTCACAGTTATTCATAATCTATTACTAGAAAATAAAACCAGATTTCTTCTTCATCGACTAGAGCTGAATAATAATACATAGCGGCTAACTCAATTTATTATTCATATTTTATTTACCTTCTTCAAAAACCAGTAGATATATCATTAATATTTGGTTCATATCCTTATTATTTTCATGGAGTTGTTCCCCTTTGTTATGCTTCTTTTAGAGAAAATTTCATGGATACTCACAAGATTTTTGAAATAATTTCAAAAAAAATCATCTTGTATTATCCCCTCTATAACAATGTTCACTTATTCAATTTTTTAAAAATAATTTCATTTCATATAATTAAATGGATTATATAAAAATTAGTTTATTCAAATATAATTTTGAGACAACTTTCTCATTCTCAATGAAAAGTGTGATTATTAAATAACCACATTGAGAAACCCTACTTTATAATGTATCCTTTTCAACTCAAAATGTGTTTATAATAAACTATAATTTAATACACTTCAAATGGATGTTAAAATATTTCTTTTTATCTACAAAAATCGTGGATTCTTTCTATTGTTAAACTTTAAATATCTTTCATAAAATAGCTATTTAATTTTATATAGTTTTATACAATATACAACATTTAAATTTCTGAAATATCTCATTTCAACTTCATCCTTCTTAAAAATTAATAAAAAATATATTTTTAATATTTAGAACACTCAAATCACTTCTAATGCATCCTCATATTGGTTATTTACTTATATCATAGGAATGTATTCTCAAATATTCTCATTTCAAAATCTACAAAACAATTCAAGTAGCGATATATTCATACTCCTATCCCTATAATACATATAAGATAAGGATTGGATCATAGATTATTTAAGCATAATGTTGTTATAAACTCCAAATAATTTCTTCATTATCTCAAAATATCATAAAACTTAAATTCAATAATTTCATCAATTAATTTTCCACTAGAAATATTCTATAAAATTCCCATCTATGATTTTTTGAAGGTAAAATTATATGATTTTTCTATATTGAATCACAAACCCTTTTTGGTATTTTGGGTTTTTATACCATTGTAAAATTGATCATTCATCACCCCAAATTATTTTATCTTCAAAATATATAATTCTAGATGATATAATTTTTTCACCAAGAAAAAACGTGGAATTTTTCTTAAATATGGAAGTCGTACGATCATCCCAAATGGTATATATACATTATATGAATTTAAAGTCATATTGTATACCAAATTATTTTGTTTTCCACTTCTTATGATGAATAATTATACTCAGCCAAATGAATACTCTAAACACTTCAATGTCACACTCTAAACACCAAAAAGTATTATATTCATTCCTTTTCTAAATTCCAATCCATGAATCAAAGTCATACCTTCCAAAAAATTAATACTACAGGCTCAAATACATACATTGAAGTCTTATGATCAATAGTTAAGATATAGTTCTTTTCTATACAATAATCCTTTATTAATGTTTTAGTAAAATTATGAAGTCATTAATTTTTTCTAAAGGCTTATGTTCAACTTGGTAAATTTATTTGATCAGCATTGAAGTCTTATGATCTCTTCCATTTGATTAATTTTAGGATTAGGATGAAGTCATATATTCTATAACTCAAAGGGTTATACTAAAAAGTAAATTCAGATAATTGAAAAGAATTATATGATCATAGTAAGAAAATTTATTTGATCCATACTTAGCCAATTTGTTTCGTAAACTCCCAAATTCTATATTTCTTGTACTGAATTCCAAACAACCACTAATGAAGCTAATGAATCACCAACCATATATAAACTTCATCCAAGTATTTTTCATATTGATATACTTATTCATTGTTAAAAACATAGTACAATGGATTCATTCCATGTATTAGGTCTTTAATATTCCCATTTAAAATAGATTTATTTATTATCCATGAGAATTGTTGTCACATTAGAATGAATTTTCGTTACAAAAATTTCAATATCTAGTGATATTTAGTTCAAAAAAATTATGGGAGTAAACTATGAAATATCTAAAACAAGGAAAAAGATAAAGAATTCAAGACTCATTTTTTTATTTTCCATGTATGAATTGTTTGGTTCCATCATTACTCATGATAATTGTCAAGTTTTATATTAAAGATTAATGATTAATAACTATTGATGATAATTAAATTACTGTTAATGAATTTGAGTTCAAGTTGATTCCATGATATAGTAAACCAACCTTATCTACCTTTTTCTAATACTCAGACCATATTATGAAAAGGATTAAATGGTGTTCCCATTATCCATTTTTTGTAAACATATTCCAAGTCTATTAACCATATCTTTGGTGAATAATTTACCTCTGTTAGAAACAAAATAATGAATGATTTCTTCTCCGTCATCTGGCTTGAAAATTATATATGTTGGATGAGTTAACCCTATGAAAGAAAAATATTTAAATTTTAAAATTCATATAAATTGGAAAAAACTACACAATGAGTCATAAAGAAAGAATAAAAAACAATAATGATAATTATAATAAAAACACCACTTATAATATACTCCCAAACATTAAAGAATAATCCAAAAAATGAAATTATAAAAAGTGAAAAAATTGAAATTGGAAACCAAGGATACTAAAGTCTTGATAAATATATAATATGCATCATCCCAGATAATCCAAAATTACCTATATTCATGTTATAATACATAATACATCACATTTGACGTCCTCCAAACAATGATAAAGCTCAAAAATTATTCACTAGATCATAGTGGAATTATCCCTTTACTTGTATCAAATGAAACCAAGTGTAAGGGTGTGAGAAATAATCTTAGTAGGGTGGAACCAATGTTATATACAAATCCATTTAGAACAAACTATGCAATACTTGATTGAAAATAAATATAAAAAATTTTATTTATTTTTTACAAAAAAGTTACAAGGATTTTCACATTTATATTTTTTTATTTTAAAATTAATTTCATTTTAACATGTATCATCAAGGAAAATCATTTAATAAAATAAAAAAATTAGACTTTTAAAGAAAAGTTATTTTGATTTAGAGAGAGATAAAACTAAAAATAAAACATATCGGTATAATTATTATTATTTATATAAATAAATGTCCGTCATAATTATTTGAAAAATAATCCAATAATATAAAAATATAATTTTAGAGTATCAAGGAAAAATAAAATATTATAAACAAAAATACTAATCATCTCTCAAGAATAATTGGATTACTACTTATTTCCTAAGAAAACAATCTATAATTTTTATGGGACCAAATCCATCTTTTATCTTGTTATATGATCTTATCTACACTTACACTTGATTTACACTCAACTAGACTTGCCAAGCATCAAACCCCCTTATAAGTGTATAACCACTCACTATGGGTTGCTAGATAGAGTTGAATAATAAACTAATATAACCCTCCTTCTATAAATTACCCATGGAATCTAATTATTTTTTCTGAATTAATGTTATAATTTAATTAAAGCTAACATTTAATAAAACCGTATCCCACTTATAAACACACATTAAAGAAATATCACCTTTCGAAATTAATATTCATCATTAAAGATAACACAATTTTATATTTAAATAAAATATCTCAATGGTCATAACATCATGAATTTAAAATAAACAATAATAACACATTTTTATCAATAAAATAACGTTTTTACCATAAAATTATTAAATAATAATAGTACTTATATTTTATAATTCATAATAAAGTGTTACATAAAAAAATTCATCTACTGGATAATAAAAAACATATGTGAAATTTGTTCAAAACCCTTGGGTGAAATGATTTCATGAAAATTTATTTTGAATATTTTTATAGAAAAATAATTTCATATCTTAGGAAAATTCTAGATGGAAAATAGAAAATGGGAATAAAATATCATAGAAAATTAACATATAATTTATAACCAAGAAAACAAAATTAGAAATGAAAAGGCACTCATAGCCTCATAATAAAAAGAATTATTTTAGAAATATGTATATAAAATAGAAGAAATAAATAAATGAGCGTGTTAATCCACCATGATATATGAATAGGGATACTTTAAAAAAGATTAAAATCCAAGAAATTAAGGAACCATAGATCAATTTCATCCAGAACAAATCCCAAGTACACTATGGCATAACATGGGAAATAAAAAAAGACATCAAAAGTGAAAAAGGAAGAGAGGAAATGATTTGTATTCTCATACATTTGGATATCTTTCTACATTGATAAGTAATCCGAACATGGATTAAATTGTAATAGTGGTTAAAAGGTGAGATTACTCTATGATGGCTATCAAAAATGGGATAATTATTAATGATTTGTACCACATAAAATAAATTTTTGAAATAAAAATATTTAGGTTTATAAGTGCATCCATAGTTACTATGCATGGTTACAGAAAATATGTTCCTAACCTTGTAATTTTTATGGAAAAGTTTTTTTAATATAAACCTTATTGTGGGATTAGGGTGACCATTCTTCCCAAACAAAAAACCTGTAAATTTCCACCAAAATTTTAAATTTCATTCCATAAATTTAATAAAATAAATGAAAAAAATAAAAAATATATATCAAACAATGACATCATGGGTGTCTTAATTCTACCCACCATGCCACTTTATAACACATGTTTTCCCTCATAAAAATAAATTATTAGAGGAGTGGTGGGACTATTTATTCCTTGTTAAATAATCTAACTACCAACATGAAATAGAGTCGTTATCATGGTTCCAAAGAGTACAAACCAAAGTAATAAAATATGTTGAAATGTTAAATGATTCTACAGAACATAAATAGGTTGTTATACCATAGTCATATCACATTCCAATTCCAAAACTCTCTAATAAAAAAATATGATATATATTGGGAGGATACTTCGTCAACTAGTAGAAATAAAACACTTTATTAATGGGAATAATCTTAGGAAGTAATGGTATCTGGTATGTGACCTATCAAAGCCCTTTAACAACCATGAACTATCAGTCTCACTAGGTTAGAATCTTACCAACCTTTCACAGAGGTCTATTACCTAGTTGAGGTGAATCTTTCAAAAAAAAAACATGATGAAACTTTATAATTTTGTAAATCCAAACAAATTATCATGTGATTCCAATAGATTTTGAACAATCACAAAACATCTATAAATCAGCTAAAATTTCTGTAATTGTTTTCATATAATACTCATCCCACTAAAGTGGATACATAAATTTTAACCCAATATAGTGGAGAAAAACAAGTCCAGACATTTAAAACTTTTAAAATAATCATATTTATTAATTATTTATAATCATTATTATATGATAATCCAATCTTTAGTAAATAATGTTCCCACAATTCGTAAAAATCCAATATTTGAGGATAGGGAATGGGTTTTGATATTTATATATAAATCAATTTTACTATTAGTAATGAGTAATATATCATCCTAAGATTCAATTGAGATATCATGACCTCTTCATATTATTTCCAATATAAAGGATCCAAATGAATATTTTATACAAAAAAGGCATAAGGTACATTTCATAACCACATAATCTCTTAAAAAACTATTTTGAAATATTTTTTATTTTCAAGATTCATTTAATTATAAGGAAATGAGTTAATTTATTAAGCCATACATGATCATTAACATTCAATTTATTACATAATGAGATCAATGTAATCCATTGTTATGTTATATGACCACATATTTTCCCTTCTAAGCATGATTAGATAAGAGAATAATAATCCTCAGAAGCTTCTAATGTTTCTCCTTTATTTGTTTAATAGATAAACAATAAATAAATAATAAATAATATCTATTTTTTATTTCATAGATGTAAAAATTTTATTTCTTAGGATATTATAATTTCATCAAGATGAAAACACCATTAAGAGATATGCCAATATTTCATAATAAATTTCCTTAGAAAAGGGGAACCAAAAAGAAGCTTTTGAAGAAAATCACAACACTATAGGAAAATAAAATTCAATAGTGGTCTCAAAAATATTTATAAATTCAGTATATAATTGCTTCATCTAATGGATTAAATCTTTAAAGGATAGAATAATCAATATATTTAATTATAAATTCATCTCCTTTCACTTCAATATGTCAATCTACAAGTAATCTCTTCAATTTTTATTCATCACAACATTCTTTCACTGTATTCATTTAAAACATAAATCATAGATAATAAACAATAATATTCTCTTCTTGTAATTATATAGGACTTCGAAATCAAAATTATTAATATATTTTACCCAATTACTCTGTTTATAATTCAAATATTTCCATGACAGATAAGACTCTTACCTTTTTATTTGTGATAAATTTAATTTGTGTATATGTTTTCATTATATTTTTAATTTATAAAGAGTCTTAATATACTTGATTTTTTATCATTTTTATGATTTATAAATTAAAATGTGATATAGGTTTAATTTGATGATTTTTGGAGAATTCTAGAGAAATTACAGCAAAATCACACAAAAATCAGGTCTACAATAACACAAGTAGTCATAAAAAGAGCTAATAATGGAATAACCATATATTATTGTGTTGTAAAAAATACCATAATTATATGAATGAGTTGAAACAGTTATATACAAGATAAACACAAAATATCTCTATTTATGTTGTTGTAATGTGATATAATGAAACAAAACTATTTTTAAAAAATTTGGAATGTAGCATAGGGTTGACTATGTTCATTTCCCTTGTAGTGTATATGGGCTGGATATTCCTTAATATCAATAATCTAGGTATCCGTTTTTTATTATATTAATTATATATTAAAAAATATGGATGGTGGAGTTTTTTGTTTGGGTATTTGTGCATGGAAATGAAAATAAAGTATTAAAAAATATTACACACATTCTAGTGGGGAAGTGGGTGAATCCAAAACCCAACCACTTAAAACTGTCATTACCTATTGATGTTATCATCATAAAATTGATAATTTAATCAATAAAATTCATCCAATTCCATCAATTACTGATATTCTATCATCCTATACATGTTTTTAAATCGACTGAGCACACAGAATTTCAAAAGGTCCCTTGTTTTTTTTATGAACATGCCATGACTGTAGATATGTCCCCAAATCCACTCCACTCCAACTTTTTATGATCACACCCTAACTCACTCCATTTCATTTTTATGAATGGAACCAAGATAAAGATTTTATAAAGGATTATAATAGACTGGAATGAAATATTAAAAAAAATAAAAATAATGATTTGAAAATCTATGGACCTCCCTGAAGAATTAACACCATTGGGTTTGCATTTTTATAGCATAGAGTTTTAGGGATCACAATACATCATTAAAGGAGAATCGGAAAATAATAATAAGATCAAGGAATAATATAATTTCAAATAATATAACATTTAATAAAATGTAAATACAAAATCAAATAAGAATGGTGTTAGAAACAGTCATCCCATGATGAGGTGATCCATTTCTCACTCACCACCATCTCATTTTTATAAACTATATCATTCCTATCCTCTATAATATAATTTTATAAAATAACATACTTATTTGATCTTGAATGATTATAATTTTCACTCATTTGTGAAAATTTTGCAGTGATATGCTTCACAGCTTCGCGATATGATAGAAGACTAGTGATACTTGTGTAATTCTTCAGTAAGGAATCGAAGAGAAGAAACTATTGGTGTGGCTGTAAAGACCACACAACCATTAAATTTTTCATCGTGGGCCTTAATCCGTACTAGTTTATACCACAGTCTAGTTTTGAAGCTTGTAACATGTGTCAGGAAATATTCCCTACCATACTGGGTATTACTAAACTCTATTGCTACATGAATTTAAGACCACTAAAATATCATCCAACTACAAAGTGTTATGTATACCATAAAGCCAAAAGATTAGTGGTACTCATAATTAATTCATATTGTTTGATATTCCATAGTTCACGGGTTTGAATTGTGTTGAAGGTGAGTAAAACCCTGTATGATAGGGAATAATTATTGCCACATGTTATAGTCTGCAGGCTAGGGTCTTGGATGATAGTAGTAGGGATTTAGGACCATGATTTAATATAAGACTACTTGGGTTTTCTTGACACCCTTTAATTTATAAGTTGTTGTACTATAAGTCTTGACATTTTATAACAGAGTTTTTGTGTCTTGTTAGAAGTTTGAGATAAAATTTTATCGGCATTACAACAATATGGTGTAGAAGTTTTTTCTACACCATAGAGGTTGTGGTTGTGTATTAGTTATAAAATTTTATAAAAAATCATATTTTGTGGTTATTCTTATTTTTCCATAGCTGTGACATGGAATATTGGTTGTATCATGAATTCTTGGTGGTGGGTTTGGGAATCTTGACAAAATATGGTGTAGCTGCAACATGGAGAATTAACTATGACATGGTTTTATTTTGAGGGATTAGAGGTTTCTAGAATAGTGATAGAGATTAAATTATAGTCATTTTACATGGTTTATAGAATCTCACTATTTACTATTTTTTGGATTCTAAACATGATTTGACTAGGCACCATTTCAGAACTTCCATCTCCTTTGTGCCACAATAATTTCGGATTTTAGACCCATTGTGGTGTAGCCATAATTGCTTCATCAAAATTTCTTCTTCAACTATACATATAAATTCCCAAAACCCCACAAAAACAACATTTTTTCATCCCCTACTCTCAATCATTGGGTGTCTCTATGGGGTATTTAAAAGTACATCAATCCGCCAAATATTAGGCATCATCCTAAGATTTATAGGTTAAAATCATTGTGATTCTAGGATCCCTGGAATATAGACTTGATCCAGTTGGTGTGAAAGTATGTTTTGGGTTTATGTACTCTAATCTCTTATCATTATACATCAATAGTATTGATTTATTAAGTGCCTATAATATTGACCAATAGATATAGGTGGTTAGAAAGATTATGTGGTGTGTGTATGCGTGAGACCTATTCTTGATATGACTTACATATGGATGGGTATTGGAGATATGACTCTTTCTTGATAGGACATGATTATGAACTATCTTATTGTTGAATTGTGTATTGGATGTATAGTTTTTATATATCTATAATTTAGTGAATAGGTTAAGTTATATGTGATAATTTGTCCCTTAGAGGGGGTGGATTATGGGATAGATTTCAATAAATTCATGAGATTGGGTCGACCCATGGTATGTGGCCTTCCCTAGAGCTGTAATATTACTTCGACAAATGGTTTTTGGATTTACCCAGAGCTGTAAATTAGTTGAACATGAGTAATTCCTTTAAATGTGGGAGTAACTATACCTTTAATAAGTATCTAGACATTTTATTGGTTGTTTTCATATGTCTGGTCGATGTGTTAAATTCCAACTTACATAGTGCAAAAGCGGGTAGATATGGTCCTCAAAGACTAGTCATATCTGGGAAGATGTGTGATTACCTATTTTTTTCTACTGAATAGATTATTTTTAGGGAATTAACTTTTTTTATTGTACACTTATTTTATCTACCATTGGTGGTGTCCTATTGGGTTTTAAAATTACACAATACATGATAATCTCGGTGTATGTGTAGATTTTTTGATCAGGGATCTAGTAAATTGAAAGGGACCTATGGTTGACAGTTGAGTTGGAGCTACAGGATGGTGTAAGATGATTCTAGGATGAACTCCAGGTCTTGGATATTTTTATGCATTTTACTTAGTTGGTTTCCCATATATTGTTATATTAATCCACCATATGAGTGGATCCTTTTTTTTGTATACTATAATTATATTTATATATTTTTATAGTATGGGTTGAAACTTTCATTTTATTATTGATTCCCTTATTATCATTATTATTATCATTGTTTCTTCCATGTATTTCTATAAAGGTTATCTATTACTTAAGGAATATTCTACCCACAATGCATCTCATACCCTTAGCACTTGTCAGAAACCTCTTGGATATAGGGAGGCATGCATAAGGTTATGTGGAACTCTAGCCCAAACCTGGTGATTCAGGTTGGGGTGTTACAAACTGGTATCAGATCCCTCAACCATTTACTCAACTATTTCCTCATTTTACCTTGATTTGGGACATGGTATATGGGAGATAATATTTTTGGGGCTCAAGAAGGGGAGTTATATTAGTACCCAACCATCATTATGTATTTGGCATCCAATTATCCTGTAAAGTGGGATTGATGTTCTTTTTGTTCATTGTTACTATTTATTTCTTCACCTTGGGTGATGCACATGACATTGATATTATAATTTATGGGATTTTGGGTGTATTCATGCTTAATTAATAGGACCATAGGTTTATATGTCACATTATTATTTATTATATTATATATAATTTGATAAATTAAATGGTTATTGTAATTTATGACTGTCCTTTGGTGGGACTCAATTTCCTATAGTTAATTACCTGAAACTAAGAATGATATATTTATTGTGTATATATTTCTATGACTAATGTGAATGTACTGAAGACTTGGTCTTTTCCTTGGGATGTTTTAAGGGGGTTGTTCTTAATGTTTATGGGTAGCCTCCTAGAATAGGTATCCTATAGAAATACCTTATTGTGACTAATAATTTGACAGGTTGTTTATTTAACATGGTTATTATAGGCATTGAAAAATTTCATTTGGTACTTCAGATAATGTTGCCTCAAATAAATTTTATGATATTTCCAAGTGAATCTATTCAAAATCCCCTCATTAAGGGGAATTCCCCTGTTGAACCACCTGGTATATAGAAGGGTGCAGTTGGCCATGCTCCCATAGCTGCTCCACCAATTCAAGCCATAGAACCGATCGAACCTAGACTCTTCTGTATAGTTCCTACTCTAGATTAATGGGATCAAATTTCAATGGATGAATATGATTTTGAATTATAGATCTGTCATCCCCCATCCTTATAGGGAACTAGAGGTCCCTACAATGTTGAAGACCACCTACAAATCATTAAGAATATTTTAAAATTGGAAGAAACTATTAAGGACTAGAAGGTGAGACATGATGTGTTTAGGTATCAGAGACAAGTTATCCAGTGGTGGGGAATTATGAGTCAATCGGGAAGACATGATGGGTTGACACGGTAAAATTTCAAGAACTTATTCTTTGCATAAATATTCCTTGATATGCAAATATTGGATGACCCTCAAGGGATGGATTCATCATCTTATTACTCATCATGATTCACTAAGCTACATAATTTCCCCCTATATTGGCAGGCAAGAAAGAATATAAGGATAAGAAGTTTGAGATTGATCATTTACTTGAGTTTAAGCATCATTTCATGAATTTTGTTTTTATAACTTATGCTAAGGTTCTTCATAAATACCTGATTACTGAGAAGGGAATGGAGGAAGATAAAGTTATTTGTCTTATTTAATCCTACAATGGACATACTTATGGACTTCATAGTTCTAAAGAAGCTACCTATTCAAGTAATAGGAAATGGTATTCCTTGTAAATGGGATAGGGTGGTAGCTTATAGTCAAATTAGAGGATGTTTTCTTCAGCTCCTTATATGGGAGATGGCACTACTGGGTTATACAATTGTGGAAGGAAGGGGGATTATCTCAAATAATATCCCATTCCTCTCAAAAAATGTTACTATTATGTTAAGGTAGGACCCCTTAAACTGTTTTATGCAAAGGCTTAAAAAATGGGCTCAGTGAGGCCAGACCAAGATGTGGGATTAGAGTTTTTGTAAAAGGTGTGGAATCTGTAATACCCCAATCCCAGAATCCAAGAGCCGGTGCATTATTTTAATAAATTGGAATGATTACAAAGAATGAAGTCCCAATGGAACGATCAGTTTATTAGTCTTAGAAACAAGATACATACAAAAGTTCAACATTTCAACTTCAAAAGAAAAACAACACTAAATTATTCCATTAGAAACATCCAAGCTTCCTAGATTATGCCAGAAAGTCACTCATAACTAGATTCTTCATATCCTATGAAAATGAACCATAAGAAGGGGTGAGCTCAAATTCTGAGTAAGAGTATGAAATACAGTGGAAGATAACATAAACATTAGGCATGGTGAATAATTGAAAACACATGCCTTTACAAATAATTAACATGAATAGTTTATGGAAGGATTATGAGATGAGTAAATAATTCCATAATAAAACAGTCATGGGTATTCTACTAGTTGAATAACCACATGAAATATCAATATCTAAACTCATAATGATGGAATAAATAATTCAGGACATCATAACCACATAGTCAAGGCATCGTGCTAGGACTACAAATAAGATTTTGTCAAGGCCTTGTGTCGCGACACTAGTTTGTCTCATGAGTCCTATTGATGCATAGAGGATCTATAACAGGCTCCACCCATCACTTACTAAGTCAAAATCATTTCTCATATGAAAAGTTTGTAACATATTCTAAACACTCGCATTAAAACTAGCATACGAAATGTCAATATCTTAACCACAAACCCTGAATGGTATAAAAATAACACATCCATAGTCAAACATAATGCATTCAATACAATATGAAAATTGTATTATAATATATTAACCTCAATCGACAATAATTAAGGATATTGACATAGTTGAAAATAATCATCAAAACTATTTGAGAGAAATATCCCTTGTTTCTTGAAAACATTTAAATGTCACTATTTATCCGGAAGATATTTAAAATAAATTTTTTAATCAAAGTGTCCCATTCCACATTGAAAAATTTAAAATGAATTTTAATTTTAAAACATTAATGTCCATATAAATAAATCCTTAAAAATATTTAAAAAATGTGGACATTAATGAGAAATAATTACAAGAATAAATATTTAAAACATTTAAAATGATATTTTAGTTTAAGTTCCTAACCAAAAGGGAGACACTTGAATACAAATAACTGAGGTAATACAAACATTATAATTTCATGAGAATAACAGGATTCATGATATACTATGTCAAAGTACATTATATACACCATATAAAAGTGAATTGGTGTATAACAACAAAGTAGTCTAAATGGAATGTAAATTGAGATGAAATCCCTTTTAAAGACCGTATCCTTAGGTTATGAATAAATCAATGACATAAATATGTGTGAAAAATTTGAATACACTCAATATTATTGGATATTAAGTGTAAATAAGTAATTATACATGCACAAATATTCTTGTAAAAACAACACCAATGACTTGGATATTTAACTCAATGAATGAAAATTGTGTTAAAATTACTCTTATCAAGTTCATATCAATGACATGAGAAATTATCAATGGAGTGATTATTTGTATCAAAAGTATATCCACACAAAGGTGATGGAAAATTACTACATAAATAATAAATAGTGATTCCACACATAATACTTGAGTGAAAATAATCAATGAATCATGCGTAAAGCCCAATCAGTGGAAATTGAAATTGGAAATTCCCTTACGGATTTGATAACTCACGAAACATACACCCTGTGAAATAAGGATCACACAATGATGATTTAAATACCGATAAATTAAATTATATTACACCAATAATACAATCATGGTCAGTACATACACCACAAAATAAGAAATAGTAGCTAATATGGCATGAATCTCACGGGAATAAAAAGTGAGATGAAAAACCCTTATCACGTTGTAATCAATCGAGTCATATTAACAGAAGTTAATAACCACCAAATGAATCACAGAATACCATGAATTTAAATATAATCATTATAACATATATCAAATGGTAGTATACAATACACCACATGCAATAAATGAGTGGCGAACAATGGAAATCTCACAAAATTAAAAGTAAGATAAGAAACCCCTTATGTCAAGTCTGAATTGTCTCATATGTTCCTTTTTCATCCAGAATAATAAAGTTAAGTTAATTTATACTTGATTAAGAATATTTTTCATGTTTATTATTCTTTTTATATCACTTATTAAAATTCTATTACAATTAGTTACTTATTTGAGTTCATATTGGATATTTTATCGATGTTCGGAAATTGAGTCAAAAATGAACTTGCTATAATTACAATTTTTCCATGTGGTCAAAATTACATTATATCCAAAATGATATAAATGGTTTTAATATCATATATATATTATATATCCAATGTATATATGTATTTATAATAGTACATAACATTTGTAGATAAGAATTGAAATGCACCGTTCATGGAGACGGTAAGCCGTATGTACGCATGAATGATACTTTCATTTCTATTTTGTATTTTAATGGAATTAAAACATAATTATTCATAGGTATATTATAATTCTAGTATAATATCATATTTTATATAATTAAATCCATCTTTTATGAGTCCCACATAAGGGATTAACGAGTCATATCACTATGAGGGGGGCGGCAGTCCGCACTTCCTCAAATGAAATTATCGCGTGTACCCATAGTGGAAACCATAAAGGTATGATATAAATAAAAAATAAAGAAACATAAAGTAATCATAAACATAATATATATTATATATAAATACATTTCCATATTAATGGCCACCATGAGAGGTAGTAGGAGATAATTGAACAATCATCGTTTCGTGAGGCATTAGTTTGTCACCCACATAAATAGTGTGTTCTTTACCCATTAGATAGAGGTGTGTGTAAGTGTAGTTTTAATAAATGTAATAAAAAATTAATAGTATATTTAGTATACTGGTGATGTTATTAAATAAAGGAATAAAAAGAGTTTAGGGGTTGGATAAGTAAAATAAAAGAAAAGAAGTTAAGAGAAACTGCTACCTTTAATTTGGGTAACTCCCTTTGGTTTGAACAAAAAGGACTTCTTGAAGTGACTTATGCCTAAGGTAAGGAATATAGGTGTAAGAGAGGGATCTTGAGAGCTTATATGGTCAGGGGTTAGATGAGACAAGGGGATTTGGAGGTGTGAGGAATGGGTTAGAAGTGATGTCTTTTTATAAAGGAGAGGTGGGGCTCTTTAAGAAATATTGAAAGTGATATTTTATTATAAACATATATTTGGTTTAAAAAGTTCCAAAACTCATTAAAGTCAAATATAAGATGAATAATGTTAGAAACAAAATCATCCAATAATAATTGGATAGGTTTTGGATATTTTTATATATTAATAATCTTATTTATTTCAATAATTTATTAATGAGGTGAATACTGCATCATTATTGTGTCATAAATAATTTAATTTATTTGATTACTAAAAATTATAATAAAATAACATAATTTAGGAAAACATGTTATATTTCTAATTAATATTTATAGTCAAAAAGATAACTTATATAACCATATGTAAAAATTGATATACTAAAAGATATTTGTTAATGTCTTTTTTGTCTTTACTTTAAGTTAATTAAAATAAAGTGTCATTATCACTGTTAAGTGGCTCCATGGGGTCCCAAAATCGACCCAAGGATACCCATGGTCGGCCAAGAATAACCCAATAAGGTTAGGATAAGTTTTAAGGTCATTTTGTATTATTATAATATTCTTTGTTACTTTTAATTACCCTATTTACCTTTAACGGCGGTAAATAAAAGTCAAAAGTTACTATTCACCAAAACAATTCATCTTATTGAACCAAATTTTACTTACTAATAACATCCATGTATGTTGAATTTTTAAAATTCAATTCACAGAAGCATTAAAATATCATTTAAATGAAAAAGTCGGTTTTTAACTACTACTTAGTGGTTTTACTATTCATCAAAATTGAATTTTTTCAAAAAAATACCAAAAATTCAGCCTAAGCTATATTTGAAAATATTAATTCAAAAATGATGTATATTTTACCATATTCAAAACATTTATGTTTCATTAATTTATTTTAAATTAATTCTTGTTGTCAAAGAAAATAGCCCGTTTTTAAGAAACAATAAGTATGAAAAGATTAACACTTGTTTATGTATAATTTCATAGTGAAATTAATTCTAATAACCAACATTAGATTAAATGGTAAAAATATAATCTAATTATAATTCCAACCCATTAAAATGTATAATTGAACACTATAAATTATTTTGATAAAAAAAGTTGTTTTCAATTAAAATTTATTATTTTTCACTATTCACCCAAATATGAATTTTATTAGAAAAACACCAAAAATTTATTAAAACTAAATTTTTATGTCTCTATTATAAATAAGAAGTCTATTTTGTCAAATTTAATATATAAAAGTGTCAAATATTGTATTTAAAAATGGTTCTCTATTAAAAGGTGGTAAAATTATATTTTTTGAAAAATACATCATTTGTCTAAAAAATGAATTTGTTGTTATGTTATGTCTAAGAAACAGAGAATATGGATGTTAAAATTATATGGAATATATAAAATTTAAAATTCTGTTAATACTATTCATAACTTCTTTTAAACGGCTAGTTTGGTTAGTCGTCGTGCGCTCGAACTCGGTGTTGTGTGAGGTGCAAGATATTGAATTACATTAAAGATATAATGTACTATGAAACCTTGGGGTGTTACATTCTCCCCTCCTTCAATAAATTGCATCCTCGTAATTTAATCTCAGGAGTGAAAACTTGGGGTTTTACTTTTAAAAATATCTTTGTTGAAATCCCACATCGAAAATGGATTTATGAGGCCTCTATTTTAAAATAAATAAAGGTAAGTATGAAGGTTACAAAAAATAACACATATTGGGGTTCCATGTTGGAAAACATGGATATGGAAGAGAAAACTAGTCATCATGTTCTATTGGATAGTGATCGAGAATATTATTAGGTGAACATTAACGATCTGAAAGCCATAAACATGTGATGGGTTGAAAGGTCTTTGATTACCCAGTAGGAAAAGTAAATGAACAACATTTTTGTTTTAAGTTCCTTTTCATAATTCAAATGAATTTTTTTATCATATTGACTAAGAGTATAGGGAGATATAATTACTTTATAGTATAGTTTCATCCATTAATATATTTCTACCACAAACTCATCTTTTCTCCAAATAATGAGTATTCACGATGGCTTGGTTACACCTGAAGCGTTACAATCAACTAATAGAGAGTCAAATAATCCACACAGGATGAACTATATATTTCCCTTGTCCTTAAACATTATCCAATTCCAATATGGTTAGTACATGATCATATGATCCCCAAAATGGACAATCCTTTATAGAAAGAAATACTACTCTTAATCACCAAAATTTAAACAAACAGTACCCAAAGTTCAACAAATACCCTTCAATTAACAATTGTCTTTAAAGTAATTCAATTTAATCCTAACTAAGATTGAAACCAAAAACTCAGAATAATTTTATTACATAGTCTTCCATGTCAAATTGTATCTTCAAATAACATCGACTACTCTTAAATTCACATACTTAAAAGTAATTAACCTAATCACATATTCTCTAAGATAGGTTAATCATTTCCCTAAACAAACCAAATCACTATAAATCCACTATAAAAACATTGAAAAATATCCTCCATTACTCTTCAAATGAAATCCCATAGTATTTTATTTTCCTTAGGCATATAGTGTTCCCAATAGAGTGAACGTCTTCCAAAATAACATTTATCACTTAATCACCAAATCATTTTTCTAAACTAAGGATATCCATTTGATAATACATAATGTCCCAAATTAACTTAACAAAATCATTTAACTAAAAAGAACTAATCACACTAACTAGGGACTTCGTGTAGTCCAGTGGTATGCGATAAATCCCAATTGCACTCTGGTTGCTGGTTCGATTCCCACAGCTTTTTCCAATGGGGCAGGTTGTCACACAGTCTGCGTGTTGTCCTTTTTTAAAAACTAAATTTTATTTCATTACCAAAATGAGATAAATTCCTCAAAATAATCATAATATAATTTAACTACAAATTTTATCTCATACCTCTAATTTTCATCCTAAAATTTAATAACTTGTAATTGCCTCAAATTTATGGATTATATAAAACCAAATGGTTATTTATAACTATATACACAAGAGAAAATATAATTCTTCCTCAAATATCATTTTCACATGACAAACTACAGGGTTACACATACAAGAGAAAATTCTTCCAATGTAATCCCATCAACAAAGAGCACTGATACTTTTAAACATTTCACCAACCATTTATTTCTATATAGCTTCTTCTTTGACCAAGAAGATATCTTATAGAATAGGGAATTCAATCAAGTAATGTCCAGGCCCCCTAAATTTATAGCAAATGACTATAATTTGATTCTTGGGACCATTTTTATTTTCAACCATTGTACTCTTCATTTTTCCTCGACAATTATTTACTTTATGTCCTTATTTCACACACATAAAGCATTTCTTTGTTCTTCAGAGACACATTCATGGGTGTCTCCTTCCACATTTCCTACATGATAGAAATTGACGTTTCTTTTATCTATGGTATCCCCTTCTGGAGCTCTTATCATTCATTTTTTTCCATTATTTTTTGAGTCCGGGAGTTGGTTAATATATATGTTGTTGATCATATTTTTGGAAAACTGATTCGGTGTAAAAACGATATCTTTTACGCCTATCAACATTCCATTATTTTGCTCATTTCCACCATTGTTCCCACCTTTTACATGATGATCAAAGTTACTATGACTTCCTTGGAATCCATCCATTGACTAAAACCAAAAAACATTGTGTGAGTAAAAATAGTCATAAAATCATTTAGAGAATATCATGACACCTTATTTTCAATTTGAAACACCATAGGATTAACCAAGGTCATTTATTCTCATCTTATAATAAAATCCTTTGAATCAGTTTGTAAAGAGAATGTAAATTACCATAAGAATATCCCCTGGGAGTGTTGTAACCAAGAGTGCAGCAAGGCCCGTTGTCGTGTACCAGGATACCCTGGGTCAAGCCTGAAACTCCTTGCCAGAGTTTTCAGTCCTAAGTACATATGTGCCAGAGCCGCCTCTACCTGCTCATATCTATAAGGGGATGTATTGCTTGGAAAAAACACAAAATCTCTACATTACCGAAATTCTAGGAAGTTCTTCTATACTAATCCTCAAATTCTATACTAGGGTAATGCGATATAATTAGAGTTTATCTAAATCTAGTGTCCAAGTTTTGTACTAAATTTCCTCTGATACCAACTGTAATGTCCTGACCATAGAATTCAGAAGTCAGTGCATTATTTTAATACATTGGCATGATTAAAAGGAATCAAGTCCCAGATGACCGATCAGTTTAGTTGTCTTGGAAACACATTAGGCATGGTGAATAATTTAAAACTCATACCTTTACAAATAATTAACATGAACACTTTATGGAAGGAATATGAGCTGAGTAAATAATGCCATAATAAAACCTATTCAAGGGTATTCTACTAGTTTAATAACAATAGTAAATATCAATAATTGATATCATAATAATGGAATGCATAATTCTAGACATCATAAACACATAGTCAAGGCCTCTTTCCTAGACTACAAATAAGATTTTGTCAAGGCCAGGTGCCAAGACACTAGTTTTTCTAATGAGACCTACTGATGCATCGAGGAGTTATAGTGGGCTCCACCCATCACTTACTATTTCCAATGCATTCCGCATATGAAGAGGTTGAAACATATTCTAAACATTTTTGTTAAAACTTGCATATGAAATTTCAATATTTTAACCACAAACCATGAATGGTATTAAAATAGCTCATTCATAGTCAAACATAACTCATTCAATACAATATAAAAGATTCTGTTATAATAGATTAACCTCAATCTATAATAATGAAGGATATTGACATAGATGAAAATAATCATCAAACTATTTGAGATAAGTATCCCCCTTTTTCAAGAAAACATTTAAAAGTCACTATTTATCAGGAATCCGTTTAAATTAAATTTTTGAATCAAAGTGTCCCATACCACTTTGAAACATTTAAAAGGAATTTTAATTTTAAAACATTAAAGTCCATATAAATAAATCCTTAAAACCATTTTTAAAATGTGTACATTAATGATAAATATTGATAAGAATAAATATTTAAAACATTGAAAAATATATTTTAGTTAGAGTTCTTAACCAAAAGAGAGACACTTGAATACAAATTATTGAGGTAATAAAAATATTATATTATCATGAGAATAATGGGATTCATTATATACTATGTTAAATTACATTATATACCCCATATAAAAGTGAATTGGCATATAACAACAAAGAAGTCTCAATGGAATGTAAATTGGGATGAAATCCCTTATAAAGACCATATCCTTAGGTTAAGAATAAATCAATGAAATAACTATGTGTGAAAGAATATAAATATAGTAAATATGATTGTATATTTATTTTAAATAAATCAGAGGACATTCACACATATTCTTGTAAAAACAACACCAATGACTTGGATGTTTAACTCCATGAATGGGAATTGAGTTAAGATTACTCTTATCAAGTTCATATAAATGACTTTAGAAATTATCAATTGAGTGATTGTGTGAATCAAAAGTATATACACACAAAATAATGCGGAAGTTAACACATAAATAATAAATAGGGATTCCACACATAATCATGGAGTAAAAATAATCAATGAATCACGCGTAAAGCCCAATGAGTGGAAATTGAAATTGGAAATACCCTTACCGATTTGGTAACTCACGAAACATACACCCCGTGAAAGAAGGATCATACAATGAAGATGTAAATACCTATAAATTATAGTATATTACACCAATAATACAATCATGGGAAGTACATACACCACACAATAATTAATATTGTCTAATATAGCAAGAATCTCACGAGAATAAAAAGTGAGATGAAAAAACCTTATCATGTTGTAATCAATAAAGTCATGTGAACAAAATTTAATAACCACCAAATGAATAACAGAATACCATGAATGTAAAGAGAATAATTACAATATATATAATATAGAATTATGCAATACACAACATGAAATAAATAAGTGGCGAACAATAGAAATCTCACGAAATAAAAATTGAGATAAGAAACCCCTTACATCAAGTCTGACTTGTCTTGTATGTTCCTTGTTTTTCCTAAATAATAAATTTAAGTTAATTTCCACTTGATTAAGATCATATTTAATGTTTATTAATCCTTTTATATCAATTATTAACTTTATATAATAAATAGTTAATTATTTTATTTCATATTGGATATTTTATCGATGTTCGGAACTTGAGTCAATAATGAACTTGTTATAATTAAAATTTTTCCATGTGGTAAAAATTCCCTTATCTTCAGAATGATATACATGATTTAGATATCATATATATATATAATATATCCAGTATATATATGTATTTATAACAGTGCATAACATTTGGAGATAAGAAATGAAATGCACTGTTCATGGAGACAGTAAGCCTTACATATGCATGAATGCAACTTTCATTTCTATTTTGTATTTTAATGGAATTAAAACATAATGATACATAGGTATATTATAATTCTAGTGTAATATCATATATAATATAATTTACCCCATCCTTTATATTCCCCACATAATGCATTAACGAGTCATATCACTTTGAGGGGGGCGGTAGTCCACAGTTCCTCAAATAAAATTATCGCGTTTACCCATAATGGAAACCATAAAGGTGTTATATAAATGGAAAATACAGAAGAATAAAGAATAAATAATCATAATATATATAATATATAATTATAGTTCCATATTCATGTCCACCATGAGAGGCGGTAGGAGATAAATGAACAATCATCGTTTCATGAGGCGTTAGTTTGTCATCCACAGAAACAGTGTGTTCTTTACACATTAGATGGAGGTGTGTGTAAGTGTGGTTCGAATAATTCTCATAACAACATCATAAAATATTGAGGATACTGGTGTTGTTTTAAAATAAAGTAGTAAAAAGATTTTATGGGTTTGAGAAGTAAAATAAAAGAAAAGAAGTAAAGAGAAACCATTACCTTTATTTTGGGTAACTCCCTTTGGTTTGAACTAAAATGAATTCTTGAAGTGACTTCTGACTAAGATAAGGATTCTAGGTGGAAGAGAGGGATATTTAGAGCTTATTTGGGTTGGGGTTGGATGATACATGGGGCTATAGAGGTGTGAGTAATGGGTTAGAAGTGGTGTCATTTTATAAGGAAGAGGATGGGATCTTTAGGAATGTTTCAAAATGTAATTTTATTATAAACTTATCTTCGGTCTCAAAATGTCCAAAACTCATTAACGTTGATGATAAGATGACTCATGTTCAAAATAAAATCATATAATAAGAATTGGATAGGTTTTGGATATTGTTTTTATATTAATAATCTTGTTTATTTTAATCATTTATTAATGAGGTGAATACTGCATCATTATTGTGTCATAAATAATTTCATTTATTTGATGTCTAAAAAATATAAAAAAATACCATAATGTCGGAAATCATTTTAGATTTGAAATTAATATTTATAGTCGAAAATATTACTTATATAACCCCATGTAAAAATTTATATACTAAAAGATATTTGTTAATGTCATTTTTATCTTTACTTTAAGTTAATTAAAATATAGTGTCATTATCACTCTTAAGTGGAACCATGGGGTCCCAAAATAGACCCAAGGATTCCCATGGTTTCCATGACTCATCCAATAAGGTTAGGAAAAGTTTGAAGGTAGTTTTGTATTATTATAATAATCTTTTCATCTTGAATTACTGTATTTACTTTAACCGCGGTAAATAAAAGTCAAAGGTTTCTATTCACCAAAAATTATTTTCATCTTATTGAACGACATTTTACTTACTAATAAGAACCATGTATATCATATTTTATAAATTCAATTCACATAAGCGGTAAAATTTTATTTAAATGAAAAATTCAGTTTTTTAACTATTACTAAGTGATTTTACTGTACATCAAAAATCGGTGATTTTCAAAAAAATACAAAAAATTCAGCCTAAGCTATATTTGATATTCTGAATTAAAAAATTATGTCTATTTTACAAAATTCAAAACAGATATGTTGTATTAATTAGTTTTAAATTAATTTCTGTTGTCAAAACAAAGAGCGTGTTTTTAAGAAACAATGAATTATCAAAAGACTGACACTTGTTTATGTATAATTTCAAAGTGAAAATAATACCAATGACCAACATTTGATTAAATTGTAAAAATATTATCTATTTATAATTCCAAACCAATCAAATTTATAATTAAACAATATAAATTATTTTAATTAAAAAAGTTGTTTCCAATTAAAATTTAGTATTTTTCACTATTCACCCAAATATGAAAGTTATCAGAAAAACACAAAATTTTTATCGAAACTAAATTTTTATGTCCCAATTATAAATAAAAGTTTATTTTGTCAAATTGAATATATAAAAGTATCAAATATTGGATTTAAAAAAGGGTTCTCCATTAAAAGGCGATAAAACTGTATTTAAAAAAAAATACTTCCTTTATCTAAAAAAATAAATTTGTTTTTATATTATGCCTAAGAAACACATATAATGGATGTTAAAATTATATGGAATATATAGAATTCAAAATTCATTTATTACTGTTCATAACTGCTTTTGAATGACTAGTTTGGTAAGTCGTCGTGCTCTCGAACTAGGTGTTGTGTGAGGTGCATGCTATTGAATTACATTAAAGAGATAATATAATATAAAACCTTGGGGTGTTGCAGAATCCATAGTGGTTTGTGAAATAAGTAACTCATGAGCCTTATGGGAGAGTATGTAGATTTATCACAAGTTGAATTTATACAGTTGATCATGTTCCAGCTAATTTTGGATAGGGACCTTTGATGGTTCAAGTTACGATACTAATTTCCTCTACACTCTATTAATTTTTTGACACATTCACATCCAATTCATTTATATATACTAAATTTATTTATGGGGATATACTTAAGAGTTAAATTTTCTTCTGATTTGTTTCTATAGAAACAAATTTTGGAAATGAAGTTGATATTCCCAATTTTTTCATAATGTCCTATTGTGATTGTTAGATATGAGAATGTCTAGTATTTCATGGTTCTAGAGATGTCTGTATTTAGTGTGATCTTTTGAATGGACTGCTTAACTAGTTACCATGAATACATCATTTTTCAGTGGAGATAATTATCTTTTAAAATTCATAAGGGGGGAATTTGTGTTGGATGGTGTTTGGGACGTTTATGAATGTAGAGTGGGAACAAACCCTAATCAGATTGGGAGAATTACAACATTGGTGGATAGTATGATCCTATTTTTAGATCAGATAGTGGATCCCTCTTCTTTTCTTCCTATGGTAGACCAATACTAATATGTATTTCCAAAATATTTCATTGGGAAACCTCTGAATAGGTGAACTGATCTTGCAATTGAACTCATGCCTAGTGTGAAATCTATATCTGTTCTTCCTTACATAATGAAAGCCAACAATCCAAAAGAGCTAAATGTGGAGCTTAAGGATTTGGAATATAAGGGATTTATCCAATATATCACTTCCCATTAAGGTTTTGTAGTATTTTTTTCTAAGAAATAATATGGTAGTCTCTAATTTGGTGTAAACTATAGAAAGTTAAATCATATTAGTGTGAAGAACATGCACCCATTTCAAGGGATTTATAATTTTTTTGTCATATAAGTGGAGTTTTGGGGTTCTCAAATATTGATCTATTATTTTTCTACCAAAAACTTTTATTTTGGGAATAATACATACTGAAGACAACATTTAGTAGAAAATATGTGTTGTACGATTATCTTGTAATGCCTTTGGTACTAATGAAGGATCTAGCTGTGATCATGGACCTCATGAATAGATCCTTCACACATAATTAGACACATTCATAATTTATTTCATTGATGAAACCCAGATATATTCAGTGAACTCATAATTAAACACCATAAACCTTGAAATTAATTTTATGTTGTTTTGAGCACATCAACATTATGAAAAGATCTCAAAATGTCACCTTTAGATCGATAAAGTTCATTTCATTGGGTGTGTGATTTTGGAGGTGGGTATTTTTGTGATCCCGATAAGGTAGATGATATTATGTCTTGGGAATATCATAGGAATGTTTTTGAAATTTATAGTTTCCTTGGACTATCTAGGTACTTCAAGTTGTTCATTCAAAACATTTCTTATTTACAGTGCCCACGACTTCACTTACCAAAAAGGGGGTAATGTTTGAATAGATGGATATATGTTAAGAGTATTTCTTAGATATGAATAGAATATTGACATAAACTTTGATTTTTATGTTTCCTAAACCTAGGATTTGGTACACAATGTAATATGATTCTTATGGGGTTGTCTTGGGAAAAATATTAATAAAAAATGACCAGGTAGTTTCTTATGGGTCATTCAAAATATGACCTTATGAAAAAAACTACCATATTTATGACCTTTATTTAATTTTCATTATTCATGCATTGAATTTTAAGAGATATTATCTCTTTAGTGATATATTTTTCATATATATGGAAGATAATATTTTTTGAAATATCTTGCTCAGGCATGACTTGAATATTCATAAGAGGTGTTGGGAAGAGTACCTACAAATGATTCAATTTGAGAATTTTATGATCCTAGAAATTAAATTTTTTGTATATGATTTTAGTATGAATATATAAGAACATGTAGAGAATACAATGAAACATATTGGGACCTAATGGATATGTCCAAAGACTGGCATGTATATCTGACTAAGGATCATGATTCAATGTTTTGTAAAACCTTAGTGATCATTTCCTCATTGGTGGAGTAAGTAAGTACCAATAAAGATTGTGATATAGATTTTATAGTTATTCAAGAATGGTTGGTGATGAATGACACCATTTTGGGATATAAATTTGATTGATATGATGTTATTTATGTTCATGGTAGAGTAGGGGTTCTTTCTTTTATGAGAGAGGAACTGATGAGGTGATTTCATTATTCATAGTTGTAAGTGTACTTGGAGTAAACCAAGATATATCATGATATCATTCAATGAATTTGTGTCATGGAATAATGTAGGACATAGTGGGTTTTGTGTCTCCCTATATGAGATATTAGAGAATTAAATCTAGGAATCATATACCTTGTGAGTTACTTAAGCCACTTCTAGTTCTTGTGTGGAAGAGGGATGATGTTTCAATGGTCTTTTTTTATGGTATTTCCAAGGTCCTATAGAGTATTACATTCCATTTAGATTATTTTTGATCATCTGACCAAAGTAGCAGATTTTTTGTTGATTCGAGATACTCATTTCGTTGATGAGATTGGAAAAATCTATGTATGAAAAATTGTGTAGCTATATAGAGTTCCTTTAAGCATAGGGTTAGATAGATATGCTTGTTCTACTGTACAATTCCATAAAGGCCTGTATAAGGTAAGGGGGCATTAGTTGAAGCTGAGTATGGATTAAAATCCACATAATGATGAAAAGTTAGAAAGAAAAATTCAGAACATAGAGGATATGATCGTGGATTTTGTTTTGGATTTATATGAAGCATGGGGTGATTATATATCATTAGTGAATATTTCCTAAAATAACATATTCTTGTATTCAATTCAAATGGATCCATTTGAGTCTCTCTATAGTTGTCTACATCATACACCACTATGTTGGCATGAGGCAGGTGAGTCTCAAGTTATTTGTCCATGTATGGTCAAAGAGACCCTAGAAAAAGTGTATTTCATTCAGGAATGTTAGATTATATATCATATTAAATAATAATCATATTCTATCTATAGGATATAGCCTTTAGAGTTTATTTTATGTTATCAAGTATTATTATGGATGTCCCCTCTATTGGGGAACTTATTACTATTAGGGTAGGGTAACTTGGAACCATAATTTATTCGACCATTCGAGATCTTCGAATACATCAGGATGTTAACCTATTGGTTGTACCATAGTCCCCAATATTATGGTATCCATAAATTGTTCGACTTTTCATAGATTTGGAAGTAAAAGACCGATCTGAAACATGTGATTAGCTTTGAGTATGTTGAGTTTGAAGCAGATGCATCATATAAGAAACGACTCATATAAGATTTTGATCAAGGTGATAAGGTTATGTGAGTTAATATGATTCCTAGTTTTTGATACACTAGTAGTACGAGTGCACCTTAGAAGAAACATGGGAGTGGTAATCAAAAATATGGGTAAAATGTTCTGAGGTGTTTGAATAATTCTCTGGTGATACTCCTCAAGGATAATAATTCATTATAGGGAGAGGTTTATGACACCCAAAAGTTTATATGTTATGATAATTAATGTTTTAGTATACCATAATGGGTTTTTTGAGTCTATTCATATGGTTGGGATGAAATTTTTGTGGTAGAGAAGCATTGTAGATTGGAGGATTATTCTATGTCATGGAGGTTGTGGCTGCAACATGGTCAGGTAACTATAGTACAATGATCAAATTTAGTAGTTTCTCTTTTTTTGGAATAGTTACAACATGGATCATTAGTTTCTATTTGATTTATGGAAGGTGGGTATGTGAAATTCTTCCAAATTTAGTATAACTATGTCATATAATAAGGGTTATGGAATGGTCTTCTTGTGAGGACATGGACTCTATGATGTAATGGTGAAAATTGTTCCATGGTCCTTTTCCCTGGTTTATAGGATCTCATCGTTGAATGTTACATGGTTTCCAAATATGTTTTGACCAGGATCCATTATGGTATGGCCATATCCTTTTTACTATATCCCTTGCCTATTTGGGACCCATATTGGTGTAAATGTAAGTACTAAATTTTGAATCCTATTTTTTCTAGTTTTCATATAAATTATAGATGCCCCTCAAACCTTCCTTTTTCTACCTGTTCTAATCAATCATTGGGAAACTCTATGGAATCTTTGAGAGAACATCCACCCCAAACTCATGGAATCATCCCTAGAATTGGAGGATCAAATCTTTGTGATTCTAGGATCCTTGGTGTGCAATCTTGAATCATTTGGGGTGCTGGCATGTTTTGGGTATCAGTGCTTTACAATCATTTCATTCAACATCCTCACACTTGAGGTATGTAGTCCTTACCAAATAATCCCTATAGATTCAATTATTTATCATGATTATGTGGATGTTTGTGTTTCTATGAGGACAACCCTTGATAATATTTTAATATGGATATGTATTTACTATATTTATTTTTCTTGATATGACAAGATTATTAATTTCTTTATTGTAGCATTGTAACAACCTAATATTTTAGTGAATATTATCCTTAAATAAATTATATATTTAATTACATGTTTCACATACTATAAAAATCTAAAATGAAAATTATTTATACAATTTTAATATTGAATATAACCATTAAAACATATTCATTAAATTAGATGGTGTAAATTTATGTAACCTTATTCCCTAATCAATAAAGAAAGTAGGAATAAATGGAATATAAAAGTAGAATTCTTCTATAAGAACCACATCTTTATGATATTATAAAGGAAGTATCTTATCTGGGGTTTTCCCTAGACCAAGCCCATGATGAACTCGAGGAACTATGTCTTGAGTTAAACCATATACAAGATAAGTTCAAGCTCATGGAGATTATACCACATAATCCAAGCTAGCTGAACCACCACCTGAAATTGCAATAAAAGATTATCTAAGGCTTAAGTATTGCATAGAGATCATAAGAGATTATGTATGTAAAAATTAAGATTATATAAGAACATAATAGAAAAATTATATATATATATACATAATATGAATTTTTATATATTTTAAAAAATTCATTTTTTTTCAATTAATTTTATGCTTAAAATGTATTTTTTTTAGAAATTATCATTTTCTTTCATGGAACTAATTTTATTATGAGTTTATAATAGAAATATATATCAATTACATTTATAATTATTTATCATTATACTAATTATTAATTTATAGAAAAAATAATAGATAATATAGGAAAAAAAAATTTTCATGTAAAAATATTTTTTCAATATTATATATTTAATTAAGAATATTTTTTATAAATTTTTGGATTTTAATTTTAAAAAAATAAATTATTTTTCTGTTTGTAATTTAAATATTAACTTAATATTTATTTTTTGTATTTTTATAAAATAATTTATTTATTGGTGGAAAGTGAAGAATACGAATTTGAATTTTACCGTCACTTTTAGGACATTATTATACAAGAATGAAATAAATATTTTTGAAACCATTTTAAATATAAAAAATATATTTCTAAATAAATTATTTTATAATAATATGTTTATATATAAAATTATCTATTAAAATATTATAAAATATATGTAATTTATTAATGAAAATTATTTTCATATCATTCTTTTAATAAAATTCTCACATATTGGAACTAGGTTTCTGAATTATTTTAATTTTAATTAAATATTATTGGAATAATAAAAAACATTTTAATTTTAATTTAATTAATAAAATTTATAATTTTATCCTAATGATAAATCTTATTCATAAAAGTACACTTTTTAGGAAAATGGTTTTTTGCACATTACAAGTAGTAATGTTCAGATTAGTTTTCCTTACACGGATAAATTTTATTTGATAAATTGTATTTAATTTTTATAATAATTTGTATCGAGTAATATATTAAGTATTATTTTATTTTTAATCATTAAAATAAATTAATTAGTAAATACAAGTTACCTCCGTAAAAACCAAAAAAATAGAAGTAAAATTCAAAGAGTAAATGAACTAAAAACCTATTGAACAAATGTATGGGAATTTTTTTTTGAGGATTTTTTGTTTTTAACACTTTACACACTCTATTTTATCCACTTTGTATTCATATTCCATGTAAAAAAACTTTCGCTCTTTTTATTAGAGTTGTATGTACCCAAAATTCCATTCTCTTCCATTAAACAAGGTATCACAACCCCTCCACCTGTCAACACTTTAAAATATCATTAGTACTAGCCCATAATATACCATAATCTCTAGTCAACCATCTCACCATATCCTAAAATATTTTTTCTTTCCAAAATACTATGCTAAGGTGACTTAAGGTGGTGACCAAATGAGAACATACAAAGCGAGAGGTGATATTTTCCACTACACCTTCTTAATTATTTTATACTTCTACCACTAAAAACCTCATATATACATGAGGGTATTATAAAACAATTACTTTTCATATTATGATATTTTATAATTCTAATGGATTATTCATTTTATACCTTACTTTAAAAATCATTGATAAAAAGGAAGACGTCTTCATATGTGTGTTTGGACTACTGCATCCAAGAATGATGTGTTCTATTTTAACCCACAAACTTTAATGTATCCTTAAAATATGATATTTAATAAGTAAATATTATATTTATAACATGAAAATTATTATAGAATTAAAATATATTCTATTTTATACCTTTCTTCTATTCTGTAAAAATGAGAACGTTTTCCACGTGTACATGCAGAATAGAACCTCCACGTGATAATGTTTCTCTTTAATTTTTCATAATGACTAACATGGGTGGAATAAAACATATGTAGAATGTTTTAAAATACTATTTACTAAACCATTAACAATATATAAGTATAATATTATAAATTATATAAGTTATATTAATAATAAATAGTTATAATAAAGTTTACTGCTAAAAAGGACATATCAAAGTACTTTTTATAATATTAGTCCATTAATAGAAAAAATATTTACCTATTTAAATTAAGTGATAAAGGAAAACTAAATTGTATAATAATCTGAAATTATACATATTATACAAATAGTTTACAAAAATATGACCTTGGTCAATATACTATGAATGTTTCTGAGAAATATATTGAATAACATTAAGTAACTACCATAAATGGAAATAATTTAATGAATTGGTGACACATGATGATAAATAGACCTTATAAAATAAATATAGATGTATAAGTTTCTTATAAAAGTTTTCGATAAACTTAACATTATTCTTCATTAACATGTAAGTGGAGATCTCTTTCAAACACGAGTTAAGGGTTTCTGTCTCAATCACCCATCATTGAGGTATGATTTGATATTATGAATCAATCTTCATTTGAATGGGGTAACTACTGCTCCCTTGATTTTAAACATCCTAAATTATTTTTTAACTATGAAAATTTACATCAATTTAGGTATTTCCTTATTTTGGGATATAATATATTTATTCCCAAATATATAAGGTTCTTCTATAACTCAATTTTATTTTTTGAGTTATAATGTTTCTCCTTGCATTTCATATTTCTTTTAATATGGCTTCCCTATTTCTTTCTTTGGAGATCACTTCTAATTGAAATATTATATATTTATGAGTTTTAATCCATCATTAAAATTAATCTGCATGAAGAGTAATTATTATCCTCTTAATTGAAGGTTTAAACTCCCTGTCCATAATTTCCCTTATTGTTAATTTTATCTTATTAAATTGGAAACCTAATTAATTGTTATATCATGTAAACGTAAAATTTAACTTATATTCTTTTCAAAGTAATTTTTGATTATCCTTTTTATAATGTTTTATTATAATAAATTTATTTTTAAACATATAAAGGGATCCATTGAACCACCCTAATTACATTTTTTACACGTTCTCCTTATTTTTATCCCATTAACACAACATTATTCTACCCATGTTTTAATCATGTTTTAATCCATTTAATCTTATATTTTTACTTTTACCATTTTTTGATTTTACCAAGGAAACTAATTTTATCCTATGTAATTTATTATTAATGCTTAAAATAAAATAATCTTTAATAAGATATTTTACGATACATATTTTAAATATTAAAATAAATATATCAAATAAATTTTTTTTGTGTAAGAAAAATTAATTTTACATTATAACGTATAACAAAAAAAATCACTTTTAGAAAAAAGTGTATATTTACGTATAAGATTTTCTTTAGGATAATGTTATCTATGTTTTTTATTATATTTCAATTAAATGTTTTATTATTAAAATTATATTTAATTTACATTAAAATAAATAAATAACCTATTTACTCTATGTGATAATTTTATTAAATGAAAATCATGGAAAATAATTTTTGTTAATACATTACCTAAATTTTCTAAAATGTTAAATGTATGTTTTATATATCAATATAATATTTAAAAATTATCATTTTATCTTTATAAAAATGTATTTTTATATTAAAAAGGGTTTCAAAAACCTTCATGTAATTCTTGTATAATAAAAGTGATAGTTTTTATCAAAATAAATATTATCACTATTAACCAAAAAATTGATTATTTCTAAAAAGACGAACACAATGAGAAACATTATAACTGAAGAATGAAAATTGAGTTGTAAAAGACCCTTATATTTTAGATATTACATAAAATAATTTAATTAATTCTTCTCTTGGGAATCCTTATGATTTATCCTTTGGTTATTCTTTGAATTTGAATTCTGAAAATCACTTACTCATCAAGGATTTGATCATGCGTATGTATTATATAATATTTTTTCCCTCATATAACCTGAATATGTATGATTTAAATGTATGTGTTGTGTGGGACTAGGGTTATATGTCCCACTAATTCATTGGATAAATATTTATATATCATGAGATGTAATATAAGGTATTATAGAGTGAACATAATCTACCATGGGACATCTTCAACTTTTTGATGATGGTATTGGGAGTGATCCTTGACTTATATCTATGATACCATGTTATAGGTGGTTTATAAATGTTGATGATCTTATGATATCATTTAATTATTCTATGAACCCATGATTATGAACATCCACTCTATGATACTATGTTACGCCTCTTGATTCTCAAGTTAATCTTTATTTCCATGTTTATTCACATACTGGGATTTATAGCTCACCCTTTTCCATATGTATTTTCCCTAGGATATCCTATGATGTTTTAGAAGAAATGTGAAAGTTAGTATAAATATGTGTAATTTTAAATAAATATGAAGTTTTATTTTTTAATATGATGTATTTGTATGTCTAATATTCTAAATACACTATTCATCTCTATCATTAGTGTGTATTCATCAAAAAAGTATGTTAACAATTGTGATAAATTATGTGTTTAAGGATTGGGTCACTATAGTTGGTACCAAAATAAGGTATAGATATTTTTGGATATTATGATGGTTTAGATATTTTTATGATCTTTTGATATCATTTAATTATCCCATGACTCCCTAATTATGATCACTATCTCTATGATAATATGTTGTGCCTCTTGACTTTCAAGTTATGCTTTATTTTCAAGTTTATTCACTTCATATTATTTATTTCTCACCATTTTCCTGATGTATTTTCCCTAGGATATCCTATGATGTTTTATAATATCTATAGTATTTAGTATAACAATGTGGTTTTTTAAATAAATATGATGTTTTTATGTTTAATATGATGTATTTGTATGTCTAATTGTCCAAAGACCCAAGTAATCTCATTCCACATTTTTATTTTTTGAAAAATTATGATGAAAATTATTAAATAATATTTTTTTAAGGATTGGGTTACTACAGTTGGTATTAAAAGAATGTCTAGTTATTTTTGGTTATTAGGATGAAAAAACTTAGTGAAAACTCTAGGGATAAGTCTAAGGGATAATCCTATGTATAAAGGAACATCCTAATTTTTTTGTGAAGTACATATTGTGTGGATTACATTGCAATTAAACCTATATTTAGATACTAGAAATTTGATAAAGGCACAAACACATTAATTCCTAGGGGAAATATACCTAAATAAGGCATGTGATTTATTAACTAAATCGTGACCTAGTTCATGAAAAACAGTCCTATCTACCCATAAGGATAGACACTCCTAAGGATATGATTTGGTTAATCATATTCTATTTTTGAACTACTATGAAGGATTTAATTCCTTGTTATTTTGAGGTTTTAGGTTGATAAGTATAAGAAAAACCAACTTAAATTAACCTAGGAAAACTAAGATTGATATACATTGACCTAAATTAATTACAAGCTAACGTGATGATGAAAATTCCTAAACGTTTTTAGGGAGGAATCCCTTTTATGTTATTAATCATGGAAATATTCCTATGATGTTTTATGTGAATAACTCATGTTAACCATTTTTTTTAGTTATGGATGGAACCAAAATAAACCGATTTAAACCAGGGTGTGAAGGATAATGCGATGATTACCTCAATGATATACCCATTAGAATGATAGATGTACTGAGAAATCCGATGATTGTTCTAAAATAAATATTACAAAATATGATTAATAATTTAACAAGAAATTAAATAATAAGTAATCCTAATAAGATAATGATGAAATATCATGAAATTAAGGATGAAGATGATGGTGAATGAAATAATACTCAATTTACTTCATGTCAACATTGTGGAAAGAAACACCATGGGGCTGAATCAGGGGGAATAAAAGATGATTTACATGTGGAAAAGGGACTCATAAAGAATAAAACTATTCTGGGAAACAAAAGAGTTTTGTTAACACAATTGAAAGAATTTTTTTCATTATAAGGTAACATTAATAATGTAATGAATTATGTGTGGGAAACATGGGAATTATCCAATTCAATTCCCTAATCCAAGGACTGACCTAGAGGATGAGCATCAAATACCTTTATGAATAATATTATAGTGAAATTAATATAAAATAACTACCACCCAAAGGATCCTAATACATTAGATACACATACCATACAATAAAAATGTTATAGATATATTTTTGGAATTTGATTATTGGAACTCTAGTATATCTAAGATGTTTTATAAGAACATTAAATCACCACTGTGATGATTTTACAACTGAAGGAAAATTCTATTTGTATTAATATTTTATTCCAAGTAGATGTTTGTTGGATTTTTCAGTGTGAAAACACAATTATCCTTATTTGAGATGAATTTAATGTGGTTTTTGAAATGGATAGATTCTTTCCATTTAAGGGAAAAAATATTTAGAATAAAGGGACAAGATTTTATATCATCCTATGGTAGTTTATGAAATAATTACTATCAACACAAATATATACAAGTTTGAACCATAAAGACCTACCTATTTCCATGACTCATTATGTACCCTATCCATGGTTTATCCACTAATATTAGTCATAGATTACTATGGGTTTAGTCCTTCCTAAACCTAAAACTATATGTGTCTCAAGGGATGTACTCTATTGGCTTTACACAGTAATTATATATTAACACTATGCTAGATATTCATACCTTAAGTCACATATGTTATACATAGTCCCACCATGTATATTCAACTGATACATTAAGGTTCCTTATTAAATTAATTTTCTAGTTAATATATGAGGCTTTTGAATCCACTGGATCAAATATCCTTCCAATCAACTACAAATTCTTCAAATTCCAGATGATATTCATTAATAATACATGAAACTCGATCATCACTATATCTCATATTCATAGAATTATATATAATATTATCATCTCGCTGTCTCAAAATTTCTCAAACACTAAAAAGATCAACCCAATAATTTATAACATGTATTTTTAGTTAATCTCTCATAATATTACTATTTTTCTCACTACTTCGGAACACCTAAACTAAAATAAAAATGATGTTCAGCTTATTCATTTTCCTTAATCTTTGATACATATTGATATTCATCTTTAGCACAGTACCTGGTCCACTATGTTTTTTTTATAGTTTCCAATGAGTTATCTTGCTACTTCTTTTTTGAGTGATCCTTATGCTCTTGGATTTTCTATAAAACTTAAACAATGACTCCTTATTTTCATGTATCTTCTATCTCTATATTCTCATCCACTTGAGGATCTATTTAAGAGAATTAACTTTCATACATCACAGAACTTATCATCAAAATTAATTATGATAGGAATTCCAAATTTTAATCTAAAACCCCGTTATTAAATTACAAATTTTGGATTCCATGATATGTTACACATATTTTTCAACTTAATGGATATTACCAAAATTACCTTAATAGATGAATCTCATTTTAAAACTCATCCAAAAAAGATCTCAAAAAATATCAATATTATGAAAAACTTCATCTTACTCAATATAAACATTACATAATATTCACACTTTCAATTTATAGTTGTCTGAAGATCACACATCAAATAATAGGTCACAAGTTGTACGTAGTATTTAGAATCTCAAAATCATTCCAAGATCTTATAGATAATAATTTAACATCACTTTTAGCACTTTTTGTGTTCTAGAATGATGTTTAGTAAGTGAAATCATCTTATTTATAAGATTATATCCTAGAACCTATCTAGCTAGATGTTTAATAAATGAAAAAACTTTATCTTATAATTTTCATCATAATCTGTGAAGAAGATTCCCCAATCTTTACCCAAATAAATGGGCAGTACCTTCTATCCTCGAGGATCATTTCATAATTATTCGGTGATAAATCTAGTTTTCTAAAATTTATAACAATTTTTAAATAATGTTTTTAAACCTTAACAATATTTATTTATAAATTTTTATTTTCAGTTAGTGCATATGGATCTATTTAAGCCTGACATGACAATCATATACCGCACGCATACAATTAAAGTAGTAAAATATTAATGATATATTTTTAAAAGGATTAGATCAAAGTACTACTCATTTCCATGATTTTTTATTCACCCCAATCATGGATTCTATACTATAATCAATATCCTAATATAGTGTATGGTGTTTCCCAAACATGCTTAGAGTTCCATTATACAGACAAGTCCTTACATCTCACAAAACTTCCCAAATCATCATCACACCAAATTCAATGAATCATACCATTTTGTTCCTACATACCCTGATTTACAGAAGTTATATAGGTTCCCATTATGTATATGAATGTGTTTTCAATATAGCTACTCTTTAAACTAGATAAACACATTGTCCAGTTATAACAACCCATACTTTACATACATTGTTAATACTTTAAAATTGAAGCATACTTATTACAACATATAACAAAACCACGAAAGGACCATATAGGTATAGTGTCTTTAGAAACTGGGAAACATAAACAACTGGTTCATAAAGCGTCTACAATGTCTCCCATTTATTTCATCAAATCTATAGTCCCTTTTGGCATATCTTACTTAATAACCATCTTCCTGACCTGGGAAAAGAAAACATACAAAAGGTTAAGATCAAATGCTCAGTAAGGGTAAACAAAATAAATATCAATCACATCGTATACACAAGCACATAACTTTTGGAAATCTTAACCTACAAAAGAGATCATAATTTCATAACATGGGATAAATCATGGCAGTGAAATGTAATCACAATAATCATAACTTAAAACATTAAACTTTGTGGCATACACGCATAATCATAGAGAATCATTTCTTGTCAGTCAATACTCATTGCCAAGACTATCTTAGTGGACAAAGTCCCTTTCTGAACCGAGTCACCCTCGTTTCATTCCTGTTTCACTGAACCGGTATAACCTACCGTTCCAGCCATGTCTATCTCATGAGATATAAAATCTTTACCCAATGCATTGGAGGGAGATATAGGTCCCACCCATCTCATAATGATACCATTCTTATGTGTGCCAAAAAATCATAAATCATACATCATTACATAACCCATGTAATACAAATGGGAATCTTAAACATCATGACATCATGAAACAATTCATATACGATAAAAGAATTCATAAAAATATAATTCCATCACAACATAATCAAATCAATGTAATAATAGGGATAAAACAGAACCCTTTATTATTTTAGATGGAAAATAATTTTGATAAAACACTTGAACTCTATTCTTGAGGAAAATATCCTTTCTGCTTCAAAAACACTTTTCCTTTCATAACATGTCGTACAATCATAAACTAAAAGGAGTTGATTAAAAACAAACTTGAAAAATTGTAAAGGAAGCTTCTTGGAAATAATGTTTTAAAAATCCATTCATGCCGTATAAGTTAAAAAAACATTCTTCTCGTACTTTTGTCAGAAAAGTCAAAAAGTACCTCGTATGAAAAATGACAAAAGATTCCTTTCATATCTTTTACTAAAAACTCACCGAAGGGTAAAATTGGATTTAAACAATTGTAGGTGGATGGAAATAATATTACATATTGAGGAAACATGGATGTGGATGATAAAATACACCCCAGTAAATACTAAAGTATAAACAATCTCGGATAAAAATGAGATTGTGATATTTCCCTTACCTTAGGTCTGATTTGCTTCGTAAGTGTCTGAACCTCCTGTATAATGATTTAAATAATGTCATTGACTTATTCCAGAATCATATTCATTGTTATTATATCATATATGGTTCACTTATGACTTTATATTACCCGTTCTTTTGTAAATTCATGTTAAAGTAGCGCTTTGGGTAAAATCATCTCATTTGTCGTTCGTGTTTTAACTTGTAATTATTCATATGATTACTTAGATCATTATTACTTAATTATAGAATATAAAACATGATTTATATATAATATATATTCATAATATACATATATATAATGGATCGATAAATGGAATGAAATACACCGTTCATGGAGACGGTAGGCCGTACGTACGCATGAACACTGTTTTCTTTTCGTTATTGAATTGAGTGGAATTAAGTAGATGACATACATATATATACACATAAATACAGTAGATTTATAATGTAATATATTTCATTATTATTTCTTATATATACTTTATAATCATTCTTAAATGGTTAACATGGAGAATGAATCTCATCGCGTCGTGGAGACGGTAGTCCGTACGTACGCACGAGCAATGATATCATTTCCATAATTATTGAATTGAATTGGAGTGGATGATACAATATATCAGAATCAATATTATGTTATAATAACTATTTATAGTTATTCTTTATACCATTATACCCATCCATGTAAGGTGGTGGTGGAAAATAGATTACACCACGGCGTGGAGACGGTATTCCGTACGTACGCACGCGCGGTGATTTCTTTTTCCGTATGATGGATAGATGGTGAAATAGGGTTGTTTAAGACTTATAATAACATATCAGTATATGAGTGATACTGATTTTATTACTTCATAATGAAACAACCTAAGAAGAAGAAGAAGTGGAAGAAGAAATAAAGATGAAAGAATCGGTAACGGACATTACCTCTTCTTTGAAGTGCTTCTTTGAGACCTCCTTTTAGGGCACTAAAATGGGTCTTTGAAGAAGACCAGAACCTCTAGGATGTTTCTAGGTAAGTGTAGAAGATAATTTGGCAGGGGTTGTCCGAGCTTGAAGGCTCAAAGTTGTGTGAGGAAGAGAGGGAGGAGGTGCCCTTTTATAAGGGAGGAGAGGGGCTCCTTTGGAAAAACTAAAACTATTATTTTATTATAAAGTCAAGTTCGGTTTTAAATAGCTCCAAATTAATTTATTTCGAGGCTAAGGGGGGGAGGGGTCTAAATACTCTCATAAAATAGAATTTAGACAAGTTTAGGTTCCTATTTTAACCTTATCATTTAGATTTAACATTAAGTTAAATAATTTTACTTTTACCGTGTCTTCTTGTGTTCTTACACTATAAGGTTAATAAACTTACTATAACAAGCCAAAAGAACCCCAAGTTGTTTATTATTAATATATCTATCCTTATCTAAGTCATTTTCCAGAACCTTAGATTTTTAGGAATAAAATACCAATTAATAATATAATATTGGTTTTAAAAACTATTTTATGTCAATTTTGACACTATTTAGTAATTGATTTTTGTGAAAATCCTAACAGAATGATAAGTTCGAAAAAAGTTAATTAAATAAATAATAACATGTCATATTAACCTAGAAAAGTAGTGTAATTCATAAAAAGTCTCAAATTATATTTATTTGTGTATTTATAACATTAATTATGTCAATATTTCATTAATAAGATAATTACTGCATCATCATTGTGTCATAAATAAATTAAATTATTTAATGTCTAAAAATTACAAATAAAATACCATTATTTATGAAATCCTTTTAGCTTTCTAATGAATATTTACAATCGAATTTATCTTATGTATAACCCTATATTAAAAATGTTTTAGTAAATAACCTTTGATTTTAACTCTTTTAACTCTTCTTTGAATAAATTAATAATAAATGTCCTAATCTAATCCATGTGGGCCTAAATGGTCATATTTTATTCCTAAGTTTGTTTTTGGTCGAATTACACTTGTCCAATAGAATTAGGACATGTGTTAGGGTAATAATAATATCATTTCTACCCTTAATTACCCTATTTACTTTTAACCGTGGTAAAAAATAGTAAAAAGTTACTATTCACCAAAAAATTATTTTCATCTCATTGAACGACATTTTACTTACTGACATCAACCGTGTCTCTCGGATTTTTGAAATTCCACTCACAGAAGCGGTAAAATTATGTTTTATGAAAAATTCAGTTTTTTTAACTACCACTTAGTGGTTTCACTATTCATCAAAAATTGAAAGTTTTCAGAAAAAATACCAAAAATTAGGCCTAATATATATTGGATATTATGAACTCAAAAATGATTTCTATTTTACCAAATTCAAAACATATAAGTTGCATTAATTAATTTAAAAATTAATTCCCGACGTCAAAACAAAAGGCGTGTTTTTAAGAGATAATAACTATCAAAAGATTGACACTTGTTTATAACTGGTTTAAATGTGAAATTACATCCAATGACCAACATTGTATTAAATTGTAAAAACATATTCTAAATATACTTTAAAACCACTCAAATTAATAATTTATCACTATTAATTATTTCTATTGAAAAAGTTGTTTTTAATTAAAATTTAGTAATTTTCCCTATTCATCAAAATATGATAGTTATCCGAAAATCACCAAAATTTCACCCTAAGCTAATTTTGATATTCCGAATACATAAATGAAGTCCATTTTGAAAAATAAAATTTACAAAATTTCAAAAAGTGGTTATTACTATTCATAACGGCTAGTTTTCATAATATCTTAATAGCATATCGTTGTTTAGCGAAACTTGGTGTTGCGTACAACACACGCTATCGTGGAAGGTCGCGATTGCGTGTAATTCAAGCCAGGTCAGAGATGTGTGTTGTGAAAGCTCCTTTTTGTGTATCATATAACACAAGATATTAATGAAATTAAAAAGAATATTTTTCATAAAATCTCAGGGTGTTACATTCTACCCCCCTTAAAATGAATTTTGCCCTCGAAATTCGTCGGGGTTATAAATGGTTTACTATTCAAAAGTTTCTTTAATCAAAACCCACATTGTAAAAAGGAATACCAAAACCAATCTTTAAAAACAAAAGTATGAAACGTAACGGTTACCCAAATAAACTAATCACTGGGTTTCCACATAGGTGAAAATATGGATATGGAAGAGAAATCTAACCATCATGTTCTGATGGAGAGTGGTAGAGAACATGGCTATGAAAAAGCTAGCAATCACAAAGCTATTGATTTGTGATGATCTAAGGTACCATCTGATTAATCAGATATAAAAGCACTAGGACAACATTTTTAGTTTTCAAGATCGTTTCCCTAAAGTTGAAGAATTTGAATTAGAATAAATACTTACTTTATTTTGGTACAATCTCACTGTTGTTCGTGACTTGAACAATTTCCACTTCAGCTCTTAAATAAATGAAGTTAAATTTGTTATTCGTGAAGTGTTAGCAGATCATGTGATAGAATGACGGGTCATTCCGTCTGTCTCAAACAAAAGGTTAGAAAAAGTTATTAAATATACATAAGTAATTCTATAGTGATATTAATCATATATGGTTCCTAAAATGGACTTATACTTCATATATCAGACTGCTTAATATAATAAAACTAGTTTCTACTAAACAGGGACTTCCTGTAGGCCAGTGGTAGGAGATAAAGGCCAGTCGCACTTCTTTTGTGGGTTCGATTCCCACAGCCTTGTCCGACGCGATGGGCTATCGCCCATCCTGCAGGTTGTCCTTTTTCTAAAACTACATTACTATATCATCCCATCAATAATATAAAAAAAAGTTCTATCCTTAAACAATACTAAATTATGTCCAACATAATCCATTCCAATCTTTAGGCTTATCTAAAATACTTCGGTCCACTCTCATAACATAGTGAAAACAATTACCAGAGATTTAATACCATCGTTGATCCCCATATATCATAAGATATGTTTTGTTGGTCACATTCCAAACATTCAAAGTCCTTAATCATGTATTCTCTTGAATACCCATTGAACCTTAGTGAAAACATGAATGTAGTTAAAAGTTAACACCTTCCACATACCAAAATCCTCAAAATTCTATATACTCAAACCATGATATCACATAGTCCTTATATCAATCATGAGCTCATGAATACTGTCAAATATTTCATTTTCTCATTTTCACTTCATTATGCGCATATCATTCTTTTTCCAAAAATATATCAATCACTTTCCATGGTTACTGGTACCATAAAATTATTGAAAACCACAATAGACCAATACATAAATATTCCAATATTCCACGATACTATATACAACACTATTTTGGAATCCCATTACATAAACACTTAATCATTCCACCACATCATTGTCATATTCAACATCGCCAATAGTGATCGCATGTGACTTCCCTTTGTCCTTTTCCTTAAGCGGTTTCTCATGTCGATCATCACTAACCCTTGGATTAGGGCATTTATTGGCATAATGTCACATCTCCTTGCACTTGAAACATTGAAGTGTTGGTGGTGCGTTCTCTACAGTCTTTTCTTTATTCACATCATTAGAAACCCTTTTTCCATTACTTCGACACTCAACTGCTCGATGAACTTCTTTTCCACACTTAAAACATTTTCTAGTCCCTTTAAGACAATCTCCACCATGCTTCTTTCCACACTTTGTGCATAAGGAAACATTCATCTTCTTTTCACCATTATTTTGAGATTTCTCCATGAACTCCATCTTTTGTTTCTTGTCAAAACCATGAGATGGATATGTAACACCAACTTCAATTTCTACCTTGATAGCACAACGCACAATTTCTTCTTAGCTACTGAAGTCTCTTATAGCTAATGCCCTTTGAAGACTTGGTTTTATGCCACTGAAAAATCGATCAACTTTACTTTCAGGTTGGATGATAATGCCAGATGCATACCTTGCAAGTCTTGTAAAATTCACTTCGTATATACCAACAGATTCATCATCCTTTTGCTTTAGTTCAAGAAACTCCTTCTCCATCTTTGTTCGAAGAACACGAGGGAATTACTTATTGAAAAAATAAGTTCTTGAACTCGTCCCATTCCATGGACTCAATTTCATCTCTTTTCCTCGTATTCTTGATAAAATTCCACCATTGATCAACTTCACCTTCCAAACGATATAATGATAAGATGACTTTATCATGTTCAGAACAATGAAGAACTAAAAATATCTTTTCAGTGGTACTGATCCATTGTTCAGCAACAAGTGGATCGAAAGTCCCACTGAAAGAAGGTGGACGTTGCCTCATGAAGGACTCAATAGAATATTGTTCCCTTCTCTGCTCATTTTTGAAGTCCAGAATGATTCATAGCTTGTGTAAGTATAACAATAAGATTTTTCACTCCATCTCCCATAACATTTGTTTGTTCAGGAGGACAATCATTGCATTGTCCATTGCATTGATCAACACGGTTCCTTCGGGTTCCAGCCATCGTCTAAAACCCAAAAAGAATAGTGTGAGAGGCAAAAATCATGCTAGGGAAAACAACATTATAAAGGGGGAGTATCCTCAATATCTAACATCTTAGGTTAAATTATATGATCGTTACTGTAGTTCTAGGACTGTATCTTATACGTATACTTATCCTTAGGGACATCCCTAGACATACCTTAGAAATATCTCTAGGGATCTCACTAACGCTTTCGCATCCTAGTTTCCAAAGGTTGACTATACCTTTCCTCTGATACCAACTATAACGACCCATACTTTACATACATTTTTAATACTTCAAAATTGAAGCATACTTATTACAACATATAACAAAACCACGAAAGGACCGTATAAGTATAGTGTCTTTAGAAATTGGGAAACGTAAACAACTGGTTCATAAAGCATCTACACTGTCTCCCATTTATTTCATCATATCTATAGTCCCTTTTGGAATATATTACTTAATAACCTTCTTCCTGACCTGGGGAAAGAAAATATACAAAAGGGTGAGCTCAAATGCTCAGTAAGGGTAAACAAAAGAAATATCAATCACATCGTATACACAAGCACATAACTTTTTGAAATCTTAACCTGCAAAAGAGATCATAATTTCATAACATGGGATAAATCATGGCAGTGAAATGTAATCACAATAATCATAACTTAAAACATGAAAATTTGTGGCATACACACATAATCATAGAGAATCATTTCTTGTTAGTCAAGACTCATTGCCAAGACTATCTTAGTGGGCAAAGTCCCTTTCTGAACCGAGTCACCCTCGTTTTACTCCTGTTTCACTGAACCGATATAACCTACCGTTCCATCCATGTCTATCTCATGAGATATAAAATCTTTACCCAATGCATTGGAGGGAGATATAGGTCCCACCCATCTCATAATGATACCATTGTTATGTGTTCCACAAAATCATAAATCATACATCATTACATAACCCATGTAATACAAATGGGAATCTTAAACATCATGACATCATGAAACAATTCATATATGATAAAAGAATTCATAAAAATATAATTCCATCACAACATAATCAAATCAATGTAGTAATAGGGATAAAACAGAACCCTTTATTATTTTAGATGGAAAATAATTTTGATAAAACACTTGAACTCCATTCTTGAGGAAAATATCCTTTCTGCTTCAAAAACACTTTTCCTTTCTTAACATGTCGTACAATCATAAACTAAAATGATTTGATTAAAAATAAACTTTAAAACTTGTAAAGGAAGCTTCTTGGAAAAAATCTTTTAAAAATCCATTCATGCCGTATAAGTTAAAAAAAACATTCTTCTCGTACTTTTGTCGGAAAAGTCAAAAAGTACCTCGTACGAAAAACGACAAAAGATTCCTTTCATATCTTTTACTAAAAACTCACCGAAGGGTAAAATTGGATTTAAACAATTGTAGGTGGATGGAAATAATATTACATATTGAGGAAACATGGATGTGGATGATAAAATACACCCCAGTATATACTAAAGTATAAACAATCTCGGATAAAAATGAGATTGTGATATTTCCCTTACCTTAGGTCCAATTTGTTTCGTAAGTGTCCAAACCTCATGTATAATGATTTAAATAATGTCATTGACTTATTCCAGAATCATATTCATTGTTATTATATCATATATGGTTCACTTATGACTTTATATTACCCGTTCTTTTGTAAATTCATGTTGAAGTAGCGTTTTGGGTAAAATCGTCTCATTTGTCGTTCGTGTTTTAATTGTAATTATTCATATGATTACTTAGATCATTATTAATTAATTATAGAATTTAAAAAATGATTTATATATAATATATATTCAGAATAGACATATATATAATGGATCAATAAATGGAATGAAATACACCTTTCATGGAGACGGTAGGCCGTACGTACGCATTAACGCTGTTTTCTTTTCGTTATTGAATTGAGTGGAATTAAGTAGATGACATACATATATATAAACATAAATCCAGTAGCTTTATAATGTCATACATTTCATTATTATTGCTTATATATACTTTATAATCATTCTTAAATGGTTAACATGAAGAATGAATCTCATCGCGTCGTGGAGACGGTAGTCCGTACGTACGCACAAGCGATGATATCATTTCCATAATTATTGAATTGAATTGGAGTGGATGATACAATATATCAGAATCAATATGATGTTCATATAACTATTTATAGTTATTCTTTACACCATTATACCCATCCATGTAAGGTGGTGGTGGAAAATAGATTACACCACGGCGTGGAGACGGTATTCCGTACGTACGCACGTGCAGTGATTTCTTTTTCCGTAGGATGGATAGATGGTGAAATAGGGTTGTTTCAGACTTATAATAACATATCCGTATATGAGTGATACTGATGTTATCACTTCATAATGAAACAACCTAAGAAGAAGAAGTGGAAGAAGAAATAAAGATGAAAGAATCAGTAATGGACATTACCTCTTCTTTGAAGTGATTCTTTGAGACCTCCTTTTAGGGCACTAAAATGGGTCTTTGAAGAAGAACAGAACCTCTAGGATGTTTCTAGGGAAGTGGAGAAGATAATTTGGAAGGGTTTGGCCGAGCTTGAAGGCTCAAAGTTGTGTGAGGAAGAGAGGGAGGAGGTGCCCTTTTATAAGGGAGGAGAGGGGCTCCTTTGGAAAAACTAAAAATATTATTTTATTATAAAGTCACGTTCGGTTTTAAATAGCTCCAAATTGATTTATTTAGAGGTTAAGGTGGGGATGGGTCTAAATCCTCTCATCCAATAGAATTTAGATAAGTTTAGGTTCCTATTTTAACCTTATAATTTATATTTAACATTAAGTGAAATAATTTTACTTTTACCGTGTCTTCTTCTGTTCTTAGACTATAAGGTTAATAAACTTACTATAACAAGCCAAACGAACCCCAAGTTGTTTATTATTAATATATATATCCTTATATGAGTCATTTGGCCGAACCTTAGATTTTTAGTTATAAAATAACAATTAATAATATAATATTTTTTTAAAAACTATTTTATGTCAATTTTGACACTATTTAGTAATTGATTTTTGTGAAAATCCTAACAGAATGATAAGTTCGAAAAAAGTTAATTAAATCAATAATAACATGTCATATTAACCTAGAAAATTCGTTTAATTCATAAAAAGTCTCAAATTATATTTATTTGGGTATTTATAACATTAATTATGTCAATATTTCATTAATAAGCTAATTACTGCATCATCTTTGTGTCATAAATAAATTAAATTATTTAATGTCTAAAAATTACAAATAAAATACCATTATGTAGGAAATCTTTTTATATTTCTAATGAATATTTACAATCGAATTTATCTTATGTATAAACCTATATTAAAAATGTTTTAGTAAATAAACTTTGATTTTAAATCTTTTAACTCTTCTTTGAATAAATTAATAATAAATGTCCTAATCTAATCCAAGTGGGCCTAAATGGTCATATTTTATTCCTAAGTTTGTTTTTGGTTGAATTACCCTTGTCCAATAAAATTAGTACATGTGTTAGGGTAATAATAATATCATTGCTACCCTTAATTAAACTATTTACTTTTAACCATGGTAAAAAAATAGTAAAAAGTTACTATTCACCAAAAAATTATTTTCATCTCATTGAACCACATTTTACTTACTGAAATCAACAGTGTCTCTCGAATGTTTGAAATTCCACTCACAGAAGCGGTAAAATTAAGTTTTATGAAAAATTCAGTTTTTTTAACTACCACTTAGTGGTTTTACTATTCATCAAAAATTGAAAGTTTTCAGAAAAAATACGAAAAATTAGGCCTAAGCTATATTTGATATTATGAACTCAAAAATGATTTATATTTTACCAAATTCAAAACATATCAGTTGCATTAATTAATTTAAAAATTAATTCCCGTCGTCAAAACAAAAGGCGTGTTTTTAAGAGATAATAACTATCAAAAGATTGACACTTGTTTATAACTGGTTTAAATGTGAAATTACATCCAATGACCAACATTGTATTAAATTGTAAAAATATATTCTAAATATACTTTAAAACCACTAAAATTAATAATTTATCACTATTAATTATTTCAATTGAAAAAGTTGTTTTTAATTAAAATTTAGTAATTTTCACTATTCATCAAAATATGAAAGTTATCCGAAAATCACCAAAATTTCACCCTAAGCTAATTTCGATATTCCGAATCCATAAATGAAGTCCATTTTGAAAAATAAAATTTACAAAATTTCAAAAAGTGGTTATTACTATTCATAACGGCTTGTTTTAATAATATCTTAATAACATATCGTTGTTTAGCGAAACTTGGTGTTGCGTACAATGCACGCTATCGTGGAAGGTCGCGATTGCATGTAATTAAAGCCAGGTCAGAGATGTGTGTTGTGAAAGCTCCTTTTGGTGTAGCGTATAACACAAGACATTAATGAAATTAAAAAGAATATTTTTCATAAAATCTCGGGGTGTTACACCAGTGATGTATTTTAACCCTCCAATGATGATATGATTTCTCAATCACATAGTGATGTTAACTATATGAATATTTTTATTAAACACACATGAAAATTAGTACTTATTTTTCTGCACATCTTCATAGTTCTTCATAATCAATTACTAGAAACTCAATTTAAACTTCTTCTTTAAAAAATATAATTGAACAGTAATACATATCACCTCTTTCAATTTACCCTTATTCTTATATTTCCTATATTCAAAACTCGGTTGATATCTCCTTTAGTGTATTTTCATATCCTAATAATTTTCATTTAGTGGTTCCCATTTGTTCTTCATCTTTGAGAGTAAAAATTCTTGTCTACTCACAATGTTTTTTGAAATAAATTTTGAATAAATATCATTTTGTATTATCACCACACTATAAATATTCAATTATTAAATTGTATAAAAATAATTTATTTTAAGAGATTTAAATGAATCCAATCAGAATTAGTATCCTCTAATGGAATGTTGAGACAACTTTTTAATTGTCAATGAAAGGTGTGATTATTAAATAACCACTTTGAGAAACCCTAATTTATTAGGAAACCTTTTCAAGTCAAAATTTGATTATAAAACACTATCATTTAATTTAATTCATATTAATAGTAAGATATTTCTTTTTATCTAAAACAATATTGTATTTTTTCTATTTTTAAACTCAAAATATCTGTCATAAAATAAGTATTTTATTTTCCATAGTTTTATAAAATATAAACCATTTACTTTTATGACAGAGATCATTTCAGCTTCATCGTTGTTCAACATAAATTGAAAATATCTTTTTATTATTTAGAAAACTAAAATAACATATCATGCATCCTCATATTTATTTTCTACTTCAATCATAGAAATGGATTTAAAAATATTCCCATTTCAAAATCAAAAATCAAATCGAGTAGCAATATCTTCATACTCCGCTTCCGCCAATCCCTCTAAGACAAGGCTTGGATCATAGATTATTTAAAAATCAAGACATTATAATCCTGATATAATTCATTCATCATCATAAAATATCATTAAAAATGTATTCAAGAATTTAGTCTTTTAATTTTTCATTAAAAACAATTTATAAATTTCCCAACTTTGATTTTTATTAAAGATAATCTTCTTTAATTTTTCCAAATTGAATCACAAAATATTTTTGTTGTTTATAATTTTTTGAACCTTCTAAAATAGATCTTTCATCATCACAAATTGTTTTCTCTTCAAAAGAAACAATTCTAGAAGACAATATTTTTCACCAAGAGAAAACATGAAATTGTCATTAAATATAGATTTCATACGATCTTCCCTATGGGTATCTATAGTTTATATGCCTTTGAAGTCATACAGTATCCCAAAGAAATATTTTTTCCAAGTGTTATAATGATGAATTACACTCAGCCAAGGGCTTACGCTTAGCACATCAAAGGCGTACACTAAACACCTCAAAGGATTATACTCATCCATTTTCCAAATTTCAAAACCCAAATTAAAGTCATAAATTCCATTAAATTCTTATTATAGTCTCAAATACTTACATTGAAGTTTTATGATCATCAATTAATCTATAGTTTGTTCATATAATAATCCTTTATTAATTTGTTTAGTAAAATGATGAATTCATAAAACTTTAAAAAAGTCTTATGTTCAGCTCATGAAAGTTACATGATCAACATAAAAGTATTATGATCTCTTCCTGCAATCAATTTTTGGCATTGGATGAAGTCATACAGTCTGGAACTCAAAGGCTTATACAAAACACTGCATTCATATGATTGAAAAAATTCATATAATCACAATAAGAAATGTTAGTCGATCCATAAAGAGCCAATATTTCCAAAAACTCCAAAATTCTGGATTTCTTGAAATGAATTCCAAAACTCATTTAATAAATATTAGTATTCTCCAACCATTTATAAACATGATCCATGTATGGTTCATATAGATATAAGTAGTCATTTGACAACAACACGCTAGGATGGATTCCTCTCATGTATTAGGTCTTCAATATTCCCATTCAAACTATCTTTATTCTTAAATAATAACATCATTAAATATGTATACAGTATCTAGCTCTATCAACTCTTTCCATACTGTTCTAAACATACTACAACACATCGATCATTAATTTTATTTTTCTATGAATATCATCACATATAATCATATAATATATAGGTATCTATCCTAGAATATATCTAGTGAGATGTTTGAAGGAATATTCATATTTTTATTATCATTTACCATTATAATATATATAGTATATTCACCAATATATATCCAAAGAAATGGTAAGTAACTTCATCCTCTTATGATGGGTGGATCCTCAATACATCTCCCGAATTCTCCAAGTTTATTGATAGTATGCATATTTAAATTCTTATTGAAAAACATTATACTGAATGACACATAAATGTGTGATATAGAATAAAGAGTCTACTTTTATGACCTCTATAAAAGATAATCTATCATTTTTTGTAAAAGGAAGAGGAAGTTGTAGGTTCTAGTTTTGAAATAGATTTGGAATTTCTATGAATTAAATACTTGTATAGAATTATTTAGGTATTATCCTATCAAATTATATGACTGGTTGAGATTTTCATCATGTATAACAAAAGTACATGGGTTGTAGAGTATTGTATTCAAAATTTTGAAAATATTTTTAGAGAAATATAGCTTGCAGGAAAAATCTCAACTAGTCTATGGAGTGAAGAACTCATCCTGGAGTTACCTAGCATGTTATTTTCAAAGACGATAGTGTCCAAACACATCAAGATGTAGGTTAATATGATTTTATATGTCCTGGGACTGATTTTATAAATGTTTCACCAAAGATGGAAAAAGATATTTATAAAAATACCAAATATTAGTTTTCAATATGCTGCAACACCTTGGTAATGTACTTGAAGGGGTTTAGAATTACATTAATAATTATAGAAATAATTAAAAATGGTTTGAAGATGATTTTAAGATTCGAGATAATCCATTTAGATGTTTTAATTCATTTTTAATCTATTGGAAAAAATATTTATTTTTGAGACCATTGAAAATTTGGATAAGATTGAAATGTATGACTTTGCCTACTGGATTGTATGACTTCATAGTGAAAGTAATTATTTATGTGTCGAAAATACATGTTTTTATATCTTTACTCTTTATCATATGACTTCACTACAAATTAGATGAAATTTTTATCAACTTGAAATTTGATAATGGCAGGATTGTATGACCTTATGATGAGCATAAGTCTTTGTCTGGAATATCCAACATAAGTCTTAGGGGCCTAATATAAATCTTTATCATAATAATTTTATATCGTATGTATTTTAGAATTAATAAAACATAATTCATTATATTAGGGTAAGTCTCCTTCATCATATTTTGTGATCATAATCCCTTGAATTTTCCATTGGAATTCTTCGAAAATTCTAAAAAAATCAATGTTCTACTAGATGGAGAACTCATCATTTCCGTATTGAAATATGATTATGGTGTAAAATATTTGGGATGATGTAAGCATTATTCAATCATGATTCAAACATCTATGAAATCTAAATTTTTTTTGTTCTAATATTTGAAGGAAAGTGGATTTGATATTCAACCATGTAATAGAAATATTAAAGAAAAATGATTATGTTAGTTTCGAGAATTTTTTAGTCTTGATGAAAGTGGAATCCGATGGTGGTGATGTTTCTTATTTAAGTAAAAATATTATTAATATTATTAAATACATGATTTGACCATGAAATACTGATCTTCAATCAAAAGTATAATAATATCAATGTATTAATGAAAAAACATATTTGAATGTGTTGAAATGAATTTATTGGGTTTTCAAGGGTAATGTATACATTTTTAAATTTTTTTGACTAGTTTATAACAACTTATATAATTATGATCAGAGTCTGATGGAGTGACAAAGAAGGTGTTGAGTTACTACTAGAGTGTAAACACTCCAACTGAGTTCTTTAAAAGATTTCATGTTCAATATAGTAAGCATAAAATGGGTTTCTCAAAACTAAAACATTATTTCTTATATGATCTACATCAAACAAGAAGATTTTAATTGTGGATCTTGTGGAAATTTTATTAGGGAAGATGAAGTCACGCATGTTACTGATATTTTCTATAGATCATTTTGAATGAGTTTCTAAATGAGATTCATTTATTATGGGTATTTTAGGAATGAAAATTGAGTTAGAAATATGTATTAAACATCATGGAACCCAAAAGTGGGTATTCTATGATAGTAGTTTTTGGAGGATATTGGGGAATTCCTTTTCAATATCCATTTTAGGATACTAATTATTATTTAATTAATTCAATTCTCCTAAATGGTGCCATGTATGGATGAGAATATCAATAAATAAGACATAAAAAAGAAAAAGGATCCAATACTTCAACAATACACAAAATTGAAGAGAACTATGAGATCTTGAAGAAGAAGAATAAAGAGAACACATTGTAACCTATTGTGAAGAACAATGTGGATCTAATACTATGCTGAATTTAAAGATCACTGGGTATTTAATTTTAAGGAGGAATAATTTTTTCATCATTCTAATTTCTATTCAGGTGTCTCGAAGTAGTGATAAGAAGAACAAGCTAAGGATAGACCATCCCACAGATCATGTTCTCAATTAATTTTTGAGCCTTTTAATGTTTGATAAATAAGTGAGATAGATAGACGACACTACCAAAAAACTGGGTTTTGGCAGTGCCACCCATTACCAGCACTTAAAAAATCATCGATAAATGGCACTTTTAACAGTGCTAAAAAATGTGTTGTTAAAAGTGACACTTTATCGGGGCTTTGTTTAGCGCTGATAAAGCCCCCCCCATATCAGTGATTTTTTAGCACTGATAAAGGGGCCCCATTTATCAGCTCTTTTTTTAGTAGTGCTGATAAAGGAGGGGCTTTATCAGTGCTTTTTCCTAGTGCTGATAAAAGTGTACGTTTGAGAAAAAACATCAAAAATAATAATAAAAAAAGTAGAGTTAAGGTAATATATTTTGGGTACCATAAGTTCGAAATCAATTATACCAATTATTTTTAATTAATCCATATATTTTGAAATGTCGTTTATTTTTTTAAAAAAAATTATTTATTTATTTTTAATATTATTCATATTGTATTTATAAATAAATTTTAAATTTGAATTCGCTTAAATAAATTATAATTGGTCTATTAATGACATATTTTAAAATAATTAAAATATTATAAAAAATATTTTCTTACTTTTTTGAAATGGGTATTCTATATTTATAAATAAAACATAAGTATTTGAATTTCTAATGGGATAATTAAAATAGTTATGTTAGATAATTAAGTAGTTAGAAATAATATGGAAGAGTTAAGGTTGTGAATTTAAAAAATAATCATATAGTTGTTAGAGTTAGAGTTTTGTAAAAAATAAAAGGGTTAAGGTATGTACATCAAAACTTTTGTGGGTATCCAAATCATTATCATCTTTATTTTTAATTCAATCATTTTTAATAGATTCTGGACCAATGATAGTTGTCCTGTGGGGGGTCTACGAGGTCTCAAATTTGAGTATCTATAGCTTCATGCCTATGTACATTGTATGTTTATTTGTAGGTTTGTAATTTGAGATCTATATTCCATACCCTCACACTAAAGATCTGAGAGAATCTCATTACCCGATTAGAAGACAATGTTGATGTTGACATTACCTTCTTATGTTGGTCAGACATTTCCCCATTACAGGACATGGCTTCCATTATGATTGGATTTCAACTTTGAATTATTTATAAAATAAAAATCTTGAATCAGTTTTTTTCTTCTGTTTTTTACATTTTTATTTGATTTCAAATTTTCAACATATATTTATCTTTAAAAAAGACGTTTGATGGTAATTTAATAGTTAATTTAACTCATATTTATTATATCATTTCTGAAATTTCTTGGGATTAAAATACTTGATTATAAATTAACCGATGTGGTGTAGACTTTCTTAAAATATATTGGAAATCATTTTTTTTAATTTTAATTTTTTTATTGATTTAAAATAATAATTCCATGTGTTATGTGAAAATTTTAAATACATACATCTTTTTGGGGGGATTTTTATTTAAAATTTCATTTTCTTAAATTTTTTTATGCTTAAGTCGTGAAAAATGTTAATTGAAACTGTGTGCATGAATTGTACATCAATTGAATTCTTTAATGTGTTGAAATGATTTAATTTTCAATTTCATGTTCTAAATTTATTATTTTTTTTGTGTTGGGTGTTGTTGATTTGTGTATCCTATGATGATCCTTTCGTCTACACATATGTTCATGTGAGTGTTTCAGTGTTATATATATGTATTTATTTATTTATAAACACACATAATGATAATATTTTATAAACTCATTCCAAATTGATCTTATAAATATATATTAATATACGAATAAATATATTAATATATAAATATAACTACAGATATATATATATATATGAATATATATATATATATATTAATATAACTAAATTTGTATACATTAATATGACTAAATATATATATATTTATTAATATAACTAAATATAACTAAATATATGAAAATATATATATATATATATATTAATATATGAGTAAATATAACTAAATATATATATATAAAGATATATTAATAAATGAAGATAAAAACAATATGGTAGAGTGGTAAAGGCTTTGGTGGACAGGCAGTAGGTCCTGAGTTTGAATCTTGGGAAAGGCAGGTCGCGTGTGTAGGTGGAAAATAATGCCAAGCACTGTTAAAAGGGGTTGGGGTGTCATTAAAGGCTGGTGCGGTGGCTGGGGTCTGCAGGCTATGGGGGGGGGGGGTTGAAGGGGGGATTCAAGGGCTGTTGAAGCCCCTCCAAAATATATTTTTTCTGTTGTTTAACTTTTATCATCACTTTTTTTAGTGATGATAAAAGGAGCATTTTAATCACTTTTCTGAGTGCTGATAAAAGGGACCCCCTTTATCTTTGCCTCGATTAATAGCGCTTTTTTAGCGTTTTTAATACCCTTTTCTAGTGCTGATAAAGGCCATATTTGTAGTAGTGTGAAAAGATTATTCTATATGAAGTTGAGATATAGAAATTACATTGTTATAGATATTATTTTTGAAGATATATCAGAATTCAAAGAAACTACATTTGAGGGGAAGGGGATCTGATCTTAGAAGAATCATGTACTAAACTAGTTACCGACATCAAGAAGGAAATTAAAAGGATCACTTGCATGTATATAGTGAGGCTATGTAAAAACTATGTGAAATATTGTATGAAAAGATATCATAGTTAAAAGATATTTTTATAATGTGAAGTTGATAGAGGAAGTCTTATGATACACATTTAGTTGATGTTGTATTGAACACATTTTATGGTTTGACTATTTATAGTGTTGAAACCATGGATAGATTATATTACCATTAATGGTAAGATGTAAGTCTTTATAGTTGAATATTATCAATATTTTTATTGATCCTTCATTAATTTCACTATTTAACTAAGTTTGTGAGTAACATAAGTAATTAGATCAAGATTAACCAAGTCTAGGAGGTTAAATTGAAAAAAATGATATGTAAAATAGAACACTAACTCACCCTTCCCATCTTAGTGGATTACTGGTCCTCTTGGAATTTTAGTAATAATTTAAATATATATATATATATATATGTATATAAATGCATATGTACATTGATGTATATAATTATATACAAGTACAATTATTTAATTTTATATATTAATATAAATACATATATGCATACATATATGTTAATATTGATTGGATTGTCTATGTGAGAAGACTTTTCTTAACTAAGTATCAAAGATTCCTGAAATGTGAAACTTCTAAAACTACATATGAAAACAAATTTAAGATGGAAAAAAAACCTAAAGTCCAAAATAGGAATCGAATGTAAATAATTCTTGACTTTTAGAAGTTCTAAAATAATAAATGAAACTAGATGCTTTAAAAAGTGTGGAAGCTAGATGATATTTTTGAGAATCTTGAATTGATGTGTGAAAAGAAAGGGGATGAATCTTTTGGAGACCACTATTCACTATATGGATAGGTTATAGTGGTAATGCTTAGGTGGTGGCCAAATTCAAGAGGAGATATTTTTGTAAATATTAGATGGTTGTGAAACCTATTTGACTATAATATATCTATGTTATTCATCTATAAATAGAGATAGTGGGTTCATTTTCACTATACTTTATGTAGTCTCATTTATGTTTCTGTCATCTTCTTCTTAAAAGTGTTTCATTTTTATCTATTATTTATTATTCTATTAAAGAAATTTTTTGTCATAGAGCAGGATTATGTTCAAAAACACATAAATTATTGTGTTATGTTATTGAGTTCTTCACATAATTTAATTTCTTATACTATTTTGGTTATGTTCTATGAGTGGTTATAGGGTTTTAGAAGGTGCAAGGCTGGGTGATTAGGACTATCATTCTCAGATACACCTATCTATGGCATCATTTATTTGAACCTTATTGATTTCTTTTTTTTTATTTGATGTGTTTTATGTTTGGGTGGTTCTAAATCACCACATATAGCATAAAAAGTGGAATAAGATCCTGGAGTAGAGTTCTAAAGGGATGTTTAGACAGATAATTCTAAAAAAATAATTATCTATAATTTACCCTTTTCTAATTTAGATGAATGATTTTATTTTAAAATATTACATTAGAAGTGGGAAATGTATGATTGTATAAATTCGATGATTTAGTATATGTTTTCAAGAAGATATATATATAAATATATACATATAAGAATATATGTTTTATATGAATCTTGATCTTCTATTGATCGAGGTGAATCAAGAATCAATGGAAAAAAGTGAAATGGGAAGGGCTCGACAGAAAGGTAATGCGTGTATTTTGGATGATGTAGGATCAGAATATGTCATTCTACATCCATGATTTGAATACAACTGCTGAATTGATAATGATTATTGCGAAAAAGATGATAATCCATAAAAAATAAACAATGTGTTCCTATTTTCATGACTTTTTGACATGATTAATTTTGTGTAAGGATGGTGGATAATCTAAAAAATTAGATCAACATGATCTATAGTTAGATAGAGTCCATTGGTGTGTTTTTATTTGAATTTGTATGGGCATTTATTCTTCTTTCATCGCTTTTGGAATCATGGAATGAAATGGTGGATGTTATGAGAAATTTTATTAGTAAAAATACATGGAATTCTAGAAAACCTAAGATATGGTCTTGAATGAGGTGATCTGAAAGAAGGATGTTTCATGTTCCATCAAAATTGATTTTAGTATAAAAGGTAGGTGACTTTATTCCTGAATAAGTTTGAAAAATAAATAAGAATAAATACGATATATAATCCAAATGATGTCGGATGGTCCTGATGAATATATATATTTTCACTTTAGAAATAAGGTAGATTTATGGAAGAACCAATTTGATATGTGTATTAAGTCTAGAATTCATGCTTTTGTTTCATCCAAAAAATACAAAACAAAAGGAGAGGAAAATGCATTGATTATAAGTTTCATATGTTTTACGGAACCATGAATCCTTAACTTTTTAGCCTCATTTCATTCAATATATGAACGAGAATTCATGAAAAATTATGGGTCAGGAATCATTAGAATGTTTTACCTTTCAGGTGGAGTGGAACTTGATGTTTTTAAAAAATAAAATGTGATCATTCAAATGAATAATCAATGTTTTCTTAACTTGTATGTAATTAAATATATCCCATGTTTATAGAATAATTTATTTTCCATTAGTCATATTGATATAGTTGTATTTTATACTATATTTTTAGATTGTGTGTGAAAATCACAAAATGTTCTGTGGGTGTTGTATGGTATGTGAAAAACAGAGCGTTTTATATGGCTAGTATTTCCGAAGGTGCACTATAATCTAGAGAAGAAACTTCTAAAAGTATGATGTTATGAAAAATTCATATTGGTCACATTGGTTACAACTAGAAAAAAGGTATATAGCCAATGACATGACGTTCAAGGCTGCTATTGGAATATATTTAGCCTACCAAGTTATAGCTGCAGTAATGGCATGTGTTTAGGTCAACATATAGCCTTGCGACCTATAGAGATGGGTAGTCAGCCCATATAAATAAACCCCTATTCCCTCGAGCATAGTTCATGTGGATATAGAAAACTATTATTGACACCTATAGACACAATAATCATGCCTATGACTATGGGTTAGAAAATAATTATACCACTTTGTTTCAAACTAGAGTCTTCTACCAACAACACTATACACTTTACCACTCTACTACAATGATTTATATACGAATATATATAACAATTTATAAATATGATTTTTTTATTATTATAAGTTTAATTTTAATGTCAACTGGGTGTGGGACCCATAGCCATAGGCGGACCAGTCTATTACTATAGTCCTCATATAGTGAAGCGCAATCATATCTTTGGGTATAGATCCAGCCCCCAGCATCTAACAACCATAGGCCTAGCCACTCATGGCTATAGAATGGCCCCCAATAGTAAATAACCATGGGTGGCTTGGAAAATTGATACAAACCCCATCATCAAAACCATATAGCCCTGATCCTGATTTCCCATGACTATAGGTATACACCTGTCAACCAATAGCCATGTGCGGCTTGGACCATGCTATAAACCCAGACCTCGACACCCTATATCCATGGGCTTGACCACCCGTGACTATAGACCCCACCCATATCAACATACATCCAAGGGTATTAATATATCTAGCTATAGTTTCCACCCATGTTAAACTATATCCATAGGTCAGGCCTACCGCAATAATTGGTTATTCCCATGCCATTCCTGGGAGAAATGTTTTTATCGTGATGATGCGGATAAACATATATCCATAGGAATCAAACTTCAATGGATATAGGTCACCTATAGCCATGTAAAATCCATACAATGGGTATAGGTTTGTGGATATATATAGTTTATGTAGTAGTTGTTGAGAAAGGTTTATGGACCTTTGATACTAGATTACTTTTGAAACTTGATCAGATAGAGTACAAAACATGTCAAAGTTATATCTTAGGAATGAAATGAAAGGTTTGATTCAAAATAGATGTAAAGACACCAAATAATCAAAATCATGAGTTGGTTCATATAGATGTATGGGGACCAATATTGTTATAATATCATTAGGTCATGTTGTACTATGTTATCTTCGTCAATGATTCTATAAAGAAAGTGTGGTTGTTTTCCTCAAAAAAAATATGAATTTTTAAAAAACATTAATCCGATAGAGGTCCATGGTAGAATTCAAAACCAAAATATAAATGAAATTAATTCACTATGATAACAGTGGTGAGAATATAGGAATAGAGTTTTCGGTATTTTTTTAGATAAATAGAATCATGATGGAGAAGATTATCCCAGGAACACTTGAGAAAAAATCATTTAGTGGAACAGATGAATCATATACTGAATGAAATAGATAGATAATGAGATTTAGTTATATATTTTCAAAGGAGTTTTAGGTTGAAGAAAATAACTTTGTTTTTTATCTTGTAAATAAAATTCTTCCCAATTCTATGGGTTATAAACTTCTAAATGAACATTTATCCAGATAAAAGGTGTACATTACACACCTAAAAGTTTTCAGACACATTGTGTATGCCCATTTCAATGCTAAATATATGGACAAGTTAGAATCAAAATCTTTGATATATTTCTTTTTTAGTTATGATGAAAAAATTGGTTTCCGAATCTTGGATAACAGTTTACAGAATATTATCAAATTCTAAAACATCCTCTTTAATGATTAGATCTTGTAGAAAGATTGAAACTAGGTGAAATACCATCTTGGGAGAAAAGAACCAATAGATAGAGCTATGGTTGAGAGGATTAGATTTTGACTATTTTATGGTTGTTCATTTATCATGGAAGAAGTAGTCTAATAGGTACTACATATTTCTAGAATAGAGGATATTGATCATGTTTTGGAAGTACCAGAGAACTATGTACTAGAATTCTCAATGGTTATGAAAGATGGGGTAGAGTTTTAGAAGAGTGAGATCTAAAAGGGGATGAACCTCGGGAATTGAGGTGGTTTAATAGGGTTAGAAGACCAATGTATAGTTTTGATTCCAGGATTCACATTATGTACTTTTAGAAGGTGGGGAACATGAAATCCTTAGTGGGATAATATGTCTAAGTGATTCATTGCAGTCATAGTTATAAATAAAGTAAGGATTGGATTCCTAAAATGTTTCTATTATATGAGTGATAATAGAATTACCAAATTTAAAGCAGGAAACTAATAACATGTGGGTTTATCATATAAAAGAGGAAGAAGGTGTTAGATTCTAGTAAATGGTTTAGAATATTCTGAAAGGATTTAGATAATTAGATTGTGCAGAATTTAAATAAATTCTCTCACATGTTGTTAAGTACACCACAATTGGGATGGTGCTCGGCTTGGTTTCTGTGGAAGGATTTTTTTATTCAAAACATTGATGTCAATACCATGTTCTTTCATGGAGACCGGTAGTAATTGTTTTAAATAGAAAAACCATAAGGTTTTATACTAACATGGAATCAAGGACATGTGTGAAAGTGAAAATAAGGTATGTATGGGTTTTAGTAGTTGTTAAGACAACATAATCAGAAGTTTGATAACTTAATAATGTAACAAAAATTATTCTTAAGAAATAATCTTAATGGTGTTACAAGAAGGTATATGGTGATGGGTGTTTCATTATTTTTATTCACTATATTGATAACTTACTCTAAGTTGGACCTAAGATGGAATGTTTGGGAGATTTAGAGTTTTAATTGTTTAAATGTTTCTAGATGAACGATCTTGGTTTCCCAAAGGTAATATTGGGGATGTAGATCAGAATATACATGAGTTCCAGAATATTTTTCTTATATTAATAAATGTAAATATGGAATTTGGTGGAAGGATTTAGAGTGATTTAAATCCTATAATCACTCCCCTGGATAGATACATCAAACATTCAAAATAGAAGGAACCTGAAGTAAATGATTATGTTAAGTACATGGTGAAGGTTCCATTTTTATTAGCTAAAGGAAGTGTAATGTACATAATTTTTTTACGACGTCGAATATCTCTCAAGCGATATGTGTGGTTAGTTGCTTTTTGAAAAATCCATGGAAGGAGAAATGGGTGGATATTAAATGCATCTATTATTATCTCAAAGGCACATAATATCTTTCAATAAATTTTAAAATAGATTGTGATTTATAAGGATTCAATGCTACAGACGTTGATGGAGATATAGACTCAGGGAAGAGGACAACATGTTCTATGACTACTGTGAGAGACATTGTCGTGATTTGGATGACTGAGTTACAACAGATAGTTTTACTTTCAAACAAAAAATATGAGTATGTTTCAATTATGGAAGCACCGAAGGAGTTGGTGTGGTTTAAGATTCTATTGCAGAAGATTTGAAGGATGTAAGAAATTAACATGTTTTACTATGATAGTGAAGCACATGGTAATCACTAACCGTTTTAAAGATATTGAATTAATTTTAATTAATGAGTTTAAATATATTAAGTGTTTTGAAGTCCTTTTTATACTATTATTGTACATTTTTTTATATTTTTAGTTATTTTTATATTAATATTAGTTATTTATTATTATTATTATTACTACTATATATATATATATATTAGTTCCCTATAGAGAGTAGTTCATTGGTTATATCCCTACTGTATCTATAGTGGTGAGTTGAGGAAGTCCTATTTTCTAGCCTCCTCATCCACATCTTAGTTCATTTATACCCCAACAAAAGATCTAATAGAAATGATTATTATATATTAATTGTATATATTATTTTATATACATTTATAGTTATATATTAATTTTTTACTATTATTTTCATTATTTATTCTTATTACTATTATCAATCCTAATTTATATGAGAATTTTTTTTCAGCATTTTTTAATTATATTTTTTATTTTTTATATTAGTGTAATTAAAAATAAATTTTATTTAGGTTTTATTATTAAACCAAAGTATATTATATATATATATATGTATGTTATTTTAATTATATCTAATTAACAATAATAAGAATCTTTATAATATGAATCATTATCTAATTATTAATGTCAAAATTAATATTCTTATACTTATTATTATTTATTTTTGTAATTAATCAAACATATTTTTTTAAAAAAATTAAGGTTTACAAAATAGGTTTTCCATAGGAACATCATGTACTATCTCCTCGTGGATTTTCTATAATCTTTATTTCTCCTCCTCCCTCTTCATCGGCTATCTCATCATTATGGAAATATACTAGGACCATAATATTACACTCTTCAGTCATCAACATTGTTGCAGAAAGATGACATTATCCCTCCAAGAATACCAGACTAACAACCTTGCATAGTATCAATATGGAACCCACTTCACACAAAATCCCACAAGAGATCACTCTACTTAACACCATCACCAACAACCTACACATCGGTAGGAGTCACACCCCACCTTTATTTTCCCACCCACCAAACCATCATCAAATACTAATTAAAATAACTATATAACATTACAATAGAATTCCAAATCATAATTTTCATAAAAAAATTTCCCATGATTTGATATTTATAATTAATCCAAAAAAGTTACAACCGATATAAAAAATCATAAATCTAAAATATACTTTCTCTAAAGATCATGCTCAATAAAATTTTTTCCCCATAAATAAAACAAAAAATAAATTTTTTAACTGTAAATAAAAAATAAGAAAATTTTAATTTTAATGTTATATAAATCACATATGAGAAATTATATTGTTAATTACTATATATATATTAATGATATTGCAAGTTTTTAATATGTCGAATTTATGTGGGGTCAATTCCTATATGTCATAAATGATTTATGGATCATTGTTATAACTTTTGAAAAAACAATTGAGCTCATTTTCTTGGTTTTGGCTATGTGATACATGTTTTAAACTAAAATGACAATTTTATGTTGAAAACATGCCTTTCAATTCATACTGAAAACAACGTGTCTCTCATTGACATATGATCAATTTCTACATTTCACAAATGAATTCTAGATCATTGTTCTGATGTTTGAAAACAATTGAAGGTCATTATCTCGATATTGGATATGTGATATGTTTTTAAACAAATGAAAATTTTATATTGTAAGGAACACAACCACAAAAAGGGATTTATGGAGCGCCAACCTTTATTAGTGCTAATAAAGTGCTAATAAAAAGTACATTTAACAGCACTAAGAAAAGCATTGTTAATGTACCCCTTTATCCGCGCTTTTTTTAGTATCACTGATAAAGGGATATTTTTATCAGTGCTTTTCTACTAGCACTGATAAATGGAATATTTTAAATATATATATATATATCATTAAATATAATATATTAACATATAAATATATTTATATTGATATAAATTTAATATATATATTTTTGATATGTTTTATTTAAGGAAATATAAGCATTTACACTTAAGATAGAAGATAATTAGTGAAAATGAATTATAAAATAAGTAAATTTTTTAAATTAAAATTTTTCTAATCATTATCGAGTACCAGTAGTGTAATGAAAATTTGAATATATAAAAGATCAAAAAAATTATAAAGATCAAAAATAAGTTAGAAAACGTAACTCAAACTTCAAACAATCATAACTTTTGATCTGGGTGATTGTTTGGGTTCTACCACATATCAAATCAATATATGTGATGAGGTCTACACCCTGGTGATAAAAGGTAACCTTCTGTCACATTTTTTGAATCCAAAAAGGCCCAAAAGACCTCCAAAACTGAATTTTTAGTTGGGGTACCATAATGTTTTTACATTCGATGTATTTTCAAAATCATTCAGGGGGGTACTCTCTCACTTTTTCACTGGGGAATGAATTTATTTCTGGGGATTACATTCATATTTCCATTATGGATTTAAAAGTTTTTCGTTTTTCATAATTTACTATTATTTATAATCAAATATATTAAAATATATACATATTTTATACATATTCACACATAAAGATTTAATTTTATAAATAAATAAATAAAATTATTTACATATAAAATGTATTTGTCAATATATAATCCTTTTCTAAATAAAAAATAATGTCAATTTTTTTTAAAATAAAAATGTATCAATATTTATATACATATAAAATTAATTTATATATAATTGATATATATATATAAATATACTTGTGTGTGTATATTGACAAACATGTATATATTTATCTATATATTCCAATATATATATATAAATATTGATATATAATATATATATATATATAAATATAAATATTTATAATTATATTTATAGATACACACACACATAGATATATATATATATATGTATGTATATATGTATGTATGTCTTCATAAACATGGACACACACACAAAGCATATTATATATATGTATTGATATATATATATATATATATAAAGATATGGATAGAAAAATGTAAATATATATATATATATATCATAAAATAGATAAAAAACAATATGGTGGAGTGGAAAAGGCAATGGAGTATGAAGAGAAGGTATCGGGTTTGAAAGCCAATAAAGGCAGGCGTACACGGGTGAAGAAGGTTTATAGCGCTGTTAAAGGATGAGGGGAAACAAAGCACTGCTAAAGTTGATGGGAGGACTAATGAGCACTATTAAAAGGGAATACTAAGAAAGAAAAAGCGGGGTGGTCAACCCTCTAATTTTCATGAAAAAATCAAAATAATAATAATAATTTTTTGACATTTACCAGCACTAAAAAAGAACTGATACAAGGAGTTTTATTAGTGAATTTTTTATCTCTGATAAAATGGGAATTTTTCAGTACTTCTTTTCATACTAATAAAAGGGACCCCAATTTTAATATCTTTTCTATTATCAACATGGTATATTCCCTTTTTGCATAATTTTAAAGGCCATATCTATAGTATTGCACACACTTTTCATTATATCAACCACATCATGTATCAGATAGATGTGCGATAAAATCCTACACATCACAAATACATAATGTATAATTTTCCCAAATTTTGAAAATATTTTTTTTCTATTTATCACAATTTTGACAATTTGATTCAGGTTTTAAATTAAAATGACACTTATATTGAAAATGCGAACTTGAAGTCATACAAACCACATCATGTATCCGATTGACATGTAGTCGATTCATATATGTGACAAATGAATATAGGATCGTTAACCTAAATTTTTTTGTGAAAATTATTGGCTCATTCTCTTGGTTGTATCTATATGAAGTGAATTTTAAACTAAAATGGGACTTTTATATTGAAAACATTCACTTCGAGTCATAGCATTCACATTATTATTCATAATGCGGTACGATCGATTCCAACACATCAAAACAAAAATATAGATAGCTGTCTTAATGATTTAAAATAATCCAATCTATTTTTCTCAATTTTGGATATGTGACAAATTTTAATATAAGATGATACTTTTATATGGAAAATATGAAAATCAAGTCATACTGACCATATCATGTTTCAGATTGACATGTTGTCAATTCCTATATGTCAAACATTAATTATGAATTGTTTTCCTAAATTTTTAAAACAATCTGATCTTTTTTGTTTGCTTTGGACTATGTGATGTGCGTTTTAATCATAAATGACACTTCTATATTGAAAACACACACTTTGAGTCATATCTTCTACATCATGTATTAGATTTAAGTGTCGAAGATTCCTACACCTCAAAATTGACTTATATATTGTTTGATAAAGTATCAAAATAATCAGAATTCGTTTTCTCAGTTTTGAGTGTGTCACATGTTTTTTTAAATTAAATTTTAATTTTAAACATAAAATATATTCTTCAATTCATATCGTTCACATCATGTCTCAAATTGATGTGAAGTTGATTTCAATATGTTCAAAATATTTTATGGATCATTGTTCAAATGTATGAAAATATTTTCAATGTTTTTATTGGTGTTGAGTATGTTGAATGCGTTTTGAACTAAACTTAAAATTTTAAGCAGAAAATATAAACTTCAAGTCATGATTGTCGCATCATCTATTGAATTGATTTAAGATAAATTTTTTTACATCAAAAATGAATTATAAATAATTTTAGAAATGTTCGAAAACAATCTGGGCATGATATATTGGTTTTGGATATGTGAACCACTTTTTAAACTAAAATGGTACTTATATATTGAAAGCCCAAACATTTATTTATACCCGCCACATCATTTTTTGGATTAAGTTAGGGTCAATTCCTATACATCACAAACGAATTATGGAAGATTTTCTTAAAATTTTAAAATAGTACAAGCTTTTTTTCTCAATTTTTCCATGTGATATGAGTTTTAAACTAAAATTAAACTTTTATATTAAAAACCCGTGCATGAATTTATTTTTCAACCCCAACATAACTAATTTTGGGATCAACTGGGTGGCCACATTAATTCCTACTGACCATAAATTTTATACCCTTTCTTCTTAAATTGATAATTTTATTTATCATAGTGATAACAATTCATTCTTGTTTTATTCATAATTTTTTTTTGATCCCCAAATAATTCAAAATATTCATCATCGACCATATATTCATCCTCTGGATTGATAAGATCATCATGTGTAGAATTTATTAACTTCATGAGTAGTCAAAAATTCAATTTCTATTATGTAAATTTAGTAGAGAACACATAATATTACAAGTAAAATCATGGTATATTAAAAAACTCTTTAAATTTCTCATTTACTCTCATTTTTTATTTATAGGTTAATGGGATTTGGATCCTTTATTGAGTATACAAATCCCATATTTGTGGTCCCGTATAACATACAAGTCATTTTATACATTAGGACTGCCATGAAATGAATATAATATCCCAATGAAAGGGTCATCCTCAATTGAATTTTCATCTGGCCCTACAGTTGTTTTATTCACCAATAGGACCGTTGACCAATTCATATTTTTTGGATCTAATACATAAAATAACAACACTGTTTTAATTATATTATTAATAGCTTGTCCTTATACCCATTTCCACTAAATTTCACCACCATAAATAACAATTCATCAACTTTTAATGAACTCCTATTATCTAACCATTTGAAATGAAAAACATGAACTTGAAATGATGTATAATACAACTCGTATATCTATTCTATGATGCTGAAATATGATATATTTTAATAAATTATATTTCCATATATGAAACCATATATGTACATCAATTCCACCACAAGCATGACTCCCCGTTTTTCATCATTCTGTGTTTATCCTATTCCTTTTTTAGAATGTGTAATAATAAATTTAAATAAACCATTTTAAGATATAACATTATAATTTGGTCCCCTAGCTATCCATTGAAGTTGTTCGGTAATTGAATTCATATTCTAAGATAACTCCTTCTAAATATGATCTCAAAAACATCCTATAAATATTTCATTATGTGTATTCAATATCCATCCTTCAAACCTTGATGGATTAAAATGTCTAATAATTACATTGTAGGATTAAACATATGGAGAAACCTTTTTCACTATTATGTAAAATGTAATGGTGAACTTTATCTCACTATGTGATTGTAATTGTAACAACGTCTCTTCTAGAAATCCCTTCACCCATAGGGTGTCCACTATGATGGGACTTTGGGTGACCAATTTTATCAACTTCTGATAGGTAATACGTATATAATTCAATATTTTATTCAATAATATATTGATCTTCAATACAACCATCTATCCAAATTCAATTATTTATATACCCTTTCAAAATAAATAAATATTATTGAAGGGGGTGAATCCGTATATAATGAACATGACCACACAACAAAACCTCTTTAACCAAGCGATCCATCAGCTAGACCATAAAATATTTATGGTTGGAATAATATATCTAATTCAAATAATATGACTACAATCTCTTTATTCATAATTGGAAACATCAAAAAATCTATAAATTTATTATATATGGATTTGGAAAAGTAGCAGTTTATAGTTAATGTATTTCATGCATTCATTAGTTAAATGTAATATAAAGTGAATGTATTAAATATTCCATAAAAACATTATAGTCATGTGATTTAAGACCATATAACTTCAAATTATTCATTGACACAACATTATTGATAATTTACGAATACCCATTTTAAACTTTTACACTGTTAAGAAAATTGAAAATTTTGAATTTGTCTTATTTGGATAGAGTGTAAGCTACTGGAGGAAGAATATTCTTCTATTTACCCTTCCCTAGTTCCAACTATTACCTTATCCCCATGTTAATCATTCCCAACATATCCCTGATTCAATATATTTTTAGAAACATTTAATAATTTTTTGATAAAACTATCAAATATATTTTTCTACATGAATGAAATAAAGATAATATATTATGTATAAACAATTTCAGTATGGTAATTAAAAGAAAATCGATATCATTTTCTAACCTGATTTGGTAAGGTTTTTAAAAATGGTATAAGGAAAACAATGTCAATATATTTTACCTTATTGAAAATTTGATCACTCATTAGTAGAGATGGTGTTGTAACATTTTTGACATTCCCATCGAATGTTGTTATCTGGTATGGATATTTATACCATCAAAGTTGAAATTTCCAATATCCTAAAAACACAGTCTTTGGTGGATTTTTAACCAAATAGAGTATGTGGATTCTTCACAAATGGGATTCCCCAACATTCCTTCAATACTATATCCAGAACAATTTCTATAAGTAGGAAAGTAATTTATCAACCCGTACAACATGGACATCAATGTGAATTCTTCACTTCTATTATAATAATTTATTCTAAAACCTATATGCAACATCAATTTTAGATCTTCAATCAATGGAGCCAAATACACATCAATATAATTACTAGGTTATTTTGGTCGAGATATAAATAGATAAAACATAATGTATTTTAACTTCATCCATAACCATGGTAGTAGAATATAATATACCAAAATAACTAGCCATGTTCTATAAGTAATAATATATAAACCAAAATTATTTATTATATATATAAATAATTCAAGATAGAAGTTTCTTGACTCATTTCAAAATTTAAGATTCTCGTTATCAAATTTCTCCAACTAAGGAGAGTCTACCAGATGACGTGGTTTTTCATCTTCAATTATTGTATATTTTTTTTCAGGTCAATTGACTTATGGTTTCCTAACCTTTATATAGTAATTTAAACAAATTAATGATTGTAAAGGACCATATATATTTTGAAATACTTGATTTTTCTTTCTTCCAACAATTCATACAATGCTTAGAGAATTTTATGAGTGATTCCTTGTCCTTATGAAACATAATTTTCACAAGAATGGATTTTTTAGAGACCATTATCATTGAATTGATAACTCATTTAGTATAATATGTTTTACAAGGACAATCATTTTATTCTGGTATAAAATGATTCAAGCCAACAAGTATTTCAGGGAGTCGAAGCTTGGGGACACTGACTACAAGGCTCGACGTGCTAAGATATCCACATGACAGGCACCTGATGGATTTTATGAGGTTGGGGAGCACTTCATCCACTTCAGAGGGCATATTATGGTACTGGTGGTGCTATGGGAGTAAGTGTTGAGGGAGTTCCATACGTCCCCTCTAGTGGTACATCTAAGATTGGAGATGATATACGAGGGCCTTCAGCGTCTACAATGGTGGTCAGGAATAAAGAAAGCAGTAGTAGAGTGTGTCTCTCGGTGCCTCACTTATCAGCAAGTGAAGGCAGAGCATGAGGTTTTAGTAGTCTTAGTTCAGCCACTAGAGGTTCTAGTTTGGAAGTGTGATGGAATCTCCATGGACATTGTGACAGGACTTTCACACAAATCCAAGGGACATGATTTCATCTAGGTGATCATTGAACGACTCACCAAGTCGGCCCACTTCCTACTTATCAGAGAGTAGGGATTAGTAGGGATCTTGGGAAGCCTTTATGTGCATGAGATTGTATGGATTCATGGAGTTCCATATATGGTTGTATCCGATTATGATGCACATTTTACTTCTAGGCTATGGAAGGGATTGCAGGAGGAGTTCAGGACTCAGCTTTTATTGAGCACCGCCTTACATCCTCATAAGGATGGTCAGACAGAGAGGACCATTAAGACTCTTGAGGACATGTTGCGTTCTTGCATCCTTGATTTCGACCGCAGCTGGGAGGATCACTTTTCCTTGGTGGAGTTCACATACAACAACAGTTATCACTCCACTATTGGTATGAAACTATTTGAGGCATTGTATGGTTAACCATAGAGATCACCTCTGTACTGGACTGACCCAGGGGAGTCCGTAATCATGGGACCAGAGATAGTACAAGATACCACGGAGAAGGTTCAAATCATTCAGGAGTGGATGAATACTGCACAGAGCATGTAGAATTCTTATGCTGATAGGAGATGGAGACCTCTTGAGTTCGAGGATAGTGACCATGACTTCCTATGGGTCACACCTCAATGAGGTTTGTGGAGATTTGGTCGAGGAAACAAGTTATCTATGAGGATCATAGGACCCTTTTAGGTCCTCAGTAGGTTTGGTGAGGTGGTATACTACTTAGCTCTTACCCCTCAGTTGCATCGGGTACATGACGTTTTCCACATATCCCAGCCAAGGAGATACGTACATGATCCTTCACACATCATTAACTGGGGTGAGCTGGGCATCAACGATGGGGTGACATTTTTGGAGGTTATAGTGGAGATTGAGGATCGACATGGGAGAGTCTTTTGTATGTGATCGATACCTCTGTTGCACGTATGTTGGAAGCACATGAACCTACTGGAGAGCACATGGGATAAAGAGGATTAGATTCATGCTCAGCACCCCCACTTGTTTCCTTATTTTATGTTGTGGCTTTCAGGGACATAAATCCCTTATGTGGGGAGAATGTAAAGACACATGTTTTTCCATGTAGTTTTTTAAATATATGAAAATATTACGTGTCTACAAAAATTTACGGCATGTGATTTCGTGTCCTGGTGTTCTTGGAATGAATTTATGAATGTTTTTTAGGTACATTCAGTAAACGCACGAGCATCATTTTGTAACATTTGAACTAATACTCGGAATTTAAATCTGAGGGCACCATTGAGCTCGCAGTGCCGATATTTTCTTATGTTGACCTTCACCTCGACCACAGTAGGTCGAGGGCGGAGGATAGTTTTTTTTTCATGGGAGAATTAATAAATAAAATAATTAACTTTTATTTTGTTTCTTGAAACCACTCATTTGAATCATGGAGGTGGGACCACACAAGGGAGGTCGAAAATTTAATGATCGGAATTAAATACTCGGTTACAAAAAATGTGTAACCATATTTTCCTTCAATTAATGGGATTCATTAATTCTAAAAAAATAATGAATCAACTTGTTAATTTAGAGTTTTATTAACTCTTCATGAGGATTGTTTCTCTGTTGGCGAAAGGCATAGGGGGATTTTTCTAGAGAATTATTAAATGAAGAACATTCTCCAACGAAGAACATTATCTGAATAAAAAACGAGGATGATGCTCAAGCTCGGATCGGGAGCATGTTGCGGGGCCGATGAACGTCGACGTCTTCATCTTCTTCCTCATGCCATCTCCCATGAACAAACGAGGTAGTGAATTTTTTTCAATTCATTCTTTTCATTAATTAATTGCTTCCAATCTACAAACCACCTGTTATCCATCTAACACGGTGGGTGCAGGCAAAACAAACACTTCCCAATCCATCTGCTCCCTTTTTGATGACGTGATCTTCACTAGTGGATAGAAAATTGAGAAGAAATCAACCACAATGCCAGCGACCGATTCTGGTAGGGTATGTTCGGTGGCCGGTACACCAGCCAGCTGCTAGGACGGCAACGGCGCAACCGCACTACCGAAGGAGGTCGTGACCCGTCTTCCATGGTGGTGGATGTTTTTGTCGACAACTGGATGACTGAATGGAACTAGGGCAGTGCACCTTATATTTTGTTGAACAAATGATATTTTAAATCATCATAGATTTTTGGATTTGAGACCCTAAATTTTCCATTCACTTGTTTGTGATTGATAACCTTAATCATTCCCTATAACTATTTACATTTTTCTCTAATTATAATTTCCACTAATGTTCTCCTATTTTAAATCCTATTTTGGTGGTGAATTTTTCATTTCCCTTTCCCTCTTATTAAGACTAAATTTTATTAAGCTTATATCCGATATAGGTTTTCCATAAAGTTGTCTTCTATTTTTTAACCTTTTATTTCCTAAGAACAAATTAAAATTGTGAGGATGCAATTTATTAAAAGAGGGAAGAATGTAACACCCCAATCTTCCATGGTTCGTTTCTCTTCGAATAACACGATAGCGTGCGAAGTACGCAATACAAAGTTCAAGTGCACCAAAACCTATAAAACTAGCCATTTAAAAAGTAGTTATAAATATTAATTACCATATTATTAATTTTATATACTCCATATATTTTTTACATTCATATTATTTGTTTCTTAGACATAATATAAGAACAATTTCAATTTTTTAGATAATAGAATCATTTTTCAAAAAATGAAATTTTACCTCCTTTTAATGGGGAACCCTTTTTAAATCCAATATTTGAAACTTATATATATTCAATTTGATAAAATAATCTTCTTATTTAGAAGTAGGACATAAAAATTTACTTTGGATAATTTTTCAGTGCTTTTCTGATAACTTTCATATTTGAATAAATAGTGAAAAATACTGAATTTTGATTGAAAAGAATGTTTTTAATAAAAATAATTTATAGTGTTAAATTATACATTTGAATGTTTTTTAGTATAATTATATTATATTTTTATCATTTAATCCAATTTTGGTAATTGGAAGTAATTTTTCATTTAAATTGGACATAAACACATATCAATTTTTTGATAGTTTTTACTTCTCAAAACCCACTTTTTTGGTCTAGAAAATGGGAATATTTTTTCAAAATAATAAATATAACTTAATTTTTTTGAATTTAGTAAAATAGGAATAATTTTTGAATTTGGAATATCAAAATTACCTTAGGTTGAATTTTTGGTAGTTTTCTAAAAACATTTAATTTTTGATGAATTGTGAAAACACTGTGTTATTGTTTAAAACCTACTTTTTATTTAAATAATTATTTTTTCATTTAAATTTATTTTAGGTCACAATAGATACATGATACCTATATATGTTAAATGTAATTCATTGGAGTCATTTTATAATAAAATTAGATGTATAAAAGTTTATTGAACATTTTAAAGTCTTTTACCCACCTTCTAGGAACATTTCAAAACTCGCATAAAACATAATTTGACCCCTTCTGTGAATTGAATTTCATAAAACCGAGAGACATGGTTGAAATCATTAAGTAAAATGTGGTTCAATATGATGAAAATATTTTTTTTTGAATAATAACTTTTGAATTTTATTTACCAGGGTTAAAAGTAAATAGGGTAATTAAAGGTAAAAAATCATGTTATAATTACCCTATCACATGTCATAATTATATTGGATAAGTTATTTTAGACTAAAATGAACCTTAGGGAGAAAATATAATCCTCTTTTACCCACTTGGATTAGATTAGTACATTTATTATTATTTTAGTTAAAGAATATTTAAAAGTGTTAAATTTCAAGTTTCATAACTAAAATATTTTTAATATTCGGTTATACATAAGATTAATTCGACTAAAAATATTTATTAGAAATATAAAAATATTTAATAAATATCATAATTTTAGTTATAATTTTTAGATATTAATAAAATAAATTAATTTATGACACAATGATGATGCAGTAATTACCTTATTAATGAATGATTAAAATAATTGATATTATTAATATTAATATAATTGTAAATTGAGACTTCTGGTGTATTACATGAAATTTATAGGTTAATATTAAATTTTGTGGTTGATTAAATAATTTTTTTAAGTGATAAAGTTTTTATGACTTTCAAATAAACCAAATACTAAATAGTATCAAAATCGGCAGAAATGTGTTTTCAAAACAAATACTATATTATTAATTGATATAATATTCCAAAAAATCTAAGCATCGACCAAAGGAATTATATAAGGTTATATATATAATTAATGAACTATTTGGGGTTCTCTTTTTTATAGTTTGTTTATTAACCATTTATTATAATAATACAAGAATACATGGAAAAAGATAAACTATTTAACCGTGAGTTAAATCTAAAAGGTAGGGTTAATATAGTGACCTAAACCTATTTAAAACCTATTGGTTGAGATGTTTAAGATAGATCCCCATATCATCCTTGGAATAAATCCTTTTTGAGCCATTATAATCTGAAGATAATTTTACAATAAAATAATATTTTAGGTTTTTCCTAAAGTGACTCTCACCTCTCTTATAAAAGGGTACTTCACCTTCTCCCAAAATCACACCTTCAAATCCATTTGTCTTAGCCAAACCCTACTACAATATCCTCCCAAATACCCTCAATTAAATCTATAGGCCTTACCTTGATCATAATCCAACCTAAGGAGCCATTATGATCAAATAAAAAGGAAGCATCAGAAGAAGAGGTAATAATTTCATCACCTATTTTAAAGTTCTTTTCTTTTTCCACTTCCACTTTCATTGTTGTTTTAATAAAATAATAAAAAATAGAGTACCTTATACAAACTGTGATGTTATTATAAATATGGTACAACCATATTCATTATTATATCCATCCTATGAATGAAAAAATCACCATACGTGCGTACATACAGCTTACCATCTCCACGTCGTGGTGTAGTTTGTTATTAAACACTTTATCATTTGGATGAGCATAATAATTTGTATAATTGATGTAAATAATAAATATAAAATTTTAATGATTCTTTAAATATGATATACCATCCAATTACATACGATTTCATGACCAATAGAATGGTATTGTCGCCTATGCATATGTACGGATTGCCGTCTCCACGAACGTGATGAGATTCATCCCCCATCATAACCATTCAAGAATAATTTTCATTTTATGATTAAAAATAATTTTTAAGAACTTAATATAATTCATTATTTGAATCAAATACATCCTATCCATATCAAACATGAATTATGTAACAAAACATAAAAAGGAAAATGAATCTGTTAACACCTGAAACAAAGATACTATTGAAATATTATTAACAAAGCAATATTAGAAGATCATATATGATATCATATTTATGTATGTGGTTCTTTTATAATTTATTAACAATGATTTAACCATTATACAGGATGTTAACCTACCCTCTACTAAGGAAAATTTCAAGGTAAGGGGTTTTCATCTCACTTCTTATTCTTGTGAGATTCATGCTATATTGCCACTATTTCCTTTTGTGTGGTGTATGTACTTCACATGATTGTATTCCTTGTGTAATATAAATTAATTTATGGGTATTTAAATTTTCATTGTATGATCCTTATTTCATGGGGGTGTATGTTTCGTATGTTACAAAATCGATAAGGGAATATCTAATTTTGATTTCCACTCATTGGGTTTTACACAAACTTCATTGATTATTTTACTCCAAGATTATGTATGAAATCAATATTTACTTATTTATGAAGTGATTTCCACTCCCCTTTGTGTGGATAAAAATTTTATACACCTAATCACTCAATTTATAAATTCTCAAGTCATCGATATGAACTTGATACGAGTAATCTTAACTCAATTTCCATTCATTGAGTTAAACATCCAAGTTTTTGGTGTTGTTTTTACAAGAATATGTGCAAATTTCCTATGATTGATTTACACTAAATATCTAATCATATTTAGTGTATTTATATTTTTCACACATAATTTTGTTATTGATTTATCCTTACCTAAGGATATAGTCTTTATAATGGATTTCATATCAATTTAAATTCCATTGAGACTTATTTGTTGTTATGTGCCAATTTAATTTTATATGGTGTATATAATATACTTTGATATAGTATAACATGAATCCCTTTACTCTCATGATATTATAATGTTTTGATTATTTCAATTATTTATATTCAGGCTTCTCTCATTTGGTTAGGAAATCTAAATAAAATATCTTTTTAAATGATTTAAAGATTTATTCTTCTAAATTATTCTGATTAATGTCTATGTTTTAAAAATGGTTTGAAGGATTTATTTTTATGAACATGATTGTTTTAAAATTATTATTCCTTTTAAAATTTTCAAAGTGGTATGGGGACCTTTGATTCAAAAATCTAATTTTTACCAGCTTCTTGACAAATAGTGAGACTTTTAATATTTTCAAGAAAAAGGGGATATTTCTCTCAAATAGTTTTACTAATTATATTAATCTATGTCAATATCCTTCATTATTATTGATTGATGTTGATTTATATAATCATACACATCATATTGAATGAGTTACATTTGAATATGGATGTTCTATTTTTATTCCATTCATGTTTTGTGGTTAAAATATTGACATTTTTTATTCAAGTTTTAATACGAATGTTTAGATTATGTTTCAACCATTTCATATAAAGAGTGCATTGGACTTAGTAACTGATAGGTGGAGCCTTCACTAGTGGAAATATGGGATTTAACGTCGATGTAATAACATCGGTTTTTTAAAAACTGATGCCAATAGTATGTGAGGGAAATTTATGGCGTTGGTTTTTAGTAAAACCGATGCCAACAACAATTATTCTATGATATTTTGCATCGGTTTTCACAAAACCGACGTAGAAAATTAAAAAAAATGTTCCGGCGTCAGTTTCTAAGAAAATCGATTCCGATAGTAATAAAAAAATTCGGCACCTTGGACTCCTCACGACCTTCGAAGCTTATTTGTTATCTTGGAATTCCATTGTTAAAGGTTTTTTTTTCCGTTTTCACAATTTCGGGTTTGCATTCTTTATTTTTATCTCTTGTTTCATCTTCCATTGTTTATTTCTTCTTCCATAACCCTATTTTACACAATTTTCAATATTGATTTGATTTTCGTTGTTGTTTATCATTATTTTTGGTTTGTATTATCAGTGTAGGTATAGAGTTTGTAGTGTTTGTTTTTCGAAGTCATTATAACGAGTGAAGTTTGGATTGAAGATCTCCATTTGGGTTGAAATTCAAATTTTGTAAGATTTTTTTTAATTTTGTAGATAAATCATTTATCATTCAATTTTGTTATTGATTTTCTTTAGTTATTAGTTTATGTTTTGTTTTAAATTTTTTAGGACATGTTTAAATATTCTTTCAACAGACATTCTTAAATATCCTGTCAAAAAATTGTATTTATTACATTGACTCCAATCAAATTTCACCCAATACACATACTGCATCCTCTAAATTAATGTACTCTTCAATATTTTTGACACATGAAAATTGAAATATTTCAACTATGTAAAATGAACTAATAAATTTTAAATTAATAATATTATAATTAAATTATAATATCAATATAACACACATGTATATAATATGAAAATAAACTGTTTACTCTATTTGTAAACATGTTTCATATCTGATGTCTTTTATCCGATTATCAATAGTTTTTATTAAATATGTTTTTGTTTACAATTAACTGATATATATTTAAATTTTTATATGTTTTAATATATTCATCAATTATATTGTGATATTAGGTATTAATGGATCATAATTTGATTCATTTAAGAAGAATCACTAGTGAATATGAAAAAGGAGTTGATAATTTTTTGGAATTTTATAAATTACATCTTTAAAATATTGATTTGATTTTCTGTCCATGTGTGAAGTGTGTAAATATTAGAAAGTTAAACTCCAGATAAATCAAGGATCATCTCATTTGTTATGGTTTAGCCTTAATTATACACGTTGGATCTTGCATGGTGAATGAACTGAAAATTCAACATCCAATGTTGATGACGACATTCATAATGAGGAAGTGGATCGTATTGAAGAATTAATTCATGATTTAGGTGTTGAAACCGTCTAAAAACACCAACTTTTTAATGATTTTATAGAGATTATGAGAAACCATTATTCCTAGGTTGCAGTAAATATAGAGTGTTATCAGCAGTTTTGAGACTAGTTAACTTAAAAGAAAAAAATGGGTGGAGTGAAAAACATTTCTCCAGTTTACTTGATCTTTTATAAGAGCTACTTCCAGAAGGAAATGGGCTTCCATATTCCAATTATGAGGTGAAGAAAATATTTTGCTCAATGGGATTGGGGTATAAAAAGATACATGCTTGCCCCAATGATTGTGTACTGTATAAGAAATAAAATGAACATTTATCAAGTTGTCATACATGTAGGACATCACGCTATAAGATGGATGAGAATGTCAAATCATATTCATTCTAAGATGATGTCATGTAACTTCATGAAAAATCAATTTTGTACTTTCCAATGATATCATCCAATATTTTTTGCATAAAATTCTGATAATTCAATTCTGATTTATTTTTAGGTACCATAATCAAAACTCTAGCTAAAGCAATTTGGTACCTTCCAATAATTCTTCATTTGAAGCATCTATTTTGAAATTCAATTGATGCAAAAAGGTTAAGATGTCATTCAGATGACCGCATATCTGGTGGTAACTTATGTCACCCTGCCGATTCACCACAGTGGAAGAGTTTTGATAAACAAATTCATGATTTTGGAAGGGAAGTTAGAAATATCAGAATGGGCCTGTGTACTGATGGAATGAATCCATATTGGAGCCTCAGTAGCCAACATAGTTCATGGCCTATTTTACTGGTACTTTACAACTTGTCCCCGCATCTATGTATGAAGAAAAAATATGTTATGATGAGCTTGATGATTTCTGGACCAAAACAACCGGGAAATGATATTGATGTGTATCTTACACCATTGATTGATGATTTGAAACTATTATGGGAGGAATGTGTAAAAGCTTTTGATGCATACAAGAAAGAGTATTTTCTTTTGCGTGCTATGATAATGTTCACTATAAATGACTTTCCTGCATATGGAAACTTTTCTGGATATAGTGTTTAGGGATACAAAGCATGTAATATTTGTGAAGAACAAACTTCATATTATCAATTGTGGAATGGAAGAAAGACAGTGTACAAGGTACATCGAAGATTTTTGCGAATTGATCATCCTTATCATATATTGAAAAAAGAACTTAACGGTTTACAAGAATACAACCTTCCCCCTCAACCATTTTCAACTGAAGAATATTATGACAGAGTGAAAGATATTTATTTTCCATTTGGAAAGAGAAGAGGTTCTGGTTTTCAAAAACATATCTGGAAGAAGTAGTGTTTTTTTGAAACTACCTTATTAGATATTTTTAGAGATAAAACATAACATTGATGTTATTCATGTTGAGAAAATCATATGTGACAGTTTGATTGGAACTTTTTTAGACATAAAAGGAAATACAAAAGATGGATTGCATACTAGATTGGACTTGATATTAATGAGAATACATTTGGAGTTTGCTCCTGCTGTGAAAGGAAACAGAACATATTTACCTCTGGCTTGTCACACATTAAGAAAGATTGAATAGATGAATTTTTGTCAGTGTCTTCATGGTATTAAAGTACCCAATGGTTTTTCTTCAAATGTGAATATTTTTGTTTCATTGAAGGATTGTAAATTAATAGGTATGAAATCGCATGATTGTCATGCGTTGATGCAACAAATTCTACCAGTAGCAGTGTGTGGTATATTACCAAAAGTTGTCAGAAAGACTATCATTAGGTTATATAATTTATTCAAATCCATTTTTATCATAGTAGTTGATCCAAATTTGATATATGTGTTATAGAATGAAGCATCTCTTATTCTTTTTCAACTAGAAATGTATTTCCCACCAACATTTTTTGATATAATGGTTCATCTATTGATTCATTTGGTGCGTGAGATAAGAATATGTGGGCCTTTTTATTTAAGATGGATGTATCCTTTTGAAAGATATATGAAAATTTTGAAAGGATATATTAAAAATACATATCGATCAGAGGCCTCTATTGTTGAAAAATATGTATCAGAAGAGGTGATTGAGTTATGTACTGATTGTTTGAATGAGGTGGGTCATATTGTTCTCCCTGTATCTTGACATATGACAGTTGATAGTGATAGTAGGGGGGTATGAAGCTTAAAGGTAAAGTTTATTCCACATGATGAAGTGATGCAGGCACATTTATACATTTTGAACAACACAGATGAGGTTCAACCATGTATATCCTCACGTATTGATGAATTAAAGTTACGATATTAGAAAAGAAACAAAAAGTGGTTGATGATTGATCATAAGAAGACATTTGTTTCATGGTTTAAAGAGAAAGTCACCCCAGATATATCTGTATCAGAAACATTGAAGTGGTTAGCAGGGGAACCATCTCTTAATGTGATCACATGGTCTGGTTTTGATATCAATGGCTACACACTTTACACAAAAAACCTGGATGATAAGAGTACCGTTCAGAATAGTGGTGTGATGGTTTTCGCTGAAGTAGTGCATTTTTCGAGTGCCAAAGATAAAAACCCAATTTCTGTATCAATGTCATATTTTGGAGTTATTGAAGGCATATGGGAAATGGATTATATTAAATTTCAAGTCACTTTTTTAAGTGTAATTAGGTTGATAGTAATAGTGGCGTGAAACATGATGAATATGGGTTTAAACTAGTTGATTTGAACAGATTTAATTACCATGAGGAACCATTTATCATTGGGACACATGAAAAACAAGTATTTTTTGTCATTGATCCGTCGAATGATCAGTGGTCAGTTGTTTTGCAAGGAAAAAGATACCATTTGGGTGATGAGGATGATTCTGATGATGTTAGTGATTTATATGAGCTTTATTCATCTATTACGCAATTTTCAGATGATTACAATGAGTATAAGAGAGACATAGTGCATGTAGTACGTACTGATCATGATGAAGGCATGTTGGAAAACACTAAATTAGTCTCCTAATTTTTCTGGTAAATATTTATATTTTGTGTCCATTTTTGAAACATACAAATGCATGCCACTATTTTTACATAATTATTTTTGTCTTCCTTATTTCTAATTATTTAGTCTTCTAATTAAATGCAGGTACACAAAATTTCATTACACTTTCTAGTAGCAATTTCAGATACAGATAGAGAGGATTAGTTACCGAGGTATATCTATTTTGACATATTATTAAGTATTCAGTAATATACTTATTTAATGAAATACAACTATTAATTTACAAAAACAAATTCAGGATTACTGATGCGTCCTCGGCAGAGGAGACTTCTCTTGTTACTACTCAAAAATCAAGTTCTCAAGTTGGTAAATGTGGTATTACACGTTTACCAAAACTATCACTTGCTCATGCTAATAACAAAGTACACATCTATTTTGATGATAATAATAATGCAGTTGGCCCAAATGCAGTTCAGTTTATCAGCTATATGGCGATGCAGAGCCGTTGCAGGATTATTATTTTATATCCTGATTGGAAGTCAGTGGACAGGACGACGAAACAACATCTTTGGGAGGCCGTGATGGTAAAATATCTTAATTTATTTCTTTTATCTCATTTTTTTAATATTATATATTTTAAATGACATATTTAATTTATTCAATTATAGATGACATTCAATTTTGGGGAAACCAAAGAAATTAAGAAAAGACATCTCTCTTTAGCAGCGGTTCGATGGAGAGATTTTTAAACCAAACCGAAAAAAATTATGTTTTTGGAAAGAGAAGGTTTGAAATCCCATGTCTTATATATTCGTATATATATGAAGAAACATGGAAGAGATTTGTTGATAGTTGTCAGGAAGAGAAATTTCAGGTATGGTAATTGTTTTATATTTTAAAATTTATGTTATATTTTTCTTATTACTTAGTACTTTATTTTTATATAATAGGCCTCCAGGAGATCTCATCAGGAGATCCAGTTGAAAACGTATACCCTCATACTTTATCATGTGGAGGGTATTCGTATTTGCATCAGAAAATGATTGACGAAAAATTTGAAGCATTAAGAGCTTGATCAAGTAGTGGTTTAGAAGAGGTCCAGTTTGGTCATCCATCTCCTCCCACTCGCCATGAGAAATGGAAATGAGAAAGAAGAAGAAAAAATGAACAATATCTTATAGAGTAATCTCATCAAGTGGCTGATAAAATTGTAAGTAAATATTATTTATTTTTTAACAATTTTTTTATTTTATAATTTATAAACACTAATATAACCTTTTTATTTTTCATTTCAGGATGAATCTCAAGAGAAAGAGACATAGGGCTCTTTTATCCCTGAGGGTAGGATGGGCATCCTAGCCACTACATTGGGAAAGTCAGAACACCCCAGCCATGTTATAGTATATCAGGTGGGTGTTAGTATTTGGAAGGTTTTTGGTAAGAGTAAGCAATCAAAAGACCTAGAAATAGAATCGTTAAAAGAAGAGATGAAAGGTATGAAACAGTCTATGGGTGATCAAATTCAAGCAGCAGTGCAGAAGGCTTTATTAGAACACTTGGAAAGACAATCACAGTATGTGCAGCCTTCCCAGGTATATTATTTATTTGTCATCATTTTTTCTATTTTATAAATTATAATCACTAATATAATTTTTTCATTTTTTAGACTTCCCAGTCTTTTCACCCGGACTACCCTGACCCATCTGCTTACCCTACCCCATCTACGCATCCTTCCAAGGTATATTATTTATCTGTCATCAATTTTTCTATTTTATAAATTATAAACACTAATATAACTTTTTCATTTTTCAGCATTCTCATCGTACTCACCCGGACTACCCAGCCCCATCTGCTTGCTATGTCCCGTCTGTGCAACCTTTCAAGGTATATTATTTTATTATAATCAATTTTGATATTTTATAAATTTTAAAAACTAATATTACTTTTTCATTTTTTGCTTTCTTAGCCTCCTCACCCGGACTACCCTTCCCCACCTACTTACTTTGATCCCCACCTCCTCCCTTGGATCAAGCCTTATATTCTGAGTTGTTTGTGGGAGATCCTCATGTACATATTGTTTCATTAGGACAGGTGCATTTTTTGGGGGGCTCGGTACATCATCAGCCTATGCGGATGGGTCAGGTTAGAGTATCAATACTTGTTATTATAGATCCTACTGCTCTACTACCATTTCCTACTGTGGAGATCACTTGTGTTGGGGAATGTATGGGTCATTTTTTACTATGGTCAACTGCCTTTCTTCGTTATATTTCACTTGAGGTATGAGTTTTTTTAAATATTAATTACAAATGATACAAAATTACTTATAATGTTTTCTAACATTTAACTTATATAGGAATATCTTAAAGCAAAAGAAACTACAGAAATGAAACAAAATGTTCAGGAACAGTTGGCTGTAGATACTTCCAATATTTCTTATGGGTTAAAAAGATTATCTGAGTCCTCTTCTTCCATGAATTTTATCTATGAGTTTCGGATGACGCCCAATATATGTGGAATAAATAATGGATTGAAATTATTGAAAGAAGATATCATGAATTTAGTTAATTTTTAAGAGATCACGAAGAGTGTGGTGCAGTTGTTTATCATGTAAGTAAATTGATGTTTGAATTTCTATTTCTTTAATAAAAGATTGTTATGTCATTGACTAACTATATTTTCTTTTTAAATTAGGTATCTACACAAGATTCTTTTAAAAAATGAAACAACGGGAATTTATAGATTTATAGATCCAGAGTACATTTCCTTAGAAGCCAAATATGTGAAGATTCATGAAAGAGTTCAATATATATCTGAGCGATTAACACAGAAAGAGATTCCGTGCTGGTTTTTTCTATTTCTTGATAAGTAACAACATCAACATATTTATGAACTAATGATCATTATAATTTCATTAATTGTGAACTTTTTTTAATTGTAGGGGGAATTGGATGTTAGGCGTATTTTGGCCAAGTGAATGCACCTTATATTGGTTTTTCTCTTTATTATGAGGAGTGCATAAACTATTTTTCACCTTATTAAACAGGTAAGTTTATTTATTTTTTATAAGCTCGCTATGTTTAATTTTCATTGTTTATACAAGTATTATTAGTCCATATATAGAAAAATGTAGATCATGGAAATATTTTAACAAGGAATACATGTCAGAAAAGAAAACAACGAAAATCAAATATGTGGAAGTATAGGTAATTAGTTTTTATATTTTTGTTATATATTTTCTTTTTTAGTTAAATGTTTTATAACTGCAGTGTCATCGTCAAAATAGACATGTTGAATGTGGTCATTACATTCTACAATTCATGTACGAGATAATCACAACTAGGGAAACTACTGATTTTTATAAGGTTAGTTGTATTAATTCTTTATATATTTTCTGCCATATTATTCTATTTTTTAATTTCATATCATTCAATATTGTTGTAGGCATTCAATTATTCACAGCCACATTCCCAATCTGATATGAACCATATTCAATCTACTGTTGTGAACTATTTGTTAAGTCTGATTAAGATTTGAGGTATGTATATTCTAATATTTATAAATAATAATACATATGGGTTCAAAAACCTAAATCTTTTGATATATTAGGTGTTTGAACCTACTAATAATCAAATGAATGCTTTAATAATAACCAACAATGATCACTACATAAATTCTAGATTCGCGGGACTTGCAAATGTCACAAAATTTCTTGAAGTCATTGATTGCAGGTACGTGTATTTTAATTTTACTTTACAATAACAATGTATAGATATTTTTTTTGATTAACTAGATATAAGCATTAAAGTTATACAAGGTATTGGATGATAAATACTATTTAATTGTTTTTGTATATTGTGTTATTTTTACAGGGGTTTTGAATTTTTTGGGAAGTGTAATTTGAAATATTTTATAAAAAAAATTATTTATGTCATCGATTATTTAAATAACTGATGCTGAAAGATTAAAAAAATTAACTTTGACATCGGTTTTATCTAAAACCGACACCAAAAATCCTGTATAAATTTAGTTTCGGTGTGGGTTTTATGTAAAACCAATGCCAAAACTCTTACCGAAATTATTTTCAGTGTCTGTTTTTGACAAACCGACGTTGAAAACCATATTTTTAATGTCTCCTTTATAGACGTCGGTTTAAAACCGACGTTAATTTATGTTTTTTAACTAGTGATTCTATAGCTCCTCGATACATCGATATGTCTCATGAGACAAACTAGTGACTTTGCATAAGGCCTTGAAAAAAATCTTATTTGTAGTCTTAGCATGAGGCCTTGATTATGTGGTTATGATGCCCGAAATTATGAATTTCATCATTATGAAGTTAGATATGGATATTAAATGCGATTATTCGACTAGTAGAATATCTATATGAATAAGTAAATGGAACTATTTGATTTATCTTTTCCATATTATGCTGATGTTAATTTTTACAAGAATTTTGTTTTAGTATTATACATTGCCTTAAATGTTTATACTTATTTATTATAGCTTCGTATATATTGTTATCCTTACTAAACATCTGAGCTCACCCCTTTATTATGTATTATTTTTCCCAAGATGTGAAGAATAATATTATGATTGACCTGGAAGGATAGGTTAAGGGATATGAGTGTGTTCAAATGGGACAGATTTTTGTTTTTTATATAATGTAAAACATATGTATGTATCTAGTAATTATAAGCCAACTAAACTAATCGGTCTTTCGAGACTTGATCTGTTGTGATCATGCCAATGTTATGTAATAATTCATCGACTCTAGGTAAATGGGTTCGAGGCATTACATATAAACTGAACAGGGATAGATACCAAACTTTGTGATAAATTAGTCTTGGTATTTCACTATGTGATTTGACACTGAAGTGTTTCACCATTTTTCTGTAACACCAGATAATGATACATTGAATGTTTTTTGAGAAAAATTAGATTCCATTTAATTATAGAGAAATGAGACTTAATTACTTTCAAATTAAATTTGGAATTATTGAAAACTAAATAAATAATCTATTAGATGTATAAATAATGTGATTGGAATTGTGGGTATATAAGCTAATGTATTAGCTCTGACACTTCCATCTCCACTTTCCTCAATTATCTTATTTTTAGTTCGTATATATAGTTGTTTAACATTTATAATTTTAGTTTTCATCACATTAAAATCCTAATTTTCATTATCATTCTTGATGTTAGATACCACTATTATCTATACCCATTATCTAGGATGGATCAACTCTACTGTCACTCTTACAGTAGTTAATATGTATAACAATTTCTAATTTTAGTAAATTGTGATAGCATACACAAAATTTATGTAACTACTTACCAGGATAATTTTAGCATTAGGTTATCCTCAATAGATAGTTATTTAGTTTAAAAAATAAAATAAAAAATTAGATTATATATCTAGGTATTTTTTTATTTGTAAGAAAATTTAAGACACCCATTAGTTTAGAATGATGTACTCAACATTGCATGTTTACAACCAACACCCACCCATCCCCCCATAGATAATGTTATGAATTAGAATTTCACACCACTTATGAGTTATATAGAAAATTATTTTTATCTTGATGATTACGATTGAAACTGTTATCATGATTCATGACACAAAAAATCTTCATATTCATATATTAATCTATATAATGAAAACTATTAATCTCAAAGTCAAGATATTTTAGGAAATGTAAAACCTAGTGATTCATATACTCTTTCGGGGTTGGAAGAACATTTGGATAAATTTCAAAACCTGATTTCATAATCTTCAAATTATATCGAATAAAAACCACTTTGAATATTAGAGAATTATACTCAATTTCACCAATCACCAAGTAAACCCAACACTTCAGCATTAAAGCACACAATGTTTAAAGTGATGACTATAGTGAATAAAAGGTTTTAACATCAAGAATAATGTAATTTAAATTTGGTTTCCTAAAAAATATAGAAATTAAAAAGATCCAACATATCAATTTGGCCTCATTGAAACCACTTAACATCCCAAACCATAACAATTCTTATAAGTAAAATAATGTGTTGGCTCCATGATAATAACATCTATTTCTTGATTCTGATGATGAGTCTAATCTAGTTGATCCTTCTTCTTATCACACCACATATTGACCATCCCCATTATAATTTTATTCTTCCATTCCAGTCACATTTCAAGAATATGATGGCTCTATCTTGAGCCATGTTAGATATAATGGTCCATTGGATCATGTGATTTAATATCCTTCACCTGTGATATCACAAAAAATAAACCCCAAAGATATAATTGATTCATTTTATTCATATCATATTATACCATGTAAGGATTATAATAAATTTTTGGGTGAGGATAATATTGAACTGGGAACCTCCTTTACTATAATGGAGTCATAATTGACCCAAAATATCATGAATTCCAATATACTGGAAGACATCACTTCAAATAACATGAACTAACCAATTTATGAGAATCGTAGTAAATTAGAAACATTTTTAAAAAATTAATCATTTTAAATAGTTCAAGAATTTAACAATCAGTCAATGATGGTAGTTTAAAACACTCACAAAATTCTATAAATAGTGGAAGAGTTGGATTATGTGGAGAATGTTGAGTTTATGGTGACACATGGGCCAATGAGGAATCATGTTGAATGAAATATTGAAGAAACTCTAGGATAAATTATCATTCTGGATACAAAAGGTTTACTTTATTCCCTTGAGATCATACCACATGCTCAATTAAATGAGTTTAATCCCACTTCACATGAAATACCCACAAATGTTTACAATTCACATGAATTTGAGTCATTAAATTAAACTTTGACACATGAAGGGAGTTTTAGACCAATGAATTTCCCAATGTTGGAGGCCATTGATGAAAACAATGATTTTTTATGATTTACCCAAAAATTGAATTCAAGGATGTAATGGCTACAATCTAATTAAAAAGAGAGTTTGGAAACGAAATTTTTTCACTTATAAATATTCAATGTAGTAATCTTATTTATCTGCATGATAATGTTATTTATCAAAATTCACATTATTTGGTGATTTTCCCTTCAAATGTGATTTAATCACCTCCTTTTAAGATGGTATATTCTTATTTAATTACACGTATCCATTTAACTAATAAATTTCTTTTGATATATTGTGTTTCATATAAGATAATTAACTTTATGCTGGATGCATGAAACACTTCTACTAATAAAGAAGCTGGTATATGGTATACATTTCCTTTTTTTCCTAGTGCATTTACATCAATGTGTAACTAAAGATAAAATAAACTTAACGCTCAATAGGTGAAAACCAATCATTAGTTAATTTTCATTTCACTTCATTTTTCATTATTTTATTTATTTTATTTTAGGTAATAAAATGGTCTGAATTTACTTGAAACTAGTTTTCTCTTAACACTATAAGGGATATGAATTCATCATTCATAATTTTTATTGTCTATATAATTATCTAATTAAAATTTTAATTCTTTAAATTGGTATGAGAATGTATTGTCTCTATTTTATATTTATAGGATATATTATTTCTGAAGCATCAGTGGACACAAATATCCTCTTTGCATCAATATTAAATTACTTATGGATGTTTTATTTTTTTCAATATTATTTTTTCATATAAAAAAGACAAATTAAAAAAATATAACATCCCTATCATTTTTAACCTACATGAAAGTTGTAATATTTATGCAATAACACAACCAGGTACATTTCACTTTGTTTTGGTTAGTTTTAGAATATGATTCCTACTCAAAATGGTTTGATTCTTGATTCAATGAATGAATTAATTTATAATATTACTGTTTTATTTAACAACATTTTTTAAACATGTTTACTTTTTAGAATTATGTGAACTAATGCTCATATAAGTTGTACAATATTATATTTCTGTACTCGGGAGGAATCTAGACCATTGTATCACTTTATATTTATCTTTTTAAAGAATTTGAACCATATTATGTCTTCTAGAACTTTCCATGTTTTATTATCAACAGAATAGGAATTTGGAATGTTAAATTGAAATGAGTAAGGGATTTTTTTTTTATTTTTACCCATTTACCCAATAATAAACCTTGAATTTTCACAATTTGTAGCCTTAGAATCCATGGATAATCCTTATTTTTATAATCCCAATATCTGATACTCTTCTATTCCAATATCTTTAATATTTTCATGATGATTTTCAATCTAATTGTGTGGGAGAGATTTATTTATATAGATTATTGTTTAAGGGATAGAGATTCACTTGATTCAAATGGAAAAATATTATCTCACCATTTTATATGTCCTCATTTTCATAGTATCTACATTTATTTTATATATATTTTGATATGGAAATTTAAATTATTTTCAGTCCCAGTAATGAGTTCATTTGTTGTTACTATATGGTAAAACTCACCTTTAGGGATGCCAATAAAAGTGATAACATGTTACTATAGGATTAAAAGGGTTTTTATATGAACCACTCTCATATGAATATATATAGTGTGATTTACTTGTGAAATCTTCCTTGATATATTTTCCTACATCTATTTAATGGCTTTGTGGAGATGATACTCACATGTTTGTCTTATCATTATATCTGAGTGATTTTTCACCCTATTTCATCATTATAGTTTTTATTTTATAATATGTTTGTGGAAAATAAAGGGTTTATGTGTAGGGGAGTGAGAGTTCTCAGGAGACACTGGGATTGTCATTTATCATGTTTTTATTTCACTATTCAACCCTTATTTTTTCCCAAAACATCAAGTTTTTACAAACCATCCACCCAAAGCCTCAATGACCATTTGAACCCAATATAAAGTCCTCAGGATTAATGGACCATTTTTATTATCACTATTGTATATTTGAAATTCGTGGAAAGCATGTAAGTGCAATAAGGGTAAAATGTCAATAGGGGTGAATTTACCTTTAAAAATTAAAAGGAAATAATCAACGTTTAAAAAATTATTTATAAATTATTTAATAAATTAATACATTTTAAATATATAAAAAAATAATTTAAGTTTAAACTACAATAATATAATTATACATGATAATAAAATTTTAATAGTAAAACAAAGATATAGTTTTAAATAAATCAATTAATAAATATTGATTGATTAAACAGAATATAAATAGAATGAAAGAAAGAGATAAATAAATAAAAATATAGAAAGTAAATAAGGTACAAAATTTTTTAAGGAATTTTGGAAATAACTCAAGAACATCCCCTATATAAACCATATCAATTGATCTGGGATCTAATGTATTAGTACCTTGGATTAAAAGGTATCCAAAATCAAAAAAAATCATTATTTTATTATTATATTAATAAAAAATAATATTATTAGATAGTAACATTTTAACTATTATGGATAAAAACCTCAAAGAGAATAGTCCATTTTCTTTTAAAAATGGAAGGAAAAATCTTTCACTTTAATGGTAGTGAGAACTAATAAAAAAATAAAATAAAAGAGGTGTGCCTAGGAACAATTATGTTTTAGTATAACTCTATTCAATCTAATGAATATAAAGATCACATAGAGAGAATTAGGGTGATATGAATATACATTTGGCACACAATATCGATTGGAGAAGGGAGGATTTTTGAAATATAGCACTTTGAGAGAGATTTAGTGATCTTATCACATTGGCATTAGAGAAAGAATGAGAGGATTCATTGTCGGTTTCCAAGTCACCCAAGGTCTTTATCTATAACCTTTACATTATTCAAACATAATCTAGAAATTCTCAGAGAGTAATGAAGTCATTGATGAAAAAATTGAATAAATTTATGCATAAATTAAAAGTATCCCGACTATAAACATTTCCTGAACCATACCCTAGTGAAAAACAAAAAGTCATTTTGGCTTTCAAAATTCCCAACACCATGGGTTTGGCCTCTAGCATCTGGCCATTTTGGTAAGACATGCCACTATCAATAACCCCTTTTCCAATATTCCCTATCTCTAGCCATTTTGACCAGTTTTCATAGAGCTTCATTAAGTGGAACCACTAATTCAAATAATGGACTTTTACTGTCGTTTTATCATACTTCAAAGGATTAAATACTTCAATTAATACATTATTAAGGATATTTCAAGGTTATTTCATAATTATAACTAGATTTCACCATGAATATTTTCATATAACTTAAATGAAATTGTTAAATACTTTAGAGGATGCTTGTGACTAATAAAATCAAAAGATGGAAATAAGCACAACAATATCCCCCATTTTGATGATCACAAACAGATGAATAATAAATTAATAAAACAATAATATAACACATATATGATTAAAATTAAAAAACAATTACAAGAGATATTTATAAGATATCTCCCCATTTAGAAATAACAAAAAACTTCTCACCTTAATATAAAACATTTCCCCAAAAAAAGTATTCCCAAACAACATAAAAAATTCTCCCTTTTTTTATAAAACAAATCTTTACTTCAATAAACATAAAAAGTTTCCCAATTTTATATTATCAAAAAGAATTTGTAGAAATTTTTTGACACTGAAGAAAAATAAAAATGTAAAACTAGGTTTATCATCATTAATATCCTTTTATGAAATAAGAAAAAAAATCAATGCTTAAAATAATAAATAGAAAATTTAAAATAAAACTTTTGAATGAGATATTTTAAATAAAACAAAAGATAAAATAAACATATAAATAATTAAAAAAATAGAAAAGTATTTTTTAAAAATGTTCAAGAGTTAAATAAACTTCTGAAAAAAAACATTTTAATAATAGTGTATCCTCTATGATCATTTTAAAATTAACAATATTATCCCCCCATAAAAAAAATTTATGTGAGATAAAGGTATCGAAACCATTAAATAAATCTAAATAAAGATATAAAATAATAGACTTTTTAAAAAAATAATTTCATTATTATTTTTTAGCATAGATTGTGTTACTAAACTATAATAAATTCCATAGGAGTGTCATTACATTTGTAAAGTAAAGGCCAAATACTTGTTCTTATGGTAAAGATCAGATTAAAAATCCAATCAGACCTTTTCTAGGAAAAATCCTCTTAGTGTATCTATTCCAAAAACATATCCATTTATTTATATCTATAATGGGGTTTGTTTTTTATAATATCACACTCACGTTAATTTTTTAAAATTTTGAGAAGTTTGAAAACATTTTTTTTGAAAAATAAAGAATTTATTTTATTTTGAATTTTTTTTTAAAAATAATGATAAACTTCTCTAGATTTATAAGATTAAGAGATAATCATCATAAGATAATCATACCTAACTCCCCATTGATAAATTTAATGTAATAAAATAGAATGGGTTTACTGATATCAACAAGTTGAAGGTTGGGAAAAACAAATTGATGAATGATATCACATTTTTAAAAGTGGTATCATATAAAATGGTATCTAAGATCAACATGATTAGTGATAGAGTGTTTAAAAGAAATCCATGTGCCTTTAGGCCTATGGGCCATGAATTGTTCCCTCTAAACCCTTAAAATAGGTATTATAAAAAAATATAATATAAGGTCTTTGGGTTTGAGGGCATTAAATTTTATTAAAGGAAATCATTAATTCATACACTAAACATGATGTATATCTAGGTTACCGTAAAAAAATTTAGACATCAAATCATACTTCAATAATGATAATTATCAATTTATGGAATGACTTAATCCATCATTTACTTACATTTTTTACTCAAGAAAATTCTTATATCCTTATCATGATATATTATAAACATCTTTATAATTTCACTAGTATATTTAATTTTATTTATAAAGGTTATATCATAATTTTGGGAAATTTGAAAACTATGAAATAATTTTAGTTCTCCAATAAAACTCATTTTAAAAAATTTATTCATTAAATTAGAAAATTCATTACAAATAGATTATTTAGTTGATCTAACAATAAAATCATAAATATAAATTTGAATTATTTATAAATAATTTGAAAATGTTTTGAGAAAAAGAGTGGAATTGGATTTTCTAATTTTTAAATAATTTGATAAAAGTAACTTAGTTAACCTATCATAATATCCCTAAGGTGTCTATTTTAAAATGTATAAATATTTGGTAAACTTGAAAACATGATTTTATGTTTTAGAATTTTAAAAACTGGATGGTTGTTTAAAAAAAATATTTTCAGAAATAAAACCATTTAATAATGAACTTTTTACATCCATTTGAAAAGGTGTAAAATTAAAATGAATAGAGAATGTTAACAATATTCTAATGAATTTTTGACATGAAATGGGTTACATGGTTTCACCATAATTAATACCTTATTCATGATTATAAAATTTTGTATTAATGTGATTCTGCTTATAGATGACAATTTGGAAATCATAAATTTTGTTTTGAAAACCCTATTTTGTGCCAAAAATAGGATGATTATCATGTCATTCCAAGAGATTCCAAATATTATTCCTTTTAAATTGGTTCAACTCATCTCCCATGTAATGTATACTGTCTTCAACAGAATGAGGATCTATGTGAGAGAACAAAATATAGATGTTCATCCTCATTTATGACTAACCTTCTAGTATGAGATTTGTATTTTAATTCACTGATAAATGTATCCTGTGGATAGTCTTTGGATTGAACCAAAGCCTTGTGTAAACGAGTAGAAATGGATTCGAGATAATATTCAATTACATTGGAATATTTAGGTTTTGGAATGGTGAAACTATGTTGGTCAACATCATTATCAATTTATGGATTTAATTTAGGAATATTCTCATTGAATTTGATGTGAATTGATTCTTATATAGTCTTGGTCTTATTATTAAAGAATCATAAGTCTTTACACGAGTTTTAGAACCCATCAAAGATACCTTCAATGGTTTTTTGGTAAAACTTTACATGATTATCCTAGCTATTATGGATAAATAATTTACATTTCAAGACCTTAACGATGCTATCTTTTGTAATTATTCCATTCCAAATTAAATAAGGGGTTTTCCCCAAGATGGGTCTTATAGAAACACTGTTAAGGATAAAGAAATTGGTATTGAATGTCTCAGCCATAAATAATTGAGTAAGGTTAAACTCAATCAAGAGGGTCAGCGATATTTCTTGTATGTTCTTATTTCATCTTTCAAAAAATATATTTTTTCAGGTTTTCTATGTGTGGATAAGAAGTGATGATAACTTTGAGAAGCACCAATCTCATTAATGTCATTATTATCAAAATCTCTACCATGGTCACTTTTAAGAAAAAAAAGTTTGTTGCAATTTTAATTTTTGACTTTACTAAAAGTTGATAAATACATTACAAGAATTATTTTTACAAGCTAAGAATAAACCCCGTGTAAATCTTGTATAGTCATCAACAATTACAAAAGTCTAATTTTTACCTTTGATACTAGAAACATGAGTTGTCCCAAAAAGGTCAATGTAGACTAGTTCTACGGAAATAAAATAGAAAACATGGGTTTTATATTGTAATGAAGATTATTATTTCTTGGAAAGAATTAATGGTTTATAAACGTAGTTATCATTGAAATAAAATGTTTGTAAATTTCATACTATTCCGTTACATTTAAATATAACAGGAGGGTGAATATTATTATGACCTAAGTAAAACTAAACATGTTTTGTTAATTATATTCTTCACTGAAACACTCGAAATGTTTATTTGAAATATATTATAAATATATAATATAATCATTTTAAAATTGAGATGTGGTGAATAAATGTTTTCCTTTATAATTAAGAAATCTATAAAAATAAATTTTTAATTTAATATTAATATCATTATCATGAAATTGACTAATACTTATTAAATTATGCTTCAATATGTTAATAAATTAAACATATTTAATTAAAAAAGAGTTGTATAAACCAATCATATATATATCGTTAATTTTTTCATTTGAGTGTTCTCCAATTGGGACAGGTCCTTCGCTAAATATTTTGAGATGATTAAATTCAAAAGGATCACCACACATACGAAATGAACACCCATTATCCTTATACCAAGTAGCTTCTTTGATTTTTTCATCATACCGTTGTCCAATAAAACGATTAACCAAATAATGTTTTTGGTACCCATATATTGGGTCCACATAAGTTATCCTATAAATATTTTGGAATACAAAATTTTTTTGAGTAAGTTCTTCCATTATAAATATAAGATAAAAGATGAATGATGCTAATTATACCATATCTAATGTTTTTTAGATTTAATTCGTAAACATGATGACCAACTTTTTTGAAATAATTCATAAGTTTATTTTGTGAAATTACATTCACAATAGTATTCCTTTTTTAATTTTTGTGAAAACTATATTATTTTGAAAAACTAATAGTATATAAATTTTTATTAGTTCACTGAAATCCAAAAATTTTATTCAATGTTTCTTCCTCTATGGTAAAATTTAAAAATAATATTGTTGTGATATTTAATTTTATTTTTAAAAATATAAATATTTGGTTTTTATTTTAATTTTAAAACCAAATCATCATTTTCTTTTATAAGTTGGTCTTTATTTGAAACATATTTATTTTGACTCTTTTTATATCTTTTTATTATTAAATATGTTCACAAAACCCATCTTGAAGAAGATATATAACATAAATAAAATTTTTATAACTCATAGAAGAAGAGGGTGAATAGTAATAACTAGGAGATGAAAATTTTACTTCATCACATACCTCAACTTTGGACATGAGGTAGTTTAGACTTTCTTTGCTTTATTTGAATGTTAAAATTGAATCTTACTTTCACTCAAAGTCAAAACAATTATATATTTCTTACCTTGCTTCTGTATTTTTTCCAAGAGACAATCCATCCTGATATGACCCATATTTTAAAAAAAACTCATTTAAAATAAATTTATTTATTTTAAATTTTGAATCATTTATTAGATAATTTCCTGGTCATGCACTTATCACCCTTTGGGAAATTTTAGTAATATTGGGTTGGGTTATATTGACTTATTTGAAATAAATTTTCCTTTTTGTTTAATTAACCTACTTATCCCCCTTTTTGGATTGTATTATTATATTTATCTCACATGTCATGAGAGAAATAATGATTCCCTCAACCTCTATTTACTTCATGTGTTTATCTACTTGGATCATTGTGACTTTAGGTGCCCAATTGCTCGGTAAAACACAAAGTATTTTATTGACTAATGTTTTTAAAAAATGGAATCACTAAAATACTTTCTCCAAATAAAAATATTAATTATTCAAGTAAAAATTTATGTAACAAATTAATTTTGATGAATATAGTGTTAGGTCAGAATAATAAAAAGATACATAGGAGGGAGTGATTTTTGTTCTTTTACAAATCATAATAGATTCAAATTTTGTCCCTATTTGTATAGGGGTATCTTATTTAATCAAAGTGATGCAATATAATAATATAAAATAAGAAAATTATATATTTTATAGTGGTTCAGTACATAAATATCCCCCAGTATACTCCACCAATACTTTCTTACTGAGCTGGGTGAATTTCACTAGACAAGGATTCTTATCATAAGTCATTCACAACTGAGTACAGGTAGTTGACACCTTTACAAAAAGGATTTTATAGGGAATTATGTGTTTTTAAATGGAAGTGAAAATATCCACAGCTTAGAACATAAATTTTACACTCCACCAATGTTATAGTATGCATAGCCGATAGTCTATAAAACGAATAATGATTGATTTGATTATAAATAAATTTATCTCACATTTGTAGTAGCAACTGAAAAAATGGATCTTAAACTATGTATAAATGATTCTTCCTGAAATAATATCTTCCAAGTGAGCTTTTATGGAAATTTTATTCAAAAAATGTATAAAATGAACAATTTTAGTATCAAAAACAGATTAAGAATCACCCAACACAAGATCAAAACATGTATGTCTGAAAAGTGTAAATCTTAAGAGTAATAAAGATGTTTCATTAAAACATTTACTATATTTATAATCAATATAACCCTCAGTATTTGACAAGGGAAATCTGATCTTCTTTCGAATGAATATATTCAATAATATCACATGATAAATCGTGATTATTTTAATTTTAAATGGTCAAGTAAATTCATGAATTCCCTTAGAAATAGAAACAATTTAATCTATTTAATAAGAACATTTCAATTAGTATTTAATTATCTTTAAAGAGATATTTAACACCAATGATACCATGTCAAAAAATAGAAAATATATTGAATTTATACATTATAATTTACCAATTCAAACATAGTGTAACTCTAAAAGTATGATTGACAATGTACGGTTGATCCCCAAAACATTGGGTTAATGATCCATACATTTGTTCCCAAATTTAGGTTTTATTCAAAAAATGTATGGTTCATGATCTATACATTTAAAATAGTGTAGGGAATTTTATCCATTCATTTATTCCAAATATAGTGTTCTCAAAACATATGTTTCTCTTATAAACATAGAATATGAATAGTTTTTCTTGATTACATTAAAGTATATCTAGAACACATCATATAAAAACATTAACCCATAAAAACGATAAACTTCTAAATAAATATATTCTTAAAAAAACACCTAAGGTAATTTCATCAGTAAAACAAACAAGGATATTTGTGAGAATAAAAATTGACAAGATTCATAGAGTATTATTGGAAAAACAAATGCCTAACAATATACTTCTTTTTGATGATAAAAAAATCTAATGAAAAACACTTATATAAAATATAGGAAATGTAAACTCAAAAAAAAATATTTCCTTCTGAAATAGATTTTTTAATTCTTATTTAAAAAATTTTAAATAAAAAAATTATTATATAATAAAGAATTAAATTGCTAAATTAATTTCATATTATATCTATTTAATATATTATAGTCAAAATGAATGTTTTTTTGGTACCCAAATTTTTTTTTTGAGAAATAAAAAAATGTATCAGATATGGTTTATAACATATTTAATGTAAGACAAAATTAGTAGTAAATGTTTTGTTAATCTAGGTCAAAAATTATTCCTATTTTATCACTAGATATTGAAAGATAACATGAAATAAATAAATATATATATAATAATCAAAATAATATCATGAAAAAACATGGCTATAATTAGAAATAATATTTGACTCAAAGGTTTGAGAGGTGGGAAGGGATAAAGGATAAGGGTCCAGTTCAATTGAAGTTTCAGGATTTGATGAATGAAGAAAAGTGTAATAAAAATATTTCTAATCATCTATCATTCCTTGAAAATTATCATTGACCATATAAACCCACAACTTCATCAAATTATTTGAGTTCTATCACATTTTCAAATTTCTAGTCCAATTCACCTTTAAAAAATCATGGAATGTTTCTTCAGTATGGAAAAACTACTTCATCATCTCACTTATAATATTGAAAAGTCTTATTATTCCTAGATCATTATAAGTTAATCTATAAATAATATATTTCCCATTGTCTAATCATATGTGAATTGGTGAACTATCACACTAAATACTATGTATGTGATCATTTTTGGAAAATTGAACCATAGTAAGAGATTTGAACATTCATAGTAGTTCTGAAGAAGTATGATGACTTGAATTAGATGAACTTTCTTGAATTACAATACTTCTTATCAATTAAAATTGACATCCTAGATATTTATTTTAATCACCAAGGTCAACTTTTGAAATAGATTCTACCACGACCTTTCCAATTTTATCATACATGTCTCATTGAAATGCATCAAAATATATCTTTAAAATAGAATTTTCTTTGAAACTATTTATCTATACTTGAACTAATTTCAATTCTCCAATTGGAGTAGCCGAAATTTGAAAATCCCTTAAATATTTATAGGAGACTTCCAATTCACTTATCAAAGATTAATTTTCATCCTTAATCCAGTTGAATTTTTATATCGACTCTTCAATATAAAAATTAAAAGAATCGGAATATTTTAAAAAAACTATAGAAAATCCTTCATCCTTATCCCTAGAATATGATGAAAATGGACCCATAACTTGTTTATTTTCACTATATTTTAAAGCATCCTTTTCTAATGATTTTTTAGAAACATAAAGTGTTTGATTTTCAATTATATCAGTAGTCTCAACTAAAAATCGTTTGTCTTGATAAAAACTTTTATAATTATCCTCAAAATGATCTTCTGTATGAGATTAATGATCATCTATATTTTCATCTTTCCTTTTGGTGGAGGAAATAATTACACCATTATACATTTTTTTTCAACTTCTACAACTTTAAAAACATAAAATTCTTGATCTTTAACAACATGTTATTCACTTTTTCAAGGCCTTGTGTTAAGAGCTTCAATATTTTCATCTTCTGATTGTTCTTTAGATGAATACCTAACATCTCCTATTATTGGTATAACATGGATATCTACCCAATTTCACCTTCTTGTTCCTTCATAAAAATTATTTTTTCCTAATTCTCTTACTTATTTAGCATGAAATCATATTAACCAAGAAAATTTTAGAGTACCTTGATCCCCATGATAATTAGTACCAGATTTTTAATGGTCATCATCACCAATCGACATAAAATTTCTTTTAGTGGATCTCCAAAGGAAGAAAATTTCATTATTGTTCCAGTAGAAATAATACTTCCATAATTAAATCTATTAGCATTCAGAATATTGTGAATCTTATTCTTCTTATATAAAATTAGATATATAACCCTTCTATATGGATTAAAAGATATTATTTCCTCTTTTTGGTAGCAATGTTTCATATACCTAAGTATGTATCTACTAAAATTATGTTTTATATCACATAATATTAAAAAATTATATACATATCACGAAAGATAATTTTCTTTAACTAATATATCATACGTATTATTACAGATTGAATGAATTTGATCATCACTAACTGGTCAGCCTCTAGATCCTTTATGAACAACTTTTATACTAAAGAAGATCCAAAATTAAAAGGCAAAATATCCTCATGTTTATGCTTCTCATATCTAATGGACTGAATATTTAAATGAAAAACATCCCTTCATGGTGACATTTAATGATCTAAGTTATTTTTACCGAAGAAACGGAAAACTCTATACCATTTACCTTAATGAAAATGACCTTTATATCCCTAAAACCGGACTGAAACTTTACATAACACTATTTTACATCATCATCAAAAACACATTATATATTTTTTTGTTATAAATAAATTCTAGAACATGAAAATATAATGCTTTCTTAAAAAGTGGATTTGTCTAAAATAACCACTCAAAATCGACTACCTTCACTTGAAGGACTCATTTGTCGGCTCCTGAAGTGTGTTGATGCTTATCTTCCCTCTAAACATGTTCTTATGTCCTCTTTTTCTTTAAAATTTTGGAATATTTTAATATTCAGAGTTCTAATTTCAGGGTTTTAAAGGGAAAACATGATCTATGTTATTTGAGAGGGTTTGAGATTGAGTGTAAGTGAGTGGGAGAGAGAGGTTTAATATATTTTGTGATATTAGTTTGGTTTCTCAATAAAAGTACTCATTGTAATCATTATAGATTTTAATTATTAAATGATATGTTTTCAAAAATAGTAACAAATCTATAATATATTAACAAATAATTAAATAAATAATATAAGAAAAATATTAATAAAAAAATTAATAAAAATTTTAAGAGATGAATTAGAAATTAAAACATTATTTATAATTAAATATACCTATATCCCACTTAATAAATTCAAAATGTGCATTGGGAAGTGGTTTATTGAAAATATCAATATGTTGATAATCAATATTAACATATTAAAAAGGTATATCCCTTTTTAGAAAATGATGAGAGAGAAATTGAAGCCTTATATCAATATTCATAGTTATTGAGTAACTTACATGATAATTTGAGATATTAATTTCACTAAAATTGTCACATAAGATAGGAATATTATTGAAGTTATGTCCAAATTCCAAAACCATGTGTTTCATCCACAACACTTGGTTAGAACGTCTTATAGAAAAGATATATTCTTCCTCAGATGTTGATAACAAAACTGAATGTTTTTTCCTACTTGACCATGAAACTATGGACTTCTCTAAAAAGATAAAGGATTCTAAAGTACTCTTTATATCTAAAATACACCCCCAAAATCATCATCTAAATATGCAATTAAATTAAAATCATATGTTATTGGGTATAGAAATGATTGAAAATAACTTCCCTTTAAATATAAAAAAAAATATTTTAACTTTAGTAAGATGGGATTATTTTGGATTTGTATGAAATATAGCACATAGATAAAAAACATAATGTTTTTTTGACTAGCAGTAGGATATAGAAAACTAAAAATCATACCTCAATATAACTTGTATCAAACTAGTTTTCTAGCTTCATCCAAATCATGTTTCATATTGATACACATGGGAGTTTAATAATTTTTACTATTTTCTTGTCTAAAAATTTTCTATAACTAATAATATATTTAATTTTGTTTAAAAATTATCATAATACTTTTTATAGATTAGAAAAACATGAAATAATTTTAATTCTCCCATCATACTCATTTTAATTTTTTTATAAGTTATAAAAAATCATTAGAGGATTATTGTTAGTAAAACCAAAAATCACATCATTTACATAACTATTTACAAATAAATTATCAAAATAGTTTTTTTCTTGAATAGAGTTGGATCTTACAGTCATATAGAAAAGTTATTTTCTATTATAAATCATCTTAATCTTTCATACCAAGCTCTTGGTGCTTGTTTAAGGCCATAAAGAGCTTTAGAGGATTTGGAAACCAAATTTGGAAGATGTGTATTTTCAAAACCTGGTGGTTTTTCCATGTAATCATTCCCCATTAAATATCCATTTAGAAAAATTGATTTTACATACATATGATATAATTTAAAATTAATATATGACGCAAAAGATATGAGTATTATAATAGCTGCTAACTTAGAAATTGTTGAAAAGGTTTCAACATAATCTATTCATTCTTCTTGATAATATCCTTTATCCACTAATCAAGATTTATTTCAAGTAATTATCCCTTGATCAACTTTTTAATTCCTAAAAACTCATTTGGTACATATTATTGGATGATTAAATGACCTATAAACTAATAATAAAACTTTTTTTCTAATAAAATTTCAAATTATTCTTGTATAGTTGTTTTCTAACTTTCATATTCTAATGATTATTATAATGTTTTAGGTTCCAATTGAGATAGAAATATGAATAATTTGGATAAATTTACTAGATTAAATCTTTTCCAAACAAATGGACCTAGATTTCATCTTATAGTTTCCAATGGATGATCCTTTAAGGATTTATAGTGTCTAGGTATGGTGCTTTTGGGTTCATTAGTTTCATGTTAGTCTTGACTGGACTGAATTTTATTGTATTATAGTTTATATTCATGATAATTTTTAATATATTTAGGTATTTTATCGTATGAATAATTTGTAACATCATATATTTTATGTTTTTTTGTGACGAAAAGGTTAAATTTCATCAAACATTACATGAACATATTTTTCAACTATCTTAAATATTTTTTATATACTCTATAAGATTTAGAAGTAGCAGAATATCCTATAATGATTCCTTCATCTTTTTTTAGATCACATTAACAAAGAGTATTATTAGTATTTAAGATATACACCTTGAATCCAAGAATATTTAACGTATCTGACTTTAGGTATTCTGTTATTCGACAATTAATAATGTCCCGCTATTAGAAAGTGACTTATTAAAACTCTATTTCTGATTTGGAAGGCATTGTTAACAGCTTATTCCCAAAAATACATATGATTATTATATTCATTGAACACAATTTTTTCATTTCTTGAATTGTTTTATTTATTATTTCAATAATTCTATTTTTTAGGTGTCCTTGGTGCTTAGAATGTGTGCTTAGTACCAACGTTTGTGAAACACTAATTAAATTATTGATTCTTAATCCCTCCACCATGATCACTTCTTAATGAAATCACATTAGAATATTTTTCATTTTGATATTTTTTACAAATTATTACAAAAAATATTAAAAAACATAACTTATAATTTTTAGAAAATAAATCCAAGTAAATCTTGAAAAAGAATCAACTAAGAAAAAAAAATATCTTCAAAGTAATCATACAAATGTTGATGGAACAAAAAATCTATGAGGATTATTTATAACAAATTCATTGTTGAAACATTGTTAAAAGATTTGATGGTTGTCTTGTGTATCTTGCCTATTTGGAATTCATCACAAAATATATATTTTTAAAATTTAAAACTATGAAAATAAAAAAAATTAATATTTCTTAGATAATTTATGGAAAGTAAATATATTAGAATTTCCAAGTCTTCTATGAAAAATCCAAGATTCATTTGTCTTATCAGTTTAACAATTTACTCTTTCTTTACATAAGGAATTAATATCCAAAGTATAAACATTATCAATTTTGGGTGCTTTAAATTTTATAATTTTTTCTTTAAAATGATGTATAGATTATTAGAGAAATAAAAAAAATCATCATCCTAGGGTTGAGATATACTTATCAGATTGTAATTCAACCATTGAACATATGTTAATTTGCTGACCAAAATTGATTTCGGATTTCCAACTGATCAAATTCCAACTATTTTTACTTTTTTCTTTATCATTCAAAGTAATTAGAACTCCTTATAATTATTCAAATTCATAAAAATTGAATGAATATACAGTCATGTTTCTCTAAAATCATCTATCCATATACCATGCCTCTTTTTGTTTTTGTGACATTTTTATTAAAAACATTTAACCAAATGATTATTTTGGTACCCAAATTTTCTTGGGTCCAAATATGTTAGGAATTAGAGATTTGGGTAACCATATTTTAATAGTTTTACAAAAATTTATAGAACTAGCTTCAGTCATGTTTTTAGAAACAAAAACCTATTTTATTCCACTGATATGCGGATTTCTCAAACAATAGTTTTGAGAATAATAAACTTTAATTCCACAATAATAACAGTTGATATTTTTAGAACTAGGTACAAAATATTTTTTATATAGTTTTTATTTTTCTACATTTCTTTTAATTACCTATTTCTCCTCTTTATAAACATTATTCCCAAAAAGATTATTTAGATATCCTTATTCTTTAGTTATTAAATGTGACCAATCATGATGAGTGTATCACTATGAAAGGGGAGGGGGTGAATTAGTGATACTTTTTATTTTATTTTCCTTGAAAATAAAACAACCTTTCCCACCTATTAAAGATTTCAATACTCAATGAAAAAAATTCTAACACATATCCATAAGAACATAAGTATTTTCCAGGTTCATTTTCAATAAGAATAGATATATCATTAGTATGGTTTATAAATGACCCAAAACAACCCAATCCACTAGAAAACAGTCCTTTTTATATAGAATATAATGAGTAAGATATTCCATTGCACATGTTCCACACTATGTAAACAACACAATAGTGTGTGAGCAACCTCTAGAAACATTGTGGTAATACAATGTTTATGTAACAACACATTTTACCTTTGATTCTTTATCAACTTCCACAAGTGTATTCTTTTCAAAATAAATATTCAATTTCTTACCCAAAAGATGGTACGAACATCATGGAATTTTGAAATATAATTCAATTCCAATTTCCCAGTTTGATCTTACAAAATGATCCTCCCACTATAATTATTCAAATTAAACTTCCCCATATGGTAAATATTGATATTCTAGAATACGATCAAAATAATCCAAGAACTCCTTCATCCTCTGTCTATAAATTTCATTAGGGAAATCCTGATCTCATTATCCATCCTGATATGATGACCAGTCGAAAATAATGAAATGAAAAATATGAAAAATAGTTTATAAGATGATCATTGAATTTGATGAAGAGCTTAATAATGTTAGGATATTATATCCTCTCCTTTCACATTAATCTGTTGAAACTTATTCAATGTAATACAATACAAAAACTTATTTCTCTGCCTAGAAAGTGGAAGCTTCTCTCTCTACTTTAATGAGTAGTACATACATCAGAAAAAGTACATAGTTATTTTAACCTTTTATAGGTGAACCATGATTGGTTTTAACAGGAACCCCTAAAACATTCCTGCTCTACCAAATTCACCAAAATCTCAAATTCCCTTGAATTTTGAGTGCATCTCTGACTTCATCAACACTTTTAGATTCTTCTCAAATATTCTTCACAACTTTGATTCTCCTTCAATATTTATTTTCAATCACCAATGTAGTCCTGATTTCGGTACCAATTAGATCATTCTAATTTCTTTGTTATGATGCTCCAAACCAGTTAAACATAAATGCATGAAGAAATAGGATGCTTTCATATTATTTGAAAACTCCATTCTTATTCTTCTTCCCAATTTCCAATTCAATTAATTCAATATATTTATCTTTATAAATTTAAGAATCACAAAATCTTCTATGAATTTAAAACTCCCCCTCAGTAACTCATCAACCTCCCTCATCTCTCTTCTGAAAAATTCAAGGTCAATTCCCATGTTGATTTTGTCATTATGATCAGTAGGATAGATTAGTATCAACTCCAATATGATATCTCTTTAACCAATTGATGAAAACCATTGAAAAAAATTCATCCACATAAAATGGTTGACTAAATTGTTGATCAGTATCTATCATTATCAGCTTCAACTCAATTCCCTTAACATCAGTCTTGTTAAAAAAATTCACAAATACGATGGTATGTTGAATACGATGGAGCAGTGTCAGAAACTTCTACTTTTGAAGCTTCTTTCAAGCATAAACTTGTTCTGGTATCATGAATTCTTTCATTAATTTGAATACATTTGAGATCATATTTATAATCATATAATTTACAATGGAAAGTATTGAATCTTCCCAAAACTCTAAAAATCAGTCTCTCTTTCACCCTAAATATGATTGACATGATTATGATCAGCATGATTACAATCAGGCTGAATACGATCTTCAACACACCTTTTATCTTTACAAATAGATCTTCTCAATCTTAATATGATTGGTCATCATATCGTTCACTCTCCCTTTCTTTTTTCAATCTTGTACCGAAATTATTTCAATTACCCATGATTTATGAGAACTATAAGACTAGTAAATCATCATCACATTTATTTTATTGTAGTCATGCAGACTCTGATTCTCTGCCAATACGATCAATCCTTTCTTATCGAATTCATAGTGAATGCAAAGACCATTTACTTCCATCAAGATTCTTACTTAGTATATTTTGAAATTTTCAAGCATTGTGAGTTTGATTTTTTTTGAATATGATGGACAATAAAAATGAAAAACAAAGTTATTTGATTTTCCATTCTTCTCAAACTTTCTTGACAATAAAAGAAAACAGCTGAAAACAATCACATTAATCATCATCCTAGTCATAAAAATATCCTTCTTTGGATTTTTTTTCAAAAATTTTCAGAAGTCATTGAACTTTGTATCCTCAAGCTTTGGATTACTATTCAATAATTATAAAACCACATGAGCTAACTCCTTTTATGAAACATTAATTATTGATAGAAAAACAATGATTTCCAGAAGAAGTGATTATGAAAACTTCCTCATCCTTTCTTCACCTTTCCTAGAAAACACCAACATGTTTCTTAAAATCACTCCAACAAACAATTTGAATAGTTCACACAGTTACAATCCCCAATTGATATCCTACCTATAACTCCCCCTTTTTACCTGCATTCAAAAGTATAGATTTATGAAACAATTGCTATCTCTCCCTTAACAACACTATGAAAAGGTAAGATAAGAGAGGGGAAAAAAATATACCCCAACCTTGATTAGAAAGATGTTGGACACCCATGGTCAGCCTCGATTTAGATAAGGATTCCTTTAGTAAAGGTTTTGTGAAAAACTAAGCAACTTGTTCTGGTGTGGGAACATACTCCATGTTCAATTCATTCTTATCTACATGCACTTTGATAAAATAATATTTGATATCAATATGTTTTTAATGAGAATATTGAACATTATTCCTAGTGATATTGATTGTACCTTGATTATCAAAACCTAAGAGAAAGGGTAACTTCACTTCCACAAGTTAATATTCAAATTGAGTTCTCAACCACATAAGTTGAATCGTGGATTGAGTGGATACAACAAACTTTTCTTCTTCTGTACTGAGAGTTAATGAATTCTATTTTATTGAATGTCAACTAACACAACTATTTCTTAGAATGAATAATCTACTAGATGTAGATCTTTTATCATCAACATTTCCTGCTTAATCAGCATTTGAATAACGAAAACAAAGACAAAAAATTCTAAGTTGTCATACCTGATTCCAAAATTTTGTGCCTTTGATGTATCTGAGAATTATTTTTCTCATAATTAAATATGAATCTTTATAAGCACTCTAAAATATATTATATAAATAAATATCATAAACAATTTATGCAATTGATGTATTCAAACACAATTAACTTCTAATTCTCTTTTGAGATTTATTCTGATCTACTCATTTTCTTACTATATCTTTTGTCAACATTATTCCCACTAAAAGTGGAGTAGAAACAATTTTTGAGTTTTCCATGATGAACATCTTCATATATTCCATAGCATACATTTCTTGTAAAATAAATATATGTTTCTTATTCTGTAAAATTTGTTAATAAATAAAGCACTTCATTTCCCCCAGTATAGAAATTTCAAATACCTTTTTCATCTATTCATCAAATCTTTCACAACTTCATTCATCATTACAATAAAAGTTAATATAATCAACATAAATAATTATGATAGGGAATAATCTTGACTTTATATGATATAAATATTTTTATCAACCCTTATTTTCATGAAGCCCATATTCCTCAATCAAGTATCCAATTTATAATACCAATCCCTCAGGGATTGTTTCATCCCATACAATACCTGCATTAATCTTTACACATAACTTTAATCATTCCCAAAAAAATAGACAAGTTTTTTCAATGTAAATATCCTCATAAAGATCACCATTAAAGTATGTGTATTTCTAACTTCTTTGTATGACAATAGTATGAAAAATTATGATTGTTTGTAATCCTGCAATAAGAGAAAAGTTTTCACATAAATAAATACCTTCAATTTTTAATACCCTTTACACATTAATCTTACATTTTTTCTTGTCACTTCACCTTATTCTTTCATCTTATTCCAAAAAAACCCATTTTTGTACCAATAATATTTTTATTTTTTGGCATGGGTATGAGTTCCCATGTATCATTCTTTTGAATCTGATCCATCTCTTCATTTATGTCCTAAATCCATTTTGGGTACTCAAAAGCATCTTTCACATCATTCAAATCCACTTTTGAATACAAAACAATATGTGAAATAACATTTTTTTCTTGTTATATGAACCATATGATGTAGATATTCAATGATATTCTGGGATTCCATTTGTCTTGTATCACCCCAATCTTATACGGTACATTTCCCTTTGAATAATGCAATAGCTTCTATTGTACAAAACTTCGAGATTCTAACACACCGCGACCAATCAAACTAGCCGTTGTGAATAGTAATAAAAAATTGTTGAAATTTTATATATTTTATCTTTCAAAATGGACTTCATTTTTGGATTCGGAATATCAAAATTAGATTAGGGTGAATTTTTGGTATTTTTTTGAAAACATTCTATTTTTATGAATAGTGAAAAACAGTGAGTTATTGTTTAAACCTGAATTTTTATTTAAATAATTATTTATATTATTTAAATTTATTTTAGGTAAAAATAGATACATAATACCTATATAAGTTCAATGTAATTCATTGGAGTCATTTTATAATGAGTTTAGATATATAAAATTTTATCGAACTTTTTACTGTGTTTTACCCACCTCCTAAGAGCATTTCCAAATTAGTATAAAACTTCATTTTTCCACTTCTATGAGTTGAATTTAGAAAATCAGAGAGACACAGTTGATATCAGTAAGTGAAATGTGCTTCAATAAAATGAAAATAATTTTGGGTGAATTGTAACGTTTTACTTTTATTTACCACAGTTAAAAGTAAATAGGGTAATTAAGGGTAAAAATTATATTATTATTACCCTAAAACATGTACTAATTCTATTGTATAAGTATAATTAGACCCAAAAAACCTTATTAATAATATATTAACCTCTTTGGTACACTTGGGTTAGATTAGGACATTCTTTATTATTTTATTTAAAGAAGAGTTAAAAGAGTTTAAATCAATGTTTAATAACTAGACCATTTTTAATATAGGGTTATACATAAGATAAATTAGACTATAAATATTAATTAGAAAGATAAAAATATTTCCTACATAATGGTATTTTATTTATAATTTTTATGCATTAAATAATTAAATTTATATATGACACAATGATGATGTAGTAATTACCTTATTAATGAAATATTATAATAATTGATATTATAAATAAACAAATAAATGTAATTTGGGGATTTTTATGAATTAAAATAATTTTATAGCTTAATATGACATTTTAGGGTTGATTAAATGAATTTTTTTTGAAGTAATAATGCTTTTATGAATTTAGAAAAAACACAATACCAAATAGTGTCAAAATTGACATAAAAGAGTTTTTAAAACAAATATTATATTATTAACTGATATAATATTCCTAAAAATATAAGGATCGGCCAATTAATAATGAACCACTTGGGGTTATCTTAGAAGTTTATAGTAAATTTATTAACCATATAATATAAAAATAAAAAGAGACATGGTAATTGTCAAAGTATTTAACTATGAGTTAAATCTAAATGATATAGTTAATATAGTGACCCAAACCTATCTAAAACATATTTTTTGAGTGGTTTTTGACCCATCCCCACCTTAGCCTAGAAATAAATCATTTTTGAGACATTAGAAACCGAAAATTATTTAATTATAAAGTAATATTTTAATCTTTTCCTAAGTTTCCCTTCACCCCTCTTATAAAAGGGCACATCCCCTTCTCTCAAATTCACACCTTCAAAGCCATTTGGCTCAGCCAACCCCTGGCCATATATCCCTCCAACAGTCCTAACTTCATTCTATAGGCCTTAAGTTTGTCATAAATCCAACCTAAGGTGCCCTTGTGATCAAATCAAAAGGAAGAACCTGAAGAAGAGGTAAATATTTCATCACCTCTTTCAAGTTCATTTCTTCTTCCACTACCTCTTTATTTGTTGTTTCCATTCTAAAATAATAACTATAGTATATTCGATATACTATGATGTTATTATAAAAATGTAACAACCATATTCATTATTCTATCCATCCTATAAATGACAAAGTCACCATACGTTCATACGTACGGATTACCGTCTCCACGTCGTGGGGTAGTTTGTTATTCAAACACTTAATCATTTGGATGGGTATAATAATGAGTATAATTGATGAAAATAATAAATATAAAATGATAATGATTCTGTATATATGATATTCCATCCAATTATATATGATTGTAATATCAAAAGAATTATATTTCCGCTCATGCGTAAGTACAGATTACCATCTCCACGAACGCGATGAGATTCATTCCCCATCGTATACATTCAAGAATAATTTTTATTTAATGAATAAAAATAATGTTTAAATACTTAATATCATTTTTAATATGAATAAGATACATCCTATCCATAAAAACATTACTTATGTAACAAAGTATATAAAGGAAAATGAATCAGTTAATACCCGAAATGATGATAATACTAAAATATTATTAAAAAAGCAATATTAGAAGAGCATATATGATATATTATTATTGCATATGGTTTTTTTATAATTTAATAACAATTATTTCACCATTACACATGAGTTTGACCTACCATTGACCAAGGAAATGTACAAGGTAAGGGTTAATTTTACAATCTCTTTATTATCTGAGGCTGTTTTTATGTAAGTTCTTATTGGGAAATATTTATTATCCATGTCCATATTTCATAAAAGAGTTTTCGAAGGGATTATTTTTAAGGGGAACTTTTATTAAAACAAAATTTTAAATGTTTTAAAGATTTATTCTTCTAAACCTTTCTCATTAATGTCCATGTGTTCAAAATGGTTTTAAGGATTTATTTATATGGACATGAATGTTTTAAAATGTTAAGTCCTTTCAAAAATTTCAAAGTGGTATGGGACACTTTGATTAAAATATGTATTTAAATTTCTTCCTTTCTAAATTTTGTGACTTTTAAATGTTTTCATGAAAAAGGGATATTTTTTCTCAAAGAGTTTTAAAAATCATATTCATCTAAGTCAATATCCCTTAATGAATTTTGAACTTGTTTGAAGTTGATTTATTATGATACAAATCTTCCATATGGTATTGAAGGTTTTGTGACATGTTTGACTGTGGATGACTTATTTTTATACCATTCATGGTTTATGGATAAAGTATTGACATTTTGTATGCTAGTTTTAATATGAATTTTTATGTTATGTTTCAACCTTTTCATATGAGGAATGTATTGGACTTAGTATGTGATGGGTGGAGCCCGCTATAGCTCCAAGATGCATCGGTAGGTCTCATGAGAAAACTAGACAAGGAATTAGCTGAGGCCTTTCCCAATTTGAGATATTCACTACTACAAATACGCTTTTTATCAGCGCTAAAAATGGCCTTAATAGCACTAAAAAGTGTTGTTAAAGCCAGAAAAGATAAAGGGGGGGGGTCCCCTTTATCAATGCTCCAAAAAGATCTGATAAAGACCCCTTTTATCTATGCTAAAAAAAGTGCTGATAAAAGGGTCCTTTATCAGCGCTTTCTTTTTAGCACTGATAAAAGACCCTTTTTATCCATTCGTTTTTTAGTGATGATAAAAGTAAGAAAAATTAAAAAAAATAAAAAAAATTTAATTTTTTTTTAAAAAAATCATGCTAATCAGGGGGATTTTATAGCGCTTGAGCCCCCTTTTAACAGATCTTTCTAGCCCCTCAAGCACCCACACGCACCCCCTCCACCCTATATCAGCACTGCACCCACCCACCCCCTTTATCAGCGCTATCCCCCAAATCCACCCCCATGCGCGCGCCCTTACCACCACCAAGATTTAATCTCGAGACCTCCCCCTTGCACGCCTAACGCCTTTACCACTCTGCCATATTGATTTGTTCTCAAGTTAATGACATATCTATTTATTTATATATATTTTTAGTTATATTTATTCATATAGTAATATATAGTTATATTAATAGATATAGATATATATATAGTTATATTAATATACATATTTATAGTGATATTAATATATATATTTATAGTTATATCAATATATATATATATAGTTATATTAATATATATATATATAGTTAGATTAATATATAAGTATATATTTATTTATATATTGGTATTTTAAATAAAATGGATATTATTTATTATTTAGATAAATCTAATATATTTTATATGTAAATGGTATATAAATATTTATATATTGAAAACTCAATGTGACCATTTGAATGAGACTTAAGGACCCCTATAGGTCAAGTGATATTTTCATTATTCCCAAAGGCTTCTCATGGATGATAAGTTCTAAGGGGGGAGGTTTTAATGACCCATGTTTTCAATACAAGGTATAATTCCATGGGAAATTGAAATTTTGGCATTTAATGGATTGGTCATTCTTTTAACTCAGCTTCAAAACATAATATGTAGTTATATTAATATATATATAGTTAGATTAATATAGTTATATTATATATATATAGTTATATTAATATATATATATATATTTATCTATATTAATATATATATTTACAGTGATATTAATATATATATTTATAGTTATATCAATATATATGTAGTTATGTTAATATATATATAGTTAGATTAATATATAAGTACATAAATATTCATATATATTTATTTTAAATAAAATGGATATCAGTTATTATTTAGATAAATCTAATATATTTTTTATGTAAATATATTTTATTATTTATATTTATAATTAAATTTATATGTGTGAATATATAAAAAAATATGTATATATTATTATATATTTGATTATATATTGCAGTGAATTATAAAACACGATAAAATTTCAAAGACATAATATCAATATGAATGTAATACCTTCGAATAAATTCAGTCCACCACCAAAAAAAGCCAATAATACCCCCTTAAACGAGGCTAAAAATAGACAAAATGTTAAAAAATCAGGGTATGCCGAGTAAAAACTCAGTTTTGGAGGCCTTTTGGGCCTTTTTTGGCCTTTCAAAAACCTTCACTTGGGTTCCCCCAATCTTAGGGGTGTATAGCTCATCGTAGGCTTCGATTTGATATGTGGTAGAGCTCAAACGGACACTCGGATCAAAAGTTATGTTCGTTTGAAGTTCGAGTTGCGTTTTTAACATATTGTGGATCTTTTTTTACGTTTTTTAATTTTTTTAGTCTTTAAATTATTATTAAATGACTATTACTCTATAATAATTAGCAAATTATTAATTAAAAATATTTTTTTAATTTTTTTATAATCCATTTTCACTAAATATCTTATATATTAAGTATATTAAGTGTAAATGTATATTTATATTTATCTAAAATATATTTAAAAATTATATATTATGTTAATATCAGTATAACTATATTTATATATTTATATATTAATATATTATTTTTAATTATTTTTTTTGAATCTAACCCTTTACCACCGCTTTTTTTTAAAGCGCTGATAAAGGTTGGCGCTAGGAAAATCTATTTTTATGGTAGTGATGGTTTTGGCTGAGGCCTTAATCATTTTTAGACATCTTGGTTGAGGTCTTGACAAAATGTTTCAGAATGACTGACATTATACATTCCATCATTCTGAAAATAATATTGATGGTTCATGTGCTCATTCAATTATGAGAATACCCATTATTATGTTTTATTATGACGATACATGATTAATATTTATGTTATCTTCCATTTTATTGCTTACCCTTACCGATCATTTGATCTCACCCCTTTCTTATGTTTCATTTTCCCAAGATATGAAAACGTTTGTTATGAATAAATTGGAGGCATAATCTAGGAGGCTTGGATGTTTCTAATAGAATAAATTAGGGTTCTATTTCTTTTCAAGTTGTAATGTTGAACTTATGTATGAATTTTGTTTCCAATAATTCTAAACTGATCGATCTTTCGGGACATGATTTCCTTGTGATCATGCCGATGTTATTTAATAATGCACCGACTCTCGGTAACTGGGGTTGGGGCATTACAGTTGGTATAAAATGGATTTTAGTACAATTCTTGGAAACTAGATTTAGATAAACTCTAATTAGAGCACATAGCCCTAAGATAGACTTTGGGGATTAGTATAGAAGAAATTCCTAGAACTTTGGTACTGTAAATATTTTGTGAGTTTTCCAAGCAATACATCCCTATCTGGATATGAGCAGGTATAGGCGACTCTGGCACAGATGTACCTATGGGTAAAACCCGAAAACACCGCTTTAAGCTAGACTCGAATGGGAACTGGTGAAGGACAACGGGCCTTGCTGTACTCATGGTTACGACACTCACAGGGGATATGCTTATGATAATTTTCATTTTCTTTACAAACCATTATGAAGTGTTTATGAGTATGTACTTCCTCGAAGAAAATATTTTTATGATTATGGATTATATCCATAAACTGTTGAATTTATGCTAATTATTTTACATGTATAGAATTATGTATTTCGATTCATAAACTAATTTAGTTTATGCCATTGTTTTGAAATGGCGCCTAGTGGAAGGAATGGAAACCGTATCAATGCACGTAATCAATGTATGGATTTCCCTCCTACTAAAGATAATTCTAGTGAAGCTGGTGATGCAACTGGTGCTGACCAGCTTATCACCATATTGGGACAACTCACATAGGTTATGAATAATGATCTTACCTGTATGGAGCACCCTGATCTACAATGAGGAAGATCAATGTTCGACCACTTCATGAGGCAACACCTACCATCATTCAATGGGAGTACAAGTCTATTAGTGGCTGAGAAATGGATAAATTCTTTAGGGAAAATATTTCATGCTTTGGGGAGTAGCGAAAGGGAAAAAGTTTTCATGGCAGTTTATTTCCTCACTGGAGATGTTGATCAGTGGTAGTCATTGATTAAAAAGACAAAGAAAGTTGAAGAAGTGTACAGTATGGAATGGAGGGAGTTTAAAGAACTTTTCTTAGAAAAATACTTTCCTCGTGACCACTGAGAAGATATGGAAAGGCAATTTCTGAGTCTGAGTTAAAAAGAGGATGAGAATGTCGCAAAGTATAAAACTAACTTTTCAAGGTTAGAAAGGCATGATGCAGATTATATACGTAACCCATGAAGTAATATTGAATGCTTCTTTGATGGGTTAAAACCATTTTTCCATCTAGCATTAGTATCACAATCCTTCTCATCTTACGAAGATATTTTCTCGTGTGCTATCAAGATAGAAAATGAATTCTCTAAGTCTTATGACATTAAATAAAATCAAGAGAAGAAGATATTTTCTGAAAACTCTTGTAAAGGAAATAAGGAAATAGGGAAAAAGGGAAGAATTGAATTTCCACCCTGTGATAATTGTGGAAGGAAGCACCCTGGTGCCTGTCTAAAAAGAAAAAGGAGTATGCTACAAATGTGGACATAAAGGCCATCTTGCTGGTGATTATAAGGGAAATAAGATGCTACCAATGTTCAATGCTACAGTTGCAGTGAGATGGTAAATTATGGAAATGAATGTCCTAAGCATCAGAGAAACTTACCACAAAAAAGGACAAGGGATCAAGGCCAGGGTTATACGAACACTACTGGTGAGGTTGAATCTCTGAAAGACATGGTGGTAGGTAATTTAATGGTTTCCTCAAGTTTAGACAATGCTTTATTTTATTCTGGATCATTGTATTGTTTCATATCTTCCCAGTTTCCTAAGAAAATTTGATATTTACAATTTGATTTAATAAGGGAGTTTTCAATCAAAAATCCTAAGGGAAGTATCATTGTAACAAAGTTTTGTGAATCAGTTCCCATTATGGCATATTAATGTTCTTTATCTGCTGATCTCATCATTATTCCCATGATTGAATTTGATATAATTCTTAGAATGGATTGGATTTTGGAACATGATGTGAAAATTTATTGTAAGAAGAAGGAGGTTACAATTTTCGATGATGATAAAAAGTACCTTATCTTTTGAGAAGAAATGTAACCACCACATTTTTATCTAGATTCACCCCCAATAGCTCAACTAAATTCAATTATTGGGGAGGAAGAGAATTAAATAATTGTGGGTGAGGAAGAAAATGTTCAAATAGAGGATGTACCTATTGTGCAAGAATATGTTGATGTGTTTCCAGAGGATTTACCTGGACATCCTACAGAACGAGAAATTGAGTTTTCCATTGATTTAATGCCTGGTTTAAGGCCCATATCGAAGACCACTTATAGAATGGCCACTGTGGAATTAGAGGAATTAAATAAACAACTAGAGGAATTGAGTAATAAGGGATTTATTTTCCCTAGTGTTTCTCGATGGGGATCCCTTCTTCTTTTTGTTAAGAAGAAAGATGCATATATGAGGTTATGTATTGACTGCAGGGAGATCAATGCTATAACAATAAAGAACAAGTATCCCCTACCTTGCATTGATGATTTATTCTACCAACTTCATGGATCTCAATATTTTTCAAAGATTGACCTTCGATATGGATATCATTAGTTGTTTTTGAAGAAGGAAGACATTCCGAAAATATCATTTCGAACCAGGTACGAGAATTACGAGTTTACAGTAATGCCTTTTGGGCTAACTAAAGAACCCTATGTTTTCATGGATCTAATTAATATAGTTTTCAAGGAATATCTTGATGAAATTGTAGTGGTATTTATTGATGATATCATGGTATACTCTAAAATCTATTAAGATTAGTAAAATCACCTACGCACCATTCTAAAAACCCTCATAAGAAATGAATTATACGAGAAGTTTAGCAAGTGTGAATTTTGGATTCAAGAGATTTCTTTTATAGGAAATATTGTCTCTAAGAATAGAATCTATTTTGACCCCTCTAAGACAAAGGAAATCCACGAATGGCCATCACGGACAAGTATAACTGAGGTATGTAGTTTTATTGGTTTAGCAGGTTATTATCGACATTTCATCCATAATTTTTCCCGATTGGATAACCCATTAACAAAGCTCACACGTAAAGGGGTTAAATTTGTTTGGAAAAAAAGTGTGTGAAGAATGTTTCAAATAACTGAAGAGAATATTAGACAATGATCCTATCTTGACTCTACCATCAGGGAATGATGGGGTTGTTATTTATAGTGATGCCTCAAAGAAAGGACTTAGTTCTGTCCTTATTCAAAATGATAGAGTTATTTCCTATGCATCATGACTGATGAAAATTCATTATAAAAACTATCCTACTCATGATCTTGAGTTATCATCTATAATCGTTGCTTTAAAGATTTCCAGACACTATCTCTAGGGTGAAAAAATGTGAGATTTATACTGATCACAGGAGATTGAAGTATATTTTCTCTGAGAAGGAACTCAACGTGAGGTAAAGGAGATGGATTAAACTACTTAAGGATTATGATTTCTTGATACACTACCACCCAAATAAGGAAAATAAAGTGGAATATGCTTTGAGTAGAAAGGATCATGGATTTTTGAACAAGATGAGAGTTAAAAGGGGTCCTATTTTCATGAATCTAGTAATGATGGATATGGAAATAACCATGGAAGGTGAAACATCAATGATTTTTCAAATGGTTTCCAAACCATCTTTACTAGAAAGGATAAAATGTTCTCATCTTGATGATGAGGAATTTCAAAAAAAGATTAAATCTGTGAACGATGGGAGATTGATCGACTTCATATATGAAGATGGGATTTTGAAATTTGGGAAGAGACTTTGTGTTCATGATATACCTGACCGAAAAAGGGAATTATTTGATGATTCTCACAACTCCAATTTCACTATACACCCTGGGAGCACCAAGATGTATAGTGATTTGAAGGAACATTTTTTTGGGACAAAATGAAGAGGGAGATTGCTGATTTTGTGTCAAGATGTATGGTTTTTCAACAAGTGAAAGATGGAAGGCAACAACCTAGAAGTGTGATGAAACCTATTACCATACCTGAGTGTAAATGGAATAATATTATGATGGAATTTTTCATGGGACTACCAAAGACTCCTAGAAGGAATGATGAAATATGGTTCACTGTGGATCGTCTTACAAATTCAGTACATTTTATTGCTATAATAGAAGATTTACCACTTGAATGTTTAGAATGATTTTATATTAATGATGTTGTAAGACTTTATGGAGTACCCCTATTGATTGTTTCTGATCGTGATCCACGTTTTACATCATGATTCTGGAAAAGTCTTCAGAAATCCATGGATACTGAACTTCGCTTGAGCACTGCCTACCACCCTCAAACTGATGGACAATCAGAATGAAATATTCAAACCTTAGAAGACATGTTGAGATCATGATCACTTTACTTTCAAGGTATGTGGGATCAATATTTACCTCTAGTATAATTTTTTTATAACATTATCTTCCATTCAAGTATTCAGATGGCACCATATGAAGCGTTATATGGAAAGAGATGTCTCACACCAACCTGTGGGGATGGTGTTGTTGAGATGAAACTCGTAGGCCCAGAACTTGTTGAAGAAACAATGGAAAAGGTGAAGGTACTCCAAACTAACATCAAAGTATCTCAAAGTGGGAAGAAGAGAAATTCTGATAACCAAAGGAAGGATTTGGAATTTCAGGTATGAGATCATGTTTTCTTGAAGGTATCTCCATGGAATGGAATTATATGATTTGGTAATAAGGGTAAATTGAGTCCTAGGAACATCGAACCTTTCGAAATTCTATAATGAATTGGGGTTGTAGCTTACCATTTGGCAATGCCGCCAAGTCCCTCCAAAGTTCATGATGTGTTCCACGTATCACTATTGAGAAAATACATGCCTGACTCAATGCATGTACTCACCTATGAGGAATTAAAACTAGAACATGATTTGTCTTATTGCGAAGATCTTGTCAAGATTCTTGATAAAAGAGAACAAGTGTTGAGAAACCGGATGACTCTTCTGGTAAAAGTTCTATGAAGAAAACATAAAATGGAAGAGGCAATGTGGGAACCCGAGGAAGTTATGATGAAGAACCACCCAAATCTTTTTATGCAGTAATATTCTAGAAATTTTGAGGATGAAATTATCTGAAGTAGGGGATAATGTAACACCCCAAGCTTATATGGTTCGTTTCCCTTTGAATAATTCAATAGTTTGCATTGTACGCAACTTTGAGATTCTAACACACCATGACCAATAAAATTATCCATTATGAATAGTAATACCCACTTTTTGAAATTTTATAAATTTTATCTTTCAAAATAGACTTTATTTTTGGATTTGGAATATCAAAATTAGCTTAGGGTGAATTTTTTGTATTTTTCTAAAAACATTCAATTTTTGATAAATAGTGAAAATGCTAAGTTATTGTTTTAAACTGAATTATTATTTAAATAATTATTTATTTAATTTAAATTTATTTTAGGTAAAATCATATTCATAATACCTATATAAGTTCTATGTAATTCATTGGAGTCATCTTTTAATGAGTTTAGATATATAAAATTTAACTGAACTCTTTACCGTCTTTTACCCACATCCTAGGAGCATTTCCAAATTTGTATAAAACTTAATTTTACCACTTCTGTGAGTTGAATTTCAATACTCTTAGAGAAATGGTTGATATCAGTATGTAAAATTTGGTTCAATAAGTTTAAAATAATTTTTGGTGAATAGTAACGTTTTAGTTTTATTTACCATGGTTAAAAGTAAATAAGATAATTAAGGGTAAAATTGATATTATTATTACCCTAAAACATGTCATAATTCTATAGGATAGGTATAATTCAACCAAAAAAACCTTAGGAATAAAATATGAACCTATTTGGTCCACTTGGTTTAAATTAGGACATTTATTATTATTATATTTAAAGAAGAGTTAAAAGAGTTAAAATCAATGTTTAATAACTAAACCATTTTTAATATAGGGTTATACATAAGTTAAATTCAACTATAAATATTTATTAGAAATATGAAATGAGTTCCTATATAATGTTATTTTATTTATAATTTTTAGACATTAAATAAGTATATTTATTTATGACACAATGATGATGCAGTAAATACCTTATTAATGAAATATTAAAATAATTCATATTATAAATACCCTAATAAATGTAATTTGAGACTTTTTATGGATTCCAATAATTTTATTAGTTAATATGAAATGTTAGGGTTGATTAAATGAAATTTTTTTTGAAGTAAGAATGCTTTTATGATTTTAGAAAAAATAAAATACCAAATAGTGTCAAAATTTACATAAAATAGATTTTAAAAAAATATTATATTATTAATTGATATAATATTTCTAAAAATATAAATTTCATCCAAATGACTTAGATAAGGTTATATATATTAATAATGAACCACTTGGGGTTCTCCATGAAGTTTATAGTATGTTTATTAACCATATAATATAAAAATACAAAGAGAAATGGTAAATGTTAAACTATTTAACTATGAGTTAAACCTAAAAGATAAAGTTAATATAGTGACCCAAACCTGTCTAAAACCTATTCGTTGAGTGGTTTTCGACCCATCCCCACCTTATCCTCGAAATAAATCATTTTTGAGCCATTAAAAACCGACAATAATTTTATTATAAAATAATATTTCAATATTTTCCTAAGGTGCCCCTCACCCCTCTTATAAAAGGTCACTTCCCCTTCTCTAAAATTTACACCTTCAAAGCCATTTGGCTCAGCCAACCCCTAACAAAATATCCTCCCAACTATCCTCCCTTCATCCTATAGGTATTCCTTTCATCAGAAGGTCAACCTAGGGATCCCTTTTTATCAAATCAAACGGAAGAACCCAAATAAGAGGTAAATATTTCATCACCTCTTTCACGTTAATTTCTTCTTCCACTTCCATCAAGTGGCCCGGAGGCCTTCATTTTTATTGATTTTGATAATCCACCTTTCAAGGTGTGAGGTGGAACCCTTACAAGGCCCGTAGGAATAATTATTACATGGACCATAGGACTTAGAAGAATTCATTACCCATAGGATTCAAACATTACATACAACCCAGACTAATTACTTGGAACTGCTCCTCCCCAGCATCTTCATCATGAAATAATCTCTCCACCTTCGCAAGGCTATTCAGCTAGGATTTCCCATGCATGAACAGGCTTGTCCCAATGGTAGGTGTCACACCCTCTCATTCTTATAATCTGTTTAGCTTCTAATATGGAGAAATCTCATTTCTCCTCCTTCTGAAGTTTGTTCCTTGTAGGTTGTCTGGTTTGCATCTGCACTTAAGGTGGCCTGAAGGCCTTGAGGTGGCCCGAAGGCCTTACTGACCCAAAGTCCTTGAGGTGTCTTGAAGCTTGTTCCTCTTTATTTTTTGTTTCCATTCTAAAATAATAAATATATTTTCTTATATATATTGTGATGTTATTATAAAAATGTTAAAACCATATTCATTATTCTATTCATCCTATAAAATACAAAGTCACCATACATGCGTACGTACGGATTACCGTCTCAACGTCGTGGTGTAGTTAGTTATTCAAATAATTCAAAATTTTTATGTGTATAATAATGAGTATAAATGATAAAAATAATAAATATAACATGGTAATTATTCTCTATATATGATATTCCCTCCAATTATATATGATTTTAATATCAAACGAATGATATTGTCACTCGTGCGTACGTACGGATTACCGTCTACATGAACGTGATGTGATTCATTCCTCGTCATATCCATTCAAGACTAATTTTCATTTGATGATTAAAAATAATGTTTAAAGACTTAATATCATTCTTAATATGAATAAGATATATCCTATCCATAACAAACATTACTTACATAACAAATCATATAAAGGAAAACGAATCAATTAACACCCGAAATGACTATAATACTAAAATATTATTAACAAACCAATATTAGAAGATCATATATGATATCATTTAATGTATATGGTTATTTTTTAATTTAATAACAATTATTTCACCATTATACAGGAGGTTAACCTACCCTAGACCAAGGAAAAGTACAAGGTAAGGGTTAATATCACAATCTCTTTATTATCCGAGGTTGTTTTTACGTATGTTTTTACTAGGAAATATTTATTATTCATGTCTGTGATTCATAAAAGAGTTTTCAAATGGATTATTTTTAAGGGGCTATTTTATTAAAACATCATTTTAAATGTTTTAAATATTTATTCTTCTAAACCTTTCTCATTAATTTCCATGTGTTCAAAATGGTTTTAAGGATTTATTTATATGGACATTAATATTTTAAAATGTTAATTCCTTTAAAAAGTTTCAAAGTGGTATGGGACACATTGATTAAAAAATTTCTTTAAATTTCTTCCTTTCTAAATTGTGTGACTTTAAAATGTTTTCATGAAAAATAGATATTTCTCTCAAAGAGTTTTACAAATAATTTTCATCTATGTCAACATCCTTTGATTGATTTTAAACTTTTTTGAAGTTTTTTTATTATGATACAAATCTTCCATATTGTATTGAAGGTTTTGTTATATGTTTGACTATGGATGTGTTATTTTTATACCATTCATGGTTTGTGGATAAAGTATTGACATTTCGTATTCTAGTTTTAATATGAATGTTTATGTTATGTTTCAACCATTTCATATGAGGAATGTATTAGACATAAGAAGTAACAGGTGGAGCCCACTATAGCTCCTCGATGCATCGGTAGGTCTCATGAGACAACTAGACATGGAATTGGTCGAAGCCTTTCCCATTTTGATATATGGTTTTGGCCAAGGCCTTAATCATTTTTAGACATCTTGGCCGAGGCCTGGACAAAATGTTTCAGAATGTCTGGCATTATACATTCCCTCATTATAAAAATAATATTGATGGTTCATGTGGTCATTAGACTAGTAGAATACCCATGATTATGTTTTATTATGAAATTATTTACTCATCTTATATTCCTTCTATAAAAGTGTTCATGTTTATTATTGGTAAAAGCATGTATTTTGAATTATTCACCATGCTTAATATTTATGTTATCTTCTGCTATATTGCATACCCTTACTGAGCGTTTGAGATCAGCCCTTTCTTATGCTTCATTTTCCCATGATATGAAGAAGTTAGTTATGAGTGACTTTCAAACATAATCTAGGAGGATTGGATGTCTCTAATGGAATAAATTAGCGTTACATTTCCTTTCAAGTTGTAAAGTTGAACTTATGTATGAATCTTGTTTCCAATAATACTAAACTTATTGGTCTTTCAGGATATGATTTCCTTGTGATCATGCCAATGTTATGTAATAATGCACCAACTCTGGGTAACTGGGGTCAGGGAGTTACATGTTTTCTCAACCTTGTATGAGATTGTCGAGTATCATTCTCATCACTAGAAATAGATGATTCTGATTCTTCTTGATTATGATTACAATTGTATATATCCTTTTCAGAATTGATATCAAACCTTTCTTTCCAAACATCCTTGTTAGTCAGAATATGTTTGTATTCTTCAGATCTTTCAATGGATTTAACACTAATTAAATAAAAAATTATTTCTATTTCATTATTGAAACATATGTATCATTTTCTTTTTGTATATTATCTATGAAATATTCTATCTTCACCTTTCTGATCAAACTTTTCAAATTGTCCACCTTTTATCTTTATAATGCATGGACTCCCAAAACCTCTTAATTCATTAAAACATGGAGCTTTTCCATAAAATACTCATGTGGATTCATATGTGAGAATGACCTATAGAAACATCCTTTTTGAATATACACAAAAATACTCCTGGTTTGCCTTCAATAGTAATGAGAAAGACAGTGCTCAAATAACATAGTTCTTCTCATTTCCAGCATACTTCTATTCTTTCATTCATTACTTCTATTTTTTGTGGAGGGTATGGGGAACTAAATTCATTCTGAATTCCAAACTTCTGTAGAAAAAATTAAAATTCATCTCTTCTATATTCACCACTGTTATCAGTTCTTAAATTGTTTACTGAATAATCACATTCCTTTTCATCTTTCCTTATGAAACTTTTAATCATTTTCAAATCATCTGACTTATGTTTCATTTACATAACATAAGAAATTAGAGTAAAATAATCATTCAATTTAATTGATTACATATCTCCATTTTTTATTTCTTACTCATTAGACCACAGATATTAGAATGAATAATATCTAGGGGTTGTTTTGAAGAAATCTAAACATTCTTGTGCACAATATTTGTAATATTTCATTTCTAAAAAATAGTGAAACACCAATATATTCTTATTATAAAATAAGAAACATATCAAACACCATCTCACATTGAAAATTATCTCATGTTTCTTTGAAACATGTGTCCCAACCTTTTATTCCATAATTCATTCTCTTCCCCCATAATCATATAAGAAGAGTTTTATATTTCAGAAACTTGAAAAAAATTCTATTTTTCACATTGGTCTCTCGTAACTATCTTTACATCTTCTTCACTTTCCACAAAATAATTTCATATTTTATAAAGACAACATTTTTTCCCACATAACACAATTTGAAAACACTTATAAAATTGTGTTTCATCCCATCAACATACAAATCATTCTAGGATTTAAACATTTATTTTCCAATGATTGTTGATCCAACACCATTAATTATTAGTGATTCATCATTGCCAAATTTCATTTTTACATCATTAAAATATTTCAACTTCTTAAAGAACTTAAAATATCCTATCATATGAGAAGAACATCCACTATCAATAATACAATGTTTTTTTCCTTTTGTAGCTATCAGAGCAGTTTCAACAGCATGAGTTTTTTCTTCATCCTTTTCGTTTTTCACAATAGGATTATTGTAATTGTTAATAATATTTTATTTCACTAGTAACAATACAATACAACCTTTTTTAAGGTGTCAAGGTTGTTTATATCTTTCAAAAATAGTTTCTCAAGGATGGAACCAATTTCTAATCTTCACACTAACCTTCTATGGTTTCTTTCAAACATCCTTATTTGATTTCTTATTCTGAGGAAATTGACTCTACCCAACCATTTCTTTCATACCCAGTGGAGTAATAGTAATATATTTAGGTTCAAACAATACATATTTTCAATATGTAAGAATCCACCATAATACAAATAGTATCTATAGATATTGTATTTTCCTATGAAAACTCCATACTGACCGGAATTGTGAAGGCATTTCTCATCAAACTTCTCATCTTTAATTTATGAGAAACGAAGCATTATGTTATCAATCAAAATCGAATTTTTATTTTCAGCCTTATCAGAATCAAACGTGTTGGAATTATGTTTTTATACAAAATATTTGGAAGCATTTTTGGACTTAAGGTATTTTGAACCTTCTGAATTCCCAAATTTGTTGGTTTCGGATACAAAATGAACATTCCAACATTTCTTCTTTTCAAAACAAATTCTATATTTCTTATCAACATTTAAAGGTATATTTTTTTAACCTTTTTAATTTTATTCTTTAAATAAATCTCACCAACTTCAGAGATATAGTTATGGAAACATGTATTTCTTTGTCCATATTTACAAATATTGTTTTAGATGTGTTCCAACATTTCTTCTTTTTCATTGAGATTCAGCCATTGATGCTCTTTATGATTCTTTTCTTACTCAATCTATTTATTCGAATCATCTATTTATATCACAAGATTGACCTTTTAATCATCAAAAGAGTCTTGTTTAATTGTTGATTAATATTCATCTTCTAAATTTTTATTTTTATTTTCATGCCTTCTGATCTTTCCCAGAAATTTTTTCAACACTTCTTTCAAATTAAATTCATGGTGAGTTTCTTGTTCTTGAGAAATAAGGATTCTAAATTATTCATCATTAACTATTTCTATATAATTATTCTCAATACCATACCTAATGTATTTTTTGGATTCAACATCACTACCTTTTTCTTCATTATTTTTAGATAAGAAACTTATTCTTTTAGATGTAATGAATTTTCTATATTTTCCAACGGAATATGATTTTCCTTTATCTCTATGTTTTTCCATGATATTAATAGCCTTCTCAAGTGTTCATTACTATCCTCTTATTTCTTACTTTGAGAAATATTATCCAAAAAATTCTCAACGATCCCACATTCAAAACATTTCAATGTAAATTTCCCAATTTATTTCCCTATACCTATATTCACTTTTCTGGAGAACAAGGATAAAATATCTTCCAAACTTTTACATACCTCATTTCTTGAATCATATTCACGTGCTTCATCTTAAATAAAGAATCTTCCTTGAATTTTATTTCTTGGAATCATTTTAAAGAATATATCTATAAACTCTATTTTCTTCTTATAGCATTCTCCCTTCTCTTTTCATAAGTAATGAGAGTTCTAGGAAAATTGTCTAGAAATAATGTTCATGTATCTCTGTCTTCTAGTGAAGAAACGTTTTTCATAAAACTTGTCAGAAAGGATTCTCAAAATCTTTTAAACAACTGTTGAATCATCTTGAATTTCACCAAGACATCTGATAGTAACAAAAATTTCATTTACCCTAGTAGAGAAGACCCCAATAGATTCATATTCACTCATCTTCAAATCTTCAAACTTTAATCTATTGATTTATAATTTTTCTTTCTTATCTTTTGTATTTCATTCATATATGTTTTTCAACTTGTAAGATATAAATTTGGCTATGGAAACTTCTTTTACCCTTAGTAATTCAATTTCACAATGATGGTAATAATTCATTCTTGGCCCTTCCATATTTTTAATGATTCTTATTATCAACAGATGTAAGAGGGAATTTATAGTCAATTAGAGATAACACATATATTTCATCTTCAGGAACATAATATCCAATAAAATAAGATAAGGAAACATTTTATCTTTTTCAGATATGATAATTATTTCCATTGAAAAGCATAATAGATTTACTATTCAAACAATTCAATTTATCCATCAGTAAATAAAAATTGAAGGAACCTACATTCTGATACCTCTCAAAAGTTCCCAGTGAGTATGAGTGTATCACTGATGAGGGGTTAATCATTGATAAGTTTTATTTTATGTTTCCTTTCAAATGAAACAAACTTCACCTCCTATAAAATATTTTATTCCCTATAGAAAAAAATTCAATCACACATTCACAAGAACATAAGTATTTACAAGAATAACTATTCCACAAGAATATATATGTCCTTGGTATAGATTGTAAATGATCCAAAACTACACAGTATATAAGAAAATAATCAATTTTATGTGGAATAAAATAAGTAGGATATTTCCTTACGCTCATGTATCACTATGTAAACAATCCAACTGTGTGTCTTCATCCTCTATCACAATTGGGGTAATGAATTTTTTGTATAACAACACGTATAACCTTTGTTTCTTTTTCATTTTCCACAAATGTATTCTTTTCAAAACAATTATTCAATTTAATACAATGATGATGGTATGGAAATAAATGAATTACATATAAAATTCAAATTCGATTTCCTAGTCCAATATTCTAATATGATTCTCCCTATCTGATTCTTCAAATTTGATTTTCTAATATAATAAATTTTAATCTGCCTGAATGCAATCAAGAAAATCTAGAACTCCTTCTTCCTCAGTCTGGAAATATAAATATAGAAATCATGATCCGATTATGAAGCTTGATACAATGACCAGATGAATACAATGAGAAACAAAATATGATAATCATCTGAATACGATGAACAACTGAATGACATTGTGATCTTACCATAAAAAAATTTTTATTTTATTTTCATGTAGTGAAAGAAAGAGTAAAAAAAGAGCTAAAAAATGATCTAGAAGAAGGAATCCAGTCATGATAGTCTAAAATATTGATGAACTAGAAAATCCAATAACATTGTGATTTTGTCTCATCTCCTTTCACTTAAATATGTCGGATCATCGTCAATACATCACAATACAGAAACTTCTTTCCCTGCCTAGAATTTCAGATATTCTCTCTTTAATTTTTGGAATAATACATCCATAGAAAAAATTACATAGTAATTTTTTCATTATTTAGGTGACCCAAGAGTGGTTTTTGAAGGAACCCCCAAAACATTATCGCCCAACCAAATTCACCAAAATCACAATTTCCCTTGAATTTCGGGTGCATATCTGAATTCATCAATGCTTCTCGATTCTTCTCGAATATTTTTCATGACATCTGTTCTCTTTCAATATTTGCTTTCAATCAACAGTTAATTCTGATACACATACCAATTATATCATTCTTATTTACACATTACAATGCTATGAACCAATTAAACATAAATGTATGTGAAGAAATAGGCATCTATCATCTTCTTCACAAACTCCATTCTGATTATTCTTCCCAATTTCAAATATGATTACATCAATAAATTTCTCTATAAAAATTTAAGAATAAAAACATATTATATTAATTTCAAACTCCCCTAAAAAACACTTTATCCTCCTTCAACACTCTTTTAAAAAATCTGATTTCAATTACCATGCTGATTTTATCTTAATGATCATCATGATAAATTGGTTTCAAATCCAATCTTATGGATCTTTACATAATTGATGAAAAAATTTGAAAAAATATTCCACTATCATAAATGGTTGACTACATTGTTGATCAGTCTCTATCATTTTCAAATTCAACTCAATTCCCTTACCATCTGTCTTATTGAAAATAATTTTGCCTGACTATGATGGTATACTGAATACGATGGACCAGTTTCAGTAGCTTCAACATCTTCAATATCCTTCAATCACAAACTTTTTCTTCTTTGATGACATATTTCATGATTTTTAATATAATTGATATCATCTTCTACATCATCTTAATCATAATGGAATGTATTGGAACTTACAAAAACTCTAACAACCAATCTTTCATTAACCATAATAAAATTAACATGATTAGGATTAGCATGATTATGATCAAGATGAATAAAACATCCATCACATGTTTTCTCTTTCCAAACAAATCCGATCAATATGAATATGATTATATAGTATCTTCTTCACTACCCCTTTATTTCATAAATCTTTCATCACAACTCTTTCAATTACTCGTGATTTATAGGAACTCCAAGATCTATAAACCATCAACAAATTTATTTTATCATAGGCATATAGACTCCAATTCTCTACTAATACAATAAATCTATTCATATTGAATTTTGAGTGAATTTTATGACCATTTACTTCCAGAAAAAATCATCTATAATACAATTTTATCATTTCAATCATTGTGGGTCCGATTCTTTTGAATATAATGGCTAGTCTGAATCAAATACAATATGATGTGATTTTCCTTTATTACTAAACATTATTGAAAAAATACAATATCTAAAAATAATCACCATCATCATCATATTGGTCTTAATAGTTAATATACTAGAAGAAATTTTGAATGAATCTACTTCAAATTGTAACACCTTAATTCTGTTTTCATTTATAGTATGGTTTGAGGCAAAAAAATTTAATTTTTTTTTAAGTCCAAGTGTTGTTTTAACATGGAATCTTTTTCTTCAAAAATACCATTATGAATATTTTTTTCATAATTTATTATTTTTTACTAAATATTCATATTTTTCATCAATAATTGAATAGTACTCATCTAATTTACCATTATAACATGCTTCAGAATAAGAAGAAGAATAATAATAATCCAATAACACTTCTTTTTATTTATCCCTAAAGAACATATTTGATTTTAGGTGGGTTTTCTCTTTTTCTGAACTACATTTAGAATTATTGTTGGAGGCCTCAAGGAAACTCCATATATCATTCATTTAATTTTTATCTATATGCTCATAATTAGTTCTCATATGATAATTCATTTATTTATTTTCCACTTTTCAGTTCTATTATTTTAGTTGTGTATAATAAGGTTTGATATGTATTATTTCCCTACATTCATAAAATCTTACTTCTTTAATTCCTCAACCATCCTTTATATAGTACTTCCTTACCTATTTGTTCTTATTATAATGTTTAATGAATCAACTAGCTTAATAAACTAGTTCTATTTCAGAATCTGATGATTTTGAATCATTTGAGATTATTACTTCCTCTTTTTTCATATTTTTACCAAATACTTTAAGAGAAGTATTATCCTTTTTTACCATCCTATGATCTTCACATTTAGAATTCATTTATGCTTCATTCATACTTTTTTTCCAATAAATTCCTTCACCGTTACTCATTTAACTGGTGTGGATTCAAGAATAATAATAGATATTCCATTTGACATTGAGGTTAAGACACTAAGAACCTTTAATTAATTATTTTATTGTTTAATTGGATCTCCCAAGGCAGAAACACTGTTAAATATTTCTTTCATTACTATATTCATGTTGGTGATACTTTTACCATCATATATTCTGAATGTGTCAAATTAAATCTTAGTGGTAGTTTACCTTAGTTTTAGAAAATTATTGGTTCGTTCATATAAAACTAGTCATTTTCTATATTTTGTAAGTTGTACAACATTCAAATACATGATTGATTTTATCATACCAAATCCACATAAAAAATTATTTATTGAATTTGAATTGATATCATACTCTCCTACATTATTAGTATTATATGTTTCTAGTTTTTTAACGATTTCATAAGTATTGATAATCTTCATGTAGAACTTTAATACAAAATTCGTCAAATAGAAAATCATATGTGTTGTCAACATCCAAAATTATCGGCATCAAAATATGGGTCACAGATCATGGACATGAATTTATTTAGTTTTTCCATTGACTTTTTTCTTTGTATAGACCATTTAATTGATGTTTCTAGAGATTATGAGACTTCTTCAAAAACCACTCCCATGATACCCATTGTTTGTCTAAATAATATAAAGATACAACTGAGGGTGATGAATTACGTTCTTTTACAAATCATGGCAAATTCAATTTTTATCCTTCTTTTTGTTGTGTTCTTTTCTTTAATCAATGCTATGAAGCAAAAATAGATAATAAGAACACAAAAACATTATTGTGGTATGTGGCATAAAGATCCCCTTTCCCAATCCACCAACACTTTATTATCCATCTTGGTGAATATAACTCGATAGGTCCTATTATCACAAGAACTTCAAAACTGATTATAGGTAGTTGAAAACTTTATATATATCTTTTATAAGGACTTTTGTTTCTTTTATAAAGAACCATAATTATCCACAATTTATTCTAAGAATAAAACAATCCACCAATGAATGTGTACAAGACTGTGATACTCTATAAAATACCAAATAATTCATTTTATTGAAATCATATTTATCTCATAGTTGTAGTCGAAACTCACAAAAAATGGATATGCGCCTTTGTATAAATGAGTCTTCGTGAACAAACAACTTCGAAGTGATCCTTGTTGCAAATGATCTTCAGTTATTGTAGAAACATATCAATAGTATTATCAATAATATATTAACAATCATGTAGTAAAATATCAAGAAATGTAAGTCTCCATAGTTTATCTCTTCATAATAATAGATATGTTGTATTCAAAATGCTACAATATATGTATTCAAAATAACTCTGGGTATTTATCCATAGTAACTTGATCATCTTTAAATTAAACATATCAAATAATATTTCTTAATAAATCATGATTATTTAAATTTTAAATATTCAAATCAAGACATAACATACCTTAGAAATAGGAATGATTTAATCTATTGAATACCAGCCTTTGAATCAGTCATTAAGAAACTTTAAAGATATATTTATCTTTAGTGATATAGTTGTGGAAAACATGGAAAATATAATGAATTTGAACATCATAGTTGACCAAGTAAAATTTTTGGTAACTCCAAAAATTTGGTTGATACCATACATTTTATCTTCAAATCATTGTGTTGAAGATCCATATGATAGTTTCTCAAATATAGGGTTTCTTCATAAAAGTATAGTTCCTAATCCAAACTTTTAAAATAGTGTAGGGTATCAGATCCATACTATTATTCCATATTTAGGGTCCTCAAACAATCATTTTTATTATAAACATATGATATAAACAATGTTTCATGAATAGATTAAAACATATCAAGAACACATCAGTTAAAAACACTTACCTGTAAAAAAATAAATTAATCAAAAAATAAATTTTAAAAAAACATTAAAGTATTGTCATTAGTAAAACAAACTTGGGTATTTGTGAGCTTCAAAATCAAAAAGATTAATAGATTATTGTTGAAAAAAACATTCCCAACATATAAAAACTTTCAAATTCTTTTCTAATAATGTTCAATCGGGTACCACTGAATTGTTTTACCTCCTTAATGAATTACTTCTACTAGTTTTCTGAATTTAAGAGCTGTTTTTCATATTGAAATTAAATTAAATTCATTTTGATCCAAACCATAATTCATGGAATTCATAACATTACTATCTAATTAAAAAGAATAAATATCATCAAGAGTCCATTAATATTTTTTTGTAGTAGGAGTATAACCATGCATAAAAATTTTATATATGAGGTAACAAATAGATATAAGAAAATTAGACATGTGGGTTATCCAATAACCACAATTATTAAAATAAAATTGGATCATATCCCCTAAATTATCCTTTAGGAGAACCATGACTATTTAGAAAATCTATATAAAAAATAACATGTCTTAAAATATTGTAAACGGCTTTTGAAAAAAATTGAAATAATTTAAAAAAAGTTATTTAAGAACCCCTTTAATACTAATTATAGGTTGGATAAGGGTAAAATGGAAAGAAGGGGTTGAATTGTGCATTAAAAACTAAAGTCAAATATTCAATGTTTATAAGATGTTGTATAAAATATTGAAGATATTGAAACATTTTAAAATGATAATAAAAAGAATGAAATTTAGAATAAAAATAATATAATTATATATTATAATAAAATCGAAATAATAAAATAAAGAAAAATTCAAAAATAAATTGATTATTCATGTTTGATGTTTTAAAATGATAAATATAAAAAAAAATTAATAAAAATGAAGAAAACAAATAACATACATAATTTGGTAAGGAAGTTGAGAAATAGATCTAGAAGACTCTCTATATCTACCATATTAATTGCTTGATGATTTAATATATTATTCCCTTATATTTAAATGTTACCAAAATAACAAAAATCCCTTTCTTTTAATTTTTTTGTAAGAAACCATAATTATAGTAAATTATATCAATTCAATGGGTATGTATAAAAACCTAAAATGATAATATTCACTTGCCTTTAAATGGGAGGAAATAGAAACCAAATCCCTCACTTTAATGGTACTGTGCACCAATAAGAAAATATAGAAGCAACAGAGGATTTATTGAGAGAAATCACTTTTTATTACTACCTAGATATCTCTAAATAATATAAATAACACTATGAGAGAATGAGAAAATAGTTATATTGAGAAGATTATTTATTTGGAACACACACTAGATTAGAGAAGAGATTATTCAAAAAAATGGTCACATTGATAGAGATTTAGTGATAAGATCATTTTGTCCCTGGATAAAGAATGATAAAATTCATTATTAGTTGAAAAACCACCCAAGGTCTCTATTTATACCCTTGAAATCCTTAAAAATTTCCATTTAATTGTTGAGGAGTAATGAATTTGTTGAAGACTTAGTTGAATGAGGTTTGACCTACATTAAAATCATCCAAATCATTGACATGGATTTCACTATAACCAGGTGAAAAATGACTATCTATTTTGGCCTTCAAAATGCCAATCGCCATAGGTGTGGAAACCAGTAGTTGGTTGTTTTAGTTTTACATTCAACCTATCCACTACACCATTTCCAACACACCTTGGTTCTGGTGGGTTTTCTTGTTTTCAATGATAGTCAACTACTAGCCCCTCTACATAAAATTATTGGCTTCTAATGTTCATCTATCCACCTTCCATGGATTTTATACTCCAATTAAGGATTCTCTAAGGATCGTTTAAGGTTCTTTCATGATTATTACAAGATTTCCTCAAGAATAATTTCTTGTTTCTTAAATGAAATTGTTAAACAATTTAAAGAGTGTTTGCATTCATTAAAATAAAAATAAGCTGAGAAGCATAAATTAATGTGTATAAAAACAAAGAAAAAAAGTTTTTAGATATGTTTTCTACAATGAGAGTGATGAAGAGGTAGGTTACATGATGTATGAGTATAGATTATTATTTTAAAAATAATGAGAGTGGAAGAGAGATTAATTTAAAAAATGGTATTTTAAATGAAATATGATATTTTGTGGGTAAAGGGATTGAAAAATTGACATTTGATTGTGTAGTTTTGATTTGAAAAAGGGTGAATTTATGTGTTGTTTTCTTATTTTATTCCCCATGAGTGAAAAATATTATGTGTATGAGATTTTATACAAATTAAAATCAATAATATTATTATAAATTTTAACCTAATTTTAATTTATATGTTTAACCATTTTTAGTGTTTTGAGGTTATTTTTATAGTTTTTTATTATTTTAGTTGTCTTTATAATTGTATTTATTTGTATATTAACATTAGATTATAATAATAATAATTATTATTATTATTATCATATTAGTTTTATATATTATTTCATAAAATTTAAACATTATATATATTATTACTATTTTAATTATTTTAATTATTTTTAATTTGTATTTGTTTTTATTAGAATTGTTTTTATTTTTTATATTAAATTTAAAATTCCATAGAGGAGTTGGTGAGGCAGTCAGAAACACTGGGATATCAAATAAATGGAAAAACCTCTTCTTTATTACTGTTTCAGAAGCCTTCTAATTCATTTGGTGGTGAAGAAACTAACTCATATTGATTAGTTCAATATGTATGTGAGGGATATAGTGCTACACTTTACTTATGCATTGAAAGATAAAAAATCAACACAGACTGGTGCCACTATCAATTAAATCTGTGATTTTATGGCTTATAAAAGGCTTGGAATCCAAGGGATGTTCAAGTAGCTGAGGGGACCTGTTAGAATGTCTTGGTAGTTTTCAATTCATGGATGGATCAAGGTGATCACTATTTGAGAATGAAAATTAATTATAGGCCCAACAAACATTGAATCTATTATTATATACCATCAATGAGAGGTCGTTTGATACTTTTTTGACAAGTGCATACAAAAATATGCTCTTGAGTCCATGATGAAGGGGTTATAAATATTTTCTTATGTAACTCCCTGACCCCACTTACCCAGAGTTAGTGCATTATTTTAATACATTGGCATGATTACAAGGAATCAAGTCTCGAAAGACTGATCAGTTTAGCAGTCTTGGAAAATAGATTACATAAATGAAAGTTACATTACACGCAACATAAAGGATCCTTTGAGAACACAATTAATCCCATAGATTAACCCTGATTATCAATCATTATACACTTCTTGGAATCCCGGTAAAATAAAACATACGAAAGGGGTGATCTCAGATGCTCAGTAAGGATAATAATATAGCAGAATCTTTCACAAATAAGCATAAAAATTTAAGGAAATATATAAAACAAAAACAAAATCCTTTTAAACTTAAACTTCAGCATAATATGGAAAATATAAATCAAATAATTCCATTTAATTATTAACATGGATATTCTACAAGTCTAATAATCACATGCAATATCCATAGCCAATTTCAAAATTATGGAATGCATAATGCCAGACTTCATAACCACATAGTCAAGGCCATGTCCCAAGACTACAAATAATATTTTGTCAAGGCCTTGTGCCAAAACACAAGTTTGTCTCATGAGACCTACTGATGCATCGAGGAGCTATAGCGGGCTCCACCCATCACTTACTAAGTCCAATGCATTCCTCATATGAAAAGTTTTAATCATAACATAAACATTCGTATTAAAACTAGCATACGAAATGTAAAAACATTATCCATAAACCATGAATGGTATAAAAATTACACATCCACAGTCAAACATATCACAAAACCTTCAATACAATATGGTATATTTTTATCATAATAAATCAACCTAGATTAAGAATAAAATCCAGTAAAGGATGTTGACATAGTTGAAAATTATCAGTAAAACTCTTTGAGAGAAATATCCCTTTTTTTCATGAAATCAATTTAAAATTCACACAATTTATAAAGGAAGTAATTTTAACGATATTTTTTAATCAAAGTATACCATACCACTTTGAAACTTTTTAAAGGAATTAACATTTTAAAACATTCATGTCTATATAAATAAATCCTTAAAATCATTTTGAAAACATAGAAATTAATGAGAAATGTTTAGAAGAATAAATATTTAAAATATTTAAAATGATTTTTTTGTTAAAGAGTCACTTAAAAATAATACTTTTGAAAACACTTTTATGAAACATGGAAATGGATAATAAATATGTCCCAGTAAAAACTTACACATAAACAATCTCAAATAATAATGAGATTGAGGAATTAGCCATTACCTTGCACTTTCCTTTGGTTGAGGGTACGCTTATCCTCTTGTATAATGACCATAGTATGTTATTAAATTATACCAGAACCATATTAATATTTATTATATCATTAATTATTAATTTATGACTTTATACAACTTATTTGATAATGATTTCCATGTTAAATTAACATTTCAGGTAATAATTGCTTTCTTTATCATACGTGTTTTAACATGTTATTCTTGATCATATCATTTAGATCATGATTTAAATACTTAGAGAATATAAAAATTGATTTAGATATCATATATATTTAGAATATAAATATTTATAATAGATAGATATATGAAATGGAAGGCACTATTTATGGAGACGGTAGGCCGTACGTACGCATAAACATTGTTACCATTTTCATATCGTATTGAACGGAAGTAAGTGAATAAGATATATGTAAGTATATATATATCTCTAGAAGAATTATTATTTCATATATTACATACTTATTAATAATATATATTTTTATAATCATCATTGAATGGTGAACGCGGAAATCAATCTCATCGCCTCTTAGAGACGGAAATTGGTACGTACGCATGAGCGACTATATCATTATATTGATGGTGAAATTTTATATAATTGGATAGTATATAATATAAAAAAATAATTAAAATGTTATATTTATTATTTAAATCAGTTATATTTATTATTATACCCATCCAAATAATGAATTGTTTGAATAACAAACTACACCATGACATGGAGACGGGAAGCCGTACGTACACACGTATGGTGACTTTTTAATTTAGAGGATGGATAGAATAACAGATATGGTTGTATAATATTTATAATAAAATCAAAATATGTAGGAGGTATTGGAGTTATTATTTTGGTATGGAAACAATAATGAAAGAGGAAGTGGAAGATGAAAAGAGCTTGAAAGAGGGTGGTGAAATTATTACCTCTTCTTCGGATGTTTCCAATTGAGTTGATCAAAAGGGAACCTTAGGTAGAATTTCTGATCAAAGTAAGGAATCTAGGTCAGAGATAGTAATTTTGGGAGGATATTGGGGTAGGGTTTGGCTGAGCCAAATGTATTTGGTGGTGTGAGTTTGAGTGAAGGGGAAGTACCATTTTATAAGAGAGGTGAGGGTCACTTTTAGAAAAGCTTGAAATATTATTTTATAATAAATTCATTTTCACTTTATAATGGCTCAAAATGATTTATTTAAAATATAAGGTGGGGATGGGTTTCAAAAATCTCAACCAATAGGTTTTAGACAAGTTTAGGTTACCATTTTAACCTTATTTTTAGATTTAACTCTTAGTTAAATAGTTTAACTTTTACTGTGTCTTCTTGTATTCTTACACTATATGGTTGATAAACCTACTGTAAACTTCCAAGAAAACCTAAAGTGGTTAATTAAAAAAATATATATTATTATTTAAGAACTTTTTCCAAACTGTAGATTTTTATTAATATTATATCAACAAATAATATAGTATTTGTTTTAAAAATTAATTTATGTCAATTTTGACACTATTTGGTATTTTGTTTTTGTGAAAGTCATAACAACCTTATCACTTAGAAAATAATTTATCTAATAACCCTAAATTGTTAGATTGACCTATAAAACTTGTGTAATTCATCAGAAGACTCAATTTACTTTTATTTGGCTATTTATTATATCAATAATTTTTATATTTCATTAATAAGGTAATTACTGCATCATCATTGTGTCATAAATAAATTGAATTATTTAATATCTAAAAATTATAAATAAAATACCATTATGTAGGAAATCATTTTATATTTATAATTAATGTTTATAGTTAAATTTATATTGTGTTTATCCATATATTAAAGATGGTTTAGTTATAAATCTTTGAATTTAACACTTTTAACTCTTCTTTAAATAAAATAATAATAAATGTCCTAATCTAATAAAAGTGGAACAAAAAGGATCATATTTTATCCCTAATGTTGTTTTTGGTTGAATTACACTTATCCAATAGAATTCTGACATGTGTTATGGAAATTGTAATATCATTTTTACCTTTAATTATCGTATTTACTTTTAACCATAGTAAATAAAAGTCAAAAGTTACTATTCACCAAAAATTATTTTCATCTTATTGAACAACATTTTACTTACTTATATCAACCATGTCTCTCATATTTTTGAAATTCAACTCACAATAATTTGTAAAATTATGTTTTATGCAAATTTGCAAATGCTCTTGGAAGTTGAGTAAAAGAGGTTAAAAGGTTCAATAAAATTTTATACATCTAATTTTGTTGTAAAATGACTCCAATTAATTACATTTAACTTATATAGTTATTATATATATATATATATTTTCTTAAAATAAATTTAAATAAAATAAATAATTATTTAAATAAAAAAGTGGGTTTTAAATAATAACGCAGTGTTTTTCACTATTCATCAAAAATTGAATTTTTTCAGAAAGATACAAAAAATTAACCCTAAGATAATTTTGATATTAAGAATTTAAAAATTAAGTCTATTTTACCAAATTAAAAACATAGAAGTTTCATTTATTAATTTAAAATTAATTCCCGTTGTCAAAACCAAACAGCGGGTTTTAAAAAGTAAAAACTATCAAAAGATTGACATGTGTTTATGTGAAATTTAAATGTGAAATTACTTATAATGAACTAAATTGTATTAAATGATAAAAATATAATCTAATTATACTTCCAAACATTTAAAATACATAATCTAACACTAGAAATTATTTCAATTAAAATGTTGTTTTCAATTAAAACATAGTATTTTTCACTATTTGTCAAAATATTAAAGTTATCAGAAAAGTACCAAAAAATTATCCGAACTAAATTTTTATGTCCCGCTTCTAAAGAAGAATTTAATTTAATTAAATTGAATATATAAAAGTGTCAAATATTGGTTTTAAAAAGGGTTCCCCATTAAAAGACGGTAAAATTGCATTTTTTGAAAAATACTTCTTTTATATGAAAAAATGAATTTGTTCTTATAGTATGTCTAAGAAACACATAATATAGATGTTAAAATTATATAAAGTATATAGGATTCAAAATGCGGTTAATACTATTCATAACTGCTTTTTGAACGGCTAGTTTGGAAAGTTGTGGTGCGCTTGAACTCGATGTTGCAGGTAGCACTAACTATTGAATTACTTTAATGAGATAATGTACTATGAAATCTTGGGGTGTTACATTCTATATTGAAAAAATTCTAAATAGTTTTACCTCTAGTTGGAATTTAATTTAACGAGAATTGTTAATGTCATCTAGAGAAATAAAACCCTTCTCTCATGGGAGCTTCTTCCATAGTGGGAGGAATGTATTATAGATCTCTACTCAATTAATTTTTTTCTTGATGCACACCTATAAAAAAAATTCACTTATATAAAAACATTCTAATGAAGGTATTCTTTGTAATTCCTTTGTCTAGTTTGATTTAATGTCATGGGATATTTATGATGTGGTGGAGAGGGATTAATGTGGAAACCCCACAACCCAACTCTTGTAACATTCTTTCTTATATTTTAATTGGATAGGTTATTTTGTCCCGGAATGTCTTTATAAATTATTATTATTATTATTCTTATTATTAAATTTAATATTTTTTTTGAAATTTAATGTTTAAAAATGTTTATTTTCCACATAGCAAGGTTGGGTTCTATTTCCTATGACTTCAGTAGAATCTCTATAAATCATAATCATTCACTATCCATGTATTGATTTCACTAGAGGATAAGGATTTTTATCTTCATCATTCATGAACTGTCTATTCATTACCATCACTGCATCAAGTTGACACTATATCTCATCCTTTTCAGTTCAAACTGAGATAAAATCCCTCTCCTACCTTGTGTAGTATCAACACAACACCCGTTTTACAACAAAGACATCACGAGATTACTCTACTTACCACCATCACCAACAACATTAATGTTTCTAGGATCCTAACCCCCACCTTTATTCTACCACACATCATACCATCAACACTTTATCCCAAACTCCCCGTGGTGTGGTGTATAATCTAGATTAACCCAGTCACGACCCCCTCCCCACAAAGTGTACCCCTCCTGGGCTGGCAATGTGAGAATGGAGATAATGACCCCCGAGTCCCGCCTCCAGTAGGCCCTGAGTTGGCGACTAGCACCGAGGGTATAGTAAACACACAAATGGGAGGCATTACCCTCTATGAGAATAGATGCAGAAGATAGAGATAAGATAGACACCAATCAACTCCAACTCAGAACTGGAATATAAAAGAAACCGATGTTCATATATAAAATGTTATGAAAAGGTGCTACAACTGAAAGGAAAAAAAACTACATATACCCAAAAGAAAATAAAACAGCAACAACCACAAGCCCGAACAGCTCCTGCAACTCCTTGCTAGTAGAAACAAGCTTGATCTCTAAACACCTCTAAGTGACCTGAAAAACAGTTTATATATATACGTAGGGTGAGTATGACAGTATACTCAGTGGGATCCTCCTTGAAGCCTCTCGTGCAAAGGTAAAGAAAGCATGATAAAGCACAGTTAAGAACAAGTGAAACTAACATGTCACTTAAACAGGTATACTAGGTTCCCAACCTCACCATGGATACTCTCACCAAGTAACACATAAAAGAATATAGCATATAGAAAATAATATCAAGGGTACCCTGAAAATACTTCCCCACTGGTTTTCCACTTTTCCACAATGACATACGTCTTGTGCATCTCTCTCCAAAGGCTTGCCCATATAAACTCGGGCTAACCTCCATAATCTGCACGACATGAACCAAAAAGGCCTGACCACAAACACCTGGGCTAAGCACCACACCATAATCACAACCAAAAGTAACCAGGTAGTTTCCGGGAGCCACCACTGCTCGCATAACGTGTATCTTACGACAGGTATTATACTTTAAGCCATTACAGCCCATACACCGAGTAAGGATCCTCTAGCCATCACAGCCTATTCACGTTACACCTATAGTAGTCCATAGGATACTATATCTAGAATATATGTGTGTGAGTAACCTCAAGCCATTACACCCCTCTACACACATATATGGGGAAAACTAACCGATGTGCTAAATCTCAATAGTATCTACCAAGAGAAGAGAGCAAGGTCAAAAGGGGTAGTCAGCCATTCACCCTCCCATCAGAATGTTGGGGAAAACACACCCCTAGGGCTCAGAATCATTGAGGTGCCAGTTTCCCTTACTGACAGGGTGGAGTAGCGTATAAAAACACAAAAGTACAAAATATATCATAACTCACAACCACGCTATGGGCACAACCTATTCTTAGACACAACTACAGCTAACGTCCCTCAGAATCCGGGCTTCCACTTCTAAGAATAGGTATCCTATAAGCACACAACCATAAAAAGGCTTTATTAGATTACTTCATTCCCTCTTTATCAATTCCAATGTATGTTAATTAATTCTTCAAACATTAATTAACCAAGAACAATTCCACATTAAATTCCATTACCACCACATCCCAAAATCCACCATCCCTTCAAAAGTTACAACCTCATCATTAAGTTTCAACAAACTCCAACCCCCATGGGTTAACATAATTTATTCAAACATTCATTACAGAAATACTTTCCCCATATTCCCAGGCATTCTAGAAAAGCATCCTCTGCTACTAAACACAAGGGGGATCAACACGGCGAGTAGATGTACTACTTATCGAGTTTGTGCCGCCTATAGAAAGTGTGTAGACCCATTATCCTTGGAGAGGTTAAACACAAAAAGCATGTGGCATACCCCGCGTGTCTTCACCCCTTTTGGAAGAAGGGTAGGCAAGACCAGCTTCCTTGAGCAGTGGGGAAAAACAAAGCAGATAAACAGCCAAAGAATACACAAGCATCCAAGAACCACATCCATCTCATTCTGTCATCACTTGTGTCCTCCCCGACACCCACATGCATAAACCGATGCATCTCTCCACTCTAGCCGTCATCCGCTGCCACAACCACAAGGACTCCCTACCTCCACATATCACAACACCCTCCTAGGGGAACATCACCACAAAAATAGTAGGAAAACAAACATCACATCAATTTGGGATCTTGGCCCTTTAACAAGGCATCCTGCATTCATACACAAGCACCAACAGATTTCAGGTTTACCAACCAACTGAATTAAACATGTACATCGACATCAATTTAATTAACACCAAGTTGGATCAACATCCACAACAACAACAACCGGATTCATTTACATGCCTATTTATCTTTATACAATTAATTATCAATTAATTCCAGCTTTATGTAATTTATATGTTTCATCAAGAGAATCATGCTAACAAGCAAGGCACATATATCACACTATCTAGCAAATCAAGAGGCAAACCATAATCACTGTACAAAGAAACAACATGCGATCAACCCAATTATTTTAATCTGTTTCAAGTATTTAATTTGTTCAATTCCATTATGTTCCAAAGGCCAAACCATGATAACTCTACGATTGTACATAAACAATTAGAGAGGCCTTGAATCCCCTACCTCAACGGTTTTGACGAAAACCACAACGGTCGAAGAACGCCCAAGAAGACCGGGCCGATTCACCAAGGATCCTCCCTAGATCTCTTCTCCTAACACAACACACACATAGATCTACCCATAATAGGCATAGATCTAAGATCCCTAGAGAATAGTAGTAGTAGATCTAGGTAGATCTAAGAAACCAAGCAAAAAAAGAATCACATACATCGAGAAACCGGCTTTGATTCGTGAAGAGAAGCCTCTGGATCGCCTCCAAAACGCTTGAGATAGGTTTTTCTACCTTCAAGGGAGATTAATCCTAAGTTATGGCCACTTAGGGGCCTAAACAATGCAATTAAAGGAAAAATGAGTTAGATACACAATTTTAGGATCTAAGTTTAAGTGCCCGCATGGTTAGTCCGCACAGTTTACTAAACTGTGCGCTAACTGTGTGCTAGCTTCTGCCTCTTCAAACACTCCTCAAACTGTTAGTCAGCATGGTTAGCCAAATCGTGCACTAACCATCTGTTAGCCACTACCTCCAAGACCATCCTTGCACGGTTTGGCCGCACGGTTTAGGCAAACCATGCGCCAACCGTGCGAAAGCTATTACACTTTATCTTTCTTTAAATGTCCACCCAAATGCACCCTAAGACACCTTAACCTTTCAGAACACCTCTAACACCACATTTCCAAAAAAGAATGGATCGGAGAGGTCCGTGCCATTATATCAGATACCTCTTAAAACATTCTCATCCTCGAGAATCCAAAACCCTCCTAAAGAGAAAATGAAACAGGGTCTGAACAACCACCCCTCGAGTTACCTCTCAAAAGAGAGCAAGCCACCAAAGCAACAAAGGAAGCCATCTCATAAACATGAATGTTTCATAACCACATAAGTTACAAAAATACATGAAAAGAGTTCAACATCAAACAACTCTGGGTACTGAGCACGTATCTGTGATTCACGTTCCTAGGTACTCTCCTCCATGCCACCGTACCTCCACAAGACATGAACTAAGGGGATGGAACGCCCACACAACACCTTCTCCTTGCGGTCTTGGATCTCCATAGGTCGCTCCTCAAAGGTTGCATCACCATCAACATTGATCTCTCTCCAATAGATGATGCGAGAGTCATCATCAAGATAACATCGGAGCTGCGATACATGGAAAACATCATGTATCCAACTCATCTGAGGGGGAAGTGCTACTCGATATGCCACAACTCCAACATGAGCTAACACCTCGAAAGGCCCAACAAAGTAGGTAGAAAGTTTACTCCCACGACCAAACCTTCACTGCCCATGACGGGGAGTCACCTTTAGAAACACATGATCCCCAACATTAAACACTAACGGTCTCCTTCTTTGATTAGCATATGATTTCTGATGATCTTGCGCTGCCTTCATCCTCTCACGAATCACCTGAACAATCTCTGTTTTATTCTGCACTAGTTCCAGTCCAAGAATTGTTGACCCTCCGACCCCAGTCCAGCACAATGGAGAATTAAAAGGCTGGACATACAAGGCTTCAAACGGCGCCAGACCGATGGTGGAGTGGAAACTATTATTGTAGGCAAACTCCACCAAGGGTAGGTGCCTAATCCATGAAGCTCCAAAATCAAGAACACAAGAGCGCAACATGTCTTCAAGAGTCTAGATGGTTCGCTCTGTCTGACCATCCTTTTGAGGATGAAAAGCGGTGCTAAGGCATAGCTGAGAACCGAAATAATGTTGGAGTCCTCTCCACACCCTGGAGGTAAAACGAGGATCTCGATCAGAAATGATCGTCCTAGGGACTCCATTAAGTATCACCACCTCATGCAGATACTTCCTCAACAAAACTTCCACTGAGATTGACTCCTTGATTACTATAAAGTGGTCTCATTTCGTTAAACGATCTATTACCACCCAAATAGCATCGTAACCTCCCGGAGCTCGAGGTAAACCAGTAAAAAAGTCCATTAAGATGTCCTCCCACTTCCACTGGGGAATCTCTAATGGCTGGAGAAGACCACCAGGAACACGGTGTTCGAATTTCACCAGCTGGAAGACTAAACATCTAGACACAAACTCCACAACTACATGCTTCAGCCCAGGCCACCAGAACAGACTCCATAAGTATCGGTACATATTTGTCACACCAGGATGCACCACTAAAGGAGAACCATGGAACTCTCTGGGGACCGTCTCGTGCATCACCAAGGGAACAAAAATCCTTCCATGATACAACACTCTATGTTGTTCATCCTCAGACCAACCATCAGGGGCCTCACCACAAACAACTCGGTATCTCCAGACCTCCACCTCAAGATCCCCCAACTCCGACTCTTCCACCTTCTTCACCAGGGATGGCTGCACCACCATCTGAAAAAAACAGGCTATACCCCCAACTTCTCCCATATCAAGATGTAATGCTGACAGTTCTTCCATTACTCTCCAAGAATCACCGGATTAACGCACATCAGCCACAACATTCCCTTTTCCAGGTGTATATGATATTTCGAAGTCGTATTCCTGTAAGAACTCCATCCACCGAAGTTGTCATAAGTTCAAGTCACGTTGGGAGAAAACATACCTCAAACTCTTATTACCAGTGAAAACCACAAAGTGTTCACTAATGAGGTAATGTCTGCACAACTTTAGAGAAAACACCACATCTACCAACTCAAGATCATGGGTGGAATATTTTTGTTCATGGGGATACAACTGCCGAGACCCATAAGAAACAACTGACCTCTGCTGCATGAGAATGCAGCCTAACCCTAGATGTGAAGCATCGCAGAAAACATCAAACTGGACTCCCTCAGCTGGAAGACAGAGGACTGGAGCACTTACTAACTTCTCCTTTAGAAACTCGAAAGCTGTCTGACACTAATCAGTCCATATGAATGCTTGATCCTTCTTGGTCAAATCTGTCAGAGGAGTTGCAACTCGGGAGAAATTGGCTACGAACCTCTTGTAGTAGCCTGCGAGACCAAGGAAACTTCGCACCTCGGACGATATCATGGGAGATGCCCAAGACACAACTGGTTCAATATTCGATGGATCTATAGATAATCCCTGTTGGGACACAACATGGCCCAAGAAACGGACTTCTCAAGCCAAAAACTCACACTTCGACAACTTACCAAATAGCTGATGTTTACAAGGAACTCCCAAAACAGCATGTATATGCTCTGCATGCTCCTCTTCAGATGTGGAGTACAGAAGGATTTCGTCGATGAAAACCACCACAATCATGTCCAAGAAATCATGGAACACAACATTCATCAACCCCATGAACACAGCTGGAGCATTCGTCACACCAAACGGAATTACAACGAACTCATAATGCCCATGACGAAAACGGAAAGTAGTCTTCGGGATATCCTCATCCTTCACACGCATCTGATGATATCCTGATCGCAAGTCGATCATTGAGAACCAACTTGTGCCCTTTAGTTGATCGAATAAATCATCAATCCATGGAAGAGGATAGAAGTTCATTATTGTCACTTTGTTTAAGCAATGATAATCGACACACAACTGAAAACTGATGTCAGCCTTTTTCATGAAAAGAACTGGTGCACCCCACAGTGACACACTTGGCCGAACAAAACCACACTACAACAGACCATCAAGTTGTATACACAGCTCTCATAACTCAGAAGGGGAGATCCGATATGGAGAAATAGAGATAAAAGATGCTCCTAGTTGTAGCTTGATCCCAAACTCGATCTCTCGTCGAGGGGGTAATGTTACAATCTCTTCTGGGAAGACATCATGGTACTCCTCTATGACCCTAGGAAACGCCAACTAGTGAACCTCTGAAGAACTCAGCATCATCTCATCCTCTATGGATGATAAGGATGGAACGTGCCTGTGACCCATCTGAGGATCTCACTCACCAACAGACACCACTGTCTCTCCATCCACACCAATGAAAACGACCTTCTTCCTGAAGCAATCCACGATATCCTGCACCGAATACAACCAATCCATGCCAAGGATGAAATCATATGGTTATATCCATAAACATAGGAAATCTCCCCAAGAGTGGTGTTTCCCCAACACTAGCTCATAGTCTCTACATACTTAAAACAAGTTAGATCAACCTCTAACTGGCGTAGTCAATGCAAACGGAACTGGAAGCCTCTTAACCTCAAGTCCCAAAGCATGGACAAGGGTAGGTGATATGAAGGAGTGTTTCACTCCTGAATCAAAAAAGGCATACACCAAGGTAGAAAAAAAGAAAAGGGTACCTCAAACGACATGTGGCTCGTCTGGTGCTGGAAACGCTATAGAATGAAGCTGACCACGAGCTTCTCCACAGCCTCTCTGACCCTGAAGATGACCACCACCACAGCTGCGCTCTGCTCTCTGAGGATGGGGAGAATCATGGGGTTGTCCTCTACCTGCCCCATATCCACTCTGGTGATCTAAAGTTGGTGCAAATAGCTGTTGTTGCCTCGGCTAGAACTACCTCAAAGGAGGAACATGGAGCGTAGCGCCCGGTGCACGATGACGGCTCTAAAAGTTCAGGCACTCCCGCTGCTGATGTCCATGACCACCATAAGAGAAAAAAAGCACCTGATCCCTTGGAAAAGTCCTGAGAGTTGGTACCTCTAGAGAAACGAGATGTTAAGGGCTGGGACCTACCCCCGGCTGAACAAAAAATCTTCTGCCATGAAAACTGGGAACCTTGGACCACAACTCTGCTTCGTGAGGAATCATGCTGATTCCCCTATCGTGATGATCTTTTCCTGGCCAAAGTCCTCTCGACAACCTCTGCCCTCTCCAGAACCTCGAGTTATGTCTTCAACATAAATGGGGTGACCTGGCGTTGGATCTCTGGATGTTAAGCCTCCTCAAAATGCCTCCCCCTGGCCTCCTCATCTGGTAACAGGTCCGAAGCATATCGTAAAAGGTTTCTGAAACGGATTCCAAACTCCCGAAAACTGGATCTCCCCTGTCAAAGGGTAAGAAGCTCCTGGCGACTGGACGCCTTTGCAGTCGAGGAAAGGAACTCGACTCTGAACTTTTCTCAAAACTCCTCCCATGGGATTGCTGACTCCTCACGATCCCTGGGGAACAAGAACCACCACTTCCTTTTTGTTCCATGCAAAATCATCACAGCTAAGGACACCCAGTGCTCCTTTCAAGCACGCATCGAACTGAAGCCTATCTCAACCTCCTCCAACCAGTCTTCTGGGAATGCATCTAAAACAGATCCCTCATACTTCTATAGACTTTGGTGCTGAAACTCTCGGAGTGTCTTCCTCCAAGTGTCGTCATCGTCAACCTCTACCCTACGACGACCTTCTGGAATAGCCTGCTAGGCATCTTCTACGCAAACCTGACGAGGATGTCAACCTGGAGCCATACCTGCAAAATAACAAACACTTAGAGCTCCTAATCCTGGAATATGGAAGAATCAACATTTATTAATTAATTTTTTTCTTTCATTCATTTTTGGTTAACCTAATCCAAGGTCTACCCATTCAAACACAGGCACAAAGAAAAATGATGCATGATCCTTTCCTAGGTCTCTACCCTGCAACTAGTATCACCCTATTTAGTAGCCATTGTAAACTTAAAGGTTCGTGCATCAGATCATATGGGGCCTTAAATGCCTATGTATCAGCCAGTATCCAGTGTTTAACTCACTTTCTAAACGTGAATGACACCATTTCCCTACCAACCCATGCAACCTCACCTATGTCTATCTCCAAACTCCATCCTATCCCTCAACCAGACATCTGATACCACTTTGTCATGACCCCCTCCCCACAAAGTGTACCCCTCCTGGGCCTGTAATGTGAGAAGGGAGATAATGACCATCGAGTCCCGCCTCCAGTAGGCCTTGGGTTGGCGACTAGCATCGAGGGTATAATAAACACACAAATGGGAGGCATTACCCTCTAAGAGAACACATGCGGAAGAGAAAGATAAGATAGACACCAATCAACTCCAACTCAAAACTGGAATATAAAAGAAACCCTTGTTCATATATGAAATTCCATACAAAGGTGCAACAACTGAAAGGGAAAAAACAACATGTACCCAAAAGAAAATAAAACAGCAACAACCACAAGCCCGAATAGCTTCTACAACTCCAAGCTAGTAGAAACCAGCTTTATCTCCAACCTGCTCCAAGTGACATGAAAAATAGTTTATATATATACGTAGGGTGAGTATAATAGTATAATCATTAGGATCCTCCCTAAAGCCTCTCATGCAAAGGTAAAGAAAACATGCTAAAGCACAGTGAACAATAAGTGAAACTAACACGTCACTTAAATAGGTATACTAGGTTCCCAACCTCACCATGGCTACTCTCACCAAGTAACGCATACAAGAATATAGAATATAGAAAAGAATATCAAGGGTACCCTGCTACTACTTCCCCACTGGTTTGATGCTTTTCCCCAATGACATACGTCATGTGCATCTCTCTCCAAAGGCTTGCCCGTATAAACTCGGGCTAAGCTCCACAATCTGCACCATGTGCACCACCAAGGCTTTCCCGTAGACACCTGGTCTAAGCACCACACCATAATCACAACCAAAAGTAACCAGGTAGTTTCTGGGAGACACCAAATCTCGCATAACATGTATCATACGTCAGGTATTATACATCAATCCATTACAACCCATACACTAATTAAGGATCCTCAAGCAATCACAGCCTATACACGTTACACCTATAGTATTCCATAGGATACTATATCTATAATATATGTGTGTGAATAACAAAAATCCATTACAACCTTCTACACACATATATGGGGAAAAATAACCGTTGTGCCAAATGGCACTAGTATCTACCAAGAGAAGAGAGCGGGGTCAAATGGGGTAGTCAGCCATTCACCCTCCAATCAGAATGTTGGGGAAAACACCCCCCTAAGGCTCAAAATCCCCGAGGTGACAGTTTACCTTACTAACAGGGTGGAGTAGCGTTTAGAAACACAAAAAGTATAGAATATATCATAACTCACAACCACACAATGGGCATAACCTATTCTTAGACACAACTGCAGCTAACGTCTCTCGAAATCCGGGCTGCCACTTCTAAGACTTGGTATCCTATAAGCACACAACCATAAAAAGGCTTTATTAGATTACTTCATTCCCTTTTTATCAATTCCACTGTATGTTAATTAATTCTTCAAACATTAATTAACCAAGAACAATTCCACATTAAATTACATTAACATCACATCCCAAAATCCACTGTCCCTTCAAAAGTTACAACCTCATCATTAAGTTTCAACGAACTCAAAACCCCATGGGTTAACATCATTTATTCAAACATTCATTATAGAAATACTTTCCCCATATTCCTGGGCATTCTAGAAAATCATCCTATGCTACTAAACACAAGGGGGCTCAACACGGTGAGTAGATATACTACCCGTCAAGTCTGTGCCTCATATATCAAGAGCGTAGACCCATTATCCCTGGAGAGGATAAATACAGAAATCATGTGGCATACCCCACATGTCTTCGCCCCTTTCCGAAGATAGGTAGGCATGACCGGCTGCCTTGAGCAGTGGGGAAAAGCAAAGCAGATAAACATTCCAAGAATCCACAAGCATCCAACAATCACATCCATCCCATTCCATCATCACTTGTGTCCTCCCCGACACCCACATGCATAAACCGATGCATATCACCACTCTAGGCGTCATCTGCTGCCACAACCACAAGGCCTCCCTACCTCCACATATAACAACACCCTCCTAGGGTCACATCACCCCACAAACAGCAGGAAAACAAACATCACATCAATTTGGGATCTTGGCCCTTTAACAAGGCATCCCGCCTGACAGAGATAATATTTTCATATTTATACATATTTTTTAAATTTATTTAATCACTTCACATTAATAAATTTGATTTTATTTGCATCATTTTATGACTTTTGGTGAGTTTCGAGCTTAAATGTGAAAAGTGGTTAATTCTGGACATTAAACAGATTTATATTGCCTCTATATTTCGAGCATAACTCCTACATTTGGTATCCAATTCACCTGATTCCTTTTTTTAGGATTTCATGTTTTGTGGGATAGATATAAGTCTTCAGGAACAAAATCCAATTCGAAATCCAACATGCCCAAAAAGTTCGGTCAATGTGAACACTTCTTCTGGCCGGCAAGATGGACCACACCACATTCAATGAACCATATCTTGGACCACCGGCCCCAAATTCATTGGTTCCAGCTGGGTTCGAAAGACAGATATAAGGGTAATATTATCTCAAAATATCAGAAGTAAATTCATTCATTAATTCCACCAATTGAACGGTCAATGTTGGGTTGGTGGAATAGTGATCGGCGGCCAGAATAAGTCAAGTCTACAAAATCGGCCATAACTACATCAACACGGCTCCAAATGCATTAAAACGTCATGGGTGGATGACCAACTTCATTCTTCACATCCTATAATAAGGGACCTTGGCTTCATTCGGCCAGGAGTTGGGAGAACGGAAGCTGAAATTCTGGTAGACAGATTCTGGAGGAGAAACTTTTGGTTCTTTCTTTTATTTCTTTTCTTCTTTTTAGTTTTGTAATGTATTCATCTTCCCCATTCTACTCAATTACCCTTGACTTGGTGGGGTAAATCATATGAGTGATAAGGTTGGGTTTTCCATTTTGTAATGTATGAGTTCACGCGCTTAATGTTATAAAATGTTTTCTTTATTATGAAGTTGGTTTGAATTGTAATAACAACTTATATTATCTTGTGCGATTGTATTTGATTTTATATTTTGTTGTTATTATTGATTTGTTTAACGGTAATTATATCCCTCACTAGTTTCTGGTCTATATACGATGGAATAAATCAGAACGTAGTGGTGAAGTACTTGGCGATCGTCGGTACGTGTGAGATTTGTACTGAATATTCAAGATTGTTTGGGATTAACAAGACCCGATTGAGAATTGCCTTAATAAATTGAGGGTATTCTCTAAAACTCATTCACAAAAGGATATAGATTATACCAAAATAAGATTTTAGTAAGGTTTAATCTCCCCAACATCATTAATCAAATAAGTGAGATGAAGCGATTGTGAAATCTCATTTTAATCGATTTAATAAAAAAGGAATGAATAAATAAGAACTATGATAACATTACCATTGGAAAACCAAACCCGACCTGATCACCCAATAATTATCACTATTTTTAATCACATTACTTTTCAATTTGTTTTAAATCTTATAATTTATTTCTTTATTTAGTTTTGTTTCATTGTTTTCAAAATCAAACAAAGTTAAATACAAAGTGACAAACATGATTGTTGTGCGCTCCTCTCTGGAGACAACTTAGGTTAACTACTATACTATATTTTAACTTAGTAAATAATTGTTTTTTCCACACCCCATGATAGGCTTGCATCAAAACTTGGCACCGTTGCCGGGGAGGCAGTGCCGCAATCTAATTAATAATACTTGACATTTTTTTTAAAAAAAAGTTAAAAAAAATATTTTTACATGATGTTTTCAAATGATTATTTCTTTAATTCATGTAACAACTACCCACATTTAGAACAAGTAGATGAGGCTGGTTATGATATAGTATAGATGCAAGAACTTAAAAATTACATATCAAAATAAGAGAACAAAGTAGAACTTTCATTTGAATATGTCCGTGCAATGATGGAAAAACCAGAACCTATGAATGAACTCGAGGAGGACAAGAAGGAAGATTTACCTATTGAACTACATGTGGGAGAGAAAAAAGATCTAGATAAATTCTGGAATGAGTGTGAAGAACTACTTGATCCACATATTCCTTACAAAGAAGAAGATCCAGAACCAATAAAGGAAGACACCACCAAAGCGGTGGAAGAAAAGATGAAGGAGCCTGACTACCTACCTCTATCTTGTGAAATTAAACTACAAGAGAAACCTCATATTGAAGAAGCAATTGAAGTCAAGATACTTAAGGGAGATAATCTTTTTCTTAACTCTTTTCATTCTGATTATATAGAATCTGAATTGAGTATCACCTTCCCTTGCTTGAAATTTTCAGATTTGGGAAAAAAATGTATTGCCTTGGTGGATGAGGAAAAAGAAGAAGATACACCTGAAGAAGAACATATGGAGCTCCCTAAACAAGATGAATGCTTATTAGAGGAATTTAAAGAGGAGACAAAAGTGGATTTTCATGGAGAAAAAGAGACACCAGATGCTTACTTTAAAAGGGAAGAGTTTGATATTGATTCATCATGTTTTAATTTTATTCAAATAGAATTACACTCTGATTTTCCCTTTGACTATTATTTTGATGTAGCGTGACTTGAGGAACCACTGGAGAATGAAGAAGAAGTTGTGAAAGTGGAAACCCATAAAGAGGAGGAATCATTCTTTATCCTAACCCCACCATGCAAGATTAATATCATTTTCATAAGGGTGGAATTGGTGTACTGTATACATATACTCCTCAACATAAAGGAAGAAGTTGAAGTTGGAAAAAAGAAGTTCTGGTGGTTCATATTAATGAAACTTCACCCACCATCAGATTGGGGATAGCCAACTGAAACTGCCCATCTGGAGGCAGTCAAAACCTGGGGCCCACTTGGGGGATTAAACCAAGATCTATCCTTCTATTCTCAATACATTTCTATTTTCTTTACTTTTAATAAATTTATTATGTTTTTATTATCTACCTTTGTTTGTAGGTTTTTATGTGTGCAAAACTTAGGAGCTTAACTCAACATTGCACTACCAATAAATCAGGATGTACCTTTCCTTTACACTTTATTGACTGCTATGATTCAATTAAAAATACTATTACATGTTAAATAATTTTGAATGCATTTCGGACACTGCATCATTTAAGTATGGGGGAGGGAACCTTTGTCGTTTATGATATTTATGTGTTTTTTGTTTTCCTATTTGTTTTTAAAAAAACATGTGAGTGTTTAAAATTTTGTGTGTTTATTTTTTAATTTTTGTGTGTTTTTGAAACTTTTGAGTTGAAATGATTATCATTGATATTTTTGAAACCCATCTCCATGAGTGAAATAATTTATTCCTTGAAACTGGGCTTAAATGAATGCTGATAATGACTTTGTTTCAAGTTCAATTCTTTATGAATTTCATGAAAAGTACTTAGATTTTTGAATCTCATGCCATATCTTGCTGTCTTTATATTTGAAATCACTTTCTCGTGAGGCTTATGAGCCTATTATTTTCATATTCTATACATTCACCTCACTTCTTGGGAGAACCAAATCATGCTTGATTTAACCAGAATTTGATTTATTCCTGTCAAGACTTGAGGTTTTGAGGTACATGTGTTTTAAATGATTGAGAAATATCTTTGATTTTAAAGCCCCATTTTCAAAATAATCCTTTTTATAATGGCCCACCTTGTACGTTTAATCCATGTATCCCATAGAATCCAAGAACATCCTATTAGGTTAGCCACAATACAAGCCAATTTTCCCTATCCAACCTGCTCTAGAAGTGAAATTGCATAATCTAGTTGAACTTAAGTGTGGGGGAAGCTGTCTTGTGTTGTACTACATCATTTGGAGAAAATTTTGGAGGAAACTAAAATGTTGAGGAGATTTTATTATTGGTGAAAAAAATCAATCAGTTGAAATTTGTTCCTTTTCTGGAGCTTTCATGTATGAGAAGCTGTGCCTTTTTGGAGCTTCCAATGGAGAAAAAAAGTTTTGCCTATTTGGAGCTTTCACGAAAAATCACGTTTTAGATGATTGAAAATATTGTTGCTGAAATAATGAATGGTGTGAAATTTCACTAATTTTTCATTCTAGTGGAGCTGATTTACTGCAAAGGGGAGTGAGGACGATACCATATTTAAGTTTAAATTATAATAATGCAATTTTTCTTCAAAAAGAGCCAAGCACTCCTTATTCAGCCACATAATTTTTCAAATCTAAATCCAACCAACCTAAAGCCACAGAACAACCTTTATAAACTCCTCATGATAAACATATGTTCTTGACTCACATCGGGTGAAGATGTAGGAATTTATCAAGCCTATGGTGACCCTTGCATGAGTATTGGATGAGAAAGACATTGCTGAAAATTGATATTTGTGTGATGAGAAAAAATGTATGTTAGGTAAGTGTTTTGTGTGCATGGGAGGATAAATGAAGAGTAAATATATTTAATAATATAAAATTATGAACTTGAAATAATAGTGTTTTATGAGGCATGATATCTTTTCTTTATTGGTATTAAATTAGTGGATCTCATGACGATGTGTTTTAAATTTACTATGATTTGATGTCGATGTTTACTTGTCCAGGAGTCCAAGTGCTAAGTGTGGGGGAATTGACAGAGATAATATTTTCATATTTATACATATGTTTTTAATTGATTTAATCACTTCACATTAATAAATTTGAATTTATTTGCATCATTTTATTAGTTTTGCTGAGTTTCGAGCTTAAATGTGAAAAGTGGTTAATTCTGGACATTAAACAGATTTATATTTCCTATGTATTTCGAGTATAACTCCTACATTTTGTATCCAATTATCCGGATTCCTTTTTTTAGGGTTTAATGATTCGTCGGATACATATAAGTATTCAGGAACAAAAGCCAATTCGAACTCCAATATGCCCAAATATTTCGTTCAATGTGAACACTTCTTCTGGCCGGCAGAATGGACCACACCACATTCAATGAACCATATCTTGGACCACCGGACTCCAACTTCATTGGTTCCAGCTGGGTTATAAAGAAAACTAGAAGGGTCATATGATCTCAAAATACCAGAAGTAAATTCATTCATTAAGGCCTCCAATTAAACAATCAATTTTGGGTTGGTGGAATAGTGATCGGCGGCCAGAATAAGTCAAGTCTACTAAGTCGGCCATAACGACTTCCACACGGCTCCAAATTCATTACAACATCATGGGTGGATGGCCAACTTTATTCCTCACCTCCTATAAGAAGGGACCTCGGCCTCATTCTGCCAGTAGTTAGGAGAACTGAAGCTGAACTTATGGTAGACAGATTCTGGAGGAGAAACTTTTGGTTCTTTCTTTTATTTCTTTTCTTCTTTTTATTTTTGTAATGTATTCATCTTCCCCATTCTACTCAATTAACCTTAACATGGTGGGGTACATCTTTTGAGTAATTTTGGAAGGTTGTGTTTTCCATTTTGTAATGTATGATTTCATGCGCTTAATGTTATAAAATGTTTTCTTTATTATGAAGTTGGTTTGAATTGTAATAACAACTTATATTATCTTGTGCGATTGTATTTGATTTTATATTCTATTGTTATTATTGATTTGTTTAATTATAATTATATCCCTCACTATATTCTGGTCTATATACGATGGAATAAATCAGAACCTAGTGGTGAAGTACTTGGCGATCGTCGGTACGTGTGATATTTGTACTGAATATTCAAGATTGTTTGGGATTAACAAGACCCGATTGGGAATTGCCTTAATCAATTGAGGGTATTCTCTAAAACTCTTTCACAAAAGGATAGAGATTATACCAAACTAAGATTTTAGTAAGGTTTAATCTCCCCAACATCATTAATCAAATAAGTGAGATGAAGCGATTGTGAAATCTCATTTTAATCGATTTAATAAAAAAGGAAAGAATAAATAAGAACTATGATAACATTATATTTGGAAAACCAAACCCGACCTGATCACCCAATAATTATCACTATATTTAATCACATTACTTTTCAATTTGTTTTAAATCTTATAATTTATTTCTTTCTTTAGTTTTGTTTCATTGTTTTCAAAATCAAACAAAGTTAAATACAAAGTGAAAAACATGATTGCTGTGCACTCCTATCTGGAGACAACTTAGGTTGACTACTATACTATATTTTAACTTAGTAAATAATTGTTTTTGCCACACCCCATGACAGGTGTGTGTCACCACCTTCATACACAAGCACCAATAGATTTCAGGTTTACCAACCAACTGAATTAAACACGTACATCGACATCAATTTAATTAACACCAAGTTGGAACAACATCCACAACAACAAAAACCGGATTCATTTACATGCCTCTTTATCTTTAAACAATTAATTATCAATTAATTCCAGCTTACGTTCTTTATCAATTTCACCAAGAGCATCATGCTAACAAGCAAGGAATATATATCACACTATCTAGCAAATCAAGAGGCAAACTGTAATCACGGTACAACGAAACAACATGCGATCAAACCAATTCTTTTAATCCAGTTCAAGTATTTAATTAGGTCAATTCCATTGTGATCCAAAGTAAAAACCATGATAACTCTATTATTTCCCATAAACAATTAGAGAATCCATGAATCCCCTACCTCAATGGTTTTGACGGAAACCACAACGGTCAAAGAACGCCCAAGAAGACCATGCCGATTCACCAAGGATCCTCCCTAGATCTCTTCTCCTAACACAACCAAGGCCAAAGATCATTATAATTGACATCCACACACTTAGATATACCCATAACAGGTGTAGATCTAAGATCCTGAGAGAATAGGAGGAGTAGATCTAGATAGATCTAAGAATCCAAGCAAAAATTATCACATACCTCGAGAAACCGGTTTCGATTCACGAAGAGAAGCCTCCAGATCACCTCCAAAACGCTTGGGATAGGTTCTTCTACCTCCAAGGGAGAGTAATCCTGAGTTATGGCCGCTTATGGGCTTAAATGAGGTGATTAAAGGCAAAACGAGTTAGATCCACAATTTTAGGATCTAACTTTAAGTGTCTGCACGGTTAGTCCGCATGGTTTACTAAACCGTGCGCTAACCGTGCGCTAGATTCTGCCTCTTCAAACACTCCTCGCATGGTTAGTCCGCACAGTTAGCCAAACCATGCACTAACTGTGCATTAGCCACTGCCTCCAAGACCAGCCTTGCACGGTTTGGCCACAAAGTTTAGGCAAACCGTGCACCAACCGTGCGAAAGCTATAACCCTTTTGCTTTCTTTAAATGTCCACCCAAATGCACCCCAAGCCACCTTAACCTTCCAAAACACCTCTAATTTCACATTTCTACAAAGGAATAGACCAGAGAGGTCTGGGCCATTACAAACCCCTGATACAACCATTTCCAATCACAACAACATGTCAGAATTTTAGACCTCCCCTCCTTTCATGTGACATCATACTATAAAATAAGCATTTACATACCTCCCATTGATTCTATATCCTTATACTAGGACACCTCCCTCATGCTTGTACCACACTAAAAAAAACTATGAACAAGTAATACTGCACCATCCAATAGATCACTGGCACATTCCATTCATGTGCATGATATTTCACTTAGATTTTAGATATCAATGTTCTTTGTTATGTGAATTTATAGACATGTCACAAGTGTTTTTTATGTTCCCTTCATGTAATTTCTAATTTTTTTAATGTTTAGTGATCTTTCCCATGCATTGACAACATGTTTGGTGGTTCGCATTGTTATTTCAGTAATCAACAGAGTGATGTTTTTTTAGAAATTTTTATTGGTTAATTGTGGAGACCATTATGTAAACATGAACATGATGATATCTATTTATTAAATTGTTTGTGTTGTTATTTTGTTATGGTTGACTTACATCATCAGGTTAGAGCATTAATTAGGTGACTATTTGTGCATGAACACTATTTTATTATCCAGGTCTGATTTTGAGTTGAATTTAAATTTTTTGGATTGTCCTTTCATTAAATTATATTTGTTCCTGAAAAATTGACATATGAGATTTTCACACACGATTTGATGCATGTTTTTGTGATAACTAATAAAAAATCATTGGTTGGAGAAAATAAAAAAAACTATTTTTTCATAATATAATCACATGCATGAGATAATCATTATCCGTACATGAGAAAATTTATAATAAATAAATATATTAATTGAAAAATTAGTATTTTCTGTTATTTATTTGAAACTCATGTATGTGACACCAAAAAAGTGATCTTATGCACACAAAATCAACATTTATAGAAACCATACTTTGCGAGAAACAAGTCTATATAATTGATTAATTCATTTAGTAGTGAATCATGATACTAATTATTCATAACATAGGAGAACAAGACATTGAATAATTTGTGTTATAAATCATATTACAATTTAACTCCATTGAATGGAACTCCATGATATTTTGTATAAACTTTTAGTTAGTGATGATTAAGTAAATAAACAAGTATATGTGGAAATAAAATTATTGACATCATGTATACCTAAGATAGATTCTTATCTCTAACACTTACATCTTAACTTCCCTCTATTAGGTTAGTTTTAGTTTATTTAAATAGTTATTTATTTTAAAACATTTATTTATTTATCATAATACAAACTTCATCAACATGAAAATTCTTTATGGATGATACTAATATTGTCTACACATATTATCTATGTGGGATCAACCATAATTATACCATTATTGTATTTAGTTGGTATAAAATATTATAATTTCGACATATGTGATGATAAGTACCATAAAAAAGTATGATTCACTTGAAAAAGAATATGATGCTTCACTATCGGATGAGGAACATTAATTGGAATTAACACATCATCTAGAAGTTTGTGGAAGATAGAGTGTTGAAACTATGAATGGTTGAAGAGAATAATAATTTGGCTGATACGTTGGATATGGTTATTACACAGGAAAGTCTGGAGCATCAGTTCACTTCAGTGGTTATTGTATAACAGGGAGATAATGATATATCAGAAGGTTTTATAAAATAGAATAGTATAAATAAAGATAGGATATTGTGGAACTTAGTGTTAGTGATCTAGAGTACTTGGTACTGAATCCTGGAAATGTTTTTTCAAGTGGGAGATTTGTAGGCATGGTTGTGTGGGAATTTGTTTTCCATCTAAGTATAAATGCATTCAGAATGAAGAAAAATTTGAAAATATATACGAAGCTAAATACAAGATTAAAAATTAGAACCTAAAGTTTGAAACTGTAAGAATTAGTTCCAAATTTTAGATGATGAGAATTTCTAGAGATAAGAATGAGTCCAATTATTTTTACAAGTATAAAATATAGAGGATGTGTTTTGGAATATTTTTTTGATGTGGGAAAAGCATGTGGATTAATTTAAAGTAGATTAGTATTCAGGAAATGGATCAATTTAGGTGGTATACATCAAATGGTATCATAATCAAGTGGAGGGATGTCTATGAAGATCTGATGGTGGTGGAATTGGTTTGATAGGATGTTTGTTGTAATGCTCTTTTATAAATAAATAGAGTGAGGTCATTTTCACTATACTAGAAATATGAACATTTAAGCTTCTTTGAACATGTGATTTGAAGTGTTTCATTGTAACCTATTGTTTTCTCTATTATTGAAGTTTTCCCCATTTAATAGGATAATGGATTGAAACACATAAATTCTTGTGTTCCTTTATTGAATGATTTTATTCTATTTATTTTTTGTTCCATTTGGTTTGTTTATTGTGAGTGACTATAAGTTTTTGAAAGGTGTGTGGTTGGGGAGCTTCTTCTTCTTAGTTTTAAATACACATATATGTAGTGTCATGAGGTCAGAACTTTTTAATTACCTAATTTCTCATTTAAGGGGACAGATGTTCAGTGGTTCTGAATCACTGCTTCTTACATATGAAATATAAGTATAAATACATACATACATACCTAAATAAATATATATATATATAAGTATACCTACAGGGTAAATTTAACACTGTAATTTTACAATATTCATACATACATAAATACATTCATACATATATATATATATATATCATATGTATAATAACTAAATAATGTGTGTGTGTAAAATATATACAACTATTTATAATATTTGAATAATATATATTTTTATAAAGAATAATTATTACATTTGTTTATAAATCCATTATTTATTATGAAAATTTTCTTTAAAAATTTATGCTACATGTATGCATGAATTTTTATATGTGAATATAGCATTTACAGAAACACATGCACATCCACACACACACATGCGCACAAAATTATTAATGTGTGTGTGTGTGTGTTTGTATGAATGTGTACATGTAAATACATCATGAACACACACACACTTATACTCACACACAAACATTAATACTCATAAATTGTTTGCTAAAAATTTATAACACACACACATATGTTTATACATACATATGTATCCACATATATATTTTTATAAGTATTTTAAAATATACATAAATATATATAAATATATAAAAAACTAAGTGTAAAAACCTAGGTAATTTTATGAAAAATTATTTTCATGCATTAGTAATATTCATTAATTATATTTTATATAACTATACTAATTATAAGAATATTAGATAAATTTTCAGTCAAAAGGAAAACACATTATTTCTAACCAAGTTGGATTTTCCCGATTTTATGGTTCTATATAAAAGTTTTATGAAAAAATTATAGAATTTTAATTTTTAAAAATAAACTTAATTTTTGAATTCAACATTTCAAAATTATGTAAGGATATATTTTTGAGTATTTTATAAAAATTTCATTTTTTATGAATAGTGAATAATACTTATTTTTATTGAAAACTATCTCTTATTTTCCCATATTTATAAAGTCATGTTCTATATTTGATCAGTTGTAAAATTTCTTTAGATTCTTCTGATTAAACATAATCCAATTAATGTTATTAGAGTAAACAATATACTTTAAATCAGTATAAAATCTTTTTAATACTTAAAAAGGTATTTTTCTGAAATATTGTTTTTCAACACATTTTTTATGGGTTTAATTTAAAAATAAATTCTTCCAATTATGTGAATTAAATTTGATAAAATTTATAATATTTTTATTAATAATAATATTTATTATAATGTAATATGTTCACCTTATATTTTTGTCATAATGAATTGTAAAAATAGTAAAAATTTGTTTCCACGTTTAAGGTTAAAACATGTTTAACATGCGTTAAACTTAAGAAATTATGGTTAAAATAAGATATAAACTTCTCTAAATTATATTATAAAGAAGAATTTAAACCCTGTATCATCTCTTAATTTTTATTAGTCAATTTTGGAGTTATTTTCCTTAAGTAAGGCATTAATATATTTTAATCATTTAAAAAATTTCCTGTGCGTAATCTCCCCACATATAAATTAAAACCCCCTCTCCTATCCTCTCCAAACTTCAAAAACATTTTTGTTTGAGAAATACCTAAAAAAATACCTTCCTTACATCCTTCCACATGTCCTAGATGCCTCGTTTTGATTATAAAACCATCATAGGAAGGCATTAGATTACACATAAAGAAGTTCTCTCGAGAACAATTATAGTTCTTAACTAGGAATTATTGTTTTATTTCTTCTTCTACCGCCTTAAAATATTCATCAAACATGATAAAATAATAAAACAAATATCTTAAATATATTTATATATTTATATGTTAATGGAATAACGAATATCCATTCCCTATACCACCAAATGGGAAATGAAACCGTCATTCATGTGTACATTGGACAACCACCTCGAGAACCGAAGTAATTCGTTTACCATAACCACATATTACATCTAGTTATAATAATGTATATAAGGTATATATATGATAATAATAACATATATATCATTATTAAAATATAATATATTATATTTTTTCTTACATTTATATTCACTAAAAATGATAAAGTTGGTTGTGCGTACCTGTAGATTCCCATCTCTATGAAGAGATGTGATTAGTTTTTCATGAACAGATCACATGAAAAATATATAAAAATTTATTTAATGAGATAATATAATATTTATGATTTATTAATAATTATCTAAATATAAATTGATACTTACATATTTTCTTCATGTTCTTTGAAAAGTGAAAACGTTACTCATGTGTATGTATGCCTACCGTCTCCACGATTGTAGCATAATTTATCTTTCCATAAAAGTATTTTACATTGATTTTAAAAGTATAATTATTGTTTAAATATTTAAATTATTTCAGAACTATTATTTTTTATATTATGTAACAATGACCTCTTTGGCCATAGACAACCAACTGAAGTAATTTCAGACCTATGAGCTGAATATCGTCAAAACATCTGATGTGAACTTAATTGATTAAGTAATTTTATATAACATGGTAATAAATAAAATAAAAGGAATAATAAAAATGAAAATTTTCTAATTCCAGTAAATAATTAACATATGTTTATTATTTAACAAGATAAAAAAATGTACATGACCAGATATAATCGAGGTAAGGGACACTTTACCTTAATGCCTAGTTTTAAATGTTTTAAAGATTTATTTTCTAAATATTTTTCATCCAAGACTACATTTTTTAAATTATTTTTTTGATGTATTTATATGCACATGAATAAATTATAAAATACATTTTATGTAGTTTTAAATGTTTTAAGAAATTTTTATGAACAAATTTCAGAAAATAAGTTGATTTCTTGCATAAAAAGATTTTTAATTTGAGTTCAAAGTTTATACTAATAGTGTCATATTTTTTATGAGTATTTATGGACTAACAAGTTTGTTTTTTTATTTTTATATATCCCTTATTGAGTTTTTTATATGCGTATTTCATTTTCAAATTTTATTAATACGGTTTTAAGAATGAGTTGTGACAAAGATCAAGTCAAGATGAAAATTGTGAAGGTATGTCATGAAAAGAAAACATTGCATATCTTAAAAGTTGAGTATTGTGGGAAAATGGATATTGAGTGGAATTATCCACTTTGTGATTAATATTTATTTATATAAGGATGATGAAATAATTATATAAAACTCTAAACATAAATGATCTCTAGGAATATATGAAAATGATGTTTTTTAAATAATCAATTTATGGATTGTCTATGTTAGGGTCCTGGTACAAAGTATACACAAACATGAACATACATTAGCTTACCTACATATATATATGTATATATATATTCACGTGTAAAAACTAAATAATGTGTATATATATTTTTATATAAAAAATATCACGTATATATATATTTGAAAACATTTTAAAAAATTTACATATATATGAACAAACATATTTTTAAATATTAGTTTTATTTTATATTAATCTGTTTGTGTGGGTGTGTATTATGAACATGTGTTTATATTTATTTATAAAAAATAAATAACTCATATTTATATATTCATTTTTATTTATTTTTATTTATATTTATTATTTTATATTTTACTATTTTAAATCTTGATTACAACACGAATATATGTATATATATATTTTAAAATAAAAAATGTATTTACAATTATTTTTATTTTTATTGTTGTTTAATTGATATTATATTTAGTTTTATATGTCATTGTTTGTTTATTTAAAATTTTTAAAAATAAAATATTATTTTTGAGTGGATTATTTTCACATTTGAGATAAGGATTCAAATCTGATGGAGAATCAAAGGGATAATGCTATAATAAAACAATAAAGTATTGCAAATGAGATATTCAACCTTCTGATTGTGTAAGGATCCACTCAATGGTCAGAGTGGTGTTCATTAGCTGGAGGTGTCCAGTGCAAGAAGGGGTTTGAGATGAGGGGTTAGAGCTTGGGTGGATGCTATTTTGGTGGATATCTGGATATCGATTGAATCCATTTCTCTACTACTTCAAGATTAAAAAATTAACCCTAAAATCTGGAGAAAAATGTTTCCCTATCTAGGATTTATTGAAATTATTTGGTATATTTCAGTAAACATTCACTACAAGAGTTTAAGGTAATTTTAATGAGGTATTTGTGATAGACTTCTATTGAAAAAATTTCATTTTTATGGGAGTCTGTCACAAATGCCCTATCGGAGATGGTGGTGTTGCAAATGTGTTTTTTGCGATGAACAAAAGGTCTCTAAAAAACACTCACATCGGTGTTTTAAATAAAATTCTACGATGTTCAATCCTAAAAGGTTAGAAATTTATTTTCGACGAATTTCTACATCCATCACAAATAATAAATTTTTCCAAAAAAAATAAAAAATAAGAATAAAACTAATTAAAACTATATTAAAAAATATAAAATACAATAAATAATAAGTTAAATATATATTAAAAATGTAAATATTAAATAACAATTTTAGTTTACAAAATAAATATACAAAAAAATAATTAGAATGATTTAAATTATTGAAATTAATTAACATAGTAAATATATATAAAAATAATAAAACCAATATATATTTAAGAATAATTATAAAACCTAAAATTAATTACAATGTGTTAAAAACATTAAAAAAATTAATAAATTTACAAATATTAAAAAATCATTATAGAAAATTAAACAAATTAAATCATACATTAAAGTAATACAGCTTTTAAAAAATAACATGTCTGTCATACCAAATTACAAAAAAATCATAAAAACATCATAAATGGTAAACTATCATATGATAGAGTAGGATCAGTCAAAGGATTGAGGAGAGGATCCTTTGATTGAATAGGGGAGAAAAGTCCTTACCAATGCCACACACAAGTCACTGAATATACTCCATCATCTGCTCATCTCTCATACATTACTGCTCATGGTCCTCCTCCCTCTCATTATGAATCTCTTGTATCATCTCATCATAAGCTCTCAACCTCTTATCATACTGTGTAGTGGACGACAATGTCGATGATGACTCTCCACGATTTCCCTTTGATCTCACTAATTCCATCGCAGATGTACCATAATAACCCATAGGTGTCATTCAAGAACCAATACCAATCACTCGACCTTTCCCGACACCCTATGAAGATGCATGTATCCAAGCCCCCTCATCGAACCATCAATCAATAGGGGAATCTTGTTTAATCTCAAATTTACTCTCTCGTAAATGAGAATCCATATCCTCATATGTTTCCTTTAAATATAGTGTCAACTTAGAATAATGGAAAATTTAATATTCATGAAATTTTTAAACAAAATCACAATCCAAAATATGTCATTTTTGTTCACCAATAACTTATCCTTTATAGGGATCAGTATACGTCTTCTTTTAAACATAAACCTCCATAATATATGGGTCAGTAGCGACCTTTATAATATAAAAAAGATGTTATAGTTAAAATATATATAGATTAATAAATAATATCACCTACCTTATTTTGTTGTTTTATTCGAAATGTATGACTCTCAGCCCTATGGGTGACATATTGCGTCCTCCTGCTCTGATGTCCAGCTGATGATCTTCTCTAAATGTCTCTCCTAGGCAGAAGGAGGACAACCTATCCAATAATTGAGCTAATATATAGTCAGGACGATGGTATATAGAATACTGGTTGAAGATGGGAGAACTAGTTTTATCCATAGCTCACTTTATGGTGTTGTATATAAACTGAAAAAAGCACTCACATGTACACTTATCACATTCCCTTTGATAAGACTTCCATGACTATCAAAAATCAAAGAAAATAATTTCTACCAGACAATTATAAAATGTTACTAATTAAACATGTTTTAAAAAATTATATATTATTTGACAACATATAATCCATCAGTTGAACATATGGTCATGGACAGTGGTGGGTACTAGGTCACATGACACCCATGGCTTAGAAAAATAATTTCTCAGAATCGCACCAGCTTTCCTAATAGCTAAATATGAAAAAATATGGAAATTGAAACAAATATATAATCATAAAATTACTATAAAAATTAATACACTTTTTTGATATAATGTAATTATATTAAACAATTAAAAGCACCTCCATAAACGAGGATCAAAATAAACATATGGTCATCTTTCTAGAATAGGATATGGAATCAGTAATTGAGCAAGACCACACCCCCTCCTAATAGGTGCACCAGCCTGAAGAGGAGGATTGTAATTGGGCTCATCAGTAGGAAGTCTAACATTAGTGAGAGAATGTAATATATCATTAGGATCATATCCATCCATATGAAACAAATATTATCACAAGTTAGATATTGTTAATACAAATATAAAATATAAAAAACTAATAAATTTTAGAAAAAAACAATTTTACCTGTAACAAATATTTAATAAAATTATTTAATTTAAATGACTATTAAATATCATGATATAATAATTAACTATAACCAAATACCATAATATAATACATCAATTATCATCTTCATCACCATTTTATCACCATCAATCATATTCAACATTGTCAACTTCCATACCACTTTTAGTTTCATCATTCCTTATTGATTCATCAAAATTATCTATATCATAAGCACTTAATTGGGGGGGTTTCATCATCGATATTTATATCCCATCAGGTAAGAGATATATTTTGGGATGTTTCTTAAAAAATTTCTATATGTTTCACTTCTACAGAACCATTTTTATTTTCAATAAACTGATTGTCACGTGATTTTATTTTTATCACAATACACCAGTCCATCAAATACCTTGAAACATCACATTAATTTTAATTGTAAAATTTATGTTCCTGATATTCCAATAGAAATGATTCATTTATTGTAAGGATATTGTTATATTTAGTGTCAGTGACTTCGTGACATGGATGTACTTGTAACCCCCAATTAGTATCAATCCAATGACATTTATATATTGTTATAAAATTTGTTCCCAGATAACATAATTCAATTATTTCATCTAGTATACAATAAAAGTAAACTTCAATTTCCATATAATGGTATCTTTTTAAATGAATTCCACTATTAAATGTTTTCTTTGAGAAAACATATATGAATGTATGGAATCAGAATCCATTAACCACATACCCATTATATGATTTTACCAATTTTTATGGATAGTTTTTGAGAACACATGGTTGACTATCAATTTTATTTTCATGTTTTGTTACCTATGAAAAATTAAAATTATTAATAATAGATGTCATTGAAAATTTAATTTAATATTCGATCGAAATAAATATATCTTACTGGTCTTTGAAACCAATTTTCCATATTTTGTTGCCAAATTTTTTCAAGAACAGTAGATGTAATTTGTATAAATTGATTGCTGATATGGACATCATATAGTGTAAAAAAAAGTAAATGTAAATAAATATATATTTTAAAAATATCTAAGGAAAAAAGTAGTACTTACTGCACAAATTGATTCATTTCTTCACAATTCAGCAGAAAATAAGTATGAAGTCTATATAGTTCTTTATCTATATGACATCACTCATGATATCCACTGAATCCATGATTGGCCTGATTAAAAACTGATAACTAATAGTCTATTACATCATAAAAAATTTTCTCATTACAACCCAACGATGAAGTTTTAAAGTATATATGGATAGAAAATTATAAGGAAAGAAATTTTAAATTTCCTCCTACAAGTAAGCTTCTATAATCAACCTTTCAAATTATGCTTTATTATGTAATTTCTTCATTAATTTTGGCATACATATCTCAAATGGATACATACACAAGAATTGTACTAGCCCTCCACATTTACAATCATATAGAAAATGAAATATTAAATGTTCCATGGAATCAAAGAATCCCAATGGGAAACATTTCTCTAATATACATAAAATTAAGACCGCATCTTTTTTTCAGAAAACTCAAAGCATTATAATATGATGATTCCTCACTAATATCTTAGAAAAATATTATATTTTGGTCAAAACATCCGAGATTGAATAATTCAAAATCCCTCTAAGACCAACTGACATTAATCATTCAATAATGACAAGACAATCATGCATTTTTAACCTAGAAATTTCGGACACAATGAGTCAAATTTGAATCATAACCATCTGGTATCCTCAAATTTCAAATCCATTGATAGAATAATAAATGGATTTCTTTTCTATATGTGTAAGATTCATTTGGATTTATTAATTTATGAGATCATTCATATTAAAATAATTGATGTTTAGGACATTTGAAAATTTTCACAAGATCTAAATGATCCATTATATTATCTTTGGTTATACTAGGTCTGTGAAGCATGGTATAAAACATGTTATAAAAAACATTCGTCTAAATATTCATTGCATCTAACATGTGAAGAACTAAAAAATAAGACAAATATGGAAGGTCCCAAAAAATATTATGCTTTATCCAATTATGATATCTCCCAAAACCATTTATTTTTTACTTGTTTATGTTTGATCCAAAAGTAACATGAGGTGATTTAAATATAATATATTTTACCTAATTACCTGAGAGAAATGATGGAGGTGCATCTATTTCAATTCGACCATTTGTAAAATTAATTATGTTCTGTTGAAAAGGGTGATCTATAGGAATAAATATCCCATGATAGTAAAAAAAACTAACCTTTATCCCATTATACAAGAATAAAGGCTTTTTTCACATCCATACAATATAAATATAATTTTATACCATGCATGATCCATCCAGATAACATTTTATATTCCAGAAAATCACTGATCGTCCATATTAATGCAACCTTTAATATAAAATTTTGATATGCAGTTATATCAATTGTAGTCAAACCATTCCTCTATAATGAAATTTACTCATTAATTAGTGGCTTTAAATAAACATCAATATTATACTTTGGATGTCCTGAAACTAATAGAATCAAATATATATATATATTGTTACATTATCAATATCCAAAGATACAATTTGTAAATAGTAATGATAATTGGCCATTACAAATATTGACTACCATGAGCAACAAAAGTAGAAAAACCATTAGTAGAAAGGACCAGCTATATGTTTCGAGGTTTGGAAGTAAAAGAAGGATGTGTCTGGATAAAATGATTCTATAAATCTCCATCATATGAATGATTTATTCATTTTTGGATGGAAATATATTATTTATTCCATTTCATCAATCTAGTTATGTTTCAAGACATAAATAAACGTTGTAAACAAGGTGTAATATGAAAATACCTCCAATGTTTCATAGGAACTCTGGACTTTCCTTATTGTACCTATGTATACTTCGATTCTTGAAATTTTGGAAAATTAACCAAAGATTCATAATCACCATAATATAAGATGACATCAACTGAACATTCATGGATCTTCTGATAAAATAGACCAAAATTATGAACCAACCATTTACATTCATAGAAACATATTGGTAATGAATTTTAATCAGGAAACAACAACATAACCAAAGATAAAATCTGATTGAAAAAAATATTAGACATTCCAAAATCCAATTTAATAACCATAAATTTTACAAAAACTTCATGTTTGATCATCTGTCTTCCTGGATATAAGGCCTCCTTAGCATATTTCAACAAATTGTAAAATTGAGAAGGTTTTGATTCAGGATTTAGAATATTATTCCCAGTTGTTTTTTTTGTAATAGAAGGGCCAATTTCCTTATGAAATAAATTATAAAATAATGGATCCAGAACCAAATTTTTTTTTCTACGGAAGTTTTTTCACCATGATGATACCAAAAAATATAATCTTTCCAAAAACCAGAACAAAATAGATAAAGTCCAACTTTGTCAAATGTTTCGAATATCATAGGATCACATTTCTAACATGAAAATTTAATTATTTCTTCACAAAGAAAGTCCTAATTCAATGATGGAAATGATATAATTGTTTTACCACCTTTAATGTAGATAGGATTTAAACCAGATTAGTTTGGATTTTTGCAATTATGTATCCAATCAATATCATGTAATAGATATTGGTTTCTACTTCCTGAGCCCATAGTTATCTAAAAAATAACATGAATAAGAACAATTATTTCTGATCATTTTGACTAGCTTTAAATTATTATTATATTTTCCGATCTTGATATATTCTATGGAATGTGAGCATAGTGGGGCATTGGGTTAGCAATAGATTATGGGGCCTGTAGAGGTCCAACATCGATTAAATAATAATATTACATATATTAAAGAAGATACATGATATTTTTTAAAAATAATAGAATATATATGCAGTTCTGTCTTATGATAAATTGGAGTTCACCGTTAGGTCTGGGATGTGGGGTTTACCCTATAGGCGACATTACATTTGTGTGTGTTGGGTGTTTATTACATTGTGGGAGAGGGTAATTAATATAATATTTTTATTATAGTTTATTGTTAAATGTTTTGTATCATTCAAATGGTGTCTCATATCATAAATTGGATATCACTGTAGGGTCCAGGATGTTCGGTTACCATTGACGCAACATTACATTTGTGTGTGTCGGGTATTTAGTTACATTGTAGGAAAAGGTAATTAATTTAATATTTTTATTATAATTTATAATAAAAAATTATATATCTTTCAAATGGTTTCTAATTTGATAAATCAGATATCACCGTTTTTCTCCGAGATGTGAGTTTTACTCTATACATGACATAACATTTGTGAGCGTTGGGTGTTTAGTGACATTGCAGGCGAGGGTAATTAAATAAATATTTTTATTATAATTTATTATAAAAAATTAATATACAACTCAAACTATGAATTATATGATAAAATAGAGATCACCATTGGGTCTGGGATGTGGGGTTTACCCTAAGGGTGACATAACATTGGAATTTATAATAATAATTACTAATATTTAACAATATCTTATATTTTTTCTTTTACAAATTTTGATAAAAATTCGTAATTTCCTAAAATTTTCAAATTATTAATATTATTTTGCAATTAAAAATTATATTTACTATATATTAATAATATTAATAAATTAATATTAATTATTATAAATTATTTAATTATTATTATTAATGTAATTTCTTATTATTTTATTATTATTTTTTACTTGTATATATGTTTTTATATTTTTTTCAAATTATTATTATGATTTTATTTTTATCAGTAATATTGAAAATTTATTAACAATAATGACTTAGTAATTATTAAATATTTTAAATTATTTCAATTAATACTACATTTTTAATAAATAATATTTTTTACGAAGTTTTAATAAGTCTTATAATTATTATATTTTTTATAAAGTGTTACAAAAAAATATCTCAACTATTATTAGCAATGTTTTTAATAAAAATTACATATTTTAAATTTTTTTTTTCATAAAACCAATTTTTTAATGTTTTTTTATAAAAAAATCTTATAAATAACATTTCGTTAAAATGAATTCTTTAAATTATATTTCTCATCATTCTTAAATAACAATCATTTCTATTTATTTCTTACATTATAAATATATAACACATAATTAATCAAATCTATTTACTTTAAATTATTTTTTACACGTTTTTTCAAACAAATTAGCATATCAGATCTATATACATGGATATAAAGATACATATATATTCACTATTTATTAATATAATTGACTAATTAATTTGTAATTATAATAAATCATGTAAAGATTAGTATTAATTATTAATATGATTGTTAAATTTTTATTAATTATTATTAATATGTTTATCAATATTTCATAATTAATATGAACACAAAAAATGTATACTCACCTTTTTAATCAAATAAACATATCAAATATATATATATAAACATATATAATAAATATAAAAGGTTTTTTTTAAAAACATATATATATATTCACATGAAAATATTATATATATATATATATCAAAATCATTATAAGTATTTTAAACATGATATATACACAGATATATAAATAAAAATGTATATATATATATATTAAAAAAATCATTTTTTAAATGATTATATTTGTATATTCATAAGCTATTATTTATATATATATATACATATTAAATGATTTTTCAATTAATATAAATATATCCAATATATTATGAGAATTTTTTAAACCAATATAATTATCTAATATATTTATAAATATATTATTTCTCATTTTCATATATTTAATAATATATATATAAAAAAAAATATATAAAATCACACATGTTTATATATAGACACAGACATACACATTTAATCAATCATGTAAATAAAATTTCTTATGTTTATATACACACTTGATTACATATATATTTATAAAATCTCACATGTTCATAGTTTTTTTTAAAACTAAATAAAGAACAAAAAATAAATTAATTAAATAAAAAAATAATTACAAATCAAAGGGTCGTGTAGTTCAGGCATGATAAATATATAAACATGCAAAAACTGAAACTGATTAATATGTAAATATTGAACCTAGGGCTTTCCAATATAAAAATCAAAGAGTGACCTAGGCTAGATATCATAAACAGATAAACATATAAATATTGAACTAGATTAACATGGAAATATAGAATAAAAAATTGTATAAATCCTGTATATCAGACCACGCATGATAAACTATTAAAACTAGGGTTTAGTAAAATGAAAAAAACATAATTAAAGGTATAAACCCAATAATAATAAAAATGAATAGAAGAGGTACTTGTAACACAAAGAGTCAAAATCAGATCTATTAAAAACTTGAAATTGAGTTTGATGAAGTAGAATAGAGGTTGTGCAATTAGGGGAGCGGTTTGGCAGTGCATCAGGGCAGTAGGGTGGTAGCGCAGTGTCACCATGCTCAGCGGTGCGGCGGTGCGGTGGCGCGGTAAGACGGCATGGGAGGTGTGGCGATGTGGATAAGGGAGGATCCAGAGCCATGGGAGGGGAGGAAGAATAAGTAAGGAGGAGGAGGAAGAAAGGGGTCGCGTAGGGTTAAATCGATTTATTTGTTGTGACATATTCATTGCGACAGAATTAATTCTATTAGAAATAATCTGGCAGTGAAAAGTATTTGTGATGGAAAAACAATTCCATCACAAATATGTCTGATCCAAGGGGAATTTGTGATGGAAAGGTATGTTTTTCTTACCCATCTGAATTGATTTTGGCACTGGGCGGTGGGAAGTCTTGTGAAAACAATTTGTGACAGAACATTTTTTTTCTATCTCAAATAGTGACTATTTGCAATAGGCTGAATCTTCCACCACAAATTGTATGTGCCATGGGACTAACTGGTCATTTATTCTTCACAAATGACTCATCAAAAATAGTTAATTTTCTATTAGTGTTGTGATCATTGAAGGCTATTCAAATTATGACGAAGATTTCAGGAGCTCCTCGAAGTGGAAGTTGGGGACGGTCTAAAACTAATAGTGCTTGAGTCATCTTTAGATATAGGATCGTGAATGCTTATTCGGGTTCTGAACTGAGACTTGGAGAAGATGTTGTAGAGATTCATTTAAGGATTTTGATGTTTAGCTGAACCATTGTAGTGATGCTACCACTGGAGCATCACATGTTAATCTGATGCCACTAATGGAGTTCTCCTGGAAGCTATCATGTTGAGATGGAAACCTTTTCAATGCTTCTTGCATAATTATTTGGCTTCTGTTTGTTTTTAGCTGCCTCACCTACTTCCTATGCAGAGTGAGATGGTCACAAGATATGAACATAAATTGTTTGATGAAAGACCATTATTGGCTCACTATTGGTTCAATGCTTTGATCGATGTCTTTTTTGTATAGAGGACATGGTTGGTTCATGTCTTCCCAGAGCTCAGACCTAGGCTCTTGTTCATGTGGGCATTGAGGTTCTATGGATCTGAAGTCGTTACCGATGAAGCATGAATTCATACATGGAATTTCAATTGGAGTGCAGTGAAGCGGGAAGCTAGTGATGAAGTTTCAAGAATTCCCTAATGTGAAAATAGGTTGGAGGTGTTGAGATACTAGGACAAAATTAATTAAGAGGTTGACATCATTGGAGTCGATCCATGGAAGTTGGAAATGCTGCATAGTCCAATGCACAAAATGATGACTAGAATTGGAGAGGTATGTTTTGCACTACAAATTGAGATGATTTTGAAGCAGGGTAAACTAAACGCATTCACAACATATTTAAAAACCACAAGGGATGTTTAATGGGTTCAAACCGTGTTATGTCATAAAATAAAAAATAAATGAGAAAAAATATGGGTAGGAAAAAAATGAGGTGAAATTAATCTCTACATTAGTCAACAAAATACCCTAATTTTTTTCACGTTCACCAAATCTTAACAACACCAATCTTCATGCGCAACTCATGAAACTTTGCACACTGAAGTGATTTCAGGAGAATATCTATAAGCTTCTCCATGGTGTAAGTGTGATCGATAATGATCTCTCCTACATCAATAAAATCTTTAATGATATGTAATCAGGTGTTGAGGTGCTTTCTTTGGTCATGGAAGATGGGGTTATTACTTAAGGAAATGTTATACTTGTTCTCCATATTGAGCACCAGTGAACTAAGGTCTAAGAGAAAGGAAATACTCATAATAGTCGAGACAACCAGATTAACAAGCACAATGTGGTCATCGCAAAAATGTACTCTGCTTCGCATGAAAACCATACAACCACAATTTTATTTTGCAATTATAATGTGATGGGTTTTTCTCCAAGGAATAAGAACACCACATTGGAGCTCTTTCAATTATCAACATCACTGGACATGTAGATATCATTGAATCCAAGCAGGATTGAATAACTATTTACCTTCCTTACGTAGCATATGTCGTAGTGGTGTGTCATGATTATGTAGATAAATTGGTGCTTTATTGGGACCATGTGGTCCCCATGTTGTTCTTCCATGAACCGAAATACTTATCCCACTTCATAGATAATGTCTGGACACATGTTCCATAAGAACTAGAGGCTACCGATGATGCTCTGGTACTGAGTGGAATTGACCAGCGGGCGGGTTCTAGACTTTCTCAACTTCTGGAGAGCCTCCATTGACACTTGACAGGGGCCGAACTCCACCATTTCACTATTCTATAGTAGCCTAGCTGTAAAGTAAGATTCACATAGAGATATTACACTTGGCACTTAGCCAATTTTATGGTGCGGTGGTTAGATAGAAATCCCAAGTCACTCATCAGAAAAACTTCTCCATCTTGACCTTGATCATGCTGATGCTGGCAACATCGGTGTCAGTGATGATCAAGTCATATATGTTCTCTCTGACGATCATATGAGACACAATATTTAAATGAGTGTACACAATGTTATTAGGTCCACTCTTTTGAAACACTAGAATTATATTACTGACATTGATATTGGTATTCCATGCTCTAGGTTCTTTGGGGATTCCATAGAGTGCTTTTAGGAGACGTACCACTTTGTGCTCATCATTATTGATAATAAATCTAGGTATTTTCATGAAATTTACCTCCTCTTGGAGATCACCATTTAGTAATGCTAATTTGAGATCTATGTGATGGTCCTCCCACCATTCTTGCACCGATACTATGAAAAGAAGGTTCACTGATTCCATTCATGCAATAAGGGAAAATTCATCCTTGAAGTCAATCCCTTGTTGCTAGATGCACCCCTTTGCAATGAGTATCACCTTGTTCTTTGCTACTCTGTCATGCTCATTACACTTCACCTTGAATACCCACTTGAACCTAATTAGACTATGGCCAATGGGGTGACCAACAATCTCCCATGTGTCATTGTCCTTTATCAACTTTGTCTCCTCAGGCATTGCTTTGCGCCAACACTGGTGTTATTCTGCTTGGCCAAAGGAGATTGGCTCATCCGTCATAGTGAAATGTAGCTCACTAGGGTCAAGCTTGCGTAATGAAAACCCAGGAATAATTGTGACCCCATTGATGTTATTGATCGTGCATAATTGAAGCGGGGTGTCATCATGATCAATATAAGTGCTTCTGCCAAGTTTTACGGTGGTGAGGAAAACTCCACTGCAGTTGATGGTGTGGGAATCACCTCATATATACTTAGTGTTTCAATGTACGCAAAGCATGCACTGGTGGAAGTGGGTGATGATCACTGATCTATAGATGTGTTGTCTGTCTCAGTCGACCCTTGTATATATATTATAGTGTAATCAACAGCGAATGAATCATCACTACTCAACATAAATAATTCCTCACGAGAACTCCAATCCCACTACTCTGCCTCATTGAAGATGACATCATGTGTTACGTGTATGATCTTGATAAAAGGATTGTACATGTGTCATGCCTTGGATCTAAACTCATACCTGATAAAGATCATTAGTGTACTCTTCTCATCTAACTTCTTCAGGTGAGTCTTCACAATCGTGACTGAAAATTGCTGCCAATGGTGTAGAGAAAGTGCATCGCTGGTCATTTTCCATGTCTGGCCTCATAAGGTGTCATCCCGTCAAGACATCTTGTTAACTCTCGATTGAGGATGAAGACAACGGTGTAGATGGAATCACCCTAGAACATCTTAATAAGAATACTTTCTTTGAGAAAGATTCAATCCATGGAAACCACAGTCTGTTTGTGTTGATCAATAACCCCATTCTATTATAGTGAATTGGGAGTTTTTGTTTGTCGTTGTTTGTTGTTCTTGACATAATATTTGTCGAATCCCACTAATGTTAACTCACCACCATGGTCAGTGCAGAGGACCTTCAACTTGTGCTCTGTCTCCAACTCCATTGTGGCTTAAAAGCATCTAATTTTCACCAAATCATGGTCCTTACTCACGAGGAGATCAAGCCACATGTAACGACTCATTTCATCCACATGAAATATAATTTAGTGGTTCACTCTTACCATCTTCAGTGTGATTGGACCGAAAATGTCATTGTGGACAAGGTCAAGGACTTGTTCTGTGTGACGCTTCACTTGTTCAGGGATTGTAACTCATCATTTCATCATAGTGAGGAGGTATTCAAAAACTTATTCCACCTAATAGATTAATGGAATCCCTCTCTCCACATTGCATTAATTGAACCATATTAGAGCCTAACAATTCATCTGGTAATAAATCACATTCCAATATCATGAATTCTTATAAGCCCCTTACCAAAGAGAATAATTACTATGCAATTTCTATTCTGATCTTGTACATATATTTGTGGAAGTTCATAGCCTTGGCTAGAAAGCGCCACTCCTGGTTCTGGATCATAAGGATTCCATCATTGATCTATATCTGGAAGCTGTTCTCATCATGTTTTCTTGATTTTAATGATTTTTTTGGTAGGAATCGGGATGAAGTACACCCCCATGAGCTTTTGGTACTCATCAGCTTTGAAGGTGAACTTGGTGGTATCATTCCCCTTAATGTTAATGATATAGCCATATCCTAACTTCACGGTCCGAACAATCCTAGATAGAAACTCAGAGAAGACAGTGAAATACCCAGTCATGTGGTTTGTGGCACTGGTGTTAAGGTACCAAAAGTGATCAACATGTGTCTCTTCTTGATCTATTTGTGAAAATACATTTTCCTTGACTTGCAGTATAGGGTTTTATTATGGTGGTGGAATTTTGGAAATAGAGGATTGCAACAGTCAAGAATCTGGCACCATAGTGCACACCCTTTCTATAAGAAGCACAAGCTCATCATCATCAGCTTAGGTTAGAAGATCCTTGGTCCCATTCATCCTACAATTAATATATTTATCTCAATGAACAATTTTTCTATACTTATGACATTTATCCCTTTAGATATTAACACAATCAACATTGTTTCATGAGCCATCCTTTTCATTCATATTATTTCCACCGTCATTCTTTCATTATGGTGGCCAGTGATGCTGGTTTCCAGACATGGAGTCCTTGAAGGATTCTTATCATGTCTGTTGCTCCTTCATACATGCAACATATTCCTCCTTAGTGGGGAGAAACTTTTTTTCAACATTTTCGGTGGGTGCCATCTCAAAAGTGTCCTATACGACATTTAGTCTCCCTATTAACTCTTCCTTAGTGTGCATTAATATGTCGAGTGTTATATCAATTAAAAAGTTATATTTGGGATAACATGGAGGGTAAAATGCACAAATATGTTTCAACAACCATGTGTTGAGGCTCTAGATCACCGAGGATAGTGAGTTTGTTGACCAACCGGATGAGCCACATTTTGAAGTAGTCCACCGATTCCCCACTACAGATTAATGTTACATCATACTTATTATGGAGCTTCTAAGAATTTTACTTTCACACTCGATCAATTACAATGTGCATGGAATTGATTTTGGCCCATTTTTATTTGGAACTTTCCATGATAGTGATTATATAGATCATTTCTAGTTGGACAATGCGCGGAGTGGCCTCCAGTGCCATTCGATCTTCCTGGAGTTCAACAGCACCAATATTGATGGTGTCTCAGAGACCACATGCTTAGAAAATAACCTTCATCATTAAGGACCAGTTGTCATAGTTTTCATTCATGGGGATTGGATATGTCGCTGATCCTTGACCCTCCTTCACTACATGATTTACCACTAGAGGGTTGTTGTTTCCTTCAACAAGGGCTCTAGGCTGTGTTGATGATGTCTGGGAGCATTGGAGTGATGAGGGCTTAGTGTCCTTCATTTTGGATCAATTCAACCTTTCTCTAATACCAAATGTTGTAAATTCTCAACAGTTCAATATCCATGAACAATAACGATCGCCTTGGAAGGAAAAAAAATGAAAGGATAAAACTCGATATATGTTTTTTTTCACCCAAATCTTGGATGCTTTTCTGATTGGGTTTTCATTTCATTATATAAAAAAAAGCTAGACATATTTACAACGTAATTAAAAAAACCACACATGATCTTTAATGTGGTCATACCATGTTGGTCTATAAAATAAAAAATTAATTAGTGAAAATTATGGTGGGGGCATGCTGAATGCAATCACCACATTAGTCAACATTGGTTAGAAAGTGAGGGAGTGGTACGAGAACATTAATTATCACTTAATGTACAAATTTGGGGATGCATTGGAGACCAAACAAGGGTGAAATAATTTTAACTGAGGAGTTACATAAATGAATTTGAGTGGGAGTTGCGGAAGACCCAAGTGATTCTAGCTTTACTGAGGAGATTAATCTTCTATACCTCAATTCTTATTTACTCTCTAGTTCTGTATGTCATTCGTGTACTATGAATTGAAACTAGATTTTATTTTTAACATGATTTTTATTTCATTATTCCAAGGGAAATCAAGTTCATGAACCTATCACCTTTTTCAACTTCCATAAATAACTATTCATTAGTGAAATGTATTATTATATCCAAAAATAATTAATATTGGTCTACTATTGAGTTCATCTGATGTATCCATGGAATAAAAATAAGTTTATCCTAGTTTATCAATTCAAATCGTCTATGAAATGAATAAATATTGAGAGGAATTTACGGAGATCACATTTTAATGTTTGAAAATAAAATGGAGAGAGAGTAAAATTGTTGTGGAATTATTAAAAAAATAAGTAGAGATAATAGGATATGTGAAAGAGTTCATGATCATTATTGAAGATCATTATTCACATAAATGAATGGATTTTATAGAGAATTTCGATCAAGAATATTTAAAGATGAAGATTCTGATAAATCCAGAGTTGTGGATTAAAAAAGTTCTTGAGAGAAAGTAAATTGTCTTTTATCCGACTAAAGATATTTATCTATCCACTGCTAGCCTTTATTATCACTAATAAAGGCCACCTTTATCAGAAATAAAAAAATCATTGATAAATGGTACTTCTATCTACAATAAAAAAAGTGTTTATAAAAAGTGTCGTGTATCGGCACTGATGAAGGGTATGTTAAGCAATGCTAGTAAATGATAAACGGTTCCTTTTATTAGTGCTAAAAAAGTGATGATAAAAGACACTTTTATCAACACTTTATTCTAGCACTAAAAAAGATGACCTTTATCACTGCTAAAAAGTTCTCATAAAAGTTACTTTTGTTAGAGCTACCAAAAAAAATGATAAAGTGTACCTGTATATGTGCTAAAAAATAGATGATAAAATCCATCCTTTATCTATTTTTTTAGCACTAATAAAAGGTATATTTCAAAAAAAATTATATATCATTAAAAATCATATATTTATATTGATACAAATATAATATATTTTATTAAATATGATTTATAAAAGATAAAATATGCCTTTACACTTAATATATAAGATATTTAGTGAAAATGGATTATAAAGTAATTAAAAAATAAAATTAATTAATAATTTTCTAATTTTTATTGAGTAATAATCAATTAATAAAAATTGGATGACATAAAAATTCGATAAATTAATGAAAAATCTACGATAAGTGGAAAACATGACATGAATTTTAAATGAACATAAATTTTGATATAGATGTCATTTTAAGATTTACCACATATCAAATCAAAGCCTGTGAAATGATCTATATCGTGTTAGTTGGGGGTTGCCCTAATCATTATTTTTTTAATGTTAAAATGGTTCAAAAGAGCTCAAAAATTTAGTTTTAAGTTGGGATGACCTAATGTTTTAATATTCGATGAGATTTGAGATTTTTTTAAGAGGGTCTTCTTGCACACTTTTACTAGAGACTCAATTTATTCTCCAGGCACACCATCATATAGATAATAATGTTTTAAAATTTTATTGTTTTACATATTGTAGTTTTATTTAAAACTAAATATATTCTTATTTTCTTATATTTACATATATTAAATCTATTGTATAAATAAATATTTAAACATATTTACATAAAAATGTATTTTTAAATATATAAATCATATGAGAATAAATATTTTTTATTCATCTTATTGAATATAAAAAATTATCCATTTTATTTACCTTATAAAAATGCATTAATATATATACCCATAAATAAAAGTTTTACATATAAATATGCTTGTATTAATAAAAGTAAAATATTTATGTGTATATTCTAATATATGTAAATAAATTATTATATGTAAATATTTATGTGTGTATTTATAGAATATAAATGTGTACGTGTGTGTCGAAGTATGTGCATATGTGTGTTTCAATATTGTGTAAGTACGTGTATATATAAATGTATTTTTACAAACATATCATTAAATATTATATATAAAAATATTTATAAATACATTATAAAAAAATCATATCTTAAAATACAATTATATGTGAATATTTATAAATATATATGCACATATATAAATATATATATAAGTTTATATGCAATATATAAAATTTATATCTAACTATACAATATATAGACATGTTTTAAAAATGTATTTAAAAATAATAATATAAATCATATGGAATTATTTATTATCCACGTTATTTAAAAAATATATATAACTATTTTTTTACATTGTAAAAATATATGAATATATATATATAGAAATGTATATATTTTGTTTATATATACATATGTGTGTATTAATAAATGAATATATATATATATATATGTATATTCTTATATATGTAAATGAATATGAATATATAATGTATTTAAATAAATATAAGTATATATATATATATATATATATCATACAAACACACACACAAACTTATATTTTATTAATATATATAAAAAATTATATAAATATATAGTTGTATATAAATATATGAATAAAAATATTTATTTAAATATATATACAAATAAATTAAAATATCATAAAATATATTGCAAAGAAATCTTAGGGAGGTGGTAAAGGGTTCGAATTGCACAAGGGATGTCATAGGATTGAGTCCGAGCGCGAGCACTGGTGAACATGAAGGCCATGATTGGAAAAGTGCAGAAAATGTGGTGCTGCAGGTGCAGAAGGGTGGGGGGGAGAGCTTCGAGATGGGGGTGTAAGCGCTAACAGGGTGGTGCATGTATGAGAGTGAAAGCATTTCAATTTTTTGTTTTTTTATCATTGCTAAAAATCACTGTTAAAGGGTGTCTTTATCAGCAAAAAAAACAAGAACTGATAAACACACCCTTTATCATCAATTTTTTTAATGTTGATAAATGAGGTCTATATCAGTGCTAAATAGTGTTTATAAAATCTATATTTTAAAGATTTTTAGATTGACAACACTTTTTTAGCACGTATTTCTAGCGCTTTTTGAAAAATGATCTATAATAGTGTTAATGATAATTCTTTTTGCACCACATAATGAATTTACATTAATAAATTTTTTTGTGATGACTTTATGAATTAAACACGACTTTTATGATATTAGTTGCCACATGTATATTGTTACAATTAAAATGCTTATGTGGTTTTCATTCATCTTGAATCATATTTCATGTTGTGCTTGTGTTGTTTATGCAGTGAAATTTAATTTCCATCTGTCGCACATCCCCACATAGCTGCTTGACATTCCCATCAGCTCACATACTCGCTATCACTACCTCACCCCTTCATTTTTCTGAGGTGAGATTCATTTCAGCTGATTGTTCATGTGAGTGAGAGAGGAGAAACTTCTGGTCATCTGATTAGAGATTTTCGAATATCATAGGAGGAACATGGATTTGAGGCCAACTTTTGCTTCCTTTCCATTGGTTGTATCGTTCTATGATTCACAGAGTATAGCTCTGGTGATGATCGAAGGGAATGACTTGAATTTGGAGCTAGAACTTCTTAGCATGAATCTTGATCAGAGGAAAACAATTATCCATAATATTTGTAACCATGTCCTGATAATTATATACTTGCTCTCTAAGTGGCATTTTTTCAATTCAATTTTAGATTCTGTTACTATAACCATTATAGTGTCGGGTGTTTTGTGTGCCACTACCACAAATCGGTGCATATGCAATGCAAAATCGCTGAAAAAAGGGGAGAATTTATTAGCGGTAGCTAATAGTGTTGATAAATATTGACCTTTATAAACACTATTCTTTTCACTAGTAAATCTTTTTTTAAATATTCTTAATATATATATATATATATATATATATAATTATTATATTTATATTCGAAAAATAGTTTTTGTGTATATACATTAATTTAAAAATGAATTTATGTAATTAATATAAATATGATATATCAATATATATTTTTTAATAACTCAAATATATTTATATTGTTTTAAAAAATATTTATGAAATTATAAATAAATAAATATATATATATATAACTAAATATAAAAATATTATAAATATTTTTATGTAATAAATATTTTTATTATATTTATAATTATATAAATATGTATAATTATATAAATATATTTATATTTATCCACAAATATTGATAAATATATCTATTTATAATTATAATTATAAATATATATATATATATATATATTTAACCAATTATAAAATTATTATAAAAATATTAAAATAATATATTTTTATTATATTTATAATTATATATACATATATATTAATAAATATAAATAATTACATATATAGAGATTATTGAGACGCATATTGTTGTTGGCCAAGGCATGACCTCTGTGGGTTGTGGAGATCAAATCGACGGATCTAGGCAGTGAAACTAGATGGGCCTTGAGAGTGTGAGGTTTTTGAATCTATGAGATAGGGTGAGATGAACCTGTGTTTTGTTTGGCATGAAATGTCCTAGAATGGTGGACAATGATGAAAATGGGATATAATGATATTTTTTCGTATGGGAACCCAATGTCTTTGGATCTGGTGGTGGCAGTGCATGATTGACGGTGTCTCTGTCTATCAATGTTCCAAAAACCATGTGCGTGGTGGGATCCTACTCAGGAGCGGGTGTAAGCAGGCCACATTGACAATAAGATAAAAATGTGACTAGCCTTTATGTGGGTATAGTGTGTGTTGCTGGTGATTTTATGTTAGCCTTCACGTGGGTGTCGGCATTGTGACTAATGTCGGTGATTTTTGCGATTAGTTTTAGCTGGATACATATGTGACGGCGGGAGGTCAAATATTCACCAGTGATTGGTGGAGCTATTGAGGGCATATGGGTTGAATTTTTCAGGCTAGCATGCCCTTTCATCTTATGGTATCTATGGAAAATAAATGTGTTGGGACCCTATGACCTTGTGGTTTGTGGAGTCTCTATGGACTTCCTTTTTTATTTTTGGGGGGTCTGCACCCCGGTTTTTTGTGTTTGTATGTTACCTTTACTTTTTCCAAAAAAATGGGTCATGGTTTTGGTACCAAAATCATGATCTGAACCATTTTAGTATAGTTATATATATATATAATTATATAAATATATATAAATATATTTATTTATATTCATAATTATATATATTTATATTTACATATTTTTAAATAATTATATATATAGAAAACTATCAAAATTTTATTAGTAAAAATGATTAATAGTTTATTTAAATAAATTGAATACAAAATGTGTATATAATTAAAATAAAAATAATATATTAATATTTATTTAAACAGTTATATTATATATAAATGAATATATTTATTTAGATATATATTTATATTGATACTAAATAATTTCAAATATATGAACTTGTAAAACTACATGTATATCTGTGTATGTGTGTGTATACAAGTGTGTATGTATATGTGTCCGTATATGTGTATGTGTAAATATGTGTGTTTTTAATTCATGTAAGTGTTACAAATTTAATTTTTAATATTATTTGTAATTTATATAATTTAATTTATCCATTTATTATTATAACATCATTAGTAATGTTAAAAACATATTTAATAATATTGAAATATTTATTTATACTTATATTTATTTACAATAAATGTCATATTTTCAATATATTTCTACTTTTATGAATAATATTTGTTTGTTTTTATTTATTATGTTTTAGCATTAAAATTATTTTTTAAATTTATATAAATAACCTATTTAAATAGCATTTTAAACAACTATTTAATTTAAATATTTAATCATTCAATTATAAATATTTTTTTTTCAAGTATATATAAAACTATAAATATATATATATATATATATATATATATTTAGATAACAATAAAATTATAATAAACTAGTACATACCCATGCATTCGAACAACAATACGTTCAATGCTTACTTTCAGGAAGACAAAACTATATTGCAATATTAATAAAGAATGAAATTAAATAAATAGAATGTTGTAATGAAAATAAATGAATAAGAATGTTGAAATTACAACTTAGGTCACAGGTTTTAAATAATTCACAGTAAGAGTAAACAATGAGATGCAAAATGATATTTTCAGTGGTACATAATAGAGAATCTTATGTCAGTTCGGAAACAGAATAGTTGGTTTAAGTAGAAAATTCCAAGATGAAAATAGTAGCAGTAACCATAGTTTTCAACACCTATAAATGTGCCCTTCAATGTCCACCTATTATCAGCAATATGTCCAAATCCTCCTACATTCCCCTCGTATCATGCGTGGTTCATGAACATTATACAAGATCCAACCATTGTACAAGGAACAGAAAACAGAACCAATGTAATCAGTATAGGAGAAAACATAAACCCTGATGAATGCAGAAATCCAATGTAATTTTTGCAGAATATTATTGTAGATACTATATTGCAGTTAACAGAAATAGACATAAATAGAGGTTGTTACATTATGTTGAAAAACATGGAAAAGGATGTTAGATTATGCAGAAAAACATACTTGTATAAAAAGGAAGAGTAAATTCTGAAATTACAAAATCAGAATATGTTTATCGCCTCTGAGAACTTCTTAACATCTGGAATTGTTTTTTTTTGTTCCAATAAAGCATAGGGATAGTATAGGTATTTGACTATTTTGAAGGATGACTATTAAGTTGTGAGGGACTAATCAACCAAGACATGTCCAATGTAGAAGACAGAGCATTATAAGCAATCCCTTTAGGCATGGTATACCTCTAGGCCTTCGGGTCATATATTACGAGTTTGATGGGCCTTATGCCTTGGGCCTACAGGTCATATACGGGTTCCCCTTAAACCCTTAAAGGGGGATTATCCATAACAAAATAAAAATAAGGCCTTCGGGCCATTCGGGCTTTAGGCGAGTTCATGGATGATGTTGGTTTTCATAAACATAACATATACAAATGTCATATTCAAACGCATTATACCTGTTTATGAAGTTATTAACAACTGGAAAACTGCACATATGAGGCTATCCCTTTAGTGCGTTTTAATGTTTGTTTAAACAGTTTAATTTGTTAAAACTGTCTGTTTAAACAGTATAATGTGTTAGTTTTCTATTCATCATTTATACTATGTGTTCAAACTGTATAATGTGTGTCTGTTGAAACCCAAGAGAATACTACTGATATTATACTATCTGTTTAAACAGTATAATATGTTTAGAACATAAAATTTGATGAAACAGTATAAACTGCATACTGTTTATTAAATAGTTTAATGCATCTGTTTAGATCATTTTCAGAATGACAACAAACTATAAAATTGTATGAAATAGTATAATCTTCATATAATTATAGATATATTGACAACTTAATGGTCATATTTTAGTTGGAATATATGACGTACCTGTTTTTGAACACTAATTGTAGTTTGAGTTGTAGTACAAGGTGAACTGTTGATTGTACAACTGAAATACATATGAATTAATATTGAAATGGGAGACAGTAAAAGGAAATTGCGTACTGTTACACGCTTACTGTGATGAGGAGGCAATACTTGAATCTGTTGTAGTACAAACATTCTTTGGCAGACCTTCAAACATTAAATCTTATGATGTAATTTGTTATCATCAATGATAAGATAATAAACGTAATGTTATTTATATAAAAAAGATAGGATGCTGACAGAATGGAATACTGCACATATGAGGCTATCAATTCGGTGTCTTCTCTTTTTTGATCTACCAGTCAAGGTAAACAGACTAGAACAATCTTCATAGACTGAAAAGGTAATATATGTTAAATTTTACCAACATATGGTCACATGTTATGCATTATGAAGCCGAAGTAATTTGTAAGACCATGTGAAAAAGTAGTTACCAATTATGAATAACAGTGATAGCGACATGCTTCTTCGACATTATGCGTTGTTAATGGGTGTCACAGGTTCAGCTATGGAATAATTGTCAACAGTAACTGATCCAGTAAAAGATTAAAAAAGGAAACATGTATCATGTCAGAAAGGGAGATGATAGATATAGTTATGAATGATAAATTTGTTTGCATAATGAAAGAAAATTTTAATGCGTTGGACATTGTAAAATAAAGTTACCATCAATGCGGTGGACATAGCCATGTCTCACATCCGTTCATATAGTTATGTAAGATAAATTGGTTTGCATAATGTCTCATGTGTTCTTGGGAGAGAGATTACCAGCATACAACCATATGTTAGTAAATCCCTCCAGTACTGGTCTGAAATTCAAACAGTCCTAACATTCCACCATGAAATTCAATGAATCATTGACATTATACCATGAAATTCATGAAAAGACAATTGAAATTAACCAACATAGAATTCAAGCATAGAAACAATGGCTCACCATCGACTTTAGAAGCTGCAGCAGTTGGTGGCTTTTAAGCCATAGAAAGCATGGATCTTATCTTGGCGATGCTATCAGTCTGGCGTTCTCATTGTTCATTAAGCCTCTATGCAAGAATCTTTTGGTACTCACTAGCCTCAGAAACCATAAACATTGATATTATAACAAACCATTTAGGAAGAAGTCTTTAGACTATTGATGTTTAAATGATAACTGTAAATGGGAACCACAAAGGTACCCTTAATTATGTGGCTAAACAGTGATACTCATAGTAAAATTATGACCCGATAAAAAATTAATCTATTTGGTAATTTAGTGTAAATTAAAATAAAGAAATGTAAACAGTACCTTGTCATTTTAGTATCGAAAACCCCCAACCATAAATGATGCTTACTTCAGAATGTTTGTGTTCAAAACTAGAAGGTCAGAATGTTTAAATATAAAATGTGAATCTAACTAAAGGGAACTAACTACTACTGATTTATCAAAGTGAAACAGGAAAATGTATCCTAAATTTTAAGATTCATCATACTATTCACCTAGAAAAATTACAGTTGTCTCCAAAGACAGTTGTTTTTGGTACCTCAATGCAGAATCCCTGTGCAAAAAATGTCAAACGAAAGAAGGTTCACAAACACAACCTTAATCTAGTAAAGAGACTTCACATGAATTTTGTATGGAGTTAAATTTGTAATGGAAATTTGAAACAATTAGATAGAGTTAGTTGTAAAAACTACCTTGGATCATGCATAGATACATTTATTCTACTTTGGTTGTTTTTTTGTTTCTCATTTCCATAATTTGGAGATAATGTTCATTGGCAAAAGATGATGTTGGATTTGGGTCTGGAGATAGGGAGCCTTCCATAGTAGCCTCAGCATCGAAGTCAGTCATCAATTTTTTCTACATGAAGGTTCAATTATAACGAATGAGATGCAGTCAGTACCTATTAGTCATACCAATTAAACATGAATTTATTTTTTTACAGTTGGAAAATCACCATAAATAGAGTGTTATTAAAATTATAGGTAATGGGAAAAAAAATGAAGAAAATGCATTATTGTATAAAACATGTACATCATCTGTGTAAGAGAGTAAGAATTTGGAAAATTTATACTTGGGTTGAAGAGAAAACAATAGTACTTCTATCAAAAGCAGCACAATTGTTCAAACTGAGTCCTGAAGAAGCAGCGCTTTGATGTTCCTAATAAAGATGGTTAAAACAGGTTAAAACAGTTCAAGTATGTGGTCTATGTTTTGTTACTAAATTGAATTTTAAAGAAGATAAGTTAAAGAACTTCTTTTTATGCACTATAAAAATATTGTTGTTATGTAATCTTCAGCATGATGCCTTGAAACTCCCATGGAAGACTTAGACTGCATACCTGGCTATCTACAAAACTCTGATTATAGTTACTGATATAATCTTCATTATCACTGATGAAGAGCACTGTGTATGTGTTTTGTTCTGAACTACGTTTTCGATTTTTAATGTTGTACTCTGTCACGTCAAGTGACAGTAGAACTTTCTTTGATTTGAAAACATTTAGATCAGGGGGGAAACCAAACTCATCTGGGTCCTATGTTATAAAAAAATTGGAAAGTGAGTTAAAAAACATAAACTACATGACAAAAAACACATAGGTGAAGAAGCTTACTTGTATCATATCATCTCTCAACTGTGAAGCTGATTTCTTATAAACTGCATGACTTTATTATCAAAGAGAAAAACAGATAACGAGTCTATGTCATCTTTAACCAGCAGTTGTACTCTAAACCTTATATATTTATATTTGTGTAGTGTCTTTACAACTTAAGTCATATTTTTGAATCATTAATTGAAGTGGTGATAATAACAGATACTGAGACATTTAGAACACAATGAGATGAAATTCAAGTTTGCAAATTGAAAAAAATACATTGATTCCAGTTAAACCTGTTGATTTGCATTAGCAGAATTTGTAAATGATACAAGTTACAATAACGCAAAACAATATAGTTTTCAGAATGGAATAGGATATTATGGAACATAACAGTTGTTGGAAATTTAAAATTTCTAGAACTATACAGACTGAAGATACATATAAGGAATATAGAATTGTATAACTTATATGATATTCAATCTTATTGATATTATGTAACGATTATTTTTTAACACATAGATAGATATCTTATAGGTCAACCTCTTTTCCCTAACCAACTGCAAGATCACTACTGTAGAGGATTCCATGTTGTTCTCAAAGTAATCTGACATGATGTTCGCAAACTCTCCCCACAGGCTATAGTTTATTTCCAAGTCTCTAGAAGAAATCATATTAGATGTTTTGGTAATTACAAGAACACATGTAAAATGTAGTGGGAAGAGCAGGATGCTAACCTGTCGTCCTCTAAAATTACTTGAAGATTTTGTTTTGTAGTACCAGTAGACTGTGTGTGGTATAATTGTCGTGGATGTCCAATAATTTCTAAAACAGGTATGAATGATGTTGAAGGATTAGTTTTTCAAGAAGAGAACATTACTGTTAACTATAGTATAAAGACTAAAGAATTTAAAGAAACTGAATAGAATTGGAAATTACTGTTTTTGTAGTAACTAAATAATTTGAACATGCAGTAACTAATATTTTCTGAATCATAGACTTTAATAAAAAATCGGTTCTATTTAATGTACCTATTAGATGTGGTTCCAGAATGGTTTTGTTAATGATGTCATCAAAAGTAATGAAGTCGAACCAGAAGACTTGTAACTGAGCATCTGTTTGTCGAACAAATGTTGTTGTTGTAAAAAACAATATACAAGCATGTCTTGCCCCCAAGTATCTTCCTTGATTAGGAGCAAACTAGAAGTTTTGTATAATGTAGCAAATGCCTTTGCGCAGGAGTGGTTTGTACTTGTTTATTGCATGGCGGTTGTTAATTGTACACAGTATTTTTGTCTCCTGCATGAAATAATAAATTTTCAAAATAAATATTTAAAAACTAGCTATCACATTTAAGAGATATGAAAAATATTACTACAAAATAAGTACGTATTATTGGTGTTATGGAAATAGTACATGAACTGTAATTTTTGAACTGGATAAACTCACTTGGGAATCACAGATAATTAGATCAATAGCAGCAACACCGTAGTTGGGTGAGGAGTTCAACCACAAATTCAATACATGCACTTCTATTTTCAAAGTTTCATCATCATCAACAATAATCTCATTCAGAGGACAAATTATGCATGACATGTTTACAGTTATGCAAGTTTACCAATATTGTACAGATATGACAGATGAAGAATCCATTATAATGTATTGTTTCTATATATAAGCAAATAATAAAAGCATCGAATTGTATAAATTTAAAATTAAAAGATACCTATCATAGGTTATCAAAAATTTCTCTGTAGAAAAAATTTTCTGTACAATTAGAGGTAGGTTTTTCTCTATCATCAACTACAGTTTTTAAACCACATGGTGACGTCACTCTAGATATGACAACATAAAGTTGTCCATGACAGAACATAGGCTTGAGAAGATATAAACATACAGAAGATAGATATTGACCATGACTTTTATTAATAGTCATTGCATAAGAAACATTCAAAGGATATTGTCTTCTTTGTAATTAGAAAGGTCATCTTCTTTCATTATGTGTCATATTTATTCTTGGGATGAATTCAAGATATCCGGAATGAAAACCAGTTAAAATTTATGCTCCAATGACATGGTTACCCAAATATCTAACGATAATACGTGTTCCATTGCATAGCCCCACTGATTGGTCAACATTTCAAAGCAACATAATGGGTACTCCGATTTTCAAAACAATTTTATGTGCAGGTAGCCCAGAGATAGTGATACCATTTAAGATATCACTTGTATATATGTTTTCTGGATGATATGTATCAAAACTGGAATTGCAAACAGAATCAGAGCTGAAATAATCTTTTCCTTCATAAGTTGTAAGAGTTAACATGTAGTCATTGACTTCCTGCACAATTTCTCTCATTGGTGCTAATATAGCACGTCCTTTCAAATGAAAAACATCTACAAAGTTTTCAATGAAATATGGGTAATCAAATTCAACATATTCTGTCAGAGGGGCTTTATTTGTTGCAAGAAGATAGGTGGATGGTATTTCAATGCACGTGTCCCCATCACTAATCTCTACAATGAGACCCTCAACAATGTCCAAAATCCACTTTTCAAAATCTCGAACATCGTTTGGATTGTCAACAGTATCTGGTGATTTCAACCTCATGTTCTGAATCAATGTTAAAACCCAATAGTGCTACCATATATATGATGATCTTATACTTGCAAAGACAAAGTCACTTCTGTCTCCTACAGGGATCACGAGTATTATTTGTCTGAAATCTCCACCCAGGACCACTGTTAGACCACCAAAAGTTAAATTAGAAGATTTTTCATTATTTAATGACATAATATCTCTTAATGCATGATCAGGAGATTCAAAACAGTTTTTATGAATCATTGTAGCCTCATCCCAGATAATCAATTTGGTTTGCTGTAGTAGTTGTGCAACATCACTCCCCTGTTGAATGTTACAGACCGACTGGTCGTTTATATAAATTGGTATTCGAATTTTTGTATGAGTTGTCCTCCCTCATAGTAAGAGTAATTATGCTATTCCACTGGAAGCAACTGCTAGAACAATTTTTCCTTCAGACCTTAGTAGACATGTTAAAACTCTCCAGATGAAAGTCTTACCCGTACCTCCAAATCTATGCAAGAAAAAGAATCCACCCTCAAGAGAAGATAATTCATCCATAATTTTATGGATTACATTTTTATGTTCATCAGTAAGCATATTGTGTAATGTTGTCTATTCAAGATGCAGTTTTCTCTATCGTAATTAAGCTCTTCCGCAATCAGTCGATTCAGTTGAGGAGACATTGTATACTCTGGAAGGGGAATTGGAGGATAACACTATAGAGATTTTCCATTGATGTGAATAATGTTGTCTATTTCAGCCAAAGAAAACATTTGTTTTTGATGATATGTCATTGTCAAGCCTAAAAGAGTGTGTATTAATATTAGAAATAAATATAATAATTTCAATATATTCCAATCGAGAAAGTAAGATGTTTGTACCCTATAATTGAAGTCGCTGTTGTTGGGCATATAAAATGTTATCTGTTTGGATTTTCCAGGTTGCAAACCAAACAATGTCAGGTCGGGGAATGGAATTTGAGAATAACATTTTGGCGAATAGTCTTCACAAAGAATATCCCATTCCCCAAGCAGATACATCTTGTAGAGATTGTATGAATTCATTGTCTTCAGATACAAGTCCCATGGCTGAACATGTTTCTCTGAATTTAAGATGAGTAATGTTGTTCATTGTTCTGATAGATTCATAAAAAGTTTATCCTCTGACCTTTGTTAATAAAATACGCAAGTAATGTAGTTCTCTAGAAGAGGGTGCCACATAGTATATTCTGCCAATATTGAAACCCTGTTTGCGCAGGTACCATTTCTTTTCCTAACATTGGTAGACAAACCGTGTTGGAAATTCTGCATAAGTAAGATTTCTTCCCTCTGGATACATTAGATTTTCATTAAAACATGTTGTGAACATGGTATCATAAATGTTGCTCTTATTCAAGATGACTTAAATTTTATCACGATATGCATATGTGACATTATTTTCTCCTGGTATATGAAATTTCACTCTATCAACTGGAGGATATCTATAGTGGATATCATAAGAGAAATTCCTCCATTAAGCTTCACAAGGTGAGATGTATCGGCAGTCAAAATACATTTTAATCTCATCGACACCCTTGTCATGAAGATCTTTATTGTTGCTGTCAAAGAGTGTTCTGGTAACATGATCACGCACCTTGCTAATATATTTAAAAAGGTATTTGATATAGGATGGATGATTGCAAACTTTGATATTGATATGAGATTTATATTTTAATTGAAAAGTAGGATTGTACGGCACAACAAACTGATTTTCCAATGCTAAACCATTTTTGAGAACAGTACAACCTGTATTTCTTCTCTAATAGACGACATAATTGTCATCATCCGATGTTGTTTGGGGAAAAAATTTCTTTGGATAATACTTTGAGCATTTTCCACTCCTCACACAAGGAGAGCGATAGTTGGCTTCACCAAAAGGTCCATGGATCATAAAATTGCTGACCACTGCATGTAGTTTAGGGAAGGTACCTTTGTTTGGAATTTCTACAGAAACAATTCTGTTAATGTCTGATGGAGAGACCACCTTGATTTTTTAACTAAGAAATAATATAATGTGCACATGCGGCAGTCCTCTTTTTTGAAACTCCACCATACGAACAACTACATTGGAAATTTAACAGAAGAAGAAAAATTCAAAAACATTTAACAAATTCAGGTTGAGGTTTTCATTAAAAAACACAAAGAGCTTAGCAATGTAGTTACATACCTGCTCGAGAATTTCCAAATAATGTTCCTTCTTGTAAATCTTTCATGAGTTATTGGACCTTTATGTTGAAAATTCGCGATGGTATTTGAGGAAATCCCGATGGGCGCAGGTTGTTTACTTTAACATATTGATAAACTTCAGGCCACATTGGATTATATGTAAATGTTAAAAAAATATTGGGATACCATTCCCAGTTACAGATTGACATTGCATCTTGGTAATTCTGAATCATATATTTTAGGCCGCCTATAAATGTCGAAGGTAAAATGATACGCTTCCCACATAAGGAACCATCCCAATCACCCCTAAGGAAAGCATCTTGCAACACATTGTATAGTTCTTCCCTTAAGCGCTTTTGGTTTTAGTGAATAAAAGATAATCTCTGAGACTCAATCATTTTTTATGCATCTACAATAAATTTTTTAAGAAGCCTCCTAGAAAAAAGAAGGCTGGAAAAATCATTGGAACAGGATTGAAGGTGAAAGGAGAAATATTCTTTCATTGTAACATTCCTAACTTTTGCATTGTCATTAAACAGTGTAGTGTGATGGGATATGTTGTCAATATATCTGTCCTCTCCACCTGTGAAAACCAATGGATATTGAAGAGGAAGGTATAGTGGGTGAAGCTCATCAATGCGTTGAAAGCCACCATATTTTCCTTGAATGATGATATCTCTCTCATTATTTAGATCTTCGATGTCGCCAACAATGAGCATTGAAATATCAGAAGTAGTTGGTAAGTTGTATTTCTATGGATACCTTCCTTGTCTTCTAATAAGTCACAGTTTTAAATTTGTAATGCCCTGCATCTCAATAACATCCCTTTCTGTTCTGAATTGATATGATAAATTGTTATGTTCATGAAGCATATTCTGTAGTGTTTGATCAATACTGACATCAATAATAGATTCTTTGTTTCTGTCATCAAAACTGCATATGTGTGTAGTAGTGGTGAGAATTTAAAGAGACAATGTTTATGTATTCCCACCTTCTGCATTACATACCTGATTGCCCATACTCTACTATGAGCTTCATTTGTAGTGTCGTTTACATAGAGTTGAGAAAACGTGGGTGGTTGTCCATCGGAAGGACATATACTACCAATGCGATGGTAGTTTTGTCCATTTAATCTAAAAATATTTAGAGACCCACCATAGTTCAGAGATTTTTCTACTTTGCCTCCCAATGATTTGAATGCAAATATAGAGTTGTATATGTGCATGTGATCTTGGAATGATTTAGAAGTTGGATAGCTTTTACTGAATATCAAAGTTCTAAGGTATTCAAGACATGCAGGAAAAGGTTGTAAAGCTATTTTTCCCATTGAGAAACATATTAAGTAACGGGGGACATTCCTGTGGCTATATTTTTTATTCCTCTCTTCATACCATAAGGTAGAACCGCAGTGCTCATATATGTTAGAAGGGTCTCCGGCATCGAAATATTCTGAATAGAAAAGGATTGGAATAGATAATATGAAATCATAAATACAGTTTTTGTTTAACTTTAAATTACACATAGAATCTATGTAGTAATAAATGTGTTTAATTATTGTAAACAACTTGTTTGTTCACCAGTTTGATGATGTATTGACATATCTTCATCATTAATCATCAAGTTATTTGATGTTGATGAATATTTAGTTTTATAATAAAGAGAGTTAAAAAGTGTAATTTTCGTAATAATATGTCCAAGTTGACATACCTCCGATGTTAAATGTAGGATATATCTTAGTGGTCGTTGAAGGAGTAGTATCCCTATATGTACCTCTCATTGAAACTTGTTCATAAATTGTTTATGTGGAACCAGCATGGTTGGTAATATCTCCTTTGGAAGAAAGGATATGTCAAGATGTTAGACGATATTAAAAAGTACTTATATATGAAGATATTTATATATAATAAATGTGAGACGATAATTGGAATTTGAAACATACCTGTGGATGACAGAAGTATGCAGTTTCCAGTTGTAGTATAATTAGCACTGTTTGATAAAGTAGAAGTATGCGTAAGAGTCAATATTTTACCAAATAGAATACTTCACGTAGTGGGTTTTTTGGTGATTACTGTGATGAGGATGCATCATTTGACTCCGTAATAGTACAATCATTTGAATTTGTACCTTGTAAGAGTGATATTAGGATTATAAGTTGTGAAAGTGTAATGTATAGTATTCATAATTAATGTAACAGAAGTTTAAATGCGTAAATGATTATAGAAAGAAAGCTCATGTCATGTAATGGTATTTGGTTGATTTGTTTTGTTCTTTGATTTACCGTATATCATTGACAGCTCTGAATACTCTTGAGGGACTGTGGAACAGGGAATGACATAATTATTGGAATGTATGGTTAGTATATTTTCAGATATTAATCAAAATAATTAAATAGGAGACAGTAAGCAGAACTAGATGTTGATGGATATAGATGATAATGGAATACGGTGATGTAATTCAGTGTCAGTAGCTAGTGTGACCAGTTCTGGTGTAAAACAATTTTCTATTGGCATTATTAATGTAAAACTGTCATTACTATTATATTATATATTGTCAGACAGCATTGTATTTTTTTAAAGAGTTTGAATTTAACATTTGGCTATATTGATTAGAGTTGAAAAAGTAATGGGTAATGAATACATACACATTTGTGTTTGTCTCCTCTCATTTCGTGTCACAGGGTCTGGTGTAGTAATGTTTTCAGTGGTCATTCTACCTGTCGATTTGGTAATGTAGTAAACATGTAAGTTGTTGATTCTTAAATAATGAAATTGTTTTAGTAGTTGACAGTATTTAGAAGACAACCTGATTGACATTGTTGTAGTAGAAATCTTCTTTGAAATCGTGTGTCTCAATATCTTGATGGAGAGTGCATATTTGTTCCGTGTATCTATTTATTTGCTTGTTAAGAAACTAAAAAGGACCGCAAAACCATGATAAACAGTGTTGTGATCTCATTACAGAAAAGGTATAATATGAGGAGTATGATGTAAACCATTATAGTAACGATTTTTCAAATAAAAAATCATTGACAATAATTAACATGTATACTTAGTTGTTGTACTGTGCAAATAGCATAGATCATGTAAATGCTGCAATCAAGTAGTACTTAGATTGTGCTTCTCGTAAGTGTTATGGCTGGTTGTAAAATTTTAGTCACATACTATAAATATAAGAACATAGATGCCATCAAAAATATAAGACATCATAGTATTGACATAGGATTAATTACTATGATATTTTAGTAAACTAATGTAAACCTTTAAACAATATATTGTATTATTGAATGGATAGATATCCTAATGGACTTAGATAACATACCTTGCAGAAGGTACTGCAGTTGTTGAACCAAGGAAAGCCCGAGTAAATTGTCCATTCATATTAGTACACATTCCAATGGATAATGCAGGATAAAGGAGAAGAGTACTTTTTCAGGCTTACAGTTACTTTTGTAGGTGAATGAATTTCAGCTGGTCAATGGATGAATGTACACATATCATTAATGCACTGGAAACCTCATTTGCATACAAAGAAATTTAATTTCTTAGTTGTGTTGCTGTGAAGGAAAGGAAAAATGTAAAGTACAATAAATAACTAATTACACAGAATTTGTAACAATCATTAAATTAGAGAAATTGGACTGCATAAACAAATAATACTACACAAAGGTTAGTCAAGAGTAATTGCCAACAGTTGCAAAATAATTAAATAGAGTTTCAAAAATGAAGAAATTTGTAGGATGAATTAAATGTTCCCTTGTGTATAATGAAATCCCATCAATGAAACATGACTACATAAATGAATCAATGTTTCCAATTCACTTGACTTAACAAAATCTTTGTAGACTCAATGAACTGAAAAAATAATGATCATACAAGTACTAATTAATTGGAGTCATGGGTCACCATGTTTGGAGAATAGTTTAAATAGATATATAGTGCAGAACATTTGTGTTCAAATGTAACTTATTACTGCATAAATGAGTTGTGTTTTACTGAAATTAAATCAAAGAGGTTAGTAGGATTAATACGTCAATGATGAAAACATACATGATACAGAGGTATTATTTTTTACAGTCCGAATTATGTATAGTACATGGAGGATACGAAGCTGTGCGAGGAAGATGCTTTGGTCAGTAGTGGAGATGGATATACAGAAATAAAATTCAAACCCTAGAATCTTGACAGGGTAACCAACACCAGAATACAGAATATGTCACATGAGCATAGTATGGAAGGAAAATTTTAGATGTGATTTGAAAACAAAAAAAATTAAATAGGTTTTTACCTGCGATTAGTCTCATCAAACAGTTTGTCGCGGTTACAGTAGGTGGAAAATATGAAGACTTTGGGGATCTGGAAAGGGTAGTCGATGCCCGATGTACCTTTGTCGAAGTCAATGCTTGAGAGGACAGTCGAGATATGGAGGAGCCGATGACTATTTTTGGTAGGGATCTGGATTAGTCGGAGAAGAGGAGGATCAGAATTGATTGGATACAGTACATCTGAAACTGTCAATGCAGAGGAAACTCGAGATCTGGACGAGCTAAAACCCTAGACGTCGAGGAGAGGATACGTGGGAGGGTCGGGGTAGGGCGTCGTGGAATATGGAGGATGATATTAAGGAGTTTTACCGTGGTGGAGGCGTGGCTTCCTCGGTTGTTGACACATATGCAGGAAAATGCCAACTTTAGAAGATATATAGATGTATTTAAATAATAAATATTTTTTTATATCTATAATTAACAAAGTAGGTCCAACTAGGGGTGACTATGTGTCGGGTTGGGTCGGGTTGAAGGCTATTTTGGACCCAACCCAAGCAAAATAGGTCAGTTCAGGTTGGATCAAGTCAGAGATGTTTCTAGATTCAGACCCGACCCGACCCGACCCGTCTCAAATCGGGTTGGGTCGGGTCGGGTTGATCGGGTTAAGGAAAAAAAATTGTTTGGTATTGTTTTATGATCCCAACCGGTAGGTTGACTGGGTTATGTCTAAAAAAATTCAGTTCTTTTTTTGGCTATCGCCCTATGGGTTGATTGGGTTTCATATTCCTCTGCTTCAACTTCTTCGTCACACTAGGGAACGCCCGCATCCACCGCCTTGTAAGAAATCGACCCAAAAAAACGTCAATTTGTGACTCGATGGTGTGATGTGATTACCTTGCCTGTAAGTAGTTATCAAGGTTTGAGGAGGTTCAAGGTGTGTCAAAGAGGGTTATTAGAATGGGATAGTGCCTGAAACCGATAGATTTGGCACTGCACAAAGTCACGATGGAGATGTAGGTGGTGGAAAAGGCAGGGGGTACATGTAGGTGCGGCGCGGTGGATACACTAAAATGGTGAGGGCGAGGGATATTTTCAATGATCGTTCTCTTAGTCGATCCTCCACCATCAGATCTTCGAATCATTAAAAATTTTCTATATTCCTTTGGTTTTTTTCTTGCTCTTTAGTTTTCATAGAAAAATCGAATGAAATCCACTTATCTTCATGTTTTTGTTTGTGGATCGAGCATTGTTTTTCCATTGATTTCACATGTCTTGATTCCTTTGAATTTATTTTATGTCTTCCTTAGAAATATCATGGAAGATTAAATCATCTATGCGATTAATAGAGTGTTCATGTAATGGTGGGCGATGGCATGGACTCAATGGATAGTGTAGAAAGGGAGAAAGATAGTGACGTGGGGCGAGGGTGAGGGGGAATTGGGTGGAGAAGCAGGGGGAGAGGGTGATGTCTGAACAGGTGACTCACAATAGTCGGGTTGGTTGGGTTGGATTGGGTCACTGTTTTCCCAAACCATGACCCAACCCAACTCGACCATGATATAACCCAACCCGACCCAACCTGTGGTATAAAGTTTTTAACTCGACCTAACCCGAACCCACCCGATCGGGTCGAGTTGGGTTGGTCGTGTTGGGTCGGGTCTGGACACCCCTAGGTCCAACCAGAAGCTAGATCTCATAACCATTTATAAAAATTGGAAAAAAAAATATAACATGTACAGGAGTAGGAGAAACATAGAAAACTAGGTCAATCCCCCAAACATCAGAAAAAAACACATCATGAATTGCCATAATCATGATCTGAGTCATGTTTAGAATCTGCAAAATCACCAGATTCCCAATCTGACTGTGTGCACTTCTGGATAAAAAGAGGAGTGTATTTATCCTTACCCACCAACTACTCCAACATTATCCTAGAAGATCTAGAAGAACAACCTTGGACATTCCCACAAGTAACCTCCTCTGGGACACATCCGTGGCCATGACCCTTTGGGCGCCAACCCCTTCTCCGAGTCTACTGATGCATAAGCACATCATGATCAACCTTTTTAGTATGAGGCATATCCCTAGACCCATGAATTACATCATCATTAAGCGAAGAAATAGCCTTAAAACTGTAGACCTCAGAATTTACAATTTCTTGATGAGCATCTTTAGGTGAATCCAATAGAGAAGCAAATTTCCTTAAAATAATTTGAAACCCTTCATTATGCACTATATGTTTCCCTTTTCACTACATAAAAGATTCCCTCTCAATGGTTTTCATCCTTTATAATAGATAAGATGCATCCATGACACTGACAGATGTTTATGAATCTTCTACATTGGACTCAGAAACTATGCACTAGCTTTGAGTTCGGTATCAACGATAATGACTGACCATAATTGCTTCCTATTAGAACGTTGTTCAGGAGCTAGTATTGAATTATGAGGGTCTTCCTCTATGCATTCATAGCACTACACATGGTTGTTGTCCAATGTAGTTGTTGGAACCAAAATATTGGACGCAAGGGGAAGAAAGAAAAGAAGCCTGCATGCGGCCTCGCGAAACCCCGATGCGGAGCTCCCCCGAGCAACGCGGCTGCCGCGAAGCAAAGGAGGCGGAAACGCTCTGTGAATTCCCTGATGTTCGCGAGCCTACCACGAAGCACCAGAGGTGGTAACGCTCCGTGAGCCCCTTGATTTTCGCGAGCCCGCCGCGAAGCACCGTAGCCCCCTTCGCGTTGTGTGAGCTCTGTTTTGTGGAACCCCTTGCCTATAAATACTGGGTTCACCCTGAGTCCAGAAGATGGAAAATCCGACCTTTCGGATTCTCAACTCCTAAATCGTGAAGCACCCTTTGCCACGGGAATCATGAGCTCCGTGAGGTATTTTAGCTTCGCGAGATACCTTCGCCTTGTCTCGTTTTGATCCCCTCTTCCGAGAGGGATGCCCTTCGCGGAGCCTAAGGTAATTCGCGAAGGATGGTGATTCCCAAGGGAACCCAGGCAGATTTGGAGCATTTATTCTTCGCGAAATACCCATCCTGTACAAGTGATCCATATGCCAAGGTAGGGTCGCTGTAATTCGCGAAGCACACCGCTTCACAACACCTTTCTTCGCGAGGAACCTCTGCTTTGCGAGGCAGTGCTCTGTGAATACTATTCCACTTCGTGAAGCACCTCCCATTCACACCCATGCCCCATGCTAAGGAAAAGGCACTCCACTTCGCAAATCACACCCCTTTGATTGGAAATTCCTCTTCCCGTGTGACCCTCCAGGTTTGCACGAGGTGATTTCAAAGTCCCATGGACAACGCCACTCGTAGCATTGCTTCGCTTAATGCTTCTTCGCATAGGCACACTAACTGTTATTGCTTCTTCGCATAGCCACGCTAACATTGACCCCTCAATGGTTCGCTCTACGAACCCCCTTTTACATGGCCTTTCTAGTACCTTCCCTCCCCCAAGGGGCAGAGGGTACGGGTCATGTATGTCTTAGGGGTGTGGAGTAAACCCACTTCGTCCGAGCAACAGGACGTTAAACTGCCAAGCACCTCGTCCTCAACACATGACGTTAAACTGTGACCTGACCCCATGCCTCGCACATAGAGTCCCCCCAGCTCAGACATTATTTATGCCGCTCGTCTCCACTGGAATGGAATCACCCCCCCCCCCATAGGGGATGATATCCACCTTCTCAGAGTAGCGTATGTCCACGGGAGAAGGGAAACCACCTTGGTGTAAACCCCATAGCCTCTCTTGTGGAAGGTAGCACCCGTGCAACTCGGTACTTCCCCACAGCCAAGGCTAGTGGAGGGCGCGATAGGGAATGAGGCACCTTCCATCTTTGGTCCCAAATCCCTCTCCTGCTGCACTTTTCTGAACTATGGGCCTCCATCTTGGAGTAAGTCCCAGCACCATGGGCCGCCTAACACGTAAGCCACTGTTCGCTTCTCACAGACGCACCCTTCGCGACGTGATCGTCAGGTCTCTTATGCATCTTATTTCTCACACCGAGCACGACTCGCGTGGGCTTAGAGTACGCATTGGCCATGACAATACCCCATCCAGCATGACGTTAAACTGTATTCCCCCGTCTAAAATGACGTTAAACTATATGCCTCCGTCCATCATGACGTTAAACGGCACATCCATTTGAACTACGAGGTTTTTGATCCATGTCAAAGCATGGTATGTAGGAAGCCTCCATCAGGGTCAGGCCCACCGCCCATCATTTCTTCATGTCAGGTTCCATCCTCGTCCCGCACGACGTTAAACTGCATTCCAGTCCAACGGAAAGCCGTTGTGACCAACCCGAACTACGAGGACTTTGATCCATATCAAGGCACGGTACGTAGGAAGACTCCCTAAGGTTCAATACCTTCTCCCATCGGACCAGGGTCCTATATTCACGTCGGTTCACCGACACCCACCATTTTCTCCCGAACTACATGGACTTTGATCCATGTCAAGGCATGGTACGTAGGAAGACCCTTATTAGGTTCATGCCCACCAAAAGTGGACCCACGGGTTCACCTCCACGTCGGTTCGCTAACTAAAATCACCACCAGAACAAAGAGGACTTTGATCAATGTCAAGGCATGGTATGTAGGAAGCCTTCATGAGGTTCAAGCCCATCACCCGGTCATTCCGACCTCATTCACATCGGTTCACCCTCGTCCCGCATGACGTTAAACTGTATTCCACATCTCATTCTAACTACGAGAACTTTTATCCATGTCAAGGCATGGTACATAAGAAGCCTCCCTAAGGTTCAAGACCAACAATCATTGGCCTCGACAGTCTCTGTGTATGTGTGCCAAGCCCCTATTTTCACCCGAACTACGAGGAGTTTGATCCATGTCAAGGCATGGTACGTAGGAAGCCTCCCTGAGGTTCAAGCCCACCACCAATGGACCCACGGGTACACCTCCATGTCGATTCGCTGACGACACCCATCAGGCCAAGGTCCATCTTCACGTCGGTTCACCGGCACCATCCCGAACTACGCATACTTTGATTCCCTACCATGGGGATACTTAGGAGGTCTCTTCGAGGCTCAAGAACAGCTTCATTGTCACCCTTGCGATGGTTCCATTTCATCCCCCTCCACTTCCTTCATCCATCTATCATCAATCCAGATTCTCACCTGGGCCGCCACATCCTGGTGAGATCATGCTACACCACTCCCCTCCACAGTATCCGGGAAGCCCCCCATGGACTGACCTCGATATCGGCATACCTTTAAGAGGGATTCCTCAATCTGATCCACTCCAGCTAGTGTTTTGATCCGGCAGATCCATCTCTGTTGGACGTTAAACTTGCAACATACCCTGTGTTAAACATAGGAAGTTGAGGAAAACCTCCGATAAATGCCTATGGAATATGATTCCCCGCGCTCGATGTGTGTTGCCTCGGGCTTCCATACCATCGAGAAGCCCTATAATAAGGGATAAAAGACGGACACACCAATTCCACAATGTTCAGACACGTTACTGATTCCTCGACGTGACTACTCCCCACGACTGAAGGTTGCTTCTCTGACCGGACCCTTTGGAATGTCCTGATATAAGCATTGTAATTAACCGACATCCATGGAAACATGGCACTAGGAAGAGTTTCACGAACAACATATTAAATCTATGAGGGAGACCCGGGCTTGGTGACGAGTTCCGAGGAGGAATCCACGGAAGGAAGAACCAACATCCCATTATCCCGGCTTCAATCAAGGAGCATACATTCCTTAATAAGGAGAGGATGTCGCCCGCCTTTGGAAAGCGGGAATGCGGGGAAACACAAGAAAGTTGAGCCTGTCGCGCCCTGGTGGATGGACGCGTGCGTGCCCCGGCGAAAGCGTCAGAAACAGAAATAATGAACCAAACATGAAGTTATTTTCCTCAATATAGAGATTAGTAGTGTTCGAGCCACAAGTAGATTGACATGTTACCAGATTCAGATATCCAGCACTAGGCCCCGCTAAGAGAAAATAACGGGCTTGGTGTGAAACTCACTGGAAGTTGGGGCAATACAACGTGGGGAATTTTTTTCTGCAACGTGTTGGCGTAGATTACTCTCCCCAACTATGGAAGATAGAATGACACTGGGGCACTGGTTGTTGATCCTTTTCCTCGCAGTGCTAATGAGTTAACCTCCCTACTTCTCAGGAACCAGGTTGCTGCTATGGAGTCACGATCACCACCGGCTCACCTACACAGGGGCGGGGGAAATACCAGCACAACTGCTCCGTGTGACTCCACTGCCACCACAACGGCCTCTACATCTGTGAATACAGGATACCGACATCCCCTCTCCCCATCAGATATCATCCAACGAAGGGTGATCAACAACCATGTACATAGGTACGAGGAGGAATGGGTCATCCCAACTCGGGATATGGCCCGTCTGGACCTGGAGGCGTCCAGGCCCCACTGCCAACGCCGCCCTCAAAGGCTGTGCAGGGAGCCCCTGCTCGCCACCCCAACATTAAATCGTTTCGGTAGCCTGTCCCTGGAATGCCTCGAAAACTCCTCGCCTTACACTAAGGAGGCGGGTGATGTCCAGCTCAACCCGGTCAGAGTCCCAACTCAAGGACTCCAGGAAAGAGCCCCCATCTGGCCACGTCAGAGCCACCATCCAGCTTTACCAGAGGAGCAGGTAGGCTATGTCCCTGCACCACCTGCGCCAGCTCATCTTACCTGATGCCAGCGTCGGGCCCAAGCTGAGGACGCCCATCAAAGGGCGTCGACATCAAAAGCTACTGTGGCCCGAGACACCGCCAAAGGGCATTATAGAGTCCCTTAATTCACTGAACAGGGACACTCCTTCACCCGACTACGACTGAGGCCCCAACTACCCCATGGCTAGGTTGGGTTGGCCCTCGGGGTCACAGGCCCGAGCAGTGATCGCCGCGAACCAATTTGTGGTGACGTCACTCCATACGGAGGTCCTCCCCATACCACTATTCCACAGAGCGTGGACCTTCCCTGCTCCGAAGTTCGTCATGGAGGTATGCATCATGCTACCACCATCCTGAATGAAGACATGCCCCGTGGCAGTGATACTCGGTGTGGAAGCCTCTCCCGCGCCCACCACACAAGGAATGGAGTTCCTCCTCCTTTCCCTGACAGCCGATGTGAAGATATTTCCCATCTGGTACCTCTCCAGCGTGGGGATCTGCCCTATGTCCTCTCTGTAACTGGAGAAGGTCCTCCTCACCCCGGTAACTTGAGGGGTGACATTCAGATTCGCTCCACCCGCACCAAGCATGGAGGTCCACCCCATGCTCCTGCCGGTTCCAATAGAGGTTCCACCCACATGGGTGCTATCTATGGAGGTCCTCCCCATGTACCCTACGACATTTTCCATGGTTCCCCTCGCACCCCGGCTATCTCAAGCAGGAGTCCTCTCCGCCATGGCGCCAGCGCCACTCCAAGACTACATGTAGAGAATAAACCTTGTCCCAAAGAGCCATCTAGGGGCAGGAGAGCGGGTCATCGCCGCCATAAGAAGAGTCACGGGAAGGCCCGAGTGGAGGTCAAACCAGCCCGCTTCTCGGATTCTGAAGCAGAGTGCGACTCAGCAACGGAACCTTCTCCCCGCTCCTCCGTGTCAAGGACTGGGGCAGGAACAAGGCGCATCAGTCTCGTTCTTCCAGAATGAAAAGTCCACAGGATTCCCACCTCTCTTCGCAGGTACATCCAGGAGGAGGAAATTGTGGAAATCCCGCAGGTTCCGACCATGCAATCACCACCATCGTCACCAGAAGCGCCCTCTACCTCTACCAGAGATCACAGAGAGCTATTCTGGGGACCAACGGTGGTAGGGAAATGGCGTGACCCATCGCCGGTGACTGAAATTCCTGCGCCAAAAGCTGTGGCTATTAGCCCATCGTATCGTGACATTGTGGTCAGGTCACCTCACTATTCAGAGGATGGCCCAGAATTCGGCAGCCAGTTAACTCGTTCGCCGTATTCTCCACCACCCAGTTTACTATCCCAGCGGTGTACTTCAGTACCGCTACTGGTCCCTCATCCACCCCTGGTTGACGAGTGGGGAAATACGGGGCCAGACCCTGAATCCAAGCCCAGGAGCTTCTGGAACATTCTCGCAGTGGATCACTTCTCAGAGAAGTTCTGGTCGATGGCAGTGCCAAACTTTTTCACGACAGAGTCACTTACCCTAGAGGAAGTAGGGTGCTTCCACTGAACCCTATGGGTGATGCACTTCTGCCTTCGTTATGAGCGGGTAGTGTACCCCAGGAGCCGAAAGCACTTTGAGGAAATCGGCGAGCAATGCCGCCTGATCGATTTGGCCGCACTCCCTATGGCCCAGCGCCATGAGTCACCAGGCCGCCAGAGCACCTTTCAATGGAAATGCGTTCAGAGTCTCAAAGTAATCCGCAGAATCATCAGGGAAGATACCCCCATGTGCAAGTCCATGGATGGGGATAGTATGCCGCCCTCATCTTCAGTCCTATCCAACGGCAGCCCGATTCACTATGTGACATTGAGGACATGCCCCCGAGAGGGGTCACGGTCCACATGGCTGACGTAGTGGAAAATGAGGACGAGCTTGAATTTCATGATGGAGACTTACCCCTTGAGGGTGCACCACCACTGCTGGACCCATCAGGGAGGGTCACCTATCAGCAGAGGAGCCTTCTAGGCCTCCCTGTACCCACCGAGTCACTGGTACTCAGTCAAAATGCCGATAAGGGTAAGGAGCACGTCGGAACTGTCAAGCACTCCGACCCGTCCACCTCTGTACAAAATAAAGACGAACATCCTGAGAAGGCTGCATTGTGCCATCACCTTGCTGAGCAGAAGAGGCTGGTTGACGAACTCCTGGCCGAGTGTGCTGTAGAGAGGCGACCCGACTATGGTAATCCCAAGCCGGGGCAGCAGGGGAAGGAAAAATTTCCCCCCCGGCGAGATGCCTCTGGGAAACCCTGATCATGCTACTTCCACAGACAGGGCAGAAGCCAGAACTCACAACAAGAGGGCACGATACGTCTTGCCAAACCCTCCTAGTCGGCGAGGAAATATGAGGAATCCAGCTCGGGTTCCCCCAGCCGCCCCATAGGCCGTTCCGCCAGTCACTCCACGAGCTGCTAAATCCATCTACCATGTCAAAGAACCCGGCAACGCACTTGTGATTAGGGATCCCCGTCAAGACAGCGGCCCCCACCCGGATGATCTTATAGCGGCACTCATCGCCCGCCTCGAAGCATTAGAAACGCGGCATGTGGCAGTCCCACCGGATGGCAAGCCATATCCCGTATGCGTGGATGATATGCCTGCACCCCCGGGTTTTTGGAAACCCACTTTCTCGCCCTTCAACAGGACATGGGAACTGCCGTAGCATATGGCCCACTTTTCTTCCAGGTGTGGCCCCATGTTGGAAACCCCGACCCAGTATGAAGCTGCCAAGCTCTGATGTTTCGTGCAGACATTGGAGGGTCCTGCATTCGTCTGGTACAGCCAGCTCCCTATCGGATCGGTGACCAGTTGGGAGGATCTCCGATGGCAGTTCCTATAACAGTTCAGCTCTACCACGCGAAAGACCAGCATCACAGACCTCTTCAAGTGCAAACAAAGGCATGATGAGCGTGTCATGAATTTCATCGCCCGGTGGAAAGGAATTACATACTCCCTCGACATGCCTTTGACTCAGGAGAAATTACTGATGATGTGTTTAGGGAATGTAAAAACAGAGCTGGTCCCTTCCTTGATCACCCAGAACTACCCTGCAAGGTTTCGGGATTTCTCAGATAAGGCTCAGCGCCTCAAGGAGGCTCTTTAACAGGCTAGTCAGTCATGTCTTCTGCCCCCTGTAATTCCATCCAGGAGGGATGCCAGAGTCGAACCCACCGCGCTGGCCTAAATAGAATCCCCCAGGCAGCTAGAATTACTGCCAGCGGCACCGTCCTCGCAACCCCGCAGAGGTCCTCCACCTCAAGCGCAGGCTCCGGCCCAGCAGCGACCGCCTCAGAATCGACAGGTTCCCCCGTGCAATGCGCCACCACTACCTAGGAGAGGCAATCAGGCACAACCCCCTCAGCAGGCCCCTCCGACCCCTCGTCAGGGCCAGGCTCCCAGGGGCCCCTATCCGGAAAGAAGGCACCAGACTTACTCGTTCAATGACAATCAGGTCCCTGACTACTTCCAAAGTGCTCTAGATTAAGGGATTGTGTGCTTACCCAAGTGTAGAAGGCCGGCAGAGTCGAATCTCACTGATCACCCCAACTACTATCCCTATCATTAGATTCTGGGGAACACCCTCAAGCAATGCTATGTGTTTAAAGACCAAGACCAGGTCGACAACAACATAGTCATGTTGGGCCCAGCCCCGACACAAGTGGCGGGGGTCTTCGTAAGGTCATAGATTGGAAGCGACAATGAAGGCGAGTGTCAGCAGGTTCCCAGCCATGGGTCCCAGAAATACAACGACTGGATGGCTCAAAAAACTGTTTTACATGCATATGGTATCATTCGGGCATGCCTGAATCAGCCGGAGTCTTCGGAGGAAGTATCCAGTACCTCTGCATCGTCATCACATCCGACCTCTTCCCAAAAGGGCAAGCAGCGATGACGTAAGAAGAAGAAATGCGCTCCACCACTGCTGTCGTCATCCTGCACTCTTGGTGACTTTACGCCCACTGAAATGGGGATTCATCCTAGAATCTGCCCGGTGGTGGATGATTCGTCAAGCGACAGCCAGGGGTACGCTTCGGTTAATACCGTGGAGCTGGTAAAGCCCTATATGACTCCCAATGAGGGGGAACGCCAGATGAACCTCCCCAACATCCCCAGCCGACGTCAACGTCAGTGGAACCGCAACCACACAGGTCATCGAGGCACGTCAGTGGGTGCTTTCAGTCAGGCCGTGCACGCTACTGAAACCAGACAACAGGCTAAGCATAGAGATCAGCACGTGCAACCACATCTGATGCCCTCATATCTACCTCCACTGCCGTTTGTGCTACTAGATTAGGCAGAGCGGCCTCGTCCGTATCGCGGTCAGTCTTTCCTGGCTGTAGGCCAATCTCTATTGTCCGATCCTAATCAGGCTGCTACTCTCCAGGCCTCAACTAGTAGGCAGTGGGATGTACCCAGTACTAGCCAACCGCCGGTTCAACCGGTAGGACCCGCTATGCCTCAAACTGCAGAATGACCTCCTATAAGCCGAGGCTCGTTTTTGGAACGAAAGTACGATGTATTGAAGCCCCTGGTCGACATTCCATCAAGGCTTTCTATCCTTGAGGCCCTTCGCCTATCGTCTGAAATGCACGATGCACTTGCTAAGGCCCTAAGGATCCCCCTCCAGTTTGAGACGGAGGTAGCAGCTGCAGAAGCCTTCCACGCCGAGGCAATTGTGAACACAGAATTCCAGGAAGTTATCTCGTTCTTCGGTGAAGATGAAGACCCTCTCATACATGGGAATATTCGCCCATTGTACGTCACTGGCCAGTTCAATGACGTGGAAGTCCGCCGCTATCTTGTTGACATGGGTTCTGGGATTAACCTAATCCCGACTCGAACACTGCGAAAGCTGGGTTTGTATGAGGATGATTTAACTCCCTCTGACCTCAAAATCCAAGGATACGACTGGACCGAGCAATCCCCAGTTGGAAATATCTGCGTGAAGACCTAGTTCGGTGGCCTAATTGCCAGCACTGAGTTCAGGGTTGTCTCCCAGGACACTGCCTACAACGCATTGATGGGAAGGCCATGGCTCCATCTGCACGCAGCGGTCCCTTCGTCGCATCACCAATGCCCCAAATACTCCCTCAATGGCCGAGTAGGCGTGCTCCAAGGAGATGCGTCTGCTTTCGCCTCTTGTGAATCCCACTATCTAGACGCCGACTATTACGAGATCAAGGATAAGCAAATCCTTGAAAATGAGGATGAACCTGCCCCAGTCACAAGTGATATCTGGGCTGGCCTGGATGACGCCTACATCTTCCTGATTCATCAATTGGAGGCCATGACCCCCGACATAGCGCAGTTTTTTGTTGTTTCAGGTATGAAAGGAAGGCTTGTTCCCATGTCCAAGTGACGACAGAAAATCACCTTGTACTCCTACACCAACCAGCCTCAGGTGATCCTGGAACCTCCTACCCCTGTGCGGTATCAGAATGATAGGATTATGACAACGGCAGTACATCATACGTGTCTCTTCCACTGGGCTGGAATCAATCGACTCAGGCCGACGCATCACCACTACTTTGATGTCATCAAACGTGTCCTCTTAGGCCTAAGTCCAGATAGGATAGGATCGACTGCCTTCATTGCTATGGTCTCATGAGCACATGAGTCTCCTGATATGATGACCACCGCCACCCAAGCTAGCACCAGCTTCCCGTCAGGGTTTGATAACACAGAAGCAGCTCCCCTTGCGGGAAATCCCTCCACGGGTGGAGATGATGATTTGGAGGATGCTCCCCCCACCTTTGAGGAATGCGTCTCTACCACGGTTGATGAACTGGTAGAGGTGAACCTTGGTAGCGAGGCAGATCTGAGACCCACATTGATCAGTGCAGCCATGTCCCCCGAGGAGCAGTAGCGGTACGTAGAATTTCTCAAACAGCACCGTGATGTGTTTGCCAGGAGTTACAGCGAGATGCCAGGACTAGATCCTCGGTTAGCCGTTCACCACCTGGGCCTCCCATCAAACAATCGTGGGTTTAAGCAGCCTCCTAGAAAGATGCACCCTTCCCATGGTTCCATGGTTGAGGCTGAAGTTGACAAGATTATCAAATCGAGCTTCGTCAAGGAAGTCGAGTGCCCCAAGTGGCTTGCGAACATTGTGCTAGTCCGGAAGAATAACGAGCCGATCAGAGTGTGCATCGACTTCCGTGATCTCAATCGCCACTGCCCAAACGATGATTTTCCCCTCCCAGTGACCGATTTATTGATTGATGCCACGGTCGGGTTCCAAGCCCTCTCTTTCATGGATGGGTATTCCGGGTACAACCAGATCCGGATGGTCCCCGAGGACGAGGAGTCCACTGCCTTTAGGGCTCCCCAAGGTACTTTTTGTTACCAAATTATGCCCTTCGGCCTGAAAAATGCAGGTGCCACTTATCAGCGGTCCATGCATCACATATTCAAGCCGATTCACTGGACGTTGGTGGAATGCTACGTGGTTGATCTAGTGGTCAAATCTCTCCAGCGCCAGGACCATCTCAAAGACCTTGAGAAAGTGTTCGATTTCCACCGTTCCTGCCACCTAAAGATGAACCTGTTAAAGTGTGTCTTCGGGGTCACCTCCAGGATGTTTCTTTGATTTGTTGTTAGATATCGGGGCATTGATATCGACCCCGAGATGATCAAGGCCATTAGCTAGATGCCTCCCCCGAGCAATATTTGGGGGATTCGAGGTCTCCAAGGCCACTTAGCCTATATACGCCGATTCATCACGAATCTGGCTGGAAAGTGCAAGACCTTTTCCCAGCTCATGAAGAAAGGCGCTGCCTACAAATGGGATGAAGAGTGTCGGACCGCCTTCGAGGAAATCAAGCAGTATCTGCTCCAACCTCCAGTTTTGATTCCACACGTCTCCGGAAAGATATTGGTTCTTTACGTGACCTCTCTGGAACGGTCCCTCAGTGCACTTCTCACCCAGAAGAACAACGAGGGTATGGAGAACAGTCTATACTATCTCATCTGTATGGTTCTTGATACAGAGATCAGATAATCCGCTATCAAAAAAAGATGCATTGTGATCGTGTTTTCTATACAGAAGTTGCATCATTACCTGCAGCACCATGAGGTACATTTGGCCTCTCGGGTAGACCCACTGAAGTACATCCTGAACCACCCCATGTTGACTGGCCGACTAGCGCGGTGGGCGGTGATCCTCCAGCAGTTCGGCATCAGGTTAATGCCTTAGAAGGCCATCAAGGGACAGGCATTGGAAGAATTTTTAGCTGCTCATCCAACCTCCGCGGATCAATCCCTGGACCTGGATTTTATTGATGAGGCGATCCTCTCAGTCGATCATGTCATCTCATGTTGGCAAATTCACTTCAACGGTGCCTCCCAGAGCCCCACCGGTGGGAGGCTCAATGATCCTAAGCTCAACAGAGTGGGTCTGAGTATCGTTTTCATCACCCCAGCGCAAGCCGTCCTGCCATACTCATTCCTGTTGTCATAAGGCTGCACCAACAACGAGGCAGAGTACCAGGCTCTCATCACCGGCCTCGAGTTGGCCCTCGAGATCGATGTGCCCCATCTACATGTGAAAGGAGATTCTGAGCTGGTAATCAAGCAGGTCAATGGTGACTATGTTGTCAGGAAGCCGGAGCTTGTGCCATTGCTGGAGTGCACCCTCCGTCTAATGGCCCAGTTCTCTTCTCAACCAGAGGTTACCCATGTCCCTCGGTCATATAATGGTTGGGCTAACTCTTTGACCGTCTTAGCTGCGTTGTTCTCAGAACCCGAGCAAGATGATTTGATCATACATGTGGCACACTAGGGAGTCATTACCCCCATCACCCCAGAAGACAACTACGGCCTGTGGATAAGTCATCTTACCGCCAGACCTTCTACGTCAGGGGTCCCTGGTTCATCAGACATAGCGGTTGAGGCCACTCCCGACTAGAGGGCACCTTTTGTCGAATATCTCCAAAATGGTTGCCTCCCGGACGACCGGGCCGAGCGCAAGAAAATCTGATGCCGCGCATTGCATTTTACCCTTCAGAGTGGTCCCAGTCTTGAGAAGACCCTCTATAAGTGGAGCTTCAATGGAGTCCTCCTCCATTACATTAAAGGAGTCAAGATTTCTGAGGTTATGCAAGAGGTTCACGCCGGTTCCTGTGGTTCCCACAAAGCTGGGCCAAAGCTATCCCATCAAATTCGAAGGTTGGGGTACTTCTGGCCCTCTATGATCCATGATTGTATCAAGTTTGCCAAGATATGCCACGCGTGCCAAGTTCATGCCAACTTCCTGCATCAGCCGCCAGAGCCTCTCCACTCCACCAAGTATTCGTGGCCATATGCGGTGTGGGGACTCGATGTAGTGGGACCATATCCAAAAGCGACAGCTCGCCAGTGTATGTTCATCCTAACTGCTACATATTTCTTCTCCAAGTGGGCAGAGGAAGTTCCACTCAAAGAGGTCAAGGCCTGTCCCATCGTCGACTTTGTGAGCTCCAATATCATCCACCGATTTGGGGTCCCTCACGCTGTCCTCACCGATAACGACACTAACTTCCGAGCGGCTGATCTGAAGAAATTGTATGCCAAGTACAATATCCGTTCGAACCATACCTCTCGTAATCATGAACATGCAAATTGAAAGATCGAGGCGTTCAACAAATCCCTCTCTAACATTCTGTAGAAAATGGTTTTTCAGAACAAGAAAAGTTGGCCGGACAAGGTCCCCAATGCCCTCTAGGCTTATCGGACGACGACTCTCAATTCTACCCCGGTGACCGCATATTCCCTAGTGTATGGGGATGAGGATGTCCTACCCATTGAGATCCAACTTCCATCAATATGAACTACAGTCTATGACCAGCAGGTTCCAGATAAGGTGGCCGAAATCCGTCTAGCTGAATTGGAGGCACTGGACGAGAACAGGTTTCGTGCCTTACACAATCTGGAAAGGCATTCGAATAAGATAGCCAGAGCCTTTAACAAGAAGGTTCACCTTCTCTCTTTTCTGCGGGGTGACCTAGTGTTGGCCCTTCGAGCGCCAATGATCCCCGGTAGGAAACCACCCAAGCTAGAGCCCAAATGGGAAGGACCTTACGTCATCCATAAGGTTTACCCCAACGGAGCATACTCATTGGTAACCACGAATGGTGAGCGCATAACTCCTCCCACCAACGCCAAGTTCCTCAAGTAGTACATTGCCTAAGCATCATTAGTCCTGCACGACCATGAACTGTACGGTCCCGCATGACCCTAAACTGCACGTTAGGGTCCCGCATGACCCTAAACTGCACGTTACGGTCCCGCACGACCCTAAACTGCACGTTACGGTCCCGTATGACCCTAAACTGCACCACCGTCCTACATGAAATTGAAACTGCGATATCGTCCTACAAGACGGTAAACTGCAAAATGGTCCGAGCTCTATGACCTTAAACTAAGATCTCCCCCATCCTTACTTTAAGACGTTAAACTGCAAGCCAGTCAGGCCTTCCTGACCGAGGCTTAGTCTCAGGTCCCTTGGCCTCTTCGGGCCCCTAGCCCCATGTCCTTACTGTAAGACGTTAAACTGGATGTCAGTCAGGCCTTCCTGACCGAGGCTCGGCCTTAGGCCCCTTGGCCTTCGTCGACTCAGACTCACTTGTGGGATCATACAGTGTGGTGTGGGACATGTCCTCATTTACGTCGGGTTACCCACCGTACCATGCATATCCCCAAATAAGATTCATCTCTCGTCCAGCATGACATTAAACTATGATTCAAGAACTACGTATGGCTTGATTCCCATCCTAATGGGATACGTAGGAATGCTCAGACGCCTCATCTTGATCCCAGCCCTGAGCTCTTCTCTTTCATTGTCCCCCTGGGTATAGTTTCCTCGGAGGATACTTGCATGACGTGGAGTAGGATTACTAGCCCCACTCATACAAGGATTATAAGGGTCGCACCATGTTCCCACTCCCTTTCTTATATCCTCCAACTTCCTCACCGCATGATGTTAAACTGCATGGCCTTCAAGAACTACGTATGGCTTGATTCCCATCCTAATTGGATACACAAGAACGTCCAGAAATTTTGACGGTTGGCCCAGACTAAAAGTTAAAATCTTCCCCTCAGGTCAAGATATATGGCAGGATGCGCACCTTTTCTCCAACTCATGTCGATCAAGCCTCGACTCGACTGTACGTCCCCCCCAGAGATGTTCGCCTCTTTTGTGGATGGATACAGCTACGCTTCACCCACTCCTTCACTGGGATTCCATCACTTTCCTCACCCAGAGGGACCCCCATGAACGGCATGGATTCCATGCCCAAGGGCTCTCCTACTGATACAGGCCAACACCCCCGAGGGTTTCCGAGCAACAAGCTGATACAAGTCCCGCGTTGCGAATTTGGTCAAAGGTCGACGCTCATTTGTTGCTCCCATATCAGGTCACCATAGGGATGTAGTGTTTCAAACATGGTCAACAGTGTCCTGGATCTTTGGGTCCACCCCAAGATGTCCCAAACATCGAGTGTAGTGATTCGTTCTGCCCCAACCCGAAGCGACAAACCTTCCACCGAGTGGCACCAATGGTCAGGCCCACGACCTTGATTCTCTTATAAGGGATGTATGGCATGGTGTGGTATACATCCTCATTCACGTTGGGTTACTTGCCATGACGTACACATCCCCAGATGATATACAGTTATATCTTTTCCCGTCCACATTGCAAGACGTTAAACTGCAAATTGGTCAGGCCTCCCTGAACGATGCCTAACTTCAGGCCCCTTGGCCTTTCCGGGCCCATGACCCCCGTCCCTATTGCAAGACATTAAACTGCAAGTTAGTCAGGACTCCCTGACCAGAACCCAACTATCTGGCACCTTGGCCCTTTCAGGCCCCTCTAGCCCAAGTTATTTCCTACAGGATTGTGCGGTGTGGTGAGGGATTGTGTCCACATTCACATCAGGCTACTTGCCGTATTGTACACATCCCTGTGACGGTATCCTATCCCCTAGGTATATTCTAGAACTACTTATTGCTTGATTCCCATCCTTATGGGATACATAGGACCACCCGAATGTTTAAGCTTAAGGTCTATCCCAATCTCTTGATAATCTTTGTCCCACCTTGGTCCCTTGGCCTACCTCTCATAAGTCACTTCGTCGACCCTTTTCGGAAGTTCACAGATATGCCTAAGGGTACTCCGGTTTATGTTACCTGGAATGTCGGATTCTACTCATACACGTCCACCCCACATTTCAGGATTCGTTTCCCCCTTCATCAGGGCTCTCATCACCTTTCACACCAGGAGGGACCCCCAAGAACGGCCTGGATGCAACGCCCAAGGGATCTCCTACCGTTACAGGCCAACACCCCCGAGGGTTTCAGACAACAAATCGATAAAAATACCGCATTGTGAATATGGTCTGCGGTCGATGCTCATTTGTTGTTCCCACATCATGCTAACGCGATATGGAGACTGTTTTTCCGCCACGGTTAACGGTTATCCTCCATCCCCACGCCAACCCCATTAAGCCCAAAATGTAGGTTACATGATTCACATCCTTCTCCACTCTCATCATGTCCAAGTAGAGTTTCAAAACTCTTGATATTATTCCTCAGTGCACATCTGCGCATCAGGGGAACAAAGTCATGTCAAAGGTGTACTTTGGGGCTCTTCACCGACTTCCCCTAGATGGATGTTTCGGGTATTGCGATAAGGATCTTCCCCCCTTATTTCCCACACCGAGTTTAAATCACATGGGCTTAGGGATCGGGTTGAGGTCTGTGCTTACCTGGAAAGTTGTCATCCACTCATGGTCCGAGCTCTAAGACCATAAATTAAGATCTCCTCAGAACTATGTCTGGCTTGATTCCCGTCCTCATGTGATATGTAGGAACACCCAGACCTCTTGTTTTTGGGTCCAGCTTTATTTCAGCATCCTTCCTTTGAGACCGTGACTATGGGACTGCGTGTTGTGATGAGGGATCATGTCCCCATCCACATCGGTCATGTCCCCATCCACGCCGGTCATGTCCCCATCCACGTCGGTCATGTCCCCATCCACGTCGGGACCCTAACGTCTACGCTGCATGATGTTAAAATACATGCTTGGTCCTATCACACGACCCTAAACTGTGACATTATTGTCCTGGCCGCACGATGAAAAACGGCACGACATTGGGATGACCTCATTGTAGAGGACATCACGTTGGGTATTGGTCACGTGCCATGCCATTGGTCAATGCCTATCACGACTTGATTCTTGTGGCGACACGAGGGCTTGCAACCCTAGGCTTTTCACTTAACAAAAAAACCACTCAACTTAAAGGACAAACAAGATTTATCAAATTCCACTACTTTTGGTGCAAGGGCCACGCCCACACTCCCTTTTTTCCTGGCACTGGTACCTTAACGTGACACCTTCAAGAAATATGTGAGGCTTGATTCTCATCCTTATGAGATACGTAGGAGTGCTCGGGCACTTCCTCGCCGGCCCATCCCAACTCTCGTCATCGGTCCCTTGACCAAAAACATTCCGAGAAGCACAAGGTGGTTGGAAGCCCCGGTTCCCATCCACGCCAGGTGTTTGAGTTACTCCACCGTGTGCCTTCTGTGTTTCCTCCCACCTGTGGTCTGAATTCTACGACCCAAAACTAAGATCTCCATATGGGAAAGGACTCTTCTCCCTCTATCTAATACGCCTCATTGTTATATTCAGATGCGTTTTGACAAAGAGCCCGAAGTGTGGGATTTTCATGGGGACATTCCCCTTGTCCCATGACCAAGCTTTGTGCGCTCGCTGTTTGGATCCTATTCCACTTCCACATCCAAAACGACCCTTAGACGACATCGATGCTAGGCTTAAGGTCTCTCCATGAATTCTAGAACTTAGGGTCCTCTGATCGTTTCAGGCCAACATCCCTACGGATCTCTGACAACATTTGTGACATGGTCCCGTGTTTTGAACATGGTCAACGGTCCACCCTCATTTGGCTTTACCCATTCTAGGCTAACATGATATGGATGTTGCGTTTCCTCCAAGGTTAACTTTTATCCACTATAGTCACTTCGCCATCATTGTGATCCAAATCTCGAGCATCATGATTCACACATTTCAACTTCCTCATGTTCAAGTGGAATTCCAACATACTCGGCTCTATATCTTTGTGCATCTAGGTGTGCCACATGGCCGTGTTAGTGTCATGGGGCTGGTATTCATTGAGCATCCCTTCACCCTAACCTTCCCCTTTCTGTGTCGGGAAAGTCCCACCACTACTTCTTGTTTCCCACAGCGAGCATGACTCACGTGGGATTAGTAGTTTTGGCCAGATGTGTACCAACACAGCCAGGCTTCTCATCGTCCCCTCAAAACTATGTATGGCTTGATTCCCATCCTCATGGGGTACGTAGTAATGTCCGACCACTCTACTTTGGGGCTAGCCTAATCCTCACTCTTGGTCCCTCGACCTGGAAAGTTTCTTCCCGGGGTACGTGATGTGATTTGGACTCCAAGTCCTCATTCACATCGGTTTCATAACTACCACACCATATGCTCCTTGACCTCTTCTCTTTCACTCCACGTCCTATCGTATGAAATTAAACTATGGGAGTCCATATGTCCTCAACGCATGACACTAAACCACGGTTCTACCCTGAAAAAATTTAGGATGCCCCGTGTTAATCATGGGATGCACCAGAGGCTCTTCTAGAGAGAACTTCACCTATTAGTGTCGGTCTATGACTACACTGCGCTTCTAGAACTACGTGTGGCTTGATTCCCATCATCATGGGATATGTAGAGACACCCTGGTATTTTTCCTAGGGTCCAGAAAATAGGAATCATTAATCATATTCTTCCCCTTTTCGGCCCCCTTGTCGGACGCTTCATAGAGTACCATATAACTATGACTCTGCCCTGAACAAGTTCAGGATGCCCCAAGATCCCATTGGGAAGAGACATACCCCCAAGCAAGAGAGGCCATGTCTCAAAGAAGGAAATATCCATGATCAAACCGAAACACCCATCTGGCGTACTTCCACCACAGTGGTGTGATTACATGAGTGTTGGATTCTGTTTGTACAAACCATCACCCCATATTCCACTCTTTGTGTTCCCCTTATTCGGACTCTCGTCCCCTTTCATGTCTGAAGGGACCCCCTAACGGTCTGGTCTCATGCTGCATTGGCTCACCTATCATCCTGGACCAACGTTCCGGATGACTGGTCATGTTTGGAAGGACCCCCTAACAGTATGGATTCTCGACCTAGGGTCCGCCTACTATCCAGGGCCAACGTCCCGAAGGATTGATCGACAACATTTGTGACATGGTCCCGTGTTTCCAACATGGTCAATGGTCGACCCACATCTGTTGTCCCCATTTCTGGCTAACACAGTAAGGATACCGTTTCTCAACCACGGTTAACGTTTGTCCTTTATTGTCACGCCCTCCCAACAGTGTTCCGAATTTTTCATATCGTGATTCACACTTCCATTTCCATCTATTCAGACCAATTTCAGCACCCCCGACATTGCACCGTTCGTGCATAAGAGCACGCTGAAGAAACAGTAATTCGGCTATTTTGAGAACTTCTTTCTCCAGTTAGGTCTCTTCCATATTTCAGAAATCCGGACTGGTTATCCAAACCTCGGATGCCCGAAGCTTGGTTTACACTCCTATGTTGGGTGGGACGATGAGGCAACTATATCTTGTTTCTCGCATCGGGCCTGACCCACGTGGGCTTAGGGAATTGTCGCCGGACGTCCCACAAACATTGTAGGGATGTAATAAACTAATGAAAACAGTGGAAATCGTGCATGCTACAGCATTACAAGAGTGAAGAAAGACGAAGCACAAAAGTACCATTAAAAGGTTTGACCCCGTCAAAAGAGCGTTGTAGCTCTGCCACCCTTCGACTTGTGGAATTCCGGAATTGTTGTTGCTAATGCAGATCCCACTCCTCCACAGCAGCGGCGGGGCGCAGTTCATCAGCTTTGGCCCTGGCACTCTCTATGCCAGCCTGAATGACATCCATCTTTCCAGAAGCCTGCCTCATAGGCTCTTCTGCATATTCCAGCTGGGCCTTCAACCGTGAGATCAGCTCAGATTTTGTATTAAGAGAGGCTGAGTGCTCATCCGCCCAGGCCTACAGCCATTGGACCTCACTTTCATCCTCATGGAGCTTCTTGATGTTTGTCGCCTTCCTCTGCTGCCATCCCACGCTGAGCCCGTGATCATACTCCCGGATCTTCTCATCCATGAGATCTTGGATGAGCGCATGAGGATGTTGGGAATCCACTCCCCCAACGCACAGTTCACACATCCGCGAGCAATGTCTGTCCATTTGGTTCATCCATAGCGCTTGGGGGGTGTCCTTGATGAAGCCCATGATTAGATTCCATGATAGGCGGCAGACTGTGCTGTTGTCTTCTTCATCAGAGGATGTTTCGTCCCAGTCTGCGCGATTGGCATGCTTGTATGCAGGATACACCTGCAGGAAGTCCTCGGAAGGATCTGCATCTAGCGTTGAATCTGGCATGGCATCCGACGCCGGAGCAAGCGTGACGGGACTTGGGTCGGCTGATTGATCCTTGTCATCGGACTCCACCTCTATAACCTCGGGCATGACCCTGCTGGTGGTCCCGCCAATGATAGTGTGTGCTGCAGCTCGGGGAGATGAGGGACTATCTCCACCATCACCGGCATTCCCCTAGGAGGGATACCACCAGACATCCCGACCAGCCTTGCCGCAACAGCGCATGCCAGTCAGAGAACTGTACGATAGAGAGAGACATAAACGTTAGTTGGAACGATCTACATATGATAGCAATGAATACAGTAGAGGAAACTTACGAAGATCAAACTCCTAGTGCTACTCTTGAGTTTATGCTGATGGTACCCTGAGGCATGGCCCTCCATATATAGTTGGAAGGTCTGGAGATTCTGTAGGAGCCACCTCGGGTGCTCCGGCCCCACCAGACGTAGAACTGGACGTAGCCGTTGGCACGGGTTCTGAAGGTCCTGCATCATCACCCACATAGGGGAGAGAGTGAGGCTTGCATACAAGTTCCTCTTGCATGGTTCAAAAATCGGTAAGAAATCCAAGATGGCCTGAGAACGGACCATGAGGAAAGAAGCTCAGAATGCTACCTCGAGAGCCACTATGAAATCATCAGAATATGATTCTTGATCTCTGACTTTTCCCTCCTCCAACGGGTTCCCTCCTATAACCTCATCCTCCCGAGAGGAGTCCTATGATTCTTCCAGTAAGGGGAAGCGCTCCCTCAATTCGGCGGCTGCCAGCTATGGCAGAACCGTCCAATCTAGCAGTACCCTCACCTGATCTGTCATTGGGCATGGAACACCACTGGAGTGAACGTAGTCCTCCAGCTCACCCAAGTATTACTCCGCCTCCGCCAGAGACACCGTGAAACCAGCCCGGACTGGGCCTATGCCTGGTAACTCCATCCCGAGATGATTCATGTGTGCCCACATCTCAGGTGGACTGAGGAATTACTGTTTGACATCACAAATATCCTAGGCCTCTGGGAAAATAGCATCCTCTGTCATGTCAATGTGGCGCAACCGCTTCCCAGGAGCCTGAGTGGATATCCTGCAGAATCCCCTCGGTGGCCGCCCCTCTGGATGGCCCTGCTCTTCTGGAATCACTAGATCCGCCGCTGCTTCCACACCCTTGTCTGGTGTAGGTTTCACCGCCACGAAAGCCCCGCCACCGCGAGGGGCCCTTGCTGCCCTCCAACCCCAACCTCGGGATAGGGGAGGCCCGCCATCACCAACCCAAATGGTTGGCTGCCTCAGAATCTCCCCTGGATAAGTGACCTCCCAGCTGATGGCATACTCCCTCACGAATCCGAAAGTGGCGGTGGATGGAGACAATGCAATTCGCTTCTTATCGTCTTCATGTGTGAACATGAGCCACAACTACCTCATCACACACAGGTGCTCCTCGTGATGCTCCTCCCAGTAGACCTGTGGGGTCAACCGCTGCAGGAACTGGAACTACCTTGCAAACCGATGCGGGGTGTACGGGTCGCAGAGCGACTCACGATCCACTCGTGCCACCAAAACTCCACCTCAAAAGGCTAGGAGATAAGCCTGGTGCTCTTCCGTTCCCTGCCCATCGTCAGTAAGTACCCCCATCAGCAATGGAAACTGGTGGAAGTTAAACTCATCCACCCTCCACACCCGGTTAAGCACCATCAATACGATTAATTTGAATGGGAAGCTCCAAGATGCGTTCAGAATGGAGGGGAAGATGTTTGATCCTGGCAGCAAGATGGGGTTTGGATACTCATAAACCCCCTTGATGTGCGCCGCAATCCACCCATACAGAAGGTGGAAGGGCCCGCATATCCTTGGTGGATTCTTTCCCTCGCTAATGTGCCGCAGCATCCTGTACATCTTGGCAAGCATTGGAATCCCCAGATTGACCTGCTGCCCCATGGCCAGCAGGGACACCATGATGAATGAGATGGGAAGCACCCCCATGATGGTATCCCTCACCAGTAGGATCCAACCACAGATAAGGGCCGCGACGAACACCGCCATCCTGACTATCGACTGTTGTTCAGTGCTGACACAGAAACCCCAAGTCTTCCATTGGCTGTCCTCCAAGACCCGCCAATACGATTGCTCCTTGCCCCATTGAGCCACCTTCGGACAAGTGCAAGGCCTCGGGGGGAACTCTCGATTCTCCGGGAAGTTCAGGAACTGCTCGAACCGCTTCTTAATGTGGACATCTCTCACTGCCTCCTTGTCCTCTCCAGGGACCAGTGTCATCAGTACCGACGCCAGTCACGAAATCTGCTCTGTATCCTCCCATTCTCTCTTGACAGGGAGGAACTCATCATACATGGCCCCCAAGATTGATACCCCCTAAATCTGATGGACATCCCACAGACTGATGCCCACCTCCCCATGGTGTAGGTGAAATGTATTGGTCCTAGACGACCATCTGCTCAGTAGCTTCGGCATCAGCTGTTTTGGTGGGTAAATGTTGAACTGGGAGGCCCACGCCGCCTCATACAAACCCAATCTCCTCAGCTCAGCCCCAAAATCCTCGCATGAGGCACGTACCTAGTAAGCCCATGCCCAGTCGTTGGTGAAGTTGCCGCCCTGGCACTAGTCCCAATCATAGGCCCACCCCTTCTTCGAATCCTGCAAAGCCGCCTTCAGCATGGGGAGGTACAGAGGAGGGGACGTCTCCGGTTGTAGTGGTTTCCCGTCAATATTGTTCACATGGTTGTAGAGACAGTCGACGGTGACGGGTGTGATGTCCTCCCACGCATGACCATCGGCCGCCCTGAACCACTAGCACTGGCATGGCGTGCTCCTGAACCAGCAAGCCGGTTCGTCCCTACTCGCCTCAGGAATGAAGACATCATCCGTCAGCCCGAAGCCATAGAATGGTAGCTTATTGCACTGCGGATAGTTATTCTGACTCTCTGATAGTAGGTCTGTCAATGAATTATCGTCCGACTGACTTCGGACCATCTACCAAAGGCCCAGACGAGTGGCCATCTCATCCCTCTGGGCGGCGTTTGCAAGCACCCCCAAAAAAACTTCTTGATGGGTCATTTTGGTTTCAGAACTCGAAAAAATTTCAGGTCCGACCACGAAGGTTGCTCGTGAAGATCTCTCGCGAAGCTCGGGCACAAAACCAAGATGTGGAGCCTAGCCTAGGCCTGCAAACGAAATTTCTCTTGGCATAGTCGTGGAGTCGGAGACTCGCGGTTCACCGCGAAGCTCAATTCGCAGAGAGCAGATGCGGAGTACGCAGAGCTTCGCGAAGTCGAGAGCGCAAAAGGACAAAAGTCATGAGAGGAAAAAAGAGAAGTCAGCCCCCCTATTTATAGTCGGCGCCCCTGGAGCATTATAAAGCATTCCGCCCGCACGGAGCTTCACGATGTGTCTGGACCGCGCGGCCGCTGTCTTCCCCGCGCGCCCTCTTCGCGAGTCCGCAGTGGGAAATGCTGATAATTTTGGCGATTTTCCCTCAAACTTCGACCCTTGATCCCTCCACAGCTCCAAGTCTGAGGGGGGGAATTTGTTGGTGCCAAAATATTGGACACAAAGGGAAGAAAGAAAAGAAGCCCACACACGGCCTCATGAAGCCCCGATGCGGAGCTCCCCCGAGCAACGCGGCAGCCGCGAAGCAAAGGAGGAGGGAATGCTCCACGAACGCCCTGACGTTCGCGAGTCCGCCGCGAAGCACCAGAGGTGGGCATGCTCCGCGAAAGCCCTGACGTTTGTGAGCCTTCCGCGAAGCATCGGAGGTAGTAATGCTCCGAGATCCCCTTGACGTTCACGAGCCTGCCACGAAGCACCGCATCCCCATTCGCGCCGTGTGAGCTCTGCTTCGCGGCGCCCCTTGACGATAAATATTGGGCTCCCCCTGAGTCCAGAAGATGGAAAATTTGACCTTTTGGATTCTCAACTCCCGAATCATGAAGCACCCTTCGCCCCAGGAATCATGAGCTCTGCAATATATTTTAGCTTCGCGAGATGCCTTCGCCTTGTCTCATTTTGAGCCCCTCTTCCCAGAGGGATGCCCTTCGTGAAGCCTAAGGGAATTCCTGAGGGAAGGGGATTACCAAGCGAACCCGGGCAGCTGTGGAGAGTTTATGCTTCGCGAAACACCCATCTTATACAAGTGATCCAGATGCCAAGGCAGGGTCGCTGTACTTTGCGAAGTACACCGCTTCACAACACCTTGCTTTGTGAGGCACCTTTGCTTCGCGAGGCAGTGCTCCACGAATACTATTCCACTTCGCGAAGCACCTCCCATTCACACCCCTGCCCCATTCTAAGGCCAAGGCACTCCACTTCGCGAAGCACACCCCTTTTCTTGCCAATTCCTCTTCCCGTGCAACCCTCCAGGTTTGCACGATGTGATTTCCAAGTCCCATGGACAACGCCACTCGTAGCATTGCTTCGCCTAATGCTATTTCACATAGGCACGCTAACGGCTATTGCTTCTTCGCATATCCACGCTAACGTGGACCCCTCGATGGTTCGCTCTGCGACCCCCCTTTGCCATGGCCTTGCCAGTACCTTCCCTCCCCTATGGGGCAGAGGGTACCGGTCATGTATGTCCTAGGGGTGTGGAGTAATCCCACTTCATCTGAGCTGCATGACATTAAACTGCCAAGCACATTTTCCTCAACACATGACGTTAAACTGTGTCCTGACCCCATGCCTCACACGCAGGGTCCCCCGAGCTCAGACATTCTTTACGCCACTCATCTCTACGGGAATGGAATCACCCCCCACAGGGGATGATATCCTGCTTCTCGGAGTAGCGTATGTCCACGGGATAAGGGAAACCACCTTGGTGTAAACCCCCTAGCCTCTCTTGTGGATGGTAGCACCCGTGCACCTCGGTACTTCCCCACTGCCAAGGCTAGTGGAGGGCGCGATAGGGAACGAGGCACCTTCCATCTTTGTTACCAAATCCATCTCCCGCTGCGCTTTGCCACACTTTGGGCCTCCATCCTGGAGTAAGTCCCAGCACCATGGGATGCTTAACGCGTAAGCCCCTCTTCGCTTCTCACGGACAGACCCTTCGCGACATGATCATCAGGTCCCTGCTACCTCTTGTTTCTCACACCGGGCATGACTCACGTGGGCTTAGAGTAGGCATTGGCCATGACAATACCCCATCCAGCATGACGTTAAACTATATTCCCCCGTCCAGCATGACGTTAAACTGTATGCCTCCGTCCAGCATGACATTAAACGGCACATCCATTTGAACTATGAGGTATTTTATCCATGTCAAAGCATGGTACGTAGGAAGCCTCCACGAGGTTCAAGCCCACCGCCCATCATTTCTTCACGTCATGTTCCACCCTCGTCCTGCACGATGTTAAACTGCATTCCAGTCTGACAGAAAGCCGTTGTGACCAACCCGAACTACGAGGACTTTGATCCATGTTAAGGTACGATACGTTGGAAGCCTCCATGAGGTTCAAGACCATCTCCCATCAGACCAATGTCCTATCTTTACATCGGTTCGCCGACACCCACCATTTTCTCCCAAACTATGAGGACTTTGATCCATGTCAAGGCATGGTAAGTAGGAAGCCCCTTCTAAGGTTCAAGGCCACCACCAGTGGACCCATAGGTTCACCTCCATGTAGGTTTGCTGACGAAAACAACCACCTGAACTACGAGGTCTTTGATCCGTGTCATGGAATGGTGCGTAGGAAGCCTTCATGAGGTTCAAGCCCATCACTTGGTCATTCTGACCTCATTCATGTCGGTTCACGCCCATCCTTCATGACGTTAAACTGTATTCCACATCTCATTTGAACTATGAGAACTTTGATCCATGTCAAGGCATGGTACGTGGGAATCCTCCTTGAGGTTCAACCCCAACAATCATTGGCCTCAACTGTCTCTGTGCCAGTTTGCCAAGCCCATATTTTCACCCGAACTACGAGGACTTTGATCCATGTCAAGACATGGTACGTAGGAAGCCTCCTTGAGGTTCAAGCCCACTACTAATGGACCCATGGGATCACCTCCACGTCAGTTCACTGAAAACACCCATCGGGCCAAGGTCCATCTTCACGTCGGTTCACCGGCACCATCCCAAACTATGCGGGAATTGATTCCCTGCCATGAGGATATGTAGGAGGTCTCTTCGAGGCTCAAGACCAACTTCACTGTCGCCCTTCCGATGGTTCCATTTCATCCCCCTCCACTTCATTCATCCATCTATCATCCATCCTGATTCTCACCCGGGCCGCCACATCCTGGTGAGATCATGCCACTCCACTCTCCTCCACAGCATCCGGGAAGCCCCCCCACGTGCTGTCCCCGATATCGGCATCCCTTCAATGGGGATTCCTCAATCTGATCCACTCCAGCTAGTGTTTTGATTAGGCTGATCTGTTTCCGCTGGACGTTAAACTCGCGGCATACCCGGTGTTAAACAAAGGAAGTTGAGGAAAACCTTAGATACATGCCTATGTCATATGATTCCCCACGCTCGATGTGGGATGCCTCAGGCTTCCGCGCCCTCGAGAAGACCTATAATATGGGACAAAAGATAGACACACCAATTCCCCAGCGTTCAGACACGTTACTGATGCCTCGACGTGACTACTCCCCCCGACTGAAGGTTACTGCCCGGACCGGACCCTTTGAAATCTCCTGACATAAGCAGTGTAATTAACCGGAGTCCATGGAAACATGGAATTGGAAAGAGTTTCACAAACAACATATCAAATCTATGAGGGAGACTCGGACAAGGTGACGAGTTCTGAGTTTGAATCCATGGAAGGAATAACTGACATCCCATCATCCTGGTTTCGATTAAGGAGAAGACATGCCTGAATAAAGAGCATATGCCACCCACCATTGGAAAGCGGGAATGCGGGGAAACACAAGAAAGTCGCGCCTATCGCACCCTGGAGGACGGACGCGCGTGCGCCCCGGTGAAAGCATCGGAAACAACAGAATCAACATCAACGTTATACGTAGTTATATGCTCATCATTTTTAGAAACATTAGTTGTAATCACTAGCTATATAGGATTCCTTTCTAGAACATTGAACCGCATCACTTCATCAACATTATCTTGACCAGCCACACTGGCTTCATGCGTAGTAGCAGGTTCACAAAAACCACCTATTGGAATAATAAATTAACAATTTACCATAGAGTGATCATTATTCTTTCAATTCGTGTAAAAAAATTATCCTCTGGCATTCAGAGTCCAAATTTCCTATATTCCCACATATCCTACAAAAGGAAGGACTCTTCTCAAACTCTATTCATAATTCCAACCATCAATCAGTGGAAAGCAACAGAACCGACTCTTTAAGAGTTAAAATTATGTCAAATTCCACAAATACTCTAGAAAAAAGCCCAAATGGTGGAAATTTATGTCTCTTTGTTAAATTTGATTGGATCCCCAAGAGAAGAGGCAATATTTCATTGCTACTAATAGTTCCCAAGAAACCACAGTAAACCGTGAATCCGTATCCAAGTCTGAGTGATGCAGTTCTTCATCGTAGAGGTACTAAAGAATGGATCCCAATCTTGGATCCTTAAAATAAAAGGTTTATGAAAAATAAAGCCTAATCCCCATGTTCTAGATTTCATTTCATCAGAAAGGATCACGATATGAAAGAAAAAATTACCGATTGATGTAATTCACCCCCACCAAAGCCCCATATTTGAAGAAGCAACTTCTTCATATCGTCAATATTCCATGGGTTATCATGAAATTGAGAAGTAAACTGAGCAATAATAGAGTATTTTCACATATCAAGTCATTCTGCGATCAATTGCTGATTGGCTTCAACAATTTCATACAATTCATTTTTTCAGGACCCTTTAAGATGAACACTTCAAATCCATGAAAACACAATTCGATTTCAAATTATCAGTAAAGGAAGCAGAACTGACACCAAGCAGCTTAGAAGATCCAGCTCCGGGTATTCTCACACCCAAATCAAGGGCCAAGACCTTCACTCAGGCATCATTGGCCAAAATGGGGAACACCGGAGGACCAACAACCGGTCCAGACATATCCCGCAACATAGAGTCACCTACAACCAGATCTGATGACTGCAATGTCACCACTGGAAGAGAGACCAGATCCAAAACATGCGATACACCATTAGACTTTTACCGGTCCACCATAACCCGATCAAATAATGTTGTGTGATTCAACCACAGACTGCTCCTAGTTGAAGAAACCGCTGGATCTGGAACCAGATCTGCATGATGTAATGTCTTCAAACACAATCTTCCATTTGACTTGAACAACACTGCCAAACTCGGATCTTGCTGTCACAGTTCAGCAGCTGACGAAACAACCCTCGGCCACAGACTACCATCTCTGGACAAAGCCACCGACAATGATCTAGAATGTTGAATGTTGTCTCTATTCGCATCATCAGAAGCGGAGAACTTTGATTTGTGAGTATTAAACCAACCATGGGGAATAATAGCTTCAACGGATAAAGGATCGAGCCAGGAATCCATGCCAAACCCTAATCTCCATTGATTCGATGAGAGAGTAGCTCTTACTTAGACCCCATCGAAGAGAGAAGCTCTTGTCTAGTATATATATAATTATATATAAATAACTATATATATTTATATAAATACATTTTTTTATATATAATTATATATTAATAATTTTTAAATATATTTACTCATAATTATAATTATAAATAAATAATTAAATATATAAATAATTAGAAAACTATAAAAAAAATATAACTCAATTATAAATAAATTTATTATATTTATAATTATATATAAAAACTTTTTAAATATATTTATTTAATAAAATTATGATAAATATTTTTAAATAATAAATATAGTTAATCTTCAGATTTGGATGAGCTCCTCACCGGTGGATGTTGCAATAAGCGATATTAAAAAGTGGCACCCTACAGAATGAGGCTTTTGATGTGAATCATTTAAAGGAAGATAATTATTCTCTTCAATTCTCTTCTTATAGAAATAAGATTATAAGAAGAATTGTCAAGAAAATATCCATTGTTCATTTTGAGCTGAACTCTAATAAGGTCTCTCAAAGACCACAGATATACAAAAACTCGATCCTTAGAGGGATAGTTCTTCCTCGAGGTGACAATTCAGGTCGTTCAGACAACCTAGTATGTATAATATTCTACTTATGGGTTTTTTATAACACCCTGAGCTTCCACGATACGCTTCTCTTTCAATAATGCAATAGCTTGCATTGTACACAAGTTCAAGATTCTAACGCAATGCGACCAATCAAAATAGCCATTATGAATAGTAATACCTACTTTATGAAATTATATATATTTTATATTTCAAAATGGTCTTCATTTATGGATTCTGAATATTGAAATTAGCCTATTTTTAATTTTTGGTATTTTTCTGAGAACTTCCATTTTTTTATGAATAGTGAAAAATACTTAAAAGAAACTTTTTTAATCAAAATAATTTATAGTGATAAATTATACTATTGAGTGCTTTTAAAGTATAATTAGAATATATTTTTACCATTTTATCCAATGGTGGTCATTAGAATTAATTTCACTTTGAAATTGGACATAAACAATTGTCAATCATTTGATATATATTATTTCTTGAAAACACGTTATTTGTTGTGACAGTGGGAATTAATTATAAAATTAATTAATGCAACATATATGTTTGGAATTTTCTAAAATAGGCATCATTTTTTAATTTGGAATATCAATTATAGCTTAGGGTGAAATTTTGGCATTGTTCTGAAAAACTTCAATTTTTGATGAATAGTGAAACCACTAAGTGGTAGTTAAAAAACTGATTTTTCATTTAAATGAAACATTACCACTTCTGTGATTTGATTTTCAAAAATATGACATAAATGGTTGTCATTAAGAAGTAAAATTTGGTTCAATGGGATTAAAATAATTTTTTGGTGAATAGTAACTTTTAAGTTTAATTAATCGCGATTAAAGGTAATTATTGAAATCTAAGGTAAAAATGATATTATAAAAGTATGAAAATACCTTTACACTTGTCCTACCCTTATTGGATGAGTCATGGCCGACCATGAAAATCCATGGGTCAACTTGGGGACCCCATGGAGCCACTTGGGTAAGAAAATGACATTAATAACTTTTTATTTAAAGTAAAAAATAAAATTGCCACAAACATGTGTTGTTTTAATAAAACAATTATTACATGGGGTTATATAAGTTAAAGTTTTTACTATAAATATTAATTGTAAATCTAAAAATATTTCCTACATCATGGTAATTTTTTTATAATTTTTAGACATTAAATAAATTAAGTTTTTTAGGACACAATGATGATGCAGCGATGACGTCATTAATTAACGATTTAAATAAAATGAAAAGATAATGTAAAATATAAGGCTTAAACTTGTCAAAAACCTATTGTATGAGAATATTTCGAACCCTTATCACCTTATCCTCGAAATATATCATTGTGGGACCTTTATAATCTGAAAATAATTTCATAATAATGTAACATTTCAATCTTTCCAAGACTGCCCCTCTACTCTTATAAAAGGCCCCCACCACTACCACCTTACTCAGACCATCAAAGCCTTTTGTCTCGTCCAACCTCTGCACAAATACTCTCTCAACTTCCCTCTATTACTTTTAGAGGCCTCACATTGGGAAGAATGATTTCCAAGGAAGCCTTTGTCTCAAATACAAAAAGAGTTACCCGATTTTAACGTAATGTCTTCTCTTATGTTATTTTGTTTTATTTTGCTTCTCCAACCCCTTAAACTCTTTTTATTCCTTTATTTTGTAAAAAAACCAGTATCTTCAATATAATAGGATGTTTTTATATGAAGGATTATAGGTACACTTACACACACCTACATCTAATGGTTAAAGAACATACTGTTTCCGTGGATGGCGAATTTCTGCCTCACGAAACGATTATTGTTCCACACTCATATAAAACCTTTAAATATGGCCATTAAGATGTCACTATATTTATATATGATATATGATATGTTTATTTTTTTCCTTAAGCTTCTGTATTTTTCATTTCTGGAATACCTTTATGGTTTCCATTATGGGTAAACGCGATATTTTCATTTTAGGAAGTGCGGACTACCGCCCCCTCAAAGTGATTTGAATCGTTAATGCCATATGTGGGATGTATAAATGATAGAGTAAATGGTATTATAAATTATATTATACTGGAATTATATTATACCTTTACATAATTATAACTTCATTCCATTAAATATTAAATATAAATGAAAGTATCATTCATGCGTACGTACGACCTACCATCTCCATGAACGGTGCATTTCATTTCTTACCTCTAAATGTTATGTAATATTATAAATGAATGTATATAATGGATATATATGATGTATATGATATCTAAATCATGAATATAATTATGGATATAATGGATATTTTACCGCATGAACAACTTTTAATTTTAAGAATTTTTTTTTGACTCAAGTACCAAAGATCGACAAAACGACTGTTATTAACATAAATAATTACATAATCTTCATAACATGGCAATAAGTGATAGAAAAGGAATAATAAACTTTAAAGGGTTCTTAATAAACTATAAATTAACTCTAGTTTATTATTCAGGAGGTTAAATAACAGTCGAGTCAAGTCGGACACGAGGTAAGGGAACTTCTATACCCAATTTCTGTTCTTTGGGTTAATCTCCTACATTCAAATTATGTCATGATATTATTATGTCCTATCTTGTAATTGTACTTTATTTATGTGTACTTATAGTGAATACACATAATATATCTATTTTATTTAAAAAAAATGATCATTGTATGGGACTTCGTCTCAATCCCCTTTCATTGAGGCATATTCTGTTTTATACACAACTTTCTTTTATACGGTGTATAAACCCCTTTGACTTTTATGTTTTTTTTCAAAAGGAATATTTTTATATGATGGGTTTTACTAAATGAAAAAATGGAATGCTTTTGTTGTTGTACGTATGCGGCGACAACGACTTCTCTGCCGCCGTGACCATTATTTGAGTTTCGGCTTCCTATACAAGCCATAACATTTTTTTAAATGAAAAATAAACACAAAGTTTTAATTTTCATTTATTATGGTATTGAAAATGGTTTTGAAAGTGTTTTTATTATATCAATGTGTTGTTTTGATATCTTGTGATTGAAATGTGGAAATGTTATGTTTCCTTTATGCATGTTTTATGTGATATGATTATGTTATGGTTTATGATATGTTTAAACCTGTTCATATGAGGAATGCATTGGACTTAATAAGTGACGAGTGGAGCCCGCTATAGCTCCTCGATGCATCGGTAGGTCTCATGAGACAAACTAGTGTCTTGGCACGAGGCCTTGACAAAATATTATTTGTAGACTTGGCATGAGGCCTTGGCTACGTGGTTATGATAGTCTGGCATTATGCATTCCATCATTATGAAAGTGGTTATTGATATTACATGTGCTTATTCGACTAGTAGAATATCCATGTGAGTAAGTAAATGGCATTATATCATTTTATTTTTGTCATATTATGCTGATGTTCAAGTTTAAAAAGTCTTTTGTTTTAGTTATACATTTCCTTAAATGTTATTTTTTATTTAAGAAAGCTTCAGCAATATTGTTATCCTTACCGAGCATCTGAGCTCACCCTTTCAATGTTTTAATATTTTCCAGGATGTGAAGAAGTATTTTATGAATGAACTGCAGGGATAGTCAGAAGACGATATGAGTGTGGACGATGGAGACTTTTTTATTGTAGTTTTTCACTTTATGATGTAATGTAACATTTATGAATGTATCTAGTGTTTCCAAGGCTACTAAAATAATCAGTGTTTCGAGACATGATCTTTTGTGATCATGCCAATGTTACGCAATAATGCACCGACTCTAGGTAACTAGGGTCGGGGCGTTACAGGTGGTATCAGAGGCAGTTTAGTATTAACCTTGGAAGCTAGATTTAGACAAACTCTGATAAGAACACATAGCCCTAAGATAGACTTTGAGAATTAGTATAAAAGAACTTCCTAGAATTTTGGTATTATAGAGATTTTATGAGTTTTCCGAGCAATACATCCCTGTTTGGATACGAGTAGGTTGAGGCAGATCTGGCACAGATGTACCTAGGGGTAAAACCCGAAAACACCGCTTTGAGCTAGAATCGAAGGGGAACTGGTGCACGACAACGGGCCTTGGTGCACTCTTGGTTACGACACTCCCGGGGGTTATGCTTAGGTTAATTCTCATTTTCTTTACAAATCACAATGAAGGGTTATGAGTATATACTACCTCAAAGAAAACATTTTTATGATTATGGATTATATCCATAAATAGTTCAATTAATGTGAAGTGTTTTACAAGTATGGAATTATGTATTTTGATTCATAAACTAATATAGTTTATGCCATTGTTTAGAAATGGTGCCTAGCAGAAGGAACAAGAGCCGTATCAATGCACGCACTCCGTGTAGGGATTTACCTACTGCTCAAGATAATTATTGTGGAGATGGAGATAAAACTTGTGCTGATCATCTTATTACCATACTGGGACAACTCACTCAGGTTATGAATAATAACCTTACTCATATGGAGCACCCTGATCCGCAACGTGGGGGATCAATGTTAGACCGCTTCATGAGGCAACAACCTCCAACATTTAATGGGGGTACAAAACCATTAGTAGCTGAGCAATGGATAAACTCCTTATAGAAAATATTCCACGCCTTGGTAGCGAAAGGGAGAAGGTTGTCATGGCAGTCTACCGCCTCACTAGAGATGCCGACCAATGGTGGTTGCTGATTCAAAAAACAAAGGAAGATGAAGAAGTATCAAGTATGGAATGGAGGGAGTTTAAGGAAATTTTCTTAGAAAAATACTTTCCACATGACCATCGAGCAGATATGGAAAGGCAATTTATGAGTCTGAGGCAGAAGGAGGATGAGAATGTCGCAAAGTATGAGGCTAACTTTACAAGGTTAGCGAGGAATGCTCCAGATTATATACGTAACCCAAGAAGTAAGATCGATTGTTTCTTTGATGGGTTAAAACCATTTCTCCATCGAGCTTTAGTATCACAATCTTTCTCAACATACAAAGATATAGTCTCCTGTGCAATCAAGACAGAAAAGGAATTCTCTAAATCTTATGACAATAATGTAAAGCCAGAGAAGAAGATAACGGTGGAACAAGAGACAGATAAAGGGAAAAAGGGAAAAAAAGTATTTTCCATTATGCGATAATTGTGGGAAGAATCACCCCCGGTACTTGCCTAAAAGGAATGGGAGTTTGTTATAAATGTGGAGAAAAAGGTCACCATGCTCATGATTGCAAGGGAAAGAAAGAGGTTTTCAATGTTGAATGCTACAATTGTAGGGAAATGGGGAATTATGCAATTGAATGTCCTAAGCATCAGGGAAACTTACTTCAGAAAAGGCCAAGGGATCAAGGCCAATCTTATGCTATTACTATAGTTGAAGTGGAATAATTAATGTATTGGTGCTTTTGGACTCAAGGATTATATTCTGGTTATAAGAATAATGTGATATATATAAGGATTGTACTGCAGTACTTGTTGTTTCATTAAAGTTTTAATATGATGAAGGTAATCATATTTTTGTATGCTACAATAAGAGAAACTTTACTTTGTTTGAGGAATCTGATGATACAATTGATTTTGGAATTTAGAGACCTTTTAGAAAAAGTCTGGACAGAGGTATTTTGGATAAATATAAAGGTTGGAATGGATTAAGTTGAACTTTGGGTTGTATTGTTTAAGGTTAAAACATTTCTGAAGATTATTTTTGGAATATTATAGTACTATAGTTTTAGGAAAAGGACAACCTGTAGGTCAGGGGATAACCCTTCGCGTCGGACAAAGCTGTAGGAATCGAACCCACAACCATAGTGCGACAAGCTTTTATTACCTACCACTAGCCTACAAGAAGTCCCTAGTTGTTAAAAAATAGTTTTCCTAATCTAAATGGTATGTGTTAATATTTTGAACCTTTTACGATTAGGATAAATATAATATTTTTGAGTTCTATTATCTTTTTGAGAGAAAGATGAGTTTGTGGTAGAAATTAGTTGAAGGTTAAAACTCTACTTGTCAAGCATAAATATATATATACCTATCTCTTATTCTATGAATAAATTAATTCTTAAACTTTATTAAAGGGATATTAAAACAAAAAATGTGTTATCCTAATACCTTATGTCTTGTTGAACTGATAATATTTTAAACCAACATAGATTGAAGGCTTTGAGGCCCTCAATTTTACACTTGTTTGTGATTGATGACCTCAATCACTCCCTAAAAGTATTTACGTTTGTTCTCCAATTATATTTCTCTAATTGCCACTAATGTTCTCCTTATCGATATCATAATTTGGTGGTGACTTTTTCATTTCCCTTTCCCTCTTTTTAAGGATAAATTTTATTAACCTTATTTCCGATGTGGGTTTTCCACAAAGGTATTTTCTATTTTCAAACTTTTATTTTCAAAGAAAAATTTCAAATTGCGAGGACAAAATTTATTGAAGGAGGGGAGAATATAACACCTCGAGCTTCCACGATATGCTTCTCTTTCAATAATGTAATAGCTAGCATTGTACACAAGTTCGAGATTCTAACGCAACATGACCAATCAAAATAGCCATTATGAATTGTAATACCAACCTTTTGAAATTATATATATATTATATTTCAAAATGGACTTAATTTGTGGATTCTGAATATCGTAATTAGCCTATGTTGAATTTTTGGTATTTTTCTGAGAACATCTAATTTTTTTATGAATAGTGAAAAATACTTAAAAATAACTTTTTTAATCAAAATAACTTATAGTGATAAATTATACTATTGAGTGGTTTTAAAGTATAATTATAATATATTTTTACCATTTTATCCAGTGGTGGTCATTAGAATTAATTTCACTTTGAAATTGGACATAAACAATTGTCAATCTTTGGATATATATTGTTTCTTAAAAACACGCTATTTGTTGTGACAGCGGGAATTAATTATAAAATTAATTAATTCAACTTATAAGTTTGTAATTTTTTAAAATAGACATCATTTTTGAATTTGGAATATCAATTATAGCTTAGGGTGAAATTTTGGCATTGTTCTGAAAAACTTCAATTCTGATGAATAGTGAAACCACTAAGTTTTAGTTAAAAAACCAATTTTTCATTTAAATGAAACATTACTACTTCTGTGATTTGATTTTCAAAAATCCGACATACATGGTTGTCATTAGAAATTAAAATGTGGTTCAATGGGATTAAAATAATTTTTTTGGTGAATAGTATATTTTAAGTTTAATTAATCGCGATTAAAGGTAATTAGTGAAATTTAAGGTAAAAATGATATTATAAAAATATGAAAATACCTTTACACTTGTACTACCCTTATTAAGTGAGTCATGGCAGACCATTACAATCCATGGGTCAACTTGGGGACCCCATGGAGCCACTTGGGTAAGAAAATGACATTAATAACTGTTTATTTAAAGTAAAAATAAAATTGTCACAAACATGTGTTGTTTTAATAAAATAATTATTACATGAGGTTATATAAGTTAACATTTTTACTATAAATATTAATTGGAAAGATAAAAATATTTCATACATCATTGTAATTTTTTATAATTTTTAGACATTAAATAAATTAATTTTTTATGACACAATGATGATGCAGCGATTACCTCATTAATTAACGATTTAAAAAAATGAAAAGATAATGTAAAATATAAGACTTAAACTGGTCAAAAACCTATTGGATGAGCGTATTTCTAACCCTTATCACCTTATACTCGAAATATATCATTGTGGGACCTTTAGAATCCGAAGAGCATTTCATAATAATGTAACATTTCAATCTTTCCAACAGTGCCACTCCTCTCCTCTTATAAAAGGCCCCCACAACTACCACCTTACTCACACCTTCAAAGCCTTTTGGCTCAGCCACCCTCTACCCAAATACTCTCTCAACTTCCCTCTATTACTCCTAGAAGCCTCACTTTGGGCATAATTCTTTCCAAGGAAGCCTTTGGCTCAGATCAAAAAAGAGTTACCCGATTTTAGGGTAATGTATTCTCTTATTTTATTTTGTTTTATTTTGCTTCTCCAACCCCTTAAACTCTTTTTATTCCTTTCTTTTGTAACAAAACCAGTATTTTCAATATAATATGATGTTGTTATAAGAATTATTATATCTACACTTACACACACCTACATCTAATGGTTAGAGAACATACTGTTTCTGTGGATGGTGAATTTCTGCCTCACGAAACGATGATTGTTCAACACTCATATAACATCTTTAAAGGTGGACATTAAGATGTCAATATATTTTTATATGATATATGATATGTTTATTTTTTCATTAAGCTTCTATATTTTTCATTTATGGCATACCTTTATGGTTTCCATTATGGGTACATGCGATATTTTCATTTTAGGAAGTGCGGACTACCGCCCCTCAAAGTGATTTGAATCGTTAATGTCATATGTGGGATGTATAAAGGATGGAGTAAATGGTATTATATATTATATTATACTGGAATTATATTATACCTTTATATAATTATAAATTCATTCCATTAAATACAAAATAGAAATGAAAGTAGAGTTCATGCGTACGTACGGCTTACCGTCTCCATGAACGGTGCATTTCATTTCTTACCTCTAAATGTTATGTAATATTATAAATGAATGTATATACGGGATATATATGATTTATATGATATCTACATCATGAATATAATTATGGATATAATGGATATTTTACCACATGAACAACTTGTAATTTTAAGAAGTTTATTTTTGACTCAAGTACCAAAGATCGACAAAAGGACCGTTATTAACATAAATAATTACATAATGTTCATAACATGGTAATAAGTGATATAAAAGGAATAATAAACTTGAAAAGGGTTCTTAAGAAACTATAAATTAACTCTAGTTTATTATTCAGGAGGTTAAAGAATGGTCGATTCAAGTCGGACAGGAGGTAAGGGAACTTCTAAACCCAATTTCTGTTCTTTGGGTTAATCTCCTACCTTCAAATTATGTCATGATAATATTTTGTCCTATATTGTAATTGTACTTTATTTATGTGTACTTATAGTGAATACACATAATAGATCTATTTTATTTTAAAAACATGATCCTTGTAAGGGACTTCGTCTCAATCCCCTTTCATTGAGGCATATTTTGTTTTATACACAACATTCTTTTATACAGTACATAAACCCATTTGACTTTTATGTTTTTTTCAAAAGGAATATTTTTATATGAAGTATTTTAAAAACGACAAAATGGAATGTTTTTTTGTCGTACGTATTCGGCTTCCTATACAAACCATAACTTTTTTTTAAATGAAAAATAAATACAAAGTTTTAATTTTCCTTTATTATGGTATTGAAAATGGATTTGAAAGTGTTTTTATTATATCAATATGTTGTATTGATATCTTGTGATTGAAATGTGGAAATTTTATGTTTCCTTTATGCAGTTTTTATGTGATACGATTATGTTATGGTTTGTGATACGTTTAAACATGTTCATATGAGGAATGCATTGGACTTATTAAGTGACGGGTGGAGCCCGCTATAGCTCCTCGATGTATCGGCAGGTCTCATGAGACAAACTAGTGTCTTGGCATGAGGCCTTGACAAAATCTTATTTGTAGTCTTGGCACAAGGCCTTGGCTACATGGCTATGATAGTTTGTCATTATGCATTCAATCATTATGAAAGTGGTTATTGATATTACATGTGATTATTCGACTAGTAAAATATCAATGTGAGTAAGTAAATGGCATTATCTCATTTTATTTTTTCCATATTATACTGAATTTCATGTTTAAATAGGCTTTTGTTTTAGTTATAAATTGCCTTAAATGTTAATGTTTATTTATGAAAGCTTCCGCAATATTTTTATCCTTACTGAGCATCTGAGCTCACCCATTTCAATGTTTTAATATTTTCCAGGATGTGAAGAAGTATTTTATGAATGACCTGCAGGGATAGTCAGAAGAGGATATGAGTGTGGACTATGGAGACTTTGTTATTGTAGTTTTTCACTTTATGATGTAATGTAACATTTATTAATGTATCTAGTGTTTCCAAGGATACTAAACTAATCGGTCTTTCGAGACTTGATCTTTTGTGATCATGCCAATGTTACGCAATAATGCACCGACTCTGGGTAACTAGGGTCGGGGCGTTACATTTTTTCTAATTGGAATTATGTCACTCTTAGATGTGGCTTCTATCATTGTCTATCTCTCTATGAGGATCTCAAAGAGAGTTATGGGAGCCTTGGTTTTCTATTTCTCAATCCCAGTCTGTTACATGTTTACGAATGGTTATAGGAATTCAATTTGGCCAATGTCAAGAACACTTAGGCATGTGATTGGATTTGATTATATGTATTAACTAGATTTTATAGATTCCAAAAATACTCCTCGACATCATAGCTTTAATAGGTGACCCTATCCTCCTTGACTAGGATACTAAAATTGTACGATATAACCATTATGTCAGAATAATGGTTGAAATTGATGTAAGTGAAACTCGAATTGGCCAGGTTATTTTATCTACCCAAGATGACAAGATTAACATGAGGGTGGATTATGAAATGGTGTGTCATCTATGAAAGGTGTGCAGTTATATTAGGCATCAGAATGATGGATGCCAAAGAGTTATCAAATGCTCGAAATGTGGTATCTGAGGGAACATGTAAAAAGATTGTAGAAGACCTCTGCAATCAGATTCTCCTAGAAAACAAGAGGATAACACTCCATGAACTTCTATTCTAGGTGGAAATATTGAGGAAACTTCTTATGCCAACATTTTAAATCAAGCCTTTATATTGGGCTTGGCTACTCGAACTAAATCATATATTGGTGCTACTTCTATAAAGGTTTATGGAACCTATTGTATGGGTGAACCCTCTAAGAGTATGACTTATGGTAGGGATTAGGGGACTCCTACACCGGTCCAATAGAATTGGTGGCCAAGGGATTCATATTCTGATAAAGAGGTAGTGGATAGTGTGGGGGTGGGGGAGGGTTTAATAATCAGTCAGACCTTGAAAACTAGTGAAGGGTGAAGGAGATAGGCATCTAAATCAAGAAAATCACTTTCTCACCTCTAGCCTTCAAAAAGGTATGAAAAATATGATAGATGCACTTTTCTATTTGATTTGAAGTGAATTATTTAAGAAGGAAGGAGAAAATACATCTGAAGATGATAATCAAATGGCTAAGAAGGGGCATAGATCTCCCCTCTATGTCGATATTGCTGTTGATGCTTTAATATCATAAAAAATATTCTCAACAACCTCTCTCTAATGTCGTTACCATCACAGTTTAGGGGGTATATTACACTGTGGATGAAGGTGAATTTCTGATGGTCACTTTTATGATGTGTATTGCTCCTATATTTTAAATTGATCAGTCCTTGCTTGATAAATCATAGTAGTAGGAGAAGGCTGGTCATGAAGATTCAAGAAACATAATTGTTAATGATGGTTCACTGACTGAAATTGTGGAAACTAGGGTGGGTATCCTTGGGCTATCTATTTCTAGACCCGGTAAAAATAAATTTTCATTGCTTGATATTTTAAATACTCTCAAAGAAGGGATGTATTCTAGGAGGAATATGGAAATGATCCTCGAGAAAAGGGAACTATATATCCAAAGGGTAATGCAAAAATTGTGATGGAATTATTTTTTTTATTAAAAATGATTCTGCAAGAGGTACTGAGATTCATGATGAGGATGATTAATCATTGGGTTTGAATGACCATGATGATACTTGGAAGGTGCCTAAGAGTTGGAAGAGATAGAGAGACACCTGAGAGGTCGGGGTGGCTCTTGAAGGGGAAAAGGATTGAATGGAAGGTGAATATTGATTTCCTTTATTTTTATGGATTGGTTGAGGCCATTTGTTTTCACTTTTAACTCTTATTTTCCTCGATTTTTTCCATTTTATTTTATAATACATTTTTTAGGATCATGGATTCTAATCCATGGTCCACTCCGTTCCGAGTATATATATATATAATTATTTAATTATATTTATAATTATATACAAATAATTATAAATTCTTTTATTTATAATTAAAATTATAGATATATATATTTAAATAATTATGAAACATTAATAAATATATCTAAATCATACATATATTTTTTATATTTATAATTTTATAAATATATATAATTTAATAAATATATAAAAATATAAAAATATATTTATAAATATATTCAAATATTTATAAATATATTTATTTATAATTTTATATATTATATAATTTTATAAATACATATAATAATATAAATATATTCTTATGAATATACCTTTATCATTGAAAGAATTTTGGCGCTGATAAAGACATGTTTTATTCGAGTTTTTTAGTGTTTATAAAGATATATCTTTATCAGTGCTAAAAAATGCAGATAAAGAGTAGTTTTATTAACACTCTCTATTTTAGCGCTAATAAAACTGCTCTATATCAATAATTTATTTAAGACACTTATAACATCCTTACAATTTATTATAAAAGTACCCAAACAGAATGTTGTCGCTACTCAAGCCTTCAATATTTCACAAAACTAGAGTAATGCTGCTACTGTTGTTGGACCCTTCTGCTACAGAAGGTCAATTTTCTTGATGAATCGATCTCCTCAAATCAAAGGTATGTTATGATTTATTTATTTAGATCCTTTGGCCACATACATTTATTCAACCGCATCTCACCGAACCCAACTACTACGCATCATCACTTCTTCTTGATGAACTGAAAAAATAAACCCCAAATCAACCATCCCTATAATAAAGAATCAACATATGAGCCACCACCAACCTTTTCCATGGAATCATCTTCTTTGTAATAACCTAACACTCTCACACACACACCTAATACCTAAAATCACTTACCTTTAAAAACTATTCACATATTCATTTCTCCAGGGTTCGTGATTGGGGTTCTCATGATTTTAGTAGATATTGTGTATGATATTAATCTGTGGTTTGTGTGCCCAATGATTTTAGGGAGTTGTTGGTAAAATTATTTGCATGGTAGTTTTTGTTTCACAGCTAGGTGATGGAAGTTCATGATTATCAATGATGCATGTGGTATTTTATTTTGTTATTTGGGGATTGATATGTTCCATATATGATTATCAATACATTTAGTTGTTTTCAGATGTATTTTTTTTTTCTGAAATTGGGTGTATTTTAGGATATTAATTCAGGTTTTCTTTTAGTTTTATTAACATCCATTATTACCTTTTCTAATTTATAAATAATAATCAATATAAATTTATAATTTTTTATATGTATAATTTTCTATATTTATACTTCTAGATGTAATTTTTATACTAATATATACATCTATAAATTATATAGTATATCTTATTATATTTATATAATTAATAAATAAAATGTTGTTAAAAATTTATAATTTTATTGTTTTATACATTTTAATATGTATATAATTTTATAAATTTTATAGTATATCGTATTATACTAATATAATTTTGTAATTATTTTTATTAAATACTTATTCTTTTAAGGTTTTATTCATTTATATTTTTATACACTTTTATAAATTTTATAGTATATCATATTATACAAATATAGTTTGAATATAAAATTTTATTAAATATTGATACTTATATAGTTGTATATATTTATAAATTAATATGAAATTATAGTTTTACTCATTATAAATTATTATAATTTTATACTTTCCTAAATTTTACTTTTATATATTATAATTTTATACTTTTAAAAAAAATAACTCTATACTTCTATAAATTATGTATATTTTTATAATTTGTATGTACATTTATATAGTTTTATAAATTTGCATACATTTATAAATTATGTTTTTTTCCTTAAAATATATAATCTTTTATAAATTATATACCATTTTATTCTTACGTACATGTATCTAAATACGAATATTAATATACATACATTTTTAATTTATACTTTCATACATGTATACATTTTTAAATTTTTCAATAGTTCAATTTATGTGGTACCTAAAAATTCTGCATGACATCGCATCTTCAATTAGTGTCTAACTTTTTTGGATAAGGAAACCGCATTTGTTAGGTATGGAAACTTTGTAAGGATAATGGTTTGATATATCCCACCTCCACCCTTATTGATAAGTTCATTCTCTCTACGCCAACTGATGACATTCATATCAATGTTGATATGAGAAATGTCTAGATTTTTGTTGTTTTTGTAATTCTAATGGGAATTTAGAATAGAATTACAGGAGGAGGATTTGTGAATTATGTGGCTAAAAGGGAAACATTGTAAAGAAGCTTTTTGGTAAATACAAAGTGAAGTAGTATTTTATGTCTTCACAACATGGATAGTCCTTTACGTTTCCCATACCTAGGGTTAAGGCAGCCAGGGTTGATCATCCTACGTTAGGTTTAGAGGGCATGATGTCAATGTTACAGGGCCAAGCCTCAAGGGCTAAGGTAGATGAATATCTTGAGATGTAGGTATGTGATTTTGATGGAATTTATAGAGATTGCATGGGGACTAGAGTGCAGAAAAACAGATATGATAATGTTTTTAGTGAGATACTACTAGGAATAATGAATCGACTTGCAGGGCCTGTGATGGTGTTTCTATGGGTGCGATTCATCTCGAAGCTCCTTCTAAACCTGTTTTTTCAGATAGTTTGTAGATGAGGATATTGGTGTTGTTACTAATTTCTCTCTTTCACCAATTGATGAGAAAGATTGTATTGGGTTGCCACTAGATGCATAATTTTTGGGAAATGCCAGATATGATGATGGACTTGGTAAATTCGATGTTCATCAGAGTGTGGATGTTCTTCAGGAGATTCAGAATACACTCAGTTCTTCATGAATCTTGAGAAAATGGGGTAATATTTTGGTTTCTGGATGTAATAAATAAAAGAAAATATTTTTATAGAAACCAACCATCTTTGATATACGAGCAATGATTGTCCAGTTTCTTTTATGGTTCTTGTTTTATGTGGTAAGGGAAAGATGGTCATAAGTGGATTTAATGCTCCGATTCCTCTAAAACGAAAGCTACAGAAAGATTACTATAGTTTTCCTAGAAATGTGACTAACATGGAATCTTATAGGTCATAAAAAAACTAGCTCACTCTGGAGAAGGAATGGTTTAAGGAGAGGATCCTTGGGATCCTCAATTAAGGAAATTCATAGTCAGGGTGGGAAACTGATAAAGAATATGATAATGACTATGAGTATGTTTATGGTAATGATCTGGCATTTAATGATCAATTATTTTACTATCTGGATGAGGGCATGAATCATTGTAGAATCATATCTGCAATCTTTATTTGTTCTCATTTTTCCTCATCATTAATAAATGGTTAGGAGTTATGGGTCTTGACTAGAATTTTTTTATAAATTTTATTTCTATAAACTATAATTTTATATTTTTATATTTTTATAATTTGATTATTATTTTTTAAAAAATTAAATTGGATAATTAAAAGTTACATTATTATATGAAATATTTTATTCTTAAATTATAATGGATATAAGTTCTATGTATTCTATTAATTTAGTGTTTAATGAATTTCCAAATTAGGTTTTATTTTTTTTAGATTTCATTTTCAACGATGTATTTAAGGAGAACTTATTTCATTACCTTTTATAATTGCATTGGTAGGCCATATTTTACTCATAAATAAGTAAGATGTCATATCAAAAGAGTTGGATTTCTCACCAACAATGAGTTATGGAACCATAATAGTGAAACAAATCAACAACTAGAAAATGATGATAAAACTAAGAGGTTTTTTGTGAAGGGTATTCTTGAACGGAATGAAGGACTTTATTTTTTATTCATTTTTTATAACCCCCTTTTACAGTTTGAAGGAGTAACCTTACATGGATTTTAGGTTTTGTGACATTACATGACCCAAAGGTCTTAGAGGAATTCATACAGACAATGAATAATTGAAACCACCCATCCCCAGTATCTACATCATGATCAGCTCCCCACATTCGCATGGATGTTGTTCTAGATAGCCTATTCATAGATGCACAGACTTGGTACCTATGAATATTTCCATTCTCTCATTCATCCAAATCTGATAGCTCTACACTAGTGAATGTACCTGCTCTGAATCCTCCTCTGGAGATTGTTCTTTGTAGAATTGGTCTTGCCTGTGTCTACAAATCATGTGGCCAGAAGGCCTTGAGATGGCCTGAATGCCTTATAGTTTCCTAAAGGCATTAAGGTGGCATGAAATCATTATTTAACCAAAGTCTTGGGTGGCCTGAATGACTTAAAGGACTCACGCGCAAACCGATGGCCCGTTGGTGAATAGTTTTGGCTGCTAAAGTGAATGTTAAAGTACCTTCTACATTTTATCAGTTTTTTTAATTCAAAATCCATGTAAGAACATAATGACTAGTAAACATATATTAATATGGAAAATATTTTAAAGAATATAATAATTTTTTTTGAAACCATTATTATATTCCATAGTCATAATTTTGATTATGAAAATGGGTATCAAATAATATATCATTTTTATATATTAATGTGACATGAAAAAAAACATAATTATGATCCTTTATTTATATGCATATTGATGAATACAAATCCAAATCCACTTCCATACCACATCATTTACTATTAAAGGAGTCACCTGTAAATAATGATGATATATAGGCAGATGAAAACACAAAAAAAGTTTGGTAAACATGTGTAAGTATGACATAATAGAAATTTGTTTTTATTTAAATCTGTAAAATAACAATGATTACTTGTTTTAAAATATTTTATATCATAATTATATATTGTAATTAACAATAGTTTTACCATATGAACACCTACTATCAGTGTCCTTGAAGCGGCTAGAATAGCATAGCCGTGTCAAAGGTGCAGGTTTTGGGGTGACACTGTGATCATATTTTGAAAAAACAAAATAATAAGGGTATAACGACAAATAAATGGAAGAGATACATGCATGATTAGCTTCCCTTGAATAAAAATGTCATTAACATAATTAGTTACTAGAAAATGATATGGGGGTGATCATAGAGAAGAAACAAATCAACAGCAATCACTTTATGAATATCTCCCCACCCCCACCAGCTTTGAGGTGGGATATTCCCCTCAAAGCGTTGTCTTAGATGAGGTCCTCAATATTCTCATAATTTTTCAATGGAATGTGAATCAGAAAGACATTGATACCTTTCATATAATAATTTTATTCTGGGTGAAAATGATTGTGATTTATATCTACCAACACCCACCCATCACCTTGTTTTGAGTCCTACCATGTTCAATATCCAAGAAGTCGCTCTACTAAACAGAAAACATCCAAAATGTCATGTGAGAGTGGGGATTAGTAGAGCTCATGAGATGAAAATGGATCTAATTTCTCCATATGATGATAAAAATATTCATACAGTCAAGCAAGATATTGGAACATTTTTAGAATGGTCATCAGATCTTATAAAAAAATATCAACAAGGTGGTATTCATTTCAAATTATTTTTTCATGATAAACCTTTTACAATTAATTGAAAATGGTCTAAACTGATGAATTTTATTTCAGAAATAAAAAGGTAAGGTGTGAAATTAAAGGTCAAAAAAATGATCTAAAGGGTAAACTAACCAATCAAAAAGATATTCACAAAGCAACTTTACCCCGTCCATTCAATATCTTCTTTTAATAACATCTTTGATTCATGCGGGTACAAGGTCACAAAGTGGTAGTAATAAAAAAGTTGATTTTTAATAATAAATGTTGGGGAGGTCATTATAGAAAAAATTACTCTTGGGAATAAAAATTAAATCCTCAATTAGGAATGGATATGAGTCTCAGTTGTAAATGTATTCATGAGGTGGGTTTTCATGATTTCTTCCAATAGATAATCCATAATATAAGAGTTTGTTTTATATGGTGCATCTTGATTGGTTCATGTTTGTATGGAGGACATTGTCTCGAACCAATGCACTAGTTCATGTGGGTTTTGAGGTGATCAGGATGTGAAGTCATTACTGATGGAGCATGATGTCAGTCCTAGAATTGAAGTCCAAGTACGGTGAAGGAGGAAGTTTTTGAGGATATTTATGGAATTCACTGATGTGGATATTAGTTGGTGTTGTTGATTTTATGATGGATATAATTAATTGAGTGGTTGAAATAGTTGGAGTGGTAGCCTTGGAGGTTGGAAATGACCGACTGATCAATACCCACAAACAAAGATGAGAGCCTTGAAAGTTCCAAGATCCATTTCCTCAATCCATAAGTCTTCAAGGCCCAAACAAAATCTATTATAGGGTTATATCCTAAAACCCATTGGGGCTAAGAGGAATTTCCCATCCATGGTTATAGGTGAACCACTATACATTGTAGAAACCGATGTCAGATTGAGATTTCACCAAAAAATCCTCCCACCAAATCAAATACCACACAACTGGGTCTCACCATAAACATAATTTATCACTTCCAAATTATCATTCACATTGACCACCATTTTTCTATCCATCTGGACACACCACCAATCCACTATTTTCAGACATACATTCGATACAAGGCACCAACATGGATCTATATGCTCTATTCTAATTAATAATTATCATTCTCAAACTAGCTTGTGGTCATTTATATAACACCTGGTCTATATCATCCCTCTAATACAACTTTTTGAGATACATTTACTCAAGAAATAGGTCTTCCAAGACCAACATATAAGCCCTTCTTGGGTTCCATCCTAAAATAAATGGGAAATAGGAGGAATTTTTCATCCATGTTTTTATGTGAGCCAAAGTACTTTTTAGAAACCGGTGTTTAATTGAGTTTACACCAAACATAAAGAAAAAAAGGAAAATTAGAACCTGAAATATTTTTTATTCATCACAACATTCTTAATGGTCTATTAATTAATTTATATACACAAAAATATAAACATCTTTTTAATATAACTAAAAACCACATGGGAGCCTTAATAGGGTAAAAATGTATTGAGAAATAAAATAAAAAATAAATGGGGAAAAATTATGGGGGAGGGGAAACCATAATGAAATTAATAACCACATTAGTCAAAAATCATCCCTTAATTTCTATTTCATTCACCATATCTCAACAACATATATATTCATTCACAAATCCTGAATCATTTCACCCCCAAGTGTATTCATGAGAATGTCTATGAGCTGCTCCTCAGTGCAATTGTACTCAAGAATGATCTTTCCTATACCAACATGCTTTTGGATGAAATTATGTCAGGTTTCAATTTTCTTTCTCAGGTCAAGGAATATAAGGTTAATTCTTAAGGAAAGAGTGGAATTTTTTCGACTTTGAGCTTCAATTAACTGAGGTATGTGAAACCAATTCTCATAGTAGTAAAGCCAACCAAATTCCTAGAAATTCCATGATTATGGAAACAATGTACTCCATTTTTCATGAAGATAGTTCAAACACATTTTTTTTGTGATTTCCAAGTGATGGGAGTATATCCAAGGAATAATAATACCCTAGTGGTGCTCTTGAAATCTTCAATATCACCGGCCTTTTCACTATCGCTAAAACCCAACAAGATCAACTTACTATTTATCTTCCTTATGTAGAAAACATCTTATTTTCATGTCCTAATGATGTTGCTCAATAGTTTCTTGACTATGTCCAACTGTTCCTTGTGTGGTTCCTCTATGAACTGACTTACAGTACATACTATGTAGGTAACATTTGTCCATGTGTGCACTAGTTACAAGAGTTTGATGATGAATCTCTAATATTGAGGGTCAATGACCAGGTGCTAGGTTTTATACTTTATCATCTTTACACAAGCCTCCACTGGCACTTGAAAGGGGTTGAACTCCTCCATGATTCTCTTCTCCAAAAATCTTAGCTGAATATGATGATTGACATAGGGAAATGTCCAATGGGCCTTGGTTCACCTTTATAGTGAGGTAGTAGGGGAGAAATCCCAAGTCACTCATATGAAATAGATTCTTCATCTTGACCTTGAACATGGTGATGTTGGTGATTTCACCACTGGTGATGATAAATTTATCTATATAATCCCCAAATATTATATGCAACTCTATGTTTTGATTACTATACATAGTGTTCTCAGACCCACTTTTGTGAAAACCAAGAATCATAAGGCTAACATTGAGATTTGAGTTCAATACTCTATGTTCATGGTGAATCCCATAGAGAAATTTTCAGAGCTGTAGCACCTTGTGCTCATGGTTCTCAATGTCAAATCTATATGGATGCACGATTTATACCTCATCATGGAGGACACTATTTAGGAATGATGATTAAAAATCCATGTGATGGACCTCCCACCCTTCTTGTGAATCCACCACGATGAGGAGCTGTACCGATTCCATGCATGAAATAGGTTCAAATACCCCCATTGAATTCAATACCTTACTTCTAGATATACCCCATTATAATGAGTCTTTCCTTATGATTTTTTACAGTGTAATGTTCATAGAACTACTCCTTGAAGACCCACTTGAGCCCAATTAGATGATGATTAATTGGGTGATTGATGGGATCCCATGTGTCATTGTCCTAGATTAAATTCATCTCATCAAGAATCTATTTCTATAAACAGTATTGTTGTTCTACTTCGCCAAAGTAGGTTGGATCATTGGCGTAGTGAAATATACCTCACAAGGTTCGACCTATTGTAGTGAAAACCTAGGTGGCGTTGTGGACTCGATCATCTTATTGACGGTGCAGAACGAAAGGTGAGAATTATCATTATTGACATTAAGTGATTCTTCCACGTTGGATGGTGGTGAGGAAAAATCCACTGTGGTAAATGGTTCATGCATCACCTCATCCATATTTGGTGTTGTCGTGCCTAAAATGTTTGTACTGGTGGGTGTGGGTGATGATCTCATATATCTGGCTGTGTTGTCAGTCTCGAATGAACATTTTATATATAATGTACTATAGTTAACAATGAAGGTATCCTCACTGTTCAACGTACCTTGTTCTTCATGATAAATCCAGTATCACTGCCCTGCCTCCTCAAATATGACATCATGTGTTACATGTACGCGCTTGATAATAGGATTTTACATGTGGTATGCCTTGAATTTGGACTCATTCCTGATGATGATAATTAGAGTAATCCAGTCATATAACTTCTTCAAGTTAATATTCATGATCATGACATGCACAATGTATCCAAATGTGTAGAGAAAGGGCACTATTGATAATTTTATTTTCCATAAATCGTAAAAAAAAGTTTATAGTCATGGCTTCCTGTCAGCGCATGATTGAGGTTAAAGACAACAGTGGAGATGGCCTCACTCCATAACAACCTAGGAAGGCCCTTTTACATTAACATTATCTAAGCCATGGAAACCATGGTCTGGTTTCATCATTCAATTATCACATTCTAGGATGGTGAATAATGATATGTGAGATATCATTGTAGGCCACACTTATCATAAATATTCATCAAATTGCATCTAAGTGAACTCACCATTGTATTCGATGCAGAGAACCTTAATGTTTTTCTCTATCACCATCTCTAATTTGGTCTAAAAGCATCTGATTACTATTATATCATAGTCTATAGACATGATTATATTAATCCACATATAATGACTCAGGTCATCCATGATCAGAAGAAAGTAGATTTTTCTTCTTGACGTCGTTGATGTGATCAAACTGCAAAGGCCACTGTGGACAAGGTTAAGTAATTTCTCCACATAGTTATGCTGATCATAGAAATAAACTCACCTCTACTTATTAGTGGGGGAAATTATATAAACATGATCCACCTAATAAATAAATGGAGCCTTCACACCATATTTCATTGAGAGAGCCATCACAGAGGCTGAGAATCATGTTTCCATACCTCTCATTCAAAACCAAGCCTTCTCTGTGCCCCTTTCCAACAAGAATAATGGCTGTGAATTATTGAGTTTAATCTTGTATATTAATCTTGGGAAGCTTTTTTCCTTGTCAAGCAGGTGTCAGTGCTGGTAGCTGATCTCCAAGAATCCCTAAACAATAAGTATCTATCAACCATTCTCATCAAGTTGTTCAATGCTAATGATGTTGGTGGTAAACCTTGGGATGAATTACAACCCCATGAACAATAATATCCCACCGATTTCTTAGGTGCACAATATAGTCTTTCACCCCATGATGTTGGCGACAGAACCATCTCCAAACATCATAGTCCCAAGGACACCATACCTGAACTCTCAGAAGACAGTGTGGGATCCAATCATGGGGTTTGTCTCATTGGTGTCGAGGTACAAGAATCCATCATCCCTCACCTTCTATGGATTCAGTTGATTGAATACATTCTCTTCTGTCAGCCGTAGTGGGAGACATTGGGGTGGTATAATATCGAGAGCGACGAATTGTGGTGGTTTTGAATTGGGAATCGTAGTACACAATATTCACATAAGGATTGTAGGATCATCAGCATCATGTTGGGATAGAAGGATCTAGGCCATTTTCATCAAACTATGATAATATTTGGCCAAATTTCCCATTTTTATGCAGTTACAACATTTCTATCTTGAGATATCATGATTATCACCGTATCTCAATCCATCCATTCCATTTCTGAAGTTTCCACCACCAATCATTCATTGTGTTGTCAAAAATTCCCATTCTCATACATAGCATCTATGAAGGATTCCTCCGCTATATTAATATCCTTCATCTTGGTAATAGAATCATCCTCAATGAAGAGTTTATTCCCACCCGTGTTGGCGGTGGAAGAAAATCCAAATTGTCATATGCCACATTGAGTCTCTATATCACCCTTTCCACATAGAGTGTTGATATATCGATTAGTATCAATTAAAAAATAAATTTAACAAAAATGATATGGGATGGTTCATAGATTCTTCTCAACAACCTTGTGCTGAGTGTCTAGATCATTGATGATAGTGAGTTGGTTGACTAAACTAGTGATCTGTATTGTAAATTCATCTAATTATTCATCATTGTGGAAGGTAATCACTTCATACTAATTTTAGATATTTTAATCATTTCCCTTGAAAATTTGATCAATGACATTTCTCATGGCCTTGATTGTGTCCCACACTTCCTTATTTGTTACCATGATAGAGAGTATGATGATCATCTCTAGATTTAAAACCCCCTGGATGACCTTGAGTGCCATTCGATCTTCATGGAGTTCAACACTACCCATGTTGAAGACGTCTGTGAGTCCTTTCACTTGGATCAAAACCTTATTAATCAAGGAACATTATTCATATATTTTCATCATGAGGACTAGATACGTCACTGATCCTCAGACCTCCTTCACCACCTAATGTATGACTAGAGGGACATTTTATTCATCAACAAGGGATATGTGATGTTTTGATGGTGTCTAGAAGCTTTAGGATGATGAGGGATATATTTTCAGAATCATGGATCAAGTAAAATATACTATGATACTAAATATTGGAAATGGCTGAGGGGTTAATACTCTTGAATAAAGACTAGCACCTTGGAATTAAAAAAGTATATTCTAGGGCTTGTGAGATGTTTTGTGCCCTGGAAATTAGGATGATATTCTAGAGGGGTTTTTATTGGTTAAAATACAAAAGAAAGCTAAACATATATAAATGTAATTTGAAAACCACATGGGAATCTTAACGATGTCAAACTGTGTTTGGGCATAAAATGAAAAATAAATGAGGGAAAATTATGAGAGGAAGAGAAAATATGGTAAAATTAATGACAACATTATTCAATATTAGATAGAAAGTTAGACAGTTTTATGAGAAATTCAGAAGATAATTCATGTACAAGTTTGGGGATACAACAGAGTCTGGATAAGGGATGAAATTGAATTCTAACTGAGGATCTCAAGAATTGACATAGAGTAGGGGTTGAGGTAGACCAATGGGATTCAAGCATCACTGAGGCGATTCTTCTTCTCTATATCAATTATTATTTATTCTATAGTTATTTATGTCATTCATGTACCTTGGCTTGAAACTAGATTTTATTTTAAACATGATTTCTATGTAATTGTTCCTAGGGAATTCATGTTCTTGAACCTGGCATCTTTTTCAAATTACTTCATTAAGTCTTCAGGAATGGAATAAACTGTTTTATTAAAAATAAATTTATATTTCTCTACTATTGAGTTTAGTTAATGTATCTGTAGATGAAGGATATTCTTATTATAGTCTATCATTTAATATCAACTTTGAAATTAATAAAATTTGAGTTTAATTTGAGAGGTTCACATAGTATTTTCTGAGAACTTAATGGAGAGAGATACTAAAACTGTTGTGGAATTATTGAAAACTTACTTAAGATAACAGGTTATTACACAAAGAGTGTGTGATTGTTATTTAAGATCATTATTCATATAAATGAAATAAGTATTATGGTGATTGTTCACACAATAATAGTTGAAGATATTGTTGTTGATAAATCAAGAGTTATGGATTCCAAAAGTGTTTTTGAAAAAGTAAATATCATTTCATGCTAAAGAAGACATAGAACTATCTAGAGCTAGCCTTTATTAGTTTTAATAAGGGAAACCTGTTTCATTACTAGAGAAAGAGCTGATAAAGGGTACTTCTTTTAGTGATGATAAAGAGTGGCTTTTATCAGATCTTTTTAGAACTAATAATGGATACGTTTATCAGTGCAAGAAAATGATAAAGGGTACCATTTATCCGCACTAAAAAAATCACTAACAAAAGAAACTTTTATTAGTGCTTTTTTCTAGTGATGAATATGGTGGTCTTTATTAGTGCTAAAATCAGTCTTAAATGGTACTTTTATCAATGATAGCCAAAATATTTGATAATGGGTTCCTTTTATCAATGATAAAAAATCAATTATAAAATTCATCATTTATTAGTTCTTTTTTAGCATTAATAAATGGTATTTAACATAAAATAATCACATATCATTAAAAATTATATTTTAATATATAAATTTATTTATATTGATATAAATATAATATATTTTGTTAAATATGATTTATAGTTTTCTATATTTACATTTATAATTAACATATAAGATATTTAGTTAAAAACGATTATAAAATAATTAAAAAATAATATAAATTAATAATATCCTAATTATTATTGAGTAATAGTCATTTAATAAAAATTGTATTCCATAAAAATTCAATAAGTTAGTAAATGATATATGATAAGTTGAAAACATGACTTGAACTTCAAATGATCATAACATTTGATCATGGTGTCCATGTCAGATATACCACTTATCAAATCAATGTATTCGAAGTGATCTACACAATGTTGGCTGACGAGGCCCTAATAATTGTTATTTTGAGGTAAAAATGATTAGAAGGCCTGAAAGCAGAGTTTTTTGTTTGGATTATATATATTTTTAATATTTGATGAGATTTTAGCTTCATTTAAAAGGGGTTTCTTGTACTTTTTCAATTGAGACTGAATTTACTCTTAGGGAATACATTCATATAGATGATATGGTTTTGAAATTTTATTAGTTAGATATTTTTTTTTATAATTAAATATATGAATTTTTTCTTATATTGAAATATAATAAACTAATTTTATAAATAAATATTTAAGTATATTTCAATAAAAATGAATTTTTAAAAATATAAACCATATTGAAGAAAATATATATTATTCAATTTATTTAAAATAAATAATAACTAATTTCATTTACCTTATAAAAATGAATTAATAAATATATAGACCTATACAAGTAATTTTTATATATAAATAAGTGTGTGTCAATAAATAAAATATTTATCTGTATATTCTAAAATATATAAACAAATATATATGTAAATATATGTGCATACATGTGAGAAATATAAATGTGTAAGTGCGTGTGTAAATATGTGAATATGTCTGTGTATCAATATTGTGTAAATATGTATATGTAAATGTATTTTTATAAATATATCATTATCATTGTCATTAAATATAGTATATAAAACTTTTTACAGTAAATATTTATAAATACATTATAAAAAATTATATCCAAGTTTAAATTTTTTGGGATTATTTATAAATATATTTGTATATATATATAGAAATATAAATTCATATATAATATATAGAAATTTTATCTAAATATACAATAAATAGTCCTATTCTAAAAATGTATTTAAAAATAATTATATAAATCACATGGAATTAATTATTATTCATGTTATTTAAACTAATATCAAACCATTATATTACATTATAAAAATATATGGTGGATGATGGATTTAGGGTAAATGAGAGCTTCTCAATCTATTTCCATGGAGATTAGGCAAAATTATATAAAATGGTGAAAATTTTGGATTCTTATTTTGATCCGGCATTGGTCTTTATTGTTCCCACAATAAAATCGAGCAAGGACCCTAATATGGTGGTTGTCTCATCATCTTCTCATATTGGGAGGGGTTTTATGTAAAGACCTGGATTTTTCCATGTATTTTATTAATTATATGGAAATATTCGAGTCTGTGAAAATTGACGACACGTGATTCCGAGTCCCAGTGTGCTCAGAATGAATTTCTGTACTTTTTTTAAGTACGTTCAGTATGCGTGTGAGCAGGTTTTTGTAACTTTTGAACCTGTGCCCGGAATTGAAATCTGAGGACACTGTTGTACTCGCAGCACCAATATTCTCTTAATAAGACCTTCACATCTACCGCAGTAAGTCGAAAGAGGAAGTTAGTTTTTCTGTTTTTCATGGAATAAGAAAAATAAAATAATTAACATTTTCTTTTTCTTTTTGAAACCTCTCTTTTGAGTTATAGAGGTGGGGACCGACTGAGCTTGAAAACCTCCCATTCTAAATTCATGGTAGTGGGGACCACCTGAACCCCTCTTAATGTGGGAAAACCCTTCAACTCTTCAATTAATTAATTGTGACAACTTTAATTAATTGATAGGCTTATTTTTTTTATAGGTTGGCTCCTCATTTTCCTAGGGGGACTTGTTGGCAAAGGGGAGAGTTGGGAGAAGTGTAGAGAAAAATTCTCTCCAATGAAGAACATTTCCTCCAAACGAATAATGCCATCTCTTACGAAGAAAATACATCAGTAGCGTGTTGTGAAAGCGACAATTGTTGCCACTCTCATCACCGTCACCAACTTCATCTCGCGACCCCTCCAACGAGAAATCGAGGTAGGGATTGTTGTTTTGAATACCCCTTACCTGTTCATGATGTTCTTCATAATTCAAGAACAAGAAAGAAGTTTTCTACCATTCATATGCAGAGGGTTCGGGCCAAATGAACATGGCCCAACCTCTCCGCAACCTTTGTGGATTTTGGTGGTTTTAAATCATTGGCGAAGTCCCGAGACGAGTGTGGAAGCCAACGGAATGAAGAACGGGCCACCAGGGTGGGCTTGGTGACCCGAGGAATTTCTCTGGTGACCGGCACCGGAGGGGCTCGGGAGCATCGGTCGGCACTCTGGCCGGCCGCGATGACGACAGAGGCATGACCACACTACCGGAGATGGGTCGCGACCCGTCAGCCGTGGCAGAACAAGGGCGGCGGCCAGCGCACGACCATCAGCATGAAGGGGGTGGCGGCGCGTGTCCATACCACCAGGCATGCGTCTGCATCGCCTAGCGTGCATCCTCACCACCCGTCATACAAGATCCATGACACGAGGCCGCAATAGTGATGGGAGGGTGGCCGACTCGCTGCTGGCCACTAGTGGTGGCGTGGCGTGTGACCGCTCTGTGGAAGAAGGCTGGTCATCCAGCCAGCTGGGGAGCCGAGTGGGACCCTAGGTCCCACGTGCCAGCTGTCGGCGCCACGTGGCACTGGCCGATCAGCCTCCCAACCTGAATGGTTCAACCATTCGGGGTACACATGGGTCTCCTCCCCCTTGGGTGGTGGCTTGGGTGGACCCCACTATGGGGCCGCCCAGCGCAGGCCCCATCGCGGGCTGCCCAGCGGGCCACCTAACTCGGGCCACATCGCGGGCCGTGCTGGCTGGCCGGGCCCGACCCAGCTGGCCGCATCGGACCTAGAGCCGAACCCAGGTCGGACCGGACCCGGACCACTTTCGACCCCTTCCACTCTTTCGGACATAACATGAGCTACGGGCGTCCGTTTGACGAACTGTCTATGGCGCTAGAAATCTAGGATCGAGACTATCCTTTTGGTATACCCCACTTTAGTTTTGGATAATGTTAGGGTATGTTCAGGTTGTATTGGACAAGAATCCAACCGGTACCTCAGGACTAAAAGGCCAATAACTTACAGACCGGGTATCCGATTAACGCACTGTCTGTTGCATTGAGACCCCTATCACGTGCCAGTCCTTTGGGATAATTCTTCATGGTACTTAGTGGTAGTTGGAGTATAAATATGTTGCTTGAGGAGAAGACCCTCTTGGAATCAAGCGAGCTTAGTGTAGGAGCCTTGTGTCTTGCTGTAACATGAGAAAGGTATCCTATGTGGGTCTATGATTTGGGATCCTACATGGGTCTGTGTTCAAGAGTTCCACTTGGATCCACTATGGGAATCCACGTGGGACTACTCTAGGTTCCTATGTTGGTCTGCTATACTAGTATTTTATGTGTGTCTGATGATTTAGGATCCTACGTGGGTCTACCTCTTAATAGAGTAAGATCATTCAGTAGTTACATCTAATCATATTTACTACTGTAACTAATTTATACCTGGTGTGAGCAGAGTCCTTACCTTTGTGGTACTTACATTTGTGGTGATATATTTGTGGTATTCTTCTGTGTGGAGATACCTTTGTGGTACTTACCTTCACGGTGATACCTTTATGGTATACTTCTCTATGGATTTACCTTTGTTGTACTTACCTTTGGGGTGTTACCTTCGTGGTAATATTTCCCCCGTGGAACAATTGAGCTTTGGGAATTTTTGTTGGACCTTGTGTTTCCTCATGAATGAAATGGGTATACTTGATAACTTAGGTATATGTATGGGCATATACCTAAGTAGGGTTGTCAGTTGGTATCATGGTTTTTGGATTATTCCTTGTGGATTTTTGTGAGGCCTTTGAGGGTCTCGGGGACCCTACTCAGTATCTTTATACACATCCCTACATCAGCTATGCCCGCACCTTGTTGTGTTTGGTGCAGAAGAAGAATAGCGCTGACTGAGGACGAGGGTACCAGGTCTAGAGGTAGCTCGGAGGTGGACCATTGGCGAGGCATACCGCATAGTCGACCGTTCGAGAGTTTTACATACCCTTCGGGTAGGAGTCCTTGGTGGGTGTTCATAGTATTTCTACTCAGATTACTTGAACTTTCCAGTTTTCATTGTACTTTATAGTTGGGCTTGTATTCTGTCCCCTTTTTTACTTTCTATACACACCCTGATTAATATACATATTACTTTTGATGGTTTCTTGTTGTGTTCTTGGTTGTGTGTGTTTACACGTTATAAAGGAAATGCCTTCTCGGTTTTAGGGAATACTCCTTTCAGTGCTAGTCGCCAGCCCCTGGCCTATGGAAGGCGGTATTGGGGTAGTCACAGCATGGGCCCCGTGGGATGGGTCCTAACAAATTGGTATCAGAGGAGTCGGTTCAACCGTAGAACATTGTACTCTGATCATTTAACGGTAATAGTGTTAAGTGTTATGTGTGTGGTTATTAGTTTAGGGAAACCAATGTTGGTGTGGTGGCTGAAATATGCATACACCCGGACCCTAACTTCTGATTTCTATCTTAGTGCACGAAAACACTGATAGCATGTGTGTTTTGAAAAGTTTTCTTTGTGATCTCTTTGAGTCAGCTCACTAGATATAACTTATTTATCGTGGTGCACCTGTTTTCTTTCCGGATGCCTCCACGCAAATAGCTATCTAGGGTTATGTGTATTGTACATGATGATAGACCACCGAGAGACAACGCCTCGATGTAGGGCCCTTTATTAGTAGGGGTTCCAGTGGAGGCACCAGCGGTACCGTTACTTGTTGGGCCACCGATGCCACCAGCATCAACAGTATAGAGTGGACACTGCTTGAGCGGATTTTACGAGTTCCAGTGCCAGAGGCCACCCAGGTTTAGGGGTGAGACAGACCAATAGGTGGCTGAGGATTAGATGGAGGTCGTAGTGAGAGTCTTTTGACAGGTAGGGACACCAACTCATCTCATGGTGATCCTTGCTACCAGTCTTCTATAGGCAACAACAGGAGGATGGTGAAGATTGATGATCTTGGTTCATAACGAGGTGAAACTTTACTAGGAAGACTTTGAGATCCTTTTTTAGGCAGAGTTTGTCCCAGCGACCCTTCGCACAGTTCACATACATGATATTATTCATCTGCAGTAGTGCATCATGACTGTGGCTCAGTACTCAGTATGGTTCAACAACCTATCATGCTACTCCAGTGATATGGTGTGAGACCCATTCTTCAGGGCCCAAACCTTCGAGCAGGGACTCGGATAGGATATTAGAGCTTCGATGATTTCTCTCAGCATCCCGATGAAGGAGGGGGTGTTAGAGAGAGCCCTCTTAGAGGAGAGTTTCCTTGCCGAGTAGTCACCAGCAGCGAGACCCACCACCGAGCGTCACGTAGTGGAGTCTTTTACAACTATTAGAAGAAAGATGTCATAAAGGTACAAGAGGAAAATACCTACTGGTGGAAGACCATAAGATTTAGGGTCGGTTGTGCAGGGAACCTGAGACAGAACTAGTCATGTGAGGAGTAGGCAGTGTTACACATGCGGCGGGTAGGGTCAGATGGATCGAGACTCCCTGACCCCCCGTATGGATGATCAGAAGATGGTTGAAGGACCACCCAGGTAGAGATAGAGGCTTGAAAAAGCATGTCCGTAGGGAGCAGGAAGACGTGGCCGAGGAGCTGTTCATGCAGCTGGAGGTGGGTGACAATTCGAGATATTACTGCCACCACGACCAGGTGGTCCACCTCGACCACATGGAGTAGGTGGACATGGGGAGCTCAGCTCCAGGAAGTTGAGGCCTACAACCATGGAGCTCCGGAGATGATACGAGGTGCGATCTATGTCTACTCCACCTTATCTGTAGTACTTATATACATAGGTTCCAGTCATTCTTTTATTTCCACTTCCCTCGTTCAGAGCTCGAAGATTCCGACGGAGCTGTTGGCTCGATCATTATGGTTGGAGACTCCTACAGAAGAGGATTTGACAATTAAACACTAGTTCCGGCATTGTGAGCTTACTCTAGGAGTTGATAGCTTTAGCTGCGATCTCCTAGTAGCGGTGTCGAGGCCTTACAACATCATATTGGGTATGGACTGGTTAGATATATTCCATGCTCCGATTAACTGTATTTGGTGCAAAGTGTGGCATATCCGCATGGATGGGACTAGGTTTACCTTCATCGATGAGAAGGGAGCCTTTTCATCATAGGATGGAGTTACCTGGAGGAGTGTGCAGCCGATCACTCATCAGTTGTCTAGACTTACCCTCAGAGAAGTTGATGTGGAGAGTTCGAGTTATCCTCTAGTGGTGGACTAGTACGCAGATGTCTTCCCTGATGATGTTTTGAGTCTACCTCCACGCAGATAAGTTGACTTTTACATTGACTTAAACCCTGATATGACACCGATATCTACATAAATGTATTGGATGCCTCCCATGGAGCTTCGTGAGCTGCGGTAGAGCTAGAGGACTTGCAGGGGAGGGGATTCATCCGGCCAAGTGTTTCTCCTTGGGAAGCCCCGATTTTGTTCGCCAAGAAGGCGGATGTGAGCTTTAAAATTTGTATTGACTATCGGCACTTGAACCAGGTGACCGTGAAGAACAGGTACCCACTCCCAAGTATTAACAAACTCTTTGATCAGTTGAAGCGAGCACGGTGGTTCTCGAAGATAGACCTCAGATTAGGCTATCACTAGCTCAGATTATGAAACGAGGATGCATAGAAGATGGCTTTCAAATGTCGGTATGGCCACTATGAGTTCTTGGTCATGTCGTTAAGTGTGACCAACGCTCTAGAAGTGTTCATGGGACTCATGAATAGGATCTTCCTGCCATACCTTGATAACTTTGTAGTAGTCTTCATCGACAAAATTCTGATCCACTCGGCTACCAAGGACGAGCATGCCTATCATTTACAGGTAGTTCTTGACACACTCCAAGAGCACTAGCTTTATGGTAAGATCTTGAAGAGATAGTTATGGATATGAGAGGTTCACTTTCTAGGAAATGTCATCTCAGAGGGTGGAATGGTAGTCAATACAATAATGATTGAGGCGATACTTTCTTGGGAGCCACCCAAGAGTGTGATGGAGGTAAGGAGTTTCCTGGGTTTGGCTGGATACTACCAACGGTTTGTGCCAGAATTATCCGTAGTTTTAGCACCTTTATCAGTGTTGAAGAAGAAGGAGCAACCCTTCGTGTGTTCGGAGAGATGCCAGTGAAGTTTTCAGGATCTGAGGCAGAGGCTGACTAGTGCACCCATCTTAAGGCTTCCAGAGGAGGGCATTAGGTATGTAGTATACTGCGACACATCAGGGACCAGGCTCGAATGTGTATTGATGTAGGAGAGGGAAGTTATCGCATACGGTTCTTGATAGCTGAGACATCATGAGCAGAACTATGATATCCATGACCTTGAGTTAGCAACAGTGGTCTTCGCTTTGAAGATGTGGTGACACTATCTGATGGGTGAGCGATTTACGGTCTACTTTGATCAACAAATTCTCATGTATATCTTCTCCTAGAAGGACCTGATCCTAAGACAATGATTCTAGTTTGAGTTCCTCCAGGACTATGACTTAGAGATAGTCTATACTCTTGCTAAGAGGAACGTTGTAGCAGTTTCACTCAGCAGGAGATCTGGTATTCTGCTCCTAGGTGAGGCGACCGAGCAGCTGGATGCTTTGCAGATATCCTTTGTGGATCGAGATGGAGAAGCTTTTCTTTAGTCTCTTACAGTCACTCCCCCACTTCTTCTGTGAGTCAGGGAGGTGCAGTGTGGGGACACTGACTATGCGGCTCAACGTGTTCAGATATCCACAGGGCAGGCACCTAATTGATTTTATGAAGGTGGAGAGCAAGTTATTCTCTTCAGAGGACATGGTGGAGTTGGTTTCCTAGAACAAACTACTTTGTACTTTATTCATTAATAAAAGCCTTATCACATCTTGTTTGTTCTTCTGCATGACAATGCATGTGATAATTTCCTAAGGACAGCTATTACATTAAAGGGTCATAGCGGATACCTGCTATGATGAGAACCTGGAAGTGCCATAACACTGTTCTTGAATATATGTTCTATGTCCGAATGATGTTATTTGAGGGACACAAATAATACAGGTCATTAGGGGTGAGGACTCATAAAACATTGAGGCACCTTCTCAAGGTGTTCTCCCTTGGTAATATCCAGGAGGATATTATGAGAATGAGACCCGCCAGTAAGAAATCCACATTTCATAGTGTCATTGTATGTTCCTATCTACGGACATGTGTATTGGTCCAAAGACTTTAAGATTATTATTAATGGGTATAACAACTCACGCACTTAGATGTATTGACAAAAACTGTGATGAAACACTGTTCACAGCGAGGTAGGATATGTTTGGTGTGTCACGAGTAATAATGCATTAATAGATAATGCGAGAAAGGATTTGTCCCTTATGTTCCATAACGGAAGTAGATATCTCATGCACTTTGATGGAATTGATATAGCCTAAATAAATCAATGTCCATGGTAAGGTATGGGTGAGTTCCATTCTGGTAAGTCAAAGAAAGAATAATCGAGCACATGGGTTGATGACACTAGCATGCAACCCACTTGATTAGATATATCAAGACAAAGGGATTATATTACATGGTAAGAGTTTGTAGGAGGTGACACGTCATTACAGCATTAACTTCTTTCTCTATGGGTGCCTTGGCATGTTGCTAGATTCTAACCTTGGGCTTTAGGCAAGATCCGCCTAAATCCACTGAGAAAGAGGCATAGAGGGTCACACACTAAGTGTGTCCATGTATCTCAGTTAAATATTAATTTAAAAAGTTAAATAAATATTATTCCCGACTGTGGTTTAATAATTATTTAAGGATGCCTGATCGCATTTATTTCGACACTAGTTTTTCGAGAAAATATATTTTGGGAAAAATAATATATTTATTAGCGAGTAATGCAGTTACATTTATTTAAGAAATAAATAGCCATTACTCAAGGCCTAATAAATGTGGAGGAGGAGATAAAGAAAAGTGTAAAATAAAAGTACAAGCTGTGTATATTTAATATACACGCTGTGTAGTTTTATGAAAACAAGTACACACTGTGTATTAATGATTACACGACGTGTAGTTTTTCCAGGCGGGATTTTGAGGATATAATATTGTTTTATTAAATGATATTTATTATAATCAGCGTGGGCGCATTTCAAGGAATTAATGATTTGACATGGGGTTTTTCAATAAGAGTTAATGAAATAAATAAAACTCATACCGCATTTATTTATTGTCATAACTCTATTAACCTCAAACCCGATTATAAATATCCTCAAAACCCCAACACTTTTGAAGAGCCATTTTTTTGATTGTGCACAGCGGATTTGGAAATACTCTCAAGCCAAGAGAGAATTCCCTTTCCACCAATAATGACCTCATGTTACGAGAGCGAGATCCTCCATAGGATCAAGGCGGTCGAAGGTGGACATCGTATGTGAAGGTTCTTCCACGCTAGTACCCAGAGATCCCTTCGGCGACGTCTAGAGATACGTGGAGCACGTGTGGATCATCACTAGAGGAATCTTATTCTTGGATTCTATGGTGGAACGACGGATCACAAGATTGTGACCGGTGACAACAACAAAGAAAGAATTCCACCAATGTAATTCTTGTGAATTAATTAAATTAATTATAACCAACAAATGATGAACCTATCTCAATGGATTAGGGACTCTTCTTTTCATTTTCATTCTTCATTCCATTCGGATGATCTGGCATTTTATATCGTGATGGATCTCAGATTGAACGGTGTTTAACGCTAAAATTAATGTTGGGCAATCCCAACAACGTGCTTCCGTTGCGCCTGTAACCTTCAAGTGGTATCAGAGTGGTCATATCGTTGATTATAATTATTTAGTTTTTCATTGGGGATCTACGCATTATATAATTTAGTTGTTTCAATTCAATTTAATCATTATTTAAATCTGAATCTTGATATATGTTCCTCCTCTATCATTTCTCTTTCACCATATAGAAACAACTTTTTCTTTTAATTTTTGATTAAAATAAAATATAGGAACTCATACGGAGGAGCCAAACATTTCTGGCCGTACAACACCAGAATAAACAGTGTTTATTCGGAAGTACACGCCGTGTAGTCTAGGTTCATGCATCGGACTGTTCTGCCAAATCAGGCCATGTATTGATGCTATCTAAGTCATTTATGACACCGTGTGTTGTCCAGGAATAGGTGGAAAATAGTTTCCATATTACACACCGTGTGGTCCAATAGAACATGGAGTGTAGTCCCTTCGGGTTAGGGTTGGACCGTGTACCACATACACGGCTTGCCCAGCTAGAAACCGTGTAATGCAGAAACTACACGGCGTGTGTCCCACTGTACACATCGTGTACTCGGAAAATTTCTGAAGTACATTAACACTCCATGTCCCCAGGCATGTACTTCGGATGGACAGTGAAGAAAAAGTACACGCCGTGTAGTCACAACAACATGCCATGTACCTACCCAAATTACGCAGATTTATTAAAATTTATTATTATATTATACAAACCCTTGAGACATGTACCATGGTGTAGGCCTAAAGCTGAGGCACAGCACGTGATAGGTGTTTTATATATATGTTTTTAATTTAACATCTGCGTAATAAATGGGAATTCACCGGGTTTCCTCTAAGGTAAAAGTTATGTATAAGGATAATTTTAAATGAATTTATTTGTTTAAAATTATGATGGATGAGAATCTCAAGGAAATTCAAAAAAAGGATTTAAGATAAAATGATTGATTAATTAAAGATAATTAATTGATTCGAGCGTGATTTATCTTAAACAAGAACAATTAAAGAATTGAATTCTAGTTTTATTTATGCGTAAATATCGTTGCATGTATGGATGATCATGAGCTAGACTGAGACCTTTTTATATGAATGGTTTTTTAATTTATTTATTTAAATTAAATTTGTTGGCCTGCGAGCCTTCTCCTCATTAATATGTAGGGAATGCGCGCCCAATGATTCTTTTATGTAAAACCCCTTTTTCACCCCTCAACTACGTGTGAGATAAATGCATATGTAATAGATGGAGCTCCCAAGCTAGTGGAGGCAGCTCATGTGAGGAGCCACAGCGAAACTAATCCAATGAGATACAAAGGTGGACAGGTGGAAAGCCTTAAACACGAACCCGAAAGGTTCAAGGTGTTTCTCCCCAAGGTCTTGGGTTAGTTTATCAAACGCTAGATAAACTAACCTATAAAAAACTCATAATCATACCATTTATTTTATTTCTGTCAGTTGCATGATTTATTTATTATGGGTGTGTTGTCATGATCACACAATTAATGATTTAAATTAGCATGCAAGATGGAACTAAAATAAAACCGGCTTATACGTGAATATTATCTTTGACATGGTTAATCACTTAAGTAAATCCCACTTAATATTAACAAGCATGTAATAAAAGATAATAAAATTGGAAATTTACATATAAGGATAAAATCCCTGAAAATAAATATTAAGTCGGTATAGCCTTCCATAATCTTGGTTAGAATCAAACCCTAGTTTAAAGTGCTTGACCAACCCTAGTTGGGGTGCTTTCAATTATCGGGGAATTATAATTCAAGGTTTTGGGTTGACTTGACTTGGTTTGCCTCAAGGGTTGACTGCCACAGCAGGACTTGGTGTGACCAAGAGGCAAAGGTTGAGGAAATCCAAAATAAAAGGATTTTAGGATTGGGGAGTCCACTCAGCGGATCAAGGAGCTACGAGTTAATGCAGTTGGCATTTAGAATGCCTACATAAAACCCTTCAAGTTTCTTTACCAACCCTATTTGGGGTAATGCGAGGGGAAATATGGATCCTTGCCACTAGATTATTTAGGCAACATAATATTCCGAAGTCAATGGTGAGGGATATTAGATTTTTATAAAATAGTGGGAGACTAATAAGTATTAATTTATTTATTTTTCTCAATTTGTAATAAAGTACTAAACCTTTGATCATCTTAATTTGTAGAAATGGCAAGAAAATGACATCAAACATATCATTGTGAACCATACTCGATAAGGAAAACCTTCTCACCGGCACCAATTTCCAAGAGTGGCAGAGGCGTTTACGCATCATCCTTCACCACGAAAGGAAATTGTATGTGTTGGAAGATCCTGTTCCATTTGTTCCTGGGAAAGAGTCCAGTGATGAGGAATTATCTCTCTATATGAAACACATGGATGGTGCCACAGATGTCCAGTGTTTCATGCTATAGGCCATGTCTAATGAGATCTTGAAGCAACATGAAAACATTGACGCGTATAGCATGATGTCTCACCTTAAGGATATCTACCAAGAGAAGGCGAGACAGGAGAGGTATGATATCTCCAATGCTTTGTTTACAACTAATCCTGGAGAGTCTGCACTAGCTGGGCCTCATGTAGTCAAGCTTATTGGATACATTGAACACCTGGACATCTTAGGGATTAAATTCCTGGATGAGTTGCATACAAATCTCATCCTATCATCACTGACCAAGACCTTCTCTAGATTTATAGTCAACTACAACATGAGAAATAATCAGAAGAGTCTATCGGAACTTCTGACCTTGATTCTCCAGGTAGAAAAGGACATGGGGCGTGACAAATCCGCAGTCCTTATGGTGAATAGGAAAAGGAAGGACAAGGAAAAGGGGCCAAAGACTTATAAACGGTCTGAAGCCCCTGAACATCATCCCTCCAAGAAGGGGAAGATCCAAAGGTAGGGCAAGGAATAGGAGGTGGTTTGTTTTTCATGTGGCAAGTTGGGCCACTAGAAGAGGTTATGAAATCATTGGATAACCACTACATAGGTATATGCCCATACATATACCTAAGTTATCAAGTAACCCATCTCAATCATGAGGAAACACAAAGGATATGAAATCAATGGATAACCACTACCTAGGTATATGCACATACATATACCTAAGTTATCAAGTAACCCATCTCAATCATGAGGAAACACAAAGGTCATAGACTCAGCTCAAACCAGGATTTTTCATTATCGAAACTGTAACTGCTGAAGAGCCCCGTCTCTGACGAGTATAGTGATCATGTCACGACACCGAGGTACTTCTCACTAACCTATGTCTGTTAAGGTACTCCTCCTGTCGAGTACCGCGGGCTAGCCACCCAAACATAGTAGTGCTTCCCGCCGGGGTCTTCCACCCAAACACAGTAGTGCTCCCCCCTAATAGCCTGTAGAGGTACTCCTTCTGTCGAGTACCATGGGTCTGCCACTCAAACACAGTAGTGGTCCCCACCATGGGTCCGCCACCCAAACATAGTAGTGCTCCCCACTAGGCTATACAAGTCACTCCGACTCGAGTCGGACAAGCAGTCTTCAGGTCTCAGCCAGCTACACGGTCTCCGTACTCCATACGCTCGTCTCCGGGAGGGTCCGCTCCAAAAGATACAGGTCGATACTCCAACTTTCACAAAGTCCCATGAAGAAGTATCTCAAAGGACCACCTCGTCATAGGGGTCTCAACCCAACAGACGGCGCATCAATCAGACGCCCGGTCTGTGAGTTATTAGGCTTTTCTTGCCAGGGGCCTGGTTGGTTTCGTGTGCGAACCAACCCGGCCGTATCTCAATTTTTCCCCAAAATCTCATAGGGTATACTCATAGGGACCGTTTATCAATGTGATTACCAATTCCGCTGACGGTTTTTCAAACGGTCGTCCGATCTGAAAGTTATCAGCTTTTCCGTTCAAGGATCCCGGTTGGATTTCGTGTACAATCCATCCCGGCCATACTCCAACTATGTCCAAACCTTTGACGAAGTATGCTAAAAGTTCTGTCTCATCAAGAGGAATCTAACAAAGTCGACGGCATGTCAATCGTACGTCCGGAGTTCAAGTTATAAGCTTTTCCGGTCTGAGGATCCGGTTGGTTTCAGGTTCGAACAAACCTAGACATACAGAATTTTGTCCTAAACCTTGAGTGTAATATACCAAAACGACCGTCTCAATCCAAGGATCGTATCGCAACTGACGGCGCAGAGATCAGAGATATGTAGCCCATGTTATGGTCATTTGAACAGATCTGTCCAAAAATAGGGGGTTTGGGCCTGGTCCGACCCGACCCGATACCCCCCGGGTCAGCCCGAACCGGGTCAACATGACTCGGGTCTGGATCCGGCCCAATAGGGTGTGGCCCGGCCCAGTGGGAGCGGCCCGTCCTGGCTTGAGCGGTCCGGCCGGCCTGGCGCCGGCGCGGCGCCCGCATGGCCAGGCGGCTCGGCCGTGTGGAAGGGGGCGGGGGCGGGGGGGGGGGGGGGGGGGGGGCGCTGCCCCAATGATTGAAGCCGCCCCCCCCCCCCCCACGTGGGTGCCGCTCCCTTTGACCACCGGGGGTTACGACCCCCGGTCTCCTATTGGTCCCGCGCGGCCGCGGGACCGCCGCGGTTGAAGTCGCGGTGGACCCTCCTGGCGGCGCGCCGGGCGCCGCCGCCTCCAGCCGCCATGCCGGCGTGTTGCGCCGGTAGGCCCTTCCACAGACCACAGGCAGTGCTCCAGTGGTCCGTTCTGCCTACAGTCTTCGCAAGCGGTCCTCCCAGGACCGACTCTTCACTGTGAAGTCTTCAAAACGCCCATGTGGCCTGCTCTTCCATCGTCCATCGATCCGCACGTCAAATAAACAAACCGAGACCTCTTCGTGGTTTTCCGGCGCGGCGCGACGGTGCCGTGGCTTTGTTCGTCCTCCACGGCAGGGCACGTCGGCGTCGCACTTCTTCCCCGCATTCTTCTTGTTTCTGTGCGGTGCCATTGCACCGCGTGACTTTGTTCATGCCTTAACAAATACAATATCGAAGGGGGGGGGGGAGATTCGGCCATGTTCGTGCGGTCCGACCTCCTCCCGTTAATCTGATACCAAGAGGCTAAAGTAATTGACGTTGGATGGAAAGGAATAATCACGAACACAAATCCAAACCCCTACCTCGAAATAGATGTTTCACGTCGTCGAGTCGCGGAAGTCGAACGTCGCGGTAGTCGGGTGTCGCGGAAGAATAGCTTCGATTCCGTCGACGTCGAAAGATGTGGAAGAGAATTGTTGTTGGCGTCGGTCTCCACGGTCGGCATCTCCTACCTTGTCGCGGAAGAGGAAGGTTGTCGTTTTTCGATAAAGGAGCATTGTTCTTCATTGAAGAGGCGTCGTTCTTCAATGAGGTGAAATTCTCTCCTCTTCCTCTTCCTTCTTCTTCTTCTCACAAGGCTCTCTCTCTCTCCAAAATTCCTCTACACAAAGTGTGCCCCCCCAAAATAAAATAAAAGGTCTCAACCAAATATTTTATTATCACATGCCTTTTGAAATTTAAAACTCAAAACACTTAATTAATTAATTGAGTAGGTTCAATTAATCAATTAGTGTATGTTGGCAAGAGTTATGAGAGGGTTTTTTTTAGAGTTACTAAATTAAAGAGGGAGGTGACTGGTCTCACATTAAAGGGGGGTTATGGAGTTAAGTAATATGAGGGGTTGGGCTCGTGTGGGTCCCACCCCACCTTTATCCTCTCATGGTTGGTTAACAACATGTAGGTCCCACCCCCAACTCCCTTACTTAGGTTATAACTACCTAGAGGAAAATAAATAAAATTGTAATATAATTTTATTTATTCCTCACTAAAAATAGAAAATTAACAACTCCTCCAGAGAAAAAGAACCTTCAGAAAAGGTGCTACTAAGAAAAAACCGACATTGCGGTTTCATCAGTGCCCTCGGATTTTAATTCCGAGCACCGGTTCAAAAGTTAGGAAAACACGCTCGTTCGTTCACTGAACGTACCTGAGCTAAACTTCAGAAATTGATTCCGGGCTCACCGGGCCTCAGAATTAGGTGTCGTCAGAAGCCACAGTCTTGTAAAATTCCAAAGAAATTAAGAAAAAAATTTCCTTGAAATTTTAGGGTCTTTACACTATCACATTAGGCAATGTCACAGGGTTATACAACTTAAATAAATGGTTACAAGGGTGTATCACCTATCGGTAGCCAATGTTCTGTCCTCCTCCAATGGCCCGAAAGCCTTTATTTTTTATTGATTTTTGATAATCCACCTTTAAAGGGTCGAGGTGGAACCCCTAAAAATCTCGTTGGCATAAGTATTATATGGATCATAGGCCTTAGAGTAATTAATTTCCCGTAGGCTTAAAAAATTACATACAACCCGTACTAACTACTTGGAACTGCTCTTCCCCAGCATCTTCATTGTGAAATCAGCTCTCCACCTTCGACTGGCTATTCGATTAGGCTTTCCTATGCATGCCCAGAATTGTCATGATGGGAGGTTCCATGCCATCTCATTCTTGAAATCATTTTATCTTTTTTCTATGGTGAAAGCTCCTTTCTCCACCTCCTTATGGAGCTAGTTCCTTACAGGTTGTCTAGTTTGCATCTGCACTTAATGTGGCCTGAAGGCCTTAAGGTGGCCTGAAGGCCTTATGGTGGCCCGAAGGCCTTGAGATGGCTAAATACTTTACTGAACCAAAGGCATTGGTGGCCTAAAGTCCTTGAATCGGGGACCAAATCGGTGGCCCGATGCCCCAAACAGGGGAATAGTCCCTACAACTAAAGTGCCAAATAGTACCTGCTACATTTCCCACTACAGTACTACTACAGTACCCAATAATAAATGCCTCCACCTGGATTTGATCATGGGCCTCCTAGATACACTTAAGGAGTCCTCACCAACCAGGCTGAAGCTCATGTGCATTTAGTCCTATTTGCACCTCCTATCCCTTTTTGTAAATTCTTATATCTCTTTAACTATTTTCTATATTATTTTTACACATATAAATTTTTTTGTTAACTGGTTCTATTTACATGGTAATTAAGTTAAAGGTTAAATATTATTTTAATTATAAAATAATAAATTATCATTAAATTCTATTTTATTTTAATTCTAAAGGGTTTTTATCATATTATAAGTTTATATTTTATTAGTAAAAATATCTTTCGATTTTTTATGTAAACAATTTTCTAAAAAAATAATATTATGAAATATTTAATATTTTTTTGAAAATTTAATTAATATTATTTACATTTTATTATATTCAAAAAATGGTTGTAACGTCCTGATTAATTGGTCTTATAAAATTAAATAGGTTATTGACATGTTAATATAAATCCTTATATATAACGGTTATTGTGATAAATCCTATTTTTTCAATTATGCAATTGGAATAAAAAATACATTTAATTAGAATAATTACATCATTAAATGTATGAATTCATTTTATAACAATTTAATCATTCATTAGTAATATGGATGCCGAATTATCTCAAAATGAATTTAGATTTTCTAAAATTAGAGTCATACTTACACAGTGAATGCTTGATTTTGAAATACATGTGTATTTTTGAATTTTACATAGATATATAATTATTTTGAATAAAATGAATTTATTTTTGTACTTAGTAGATAAAAAATTATCTTATGTTGAATTTGTGGTAAATTGTTTTCTTAATGTTTATTTTTTAGTGAAAAATTTAAAACTAATATTTTACGAGTACCATAATTTTTATGACATTAATACGATGTGACCATGATTAAAAAAAATATTAAACATTTTTTGAATAAAAATTACAAATAATAACTATAATAATTAACATAAAAATATTATTTTGATTTTAGAAATTTATTCTAAACATTTTGGAATAAAAAATTTTAATTTTTGAGAAGAAATGTAATTTTGGATTCTATGAATTAAATTGTTCGGTAGGAAGATGATTTTAAAATAGGGCTTGGTTTTAACATAAAAAACCTTAATTCACTAACTAATAATATATAAAATTATTCTGAATTTATTGAACCCACAAGTTCCTGACTTATATTATAATTAATTTTTAAATTATTTTTTCACATAATTACATGATTGTCATTCCATGTTATTATATTATATTTTATATATTTTTATGAAAATTTATCCATTCCCTCTCATCATATCCTTTTCCTATGTCATTACCCAGATGAAATAGGGGTTCCTTTCCACTCCTCTTCCATTACATTTATGATATATTTTTAAATTCCTTCCCATTTAAATGTGGAATATTATTATAAATTATTTTAATAATATATTTACTATTTTTTCAATGAGAGATCTCCATTATATATCTTTATACCACCTTGATAATTCCTCATAAATCTCAAACTTTCACATAGCCATAATATCATCCTAAATGTGGTAAAAATGTGTGTGTGGTATTCGTAACAATGATATCCATATCTCGATACTAAAAGTGAATATGGCTCTATCATAGATGTACCTAAGGGTAATAACCATGAAAATGGTGGTATGGTTATTAACTAAATCATCATTTTTTTTCTAGATAAATAGGCCACAATTCTCGTCTAGTTTCAAATTCTCAAGGTATTTTCACTAGAAAATTCACATTAAATTATAAGAAATAATAAAGAATTATAATATATAGGCCATGATTAAATTTAAATTAATATAACTATTCCATGAAAGAACCCTCGACTACTATATGATGACAATTATTTTACTAGGGTGATACACATATTATTGTTGTTTAATCAAAATGATATATGGGTTGGTCACCCAACCCAAAACTCTAAAAAATTATTAAAGAAATAAAGTGGTAATGTTTACACATGAGGTGTAATGACATTACACTAGAAAAATATGTAACCAAAAATAGACATTCTTTCCAACAAGAATAGTATAGTGAATATTTCACCCAAAATATTGAGTTTCATCTTCACTTTATCTAGTTTGAATAACACTAAAACTTCAATTTATGTTTTGAAAGTCTACCACAATATCATCCTTGTAGCCTGAGATGTTCACAAGATGAGTATCCAAGCACATATTAACTAGAAAGATTATAGATCAACTCTTATGCATTCAGAATACCAAATAAAAAGTACTAAAATTGAATATTGTGATAGAAATTTTAAAGCTGAAATCAACCAGACAGTGAAAAAAAAAACTAGAGGCATTAAAGAAACAAAATCATTAATAAAACCCCATACACCTGATTCAAATAGCTCCAAGGAGATAAAAACATCATCATAGTCACCCAAAAAACTTCATTTACTGATCCAAAAGTAATTTTTTTGAAATCCATCTACTAATTATAGGGTAACAATAATAAAATGAAGATAGAATCCTTGATATGATGAGTATTAGAGAGATAAGAAACTTAAGACTGGAATAAGAAGGAGGATCAAGTAACAATGTGAAACAAGACATTCCATGTGTGGAATTCAACAACTCGACACATGTAACAAGATCTAGCAGGGAACATCCCTATGTATTCCATCCAAATCAATGGAGGCTTCACTCCATTAAATAAAAAATCTAGAAACCACTAAAACTCGTAGAATCAAACAACTCCATGAGTAGAAAAAACAATCACAAAAAATAAATCTAGTAATGTTTTTGGGAAGGTAAAATATAATTCCCAAGGATTGTATTTAAAGTTAAAGTTGTATTTTTTCTATTCATCCAACATCCTAATAAATATAAATTTTTTGATTTCAAGGTATTTATCAGTTGTAATTTATATATTATGGAACATTTGGAATTTAATCCCATATTATTAATACATGAACTACTTCCCCCACCTCATCCTAATTCAAATAAGAATCTATGTACATAAGATAATTTTTTCCACTATCATCTTCCTCATCTAAATGAGAGGTTTCAGTTAGTTGATCAACCACAACTGGTAGTGTTGAAGGTTCATTTTTTCCTTCCTATAGAAATCTAAATATCTTGTAACAATTGTTATTTCTTGGTGATAGATGTCTCTATGATTCATTGTTTTTCTATGATTTAGTGTAATGAATCCAACAAAATCATCCATTAGGTTTTCCCCTTCCAAGAACATGATTTTAAGTAGGATTCCTCCATTTGATTTGGTTTAACATCTACCTCTTATAAAGATTCACTAGAGTTAGATAGGTCAACCTAATTCTTATCTCAACTATCAAGTGTTTGGATGTGCATGACCTGATCCTCCACTAGGGTGGGAGGGTCAGTAATGGAAATTGTGGTAGAGGAAAAAAAACTAAAAAAACCTGAAATTCTTTTAGTGTAGATAGGAGGGAATGCATGTTGTACATGTTGGTCATTAACTACCATAAGATCCTTATTATTATCAGTAATTTTTACTCTATTAGTTTACCGAACTTCAGATGGGGAAACATCAACTATGTGAGAAGCATTTATCCAATCCAGGAAAATTATCTTCTTTCCTTTTCAACCCAAATTACATTCTTGGTATCATGATGGGAAATTATATAATCACATTACATCTAAGAATATCCATTTATAATAAACAAAATGACAGTAATCAAGTATTTTTTCATACACAACATCCTAAACGAAACCATTTTCACCATTCTGAATCTATATTTTTTAAGGAAGATCATGAGAAACATTAATTTCAACACAAATTCTGAAAACCGAGAGTCTTGACTGAATCCTCATCGAAGAATATTGCTTAAATGGATATCTAATGAGCATGGAAATTAGAAACAGGTTATACTATTTGATCAAATGGAGTGGTAGCCCAGGAAATCCGATCTAAACCAGAATAATGAGAGGCTCAATGTTGGGGTTAAAATATAGGTTATATTTAATGAATTTTATAAAAAAAGCCCCTTAAAACCATTCTCATATCACCCAAAGTCTACAATAATCATCCTCAAAAGACAGTCAAAAAACAAAATTGGAAGTGTTCTATAGAACGATATGAAAACCTGAAAATCTGGTGGCTTGAAGAAAATTTCTTATGAATTTTAATAACAGTTTGTGTTTAGAAAAATTCCCAATAATAAAAAATAGTAAATCAGATATAGGATGGTTTACCCCATTTTTTGAGAAAGAAATCATTAGTTTTCCATGAATTTATTTTTGGGTTAATGCAAAGGTCAGGGACTATGACATCATTTGAATAAGCCTCAACGCTCTTGGTTCTTCTGGAAACCACATCAGTAAAGGATAATGGAATTGAGGTAGACTTTCTTTCTTGTTCTCCTAGTATCGGGTTCATTGGACTTCCTCCCTAGGGTTTTCCAGGCTACCCATACCAATTTAAATATCATATAGTTTCTAAATTTTATTGTTTGATATTCACCTATATATCCACCTTAATCCAATAAAAATGTGTTTTCCCACTTATTTTGAAATGAAAGAATTAGTTCTCTATCAATCTCCATCATTCTCATGGATTTTACCTTTATCCTCTATGTCTATGTTCCCCTATAGTAATGGTATGATATAAATGAAATCTTTACCATGCATCACTACCTTTTTCTTTCCTTATCATTGATTATTCATAACATTCCTTTCAATTACTTTCCCTTTTAGATACCCATGGATGACTCATTGATTGAAGGGTGTTTACCAAGAATCCCATACATCTATTGACTAGGGAAATTATTGTATAAACTATACACCCTTTATAGATATGGTATAAATATCTTATACTTAGTTATCAGATTTTATGGGAATTTACCTAAAAAGTTACCAATTTTTATTGGATATAATTATAATTACCAATAGGTTTATCATGTTATAATTATTTATGGATTTATAAATTATTTTCTATATGGGGAAGACCTAGGTTTAAGCATATTAGGGGTATGTTATGATATTTCTATAATAAAATGGGTAAATAATTAATCTCTATAGATGAAATATTCACGATGACTTGGAAACATTACTTAATTATGTTTTAAGGTAGTATAGCCAAAATACTTGGTAATACATTTTACAACACATTAGTGATGACATATAGTGATATTTTTTTGACTTTATTATGTTTATGTTGTATCCATATTTCCATATTATGCCTCATATACATATCTCCATGTTATGCCTCATGTACTTATATTAATGTTATTATGTTATGCACCATGTTCAAATGTTAATGTTCTTATATTGTGCCTCATGATATACCCATATTGTTCATTTATACACCATTATAATTACTAAATGCTTATTGAGATTTATATCTCACATCTTCTTTTGGTTCACCTTTTCCCTAATATTTTCAATCAAATGGATACACATAAGAGACTTACATGTGTAAAGAATATTTTTTAAATAAATTTTAATTGTTTTATGGGTTCATATGTTCATTTACCTAGTTCCCAAATATACCAAAATTTTGATATTGGGACATTCTTGTAGCTCTTATGATGTATTAAAAAGAATGTATGTTTAACAGTAGCTCCAAAAGTGTGTGTACGAGGTAACTTATATGTGGGGGAATGGAGTTTTATCAGGTGTTCTGTATTCTTAATTGAGAGAAAATATGTAATATAAATGAATAAGAAGTATTAAATAATCTCACTACATAGGATAAAATAAAAATAAATATCAATACCAAAGTAATACACTAAGAAAACTATAGGGAGACATTAGTAAATAATAGAACCAACATATGGTAATATTTTGTGATAATATGAGAGAAATAAAACTCCTGAAAAATTTTATTCAAAACTCTCATACCATGTTTTTTTATATTATACATCACTTCATTAATGAAAAGGTTGAATAAAGGGTAATAAAAATAGAGCATGTTGGAACTAATGGGTAAGAAGTAGATATCACATCCAAGCTATTGTACACTCTATAATTTGAGAATCATTGACTAAAAATAAAAGTTTAAAAATCTATATTATCTTTAGTAGGTTCATAAATACCCCTCTCACAATTAATTTCAATGTTCCAAACTATTTTTTATATGGAATAATATAAATGGGGAAAATGATCCATGGGTGTAATGTGATGATAAGAGATCATAAGGATGAGATATAAGAAGAAAGATCACTTTCTTTGGGTTATTTTCAAAGGGGGATAAATAATAAAATAAATAAATGGTAGATAAGTGGTTTTATTTACCATCACATGGTGATATGGATTTTTTTTCAATGAGGTGTTTTAGTATTTTGATTCTATCATTATGAAGAGGTTCATGGTATGAAGTTATGGGAGACATAGAGAGTTTTGGAATGAGGAATGAAATTTGGCATGAAATGATATCTTAAAATATAGTGTTCTATACTGAAAAATGATCATGTAGACATAGAGTGATAGATGATTTTATCTATTAACTATTGTAATATATAGAAAATGTTTGCAGAATTGAATTTTATTTTGGAATTCCAAAAATCCCATGGGGAGATAATGTTATATAAAAGGTGGTTTGATCAATATATTAATAGAGTGTTTTGTTTTTTGTTAATTTTTTTCTAGGTTTATTATGTATTTTGTAATGTGAAATCCTAAAAGAGGAATTAATTATATTTGAAAATGGAAAATGTTCCCAGTGCACCAAATTCTTGGGTGTGAATTTTTAGAGGATGTTTTATATTGATTCCAAAGTAAAGGAATATTTTTTAGGTTAGTATACCATGGTTCAAATCTCTATTCCCCCTAAAATAGTTAGGTAGTGTTATTGTCTATTCACACTAGTCATTGCATGACATTTAATGCACAACATAAAAAAAGGTATTTTGCAAGTGGAGTGTTATGATAAGGGGTTTCTTGATAATTGAGCTCTATATAAGTGGAGTTGGGTGAATGATTCCCCTTGCATCTCAAAGGAGAATAATTGAGAGAATATATGGGGTTTTTATCTAAATACTAGATCAACCCCTTAATTTTGAACAAAAATGATTTATAAGATGATTAAAGGTTCTCTATTTTTCATAAGTCGTGAATGTATAACCCAAACGTGAGAAACATATATATGAGAAGGAGTTTTGTGAGGGTAGTAACATAAATTGGGATGCATAATGTTTCTTGGGTGAAATTAGTAGCTCAAAGGTAGTGACACGAGACTACTTGGGTGAACCCATTTTAGAGAAATACACCTGAGCAAATGAACATAACTCATTAAAAGGACTTGGGTGAATTATAAGTAAGTGAAGGTGATGTTTTTGATGAACTAGAATTGGGATAACATACTTTAGAAAATGTAGTTTTTGGGTGAAGTTGAAAATTTAATTATAACATTATAGTTGGAATTCATGTAATACATTGTTCAACTCTATCATGATATGGGACATACCTTTATACCATTAAACTATGGTGAGTAATATTTGAATCAGTGATCAAGGACAAGTTGATGAAAATGATATGAAAGAGGAAGTATACCAATCCTTAAACCATGTTATAAATTTAGTGCAGTTGATATAGAGTGATCAAATAATAATAATTGCATTACATCAATACTAATGAAGCATAGTGGATTCTGATAAGATCGACACATCATTTTATGTAATTATTGGATTATCCCTTAGTGGTGGATCAAGTAAAATTGATGTGACTTATGATAATTATTGTATTTTTTATAATGGTGAATTTTATAATAATAATGAAAAGTTAAAAAGTTTATACCAATATGGGAACCAGATCCCAAAAAGAAAAAAATTACATTATGTTTCACCCCTCCCCTATCAAGGTGTCTTAGGTTATACATGTAGTGTACCTCATTAATTTCTACCAATATAAACATAATTCTTTTAAAACACCTAAATAAATATTGATATGAATAAAACCTAGTTTTAATCACATTAGAGTCCTTATATCCATGTTATCATACTAAGAATGATAACATATAACCCAGGGTTTTCAAGTGTAACTTTGTTGGTTATCCAAAGCGTGTTAGGGGATATAGATTGTGGATAGGTAAAAATCGTTACCAAAAGTGAATCATTAGTTATGAAGTGGTATTCCATGAGTATTTATTAATTTAATATAAGTTCATTAAACCTAAAAAGAATAGAATACCCCAAAATTTGGGTGATGAGGTTCTCATGGAGCTGTAATAATAGTTTGAGCTCATGTCTTTCTCCACTTCCCTCGCCCCTCAGGTTCAAAGGGACCCTAATTCTGATTCTAAATCAGAAATAGAGGGAGGTGATAATCACAATGATCATCAGTTGACTCAAGATAGAGTTCAAAGGATCACTAGAACCCCTAATCAGTTTAGTTAAATCTATGTGGTTTATTATGAATTTTATATTTCTTAATATATAAACATCAATTAATCCAAAACCATTAAGAAATCTAGAAAATTTAAAGTATCTAAGTAGTGTTTTGATGATATTATTGATGAAATGAACTATCTTAATAAAAATCAGACCTAGACCATTGTAATCAAACTATCAAATATTAATGTAATTGGTTTCAAATTGATTTTTAATCAGAAAGAATATAACCCTAGGGAGTTAATTATTATATATAAATATAATGTAGTTGCTAAACGGTTCTGTAAATTTGAAGGGATTGACTATAAGGATATATTTTAACTTATTGTGAAACATTTATCTATTTAGATTCATCTTCCTTATGATTCCTGTTATGATTTCTATATTGAATCGTAGGATGTTAAAACATCCTATTCTAAATGGAAAACTAGATTAATGAATTTAAATTTAGCCACATTGGGGATTTTAAAAAGAGTTCAAACCCAAGAAAATATATATTTTACAAAAAACAATTAGATAGACATAAAATAATCATATAGACAATGGTAAAAATTGAATGATTAGTTTAATATTTATGATGGTTTTAATAAACATAAATATGATGAGTGTTTTTTTTCAGGCTTGTTAAGAATGAAATTATTTACCCTAATTTATATATAGATAAAATGAATGTTATCTATAAAAACACGAGGCATATTAATCAGATAAATATCCAACAAAACTCTATTTTCGAAATAAATGATTTGTGTATGGGAAAAAATATTCTTGTAATGAAACTCATTACAAGTTGGGAAACTAAAGTATTATATATTTCAAAACATTCATATGTTCGGATGGTTTTAGAATTGTATCTTTTTTTTCATATTAATCCTATTTTTATTCATTGGGTCTAATAGTTTAATATTTACCCCAGACAACCCCAAAATATGATTGTGATGAAACATTTATGTATAATTTTCTATATACCAATATTTTTGATAATATTAAGTATTATGTAATTTGATCTAAATAAGATATTATATTTTCCATTTTTAAACTAACAAGGATTATGGGAAATCCTGGTAAAACACACTGTCATGAATTGAAATAGATCCATAGGTATGTGTCTATGTATACTGATTTATGAATTTGATATAGATGTAAAATTATTTATACTAATGATGTTGTATTAATTTAATCAAAATATTCTACGAATGTAGAAACTATCAAATCAACTACTAGGTATGTATTCCTTACCTATGGTGGATCCATGCCAATGAAATGTTCCAAGAAAGTTTTTGTTTCATTGTCCACCATCAAGGTAGAATACCTTATCTTATCCAAATCTATAAAAGAGTATATTTGGTTAAAGGGATTGATAATTGAATTAAATTTATCTACTGCTATTATTTATGATAATTTTGATACTCATTATTCCCTTATTTTTTCTATAAATAATATTTTTCATGGATGATCAAAACATATATACATTAGACCTTGTGTTGTTATAATGTCTACCAAGACTAGGATAGTGTCTGTTAATAAGACACACACTTCAAAAAACATGGATGATAGTTTAACTAAATATATTTATTATTAATTTTTTGAAATTGATTAGATTAATGATTATATTTCTAGTATAATAAATTAGGATTCAAGAACACCAACTCGAATAAACGTTTTCATTACAAGGTGCATATTTGTGAAATTATATGTCACTTATATATTTTTTCAGTAAAAATTCATATTCAATTTTTATTTGTTCTTATTTATATTGAAAATTGGGCATGTATTTTTTATGTAATGAAATTTTACTTTATTCACATGTATTTTATTTTTTTACCCTTATTTTTTTAAGTTTCATCATTGCTAAGATCTTCACTCTTGATACCCTATGATCCATTAGATATTCATGTTCCATTTAGTGTGTTTGGAGTTTGTTTTCTATATTTCATGCAATTGGATCTGTCAGTGTTAATATTTCATGGTCTATCATTTATTAGTTTCTATACCTTTGAGTTGTTTCACATCTAGTTACTCATTTGGAATTATTAATCATGGCGTCCCACGCATTTCACATCCCCTCATAGCCACATGACTTGACAATTTAATTTCATGCTTGCTACCGTTACCTCACTACTTAGTTTTTTCCAAGTGGGATTCATTCTGACTGGTTGATATTATGATTGATAGTAGAGAAACGTTTGGTTCTCTTATAAGATATTTCAATATCTTGATAAAGGATCTTGGATTTTGAGATTGTTGTTTTTTCCTCTATTATTTTCATACAGTTCCCTAGTTCTCAATGTACCACTCTAGTGGAGATCTAGGAACATGACATGAGATTAGAGATAGACCTTCTTCACATGGATATTGATCAAAGACAATAAATTAATTCATAATATTCATAATAATGTAATTATAGTTAGGGTTTGGATTTGTAAGAAACTTCTATTTTGATTTATTTTTAGTTATTATTGTATCCTTCATATTGTTGGGTGCATTTACAGAGTCCTTCCTAGAAGGTCAGTTCTAACTTGATATGACAAAGTTTATCACTATCATCAATTTTAGACAGAATAAATTTCATAGATAGATTCTCTAGTTATTATATTACTTTGGAGTCTCTGTATTTGGGTGATTTCTTTTAGTACCAATGAGTGTCTGTGGTGTTTTTCTCTATACACACATAGGTTTAACATGAATCGAAACATGTTATACCATTTTTTCATTCCTTTTATTGAATATGAAATTTTTTTATAATAATTTATTTCTTGATTTTACATCATTGGTTTCATAATAAATAAATGGTTTAACTATATGAATCAAAACCATCCATATTAATCGGTGATTCTTGATTGTTCTTTTGACAACCTCTCAAAAATGCAAATAATAATTAGCATCCTAATTATTTTTTGTTTCCATCATAAGTAAAATTTGTTTATTATTATTATTAATTATAAGGGAATTTTAACTATATAATTTTTTAATGATGGTTAACCATTTATAATCAGTAATATATTGAAATTTTTTTTAAAAGAAACTATAAATATGATGATAATAAATATGTTTATAAATAACCATTATTATTTATTATTTTCAAAATACATATCTTTTTATGATTATATAACTTTCATGATTGAATTTTAGTTTTTTATAATGAATATGAGTGACCATTACAAAAAAATTATACTAAAAATGGATTGTTGAAATAGTCAATGTATTATAAAATGTGCAACTATTTTTAATCAGTTACTATATTTTGTAATAACTAATTTTCAAGAGGGGAAGTAAATAATTTTCAATAATTTTTGGGTTTTTTTGTAATAAATTGTCATTATATTTTGTAAAAGTTATTTTTAGAAACTTTTATTATTAATTATGAAATTTTATTGAAATGTTTTATTTTCTCCTATTTTTTTGTAATGAATTGTAGTAATTGTATAAAATTAAGGTTTTTTATTAAAAAGTGTGTCCTGAAATTGTTAGGATTTTGACAAAAGATATGAATGTGTGGAATGTAATGGTGAAATACATTATGTGATAAAATTAATGGTGGGCCACATTTAATGAGAAGCATGAATATTTTGACCACATGGATTGGGGAGAAGATTCAATGAATCTTATAAATAGAGATTTGAAGGCTTCAATAATAGTGGAAATGTAGAGATGTAGCCTATAAAGAGATATATGAATGAGGAAAAGAAGATGTATCCATCAAGAGAGAGAATGGGAAAGGCATATATTTTGAAATAAAATATGAAGATATACAATTTAATACTGAAATACATTATGTGTAAAATTTAATAATTGGAAACATTAAATGTGAAGAATAAATATTTTAAATAAATTGATTAGAGAGAGGAATTCATGAATCAAATAAATGGAGATTATAGGGCTTCTTTGAGAATACTGATGTATAAATATTTTCTCTTGAATATATAAAAAATAGGGTTTTTAAGATATAACCACTAAGAGGAGAAAGGCGAAGGGGGTTCTACCTGTTTAGTTATTGGAGTGCCGATGAAGAAAAATGATGTGTTGGTGATGGTGAATGATGTTTATGATGATGAAATAGATGAATGATGATTAGTTCCATGTATCAATATTATTACTTATGAAAAAAATAGTCAGCATGTCTCTGTTACCAAGAATTATGTTACGATAAAATGGTACATTTTGAGGGTTCCATAACACCATATAATTTAATGGTTTTCCTCTTTTAAATTTAATCTATTCGATTGCTTACGTTACTAAAAACACTGATCTTAAAAAAAAGATTAAATATTAATATTTAATTATGATAATTATGACCTATCGGTTTGAATGGAAATAATTAATGTGATAAACTAAATTATGAAAATATTCTTTCAAAATTATTATATTGTGAATTAATTAGATACTGATTAGTTATAAATAAAAATTAAAATCAATTGAACATAAATTAAATGTTTTAATAATTTTTTTCCACAATTTAATTTTATCATAATAAATTAAATTAATCCCTATTAGTGCAATATATTTATGAAATTTATATTCTATATAAGAAATTTTTATTTCAAATTCATTCTATAAGTTTTGTAGGCTTAATATAATAATAAATCTAGTTTTTGGAATAATAGTTATAGATTTCTAAAATAAAAATTTTCCATATTTTAATAGCTCACATATTTTAAAACTAAAATTTGATAATTTTATAAATTTTATTTGAAAATATATAATTCTTTTTTTTAAATTTAATTATCAAAACTATCTTAGAGTAATATTCAGTTATTTTTTAGAGAAGTTTATTTTTTAATGAATAGTGAAAATATAGAAATTTTATTAAAAAAAGGTTTTAGATATAATTTATTTGGAAGGTTACATTATATCATTAAACGATTTTTAGGTCACAATAGATTAATTTAAAATCTATAAATCCAATTTTCGTTATTGGAATCAATTTTTATGTTGAATTTAGATATAAAAACATTGTGATCATTTGAGAGTTTCATTTTAAATAGCTGATTTTTCATTGTGTCTACTTGACTAATATTATATATAATTTAATCAATTATGTGAATTTAATTTTTAAAATGGATTCCATATTCTTTATCATAAGGTCCAAATTAGTTTCTAAGGACCATTTCGGTTTTATAAATAAAATTACCAAGGTAAAAAAATTATTTCCGCAATATAGGTAAAATAGAGAAACATATTAAAGATAAAAGTTAATATCGAAAAATACCTAAAAATACAACATTTAATTGAGTATTGAGGTATTTTAGACCCTAATTAGACATTAAAACATTTATTATAATAAAAATTCATTGAAATTAATTCCACCTCTGAATGGTTGGCTTTAATTATTAAATAATCATTATTTAATTACTTAAACCCACCTCTCCTCAAGTATATATTCGACCTATCACCACCCAATTTAGAATAATAAACCATTAATCACATAAATTATATTCAAAAACTTATCCTACACACTCTACCAATGTCCAAGTGCTTCTGGTCTCACTAAAAGATGAATCATGGATCTTTGAAGAAGAGGTATACAAGAAGTCCTCCGAGGAAGAGGTAGTGTTCTTCAACGAGCACGTTTATTTTATTTAATTCCCCAAAACACAATTTTTTATTTTATATTGCATATATAATAAAAAATGTATCATAAATATACTAATATGTTTTTATATCAAGGTTACTACCTACAACTTCACATAATTCCATCAAATAGAATACACAATCATCATTCATATGTTCGACAGTCTACCACATCGTAAACCAACGTCGTTTGTTATTACATTACCACCTTTAATTTTTGGGAATAATGATGGATTTATAGTTTATATATGATATATATTAAATTTATAATCTATTTATTATTCTTTACTTATTATATTACACATACCTTCAAGATTTCCATTTTTTGGGAACACGATAACATTGTTTATGGACATGTGGACTACTGTCTCATCAAAGCGAAATGATTGGTTCACACATTACATGGAATGTATTAAGGATGGGTTTAATAAAATAATTTTTCAAATATTCCATAATAATGAATCCTTAATTATAATTCACTTATATTTCATTTACATTTATTTCCATCAATATGGTAAAATAATGGAAATAAATTTATTTTGTACATACGGTCTACCATCTCCATGATTGGTGTATTAAATTTCCCAAAACTAAATATTATGGATTACTATAAATAAATATATAATTAATATATATTATGTTTATATCGAGGTTAAATTTTTTTATATTATTAAACCATGATCTATGTAAGAGGAACAATAAATAACAAGCAAATACAAACTCAAAAAATAAACTAGCTTTTACCCAAAATAATGTAAATATTGATAGATTATTAAAGAAAATGTAATAATATGTTATAAAAGGATTATATATGATATCATAAAAATTAATATTATTTTTTATAAGTTAATAACACCCTTAATACAATTATACAAGAGTTTAAATAACATTTAACCAAAAAAAAGTGTATGGTAAGGGGTTTATCATCCCACTTTTATACTTCTGTGAGATATATGACTTATTCATAAATTATTGCTTATGTGTGGTGTATGTAATTAACTTGGATATATAATTCCATTAATCAAATTATATTAATGGAAATAAATTTTTTATTTTATAGTTATTACTTTTATGGGGTATACGATTTGACTAACTAGAAGTGGTAATGGATTTCTTAACTCAATTTTCATTCTTGGGTTAAAATTATATATTATTGACTATGTCATGATAAAAATATGTGTGAAATGAATTTTTATTGTCTAATGTTTTATTTCCAATGATTTTATGTTTATTTACTATGAATACACATAATCAATACATTTGATTAAAAGGGGAAATAATGTTAAATCTATGTCAATTACTCAATATAGATTTTTTATTATAATGGAATTTATTTATTAAATGAATCAATTATTAAATATATAAGGAATTTATTGTACATGATATACAGAGTTTTGGGACCAGTTAATGAAACCCCGTTAACGCATTGTCATTATCATGAGATGAAATCAGTTGAAGACAACCCCTGTGTGTTTGTTTTCAAGAAGAATCCCGTAGGTTTTTTCCAAATAATTAAACTGGAAAGATGATTGTTCTTTATTGTAACTATCTAAGGTATATATCTTGATAGTTCATATTTCATAAATTATTCATTCCACTAATATTTGTATTCCTTATTATCAATCAATTTGTTAGATTATCTATGATCAAGTTAAACGCTCATGTGATTATTAATGTGGAATTATTTGATCATATTTTATTCCTACCATATTATGCTCGAGTTATTGATTAATGGAATGTGTGATTAGTTATTTAACATGACATGTGGATTAGTCTAAATTATTCATGATATATTCCATTATATTTAACCATTAATGATCGTTTTATCCAACCCTTATTTTGTTTCCTTTCCCTAGTTTATGAAGAAGAGTTATTTGAATGAGTTTTCAAGGATGAATATTTTCATATTTTTTACGTATTATGTTATTTTACCAATGTAAATGTTTTCATGTATGTAATATAGTTTTAAAAAACAAATAAAATATGTTGTCCTTTGGGATTTTAATCTTTTATCTATGTCAAAATAATAAAGAACGACACTGGTTTCGAGCTACATGGGTCGGGGTATTTAGAGGTTCAGAGCACAGTGGAAGAACCAGATGGGGTATGAAATACATAGATTTTTGTTATAATGGATGATTAATTATATATGTAAATTGGTGATCAAAATGATGAACAACGAAATTGAATCAATGATTAACTGATAAGAGGACACTAAAACTGAAACATAGGATCATCATATAATGATTTATAATTAATTTAAAAAATTTATGAATCAAATTTTGATAAATTATTTCATAGTTCATGAAGATGATAATATATCTATATATTACTATCATTGTGTTATAGGAATAAACTGTATTTCACTACAATGGTTATCCACATGTGATCCAAAAACCAAAAAACACCACAATAGAATTTTTCAAGTTCCATCACTGTAGATCCTATTTCTTGAAACATTCCAACAAGAATAACATCAAGAAGAATTATCTTTGATCTATATATAATTGATATTGGTGGTAAAGGAGTATTTAACTCTGTTCTTGAGAGCGCTATGGAAGAGGAAACTCTATAGGGATTTGATAGAATTCTTCAGATGTTGTTGTGCACAACAAAACAAAGGAAACCCCTTTACAAGTAATATAATTTCATTGAAATAGTGAAAGGGTTAGAACATAATAATTATACATGTGACCTTATTATTTTCTTTATCCATAAGAATTACCATGTCTATAATATTATTATTATTATTTCTTTACATGCACAAAACAATCAAATTAATTAAATATTATTTATTTACATGATATTTTATATATATTATTTCTCACCAAACCATTAAATTCGGTCCTCCATTCCTCCATAATATTTATTAGGCCTTTAATAATGACTATTTATTTAATAAATACATATCCCTTCATTATTGACCAATAAAAAAATATCATATTCATTAATAAGAAAATAAATATTTATTAAATATTATCCTCACAAAATATTCTGTTGAATAACTAGTGATGGAATATATATGATCAAGAAAAGATGAATAATTATTAAACCATGTGTGAGAATAATATTAACAGAACATGTTAAATAATAATAATTATTACTATTAAATTCAGGTTTTGGATACACATAGTATGTGGACCACTGTGCCTCTTTTTCTATGGAATTAGTTTAAGCAGCCTAGAGTCGATGCTAAGAATCTATCAACATAGCAAGGAACCTATATAGAAAGAAGTTAATTTCTCAATGGAATAAAACATTATACAAATGCTTACTATATAATATAACCCATTTATCATGACATCTCTAATCAATTAGGTTTCATCTTAGTTCCATAAACTGTTGTGCTCTATGCCTCTTTATTTGAATTTTCGGAATTTATGTTTCCCACAGAACACCATGGACATGGATTATATTAGGTTATAAAATTTACATAAAATGTATTGATATATAAAAATAAATTATAAAATATAATGAAAAAAATCATTTCTCACATTATTCATGAATAAAATATTACTCATGACACACCCAATATATTCTACATTGCTGCAAACATATGTCATCATAGTTTTCCTAAATGCATACAAATACCTGAATCATAATATATATTAATAATAATCTTAATGTATAATGATCAATACACATGTACATAGATAGTAATATCTAATGGAACATATACATTTTGAATCTCTATTGGTGGGGCTCATTCTCAAAATATCCACACTAGAAATTACCTACGTCGTACACCAAGAGAAGGTGTTTGAAAGTCCCATGAGTCTCCAGACATGATAACCAATATCATTTTTGTTCCTCAAATTATATAAAATATATTTAAGAATACTATAATAGACATTTTGGGATCACACCATAGTGGGGAACTATGATGATCTTTCAGTGAGATAATGACTCTTAGGACATTACCACAAAATATGTTACATATAAAAGAAACACTATTTGATAATAAGTTTATGAATATTAAATTATATGAATAAAAGTTATCATAATGTAAACATAAGTTTTTTCTAGTGAACCAACTCCAATAGACACCCACTTTCCCTAAATCCAACTATTAACAAAAGTAAGTCCACTAGAACTCACATGATAATCATGCTTCTATTGAGATAATTCATTATTTTAGGGGTTTCAAACGTATTCTTCAATATAAAATATAATTAATGAAATGTCATACCTCTAATAAAAACCCCTCAGGATTTGATACTTCCTATGTATGTTCTTTTTCCATTGTTGTGACCTCAGATATTTAAAATGAGCCACCACTGTAGTATTATCACAATACAATGTGATATGGTGTTTAGTGATAGGTACCACATCAATATATTGGAAAAATTGTCATATCCATATGGATTACTTAGCTATATGAGAATACTCTATATACTCAGAATCCACTGTATATTCAATTAGAACTATCTTCTTTAAACTCTTCCAGCTTACAACTCCTCTGTTAAGATCAAAGATGTATCCTAACTTTAACATTAGATCATTATGGCCTATTTTAAAACTATCATATGTATAACCTCAGATAAATATCTACTCATCTCCTCCAAACACTAGGAACATATCGTTGTTTATTCTCAAATACTTAAATATATCCTTAATAGTAAACTAATGTTGTTCACCTTGATCGTCTTGATACGTTCATACCAAAATCATTGCGTAGGAAACATCAACTCTAGTATGTAATATGGAGTATATGAATTATCATATCATTCAAGAGTATGTGGTCTTAGTCATTCTCTATTACTCATTTTATGTCTGAGGACACATTTTAATGGAATGACGTATACTATTTGACACTAGAACCAATCCCATAATGAATTATTCGATAATAAATGTAATTAATATATAGTAATTAAAATTACCTTGTCTTAGTCCAAGAAGACTATTAGATTTATCATAAGTGATATTAATCTCTATAATGTAGCCTGATTCACCTATGTCCTTAATCGAGAATCATTTTTCACCAGTCCTTATCATAATACAGGTATCTATTTTTTAAAAAGTAATATCTCATCAATATAATCTACATGGATAATGACAAGATTACAACTAATCTTATTGTAATCACATGGCTCACAATCATTTTTAATGAAACCAAATTCTTTTACGACTTCATGAAACTAAATTTTCCATGACTCAAATTCCTGTTTCAATCCATAAGTGGATATATGTAACATAAAAAATACTTATGAAGTAAAATGGAGTCACAAACCCTTATTGTTGTGTCAGAAATACAAATTATGGGACATTACCATTAAGGAAATATGTTTTGACATCGAGATAACAAATTTCATATTCATCGTAAGATTCTATAACATATATAATTTTGATGTATTTATACATAGTAATAGGAAAAAAATGTTTCATCATAGTCCATTACTTGTTTATATTTACAATCGTTATTCACTAACCTTGCTTTATAAGTACATACATTTCCTTTTATGTACAGTTTTCTCTTGAATTCCCATTTTCATGCAATAGGCTTTACATCGATTGGTGAATCGACCAAAAGCCAAACATGGTTTTGATAAAAGAAATCCATTTCAGAAATCATGCCTTCCTCCCATCTTGGAAATTTCTATCTCTATACATTTTATTTATATAAGGTAGTTTCATTATTTTCAACCAATAATGATTTAACGTATTTGGTGACATGAAAACTATATGTCTCTAGTGCTCTTTCCTATTTGGTGCTCAAAAAAATTAATTGTGTTTTGGGAATAAATTCTTCCAAAGATATCTGTTGAATCTTTTCCATTACAAACTCTTGTGTATCTTGAGAATCAACTTCAAGAATGTCAATGATGCACAAAATAACCTTTTAGAGTATGTTCTACCTTTCATGAAATGTATATTTTATAATTGAAGTCAATTTCTTGTCAGAGGGGTTGTATAGGTAGTATCCCCTCAATTTCCTAGGATACCCTATAATGATACACTTTGCACCATGGGGTGAGATTTTGTTACCTAATATGATCGTAAAAAATTCCTCATAACTCCATACATGTATATGTGACAAATAAGGTTTATTTACACACCATAAATCAAAGGGAATTCTATTTTATACTTTAACTATTACTTAGTTTAATGTGTTTCTTACAATTTGTAATGTATATCCCCAAAAAGGCAATGAATGATGTAACAGCCCAAGATTTTATAAAAAAATATATTCTTTTTAATTTTATTAATGTCTTGTGTTGTACGCTACACCAAAAGGAGCTTTCACAACACACATCCTTGACTTGCCTTGCATTACACGCAATCGCGACCTTCCTCGGTAGCGTGTGTAGTACGCAATACCGAGTTTCACTAAACAACGATATGCTATAAAAATATTATTAAAACTAGCCGTTATGAATAGTAATAACCACTTTTTGAAATCCAGTAAATCTTATTTTTCAAAATGAACTTTATTTTTGGATTCGGAGTATCGAATTTAGCCTAAGGTGAAATTTTGGTACTTTTCAGATAACTTTCATATTCTGATGAATAGTGAAAATTACTAAATTATAATTAAAAACAACTTTTTTAATCGAAATAATTAATAGTGATAAATCATTAATTTGAGTGGTTTTAAAGTGTATTTAGAATATATTTTTACAATTTAATACAAAGTTGGTCATTGGATGTAATTTCACATTTAAACTAGACGTAAACAAGTGTCAATCTTTTGATAGATATTGTTTCTTAAAAACACGCTATTTGTTTTAACAGCGGGATTTAATTATAAAATTAATTAATGCAACTTTTATGTTATGAATTTGGTATAATAGACTTCATTTTTGAATTCGGAATATGAAATATAGCTTGGGATGAAATTTTGGCATTGTTCTGAAAAACATCAATTTTTGATGAATAGTGAAACTACTAAGTGGTAGGTTAAAAACTGAATTTTGCATAAAACTTAATTTTACCGCTTCTGTGAATGGAATTTCAAAAATCCGAGAGACACGGTTAATATCAAGGACTAAAATGTGGTTCAATGAGATGAAAATAATTTTTGGTGAATAGTAACTTTTTACTTTTTTTTACCGCGGTTAATAGTAAATAGGGTGACTAAGGGTAAATATGATATTAATATTACCCTAACACGTGTCCTAATTCTATTGGACAAGTGTAATTCGACCAAAAACAAACTTAGGAATACAATATGACCATTTAGGCCCACTTGGATTAGATTAGGACATTTATTATTAATTTATTTAAAGAAGGGTTAAAATAGTTAAAATCAAAGTTTAATAAGTAAATCATTTTTAATATGGGGTTATACATAAGATAAATTCGATTGTAAATATTCATTAGAAAGCTAAAAATATTTCCTACATGATGATATTTTATTTGTAATTTTTAGACATAAAATAATTTAATTTATTTATGACACAACGATGATGCAGTAATTATCTTATTAATGAAATATTGACATAATTGATGTTATAAACACCAAAATAAATGTAATTTGAGATTTTTTATGAATTACACTAATTTTATAGGTTACTATGATATATTAATGTTTATTTAATTAACTTGGTTCGAACATTTAATTCTGTTATGACTCTCACAAAAATCATATATCAAATAGTGTCAAAATTGACACAAAATAGTTTTTAAATAAAATATTATATTATTAATTGTTATTTTATTCCTAAAAATCTAAGGTTCGGCCAAATGACTTAGCTAAGGATATATATATTAATAATAAACAATTTGGGGTTCGTTTGGCATGTTATAGTAATTTTATTAACCATATAGTGAAAGAAAACAAAAAGACATGGTAAAAGTTAAATTATTTAACTTAGAGTTAAATCTAATTGATAAGGTTAAAATAATATCCTAAACTTGTCTAAATTCTATTGGTTGATAGGCTTTCGACCCATCCCCACTTTAGCTTCGAAATAAGACCCTTTGGAACCATTATAAACCGATTTTGACTTTAATATAAAATAATATTTTGAGATATTCCTAAGGTGCCCCTCTCCTCCCCTATAAAAGGACACCTCCTCCCCCTCCTCCTCACACCAATTTTAGCACTCAAGCTCGGCCAACCCCTGCCAAAATCTCTTCTCCACTTCCCTAGCAACATCCTAGAGGTTCTGGTCTTCCTCAAAGACCAATTCTAGTGCCCTAAGAGGAGGTCTCAAAGAGGCACTTCAAAGAAGAGGTAATTACCGTTACCAATTCTTTCATCTTTATTTCTTCTTCCACTTCTTCTTATTAGGTTGTTTCGTTATGAAGTAATAACATCAGTATCACTCATATACTGATATGTTATTATAAGTATGAAACAACCCTAATTCACCTTCTATCCATCCTACGGAAAAATGAAATCACCGCGCGTGCGTACGTACGGAACACCGTCTCCACGCCGTGGTGTAATCTATTTTCCATTACCACCTTACATGGATGGGTATAATGGTGTAAAGAATAACTATACATAGTTATTACAACATCATATTGATTCTGATATATTGTATAATCCACTCCAATTCAATTCAATATTTATAGAAATGATATCATCGCTCGTGCGTACGTACGGACTACCGTCTCCACGACGCGATGAGATTCATTCTCCATGTTAACCATTTAAGAATGATTATAAAGTATATATAAGAAATAATAATGAAATATATGACATTATAAAGCTACTGAATTTATGTATATATATACATATGTATTTCATCTACTAACTTCCATTTCAAGACAATAAGGAAAGGAAAACAGCGTTCATGCGTACGTACGGACTACCGTCTCCATGAACGGTGTTTTTCATTTCATTTATCTATCTATTATATATATATATATACTGAATATATATGATATATAAATCATATTTTATATTCTGGAAGTAAGTAAATCATGATATAAGTAATAATGATGTCAAGAACAACAAGTCAAAACACCTACGATAAATGAAACGATTTTACCCAAAACGCTTCTTTAACATGGAATTTACAAAAGAACGGGTAATATAATGTCATAAGTGAACCATATATGATATCATAACAATGAATATGATTCTGTAATAAGTCAATGACATTATTTAAATCATTATACAGGAGGTTCGGACACATACGAAGCAAATTGGACCTAAGGTAAGGGAAATATCACAATCTCATTTTTATCCTAGGTTGTTTATTCGTAAGTATTTACTAGGGTGTATTTTATCATCCACATCCATGTTTCATCAATATGTAATATTATTTCCATCCACCTACAATTTTTTAAATCCATTTTTACCCTTCGGTGAGTTTTTAGTAAAAGAAATGAAAGGAATCTTTTGATGTTTTTCGTACGAGGTACTTTTGACTTTTCCGACCAAAGTACGAAGAATGTTTTTTTATACGGCACGAAAGGATTTATACTGTTTTATAAAGCCTTATTTTCATGAAGATTCCTCTAAAATATTTCATGAATATTTTTAATAAAATCTCTTTCTTTTAAAATTGCATGATGTTTTGTGAAAAGAAATTGATTTTGAAGAAGAAAGGATATTTTCCTCAAGAATTCAATTCAAGTGTTTTATCAAAATTATTTTCCATATAAGATAATAAAGGGTTCTGTTTCTATCCATATTTTTACATTGATTTGACTATGTTGTGATGGAATTATGTTTATGAATTCCTTTATCTTATATGAATGGTTTTATGATGTCATGTTGTTTAAGAATCCCATTTTTATTACATGGGTTATGCAATGATGTATGATTTATGATTTTGTGGCACACATAAGAAAGGATTCATTAAGAGATGGGTGGGACCTATATCTCCCTCCAATGCATTGGGTAAAGATTTCATATCTCATGAGATAGACATGGCTGGAATGGTAGGTTATACCGGTTCAGTGAAACAGGACTGAAACGAGGATTACTCGATTCAGAAAGGGACTTTGTCCACTAAGATAGTCTTGGCAATGAGTCTTGACTAACAAGAAATGATTCTCTATGATTATGTGTGTATGCCACAATGAGTAATGTTTTAAGTAAGGGTTTCATTTTCACTACTATGATTAATCCCATGTTATGAAATTATGCTCTCTTTTGCAGGTTATGATTTCCAAAAATGTTATGTTCTTATGAAAATTATATGATTGATATTTCTTTTGTTTACCCTTACTGAGCATTTGAGCTCACCCTTTTTATGTTTTCTTTTCCCCAGGATATAAAGAAAGGTTTTAGGTAAAAAAAAGGAAGATCTTTGTGGGAGATTTTGAAGATCTTTCACCAGGATTAGGAGATTACGTTCCGAGTTTCCAAAGACACTAAACTATTACGATCCTTGTGTGTGTATTTTTGTTATGTATTAAGTATTCCGCAAAAGTAATGTAAAGTCCATGTACGATAAGATTCGGGTCTCTACAGTTGGTATCAGAGGGAAGGTTTAGTCAACCTTTGGAAACTAGGATGCGAGAACTTTAGTGAGAACCCTAGAGATATTTCTAAGGTATGTCTAGGGATGTCTCTAAGGTTAAGTATACATATAGGTTATAGTGCTAGAATTGCGCTAACGATCTTAGAATTTAACCTAAGATGTTAGATATTGAGGGTACTCCCCCTTTACTATGTTGTTTTCCCTAGCATGATTTTTGCCTCTCACAAGATTCTTTTTGTGTTTTAGTTAATGGAGGGAACCAGAAGGAATTCGGTTAACATTGAATCCAATGGACAAATTGGTGACTATGAGAAAACAAATTGTGTAATTCCTAGAGAGAAAGATCTTCTGATTATGCCAAATCAGTCATCGCGATATATGATTAACAAGGTGAAATTTAGTGGCATGACTAATTCATCAAAGAAGAGGAAGATAAACTATTATGCATGTTCCCATGTTGAGGAGCATAAAGAAAGGAAGATTGAGATTTCTAAAGAAGGGAAGAAGAACCTTGAGGAATACCTCAAATGGAGGGACCGATGTTATCTGTGTGGAGAAAAGGGTCATAGAGTGACAGATTGTTATGGAGTTCAATGTCTTATTTGTGGAGAACATGGGCATTACCCAACTCAATGCCCTGACCTAAAAAGATACTTCTAAATCAAGGAAGGACTTATTCCAGGACAGTCATTGAAGTGGATGGACTGAAGTGTTTATGTATTGGTATTCAAGAATAATGTCGTTGAGGTACTTTTATGGTGTATTGGAATATTTATGTATTTCTCTATTGTGGTATTCAAAGTGATTGAGATATTTTTTGGAAATAAGATGATATGCGCATAATGAAGACAAGAAAATGAAATGTTTAATAGTATTCATGAGCTCATGATTGATATAAGGACTAAGTGATATCATGGTTTGAGTATATAGAATTTTGAGGATTTTGGTATGTGGAAAGTGTTAACTTTTAACTGCACTCATGTTTTCACTAAGGTATTCAAGAGAATACACGATTAAGGACTTTGAATGTTTGGAATGTGACCAACAAGACATATCTTATGATATGTGGGGATCAACGACAGTATTAAATCTCTGGTAATCGATGTCACTATATTATGAGAGTGGACTGCAGTATTATGTATAAGCCTAAATATTAGACTGGATTATGTTGGACATAAGTTAGTATTGTTTAAGGATAGAAGATTTTCGATATTATTGATGGGATGTTATAGTAACGTAGTTTTAGAAAAAGGGACAACCTGCAGGACGGGCGACAGCCCATCGCTTCGGACAAGGCTGTGGGAATCGAACCCACAACCGAAGTGCGACTGGCCTTTATCGCCTACCACTGACCTACAGGAAGTCCCTGTTTAGTAGAAACTAGTTTTATTATATTAAGCAGTATGATATATGAAGTATAAGTCCATTTTAGGAATAATATATGATTAATCTCACTATATATCGACTTATGTATATAATTTTTGCTAACCTTTTGTTTGAGACAGATGGAATGACCCGTCATTCTATCACATGATCTGCTAACACTTCACAAATAACAAATTCAACTTCATTTATTTAAGAGATGAATTGGAAATTGTTCAAGGCACGAACAACAGTGAGATTGTACCAAAATAAAGTAAGTATTTATTCTAATTCAAATTTTCAACTTTAGGGAAATGATCTTGAAAACCAAAAATGTTGTCCTAGTGCCCTTATATCCGATGAATCAGATGGTACCCTAGATCATCACAAATTTATGGCTTTGTGATTGCTAGATTTTCCATAGCCATGTTCTCTACCACTCTCCATCAGAACATGATGGTTATATTTCTCTTCCATATCCATATTTTCACCTATGCGGAAACCCAGTGATTAGTTTATTTGGGTAATCGTTACATTTCATACTTTAGTTTTTAAAGCCAAGTTTTGGTATTACCTTTTACAATGTGGGTTTCTATTAAAGAAACTTTCAAATAGTAAATCATTTATAACCCCGACGAATTTCGAGGGCGAAATTCATTTTAAGGGGGGTAGAATGTAACAGCCCAAGATTTTATAAAAAATATATTCTTTTTAATTTTATTAATGTCTTGTGTTGTACGCTACACCAAAAGGAGCTTGCACAACACACATCCTTGACTTTCCTTGCATTACACGCAATCGCGACCTTCCTCGATAGCGTGTGTAGTACGCAATACCGAGTTTCACTAAACAACGATATGCTATAAAAATATTATTAAAACTAGCCGTTATGAATAGTAATAACCACTTTTTGAAATCCAGTAAATCTTATTTTTCAAAATGAACTTTATTTTTGGATTCGGAGTATCGAATTTAGCCTAAGGTGAAATTTTGGTACTTTTCGGATAACTTTCATATTCTGATGAATAGTGAAAATTACTAAATTATAATTAAAAACAACTTTTTTAATCGAAATAATTAATAGTGATAAATCATTAATTTGAGTGGTTTTAAAGTGTATTTAGAATATATTTTTACAATTTAATACAAAGTTGGTCATTGGATGTAATTTCACATTTAAACTAGATGTAAACAAGTGTCAATCTTTTGATAGATATTGTTTCTTAAAAACACGCTATTTGTTTTAACAGCGGGATTTAATTATAAAATTAATTAATGCAACTTTTATGTTATGAATTTGGTATAATAGACTTCATTTTTGAATTCGGAATATGAAATATAGCTTGGGATGAAATTTTGGCATTGTTCTGAAAAACATCAATTTTTGATGAATAGTGAAACTACTAAGTGGTAGGTTAAAAACTGAATTTTGCAGAAAACTTAATTTTACCGCTTCTGTGAATGGAATTTCGAAAATCCGAGAGACACGGTTAATATCAAGGACTAAAATGTGGTTCAATGAGATGAAAATAATTTTTGGTGAATAGTAACTTTTTACTTTTTTTTACCGCGGTTAATAGTAAATAGGGTGACTAAGGGTAAATATGATATTAATATTACCCTAACACGTGTCCTAATTCTATTGGACAAGTGTAATTCGACCAAAAACAAACTTAGGAATAAAATATGACCATTTAGGCCCACTTGGATTAGATTAGGACATTTATTATTAATTTATTTAAAGAAGGGTTAAAATAGTTAAAATCAAAGTTTAATAAGTAAATCATTTTTAATATGGGGTTATACATAAGATAAATTCGATTGTAAATATTCATTAGAAAGCTAAAAATATTTCCTACATGATGATATTTTATTTGTAATTTTTAGACATAAAATAATTTAATTTATTTATGACACAACGATGATGCAGTAATTATCTTATTAATGAAATATTGACATAATTGATGTTATAAACACCAAAATAAATGTAATTTGAGATTTTTTATAAATTCCACTAATTTTATAGGTTACTATGATATATTAATGTTGATTTAATTAACTTGTTTTGAACATTTAATTCTGTTATGACTCTCACAAAAATCATATATCAAATAGTGTCAAAATTGACACAAAATAGTTTTTAAATCAAATATTATATTATTAATTGTTATTTTATTCCTAAAAATCTAAGGTTCGGCCAAATGACTTAGATAAGGATATATATATTAATAATAAACAATTTGGGGTTCGTTTGGCATGTTATAGTATGTTTATTAACCATATAGTGAATGAAAACAAAAAGACATGGTAAAAGTTAAATTATTTAACTTAGAGTTAAATCTAATTGATAAGGTTAAAATAATATCCTAAACTTGTCTAAATTCTATTTGTTGATAGGATTTCGACCCATCCCCACTTTAGCTTCGAAATAAGACCCTTTGGAACCATTATAAACCGATTTTGACTTTAATATAAAATAATATTTTGAGATATTCCTAAGGTGCCCCTCTCCTCCCCTATAAAAGGACACCTCCTCCCCCTCCTCCTCACACCAATTTGAGCACTCAAGCTCGGCCAACCCCTGCCAAAATCTCTTCTCCACTTCCCTAGAAACATCCTAGAGGTTCTGGTCTTCCTCAAAGACCAATTCTAGTGCCCTAAGAGGAGGTCTCAAAGAGGAACTTCAAAGAAGAGGTAATTACCGTTACCAATTCTTTCATCTTTATTTCTTCTTCCACTTCTTCTTATTAGGTTGTTTCATTATGAAGTAATAACATCAGTATCACTCATATACTGATATGTTATTATAAGTATGAAACAACCCTAATTCACCTTCTATCCATCCTACAGAAAAATGAAATCACCGCGAGTGCGTACGTACGGAACACCGTCTCCACGCCGTGGTGTAATCTATTTTCCATTACCACCTTACATGGATGGGTATAATGGTGTAAAGAATAACTATACATAGTTATTAAAACATCATATTGATTCTGATATATTGTATAATCCACTCCAATTCAATTCAATATTTATAGAAATGATATCATCGCTCGTGCGTACGTACGGACTACCGTCTCCACGACGCGATGAGATTCATTCTCCATGTTAACCATTTAAGAATGATTATAAAGTATATATAAGAAATAATAATGAAATATATGACATTATAAAGCTACTGGATTTATGTATATATATACATATGTATTTCATCTACTAACTTCCATTTCAAGACAATAAGGAAAGGAAAACAGCGTTCATGCGTACGTACGGACTACCGTCTCCGTGAACGGTGTTTTTCATTTCATTTATCTATTTATTATATATATATATATACTGAATATATATGATATATAAATCATATTTTATATTCTGGAAGTAAGTAAATCATGATATAAGTAATAATGATGTCAAGAACAACAAGTCAAAACACCTACGATAAATGAAACAATTTTACCCAAAACGCTTCTTTAACATGGAATTTACAAAAGAACGGGTAATATAATGTCATAAGTGAACCATATATGATATCATAACAATGAATATGATTCTGTAATAAGTCAATGACATTATTTAAATCATTATACAGGAGGTTCGGACACATACGAAGCAAATTGGACCTAAGGTAAGGGAAATATCACAATCTCATTTTTATCCGAGGTTGTTTATTCGTAAGTATTTACTAGGGTGTATTTTATCATCCACATCCATGTTTCATAAATATGTAATATTATTTCCATCCACCTACAATTGTTTAAATCCATTTTTACCCTTCGGTGAGTTTTTAGTAGAAGAAATGAAAGGAATCTTTTGATGTTTTTCGTACGAGGTACTTTTGACTTTTCCGACCAAAGTACGAAGAATGTTTTTTTATACGGCACGAAAGGATTTATACTGTTTTATAAAGCCTTATTTTCATGAAGATTCCTCTAAAATATTTCATGACTATTTTCAATAAAATCTCTTTCTTTTAAAATTGCATGATGTTTTGTGAAAAGAAATTGATTTTGAAGAAGAAAGGATATTTTCCTCAAGAATTCAATTCAAGTGTTTTATCAAAATTATTTTCCATATAAGATAATAAAGGGTTCTGTTTCTATCCATATTTTTACATTGATTGGACTATGTTGTGATGGAATTATGTTTATGAATTCCTTTATCTTATATGAATGGTTTTATGATGTCATGTTGTTTAAGAATCCCATTTTTATTACATGAGTTATGCAATGATGTATGATTTATGATTTTGTGGCACACATAAGAAAGGATTCATTAAGAGATGGGTGGGACCTATATCTCCCTCCAATGCATTGGGTAAAGATTTCATATCTCATGAGATATACATGGCTGGAATGGTAGGTTATACCGGTTCAGTGAAACAGGACTGAAACGAGGATTACTCGATTCAGAAAGGGACTTTGTCCACTAAGATAGTCTTGGCAATGAGTCTTGACTAACAAGAAATGATTCTCTATGATTATGTGTGTGTGCCACAATGAGTAATGTTTAAGTAAGGGTTTCATTTTCACTACTATGATTAATCCCATGTTATGAAATTATGCTCTCTTTTGCAGGTTAAGATTTCCAAAAATTTTATGTTCTTATGAAAATTATATGATTGATATTTCTTTTGTTTATCCTTACTGAGCATTTGAGCTCACCCTTTTTATGTTTTCTTTTCCCCAGGATATAAAGAAAGGTTTTAGGTAAAAAAAAGGAAGATCTTTGTGGGAGATTTTGAAGATCTTTCACCAGGATTAGAAGATTACGTTCCGAGTTTCCAAAGACACTAAACTATTACGATCCTTGTGTGTGTATTTTTGTTATGTATTAAGTATTCCGAAAAAGTAATGTAAAGTCCATGTACGATAAGCTTCGGGTCTCTACAAATGATCTCCATGAAGAATCATTAACCAATACATATCTCAGAAGTTAAAATTCTTCATCTCACTAACATCATTACACCATGGTGTTTAAGGTGTATTAAGTTGATAAAGAATCCCAAACACCCTTATAAATTCAATAAACTCTTGTTTAAGATATTCACCACCTCCCACTACTAGAAAAATGATTTATTGATATAGATATATATCCATATATTTATAAATATGTGAATATATATTACTTTTTATCCATGGTTTAATTAAAACCATAGATATATTCTGATTTGAAGCCAATATTTTATAAAAATAATTATAATAGGGGAATTATTTTTATTGAACCACTAGTGGTTCTACCCACGGGGCTCGTCTCCCATACCCTCAAACAAATCTCGTCATCATGACCATGCTCCCATTTATTCACTAACTACATGATATCTCCTCACCGGATGATGTTTCTATGAAACGAACACCCCAACTCTCTACTAAAGCTCATGTGAGGTGGCCTCCCCACCTCTTCCACTGTCATGCCTTCAACACGACCACCCCACCACCCCACCGATGCTTGCAATTCCCCAAACCCATAACCCTAGAGTTGGTGCATTATTTTATTATATAAAAATAGATACAAGAATTAAATACCAATTGAACAAATAGTTCAGCAGTTTTTGAAAACCAAATTACATACATGATACTCATAATATATTGGGAAAATAAAATAAATAATAACATAAGTAAAAGCTCATCATCCTTGAAACTCATTTAATGGATTCCTATTCATAACATGGGGAAATGAATCATAATAAGGGTGAGCTAAAATTATCTGTAAGGGTAAGTAAAATATAAGTAATAATCAATCAATAACGATAATAAATATGGGAATGGTAAATAACTGATAACTCATTCCACTCAAATAACTAGTTACAAAATAATAAATATGGAATGGTAAATAATTGAAACACATTCCATTTTATCAATAAACTAAGAACGAAATGCATCTGTAGATTTTATCATATGAGAAAATCATTTATAATAATTGAAACAACTGACATATATAAGAAGTAAATGCTTTATTATTGGACATCAGGATTGAGGAACATGAAAACCAATACTATCAATACCATCAATAAGAATATTTGCAACTACAGGTAGAAAACCATTTAATTTGGATAACTTATTTGTCTCTTGATATCCTTTTGATTCATCGAGGGGATATATAATGTCCAGGGCCCACCCGTTGTTTCCTTCTCAAATAATTCCTCATATTGAGTAATTGATTTAATTAATAAATATAATTCTTTATCAAATGTACATATTGAATAAATAATACATATTTGTCTATATTTCCCCAAAAAAACAAATTACAGTCCAGGAAAACACATTATGTAAGAATGGTATATTTTTTGGAAAATTCCAATAATCATCTCTTAGAAATGTTTTTTTGGGGCTGAAGCATCATATATTATTGAAGAAAAGCAAATACCTCTTTCAACAGGGTAGATGGAGACCCATTACATAGACTGAAGACCTGATGGGTATTTATCCCATTACATGGCCCATAGGCCCAAATTTTTGGCCCAAGGCCCATTCTATGAATAGTACTGCAATAGTACCGCCTGCTAAATTACCGCACAGTAGCCACCGCTGCTACAATACCCTACCGCCGCTACAGTGACCTACCACCGCTACAGTGCCCGCCGTTTCTACAGTACTGATGTTGCTACAGTACCACCACTACTATAGTATGTTGTAGTACTACTACAATCCCTGTTCCCCATGGGTTTTAAACCCCCCATTTTTCATATAGAATTATGTGTTGCATACCACTAATCCAAATCTCAACTACACCATCTCTTAGGAATGTCTTTATTTAAGTAAATTTATGATTAAAATGATTACAATAAAGATATTTTATTAAGATAAAGGTAACAATCACATAAGAAAGTGAGATTACAGGATAAATCATACCACTTGGTAATTTTTATGATAAGCCTATTTGGTGAGATAATCAAAAGTAAAACATAAAAATAAAATGAAGTATGAGTGAATCAAGTTATTAAAATAAAAATATAAAATATATACACCACATTAAAGTGAAGTGGTATATAACAACAAATAAGTCTCAATGAAATGTAAATTTTGACGAAGTCTAAAACCTTGAGTCCAACTTGTCACACGTGTCTTTGCCTTCTTGAATAAAAATATATGTTTATTATTTAACTTAATTATAAAAAATTTAAATTTTATTATTTATTTTATTTAGATTATTATAAAGTAGGATTCAATCAATTAAACAATTATTTTTATGTCGGGTGTTTTGACCAAATTCGGTTCATGTGTCCAAACCAACATTAATAGGTCTACTATAGTGAAATGGGAAATTACATAAAAATATCAAGAATAATAATCATGAAATAATTATCATATTTATATGTAATTTATACTTTTAGAACTAATCACAAAATATGATTATGGAAAATGAACCAACATTGCAATCATGGAGACGGTAGACCGTACGTGCGCATGAGTAATGTTACCATTATTCAATGATCATTATAGAAATGAGGTAAGTAACATTATATATTTATATAATTATAATTATATCATAAATACCATTTTATTTAATCATATATTCTTAAATATATGATTATTTTTATATAGAAGGATTCACATCATGTCTTGGAGGTGGTAGTTTACACGTCCACAAACGACATTATAACTTCTTAATTGTGTGTAAAGGGTAATAAAGAAAATGGTATATTATATTTCCGAAAAATTATTTATTTATTAATATAAAATATTTATTATTTAATTCACACATTTTCAATTAAAACTATCCTTAATACATTTCATACGATGTGTGAATGTATCACATTGCAGTGATAAAGTGGTAGTCCACACGTCCACAGACGATTTTATCGTATTTACACACAATGGAAAAAATAAAAATTTATGTTATATAAAAATTAAATAAGTATTAATAAAAAATATATATCATATAAATAATAAAAAATATAGTGTTCATTATAATTCCCTTCAATGATAGGTGGTAATGGAAAAATGAACGACATCATTTTGGGAGGTCGTAGGTTTCCAAACACGAACAGTAATTTCATTACGCATTTGATGGAGGTGTGAGAATGTGTATATAGATACCTTAATATAAAATAATATCAATACATTTAGTATTATGATGTTATTATACAATCATTAATTAAATATAATTAAATTTGTGGACAAAGAAATAATACATAAGTGCACGTTTGCGGAATGTTACCTCTTTTAGGGTGACTGCTTTTGTTTTGAAACAAATAGATTCCTTTGATTGACTTTTGAATAAATATAGGACTATAGGATTAGAGTAGGGATATTAGGATACAATTTGGGTAGATTTTTTATAATAAATGGCAGATTTATAGGTTTTTGTAAGGGTAAAAGTGAATGCATTTTTATAATGGAGGGGAGTGATATTATTATAAATGTCAAAATGTATACACTGTTGGGAGTTCTACCTTACCTAATGTGCTTCCAAAATGGAAAAAATATGAATTAAATGTGAATTGTGGATGATAAAAACCAACAAAAAATGGAGGCATTTTTATCATTTTATTCATGAGTCATTAAGTTTCAGTATTTTTATCATTTTTTATTTTTATTAAGGTAACTGGTTTTCAACCCTATATAATTTGACCATTTGAACTAAATTAAAGTTAGATTAAAAAAACTATATACCCAATAAATTATTAATATTAAATATAACATGAGAAATAGAAATCCCATATTTTTTGGAAATTAAATTTAAAATAAGTGCATGTAACACGCAAAACCAGTGCTTTAACCCGAACAAAACTAATGATGTTTTTACAATCTTTGGGTAAGTATGTTAATTATAAAATATAAATTGGGACATTAATAGAAAATATTTTATATTTATTAAAACATAAAATTCACATGTAGGATGATTTTATTTTTATTAATTTTAAATCTTTTAACAAAATATCATTTATTGTAAAATAATATTAATGTGAAATTTGGAATTATATATATAATGTTATTTTAAAAATATAATACCATTATTTTAACTAAAATACAATAATTTAAAATATATATAACATTATATATTCATATAACATTAATAGAAAACATTCATTTAATAAATTTATCTTAATTTTAGTGTTTTTTGAATCATTTATTTTATTTATTATTAACTAAATAATCCTCGTGTCAGCATTTTTTAGTGATTTAATGTAATGATATAATCGATAAAAATTAAATTTAAATTTCCATGATAGAAAATCATTTAACTTTAAATATAATTTTGATAACTGAAACTATGTATCTTCTTTTATACTCTAAATCATTAAAAATGTTAGCAGTAAGGAAGGTTTCTTTTTTGTCTTTTTCATTACTTAACTTACTACATTGGTCACTTTTAGGATCATGTTCCCAAATAAATCATAAAATTATAACCAAGAGTAATATGTCTTGAATATGGACATCCAATTACATTTGAACAAGTTTCTAGGTCTTCTTGGCCCTTATGTTTACGGTTTAATCCCTTATTAAGTTTGATTTTACATTAATCGCGGTAATTAATTTTGATTACTTTCAATAATATTTTCAGTCCAAATATTTATTATTATTAGCATATAAATATTAAACTTATAAAACCATGTATTTCTATTTTCTAATTTGAATTCATATAAGTGGTAACATTATGTTTAAATCTAATCCCATAGACGTGGCGATAAATCGAGTTTCAAAAGTGAAAATATTCAAATGTTCATTGAGTATTTATATAAAAATTAAATATAAAAATGATTCTGATGACCTAAATTGAACTAATAGAGTTATAATATATCTATTGTGACATTAAAACAATTTTAAAATATAATATAACAAAAATAATTATTTATAAGTAAAGGAAATTTTGAACTAAAATGAAGCAATTTTCACTATTCATCAAGATATGAAATTTCTCAGAAAAATACCAAAAACTCACCCTAAGATATATTTTTTTGTTTGGAAATAAAAACAGAGTTTTATTTCTAAAATGAAATATTTAAATACTGTGAAGATTTATTTTTAAAATTCTTGCTATATTAAAAGGTTCTAAAACTTGTTCTTGCATGTAATACAAGATAACTCAGTGTGGTGCGTAACATAAAATTAACATGGTGTTTTTTATAAATAAATTTAGAAATTAAAATAATTTTTTTTTATAAAACTAAATTATTGTAATGTCTTTGGGTGTTACATTCTCCAAACCTTAATTATATTGTATCCTCGCAATTTAATCATGAACTTGGTCATTAATGGTATGATTTTTTAAAATTAAACATTGTTGAAATACCCACATGGTAAATCGGGTAAATAACAAATATTCATAATGAGAGGGAAAATAAAATTATAAGGCCACCAAAAAACATAGATTTCGAATATAATAATGTTATTGAAAACATGTACTTGGCAGAAAATCGAAACTATGAAGTTCTGATAGAGTGACAGAGAACATGTAAAGTTGAAAGTTGACATCTACAATTTCATAAACCAGAGTTCTAAAAATGGTCATTGATATCATAATAAATGATGATAATTGGAAACCATTTTTATTTGAATACTATTTTTATGAAGTTTATAAATCCATTCACACTCTAATAATATATGTAAATATACATTTCTATAATAGGCCTTGTACTATATCTATATCATCACTCAACACAAGATTATTCATATAGAAATGTAATACATTAATATCTAAAAACTCATCAAAATATCATCATAAACCATTTCATAAATGGTTAAAATTTCCAAAATATTATTACCCACCACATTAAAAGGAAGGTCACTAAATTCCTTAAATGAAATTATTGAACAGCATGATGTGGATCTTAATTATCACGTACCAAATTGTTAATATATTTTTAATGTATTTTATTAATGCATGGTAATAACTTAAATTACCATAAAACCTTATTGTAAACAAGAATTCTTCTTTATTACATGAGTAAAACAAATATTTTTGGATATAATTCTTAAATTCAAAAGTATTATAAACCCCATAAATGATAGAAAAAGCCAAATTTTCAACAAACCACTTATCAATTCCTAGGTTTCATGTAATATACAATATAATTTATCTAAATCATTCATCTATTTATTAAAAAAGCATTATCTTAGAATCATAAAAAAAATTAACGGCTTGTTTCTTATGCTTTCGCCTGGGCGTGCACATCCATCTGTGGAGGAAGTGCAGCTATTGCCCCGCATTCCCACTTTCCAAAGGTGAGTGGGATCTGTTCCTTATTTAGGGACGTTTGATTCTTGATCGAAATGGGATGATGGGATTTCGGTTCTTCCTTTAGTTGATTCCTCCTCAGAACTCGTCACCTAGTCCGGGTCTCCCTCATTGATTTAAGTCGTGGTTCATGAATCTCATTCCCGATGCCATATCTTCAGGGACACCGGTTAATTACACTACTTCCGTCAGGACATTCCATGGGGTCGTGACATGGTAGCGACATTCGGTCGAAGTAGATGACAACATCAAGAATGTTGGCGCATCTCTAGGTGCGTGGACATTGGCTAACCTATATTCTTCCTCATAAGAGTGCATATCAAGGGTGAAGAACACAAGGCATCCCATGTCAAATGTGGGGAATCATATTCCATAGTCATTCATATGAGGTTTTACTTAGCTTCCCATGTTTAACACAAGGTATGCCGCAAATTTAACGTCTTGCGGAGACGGTTACACCAAATGCATGTCTTCTGAGGTTTTCCTCAGGAATCTCATGTTTATCACGAGTTAGGCTGCGATTTTAATGTCTTATGGAGACAGTTACACCAAAGGCATGTCATTCGAGGTTTTCCCCAGGCATCTCATGTTTATCATGTAACACCCCAAGATTTTACGAAAAATATTATTTTTAATTTCATTAATGTCTAGTGTTGTACGCTACACCAAAAGGAGCTTGCAAAACACACATCCCTGACTTGTCTTGCATTACACGCAAGTGGGACCTTCCACGATAGCGTGTGTTGTACGCAATACTGAGTTTCGCCAAACAACGATATGCTATTAAAATATTATTTAAACTAGCCATTATGAATAGTAATACTGACTTTTTCAAATTTTATAATTTTTTTTAAAATGGACTTCATTTTTAGATTCGGAATATCAAAATTAGCCTAGGGTGAAATTTTGGAATTTTTCTGAAAACTTTCAATTTTTGATGAATAGTGAAAACACTGTGTTACTATTTAAAACCCGACTTTTTATTTAAATAATTATTTATTTTATTTAAATTTATTTTAGGTAAAAATTGATACATAATACCTATATAAGTTCAATGTAATTCATTGGATTCATTTTTTAATAATTTTAGATATATAAAAATTTTATTGAACTTTTGACCGTCTTTTACCCATCTCCTAGGAGAATTTGAAAATTTACATAAAGCATAATTTTACCACTTTTGTGAATGGAATTTCAAAAATCCGAGAGACACAGTTGATGTCAGTAAGTAAAATGTGGTTCAATGAGATGAAAATAATTTTTGGTTAATAGTAACTTTTTACTTTTATTTACCACGGTTAAAAGTAAATAGGGTAATTAAGGGTAAAAATGATATTATTATTACCCTAACACATGTCATAATTCTATTGGATAAGTTTAATTCGACCAAAAACAACCTTAGGAATAAAATAGGACCATTTAGGCCCACATGTATTAGATTAGGACATTTATTATTAATTTATTTAAACAAGTGTTAAAATAGTTAAAATCAATGTTTAATAAGAAAATCATTTTTAATATAGGGTTATACATAAGATAAATTCGACTATAAATATTAATTAGAAATATAAAAATCTTTCCTACATAATTATATTTTATTTGTAATTTTTAGACTTTAAATAATTTAATTTATTTTTGACACAATGATGATGCAGTAATTATCTTATTAATGAAATATTGACATAATTGATGTTATAAATACCCAAATAAATGTAATTTGATACTTTTTATGAATTAAAAAAAATTTATATGTTAATATGACATGTTAGTGTTGATTTAATTAAATTTTTTCGAACTAATCATTCTGTTATTATTTTCACAAAAATCAATTACCAAATACTGTCAAAATGGACATGAAATAGTTTTAAAAAAAATATTATATCATTAATTGTTATTATATTCCTAAAAATCTATGGTTCGGCCAAATGACTTAGATAAGGTTATATATATTAATAATAAACAACTTGGGGTTCTTTTGTCTTGTTATAGTAAGTTTATTAACCTTATAGTGTAAGAACACAAAAAGACACGGTGAAAGTAAAATTATCTAACTTAAAGTTAAATTTAAATGACACGTTTAAAATAGGAACCTAAACATGTCAAAATTCTATTTCATGAGAGCCTTTCGACCCATACCCACCTTATATTCTAAATAAATCAATTTGGAGCTATTTAAAACCAAATATGACTTTATAATAAAATAATAGTTTTAGTTTTTCCAAAGGTTCCCCTCTCCTCCCTTATAAAAGGGCACCTCCTCCCTCTCTTCCTCACACCACTTTGAGCCTTAAATCTCGGCCAACCCCTGTCAAGTTCTCTTCTCCACTTCCCTAGAAACATCCTAGAGGTTCTGGTCTTCTCCAAAGACCAATATTAGTGCCCTAAGAGGAGGTTTCAAAAAGGCGCTTCAAAGAAGAGGTAATGTCCATTACCGATTCTTTCAAATTTATTTTTCTTCCACTTCTTTTCTTTAGTTGTTTCATTATGAAGTAATAACATCAGTATCACTCATATACTGATATGTTTTTATAATTATGAAACAACACTATTTCACCATCTATCCATCCTATGGAAAATGAAATCACCACGCGTGCGTACGTACGGAATACCGTCTCCACGCCGTGGTGTAATCTATTTTTCCACCACCACCATACATAGATGGGTATAATGGTGTAAATAAATAACTATATATGATTATTGTAAAGTGATATTTATTCTTAAATAGTATACATACACTCCAATACAATTCCACAATCATGGTAATGATATCATCGCTCGTGCGTACGTACGGACTACCGTCTCCACGAACGCGATGAGATTCATTTTCCATGATTAACCATTCAAGAATGATTATAAAGTATATATAATTAATAATAATGAAATATATGACATAATAATGCCACTGTATTTATGTATATATATATTTATTTCATATACTCAATTCCATTCAATTCAATAAGGAAACAAAAACAACGTTCATGCGTACGTACGGCCTACCGTCTCCATGAATGGTGTATTTCATTCCTTTTATCGATCTATAATATATATGTATATAATGAATATATATTATATATAAATCATGTTTTACATTCTGGAATTATGTAAATCAAGATATAAGTAATAATATCAAGAACGATGAGTCAAAACACATACGATAAATGAAACGATTTTACCCAAAACACTCTTTAACATGGAATTTACAAAAGAACGGGTAATATAAAGTCATAAGTGAACCATATATGATATCATAACAATGAATATGATTCTGTAATAAGTCAATGACATTATTTAAATCATTATACATGAGTTTCGGATACATACGAAGCATATCGGACATAAGGTAAGGGATAATTATTCCAATCTCATTCTTATCTGAGATTGTTTACTCGTAAGTATTTACTGGGGGGTATGTTTATTATCCATGTCCATATGCTCTCAAAATGTTTTCATAAAATGTTTACTTTCCTTCCATGTATGTTTAAGACATTTTTACCCTTTTCTTACTTTTACCACATCGTATGGAAGGACTCTTTCTTTTGTTTACCATACGAGGTACTTTTTGACTTTTCCGGTAAAAGTATGAGAAGAATGTTTTTTAACTTATACGGCACGAACAGATTTTTACAGTTTTATAAAGCCTTGTTTTCATGAAGCTTCCTCCAAAATATTTCATGACTATTTTCAGCAAAATACTTTCCTTTTAAAATTTAATGACATTTTGTGAAAAGAGAATGATTTTGAAGAAGAAAGGATATTTTCCTCATGAATTCATTTCAACTGTTTTATCAAAACTATTTTTCATCTAAGATGACATTATTTCATATGTGTATTTTTCAAGTATCATGTCTCTAAGATTTACATGGTTTCACTTTTCTTATTATGAAATGATATCCATTTCTTTTATATGGATTATTTGATAATGGGATGGTGTTTATGAAACCCTTTTTATTTATTGGGTTATTATGAATGATGTATGTTTATTTTTTGGCACAAGTAAGAATGATTTACTATGAGATGGGTGGGACCTATATCTCCCTCCAATGCATTGGGTAATGATTTATATCTCATGAGATAGACATGGAAGGAACGGAGAGTCAAACCGGTTAAGTAATACAGGACTAGAACGAGGAGTGAAATCGATTCAGAAAGGTACTTTGTCCACTAAGATGGTCTTGGCAGCAATGCCTTGGCTACTATGGAAATCATATCATGTGATTAATGGTTTCCATAATTACATGTTTTATTCCCATGCTATTTTATCATTCTTATTGTTTCTTTATGATCTATGCCTTACATACTTCCATGTTTTATGCTTTTGATGTTTAAACATTATGTTCATGTTTTTAAGTTCAAATGTATATGGTATGTTTTATTTTATCCATGCTTACCCTTACTGAGAATTTGAGATCACCCTTTTTGTGTTTTCTTTTCCCCAGGATATAAAGAAAGGTTTTAGGTCAGAAAAAAAGGGGAAGATCTTTATGGGAGATGATGAGGATCTTTCACCACGATTAGAATATTACGTTCCAAGTTTCCAAAGACACTAAACTATTACGGTCCTTTTGTGTCTGTTTTTGTAACGTATTAAGTATTCCGCAAAATTAATGTAATTTCCATTTAAGTCAAGCTTCAAGTCTCTACAGTTGGTATTAGAGGAAAGGTTTTTTCAACCTTTGGAAACTAGGATGCGAAAATGTTAGTGAGATCCCTAGAGATATTTCTAAGGTACGTCTAGGGATGTCCCTAAGGATAAGAATACATATAGGATATAGTCCTAGAACTAAGGTAACAATCTTAGAATTTAACCTAAGTTGTTATATATTGAGGGTGCTCCCCCTTTACTATGTTTTTTCCCTAGCATGATTTTTTCCTCTCAGACTATTCTTTTTGGTTTTTAGAAAAAAGGCTGGAAACAGAAAGATTCATGATAATAGAGGATATGATGGACAATGGAATGATATTCTTCATGAGAACCAAAATGAAATGGGATTTGGAAGTCCAAACATCGTTATTATGCCTAATCAGCAATCTCATAATATGATCAATAATCTCAACTTTGGTAAGTTTCCCGAGTTAGATAATAAGAGAAAGATGGAGTTTCATGATGATCATAGAGGAAAGAAAGTTCAATTTCCCTCATGTAAATCATGTGGGAAGAGGCATCTGGGAGATTGTTTCAAAGGAACTGGAAGATGCTTTGGGTGTGGAAAAGAAGGACACAAAGCCAGTAAGTGCAAAGGAAAAGGTTCAGTTAACAGCATGGACAATGATAATGGTATTTCTACGACATGAACAATGATTAGATGTTTTAAATGTGGAATGTATGGGCATTATGCAAAGCAATGCCCTAAGGGAAAATCTCATGAAGGGAATCAGCATGGTCATATGAGTAGTATTAATGTGGATGATGATGAAGAGACTAAAAATGAAATTTGAGATGAAAGAAATGATGAAGCTCAATCAGTGGTTTAAGAAGTTAGTGTAATGATTTTATGTTTATAAAGAATAATGTATGGTACTATGGAATAAAGAATCATCTAAGAATTGTTACACTGTTGTTTTTCCTATAGTATTTGAAAGTATATGTTGAATGGTACCTGTAACCATGAAAGGTTATTCATATATTTTTGTAAAGTAGATGATATGCGCATAATGAAAGGATAAGAAGATAATGATATGTTTGATTGTATTCATGAGCTCATGACTGATATAAGGACTAAGTGATATCATGGATTGAGTATATAGAGTTTTGAGGATTTTGGTATGTGGAAAGTGTTAACTTTTAACTGCATTCATGGTTTCACTAAGGTTCAATGGTTATTCATTATTCAAGAGAATACATGATTAAGGTATTCACGTGTTTGTAATTTGAGAAACAAGATATATCTTATTATATATTGGGGATAAATGATGGCATTCACGTGATTGTTATGTGACATTTCAAATAATCATTTTCTTTATACTATGAGCTTGGACAGAAGTATTTTAGATAAGACTAAAGATTGGAATGGATTATGTTGGACATAAGTTATTATTGTTTAAGGATTGAACTTTTTTCGATATTATTGATGGGATGTTATAGTAATGTAGTTTTAGAAAAAGGACAACCTGCAGGACGAGCGATAGCCCATCGCGTTAGACAAGGCTATTAGAATCAAACCTACAACCGAAGTGCGAAAGGCCTTTATTTCCTACCACTGGCCTACAAAAAGTCCCTGGTTAGTAGAAACTAGTTTTATTTTATTATGCAGGATGATAGGTGAATTATAAGTCCATTTTGGAACCAAATCTGATTAATCTCACCACAAGATGGACTTATAACTTTTTCTAACCTTTTGAAACAGATGGAATGACCCATCATTCTATCACATTATCTGCTAATGCTTCATGAATAACAAATTCAACATCATTTCTTTAAGTGATGAAGTGGAAATTGTTCAATTCATGAACAACAGTGACATTGTACCAAAATCAAGTAAGTATTTCTTCTAATTCAAAATTTTCAACTTTAGGGAAATGATCTTGAAAACCAAAAATGTTATCCTAGTGTCCTTATATCCGATTAATCAGATGGTACCTTAGATCATCACAAATTTATGGCTTTGTGATTGTTGGCTTTTTCATAGACATGTTCTCTACCACTCTTCTTCAGAACATGAGGGTTATATTTCTCTTCCATATCCATATTTTCACCTACGTTCTCCTCTGTGGAAACCCAGTGATTAGTAAATTTGGGTAACCGTTACGTTCCATACGTTAGTTTTTAAAGCCATGTTTTTTATTCCTTTTTACAATGTGGGTTTCTATTAAAGAAACTTTCGAGTAGTAAACCATTCATAACCCTGACGAATTTCGAGGGCGGAATTCATTTTAAGGGGGGTAGAATGTAACACCCCAAGATTTTACGAAAAATATTCTTTTTAATTTCATTAATTTCTTCTGTTGTACGCTACACCAAAAGGAGCTTTCACAACACGCATCCCTAACTTGTCTTTCATTACACGCAAGTGTGGCCTTCCACGATAGCGTGTGTTGTATGCAATACTGAGTTTCACTAAACAACGATATGCTATTAAAATATTATTAAAAATAGCCGTTATGAATAGTAATACCGACTTTTTGAAATTTAATAAATTTTATTTTTGAAAATGGTCTTCATTTTTGGATTCGGAATATCGAAATTATCCTAGGGTGAAATTTTGGTATTTTTCTGAAAAATTTCAATTTTTGATGAATAGTGAAAACACTAAGGTACTATTCAAAACCCGAATTTTTATTTAAATAATTATTTATTTTATTTCAATATATTTTAGGTCAAAATTGATACATAATACCTATATAAGTTCAATGTAATTCATTTTGTTCATTTTTTAATAATTTTAGATATATAAAAATTTTATTGAACTTTTGACAGTCTTTTACCCATCTCCTAGGAAAATTTGAAAATTTACATAAAACTTAATTTTACCGCTTTTGTGAGTGGAATTTCAAAAATCTGAGAGACACGGTTGATGTCATTAAGTAAAATTTGGTTCAATGAGACGAAAATCATTTTTGGTGAATAGTAACTTTTTTAATTTTATTTACCATTGTTAAAAGTAAATAGGGAAACTAAGTGTAAAAATGATATTAATATTACCCTAACACATATCCTAATTCTATTGGATAAGTTTAATTCGACCAAAAACAACCTTAGGAATAAAATATGACCATTTAGGCCCACTTGGATTAGATTAGGACATTTATTATTAATTTATATAAAGAAGGGTTAAAATAGTTAAAATCAAAGTTTAATACGTAAATCATTTTTATTATAGGGTTATATATAAGATAAATTCGACTATAAATATTAATTAGAAAGCTAAAAATATTTCTTACATAATTATATTTTATTTGTAATTTTTAGACTTTAAAAAATTTAATTTATTTATGACACAATGATGATACAGTAATTATCTTATTAATGAAATATTGAAATAATTGATGTTATAAATACCCAAATAAATGTAATTTGAGACTTTTTAGGAATTTAAAAACATTTCTATGTTAATATGACATGTTAGTGTTTATTTAATTAACTTTTCTCGAACTAATCATTCTCTTATGAGTTTCACAAAAATCAATTACCAAATAGTGTCAAGATGTACATAAAATTGTTTTTAAAACAAATATTATATTATTAATTGTTATTATATTCCTAAAAATCTAAGGTTCGGCCAAATGACTTAGATAAGGTTATATATATTAATAATAAACAACTTGGGGTTCGTTTGGCTTGTTATAGTAAGTTTATTAACCTTATAGTGTAATAACAAAAAAAGACACTGTAAAAGTAAAATTATCTAACTTAAAGTTAAATCTAAATGATAAGGTTAAAATAGGAACCTAAACTTGTCTAAATTATATTGGATGAGAGGATTGCGACCCATAACCACCTTAGCTTCGAAATAATTCAATTTGGAGCTATTTAAAACCGAATATGACTTTATAATAAAATAATATTTTTTGTTTTTCCAAAGGTTCCCCTCTCCTCCCTTATAAAAGGGCACCTCCTCCCTCTCTTCCTCACACCACTTTGAGCCTTAAATCTCGCCAAACCCCTGACATTTTCTCTTCTCCACTTCCCTAGAAATATCCTAGAGGTTCTGGACTTCTACAAAGACCAATATTAGTGCACTAAGAGGAGGTTCCAAAAAGGTGCTTCAAAGAAGAGGTAATGTCCGTTACCGATTCTTTCAACATTATTTCTTCTTCCACTTCTTCTTTATTAGTTGTTTCATTATGAAGTAATAACATCAGTATCACTCAAATACTGATATGTTATTATAATTATGAAACAACCCTATTTCACCATCTATCCGTCCTAGGGAAAATGAAATCACCACGCGTGCGTACGTACGGAATACTGTCTCCACGTCGTGGTGTAATCTGTTTTTCCACCACCACCTTACATAGATGGGTATAATGGTGTAAATAAATAACTATATATGATTATTGTAAAGTGATATTTATTCTGAAATAGTATACATACACTCCAATACAATTCCAAAATCAGGGGAATGATATCATCGCTCGTGCGTACGTACAGACTACTGTCTCCACGAACGCGATGAGATTCATTTTCCATGATATACCATTCAAGAATGATTATAAAGTATATATAATGAATAATAATGAAATATATGAAAAAATAATGCTACTGGATTTATGTATATATATATATGTATGTCATATACTCAATTCCATTCAATTCAATAAGGAAATGAAAACAGCGTTCATGCGTACGTACGACCTACCGTCTCCATGAACGGTGTATTTCATTCCTTTTATCGATCTATAATATATATGTATATAATTAATATATATTATATATAAATCATGTTTTAAATTCTAGAATTAGGTAAATCAAGATATTAGTAATAATATCAATAACGACGAGTTGAAACACATACGATAAATGAAACGATTTTACCCAAAACGCTCTTTAACATGGAATTTACAAAATAACGGGTAATATAAAGTCATAATTGAACCATATATGATATCATAACAATGAATATGATTCTGTAATAAGTCAATGAAATTATTTAAATCATTATACAGGAGTTTCGGATACATACGAAGCATATCGGACATAAAGTAAGGGATAATTATTCCAATCTCATTCTTATCCGAGATTGTTTACTCGTAAGTATTTACTGGGGGTTATGTTTATTATCCATGTCCATATGCTCTCAAAATGTTTTCATAAAATTTTTACTTTCCTTCCATGTATGTTTAATACATTTTTACCCCTTTCTTACTTTTACCACATCGTATGGATGGAATCTTTCTTTTCTTTACCATACGAGGTACTTTTTGACTTTTCCGGCAAAAGTACGAGAAGAATGTTTTTTAACTTATACGGCACGAACAGAATTTTACGGTTTTATAAAGCCTTGTTTTCATGAATCTTCCTCCAAAATATTTCATGACTATTTTCAGAAAAATACTTTTCTTTTAAAATTTCATGACATTTTGTGAAAAGAGAATGATTTTGAAGAAGAAAGGATATTTTCCTCAAGAATTCATTTCAAGTGTTTTATCAAAACTATTTTTCATCTAAGATGACATTATTTCATATGTGTATGTTTCAAGTATAATGTCTATAAGATTTACATGGTCTCACTTTTATTATTATGAAATGATATCCATTTCTTTTATATGGATTATGTGATAATGGGATGATGTTTATGAAACCCTTTTTATTTATTGGGTTATTATGAATGATGTATATTTATTTTATGGCACAAGTAAGAATGATTTCATTATGAGATGGGTGGGACCTATATCCCCCTCCAATGCATTGGGTAAAGATTTATATCTCATGAGATAGACATGGCTGGAACGGCAAGTTAAACCGGTTCAGTAATACAGGACTGGAACGAGGAGTGAACTCGATTCAGAAAGGGACTTTGTCCACTAAGATGGTCTTGGCAGCAATGCCTTGGATACTATGGAAATCATATCATGTTCTTAATGGTTTCCATAATTACATGTTTTATTCCCATTCTATTTTATCATTCTTAATGTTTCTTTATGATCTATGCCTTACGTACTTCCATGTTTTATGCTTTTTATGTTTAAACAATATGTTCATGTTTTTAAGTTAAAATGTATATGGTATGTTTTCTTTTATCAATGCTTACCCTTACTGAGCATTTGAGCTCACCCTTTTTGTGTTTTCTTTTCCCCTGGATATAAAGAAAGGTTTTAGGTAAGAAAAAAAGGGCAATATCTTTATGGGATATGATGAGGGTCTTTCACCATGATTAGAAGATTACATTCCAAGTTTCCAAAGACACTAAACCATTACGGTCCTTGTGTTTCTGTTTTTGTTACGTATTAAGTATTCCGAAAAAGTAATGTAATGTCCATGTACTTCAATCTTCAGGTCTCTACATATCACGAGGTAGGCCGTGAGTTTAACGTCTTGAGGAGATAGAATAAGGGTGATCAGAACGTCCCATAGAGACAGATCATTGGTGGTGTGTCCCGTATAGGGGAGATGTAACACCGTGAAGGCTGATCTAGACACCACTGAGGGCAGGTCAGGGAGCATGCACCCCAGAATGGGGGAACACCAAGGTTTACCCATGGCTAGGATTGAACCTCAGGGATGTTTCCTACGTACCCTGTTTATACAACAGGGATAAAAAACCGCTTAGTTCGAAGGGGTGATGAATCAAGGTATACGTAGAGGACAACAACATGAATACATGACGGGGCTTACGCGTGGATAGCAGCCCAAGTATGTCATGGAGCAGTGAGGAGGTGGATGGAATGATCCCACCATGATGTGGCGGCCTGGGTGAGAATCAGGATGGGTGATGGATGGATGAATGAAGTAGAGGGGGGATGATATGGGACCATCACAAGGGTGATGGTGAAGTTGGGGTTGAGCCTCTAAGAGACCTCCTACATATCCCCGTGGCAGGGAATCAAAGTCTGCGTAGTTCGGTGTGACGATTGGACACCTGAGGAGGCGACCCGTGACAATGGACGTATGGATGGGACCTAGAAGAAGTGGAACCTATGGGTTAGGGAATGATCTTCCTGAGACCCATAGTCTTGAGGGAGAGATCAGGATGCGACATTGGTGATGGTCTTGAGCCTTAGGGAGGCTTCCTACGTATCCCCATGGTAGGGAATCAAATACCACATAGTTTATCTGACGATGGCTTACCGCCGAATGAGGTGACAACGGCTTACCGCTGAATAGAGTTCCACAGTTTAATGTCATATAGGATGGAAGTGAATTTACGTGAAGGTGGTCGGAATGACCAGGCGGTGGGCTTGAACCTCGTGAGGCTTCCTACGTACCATGCCTTGACATGGATTAAAGTCCCCGTAATTTAGGATGGTGTGGGTGTCTGTGAACCGAAATGAATAAGGACCTTGGTCCAATGGGTGATGGGCTTGAACCTCGTGAGGCTTCCTACGTACCATAACATGGCATGGATCAAAGTCCACGTAGTTCAGCGGATGGAATGATGTTTGGTGAACCGATATGAATGAGGTATGAACGGCCAGGTAGTGGGATTGAACCTCGTGGAGACTTCCTATGTACCATGCCATGACATGGATCAAAGTCCACATAGTTCAGTATGGGGTGTGTCGGCGAACCGACGTGAAGGTGAAACTTGGTCCACTGGTGGTGGGCTTGAACCTCATGAGGATTCCTACATACCATGACTTGACATGGATCAAAGTCCATGTAGTTCAGGATAGTGTGTGTGTCGGTGAAATGACGTGAATAAGGACCTTGTTCTGATGGGTGATTGGCTTGAACCTCGCGAGGCTTCCTACGTACCAGGCCTTGGCATGGATCAAAGTCCCCGTAGTTCGGGAAGGGTTTCGTGAGCGAACCGACATGAAGGTGGACCTTGGTCCAATGAGTTTTGGGCTTGAACCTCAGGGAGGCTTCCTATGTACCATGCATTGACATGGATCAAAGTCCACATAGTTCAGGATGGTTTCGTCAGCGAACTGATATGATGGTGGACCTTGGTTCGATGGGTTTTGGGCTTGAACCTCAGGGAGGCTTCCTACGTACCATGCCTTGATATGGATCAAAGTCCCTGTAGATTCGGATGATGTGGGGCTTACACTCTATGCTTTCTAGGGTGTTTATGGGGGCTTGGCGCACCGACACGGAGATGGTCAGGGCCAATGGTTGTTGGGATTGAACCTCGTGGAGTCTTCCTACGTACCATGCCTTAACATGGATCAAAGTCCACATAGTTTGGGTCATACAGTTTAACATCATGTAGGATGAGGGTAGTGTCATGGTCAATGATTACTCTAATCCCACGTGAGTCATGCTCGGTGTGAGATACAAGAGGCAGCAGATACCTGACGATCACGTCACGAAACGTGTGTCCGGGGGATGTGGAGTGGGGCTTACGCGTGGAGCGGCCCAAGGAGAGAGAGAATGGGACTTAATCTAGGATGGAGACCTGTGAGGGTCGGGGCTTACTCTAGGTTGGAGGCCCGTGTACCGCTGTGGAATGACAATCATGGATGGCGCTTATGCAAGGATGCTGCTCATGTGCCGTTATGGAGAGGAACTTGTAGATGGGGCTAACTCAAGGATGTTTCCCAGGTTCCGCTATAGAGCGACACTGGTGAATGGGGCTTACGCAAGGATACTTCTCGGGTGCCGCTATGATGCGACAATTGTGGATGGGGCTTACGCATGGATGCTGCCCGGGTGCCACTATGGAGTGGCAACAGTGAATGGGGCTTACACAAGGAAGCTTCCCATAATGTCTTCCAAATGTCTAGCCAAGAGGGAATCCAAACCCACTGGGGGATTGAGGCCTTCACCTATGTGATGGTGCACAAGAGGTATAGTTCCAAGGGGTGTTGGAATATGTCCGAACAAAGGGAGATGAAAAGTGTGAATCAGATGCCCGACATTCAGAACATGGTGAGGGTGGCGTGATGATGGAGGATAATTGTTGAACATGTTCGAAACACAGCATCCATATCGTGTTAGCCTGAAATGGGGACAAACAAATGAGGGTTGACTACTGACTTTGTTCGAAACACATGACATGACTTGAAGTGTTGTCCAATGTCTTCTGGGGCATTGTCCCAGGACGGTAGGTGAGCCGATGCGTCATCGGACCAGGCCATTAGAGGGTCCCTCCAGACATGGAAGTGGATGAGAATCTGAATGAAGGACACACAAAGCGTGAGGTGGAGTGATGGAATGTTTGAACGGATTCCAATGCTCTTGAAATTATGCCACTATCATCATGGAATTAGGCATCTTTTTCTTGGTGCACAAGGCATATCTTGTATAGTGCAAGAGGCATCCTATTTTTGGAACGTAGGGATTACTACAGTTTAAAGTCATTTAGGTAGAACTATTGGAATCTCATGCTTGGAGCATAAGGCATCTCTCTTATAGAGCAAGAGGCATCCTTTGTTTGGAACATAGGGAGTACTACAGTTTAAAGTCATGTATATAGAACTATTGGCATCGCATGCTAGGAGCATAAGGCATCTCTCGTATTGGGAAAGAGGCATCCTATGTTTGTGACATAGGGAGTACTATAGTTTAGAGTCATGTCAATAGGACTATTAGGAGTCTTATTCTTGGAGCATAAGGCATCTCTTGTTTAGTGCAAGAGGCATCCTATGATTGGCACATAAGGTGTACTACAGTTTATAGTCATGTAGATTGGACAATTAAAAATCTTATTCTTGGAGCATAATTCATATCTTGTTTACTGCAAGAGGCAACCTATGATTGGCACATAGGGTGTAATACAGTTTATAGTAACGTAGATAGGACTGTTGGTATCTCATGTTTGGAGTATACGGAATCTCTTGTTTGGAGCAAGAGGCATCCTATGTTTGGAACATAGAGTGTATTACAATTTATAGTCATGTAAGTAGGACTGTTGGTGTCTTATGCTTGGAGTATAGGGCATGTCTTGTTTGGATCAAGATGCATCCTATGTTTGGAACATAGGGAGAACTACAGTTTAGAGTCATGTAGATAGGACTGTTAGGCATAAGGCGCCTGGGAATGGATGGTGTTGGGACTTACCTGAGGGCGTCCCTTTCTGGTTCAACCTGGCATAGGAGCCAAGTGATAGGGTTTGGAAGAGTTTCCTGAGGAATGGTTCAACTCAAGGTACTCAGGGAATTTATGATGAGGATCTAAAATCACGACATGGGAATGAAACCAAGAGGAATATGTCCACTCAAGGTGTTTCATGGTGTGCAGAAGAGTCTCTCAAATCATGGTATTCCATAGGTGGAAGGTGGGTGCGCAATGGAAAATCCCAACATCCCGGCCTGAAAAGTTCGTGGTGCGACTCTAGATTTTTCATGGGGGTTAGTGACGATAGCGAAAGGACGGGCCCAGAGGGCCGGGATCATAGCCCAACACTTTCCGCGTGTGGGGGTGAGGGGGAATAACCCCCGCGGTATGGACCGGTGGGCGCGAAGGATAGGTCTTAGCAGAGTAGCTTCGTAGAGAAAAGGGGGCTCGGGGAGCATGGGGTCTCACGAAGCATGGACTCACAGAGCAATATCGCAGAGCATGGACTCATAGAGCATGGGCTCGTAGAGAATGGACTCACGGAGTAGCATCACAGAGCAGTATCGCAGAGCATGGACTCGCGGAGCATCGGATCGCGGAGCATGGACTCGTGGAGAATCATCTCACGGAGCAGCAACGCAAAGGAATCTACTTGCGGATCATGGCCTCGCAGAGTCGCAAAGCGGAGCTCCGCGAACCGAGAGATCGGCCGCCTAAGGGGCGAAGTCGCCGTCCAAGGGGCGGAGTGGCGGTCCAGAGAAGGGGGTGAGCTGGGTATTTATAGGTAAGGGGCGCCGTGAAGCAGTGCTCGCTCAGTACGAATATGGAGCTTTCTCTATGGCGGGTTCGCGAACGTCAAATGCGTTCGCGAAGCATCCCGTCTCCTTTGCATCGCGGCGGGTTCACAAACGTCAAATGCATTCACGGAGCATCCTGCCTTCTTTGCTTCGCATCGGATTCGCGAACGTCAAATGTGGCCATGGAGCATCCTGCCTCATTGCTTCATGGCGGGTTCGAGAACGTCAAATGCAGTCGTGGAGCGTCCCGCCTCATTGCTTTGCGACGAAACTCCGTGATCGCAGAGGGTGCTTCGCGAACGGGCTTCGCGAACCAGTTTTCCATCCCAAATTCAAATGTCCATAACTCTTAATTCGTAACTCCGTTCGGACCGTACGACCTACCAAATCAAAGCTTGTGAAAATTACTACAATATTTGATCGTGTAGGGAATCATTTGTAAAATTTTGGGGATGAATTTTCTGGGGTCTACAGGGCTCTCTTTCCCTTATACATTTGTTTTCTAAAAATGTCCAACTTTTTCTGAATCCCTTTTCATGGTTATTAGTACCAATCAACACATGCTTTTAAATACTCAATGGAAAATTAATGAAATAAAATACTTAAATATTTTATAATTCCCATGACCAGTATGCTACTAGTAAAATACTCAAATGACATAATTCTTGAGTCCAAAAACAGTTATATTAATCATTACTCTTCAACTATGGTAGTAAAAAAATCATGACCATGATCCATTAGTCCCATTAGGGGTATATTTCATTGACACTTGAGAAATTGATTTTCATAGTTTTCTATATCCTTCTAGTTGAAATATTGTATAATGGGAACTATTTATTTATCCATGAAATCACAAGAATGGTGGTATTTCTATTCACACTTGTAGAAAACTCAAACTATTTTTTATAATGTACTAATGTGATTATCTCCAAATTTATTAAAAGTGTGAAAATACTTATCTCTCATATTCCCTTTATCTATATTTTACCTAGCTATCCTCTTTTTCATGTTCTTCCCTAAGAAGTCATTATATTTATAGAATCCTTTTGTTGTCTTAATTGATCATGATACAATGTACTCATATGATGCTAATTTTTGAGAGACTAGTTCCCTTCAAAATATTGGCTTAAGACCATAAATAAAATGATCATTATTACTATTTGGATCATGTCCATTGGTGAGTTTCACATTAGTTTTCATAATCACCATTTTTAAATGACAACTTACACTACATTAAATCATAAAATTATAGAACATAATGTTTAATACCAAATATAGTTAAATACATATCGAAAAGTTAAAAATTTATGTACAGATAATCTCATAATTGTAAACATGGTTTGTTTAGGATATTATTCTATACATATCATCAATGTATTTTATAGGTTAATTCTCTAAAATATATGTTTTCATAAATCTAATTTCCAAGGTTTCTACTAATGTTTCTTTGATACCAATAATAATACCCTAACCCTAGAATCCTAGAGCCGATGAATTATTATAATATATTGGCATATATACGAGCTAAAAATCCCAAAGGACCAAAAAATTCAGTAGTATCGAAAAACCAGATTACATACATGATACCCATAATTCAATGGAAAAATAAAATAAATAATATCATATGTAAAAGATCAGAATCCTTGAAACTCATTAATAGGATTACTCCTCATAACCCAGGGAAAGGTAATATAATAAGGGTGTCCTCAAATTATCAGTAAGGGTAAGTAAAAAAATAAGAAATAATGAATAAATAATAATAATAAACTTGTAGTGTTAAATAAATTAGAACACATGAAACTCAAATAAATTGACAAGACATAATCAATATGGTAAGTCAAATAACTAAATAAAATTCAATTTAATCAAAAAACTGAGAATGAAATGCATCCATAGATTTTATTATATGAAAATATCATCGATTATAATAAAAATAAATGAAATATCTATGAAGGAAATGGTTAATTATTGGACTTAATGTCTGATTCACATGAAAACCTATACCGTGAGGACCTTTCACAAGACAGTTTAAAACTACAGGTATAAAAATATTTATTTTTTCTAACATATTTGTCTCATTATAATATGTCTATGCATCGAGGGGATATAATGTTCAGTACCCACCTGTCATGAAATTTCCAAATAATTCCTCATATTTAGTAATCTATTTAATATATAATCAACATTATTTGTTAATTATACATATTAAATAAATAATATTGATTTATGAATGTTTCCACATAAAATAAAATAAATATTAAAGTAAAAACTATATGTAAAAATGGTATACAGTTTAGGAAATAATAATATCTATCACCCATGAATGTAATTATTTAAGGAAATTTCCAAAGAAAAATTATTACAATAAAGTGATTTTTTAAGAGAATGTTAACAATCACAAAATAAAGGGAGATTACAATGATAAATTTCAACACATGGTAATTATCAATTTAAACCCTTTGGGATAGATAATTAAAAGTGAAATTTATAATACCATGAAGTATGAGTGAGTCATTATATTATAAGTCAAAAGGGAAAATATTGTAACACCCCAAGATTTTATGAGATTTATTCTTTTTAATTTCTTACATATCTTCTGTTGTACGCTACACCAAGATTATCTTGCACTATACGCAAGACCATATTAGCTTGCAGTATACGCAACACTATTCTTGGAACGTGTTACACACAATTTCAAGTTCGTTTGATAGTATTTATTCTATGCAACATTGAGTGTATATATATATATATTCAATGTATAAATGAAATATGGTTGGATTCTATTATACGCAACAACAAAGGAGTATTGCACTACACGCAACCCTGACTTGAATTACATTAAATGAAATCACGACCTTTCATGATAGCGTGTCTTGTACGCAATACCAAATTTCACTAAACAACGATATGTTATTAAAATATTATATAAACTAGCAGTTATGAATAGTAATACCAACTTTTTGAAATTTTATAAATTTTATCTTTCAAAATAGACTTCATTTTTATATTCAGAATATCGAAACTAGCCTAGGGTGAATTTTTGGTTTTTTCTGAGAACATTCAATTTTTGATGAATAGTGAAAACACTGGGTTACTATTTAAAAAACCAACTTGTTATTTAAATAATTATTTATTTTATTTAAATTTATTTTAGGTGAAATTGATACATAATACCTATATAAGTTTAATATAATTCATTAGAGTCATTTTACAATAATTTTAGATATATAAAACTTTTATTGAACGTTTCACCATTTTTTACCTACCTCCTAGGAGCTTTTTGAAAACTTACATAAAACATAATTTTTCCGCTTCTATGAGTGGAATTTCGAAAATCTGAGAGACATAGTTAATATCATGTAGTAAAATGTGGTTCAATAAGATACAATTTTTTTCGGTGAATAGTAACTTTTTTACTTTTATTTACCATGGTTAAAAGTAAATAGGGTAATTAAGGGTAAAAATGATATTATTATTACCCTAACACATGTACTAATTCTATTGGATATGTATAATTCGACCAAAAAAACCTTAGGAATATAATATTATCATTTAGGTTCACTTGGATGATATTAGGACATTTATTATTTTTTTATTTAAAAAAGAGTTAAAATAGTTAAAATCAAAGTTTAATAAGTAAAACATTTTTAAAATAGGGTTATACATAAGATAAATTAGACTATAAATATTAATTAGAAAGCTAAAACTATTTCATACCTAATGCTATTTTATTTATAATTTTTAGACATGAAATAATATAATTTATTTATGACACAATGGTGATGCAGTAATTCCATAAATAATGAATTATCCAAAATAATTTATATTATAAATACCCAAATAAATGTAATTTGAGACTTTTTATGAATTACAATAATTTTATAGGTTAATATGACATGTTATTATTGATTTAATTAACTATTTTTGAACTGATCAGGTTGTTATGATCTTCACAAAAATCAATTACCAAATAGTTTCAAAATTGACATAAAATAGTTTTTAAAACAAATATTATATTATTAAATGTTATAATATTCCTAAAAATCTAAGGTTCAGAAAGATTACTTAGATAAGGTTATATATATTAATAATGAACTAGTTGGGGTTATTTTTTCTTGTTATAGTAAGTTTATTAAACATATATCGTAAGAAAACAAGAAGACACGGTAAAAGTTAAATTATTTAACTTAGAGTTAAATCTAAAAGATAATGTTAAAATATTAACCTAGACTTGCCTAAAACCTATTTGTTGAGATTATTTCAACCCATACCCACTTTATATTCTAAATAAATCAATTTGGAGTTATTATAAACCGAATATTCCTTTATTATAAAATAATATTTTATGTTTTTCCAAAGGTGTCCCTCTCCTCCATTATAAAAAGGGCACCCCTTCCCTCTTTTCTTCACACCCTTTTTCAGCTTGAAGCTCGGACAACCCCTGCCAATTACTCTTATAAACCTCTATAGTTACATCATAGAGGTTCTGGTCTCCTCAAAAGACAAACTCTAGTGCCCTAAGAAGAATTTTAAAGGAGGTGCGTCGGGTAAGAGGTAATCTCTTCTACCGACTCTTTCAGGTTTCTTTCTTCTTCTACTTCCTCTTATTTAGTTGTTTCATTATAAATTAATAACAGAAGTATTAATTATATACTGATATGTTATTATAAATATGAAATAAACCTATTTCAACTTCTATCCATCTTATGGAAAATGAAATCACCGCGCGTGCGTACGTACAGAATACCGTCTCCACGCCGTAGTGTAATCTGTTTTCGACCACCACCTTACTTGGATGGGTATAATGGTGTAAATAAATAACTATATATGATTATTGTAAAGTGATATTGATTCTGAAATATTATACATACACTTAAATACAATTACACGATCATGGGAATGATATCATCGCTTGTGCGTACGTACGGACTACCGTCTCCACGACGCGATGAGATTCATTTTCCATGTTAACCATTCATGAATGATTATAAAGTATATATAATTAATAATAATAAAATATATGAAATAATAATTATACTGGATTTATTTATATATATATATGTATGTCATCTACTTAATTCCATTCAATTCAATAAGGAAACGAAAATAGCATTCATGCGTACGTACGACCTACCGTCTCCATGAACGGTGTATTTCATTCCATTTATCGATCTATCATATATATATGTATATTATGAATATATATTATATATATAAATAAATTTTTACATTCTTGAATTAAGTAAATCAGGATATAAGTAATAATATCATGAACAACAAGTTGAAACACATATGATAAATGAAACGATTTTACCCAAAACGCTGCTTTAACATGGAATTTACAAAAGAACGGGTAATATAAAGTCATAAGTTAACCATATATGATATCATAAAAATGAATATAATTATGTAATAAGTCAATGAAATTATTTAAATCATTATACAGGAGGATCATATACGTATGAATCATATCGGACCTAGGGTAAGGGATAATTATTCCAATCTCATTCTTATCCGAGATTGTTTTTTCGAAATTATTTATTGGGGTTATGTTTATCATCCGTGTCCATGTTTCCTAAAAATGTTTTCATAAAATGTTTAGAATTCTTCCATGTATTTTTATAGTCATTTTTACCCTTTTATGACTTTTACCACAAGGTTTGGAAGGAATCTTTCTTTTGTTTGCCATACGAGGTAATTTTTGACATTTCCGACAAAAGTACGAGGAGAATATTTTTTCAAACTTATACGGCATGAAAAGATTTTTATGGTTTCATAACTCCTTATTTTCAAGAAGAATTCTATAAAAAATTTCATGACTATTTTCTACAAAATCCTTTTTCTTAAATTTCATGGCATTTTGTAAAAAGAAAATGATTTTGAAGAAGAAAGGATATTTTCCTCAAGAATTCATTTCAAGTGTTTTATCAAAACCATTTTCCATCCAAGATGACATTATTTCATATGTGTATGTTTCATGTATAATTTCTCTATGATTTACATGGTTCCACTTTTATTATGATGAAATGATATCCATTTTTTTTATATAGATTATGTTATGATGAGATGATGTTTATGAAACCCATTTTTATTCTTTGGGTTATGATGAATGGTTTATGTTTATGTTGTGGCAAAAGTAAGAATTATTTCATTATGAGATGGGTGGGACCTATATCTCCCTCCAATTCATTGGGTAAAGATTTATATCTCATGAGATAGACTTGTCTGGAATGGTAAGTTAATCCGGTTCAGTGATACAGGACTGGAACGAGGAGTGAACTCGATTTAGAAAGGGACTTTATCCACTAAGATGGTCTTGGCAGCAATGACTTGGCAACTATGGAAATCATATCATGTTCTTAATGGTTTTACAAAATTACATGTTTTGTTCCCATGCTATTTTATCATGATTGATGTTTCTTTATGATATATTCCTCACGTACTTCCATGATTTATGTCTTTTCCCAAGATTTTGATGTTTATATTTCATGTTAATGTTTTTACATTCAAATGTTTATGTATTGTTTTATGTTCTCTATGTTTAACCTTACTGAGCATTTGAGATCACCCTTTATATTTTTTCCTTTCCCCAGGATATAAGGAATGGTTTTAGGTATGCAAAAAAGGGGAAGATTTTTATGGGAGATGTTGAAGATCTTTCACCACGATTAGAAGATTATGATCCAAGTTTCCAAAGACACTAAACTATTATGGTCCTTGTGTGTTTATTTTTGTTATGTATTAAGTATTCCAAAAATTTAATTTAATTTCCATGTACGTCAAGATTTTGGTCCCTACAGTTGGTATTATAGGAAAGGTTTAGTTAACCTTTGGAAACTAGGATGTGAAAACTTTAGTTAAACCCCTAGAGGTATTTATAAGGTATGTCTACAGATGTCCCTAAGGATAAGTATATATATAGTTTATAGTCCTAAAATTACGGTAACGATATTAGAATTTAACTTAAGATGTTAGATATTGATAGTACTCCCCCTTTATTATGTTGTTTTCCCTAGCATGATTTTTTCCTCCCACGATTTTCTTTTTGAGTTTTAGAAAATGGCTGGAAACAGGAAGATTCACGATAATGGAGGATATGATGGAAAATGGAATGATATTCTTCATGAGAAACCTAATGAAACGGGATTTTGAAGTCCAAACATCATTATTATCCCTAATCATAAATCTCATAATATGATCAATAATCTCAACTTTGGTAGGTTTCCAGACTCATCTAATAAGAGAAAGTTAGAGTTTCATGATGATCATAGAGGAAAGAAAGTTCAATTTCTCTCATATAAATCATCTGGGAAGAGACATCAAGGAGAATGTTTCAAAGGAACTGGAAGATGCTTTGGGTGCGGAAAATAAGGACACAAATCTAGTAAGTTCAAAGGAAAAGGTTCAGTTAACACCATGGATAAGGATAATGGTATTGCTTTGACATCAACAATGATTAGATGTTTTAAATGTGGAATGTATGGGCATTATGAAAACCAATGCCCTAAGGGAAAATATCATGAAGAGAATCAGCATGGTCATATGGGTAGTATTTATATGGATGATGAGGAGGAAACTACAAATGATATATGAGATGAAAGAAGTGTTGAATCTTGGTCAATAGTTTAAGAAGGTAGTGGAATGATTTTATATTTATCAAGGGTTATGTTATATAGGTAATTTAATGGTACTATGGAATAAAGAATCATCTAAGGATTGTTACACTATTGATTTTCCTAAATTATTTGGAAGTATATTTTGAATGGTACCATTAACCCTGAATGTTTATTGAGATATTTTTGGGAAGAAGATGATATGTGCACAATGAAGGGATAAGGAGAACAAACTATGTTTTATAGTATTAATGAGCTCATGGCTGATAAAAGGAAAAAGTGATGTCATGATTTGAGTATATAGATTTTTTTGGGATTTGGGTATGTGGAAAGAGTTAACTTTTGACAGAATTCAGGTTTTCACTAAGGTTCTATGGTAATTTATGTTTCAAGAGAATACATGATTAAGGTATTCACATGTTTGGAATGAGATCAACAAAATATATCTTATGATATATGGAGGATAAATGATGGTATCCACGTGCTTGTTATGTGACCTTTTCAGTAATTGCTTTCTTTATACAATGTGATTCGATAGATGTATTTTGGATAAGCCTAAAGATTTTAATGGATTATGTTAGACATCAGATAGTATTGATTAAGGATAGAACTTGTTTTTAGATATTATTTTTGGAATGTTATAATAGTATAGTTTTAGAAAAAGGAAAACCCATAGGATGAGCGACAACCCATCGTGTCGGACAAGGCTGTGGGAATTGAACCCACAACTGGAGTGTGATAGGACTTTATCGCATACCAATGGCCTACAGGAAGTCCCTGGTTAGTAGAAACTAGTTTTATTATATTAAGTGATATGATATATAAAGTATAATTCCATTTTAGGAAATATATACGCTTAATCTCACTACAGATGGACTTATGAATATTTGATAACTTTTGCTAACCTTATGTTTGTGATGGATGGAATGACCTATCATTCTATTGCATGATCTTCTAAAAATTTACAGAAGACAAATTCAACTTCATTTCTTTAATAGATGAAGTGTAAATTGTTTATGGTACAAACAACAGTGAGATTGTACCAAAATCAAGTAAGTATGTCTTTTAATTCAAAAAATATTCAACATTAGGGAAATGATCTTGAAAACCAAAAAATGTTGTCCTAGTGCCCTCATATATGATGAATCAGATGGTACCTTAGATCATCAAAAATTTATGTCTTTGTGAAAATTGGCATTATCATAGTCATGTCCTCTAACACTCTCCATCAGAACTTGATGGTTAGATTTCTCTTCCATATCCTTATTTTCACCTATGTTATCCTATCTGGAATCCCAGTGATTAGTTAATTTGAGTAACTCTTACGTTTCATACTTTAGTTTTTAAATATAAGTTTTGGTATTCCTTTTTACGATGTGGGTTTCTATGAAAGAAACTCTCATGTAATAATCCATTTATTACCCCGACAAATTTCGAGGGCGAAATTCATTTAAGGGGGTTAGAATGTAACAACCTGAGATTTTATGAGATTTATTCTTTTAAATTTCTTTCATATCTTCTGTTGTATGCTACCCCAAGATTATCTAGTGCTATACGCAAGACCGTATTAGCTTTCAGTATACGCAACACTATTCTTGGATCGTATTTCACACAATTTCAAGTTCATTTGATAGTAGTTATTCTACGCAACATTGAGTGTGTGTATATATATATATTCAATGTAAAAATGAAATATGGTTGGACTTTATTATATGAAACAACAAAAGAGTATTGGACTATACGCAACCCTGACTTGGCTTACATTACACGAAATCACGACCTTTCATGATAGTGTGTGTTGTACACAATACCGAGTTTCACTAAACAACGATATGTTATTAAAATATTTTATAAACTAGTCGTTATTAATAGTAATACCCACTTTTTTACATTTTATAAATTTTATCATTCAAAATGGACTTCAATTATAGATTCGGAATATCGAAATTATCCTAGGGTGAATTTTTGGTTTTTTTCTGAAAACTTCAAATTTTTGATGAATAGTTAAAACACTGGGTAACTATTTAAAAAACAGACTTTTTATTTGAATAATTATTTATTTTATTTAAAATTATTTTAGGTAAAAATTGATACATAATACCTATATAAGATTAATTTAATTCATTGGAGTCATTTTATAAAAATTTTAGATATATAAAACTTTTATTGAACTTTTCACCCTCTTTTACCATCCTCCTAGGAGCTTTTTGTAAACTTACATAAAACTTAATTTTACCGCTTCTATGAGTGGAATCTCGAAAATCCGAGAGACATGGATAATATCAAGGAGTAAAATGTGGTTCAATAAAATAAATATAATTTTTGGTGAATAGTAACTTTTTACTTTTATTTACCACGGTTAAAAGTAAATAGGGTAATTAAGGGTAAAAATGATATTATTATTACCCTAACACATGTCGTAATTCTATTGGATAAGTATAATTCGACCAAAAACAGCCTTAGGAATATAATATTATCATTTAGGTCCACTTGGATTAGATTAGGACATTTATTATAATTTTATTTAAAAAAGAGTTAAAATAGTTAAAATCAATGTTTAATAACTCAAACAATTTTAATAAAGGGTTATACATAAGATAAATTCGACTATAAATATTAATTAGAAATATAAAAAGAGTTCCTACGTAATTTTATTTTATTTATAATTTTTAGACATTAAATAATTTAATTTATTTATGACACAATGGTGATGCAGTAATTACCTAAATAATGAAATATTAAAATAATTGATATTATAAATACCCAAATAAATGTAATTTGAGACATTTTATGAATTAAAATAATTTTATAGGTTAATATGACATGTTAGTATTGATTTAATTAAATTTTGTCAAACTAAGCTTTCAGTTATGAGTTTCACAAAAATCAATTACAAAATAGGGTCAAAATTGACATAAAATAGTTTTTAAAAAAATATTATATTAATATTCCTAAAAATATAATGATTGGACAAATGACTTAGATAAGTATATATATATTAATAATGAACCACTTGGGATTATTTTGGCTTGTTATAGTAAGTTTATTAACCATATAGTGTAAGAAAACAAGAAGACGCGATAAAAGTTAAATTATTTAGCTTTGAGTTAAATCAAAACGAAAATGTTAAAATTGTAACCTAAACTTGTCTAAAACCAATTGGTTGAGAGGCTTTCCACTCATCCCCACGTTCGCTTCTAAATAAATCAATTTGGTTCTATTATAAACCGAATATGACTTTATTATAAAATAATAATTTAAGTTTTTCCAAAGGTGCCCCTCTCCTCCCTTATAAAAAGGGCACCCCTTCCCTCTTCTCTTCACACCATTTTGAGCCTTGAAGCTTGGCCAAACCCTGCAAATTAATCTTATCAACCCCAATAGTTACATCATAGAGTTTCTGGTCTTCTTAAACCAACTATAGTGCCCTGAGAAGAAGTTTAAAGGAGGTGCGTCGAGGAAGAGGTAATCTCTTCTACCGACTCTTTCAAGTTTCTTTCCTCCTCTACTTCCTCTTATTTAGTTGTTTCATTTTAAAGAAATAACATCAGTTTTAATTATATACTGATATGTTATTACAAATATTAAACAAACCTATTTCACCTTCTATCCATCCTATGGAAAACGAAATCACTGTGCGTGCGTACGTACGAAATACCGTCTTCACGCCGTGGTGTAATCTGTTTTTGACCACCACCTTACTTGGATGGGTATAATGGTGTAAATAAATAACTATATATGATTATTTAAAAGTGATATTGATTCTTAAATACTATACATACACTTTAATACAATTCCACGATCATGGGAATGATATGATCACTCGTGCGTGCGAACGGACTAAAGTCTCCACGACGCGATGAGATTCATTCTCTATGTTAACCATTCATGAATGATTATAAGTTATATATAATGAATAATAATGAAATATATGACATAATAATGATACTGGATTTATGTATATATATATATATATATATTTCATCTAATTAATTCCATTCAATTCAATAAGGAAACGAAAACAGTGTTCATGCGTACGTACGACCTACCGTCTCCATGAACGGTGTCTTTCATTCCATTTATCGATCTTTCATATATATATATATAGAATATATATTATATATATAAATAATTTTTTACATTCTGGAATTAAGTAAATCAGGATATAAGTAATAATACCAAGAACAACAAGTCGAAACACGTACGATAAATGAAACGATTTTACCCAAAACACTGCTTTAACATGGAATTTACAAAAGAACGGGTAATATAGAGTCATAAGTGATCCATATATGATATCATAACAATTAATTTGATTCTGTAATAAGTCAATGACATTATTCAAATAATTATACAAGAGGTTCGGATACGTACGAAGCATATCGGACCTAAGGTAAGAGATAATTATTCCAATCTCATTCTTATCGGAGATTGTTTATTCGTAATTATTTACTGGGGTTATGTTTATCACCCATGTCCATGTTTTCTAAAAATGTTTTCATAAAATGTTTAGTATTCTTCCATGTATTTTTAATGTCATTTTTACCCTTTTATGACTTTTACCACAATGTTTGGAAGGAATCTTTCTTTTGTTTTCCATACGAGGTACTTTTTGACTTTTCCGAAAAAAGTACGAGGAGAATGTTTTTTAAACTTATACAGCATGAAAGAATTTTTACGGTTTCATAACTCCTTATTTTCAAGAATCTTACTATAAACGATTTCATGACTATTTTTGACAAAATCCATTTCATTTAAAATTTCATGGCATTTTGTAAAAAGAAAATGATTTTTAAGAAGAAAGGATATTTTCCTCAAGAATTCATTTCAAGTGTTTTATCAAAACCATTTTCCATCCAAGATGACATTATATAATATGTGTATGTTTCAAGTATAATGTCTCTATGATTTAAATGGTTCCACTTTTCTTATGATGATATGATATCCATTTTTTTTATATGAATTATGTTATGATGGGATGATGTTTATGAAACCCATTTTTATTATTTGGGTTATGATGAATGGTTTATGTTTATGTTGTGGCACAAGTAAGAATGATTTAATTATGATATGGGTGGGACATATATCTACCTCCAATTCATTGGGTAAAGATTTATATCTCATGAGATAGACATGGCTAGAACGGTAAGTTAATCCGGTTCAGTGATATAAGACTGGAACGAGGAGTGAACTCGATTCAGAAAGGGACTTTGTCCACTAAGATGGTGATGGCAGCAATGCCTTGGCTACTATGGAAATCATATCATGTACTTAATGGTTTTCCACAATTTCATGTTTCTTTACCATGATATTTTATCATTATTGATGTTCCTTTATGATATTTTCCTAACGTACTTCCAAGATTTATGTCTTTGCTCAAGATTTTGATGTTTAGATTTTATGTTCAAGTTTATGCATTAAAATGTTTATGTATTGTTTTATGTTCTCTATGTTTACCCTTACTGAGAATTTGAGATCACCCTTTATATGTTTTCTTTTCCTCAGGATATAAAGAAAGGTTTCAGGTAAGAAAACAAAATGGGAAGATCTTTGTGGGAGATGTTAATGATCTTTCACCACGATTAGAAGATTATGTTCCATGTTTCCAAAGACACTAAACTATTACGGTCCTTGTGTGTTTGTTTTTTTATGTATTAAGTATTTCACAAAATTAATGTAATTTCCATGTACATCAATCTTTGGGTATCTAAAAAATATATACATAACATTAAAGTAAATTAGTTTATAACAACAAATTAGTCTCAATAGAATGTAAATTGAGGCAAAATCTATCACCATGAGTTCAACTTGTCACGTGTTTCTTTATCATCTCGAATACTAAACTTATGTAAATTATATACATTACTTATAAACTCTTTGAATTTTTTATTAATTTTTCTACACTTAATAAAAAAATTTAAAAAAATACTTAAGCAATTAAGTTTACATCATGTGTTTTGACAAAATTCTATTCATATGTCCAAAATGACTTTAGTAGGTTGACTACGGCAAAATGGGTCATTATATAAAAATATAAAAAAAATAATGAATTAATTATCATTTATATACATAATTTATAGTTTTAAAACACATCATGAATGATGTATATGAAATGTGAACCAACGATACAATCATAGATACAGTTGGATGTACCTACACTTGAGTAACGTTCAAATTTTTCAATGACCATTATGGAAAAATGGTATGTAATATTATATATTTCCAGAATTATAATTATACAATAAATAAAATATTATTTAATAATATATTCTTATATATAGAATTATTGAGATGTAAAAGGAATGTCATCCCATCGAGGAGGCGATAGTCCACACGTCCACAAATGACATTATCATTTTTTAGTGTTTGAAAAGAATAATAATTAAAATGGTATATTATAATTAAATAAATTAAATAATGTAATTAATATCATAAATATTTTATTTATGTCACATATTTCTAATTAAATCTATCCTTAATACATTCCATGTAATGTGTGAACAAATCACATCGCTTTGAGGAAGCAGTAGTCCACACGTCCACACACGATGTAATCATATTTACACCAAATGGAACGCATAAGAGAATGTGTCATATAAAAATGAAATATATATTTGGAAAACATAAATATAATATATTTCATATAAAAATAAGGTTTCTATCATAATACCTAACCAGGATAGGTGGTAAATGAAAAATGAACGACATCTTTAAGCGAGGTTGTAGTTCGCCATACATGAACTGTATTTCATTACCCATTTGATGAAAGTGTGTGTAGGTTTAGGTAAAAAACATAATATAAAGAAATTTCAGTAAATTTATGATACTATTATTATTATATAACAATTTAATAATAATAATTTAATGGGTGGAGAAATAAATAAAACAAAAATGCAATTTTGAAGAATATTACATTTTTTCAGGTAACTCTATTTGGTTTGAAACAAAGGGATTCCTTGGATGTCTTTATGAAAAAAGTGAGGAATCTAGGATAGGGGTAGGGATTTTTGGATACCATATGAGAAGAGTTTAAGTGAGAAAATGTGACTTTAGAAGAGTATTTATGGGCAATAGTCAATGACTTTTTATAATGGATAGGGAGTGGAATTCTTGTAAATACCAAAAGGTATACACTATGGGGAGTCCTCTGTTATAGAATGTGATTATATTATAGAAAAATAATGGATTAAATGGTAATAATGGTTGAGAAACTCTCAAAACACTCGAAAATAAAATAATTTTTTATTATTTTGTTCGTTAGTTATAAACTTTCACTTTTTTTTATCATTTTAGATTTTATTAAATTAACTAGTTTTCTATCCTAAGTAACATAAATATTAAGAATAAATTAAAGTGTTATTTTTTAGAAAATATAAAACCAAAGAATTATAAATTTTGTATACAATTTCTGAAATATAAATTCAATGTGTGTTGGAAATTAATTTAAAAAATCCCATGTAACGGGCAAAAAAACTGCTTTAACCAGAACCGTGCTAGCAATACTTTTACTATCTATGTGTAAATATTTTAATCATAAAAGATAAATTGTTCCATTAATTTAAAAAAAATTATAATTGTTTAATAATAAAATTCAAATGGAATAAGATATGTTTTTTCATTAATCTTAAATCATTTAATAAATTATCATTTTTTGTAAAATAACATTAATTTAAATTTTGACATTATTTGTTTAATTTAAATTTTTTAATATAAATAAAATATTGGAATTAAATATATTAACTTAACATATGTGTGAAATTATATATTCATCTAAAACAACACACAACAATGCATTAAATTTAGTTTAATTTTAATGTTTTTAACATCTTTTATTTTATTTATTTATTAACAAAACAATCCATATGTTAGCATTTTTAAAATCTTAATGTAATTATATCATCTCTATAAATTACTTTTAAATTACCATGATAAAAATTGATCATTGTTTTTTCAAAATAATATTTATTACCAAAACAATGTATCTTCATTCATATTCTAAAGCATTAAAAATAGTAAATGTAAGGAATGTCCCTTTTTTGTTTTATTTCCTTTATTAACTTATTATATGGGTCATTTTCATTCAACACTGTCACAATAACTCATAAAATTAAAAATATAGGGGATATGGTCTAAATATGGTCCTCTAATTTCATTTTTAAATGATTGTTGGTCATTTTGGACTTTATATTTAAGGATTAGTCCCTTTTTAAACTTAATTTTACCTCAATCACTTTAATTAATTGTATTTAATTTCAATAATATTTTTGGTCAAAATATAATTTGATTTTATTATACTATAAATATTAAACTAATTATAACTGTGTATTTCCATTTTTCTAAATTCAATTCATAGGAGTAGTAAAATTATGTTTAAATCTAATCCTGCCGACATAGTGAGAAATTAAGATTTTAAAGTGAAAATGTTCAAAATTTCACAATGTCTTTATAACTATATTTAATAGAAAAATGATTACAATGAGAAAAATTAGATTAATAGATATATAATTGATCTATTGTGACTTTAAAAAAATTATTATCATTTAAAATTAATAAAAATTTATATGAAAATGCAGTATTTAACTAAAATGATGTGTTTTCACTATTCATCAAAAATGAAACTTCTACAAATTTTACCAAAATTCACCATAAGATAATTTTTCTATTATGGAATAAAAAATAATGTTTATATGGAAAAATAAAATTTTTAAAATTTTCAAAACCAAGTTCTAAAATAGGTGTTCCCATAAAAGGCGGTAATACTCGGTCTTATATATAACACAAGATAACCTAGTGGTGTGTGTATCCTAAGCTTAACATGGTGTTATGTATATTGTAATATAGAAAAAAATAAAATTTATTCTAAAATGTAAATATTATAACGTTTTGGGGTGTTACAGAACTGCTCTGAAGTGGACTCCCCACCTCCTCTGCTAGCACGCCTCCGACATGACCACCCTACCCACCAATGACCATCCTCCTCACAAATCTCTATAGATAACACCTCCCAAATATGCTTAACCAATGAATGTATTTAGGGTTTTTGGTTTTCAGGTTTACATAATTCATTATTACTCTAATTCACAATTCAATATATCCCCTACCTTTAACCAAGGAATTGATTCAGGATTTCTTCTCCTAGGTTAATTTAATCAGTTTCATACGATATGATCTCATTTTAATAACCCCCCTTCTACAAATAATTTTTTTAACATTTTTTATTTTATTTTTCTAAACTGACTATATTAAATGTTTTCCAACTAAACTATTTATCTTAGTGGGTGGGTTTCATTGTAGTGTTATATTTTTTTGTACCATGGAAAAATGAATTTCTAAATTTAAAAGAAATTTCCAGTTACCTATTTTTTTCTTGGCTATAAACATTCTTATGTGAAATATTATATCAATTTTTTGCCTACTTGTCCACTTAAATGAAGCATGTAATTTTTCTTAAAAAACTTTTTTTTGGTTACATAAAATTTTTAGTAGCATGTGACATGATTTTTATTGCTTCATGTAATATTTTTTTATTTTATAAAGTATGAAAACATTTATAAAAATTTATTCAAGATCATAACTAGATCAAGTAGCTTTGATCGAATGCAACTAGTTGTGAATATTTTTTATAATCATTTAATAAATATACCAACATAAAAGACTAGAATGATATCTAATAAATCATTAACCAATTCATTAGTTCACTAATTATAAGAGATAAATATTCAATTATCATATATGTATTTTTATAAATAACATCATAAAATAGAACATTCATTTTTAAATTTATATTCATTCATGTTCTTCAACACATCACCATAGTGCTTTATCTTTTATCGTAGTTCTTATTTAAAGGACCCACTTATTTTTTGTTACATAGTCTATAATTTAACCCTTATTTCTATGGGATTATAGATTATTTCATTTTTTATGGTTTTGTAAACTGAACACTAATCTCACCCGATGTTGATGAAATTTATGATTAGGGTATAATCATCAGATATACCATTTAGTGATAACAATGAGTAAGTATTGGGGTAAATCATATAATATATTTCCTTCTATATAAGATTATTTATAGTTTATTAGGGATAAGATATCATAAACCAATTTCAAATATCTTATATCATCCATATTTTTTAACTTCTGTAGTTATTTTCTTTTGGTTATGTATATTCTAACATCCGTTGTTATACATTCTAAAATTTTAGAAAAAATATTTTAAATGTATGAGTTTTCTTCTAATTATATTTATAATTAATTTTCCATAAATATATAAGACCTTAATTTCATCAAACACTTAAATATATCAAGTAGGATAAAACTTATATTTATTTTGGTTATCTAATTATAATGAATATTATTTGTTTTAAAAACCATAAATTGTTTAAGAGAAAAATATCATGATTTATGAGTTTTGATTAAGAATGTACATGTTTTATTTTCTTCCAAAATTTGTTTGGTATGTTTGTTTCTTATCATTACATGAATATTATATTGAAATAATGAAAATAGAGACATTTATTGATTTCCCTAAATAAAGCGGGAGAATGTAATGAAATATTATAAAATGGTTTGACTCAAATTATAATTATTTTTATTATTCCTTATAATTTTTTAGATTTTTTGTGAAATACCAAGTAATAATTAGACTCACGGGTATTATTTCTCTCATTTTTTCAAAAAAAACCATTAATAGATTCCACATTCTTTGATTTCATTTCACAATAGAATCTCTAATTCTTGATATGCATAATAAGGTAAGCTTTGATTTAATCACCATCTATATAAATACCGCAACATGGAAATTATGATATTTTTTCATTCACTACAATATCATGTTTCATATATTGTATCTATATTTATCATTTTAGATATACACTATACATTAGATTATTTTTTAGATAAAAATGTTAATTTCCCTATCATGGGATACACATTTAAGTAGATGTTTTTAGACATGTTTACAAACATTAAGATATTCTTCCATGTGTTTCTCACAATTCAACAAACCGACTAATAGTTATTTGTTTCTCAAATCAATGTATAAAAATATTTTTTCTATGGTGTATTCTTATTTTTTTAGAGGTTAAGATTTTAGAATTATTTATATACCACTAAGAGATAGAAATTGAATTATTTCTTTTCATAAACCCCTTATAAAAAATTATAAATTCTAATCTATGTTTTACAAAAACTTATTAAATGGTTTGACACAACTTTAGATAATTTGTATTATTCTTTAAAAAAATTTACATATTTTTTACAATATTGATTCTTCATCAGAATCATCAGTATGTTGTCCCTTATTCCATTTTTACATGATAGTTGATAAATACTAATTTCCCTATGTAATCTCTCTGAATTCCAATCCATCCCATATCTGTGAACCTCCTCCTGATTATCAGTCTACTATCTGCATTATACTTCTCATAGTGTTTTCAACTAAACTTCTAAATTCCATATCTTGTTATTCCATTACCAAAACTTATATAGTGTTATAGGATATTTGATCTATGTTTTCGTCCAATAATTATCTATATGAATATTATAATTTTAAAATTATGAAATTTTTTATTCCCTAATTATTTTGGATTTCATATATTATATTTATTTATTAATTTATAATTTCATATTTTTAGCATTCCAAGAGGTCCTTCAATTGCGGTATTGTATTCAATACAACATAATTTTTTTTATTATAATGTTAAAAATGACAATTTCTTTGTCATGAGATACCCTATACAGATATATGTTATTATACTTGTATAGAAACATTAATATAACCTACCATGTGTTTCTCACTATTCAAATACCTGATTAATAGTTATATATTTCTCAATTCACCATATAATCAATATTTTTTCCATAGTGTATTCTAATGAGTTCATAGGATCATATTTTAGAATTTTTTATACCAAAATAAGATCTGTAAATGGAATTGAATTATTTCCTTTCATAAACCCCATATAATAAACAAAATAAAAAATCCATTTTGGTCTTTAACATATTCTGTTGGAAGGTATTTGACATTGTTAACTAATAATCATTTTTATTTTTTTTTCTATTTATTTCCAAATCCATATTCATTTCCATTATTGTTTTTATTTCATTAAACAAAATTCCAAATCCATTTTGGTTATGTACCATGTATTTTCCCTAAAACAAAAATAGATACATTCAAATTTAACTTCAATTATTAATAATAAGATTACAATTGATTTATTTTTTTTAATTTCATTATATATTATCTATTTATATTGTTGGATATCAAAACTATGTTTCTAATGTCTTTGTTTCATGCCTTTATTAATATAAAATTTTATTAATGTAATCTCAAGAATGGATTTCATTTATTACTATATACCTTTCATATTATTGTGTTAAATTTTGAATGAAATGATGCTAATATTAAATTCCATTATCTATATATAATAAACCTTTTGAATTTAGTGTTGTATCTTCAAAAATATCTCAATTATACTCTATCGATTTGATATTTCTATTCACGTCGTTTCTTGTTACATGATGTCTCAATTACATTAAACATTTTTTTTACTCCTAATCACCCAAACGCCATAGAATGATTTAAAAACTTGTAAGGATTATACAGTTTCTATGATTCTTCTAAATATTTATAAGAATTAATTATAAGTCATGTCGAACATACCAAAAGCACAATTTTTTTTACTGAAACTGAATAAACGCTACTTATTTTTTCTTCTCTATTATCATTAGTGTTATGTTATATTCATTTATATTAGGTTTTTCTAAATAGGAACTTTTATACCTTTGATTTTGATCTCACATCCATGTCAAATTCCATACCTTCCCCCATATAATAGCCCACATAAATAAATATTCTATTAGTGAATCAATTAATCAATTCCCATAAAACATTTGCAACTACTTCAAATGAAAAACTTGGTTCATGTGATGTTCCATTACAGGAATAATTTTTTACTTTATATTCCCCGTCTCATAGGAGTTTGATTGAAATGCATCTTATAGTTCTTGAAAGTCATTCATGATTGGAATCCATTATTCATTAGTTCTAAGTAGCCCTTGAAAACATAAAATTACATTATCATGTACCAGAATAGAAAAATTAGTTAGAGAGATAAAACAGGGAGTAACATAATTTGAAGCCTATCATTTTGTACCAAAACACTGTTGGGATAATGGAAACTAAAACAAAGGAAATATAAGGAAATTGAATGAAAGGAAGAAATGGAAAGGAATGTAAAAAAATGGTTTGGTTTGCAATAAAAAATGTAAATACAATTAATTAAAATAAATACATAATAATAAAATTTTAATTGTAACTAATAAAAATATATATAAATACAATTCGTTTTAATATTATATTGAAAATAAATAATGCTAAATACATATTATTTAACTCCCTTTACTTTATGATAATCTATGTCATTCATTATTTTATTATATAGTTTCTCAAAATGTGTGTACTAATATGTTCAAATTACTAAAATTGTATATAATTTCTAAAAAAACTACATTAATATATATCATTTAATTGAAGATGTTTATTATCGAATATATTATCTTTGATATTAAATAACCAAAAATTCATTTCAATTGTTTTTAATTGTTCACCCATGTGATATCATTTATATTTCAATTCACATCTTCGTCCTTATTATCAAGAGTTTAGATTTATTTTGTTCCAAGATCATCCTTGGTTATTGTTAGGTCCACATGGCTGAATACCCTTAGAGGGGGGTGAATTAGGGTATGAAAAATTTAAAATTAAAGCCTGTTCTGATCTTGTTTTTCTGTTAAAAAACACTCTTTTATCTCTTTCCCATTGCGCAATATAAACAGAAAGTAAAGCATGCACATGACACATCACTTTTTACTTGGTTCACCCGAATTGGGCTATGTCCAAGGAGAATACACCGGAAATGTGCCGATTTACCAAATCCACTATAATCACACTACTATTTAAAGGGTTCGAGATAGATCAATTCTATTCCCAATCTCACTACCTTTACAAACTTTAGGGTTATCTCACTACTTTCCCAAGGGCCACTCCATGTTTCTCTCTCTGGCTCACTGCCGGTGGATAGGATCACCTTCTTCCTCTTCCTTTTCTCACTACTCTAGAAAAGATCCACTCATAGATTATAGACCTATAGGTATCTTCATTATCACTAATGAATGCATCCTTAGTTGTATGTAGATGCTCTGTTGAAGTACAACTTTCACCCGTAGATGAATCTCTCTTTGCACCAAGGGTATCGGGCAATCTTCCAGCTTCCACGCAGCCCTGAACCACTATCGTGAAACAACCATACTTGGCGACCTTCTCTAAGCCGGCACACAAGTCTCAGCACGCAAGTCTAAACTGGCACGCAAGTCCTCCTCAACCACTTGCGTGACACAAGATTCTGGAACTCCATACTTGTGCGACACACACCCTTTTACGCCCAAACCAATATTGGCGTGCAACCAAAAACATTCACGCTTCTTCAAAATCTGGTGTGAAAGTGTCACCAAAAAAACTTGCATGATGCCTTCTTCTACAACTCAAAACTTGCGCGACTCACTTCCTTTCTCTCCCAAACCACCTTAGGCGTGCAACTATCACCCGGCGTGCAACTTATACTTGCGTGACCACACACCACTTGCGCGACCACCACACCTGCGTGATGGGAGCTCTGATTTTTCTATGTGTTGAAATATTCTCTGAATGAGGAGGGGTCAACCTATATTTATAGGCATTTGGAAACCCTGCACGACGGAACACATGTCTCCCCTTGGCGCGCATGTTTTGGCACGTAAGTCTCTGCCACGCAAATCACTTGTGGGACCAACTCTAAAACATCAGTGCCCATTATCCCTTTGCCATATTTTGATGTTATGATATTAAAAAACATTAGAAGTGCTTGTTTCCTCTCCTTCAAGTACACATCACACAAGTCCCTTTTCCATAAACCACTTTTCTTCATTTGTCGATTTTCAGGCTCAAAAATTTGGAAAACACTAGAAAACGACACCACCTTATATCTGATATTTTCATACCACCACCAGATCATCTATTCCTTTGTAGGAATTCTTGAATCAAACATGGATCGTTATCCACAGCCCTTGAACTCGACATTCCAATATGAAATACCCTTTGTCAATAAATTTGCATGTCATGGTGTGCTTTGTCAACAATCACAACACAGATGTCCATTTTGTCAACAAACACAGTCACCTCAAAAATGCTTCAATGAAACTTTGGGGGATTTTTGCCCAAAAATCCCCCCTATGAGTTTTTTGACAACTCGTCTATAAAAAGATACATCGTTAATTCTTCATGCACCATTTGCCTATTTCGATTCTGATAGCGATCAAGGATTTACTCAACACATACTCTAATCCCTCATGAGCAATGATCATTTTGGGAAACAAGAGTAAATGAAAAGTTCATCAATGAATCACTTAATCTCTGACACCAAGTATTAACACAAAACTGATACCAATTTTTGGAAATATTCTTACCACATTCCAACACCACTATTCTGCTTTTATCACAATCCTCAGCTGTCGTGATATATATTCTTTGATCGATCACTTCTATCATCATCAGATTTAATACACTCCCCCTTTCTCATTGTTATCTCCTTTTATCTCGCTGCTCCACCTTTCAGCTTCTCCCCATATCATTCACGATTTGTCAAATATCCACACTATCTCTCCCTTGAACATCACTATTTTCTCCCCCTTTGTCAATGAACCTAAAGGTCACTCCTTTGCAGTCTGTAATAGATTAGAGAACACATATCAGCACATTTGGGAAAAACCCATCATACCTCGGGGATAGGGGGGTCCACATCCACACTATTTCAAGTGCGGGGAGTCGACTGAACTCCCAGAGCCATTCGATGTCTCTCAAAATCTTCCTTGGGTAAGGACTTTATCAGAATGTCTGCAACTTGTAGCTCTGTAGGCACATACTCCAACTTCACGATTCTCTAGTCAACCTTATCCTTGATAAAATGATACTTTATCTCAATGTTCTTTGTCCTAAAATTATAGATGGGATTTTTTCTGAGATTTATTGCACTTTAGTTATCACACTGGATTATGATCGGAGACTTCACTTCAACTCCCATATATTCAAGCTAATGCTTCATCCACAATAATTGTGTGCATGCTTGAGTGGCCGCAATATACTCAGCCTCCGCGGTGCTCAATGAAATGAAATCTTGCACCTTGCTCAGCCAAGAAATACACAATCCATCAAGATAGAATGCACCTCCTGACATTGATTTTCTATCATCTGCTGATCTGACCCAATCTGCATAAGTGTAACACAATAACATTGTCTGAGATGTTTCATTATATGTCAAGCCGATGTCCACCATGCCCTTGATATACCGAAGTATTATTTTCACTGTTGTAATGTGACTTTCCTTGGGATTAATCTGATATCTCACTGCTTGGCATGTGGCGAAAACAATGTTAGGCCTTGTTGCAGTCAAGTACAACAGACTTCCAATAATTTTCCTATATTCTATGACATTAACTGTCTTTCCATCCTCATCTTTTGATAATTTCATCCGGGTAGCAACCAGAGTCTTAATATCCATGGAATTATCCATTCCAAACCTTCTTAAAACATTCTTGGCATATTTGGATTGAGAAATGAATGTTCCATTCCTTCCTTGTGTCACCTGTAGACCAAGGAAAAATGTTATCTCTCCAATCATTGACATTTCAAACTCATTTTTCATGAATTTGGAAAACTGTATGCACTGATATTCATCTAATCCACCAAATATTATGTCATTGACATAAACCAACACCATCATCCTTTGATTACTATCATTACTGAAATAGATATTGTAATCAAATCCCCCACGCTGGAAACCAAGATTCTTCAAGTACTGATCAAGCCTTGAGTATCATGCTCTTGGTGCTTGTTTCAGCCCATACAATGCCTTATTTAGTCTATAAACATTGTTCTCATCCTCATGAATGAAAAAACCATCTAGTTTCTCAATATATACTTCCTCTTCTAGAACCCCATTCAATAGTGCATATTTGACATCCTTCTGGAACACTTTTAACTTTCGTTTCACTGCAATGGCTAGGAATAATCTGATTGTATCCAGCCTTAGAACTAGTGAAAATGCCTCATCAACATCAATTCACTCTATCTGGGAGTATCCATTCCACACTAGTGGTACTTTGCTTTGAACCACTATGCCATCTTCATTCATCTTGTTGCGATAGACCCATTTAGTCCAGATGAAGTTCTTATCTTCTAGCCTTGAACCATTCTCCCATGTATGATTATTCTCAATCTGGTCTAATTCTTCATTCATAGCCTGAACCCAGTACTCATCTTCAGCTGCATCAAAGAAACATTTCGGCTCACCTAAGATAAAAATGATGTTTGCTATGATGATTTCATTATTCAAGTCTAAACTGGAGTTTTCTGATCACCAATGATATTTTGCCTATCAATTTCAGCTTGACTCTTTGGCTTCTTAGCAGATTCAGATTTTGTTTCCTCTTGATCATTATCAGTATCATCTTCTGGGTCAGCCTCTGCCACTTCTACTTCCCCTGTGTTGCTTACCTCCTCATCACATTCATCCAGAAATTGTTTACTGGGTCATTAAGTATTCTGTTCATTTTCAACTATAGTGACATCATTTCTCTCAATAATTTTCCCCAGATTTTTGTTGAAGCATTTATATGCTTTGCTTCTCCCTGAGTAGCCAAGGAATATCTCCTCATCTCCTCGTGACTCAAACTTCCTATGATTTTAATTGTTGAGAGTTAAACACTTACTTCCAAAGATTAAAAAGTATTTCAACATTGGATTCTTTTCATACCACATTTCATACGGAGTCATCCCTTTCTTCGGAAACAATAGAGTGTTGTTTGAAATATAGACCGATGTCAAAACTGCTTCCTTCCAAAATTTCTCTGGTAGGTCCTTTTTAATAAGCATTGTTCTTACCATGTTGTTGATGAACCGATTTCTCCTTTCAACCACTCCATTCTGTTGAGGAGTTCTCACTAATGAAACTTGATGTCTTATCCCATGTTTTTCGAGATAGTCTTCAACTGGACTGTTTGTGAATTCTGTACTGTTATCAGTACGAAACTTCAGAATTTTCTGCCCAAGCATCCTTTCTGATTCCGTCTTATAATGATTTATGCTACTGGACACCTCTGTCTTATGGGTAACAACAAATACCCAAGAAATTCTGCTATAATCATCAATTAAAAGGACATAGTATCTTTTCCCATTTGTAGCTCATGGTCAGATAGGTCAACATACATCAGCATTCACCAATTCGAGCACTCTGGTCGATTTCTGTTCCTTTGGCCTATATGTATTTATGATGATCTTCCCTTGTTTTAAAGAATCATATGTATGAGTACGATCACATGATATTTTGGGAAGGTCTCTAGCATCATCACACTTTACCATATCTTCTATGGATGGTTGGCATAAATGACCACGTCACTTATGCCACAACTGGTTTTCTTATTCTCTGGATAAAAGGAACATATCTTCTTCCCCACATACAAGGTAAAGATTTCCCTTTGTTATTTTTCCCTGTAGAACAACTAATCTATATTTTACTTTCACAACAAACGTCTTCTGGGTAAATTGGATAGAGTTCCCAGAGTCACATAGTTGACTGACACTGAGCATGTTATGACTAAGACCCTTTACTACCAAGACATCAGCACATCTCATGCCCCCCCAATTTATCCTTTCCAGAACCAACAATCTTACGACATTCATCATTCCCAAACTTGAAAACTCATTCTTTGTCAGATCGTTGTTTCCCGTCATATGGGATGTACAACCACTATTAAGACTCCATACTCCTGAATGATCTGAATCTTTAAGGGCAATTTCCACAACTACTGTCTTCTCATCCTTTTTATTTTTGATCCATGTCTTCGACTTCACACTTGGTGTGGGTTGGAGAATTTGATCTTCCTTAAAGTGTGATGGACTAACTTCTTCCTATAGAGCTACAAATCGATTTTGTGTTTTCAAATCACTTGATGATTCCCTAACATGCTGCTTATGATTGCTCGAGTTTTTCTTTGGTACATTCCTTTATATGATTTATGTACAATATCTAGCCATGTGACAAAATATTCCACACAAAAAACAATTACCTTCAAAGTATGTTCTATAATATAGAGCTCTGTTTGGGTGCTACTGTTGTTCTTGTTCCCTTTAGTATCTCTTGGATATAGACCACACATTTTGTGAGTGTCCCATATTTTCACAGCAATAACACCTAATGTAAGGAGCATTCCTGTGTGTCACTTCACTAAGAGTTTCCCATGATATCTCTGAATATTCTGATTTTTCTTTGTGCCCAAATCATCCTTCAATCTCAGGATGGGTGCTTGTGGTCTGACTTCAATTTACACAGATTTCTGTTTCTGATTAATCCTCGAATCAGCCTTAACATTTGAGCTCAATCGCTGCTTCTTTCTTGCTCAACTACTAGCCTCCTCTTTCATCTTTTTTTTCTTCTAAATGACCTTCTTTTTTGATATCACATTGAAGGTCAAGTATTTTTCTTGATCCTTCATTTTTCATCGCAGAATAACCACTTCTTCTTCAAGCTCTTTGATACACTTGACACCATCTTTCACTTTTCTATTCAAGCCATCGATCTCTATTTTTTGTTCTTCAATGTTGAAATTATACTCACTAACTTTTCTCGAGTTCTCTGGTGTTGATAACTTGAGTTTCTAAATTTCTTCCATCAAAATAGACCTCTCTTCTTCCTGCTGCTTCATATAGAGTTTGGCATCACCAAAAACTTTGTTATCTTTCTTTGTTTTGGATCTCCAAACATCTATCTCCTCAAGAGCATCCTCTAACTCATTTTGCATATCTATTATTCCTTCAACTTCTTCTTCTTCATCATCACCTTCGGTTTCTTTCTTCTCTTGAGAACTACCAACGACTACCACCATAGCATTTTCTCCACGATCTTTGCAATTTTCATTCTCCTCCACCTCTTCAACCTCAGACTCATCTGAACTATCTATTTCATGTGAAAGAAGATTCTTCTTCTTGAAGAAATTTCTCTTGAACTGCTTCTTCCCTTTCACATACGATAAAGATCTCGTCTTGGGAATTTCAACTTCATCTTCATCATTTTCTTCTTGAAACTTTTTGGGGGAACCTTGTGGCAAGATGACCAGCTTTTCCACATCTAAAGAAGGCAACCGAAAGTTTCCCTTTGAACTTTCCTTTTCCTCTTTGATGATTTGAGGAGAGGAATGACATTACATCATCTGTCTCTTAATCCTCCTGAGAATCTTCAATGGTGAGATTCTTCATGGCCTTAAATGGCCACCACTTTGGATTTCCCCTTTTCCACAGTGTCGTTATCATCATTTCTCATTTCATATGCAGCAAGGGTGCTGTGCAGGTTATCAAATGTCAGCTCTTTCAGGTCTTTATCTTCCAAAACAGAAACTTTCCGATGGAACCGAGGTGGAAGTTTTCTCAGGATGAGCTTAACAATTTTTATATCTTCAATAACTTATCCAAGACCTCTCATGTCCTCCAATACAACATTTACTCTATCAAAGAATGCATCAACAGATTCATTCGGTTTCATTCTCATATCTTCATACTTGTTCCACAACACTTGCATCTTTGCCTCTCTGACCTTTGTATCCCCTTAATATATATTCAATAAATTTTCCCACATGGCATGTGACGTTTTTCAATACATCACCTTTGTATATATAGGATTAGATAGGGATCCCCCAAAGGAATTGATTACTTTGGTATCAACATACAACTCTCTACACTCAGCTTCTGATAATGCACCACTATTAATATCAGCTATTATTCCATGAATTGCTATTGTGAATACATCCATTCCCAAAGATCAGAAGTAGTGTTGCATCTGATTCTTCCATAGCTGAAAATTTTTCCCGTCGAAGATCAGAATACCTTTATGATTGGTGACCTCTATTGAGAGAAGAACTAATATAAACCTTTCCTTCTGATACCAACTGTTAGGTCCACAAGGATGAATACACTAAGAGGGGGGTGAATCAGTGTATGACTAATTTAAAATTAAATCTCGTTCCAATATTGTTTCGCTGTTAAGAAAAACATTCTTCTCTCTCTTTCCCGTTGCACAATATAAATAGAATGTAAAGCATGAACAAGACCCAAAATTTTTTACTTGGTTCACCTTCACCACACTATGTCCAAGGAGCATACACCGGAAATGTGATGATGTACCAAATCCACTATAAGTACACTTCTGTTTACAGGGTTCGGGATAGATCACTTCTATTCCCAGGCTCCCTGTTTTCCCAAGGGTCACTCCCTGTTTCTGTCTCTCTGGCTCAATGCTGGTAGAGAGGATCACCTTCTTTCTCTTCCTTTGCTCACTGCTCTGGAAAGGATCCACTCACAGTTTATAGACCCGTAGGTCTCTTCATTATCACTAATGAAGGCATCCTCTGTTGTATGTAGATGCTCTGTTGAAGTACAACTTTCACCAGTAGAAGAATCTCTCTTTGCACTGAGGGTATCGGGCAATCTTCCAGCTTCCACACAGCCCTGAACCACTGCCATGAAACAACCCTACTTGGAACCCTTCTCTAATCTATCATGCAAGTCTCTATGCACAAGTCAAAATAGGCGTGAAAGTTCTCCTCAACCACTTGCGTGACACAAGCTTCTGCAACTCCAAACTTGCACGACGCACACCCTTTTACAGCCAAACCAATATTGTCATGTAACAAACAACATTGGCGCTTATTCAAAATCTGGAGGACAAGTGTCACCAAAACACTTGCCCGACGCCTTCTTCTACAACTCAAAACTTGCACGACTCACTTCCTTTCTCACCCAAACCACCTTAGGTGCACAGCTATCACCTGGCACAAAACTTATACTTGCGCGACCACACACCACTTGCATGACCACCACACCTGCACAACAAGAGCTCTAATTTTTCTAAGTGATGAACTCTTCACTGAATGAGGAGGGGTAGACCTATATTTAGAGGCATTTGGAAACCATGAGTGACGACACACAAGTCTCCCCTCGACGCACAAGTTTCGGTGCGTAAGTCTCTGCCGTGCAAATCACTTGTGCGACCTACTCTAAAACATGAGCACCCCTTATCCCTTTTCCATATTTTGATGTTCTAATATTGAAAAACATTAGGTGCACAAGTTTACTCTCCTTAAAGTACACTGATTTCAAGTCCCTTTTCCAAAAAACCACTCTTCTTAATTTGTCGATTTTCATGCCCAAAAATATGGCATTCACTGGAAAACAACGCCACCTTATATCTTCTCTTTTTGTACCACCACCAGATCATCCATTCCTTTGTAGATGTTCTTAAATAAAACATGGATCATTAACCAGAGCCCTTGAACTCGACATGCCACTATAAAATCCCTGTTGTCAACAAATTTGTATGTCATGGTTTGCTTTTTCAACAATCATAACACAGATGTCCACTTTGTCAACAAACACAATCTCCTAAAAAATGCTTCAATGATACCTTGAGGGATTTTTTCCCAACAGTTATTTTCTACTAAAACTCTCTTAGGTTGGTTATTTGGATTGGTTGTAGTGAGGGTGTGTGTTTTTCAATATTTTTACATCTAGATTTCAGTGAATCTAGAAAAGGAGTGAAACCCGTCTACCATTATTTTCAATCAGCAGTGAATGCTTCTTACAAAAATTTAATTTCTACACTACAATGAATCTATAAATGGAACCCAGCCTTTCCTACATCAATTTGACTCAATAATGTTGTTCTACTATTTTCATTGAATCATATGTTTTTTAGTTCAAATTTTGGGTATATTATTTTTAGTAATGATTATTTTATAAAAATTCTTGTGTAGTTCTGTTCGAATGCATGGGTTGAAGCATGAGTTTGTATAAATTCTGCTGAATTTTTAGAGTAACAAGGCATCATTATAAAAGAACATGAATGATTTTCTATAAAATGAAACTTATTTATGCATGTTATGGTGTCTCATGCATACATGATCGAATTGGTTGGAAAATATTATTTCAAATGGACTCGGGATAGTCTTTTATACACTCATAGTAGGAGACTTCTTCTCATGGACGAGGTACAAATTCATATGAAAATTAAGAAAATCCTCTAACAAAGGACAATTTGTCACAGTTTTTCTTAAAGAATATATTTTTCTAACCCTTCATTGTATAGTCTTAACAATCTCTATCATCATTACTAAAATATTTGTCATTAGAACCCCTCTACATATTGAAGCATTAATTACTGTATGTAACGAAAAATTATTCTGAATATATTTCTACAAGAGTTTTTATCTTCAAAGGAAATAACACCACATTTTTTTTGATCTGTAATAAAAACATTTCTCGAATAAATTACATCATTTTAGACAAATAATCCTTCTAAATTATTACCTTATGAGTGTCCCATGTTCTAGTTTATTAATAATGGTGTTATTTTTGTAGATAGAGGTGGTTACAATTATGTGTTTCATATTTTATAGTCTTATCAGAGTTTACTTGTTTCTTAAGACACTGTATCGCATTACCAGTACACTTGAGTGATAAAATGTTCTTGTGTTTTGGTGATACCACTTTATTTTCATCTATAAAATGAATATTTAATTTATATTATTTAGGTTTAGTTAAACCAAATTCATATTCACAGTATGAATGTAAGTTTTTTAATGAGTATTTTTAAAATAATTGATTATCACATTTCAGTTGACACTCAATTGGAAATAGGTATAGTGAAGATCTCTCCTGCAATTGTCCTTTGAGGTTTCAGCTACTTCCATTGATTTAAAACAGACCAAGGACCAATTTAGTGAACCCTCAGTGGATACTGTTGAGCATGACTTTGATTTGAAGCAGCAGAATGCCATTAGTGGACAATTGAAGGATCCTAATGACGCTAGTTCTTCTCACTGAACAAGAAGAACAAGAGCTTATGATTCAAAGGAAGTATCTTCCATGGCATTTCATTAAAAGAGGCATTGTACAGAAGTTTTAGGAAAGAGGATGATGATAAGAATTCAGTGGATTCCCACTCAGATTGGGAAGCCTCTGCTCAGGGGGTTGTTGACTATAATATGTGGCAGGAGAAAAAACTAGTCTACTCCAAGAAAAATTTGAATCAAAATTTAAGGTTTCCTCACCAAAATCTTGAAAGAATACCGCTCCTTCTCAGAAAAACTACAAGTATGTACCTGATTTTAATACTTTAAAGGATTCTATTCAGCCTGTACAACCCACCTTGGTCGACAAAAACACAGCTTCAAATGAGTCTTTAGTTTCCTTACATTCTGGACATGTGTTGAATCAGTTGGATGATACTACAGTGAGTAATGGGCAGCACACTCAATGTGATGATTGAAATCATAATGTTCAGGTTGTGGTTCCTAAAGTTTTCACTAACAGAAAGAAACTCAAATCTGTGAATATGTCACCTTCTATTTTGGAGAAGCGGAGCAATATTGGGTAGGACAAGTGCTCAAATGTTCTCTCTAGTGTTGCTTACTCTCAGCTGGAACTCCATCGAACTAAGGGAGGTTGAAAAATTGGGGTCTCGGACCATAATGATTCTAGGACCTTAAATCTGATGCCTTTTAGAAATACTGCACAATATGATACTTTGAAGACAAATGTTTTTTTGAATAGTTGAAGGATTCACCCCCTATACAGTGCAACAAGGCTTCCACTCCATTAGAAATTAATGCTAATGGGTATGGTTACCCTACTTCTACAATCCCAATTCCTACATTGGAGAGGGCATCGATTCCCTGTTTTGTGGAAAACCGAAAATCGCCCAAGACTATGAAGAAAAAATCATCTATGGAAGTAAGTATTCATAACTCATTTGAGTTGTTGGGTTGTGGTAGTAACGAGGAGGAGGTTCAAAGGAATGCACGTGAAATTAAAGTTGATGAGTTGATGGATACCGTTGCTACCGGCCTACTTGATGAAGGCAGTGGACCCTGGATTCGGGCCAAATCAAGGAGAAGAGGTCAAAATCCTCGGGGTAGAGGTGGACGCTCTTCACATCACATCATGAGCACAAGATCTAAGGGAAGCTAATTTCTTGACTTTGTCTTGTATTCTTCCTTGACACTCATCCCCTGTTTATTACGTTTTTGTTTTAATATAAAGGCAGTAGTGCCTCACCTTTAAAAAAACATTTCAGTGGACACTAACATAGTCATTTGACATCACCCCTCAATTTCTCACATATATGATAAAGTATATTTCTTTAATCCCATTTCAAATTTCTTATAGATTATTAATGTTAAGAATTTTTTTTTCACATAGTGACTTATTTGATGACCCATTTTTAATGATTTATATGCCATATCATATTGATGGAGTGTGAAATAATGTATTTTAAACATAATATATGTGATTCAATAATATTTTATGTATATAAAAATGAATTATATAAAATATGTTTATAGACTTTGAATGTTTTCATTTATTAAATGTGTTCTCATTTAAATGCATTGGATTTATAAAGATTTTTAATCTCCTTCCACTAATTTATCTGGATATGCCAATGCATATGTCGATACTCACAATGATGATAATTATGGTGGTATGAGAATGTGTTATAATTATTTTTTTTTCTACAGGATATTATAGGGTTCATGATGGTTCAAGTAATACAAATATTCATGCCCATTTATTATGTAAATTTTATTGTTGGTTTATTCATTGAATTTTAACATGATTTCAGTTATTTTGATGATATTGATATTGAAATTTTATGTTGTTTATATTGATGATATATTAATATTTAATTATGTATATTTTTTTCTATTTTGGTTTTTTATGCAGGGGAAGATGTTTTGTATATTTAAGATGTTGTTTCGTTTCTATAGTATATAAGTGAATCAAGTGATTTTGATATTCGATGAAGGGAAAGGTTCTCTTCATTATTGGGTTCAGTTTGTGTTTTTATAGTTAGGGAAACCATTTGAAGATTAATATTGTTTTAAAAGATGGTGACCTCATTATTTTTTGGTATTTCGTTATATTCTTCTTCATTGGTTCGCATCATATTTAATAGTCGCAATAAATATAGAAGTAATAATGGGAATGATGTGTCATAGAAGATATTTTTGGTTAGGGGGATTGTATATTAGTTTCTCATTACTTGATTAATTGATTCAATAAAGGAACACCAATTGATATTAGATACAAGCTAATTGGTTCAACTTATTTTATTTTTTTTCTTATAATCAGTCGATTATTGTTTTATTTATAGGGTATTTTATTTTAAAATTTTGCATCTAACATGTGTTATTACCTAAATAAAACCAAACATAAACACCCCTAGAGGTCGGTATATTCATCACCTAATGGTTTGGACATGAGATATATGCATTCTAGCTTGTAATAAGAGAATTTTCCTAGTATATTTATTCTATAAAATTTTCTCATATCTTATAATTTTTTAAATTGTACTGTAAACATAATGAGATCTATGATTTATTCTGAAATTATTTTCATGTCATGTAGCAAATTCACTGTGAATTCATGGGCATGTTAAGAGAGGTGGAATTTTTTATAAACAATATCTCATTTTGATCCTTCCAATTGAAGGAAGTAATTGAGGCAATGGATGAAAGAACAAGATTATGGACCTTGTTACTCAGATCAACATTAATAATGGACATCAAAATATTTCCAATATAGATTCCTATGCATATGAATGTCTTGAATAGTTCATGTATATTATTCCAAATATATAGATAAAAGATTCAATTTGTGAAGAGAATTAAGAGGTTAGCATAATAGTAGTGGTTTTTTGGATACCTCACTATTTAGTGGTTTCCTAAAGAGTCTTTGGAACCCTATAAGTATAATTGTTCATGCATGGCTTAGTCACTTACTGAGCTCATGGACACTGAAGAATGTACCAATATCAAGTTAGATTCCACTCCTTCCTTCATAGTGGTCCTCATGTCAGATAACTTTTAAGAGGTTGTAATTGACAAGATAATGGATGATATAGGTGACTTTTAAGGTACATGGTATGTCCATTGAAAAAACATGGCACCTACATATAAAAAGGTTTTAACTACATTTGAATTGGAAGAGGTTGTGGTGATTATGAAATAGCATTATGGAAAATAAAATAATCTTGCTATGAAGCTTGGTATAAGTGGACTTACTACATTGATTTTTTTATAAATAACAATAAAGGTGGTAAGAAATATGATGGTGGTTGTTACATGGATGGATTTGTGACCTTCATCAATTATAAGTGTGTCTTGAACATTGATTTAAAGGGAAAACTTCCTTCAAAGGATTTTATTGTAGAGATCCGGGAGAATTTAGACAAGGAGTTTTCAAGTGCTAGTGATAATGAGAAGAAAGTTGTGTTCAATAGGATGGAAGAGGAAGAAGTGAATATGTAGGGATATACTACTATATATAGAAATTTATATCAGAATTATTCCAATAATAGCTTGGATAAAGTCACTGACTGCATGAATAATGAAATTTAGAGGCTTGAATGCATGATTGGGATATCGATCAGCCCAGTTAAGGCTGATGAGTTCACTCTCAAGAAGAACAACCTGTCTACTTTTATGTAATCCCAATAATTTGGAGTATCATTCATCAATAAATTCAGAAATATTCTCGATGTTTTTTTTGGTTGGATCACTACATTTTTTGGTGGTATAAGTTCATTTTTATGAAAACGTTTTATCCATGTATTGATAATGCACAATAATGAAATATTATAAATTTTTAGTATTAACCATGTATTAGAATTTTAGGTCAAGTATTAGAGGAATGGAGTGAGAATTTAGCATACTTATTGGTTAAGAACATAAAATATGTTAGTGGTAAATTCTTTTAGATTCTTCAGGCTCGACTATAGCATATTTCATTGCATTTACATAGCTTGTAGGGTTGGGGATTTGTAGCCCTTATATTATCTTATAGAATAAATATTTTTATAGTATCTATAGAATATAACCATGGCCATAGGTGTATTCCTAATGTGGAAACTATAGATATATACCTATTGTCATGGTTTAAACTATGGGTATAGATGTTGCCTTATTTCAATTCAAATAAGATCCAAAGTCCATCAAACAATGGTAATATACTGAATTTCTAGTAGTGGTGATCATATAGATGCTTTTTTATCTTCATTCCAAGTAGATTACCTACTACATTATTCAATTATTGGAATTTCCCAAAGGAATCATACTTATACCTCATCAAGAACACATATCCATATCTACTAAATTTGTAGTGCCTCGACCCCTATATCCCAGTCCAGTGTCCACTTTATTTCATTGAAATATGAAACAAGGAATCACATCTAAATGGAGAGAATAGTTTTATAGTCTTGGTAAACTAGGCACATACATGAAACTTTTATTATAATTAATAACATAAAATAAAAAAAGTATTTTATTTTGGAACAAAATTATTCCCCATAGTGTATCCCTTCATATCAATCAAAAATGCTTCCTCATATCCTAGGGGAAATGAAACACATGAAAGGGGTGATATTATATGCTCAGTGAGAGTAAGAATACAATGAAAGCATTGAATAAATATAGAGTGATCAATATGGAAAGGTAGATAACTAAAAAAATTACATACAATCAATAACATTATAATAATATGGTTGTAATAAATGATGATCAAATAATGCAATATATTTAATCATATGATCTTGGAAACATAACAGTGTATATTCTAACAAATTGAATAAGCACTTGGAATATCGAAAAATAAATTCATAATAATGGAATGCCTGATGATGGAAATATAAAACATAACATTAAACAATTTCCTAAATATATCTAATATTGTTGAGGCCTTAGGCTAAGACATCTAATACCCTTATGGCCCTATTCCAAGATATCTAGGTAAATGGGTAAGGCCTCCGCGAAAACCATATCTAGCTTGTGTTATGAGAACCACCAATGATGTTTGGGGATATTCCATCCCCTCATATCACTTACTAAGTCAAATTAAATTTTCATATGAACAGTTTGAAACAAAATGCATATAATTTTTTTTTATTTAAACTAGAAGATGAAATTTAAATACTTTCCCCATTCAATAAACATTATAATAAACTATCTAGATTAATATGGTGAATATTAATAATATTTTATATCCTCTATAAAACTGATCAAAAACCATACATGGAAAGAATAATGATGATATTAATACAAAATATCCCCAATGGAATATGAGAATAATTAAATGGTTGATGTCGTTAATGAATAGAAAAGCTATAAAAAATTCATTAAAACCGTTTTTAGAAAAATAACATTTTCACTTTTAAAAGACAATTATAAAAAAAATTCCCAAAACATTTTTGAAATACTTTTATTTTAAAATAATTTTGAAAATCATAAAATAAAACATAAAACATTATGTGTTCATGATGTCATAAAATTCCATTCATGGTGTACACGTTAAAATAAATATTCATTTCGTATTTTTAGCAAAAGCCAAATGTGCATTGTTTTGAAAATGACACAATGATTTATTTCATTATTTTAAAAAAATAAAAGGGTAAATATTTCTTTAATAAATCATTTAAAAATGTTTGAAAAATTATCTTTTGGAAAACATGGGTTTTTGAAGAAAAAGGATCTCCAACCAAATAGACAAATAAAGGTAGATTTTATTAAACAAATTCTCAATATTTTTAATTACCAATGGGTGAATTTTTTTAATATTACTAGAAAATTTCATGAAAAACATAGGAGAATAAAATATAATTATTTTAATGTATAAATATAAAATAAATCCTCTCATGGTGGATGTAATAATAAACAATTTTGATCAATGATGAAATTGTGAAATAAACCATTGCCAATTTGTTAACAAGTAAATCATAATCAAAATAAGAGAAATAAATTAAAATGAAACATTAAATATCATTGAGATAAATATATTCATGATATAACATATCCAAGGGGTATTATATATACCACACAATGTAAACAAGTGGCGAATATGCAATATGTCTCACATAAGTGAAAGTGAGACGTGAAACCCTAACCTCTTGTCCAATTACCATCATACGTTGTTGTACATTCTATATAATTATTTTAATAATGTTATTAATTTATAAAATAACCATAATAATATTTATAATATCATATATGATCCTCTTATAATATTTTAACACCCAATTGTTAATAATATTTCATTATTTTCATTGTTTTAGGTGGTAATTACCATGTTTTCTTAGGCACGTTTTGTCATGAAACTTACAATTCTTGTGTATATGATATATATATATATAATATACATAATTAAAATAAAGTTATAAATATCATATTTAATCATTTTATATATTTTTATAACTATTTAAGTTTGTTTTACATGGAAAGTGAATCATAAGCGATGATATCATTCCCTTAACGAGTGAAAGGAAAATGATGTGAGCAATATATTAATTTTCCAGAATCAATATCATATCATACAAGTCAAATATATTCATTAACTTTTTCCTTATTAAATTCCATATAAATTTAATGTGAAAAATGAATCACATCGCACCACGAGGAAGTAGGCCACCATACACATTTGAGACGTTATCGCATTTGAAATAGAATGGAATGTAAAACAGAATATGTGATATTATAATTTATTAAGTATAATATCATCCTAAGTATCATATACATCTGGTTAATCCATCATTATATTCAACCTTTATTGGTGGTGATGAAAAAGACACTAAATCGTTTTGCGAGGAGGTAGTCATATGTACACATGATCAATAATTTCGTTTCCCATTTGATGGAAGTGGAGATTGATAAATATTATTAAATAAACATGATAACATCTCAGTACATGATATATAATGGTTTTATTATATTTTGGTGTTAATAAATAATTTATGTTAGAAAAATAATAAGGAATATGAAAGAGGTTTGTCATGATAATTACCTTCTCTAAGAGAACCTCCTTTGAATATCCTCCTAATGACTATAGAGATGATATTTTTAAAGGACGATCATCTCATAAATATGTATATTTATGTTTTGTAGATATTTTTTAAGGTTTTGGATGATCCTAAGGGATTTATGGGTGTGAGTAAGTGAGGACAGGGAGTTCCCTTTTATATGTGGGGAAAGGGAACCCACATTGAAATTACTTGAAAATTTCCCAAAAGAATCCAAAACAATAAAGTAATTCACATGAAAAAAATTCCCAATGACCCTATATTATAAATTGAGAAGTAAAAGTTGTATATATGGATATAAAATATTATTTAGACATGTTATTTGTCATTTTAACCCTTACATTCTTAGTTTAACCCCACAATAAATCTATTTGTACCTTAAGAGCTGTAGTTATTTATTTTTCATTTCACTATATATTTTGGTAAAAAAATAATTTGACTTTATTATATAATATAATTTTTTTCTTATTAAAAATATGGAATCCATTTTTCCAAATTAAATCCACAAACTTTTAAAAATTTAACAAAAAATTAACCCTACAGACATGACAAGAAAGAAGGGTTTTAATGTGAAAAGTTTCAAAAGTTTTCAATGTTTTTATTTCAAAATTAAATATAAAAATGACTAAAATGAATTAAATTAGATTAATATGTATATAATTTATCTCAATTCAATTTAAAACCAATTAATAATATAATTTAACTTTGAAAATAATTTTAATAAAAATGTAGTTTTCAAATAAATTTAGTATTTTCACTATTCATAGGAAAAATAAATCTTTCCAAAAAACCCCAAAAATCAGCAAAAAATAATTTTGAAATGTTTATTTCAAAAAAAAATTTATGTTTTATAATAAATTTATAAAAGTGGAAATAATTAATTCTAAATTATGCGTGAAAAGTTCAACTAAACCGACTTTCAAAAAAATAGAGTTTTTTAGAAAACATATATTTTCTTTCAAATAGATCTAATTTTATCTCTAATGAATTTATATCGATTTCAATTATTTTATAAATGTGCAAACCACATATTTTTAATAATTTTTAGCACTATCTTTATCTACCAATTTACCAGTTAGGTTATAATGGTAATGTATAAATAATAATATTTTAACAGAGTATCACAATTGTTTCAAAACTAATATTGCATGAATTGTAAGCTATCAATGAGATTGAATTTATATAAAATTAAATAAATCATAATTTCTTAAGATGATATATTACCTTATACACTTGGTGTTGAATGTCATACATTCAATCAAATATGATGTCCATATTTTAAAATATATGAGTGTTATATTCAACCCCCTTAAAATTAATTAGATCCTTGTAATTTAATCTTGTTCTCTGTAATCAAGGCCATAAGATTTTAAAATTAATTTCTTGACAACCCACATCATAAAAATGTTATTAAAATATCCTCTAAATAGAAGATAAAATGGAGTACAAAAGTGATATCTAATAACACATATCCATGTTTATATATAGGAGAACATTAGTGCAATGTGGAGATGTGTACATAGAATAAAAGCATAAATTATTATAGATAATGAGAGTGGTTATTGATCATAAGATAGTAAATAATCAATATAAAGTTATGTAACTAAAAACCACACATATGTTATGATTTAAAAGAACATTGGTTCAATATAAATGAATGTATTATGAAAGCATTTTGTAACAATATCCTTTTCCTAGAGTTGAGGAATTATTTTACTATCCAATAATATTAGAAAATATACCCGATACATTTTCTTTTATAAACAAAATTTTATCCTTAGGTTATTATTTGATCAATTTCTAATTCATCTCTTACTCCAGGAATTGAATATCCAAAAATATATTTTATGCCTAAAACACCGAAATTCATTTTTTATGGATTGTAAGATCCATAAAAGAGTGGAAAGCCTATCCTTATATAATTATCTAATTTTCAATATGGTTAGAAAAAGTTATCCAATATAATACATTAATCTCTAAAATCTCATCAAATGTTCAACATAAAATAATACAAAAACTGTTAAACTTATGATCCTTCTAAAATATTAAAATCTAAAATATTACAATGAGGGTCACTAAATTCCCAAAATAACATATCATTAATCCCATAAACAACATGATGTATCTATTAATATCTAAATACTAAACATGTTAATAACATAATCATGTTTTCATTTGATAAATGCTAATAAATTAAATTACCATAAAAACTTACTGAAATCTTTCATGCATCCTTATTCCATAAATAAAACATAGATTATGTGATACATTCTTTAATTAAAAAAATGTCATTAACTCCATCAATAATAGTATAAACCACATTTTCCAGAAATAATTAATTTATTAAAAAGGTAGTCAATACAATCCTATTTTCTTTTTCTATATAGAGATGTTCCCAAAACTCAAATGCCTTTGTATAGAGGATGTTTCTTGGAGAATCACCTAGTTTATTGGGGATTGTATATGGTTCCCCATAAACATCTATAAACACTCCACTCTAGTAAGCATGTGACCCAGAGAATCACATTTTTTGGTATAACAAGATGGAGTTGTGAATTTATGATGAAGAGAAGGCAGACAATGTCATGTAGAGAGAGTTAGTTGGAAACACTATCCACACCATGTTATGAACCCTTTCCACTTTTGACTATGAGATCCTAGATGATCTAGAGAAGGAGTGAACGACCTATATACGCTAAAACTTATGTTATACTCATCAGATATTAAAGGACAAAAACCACCCTTATCTAGGATATTATGATTACCTTCATCCTATAAATACACGCTCTTTTCAGTTAGACCTAAATTCTATCTCCATGGCTCAAGACCCAAAAACACAAAATCAAAAAAAAATCTACAGACACTTACTTCCATTTTATCACAACTACTCATTAGATAATTTATGAAGCCATGTCAAGCATCCATATTTGAGGATGGGGAAACTATGGAGTGTTACACTTCACCAAACCCCAGAAACCATAGATCCCCTTTGACATGATTCCATGTAATTCCATAGATTCAAATGAAATTAGAGGACTGAGTGACATATGATATAGTTTTTCATTATAATAGAATTACCATGCTTTAATGGTGACATGAAATCATTAACTAAAGATGAGGATACCCAAAAAATATATGAACTAGGACACTCAATGAAATAATAAATCATTTCCTACATGGAATACAATGTTTCAACCACCCCAATAACATCATGTAGAAACTAACTTCTTTCATGGTCTTCCCAACAACTCATATCCTTCACAAAAAAACCATGCCATATCAAATAGGTCTCAATATTATCTTCTATAGAATCAGTCCAGTAGAGATCTCAACACATCGTGATAGGGGAATATCTACCACTTACTCCACCCCTCATATCAATAATACTTGAGAGGATCCTAGACATGCCCAGAATAGCTAAAAACAAACCCCATCCCACTGAGCTGGAGGAATTTATATCTCAATTTTCCTCACTAGGATCGTAAATCCCAAAGAGGGTCCTAGAGAAATCAACAATTTTTCGATATAAACCATATCTCAATGGGATAGGGGATTTATATATCAATTTTCATCTCTGTAATCATACAATATTTGAATGGAATAATTAGATACTAAAAAATATGATCAATCAACTCCAATTATGGATTTATATAATCCAAATCTTGTAATATTGGGGGCATTTTTAACATCATCATAACCATAGAGAGAATTATTATCCTTTAGGTTAGGAGGTGAATATCGACGGTCGATAACCCATCCATTATGCCCACCTCAAGAAGAACCTCTCTTATTTAGGGCCCATTTGGAAATCAGGATAGAATAATCCAGGAAGTCCATGATTCACAGACCGATATGGGAGGAACATAGAGTAAATGTTGCCACACCCCACAATATTTTCAATCCCAAATTTCCAAATATGTCCAAGGGATAAAAAAGGATCCTAATTTAGGTAGTGTAGAATCATCTTGGTACATTGAGAGAAATGAGACAACTAGCATTTCCAGATATACCACTTCGAATTTCATCACTATGAACACAAAAATACTTAAAATCAACACATAAATGAAGATGGACACAACATAAAAATTATACCTTTAGATGAGGGCTTAGATGCACCCACTAAGGAGCACATACATGAAACCATAGGAGGATCTAAAACCTAAAACCATCAAATATCGAGTTTCTACTCTAGGATGGAACACTGCTAATGATAAAAGGAATTGTGCGGCTACATCCCAATCAACTCCCAAAAAAATGAAAATCCTTTCATTGAGGAACAATGTTCATGATATGATAATGAGATAAAACATATCATACAACTCATTGAGGGGCTATTCAGGGTAAACATTCCCACTGGGTATCATCTTCTGTAAAAGACTTATATTGACTAACCCAGATCCAATATTCTTGAAAGAGTGGCATATGAGTGTTATATAGACTCTATATACATGAATCTGATATATATAATTGAGGAAGTCAAAAATAATCATGAATTCCCTCCCTTATGGTAAAATCTAATACCTCTATTGGATGATCATTTAGGCTTTTCACAGACTGAGAATCAGAGGGAATAGAAAATAGGGCCAGCTTATCTAACCCCTCCTACTACATGTAGATAAGAGGTGAATCAAATAGTAGTACCTATGGATCTACTCAACACCATCAATTCCATGTCTACATGAATGGAATCCTTGTAATGGAAACACACTATAGTTTCTGTTGAGAAAAATCCATATCCTGAATTAGTATATGAAATATTTCCCACAACTAATTTCTTCAATTGTACCTTCTCTACCTATGATAGCGTTGGAGACCCCAGAAAACATCTCATGCACTTCATGTCCTAATACGGTTTGATTATAGGTCCTCGAGATCAGACAAATACAACCAAGCTATGTTTTATTGTATAGATTATAGTAGGACCATCATTTGTTTGGTACACCAGTCTCCTAGTAGGATCCATTGCAGGATGAGAAGACTTTCATCTTCTATTTCTATATAAGTTAATCTCCATAATTAAAAAAATGATTATTGTGAACCTAATGAACTGCAAGCAACATGATAATGGAAGGGTTTTCCACTTTATATCCAAATGAAAGGCTTAACCAATTCACTAAACATCTCTCTTTCATATGAGAAATTGATGGAGCTCTATGCTAAAAAAATTTGGGATGTGTTGGATATGCCTATAATCCCAATGATATATCGAAGAATATTCAATGATATTTAAGAAATGGAACAATGTATGGAATACTACATTCAATGTACATGAGATAAGTATTACCTCATTCCCACAGCATTGAAAATATGACTTGGCATGGAGAAAACTTCCTCTATTACCCTAAAACTAGTTGTTGTTCCTATTTAAGTGTCTAGTTAGGTCATGAACCTCCCATAATCTACAATAATGTAGAAGTAACAAATAAAACCACCATCATCAAGAACAAAAAAATGAGATCAAGGTCACTCAAGATTTGTGGAATAAATTAATAAAGAATAATCCTTCTAAAAACAGAGATTACCTAGTTATTTCTTTATAGCTATATACAACATCAATTTAAAGCTGACCGATTCTAGCAAGCCTAATGAGGTTAACCATACCAATCGTACTAACTACTAAAATTTCCATAGAAGGATGGGTCAAAATATCTAGGAATGCTTCATCGTCAAAGAAATCCTCCAAGGCATGGTCGATTCTAGACAAGTAATGTCACATAAGTACCCAAAGAATTTGACCTATATAATAGTCACCCAGTCATAAGAATAAGGTGATTGGAAAACAAATTCTTGCCAGACATGGGTGGAATCTTGAAAACTAGATGAATCAAATGAAAGTTGACTGATATCATGCCACCCTGATCAAATAGCTTCACATACCCATAACGCTCTCATCACCAAGGGTGGTGACATCGAATACACCTCCTGAAATTGTGTGCGACCACCAGAAATAGGAAGAGAAAAAAATAGGAAGAGTTATTTTAATCTCCAACACATGCTCTGACTCGATCATATTTCTTCCATACAATATTCGGAACACAACACATCCCCATAAAAATAAATCCCTACTATACAAAGATCAAATATTTTGGTTTTAAATGTGATAATGATATTAAACACATTCTTAGATTGTGAATATGCCTCCGAGTATGAGTTTCTCATAACTGACTAGGGAGATTGAGGCTAAAGGCATAGGAGTTGAGGATAAAGTGGACAACATAGTTGTGTTCATACCCAATATTTTAGTCAGATCCCCATAGAGGATATATATATAGTTGAGACCCATGGGTAAACACTCCAGAAAGAACAAAATAGATATGGAGGAGTCCTAGAACCCTCTATCAGTCACCCCTTCCCAATTGTCTTTCATAAATTCTTAGCAGGGGTGTAATTATGTGTTAAAAAACAATGGTGATGTCCAACACAACTTGTGTCACTATAATAATATGCTCCCTTAACATATTCTCAAGATCCTTATGCTTCTACCTCAAATTAACCTTCTCCTAAGCCTAATAATAATGATAAACCCCACATCAGGAAGCACCGAACTCTAGAAAGAAGTATGATATTTTTAAATAGATTGTGGTTGTCCCATCCAATATCTCAATCATGAATGTGGACCATATTTCAAAAGAACATATAGAGACACTCATTGAAGCCCTCTCGATCCCATAAGATTTCAATACATAAGTCACCATAGCCCAGGTATTTTGATTAGAGACCATGCCATCAGAATTCCATGTATCCATCTCATTCACAAACTACGAGCTAGAAGAGGTCATCCAAGACACATAATACACCTATATATTTTAGGCAGACTCAAAAATGTTGACATTTAATGGGATCTGATTTATAATTTTTCTAGGATAAGCCTCATCCTAATTCAAAACCTTTAATTTTTTGGGTGTAGTGAAGGGGACCTATATCCCACAAGGATGAATATTGGAAAGTATGATAAATGTGATAAAACACCTCTTGGGAATATCAAGCTCAAAGATCAGTTTGGGGATATCACATCTAATGCTGAGTTCAGGGTTATCTAAAAAGACACAACATATAATGTGTTTCTCAGAAGGCATTTACTTCACAACCATATAGTGGTACCTTAAATGTTCCATCAGTATTTAAAATTCCCCATTGATGGAATTCTTTGCATGCTACTTATTGATAGTTACCCCTTCAAGTATTGAAATTAAATATATGGAAAGTAATGCATATATAAAAGGGAAGACAATTAATCGATTCTGAGTGAGAATATGTAGATTTCATCCCCAATGGCATGAGGAATGCCCCTAAAAATCCATAGATTATGCTCGAGAATAATTATTTTTTACCCAAAAATCATGGTGTGGTAGTAGACATAATCCTAGATGTCCATCCCCCATTTTTTCAAGTAATAGTGTAAAATAAAACCATATTTCTAATCTATATACAAAGACTCTGGAAATAGGGTATGATAATTTCTTTTATCATGGCCTCCATCTCCCCGATAGTGATGGATAGGCCCTCAGATCAAAAAATTTTCCTGAAAAATACTCCACAGACTTGGAGGTGGATGAATATAAGGATGACCTCAAGAAATCCACTCCCACATTAAAGGAAGGTTTGTCCACTACCAATGATGAGATTAGGTAGATAAATCAGGGAACATAAGAAGACCCATGAACTACATCAATAAATTCCACCATGCCTCTTGAGGAACAAAAAATGTACATTGCATTTTTATAATATCTCTGATATATTTTTGATTAGAACTATACAAAAATTATCAAACTGATTCTAGATGTGGTTATACACCTTCTATGTTTACCTAATGATCATTGATGCTTCTAACAAGTATCCAGAAAGAGGAACCCATATCCTTCTACTCATGTAGTGTTGTAATTTGAAAATTAATCAAATAAAACATTTTTATGAGATTCTCAATACCCAATATAGATCTCTAACATTCTTCATATCAAGAAAAATAACTTGTCGAATAGGGTCTACCTAAATTTCAAGGACATTAATCGACTCTTTCCAAAGGAACACTTCCCATTGTCGGTCATAAAACTATTGATCAGTAGAATTGATAGCTTCCTAGACATTTATTTCATGGATAGGTATTCATGGTACAATAAAAAAAGAAATACCCTACTGATTTTGAACACACTTTCTTACAATAACCTCATGGGATCTTTTACTACCAGGTAATTCCCTTTTTATTAATGAACATAGGTGCTACATTATAATGAAACATCCATCATATCTTTAATCCATGTTTGGGATGAATAGATTAATTTTATATCGATGCATTGGTGGTCAAATACTGATTGTGAAGTGATAACATCACAGACCTTAAAATAATATTCAATATGCTATGACAACATAGTCTGAAGATGAAAATTTTGATATACGCTTCTCGAGTAATGATAGGGAAGTTCCTTTAATTTGAGGTATTCCACCATGCCATCAATGTTCACACAAAAAAGACTTGTTATTTTCTAGCAATTACACCCCCATAAATCTCAAATAAATGAAGAGGTTCTAGGGGAAGTTCACCAATATTCGATATCACATATCCAAACTGGCTGGAAAATGTCTCCCCTTCATCAAGATAATGAAGAAGGGGATCACCTATCAATGGGATGATGACTACCAAGAAGCCTTTTATAGTATCTTTCTATAAATTTTACACCCTCCATTCCTAATTATATTGGTGGAAAGAAATACTCTCATCTTATTTGTGGTCTCCAGGGAATGATCACTTGATTCTATCCAAAAAACAAATGATACAGGGAATGAGAAAATTATTTACTATATTAGCTGAGCAATGATAGTTATAGATATTTGATATTTTTATGAGATAAGGACTACTTCACACTCATCTTTGTAGGGTAGAAACTGAGGTATCAATATTAGCACCATGGAGTCCACTTAGTATCTCATATTGACTTGTTCAAGTATATAAATTGAAATCCCATACAGACTATACACATGTCATAATGGGAGATCATTATATTATAATATAGCATCTAGTTTGTTTCACTGAATTTTGTAAAGGGGAAGGACCTTGCAGATTTTCATATGTCACACCCCGCCCCCAAAAAGTACACCCATCAATACATAGCTTATGAACAAGGAGATTTTTTATTACCTTCAAACACACCAAACATGGGAGATTTTTTGGATGGGTCCTATAGAATCTCTATCAAAAAACTAATAGAAAACATGAGACTCAATTGAATTAGCTTAGGGATTGAATTTTTTTTCTAGACCGTGAAATTTCACACTACTATTTCACACTATTTGAATGTTTCATGGATAATGAGGTTGAATAACATGACATCATCAGTAGCTGTGAAATATCTCTATAGCAGTAAGTAGTATACCTAATCATCAAAGAGGATTCAGAACTAGTGATAATGTGTATCAATAGATAATACTTCATCAAGAAAAAAGATCTCAACACATTTTTGGTTACATCAGAGGTATAATGGTAGAGTTTTATTTTGAACCTACATTGCATCATGTTCCCTGATCACAGAATGATTATACCAATGCATTGTTTAATGCAATCATATCCTCAGTTGACCCTGATCATACGATGTGATCTTCCATATCATGCACCAAAGAATGGACTCATAGATCACTATCTGTGACATGGAAGAAATCAATCAGATTAACATTTCCCTATAGTGTGTTGAACCAACAACCACCCATAGATGGATGAAACCCATAATTGGTTATCTTAAAAATAAAAATATCCTAACATACTGATCCAGAAGGGAACAAATCTGGTTTTGGGAAGTGAACTTTACCCTAAATAATGGTCTGATTGAGAAAATGTCCACCTACAAGAGAATATTGGAAGAAATTATCCTTAGATGAATCATAGGAGAAATTTTTACATAATTGAAGAAGTAAAAAAATAATTCTATAGTGATCATCAGTTTGGGAGTAGGCTCCCCCACTAGATTAGGAGGTTGGGTAACTACTAGAAAACCATGATACAAGTCTCAATGTTTTTCAAAATTAAATTTCATGCATTCAAAATTCATGAAAAATTCAACCATTGACCCCTAGAATTGATACATATAGCTAAATATTCATTGTCATTACTGTATACGGAGTAGATGTTGTGGGGTCATATGCTATTTCCACAAATAAGACGTTAAATTATATCCTCACTAACACCTTATTCATTTCCAAATAGGTTGAGGTAATAACCATCACAGAAATTGGGATGAACAATATCATCAACTTCAAGAAGTACTATATCATCACTTAGTTCAAAGTCCCTCACATGATATTGAAAAACAATATAATATACTTATCTTATATGAAGTAGAAATTTTTTTATCAGAATTATGACATTGAGTGAAATCATTTATCTCTCTATCATTAAGTGTAAAAAATATGGATAGATGCCTTCAATAAGACTCTGTTAAATATACTCCAGAATATGGAGAATAAAAAATAGAAGTATTGGCCTATAAATCTCCACCATGATTTATGGTATTACCATACTACCATACAAAAATCAACATGAGAAATTCAATTTTAATCGGTTTACATGACTATGATGTTGTAACCAATATAACTCCAGCTTCCTTCAGTGTGAATATCCATTTGCTAAAAACTCTCGGATGATGAGAAATTGCAAAAGCGTCTAGATGAATTGGAGAGGTTTGATGAGAAAATGATTCATAAATTGCAAAACCTCAATGTCTATAAAACTTTTATTGCATAAAACTTCAAAAAAATGTCCACTTCCATTCATGTAACTCCCCAAGATTCCACGATATACTTCTTCTAAAATAATTAAATAGCTTGCACTACACGCAACATAGAGTTCGAGCATAATATGCCTAACCATTTAAAAATAGGTTATAGATATAATTAACCACGTTTTGAATTATATATATTCCATATAATTTTAATATTCATCTTATTTGTTTCTTATACATTAAATAAGAACATATTAAATGTTTCGAAAAAAAGATGAAGTTTTCAAAAAATCTGTTTTACAACCTTTTAATGGAGAACCCTTTTAAATCCAATATTTTGAACTTTCAAAAATTTAATTTAAAAAAAATAAAGTTATTCTCTAGAAGGGGGACATTAAATTATTTTTGGACAAATTTTTATTTTTTTCTGTGAAATTTAATATTTTAATGAATAGTGAAAATATTGTGTTTTAATTCAAAACCAATTTTCATTTAATTTATTTATATTGTTCGTTTATCCATTTAATTGGTTTTAAAGTATAATTATATTATGTTTTTATTACCTAATATAACGAAGGGTATTGGAATTATTTTCACATTAAAATTTTATATAAACACATGTCAATACTTTGATGGTTTTTACTTTTGGAAAACTGATATTCACATATTGTCAATGAGGATTAATTTTAAATTAATTACTAGAAATTAAAAGTATTAAATTTTAAAAAATTTATTCGATATTTGTAATAATTGGGTCCAATTTTTTTTTAATGGGTAACTTTTATTTTTTGATATTATGAATAGTAACATTAGTAATTTTTTAATTACCACAGTTAAGGGTAAATTGGGCAATTAAAGGTTCAAATAATTTTAAAAAATAACCCTAACACATATAAAAAGCCTATTTGAGGACTAAATTAGACCCTTATCACCTATGAGTTGAAATTTAATCATTTAAATGACCCTTGTCACTGAATATGACCTGAATATTTTTATAATTAATGAATGTGACAAAATGTCACACACTCATTTCTTATTAGCATAATAATACTAATTTAGCTAAATATTGGATATAAAATCAATTATAAAAAGTATTAGTAAATCTAAAATAATTATATAAATTATATAAATTTTTTTATAATTTGTAGAGAATAAATAATTACCATTAATTATGACACAATAGTGATGTACAAATTATTTTATTAACAGAAATATCAATTAAATGATTTTGAAATTAATTTAATTTGAATTAATTAATGATATCCACAAATTTAATATATATAATAGTTTTTTTATTTAATTTTTTTAATTATTGGTTTCAAGATATCTTGATAGTTTGATATTTAGAAAAATAAAAATATTGAATAGTATCAAAATTGACCTAAATAATACTTAAAAAAAGAACATTTTTTATTAAATGTCATAAAATTTATAAAAATATAAGGCTCTTAAAAATAATTATTATAGTGATAAATATTTCATAAATGTTCCAATTGGGGGTTGTTTTTTATTTTAAAGTAAATATATTATACCAATTGTATAAAAAGACAATTAGACATGGGCTAAGTTAAACGGTTTAACTAAGGGTTAATCTGAAATGATAAGGTTAATTCTATGACCTATACATTTCTAAATATCATTTTTAGATGATATTTTCGACCTATAATTATCTTACCATTAAAATAAATAAATTTTGATCTATTTTAAAACCTAAATAAATTTATAATAAATTATTATTTTAAGATCAGCCAAAAGTTCCCTCACCTCTCTTATTAAAGGTAACAACTCCTTCTCTTTAATTAACAACCCTAAAGCCCCTTGTATCAGAAAAAACCTACCCATTTCATCTCCATAATTCCATCAATACATCACAAATTCCATACATTGGTCAGAAATATATCTTATGGAGTTATTTTCTACAAACCAAAAAGAGATTCCCCAAAAAGAGCTAATTGTTTTATCATCTCTTTCAAAGTAATTTACTTCTTCTACTTCCTATTTATATGTTGTTTCCATAAAAAGTAATAACTCCAATATAATCCATATAATTATAAGTTATTATAATCATGGTTAAACCATTTTACTAATTTTATCCATCATATGAATAACAGTATCACCATGTGTGCGTATGTATGACTTAACGTCTCCACATCATGGTGTAATTTGTTATTCAATAGTACTTTATTTGTATGGGTATAAAGATTAGTATAATGGTTATAAATAATGAATATAAGAAGATAAATATTATTTAAAATTAATATATCATCCATTTTTATACCATTTAACCATCAAGGTAATGATACCGTCGCTCGTGTTTACATACAACATACCGTCTCCATGACGCAGTGAGAAAAATTATCGTTGTTCACCATTAAATAATGATTATAAAAATTATATGATGACTAAAAATAATATTTATGAACATAATTTCATTATGGATGTGAATAAAATATATCTTATTCAAAACAAACATGACATACATGACCAAACATGAATGTAAAACGTAGTAGTTAACACTTGAAATAGCGGTAATTCTAAAATATTATTCTCATATGGATATAAGAGAATCATATATGATATCATAAATATGGATATTGTCATGGTATAATTTAATAAAATTATATAACCATTATATTTTTGTATAACACACTCTCAACTAATGGAATGTACAAGGTAATAGTTAATTTCCCAATCTCATTATTATCTAAGGGTGTTTATATGTTTATAACTATAGGGAAATATTTATCATCCATAGAAATTCATCCGAAAATGTATTTCAAAATATTATAAAATATTTTTTAAAGTCATTTTTACCCATGTTTTTCATTTTATAAATTTTTATGAAAGGAATATTTTCATCATTTACTAAATGAGGTACTTTATGGCATTTTCAACAAATTAAGGAATGAATGTTTTTTAACATATACGATGCGGGGGAATATTGCCCACTGTTATGGTGCCTTAAAATTTTGAATTATCACTTAAAATATTACGAAGTTATTTTTAAAATAAATGTTTCATTTATAGTTTTGTGGCTTTTAAATGATTTCAATGTAAAAAAAAGGATATTTATCACAAAGTGTTTTAATGATGTTGATAGATTGTTTTCATCCATGTCAACATAATTTGTTGTATTTTATGCTTAATTTATGATGATTTAGTATGATAAAGTTTTCTATATTGCATTTAAGGAATTATGATATGTTTTAATGTGGATGTGATATTTTTATTCCATTTATCGTTTATGGTTAAGGTATTATCATTTCACATGCTGGTTTTAATATGATTTTTTATGTTATATTTCACCCTTTTTATATGAGGAATGAATTGGACATAGAAAATGATGGGTATATCCCACTATAAACCCTCAATTCCTTGGTATGTCTCTAAAGACAAACTAGTGTCTTAAAAAAAGGCATAGACAATATAGTTATGTATGATCTTAGCATGAGTCCTTGATGATATGGTATGATGTCCGACATTATGCATTCTATCATTATGAGATTAGTAATTGATATTACATGTGTGTATTTGTCTAGATGAATATACAAGTGAATATTTAAATGAAATTATTTTATTTATTTCATACCATATTATGCTCAAGATTAGGTTTAAAAGTTATGTGTTTTAGTTTTATACATTTCTTTACAAGTTTATTTTTATTTATGATAGTTTATTCTATATTATTTATACTTACTGAGCATATGATCTCACCAATTTTTTATGTTTTATATTTTTCAAATATGTGAAGAGGTATATTATGACTGACCAATAGGGATATACAATAAGACATGGGAGGTTTCAAATTGTATAATATGTTGTTTTTCATTTCTTGAAGTAATGTAAAACTGATGTTTGTATCTAGTATTTCCAATGCTACTAAACTAACCAGTCCTTTGGGATTTGAATTTCTTATCATCGTGAAAATATAATAAATCAATGCATCAACTCTGGGAAAATAGGTTTGATGCATTATAGTTGGTATCATAGGACGTTTAGTTCAAACATTAGAAACTAGATTTAAAAAACCATGATTAGGGGACATTCCATCTAAGATAGACATTGAGGTAAATATATTTAAGAACACCCTAAAATTTTGGTAATGTATATATTATGTAGGTTTTATTTGAAAATAAATCCATAACTGGACAGTACATGTGGACATGGTTCTGGAATAGATGTACGTAGTAGTAATAACTCCAACAAGGTGTTCCAGGCTTGTCTCAGGGTAACCTGGTACTTGAAAATGATCCTCACTATGCACCAAGTTTTACACTCCCTTGAGTTATGCTTAGAATATTTCACATTTTATTTTTAAACCATTATAAATATTTATCAGTAAATATATCTTAAAATAATCCATTTTTAAGGTTATATATTAGATATTCATAAATGTTTCAATTTATTTTACAAGTTTGTAATTATTCATTATGATTCGAAACCTAATCTAGCATATTCCATTATTTGGAAATGACGCCTGGTCAAAGGAATGAAAATCATATCAATGTACGTAATCTGTGTTGGGATTTCCTTCTTGATCAAGATAATGATAGTGGTACTGGTGATACAACTGGTTCTGAGAAACTTATAACTATACTAGGACAATTGGCTCAGGTTATAAATAATAACCTTACCTGTATGGTGTAGCCTAATCCACAATGATGAGGATAAATGTTCGACTACTTCATGAGACAACATCCTTCAACATTCAATGGGACAACAAATCCATTTTTAGCGGAGTAGTGGATATTTTCCTTCAGGAAAATATTTCTTTATTTTGGGAGTAATGAATGGTAAAAAGTTTTTAAAGATTCCTATCATCTATTCATAGATAAAAACCAATGGAATTTGTTAATTCAAAACATGAAGGAAGATGAAGAGGTAGAAAATATGGACAGAGATAATTTAAAGAAATATTCCTATAAAATAATTATCTCATGATATATGAGCGGATATAGAGAGTAAATTTCTGAGTCTGAGGAAAGAGAAGGTTGACTATATTGAACATCATGAAGCTAGATTCACAAGGTCATAAAGACATTATTTAGAATACAAAGGTAACCTAATAATTATAATTGATCGATTCATTGATGGATTAAAAAACACTAATCTAACATGAATTAGTCTTAAAATATTTCTCATTGTAAGAAGATATAGTCTCATGCGCTATAAAAAGAGAAAATGAATTTTCTAAGTCTTATGACATTAAGGTAAAGAAATATACGAAGTGGTCTATTTAACACTCTAGAAAATGAAATAAGAGAAAGAAGGGAAAAGTTGAATTTACAACCTTCAATAATTGTGGGAATAAACTCCCGGGTGCATTCCTAAAGGGGACGATAGTTTGTTATATGTGTGGAAAAAAATTCCACCAAACTCGTGGTTGCAAGTGGAAGAAAGAAGCTATCAATGTTCAATGCTACAATTGTTATGATATGGGAAATTATGAAAATGATTTTCCTAAGTGTCAATGAATCTTTCCCTAAAAAGGCCATGTGAGAAAGGAAAAGATATTTTAATCACAACCACTGAGGTTGAAGTTCCTAATGATTTGGTGGATCTTACTTTAATTGTTTCCTAAAATTTTGCCAAAGATTTATTTTATTCTTGATCCTGAAATTCATTTATATCTACCCAGTTTTATTTAAAAATTAGATATTTCCAATTCAAATTAACCACGTAGTTTTCATTCAAAACCCCTAAGGGATTTCTTATTGAAATAAATATGTGTCAGGCCCGTCCCATTATGGCATATAAAAATGATTTACTTTCTTAATTTATCATCATACATATAGTCTAATTTGATATAATTATCAGTATAGACTATCTATCAAAATATGATGTGAAAATTTATTACATGAATACCAAAGATTTAATTTGTGAGGAAGATATAGGATCCATTATCTACATATAAGAAACTTGGTCACCAGAATCTTATAAAAATCCACCCCTGATTGCATTATTGAATGAGATTGTTGGGGAGGAAGAGGAAAAGATATCTAGGAATGACGAAATAAATATTCAAATTGAGGAAGTAGTTATTGTATGAGAATATATTGAAGTATTTTTAGATGACTTACCCTGACATCCTATAGTGCCAGAAGTTTAGTTTATTATTGATTTAATCCCTAAGGGATGGCCAATATAAAACCCCCTATATAATTCCCACTATGGAATTAGTAAACATGTAGAAAAAACTGGAGGATTTGATTAATAAGGTATTTATTCTCCCTAGTGTTTCTCCATGGGGATCCCTAATTCTTTTTGTTAAGAAAAAAGATAGATCAATGATGTAGTGCATTGACTGTAGAGAAATCAATGCTACTACAATACTGAAAATGTATATAATACCTCACATTGTTGATTTATTTGATCAACTTCACAGACCTCAATATTTTTTGAAGATTGAACTTTATTTTGGATATCATAAATTTGTGTAAGAAAGGATGATATTCCAAAGATAACATTTCGAACCAGGTATGGTCATTAAAAATTCACAATAACACCATTTTTATTCACTAATGAACCATCTATTTTCATGGATATAATTAACATAATGTTCAAGGAATATCTTAATGATCTTGTTGTAGTATTTATTGATGATATCTTATTAAAATCCAAAAGCTACGAAGACCACGATAACCAATTATGGATTGTTTTGAAGACTCTTAGAATAAATGACCTATATGGGAAGTTTAAAAAGTGTGAATTATTACTAAAATAAGTTTATTTTCATGGCTATATTGTCTCCAAGGATAGAATCTTTGTTGACCCTATAGTGACAAAGGTAATCCAAGAATGTCCAACACTGAAGATTATAAACTGAGGTACATAGTATTATAGGTCTATCATGTTACTATCAGAATTTCATCTAGAATTTTTCCTTATTGGAAAACCCGTTAACCGTGATCACACGTAAAGGGGTGAAATTCCATTCGATAGAAGAGTGTAAATCATGTTTTGATAATTGAAGATAGGATTAGTCTATGCTCTTATCTTGAATTTACCATCAGGTAATGATGGGTTGGTAATTTATAACGATGAAATAAAGAATGTACTTGGTTATGTTCTTATAAAATAGGATAGGGTTATAGAATATTCATCAAGATAGTTAAAAATTAATTAAAAAAACTACACAACTCATGATATTAAGTTATCAACAGTAATCACTGGTCTAAAAATATAGAGACACTATTTATACATTGAAAGATGTTTGATATATACTGTTAACCAGAGTTTGAAATATATTTTCAAATAGAAATAATTCAACATGATACAAATGATATGTCTTAAGAGACTCATGGATTATGATTTCATTATATACAACCACCTAGGGAAGGAAAAAAAGTTGGAAGATGCTTTGAGTAGAAAATACCATGGAGTTATATATAAAATGAGAGTTGTAAGGGATCCTATATTCATGGATCTAGTAAATATGAATATGGGAATTATCATGGAATGTGAAACATCACTACATTTACAAATGGTTGCAAAACTATATTTACTGTAAAGGATAAAAATTTCTCAGTCAGCTGATGATGAGTTTCCAAAGAAAATTAAATCTATAAATGATGGGAGACTGATTGACATTCTATTTGACGATTATATTTGGATATTTGGGAAAAGGATTTTTTCTCATGCTATATCTGAGCTAAAAATAGAATTATTGGATGATCCTCATAGCTCTAATTTCTGTATACATCCTAGTAAAATTATGAGGTATAGGGATTTGATAATATATTTTTGGTGGGACAACATGAAGGAGAGATTTCAGATTATGTGTTAAGATGTTTTGTTTTCCAATAGGTGAATAATGGAAGGAAAAATCCTAGATAATTCATGGAACCTCTTCCTATACTTGTGTGTAAATGGGTTGATATTACGACGAAATTTATCATGGTTATACAAAATACTCCCAGAAAAAATGATGGAATACGGGTTATTTTTAATCTTCTAACCTAAAAATAAAATTTTCTTAATATAAGTAAATATTTAAAACATTAACATTTAACAGGACTATATATTAATGAATTTTTAAAACTTCATTGTGTTCCCTGATCTATTTCTGCAGACCATGATCCTTGTCTCACATCTCAATTCTAGAAAAATATTTAGAAGGCCCTTGATAATGAGCTTCATTTGAGATATATTTACGTCCTTCATAATGATAGACAATCGGAGCAGACTATTGAAACATTAAAAGACATGTTGATATCTTATTCACATGACTTTCAATGTATGTTGGATTAGTATTTACCGCTAGTAGAATTTTCCAATCACAACAGATTCCATTTAAGTATTCAGATGTCACTATATGAAGAGTTATATTGAAATAGTAGTAGTACATAGAATTTTTGGGATGATGTAGGTGGAAGAAAACTCATAGGTCCAAAACATACTGAGGAAACAATGGAAAAGGTAAATACTATTCCGACCCATATCAAAACATCTCAAAGTAGAAAAAAGAAGATATGCCAGAAAATTGAAGGAAGGATTTTGAATTAAAAGTGGAAGATCATGGCTTATTGACGATATCTCCTTGGAAGGGTTTTTTACAATTATATAAGGAGGGTAAATTAAGTCTCAGGTACATCAGACCTTTTGAGATTCTAGAACTAATTGGAGCTATATCTTATTGTTTCACAATTCCACTAAGTATTTCCAAAGTTCATAATGTGTTCCACATATCATTGTTAAGGAAATACATTCTAGACCCAATGCATGTATTCAATAAAAAATAAATAGAACTGGAACCCAATATGTCATATTAGGAAGAGCATATCAAGATTCTTGATACAAGAGAACAAGTGTTGATAAATCAGATGACTCGTCAGGTAATGGTATTTGGAGAAACCATTAAATGGAAGAGGTGATATGAGAATATGAAGAACATATAATGAATAACCACCCAAATTAATTTGTAAAGTGATATTATATAATTTTCTAGGAAAACATTATTTGAATTAGGGAAGAATGTGACACCCCATGATTCTATGATACACTTCTTCTTTAATATTTCAGTAGCTTTTGATGCACGCAACATTAAGTTCAAGCACACAAAGAATAGCCATTTTAAAAGAGGGTATAAATAGTATTAACCACATTTTTAATTTTATATAATCCATAAAATTATAATATTCCTCTCATGTGTTTCTTTTACATAATATAAGAACAAATTCCATTTTCTGAATAGAAGAAGTATTTTTTAAAAATATAGTTTTACAACATTTTAATAGAAAACCCATTTTAAAATACAATATTTTATAATTTTAAATATTAAATTTGAAAATATAACCTAATTATTTAGAAGTGGGACAAAAAAATTTAGTTTGGACACATTTTTTATCTTTTTTGGATAACATTCATATTTTAGTGAATAGTGAAAATACTGCATTTTAATTCAAGTAGTTTTTTTCTAATTTATTAACATTATCAGTTATACTTTTAGTTGGTTTTAAAGTATATTTGTATTATTTTTTTATCATTTAATATAATTCAGCCCATTGATATTATTTTCAAATTAAAATTAGATACAAACACATGACAATATTTGATGGGTTTTACTTTTAAAAAGCATATTTTCTTGTTTTGTCAATAGGGATAAATTTTAAATTGATTACTACAACTATTGTGTTTCAAATTTTTCAAAATGGATGCCATATTTGGAATCAGTGAGTCTATATTATTTTAATTGGTTACTTTTATTTATTGAATATTATGAATAATAACATTTTTCTATTAATGCATTTAAGGGTAAATCAGGTATTTATAGGTAAAAATAAAATTATAAAATAACCCTAACACTGATAAAAATAATATTAGATGAATAAATTAGACCCTTATAACCTATTTTTATAAATGTACCCATTTAATGGACCGTTTCACATGAATATGACATGACTATTATTATAAATAATTAATGTGACAAAATGTCCCACTATTATTTCTAATAAGCACAATTATTTTAATAAAGATATATCCTGGATAAAAAATAGATTATTAATATTATATGTAAAGATAACAGAATTAAATACGTTTCATATATTTATTTTTTATTTTTATAGATTATATATGTACCATTAATGATGACACAATAGTGATGCATACATTATTTGATTAATAGAAATATCAATTAAATTATATTACAAATATTAAAATAAATATAATTTTACTTAATTAATTAACTAAAAGAAATTTATCGATAAAATATACATGTTCTTGAAATATTTTAAATACTTTTTTATAAGTTATCATTATGGTTTATATTTTTAAAAATGAAAATATTGAATAGTATAAAATTGATATAAACAATAATTTAAAATAAATAATATTTCATTAAAATATATAAAATTAAAAAAAATATTAAGTCTGGACAAATAACTATTATAGTGTTAAATATATTATATATGATCCAATTGAAATTATATTAACTATTATAGTATCTATATTAACCCAATAGTATAAAAATATAAGTAAACACAGTAAGATTTAAAGTGCTTAACTATGACTTAATCCCAAAATATAAGGTTAATTTTGTGAACATAAATTATCTAAAAAACATTGGTTGATGAAATTTATAAACCATACATATATTTCCCTCAAAATAAATAACTTTTTATCTATTTGAAATCTAAAATTAATTTATAATAAATTATTGTTTTAAGATCTCCCAAAAGTTCCCCTCACCCCAATTAAAAAAGGAAACTTCTCATTATCTTTAATTAACACATCTAAAAAACTTTTTATCTGCCAAAACATTACAATTTATTCTCAAAACATCCCTTAATACATCCTACAATCTATTAATTGGACATAATGCCATATTATGGTGTCCTTTTGTGCAAACTAAAAAAGAGATACCTGAAAAAGAGGTCATCGTTTTATCACATCTTTCAATGTTCTTTTCTTATTCTACGTCCTCTTTCTAGGTGGTTTATATACCTATGTAAAAAATCCATCATCATCCATATAATTATTTGTTATTTCAATCATGATACAACTATATTACTCATTTTATCCATCATATGAATAATAATATCACCATGTACGTGTACGTACGCCTTACGATCTCCATGTTGTGGTGTAATTTGTTATTCAAAACTATTTTATTTAGATGAGTATAAAGATGATTAAGATGGATATAAATAATTAATATAACATTATAATTATTTTAAAAATTAATATACAGTCTAATTCCATACCATTTCACCATCAAGGGAATGATACCACAACTCATGCATACGTAAGGCCTACCGTCTCTATGACGCGGTGAGATTTATTATCTATGTTAGCAATTCAAGAATAATTATAAAATTTATAGGATGAGTAAAAATAATAATTATGAACTTAATGTAATTATAGATACGAATAAAACACATCCCATTCATAATAAACATGATTTACATGACAAACTAGGTGTAGAAAACGAAGCAGTAACACTTGAGATGACAACAATAATGAAATATTATTGAAAAAGGGATATAATAGGATAATATATGATATTATAAATATGGGTATGGTATGAATATAATTTAATAACATTGTTTAACCATTATATATGAGTCTAACTCAACCTTGACTAAATTATTGTACAATTTAAGGGTTAATTTTACAATCTCATTATTATCTGAGGTTGTTTATACATAAGTATCTACTGGGAAATCATTATCATCAATGCCCATGTTTCTTAAAATGTATTTCAAAAAATTATGTACTATTCTTTACAGCCATGTTTACCCATTTTATAATTTTTATAAAATGTTTTGAATGGAATATTTCCATCGTTTACCAAATAAGTTACTTTATGACCTTTTCACAAAATTAAGGAAAGAATATTTTTTTAACATATACGGCGAGAGTAGCTATTTTCCACCATTATGACGCCTTTAAATTTTGAATCATCCCTTATAATCATACATTTTTATTTTTAAAATAAATGTTTTCTTTTATAATTGTGTGTCTTTTGAATGATTTCAAATTAAAATAGTTACATTTTTCTCAAAGAGTTTCAATGATTTTATTAGATTATTTTCATCTATGTCAACTTTGTTGGATTTTATGATTAATTGAGGTTTATTTATTATGATAAAATCTTTCATATTGTATTTAATGTTTTATTATGTGTTTGACTATGGAAGTTCTATTTTGATACCATTCAAGGTTTATTATCACACCTCAGCAACGGGCTACCCTGAAGCTAGTGCGGAGCTAAAATAAAACATGGTGTATAGAATTTTTATAAAAAGAACAACTGAAAACAAACACAAATTCTCTAATGGAGAGGAATGTTTTTGTTTAGGTCCTTGAGAACTAGATACAATTAATAAGTTTTATTCAAAACAGAAAAAAATGACTCCATTAAGAAGTCATCAAACAAAGGGACTCAAATATACTAAACTTGTAAAAGAAAACAGATTGAAAATATAGGGTCAGCCTACGAATGCCCTGTAAGGGGTTTTAAAATAATATACCAATTGAAACATTTTTAAAACATTCCTTTAAAATTATTCATAAAAAATTTCACCAGGAATACTATAACATATGTATCATAACATAACAATTTGTCTAAGAATTAAAAGAGCACATTCCAAGGATTACTAGTAGAGTTAAAAGGAAACATGTTGTAGTTATAGTAATGATCAAACAAAACATAGGGTGTAAAGAATAATAAGTAAAACTAATTATAACATTAATGGGTATTACATGTGAATATGAATGTAAAAAATTTAAAACTAAGAGTAATACATGACTAGATTTGTGCATCAATAAAATAATAACATCAATTTCATCCTTTAATACTGTGAAACATACATTGGATAATAAATATATGAGTATTGAATAGTTAATAAACCTTAGGCCTTTACTACATCTGATTCTCATAAATAAATCTCTTTAACCAAGAATATTCTACTAGTCGAGTATTCTTTTGGTTAATTTAATTATATAGTTATAATGAGGAAAGTGCATATGCATGACTGTGTCAAGGACTTGGACAAGACCTCTAATGATTAAGGCCTTTTCCAAAATCTATAACTCATAATTGGGAAATGCCTCAACCAATTCCATGACTAGTTGTCCCATGATACCCATCGATGAATCAAGGGGATATAGCGGGCCCCACCAATCACAAAATAAGTCCAATGAATTCCTCATATCTCGAAATCAAAGTGATCACGCCACTTTGACTTATTAAATTACTTATCACATATCATTCTAAGTGTCACATATTCTTATTTCACATTATTCATTGTGTCCCATATAATCTTGAATAATTTAATTTCTTATTATGCATTATTCAATGTTTCCCATACCACTTTGAATCATTTAACTTCTTTATTCCATAAAAGGACATTTAAGTATGATTACATTCTTTAGTATTTACATATACAAACTGAATCATACATATATGTGTTAATACAATCAATGCATGAAAATAATGACAAGTATGGTGGGAAACACACATGTCAATAACTAAAGAACATTAAACACAAGTTTATCATATAAAATGGCAGTCCCTAAAATCCTTATTATGAATGTAACCATTTTATATTTCAGAATGCACAATTCTAAAATTAGGATAATTTTCATTCACATTTAAAACACATGCTGAAAAATGGACCTATTTATCAAAACATAACACAATGATTGAAAACATTTTTGCGGAAAATTAAAGTGTTCTAGAAAAAGAAATATTTCATGAAAATAATTATAATGACTCATACTTTACATACATGGTTATTACTTCAAAATTTAAGCATACTTATTACAACATATAACAAAACCATGAAAGAACCGTATAGGTATAGTGTCTTTAGAAACTGGGAAACATAAACAACTGGTTCATAAAGCATCTACACTGTCTCCCATTTATTTCATCATATCTAGAGTCCCTATTGGCATATCCTACTTAATAACCTTCTTCCTAACATGGGGGAAAGAAAACATACAAAAGGGTGATCTAAAATGCTCAGTAAGGGTAAACAAAAGAAAAATCAATCACATCATATTCATAAGAACATAACAATTTGGAAATCTTACCCTGCAAAAGAGATCATAATTTCATAACATGGGATAAATCATGGTAGTGAAATGTAATCACAATAATCATAACTTAAAACATGAAACTTTGTCGCATACACACATAATCATAGAGAATCATTTCTTATTAGTCAAGACTCATTGCCAAGACTATCTTAGTGGACAAAGTCCATTTCTGAACCGAGTTCATTCCTCGTTTCATTCCTGTTTCACTGAACCAGTTTAACCTGTTGTTCCAGCCATGTCTATCTCATGAGATATAAAATCTTTACGCAATGCATTGAAAGGAGATATAGGTCCCACCCATCTCATAATGATACCATTCTTATGTGTTCCACAAAATCATAAACCATACATCATAGCATATCCCATGTAATAAAAATGGGATTCTTAAACATCGTGACATCATAAAACAATTCATATAAGATAAAGGAATTCATCAAAATAATTCCATCACAACATAATCAAATCAATGTAATAATAGGGATAGAAACAGAACCCTTTATTATCTTAGATGTAAAATAATTTTGATAAAACACTTGAACTCCATTCTTGAGGAAAATATCCTTTCTACCTCAAAAACATTTTTCCTTTCTTAACATGACATACAATTTTAAACTAAAAGAAGTTGATTAAAAATAAACTTCAAAACGTGTAATGGAAGATTCTTGGAAATAATGTTTTAAAAATCCATTCATTCCGTATAAGTTAAATAAAACATTCTTCTCATACTTTTGTCGGAAAAGTCAAAAAGTACCACGTATGAAAAACGACAAAAGATTCCTTTCATATCATTTACTAAAAATTCACCGAAGAGTAAAATTGGATATAAACTATTGTATAAGGATATAAATATTACATATTGAGGAAACATGGATGTGGATGATAAATATTCCCCAGTAAATTCTGAAGTATAAACAATCTCGGATAAAAATTGAGATTGCGATATTTTCCCTTACCTTAGGTCCGATTTGCTTTGTAAGTGTCCGAACCTCCTGTATAATGATTTAAATAATGTAATTGACTTATTCTAGAATCATACTCATTGTTATGATATGATATATGGTCATATTATTAGCTTCTTATTAGTAATATTTCATTGTTACTTGTTATTCGGGTGTTTATTGCTTTTTGTTCTTATGCGTGTTTTGTCGAATAAATTCTTATTCTTCTTTTTGGGTTATAGATACCTCATTTAAATAATGGTATTAGTGTAATATATATCATATTCATTAATTAAATTCATTTATATAACCATTATGCAATGAAGATCATGTAGAACGAGTCACATCACATCGTGGAGACTGTATTCCATACGTACGCACGAGCGATGATATCATTCGCATGATCGTGAAATTGTAATGGAGTGTATGTATACTATTTCATAATCAATATCACTTTACAATAATAATTTATATTTATTATTTACACCATTATACCCATCCAAGTAAGGTGGTGGTGGAAAATAGATTACACCACGGTGTGGAGACGGTATTCCGTACGTACACACGCGCGGTGATTTCGTTTTTCGTAGGATGGATATATGGTGAAATAGGGTTGTTTCATACTTATAATAAAATATCAGTATATTAGTGATACTGATGTTATTTATTCATAATGAAACAACTAAATAAGAAGAAGTGGAAGAAGAAATAAAGTTGAAGGAATCGGTAACGGACATTACCACTTCTTTGAAGCGCTTCTTTGAGACCTCCTTTTAGGGAACTACAATTGGTCTTTGAAGAAGACCAGGCCATCTAGGATGTTTCTAGGTAAGTGGAGAAGAGAATTTGGCAGGGTTTGTATGAGCTTGATGGCTCAATGCGGTGTGAGGAAGAGAGGGAGGAGGTGCCCTTTTATAAGGGAGGAGAGGGGCACCTTTGGAAAAACTAACAATATTATTGTATTATAAAGTCATATTCGGTTTAAAATAGCTCCAAATTGATTTATTTCAAAGATAAGGTAGGGATGGGTCTAAATACTCTTATCCAATATAATTTAGACAAGTTTAGGTTCCTATTTTAACCTTATCATTTAGATTTAACTTTAAGTTAAATAATTTTACTTTTACCGTGTCTTTTTGTGTTCTTACACTATAAGGTTAATAAACATACTATAACAAGACAAAAGAACCCCAACTTGTTCATTATTAATATATATAACCTTATCTAAGTCATTTGGCCGAACCTTAGATTTTTCGGAATAAAATAACAATTAATAATATAATATTTGTTTTAAAAACTATTTTATGTCAATTTTGATACTATTTGGTAATTGATTTTTATGAAAATCATAACAGAAATATTAGTTCGAGAAAAGTTCATTAAATAAATACTAACATGTCTTATTGGTATATAAAATTAATTTAATTCATAAAAAGTCTCAAATTACATTTATTTGGGTATTTATAACATCAATTATGTCAATATTTCATTAATAAGATAATTACTGCATCATCGTTGTGTCTTAAATAAATTAAATTATTTAATGTCTAAAAATTACAAATAAAATATCATTATGTAGGAAAGCTTTCTATATTTCTAATGAATATTTATAGTCGAATTTATCTTATGTATAACCCTATATTAAAAATTATTTACTTATTAAACTTTGATTTTAACTATTTTAACCCTTCTTTAAATAAATTAATAATAAATGTCCTAATCTAATCCAAGTGGGCCTAAATGGTAATATTTTATTCCTAAGTTGTTTTTGGTCTATCTAAACTTATCCAATAGAATTAGGACATGTGTTAGGGTAATAATAATATCATTTTTACTCTTAATTACCCTATTTACTTTTAACCGTGGTAAATAAAAGTAAAACGCTACTATTCACCAAAATTTATTTTCATCTCATTGAACCACATTTTACATACTGACATCAACTGTGTCTCTCGGATTGATGAAATTCCACTGACAGAAGCGGTAAAATTACGTTTTATGTAAATTTGCAAATTCTCCTAGGAGGTGGGTAAAAGACAGTGAAAAGTTCAATAAAATTTTTATATATCTAAAAATATTATAAAATTACTCCAATGAATTTCATTGAACTTATATAGGTATTACGTATCAATTTTGACCTTAAATAAATTTAAATAAAATAAATAATTATTTAAATAAAAAGTTGGTTTTTAAATAGTAACCCAGTGTTTTCACTATTCATCAAAAATTGAAAGATTCCAGAAAAATACAAAAATTTCACCATAGGCTGATTTCGATATTCCAAATCAAAAAAAGAAGTCCATTTTGAAATATAAAATTTACAAAATTTGAAAAAGTGGTTATTACTATTCATAATGGCTAGTTTTAATAATATTTTAAGAGCATATCATTGTTTAGTGAAACTCGGTATTGCGTATAACGCAAGCTATCAAGTAAGGTCGTGATTGCATTTAAAGCAAGCCAAGATAGTGTTGTGTGTAGTGAAAGATTCCTTTGATGATTTATATGAAATAAAAACAAAATATTTCTTATAAAAGTCTCGGGTGTTACATTCTACCCCCCTTAAAATGAATTTCTCCCTCAAAATTCATCACTTGTAACAAATAGATGAGGATACCTCTCCCTCATCATATCCTCAAGCTCCCATGTAGCTTCTTCTAATTGGTGGTTCCTCCATAAAACTTTCACCAAGCGATTGGTCTTGTTCCGTAGGAAGTTTCCTCTACGATCCAGAATCTCTATCGGCTGTTCTTCATAAGAAAGATCTTGTTCCAGCGGTACAACTTCTGAGCTGAGTACATGTGAAGGATCAGGTATGTACTTTCCCAGGAGAGATACATGGAACACATTGTGAACTTGAGAGAGATTCGGTGGAAGCGCCAATCGGTCACTACCTTCCCAACACGATCAAATATTTCTAAGGGACTGATATATCTAGGGCTCAACTTTCCCTTCTTTCCAAATCTCATGACCCTCTTCCAGGGAGATATTCGTAAGAACATTTTATCACATACTTCAAACTCTATGTCTTTTCTTCGGTTGTCAGAATAACTTTTTTGTCGACTCTGAGCTACTCTTATGTGTTGTTGAATAGATCTGACCTTTTCTGCCATCTCATCAACAAGATCAGGTCCTAATAGCTTTCTTTCCCCAACTTCATCCCAGCAAGTTGGAGTCCTGCATTTCTTTCCATAGAGAGCTTCATAAGAAGCCATCTGAATACTGGAGTGAAAGATATTATTATAAGAAAATTCCACCAAAGGTAGGTGTTGATCCCACTAACCTTTGAAATCCATAGAGCAAGCTCTCAACATATCTTCTAGAGTTTGAATCGTCCTCTCAGACTGACCATCTGTCTAAGGATGATAAGCAGTGCTGAAACTCAACTCTGTATCTAGAGTATGCTGAATAATTCACCAGAACATTGAGGTAAACCTCGGATCCCGATCAGATATAATAGAAAGTGGTACTCCATGCATTCTTACCACTTCATTTACATATATCCTGGCAAGCTAATCCAGAGAGAAATCCTCTCTAATATCAAGGAAGTGTGCAGACTTTGTAAGACGATCAACTATGACCCAGATAGCATTATTTCGTTTGGTGGTTTTAGGAATTTTGGTGACAAAGTCCATAGTTATGTTTTCCCATTTCCATTCGGGTATGGGTAATGGTTGTAACATTCCCTTAGACTTCTGTCTCTCACCTTTAACTTGCTGACAAACCAATCATCAAGAGACATATTCAGCAACATCTCTTTTCATGCCATCCCACCAGAAGTACTCTTTCAGGTCCCTATACATCTTCGTTCTTCTAGGATGAATAGAGAATGAAGAACTATAAGCCTCATCCATCAGCTCCTTCTTTAATTCGGGGATGGGAGGAACACAAACCCGATTCCTGAACTTTATTATCCCATCACAATCAAGGTTTAATTCAGGAACATTTCTCACCTTCTTTTGTAACTCCACATCTTCTTTCTATGCCTATTTAATCTTCACATGTATAGATGGTTGAACATTCATTTGAGAAAGATAAGATTTTTCCCCTTCCATTATAATTCCAAGATCCATCCTTTGTAAATCCATAAATATTGGATCTTTTGTGATCCTCATCATGGATAAACTGGCATGGTCTTGTCGACTTAATGCATCTGCCACCTTGTTTGCTTTCCCAGGGTGGTAATGAATTGAGCAGTCATAATCCTTAATCAGCTCCAACAATCTTCTTTGGCGCATATTCAACTCCTTTTGTGTGAAAATATACTTTATACTTTTATGATCAGTATAAATGTCACACCTTTCTCCATAAAGATAATGCCTCCAAATATTTAATGCAAAGATTACCGAAGCTAACTCCAAATCATGAGTTGGGTAATTTTGCTCATGTATTTTCAACTGTCATGAGGCATAAGCTATCACCATATCATTTTGCATAAGAACACACCCCAATCCCTTCTTGGATGCATCACTGTAGATCACAATCCTTTCTCCACTACAAGGCAGTGTGAGAACAGGTGCATTGGATAACCTTCTTTTCAACTCCTTGAAATTCTCTTTACATTCCTCCATCCAAACAAACTTAACTCCTTTTTGAGTCAACTTGGTGAGTGGATTAGATAATCGTGAGAAATCATTCAGAAAACATCGATAATATCCAGCCAAACCAAGAAAACTTCGGATCTCAGTTACTGTTGTTGGTCTCGACCATCTTTTGATAACCTCTATTTTTGCTGGATCCACCGATATCCCCTCTTTTGAGATTATGTGACCCAAAAATGAAAATTTTTGAAGCCAAAATTCACACTTGGTAAATTTGGCATAAATCTTCTCCTTTCTCGAGGACTTCAATATAATTCTCAAGTGATATTCATGTTCTTCCTTTCTCTTTGAATAGACAAGAATATCGTCTATAAAGACTACCAAAAACTGATCAAGATAGTATCTAAAGACTCTATTCCTTAGATCCGTGAACATAGCAGGGGAATTAGTAAGACCAAATGGCATCACTATAAATTCACAGTGCCCATACCTTGTACGGAAAGCCGTCTTTGGTATATCCTCCCTTTTTACCCTTAATTTATGATACCCTGAACGAAGATCAATCATGGAAAAGTATTGAGCTCCACATAGTTGTTCAAATAAGTCATCAATGCATGGGAGAGGATATTGGTTCTTGATAGTGATCTTGTTAAGTTCTCGATAATCAATGCAGAGTCTCATTGATCCATGTTTCTTCTTAAAAAACAGAACAGGTGCTCCCTAAGGTGACGCACTAGGGCGTATGAATCCCTTATCAATATTCTCTTAGAGTTGCTTCTTCAATTACTGCAACTTAATTGGGGCAATTCTATAAGGTGTCTTTGAAATAGGCAAAGCACCCGGTACGAGTTCTATTGAAAACTCAACTTCACAATTTGGTGGAAGACCCAGTAATTCCTCCGGAAAGACATTGTCAAACTCCCGTACAATGGGAATATTATTAATCATGAGTTTCTCACCGACCATTTGAGATAAATAACCATAATTTAGTGCAATCAAGACCCATAAGATGGAAGAAATTTCCACTGGAAGGTTATGTTCATCCTTGCATCGACAGACGATCATAGATTAATCTAGAATATGAAATGTGACTTACCTTCTTTGGCAAATGATATGATATCCATATAAAGAAAGCCAATCCATGCCAAGAATCACATAAAATTCCACTATAGGAAGGACCACAAGATTTTCAGGAAGCACTTTCCCACAAACTTCAATCGGAGAAGAATTATAAACTTTTTATGCGACTGTTGTGCCATTAGGGGTTGTCACAGCTAACTCAACATCTAATTGTTGAGGTAATACGATGATACCCTTAGAAACTTCTTCAGAAATAAAAGAGTGGGTGGATCCATAATCAAATAAAACATTTTCTACTTTAGAGTAGATGGTAAGTGTTCCTTTCACCACTTCGTTATCGTACTCCACATCGCTGATAGAAATTGCATGTGACTTTCCTTTGTCTTTGGCCTTAAGAGTTTGCTGACGTCGACCATCATCATCAACCCTTGGATTTGGTCATTGATTGGCATAATTCCCCATCTCCTTTCACTTGAAACATTGACATGTAGTAGGTTCATTCTGTGTATCCCTTCCTTTGTTTGCATCATTAGAAATCTTCTTCCCATCATTGCGGCATTCAAATTCCCGATGACCTTCCTTTCCACATTTGAAAAATTTACTTGTCCCTTTAAGACAACTCCCTCCATGTTTCTTTCCACACATTGAGCATAAGGGAAATCTCATCTTCTTTTCAGTGTGATCTTTATATTTTCCTTTGAATTCCATTTTCCTCTTCTTATCAAACCCAGATGACTGATGGGTTTCTCCAATATCCATCTCAACTTTGAGATCACATCGAACGATTTCCTCGTAGCTATTGAAGTCCCTTATGGATAACGCCCTTCGAAGACTTGGTTTTAAGACACTAAAGAATCGATCGATCTTACTCCCAGATTGGATAATAATCCCAGAATCATACCTTGCAAGTCTTGTAAAATTTTCTTCAGAGGTACCAACAGATTCATCATCCTTTTGCATTAGTTCAAGAAATTCCTTCTCCATCTCTGTTCGGAGAATACGAGGGAAGTACTTTTTCAAAAATAAGTTCTTGAACTCGTCCCATTACATGGACTCAATTTCATCTATTGGCCTCATATTCTTGATAAGATTCCAACACTGATCAGCATCACCTTCCAAACGATACACTGCTAAGATGACTTTATCATGTTCAGAACATTGAAGAACTGAAAATATCTTTTTAGTAGTACTGATCCATTGTTCAGCAACTAATGGATCAGTAGACCCGTTAAATGAAGGTGGACGATGTCTCATGAAGGATTCAACAGAATGTTGCTCCTTCCTTTGCTTGTTTGGAAGTACAACATGATTCATAGCTTGAGAAAGTTGTGTGAGCATGTTTACAAGATTTTTCATTCCATCTCCCATAACGTTTGGTTTCTCAGGGGGATAATCATTGCATTGCCCGTCACATTCCGCATTAACACGGTTCCTTCGGGTTCCAACCATTGACTAAAACCAAGAATAATAATGTGAGCAACACTAATTATAATAGGAAAAACACATAATCAAGAATAAAATTTCACACTTAAGGTCTTATCCTAGGTTATTCATGGCCATTTATAAAACACTAAGATTGTGCTCTATGCATAGACTTATCCTTAGAATTCTTAATAAGGCTTTCACATCCTAGTTTCCAATGGTTGACTATACCTTTCCTCTGATACCAACTATAACGACCCATACATTACATACATGGTTATTACATCAAAATTTAAGCATAGTTATTACAACATATAACAAAACCATGAAAGGAACGTATAGGTATAGTGTCTTTAGAAGCTGGGAAACATAAACAACTAGTTCATAAAGCATCTACACTATCTCCCATTTATTTCATCATATCTAGAGTCCCATTTGGTTTATCCTACTTCATAACCTTCTTCCTGGCCTGGGGGAAAGAAAACATACAAAAGGGTGAGCTCAAATGCTCAGTAAGGGTAAAAAAAAGAAAAATCAATCACATCATATTCATAAGAACATAACAATTTGGAAATCTTACCCTGCAAAAGAGATTATAATTTCATAACATGGGATAAATCATGGTAGTGAAATGTAATCACAATAATCATAACTTAAAACATGAAGCTTTGTGGCATAAACACATAATCATAGAGAATCATTTCTTATTAGTCAAGACTCATTTCCAAGACTATCTTAGTGGACAAAGTCCATTTCTGAACCGAGTTCATTCCTCGTTTTAGTCATGTTTCACTGAACCGGTTTAACCTGCCGTTCCAGCCATGTCTATCTCATGAGATATAAAATCTTTACCCAATGCATTGGAGTGAGATATAGGTCCCACCCATCTCATAATTACACCATTCTTATGTGTGCCACAAAATCATAAACCATACATCATAGCATAACCCATGTAATAAAAATGGGATTCTTAAACATCGTGACATCATAAAACAATTCATATAAGATAAAGGAATTCATAAAAATAATTCCATCACAACATAATCAAATCAATGTAATAATAGGGATAGAAACAGAACCCTTTATTATCTTAGATGGAAAATAATTTTGATAAAAAACATGAACTCCATTCTTGATGAAAATATCATTTCTACCTCAAAAACATTTTTCCTTTCATAACGTGTCATACTATTTTAAACAAAAAGAAGTTGATTAAAAATAAACTTGAAAACTTTTAAAGGAATCTTCTTGGAAATATTGTTTTAAAAATACATTCATTCCGGAAAATTTAAGAAAACATTCTTCTCATACTTTTGTCACAAAAGTTAAAAAGTACCTCGTACGAAAAACGACAAAAGATTCCTTTCATATCTTTTACTAAAAATTAACCGAAGGGTAAAATTGGATATAAACTATTGTATAGGAATATATATATATATTACATATTGAGGAAACATGGATGTGGATGATAAATATTCCCTAGTAAATTCTGAAATATAAACAAACTCAGATAAAAATTGAGATTGCGAGATTTTCCCTTACCTTAGGTCTGATTTTCTTCGTAAGTGTCCAATACTCATGTATAATGATTTAAATAATGTCATTGACTTATTACTGAATCATATTCATTGTAATGATATCATATATGGTCATATTCTTAGCATCTTATTAGTAATATTTCATTGTTACTTGTTATTCGGGTGTTTATTGCTTTTTGTTCTTATGCGTGTTTTGTCGAATAAATTATTATTCTTATTTTTGGGTTATAGATACCTAATTTAAAGAATGGTATTAGTGAAATATATATCATATTTATTCATTAAATTCATTTATATAACCATTATGAAATGAATATCATGTAGAATGAGTCACATCACATCGTGGAGACGGTATTCCGTACGTACGCACGAGCGATGATATCGTTCCCATGATTGTGAAATTGTAATGGAGTGTATGTATACTATCTCAGAATCAATATCACTTTACAATAATAATTTATAGTTATTATTTACACCATTATACCCATACAAGTAAGGTGGTGGTGGGAAATAGATTACACCACAGCGTGGAGACGGTATTCCGTACGTACACACGCGCGGTGATTTCGTTTTCCGTAGGATGGATATATGGTGAAATAGGGTTGTTTCATACTTATAATAACATATCAGTATATTATTGATACTTATGTTATTACTCCATAATGAAACAACTAAAGAAGAAGAAGTGGAAGAAGAAATAAAGTTGAAAGAATCGGTAACGGACATTACCTCTTCTTTGAAGCGCTTCTTTGAGACCTCCTTTTAGGGCACTATAATTGGTATTTTAAGAAGACCAGGACCTCTAGGATGTTTATAGGGAAGTGTAGAAGATAATTTGGCAGTGTTTGGCCTAGCTTGAAGGCTCAAAGTGGTGTGAGGAAGAGACGGAGGAGGTTCCCTTTTATAAGGGAGGAGAGGGGCACCTTTGGAAAAACTAAAAATATTATTTTATTATAAAGTCATATTCGGTTTTAAATAGCTCAAAATTGATTTATTTAGAAGCTAAGGTGGGGATGGGTCGAAATAATCTCATCCAATATAATTTAGAAAAGTTTAGGTTCCTATTTTAACCTTATCATTTAGATTTAACTTTAAGTTAAATAATTTTACTTTTACCGTGTCTTTTTGTGTTCTTACACTATAAAGTTAATAAACTTACTGTAACAAGATAAACGAACCCCAAGTTGTTTATTACTAATATATATAACCTGATCTAGGACATTTGGCCGAACCATAGATTTTTAGAAATAAAATAAGAATTAATAATATAATTTTTGTTTTAAAAACTATTTTAGGTCAATTTTGATACTATTTTGTAATTGATTTTTGTGAAAATACTAATAAAAATATTAGTTTGTAAAAAGTGAATTAAATCACTAATAACATGTCATTTTAACATAGAAAATTATTTTAATTCATAAAAAGTCTCAAATTACATTTATTTGGGTATTTATAACATCAATTATGTCAATATTTCATTAATAAGGAAATTACTGCATCATCATTGTGTCATAAATAAATTAAATTATTTAATGTCTAAAAATTACAAATAAAATATAATTATGTAGGAAATACTTTTATATTTCTAATTAATATTTATAGTCGAATTTATCTTATGTATAACCCTATATTAAAAATTATTTACTTATTAAACTATGATTTTAACTATTTTAACCCTTCTTTAAATAAATTTATAATAAATGTCCTAATCTAATCCAAGTGGGCCAAAATGGTCATATTTTATTCCTAAGGTTGTTTTTGGTCGAATTAAACTTATCCAATATAATTAGGACATGTGTTAGGGTAATAATAATATCATTGTTACTCTTAATTACCCTATTTACTTTTAACCGTGGTAAATAAAAGTAAAAAGTTACTATTCACAAAAAATTATTTCCATCTCATTGAACCGAATTTTACATACTTACAACAACTGTGTCTCTATGATTTTTAAAATTCCACTCACTAAAGCGGTAAAATTAGGTTTTACGTAAATTTGCAAATTCTCCTAGGAGGTGGGTAAAAGACGGTGAAAAGTTCAATAAAATTTGTATATATCTAAAATTATTATAAAATTACTCCAATGAATTACATTGAACTTAAATAGGTATTATGTATCAATATTGACCTTAAATAAATTGAAATAAAATAAATAATTATTTAAATAAAAAGTCGGCTTTTAAATAGTAACCTAGTGTTTTCACTATTCATCAAAAATTGAAAGTTTCCAGAAAAATACCAAAATTTCACCCTTGGATAATTTCGATATTCCGAATCCAAAAACGAAGTCCATTATGAAAAACAAAATTTAAAAAATTTCAATAAGTGGTTATTACTATTCATAAAGGCTAGTTTTAATAATATTTTAATAGCATATCGTTGTTTAGTGAAACTCGGTATTGCCTATGACGCAGGCTATCAAGGAAGGTCGCGATTGCGTGTAAAGCAAGCCAAGATAGTGTTGTGTGTAGAGAAATATTCCATTGATGATTTATATAAAATAAAAACAAAATATTTCTTATAAAAGTCTCGGGTGTTACAAGAAGGCATTAATAAGAATACATTTGAAACATATTTTCTACAAATATGAGGGCATACACTAGGGTAACTATTGTTCTTGTTTAAATGTGGGTCAAAAATAAAATTATATGAACTACATAAACACAAAGTGTATACATGAAATTTTCTATACCAACACAATTTTTAATAAATTATTATGATAATTATAGATTCTTATTTGAATCAACAAAATTGGTTTTTCTGAAAACTAAATCAGTTTAAGATTAAAACCTAGAGGTATATATATTCATATAACCGTATATATATGATCCAATTAAACACAACAACTTTGAATACATACCATGTAGAATAAAAGTATGTTCACCACATTAGAATGAATTTTGAACAAAGATGGTTTGTAACATTTTAAATATAAGTAACTATATATATACTCAATAAATTTGTATATATGTATATTTTTTAGAAAATAACCTTGTTATGACCCTTAATTACCACATGTTTTTTGAAAACATTAATTATATATTAATGTTCAATGTTAAAAGACTTAAAACTAGTTCTAATAGGAGAGTTACATTAACTATATGAATATATATATATATATAACTGATATACAATGTACATAAATAAGTTTTTTCATGAGAAATATGATCCCTAACATTTTAAAAAAACTACATAAACCTTGAGACTCAAAATACAAGAGTCTTAGAATTGGAATAAGAGAGGTTTATCTGAACCATATGTTTATATATACATATATATATGGGTATACACATATATATATATATATTAAACATCAGAAAGCAACAACAGTTTAAATCCTTGAGCTAGTTTGAAGGAGGAGGAGAGGTCTCGAGGAGATTGAAGGAGGCGTTGGAGAAAGGAGAACTCGTAGGGTTATGGTGATAAATGTGATATATTTATAAAATATAAATAACATATTTTTATTGCTATTTTCATAAAAAAACTGATCCCCACAAGTTTAAAATAAGACCGAGGTGTTGATCTTGTGGAAAACGCATGAAAGGAGGGGCCATCAGGGTCACTGGTGTGGAAGAAAGATGAAAATAAAGTAGCATGGGTTGATGGTTCCGTGCAGGAGGGATGTTGAAGAAGAAGGTGATGGGAATAAAAACTAGAAAATAATGGTTGGCTCAGACTAAATCGTTCCCAGATCTAACGTTTGGGGAATGATCGTGGTTATAAAAGGAATGATCGGTCGAGATTAAATCTCGACTTGATCGAACGGTTACGGTGCGATGCTACATATTAAAAAAATGATAACAGTCATGATTAGATCTCGATCGATTGTATGGAGGTTTAAAACACAAAGGATAAAAAGTGGCTTCTGGGGATCGAGGACTGAACTGAAACCGACATCCCAGATCACGTGCGGCGTGATCTGATGGTCCAAATCAGGTTTTGCATTAAAAACCTCATCCAACATCAAAACAGGGAGAGTTCCACAACTCTTGTACAAGGTGAGGACTCCCAAATGAGGATCAGATTACTCTCTCCCCCCTCTTGGTACCGCTCCGTACTGGGTTCATTGAGGGCGCGCTCCTATGCCCACCCACGCTGTCGTGCTGCCCCGCACGGTGGCATGCTCGGGTCCTCACATATGCACTCGTGCACGCAGAGGGTAAGATTTGATTCCCATACGCATGACTTAGAATGCAACCTACGTGCACACTACCCCTAGGCCATTGCCAGGGGTTATGGGTGAGATTCCTATCAAGGCCTAGAGGGGTTACTTCAATCTATCCCTTGGATAACTGGAGTACTATCCAAAATTTTAACAAAGTAACTGCTTATTTTTTTAAATATAAAAATATTTTTTCATATACTTATATAGGTGTCTTCAATAAAACATGAATTCTCTTTTTATGACTAAACAAGGTCCTAAAACCAACATTTTCCTTTGGTTTATAAATACTCTTGTTTAAAAAAACAAAGTGATGAATCATTGTTCAATACATAATTATTAAAATATTATACTAGTATTAAAAAAATCAAAGACATAGTTTTAGTTAAAACCTAGGTTTAGAAATAAAGATTGAAAACATTTATAAACTCTTTTCAACACAATTGAAATATTTGAAAAGTATTGGAAATACATAAATAATTTTGAAATCACAATATGTATATCTAAAAGAGTTTATATGTTTAAAGTTATAATTTAAATAAATACCTTAATTATTTTGGAAAACTAATTATACCTAGGTATATTAATTTAAACCAACAGAAAGACCAACATCTATTCTTATAGCTGTTAGAAACTCAACAGTCACTTAAAGAGGTAACTATCAGACAATGGCCTTATATAAACATGTATCAGGGTGTTCCATGTTTAAGACTATTTGATGATAATGGTGCTTACAATCCCACTAATTCTCTGTACAACTGTTGTAGTTTTGGTCGTGATGTTTTTTGTCATCAATGACCCAAAGGATCTTCTCTATTTACTAGGTCTCGTTGTTGCATTAGGTGGCCTCCCAGTGGCTCTAATAGGGATTTTAGTATGTATTTTTGGTTAGTTGGATGCTCTTAGTTATGAAGTAATGTAATCAATTCAGTGTTCAATAAAAATGCCTTTGTGTTTATTCTATTATTTTTGTTCGGAAAGTGTGGAAATTAAACATAATAAAACCATAATATTGTTCTTACTTGAGAAATATGTTTTGGGGCATCACAATATCCCCCCTTCAAGGAATTGTGTCCTCACAATTCTAAAATATTCATATACGAACACACTAGAAAAAAAGACTCACATCACCTCCCATATCCCCTTACAATGTCAGCCAATGAGGTCAATCTTCTAAATTCCCCCAAGTGAATCTCTATATTAGTTTCTAATCTCTCTACTTCTTTAACCCAAATACACCGATAGCAACGAGAGCAGCTAAGAGCATCCATATAAAAAAATCATTCGGGTTCTCAAAGGAAGGATTTTTTTTGTGTGGAGATCAGAGATCTAAGAGTGGACTATATATCTATAAATCCCTTAAAAAATATCATGATTGAAAATTTAGATGTCATAGAGCATCACATAGATAGAAAAACATAGGATTTGGTTCATATAGTCTTCTTGGAGGTCACCCTCCAAAGAAACTTCTTGAAATTTCATCAAAGCTTGACAGTTTTCTAACAAGGTGAAACAAAGGAAAAAACCTTCATGGTACTTCTATTGTTTCCTATACATCTCAAATTGGGCCTTTGAAATATGGTGATAGACGTATCTTTCCCCATTGTAGGACGGAGAATATTCGACCTAAGGAATACTTTATAAAATCTTTTTCAAGTTAGGCATAGGTTTGAAAAGGGTTCATAGTCTTCTAAACGTGCCTCAACAATTATGCATTCACGTAATTCGGTATAGAGAGATAAGATGTTGGTTGGTGAACTCACTTCTTCTATCTATAAATTTCAAGAGATATATTTTATTCACCAAGGCATAACCATATCAAAATAGAGACATTATTTGAAATAGCATATTAAAGAATAAAAACATATAACATTATTCATTTATACAATGTTTATAAACCCATGGTGTTACAAAACTACTTTATCACTCTCACAACACTAGTATAGATTTCCTAATGTCCTCTTTTACCAGGTCCACCATCGTCAGAGACTTTGTTTGTAGGTTCTTCCAGTTAGATTGGTCCCCAAAACGTTTCTAAACTACTCAATTTCATTCTCCCAAATACACTTCTCACAGCTTGAGTCAAACTCATGCGGGCAATAGTAGGTCCTCGGAAGGGTGGCACGAGAGGTGTATATTTCGGAGTTATCGGAATGAACATGGTTCTAGTAGACCAATCAGACAATTTTTTTTTCTAAAAACAAGAATTTTAAAGCCTCTCATACATACTAAAACTCAATACATTGAACATATAGGCCACGTGGGGGTTTCCCACCTCTACAGCTTCCTGAAACTTCTCTAGGGCAAGATAACCCTCAAATAGAGTGAATCACATGAAGAGGCCTTCATAGTAACATCCCCTTTGTTCATAAAAATAAAGTTTTGCTCAAGAAATGCGGTAGTAAATGTGACTCAGTCATTGATAAAGTTGAAAATATTTTGGGTTTCTAGACACTTGATAAAGGAATTTACAGGTTAGACACAGGTTTACAAATGGTAGGTACATATGTGAACATGACTGGACAATTATATGTTCTAGTAACTCGGTGGAGAGAGACAAAAGACTCGTTTTGTCTACAATTAGAAAATTTAAGAAAAAATCTACTTAGTAATATATAATCATGCTTTTAATACTGTTCTAATTTTCCAAAGTTTTCTAAACCAATCCTCTGATTCCAACTATCCCACCCCTGCCCCCAGCTACCCGAAGCCGGTACGGAGCAAAAATAAAACATGGTGTGTAAATTTTTTATAAAAAGAACATCTGAAACAAACACACACATGTTCTACAAGGGAGGAACATTTTAGTTTAGTTCCTGGAGAATCAGATAAATTTTTTTCATTTCCTTCAAAACAAAAGAAAAATGTATTCATTAAGCCATCACCAAACAGAGGGACTCAAATCTACTAAACATGTAAAAGAAAATAGATTGAAAATGTTGGGTGAGCATAGGGAAGCCGATTAATGGGTTTTAAAATAATACACCAATTAAAACCATTTGAAAAAATTCCTTTAAAATTATTCGTAAAACATTTTCTCAAGGAATTTTGTAACACATGTATCATAACATAACAAATTTTATAAGAATTTAAATTCACAATTCACGGATTACTAACAGAGTTATAGGGAAACATGTCACAATTATAGGCATGCTCATACAGAACATAGGGTGTACAGAATAATAAGTAAAATCAATTATAACTTCAATGGGTATAACATTTGAATTTGTATGTAAAAAATTTATAACTAATAGTAATACATGATCAGAGTTAAACATAAAGAAAATAATAACTTCAATTTGATCCTTTACTATTGTGAAACATACACTGGCTAATAAATCTTTGAGTACTGAATAATTAATAAGCCATAAGCTTTTACTTCATCTGATTCTCATAAACATAAGCCATTTAACCAAGAATATTCTACTAGACAAATATTCTTTTGGTTAATTAAATTACATATTCATAATGAGGAAAGTGCATATGCCGGACTGTGTCAAGGCCTTTCCCAAAATCCATAACTCATAAATTGGGAAAGGCCTAAGACAATTCCATGACTAGTTGACTCATGAGACATACAGATACATCGAGGGGCTATAGTGGGCCCCACCCGTCACATAATAAGTCCAATGCATTCCTCATATCTCTAAATCAATGTTCTCATACAACATTGATTTATTAAATTACATATCACCTATCATTCCAAGTGTCACATATTCTTATTTCACATTATTCAAAGTGTCCCATATCACCTTGAATAATTTAATTTCTTATTACGTATTATTCAAAGTTTCCCATACCACATTGAATAATTTAAATTCTTTATTCTAAAAAAGTCCATTAAATTTTGATTACATTATTTATTATTTAAATATACAAAGTAAATGATGCATATAATTGTTAATACTATAATTGAGTAACAATAATGACAAGTATGGTATGAAACACATGTGTCAATAACTAAAGAACATCAAATACATGTTTATCACATAAAATGACTATACTTAAATTCCTTATTATGAATGTAAATATTTTATATTATAGAATGCCGAATTCTAAAATTAGGATAATTTTCATTCACATTTAAAACACATGCTGATAAATGGAAATATTTAACAAAATAGAACATAGTGGTTGAAAACATTATTGTGGAAGATTCAAGTGTTCTAGAAAAAGAAATATTTCATGAAAATAATGCATTCATAAGAATAAATTTAAAACATATTATCTTAAAATATGAGGGAATACATTAGGGTAACTATTGTTCTTGTTTAAATGTGGGTCAAAACAAAATTTTATGAATTACATAAACACAAAGTGTATACATAGAATTTTCTCTACCAACAAAATGTTTAGTAAATTAGTATGATAATTATACATACATATTTGAATCAAAAAAATTGTTTTTTAATGAAAACTAAATCATATTAAGAATAAAAACTAAAGGTATATATATATAACTAAATATGTAATCCAATTAAACACAACAACATTGAATACATACCATGTAAAATAAAAGTATGTTCACAACATTAGAAAGACATCTGAACAAATCTAGTTTATTACATATTGAATATAAGTAACTATATATATACTCACTAAATTTGTATATATGTATATGTTTTAAAAAATGAACCTGTTATGACCCTTAATTACCACATGTTTTCCAAAAACACCAATTATACATTGAAGTTCAGTGTTAAAATATATAAAACTAGTTATAATAGGTGAGTTATATAAACTATATGAATATATAAAGATATATATAACGTACATAGAAAGTATATAAATATGTTTTTCATGTGAAATATCTTCCCTCATTGTTTTGAAAATACTACTTAAACCTTGAGACTCAAAACCCAGAAGTATTAGATTCAGTATAGGAGAGGATTATCTCACCCGTAAGGTTATATATATATATATATATATAGGAGTATACATATACATATATATGTATATATTTTCAACATCACAAAGCAAGAAATGTTTAAATCTCTTAATTGGTTCGAAGGAGGAGGAGAGGTCCGGAGGAGCTTGAAGGAGGCACTGGAGAAAGGAGAACCCATAGGGTTTGGGTGACAAATGTGATATATTTATAAAATATTAATAAATATGTTTTTAATACTATTTTCATGGAAAAATAGAGCCTCCTCAGTTTAAAATAAGATAGAGGTGTCGATCTTGTGGAAAACGTGTGGAAGGAGGGGCCATCAGGGTCACGGGTGTGGAAGAAAAATGAAAACAATGTAGTGTGGGATACTCGTTCAGCACATGCTGGAGGTAGAAGAAGAAGGCTACTGGGAAGAAAAAATGGAAAAGAATGGATTTTTTAGATTAAATCTTTCCCTGATCCAAAGTTTGAGGTACAATTGTGGTTATAAAAGGAATGATCAGTCAAGATTAAATATCGACTCGATCGAATGGCTACGACATGATGCTGCATTTTAAAGAAACTTGAATGGTAATTATTAGATCACGATCGATCAGACAATGGTTAAAAACATATATGATAAACCATAGTTGTTGGGGATCAAGGACTGAACCAAAACAGATGGACCATCTCGTGATCAATGAGATTTGATGGTCCAGATCACATTTCTCCTTGAAAATATCATCCCAATCGAAACAGGGAGAGTTTCAATGATTCTTTATAACAAGAAGCTCCCAAATTAGGCTCAGATTACTCCCTCCCCCCTCCCAGTACTTCCCCATATTGGGTTCTCTATGGGTATGATCTTTCACCCACCCACACCATCATGCCACCCTGCACGTTGGTGCACTTTGGTCCTCGCACATGCACCCGTGCACGCTTAGGACAAGCTATGATTCTCGTGCATTCAATATAGCATGAACCCTGCATGTGCACCGCCCCTGGGCAATTTCTAGGGGGTTATGGGTGAGATGCCTATCACGGACTAGAGGGTTTCCCTTATGGTCGCCCTCAGCTTGGTGGGGTACTCACCTAAAGATGAAAAAAGTATATATTTTTTTGTTAAATATAAAAATAGGTTTTCATATACTTATATAGGTGTTTTCAATCAAACATGAATTCTCTTATTATGATTAAAAAGGTCATAAATCCAACATTTTCCTTAGTTTTATAAATACTAATGTTTAAAAACACAATGTGATAAATCATTGTTTAATAAATCATTAATAACATATTATACTAGTATTAAAAAAAATCAAAGACATGGTTTTTGTTAAAACCATAGTTTAAACATCAAGAAAGAAAACATTTCAAAATGATTTTCTACACATTTAAAATATTTGAAATGTATTTGAAATACATACTTAATTTTGCAATCACACTAAGTGTAGCTAAAATATTTTATATGTTTAAAGTTATAATTTCAATACATACCTTAATTATTTGGGAAAACTATTTATAACTAGGTATTTTAATTTAAACCAACAGAAAGACTAACGACTATACATAGAGCCGTTAGAAACTCAATGGTAACTTAAAGAGGTAATGGTCAGATTAAGGCCTTACATAAACATGTATTAGGGTGTTCCAAGTTCAAGAATATTGGAAAAATATGTTTCTTATCATCCCAATGATGCTTAGTACAACTATCATAGTTCCAGCCTTGATTTTTTTCATTCTGATTGCCCTGAAGGAACATCCCGGTTTACCGAGTCTCATTGTTGCGTTAGGTGGCCTCTCAATGGATATGATAAGACTATTATTATGTATTTTTGGTTAGTTGTATTCTCTTATTTTTGAATTAATGTAATCAATTAAGTGTACAATAAGAATTCATTTTATTTATTCTATAATTTTTGTTTGGAAAGTACAAAAATTGAGCAGAAAAAATCCATATTATTATTGTTAGATGAGATATAAGTTTTGGGGCATCACATTTATGGATAATTTGTTAAAATTTGATGTTCTAGTTTTAATATGAATGTTTATGTTATGTTTCTCCTTCATATGTGGAATGTATTGGACTTAGTAAGTGATGCGCGGAGCCTACTACAGCCCGTGGATGCATTGGTAGGTCGTATGAGACAAACCAGTGTCTTGGCATAAGGACTTGGTGGTATGGTTATTTATGGTTTTGGCACGAGGCCTTGATTGTACGGTTATGATATATGACATTATGCATTCCCTTATTATGAGATTAGTTATTGATATTAAATGTTATTATTCGACTAGTTGAACATCCATGTGAATGTTTAAATGGAATTATTTGATTTATTTCCTTCTATATTATAATGAAGATTATGTTTAAAAGGCCCAGGTGTCAGTTTTATACCTTTCCTTAAATGTTTAGGGTTATTTATTTTGTATTTGGCTATATTGTTTCTCCATAATAGGCATCAAAGATCACCACATTATTACGTTTTGTATTTTACCAGGATGTGAAGAATTATATTATAATTGAACTACATGGATAATCTAAGGGGTTTGAGAATTTTCATGAGGGAAAACATGTTTTTTTTATTTCAAGATGTTATGTAAAACTTATGTTTGTATATAGTATTTCCAAGGCTACTAAACTGATTGGACCTTTGGGATTTTATTTTGTTGTGATCTTGAAAGTGTAATAATATAATGCACAGACTCTAGGAAGCTAGGGTCGGGGCATTACAATTCATTTCCACATGGAGAACCAGTGTTGGATCTTGGAATCCTAATGATACCTATAAAGAAGTCTATTAATCTAGAACCCAAATTGTATGGGAATTATAGAATACAAAAGGTATATCACAATGGAGATTAATCATTGACAATAACGGATGTGAATCATGTCACACCCCCACCAGTGAAATGCTTTATATAAAGTAAATTTCATAACTTCCATCATCTAACAATCATCAAACCAACAAGGCTTTAAACTGTACAACATCTATTGTCCTGACCACATGACATTAAACTATGAGGAACATGTTCTACCAGAAAGATATTAAACAACACAAAATCTCTTATCTTGACTGCACGACAATGAACTGTGAAAATTCATCCATACTCTATGATGCTAGAACTTCACAGATGATGTCCACATTACATGGCATTAAATTGCATAAAAATATGTGTCTCACCAATGATAAACTGCACACGAACAAGATATATGGGAAAGAAAGATGGAATTATTGATCCCTATGTGAGTGTCAAATATACATAAGAATTATCTTCATCTAAGAACGAAATGTGGCTCGATTCCTGCCATCATAGGATATATAGGGATGCCTGAGGAATTATTCTTGGGCCCAACGACAATATTACTTTTCATCCATGTCGGTTGACCCATGTCCTTACCATTAGATGATAACCTACACGAATGATGTCCACACTGCATGACACAAAACTGCTTGGTTTACAAGAACTATGTGTGGCTTTATTCTTACCATCCCAATATATAGAGTGACAGCCATACATTTGTTTTTCGGCCTAGCTACAAAATTCCACTTCTGTCAATCTGAGTCACTCACATCCTTACCACAAGATGTTAAACTTCTTAGCTGATGCCGTTTACATATAAAAATAAACTGTATGGGTTTTTAGAACTATGTATGGATTAATTCTCATTATAATGAGATACATAGGTAAAAATATATTTTCTATCATGGATTTTCCACTACATGATATAAAATTCCCATATAATTTCTCAAATTGTTTCCATGTCATGAAGATTTTTTTCCCATTCCTTGTTTATCACACTAAGCATAGATACCACGAGCTTAGGAATTTTGGTATGGTATTCCCCACATGATCTATACATATCATCTCATAGTAGGGTTATCATGGTCTGGGATGCAAGACCTTAAAATCCAAACCACCAGTCATCACCACTTGAAACTAAAATTCACAGTCAATGTCCATTGTATGACATAAAATGGAACATTACTGTGGACCTTTCCCAAGAGGACCAGTACCCTTGATGTTTCTCTCCCACCACACCACAATTCCAAAAATACATGTGGCTTTATTCATATCATCATTGTATATGTAGTGACACCCATATATCCAATCCTAGGCCCATCCACAACAACTAAACACAAAAATTCCCCTTCCCTTCATATGGGTCAAAACACATATATGAATTACATATGGATTGATTTCATTCATTTCATGATATCTAGTGATGCCTAGATCTTACGTCTCAGGTCTAACGGCAACATTCCATTTTCATGTCAGAGAGCTTATTCCCTGGGTACATGTAATTAAATAGTATGGTTTCTTAAGAACTATGTATTGATTGATTCCTATCATCCCATGATACATATGGACACCCAAATCTCTAATACTAGGCCAATCTACAACAATCTATGAAAAACATACTCTCCTCTGTTCATGGGTAAGACATGAATAGAGTGTTTCCCATTCAAGAAAAAAAATCTTGATTCATTTCCTCATAGGATATGTAGTGATTCCAAGATCTCTGATTATTGGGTCCATCCATGGTAAAACAATATATTCCCCCATACATATGTACGGGTTATACATACACAAAGAACATCTATACAAGAACTACATATTGATTGATTTTAGACATATGAAGATAAGTATAGGCACCCCAATCCTCGATTTTGGGTTTCAACACAACATATAAATAAAAAAATGCACCCCTAACTACATATAGTTTAGAACTATGTAGATAATGTACTAGCCACATGACATTAAACTACATGAAAAAAGTTGTATATACTTATTTTCAAATTGGTTTGATCCATACAAGACCATATTTCCCATGCACGAGTTAGATATATATATATATATATGAATTACATTAATACATGATATATCAACACAAGAAAGGCTTTGTTATACCACTACCCACTAATAAGTCTATGCATGGATAAAATATACTCCTTGTATCTAAATTCCTTGATCAGCACAATTTTAACTCAAGAACTTATTGCACATTTTTCTTTACATTGATTCCCATATCCTTACCACATGATGTTAAACTGAAATTAATCGAATAAGTCCCCCATACATAATGTTAACATTTTCATGCCACCACCAATCATTATTTTGTATCAATGGAACATAAGATCTTGACATGGTCAACAAGATCATAGAGATATTTTGTCATATTTTAATCCCCTCAAATCATAAATCACCCTATATGTTTTGAGTATCTTTAATTTTCACAAACCTTCCTTAGACCCTAGAATGAAAAAAGCATCTCTCTATTTCACCTTTCTATCTATGCAGAAGGGCTCAAACCTACTGACCAGAGATATCATGGAACAATGTAAATGGAATTCTGATCCTTGTGATCCTGAAATCACTATGGTAGAAATTGGAACCTTAGGGTGTTTTGGGTTTTCCTTAATATGATTACCCCATACCATTACTCCTGACCTTGTAAACCCAATCCAAAATTTAAAACACTTTCACCTCCCACTCATAAGGATGTTGAATTACACTTGACCCCTGGTATCCTAATTAGGCTCTAGTGTAACATTATCCTCATATTAGTTTTAGATGTGTCATGACTTTAAAAACTACTTGAAATATGGTTAAAGATGCATGATTATAAACTCTAGCCTTTACTCATCTAAATCAAAAGAACTTAAACATACAGTAAAAGTGACACAATTGTTTTAGGTTGAAACCGCACAATGGGAGTCCTGATTAAAATTAAATTCTTTCCTCGCTAAACTCATCATCTCTTAAGATTAGGAATATTTTAGGGTATAAATAAATGATACATAAAGATTATATGGTCAACTTAGTGCCCCTAGTAAATTTTGAGTCATGCTTACTAGACCCCTTGATCTTGAAAATGTTATAGTAATGGTTCTAACATATCCTCATTATGGTAAATTTTTCAATAGGTGGTGACACAAATTTTAGGGTCCTCGAACCCTATTTGAATCTTACATGTTCCATAAATCACTCATCCTGACTTGAGCACCTCAGATCGTTGCAGACCTTCCTTGGTCCTTGGAAAAAGATAACCGACATCAGGATGACCATTATTGGAATAAGAATTTATACCTACGGATATTGCATTTTACACTATGGTTTTCAAAAAAATGTGTCACTTTGAAAAAAGGTATCTCTGATCATTGTGATCCCTAATGTCACCATAATAGAACTCAACACCTCATAGTGTTCTAGGCCATTCTGGGAATGAGTTTTCCATATCAACCTCATGACCCAAGCACTATGGAACATTATTTAAAATCCTAACATCTAGACTATTCAAGAGGATTTAACATCCTCAATCTCATCATATAGATGTATGAGTCTTCAAAAATAATTCATGTCACTTGTAAAATAGTGGGGAAACCTCTGTTTGACCATGATATTGATGTATAAGGGATTTGACTTATGTACAGAAGCCATCCATTCCATGGAGTAACGAAACCCCAATCCTTGTGAGCCCTAGTAACACTATGGTGGAACCCAACACCTCAGGGTGTTATGGGTCATCTCTAACATGTCTTCCCTATCACATATTGATTGAATAAATATTTTGGGTTTATCAATTACATAACCGACATTCAAGCTTTCCATGCGGACTCTAATTCCTTAGTACTCCACCCTTATCCCCATAAATCAACCATTACCCTTGTAAAAAATAGAGACATCCTGGTTTGAACAGACAATCAACACATAAGGTATTTCACATACCTTTACGTGGAATCTCCTCCTTGTAGTAAATGAACTGAAAACCTCATGAGCCCAAAAAACACCATGGCAGAACATAGCACCCCAAAGTGTTTTGGGTCATCCCTAGCATGACATCCCCATTTTCCATATTCCAGTACTAGAAACACTACATTAAACTCTCTTACATCTCAAGGTCCAAGCCAAAAGGCCTTAAAATACAATAATATAAGGTCTGTCCCAAAAGTACTATATCTAAAAAAAATGTATGAGTTAAAAGACCATAAAATAAAGTAATAAATGTTTTGAGCTAAAATACATTAAACTATAGTAATATAAGTTCCAAGCTAAAAGACGTTAAAATACAACAATATATTTTCCATGCTAAAAGAACGTAACCTATAGAAATTGAAGGGATAAATGGTATAATATATAAGACCATAAAATATTTCACAACAATTGTTTAGTCTACAAGAGTGAAGAAGGTGTAAAGGTTGTTAGGAAAAAACCCAAATGGGGGAACCAAAGAAAAATCAATGTCCATGTTTTCAGAGCCTTCCCATATATGTTGTTTAAGAAAAATTTTGGAAATATGCATAAAAGTATACAAATATTATAGTTTTTATCATGTTTCCTTATAAAAATTAAATTTTTCTTTCTAGGTCCACTAACATTAGAAAAAGATAGAGCACTCTCCCTATGAGACAAATAATTTACCTAAATTATCCTTTTTTAGATTAGTTAATCTCAAGATAAATAGAGTAAATGTATTAGTGAGGAACCTCATGTTGGTGGTAATTCATGAAAATTTATTAATAATAATCTATTGTGATTTAAATATTTGAATCCATTCATTCATATTTATGTGATATTATGAAAAGGATGGATATCATTGATAAGTCATATGAAATTAGGTTAGAATACATTCATACAGATCATGAATGAAATAAAATTGGACAAAAATATGTCATGTTCATAATATCACTTCATTTATGGCATATAAAAGCAGGAATCTCCAAATATCAAGGTCCCTCCGATGAATATAAGATCCACAGAAGATTTGTAAAATTAAAAGTTTGTCACATAATGTGCTTGTAGGTGTCCTTGAGGTCTAAAAATATATACTATAGGGATATAAAAAATTAGTGTAATTGATCGTGAAATTTAGTTTACGCCTCCATTATCTGATATAATTCCTTATATTTGGAAAGAGATTTAATACTGTCCTTCTCTTCCACATCAATGTTACCATGTTTATCTATTAGAGTTTTCTATGATACTTGAAGTGCTTGCTGAAACTGTCACAAGACAACCTAAAGAAAACTACTTAGAGAGTGGATATGTTCAATTTAAACTTTCATTGGATTGACTATATCCCATTTAGAATCCACCTCTTCCAATCACTAGGAAGCTTCATATATAGACTCAACCACGCATTACCTTACGGAAGAGGAAGCCTTAGATTCCACCACCCTTAATTTAGGGTCCCTATTTTTCTCCCTTAATGAATTCAAACCTTTCACCCAAGAATTAAGTGAGTTATAATCAAATAACTCTTACCAATGGGTGGTAAACATGAATAAATGGTGACCCAACATGTCCCTTTCTCCTCCAAATAGGTCTCTGAAAATAGGGTCTAGATATACCTCCATAGTTATTGCTGCATGGATTGATAAAGTGAAATTGACCCTATAACCTTGACATAAGAATGTACATGGAATAGGAACACATTTCTAGACTATGACTCTAATCGAAAGGGTCATGCTCATATTCTTTAACAATGTATGAAGGTAGCCAAACTCTAAATTGGTTGACTCAGTTAGAAGGATCCCTAAAGAAGTAGGGACTAAATCCTTCGAGATTCAAGCAGAATGCACTTCAACAAGGGGAATAAGGGGTTTTCATCCATATTAATAGTGATACAATATCACCATGTAACCAATGGATATGACTAATATTAGACACATACCTTTCTCTATTATGTTTCTTGTAACATCCATTGCCTCGAACCCATCCTTTGGTAAAGAGGTGACACCCTCCTATGACTAATAGATTTTTGGAAAGTCCAATAATTTACTTAAAGAAATTATCTTCTAAACACACTTAAGGTATAAAAGAATAAAAGATAAGTTAGGTTATGTGATAGAAAGTGAAAAAGGTGTCCAGTTTTTGAAGAGTCTCAACAATGAATGAATCCAACTTTTCCAAAAACACTAGAGTATTTGTAGTAGCTATCAAGTCAAACTAGGCTAGCACGTCATCCATATCTATCGGATTATGGTCCAGGCCCGATATTGAAGGTTATTATTAAGAAACAAAATTCATAACTGCATTCTTAGGGGATGATATATGCTCCAATAAAAAGGTTCATTGAGGACCTGTACAATTTTGGAAAATCAGGATTTGTTACTGGAATAGTTAATAAAAACAAAATTGTGAAATGTTAAAATTACTTGAGAATTACATGAGAGAAGGATATGATAATTTATAATGTAGTCTATTATTTTACCCTCTCAGAATAGGATCTCTAAGAGGAATCAATGATATATGTATTAATTCATTCTTGGAGAAGGTACTGATGCTGAGGGTGTAACTCTAGGAAGGGCTATTTCCATCCCCATCAGTGCCAATTGACCTAAGGACCTTTATAATCAGTCCCCTGGTTGATGATTAACCTTGTTATAACAACCAAAAATGAAAGAGAATATATGAGGTATTGTAATATTTGATATTATTCTATGGAATACATTCAGATAAAAATACCCAAAGGATGTCAGTATAGTTTCATTGGTACCATAAAACTTTGAGCATGGAAAAATTATTATCCTTAGAGATTCCACGACAATAGGATGAAACTATTTTTCCAGAATAATAATCAACATGCTTCGCACCACTATATTTTGAAATAATGGGGAATGAAACACTCTAAATTTTATTCTTTCTAGCATAATGTCATGGTCATGGAGGAAATCATTATTCTATGCAGGATGCTTTGTGAAAGTAATTCTCAAAGGGGTGGTGATGTGAGATAAACCTTCCAATAGTAATTATTCTTGGAATAATATTACCCAGAGAATAGCCTATAAATAAATTATTCTCTAATTATTCCATTGTTGAAATGTGACAAGATACAATAATTCCAGCATGACTTCACTCACCGAATCTACCACCACTATGGCTATGTGGGTTATAACTTCCAATAGTTATAATAGAAATAGTAAATGCATAAATTATTTACAAGGAATGTCCAGATTTATTAGTTCTCTCAGAAACAAAAGTTTTATAGAACTTGTATTGTATTCAACAGTTAGTGGTTCCTAGGTAGCTTCACATACCATTTTAGATAATTTTTCATTGGCATATGAGTGGATCAAAATCTCGACATAATACTAGGATAAACCAATATTTCTACCACATGGGGGGGGCTAATCTAAGCTCGAGTATCCTCCCTAGAAAACATCAACCAAAACTAGCAAGATATAATCAAATGATCATCGGATAGTACATGAATAGGGTGAGGGGACATCATGACTAGACACATAGTAACTGAAAACTAATGTGGGACTCATGATGTGACATCATATTGGTTCGACCATCATGGTCGGCCTCACCATTATCAAACCTACTATAAATGGGTAATGACCTATAGGGTTTGAAGGATATGCTATCATGGAAACTAATGAAGGCCCTAACCTCACAACCATTTAGTGTGACATGCCTTACACCACTGATACACTTTAATAGTTGTTTAAAACAAATTTTTTGGGTCTTCTAGATGTTTATGTACTCATATCCTCCTAAATAATCCCCCATATAACCCCATAAACCATAAAAGGGGAATGATATTATATGAGGGGACTTTCCCTTTTAAATATGGTGAATAGGGTAATAAATTTTTGAAAACATAGTGATGGATAACCCATCAAGTTTCCCTCATACCATAGAAGTTTCCATCATCATTGGGGAGACCCCAACTCCACCCTTTTCCTTTGTTGTGAGTAAGCACCTACTCACATACATAGAAAGAAACCAGGCTAACTGAATCGTCCAGGAAAGACTATAAACAACCTTTCATACCTGATTGTTTAATCTTCCTTCTTCAACTATAGGAAAATTAGTGCCCTATGCACAATAGAAGTTCCTCATAGGGCATGAATTTTAAATCTTTTCTTACAACTCAGATCTGGATTTCTTAATGATGTTTTCCCACATCTTGAACTGGATATCCTACCCATGAAGTGAATATGTTAGAAGGAACATTTCATCCACCCTGATTAGCTCTTAGGTTATAGGAGGAGTATTTTCTATGTTTCCCAGATGGATCATGGGGAAAAAACTCAACATACATCTCTATCAGTATGGTTGAGCCATAGATATGCTCGACGTCTAAGAGACTAATTCCCACCACATCCTTTATTAGGTAGAATATGTTTTTCAGAACACTAGTAACTAAACATATATGACATCAAAACCATAATATATTAGGAAAACTTTTGTGAGATATAGATGGCCATATACGTCTTGATCTGATTCAGCTCTATGGAAAACCAATAGGCAATATATTGACCCTGGAAGGGATAAAACCAATTCTTCTCACTGTTCCCCCTAATTGAATGCCCCAGTTATGAGCCCACCCCAACTTCTAGCTAGATTATGAAATCTACATTATTTAATAGTATATATGAACACCCACATATTTATTGGGACTGTTACCATTAATGTATGTGGGCATGAACATCAATATATTCCCATCAGCTTGCTCCCCTTAATGAAAAAAATGGACCACATGAGATACGTTCACCAAAAATTTATTACGGATTTTTAGAATCCCAAAGAGATTATTGATTGTTGAATGTGGGGAATTAATGTAATTTTCATCAATAAGAGCAAACACATATAAAGGCAAAAAGTCTTAAAGGGGATATTCCCTAGGATTCACTCCCATAAAGGGCTATTAGACTCATTTAAAATGACCAAAAAATATGATGAGGCGTAGAATCCACACTTTCTATAATATAATCCCAGTGATCCATCAATTTTTTATCCAATTTTATTAAAGGTTTTAATGAACTATGAATAGATATGGAATCCATCTTCTCAAAATCAGGAAGCATAGGCCTGATAAGTGAAACTCTCTTCAAAAGAAATATATAACCCCTGAAGACTCATGTGAATTGCATGAATTGTAAGGGTATATATGATCACACATAAGACTCATGAATATAAATGCACATAGAGAACTCATGGACTGCATAAACTTACAATACATCTTGCAATAGCTCAACCAATCACGAGACTTGCAATCATGTGACCCTGACAAGGTAATGTGATTCACATAATATTTATGTTTTCATGTGATCGATCTAGTAGATCATATGTAACCTTCAATATAGCCATGTTGTCAAGGATTATAGTAAAATTTAAACCAATTAACAAATATATATTCATTTTTGGTTTGTATAAATTCTGAATAAAATCAACTGTTTTGAAGTGATTCTCACAAAAAGGACTTTCAGGTGGATCTCATGAAGCAGACTTACGGGAAGATCCCATGATAAGACCTCATGAGAGGTATTGTAAAGAGGTCCGACGACACAAGCATATCATAAGATCTATGTGAGTTGTATTTGATGATGTATGATTCCCCATTCATTCCCCTATTTATAGGTTCTTCCACAAAATACCAAATGATGACCATAAGACAAATCATCACCCAAGACACCAATCAACGATAACCAAAAATAAAAAAAATCCATAATTTACTTTACTCATTACCAATCATTTTTCTACAAGGATGTCACTCTGGAGGGGGTCATCTATTGATTCCCTCCAAATGAGCATCAATAAATCTATAATCGAAGGAAGACCCCAAAAATGGGTATTATATTGTCTGTAAGGCAAAGGAAGAATGTTGTATCCATAACTCACAGATCACATGAACCTCCAAGGAACACACCAGACATGAACATAAAATGAACGATGAGAGATCACGTGAATGCACTTTTATAAGACCTTATATTATAATGAAGGTATACATGATAATAGTCGATCATGTGGCAACTGTCAATTAAACCCTCCACTTCACATGACTTGTCAATTACCAGATTCTTGACAAACCATAAAAAAGTACATGTAAAATATGGATATGAATATTCAAAATGAATAAGCCTTTCATGATTGTGAATATTCAAGTGAAGAATCAATGCGGTTCAAAAGACACTTGGAAAACCTAGACATGTCCTCTTTTTCTCTCTAGAACCAGCTAGTATATCTCCCCCATCATACAGAGGGCATTAGACATGTCCAGGTGGTCCTATGCTCCCCCTCTAGATCCAAAGTCAAACATAAGGGTTTCCTATGATAAATATCACACATCACCACATGACCTTTCATTGGTCATGTGACACATCACCAAAGTGGGGAGTTATTTTCTTCAATAAGACTACGTTAAAATCTCAAGACCCTTGAAGTTTCAAAAATAAATAGGGAAATAAAAAGGGAAGTGACAGGAGCCTCTTGTAAGGGGAAGAAATTCTGGTTTAAAGAAAATGGAGTTAGAAACCTTAGGAGATCAACATTAATCACGGAAATCACGCTTGAAAAGCCAAAAATATCCCTTAAGACATCATGGCATGAATGATTGATCTTGCGAAGGCCCCTTAGATCTCCACCTTTTTCTCATAGAAGGTCCAAAAAATCACATATAACATAAAATCATGATAATATGCATCCTAATATCATGAAGGTTCCCCAACATATCAGCCAAAACATGTAAAAGTCCGATGGAATTTATAAATGATTAGGAAATATCTTTTTTATGGGCCCAAATCAAATAAATCAGGCATGGAAGGGATGGTCTCATAGTTACTAAAAATCATTGGAAACCCATTGAATAACCTGTAGATGGATCATGTGTAGTGTGTGGCCCCAAATACCTCCATCGACTCCATTTCGAATATGGGAGACACACACCACATAGGGAATCATACAATTGGGGTGGGGTCTTATGAATATCTTCCCATTAGAAAAAAATGCATCTATGGATCCTTGCACAGGAAATTATAGGAATCAAAGTATACTTATCACATCATCCAATCATACGGTTTCAAGGGTTTTCTGCCTTGTAAAATTAGAATATCAAACTATGTGATCATGAAGCATACAAAATAACTTCATGTGATAACTTAATATCACATAAAGAACTTTTGGAATTTTGTCTGAGTTATGTGAATGAAATCCCACATGTCGGATTGGTCACATGAAACTTAAATAAGTTTACACTAGGAAAATTTAAGGCACATACACAATTAATGATAGAATAAAAGAATAAAATATGGTATAATCACAAGAAGAACATATACACTATTCGTCAGGCACTTCACATTACTCGTCTATATCATTCAATAACACTGAGACATGTCACCCAAATTATGTGACAATCCCTTAACATACTATTTGGATAATTTGACATCCCTTAGGTGTAACACCCCAAGATTTCATAGTATGTTATTTCTTCAAAGTAATTCAATAACTAGCACTACACAGAATACTGAGTTCAAGCGCATCACGACTTACCAAAGTAGCTGTTCAAAAGAGGTTATGAATATTATTAAGTAAATTTTGATATTTATATAATTCTTGCAATTTTAGAATCCATATTATGATTTTCTTATACATAATTTAAGAACTAATTCATTTTTTCAGATAAAAGAAGTATTTTTCAAAAAAAATGCACTTTTACCGCCTTTTAATAGTGAACACTATTTAAATATAATATTTGAAACATTTATATATTCAATTTGACAAAATAAAATTCTCCTTTATAATTGGGACATATGAATTTAGTTTCAATAAATTTTTGGTGTTTTTCTGATAACATTTATATTTGGGTGAATAGTGAAAAATACTATATTTTAACTGAAAACAACTTTTTTAATCAAAATTATTTATAGTGTTAAATTATACATTTTAATTGTTTGGAACTAAAAAATAGATTATATTTTTACTATTTAATAGAATTTTGGTCATTGTAAGTAATTTCACTTTGAAATTGGACATAAACAAGTGCCAACCTTTTGATAGTTATTCTTTCTTAAAAATATGTCTTTTGGTTTTGACAACAGGAATTAATTTTAAATTAATAAATGAAACTTCTATGTTTTGAATTTGGTAAAATAGACTTCATTTTTAAATTTATAATATCAAAGTTATCATAGGGAGAATTTTTGGAATTTTTCTGAAAACATTGAATTTTTGATGAATAGTGAAAATCATTGAGTTATTGTTTAAAATCAACTTTTAATTTAAATATTTATTTATTTTATTTAAATTTATTTTAGGTTAAAATAGATACATAATACATATATAAGTTCAATGTAATTAATTGGAGTCATTTTATAATATGTTTAGATATATAAAAATTTTATTGAACTTTTTATCGTCTTTTACCCACATCCTAGGAGCATTTGCAAATTTGCATAAAACATAATTTTTCCACCTCTGTGAATTGAATTTCAAAAATCTGATAGACACAGTTGATATCAGTAAGTAAAATATGGTTCAATAAGATACAAATAATTTTTGGTGAATAGTAAATTTTGACTTTTATTTACCATGGTTAAAAGTAAAAAGGGTAATTAATGGTAAAAATGATATTATTATTACCCTAACACATGTCCTAATTCTATTGGAAAAGTTTAATTTGACCAAAAACAACCTTAGGAATAAAATATGATCCTTTGGGTCTACATGGATTAGATTAGGACATTTATTATTATTTAATTTAAAGAAGAGTTAAAAGTGTTAAATTAAAGTTTTCATAGCTAAAACATTTTTTATAGGGTTATACATAAGATAAATTTGACTATAAATATTCATTCAAAATATAAACATATTTCTTACATAATGGTATTTTATTTAAAAATTTTAGATTTTAAATAATAAATTTATTTATGACACAATGATGATGTATTAATTACCTTATTAATAAAAGATTAAATTAATTGATATTATATATACCCAAATATATGTGATTTTAGACTTATGAAGAATTAAACTAATTTTATACGTTAATATGACATGTTAGGGATGATTAAATAAAATTTTTTCGAAGTAATCACACTGTTATGATTTTAACAAAAAAATACCAAATAGTGTGAAAATTGACATAAAATAGTTTTTAAAACAAATATTATATTATTAATTGATATAATAGTCCTAAAAATATAAGGTTATTCCAAATGACTTATATAATAATATATATGACATTAATGAACTAATTGGGGTTCTATTGGCATTTTATAGTACGTTTATTAACTATATAATATATAAATACAAAAAGACATGGTAAATGTCAAACTATTTAACTAAGAGTTAAATCTTAAAGTAAAGGTTAATATGGTGACCCAAACCTATCTAAATCCTATTGGTTGAGAGGTTTACGACCCATAACTACCTTATACTTTAAATAATTCATTTTTGAGACATTAGAAACTGAAAAGTATTTTATTATATTTCTAGATTTCCATAAGGTGCCCCTCACCCCTCTTATAAAAGAGAACTCCCCCTTCTCTCGAATTCACACCTTCAAAGCCATTTGGATCAGCCAAACCCTACCCAAATAACCTCTCAACTATCCTCACTTAATCATAGAGGCCTTTGTTTAGTCATAAAGCCAACCTAAGGAGCCCTTTTGATCAAATCAAAAGGAAGAACCCGAAGAAGAGGTAAATATTTCATCACCTCTTTCAAGTTCCTTTATCTGTCCACTTCCTCTTTCGTTGTTGTTTCCATTATAAAAAAATAACTATATTAACTTATATATAATGTAATTTTATTATAAATATGGTACAACCATATTCATTATTCTATCCATCATTTGAATGACATGTCACCATACGTGCGAACGTACGACTTACCGTCTCCATGTCGTGGTGTAGTTGTTATTCAATACATTATTTTTTGGATGGGTATAATAATGATGTGTAATTGATGTAAATAATAAATATAACATGATAAAGGTTCTTTATATATGATATACCATCCAATTACATACGAATTCGCAATCAATATAATGATATTTTCGCTCGTGCGTACGTACGGATTACCTTCTCCACGACACGATGAGATTCATTTCCACGTTCACCATTCGATGAAGATTATAAAATATAAGTCATTAATAATTATGTAATATATGACATAATAATCCTACTAGTGATATAAATATATATTTACTTACATATATCTTATTCACTTAGTTCCGTTCAATACGATATGAAAACGGAAACAATATTTTTGCGTATGTACGGTCTACCGTCTCCATAAATGGTGTTTTCAATTTCATATATATGTCTATTATAGATATTTATATTATAAATATATATGTTTTTTAATCTTATGGAAGTATTTAAATATTGATCTAAATGATACAATCAAGAAAAACAAGTTAAAACACATATGATAAAGAAAGTGATTATTACCTGAAATGTTAATTTAATATGGAAATTAGTATTATTTGGGTAGTATAAAGTCATAAATTATTCATGTATGATATCATAAATACTGATATGGTTTTGGAATAATTTAATAACATACTGTGGTCTTTATACAAGAGGATAAACGTACCCTCAACTAAAGGAAAGTACAAGGTAACAGGTTTCTTATATCACTTTTAATTCCATGAGATTTTCATTGTTCACCACTTATTTATGAATGTGGTGTATTGTGTACAGCCATTTGATATATATTATGATGATTATCTTTATATTAATGATATTCTGTGATTCATTTGGTGGTTGTTAACTATTGATCATACGACTCGATTGATTACAAAGAGGTAAGAGTTATTTCCTCAATCTCATTATTATCTGAGATTGTTCATGTGTAAGTATTTTTTGGGACATACTTATCATAGATACCCATATTTTATAAAAATGATTTCAAAAGGAATAATTTAAGGTTTAATGGGAGGTTCTATTTATCTAGATCATCATTTTAGATGTTTTAAAGATTTATCTTTCAAAACAATTTTAATTAATTTCCATGTTTCCAAAATGATTTTAAGGATTTATTTATATGGAAATGAATGTTTTGAAATGATAATTCTTTTAAAAAGTTTAAAAGTGGTATGGGACACTTTGATTCAAAAATCCATTTTAAATTATTACCTTTATAAATTTTGATAATTTTATATGATTTCATGAAAAAGGGGTATTTCGATCAATGCATTTTACTGATCATTTTCATCTATGACAACATCGTTTAATAGATTTTAAACTTGTTTGAAGTTGATTTATTATGATACAAATCATCCATATTGTATTGAATGTTTTGTGATATGTTTGACTATGGATGTGTTATTTTTATACCATTCATGGTTTATGGATTAAGAATTGACATTTCGTATGATAGTTTTAATACGAATCTTTATGTTATATTTCAACCTTCTCTAATGATGAATGTATTAGACTAGTTTGTTCCAGGTTGGGGACTGGTAAATGTAAGCCCTCCGGGTTTGGGTTTGGTTACAGCCGACCCTCTGGGTTGGATTCTGGTTATAGAGGCTCTCCGAGTTGGAGTCCAGTTACAGAGGTTCTCCGAGTTGGAGTCCGATTACAGAGGCTCTCCAGGTTGGAGTCTGGTAATAGATGCTCTCCGGGATGGATTCTAGTTACAGAGGCTCTCTGGGATTGGGTCCGGTTATAGTTATACCATAGGTCCTTGTTAGATCAGATTATACTATATATACACAAGAGGGGGGTGAATTGTGTCTTTTCAAAAATCTTCGCGAGATCATGTTCTACCCTTTAACTTTAATCTTATGAATTAATGCAACAGAAATTTAAATATCAGATCCATATGATATATAGTGGTTCGGGGAATAGAAGGCCCCTAGACCACTCCACCAATGCTCTACTCCACGAGATTGGTGATTTTCACTCTCTTGTCCTCATTTCCACAGACCGTTTCACAACTGAGTACAGGAAAATGACAGCTTTACAATCTATGGAAAAACCAAGCCTTCAGGTTCACTCACAGAACCTACACATCTTAGTATGAGAAGCCAATACTTTTTTAGAAGATATAGAAATATAATTCACAACTCCAGTAGTAGTAGATTCACAAATCATCTTTGATGTAGAATGAGTGAATATTCTACCATGATTAGTCTTCTTCAATAAAAATATATTTTTTGTTCTTTTGAATCAGTGGATCTGTGTTTTTTATAGTCTCTCTTTTTTATCCTTTTTATGAATATGATCGATTGATGCAGTTTGAAAACACAGACACATATCTTTTTTAATAAAATATCACATTTATATAATAACATCGACCACTTATCCTGTAAATTTAGATCCACAGAAGTTGCCTTCTGACTCATGATATTCAAACATTTGAATTTATAGAGTAGCTGTAACTTCCCTTGAAATTTTCCAAGAAAATATCTTTTTAATTTGATCCTTAAATGGCTATGAACTCGTCAAAGACATGTTTTAACATTAGCTTTAAATCCTGCTTGAAATCATCCTAATAAACAGCTTGCTGACAGTTGCATAATAATATCGACATTAAACTCTCTGAGGCCAAACATAAGGTTGAGGTGTACAGTATGCATCCTCTGAACGTTACGTAGATAATAAACTTAGGATTGATGACGTTGCCTTCAAACGTAAGGTTGTCAACATATGTTTGATCACAAACGTAGGGTTGTCAATATATGGTTGATCACAAACGTAGGGTTGGAAACGTATGGTTGATCACAAATGTAGGGTTGGTCATCCATACTTTTTCTTTTCAACTTTTAAACGTATGATAAAAGATCAATACTTTTATAAGATTTCAAATGAAAGGTACTTGCTCCATACCATTCTAAGAACGTATGGTTGTTTACAAAAGTAAGATTGATGAACCATACTTTTGAGAAACAAACATAACATTTAAAACTTACGTATGACTATTCTTCCACACTTTTTAAATAACCCAAATGTAGGGATCCTTCCAAACATTGGGTTCCTCTTCTACAATTTTTGATAACTCATAAAGTGTACACTGCATTTCATCCTTAATCTACGTTTCTCCACGTAGGGTCTGAACAGTGTTTCCTGAACATGCTTAAGTAGATCCCAAATATGTAGAGCATGGACAGTGTTTCCAGAACACACTAATGCGAATACTTTAGTAATTAACCCTCTTTGTTCAAGAACATAAATATTTCATCCAGAAATAAAAATATAATGAATAATAAATTCCTGCAATATACTTAACAAATAATATCATTAGAAAGCAATTAAGGGTATTTGTGAGCATCAAAATTATCATAAAGAGATAGAGTATTGTTCTCAAAAAACTCCCCCTTTAAATAAAAACATTACGTATTGTTGAAAACAACACTTTCTCAACATTTCCCCCCTTTTTGATGATCACAAAACCAAAAAAATAACCAATGAAATTAACATAAAAAATTAATTACATATAGTTTTGAATTTTGCAATGATAAATTCAATATTAGATTTAACTTAATTTCACCCTATAATTTCTCCCACAATAAAGAGAAAAAAAATTTAATGATTATAATATGAAAAAAAAATGTTGTGTTTATCCAAATTTCTCCCCATTTTTGTGATATCAAAAAGAATCATAGATTATGGAATAGAACACATTTAATATAGCACTTAACTTAAGTAAATTCTATATTATTAACCGGTTGTCAATAATTAAATATGGATTACTGGAATTTCAAAATAAGGATAGTAAAACAAATAATAATAATAATAAATGAATCCAAATTTTCATTCAGAACATGGAATATGAAAAATCATTATGAACATAAGAATCAAGGTTTGGTAAGGGTTTGAAATAGGGTCTATCTCTTCTTAACTACGGACTTGATTTCTAACAACTGCTCCCTCATCCTTTTCATCATTCATTCACCAAGCATAACAATAATATCCCTGGTCTCTTGAGTCATATGAATGTCTTCCATGAGGTTTACTCTGAAAAACTCATGAAGTCTTTGTTCCTTTTCCATAAACAAGGATAGATTTTCTATGAACTATGTTAGAACATGTCTAATATTTGGTTCACTTGAGGTCCACTGATCAACCAAATTTTTTTGATTATATAACAAGACTGATAAAGGATCACTATTACATTGAAGATTGTGCAATCTGTCATTCATATTGCTCATGGAAACTGTGATAGCATGAAACCATCTGATTAAATCAGGTGAAGTACCTGATCCAATAGCAGCACAAGTCCCAACAGATGCAAATTGTGTCTCTATAAATTCTTTATACTATAACAGATCTGACTTCTTTACCATTTCTAATTTCAGCTTATATACCTCTATTAACATCTCTTTCTTAAAATTTTCAAATTCTTGTCATGAAGCTATACTTATCTTAAGTCTCTAAAATTTCAACTGTTCTATTTCTAAGGCTATCCTCGGAGTAAAATTTTCAGATTCCAAATTAGACAACTTTCTGTACAGCTCTTCTACTTCCATATTCACTGAATCAGAGGCACCATGTGCTTGATTCTCATTCTTAGTTTCAATGTGATGCAGCAGTACTAAAGGAAGTGAATCCGCATCATATTTTTATTTTTCCTTCTCCAGAGATGGTTAATCCACAAATTTTTCCTCATAGTCTTTTAAGGACTCTTCCATAGAAAAATCCTCATAAATTAATTCAGTTTGAACATTAGAAAAATTCTCATCATGAACAAAAGAAACCTATTCTTCCATTGTATTTTCTAAAACAATATCTTCTGGATTCTCCTCAGAACTAGCCACTTCCTCACCAGGCTCTGCCTCTTTTTCCTGTTGAAGTGTAACTTCAGGGTCAACTACAACTTGAGGTTAAATTTCAGTTTGGACTTGTGGAGTCACTGTAATTTGAGTAGTATCCTATTCCTGTGGCTTCTTAACAGCTTTTTCTCTGACAAAACTGTAAGAGAGTAAATCTCTTGTTGTCATTACATGGGAAACAAGTTCCTCATTAACATTTCTTTTTCTTTGAGTCTAAAGTCCCTCCTGACTTCATTCTTCTTGCGTTTCCTCAGTTTCAAATCATATTCTTCTTGTAGCAGTCCTTACTTTCGATTCAGCCTGTCCCTCTTTGGACTTAGCAGACTGAACTTCAGCACTCTCTTCTTCTTCCTCTACTCCTACTGGAAAAAGCTTCCCTTTTAATGTGCTCTAGAAATAACCATTTTTTCTCAGGGTCCCAACACCAAAGGTGTTACAGTGATGACATCTAACTCTGGATTCCACTACCCTCACCATATCCTTTTTGAATATAATTTTTTAGATGAATATACCAAACTGATAAAAATTCATCCTAGCTTTAATTTGACAGTAGTAATAGAGATTCCTTATCATGTACTTAGTAAAGTTAATCCTTATATCACTCATTAACAGAAACATTATATATATATCTGGATACAATATTTTCCCCAACTCAGACATCCTTTGTGCAATCTCTGTTTGCACAAATTTTACAAGAATTTTCTGATCTAGCTCCAGGTCCTTTATGAACATCTTCTTTATATGAGTATAAACAAAAAGAAAATACATGGTATCTTTAGACTTATGCATGAAATCTCTTATATTTTTCAAATCAAAATGAAAAACACCATCATGAGGGAAGTTCAGAATCTGACCAATATCCAAAGCGGATATCGAGTCATCTCGATCTTCTATCTTAGCTACCGTAGTATCCTCATCATCTCCGGGACTAAATTGTGCAGACTTAAATAAATATTGATTTTCTACTTCATACAAAAACTTATACTTATCACCATTGAAGGTTTGATCTAGATTTTGAAAAGAGAGAGCTTGTTTCAATAGAATATTCATCTGATATAGATATTCCAGGTCTATGACCATTCCTTGAAAAAAATTTCTTGCATCGGAGCATTGTTTCTTGACAGTGTTGGTCTCAGCCTCATCGGTTCTCTTGGTTTTGTCCATTTCTATGAGAAATCTCTGATGGTTCGAAAGAGGATTAGGGTTTCGATGGTTTTTAGGTTCGAATGGACAAAGAGCGGTAAAGCACCGTGAGTGGGAAATCGTTTTTGGTAGAAATGAAATGGTTCATAATTTGAAAGGTTTCTGACAGCCTTGATTATTGTGTCATCAATAATTGTTACTTAGGTTTTAAAAATGAATAAAATTTACTGTGCGGGATAAAAAAACTTTTTCTGTTTGAAAAACAAATAACTAATATATTTTAAAATAGTATTAAGATAAAGAAACACCATAATAAAATAAAAAATTATTTAAAATTAAATAAACCTATCTCCCCCTTAATAAAATCAAACCGTACAGTGAGAAGTGGTTTAGTACAAATGTCAGATATTTGAATTTCAATACTTACAAATTCCAAATATATATCATTTTTAAGAACATGATCTCTTAGAAAATGATGTCTGATATTAATATGCTTAGTCCTAGAATGATTAATAGGATTTTTTGAAATATTAATTGCACTAGTATTATCACATAAAATGGGTGTATTATTAAAATTTAGTCCAAAGTCCATAAGAGTGTTTTTCATCCACAACACTTGTGTACAACAACTGTCAGCAGAAACATATTCTGCCTCAGCTGTTGACAGGGTAACTGAATGTTGTTTCTTACTTGACCATGACAATAAGGATTTTCCTAAAAAGTGAAAAGTTCCTGAAGTGATTTTTCTATCTAATCTACAACATACAATGTCATCATCTGAATATGAAATTAAATTAAAATCAGACGTTTTGGGATAAATAAGAGATTGAAAACAGTTCCTTTTAAATATCAAAAAATTATTTTAATAGCAGTTAAATAGGATTCTTTAGGATTTGATTGAAATATTGCACCAAGACATATTGAATACATTATATTTCACCTGTTAGTAGTAATATATAATAAACTAAATATCATACCTGTATATAAATTATTGTCAATTGATTTTCCAGTTTCATCCAAATCAAGTCTTATATTAGTACATATAAGAGGTGTATATGTCTTGCTGTTTTCAAGTCCAAATTTCTTCAGTAAATTAGTAATGTATTTTATTTGATTTAAAACATTTCCAAAATCATTTTGATAAATTTGAAGTCCTAAAAAAATTTAATTCTCCCATCATACTCATTTCAAATTATTTTTGTGTTAGATTTGAAAACTCCTAAAAAAGGGATTTATTATTTGATCCAAAAATTACATCATAAACATAAATTTGAACCAATAAAATATTGGAATTTACAGTTTTCTTAAAAAGTGTTGGATCTGCCATTCCAACAGTAAAATCAATTTTTAATAGAAAATATCTTAATCTTTCATACCAAGCTCTAGGTGCTTGTTTAAGGCCATAAAGAGCTTTAATAGGTTTAAAAACAGAATTTGGTTTTTGTGAATATTCAAAACGAGGGGGTTGCTCAAAATAAACTTCCTCCACTAAATAACCATTTAAAAATGCATACTTAACATCCATCTGAAATAATTTAAAGTTCACATGAGATGCATAATCTAAATGGATTCTCATGGCTTCTAATCTAACTACAGGTGCAAAGGTCTCATCATAATATATACCTTCTTCCAGATTATATCCTTTAGCTTCAAGTCTTCCATTATTTCTAGTTATTATTCCTTGATCATCTTGTTTGTTTCTAAAGACCCATTTGGTTCCTGTCACTAGATAATTCTGTTCTCTTTCAACTAATTCCCAGAATTAATTTCTTTTGAACTAGCTTAATTCTCCTTGCATTACTATGATTCAGCTTTCATCATCTAAAGCTTCTTTTATAGGCTTGGGTTTTAATTAGGATAGAAAGGTAGAGAATTATACAAGATTTACTAGATTTCTTCTAATTTTTATTCCTGTGTCTAAGTCACCTATTATAATTTCTAAAGGGTGATTATTTAGGGTTCTAGTCTGTCTAGGAAGTACACTTATAGGTTCTTCAGTATCATGTTCTTCTGAATTGGACTGAATTTCATTTATATCTTTTTCAAAATCATTTTTCAAGTTCTCAAGTCTCATGTTATCATTAGAGTCAGATTCATCCATTTGATCTATCCTTTTCTCAAACAGATCATATTAATAAAATTTCACATGAACTAATTCTTCAACAATCATTGACATCTTATTATCGACTCTATAATCTTTTGAAGAAGCAAAATATCCTAATAAAATTCCTTCATCAGTTTTTGGATCAAACTTACAAAGATTGTCTTTGATGTTAAAGGTGTAAACCTTACATCCAAAAACTTTAATGTAATTTATTTTAGGTTTTTTTATTCCAGAGTTCATAGGTTGTCCTTTTCAGAATTGGTCTAATTAAAACTCTATTCATTATATAGCAGGCTGTGCTTACAGCTTCTACCCAAAAATAGATGGAAATACTATATTCATTTAGCATAGTCCTAGCCATTTCCTGAATATTTCTATTTCTTCTTTAAACAATTCCATTTTTTTGAGGCGTTCTTGTTGCAGAGAAGGTGTGTTTAATACCCATATTTGAGAAAAAGGAATTAAATTCAAGATTCTCATATTCACCACCATGATCACTTCTTAATGAAATTATTCTAAAACCTTTTTCATTTGGAATAGCTTTACAAAAACATTCAAATAAAGTAAAAGCTTCATTATTAAATTTTAAAAATAAAATCCATGTAAATCTAGAATAGCCATCTACAAAAACATATACATATAATTTCCCAGCCGATCTTGCTACTCCTGATGGTCCAAAAAAGTCCATATGGATAAGTTATAGAGGTCTAGATGTAGCAATTTTGTTAATAGATTTGAAGGATGATTTGTGTTTCTTGCTAAGTTGACATGAATCACAGAATATGTCACTTTCAAATCTGAGACTAGGAAAATCAAAAACTAAATGTTTCATAGATAGTTTATGTAAACCATATACATTATAATGTTCAAGTATTCAATTACAGATCCAGGATTCATTTATTTTAGTATTTAGGCAGTTTACTTGTTATTTACATAAGGAATTTAAATCTAGGGTATACACATTGTCAGTTCTAGGTACTTTAAGTTTAATCATTTTATTTTTGAAAACAGAACAACAATTGTTAGAAAAATCAACAGCATAACCATAATCACATAGTTGAGAGATACTTATCAGATTGTGTTTCAATCCTTGTACATAAAGTACTTTGTTGATTGAGACAGCTTCTGGATCTCCAACAGTTCCAATACCAATGATTTTCCTTTTGGCATTGTCTCCAAAAGTTACAAGTACACCATATTTTTTAGTAAGTTCAGAGAAATTAGATGAGTTTCCACTCATATGAATTGAGATGCCACTATCCATATACCATATGTACTTTTTTCTTTTGTGACCTTCTCCCTGTAAAAGCATTTACACAATTTACTTTGTTACCCATATTCTGTTGGGTCCAGGGGTGTTAGCCAGCAAAGATCTAGGAATCCAGACTTTCTTTGATTTTCTAATTACAGAAGAGTCAAATAAATTATTTGTTACAAAATATTTCTTAATACCACTTATTTGGTGTGGTCATAAGAAACCGTTTTAGAAATATGTTCCCTTGTTCCATAGTAATTACAATTTAATCTTTTGGTACATGGAATAAAATAATTATTGTACAGCTTAGGATTTTCACCTTTACTACCAATTCCAAATATTTCCTTTTTAATGAAAATTTTCCCATGAATTTCATTTAAACTATTTTCTCCTTTAGTAAAAACAAGGGTTGAATTTTTATAAGTTTACACTTTGGTTTTCAGTGTTTTTATATTTGATTCATAATCTGTATTATTAGTGTTAATTAAGTTAAAATTTTCAGTAAAAACGTTATTTTGTTTCAGCATTGTATCCCTTTCAATAAAAAAAGACTTCTGACAGTTCTTTAAATTCTTATGATTCTTAAATAGAGAATCATATTTTTCTTCAAGCATGTTTTAGTAGTCTGTAAGTTTTTCATTAGAGTAACTAGATTCAGAACTGGAGTCAGAATAGTAGTAAGATTGTACCTCAGCTGTTTCTTCCATAAAACACATGTTGGATTTCAAATTTGCTTCTTCTTTCTCTGAGTCTGATTCAGAAGTGCTACTGGAGTCTTCAGATACACACCATGTAGATTTCATTGCTTTTTTTCCTAATGCTTATAATCATTTCTTTTGAAGACTTTTTTCTTGTCTTCTTTTAGCTGAAGATAGTCAGGTCGAATGTGCCCCATTTTCATGCACTCATAACATATAACTTCCTTGTCATTATTTTTGAAGGATTTTCTGAAGCCCTTCTTCTTTCTATAGAATTTAGTGAATTTTTTGGCCAGCTGAGCCAGTTCCACATCAGAATGTGATAAATCAGAACTTTCTTATTTCACTTTTAGAATTTTCTTTATCATTCTATTTTTTCTCTGTGATGACAGTATCAAGGTAGTGTCATATCTCTTGATAAAAACATTATTCTCATTTTCTTCATCTTGCATATTATCTTTATATATCATTAGTGTTCTAATCAGTTCTCTCATGGTTAAGTCTTTGATAGGTGTCGACTGTTTGATTGCAGTAGAGATTCCATTCCATCTTGTAAGCAGTACTCTAAGTACTTTTAATGCTTGATCAGCTTTTTTAATGGTATATCCTAAGGTGGTTATTTTGTTGACAATCTATGTCAATATTCCATTCATTTGAGTAATATTTTCACCCTCAACCATTCTGAATGTATCAAATTTAAGCATAGTAGTAGCATATCTCATTTACGTGATATTGTTAGTTCCTTCATAAGCAACAACAATAGTTTTCCACAACTCATATGCTGTCAGGCATTGAGATACTCTGTTAAATTAATCAGGTCCTAGATCACATATAATTGAATTTATTGCCATCAAGTTCATACCATATTCTACTTCAGTAGCTACACTCTATGTTTTAGGTTTTTCTGGTATTTCATATGGAGTCAGAATCTTAGAGTATACTCTATATCCAAGGTTTTTCAGATAGATAATCATTCATGACTTCAAGCATCCATTTTTTTCTTTATTAAAGTATGATGCTCTGACCATAGATATTCCCTCTCTTGTATTAGTCATCTTGATCTGTGTGTAATCACTTTCATCCTGTTAAGGCTTTACCAGAAAGCTCAACCTCTGATACCAATTTTTGGATCAGTTTATACTAAATATACATAAGAGGGGGTGAATTGTGTCTTTTCAAAAATCATCGCGAGATCATTTTCTGCACTTTAACATTAATCATATGAATTAATGCAGTAGAAATTTAAATAGAAGAGACATAATATATATAGTTTTTCATGGAACAGAAGGATCCTAATCTTCTCTACCAACTCTCTACTCCACAAGCTTGCTGAGTTTCACTATCTGGTCCTCGTTTCCACATATCCTTTCACAATTGAGTACAGGAAGTTGACAACTTTACAATCTATGGAAAGACAAAGCCTCCTGGTTCACTCACAGAACCTACACAGCTTAGTTTGAGAAGTCGATCACTCAAGAATAGGAAATAAAGGTATCTGTACTTTTGAAAATACTTTCAAGTTGTTCCTCAAAATTGGAACAGAATGAAATTGACATTAGATGGACCGTCACCTTCAGAAATAATGATCTTCAAATAAGATTCTTTCTCAGTCGATCCTATTGCAGTAGATATAGAATTATAATTCACAACTTCAGCAGTAGCAGATTCACAAATTCTCTTCGATGTAGAATGAGTGAATCTTCTATCATGATTATTCTTCTTCAATAAATATTGCTTTGTCATTCTTTTGAATCAGCAGATCTGTGTTTTTGATAGTTGTTATTTTTCTTCATTTTTATGAATATGATCAATTGATTACTTTGAAAATACCCACATACAACTTTTTTTAAAAAAAAATATCACATCTATATAATAACGTCCAGCACTTATTTTGTAAATTTAGATCTACAAAAGTCAACTTCTAACTCGTAATATTTAAACATTTGAATTTACAGAGTAGTCGTAATTTCCCATGAAATTATCCAAGAAAAGATCCTTTTAATTCAATCCTTAAACAGCTCTGAACTCATCAATGAAATGTTTTAATATCAGCTTTTAGTCTGGCTTGAAATCAGCCTAATAAACAGCTTGCTGATCGTTGCATAATAATATCGACTTTAAACTCAATAACGCCAAACGTAAGGTCGAGTTGTACAGTATGCATCCTCTAAATGTTACGTAGATAATAAATGTAAGATTGATGATGTAGCCTTAAAATGTATGGTTGTCAACATATGGTTGATAAAAAATGTAGGGTTGTCAATATATGGTTGATCATAAATGTAGGGTTGGCAACGTATGGTTGATCACAAATGTAGGGTTGGCCATCTATAATTTTTCTATTCAACTTTCAAATGTATGATAAAAGATTCATACTTTTATAAGATTTCAAACAAAATGTACTTTCTCCATACCTTTCAAAGAACATATGGTTGTTTACAAAAGTAAGATTGAAGAACCATACTTTTGATAAACAAACGTAACATTTAAAACTTACATTCAGTTCTTCTTCCACACTTTTTCAATAACCCAAACATAGGGTTCCTCTTCTATACTTTTATAATAACTCATAAAGTATACAAATCATTTCATCCTTATGCTACGTTTCTCCATGTAGGGTATAAACAGTGTTTCCAAAACACTTTTAAGCAGATCCTGAATATGTAGATCCTGAACAGTGTTTCCAAAACACACTAATGTGAATACTTTAGTAATTAATCCTCATTGTTCAAGAACTTAAATATTTCATCCAGAAATAAAAATATAATGAATAATAAATTCTTGCAATATACTTGACAATTAAAATCATTACAAAATAATTAAGGTTATTTGTGAGTATCAAAATTATCATAGAGAGATAGAGTATTATTCTCAACAATCTTTCCCTTTAAATAAAAACATTATGTATTGTTGAAAACAAAACTTTCTCAATAGTCCTGGCATGAGGCCTTGACACAAGAATTAATGTTTGGTATGGTACATTCCCTCATTATGAAAATAATATTGATGGTTCTTGTGGTTATTTGACTAGTATAATACCCATGACTATGTTTTATTATGGAATTATTTACTCAGCTCATATTTCATCCATAAAGTGTTCATATTTATTATTTTTAAAGGAATGTGTTTTCAATTATTCACCATGCTTATTATTTATGTTATCTTCTGCTAAATTATTTACCCCTACTGAGCGTTTGAGCTCACCCCTTTCTTATGTTTTATTTTCCTAGGATCTCAAGATGTTTTTTATGTTTGAGATGTAGGGTTAAGATAAGGGAATAATGACATTCTCAAATGATTATTTTTTTGTTGTATGTTAGAAACTGTAATGTAACGTTCATGTATGTAATATATTTTCCAAGAATACTAAACTGATCGGTCTTTCGGGAATTGATTCCTTGTAAACATTCCAATGTATTAAAATAATGCATCAACTCTGGGAATCTAAGGTCGGGGCGTTACAGTTAGTATCAGTGGATGTTTAACAATAACCTTGGAAACTAAATTTAGATCAACTCTGATTATAGCACATAACCCTAAGATAGACTTTGAGGATTAGTATAGAAGAAATTAATAGAATTATGGTAATGTAGAGATTTTGTGAGTTTTCAAAGAAAATACATCACTGTCTGGATATGAGTAGGTAGAGGCGGCTCTGGCATAGATGTAACTAGGGGTAAAACTCGAATATACCACTTTGAGATAGACTCGAATGGGAATTGGTACATGACAACGGGCCTTACTGCACTCTTGGTTACGACACTCCTGGGGGATATGCTTAGGATAATTCTCATTTTCTTTAAAAATCATTATGAATAATTTAGGAGTATATACCTCCTCAAAGATAATATTTTTATGATTATATCCATAAACTATTCAATTTACATTCGGTATTTTACAGGTTTGGAATTATTCATTGCAATTCAGAAATTGACCTAGTGTATGACATTGTATAGAAATGGCACCCAGTATAAGGAATATGAACTCCAACAATATGTATGATCCAAAGAGTAAGAAGGATAATATCATTCACGGTATTAAACCGACATTTAGAATGGAAATAGTCTCCCATGTATTCTCAAAAAAAGAAGAAATGATATCATGTGCTTATAAGATAAGTAAAGAAATCTCTGAGTCTTGTGGCTTTAAAGGGAAGCAAGAGAAGAAAAGGATGAAAGAGAGAAAGATAGATAAAGGGAATAGGGAAAAGAAGGATTTTCCCATATGTGATAACTGTGGAAATAATCACCTTGGTAAATTATTGAAGGGAATGTGAGTTCTTAATAAGTGTGGAGAAAAAGGACACCAAGTACGTTATTTCAAGGGTAAGAAAAAAGTTTCTAATGTACAATGGTTTATCTGCAAGGTGTTGGGACACTATACGAATCAATGTCCCAGTCATCAGAGTATACCTTAAATGATGCTATTGGATAATAGTCATGTTATGATACTACCTCAGATGAAGAGGAATGACTAGTGATCTTATGTTATTATAGAATTATTCCATTTGAGTGTTGTATCAACAATATACTGGTTATATGAATTATGGAGACAAATAAAGATTGTACTGCAATACTATTTTATTGAGGATTTGAGATTATATGGTTCTAAAAAAAGTGACATAATAGTAAGATACACATTTTAAAAAAACATGGTTGAAGGTAATGTAATCCTTAATATGGTCTTGATAATTAGGTAGTGATTTTAGAATAAGAGATGGTTGATTTTGATAAATTATATTGGATATTCTTGACTTCCTTGGAACTAATTAATAGTTTGTTTATTTCATCATTGTTGGAATATTCAATATTTTTGGATATAAGAAATATATCTAGTATTATATAAAGGATAATGGAGCATGAATGTAATCAATAAGGCTTTATGGTAATTCAGGGTGTTACTATGTTTTAAAATAATACATGATGAATGTGTTCACATGTTATTATGTGGAAAAAAAGATATTCATTATGTTTAAATTCCATATAAATTTTGGACTGTGAATTTGGATAGAAGTATTTTGGATAAGTCCAAATGTTGGAATGGATTAAGTTTTAAATTGGATACTATTGTTAAGGTTATTTTTGGATTTTTATAAAAAGGACGACACATAGACCGTAATCAATCCCACAACCATAGTGCGATTGGGATTTATCACCTACCACTGGACTACGTGAAGTCCCTAGATTTTATAACGTAGTTTATTTTTTTAAAGGGTATGATAGGTGAATTATAAATTCCTTTTTTTGGAACCTTATACGAATAGGATAAATAGAATATTTTTTTTGTTCTATTATCTTTTAGAGTGAAAGATGAGTTTGTGGCAAAATTTAGTTAAAGGATAGAACTCTACTTGTCAAGTATATATTTTTTTCTTCTCTTATTCTATGAATAAATTAATTCATAACCTTTAGGTAGGGAATCGTAAAACTAAAAATGTGTTATCCTAATACCTTATGTTTTTTTGAACCGATCATATTTTAAATCATCATAGATTGATGGCTTTGAGGCCCTCAATTCTTAGATTGTTTGTGACTGATGACCTCAATCACTCCCTATAAATATTTATGTTTTTTCTCCAATTATGTGTCTCAAATTTCTACCGATGTTCTTTTAATCGAGTTCATAATTTGGTGGGGACTTTTTCATTCCCCTTTTCTTCTTATTAAGACTAAATTTTATTAACCCAATTTCCGATGTGGGTTTTCCCACATAGTTATTTTATATTTTCAACCACTTATTTTAGAAGAACAATTTCAAATTGAGAGGCTGCAATTTATTGAAATATGGAAGAATGTAACACCCCAAAATATCATAGTATGTTATTTCTTCAAAGTAATTTAATAACTTGCACTACACGCAACACCGAGTTCAAGCGCACCACGACTTACCAAACTAGATGTTCAAAATAGGTTATGAATAGTATTAACTAAATTTTAAACTTTATATCATCCTTATAATTTTAGAATCCATATTATGACTTTCTTTGACATAATGTAAGAACTAATTCATTTTTTTCAGATAAAATAATTATTTTTCAAAAAATAAATGCACTTTTACCGCCTTTTAATGGTGAACTCTTTTTAAATCCAATATTTGAAACTTTTATATATTCAATTTTACAAAATAAATTTCTTCTTTATAATCGGGACATAATAATTTAGTTTCAATAAAGTTTTGGTGTTTTTTTGATAACTTTCATATTTGGCCGAATAGTGGAAAATACTATATTATAACTGAAAACAACCTTTTTAATCAAAATAATTTATAGTTTTAAATTATACATTTTTTGGTTTTGAAGTAAAAATATATTAGATTTATACCATTTAATCTAATTCTTCTCATTGTAAGTAATTTCACTTTGAAATTGGACATAAACAAGTGTCAATCTTTTGATAATTATTATTTCTTAAAAATATGCCTTTTGGTTTTGACAACGGGAATTAATTTTAAATTAATTAATGAAACATCTATGTTTTGAATTTGGTAAAATAGACTTCATTTTTTAATTCATAATATCAAAATAATCTTCGGGTGAATTTTTGGTATTTCTCTGAAAACATTTAATTTTTGATGAATAGTGAAAAACATTGAGTTATTGTTTAAAACTGACTTTTTATTTAAATATTTATTTATTTATTTTATTTTATTTTAGGTCAAAATATAAACATAATACCTATCTAATTTCAATGTAATTCATTGGAGTCATTTTATAATAAGTTTAGATATATAAAAATTTTATTGAACTTTTTACCTTCTTTTATCCACCTCCTATGAGCATTTGCAAATTTTCATAAAACTTAGTTTTACCAATTATGTGAATTGAATTTCAAAAATCCGAGAGACACGGTTGATATTATTAAGTAAAATGTGGTTCAATAAGATAAAAATAATTTTTGGTGCATAGTAACTTTTGACATGTATTTACCACAGTTAAAAGTAAATAGTGTAATTAATGGTAAAAATGAAATTATTATTACACTAAAACATGTACTAATTCTATTGTATATGTGTAAATAGAACAAAAAACCTTAGTTATAAAATATGATCCTTGAGGTCCACTTGGATTAGATTAGGAAATTTATTATTATTTAATTTAAAGAAGAGTTAAAAGTGTAAAATTATAGTTTTCATAACTAAAAAATTTTTTATACATAGTTATACATATGATAAGTTTGACTATAAATATTCATTAGAATATAAAACTATTTCCTACTTAATGGCCTTTTATTTATAATTTTTAGACATTAAATATTTAAATTTATTTATGAAATAATGATGATGGAGTAATTACATTATTAATAAAATATTAAAATAATTGATATTATAAATACCCAAATAAGTGTGATTTGAGACTTATGATAAATTAAACTAATTTTATAGGTTAATATTACATTTTAGGGCTGATTCAATCAATTTTATTTGAAGTAATCATGCTGTTATGATTTTAACAAAAAACCAATACCAAATAGTGTCAAAATTGACATAAAATAGTTTTTAAAACAAATATTATTTTATTAATTGATATAATAGTCCTAAAAATCTAATGTTCATAAAAAAGGCTTATATAATAATATATATGACATTAATAAACAAATATGGGTTCGATTGGCATTTTATAGTATGTTTATTAACCATATAATATAAAAATACAAAGAGACAAGGTAAATGTCACACTATTTAACTAAGAGTTAAATCTAATATTTAAGGTTAATATGGTGCCCTAAACTTGTATAAAATCTATTTGTTGAGTGTGTTTTAACCCATAACCACCTTATCCTTTAAATAATTTATTTTGTAGCCATTAGAAACCGAAAATGATTTTATTATATTTCTAGCTTTTCCTAAGGTTCCCCTCACCACTCTTATAAAAGGGAACTCCCCCTTCTCTCTAATTCACACATTCAAATCCATTTGACTTGGCCAACACCAGCCCAAATACACTATAAACTATCATAAATTCATCTTAGAGTCCTTAATTTAGTCAGAAAGCCAACCTAAAGATCCCTTTTGATCAAATCAAAAGGAAGGACCCGAAAAAAGGTAAATATTTCATCACCTCTTTCAAGTTTCTTTCTTCTTCCACTTACTCTTTCTTTGTTGTTTCCATTCTAAAATAATAAATCTAGTATCTTTTATATAATATGATGTTATTATAAATATGGTACAACCATATTCATTATTCTATCCATCCTTTGAATGAAATTTCACCATTCGTGTGTACGTACGACTTACCGTATCCACGACATGGTGTAATTATTATTCAATACATTATAATTTGGATTGGTATAATAATGATGTGTAATTGATGTAAATAATAAATAAAACCTGACAATGATTCTTTATATATGATATAACATCCAATTACATACAATATTTCCATCAATATAATGATATTGTCGCTCGTGTGTACGTACGGATTACCGTCTCCACGACGCGATGAGATTCATTTCCACGTTCACCATTAAAAGATGATTATAAAATATATATCATTAATAAGTATGTAATATATGACATAATAATTCTACTGGAGATATAAATATATATATATACTTACATATATCTTATTCACTTAGTTCCTTTCAATACGATATGAAAACAAAAGCATCGTTTATACGTACATACGGTCTACCGTCTCAATAAACGGTGTTTTCCATTTCATATATATGTATATTATACATATTTATATTATAAATATATATAATGTTTTATATTATAGAAGTATTTAAATCATGATATAAGTGACACAATCAAGAAAAACATGTTAAAACATGTACGATAAAGAAAGCGATTATTACCCGAAATGTTAATTTAACAAGGAAATTATTATTAATTGGGTAGTATAAAGTCACAAATGAATCATGTATGATTTAAAAAATACTGATATGGTTCTAGAATAATTGAATAACATACTACGATCTTTATAACAGAGGTTAAACATACCCTTGACTAAAGGAAAGTACAAGGTAATGGGTTTCTAATCTCACTTTTAATTTCATGAGATTTACATTGTTCACAACTTATTTATTGCATGTGGTGTATTGTGTACTCCCATTTAATATATATTATCATGATTATATTTATATTCATGATATTATGGGATTAATTTTGTGATGATTGAATATTGATAATACGACTCGATTGATTACAATGAGGTAAGGTTATTTCTTCAATCTCATTATTATCCAAGATTGTTCACGTGTAAGTATTTTCTTGGACATACGTATCATAGATACCCATATTTTATAAAAATGATTTCAAAATGAATCTTTTAAGGTTTTATGGGAGGGTCTATTTAACTAGATCATCATTTTAAATGTTTTAAAGATTTATCGTTCTAAACCCTTTTAATTAATGTCCATGTTTTCAAAATGATTTTAAGGATTCATTTATATGGACATGAATGTTTTGAAATGATAATTATTTTAAAATGTTTCAAAGTGGTATGGGACACATTGATTCAAAAATCCTTTTTAAATGACTACCTTTATAAATAGTTATAATTTGAAACAATTTTAGGAAAAAGTGGTATTTCTCTGAAAGCATTTTACTAATCATTTTCATCTATGACAACATCCTTTAATAGATTTTAAACTTTTTTGAAGTTGATTTATTAAGATAAAAATATTCCATATTTTATTGAATGTTTTGTGATATGTTTGACTGTGGATGTTTTATTTTTTCCCCATTCATGGTTTAGGGATAAATTACTGACATTCCGTATGCTAGTTTTAATACGAATGTTTATGTTATATTTTAACCTTTTTTATGATAAATGTATTAGACTAGTATGTTCTGGGTTGGAGACCAGTAAAATTAAGCCATCTGGTTTGGGGTCCGGTTACAGTAGACCCTCTGGTTTGGAGTCTGATTACAGATGCTCTCATGGTTGGAGTCTGGTTACAGAGGCTCTCCGGGCTGGATTCCAGTTACTGAGGATCTCCGGGTTGGAGTCCAGTTACAGAGGCTCTCTGGGATGGAGTCCGGTTACAGAGGCTCTCTGGGTTTGGGTCCAGTTACAGTTATCCCATAGGTCCTAGCATGAGGCCTTGACACATAAATTAAAGTCTGGTACTATAAATTCCCTCATTATGAAAATAATATTGATGGTTCATGTGGTTATTTGACTAGTAGAATACTCATGACTATGTTTTATTATGGAATTATTTACTCAGCTCATATTTCATCCCTAAACAGTTCATGTTTATTATTTGTAAAGGCATGTATTTTCAATTATTCACCATGCCTACTGTTTATATTATCTTCTGCTAAATTAGTTACCCTTACTGAGCATCTGACCTCACCCCTTTCTTATGTTTTATTTTCCCAGAATCCCAAGAAGTGTTTTATGTTTGAGATGCAGGGTTAAGATAAGGTAACAATGGCGTTCTCAAATGATTATTTTTTTGTTGTATATTAGAAAGTGTAATGTAACGTTCATGTATGTAATCTATTTCTAGGACTGCTAAACCCATCAGTCTTTCTGGACTTGATTCTTTGTAATCATTCCCGTGTATTAGAATAATGCACCAACTCTCGGAATCTAGGGTCAGATCATTACATTAGGAATATTAGAGAATTTAACAGTGTTACCCAAAAGATGTACACCCGATTCTCCCAAATATCTCTGAGATCTCCCTCAAGATCTTAAAAATTCATTAGGAAAGTTTCCCAAATTATGAAATGATGACATTGCATGTCAGCTAGGTATCGTGAAGTCCTCCTGATATACTAGCTAGATTAAACAGCACCCTCTAAGATTATTAGGAAGTATTCATGAAAACACTATAAAAGTTTATATAGATCATGTGACGTCCCATATACATGTCATCCAGATCATGTGATACCCCCAAACATGTCAAATGATATCATATTATAGCCTCTTAGAAAAGTTAGATATGTATTGTGATTTATTACGGACTAGTCATCCATGATCATGTGATGATCTTCAAACATACCATTCATATTTTTTATATCCTTTGGAAAAGTTAATTATATCATGCGATTTTCTTTTTAAATTTACATAATACAATTATACTTGTTCGGGAATCCTCTGACATGTCAAAATAGAAATGAGGGCATGTCAACCATATAGTCAATCAGGCTTGGATGATAACCAGTGTAGGTTAAGAAAGCATCTGAGAACATAATAAACTTATCCAGCCTATATACTATTGAAGATTCAAAGTGTATTCCATGATCAATGAAAAAATATTATATGTACTACATATAATGTAATCCTTAGTGTGTATGACCTGATTAGCCGAACAATTTGATATGTACCACATAAAAGGGAAACCTTAGTGTGTATGCACCAATAAAAGACATAATATGATATTCCCCACATACAAGGGAAACCCTAGTTTGTAATCCATGATCAGTGGAATAATATAATACATCCCCCATAAAAGGTAAAAATTAGTGTGCAATCACCGACCAGCTTTATAATATGGTATGATCCCATATATAATGATGACCTCATCATGTCTTCCTTGATCAACAACATTATATAATATTTTCCACATTCAAGGGAACCCTCATTGTGTTATCCCTGGTCAAAATGAACTTCAAAAAATCTGATTCTTATAAAATTTACGTAGGATTACTTCTTCAGCCTTGAGATCAAATTGGAATCCAATTATATGTAAATCCCACATGTCACTGACCTTCCATCCATCGAGTCCAAATTTGTCCCATAGACTGATCATTCTACATTATCCATATGAAAACTAATAAATCAACCAAACTATGATGAATTGGATTCCATATATAACCAAGATATGTAGGATTCCTTCATTGGGCCTAATATCTATAGTAATCATTAAAAGGGATATCCAAGCTCATAATTATCACATCCATATGTAGTGACACTGATTAATTTCTATCCCTTGTTTCGTTCATTGAGAATGGATCATGTTCGATTATCATGTTACAATGGTCATATCATTCACATCATGAGTCTCCACCAGCCAGCAAAACCTTAGTGTGTTATCCCTGATCAGTGGAACGATATGACTTACCCAATATAAGGGAATCTACTATGGGGTATGTTCAAAGGGTGTGATTAAACTATGATGACAATAATTCATTATGATACATAGGGAATATCATTGTGGCTCGAACTCCAGCACCCAGTTCATACAATCCATGATATATGTATTTTGCCTGTCATTAAGCCACATGGGTTTAATAAACAATGTCAGTTTAAATTAATGTTATAAAATTGACATGTAGGATACCTCATAAAGGATCAATCACATCCCCAACATATTTACCACCTCTCTAGAAAGAATCAAATCCAAACATTCTTTTCTATACCGATTCAATATATAAGCAACTACCATGTAGAGTAAATATATGAATACCCTCAAATACATATATATTGACTCGCTAAAGGATTTACCTTCACATATAAAAGGTTTTAACATAGTATAATTTTTTCTATGTAACTATTTAGGTATATGGATTAGGAAGAGACCCATGAACATATCCTAAATCTATAAGAGAGTCCCGAAGAAACAATTCCCCAAAAATGGAGTGAGGTTCATGACCTCCCATCCAATTGACTAATGTGAGTTCTTAACTGCCATTGGGTATGAACCCCCATCATACCACCTACCTTTCAGAACTAGGTCTTTATCCAGTTATGGGTGTTTTAACTGTAAGAAATTGCTATTAAGAACAATCCTAATGAACCCAATTTAAATGATTGTGAAATACATTAACCCCCCCCCCCACACACACACAATCAACCATCAATCCAAACTGAATTCACCTCAGTTGTATATTTTCTGAGGAATAAAAAATGCTTAACACGTCGTAAACTATTTTAACCACAACATATACATCACAAGATAATAATGATAGACTATCCAATTATTATCAAACAATTTTTTTCATATCATATGGGTTCAAAGGTTGAGTATTTTCTGATGAAGTAAATACATTTGAGTTATGTAAAACCATTATACATATTTTTTTCATAACGTAATTATTATTATTCATGCATTCCAATTTCATGACTTGGTTATATATAATTACTTAAATTACAGTTCATTTAGAATTGGGGTTTTGTATTAGGGAATCTATCAAATACATCATGTTTATTTCAAATGATGTTCATATAAAATATTTGGATGTTTCATTATATCAAAGGATTTTGATACTAGAAATTAATGATCATTGATGAATAATGATTCTATCTGGGTGATTATGAATCAGATGACCAAGTAAGATCACTTCAATTACAATAGGGTTAGTGTTCTATATGTATCTTAAGATTTTTTTACATATATGAGATCATACGATTTCTTGTGATACCCTACACAATTATCTACGATTTTAATAGCCGATTCAATTCTTAGTTGTGGAGGGGTTCTAATGTGTCTTTTGGGATCCAACATTATTCGAGTTATATATTCATCTTTAAAATATATCTTCAATATGATAGGACCATTTAGGTTCTTGAGGATATGTTGGTGGATTCTGTGAATGATTTTTCTAAGAGTTGGGTTGATCACCCACCCTTTGAATAGTTAATAATAAAAACAACTAATAATATATTAAATTCATGAAACAATTTAAGGGTATATTTGGAAGACTCTATAGGTTAACCCTATATTATATAGATATTGGGGAGTCATTACTTATGAGGATCAAGATACTGTGACTAAAGATAAAGGAGATACAAGTGATTAATTAATGTATTTGGATATACAGGGGCCATCATAAATCCTATACATACAAAATATGAATACGTTTGGAGTTTGAGGATAGTGATTTTTTGAATGTATCACCACATTGTGTATTGATGAGGATTGGTCTGGGTAGTAAAATAACCTTGATGTTTATATCAATCTTTAATTTCTTGATTAGAGTGGGATTGGTTTCTTGTCACCTTGAATTACCCACATAGATTGACTGGGTGCACAAAATCTTCCATGTGTCATAGGTGAGGTGGCATGTGAATGTTCTTTTAGAAATTATCGTATAGAGACAGATTGATATTAGGGATAACAAAACATTCATGAGTGACTTGGTGTTTAAATAGTTTTGATAAGAGAAGATCCTCTATGAGTGAGATATTCATTTGGGGAATGTCCTATTGAAGGGGAAAATATTTAGGATAGATCATGGGATCTTGATATTCATATGAAGTCCTTTTAACCTCACCAACAAACATGAGTTGGTCATTTCATGTTGAAAGGCATATATGGATAACATAATTACGTATATAGGAAAAGGGGTGAGCTATAAAGCCATGTATGGGATTAATCAACTATAACATGATTGAATTATAATTCATATGAGTCATGAGGCATATTAGGATAACATAAAAATTTGATAATTATATACATTAACATATAATAATTACATGGGAGGAAATTATAATAAGATCAAGGAATTATATGAATTTGGAATCAATATAAAATGTGAAATTATAACCATAAGTTGAGGCTAACCACCAAGAAATCATAACCTAGTATACTTTAACTAACTTCATATAAACAATACATGTAACCTCTTTATATGAGAACATTACACAATGCATTCGAGTGCTGTAGGGGTGAACCCTTCATATGCCTAGATTCATTTGATCCATATTGATCAGATAACATAAGGAAACAATTTACCATTTAAATATAACGACTATGGAATGGCAGATTCATATATATAAGTACATAATTAATGATGTATAATTACTATTAGTGAATATCCTTGAATGAATTTAGGGTTGGGTATTTATAACATAACATTATTGAATCAAAAAAATCATGCGATAATTTTGATAGAATAATTGGTGCGTACAAAATTCCATGGAAGGGATTAATAAGAGATAGGGATGTTATCACATTAATAGGGAATAATTTGGACTATAATGGATGATTATAAACACATAATAACATAACCACTAGAAAATAAAGAGACTTATATCTAGGTAAGTGTTTGAATTTGAAGGAGTATGGATAGAACACCTTACTTGATAGCTTCTTAATGGTTTGTAGGAGCTCCTTAGAAAACATGAAAGTCATTACTATGTCTACTTAGATAGAAAATGAGAGTAAATTAAATCTGAATGACTTTTCAGTGAATATAAATAGGTGATTGTGTGGGTATTTATAAAAAATATGGGTGAATTCATTATTAATTTCTATGAATATGTTTTCGACTCTAATTAAATAAAAACCATATTGTTTCCCTTCCTATGAATTACACCATATTTTCTAATGTGGTGATGTTTATTTTGTATTTCAATACCATAGGGATTGAAGTTCTTCAAATTATGATTAAAAATTTTAAATTTATATTATCAAAAGAAATTTTAATATAGAATAAATTTAAATTTTAAATATAAATTCTTATTTATCGGAAAATAATTTTTTATAACATATCTAACCTTTTTAACCCTTATAGAAATTACATATGACTTCATAAAATTATATTTTCATTTATATTCAAATAAATAGCATCTTATAAGACCATTTAATGGAAATAAAATTTATTTTATTTTTTTAATTATAAAAGTTAATTTTAATTCATTTTAATTTTTTTTATAAAAAAATATTTTATTAATTTTTTTCAAAAAACTATTTATCGTATTGATCATTTAATTAAGTTCATTTTATATAAAATATTAATGGAAATGGGAATGAAGAAATGATAATTTCATTTCCAAAATAACATTTTCTATTTTATTTTACTACGTTCTAGATACATAATCACTTATTACATAAGCATATACCACAAGGGTAAGGTGTGTGATGGTAATAATTTTTGGGGTGGCTAAATGGATATAAATTTGATAGTGACTTCTATAAGATAAAAATTCTCTTGAAATTGATTACACTCAAGTATCAATTTTTTAAATGTAGCTTAGTCTTAGTCAAGGGTGAACCCTAATAATCCCATAACACTCAGAATCTATAAGAAATGAGCCACCTATGGTATGATCATACTTGTTTAGATTACTAGTTCTTCCTTTTATATCATTTATATTCTATTATTACCCTATATATACTAATCTTAATTGTAAATTTATAACAAATAATTTTCTAATGGTCATAAGGATCAATGGTCATATTCCCAACAATAGTAATATGTATATATTTGACAATAATAATAATGTTTTGTTGATATTCATTACTGTATATCTATTATATATTATATTATATTGGTAATGGGATATATATTCATTCAGAAGGATAATTTATAAAAAAAATTATCGTGACATTCTTTTTCTAAAAATTTGTCCTCTTAAATTTCAATTCCTACCCTAAAAGTGGTTAATGTACTTTTTTTATATTTATTATTTAGGTTACCATGTCAACTCTTAAAAATTAGGGTTCCTCCATTGTAATTTTACTCGGCGAGTTGTTTTTTATATAAATTTATCTCTATTGTATAATATATTCACTTTATTTTACTCATAATAAATATCATTATCCAATGGAATCACTTATTTATTTTTTACATGCAATAAATCTGGCATGTAATTAACCAATATTGATACATGAAACATATCATCATGTTGAGATTAATTATGTGACATTTTGAGTTGGTTTTTCATAACTCTGATGTGATTAAGAATCCTAAAGTTTCCAATGTATCTAATAATTATGCTTCTATTCTTATTAATCATTATTTAGTTATTCTAGGGTTTCATGGGAAATAAATATTGATCATTTTCCTAAAATGCCAAGCCTAGATGATGATTGATAGTGTATATTTTCTACCAATATTGTGATGATTTTGAAGTGATACGAGCTAAACCGAAATTTAATGATACGTTAATTTCATGATTTAAATAATACATCTAAAAAGTGTTTGTCCAACCCAAAAACCTATAGGTTTAGTTATTTGGTGATTAGATTCATAAAAATATTATTCTATGACAATTATGAACTTTTCTCTATAATAATTTTCCTCTAGAACCGTTTTACACATCTCACATGATATAATAATCGTTATAACATGAGTAATGGAAACATAAGATAGTGGTGATCTCAAATGCCAAGTATGAGGAAAAAATATCATAACTTACTAGATCATAAACATGAATTATTACACAAGGAGTGGATATATATCTTCTTAAAGATCATGGGAAAGTATATGAAAATTATAAAACATGGTAGAGTAATATAAGATCATAATAAGATCATTAAGGAAGCATAAAAGTTATGACCTGGACCCAAATACACATCAATAATAATAAAAAATATTATAATGACATTATGGTGTATAATATTTAAAAATTATATAATAACATGAAAAAATAAAAATATCTTGAAAATTAAAATCAGCATTGAAATATGGAATAACTTAATAAAACATCTTGAAAATGTTGCACAACCATAAGTATAAGATGACCCGTTACGCACATACCTATGTAAAAGACATCATTATATTCATTCCTGACTATATCATGAGATATCAACATAAACAAATGAAATGCAAGGTGATACCGGATCCCACTCATCATCCTTACATATGTGTCCCACTTAAAAGAAATTATAATAAAATATTAAATTTAATATATAAAATATTGGGATTATTAAAATTATAAAAACGTCACACAATATGAACACCAAATATCATTGGATTTAAATATTCCAATTTTCCAAAATTAATCATCTAATAATAAAATATATAGGTCGATAAAAACATCACTACATGAGATATAAAAATTATCAGAAAACTAGAAGTGAAAATATATTTTTTCATAAATCCTTTTAAACATTGTTATAATAGATAAGGTGAAAATATATTTTTAATTTTTCCTTTAGAATGGAAAGAGAATAATTTAGAAAAAATTATAATGAATACTTCTAATTAAAGTATCCCTGATAAGAGTCATAAATAATGTTAATAAATCTACAATAGTGAATAATGAAAAGGAATTATTTTATTAATATTGTATAGAATATTCAAAGGAAAACCACATCAATGATATATTGAACAAATTTAATTTAATAAAATAGGAAAATAATATTTTTAATTACACAAAGTAAAAACCATATCTATATTTCATTATGGAAAAAAAATTATAGGAAAAAACATAGCCATGGTCCGAATGATTTATTGGTAACAATGAGAGTTTTTGTTACCAACAATGTACTTTTATTTTTGAAAACATTTTATCAAATAAGTGGTTATTGATGATGAGAAGTCATTTAAACAGAGAAAAATAGTAAATAACATATAAAATAATGAAGTGGTGGGATATAAAAAATCATGGAAATTATATTATAGCAAGAAATATTGTGGCTCAATGAGTCCAAAATTGAATTGATGATACACTTATATTGAATTCAGGCATATTTTTTCAGAATCTAACCTTCTGTATACAAAACATTACCCTTTTGATAACCTATTTTAGAACATTATTCATATCTAATTTTTTAAAAAATTATTTTATAATTATTCTCTACATGTATATTAGTTATTTATTATTTATTTTTAATATTAGGTATGATTAATCTTGATTTGTTTGAAATATTTTATTAAAAAATATGTTTTTCATCAATATAATAAAAAATATATTCATCATAAAATCTTTCAAGATAATATAATTTATTATTTTTTAACTTTACAATTTTGTTTTTTGGAATATAATGTAACAATCCTTAAATATTTTATTAACGATGAGCATGTTTTTGTGATTTTTAACTAATGGGCATCAATATCCAAATTAATTCGTTTAATATTAATGTTACCAATCTAGAACCAAAATAAATTTTCATTGAGATAGTTATATCATATATTATTTCTAATAATGTTATCATAGTCGTCCTTGATATTATTATGTAGCATTGTTTAAGTTTATGTCTTGGCCATTCCAAACATGAAAAACCATACTTAATAGATATTATGATAATAAAAGTTGTTCATTTTGGAATTATATCACTATTATAAAAGTACAATTCTATTATCTATATACTTTTATGTTGGTAAATATGGTTAAAATATTATTGAAACCTATAATTTTAATACATTAATACTATATGTAATTCGTAAAAATATCCATCACATATCAACAAGATCCATGACAAAACCTTAATGGTTTAGTGTCCTTGGAAACATGGTTACATAAAAAATTTGTGAAAAAACAGTCTATATCATTTTCAAATTTTCTATTAAAAACTATACACATTCTATGTCATAACATACTTAAAATTATTCTCCATAACCTGGGGAAGTAAAACATAAGAAAAGGAGACCTTTTATGATATGTAATGGAAAACACAATATATATCAGTAAATAACCATCAGTGTGAATAAGATATGCATAAGCATGTAATAAAATCAGTTAAATATTATAAAACCATACCAATAAATACCTTAATCATAATCAGGATATATGAAATAAATTTTTATTAATCGATATACATAAGATATAAGAGTAAGGAATCATCAATAATCAATCATGAGTAATGAAAAAATATCATAAGAATGAGATACAAGTTTTTATCATTGAAATAATCATAGAAAATCATTTCATTAGTTTTTTATCACTATGAAGACTATCATAGTGGGTTGGGTTCACTCCACATTACATCATTTCCTTCGTCAAATTTCACTCCACGGGTTATCTTATTGAATAACGTACTTACTAAACTGGGTTCACCCCCAATTATAGTCATTATTATCTCAGAATATATCCTTATTTATCTAATGAACCAGATAAAACTATAATTTTATCCCACCCATAATATAATGAAAACCATATATATGTGTATTCAAGAAGATCAAGGACCAATTATCATATAATCAAATCACAACCCTTTGAAAGGATATGAGTTTCATAATCAATTCTCTTACAAAATAATATAGAAACCAATTGATGAATAATGATAGTAACATTGGATTATAACCCTTTTAAATAAAAAGAAACAACAAATTATATTTTTATAGATAAACATTCTTTTGAAATATCATAGGAAAATTTGATGAGAAAAATAAACTTTTTGTTCAAAATTAGTTATTTAGAAACTAATTTTATTTAATATATTAAGGAGAATAGTTTATTTGAAATTAAAAATGATACTTATAATGTAGTATTCATATACAATTGTATTCATGATAGCGGCAGTCCATTCATTTGGTGTATTTTAAAAAGAAGTCCTTCAACATTTTTTGTAAAAAGAAAAAGGAATAACGTTTGGAAAATGATAAGAAAGATAATTTTAATCCTTTATAAGGAAATTAAAACATAGGAAAAATTATTCTAAATAATTTTTTTATAATATTAAAAAAATCCATTAATACATTTTGATGGAAAATATGTACGTGGAGGAAAACATTCTTAACTGAAGTGAAAACAAGGTATATCTTCTTTAAAAACATTATTTTGGTATCTTGAGTACTTAAAGAGAATAAAATGAACAGAAACAATAAAAATCTCTCTAGGAGAATATTATAATTAATATTTCGGATATGTAAATCATAAAATCTCATCATATTAATATTTATGGATAAATAATCCCTTAAAACTGAGATTGTGACATAAAACCCTTACCTCAAGTTCATCTTTCATCATAAGCCCTCTAAAATTTAAAAAAATTAAATTAAACATTATTATAAATATGTAATAGAACCATAATAACACAAATAATACCATATATGTACTACTTATAACATTTCATTTTTCATCCATTAATAATAGTTCATTATCATCATCGTTTTAGGTGTTAATTACATTGTTTATTCCTGAATGTTTTGGTTTTGTGGTTATGGTCCATGGAATTTGATCATGGTAACTTAATCTACAAAATATTATTAATTTTATTAATATCATATATATTAATTATATTCATAATTATTACCATTTATACAAATTTGTGATGAAAAATAAATTACATCACTACGTGGAAACAATAGTTTGTCCGTACGCACGAGTAATTTTTCAATTTGTTAATAAATGGTATGATAGAAAGGTAAAAGTTAATTAACAATTAAAGAATAATTATTATAAAATAAAAATTATATATAAAAATAAAATATATCATAATGAGAAACCATGATTGATGGTGGTGTAAAATGAATCTCATCGCTACGTGGAGGCAGTTGTCCACATGTACGCATGATAAATACTTTCATCTATGATTTGATTAATAGGAGTTGGTATATGGTTGTTCCATAACCACAATAACATATCCATATAATAATTATATTGTATTTATAGTGTTTTTTATTTGATAAAACATGTTTATATGATCTATAATAAGAAATAAAATTGATTGATCTTAGTTAAGATTCATATCACTTATTTGAGATACCTCCATTATATTACACATTAAGCCTTAAATGAATAATCGTAGAAGAATAAAAAAAATTTGGGGTGAATTTAAGGATTATAGGAAGGTTTATGATTAGGTATGTTTCTAACTAAAATGATAAAAGTTTGTTAATAATGGAGGATAAGAGGTTCCCATTTATAGGTGATGGGAAGAAACACTTGAAATATCATGAAAGAATTCAATGATATAAGGTCAATTTCATGGGAACATCGCTCAAAGAAGCCATTGATTAGATTTTTTAATACATAAAGAATTAAATATATTCATCCAATAATAATTATATAGCATTGGGGGTCAATCCTTCCATTATCTCTGGTTTAACACATGGTAAACCTGTTTTAACATTAATTATGGAAACACAATTTTACTGTATTTACTATTCACTATAACTAAAAATTAAGTAGACCCGATTAGAATATATTAATTATGATGATTCATAATTTGGAATCCATTATATAATATTCAATTTCTATAAGCTCCATATTTCAATTTTAAATAATCACGAAACCTGTAATGAAAACCCATTTTAGAAGAATGAATCTTTAATCATAAAAAACTTTACTCACATTGTATTCATTTTAAAAAACATAAAATTAATTTTAAAATATATTATTAAATATATAATATATAAATTTCATTAAAAAAGTTTAAAATATATATTAATTTGATTTATTAATATAAAAACACGTTGTAATCATAGAGATAGTATTTTGAAAAATGTGATTTGAACCCCAAAAATGAACAAAAATAAAAACAAATTATAATGAATATTATTATATTGTTAATTATATAAATTATAATTATAGAATTATTATGTTACTTTATTATTAAATTATATCATAATGATACATCTACATGAAAATAAATAAAATCTTATGAAAATTTGTTATTTTCATTATTCACTGAAATATAATCCCATTTTTATAAAATCCGTATTCTTCACTTGAAGTTAATTTTGACATGATGATTTATTCATATCCTCAAATAAAATTTCTAAAAATCCTATAATTTAAATAATTTATTCATTTTTTAAAAATTTATGGATACCATATTGGATGAAAACATATTTTTGAAGCATCAAAAGGCCATGATCCTAAGGATCAATGTAATGCTTTGGAAGATGTATGAGATTAAATTGAAAATTATAATGGGGATAATTTAAGATAGGAATTATTTAGTTATTTTTTTGAATAATATCAATATTATGAAAGTTAGTTTTTCAAATATGATAAAACAAAATGGAAAGATGATGTACGTAATTCAGATTGCTTTTTCATTATATCATTTTAAGCCTTCATTATTTAAGATTATTTTAAAATTAATTTTCTACAATTCATTTTATCATATACTTTATGAAAAAGAAGTTATTTTCAAGGATCAATTTTTAGAAATACAGTTTTCAAAAGTACACACTTTATCTTCACAGCAATGTTTTTTTAATGTACTTTGTTCTTCAATGTTTAAAAAGGATTTTTTTGAAAAAATTTGTATTTTCATGTTAATTTTACTTAATAGCTTTAACTTTCATAAATATATGTTTTGATGAAACTTTATATGTTATTATGATATTATTTAATATTTAAAATGAGTGTTTTCATGTTCTATTATTTATTATGTTCATGTTATATGTTTTTTTTATTTTAAGAAACCCATTTATTCATGGGTTATTTATGAGATGATGAATTCATTATTTTCATATAGATTTAATATGTATGAATGGTGAAGGGTGGGGATATATATGAACATATAATTAATTGGTTATTTATTTATACCTCATTAAAAAGAAATTTTAATTTTATTCATTATTTATTTCACAATATGAAGTGCATACATTTTGGTTATAGACAATACGAAGCATGAGATTTTTTCTATTCACAATATGAAGTGTTGCCTTTTTTATTTCAAAAGAAAGCATGGGTATTATTTTTTATCAAAATATAAAGAGTGTGGATTATTTTTAAAACATGAAGCTTCTATATTTTGTTTGTTCACAACATGAAGTGTGGTAATTTTGTTTTTTACAACATAAAGTGTGGGCATTTTGTTTGTTCACAATATGAAGTGGGGAAATTTTAAATCTTCACAACATGATGTGGGGAAATTTAGTTTAGTTCATAATGATACAATTTCTATATGTTTATGATTATGTGAAATTTATAATTTTATTATCATTTTACTCAATTATTTCAATATTTTGTTGTATTTTTAAAGTATTCCACACTTTCATGTCACACACATGAGTTTTTGGAAATTGATATGTATCGTATTCCCTATCATAAATTTTATGATTCCTTAATGAACCTTTTTATGAACATAGGTTACCACATCATGTTTTATGATTATATGTCACGACCTGTCCCCCGGGGCCTATGTCGTGACTACCCTAAGCCCACCTTCCATTGGCCAGGGGCTGGCGACTAGAACCAAAGATGTGATTCCCTAAAACTGGGAAGGCATTGCCATTATAACCTGTACACACACACAACAGATATGATCATGTGTAAACTTAATAACCAACAAGTGAGTATAATAAGTAAAAAGGGGTCAAAATACAGGCCAAACTGGAGAGTACTAGAAACTGAAAGTATAAGTACAACTAAAGAAAATAAAAAACTGCCATTGGGTTATCCTCAGAGGTTCCTACGTGAAGTATAGGTATAGATCGCCTCCTCAGCACTCCAGGTTCTTCTGTCTCCTCCATGTACCATCACGTTGTATGGTCCACCTCCGGGTACCATCTGGTCCTTGTGCTTTCAGCCTCAGTCAGTGCTGTCTGTCATCTGCATCCAACACAATGAGGTGCCGGCATAGCCCGTATAGGGGTGAGTATAACGATACTCATTAGGGACCCTGAGACCATTAAGGTCTCACAAAAACCAACAAGGATAAACCACAATGTATGAAATCAAAATATAACCCCACTTAGGTATATGCCCATACATATACCTATGTTATCAAGTAATCCATCTCAATCATGAGGAAAACACAAAAGTTACTGAATCAGCTCTACCAGGATTTTTATTCACATTATCGAAACCATGGATGCTGAATAATTCCACCTCTGTCGAGTACAGTGGGCCTGCCGTGACATCATGGTGCTTCCCACTAACCTTGGACTGCTAAGGTACTCCTCCTATCGAGTACCGTGGGTCTGTTGCATCACCAAGGAGCTCACCACCGTGGGTCTGCCACCACAACCAGGTGCTCCCCCTAATAGCCCGCAGAGGTACTCCTCTTGTCGAGTATCGCGAGTCTGCCACCACAACTTGGTGCTCCTCCACCGTGGGTCTGCCACCAAAACCAGGCGCTCCCCACAGGGATAGTCAAGTCACTCCAAGTCAATCGGTCACCAGTCTTCAAGTCTCAGCTAGCAATTAAGTCTCCACACTCTTTCCAATCATCTCTAGAAGGATCTGATCCATGAGGTACTGGTCGATACTCCAAAGATCACTAAGTCCCATGAAGAATTATCTCAATGTTCCGCTATGTCATAGAGGTCTCAACACAACAGATGGTGTGTCAATCGGACACCCGGTCTGAGATTTATTATCCTTTGAGTCTTAGGGGCCCTGTTGGATTCGTGCGTGATCTAACCTGTACGTATCTCAACTATACCCCAAAATCTATTGTGGTATACTCAAAGGGACCATCATACTCCCATATTACCATGGCCACTGATGGTTCGTCAAACAGACTCCCGGTGCCAAAGATATGGCAAAAAGAAAGTAAAGGGTCGGAGTGGGCCCGGGGCCGGTCCGACCCGGACTGACCGACCCATCCCGACCCAGTATGGGCCGACCCGGTCTGGATTGACCCTGCCTAACCCATTGTGTATGGCCTGAACCATTAAGCGGGCCATCCTGTTAGGTTTGTCATGGCCCACTGGGCCCACCCCAGCAGGCCGCGATAGCACAGACCGGCTATGGGTCGACGCAAGGGCTTTTAGGCCCAGAGGGCGCTGCGTGGGCGGCTCGGACCGGAGGGCACCGCGAGGGTATGACTGAGCATGGAGGGCACCGCGAGGGTGCAGCTAGGCCCATAGGGCACTGGGTTGGTATGGCTGAGGCCGGCTCGGCCGGGGCGCCACAGGGCGCGTGGACGACAGAGCCACGGATCACACGGGGGGCGTAGAGGCCAGCTCGGTCGGGGCTCAGGAGGACGCCACGAGGGGTGTGGGAGGCACAATGGTCAGAAGATGGGGCGCAGTGCGGCTAGAATGCAGCTCATCCTGGGTGCGGCACAGCTCGGCCGGTTCAGCTAGCAGGGGGCGCAGCTGGCGTGCAGCGCGGCCGGGGCGTCTCGTAAGACGTAGTGTGGCGCGGTTCGGCACGGTGCGCCATAGCATCATGGGGGCGGCACACGTTTCCTTTGTCACCTTCGTCGCCCCATTGCCATGATAAAGAAATTCAAAATGAAGATCAGTGGAGGGATCAGACGACGTTTTTTTGTTCCGCACCCTTTCGCGTTTAGGGTGATAGAAATTGGCTCACAATAATGAAGCGAAGAATGAGCATTTAAGATATCTGAAAAACATCAATTCCCATAATCCCTCATCAGCAAAAATATTCCCAACACACAAGAAAAAATATCCGCATATCAAATTGATAATAAGTTGGTCTGTGTTCTTTTTTTTGGAATAAAATTAATAGAGGAATAATATCATACATTAATAAAATTAAACCCCTACCCTTGTTCATTGTTCATTGATTGAGTCGTTGGGCAGAAGACATAGTTTTCGTCACTCGTCACTTCTGCCGCACACTTCAAATCCTGAGATTGTGTGTTGTTTCATTGACGATGATGAGGAGGGAGGGTCGGTCATCAAAGATTTCACTTGTCGGTTTCTTTTGAAAGGATCATCCTAGGAAGAAGTCGAAGACGCTCATTGTCAGTGTTCTTTATTATTTGTTGGTGAGAGCTTTTCTCTCAAAAGTTACTTCCTCCTTTTCCAATAGAATAAAAGGTTGTCAAGAGTAATATATTATAAAATCTATTAAGTCATTGGCATAAGAATTCAAAATGGGTGAATTAATTAAGTTGGCTCCACTTAATTAATTCATGAGGATGACACAATTAAAAGAGAGGAAGGGTTGACACCATTAAAGGAGGGGGTGGAGAGAATCTCCCTAATTAATGAGGGGAGTTGAGAGGTTTTTCATCTCCCATTATTATTAGGTGATTTATGTCCCAGGTGGTCCCGACATCGTAACCTCTCATGGGAGGTTATGTTCAGTTGGTCCCCACCACCATAACCTCTCATGGGAGGTTATGGTCGGGTGGTCCCCACACTTCAACTCACACAAGGAGGTTTAGTTCTGGTGGACCCCACATCCAACATCCAAATGGTGGATCAAAAATAAAATAATGTGTAGTTCATTTTATTTAATTATTTGCCACAAAAACCCAAAAAATATCTTTTATTCTCGACCCACTGCCGTCGAGGTGAAAGTCTCCTTAAGCGAATATCAGCGCTGCGAGTTCAACGGTGCCCTCAGATTTCAATTCCAAGCTTCGGTTAAAAATTTATAAAAACCTGCTCGTACGTTTACTAAACGTACCCGAACAAAACATAAAAAATTGATTCCGGGCACTCCTGGCCTCGGAATCACATGTCGTCAACTTTCACGGACTCGTAAAATTCCCATTTAATTAATAAAAATTACATGGAAATTCCGGGTCTTTACATTCTCCCCACCTCAAGGATTTATCTCCCCATAAGCTATAAATCATAAATAAGAGAATAAGTGGGGGTACTGAGCACGCATATGAGCCTCCTACTCCCATGTGCTCTCCAGGAGGTTCCTGTGCTGCCAAAGAACACGCACCAGAGGTATCGGCCATCCATGAAGGAACTGCTCCTGTCGATCATCAATCTCTATTGGAACCTCCATAAAAGTAACCCCATCATCGATGTCCAGCTTGCCATGGTCAATGATGTGGGTAGGGTCGTACATGGTTCTCCTCGGATGGGATACGTGGAAGACGTCATGCACCCGATGCAACTGAGGTGGAAGAGCTAAGCGGTAAGAAACCTCGCCAAATCTGCTAAGGACCATAAAAGGTCCGATAAATCATGGAGATAACTTTCCACCATAGCCAAATCTCCATAGACCTTGTCGAGGTGAGACCCATAGAAAGACGTGGTTGCCATCCTCAAACTCCATAGGTCTCCATCTCCTGTCAGCTTACGACTTCTACCTGCTCTGTGCAGTCTTCATCCACTTCTGGATGATCTGCACCTTCTCTATGGTAGCATGTACCATCTCTGGTCCCACTAGTGCTAACTCCCCTGGGTCAGTCCAGCATAAAGGTTATCTTTAAGTTAACTCATACAATACCTCGAAAGGTGCCATCCTAATGGTGGAGTGATAGATGTAGTTTTGTGAAAACTCCTCCAAAGGCAAGTGAACATCCTAGTAGTGACTGAAGTCGAGAACACAAGAACACAACATGTATTCGAGTGTCTGAATGGTCCGCTCAGTCTGGCCATTCATCTAAGGATGGATGGTGGTTCTTAAATGAAGCTACATCCAGAAAGCTTCATGCAACCCCTTCCATAGATTGGAGGTAAATCATGTGTCACAATCAGAGACAATCATCCAAGGTACTCCATGTAGCTGCACAATCTCCTGCACATAGAGGCATCCCAATCTCTCTACTGAACCCTGCTCTCTGATCGGTAGAAAGTGGGACGACTTCGTGAGTCGGTCGACAATCACCCCGATCAAGTCATGATCTCTGGATGTACATGGAAGTCCAATCACGAATCCATGGATATCCCATACCACTTCCACTCTAGGGCCTCTAAAAGTTCAACCAAGCCTACTGGTACCTGATGCTCCGCCTTCACTTGCTGACAAGTGAGGCACCGAGAAACAAAATCAGCAACTACTTTCTTCATCCCCGGCCAGCAGTGTTGTCTTTTGAGATCCTGGTACATGTTTTCCACTCTTGGATGTACCACTAGATTGGATGTGTGGAACTCCCTCAACACTTCCTATTGAAGTGACACTATTACCATAGTACATCCTCTGATGACGATGACATACTCCCCACCTTCAAAAAATCCATCAGGTGCCTGCCCTATGGATATCTGATCATGTCACGGCTCGCAATTAGCATCCTCATGCTATGCCTCCCTGACTCTCTGAAGAAGTGCAGGAGTGACTGTAAGAGACTGAAGGAAAGATGCTCCATCTCTATCCATAAAGTATATCTATAAAGTAGCCAGCTGCTATGTCGCCTCACCTAGCAGCTGTATACAAGTTCTCTTACTGAGTGCATTTGCACCAACGTTCCCCTTCCAAGGAGTATAGAATATCTCAAAGTAATACTCCTGGAGGAACTCAATCCAACGTCACTGTCTCAGGTTCATGTCCTTCTGAGAGAAGATATACCTATGAATCTTGTGATCAGAGTACATGATAAAACATTCTCACATCAGATAGTGTCACCACATATTTAAGGTGAAGACCACTGCTGATAACTCCAAGTCATGGTTAGTGTAGTTCTGCTCATGGTTTCTTAGCTGATGAGATCCATATGTGATCACTGCTCGCTCCTGCATCAGTACACATCTGAGTCTGGTCCCTGATGCGTCACAGTAGACTATGCACCCTATGCCTTCCTCTGGAAGCCTCAGGATGGGGGCACTAGTCATCCTCTATCTTAGATCTTGAAAGTTCTTCTGGAATCTCTCCGACCACACAAAGGGTTTCCCATTCTTCGTCAAGAATGATAGTGGTGCTGTAAATCTAGAGAAGTCTGGCATAATCCTACGGTAGTATCCAACCTAACCTAGGAAACTTTGTACCTATGTCACACTTCTGGGTGGCTCCCAAGAATGTACTGCATCAATCCTAACTGGATCTACTGTAACTCTAGCTCTGAGATGACATGTACCATAAATTGAACCTCTTAGATCTAGAACTGTAACTTTGAGAGCTTACCATAAAGCTGGTGCTCTCATAGTGTGTCCAGTACTACCCGCAAGTGATAGGCATACTCCTCCTCAGTAGTCGAGTATATCAGAATGTCGTCGATGAAGACTACGAAAAAAGCGATCGAGGTATGGCTAAAAGATACTATTCATGAGTCCCATGACCACTGCAGGAGCATTGGTTATGTCAAATGGTATAACCAAGAAATCGTAGTTGTTGTACCAACATCTGAAGGACATCTTCTTCACATCCTCATCCCAAACTCTGAGCTGGTGATAACCTGATCAGAGGTCTATCATCGAGAACCACCGTGCTCCCCTCAACTGATCAAAGAGTCTGTCAATCCTTTGGAGTGGCCACAATCACTTGGTTCAGGAACTAATAGTCATCACAAAGCCTCAAGCTCCCATCCTCCTTCTTGGCGAACAGAATCAGGGCTGTCTAGGGAGAAACACCGGGCCAGATAAATCCATCCCCCTATAAGTCCTCAAGCTATACCTGCAGCTCACAAAGTTCCGCGGGAGCCATCCGATATCCTGGAGTAGATATCGGTGTTGTTATGGGGTAAAAGTCAATGTAAAAGTCCACATCTTTATGAGGAGGTAGATCTGGGACATCATTAGGGAAAACATTTGTGTACTAGTCCACCACTACAAGATATCTCAGACTCTCTACATCAACTGCTCTGAGGGTAAGGCAAGCCCACTGATGAGTGATTGGCTACAATCTCCTTTGAGTAAGGTCATCCTGTGATACAAATACTCCCTTCTCGCTGGTGAAGCTAAACCTAGTCCCATCCATGCAGAAACACCACACTTTGCACCAAATGCAGTCAATTTGAGCATGGATTATAGATAACCAATCCATACCCAAGATGATGTTGTAAGGCCTCTATGCCGCTACTAAGAGATCCTAGCCAAAGATCTCACCTACTAGAGTAAGGTCACACTCCTGTAACTAGTGCGTAATCATAAAATATGCTCCCGTAGAAGTATCTAGTCATAAGGATTGAGCCAACAGCTCTGTTGGAATCTCCAAGCTCTGAACGAGGTAAGTTGCAATGAAAGAGTGACTGACACCTGTGTCTATAAGAACTGTAGCTAAGGTGGAATAGACACAAATTGTACCTTGTATCATCTCCGAAGCACCGTGATCATAGGCCTCAACTACCTGGAGCTGGGGTCTCCCCTATCCACCCACTCCCTGTGGTCGGGGTGGACTTTCTGGTGGTGGTGGCAGTAACACCTCAAAACGTCGTCCACCGCCAGCTGCATGACCATCTCCCCTGCCACATCTACGTGCACCCAGCAGAATGCCTCGATAAAATCTATTTCTATGCCTGGGTGGTCCTTCGACCTTCTGATGATCATCCGAATGGCAGGTTCGATAGTCATGAGCCTTGTGACCCTACCCGCTGCATGTGAAACATTGCCTGCCCCTGTAATGTATGTCTTTGCTCCGGGTGCCCTGCACAACCGATATCGAGTCTTGCGGTCATCCACCTATAGGTCTGGTCCTCTTGGACCTCTATGACATATGTCTGCTTCCAGCTGCAGAAGACTCTACTACGTGACGACTGGTGGTGGATATCCCTACTAGAGACTGCTCCGCAAGGAAACTCTGCACTGGCAGGGCTCTTTCTAGCACCCCCGCCTGCGTCGTGATGCTGAGTGAGATCATCGGAGCTCTGATCTCTTTTCTGAACCCCTAATCGAAGGTCAGGGCCTTGAAGAATAGTTCTTTCACCATATCAGTGGATTATCGTGAGAGGTCAGTGAACCTCACTGAGTACTGAGCTAGAGTCATGCTGCCCTGCTGTAGATGAAGTAGCTCTTGTATGTGAACTGCGTGAAGAGTTGTCAGGATAAACTCCACCTAAAACAGGATCTAGAATTATTCCTAGTGTAGCAAAATTTCATCATGAACCTAGAGCATCAAGCTCCACCATCTACTTGCGGCTTCCTGTAGAAAGATGGCAGCAAGAATCACCATGAGTTCTGCTGGTGTCACTACTAGTCGGAAAAATCTCACCACAGCCTCTAGCCAATCCTCAACCACCTGCAGGTCCCTCTCTCCCCTAAACCTGGGTAGCCTCTAGCACTAGAACTCATGAAATGTGCTCAAGCGGCGTGCATCATATTCTGCTAGGGCTGGTGGCATCGGTGGCCCAACGAGAAGTGGTATCACTAGAAAAGGGCCATGCACCGAGGCCTCATTTTTCAATGGGATATCTATGTGTACAACTCTCAAGACTCTAGCTAGTCGTCCACTGGGAGGCATCCTGAAAGAAATATATGCGACATGGTCAAAAGATTATACCTGGTGAGCTGACCTAGTTGAGCTGAATTTAAAAAAAACATTAAAAACACACACGTAATCTCTGTTTCCGTGCACGAAGTCGGAAATCAGAATTCAGGGTCCTGGTGTATGGATACTTCGGCCGCCACACAAACACTGGACTCCCTAAACTGAAAACCACACTCACTAACCTTAAAAATATTTCTTCACAGAAAAATATCAGAGTCCTAAGTTCTGTGGTAGAACCAACTCTTCTGATACCAATTTGTCATGACCCGTCCCCCGGGGCCCGTGCGATGACTACCCCAAGCCGGCCTTCCATAGGCCAGCGGTTTGAAACTAGAACCAAAGGAATAATTCCCTAAAATTTGGAAGGAATTTCCTTTATAACCTGTAAACACACACAACAGATATGACAACGAGTAAATTGAAAGACCAAAAAGTGAGTACAGTAGGTCAAATGGGGCCAGAATACAAGCCAAACATGAGAGTACAAGAAACTAAAAGTACAAGTATAACTGAAGAAAAGAAAAAACTACCACTGGGTCATGCTCCGAGGTTCCTACATGAAGGGTAGGAATATATCGCCTCCTCAGCACCACAAGTCTGTCTGTCTCCTCTGTGTACCATCACATCGTATGGTCCACCTCCGGGTACCGTCCGGTCCTGGTGCTCTCAGCCTCAGTCAACATTGTCCGTCATCTGCATCCAACACAACGAGGTACGGGCATAACCCGTATAGGGGTGAGTATAACGATACTCAGTAGGGACCCCGAGACCCTCAAGGTCTCACAAAAACCAGCAAAGATAAACCACAAAGTATGAAATCCACAGATAAACCCACTTAGGTATATGCCAATAGATATACCTAAGTTATCAAATAATCCATCTCAATCATGAGGAAAACACAAAATTTACTGACTCAGGTCAACCAAGATTTTTATTCACATTATAGAAACCACCAATGCTGGAGAAATCCTCCTCTGTCGAGTACAGTGGGCCTGCCGCGACACAAAGGCGCTTCTCACTAAACTTGGACTGCCGAGGTACTCCTCCTATCGAGTACCATGGGTCTGCTGCATCACTACGGCACTCCCCACTATGGGTCTACCTCCACAACCAGGCACTCCCCCTAATAGACTGTATAGGTACTCCTCCTGTCGAGTACTACGGGTCTACTGCCACAACCAGGCACTCCTTCACTGTGGGTCTGCCGGCACAACTAGGGGCTCCCCACTGGGCTATTCGAGTCACTCCGAGTCAATCATTCAGTAGTCATCATGTCTCAGCCAGCTACTAGGTCTCCGCACTCAGTCCACTCATCTTTATAAGGATCCCCTCCCTGAGCTAATGGTCGATACTCAAACTATCATGAAGTCACATGAAGAAGTATCTCAATGGTCCTCCACGTCATAGAGGTCTCAACGCAATAGATGGTGCATCAATTGAATTCCATGTCTATGAGTCATTAGCCTTTTTTTCCTGGGGGCCCGGTTGGATTTGTGCACGATCAAACCTAACTGTATCTCAACTATACCCCAAACTCTAGTGGGGTATACTCAAAGGGACCGTCAAGCTCCAAGATTACCAGGGCTGCTGATGGTTCGTCAAACGGATGGCCAGTTCCAAATATTTGGCCAAAGAAAGTAAAGGGTCGTAGTGGGCCCGGGTCCGGTCCGACCTGGACGGACCAACCCAACCCAACCCAGTCTAAGCCGACCGAGTCTGGGTCGACCCGGACTGACCCGTTGGGTCTGACCAGACCCGTTAGGTGGGCCAACAGGTTAGGTTTTGCCCGACCCGTTGGGCCCAGCCCTGCATTCCGCGAGGGGTCACGGAGGACCGCGAGAGCGCGGACCGGTCATAAGGGTGCGGACCAGCCGCGGGTCGGTGTAAAGGTGGTTTGTCCTGGAGGGCTCCGCGTAGACGGATAGGCCCAAAGAGCACCATGAGGGCGCTTCTTGGCCTAGAGGGTGCCACGATGGCGCCGCTCAGCTCGGAGGGCACCACGATGGTGCGGCTCAGCCCGGAGGGAGCCGGGAGGGCGTGCCTCGTCTCGGAGGGCACCACAAGGGCGCAGGTCATCCCGGAGGGCACAGGGGTGGTGCGACCGGGGCCAGGAGGCCGACTTGGATGGGGCACCACAGGGCGCATGGATGGTGGAGCTGTGGGGTGCGCGGGGCACGCGGATACCAGCGGGCCGGTTCGGCCAGCGGTGACGCGGGGTGCGCAGGGTGAGCAGACGACATAGTTTTGAGGTGTGTGGAGCGCACGGAGGCTGGCTTGTCTAGGTATCAGGAGAATTCTGTGAGGGGTGCGGGAGGCGCCGAGGCCGGGAGCTGGGGCACGGTGCGGCCGGAGCACGACTCGGCCTGGGTGTAGCGCGGCTCGGTCGGTTTGGTCGGTAGGTGGCGCGGCCGTTGGAAACCATGTCTAGGGCGGCTCAGAAGCCATAGGGAAGCACGGTTTGGCCCGGGGTGCCGGAGCATCATAGGGGCAGTCCAGGTTTCCTTCATTGCCTTCATCGCCTCATCTCCATGCCAAATAAAATCACATTGAATATCGATTGAGGGGTCAGACCATGTTGGTTTGGTCCGCACCCTTCCGCGTTTAAGGTGATGTCAATTGGATCACAAAAATTAAGCGAAGAACAAGCATGTAATATATCTTAAAAATATCAATTCCCATAATCCCTCATTAACAAAAATAATAGTAACTCACAAGGAAAAACATCCGCGGATCAACTTGATAACAAGTTGGTATGCGTTCTTTTTTTTGGAACAAAAGTAACAAGGGAATAATATCATACTTAAATAAAATTAATCTTCTACCTTTGTTCATTGTTTGTTGATGGAGTCACGGGGAAGAAGATGGAGTTGTCGTCATTCGTCGCATCTGTCACTCACTACCCATCTCGAGCTCGTGCTTCAATTTTTTGATAATGATGAGGGGGGAGGGTCGGTCGTCGAAGACGTACCATGTCGTTTGCTTCCACAAGGTTCACTTGAGGAAGAAGTCGAAGACGCTCATTACTAGCATTCTTTGTTGGAAGAATGTGTTCTTCGTTCTTCATTGGCGAGAGCTTTTCTCCCAAAAGCTCTTTCCTCCATTTCCAACAAAAGAAAAGGTATCCAAGAATAATAGATTATAAAATCTATTAAGTCATTGGAATAAGAATTCAAAATGGGTGAATTAATTAAGTTGGCCCCACATAATTATTTCATGAGGTTGGCACAATTAAAAGAGAGGAAGGGTTGACACCATGAAAGGAGGTGGGTGGAGAGACTCTCCCTCATTAATGAGGGGAGTTGATAGGATTTATTCTCCCACTATTATTAGGGTAGTTTAGTCCCTGGTGGTCCCCACATCATAACCTATCGCCAGAGGTTAGGTTCGGGTGGGCCCCACCACCATAACCTCTCATGGGAGGTTATGGTTGGGTGGTCCCCACACTTAAACTCCCATAAGGAGGTTTAGTTCTAGTGGACCCCACCTCCAACTTCCACATGGTGGATCAACAATAAAATAATGTTTGGTTCATTTTATTTTATTATTTTCCACGAAAAACCCAAAAAACTATCTTTTATTCTCAACCCACTACCGTCGAGGAGAAAGCCTCCATAAGATTATATCAGTGCTATGAGTTCAACTGTGCCATCAGATTTCAATTCAGAGAACTGGTTAAAATGTTATAAAAACCCGCTCGTACTTTTACTGAACGCACTTGAACAAAACTTCAGAAATTTATTCTGGGCACTCCGGACATCGGAATCATGCACTGTCATGTTTTGGGGACTCGTAAAATTCTCATTTAATTAAAAAAATTACATGGGAATTCTAGGTATTTACATTATAACCCAAGTTATTTGAATATTTATTAAGATGATTATGTCTTCATTATATTTTACTTTATGTTTGTATTAAATAACTTATGATAAATATTTTCCTTAATGAGATTTTGTGCTCACCCATTTCTTATGATTCCAATCACTAGGTAATGAATATGGTTATATCATGTGATATTTCTAGATTTTTTTAAAGGACAATGATTGTTGATAAATGCTCAAAAGTATTGAAACTTTTTATGTTTATATAGCTAATATATATGACACTGAACCTTTTGGTCCTTAGATTATGAAACTTTTTTGATCTGTATACTATAAATCATGAGATTAATGTACATATATGTTTTGTTTAGAATGTGTCACTGAATTTGGAATCATAGGAGAGTTCAGTTATTTTAGATATTAGTTTAGTTCTTTTTTTATATAGGTTTATATAAATTTAAGAAAACCCTTGGTAAAAGTCTAAGATTTAAGTCTTTGTATAAGATAACATCCTCATGTTTAAGTAAAGCAGATATTGTGTATCTATCTAAAAAATTACATCCATGTCTAGATACTATAAGATAATGAAGGTGGTAGATCTGTTATACCTGTTGTTAATAACTTTAAGAAGGTGTATTGGGTAAAAACTCAATCATCCCCTAGTAAATGACAAATAGGCCAAAATGAACATCTGGTTTGACACACTTAGGAGGTATTCTTTGGTTTATGACATATCAATTATGAACCAATATACAGGATTTATTTCCTAGTTAATTTGAGGAATTAGGTTGAATAAGTATGACATAAAACAATATAATGTAACCTAGGTATAACCAAGAGTATTTTAGGATACACATTTTTTGGCATAGTTGGAATGAAAGTGTTGTTGTTTTAAATAAAGTTGTAATGGGAGGAGAAATTATAGGATTGAGAATTATTATTAATATGGACTAATTCGTTTTTATATGACCATAAAATTTTAATATTTAGTATTTGGTTGAATAAAGATCAGTGAATTGAAGTCATGAAAGGTATTTACCTAATAACTCATTAGAAGCATATTTGGGATGATTAGATTCTTATTATAAACATTGAAAATGTGGTTGATATGTCAATAAGTGATATATGTTTATATTTCATATATATCATAACTCTTCCTTTAGTAAATGATAATTAAAATTTTAGGGAATCATTTTATTTAATGGGAGAGAATGTAATGAGCTATGATTTTATATTAATTAAATTATTTATTTTGTTTTATAATTTATGTCACAAGATGAACCCCAAATAAAAAAATCATTACATATTAAGTATAATTAATTAATTATTCATAAATAAATACTAATATTTTATACCATTAATAGCTATTACCTTTAGAAAACACAAAATTAAAATTAGTTATTATTGAAAAAGGTTAAAATAAAATATTTTTTTTATATTGTTCCTTATTTAATAAATAATAATTTTAAAATTTTAAATATTATCATAATAATTTACATTGTATAAATTTATGATTTTTTAGTGACATAATTTTGAGTCAAAAATAATATTTTTGAAATTTTATCACTATGTAAGCATATCATAGATGTTTCCAAAATCTTTTATGTACAATAATATATGTTTAATTAATAACATTATAAATGTTAATATAATATTTTAGGTTAAAAATTTCATGTCATCTTTTTTAGAACTAAATTAAAATGATAGTTTTATGAAAATTGATTTGGGTCTTCTCTTTGAATGGAGTATTTTTAAGGTGATCATCAATTATGGATTTCATGAAAGCCCCATACCATTAATTTTATTTATAATATATTAAATTATTTATTTAAAATTATTAATAATGAAACATTATATTATATATAAATTTAATGATGAAAAATTTCTATTTTTCTAACAACCATTTTTATGCAATTTAGTCAATTTAATTAAAAATTAACCTTTCAAACATTTATAAATTTTATAATATAAAAATATTTTTTTTATTTAATGTTAATAGGATAAAATTAGTTAATAAGGTTAATTTTAATTTTTTTATCAAAACGTTTTAGTAATGTTAAAAAATTATCACCATGATATAGAGTAAAAAATTGAAAAAAGAGTTCTACTAATGGGAAATGGACCAAAAATGTTAATTTGTTTCATAAAATATTTGATTTAGATGATTTTAGAGTTCATAGGGTCCCAAATTCTAATAAGTTCAAATTTTTATCCATTTAACCTCAAATAATGTCATGGAATTGTTTTAAAATTATGAGTGCTTACAAAGGTTCCATTTTCTCCCCTTATAAACGTTTATCGCTTCCACTATTTGAAATAAATAGTTAAACATTTAAATACACCATTAAAAATTGATATTTTAATTTCCCTATAACCATATACCAAAAAATCCCCTTTTTCCCCCATTGTTTGCCTAAGACCTTCAATTTCAAAAGAACTTCTAAGGAAAAATCATGTTTCCAACATAAGTATTATATCCAACGCAAGGTTTTCCTCTGAATAGTAATCCTAAAAATATAATATTAATATAATAATATGATTTATTTAGCATAATTATTTTTCTAATACTTTTTCTTGGTAATTATATAACCTTTATTTATTCAATTCATTCCATAGAGAAAAAACTAAAGAACATCCTTAGTGTGTTGCGTGGACTCCATCTCCATGAAGCGACAATTTTTGTTTCACATTACAAAAATTAATGGTGGGAATTAATTATAGTAATGATGATAATATATATATATATAATTATTATTCTTATATATCTATTTACTACGCACCTTCACCCCCACTCAAGAATTGCAAAATGGGAATATTAATCATGCGTATGTGAAATTACTGCCTTCAGGACGAAATGTATTTTTTTCTACTATGTTTTCATAAAATATCAAAACATATTAAAATATGGTAAAAAATAATAAAAAAATAAATTCAATATCCATATTATTATTTTATAAATATATTACAACAAAATATAAAACTTCATAATCAAACTCGATAAACAGGGTTAAAGCATGTTCGAGTCTGGGTCAGTTTCACCAACAATGATAACATTACATTAAAATATGATTATGGATGAATATGGGAACATGAAAATTGTTATTATTTCTATTTATTAATAAAAATATGATAAGTATATTTTTCTTGAAATATTATACTATTTATTTAAGTTATTAATAATGTAATTTTAATGTGCACTAAAATTACAGAAACAAGACATTCACAATTCTATTTTCACACAAAAATACTAAAACACATGTGTATGTAAATAAAAAATATATTAAAAAATCATAAATAATATATAAATAATTATTCAGGTATCTAATGATGGTGAATGATAGCAAAATTATTAAATATGGGAAAAATTATTAAATTTATTATCACCCTATCGTTATAATATACAATAACTAATTAATGAAATCATATTAAAGATATATAATAAGGATTATAAAATGGTAAAATTTATGATTAGGGTTATAGAATATTTTATTATGTTATCCATTTTTATAGAATATAGAGTCTAAATAACTAAGAATATAAATAAGGTAAGTGATTTCATGTCAATTTCCCTTCATTGAAAAATATATAATATTTATGCACTAATTATCATTTAAGTTGTGGATATACTAACAAATAAATGTAAAATTTAAGGAATTACCCATATATCTTGTTATTTTTACTTTAATTCCTTACTCTCCCATTTATAGTGGTTTTGATTAAATGTTTGCCCATGCCATAAGGGTTTCATCTCGAAATTTTCTTTATTGAGCCAAAAATTTCTTTTATACACCTACTTCTATTTATGTTGTGTATAATATATGTATATATATATATATGAGATAATATATAATTAATTTCCACTTTTTATGATAAAATAAGTTTTATTTTTTATCATTTCTTAATTAATGGTCAAGTTGAATCTCAGTAAGCTCAACCCATGGAGATTGAAAGTATCATACATGATTTCACCTTTACCCATCGTGATGATTTTCTAGTGTGGGAACCTGCCCATATATTTTTTATGTCTAACATGAATTATTAACCTGTAATTAATAAAAAATAGTGTTGGAAATTTCCCTGATCCTTAAATTAAAAAATCCCTAGATCAAGACGTTTATAATGATATTCAACCAAAGGAATTCTCACAATTGGAATCCTAGAAAAGGATTTCATCAATAGTTTTCCATCATGCTATACTCTCGGTTTTTTTATTTGTAAAAGTAATATAGAATATTCTGACTATTGTTTGCTGATATATGTAGTGATACATATAGTTTTCATAGCCTTCTTAGATTTCATTGAAGTATCATTAATTCATGATTCCTCTTTACCCAGTATTCTTGAAAGATAGTCTAGAATTCATCTCTCCCATAACCTAATTAACTTGTTTTAGGAATCAATTTCAGAGGTTATCTACTTAATATATTATGGTTTTAATGTAGTGATACACCAGAATAATCCATTCATCGGCTAATAATATCATTCAGGGATTATCATGGATACAATATTTTTAATATCTCTTCTAAACAAATGTTACCTCAACTCTATACATGACATAACACTTTCAAGTTCCATTTTTAATGGTATTTTTAACCCCTACTAGTTCTTTTGATTTTTTAGAATCCCTATTTCTCATTTGGGATAAAATTAAATAATGTTGGATCCTCAAATGGTAATCCTTTTACCTTTAGATATTGTGGAGTCTTCACAGTCCACAATGTAAGCCCAATGGTTTTGTAGTCCCCATGGAGTCAATTATTATTTTCAAGATGAAATCCATCGTTGTATCAAAACAATGTAATATTCTACAAAAAAGGATGGTCCAACTTATGGCTGGATATTTACTCCACTACCACCATGAAATCCATCAGAAACAATAATTATCACCTCCCACTAAGCATAATAGTAAGAAAGGGAAATATTATAGTACATTTATCTTACATTTTCACTATCAGCCATTTCTATAGAGAAGAAAAATCTCAGACCTATGTACTTAAAAAAATGAGTTTCTACTAATACCCTTGTCTGGGTTGATTAACTTCCATTTTATTTGAAGTATAACTTAAAGAGACTCCTATAAAACATATTCTATTAGATAGTTGTAAAAATTTATTATTTTTTTATTAATTGTAAGAGTATTGGTTGCCTGAAAAAGGACTAAACATCTTCTAATTAATGAAAAACTAGGTACAATTTTAATCTCTATCTTTCATGATGATTTGATTTAAATTCTCTTCATGTTGATAGATATTTTCAGGACTCAAATTGATTCCTTGGGTCATAATCACTCATCATTGACTATTATATGTTAATATTGATCTATTATATCCAATGATAATGTTATGTTTCATTTTTATCTTTTATTTCTAGGGAAATAATTTTTCACAACAAAAAACTATTCCTTGAATATTTTAAGGATTCTTTAAAATGAATTTTCATTAACAATAATTACCGTTAAGTTTCATATATTTTCCATTAATATCCATTATTTTTCATCCATATCCATTTTCTAACTTCCTACCAACTATCTCCCTTCCCTTGTAGAAACTCAAATTTTTTATATCCAATGATACATTTTAAAACCATTAATCGTTTGGAAAAAAAGATATCATCATTAATTTAATGATGTGGGTTTTCAATATGGTTAATTAAATATGTTCATAAGTTTTTCCATACTTTCAAGATAAATGTTTTTCATCTACTTTATATTTTATTTTGTTAAAATTAATGTCCTTTTTTATGTTACATTGTTAATATTTTTTAAAATATAATTTTTTTCAATGTAATTTCACACCTATTTTTTGAAAACATAATGTATATTTTAAGTATCCCTTATTAATAGTTCTTTTAAAATTAATTATTTTCAATGTTTTTTCACATCCCCTTCTTGGAATCATTTTTTATGTATTCATTATTAAATATTATTTTAATATTAAAAATTTTCAAAATATTTTATTTCATCCTTTTAGAAACCATTATGGAATTTTAGGAATTTCTTATTTAGAAATATGTATTTCAAAACTATTATCTTTCCCTTCACACAAATATTTTATGGATGTAATTTATACATCAATGTTTTAATTTTTGTTAAAGGTTTTGTATTTTCACTTCAATTTACCCCCTAAGGATTATCTTTCATGAAGAGATACTTTTAACAAACTTTATATGATACTATTTTATGATTTATTTTTCAAGATTTTTGTTTTTATATTCTATGATTTATGAATTTCAATTTATGTAATGTTTTTCAGTTATTTAAAAATCTCATTTTTTTAATGGGTTCATCATGTGATTACAAATACTCAAAACTTATTAAATATATATTTTAATTTTTTAATATATGAATTCATTTTCTGGAATCCCAAAATATATTTTAAGGTTTATATTTATTGATAATTAATTCATAAATCCAACAAACCAAACCCATATTTAATATATTGGACAGTTCCTTTTAGTATATATTCTCCCACAATACAATACTTATGAAATAAAAAACCTTATTCATTTCGTGATAAATGATTAATATTGTAAACATGAATTCTTCTTTATTCTAACTCATTCATAAATCATCGATTGTTTTTTGAAAATGTGGGATGAGCACAAAAAGCTCAGTAAGGTCAATGAGAAATCAATAAAAAAACATATTATAAGAAAACATAGTGGAAAATTCATAATCAAAATTATTACAAAATGTTTTCCATAAAATGTTTTATAAGAAAACATAATGGAAAAATAATAATAATGGGGGTTTCTTAGAAAACATGGTATCCCATGAAATGATTTTTTATAAAATACTTAACGTATTAGCCTAAAAGGGAATAATACATCCTTGAAAATAAAATTTCATTATATTACCTTTTAATATAAAATCAATTCCATGAAAACTACTTTTCATTAATTGAATAGGAATGTAGGTTCCTTAGGACATCATATTTATATAAATATTTCAAGAATCCTTACAACTGGAATAACCATTAGGGTCAACTCCCATCATAAATCTCCAGAGAACATATTCATTACCCACTAAATTGGAGATTTATATTTGTATCACCCATCATAATGAACAATATGGGGATCACCTATCATAACCAACAATGTCCATGGACTATAACATGTGTATAAAATATAATATTTCAATTCTAACATCAAATTTATGATGATATATCTTTTTAACACATAAGAGAAGCATTTTTGGATATTGATATATCCATTCCCTTTAAAAATGGAATTTCAAAACTACAATTCAAATAAAAAATGGAAGTAGAGTTCTTATATGAATATAAAAAGGAATATTATAAATTACTTAGAAATATAAAATTACTTTTTATGTTTTTATAAAAGTGGTTGATCTTTTATACATTAAAATAGAAAATTTATTTTCCTTGTATAAAGAAAGTGAAAACATTCTTTGAAAATATTCCTTCTAAAAAAATTTAGAAAATTTATAAAGTAACTAAAATTATTATTTTTATATTATTTATGACCATATTATTACATCCATAAAATATATTTAAGAATATTTATATGGAAGGAAAATATACAAAACTAAACTTTACAATATTTATAATGAAGGTTTTAAGGTAATGTGTTCCTTACTTCTTGTATGATCCATCATATAAATTTTTTATATTCATTTATAATACAATTATTTTAAATATAAAATTTATTCATAAACTTATTCATTTTTATTATTCCTTTGATATAATTTATTAACATATAATATACAATTACCTAATAGATTATTTTTATTTCAAATGTTTTGATGATATTTGGTTCATATGTCCAAAAAAACCTTGGTAAGTTGACTATTGTATAAGAGGTAATTATTAAAAAATATACAGAGTAATATAAAAGATGCAATTATAATATATATACAAAAATTATACTAAAAAAATAAGGAAATATGTTTATGAGAAATGAACTATGTTAAAATAACAGGTGCAGAAGGTCATACATATTCATGACTATTAATATGAGTTTTCAATGTACATAATGGAATGAAGGTATGTATTATTTTATTTATCCATAATTATTATGATATCATATATATTATATTATTTCATTAAATACATTTATATATTGTATCCATATGATGTGGTTATAAAACCATTTCACATCGCTTCGCGGAGGTTGTAGTCCACACGTGCCCACTACCGACATTGTCATTTTTAAAAGAATGAAAAGGTAATAAATTAGAAAATATCTTATATTTAAATATTGACACATAGGTTATAAATATAATATATACGCATTGAATATTTAATTATAACTATATGTGAGTGGTAGTGTTGGAAAAAAATTATATCAGTTCGTGAGGTGGTAGTCCAACGTAAATACGAATAATTATTTCATTTCCCAGTTAATGGAAGAAGAATAAATAAATAGGTTATTTCATTAATAGTAAAAAATAATATATTTATGATAAATTCATTATTGTTTTATCATGACTGATGATGATTTTAAGGACGTAGAATAAGAAATAAAACAAAAACATTCTGTTAAAAATGATACCTCTTCTTCATAAAACCTCTTTTCTATTAAACCTTAAGTCTTATAAAGTTGGTATTTTTCACAAAATTATAACTCTATAGTATGGGGAGGGATTATATTAAGGTGTTTGGTTTGTTATTTTCTAATATATAGTTCTTGAATTGTGTTAGTAATAGTGGAGAGAATGTTCCCATTATAAATGATGGGAGGAGAATTCTTGGAATTTATTAATGTATTAAATTAATATAAATTAATTTTCATGTTCAACTAGAAATTTTTTATATAAATAAAAAATAGTATGACTCTGTTTAATAATAATCCCATACAATTAAAATTTTATAGGTTTAGATTGTGTTCCCCTATCACTTTTTGACCCTCTGTTAACGCTTTTTACAATTACTTTGATAATAATGTTTTTTACTCTTTATAGGTCAAGAAGGATACTATAAAAGAAAAAATGAGAATTAAAAGGACAATGTTTAACATTTTAAACCATATCCCATTGACTTGAATGAATATTTTATTTTTATAAATTTTAAATCATTTAATAAAAAAATTATTACAAAATATAATTGTTGAGATTTTTTGAACAATTTATTTAATTTGACATTGAAAACAACATGATAAAAAGGAATTAAAATATAATCCTTTAAAATATCATTAACATGTAATAATTATCTATAAAATTAATGGTGCATAATAAATCATCCAAATAAATATTACTTGTAGTGTTTTTAGAATCATTTACTTCACTTTTCTACTTCTTGCACCTGCATTATGTCAGCATTTCATAATAGTTTAAGGTAATTATTAAACCTATAAAAAAATAAAAAAAATCCATAATAAAAAATTATTCATATTTAAATATTATTTATAAATGAACGAAATTTTAATTTATCCATGTCATAAATGATTATTGATATTAAAATCAATGAAGCGACATTTTTGACTTTATCTTTTACATAAATATTATAAACGTAAAAATCGATGTTACATGAAGAAAAAGGTAAAGTTTTTAATTTCTAGATTAGTATAGATGAAATAGACTAATCTAATGAAATAAATTCCAATTCTTGAATGAATTTGATGCCTTATCACATTATTTTTAACCCTAAATAACCTATTTTACTCTTCTCTTGATAATAAAAGTTTACTACAATTACTATTCATATATTTTTCAAAAAATGAAGGGATCGATTTACTAAATTTAGGCAACATGATTTCAAAAATGAAATATTATTTTTCAAGATTCAATTTATAAATTGAGAATTATTTATTTTATAAACTTGTAAAATGCAATGAGAATATTTTTTTAGATTAATGCCTTCTCACATGTAAAATTATTTTTCTACCAAATTGAAATATAAAATTCATTCCAAAGATCACAAATGGACTTTATTTTAATATAAATCAACTAATTGATTTTTAAAACAAATCCAAAATATAATTTTAATTTTTAAATCCATGAAAATAAAACGCAATTTCCAATAAAAATCAATTAACATCACTATTCATTCACTACTGGAAATAAGATCTATATCAATGGTTTTGGGAAAACTGTTGGTATAGTTCACTTATATGGACCTATACCAATGGTTTGTCCAAAACCGTTGGTATAGGTCACTAATTTGGACATATACCAATTGTTTTGGACAAATCGTTTTTATAGGGGGACCTATACAAATAGTTTAGAGAAACCGTTTGTATAGGTCACTTATATGGACCTATGCCAATGTTTTTGGCCAAACTGTTGGTAAAGGTCCATAATAAAGACCCTAAAATAACAGTTTTCCCTGAACCATTGGTATAAGTCCCCCTATACCAATGGTTTGTCCAAACACATTTTTATAAGTCTTAAAATCAAAGAATCTATACCAACAGTTCTAAAAAACGTTATTATAGACCTATACCAATGGTTTTGAGAACCATTGGTATAATTACATGTATATTTTATGGAATCATATTATAGAGAACATAAAATAAATCAAAACATAAAATTTTTGTAATAATATATATATATATATATATATATATATATTTATAAAATAATGTTCACAAAAGTCTATTAGGTTAGTGGTTAGGTCGTTCAATCATAAAACAAAGGTACTGGGATCAAAACCAACATAATTATTTTTTTGAAATACATATACAAATAGTTTTATAGAACTGTTGGTATAGATTTTTCATATTACTTGTACCAACAGTTTTAAAAACCATTGGTATAGTTATATACCATTGATTTTTCCAAAACCATTGGTATAGACCTATCCCTAGGACTTACTAGCTAGTAGTTCTCTAAACCATTGGTATAAGATATGCCAATAGTTTGGAGGCCTATACTAACGGTTTCAAACCATTAGTATAGGGTGTTTTTCTAGTAGTGATTGAAAAATAAAAATTTTCAAATAATTAAAAAAATCATCCTATGTTAATTTTTACATTATTAACTCAAAACATATCTTCAATTTTTCAAATTAAATTCCAATAATTTTTTAAATTAATAATTTAATTAAAACCAAATAATGTATGGAACCCAAATTTGGTTAAAATTAAAGCTTTTTTTATTTTGATTAAAAAAACATATTTCTTTATAATGAATAAAAATCTATAAAATTGAATCAATGAATATTAATATGATAAGAATAATATTTATTAAAATATTAACTCAGTAATGACATTCTCCCACCTTTATAAATTGCTTCCTCATAATTTTATTTATTACTAAAACAAGTGGGGATATTATTTACTTCATATCATTTTCAGATTCCCATGATTCATCTTCAACCATATGATCATTCCAATAAAAAAATAACTTGATGAATTACATTATTCTTCATTAATTTCTCTATGTCATCCAGATTTTTTACTTGATATTTTTTGAATGAAATATTATCTTCCAATTGAACTACTTCAGATCTCAAAACATGAGTTGCATCAAGCGCATATTTTCTTAACATCAACACATGAAATACATCAATTACCTATGATAATGTCCAAGGATAGTCCATTAAATTAGAAAATGATCTATTCCTATAAAATATTTCATATAGTATAATGAACCACAGACATACCTTTCCATGTTTTCCAAAACACATAAAAATTTTCATTGTATATAATTTATGAAAAACGTGAAAACATACCTTGAAATAAAGGTACTTCCTTTAGTTATCCATAAATTTTTTTGACTACTCTTAGATAGCCTTAAATGGTTCTGAATCATATTCACCTTCTCAATAAAGATTCTAGCAATTATGGTTCCAAAAATTTTGGTTCGAATTATTTAACCTAACAAGATGCATCCCAACACCACTTTCCATAAAAAGCCTTAAAAGGTTCCATCTGTACTCTAGAATGAAAACTATTATTATGTAAAAATTATAATAATGAAATATATTGATACCAATATTCTTGTAAATCCATTAAATAGTATCAATGTATTTTTTTTTCAAATTTTTAATTTTTCACTTTTAATTTGCATCATATTGAGTGTTAAAACATGTTCCGAAATTTAATCCAGTAACCATTGACCTCTAAATACTTTTCCAAAAAAATATAAGTAAACCTAGGATTACTATCTTATTCCATGTAGAGAGAAAATATTTGTAATCTTATTACCCCTTGATATATAGTTATTAAATCATATATAAATATATAGTATCTCAAATAGGATGGAAATTCAAATATATTGTTAATCGATAAAAAATAATACAAATCAGTATATTACATAAAGATGTATTTGAAAATACCACTATGAAATCCACAAATATACTTTCTCATTTCCACTCCAGCACTATAAAATTCTAAATCTTCATGTTCAATAACAATAATAATTATTTAACCAGTGAACAATTCATAAATTTCATGGTAAAGTTGAAAATATTTCTTTTTATTCAATCGCACTAGTAATAATCATGAAGGCATCTATACATATTTTTGCTATGAATGTGAATAGAGAACTTGAAATTATGATATTCAGCTAGTAATTATCTCTTAAAATAGTAATCACAAGATAAAAAAATCTATTTCAATCTCTAATAACACCATCACCCTTAAAATTTATCTCTGGAAACCTACCCTTCTTCATTGATTCATCCATTTCTTATAAAATGTGATCTTCCTTCTATAGTTTCTTAAATCATTCTAATAGAGATGATTGTAATATCACCTATAAAAGAGATGAGTCAGTTATTTCATACACAATTTCTAGGAAACAATTCATCAAATCAATATCCAAAGGGTCATTTTCAAAATGTGACATGGTTAATGTAGCATTATTTTTCCAAATCAATGTATAAACTACTTTTATTTGTTTTCTATGATGATTATAAATCATGAAATAAAAATATGTAATCTATTATAGAAATCTTCTCTACCTAATGTTCATCTATTTTTGAGTTAATATATATTAAAAAATTCGATTATTATATATTTCACACATTACTCCTAATGAATTATTCCACAAAATTTATTATTAAAAAATCATAGAATCTAATTCAAGATCATGTGTAGGATAATTTAATTCATGAGGTTTCAGTTGACATAGAGTATAAGAAATTACTTGATCATTATACATGATAATTCAACTATGTACCTTCAATAAAGCATCAATTTAGATGAGAAATTCATCATTTATAGAGGAAAAGACCCAAACTAAATCATTAACAAATCATGATTATTTTTCTTGGAAACAATCATCTCATTGTTTTTTCTAGATATATTAAACTCATTTTAATGTTAAATTAATCAGTGATCTCAATAAGTAAGAAATGTTTTAAATAAATTTTGTTATTAACCATCGAATACAATAAAACTATGAGTATATATGAAATTTTTAAAAGCTGAATTTTTTTAATCAACTTTAGTTTTAGTAAGGTCAGCAATGATTCAATTTTAGAAACAACATGTCTAAAAATGTAAATATATTTCAACCAAACTCATCACTTACTAAATTTTACGTATAGATTGTTTTAATTTTTGGTTTTCAAAATAATACTTAGGTTTCATTCATTATCCTATTTAATTTTAGAATGCACCAATATATCATCAATAAAAACATCCACCAATTTATCAAATAGTCATGGAATACCCTATTCATACGATCCATGAATACAACTGGTTTATTATATGACATAATGGGAATAAAAATATATCAATAATGATTTTATCTATTCTAAAATTTAGTATTATAATATTATCCACATTCACCTTCAATATATGGTACCGTTACCTACTATCAAACTAGGAAAAATATTGTGCACCCTAGAGGTGATCAAAGAAATCATCTATATTAGGAAAATGATCCTTATTCTAAAAAATGACTCTATTAAGGGATTTATAATCAACTAACAGTATCACTAAACCATATTCCTTTATAAAAAATAAAACTAAATCACACCTGGTGAAGTGGTTGGATGAATGAATCCTTTATCAAGAAACTATATTAAATGCGTTTTCAATTCCAAATGTTCTACTTGGGCCACTCAATAAGGTGTTTTTAATATATGCTTAGAATCATGAAATAATTCAACAGTAAAATCAACCATTAATTCTTGAATAGAAATCATATAGTCCTTAAGAAATAAATCCATATAATTATTCACTACTAGCACGTCAATAATTTGAACAAATTATTTATTTTCAACAACTTGATATGTGAATGTTTCACTACAATCTCTAATAAACATATCATCTTATTGATACGTTATAAAATTTGTAAAGCATTAAATATAACATTATCAAAACTACAATCTAACTTATCTTGATAAACTGAAATCCAATACATCTAAAAAATAATATCAAACTCTACCATGGGTAGTTAAATAATGATTAAAGGAAAAACCATCCTAATAATAATAATAGAAATATTCAAATTAATCTTTGTTACTTTAATATTTCTAAATATAGTTTTCAACATTGGTCATTTATTCTTTTTATGGGGTGATAATGTAATTTTATTTACAAATTTATCTAAAATGAAATAATGAGAAGATCAATAGTGAAATAGATCATCATTATAATTTGAATATACAAGTAAAATACCTTTCGCCACTTCATTAGATGTCCAAACATTAACCATAGTTGAATAAAATGATTTTACAAACTTTTTTTCTTTCTATCTTGGTGAATTCCTTCCTTAATTACTATATTTGTAGAAGTAATCACATAATGATCCATATTATTATGATTAAATCAGTTCAATGTCATCGTTTTAATTTTTTATAATAATTATATATTCAGTCACTAGAAATGTGTATAAGAATTCATCATTAGATACACTTCCGAGATTTTATAATACATTCTCTATAATTATTTTTACTAGACTTAAGTGGTAAATTTAATTTTTTAACCTCTAGATCTCTTTTAAGGATACTTCTTGAATTCCCTCCATATAAATTTCCTTTCTGTTTATTGTAATGGAATATATATTTATCATAAAATTCCATTTCTACCTTCTCATCACAATAAAAATGTTTCTCATAACCTTTTAATTCACAGGAATCTAATGAACTTTGATACCTTGGATTGAATTATGAGTAAAACTAATTAATTATACTATCAAGATCCAAGTTAAAATTTGGTGTGTACCTTCTCAATATGTAAAAGAGAGATTCTTATCTGAAAAGTGAATCTTTCTCCATATTTATTTATTCCTGGAATTGTTTTTCTAATATAATTTATTAATAATTATAAAAATATATTTCATTTCAAATATTCTTAAATTCTTCTCATTCCAAGGTATCAATCTCTTCTCTTTCTCTGATATTCTGAACCATTAACCACAACTAGTCGAATTCACCATAAAAATTATAAATATAAAGATTTATCCTATAGTGATTAAAAAATAAAATGATTATAATATCATTTCCAAGGCATTAATCTATTACTTATATTCCATAGGGAAAGACGATGCACTGAATGCTGGATGGATTTATTTTATGAAATTCATCACTATATACATGTTTCTCTACGGTGAACATGAATGCTACTTTTCATAGATATCACCGCCATTTATACCCAATTTCAACTGAGAATTCTTATAAATTAACTAATTTATATGAATTCCAACAATTATATGTTTCTGATTTGAAAGGATATTGTCCTCTTGGAAACTTCTTACCGACAAGTCTATGTTTTCCCTAAGGAAACCTATTATTAAAAGATATATTTTAGATTTAGTAACATGGTAATATTAAAATTCTATTTCATGATAACCATAATTTTAAAATCTCTCAAGGGTGCTTACATAAATTATCATAACCTCTAAAATAATCTAATAATTTTATTTGATACCCAATTTAAGGAATCAATCTTTATTAAATCGCTGATTTCTTTTTGTTAGAAAATAATTTATTTTATTTTATTTTAAAAATATTTTTTGGTTCATTATTTTAGATAGTTAGGTCACAACTCTAGTATAATAAAACCATGAATTAAAAATTGGACACTGCCTTTGAGTATTCATTTTTGCATAATAAAAGGAATCTAAAATTAAAAATGTTTTATTTTCATGAAAAAAAATTATGATTTTCAAATTGAATTATTATTTTTTCATATTTTTAATTAAAATCATTCATCTTTTTTAAAATGTTGGACAACCAAAGAAATAAAATAAAGGGACATAACCAATTAATAAATAATATCTCTTGTCAATTTTGAAACCATGAGATCATAAAAGAGAGTTTTACTTTAACTTAATAAACACTGATCTCAGGTAATCATTCACTAACTCTTGAAATCATATTTACCCCCACAATGTATTTAATAAAAAACATTATAATAGATAAAAAATAAAAAAATCATAATCTTGAGGGTTTATTAGAAAACATTAGATACAATGAAAATTGTTTTCATAAAAAATATACATTTTTAACCTAAAAGGGAATAATCATTCAATTAAAAAACAATGATAATTAGAATACCATTTGAAAAATTGATTTATATTAATAATAATATGAAATAAAAAAAATTAAATTATGTTCCTTAGGACATCATATTTATATAACTCTTACATTCACTCCTATAATAACCTTTACAATTGGAATAACCCTTATAATATACATTCAACATAATTCCCCAGAAAACATAATCATTACACCACGAATTAGAGAGCTATATTGGGGTATCCCATCATCATATGATCTATCATGGTAATCCATAATCATAAATAATTTACATGTACTATAACTTGTATAAAACACTTCCTTCATCAAAATTATAAAAATTACTTTTTAACACAAAAGAAAAACATTTACATATATTCATATATTACTTTCCTTTAAACCACATTTTTTAAAAATAAAACTCCCAAAAAATGGGATAGAGGATTTTTCATTGTAAAAATATATATAATTATAAAGAAATCCAACATATAAAATAACTTTTGTGTTGGTAGGAAAAGACGTTGATGTTGTATTGAATAAATTTGGAAATTTCTTTTTTTCATTTGTAAATAAAGTCAAAAATTTTGTAAAATTTATTCCTTAAATAATTATATGAATTAAATTAAATAGAGAAAACAAACTAATTTTTAATTTATTTATGTCTGCATAATAAATATATAAAATAATTTAAAATATATTGAAATTTATGAATTTTTATTATAATAAATCTATAAATCATTTAAAAATGAGGGTTTTAAGGTAAATTTCCTATTACATCTAGTCATACTACCCACATATTCCCATTATATTCTGTAATAATAAAATTATTTCAAATAGTTACTTTATTAATAAGTTTTTCCCAAATTTATTAATATTTTAAATTTTATTTGTTACCATGTTATATTCAATTATTAAATCAATTAATTTAGCATCAAATGTTTTAACGATACTCAGTTCCTTTGTCATAAATGGATTTTGTATGTTTATTATGGTAAAAGATATAATTATTACATAATATATATAACAATAATAATTACATGCCAACGAGCTTATACCCAAGTGGTATAGGCTCCTACATGGATCCAAAAGACCCAGGATTGAATCCATGTAGGGATGAATTTTGGGGGGTACTGTAGCAGGTCCCTATAGAAGAGGTAAAACTATAGAAATAGTGACAATATAGAGACATAGGTAATTTAGTGATGACGGGACTATAGAAGCCAAGGTACTGTAGGAGTAATATTCACTAAAGGGCTCTTTGGGCCATAAAATGGGCTTTCAATCCTTATATTCAGGCCACATACTCTTGGGACTTCGTGTTATGTAATATATCTCCATCTTCCCAGACAAAAAGTGGTGTTTGATTTAATTAACAAAATGTAGCTTCACCCCCATCCTTAAAAAATAATAATAACATAATTATTTTTTTTATACATAAGTTATACTTTAAAAATCAACCATGACAGGTGGTTATAAAAATAAACTAAATTACAATATTAGAGATGATAGGTCGTACGCCCGTATGGGTAATGCTTCATTTGTCAATGAACATGACGTAAATAAGGTATGTATGACATTATTTTTAAAATATTGTGATTATATAATATATACATTATCATTCATTTAAATATATTTATATATAGTATTCATGTGATGTGGTCACAAAAAATAAATCATATCGATTTGCGGAGGTGGCACTCCACACATACACATGAACAAGATTACCGTTTTCAGTAGCTGTAAAGGTAAGAATGTAGACAATATATTATCCTTATTTAATGAAAAAAAAATATAATTAAAATAATATATATATATATTAAATATATTATTATAACTGATCATTAGAGGTGGAGATGGAAAATGAATTACATCGTTTCGCGAGGTAGTTGTCCTCCATACACATGAATGATGGTTTCATTTCCAATTTGATTTAAGAATTATATGGATATCAGTAATGTAATTAACACAAAAAAACTATCATTATATATAATATAATGGTTTTACTATTTAAAAATGTTTTTAAATTATTTTAACGAGATATAAGAATAAATAAAACTAAAATATTTTGGTAGAAACTATACATCTTTTTTAGAAAACATTATTTTCATTACACTTTAAGCCCACTAAAGTTGGTATTATACTCAAACTATGGCCTATAGAATATTTATGGGGATATTATGAAAGGATTTGGGTATCTACTAGAAGATCTATTTTCTAAAATGGTCTGAGAAAAAGAGGGTGTGACCTTCTTTAAGTGAGAGAAAGGGCATTCTTGGAATTTCATAATGTATTAAAATAATATAGAAATGTTTTCATTTAAAAGTGGCATTAAATTGATATTATTTGAATATTTCACAATTATGGTTAAAAAACTCTCTTAAAATAAATTTTGGGAGGGTTTAGGTTATGTTTTACCCATATATCTCTGTATTAACACCAGTCATCCCTTTTGATAGTTATGGTGATATTATGTTTTTTTTCTATTTAGGGGTAATGAATGTTACTATTAAAGATAAAATGACTCATAAATGGATAATTTTTAATATATTAATCCACATAACATTAAATGTTTTGAAAATAATATTTCTGTAAATTCTAAAGATTTTAATAAATTATTTTAAATTATAAAATATCATTAATGTTATTTTTGGGACTATTCATTTAATTTAACTATGAATGAAACATGAAAATAAATAATTATAACATAAACCTTTAAAAAATATTTAATATTTAATATTTTCCTATAAAAGTTGTGGGAAAGCATAAAGAACAAAAAATAATAATTTTACTATTTTTAAAAACATATAGTTTTTTTCTTTATTACTTTCTCAAACACTGTGTTTTGTTGCATTATAATTTAAGGTAATTATTTTATCAATAAAAAATAAAAATATAGAACCAATATTAACAAAATATAATTAACACTTCAAATAAAGATTTATAATTGAACATAATTTTTTTCATCTATATCACAAAATATTATAAATATTAAAATCAAGGAAATGGCATTTTTAACTTTATCCTTTACTTAAATATATAAAATTTCAAAGTAATATTTAAATATAAAATATCTTATTTTATAAGTTTAGATGTCTATGGAAGAAACATACACATATAATGAGATAAATTAATGTATATTAATGAATTTCAAGCCTTATCACATTAGTTTTGACCACAATTAACCAATTTTCAATCTTATTATAATAACAAAAATGTGTTACAGTTACTATTCATATTGATAAAAAAATAAAAGGATGCTTGTTAATAATATTACAACTCTATTCCAAATAAAGAATTCATTTTTCAAGATTTAATTTCTATAATTGGAAGAATTTTATTTAAAATTAAACCCAGAAAACATATTGAGAATCACCTTTTCAAAAAAAATTATATTTAAGTATGACAATTTTTTGTACAAAAATTAAAAAATAAAATTAATTAAAAATACAATAATTGAATTTTTAACCTAAATTAGAAAATTAGTTTTTAATTAAATGTAAAAAATATTACTCTATATTGTAAATTATTGAAAAAAAATAAAGGTGTCAAAAAAATCAGTAATTTTCACTATTGATTGAAAAATCAATCTTTTTACAAAAATTATCTAAAATTAATTATAATATAATTTATACATATTGAATTGAAATATAAAGAACATTTTTAAATTAATTTCCTATAATTTTAAAATTAATCTTTTAAATAAAATATTATAATTCAAGAAAACCAAATTTAGTTATCAATATGTTATTTTATATTTAACTGAAAAATTACCAAATATTCACATAATGGATTTTACTCTATTAAATTGAATCAATGAATATTAATAAGAAATGAAGATTATTTATAATAACATTACTTGTGTTGTTACTAGGATGAGGAATGATTTATCTTCTTATAGAATATATATGTATGAATGCTGAAGGGTGAGGCCCTAGATGACCCTCTAAAAATTGATTAATGATCTATAACTAATGAGAAAAAATATTTTATGTATTTTAATTTTATTGTTCAAAATATGATGCGTGGACATTTTTTTTGTTCACAACATAAATTATTGGCATTTTGTTTGCCTTCAAAATTATGTGTGAACATTTTTTTACAACATGATGTATGAGACTTTTTTCACAACATTAGGCACGAAACTTTTGTTTTTCTAGAATATGAAGTATTGGCACTATATTGACAACATGAAGTGTGTAATTTTTTTGGTTAACAACAAGAACAGGGTAAATTTTGTTTCTCAGTTATGCTATAATATATCTATTATTATGATGGTGAGACATTTTAATGTTTTTTATCATGGTATTCAATGTATTCTTGATTATGTATTATTTTTAATTTATTCTGCACTTTTATTTCATTCTCTCATGTTTTTTGTTAATTGCATGTATTTTGAGCCTAATTATTTTAATAATATTTATTTTATTAGAATAGGGATAACATGTCACAATAAATATGAACAAAGATGGGAAACAACAAAAAATAAGGGGATTAAGAGGATCTAAAATAATGAAAGCCAAAAGATTATACAAAAAAAGGTCTAAATTTTTGGGGGAATGATTCCCATCATAGTGAAATAAGATGTTTACAATGTTAATTTCTAAGACACTGAACCTTTTGGTCCTTGGATTATATGACTACATTGAGACTCATATTAGAAATAATTATATTAAGAAACTATTTATTTTAATTTTAGGATGGGTATTTATAGTTAGTATCATGGGAGCATGTAGTTATTTTGGATATTAGTTAAGTTATTTTTCAAAATTATTATAGAGAAATTTAGTGAAAACCCTAGGGTAAAGTATAAGGTATGAGTCTACATATTGGTTAAAATAATTATATTTTAGTAATGTTGATATTGTACGGTTTCAGAAGTAATTGCATCTATTTTTGGATACTACAATATGATAAAGATTTTTCACAGTTGTACCTAGGTGTAAGAACCCCAAAGAGGGATTTTTGTGGATTTTAAAAATCATCACTTGCTGCATATATAGAGGCCTAACTCGTCACCATTTTCGAAAAAACCCATGGGATAATAATTTATTGATAACATTATCAATAAAACTATGAATTATTTACTTCTTAGTTACATTGAGGGCATAGGTAGGAAAGTATGGTAGAACACAACTTAATGTGTCCTAGGTTAAACCATGAAAGTTACAAGACTAACCAACTATGTAAATGTTGAATTGAATGTAACACATTTTTAGATGAAGGTTTTTTTGAATAATAAATACTAGGATAGATTTTTTATATTTTTATATAATAATTATTTTGGGTACTCACATAAAAAGTTTGGATTTAGTATTAGGTTGAATTAGGATCAATGAAATGAGGTTGTGAGAGGTACACACCTAAGAACTATTATGAATCATATTTGGGATAAGTAGTTTCCTACTCATACGATGGGCAATGAGTTCGATATATCATAAGAAGATTTATGTTGAGTGTTTCATGGATCTCTTAGCCTCTTCCTTTAGTAAATGATAATTTAAATTATGAGGAGATAATTTATTTATGGGGGAAAATTAATAATAACAAATTTAGAATCATTTAAAAATATTATTTTATACAAATTTTCTCACACACTACACACAATGTAAACAACTAGAAAAAAATATTATAAAAACATTATTAATTAATATATAATAAACACTATTATATTGGACCACAATTACCGTTTATATTTAGTAAAAAATAATTTATTTGAGATAATATTGCAAAATTTTATTATAAAATATATTTTATTTATATTATACATTCCTTAAAAATTCAATTTAAATTTTTTAAAATTCTAATTGGATAAAATAAAGTTCATATTTGAATTCCCCTAAAGAAAATTTACTTTGAATGATTTTATGAATATTATCTGAAAGATTTATTTTTTTAGTCGAATATAAAATTTTAATGATTTTATCACTATATAAGTGTATAATAGAATCTTTAAAAATATTTAAATTTATAATATATAAATTAATAAAAAAATAATTTATTTTAATATATTTTATGATCTTGTAAATTCTATGTAAAAAATGTTTAGAAATAAATAAAAATGTTATTTAAAAAAAAATTTATTTCGATCATTTCATTAAATTAAGTATTTTAAAGGTTATATTAGGTTATTGGTTTCATTGAAATACTCAAAACATTTATTTTTTTGAAAAAAATAATTTTTGTTCATTAAAATCAACAACAATGCCAATTTTTTATTATATATAAATTTAAAGTAGAATAAATTAATTTTTCTAAAATATTTTTTACATAATTATGTATATATGTATTTTAAAATTAATATTTACATAATTTATAAATATTATATGATATTATGAGTTAAATTTTTACATTATAAATGTTATATTATGTAAAAATATGAATTTTAATTTTCGTTATCAAATTTATTTTCCTTGGTAAATTATAAAATTTTAAATATAGTGTTACTTAGAGGAAATGTAAAAAAATGTTAAAACTTTATTTCAAATAAGAGGATGAGACGAGTTTAATCTTTTGATTGTATAAAAAATTAGTTTTTCAACTTTTCTTTCAATGAACCATGAATAGTTTTGAATAATTAATGAATAATGATGAGTGTATCTATATGTGTCCTTTTATCCTCTTATAAAAAAATTCAATTCCCATTCTGTTAAAAGGTAAACATAAATTTAATATTACTCCATGGAAATCATACCTTCTACTCTCCATAAAACCCTCTCCCACAAACTGAATCCCTTATCCACTCATAGTAGCTCAATATCATTAATTTCAAGTGATCTTCGACGGAAATATGAATTCTACAACGTATGCAATATCTCTTTCCTAAGTATTTATTCTTAATATCAATCCCTTAAATATCATATCACCAAAAAAATATGATGTATTCAGTATAATTATTATACATATATTTTTTATAAAAAATTTATATCCCTTTTTTATTCATTTCAATCCATATAGAAAAATAAAAACAAAAGAACACCATTAGTGTGTTGTGCAGACTTCCACCTCAATAAAGTGACGTCGTTTGTTTTTTCATCACTGTATTTCATAGATTTCATTATTGGATGTAAATATTGATAAATAAGATATAAATATTATAAATATTATTCTTACATCATAATTTAAAATCCACATTAATCCCCTATCACATGTTTAGAAACAATAATTCTAGTCATGTTTACATGTGGATTAACGCCTCGATGATCAATTGTTTTTTCATTTTTTCCTATATTAATTAACTATATAGAAATATTAAAATACAATTCAAACTAATAAAAATATAAAAGTAATAATATTATGAATCTATAATAATTATATTATTTTGAAAAAAACACCTCTATAACAATTCTCACCAACCGAGTTAAAGCGTGTTACTGTTTGTGATGGTTTAAGCACCTACATGAAAATTGATTTGAAAATATGATTATGGATGAATATGGGGATATAAAAATTATTTTATTATTACCTATTAATATAATCAAGATTAATATATTTTTGGAAATATTTTATAATGTATTTTACTTATTATTAAAGATGTATTTTCATTCCCTGAAATTGATGAAATAAGTCGTTATCAAATAGTTTTTCAAAAACATAAAAAAAAATTACGAAATGGAATAAAGTTTTTTATATTAATATATTTATTAAAAAAGAACAAAATAGATGAGGTTATTAACACACAATGGTTATAATACATTATAACTAATTGATGTACTCATGATAATGAAATATAATAATGATTATAAAAGGGTAATAATTATTAGTAAATTTATGAAATATTTTATTAAGTTAGAAATTTTTGTTTACAGGAAGGTATAGTGTCATCATCTAAGCAATGCAACATGGTAAGGGATTTTATCTCAATTTCCCTTAATCAAGACATTATTTGTGTTTATGAACTAATTATTACATAAGTTTAGCATATAATAACTAAATAATATAAAATTTAATGAATTATATTTTATACATGGGGTTTTATTAAATTTTATAATCTCCCTTTTATTGGTTTTTATCCAAATTTTACCCATATCATAAGAGATTTGTCTCAAAATTTACTACATTGGGACACATTTTTCTTTTATAAACCTAATTCTATTTATGTCATGTATATACAGACTAATTGATATATTATATAATTAATTTACATTTATTCATGATAAAATAATTTATATTTATCTTTATGTCTCAATTAATGATCATCTTGAATCTCAGTTAACATTGTCCTTAGAGATTTAATGTATTATAAGATATTACAACTATATCACTAGTGATGATATTATTATGTGGGAACCTACCTAAGAATATCTTCTAACTACCAATAATTATTAATCTTTCATTTTTGTACTAATTGATGTAGAATTTCGTTAGATTTTCCAATTCCACAAGCCTTGCTTCAGGCTATTTTGAATGACCCTATTTTGAGGATTTCTCAGAAAAACATCCTCCGGTGGGATACCTTGAATTGTTTGGAATATTTAATAGCTCCATGTGTGTTCTTTGAAACTAGAATAGAAAAACTTTGGACCATTTTTTCGGATATGTGAAATGTAATCTGTAGTGTGGAAAACCCGATTTGATATTCCCAAATACCCATGAATTCATGTTGCCACTATCTCTACCATGCTTCAATGCTACTCCAGGCTTCCGAACCCCCTAAAACTAGTAAAAAAAAATTATGTCATTTCTTTAGATATTCTCTACATAATATGGTATGGTCGTAATACAGTGATACACTGGTAGACTACATTCAACCTCAAGGTTACTCTTTTGATTATTATCAAGGCTTCTATAATTTTAATCAATCTTAAAAATAAATGTTTCCATAACTCAATAAAAGAATTTGAAATCTTGAGGAACCTATATATTATTGGTAGGTTTAATCCCCCTAAATTACATTTAACACTCTATGTTATCCCCTTGATTAGGTTAGTTTAAAATGAATTTGGATAAAGCCTCGAAAGGTAATCCTGGTTCCTCAAGCTATGTTGGTGTCTTCAGATACCACAATGGGAGCATGCTTAGCTATTTTTATAGACCCTATTGTATCACTTATTTAATTGAAACTAAAATAATTGGTAGCAATAATTATTTTCACTTCACCAAGAAAAAATGATGGTCTAACTTATGGTTGGAGAGTGATTTAGCTATCATCATGAAATCCATCATATGTAACAACAATCCCATATCACTGATCTTTACTATAGGAAGGATAATATAATATGATTTTCTTTCTTTTATTAACATCATCATCACCCATGTCTATCGATATGAAAACAATTAAGAACTCAACCCTAGTGTCCCAGAGCTGGTGGTTACCGTATTACATTGGCACAATAAAAAAACGAATTGTTTCATGAATGACAAAATAGTTTAGTAGCTTTGAAAATTAGATACATACTTTAATCATATATTAATATTTAGAATATAAAATAAAACATAATAACAGAATTTTAAAACACAATTATTCTCTTAGATTATACCATCATTTCAATCATAATATAAATCATGTTATCCAAGGGAAATATAAAACATATGAAAGGGGTGACTTCACATACTTAGTAAGGGTAATAATTTTGTACAACCTATCATAAAAAATAAAAAAAATAAAGGTTGATAACTAAAAACACATTCCATTAAAACATAATCTTGAGTTTAATATGGAAGGAATAAAAGATGATCAAATAATTCCATATAAATAATCAAATGAGAATGAAACTTAAACATTTGTATTATACTAGTCAAATAATCACATGTATTATCAATAACTAATATTATAATGTGTTATTGAATAATATGTGATGTCATAAAAACACTCACAAGGCTTTGACTAAGACACCATCCATAATTGGGTAATACATCTGCTAATACCCAAACTCATTTGTCTCATGAGACCGACCGATGCATCAAGGAGTTATAGTGGTCCCTACCCATCACATACTAAGAAATATGTATTATTCATAATAAATGGTTGAAACAGAATCAATATAAACTATAATATTTAAACTATCATATGAAATATTAATAACATTCCTCAAAAAATAATCATAATCATACACTATCTATATTATTTTCATGTATGGTGTCAAAGTATCACATCCACAGTGAAAAATAATTATAAAAATTCAATAAAATATAGATGAAGTTAACATAAGAGATAGATAGAAATTAAGAATATTATTTAATAAAGACCGTCGAAATAGATAAAAATACACTAATTAAACCATTGAGGAATTTTTGAGACAAATACCACTTTACATTGAAATTATTTAATAAGAAAGTTATGCAATGTTCAAAGAAAATTTTTTATTTGAAAATAATCTTGTAAAATTTCAAATTATACCACTAGACATAATAGTGTCATGAATGTAGAAAAATATACTGATTTTGCATATTCTATTTGAGAAATTTTCTTTTATATTTTGAAAAAAGAAGCATTAAAATGATTATTTTTAAAATAATGTGTGAGAATTTACCAAATGAATTGATTATGTGAATCAGTTGTAAAATAAAAAACAATTGTTTATACTGTATATGATTAAAAAAATTAATTTTATGTTTAATATTAGTATGATATAATCAATAAAGTATAATTTTAACCCAAATAATGAAATTTGGGATAATAATTCACTTACCACTTTATAATCAGTCAAACAGTATGTCCCATGACAATTAATGATTGTAAATTAAATCATTATATTATGTGAATATAAATAGATTCATGATATTATATATTAAAGGAATTTATGTACACTACACATAAGAAATAAGGGTTGAATAATGAATATATCTTACAGAATTTAATGTTTTATGAGAAACCCTTAACTTATGTCCAAAAGCATTATATAGTTGTAGTTAATGTCATTGATAATAAAATTAAATTAATTAATAAATTAATGAATATCCTTTTAGAAATATATTTTAATTATTACAATTTTATTAGGTCCATTTATGGGAATTTCTATGTGATGTGATTTTTAATTTCATTATTCTGGGAGTTTTCATTTTATGATTTTATGGTCGGTTCCCCTGAGTATAAATATCAGAGTTATTGTAAAATGGGAATAAATTATGTATAATTTAAATAATATAGTATGAATTGACATAATTTTTTTTAAATTAACTCATATATTAAGTTATATGGTATGAGGGTGATTCATTAGATAAAATGTTGATGAAAATGTCTTCAATTATTTCGTTGGTTTTTATAATTATCTTGAAATTCTATCATATTCTTTAATATTATATTTATATATTGGTTCCAGAATATGATATAACTTATAATATTTATATTAAAATCTTATTTATCCTTAATAATTATTTTATTACTAGACTTTAAGGAGGTAATGGAAAATAAAAACCCAACGTTGACGATGGTGATGAATTAATACATCACAGATGGTGTTTTAAAATTTTAAAATAAAAGGAGAGGATAATGGATTTGATGATTTGTAATCCATAATCAAAATATGATTTCATTATATGTATATATATGATTGTTTAGTTACCATTCCACTTTTTACATAGAGGGTGAGGACATAGTAAAAATATAAAATAAAAGAGAAAGAATTATGATTTTTCCTCATGAATATCATATCCTTGGGAACATCATTAAGACAATTGGATTTAGTCTTTTAGAAAAAAAAGAGGGTCTTGGACTAGGGGAAGTTTCCTTGTAATGGAATAGGGTATAATTAAGACAATATTAAAGGAATATAAGGTGTGTGGAGAAGGGTGGTGAGGGGTGGTATTTATAGGGAAGGAGAAGTATATTTTTTTATTTTTTTATTTACTTATTTTTTATTTTGGCTCAATACTATAAATTGTGTTGATTATTTTAAATGTGTACATTTAGTAGTGTATGTGACTTTGAAATAGTGGGTGATTAAATCAACAATGACTTAAAAACTGTTATATTTGACTTGTGATGTTAAACACCATAAAATACTATATTTCACAATTAATAAACAAATCAAATATTTTAGAAAAATCCCAAAAATTCACCATAAATTCTTTTCAATGTGTAGATTTATAAAATGCAATCCATTTCATTAGAAATTTTTTTTAAATATGATTAATTCACTTTAATAATAAAATCCTCGCTTCATCAAAAAATACTGATTTTTATATTATAACTAATTTTACGACACTTTGAAAAATTAATTATGCTCAAAAAAATTATCTTATTGTTATAATGTAAATAAATATTAAATTATGAATATATTTTTCAAAAATAGATTTTATTCTAAAAAATTATTTTAATTATAAAATTTTAAATAAACAGTTTTCTTTCACAGAACTAAAAGCAGTTAATTTATCAATATTTAAAATTTTATTTACATATTCAATGATGTAAATATATCATATTATAATTAATGAGATATATAAATTTTATTTATACATTCATATGTGATGATGTTATTATAATGGATAGTTTAACATTCCTAGGAGTCACATTAATATTCCAACAGTCATGTTAATATTTAACATTATATCATGGTTCGTTTAAACGTGGTGTTGTGTGAAACGTAAGCTTCCGAGTAAAATGAATTTAACTAATAAGATAAATACCTTAAAATATTGGGGTGTTAAATTAATCCATCAATAAAAAACTTATTTCCAAAAAGTTTCATGAATTTTACCTTATAAATAGATGAGGTTGGTTCTTCATTATAACATCCTTAGGTCCCCAGGATGATTCTTCCATTTTATGATTTCCCCAAATAACATTTACTTGTCGTGTCATCCAATTTCTCAATACGTTCTCACTAGTTTCAAGAATATAGATAGACTCTCCACAGTAAAAAAATGAGGACCAGTTCTATTTATTCATAAGTGACTACATGAGTTGGTTTGGGTATATAATTCCTTAAGAAAGATTTTTGTAACACATCAGACACTTTAGAAAGGTTGGGTTGAATTGCCTAATAATAATTCACATATATAATTTTTTCAAGAATTTCAAATGGATTGATGTACTTGAGGATAAATTTTTATATCTTACCAAACCGTATGACACCATTTTATAGAGGTACCTTCATGAAAACATAATCTACTTCTTTAAACTCCAAAAATTTCATCTTTTTATCGACATAGCTCATTTGCATACTTTTATCTTCTTGGATATCAACTGGAATAGTATTTATCTTTTCTGTTGTTTCCTCCAAAAGGTCTGAGCCAACATGTTTCCTAACACCAACTTCATCCCTCTATGTTGGTGTATGAAATCTCTTTCCATATTATACTTCATATGGTGCCATTTTAATACTTCAATGGAATGAATTGTTATAAGAAAATTATACCAATCATAAATAATGATCCCACATACCAAGAAAATCAAGTGATCAAGACCTAAAAATTTCTTATAATTTTTGAATATTCCTTTTAGACTATCCATCAGTTTGAGGGTGATAATCCATAATCACATGAAGATCATTATCAAGATCCTTATGATGAATTTTCTAGAATTAAGATGTATATTATTGATCATGATCAAACAAAATTAAAAGAGGTGTACCATTAAGTCATAAATGTTCATTAATGTAGAGACATGAATGGTGATCTAGTGAAAAATTCTCCCTTATAGTGAGGAAATGTGTAGATTTGGTAAGTCCATCATAAATTACCCATATTGAATAACTCTTTCTTAGAGTCTTTATTAATCCTGTGAAAAAATCTATAGTAATGTCATTCTATTTATATGTAGGAATATGCAATGGTTTCCTAAATCCTCTAGGATGTTTTCTATAAACCTCCACTTATTGAAATACTAAACATCGTGTTAAATAATAAACAATTTACTACTTTATATTATCCCACCAAATCTATTCCTTCCAATAACTATACATCTTTGTGCAACTAGAGTTTATTGGAATATTTGGGCTATAAAAATCACCCATTAATTGTCTTTTTTTCTTTGGTATATAGGGAACACCAAGCCTCTTCCCAAATTTTAAAATTCCACCCACATATAAAAAGTCTACCAATTTCCCATCATTCAAGACTTTAATGTTCTTTTGAAAATTCTCATCATCAGATTGTGAACTTGTTATCCTTTATAATAAAGATGGTTAGAAGCCATTCAAAAAAGTAGTTATGTTTCACCTTCCTCGATAATACCTATATTCACCTTTACTAGATCAATGTACAAAAGATCCCTATAAATCCTCATTTTTTCATATCTCCATTATCATTCTAACTTAATAGATATGCTACTTTTTTCCTTACATGGGTGGTACTGTAGTGAACAATCATAATCCTTTAGAAGCTTGATCCATCTTCTTTTCTTTATGTATAATTATTTCTACGAGATGATATATTTTAAACCCGTGTAATCTATATATAGATATATCATCTTTCAAAATAGAGATATTATCTCCATACCATCAGACTAAATATTATGGAAACTAACTTGAGATCATGACTTGGATAGTTCTATTCATGATTTTTTAACTGTCTTATTACGTAAGAAATAACTATGTCATTCTGTCTAAGGAATCGACCAAGTCCTTTCTTCAACGCATCACTATAAATCACAAATCCCACATTTCTTGATTTTAGAGTCAAGATCTGAGAATTCACTATTATCATATTAAATTATTTATATGATTAATAAAATTCTTTTTTTGGAATAAATTTAACCAAATTAAACGTACTCTTGGTTACTGGGTTTTCTAAATATGAAAAATTATGAACAAAACGCCGATAGTAACCCACTATCCCAATGAAAATACATACCTCAGTTATGTTCATTCGTGTAGAGAATTCCTAGAATTCCTTTTTCTTTGAAGGATCAAATGAGATTCCATTCATGGAGACAATATATACAAGTAAAGAAACTATTGTAATCAAGAATTCACACTTTCTAAACATAAAAAATAACTCCTTTCTTTTTAGAGTCTCTAAAACAGTACAAAAGTGTTTTCATGGTCCTCAATGATTTTGGAGTACACCAAGATATTATTAAAAACTAACACAATTAAATTATCAAGATATTCATTGAATTTTCTAATTATTATATCCATGAAAACAAAGGGTGCATTATTCAGTACAAACGGAGTTACTGTAAACTCATAATATCAATACCTTACTCAAAATGTTGTCTTTAGAATATTTTCATTCTTTACACATAATTGATGACATCCAGAATGAAGACCAATCCTTGAAAAATATTGATATATACAAAGTAGGACATGTAAGTCATCAATATGAGGTATAAGATACTGGTTCTTCATCGTAAAAGCATTGATCTCCCTATAGTTATTGAACAGACTCATAAGTCCATCTTTCTTATTAACAAAAAGAATAGAATCTTCCCAAGGTGAAAAATTAGGGTGTATAAATACCTTATCAGTCTATTTATCTATTTTTACTTTAAAAATATTAAGTCCACCATGGACATTCTATAGAGATTGATTGATATTGGTCTTGTAGCATGGATTAAATCAATAGAAATCTCAACATCCCACTCTAGAGGATGTCCATGTAATTATGCTGAAAATACATTAATGTATTCCTATACAATAAATACATCCTCAATTTAAAGAAAACCTTTTTTATTGGTTGGTTTTATCTTCCCTACTTATCCAAGAATCTCATTTATAAGAGATACTGGAGGTGGATTTAGATACGAATCAGATGATTAAGTATCCCATGTAAATATAATAATTACATATCTACATGATGAATCATAATTTCCTTCTATTTTCATTTAATTATTTCACTATATTTTGAAATACCACCCATAAAAAATATTATATAAAAATCAACAATATGCATTATAATAAAATCAGAAATTAGAGAATGTTAGTGTGTCATAATAAGAAATTATTGAATCATCATTATTTCCATAAGGATTAAACTAAGAGTATAGGATAACAACTCCCTTGTTAAGGTAAATTAGAAGTAAATTGTTTTTATTGAAAACTGAGAATATATAGATTTACAAGGTGATGTATACTCATATAAATATATAATCAAATTTAAGGATATAATTACATTACACCACATAATTAGAAACTTCCACCCTAGATATTGGAACTTCATAAGACTGGCTTTGTTCCCTATGCCGTTTCTAAGGAATGTTTTCATGAAGCCTACAGAAATCATCTACATAGTGTCCCATCTCCATACAAGTGAATCATTTAACATTTCTGACATCTTTGTTACCGTTAAAATCACAGGCTTGGATTCCTTTTTCTCCATAGCTGAATAAAACTCCTATTTTAAATAGTAATGTTCCATGATGTTTCTTTCCACATTTATTAGATTTTTGAAATTATATTCTACCTGTTCTCCTTTTTTCCCATATTTCCTTTTCTAGAGTTCCCAACATCTCTATTATTATCTATCTTCCAATAAAATTCAAATGACTTGGAAAATTGTTTATCCTTATTGATGAAACGTGATACTATATGCTCATATGATGAGACTATTTGGGAGACCAGTTCCCCTCATAAAATAGGATTAAGACCATCAAAGAAATGGTCAGTCGTTCACTTCAGATTATATATATAGACTGTGACATGAATTGATAACCTTATAATGTTTTCCACAAAGTTAAATTTTTTTATCATTTTTATTTCTCAAAATCAATAATTAGGTCTTCAAATCCTCTCCAAATTTTTGAGGTAAATATTTTTATAACAAAGTTTCCTTAAAATACTTCTATTCATTATTTAATAATTCTTCTTCTTTTATTGTATTTTGTTTTAATTACCATTATTAATCCTTATTTAATTATATATGTTAAATTTTCTTCATAAAAATCTGTATTTATTTACATCCCAAAGTGAGAAATATATTATTTATGGAACTTTTCATTTCCTAAGTTACAAATGGGTTTGTAGTCTAACTGAATGATAGAGGTTTTGGTCAGATGAAGTGATCTAACATTGTTACACTGGGATGTGGAATGGGATACTCCATGTGAGTAATATTATTGCTCATAATGTTAGTTAGTTGTCCCAATTTAGTTATAAGTTTTTCACATCTATTTATAACTCCAAATCCAACATCTTTATATTACATACTAGGGAAATCCATAAATGGAATATATGTGTTGATATAGTCTTAATTCCTTCCAATAGTCCCTATTTCCAAATAATGGAATACAGTAGATCTGATTATGATGTTTAAAACTATTGAAACACTTAAATAATTTATGTCAAACTAATATTAAAATCATAACCTTGGTTACCCTGGTAATATTTTAATAGTCGTTTATAGGGTTATATTTCCCTGATATGTGTTTTCCTAAATCAAATTTCCAATGTTTCTACTAAACTACCTCTGATACAAACTGTAAAGTCTTTAACCCCAATATTCCAAAGTTGGTGATTACTTTATTACATTGGAACAATAAGCAAGGTATCACATCCTGAAGGAACAAGTAGATTAATAGTTTTTGAAAACTAGTTAAATACATGAATCTTACATTATGAATGAAAATATAAAATACAACATAATAAATCCATTAAAAACACTCATATTCTCTTTAAATATTCCATCATGTCAATAAAAATATTCATCAAACATCTGATGGGAAAATAAAACATAATAAAGGGGTTATCTAAGGTTCTAAGTGAGTGTATTAATACTATAGAATATATTATTAATAAAAATAAATAATAATGCAAGTTGAATAACTAAAAACAAATTCCATTAACATATAATCTAGAGCATAATAAAGAAGGAATTAAATCTAATCAAGAATTCTATATAAAATAATTAAATGATAATGAAACAAACCTATGGATATTCTAATAGTGGAATAATAACATGGATTGTTAAAATCTAATCTAATAATTTGGGAATACATAATTTAATAAATCATAAATATAATGTGAGGGATTCATCCAAGGCACCATACATAATCAGGTACGACATTATCCAAATTCTAATATAGTTTTTTTTATGTAAAATATCGATGCATCAGGGGGATATAACTGGTCACACCCATCACATAGAAATTTCAATTCACTCCTCATATGAAAGGCATGAGACATAGTCCACATGTGTATCCATATAGAAATTATTATACAAAATGTTAATAACATTCCCCAAATAATAAACATAATCATAAACCATCTAATTTATTATGATGAATTGTATCAAAATAAAACATCTACATTCAAAATGATAATAAAAATTAAATAAAATATGGAATATGTTATTATAAGGGATAATCCTAAATTATTAATATGATTTAATAATGGGGTTCAACCAAGATTAAAATACTCTAATATTATTATTGATAAATTCTTGTGATAAATACAACTTTACTCTGGAATAATTTATTTTAAAAGTTGAGTAATTATAAAAGAGTAAATTTCCTTTGAAGAAAACCCTTAAAATAGTCAGGGGTTACTCAAGAAATTATGGAATCATGAAATCTGATAAATATCCCCATTCCATATATGTTTTTTAATTGTTCTTATCAAATTTTGAAAAAAAGATATATTTAAAAGAGTGATTTTAAATGAATGTTTGAACATTATCCAAATGAATCAATTATGTTTATTAGTTGAAAATACACATAAAAAATATTGAAATAAAACATAATATAATAAAAAGTTATTTCATACATAGTCATATACTGACATAATCAATGGATTAAAATTTTAATCCAACGAAAGTAAATTGGGTTATGTATTCCCCACCACTTTGTAATCAATCCAACTATATGCCTTGTAAAATTAATCAACATATAATAAAAAAAATTTAATACCATGAAGATAAATAGATTCATTATATGATATATTAAATGAAATCATTTACACAATACACAAGAAATAAGGGATGTATAAGGATTATATCACTTAGAAGTAAAATTTAGACGAGAAACCCTTACCTTATATCTGAAAGCATTCTACACTATTACTTAATTTACAGGATAAAAAATTTTGATTCCTTAATTAATTAATAAATAACCTATTCAACATATGTTTCATATATTATATTTTAATTAGGTTAATTTTTTACCAATTGTTTTGATTTATAATGTTTAATTTTGTTGTTTTAGGAGCGTTTGGTTTCTTGTTTTTAGGTCGGTTCACCTGTGTAAAAAACAGGAGTTCTTATCAAATGGGAATATATTCTCTAGAAGTGAAATGATTTAGTATTAATTAACATAACAATTCTTAAATGGTCTCATATATTATTTTTTATATGGTATGAGGAAGATTCATTAGATAAAATGTTGGTGAAAATGTCTTAATTTATTTCGATAATTTTTATGACTATCACGAACTTTAGTCATGTTTTTTAATATTACATTATATATTGGTACAATAAAATTATTAAAATTATAATATTTATATTAAAATATTATTTAACCATTATAATGGATTTAATATCATCCTTGAATGGGATAATGGGAAATAAAAACTCATTGTCCACAAATGTGGTGAACCGACACATCAAGGACAATGTTTTCATTTTTTTTAAAAGGTAGTGGTTAATGGTTTTGATGATGGATTATATGTTATCAAAATAATATTAAATTATATATATGATATTGGTTTTACCATGAAACATTGTATATAAGAGGTGAGGAGAGGTTAAGAAAATATGATAAATTAATCGAAAAAGTGGGAGGATTTTACATCTTGAATATCGTCTCTTTGGATCCTCCTAAAGACACCTGAATTTGGTATTTTGGTATGAAAAAATGTCTTGTACAAGGGTAAGACGCTTATCAAGGAAATTGGGAATAATACATACTATATTTTAGGATCAGAAGGTGTTAAGATAAGGGGTATTGAAGGGTGGTATTTATAGGGGAGGAGAGGGGTGTTTTTTGATTATTTTATTCATTTATTTATTATTTTGGCTCCAGACTGTCAATAGTGTAAATTAATGTGAATAAGTACAATTAATAGAGAATGTGAGTTATAACTAATGGGTTAATACATCATAAATTACTCAAAAATTCATGTATTTAACTTATAATTTTAAGTACTATAAATTACAATATTTTCTTATTCATAAAAAATTAAACTATTTCAGTAAGATCCCAAATATTCACCCAAAACATTTTTAAATGTTTATATTTAAAAAATAGATTCTATTTTATGAATATAATTTTTTTAAAATATGAGAAATTTAATTTTTAAATAAAATCATCATTTATTTGTAAAATACCAATTTTAATATTATAACCGATTTTATTACACATTAAAAATTAATAATGGTTTCATAAAATTATATTAAATTTATAATTCAAAAAAATAATAATTTATGAATCTATTTTGTGAAAATATTTTTTTTAGATATTTATTTTTATTATAAAATTAAAAATTAACATTTAGATTTCACAAAAATAACAACACTTAATTTACCATTTTAAAAACATTTGTTTACTCCATCCATTATAAAACTATATCATATTTTCATTTATGAGATACATAAATTTTAATTATACTTTCATAGGTTATATTGTTATCCAAATTATTCATAATACTACTCCTAATGGTCAAATTACTTTTCCATCAGGCATGTTAATATTTAATAATATATCATGGTTTGTCTATGCTTTGTGATGCATGAAATGTTAGCTATAAAATAAATTTAATTCATTTAATAAGATACATACCATAGAATATTGGGGTGCTATAGGAACCCACATGAACATTGAATTTCAGTCAATTAACTTTTAACTAACATCCTAGTATGGGATGATGAACTACAATTCATTTTAAGTATCTCTTTAAAGGAGACTTTGGTAAAACATATTCTTTTAGACTAATGTAACTTTTTCTCATTTTTATTAATTTATAGAGTATTTCATACATGAAAAATGACTAAAAATATTCTAAATCATTATAAAAATTGTTCAATTATAATATCTATATTTCATGAGGATTTTATTTAAATTCCCTTTAATTTATAAGAGGTTTTATTGACTGAAATATCTTCATTCATTCATAATCACACTTCTTTGAATATTATCTTTCAATATTGATTTATTATAACCTATATTGCTATTATAATGTCATTTAATCTCCTTTATTGGGTAAATAATGTTTCACAAAAAATTAATCATTCTTTATTATTCAATGGTTCCATGGAAATTAATCTTTGTTATAAATAATTCCCATTCATTTTAATGGATTTTTCATCAATATCTATGGTTTTACTTTGAATAAATTCTCTCATTTATGTAGTTTAAAGTAATTTTTTTTATTTCCAATCTAACATTTTCACCCCTTAAATTATTTTAAAAAAACTCATCATCCTTTTAATGATGTATGTTTTCAACAATGTTATTATAAAATTTTTTAAAGTGTTTTACATTCTTTCTGAATATTGTTTTATCGTACACTCTACATATTATTTAGAAAAATTATATTAAATTTTGTAAGTTACATAATTATATATTTTTTAAAAAAATTATAATTTTTTTAAAATCACTTTTTCCATCATTATTTCCCTTTCATGTCTCCATTATTAATGGTTGTTTTAAATGTAAAAGTTTTCAATTTATATTCACTTCCCCTTTTTTGAAGTAAATAATTCATTTTCATGTATTCATTATTAAATAATTTTTTAAAAGTAAAATTGATCAATTGAGTCAACCTTATCCTTTTTTAAGCCTTTAAGTATTTTACATTATCTTATATTAAGAAGTAAGGTTTATAAATTATTCTTTTTTTATTCCACAACAGTTTTTGAATGTAATTTTTAAATAAATTTTTTAAATGTGTTTTTTAAATAAATTTTAATTCTGACTTCTATATAATTTCCATGGTTTACTATACATGAAGGGTTTTTTTGATAACCATTAATAAGTTATTATGATAATGAAATATTTTGGAAAACAAGTGTCTTAACATTTAATGATTTCTAAAATTCAAATTATGTGGTGTTTTTTAATGTTTTAAGAAACACATTATTTTTACATAGTTTTTTATGCGATGTTGAATGTTTGATATTATTATGGAACTCATATATATGAATGGTGATGGTTGGGGTACTTTATTTCCCTCCAATTAATTGGTTAAATATTTAAACCACATAAAAAAGATGTTAATCATGGAAATAATTTTGTTCACAATATTAAGAGAGAGAATTGATTTTGTCAATAGTATGAATTATGTGTTTATTTTCACAATATCATGTTTTGAAATTTTTTTTTTCCATAACATAAAGCATGATCATTTTGTTTTTTTACAATATGAAGTATAGGAATATTATTTTTTCACAACATGGATCATGGGAATTTTTTTAAAATGCGATGTATGGGGATTTTGTTTATTTAGAACAAGACGTGTGGGAATTTTTTTTCTCCATGCCATAAAGTGAAATAGTTTTTTTTATTCACAAATTTAGGTGGGGAATTTTTTTGTTCAAAATTCCATAAATTATACATGTTTATTATTATGAAACATTATCTTGATTTTTCATGTTATTCCATTATTTCATTATTATGCCATTTTATAATGTATTCTCACAATTTAATGTGATGTTCACATGTTTTTGGTTATTAATATGTATTTAGAGAATGGTTATGAGTTTTTTATTCCATAATGATCTCTTTCTGATATTATATTTCCCCATCTGGTTTTATTATTATCATCCATTGCATTTTTATATTTTATTAAAATATTTATGTCTACATAATATTATACTTAATGCTTGTAATCTAATACATTATGATATATTTTTACCTTACTGAGTATTTGTTCTCACGCCTTTATTATTATTCCAATACTCAAGTAATAAATATGATTATATCATTTGATATTTCTAAAAAAAGTATAAAGGATAATAAATATTGAAAAATGTTCTCAAGTATAGTAACATAAGATGTTTATATAGCTAATATTCACGATGTTAAACCATTAAATACATTAATTTTTTGAATATTCATATATTTTTAATATAAATAATTATATTAATGTACTATTTATTTTAATATTAACTTGTGTAACTACAGTCGGTGTTAGATGTGGATATAGTTATTTTAGAGGTTTTTTTGTTATTTATAGAGAATATTTTGGAGAAAATTATCAAAACCCCTAGGTAAATATATAAAGGATGAGTAAAATTATAATATAACAACCTAATGCTTTAGATATCTAGAAATTATGTGCTTCTCCAAGAAATTAAATCCTTGTCTGGATTCTACAAGTTGATGAATCTCTGGTATATTTGTATATAGGGGTAATAACCCCAGAGATGGATTATTAAGTATTAACTTAGTCATAACCATGTGTATGTAATAGAGGACTAAAAGAAAACCAATATTTACACCATTTCGGGTTATTATTTTCATGGTCACAACCTATTTATTAACCACTATTAATGATTTATTTCTTAATTATATTGAGTAATTATGTGAGATCATACAATATTGTAACCTAGTTATAGCTAAGAGAGTTATAGGATTAAACAATTATGAATTGTTTTAAATTATGGTGTCATAGTTTGAAATGAATATTTTATTGGAGAATACATCTTATTATATGATTTTCATATTCAAGTACAATAATTCTCTTAAATATTATTATAATTATTTTTTATTTTGTATTTGGTTGAATCAATATCATGGAAATGATGCAATGAAAGGTTTCTACCTAGGAACTCTTGAGAAGAAAATTTTGGAAGTAGTTTTCTAGTTTTACCAATGGTAATTTGTTGGATATCTCAGTATAAGATATATTTTTACTTTTTCATGGATTACTTTTCTTGTTCCTTTAGTAAATGATAATTTTAATTGTGAGGGCACAATTTATTTTTGGGGGAGAATGTGACAAATCTGGATTATGGATCCTTTAAAATACATAATATGTTATTTATCTTGTTCTATATATTACACCCAATATTAACAAATAATAACATATTAAGAATATATTTTTAATAAATACCTCATAAACGCTATTATGGTAGACTATGAATAGCTAATAGCATATTAAGATTGTTTGTATTTATAAAATAACTATTTTTATGTTGTGTGTATATAACTTAATTGATATAAAATTTACGAAATTATATTTTATTCATGTTAATTTATTTTTTATCCTTTATATACTTTTTTGGGTTTTGAGTGAATTTTTACCATGTTGTAAGGGGCTCTATTCAAAATTTCCATCATTGAGATGCATTTTTCTATTATACACCTAATTCCATTTATGTGGTGTATGTACTGAACATTTGTGGTATTGTATAATGAATTAAATTTTATTAAAGATAAATATGTTCAATTTTGATCTATCTCCATCATGAAGATTTTATTTAAATGCTTATCTTGTTGAAAGATGTTTTTTTGACTCAAATCTCTTCCTTGGGTCATAATAACCCTTATTTGAGTATTTTGTATCTAGATTGATGTATTATAACCTATTAAGAGGTTATATTATACATTTAGCCATTTTGGGGTAAATTATGTTTTATACTAAATTATTCATCCTTTACGACTCTATTTTTTTATAATTTATTTCTGTTAAGAATAATTTCCATTCCATTTAATGGAGTTTTCATCAATATACATGTTTTTTAGTTCATACAAATGCCATGCTTTACCTAATGAATACAAACATTATTTTTATCTCCAAGGATAATTTTTCATCCCTTTAATCATTTTAAAATAATGTTTTCATTACCCTTTTATGTATATGGAATTTCAACAATGTTATTTCCAAATGTCCAAAAATTTGGTCCATTAATTCCAAATAAAATATTTTATCAAACACTCCCTATTTTAAATCATTATTTATTTTCCAAGTATTCATTATTAATTATTATATTAAAATTAAAGTCATAAAAATTATTTCAGACTCATGTTTTTTAAATATTTATTTATTTTAAATGTTTTTTTATTTAGGAATATTGTTATCCAAATTATTATTTTTCCCTTCATAAAAATATTCTTTTAAATTTAATTTATAATTCAATGTGTGAGAAGGTTTTTTAAAAACATTTTTATTTTTACTGCTATTTACCCTATAAAGTTTATCATTTTTATATATATTTTTTATTACTGTTTATATTTTATTATGATATTATTTATTTTGGAAAACGAGAGTTTTGATATTCTAGGGTTTCTTAATTTCAGGTTAAGTGGTGTTTTTGACCATTTTCTAAAACCCATTCTTTTTTTCGTGTTTTATTTAGGATATGACGAATGTAATATTTTATTATGGCACACATATATATGAATGTGGAAGTTTGGGTTCCCATATCACCATCTAATGTATTAGTTAAAAATTTATACATCACAAGAAAATAATGTTTATCATGAAACTTTTGTTTATTCCCAATTTGAATTGTGGGATTTTTTTTATTCACAATATAAAAAAGATAATTTTATTTGTTCATAATTTAATTAATGGGAATTTTTTTATAAAAGCATAAATCATGGTCATTTTGTTTTCTCAATACATGAAGCATGATATTTTTTTTACAACATGAAGAGTGGATTTTTTTTTGTTTATCACAGGAAGTGTTGGCATTTTATTGTCCTAACAAAATGAAGTGGTGTCAAATCCCGTTTTTAGGAATCTTCTATTTGTCTTTATTTTGGGGTTTTCATTACACATGAAATATTATAACATGAAATATCATTTTTCTTGTTTTTTGGTGGGCCTATACCTATTTTTTTGGAAATTTTTTGTAATGTAGGCTTATTTTTTATGATTTATTGTTTCCTTAATTTTGTAACATATATGTTGTATATTACTCTGATAAATAGGGTATACTCTCCCCACAATACTTATTAGACCCTTGCTACTAGTCAGAATCCTTTTTTTGTATGGGGAGGCACACCTAAGTTCATGTGGAAACCCAACTGAGAGAACCAATTTAGTGGATTTCGGGTTAGGTTTCTTACAAAGTTCTATGAGAGAGGTTCTTTTCTATTGTCTTAGTATTTGGAAGGGTAAAGGGGAGATTAAGATGTGTAAGTGTCATGGAAATGATATCATGCTTGAGAGTAGTGACAGAACTCATATTTTCATATTTATATATATGTTTTTAAATTATTCAATCCCTCCCCATTAATCGATTTTATCTTATTTGGATCATTTTATGACTTTTGGTGAGTTTTGAGCTTAAATGTGAAAAGTGGTTAATTCTAGACATTAAACAAATTTATGTTGCCTCTCTATTTCAAGAATAAATCCTACATTTTCATCTAATTCAAATGATTCATTTTTTTTAGGATTTCATAATTTGTGTGCCGCATATAAGTCTTCAGGACGCAAAGACAATTCGAACTCCATAAAGCCAAAACCAATAGGTCAATATGAACACTTATTCTGGTTGGCAGAATGGACATGACTTCATTCAATGATCCATATCTCCGCTACTGACCACCAAATGGGGTGCTTCAAGCTGGGTCAGAAATCCTACTCAATATAAAACATTCAAATGAAATTTCGTCGAGAAATGATTTCATATAGTCCGTCATTCATCCAGGAAAATATGGTTGGTGGAATAGTGATTGGCGGCTAGAACAAGTCATGTATAATAATTCGTCCATAACTCATTCCAAATGGCCCAAAATGATTTAAAACATCATGGGTATATGTAAAAATCCATTCCTCACTTCCTATAATAAGGGACCTTGGCCTGATTCAAATATATGGTAGGAGAACCAAAGCTGAACTTCTGGAGAACAGAATCTGGAGGAGAACATTTTATTCTTTATTTTTTACTTCTCTCTTCTTATTATTTTAGTGATGCCTTAATCTTCCTTATTATTATAAATTACCCTTACAATGGTGGGGTAAAAAATGAGGTTTTTTAAGGAGTGAAGGTTTTATATTTGTAATGATTTGAGTTCTTACATTTCATTGAATAAAAATTCTATCTCTTCTGTGAAGTTTTTTTCAAATTCTAAAACGAGAATCTATTATTTTATGCGATCGTATTCGATTTTATATTCAGTTTTTATTATTGATTTAATAAATGATCATTTTTCTCCCTCTATTATTTTCTGGTCTATATTCGATAGAATAAGATCAGGTCTTAGTGGTTAAGTACTTGGTGATCGCTAGTACGTGTGGGAGGGGTGGGGAATATTCATGATTATTTAGGATAAACAATACCCGATTGGTAATTGCCTAAGATAAATGGGGGTTTTCACTACAAATCAATCACACAATAGAAGAAGTTTATACCAAACTAGAATTTTTTAATCCATTTAACCAAATAAGTGAGTTTAGGTAATTATGGAATCTCACTTAAATCAATATAGCAGAGGAGGATTGAATAAAATGGAATAAGGATATTATTGCAATTATAATACCAACCCTGACTTGATCACCCATCTCATAAAATAGTTTATAAATAATTTGAATTCCATATTTGTATTGAATCACTTCAAAAATTCTTCTTTTGTCCTTTTTCTCTCTTTGATTTCAAAAACCAATCAATTTCAATAACAGATAACTTTTTCTCTATTTAAAAAGTGACAAAATATTTTGTGTGCACTCCTCATCGGGAAAAAACCTAGGTTAACCACTATAATATATTTTAACTTAGTAAATATTTATTTTTTCCACACCCCACGACAGGCATGTGTCAAAACATGGCGTTGTTTCTAGGGAGGAAGTGCCTCAAAATACAAAAACTAAAAAAGGTTTCTTGAATGACCCGTAGTTTAAATAAACCCTTAATTGAATTTGATTTTGAAATTGATCATACAATAAACCAACTGAGAAACCAATATTTTCAAATAGAGTTTGAAGAAATACACCTCACATATTTATGTGATTCTTTCAGTGATCACTCTAAACCTAAAATAATGGTTAATAATCCCAAAAAAACTCTGTGTGATCTGTGCACACCTCAATTTTCTAATCAAAATAACAAACTCACTTTCCCTAATAAAGAAAATGATTTTGAACAACAAATTAATATGATTCAAATGCTACCAGAATTTCATGGTCTTGCAGGTGAAGACCCAAATCGACACATCCAAGAGTTTAGCTATGTCTGCTCAAGCTTCAAACTCCGAGGAGTCACATAAGAGCAAGTAAAGTGGAGGGCATTCCCCTTCTCACTTGAGGAAGCAGCAAAAGAATGGATGTAAAATCTCCAACCATGGGAGATAAATGATTGGGAAGATCTCAAAAGAATCTTACTGAAGAGATTCTTCCCTACATCTAGGAACACAACAATTAAAAAAGATATTTATGCCATACATAAACTGACTGGAGAGACTCTCTACGAATATTGGGAAAATTCCAAGAAACTCTCTGCAAGATGCCCACACCAAGAAATTGAATAGAACCAATTTCTTATGTTCTTATACCAAGTATTTATTGAAAATTATTTCAATTTACTAGACGCCTCATATGGAGAAGCCTTGATCGACAAGTCACCAGCTAATGTCAGAGGCCTGATTGAGAAGATTGCACAAAACTCGCAGCAATTCGGAACTAGAATTACAAGCACTAGAGGTATCCAGGAGGTAATAACTTCTTATTCATCCTCACCCATACTTGATGCAACACTTAAATAAATGACTAGTGTGATGAGACAACTTGGTGTGTACAAATTAAAGGAACAATAAGGACCGAATCAGTTGTGTGGTTTATGCTCTTCTAGTTATCATTACACTGATCAATGTTTAGAAGTGCAGGGGACTAAAAATTGTGTAGATACCTATCAAGAAAGTAAAATCCAGTCAAATCAACCACGTCAACCCCAATAGGGATATGAATTCCGATATAACTAGGATAAGCCTCCATTTCAAAATCAATACCAAAATCAACCTCCATTTCAGCACCAACAATACCAGAATCCTTCACCATTACAACAACCATATAAACAACCATACTAGAAGAAACCATATTAACGACCTTTAATGAGTTCTCATAGAAACCACCAAGAAATATATATTGAATATCTAAGGAAGATAGTACAAAATTTAGATAATAAATTTGACAGCCTTATGGATATTCTAACTAAAAATCAAGGAAAACTCCCAGCACAAACAGTTCCAAATCCCAAAGAAAGTATGAGAATCATTACAACATGAAGTGGAAATGAGATAATGTCACTTAAAAAAGTGAGGATGATGATTCTAAGAAACCTACTGAAGCACAACATATCCATCCAAAATAAGGAGACCATAACAACAAAAGAGAAAGCATCGGGTTTAGAAAGGAAAGTCCAGAAACACCATTGAAAAAACAAAAAAGGGAGAGGAAGGATATCCAAGCACCATTCCCATCTGCATTAGTTGAGTCAAATAAGGTTGAAGAAGGGAGACTTCAAAATGAAATTCCGGAAACTTTTTAGAAAGTTGAGATCAATATCCCACTACTAGTTTCAATCAAACAAATCTCTAAACATGCAAAATTTTAGAAGGAGTTGAGCACAAAAAGAAGGAGGTTGGATGGAAATGAGAGAATTAGCTTAGAAAAAAGTGTCTTAGCACTGATCACACCAATGATACCAAATAAAAATCATGATCCAGGGACATTCTCTATTACCTGAACTGTTGGGTCCTTAAATTTTACTAACACACTATGTGATCTAGGTGCTTCAATAAATGTTATTCCTCAGTCGAGATTTTCATCCTTTCTGATCATAAAACTAAAACCTACTCGAGTGGTGGTGTAATTAGCAAATAGGTCCACCATTTTCACAAATGGAGTTATAGAAGATTTACTTGTTGTAGTAAGTGGATTGATCTTTCCAGCAGAAGTTTATGTCCTTAACATGGATGAAGATAGAGCTTCAGGCCACTCTCCCATCATCCTGGGGAGACCCTTCCTAAAAACATTAAGGACTATCATCAATGTCTATAAAGGAACACTCACAATGGAACTTGTAGATAGTAAAGTGAACTTCATCATTCTTGATGCAATAAAACATTCTTCCAGTAATCACTCACTTTATGCAATATCCCAAGAAGAAGGTATAGATCCAATTGAAGATTAAGGTATTATTCTTGACTTCTTTTCATTAGGAGAACAATTTTCATTTGAAAATTCCAATTCCCATGAACCTGATTATCCTAAACCCATGTTAAATAATGAGGAAAAATATGACTTTTATGATGATTTATTAAAAGAAAATGAGATGATACCAAAGATTCCAGTCTTAAGAATAATATAACTTAATTCAATGTCATCCCTTGAACAACCCCCATGTATAGAACTTAAGCCATTTCCAAGTGATTTGAAGTATGCTTACCTAATTAAAGGAGAGAAATTACCCGTAATAATTGGCAATAACTTATCCCATTCACTAGAGGAAACTCTAATTGACCTACTCCAAAGAAATGTCCAAGCTGTAGGATAGAGATTATGTGATATACCCGAAATCAATCCCAAAGTCAGATCTCATAGAATATTTTTAGAAATTGATTCCTGACCAGTTAGACAACCTCAGAGAAGACATAATCCCACAATCATGGAGGTTGTTAATAAAGAGATAGAGAAATTGCTAGCAGCTGACATCATTTTTTCAATCTCTGATTCTCAATGGGTAATCCCCATTCATGTAGTCCCAATGAAAACTGGCCTAACAACTGTTAAAAATTAAATAAATGAATTGATCCCCAGGAGAGTAAAAAATAGTTGGGGAGTGTGTATAGATTATAGGAAGCTATATCAAGTTACCCAAAAAGACCACTTCCCCATTCCATTCATTGATAAAATGATAGAAAGGTTATCTAGAAAACCCCATTACTGTTTTTACATGGATTCTCATGATACATTTAGGTACCAATCACCCCAAAAGATCCGGAGAAGATGACCTTCACCTGTCCATTTGGTACATTCACCTACAAAAGGATGCCTTTTGGGATATGCAAAGCCCCATGTACATTTCAACGGTTTATGGTTAGTATTTTCTCAGATCATATTGAGGAATTCTTGGAGGTATTTCTTAATGATTTCACAATTTTTGGTAATTCATTTGATCATTTCATAAGAAATTTGGAAAAAGTTTTGAAAACATGAATTCAATAGAATCTTGCAATAAATTGTGAAAAATTTCATTTCATCGTTGAAAAGGGAATTGTGTTGGAGAACATGATTTCACAAAAACGGATAGAGGTTGATTAATCTAAAGTTGAATTAATAAATTCCTTTCCATATCCAATTTTCTTAAAACATGTTAGATCCCTTTGAAGACATGCTAGATTTTACAGAAGGTTCATCAAAGATTTTAGTATGATTTTTCTCCCACTATCAAGATTACTACTAAAAGAATATGACTTTAATACTGATTATACATGAATAAAGTCATTTGATTAACTAAAGAAAATCTTGATCACACCTCCAGTAATGCAACCACCCAACTGGTATTACCCTTTTGAGTTGCTTTATGATGCATCCTTCAAGTAGTGGGAGCTGCTCTATCAAAAATAATTGAAAGAAATCCTCAAGTCATATCCTATGCATCAAGGACCCTATATTCCACACAAATCAATTACACAACCACTGAGAAGGAGTTACTTGTAGTTTTCCTTGCACTATATAAATTCAGATCAAATCTTCTTAGAACTAATGTTTTTGTTTTTTCTAATCATGAAGCACTCATGTATTTAATGAAGAAGGCAAATGAAAATCCAAGGCTAGTGAGATATATGCTACTCTTACAAGATATCAATTTGGGAATTAAAGATAAAAAAGGGAACTGAAAATCAAGTGGCTGATAATCTAAGTTGACTACCCCACACCTCTGAAGGAAAAATTCCAAACCAAAACCCACTTAATGATGAGCTTCCTGGAGAAAAACTCTACATCGTCAATAGTGAAGTTAAATTGTATGCCAATGTGGTCAATTATCTAGTAACATCTCAAGTCCTATCTCTTTTAAATTCCCACCAAATTATAATGATGAAATTTGAATCTAGATATTACATTTGGGATAATCTATTTCTTTGGAATATTTTCAATGACCAAGTAATAATAAGATGTTTTAATGAAAGTGAAATTAATTATGTCTTTGAGTTTTGTCACACATTATCTTGTAGAGGCCACTTTGGACCTCAAAGGACAAAAGGGAAGGTTTTAAAATCTAGAATTTATTTCCCCCCCCCCCTTTCTAAAGATGCTCATGAATTTTGTAAAAGGTGGGAAAAATGTCAGTTTTCTAGAAATATTTCCAAGAGAAAAGAAATTCCTCAACAACCACTTAATTTTTGTGAATTTTTTTATGTTTGGGGAATATATTTTATGGGCCCATTCCCAATTTCATTTGGAAATTATTATATCTTTCTTGTCGTTGATTATGTTTCCAAATGGGTGGAAGCAAAATCCACCAGGACTGACAATGCTAAAGTATTTTGTGATTTAGTCAAGTCTAACATATTTTGTAGGTTTGGAGTTCCTAGACCACTCATTAGTGATCAAGGGACTCACTTTTGCAATAGGAGAATGGGATCATTGTTGATGAAATATGGGGTGCATCATAAAACATCAACTCTCTATCATCCATAGACTAATGGTCAAGATTAAGTATCCAATAGGGAAATAAAAGGAATTTTAGAAAAGACTATTAATCCAAATAAGAAGGATTTGAGCCAAATGTTGGGAAAAACATTATGGGATTATATGTCAGCCTACAAAACCCTGATTGGAATGAGTCAATATATGTTGATTTATGGGGAAAGTGATCACCTACCAGTAGAATTGGAACATAAAGCATACTAGGCTGTGAGGAAAATAAATTTGGATCTTGAAAGTGATAGGAATGAAAGAATATTACAGTTGTAGGAGCTGGAAGATTTTGAAAACAATAGGATTTATAAAGAGAGAAAAAGAGTAGCACATGACAAGTTGATCCAAACAAAAAACTTCCATCCTGGAGACATGGTGCTATTATTAAAGTCAAGACTCAAGATAATGCCAGGTAAAATTTGTTCTAGGTGGTAAGCTCTATTTATAGTTACTCATGTATATCCTTTTGGTACTATGCAGATTGTGAAGGATGGAGAGCGGAAGCCATTCACTGTTAATGGTTATCGGTTGATGAAATTCCTTGGGCCCATACCATCAGAGACAGTTGAGGACATCACACTCCTCAAACCCAATTATCAATAAATCCATCAGGTTATACCTTTACTTTAAACATTATTGATTTCTATGATGAAATTAAAAATATTATTACATGTTAAATCAATTTGACTGCATTGCGAACACTGCATCATTTAAGTGTGGGAGAGGGAACATTTACAGTTTAGTATTTTTAGTTGTGTATTTTTAAAATATTTGTTTTTTTTTAACATTTGAGCTTAAATGATTATCGTCACATATTTTGAAACCCATTTCAATGGTTTAAAAAATTATCCCATAAAACTATGATTTAATGAATACTGAAAATGACATTGTTTCAAGTTCAAATATTTTGAAAGTTCATGAAAATTATTCTTATTTTTTGAATCCCATGCCACAATTCACTGTCATGATATTTGAAATGAATTTCCCATGAGGCTTCTAAACCTATTTACCTTACACATTTCATTCACCTCATTTCTTGAGAGAACCATACCATGCATGATTTAACTAGAATTTGATTTATTCCTATCAAAACATAAGGTATTGAGGTACATGTGTTTTAAATTATTGAGGCATTTCTTTGCTATTAAAGCCCCCTTTTCAAAATAATTCTTTTTATAATGGCCCACCATGTACATTTAATCCTTGTATCCCATAAAATCCACGAAAAATCAATTAGGTTAGCCACATTACAAGCCAATTTTCCCTATCCCACCTTCTTTTAATGTAAAATTACATAATCTAGTTGAAATTAACTATTGTGGGAGGTTGACTTGTGTTGTGATACCTCATTTGGAGATACATTGGGGGGAAATCAAATATTGAAGATATGTTCTTGCTACTGAAAAAAATAATTATGTTGAAAGCTGTGCCTTTTCTAGAGCTTTCATTATAAGTAAAGTTGTGCCTTTTTGGAGCTTTTAATGGAGAAAGAAATTTGTGCCTTTTTGGAGCTTTCAAAAATAAATCATGTTTGAGATGAATGATACTTTTCCTGCTCAAATGATGAATGGTGTAAACTTTCACTGATTTTTCACATTGATCTAGCATATTTTGTGCTAAGGGGAGTGAGGAGGAGACCATATTTAAGTAAATATTAGAATAATGCAATCTCTATTTAAAAAGATCCAACCCCTCCTTATTCAGCCTCAGAATTTGTCACGTCTAAATCCTACCAACCAGAATCCATAGAGAAACCTTGAAAAGTTACCATGATAAACATATGTCCTTGACTCATATCGGGTGGAGATTTATGAGTTTATCAAGACTATGGTGACCCTTGCATGAGTCTTGTATGAGAAAGGCATTATTGAAAATTGATATTTGTGTGATTAAAAAAATTCATGTTAGGTTAGTGTTTTGTGTCATGGGAGAATAAATGAAGAGGAAATGTATTTAATGAACTGCATTGAGAACTTGGAATAATGGTTGTTGATAAGTCATGATATCTATTGTTTCTTGGTGTTAAATTGTTAGATCTCATGGATATGTGTTTTAAATTTTCTTTGATTTAATATCGATGTTTACTTGTCCTAGAGTCCAAGTGATAAGTTTGGAGGAAGTGAAAAAGATCATATTTTCATATTTACAAATATGTTTTAAATTGTTTAATCCCTTACCATTAATCAATTTGATCTTATTTGCATCATTTTATGACTTTTGGTGAGTTTTGAGCTTAAATGTGAAAAGTGGTTAATTCGGAACATTAAACAAATTTATGTTTCCCCTGCATTTCAGGAATAACTCCAAGATTTTTCATCCAATTCACCTGATTTCTTTTTTTTTGGATTAAATAATTCGTGTTATACATATAAGTCTACAGGACCAAAATCCAATTCAAACTCCAACAAGTCAAAACAAATCGGCCAACAAGAACACTTATTTTGGAAGGTAGAATGGACATGACTTCATTCAATGATCAATATCTCGGGCTATTGACCACCAAATGGGGTTCTTCTAGAAGGGTCAGAAATAAAGATCTACCATAATGCTTCACATTAATTTTCATGGAGAAATGATTTAATATAACCCTCCCTTCATATGGTCAAAATATGGTTGGTGGAATAGTGATTAGCGGCCAAAACAAGTCATGTATAATAATTCGGCCATAACTAATTTCACACGGATCAAAATGATTTAAAACATAGTGGGTAGATGTCAAACTCCATTACTCACCTCTTATAAGAAGGGACCTAGGCCGGATTCTAAGAGATTGTGGGAGAACAAAAGATAAACTTCTGGAGAACAGAATATGGAGGAGAAAATTATGTTCTTTATTTTCACTTCTTTTTTCTTAGTTTTTAATGCCTTCATCTTCCTCATTATTCTCAATTACCCTTAACATGGTGGGGTAAAAATATGAGTTGATTGGGTGAGGGAAGTTTTTATATTTTTAATGATTTTATTTCTTACATTTTATTGAATAAAAACATTATCTCTTATGCGAAGTTGTTTTCAAATTCTAATAATAGAATTTATTATCTTATGCGATCGTATTCGATTTTATATTATTCTGTTATTATTTATTTGATAAATTATCATTTCTCTCCTTCCAATATGTTTTGGTATGTATTCTATTGAATAAGATCAGGGATTAGTGGTGAAGTACTTGGCGAACTCTAGTATATGTGGTAGGGGTGGTGAATATTCAATATTATATAGGATAAACAATAACTGATTGGTAATTGCCTAAGATAATTGGGGGTGTTCACTACAACTCTATCACACAACGGAACAGGTGTATACCAAACTAGAATTTTGTTAAACCATTTAAACAAATAATTGAGTTGAAGTAATTATTGAATCTCACTTAAATCAACCTAGTAGTGGAGGAATGAATAAAGTGGAACAAGGATAGTATTGCAATTATAAAACTAACCCTAACTTTGTCACCCATCTCATAAAATAGTTTTTAAATCACATGAATCCCATATTTGTCTTGAATAACTTACCTAATTTCTTTTTTTGGTCTGTTTCTCTCTTTGATTTTAAAAACTAATCTATTTCAAAAACACATAACTTTTTCTCTAATTAAAAAGTGAAAAACTATTTTGTGTGCACTCCTCATCAGGAGACAACCTGGGTTAACCACTATACTATAATTTAACTTAGTAAATAATTTTTTTACTATACCCCATCATAGGTATGTTTCAAGTAGGTAACTTATGTTTGGGGGAACACCTACGGCCCATGGTCGAATTGTTTTCCATGATGTTTGTTATTACAGTTGAATGATATTTCACCATTGGGTGATGAAATTGTTGTGTAATGTGATTATTTTAGGAAATTTTACATGTATCAAGAATGGAATGATTTTTTTCATTCATGAATCATTTTAGGAACCTAGGGATATAGGTAGAATTCATCCTGCTAGGAACACACAGGGAATATGTGTGATACCTGAAGAATAAAATGCATTTTTTTCTTTGAAAACTTCTAAATAAGTAGTGTTTAATAAATATAATGCAAATGGGTAAATGGAATGAATTTAAAGCAATGGTTAATGATTTATGCCTAATAAAAGGATATAAGTGGTTAAAACATTTTGTTAAAATATGTTGTAAATATAGAAGGGTTTCTAAAGGATAAATATTTATATTAAGGAAGTGAAAATAGTAAAAATGTGTTTTATAAAAAGGTGCATAGTTGAGTGAGTTGTTTTCTCTATGTTGACCATGACTCGTGTTAGGGAAGGCCACAGGTAGTGATGGACGTGTGATGATATCCCTTGGGATAGTGTTCGTGGAATGGTTTGTTTAAGTCTAGTAGAGATCCATATTTTGTGTAACTATAGATGTAATTATTAACAACATGATGGGTATTTTTTTTGTTCACAATGATGCACTTTTTCTATGTTTATGATTGTGTAGAATTTTCTTTTTTTTACAATTTTATCCTATATATCCAGGATTATTCCAGATTTTTATAGTTTTCCACAATTTTATGTCATACTCTATGTTTTTGGTTCTTTATATGTATTTGGATCTAGTTTATAACTTTTATGATTCCTTAATGTCATTTTGATGATTTGTTTTACTCAAGTAGGTTTTATTTTTATCATTCATGTTATTTTATTCTTTTATTATGATATTCATATATTCCTTGAAATGTCCATATTTTCTATAATTTAATACATTATGATATATAATTCTTTAACCCCGTGTTTAAGATCACCCATTTATTATGTTTCCAATCCACAGATTATAATGATGGTTATATCGTGTGATATATAAAGAAAAATTCTAAAGGAGAGTAATTATGGTTAAATGTACATAGGATTAGTAAAATAAGATGATTATATAGCTAGTCTCCACAAAACTAAAACATTCAATCCTTAGATTATGAAACTATTTTGAGGTATATAATATAAATAATTGAATTAATATATTATTTCTATTAAGTTTTTCATGGTTTGTTACACCTATTAATTTAATGGATAAGTTATAATAGTTACTATATCATCAGTCATATAGACATGAGGTTGTGTCTGAGGAAATCTATGAAATACTTATTTTTTTGTGCATATAAAATATTAGGGTGTTATATTATATCCCCCATAAAATGAATTGCACCTTTTAAGTTCCATCACTATAACATCTTCAATTCATCAAATCCTTGAGTTCACATTCATCATTCTCAAAATTCAAATTCCACTAAATATATTTATCTTGTTGAGTAATACTTTTCTATAGAACATAATCTATATTATCTTATATTTCCACCAGATTAATTCTATAGTACCTAAAATTCACAAGTGGTGTGATCTCTGTGTTTATTATATTTATAGGATTAGATCCGTAATTCTAGTAAAGTGATACATGAAACACATCATGAACTTGAGATATAATTTTTGGGAGTGAAAAGAGATAAGATATAGTACAAACTCCATTAAGAATATCTAAGAGACAAATATCTATATGGATCAGATATCCCTTTCTTCAACATTCTATAACCTTATACCATAGTGTAATTTATATGAAAACCTTCTCAATAATATTGAAATCTAGATCATACTGATGGTTTTTAGTTCAGATCTTATATCAAAACTAAGATGCCTTTATCATATGCTAAATATATCTATCCTTCTTTTCTATTTTATAACATATATCTATTACCTATTTTTTTTAAAATTTATCCCAATATATCAAAGTTATATTCTTATTTTAATATAGGGCTTCAAGAGGCACATTATGAATGCTCAAGTAAAATATACCATTATAAGAAAACTAAACTAGAGTAAGATGTAGATCCAAAACAACTTCTAAATCTAGAGAACATGATCTCAACATATCCTCCAGGGATTTAATGGTCCTCTCTGAATGAAAATCTATCTGAGGATGATAATTTATACAGAAACAAACTCTTTATCAAGTACTTTCTGAAGGCCTTTCCAAAATTTCAAGGTAATCCTCAGTTCCTGGTAAGATATAAAATATTTGGGTACCCCTTATAACCTTACCATACACATAATGTATATATTTGAATTATAATAAATTGATACATCTTCTATGATTATAATTAATTTCATTTAATTAGTATTTTAATCAACTACAACTAAAATAGTACTATTGACATTATATGTTTTAAAGAGTTTGAAAAAAAACCCATTGCGATGTTTTATTACTTCCATTTTAGTATGGGTAATAGTCGTAACAACCACATACATTTCTATATATTATCCAAAGCAATCTAACATACCTAGCATTGTGATATATACTCAGAAATATATCTCTTCATGTTTCTCACCATAATTACACTTTCAGAACTCTCTACTTTTTTAAAGGTTGGGGTCGAACCCTCATTTATTATTAAATCAATGCAAATACCTCTTTGACTGGGTAGAGGGAGACCCATTACATATCCTGAAGTCCCAATCGGCATTTAGCCCATTACATGGCCTGTAGGCCCAATTTTTTGGCCGAAGGCCCATTCTGTGAATAGTACTGATACAGTACCCTCCTGCTACAGTACCACACAGTACCTGCCACTACTACAGTGACCTGCTGCCGCTACAATTCCATGTCACCGCTATAGTGCCTGCCATTTCTATAGTGCCACAGTTTCTATAGTAAACTATAATTATTGAACCTTATCATACCATAATAATCAATTTTAAACTTAGTAACATTTCTCACATTCTTTTATGGCTCTATATCTTCATTCTGAACCTATTTAATCATTACATGGATAAATGGTTGAACAATCATTTCAAAAATATAATATTTCTCCCCTTATATATTTCTAGGTATATCATTTACCAATCCATAAATATTTTATCTTTTTTGATCCTCATCATATATAAGATAGAATAACCCGTTCGACTCAAAGAATCAACTACCTTGTTTTCTATTCCAAAGGCGGTAATGTATTGGGTAATCATAATATTTAATAAAATACAACCATATTATTTATTGAATATTGAAACAATTATGGGTGAATATGTACATTAAAATTTTACAATCGGTATATTCGTCTCACCTTTCTCTATTATGATAATTCCTCTATATATTTAATAAAAATATTACCACTATTAAAACAAAATCACGAGTTTAGTAATTCTGATTGTGAACATTAAATTAGAGTAAGGAATAAGACATAACCATATCATTCAATATAAGAACACACCCAACACCTTTTTTGATGCATCACTATGAATCAAAAACACTTCTCTTCTGAAGGGTAGTGTGAGAACATGATCAATAAACAAACTTCTCTTATATTGCATGAAATTCTATTTTCATTCATTTATCCAAAGGAACATAACACCCTATAAAATTATCATCATTAGTGTATTATCTGTCCATGTTAAATCCTTCCCCAAGAATCAATTATATCTATTAAATACATGAAATATATGAATCTTAGTCCAAGTGGTTATTCTAGGTCAATTTTGAACAACATCAGTGTTCTACGGATCCCATGATACACCCCCTCTTCAGATTTTATATATTAAAAATGAGACTTTGTGTAGTAAAAATTCATTCATGGTAAATTTTACTTCATGATCCCCATTCCATAGCTTCTGCAATAAAATCCACACGTGATCTTCATTATTTTCCTTTCTCTTATAATATACAATAATATAATTAGTAAAAAATGCCACAAATTGTTCAAGGTAATCTTTAAAGACTCTATTAATTAAATCCATGATGATAATAAAATCATTTGTAAGACCAAATGACATGACCATAAATTCATAATGGTCGTAACTTGATCAAAAGGATATCTTTTGTTTGTCTTGAATTGTTACATTAAACTGATAGTTTATATATTGATGATCAATATTGGAAATATTTTGAGCTCCATATAATTGATCGAAAAATCCATAATATGGTGAAAAAAATACTTATTCAAAATCGTTATCTTGTTATTTTGCTAATAATAAATATTGAGTCACATCGATACATATTTATTCTCAACAATAATAACAAGTTCACCACATAGTGATTCACCAGGATGAATTAATTACTTATAAATATTTTCAGGGAGTTTCCTCTTCAATTCTTTTAACTCAATCGTGGTTATCCCATATGGATTCATTGAACTAGGTGTTGCACCCAGTATGAGTTCTATAGAAAACTTGAATTCATTATTGAGAGGAAGATTAGGTATCTCTTCCATAAAGACAAAAACCCCCATTTAGTAGGAATATCATCGATATTGAGTTTCTACCCAACCATCTATGATAAATACTCACCTTCAATTAAAAAACAAGTTTAATTTCCATTGGAACAAAAAATTTATCCTTACACCGATTCAAAATTTTAGATTAGTTCAGAATTAAAAATTTTAATTCCCCTACATGAAAATTGATATAGAATTTATATAACAAAATCCAATACATTACCAAATTAATTTCAATCTCAACTAGATAAACAATAACATTAATTTAATGGATCACATTCCAAAAAAATATTAATTGGAGAATAATTTTAGACTCGAGAAGTGATTATCATAATGTTAGGAGTTTTTACCACTCTTTAAAAATTTAATCATTGAGGTGGTAATGTCATACCCTTAGATAATTATTCAGTTAAAAAAGAGTGGGTAGAATTATAATAAAATAATATATAATTAGTTCTATATGGGATGGTAAGTGTAAAGTTTACCGATTTATTATCACAACACACATAGACAAAAGTGATCACATGATATTTCACTTTGTCTATAGAATTAAGAGGTTTTTGAATTTGATCATCATTATTAAACTCATTTTCAAGTATTGGTTAGCATAATTTATATAATACTTACCATTATATAATTAGTGTGCATAGTGCATTTTGTGAAGGCTTCTCTCTATTTTCATTATTAGCTAACTTCCTCCGATTTCTTCAGTATTTCATTTCCAAATGGTGTTATTTTACCCACTTAAATAATTTTCCAGTCCCCTTATGAATATTATATCCATTTTTCATACCACACATTTTTAATAAAGGAAAATTCATGTTTTACCCTCCATGATTATTGTAATTATAATTTCTTTTTGAATTCAATATTTCATTTCTTATCAAAACTAAAATATTTCATAGTTATTCCAACATATATTTCAACCATGATAGTACATCATATGATTTATTCATATATACTAAAGTACCTTATGTATAATACCCTTCACGGACCTAGTTTTAAACCATTGAAGTCTAAATCAGTATTACTTTATGGTTCAACAATAATACAAGAAGTGTACCTTGTAAGTCTTGTAAGTTTTTCCATATATGTAATAATGGATTAATCATAATTATTATTTAGATCAAGGAACTACCTCTCCTTATCAATAGGAAAAAATTCAGGGAAAGTAAATATTTAAAAATGTGCTCTTAAACTCATCCCACTGTATAGATTCAATGTCCTTATGTTGCCCCAAATTCTTGATAAGAGTATTCCATTGATCTGCTCCACCTTCCAAATGATAAACATCTAAGGTTACCTTTTTCTGTTCTAAGAACTAGATTAATCAATAAAAGAAGGTAGATTTAGACCCATGAAGTACCCAAAATTATGTTTTCCATATATTTCTCATTTGGAAGCTCAACATGATTCATGGATTAAGAAATCTATATAAGTAAAATAATAAGATTTTATATTAAAGATATCAGGAAATTATATTTATTTAGGGAAAATTATTTTATCTTCCTTCACATTTAGTAGTAATTCATTTTTATATTGTATCATCTCACCCCTGCTCATTGGATTTAGATGAGGAGAAATTTTTCCTTAGGCTTAGCTGACATCCCAAAGATAAAAAGGCTGATAATAAATTCTAATGGATTCAATTAAATTGGGGGATGATTTTACCTTTGAAAATAAATTAACCACCACCAAACATATCATAACCAAATACACCATATATTGTGTGAGAAAAATGTAATAAATCTCATACTATAACAATTAAAACCAACTATATTAGAGTACCAAATGAAAACCAACATCAACATCAACAACAAAGCAGAAGAAAAAACCAATAAAAACTCAGGAGACTCCAAAAACACTAACTCAACAACTTCCAACGAGGTCCAAGAACCCATTCCACACTTTATTTCCCAAGTGTCATGAAGCATGACTAAAACATTCAATACCTTACCTTTATTTATTTTTTAAAAAACAATATCTACAAAACCACCAATGTGCCAAACCAGTGGGTGTGTAATGAAACTCAGAAATATTTCCCAAAATTACTTCCATACTTACACCTCTTAAATAGAATGTATTGGAACATTTATAAAAAATAATATATATAAAATTTTTATAATATATTAGAAATTTATACCATAGATAATGAAATCCCAGCCCATGAAACTTTTCCAACCAAAATAGTTTCCAAAGAATGAAACCAAACAAGTAAATTAAAAATTTCTCAAATTAATTAGGAATAACCCATTCCATTTTACATTTTCACACAAAAAAACATAATCAAACACACAATCATGGTATTTACCATTAATGGTGTAAGTTTAGGTCCACACTACATCTCTTTAAAAGTTCTAAATCACGTCCTATATCTGCCCAATTTAACTCATGTTTAACCAGTTATGACAAAAACCATGCCAACCCAAATTCTATGAAACCATTTCAATAAAACCATCATTTTATTGAAAAATATTTTCCAACCAATTTTCATAACACGAAACCAAACAACCATTTGAAATAATTATTTTAAAATCATGTTACCAATTACACTTTTTATTAATACTACCAATATTCACAATTCCATAAACCATCACCAAAGAGGGTTTACATAAATAATTTCGAAACATTTCACAATCAATATCATGAAAAACAATGACTTTCAAATAATTCCATCATTTTTTATGAAAATGATTCAATATTAGAACCACATACCTTTGAAACTATTGAGAAAATGATGAATGACAAGAATTCTTCAACAAAATATGGTTAAATCTTTGAAAACATGCCTTAGATTTCATCCCCAAACATAAATGAATCCATATGTCATCATTATTGGAATAAATATCATAGATAATTCCCCAATAGACTAGATCTATGAATCCAGGATAGTAAAGTAGAGTAGATCTAAGTAAAACAACCATGAATAGAGACTTACCAAGAAATCTAACTTTCAACTCAGTATGATTTTCCAAAATATCAATTCGGCATCAAATGGGAATGTCACTACAGACTTTTGGATGAAGATAAACTGATTTAGGATTTTAATAGAAAAAACAAGTGGATTTGGGGCTAAAATGAGTTAGATTTTTTTTAAGATCTAATATATAACTGTGCATGGTTTGTCTCATGGTTATGAAAATAGTTCATTAACTATGGAAATGCTTATGTACCCAAAATCACGGGCTTTAATTGGTGTCTGAATAGTATGGAAAACCCATGAACCAAACTATGTCCCAACCCAGATCCCACTGCCTCACATTTCATGGTTTTCAGTTTGAGTCTCATTGTTTCTACTAACAATTCTCAGATTGTGCATCTCTAGAAAAGTACAATTTTTTTCAATAGTCCTCAAAACCCTCCCAAACATCAACTAAACAATATAAATACTTAACCTATATAACTAAAGGTTCACATTCTAGAGACTAGGGGTGAGAAATTCTACCAACCATTGGCCTTTACTTCTATGTAAATTAGAAAACTCCCATTTTTAAGAAAGTGTTCAGACCATTTCACAACAATTTATTTTTCCTGTTCCTAACTTTCATCCAAAATCTAACCATGTTTACACAAAAAAAAAACTAGACCAATGATTTTCATACAATATTATTTCTCTTACCTATCCACAATCTGTATAGGGGAATGAACCAATGAATAATCCGTCTCAAGTTCATCGTGATCCCATTAAATTACATGGCCAGGATCAGGTTGATACCCCTTCAATTGAAATATAAAAAACACTGTATGCATTATAATTAACGAGGGTGGAAGTACAACTTATATTCCATATCATAAACCCATTCATGTATCTCAAAAGGGATTCTATTTTGAATAGATAACATTTTCTGTTTCCCAAAACAATTATTCCCAGGACTTGATGAGATTCTCAAGTACACATGGTAACTCACCTCAAATGACAAAGACCCTTGATGATGATCTGAATAAAATTTATGATGACTATGAGAAATCTTCATTATCATCATGATTATTTAAATCTTCTCTGTTATCAGATGGAAAAGGAATGACCCAACTAGTGAAGTCTCACCTAGTTCCACCAGAATAAATGTAGAATAAAAACTACACCCATATAATGCTTCAAAAGAATCCATAAGTATCAAGGATTTATTACTGTATTTATATAAAAACTTCATTAAAAATAATTGCACCTCCAATGAGCCACCAAAATCCATTGCACAGTCCAACAACATTTCTTCCAACATTATTATCATCTGTTCAGTTTTTTCATTCATCTGAGGATGATACACAGTAGATATAGTCAACTGATTCCCAAGGGATTTCAGTAAGGATTTCTAGAAATTATAATTAAACATTATATCTCTATATGTAAAAAATTTAAATTCTCATACCATTCTTCATTACAACTTCTTCGGTATATATTTTTCAAAAGTCCTTCATTATATGAGATTCATAAATAGGGATGAAATAGGATGACATTGTGAGATGATCCACTATCACCCATATAGAATCATGTTTTTGAACTGTTCTTGGGATACCCGTTACAAAATCCCTGACTATCACCTCCAATTTCCAAATATTAATACATAAAGAATACAATATACCCACTAGTTTCTAATGCTCCACCATAACCATATGGCAGGTGATGCATCTAGAAAAAGCATTGCCACCATCCTTTTTCTTGTTGGCCAACCAAAAAAGTTCATTCAACACCTTATACATATTCTATATTAATGTATTAATAGATCATCTATAATGGTGTTAATCATGATGAATTTGTTCCTAAAAAATCATATGTATGACCATTCGATTTTGAAAACACAAAATGAAACTTGCATCCTACTTGCATCACTGAATGGTCTCCAAGCCATTATTTTTTGACCTCATTGAAACACATTATGAATCATATGTCTATTCCTCTTTAACTATTTTAACAAAATTATGATCAAAATAATCTAGAAAAAAACTACGACATTAAATCAGTCTTTTTATTCCATGTACATGACTGTAATGACTGGCATTAATAGGCATTTTCATGAGGCCTCTTTTTTCAATAGAGTATTTGAATTTATTTTTAATGTATCTAACAATATATATCCTTTACCAGTGTATAAATCAAGTAAATTTAATACATTTTGAGATAATCCATTTAGGTTCATATTCTTATATTCAAATCTATTTTTGATAAAATATGTTTCAAACATTGATGATCTGCAAACACTATGAGTTTATCACTAAAGTGGTAATGACACCAATTCATCAAATTATGGACTACCCAAGATAACTCTGAATAATTTTTTGGGTATTGTTTTCATGAAAAATTACTTAACAAGATCCATAAGAAACAATATAATCTCCCAGCATGAGAACACATTCAAACCCAAACCCGGAAGCATCCCAATACACCATGTGCCCTTGTCATGATTCCAAAAATATCATGATTGGCGCTATTGTAAGGTGAACCATTAGATCTTTAAAAGACTTCAAACATTCCTTGATCCACTGAAAGATGACATTATTCCTTTTCAAATATATCATTGGTGAATCTAATCATGATAAATCATGAACAAAATGTCATTAATAACCCCCTAGACCAAGGAAACTACATATCTCTAAGTCATTATTTAGAGGTTATACATAGTTAACAACATCTATCATTATTGGATCTATAGAGGCACATCCTTTATAGATTACACAGCCAAGGAAACACACCTCCTGTATCCAAAAATCACATTTTGATAGTTTCGAATACAGATAATAATCTCTCAAGATTCTGAACACTGTTGCGAAGTGTTGTTCATGCTCAGACCTTGTTCTTGTATACACCAATATGTCATCCAAAAAAACCACCAAAAAATAATTACAATATATTTAAAATATCAAATTAAACAATTCTAAAAATAATACTCGGTAATTTGTGAGACCAAAAGGAATAACCAGATACTCATAATGGACATATCTACTCCTGAAAGCTTCCTTTGGAATATCCTCTTTCCCAACCCTCAATTAGTGATATCCTAATCACAATTCAATTTTAGATAACCCTTGGGATTCCATAAATTGATTGAACCAATTTTGAATTCCTGGAAGTGGATATCGATTCATTATCGTTACTTGGTTAAGCTTATGATCATATACTCAAAGATGAAGATTTCCATCCACCATACTAACAAAAAAGAGTGATTATACCCATAAAGACATTCTAGGTATAAGGAACCCTCTACATTACATATATTCCATCTTCAACCTCAATTCCATTTATTTATTTGGTTCTATTTTATAATATTTAAGGAAAATTGGAATAGTCCCTATAAAGAGATAAAAAGAAAACTCCACTTTTCTTGTGGGTGGAAGCCTTAAGAAATTTTAGGAAAAAACATACTGAAACTGAACAAAAAATAGTATAAGGATTCTATTTTCAGTATCTACCATTTATTCTAAGGTGAATGCTACCAACATGTTTGAGATAATTCTAATCTCTGGTTCCATCAATCCCATTGCACCTGCCTTTACATTCCAGTCTCCTATAAAGAGATGCTTGATGCCATTATCAGCCATAAAACTAACATTCTGGTATAAAAGTTGATGTGATATTTGAACATAGTCAACCAGTCCATACCCAGTATTATTTCATATACATATATACCAAGAATAGATAAATCCCATATCAACTCATCTCGATCAACAATTATATAGAATTCTTTAGACATAACGTCTCAACATTCTATTTGACCATGGGGAGTTCATGGTTTCAAAATAGAAGGCATCATATCAACATTTAAACCAATAAGACCAAAATAATAAGAGAAAATAAATGAATTGGATAAAACCATATAGAAAATCTATTAAAATGATAGGATTGAAAAAAATCATACCTCTCACCATCGTCGGTCTAGATTGTTTATCTACAATAACTTGTTCAACTGTATATAATTACACACTCACTACACTATGTTCTTTATTTCCCTATTGAGATTTCCCTTTATAAGGAGTCATGGTATTTCTGGAATAACCATGTATAACTCAATTCTTCAAATGGAAGGCATTCTACTAACCTTATCTCGTCGAATCATAAGACCATTGCGACACATTATAAGTGTCCCAAATTCCCATTATTAGAGCGCTATGAAAATTTCATTGAAGATGACCCATATAATTGAAACTATGTCATGATCAAGGTTGTTACATACAACATCACATGATTCAGTCCAAATAAAAACATTAGAGACATTGCGGATTACTCTTAGGTTTTCGAGGAATATTTAGTGATCAAATCATCTGATTTTGAGCAATTCATATACCTTGGATATAGATATCCCTCTTCCTATTGTACCCAAAATTATATTTCCCACTATTTCCCATATGCATATTCATCGTCCCTCCACCTATTTCTAATGAGATGTCAATTTGTTCATTCATCACTCAACTAACAAACTCTGTATAATCTGTTATAAAAATCATGATAATATTAAAGAGAATCTTTTGACTCATCCACGATTCAAAAACAATGTACCATCTACGATATAGTAGAAGTAAAATTGGGTGTGAATCAGACTAAATTCGAAAATTTAACCACATACTATGTCATTGAAAGTATTTCCTTATATAAGATGAAAATGTATTGTTTTATTTCCATATTAAAATTATATGGATATAATGTTTTTTGGAATTATTATAGAAAATCCTCCCATGAAAGTCCTTGGTGTAATTTATCTGGAAATGAAAAAACATACCATTGGTGTGAAGGATCCTCTATTATGTAGATCACCAAATTTACTTTAAATTCTGCTAGTGTGTCAAGGAAATTGAATATTCAATTTAACATATTAAGTAACTCCTCTACCATCTCTGGTTTTGAATCACCGAAAAATATAGGTGTATTATTCTTCTCGAACTGAATGGAATGATCCACTTTCCATTGTTCATCCCTTATTTTCCTTTTATACCTAGCCTGAATATCCAGTAAAATTCTTTAAACAGTGGTTGGTTACCTTGTGGATCTAGTGTAACCATATTCTATGTCGCCTCTTCTAGTTGGTTTCTATGGCACATAAAATTTGCAATTTTATATGAACACAATAAATTCCATCAATCTCACTCTCTATCAACTCAAGGATTAATAATTTAAAATTTACCATATCACAACTATCACAACAAGGATTTCCCAAATTTATACACTTACTATTTCAAACATATTTTTGAAAATTCCACTATGCTTTTGAAAATCAAACCATTTTCAAAATACCAATATCATGATGTATTCAAAATCTCACATTTGAACACCATTTCAAAAAAAATTCAAAACACAACACATTTTCACAAAATAAAAATTAATTTCTGAAAATGAAAAATGAAATCCAATTGGAAATTCATATCTATCAGAGAAATTCATGCTCTTCTCCTTGGATAAACCCATGTCAATGAGATTGCAACTCCTATAAGTGTCTCCAAGAATGTTATGTACCCAAATCTGGTTAACACGAAGTTCAACATAAATAGGTTTGAAATGACTTTTTATGCTATACATATCATATTCCAAGAATCCTACTCCTTTTTAACAACCCAACTCTTGGAATAAACCCGAATGATTTCCAAATCCAAGAATATGACAACTGATAACCAAGGATCGAACATACCAATACCATTATTCCCACAATTTTATATGATTGACCAAGACTGGTACCACTTTTAACTTCTCACCCCACTTCATTGGATATAGTCCAGGTGGAATTGGTATATGGACTTAGGAGACATCCCCTATATTCCAAATGCCAGCAATAAATTCCACGATCTTCAATACAATTTGGGGATGATTAGATATTTGAAAATAAAACAACCAAAACCAAACATATCATAACCAAGACCACTATATGAATCATGATGATAATTTAGGGAAACAAAATTTATAAAAAGTCAATCCATGTATATAATAGTACAATGTGGAAACCAATATCCACATCAACTACAAAGTGGATGGCAAAACTAACAAAAAAATAAGGAGACTCCAAAGAAACCAACTCAACAACATCATAAAGATCCAAGAACCTACTCTAATAACCAATATAAAACATCACAAATCACCAATAACTAAATGTGACACCTTCCATTTACCTCTATCGTGATAAAAAAATATCTTTAAAAGAACCAATGTTCCAAAACAAGGGGTGAGTAATGAAACTGGGTAGGCATTCCCTAAACGACTTCCCTAATCACACCTATAGGTTATAATATGTTAACACATTTATATAAAATAATTTATACAAAACACATTAGAAAAATTTAATAAATTATACCAAATCAAAATAAATTCCATCAGAAGGTATTTTTCCAACCAAAATAGTTTCCATGGAAAGTAAACAACAAGTTATTTAACTATTTCTAAAATTCATTTGGAATAATCAATTCCATTTCACATAGACACACACACACACTCAACCACAAAAGATTTTTTTTACCATTAAAGGTGAAACTTCATGTTCATACTCAATCCCTTTAATGGAGGTACGTCATAACCAATATCCATTCCATTCAACTCACGCTTATCTATTTAAGCCAATTGTCATGAAAATACAAATTTCTTCAAAACATTTTTATAAAACCACACTTTTATTGAAAACAATTTTCCAACCAGTTTCCATTATTCAAAACAAAAGAAACATTTTAAAATCATTATTCAAAAACCATGTTACCAATTTCAATCTTTACCAAATACAACCCATACTAACAATTCCATAAACCATCACCAAATAGGGTTTCCATCAAGAATGGAACAAAAAGATCATAATAAATTTAAAGAAAATAATAAATTTGAAATAAAGCATTCAATTTCTAAAAAGATAAGTTAATATTGAAGACACTTACCTTGAAATCTATGGTGGAAACTAAGAATGACACACATTATTCAGCAAAACAGTGTTGAATCTCTTAAAATAATCCTTAGATCTATTTCCCTAACATAAAAATAACCATATATAATCTTGATTGGAATAAAATATCATATATCTATCCCTAATTTACTATATATATGAATCCAATATAGGAAAGAAGATTAGATCTAAAGATAACAGCTAATAAAAGGGATGTTCCAAGAAATATGGCCTTTAACACACCATTATTTTCCAACGGAACACAACTGGATCATTGGGGAAATTCTCAATAGCCTTTTAGAGGAGGATGATCTGATTTAGGGTCATAATAGAAAAAAAGTGAGAGGATTTGTGGATAAATCGCGTTATATACCATTTTTTAAGATCTAACTTTTAATCGTTCATGGTTCGTCACATGTATAGGAAAACCATATGATATCCAAGAAAATTTCTCTATCCCAAAAATCACCATTTATCCTAGGTGAAACCATATTTTGGATAAACGTTTCACCAAGTAGTGCACCAACCAAGATCCCACGACCTCACATTTCACATTTTCCTATAATCGTTTCACGTTTTATACTAAAGATTCTCAAAACATACACCTCCAACAAATCCAAATATTGTTTTTAAAAGTCCTCCAAACCCTACCAAACTTCACCCAAGCACTTTAAATACTAAATATAAATAAATAAATGGTTTCTTAGTCAAAACCATGGGTGATAAAATTATGGTTCAATCCATTGACTAAAACCTTAAATCATAGTATAAACAAATATAATCCTAGTGGAAAATCATATAATACTCAAAATTATTTAAAGGATATCTAAATCATGAGAACTTATTTTCAATGTATAAATTAGGTATAATCTAGATCAATCATGATTATTATATGTTCAAATCCATTATAAAGGATCTATATGAAAATGTGAATTAACTTATATATATCAACTAGGAGTGTCAAACCCAGTGTGCAGTATGGTCCCATTAACCATGTACATGAATGATGTCCAAGACACACTCGATCAACTCCTTTCAGGGTTTTCACCCCTAGATATATCTATAACAAAATTTTCCTATTTTTGTATCCATTCAAGAATGTATTTGTTTAGTAGAATCTAAATCCTTTATTTACCATAACATAGTATGTTATCCTATAAATAAGCTTAGCATAATGGTTCTCACTAAATTATCCTTATAATAGTTTCCAATATTTAATAAACCTTTCAATGATACCAACTATAGCATCCCATACTATTAATACATAATTTTGTTTATATTATTATTGTGAATATTAATTAATTATCAATATTATCCACACTATAACCACATATGTTTATAGTATTTGGAGACATGAGTACACAATTAACTAGTACAAAAATTATCGACATCATTTGCCATTTAGTTCTTCAAATCTATAACCCTTCTTAGATATAACATACTTAAAACCATTATCCATAAAATGGGGAATGGAAATATAAGAAAGGGTGAATGCAGATTCCAAAAAAGGGTAAGAAATAGATATATCGATACATGATCATAATTGATCATAACATAAGAATAAGGGAACGATAACATCATATAAGCATTAAAAATATCACCCATTAACTCATATTTTGATACCATTAAAGATTCCAAAAAAACATTATCAATCAAAATTTGTAAGAAATAAGAGTGGATAATCATAAATTATCAATCACAAGATATAAAAACATATCATTGTCATAATAAAAAAAATCTGGCATGGAAATAAATATATAAAATAATTTCCTTAGTCAAGGATCACCACAAAGACTATTTTATAAGAATGTTTTTACTCAATATTCCATCATTTCCTTTGTTAATGATCAAAACTAAGACTATCGTATTGGAAAAGTATCATATTGAACATGGTTTGATAAAAATTACAATCCTTATTATCTCATTATATAACTGTCCTTTTTCAACGAATTGAAGGGATATATAATTATGGGACCAACCATCACATAATTAACATTATAAATATATGTTCCACATGATCCTAAAACACTCATCATATCATCAAATCATAACCCGTGGAAAGGATAAATGTTTTAAAAACATTTCACCACCATAATTATTAACCACATAGATAAATAATAAATATGGTAACATTCAATCATACACCTATTAAATAATAATGAACATTGAAGGTTTCTATTAAAGATAAAAATACCTTCAACTGATCACTAGAAATGTTTTTGAGTAAAATTAAATTTTTATTTAAAATAACATATTTACTGTCTAAATATTTACAATAAAACTAAATTAAAAATTTATTTGAGAAGAAAAAGGGAAAATTATAAACATATATTTAAATAAAATAGTATTAATGGTGATTTGGTAATCCCTTCATGTAGTGTGTGTTACTGAAATTCCATTCACATTTAAAAAAATCCAAAAGTACCACATTTGACAAAAAAGATGGGTTATTTTAAAACCTGATATCCAAATTAAAAAAATATTATATATTAAATTTATGAAATATTTTTATAATATTAAAAACATTCCTAAAACTATTTTATAAAACAATATAGACATAGAAGAACAGATTCTTGACAAAAGAGAAAAATAAGGTTTGTTCTCTTCAAAAACATCATTTCTTGTGTCTGTAGTATTTAATGAGAGCTAAATAAAATGAAAACATGAAATATTCAAATATACATAAAATTTATTAATTTAAATAATATTTTGGATATATTTATTATATAAATTTGTTATAATTTTTTTTAGCATTTACAATCCCATTAAAAATGAGATTATAATATAAACCCCTTAAACCAAGTCCATATTGCTTCATAAGATCTCTAACATCCTTAAAAAATTAAATTATATTATAATTACATAAAATAAACATAATCATACCTATTATAACATATATGGTTAAATTATTACATATTATCTATCGTTCATTAAAAATATTTTATTATCATCATCATTTTGGGTGTTAACTACTTCATTTTTCTTGTATGTTTCATTTCAACAGTTATGGTATATAAACTTTTATCATGGATACTTAATAATTATAATTTAAATAATGATATAAACATACAATATATTCATTATATAAATAATTACAATCATTTATATAAATCAGTGATGAAAAATGAATTATATCACTATGTTGAGACAGTTTTCTGTATATACCCAAGAGTGATGTTTCTATTTTTCGATGGATGGAACAAAAGAAAGGTAAATATTAATTAAACCTTTAAAAAATAAATACTTTTACATAAATATATTATATAAAAATTCAATAAATCATAACAACCAACCATTAATGATGGTGGGGAAAATTGAATCACATCGCTATATGGAGGTGGTAGTCCACACTTACACATGAGTAGTACTTTCCACTCCCATGGGATTGAGAGGAGGTGAAAATGTATGTTCCATCATCATAATAAAGTAATGTTTTATTTAGTATACAGAATTAACAATTTTCTATGGGATAAAACATGTTTAGAGGATGTAGAAGAAGAAATAAAATTTAATGAGTTTGGTTAAGATCTATGCATCTTCATTAAGAGATCTCATTTTCCTTACACCTTAAGCCTAAAAGTATTAGTCATAAAAAAATAAAAGAATATATTGGATGAAGTAATGGATAATAGGATAGTTTATAAGTAGGTATTCATTGATCTATAAGGGAAAAATGGTGTGAATAATGGAGGATATGAGGTTCCATTTTATAAGTTAGGGGAGGGACACACATGGAATATTTTAAAATATTTCAATGATAGAAGATCACCATCATGATAAAGTGTATCAAAATTCCTAGGGATTAGATTTTAGTGTAATATAATGTTAAAATATCTTAAAAAATAATACTATGGTTGGTTTTTATGGAAATTATACCCTTATCTCTTGGTTTAACCCCCAGTAAACCCATTTTATCCTTAACCATCGTAACATAATATTAGTATTTTTTCTATTCATCATGACCTAAATATATTTTTATCCTATTATATTATATTAATTATGATGATTATAAATATTTAATTCATTTTATAGGATTAAATTTTAATAGGAGGCATTATGTTTTACATAAGCGTGTAACATACAACAAATATTTTTTTTAGAATAAGGAATCATTAATCTTAACACATAATTTAATCAGATTCCTTTCCTTGTAAAAATAATCATTTAAAATTTTAAAATATTTTATTGAATACATAATGAATAAATTTCATGAAAACAATTAATCATTAGATAATAATTTCTTTATGATAAAAATAATTTACGTTCATAAAATAGTATTTAGATAAATGTGTTTCTAAGCACAAAAACGAACTTATATTATAATATAATATTATGATGATTATTATTTAATTTATTAAATTTTTTCTAATTAATATATAATTATGTTACATTAATATAATTCTAAAACAAAATAATAAATTTTGTCTTAAATAAAAAACCATTTTTATAGAAATGCATATTTTCACTAATCACTAAAAAATAAATCTATTCAAAAAAATCATAAAATACTCCCAAAACTATTTATAATGTTATGATTTCCAATATTAGATTCATTTCCAAAAATAAAATTTCAAAAAATGGTAAGAGTTATTTATAATTTTCTAATGTAATAATTAGATAGAATCTATTTATGATGAAAACATGTTTTCTAAGCATAAAATGACTATACTAAATATTGAGTATTTATTTTTTATGAATTAATAATAAATTTGAATTAATTAGAACATTATAAATAATTTAACCAAGTTATTATTACGTTTCATACCTTCCAATTTAATGACTAACTTATAATGGATTATTATATCATAGTTCATATAGACTCTAAATTTTGTGTTAGGAAAGTAATTGAATAGCTAAAGTTATATACAGATAAAATATTTGGTTTTTACAAAGGATGTTTAATAACAAACAAATAAACTAGATATAAAAGAGAAATTGCTTTATGGGGGTGGAAGTAGAAACATTCCCAGGTGATGTTTCAATTTTTCTTAATGGAATAGGGGAAATGTGGTTAATATTTATTAACATATCATAATAAGATTTAGTGTGAATAAAATATCAATATTATTTAATATGAATGAGAGAATTCAAATTTGGAAATTAAATAATAATAGAAAAGATGTTAGAGAAAAATGTGTACTCACATTGAGGACTTAGTATTTCTCTTAGAGTACTCATTATAAATAGAGGTAATATGATAAATTATTGATAATATAAGTAAATATAAATTATGGATGATTTTATGGGATATACAAAGGGTCATGTTTCATGAGGAAACCAAATTGTTAGAGTGGTCCTTACAGGGTGATTAGAGACCCCTTTTATACGCGTAAAGAATAGTTTTTTTGTATATATTTTAACTTAATATATAAAGATCATGTGTTTTAAACATGTTTTTAATTCCTTTAATTATAGAATTTTTACTTTTACTATTATTTTTTTATCATGGTAACTAATTTTTTCATAAGTAATTTACTTTTTATTCCTAAAAATAAAAAAGTACTTATTATATAATTTCTAACTGATACTTCCAAATATGAAATCCATTTTTTCAGATTAAATTTCTATGGTTATGAAAAATTAATTTTAACATTATCACATGTAATAAATAAAAACCTATAATTAGAAAATGTGTAATTTCAATCTTATAATTTATGTGTAGGATAGAATTTTTAATGTATTTTAGTTTATTGATATAAATTACTTTATTGTATAAAAATAAATTTATTGTGTCTTTCAAATAAATAGAAAACTAAATTATATTAAAATAACATTTCATTAAAATAATAATAATGAAACAAATTCTTTTATTGGAAAATATTACTCAAGTCATACGATGTTAAACATGGGATTTCTAAAATTGGAATGGTATTTATAAATTTAAAATTTTTACACCTTAGATCACGAAAAATATTTTATATGTTTCATTTACAGGCATATCCCCGTGAAAGGGTGAGTATAGTAATATCTAGTAGGACACCTTGAAATAAAAAAATAAGCATTAAAAGATTAGACAACTTGTCATAAGGTATGTTAACTGGTTATGAGCCATATAAATAAGAATATTAATAATATATATATATATATACTAATAAGAAACTCCATGTATCGATGTGGTCTCAATCATAATAATAAATATATGATTTTTTCCATGTCTTTATAGAAACTATCAACCAGGTCAACTCACTAAAAGAACCCTAATATCACTGATGGTGACAATCTAATAGGTTATCCTCATCGATATTTAATAAATATCTAATAAATGGATCTTTAATAATCTAAATGGACTAATATGAGAACACAAAGAAGTATCATGGGGGACAACAGAAACCCAATCTTGAATAACCAGCTTTGTTGGGGACCATACACCCACGTAAGTTAGTCATGGAAATTAATCAAACCTCACCTAGGAAATCTGAAACAATTGAGGACACAAATATGGGACTCACTGGGGGATTCAAAAAAAATATCTAATACTAAACTAAAAAGGTGATCATCATCCCATGATAAGGATATAATGTGACACTCTACCCTTCTAGTGATGGACAAAGGGAACACACTCAACAAATAATGGTCCAAATAAAAGAGAAATAGGTCCTAAAACCACCCTTAAAAATTCACACAATGTCTACTGGGGGTGAAAAACTTATTTAGTCTATGACACATATATGATTTCATGTAGTATGTCAAACTAAAATGGTGGAAAAAATAAATACACATCCTCATTAACCCTACACGTTATCTAGAAAGGTCTAATAAATATTTGATAAAAAATTATGAACTATCCAATCCACATCAATAGAGACCTTAAATACCACATAGTTTCTCTACTAATGCTATTAAAACATCTATTTCTAGTCTATATAAGGCTTCGATAAAGTTGGGTAGTCCTAGTCTACTCCTAGATGATCTGAATTTTTTTCATCATTCTCACCAACTCTGTGCCAATGAGTGTTGACACACTAGGATCATTACAATATTGTGGTGACCTACATGATCTACAATAAAAGGCCTCGAATGGTGGAATTATGATTTTATAATGATAGAAATTTTGTTAAAAAACCCCCACCATGGGTAGTTTATTTTTCCTACTATAGACAAAATCTATTATGTAATCCAAAAATATGTAATACAAAACATAACTGGTCCACTTAGTTTGGATGTCACTTTAGAGTTGAAACATCATGATATAACACAAATGATTTCTAAAGGAAACATGTATTCCTCTCCATAATCCTGACATGACGTGAGAATCATATTCTGAAATGATCTTGTCCAAAATTTTGTGAATCTATTCAATCTTCTCTATGTAAAAAACTTCAAGCTCCCAATTAAACTCTACTCTTGGATAACTGGGAAGTTGACCAATGTGGTCATTCAGTCTATGATCAACCATGAGGAAAAAATTCCTATAGAAATTAATGGTATCCCCATCATGAAATCAATAGATATAAAACCTTGCATCCATTTTGGCACCTCAAGGGGTTCAAATAAACCCGTTGGAACATGGTGCTCAGAATGGAACTATTGAAAAGTGAGACATTAGGAGACAAAATCTGCTAGACACTTCTTTAACCCTATCCATGATAATTACTACTGAATATATTGGTAAATATTATAAACACTTGTAAATACGTCCAAGGGGATGCATGAAAATCCCCCATAACCTCCTCACACAATGTCACTGATTCCATTATTAAACATATGAAAAAATTACATACTCACCAACTTCAGATAATCCATCGAGAGAATTTTCTTTACATATATGTGTATGAAAGGTATCACAGTTGATATCTCCATGAAAAGTATCCCTATAAAATTTTTGATGTTGTGGAATAACAACCATATAATTGAGGTAAAAAATACTATACTCATTGAAAAGGGACAACTATAATGAGGTAATCGCTCTGATGACTCAACCAACAAATATAGACCTGATATTCTACAGAGATAATTTGTTACCACATTCACAATCCCAAGAGTATCGACTGTCTATATGATATAATCATAGAGTAAATGTATCCATAACATATTTTTAATGATATTACCATTCTATGAGATAACGTAATTGAGAATCATGGGGTCAAAAGAAATGATAAATTTCTCATCCATAAGGTTGTGTAGACACATATACAAGGATAAGACTATCAAATTAAGCACTAGACCATGGGTTTCATAGTTCTACCCATGTGGTATTAATTTTTCGGAACCATAATCAATCACCACCTTACTTTACATTAAAAAAACCAATTCTAGTCCCAATGGAATTTTAGAAAACTAAGTACATGACGCCTTCCTCATGATGTCTCAAGATGGGGGAACTCAACAACCTCTACCGAAACTCCTAAAAAGCATATTAGAACCCTTAAATGCACATGAATGTCTACCACTTCTCATTCAAATAAGTCAAGGGTGATAATAACATAGAGAAATTTGGAATGAATATCATATTTCATATTTATAGTTAATGGAATATTTGTACATTCATCACACTCATTGGTAGCTTCCAAATTATCATTAACTCAATATCCACCAGGTCAACTTCCACAACCTTTGCTGAGATGAAATTTTTTTATATTGGATATCTCAAATCTAGAATAGAAACTTTTAGAGTCTCCCATAGATAGGGGTTTCTCACTATATTCTTGACAAACGTCCTTAAGTGCCTCTCATGCTCCTAATTAGACATTAAGTAAACTAGAATTTCTGTAATAAAGACCACCATAAATAAGTCTAAGAAATGAGGAATGATTTGATTCATGAGTCCCATTAACACTGCTAGGGATTTCATCATGTTGAAAATAATCATCAAGTAATCACGATTAATGTAGCAACATCAAAAATTCAATCTTCAGTATATCCACATCTCATACCTCAATATCATGATAACCTCAATTTAGGTATATCTTTATGAACCATCACTCCCATATCAGAGGATTAAAGAGGTCATCTATCCTTATTAGTGGAAAATCATTCTTCATGATAACCAGATTCAGGCTACGTAGATTTATATCTCTTGGTGGGATGGTAATACCTTAAACAATAAGTCCTCCAACTGCACCTTCATCTCATGATTCTCTACAGGAGCCATCCAATATGGTAGAATAGTTACCAAGGTAGTCCCTAGGGGAATTTATATATGGAAATCTATCTCTCAGTTGGGTGGAAATCAGGGAACACCCATAGGAAAGTGACAATCATACTCTACCATAACTATAGGAAACTAAAATCCCATAACATCCACTCATTCAAGGGTAATATTAACCAACTAATGAGTAATTGACTATATATTCTTTCTTATGAGCTCATACTACTCTAACTAGGTTTCATCGCATCCAAAAATGAAAACCTCATTCCATCACCATAGATACACCACATTATCCACATGAAACTCTCAATCATGGAACGAATTGTAGAGAGAAAATATACACTGAAGATGACATTGTAAAGCCTCATCACTACTAAAATGAAATCCCATATGAATATATCTCCACTAAGAGTTAGTTGACATCATTAGCAGATGTTTGTGATCACTAAATCCACTCAAGTTGTAGTATAAAAGTGCAAGGGTCGATCCAAGGGATCCATGGAAATATCTATGTATCAGATATGATATATTGAAAGAAAAGGGTTGATTGCAGTTAGGTTAATTAGAATTATAGGTGAAGTAGATAAGTCATATATAATACCTCTAATAATTGTTGTAGGATTAGGTTCATAGGACACTATAGCCTATAACAGTTCTCTTCCCTATACACTAACACCATGATCATGGTCCAGGCCACTGAGGGCTGATGGTGAAAATAGGTAAAAACATCACCCACCACCAACTAGTCTCCCTAATCCCCTATAAAATATTCCACTATATAGACCACCCTAATATTAATGATAAATTTTCCTAGGTGATACATCAATAATATCTTGGTTAGTAGTATAACGGTTCCAAAAATACTGAGTGAGGTGTCCCTGACTATTGTAATAGAAACACCACCTCTCTCTAGGATGAATATGGAATACTAAGATCCATAAGACACATACATTATATCCTGAAATCATCTATTGAACCATATCACATGTGATGATAGCTATGTTTAAATTTTTTTACTAGCTATTGAGTCATCATCTCATGTGTTTCCACTAACAGCACTATCTGTCGGCATGTACTCACCAAGGAAACACTCAACCACTAAGTATCACTCAAGCACATGATCATTGGTTGTAATTAAATGGGATATCACTAAAACCCTAATATCTCTACATAATCCCTAAACAGTGTTCCATGCCTAGAATAATGTTTCAGAAAACATATCTAGAGAGTATCATGATTTTATAGTGAGCCTTGATGAATACTCATCTATATTCATACTGCCTTACAGAGCCCACAAAATCCTCTGGATGCACATTGATCACAATGTGTCCATATAGAAGTCCTACCTGAATATTTTCTCAAACATTGACCAAGATAGATCAATCTAGTCACGTTTTTGAGTCACAAGACACTATCATCACCTTATAGGTCCCTAAATAAGACATTCCAGAAGGAAAATCATAATATCTAGAGGTTTCCTCACATGGTAAAAATACATGTTACTACCTATAACCAATCCTTAGCAATGCATGGATCTAGATCACCCTAATTCATTAATGTTTTATTCCTATGAAACTCATGTAGTACACTTATCTAGTGAACATACTTATCTAGTACTACCGACAAAACCTTCTTCTCAATGAGTGGTGAAAAAACTAGAAACTACATGGAGGTAACACCTCTGGTTCATATCCCATCACTAGGGATTAATCACTAGAGGATCATAATCAATATCCTTCAATGGAATCATATATTTCCATATTCATGAAGTTATATTGAAAAAAAATCATGATATACTATTTTCCAAGAGTATATTATAAGATTTGACTCAATAAAAACATGTAAACTATAACCTAATCCTATATTATGCATGTGAAAATGATTTCCCATGTAACTAGTGCATACATGTATAAAGTAAAAAATCAGGTTATCAATATCTTAGTGAATGGATACCTATTCTGCTGCACTAACACTGGGCTCCTTGACCTGAGTGCCAAACATGATACAAATTAACACCATTTTCATAAATCCTAATAAAATCCTGACACTGAGAAATACTCCAAACTATGGTCTGTTGATGAAGATGTACTAATACCACTCTATCATGAACCAACCCTCTATGGCCTGACTAACTGAAGACTATTTAGATGTGAAACCCTAATGCTACCTCTAATATACTAGGGGATATCGAATAGTGATGAGTAGGCATATCACACACATGGGGTGGCTTAGAATATGGTTTATGAACATATGAAGACATCCATAAATGCCTATAATATTCTAAAGAATAAATTAACATATTTGACACCATAATGAATGAATACATAAAAATCCAATAATTCAGGTATAAAAAAGTACTAAATTATATGTTTGAAATAGAATTCCACCAAAATTATAAATTTCTTTACCAACTTATGAGGAGGGTATTGTTGTCAATATAATAACAATCATGAACCATAGTCTGTCTATATCACTACGATCTTCCTACACCTAGTCATCCTATAACACTATCAAATTTCTCATCATCTGTATAAGACATGAAATTTCTGGGAAGATCCCATTTAGGGTTGAGTATAATGATACCTAATAGAAAAACTCAAACAAAAGAAACTTAAGAATCAAGAGAGTAGTCGTCTCAATAGAATGTATGTAAATTGGAAATGATACATACGATTAAGAATAGTAAACACATAGACCAACTCATAATACGCACGAAGTCTAAAAGTGATATAAAAAATACTTCCAACAATAGGAATCTAGCCAAGGATTAAAATTATCATTCTTCTAGGATAAATCTCCCAAATATTCCTTCTGTCCTTGATGAAACTCTACTGATAGTTCAAGATCATTAGTGTACATCGAATAATTACTCCAACTAACAAAATATTAATTACTTTTATTTCAAGATCTTCTTGGATATGTGAGAAACCAAAAAACATTATAAAAGAAAATAAAATTTAAACTACATATTATATGATTATAACATTCCAGAAACATTTAAAGGAGTTATAATTTTTTACCCTATATAAATTACATTCGATGGAGTCAACCTTCAATTCTATATTTTGATTTATGAGGTGCTCAATTTGTTATGCCTTTTTTTCCTAGGTCTATACATATTCCTACAAGCTTATTTTCCCCTTATTAAAACCACAAATCAAAATATGATTCTATTTAGAAATCCACGTAGTCTGTTCTTCAATAAAATCCACTTTCAGCAGTCTTTCAAACATTCTATAAGCATATTACCTTGAGATATTGATCTGGAATGACTCTTTGAGAATATCTTAACTGTAATGTAGGATAAGATCCTAGATATTTTCTCTGTCAGCATCCTCTATGTTTCCTCCTTCTAGAAAGTCCATATTGGCTTGAGTACCCTCAACTTTTTTCCCATGGGCCTTACTTGCATCAAGATCCACAGGAGCATTACCTCAATGGTCAAACTGATCCATTTAAATATCCCAATTCTTTTCAAGATCAATAGAAACATAGTGTTTATTCTAAAAAAGAAACCATTTCTAGATAATATTGTAACTAAATGACTATTTAAATTTGAGTAGTCCTTCTATGACACTGATATCATCACTTTCATGAAGAAACCATACGAATCAATAAGGGGTTATTCCTTTTTTATTGTGGAATGAATATATTATTCTGCTAATTCCATTTACTTTATCTAAGATGACTGATTTTCTATATCTTAATCCTTCTCAACATCCATCTCCCCCATCCTACTTCTTAGTGGCTTGTTCTGTTTAAGGCCAACCTCATTTCATCTTTACCCTTCAAGTGGGGTATGATCTTCACCACCCAACACTACATATCTATTTTTATTTCTAATTACATCTATAATTTTAGTGGAAAACATTATATATTAGACATTATCAAGGTTCTTATCATGGAACTTAGGAAGACCCTACAAATACCCTACCTGACCATTGAGCACCTATCAAAGATGATAAGATATAGGATCCCACGCTGAGCCTCAAGGATGGATTAATAAAAACTAAATTTGAGACTAAATCATAGAGGATTTCAAAATCCTACAATGAGGAATTAATTTCACCATGTACCCCCGTAGGGGTGGGCAAAGGTAACACACTCAAACAATACAAGTCCAAAATGAATATATAGAGGGGATTAAACTAAATTGGAAAAACTAAATGATGTGTACTTGGGGTACATGACCTGTTTGGTCTTACCTAGGTTTGCCTAAGTATTTAGGTCTCATACAGCATGTATTGATCCATATACACAGTGTTTTCATTTTGGATACACGACATGTAAAAGTCTGGCTAGGACTTGGTATGCTTCCAGCGTGTGTCCTTGTACATCTAGCCATGCTTGTGTACTTTAGGCCATGCTTGTATTCCCATATATGTCCATGCTCATGTAACCACATGGAAAACGTCGATCCAATAGCACCAGATCACATAGTATGTGACACATGTATCATATCATATGATATATTTCACTTCATGGAAACCCTATCACTATAGAAGGGGGATAACACGAAATGTGTTCATAGAACTATATGGAATGTAGTAAATAAATTTATAGTAATTATGAACAATTCCATGAATTTTCCCTTGTAGTTTCCATAATGACCTCCACTAAAAATCGCACTCATAAATCATGGATCGGGAGTTGTTTGAGCTTTACACCGATGGTGGTTAGAATATGGACATAAAATATACTCCAGATTCAACTCCCATCACACAACACTGCACAATGCACATCAAACCAAAACTAGGTAACATTGGTCAGTCCTGATCTATCTATGATAATCTTCCATTATCATCAGACCTCAGTTGATTAGTTGACTAGGAAACATAACCTATGATATTGATCAATTGAATCGAAGACAATCATGGAATGATCAATTATTCACTAATATCTAAACTAACAGTGAAGGAAATAATGACCACGAAAAAAGCAGTCGATGGGGGAAGAAATGTACAAGACACACAAGAGGAACAAATGTTAAATTCTTTTGGTTGAAATGGATACATTTCCTTTATAATGATAAATGAAGAACCCTTACATATATAATATCAATTACAAAATCCCTAGATGATAAACTAGATCCTTCAAACATGAATGATCCACATATCACTATATTAGTGTGTCTGAATCATGTTTCTCGTGGAATAATCAATCTGAAATAAACTAATTGAAAGTAAAATCCCTGTCATAGGTTTCAATCAATCACTGATTAATATCAGTCTCTCGATTATGTCATTGGAAAGATCCATAATCACTAATAGACACATTTATTTCTTACCCATGATCCCTAATCATCCCTCCAAGAACACTCCTCTACAACTCCTCTCTCAATATAACAGGTCATGTGGATAACTATAGGTATTTATCATAACCTGGATTATATAATTATTGGAATATGTCAGTTTTCTAAAACAATAAATAAATTTTAAAAAATATTTTATTTTATTTTTTCACCCATGTTAACACTTTTACAAAACACCCAACGAAAAATATAGTTATGGAATTCCAAAGATAAAACCCATGTTTTGGATTCAACGATGGTCTCAAATTTCCCATAAAAGTCCATATATTTTAGTTATTTACATATTTATTAAAATATTTTCCCATGTGGTATAATATATTTAATATTTTTAGTATATCAACATTGAGGATCACCATGCATAAAAATATCGTACATTTCCAGAACTTTTCCCCAAAAATAATCCTTAGTATATTATAAAACTTAACAAGGGAAAAATAGTGACATTACACCATTCCTAGACTCATCATATTATATCAAAAATCCTTCCCAACTATTCAGTATTGTGATTATTGGTTCAATTATTATCCTCTTATTTTAATCATTGAATATCTATTCACATTCTTATGTCAAGATAAAATTTACACCATCAAGATTTATTATGGTTAGTGGTTTCAATAATCATGTGAGTACTCTTCAAATTCATGGATAGAATCCATCTAATCTAAGGAAGCATTGGATATCTTTTAAATATGTTGTTTTGGTCAATTTCCAAATCACCTATATCATTAAAGGATCCATATATACAAATTTACATGTGATACTATGAACCGAGAATGTCACTTGCTTCATTTAAAACTCACATTTATTCTATCTTTCATATAAATACTCCTTTTTAAATGTCTTCAATGCAATACTCAAATTATAATCATATTCTATATTTTAGAGAAAATTAGAATATCATCTATTAATTCTACTATAAATTTGTGAAGTAAATATTTATTGACTATATTCATACATTAAATGACGTTTAATTGGTAAATATTTAGTTCAATGGGAATCTCTATGGACTCATATCATTGTAACTTATATGAAATTATTTTTTTATATATTCTACACCACTACCTTTAATTTAGGATACCCTTACAAAATTTCCAAATTATGGAAATATTGGGACCTACTTAACTAACCATATAAGTCACCAATATATGATAGGAGATAATTTCTCATTATCATGATCTTGTTGAGATCATGATAATCAATGTATAGATGAATTTTCCCTTCCATTTTTTCTATGAAGAGGATAAATTCTCCCTATAGTGAATAAAATGTACATATAAAGCCCATATATATATTATCTTATATCCATTTATTCCATTAATCTAGATCAATAGTGTAAATTACATATGGATCCTTGGATATTGGTAGAGATGAATGTATATGTTCAATTGTTAACTCAGAAAATCCATTAGTATGAAGACCATAAAATTCATCAGCGAATATATTTGTATATTCTATTATAATGGCCATATCTAAAAGAGTGTTCCCCTATTCTTTAATTAGTTGATCTAGATATATTTTCCCTGAAGGTAATAATTTCCATATTTGAAGATAAGTTTTAAAGGATATTCATCTTCCACCTTGCATTTGTATAGAGTTAAAGGATGATTTTTAATGTGGTAGGTGATTTCCTTATAATGAAAATTGTTGATGGATGTATATATTTTTATCCAATCAATGCATATTATATCATTAAATTCCAGGATAAATTGAAATAAATAGTTTTTAGGGATATTTAAACCAAAAATATTGAATGCGGAGGAGTTATATGCTTGATATGTAATTATTTTCTTATTCACATTTCTTTACTGATAACATGACCATTTGGTTTTGATGTGGTGTCTAAATAGATCTACCAATATATCATGATATGAAGCAATCCATTGAATGAAAATCAAATAGTAAACTCACTATTCTCGAGTAAATGACTAACATACATGTAACCTCGTTAGTATTAGGATCCATCATACTTATAGTGATAACATAGTTATAAACTTTTTATATTAACATTGGATGTTATATAGATTAGTTATCATAAAAAATCATTAGCTTTAGGTGAAGGATTTAAAGTGTATATGTTTCTTATAGTAGAAATATATGACCCTGGGCTGAAGATTTTTCCAAATATTCTTTTCCTCCATCACATTAGTGTGATTATTTATCTCATTATAGAATTTATTAGCAGAAAGTCCATACCTTCTAGACATAAAAAACATCATTTTTCCTATTCAGATTATATACAAGATACTTTTTCCCCTGATAATATAAATGGATAATTGTACTTTATTATCACCATAATGATTATATGATGATCTACTAGAGATAAACTCTATTCTCAAATTTTTATCTCCTATCTAATGGGACGAATAATAATATATATATATATATATCCACTTTTATATCCCATCATATGATTTCCTCCTAGCTTTCAAAGTATTAAATTGATAATTCATTTTTAAGAATATGAATTAATCCACTAAATAAGATGTCATCCTTACATTCAGTATTCATGAATAAGACATTAGTGTATCATGAAATATTTGTGATGTATTACATAGAATACCCAATTGACTATTTTTAACTTTTTCACAATCCATATGAAATATATCTCCATTTAAATATGGATAGTGGAATGAAAATTTTATATTTAATTTTTTTAATCCATTTTACTCCATTGTTTTTATTTTTTCCTTATGTTTTTTTTTGATCAGGTTCCACCACTGATCAACTTCTCTATCTAAGTGATAAATATATACTACGACCATATCATTCTAAAACTATTATTGGGTAGTGAATATATTCTCAATGGAGTTACTTTCATATTCTATGATAGGGGGATCAGAAGATCCACTAAATTTAGTGGTCTTTTTCTTTTATAAATTATCTAACATAAATGTTTTATATCTTATGAGATAGAGAGTGATACATGTGATTCATTTTATTACACATGACTTGAGATAGTTTTCCTAGTACTTCCTTTTGTTTCTCAACACCTAGTCCTATCATATTAGTCATTTTAATTGGGAAATAATTACATTTCCCATTTCACATTTTTCTGACACCATTCCTCCCATTTCTAGCCATTTTATTAAACAAAGGCCTTTTTGGGATAAAGATATGTGATTAAATATCTATATTGAAAGGAAAAATATGTAACTTAAACTTTATTTTTATATACCATAACTTATGAATCTATATATTTCATCATATTTTATCCAGGATCAATTTCCTATCATGTTCTCAAACATAACATTTTATAAAATCTATTCATAATGGATTATATATATAATATGAAATATATGAAGAATATCCCATATAAATGTCTATTCAGGTTTACAATCTTAGTCCCACTCATTGTGAATCAATTAAAGGTTGATATAATAATCATGAAACCATTTTCAGGGTGATTACCGATAAGTGCATAAGATTGGTAGTGACATCCATATTCAAGTATCCATATTGAGATTTAATTTTCAATAAATAACACACTAAATATATTAGATAAAATTTAGGATTGTTTTCATAAAATATTCTCTAGAGTTTTTTCTATGGATTTTAAATTCAGATTCCCCAAAAAACAAGACCTTTATCTAAAAACAACTATAAAAACCCATATTTATAGTATTTTTTATTTCATGATTTTTAAACACAATGTTATATTTCAGAAAATACATGAAATATAGAACTATTGTGTCCTTGTTAAATTAGATATGTAATCCATTGACAAAAAATAAAACTGAAAATATTATATCAAATCTTTGTGAAGTGCTTCATCTTTCCTTTAGACTTTTATTACTAAACATTATAACTGAAGGAAATATATAAGAAGATGGTTGAGCTATAAATCCAAATAAGTGAATACTAAAGTACAACATATTGGTAATTTATCTAATGTGAGTCAAGAGGAATATCATCAGATCATAAAATGGGGATAATCGTATAAATTAACATTTAATCATGACATGGTTTGATGATATAAAAAAATCAAGGAATCATAAGAATATGGAAACAATAAAAAACATGGAAACATAATCATAAATCAAGGCTAACTACCAAGACATGATAACATTGTGTTATTAAGATAACTGAATATGCACTATATATTGTATCTCATGAGATGAAAACATTACCCAATGCATTGAATAATTATTCGGTAATATCCTTCAACTGAATAATTTTATGTGTGAAACATTTTTTATATAATATAAGAACATTTTTTGTCATATCAAATCCATTACATAGGATTGGGGGTTTAATAAAAATAATTACACACTAAATGAAGGATTTTTACATCTAGGATAATAATCTTTAATGAAATTAGGGTTTGGTATTCACAACACGGATGTATGGAATGTTAAAATGATGGGATAATTTCATTAGTATAACTTGTGTACAAAAATGGTCATGGAAGTGATTAATAAGAGAAAGGGGTAGTATATAATTAATGTAGAACCATTTTGATAGTAAGGGATGATTTTTAACACATGATAACATAACCACTTGACATACCACCTTCTTGATGGAAACATTTCTAGGCCTTTCCCCTTCACAGGGGGATGGAGGAATCCATTCCAAGTCACACTCCCCATAAACTAGGTCTCTCATCCCCTTCAACAAACCAACTACTCTCATAACCTATGAATATCTAACTATGTCTGAAAGTCCTAGATTTTGAAAATAGATTTATAAATATACCATTCTCAATTATAGAGTTCACAGAAGCCTCATATATGTTAATAATTTCTCAAGTAGATCTATTAGATTGTAAGTGATCATCGATTGTTTCTTTAAATAGATTCATAAACTAAAAAAAGGTTTTAATGATCATGATACAACTTGGATACTTAAATCAATACAATTTCTGATTCATTTCAGGGATGAGGTTGAATTATCCATGGGTTCATTCAATCCTAGGAAACTCTTTGAAAACATGAAGTTTACCCTGTTTTGCTGGACCTATGAGGTGAATATAAATGAGGATCCATAAATTATTTCTATCAAGGTAGTAATTACATATTTTCCCATTCTTTTTAAGGCCTCACTATTCTTCTCATTCTTGGAAATTTTGTTGGTCGTTTCATGAATTTGATTGTAGGATCAAGGTGTGTTGTCATCCTATTACTCAATGGATATTCATTGAAGTTGATGTCACAATTCATTGAGTGTAATCAGTGTGTATTGTCACTAAATAGGTGTGTAGATGTTTTCTTAAGGTGCATTATGAATACTGGTATACTCTATCATCAAGTTACATGGACACCTCAGGCTATTCAACTGATGGTATTTTGTGAGGTAGATAAGAATTACTGTATCAGAAGGGATCGATACTAGGAATGTTGTTATAAATGGAATTTTTATGATGGTTGATGAGTTTATATATATAGTTTTTCATATGACAGTTAAGAGATTTATAGGATATAATCTATCATATGTAATTATAGTATGGTCCATCTAATTTGGTCCAAGGTGTAACAGCCCAGGTAAATAAAGAGTATGAAATTTTAACATTTATCCATATTTGTGAATAAAATATTAATATGACTTTAAAGGGGATGCTATGCTCGATGGCATACCCAACACGCAACAACGAGTTTCTTGGGAATCTTACGTTGCACTCTAATAATAAAATAATATTATCTTAAGTAGTAGTTAACACATGGCCGTTGTAATGGCGGGAATGAACAGAACTAACTAAAAAATGATTATATATGTTTGTAAAATATTTTTACTTTTTGCAATAAATTTTAGAGGATTAAAAATGCGAATGAATCCAATTTTAAGCGTAAACATTCTAATATTCTTTAAAAGGTCGATTAACCGCCTTTTGATGGAGAACCTCTTTTAAATCCACTTTTTGACAATTTTAGGTGTTATATTTGACAAAATAAAATTCTTCTTTAGAATTGGGACATAAAAATTTACATTGTGTAAATTTTTGGTATTTTTCCGATAAAGTTCATTTTTTAATGAATAGTGAAAAATGTTGTATTTTAATTCAAAACCTACTTTAGGATAATTTATTTATATGATTCGATTATCTTTTTAATTGGTTTTAAAGTTAAACTAGAATATATTTTTACCATTTAATCCAATAGTGGTCGTTGGAATTAATTTCATCTTGAAATTTAACTTAAACTAGAGTCAATCTTTTGATACTTATTGTTTCTTAAAAACACGCTATTTGTTTTGACAGCGGGAATTAATTATTAAATTAATTAATGCAACTTATATTTTTTGAATTTTGTAAAATAGACTTAATTTTTGAATTCGTAATATCAAATATAGCTTAGGGTGATTTTTTGGTATTTTTCTAGAAAACTTCAATTTTTGATGAATAGTGAAACCACTAAGTGGTAGTTAAAGAAACTGATTTTTCGTTTAAATGAAACTTTTCCACCTCTGTGTTTTGAATTTCAAAAATCCAGCATACATGGTAGTCATTAAGAAGTAAATTGTGGTTCAATGGGATTAAAATAATGTTTTTTGTGAATAGTAACTTATTAAGTTTTTAATCGTGATTAGAGGTAATTAGTGTAGTTTAAGGTAAAAATAATGTTTTAATAATATTATATGAGCTTGACACATGTCCTACCCTTATTGGATGTGTCATTTCCGACCAAGACAATCCATGGGTCAACTTTGGGACCCCATGGAGCCACTTTGGTTGGGAAATGACATAAATAACTTTTTATTTAATGTAAAATTAAAAAATTACACAAACATGAGTTGTTTTACTAAAACAATTTTTACATGGGATTATACAAGTCATATTTTTGACTATAAATAGTCATTGGAAATCTAAAAATATTTCCTACATCATGATATTTGTTTTATAATTTTTAGATATTAAATAAATTGAATTATTTATGACATCGTGATGATGCAGTGATTACCTCATTAATAAAGGATTTAAATAAAATGAAATGATAATGTACAATCTATGACCTAAACATGTCCAAAACCTATTGGATGGGTGTATTTCTAACCCTTATCACCTTATCCTCGAAACACATCAATTTGGGACCATTAAAATCCGAAACACATTCTACAATAAAGTAATATTTTCCTACTTTCCAAGAGTGCCCCTCCTCTCCTCTTATAAAAGGCCCCCACCTCTACCACCTTACCCACACATACAAAGCCTTTGGCTCGGCCAAACCCTGCCCATTTTGTCTCTCCACATCCCTCTATTACTCCTTGAAGCCTCACTTTGGGTAGAAGTCTTCCCAAGGAAGCCTTTGAGCTCAAATCTAAGAGAGTTACCCGATTTTAAGGTGATGTCTTCACTTGTGTTCTTTTGTTTTATTTTGCTTCTCCAACCCCCTAAAATCTTTTTATTCATTACTTTTGTAAAAACTTAAGTATCTTCAATATACTAGGATGTTTTTATAAGAATATTTCGAGCTACACTTACACAAATCTACATCTAATGGTTAAAGAACATACTGTTTCTGTGGTTGGCGAATTTCTGCCTCACGAAACGATGATTGTTCAATCTTCTTTTAAACATCTTTAATGGTGGCCATTAATATGTCACTCTATTTATATAGTATATATATTATGTTTATGTTTTCCTTGTTCTTCTTTATTTTTCATTTGTGATTTACCTTTATGGTTTCCATTGTGGTTAACACGATAATTTCATTTTAGGAAGTGCGGACTACCGCCCCCTCAAAGTGATGTTATTCGTTAATGCCATATGTGGGACGTATAAAGGATGGATTTAAAGTTATTATATATTATGTTATACTGGAATTATAATATACCTCTATATCATTATTATTTATTTCCATTAATGTATGAGATAGAAATGAAAGTAGCGTTCATGCGTATGTACGGCTTACCGTCTCCATGAACGGTGCATTTCATTTCTTATCCCCAAATGTAATGTACTATTACAAGTACATATTTATAATGGATATATATAATTTATGTTACATATAAATTATGAATATAATTCTGGAATTAAAATATACATACCTATCATTTAGTTTTAATTCCATTAATATGACAAAGAAATGAAAGTAGCGTTCATGCGTACATACGGCTTACCGTCTCCATGAACGGTGCATTTCATTTCTTACCTCTAAATGATTATGTAATATTATAAATACATGTATATGCTGGATATATATGATATATATGATATCAAAATCATTAATATCATTCTGGATATAATGAACCTTTGAACACACGAACAACATGTAATTGTAAGAAGTTCACTTTCGACTTAAGAACCAAATATCGACAAAACAAACATTATTAACTTAAATGATTACATAATGTTTATAAAATGGAAATAAGTGATATAAAAGGAATAATGAACTTGAAAAAGGTTCTTAAGAAAAAATAAATTAACTCAAGTTTATTATTCAAGACGTTAAAGAACGATCGAGTCAAGTCGGACCCGAGGTAAGGGATCCTACTCCTCTCTTTCTTTTTAAGTACACTATTTTATGTCATTCCTTTTAAAGCTCATCTTTCTTGTTATTGGGAAGTTATTTTATATTACTCTTACTGTAATTTTTATTTTTCATATGATAAGAGACCCTACTCTCCCTCATCAATCCATTTTGGAAGTTTTGGGTAGCGTCGTTAGGCTGCCGAATTTTCATAAGAGATCTAACCTCTCTCTTTCTTTTTAAGTACTCTCCTTTTTGTCACTTCTTTTAAGATCCGCTTTTTTAGGTTGGGGGATGTTCTTTTATATTCCTATTTATGTAAACTTTATGTTAATATGATGAGAGACCCTATTTTCTCTCATCAATCCATTTTGGAAGTTTTAAGTGGCTCCGTTAGGCTGCCGAGTTTTCGTAAGGGATTTTTAATCTCACTTTTATTCCCGTGAGATTTATGCTACATTTGCCAAAATTTCCTTTGAGTGGTGTATGTACTTCCCATTATTCTAATATTTGTGTAATATACTTTTGTTTATGAGTATTTACATCAATTATGTATTGTCCTTCTTTTATGGGGTGTATGTTTCGAAAGATACCCATGTCTGTAAGGGAACCTCTCACCCTCCTCTTTTTAAAAGACTTCTTTTGTTGGGTCTTTTAATTCACATATTGTTATGTTGGGATATGTTCTCATATATCCTAATTGATGTAAATTTTATGTCCAAGTGATGAGATACCCTTTTTTATATCTCATCAACTCTTTTTCTGAATTTTTAAGTGACGTCGTTAGGATGTCAAATTTTTGCAAGGGAACTTCTTAACCCAAATTTGATTCTTTGGGATAAACTTGTACTCCTTGAATATGTCGTTCTATGAATATGTATGAATAACCTCTGATTTTTTTACACTTAATATCCACTTATATTTGGTGTATTCGTTTGTCACACATAATTATGCAATTGATATATCCTTAAACCAAGGATAACGCCTTTGTAAGGGTCTTCGTCTAAATCTCCATTCATTGAGGCATATTTTGTTTTATACACAACCTTATATTATATGGTTTATAAACCCCTTTGAATTTTATGTTTATTCAAAAGGAATCTTTTTTCTACGAAGCATTTTACTAAATGACAAAAAGTAATGTTTCTTTTTTACATGCGCGGTGACAATGACATTTTCCGCCGCCGCGAGTATTATTTGATCTTTTGCTTCCTCAACAAGCCGTAATGTTTTTAAAATAAAATAAATACCATATACTTTTTTTTGTATTTTGGTATTGAAAATGGTTTTGATAAAGGATTCTATTATGTCAATATATTTAAATGATATATTGTGATTGAAATGTGGAAATGTTATCATTCCTTTATGTTGGTTTTATGTGTTATAATTTTATAATGGTACTTGGACATTTTACGGGTGGTTACGTGATAAAGCATATGACGGGTGGTGCCGTGAATACCAGGATGGGTGGTTACGTTATAACCTCCAATGCATTGGGTATGGAAGTCGGCCGTATGGCTATTCCATTAAGTATGTATGGAAGTTGGCCGAATGGCTGTTCCATTAAGTTATATGTGTGGAAGTCGACCTTATGCTTATTCCACTTAAGTATGTTTATGTCCCAAGTTACCTTTATATGTTATGTGATCTTTATATGGGTTTTATGGTAATCTTTTGGTTACAGATGGGTAAGTAATGAACTTTTATTCAGTGAAGAGTTTTTACTACTTCGAAAAGGTGAAAAGTATTACTTTGATAAAGTATACATGGTTTACTCGTTGTTTTGAAAAACTAACAGTTTTCATTTATTGTGTATCCCTTACTGAGCTTTTTATGCTCATCCCAAGTTTTTGAAATGTTTTTCACAGGACTTAACATGGAATAGGGTCAAAGATGGGATCAAGGGAAAGTCATGCTACCTAAAACATGGAACTAGACATGTTTCTTTTTAAGAGTTTTTATTTTATGGAAACTTAGTAGAAGTTTCTACTTTGTAATCTTTTGAGATGTAATAGTTATGTCCTAATTCTCTAAAACTCTAAACCTGAAAATATCCTCAATGTGAATTATTCATTTAATTCAATATTAAGTAGTTTTTAAGGTCGGGGGCCTTATACAAGGTTCCTAGGGGGTAATTTTATTCAATACATTTATGGTGATGAATCTATACATGTTTTTGGACCTCTTCCTAAATCTGGGGCCCTTAGAAATGATAAAACATGAGTTTTCATGATAATAGATAGATTTATATGTCTTCAAGTATTTTATAGGAGGCATTTATAATAATGAGACACCTAGTTTTTTTTATAGTGGATTAGAAGGGGTTTTAGATATTCTTTATACTGGAGTTGGTATTTTTGATGATGAATACCTAAGTTTTATTTCAAAATAAGTTTGAGATTTTTTTAGGAGGTATCTTTGGTATTTTATAAGAATAGTTATTGAAAAGACGGATATTTAAGGTGATAAGGAAAATGTTCAGTGTTAAGGGATCAGAAATTGAATCAATAACCAATATGCATGAAGACATGTACCATACAGAGGGATCAGTTGCATCTGGTGATAATCATCAAGGTGCAGATGAAACTCATCTGGATGGATTTTATTATGATTCAGATCATTATGATGTTTCCTCTGAATGTGAAAGGGATATATAGGCTTTTGTTTATTTTTTGAAGAACATGAAGATGATAGGTTTTGACAGAAGGCTATATTCTATTTATAAAAAAATAATAACATACCCTATAAATATTATTCCTACCCGCTAAGTCAATGATCACAATATTGATGTGAGATTTTTAACATCCAAATGTATGAATAAATTCTCATAGAAAATTTATAGTTATGAATAATAAGACCTCATATGAAAAGAAAATTTAAAATTAAGTTTGAATATGAAGCATATAAACGTGGAATGATCAATTTTTGGAATCATACATCATATCTACCCAAAAAGTATAGGTTCAATATAGGAGTTATGAAAGTATATATATGATGAAGCACCTCACCTAGGGTGAATACTACACTCTAAGGAAGATATGTTTGAGGTAGATCTAATTATTAATACATTTAAGGATGATTATAATAGAATGATAAAGATAGTGCTTTGAGTTGAACATAACGATGCGTAACATACTTGGATCAACAAAAAAGACCATATTTTGACATATAGATTCAATTAAGGGATGTTAATCCTAAAGAAAATATCATCGTATATAAAAAATGAAACCTAATACTTTGATAATCACTTGAAGGATGATCCAGGCATGAAGGTATGAAAAACATAATAAATCTTGTATAGGTCACATAATCCAAAACTTTAATATTTTAATGGAATCATCTGGTTATATCAAATGTAATTTAATGTTGTGGGCCATCCCAATTTTTTGAGGGTTCTAAATTACCCGTTAAAAGTGCTCCATAAAATTAAACATTTAATTTGTAGAAAGAAAATATGTTTATGAATTTAAAATAACAGGGGGAGAACACACTACGTTGCTTCCTATTTCATAATTATTGGGAGTATCTCCTTAGAAATTTAAAAACTCTTTTGGAGGAATATTTTCAGAAAATATGAATGATTTTTTTTCAAATTCTTTGTTTTGGATTGGAATGAGTTAATGGGTTGGTATTTATATGAAGAAACATTGAATTATTCAATAATTTGTATATGTCGGTTTTGGACTGTAATTTTTAAAATATTCAAAATTATGGGCCTTAAATTTTTTAAAGACTGTAGTTTCTAGAGAGGTGGATTTTTTTAATATTTTAATAGCTTAAAGATAAAACTATTTTCAATAATACAATATTATGGGGTATTGGGATTCCTTTTGAAAAATATTTTTTACCACCTTTAAAATATATATGAAGTTTTGAATGACTCGCTATAGGCTTGGAAAATTGATATTCTCACATTAAAAAACATTATTTTAATGCGAAATGCATTTTTAATCGATAAATACATTTTTATTATTTATCCCATCAATATTTAGTGATTATAATGTCATAATAATTTATTTATATTAATATAATATTAGTTTATACCCAAAAATTTCACCATCTCAGAAAATTATGAAAAAATCATTATTTAAACAAATAGATTTGATGGATTAAACATTTATAATTATTTTATCCAAAATAATTTCATAAATATGAAGAAATTCATTTTAATATAGATATTATTATTTATTTTATGTTTTTTATAAATTTTTTAACTTTATAACCCTAATAAAAATTACTTGGATCCTCGTGAAATTATATTATCATTTATATTAAAATAAATAGTTTCTTAAAAGAAAATTTTATGGAAATTAATTTTATTTAAAAATTTTAATTTTATCAGAAATGTATATTATAATTGAAATGATAATATTTCTAAAAAATTGTTCAGTTTTTATAGGGTCCCAAAAATATATATATCATATTACACATTTATTCATATACATTTTATAATAATTAATAATATAAATGAGAAGTAAGAAACCACTATTTCATTTATAAAAGAATATTTAAACATTTATATCACTAAATTATTGATACATAATGTCTTATTACACCAGAATAAACCATAAGGGAAAGGTGTGTGATGTAGGTACATTAATTATGTGGTTTGTTGAACATATATTTCGTGGTGACTTTTACAACCTTTACCTTCAACAAAAATCAATTATGATCTAGTCTCAATCATTTAATCTATGTTTCAACGTTATCAAGAGTATAACATAGTGATGTCATCTCTCTGAAACCCTCTAATAAATATTACTCATAAGGTATTATCTAACTAGTTGAGACCATATGTTCTTCATTTAAAATCAATTATATTTTATTATTACTCTAGAGATAAAAATCTAAATAGTCACTTTATAACAGCTACACTACAAATATTTGTAAGGATTAAATATAATTTTTACCAATAGTAATATTACATATATATTTTATGATAATAATAATGTGTTGTTTATTTCTATTACTTGGTGTCTGTGTTATATATTATAAGACATTACTTAATGGGACACATATTCATTTTAAGGAAATTTTATAAAATTATACATCATTCCATTATTAACCCTTCAAAAATATTTTCGAATAAATTTAATTACTTATTCTTAAATATTCATGGGTGTATTTATTTAATTACTTCATTAGGTTATCATGTTTCCTCTTCAAAATTATGGTTCTACCATAGTACTTTAACATCATTAGTTATCTCATATTGTAGAACATCATCTTTATAATCTAATTTCATTAAAGGATGATCCATATAAGTAAGTTCATTACTAAATAACACCTCCTTAGGATTTATTAGCTATGATGGATTTGGTATTTACTTTGTAAGTGGGATACCCAAAACACATCACGTAAACGAGATAGATTAGGTGGGGGAGCAAGAATATATGCCAACACTCTAATGTAATCAATAATCTCAATGTTTTTGATGTATTTATGACTTATCATTATATTCTTCCTGAACATCATGAATTTATATTTTGGTGACATGAGAAGGAACATATTATATTTAAACTCAACATCTAGGTATCATAGATGATAGTCAGTGTAGTATTTCTATCAAATTTTTTCTTATTTCATATGATTCTAAACAGTTTGAATTTTAGTATTCATATCCTGGTAAAGATAAAGTACTATCAACTTTCATTCTCTAAATTCATCATATTATGTTGTATTCTTATACATATTCCCATTCAAAGCCTCTTATATTTCCATTTAAATGATATAAGGAAAATTTTCATATTTGATAACTCTACTATGGTAAAGATTTGATCCCATATTCCAGGGAGAATCCACTACACAATATTTCAATATATACCCCAGAGTATGAATGGTTATTTTAGACAGATCATTTGTCTGATGGTGATAAGTAGTTTTGAAACTAAACTCTTTATCCAATTCTTTCTGCCATCATCTCGAAACTTTTTAGTTAATCATAATATTATGATCAAATAAAATAGAGAGTGGTATTGCATGTGGCCATACCAATTATCTTATTTATATCATAGTGATTTGGTCAACATAAAAATCCTCTTTGATGAAAATTAAATTCACTGACATAGTAAGTAGATCAAGAAAAAAATGGTGTAATGGTCTTTTGATTTCTAGTGGAGTCCTTGGAAAAAATATGTGGTGGTTTTTTTCCATTTCCATACAATTAATGTTAATGTATTCATTATAACCACATGTTTTTATCATCAACATAAACATGTTTTTATACCAATCATCATGATAGAAACTCTTAAATCCCCCACATTATTTCATCACACCAAAAGTTCTTATATATATATCATGGTATTTCCTAGTAAAATAGAGAAATATAAGCTATGTGAATCATCCAATAGCTCCCCACATTGATATGTTTTTTCTGGGGCATATATCTAAGTTACAAACAATATAACTTAATCATTATTAATGTTTAACCCCAATATTTTCACTACCATTCTCTATAGGTCTATATTATCTCATGAGATTATTTGATATTCATATGTATTGATAGTTGATAAGTTATTTTATAATGGTATGATAGTGTTAATTCCTTTTAAATCACAATACCATCTTTACATGTTCATAGAGATCATATTCTGGTAAATCATAGTTGTGGATAAAGATCAGGATCATTACTACACAGAAACCCAATAACTTTATACAACTTCCCATGACTATAATGGATTGAATAATCATAATACATGACCATATTTTTCCACATTTGTTATAACATGTTTGTTTTCTTTTGTCTAAATATATTCTTGAAGGTCTTATGGTCCATTTTTTTAAAACTTATCTTTATATAAATGATACTATAAAATCATAAATGTAAATATTACTACATAAAAATTCATATCATGTGTTGCTAATTTTTCTCCTGGACTGTTTACTATTTAGAGGTACAATCTATCACTTTTATCAATTTTCAGGAGTAAACAACCCAAACCATTATTGAATGCATCACTATAGATCACAAAACCATTCCTAATGGTAGGTAATGCGAGGATGGGTGTAGTGATTTTCCTAATATATAACTATTTTAAGATCTCTTCACATTCATTAGTCTAAATAAACTTGACTCCCATACTTGTTTTCTTAATTATAGGGTACTAAAATAATTATAAGTTTTGTTTATGTAACCTATAGTACCATGATAATCTGAGTAATCTATGGATATATATTATAGATGTTGATTTGAGCCATTCCTCAATCACCACTTTCTTAAAAACACCTGATAATATCTCTTTATTAGTGACATCATGTCTAATTAATGTTACTTTATTTATCCATAACGCACAGTTAGTTTAATTAGTATATAACTTCTCATTTCTCAAAGTCTTTTTAACAATAAGAAATTTCTCCTCATATTCTCCCTTGATTTTGTAGTAAATAAGAACATCATTTAGAAATACTACCATAAATATTTCATGGTTATCTCAAAATAATCCATTAATCAAATAGATTAAAACTTTTAGAGCATTACTAAGTCATTAGGTACTTAATATAAACTCTAGTTTCCATTCCTTGTACGGAATGAAATTTTATTTACATCGTCCTTCCTCACTATTAATGAATTCTAATATAACCATATTTCCACTTCAAATAAATACTATGATCCATGTATCTAATCAAATAATTCATCAATCAATGTAATAATTATACTTGTTCTTCATTGTGATCATGTTGAGTGCATGGTAATTAATTCATAGACGCATTGACCCATCCATCATTTTGAAGATGTGGGCTGGTGCATTCCATGTAAAGACCATGGGCGTATAATTCCATTATATAGATTATCTTGTTGTTTTTTATTTAGTTCATTAAGTTTAATAATTTCCATTCTATTTGGAATCTTGGATATTAATAGTTCTCTAGTTTTATGTTTAATTGGGAACACTACATCTCAATTAGGAGGAAGACCAAACAATTCATTAGGGATTATATTAGAAAACATCTGATAAAATGGGAATTCATTAATGAGTAATTCCTTCATTTTCCACAATATTTTGATCAATATATTCTTTGTTATATATAAATAATATTTTTCATGTCCAAAACCATGCTGAGGTATTGATGCACAACTACCCCATGACCACCTTTATAGGACATGGGGTGGCAAGCAGTGGTAATGGAATATCTAACGTGGGGATTCCTTTTCCTAAGCACTTTTATGAAAAAATATATCCATCTTGATAAGGAATCACTTAAGAAAATATTAAAATATACAACACATCATTAATATAAACTTAGAATGCATAACCCCTATTGTGTACATGAATACGACAGTGAAAACATAAAAGTAAAGGGGACAAATACACAACCAACCAAAAATATCTCCAAACCTGAAAAAACATGGAAATGTAAACTGCTTAGAGAGCACAAATAATGAATAAAAAATGTTGACTACTATACACAGTCCAAAGTACCATGTATCACAAATCTCATATGATGTCACCACAGACTTGTCCATCGTCTTCATAAGGCACAACACGTATGGGAAAATCCCATACAAGGGTGACCATATACCTACTCAGTAAAAATCCTATAAAGTTGATGGAGGATCAGTAAGAGACAAAAAAAGAATAATAATATATTATATGCACGATAACTTCCAAGAGAACATAACAACCCAAACCAATAGTAATGGTAACCTCATTCGAATACAAGGGGATCAATACAGTGAGTAGATGAACTACCCATCAAGTGTTCACCACCAATAATATGGGAGAAGACCCATCCAACCATGAGAAGCTAAACACAGAAATCATGTATCATACCCCGCATTTCATTTCCTCTCATGGAAATAGAGTAACCAAATATAAGGGTATGGATACAAAAGTATAAATATATATGTTTTTATTAAAATAAGAAAAAATTAAAGAGTAAGTGGATATCCATCTCACAACCTAGCCCAAGAAGAAGAGTATCCAACTTTTCCAAAAGTCTATCAATTATTCCCAGCATCTCAAGTGTCTTCACAAAAGTAATAGTGAAAGTCAAACCACACTTCATCATTATTCCACACAATCTTGGGACCCAAAAAGAGATGTAGAGGACCGATGTCCTGGTACAATAGGAGGTCTCCACTCTGATAGTCATTGAGGACCCACTGCTCAGCTCTACTAGTGGGTACCACTCAGTATTCATGTTTTACCCTACTTCCTAGTTATATTGGGGGGGTCAAACTAGTAGTTTTTAAGGATTCAACTACCTAGATTTACTGGATGGTCAATTCGGTAGCCATCAAGAACTTCACTGTCCATCATTACTGGTGGGTCAACTCAGTAGTAATTGAGGAATCCATTTCTAAACAAAACTTGAGGGTCAAATCAGTATTTTTTTTAGGAATCCACTTCCCAGCTCTACTGGAGGGTCAACATAGTTTTTGTTATGGACTGCACTGCCCATATCTACTGGATGTTCAACTCAGTAAGCCACTAGTGATCATGTATGATCACTACCATCATCAAGCATTTCCTAACCAAGATTCATGCCCAAAACATTCTATACCATACCATTAAAGATAAAAATTAGGAAACCAACATTTTCTATAGAGAAAACAATCAATATAGGCTACTCATGGTCTAAAATTAGAGTTCAGATAAAGGTGATATTGAAACTTGATGTGTCCTAAAAAATATCCAAGGGGTAAAAGACATGTGATGGGATGCATATGGAATGTGTCCCTTCTCTACCACCCAACCATATCCCAACAGGTACATAGATCCCAAGCCATATTGCATTACAATCCATACAAGTGGTATATAAAATGTTTCCACGCCAATCGAGATTTGGTTTTGTCCTTCTCTCTATGGTTTTTTGTACTCAAACCATATCTATGTACATGGAACAGGGTGTGTGGATTCACAAGGGGGTCTACCCATGTTCTCTAGCCATATCGGTTTTCTTAGATACACAGACGAGTACTCCTTCAGGGATTCAAACTTGTGTGACCCATCACATGGCTCGTCCTCCCAGGGACAAGGTACATGGGGTGTAGTAGAGCTACATCTAGTTTCATACATTTAAATTTCAAAAAACCCAAGCTACCATAATCAATAGACTACACAATGTGTGTTCATTCTTGTAGACAATGTGTAGTTGAGTTTGTTTTTAACAATTTCTTAAATCTAATCTCCGACCCTGAAATCTAATTCCACTACTTAGATTTTTGCTCTATCTCCTAGTTAAAATAGTGAGTCATTTCTGGATATATCATTTTCATCCATCCTTCACAGTAAATAAAATTTCGATAAGGATTTAGGGGTTTCGTCATTCAACCCATTTGATCTGGTTTACTCTAACTTTGATTTATTCATAAATAATCATTTTCATGATCATCCATGCCTTTCAAAAATCATATATCTCTTCTTATTTAATAAATCATTTATTTTGTTTCTAAAATTTTTCAATTCTTGGTTTCCAATCATGCTCGGTACTTCCCGACAATGTTGAACAATGACCGTGGGGTCCAAATAGTGATGAACATGAAGAAAATGAGCTGTAAAAGCCTAATAAAAAATATTTTAATAGAAAATTTCAATGATTTCATGTCAAATGATCAAGATTATGAATACAGTGTTTGAAATAAAGAATAAATACATTAATATTTCAATATTCGTGTTCATTATCAATAAAAAATTGGTTCATATTGATAGAAGGGATTGATATGATCAATAATTTTAATCAACAATGGTGAAAACTTAAAATTGAAGATTCCAACATGAATATTGGATCATTCTTCACCCAAGAACATTCTCACCAATTATTTAAAGAATTAGTTGCATTCATTGAATCCCAATATTCTTTGATTGGGAGTTTTGTTTTCATCTTAGGTGATTTCCCAATGAAGGGCGTAGGGGAATCTTTGGAATTATCTCTTGGATTAGACAGCTAGCCTGAATATTTCTCCATGGAAGTATTCTTATAGGATTCATTTAGGTTAAAAATGAATGAATGATTTTAATAATTAATTATTTCATTAAACATTCTGTCAATGTGTGAGGAGTCCAAATGCCCAATGAAAACACATTTTATTTCATGCATAGGGTAAATAAATCATTCTAGATTAAACGATGGTCTCAAATTTCCAATTTGGACTTCTGTTTAAGATTTATCCCACGTTTTTATTATGTTTTTCATGTGAAATATAACACATCCTTACTATCTTTATAAAATTATTTGTGGGAACACCCGGACTCAAAATAACATGTCATCTCAGCGCCTCGATCTTGAAATATATATATACATGTTTAATGGTCATAAAAGACAAAAATCAAGTCTCTATATCATTTCCTACTTCAACTGTTTCATCCAAAAAAAGAAAATATAAATTAACAAATCAGGATACTAATCCTGCATCAGGCTCTCCCACTCCCAGGAACTCTCTTTCTTGTTCCTATTCTTCCCTAACATGAGAACCATGGGGATGGTCTATACACATTGGGTCCTCTCATATTGATCCTCAATCTCCACCTGATTCTCTAAAAAGGTGGATCCATCATCAATGTCTAGATTTCCCCATTCATTAATGTGCATACGGTCATGCACATGTCTCCTCTGCTCTGACATGTGGAAGATGTTGTTCACAAACTCTATGTATGGGGGTAGGGTGAGCCATTAAGTTTCTTATCCAAAACTCTACATGATCACCAACAGCCCAATGAACCTCAATGATAGAATTCCTCCCCTACCAATCCTCTGCAATCCTTATAATGAGGAGACTCTCAGAAATATTTTATCTCCATAAAAGAATTACAAGAAGATACTACAATAATTTATGTATGATTTATGTTCACTCTGGGCCTTCCTTGTCACTCACGGATGACCTGGACTTTCTATGTCATAACTCACACCGTCTCTAGGCCCATAGGTGACATTGTTAAGATCTGTGTCTAGAAAAAGGGTGACATATAGGTTATCCAATACATGTTCTCAAAATGTTCCCTGATGATATTATAGTGGTAACTATTGTTTTACACAAACTATGTCATGGAAGAGTTATCATGCCTGCTCTGGTAGAATTCTAACATGCAATCCCTCAACATATCCTCTAACACCTATAGAGTGTGCCAGGTGTTCCCATTTGTTTGGGGCCAAAAGGCAATACTCATCCTCATTTGGGTACTAAGTTCATTCTATTTGACACTCCATAATCGTGACATAAACCATGCATCATGATCGAATAAAATCTTTAAGAGAAACCTATGAGGGAGATTGATCTCCCATACATACATCTGACCCAAAATCTCCACTAAAATATGATCCCAAAAGAAAGGAATTGTGCCGACATCATATGTCATCCAACTATCACCCAAACTCTATAATGGACCTTCACTATGTGAAGAATAATTTTCACAAAGTCCATAAATATGTTTTCCTATTTCCACTTTTGGATCTAAAGGGGATGCAACAAACCTATTGGAACATAGTGCTCAATCTTCACCTGCTGATCGGTGAGGTAATGAGAGGGAAACTCAGCTATGCATTATCTCATGTCAGGACACCAAAACAACCTCTGAAGGTATCTATACATCATCCCCACACCAGGATGTACATATAGGTGATAATTATGTAACTATCACATCAACTCCTACCATATTGTGACTAGGACAAATATTTGTCCCTACAAACTGATGGCACGATTCCCTTCTTTAGAATATCCATCTGGTGAGTCCATAGTGGATATCTAGTCACACAAGAACTCATAGTAAATGTCTCTAAGATGATACATTGTCACATTATTGAGAAGAAAATGATTCAACACCATCTTCTGAAGAAAAGGTGTACCCTCCTACTCTAGAAGGTTCAGCTATTGGGAGGCCAACTAAAAAGAGTCCTCATGTACCAAGAAATCGTAGAAAATAATACAAAGGGAATCTACGACTATATATCCCTTACCTAGATTGTAGAATATCTCAAAGTCATAGTCTGATATGAACTCCATCTAGTGTCGTTGTCTCGGGTTTAGGTCTCTTTGCGTGAAGAGGTACATGAGACTATGGTGGTTCAAATAAACCTCAAAATTCTCACTAAGAAGGCAATGTTTCGACATTCTCAGTGTAAAGACTACCACTGTCAGCTCAAGGTAATGAGTTTAATAGTTCTTCTAATTGGGTCAAAACTACCTCGACTTATATGTTATATATACCTACCATTGCATCAATATGCTTCCAAGATGAGCTCATTAGGCATCATAATACACTATAAACTTCACACCTTCCTTTGGTACTCTCAACACTGGAGAAATCAACAGCCTCAACCTGAACACCTAAAAGGTCCTCTAGAAGTATTTAGACTAGGTAAACGTCTTCCCTATCCTTGTTTGGTCAGTCAAAGAGGCTGAAATTTTGGGTATTTTTTCCAAAATACCCTTATAGTACCTCACCAAACAGAGAAATAATTACACCTTTGAAATTCTCCTGGGTGAATATAAAGAAAGTGATACATAATTATTCAATTTTTTCATAGATAGACCATGACAAGAAATTACATGCCCCTAGAAATGAACCTCATGAATCCAGAATTGGAACATTGAGAGGTTTTTGTAAATATGGTTATCTCAATGAAAATATAGAACCATCATAAAGTGCTCTATATGTTCCTACTCTAATATAGGATTGATGGGTATGACATCGATGAATAAAACCAAAAATTGGTCCATGTATGGCTATAAAACATGGTTCATAAAAGCCATAAATATGGTGGGGGAATTGGTAAAACCAAAGTCCATCAATAAGAACTAAAAGTTTATATACCGACATCAGAATGAATCCTTTGGAATGTCATCTTCACAAACCCTCAACTGATGTTAGATAGACCTAAGATAAATTTTTAGGAACTGTCTCACGCCTCACAACTAGTAAAAGAGGTCATGAATCCATTGAAAAGGGTACTTATTCTTTATCATGGACTAGTTCAGTTGATTATAACCCATGAAAAGATGCAATATCTCATTCGCCTTCATCATGAACAACACTGGAGCTTCTTAGGGGGACACACTAGTCCTGGTAAAACCCTTATCTTTAAATTCATACAACTAAAAACATGGAACCTAATGCTAATAAGGGTCAATCTAATATTCCATATAAGATATCTGTGTGGTAATGAGACACAATTTAATGAAAAAATCCATCTCCATCATTAGATTTCTACCTAAAATGTCCTCAGGGAAAACATTCATATAATCCTTCACGACTAAGGAATTTCATATTCATGAAGTGTTTTATTCACCATGGTATACACACACAAACTAAGGGGTATCGGTTTGAAGACTCGTGATAGTATAACCAACTCGTCTCGCCCTTAGTCATATCTCTACAAAAATGGAGGATCTCATCACATCAGTGCGAAAGCATCTGAGTCGTCTGCAGTGACAGTTTATCTGGGATAGGACCATGGAAAACCCATCCACAAAAAATATGATGTCATAGGGTTACATATTGTCAACCAAAAGGTCCCGTGTAAAAATATATTCACCAATTGATAGCTTGCATTACCAGTGGATAAATGATATAGAAATAGTGTTCCCCTTAGAAACCTCATGATGGAGATTCTAAGCTAGTGCCTCGACTAGGAGATCTATCTCTTTCACTAGGATTATAGTGATGAAAGATTAAATGAAACCTATGTATACTAATATAGAATAATAATTAGAATAAACAAAGATCATATCTATGATAACCTTGTATAGTGCAAGGTCATAACCCTTAAAAGACTATAACTTTTCATGACCCTGTCCACCAGCTCCCGGAGTCTAATATGGGCCACCTGGTGGTTGTGGTGGAAGAATCTCATATCATCTTACACCACCCATAGCTCATACTACTCCTATACCAAATTCACCTCTATGGGGACCACCCCTTCCTTTTCTAGAAGATCCCTGATCACAATATTCCTTATACCATGAGTGTCCATCAACTATCTGACAATTTTTGTCGACAAATTTGGTCAGGATGTCTCTTGTTATGTGACCTCTCCAGTCACAAGAAAAAACCACCCCTATCCAGGATACCCTGGTGCTATATGTTGCTTATACACCACACAACCTCAATCCTGATCCTGATTTTGAATGGGCTTCCAGTGCTAAGATCCTACTGACAAGTGCATGCTAGTTACTTTATACGAATCATCTTTCTGACACCCACTACCTTCTCCAACTATCTATTTTCCCTCTTACATAAATATTTTCTTCACTAGTGCCTTCTCTAATAGGTTGACATAATCAGGGAAGTATAAGAGAATCACATTGTTATTGAACACTCTATAAAGTCCCTACTCACAATTCCATGCTCGGATATAGCCGTCACAGATCACATCAAGAGAGTATCAGGTATAGTTTTGGAACCTTGATTCATACTCATCCACTGTCATCAATCCCTCATGAAGCTACAAAAGCTCTTGAATCCAAAATGGGAACAAATAGAATGAGTAGTACTCCTCAGGGAATAGTTGATGGAAGTTATTCTATGATATTATTGAATCGTAGTTCATCTATGTAACAATGATTCACCAGTTACCAGCTTCTCCATCTAAAGGTATAGATGCTATTAAAACCAACAGATCTATTAGGGTGTGAATAATCTTTAAGTTATGGAACACCGAATCTAGCCATTCCTCTACTACCTGAGGATATTTCTCAACGTAGAACCTCAACGACCTCTAGTTCTGGAACTCATGGTGCCATCTAATCCTATATGCATCCTCAACCAGATCTACATTGAAAATTTTCTACTCGATAGGTGGATATTTTTTTACATTCCCAAATAGGGTAAGAAGCTCCTAGGATGGAACCTAAACTAAGGCCTCATTAGTCATCAGATCATCATTATGATCCAGAACAACTATTCAGGCTAGGAATTATTGCAGATGAATCTTGAGATTTATCAAGATGTACCAGGGTCATATGATCATATATATATATATATATATGGAGAGCCGACTCAAGAAGGATAGTCAATGACTAAATTGTATATGATGCATGTACCATTGATCCCTAAAACTGATGTCTTGGTATGTCAATTTCACTAGAAGGTAGTCAAGGTCCCAGTGGATTGATGCATCGATCACCCACACCATCACTAGATTCCATGGACTGATATCTACACTCGAGTGAGTTTGGATTTTTTCCCTAAACCAAGATGAGATCCTAATAAAGGTACTAGTGTGAACAACATATAAATGAATTAACTTACTATGATACTAATATGTCACGACCCAACCAAATATGGGATCAATACACAACAACCCCAAACCCACCTCTATAGGCTAGGGGGTGGTGTCTAGCACGAACAAAATATCTAACATTAGGAAGCCTTTTCATAAGTACCTATGTGAACACACACAACTATCTCAATGCAGAAGTCAACAGTTAAACAGTAAAAGATGCAACGCAACTATAAATTAACCAAGTATTCATAACCTATAGGTTGTGAAAGAGTACAATAGTGAAAACTGAAAAATAATGGGAAAAAAATATTCACCCAAACATAAATATATCCCAACCTGAAAATAACTAGAAAATTAAACTACTGAGAGAGCCTAGGCCCTAAGTTCCAAGTTCTGACCACCGTAGATGGTCCAAAGTACCAGGAATCCCTAAGCCCTTTTTAACTCACTGCTGACCTTTCAATCATTTATATAATACTGGAAATGTGTGTTCATATCCTACATAGGGTTTAGCATTTACAAACCCAGTATGATTCCCCAAAAGTTGAAGTGGAGAAGTAAGAGATATAATAGTAATAGAAAGAAATTAAAAGCATGATATAGACAAATAGAATAGCTTAGCCCAAACCAAGAATAAAAGTAACCTCATCTAAACAAAAGGGGATCGACAAAGTGAGCATCTGAACTAAAAAATGAGTCGTCACCACCTATAGCATGAGAATAGACTCATCCAACCATGTGAAGTTAAGCACGGAAATCCCGTTTCAAAGCCCACACATCTTCACCACTCACATAATAAGATTAAAAAAATCCCAGGGTTTGGATAAAGATGAATATATATATTTTCTAATTCAATTAATCAAAAATAAGAGAGTAAAAGGATTTCTATCTCATAGATCATCCCTAGAATAATAGTATCGAAAAGTTCTAAAAGACCATCAATAATTCCCAACATCTCACATGTCTTCCCATAAGTAATCATGAAAGTCAAACCATGAATTATCTCTATGTCACACAATTGTTGGTCCAAAAACATAAGGTAGAGGACCCATGACCTGTTAAAATAGTAGGGATCCACTATGATAGCCATCGACGACCCACATCCCTTATATAGTGAAGGGTACCACTCAATAGACATTGAGGACCACACTTCAATGATCTACTGGAGGGTCAACTTGATAGTTTTTGAGGACTCCACTACTTAGCTCAACTATATTCTCAACTTGGTATTCACAAAGGAATATATTACCTAGATCTAATAGAGGTTCAAATCAATAGTCGTCGAAGAATCCACAACCCAAATTTACTAGAGGGTCAATTTGGTAGTCTTCAAGGACTCAATTTCCCATTTCTATTGGAGGGTCAACTCAGTTGTTGTCAATGAGTCCTCTAGATAGATCTATGGGATGGTCAAATTATTATGCCTCTAGTGATCTTGCATGATCATAGTTTTTATTGACTCTTAACTAAACAAGTGACATTCTTGAAACATTCCATGTCTCATCTCAAAAATCTCAATTGAGGGCATCATCATGTTCTAGGTGGAAAACACTCTGGATAGGCTACTCACGATCCAAAATCCACTTAAAACGAAGGAGATATGAAACAATGAAGTTTAATAGAAAGGAGCCAAGGGTAAAAAATGTGCGAGGAGACCCACACGATGTGTGGACCCACTCCACCACATGGTCGTGTCCCTGGGGGTATACAGATCCTAAGCGATTTAGCATTATACACCGTGCAGGCAGACTACACAGCATGTCCATGCCAATTAGGACCATGTAATATCCTTATCACCATTTTCATGTACTTAGTCTGTGTTTGTTCATATAGTACATGATGTGTGGATTCACATTGGTTTCAACCCATGTGCTCTAGTCGTTTATGTGTACTTTGGTAGATGGGCATGTGCCTAGTTGTGTACTAATACATGGAGTCCTACCTGGGTAATCCATCACATAGATCATCCACTAGGGGATGAGGTAGATGGTGTGTAAGAGGGTTACATGTCATTTCATACGTATAAATCTCAAAAACAAAAGCTGCTGCAATCAAGTTAGTACATGTTTTCTATTCAACCTTGTACATGACGTGTTGTTGGGTTTCTCACAATTTCAAAGATATGATCTATGAATATTGAATATGATCTCATGGCTTTGATTATCATCCAATCACTTGATAAAAATAGTGGATTGATCCCAGATCTTTCATTTTTAAACATTTTTCTCTTCAAATCGGTGTTCGGTGGACCATCAAGTGTTTGTTAGTTCAAACCATATGCTTTGGTTCACTCTTCCTTCAAAATATTGATATATAATCAATTAAACTATCTTATGTCCCTTCAAATGATCCTAGATTTGTTCTTGTATCATTGATCTACCCTTTTATCACAAAATAGTTGCAATTTCCGGGGTTCAATTAGGCTCTATATTTCTTGGAAATGTCAAATAGGGAATGTGGGATCCAACTATTGATTAATATCTTGAATGTGAGGGGGAAAACAATAAAAATATTTTAAAAGATCTTTTACATGAATTATTTTCCAAGGATCATTAATATGAATCTGGGGATACATATAAATTGATAAATCCATTATTATATAAATACATGAGACAATTTTCAATCACCAATTAGCGCATACCGATATAAGGGATCAATCCACACTATCTATTTAATCAAAAAGGTTAAAAATAAAAATTATGAGTCCTACATGGAGATTGAATTTTTGTTCATTGAATAATTTTCTCACTAACTATCCAAGGATTTCACTTTGTTCTCTACATCCTAATCTGCTCTGGTAAACAGTTATTTCATCGTTTGAGGTGATTCGACAACGAAAGAGGATGTAGAATCTTTGGAATTTTCCCAAGCTTTATGCGGATAACCCTGGATAATTCTCTAGGGATTTATTCTTATAGTATTTAATTTGGTTAAAAATGAATTAATTAATTAATTTTAAAAAATATTTATTTCACTGCTCATACAGTCAATGTGCGAGGAGTGTGAACACCTCCACACTGACCCATTTTGTGTATTGGTTATGGTAAACACTACTTTAAATACTTAACCAAGGTCTATTATTTCTAATATGAGCTCCGATTTAAGATTTATCTTGTTTTATTTAAGTATATGTGCATAGAAAATATAAAATACATTTAATATTTTAATAAAATTAATTCAAGGACCATTGTAACTCAAAATCATAAGCAATATTGGTGCCTAGATTTGGATACATATATATATATATATATATATATATATTTCAAAGCCTTTCAAGGAAAAAATGGGTCTCTAAAAATATCTCTTCATGAGTTGAATTTTTCAAAGAAGATTCATCCTCATCCTTGACCATGTATAGAATCAAAGGATGATTTGAAATGTGGATGGTGATTTAATTATCACCAATATATATATATGTTAGCTCTATATAAGGACATTCAATCCATTCCATGTATAAAATAAAATTATACCAAATGGATTATTAACTGGTATTATTGGATATTTAATAATAAATATTTTCTGTTGTGGAGTTATATTATTCATATCTAATAATTTAACTACTTGTAAATTTTTATCGATAAGATGATCTCCTAATTTTGCAGTGGGGTGAAAATAGTTCTACTTAACATGAATGACATAAAATAAAACATAACACCAAAATAAAATATTATTTATTTTATTATTGAATTAATAAACAACATCCTTTTTACTACATTATTATCAAGATTCCAATTAGTAGTTGTGATATAAAAATCCATTTCCCTACTCCTTTAGTTTTTGTGTAATTTTTTTAGGTTTCATTGAACAATCATTGATTTGGGAAAATATTTCAATAGTGGGTATATTCATTATAGTTCAAAAACTGGGCTAGAGGCTGAATTGTGTTGAAAACATCCTTTTATCCATCCCATTAGCGGGATTCTTCATCTCATTTCATCATTAAAAAGATTAATATCCTTCCTTCAACACTTGAAACACTACCTTATCCTCGGATACATCTTCCAAAAATTAGGGAAAGTGGGAAGTTGGATTAACTTTTCACTATTAGGATTATAAGATTATCCCCTAGAATTAAACTATATTTTCCACATCTTGTCTTATATCAAATGAGAATCATCAATATCAATCTCCACATTGAGGGAAAATATATGGATTTTCTCGTAGCTGTATAAGTTTCAAATTTCTATATCTTTTAAAAAAGTCAACATAAATAATTAAATCTTACATTCATCATCCATGACGAATCCAAAGTCATATAACAAAATCCTTTTCATGTGTTATTTATAACCACTAATTGATTCATGCTACTTTTTCCTTAGTCTATTGAATTTTCTGTTTATTTTAATACAGTGAGTTTAGTGAAATTAATTATTGTAAAATGATTTTTTAATCAACTAAATTCAATTGATATGGTTTCTTAATTTGTATTTTTATACTTAATTAGTTCCCAACACTGATAAAATTATCTCACTAGGAAATAAATGACCTGTATGACTTTCTCTTTTGCATAGAATTTTAGGAATGAGATAATATTCTCAATAGAGTTAATGAATTATTATTTAAATTGGGGGGGTCATAATATCCCTTAAATATAGGAAGGAAATTTCATATAAAGAACTAATCTGTAATATGTTCTCTCTTAGGAGAAATAGGGTGTTCAATGTGATTCATTCTGTTAATTATTACTCTAGATTTATTTTTTCAAGTACTTCCATGATGTTCTTGACTTTCACTCCTATAAAAATTGAAATTTCATTAGGTAAATCATAACATTGACCATAACATATATTATTAACAAGATTTCTCCCATTTCTTGATAGATTTTAAAAATATATATATTTTAGAATTAAGACATATGATTTAATAATAATATATAAAAGTAAAAACTATTAACCTTTAAAAGTGAATTATGTAACCTAACATATGAATCTCTATGTTTCCTTCTATATTATCCATGGTCCATTTCTTATTATTTTCTCTAACCTATTATTATATTCAAATCATCTACTGGTATTTAATGTGTGTATGATTGTTTTTAATCAAATCCCATGGGAATGTCGAACAATGTGTGAAATCCTAAGTCCACTCAGCTTACACTGAGTGAAGATCATAATGAAACTCAGCCAATTTTTTCAGGTTGATTACCCTTAGGTATATCTATGAAATAGAAACATCCACATTCTATTATCCAAATAAGGATGTTATTTCATGGATACTATACACTCTACAAATTTCCAAAAATTTACGATTCTTTCCTTAAAATAATACAAATGGTATTATTTAAAGTTTTCTTAATTCTAATCCACATAAATATTTAGACTATTCTTTGATACCCACTATAAAAACCCATATTTCTAATCCATATCATAAAAACATAGTAATCTAGAGGTTTAGCATCTTTGAAAAATTAGATACACAATACATTAACTTAAAATAATATAGAAAACGATATTTAAAATCTCTATAATGTGCTCTTAGTTTCATTTGAACTCTTAGAACCATACAAGATAACCTGCGGACATACAAAATAAATGAGGTGAGACATAAATCACATTATGAAAATGATAAAGGATAACATCATGGAAAGATAATTCATGTGCGTTATGAGGCATATCATGATAATATAAAAATGTTAGAATAATATATGTAAACATTGATGCATGACATGGTCGGATGATATCATAAGATCAAGGCATCATAGGAAATTTTCCACAATATAGAATGTAAAATCATAAGAAAAAGTTGAGTATAACATCCAAGATACTATAATATAGTGTGCCTAGGCTTACCACCCATACACCCTACATGATATCTAATGCATTGAAAACATTACACAATGTATTGGAACACTAATATGATGCACCCTTTATATGCTTAGCACTACTTGTGTAATATTGATCAAATAACATAAGAATAAATTTAATCATTCCAATTATTTAATTAAGGAATGTGGGTTTCATACATGAAAATCCAATATAACTGAAGTATTTTAATATCTTCATTAATAATATTATCCCATCCCAATTAAATACTTTGAGAGGGAGAGGTTGAATATATGTATGATAGATTAAAACTATTACCCTTTCAGATCTGATTTCTTTATTAAGAAAAAAACTCTTCTCTCCCTTTCCCATAAAATTTTATGAAAAGAAATGAAAAAATTCATAGGACATTATATTTTTAGTTAGATCACTTACACTGGAATATATCCAAGGATCATATAAAGGTGATGTGCCTATATATGAAATCAACAAAAGTTTAATTCTGTGACAATGTTTTTAGTAGGATTACTATCTATCCTCATATAAAACCAATCACAATTTGAAATCTCACTACACTCATAACTATTTACTTTTCACCACTTCTTTATAAAATACCATTGTAGATCTGAAACACATCATAAACATTTCACGCATGAGAATGGCATGAAGTTATGCTTTCACCTGATAGAGAAAGTACACTTCACCATGTGGTTTTTACCTTGTAGATAAGACCCCTCAAAAGTTTTTTATATTCCTTTAAAAAAATCATTAATCCCTTTAATAAATTCCTTAAAGTGCATAAAATTAGTTCTTCACAAGCCCCTTTTCCTTTGTGAACTGCAGAACCCCACAAACACCATATAGAAACTGATTTTTTTTTGAAGATTTTCTCCTTCGAAATTTGTGACATATTTGACCTCCTATCCATTGTGGAAAACTATTCCCCCAAAACACCATTTCAAAACTTCTTTCAGACATAGAAAAATCATCTTAGCGATAATGCTCCATACTAAAATTTTTTCTATGTAAATGATGTGGTTATGGGTCCATTATATAAGAAACTCTATCTAAAAAACCCACTAAAAATTAAAAAAACAACCTATAAAGATTGGTTGTTACTATGTTATACACTTTATATGTGCTTTATATAGTGAAATATTTCTTTATGGTGGCTTCCTCCCCCGATAAATGAAAAAAAAAACTATGTGGTTCTCAAATCGCAAAGTTATATGTGAAAATCATACAATGTGATTCTCTTTAAATCATATCCTTCAACTGAATATGAAAAACCTTTATGATTTCAAAAAATAAACCTTCGTCACCCATAAATGATACACCCATTTGTGGTTCACATTTCATAATATCTATGTAGAAATCAATAATTTTTTGATTTTTTTATTGTTCAGAAAACCCCATATGCAGTTCACATAGAAATAATTATATGTGGTCCATATCAATATGAAATCATTTATCCACCATATTTTCCATCCATATTCTATATGGGGATACTTCATTTTGTATAAAATTACTCTTAATTTAGAGTACCAAATAAAAAAATGTACAAAACACATTTCTTTGGAAACAACCTTGTTGGAATGTTGTCAAACGGCATTGTCCACAAACAAAAAAACTCAAAAAACATAAAATTTATCTTAAGAGATTTTTTCCCAAAAACTAAATTTGAAATAAAGTAGGGTTGTTATTCACAACATAATTTTATGACATGGAAACATTAAGGGATACTTTCAGAAGCATAACATGAGTAAATAAAAGGTCTTGTATGAGATTAAATAGAGAAAAGGGTACTATTTCATTAATAAGGTATCATTTAGATATTATTGGTTGATTGTAAACACATGATAAAATAATTGATTAGATGTAAAAAAATTCTTATAATAAATAATTTAGTTAACATGATAATAGGAGGTAGAGAATGCCTTAGCTTCCTTGGTAAGTTCTTAAATTTTAGGAAGAACTCCATAAAAAACATAAGAACCCCTTGGGAGGAATATGGAGATAGATAATGAAAGGAAATTCAAGTTAAAAGTATTTGTACTGATGAGTAGTGGGATAATGGGTCGGTATTTATAGAGAAATAGTAGATATTTTTTATTCATTTATAAATATAAATATTGTACTCTAATTTACAAAAATTTAAAAACCAGTAACTTTATGATGGTATTAGCCCCATGTTTCTACAATGTATAAGAATTTTTTTTAAATTTAATACTATAATAAATGAAATCCAATAAATAATACCATTTTTTGTGGTAAGGATTCTTTTTTATAAATAATTTTTTTTAAACCATTAAAATACTGGTAATGTTTTTTAAGATTTATTATAGGTTTGGAAAATTAATATTATCAAATTAAAATATGTTATTTAACTGAATAATTTTACATCTGGTAGATAAATATTATTATAATATTTAATATGACACATTTCATTCATTATGATGTTATAATAATTTTCTTATATTTATACCATATTCATTTTTACCTAAAAATTACATTATCTTATATAATAAAGAAACAATTCCTCATTGTATAATTTCTATGTGATGATTTCGAAAGTTCCATTTATTTTATCAATATTATTTTTTAAAAATGGAATATTTAATTTTTATATATCAATTATTATTTGATGAAAAATACTAGTTATTATGACATATTCATCTTTGAAAACCTTATAAATATTAGATGGAATTTTATAAAATTATATATTATATTCAAATAATTATTTTCTTGTTAGACAATTTCTTGAAAAAAAACCTTTATTTAAAATTAATGATTATTTCATAAAAGAGTATTATAATTGAAATATTTTTTCTAAAAATATTCAATTTTTTTCTTGCAAAAAATTATTTCTCATATTTCTCTTTTATTTATGTTTATTATATATAAAATAATAGCAGAAATGGGATTGGAGAAACCAATATTTCATTTATAAAAGAAAAGTTACACATTTATAATACTAAGTACTAGATACATAATAACTTATTACACCAACATAAACCCTAAGGGTAAGGTGTGTTATGGTGTTACATTAATGGGGGTGGTTGGATAAAAATATATTGAGATGTGACTTCAATAATATTAGAGTTATCCAAAAATATATTCTTCTCATGTATCATTTATTGAGTCCCAATTTGAGATTTTGTTATGGGTGAACCCTAGTGTCACAATCTCCCTTAAGATTTGTGATTAATGAGCCTCATAAGGTATTCTCAAACTGGTTGAGGGTGTCACTTATTCCTTCTATGTCAATTAGATTTTATTTATTACTCTATATATACTAATCATAATGGTCAATTTATAATTTATACATTACCAATAGTTATAAGGATTAATAGTCATTATTCCCAATAGTCACATTGCTGATATATTTTATAATATTAAAAAATTATTCTTCATTTTTCTTGTGTCAAGTGTGTGTTCTATATTATACTACATTACTAAATTGGACACATAATTATTTATAAGGAAAATTAATAATCTATGGGTCATTACACAATCAAGGTAGAACTATTAGTTATTTTCATTGTTCTCAACCTTTTTATGTTTGAGTTATTCCTTAATAACTAGAATCTTTTCAAATAAAAATGTATGATAATGCTGTTAAGAAATATAAATTTATATATGTTAAAGTAAAATATTTTCAATAACACTAAATATGGATTGTTACCATATCGTATGAAATGTCTAAATTAATTCATGAAATTATTTTCTAGCATGCATTTATTATTTCAGGTTATAATTTTTTTATGGAATTTACTTGTAGTATTATTTTATTAATTTTTTTATAATAAATAACTTATTCAAATATTTTTATTATTATTCTCATTTTTTTGTTATAAATTTGAAAACAAATCACACCATTTTTCCTTTCAACGACCCTACAATGACTATTGAGTTAAATCTTCTTCTCATACCCCATATTCTACAATGTAATTGAACCCTATTTTTAATGTATAGGATTTAGACTAAACACCACTCATTAGTTTCATCCTCCCACTTCTTAGTGTTTTGATCCATTTATGGGTGTAAGGTGTAATGATGATGAAAAATTAATTACATTGGTTTTCTTTGGCTATCAACTGTGTGATGATGGTATTCCATTGAGGTTTTGGGAATTAGATTCAATAAAGGGGATGAAAATGACTAATGGTAGAAAGAAATATTGAAAATATATCCATAAATTGATATAGTTGTATCCTAAGTCATTGGTATGGAACAATATTGGAGGTGATCCCAGTGGTGGGGGAGACAGATTTGGGTTCTCTATGAAATTTAGTTAATTGATTGTTTTGGAATTCTAGTATATAAACTACTACATGAATTTTAGTCCTCTAGGTCATATACATTGTATGTATTCATTTACCAATTTCCATAGTAATAAATCTCACATGAGATGCATATATGAGATACACACCATGTAAAAGAGAATCTATGATACTAAAGTGATGAGTTATTATAAAAATCATATTCCCCGTGATGATGGATCACATACCATGTATCTTGAGAATGAGTGCCTCAATGTTTACCCAAGTACATTACAAGGTATGAATTTGGTTATACATATCATGTGGTACATATAGCATGTTGTTTTCAGCTATATAGATTCCTCAACATGTAAATAGAGTATACACTAACCAGACTGTGCGGTATTACACACCATGTACCCATCTAGATGAACCGTATAGGCCAATCCCACAAAAACTAGGTAGTGGGTGTATATAAAAAGTTATTTTTAGAAGAATATATACAATATACCATAATTTAAATTTATTATATTTTTCCTCCATTGTTTTTTTCACAACTTCTATATCTTGTATTGGAAATGGGCATATGTGTAGTATTTTCTGATGATTTTTTACATTGAACATAAAGGGATATATCTATTTGTCATCAAAAGGTTTTTCTATAGAACATTTTAAATTATTTTATTTAGATTTATTGAGTTTATGGTGGGTATACAATGGAATATTTGTTATACACACAGGTTTAGTAAACCACTAAAAACACAACTGTTCCAGGGAATGGGTCATCCATATACTTTGTCTAGTAGGTAACCCCACAAAGTGATATGACATGGGTCCTTCACTTATAGAGTAGGTGACCCCTTGAAAAATTATCAATATATATGATTATATGTGGTACCACTATAGGATTTAGTATCTCATCAAATACTATACACACCCTTCAATGAGGTGTAGTCCACCCCTAATTTTTTAGTAGGATGTGATGGATTTCTTAGAAGATGTGTTGTTCGAATGATATGGGTCTGGTTGTGTTTCAATTTTCCATGTTCTCTTCAGAGGTCTATTTATAAAGATATGATCCATAAATACAATTTTACCATCTATCATTGGAAATCATATCCCTTAAAGAATATATAATATTAAACTATTTTTAGATGAACTGTTGTGTTATTACCCTTTTCTGTTTTTTGGTCATCCTAGAGGATGTATCTATATTGAAATTATCATGGGCATCGTGCTTGTAGGCATTGTGTCTTAGAATATGGTGCATAGTTCAGTGCTAAAATTAGAGGGAGCAGTTTTAGAGATGATATAAAAATGAAGGATATTGTTACTGGTTCAACTCAATTTATTCTATAATTTTAGATTACCTATTCTAGTTTTTAATTGTCGGTATTCATCATGGGTTGTTGGGCCTTTTATCATATCATTATTTTTATAGACTCATTTATTATACAATTGGGATATCCTATTTGTCTAATGATGTTGGATATTTACCTATCTTGTATTCTTATATATTATTTCAAGGATATTTTTTATACGAGTTATATAAGAGAAGGAATCCCATATATGGAATATTCGTTATTTATGCTAGTTTACACACTTTTTCCTATCAAAGGTTGTCTTGAGGTAGCACACAAAGCGTACTACTGACCAAATCTAGGTCATGGTGGGTTGGGTGATATTAAAACAAAATAGAAAAAATATTATGGTAATTCTTAATTTCAAATATCTAGAAGGAGTTATTTATATACTGATAACTATGTTATGTTTCTTGTTTATTGAAAATAATAATATTTTTTTAAATCACCATGACACTAAAAATCTCGATGGTGTGAGATCATTTCAAAACATTTCCCAAAAGGTATCTCACCTTTTCAAACACACTAAAAATTATTTTTCTACAATCCAAGAATTGTTCAGGGATAAATTAAAATTTTAAAATTTTTTATCAAGAAATAATATTTTATTTCATTAATTAATGTTTCATTCAAATAATCACCATGAAATATTCATTCAATTAAAATGAATGTTATTAATCTAATATAATTGAAATGGGTGTAAAATCTAATTATAGGTAAATTAATTTATGACAAAAATCCATACTATTATAGGTGTATTATTTAAAATCATGATTTATTAAATATTATAAAATAAGTTATAGTGATATTTTAGGGTTGGTTTTTAAATTATATAAAATGGTTATCATAGTTGAGGCCCTACTACTTAAAACCATTTAATTAAATTATATATTAGATAGTGGCTAATGATACAATTTTAATTGATACATATATATCCTAATAATATTACATAGATGTATAGAAATATTTCTATTTATTTATAGAGTGAATAATAAATTATTATTACTTATAAATTTTAATACAATGAAAATATAATATATTCATATTGATGTATTACATTTTATTAATTTTTATTCTAATAATATATATAATGTTTAACATAATAAATAATCATTATTTGTATTGGTTCCATAACATAAAAGATGAATATGTGTGACTTTCTTCTATACAGATATTACATTAGAAGACTTTATAATTGTATAATGTTGATGTTTCATACTGAAATGACTCTATTATTTATTTTTTCCCACATTTCAAATATTTTTAAATATAAAATGTTTAAATTATTATTGTTTTTAATAATAATTAATATTTTAATTGGAAATATAAATTTCATTTATGTAATTTAATTAGAATCATTCCATTTATATCCCATTAGTTAATTTCATTAAACTAAAGACAATGATTTATTTTTTATAATTCAAATGTTGTGGTGTCCGATAAAAATTGTTGAATATTTTGAATTAAAATAATTATTGTGAACATCAATAACTCTTCCATACTGATATAAGGATAATGAGGTTTTGGATCAAAATTCTCACTATCTAGGAGGATGATATTTTTTCATATAATAATGGGGTTAAATTTTATTCCATTTCTTATATTTTTCTGTGTAGAATTTTAGTTTATTTTTATCTCTACCTAACACATGAATGATTTTTTACATGCAATTTTCTTGTGATACATATTGGTATATTATGAATACTGCCATAAAATATTTGACAATAGATGTTTGAAAAAAATCATTATATGAATATAAATTATATACTAACCTGATTAAAATTAGTTAATTTTTTTTTAAAAAGTAATTCATCTAAAAACTTCCTAGATAATTCGAATACCAAAAAAATCATAAGGATTTAAATATATAATGATTTAAAATATATCAAGAACCCAATAACATAAATATATATTTTAGGCCATATATGGGTCCCATTTATTATATTCATTAATGAATACAGGATATATATTATCACGAGAGAATATGGTGAAAATATTTAACTATGAGACAGGGGTTACTCTTGGACAAGTGAGAATATTTGGATTTTGTTATAAGAGGAGTATGGGAATGTTGTTGTGCACTTAATTATCCAAGAGTAATAAATGATATGATTGTTATTATTACTAACATAACAATATATGTGATGTGATAATTTACTTAAAAAGATAAAAATAATCTGAAATATGGATTAGAGCACACTAATAGATATTATATAAATATTTCTTCATTTTCATTAGAGAATAATCAAGAAAAATTATTTTGTTAAAAATATATAAAATGTGATACTCACACAATAAATATATTTTGTTTTATATCATAATGTAAATAATGGATTATGTATTTAGTTACTGATATTCATTTAAGGCTTGTTTTTTAAACATAGTTATTTTATTATAGCTTAGAAAATTTTCCTAGTTATAAATATAATAATGATGATGATAATTATATCTAAATTTCAATGAATTTTTTTTTGAATTTTTAATCATGGGAAAATAAAATTGGTTATACATCCCATGTATGTATCTGTTTATAAGGGCTTATAAACTAGATATAATTGGATTATGAAAAATTGGATCAATTTTCGGAATGTGGTGTACTAGTTGTTTTATTGGAGTTACATACATACAATAAACATCAACCTAGTGGATTAGTTTTTAAATTTTATATGCACCACATGAGATATTCTTGACCACTAACGGGGGGTTTGATTTCTGTAAAATAAGAATATTTGAAATGAAATTATTAATATTTTAGTTAAACTAATTAATGAATAAAATCAATTAAAAATTAAAAGATATTTAGTGTGGGATGAAATACACATAATACAAGATATATTTAACATGTTTCACACAACATTTTTGCTGGTCATGTTAAATTTGGTGCCCATGATTTCAATATTTCTATCTTGGATATTATATTATTATCAAAATTAACAAAAAGAAAGTTGTAGGAATATAAATGTGAAATCATAGAACATGTAAGAAAGAAAATAGAAGTTATAGACTGATCTATCCTTAGAAGTCCCCCTCAAGTTCCTCAAATGATGGATCGATTGTTCCCTTATGTTCCTCTCACCAAACCTAACTTAAATCACACAATAATTGTCTTTATAAGGTTTAACCATATCTCTAATATTTTTGTTCAATTTTATGAAAACACACACAATATAAGAAAAATAAAGTGACATAGTTTATTGGGGGGGTTTTCCATGGTGTGAAAATGATGGTCAAATATAAATTTGAAAACGAGAGATGAATATCTCATTAATTACTATTTTATGCCTATTATTTCCTCTAGAGTATATATCCAAAATCACCAATGATATTATTTAGATGACCATGAAATGTTTTTCACGTCTATAATAAGAAATAACCACTTCCATAAGTATTTCCTACTTGGGCCTATAATATAAATACTTTCATTCGATTATGTTATGTTTCATACAAATGTTTTAATTACATTTTTTTTATTAAACCATGATTATTTTATATCTCCTCGTGGATATTTTTAATGAATATTTGAATTTTAGTACTACGATTAGTTTTACCATAAGAGTTTCTAACAGAGATTATAATGTGGTGGATATGTGTATGATGTGGTCTAGCTTCCCCATGGTTATTCTTTATAAATAAATTATACTAATACTGTTATGAAATATTAATTTCTATTAAATCATTCTATTTTCATTTTGATCACACTAACCATAATTGTTTTGATGAACATAATGAGTTTGTTTTTATCATCCCAAAATATCTTTATTCCAATGAATAAGAACTATGTTTCAATGAGTCTTCTCCATGAGAATCTTTATATGAAATACAAGATGGTAATATTAAGTACTCATAGTAATATCTTAATGATATAGTTATCTAAACACTAAAACATTGGATAGAATAATATTTTTTATATTTATACAACCCTAAATGAAAATATCAATTCTATGTTTAGCAATTCTCAATTGAGTTATTATTTTATAAATATTTATTACTGTTTTCCTGAATTTCATTAATATTATCCATATCTGAGTGCTTATCTAAGTGCTTATTACTGTTTTTGAAAACATGCTTACAAACAATGATCTCACAATCAAACATTATATTCCTATAATTCATGTCTTCACCTTCATGGAAAAATGTATCCCACATACCATCCAAAATACACTTAAATATTCCCCCTTTTCCATAAATACTATGGAATGAAACAAGGAAAATAAAATAATTAACTTTCTAGGAGTTTATGTTAAAATTAACACCTAACAATATTATCAAGTGATAAAATGTATCCTTTATTAGGGTATTCATCAAGATATTCAGTAATTTTTTCTTAATTGAAAAAAATCCAATGAAAAGATACATATGTTCCCTTCCATAAACCTAGAAGCCTTATCATTTTAGTCATTGATAGTGAATCCACAATAATAAAAACATATTTTATTCTAAATGTGACCAATTATTCATTCTTTGAGTTATAAAGATTGACCCTTCCACTAATAATTAAGGAACATATAAATGTTACCATTCTATATTTGATTCTTCATTCTAAAAAAAATTCAGAATATCTATAAGGATATAATGAAAGTAATATATATACCCAAATCCTTAATTTAAATTGACATTTCAAAATATAAATATTATTTTTCCAACTATAATATGTGAATCACTTTGATTTCTTAATAATAATTCAAAAATATTTAAGGTAAATACATTAACAAGTTTATCATTTTTTAGGTAATGTAGGATTTCAGTAATACATCAAAATACTTTTGATTCTTTCTCCTTGTTTTTTCATCTAAAAACTTTATTCATCAATTATATTAGATTTGATACATCACTTAATTATTCCATTCTAGACCAATTCAAAAATTCACATGCATTCGTATCTTATTATATAATGATATAATATTATTCCTTCATGAATTTAAAATATCAAAATAATTACATCTAAACGAACATTGAAATTTTGAAAAGAATTTTTATTTTGAAATAAAATCATTCACAACATATCACATTATTTTTAGAAAAAATAAAGATACTGTCATACATAATCACAATGATTGAGTTTGTGTCATCTTCATTGAAATGTAAATTTTGGTCTATATTTTGGCATGATTTGCGTCATAATAGGAAGGAAAAAATGGTCTGATAGATAGTATACAATTGTATGTTATTATGTCATGTTTTACATCAGGATCTACATTATGGTTTTGACCTAAGGTGCATCATGTACCTATTTTTTGTGTGATATGTCACACCAGTACTAGACAATTTATCCCTTGTTTTATGCCTCAAAGAAGGCTCCACAGTTCACTGGTCCTGACTGGCCATTGTAGGGGGTAAAGTGTTTTTTGCAATTGACCTGCATTGGGTATCATGTTCTCAGATGGTCTCCAACAAGTTTATTCATGGAGCTAGACTCACCCGAAAAACCTTCTATCGATGATTTATGGACCTTATTTCCAAAGGCAGGAGCTCATTGGATAATTATTTGGCAAACTACACTTAAGGACACCATTTGTTAAGAGAATGGGAGGTCACGATCATCATAACTTTTGGGGGGGTGGAAATTTTGGCTACTATGGGACTCTCTTATAGATTTTAGAAATTATTATATGTTCTTGAATCATTTTTTTGTTCCCAATCATATGTCCTCATATTACCCATGGGTTTCAAAACCATTAAATGATATACATGGATAAGTAATTGATGAGGCAATGCTAGTTTAATACATGTGTTGATTTGCTCTAGAGTTTATAATAATATAGGGGAGGAAGGTTGTTTCTCTTTCGAGATCGAGACCCTAAGATGGTCTTCTTATGTATCCTCATGAGATGAATCAGAACCCACATTGTTCGTTGCTTCTTAATGGGACACATCACCTTTTATTATCATGTGATGAGGACCAATCCATACAATTTAACATAATGCATCTAGGACATCTAAGTAGAATATTCATAGTCCGGATTTCATTTGGGACATACGATGAAGTGGCCCAGGATGCTAAGAAGAGGCATGGTCTCATAGGTGGATATGTCCCTACTGGGGATATGTCCTGATGAACACTAGGGTGATTTTGGTTTCGGGTTTTGACCTCAATGAGGCTTCATACATATCCCAGTTAGTTGGGAATAAAATCCCTCATAGTTCGGTATGAGTTGCTTCTTATACCATAGAGGAGGTCATGTTTGTGGGGGGACTAATTGGGTGTTATCCTTTGAAATGGATCCCCATTGAGCTCCAGCCTTTATACATGAATCATGCATATCATGTTTGGGGGAGGAATGATATTTCTCATAGTTCATTTTATGTTGGGGACTGTACAATAGAGGATGCCCATTTTTTGGGTGTATGACTGGGGATTAAACATTGAAATGGATCCCCATTGAGCTTAGTCATTTATATAGTCATCATACATATCCTATTTTGGGAAAGAATCAGAGTTATCGTTGTTCATTTCATTTGAGGCTTATATCTAGGAGGAGGCCCATTTAAGGGGGAAATTGAATTGATCGGGGATTGTACAATCTAGGAGGCCAACATTTTAGGGCTATGTGTATTTCATGATTTCCACCAACCTCTTAGTCCACATGATTCATGCTCGGTGTGAGAAACTAGAAGAGGTAGTGGATCTGTATATTGTACATCCCACATCATATGCTGAAAGGTAGTACTACAACTCAAAGAGAGAAAGAGGGGGGGATTTGAACATATGAATACCTCTGTTCTGTTTTTATACCCCCGATAGGAATATTAACCTATCTATGTACACCCCGGGAGGAGGTAGATATGAGAACTGATGCAACATCTTGTAAGAATAGGAAGGGGATAACCTCAGTGGGAGTAACCTTGTGGATTCCATATGGTGTATACTACAAGTTAATGTCATATATCTTGGACAAAGGAATCATAGTTTAATGTCATGTTGTTTGGAATAATACCATATAATTTAACATCATTGGGTCATGATGATTTGGGGTCTTGCAGTTTAAGGTTATAATATGAAAACAATATGTTATTGAAAAAAAAGTAATAATTAGATAATCAGACTAGGATGTTTTGAAATTCCTGAAACATGAGAGGGATGTAATGTGTAAACCATGATTTGTGGATTCTCTTATTACGAGAAATGATATGGGGGAATGGAAGTCATTGTAGGGTATGGATTTAGGAATGTCCTCTTTAGAGGATGAATTTTTCTCTAGTTGACAAGCCTCATCTATGGGAAACATATGAAGAGCCACTAGGGAATTGTGTGAATAGTCAAGAAGAGGTGTCCACAGGACACTAACCATCCATTTCCGATGGCTAAGGAGGTTTATAAAGATCTTTAATTGGTTGGGTCACCGAGTTTGATGGATAAATATGGGTGTGTCTAAGAATGTGAAAATCATTCAGACCATGATTGACTATGAGGTTCTGAACCAACCTATCATTGGAGGAAAGTCATGAGGTTATCACATTCTCACGAGTTGTAGCTCGAATCATGATGCTTAAGGGATGTATGTTGGGGTGGCACAAGTGTGCAATGGAAAATTTCATCTACCCATCCCAAAATGGTTGTGGTGCGACTATAATTTTTTCATGGGGGTTATTGATGGTAGCAAAGGGACCAGCTAGGTGGGCTGGGACTAGAGCCTGACACTGATCCTGAGCAGAAGTGCGGGCACGAAGTCCCCGCAGTAATGACCAATGTGAGTGAAGAATTATTTCACATAATAGATAGTCCACATAGGATGGTCTGCAAGGGAGATATCCCCATAGGTGTTTCCACATAGGATCTAGGCTCATTGGGATGGCCTCGAACTGTCGGAAACATAGAATCATCCATGAAGGGCGGTCCATGAAGCATTTTCCACACTAGGTCATCTGAATTATGTGTTGTCTATATATGATCATCCGTGAACCATTTTCCATATACCAGATTCCTCTTAAATTTTTATTTTAAGGGTCTTCCTCAAACCCCTTTCTATGTAGGAGGATATGTGTACTATTATTTATTCACTTGCTGGGTTCATAAATGATTCCTAATTTCTACAAAATACATAGCCATTGAGTATTATATTTCGTGGAGGGTCTTCCTCATACCATTAACTGAATGGAGTCTGTGAAGGGACACTAGAATATAGTTGATGATATGGATTCTATGAACTATTTTCGGTTTTTAAGGGATTCCCCCTAACCCTTTATGTTTTTCTACATGCTTTGTCGCTTTGTCTCCCATCCAGGGAGCTCTTTTCTACTCCCATATTTCGTTCCCATTGGTGTCCTTTTATAGAGGGGCGTGGTAGCTGGATCGATGGGCTGCGAAGAACCTTTTTGGAAATCCCACAGCGAGCATAGTCGTTAGGGGGAATCATTTTCAAGGGATGGTGATGTCATCTCATCCCACAAACCCCTTAGTTCATGGGGGGTATTGTAAACATGGGTGATATTCTCCGCCTTCATTCTCCCAATGACATGATTCACAGGGGGCGTCATATGTGGGTGAGGAATTCTCCACCACCATTTTTCCAATGACACCATTTGTGGGAGCCGATACCGTCATATTTATTCTGTAAACCATTTTGGTTTGCATACGGTATTTTCAATAGACAAACCACCATGTGCTGTAGTGGTCCATGAAGGAATGTTCATTTTTTGTTCTCCATTTCTTAGAGTGTTTTTCTTCAATCATCTTCAGAATTTTATTTCTATGCTTTGACGAGTTTGATGGAATTTTCATCATCTTGAATGTGGAAGTTTTGGGACCCAATAGTCTACCTTAATATTCATAAAATTGATTCTCATTAAATAACTATATTACAATTAATACCCTTATTTGGTTATATACATTATCTCGTAATATGATTTAGTCGGCATATAAACTTCAGAACCATCATCATCAAAGGTATAACCTTTAGATTATTCAATATAATCCTTTAAAAAAATTCATCATTCCAGAACAATGAAATCGCATTAATTTGAAATAAATTATAATTCCATTGAAAAAACTTTTTAGCTAAAATATAAGTTATTTAAATCCTTTTACCTTGAGAAAACCATTCATCATAATATATAACCATAATTTGAGTGGTTTTAATGGATACAAGATGGTATTTAATCTATGCCACTTCCCCTTACCAATTGAATTTGTTATGAATAACCCACTTTTTCCAAATAATATTCTTTTTACGAGGAAATGAAACTAACTCCCTAGTTTCATTTTTCTATATATTATTCCCCTACACCCCTAGCATTAAAATTTAATCATCATGCTAAATTTCTTTATCAACACTCCTTGGATCAATATGTGATGGAAATAACGTATGATTAGAATTTATTAGACATCTCTATGTTCAGAAAACATTAAAACCAAATCCAATATTTATTAAAACTATAAATGTTTTATATCAATTATTAACTTAGTTAATCCATTAATAGATCCTTACTTATCAATAAAAATATTATAATCATTTTGGTTATTTTAATAATATTCTACTATAACCAATTATGTCCCATTCTTTCTATCTTGATCTCTATAATTTTCAATAATATAATCATTAATGGTTAATGAATTTTTTGATATACCATGATACACGATATCAAAAATATAATGGATGTTGATTATTTCCTTCAAATTCATGTTATGACTTTGGAAACATTATCAACTAGATTTATAGCCTTGAAATATCCCCCATAAGCTCAGTCATTAAATTTGTTTAAGGTTCACCCTTTACATTTTATGAAACATGAGATCTAAAAAAATTAAATTCATAAATTTTAACTTCTTATGAAACCACTTTTCATATGAGAGATTAAATTTTTTTAAAGTAACCACTAACATATATTATAGGCATATTTAATTCATTCCTATTTCAAAATTATTTATGAAGTTCCATTTATAGATAATATGGTTCTTTGCATGTCCACTAGTCTCTGGGTTTTCCATTATGCTACTCCATTTTATTAAGTTTTTTGGACTGTTATAATCATTTTTCATACCATGTTTCTAAGGATATTTTTTATTGTATTAATTATTGAATTTAGATCCATTATCAGTTAGAAATATTTTTACAGAACATTAAATATTTTTTTAGATAATTTATTAAAAATATTAAACCTCTCAAGAGAGTGTGGTTTACTGTACATAACTTTAACATAAGTAATATCAGTAAAAATGATAAATAAAATTAGAGAACCTATTAGGGATTTGATATATTTCTCCTTTCCTAATTTTCCCTTATTATTTACAGAATCCTCTCTCTTCATATCATAGGAAATCTAGATATTATTGATATAATCAATGTTAAAATATTATCAATATATATATTCTACCGAATAAATTATTTCATAAAACTATTATAGATGAATTATCATCTGATTTTCCCCACCATGTAATTATTATAAATCAATCTATTAAATTTGTATCAAACTAAAAATTTTGTTCACTCAAATGAAAAACCTATCCACCAATTCATCTTCTTCTTTCTGAAAATCATTAAATTGAGTAATTCATGGTTTTAATTATTACTCCTTGAATTTATTATCTTTGCTATAAATATCATAGAGTATTTTCAAAATTATTTTCAATATTTTAAATCCCTTGAATAATGTTATTTATTTAATATAAAGGGATGGAAGCACCAAAATGAATGATATCCTATTTCATTAAACATTTTTTTCTTATAAAGTAAAGGATTTTATAAATTTTAGAATATTCACACCATTATTAGTGATATAATGAACATCTATGAAAATATATAGAAGATACATAAAAATAATAATTTTATATAGATGAAATCTTTTTTCATTAATATTGGGAGAACCTTTTATGTACAAATTCAATCTATAAATAATAAATTAGTATAAAGTAATGGTAATAAAATAAACATGAATCCCTTATAATACCTAGAACTTCTAATCTTTTTGATAGGATTTTTAGAATATTATTTATGAAAATATGACTAATATCTTCAGAAATATCCATTTTCTAATAATGAATGATAGTTTCAAGGAGTAAAATTAAATGTATTGGGGGTTGGGGGAGGTGAATATAGGGTTATCAATGTAACTCTCCAACCCCAGAATCTTAGAGCCAATTCAATACTGTATTACATTTTCATGATTAAAAGTAATGAAATCATGAAGGACTGATCAGTTTTGTAGTTTTGGAAAACTATATTACTTACATGATACCCATATTACAAGGGTGAATGGGAAATAAAACATGACACATAATAAAATTATATGGAAATTATCAGTGGAATGTAATTAAAATGTTTATTCTTTATAACATGGGAAAAAACACAATATGTGTGCGATAAAATGCTCAGTAAGGGTAAGTAAATTTGATGAAATAATTAATTATTAAGAATACTTGAAATGGAGATGTAAATAACTAAAAAAACATAACATCTAAATAACTATATAAATAAATATCAATATGGAAAAGGTAATAAAAAATTCCATTTAATCAATAAACCAAGAATATATTACATCCATTTATATGTCAAAGAAAAAATATAATGGATAAATAATAACTAAATATAATTGGGGGAATGATTAATCATTGGAAGACATGTTTCCTAGGTACATGTTACCTTTACCATCAACACATCCAAAAAGTCCTTTATAACATTTTCTTTAAAAACCCATCTAATTTTTTCAACTGATTCCTCTCATGCCACTACCAATGCATCAAGGGGATATCGATAATTAGGCCCGATTAATGTTGTACATGTACATTTAATTCTTAATTTATCATGAAATTGTTTTAAATAAACAATTTTTCGCCTCAAATATCCATATTGAATAATATATACAAATTTATCAATAATTCCCCAATAAATCAAATAAATATAACAGTGAACATCGTATGTAAAAATGTTATATTGTTTAGGATATAATAATACACATTGCGTGAGAGTATGGATATTTAATAATAGTATAATTTACCAAAAAATACTCATAAGGATGTGGGTTTTTCCAAAAAAATTCAATAATTACAAAAGAAATTAAGATTTCAAAGGTAATCATTAAATACATTCTTGAAGAAAATAATCATTAAATATTCTAAAGTGTCCCATTCCACTTTCAATCACTTGGATCATAATCCAAATGAAGGAATAAAATTAAAATAGTGTTTTCAATACCATGAATATAAAATTTTTCATGATATAATATATAAAAATAGGTTGTATATACACCTCACAAAAGAAGTAAGTGGTGAACAAGACATATATCTCACAAATGTAAAAAGTGAGATCATAATACCTTACATTGAGCTCAACTTGTCATGTGGGACTTTATATTACCCAATAGTAAACATATTTTAATTATTTACTTTATGTAGATCATTTTTGAAATATATCATTAATTGTTTTCACATATTACAATGTTGTAAACAATAACTTAAACAATGAATTTTACCTCGTGTGTTTCCACCATATACTGTTTATGTGTCAGAAACAACATTATTTGGTCGACTATGGTCAAAGGGGGGATTATATAGAAATATGTAGAATTATAATCATGGAATACTTATCATATTTATAGAAGAAGAAAACTTTTAAAACCTATCATTAAATATGGTTATGAAAAATGAACTATTGTTACAATCACGGAGATAGTAGGTTGTATGTACGCATGACTAACATTCCCAGTTTTTTGTTATCGTTATGGAAAGAAGATATGAAATGGTATATATTTAAATAAAGATATCTATATCATAAATAAAATTTTAATTATTCATCTGTATTTATATTTATAATTAGTGTGATGTAAAATTAATCACATTGTGTCGGGAAGGCGGTAGTCCACCACTCTACGACCGATGATATCATATTTTAGTATGTGCAAAAAGGGTAATAAAGAAAATGATAGATTTTATTTAAAAAAGGTAAATATTTCATTAATATTATATATATGAGAATTATGTCACATATTTTTAATTAAAACCATAATTTAAATGTTCCATGTATAGTGTGAATGAGGCACATTGCTTTGAGGAGGCAGTAGTCCACACGTCCAAAAACGATGTTATCATATTTATACAAAATGGAAATCATTAGGGTATGTTTTGTATAAAAATTAATGAAAATTAAAGACAATATAATTTTTATATATATCATACATAATTATATTTTCACTCACAATTCCCTACTGTGAGAGGTCGTAAAAGAAAACGAATGACATCATTTTTTGAGGCGATATTTTACCGTACACAAAAACGGTAACTTCATTACCCATTAGATGGAAGTGTTTGTAAGTGTAGGTAAAAGAATTATAATGACAAAATATTAATATATTTTTTATAATGGTTTTTTATATACTCTTGGAATAAGAATATTTGAGGGCATGGAGGGGGAAAATAGGATCAAATAACATGAGGATGAATGCTACCTCTTCTGTGGGTAACTATTTTTGGTTTGTTCTAGAGAGCTTACGTGGAATGATTTATCCCCAATATGAGGATTATAGGTTATGGGGTGAGGTTTTTAAGAGATATATGGGAATTTAATGATTGATCCAATGGTATTAATGGGTGTAAGGAAGTAGAAAGGGGTTTTATAGTGGAGGATGAGTTTTATTCTTGTAATTTTTTGGAAATGGAATTCCACCCATGTTTTTTCCATTGGAAGCGGCACCAATTGTGTCCTAAATTCAATAAAAGGGAGGATAGGTTGTATATAATTCTATTAAATGAAGGTTTAACAATTTTATAGGTCATTTTGGGTTTTAATTTTAATGTTTAGTCTTTTGATAAGCTAATTTTCCTCTTAATTATTGTAATTAATTCTAATTACATTCAACAATATTTTCTATCAAAAAATAATTTCACATTATTAAAAATTATATATAATGATGATTACAAATATGGAATCTATTTTTTCACATTAGAATCACATAATTGGTATAAATGAATTTAATATTAATCCCACGGACGAGATGGTAGTGTGTATTTTTTAATGTAAAAAACTTCTAAAAGATTGTTATGTTTTTATATCAAATTTTCAAGTGAAATGTTTTACAATGAAATAGATTATATTAATTAATAAATAATTTATCTTATTAAACATTGATACTAATTTAAAATATAATTTAAAATTATAAATTAATTAGAATAAAAATAATTCTTGAATTAAAATTCAGTATTTTTTACTATTAATAGAAACATGAAACTAAATAGAAAAATACCAAAAAATCGCATAACCTGATTTTTATGTTTAAATTTTATAAAATGATGTTTATTTTGAAATATAGAATTTATCAATGTGTAAAAAGTTATATTTAAAAGAGGTTTTCTATTAAATGATGGTATAACTTCTTTTATAAAAATATATATTTTTATTTGTAATATTGGGTTTGTGATCAAATTGTTCCTACAAGATAAATTGGATGAATATCAAAATATTAGATTGAATATATGAATTTTTTTATTAATATAATTCTATAATAGTAATTAATTTAAATTATTTAGATATATCACTATTTCGCAAAAATAGTCTTTTATAAAATCATTCCCTTTATATTCATTTTGTTTCTATATTTATTTATAATTAAGATGAAACTAATTAATTCCAAAATATATTTCATTAGTTAGTTAATACTATTCATAATCATCAATTTAATTTCTAGTTTATATATTATCATATAAAACTATAATGTTTTTAATAATGTATTATTGTTCGGTAAAGCATGGTCTTGCATGTAATGAAAGCCATTGAAGTAGGTCATTATTTCATGTAATGTAAACCACCAAAAAACATCATTCCTGTGTATAATGAAAGATAAATCTGTGTTGCATGCATTAAAAGAAAAATAATATATTTTTTAAAATAATAAATATTTTGTAATGTTTCATGACCTTATATTCCTTTCTACACTTGGTGTGGCATGTCATATATGTTATTAAATAAAATATTGTTACATTAGAATTTAAGGGTGTTACATTATCCCCACCTTAATTATATTATATCATTTCAATTTAAAAGTAATATTTGAAATCAACTGTTTGATATTTTAAAATGTTTTTTTTTTTGAAATACCCACATCATAAATAAAGTAAGGGATCTTCTTAATAAGAGTGAAAGGAATGTACAATGGTCTCATAAATAGGATCCCTGGTAGGAAAAAATATGTGGAAATGGAAACATATATACATAAGAAAAATATATCAATCAAGTTATGATGTAGTGTATTATAGAACATGTTCATAGGACATTTGATAACCACAAATCCTTAAAGCACTTTTACAAAAAACTTCATTTATATGAAAAAAAATAACGATAATAAGAAAATATTTTCTTTCAAGATAATTTCCCCTATAGTTGAGGAATTATTTCATTCAATTTGAATATATGTATAAATATATTTTTATTCCATAAAAACAATATTAACCTTTGGTTGTGACTTGAACTATTTTTACGTCATTTCTTAGTATAAGATGCAGAATATGGTGAATTAATACATTAAAATCTACAACTGCATCTATAGATCAACTTAAGCCATTTTATAAGTGGATAAATTTTATAAAATATTATGATCCAAAACATTATAAGGATAGTCACCACATTTAAGAAATGAACTTATCAAATAACATGTAGTGGATTTTAATTGTCACATACCAAACTAGTGAATATAGTCATAATTTGAATTACCAAAAATATTTATTTAAAACAGGCATAATTATTATTCCTTAAAAATAATATAGATTATTGTATAAATTTATTAAGTCCAAAAAAATTTATTCTACATCAATGATAGCATAAATACCTTTTTCAATAAATCATTACATAGTTACAAGTTATTCAACACTTATCTGATTTACATTATTCAAACCAATCATTTATTTATCCAAAAAACATTGTATTTATGTTAGGTAAATACTAATGGTTATATTTCCAAAAGAAAATTGTTTTCAAAAAACATTACTTTCTATTAATGAAATTTTTTTGGTACCATTCATCATATGATCTCAAATCCATAACAAAAAATTATTATAGTACAATATTTATATATTCCAGAATTATTATGACTAATAAATCATTGATAAAATTATTAAATTAAATGATTATTGAATAAAAATATAAAAAAATTAATCCTTCATTGTTTTTGTAGTAGTATAATAATCTTGACCAAGATCCATTAGCTTCTTTTAGGGTATATTCCTTTAACGCATGAGAAATTGATTTTCATAGTTTCCCATCTCCATCTAGTGGAACAATTGCACATTGGAATTTTCTTTCATTTCCTTTAAATTAAGAACATGGTGATATTATTATCCACACCTATAACAATGTTTCACTCCATTAAACAACTACATGGGTGTTTCTTTCCCCAATTATATCATCTAGGAAAATAATTCATTCCCTTATTCCATTTATACATCTATTTACATGCCATCTTATTTTTTCATCATATCATTTGATGATAAAGGACATGGATAATTATTTACCCATCTAATTATTACATGATACTATGTATTAATGTGATGAAAATTCATGGGATACTATTTCCATTTGAAATATTATTCTAAGACCATAAAATATGTGATCCTTCATATACTATAGATCATATACATTGCTGAGGTTAAATTTCCTTCAGATAGACACCATTTATAAATTATGACATACACTAAATTAGTTCACATATTTATAAAACATATTTCATAATCCCAAAACTATTAAGATTTATAACATAAACTGAACAATTCATGTGTGCCAAATCTCCTAATCATAAACATGGTTCCTTTGGGGATGCATTTACTTCCAAATCCTTCATAATGGTTGGTAAATATAATGAATATTATCCTAATATTATTCCCTAGGAGTGAAAAACTATTTATGTAGTAAGGGTTGTTGTCATGTACCAAGTTACACTTATTCCGGCCCAACAAAACTTATCGGAGTTGATACCCTAAGGTACATTTATTCCAGAACCACATCCACTTATAGTATATATAGAGGGTTGTATTTATTGGAAGACACATATAATATCTACCCTACCAAAATTCTTGGACGTACCTTAGTACATATCCTCAATTCATACCATATGGTCATGTTCTCTATTCATGGTTTTCTAAATCTAGTTTCTAAGGATGCTGCTAAACCACCTCTAATACCACCTGTAAGGCCCCAACCCTAGAATCCTAGAACCGGTTCATTACATTATTACATTGGAATGATTACAAGTAATAAAATGCAAAAGGGTCGATCATTTTAGTAGTTTAAAAAACAAAATTACATACACGATACCCATAATACATTGGGAAATGATATGATACATAATAAAATTGGATGAAAAATCTCCTTGAAATGTTATTATACAAATAATTAATTAATTTATGAGAATAATCATTATATAACAGAAAAATAACTAGACTGAAATATATTCCATTTAATCAGTAAAATGAGAATAGAAAGCATCGATAGACATGTCACCACAATAATATCTTGGATAAATAATAATTGAATATAAATGAGGGAATTGATTAATTCTTAGACATAATGTTTCAGATGTACATTGTACATTTACCTTTAAGACCTTTCATAATATGGTTTATAACATGTTGGGTAAAAATCCATTAAATTTGGCCAACTAATTCACCCCATGAGATTACTAATGCATCGAGGGGCTATCTATAATATAAACCTACCCATCTCGTACCTATATAAATCATTCTTCGTATATTGAATAATTTTTTTAAATAAACAACGTACCTTATAAAATATCTATATTGAATAAAAGATACAAATTTATCAATAATTCCCTTGTTAATCAAATAACTTTCAAAGTGAACACGATATATAAAAATGGTATATTGTTAATAAGATAATGATATCCATTGTATGATAATATGGATATTTTAGACAAATATAATGTACAATAAAAATGATCATATGGTTTTCATTTTTTCAAAAATAAAATAATAATTATTAAATAAATATAGTCTTCAATGGTAATCATTGAACACATTCTTGAGGAAAATAATCATTAAATAATACAAAGTGTCTCATAACACTTTAAAGCATTCGAATCATAATTCCAATAAAGTAATAGAATTAAAATAATGTTATGAAAAACATGAATATAAAAGTATTCAATATATAATATATAAAACGGGTTATTATATACACTAAAAAAATAAGTAAGTATTGAATGTGACACTTATCCCACGAATGTAAAAAGTGTGATGAAAATAAATTGCCTTGAGTCAAACTTTTCTCATGTGTCTTTATCTTATAGAATAATAAACTTATGTTAATTATTTACATTCTTCCGAAACTTTTTAATTTCTTTCACTACATTTATTTCACTTATTAATATTCTTTAAACAACTTTTTAAACAATTAAGTTTATGTCAATTGATTTCACCATATTTGGTTTATATGTTAGAAACAACATTAGTGTGTCAACTACGATCAAAGGGGACATTTTATAGAAATATACAGAATAATATCCATGAAATAATTATCATATTTATACATCAATTATACCTTTAATAATAATCATGAATTACAGTTATGAAAAAAGAAGCATTGTTACAATAATGGAGATGGTAGGTTGTACGTACACATGAAAAACATTCCCATTTTTTAGTGATTGTTATGGAAAGAAGGTAAGTAACAATATAAATTTCCAGAATGATAATTATATCATAAATAATTCGTTATATAATATATATAATTATATATATAATTATTGTGATGTAAAAGGAATCGCATCATGTTGGGGAGGCAGTAGTCCATATGTCCATGACCGACATTATCTCTTTTTAGTGTCTGTGAAAAGTTTAATAAATAAAATGATATATTATATTTCACAAAATGTTATTATGTAATAAATATAATATACATTTCATTTATTTAAAATATTTTTACCTAAAACTATATTTTATATAATCATTGAATAAGAAGTATTTAGGGTGTGGATAATGAAAATAAAACTAAAGAGATTGAGGAAGGATTTTACCTTTTCTTTGGGAAACTCCTTTTGGTTTACAGAAAATGGACTATTTGGATGGATTTTTGTCAAAGGTGAGGATTATTGGTCAGTGGAGGGATATTGAGGAGAAATTTTGGTAGATATTTGTTGATCAAAATGGATTTATAGTTTTGAAAAAGTGTTAGGGTTGAGTTCCATATTAATGTGATGGAGGAGTGGAATATCTATAAATTTTCTAAAATGGAATTCCAACCATTACTTTTCCATTTAAAGTTGATCCAATAATGGTCTAAAGCTGATACAAGGGGTGATAGGGTCAAAAAATGGACATACAATGGCTAGGTTCCTCATGGTCATCCACCCAAACTGACTAAAACCAAAACTATTTAAAATGACCACTTTCCCTTTTATCCTTTATCTACTGTTTTCATCACAAAAACCATTATATGTTTTGTGAATAACAAAACATCTTCTATGTCACCATAGGATTCCATCATTCATTTTCATTATCTCTCGATTCAATTGAGTCTTAAATCAATCCATCAAAATATTATCTATAAATAAAGTACAAAAAAATGAAATATATTTATCAACAATCATAAAAAAATAACTATTCTTAGTAATCATTAAGTGTGATGGTTCTCTAAACACCAAAAACTTTAATAGAAAACTATTTTTTTTATTTCCCAAAATCTTGGTGTAAATATCAATAATATAATAAGAAACTCTTAATTAAGGTATTATTAGCTTCCCCTTATCACATCAATTCATGATGGTTCTTTAATATCTTCATCTGGGAAGATATATTTTGATTCATAATATTTTTATATTATTATTGTATACATAAAAATGTAATCCCAATTTTATGTTCAGATAAAAATTTATTTTATTTCATGAATAATAATAAGGAATATCCTATATGCATGTATACAATTTTATATGGAATTTGATATATGATCAGTTATCCACATTTTATAAACAAGGAAAACATGTTCAATAAAATTTATTGTTATAAGTCATTTCATAATGAATCTTATTAGGCCCAATAGGTGAATGGAAAATGACATGTGGGGGTGGGTGAGTTTTCAATCATAAAAATTATCAAATTCAGTTAAATTTAATTATCTAATTTTGTGAATTATAAATACTAAACAACTAGATACAAAATGATTATGTAAAATGAGTGTGACATTTAAAGAATGATTATAATGAAATTAATACAAGGAATTTTATATATTTTCATATCAAATATATCCTATGTTTACACTTCACACACCAACTAATGGAGTATGAAACTCAATATAATATGTGAAATAAATTTAAAAGAATGAAACCTATACAAATACTTTTATAATGGGAGAAATCCCAACATAGACCTTCAATTAAGATAGATCCTAACACAAAAACTTTTTAAAGAAGGAATATTATGCCTATGTCCTCATATGGGAGTGTATATAACCCATAGTTTTTTATAATTAATTTCCATAACTTATAGTCTTCTACAGGATAAAAAAACTATGTACAAATTTTTTTTCTGGTGTGAAGAACTATGTATACCATTTATCTATTGTATAAACTTTTTATGATATGATTCAGTACAAAAAAACTCAAACCTAAGACAAAAAATAATTAAAATAATGAAAACCCACTAGACATCTATGAATAAATTTATTGTTGTAAAAATGATTTTATTGACCCTTTCATGAGGAAAAATGATATTTTCTGGGTTTTCTAGAAGCTCCTCAGTAATGTAGAATGAACTATAAAAATCCAGAAGTGCACTTAAAGAGTTTCACCACTATGACAGGGGGTTAAATTACTGGAAATTTTTTATATTTTTTTCTCTCTTTTAAATTTAACATATATTGATATATTTGGATTTTATCCACTCTTATGATAACTCAACCTATCTATAAATCAATAAATTTACAAGGCAATGGAAGAAAATATTTTTCAGGGATCAATCTCATAATGATCCTCTTCTTTATTTTGATTGGTTAGACTCCCCAATCATAGATTCTACTCTATAAGGACAAGTGGTTACAATGTACATTTCTCTACTCATATAGAGTCCCACTAGGACAATAGTTTCACAATGCCTTCTTAAAAAAGTATTACACAACAACCTAATAAATACCATTTTTGAATGTAGAATGGTTCAACAACAACTGATTAAGATATTTCTTTAAAAAGGACCAGATAAATAAAATATAATGTGCTCACTAATTGAATAATTCATCTTTACGTATTCTTCCTCTAATATTCTTCCTCTAAATTTCATAATTATATGTCTAATTTGAAAACTAATTTATACAAGTAGATATACTCCCAAAAAATATTTTCAATTACTTTTATTTACTTTGTGAGAAACATCTAAATTTTTTAACATAATGAAATTTTTCTGTGTTGAAATCAATTACTATAGTTCACAACCCTATGTGACTCAACAAAAATCACACATATTTCCCATATTACTCAACGTAGAGGTAACCTAATATTTTCTTGAAAATATCTAATGGTTATTTTGTGTTGTTATTATATGATAATACATTCATCATGTGTAGCAATTTAAAATGGGTTTTTAGATTCTGAAAATCTTCTTGTATACACCTCGTCTGTGAACTATTGTACGCAAAAAATCTTCTTATCCACCCAAAATATTAACATAATTTTTATGTAGAATTAAATCTACAAGACATTAAGTAATGCGTGAATCCATAAAGTATTTATAATGCTTGGACACATCATTTACATTAATCAAGAACATAATCTTTATGCTGCATGTATATATAAAAATAATCATCACCATGAGCTCTAGGGAAAACTGATCTTATCAACAATTCATATTCATCATGAACTGTTATCCCTATAGGAACTCTAACCATGAATAATAGATTTTGAAGCATCACCCTAAGCTGTAGTCCACAAGGATACACCATGAACCATATTATATGTAAACTACATGTTGTTTACATATTATTACAGTAAATTTAATCACAAAAAATATTTTTCACAAGGATAAAATCATTCACCTTCTTCTATGTAAAGACATGGAATTTCCGTGAAAATATTTTTTCTTAAATACATGCAAATTTTACGAGTCCGTGAAAATTTATGGCGCTTGATTCCGAGGCCCAGTGTGCCCGAAATTGATTTCTGAAGTTTTGTTCGAGTACTTTCAGTAAACGTACGAACAGGATTTTATAACATTTGAACCGGTGATCAGAATTGAAATCTGAGGGCACCGTTAAACTCACAGCCCCGATATTCACTTAGGAAGACTTTCACCTTGATGACACTTGGTCGAGAATGGAAGTTACTTTTGGGGTTTTAAAGAATAATTTAAATAAAAATAAGGTGTGAAACTTATTTTTATTTTGGTGGTTAAAACCTCGAAGTGGAGGTTAGGGGTGGGGGCCACCATACCATAAACTCCCATGAGAGGTTATGGTGGTGGGGCCCAACTGAGTTTTAAACACCTCTTGCAATTAGTGAGGTGGGGACCACCCGAGGATGAAACCCTTGGACTCCCCATTTATGGAGCCACCACCCATGAAACCTCTTGAACTACCTTAATTAATTTGTGCCTACACACAATAATTAATTAAGTGGATCCCCCCTTAATTAATTCCCCATTTGAATTCATGCCAACCGTTAAAATAATAAGACAATATATTATTTAATTTTTGGGGGTTGGCATCATACTTATTATTGGGAGAATTAAGGAGAAAAGGAGCTCTTGGAGAACTTCATCTTCCAATGAAGAACGCCCCTATCCACCGAAGAATGACGAACACATTCTTCGATCTTCAACCGGGAAAAAGGAGGGAGCTCCATCCTTCAAGAATGTTGATGACACCATCCTTGGATTCTTCATTTCTGATGTCAAGTAATCAACATTCGTCATTCCTCCTCAACGTCAACAAATAACCAACCCTAGGTAGGGGTTGTTGTGTGATATGATTTTATTTTTGATCCGTTCAATGTTGTTCAATCTGGGATAATTATTTTTCCGATTGATATCAACATAATGTGGAGGGCTCGAACCACACGAACATGGCCCGACCCCCCCCCCCACCCCCACCCCTTCATTTCTCCTCGTATGTTGACGATAATGGTGTGGAGCATCGGCGGCCGGTGTCGGGCCAGCCGCGAAGGAAACCGGTGGCGCAAGGCCGCTTGGTCGTCGGGAGATTGCGCGGCGCCGTCGCACCGCCAAGAGGAGCAGGGGGCCGCAGCCAGGCCGGGCCATGGCGGTGGTGTCATGGCGTCGTCGTGCCGCGTAGAGGACCAGGGGGGTCGAAGCTAGGCCAGGCCACGACAGAGGTGGCGCGGTGCCATCGTGCCTCGTGGAGGAGTAGGGAGCCGCGGTCAGGGTAGGCCGTGGTAGAGCAATTGGAGTGGCTGGATGCTCAGCCAGCTAGGAGGAGTGGGACCCAGTAGGTCCTGTGTGATCGGGACAGGTGCCAACTGGCACCGGTTAGGGTCCCCACCCAAACGGATAAGCTGTTTGAGAGCCAGGGGGCGCGCGGCTTCCCCCCTGGACGTGACTGAGGCAGACCCCCCAAGGGCCGTCGGGCCTCTGGGCCATCGGGAAAGACCTAGCGCGTGCCGCCAGGCCGGACCCATCATGGGCCGCCGGGCCTGACCCAGCGTGGGCTCCCAGGCCGGACCTAGTATGGGTCGGGCCACCCCCTCGGGCCAGGTCGGACATACGGACCAGGTCCGACCCACGGATTGGGTAAGACCCGTAGACTGAGTCAGACCCCGGTCTACACCGGGTCGGGCAGGGCCGATTCGACGGGGTCGTACCAGACCCAGACCCGCTTTGGCTTGTATCACATTTTCACCCATATCTTGGGCTACGAGAGTCTGATCGATGAACCGTCTATGGCGATGGAAATAATAGAGCAATACAGTTCTTTTGGTAAACCCCACTAGAGTTTGGACACAGTTGGGATATGGTCGGGTTGGTTTGAACCTAAAAACCAACCGGGCCCCTAGAATGGAAATGGAAATAACTCAGAGATCGGGCGTCCGATTGACGCGCCGTCTGTTGCGTTGAGACCCCTATGACAAGGTGGACCTTTGAGATACTTCTAATTTGTATTTCGTGAGAGATGAAGAATCGACCAGTAGCTCGTGAAGCGGATCATCCCTGAGACGAGCAAGCGGAGTACAGAGACCTAGTATATGGCTAAGACCTGACGACTGATGACCTTTCGACTCGGAGTGTTTCGACTAGTCCAGTGGGGAGCGCCTATATGTGACGTGGCAGACACATAGTGGGGAGCGCCTCTATGTGATGCAGCAAACCCAATGTACTCGATAGGAGGAGTACCTCAGCAGTCTATGTTGGGGAGCGCCTCTGTGTGAGCGCGGCAGACCCACAGTGGAGAGCGCCTCTGTGTGAGCGTAGTAGATCCACGGTACTCGACAGGAGGAGTACCACAGCAGTATAGGATAGTGGGAAGCACCTTTGTATGACGCGGAAGACCCACTGTACTCGATAGAGGAGGATTACACTATCATCCCAGGTACCGACAGTGTGACTGGGGTTGTTACTCAACAATACCCCTTAGAATAAAATCCTGGTTTGAGCTGAGTCAATGACGTTGGTTTTTTCATCATGATTGAGATGGGTTACTAGATAACTTTGGTATATGTATGGGCATATACCTAAGTAATGGTTATTCATTGATTTCATACCTTGTGGTTTATCCTTGTTGGATTTTGTGGGACCTATATGGTCATAGGGTCCCTACTGAGTATCGTTATACTCACCCCTGCACGGGCTATGCCCGAAACTCGTTGTGTTGGTTTCAGATGATGGACAACGTTGACTGAGGCAGAGAGTAGAAGGACTGGATGACACCTGGAGGTGGACTACTCAGCATGATGGTACATGGAGTGGACAGACAGACGTGGAGTGCTGATGAGGCCATCTATACCTACCCTTCAGGTAGGAACCCCAGAGGATGACCCATTAGCTGCTTTACTTCTTCTTTCAGTTGTACTTGTACTTTTCCTCTTTCTTGTACTTTATTGTGGGGATTGTATTTCCATCCCCCCTTTAATTTCAGCACTTTTTTGTATATAGTTTTTACTTAGTTTTTGTTTCAAGTTGTACTTTGATTATGTGTGTTTACAATTTATAAAGGCAATGCCTTCCCATCTTAGGGATTTATGCCTTTGGTGCTAGTCTCCAACCCCTGGCCTATGGAATGTGGGCTTGGGGTAGTCACGATACAGGCCCTGGGGGATGGGTCGTGACAAATTGGTATCAGAGGATTCAGTTCTACCGTAGAACATAGGACTCTAATCATTCTTTTTTGTGAAGAAATAGTGTTAAAGGTACTAAGTGTGGTTTTTAGTTCATGGAGTCCAGTGTTATTGTAGGTGGCCGACGTATCCATACACCAGGACCCTGACTACTGAAGTCTGACTTAGTGCATGAAAACATAGATTGCGTACATTTCTTTAGAAGTTTCCTTAAGTCATCTCAACCTGTTCATCTCACCAGGTATAATCTTTTGACCGTGTTGCAACTGTTTCTTTCAAGATGCCTCCCCGCAGAGCCCTGATATTCATACGCTTTGAAAGCACACCGAGCGACGAGGACACAGTGTAGGGCCTTTTACCTACAGAGGCACCAGTGGTACCACATACCATTGGGACACCGATGCCACCAGACCCAGCAGTAGATGATGCATGATGCTTGAGTGCGTTCCATGAGTTCCAGTGCCAGAGGCCACCCAGGTTTTAGGGAGAGACAGACTCATAGGCGGTTGAGGATTGGATGGAGGCTATGGTGAGAGTCTTCAGGCTAGTTGGGAAACCAGCAGACCTTATGGTGATCCTTGCTGCATGTCTCCTTCGGGTAGCAGTAGGCAGATGGTGGAGCCTGATGCTCCAGGTCCATGATGAGGCGGTAATACTCTGGTCAGACTTCAAGAGCCTATTCCGGGCAGAGTTTGTACCAGCCACCCTTCATGCAGTATAGATACATGAGATACTTCATCTGCAGTAGGGCAGCATGATAGTAGTACAGTACTCAACGAGGTTCACCGACCTCTCGCGCTACTCCATAGATATGGTACAGGACCCATTCTTCAGGGCCCAAACCTTCGAGCAGGGGCTCAGGTGAAAGATCAGGGCATTGATGATCTCACTAAGCATCCCGATGCAGGAGGGGTGTTAGAGAGAGACCTCCTAGTAGTGAGTTTCTTTGCTGAGCAGTCACCAGAAGCGAGACCCACTACTAGTCGACACGCAGCGAAGTCTTCTACAGCTGGCAGTAGACATATGACGTAGAGGTCCAAGAGGACCAGACCCATGGGTGGATTACCGCATGACTTATGATCAGTTGTTCAGGGAACCCGATGTAGTGACTTACCTGCTAGGAGCAGGCAGTGTTACTCAGGCGGTGGGCATGGTCACATGGCTCATGAATCTCCAACCCGCTGTTTAGATGATCATGAGATAGTTGAGGGACTTCCCAGTAAGAGGCAGAGGTTCAATCGAGGTGTTTCGTAGGGAGAAGGCGGACGTGGAAGAGGATATGGTTGTGCAGCTAGCGGTGGATGATGTTACGAGGTGTTACCACCACCACCACCACCAGGAAGTCCACCCCGACTGCAGGGACCAGGTGGACAGGGGAGAGCTCAGCTTCAGGCAGCTGAGGAATACGACCATGGTGCTCCAGAGATGATATGAGGTACGATCTGTGTAAACTCCACCTTAGATTCAGTTCTTATAAACATAGGTTCCAGTCATTCTTTCATTGACATTGCCCATATTCGGAGCTCAGAGATTCTGACGGAGCCATTGGCTCGATCCTTACAGCTAGAGACTCCTACGGGAGAAGACTCGATGATTACGCACTGGTTCCAGTAGTGTGGGCTTACTATAGGAGGTGAGATCTTCGACTGGGATATCCTCGTAGCGGCGTCAAGCCCTTACGACGTCATCTTGTGTATGAACTGGTTATCTACAGTCCCTGTTTAGATTGACTGTATTAGGCGAAAAGTATGGTGTGTCTGCATGTATGGAACGAGGTTCACCTTCACCAGTGAGAAGGGAACCTTTGCAGCATAGGACAGACTCACTTGGAGGAGGGTGCAGCTGATCACTCAGCAGTTGGCTTGCCTTACCCTCAGAGCAGTCGATGTGGAGAGTCCAACTTATACTGTAGTGGTGGACCAGTACGTGGATGTTTTCCCTGATGATGTTCCAGGACTACCTCCTCAAAGATAGGTGGACTTCAACATTGACCTATATCCTGATACGACACTGATATCTACTCCAAAATATCAGATAGCTCCCACTGAGCTTCGTGAGTTTTAGGTACAGCTAGAGGAACTGCAGGGAAATGGATTCATCTGGCCTAGTGTTTCTCCCTGGGCAACCCTGATTCTGTTCACCAAGTAGGAGGATAGGATCTTGAGGATTTGTGTCAATTACCGTCACCTAAATCAGGTGACAGTGAAGAACAAGTACCCACTCTTGTGGATTGACGACCTCTTTGATCATCTCAAGGGAGCACAATGGTTCATGAAGATAGACCTTAGATCAGGCTATCACCAGCTCAGAGTTCGAGATGAGGATTTGAAAAAGACGTCCTTCAGATGTTGGTACGGCCACTATGAGTTCTTGGTTATTCCCTTTGGCGTAACCAATGCTCCTAAAGTGTTCATTTTTCTCATGAACATGATTTTCCAGCCTTACCTCAATCGCTTTGTTGTAGTCTTCATCGACGACATACTGATCTACTCGACTACTGAGGAAGAGCATGCCTACCATTTGTAAGTAGTACTGGACACACTCTGAGTGCACTAGCTTTATGGTAAACTCTTGAAGTGCCTGTTTTAGATTCTATAGGTTCACTTATTGGGACATGTTATCTTGGAGGCTGGAGTTGTAGTGGATCCAGCAAAGATCGAGGCGGTACTTGATTGTGTTCCACCCAAGAGTGTGATGGAGGTATAAAGTTTCTTGGGCTTGGATGGACACTACCAAAGGTTCGTTCTAGAATTCTCCAGAGTTGCAGTACCACTATCATCCTTGATAAAGAAAATTAAACCCTTCCTATGGTCGGAGAGATACCAACAGAGCTTTCAGGAGGTGAGGCAGAGGCTGACTAGTGATCCCATCTTGAGGTTTCCAGAGGAGGGAATAGGGTACGTAGTTTATTGCGATGCATCAGGGACCGGACTTGGGTGTGTCCTAATGCAGGAGCGAGAAGTGATCACATATGGTTCTCGGTAGCTGAGACAGCATGAGAAGAACTACACTACCCATGACCTAGAGTTACTAGCAGTTGTCTTCACCTTGAAAATGTGGCGGCACTATCTGAAGGGTGAACATTTTACTGTGTACTCTGATCACAAGAGTCCCAGGTATATCTTCTCTCAGAAGGACCTGAACCGGAGAAAACGATGTTGGCTTGAGTTCCTCTGGGACTATGAATTTGAGATAGTCCATACTCCTGGGAAGGGGAATGTTGTTGCGGATGCTCTCAGCAAAAGATCAGGTATACAGCTTCTAGGAGAGGCGACAGAGCAGCTGGCTGCCTTGCAGATATCCTTTGTGGACCGAGATAGTGCATCTTTCCTATAGTATCTTACAGTCACTCCTCCACTTCTTCAGTGAGTCAAGGAGGTAAAACATGGGGACGCTGACTGTGAGATGCGACATGCTCAGATATCCACAAGGAAGGCACCTGATGGGTTTTCAGAAGGTGGGGAGCACGTCATCCTCTTCAGAGGACGTACCTTGGTACCAGTGTCACTTTTGGAGGAAGTGTTGAGGGAGTTCCACACATCCCCTCTAGGGGTACATCTAGGAGTGGCGAAGATGTACCAGGACTTTCGATGACAGCACTGGTGGCCAGGTATGAAGAAGGCAGTAGCTGAGTTTGTCTCACAATTCATCACTTTTCAGCAAGTGAAGGCAGAGCACCGGGTACCAGAAGGCTTGGTCCAACCTTTAGAGGTCCTATAATGGATGTGTGATGGGATATCCATGGACATCATGATGGGTCTTCCACGTACATCCAGGAGTCACGATTCGATATGGGTGATCATTGACCAACTCACCAAGTTGGCCCACTTCCTACTGATCAGAGAGCAGAGCTCAGAAGAGAGTTTGAGACCCCTCTATGTGTAGGAGATTGTGCATTTACATGGAGTACCTTCCTCTATTGTCTCTGACCATGACACACGGTTTACATCTCGGCTGTGGAAGGGGTTGCAGGAGGCTTTCGGGACACAGCTTCACTTGAGCACTGCCTTTCATCCTCAGAAGGATTTCCAGATCGAGCAGACCATTCAGACCCTCTACGACATGCTCTATGCATGTGTCCTCGACTTGTTTCATAATTTAGAGGATCACTTACCTTTGGTGGAGTTTTCCTACAACAACAACTATCACTCCTCCATAGGTATGGAACCCTTTGAGGCCTTGTATGGTCAACCTTCGAGATCACCTTTGTGCTGGAAAAACCCTAGCAAGTCAGCACTGGTGGGACCGAAGATGGTGCGAGCTACCACAGAGAAGGAGAAAATCATTTAGGACCGGATTAAGAATACACAGAGCAGACAGAAGTCATATGCTGATAGGAGGGGAAGACGTCTGGAGTTCGAGGATGGTGACTACGTCTTCCTACGGGTCTCACCTCGACGAGGTCTAGGGAGATTTGGCCGATGCGGCAAGTTATCTCTATGATTCATCAGACCTTTCCAAGTACTTAGTAGAGTAGGCGAGGTGGCTTACCACTTAGCTCTTCCACCTCAGTTGCACCAAGTGCATGAATTCATCCATGTATCTCAGCTGAGGAGATACGTGGATGGCCCATCTCACATCATCGACCACGGGGAGCTGGTCATCGATGACAAGGTGACTTCTATGGAGGTTCTAGTGGATATTGAGGATCAACATGATAAGGTACAACCACGACGGTTGATACCTCTAGTGTGCGTTCGCTGGCAACACAAGAACCTCCAGGAGAGCACATGGGAGCAGGAGGCTCAGATGCGTGCTCAATACCCTCATTTGTTCCCTTAGTTCGAGTTATAGCTTACGGGGACGTAAAGCCTTGGGGTGGGGAGAATGTAAAGGCCCATAATTTCTATTGAATTTTTTTCCTAAAAACATGGGAATTTTATGAGTCCACGAAAATTTACGGTGCTTGATTCTGAGGCCAGGTGTGCCCGAAATCAATTTCTGAAGTTTTGTTCGGGTACGTTCAGTAAACGTACGAGTGGGATTTTATAACATTTGAACCGGTGCTTGGAATTGAAATATGAGGGCACCGTTTAACTCACAACACCGATATTCTCTTAATAAGACTTTCACCTCAACGATAGTTGGTCGAGAATGGATGTTAGTTTTGGGGTTTTGAAGAATAATTTAAATTAAAAAAAGGTGTGCAGCCTATTTTTATTTTGGTGGTTAAAAATTCCAAGTGAAGATTAGGGGTGGGGGCCACCACACCATAACCTCCCATGTGAGGTTATGGTGGTGGGTCCCACCTGAGGTTTAAACACCTCTTGTCAATTAGTGAGGTGGGGACCACCCGAGGATGAAACCCTTGGACTCCCCATTTATGGAGCCACCACCCATGAAACCTCTTGAACTCCCTTAATTTATTTGTGCCTACACACAAGAATTAATTAAGTGGAAACCCCCTTAATTAATTCCACATTTGAATCCATTCCAACCATTAAAACAATAAGACAATCTATTATTTCATTTTGGGGGGTTGGCATCATACATTTTGTTGGGAGAATTAAAGAGAGGAGGAGCTCTTAGAGAACTTCATCTTCTAACGAAGAATGCCCATATCCACTGAAGAACGAAGAACACCTTCTTCGATCTTCAACTAGGAGAAAGGATGGAGCTTCATCCATGAAGAATACTGACGATTCCATCCTCGGCTTCATCATTTATGACATCAATGAATTGACGTCTGCCATTCCTAGTCAACCTCAACAAATAAAGAACCCGAGGTAGGGGTTGTTTTGTGATATGAGTTGATTTTTCCTCCGTTCAACGTCGTTCAATACTGGGTAATTATTTTTCCGATTGATATCATCATAATTTGGAGGTCTTGAGTCGCACAAACATGGACTAACCCTCCCCCTTTGTTTCTCCTCATTTGTTGACGACCGTGGTGTGGAGCAGCGGCGGCCGGCGTCGGCCCGGCCGTGAAAGAAACCGGCAGCGCAAGGCCACCGAGTCCCCGGGACGTGGCGCAGTGCCATCGCGCTGAACAGAGAAGCAGGGGGTCGTAGCTTGGTCGGGTCGTGGCAGAGGTGGCGCGGCACCATCGCACCGTGCGGAGGAGCAGGGAGCTGCAGCTAGGGCAGGCTGCGGCGGAGGAGCTGGAACGGCTGGCCGCTCGGCCAGCCAGGAGAAGTGGGACCCAGCGGGTCCCGCATGACATGGACTGGTGCCACATAGCGCTGATTTGGGTCCCACCTGAATGGCTAAACCATTCGGGATCTAGGGGGCGTGGGGCTTCCCCCTGGACGCGGCTGAGGTGGACCCCCCACGGGCCACCAGGCCTTCGGGCCTAACCTAGCGCAGTCTGTCGGGCCAAACCCAGCACGGGCCGCTAGGACGCCCTCGGGTCGGGCCGCGTCCTTGGTCGGGCTGGGTCATACCCACAGACCCGTTCGGACCCGCAGACCGGGTCGGACCTCATTTCGGACCGGACCCGGACCCGCTTTGTCCTGTTTCACATTCCTGCTCATATCATGGGCTACGGGAGTCCGATCGACGAACTGTTTGAGACAACAGAAATCTTGGAGTGAGAAGGTTATTTTGGCATACCCCACTTGAGTTTGGACACAGTTGGGATACGGTCGGGTTGGTTGGAACTTAAAAACCAATCAGGCCCCTGGAACAGAAATGCCAATAACTCACAGACCGTGCATCTCATTGACGTGATGTGAGTTGCATTTAGACCCCTTTGACAAGCAGAACCATTGAGATACTTCTACATGGGAATTCATGATAGTTGAAGAATTTACTATTAGCTCATGGAGCAGATCCTCCCAGAGACGAGCGACTGGAGTACGAAGACCTTGTATATGTTTGAGACCTGATGACTCTTGACCTTTCGACTCGGAGTGTTTCAACTAGTACAGTGGGGAGTGCCTCTGTGTGATGCAGTAGAACCACAGTGGGGAGCGCCTCTATGTGATGCAGGAGACTCACGATACTCGACAGGAGGAGTACCTCAGCATGCTATGAGGGGGAGAACCTCTGTGTGAGCGTGGTAGACCCATAGTGGGGAGCACCTCTGTGTGAGCACAGCAGATCCACCGTACTTGACAGGAGGAGTACCACAGTAGTCCAGGATAGTGGGAAGTGGCTCTATGTGATGTGGCATGCCCACTGTACTTGATAGAGGATGATCACACCATCATCTGAGGTTCCGATAGTGTGATTGGGGTTGTTACTCGATACTACCCCCTAGAATAAAATCCTGGTTTGAGCTGGGTCAATAACGTTAGTGTTTTCCTCATTACTGAGATGGGTTACTAGGTAACTTAGGTATATGTATGGTAATATACCTAAGTAATGGTTATTCGTTGATTTCATACCTTTTTGTTTATCCTTGTTGGATTTTGTGAGACCTTGAGGGTCTCGGGGTCCCTACTAAGTATCGTTATACATTCCCCTACATGAGATATGCCTGCACCTCATTGTGTTGGTTGCAGACGATGGACAGCGTTGAATGAGGCAGAGAGTAGTAGGGCTCGACGACACCTAGAGGTAGACCACTCGGCGTGATGGTACATGGAGTGGACGGATAGACGTGGAGTGCTGAGGAGGCCATATATACCTACCCATCTGGTAGAAACCCCGAAGGACGACCCAGTAGCTGCTTTACTTCTTTATTCAATTGTAATTGTACTTTTCTGTTTTCTTGTACTTTACTATTGGGCTTGTATTTCCTGCCCCCCCCCCTTTACATTCAACACTCTCTTTTGTATACAGTTTTTACTCAATTTTTTCTTCCAATTGTACTCTGATTGTGTGTGTTTAAAATTTATAAAGGCAATGCATTCCCAGCTTAGAGATTTATGCCTTTGGTGCTAGTCTCTAGCCCATGGCCTATGGAAGGCAGGCTTGGGGTAGTCACGATACGGGCCCCGGGGGATGGTTTATGATATTCTATGAACTATTTTAACATATCTCTCATTTTTTATTCATGATGCACTCATCATGCATAACACCACGTCTATAAAAAATTCTATGGTTTTTGGAAATCGTCCTTAGCAGATTTCTAAACCACCAAGTGTTATAGAAGATCCTTTTTGGTAGATGATTACACTTTCGCTCAGTTATTCAAACCCTCATACAAGGGGTGCTTCTTCTATGAAGGAAAATCTAATAGGTGGAAGAACATATCTCTTGTGAGATCAGATGGTCCTCATTCAATTGGGTTGAATTGATCTAATACTCTATGTAAGTTCTCCCCTCAACTGTATCTCCCCAAACAGTGATGACGCTACTCCTCTATGTTGTATACATGGGAACCAATGCAGGCATTCTTACACCCACCATTTCCCATATGGTTCGACCAGGATTATTCCTTCAGCCGTGGTAGACCCTCTAGGGTCCCACATGTGGTTGACATTGAGCAGACATAGACAAGCCTTAGGTTGGATAATTTTTAACTAATACTTCAATAAAAATATACTTAGTAAATACTAAGTATAAATCTATATAATATCATCATCAAATACTAATAAAACATATGAACTCCTCAAATCCACAATTCATATTCCTTCACATATTCTAAACTTATTGAAAAAAATGTGTCCTTATTAAAACATGTCTTAGACAATGAAGATCAACAAAAAATCATCACAATTATAATATAAATAAGAACCGCCCTAGCTTGAAATACAATACCATATAAATAAACTTTTTTCTAGCATTGCATCCAATGATATTAGATGAATCATTAATAATTTACATACATGAAAACTTCATCCATAAAAATTCTCCATACATCACCATCTCATACACATATTGACACACTTTAAAAAAACAAATGAAACACTAACGATCAAAAATCTCTCCATTTGTATTTTTTGTCATTATCACTTCACATATATCATGATAATAGTGAATATGTGTGTATGTTTCATTATTCACCCTTAAGGGACGTCAAATGAAAAGGGTATGTGGGGTTATATTCAATCATCTGATATCTTAAAATATTATTATCTGATTATCATAAAATAATGATATAACATGATATTTGGAAGAGATAATTTAGTTAATAACCACTATGCATACATGTCTTATCCCGGTGTAGAAAACAAGAGATATATAACTAGGGTAATCTTAGCAGTTGTTCAAATTTACAGTCTTGTAAAATCAATCATACAATGTTTCATAAGAAATAAAAGATCATTGACACACTTGAATATCATATTAGATAGTTCAGGTGCAGAAGAATAATTTACTATTTTTTTTAGAATTTTCATCAATTAAGTACCCCCTTTAGATATGTTCACATTGGAATAAGAAATGATCGTTCTTGGTTAACCCAAGCAGTATTATTTCTCATCCTCATGAGATACATCCACATTCATCATCATGGAATTAATTGATATCCCTGATGACCTATACTTCACTTTCAATTCCATGATTCATTTGAGAAATTCACATAAATGAATATGAAATAAGGAGGCGCCACTTGGTAGACATCATGTAAGATAACAATGATGATCGTGAAGCTTCATCATCAACTCAAAAAACATCCCCTTTATAATTTCTTTCGTGAAAACACCTAGTATTTAGTAGAAATGTATTTAGGCTTGATATCTCCACCTAAAACTTTTTGTTTTATAAAATGGTACCTCATACCAATATGATTTGATGTTGAATTTTCTAAAATTACTTTGAAATAATTCAATATAAATTAGGTTATCACATTACATTTTTAGTGGTGTATTTGTTTCAATATTCAAACCATACAATTTTACTTTCATCAAGATCATTTGTGTACATGCATGTGTAACTAAAACATATTGATACTCAGCTGCCTCAGAGTTACTGAATTCTTCTTCTTATTGTACAAACTAACACAACCTTCTCCCATAATGTAGCTTCTACCTTTTTTTGATATATTGCTAGTACAGTCACCTTCCCAATCAACATCTATAACTCTGCTAGTTTCAAATCGAAACTATGCCTGTATAATAGCCCATTGTTTATAGTTCCATTCATAGATCTCAGTATTCTTTTGGTATCCAATAAGTGATATTCTTTTGGATCACTTTGAAATATGGAACATAGAATCATTGCCTATGTTGTATATATACTTGCTGCTATAAGATAAATTAGACTAATAATGATTTATCAAAATTCTTTAAAATTCACACTATTTTTGGATTTAACCTTTCATAATATATTTCCAATTCAAATTTGTGTTAAAAATTCTTTTTCATTTTCCATTCCAAATTTTATCAAAAATTATTCAGTAAGAATTTATTGTGATAGAAATATGGAATTGTTTTTATTCTCAAATTGAAATCACCAAAAATATGTCATCTGACATAACATGGATATCCCAAAATTTATTTTTATTTTATAAGAAAATTATTGAAAATAAATGTATTGTCACCATCACATTTTATGTCATCCACTCATACAATGACTATGAGAATACCATTAGACATCTCTATGACATAGAGGTTACTATCAACCTTACCATTGACAAACTTCATATTCATTAGAAAACCATATAATATAGAATTCCAAGCTCTCAGGTCCTGTTTCAAACCATAAAAATATTTTCTCAACCCAAATACCTTGCTTCTGTCATTATATAAAAACACCATTGGGTTGTTCAATATAGACTTATTCTTCAAGATCACTATTTAAAATGGAATATTTCAAATCTATTTTAAAACCATTATATTGTTTGTGTGCTATTACTTCAAAGAACATTATAATAGTATCTAGTCCTATAATTGGGGAAAATGTTTCTTCAATTTCAATTCCTTCCATTTGGGAATAACCTTTTCATTACAATCTATCTTCCTTTATTGAGACATCACCTTTATCATTTAGCTTATTTCTGAAAACTCACTTGGTACTAATATGATTTTTATTATTAGGTATTGGTAAAATATTTTAAATGTTATTCTTCTCAATTTGATAAAGATCCTCATTCATAGAATATATCCATTGTTCATACTCAACTATATATTTCACTTTATTTGGTTCAACTTAAGAAATATGTGATTCCAGAATATCAATTCTCAATAGTCCTCTTTTTTTGAATGAGAGACTATTGGTTGACAATGACATTTTTAGTCTCAAAATATTTCTTTAAATTGTTGTACCATTTTCTATCATTTTCAACAATATCCTTCTTATCACTAGTATTTTTAGAATCAACATCAAAATTATTTGTCTATTTCTCAAAAAACATCATCATTCTTATATTCTATTCTCATATCATTTTTTTAAATCATATGATTCTTCCACAACCACAATATCTAATTTGATCTTTTTTTCAATAATTATGACATAACTATAGTCAACCAAAGTTTTCATCTATCTATTCCCATATCTGTAGCCTTTAAAATCTAATAGGTATCCAATGAACACTCATTCATATGATTATTCTTCAAATTTTCCAATATTTATGTAGTTGGTTTTTATAATGCATGGGATTAAAAAAACTATGGAGTCTTTCATGATTTGATTTTTATGTACCATAATTCATATGATGTCTTTTGTGTTTTGGTTCTCAAAATAAGTCTATTATGTATATGTATGGAATTAAATAGTGCTTCTCCCAATAAATACTTTAAGGTGTTGTTTTCAGATAATAGGGTTCTACTCATATAAACTATGCTTATATTACTTCTTTCAGCAACCCATATATTTATGGAGTATATGTCATTTTGTATTGATTATTTATTCCATATTTGAAAATATTACTTTCAAAATAATCACAAGTAAATCCTTTCTATTATTTGATCTAATTATCTGGATATAGAGACTCATTTCCTTCTCAATTTTCCTTCTAATTGTTTTGAACATTTTAGTTGCCTGTCACATGTGGTTGATAAATAGGCCATTATCAATTCTAGTGCATTAATGAAATAATGATATGAAATATAGATCACCTCTTGAATATTTTTGTTTCCTTGGGCCACATAAGTTAGTATAAATAGGTTTAGGAGGCCCAGAAGGTAGTATATCCTCCCCCTTTTTTTAACTTTTGGACAATTTCCATTATTGACTTGCTTAACCAAATTCATCTCTTTCTATATTCATATTTGTAGAATCTCTCACAATATCACCCTTAATGATTTTTCTAATACTCCATTGACCAATACGGGCAAGAATTCTACCGATGAGGTTGTTACCATCCTTGTCACTCAAAGAACATGAATTGATAAATTCTCTAATTTTTAATAGTTTATTATTGGTACTTTTTCCCTGAGTGATAATTCTTCCATACTTTTTTATTTTTGATAATAAATTATTAATTTTTCAAGAATACCTCATGTACATCATCAAAAAGTTGGCTTAACCTAAGAGAATCGTTCTTCAGGCCTTCAAAAAATAACAAATTAATGGACTTTATATCTTAGGATTCAATATTTTGTCTACCAATTAACTATATTTTTAGTGAACAATCATTTTAAAAGGTTAATGTTCCTCATTCATGATTCTCAATGGTTCTAATAATTTTTTTATTGCTATTAATGTGTGATTAACATCCACTATCAATAATCGTTGAATTTTTTCTACTAGATTTTCATGAAAATCCAGAAAAACATTACTTTTATTCATTCATATTCAGAACTCCATTTTATTTCATATTTTTTAATATTTTTTCAAGGAGAATACTCATGAAATTTTATATAGTATGACCTAGCTGATCAAATATACCATATACATATTCTAAAAAAACCATATTTGTTATGTCTTGATAGATATGATGAATTTAAAATAAATGATTTCTTACTTTGATAATTTTCTCTCATATTATCAGAATAACCCCCGCTGGTTCATGTCTCATTTATGGTAGGGTGATTTTATAACAACAAGAATATGATTTATTCCCAAAAACTCCTCCACACTAGTTGTGTCCTATGAATCATGATCTTCCAAACTAATAATAGCCTTGCCTTGGAGATTGATGTTGTTATCTTTCCTTAAATAGGGATTGTCTCTCTTTGGAAAGGGAAAATATTTTTGGATAATTAGAAGATAATTTCTTATATTCCATCATGTTATATAATTGGATAGATTTTTTTTCAACCCAAATTATAAAATATAACATATTTTTTGATATTCATAGAGCGCTGAATTGACCTCTTACTTTGAACCTCACTTTTCATCGGTTGTTTATCATTATTTTTTGACATAAACATCATTAACGAAATATTATCTAATATGATTAACGAATTTATATGATTATATAATTTTAGGCTGAGGTTTTGGAAATTTATCTTATTAGAGGGAGATTTTTTGTTCATGGTCCTTTATGAAATTTTCCATTTCATCAACATTTTGTATTTATCTTTTTATTTCTTCAATGTAAAACATTTATTTCCTTTCACACTCCTCCTTTTCCTCGATTAAATTTTCATTTTTTCTTTCAGTAGAAATATTTTTTCCTTCTGACCTTTGTGTTTTTTGTTAAGACAACCATATAATTCATTTTTCATCATGTGTTCTAGCTCTATCTATTCGCATTGATCATCCTCACTTTTTGAAGCTTCAAACCTCTTTTCAAAATGATCTATGTAATTAGTTTCATCTTCTGTGTGCCTATTTGTAGTGGAATTAGATTCATATTCCTTGATCACTAAACTTATCCATTTATATTATTTTTATTTATTCCATCAAATATGTTTTTTCCTTTTCGGATCTTCCACCATTTCGTTTTTTGTCTATGGGTTTTCATCATCTGTCTATAGTTCCATAAACATATTTTTACAACAATTTAAAGAAAATGTTTAATTTTATTATCTTTATATAATAATGGTGGAAATTTAATTTTTCCATTAAACATTCCCATATTGAATTATTTTAGTACATGACCTATGATTCTATAGAAATCATCATCTTAATTTTCATTATCAGAATCACTTGATTCAGATATTTCATCATCTCTAGTTTTGAGCTTTCTCATGGATTCAAAGGATATATCATCATTGATCTTCTTCATGTATCCTAGAATATTTCACATTTCATATGTAATGAAAATTTTATCTAAATAATCAATATTAAAGTCATTTCTACCATCCCAAGGTGATACTTTCATATCAAACTAGACATGATAAGTTCTTATTAATTATTTTTATAGTATTTGAATGTTCCAATTTTTTTTTTAAATCCCATGATATCTTTTATAATTTCAATAGATCTACTAAAATAGAAATCAATATTTTCTTCTTTACCCATATTAATATCTTCTAATTTTATTTTCCAAATTTTTAATTTTGACTCATTGAATATCATGTTTCCTTCGTGGCTGGTTTCCAATTTACCCTAGATTTATTAGTCATTTTTTAGTCCCATAACCTTTGTGTGAACCATTTTTTAGGAGGCCTCAAAATGGAATTATGATATATTACATCAACTCCCGTATTTCCCTTCTCAATGATATTAATAATGGCCACATCAGAATTAAGTGGCAATCTAATAGTAATTGCATCTTTAAATTCACAGCCATGAGATAGAATATAGGGAAACATCCTATTATTCTTATAGTTTTAGTTATTTCCATAGAAAGTAAGAAAACCCATACTATTGACAGAATTTAGATTATAAATATCCAATAATTAGTGGATTCTGATAGAGGGTACATGGCACTCTGATACCAATTGAAGTTCCCATGAGAAGTTTCACCACATCCAATGGGGGTTGAATCCATTGGTATTTTTTATAGTTTTTCATTATTTTAAATTTATCTTCTATTCATCTCTTCGGATCTGATCCAATCTTATGATAACTCAGCCTCTCCAAAATTCAATAAAATTAAATGGCATATGAACACAAAATTTTTATAGGGTTCTATCTCATTATGACTATACTCATAGCAATGATTGGTTTGACTCCCTAATTATAAATTCTATACTCCAATCATAAGTGGATACATTGGGAATTTCATCATTAACATAGAGTCTCACAATTCAATCTATAGTTCCACTAGAACAATAATTTCACACAAAAAATATAACAAAAAAAAGGATTACAATTTAACACAAGAATGACCACTTCTGAATGTTTAATGGTAATAAAAAAACTGATGGATATATTTATTTCAATCCATTAATATAAATAAAATATTATATGCTCACAAACTAAATAATTCCACTATATATATTCTTCTTTAAATTTTTGGCCTCATGACTTCTGAATTATTTGACTACATTGAATACTGATGTTTGCATGCATATATACTCTCACATACTATTTTTAATTACTTTAATTTATTTGGGAGAAGCATTTCATCGTTTTTTAGTGAAAAATAATTTTTTGAAAATTAATCTGCATAGAAATTTAGTGTTACTACCCACTTCCCTATGTGCTTCAAAGAAGATTCATGTGTATTTTCCAGTTTCATCAACTGAGGGAAATCCTTAATTTTATAAGAAAATATCAATTAGATATTTTTGTGGTTATCATATGATAATACGGACATAATATGTATAAATTTAAAGTGTTTCATCAGACATTGTAAAGCTACATGGATACACCTCATCTATGAAATATTATACTCAAAATATCTTATTCTCTACATAGAATCTTCACATAATTCTTGTGTACCATAATATTCGAAATACATAAACTAATTCATGCATTATAAAAGGTCAAATACTTCTTGTACACTTCATTTATATTAAACAGGGAATGAATCTATCCACAAACCACACTGCATCTCTGAAGTATTTAATCCGTAAAGCACTTGTTTGTAAAGCACATTTTGTGAACTAAATGGAAACCTACAAATCATCATCACTGCAAGACCAATAGATAACTAAACATATATGAAATACATTTTCATCACGAAACATTATCCCCAAAATAACTCCATCCATGATGCATATTCCTTGAAAATCCACAATGAACTGTAGTCTACAATTCTTTACTGTAAACCATCATATCGACAAACGGCATGTTGTTTGTGAATTATTAAGGAAAATTTAATCATCATAATTCTTTTCCTCTTGGATGAACAAATTCACATTCTTCTATGAAATGTTTTAATATATTTCTCGTTTATTCTTTATGAGGAACACGTCCCATATAGGATCACTATCTCAAAGAATTTTATGCCTTGTGGAAACCATCCTTAATTTATTTTAAAACAGTCAATATTTAAAGAAGTTCCTACATGGAAGTTGAGTATGTTGGTGGTTAGTTCTAAAAACACTCATATGTGGGGTTCTTAATATAGAAAGTAAAAGATCATAGGATGAACAAGGGATATCCCATGAAATTGGAAGGTCCTCATTCAAATGGGTAAAAGTTATTGCACAGCCCATGTTTTTTCCATTTTTTTAATGTATGGATGAGAAATACCCATATATTGTCAAATGACATCAAAACTATAATGACCATGATCTCTATATAACATTAATACATGACTTATTTTATAAAATTACACATAATACATCCCGAAATGTCAATAATTATAGTGTATTTGAAAATTAGGTATATATAATGACATCAGGAACATGGGATACATCTACATTATTAAAAACATACTTATCATTCCTCTAAAATTCCATAGATTTTAAAACTGCATACTATAACCTAGGGGAAAACATAATAATGATGTGATATATAAATCTTAGCAGAGGAATAAAAATGGAAAAAGGTGATAAATTTTAGAAAAAAGGGATACCAATGAGGCTTAAAAAGAGTAGGAATCATAAACATGAAAAATGAGACAATATATAACATGATAATCATAAAGGAAACATGAGAAATGTGCAAATAACATGAAACACTGTATTAAAATCCTAGTTCACAACTAAACCAACAGTAAATAATGGTAAAAAACTACCATAAAGTAATCAAGTTCAATACATATCCCAACAAGATGTATCATTATACTAAACATTACCTAACACATTGGAATGTTATATAATTTTTGGTGCCCCAAACAGATTCATTTCATTCTCATGCTTAAGGGTACCACGTTGATCATACAGTGTGAATTTATTTATTATCATAATTTATTAAATGATTAAAAAGAGTGGAAAAGTATTTTTATTTCCCAAATAAAAAAGTATAAGTGCATAAACGTGAACACTCTTGATATAAAATTGTTATGGTATTCACAACACAATTGCTATGGCATTGAAAATTTTGGTGATGTTTCGGAAGCATAATGACATCACTTAACAATTCATAAAAATGGGTTGATAAGAGTGAAGGGGGTATATCATAACATAGATATAAATTGGTGAGTAATAGAGAGATTAAAAAATAGATCACAACATTATAAATTGGAAAAGGAGGGCATAAGATAATAAGGATACTTGAAAAAAGGAGAGAAGGAGAGCATCACTTACTTTATTTCCACATGGTAATATGAGTACATAAAGTATCATGGAAGGATTAATGAGGGTGAAAGGATTATATCACCATTTTTACGTCAAATTGAATTTTCGGTGGATATGTATGAATGCATCCAAATATAAAGAAATATGAAATCTAGAGACATAAAAAAATGAAGTGCTTGATATAACGTGGAGAGTGGAATATTCCTTACAAGAGTGTGTGACTAAAAATGATTGGGAGGGGATTCATGAGTGATTGGGGGTGCCTTGGGAGGATTATAGGTAATAGTGGGAAGAGTATGGTCATTCTCCAAGGAGTTTTAGTGAAGATAAATTGGATCTTGGGTGGGTTTATATAAAAATTGACCAATACTTCATTATAATTTAGGTTTTGGACTATACATAATAATGTAATCAAAACCAGAAACAAAACAATGGTTTTTGGTCATTTTTTTCGAAATTGTAGTGGTTATAAATATTTTATATGGACAAGCATCTAACTTTATAAAATATTTCCCTTCCTCATGTGGAGGTGAGTAACACTCTGAAAGAATTTATTTTCAAAACATAAAATATATAATATGTTTTGGAGGATTCATAATGGCTATACCAAATAAATCAAACAAACATAAAATCAGTTTTTTTAAAATGAAAAAATGTATTATTTTATTCATAAAATTTATAGTAATTATTAACTCAATGTTGGGTTATTATGTTGTCATAATACACAATGTATAATTATACGATACTTATTTTTTACCCAAAAATCTGACTGTCTCAGAAAATTCTGAAAATTTCACCATTGTATAATTTTGACGTTATGATTAAAAAATAATATTAATTTTATATAAATAATTATATAAATATTTAACTGTTCATTTTTAAAATAAAATCAACATTAATTAGGAAATGATGGGTTTTTTTGACAACAACAGTGTTCAAACACTTATAAAAATTTCATTTGACTTCAAAAAAATTATATGATCATTTATATTTAATAAAAAATATTTAATAGTAATATTTTATTTAAAAATATTTAATTAAAAAACCAATAATTCAACAAAATAATTTCCTCAATTAAATTTTAATATTAACCAAAAATACTATTTCTTTTTTATTAAGTCAAAATGAAAAATCATTTATAAAGTAACTATAGTAAGATGAAAATATATTCACCATTCTATAAAAAATGTACCTAATAATAATTATAGGGCCTTGATACATGTCCATTTAATAAAACAACAAATTCCCTAAGATTAAGGTGCATGAGGGTGGGACTTTCATGCGGTGGTTTGGTGAACATGGTTTGTTCCATGACCTCGATGAGCTTGAAATTCTCCCCTAAACTATTTACCTCATGATCAAGATCAAGGATCAAATATTGTTCTTGTTCAAGGAAATTAATATTTATTCTATCTCCCCCAAAATCATTGATAAATGGGCTTCATAGGGTATAATCCTACTGGCTGAGGCCATCAATTCCATTTTCGATTTCAATTTGATTATTAAAACCCTATATTTATAAAAATCATGTGAAAACTATTGAAATTATATTTATTAATGGTAATTATTATTAATGATGAAATAAATAAAATTGGAATTAATAAAACAAAATAAGTGAATTTGTTTTCTATAACCATTTAAATCAAAATGGGAATTTTATTTATATCAGATCGTGTCATTACAATCATCCCCCCTAAAAATGATTTCCACAAAATTTCCATTTCCAAAAATAAAATAGATTAGAGTAACTCTTATTCATCACCTCCTCTAGTTCCCATGTCACTTCCACAAACTTTTTATTTCTCCAAAGAACTTTAATAGGGTGCATTGCAATGTTTTGTAGAGTTTTTTCTCTATAATCTATTATTTTCATCAATAAATCCTTATATGAGATATAATTCTCAAGTGCTACCACCTCTACATTGAGTACATGTGAGGGGTATAGAATATAATTTCTCAATAGGGATATATAGGATACATCATGTACTTGAGATATGTTAGTTGTGAGTGATAGTTGTTATACCCCCTATCTAATGTGATTAAGGATCTCAAAGGGGATGATATATCTTTAAATACTCATAAAATTCTTCCCAAATCTCATCACATTATTATATGGGGATATGAAGAGGAATACCATGTCTCCAACCATAATCTCTAAGTCTCTCTGATGATTGTTAGCAAAGATATTTTATCTACTCTAAGAAGCCTTGATATGATGCTGAATAATCGTAACCTTTTCCACCATTTCCTTTACCATTCAGAATATAAAAGTTTCTATTCCCCAACATCATCTTATCATGAAGGTGTTCTACAACTCTTCCCATAAATAGATTTATAGGAATCCATGTAGACTCTTGATTGGAAACTGTTTTTGTATGATAACTCGACCATAAAAAGTTGTTGATCCCATCCTCATTTAAATTTTATTGAAAATTCTATCATAATGTCTTCTAGTGCATGAATAATCTGAATAAATTGGCCATCAAGTATAGAATGATAGATAGTAATAATATTTATCTCGGTGTTTAGATCTTATTGTAAACTTTTACATAACTTGGAGGTGAATATGGGATCATGATCATATATAGTCGATTATGGTACTCCATGAATCCTTTCCACTTATTTGATGTATATCAATTCAATTCGATCAAGAGATAAATACTCTTGAATATTGACAAACTGAGTTGTCTTTATAAGATTATCCACAGTAACCCATATGGAATTCTCTATCTGATATGTCTTCGTAAGACCAATGACAAAGTCCATGGTGATGTTCTCCCATTTCTATGTTGGTATGGGTAATGGTTGCATCATCCCTTTGTAATTATTCCATTCAGCCTTCACATGCTATCATAACAAGATATTTTATGTATATATTGAAATATCTTTCTTCATATTGTCCCACCAATAGTGATCACAGAGATATTGATACATATTTGGAATTTTTGGCTTAATGGAGAAAGTTGAACTATGGGAATCATCCAACAATTCATTCATCAACTCATGATTTGATTTAACACATAGTCTTGACCCAAATCTCACAATTCCTTCTTCATTAACATTAAAATTTTATGATTTCCCTTATTGTTTATACTTTCTTCTGAATTCCCATGTAATTTTTTTGAGCATCCTTTAACCTCTCTAGAAGAGACAATCATGCAATAATTTTTTTAATGTATGTATGATGTTCATTACTTTATGATTCCCAAATCCATTCATTCCAAATCCAATAAGATAGAATCCCTCTAAATTATCATTAATGATACAATCAATAGATCATTTATTTTTAGAGAATCCACTACTTATTTTGCATTACCTATATGGTAGTGGATTGACAAGTTATAGTCCTTGATCAAATATAACCATCTTCATTGGAACATATTTAGTACTTTCTATGTGAATATATTCGTGTGAATTTGGTGATCTGTATATATTTCATACCATTCCCCAAACATATAATGTGGACATATTTTCAAAGAGAAGGTCACTACATCCCATTCTAGATCATGTTTTGGGTAGTTCTGATTATAAGCATTCAACCACCTTGAATCATAGGATATCTCTTGTCATTATTCATTAACACACAACCAAATCCCTTCTTCTAAGCATCTTTGAATACCACCAAAATTTATCAACTTGTGGGTAGTGTGAGAATAGGGTAAGTGATAAGCCTCCTTTTCAGTTCCTCAAACCTATATTAACATCCATAATTCCAAGAAAACATGGCTCCATTATATTTTATCTTGTTAATATGGTTTTATAATCCTGATAAATATTTCACAAATCAAAAATAATACCCAGATAACCCAAGGAAACTATGGATATCTATCACAGAATATGGCTTCATCCATCCTTTAATAGATTTTGTTTTTGATGGGTACACATGTACCCCATTTGATATGATTATATTCCCTATGAATGAGAATTCCATCAACTATAACTCACATTTTATATACATTGAATAGAGCTTATTCATTTGTAATGTCTCTAGAACAATGATCAGAAACACCTCATGATCATCCTTGATTTTGAAGTATATTATATTATCATCTATAAAGACTACCACAAACTTTTTCAAGTGATCTATAAAGACTCTATTCATCATGTCCATGAATATTTTTGAAGCATTAGGTATCCATAAAGGCATCACTATAAACTCATAGTGCCCATACCTCATACAAAAAATAGTCTTGGGAATCTCCTCCTTCTTCACCATAACTTGGTAATATCATGTATGAAAATCCCCCTTCGAGAAGTACTATTCTCTACATAGATAATCTAAGAAGTCATTAAGATGAGGCAATCTGTAATTATTCTTTATCAAGATCTTTTCGATTTCATGATAAGGAATGAAAATGTAAATAGATCCATCCTTATTCTTAACTAAAAGGACCGGTTCACTACATGGTGAAGCACTTGGGCATATTAAATATTTATCTATATTCCCATGTAGTTTTTTCTTCAACTCCTCAAGTTCCACAACATCCATTCTATACAGTTTCATGTATATTTGTAACACCCTATGTACAATCTTAATTGAAAACTCAGTCACTCAACTAGTATTAGGACAATACAATTACTTGGGAAACACAAAATTCTATTATCTCAAAAAATGTATGTTTTTTAGGATGATTCATTCCATATAATCAATCATTTTAGATAGATATACTTGCCCATAGGGAAACAATATACACTCTTGAGATGTTGGTCTTAAAGAAGATTCGTCATCCTCCTTGCACTTGTACGAAATCAAAGGACAATTTGTGATACATAGAGTGATGTACTTCTCATGAAAATTTATATTGTATCTATATAGGTAAAGCTAATACATGAATATAATTTCATCAAATTACACAAAACAGAGTATTAAAAGGATCAATGAGAAGTTCATCCCAGAAAATTTGAAATGGGAGCAGTTATATGCTTGCGATGTAATAATTGATCCATTTTCTATTTCCACTAACATCTCTACATCCATGATTTTTGATAGTGTTGGAATAGTTATAATAAACTATCGTGATATGAAGGAATTCATAAAATGAGAATAAAAATTATGTGCACTATTATTGAATGAATAACTAGTATATATATTACAACTTCATTTTCAGGATCCACCTCAGATGTTGTGATAGAAAAATCTCACACTTTCTGATTTAGAGGATATTGGGTGTCTCTAAAAACCCCTAGATTAGTGCATTTGTTTTCAAATTTCATTTGTTTTCCTCTAATTGAAGAAATGAATAACGTGATAAGAGTTTACTAGAGAATTTCTTTCATCTGTCACATTAGTGGGTTTCTCATAGAATTAATCATTATCTATGATTCCTTCCTTCCCACACCTAAATAATTTCATCACTCCCTTTATATAATTTCTGAGGTTCTTTTTTCCACAATATTGACAAGTTGAACATTGAAATTTATTGGAATAGTTTTATATCTTCGTCCAATCGATAAAATTAAACTCCACTTTTTACTTCTTATCCCTATGATATCCTAGAGATTCTTCAATCTTCATTTGGACTTTGAGGGCACATCAGACAATTTTTTCATAGAAATCAAAGTCACATATCACCAGGGATTTTTTGTAGGCTAGTATCTAGCCCACTAAGGAAGCATAATACCTTAAATTTATGATCAATGACAAAGATAGAGGTGCATCATGAATGTATTGTGATTTTTTCCTAATACAGCTCTATATATTCATTGTCTTTTTTTCTTAAGGGTGAGGAAATACCTTTCCATTTTATTTCAGAGTGTATGAAGGAAATACGTATCGATTTTTTTGGAATTCCTTCACCTCCATCACTTATATACTTCTTATGGCTTGGTATTTTTTATAAATTACTACCAAATATTAGCTTCTCACACTATATGATAAACATCCAGTAGAAAATTCTGTTTCTCACAACATTTAAGGATGGATAATATATTCTAAATGGATTTGATCCATTATTCCATATTTAAGGGATCAGATGATCTATTGAAAGTAGGAGATCTTTGTTAGATAAAGCTCTCGATTGACTCCATTTCCCACTTAGGGGGTTTTGATTCTCTTCTTGATCAATTTTTATATTCAAATCCAGAGAGAGTATCGTCAAGAAGTTCTCGATTCCATCTCCCATCAGGATGGGAATCACATTGGGGAAGTCATCACACTTCCCATCATATTGATTATATACCTAATTTGTTCTATTTTTTCTATTGGATATAATAAAGGGAAAATTAGGGATGAGTATTTATAAACTATTAAACATGTAAATGGGTGATCCAATGATATTAAATGGATAAATTTTATAAATCATTTATATTTTAAGTTATAAAATTATGGGCTTCAATTTATTTTATCCATGATTTGTTTCCTAACATATAATATTATGGTTTTTTATTTCATTAATAATTGATCATAATGATCTTATGAATATACCAAATAATATCCCCTAGGAGTTTCAAACCTGGTGCAATGTTAGTCCCGTTTTCCAGTACCAGGTCACACTGATTCAGGACCAACACAACTTGTCATAGTTGTTACTCCATGGTACATTTGTGCTAGAACCATGTCCAATTGTAGTATCTAGGCAGAGAAGTTTTTCTTGAAAAATTACACACTCTCTAAATACCAAAATATTATGATGTTTTATTATAATTAGTCTTACCCTAAGGATTTATCTAGAGTTTTAATTATCCCAGTCTAAAAATTAACCAATCTTTTTTTATAATACCAAAAATAATAACCCTTCTCTTTATATCATATTAATACAATATTTATTACAAAAAATTACATGTAATACAACCTGAAATATTGACATGTATATGGTATTTGGGAATTAGGTACATAGAATAACATCTTGATCTTGAGATAAGACTATATTATTGAAAACTACCTTAACAAGCCTCTAAAATTCCATAGCTTTTAAAACTAAAAGGGTTAACTTGTGGAACAAAATAATAAATCAATGAGAATTTAATATATTTAATGGAATAAAAATGGATTAGGGAGATACATGTTAGAAGATAGGTATATAAATGGGGAATAAAAATAGTAGGAATCATAAACATGAACAATGATACATGATATTACTATATAATAATAAAGGATGCATGGGAAATGAAGACAATACATAAAACACTACACCATAAAATAGTTCAAGGCTAAACTTCATAGACATCATGATACATAAATTCCCATAAAGTAATTAGTTTTACTCCCTATTTCAACATGAAGTATCATGATACTAAACATTACCCAATGCTTTAGAGTGCTATATAATTTTGGGCACACCCATCACATTCATTTCATTCTCATGTTTAGGTGTGATACATTGATCATACCACATTGATTCATTCATCCTCATAATTAATTCCATGATCAAGGAGAGTGGAATATATATATGTAATTCCCCAATCAAAATTTATATATATCTAAATGAAAACTCAATTTATAGAAAATGGGTATTGTATTCAATATATAATTAGTTTTGGTATGGAAAATCACGATGACATTTCAGAAGCATAATTGTGTCACATAATGATTCCTAAAAATGCATTGATGAAAGAGAAGGGGCTATATCATTACATATATAAAAAAATATAGTAATAGGGACATGAAAACAACATATCTGAATATTGGAAATTGGAAATAGTAGGCATAATATAATAAGGAAATATTAAAAAAGGAGAGATGGTGAGGATACCTTACTAAATTTCAGCATGGAAACAGGTGTACATAAATAATCAGGGAAGGCTTAATGAGAGTGAAAGTAAAATATCATCATTTATACATCAAATGGAATGAATGGTGGTTATGTAAGAGAACATCCCAACATAATGAAAATGGAAATATGGAGATATTACAAAAAGAAGTTCCTAATAAAAAGAAGATAGTGGAAGATCCCTTACTTGGGTGTGTTACTCTAAATGCTCAGGAGGGGCATGTTTAGAGATCATCCTCATGGGAATTACTATATTTTGGTAGCATCAAGATACTTTTTTACTAATCAATAAGAAAAAAACTAGGAACCATGGCCTTTGGAAAGAAGTAGGTTCAGTATCTCTTATCCAAGAAGGGAGCTATGGGATCTTGTCTTTAATGAGGGGCTTGAGACTGATGTGGGGTCAGGGACACATTCTATCATCATGGTGGTGATTATTAATGAGGATATGACCGCAAATTTTTAACTTGGGGAGTTGGAGCTTTATAAGGATTGTTTCCTTGGTGAGGCGGTGCTTCGCAATAATCTTCTATAAATATCTCCAGCAACTTTGGGGACCCGACTTGTTGTTTGGAAGCAGTCTCTTCCTTGGTGACTCTTCTTGCTAAAGACAGAAAAGGAAATGGACATGCATTCTTGGGAAATTATGGGGATTCCTCTATGTTTTGATCCTTGTCATATAAATCCATGAATCCATCGGGTAATAGTGATGTGGGTGGGAACCAATTCAGTTTTGAAATTCTCTATCAACATCATAAAGAGCTTCTTCTGATTCTGGTGGATGTCTATTGATTATGTCAGGCCCATCCACCTGACGATGAAGTCTATGACATGCTCATATGGTATTTTATTTCTCTTAAATAGGTTTATAAACTTTTCTTGTGTTTTTTATAGTGGAAATGGTATAGATACTTCCTATGGTAGTCTTCCCAGATTGTGATGTACCCAAGGGATAATTGGTTTTACTAGATGAATGCAATCCCATCCAATGATGAATGAAAAATCTGATCATGGATGCTTCCTTCTGCTCTAGGTTCCCAAACATGGTCCTATTCTTGGAGATAATATGTTCCAGATGATGTAGTGGGTAGCCCATCCAATTGAATGGGTGAATGTTGGATTCCTAAAATCTTGGGGTGATTATAGGTCATCAACCCACATCTGATACAACTATCCTTCAGTTGGGATTTCCACCTATTTCATTTCTAGGGATTTGATCTGAGTTGTGAGAACATCCAACAGAAACTCCAGGTGGTCATTCTTATCATGGTGAGGATTTATGACCTCCAGGGAATTGACTAGCTCATTAGCATGATAGGTGGACTTAGTGTATCATGGGGAGACATGTAGAGGTTCTTAAGAAGAAGATAGATCTACTTCTCGAGGGTGGTTCCCACACTATTCTTGAATATTGGGCAACACATATCAGGATCAAATTCTAAAAACATTAGTCTCCATAAGATTATGTTGTGCATGATTTCCAGGATCAACTGGGTAAAACTAACCGGGGACATATGGCTTTCTCTACACTCCTGGTGGAGTAATAACACAAGACTTTCAAGGGGTTCTATACTCTGGACACAACTCAGCAAGGGGCTCGTTAATTATAAAATTATGGCATAAAATTTGTTATCACATGGAGTCCATAGTGGGATAATCCTCTATCCTTTATGCCACATAATCTTGATATGTGGGCTTAGAATTTACAATCTATTCTTTTCCCTTGTTGAGATTCTAATTGGTAAGAAATGATAAAGAGGGATCTTCAAGGATGAGTTCCTGACTTTGATAGAAAGTGATGACACTTGTGTGAGGTCCACATGATACTATTATACCACAATAGGATTCTTCTCTTCGTCAAATCCAATGTGTCTATCCCTATCCTTGGGAAATGTGAGGTCAATAATATTAATCGTGACAATACCTAGAGGTGTCTCCTTGATGACAGTGTCGGGTTTCCACATGATAGTACCGATGTGTAGAGAAACTAATAGACCCAAAACAGAAATATGAACATGTGGATATGCTTCTTCAATAATTATTAAGAGAACAATGATGATCTCAACACATCTCTATTGAAGGGTTCGATGGTAACCCGGTGGCGCAGGATGCTGCACAACTGGGAGTGATGCCAACCCAACCATGTGACATTTCTAGAGGATGTCGTCAAAGTGATCTTGGCTCATTGGATAGATCAAATGATGGTCATAGAGGTGAAATTGTGTTGCCCATGTTGTTCAGTGAAATTAGGAGACTTGCTCTAGGGTGAGGGTATCTGAAAATTTGATATTGGGATCCAAATTCTTCCAGGATATCATAGAAATCTAGTCAGTTGTCGGAGTGTCCCAAAAACATACTTTTTCAGAAGATGGACCTAGACCATGGTTTCCCTAGGCTCCAATTGGTGCATTCTAAGGAACATGAAACGACACAGATGCAGACTACTCTGGTGGTGGAAAATCCAGTGGAGATACTGGTGCATGAACTGACTGATCGCTACACATTGTGTCATCTCTTGGAGGCGGTGCTGACCACATCATCATGTACTTATAGGATTGGTAACTTTCACATTCTTCATGAGTGAGGAAAGGGGTAGACATCTGTAGGTCCACCATATTCTCTGTTTCTATCAAACCCCATTATAACTTTCTATGATCTCAGGTTGAGGTAGAGAATGAAACTGGAAATGATAGTGTTGGCTGCACTGTGAGACCCCAGAAGGGAGCCTAATTTTCCTTATCTTGCATGTACATATGAAGGGATTCAATGAAATATTTTATCTCAACATCGAGGAGGAAAATTTAACTTTCTTTGATCCTTCCGTAGAGTTGGATGTAGATTATTATGATGAATTTTCTGTCATTGAATCACACTCAGCTTCAGAATTTGAGAAGTGATCAAGATTGACAATGATGTGGCGCTTCCAGAAGTTTTGTTTTCGGTGGAGATGGTTCTCCATTCTACCCTAGGTAAGTTATTCAGTCCTGATTATTTTGTTTCATTGGGATGACCTTCTAGTTATTTAGGGATGAAATAGGGAGGACCACCTCTTTTATATTTTAGGATATGAGGAGGAACTCCATATTTGTTGTTGTCAGAGTAGGGAGGACCACATGTTAGAATTACAATGTAGCATGAAGGAATCTACTTTGGTGTCTTAGAACATGGGGATGACATCAATGTTGGTTGTGAGAGTGGTGAGTACCTCATCTTTGGTGAGTCCATGTGCATTTAAGGTCATTACATTGATCGATTTAGACATGGGGACGAAATAAATGTCGACAAGTATGAAAATGGGTGGGGGTATCTATATGGTTGTTGGATGTGAAAGGAGGACCTATGTTGTGGCTAGTTGATACATAGGTAGGGCCTCCATGTTGACCTTCAATGGAGTGGGAAGGCCTTTTACCCTAGTAGTCCATTTCATGGGGAGGAACTCTGTGTTGAACGGTGACAATAGAACAAGGAGGACTTTCATGATGATCATTCATGAAGAATATAGGGCCTCCAATTTGGTGGGTTCTAGAGTGGATAGGAACTCCACATGAGATTAGGGTGGTGTAAGGAGGACATTCATGATGATGGTATATGACATTGGGAGGACCTTCGTGTCAGGAACCATAAGTAAAGAGACTACCTCCATTCTAGATGTTAAAAAAATAGGGAGGACCTTTTAATTGGTTGGAGATTTTATTGGGAGGGCCTATTTACTGAGTCTCATTATCAAAAACTTGCTTTTAATAGCTAATGGAGTCACCAAATGTTGACATAGTCACCACTAATTTCTTATGAGGTTGTTGGGGGATTGATCCCAATCGAGAGTTGATGGGTCCCAGATCTACAGTGGCAGAGACTTAGCAGAGTGTACTGGCCATTTCAGAAGCCAATGAAGCTTGGAAAGATGATGCCCATTTTATAAATCCTCTTGATCCTAAGACTAGAATTAGAATCATGTTAGTCAGACTAGGGATAATAGAGAAGTTTAATTTTACACCTCTTTCTTGTCCTAAAAGACCAGTAATTGATTGCTTTTATGAAAACTTAGGGAACCCATCACAGAAACTCCTAGGTGGAGGTCATTGCTAAGATGACCCAAACATCCCCTACCTCCCTAATGTAGGGGAGATATTCTAAATATCACACTGTGGAGAGGCACCCAAAGTGGTTCTTCATTGGAGCGTGGAGTAGGGATCCCTATTCCACCCGTGGGTGGCAGCTGTGTGGAAAAGGCACAAAAGCATCTAGGCCCTAGAGAGCCATATCTCTTGGGGGATTACTTCTTCTTCCAAGTACCTTCATCTGAGGGAATTGATCACCCTTCTATGGATCATATTATAGGGTGAAAATGGGAATGTGTTCTAGTTAGCTGATGGTGTAGTGGACGTCATAGAAGAGGTTGGGTCATGTGAGATTTTTGAATTGAAATTTCTCCTACCCTTGTGTTAGTGGGTGTTGGGTGAGTGGTTTCTTTAATCTTGTGTCCTATAAATTAGGATTATTATGTTTTCAGTATTAATAATAGGAATTAAATACCCAATGTCCCGCCATTGTTCAGTCTTCCACCACTGGAGAGAAAGATCCACAATGATGATGTCAAAGACTGTAATGCTCAATGTTTAACTTCCCCAATTTCTAGTGAGTTCCACACTGGATACACTATTTTATTAGTGGGACAAATCACCAGATTTTTAAATCTTGTGAAATTCATATATAGTGATGTATTGAATGCTAATAGTCCCCATTTTGAGGAGAAGAGTTTCACGGTTGGTTCACGATTTCTGTTTCCAATGATTTTGTTGGGGACACTGCCTCACATATCATCATGACATTGGTGTTGCATTGTTACCCTACATTCCCTCATTTCAAAGGAGGTATTCATTCATTACATTCTCAAAAGATTTATTCTCTTTGATCAAAATGAGATAATCGATTATCAGTTTCTCCTTATATGGATTACTCCTTATAGATCTTTTCATAGTTCAGGTCTCCCTTATAGATTAAGATGTGTTCAATATACTCATACCTAGTTCCATCTATTTTTCAATGGTAGCTATTTAAAATACATATTTATGGACTTTCAAAGGGGTCTTGATAGGGAAGAAAAATTCATTTAGGTGAGTAGTCACGTTGGGCATCACTGGGATGTATGGACGCTAGAACATTGGTCACCGTTATTCTTTCCCATAAGGGGGACTCTCAGGGAGGAAACACAAGCACAAAACCTAAGGATTCCCATGTCGATCATTTGTTATATAATGATAGGGGAATATCCTCTAAGGTTTTCCACAGGAAACACATTTTTAACACGTGGTAGGAGTGTGATAGGTCTTGATTTTAACATCATGTGGAGACAGGTTTGGTTGATCAAAATGTTTCACGTGGAGGATCAGGGATATTAATCCCTAAGATGAAACATTTGGAAGGTTTTCCATTAAATGGATCAGAATTACACATAGAGGACTACCTGTGGAATTTTTTCCAATAATGTGAAGACGTAACACTATGAATGCTTATCCAGACACCACTGGAGGTGGATTGGGGAGGTGAACCCCTATAAGGGGGACACTGAGGCTCACGATTGGTTAGGATTGAACCTCAAAAAAGTGTTCTAAATAACATTTTAATAGAAATTGATCAAAACCCATGTAGTTCAATCAATGGTGTAGGGCATATTCATGTGATATTCCCATCACAAGGGGATTTTAATTGGTTATATTTTTTAGTGCATACACATTGAAGCATCACAAGTACTACTAGGAATAGAAATTAAGTGGGTGGGACTTATGGGTTGGAATGAATGAGATGGGTTTCATTACTTTATCATGATGTGGTAGCCCAGGTAATATCCAAGATAGATTATGGGTGAAATGGATGGAATGGATGGAGTGGATAGAGTGTTGGGTTTATGGGTTTGGACCTCAAATAGTATTCCTACATATCCCATGTGGTTCAAAATCAAATCCCCTGTAGTTCAACAGTGGGAATGATTATTGGGGATTATGTATGGAAAATTCCCAATGAAATTAAGCATTTGGTTAGGGCTTATTCGTGGAAGCTACACAGATAAGGGAAGAAGATGGGGCATACATTAGGAGGGATACCCATCGTATATGCTGGGGATTATACCTGGAAGTGTATCATAGATGTGGAGGTTGGATTCCATGGTTTTTTATAACCTCAAATACCATTTGATTCATACTCAGTGTGAGAATCAAGAATAATTAGTAGACCTGAATGCCATTTCACTAAAGATGCACCAATGAGAGATGGTGTGGGGCTTATGCCTGAAAGATGCCTGAGGAGGAGATCATTCTGTTTTAGAAGGATATCATTCCATATGAGGAAGATATCATTTTAGGTTATTCATACCAAGATAATTATATCAATGTTTTGTGAGGTATTATTTGTAGAAACTGCCTATTTTGGGTATGGTGACAATGCCCAAAGGGATTGGGCTGGAGGGTTGAGAGTACATGAGGTGGGAATGTTCCTATTTCACATCCCATATCTAATAATATGTGGAGGATATAACTTCATGTGATGAGGATATCATTTTTTCACTCGTACATGGGGACATATTGTGTTTTACACAATTGGTGAGATCGCAGTTTCATGTTATGTGTTGAGGATGTATGTGCTAGGCAGTTTTATGTGATGCAGCTCAGATGTGGGGGACTTAATCCTCAGCAATTGGATTCACATAATGGTCACTCATCATCCCTTTAGAGTGGGATTTATTAATAAATTCAAGGTGTTAATGGTGTTGAGGTGTGGTCACTTATTCAGTCCACATTAGTGTCCCTATAATAAAAAGAAAGACGGGTTAGTACAACTATTCTGAAAAGTAATATGTAGGAAAAAACATTCACTATGGGAATAGGTGACATCTCGTGATGGACTAAGAAGTCACTGCATGAAGGGTGTGGGGGTTACACCAAATATGCGTGCATAATAGATTGGGGTTTCATGTAAGATTGGATTTAACAGGGTTCATTAAAAAAGGAACAAGCCATAAACCATCAAGGGGGGGTATTGGAGAATTGCATGAAAATGGAAGAGTTGAGCACAATATTGAGATAAAACCATGACCAGTAGTGCATTAAAGGGGAGTATTTTTTTTTGAACCTTATATATAATTAATGAATATGAATGTGGGTCATGCCACTATGGTCTCACTTGAAGGGGGGCCCCGAGGGAACCTGCCACACAAAATCATAGACCTAAAGGTTTTTATTCTTCAGCGATGTCATGGAAGACCGGCCTTACACTTAACAAAGTGATGTTTCCGCTTTAGGAGGATCTCCCTAATGATAGGGGGTACACTTCAATATATTGACAAGGCCTCCATGGAGGTGCACATGATTTTGATTGTGGATTCCGCACACACATTCCATGAACCATGGAGAGTAAGTCCTCAATGGGATGTTTGATGTATCATTGGGAACCTTATGGTATTGCGTGCGGATTGACTTTTATGCAGGTAGAGGGTAAAACCTTCTCTCACCTCACTTGGGCATTTTGAGTGGTCAGGGTTGAAGATAACCATTTGATGTCACATCAGGCATATAAGGGTTTTTTCACATGTATTTTAATCCAGTACACACACCTCAAAAATTACACGCGCCTTCCTTAGTATTATTATGATGTCCTGTTTAATTGGATGGCGCCTTTGGATTTCCCAAAGATAGCCACTGTGTCTATATATGCAATTCAGTGCAAAAAAATGTCACAATGGTATGACACCAACTCTAGAGGCCACCCAAATCAAGATCTTCATCCTAAAATATAGTAACCCAACTTGTTAGGGTAGACAATGAATTTTTATATGGAACCCCTCACAATATAATATCATTTTAAGATTCTTTCCGTAGAATATGAAAATGCACACCTCCTATATCTGAGGAAGATAATGGAAAATCTCAACAACATCACTCTCCAAAAGGTGTATTAGTGGGATCCTTCTGTCATTTGATACCTCCATTATCATATGACCTATATTATTTAATATCATTCATATAATGTCTCCACCAAACCATAACTCCATCTACCTTTTCTAGGTAACCTAGAATGCCTCACCATTGGTAGAGGGTTGTAGAACCTGAAGGGAGATTCCATGTTCATTCCCCCTATAAGTAAACATGTAGGAATATTCATACGTTGAAGAAGGATATGAATCATATTCCACTCCCCTTTGATAAAGTAATCCCATATAACATGGTGGAATCTCTGGAGGGTACTCACATTCTATATCTGATCAAATTATCTAGCTTATATACAACATCATCTTAGGGAAAAAAATAAATTCTTACTCCCTCGTGTCATGCTAGTCGACATACTTTTATTGTAGGAAGAAAATTGTGGTCACATTTTCACGCATCAATTGAATATGTATCTTTTTATATTATAAAAACATTGGAATAGAAGACTCATATCCAATATCAACTTCTTTAGAACTATTGGAATACTTTTAAAGAAATGTAGGTAATCCGTCGACAAATTATAGAAACCATAATAATATCGGTACATATTTATTCTTTCAGAACTCATGTAATTCATTTCAATAATTAGGTAGCGACATGGGAGTAACCTCAAAAATGATATCATATTTAGGAGGATCATCAATATATCTTGGTGAAGGGAAAGGAACAAGATTAGGTGTATACTACCATCCCAACTAGGGTTCATCTATATAATATGATAATCACCTCATGAAATAGGCATATCCCTATCAATGATATATTATAAATACATCATCTTATTCTAGAGGAAAACAGAAGATATGATTGTATCTTGGCCCACATCCTACAAGATTCCCAACATACTCATGTTACATGAATGAAAAAATACCATCAGCATATTCCAATGGCCAATATATTTTTGGCCTATATTCTACTCTTGGTAATGAGAAAGCATATCAGCACAACTCAAAGTAAATATATGAGGAAATGAATAATCCATCACATATTATATATGTTCTATGTAATATAATCATGAAGAATGAAAATCATGAATGTGTATATATTCACATTCCAGCTGAGGTTCCTTGGAATATTACAGAAGTCACATTTGGGAAGGCTCGTACCCTTGCCAATAATCCTTAACATTTTTACCAAATTCTGGTAGCCATCCAGAATTAGGCCCATACTATCAGTGTAAACTACATGTTCATTGGCATATTTTTGTGACAAAAAAAGGGTTTCCTTATAGGATCCTTATATAAGTGGATTCCTTCTAACCATATATGACCTCATCAACCCTACAAGAATATTTTTCTGAAAACCATTATTAGGCATAATGTGAACATTAAGAGGAGAATGATAGTACTACCATAATAGCTTCAATTGTCCATGAAGTTTTGAAAATATTGTCAATAGCTACCCTAGGTTCAACCAAATACTCATCAAAAGGTGAAGGAAATATTAGTCACATATTTATTCCATATGGAAACATAAAGAAAGATCGTTTGGACTCTTCCCCTGACATCTATCAAATGAACCCTCCCTAAGATAATATATCTTCCTGAAAAAGGTATCCTCCCTTTATAAAAGAGCCTTATTATGGGTATGAAATAGAAAAATATGGTTAACTTATCTATAGTTCCCAGTTAGCAGAAAAAAATACTTAACCATTATTGAGGGATTGTTTAGTACAATAACACCATATATTCCTCCCTGAAACAACATGTTATAATCTTCAGAAGAATAATCATTAGGTTTAGATAATGTAGATTAATACACCTCATAAAATGAGTAGAAAAACATGGATGTGTGGATAGATCTACATGAGGGTGATATGATGCTTATTTGTAGCCCACAATCACCTCCCAATATGAGGTCCCTCAAGAGATAAGAGTATAATGTGTGTTCTACTTGTGATTAAACATGTGGATGAATTATTATCATCTCAAGAGGAAGTATATTCCTTATTAGAGATATTCTGATCATCTTATGATGTAATGAAATATTTTCCACCAACTTTAATCAAATATTTTTTCAAGACCATGTGCCCTAAATTAGGAAAAATAATATAAGAATATATAACATCTTTTACATGAAAATATAAAAAACATAATGATATCATTGAACGCTCTTTGTTTGATATGCACATTTGGAAAATTGATGAATAATGAGAACTACATTTTAATCCCACTCTTAAGTCATTAGATCCCCTTAGGGAATACCTCATGTAATATCATTTCCTTGAGATAGGCCAAAAGTCCACTAGTCACATATTATTATTGTTCAGTTAATTACTTACATAAATCATATAAAGTTTGGAAGTGAAGAACTCTCCAAGAACAAACCCTCAATATATTAGCACACTAGGATTCAAAAAAAGTTGAAAAGGCCTTATAGGTGAAAATAAATGGTCTCCCTACATGGGAACATGTCTTTTAGGAAAGCCTCTTGTAACATTCTCTTTTTCTAGATCATACTCCTGTGAAACCACAACAATATCAAGAGGAAACCATAGTAGCTTATTTTTTGACAATCAATGTTCATTCCCACCCCACAAGGATGAGATCATTTTAGTTATATTGACTATTTACACTAACTCTATGATAATCAAAACCCCAGTGAACTGTGGAAATTATTTTTGAATGTAAATATTAGCCCCATTATATAGTTATGTGTGTATTTTTAACATTATTACTTTCCCCATGCTAAATGTTAGTATTTTATCGATTGGTAGGATCCTTACAAGAAGAATATTTTTCATTTATAATAATGTGTAACATATCCTCACCAATAAGGACACACATGGAATGAGTCATAAATAGATAATTATTGGTTACTCTGTTTAAACTCCTCTCTATATGGTGGGTTTTGGAAATAATAAGCCATGAATGGGATATATTCCTAAATGGAATTCCATGAAAGTTAGGAATAGAATGGAAATAAAACTATCCCATGATGAATTCTCAAGGAGAAATACATCTATATATATTTTAGATAAATAAAATTATATGATTTTTAACATCCAGTATACCTCAGTTAATTTGATTAATGCCAATATGGCATTAAGAAATAATAATCCAAAAAAATATAATGTTATGGAGAATGTCTATCCCATAACTCATAATGAGATAGATGATGAGTTGAGTCTCCATTCTTGAAACCCAATGACAACCTAGAAAATAAAACCCATAAATAGTAAAATTCCATCCCCACATCAAGCATTAGTGTGGGATAAGGTAAAGTATGTTGAATTATCTTAAATCTCCCTAAGAGATATTATGTACCTTCCATCATCATGAGATTGGTGGAATGTGAAATCCACAAAAAAGAGTTGATATGACTCAATGATGAATTATTTATGAGAAATATTTTTGAAGAACATAATCTCATGGTTGGAACTAATGTATCCACTCTAGTGAGTGATTCAAAATTATAAACACACATCCAACTAGATGAAGAGGGATACTTCCACCATACTAAACTCGCAACCAATCCACCAGCCTACATTTCTCTAAAAGTGGAAGATTGTTTAGACTTCCCTTTTTTAGAACCCAAAGAATTATCTCTTCATAATTTTGGAATCTAATTAAATTTTTTATAATAACTGAAACATGAATGATAACCATATCATTCAAAACCTACATTACATAATAAATCATACCCTCAGTCAGTGACACCACAAGAGTAATTTAACTACATCCATGCCCTCATTATGCATATGGGTTCTATGGAAGGGATTCATTTTATAGTACCTCTAGTGAAAAAACCCTACCCCATATGATTGGATGAGACCCTTTCTCTACCAATATTTAGGAGTCCAAAATTACCTACATTTATTAGGACACCAGTGAACCAGAAAAACATTTTATGCATTTTTGTCCTATTGTGGCCCCATGATAGGAACACTTAATTAGGTAGAAGTACCCAACATAGGTGTTTCATACAAATGTTTTATGGACCCAAATTTTTTGTTATACCAAACACTCTACACAGTGAATTGAAAATTTAGATGATCTGCATACTCAATTTCAATTTCAATTTATCTGTATATTTAAGAGGAAAATAATCACTAACCATTAAAATAAAAAATATCATGAGAATTAAAGGGACTAAAAATATATAGAATGATGTAAAGGGATTAAATATTCACCAAATTTGAATCTTTCACAATATTTTATATTGATTTCATATAGATGTGATCTCTGGGATGAATTATAAACACCCTTTATCCCAATGAAATTTCTTATAGGGTTTAGAAAATTAGAATTAATAGTTTAACAGTTGGAAGGTAATGTCCATCATTACTAGGAAAGTACCCAATCTATCTAACATAAGTAGGTAGGAATATTGGTTGGGGTGGAAATAGAAAAATTCACAATAACATCATTTTTTATGCATCCCCTAGCAGCAAAAAAGAACCAATATCATGTGTTATCTATCTCAGAGTAACCAAAATAACAAAACTAACTCTACAGAAGGAGAGGAGAGAGAAGATTTTTCTATATTTTAAAGATATAAATAATATGAATTATTATTTTAGGACGGATTAGGAACCATTATATTTTAGCATTGCCCTAGAAACAATTATATAATTTCCTTAACTCATGAAACATAGAGATATTGGGCAAAATGATCTCATAGATTTTTTTATTTACCATTGGATATTATGGTATAATATTAAAAACTAAATTTTTATTAAGGAAATAATATTTAATATATTTAATTATAGAGAAACCAAATTGGATAAATTCCAAGAACATGTGTCCTTCATCTATATTATTCTTCTAGAAGAGGAATGGGAATGGGATAAGTTATAAGAAATGATGCAAAGTTATTAAATGGATAGATGGCCCACGAAACTATCATTTGCGTGAAATCGATAGTTAAGGAATAATTCAATTATAAAATCATATACCCAATTCTATCATCAAAAAATAAATTATCTATTTTGTCACCCTAATTATCCATGAGAAAACATACTCTAAAAAGAGCAACAATTTACATTAATAAGAATATGAAAAATGTTGACATATCCCTAATTCAGTTCAAATTATGTATAATTTATGTACCTTGGCATTGGGGGGATGGAAAACACCCTAAAAAACATCCCAACATTCTCTTCCATATGAAATGGATGCCTCTCTAGATGAAGAGTCACCATATGGATTATTTAATATTATATACTTGACAAAACACTTTTCTAGAAGAGACAATGAATGCGATTATGAGTCCCAATTTTCAATCCATAACCAATGATGAGTCCGAATAAGAAGAGGAAAAAATGTTCAATGGGTTTGAGAGATAAAATAACTTTATATAACATCTCATGGGAGCATAGTAACTATTGAATCCATATATGCAACTAATACTCACCGATAGGTGATCCAACTGGATGGACATGACCACCAATATTCTCTAGACACATATAGAACCCGTAAATTTCCTATTATATTTGAATACTCATTGTTTGATTTACCTTTTCCTACTTCTCATCATCAAGATCAAATGAGTTGGTAAAACCCAACGAATGAGTCGAGGCACCTCAATTTCTAGTCATTAGATGTTAGAAGAACATGCATATAATTCTAGGAAAAATTTAAAGAATAATACCTACTGAAAAATGGAGTCCCCATGATAAAAACTATGACACTTTAAAGTTATTTATGGAGAACATTCTACACTCTGAATTATAGATACCCTTCACCTCTAAAAGGATCTTCAACATGCATTGGTATAGGTACTCACAAATCCTCAATAATTAAAGGGATAATTCATTATAGTGGAGGTGTACCAATCTAATAATTATCAGACTGAATTTCACACAACAATATAATTTATAAGAAAATTTTGAGGGGATTTTTTATATGGTTACATCAGACCCATATACATTTTTTGTTAGATTATTGATGTTGGTAGTCATCGAGTGTTAATAGATAATGTATATGGAATTAACCTTATTGAAAATAAAACTTTTTAGAATGCTTATTTATCTAAGAAGGATTTCCCCTGTCAATATTGACCACTCAGGGGGTATAATAAAAGTGTGAAAAACCCCCCTTATAATAGTCATGTCAATGTCCATTTTTTAGGATCTTGTCTGTGAGCCCATTTTCAGGGTCATCTACAAGGATACGATGTTCAATGTTATTTTGGGAAGGAAATATATTAACATTCATGTTTTAGTTCATTCATCATATCATTATTTCTTAAATTACACAATTATTGGGATTGAAAATTGTTTCATGGATACAATTCACCACTAGATGTATGTGAGGCCCATTATTTGGACACAACCTACTATGAATTAGAGAGAATGTATTTGGAAACATGAGATGAAGACTAGGATATAACTTGATGTGGATTATAGAAAACTCTTCCTAATCAATAATGTGTTCCTGGTGATTACTTTTTGTTTCCCATTAACCTACTTGAGGTATAATGTCTGAGTTAAGAAACATACCATTCCAATAAAAATCTGGATGATCAAAGTAAAAATAAGTTTTTTTCATGATATTGGTCAGCTATATTTTTAATAGAATCAATTCACAATTATCCATGTGAGAATATGGGATTTCCTTGAATAGTGTCCCCATAATTAATAACTATTCTGATAGTAATCCCCCCTTGATTTATCTCAGATATCACGAATTCATTTTTAAATCCTTCTTAGGGGATGAAAATGTCCCCAATTTATATCTATTTTCACTCTCTTATAGATCTTAATAAAGAGATGAATGAAAAGAGGAATATCTTTGTGATTACACTCAATCATTTTATTTAGGGGTGTCAACCATGGTAGATGAACATAAATAGGAAATATTTATACTTACAAAGACTGATGACCTTTTTTAATTTGTGCTACTATAACCCCCTACATAAAAGAAAAATATTTTTTTTATGCTGAAGAAAATTATTATCTTGTCGCATAAAATTATACTAATACACCTGGGTTAGGACCAAATGTATCTACCCATCATGGTTCTTCTTGGGGAAAACCATAGATATAAGATGGTTATTTGGAGACTGATTCAAACCATCACTTCTAGGGTCAAAGATGATGGTGAAAATCTCATCAAGGTTATCTTCATTTGATAATGAAAATATCATATGTGAAAATATTATTAGAATAAGAAGATCATGGTCTATATTGATTTTATAAATCTCATCCAGTATTTCTCCAAAGAGGATTTCTTAGTCCCAATCATATAACTATTCATCAATGTGATTCTTGGATTATATGTCCTTTTCTTTTATTTATGGATACTCATGTTATAATAAAATCCAAATGATTTAGGAAGATGAATATCCCACTACATTTAGATATCTTCAAGGGGTTTAGTGAAATAGTCTAATGATTTTTGGTTTGAATAAATATGGAGCCACATATTAAGGTGACATGCACTATATATAAATGATCCTTTTGGGAAATATTGGGGTCTACTATGAAGATAGTATTGTAGTCAAATCTAATAAGTTCTTTAACCTCCACAACAATCTATAAATGGTATTTTAATTTTTTTCTCTATAAAATTTGAAAATAAACCCCTTAAAATGTGCCTCTAGGGATATATTTTAAAATTAAAAGGTTTTTTGTTGTATCTCTGTGGTATTGAGATCTATCTTTAGAAATTTCATGAAATCATAAATATTACCCACCTATAAACCTAGAGGATTAATGGGGACTATAGAGAAATATCACCTATATTAAGTTCTTCATTACAAATATGGAGGGAATTTGTTTACCCTTCACATGGTCAATGAAGAAGGGAATACCCTATATATTAGATAAAGATAGTTAGTAATATTTTTATAGCCTTTAAAAGTCTGTTTTTCATGTAATAGTCATGATTCAACCTGTTGAATGAAAACTACATATCCTCTATATGGATGATTGGTAGTGATCACTTGGGATGATCATTTCTCAAAATAATGACACAAGAAAGAAAAAAGGAATGTAATATCTCAGTAGTATAGTAATTTACTTCGAGAACTGATATTCCTATATTGAGAAGGATATCCTTGGGAATATCAATATAATAAAAAATCCCAAGAATTATTTATAGCTTCATCTAGTCCACTTGGTGCCCTATATCCTCCCACTCAAATATATCCTCAATGTACCAATGTTATAGGGAGAAAGGGATTGATGGGTGACCATACTGTGATAGTTTTCTATAAAATTCATATCTTAAAATATGTAAAGGAAATTTTATTTCATATTATTCTCACAAAAAATATTCTACATGGGAATATACAAATACATACTGAATTTGGGAGATGAATTTTGATGAAGCCTCCAAGATCCCGATTGGGAAAATAATTGATGATCCAAAAGATAATCCTTTCAGTTTGGGTGTCATGTTTTTCACTCCAACTAATGTATCCTTTCCATATTCAATTCTTCATTCAAAGGATACTCTAATAATGAAAAATAATATCAAAAACACATCATCAACTTGGAGATATCTCTTTATATATCAGTAACATGATTTCACATTAAATGCGATTCAATGCTTGTTATTAAGTAAATTAAGGGTGAATATTGCACTAAAATTTTAGAATTGATACATTTATTTTATCATATTATTATACTGAGGAAATAATTTATATGGTATCCAACTCTAGACTATATCTCATGATCAAAATATTTATAGGTATTATCACTTATAATATGCTACCATTGTCCCAGATGATCATGACCAGGATGAAATTTTCATTTTTACCACACATCATAGTGTTATTTATCAATTAAATAGATATAACATGGATGAAACAAATGATATTTTCATTTTTCTAGATTCTAACATTTCGATGTCCTTGTCATGTGATTTTAGACTAGATATATGTCCACTACCATGGACCATCTCAGAAGTGGGTCCATCGCTTATGATCGAGTAGATATAGAAAAAATTTGATGGAGGCCTATGAAAGTTTTTCTTTGAGATGACCCAAATACACAAGGATTCCCTTATAAACAAGGCATTGATTGGGTGCTCTGAGAATGCATCAAAAGAAAAAAAAGTTTTTTCTTCATGGAAGTGGTCTATACTTGAGAATGAATCTCCTATTAAGTCCGATCATAGATTTACCAATAGATCGTGATTCATGTATATTTTTAGACAACGATGACACAAAATTATGTTAAACTCACCAAAAAATGTGACACTAGTCGGGTTCATGCCAAATTTATCCACAATCCCCCAGAATGGTTACATACAACTAGATATTTATGTTCATTAGCTACACATGGATTAAATTTCAAGGGCCTATTCTAGTAACTGTGGATCTATTGTTCAAATATATCTTAACAACTAGAAAATTTTGTAATGTATAATAGTTTCACATGATTTGGTATACCTTAAAAGATATTTAAATATAATGGAACCAATTTTAATACTTTCAAGATAATGTTATTATATCTAAAATATAATATATAGTTTAACCACTCCCCCTGTAATCTTGAAACAACGAATGAACATATTTAAGATTTCAACAAGACCATGTCTAAGAATCTTCAATAGATGGTTTATATAAGTAAAAAATCCTAGAAACAATATGTTTTTCATGCTTTGTGGGGATATCATACCATGACCCACATCTCCATGTTGGTGACTCTAATATAAATTGAATATGGAATGAAGGTATTTATTGCTATCAAGGTCTAACTAACCTCACTATGTACTAGAATATACAACCATCTTACTGAAGATAAGCAATCACAAAAGCAGTTGGATGAATTATTTGAACTTCATGAGAAAAGTAACCATACATTTCATAAAATAGAAATTTATCTTAATAGAGTCATGTAAACCTTAAACAAAAAGGTCAACCAAGGTTCATTCTGATTGGGAGAACTCATGTTATCCCTCATAACTCCAATGATACCATGGAACATATAAATAATCAATATTTTCAATGAATAACAACATATCTGATAGCATATATGACACAAAACACAATGATTAAAATAGAATGTAAAAATAATTTAATTTAAGATATATTTCTATTTAAATAAATTTAATCACACCAGTAGCATGTGATGCTTGTAATATTAGGTTTAAATGAAGAGTGATACTATATTAAAATACTAATCCTAAAACATGAAATTTATATTCTAGCCATTAAGTTGTAGGTATGAATATGACTAACTAAACTATGAAAATTATATGGGTTAAACATATATAAAATAAATTCAATGGTTATATTTTGATTATAAATAAAATAATAATCATTTGAAATAGAACAAAATCGTTTATGATATAATGTGTTTTTCTAAAAGGTGGGTTCGTTAGGCTTTGCGTACATAATTTAAAGTTAATTTTTTCCCACTTTTATAAAATTTATTTGAGAAAATAAAATTCATTTTTGAAATTTACATGTCAAAATTATCATTGTGTGAATGTTTTAGAATTTTCTGAAATGGTCTTTTTTATGAATAGAGAAAAATACTGATTTTTAATGAAACAAACTTTTAGTTTAAATTGTTAAAAAATAAAATTTTATATTAAATTCTATTTAAAGTAAATTTATATCACTTATATTAAAATTTTAAAAAAATTATCTAATTGGAAAAAATATCATATCAAATTATGATATATAATCTTTTTGAACTTTTCAATGATATTCTTTGGAAGCACTATTTATTTCAAAGTGTTTGTTTGTTTAATTTCAAATTGTATTATTCCAATTATATAAATTTATTTGGGAAAAATTGACTAAATATTTTAAATTATCATAATTCATATTAATTATTAATATCAAATTATGTTTTACTGTTATTAACAGAAAACATAGTAAAACATAATCACCATGGTTATTTTAAAAACAAGTTTACTAGTAGTTATACTGAGAAGATGAGGTATAAAAATGACCTAAAACCTGAAAAAAAAGATTTTTATAGACATATTTCTCCTTTATCACCTATAAGGTTTGATAATGACCAATTTTATGGACATTTGTCATGCACAAAGCTTAGGTATCACATCATATTTTAAAAAATTAATGTGTGTCCTCTCCCCCACTTATAAAAGGACACCCACTCTCATATTCTCTTTACACTTATAAAACAAATTGGTTGAGACAAAACATAGAATAATATATTCTTTATTTACATCCCCACATCTTATAGGTCATATTTTTATTATTAATACCACATAATAATTATTTATTTTTATAACTAAATAGGCCCTCTGAAGAAGAGCTAAAATACTTAAATGTGCATATTTGATTTATTTATTCTTCCATGTATTTAAAATAATTTTAAATGATGATAATATAATCATAAAATTATACCATATATAACTATATGATATTTTGTTCATTAAAAATAGATATCCATCTTCGCTTCCATCAAATGGAAAATAACACTATTCATTGTCAGTATAGTAGACTATCGACTCGTGAACCTATGTAATTCAGTTTCCATCACAAATATTCAAGGATATATATAATCATGGATTTAAAATATTTTATATTTTATTTATTTAATTATTACAATTATACAATTATTATATTACATATATCTTTTTACATTCTATTCTATGGGGGATATAATAACGTCACTCATATGTATGGTGGAATATAGCCTTGCGAAGTGATGTGATTTATTGTTCACTTATATTTCACATCAAATATATTAAGGATAAATTCAATGAATATATGTGATATTAAAAATATAAAAAAATTGTGGATATAATATCACATTTAAATTGTTAAATTCTAATCCATTGAAATGAAATAACGTCACTTGTGTGTTTTTGTGGACTGCCCTCTCCATGGTGCGATGTGAAATATTTTTCATATTATTTTTACATGGATGTTAATAGTGATAAATGTTTTTCATATAAATGTTATATATGAAAAAATAATTATTATGTAATTTTTAGTTAATATTTAATTTTCATTAATTACATCTGTCGATAAAAATGGAAACAATGTTCATGCGTATTTACGACGTACCATATCTATGAATAATGTAATCCATTTTGAATCAATAAATTTAATCAATTAATATAAATATAGGTATAATGAATATATATGATATTTATATCATTGTTAAAACTATTTAGTTTATGTAACGGTGAATAGAGAAAAAAATACAGAAATTACTAAACCCAAAAATTCATGAAAAATTAAACAATTATCGCATGGTTCCTTGATTTTAGCAAAGAATTGTTGTTAAGTGGGTGAAAAAAGACTCTAGGTAAATATTATATGGTTTGAAATGAATGATTATGGTATTTAAAAATATTTATAATAAACCTATACATAGGACCATGAACACATTTAGATTGGAGGAGTGAATTATATTGTCAACATTTTATTTATATGAGATGAATCTTGTCCCAATGTTCTTTGGATCTTATTAAACATGTCTAATCAAATCATGTAGTTATTAAAAACCTATATATAGAGACAAAATAGATAATTATTACATTTTTCAACCCGTAAGGTCTATTCCATGGATCATACAACAATTTTTGTTTCATTCATACCTAAATCCACTAAGCTTCACTAGTTATTGTAGATTATTAAAGATCAGGCATGGTCATTCCATGGGAGTCACAATACCTTAACAAAAATTTTAGGGATATCACACTACCTCCCTTTGATTACTTCTGTTGACTACCCTTGATCACTACATTTAGTGAATTATTACCCATTTTACTTAATATTAGTTTTCTTTAATAGATTATACATTTAAGTAGTTGTCCCTGATTATCATGACACTATTCTTGAACCATAGTCTTGTATTGAAGCACTTACAATCCCTATTAACTAAAACTTGATATTGAAAAATACTATTTGAAATGTTCCATAACTTTTCAAACCACCATAATTATTTCAAAGACACTTTCCCCTTCCCAAACCCACTATATTTTATAATGTTCCAATCCTTCATAATGATCCCTGCCTATGGAAAACTCAAAATAATCTATAAGATTCCAGCGTACATGAAACCCCTTAATCAGAAATTCATTAAACTCAATCAATTCATAACCATAATTTTAATAAACCTTATTATTGTGACATTTTATTAAATCCTGAATAATTCCCTTCATAAAATGAACTTCATGAAATCATAGCCTTTCACACTTTTCCAAATTCTTTATATTACTTCTGATGATGAGTGTCTGCCTGTTTATAGAAATAGCCTTTCAAGAATCCACTAAGATCATCCCTACCTTATTAAATACCTATTATTCCATATTCATGATCTCCTATTATTCTTAATTATCTAGTAAAATTTGTCCACTTGTGGAGATTCTCATAATCTCATAGCTTTTCTTCTTGTAATCATGCCTCATCCATTCAGGGGTAAACCTTCATTACGAACACTAAAACCTAAAAAAATAGATGTCAGGTTATTTTATGATGATAAATAATATTTCAAATATACATTCCTAGCATAATTATTTTCATTACCATATTCTTGATGATGCAGTCTTAGAAATATGGATTTTATGATTCTCACCCCGTCATTATGATTTTGAGATCCAAAAATCTAGAAAAAACTGGGAAATGGAACCACCTTCCACACTAAAGCCTCCTAGACCATATTCTCTATTTCCTTAAAAAATCTTTGATTAAAATATTTTGGATTGACCAAAAACATATAAAAAATAAAATCCATTTCTATTATTGAAAAACCTTATTTCCAACAATCACTCCATTTATATTTATTGGAAATCTACAAATGAATTCAACAAAGAACTACCCTCGAACAAAAACATAATAGATGTGAAATTACTCATCCTTTACACTAAGTCAATGTGAAAAGAGATCAATATAGAAAAAATAGTTGTAAAAGCTAATTTCATATATCAAGAGACCACTAACCTATCATTGTCCCCCAACCCTATGAACATTGAATTTCGCTTCACTTATCTCCCCATTTGGAAATAAACCCAAACAAACTATATATAAAAAATGACCCCTTATATCTTATCTCCCCCATAGACCTACATCACATCCTAAAAAGTAAAAATATAAAACAACTGGGAAGAGGGGACAACTATAAACTCTTCATACAATGGGAGATAGCTAATATCTGATGTTCAACTATTGTTTCTCGAACATATTTTCTTCTAATGAATTTATCAAAATATTAGCTTGTTGATCATTAGTTCCCACATAATACATTTTAATCAGACATTTTTCAACTTTAACATTGATGAATTTATATATGATCTTAATATATATGGTGTGAGTGTGTTGAACGAGATTTCTTGTAAGATCAATCATGCTATTTTTTTATAGTGTGTCACCATTGGCTATTTCACCACATCTCCAATATCAGTATGTTTTCGATTCATCCAAAATAGATGACTGAATTCATTTTAAAAAAATATATAATCTGATTCATCCATACTAAGATAAGTGATTTATTTTTTCTTTCCTAATTTGAATAAAGATTTGCTTCCAATGAAAAATCCACCACCACTTGTTGAATTTTGATCCACCAAATCTCAATCCCAATAAATATAAAAAATGTTGATTATTCATTATTTCCTCCTGCTACAAAGCATAAGAAAATGTTTAGATTACATTGAATGTACCTAATGATTCATATAACTACTTCAAATTACTCTTCCTTCCAATTATATTGATATATATCCATTAAAAATATTAAAATGATGATATTTTTCTCTGTTTTAGTAAAATATAATAATCTTATGATGATCCCTTTGTATAAAGTGGGATCCACATATTTCCCATCAATGTCCTTTCAATGTTTTTTCTAGATGGCCATATCAATCAACTTTCATTTAGATTCATGCATTTTTAAATTCAATATAATCAATATTGCATCTTTTACCTAAGAAATGAAATTTGAGTACTTATTTTAATTCACCTACAGCCTAAAAAAGTATTATATTTCTCTAATCATAGAAATTTATAATTATTAATTTATGGGATTGGAAAGTATTATTCTAAAACATGACTGCTTCTAGAAAATATAATATCATCCGCATACACAAGAATGATAAATTAATCTTACTATGAATTATTTACAGAGAAATTTTGGCTGAAAAATCCCATTTTAAATTTTATCTTCCTCAGATAAGCATCTAGTCAAGTTTACTTTAATTTTGGTTCCTTCTTTAGATAATAGAGATCCATTATTAATCTTATAAAGTTTTTTGATCATTTATAATAATAAATACCACTAGCTATTCAATATAGTCTTGTTCATCAATAACACTATTTAAAAATTCCATTTTCAAATCCGTCGAGTAAAATTTTCAACCTCTTTGAATATTCTTATCTCAGAAAATCCTAATAGACTCTAGCCATCCTACTGGAGGAAACATTTCATCAACATCAATTCCTACTGTTTGAACATAGCCTTTACAAAATAAGAATTCGTTGTTTCTGAACACATTTATATAATAATATAATTTTTTTTTTGAATATAATCTTTATTCCAATAACATTTTAGTTTTTTGATATCCTAACAGGATACCAAATTTTTTCTTGTTATTCTAATCATGTTCATCATTCATGGCCTTAACCCATGACTCACCCTTAAATGATTCATAAAACTAGGTTGGTTCCAAATATTTATTGGGGGGATGAATATATATCATTTTTCATTATCCTTGTCAGTAAAGGTGAGGTATAATCCCCAATGATATTGGATTGATCAAATTCTACTCTTCTATTTATATTATGTGGTTCTAATTGTGTTTCGTCAGCAATGATTTCCTCTTCGGTTATACATCTAAATAATCATCATTTTCAGATTCCAAAATGATTTTAAATCCTTCCAAAATTAATATATTTGAATATGTCCCTTGTTCACATTATTCTTCATCTTAAATAATATAAACAATTGATATCATCAATTTATATATTGTTTTATACTCAATGATATTGACATAAATTTTCTGAATATTATTATTGGAGAATTTCTTGGATTTAATCTTCATTGAATACCCAAAACAACATTCCTTCATCTATAGAATCACTATACATGCATTGATTTATTTCTTTATTTTAGATGAAGAATTTACTTCAAATAAAAAGAAAATACATTAGAGATAAATTCCTTCCATGAATTATCTTATATAGTATCCTATACTCCCCTATAAATATCCCCATTCATTTTTAGTGTACCCAACTAAATTAATAATCTCTTTCTTGTAATGGAAGAAAACCAAACTATCAGTCAATATAGTTCTAACCATATTGTTCACCTATTGACTCCATTTTTCAAAATCTACATTTTTTTAGGTTTTCCTACATTGGACACCTCATTATTTGTCCCATGTTTTTCGAGGTAATTTTTTTTAATTTAATGGATGGGTATTTTTTTCCAATACTAGATTATAATCTCATGATTTTGTAGCCAATTTCATTCTCATATATTTGAATATATCTCTTTATGTATAATTTATTTTGTTTATCTAAGATAAACATCACATAATCAATTCTACTATAAACATCAATAAAAAGAATTTAGTACCTCTCACCAAATTTTCCAACCAAATTTACTAGACCACACAAATATGTGTGAACAAGATCAATCAAATTAAATGCCCTTTTGTACATTGAAAATTATAAATTATGCACTATATTTCCTCATATGAAAGTACCTCATGTCTTTTTCTACCCATGCTTCCGATTGAAAATGATGAAAGAAAAAATATCTTATATATGTTTTCCATGGATTTTTTGTTAATGTGACCAAAAATATTGTGAAAAAAGTTGTGTTCCTCTTTATTTATTAATAAATAAGTTTTTATTTACTTTCTACCATGTATAAGTTTCTATTTTTCCTAATTAACTTCCTTAAATAATTAAATATCTTTCTGATGATAGTGATAGCCTTCTGATTAAACATCAATATCAGTCTTGAGACATAGAGTCAAATCACGCTTATTATATTAAGATGAAAACTATTTATATAGATAACTTTTGTTTTCCAAAGATCATGGTTTTCTGATTCTCTATTTCCACTTCTGTTTATCCTTAATACACCATGATTGTTGAATCTCACTATTTTATCAAACCTTATCTTAACATGGTTCACCAACATTTTATTTCTTATATGGTGGGATGGGTATCCACTGTTAAGAATCATGGTTTTATTTTTATTTTCGAATTTGAGAGTGATTTATTCATGGTTAGCTTTCTCAATATTCTTCTTTTCCTTCCATGAGATGCCTAATTGAGTGGAGGAAAAAGATGGAATATTTAATCTCTTTTCAACATTCATGAGTTTATGATTCTCATATTCTTCTTATTGATAAGAATATATATTTTTAGGGGTAATCTCTCTAGGTTGAAAAATATTTACATTACTCGTAGTTCTATGGGTATTGTTATCAAAGTTTCTCATACTCTAACGAATTGATCTATGCAAAAAAGATAGAAAAGTGAAAATAATATCCATATAAATAATTTGTTTTATATGATGAAGAAAATGGTATTATTCTCTTTTATTGACTTATAGGTGTACCCACATTTAGTTATCTAATTTTCTCTTCATAGTAAGACATGGTATGGCCCAAAAAGCCACAAAATTAATATTTCATTAAAAGAAATATCTTCTAAATTCGTTTCCTATAGATTTACCCTTCTTCTGTAAAGGTATTTGACCAATGATACTCTCTATATATTTGATTATTATATATGTGTGTGTATATATATATATATATCTTCTCTGTTTGGTTCAATGCAATATCTGATTGGATATCATGTATTTTTAAGATATCCTTATCTTTCTACTTCCCTTTAAATTGGCTCATCACATTTCAAGCATTTGATGTTTTTCTATAATAGATAATTTCTCTTTTTATAAAAAAGGTATATCTTTGATCATTCAAGACATTCTCTAATCCATTATAACAATTCTTATATATTTCTAAAATCTGTTTATCTAAAAATCTTTGAAACTATAATGTCTTCTTCATTTCTGTTGAATTAGATTTCATTTCTAGTATACTCTTTAAATTAAGGAAATACTCTTCAAGGACCTCAAATATATTAGCCTTTTACAACAAACTCAAAACAATGTCATTGATGACTTTTTTCCACTCATCAATCATGAGTTTAAAAGCCACAATCACTTTCATGCTTTATGAGTTATTAAAGTTTCTTCTTCCATTCCATCTATATGACCAATCTCTACATTAATCTAATCCACATACGTTTATTATTATTTCCCCAAGGAGCCCATATTTTTTTCTTTTTTAATATAATGACCATTAAAAGAACCCTCCAGTTACACATTGAGATCCAAAACACCATTCAATGTATTATATTCAACTTTTATAGGTTTTTATTTTTCAACTACATCCATCATGGACTCTTTAGTATATGGTTTACACTCTAGTTCTAAATCCTCTGAAAAAAACATTATTCTCTTATTTTTATATGTAAAAAAATCTTTATCTGAAATTTAGTTCCTGATTTCTAGTATCCCTTTTGAGGGAACCACTTCTAAGTCTTCTACATGATTTGATATTTAATTTATACATAACTAAATCTCTTTGGTCATCCAGTAATGATGTTCCATACTTAACCACATTAAAAGAAATAAAATATTTTCTTGTCCTCAAATATACATGTTCCTCTCATGAAATTATTAGAAAAAAGTTAATGATATTCATCATCCACATCATCACCCTCATCATTAAACATGGTGATTTCATGTTTTTAAATGGATTTAAATTCAGTTTACTTTCTAATTTGAATTCTTACATCATATATTTTGAATTTAATTTCATAATACAGTAAAATACATATCATATAATTAATATAAATCATATATAGATATATTTCCTCAATGGGTGACACTATTAAATTTTATAGATGTGGGAGATTTATTAGGATTTTCTTCAAGATTTCAATATTGTGATTTTCTTCCCCAAGCCTTCAAAAAGTTCCAAAAACATCAGTAATTTTATTAAAGAAACTATTATGATTTTAAAATGGATTCATTTTAAGATCAAAAAATATATTGTGAAAAAAATATATGTTTATCCTCTTCCTCATTGTTATCACCTTCATATGTATATTCTATTTTCTCCTACAAAGACCTCTCTATAGTGAAAATCATCACTTTTAGATATATTTAGTTGACAGTGATGAAATAATAGTGTTTTGAACTTTTTAATCTTCATCAATAATTTTACTATCTATTTTAGTCATTGAATGACCTATCACATCACTGACCTAAATACATTAATGTTTTTCAAAGACAACATCCATCCTAAGAGACTATAGAAAAGATATCATTTTATTCTTCCAAATCTAAAAGTTCCTTCCATTATATAGTGGAACTCTCCTAACATTCACAGAATTTTCCATGAAAAGAAAAAGAGGATAAATTGAACACCTATTAACTGTATGCTTTGATACCACTTGTAGGACCCTAGAACACTCTTATATGGGAGGTTTGAATCAAGGTGGTAACATTTTATTTAAATGGGATGTATCTTGTCCCCATGTAGTTAAGAATTTGGTAGACCTATCTAATGCAATCATGTTGTCATTAAATTCTAATATGAATAGATTCAATAATTGTTTTTACATGGTTCTCAACTAAGGGATAGTTCATGGAGCACAATGTGACAGTGTGTCTATCATACTTGAATACACTTTTATTTAATGGTTATTGTGGATTATGAACGATCAGATATGGTCACTCCATGTATGGTGCATTTCCATTATAAGAATTTTATGGATAGTAAATTTCCTCCATTAGATAAATTTATTGAATCCCCTTGGATCATTTCCCTGGGTGGAACCTTGATTAGTTTATTGACATGATTTTCACTTCAATATATTGGTTATATAAATCTTTGTCAATGATTATTATGAGAATCTCATTTCTCTATAATACTGAATTGATGAAATTGGTAGTACAATTCCTTAAAACCATAGGTTTAACAATACAATTTGAAAAGTTAATAGGAATTAAAAAATCCCCTTCTTATTTCAAAGATACTTTATCCTTTGTGAACACAATACATTTCTCTAAGCTTTTAGCCATCATGAACCTCTCAAACTTTATGGAACTCAAAACAATTATAAATTATGTAGTCTTCAAAAAAACCTTTATTAAATTATTTATGTAAAATTAGTTCATAACCAAAGTTTTCATGAAGCTTGTTATGATGAAGAGTTACTGAATCTTGAATAATTCAATTCATGGAAGTTCCTTAATCATATTAGGTCAATTCACTATTTTTTCAAATTTACTCCATTACTTTTGAAGATGAGTGTTTTTATCTTTATAGATATCATCTTTCAATAAGATACAAATATGATCCTTGTTGGATCTTGAATATACAGATTATACACAAGAGGGGGGGTCAATTGTGTCTTTCGGATTTTTTGTTAACTCTTCGATTGATCGAGTTCTGTCCTCTATGATTTATCAGATTTGATCATGCAACAAAATAAGTAAAATCAAGGACACACAGATGTATAGTGGTTTGGGTAACAGAAGGCCCCTAGTCCACTCCACCAACGCTCTACTCTATGAGCTTGGTGATTTTCACTATCTGGTCCTCTTTTCCACAGACCGTCCAAAAATTGAAAACAGGAAGTTGACACCTTTACAATTTTTAGGCAAACAAATCTTTCTGGTTCAAACACGAACCTACTCAACTTAGTACGAGAAGCTGGTCACTCAAGATAAAAAGTGTTTCATTTAGAAAGAACTTTTCTAGTTGATCTTCACAATTGCAACAGAATGTAATTGACAGCAGATGGATCGTCATCTTCAGAAATATTGATCTTCAAGTCAAAGCAGTTCTGAGTCGATCTAGTTGCAGTAGATATAGAAAATATAATCGCAACTTAAGTAGCAGGAGATTCACAAAATATTGTCGTTGATAAATAGATGAATATTTTGTTGTGTTCTTCTTCAATAAAACATAGCGTAGTCACTCATCATAATCATTATATCTTTGTATCTTGATTTGTCTCTATTTCTTCTCTTTAGAAATAGTGTTGTCTGTGCAGAAGATCTTTCTTTTGAATACAATGATATTATCTGCACTTGCGTTCTTGATCACTATATGTTCTTCTTTCAAATCTTCGCTATATCGATCTCTATACACTTTTTTGTATATCACACTTATTTTTGTTATGATTTGTTTTGTGTTTTTTGAAATTCAAAAATGAGAACAGATATATCGACCACTTCCTCTAAAAATCAGATCCACAAATATCTCCCTTTGACTCGCAATATTCAAATTTGTGAATTAATATGAGCCGTCGTAAAACTCCATAATAATCTCTATGAAAAGATCCAGTTCAATCAATCCTTCAAATGGTTTTGAATTTATCAAGAACACACTTTAAAATGAGCTTTTAGTTTGGCTTAAAATTATCCTGATCAATCACTTGCAGACCGTTGAACAAAAAAAATATCAACTTCAAATTCCTGATGCCAAACGTATAGTTGAGTTGCACTGCATGCATCCTCTGAAACGTAACATAGATCAAACGTAGGGTTGAAGTCACATTCTTCAAACATAAGGTTGATGAAGAATGTAAGTTTGATGAAATATGGTTGACCACAAACATAAGGTTGACCATACATAGTTTTTTCTCTCCCATATCCAAACGTATACCATACTTTTCTAAGCTTCCATATCTAAGGTTTACGATCCATACTTTTTCAAGTAATGTAAGGTTGTTTATAAAAGTAAGGTTGATTAACCATACTATTGATAAAAAAACAAAACATTTAAAGATTTACGTAATGTTTCTTCTTCCATACTTTCTCAATATCCCAAACGTAGGGTTCCTTCCTAATGTAGGGTTCTTCTTAACGTAGGGTTTCTTTATTTCATACTTTTCTGATAGCGTATGGTTGTTTGACCATATTTTTCTGATAATCTGTAAAGAGTAAACAGCGGGTTCCTTTCTTTCATTACGCTACGCTTTCCTTTATTTCTTTACGTTGCACTTTCCTTTCTTTCTTTACGCTACGCTTTCCAAACGTAATGTATGAATAGTGTTTCTAGAACACTTTAAATTGATTCCCGAATGGTTTAGAAATTGTTCCACGCTATGTAAACACTTGAATATTCTTCCAAAATTGATAATATATAAAATATATAATTATTGAAAAATACTTAAAGTAAAATCATTAGAAAACAATTAAAGGGTATTTGTGAACATCAAAATCGTCATAAAGAGATAGAGTATTGTTCTCAATAATACCCCCCTTATTAATAATAAAATGTATTGTTGAAAACACAGTTGCTCCACAATCTCCCCATTAAATATGTATTATTGAAAACAACACGTTCTCAACAATCTCCCCATTAAATATGTATTGTTGAAAACAACACGTTCTCAACAATCTCCCCATTTTTGATGATCACAAAACCCATAAAATAATAAGACTAGTTAAATGAAATTATCTTTCAAAATTATTTACTTATAGTTTATAATTTTGAAAAAATAAAACAATATTTAATTTTAACAAAATCATTTCAAAAAATAAACATTGTATTATCATTAATTAAAAATTTATCCCCCTTTATTTATAATGAAAATAAAATAAAATTATTTTTCATTAAAAATAAAAGTAAAGAATAAAATAAAAGTTTTTAGTTTTATCCAAATTTCTCCCTTTGAATAAACTACATTTATTCAAATTTCTGCCAAATAAAAAAGTAAAAGAAAATTTCCCTTTTATAATAAATGACTGTAAATAACTTAAAATAGTTTTCTTTATATGTATAAATCTGTATAAATCCAAAATATTTTTTAAATAAAAATAAAAAGGATTTAAAATATACATTAAATCATTTAAATAGAGATTTAAAATCTTAAAATAAAATGTTGTGTTTATCAAAATTTCTCCCCCTTTTTTGATATTAAAAAGAATGATAAATCATGGATTTTAACACATTTAATGTTACACTGAACTGTAGGTAAATGATATAATTAACTTTTTATCAGTAAGGTAATCTAGTATACTGGCATATTTAAACATAAAATAGTAAAAATCATTAAACAAGAAATAAATAAACAAATAAACAATGTAACAAATTTTCATTCAAAAAGAGCAGTATGTACATGATAATGATATACACAGGCATCAAGGGATATAAGGGTTAATATAGGTTCTATCTTCTCTGAACAACATCCTTGATTTTTGTAAGTTGTTCCCTCAGTATCTTCATCATCCTATATCCATGTTTGATAATGAGCTCTCTATTCTCCTGAGTCATATGAATATCCCTGATTAAATTGACTCTGAAAAACACATACATCCTTTCTTCTTTTTCTATAAACACTGATAGCATCTCTGACATCTGATTTAACATTGTTATGATTCCTGGATCACCAGATGTCAGCTGATCGACTAAAAATTTCTAATTTTCTAGAAACACTGATAATGGAGCACTGTTACATTGAAGATCAGTCAACCTCTCATTCATATTTCCCATTACAGTAGTAATAGCCTAAAATATTTTTATGAGGTCAGGTGATGTACCTGAACCACTGGCTCCACTAGACCTTATGGATTTAAACTGATTTTCTATATAATCTTTAAAACCAGACATATCTAATTTCAAAACCATTTTTGATTTCATTTTGACCACTTCTGTCAACATTTTCTTCTTGAAATTCTCAACTTCATTTCTTGAAATGGTGCTGGATTTCAGTCTCTGAAATTTCAACTTCTCTAATTCCAAAGCACAACATAGAGGATCATTCTCAGTTTCTAGTCTTTGTAACTTCTTGTAAACTTATTCAACTTATTCAATCGATGAAGTAGAAGCACTATGTGCTTGATTTTCTTCTTCAGTTCTTCGATGTATCAACACTAGGGGAAAAGATTCTGCAACTATTTCATAATCTCTTTTTTCAGCTTGATCTACTGATTTTTCCTCAGAGTCTTTCATAGACTCTTCCACAGAAAAATATTCCTACAAAACTTCAGTGTGAACATCTGATGCATCATCAGAATGTTCTTCAAAAATGATATCATATTGAACAATATTTTTAACAATATCTTTTTCTTGAACAGCCTGAGTACTGGCCACTTCTCCTCCAGGAACTCCCTCTTTCACAACTTCAATTGTAGTCTCATTTTGAATTTTATCCACTGATTCAACTCTTTCAGGTTCAACAACAGTAGTTTCAGGTCTCTATGTTTCAACATCCATTTCAACTTGAGCTACCACTTCTTGAGTTTAAACAATATTAACCTTATACCTCACAAAACTATATCCAAAAATATCTTTAACAGATAGTGGTTGAGAAACCATTGTTTCCTCTTTATCTCTTGCAGATCTTTTCCTTGTTATGTGAAGTCCTTCCTGACTTCCTTCATCTTCAACCTCTGTAATCTCAAAATGAATTTTCCTTGCAGTTGTAGTTGCTCTGATTTCAGGTTGTTTTTCTTTAGCTTTTTCAGGCTGAGCTAGAGCTATCTCCTCTTCTTTCTCTTCTGCCCCCACTGGAAAACAATTTCCGTTTATAGAGCTCTAGAAAGAACCAATTTTCCTTAGTGTCCCACCACTAAAGGTATTACCATGATGACACCTTGTTCTCACATCTACAAGCCTTACCAATCCTTTCTCAAGAAAAAACTTTGAAATGAACCTTCCAAAAGGATAGAAGTTCATTCTTGCCTCACTCTAGAAGCAATAATTGAGGTACCTTACCATGTACCTTGGGAATATTAATTTGATGTTACTTAATATAAGATACATTATGTACATATCAGGGTACAAAATCTTTTCCATTTATGACATCCTAAGAGCTATTCCAGTTTGAACAAATTTAACTAAGATCTTCTGATCCGGTTCTAAATATTTTACCATCATTTTCTTAACAGTAGTTGTTCCAAACAAAAAGGACATAATTTCCTATGATTTATTCACATCATCTCCAATGTTTTTCAAATCAAAATGTTATACTCATTCAAGAAGGTAATTCAGGATTTGTCCTATTTCAACAGAAGAGATTGAGAAATCTTTGTCCTCAATCCTTGCAATCATAGTGTCTTCATCCTTACCTAGACTGAACTGAACTGTTCTAAAGAAATAATGAAGTTCTACGTCATACATAAACTCGGACCTTTCACTATTGAATGTCTGCTCAAGGTTTTGAAAAGACAAAGCTTGTTTCAACATTAGATTAGTCTGGAATAGCCATTCCAAATCTATAACTTTACCTGTAAATTTTTTTCACCCAACTGACTTTTTCTTATTCTCATCACTACTCTCGGAGTCATCTGCTCGCTTGGTCTTTTCCATTAATGAGTATATTTCTGAAGGTTCGAAGATTTTAGGGTTTAAAGATTCGAAGATCAAGGGTGTACAACTGTATGCGATTTCAGATTCGAAAGGGTTCTTTTGTTTGGGAAATGAAATGGTTTCAAATTCAAAAGGGCTCTCACAACTTTGATTCCTATGTACTCACTAATCATTACATTTATTTTAAAAACAAATAAAATTTGTATGCAGTGAATTTAACATAAATTAAAAACAAAAGATAAACATTTTTCAAAAAACAAATAATTAATGATCTTAAATAGTATTTTAAAAAAATAAAATTTACACAATTAAGAATATAAAATAAAATGAAATAGAATTAAATAAATAACATTTAATATTATAATTAAAAAATATATTTAAAAATAAATAAACCTAACTCCCCCTTAATAAAATTAAACCTTGCTGTGGGAAGTAGTTTAGTAAAAATATATGCTAATTGAATTTTTGTATTTATAATTTCTATAAATATATCCTTTTTAATAACATGATCTCTTAAAAAGTGATTCCTTTTATAAATGTGCTCAGTTCTAGAATTAATAATTGGATTTTTTGAAATATTAATTGAACTTGTCTTATCACATAAAATACGTGTATTATTAAAATTCAATCCAAAGTCCGTAAGAGTGTTTTTCATCCACGACACTTGTGCATAGCAACTACCAGCAGATACATATTCTGCCTCAAATGTTGAAAGGGAAACTGATTGTTGTTTCTTACAAGACCATGTCACTAAAGACTTTCTCATAAAGTGACATGTTCCTGATGTGCTTTTTCTATCTAATCTACAACTTCCAAAGTCAGAATCTAAATATGAAATAAAATTAAAATCAGAAGTTTTAGGATAGAGTATAGATTGAAAAGTAGTTCCTTTTAAATATCTAAAAGTTCTTTTAATAGAAGTTAAATGAGATTATATGGGATTTTGTTGAAATCTAGCACAAAGACATACTGAATACATTATATCTGGCCTGTTAGCAGTAAGATATAACAAACTACCAATCATAACTCTATATAACTTGTTGTCAACTGATTTCTCAGTTTCATCTAAATCAAGATTTATATTAGTACACATAGGATTTCTAAACATCTTGCTATTCTCAAGTCCAAATTTCTTAATTAAATCAGTAATGTATTTTCTTTGATTTAAAACATTTCCAAAATCTTTTTGAAATATTTGATGTCCTAAAAAGAAATTTAATTCTCCCATCATACTCATTTCAAATTTTTCTTGCATTAATTTTGAAAATTCATGATAATGTGTTTTGTTAGTTGATCCAAAAATTACATCATCAACATAAATTTGAACTAATAAAACATTATTTTTTACAGTTTTCATAAAGTGTGTTGGATCTACCAATCAAATAGTAAAATCATTTTTCAAAAGAAAAGAACTCAATCTTTCATACCAAGCTCTAGGTGCTTGTTTAAGGCCATAAAGAGCTTTAGTAAGTTTAGAAACAGAATCAGGTTTTTGAGAGTTTTCAAAACTAGGATGTTGCTCAACATAAACTTCCTCCATTAAATAACCATTTAAAAATGCAGATTTAACATCTATCTGAAATAATTTAAAATGCATATGAGATGCATAGGCTAAAAGGATTCTAATGTCTTCTAACCTAGCTATAGGTGCAAAAGTCGCATCATAGTCTATTACTTCTTCTTGATTATATCCTTTAGCTACTAATCTTTCTTTATTTCTAGTTATTATACCTTAGTCATCCTATTTATTTCTAAAGACCCATTTGGTTCCTATTACTGGATAATTCTGAGGTATTTCCACTAATTTCCAAACTTCATTTCTTTTGAATTGGTTTAATTCATCTTGAATTGTTATTACCCATATTTCATCATCTAAAGCTTCTTCTATAGTCTTGGGTTCTAGTTGGGATAGGAAGGCAGAGAATTCCACTATATTTCTTAAGTTTCTTCTAGTTTGAATACCAGTTTCGAAGTCACCTATCACAGTTTCTAAAGGGTGATTGTTTAGGGTTCTAGACTTTCTAGGAAATACAATTAAAGGTTCTTCAGTATCATGTTCCTCTAAACTGGACTGAATTTCTTTTATATCATTTTCAAAATCATTCTTTAAGCTTTCAATTCTCATGTTATTGTTAGAGTCAGGTTCATCTATTTGATCTGTCCTTTTCTCAAAGGGATCGGATTCATCAAATTTTACATGAACTGATTCTTCAACAATCCTTGACTTTTTATTAAAAATTCTATAAACTTTGGAAATAGTATAATATCCTAAGAAAATTCCTTCATTAGATTTTGGATCAAATTTACCAAGATTTTCCTTGGTGTTTAAGGTGTAAACCTTGCATCCAAAAACATTAAAATAATTTACTTTAGGTTTTCTATTATTCCATAGTTCAAAGGGTGTCTTTTTTAAAATAGATATTATTAAAACTCTATTAATTATATATAAAGATGTATTTATAGCTTATTCCCAAAAATATATAGGTAGGCTACATTCATTTAACATAGTTCTAGCCATTTCTTGAATTGTTCTATTTCTTCTTTCTACAATCTCATTCTTTTGAGTTGTTCTTGGGGCAGAGAAGGTATGTTTAATACCCATGTTTGAGCAAAAGGAATTAAATTCCAGATTCTCACATTCTCCATCATGATCACTTCTCAATGAGATTATATTAAAACCTTCTTCATTTTGAACAGACTTTCAGAAACTTTCAAATAAAGTAAAAGCTTCATTTTTAAATTTTAAAAAGAAAATCCAAGTAAATCTAGAATAATCATCAACTAATACATAAACATATAATTTACCAGCCAATCTTGCTACTCTTGAAGGTCCAAACAAATCCATATGGATAAGTTCTAGAGGTTTAGTTGTAGTATCTTTTTTAACAGATTTGAATGATGATTTGTGTTTCTTTCCAAGTTGGTATGCATCATATAATCTGTTACTTTCAAATTTGAGACTAGGAAAATTAAAAACTAAGTGTTTCATAGATAACTTATGTAAAACATATATATTACAATATCCAAGTCTCTTATCCCAGATCCAAGATTCACTTACTTTAGCAGTGAAGCAATTTACTTGTTGTTTACATAAGGAATTTAAATACAAAGTATATACATTGTCAGTTCTTGGTGCCTTAAATTTAAATAGTTTATCTTATAAAATAGTACAAAATTTTTTAGTAAAATCAACAGTATATCCATCATCACAAAGTTGAGAGATACTTATCAGTTTTTGTTTCAATCCTTGTACAGAAAATACTTTGTTGATTGAGACTATTTTTGGATCTCCAACAATTCCAATGCCAATGATTTTTCCTTTGGCATTGTCACCAAATGTGACAAGTCCTCCTTCCTTTTGAGTGAGTGTTATAAAATATTTTGAGTTCCCACTCATATTCCTTGATAAGCCACTATCCATGTACCATATATCTTTTCGGCTTTGGTGGCATGTTATCTGCAAAGACATTTAAACAAATTGCTTTGGTACCCATATTCTGTTGGGTCTAGGGGGTTAGCTAGCAATGATCTGGGTATCCATATTTTCTTTATTCTTTTAAAATCATCTGAATCATATAAGTCTTTTGAAACATAGGCTTTCTTAATACCACAACTTTGAATTTGTCTTAAGAAATCGTGTTTAGATATATGTCCATTTCTCCCACAAAAGTTACAATTAACCCTTTTAGTGCTAGGAACAAAATAATTTTTGTATACCTTAGGTTTATCTCCGTTAATGCCAATTCCTAATCTTTACTTTTTAATGAAAATTTTTCCAAGAATTTCATTTAATGAATTCTCTCCTTTTGTAAGAACCAATACAGCCTATTTGTAAGATTCTACTTTATCCTGCAGTGTTTTTATTCTTGATTCAAATTTAATATAGTTAGTGTTAATAGAATTTTATTTATCAGTTAATTACTTATGTTGTTTCAGCATTGTATCTCTTTCATCTGAAATAGCCCTATGTATGTTATTTAGTGACTTATGTTTCTTAAACAGTGAGTCATATCTTTCTTCAAGCATATTGTAGTAGGCTGCATGTTTTTCATTTGTGTAGCTTGATTCAGAATTTGATTCATTATTTGAGTCAGAGGAGTAATATGATTGTACCTACACTATTTCTACCATGAAACACATGTTTTCTTTCAGATTGTCTTCTTATTTCTCTGAGCTTGATTCCAGAGAGCTACTAGAGTCTTCATATACACTCCAAGTGGCTTTCATAGCTTTTTTTTCTTTCTGCTCATAGTCATTTCTTTTGAAGAATTTCTTCTTCTTTGCATCTTTCAATTGTGGGAAATTTGGTCTGATGTGCCCCATCTTTTTGCATTCATATCATCTTACTTCCTTATCATCTTTCTTAAAGGATTTTTTGAAGCTTATTTTCTTACCTTAGAATTTTCTGAATTTTCTGGCTAGCTGAGCCAGTTCTTCATCTGAATTTGATGAGTCAAAGCTCTCTGATTTGGATTTGACTTATCTATTCTTCATATTTAAATTATTTTTTTGTGAATTTACCTTTAAGTTAGTATCATAATTTTTGTTATAGACTTTATGTTCATTTGTCTTGTCTTGCATTTCAGCTTCGTACATCATCAGTGTACCAATTAGATATCTCATGGTTAGTTTTTAATAGGTGTTGATTGTCTGATTGCAGTAGAGATACCATTCCATCGAGTAGAAAGTACCCTCTGTAATTTTAATGCTTGATCAAACTGATTGATAGGATCTCCTAGAGCTATTATGTTATTGACAATTTATGTCAATCTTCCATTCATTTGGGAAATGATTTCACCTTCAAACATTCTGAATGTATCAAATTTAAATTTGGCAGTAGCATATCTCATTTGTCTCACATTGTATGTTCCTTTATATGCCACAACTATTGTTTTCCACATCTCATATATTGTTGGGTACTGAGATACTCTGTTAAATTCATCAAGTCCTAGACAGTAGATGATTTCATTCATAGCCTTCAAATTCATATCATACTCTGCCTCTGTAGTAGCACTCCATGTCTCATGATTTTCAAGAATTTCATAAGGATTCAGAATCTTTGAATAGACTTTATATCCATGGTCTTTTAGATATATTATCATGCGCGATTTCCATCAGCCATAGTTGTCTCCATTAAAATATAGTTCTCTGACCATTGACATCTCTTCTCTTGTATCAATCATGATGCTCTGTTGTATAATATTTAAATGCTTCTCGCTTGCTAAGGCTCTATTAGAATCTCCACTTCTGATAAAACTTTTTGGATCATGAATATACAGATTATACACAAGAGGGGGAGGGGTGAATTGTGTCTTTCATATTTTTCATTAACTCTTCGATTGATCAAGTTCTGTCCTCTATGCTTTATTAGATTTGATCATGCAGAGGAATAAGTAAAAGTAGGGAAACACGGATGTATATTGGTTCGGGGAACAGAAGGCCCCTAGTCCACTCCACAAATGCTGTAATCCATGAGCTTGGTGATTTTCACTATCTAGTCCTCTTTTCCACAGACCGTCCAACAACTAAAAACAGGTTGTTGACACCTTTATAATTTTCAGGCAAACAAAGCCTTCTGGTTCAAACACGAACCTAATCAACTTAGTACGAGAAGCTAGTCACTCACGATAAAAAAGTGTTTTCATTTAGAAAAAACTTTTCTAGTTTATCTTCACAATTGCAATAGAATTAAATTGATAGCAGATGGATCGTCGCCTTCAGCAATATTGATCTTCATGTCAGAGTAGTTTTGAGTCGATCTGGTTGCAGTAGATATAGAAAATATAATCGTAACTTAAGCAGCAGTAGATACACAAAATATTGTCATTGAAAAATATATTAATCTTCTGTTGTGTTCCTTATTCTTCAATAAAACAGAGCATAGTCACTCTTCATAATCAGTATATTTTGTATCTTGATTTTTCTCTATTTTTTCTCTTCACAAATAGCATTGTTTGTGCAGCAGATCTTTCTTTCAAATACAATGAATGTATCTGCACTTGCGTTCTTGATCGCTATATGTTCTTCTTTCAAATCTTTGGTATATCGATCTCTGTAGACTTTTTTTTATATCACACTTTTTTCTGTTTTGATGTGTATTGTGTTTTTTGAAATTCAAAAATGAGAACAGATATATCGAGCGCTTCCTCAACAAAATCAGATTTACAAATATCACCCTTTTACTCGCAATATTCCAACTTGTGAATTAATCTGAGCAGTCATAAAACTCCATAATAGTCTCCATGAAAATATCCAGTTAAATCAATCCTTCAAACGGTTCTGAATTTGTCAAGAACACACTTTAAAATCAGCATTTAGTCCGACATAAAATTATCCTGATCAATCGCTTACAGACCGTTGAACAAAAAAATATCAACTTCATATTCCTGACGCTAAACGTATAGTTGAGTTTCACTACATGCATCCTATGAAACATAACATAGATCAAACGTAGGTTTGATGTCGCATTCTTCAAATGTAAGGTTGATGAAGAATGTAAGGTTGATGACATATGGTTGACCACAATCATAGGGTTGACCATCCATACTTTTCTCTTCCATATCCAAACGTATACCATACTTTTCTAAGCTTCCATATGTAAGGTTTACAATCCATACTTTTTCAAGTAACATAAGGTTGTTTTCAAAAGTAAGGTTGATTAACCATAATTTTTAAAAACAAACAAAACATTTAATGATTTTCGTAATGTTTCTTCTTCCATACTTTCTCAATATCCCAAACGTAGGGTTCCTTCCTAATGTAGGATTTTTCTTCATGTAGGGTTCCTTTCTTTTATAATTTGCTGATAATGTATGGTTGTTTAACCATATTTTTCTGATAATCTGTAAAGACTAAACAGTTGGTTCCTTTCGTTATTTACGCTACGCTTTCCTTTCTTTCTTTATGCTATACTTTCCTTTTTTTTCTTTACGCTACGCTTTCCAATTGTAACGTATGAATAATGTTTCTAGAAAACTTTAAATTGATTCCCGAATGGGTTAGAAATTATTCCACGCTGTGTAAACACTTGAATATTCTTCCAAAAATGAGAATATATAAAATATATAATTCCTAAGAAATATTTAAAGTAAAATTATTAGAAAACAATTAAAGTGTATTTTTGAACATCAAAATCATTATAAATAGATAGAGTATTGTTCTCAACAATACCCACCTTATTAATAATAAAACGTATTGTTGAAAACACACTTGCTCAACAATCTCCCCATTACATATGTATTGTTGAAAACAAAACGTGCTCAATAATATCCCCATTAAATATGTATTGTTGAAAAAAACACATGCTCAACTATCCTGACCATTTAAAAAAACACATACTACAAGTCTGTGATAATCCTATTATTTGTTGCGATACAATGAAAATTTCATTTTTAAAGCTTCTTGTAATCACATAACATACAATATTTTGATAACATGACAGTCATTCCTCAAGAAACCTTCATCGTTATCCTTAAAACCATCAAAAAAAATGGTTCTAGGTTTCTTCATGAATCTACATATTTTCTTAAATTATTAATCATTATGAAATTATTTCCATCACCATATTCTTGAAGTGATAGTCTTAGATGTAATTATTTCTCAATTATTTCCCCTTCATCTATAATTTTATCTCCAAAAATAAGGAAAACACTGGGAAATGACACCACCTTCAAAAATTAAGTCGCCTACATTATAAGATCATGTTTTTTGTAAAATCCCCAATCCAACCAATGTTTATTGACAATATACACAAAATAAAAATATTATTACAGCTATAAAAACCCTTTGTTCCATCACTATATTTATTATAAAGGTGTGTCATATACATATAAAGGAAACTATACCTAAGTTAAGTGTTTTAATATCTCACTTTTAAATCTAGGATACATATTTCATATCCACCTAATATTTATTTTCTATGTTGTATATACTACCCATCCATTTGATACATTATATCATGATTAAATTAATATTCCTGGTACTTGATTTTTTACTTGAAACTATTGATTTTACAGAGATTATTATCAAATGTTACCACTCTGATAAGAGTTTATTTCAAAATCTCATAATTATTAAGGATTGTTAATTTTTGGGTCTCCAGTGGGAGAATTATTTTGTAGTTAAATATTAAAACCAATATATTTTATACAATTGAGTTACTCATGATTTTTATTCAAAAATTGTTCAATTTTCTATCTCCATATTATTTAAAGTGATTTATAAATTTCTTTAAGAAAATCTATCTTTATTTATCTCTTCTGTCAGAAATCATGTTTCTTCTAATTCCATATTTTATAAAAATCCTCTGAAAATGTTTTTTAACACTGTCTAAAATATTTACTAAATAATTTTTTAACTACATTTTAATTTTTTACATAATGTTTTTAAATTAATATTGTTTCATTTTCTAAACATGTGATGTCCGGTTTTTTTTGAAAATGTGAAAGGATGTTTTTTAACTTGTAAGACATGTAAAAAATTTCTTATCACCATTACCTCTCAATGTTAAAAATATGTTTTCATAATCTTCCACTGTTATTTTAAAATAAAATTATCTTCATTTTTTAAAATACATTTAGTTTTAAATGGAAATTTTCAAAATTAAATTATATTTTCCTATAAAATGTTTAATGAAATTTTATGGTATTTCTATTCATTAATGATAACAACCCCAATTTTAAATTAAACAACATTAGAAATATATTTTAATGACACCAAACTAATTATTTGTATAAATGGTTTATGATTAGTTGCCTATGATGTAATATTTCTATATCATTAACTATATTACTCTCAATGGTTTATGATTATGTTTGTTAATTGGGTAATGTATTGATAGTTTTTATTCTATTTTTTACAATATAAATGTTTATATTGGTTTTCATTTTCCCATTTAAAATGTGGAATTAATTGGACATAGTAAGTAATGGGTGGGGCCCACTATTTTCTATTAATGCATTGGTATGTCTCATGAGACAAAATAGCTTGGTTTTTTTGCCAAGACCTTTACACTTATATAATATTTCATGGAATGAAAATTTGATAAAATGTTAATGATGTATGGAATTATGAATTTTCTCATTATGATATTTTTTATTAATGATCCATGGGATTATTCAATTAATTAGAATATCTAGAGTTATGTTTCAAGATCATGTGATTATTTATATGGAATTATTTGATCATCATTAATTCCTTCCATTTTATGCTCATGTAATTGATTAAATGACATGTGTTTTAGTTATTTACTATTCCATATTTATTATTCTTATTTATTCTTGATAGCGTCCACTATAATGACACCCTTACAAATCATTTGAGCTCATCCCTTTCTATTGTTTTATTTTCCCTAAAATATAAGGAAGTGTTTTATGATTAATTTTAAGGTATAATATAAGGCGAAATATTGAATTTTAAATTAAAACACATTGTTTATTTAATTTTTTTGAATTGTAATATGAATTTCAAGTATGTATCTTGTTTACCAAGACAACTAAATTATACAATCCTTCCAGAGTTGGTCCACTGTATCTTATTCTAATTTAATAATGTAACCACCGACTCTGGGATACTTGGGTCGGGGACTTTATAGTTGGTATTAGAGGATATTTAGTAAAAATCATGGGAACAATTTTTAGGAAAATGTATTTTTGGGAACCTAACCATATGATATACTTTGAGGATAAGTATATAATATCATCCTACAATTTTGGTCAAGTACATATTATGTTGTTTTTCCTATAAATACATCCGTTTTTGGATACTGTAAGGGTACATTATTATGGAATAAATGAACCTTGCGGAAATAACATCAAAAAATGTGTATTGTTCTTGAATCGTGAATTATCTGATACATGAAAATGGGCCTTATTTCACACTTGGATTGACACACTCATGAGATATTCATTGGAAAATTCATATTTTTTCGAAATTTTTTTTAATGGTTTGAAAATATTTTTATGATTTTAAACATTTCCTAAGAAAACATGTCTATTACTATGAGATTATCTATGCATAATTTTTCAATTTATTCAATGTGACTCACTAGTTTTTGTATTATAAATTATGTTCCATAATGTTATGATATAATCTTGTATATGTTATTATTTATAAATTGAAACTACTATAAGGAATTGAAACCATATTAAATCATATACCTAGTGTAGGGATTTCCCTCTTGGGAAAGATAAATAATCTAGAGTTGGATCTACAGATGGAACTGATCAAATAATAACCATATTGGGGCAGTTGGCTCGGGTTATAGGGAAAACATTCCCAAATGGAGTAGCCTACTTATCCAGCATGTGGTGTGACATTGTTAGGCTAATTTATACATTAAAACTTTCATCATTTAATGGTGCTAAAAATAAATTATTAGCTAATAATATGGATAAGTTCCTTACAGAAGATAGTTATCTCTTTTTGAAGAAATGAATGAGAGAATTATTTAATGGAAGTCTATCATTTTTCAGGAGATACAGATCAATGGTGGTTATTGTTTTAAAATAATAATTATAATAAAAAAATAACAAACATATAATGAACAGATTTTAAGTACCCCTCATAGAAAAATATTATACTATCATTAAATAAGATAACATGGAGACAAAATTACAGAATCTATGATAAATGAAGATGAAAATGCTCCTATGTATGAAGAAAACATCATAAGGTTAAAAGTTCATGATGAGTACTATGTATATTCTTCATTGGTCTTTAACCAATACATAGATGAGTATTAGTCTCTAATGCATCTTTCTTATATGAGGACATAGTATCATACATTATAAATATAGATAAATAATCCACTAAATATCATAGCTTTGAATGGAAGAAAGGGAATAAGTGGACAGAAGATAAAAATTCAAATAAAGGAAAGAAGGAATAGAAATTTTTTTCTCCATGAGATACTTTTGGAACGAAAAAATCTAGTACTTTCATGAAGGGAATGAGATTTTTCTACTTTTGTGGAGAGAAATGACACCATGCTCATGGTTTAAAACGAAAAAATAAGTTTTAAATGGTCACTGCTTTATAAATAGGGATATGAAAAACTAAACAATTGAATTTCCTAATAATCTAAGGGACCAAGGTCAAGAATATTCTATTAATAATACTGAATTTGAAAAAATTACATGTGTATTTTGATTCATGAATTGTGTTCCAGAAGTATTTTATCAATGATTTTCTATTTATAAGAATCCTGAAACCAATAAGTATTATACAATATAAGTTTTTCATTATGTATTTGAAGACATACAGTGAATGGTACAAGGAAAAGTGATTGAGTGTAAAATTGATTTTGTAAATTTAGTGACCATCCTTCAAAATTTTTGAACATTGATTTTGGATAGAAATATTTTGGTTGAGTCATAGGGTAAAATATTTAAAAAAATTATTAAGATAAACTTTGGGTGTAATTGTATAATTTTTTATAACAATTTGTTATTTGGAAAATATCTAGAGACATGATGAATTACAAGCTAAAATTTTATGTATGTAATAGGTTTTTAAAAGTTAATTTTAGTTCCTCAATTATAAAAAATTCATTTTTGGATATTCATTTTTTAGAGAAAGAGATAAATTTTAAATAGATCAAAGAAAATACAATGGATGAAATTGAGCTCATGAAATATAATTTTATCAAGTAAGTTTATATCCTTATATTGTTAGATAAAAATAATTTTCAACTTTCGGAAAATTATAATGTAACAAAAATGTTATCATATTACCTTTATACATGATTTACCAATTTTTATTTTAATTCATCATAGATATATGGGTTTTAGGTGTTTAAATTTCCATTTTTCAATCACTTTTATATGATCAATGATCACTATCACTTTCTATAGTTATTTTTTATTTTCTTCAATGTATGTATCTTCACTTCCGACCAATGATAAAATGCTTTCAAACCTAGTTATGTGACATTGTAGAGTCACTTTTTACCTCTGTTTCACTCTTATCAAGAGGATATTTTATTAATATTTTTTACAATTTGGTTTCCATTAATGTAATTTTAAAATTTTAAACACTTAATTTATGATATCAATATTAATTTGTGAGGAAACAATTTATTTAAGGGGTATAATATAACACCCTGAGATATTAATAGTGTTATGTTATCATCAATATCATATATGACATGAAAAACTATATTCTAAGAGAATGTAACACCCTTATAATTTATGATATATTTATTTTAAATAAATTCAATCTCTTCTATATCTTATTAGGCACACTCTACAAGGTTTAAGAGAATCATGATACTCTATTAAAATGTTATACATTAATAATGAAATTTAAAATATATACATTAATTTTGAGGGGATGAATTGGACTAAATTAATTTTTATATTATATGGTTTACACATGTATGGAATAAATTCAATTGTTATATATTATAAAAAATAAAATAAGATTCATTTGAAATACAACTAAATGTTTTAGAAATATTTTTTTTCAAAATATGGTTTAGTCATGCATTCCTGACATAAATTAGAATTGATTTTAATGAACTAATAAAAAAATTATTTAAAAAAATATTCAATTTTTAAATATACAAGTGGGAATTTTTTTGGGGTGAATTTCTGGTATTTTTTTTAAAAATAAATTTATTGAAGAATGGTTGTAATATTGTTTTTAAATAAAAACTTCATTTTCATTTAAATTATCTACAAAGATAAATTGCAGATAAATATCTATCTTCTCATCCTGGGATTCTCCAAGGTTTTGTAGTTTCCCTGATGTCCCCACGGCATTGGAGTTCCACAGGTGTCCTCCTTCATTGGGGGTTTCTTCTTATTCGATTTGAAAGCCTTGGGGAATCATAGGCGTTCTCTCCATCCTCAAATTAGCTTTCCATCACTCCTCTTTTGTTTCACGTCTGTGACACCCCCCTCTTAGATCTGGAACGAATCTTCAGATATCGGAGACCATGACGAAGATCGCATCCTCCTGGTTCCCAAGTTTTGAATCCAGATCTGGTTCAAGGGAACCGTGATTCCGTCTCTCGAACTCAGATGACCGGGAACCAGATTTCCTCTTGGTCACTATCTTCATCCCCTTAGTGTGGTGGGTTACCTGGTTTGGTGGAGGCCTCATTGTGGAGTCAAATATCAAGCTCTGCAATTGACGGTCCAATAAAGAAAAGTTGCATGATTCCTGCTGCGAATATCTAATCGTGAAGCCCCGGACACATTCCACAATTGACTGGCCATGAAAGACAAGTTAAGAGACTCCTACCGCGAAGCTCTGGTCATGAATCCCTGATCTCAAAGTGGAGGGTGAGTTGAGAAGATTTTGCTGCGAAGCTAGATTGCGAAGAGGCTGTCGCATAGGGCTGCATCGTGGTTGGTGGTGTGCCTCGCAGAGAGATCTAAAGGGGAGCATGAGGATCCTCAAAAGTGATCTGGTCGTGAAGCCTCATTCATGAAGCCCCGCACTGCGTTGTGACTGTCTCATGAAGAATTATCCGCGAAGCCTCATCCACGAAGAAAGATCACGAAGCATCCACTGTGTTGAGCCGACCCGCAGACGCGGGTGTGCTTCGCGGTGAGCTCCATCCGGGAGAAAATTTGGTCGTGGAGGCCCTGACTGCGAATTGCGAAACCACTTCGCGAAGAGTTGATCGCGTCGGCCGGGGCATAGAAGAAGGCAGTGGTGTGGGGTAGCCGGTCCAAGGGCTCTTTTATTGGACAAAGCCTGGACAGTTTGTCCATTGGACTGGACTGGCCCTTGTCATTCCTTGCTGGACGCGGGCCGTGAATCATATCTTTGACATCCCAGATGTGAGAGTGGACGCTATTGTGAAACCAGTCCATTTGTGGAAACCTGACCACCGCCTGTTTCCCCAAGAAGGTCAAAGCACCGGGCGCGTTTTAAGAAGATCTAACCCATCCCACGAACACTAATCCATGCAGACAGATCTAGTGAACCAATGGAGGAGGTTGTCCCTGACAGACAAAGAGAAGGTGGAAATCGAGGCCTGGAGAAATGAAGATTCACTCTGGGAAAAACACATGTCTCTGTTGGTGTATGGAAAGTTCATTGAAAATATATCAGAAAACCAGGGGGGCATCAAAAACACCCTCTAAAATCTTTGGAAACTGGAATTTGGAGTAGCTATTCGGGAAGTAGGGAACAATTGCATTGTATTTGAGTTCTTTAACAAGAGAGATAGAGATAAATTCCTGAGAGGTAGACTATGGTCCTTTGATAATCAACTCCTACTCATGGAAGAATACAAAGGGGGATGATATCTAACACATTAATCTCACTCGGTCCCCCTTCTGGATACACATCAAATGAATCCCATTTCACGCATGAACCGAACGAGTTATGAGAGAAATTGGGGACTTCATTGGACAATTCCTTGATTGGGACCACTCAGACCCTATCCAATGGGGGCCTATGGTTCGAATTAAGGATATAATAGAAGTTTTAGAGCCGCTGATGAGGGGCATGTTTTGGAAATTCGATGGCGCCAACACTTGGATATCATTCGAGTTTGAGAAACTCCCAATCTTCTGTTTCTTTTGTGGACGCCTTGGACATCTGGAAAGAGTGTGTGTCTCAAAGAAAAGGAATGATTCTGGTAATCTCATCCTTTAATATGGACCATGGATCTGAGCCAAATCAACCAGATATTCCTTCATCCCTGAGATTGAGAAACAAAAGGACCACGACCGTCTTATATTGGCTCATACAAGACGGGCGGAAACTGTTCATGAAAATGTCTTTATGCTTGGACCACCATAATTCCCTAAATATGGCCCAACCACTTAGAGGAAAACTTGCATACATCCTAACCCCCTAAAGTGAACTAGCTCAACATTTACAGAGCCATTAAAGACACTAAAAGACCCACACACAAAAAGCCCAAAGCCAACAGCGTTGCACTTTGAACCACCTGTTCCCAACCCCGATCCAGAAGATGGAGTTCATCCTTAACCCCTATAGAAAAATGCTCAAACATCTACAAATCTAGTGATGAAGCAAAAAAAAACATCAACACATTGCTCAAAGTCATGGTCGATGCACATCGAACCACCAGATCTGGACCCTGACCCACAATTGACTACATCAGGCAGTTCAACATTGGGGGCACATGGACTGACGGAAACTCCATAACCAAGCAAAAATACCCATCGAATGTGGAAAAGGGTGCTACATGGAAAAATTAATGATCACATGAAATACCATATACCTGGGGTTACGAAAAGACAAAATGAAACTTTCCAGTTAGGGAGGAATCTCACTGAAAGGTGGAAAACGACAAATAGTGAAACAAGTCCAGAGGAATTAAAGGCGGTGGCGGGTGAGACCCAGCCCTGCCTAGACCAATGATTATTTTATGATGGAACTGTCGTGGGCTTTGAAACCCTCGAACGGTTCGTATGTTTCAGTGCAACTGTGCTCAAAGTCACCCCGATATGGTTTTCTTGTCCGAAACTATACTGGAAAACAAGGACATCAATGGCATAGCCCTAAAATGCGGCTTCCAAGGTTTCCTCCCAGTCTCCATATAAGGCCACTCAAGGGGCCTCTGTCTCCTTTAGAAGGATAATATCTGCGTTAATATTTTTTCTTTCTCCTCGCACCACGTGGCACTGACTTTTCAGGCAGACAATCACCCACCCTGGACCTTTATGGGATTCTATGGCTGGCCATCCCAGGATGATAAGGTGAAGTCATGGGATCTTCTATACAAACTGCGACATGACTTACCGAGCCCTATTCTGTTCGGAGGAGAATTCAATGAGAATATTTTCCATAAGGAAAAGTGGGGCATAACCACCCGACCCTTGGCTTCGATGTCATACTTCAAGGATGCGGTATCTAGGGCGGACCTGGTCGATCTGGGGTACACAGGCAATCCTTTTACATGGTTCCGTGGAAATACAGAAGGCATCCACATTTCTAAGCATCTTGATAGATTTCTGGGTTCTACTGATTGGATTAATCTGTTTAGCATGTTTCATATCACCCACATGGCCCTCAACTGCTCAGAGCACTGTCCAATTCTCATTGACTGTACACAAGGCGAACGAAATAAAAAATTTAGAATACCCTTTAGATTTGAGAGCTTCTGGTCAAAAGATCAGGAATGCGAAGAGGTGATCCAATCAAGCTGGAGAAGTACTCACAAGGATGTTTTCATCAATCTCCAACAAGTCGCATCCGATATGAGGTCTTGGAGAAATAAGAAATTTTGCCTCCCTGACCGGCACTGTGGAGTCCTTGAAAAGAGACTAAACTATCTCCTCAAACACCCCTCATCCAATTTAAATCTCTCTAAGATTAGTTCCATGAAAAGAGATCTAGATACGGCCTTGTGTATCAAGGAGAGATAATGGGCTATGCAAGAGCGGGATAACCATATAAAATAAGGGGATGCTAATACCTGGTATTTTCACCAAAGAGCATCAGATAGGTGTCGAAAAAACTCTATTACTTGCATCTCACAACCTGATGGAAGCATAGTTTCTGACACCAATGGTATCCATGAGGCCTTGACATGCTATTTCTAGAACATATTCTCTGAAGGAACCCCTTTTCTGTCTGTTAAGATGGAAGACTGTATCAGACCTGTGATCACTGAAGGAATCAATAGGCAGCTCACCAAAGATGTGACAGATGACGAGATACACCTGGCTCTAAAACATCTTCATCCCACTAAGGCCCCGGGACTGGATGGGTTCCATGCCATATTTTTTCAGCAATACTGGCACATTATTGGTCCTGACATCTGCAATATGATTAAAAATATCTAGGCTGGGAATACCAGCATTGCGGCCATCAACGAAACTGTCCTCGTCCTCATCCCCAAAATCAAGAAACCTCTAGTGATCCCTGACTTTCGACCTACCAGCCTCTGCAATGTCTCTTAAAAGTTCTTCTAAAAGATCCTTGTTAATTGGCTGCGACCTTGGCTACCTGATATTATCTCTGAAAACTAGAGCGCCTTTGTGGAAAAGAGATTGATTACAGATAATGCGATTGTGGATCATGAAGTGATCCATTCTATCAAATCACGCTCCACCACGAAAATAGGAACTATGGACTGGAAATTGGACATGAACAAGGCCTATGATAGAGTAGAATGGCACTTCTTAGGAGTTTTTATGCAGAAAATGGGTTTTTGCACTAAATGGACAGATTTGGTCATGAACTGTGTCTCGACTGTCTCTTTCAAAATCAAGGTCAATGAGGAGCTTACCAGAGAATTCTCTCCATCCCGAGGCCTTCACCAGGGAGACCCCCTCTCTCTTTTTCTCTTCATTCTGGTGGTTGATGTGTTTTCTAATCTTATTTCTATGGTTTCATCTTATAAGTTGATTCATGTGGCAAAGGTCTGTTGTGTTATCCCTCCAGTGTTGCATCTCTTTTTCACTGACAACTGCCACCTTTTTTCTAGAGCAATAATTAATTAATTCTAAGTGATATGTCAAGCGATTCACCAGTATAAGAGGGAGTCTAGCCAATTAATCGATCATGGGAAATCTGAAATATCCTTCAGTGCAGGGGTGCCTCTTTCTAAGAGGGATGAACTTTATTCTTTAGATGGCATCCATATGGTTGATAAACATTAGAAGTATCTCGGTCTTCCCACGGAAATTAGCCGGTCCAAAAAAGAAATCTTTGCATCTCTTGTGGATAGGATTGAGAAAAAAATTCAAGGCTGGACCCCAAAAAAAATTTCTAAAGCTGGAAAAGTGACCCTCATCAAATATGTCATCTAATCTATCCCCAGTTACTTTATATCCCTGTTTAAGCTTCCAGTGGCCATTTTCGACCGGATCCACACATGTACTGCCAATTTCTGGTGGGGGAAGAATGATGGTAGGAATCGACCCCACTGGATGGACTGGGAGAATATCTATAAACCCAAATTAGGGGGTGGAGTTGGGTTCTGGAATATCCATCTCTTCAACGACTTGCTACTGTCCAAGCAAGGATGGCGCCTTATTAACTGTCCATGATCTCTTTGTGCCCGAGTTCTCTGAGCTAATTACTTTCCCCACATGGACTTTCATGATTCCTCCCTTTGTCCTCATCCTTGATTCCTCTGGAGAAGCATTTGGGGGGCCCAGAAGCTCCGGGCTAAAGGATTGGGCTAGAGGATTGGGACTAGCTCATCTGTTACAATCTGGACTAATTTCTGGATTATTGATAAGGATGGTCTATGGGCTACATCCCCTGCCCAACTAGGTCTTGAAAACGCCACTGGCAGCTGCCTCCTTTCCAACCAATATTCGGGGTGGTGTTTGGAAAAGATCCTTGATTGGTTTAACAAAAAAGATCAAAGAATTATCCTCAACATTCCATGGGTAACAGACGTAGGCCCTGACTATCTCTACTAGATCAATGACATATCAGGAGGCTACAATGTGAGATCCAGCTACAGACTTGCTCTTGGCACCCACTCAGTCGGCCGGGATGAGGGACCATGGAAATCGATTTGGATGCTCAGCATCCCCCCAAATATTTGTCAATTCTGGTGGTAGGTTTGTTCGGGTAATTTCCCAACAATGATCCTTCTCGTTTATCTTCATATGTCCAGTTCCTTTTTTATCCATTTCTTCCAAAACATTCTAGAAACTCCTTTTCACGCTATCATTCACTACCTGGGAGCTAACGAAATTTGGAATGAATGGGGTCTGGCTTTAGTTTCTTCACTGGCATTGGCCTCCGAGCTTCCCGATTTTCTAACGCGTTGGTGATCCTCTCTCTCTCTTCAACATATGTTCATTCACTTTGCACTTTTCCCTTGATTATTTGGGTCCGGTGTAATGATGCTACTTTTCACCAATCCCATAGACTTCCCGAATTCTGGATTGATCGGGTCAGTTCCTGGATTGAGGGTTGGAAAGGCCAAAATTGACATTCTATGCTGGGAGTTGTTCCTCCCATCCCATTCATCGGAATCCCCCACCCAAAGGGATTTATAAGATTAAGGTGGACGCGTATTTTCCAAAGGATGGGATTTTCGCCCTCGACTTCCTTGCCCGAAATCATCTGGGGGAAATCATTGCTGCTAAATATGAACCGCATCAGGATTTCTGGGAACCAGCAGTTGCTAAAGCCATGACCATCCTTGCTGGTATGATTCTCACTTTAGAACGTGGATATGGTGATTTTATCATGTATTCTGACTGCCTTACCATAATTGATGCTATTAATCACAATGACGACAAACTCTAGTCTTTTAGCATCATCATTAGGAGAATTCTTTCTCTTCACCAAAGGTTCTCAGTTTGCACCTTCCCCTTCACCAAAAGGGAAGGAAACAACGTGGACCATCAGCTTGCGGCCTCAGACCCATTCATTACCAACCAGTTATGGCTGGATAATTTCCCTTCATGGCTTTGCACATGTACTTCTGATGATCTTCGTCATTAATGATATTTTCTTTTAATCAAAAAAATATATATACAAAGATAAATTATATTTTTAATTTTATTTAAAGTAAAATTAGTGAAATTATATTAAATATTAACCAATCTAGGTCATTTTAATGGATTTAATATTAAATTATGATATAAAAACTATTTAAATTTTGGATTGTTTCTCTCTCAAAAACCAATTTTTTCTTGTCTGTCTACAAGTTTAATTTTAAATTTATTTAAAACAATTAAATGAATTAAATATTTAAAAATGGAATTAATATTTTGAATCAGAATTATTTATATTACATAAGTGTATCTACTTAATTTTTTATCATTGTGACCAGTAAAATTAGTAAAATTTAATTTCTTTTGTTAAGATAAATACGAGTATTCCAGGGTTTTAAACTAATAAAATAAGGGTTATAAATGACCTAAACCTTTTCTAAATAAAATTTTATGGACATATATAAACCTTATATCCTATAAGGATTGATAAAATACCATTTTTAGTATTTTGGATGTATAAAAATATGGGTCCCAGATTATCTTTTAAAAACATTCATGTCTATAATCTTCCCCACTTATAAATGTCCAACCTATATCTTCTCATTTTCACACATAAAATCAATTTTTTTGATCCCTTAACTGCCAAAATATATTCCATAAATCTCTATAAAACCCTTATATTCATTATTTTTATTATTAAATCCTCCTATAAAGGATTTAGGTATAAACCCACTGAACCTCTCTGAAGAAGAGTTAAATTTCATAAACACGTGTATTTGTGTAATATCTTCTTCCAACCACTTCAAATAATATTCAAAATTGGTAATATAATAATTATAGTATAAAATATATAATTATATGTAATTATATTAATTTAATAACCAATATCCATATCCAATTCCATCAAATGAATTACAAAACCGTTGATCATTTGTATGGAGGACTACCGCCTCACGAATCGATGTAATTCATTTTCCTTCACCACCCTTGAAGGATGGATATCATAATGAATTTAACATATTTATATGATATTTTTAACATTATAATTATTTTTTATTATGATATCACATATACCCTTACACCTACTATTCTATTGGAGATATGATAACGTCTCTCATGTGTACAGCAGGCCACCACCTCATGAAGCGATATGATTTATTTTCTGATTAAAATTTCCCTTGAAGGTATTAAGGATAAATTTAATTAATATATGTTAATTTAATAAACATAAAAAACTTCTAAAAATATAATATAACATCTAACATCTTACCATACATTCCATTGGAAAATAATAATGTTGCTCATGAGTATGTGTGGACTTCTATTTCCATGTAGCAACGTGAAATATTTTTTACTCCATTTTTACAAGGATTATAGGAAGGGTGTATTTTAGTAATATTAAATATATAGGTTACATAAGAATTATTATTTAACATTGTGTCAATATTTATTTTCATTTTATTCCACCTATCAATAAAATGTGAAATGGCATTCATACATACATACGACTTACCATCTATGAATGGTGTAATCCATTTTATACATCTAACTTTTATAAATTTAAATAAATATATAAATATATATATAGTGAATTTATATAATATTTATATTATTATTTATCATTATTTATTTTATTTAAAAATCATTAAAGTACAATAAATGAAATTATTGAACCAAACATACATGAAAAATGAAGCAATTGTCACCCAAAATAGTGATTTTAACAAATATATTTTATATAAATGGGTGATAAAATACAATAAGAAAATAATAAATTGTTTTTTATATATTATTAGGGTTCTATAATTGATTTATAATAATCCCATATTTATTACAGAGTAGGTTCATACATCTACAAAGTAATTCAAACCTGAGGTATGGGTTTTCTCATCTCACATTTACTTATGTGAGACATATGCCATATTCAACACTTATTTATTCTGTGTGGTGTATATACATCCCATTTGATATTTTATATCATGAGTATATTTATATTAATGTTATTTTATGTTTTAACTGATCTTATTTCTTTCCGGGGGTTTTGATGATAATTTACTAATGTGGTAATGGATTATTTCACAATGTCATCATTATTTGGGATTATTTATATTTAAGTCTCCATGGGGAAATTATTTAGTAGTTTTATATTTAATGAAATAAATTTTATTTTAACATAGTTATTCATGAAAATTTTCATGAAATAATACCCTTTATTCTCTACTTCTAACTAAATGTGATTGAGAAAATGTTTTTAGAAAAAGTTGAAATTATTTTTCTCTTCTGTCAAAAATCATTTTTCTTCTAAATAGATATTTTCTAAAAATTCATTTCAAAATATTTTTAACATTCTACAAATAATTTATTAAATAAAATTATACCCTTGTTTTATTTTTATACAATTTCTTTTGAATTTAATCTTCCTATATTTTGACAAACAAATCATGTTTGGATTTTATGAATAATATGAACGTAATATTTTTCAACTTATATGGAATATAAAACATTCTCTATAATAATAAACACTTAATGTATTAAATATTATTTTATATGGATAAAATTTTATTTTCAAGTAAAAATTTTTATCAAATGTGTTTGTGAACTATTGGTTTTAAAAATGATTTTCAATATGAAAATGATATTTTCTTCAAGAATGATTTAATGGAATTTTTGGGTATTTCTATTGATCAATTAAAATGACCATCATTTTAACATACTCTAAATTGGGAATATGTTTCAATGATACTATCCAAATTATTTATATGGATGGTTTTTTATTATTTGACTGGGATATAATATTTTTTATATCATTCCCTATATTACTCTGAATGGGGTATGATTGTGTTTAGTGATTGGGGAATTTATTAACAATTAATATTATAGTTTTTAAAATATTAATGTATATGTTGATTATGTTTTTCACATTTCGTATTAGAATGCATTAGACTAGTATGTGATAGATGGGGGCAACTATAACCCCTTGATTCCTAGGTAGGTCACATGAGCCAATATCGCTTGGGTTTCTGGCTAAAGACTTAACTGTTTATATAAGATGTCATAGAATAAGACCTTAAAGATATGGTTATGATGTATGAAATTATTAATTTCCTAATTATGAGATTATATATTGATTTATCAAGGGATTATTATTTTAGTTATAATATTCATCATTATGTTTCAACCTTATATGATTATTTTTATCGAATTATTTGATCATTATTTATTCCATCAAAATTATACAGATGGAATTGAATGAAAAGAATATGTTATTGTTATTTACATATCCATGTTAAATATTAGTATTTATTAATGAAATATTACAATGTACAGATACCCTTACTGAGCATTTGAGATCACCCCTTTTTTTATGTTTTATTTTCCCCAAGATACCAAGAAGTTTATTATGATTGATATGAAGGGATATGATAAGGGGAAATATGGAGTTCCCAAAGAAAAAACTTTTTGTACTTTATGTTTTCAATTATAATGTGAATTTGAAATATGTATCCAGTTTTAAAAATTCTACAAATCTATTAATTAATTTAAGATTTGATTATTTCTTTCTCATGAAAATGTAATAAATTGACTACCAACTTTGGGAAACTAGCGTCAGGGTCCTTATAGAATAGTCATTTTTAAATTTAGATAAAATGGGTAATACCATATATCATATATAAACTTTAACCCAATAAGTAGTATACACAAATCTATATAGATGTGGAGTGTGTAACATCTTCCTCCAGCATACTTTTTTTGAAGAAGTACATTTTTTGATGCATCATACTAACCTATGTCCTATTAAAATTAATTTAAAATCTATAATGATAAAAAACTATATTTGTGAAAATAAACTAAAAATTATAATAATATCCTGGTCACATAATGATAAATTGCATGAAAACATCCTAGTCACATAATACTAAATAATAATAGGACAATTTCATTGTTGCATAATGTTAAACTGCTTGACATTGTCATAGTCGCATATCATTAAAACACAAGACAACATCTGAGTCACATGATTTTGAACTCCATGAAGACATCCTAGTCACATGAAATTATAATGGATATTCATAGTCCTCAATTCATGATTATAAGTTACATGAAATTTTCTCTATCATGGAAATACCATAATGTTCTTACAATATGCCATCTTATGGCTTCCATCACCTTCACGAGAGCTCTATGAACGTAATGGTACATAAATATTACACCACAAGTAAATCTATGATAGGATTTAGTGTTTCATCCCTATACCATAATAATGTATATAAATTTACATTCATTTCATACAAGTAAGATCTATATAGGGGATCTCTATAAGAACTAGGTGTGACATTATTCTATTTTTTTTACAATATATATAGTGATTAGTGGGATCAACTATTCAAGACCCACCCATTATTTTTTCTTCATAAAAAACCCATATACTAAATATTAAATTTTATTAGACCATTCCTGTGTAATAAGAAATTCTAGTTAAATGCCCCCATATTTCCATTTCTTCCTTTCCACACAATCCAATCCATCCGGGCTCATTTCCCAACCATATCTTGTTTCTCATACTAATAATGATACATGTGGTCTTAGAGGTCATGGTGTATCACTATGGATAGAATATAAATGGTTTGCCACAATAAGGGATCTACACTCTATACATGGAAAGATATGTGCATAAGTTGAAATGATCATGTCCTGATGTAAGATTCATATATTTATTGAGACCATCTACCGAAATACATGTGAACCGATTTCTATCTAGTGGGATATGTATTGATTCTGTGATCTCTTATTCTATATTTAACCACAATTCATGTGAATCAAAAATAAATTCCCCCAATATATGAGTTCGATCTATGTAAGTGAAATCCTTGAGAATTATATGTGACTTGATTCATGATTGATTCAAGATATATAATGACGTATAGACCATATATCTAGACCTAGCCATACAACATCATTCATTTACACCACTTTCATATAGGAAATGTTAAAATAAATATCATATATTCAATTCCTAAATACTCTAAACATCTCTTATGTGAATACACATCGACATTATTAGATTTCCATAACCTTATATAGAATTTATTTGAAATACGACTAAACTCAAGGAACAATTTTGTTTAAATATCCACATATTCCCCCATATGGAACTACATATGAACCCTCATATAAGCTGGTTAATGAGAAGAATCTTGTAATGTGGGGAGGGACTTCCTACCCTCATAATCCTTGACATCATCACAACCAAACCTATCATCCTAATATAACATGTGGTCATCCTTCATGTACTTATAAAATTTCATCATTTCAAATACAAGAACCTCATTTAAGTGGTGTATATTTACATATTATCCTTAAACCTAGAGATATTGTGGTTTCCATATTGTTATGTACCCGTATCTCTACAATGAGTTTTCACTCCTTCCAAAACATAACAATTTCATCACGAACCCCGACCCATGGGAATTTTTTCTGTAAAAAATTTACGACCTTATATACAAGCTATTGTGTTCCAAATTTCACAACCTTAACAAGATAGTGAAAGATACTTAAATATTATCATTCTAAAAACAAAAAAATGGATGCAATATAAAAAATTCAAGTCTCTAGTTGCAAGAATCTCATTTAAATGGATTGGGAAAAAATCTAGAGTTTAAATCGAAATAGTAACAAAGATTGAATATATGACCATATGACCCACAGAAAATATGAAATATAATATTTGGATCTATTTATCTAGTGAAAAATATAATGAAATTATATTTCTATTTATTTTGTCTCTGTGATATGTTCTATATAATATGTTGTAGTTTTCAGGGTGCATGAAAACTTTTTTTACCCCTTCCTCTATAACCAATTTCATGTCTCGAGTATTTAAATATTCATAGCCTTCTGTGTATTTAGAAGAGTGGTATGGAAAAATACAAGGAAAACCTTTGATTGAATATGAATAGATTCCCACATACTCCTTGCATATACACCCTTTTATCATCTTGTTATCAATAAGCATCTCATCCTAAGTGGAGGGACCGCCATCCACTATTTGACATGAAAATATCAAAATGAAACCCATCATCCTAATGAAACTACTTTCATTCCTTCAAGTACTCATTTCATTTCATTATCATTTGAATGATATCCATGGATTATTTTTTATTCAACCCACAATCTAACTATTTTAGTCAATTTGGCATCATTCAAGTTACATATCCTTGCATTATACTAATATTCAAGATATGATAATGACTTTTTATTCTTTATCATTTTTATCTCATTCTCATGATCTGATAAAACAAATTCATTTGGTGAAAACTAAATTTCAATAAAAATTTAATATAAATAGGAAAAATAATTTTCAACCCAAAAAAGATGAAAAGTGTGTCCCGAGAAAAATCTAAGTTCCATATTTTTTGACATCCTCTATAAGAATCCTTTGAAAAGTTTTTTGTGATTGAATAGAAAAAATGGTGAAAATATTATAGGGTCCACCATATTATACTAGAAAAATATGATTTCATTCCCACTATAAATTCCTGATAGGAGGCCTATAAAAACGTTAGGGAAATTAAATAAAATAAAAGTAAAAAATAATTCATGGGGGTACCCAATAAGCTCCTATTAAAAAAATGATCCATATCACTAATTTTGTTTTTTTCTCTTACTGAATTTAGGATACCTAAATTTATACCATTTATGATTTTTCTTATTTTCATTTAATTATTCATATATTGGGGAAAATAAAAATTATAACAAATAGGGGAATAATAAATTTTTTGTCCTTTGTTTCAGTAAATAATAGAGCATTCTCTATAGAATAAAATCCCTATAAAAAATGGGAAACATGTAAAATAAAAAAAATAGAAAATTTTTATCTTTAAAGTTCCTTAGATAAGTCATTGCACGATGAGAGGCATTAATTGATCAAAAAAGTTCTGACCACTATATTTCTACCATATTCACCAATGGAAGATGACCTAAGATCGAAGATGAAAACTCATGACCCTTTTTAAAACTGACCTTTAGTGAAGTCTTAATCATTAAAAGATCATACTTCACCGGAGATATATACATTTCATATTGTACCATATATATAGCTAAATTTATCATCGAACCATGAAACTAGGAGGAATTTTTATTTTACCCCAACGACATTGAGACCTCCCTCATTGATCAATGTAAAAGGATCCTCTCATGTAATCCACAGAATTTTCATTCATGGATAGAGAATTACTTCAAGTTTGGTGGATAAGTGGGAAGATTTCAAGTATCCTTTTATAATCAAAGTTATATGAATCTATATTATGGAATACAATGAAGATTCACTATACATATCTTTAGACATATTCATGATGATTTTTTTAAATATGAACATGAATCTTGTATAAGGATTTTCATCGAGTCACCCTGTTTGAGGTATCCATTTTATAGGGCACATGTTTGATGGAAACAGTGACCAAGATATATTTTGTTATAATACTCACTATGAAATTATCTGATCCAACTGATGAGGCAGTAATAGAAGTGGATGGGTTATTTTACCTCTTCCAATAACATACATTGACCCCCTTCGATCACAGAACTATCAATTGTCAATGAAAAGGGAATAGTTTCTACCAGAAACACTACCTAAATGATAGAATAATATTTTTCATGATGAGGGTGCCTTCTAAAAGGGATTATAATGTCTAGAACAAGTTACAATATGGATATAGGAAATGGGTACAGAGAAGTGTGAGGTTTTATAACTTCTAATATTCATTTTCCTAACATACCTATGGGGTAAGACTCTCCACAGTTTTTGAGAATAATACAAATATAGGTTAACAGGTGTATCTATAGGTGCTATGTCGATTACGGTATTAATAGTATCACATCTCAGCACCATTCATATTTGAGAAATAAGGCCAAGGTTATATCCTCTACTACACTCCAACAATGTGTTAGGAGCAAACTCTCTAGATATAGCTAATCTAGAGAGGGAATCTATAATGTGTATATTGCTCAAAAATGAAAAATTTATGAAAATTAGCTTTGAGAAATCCATATTAAGGTGAGATTTTGTATAACCTATCAACGATGGAGCCACAACCATCATCCATAGTAAACAAATATGTTGGGGGAATGTGGTGTGAAATTGAATCTTTGGTAGTTACTTAGAATATCTGCAGCCTCACTGGGGTTCTGTGATGTCTCCTTGACCTCAATGACGTTCAATAGTCTGTAGAAAATAGAGAAATGAGGAATTTCAATGGTTTTATAATTCTTATAACACAAAAATTTCTCACATATCCATCCATTTATAAATTAGTGTTGACAACTAATTTGGTAATGGGTATTACCCAAGTTTATTGCGATGTAATTTGTAAAGACGTGTGAGGGTTGGAATGACCATGTTAATATATTTTCTTTTATCAATTTGGACATCCATCACTAGTGTTCTGAACATGATGCAGAAATATGAAACCCCGTCTAATAAGTGATATTATTTTAGGAACATGGATCAAAATCATGCTAAATGGGGTATTGGGGATACACCTCGCTTCACCCTATATCTCCATGAGGTGTACTCCCATACTTTCAGAGAGTCCTAATAAGATCCCTTAATTTTCTGATTTTCTTGAGAAATACAAAAATGATGGCGTATCAAATTTGGACATGATTCATTCAAGTAAAGTGAAATACTTTTCTTTTCCTTGATGAAAATAATTAAATGGTGTGTCTACTCTTTCTTTTTTTACTCCATTATGATGACAAGAATATAAAAAGCTAGTGAGGGAGTCAATTCCGGATTATCCTAAACTTTTTTTATATGAAGGAAAAGACTTTACATCTACCCAACCATAGTTATACCAGCATGTTTATAAAATTACCAAAGGAGGATCTATACATAAATATAGGATAGGAAGAATTAGTTGTTGATAGGACTCCAGTTGCCGATTAGTTCTCAAATGATCTTCGAAGATCGATATATGCTGAAATGAGAGGTCCAAGATGACTCATAAATATTAATGTAATAGTTTTGATCAAAAAAATATATATAGTTATGATTGAATAAGAATGGTCATGACTATTCATTTTTTAAATTTCCACTAGGGAAAATGTCTCACTTTGAACTCCATCCAACCTTCACATTTTTTTGAAGAAAAAAAGATAATATGGTTAAGTATCTCTAGGAAATGGGTTGATGGATGATAAAATTATTGTACAATCTCATATGGGAGTTTTCAGTGTATAGGGTAACACCTAGGATGTTCCTATGACCGATTATCCACTCGTAGAGATATCCACAAAGATACAGTCATGGGATGATAAAAACAAAGACGATGGAAGACTGTATCTGGGTGAAATAGACACATACAACAAAAAAGGATATAATTAAAGATTTATGGGAAGATAAACCCTGAAGATTTCATTCTGAGATGAAACATTGTATTATAGATCAGCATTATGATTCCTAGTAATCATGGATCTTCAACTAGCTATGTTAGAAGTAGTTTGAATGTTTGAAGCCATTATGCACAAAAGGGGTATACATAGAAAACATAACAAAACAAATGGAATAGTATATATAAAAATGTGATCATTTTTCATCTACTTTTATCATCATGTGAAGAAACATTATTTCAGTGTGTTGTAAACCATGAGAATCAGAAAATTAAATTTGGATGTTATCTGGTTATTCTTATGTAGTTCAGGTTACAATGCCCACTTCAAATGGCTATGTTTGCAAGAATTTTTTACACAAATTATTTTCATGGTGTAACTCAAAAGTAATATCTTAATGTTTAAATAGTTATCAAAATTTTCATAGTGATTATGAGGTCCCCCGAATAGATATTAATTGGGGTTGACCACCAATGGACTGCAATTGCCCTATGTGAGCTTCAAATTCCATAGAAAACAAATTATTTAAATTTGAATCAAACCTAATTTATAAAGGGTAGGGGGAATTTTTTAAACCACAATTTATAAAAAAACTAAAAAAGTAAGTGTTTGTAATTAATTATTCCTTATATATTTTTATGGAAAATATTGAATGGAATAATTAATAAAAATAAAAACACATTTTTTAAAAATCCAACAACACGGTCACATAATTTACTCAACATACATGGATTGAAACAAAAATAATACAATAATAACTAGAAAATATAATCCAAAAAATATTTCTTTATATATGTAAGAAAACTTGTCATGTGATAATTAGGGTAGACTCTTCTTCTATAGATTGGGGGTGGGAATAGTCTGTGATTAATCAGAGTTTCATGAACATAGTGGTTACACGTTTTCATTATGTAGCCCCTACATGATCCCCCAGTTGACCAAAATTTGTATAACCTACCACATCATCAAGTTTCACCTATAAATACCCCTTTGAAAATTGAAATAGGGTATGAAATGTAATAAGGTGATAGAAACCAATAGGTGAAATAGGACGGCTCTATAAGATAAATAAAACCCTATGTAAAAGGAAAAAGAATAAAAAAACCCCATGAAATGGTCATATGATCAATTACCATGAGAGGTAGCCTACATGAACAATAATATTAGAAATATCCATGAGATCCATCCCACATGAAGTAATTTTCTTTCCATTGATGACATATGGATGCATATTGTGATCATGTGATCTCATCCCCATTTATGGTCAATACATCTGTAATCCCTATTTTGTGGATGCCTTTTGTTTCCCCCACATTTACTGTGACATTTAATACACATATAAAGGTCTTACAATAACCACATTGAATCTATTCAACAGGGATAATACCCTCCAAAAAAATAAAGGCCCATCAAATGGTAAATAAATACACATGATCATGACAAAGGGAACCCCAATGTACCCACCTTCAATCATGAATTACCTTATTTAAGGATGTACCCCCATTTAACATATATTGTAGATGGGGTATTTATGATATTTATAAACACTCATTACCTTTTCAACTAGGATACCAATATGGGTGGGATTTCTATGAGTCTTCTAATTTGAGGCAGGGATGTTTACTTTGTAACACCCCGATATTTTATGAGAAATATTCTTTTTAATTTCTTTAATGTCTTTTGTTGTACGCTACACCAAGATTGGATTGTTCTATATGCAACACTGTATTATATTTCAGTATACACAAACACTTTTCTGGCCTTCTGTTGCACGCCAGAGCAACATTCCCCGATAGCGTGTGTTGTACGCAATACCGAGTTTCACTAAACGAGATATTATTATAATATTATTTTGAACTAGCCATTATGAATAGTAATGCCCACATTTTCAAATTTTATAAATTTTATTTTTCAAATGGACTCCATTTTTGGATTCGGAATATCGAAATTATCTTAGGGTAAATTTTTGGTATTTTTCTGAAAACATCCAATTTTTGATGAATAGTGAAAACACTGAGTTATTGTTTAAATATGACTTTTTATTTAAATAATAATTTATTTTATTTAAATTTATTTTAGGTAAAAATAGATAAATAATAACTAAATAAGTTTAATGTAATTCATTGGAGTCATTTTATAATAATTTTAGATATATAAAAATTTTATTGAATGTTTACCATCTTTTACCCGCCTCCTAGGAGCATTTGCAAATTTACATAAATATTAATTTTACCACTTCTATGAGTGGAATTTCGAAAATCCGAGAGACGCGGTTAATATCAAGGAGTAAAATGTGGTTCAATAAGATAAAAATAAATTTTGGTGAATAGTAACTTTTTACTTTTATTTACCACGGTTAAAAGTAAATAGGGTAATTAAGGGTAAAAATGATATTATTATTACCCTAACACATGTACTAATTCTATTGGATAAGTATAATTCGACCAAAAACAACCTTAGTAATATAATATTATAATTTAGGTCCACTTTTATTAGAATAGGACATTTATTATTATTTAATTCAAAGAAGATTTAAAAGAGCTAAAATCAATGTTTAATAACTAAAACATTATTAATATTGGGTTATCCATAAGATAAATTCAACTATAAATATTAATTATAAATCTAAACAGATTTCCTAAATAATGGTATTTTATTTATAAATTTTATACATTAAATAATGTAATTTATTTATGACACAATGATGATGTAGTAATTTTCTTATTAATGAAATATTAACATAAGTGATATTATAAATACCAAAATAAATGTAATTTTAGACTTTTTAGGAATTACACTAATTTTATAGGTTAATATGAAATTCTATTATTGATTTAATTAACTTTTTTAGAACTAATCATGCTGTTATAATTTTCACAAAAATCAATTACCAAATAGTGTCAAAATTGACATAAAATAGTTTTTAAAACAAATATTATATTATTAATTGTTATTCTATTCCTAAAAATATAATTTTAGGCCAAATGACTTAAATAGGGTTATATATATTAATAATGATCCACTTAGGGTTCCTTTGGCTTGTTATAGTAAGTTTATTAACTATATAGTGTAAGAAAATAAGAAGACACGGTAAAAGTTAAATTATTTAACTTTGAGTTAAATCTAAATGATAAGGTTAAAATAGTAACCTAAACTTGTCAAAAACCTATTGATTGAGAGTATTTCGACCCATTCCCACTTTTTCTTCGAAATAAATAAATTTGGAGCTATTATAAACCGAATATGACTTTATTATAAAATAATGTTTTAAGTTTTTTCTAAGGTGCCCCTTTCCGCCCTTATAAAAGGGAACCTCCTCCCTCTTCTATTCACAACACTTTAAGCCTTCAAGATCAGCCAAACCCTGCCTATTTCTCTTCTCCACTTCCCTAGCAACATTATGGAGGTTTTGTTCATCTCAAAATACCAACTCTAGTCCCTTAAGAGGAATCTTAAAGGAGGTGCGTCGAAGAAGAGGTAATCTCTTCTACCGATTCTTTCAAGTTCCATTATTCTTCTACTTTCTCTTATTTAGTTGTTTAATTATAAAGTAATAACATCAGTATAAATAATTTACAGATATGTTATTATAAATATGAAACAACCCCATTTCACCTTCTATCCATCCTACGGAAAACGAAATCACCGTGCGTGCGTACGTACGGAATACCGTCTCCATGCCGTGGTGTAATCTGTTTTTCCATAACCACCTTACTTGTATGGGTATAATGGTGTAAATAATAACTATATATGGTTATTATAACATCATAATGATTCTGAGATATTATATCATCCACTCCAATTCCATTCAATAACGATGGGAACAATATCATCGCTTGTGCGTACGTACGGATTACCATCTCCACGATGCGATGAGATTCATTCTCCATATTAACCATTAAAGAATGATTATAAAGTATATATAATGAATAATAATGAGATATATGACATAATAATGCTACTGGATTTATGTCATCTAATTAATTCCATTCAAGTCAATAAGGAAAGGAAAATAGCGTTCATGCGTACGTATGGCCTACCGTCTCCATGAACGGTGTGTTTCATTTCATTTTTCTGTCTATTATATATAGATATACATATATGCTGAATATATATGATATATAAATCATGTTTTACATTCTTTATGTAAGTAAATCATGATATAAGTAATAATAATATCAAGAACAACAAGTCCAAACACGTACAATAAATAAAACAATTTTACCCAAAACGCTGCTTTAACATGGAATTTACAAAAGAACAGGTAATATAAAGTCATAAGTAAACCATATATGATATCATAACAGTGAATATGAGTCTTTAATAAGTCAATAAAATTATTTAAATCATTATACAAATGTTTTGGATATGTATGAAGCATATTGGACCTAAGGTAAGGGAAAATCTCACAATCTCATTTTTATCCGAGATTATTTATACTTCAGAATTTTCTGGGGCATATTTATCATCCACGTCCATGTTTCCTCAATATGAATTTTTTTTCTTTCCTTATACAATTTTTAAAATCCAATTTTACCTATTGGTGAATTTTTAGTAAAATATATGAAGGGAATCTTTTGTTGTCTTTAGTACGAGAGCCTTTTTCACTTTTCTGGAAAAAGTACGAGGAGAATGTTTTTTTAACTTATATGGCATGAACGGATTTTTACGGTTTCATAACGCCTAATATTCATGAAGCTTCCTTTACAATATTTCATGATTATTTTCATCAAAAATCATTTTCTTTTAAAATTTAATGGCATTTTGTGAAAATAAAATGATTTTGAAGAAGAAAGGGTATTTTCCTCACAATTCATTTCAAGTGTTTTGTCAAAACTATTTTCCATATAAGATAAAATTATTTAGTGTGATTATGTTTCAAGTATAATGTCTCTATTATTTATACGGTTTTATTCTTCTTGTGATGAAATTATATCCATTTGTTTTATATGGAATACGTTATGATGGGATGTTGTTTATGAAACCCATTTTATTCTTTGGGTTATGATGAATGATTTATGTTTATTTTGTGGCACAAGTAATAATGATTTCATTATGAGATGGGTGGGACCTATATCTCCCTAAAATGCATTGGGTAAAGATTTATATCTCATGAGATAGACATGACTGTAAGGGTAAGTTAATCCGGTTTAGTGATATAGGACTAGAACGAGGAGTGAACTCGATTCAGAAAGGGACTTTGTCCACTAAGATGGTCTTGGCAGCAATGCCTTGGCTACTATGGAAATCATTTCATGTGCTTAATGGTTTTCAACAATTACATGTTTTATTACCATGCTATTTTATCATGATTGATGTTCCTTTATGATATATGCCTTACGTACTTCCAAGATTTATGTCTTTGCTCAAGATTTTGATGTTTAGATTTTATGTTCATGTTTTTGCATTCAAATGTTTATGGATTTCTTTATGTTCTCTATGTTTAACCTTACTGAGCATTTGAGATCATCCTTTTTATGTTTTCTTTTCCCCAGGATATAAAGAAAGGTTTTAGGTAATAAAAAAAAGGGGAAGATCTTTATGGGAGATTTTGAAGATCTTTCACCATGATTAGAAGATTATTTTTCTGAGTTTCCAAAGACACTAAACTATTACGCTCCTTGTGTGTTTGTTTTGGGTATGTATTAAGTATTCCGCAAAAGTAATGTAATTTCCATGTACATGAATCTTGGGAATCTACATACTTCCCACATTATTCATGAATTTTTATGTGATTGGGAAGAATATGTTCTTTCCTTTTTATCCAATCAGTAGATGCATAATCCATATTATTGCGTATGAAAATAGAAAGGAAGATAGAAATTATTATCCCTATTGGTGTAAGTATCTAGTATTTTATTATAGATAACCCATAATACCCTCTCCCTCATATATCTATGGATGAGGATTATATTCTTATAAGGAATTCCTTATAGAGTAATCCCTTATACTTTCTCGAAGGATGTAATATACCTTATGCATGATATATTCAATTAATTTCCTATCATGGGATACGGATGGATGTTCATTATCTGGCTTCTAATTAATGTTTATGGCCCATCAAAATGCTATTATATGATGTGGTTGATCTTTTATTATCTCTTGTTTCCCACCCTGAAAAAGAATCACATGGGTGTAATGATCAGTTAAGAAAGTGTGACTACTATAATGAAACATTCTTCTTCTTGGACCTCTAACTTGGTGTAATCCCTAAATCTATATTCCGGGGAAGATCCATATGTGTGAAACCCCATAAATTTGTTGTTTTTTCACCAATTACGTCACTAATGTCAATTTATCATGACATTATACTTCATGGATACAAACTATTCATCATGATGTTACACTATGTCAGTAATGAAAGTATGACATCCATAAATCATGACATTTAACTACATGGAAATTTCCTCACCATATGATGTTAAGATACATGGTACTATACTAATATATGACCATAATTTATTTCACATGAATTATGTGGGCTTTGATTCCTATAATTGACAGGATACATTAGATGGATTTTCAAGGCCTGCAACAAATATCCACAAATCACCATCACATCACATGTTCCTCTACTAAGACATATTAAAAACCTGATCATATTTCATTGATGATCATATTTATGAAACTTTCATAACCTTTCTTGGATAACCATATCCTCTCCATGAATTTTTATATTTCATTCAGTAGAAAATATCCCTCTCTATTTATCCCATATGCAATCATTGGGAATGTTATCCCATTAAGGAAATAATATAGGTTATATCATGTTTAATACCCACACCTACTATTTCATAGTTCTTTCCATATAACCATCCTTACTACATGATTATAAACTAGATGACATGGTCCCTACCAGATGACCATGAAAAGTACGGTGTGTCCTATTAATTGGTATTGAACTACATGGGATCTAACTATATTTGTAGGGGTATATAGGAAACCAATTTTATGGGATCAGCCAAAGTAATATTCACTAATTATCTTCATAAATGACATTAAATTATAATGTTCATTGAGAGTGAGGCTTTAATCTAAAATATTATTATATGGTTAATTGAGAGACATTCATAAGGGTAAAAAAGTAGTTTTACAAAATTTATAGTGTACATTGCATAGAAATATCCTAAAAATATAAGTGATTTCTAAAGTTGGAAATAACCACCCGAAAGGGTGTACTGATCCCAACATACCATCGTCTTTACCAACATAATTTTTAAGATGTCACTATTAAAGTAATAGTGGCCACCTACCTTTGGAAAGTAGGTATTCCTTATCTCAGATGAGTGTGGGATGTGAATATCCATTTTAAAAATTGAATTTGAATTTGAAAACAATAATTATCCCCCAAAACACCTAAGCCTTCCTATTATAGATGTTTCAGCATGTGAGTTTTTATAGCTTTAAAAACATTAAATAAAAAATTGACAATGTCTTACATTAAAAAAAAACTTTTTATATAGTTTCTATATAATTAATATGCATTTATGATAACAAATAAATAAAAAACTAATTGAAACATAAAATAAATAAAGATAAAAAAACGTGAAAAACAGACTATGTTTGAATCCATATAAAACATAATGAAAGTATAATCCATTTATCCTAAAGGTAATATAAAAATTTTGTGTCATGGTAACTCACACTCAATATAAAGGACATTTAAAAGGATATATTAAAGTAAAATGATAATTTTATAATCTATATCAAGGAATCAAGCTATGTAATGATACATAATGAATTCAGATAACTTCTTAAAGGTAAGTCCTTCTCACTATGTAATGGTAACTCCCTGATACTGTGTAAGGGAATGATTAAATACCAATTTGAAGGTTAATGAAAATATATTTATTTATTAAAGTAATTATGAAATTTATTCTAGCTTTATAAGGGTAAAATAACTCCTTTATAATGGTAACAGAATGATCATATAAAGGTAACCTTATTAAAACCAGACCAAAATACATGTAAAAAAAATATCTAGAATATCATAAAGGTAAATACAAATTTAGAAAAATTCTTCAAAAATTGAATAGAAATCATGTTTTAGGAAATAGAGAGTTTAAAAACCTGTGAAAAATTTCAATTTTCAACATATAAAGTAATGTGGTATTGAAATTATAAAGACATAAATAAAAAATGTTGTTAAAGGATCCACTTAATCTTTATCCCCCACATTGTTACTCCTAAAACATAATATAAATTTAAATATTTATCCTTATTTTTTTAATTGATCAATGAGTTTAAATTATATAAAACATATTACCTCACAAAATTATTTAATGAAGTCATTAAGCCCATTTTGAGAATAGAATCAATAAAATTTATTTTACATAATAAAATCCTAAAACAAACTCTTCTTTTTCATGAGAGATGTAAATTGCCCATATGATAAATAATCACTACCGGGAAAGAATCTAATTATTATAAATTAATAATAAAAAATATTTAAAATATAAAAAAAATAAATATCTCTCATAATTAATGCTTCATTTCCCATTATTAATTATTTCAACTTCAAAAAAGAGATTAATAAGGTTTTAAAATTCAATAGTATAAAATATAGAAAACAACTCGTGTAAAAAATATTTAATAGAACATTAATCAATAAAACAAGTTATATGATATTAAATCAATTTCAACAAATTATTTTCAATGTATAAAAGAAACCAACTATTAGATATATGCCAATAAACCAAATTTTATATAATATTCTATATGCATAATGTCCAAGTAACATTTAAAATTATGAATCTCTTATTGAATTTCATCCAAATCAATAGAAACATTACTAATACTAAAGGTTGGATCATTTCTCAACTTATCATTATTTCCTTTATCTTCCTATAAAATTTCATTATGAGAGAAATATAATCTAATAAAACATTTAGCTTCCATTCTTTCTCAAAATCATTTTAAGATATAAAATTCTTTAATTTTTAATTTTCAACGTTAGGTAACTCATTTTTAATTATATGTTTTTATACTTATTAATTGATGTCCTTTTTATATTGAAAAACCTTCTTGTATTGTGACTCTATGTTACGAACCAACCCGAGCCACCCCTAAACCATGCACATGAATAAAATTGTTTGAAGGCCCAAAGGAAATTCTCAACCCATAAAAGCTACAAACTGGTTCCAGTGAATCAAAGAGACACACATTGGGAATAGTTTCTCCTAATTGAAATGTTAAACATGTCTGTAACTAAAACATTGCATGAACTTTCTATAACATGACATTTCGTGATCACCAAATAAATGTAATCATGGAGAATATAAATTAAATTAAAAAAACATAATTAAAACTCTATACCATATAGAAACATTATTTACATCAACCTTAAATATACTTCATAAGGTGGGAGTCATATAAATAGACCAGAACAAATGATAAAGGATAGGTACTGAGTATGTGTTTCATAAGAGGTCTAAAAAAACAAAAATAAAAAAATATGGAAACCCATATTTGTTTGATATGAGGGTGATTTATTTTGTACACTATCTCTAGAAAATATAACACCATTTATATGAATACCATCTTCCTTTCGAAAAAACATTATTTTAAATTAACCTACTAATATATGGTTTTCATATACCCATTTATTTTATATATGGTGGGAGCCACACTATTCATGTAGGAACCCACCAAGTGTTCCGGGAGTAACCCTTTTTAGATAAACAAAAGCATTATAGTTTAAAAATAAAATGTCTGCAGATATGTTTTTATAAATTTAATACCAAAATAGAGATAATAAAAAATAGAAACTCTCTAAAGCAAACACATCTTGTAAAAATATAAAATCATGAAACACACTTAAAATTTTTCTTATAAATATATGTTTCATAAAATAATGTATACCATAGGCATGCACCATGGGGTATCCCTATTCTATATTAGTTTGCGGGAACCATTGGTCCTTGTATCAACTTATGACCTAATGTTTAATCCAAGAGTTCACTAAAAAAACTATGTATGTACTTCCCATGGTTAGTTGTATGGTTTCCCTCATACCATGACACAATATCCAACTAATCACAAAAGAGTAAATTCCATGTTCAAGTGGTGTGGTATATTCTATCTTTAACACCAAGAACATAATCCAAGTCTAGCATGTTTAGTTATACTAGAATAATCTAAAATATATACATAACACTAGTCTTCCCCACATAGATACCCATGTTCCCCTATGCCTTGTCAATTTCAATCATATCACATTCCATTTTAAAATTTATTTCAATAAATTAACCACAAATAAACTTCATTTAACATATAAAAATATTCTTTCCATTCCATATCATTTCTCAAATCAAGGGAAGAAAAATTTAAAACAGCCATGGGATATATAATCAAACATCGATATTTTCATAACAGTGCTTTAATTAATTAAAACACCATTTATAAAATATAGAAATCATTATTGTTTCATAAACAATAATTTCATATGAAACTACATACCTTTAACAAAGAAAATAAATTATAAACCTATTTTCCCAAAAAATAATGATTTAAAAATATAAGTAACCAACAAAAAATGATAAGGATTAAAAAAATAAAATAAAATATATTATACCTAAAAGTGAAATAGTGGGTGCGACACTAATGATTCATTTTAAAGACATCATTTTATGATTTTTCTAGTGATATTATTCATAGATCTCATCAAATATCCTAGAACCAGTATTGTCATCATTTGAATAATAGTAAGAGTTAGAATCACTAACCTCTTTAGATTTGATCCTATTACATATAGTCCAACAATGTTTTTCATGGTTATAAGATTTTGTGTTATATCTCTCATTCCCACTCAGATACCAATTATTAAGTCACATTAGGTGAATGAAAATGTAAAAGATGGGGTGGTGGTGAAATCATAAAAATTATTAGATTAAAATTAATTTAATTATAGAATTTGGTTATTTATCATAATTAAACAAATAAATACTAAATTATTATGTTCAATGAGTGTGAGATTGAAATCATATATATAATGAGATGAATACAAGGAATGATATTACAGTTTGGATTTAAATGATCTTTTTCCTACTCTTAAATCTCCCACCAATGGTGTATGTAACCCCATATAATATGAGATATAATTTTACAAGGTGTAAGATTTAATTCATATTTTAACAATTAGGGAAATCCCAACCCATACTATTAATCAGGGTAAATCCTAACCCCAGAAATTTTCTAAACAAGATTCCCTAAATCTATAGCCTTTTACAAGATAAAAACCCCAATATAGTCTAAAAGGAGTATCTTCACCCAATAATATTTTATATAATAACTAAACACCTTTGTACTATATTTTTATTTGTTTGGTAAAAACAATGATTAATTTTAAAGGCAGTGTTATTCATGTGTGTTTGGATTTAGTGGAGACAACTATGTGCCTAATTTTTTTTAGAAAAACTAGTTGAAGAACTATGAAAATATTTTCAGGTTTAGAACAGTTATTATTATCCCTTTGATGATTATTGATGTAAAATTAAAGGAATTTTAGTATCATTATAGAAAATTAGTGTAAACCTGATGATCTATATAATCAAATAATAAATTTTAGAATATAAACACTTTAAGTTGAATTATAATTAATTTTTAATATTTTATCGCATGCTTTAGTATCTGTAAGTATCCATCCATATACACTATATCTATATCATGTGATGGCCATGAGTTTTCATAAATATATTTACATTGATAATAATAATGTTTGTTCTCTCTAAAAACCATATTAATAAATAAAATTGATGTTATTAAATGATTATTATAATAATTCAAAATCATCTATAAATACTATAAATACTCCATAATGATTCATATTATTCATTCAGATGATATAATTTAAAGTTTAATTATAATTGAAAATATCAACATGATCCATATAAATAGTTAAACAAACCTAGCATAGATTTCTATGATAAAATCAATTCCATTACACTCATTGTTTTAATTCTCGTATATTGATATCAAATGAAGAAAATGAAAAGTTCTACAATGTTTTGTATAAATTCAATTCGGTTCGACAACCTTGAACACTAATAGGTACAAACATGACATTGAAAAAATTGGTTGTCCATTTTTCAATGATAATTCAAAAAATAGAATAAGCCTCTAAATTTATGTATTCATTATACTATAGTAATTTCAACAAGTTCTTTTCCGATTTCATTAAACATTATAAAAAAACCCCAAAATAATTTTCCAATATCTAGAAATCATATTTCATAGTATCTATATAATTACTATGTATTAAAGTAACTAAATATATTTTGGGATGTTTTTTATATCCTCTTGTTTTTGTTGGAAACTATCTTTTCTAAAAAGAATTCTTTTGAAAGTCTAGTGAATGATGTATTGTAGGAAGGTTATAATTTTTTTAATGAGTAGTATATAATGAACTCAAATAAAGAGTGTTTTTGTTGCAATTCATGTGATTATAACCAAGAATAGGATGGTTTATAAGATATATTATATCATAATTAATTTTTTTAGAAACTCTATAATTAATTAAATGAATTTTATTTAAAATTTTATGATGGGAAGTTATAGGAATTTTTAAATAATTAATATTATGATTTTTTATTTGTTAGAATTCCTAAAAAAATATGAAGAATTAATGATACATGCATGAGTTTATAAAGGAAACGAGAAATGTGAATTTATGAAGTCATGTTTTTTGGATATGGATCATCATTCTAAGATGCACCTGACACATAAGTTTTTAGAAGACTAGGAGTATGAATTTAATAATGTTTGAAAAAGATAAAATTATTTTGACTGAAAAAATTGAGGATACTGATCCATAGGAAATGATTTATATGATGATACATTATATGAGATGTAAATACTGATCCATTAGACATAGATATGTTTTGAAAATTAAAGATTATTAATTAAAAAATGTAATTTATGAAGAAATTTATTTTGTATATATGAAGTGGCTGAAGAGGTTATATTTTTTTCATGTGAATAATGAATTTGTTCCACCATAAAAGGTGTTCAAATGAATAATTTTTCAAATGTTAGAAAAGACTGATATTTCTATCAGACTAATCTGATCAGATAAGAGGTAGTTGCTCAATTTATAAAATAGGATTTTTTATCCAAGGAATCAGAAATTGATTCATTAAATGTTATGATTGAAACTAATCCATCATTTTTTATTTTGAAACCAATAAGGTATCATATTAATAGTTCCATCAAAATGAGTACGATTAGAATAAAAAATATATGATCATAATGATCAGATTGAAATAGTGGTTGAAAAATGTGAGAAATATAAAAGTGTCTACTTGATAGTCATTAAAGTTTTCTGGCATATTTATAATTTTCAACAATACATTCAGCCATTTTCAATTGACCTGAAAAATTAAAATGTGTAAATATATATGTTTTTTATTGTATCAATGGAAAATGATATGAGGTATTAAAGTTGGTTTAAGAATATCTGATAGAGTAATGTTGAAGTCATAAGTTGTATATTTTGTAATATGTGAGTTAAAATTGTTCATTGGATATAATCTATTCACAGATTTTGAGTTTGGAAATATTTATAAAACTGAATAAATTTTATTTATTTCATTTGTGTCAAGAGAACTAGATGGATAAACATATTTACAATATAAAAAACATAAAGACATCCAATTTACGTGTAGAAAAATTACAATATAATAACTGATGGTTAAATGTGATTAAATTGGGTCAAGAGGATTTGACATATTCAAATTTTACTAAACTATCATTTAGGTAATAATGTTTTGAAATTTTAGAATATTTGTAATGATTAATGAAGATTCCAACAGTCACTAGAAGAGTTGAGATTCTTTAATTGGTCAAAATGAATATCATACGAATAGGAAATTCAATGTTTTTAGAATTTGAGTGACTGTGAAAAGAAATTTGTTTTCTATCCTTTTCCCAACTAGAGTACCTAGAAATAAAAGTACATAGTATATTCCACTATGTTACTATTCATATTGAGAAAATATAACTCACTAAATATTTTGTGTCAAAAGTGAATTTTATAACCAATTTTATTTCATGTTGAAGAAAATTTCTTGATTGTGGATTCTGATTAGAAGATCAGACTAAGGAATGATCTAATTACCAGATAGAGAGCATTAGAATAAGGGTATTGGTTTGAGTTTTTATTAGTTGTTTTATAATTAATAATTAATTATTTAGAAAAATCAGAATTTTTTAAAAAATTAAAATTGAAAAATTGGATATTAATCTAAGGATAATAGAAAAAGGGCCTTGGGTGTAGGAAAATCAAAAAGAGTAAGAACAAACATAGATATTCGGATGGACTTTAATTTATAAGAGAGTTTTAAAGTTACTATTATTATTGTTTCTCAAATTTGGTATGATTTTTTTAAACTGATGGGAGTCAGTATAATCATCCCTATTGGGATATAGAAGGTGTATAGTGGGATTTGACACAAGTTTTATTCACTTCTTCATAATAGTGAATTTCTATAGTTCCATGATAGTGGCTATGTAAAGGATAGAGTTTCTCACACTATAGATGAACCTATTAAATCATGTTTTGACTATTTACATTTCTAATTATGTATTCCCCTAAGGTATCAATATATTGATAAGAAAGAAACACCAATAAGTTAAATTGGATGAATTTACTAAATATTAAACACGTAAATAGGAAACAACTCATTTCTTAACACCCCAAGCTTCCATAGTACGCTTCTCTTTGAATAATACAATAACTCGCGATGTACACAACTTTGAGTTCTAACACACCATGACCAATCAAACTAGCCGTTGTGATTAGTAATACCAACTTTTTGAAATTTTATAAATTTTATTTTTCAAAATGGACTCCATATTTGGATTTGTAATATCAAAATTAGCTTTGGGTGAATTTTTGGTATTTTTCTTAAAACATTTAATTTTGGATGATTAGTGAAAAACACTACGTTATTGTTTAAAATCATATTTTTTATAAGTAGTATGTTATTTTATTTAAATTCATTTTAGGTAAAAATAGATATATAATATCTATATATGTTCAATGTAATTCATTGGAGTCATTTTATAATAAAATTAGATATATAATATTTTATTTGATCTTTTTACTCTCTTTTACCCATCTTCTAGTCGCATTTGCAAATTTGCATAAAACATAATATTACCAATTCTATGAATTGAATTTAAAAAATATTAGAGACATATTTTACATCGTTAATTAAAATGTGGTTCAATAATATGAAAATATTTTTTTGAATAGTAACTTTTGACTTTTTTTTACCACGGTTAAAAGTAAATAAGACAATTAAGGGTAAAAATGATATTATAATTACCCCAACATGTGTCATAATTCGATTGTATAAGTTTATATTAACCAAAATAAACCTTATAAATAAAATATGATCCTTTTCATCCACTTGGATTAGATTAGGACATTTGTTATTATTTTATTTAAAAAAGAGTTAAATGTGTTGAATTCAATGTTTAATAACTAACCCATTTTTAATATAGGGTTATACATAAGAAAAATTAGACTATAAATATTCATTAGAAATCTAAAAACATTTCCTAAATAATCGTATTTTATTTAAAATATTTAGACATTGAATAATAAAATTTATTTAGGAAACAATGATGATGCACTAATTACCTTATTAATGAAAGATTAAAATAATTGATATTATAAATATACCAATAAATGTAAATTGATACTTATGGTGGGTTCCACTAATATTCTAGGATAAAATTAAATTTTATGGTGGACTGAAAAAAAATTCTAAGTGATAAAGTTTTGATGACTTTCACAGAAATAAAATACCAAATAGTATCAAAATTGACAAAGATGAGTTTGTAAAACAAATACTATATTATTAATTGATATATTAGTACCAAAAATATAAGTTTCTTCCAAAGGAAATATATAAAGTTATATATATCAATAATTATCCAAATTGTGTTCTCTTGTATTTTTATAGTATGTTTATTAACCATTTATTATAACAATAGAAGAATACATTGTAAAAGTTAAACTATTTAACTAAGAGTTAAATCTAAACGATAAGGTTAATATGGTGACCTAAACGTATCCAAAACCTATTTTTTGAGAGGGTTTAGACCCATCCCTACCTTTTCCTCTAAATAAATTTTTTTGGATCCATTATAAATACAATATGATTGAATAATTAAATAATATTTCAAGATTTCCTATAGTGACCCTCACCTCTCTTATAAAATAGTACATCCCCTTGTCTCAAAATGACCCCTGCAAAGCTATATTGATCTTCCAAAACATTCTCAAAAATCCTCCCAACTACCCTCACATTGACCTAGAGTCCTTACATTGATCAGAAAGATAAATTAAGGAGCCCTTTTGATCAGCTAAAAAGAAAACACCCTAAGAAGAGGTAATAATTTCACCACCTCTTTCAATGTTCTTTTCTACTTACAAATAACTTTCATTGTTGTTTCCATACCAAAATAATAAATCCAATACCTTATACATACTGTGATGTTATTATATATACATTAAATCCATATTCATTATTCTATCCATCCTATGAATGACAAGTCACCATACTTGCGTACGTACAGATTACCGTCTCCACGTTGCGGTGTAGTTTGTTATTCAAACACATAATTATTTTTGTGCATATAATAATGAGTATAACTAATGTAAATAATAAATATAACATATTAAATATTATTTTTACATGATATACCATCTAATTACATACGATTTCACCATCAATAGAATGATATTGTCACTTGTGCGTACGTTGGAATTACAGTATCCACGAACGCGATGAAATTCATTCCCCATCATAACCATTCAAGAATAATTTTCATTTTATGATTAAAAATAATTTTTAAGAACAAAATATCATTATGGATATGAATCAACTACATCCTATCCATAACAAACATGTCTTACATAAACAAGCATATAAAGAAAAACGATTCAGTTAACACCCAAAATAATGATACTACTGAAATATTATTAACAAAGCAATATTATAAGATCATATATGATATCATATTTATTTAAGTGGTTTTGGAATAATTTAATAAACATGATTTAACAATTATTTATGATTATGACATACCCTTTATCAAGTAAAATTACAAGGTAAGGGTCAATTCTACAATCTCTTCATTATATGAGGTTGTTTATACATGGGTATCTAGTGGGACCTCATTATCATCCACATCTGTGTTTCATAAAATTGTATTTAAAAACATTTTTAATATTTACTATAAAATAGGTTATTTTCATTTATAACCTTGTTTGAAATTTTAGAAAAATTTTGGAAAGGAATTTTTCTATCATTTTCCAAACAAGGTACGTTATGACATTTTTGACGAATTAAGGAAAGAATAATTTTTTAACGTATACGGAGAGTGAAGCTATTTTCCACCATTATAACACCATTTAATCTTACCTTAAAATATTATAATAATATTTTCAAAATAAATGTTTTTTATAATTATATTACTTTTAAATTATTTTGAAATAGAAAGAGATATTTCTCTCAAATAGTTTTTATTTCTTCTATGTCAACATTCTTTGATGGAATTTATACTTGTTTAAAGTTGATTTATTGTGATACAAAACTTCCATATTGTATTGAATGTTTTGTGATATGTTTGAATATTGATGTGTCATTTTTATACGATTCATGGTTTATGGATAATGTATTGACATTTCATATGCTAGTTTTAATATGAATGTTTATGTTATGTTACAAAATTTTCATATGAGGAATGCATTGGACTTAGTAAGTGACGGATGGAGCCTGCTATAGCTCTTCGATTCATTGGTAGGTCTCATGAGACAAACTATTGTCTTGGTACAAGGCCTTGAAAAAAATCATATTTCTAGACTTGGCATGAGGCCTTGAATATGTGGTTATGATGTCCAGAATTATACATTCCATTATTATAAAATTTGTTATTGATATTACATGTGATCATTCGACTAGTAGAATATCCATGTGAATAAGTAAATGGCTTTATTAGATTTATATTTTCCATATTTTGCTGAGGTTTAAGTTTAAATGTCCTGTGTTTTAGTCATATATATTTCCTTAAATTTTTATGCTTATTTAAGATAAGTTACACTATATTGTCATCCTTACTAAGCATCTGAGCTCACCCCTTTCTTATGTTTTATTTTTTCCAGGATGAGATAAAGTATGTTATGATTAACCTGTAGAAATAGAATAAGGGATATAAGAGTTTTCAAAGGGGGTGAAATTTTTTTTTCATGATGTAATGTAAAACTTATAAATGTATCTAGTAGTTACAAGGCTATTAAACTAATTGGTCATTCGTGACATGATTCTTTGTATCATGCCAATGTTGTGAAATAATGAACCGACTCTAGATAACTGGTGTCGGGGCATTACATATTTAACCACTATAAAAAATATTCTCTCATATATTGGAATATCAATTAGTTTGAGATGGAAGGTTCCATATTTTAATCATAATCATGAAAAATTGAAATTATATCAAAATTCATGGAATTCCTACTTTTGATGGAGAAATTATTATGTCTATAAAAATGATTATTCCATATCTTCCACCTCCTATAATGGAAGATATTTATTTAGTAACAATTGGTTTCCACCCATTGATAACTATTATCCTATGAATTTTCCTAACAAGATAGATATTGGGGATGACAGAAATTTAGAAATTATATTCTTATTTATTTGTAAAAAAAATTTATATGAAGGTGATGGGTCTCAAAACAATAAAGAGAATGTCAATGTAATAGTAATGTGGAGGAAGATAATATATAAATTTGGAATATTTTGTTTCGAGATATAGTAATGACATATAAGGAAACTGTTGATTAATAATTCACTTTATAAAATTTAATTTTTTGAAACTTAAAAAGTTTAAAATATGTCTTGGAAGATTTTAAAATTGTAAATAAAACTATGAGAAATATTTAGAAGCATTTTATTCTAAAATGTATGCATTTGAATTTAAATATGATTTATATCATGATGACCAGCATAACATTCTTCTTTCTTATGAAATGTGAAAATATCTTGTTTTCAAAAATTAAATGAAATGTATTTTGAAACTATGGGAAAGATGTAAATTTGAGATGTAGAATATGCAGATCATTTTAATTATAAATATAATTATAATATTGACTTAAATGAAAAAATCACATATCTTATCTCTAAGAAATATTAGAGATGAATAGGAATGTATATAGGGAAAATTAATATGAAATATTTTTAGTCTGGTGGAATAGTGAGTTTTTCTATGTATTTTCCAAAAAATATTTTTGTTTTATGAAAATATAATTCTGAAGAAAAAACTTAGTGGAAGAGGTTTGATAAAAAATATAATTAAAAAATTACATTGGTGGAAGGAACAAGTTCCATAGAAAGAGAATAAATTTTCTAAGTTAAAAATTATAAATAGATATAAATTAGATTGATTCATAATACGATGAAAGATCCAATTGAATCAGAACCTTCTTTGAAAATGATGTGAGAACTTAAGATATATCAAATATTGGACAAGGAGGTGAAGAATATTATAGTGAGTATTACTTCAGATCAAAACTTTTTTTATGTATTTAGAAAAATAAAACAATCAATTAAAAAATAAAAAATGAAGAATAAATATATTAGAAAAAATTATGTCAATCTAAAAGAGGAATACATCTAAGAGATCATAAGTTAAAGAATAATAATTTATTAATCAATAAAGATAGTTGAAGACCATAGTACAACGTTGGAAGCTAAGGAATAAAATGTTAACATGACCTAATAAAAATTCCTTAAATATGAATGTATATTAAGAAAGTTGAATGGAAATTTTAGTAAGGCATCAGAAATAAAATCTAAATCCTCCAATTTTTTAGAAAATCCTCACTAGAAGAATCATGTAAAGTATACAATGAATAAAAAAAGGTTCATTGGATTTTTTCAAACATTTTATGTGTGATGAAAAGTATTGGGAAATATTTTGGTTCAGAAGGGATGTAAAAAATATATCACATCAAAAAATGATGAGAATTAAACCTAGACGAAGGTTACCACATACGTAGATGAAGATAAAGTTGAATGTTTTTTTAACCTCCACAATATTATTATAGGGAGAGATCCTAATTCCAAAAAAATACAATATTTAATAGATTTCGTTAGTGTTGGTGAATTTATAGTCATTGTGATTACAAATGTTATCAAAATTTGTCACTTTTATGAAGATGGTATGAAATGTGGGGAAGAAATGGTTGAAGTATAATGAGTAACATTCCTAATATATAGAAAGATGTAAAATTTAAATCACAAGATGTTAGAAAAAATCCATTGGAAAAAAAATTGAATATATGGAAGAATTATGTGTAAGATGTGACCATATTGGTCACCATGATGAAGAATGTATGGTAACGCTTATAGAGAAGAGTTATTATGCTAGAAAGGAAAGTGCAACAGGAAAGGATAATGTTTAGGAAATTGATTTTTTTTATTGATAAAACACTTAAATAAATTAATATGAACAAATCGTTGATACTTGATAGTGGTTCTTCATCTCACATAACAGGTGATTTGAAAATATTGAAAGTTATTTCAAATCATGATGGAGTTGATGTTACCTTTTGGATTGATATTTCATTAAAAATAAAATTAACTAGAATAGATCATATGGGAACAACAAACTTGAAATCTAAGGAGGTTACAATTATTAATGGGATAAAATATAACTTACTTAGTATAATTCAACTTTTTGATGATGGTAAAGAATTTATTTTGAAAAACGACTTTTGAATCATCAAAATATAAAATATTGAAAAGTTTTTCATTGCGGATAAAAACAAGTGCAAATATTATTTATATTGAAGAAATTATTAACTCATGTTATCTATGTAGGTTCTGGGCACAACATAAGGGTGGATGGGATGGTGCCCACATTTAATTTTCTGGTAATTAATTATCAATCTGGGATCTATGCGATGCTGAACACTGTGATCCTCAAAATTGAATAAATGAAATAGGAAAAAGGAATAGAACACAAAAACCAGGATATAGGATCAACATATTTTGATTAGAATTAATTTAATTAAATATGAATTACATCCAAGGTTATTCTTTCTTCATTGATGCTTCTAACCATAGATCTGGAGTTCACCATCATTGCATTGTAGAGATTAAGGGTAGATCTCTACTAGATGTGATCCATAAGTTCACCACATATCTCTCGATGTCACTGATAGAGTCTTTGAGTACTAGCGGGGAAGGTCCTTTTGTTGTGATGTCCGCCTTTGATCGCCTTGAGAACCGCTTCCAAAACATTCTCCTTGATTGAGTAGAGGAGGATCAATCTAGTTATTGAGTGTTTTCTTGGAGAGAGAATGACACTCTGGACATGAGATGTTTTCACCAATTCATAGTGCACAACACATAGGAATCCCTTCGCTATCTCTTAGCTAGTGAGAGAATAATATAACTGATGATTTAATTCACTATAATAATAATAAATAATTTTCACAAGTACCTTAATTGTTTTTTTTTCAAGAGAAACCCCTGTTTCAAATAAAAATAACAAAATTATTATTTCCTGACATGCACATAACTTCCATGTTGTAATTTTATATTATTTAAACAAATAATATTCAATATTATTATTTCTTACTGGACCATTTACTCGTTACGATAGCCCTCCACCATATTTATTGAGCCATTAATAATGAATAATTATTTATTAAATAAATATCACTACATTATTCACCAATAAATATAGAAATATTATATTCAATGAATATAAAATAATAATTTATCAATTATTTGAGCCATAATATATTCTCTCAAATAAGTAGTGTCAAAATAATTGCGATCAGGAATCCATGAATAATTATTAAACAACAACCAAAAAAATCTTTATTAAATTTTTTAAATAATAAATAATTTAATTTAATTGAGTTACTGGATACACATAGTGTGTGACCCTCTTGGGCTCTTTTTCAGTGGTATTAGGTAGAGCAGCCTAAATTCCAAGTTTAGTGTTTAGCAACATGCTAAGGAACCCATACAGAAAGTAGTTAATGCCTCAATGACATGTCACATCATACGAACACATACCATTTGATTTAATCTCTTTGTCTTGATATTTCCAATCCAGTGGGTTGCACGCATGTGCCATCAGCTCATGTACTAGGTTTCTCATTCTTTGACTTCCCAAAAATTGAACTTTCCTATAGACCACCATGGCCATAAATTTATTTAAGCCATTTCGTTTCCATCAAAGGTCCTGAGATAACAACTTTCTTTATGGAATAGAAAGGAAAAATCCTTTCTCCCATTATTCATTAATGTATTATTACTCGTGACACACCCAACATATCCTACATCACTGAGAATAGATGTTATTATAGTGACTCTCCATTTTTTCTAAGTATGTGAGTCATAATAACTATTAATAATAAACATAAATACAATGGACCAATACAAAATTCAAAATATTTGAACATACAAAGACACTTATAAATGTTGATTTACTAATGGAAGGTCTAATTATCATAATATCCTCATGGAAATTACCATGTGAATACATCGTGAGTAGTTTCTTCAATGTCTTATAAGTATCCACCCATGATAGCATGTATCATTGGTGTCCCTTTATGTTATATCATCCATCTATATAAAATATATTCAAGAATAATATCCTCGATCTTCCTGGTTCTTATCATAGCAGGGATCCTCTTTGACCTTTTGGTGTGATAACTACGCTTAGGATATTATCACATATAATTTGAAGTAGAAGAGAAAGAATTATGTGATAAAGAGTTCACTCATATACACACACTGAATACATTTTTATCATAAAGTACATAGATGTTAGTTCTAGGGTCCAAACTCCAACATTCTATATACAGAAGATGAGAAAATGTTTTGGAATCTTGGACTCGACAACCTTCGGCAGAAAAGTATGGACAACCAGTCTAAAGTGGATTTTTTATGAAATTTTAAAAATTGAAATAATTCATTATGATGCATGTACAACTTTACATAAAGGAAAAATTAATGTTAAAAGTCGTAAGAATATTTATATTCAATCTAACAAACCTCTTGACTATATTAATTATCATTTATTTTGGAAGATCAGACATCAATCAAAAAAAATTATTGATACAAAATAACTTTTATTAAAAATTTCACATGGATGAACAAAATTATTTATATTAATCAGAAGTCATAGGAAGTAGAAATGTTCAGATTTTTCATAATGGAAATTGAGAGAGAGATGGTTTTTTACATAATGATGTTAATAATTGATCATGGAAAGAAACACACATGTAATGGATTCAAATCATATTTTATGAAACATGTAATTAAACATCAGTGAATTTTTCAAGACGCCCAAAACAAATGGAGTTTCCAAAAGGAAAATAAAAGGTTAATGTAAATGGGAAGGAGTATGTTAGAATAATACAAAATTTTAATGTTATTAGAGAAATAAGTAGTGAGTATTGTAATTCATGTGAATAAAAAATGTTTATTGAAACTAGGATCCATCATGAATTCCTAAGAAATTTGTTAAAACAGGAATCCTTCATTGATATATACTAATGATTTTGAAGTCCATATTCAATAAAATTAAAATATCATGACTTGGGAAAATTTGATGAAAATTATATAGAAGTAATTTTCATGGGATATTCACCGAACAAAATATTTTATAAATGTCAAAACAACCTTTACATATGTTAGTGGATTTATTTTATTTGAATATTATTGAAAGTAAAAATTATTTAACAAAAAATTTAAAAAATTATTTGGAATAAAAATATATGATTTAAGAAGATAATTAATGTGAGTAAAATAGATATATTAAGACATAGAAGAATCATTTTATGAGGAATTTGTATTTGGAAGAGATGCATTGAAATTTTCTACCTTATAGAGACATTTTTAAAATAAAAATATTATTGGGAGTTAGAAAGATCCAATTTAGACAATAAGTAGGTTGAGGTTAAAAAATTAGACATCACAAATTTCAAAAATTAAACAAGTATTAGGTTTAAACATATTTGAACACAATTAATGAGTTGATGTGATAAATAAAGAGTTTGATTAAATTGAGAAAAAACATATGAACTTGTTCCATGTCAAGAAAAATAATATTATTGGAACAAAATGGGTGTACAAAAAATGTTCAATAAACCCATAGAGGATTGAAGAAACAAACCAAGACATGTTTTTAAATTATATGAATAGGTGGAAGGTTTATATTTGGTTGAAATATTTTCCCTAGTTTCAAGATTAAAAACTATTAGAATGTACCTAATAGGGAATAATCATGATAATTTCAATGTTTATCATATAGATGTAATGTCAAATATTTCTAAATGGTGAAATTGAAAAAGAAGTTTTAATTGAACAAACATGTGTATTTATTGTTGATAATAATGGAAGAAATGTTTGTAAATAAAATAAATCATCAGATGGGTTCAAATGAGATCCTTGTACCCTGGTATAATAATTGTGACCATTATATTAAAATATATAATTTTTATAATGGAACAGTTGATAGAAACATTTTTATGATGACGTTAACACCATCACTTATATTATAATTGTGTATGTTGATAATATATTATTTTCTAGGGATGAAGATAATGTCTGTAAATAAATTTTGGAGAACATTTAGAATAGCATTGAGATATTAATATTGGTAGAATTAAACTTCTTCCATGGTTCCCAAGTTTAACCAAAAGAAAAATACATTTTCCTATATCAAAAAAATATTTCCTGCAATTGTTGAAAAAATTTAGTATGGAAGAATATAAAGAAAATTATAATTTTATTTTAGTTGGTATAAAGATGAGTAATGATGAAGCTATAAAAACTGTAAATCGGAATGATCTTTTAAAATTGATAGGAGTTTTCTTTACCTTAAAACATCAAGACCTGAACGTTTTTATGTTGATAATTAGTATAAAATATATTAGTGTGATCCAAAATAATTTCATATGTTGATAGAAAAGGATAATTTAAAGGCATATTAAAAAGAATAAACCACGTGGGATTTTATACAAAAGAAGTTCTAATAAGAGCATTCATGGTTTTGCTGATGCTATTTTTGGCTAGACATTTAAATGATATAAAATCCACTTTTGGTAGAACATATTTTTAGGAGTGTGTTTTCTGAGTTGTTATTGATTAGAGTGTGTAACCCAAAATGGGGGTTAAGCATGTCACCAATATAAATTTCTGTTAAAATTTATTTCAATTAAAATACCCAATATTATTAAAAGTACACAATTAATAAAAATAGAAAATTTGATATGAGTTATGATCTTTTAAAAGATCCCCTAAAGGGTGATTAGTGATCAGTTAAAATAATATTAATTATATTATAAATTTGAATATAATTTACACAATCCAATACTGATATAAACACTAGTAAATATTTACTACAAAATTCGTGATTTTTTGCACCCTAAAACAAATTCTGTTTAAAGCTTAGAAATGAAACCAAAAAAACAAATTGTAATTAAAAGAAGCGGATTACATTCAAACTAAGACCTAATACCATCCACATGGTAATAATCCACTTAAAATAATAACATAAAAATAATAATATTGCTCCACAACATGGATCAGGTATAAAGACAATAACTACAAGATATCCAAACCATGCTGGGACCTCTTCTACAATAATCATGGGAAAAAATTACAAGCTTCACTGTGACCTCTTCCAAAACACCGTAGTTAAACAAATATAATGGGGGAAATAATATATCCTATAAATTATAGTAAAACCACAAGAGAAAGTTTCTATTTAGTAAATAGTGTAAATCACACACTACTTGAAAATAAATAAAATAAATTTAATGAGAAGGTATAAATATATAGATAATGTAGTGTTTTTTGATTTGATATTCTCAAAAATATTGGGTCTCCGTGAATGGGGCTTGGAGAGGAGCATGATACATTTATCAGAAAATTGCTGTAAAACTAAGCATTGTATGTTATCTTTTCTTCTGACTTTAGGTAAGGAAATGGATGGTCTATGTTCCCTACACATTCACAATCAGATTTAGGAAAGAATTATTTACTTAAATCTCTTCAGTAAATAGAACACTTGAACATCTGTTCTCACTCGAACAACATGCATGAAATAATGTATATACTCTCTATTGGCATGTATGAGTGTTCCTTTTTTAGAATAATATTTTGGATATTCTATAACATTGTATTGAGCTCCAACATCATTTAATTTTTCCTACAATAGTTTGAGAAAACTCATTATAATATTCCTTAGTATTAAATTCTATAATATATTCATTAGATTCATTTCATTCAAATGTCCCATAATAGTGATGGTGAGTTTGGTAGGTGGAAACTCATGAATAGTAGTGAGACAATCCAATTTCAGGTGAGGCTAACAAAAGGTCATCTAGAGTTAGTCCATGAAAAATGGTGACTCATCTCAGTAGTGACTAATCTCAATAGTGAATCATCTAAGAAAAGGTTAAATTCAGTTGTAGTTGATGTCTATTAGTTACATAGCTCTGATGGTGGGTAAATTATGGTAGTGAGTCATGTTTTTCAGCAACACATTCTTTGTGGTGACAATTTTTCTACTATGATAATTTACTCATAGTGACTCATCCTCAATGGTGATTGGTTTCTAGTGGTGACTCATCCTCATCGGTGAGTCTTTTCTAGTGGTGACTCATTCTCAACAGTGAGTATTTTACAGTGGTGACTCATCATCAATGGTGTGTATTTTCAACCATTAACCAAATTTTCCTATACTCCCTTATATTATAAAATGATATCATAAAACAGTTAAACCATTACACACGTAAATAACATGATTTTGGAGCATTAAAATAATAAGTTGCCCTCAATATCCCCCTTTTTTATGATCAAAAATCATATCATTTTACGAACCATATATAGAGTAAACATTGGCTTAGATTTGATCTTTTTAAAAGTTTGAAAATATAATTTAAGGGTTTGAACAAATATTTTGAAATAAAAAAATATCTTATTTGTTAAGTAACAAACATTTTCAAAGTTATTTGTTAAATATGTTTTTAAATGTATTGATTAAATACATATAGAATCAAATTTATGATACCAAGGAATAAAATTATTGATAGAATGAAGGATGTGAAATAGAAAATGTAGAAATTCTAGAATCATTCTCCCCCTTTTGGGAGTATCAAAAATTGAAAATTAAACAAATAGAAATAAGATTATTGAAAAGGTAAATTCCATTATAATAATGATTAATTCTAGTACATACAAGGAAAGATACAAAAAAAATTAAAACAAACCCTCTGTAAAAAAATCTAATGTAATTGAGTATAATCTTTGGTGGAAGGTACAAGAGGTGATTTTAAATTTTGGGAAGTAGAGGGAATAGTTATAGAAGCTGGGGAAACAATGTTTGATATTTTAGGGTGAAGTGGTAGAGAATGAGTCTCTCATATAATAATCATTTCAGGGTACTAAATATATTTTCTAGGAGTAATGTGGAAGGGATGGAACTGTAAGGTTAGGGTGAATTTGGATCTTTAGAAACAACTTCTTTGAAATAAATAGGGATTAGTGATAGGAGGTGATAAATGAGTTATCACTAGAATGTCCTCCTTGTCCACTACTATGGTGCTAGATACATGGAGAAAATGATTCATCAGATTTAATAGGACCAAGATGATATTTCCTCCCCACTCAATAGAATGGAAAAAGTCTTTTCCCAATCCATAAATAACTTGAACATAGAGGTCATCACATTCATTTCATTGACATATTTTTTGAGGGCATCAGTAATTGGAGGCATAATGAGTTTATCAAAAAGTAAATTGAAGTGTGAGTTGAGATAATACATATTTTAGATCCCCAATAGTTAATAAATTATTAACTTCATAATAGTCTCTCTATTATCCCTGACTTCATTGAGGGATTGCTTGATCATTTTATAAACATGGTCATCGTAATTCCTAATCTACCTCAAACTCTCCTAAGGGATATCAGGGACATCTCCTGAAATACTCAATTTTCCTCCCTAACCACTGATCAGATCAAAAAAACATCCATTGGTGGTGGATAACTAAGATTATAATCCTTGAAATAAATATTATCCACCCTCCCTAAAAATTCATCTAGATAATTAAAAAATATATGATCTTGTCTCCTCCATCATAGTACTGAGGTACTACATCTCATTATTAAGAAGCTTTTTTTATATCAAATTCTTGAATATGAGACATCATCTTTGGATGGATTTGATTTTTCACTGGCACAAAAAATATCGTGTATCTTTTTCAGTAAGTGTTGTGACCAAAGGGGGATGATTCTTCATAATCCCATAAAAGAAAAAAGTTATTTTTTTCCTTAAGGAATCAATGTAAAGTATATATACAACATCAATAGGAATTGAAGCAACAACAATAAAAATAATGGGTGGAGAAGACATATTGAATGAAGGTTTTGTAGGCACAAATATAGTAGGTAAATCAGAAAAAAAATCCTCAATGCTCCTCATAAACATATATTTGGTCCACCATTAATTACTTATGATCCAAATCCAATCCAACTATAATAGTAGGTCCACCATTATTTGTTGGAATCCTCTCATCATCAGATTCAGTTTAATCTAATCCAAGTCTCACCTATCCTAGATATACATCCAATATATAAAGATTTAAAACACCTATTATGGAATAACATACAAGGCTTAGAAACTATTTTCTCTACAACTACATGATCAACATGGTCTCCATCATCAAGATCAATATAGTGGATAACAAGGACTGAGGATTCATCCCCCATCAAAAAATGAAACTAAACCATCACAAGATGATCTATCAATTTTTCGAACTAAGCTCGTTCTCCCATCAGTTATAAAATAAATCCAAATACTCAGAGAAGAAACAAGTGCCTTGAGTATCTCTTGATCATCAGGCCTATCATCATAAACAATTTCAATTCCAACATAATCACAATTTCCCTCATCTTTTCCATATCAATATTTCTTATATTTTTTTAATTATAATTATTCTTATTTATCATTTTCATCATCTTCATAATCTTCATATTCATCTTCAACATTGTCAAAATTTTCCTTATCAGTTCATGTTTCTCCATTTTCATAACCAAGATGATCTAGAAGAACCATTTTATATTTCTTCTTAAAAAACCTCAGTTTCTTCCTCTTAACATTCTTAAATTTAAAGACTATATATAACAATGAGTGATCCAGGAGGGCTGGTTGGATCGAAAGTGGAAACAAAATGACTTTTAGGCAAGTCAAGATCACTAACCTCATCAATAGAAAACTCTTTCTCCTCATTTCATGAAGAACAAACTCTTATACATCCTATTCCCCATTAGAATACAGAACTACCTCATCTAGATCCAAGATAGGATCAACAAGACTATCTAGCTTTATTGGGTGATTAATATGATTGAAATACTAATAATTATTTTCAAAATTATAATTTTATTACCTATTTTGGGTGTTATAATTAATTTTCATTCCATTTAAAATGACTTTGGTAAGGAAAAAACATCCCCATTTTACCACGTTTTCTTTATCCCAATCTACCAATCCCTTTGTATCTATCATGGTTAGAATAAAAATGGGATAAATTAAGTATTTTTACATAGAATATGTATTCCAAATCAACAACATATAAAACATAAAAAACCTACATAGGTGGATTTTATATCCATTTTTTATAATTTATACCAGATTTACATCATGGTATCAAATTGTCCTAAAATATTCTTTCCTTAGGAATAGGATGTGTTTAATAAACACGAACCAAAATCAACACTCACCATCTATCTCAGTTGTATCTAGCTTTATTAATGTCCCATCTCTATTCAGATCAGCTAAGAAATCCTCATATTTTAATGTACCTTTATTTCTTGGAATCGATCAATCATAGTCATTTTAAACACCTTTAGGAGGTAATTTCAAACACATATCCCTTTGAATTGAATATAAAACTACCATCAGTCTATTTATCCATCTTGAAATCCAATATTTATATTTTAAAATAATAAACTCAATATTATGAAAAACCTGATTCACTAACCTCATACAGAATGAACTATCATTATTTGAGAACCACTCTACCAATCTATGGTCTTTGTATACCCTAAGAACTAAAGATCTACTCGACATCAGCTTCTCAACATTCATTTTATTATTAGGAACTACTCTACTATTCACAAGATGTGGGTTCCATAGATCTACAACTGGACACCTCAATTCTCAACTATGTTTCTTAGAAGGGTGTGGCTCATTGAGAGATGTCACCGCTAATCAAATCATTATAACCATTTAATAAAAGGTCTAATAATAATACAAGTTCTAGGTATGGATAAAATTTAGGATATAAAGGGTCAGGGATAAGTACAAAGGTAAGTCACGAGGGAGAGAGTGTCAAAATTAGTCCATGTTTATAATTTATATCATTTAGGTATTTAGATATTGGAAAAATAAATGACATTTTAATTATAAAACATTTAAATATTTTACCCCTAAATAAAAATTAACATCCACAACTTAAATTCCAATGTTGGGTTATTACCAATGGTGCTATGTTATAATGGTGGTTAAAATACAAAGATGGGTAAAAAACAATTGTGGGTAAACTCCAATAGTTGGTAGACTCGAAAAATGGGTAAATTATATCGGTGGGAAAAATTCAATGTTTATTTATAGAAAAATTAATTTTTTAAAAAAATTAATTATGCCTAATCCTTGTTTTATGTAGTTCAATCTCCTAGAATTCAATAGATGAGTGAAAATATATGAAATGTGATGTTCAATTAAAATGTGTTCAATAATTATATCATCTTTTTGAAAATTATCTATCATAAATTGATGTCTTACATGAATTTGTTTTCTTCTAGAGTTTGATACAAGGTTATTATAAATATTTATAGCACTTATTTTTTCACAATTTATAGGGACTTGTTGGAATTGATATACATAGTCTAGTAAAGTGTGTATAATCAACTAAATTTGAGAAAAATTTCTACCATCACCTTTGTATTCACCATTAGCAGTACACAGTGTAATATAATTCTTTTTATTACTTAAACAAGAAATTGTTGACTTTCCCAAGAGATGATGTGTTCTAGAGGATATTTCTTTTCCAACTCCAAACCACCAAAATCATCATCTGAATAACTAACTATTTTAAATTATTTTCATCTAGGGTAGAACAATAATAAATTATTTTTATAATTGATTTATTTAAAATTTATTTTTATTTTTTTGAGGCTATTTTGGGATTTCATGAAAACTACCACACAAACTCACACTAAACATAATTTCTAGTTGGTTGGTAGTTAATTAGCGATGACATAAAATCATACTTATGTAACTATTTTGATCCACTAATTTCATATATTCATAATGATACAACTTACAGGTGGTACACATTATACTATATATAATTTTAGTGATATAAAAACAAATTGTTTTAAAAGGTCTTTAGTTTATTTACATTGATTTAAAATAATTCCTTCATTATTTTGAAAAATATGACAAACAAGAAAGATTTTTAGTTTAACCATTAAACTAATTTTAAATTTTCATATAATAATTTAAAAAAAAATTGTACACAAATATATTTTAGAATATCTATAGAAAATATAAAATCCATAGATTTGAACCACTGAAATATCTTTTGAATTTTTTTATAAAAAGGGTAGGATAAAATGTTCATTAGAAATTATAAAAGAGACGAGCTTATCATACCATAGTCTATGAGATTGTTTTAAATAATATAAATCTTTTCTTAATTTTAAAACCTGATTTGAAAAATATGGGTTTTAAAATCAAGGGGTGTTTAACATAAACATCCAAAATATATACTCATTCCGGAATGCACTTTTAACATCCATTTGATATAGTTTGAAATCTAGATGAAATGTAAAGGAAAGTAGTATTGTGATGGATTCTTGTTTGGACATAGGTATAACATTGTTTTCTCATATTCTATACCCCCTTCTAGACTATACCCTTATGCAACTAGTCTAGGTTTTTTTATATTTATTATTCCTCATTCATCAACCTTGTTTATTAACACCCAGTTAGTGCATATAGTTAAAGTTTAATTAGGTATATTGAAAAGTTCCAAAATTACATTTATTAAATATTCGGTAATTTATTCATATATATCCATCAACTATAATTTATAATTAATTTCATCAGTGAGGTTTTTAGGTTCAAGCTATGATAAGAAAGCTTCATCTTCTACTTGGTTTCTTAGAGAAGCTATGGTCTGTTTACCTATATATAAGCCTCAAAATATACCAAGTAAAGGATATTATTTAAGAGTTTTAATGGATTTAAAAAAATGGAATTTTCATATCAGGGTCTTTTATAGGTTCTTTTTTAGGTTCTATATGTTCCTCATAATTGGATGATTTTTCTGCATGTTTATATTAGTATTAAAATGTTTTTAATTTATGTTCAAAGTGGATAAATCATCCTCATTATTTTCAAAAAGAGTATTAGGTTCAAGTAGATCTATATCATAAAACTCAACATTAAAAATATCATCAAAGTCTTTGTTATTTTATTAAAATCCCTATAAGATTTACTTAAAGTAGAATATCCATGTAAAATTACATCATCTCTATTAGTGGCCATCATGTCAATATTGTCCTTAGTTTTAATAATATAGAGTTTGAAACCAAAAACTCTAGAGTAATTAACTATTTATTTCCTATTATTACAAATCTCATAAGTGTTTTTCATTAAGATATGTCTAATTAAAACACTATTAATTTTATATTAGGTAATGTTTACATTCTCTTCCCAAAATATGTAAAGAAATTCATATTAATTAATCAATGTTTGAGATATCACTTAAAGTGTTATTGTTTTTTTTCTACAAAACCACTTTCTTGATGGGTACTATGTGTAGATAAGTTATGATTACATAAATTTTTTAGAGAAAGGATTCAAATTCTTGATATTTAAACTCACAACCTTGGTAACTTCTCAAGGTCTTAATTCTAATTCATCGTAGGTTTTCTATAGATATACCATACTGGGTAAAATTAAAGAATGCTTCACTTTTTTTATGTAAAAAAAATAAAAAATTATACCTACAAAATTCATATAAAAGTACATTTTCATAGTGCATTCCATTTAAACTAAATAATCTATATGGTTCATCCAAGTCCATGCGAACCAACCTAATAGGTTAAGAAGTTAAAACATAATTCTTTATTTTAAAAGATATATTGTGTTGTTTCCCTTTTTTGACAGGGGTGATAGTAATTTTTTTGGGAATTAAAGTTTGGTTAGGTCCCTATCTATCCATTTTATAATAATAATTCCAATTGAGTTAATATTATAGTGTCCTAGTATCCTATTCCAAATCAAATATTCCTTAGGAAATAAATTCAGACAAGAATAATTTTCTGAAATCATAGATTCAAGTTTAACAACACACATGTTTTCATTTATTAATGGTGTAAATACAAAATAAATTTTAGAATAAAAAACATCAGAGGATTTTTTTTTTTTGAAATTTCATATATATACCATCATCATAGATCCATGAGATGATAAGAGGATTATATTTTAATCAATCATGAAAAATAATGTAAAACATAGAACTGAGATAATGTTAATTATTTTTCCAAGGACAATTATTTTACCTTTAGAATTTTCATGAAAGATTTCATGACTACCATCAACATTTATCATGATTTTGAAGTTTGAGTAATCTTAGGTCATATGTTTCAAACAACCACTATCCAAAAACAATATAATTCCACTGGGTTTCTTCATGCATGTTCTCCATAAAATAATTTTATACACTAAATTAATTTGGAACCCAAAATTAATCGGCTCAAGAAATATTAGTTTTGAGAGATGTCAGAACCCATATTACCTTGATGGGTTTCCTATAAGATGATTGTTTTTTCTAATTAAGTAATATAATTAGTTATACATGAATAAAAACTAGTAGTTATATTTCTATAATTATATTTAAAAATAATGTTTTTCTTTATAACTATCTTCCTTCCTAGTTGATGAACTAAGCCTGTATTATAATTAGGTGATATTTATTTTCCTAATATTTGAAAGAGATTTTATATAAAATTACAAAATCTATATACATATTTCTTTAACTGATCATTTAAAAATTTTAGTTCAGCATTTTTTTCAATAATTGAGAATTTATTTCTCTCCATACAACAAGATCGTCTTTAATACTATAAGATAAATTTTACTTATACTTTAGAATTTTGTATTTATCTGTATGACTATTAAATGTATCATCAAGAATATTAAAATATTCAAATATTTCATCTTTTGAAATCTCATTATCTTCATTTTCATCTATAGAGAAATTATAGTTTTTCAAGGAGAGGCAATAGTTACCTTAGATATATCTTTAATGATAAAAATATTTTATATATCAGTTTTTTATTCATGAGTAGTGTATAATTAATTGGATATAAACCCAAAGTCACTCCAGGTGTATTTACATTTTTTTAAATTAACTTGGGACAGTCAGCTTTAACTTTTCAATTACCCTTACACTCATAATAGTTAATCTCATTTTAATAATATTTGATTTTCCAATATTTTTTATAATTACCTCTATAATTATAACATTTATTATAACTTGGTTTTATGGAGAATTTCTTTTTCATATATAGTTTCAATAAGCTTCTTGCCAAATGGTCCATTTCATCATCACTATTATCTATTGATTCCTCATCACTAGGGATTTAAACATAAACATTTGTTGATTCAATATTATTGAAAGCTATATAATTCCTCTGTGGTTCATCATACTCTTCATGATTAACCATAAGTTCTTACTCATTCATCATTAGAATCTTAATCAATTCCTTTATAGGTAATTTTCTAATATCACATGAATCTCTTATTGAAACAAATGATCCACTCCATATCTCTAGAAAACATCTTCGAAGTTTCATGATTTGATATTTTTTTTGAAACTAGATTTACAAGTAGCTCATTGTATTCACTATCTAATTAAACCTGAGGTAATATCAAAAATCAGCTCATCAGGATTCATCTTTAACGTATCATATTTAAATGTATAATTAATCAATCACATTTCTTTCACATTTTTTGTTCCATCATGAGAAATTGGAAATTTTCCCAAATTTCAAAATATATTTTACAAGAATATATCCTATTGAAATATTTATCTCCTAAATCAAAATAAAAAAACACATGGATTTATAATTATTGTTACAATCAGTTTTAGTATAATCAATCAATATAACATGGGTAGTTGTAAGAAATTCATATATATCTTCTAAAAAAATAAATATTTAAAATCCCATGATTTTAACATGAATTTCAATATTTATTTTCAATTGAGTATAATTATTTGCAGTAATTAAAGTTGGTATAGTGGTATTTTCCTCTTCTAGTCTAGTATCCATTTAATGAACAAAATTTAGAATTTATAGATATTTAGGATCTTTAGAGAAAAACAAAAATAACAATGTAAAATATATTGAAAACCTTTGATGAAAAATATTAGTCAGAGTGAGTAACCGAAGAGATGGGGGGTTTATTGATTCTGTAATAAAAATTACTATTGAAAAGTAGTTCAGTTAAAATCACCCATTTTAATTAAAAGTTCCCAGTTAATCAAAATATTAGATCAAAATAAGTTCTAGTATTTTAAAATATTTCATAAATAATTATCAGTTATCAATGAAAATAAAATTTGAACTATTTTATATTTTTAAATCAATTTACTCATTGAAATACTTATAAAAATAGTATTAAATATTAAATATCAAAGTAGTGGTCATGTTTATTGTCTAAAAATCATTTTTAAGCTTATAAATGAAACAGAATAGAACACAATAAAATAAATAGTGAAATTAAAACAAGGTGTTCAGTATCAAGTAAATACCTTATCCCCTCAACATTGCAATCACTCACTTCCATGAATATTATGTAACAAATAATCTTGATTCACAACTTGGATCACATATAAAGAGAATATCTATAAGCTTCCCAGGCCACACAGGGACTTCTTCCATAATAACCTTGGGAATAAATTAACTAGATGCCACACATGGACATCTTCCACAACACTATGGGTATGAACATGTAAAGAGAGAAAAGATTATTTCTTGTATTATCCAGTTAAAGCAGATAATATAATGTATGTTTAATAAATAGGGTAAACCAGAAATTACTCAAAATTAAATGCAAAAAAATTAAATGGAAGGAATAAATATGTGAGAATGTAATGTTTCTAAATATTATTTAATGTGAAATCATGAGTGTCATCATATGTGGATTAGAAAGGATCTTGAGTTTTTTCTAAGAAAATAGATGCAATATAGAGTGTCAAAATATCTCTTTGTTCTGGCTGCATGAATGGAAGTGGATGTCTAATGTTATCCACTCTTTAACAGTCAACTGTATGTAAGAAATATATGTGTAAATATCTTAATTAAATGGCACACATGACCATCTATTTGCACTCAGCCAAGATGCATTTGTTCATTTATATACTCATCAACATGAAGAAGAATTACTCTATTTAGAATAATCATTCAGACCTTATGAATCTTAGTAATGAGATCTGATGTCATTTAATTTTTCTTCAATCCTTTAAGAATAATCATTAAAATAATCATCACCATTAAATTTGATTATTATAGCCTTCATAAGAGTTTAATTCAAATGTACTACACTAGATACATCGAGTCCAAAAGGCAGTGACTTGTGTTTGGAAAAGAGACAAACCAATAGTTTTTCATGATAATAGTATGCCGCATGTAGGTAGGTCATTCTCAGTGGTGAGTCATCTCAATTGTGACTTGTCTCTATGGTGACTTGTCTAATGATAGGTCTTCCTTAGTGGTAGGTGAAGTATGGCGGTGACTCATCTCTAGTGTTGGGTAATGACTTGCAGTGAGTCAGTTGTAATCGTGACTCATTCTATGGGGTGACTCTTTTTCAGTGATGATACATTCATTGTATCAACTCATCCTTATTGGAATTTCTTTTCTAGCGGTGGCCCATCCTCAATGGTGGGACTTTTCAGACAGTGAATCATTCATCAGTTTTATGTATTTTTTTGTGGTGAATTATCCTCAAAGGTGAGTCTTTTCAATTCATATAAATATTTTCCTAGGCTCCCATACAACAAACTATATTTTTATTAAAAGATAATAAAACCCAAAGCAAACAGGGCTTTAAGAAAAATACGCAAACATTTAAGGCGGTCTAAAATAGTGGAGACCAAGTTGATCTCCCCTAATCAACCCCACCCCTTTCGGTTCAATCTGAAGAAAACAATGAAAACAAACAACATTATTACTTTGATCAGCCCCCATCAAGGATGCAAAGTATTCCGAAACTTTATTATTCACAAGACATGTATGATAAATATAAATCTTATGGCTGTCAATCCACCTTCTTCATTTTCTGATAAGATAAGCAATCGACCTAGGGGTAGAAATCATAACCTCCATTGAATTGAGAATAATCATTGAATCAGTTTCAATCTGAGAAATAGATATGTTTCATTGAGCACACAACATGACCCTCATATTCATTGCCTTAGCCTCAGCTTGAATGGAATTATAACTCCCATAAAATGGAGAAAAGGTAAACAAAATGCTTCCACTCCCATCACGTAGAACACTGCCACACCGAATATAGCCTCCAACACAAGAGCCATCAAAGTTCATTGATAAAACACATTTTTATTGAATATTTTATTGATAATAAATTATATTATGTCCTCAAATTGTGGTAATTATGTTCAATTATAATTTATTTGGGATTAGATCATTCATTTGAATATTTGATGAAAATTCTAGTTTTACCCTTTCAAAATAACTGTAGTATTTCAATCCTAAATATTTTTATTTGAATTATTTGAACTTAATATTTTGTAACTATGTTCCCTTCTCCATGGGCTACAACTTTTATGCAGGACACCAGATAAACATAATGCATTTGAATGGAGTAATTGGGCCATAAAGTCAAAGGTGGGATGGAAACGCCAGAATAGAAAAGATTTTGTATTGCGGCCATTAATCCTTCATCTGAGCCTGGATTAAGCCCAAAAATTTCGAGGAGATAGTGGACCCATATACGCACATATGATTCTTCTGGAAGGCCGGCCAATTCATGCGTTTTGATGGTCAAATGGGTGGTGAAATTTGGAATAAAATATTTGGCCAAATGTTCACATTCACACTTGAAACCACTGTAACCTCTCCTCACCTCCCCTATATAAATTGGATTTTTTCTCATTTGGAGGGGTTAGGACGTGCATTAGAGAGTTTAGGGCAGTGGAGAAGAGGTTACACTCCAATTATCCAAGCAATTAAATAAGGGTATCTCTTGAAGCAAGGATCCCTTCGTCGAAGCCCTATTCTTCTTCCTCATGTGGTAATGTTTGTGTTTTCTTAATAAACTTCTTTGTTATTCTTTTATTTATTCTCTTTTCTTCTGTTTTGATTAAATTTATTCTTATATTAATCTTTCTATTTTGTCTGGAATTATTGAGTAAAATCATTATTGGGTTATACACATTATAAACCTTTGCACATGCAAAACGCTTCTATGATGATTACGCCACCCATGGAAGAGTAGTTCTTTTTAGTAATTGATCGACCTCTATCCTTATTCATTCATTTATTTTGAATCAATGAGATAATGTAATTCACTTAATATGATCCTTGAATTGTTTTTTCAAATTGTAATAAACTAAGAAAACAATTGAACAATTAACACAAAAACATGCGAGGCCTGGATTTTGTGTAAATTGTGAGAGCGCGATCTTAATCAGTAATACAAGACCATACGGGATAAATTTGTAGAGTTCAAATATAATCCCTAAACACAATTCATCCTCATTTTAAGAATGGATATGTGCCTTAATTTACCACTGACCATATGTTATCCTTAGAACATCAATCAAAGCAGGGTGTTGCGATTGTATATTCCGAAGTTAGCCTAAGGTTAAATTCACTTCATCTTTGTGGTAAGGTTAATTATTTTAGGGTTTGGGGGTTAAAAAATTAAGGGATCATAATTAAGTGAATATTATTTTAAATTATAATGATTAATAAATTATTGAAGAGGTAGATTTAGATCGATTACTTCTTTTAAATATTGTCTAAAAAAACATCCTTTTGTTGTGTCATATTAATCGAACTTCATTTCAAAACTAAAAACAAAAAAAAAATATAATCTTCTTCCAACAAAATTCTTCCAGAAAACTTCTTCTAGATTCATAAACTATAACCAAAACCCATCGTTTCAAGTAGTCTTTTTATTCTCTTTTATTTTATTTTTAGAATACCTTTAAAAACTTGTTTTAAATCTACTTCCTCCTTTAAGAGACGACCTTGGTCAGCCACTCTGTTGCACCTAAGTACCCCAAAATCACATTAATCATTTGAGGGTGCCCATGACAGTGCTCTTCCAAATTGGAACTGTTTTCGGGGAGGAAAGTAATTTATTCAACCATTTAGAGGTATTTATTTTATTTTTGATATTATTATTTTCTTCACCTCTCTCTTTCATCTTTCCACTTTCTCAAGTTTTCATTTTTTTCATCCTCTTATTTTCTTTTTGGACCATCAACTCAAGTTCTCATTTTTATTTTACTATGGTCCACTCACATTATTTTCATTTTTATTTGATTTATGAAATGAAATAATCATGAAGATCTCTTAGATCTTGACCCTGAGATTGAACGTAGCCTTAGAGATTGAATCAGACATTCTCAGTCTACGGGAAGTTTCAATATTCAACCAGTTGATGAACTCATCTCTTATAGAAACATTGAAATTGGAAGCAATTCAATTTCAAACATAAAAGGGGAACCAATGGATGGAAATAATGGAAATGAACATAATAGAACCATTCGATAATTGGTTGCACCTGATATTAACTATCAACCAAATTGTACTGCATACCCCAATCTCAAATCAGACTTTAAGTTAAAATCTGGGTTAATTCACCTTCTTCCAAAATTTCATGGCTTATCAGGTGTGGATCCAAACAAACACCTTAAAGAATTTAATGTGGTTTGCGCAACCCTTAACACAAGAAAATATTTCTGAAGATCAAATCAAATTAAGAGCATTCCCATTCTCACTTGATGGAGCTGCGAAAGATTGGATGTATTATTTACAACCTGAGGATGTAACTTGTTGGAACGATGTAAAATTTATTTTCTTGTAGAGATTTTTTCCAGCATCGAGGACCACTTCCATTCGTAAGGTGATCTCGGGGATCAAGCCAGAACAAGGAGAGTCAATGTATGACTATTGGGAGAGATTAAAGAAGTTGTGTGCAAGATGTCCACATCACCAAATCCGTGAGAAACTCCTCATTCAGTACTTCTATGAAGGACTCACACCTATGGAGAGGAGCATGGTGGATGCTGCAGCAGGAGGCGCATTGGTGGACAAGACACCAGTAGTCGCACATGCATTGATCGACAAGATGGCACAAAACTCCCAACAATTTGGCGATCAAGGTACACCACATGTCAGGGGAGTACATCAGGTAAGTCCTTCTTCTCTTGAAAGTCATTTGATTGATACCAAGTTGGAAGAATTGACCACTATGGTGAGGCAGATTGGATTGGCTCAAAAGACATCCCAACCCCCTCCTTCAAGGCCATGTGGCATTTACACTGAGACAAGCCACCCAACTGACTGTTGCCCCCAACTACAAGAGACAGAGGATTGCGCAGTAGTATTCCCAGGGAGCCCATTTCAACTGCAACAACAACCATATCCCCAAAAGATGTTTGATTCCTTTGCTCCAACATACAACCAAGGGTGGAAAGATCAACCGTACATGAGGTATGTCTCTGGAAAACAACAAAGGCCAACCTTTCAAAAAAACTTCCAGCAGCCTCCGCCTTACCAGAAGGGTTTCCAACAACCCCAAAGGATATTTGAAGCCCAAGAATCAAAAATACAACAACAAGGGAATCCCCCACCAAAGGTAGATTCTAATACTGATGATCTTTTGAAGCAAATTGTTCTTAATCAACAGAATGTGTTGAAGAGTCAAAGTTCGGAGTTGAGGGAGTTGAAGACTCAAATGAGCCAGATTTCCACCGCCCTCCATGAACTTGTAAGTAAGAATTCCGGAAATCTACCATCCCAACCCACTCCAAATCCAAAGGGGAATGTTAGTGCCATCACATTGAGAAGTGGGAAGCAAATGAACGATATGTCTGTACCTACCATTCCACCAGGATTGACCTCTACTCCAGAGAAGCCGCATTCCATACCAACTGATGAGCAACCCATGGAGAAATATAAAGGTAAGAAAAAGATTGATTATGTTCCTCCTAAACCCCTTCCTTTTCCAAACAGGGTTGTTCAAACTAAGAAGATGGCTGAAGAAGCAATGCAAAAAGAGGTTTTGGACACATTCAAGCATGTGGAGATCAACATTACTCTACTTGAAGCCATTAAGAAAATCCCAAGGTATGCCAAATTCTTAAAAGAACTCTTCACCAATCGAAGAGGGCTAAAGGGAAATGAGAGGATCAACCTTGGAAGGAATGTCTCAGCACTCATTACACCAACTCTAGAAATGCAAACAAAGTGCAAGGATCCTGGTACATTCACCATCCCATGTACCATAGGGGAGTTGCACTTCTCTAAGGCTCTTTGTGATTTAGGAGTTTCAATAAATGTGATGCCTCACTCTGTATTATCTTCCTTGCAGGTTGGTGAGTTGAAGCCAACAAGAGTAGTGGTGCAGTTGGCAAATAGAGCTATAGCATATCCAGTGGGAGTCCTTGAGGATGTACTTGTCTGGGTAAGAGACATGATCTTCCCAGTAGATTTCTACGTGCTTAACATGGAGGACGATCATGTAAGTTCTCATGCTCCCATAATCTTAGGTAGAACCTTCCTCAAAATTTCAAAAACTATCATAAATGTCAATGAGGGTACACTTTCCATGGAGTTTGGAGATGAAGTTGTGATATTTAATGTTATGGATTCCATGAAGTACCCCTCATTGGATCACTCTGTATTTTTTATCTCCCATTTTGAACCACCAAATAAAAACTCCATGGAATTTTATTGTCATATGCTTAGGGAGATTATGAGTATTGGTTCGATTTTGATTTCTAAGAGCACTTCCACACATGTTGCTGATACACAATCCTCTCTTGGATTTGATTTTTATGTGGATTCATATTCTGATTTTGATCATGTTCACTCTGATTATGACATGGATGTTGAGTATGCTGATGGATTTGATGCTTTATTCTCTGATTTTGATGATGTATATTCTGATATTGATGCTCTTTGTGTACATATATCAGTTCCTTCAATGTCTCCATCCATACTACACCCTCCTTCATTAGAACTCAAGCCATTTCCACCAAATCTAAAATACTCATACTTGTTGAGTGGTGAGAGATTACAAGTTATCATTGCTGACAATCTCCATTTTGAACATGAAGAGAAGCTTTTAAATATTTTGAGGGAGAACATCAGGGCGATTGGGTGGACCTTGGATGACATATCAAGTATTAGCCCCTCCATTTGCATGAATAGGATTCTCTTGGAGGATGGGGCTAAACCGGTGAGACAGCCACAAAGGAGACTCAATCCCACCCTCCTAGAAGTTGTTAAAAAAGAAGTTGAGAAATTGCTCGAGGCAGGTATAATCTTTCCCATTTCAGATTCTCAGTGGGTAAGTCCTATTCAGGTTGTGCCTAAGAAGAGTGGTGTTACTGTTGTTAAAAATGAGAAAGATGAGTTAGTTCCAATGAGGGTGAAAAATAGTTGGCGTGTATGTATTGATTATAGGAAACTAAATTTGTCCACTCGCAAGGACCATTTCCCCCTCCCATTTATTGATCAAATGCTTGAGTGACTAGCTGGGAAAACACACTATTGTTTCTTGGATGGATTTTCTGGATATTTTCAGGTTCCTATAGCTATAGAGGATCAGTAGAAGACTACATTCACCTGTCCCTTTGGCACATTTTCCTACTGGAGGATTCCATTCAGACTTTTCAATGCCCCAGGTACCATCCAGAGATGCATGGTGAGTATTTTTTCTGATTTTTTTGAGACCTACATGGAGGTATTTATGGATGATTTTACAGTGTATGGGTCTTCATTTGATGAATTTCTAATTAGTTTGGGAAAGGTGTTGAATCATTGTATTGAGAAGAATCTTGTCCTGAACTTTGAAAAGTGTCGTTCCATGGTAGAGCATGGAATTGTCTTAGGGAATGTAGTGTCAAAACCTTGGATAGAGGTTGATAGATCAAAGGTAGATATTATTTCATCCTTACCATATCCTTCATGTGTGTGTGATGTTAGATCTTTCCTAGGGAATGAAAGATTTTATCGGCACTTCATCAAATATTTTAGTAATATTCCTCTTCCTATGTCAAGATTACTTCAAAAGGATTCTGATTTTGTGTTTGATGTTTCTTGCAGTAATTCATTTGATGAGCTAAAACAACGTCTGACCACTCCACCTATCATACAGCCCCCACGGTGGGAGATTCCTTTTGAGATTATGTGTGACGCCTCCAACTTCGCAGTTGGAGTTGTCTTATCTCATATGGTGGAGGGACGTTCACATGTGATCGCTTATGCATCAAGGACATTGGATTTAGGCCAATCAAATTACACAACCACGGAAAAAGAGTTTCTTGCTGTCATATTTGCTTTAGATAAATTCCGTTCATATTTATTGGGATCTAAAGTAGTTGTTTTTTCTGACCATGCAGCTTTGAGGTACCTCCTGAAGAATCTAGATGCAAAGCCAAGACTTATCTGTTGGATGCTCCTTCTTCAAGAGTTTGACCTTGAGATAAAGGACAAGAAGGTTTCATGGAATTTGGTTGAAGACCACATGAGTAGGCTCACTCACACACTATAGAAGGACACCTTGGACCAGGTACCACTTCGGGACACTTTTCTCGATGAGCATCTTTATTCCATCTCAGGTACGCATCCTTGGTATGCTGATTTAGTGAACTACATTGTTGCCTCTGAAATCCCTACAAATTTAAAGAAACATCAAGTCCAAAAATTAAAGAGTGAGTCAATATTTTATATTTGGTATGATCCATACCTATGGCGCATGTCTAGTGACCAAGTTATTAGGAGGTGTGTTCCTGATCATGAGTTTGAGTTGATTTTGAAATTTTTTCATACACTTGGTGGACACTTTGGACCCCAACGGACAGCTAGGAAAGTTTTGGACTCTGGATTATATTGGCCTAGCATATTCCATGAGGCCTATTTGTTTTGTAAGTCATGCTCTCATTGCCAACACACTGGGAACATTTCTAAGATACATGAGATGCCCCAACAACCCATATTATTCTGTGATATTTTTGATGTATGGGGCATTGATTTTATGGGTCATTTTCTTAGTTCATTTGGATTTTTATATATTTTGGTTGCTGTTGATTATGTGAGTAAATGGGTGGAGGCCAAGGCCACCAGGACTGACGATTCTCATGTTGTAGTGGACTTTGTCAAAGAACAGATTTTTTGCAGGTTTGGAGTACCAAAGGCCATCATCAGTGACCAAGGGACACACTTCTGCAATCGGAATTTTTCTTCCCTCCTTCGGATGTATGGGGTGACACACAAAACATCAACACCATACCACCCTTAAACAAATGGCCAGGCTGAGGTTTCAAATTGTGAGTTGAAACAAATCTTGGAGAAAACCGTGCATCCCAATAGGAAGGATTGGAGAAAGCGCTTGGATGATGAATTGTGGGCTTATAGGACAGCATACAAGACACCCATTGGTATGTCCCCATTTCGGATTGTTTTCGGTAAAGAATGTCATCTCCCCGTGGAAGTTGAGCATCAGGATTATTGGGCTATAAAGCAATGTAACATGGATTTAGCCCAAGCTGGAATCCAAAGGAAGCTGCAAATTCAAGAGCTTGAGTAGATTCGATTGTCTTCGTATGAGAACTCAAGGCTCTATAAGGAAAAATAAAAATCATCTCATGATAGAATGATCCAAAAAATAGAGTTTCATGTTGGAGAGAAAGTCCTTCTCTACAGTTCACGACTAAAGCTGATGCCTGGTAAGTTGCGTTCCAAATGGTTAGGTACTTATATTGTATCTAATGTTTTTCCTTATGGTGCAGTGGAGATCACACAAGAGGACACTGGAAGGATCTTTACAGTCAAATGGCAACGTTTGACGAGATACATTGAGGGAATTCCTACTAATGCAGTGGATTTTATCACACTACATGACCCCGTCATCACTTGAGGAAATCTGGCTGTTCCCAACACTTCCACTTTTATATTATTTTTCCTATTTAAAAATTATGCATTTCATATGCATATATCATCTCATGGGTTCACATTGAGGACAATTAAATATTTTAAGTGTGGGGGAGGGAACCTTTTAGTTTAGTAATTTCAATTGTTTTCTTGTTTAAAAAAACAAAAAAAATGTGTGTTTTTCAAATTTTGTGTGTTTATTTTTCAATTTTATTTTTGTTTTTAAAATTTTTGAGCTGAAATAATTAAAAATCACAATTTTGAAATGCATATAAATGAGTGAAACAATTTATCCCATGAAACTGAGCTTAAATGAATGCTGAAATGACTTTGTTTCAAGTTCAAATATTTAGTAATTTCATGAAAAGTACACTGAATTTTGAATCCCATGCCACATCTCACTGCCTTTATATTTGAAATCACTTTCTTGTGAGGCTTCTAAACCATTATTTTCATATTCTTTACATTCACCTCACTTCTTGAGATAACCAAACCATGCTTGATTTAACCAGAATTTGATTTATTTCTGTCAAAACTTGAGGGTTTTAGGTACTTATGTTTAAATGATTGAGGCATTTGTTTGGTATTAAAGCCCCTACTTCAAAGAATCCTTTTTTATAATGTCCTACCTTTAACATTTAATCCTTTTAGCCCTTATAAGCCATGCAGATCCTGTTAGGTTAGCCACATTACAAGCCAATTTTCCCTATCTAACCAACTCTTGAAGTGAAATTTCATAATCTAGTTGAGCTTAAGTGTGGGGGAAGCAATCTTGTGTTGTGCTACCACATTCTGTGATACTTTGGGTGGAAAATTAAATTTTGAAGAGATATGTTTGCTGCTGAAGAAAATAATTATATTGAAAGTTGTTCCTTTTCTGGAGCTTTCATGACAAGTGATTATGTGCCTTTTCTGGAGCTTCTAATTGAGGTAGAAAGTTTGCCTATCTAGAGCTTTCAAGAAAATCATGTTTGAGAAGATTGACATTTTTGTTTCTGAATTGATGAATGGTGAAAACCATCCATGAATTTTCATGATGATGGGGCTGAATTGATACTATGGGGATTAATGAGGAGACCATATTTAAGTAAAAATTAGATTAATGCAATTTTGCTTCAAAAAGAGTCAAGCCCTCCTTATTCAGCCTCAGAATTTTTCACATCTATATCCTACCAACCGAAAGCCATATAATAACCCTAAAAGGTCCTAATGATAAATATATGTCCTTAACTCACATCGGGTGGAGATGTGGGAATTTATCAAGCCTATGGTGACCCTTGTATGAGTTTGGATGAGAAAGACATTGCAAAAAAAATTGACATTTGTGTGATAAGAGAAAATTCAAGCGAGGTAAGTGTTTTGTACATGGGAGGATAAATAAAGTGGAAATATATTGAATGATATAAATGAAGAACTTGAAATAATGGTTTTTTATGAGGCATGATATATTTTGTTTCTTGGTGTGTAATTGTTCGATCTCAAGGATATGTGTTTTAAAATTTGTTTTGATTTGATATTGATGTTTACTTGATATGAGGTTTTTCCCAGGAGTGCAAAAGGGTAAGTGTGGGGGAGTTGATAAAACACATTTTTATTGAATATTTTATTGATTATAAATTATATAATTTCATCACATTGTGTTAAGTATGTTCAATTATAATGTACTTGGGATTAGATCATTCATTTGAATATTTGATGAAAATTCCAGTTTTACCCTTTCAAAATCTCTGTAGTATTTCAATCATAAATATTTTAATTTGAATTATTTGAACTTAATCATTTGTAACTATGTTCCTTATTTCATTGGATACAACTTTTATGCAAGACACTACATAAAAAGAATGCATTTGGATGGAGTAATTGGGCCATAAAGTCAAAGGTGGGTTTGACACGCCAGAATAGAGAAGCTTATGTATTGCGGCCATAACTCATTCATCTGGGCCTGGATTAAGCCCAAATATTTAGAGGAGAGAGAGGACCCATATCCTCATATATGATCCATCTGGAAGGCCGGACAATTCACGTGTTTTGGTGGTCAATTGGGCAGTGCAAGTTGGAATAAAATATTTGGATGAATTTCCGCATTCACACTTGAAACCACTTGTAACCTCTCCTCCCATCCCCTCTATAAGTTGGATTTTTTCTCATTTTGAGGGGTTGGGACGTGCATTAGGATGTTTAGGGCAGAGGAGAATAGGTTCCACTCCAATTCTCCAAGCAATTCAATAAGGGTAGCTCCTGAAGCAAGGATCCCTTTGTCAAAACCCTATTCTTCTTCCTCATGTTGTAATGTTTGTGTTTTCTTAATAAAATTATTTGTTATTCTTTTATTTATTCCCTTTTCTTCTGTTTTGTTTAAATTTATTCTTCTATTAATATTCCTCTTTGGTCTGGAATTCTTGATTAGAAGCGTTGTTGGGTTATACCCATTATAAACCTTTGCACATGAAAAATGCTTCTACGATGATTACGCCACCCATGGAAGGTTAGTTCTTTTTAGTAATCAATCGACCTCTATCATTATTCATTCATTTATTTTGAATACATGAGCTACTATAATTCACTTAATATGATCCTTGAATTTTGTTTTTAAATTGTAAGAAACTAAGAAAGAAATTGACCAATTTACACAAAAACACGCGAGGGTGGGATTTTGTGTAAATTGTGAGAGCGCGATCTTAATCGGTAATACAAGACCATACGGGATAAATTTGTAGAGTTAAAATATAATCCCTAAACACAATTCATCCTCATTTCTATAATGGATATGTTCCTTAATTTACCACTGACCATAAGTTATCCTTAGAACATCAATCAAAGCAGGGTGTTGCGATTGCATGTTCTGAAGTTAGCCTAAGGTTAAATTCACTTCATCTTTGTGGTAAGGTTAATTATCGTAGGGTTCAGGGGTTAAAAAATTAAGGGATAATAATTAACTGAATATTAATTTAAATGATAATTATTAGTAAATGATTGAAGAGGTAGAGTTAGATCAATTATGTCTTTAAAATTTTGTCTAACAAAACATCTTTTTGTTGTGTCATTTTAATCGAACTTCATTTCAAAACTAAAAAAAATACAATCTTCTTCTAGAAAACATCTTCTAGATTCATAAACTATAACCAACCCCCAACATTTCAAGTAGTTTTTTTATTATCTTTTATTTTATTTTTAGAATACCTTTAAAAATTTGTTTTAAATCTACTTCCTCCTTTGAGAGACGACCTTGGTCAGCCACTCTGCTGCACCTAAGTACCCCCAAATCACATTAATCATTTGAGGGTGCCCACGACAGTGCTCTTCCATTCATCTTAACACCCATGTTAGGAAGACACCAACTCACCTAGTTTCCTTTCCACATAAGATCTGGATGAGGCAATACTGGAAATATATACCTCAAGGACAGAGGATCACTTGAAATTTCAGAATACCGAACCAAGTCAAACAGAACAATTTTAGTCCTGATAACAACCGATATTTTTGAGAAATTAATATCCTCAAAATGGGCTTTATTCCTTGCTTTCCAAATGTACCAACACCCTGCACTAAGTATCATTGATCTGGCTATTTTTTCAGGACCCATAATATTCAGACCATGGAACCACCTTTCTAGAAAAGAGGTTACAACAGGGAAAGAATTTGAAACCTTAGTGAGTCCACCAGAAAATTCCATATATCCAAGCCCAAATCACTCTCAAAAAACAGATGGTTGGAATCTTATTCCCTATGAGTACTGCAGCAGTGAAATATAGATTCCAGGTAAATGCCCCTCCTTTTCCCATTCTCATATGTAGGAATGTCATGATTTCTAATTCTCCATACAAGGAAATTGAATTTAGTGGGAATGATCTTACACCATACCATATCATTCTTAGAATCATGTTGAGCTTGAGAAATAGAAATATTTTTAAACTCTTTCTAAGAAAACATACCAGTATTTGAAGAAGTAAAAACACATCTATCCAGATCCATCTTCATCTCAATAAGATCAAAAGTATTCATTTCTTCCTCATCAAGAACAACATTGATAAAATTGGGATAACTACAAGATTCCATGAAATAAATCATTAGAGCAGGGAAACCTGGAAATCCAATAATAGACCCATCCCAATTACAATTAAAAAAAGATAAATCTCCCCTCCCTATAATCTAGCGCGAGTATTAGAGAATAATAGGAAAAAAATTACAAATTAAAGCCTAGAAAGATGAAACATTTCTCCTGTCCCCCCTGTAGATTTCATCCTGCAAGGCCATTATTCTACCCCAAAGAGTGCATCCCACCACAACTTCCCAGGCCAGCTTCGCATGTAAACAATGAATTGTATCCCCCAGACTTCTGATGTTAGCACCTCCTTCCTGAGATGGTCTAACCGCATTCTCCCATGAGGTCCAATGACATTTCCCCTCAAATTGAGCATCCCAAATAAAATCAGCCAGGACCTTATCAATTGACGAAATAACCCCCTTCGGCACATTTCACGCTGAAAGAACATGGATCGAAATAACTGTTAACATCCTGTTGATTAAGGAAATCCTTCCACCAAAAGATAAAAATAGGCTCTTCCAATCAAGAACATGGATCAGGATTCTATTAACAATATTATCAAAGTCTCTAATATGAATACATATAGGAGACAAAGGAGAACCAAGATAGGTCAGAGCAAAAGAACCTTTCTACATATTCAATAATCTGGAGATAGAAAGAGCCCGATTGTAACCACATTAATTAGAAATGTAAAAATTGTTATTCTCCCTATTAACAGATTGTCCACGCCATAAGAAATAATCAACCATAACTTTAATCATACCACCAATCGATCTAACATTAGCATTAATAAACAGTAGAGAATCATCCACAAACATCAAATGAGATGTCGGTGTTTGTCCCATTATTATCCAAAATGGTAAAATATTACCCATAGAAATCTTTTTATTGATAAGATGACTCATATAATCCTGCATGAAAATAAAAAAGGTCGGAGAAATAGGGTCCCCTTGTCTTAGACCATGATTTTTCTTAAAGAAACCCTGATTTTTTCCCATATATGAAACTGACATCCAGGCAGAACTAAAACAATGAAATAGAAGTTCAATAACCCCTAAAGATAAACCCATACCTCTAAGAACTCTGATGATAAACCCCCACTACATCCTATCATAATCATTATTCATATCAAGCTTCAAAGCCATATTTGACCCATGGCATTTGAAGTTAATATCATACATCATCTCATGAGAAAATGCGACCACACCCTGAATCGATCGACCTTGAACAAAACCATGCTGCTCAAGAGAAATACAATGAGATACATGACCGGACATGCATAATTTAATGATGCTAGAAGGAACTTTGTATGGAAAATTACACATACTCACTTTCCTATAATCACGAATAGAAGAAGGATTTTTAACTTTGGGAATTATAACCAGGGTAGTAGCACCATCCACCCTTGGAATAGGACCACCCCAAAAGAAATCATGAATGGTGAAAATCAAATCAGCTTTGATCACCACTCATGACCCTCTATTGAATGCCCCTAGAAAACCATCAGGACTCGGAGCACTCTCCGGGTTAAGCTTCATCACAACATTATAAATCTCATTCTCATCAGAGATAGCATCCATAATCTCATTATCCAAACCAAAAATCATGTTCGGAATCTCATAAAATAACTCTGCATTCCCACCAGGATAACCATTAACCATAGATGGATTAGGTTTAGCAAGAATATTTTTAAAGAAGGAAACTGTTCCCAGGATCCCATATTTTATAAAATTCTATCATAAAATAGTGAAACCATTAAACACATAATTAACATAATTTTTGAGAATTAAAACATGGAGGGTCCAACAGTTGGCATAGTAAGAAACCATGTCTTGTAACACTTAATAGAGAGGAATTAGAATATGTTTCTATTACCCTAATGTTTATTCAAATGTTGTCTATGAATGTTCTTTTGAGTGATTTAAAATAATTTTTTTTCATACCATTGAATATACATTATGATAACCATATACCAATTTAACTTAATAAAAATAAAATCCAACACTCAAGATCATATCATATTAATATTATGTTTTACATTATAAAAGTGAAATTTTTTGTTGAATATTTTTTTTGTGATATATCTCAATGGAATATCAAGTTGATAATGTTTTCACAAAATCTATTCAAGAATAGATATTTCAATAATATAGACTGCAACATTATGTTTACCCTATACCAATAACTTTTTAAACATCTTAATGAAGTCCCCCACCTTTCTTTGGAATACATTGATAAAGGGGGAGAATTTGTACCATCTTATTCTGCATAAGAGAAATAAGTAATTCTATTACATAAATGAATCTGAAGCTGATGTTCTCAAAAAATGGTTGAGATAATGAAAAGTGAGAGGAGAAGATAAAAGTGAGATGTGTATTAATATAACATGTCCATAAATTTTATTGCCATAGAGTGGTGGAATTAGTTAGAAACATCACTTTATTTGGTAGTTGGGTCTTAGGATTGTATCTCTTGGGATATTGTATGTTTTGGTAAATGTTTAAAATGATTTAAAAAAGTTTTCATTTATAGTTTTCAACAAATTAAAAGGGTGAGATTGATGATCCTTTGTGATTTTAGGTTTTTATAAAGACATGTTTTTATTTAAAATTATCTTTTTATAAAAAAAATTAAAATCAAGTGAAAGATGTGTTAATAGTCTTATAACTTTTTTTATTTGTAGTTACTCATAAATATTGAAAAGGAATATGTTTTTCAATGTTGGCGATTTGACTCTTGAACCAAAAAATCCAAAAGATAATGCCAATCAAATTTCTCTTTATTTTGGAAATATAGAAGATGTTGAAATGAAGTTATTTTAAAAAAATTGATGGGAATTTTTAGATCATTCAAAAATAAGTTAGAAGATGAATTTATATAATTTCATGTTCTGAAAAAATCATGAAGTAGTCATGAAAAAAGTCAAATTCTATATAAAAAAGAGAATTGTGAATTTCTAAATTTAATTTTTTCAAACGTCTCCCATCAGGATAAGAAGCACTGGATGCAAAATTTATTAGATTACTGGAATTATGATGTTGATTAAGGTTGAAGAAATGAAATGTTTCTGATCAAAATATATGTATTTATTGATCCACTATATGTGATTTAGCTATTTATCCATCATAATAGATGCAGATACTGATCCATCACACATATATCTATTTTCAAAAATGTGGTAGATATGTTGAAGAATTGTAATGTCTCAAAAAATCGGTTTTTAAATTTTGAAGAGGCTCAAGATATCAGATATGAATCAAAGGAAGAATGAAGTTGTTTCACCAAATTAATTTATCAAATTAATATGTTGTTTAAATATAGAGAAGTTTAATATTGTTATCAAACTGATCTGATCAGATATGAAGAATTTTATGAGTTTATACAAGGAAAATATTTTGATCTAAGGAATCAGACATGGATTTACCAGACTAGCTAATTTACATTGATTCAATGAATGATATTTTGACACTCATAAGGCATCAAATATGGAGTTTCATCAGACTATATATGATCAGAAAGATGGGTAGATGATTAGTATGATTATAATGATGAAGTTGATAAAATGTATGAAATATAAAAGTCTCTACTGGAGAGCAATTAATGTTTTTTTGAATATTTAGATGTTTCAATAATGTATTCAACCATTTCCAGTTTACATAGACAAATTTTGTGAGCAATTATATGTGTTTTGATTTTAGTAGGTGAAATGAAAAACATCTGAGTTTTTTTAACTAGGTTAATATTACTTGAGAGAGCAATTTTGAAGTCATAATTTGTAAATTATTATGTTTTTATTAAAGCATGTATTTTGTAAATAATCTGTTTATAGATTTTGAGTAAAGAAACATTGACCAGACAGACTAAAAGTTATATATTTCAATTGGTTCAATAAATTCTTAATGATATATAGAGTTCCTAACTAAAATGATTTGGAAATGAAATTTCATGTAAAATCATTTACAAAGTATTAAATGATGGTAAAGTGTGTTTGAAATGGGATAATAAGATCATAATGATGATGAGATTACTAGATTATCATTTCTAGTCAACTTTTTTGAAATTTGATATGATTTTAAAAGAATCAAGAAGTTTCATTAATTCACTAGAAGAGTTGAGAAGTTTAGAACATTTAAAATGAATCTCAATTGATTGAGAAATTAAGGTTTTTTAAAATTTGAGTAAGGGGAAAATAATTTGATTCCCACCCTTTTCCCAACAAAAGAACCTATAAATATAAGTACACTATACATCAGACTATTTTAATATTCATTGGGATAAAAAAATTTAAATTTATGAATATTTCATGTTAGAAATGGGTTTTCCAACCAATTTTTTTCGTTTTGAAGAAGTGTTTCTAGAGAGATGATTCTGATTAGAATATTTTAATGAGGAAAGTTATGATTACAAGATAGAGAGAATTGGATAGATGGTATCAGATTGATTTTTGAGTATTTTTTTGGGATGTGTTCTTTGAATATACAGATAAATAAGAAAGATTGTAACAACATATATTAAGAAAAGGGATATCGGTATGAGGTAACCAGATATAGAAATATCATATAGAGGATCATCAAATAAATATTTCCATATGAACATTTGTGGAGACTAAATTTTCAATGTTACAATTATTTTTTTCGATCAAATTATATATGAATTTTTTTTGTAATTTGATGGTATGATGTATATTCATTTCTATCAGGAGATTGATGGTTTATAAGAGGAGTTGATATGGGTTCATTTCAATTATTCATAATATAGAATTTCTATTGTCCCACGGGAATGGTTGTAGTGAGGATGTTGGTCCTTACATTGAAGCCAACCAATTTAAATCGTGTTTTTCTTGTTTTCTTATCAATTTATTCATGAACATTAGTTTTTTAAAAATATTATAAGGAATAAACTATAACAAGTTTCAAGGGAAAAATTTACTAGAGACTATTTTTAAAAGGTATTAACATTTTCAACCCCCTCTCAATTATTCTATGATCATTTAAAACATAAATTAGTATCAGAAACAAGGTTCCCTTTTTTAATCCTTATTATCGAAAATATAAATTTGTTAAACATTTTAAGAACTCGTACATTCTATGGAAAACATTATTATGGATGAGAAAATAGAATTACACTATATCTTATATATCCTTCCCTATATGACATTGATACTACTATAATTATCTTTCCACCCACTTATAAAGATACTATAATGAAATTTACTAAAACAATAAATATTGATATTGATGGGAAATATAAAAATTATATGATTTTGTGTCAGAAAAAAAATTATATGAAGGTGATGGGTGTCAAAAAAGTAAAGAGCATGTTGAACATTCTTGAATGTATATTCAAAGGAAATACTAATATGGAGAATGGAAAGATAAAAATTTGGCATCAGATGTTTGAAGATATAATAATCAAAGATAAAGAAACTATTGATGATAACTTCATTATAGTAAATGAAGTGGTTTGGAACATCATATGTTTTAGTGATGTCAAGGATGATTCTACAATTGTAAATAAACTCATGAGAAATATTCTGGATTGGTTGTATTCTAAAATTTATACTTTAGTATATAAAAATGATTTATCTCATAGTTAATTGTATACATTTTTTTGTTTCGTATCAAATGAGAGAAGATATAGCTTTCAAAAAGAATAATAAATATAAATAGTCATTTGAATCTATGAGAAATATTAAAATTCATGATGCTAAAGATACCAATAATTGCAATTCTGAAGACCAAGAGGATGGTGATTTCAAGGAAAAGACCATGTCTCTTATCTCCAAGAACTATCATAGTAGAAGTGTAAAGAAACTAATACAAATACTTCTCAATTATTTTTTGTGGGGTGTAATCATTAAATTTAATATGACATTTCCAAAAAATAATACTTTTGAATTTGAATATCATTCTGTAGAAAAATTTCATTGGAATGATTTTGATGACAATCCCAATAATGAAAAAAAGTACTTTGGTGGGAAGAATAATTTCACTAGGAAAAAAAATTTATAAGTAATAATGTGTAATCATAATTAGATGAAATTAATTCATCAAAAGAATAATATTCTAAAATAATTATAACATTAATTGAATATTTTGATAAAAAGGAAGATTAGACAAATATTGATGAATGAGGTGAATAATCAAATAGAGAGTATCAACACAGATTAAAAAAAATTGAATTTATTGAGAAAAACATAACTCTCTATATGGATATCATAATGATGAAGAATGATAATATAAACTATGTTGTCAAGAAGAAAGAGGAAAATATCTAGGAGATAATAATTTACCAACTGAGAATTGTTGAATATGAAAAGATGGTTGAATGATTTAGTAAGAACATGGAATTTATTGAATATGAAGATAAAAAAAATCAACCAAAAGTTATTTAAGCTCAAATTACTATAATATAGTTGAATGGAAATTTTAGTAAGGCTTCATAAGTAAATGATGATTCATCTAAAGCTATAGAAAAAACCTCATTCCATGTTCCTATTGAAGTATACACCAACTAATCTAGAAGGATCATCTAATTTTTGTAACATTTCATGTGTGATGTAAATTATTGGAAATTTTTAGGTTGTTAATGGATGTAAAAAATCAATCAATTCAAAAAAATATGATAATTACACCTAATGAATGTCCCTACATTCCCAGAGGAACTAAAGTTGAAAACTTTTATGAACCTCAACAATATTATTAAATGGTAGATCAAAATTCTATAGAAAACACATATTTTATAGATTTTTCTGTATTTATTGAATTTATGGGAATATATCTTTGAAATTTTTCCATAATTTCTCATTTCCATGTTGATGGTATGAATAGTGGGGAATAAATGTTGGAAACAGAATGAGTAACGTTCTTAAAAGACAAAAATTTGTTAAGGTGAAATCAGAAGAAGTTATAAATATTACAATTGAAAACAAATTTGAATGTCTAGATGAAGTATATGAAAGATTTGAATTGAATGGTAACCATTTTAAAGAATGTATAAAAACTCTTCAAGATAAAACTTATTATTATATAAATGAAAAAGAAGTTGGAAAGAAGATATTTTAAGAAATGTCTTTTTTTGTTGCGACAATACTTAAATAATGTAAAAATTATAATCCATGAATACTTGATAAAGGCTATTCATTAATCAAGATATGTTATTTGAAAATATAAAAATATATTTAAAATCGTGATGGAGGAGCTGTTATCTTTGGGAAGGCTAGTTCATTAAAAATTAATGGAGTTGGTTTGATTGATATTGAAAGGGAAATTTTTAAATATAAGTAAGTTGTATTTTTTATGGGATAAAAAAACATTCCTATTTTAAGTAAACTATATGAGTATTGAAAAGAAGTGATTTTGAAAAAATATTCATGCATTATAAGTAATTTGGAAGATTAAAAACTTGTTATGATAGGAGAAAGAAAAGGGGAAATCTTTTTCTAATTGGTGAACATAATAACTCATGTTTTCTAAGTGATTAAAATGAGAATATATTGTTTCATCATAGACTTGACCCCCATGAGAAGAAAATTAAAATAAAATCTCAAGTTGATGCATTATGAAATTTTCAAATATTTAAAAGATATGATTATGCCTGTATAACATATAACAAAAAATGACTAGTAAAATTCATAATAAATTTGAGATTTAGTCTACTATACAACATGAATATATTTATTACAATTTTTATGCACTGATGAGTCACCAGTTGAAAAATTAGATTTTTATTTCATTTCTTTTATTGAATATTTTACCCATATGACCAATATTATGTTTTTGAAGCATGAGTATGGGACAGTAGAAATTTTTAGATTTTTTAAAATGGATGTTAAAAGAGAGATGGGTATTTACCTAATGATTTTGAGAACTGATAATAGAATAGAATAATCATGAAATGAATTAGAATCATATTTCAAGAAAGATGGAATTAATTATTTGTACAATGATATATTAACCCCCAAAAAATAATATTCAAAAACAAAAAGCATAATTTTAATGGAAATGGGAAAAAGCATGTTTCCTGAATACAAACATTCAATTTTCTTCTATGGAGAAGCCATGATTACTATTGTTCATATAAATGAAGATGGTTTTTGAGACCACAGTCCAGTATAACTTCCTATCAAAATGTGGTATAAAAAAATCATTCATTAATGAAATTCAATATTTTTGGATGTCCATGATTATTAAAAATAAAAAAATTATATTTTGTGAAATTTGATGAGAAATTAATGGAAGTAATTTTCATGGGATAATAACCCAATGAAATAATTTATAAAATTAGGATAAATATCTTAAAAAATATAGTGTATTTGATTGATATGAAATTTATTAAAATTCCAAATTATTTAACAAAATTTGTTGATATTGTTGAGGAAGAAAAACTGATGATTTAAAACAAGAATAAAAGTGAGTGAAAACATATGTATTAAGACTCAGAGGAATTATGCGATGATGAAATTGATGTTTGAAGATATAAATTGAAATTTACTACCTCAAAAAAACATATTTAAACTAAAAATATTATCGGGAATCCTAAATCTATAGTTTAGATAGGAATAAGGCTGAGATTATATAATTAGACATCACTAATTACATAAATTGAATTATAATTTTCTTTATAAGTATATGAAAACAAGTAGTGGGTTTATGAAATGAATATTGTGATGGAACAAAATGAAAAAAAACTTAGGAACATGGTCCACGTCTTGAAAATCAAATGTTATTGGAACAAATATTTTGTATAGAAACTCTTGAATGAACATGGAGATGTTTCCAAAAACAAAGAAATACTTGTTTTTAAAGGCTATTCATAGGTGGAAGGGGTATATTATGAATAATTCTTTTCTCTAGTTATAGTATGAGAAAATATAAGAATGTATAAATCAATTTTTATACATCAAAATTAAAATACTTTTAGATGGATATAATATCATCATTTTTAAATTGTGAAATTGAAGATGGATTTTTCATTGAGTGACCTTATGTGTTTATACATGACAATGCTGGAAGAGAGGTTTCTGAATTGATGAAATCCTTGTATGTATTAAAATAATATCAAAGTACCCAGTATTCTAAATAATAAATGTTTTTGAAAAAATTAACATTTTCTAAAGGAAAGGATGGCATAAAATTCTATGTAAAATAAGTTAAATCTATAATATATATTGTAATTATGTAGTTGATGATATAATTTTTTGTGTTGATGAAGAAAAATGAGGAAAAATAATTTAATCAGGAAATTAATAAGAACTATTATTTGAAAATTTTGGGAGAATTAACTTTATTTTTTGTTTTACAAGATCAACAAAATACATAATACATTTTTCGATATTAAGAAAAATATCGCAAATATTATTTAAAAAAATTGTAATAAAAGAATCCAAAAAAATTTCTACTCAGATTTTAGTTGGGATTAAGATTAGTATTGATGAAGATAAAAAAATTTAGATCAGAAATATTTTTCAAAATTAATAGGATGTTTTATTTAACTTATAAATTGAATTCTGGATACATTTTATGCTTTGAATTTGTAATCCATATATCAATGTGAACTGAAAAAATCTCATATTTTGGAAGAAAAGATAATTAAGAGATATATTAAAGTAACAAATTCACATGGTCTTTTATTAAATAGAATTTTTGATATAAACATTCATAATTGTATAGATGTTGAATATGTTGGACATTTCTATGAGAGAACATCAACTCCAAGAGGAAAACTTTTTTAAGAGAATATTGTGTGATTTGTAATAGTAATAAAAATAGTCTAATAACATAGATAACAACACAATTAGAATATTATTAGGGTACCTAGGAATATACACAAATGATATGGATGGAAGTTCAGTTGGAATATTTGAATGTCTGTTTTTTCAAACCATTTAAGATACATTGTGATGATCATAGTGCAATTCAACTTTCTAAAAATATTTTTAAACACTCAAGATTAATGAATATTAATATTATATTTTAATTCATGAATTATAAAGTTACTAGTGAATATATTTTTCAAGAATATAGCTCAATGAAATATCAAAGTTTTTGATGTTTTCACAAAATAAATGTCAAGGGATAAATTTCAAGAATTGAGTTTGAAACTTTATGTTCATCCTCCAATAAAAAATTCATAAACATCTTATGGAATTCCCCCACCGTGCAATAAATTATGTTTAAAAGGGGGAGAATTTTTACAACATTATCCTATATGGTATAAGGAAGTAATATTATTACATAAATGAATTATATTCTATGGATATCATAAAATGGTTGAGTGAATGAAAACTGAGAGGAAAAGACAAAACTGAGTGGGGGTTTATCTTAATATGTATGAAAATTTGATTTTCACATAGGGATGAAATTTCTTAAAAAAAATACTATATCTAGTTGTGTGGTTTCAAGATAGAATCTATTATGAGTGTCTATTTTTTGGAAAATGTTCAACTTGAGATGAAAAATTATTTTTTGAGAGTTGTCAAAAAATCCAAATAGGTAGATTGGCGAACCTTTGTGGGTTTTTTAAAATACTATTTTTTATTAAATATTTACTTTTTGTAAAAGATTTTATATTTTAAATCTATTTAAATATGTGTTCCTAAAAGTTTATAACTTTTTGATGAGTAGTTTCTCACAAATATTGATAAATAATGTGTTTTTAAAAGTTGGAGAATAGAAAATTTAAGTGGAAAATCAATCATATTGATATTTTTTCATAATGATATAAGTTTTTTAAATGAAGATAGTTTTAATGTTGTTGATGGTACGTTGTATAAATTTACAAAATAAGTTAGAAGATACATTTTTAATCATTCAAGATCTTAAAACATCTTATCGAAGTCATGATACAAGATAGTTTTTGTAGAATAAAAGTGAAATTTGGATTTCGGAAGTGAGGTTTCCGTAGTGTGGCTCCTCAGACTAACAATAAATGGATGCAGATGCTGTAAAATGTCTATAATTATAAAGCTTATAAAGTTTTAATAAATTAAAAGTTTCCAATAAAACAATATTTATATACTAATCAATTAGATGAGATTCAAATAATTATCCATCATATAAAATTTAGATGATGATCCATCAGATAAATATGTATTTTCAAAATTAAAGATGGTCGGATAAAGAACTGTGATGTCTGATGAAATTAGTTTGGTAAATCTAAAGAGGCTCAAGAATTCAGATTTGAATCAGAAGAACAAAGACGTTGTTTCACTAGAAGAATTGATTAAATGAATAAGTTATTGGAATATAGAAGATTTCAAGATTCCTATCAGATTGATCTGATTGTACATGAGGTAGTTGCTATGTTTATACAATGGTAATATTTTGATCCATGGAATCATATACTAATTAATCAGAAGATTTGATTATTTCAGATCAATCAGACTTGTTTTTGAAATTGGTAAGGTATAAAATGAATATTTCTATTGGATCTTGTATGACCAGACTAAAGAGTATATGGTTACTAGGATCATACAAAAAAACTAGATGAAAACATAAGAAATATTGAAGTTGATACCAGAAAGTTTCTGTTAGATTTTTAATTCTTTAAATGTTGCAACAATGTAGTAAACCATTTTTAGCTTACTTAGAGTACCATAAAGAGAAATTAAATTCTATTTTCATTATATCAAAGAAAAAATTTGTCAGTTATTTTAATTGGGTAATGTGTATCTAATAGAGCAATGTTTAAATAATAATTTTTGATGTTTTTAATTCATTATCTAAGGATTTCCATTGGATATAATCTGTTTATAGAATTTTAGTTGATAAACAATGATGACACAAACTAAATGATCAATATTTCAATTAGGCCAGGGGAAACAAAATGGTCAGTAGAGTTTTAGGATTAATTGTTTTGGGATTCTAATTTATGGTAATATAATTTATAATGAATGAAATAATGTTTGAGTGTGTTTCAATTGGTTCAAGAAGATCAGATCGATGATGAGATTGTCAAATTATCATTTCCTAACTGGTGTTTTGAAATTCCAGAAGAGTTATGAATATTCAAACAGTTTTTAGATGTTCTCATAAGATCTGATAATTTTGAAGAAGATATGATGAATCTCTAATGAATTCTATATTTTGGATTTTTTGAATTTGAGTGATCGGGAAAAGAAAATTTTTCTCCAAAATTTTATCAAATTGAGGACCTTTAAATATAAGTAAATAGCAGAACATACTATGTAACTATTTTTAGTGAGAGAAAAAATAAAAAACCGCACAATATTTTGTGTTAGATGATATTTTTAGAACTAAAGTTGATTCTTTTTGAAGAAGAGTTTCCAAAAAGTGTATTTTGATAAGATGATCAGACTGAGGGATGTTCATATTACTGAGAAAATAGCATCATAATGAGAGTATGAGTATCAGTTTTGAGAATTCGTTTAAGAAACACGGTTTTATTATATAGGAAAATTGGAAAGTTTTGAACTAATAAAACTGAGAAATGGGATATCAGTTGGAGGTTATCATACATAGGCCACCAGATGTAGCAATATGAGAAAGAGGCTGATCAGAAATAGATTTATAGATACACCATTATGGAGTATAATGATTCAACATTACTATTCTTTTAGTGGCTAAAATTTTTTATGTAAAATTTTATAAATAGGAGAGAGATAGTATATTAATTCCTATCAGAAGATAGAAGGTTCCTAATAGGAGTTGACATATTTTATATAAAATTATTCATAATAGTTAATTTTTATTGTATAATGGGAGTGGCTATGCAAATGATGTAGGTTCTCACACAAAGGTCGAACTATGTAAATCACATGTTCCTGGTTTACTATTATATTTCTTTATAAATTTTATTTTTATAACAGTTGATATTGAATAAACTAAAACATGTTGTAGTCATAATTTTTACCAATGATGAAATTTGTAAGAAGCCAAAAATAGATTCAACCCCCTCCACCCCTTCTCATTTTCTATTGAATCCTTTATAACTTGAGAAATAGAATAATTAACAATAACATCATACATAAAAATATAATAATTCAAGATATCATGAAACTCAAAAATTAGAGCTTGTTCAAATCCATACATAGAGAAATGTAAGTACACGCCATTCAACATAATGGTAATATCAACATTCCATATAACTGTAAGTAAAACATTACGTAAAGGTCAATTCAAATAATGCATCAATGGAACCTGAGGATTATATAAGTTGCATGATTGTAACATTCTATATAAAGGTATATCTTGAATTCAGCTCATCGAATAAAGTTAAGTCTCACAAACTATATATGAGTAACATATTAATGATATGTAAGGGTAAACATATGTTTCTACCAAAGTTAAAAATCATTTAAAAATTATGTAATGGTAATATAGATACATTTCAAGCTATATAATGGTACAAACATGCTCATATAAATGAAACCCCATGCTCAAGTAAAGGTAAACTTATTAAATATGGACATACAAAAGGGAAAAGAAAAACATCTATAAGTTCAGTAATGTAAAATGTATTTTTATAATTTCATATAAAATATTTAATCAAATATAGGTTATATGGAAGAATGTATTTGAAAAATATGTAATAAAATATAATTGATGAAATATAAAATTTTAAGGTATTTTATTTATAAAAATATATAGAAAATATTGGTTCAATGATCCACTTTAACAATTTTAACATTCCTTATGTATGATATTCTCTACTAAATAATATAAATGATAAATAAATTTTAAACCCCTAAGAATACATATTTTTGGAATCAATTGATGAAAATATTTCTTTAATTATGCAACATATAGAATACTATTTTAGGTATAAACTTATATTATCTGTTTGATCTTTTTTATTAAATATTGATCTAAGTGTTCCAATTAGCATATAAGATAATAGTCCTTTTGGATATTTTTATATCATTATCAATAATTTTAGTTGGTATAGTTATTTTATTAATATTATATATTATACTATATAATATAAAATGTTTAAGGCTTCAAAAATTATATCTAAAATCAAGACTTTCTGATTATCTAGATGATTCTATAATATTGAGTTCGATATTACTTCCACGAATTTACTATTCATATGAGAAAGAGAGGAATTATTTGATAAAACATTTATACATGTACACTATTGTATAATAGTGCATCTCAAATTTATTCTAATACCTTTTCAATCTTGTTATAATTAATTCAAAGTTGCTCATACCTTTCTATAACATTATATGTTTATCCTCTAAAATCATTAACATTTTAATTAAATAAATATCATTTAAGGGATATAATAATATTACATATGAGATACTACATTAAATGTTCTCTAAAATTTAATTTATGAAAATTTAGGTTTGTAAAAAATTATATTATATTTTTCATTAGATAATATTGGTATTAAAATTTATAAGTCCTCATTTACTATTTATAAAAAAAATAAACAAAAGAATATTGTTATTTTGATATTATTGTGAAAGAAGTATATGTTAAGTGTAAAAGAATATTTTATTAAACAAAAATATATTCATTGAGGAACTAGGGGGAGAAAACATAAACATTATGATGTTCAATACTAAGAAATAATATATTAACTTGTGATGGATTGTGACTTTGATCCACTTGAGGTTATTCAAACAAAATTGACTATGGTAACAAAATAACAATCAATTTCAGTATTATATGTTATGAACAAGATATATATTGATTTTTCATGGGAAAATAAATTCACATTAATCTCATATGAGTTGAAACTAATATGTAGATGCAATCTATTTAAAATTAATATTATAATAATTTGATAAAGGACATTAAATCATATATGGTTTCCATGTATAGAAATATTGTTTGGAACTTTTCTGATCCACCTAAATGGGTAAGTCACATAGGGAATAAGTGGGTTATGGGAAATAATAAGGACATGGATAACAGAGTGACAACCTATAATGATTGTTTGGTTGTGAAATGTCAAAATATATTCATGGAATTGAATATAAAAAATATTATCACCATTATTCATGATTAAAACCACATTAAAATTTCATTATATAAAATATTTATATAAATAAAATATATATAAATTTGATTTGGACCCTTATTACTTATAGATAATCTATTCAATGACATAACTATGAGTGGTCCAGATTATTTTTAAGATACTGATGATTTTTTTGTAGATTTTAAATTTTAAATATCTAGATATTCATAAAAAATAATAGTATTGAAAAATTATATATATTTATGATATAATAAAGTTATTTCATTCCTAAATAATGAACATTATTATATATTATATAGGGGATATTAATGATACTATTTTTTAGAATTTACTATTATCAGAATAGAATTCATACTTTTCCTTATGTGATGAGTTATTTGGTAAATGATTCCTAATGAAATGCATAGGAAAATATGCTAATATATCATATATCATTTTATATAGAGTCAAAAAAAATTTCTAGGATTATATCAGAATATTTATATTAATATCTTTATATGGATGTTTAAAATCAATAACTCCAATAATATTTCATTTCCAATGACAAATATAGTTATTATATTAAAGTTTCATTGTACTCCTACTGATGTTGAAATGGAAAAAATGGAAGGTATTCTTAAGGATTTGATAATTAGATCATTCATGTATTCCATGATTAAAATGTAACTGAATTCCTATAATTAATTAATTATAATGATTATATTCAAACTAAATATTAGTAAGTGTCATCATATTAATTTAAATAATATTTTTAAGAACATAAAAAATATTGTGGATATTTTTTTTATTCTTTCAGGTGAGGAATATTTCACTTTAAATAGTTACATTGATGAAAGATTGATAATTAAAAAATTGATATATATATATATAAAAATGTACTTGTTTTATATATTTATAAAAGACAAGTTTTCTTTCTATGACTCTTAAATTGGAAGATTCTATGATTGATACATAATTTTATCATATTTGGAAAAGGAAAATATTAGGATTTTTTTATTTCTATAGTAAGGGTGTATTTATTTTAGAAAATATTATAGTGACCCTTTATGAAAAAAGGGTTTTCAAATAGGCTAAGGAACCTTAGTCTCAAAAAAACTCTATAACAATCCTTCATTGGTAATATCATTATATACAAAATCACCATTGTAAAATTAAACAACTCTCACGATGTTAATTGGAAAATGGGGTGTTCAGAAGTATCTCAATTTATAATTGGTCAATATAGTATTAATCATTACATGTAGGTTTAATGAACTCTAAAACATTATTTTTATCAAATAATGTGGGCGTCTATATGACTCTTACACATCAAAATTGTTCCGTGAATAGTTTCTTGACGAAATTTTTTATTCTATTTTCAATATGATTTCATATATTTTTATTATCATTGTACTAATTGATGATTTGGGGTGCAGTGGAGAATTGATTATAGAAACATAATAAATTATTATTGAGGATAGTGAGACCATGTCATGGTGCTATCATATTACCTTGTAATAAGTTTAATATAGAATAAGTGGTCCACATACGTGAGAATTATATTACATGAAAAATATATTTCACTCGGATGATTTGTGTATAAATTTTTTTAATGTCATATTTTTATTACATTATGGTTATATTCCATGATTGTATATCCAAATAAAGATAAGGGGGTGTGTAATTATTATCTTTATGATAAAAATTTAATGGTATAATTTGGAGGACTAATACAAAATTTTTAGTCTCATTAAATAATCTATAGGCTATAAAAGATAAGGTTTTTATTTAAATTTAGAGCCATATGATCACGTTTCCAAGTTTAGGGACAAATACAAAATATATTTAGTGATATTTATGGAGAACCATGTCTTGAAGATATTATGAAAATATGGATACATTAATAATATAATGATGTAAATGATCAGGTATATTTTATGGGCCTTGATAAATATTTTAGGGTGTTTAAAACATGATTGAATTAGAATATCATGAATTTATTTTCACCCATAGTATTATATTTTAATTAATTTAATCATGATGGTATTTTTACATTATCATTAAAAAGTATAGTTTTCTTGGAATTTTTGGAAAATCAATGATACAGCTGACTATATATTCTAGGTATCATTATATAGAGTATTTGACTAGAATTATATAAAATAATGATAATGAAAACTGGATCCAACTGTAGGGCATGAGTGGTGGAATAAAAAATATCCCTTAAATTTTTTATATTATTTTTTTATATTTCAAATACATATAATTCAATACTATATTATTTATCAATTCATTTTTCATTCTGATTAAAAGATAATATGTTCTTATGTTGAATCACAATAGTTGGAGACCAACAACTATATAAACAATAAAAATACCATCTGATCCTTCTAAAAAATATATTGTACCACAATAATTATTTATCTATCTATCCCATTTCATTAATGACTGGTTTCATTTGGATACCCTATATTTTACTAGAATAATAATAACAACATTTTAGTGTTTTGGTTTTTTGTGACTATTAATTCAGCCCCTCTTAATAGTGGTGTATCTATCATCTGGTCCTAGAAGTTTGTATTAGATCAAACTCTTTGTATAAAACAAGTCTTTGGAATTCACTAATATTCAGCATCTAGTATCCGATTAAGATAAGATATTAAAGTATATATTTTAGTATATAGTTCTTATGGATATTTATTTTAGTTATTCTATGTATTATAGTGGATCTATGTTATTTCATTTAGATTAAATTTTTTGATCGAGTTTCTATAAGGAGAATAATTTTCATCGACAATGGATTTCCTATGTTTGAGAGAAAAAATTCTTCTATTGAAGATGAGGGTGGTTTAATATTTATTATCTCTTAAAATATAAATTCTCAACATCATCTATAATAGTGTACATATTCTCAAAGATGGATAATTATATAATTTATAGGACAAAAATAAGATTAAAGGTGATTAGATAGAACATAATGTATTTCTGACATACATCTATAAGAATTAATTGACGTGTGTAATTGGAAGGGAAATAGTGAATGAAATTTAGAAAAATATGAATTATATACATTATGCAGATAATAAACATCAGCAATTCGGAATTATAAACATTTCATTTTTAATATGAGGATATAAAAATGTTAGAAGATGAGTTGGTGGATGAGTTATTCATTTCGATGAACATAATTTTTTTCTGCATTAAATGTTTTAAAAATTTACTTGATGATTCCACCATTGTAAAGAAATTGAATATAACCATTCATATAAACTATTTATAGAAAAATTATAATATTTAGGACTTGTATTTGGATAATTTTATCATTTACAATGTTAATAATATCATTATATACTATTATATTAGGAGGGGAACAACCTTGAATTCAAATGTAAAAATAAAAATATATTCTATATTAAAATAGATTATTATGAATTTGTTGTTTGGTTTCTGTGGGGATAACACTTATCCAAAAGTAATAAAAAATACTAACTAAAAATTAAAATCAAATGATATACCATAAAAATTAGATTGAACTGAATAATGAAGATAAGAATAAGGTACCTTTAATATGTTTATATAGTCTATACAATGTATTCACACAGTCTTGACTTAAATCATTCAAGGTAAACCCATGGGTTCCTCCCTCGTTGGGTATCCATAAGCCGCATGAATATCCTAATTTTTATGAAGCTATTTTCCTAAATATGACCTACTAATAAATTTTTTAAAAAATCCAATTAAATGATATCCACGGAATCATCAGGGTTTGAGGAATTCTAATAAAATTCAGTATATAATGTAATAAAATCCTTTAAAAAATTAATGAACCAATTATTATAGGCCTTAGATAACCAAAATTGTTATCCAACATTAATTCATCATTTCAAAAATTCTACAAATAATTAAATACTTGAAATTTTCTATTAAATATCATTGAATAGTATTAATTTTTTAAATTATTATGTTAATCATTCAAACACATGAAATTCATCGTTAAATTATCAATCAAGAAAGAAATATATTTAGATTCGAAAATGGATTCCAAACAAAATATTATCCTTTCTTTATGATCCACATTATCATAGGTATTACTTCTGTTATGTTATAATCATGAGCATTCATTATATCATCATACCCATAGTCTTATTTTAGGCTATTTGATGACATATAATTATTAATTATTATGTTTACACTTATTGAGAATTTTAGACCACCATTCTTATTTTTTCCTTTCCCAAAGGTTATATATAATTAGGATTATTGATTAATTTCTTCAAATGTATCATGTGTAATGAATTTAATGTGACAAGATTAATTCATAATGTTAAATAGTAAAAGATTGATATTTTCACCTCATATCATGGTTCAATATATAAACAGTTACTATACCAGTTGGAGATAAGGCCAGAAGCTCCCCCCACCCCCCATATGGAAGAGGCCACTGAATAAAAACAAGGTTCTAGAGGTGGTGTAGTTGGAAGAATATTCCGTAATATCAATAAAAAATATTGATGAAGAATAAGTAATTTAAATGTAGTTGAATATTATAACAACTTCCATGTAATAATTAATAGATAACTAATACAGCTCCAAATATATTGATCATGCATGATCATTCTAATCCATAACCACAAGAATTCAACATATTTTAGGTAATATCCACATCAGGGATAGACTGAAAAAATGAATAGATAAATAGAAGAATCAAATCTTATAGGAAGCCTGAGAACATACTAAATCTTTAACTCATTTATAATTCCCTAGTCTATAATGAGTATCAAAAAGAAGAATAATATATTATCTTAACCAATGCCAAAATGATCTATTGTGAAACCAAATGAATCCCCAAATAGAGTGTGAGAGAAACTAATAGGCCACCACTAATGGATATTAATGAAAATACAACCAATAAATATAACATGTAGTAGTGTTATGGTAATTATAATAAGGAAATAAAATATATGAAAACTATGTTGGCACTATTATCTCATGGAATACCTAGGTGACTCTACCTACGTTAGAATAATTTGGGATATATCAAAACATTTATTATTTTTTAAGGAGTAAGGAGAGTCATGTACATTGATCCAAGATAAAAAATTAAGAAACATCATGTCTATTTGTCCCAAATAAATAATAAGGAACACCATGTACATTTATTGCATATAAATGGTCTAGAATGTTATATCCATTTGTTCAAAATAAAAAATAAGGAATGTGTTGTCCATTTATTCTGGATAGAAGATAAGGAATTCTATATCCGTTTATTCGAAATAAACAATAATGAACTTTTATTCCATTTATCGAAATAATTGATAAAGAACATCCTTTCCATTATTTCTAAAGATTAAATAAGATCATTATTTCAATTTATTCCAAATAAACAATAAGGAACATCATATCCATTTTTCCTAATAAATATATATAACTTCATGTCCATTATATGCAATAGTCAATGTGGAATGTCATGTCGATTAATTTAAATTCACAAAGAGGAGCCTTATTCCCTTTATTAAACGCAATCATAATGTAATCTCATCCATCTCATACTAGAATCATGGCTATGTAATTTCACCCTTTCTATTTATCAATTCATTTCATTATTTATTTCATATGACTGAAGAGTAATATAAAGGAGGTAAAGTGAATCCTACATTTCACCAAATTATTTAAAAAGGGTCAAGTGATGATGTTCAATTATTTAAAAACCAATTTTATTTAATCCATTTATTAATTAAGTCATCCAACTACTAATTTTGGAGTTCAACACACCCATGTAGTAGTTTAGTCATGAGGAAAAATCAACAACCTAAGTATTTAAAATATGGATGGTTTGTATCAATTCCATTTATATAATAATTACTTTCATTATTACTCTCACTCCCATGTGATGAAATTTCATGAATGTATGAACACCCTATTTTAATTAAAAAAAATTATTTATTATCATTGAACGTGTAACATCTCAAGCTTCCATGGTATGTTTCCTAATGAATAATACAATAGCTTGTGTTGTACGCAACTTCGAGTTCAAACAAACCACAACCAATCAAACTAGCCATTATGAATAGAAATACCCAATTATTTAAATTTTATAAATTTTATCTTTCAAAATGGACTTCATTTTTGGATTCATAATATCATAATTATCTTAGGGTGAATTTTTGGTATTTTTCTGAAAACTTTCATTTTTTGATGAATAGTGAAAAAACACTACATTATTGGTTAAAACCGACTTTTTATTTTAATTTATTTTAGGTCAAAATAGATACATAATACATATATATGTTCAACATAATTTATTGGATTCATTTTATAATAAATATAGATATATAACATTTTATCTAACTTTTTACCGTCTTTTACCCACCTCCTAGGAGCATTTGTAAATTCGCATAAAACATAATTTTACCACTTATGTGAGTGGAATTTTAAAAATCTGAGAGACAATGTTGATATTAGTAATAAAAATGTGGTTTAATAAGAAGAAAATAATTTTTGGTGAATAGTAACATTTTACTTTTATTTACCACGGTTAAAAGTAAATAGGGTAATTAAGGGTACAAATGATATTATTATTACCCTAACACGTGTCCTAATTATATTGTATAAGTTTAATTCGACCAAAAAAACCTTAGGAATAATATATGATCCTTTAGGTCCACTTGGATTAGATTTTATTATTATTTTATTTTAAGAAGTCTTAAAGAGTTAAATTCAAAGTTTAATAACTAAACCATTTTTAATATAGGGTTATATATAATATAAATTCAACTATAAATATTAATTAGAAAGATAAAACGATTTCCTACATAATTATATTTTATTTATAATTTTTATACAGTAAATAATTTAATTTATTTATGACACAATGATAATACAGTAATTACCTTAATAATGAAATATTTAAATAATTGATATTATAAATATCCAAAAAATGATAATTGTTACTTTTAATGTATTCGAATAATTTTCTAGGTTAATATGACATGTTATTATTGAACATAATTTTTAGTTTTAATTAATAAAGTTGGTAGGACTTTAACAAAAAACATTTATTAAATAATGTCAAAATTGACATAATAGAGTTTTTAAAACAAATATTATATTACTAATTGATATAATATTCCTAAATATATAAGGTTTGGAAAAAGGACATAGATAAAGATAAATATATTAATAATTAACCACATGGGGTTCTCTTGTTATGTTATAGTAATTTTATTAACCATATAATATAAACATACAAAGAGACATGGTAAATGACAAACTAGTTAACTAAAAGTTAAATCTAAAACATAAGGTTAATAGGATGAACTAAACCTGTCTAACACCTATTGGTTGAGAGGTTTTCGACACATCCCCACCTTACCTTTTATATAATTTATTTTGGATCCATTATAAACCGAAAATGATTTTATTATAGAAAAATATTTCAAGCTTTTCTTAAAGTGACCCTCACCTCTCTTATAAAAGGGCACTTCCCCTTCTCTTAATTTCACACCTCAAAAGCCTTTTGACTCGACCAAACCCTACCCAAATATCCTACCAACAGTCCTCCCATAATCCTAGAGGCCTTCCTTTAGTCTTAAATCTAACCTATGGAGCCCTTTTGATCAAATCAAAAAGAAGAACCTGAAGAAGAGGTAAATATTTCATCACCTCTTTCAAGTTCTTTTCTTCTTCCACTTCCTCTTTCATTGTTGTTTCCATTCTAAGATAATAAATCCAGTATCTTATATATATTTTTATGATATTATAAAAATGATATAACCATATTATTTATTTTATCTATCCTTTAAATGACAAAGTCACCATACGTGTGTACGTACGGATTACCGTCTCTATGTCGTGGTGTAGTTTCTTATTCAAACACTTCATCATTTGGATGGGTATAATAATGAGCATAAACGAATTAAATAATAAATATAACATGATAATGATTTTTTATATATGATATACCATCCAATTATATGCTATTTTAATATCAATATAATGATATTGTCGCTCGTGCATACGTATAGATTATTGTCTCCACGAACGCGATGAGATTCATTCCTCATCGTATCCATTCAAGACTAATTTTCATTTGATGATTAAAACAATAATGTTTAAAGACTTAATATTATTCTTAATATTAATAAGATACATCATATCCATAACAAACATTACTTACATAAGAAATCATATTAAGGAAAACGAATCAGTTAACACCCGAAACGGTGATACTACTGAAATATCATTAAAAACGAAATATTAGAGGATCTTATATGATACCATATTAATGTATATGGTTCTTGTATAATTTAATAAAAATTATTTCACCATGATTCTGGATTTTAACCTCCCCTGCATAAAGTATAAGTACAATATAAGGGTTAATTTCGCAATCTATTTATTATATGAGGTTTTTTTATACGTGAGTATCTACTGGGACCTCTTTATCATCCACATCCGTGTTTTCTTATAAATGTATTTCAAAACATTTTTTACTATTTAATAGACAATGGGTTAAAGTCATTTATACCCTTATTTTACCTTATATGTTTTTAAAGGAATATTTCCTTCATTTTCCAAACAAGGTACCTTATGACCTTTTCGGCAAAATTATGGTAAGAATGTTTTTTTACTTATACGGAAGGTGCAGCTATTTTCCACTGTTATAACATCATCAAAGCTTCCCTTACAAGCTTATAAGAATATTTTCAAAATTAATGTTTTCATTTATAATTATATGACTTTTAAATAATTTCAAAAAATAATGCGATATTTCTCTAAAAAAAGTTTTGATTTAATCTATGTCAACATCCTTTAATAGATTGTAAGCTTATTTGAAGTTGATTTGTTATAATACAAAACATCCAAATTGTATTGAAGTTTTTGTGATATTTTTTACTGTGGATGTGTTATTTTTACACCATTCATGGTTTATAGATAAAGTATTGACATTTCATATGCTAGTTTTAATACGAATGTTTATGTTATGTTTAATCCTTTTCGTATGAGGAATGTGTTGGACTTAGTAAGTGATGGGTGGAGCCCTCTATAGATTCTTGATTCATCGGTAGGTCTCATGAGACAAACTACTGCCTTGGAAAAAGGCCTTGACAAAATCTTATTTGTAGTCTTGGCACATGGCCTTGACTATGTGGTTATGAAGTTTGGCATTATGCATTCCATCATTATAAAAGTGGTTATTGATATTGCATGTGATTATTCGACTAGTAGAATATCCATGTGAATATGAAAATGGAATTATATGATTTTATCTTTGCCATATTATACTGAAGTTCATGTCTAAAAGACTTTTGTTTTATTCTTAAATTGCCTTAAATGTTTGTGCTTATTTGTGAAATTTTCCGCTATACTGTTATCCTTACAGAGCATCTGAGCTCGCCCCTTTATATGTATTATTTTTTCCAGGATGCGAAGAATTATATTATGACTGACATGTAGGGATAGTCTAAGGGATATGAATGTGGCCTATGGATATTATTTTTTTGTAGTTTTTCATTTTATAATGTAATGTAAAACTTATGAATGTATCTAGTATTTTTAAGGCTACTAAACTAATCGGTCTTTCGAGACTTGATATTTTGTGAACATGCCAATGTTATGTAATAATTCACCGATTCTTGGTAACAAGGGTTGGGGAATTATAGTTGGTATCAGACGAAGTTTAGTACAAACCATGGAAGCTATATTTATAAAAAACTCTAATTAGAGAACATTACCCAAAGATACACTTTGAGGATTAGTATAGAAGAACTTCCTATAATTTTGGGATTATAGAGATTTTGTGAGTTTTTGAAGAAATACATCTCTTTCTGGATATGAGCAGGTAGAGACAGCTCTGGCAAAGATGTACCTAGGGGTAAACCCCAAAAGCACCGCTTTGAGCTAGACTCGAATGGGAACTGTTGCATGACAATGGGCCTTGTTTCACTCTTGGTTACAACACTCTCGGGGTATATACATAGGATAATTTTCATGTTAATTGAAAAAATTATGAAGGGTTTATGAGTATTTACTTCCTCAAAGAAAAAATTTTTATGATTATGGATTATATCCATAAACTGTTCAATGTATGTTTAGTGTTTTACAAGTTTGGAATTATTTTTTGTGATTCATGAAATAATCTAGTGTATTCCATTGTTTATAAATGGTGCCATGTGGAAGGAATGGAAACATTATCAACGTAAATAATATATGTAGGGATTTCCCTCCTACTCAAGATAATTATAGTGGAGCTCGTGAAGCAACTGGTGCTGATCATCTTATCACCATACTGGGACAACTCATTGTGGTTATGAATAAAAACCATACCTGTATGAAGCACCCTAATCCACAATGCGGAGGATCAATGTTAGACCTCTTAATGAGGCAACAACCACCAAAATTTAATGGGAGTACAAATTCATTAGTATCTGAGCAATGGATAAATTCCGTAGAAAAATATGTCATGCTTTGAGGAGTAGCAAAAGGGAAAAAGTTGTCATGGAACTTTATCTCCTCACAGGAGATGCAGATTAATGGTGGTTATTGATTCAAAACACAAATCAAGATCATGAAGTATCAAATATAGAATGGAGGGAGTTTAAAGATATTTTCTTAAAAAAAATACTTTCCTCATGACCATCGAGTGGATATGGAAAAAAATTCTGAGTCTGAGGAAAAAATAGGACGAGAATGTCGCAAAGTATGAAGCTAACTTTATAAGGTTATCAAGGCATGATGTAGATTATATATGTAACCCAATAAGTTAGATTGATTGTTTATTTTATGGGTTAAAACCATTTCTCCGCTGAGCATTAGTCTCACAATCCTTCTCATCATACGAAGATATTGTCTCATGTGCTGTCAAGAGAGAAAAGGAATTCTCTAAGTCTTACAACTTTAATGTAGAGAAAGAGAAGAATAGATCTATTAAACACTCTAGAAATGGAAATAGGGGGAATAAGGGAAAATTTGAATATCCATACTGTAGTAAATGTGGGAATAAATACCTCGGTACTTTCCTGAAGGGAATAGGGGTCTATTATATGTGTGGTGAAAAAGGCCACCAAGATCGTGATTGCAAGGGGAAGAAGGAGGCTGTCAATGTTGAATGCTACAATTCTAGAGAAAAGTGTCATTTGTTGAGTCAATAAGGTTTTCCTTATGACTTTTCCATTCCTTCTTGTTTTGAAAATCACAAACACCTTATCTTTAAGGAAAATCTCTTTTGTAAGGAAAAATGCTTTCTTAAGGAAAATTGCTTTCTTAAGGAAAAATCGCTTTTGTAAGGAAAATCGTTTTTATAAGGAAAAATGCTTTCTTAAGGAAAATCGCTTTTATAAGAAAAATTTATCCTTATCATATTTTCATTCATATTTTTTCTTAAGTTTAAGTTTCGGATTCATTTTCTCGGAATCTTTGAAACTTTGATATAAAGCATTCTGTTTAGTATTCGGATTCTGGACAAGAACTATAAGGAAATTCCATTCCGAATTTCGGATATGAATTCTGACTAAGTTCTATTCCAGGTTCAGGATACGAATTCTGAAGAAGAATTCTCATTACGAATTCTAATGAAGAAATCTCATTCTGAATTCTCATTACGAATTCTGATAAAGAATTCTCATTACGAATTCTGATGATGAATTCTCATTACGAATTCTGATGATGAATTCTCATTACGAATTCTGATGATGAATTCTCATTACGAATTCTGATGATGAATTCTCATTACGAATTCTGATGATGAAATCTCATTACGAATTTTGATGATGAAATCTCATTACGAATTCTGATGATGAAATCTCATTACGAATTCTGATGATAAATTCTCATTACGATTTCTGATGACGAATTCCTATTCCGAATTCCTATTCCGAATTCTCATTCCGAATTCCCCTATTAAACAGAATCTGGTTATCATTGTTTTATACACTCTGAATTTATTCACTCCGAACCTTTACTCCGAAATTTCTATTCCGAACCTTTATGTTAGAGTTTAAAACGATGTCGTACATTCTGTTACACTTACTTTGTTATAAAACGATGTCGTCCATTTTGTTATAAACTAACCGTTGTCTAAGTGACACGTGTACAGGTCCCTCCGAACTTTAAGGAAAATATGACCGTTGGAGGAGGAGCCGACCTTACCTATAAATAGGAGCTCATTTGAAAGAGCTCGGTGCTGATGGGTGCTGATGAATGCTGATGCATATGCCGATTGCTGAAAAAGTGCTTACATGCTGTTGAAGTGATTTCTAGAGAGAGAGTCTCTTATTAACTCTCAAAGCTTCGTGCGACTCCGAATGTTGGTGATTACATTCGAGGGCTTCCGGGGATAGGAAGACAGAGGTGCCGACTACCTTAAAGATCGAGGGCTTTCTTGCTGAGAAAGACAGAGGTTGCCAACTACCTTGAAGTTGAGGGCTTGCGGGGATAGCAAGACAGAGACACCGATCTTCGTATCGAGGGCTTACCCTGGTGTGGGTAATACAGACTTGCTTGAAAGTATAAATCAAGGGACCTTTATCCAAGGTTGTTGGATACCCTTCTCTTTGGGTTAAAAGACTATTATCTTGTTACTAGTAGTTTTACTACTTGTCTTTATTCCGCTGCAATTTGTATCTTAAGGAAATTATAACTTTCTTATACTTCCTTACTTACTCTGATTAGTTTAGATTCTATACGCTTTAAGGTAGAATCTTATTTTGTAACTTTTGTTAAGTTTCAATTTCCGGAATCATATTTCCGGAACCTACTTTTGGAATCCCTTTCCAAGTTCAGTTCGGTGTTAGAGGTGTTGTGAATTTACTTAGTTTAACTTTGTTAAACTTAGCCTTTCCTTTTCTTAAGGAAACTCTAGTTATTCATAACTAACTTTAAAGGTTCCAAAGGAATTTTTAAAGTATACAATTCACCCCCCCTCTTGTATATTGAGCATCTCATATTATATTTTGATCCTACAATTGGTATCAGAGGTTGGAAACCTCTTACTCTATACCATTCTTACATTTGGTATCAGAGCCAAGGTTACTGAAATACTTGTACTCACATACAAGTTTTTCTTGCTCACTTTTCTATTCCGAACTTTGTCATTCCGGATTATCCATTCCGAACTTTTCCCATTCCGAACTTTGTGATTGCGATTCTAAGCTACTAACAAGTTTGTGTGCAAAGTTATTTTTTAGTATGGCAGGAATTAATGTTGGATCTATTGATAATCTGAATCCTACAAGGCCACCTATTTTTGATGGTAATGATTATGAATACTGGAGAGATCGTATGAAGACTTTTGTTATCAATACTGGGGTAGATAACTTTGTCATGCTTACTGGTGATTATAAAATTCCTGACAAGGAAGTCAGAACCTTTACTAACCAGGAGAAGCAAGAATACCAACTGAACTACAAGGTACGCAATACTTTATTATGTTCAATGACTAGAAATATATATAGCCAAATTTCTTCTTGTGAAGCAGCTAATTGTATATGGAAGAAGTTAGAGGTTACACACTTTGGGACTTCTAAGGTGATTGAGACAAGAAGAGCTATGCTTAGAGCTGAATATCATGGCTTCAATTTTCCTTATGGAGAACCTATCTGTAAAGTTCAACAGAGGTTTATGACTATCGTCAACAGTCTACAATCTATGGGAGATAAAGGTTTAGATGATGAAGCTCTTGTGGACAAGATAATCGATATTATGCCCAATGAGTGGGAATCCAAGAGAACAGCTATAGATGAGAACAGGAAGGTTACTCAAATTACTCTTGATGAATTATTTGGAACTCTTCTACAACATGAGACCAGAATGAAGAGAGATGCTGACAACATCAAGAAGAAGAATGGAAATGGTACTGTTGCTTTTACTACAACTTCAAATCAGATGAAAGCTAAGACTCCTGAGAGAGTAACCAGATCCAAATCGAAGAAAGTCATTTTCCAATCCGAATCTAGTGAAAGTGAAGTCTGAGAAAATGAATTAGCCAATCTTGCTCGAAGGATGAACAAGATAGCTGGACAGAGAAACTTTCAATCCAAGTATAAGAAGAAGGATAGGAAAGATAAGAAAGATGGAGAAGTTACTTGTTATGAATGCAAGAGAGCTGGACATATTAGACCAGATTGCCCTATGCTCAAAAAGAAAGAAAGAAAGGAAAGGAATTCAGACAGGAACAGGAAGAAGTATTACAAAGCTAAAACTAAGAAAGTTTTGAAAGCTAATGACACCTGGAGTGCCAGTGGTGGTGACTCTTCAGATGAATCTTCTGAATATGAATCTTCAGGATAGAAGAATCTTGGTCTTATAGCCAGATTACCCATTGATAATCATTGTCTTATGGCTAAGGTACGAAATGCTGAATCTTTGACCAATGTTTCTTTAAATCCTAATGATAGTAAGTATTATAACTCTTCTGATGAAGAATCATCTTCTGATGAGGAAAATACTTTACCTACTTTTGAAGAAGTCTCTAGATTTGCTGAACTTCTTGAGATTGAGAATTCCAAACTCAACAAGAAACTTGATAAGGCAAATTCTAGGAATTCTATTCTTACTAAAGAGATATCAGATCTTTCTAAAGATCTTGATAAGAAAAATGCTGATTTTGAAAATATTTCGAAAAATCTTGAGGAAGTAAGTTCTGAGAAGAATAAACTTTCTAAAGAGTTAGAAAAAGTAATTTCTAATAAAAATGTTTTCGAGCCTAACTCTAGCTCCAAAACTAATGATTTTGAGGATAAAAACTTGGTTGTAAAACTCAAGTCCGAAATTTTTTCCTTAAAGAAGTGTTTATCAAACTTTACCCATGGTAAGGAAAATTTTGATAAGATGTATTCTCAAATACGACCTTTAAGAAATAAATCCGGATTTGGTTATACCCAAGCAAAACCTGTTTTCAGCAACAATTATTTTGTTCCTCAAAGTGCCCCATTTTGCACTAAGTGTCAATGTGGTGGTCACTGGGCAAGAAATTGTTCCTTAAACAAAACCCAATCCTTAGGTTTTCATAAAGCCTACTTTTCTAAGAAAATGTGGGTACCAAAAATTTTATTGTCTGGAAATCTCGGATCCAAACAAGTTTGGATTCCGAAAGTCTAACTTTGTTCTTAATTTCAGGAAAATAAAGAAAGTTCCAGCAACAATATTTCGTACATGGATAGTGGATGTTCCCGGCATATGACTGGTAACAAAAGCTTTTTTGAAAAGATTATCAAAACGAAAGGAGGAAAGGTAACTTTCGGAGACAATGCTAAGGGAGAGATTGTTGGTATTGGTAATATAGTTCTTTTGGGTAAAACTTTGATTTCAAATGTTCTTTTTGTTAAAGGTCTTAAGCACAACCTCATTAGCATAAGTCAGTTATGTGATGAAGGTTACCTTGTGAATTTTAGGAATGATAATTGCTTAGTTCACAATTCCAAGGAAGAATTTATTCTCTCAGCCAACAGGCAAGAGAATGTTTACACCTTAAACTTAGAAGACCTAAGAAGCCAAGATTTACCTTGCCTAAGTGCAATGGAAGATCACTCTTGGTTATGGCATAGAAGATTAGGAAACTGTAATCTTAGAAACCTATGTAAACTCTCTATGAGGAAACTTGTTAAGGATCTACCGGAGCTTAGATTTGATTCTTCTAAAGTTTGTGATCCTTGTCAATATGGCAAGCAACATAAATCTAGTTTTAAGTCAATCGGTGAAGTCTCAACAACCGATGCATTACAGTTGGTGCATATGGATCTTTTTGGTCCAACACAAACTGGAAGCATTGGAGGCAAATACTATGTGTTTGTTCTAGTTGATGATTACACTAGATTTACTTGGGTCTATTTTCTAGCAAGGAAATCTGAAGCTTTTTCCTATTTCAAAAGTTTTAGAGCTCAAGTTAAAAATGAGAAAAACCTTCCATTGAAAACTATTCATAGTGATCATGGAGGAGAATTTCAAAATTCTGATTTTGAAACTTTTTATAGTAAGAAAGGTATTACTCACAACTTTTCAGCACCTAGAACTCCTCAACAGAATGGTGTAGTTGAAAGAAGAAATAGAATTCTTCAAGAGATAACTAGAACCATGTTGAGTGAATATTCTATTGCTAGACATTTCTGGGCTGAAGCTGTAAGTACTGCTTGTTATACTATAAATCGAGTTTTGATTAGACCTTTTCTTAATAAAACACCTTATGAGTTATGGAATGGTAGAAAACCTAGACTTTCCTACTTCAAGGTTTTTGGTTGCAAAGTATTCATTTTGAATACTAAGGATAACTTACATAAATTCGCACCAAAATCAGATGAAGGAATTTTCTTAGGTTATTCCACAACCTCTAAGGCTTATAGAGTTTTTAATAAAAACACTTGTACTGTTGAGGAAACAGTACATGTAAAATTTGATGAATCAGATCCTTTTGTTTTTAAAACCTCCCAACCTACATCCTCGGATGTGTTTTCAAAAACTGATTATCAACCTTTGATAGAAGAACCTTCTGATAAGGAAATTGTTCCAGAAGATACTTCTGAAACATTCACCCCAGAAGACTTTCTACCCTATGTTGATGAACAGGTTTTACAAAACCCAAATCAGATGTTTCTTAAGAATCATCCCCGTGATAGTATCATTGGTGATGTAAATCAACCTGTAAGAACCAGAAGTTCCTTAAGAAATGAAGTAGAACATCTAGCATTTCTTTCCCAATTAGAACCTAAAAGCACTGATAAAGCTTTAGGTGATGATGATTGGATCAAAGCAATGCAAGATGAACTAAATGAATTCTAAAGGAATAAAGTATGGACCTTGGTTGAAAGACCTAAGGAAACTTCTGTTATTGGAGTAAAGTGGGTTTTCAGAAATAAATGTGATGAAAATGGAGTCATTGTTAGAAATAAGGCTAGACTTGTTGCTAAAGGCTATAATCAGCAAGAAGGAATAGACTATGAAGAAACCTATGCTCCAGTAGCTAGACTTGAATCTATCCGTATTCTACTTGCCTTTGCAGCATTCTTTAATTTCAAACTATTTCAAATGGATGTGAAATGTGCTTTTCTTAACGGTTATGTTCAAGAGGAAGTTTTTGTTGAACAACCTCCTGGATTTGAAGATACAAAACATCCTGATCATGTTTTTAGACTTACCAAAGCTTTGTATGGCCTTAAACAAGCCCCACGAGCATGGTATGATAGACTCACTGGATTTTTGCTTCAAAATAACTATGTTAAGGGAAATGCAGATCCAACCCTTTTTATAAAGAAAGATAAGAAAAATGTTTTGATTGTTCAAATTTATGTCGATGACATTATATTTGGTTCAACTCAGCAATCTTTGACTGACTCCTTTGCTAGTCTAATGAAATCTGAGTTTGAAATGAGTATGATGGGTGAGTTAACATTTTTCCTTGGTTTTCAAATTTCTCAAAAACCAGAAGGAATCTACATATCTCAACATAAGTATATTAAAGATCTTCTTAAAAAATATGGTTATGACAACACTAAGAGTATAAGTACTCCCATTGGTACCTCAAACTCTTTAGATCTTGATGAAGCTGGGAAACCAGTAGATCAAACATCTTTTAGAGGTATGATTGGAAGTCTACTTTACTTAACAGCTAGTCGACCAGACTTAATGTTTTCAGTATGCTTATGTGCAAGATATCAATCCAATCCTAAGGAATCTCACTTAAAGTCAGTAAAAAGAATTTTTCGCTACCTTAAGGGAACCATGGATCTAGGATTATTTTATACTTCTGGAAATGATTTTGTTCTAAAAAGCTTTTCTGATGCTGACTTTGGTGGATGTAGAATGGATAGGAAAAGTACATCCGGAACTTGTCATTTCTTAGGAGATTAATTAGTTTCTTGGTCATGCAAGAAGCAACATTCTGTTGCACTCTCCACTGCTGAAGCTGAATATGTAGCAGCTGGAAGTTGTTGTGCACAAGTGTTGTGGATGCAACACACACTCACAGACTATGGCCTGAGTTTTACTAAAACTCAAATTTTGTGTGATAACACAAGTGCCATTGCCCTAAGTAAAAACCCTGCACATCACTCTCGTGCAAAACACATAGATATTAGGCATCACTTTCTTAGGGATCACACACTTAAAGGAGATATTATTCTTCAGTTTATCGGAACGCAAGATCAACTTGCTGATATTTTCACAAAATCTTTGCCTTCTGATAGATTTGAATATATCAAACAGAAGTTAGGAATGACAACCGTAAGGTAATCTTCCTTAATTAACTTTCTGTTGAAAAATCTCCTTACAGTAATAAACTCCTTTTCATAGGGGGAGTACATTTGTTTGTTTATTTAACAAAGTTTTTCAAAATTTAGTTTCAAATTTTTCGGAACGAAAATTTCCGGAATGGAACTTCCGGAACTACCATTTTCCAGAATGGATATTTTCATACAGAATACTTCTGGAATGAAAGTATTCGTATTGAAAATTTCCGGAATGGACAACTTTCGTACTGGGACTTTCATAACCAGATTTTCGTACCAAGTTTTTGTTTTTCGTATTGACTTTTCGTATTTAAGTTTTCCTATCAACTTTTTCGTATTGAGTTTTTCGTATTGAGTTTTTCGTATTTAGTTTTTCGTATTTAGTTTTTCGTATCGATTTTTTTGTAGTTGTTTTTATATTACCCATTACGAATAACTTTCCTAAGCTAATCCGAAAGGTATGATTTCCTTGCTGAAGTTTTCATAATCATATTTTACTTGCTGGCAATCTATTAAAATTTGTTTTCGGTTTTTGGATTTCTAAAATTTTAGTTTTAATAAAACCTCAAAAAGATCGGATTCAACCTTTCAACCGTCAGATTTGATCTCAGATCATTCTAAACCGTTAGATCAACCGAGGAAGTTGAACCGTCATCCCAATGCCTATATAAAGGGGACCCTATTTTCTCGTCCCACATCGATTTCAAGCTCTTGTGTGCTGAAGCTCTGACTCTCCGATTTAAGGCCATTCCGAACTTCAGCCTTCTCTGTTCCGAACTTCTCAGAGACTTCTAATCCGAATGTCTGCAGATTTAGCTTCGCAAGAAATGTCTTCAGCTAAGCCCATTTCTCAATGGTTAGTCTACAGAGAACGGTTAGTTCATCCGAATTTCTTCAGCAACTATGATTCTATTATTTCAAAGAATATCAAGCTGAATGGCTGGGAAGATGTTGCGGTATCAAAAACCGGCAACCAAGATGAAGTCTACTCCGATTTTCTAGTTGAGTTTTATGAGACAGTTACTTTTTTTAAGGAAGATAATAGAGAGAAGTTTTCCTTCAAATCGTATGGAAAGACTTACAAACTCTCTTACACCAAGGCTGCGTGCTTGGTAGGATTAAGCTATGAAGGAGAAGCAGAGTTCATTTCCCACATTTTGCCAGACTCCTTGGGTAGTTTCAACAAGGAGAAAGCCTTAGAAATTCTCGGATTGGATGATGACAAGGCTCCGAAGATAGCAAGTCTTTCTACAAACTTCAGGATTCTGGAGTTATGGGTGCAAGGGCTTATTGTACCGAGAAAAGGAGATAAGGACAGCTTAAAGAAGAGTGAGATATACATCTTGGATTTCCTGATAAATCTAAGAAAGTTCAACCTGATGAAGCATATCCTTCTTAATATTGAGAACTTGAAGAAGGGAAATCTGAGAGCTCAGATAGTAATGTACCCGGCAATATTGTCGAAGCTGATAGTTCGGTGCCTAGAATCCTTCAAGGTTGCTTTCAGTTCTAAGCCGAAAGTTTGTAAGATCATGTTGCTCAGTGATGCAACTCTTAAAAGGATGAATATAGCTTTTGACAAGAAGTCTGGCATGTTTATTGATCTTCCTCCTCAAGAAGAAGTGACTCCGAAAGTGGCTGATCCGGAATCATCCAAGCCGGCAAGGAAGAGGAAGCAGAAAGAAGTGGTAGGCGATGCTGAGGAACCTAAGTCTAAGGAAGTCCATTCCGCACCTCCTAAGCCTAAGAAGAAGAAGACATATACTGATGAGGTTGCAGCGAAGTGGAGAGATGACAAGGAGAAGAGGAAGGAAGGAGATCCGCAGTTCGGATTGGATCCTGCGGAAGCTAAGGCTCTGAAAGAGAAGGCAGCTGATGAGCTTGAGAAACAAGCTAAGGAAAAGAAGCTCAAGAAGAAAATGTCGGAGGCTGAGGTAGCTCAGGCCTTGTTAAAGTTCAACGGAATGGTTTCAGCAACCATTCCCGTTCCGAGAACTTTTTCTCTGGAATCTCTACCTGAGACTCCAGGAAGAAATCTTGTTACTCCGGAAGAGGCTGTTGCTACTGAGGAAGTAGAGCAAGAGGAAGAGGTTGAAGAAGCGGTTGAAGGAAGTGGAGAGACAGGAGATGTGCTTAAACAAGTAGATGAATATAAGGGAACTCCTTCGGAACATCTCTCGCTCCGAACATCTGAAGCTCAATCTTCAAAGCTTGCTACTCCTGCAATGGAAGAAGAAAAGTGAGAAGAAGAAGTTACTTGTCAAGAACATATTTTACTTGATGCTGCTCAGATGGGAAATGTAGAAGCCAATGTTCAAGAAGTTGCTGATGAGGAAGATAAAATTGTTCAAGTCTCTGATAGTGAGAACAGATCCCCGGAACAGGTTTCAATTCCGGAAAAAGATAAGGGAAAGCAAATTCTTGCTGACACCCCGAGTTCAGAAAAGACTATGAGGAAGGAAGCTGGTAGCTCTTCTAAGAGGAAGTTGGAGCTTATTGAAGAAGAAAATTCTCCTAGAAAGATGTCAGATTCGGAGTCATCATCGTTGGGGCACGATTTTGTTGTTCAGTCCTTGAAGAAGTTGGTGGGAACCATTCCGACCTTCTCCAGTATAGACTCTCGGTGCCAGATGCTCCAACATATGCTAAATCAGAAAACCGACTCCGTATCCATGGTTATGGATAAATGTGTTGAGATAGAAGCCCAGTTCAAAAATTTCTTTATTGGTTACGAAGCCCATAAAAGATCTTGCAGAAGGATGACTAGCTGGTCGAAGAAGAATGTGGAAGAGATGAGGTTGCTGGATGAGTTTCAGGAGAATGTTAAAGATGCTTTTGAAACTGAGGACAAGAAGATTAAAGAGTTGACTGCATCATTCGAAGAAAGGTTGACAGAGGAAAGAAACTTCCGGATCCAAGAAGTCAGGGATCTGAATGGGAAGTTGAATTCTGTTTCTCAGAATTGGAAATTTGAAAGGGATCATCGGATCAATTTTCTAGAAAGGATAAAGACTCGGGAAGAGAAAATGGAAGTTCAGGAAGAAAAGCTGAAGGCTTAGGAAGAAGTAATTGAAGCTCAGTCAGCAAGGATAGTTGCCTTAGAAAAGCAAGCAGAGGAAGATCATAAGGACCTCAAAAAGATCAAGACAATTCTCAAGGGGCTCATGTCGAAGGAGAAAGATCCCAAATGACCAATCCGATCTTTTTGTTGTAATTTTTGTTGCTGACATTTCAAATATAATGGAAATTGTGCTTGTTGTTTCGTTTGTTGTCATTTCTAATCTTTCAGGTACTTTGTTATTTTTTTTTTCCATTCCCTCCAAATTCTTTTTGAAAATCACAAAGGGGGAGAAGGAAAAGATCCTTAAGGAAAAAGAGGAACTCTAATAAGAGTTTTTCAAAGGGGGAGAAAGGAAAATACCCAAGGAAAAATAACTCTAATAAGAGTTTGTTTAAGGGGGAGTTTTTTCTTAAAGAAACATCACTCCGGAAATATGATTACGATCCTTAGAGTTTCAAAGCCTAAGGGGGAGTTAGTCGTATTCATCTATTTTCTTAAACCAAGGGCGATAAGCTTTAATATGTTTCTTTCTTCTTAGAATAGCTTTTTCGTAAGGATGTTTGTGCTTTCCAAAAAGGGGGAGATTGTTGAGTCAATAAGGTTTTCCTTATGACTTTTCCATTCCTTCTTGTTTTGAAAATCACAAACACCTTATCTTTAAGGAAAATCTCTTTTGTAAGGAAAAATGCTTTCTTAAGGAAAATTGCTTTCTTAAGGAAAAATCGCTTTTGTAAGGAAAATCGTTTTTATAAGGAAAAATGCTTTCTTAAGGAAAATCGATTTTATAAGAAAAATTTATCCTTATCATATTTTCATTCATATTTTTTCTTAAGTTTAAGTTTCGGATTCGTTTTCTCGGAATCTTTGAAACTTTGATATAAAGCATTCTGTTTAGTATTCGGATTCTGGACAAGAACTATAAGGAAATTCCATTCCGAATTTCGGATATGAATTCTGACTAAGTTCTATTCCAGGTTCAGGATACGAATTCTGAAGAAGAATTCTCATTACGAATTCTAATGAAGAAATCTCATTCCGAATTCTCATTACGAATTCTGATAAATAATTCTCATTACGAATTCTGATGATGAATTCTCATTACGAATTCTGATGATGAATTCTCATTACGAATTCTGATGATGAATTCTCATTACGAATTCTGATGATGAATTCTCATTACGAATTCTGATGATGAAATCTCATTACGAATTCTGATGATGAAATCTCATTACGAATTCTGATGATGAAATCTCATTACGAATTCTGATGATAAATTCTCATTACGATTTCTGATGACGAATTCCTATTCCGAATTCCTATTCCGAATTCTCATTCCGAATTCCCCTATTAAACAGAATCTGGTTATCATTGTTTTATACACTCTGAATTTATTCACTCCGAACCTTTACTCCGAAATTTCTATTCCGAACCTTTATGTTAGAGTTTAAAACGATGTCGTACATTCTGTTACACTTACTTTGTTATAAAACGATGTCGTCCATTTTTTTATAAACTAACCGTTGTCTAAGTGACACGTGTACAGGTCCCTCCGAACTTTAAGGAAAATATGACCGTTGGAGGAGGAGCCGACCTTACCTATAAATAGGAGCTCATTTGAAAGAGCTCGGTGCTGATGGGTGCTGATGAATGCTGATGCATATGTCGATTGCTGAAAAAGTGCTTACATGCTGTTGAAGTGATTTCTAGAGAGAGAGTCTCTTATTAACTCTCAAAGCTTCGTGCGACTCCGAATGTTGGTGATTACATTCGAGGGCTTCCGGGGATAGGAAGACAGAGGTGCCGACTACCTTAAAGATCGAGGGCTTTCTTGCTGAGAAAGACAGAGGTTGCCAACTACCTTGAAGTTGAGGGATTGCGGGGATAGCAAGACAGAGACACCGATCTTCGTATCGAGGGCTTACCCTTGTGTGGGTAAGACAGACTTGCTTGAAAGTATAAATCAAGGGACCTTTATCCAAGGTTGTTGGATACCCTTCTCTTTGGGTTAAAAGACTATTATCTTGTTACTAGTAGTTTTACTACTTGTCTTTATTCCGCTGCAATTTGTATCTTAAGGAAATTATAACTTTCTTATACTTCCTTACTTACTCTGATTAGTTTAGATTCTATACGCTTTAAGGTAGAATCTTATTTTGTAACTTTTGTTAAGTTTCAATTTCCGGAATCATATTTCTGGAACCTACTTTTGGAATCCCTTTCCAAGTTCAGTTCGGTGTTAGAGGTGTTGTGAATTTACTTAGTTTAACTTTGTTAAACTTAGCCTTTCCTTTTCTTAAGGAAACTCTAGTTATTCATAACTAACTTTAAAGGTTCCAAAGGAATTTTTAAAGTATACAATTCACCCCCCCTCTTGTATATTGAGCATCTCATATTATATTTCGATCCTACAATTGGTATCAGAGGTTGGAAACCTCTTACTCTATACCATTCTTACATCATTATGAAAATGAATTTCCTATGAGCCAGGGGAACTTACCTCAAAAAAGGCCAAGGGAGAAAGGCCAAGCTTATGTGATCACTACTACTGAGGTTGAAGCTCTGAAAGACACGGTGGCAGGTAATTTAATGGTTTCCTAAAGTTTAGCCAGTGCATTATTTGATTCTGGATCATCGCATTATTTCATATCTTCCCAGTTTTCTAAGAAAATTAGATATTTTCAATTTGAATTAACAAAAGAGATTTCAATCAAAATAACTATGGGAATTATCATCACAACAAAGCTTTTTGAATCAGTTCTCACTAGGGAATATAAATGTTCTTTATCTATTGATCCTATTGTAATACCCATGATTGAATTTGATATAATACTTGGCATGGATTGGATTTCAGATCATGATGTGAAAATTTATTATAAGAAGAAGGAGGTTACAATTTTTGATGATGATAAGGAGTATCTTATCTTTAGAGTAGAAACGTCGCCATCTGATTCATATCTAGATCCACCCCCAATGGCTCACCTAAATTTAATTATTGGGGAGGAAGAGAATGAAATAACTATGGGTGAGAAAAGTAATGTTCAAATATATGACATACCTATTATGCAAGAATATGTTAATGTGTTTCCAGAAGATTTACTTGGACATCCTCCAAAACGAGAAGTTGAGTTTCCCATTGATTTAATTCCTGGTTCAAGTCTTATATCGAAGACTCTTTATATAATGGTCACTGTGGAATTAGTGGAACTAAAAAAACAACTAGAGGAATTGAGTAATAAGGGATCTATTCGCCCTAGTGTTTCTCCATTGGGAGCCCCAGTCCTTTTTGTTAAAAATAAAGACAGATCTATGAGGTTGTGTATTGACTGCAAGGAGATCAATGCTATAACAATAAAGAACAAGTATCCCCTACCTCGCATTGATGATTTATTTGAACAACTTCATGGAGCTCAATATTTTTCAAATATTTACCTACGATCTAGATATCATCAGTTTTGTGTGAAGAAGGAATACATTCTGAAAACAACATTTCGAACTAGGTAAGGGCATTACGAGATTACAGTAATGCCTTTTGGATTGACTAATGCCCCCTCTTTTTTCATGGATCTAATGAATAGAGTTTTCAAAGAATATCTTGATGACTTTATAGTTGTATTTATTGATGATATCTAGGTATACTCTAAAAGCTATGAAGATCATGAAAATCACTTGTGCACAATTCCGAAAACCCTCAAAAAATGAATTATAAAGGAAGTTTATAAAGTGTGAATTATGGCTTCAAGATATTTCTTTTCTTGGCCACATTGTCTCTAAGGATGGAATCTCCGTTTATCCTTTAAATACATAGGCAATCCAAGAATGTCTAGAACCAACGAGTATAACTGAGGTATGCATTTTTATTGGTTTAGGAGGTTATTATCGATGTTTCGTCCAGAATTTTGCTTCATTGGCTAACCCATTAACCAAGCTCACAAGTAAAGGGGTTAAATTTGTTTGGAAAAAAGTGTGTGAATAATGTTTTGAAAAATTAAATAGAATATTAGTCAATTCTTCTATATTGACTCTACCATTGAGGAATGATGGGTTTGTTATTTATAGTGATGCATCAAATAAAGTACATGGTTGTGTCCTTATACAGAATGATAGAGTTATTTCATATGCATCATGACAGCTAAAAATTCATGAGAAAAACTATCCAACTCATGATATTGAGTTATAAGTTGTAATCTTTGATTTGATGATATGAAGACATTATCTCTATGGTAAAAAATGTGAGATATATTTTGATCAAAATAGTTTGAAGTATATTTTATCACAGAAAGAACTCAACATGCGACAAAGGAGATGGCTTGAAATACACCATGATTATGATTTCACAATACACTACCACCCAGGGAAGGAAAATAAGGTGGAAGATGCTTTGATCAGAAAGAATCATGGAGTTTTGAACAAGATGAGAGTTGAAAGGGATCCTATTTTCATGGATCTAGTGAAAATGGATATTGGAATAATCATGGAAGGGGGAACATCAATAATTTTTCAAATGGTTTCCAACCCATATTTACTAGAAAGGATAAAAATGTATCAGGATGATGATGAGGAGTTACAAAAAATAGTTAAATCTGTGAATGTTGAATGATTGATCAACTTCATATATGAAGACAGGATTTTAAAATTTGGGAAGAGACTTTGTGTTCCCGATATACCTGATCTGAAAATGGAATTGTTAGATGATTCTCATAGCTCCAATTTCTATATACAACCTAGTAGCACCAATATGTATAGAGATTTGAAGGAACATTTTTTGTGGGACAACATGAAGAGGTAGATTTCTGATTTTGTGTCAAGTTGTATGATTTTTCAACAAGTGAAAGGTGGAAGGCAACAACCTGGAGGAGTCATGCAACCTCTTCCCATTCCTGAGTGGAAATGGGATAATATTACAATGGACATTTTCATGGGGATACCAAAGACTCCTAGAAGGAATGACGCAATATTGGTCATTGTTGATCGTCTTACCAAGTCAACACATTTTCTTGCTATAAGGGATGATTTACCACTTGAATGTCTACAAAGACTATATATTAATGAAGTTTTAAGACTTCATGGAGTACCCTTATCGATTGTTTCTGATCGTGGTCCCTGTTTTACAGTGAGATCCTGGAAAATTCTTTAGAAAGCCCTGGATACTGAACTTCGTTTGAGCACTGCCTACCACCCTCAAACTGATGGACAATCAGAACAGATTATTCAAACCGTAGAAGACATTTTGAGATCTTTCTCACTTGACTTTCATGGTATGTGGGATCAATATTTAACTATGGTAGAATTTTATTATAACAATAGCTTCTATATAAGTATTCAGATGGTTCCATATGAAGCGTTTTATAGAAGGAGATGTCATACACCAACTTGTTGGGATGATGTCAGTGAAAGAAAACTCGTAGGACTGAAAATTGTTGAGGAAACAACGGAAAAGGTGAAGGTTATCGAAACCCACATCAAGACAGCCCAAAAGTAGGTAAAAGAACTATGCCGATATCCAAATGAAGGATTTAGAATTTCAAGTAGGGGACCATGTTTTCTTGATGGTATCTCTATGAAAGGGTGTTATATGTTTTGGTATGAAGGGTAGATTGAGTCCCTGGTACATTGGACCTTTCAAAATTCTAGAATGAATTGGAGTTGTATCTTATCGTTTGGCAATGCCTCCAAGTCTCTCCAAAGTTCATGATGTGTTCCACATGTCATTGTTGAGAAAATACTTGTTTGAACCAACACATTTACTCACCTAGGAAAAATTAGAACTGGAACCTGATCTGTCTTATTGTGAAGAGCCTATTAGAATTCTTGATACCAGAGAACAAGTGCTGAGAAACTGGACGACTCGTCTGTTAAAAGGCCTATGGAGAAACTATAAGATGGAAGAGGTAACGTGGGAACCCGATGAACATATGATGAAGAACCAGCCGAATCTTTTTATGCAATAATATTTTAGAAATTTTGATGATGAAATTATTTTAAGGATGGGAGAATGTAACACCCCAAGCTTCAACGATACGTCTCCCTTTGAATAACACAATAGCTTGTGTTGTACGCAACTTCGAGTTCAAAAACACCACAACCAATCAAAATAGCTGTTATGAATAGTAATACCCACTTTTTGAAATTTTATAAATTTTATCTTTAAAAATTGACTTCATTTTTGGATTCGGAATATCAAAATTAGCTTAGGTTGATGTTTTGGTATATTTATGAAAACAATCAATTTTTGATGAATATTGAAAAACATTGTGTTATTGTTTTAAACCGGATTTTTATTTAAATAATTAGTTATTTTATTTTAATTTATTTTAGTTCAAAATATATATATAATACCTATACATGTTCAATGTAATTCATTGGATTCATTTGACAATAAGATTAGATATATAAAATTTTATCGAACTTTTTACCATCTTTTACCCACCTCCTAGGAGGATTTGAAAATTCACATAAAACATAATTTTACAGCATCTGTGAGTGGGATTTTAAAAATTCGAGAGAAAAGGTTGGTATCAGTAAGTAAAATTTTGTTCAATAAGATGAAAACAATTTTTGGTGGATAGTAACTTTTTACTTTTATTTAAAACAGTTAAAAGTAAATAAGGTAATTAAGGGTAAAAATGATATTATTATTACCCTAAAACATGTCCTAATTCTATTGGATAAGTGTAATTTGACCAAAAACAACCATAGGAATAAAATATGATCCTTTAGGTCTACATTGATTAGATTAGAACATTTATTATTATTTTATTTAAAGAAGAGTTAAAAGTGTTAAATTCAGAGTTTAATAACTAAACCATTTTTAATATAGGGTTATACATAATATAAATTATACTATAAATATTAAATAGAAAGCTAAAACGATTTATTATATAATGGTATTTTATTTTTAATGTTTAGACATTAAATAATTTAATTTATTTATGACACGATGATGACGTAGTGATTACATTAATAATGAAATATTTAAATAATTGATATTATAAATATCCAAAAAATATATAAATTGGGACTTTTAATGAATTATACTAATTTTCTAGGTTAATATGACATGTTAGGATTAAACATATGAATTTAGTTCTAAGTAATAAAGTTGTTATAACTTTAACAAAAATCATTTATTAAATAATGTCAAAATTGACATAATTGAGTTTTTAAAACAAATATTATATTATTAATTGATATGGTATTCCTAAATTTCTAAGGTTCAAACAATGGACTTATATATGGATATATATATTAATAATTAACCACATGTGGTTATTTTTCCATGTTATAGTATGTTTATTAACCATATAATATATAAATACAAAGAGACATGGTAAATGACAAACTATTTAACTAAGAGTTAAATCTAAAAGATAAGGATAATTTGATGACCTAAACCTATCTAAAACCTATTGGTTGAGAGGTTTTAGACCCATACCCAACTTATCCTTTAAATAATTTATTTTGGAGCCCTTATAAACAGAAAATTATTTTCTTATAGAATAATATTTCAAGATTTTCCTAAAGTGACCCTCACCTCTCTTATAAAAGTACACTTCCCCTTATCTTAATTTCACACCTTCAAAGACTTTTTTTTCTTGCCAAAACCTGACCATATATCCTAAAAATAGTCCGAAATTAATCATAGAGGCATTACTTTAGTCATAAAGCCAACCTAAGGATCCCTTTTGATCAAATCAAAAGGAAGAACCTGAAGAAGAGGTAAATATTTCATCACCTCTTTCAAGTTCTTTTCTTCTTACACTTCCTCTTTCATTTTTGTTTCCATTATAAAATAATAAATCCAGTATATTCTATATACTGTGACATTATTATGAAAATGTTACAACCATATTCATTATTTTATCCATCCTATAAATGACAAAGTCACCATACGTGCATACATACGGATTACCATCTCCATGTCGTGGTGTAGTTTTTTATTCAAACACTTCATCATTTGGATGGGTAAAATAATGAGTATAAATGATGTAAATAATAAATATAACATGATAATGATTCTTTATATATGATATACCATCCAATTATATATTATTTTAATATCAAAAGGATGATATCGTCGCTTGTGCGTATGTACGGATTACTGTCTCCATGAACGCGATGAGATTCATTACCCATCATATCCATTCAAGACTAATTTTCATTTGATGATTAAAAAAATAATTTTTAAAGACTTAATATCATTATGAATATGAATAAGTTACATCCTATCCATAACAAACATTACTTATGTGAAAAATCATATAAAGGAAAATGAACCAGTTAACACCTGAAACGATGATACTACTGAATTATCATTAACAAATCAATATTAGAAGATCATATATGATATCATATTAATTTATATGGTTCATGAATAAATTAATAACAATTAATTCAAAATTATACATGAGGTTATCCTACCCTCGACCAAGGATAAGTACAAGGTAAGGGTTAATTTCACAATCTCTTTATTATCTGAGGTTGTTTTATACGTGAATATCTATTGGGACCTCTTTATCATCCACATCCGTGTTTTATTAAAAATGTATTTCAAAAAAAATTACCATTTATTAGACAATGGGTTAAATTCATTTATACTCTTATTTTACCTTATATGTTTTGAAAGGAATCTTTTCGTCATTTTCTAAAAAAGGTACCTTATGACATTTTCGAAAAAATTAAGGCAGGAATGTTTTTTTAACTTATACGGTGGGTGTGGATATTTTTAGCCTTTATAACATCATTAAAGATTCCTTTAAAATCTTATAAGAATATTTTCAAAATAAATGTTTTCTTTTATAATTATATAACATTAAAATGATTTGAAAATATAAAGAGATATTTCTCTAAAAAAAGTTTTCATTTCATCTATGTCAACATCCTTTGATGGATTGTAAGCTTATTTGAAGTTGATTTATTATAATAAAAAACATCCATATTTTATTGAAGGTTTTGTGATATGTTTGACTGTGGATGTGTTATTTTTACACCCTTCATGGTTTATGGATAAAGTATTGACATTTCGTAAGCTAGTTTTAATATAAATGTTTATGTTATGTTTAAACCTTTTCATATAAGGAATACATTGGATATAGTAAGTGACTGGTTGAGCTTTCTATAGCTCCTCGATGCATCAGTAGGTCTCATGAGACAAACAAGTGTCTTGGCACAAGGCCTTGACAAAATCGTATTTGTAGTATTTGAACAAGGCCTTTAATATGTGGTTATGAAGTTTGGAATTATGCATTCCATAATTATGAAAGTGGATATTGATATTGCATGTGATTATTTGACTAGTAGAATATCCATGTGAATAAGTAAATGGAATTATTTGATATTATATTTTCCATATTATGTGTAAGTTCATGTTTAAAAGGATTTTGTTTTAGTCTTACATTTACTTAAATGTTTAGGCTTACTTATACAAGTTTCTACTATATTGTTTTCCTTACTGAGCATTTGAGCTCACCCTTTTCTATGTTTTATATTTCCCAGGATGTGAAAAATTATATTATGACTTACCTACAGGGATAGTCTAAGGGATAAGAGTGTGGCCTATGGGGACTATGTTGTTGTAGTTTTTCATTTTATAATGTAATGTAAAACTTATGAATGTATCTAGTATTTCCTAGGCTACTAAACTAATCAGTCTTTTGAGAATTGATCTTTTGTGATCATACCAATGTTATGTAATAATGCACTGACTCTGGGTAACCAGGGTCGGGGCATTACAGAACTAGTTACCTTTTTAGAGGTAAGACCAAGCACACTAAAGTGGTGTCTTAGTAAAATTAATGAAATGTTTAATGAAGGAAAATAGTAGGACTCGCCAATGTGGGTGATCTAATCTTATGTCGCAACCCTATAACAATTTCAATGGGTCTAACATGGGTCTAGGTCATGGAAAAAATAATTAATTTATATAGTAATATAATTTGTGTGTAATTCATATAATGTCAAACATATGTCATAATGGGTAAAATTTTATAAATAATGATAATTTTATTTAGAAGTCATAGACTTATTACTTAATGATTATTAAGCTTCACTCATTCAGTGTCGACATTTTTTTGGCTATAAATGTGAAAAAGAAATGAAAATATCATAACACCCTAAAAATAGTTCAAATGAACTCTCATAAAAATTGAATCTGAAATATGAAGAGAAAATGAGAAGAGAATAAAGGGGAGTCTTAGATATACTATTAGGGATCGAATTCATCTAACAATGATCGAATTAGATCTCATATGGAGGATATTTCTCGAAGCTTAGTGAAGGAGGAGATTAAATTCTCCGTAGGTCTTGGACTATTATGTGAGTGAAGATGAGGAGAATCAAGATTGGTGTAATTCTTTGAATGGGAAAGAGATAATTTTACAAACCTATTAATGAGCCTCATATAATGGTTGTACGGTTTGTAATACTATGCACCCACCATGTGATCCTCAATATACATATACTACTCACCACACATAGTTATAGTGCATGGTTAGGGAAATAGTCCCTTGGTGGTTAGGCACCATGTCGCATGGTTAGCTATATCCCAATGCATGGATTGCATAAACTATGTTCCATCATAATAAATCCACACTATTTGGGACACTTGGTTTGAACTAACCATGCACCAAATGTGTGCCACAAGTATATTCTCTCAAAAATTATTTTTTATGCCTGATGATTTTGAAACTAATAAAAACACCAAATAAATATATTGTTCCAAAAAAATCATTAAAAAAACACTATAGTTTGTTAAAACTATCAAAATTACATTATGATCCTATTTTTACAATTTTTCACATCCCCCAAAATGATAACCAAAAATACATTTAAATTTCCAACCAATAGAAAAATGGTCTTACAACCTCCCCACATTAAAACTTCTCATCCTGGAGAGGCCTCGGTGGACAACAACATCACATGTCCTAATTTTTTTTATCATGTTTACATTAAATTGTTGCATTTCATTTTTTTCATTCCTCACACTTCCCAAAGATTCATATTGAATCACAAGGTACTTAATCCACTAAAAAGGATCCAATAATCATAACCATCAATGAATTTAAAAGGTAATGCTTATCCAAGAATGTAGAACATGAGATGTGATCATGTTTCCATATCACTCATCAACTAACCTATGTTGATTCCCAATATAGATTCCATCCTTTAATGGTAGATTTGGATTCAATGTATTTTCACTGTTGGAACTACCTATTGAAACACACACTTAGAATCATAACTGAAGGAACTAGGAAAGATGCAGAAGCCCCCAAAGTGATAATTTAAAATTTTCCAATTTTGTATGACATGAAATCGTTGATAACGGAAAACTGATGCCTAGTTTAAAGTCTTTGATCTCGCGTGAAGAGTTTTATGCACAAAATTAAACCAAAAAATATCTAGGTTAGATCTGAAGCTGTACACAATGTCTGCTCATCGTTGGAGATCACCACATGAGTAATTTGAAGACTAATTCCTCTAAATTGTCCAAACACACATAAATACACTATGAGAGCATCATTATTCAAATTCAGGGTGAAAGGGTGTACATCCAATGATGCATTTGAAACTACAATGATCACTGTATTGTCTCACTTGTGATGCTTGAGAGAGAGATCGATATGAGCTTCTAGATCCATAACGTCTCTCTCTAGAGCATGGTAGAGAGAAGAGGAAAGAGAAATACCACAAATAGTCACTGATGGGAGGATCCCCTCTTCTATATATAGTGTGTAATTAAAATACTTGGTACTACCTCTCTCACCCTCGAATACATAAAAGACAATAAAAGACAAGTTATGACAACTAATCTAAGCCATAAATATTATAATCACATTTCTATAATATATTAAATAGATTATGTGATAATAAATTACTCATTAACCCAATTCTGCATTCCCACAAATATTAATTTAAATTTAAATATTTTAATGTTTGTTCTATTAATATTTTTCATGTATTTACTTAAAACATGTAAAAAACTAATAAATAAATTTATTTCTTATTATTCTAAACTAGCATAATATGAATTTATTTATTTCTTTGGCTATCATATCTCCTAGGAAAAAATAGAGACCCCAATGGGGGGGCCACCATTTCCAATATACATATTCAACTGAATTTGTAAGATTATTGAATATGCTATTGTGTGGGACCCTCTAGGATCTTTTTTTATAGTAGTGAATACTATTCACATACCATGATCGGGATATAGAAACCCACCATGGATCCTAAAGAGATAAGGATTGTCGAAATAGCTACAAATAACCTATGAACATGAACAGTGTAATAAAATCTATTTGTCTTTAATATCTCATAAAGCAGGAAAAACATTCATGTCATCACACTTTACTTACATTATTATTTCTTGATATAACTATGTGGAATTAAAATGGATGACCATGGCCATGGATTTTTCAAGGTACTTCCATCCTAATCAACATGGCCTGATATATATAACATACATTGTATTTGACAAATCCTTTTATGACCATTTAACCAATAACATGTCACCAAGGACGCACCAAGAAAACCTACCTCACCAAAATTTAAATATCATGGTTTTATATTTCATAAAAGTACTCAATAAAATGGAATACATTGTTAATGATCTCATGTTAAGTGAAAATTACACATGATCACAGATAGTAAAATACAATTACACTATAAACATGTTTCATTCTAATTGGTGGGTTTGTCCTCATGATCTCATTACTAGATATCACCAAGTGCGAACTTTATGAGAAGAAGTCTCGATGATTATGGGCCCCCAACACTTGATAGTCAGACATATACTATATCCGTTAAGAAATATGTATCAATACGATAGGAACTTTGTTTAAGATTAATGACCTATTATCTTGAGGTTCTCATTATAGCAGGGGTTCTTCTATATCCATTTGATACATCAATTAATATATAGACAATACAATTTCATTAGTGGACATAGAAAATTATACACTATAATGGTAAGAAAATATCATGTATAGATAACAATATTCATGATATGGTATTTAAAGTAATGCATAGCTAGGTATAGGGAACCTACTACATCAACAACGCCACTTTCACTGGATCCAACTCGCTAAACCAAGGTTTTAGCTACTAACATGATAAAAAACATGTTTATGTTATGTAATGTCTTTAGCTACTGGGTTTTCCACATTTCTATTGTGTAGAAATTCTTCTATAGATACCTTATCTCCTTGAGGAAAACTTCAAAAGAGTTGGTATCCCTGAATATATCCTTTTTTTTCACTGTGATATCTTAACATCTTGGCTGGTGAGAATATCATAATTTACATTATTATATTACTTTACATACTAGGTTTGATTCAATGAACTAGAATAATTTTTTGCATATAATTGCTTCTTAGCTACCTCATAAGCTTCCACATACTCAGTATTTGAAGGAATGGATACCACTAGCTTATATGAGATTGTATCACTCATGAACATATCTTAACTTTGATACTAGATCACATGGATTTATGGAAGACTAGTTTGTGTCCCCTAAATACTAGTATCCTTTCTTCTCCTATTAATATATATATATCATTTTTTACTTGCTAAATTACCATTAGATAGTTATGACTACTGCACTTTCATTTCTTCTGGATATAATTGTTATCTACCTACTATAAAGAATATTGGGGAAATATCAATTCTTCTACATATATGTAATATATGATAGGTCCAATTTTTTAGTGTATGGATTTCTACCCACAACATTAATCTACTCATATGTCCCATACATGACAACCTGGAGAGATTATTCCATGTGACATTGGTAACAATGCCTCTCTAGAAATGTTCTAGTCTTTACTTTTCAATACCATGTCACAATATCTACAATAGAATAGGTCCAAAAACCATTAGATCTACCTTAGTAGATCTAGTTCCCAAGAATATAGGTTGATAATTTATTTCTATCATTGGAGTATAAATTTCATCCTTGTATTAACTAAATGAAATACCAACATCTAATTTTCATATGTTTCCAAACATATTTTACCTGGAAAACTATGGCGCTCCCACTAACCTCTGGTAAACACACGAAAAACATCCATTCCAGATGAATTTTCTATAATATAGTTGCTTACTTCAATCCTAAACTAGATTTCAGAAACTTACAACCTTTATTAGTATTTTGTGATGTGACCATCCCATTTTCGTTGTTCCATATAAACACCTTCCACTATTGGGGGTCATGACATCAAATTCTTAATATAATGAAAATAAAAATTAGCCTTGATAAGTAAAATTCTAACAGATTTAGGAATACCAACTTAGTGTAACTAATCAAGACTTATTAGTACTACACATGTACCATCCATGTATCAAATCATTTGAATACACATCGTTGTATTAAAAAATACAGGCCTCTTTGCAATGTTATATATGGAATACATTATTGAATATTACATGGTCTTATAAACCATACATAATTTTCATACTCTGCTTACTTGTAGGTAATAATATTCACATTGAATAATAGATAACTGAACATGGTTAATAAAAAAACCATCACCTTGGTTTTATCCTTTTGGCGTTGTATGTGTCTCTGAAACATACTATGTTCCACATGCTCTTGTGGAACTATTTCTTATAACAACTACATGTGCATCTTAATAATTGATTAAACCAAAGTCAAACTGGCTCCCACATTCTCAAATAGAGATGTCCACCCATTTATATAAATATGGACTATAACTTGACTCTATATTTTCTATCATAGTGATTTGTATGACATCCTAAGCAACCTTTGTGATGATTACAATAGATGAACATTGGGTTTGTTCCTGATGAAATTTTGTTTATGGCCTAACAAAATATTTGCATCCAAACACATGTCTATATGAGATAATGGATTTTACCCTATACTATGACTCTTTTAATATACATTTTTCATTTTAGTTAGCATATGAATATTGTATTACTCCATTTTTTGGGAAGCACATCATGAAATATAATGTATGTTTCTACATGTTGTAACATTGATATTCCTTACATAAACACTTAGATGTATAAAATTTTTGTTCATGAATTTATCCACACTAATTTTTTTTATAAATTTTATCATGTAATACAATCATCAATCCTCATAATTAACATCAATTTTGTGATGTAGATAATGTAATGTTCATTTAGGAATTACTCCATACTACATTATTATAATCGATGAATTCTTTATCAAGATATTCATCGGTATGACAACCCAAATCAACTCAAATATTCTAACCATTCATATATCATACTTCACATTCCAATTACATAATTATGTAGATGAATCATATGTAATATCAAATCAATTAGATTTTCTTGAAAAAGTTTATACTCACTTTTTGAACTAATTTCGAAAGCTTTGTGACATAACTTTATTTATAAAAGTATCTTTGTACAAACTAAAGACATTAATAATACCAAAGGTGATTAGATGTTTCAATCCTAAATACTATAGTAGGTATATTATTGATTTCCACCATTAGTGTTTCTATAAAAAGGATTATCTTTCCAATCCAGGGCATATGTCTTACATTATTATATTCATCACTTATCACCTATGACTCATGTATCATTGTACTATTTTTTGAGTACGATACACCACAAACAACATTCATTCCAGATCCTAGAATAATTTCTATTTATATCCTAACGGATATGTGAGATAAATGTTTGTGGTTATAATCAATAATAGTTATACATGAATCTTTCAATTGGAAATAAAGAAATTGTGTAATTATCACCAATGGAATAGGTATCATCATTTTCTAGCCACTTAGAAAATACTTCTGACCTCTAGTAATGTATCTATACATACTTGGTTATTGTATTCCAATACACATATGTGATTAGAATACTATATTAAATTCTCAATAAGTAAAACTGACAAATTACATTTTATTTTGATGAAAAAAACTGAAGAAGAAGTGGTAACTTCCTTCTTTAATTTATTTAATTTCATTTAAACTTCCATTGTTTTATTTTATGATATGAAAAAATAACCTCTATTAATACCTATTTCATTGATGAAAGTTGCAAATATTCCATTGGAATTAAATTCCAATGGCATTTTCACCTTGTATTTAAATGTTTTCTCCATAATAATTAAATATTAAACTTTTATTTTATTCTTATCTTATTGGAGAACCATATCTAAATTCATAATAAAGAATTTTTTAGGGTTGGTGTCCTGAAAACCAACTGTTTAGTACTTTGATTACATGAATGTACACTTATTATATATTGTTCATTTTTCTGCATGACTATAATATAATAATGTCCTGGTATATTTGTTCCATTAATAAGGTCATGGTAGATCCCCGCTATGATGAGAACCTTGAAATGATATAACAGTATTCTTAAATGAAGTTCTATGGTTGGATGACATACTATGATAGGACACATAGTATACAGGCCGTCATGTGCGAGTACTCGTAAGAAGACGAGACTCTCTCATGGAGTTTGCACTTGGTAATCTCCAAGATGGGAGATTATGAGAACAGACCCGCCAGTAGCAATTCCACATGTCTTGGTGTCATCAGACATTGCTATCTATGAGCATGTGTAATGGTCCTTAGACTGGAAGATTATCATTAACTCATGTCATGACTTGCGCACTTAGATTTACTGACGAAAACCGTTATGCAGACAGTTGGCGGGAAGTAGGGTACATTGGGTGCGTCACGAGTGACATGTTGTTAATGGGTAAGTCGAGGAAGAATTTTTCCCTTCCTTTTATGGAAGTTAATATCTCAAACCTTTTATTGAAATAGAACTATCGCTTGAAATTCCATGGCCATAGTGAAACGACGAGTTTATTTAAGGTAGTCAAATAACTACAGATCAAGCATATAGGTTTATGACACTTCCATGAAAGCTTCTTGATGAGATATTGAGACAAAGGGATTAAATTACACAGTAAGCATTCGTATGAGGTGACTTGTCAATGTGGCGTCAACTTCTTTCTCTTGGGTGCCTTGACCCGTTTCTAGATAGTAATCTTGGACTTTAGGCATGCCCGCCTAATTCCAATGAGAAAGAGGCATATATGGTCACACACAAAGTGTATCCAAGTATCTCGAGTAGAATAAAGATTATTCCAATACGTGGTTTAATAATTATTCAAGGAAGCCTAAATTGTTTTAATGATGGAGGAAGAAAGAAATGAAAAACAAGATATACACACCGTGTATTAATAATTACACGCCATGTAGTTTTTCATGGAAAACAAGTACATGCCATGTATTAATGATTACACGTCGTGTAGTTCTCCAGTCGGGATTTTGAGGATATAATATTGTTTTATTAAATGGTATTTATTATAATCAGCGTGGGCGCATGTCAAGGAATTAATTATTCAACATGGGGGGTTTTTAATAAGAGTCAATGAAATAAATAAAACACGTAACACATTTTTTTATTGTCATAACTCTACAACCTCAAACCAGATTATAAATATCCTCACAACCCCAACTCTTTTCTGACACACAAGAGAATCGTTGTGCACAACAATTCTGGAAAATTCTTTCAAGGTCGAATGAACCTCTTCCTCCAAGAATGCTCTCAAGACCGAGAGAGATCCTCTTCCATCAGATCAAGGAGATCTAAGGCGGAAAACACAAGAAAAGGTTTCTCCACACTAGCACCCGGAGACTCCTTTGGCGATGTCCATAGATACGAGGTGCACGTGTGGATCACTGCTAGAGCAATTATACCCTTGGCTTCTGCGACGTAACAACGAATCACATCAGAATGTGATCAAGAACATCAAAAAAGAAAGAACACCCAATAGGTACTTATTTTCAATTGATTAAATTAATTATAATAAACCTATAACGATCCTACTTTGTGGTTCCAGGACGTTCCTTTTCTATTTCCATTTCTGTGATTCGATCTGTGGAGACTAGCATTTATCATCATATTGATCCCAAATTGATCATTGTTAATGACATGAAGCCAAGTGGCCACATCCACCCATGCACTTCCGTTGTGCCCAGAACCTTCAATTGGTATCAGAGGGAGGTTACAACAATGATTATAGTTATTTAATTTTCATTGATAATTTACGCATTTTCAATTCAAGCTAAATTGTTCTATAAACTGAATGGACAAGATCTATTCTTCCTCCTTCTTTTCTCGATTCACATCACAATAAAATACCTTTTAATTTTATTTTTGATTAAAATAAAAATGAGTAACTCATCCAGAGGAGCCTCTCTTTCTGTCTGTACAACACGAGAATACACGGTGTGTAATGAAAACTACACGCTATGTACTTAGGTTCAACGAACCGGTACTGGTCCGCCAAACCACACCGTGTGAATTGATTACACCTAAGTATTTATTATCCCGTGTTGACCAGAAATGAATAGAGCGTGGGAATCGGAATACACAGTGTGTATGTTGATTCAACACGTCGTGTAGTCTGATCCAGTCCAGGTGAAACCGTGTACAAGGAGAAGCCTTGTTACACGTACATGGGATTGCCAAGCCAGTAACTGCGTAACAAGGAAGTACACGCCATGTTAGATTAATCTACATGTCATGTACTCCAAAAATTACAAAGTAGAGAAAACACCCCAAAGCCCCCGGTGTGTACTTTGGATGAAGGGTGAAGAAAAATACACGCCGTGTAAATATAAACTACACACCGTGTACTTTCCAGAAATAGAATTTCACCAGGTTTCTTCCAAAAGTACAAAGACCTGTACAAGGAATATGGATGAGAAGAATCTCAAGGAAATTCAAAAAGGAATTTAAGATAAAGAATTGATTAATTATAAGATCATAATTAATTGAATTCAAGAGCGACTTATCTTAAATAATAGAACGATTAAAAGAATTTGAATTCTAACTATGTGTAAATTTCTTTGCATGATATGGATGATCATGAGATAGACCAAAGACCCTTTGTATGTGTGTATGGTTTCATTTGAATTTGTTTAATTTAAATTCTTTGGCCTTCGAGCCTTCTTCCCATAAAATGTAGGGCCTGAGTGCCCATGGTTTCTTTAATGTAGACCCCACGAAATGGAGGATCTCCCAAACTAGAGGAGACGGTTCAAAATCCGAAGCTGAGGCAAAACAAACCCAAAAAGATGCAAAGGTGGACAGTTGGGAGCTGAAAAACATGAACCATCGGTTCAAGGTGTTTTCCCTAGGTCAGGGTTAGCTTATCAAACCGCTAGATAAGCTGACAACTAAAATCTCTTGATCATGACATATTATTTTATTTCTATCTGATTTCATGGTTTATTTATTATGTATGTGTTTTCACGATCACATAGTTAATAAAATGAACAAGCATGAAAAGATGGAATAAAATAAAAACCAGACTATGCGTAAACATTATCGGAACATGGTTAATCACTTAAGAAAGCATCACTTAATATTAACAAGCATGTGATAATGCGAAACTATGAATAAAGGATTAAAATCCCTCAATACCATATTAAGTCAGAGCAAGCCTTCCGTTACTTGATTAAGGGAAAGACTCAATAAAACTATGTGTTTGACCAACCCTTGTTGGGACACTTACTTTTATAAAGGAAGCCCTTATGAAAGGTTTCGGGTTGACTTGACCATATTACATCAAGATAAGTAGCCCTTGCTAGACTTGGTGTAATATTGGAGGCAAGTGTTGAGGAAATCCAAGTCAGGATTTCAGGATTGGGGAGTCCACTCAACAGATCAAGGAACTGTAAGTTCACAGTTGGCAAAGACCTGCCTACCTAAATACCTTCAAATAGCTTTACCAACCCTTGTTGGGGTTATGCGATGGGGAATATGGATCCTTTACACTAGATGTCAAAGCAGCTGGACATTTTGAGTTCAATGGTGAGGGACATTGGGACTTGATAAAATAGTGCGAGACTTAATAAAATTTATTATTTCTCATAAAATTTAATCAAGAATGTACTGATAAACCTGCTCTTTTAATTTGTAGAATCAAAATGACAATATCATCAACCCCATTTTCCCTGCGATCAATTCTAGATAAAGACAATATCCTCACCGGTAGTAACTTTCAGGAATGGTTTAGGCGCCTTTGGGTTATCCTATGCCATGAACGAAAGTTTTACGTGTTGGAGTCCTCACTTCCTGATTCTCCCACCCAAGGGGAAAGTGATGAAGATTTATTGGTCTATGATCAACATTTGAATGATGCACTTGAAGTTTAATGTTTGATTCTATCATCAATGTCTAGTGAGCTCATGATGTCTCATGAAGACATGGATGCTTATAGCATGCTCGAGCACCTCCGTGGTCTATACCAGGAGAGAGCAAGACAGGAAAGGTTTGAGATCTCCAAGGATCTATTCCAGATAAAGCTTGGAGAGGGTTCTCCAGCTGGGCCCCATGTAGTCAAACTCATTGGATACATTGAGCACTTGGAGGTTCTAGGGTTTAAACTCCCTAAAGAACTGGGTACCGATCTCATTCTTACATCACTTCCCCAGAGCTTCTCAAACTATGTTTTGAACTTCAACATGAACAACATTGAGAATTCTCTGTCTGATCTTCTTATCCTCATTCACCAAGTGGACAATGACATGAAGCATGAAAAGCCTTATTTCCTCATGGTGAAAAAAAGGAAAGTGAAGGCGAAGAGTTTTAAGCCCAAAGATTCTTCAAGGCCTTCCAAGAAAAGGAAGATCAAAGGAGAGGCAAGAGAATAGGTGGCTGTTTGTTTCGCATGTGGCAAGAAGGGCCACTAGATGAAAAACTGCACCCAGCCAAGGAAGCAAGGGGAATCTTCATGTGCGTTTGTTATCGAATGCAATCTATCTGTTTCTACCAATTGGGTATTAGATACTACTTGTGGTGCTCACATATGTTTCCAAATATAGGAACCAAGTAGATTCAGAATGATTGACCGAGGTGAGGTGGATTTACAAGCATCCAACGGAGCCAGACTCGTTGTTGTAGTTGTCGGAGACTACCACCTCACATTGCCTACTGGGATGGTCTTGGTTTTGAAAGGATGTTATTATGTACCCTATGTAACCAAAAACATTATTTCAGTATCCATATTAGATACTGATGGATTCATCTTCATGTTTGGAAGTGGATGTTGCAACTTTTATAAAGATAACATTTGTTTTGGTAGGGCACATTTATATAACGGCCTTTATGTGTTAGACTACACAAACCAAGTAATGCAAATAGATGAAAAAGATAATTCACATGACTCGTACCACACCCAACTTTGGCATCACTGGTTAGGTCATGTCAATGAGAAACATTTGACAAAATTACATCAATATGGGTATTTAGATTCTTTCAAACTAAAACCACTTGGTGTATGTCATGCGTGTCTACAAAGAAAAATGACCAAAGCCCCATTTAGTGGGAAAGGTGAAAGGGATAAAGAGCTTCTAGAATTAGTTCAAACAGATGTGTGTAGACCATTTCCAGTTGAAGCAAGGGGTGGGTTCTCATACTTCATACCTTTTACTGATGATTTTAGTAGATATGGATATATTTACTTAATGAGGTATAAGTCAGATTCTTTTGATTGGTTCAAAGAATGAAAGAATGATGTTGAGAACCATCTTGGTAAGAAGATTAAGAAACTCTGCTCAGACAGAGGAGGAGAATATCTTAATCAGGACTTCATTGATTTCATACAAGAGTTTGGGATTCTATCTCAACTCACTCCTCCTTATACACCTCAGTGGAATGGTGTAAGTGAAAGGAGTAACCGCACCCTATTGGACATGGTGAGATCAATGATGAGTCATGTGAGTCTTCCATTATCCTTTTGATGATATTCATTACAAACAGAAGCACACATACTCAACCAAGTACCAACTAAATCGATAAATGGTATTCCATACGAGTTATGGCGTTGACACAAAGCCATGTTATCGAATTTACATGTGTGGGGTAGCGAAGCATTTGTTAAGGCCTCTTTAGGTAACAAACTTGCACCCCGAGGCACAAAGTGTATCTTTATAGGATATCCCAAGGAAATAAGGGGATATTACCTATAAAACCCCTCAAACAAAAGGGTTACAGTGGGAAGACATGCCATATTCCTTGAGAGGGAGAACATCTCCAAAAGAGATAGTGGGAGTGAGATAGACTTCAATGAAGTCGAGGCTCAAGATACACAGGAGTTGGTACAAGAACAGATTCCACAAATCCCCGTGGAAGAACAATCTATTCCAGAGACACAAGAACTGTGTAGGAGCACGAGAGAGGTGAGATAACCATAACGATATGGTTTTCTTGTCACCGAGGATGGTGACTCATTATTGGTTGACAATGATGATCCTGTTACGTACAAGAAAGTAGTTGATGGCACAAACACTGCCAAGTGGCAAGAAGCCATGAATTCTGAAATGGATTCCATGTACCAAAACCAAATCTAGGTTTTGGTAGATCCTCTAGTTGATGTAAATCCAATTGGTAATAAATGGGTATTCAAGAAGAAACTGGACATGGAGGGGCCAGTCAGCACCTATAAGGCACAACTGGTTTCCAAAGGTTTTAGACAACGTCAAGGAATTGACTATGATGAAACCTTTTCACCAGTTGTGATGCTTAAATCCATCAGAATCCTATTGGCCATTTCTTCTTACCATGACTATGAAATTTGTAAAATGGATGTCAAAACATCATTCCTTAACAGGAACCTCCAAGAAGATGTATACATGACACAACCTGAAGGGTTTGTGACTCCAAAGGATGCCAATAAGGTATGCAAGTTGCAGAAATCCATTTATGGATTAAAGCAAGCATCCAGGTCATGGAACATTCGTTTTGATAAAGCTATAATGGAATATGGATTTGTTAAGAATGAATTTGAGCCTTGTGTATACAAAAGGTTTAGTAGAAGTGTAGTCATTTTCCTAATAGTGTATTTTGATGACATATTACTAATTGGAAATGAAGTACCTGTCTTACAATCAGTTAAGGCATGGTTGGATAAATGATTCTCTATGAAAGACTTGGGCAAGGCAACATATATTCTTCATATCAGGATCCATCGTGATAGATCCCAGAGAATGTTAGGCCTATGTCTAAGTACATACATTGACAAGATACTGGAGAGATTCAGTACGTTACAGTCCAAGAGGGGATTGTTTCTAGTGTCACATGGCATTTATCTTTCCGAGAAAATGTGTCCTCAAACACATGAGGAAAGAAAGAAAATGGCAAGGATCCCTTATGCATCCGTGATTGGGTTAGTCATGTATGCCATGCTATGTACAAGGCTAGAAGTTGCTTACACATTAAGTGCGGTAGGAAGATATCAAGCTGATCCAGGAGACCGCCATTGGATGGCAGTCAAGATTATCCTTAAGTATCTGAGGTGTACTAAGGATATGTTCCTGGTTTATGGAGAAGATGAGGAACTAGTCATCAGAGGACATGTAGATGCTAGTTTCTAGACTGATCAAGATGACATGAAGTCGCAGACTGGATACATCTTCAGTTTGAATGGAGGTGCAGTGAGCTGGAAGAGCTCAAAGCAAAGTGTGGTGGAAGATTCTATAGCAGAGTCCGAGTATATCGCAGCTTTTGAGGCAGCTAAAGAAGCAGTATGGATTCGAAGCTTCATCCAAGAGCTGAATGTAGTACCTAGCAGTAAAGATCATATCACACTCTATTGTGATAATACTGCAGCGGTGACACTTGCAAAAGAGCCAAGGTCACATCAGCGGACAAAGAACATACTTCAGAAGTATCATCTCTTGAGGGATTTTTCTTAGAGAGGTGAAGTTGTAGTGAGCAATATTTCCATGGAAGACAACGTGGCAGACCCCTTGACTAAAGCCTTGACTCAGCAGAAACATGATCATCATGTGAAGTCTAGCGGACTAAAAGTCATAGGTAGTTGGCTCTAGTCCAAGTGGGAGTTTTTTAGGGTTGGTGTCCTGAGAACCAATTGTTTTGTACTTTCATTACATGAATGTACACTTATTATATATTGTTCATTGTTTTGCATGACTATAATATAATAATGTCCTGGAATATTTGTTGCATTAATAAGGTCATGGAAGATCTCCGCTATGATGAGAACCTTGAAATGATATAACAATATTCTAAATAAAGTTCTATGGTTGGATGACATACTATGATAGGACACATAGTATACAGACCATCATGTGCGAGTACACGTAAGAAGACGAGACTCTCTCTCATGGAGTTCACACTTGGCAATCTCCAAGATGGGAGATTATGAGAACAGACCCTCCAGTAGCAATTCTGCATGTCTTGGTGTCATCAGACATTGCTATCTACGAGCGTGTGTAATGGTCCTTAGACTGGAAGTTTATCATTAACTCACGTCATGACTCGCGCACTTAGATTTACTGACAAAAACTGTCACGCAAACAGTTGGCGGGAAGTAGGGTACGTTGGGTGTGTCACAAGTGACATGTTGTTAATGGATAAGTCGAGGAAGGATTTTTCCCTTCCATTTATGGAAGTTAATAACTCAGCCCTTTGATTGAAATAGAACTGTCGCATGAAATTCCATGGCCATGGTGAAACGACGAGTTTATTTCAGGTAGTCAAAGAACGACAGATCAAGCATATAGGTTTATGACACTTCCATGAAAGCTGCTTGATTAGATATTGAGACAAAGGGATTAAATTACACAGTAACCATTCGTATGAGGTGACACGTCAATGCGGCGTCAACTTCTTTCTCTTGGGTTCCTTGACCCGTTGCTAGACAGTAATTTTGGACTTTAGGAAAGCCCGCCTAATACCAATGAGAAAGAGGCCTAGAGGGTCACACACTAAGTGTATCCAAGTATCTCAAGTAGAATAAAGATTATTCACGTACATGGTTTATTAATTTTTCAAGGAAGCCTAAATCATTTTAATGATGGAGGAAGAAAGAAATGAAAAACAAGATATACACATCGTGTATTAATAATTACATGCCATGTAGTTTTTCATGGAAAACAAGTACACGTCGTGTATTAATGATTACACGCCGTGTAGTTTTCCAGTCTGGATTTTGAGGATATAATATTGTTTTATTAAATGATATTTATTATAATCCATGTGGGCGCATTTCAAGGAATTAATTATTCGACATGAGGGTTTTAAATAAGTGTCAATGAAATAAATGAAACGCGTAACGCATTTAATTATTGTCATAACTCTACAACCTCAAACCCGATTATAAATATCCTCACAACCCCAAATTTTTTCTGACACACAAGAGAATCGATGTGCACAACAATTCTGGAAAATTCTTTCAAGGCTGAAAGAACCTCTTCCTCCAAGAATGCTCTAAAGACCGAGAGAGATCCTCTTCCATCGGATCAAGGCGATCTAAGGTGGACAACGCAAGTAAACGTTTCTCCACGCTAGCACCCAGAGACTCCTTTGGCGGCATCCAGTGATACGAGGTGCACGTGTGGATCACTGCTAGAGGAATTCTACCCTTGGCTTCTGTGACGCAATGACGAATTACATCAGAACGTGATCAAGAACATCAATGAAGAAAGAACACACAAAAGGTACTTCTTTTAAATTGATTAAATTAATTATAATCATCCTGTAACGATCTTACTTTGTGGTTCCGGGACTTTCCTTTTCTTTGTCCATTTCTGTGATTCGATCCGTGGAGACTGGCGTTTATCGTCGTATTGATCCCGTATTGATCACTGTTAATGACATAAAGCCAAGTGGGCACATCCACCCATGCGCTTCCGCTGCGCCCGGAACCTTCAGTATTTAATAAATACTTTTTCGTTTTGTAAATTCAAATGAAACATAAAAAAAGAAGGTGAAATGATATTATAATAGGATTTATTGATAGTTCAAAACCCTCTTTTCAATTTGAAAAGATCCATTATAACCATTATCTATTCATATCATTGATTTACTTTCTCCTTCAAAACCACTTAGAGATGAGACTTCATGTCATATTATTCATGTTGTGATGTAGAGTCGGCAAATAACGCTGGATGTTGATGAAAGAATAATGTCTCAACCATTATATTCATTATACGTAAGTCTCCTATAAGTTATTTCACCCTCGCATCATGAGGTAGTTTAATAGGTATAGGGACACTGACACCCTGAGTTTCCAACATCATTGTGTATAAGCGCATGTACTATTCTTGGATACTGGGGCTGGAGAGGACATTTACTTAGTCCATTATTTATCGGATTTTATGTTGTGGTATAAATTTACATTATATATATAAATTTAGCAGATTATTACTTTTATCATCATTATCGGTTTCAAAAATTTTATTAATTAATTATATAATTAATTGTCTCCCGTTATTTTATCTAATTCTATGAACCCTCTATGCTCTAAATGAAATAATTTGTCACTTGAGTATTTTAGTGGAAAGGATCTAGGAACCTCCCATCATAGTCTATATGTTATGACTACGCCACTACTCCGAGGGTTCAAGGTATGATTTTGGCATATTGACCGCATTAACTAGTGATTCCTTGACCTTTTGAGTGAATTCTAATCTTCTTAAATTGGTATATTATTTACTCAATGATTGACTCTATAATTATAGAAATTTTTCTATGGATCATACTCACTACCAATTTACTTAATTCAAACCACTGCTCTCATAATAACTCCCTAGTAGTAAGAGGCATCTCTAGCTATGACATGACCGACACCCCAAACACTCGGTTTTGTACACATGTGAATGATGGAAGCCAATTTAGACATAATATTTAATTGAGAGTTTAATTGTTTTTATGTGATGAAATAAATCATTTTATATATAACGAGCATGTACTATGTGATCACACTCATAACTGACTACGCATTAAATAAAAAAATTCATTGCATCACATGTTCATTTTATCTTTGTATGCTTGTTTATTATTACTCTTTGTGTTCATGAATTAAATACACATACACAAAAAAATCAAACCATGAAAAAAAATGATGGCTTGATCATGAGCTGATTATAATGGCATATGTGTTGTGTTAATAATGGTCCAACCTATACCCTAGGGGTAATTCACTGAGTCACGTCACTTGCGACTTGAAATATAGCATCTGCATATCCAATGCATCCAACTTCTGTCTGGTAGGTCGCCATAACTCACCACGAAGTACATCATTGGACATCTCTTCATTATAAAATAATACTTCCTCCAAGGTGAGGGGAAATAGGGAGTAAATATACATCTCAGAAGTGGACGTGCATTCCCTTAAACATATATTGACACTGGGACGATACATAGATCACCTTTAATTTTACTAATTAATTAAATAAATTAAATAAATAAAAACCCACTAGAGATGCATTAGTCAGTCCACAGCTCATGACCAGTCTAATAAGCATTAACTCGCGTACTAAAATAAATGTAGAATTAAAAAATTTAACATGCCTGAAAATAAAGTTGAGGGATTTTTTTTATTGAATTAAAATTTAACTCTAATTTTAAATCAATACATATACGTCCTTCGGTCCTGTTTAATTAATTAAATTTTAAAACTAAATATTTAATTAACTAATTAAATTAAGCACCATATTAAATGAATTATACAACAGTAATTGTTTTAACCAAATATTAATTATTTTAATTAATCATTGACTAAATTAAATAACCCAGGTCCCAAAAACCTAGGGAGGGACTGTGATGGTTGGTCAAAACCTGAATAGGATCCGTATGGGCTTTTGGGACTCTATGCATGGGTGTTACAGGTTAGGTAGATCCACTCAAACCCTTTCTGGGCTGGGCATACTTACTCAAGGCCCATTCTGGACAAACTGGGTCGAAACAGACCATAATAATTGATTACCTCTGGTCTGGATGGCCGGACCTATCTGCTAGGAGGACGAGGCGGCAGTTAGAATCAAAAATGGGTAAGGGCGTTTGATAGAGACCGACGAGATGGTGGATGGAGGAACTCAATCCAACCGATCTGGCCTCATAGAGAGTAGTTGTGGCGTGCCGTTGTTCTGCAGGTGGAGCGACCACATGGAGGTGGTGCCGGTGTGACGAAGGAAGACGTCGGGGAAGTGAGGGTCATGGCTCATGGAGAGAAGTTCAGGACGATGTTGTTGGTAGAGATAGGTAACTCGTCAGCTAAGGGCAGAAGACAAATGACTTGTAGCACCGAAGGCCGGACAAGGGAAAACACCCGGATCTGGGCGGTGGACGAACCAGGTACCAGGCCGGCGGTTGCTGCAGATCCAGCTTGGCACCGCGGAATGTGGTCGAGGGAGGTGTGTAGCTAGGAATGCTGCTTGGAGGGGAGGTCCGACAGGCGGAGGGGCCATGCCCGATCCAGTAGGGTAGACATTTGGCGGTGTCTTCGGTTTGGTGCACCGACATGAGGCAACATTTCACTCTGCATAAGGGTCGGTCGGTGGTGGCGGCCAGCCACTTCAAGGAGAAGGTAGGGGGGACGCTCGACACCCTTGATTTGGACTCTGTTTTTTCTCTCTTGTTTTTTTTTTGTGTGTTTCCTATTTGGTTTTTTTATTTTTAAATTACTCCACCCTTTCATGATATCTATAAACTTCTTGTGTGGTAATTCCATAATATAACTGTTTAAGAAACAAATGTTTTCTTACTCTATAACTGTACATTAGAAAATTAAAAAACATTATAATAATAAAAATATTATTATAATAAAACTATCATTATAATAATAATAATATTATTATTATTATAATAATTATAATTATTAAACCTAACAGGAAAACACTATTCAGAAGTTAACAACGGATTTTGATGATTAAACAAAGGTTCGTTAACTTAAAACCTCATATATTTGCTGGTTCAAATCCGCTGTGACTATTTAGATGACCGTAGAATGGTCATTTGTTATCGGATTAAAATGCGGTCTATGGTGTTGCAACTCTAACAATGCCCTCTATAAGGTTTAATGAAAATTTAATTGTTTTATGGCTTATAATCAACATGTGAGCTCTAATACCACTTAAAAGAACCAGTAATATAGGAAAAGCCTCAAAAGTGGGAATTTAAAAATTTTCACCGACGTACGACATGAACTCGTTGATGTCAGAGAATCGTGGCATGTTATAATGCCACGGATCTAACGTGAAGAATTTTAATCACAAAATTAAATAGTAAAATATCTGGTTTAGATTTGAAGCCGCATATAACGTCTGCTCGTTATTTGTGATCACTGCATGAAGAATCTGAATCTGAATTCCGGTATATCATTCATACGCACTTCAAGCAACTGAGGGAGCATCGTTCATCAAATTCAAGGTGCTAGTGCGGAGATCTGACGACACCATCGACGCTCTGATGATCACTACATCGCCTCGCATGTGATGCCTAAGAGAGAGCTCGATCTGAGCACCTGGATCTAGATATTCTATCTCTAGATCATGGTAGAGAGAAGAGGAGAGATAAATCCCATGAATAGTAACCGGTGGAAGTCTCTCCTCTTCTTTATGTAGTGTGTAATTAAAATACCTGATACTTCCTCTCCGACCCCCGAATAATTAACGCACAATAAACGACATCTTATGACAACTAATTTGAGTCATAAATACTATTATCACATTCCGATAATATATTAAATATATTACGTGATAATAAACTATTCATTAACATGATTCATCGTTCCCACAAATATTAATTGAACATTGAATATTTTAATATACGTTCAGATAATATTTTTCATGTATTTACTTAAAACATGTAAAAATATTTCATAAATAAATTCAATGCCCATTGTTTTTAACATTAATAATATGAATTTATTTATTGTATTGATGATTGTATCAACTTAGAAAAACTTGAGACCCCAGTGGTGGGGCCCACCATGTCCAATATACATATTCAACTGAATATGAAATATTCTTGAATATGCTAATTTGTGTGGTCCTCTGGGCCCTTATCTCGATAGTAGTTAATACTATTAACAGACCAAGAGCGAGATCTAGCAACCCATTGTGGATCCTAAAGAGATAAGGATTCTCACAACCATGATAACCAATATTCGAACATGCACTGTATCATTTAATCTCTTTGAATTTAATATATCATAAAGTGGGGCGTACATTCAATTCATTGCCCTTTACGTTCTTTATAATTTTTTGACCTAACTGGATAGAATTACCTTGGATGACCATCTCCATGGATTTATCATGGTACAACCATCCTGATCAACTTGGCACAGGATATATAACTTCCTTAACAAGGAAGCGAAAAATGATTTCTTGACCATTCGACCAATGACATGCCACCAATGACGCATCCGACACAAACTACCTCACCATTATTTCAATACCATGGGTTTCATCTTGCACAAAAGTAAAAAATCATATTTTATACATTGGTAATTATCTCATGTCTAGAGACCATTACACATGATCGCAGATAAGAAAATCCAATGACACCATAAACATGTGATGTTCCTATTGGACGGTTTTCCTCTTGATCCCACCACCAGATATCACCAAGTGTGAACTTCATGAGATGAAATGTTAGTGATTATGAGACCCTATCACCTGATATTCAAACATCTTCTATGTCCATTCAGTAAGATGTATCTACGCCATAGGACCTTTGATTAATATAAATGTCATAATATCTCGACTTTCTCATTATAGCTTGGGATCTACTATAAACATTTGATATGACAATTAATCAATGGAAATTACCATTTCCATAGTGGACATAGAAAATTTTACACTAAAATGTTAAGAAAAAATCATGTATATCTAAATATATAGATGACATGTTAATATATGTAATGCATAGTTTTGTCTAGGGAACCCACTCTTTCAATAATAACTACACTATCGACACATTTAACAATTTAATTGAATGGTCCAATTATATTTGACCAATATTAACCTTGTCACACAAGATTTTCCATGATATGATCTCACTAACCCTTAGGCTGCATCCATCGCATCACAATGGTGTGAACATTGTAGTTCCTCACTAACTACATATTACCATTTGAAAAAAAAATTGAACCACTTCTGGCTGACTACTTATAAAATGCTCAACTTTAATAGTTGACACATTTCCACCACCAGATTCCCAAGCCTTTACCCCAATGTATACAGATATTGTTCTGAGCATGGTCAATGAATTTATTACTCGACATATGATAATGACTCATAGATAAAACAACTTATGATCATTTCCACTACCATGGAACTAAAAGAACAACCATTAACTCCCAATCAAGTTCCCATGGATTGTCACATGCCATTATTGTCTGGATTCCAAGCTTGAACTTTATGAAATTCTATATTGGATCATGTACCAATTAATTATTGATAAATCTTGTGATATATTTTTTCATATATCCAACATCATTATAGTTTCAAAATGGCCATCACAAAAAAATTATCAAGCTCGCATGACAACTCTCACAAGAGGATCTCCTAACAATGATCGATATCTCACTCCCCGCCTTAGATTAATTCTTGTCATCACACCAATAAAATGGTTTCCCAATCACCAAATCCTATATCCCATCAATCCCAGGGCCTAATGACTGAAATGGATTAGAACATACTGATTCCTTAGCACAAACATAAACTTCACCCATAATTATTTCCCACTTCTGATGACTGATTCCCATGGTTTTTTCCAAGTATCAAATTACAATGAGTCTAAACACCATCAAATGGCCATTGGTGTAATCCTCAACATATGGATTACATTATATAGTTCCTTGACTGAAACCCCTAATGAGCCCCTCTATGGATCCATATAAATTTATTTAGTTATATAAACTTATAGGTGATGATCTCTCATCATACTCTCATATATGTCCAGATATTAGTCATGATCACATTTAAATTAATAGTACACAATGATACAATTGATAGTCATGTTTTTCTCTCATTTTGGAAAATTCACTTAAATCCCATTTATACATGACTTAACCAACCCATGACACCACGTCTCTTGATGATGGGTATCAAGGACCACCCATAAGTCAACAGTCTCATGGAATCTGATTATTTTCAATTAAAAATCCATTATATGGGAAGTTATTTTATTTAACCCAAGGATCTAGTCCGCAATTCCTAGTGTCATCATATTTGAAACATTTGTCCCTCGATTCATGACATAACACTCATAGAAGATTCATTTTAATATTTTTCCATTTATAATAAGGGTGAACTGAACATGCCATTACAATGTTTATACAATCTCTAACCACCTAGTTTCAAGACATGACTCACTCAGATAAGTCATCCATAAATAAGTACATGACTATTTTTCTACAAGGCACTTCAATCTATATATTCCAGGATATACATTGGAAACTATTCAAAAAACAGGAATCTCTCTTATTCAATGAATTATAAAATGATCGTGTGCCTTATAGAATCATTTTAAAAATTAAAATTTCAAAAACAACACCAATTTTCAATTGTCCATACATACAAGCTAGGTTTCATGTCCAATACAACCACTATACCCAATAACCCTAGGTTCTTCCAAAAAAATTGTATTCATCACCATGACTATTTCTGAAAATCCAAGCACCCTCCATATATAAATCTCATAAAAGGAATACAAAAAAACTCACTACCTTTATATACATCCTTAAACCTAGACCAAACACTATAATCGGTGTACCTCAATCAAACATAATGTAGTTGACTCACTTGAGTCCGATTCAAAATGAAGGGACTCTAGTTCTCTCACATTATCCTAATTAAAACTCAATACGGGGCTACAAAGGCCATACTAATCCCTAAGGTCTATTAAATTAAAATCATATCCAATTGAATTGGATCTATTACAAAAAAAATGGAATGCACCTATAAACACTCTCAACATAGGTAAAACTAGAAGGATGTAAGAATGTCATAAACCCAAAATGGTCAAAACCTGTCATCATAGGAATAACCACATTACCTTCTATGCACATTCATACCAGTCCCTAATCCTCTATGAGCATCCATATAGGGGAGATTTACATGAAGGGACACAACACATGTGTAAGAAGATAAAGATATGAAACTCACTAGGTATCCACATATCGTAACAGCCCCTATATGATAAAATTAATAGATAACCAACCACCTACTTGAGTGTGTCATTTCATCTATAAAATTACTAGCCATCTAAAAGTGTCAATGAATGAAACTTACATTCCTTGGAACTCAAATGAAATGTCTACATACTTGATATATCCATGGGCCCTACCACAGTCAGGATCTCCCCTCAATTTAGAATAAGTTTTCAACATTAAAACATTGAAATGCCTCAATGGACTCTAGGATCTAATGCTAAACCTCTATGTCCAATGCAGTCGAAGGACACTGAAAACCTATGAGAAATTGTTACATTCCCATTCAAAGGAATATCACAAGGTATCACTAATATAAACCCCTAATTAGGTTCCTTCATTATCAACATCATAAATATTTTTATTCAATACGTTACACAAAATCACATTTAATATAAACATTAAAATAGGCTCATACATATGAAATTTTATGTACTAGATGTAGAGTAACTTGTTTTGAAAACTATACTAGGAACTTTATTTAGATATTCCTTCAATGAATTCTAGTAATGACCTTATGTTTTATAAATAAAATTCCCTTTTCAAAAGAATAAAATCATTATTAAGTAATTTTGTTATATAAATCACATGAATTAATTAGTTTTTTAGGTTGTTATGTGTTATATAAAATAAGAGTTAAAATAATGTAATAAATCACGCCTATTGATAATATAATATTTGTACTATTACCATTATGAGTAATATATATATATATATTAAGGATTGTGATAAATTCAAATTGACATAATCGAAGGAAGTGATGGCCTCGATCATTATTAATTTAACCTATGAATCCCATTTATCTAACCTTTTAAGCTTGATAAAATCAATGTAATTTTACCATGACCAATTACAAGACAAGATTACATAACTAAATCACACAAAAATATTATTGAAGAAATTTATGATCATTTAGATCATGGAAAAACCACGTTTTCTATCCCACTATAAGAAAATCTCCCCATTACACACTTTATCCCATTAATGTTTATTTTCCCATTGTTGGCAATGAATAAAGGTTCCCAATAGTGGAATAAATGTTGAATAACTTGATCCAACAGTTTATTTTGATTATAATTTACTTATTTTACTATTTATAGAGCCCAAATATACTTTTAGAAAAAATGTATGTTTTTTTGAAGTTAAATTACTAAATCTCCCAGCTAGGGAGAATTACGTACAACATTCCAAAAGTGCATGCAACCCCTTCACGGGTGTGCAACTGATTTTCCAAATAAGGGATACATTATTAAACATGGGATAAGTTATGTGATATCCAAAATGATGATAAATGTGTCATAGACCCCTAATTTTGTTTAGGGCCTATAGGATTTAAGTGACAAATCTTATGTTCATGCAACATGAAGTTGTGAACATTGCACAACCCTAAACCCAAATATTTTTCTAAAAAATACCTTGTGAATTCCCTCAATTATTTGGATTCTTCTTGATATATATATTTTTAGAAAATTTTTTCATAGGGAAACTAATTTTTCCCAATATAAAAAAATTCACTCTCTATTTTCTTGCAACCCTCTATTTCCCAACACAGTGTTTTCCAAAAATCACACTTGTAGGCCATGCGTTATAGAATAACCTTTTTAAAAAGCACAAAAAGGTGTGAAAAAAACAAAAAGTTGTGAGAAAATGTATATATTTTCATAAAATATTGTAAATATCTGTGAAAAATTGTTTTTATTCTCTCTCTCTGGTCCATTCCATGGGGGATCTACCCCCGTAACGTCACCTTGGATCAGTTCTAGGATGGGGTCATGGACCTCCGGCCTTGTCCCTTCCCTACCATCCCTTAAAAATTTGAAAAATTGTTACTTACATAATGAAATTTTTATTAACATTTAATTAAATTTTGGGTTGATACATGCACCACTCCCATCTCCCATCATAGGGACTACCATTTGTTTACAAACTACTCATGGATATCCAAAATATATTTAGTTGATGTACTCCTCTTGGTCATTTTCCCATGACATTGGTTAAGATTCTACCCTTGGTTTCCTCATGTTCCTAATGATGAAAAAATCATCAAGTAATTATATAAACCCATTCACCTAAATCCTATGACACATTTATCCTAGAGAAGATTCTATTTCATAAGTTCCAAACCTTCCATTATAATAAATCTTCTTCATAGTAGTCCTCACTAAATTATTTTCAACTACTATGTCCCCTACTTGGAATGCATGGGATGCATTGTATGGTAAGACCTATATTCCTTACATACCTGGAATAAGATGCCTCATTTTGTGATCATGACTCCACATACATATTCCTCACAACAATAAATTTAACTATAATAAACCCTATATGAAAAGTGTAGGATGCCTCCTATAATAAACATGGTATTCTTTATTTCTAACCAATAAGATGTCACTTGTAAGTATCATGATATTACCCAAAAAATCAAAATTGTCCTCCTACTTAGTTTTAATCTCTAATAATATTCCATAACCCATTATCAAGAAGATATCTCCTCATTGCTCAACTAGATGAAGAAGTAATTAGCATCTCAATTCATAACCCCCCAACACAATATCATTGAACACGACATATAACTGCACTCTTTCCCTATACAATATTCGTGGTATTCCCAAAGTAATATGTTCAATGTACCTCATGTAACAAACATGATATGCCTCATGTAATAAACATGATATTACTCATTTGATAAACATGATATGATAGCCCCCACATTAGAGAAACCTTGTGTCCAAATCACAAATCAAAACCCAACTACTTCTCATTAGAAATAGGGTTTCTTCCAGGCATAAGACCCAATCACAACATCATTTCTCCTAGTAGCACTTAGGTATCCCAGTTGTGTAATTCTCATTCAAACCATCACATCTCTATAGCAAAACCTATGAAACATTCATGTATGATCCTAAACCATACATGTGATTTTCAATGGTTTCACCCATGTATCTTCCACATATAAACTCCAACCACATAATTTATCCTCCTAGTATCACCTAGAGAATCCCAAATGTGGAAGCCAATTTCACATCGTCATATATCCAAGAATAATCCAGGCATCCCATCTGTGTAATTCTAAATCAATAAATATTTTCTTCTCCGTATCACCATGGAATCCAAGTTTTATAATCCTCTCTCAAATACAACATTCAAGGTAAAAGACATAAAACTTATAAGGACAAATTCCTAGTTGTGTGATGCTAAAATTCATGACAAAATCTACAAAACAATTATTTAAATTAGTAGGCTTTCCTAGTGTAACTAACACAGGATGTCATGTGCTTGGAACACATGGGATGATTCCCTCCACAGAACCATCAGATGTGACACCCATTTTTGGAAGCTTTTATTTTTATGTCCCACACCATCCTTCCCCGTATTCATGTGTGACTCCAATTCTAGGGAGCCCATATGTGTAATCCCAAAAAAAATTCAAATTGATGATTATTTCATGAAATGAGAATCCTTAATATATGAAGTTAAACTACATAGATGGGTGATATCACAATACCATAGTTTGGGGCATCAAAATATGTGGGTTTTGATCATTGTTTCCTCATAGGGTATGCAGGACAACTCAATGAGGTTCAATCCAAACATCTTAAAAAACCTGGGATACCTCCCTGAGGTTCAATCTTGGAACCCAATCACCTCCAAATATTCATTTACAACCAATGGGAGAATATATAACTTATGTTTGATCATGTACCCCATGGAGGTACAGTTATCCAAACCATCATGTTTGATCTTGTTACCCCTTGGGGCATACTTAACCAAAACACATGTCCCCACAAGTCATTAAAATGGTGAAAAATTGTTCTTAAAAGACATTAAACATATGACCAACTGGTCCCCACAATATATTAAACATGTGACAAACCAATCCTCAAATGAGGTTAAACCTACATCAAACATATCCCCACAATATGTTAATCTTGATAAAAATATAACCTTATAATACATTAACCCAATGGACAACTTAAAATCTCTACCCCATAAAATATAAATATGATTAATGTAGTACAAATCCTCAAATGTGTTACGGACCTAGTGTCAACTATCCCATGTTTGAAATAGGATTACTCGGGGCCTTCTCCATAGATAACTTACACATGGGATTTCCTATAAAAGGGGAATAATGTTCTGATACACAATATTCATAATGTATAAATATGACCATACATTCCAAGCATCACTATATACTCCAGCCAAAGGTGGCATCCCTGTTGATACTGGAGAAGAAAAATTAACCAACGACTATCATGATATGGATCTAGGAATGAGTTTCCTGAGCTAAGAAAAAATTTGTTATAGAGATCCAGAACAAATGGAAATCAATAATGATGAATCCCTGAAAGAGGAACTAAAATCCCATAACCCCATTTTATTCAGGAAAACAACATCACCAACATTGGTGGTGGAGGATTCCCTCCTTTCGATACAGGGAATATTGTGAAAAAACACATGGGATGAAAATCCCCTATGGAAAAAATCAAAATAAAAAATAGTAAACCAGTAGTGAGGCTCTCCTCATTCAACTGTGAGTGGATGATCAATTTTATTTATATCTAAATTGATGAATCGCTAATGTGAATCCCCTATGGTTTATGTATGATAGGATGAGTAACATTGGGTGTGTGATTTCCTATTAGTTTCAACACAATGCCAACACTATCTCCCTCAAGGTCTATGTGGTTAAAACCCATAGGTTATGATATAAATCTATTTTGAGCCTCTCTAAAGATTATTTCGATCGCCCAATCCCCTACTCCGAGTAGGTAGTGGAAATTTGAGTCAATCCAATCATAGTCGCTAATTGGGATCCAACTCTAATGTCACCCACTAATTCATTCCAACAAAACCAATCAAATTTGTAGGATGAAGAGTAAGATGATCCATTCCATGATCCACTATCTATAGTCTAGATCACCTGATACTTATTTTAGGGAAAGGATGAAAATTCTACATAGTAGAAGGAACCTCTAAAAACTCTAATGGCCCCTTCAACCATTGGTTCACCTCCTATATTTGAAACTATTTTACATGGGTATGACATTTCTAGAGTGGGATCGAGATCCCATCCATTCATAAGGAAGGAGGAGCTAACTCCCATTGTCTTGGGTGTCCTCAGAAACCATCATGTAATATTCCATGATGATTTATTTCACTATGGAGGCCCAACTAATTTACTCTTTAGAATACATCAGAGACTTTCTCCAAAGAAGTCCTAGAAACATTCCCCCATTCCCATGAGGTTGGATATATTTGATATATGTTATCCCCCACTACCACATAGAAGTTTCCAAGGTAGGCTCCCACCACCATGAACCACCTCTAGTATAAGTCTTATTAACATAGCATGAGGGGAAGGTCAATCATATATCCACTCAGGTTTTTCCGGTCCATACACGATAATGAAAACACCTAGGGAAGGACGATCAAATTCCTAAAGTTTTTTCTATTTTATGTGAGATCCAACTTTGATACACATCCATAGATCATGGGCACCCTCACCTCGTCATTCTGATGATATGGGAATCTACTTATCCTGGATGACCTCACAATGTCAATATAGTGGTATGGAAATATAGATATAGTGGGTTCCCTCGAACTATTAATTTTTTGAGATAATCATATTCATATCATGGGAACTGTCTCTCCTTTATTGTGGTGATATATGCATGCATAGCTGTTGGGTTCTCTCACCCTGCCATTTTAGAAAGATAGGCATCTGTAACTCTGAGGATCCCTCAACGCATTATCCTAGAGATAATGGAATCCACCACATTTGGGAACCGTGACCCCATAATTTTTAGGATATAGGAATCCATAACACCTGGTAACCCTTTCCCTTCCATTATGGTGATATAATCATCCACAACTCATGGGCTTCCTCACCATATTTTTCCATAGAGATAAGAATCTACAGGTAATGGGTTCCCTTTCCCTATCATTTCATAATGATAAGAATCCATAGCCCCTAGTTTCCCTTTCCCCCACTATTCAGGTGAAATAGGCATCCATAGCTATAATTTTCCCATGCCCCATCATTTCTGCTAGATAATCATCCAAATATCTTGTGATCCCTCCCCCAATCATTTTATAGAGTTAGGCTTCCACTCCTCATGGGGAGCATTTCCCCATTCAATTAGAGAGTTTGTCTTCCATGCCTTCTAGGAACCATTTTCCCATTCATCCTAAGATTTAGGAATCCACACCTCCTTGGAACCATTTGCCCATTCATCTAGAAAATTTTCATTCCGTTCCTCATAGTCACCATTTCACCCTTAATCCAGAGAGATACACATACGCACTTCATGAGAAAAATTTTCACATTCATACCAAGAGATAGACCTCTATGAATCATGGATAACATATCCCTAATAATCTATAGATTTAGGCTTCCACTCCTCATGGGTGCAATTTCCCCATTCATCGACTGATATAGGATTCCATGCCACCTTGGTTCCATCACTATGAACATCATGAGAGTTAAGCTTCCACACCTCAGGGGCACCATTTCCACATTCATCCATGGAGATAGGCTTACAATCCTCATGGGTATTTTTCCCTATCTTTCCTAATATTTTTTACCTACATGCCTCCTCAGAACCATCACCCTATACATATGAGGAGGTAGGATTCCACACCTCATGGGCACTTTATCCCTATTCATCCCGAGAGATAGTATTCCAAGACTCCCCAAAACTTTTATCTCCTTTATTCAGAAATATAAGCTTCAATGGTTCTCCTACACCATCAACCCACTTTCTATGTGTATATTGTGATGTAGGGAGGTACCAATAACAATATATCATAATGAATATCACACATGAAATGTAATAGGGGGGACTAACAACACAGTGGGGTACGCTGATGTCCCTTCTCCATAACTGGATGCTCTTATAGTTTTGGTCCTCATGGTGGTTTCCATTCCTTGGGTAGTATATCATCCCTACTCTAGTCAACCCCAGTGCAACATCTAATGTGAAACCTTCCTCCCATGGTGAACTCAAGATTTCTCAAACACTACATGGGGATATGTGTTCATATGACTGATATTTAGACCACAACCATTAGGTAAGAATGTTGGGTGAAATATATAGGTTTCTTGTTCCGTCAATAGTATCCAGAGTGGTCATCATTATTTTTAAAAATAGAAATAGGGGCCCACCATAAGGAAACAATACTAGGATATATAAATTTTTCCATAATATAGCCTAGATCACACTCAGAGAACATCAATGAATTAGTTGGGAGAGTTTTAGGGGAATAATATTGTTGGATATTCCGACCACCCACCTATTGATCGATAGAATTATAGACCAGTCAAGGGATATCATTCAATAGTTTCTAAAATGATAGTGTTACTAAATCATGGTTAATTCTAGTAATATATTTTCTTTAGTTGGGGGAAAATGTGTTGAATAATTCCCCAAGAATCCTTTTCACATGATATTAAAATACAAAACATTCATTATTCTTATTTCATGATGTTATAATTGTTAGTCATATGTGAATTTCCTTTAACAACAAATCTCCCATCTTAGTTTTCACAGTGAAAAATTTCATGACAATTTTCTAGTCACACGATGTAAAACCTCAGGCCTTATCCAAGTAACATGGTGTATAAATGAATGACATCATCTCAGTTGAATGATTTTAAACTATATGAAAACATCATATTCAAATGACGCAATACTGTACGAAATAAACTATGAAACATGATGTAAAACTACAGACCAATGTTCTAGTCACATGATGGTAAACTATAAGGCTCATAGTTAATGATTTGTGACTTTAAACAACAAAACCCTATCCTAGTCATAGAACATAAAACTGCATAATACCTTTATCTGTACATGAGTGTGTGGCCCAATTTTTGGTGTTGTTCACTTGCCATGAAACATTTGAGATCTATGTATGACCTAATCTAAAGTCTTATTATATATGTTGTAATTACCATACATCTTATCCAAGTAATAGTCTAACAAATAATCTATTTTAGTCACTTTACCTTGGGGATCATGTCCAACTTCCACTAATAGATGTTCCCACTCAATGTGTTTGAGCATATGGTGTGATATATCACAAAATTTTTAACTCCCCGATAATAACTTTTCATGGATATACTTTACATAGATTATTACAATAATTGGATCCTCATCATCATTAATATCTAAATGGTCCCCTCATGTGGTGATTTTTCCTAACCAAATTGGCTCAACTTTTATACTAGAACACACATTTATATATCTCTTATGAAAAAACGACAGTTTCCATTCATTGACCAGGGTAAATGGTTCATTTTGTATTTAATAATCCCATCCTAGACTGATGGGATTGTAGAACCCTTGATTTGAACATGGTCAACAGTATTTTCTTACCTTTCAGTCAACATCTTTAATGGCATGTATCCCAAATGTCTTGATTTCCTAACTTTCCACCACCCTTTATTCTGATGGAAGTCTTATAACCCTCATGTTACTCCCATATGAATTCATTCATAATGACCTATAATTTTTGAGGTGTTAGGATCATCCTAGTCTATCATATGTTTCCCCTCATCTTTCCTACACTTGATTCAAAGGTAACTATTCAACACTCATTGTTTCTAACATAGATCATAGCTCGTTTGAGCATAAGAGTCATTGGGAAACTTTTCCCCAATTATGTTCATGGTGTTAAGAAATTTATTTATGTAATTTTATTCACTTGGTAACAGCTATGAGACCTTAAACTATCATCTTCTACCATGATATATGTTATATGACATTAAATTGTAAATACTAGTATCCTGAGAACATGATGTTAAACTACATCCTAAACCTATGTGAGAAGCACGATATTCCCTATCTTCCAAATATGAGATTACGAATAAAAAAAATAATCATTGACGCATTACATTAAATTGTAGCCTTACCCCCTTTGGTAGACATGAGATGCCTCTTGTGGTAAGCATGAGATGAATCCATATACCTATCACATAACATAAAACTATGTGATGCAATGAGGCCTCAAATGAATCCTCTTAACATTTAGTTTCATTCTACTACCGTTTCAAATTATAGAACAACTTATGGATTGTTTACTAGTTTCATAGGATATGTAGAGACACCTATGTTTTAGACTCGGGGTACACCACATACCCGAACCTACCTCAATACCTCTATCCTCTAGAATGGGTTCGACTCCCAATAAATGATATTTATCATTGACATGCTCAAATTAATTATTGCATAAAACATATAATGTTGAGTTCCATATTAACATTCACATGACCCATATCTACACATAGACTTATCCTAGGTATATATCCGAATCATCGATAACATTTGAATGAACCCCCTAGTGGTGATGGTTCTAAGCTAGAATGGCTGACCTCCAATCCTCAGTTCACACTGTGATTTTTCTCTTGTGATATATGACAGTTCTTGTTCCCCAAACATGGTAAATAGTTAATTATGCATATTTTCACCCCATCCACGACTGATTCAATTGTTATAAATATGTTTTTAACATGGTATATAGTAGTACAATTCCATTAGTCAACCCTTTCTTGTATCAAAATCATGGAAGTTATGATTTACTATCATTTTCACCTCCTTGTTTCTTAGTGGATTTCTAGCACACTTTGTGTTTCCCCTATATGAATTCATGAATATAGAGTAAGTAGATTGATTTAATTTGGACATTTATCAACCCAATTTATCCACGCCATTTTTTCTTTCAAGTTATAGAGAGATCTTGTTAACACTCTGTTTTTTCCATAGTGATCATTAATCATTTTGTATTATGAGTCTTGGTAGGGTTTGTACACATGTGGTCGAGCTATGCAGAAGCTTATTCCAAGGTCCATGAATCATGTCATTGATATATTTGAAAATCTTTAATCTAATCACCATGAAATTAAACTATGTGAAACTCGCCATGTGACTATTTGTTAGGATCAAGGCCTAATTGGCCCCAATTCATATTAGGTTTTAATGATTTTGGGACCACATGGGTCCTCTTATTGTATTGCGGTTTAGTTTGAAATCTATAACCTTAAACTAGCTATCATCATTGTCCAATCTTTACAAATTTTAACTACAAATCCTGACATCCTTACCACATTACATTAAAATATATCCTTCGATTGAGAAATGAACACCTGATACCTCAAATGAAAAAGGTGAGATGACAAAAAATTAGTGTCCTCAGCAACCAATCTTAAACTGTATCCTTACCTGAGTGAGGGACGTAAGAATCCTTATATGAAAAATTTTACAAAACCAAAAACCAATTTAATTGAATCATGATTATTAACTATATACTACCCTATGTGATTAACATAGGATGCCTTATGTGATAAATATAAGATGAAAAAATAACATCCTTTTCACATGATGTTTAACTATATCTTTACTATAGGTAATGACCATATGATGCCGCATATGATGAATATTGGATGAAAAAAATATAATATTTTATTATAGACTATATCCTTAATCCATAAAAACTCATAGTGACTCACATGATAACTATTATATGATACATCTTTCTGGCCAAAGAGAAATCCACCATTCTAGAATTAGTCTTCCACTGCACAAAACACTAGAACTACTTGTGTATTTAATTCTATTCCTATGGGATATGGTGATATGATAAAATCTAATATCCTAGGACCATCCTCACTAGAAAATAATTTTGGGGACATCCCCCCTTAGGTTGTTGATAGTATCATCTAGTGAATTCATGAATAGGTTAAAGTGGCCCCCACAACCATTTTCAATTGAACAACCTATAGTTACAAAATTATTTATTCATCCAATTTATATCCTCATTATCTTTCCAATATAAAATTGTCCCATAATGAAAATGTTTCCCTTACACACTATCCCACCTTCTATCTCTGGCACATGACTCTTCGGATCCCTTGTAACACTTTACAATCCCATATTTATAATATGGTCAATGGTTGACCCCACATTTGTTTTCCCCATCCATGAATGGTTCGATTGTGGAACATGAATTTAAAACTCGACCGGTATTCATTACCCACCAATCAGTCACCCATATCTTGATCTATGTCTCAGATGTCATGATTTACCATACATTCTAACTCCCCTTTTTATATTGTGGATCTCAACACCCCATGTGACATAATCCCATGCACTTATATAAATTAACAATTATGTTAACGTCTTTGGTAATTACCCAAATCATCTTCTTTTGTCACTCATTGTGCTATCCCTTGTAAAAAAGATAAACTCATGAACCTCCCATTATTATCTCACTGATCATGAATCATGTGAGCTTAGGTGTCGATAATGAATTTTCTTATGGAAGGTTGTGACACACCGGAACCCCTTAAATGGTGTGTCACCACTTGGTCTAATCTCTATGACCTTAATATAATATCATGGTTCCAAGTATAATGATATTAAAATATTTTCATATTTCCCTTAGAATGTTTCAAGTGGAAGTGGGCCTAAATGGTCCTCTACTCACATCATGTTTCCACTCTTCCATTCCACATACATTCTTTTTGGACATTCAAACCCTCTTTTGTATGAAATATATAACCTTAATATTGGATCCTAGGTACTAGAATTGTGACATTAAAACTATTAGGAACCCCTAGTTAGATTGGAATGACCTTAAAATACCATATCCAAGTGGAACATATGTCTATATGGTCGAAAACCCCTTGGGAAATATTGATAAAATTTCATACTATCACATACTAGGTAACTCTCACGAGATGGGTCAAAAAATAATTTGTCAGTCAAAAGTTATAAATCTGGACGAACCAACCATAGTCCCTATAAAAAAATGCGTAAATACTCCTTAAAACCCATTAGTTCAAGAAAAATATAAATACAAATATTAACTCCCTATGTTTCATAAACTCTTATATGTTGTGATTCCAATTGTGTTTCCTTTTCATGCATCAAAATACATTGAATAGGTGGGATTTATTCATGTCACTTCCCACATCTTGTCCACAAGAAGCTAAAATATACTCTTAATGTCCTAATATCATGACATTAAACTGTATGATGCATAGTCATCATTGTAAGATATTAAAAATCATGTTCAACATATTTCTTATAAGATGTTAAAACTAACTTCTCTCCATCTTCATTTTATGGATTAAAACTAAAAATAATCTCAACATATTTCTTGAGAAACCCTTTTTCCTTTTTTGTGTTATATAACCTACCACACTATTCATGTTCCTTGATAGTTTCTTGGAATCCAATAAGAATTTCCCCATGGAAGATGAGTATAGGATTTTTTAGGCCAATATTCCCACCTAAAGTTCTCATAAACATGATGTAATAATCCTCAGTGTGTATAAATATATTAGGAAATTCCCTTAGTTCATCTACACACATCATATCTTTATGGATATGTATCCCCATCATCTTCAATACCTGAATGTACCCCAAAACGGAAATGGCGACTATAAAAATTGGCTCACCTACCGACTTAAGGGCATGCTCTGAAGATAGTTCAACATCATTTTAAAGGTAATATGTTTTAAACATGGTCAAATATAATTACATGATTATTTATCCCCATACATGATATTATGATAACAGATCATGTGTTCTGGAACAAGCTCAATAGTCATCTTTTATCATCCTTTCACCCCCTTTGTGTTCTAGATCTTGGGATTCTCAATTCTGATCCATCACCCCCTTGTTCGGGTAGAATACAACAATCCTAGAATCACCACACATGTGAACCTTTTATTGTTTGTAAGCAAGTTTTTTGTTCATATTTCCACTCACCAACTAAATAAATCCTAGTTAGGACACTCCCAATGTGATTGATATCCCATTATGATACCAAAACATCCACCCTTTACAAAACTCTCATGAAGTTGAATGCTCATATATTGTCTATTGTTTCAAATACTGAAACTAAATCATATGTGACTATAGATTTTGGTTTATTATTTCATTAACATGATCGTGATGCAGTGGGCCTTAAGGTAGGGAATTGTTTCCATCACTTTCCTAAAAAATTGTTCTTACCTTTCCTCATCATTCATATTGGACCCCATTCTAAGGGGGAGGGGGATTTTGTCACTGTAAAAATAATTATATAATGAAAAAAATTATAAATAAATCGATCAAGACTATTGTTCATTTGAAAATATTTGATTTGAATAGTGATGGGTACTTAAAAGACTTTCAAATCAAAAGATATGTTCATTTGGTGGTAGACTTTTGAAAATGGCCATAAAGAGAGAATTGAACACAATATTACAAAAAATCAAGAAACTTTATCATGGGAACACAACTGAGTTGTGTGAGAAGGATATTTTGTTCAGAATAGGGTAATATGCATGACATATAAAAAATGAAAATAAATATTAAATCAACCCCTGATTTTGGGGAGGGACTCTAGGATTCAAGTACCAAAACTCTCATTCACACCACTAGTGGTTGTGAACTTCACATAACCCCAATATCTAAAACTTTCTGTAAATTAATTTTTGAATTCCCTATACACATGAGCTTCATATAAGGATGTTTACATGTAGTGTTTTCCCTAGGGAACCCAATTTCATGAAGTGACCTTACCATAAAGTGATTATATTTTTTTGTAACTCCAAGTTACATGAATTAGTGTTATTTAAATATTACACTCATAATACATGTATAATGAAAAAGTATTTTTGTGAAAAACCAAAATATGGGTTAAACAACAAACATTTTCATGAAAAACACATAGTTACATGAAACATCACATATTTTAATAATAAAATTCATTATTATGTGAAACAGTATTCATATTTACGCTATCTGATATATTCTGTAAGCGATATTCCCTAGAATCCTCACATTGGATCATTTTCGGGCTTTGGTCCAAGGCCTCTGGAACATTCCCTTCCATATGGTCACTATCCCCCATGAAAAATGCAGGGTAACATGTGGAATGTTTTAGGTCAGTTCAATGAAAATTTTGGGTTGGGAAAAATAAAGAATCAACCTTCCATACCTATTATTACTATAAGTTTTCATACTTCTCATGGCTCCCTAAAATACCTTTAGTTGATATACCAATTTTGGTCACTTTCCCGAGCCATGATTTGAGATTCACCCCTTGGTTTCCTTTGATACGATGACTCAAAATAGTCATCAAGAATTTCCTAAAACCCCGTCAACTGAATCTTGAACAAGGTTGAACCAAAAATCTCATCTCTTACATAAGTCCCACACCATCCATTACTATGTATATTCTGCCTAGTATTCCTCACTATATGATGTTGACATATTGTATACCCTTTGAAAAATGTATAGGGTTCTTTATGTGGAAATTAGAGTATTCCGTACAAAACAAGGGTAAGATGCCGCGTTCATTTATCATGAGACTGAACCCATAGTCCTCAACACATGATGTAAAACTGTAATATACCCAATATTACAAGGGTAGGATTCCTCTAGTGACAAAAACAAGATGAATAATGCATCAAGAGTAATATTCCTAGTGTAATGATCATTAAATGGCCCCAAAAAATCCCCATGGGCCTCTTACATAGGATTAATACCGTATCAGATTCCCTAATCCATTAGTGGGTCAAGATTGTCCCATTACTTGACATTAGAAAAAAATAAATGGTCATATAGATTCATAACGCCACACACAACATCCTTTCACGTGATGCTAAATGGTGACCATAACCCATTTAATGAACATGGGATTTCCTATGTAATATGTGAAAGAATCATCATTTAATGAATATGAGATTCCTTATGCAATGAACATTAGATTCCATATATAATAATCATGATATGATACCACCAAAACTAGTGAATCCTTGTTGTGTATACCCCAATCACACTGAAGAAGCTTCTCAGTAGAACTTGAGTAGCTTCCACACATAAGCCCCAATCACAACATTGCTACTCTTATAAGAACCTTGGAAACACAACTATGTAAAACCCATTCAAATGATTTCTTATCTATAAAGACACCTTGCAATATTCCATTCGTAATCCAATATCATACCATTGATGCTCAATAGTGTCACCTCGTAATCTTCAATGTGTAAGAACTAACCACATCATCACTGCTCCTAAAACCACTTGGGGTATCCCAGGTGTGTAAGAAACATTCACATCATCAATGGTGTATAGTAGTACTAAGACATCCTAGATTTGTAAAATCGAATCAGCCCATCATTTCATCTTATATGAACATGGGAATACCATTTTCATAAGCCCCACACATACTCGATGTTTGATATTCATGTGGTAAAATTTAAAAGCCTAATGTCTATGCGGTATGATGATAAACATTATGACAACATCCTCATCACATGATATTAAACTTTAGTATTACCTTGTGCAATAAACATATTATTCTCTATTCATGGATGGAATGTGATGATTCCATCCCCCAAACTGACAAATGTGACACCTCTTCAGGAAGATCCCACACATAATGCCCATTTAATCATTCCTCATTATCATATGTGAATCCCATTCCAAGAATCCCATATTCATAATCCCCATACTATAAATATTTGAAAATCCATTCATGATATGATAATACTTTACATATTATGTTAAGACACATGGGCCACTACTATCAAACGAACATAAAATGGTGTATCAAACTACATAGGATTTGATCCATATTCCCCAATAGAGTATATAGGAAATATCCTTGAGGTTCAATCCAAACATCTCAGAAAACGTTGTATACCTTCATGATTCTCAAAAACAACACCCCAATACCACTGAATCAACATGTCCATCCTTTGGGAGACAATTAACCACAATTTAGATAATCCTACCAATGGGGAAGAACTTATCCAAACCCTCTTGTTTTATAATATTCCCACTATCTACACACATAAAAAACCACCACCCCCCCAGATGGTGAAACTGTGGCCAACATTTCCCCATAATACATCAAACCTATCTCCAACTTATCACCACAAGATATTAAATCGATGAACAAAATATCGATAGAGTACATTAAATATATGATTAAAATGCCCCAAAAAGACATCTATCTTATGACCAACCTACCAACAAAAGACATTAAATTGGTTTCCCACCTAAAATATCTACCCCATAAAATAATCATGTGATGTATTGGGTATAATACCTTAGATTCCTTATGCCCCAGGAATCAACTATCCAATGGTTGACATGGGATGCCTTGAGTCTCATTCATGAGATTCCTAAACAAATGTTATTCTATCCAAAAGTGTAAGACTTTATCGATTTCCTACAAGTAGAAAATATAGAGATTCAAAGAAATTCCCAATTTCACTATCTATGCTAGATGAACATGGTTTCCCCTTTCAGATATATGGAGAATAATTAATTGGTTTCCACCACAATATGGAACCCAAAAAGTGTTTCATGAATATGAATCAAATATTTGATGGAGATATAGTAAACTAGATGAAATATAAACAGGAATCCATACAATGGGGAATCTATATCCCATCATCCCATTTTGATAGTAGAGTGAAATTCACCATCATTGGTGACAGAGGCCAGCCGCCTTTAGAAAAAGGAATGTGGGGAAAATATTCTTGACATTTGAGCCTAGAAGGGATCACCATAAACACCAATATATGATTTAAAAAAATAAACATCCATTTTTTTTTTCTATTTTTAGTCAATGTATAGAAATAGTAGAAACTGATTCAACAAACAATGTGAGGGGAAATGTGATGACTGCACAAATGAGAAGCCTATCCAATTTAAGGAAGGATTTGGGAACATCATTACATTACTTTCTCATTTAAATAATGTTTTAAACTGAAACTTGAATAAAGAATAATTTCATAATACTATGAATAAATAGAATGTTTTAAATGATACCATTATGAGATAACGATGTCTAACTTCACGTGGTTCTTCCAAACCATTAATCATGGATTGATGGATCAATTTCATTTATAGTATCATCTTCATCATTATATGATTTAAAAAATATATGGTTATGTTGTATTTTTTATCATATGGAAGGAGCATCAAATCAATGGAATAAATATGTCAAAAATATGATTCTAGATTAAGAGATTAGAGTTCTTTATTTGAAGAAATTCTAGAAAATGTTTTTCAAAAACTATTTTCTTAACACTCTAGGATATAAAAAAGAGTGGTATATTATTAACCTCAATAAAAAGGATCATGAATAAATCATATAATGAAAACATAACTTCTCAAGATATCTAAGATACATCTACGGATTTTCAACTCCCCTAAAATTAATGTTTTCTTCTTCTTTGGTTGGATAATGTAGAGTATATGAAGATATTTGGAAATACAAGACATTGATAGATATGAGAAAATTGAATAATGTTCTAACAAATTTTAAATAGAGATCCTAGAATATATAGGGTCTCATGGGTCTTGAGATAAGATGTAGATAATGAATTTTAATCATGGAGGTAAGATAAAGAATTCTCAAGGGGAAAAGAAAGTCCAACATTAAGATTTTCAAATGTGTGAGAAGGATAATCAAAAAAATTGGCCGAACAGGACAATGAATTTTTTTTGGTGTGGGAATGAAGGAAACCAAGAAAGTAATTAATTATGATGGAATCCTACCAATGTTATAGAAAAAAGGAATAATCTTGTAAAAATTAAACCTATTGTATAATGTTTTAACTATAATGAATAATGGAACTATGTGAACCAATGCACTATTCAGTGGGATTTGGATGATTATTGATGCCAAAAACATAAATTCCTTAAGAAAAAGGTAGATATAATTCCATTAATATTTTTGAGGTGGATCTCGATAATGATTGGTTATTGGTATACTTATTATTAACTCTATGACAATGAAAATATTATTTGATTATAGTTCTACACATTCTTTCATATAACATATAATTAGTATAAATATTCAAAAACCACATGAAAACATAGAATTTGAGTTATCAGTGAAGTTGTAAAATGGTTAAATTTTTTCATCCCAAGTATATAACTCATTCCTTTTAAAACATTGTAGAAATAATTTCAAAGAAAACATTGTGATAATTTCATTAGTATAATTCGATACTATTTAGTGTATATATTTGATTTCCAAATATATAACCAACATGAATTTCCAAGAGAAGTAAATCACACATTGTGTTTCTAATAATACTCTAATCCTATACATGTTCAAGGAGTAGGAATAATCTAATATGGTTTAATCCTATCAAGAATGGATATTATTTTATTGAGATGAATCATACCCAACTCAAATGATTGGGATGAACGAAAAGATCATCAGTAGTGATATTATCATTATAATAGAATTCACTTATGTGTTTCATGATGTATGGTTGTCCCCCTAATAAAGAGGTTGAGTTATCGATCAAGATTATACTTGGATATTTTTCAATTTCTCATAATCTATATAAAATAGACCTTATTGAACATGATGATATATAGAATAAAGTTCATGATAATTTGGATAAATGGTTTATATTCCAAATTTATGACATGATCATTCAACATCATGAATCCCTATTCTTTTCTGAAGTGTATTTTCCTTAGGATGTTATCAAGTAATGATGATGAAAGGGGATATCCCCATGAATTATTTTCAAGCATCGTACAATCACTAAGAGTTCATATTGGTTCCATTTAGACCCACTAGTGATATAGAAATATTTATGGACATAATAGAGAAAGTATTTAGGGATTACATCAATAAATTTATTTTATTCTTTAGAGATGATATTCATATCTACTCTAAAAGAATATATGAGCATGGGGGAATTAAAATGTACTATTGATGAACTTTTGAAATAAAATATATACAAAAAATATAGTAAAAGTGAGTTTGGGATTGATTATGTAATATTTTTAGGGAATTATATCACCATTAAAGGGACACCTATGTATAATTAAAAAATAGATATAATTGAATGATAGATCAACCCAATATATTGGATTGAAATAAATTATTTCCCTGGATTAGTGAGTTACTATCTTCAAATTTTGGGAAAATTATCATCATAGTCAATACCACTAACTAAGATTACACAAAATGACTTCATGTTTCATTGGATTTCATAATTTAAATAGATAATTAAAGAAATGAAGAAGAGGATAATAACTTCACCTATATTTAAATTTACCACTAATGGGGAGAGATTTTTTTATCTATCATGATGAATATAAATGGGTATTGGGGTATGTAATCAAGAATGATTAAAATGTGAGTGACTATGGCTCTTGTCAATTAAGAAATAATGAGAATAACTACACAACACATGATATATAATTGGAGTACTGATATTCAAATTTATTAACTAGTGAAATTATCTTTATATGGATAAGTGTAATATATATATGTATCATAAAATATTCATTTATTAATTATTAAAAAGGATATCAATATGAGGAAACGAATGAGGTTAGTGTATATCGATGATTTTTATTTTTCAATTCATTTACATCCTCGGATGATAGATAAAGAGTAGATTCTCTTAGTATAAAGGAACCTATAACTGTATCAATGATGAGAATTTCAAGGGAACCAATCTTCTTGTATACGAATAGGATTAAAATGTGAATTTTAAAATGATTTTCATCCACAAATTCTCAAAAAACTTCTCAAACATCCATTTTTTATAAGATCATGGAGTCTTGTAAATATGACGAGGACATATACAAAATGTTAGAAAAAATAATAGTGTTAATATTTTCCAATGATAGAGTTAGAAGATTTAAAACTAGTATATTCATCCCTTCATAAACAGAATTGAAGATGGAACCTCAATATCGTTTACATATATCATCCTTTTAAATTAATATAGGAATTACTAATATGTATATAGATCTTATGAAAAAAATTAATGACTGAAAATATGAATAGGGACATTGTATTTTTTTACGATTCTTAGTATACCAAAAAGTCTGGTTTGAATGGTAGAAATATAATGTTATGTTTCAACCATTTACCATACTAGTATGGAAATGAGAAAAAATATCCATGTATTTCATCATAATAATCCCTATTACCTATAAAAAATAAAAACATATAGTTTGAGTCAATAAACATAAAAATCCAGTGCATTTGACTGCTATCATGGATGATTTCTCCCTTGATCAACTTTCTATGATATACATAAGGTATGTGGTAAGACTGGTTGGATTTATACTCTCTATTGAGTTTTATTGATGTCAAAGGCTTACCTTGAGTTTTATATGAATTATTCTACAAGTGTAAGATACAGAACTTCGCTTCTGCACTAATTTTAACCATTATATAGACGAATAGTATGGAATAAGAATTCAAAATAATAAGGATAAGTTGTGATCATGTTCAAGGGAATTTAAAGGATAATGGTATTATCACCTACCCATAATGGAGTTATCATATAAAAAAGGATTCCATTTAAGATATCAAATGGAACCTTATGATTCTATGTATGGGAAGAGGTTTCAAACTTTGAGATGATGGGATGAACATGGAGATAAGAAAATAATGGGAAATGATATTTTTCTTGAAATTAAAGATATGTTTCAAATCATTTAATGTCATATGGAAACCACTCAATGTTGAAAACCCCCTAGGTAAAAAATCCTTTATGAGACCTCAAGTTTGAGGTCATAGATAAAGTGTTCCTTCATATATAAGAGTGTAATAATTTCATGAATTTTGGTAAGAAGGGAATGAAATTTCAAAGATACATTCACCCTTCATGATCAAAAATCACATCATAGTAGTGGCCAATTGACTAGAACTTCCACATAACCTATGTAATGTAAATGATGTGATATATATATATATATATCCATATTAAAGAAATAAGTACTGTAACTATCATTTTTAATTAATCCAAAGGGGGTACCACTAGAGAATGATATTTCATATAAGGATCATCTGGTGATGATCATAGATCATAGAGATATTTTTCTTCAATATAAGATAATTGAATTAGTTGAAGTGTTGTGGTGAAATCGAATGGTTTAGGAATAATCTTGGTAACTAGAAGACGTGTGGAAATATATGTAACCTAATCTTTTTTTATGTATGAAATTTTCAAAGTAGAAATCTATAAAAAGGGGAACAATGAATGAAAAGAACGTTTATAACCAATATTATATTTTCAAATTAATAAAGTATATAATAAGAAATATATTTATAGAAAACACATTCACTACCTTTGTTATCTTGGAAAATTATAAGATAAATCCTATAGTATTTAAAATAATTTTATAAATTTTAATCATTGATAATATATTTTTTCTTTGAGACTATTGTGATTAGTATAAGAATAGGTTTACGATAAAACCTTTTTAACAAAAACAGAAAAATCTATGGCCTCAACCACTTAGTTTATACCCTATGAATCTCATTTATCATATCTTTTGAGGGAAACATCATCAATAGTTTTTCCCTAGACCATGACTAAGTCAAGATTCATAAAATAAATCATGAGAGAAAAAAATTGTTGGAGAAATACATTATCATGGAGATCAAGACCAAAACCATGTTCACCGAACCACCCCCATGAAATTATCATAATCAAACACCTTAACCATAAAAAATTTGATTATTTTATTAAGTGAAATTCATCTAGACCCTAATAGAAGGAATTTTTTTATTTTTATTTTTAATAAAATAAGGATTGATTTTTATCTTTATTTTTATGTTATAATGATTAAATAATATGTTGGATAAATATTAGAATTTGATATGATGAAAAAAAATTATAGTTTTAGATATTTATAGTTTCAATTGAGAAACAATTTTTGATGAAATGAGAAAAATTGAAATTGGTGATATTTTAATAAAATATTATTATAAAATAATATTTAGTAAATATAAATGATAATAAATTTTATAAAGTCAACGGTAAATTTTATATCTGAAAAAATGTGTATTTTTCAATAAAGGGAAATATTTGATTTAAAAGTTAAAAATATAATATTTATTTCATTTTTTTGATAAATTAAATATATTTTATAAATTATTCTATTGAAGTTATCCCATGGTGAGTTTTTCATAATATTCTAAGACATTCATATTTTGGGGTAAAAATTAAATATGGTATAAATAAACAGTTTGTATAACGAAATCATAAAAATCCCAAAAGTGGTATAATAAATAATATAAAGATTATAAATGTAAAATTTAATTTTTACCCTTTAAAATACTATGTTTTTAGGATATTTGATTAATTTTATCAACTCTTTAAAATCCTCCAAAACCAATATTATATTTTAAAGACGTAAAATAAATTATTTATAAACAGGAAAAACATCCACATCACGAAAGGTATTATTTTAAGGATTTCAGATCACATCCATATAAAATATATAAATCCACTAAATGTTGAGATAATACATGTTAAGAAACTGTGGGATACCTTTTTTGGATTACATTATCATATATAATCTAAAATCATTGTTTGGAAATTTAAAATGAATTCCCCTGTCTTTTGCAATAAAATCCACCGACCTCCCATTACTCTTCATGAAAAACCCTTGGATAATAAATTTAATATATCCATACATATATGGATCCCTTCCATGGTTCCCCTTATCGCTTGATAATCACCTCTCAAGGATTTAGATTTTCCCTCTCAAGGTAAGTGATCAACTACTTCTCCCCTTTATTCAAACATATCCATTGTATAATGCCATCAATTTTCCAATTTTTCATGTTTTTAAAAGTTTATACACATTATTATGATATTAATCATGATTAATATGTAATTAGAGTCTCATTTTAGTCTCATATAACAATTCACTGAATCTTTATATACCTCATTTGTATAGCTGAAATTTTCTTATGATTTTTCCTGATAAACATTTCTGTAGTGAGTAACCGTCCACATTTTTACTTGAGGGTATTCAAATATATATTTTTGAAAATAATTGATTGGAAATATCCATTTATGTAACCCAAAATCATTAATTGTGAGGTTAAAATTTTTGAAATATAAAATAATGTTTGGTGATCTATGATGTACAATTCTGAATGTACATAATATGAAAGTGATCAGTTCATATATATATATATATCCCTCCCGTGTATTGGGTAAAGTTTTTATCTCATGATATTAAATGAATAGTGCATGGGAGTTTATTATAATAACGTTATGATATTTTGACTTTGATATAATCATATTATCCTATTTAGGATTCCATGTTTTTTGTTCCACTTTCCTCTGTTGAGTAGATTTTATCATGTTATATCTTGGATTATTGTTTAATATTATTATATTCCACCTATTATGACACATTTATATTCATATAGAGTCATCATTAATACATTAATCATGTTAAAATTTAATTATTATCTTGTATTTATTTATATATAACCCATTTAATATGTATATCCTAATGTTATCCAGTGTTTTCTGGAGGATCCATGGAATATAATCACATATTATGGTGTTTGTAAATAATTTTTTTGTATTTCTATTTTAATTTGTTACATTATTTACCAAATTTTACAAATATAGTAGGCATCAAAAATATCTAGGATTTTTTAACAGTATCCTTATGTAATAAATCTTGAAATAATTTTTATTGATGATATGTGTTGTTGTAATTCTAGGAAAATTTCACAAAATTCAATTTCACCATTTCTTTATCAATAAAAAAAACTATCATATATAAAGAGAACATAATTCCATATATATAGAGGTAAAAACACTTTAAATTGTAAATGATATTTTAATTAACTGACACCTTATATAAATAATGTACTAAAACCAAAAAAGGATTTTATCATATAATATAATTTTTTCAAGTATGATAGACCCATAATTATATTGAAAACATCATATAAGTGGATACAAACACTTTAAATAACCCTCCTGTTTTACATAGATATACCCCAATGGGTTTCAAAAATAAAACATATAAGAATGTTTGAAACCTATGATGGTCCCATAAACAAATATATGTTTATTTATATGGGAATCCATTGCAATTTTATAGAGCCAACACTCTATAAATTACAATCTGGATCCCATTTATGTATAACCCATAATAGATCAATATATCATTTTTTTAAAAACCCTCCATTACGTTGTTTCATTTCCATGAAATATTAATAATAAAATACAAGAGTCAAGTTAAGTATATAACCATTTAGTTATACGGGTTTTCATTCCCATGTTATAGAGGTAGAAACAATTATAAGTTTCAATTAAAACACCATATGACTGACATTCATAAAAAATAAATTTAATTTATTAAAAAAAATTACATGGAATTTAGATTTTCCATTAATCTAAAATAATTTATTAATTTTAATACATTTAATTTATATTTTAAATTTAAGACAAGTTATGTTTAATTCCATATTTATGATTTTTGGGGAAACACCATTTATATTAATGAAAACACATTATTTAATAGGTCATATACCATAACCACGACATGGGATACAATCCTATAAACATATAGTATAGGTAGACATTAATGGAAATATAAAAAGAATGGTATCCATGTATTCATGCTAAATAATCAGAACATCATTCTATGTAGATAATTGGGGAACATAATCACACAGGCATGTTAAAAAAATGAGCATATTAATGACATGCCAATCCTATATGCCTAAAATAAATCATGAATAAACCTCATAACTTTCCATACTTGGAAAATAAAGAAAACATATATATCAGTAACCACAAAAAATTACACCAATCACTCAAGGTGAAAAATAATAAACAATAATAATGATTAGTATAAAGAAATTCCCCATCACTTGAAACATGATCCTTCCACCAGACATAGATTTACAATTCCCAAAAATGCACTATTTACCAAGTTATTACACATTCTTAGTCTCTTATATACTATCCTAAAATATTAATACAATGAAATAAATCTCAAATAACACATTTCACTTCCATAAAATTCTCACACTATATACAATAAGTAGACTAATTGGCAATAAGGACTCAATCACACCTCTACATATGATTGAGGATAATGAATAGTAACGAGGGTCTAAGTGTGGTACAGTGGGGGATACTGTATACTTTTGATCGGTACAAAAAATATTAGAATCCAAAATAAATTAAAGGTACTGGAAGATAATAATAACTTACATGTAAGTATAAACAATTAACAAGGATATTGCTAAATAAACCCACCATGCAGGGACATAGTAAGCCATCAAAACAAAAGGTTAATATAGATAAGTTAAAAAATTGGGATAGAATGAAAAATATATAATTAAATGAAAGGCACAACTTTTTAAGGCATAAAAAACATTCTCTTTTCCCATCTCCCATACCATGTACTTGTCCATAAAGAGTAACTACATATAGCACAATCCAAGATCCCAACCTACAACCATGAGATATGTTTTGGCACCAAATGGATATATGAACATGGTGTGAGTAAAACATAGTTGGACACCACCAATGGTGAATAATGGAAGTCTAGTCCGTGAATATAAAATGTAGTAGTGTGAATGTAATAATATAATTCAACAAATTAAATGACAACCATATCGGCTTGAGATCCACATAAAACACCTGGGAGACTCTACCGGTATCAGAATAACCCAGGATGTCTTTGGACATTTGTTATTTTATATCTAAAAAGTATAATCACTTAAATTAATCAAAATTAAATGAAAAATAACTTTGTTTTAGTCACTCTCCATTAAACAATATGGAATTTCTTGTCTAATTGTTAAAAATATATTTGTAGACCCCAGAAAACGCCTTCCTGAAATTTTCCAAATTCTTCTATACACGATCCAAGATCTTTGAACTTTTCTTAAGCTTCGATTTGGTAGGTCGTAGGGCCCGAACAGAGCTACAGAATAAAAGTTATGGACATTTGAAGTTGGGCTGGAAATCTGGTTTGCAAAGACCATTCGAAAAGCCCCCTCTGTGATCGCGGAGCGCCGTTGCGAAGTAATGAGGCGAGAGGCTCCGCGAACCCGTTTGACATTCGTGATGCACCGCGAAGACCCATCGTGAAGCACTGATGCGAAGCACCCGAGCATCGCGGTCCCATGAAGCTCCGAAGGCGGTAACTCTCCGCGAACGAATTTGACGTTCGTGAGCCTGCCGCGAAGCTCTGGAGGCGGTACCTCTCCGCGAACGAATTTGACATTTGTGAGCATGCCGCGAAGCACCTGAGGCAGCGCGGGAGTTCTGCTTCGCAACACCCCTGCCTATAAATAACCAGCTCACCCCCTTCTCAAGGAGGACAACCATGTCCACTTCGCCCCTTGGGCGGCCGAGCGGAGTTTCGCATTGCGGCTCCGTGAAGCCATGCTCCGCGAGCAGCTTCCTTCGCGTCGCTGCTCCGCAAGCCGAGACTCTATGAGTCCATGCTCCGCGAGCCCATGCTCCGCGATGCTGCTCTGTGAGACCATGTTCCGCGAGACCCCTTTGCTTTGCAAGACCCCTTTGCTCTGCGAGACCCCTTTTCTCCGCGAGACCCCTTTTCTCCGTGAGAGACCTTTGATCCGCGAACTTTTCGGGCCGGGATGCCAGAATTTTCCATTGTGCCCTTATGCGCTCCCACCTTCAACCTATGGAATACCATGATTTGATACACTCCTCCACACACCATGAAACACCTTGAGTTGATGTATTCCTCTTCGTTTGTTTCCAATGTCGTGAGTTGAGGTTATCATCATCAATTCCCCGAGTACCTTGAGTCGAACCATTCCTCAGGAAACTCCTCCAAACCCAATCACTTGGCTCCTATGCCAGGTTGAACCAGAAAGGGCCGCCCTAGCGTAAGTCCCAACACCAACCATTTCTAGGCACCTTCTGCCTAATAGTCCTTTCTACATGACCCTAAACTGTAGTAATCCTTATGTTCCAAACATAGGATGCCTCTTGTCCTATATGAGAGATGCCTTATGATCCTAGCATGAGATGCCAACAGTCCTACCTACAAGACTATAAACTATAGTATTCTCCCTATCTAACAAATGATAGGATGCCCCTTGATCCAAGCAAGAGATGCCTTATGCTCCTAGCATGAGATGCCAATAGTCCTACCTACAAGACAATAAACTGTAGTATTCTCCCTATGTTCCAAACATAGGATGCCTCTAGCTCCAAGCAAGAGATGCCTTATGCTCCTAGCATGATATGCCAACAGTCCTACCTACAAGACAATAAACTATAGTATTCTCCTTATGTTCCAAACATAGGATGCCTCTAGATCCAAATAAGAGATGCCTTATGCTCCTAGCATGAGATGCTAATAGTCATACCTACAAGACTCTAAACTCTAGTACGCCCTATATTCCTAACGTAGGATGCCTCTTGTTCCAGACAGGAGATGCCATATGCTCCAAGCGTAAGATGCTCAATGCCATGACTACAACGACATGATTCCAACGCCCCTTGGCATTACCCCTCTTGTGCGTGCACAGGTGAGGGCCTCAATTCACCAGTGAGTTGGGATGCCCTCATGGCCAGACATGAGGAAGAAATTACGGGCAGCTTCCTAGCGTAAGCCCCATTCACCATTGCCGCTCCATACCAGCATCTGGGCAGCTTCCTAGAGTAAGCCCCATCCACCATTTCCGCTCCTTAGCGGCACACCGGGCAGCTTCCTTGTGTAAGCCCCATCCACCATTGCCGCTCCTTAGTGGCACACCGGGAAACTTCCTTGCGTAAGCCCCATTCACCATTGCCGCTCCATAGCGGCACCCAGGCAGCTTCCTTGTGTAAGCCCCATCCACCATTGCCGCTCCTTAGCGGCACACCGGGCAGCTTCCTTGCGTAAGCCCCATCCACCATTGCCGCTCCTTAGCGGCACACCGGGCAACTTCCTTGCGTAAGCCCCATTCACTATTGCCGCTCCATAGCGGCATCCGGGCAACTTCCTAGCGTAAACCCCATCCACCATTGCCGCTCATTAGTGGCACATCTAGATAGCTTCCTAGAGTAAGCCCCATGCACCATTGCCTCTCCCTAGCGGCACCTGGGCAGCTTCCTAGCGTAAGCCCCATGCACCATTGCCGCTCCCTAGCGGCACCCGGGCAACTTCTCTGCGTAAGCCCCATGCACCATTGCCGCTCCCTCGCGGCACCCGGGCAGCTTCCCTGCGTAAGCCCCATTCACCATTGCCGCTCCATAGCGGCACCCTGGCAGATTCTTTTCATAAGCCCCATTAACCATTTCCGCTCCATAGCGGCACCCGGGAAGCTTCCTCGCGTAATCCCCATCCACTTTTGTGACCCAATCCAGCGGTAAGCCGTTGCGACCTTAGTCAGCAGAAAGACGTTGACATCCTCATCCAGCAGTAAGCCGTTGTGATCCTTATCCAGTGGTAAGCCATTGTGATCCTTATCCAGTAGTAAGCCATTGTGATCCTTATCCAGCAGTAAGCCGTTGTGATCCTTATTCAGCGGAAAGCCGTTGTGATCCTTATTCAGCGGAAAGCCGTTGAAATCCTTAACCAGTGGTAAGCCATTGTGATCCTATCCAGCGGTAAGCCGTTGCGACCTTATTCAGCGGTAAGCCGTTGACATCCTTATCCAGCGGTAATCCATTGTGATCCTATCCAGCGGTAAACCATTATGAACTAATCCAGTGGTAAGCCGTTGAAACCCCCAACTGGCGGTAAGCCATCATCAGAAGAACTATGTGGTCTTTGATTCCCTGCCACATGGATACTTAGGAAGCCTCTTCATGGCTCAAGCCCAAAACTATCATCATCCTTTTCCTCGGGCCTCTATCCTGGAGTAAGTCCCATCACCATGGGCCACCTAACGCGTAAGCCCCTATTCGCTTCTCACGGACGCACCCTTCGTGGTGTGATCGTCAGGTCCTTGCTGTCTCTTGTTTCTCACACCGATCATGACTCACGTGGGCTTAGAGCTGGCATTGGCCATGAAATGCCTTCGTCTAGCATGACGTTAAACTGGACGCCCTCATCTAGCATGACGTTAAACTGAATGCCCTCGTCCAGCATGACGTTAAACTGCACGCCCTCATCCAACATAATGTTAAACTGCATGCCCTCGTCCAGCATGACGTTAAACTGCATGCCCTCGTCCAGCATGACATTAAACTGCATGCCCTCATCCAGAATGACGTTAAACTGCATGCCCTCGTCCAGCATGACATTAAACTGTATGACCTCGTCCATCATGATGTTAAACTGCATGCCCTCGTCCAGCATGACGTTAAACTCCATGCCCTCGTCCAGCATGACGTTAAACTATATGCCCCCCTTGTCCCGCATGACATTAAACTGCACACCCATTTGAACTACAAGGTCTTTGATCCATGTCAAGGCATGGTACGTAGGAAGCCTCCATGAGGTTCAAGCCCACCCGTCATACAATTCACATCAAGTTCCACCTTCATCCAACATGACGTTAAACTGCATCCCAGTTCGACGGCAAGCCGTTGTCCCCACCCGAACTACGAGGACTTTGATCCATTTCAAGTCATGGTACGTAGGAAGCCTCCCTGAGGTTCAAGCCCAACAATCATTGGCCCAAATTGTCTCCTTGTCAGTGTTCCAAGCCCCCATTTTCTTCTGAACAACGAGGACTTTGATCCATGTCAAGGCATGGTACATAGGAAGCCTTCACGAGGTTCGATCCCACCACAAGTGGACCCCCGGGTTCACCTTCACGTCGGTTCACCGACGAAACCACCCAAACTACGAGGACTTTGATCCATGTCAAGGAATGGTACGTAGGAAGCCTTCACGAGGTTCCAGCCCACCACAAGTGGACCCCCAGGTTCACCTTCACGTCGGTTCGCCGACAAAACCCATCCGAACTACGAGGACTTTGATCCATGTCAAGGCATGGTACGTAGGAAGCCTTCACGAGGTTCTATCCCACCACAAGTGGACCCCCGGGTTCACCTTCACGTCGGTTCGACGACGAAACCAACCCGAACTATGAGGACTTTGATCCATGTCAAGGCATGGTACATAGGAAGCCCCCCAGAGGTTCAAGCCCATCTCCCATCGGACCAAGGTCCCTCATTTACGTTGGTTCGCCGACACCCACCGCCATTCTGAAATACGAGGACTTTGATCCATGCCAAGGCATTGTACATAGGAAGCCTCCACGGGGTTCAAGCCCACCGCCCGTCTTTTATTCATGTCAGGGTTCACTACCGTCCCGCATGACGTTAAACTGTATTCCATCAATCATTTGAACTACGAGGTCTTTGATCCATGTCAAGGCATGGTACGTAGGAAGCCTCCCCGAGGTTCAAGCCCATCTCTCATTGGACCAAGTTCCACCTTCACATCGGTTCGCTGACGAATTCCATCATCCGAACTACGAGGACTTTGATTCATGCCATGGCATGGTACATAGGAAGCCCTCCAGAGGTTCAAGCCCACCGCCCGTCAGACCAAGGTCCAACTTCACATCGGTTCGCTGATGACACCCATCGGACCAAGGTCCACCTTCACGTTGGTTCGCTGACGACACCCATCGGACCAAGGTCCACCTTCACGTCGGTCCACCGGCACTATCCCGAACTACGCGGACTTTGATTCCCTACCATGGGGATACGTAGGAAGCCTCTTCAAGGCTCAAGCCCAACTTCACTGTCGCCCCTACGATGGTCCCATTTCATTCCCCCTCCACTTCATTTATCCATCCATCACCCATCCTGATTCTCACTCGGGCCGCCACATCCCGATGGGATCATGCCATCCACCACCTCGCTGCTCCTAGCAATACCTGGGCCGCCATCCACGCATAAGCCCCAACATGTCTCCGGGTCATTGTCCTCTGTGTACACCCCGATTCATCACCCCTTTGAACTACATGGATTTTGATCCCTGCCCTCTACACAGGGTACGTAGGAAACCTCCAAGAGGTTCAATCCAATCCACTGGTAATCCATGGTGTCCCCCATCTTGGGGTGCACATCCCCTGATCCGCCCTCAGTGGTGTTCAGATCAGCCATTACGGTGTGACATCTCCCCTCTAGGGCGTGCACCACCTTGGATCCGTCCTCATTGGGCGTTCTGATCCATACATCTTCTAGGTATTCCTCCTTTGGGATATACCAATCTGATCCGTCTCTGTGGTACGTTTTGATCAGCCTCATTCTGTCTCCGTAAGACTTTAAACTCGCGGCCTACCTCGTGATAAACATGAGATGCCTGAGGAAAACCTCGGAAGACATGCCTTTGGTGTAACCTTCTCTACTAGACATTAATCTTGCAACATACCATGTGTTAAACACGGGAAGCTGAGGAAAACCTCAGATACATGCCTCGGGTTCTGCACCCTTGAGATGCCCTCTTATGAGGTAGAATACAGGTTCCCCTATGTCCACGCACCCAGAGATGCCCCGACATGCCTGATGTTGCCGTCTACTCCGACTGAAGGTCGCTACCATGTCAAGACCCTATGGAAAGTCTTGACGGAAGTAGTGTAATTAACCAGCGTCCATGAAGATATGGCACTGGGAATGAGATTCACGAACAACATATTAAATCTATGAGGGAGACCCGGACTAGGTGATGAGTTCGGAGGAGGAATCCACGGAAGGAAGAACCGACATCCCATCATCCTGTTTCGATCAAGGAGCAGACGTACCTGAACAAGGAACGAATGCCGCCTACCTTTGGAAAGCGGGAATGCGGGGCAACAGCTGCGCGTCCTCACAGACGGATGCGCGCGCCCCATCAAAATCGTCGAAAACAATATTACATGGAAATTCATGTTCATTAATTATAAATAAATAATTAGTAATTTCATGTCTATTTATTTCAAATATATGATAAGGAATTTCATGTCCATTTAATCAAAATAAATTATGAGTAACATCATGTAAATTTATTAAAAATATATAATAAATAATGTCATGTCCATTAAATTTAAGTAAAAAATATGTAATGTGATGTGGATTAATTCCAAATTAATGATAAGGTACATCATTTCCATTTATTCTAAATAAATGATAATGAATGCAAGGTATATTAAAGCTAGTAATCAATGAGTAATGTCATATCAGTTAATTCTAACAAATAATGAGGGTATCCATGAAATTTATATAAGTTAAGAATAATGTAATAACATCTCCATCATACTAAAATCATTGATATGGAATTTAATGTTTATTAATTCATTTTATCATTTTGGTCATATGGATGAAGAGTAATAGAAAGGGGGACAAGTTCATAATAATTTCCACCACATTATTTAATTATAGTCACATTATGGTGTTCATACATTTATAAAACCTTATATATAAATCAATTTTTAATTATGTTTTTACACTAGTAAGTAGGGAGAAAAATACAAACATGGGGTGGTTTAATCATGAGGAAAATAAAAAAACAAAGGATTCAATATTGGGAAGGAAATTATCCATGAAATTTATATAATAATTTATTTCATTATTCATCTTAATACCATTTAATTAAGGTATGTGTATTAATACACTCCTAGTTGTAATTAAAAACTAATTTATTATATTTTTACTAATTACCTTTTTAAGGTCAATGCAAACAAACCTATGTGTTGTTTTGTTCGAATGAAAGAAATGATTAATTGAGGGAGGTAATTTAACACACCCAAGGGGTAATCTAAGGTGAGGTTTGAAACCATTTACAATATCAAAGGGTCTAAAAAGGAAAAGTTCCCTGACCTCAACAATTAATATAAGGATTCAAACATTTTTAAGAGGAATGAAAGTAAGGAATAACATGTGGTATAATTATAGAAATTATATAAATTTTGAGACTGTGTGGGAAAATTCATATACCACTTAACTCATGATTAAAAATTTTCACTCATATAATATTCATTTTTATTTGATTCACAATGAGATATATTAGAGAAACTGAACAAACACCTTAAAAATATGGCATTTGAGCTCACAATGAATTAACATCGAAGATAAAGGGAGAAATTAGATAATGAGAAAGAGAAGACTTATTATTACTTATAGGGATCCAACACTATTATTTTAAATTGAAACAAATCCAAAATGGAGGAGATTACTCAAATCATAATTAAGGAGGAGAGGGAGATGTTCTTATGGAAAAGGCTACTAAGAAAATGAAAACTAGTATCGTGATTTTTTGTTTTAGAGGTAGAAAGGGTAAATAATTAATTGTCCCATACATTCGATTTTCCCCAAGGGCTATCTTCATGTTTTAGAATACTAGTTTCCTACCAATCAGTCCCCACTATCCACACACGAAACACGTCTTATGGTTGTAATTCATGGTTAAAAAACAATGCATAATAATTTGTGTCCCTCCTTGGTACAATAAAATCTGACATAGTTAAATAAATACCATTATACAGTTCGAAAAACCATGTTCCTATATAATTAGGATTATATGTTTCTTAGACATGATTACAACTTACTATACACTAAATGTACGTCCCATGATGTTTATCCTGAAAATGGGTTTTGGAATATTGTGCTTTCAAAACTCACATGAACTCTTAGACACATCATGGTCCTTAAACCAAATAGAAAAATAACACTCTAATCTATTACAAATATCTAAATTACATTTCAAATAACAATTTATAGTTTTTTCAATACCCTAAAATAACAACTCTACATCATTTGAAAATTTCCACCCATATGAAACCCATTATTTTATAGGTATATTGGAAATACAATAATATGGGGACATGGGTATTATTCTTTAAAAGTTCGTAAAAATTTATTAAAACTAAAAATAAAATTGGTACATAGGTATATATGTTCTATTTTTATTTTAAAATTTTATGTTTTGTATTTTGGATTATTTAAAATGGGTCAGATTAATTTGATTGAAATCCAGAAATGTAAGAAATATTCTTTATGAATCAGATTCCAGGTGTGCGGGTTCAGTACTATTATAGAGGGTATCAGAGTAATGGAAGGAATAAAATTCGTGGTAACAAAGGCACATGAAAATAATAATATTTTCTACCTTCAGTGTTGGTTTATTTTATCCTTTACTCCGTAGAATTGATTTTAAAAATGTTTTAAACCCTTTCTATTGGACATGAGATTAAATTGCAATGATGAAATTTAGAAAAGGGGGATGTAAGTAAAACCATATTAAAATTTATGAAAAAATAATTTTCATTCATTATTAATATTCATTAATAATTTTTATAGAGTCATATTCATGTAATAATATTAGGTATTTTTTTAATCAGAAAGAAATATATTTATTTATAACCAAATTGGGTTTTCATGTATAGTATGGTTTTATTTAAATAAAAATATTTCTAAATTATAGAATTTTAATTTTAAAAATTGAGTTTTATTTTTTAAATAATCATGAATAAATTATCTAAGTACTAACTAATGATAATTTTCTAAAAAAAGTAAATTTTCAATGAATAATGAAATATTATATATTTTTAAAAAAATATTTAATTTTCAAGTATTCTAATTTATAATTAAATTTTAAAATAGTGTAAAATTTTAATTAGTTTATTTATATGAAAAAATCTAATAAAAATTATTGTAATGAACATTATACATTAACTAGGTAGAAATAATTATTGGTAAAAATAATTATTTTAAATTTTTTTTTCAGCATGGTTTGCTTATTTAATATTAATTTAAATTTCATCCAATTAATTTAATTTAGTTTCATAAAATATATCCCATATTTTGTGTTAGGATATTGGAATTTGGAAAATTAGTCCATTTCATTTTTTACATTAATAATAGTCTGCATAAAAAATATTTCTCACCTCGGTAAGGGTAAATCGAGTAATGAAGGATAAAAATAACTTGAAAAAAATAATAATGAACCTAAAACATAATACTAATATACATTATGAGAGAGGATAATCCATGATCATTTGTTATTCTACTTTATGATAAATTTGTGTCATTTAAAAAAATTCATATATATTTTTTTAAACACTAAAAATAGAAAAAAATTAACATTGTTGTTTTTAAATTAATATTATATGATCACATATGGATGAAATTATGTCCATAATAAATATTAAATGATATTTTTAGCATAATATATTTTTTATGATGGAAATTTTCTTTAAATTTTTTGGGTTGAAATAATTACCCTTAACACTTATGCAACAGTTACAAAATTTTTGTGCATGTAGTATAAAATTATAGTAAATGAATTTAAAAAACATCAATATTAATATTTCAAATTATAAATATTGTGTGCAATGGATTTTGAAGTTAAAATCATTGAATAAAATTATATTATGATTAAAAATTTAAAAAATTGATAATGGGTTTATGATTCAATAAAATATTAATTGGGAATGTCTATGTTTGATATTATAATAAAGAGTTTATGGAATAAAAATTTTATAAAACCATTTACATTTTTTATCCCTTAGATATATCTGAAATTATGATGTTTTAGTACCATTTATATTACTTTGTAAACAATAATATTTTAATTTTTTTAAGAGAATCTGACCTTATTTCTCATCTTTTGTTCTGAAAAAAGGTTACTCTTAGTTCAATATTTTATATCAAAATTCAAGAATATTATTATATACAAATAAATTACTTATTAAGGTTAATTTCATGTATGTTTCAAATTATTTATGGATTAATAATAATTTTCCTTTGAAATATGTGGATTTCTTTTTGAAAAATCAAAGATATGTGTGGAGTAAGTGAGGTATTTCAGGTCTCTAAGAGCCTCAGTGGTGAAATAATAAAATTAGTAAAAATATTATAGCATGAATGTTTTTTCCTAAATAATGTAATATCTCATGAATGATATTCTATATGTGGAATATGATACAAATATTAATTCCGTAATATAGGTTTTTCCCTTGGTGTGACATAACCATTTTATGCATCAGGTGTTTAGATTATCTGTATCCACAAGAGTATTGATAAATAAATAAATAAATAAATAAATATATTTATTTATTGTCTATTAAATTTGAAATACCCAATTATCCTCTATTTAATTATTTCAATAAAAAAATCAAAGGGTCACCTACAAAACCCTTGGGATATTTATGGGATAAGAAGGAGAACCTTTTTCAAATGATAACTGACTGTGGGTTGATGGTATGGCTTCTGTGGGGGTTTTCTTCAATAAAATAGTCATTTTTCCTCATCAACGATGAGGATACATGATTAGATATTCATTAAAATCAATCTAATCTCAAGGTAGGATGTTTTTTCATTTGTATTTAATCCATACAGTGATTATCAAATGCCAAAAGTGAATCAATCAAATAAAAAATAGATATGTGGGTTATTAATTAATTCATGGGTGTTGATTTATCTTCATGGGGTTGGAATTGATAATGTTGGTTAATAATTGATTCCATTATGTTCCATTTTTTATCTATTAAAGTGTTGAGGAAAACCTAAATAGTGTCCAACATTTGTTCATCTCACTTTTGTTTCATTTTTTTCTCCCCTTATTCTTCATACATTCTACATTAGTGATCCATTTGATGGGTTGTTGGAAAATACTTGGAAATTAATCATGACACAATAATTATTGGGAATAAAATATTATTTCAGTTGGTTTAGTTTTGGGATTAAGATAAAGATTGAGGTGTGATACAGTATTATGGTTGATTTAATATGGATCAATTATTGGATTAGGGGTTTTCGTAATTGGGTTGGTGATGTAGTGGTGAGGTGAAATTAAAATCATTTCATGATCCATTGGGCAGCCAAAATCTGATAATTAATGATGCTTTTTTATTATTAAACACAAGATTCATGTTCTATGGTGGATTTTACAATTGAATAATAGGTTACTGAGGCATGGGTGAAGATAAATGGGGGTTCTTAGGTTTAAAAAAATACTCAAGTTACATGACCAAAAGGGTTTCATATGAATACAAGTGTTAAACATCTTGTGGGTTTCTTATACATAGTGTTATCTGAAACTAGAGACTCGACATTTACCCCTAAGGTAGATGATCAAGTTCATGGAAATTGATAAGTATAGGATCCTGGCTAGGTGTATGGGCACATTCAAAACACCCATGCACAACCTATGACTACCGGCACGACCAGAGTACATGGGCATGACTAAAATACATGAGCATATTCTTATTACATATGCATGAACTGGAGTACATGAAAAGACTTAAGCTAGATAATACATGTCGTGTCTACACTATACCCTCTATGTACGTTTTTTGGGAAGTTTGGGGTTATTTTCCTTTAAATGAAATATGAGAATTATTGGGGTATGTTTCCTTGGTGTTTACCTATGATGGTATATGAACAACCACTTACTCAGAATAGGAAAAGTTATCAACTCTATAGATTAGTATTGGATATGTCATCCATCCCTCTTTGTGTCCTAAGGTTTCATCCTTTATTATTTTCCATAAGACAGGTCTAGTATCATATTAAAATATTTTAGGATGGTTTATCCACAATCTTAGTGGTATACTATGGGTAGGGATAGGTATACCCCACAGGCCTAGTGTGAGATCCCATATATGTATATAGTGTTATTTTTTGTTCCAGTGAGAACTTCTTCATAGAATGGCCTAACGATCAGGACCACTCTAATGAGTTCCACTAGTTTTAATAAGGTCTATGGAGTTAGTGTTCCAAAAATGAATGTTACCTTAAATTTTCAAGAGGAATCCTAGGCTTGAAGTATGGTTGTGACGATATATTGAGACTTAGTGTCTATCATTATTATATCAAGGTTATTATTTCTATTGTTTCATATCCTGATTGACATACCCCCATGATGATAAGCGAATTACTCTCTCGATTCATTAAATTTGGTTATATTAAGGTTCCCTACTAGGTATTTTTATACTCACCCCATAATTGGAATTTCCCACACATGTCATGTATTATTTATATGACATTTCATCTTACAAAGTACTTGGTGGTCATGTAGAAGGTGGAGCATAGTTTAGCTCGATAGACAATAATTAGTTCAAAGACGTTCAAATGATATTAGTCACTTGCGTACATGAAGGTTGAACACTTAAACACTTTGGGTAGGATTATATTCATCTCTTTTTGATTTCTCATTTTTTTATGATTTTATTTGTGATATAGTTGAATTCATGATTTTTGGGATCAATTGTATATTTCCATTCAACAATATATTAGTGGTCGGAGAAGTGTGCGACTAAAGGTACCAGAAGCTATGGACTCTAATGTGTGTGTAGTCCATACTCAGTGCTATTCACCAACCCCTGGTGTATTATATTGTTGCATAGGGTTGTCACCCATAACTTAATACCATCTACGTGAGCCCTGGTGGGTCACATTTTGATAGTGACTTATTACAGGAGGGCATAATATGAATGGTTTTTAGAGATTATATGGATGTGTGGTTTGGTTTGAGATCTATGGAAATAATTTCAAAGTGTCTTAAGATCATCTCTCAATCAAGGGATCTTAATATTGATGTATTTGAAAATGTATCTATTCACTGGTACTCTAATAGCATTATTTTTCACTCAGTACATATAGAAACTAGTTGTAGAGAAAACATCAATACATGAATCATATAGGATTGAGTTGTGGTTTCTATGACCTTATTGATTTAACTATCTATATATCATCTATGACCACAACACATCTATAAATTTTCAAGATGTCTCTATGAAAAAAAACCTTCTAGCATTCCATAGTAGGATCAATATGATGATCTTCCTAGTTTTGAAGATTCAATTAGTGAGCATATACAATAGGTGGTAACTTTGGGTGGTTTTCTGATCTTACCTCTGGTTTTTACGATACTCATTGTACTGGTAATGCTAACATAGTACGTTCACAAGATGATATCACACTTTTCATTCTAGTCACATATACCTCTTGGCCTTTCGGTTGAGCTGAACCCCTAGGTTGAATAGGAATGGATCAGGGAAACTAGGATATTTTTCCACCTTGTTAAGACCCATGTAAATTATATTACATTCTTAATGATGAGTCTTATACATGGATGTTTAATGATATGATGGATTATGGTGAATCATACAAATTTTGATGAGAGTTTCTATTAGATATGGATTTAGAATTGATTTTCAGATGAGTCATAGCCAGGTATATTGAGATAAGTACTTGTCTAGCAGCTTCTAAAGATACAACAAAGAAGCATTAATATTGTATATTATGTTTCAAGGATCACTATCCTCTCATGATAATACCTATATATGATTCATAATGAATTATTTGACAACATACCTTTGAATTTGGCAGTCGCAATGATATCAAAGATGGTGTGGTGTCCCTTTTCATAAATAATTAAACTAGATTAGTTTAGAAAGACTTAGGGGTATAGAGATTTATAGATAAGAAGTCACCAATAGTTGGTGCTAGAAGTGGGAAATCAAGAGTTGAGAATTCAGTATCTGGTGATGGATGACATATTCAAGGATTCCATTATCTAAGGTGCTTCTTGAGATAGTATCTGGAAAGAGGGTATGTTGTTCAGGTCTCTATGTATGGTTACAGTTAGCTAAGGGGGTGGCGATGAAAATCTTGCATCTAGAGAGGAAATTACACATTGTATTTTATGACCTTCAATGTACCTAATAAAGAGGTTGTCGAATGACTATATGGGAATATATAGTGGATTTTTTTGGCCCAAAATGTTATTTACTAGGAACAAAATAGATTGATGGTGGGATTGAGTAGTATATCCTTTTTATCTAATAAAGGTGGTTTCATATTCAACGTCTGATTCACGTGGGGTTGAAAATTTTTGTTTCATCCTGAAGGAGTTGCACCCTACAATTGGTTGCATGAGTTAAATTCTTATGCAATATATCCACATCAAGTACAATATCCTTAGATGGTCTCCAACGAATTTATTCATAGATCTAGAAGCACCCAACGACTCTCCCATCCATAATTCATGGACCTTCTTTCCAAAGGTAGGAATTCATTGAAATATTTGGCTAATGAAACTTATGAACTCACTTTGGTCAAGAAAATGGGAAATAAAGGTCATCACACCCTTTTGGGGGGAGCTATTTCCTACTCTAGGACTGTCTTATAGATTTAACCCATGTTCATATATTCATGAATCCTTGGATCATTCCAAATAATGTGTGCGTGGGTTAGTCCTATGTCACAATATTGATCATACACATTCATGGGTTTGAAATCATCTATATGTTTATGAGGTTCTCCATTAATGAATATATATGTATATATCAGATTTTCTTTATCAATGTTACCCTTTTGCATACAAATAATGATTTCCTCAATTATTCATTGAGGCAATGTTGGTTTAAGCCTTGTGATGAGGCGCTCTAGAGATTACCATCATGCAGGGGGGGATGAGAACTATTTTGACATTGGGATCAAATCTGTAAGATGGGTTCCCTATGTATCCCCATGAGAGGAATTATAACCCATGTATTTTGGTTCCTTTTAATGGGGGCACATCACCGTTTAAGGTCATGTGACAAGGAAACATCCATTTACTTTAACATCATGTGGAAAGGAACTCTAGGTAGACGATACCTATTTAAATTTTAATGTGGGACATACACTATGGTGTCCCATGGAACCCCAAAAGAGATGTAGTCCTCTAGGATTGATATAATCTAATGGGGGATAAGGATCTGAGAACATGAGGGTGTATTTGGGATCTAGGTTTTAAAATTATGGAGGCTTCCAAAATATCCCAGTTTTTTGGGAATCAAAGAAAATATAGTTCAATTTTTTTGGACTTACACGTGTAAGCCTCCTATTAAAGGGGAATGATTTTAGATTACATCGAATAGGAGGCCTAGATGGATTTGGTTTGGGATTATACATTTCCAGAAGGCCCACCATGATCGATGTTCAAGCTTTGATGAATCCCATTAAAGGGGACTTTATATGATTATGTATTATGAATGGAGTTAGCTAGTTTTATTTATGGTTTGGGCTTATATTGGTAGGGTAATCCCATTTGAACTCAAACTAAGACATATATCAACAGAGAAATACAGTTTTGGAGTTTGGGGTCGTGAAAATTTCATGATCACCAATCAATAGTAATTTCACATGAGTTGTGGTTAGTGTGAGAAACAAGAGGAATCAGTATATTTGATTATTTTGCAACCCCCCCCCCCATATGCTGATAGATGGTGCCTGATCCCAAAGAGGTAAAGATATGGGATTTGAGTGATCCCATTTCCACTATCGTTTTCATTTCAAGGATATCCATGTTTGAAAGACCTATCTTGATACTACCTAGGATGAGGTGAAGGGGATAAATAGAGAAACCTCCTACATGAAGAGCTAGGGGATTATATTAGTTGGAGTCCCCTAAAATTTGTTCTGAGAATGGGGAGGGGTGTTTTTCACTATCAAAAAAAATGCAAGCATGACCTCCTATGATTTGCAATGGGCCTCATCAAAGGGAAAGGCCAATTATTCCCCTTTATCCCTAGATCATGGGTGTTCACATGAGTATCCCTAGGGATGGAACCTAGGTTACCAAGGGAATTTAATAATGGTGACATTCCGAGGGTCTTCCCTATTATGGGGATTAACCACATTACTCTACCTACTATAGATATGTAAACTCGGAAGGGCACGTTGATGCACCCGATGGTTTCGTTAAACAAGTACTGTGGATTTGGGAGAGGATTTAGACTTACTCTATTGTAATGGCTTACAGTGGGACTACTAATGATATGATGGAGACATAAGGGAAGGATTGGAGTGAGAGGATAGAACACCCAAATATACCCAATTCTATATAGCATTTCCTTATGTGGGATGGGGTTTCCTCCACATACCATGGTGGTATGTGGTTGAGGGAGTTTTCCACAAACCAAGGTGGTGTACAGACTAGGTTTTGATCCATGTAAAACTTTTCTATATGGGTTCAAGTTATGTCTATGTTTAAATTCGCTATGTGATGTTGAGTTCCATCCATGTAGTAAATTTCTAGGTGGTACATGGTACCTCCAACATAGATTTTTTCTATGCGAGATCTCTAATGGAAAATGGGGTACTGGTTTTACTATTGTTGGGAAATTCATCCACAAAGGACATTGGGTTCTTAGTTTACCAATTAGTAAGATCTTTCCTCCTTTAGTACTATGTGGCATGTTATACCTTTATTGAATCATCGATGGAGTCCATCTTTTATGGTGCTCTATTATTCCATACCTTTATCGATCGATCCCTAAAAAATTCCTCCTCTTTTTCTACATCCTTTTTTGATCACCTTGGGTGTCCTTTTATAGAGTGGTGGAGGAACTGGATCAGGGGGCTGCATAGCGTCTTTTGTGGAAGCACATGGATGAAAAACCAACCTGAGGATGACTTGGTCAGTGGGAGAATAAGGTTTCATCGACAGCGGTGAGAATTACCACCTTGGTCACATGAATGAATTTTCTTTGTTCATGGGATTCCATTGGAATTTACTTTCCGATGACCTATTTGGATTTGCAGGGGATTCCATGTTTGGGGATAATTTATCCAGCTTATTCCCAAAGATAGTTTATTTTATGGAGGGACATCATGCATGGTGTAATTCTATGGAGGAATCATGCTTCACTACACATTTTTCTTCCTTTTCCATTATTGTATTGTTTGTCAAATTTCTATCAATCCTTCAATTAAATCATTTTATCCTTTTCCAAATCAAAAGGAATATTTTATTTCTCTTTGTAATTTATTTAGGAATCAAAAAAGGCCCCCATTTGTAATGGGATCTAATCAGGATGAATAGGAGGCTATTCCAATATAGAAAGAAGTCATATATTAAACAAGTTTTCAATATAAGGGTGGACCTATAGAAGAGGAACAATCATATAAATAGAGGGGACAACTAATTTTTCCTCTATTTTTTTTGTCGGTGAACAAATCTTTCTCGTGAATAACTCTCAACTTCATTCTTCTACGTACTACATACCTTAGATGAAACCTTATTATGTGAAAAAAACATACAATATGTGTACTAATTTTTTGAATATAAAAATGGTATGATTGGTTTTCTATATAGTGGGGTTTTGTGAGTCACATTCATATTCCTTCAAGTAATAATTTTTAGGCTAGTGCTTTATAGGATAATACCTCACAAGCTTCTCCAAACAGTCAGTTCATAGATGGTGTCTTTTGCAGACCATTCATTCATGAGGCTTTTAGTATGTTGCCCAATTGTAGTCCATTTCCAATTTTGTAGCCTAATTTTTTTTTTCATTGTATTTGGATAGATAAATTCTAAATTTATCTATTTCATGTTTCAATTAATGTGACTAGAAGGATGGAAGCCATGGCCGAAAACATTGAAGATGAACTCCATTCTCACATCATCCCTCTAGAGGGTATTCTAAAAGACCACCTTTTACTTGAACATATTGCCTATCCCCTATCTAGATAGCTTTATCTTTATAACATTTGTATTTAAGATGACACTACTATACCATCGGTTGACCAGATCATCCTTAAAATTTTTCTTAATATGTCTCAAGAGTGTGATTGATGAAAGGATTCTTCCATGGGGGAGATCGTAAATTCTTATGGGCCAATAAGACATATAATATATGAATGGATCCATATGAATGTAGAGTAATAAACATTGCCATTAAAATATTTGGAGTAATTTACTAATAAGTATCCATCCATTGTCAACCTTTCATGTGAAAATCCTATTGGAGGGTGGAGTTCAATGTGGGATCTGTGATCTGGAGGGTGATTTTTGGATGAATGGGCTTTGGAATTCTTGGTTTATCAATAATATTTGGAATCTCCTAATCCATTGGAGGATATAAATTTATACCTGGTAGTTTGGGTTTCCCAATTTGAAATTTTTTCACTGGGTGAGATACTTCCTGAATTACTAAGTCACATTTATTTAAGCACCAATACCTTCCGCTTTATCTCATGGTGAAGTGGGGCTCAGTTTATAGTATATCTTTTAGATAGGGTGATGTACCATATTCAGAAATATTTATGATGGATTTTTGTTGGTGGCCAACACATGGGGAAATGTTGAGCATGTACCCCTTAGAGAGAAAATTATTGATCATGTTAGAGAGACTATTTGGTCAGCATCTTCATGCTGCCTTACTCATTTTGTTTAAGGACTAGAAAGGATTATTATTATAGGTGAATAGACCAAAACCTGAAGTTCATTTTATCCAAAAAATCCAACCTATAAATCACAACATATCTTAGGTTCATACTACGCTACCCTCAAGGCGTGATGATATACCACCCAGGATTATGAAATCTGTTTACATGTATATTTTAAGCTCATATTATTGGGTTTGTTTACCATGTTACTAAGTGTTTGGATTTTACAATCTCTTGAAGTTTATACTATTATTAGAATATTCACATTGATGTTGAAATCTAAATTGGCTGAAGGATGACCTATTAATTTTTCCATTCCAACCCTTGCTCGAATTTATGAGTTATTAGGGTAGATACAAGAAGAGACACTAACACATATTCTTTGTTAGATATATCTATTTTTATATATCTGGATAAAAAAATGTTTCTCCTATTAGGAGTTTTGATAGAAAAAATAGTTCATTATTTTTCCTTCCACCCAGATGTACACTACATTTCTGTAGTCTGAACAAATTCCCTAAATGTTGACAGTGTAGTTAAATTACTGGGTGACTTTCTTTCATTACTATTGTGCCTCATCCAACACCTCATGGAATAGTGGTCGATGATGGGAGTGACTCTTAAAAAAATGGTTCTCACATTATTACATTGTGAGATGGAATCTTGATTGCTTTTATCGACATATTAACTATTTGTGAGTTGTATTGTATTTATAGGTTTTACAGGAAATTCAAATGCCTGCAGCATGTCACACCTCTCCAAGTTACCTAGGTCAAGTGAGAATCCAATCTGGTAATCCTTCACCAATTATGGTTGATGATGGTATGAGTGGATTCTAGAACATGATTCCTTATTCCCCCCAAAATTGAGTCATCTCACTTATCATGGGTGTATTCCCAATGATGGGTGGATTATTACTCTGATGGAGTATTGGAATGGTCATTTTATGGGTGCACAAACCATTGGTTTTTTCCAGTACCATACTGGTTATGTCATTTTCCTCTCATCCTATTATGTGGATGCGCTATGTCCTCTTTCACTTGCACTTGTATGGTACCTCATCCACACATACTATCCCCAGGGAGATTGAATCAGACCCTATATGTATTGTTGATCTAGTCTATGGTCTTACTCAGGCCATTCTATGTGGGACATAACTTAGCATTCACAAAATCTTAGTCAACCCTATGAACGTAGCTTATGAAATTGAAACACCTTCAAGGAGGGAGGATTATCTTTCTTAGGTAACACATTATAGGGATTCAATATCTACTGTGATGGCCTTTAAAAATTATATACCATTTGTATAGGAAAGACATAAAAAAGGATTCAATTCCATTAGGAGACACAGAGTCATGTAGAGACGAGTATGGCTTCAAATCATTACTATCATCACGGAAACTCCCAAGGAAGAATTTACTGATTAGGGGAACACACATTGATGATTTTTCCTTGACATCAGTTTATCTAACATCGAATTTAAGCACATAACAATACTTCCATACCAAATAATCAAATATTGAGATGATCTAGAAGCCCATGAAGGTGACCTAGTCTAATTCAAAACATATGTTCATCAAATATAGACCTTTCAGGATATCACTGAGGTGTTGTATCACCTGGTGGCTATGGAATAAAATTCTTATGACCAAATGACTACCCAAATAAAAGATTAGTGGGAATGAAAGTCTCATGCAGCTATGATGAAAGCACAATTTTCATACACAACTACTATCTTTGATGGTATTAAACAGAATGTATGGGATATCATTGCCGTTGTTAAGAAATTGAAACAAGTGGATGAAGATGAATATGAATTAAGGATTTTTTTGAACATTCCCTTGATGGACCGTGTCATATAGTGGTCATCCTACTGACCCAATTGGTCCAGGATTCTTTCTAATCATTCTAGTCTATTTATAGACCCCCATTTTTCAACATTAGGGGAAGGCTATAGAGTTTGGATAGTCCTCTATTTCCATTCAATATAATAGGAACATATATGTTGTCTAGCGCATCTCTTTATTTTCCCACATTATTAATTTATTATTATTGATCATTTTTTGAATGAAAATCATCACCAAACACTAATTTGAACTATGATTCAGGGTAATTAATTTGAAATAATCAAATAATGTTCTAATATTTTTCTGATATGAGGGACTTAGTGAGCATAACATTACTATTATTGGGATCGCATGAAATAACCTAAAATATTCATGTTTTTTAATTCATGATTGATCAATATTTTTGCTAACCCATAAAATTTGTTGGTCTAGTGAGCTGATACTCAGCTATTACCTAGGGCACCCTCTTTGTGTTTTCATCCATGTGAGTTTCATGTCTCTTTTCATGGAATGTTTAGAGGTCTGCAAGCCAAACTATAATTACTAATGTTTTTGGTCAAACAACTTCGACCATGAATTTTCCGGGAGAGGGCCCAACATATAAAATTGACATAGAATATTCTAATATTTTTCTGACAAGAGTGAGGGACTTTTATTACCTCTATTTTAAGGATTTTGCGGTGTGATGCATGGTATGAGGCATAGAATCCATTATGGCCTACAAAGGGAGGAAGAACCTCTCCTAAGGAAGAACTTGTCTCTAGTTGGAATACCTTTTTTGGGAAACATATGTATAGATTATAGGTTATATTGTGAATATCCATGTAAAAGTGTCGTTAGGACACTGACCATCCATTTTTATGGCCATAGTTATTTCATGGAACTTGGGATCCATGAGGGATGCCTTGTCCAAGGAGTGTTTTTGAAAAGTATGATTGAATTCATGTCAACCTTAATCATGAATGGAAGACTAGTCCTACATGAATTAGTCTTGAAGAAAAGAGATTCGAATCATGGTGTTGTTAAATGTTTTGGACCCAAGACTTTGTTAGATTTTACCCATTTTTTATAACCCAACAAACGGTAAATAATTTACCCTTATCAAGGTAGTGTGAACTACATGTGAGCCTCATCCCGATTGGTGAGGACTCGGTAGGTGCATCCAAGATACCTAAGATCAAATATGGGTGGAGGAATATTTCCAGGGGTACTATAGTAGTACTGTAGAAAGTACTGTAGCATCACTATAGGAGGTATTGTTCAGTACTCTAGCAGCCAAAACTATTCATCCATCTGGACCATTGGGACACTAGTTCGGTCCTCGGGTCCTGAAAGGATTTTGGGCCACCCATGGCCTTTGGGATAGTTGATTCTCAAGGTCTTTGGGCCACCTTAAGTCTTTTGGGCCACCCCAAGGCCTTCAGGCCTCATGAAATGTAGATGTACCAGTCAGACTATAAGTGACAAGGCTTTAGAGGATGATTCATGGTAGGAGCACTCACTGGAGAAGAGATTACTAGAATTTGAAGAATGAGAGGGTATGACTTTGCCATCGGAACCAGTTCTATGCAAAATTGCATTGAACAGCTAGCTGACCAGCCCTGGGAAGGTAGAGTGCTGATATCATGACATATGCTGGGGAGGAGAAGTTCCATGCTGTATTGTCCGTGTGATTTATTCTAAGACCTAAAGGGAATGTAATTGTATCTAAGCCTTTGGTCCTTTTAAGGGTTCCACCTCACCCCATGAAATGTTGATTATAAAAAAAAATAAAGCCTTCAGGCCATTTTGACCAATGTAGTGTGAACAGGAATGTTATACTATATTAATGCAAGAAGGTGTATAATATATTTAAACTATAATCTGGGAGAATTTTAAATCTAGGGAGTGATATGTGATTTAAATTTCAAAGGGTGTAATATGGTCATAAAATCCTCTATTGAGGATGATCTTTTCCCAGGTTAACGTGACTTTTTGGTGAGAAACTTATGCAGAAAATCTCGGGAATATTGTGCATAGTTAAACAATGTATTCCTTATGAAACTGACATTCCATTTTTGGATAACCATGTATGATTATGGGGTTTTAAAAATTAATGGACACAGAGTATGGTTTCTGAAAAAGAGTGTTCTATAAAATGAAAAATGGAGTTTCAATTTTGAATTTCCTAGGAATAGGTGAAGATATTTTCCCCCATATAGGTGTAAGGAGGTTCCCTATAACAGTACGACCAGTGTGTGTGAAGGGGGAATTTATTCCATATTTGTACTCAATATATGATATTCAGGAGTCCCCATGTATCCATTTACAATAGTAATTAAATAATATGTAAATCTATTAAGGATTAACAATATGCGGATTTGATTCACACATAGGATTAGATAATTTCCGTCTTGGATATGAGCTCACCAATGAGGTAAGACTCATATTAGACTATGTTGTGAGGTTTTATTTCATTCATAAGAGCATGGATGAAATATTCTTTTATGTGTGTATTCCAAAGGGTGATCATTAGGCATCATGCATCATGAAGTTTCAATGTAATGTGACTAGAAAATTAATATTAAATCATGGATTAACTGGAGGATAACATGTTCGAGATGTCCAAATATGATTAACTCATGAGTGTGAAGGAAATTTAAAACCATGGTTGGGATGGATCTCGAATAAAGAAAAATGAAATAGGTCTTGAAAGCCATTGGGAATAAAAAGGTTAGAAAAGCCTTTTCGGAGGAAGAATTTTCGTTCGGTGGAAAACCCCATTTTTTTGTAAGAAAATTATGCAAATCCCCTTTGGAATTTTATTTATTTTCAAACAACGGTTTCCCCTTGATATTGAACATCCATTTTTGATGGATGTGGAGGTTTTTGAAAATCTAAAACCACTCAATGCATAGAGTTTGATAGGTTGAAAGGACATATCTATACATATTAGAAACATTCAAGCTGTGATTACCCATGTATTTTGGAATTTCCCCACATAGTCTAGATTCATACATATGGTGGGGAATTTTGATTCCATTGTTAGAGCTGATCCTATATTTTAAGATTTTAGTTCCTTGAATTTACTATCCTTTCATAAGATTGGTTCATACATAATAAGAGGGGAATTTTTTCTATATATATTTTCTGTGAGGGTGGATATTCCTAAGAACTTCCTTATAGGCATCACTACGTGTCATATATGTACATGAATCAAAGAAAACATAGTTCTTGGGGTACTTAGAAATTCAACATCATGTGGTTAGGTCCCAGTTGATCTACGACAGCTCTCTAAGGAATCCCTTACCGAGGTCCCTAAACCCACATGTTATATTCTCAATTGTGAAAAACAAGAAGAGAATAAGGTTTAATCCACCACATAGTGATAGTGTAATAAAGGAAAGCATGATTACCATTCAGGGGACATGGGCCATGATGATGGCCAAGATGTCGATACGTATCATGTATGGACAATAATTACGCCATATGTAGTTCAGTACACAACATGGTGGGATACCGGTGATGAAAGAAATTTTCTATCAGGTGAGAACACATTATGATATACATTTTAACATCATACATCAAGGACATTTTGTTCATGCAATTTAATGTGATGTATTGAGGACGTAGATTCAGTGTTGTTTACCATCGTGAAGTGAGGATATAGATGCCATGTATTTTACCATTATATGATGAGGATTCAGATGACCAGGAGTGAAGAGGGTTCATGTGGTTAGTCATTAAATGGAACTACAAATAAAGCTTGTTTGTAACTTAGGAATAAGTCCAAATTTATTTATTTATATAAATTCCCCCACATAGTTGTAGCCCATACACTAGGGGAGAAATTTTTCTTCTTGGGGTGGCTGAACCAAGAAGAAAGTCCAGGAGTCTCTACGTATACTATGAGGGAAATAATCATGCCTATCACAGTTCTACGACACAACATGATAGGTGAACAATGCCGGAGGCAATGTCCTCTCAGGAGAGAACACCATTATTCTATGTATTTTATCATCATAGATAAATGAGATTTTTTCCATATAACATGACATCATGTGGTGAGGAAATTTTGGCTATGTAGTTTAACATCGTGTAGTGAAGATGAATTGGCCATACAGTTTCACTTCATGTTGTGATAAATAATAGGACATGATGTTTAACGTCATGTAGTGAGGATGAATTGTTATCAAAATTATGTGTAATAATTGGATAATCTAGTTGAGATACTCTGGCATACCCCATACGCAAGTGAGGGATAATGTGTAAATCATGAATCCATGGTATCTCCGATGGTGAGTTATGATATAGGGATTAGATGAAATTGAGTGTATGAAGGTAGTAAAATCCTTTCATAAGGAAAAATTTCCATTTGGATGACATGCATTTTTATATGTACAACTTATGCAATGCCACACGACCGTATTGTACCTATCCAAATAATGGTTTCTTCAGGATACTGAACATCCATTTTTGGTGGTTAGGGGATGATTATAGGGATTTGAGATTTCCTAGGGCATGGAGTTTGATGTATATAAAGGGGATACCAGAGTAAATAGGAAAAATCGTAACCATGATTAGCTATGAAATATACAATCTCCTACATAGATTTGACTTTCACTTTGGAGGGCATGACCCATTAACAATTCCTTGTTGTAGGTATCATGTTTTAGACTCTCCTGTATATATTTTTATTTACTGGAGATTAGGGAAATTCATAATTTTCTTTTTTTGTGTGGATAGATAAAATCACAATGTTCGTTCATTACTATGTATCTCATTATACTGAGAATCAAGATACATGTAGTTCTTGACGTACCTTGTAGTTTAATTTCATGTAGTTAAGACTTCGACTTCCCCAAAATGGATGGGGAAATAATAATTTTACATTTAAGGTCATGCCACTATGACCAGGGAAACCCTGCTACAGATTGATATGCCTTGATCATATAGATAATTCACTTGAAAACCCCTACTCCCACTTGAGTTGTTCTCATTCTGAGAAGTAGGGGATGGTAGAGGTGTATTCCACCACACAGGATTAATATAAAAGAGGATATGGGAATTTTACTTCTGGTGTTTTTTAGTGATGGGACCATATTTGGAGATCGAGGAGCCACCATGTCTCTCGATGAGATGAGAATCAGATGTCATTCTATGAATTTCATGCTCTAGTTAGAACCATATGTATGGAAGGGGCATTTTTTGGATGGCGGTTGGACCATGATGTAGAATCCAGGCATCACTATATATCATGTGTGGGAAGGAATCCAGAAAAATATAGTTTTAGAAATTGGTCTTTCTCTATAGGCATGGTCAATACAAAGTGAGAGGGGAATTGTTTTAAACCATTCATTTGAGGTGACATGCATGTGATGTACCTTTATTCTCTTTTCGTGTTGGGGAAGTTCTTACTAACATTCCCAAGCACACACAATCTATGATCAATGTGAGAATGAAAGAATAACAATGATCTCTCTCACAATACAGAGGATGTGGAGGGTCAAACAATGGCATTTGATATCACATGGTGGCAGGAAAATGATATAGGATCTAGGAATATCTACGTATCCCATTAGAAAATGTGAATGAAGTGATACATTTTTCTATGAACATACCTCACTACATTGGTTTAGTCCATTAAAAATATGGGGGAACATTTTTTTAATGTTTTATGTTCTTGAAACATAGTGTCTAAGAATCACTACATATCTCGACGAAATGAGAATCCAAAAACACGTAGTTATGGATAAAGAGATCTCCCATGTGGATATGGATTTGACATTAAAAAATGGCATTTTCCTTTATGTTTCATAGATCAGAAAGATAAGAGATGAATAATTGACATGAATTCAATAATCCCAATATAGTTAAACATCATGTGGTGAGGAAAGATGATGGCATGTAGTTTAATATCACATGATAAAGGCATTTCATCCAATAGTTTAACATATTCTGATTATAAACTTTTATCTATTTAGTTTAATGTCATGTGGTCAGGATCTCTTGGCCATGTAGTTTACTATCAGGTGGTCAGGGTGATTTTTTTTTGGCTACATGAAATATTTCTTCAAGAACCATGCATTGGTCGTAGTTGTAGTAAGATTCCTATATATTAAAATCAAAGAATAAGCTCCATTGCTGTGGAAATTGTGTTTGATATATAGTCCTTCCCATTTTGGTTCCAATTTTGGGGTTTTCTTTCCAAGTTTCATCAATGTTTTGAGTTCCAACCCTATTTCTATTTTGAGGAAGGACTGAAAGAGAAGATTTTTGTTGAAGGCTCATGCAATCCGGTTTTGGAAAACATCGACATGGTGAATAGAGTGAAATATTTTCTCATCCAATCATTCTAAATAACCAAGACTTTTTGAGATTTCTTATCTATGAATAGATGAAAAGAAATGGAAATGTGGAGAGAGGGAAACTGAACATTGATTGGTAGAACCATTGATGTCTTATATATTAATAAGCATAGGTTTTCTTGTGAGGTAGTGAAAGTTGTGGTCCAGTAATCCCATAGATCATGGATTAGTTTGTATGACCATAATTTCTTATCCATGGATACCGTATTCTAGAGCATATTGGATTGGATTTTGATGACAGACTCTATCTATCTATTTTCTGCTACATGGTCATGGGATGAACGACTGACCTCAATACCATACCTTAGATATATAATCTCAAACCTAATAAAGTAGAAATTTGTTTCATTTTCTATAAGTATTGTTTGAGGGACACCAAATATAGTGTTGATGTTTTATTTAAAAAAATGACAATTGTTCTTTCTTTGACCTCAAGGAGGGGTACAACATCTGTCCATTTGAAAAATATGTCAATCGCTATGATGATATACTTAAATTGCATAGCCATAACAGGAGGGTTTTGTCCCATAATGTCCATGCCTCATATAGAAAATATCTCAGAGTACATAGCTTTGTTGAGTAACTCTGGGGTTTGGTGCTTGAAATTCTTATGAAATTGATTGGAATGGAACATTTTGGTGATGTTTTCACAAACCCGCATCATAGTGTGCCAATAATACCCAAGCCTCTGAATTTGATAGGAGAGCTTGGGTACTGATTGATGTTCCCCATAAGCTCCAACACACACTTCCTTCATAAGGTAGTGGAATCTTTTCCATCAATGAACCTAAGTATAACCCCATCATGGATTCACTTATAGAAAAAATTTGTAGATTTGTTTCATCACACATAAAAATGTTCACTGCCCATATCCAAATTTTCTCCCTTCCAAATCATTCTTATTGGAATTCTCCCTTTTTATGGTAATATTCAATGGTCGTCACCCAGTTGGTAGTAGGACTATATAGCTCAAAGATGGGACTAATATCATCGATTTCTTCCATTTTTGTATGAATAAATGGAAAGACCATGAGACTGTGGGAAATGTTGATAACATATTCTTCCAAGTCTAGGTTAGATTGATATGTGGATAAAATTCCTAATGCATTAGCCAGTAAATTGTATGATTTGGGGACATGAGTTGAATTTAGATATGAAGGGAACAGTTCCATTAACCCTAAAAGGCGATCAAACAAGTGGATTAGCTCTTCCTTTTTGATAACATATCCACTGGGTAATTTCCTTACGACTAGTTATGAATCACAATTTATCTTCAAATGTTTTACTTGTACATAATGTTCAAGTTCTAGGCCTGTAATGAGATCCTGATACTATCCTTTAGTTTTTTAACCCCTCTGATAGTATGATGGAATATGGTAGGACATCATTTTCCAGAGATATTAGTATGACTCCCAGTCCCACTTTTTTTAGAATTGTGTTTACCATAATTTTTCCTACCAGACTATTAGATGTGCGATCAAAATGCATATCCCTTGTTAGGGAGTCCTCTTGCACAGAGAAAACATCCTCATCGGGTAGTTTAGTGTGTAGTGGGGCCATTTTTGTAAAGGGGTGTTCTTCTAGAAAATATTCTAATGTCTTGACTTTGATGGATTTCTGAGGTATGACCTATATATCAAACTTCTACAAGATAACCTCCCACTGTGATATGCTTCTAGTACGCATTAGAAATCTAAGAATATACTAGAGTGAGGTGCTACACGAGACCAGGTGGACCTCGTGATTCTGCAACTAATGATGTAGTTTGTAGAGAATGAGGATTAATGTCAAGTATCTCTTCACTATATTTGAATAATGAGTATAATAAAGAATTATTGCCTGGTTGAGATCATATGGGTTTTTATCTCCTACGACATCATTCTTTGGTGTGATAAAGGCATCTAGTGTCTATTCTCAGGCAGTCACATAGAGAATGAGTGTTCTTCCTTCATTAGGTGGCATTAGCACTGGTGAGATTAAGATAAATTTCATGATATTTTTGAACGTCTTATAATAATAGTCAGTCCATTAAGTGGAAACCCCCTTTCTTATCATCCTGGTTAAGGGAAACATTTCTCAACAATGTTATTTTTAAAGTGATAAATGTATGCTAGGTGTCCTTAATGTCCTCTCAGCTCTGTGAGGTTATGGGGAGGTGAAATTCCAAGGATATAATTCATTTTTTTTCATTGTAAACATTGATGACATGATGGCGTATGATGGAGCAGAGGAAATTACCTAAGGTAATGCCAAAAGAACATTTTAGGGGGTTTATTTTTAGGATGTGCTATTGTAGTTTTTTGGAAATGAATTCAAGAATATATAGGCGATCTGAACATTTTTGGGATTTAACCACCAGGTCAACAACATAGAATTCAATGAACATTACCATGCATGGTTTGAGGATGCGATGCATTATGTATTGATATGTGGAACCAAAATTCTTCAAACTAAAATGAATTTACTAATAGAAAAATAATACCTAGGGGACTTAAAGGTAGTTTCCTCTTAATCATATTCATTTATTCAGATTTGGTTATATTCAAAATATCCATCCATAAAAGAGAGGGCATGATATCAGGCAGTTTCATCGATCAATAGTTTTTTTAGCAGGATTAGGAATTCATATCTCAGGATGTTCGGATTGAGATACCTGAAATCAATGCAAACTATAAGGACCTGGCCTTAAAATTTTACTTAATATTGAATTTTTTAAAATAACACGCATTATTAATCATTGATGATATTTTTTAGTTTAGAGTTTTAGAGAATTAGGATACCTTACATACACAACATAACACAATCATTCAAGAGGATACTACTAAAAATAGTTTCCATTTTTTTTCAAAATATAAAACATTAAAACATAAATCATGCTTTCTTTGACAACACTCCATATCAAACATAATAAATTGCTTATTTCTCTTACCCATCCTTATATCCTGTGAGAAACATTTTTAAAAAATGGGTGAGTATGAAACTCAGTAACAGATATAACGATTGAAAGGGGTAGTCATGTGATAACATAAAAACAAATAAAACCCATATTATAAAAACTATAATGAATAGAATAATCATGTTTTTTTACTTGGGACATATTTACCATATCAATCTTACATTCACCATTACACATGGAATAAACTTTTGGTCAACTTCCATCTCCGGAGTACCCAATCCATTCGAGAGCTATAATGGGGATCACCCGTCATATCTTGAGCTATAATGGGCTCAATCCAACATATCTTGAGCTATAAAGGGGATCAAACCAAAATAAATAATGTCCAAGGAACATATAATGGTAATAAAGTATCTTGAAATCAAGAGAAACTTCTCATGCCATACACAAAAAAACAATCCTTTTGAAATTTATTAATGAGAGTTTTAAAAGGATATTAAAAGGACAGTCCTTTAAAATATAATTGGAGTGAGAATTAATAGAATTGAATGGATATGTGTATAAACTATAAATAAACATAATGAAATAAAAAATATACAAAAATTCATTACACTAGTAATCTTAATACTATATAATGAATAAAGGAGAAGGTTTACCCAAAGAATAAAATTTGGGTTAAAAATTCAATTACCTCAGGTTTGTCTTATTTAAAACATATTTAAACAATATAAATAATGGATAAAAGAGTGTTATTAATATGTTATAGAAACATATACATATTTATAATATCTTATATTATCATTTAATTACAGCATTTCACCCTTAAATTGTTAGTATTTTGTTCCTTGCATTGTTTTGGGTGTGTTTCTTTACCTGATTTTCCATGACTGGTTCATGATGGATATTCCTGTTGATTGGAAGTGAAACTCCAGAATTGGAATTGAATGGTATTTTAATATTTCTAGTACCATAAATTATACCATTTTTTATTTCGAGGTATTATATGAGGATGATTCCTATGTTAAGACATTAAGGATCTTTATTTAGATCATTTTAGTGGTTCTTTGATAAAAACAACCTCATTTTGTTTAATAAAATAAAACCATGTATAAAAAAGTATTACAGAACCATGGATGATATAGAATACATTTATTATAACCTGGTTCAACTATAGAAATGGTTTCATGACTAGACTTGAAATAATTAATGTAAATTAAAATTACATCATCCACGATGTGGGTAATTCGACACATCACAGACAATGTTTTTAGTCCTTGAATATGAGGAAGATGAGAAGAATAATGATGATGAATTTTCCATGAACATGAGAAAATAAAAAATATACAAATTTTTTGGAGCTTTCATTTCTCTTGGGTAAGATGATATGAGGAAATAATAAGAAAAAAGGAACTCAAAATAAAAGAATAGTTGAGAAATCCCTTACAAAAATTCAGCAACCTTACGGCTATGAAACATGGTTTTAGAAAACATTAAAAAGAGAGGGGAAAAGGGTAAAATATCCAAAAATTAATCATAAAATATATTAGAGTAATAATAATATGAAAATAAGAACATGGTTTGGATTCTTTAATTCTATACCACATAAAAGGAAACTTGAATGGGAAATGAAAGAAGTTGAGAAATTTCTTAACTTGAAGAGTAACTCTTGGAACTTGATGGTTGGGATCTTGGGGGGATTTAGGAAGCCTTGGGAGGAGTAATAGGGAGTTAAGGAGTCCATTACTACATTTATGTGTAATCTGGATTGAATTTAATGAAAAAATGGGTTGGTATTTATAGAAAAAGTGAGGGAATATTTTAATAATTTCCAAGGGACACATCAATAGTGGTATTTGCAATACCATGGGCTTTCCCATTGTATTTTCCCATAGTATTATCCACATGGGATACCTCACATATTTATTTACTATAGACAAGTTTACTAGATTTATTACATCATTATTACATCATTAATGATGTCATTAACACATCGAAACATAAAATTGTATTTTTACTATTCGTCCAAAAATCAATTATTTTAGAAAAATCCAAAAAAATTTACCATTACCATATTTCGACATGTATAATTCAAAAATGAACTCCATTTTTTAAAAATAATTTTCTAAATATTATTAATTTAATTATTAAATAACATAAAACTTAATTACAAAATTTTACAATTTTAAATCTATAACTACTTTTATATCACATTAAAAAATTAACCAAGATTTCATTATCATAAATCTTTAAGAAAATAAAATAAAAATACAATATACTTTTTAGTAGGGTCATATTAATATTTATATTACTATTCATAAGGGTATGTTACTATTCACCAAAAAAACAAGTTGGTTCCATCAGACTCCAAATAACATACTGAACACACTTGTTGATGACTATTTTTTTGAAATTCAAAACATAGAAGCTGTAAAATTATATTTAAAGGCTAGTTATAAATACCTACTTAAAACAAAGTTTTAGGCATTTCATTTCTTTAAAAAAACATGGCATGTTACATTATCCCCGCCTTCTTGAAATTGAATCCTTGTAATTTTTTTAAACTCATTAAACAAGTGAGGGTAACTTTACCTCATAGAATTTTCATATTCCCATGTTGCTTCTTCAACCATGTGGTTTCCCGACAGAAACTTTACCAAGTGGATTACCTTATTCCACATTACCTATTCCCTTCAATCATGAATCTGTACTAGTTTCTCTTCATAAGAAAGGTTCTTTTCCAGCAGAACTGCATCTGGAATCAAGAAATGTGATGAATCTAGAAAATACTTCCTCAACATCGAAACATGAAAAACATTATGAACCTGAGATAAACTCGGAGGAAAATATACTTGGTATGAAACTGGTCTAGCTTTCTCCATGATTTTAAAAGGACTGATGAATCACTGACATAGCTTTCCTTTCTTACTAAAATGCATCACACATTTCCATTGAGAGATTTTAAGGAAAACATGGTCACCTAACTCGAAAGAGAAGTCTTTCCTTATATTATCTGCATAACTTTTCTGACTACTCTGAGCTATCCTCTCATGCTGCTAGATAATATTCACTATCTTAGCCACTTCCTCTACTAATTATGGTCTCATAAACTTCTTTTCCCCAAATTCATCCCCAAAATCAAGAGATCGACAACACTTCTCATACAATTCCTCAAAAGGTGGAATCTGTATATTGGAATGAAAACTGTTATTATAAGAAAACTCAGCTAAAGAAAGGTAATGATCCCCAAATCCCTATTAGTCCATTGAAATAGCTCGAAACATATCCTCCAAATTCTGAATCGTTCATTCTGACTGTCCAAATGATTTATGATAAAAAGATGTACTAAAATATAATCTTGTGCCTAATGACTTTTGAAGCCCCTTTCAAATTATAGAAGTGAACCTGGGATTCCGATCAGATACAATGGAAAGAGGAACTCCATGTAACCTGAAAATATCTTTGAGGTATAGTTGAGAATTTTGATCCAATGACATTGTATCTCAAATAGAAATGAAATGTGAAGATTTTGTCAGCCGATCAATAATAACCCAAATCAGATTGTTACCTTGAGAAGTATTAGGTAGTACCACCACGATGTCCATTGATATATTCTCTCATCTGTACTCTAGAACTGGAAAAGGTTGAAGCATCCCCTTCTGTAACTGCTTCTCTACTTTAACCTATTGACATGTCAAACATTTTATAGTAAAATCAGCAATATCCCTTTTCATTCTATCCCACAACTAATACTACCGAAGGTCTCTATATATCTTAGTACTTGTAATATGAAATGAACATTGAGAACTATGAGTTTCACATAACAAAGAATTCTTCAAATGGGAATCAGAAGGCACAAAAAACCTTTTTCTATATCTTAAAACACAATCATTATAATGTTTAAATTATTGAATATTACTCATTTTAACCAATTAAACGCTTTTTTATAGCTCACAGTCTTCCTTCTATGCTCGCTTAATACTGTCTGCTAATGATGAATGCCCTGAAATATGAAAAAAATAGATGTATTCCCTACAGTGACAACTTCTATGCAAAAATTTATCAAATAATTAATCAGGGGATCTTGTTCCAAACGTAACATGGTTAATGATGAATGAAGTTTTCGACTCAAGGCATCTTCCACTTTGTTTACTTTTCCTGGATGATAACTGATAGTGCAATAATAATCCCTTATTAGTTCAATCCATATTTTCTGCCTCATGTTTAATTCATTCCAAGTGAATATATACTTCAAAATTTTATGGTCAGTATATATTTGACATTTGACTCCATATAAAAGGTTCCTTCAAATTTTCTAAGTAAAAACCACATCTGCCAATTCAAAATCTTGTGTGGGATAATTTAACTAATTAGGTTTTATCTGTCTTGAAGCATATAAGATTACCTGATCATTATGCATCAGAACACAACCATTTCCCTTCAAAGAAGCATCACTGTAGCTAAAAAAAATCATCATTTTGGGAAGGAAAGGCCAAAACTGGATCATTCACAAATCTCTTCTTCAGTTCTTGAAAACAAAAATCACATTCTTCTGTCCATATTTTTTAACCATTTTCCTGTTAACTAAGTTAGCTGGCTAGATAATTATGCAAAGTTTTTAACAAATCGTTAGTAATAACCTACTAATCCAAGAAAACTTCGAATATCTATAACATTTTTAGTTCTTGTCCATTCATAAACCACTTATGTTTTGTCAAGATCAACTGTTATTACATCATTATTTACAATGTTCCCAAGAAAAGAAATATTTTTCAACCAAAAATCAAACATACTGAATTTTCCATATAGTTTATTTTCTTTTATAGTTTTCAAAACAACCCTTAGATGTTTTTCATGCTCCTCATTACTTTTAGAATATACTAGAATGTCATCAATAAATACAACCACAAACTTATCCAATAACTCATGAAATATTCTATTCATAAGATACATGAATACAAAAAGTGCATTAGTTAACCCAAAATTCATAACTACAGATTCATAATGACCATATCTAGTACGGAACACAGTCTTCTAGATGTCTTCATCCTTTAATTTCAGCTAATTCTACCTCGACCTCAGGTCAACCTTCGAAAAATACTGTACTCCCTATAGCTGATCAAACAAATCATCGATATGAGGAAAATGATACTTGATTTTAACTGTAATGTTATTCAAGGATCTATAATAGATGAAAATACTCATTGAACCATATTTTTTCTTAACAAACAAGACATTAGCGCCCCATGGTGAAATGATGGGTCAGTTGAAGCCTTTATCGAATAATTCTTACAACTGAATTTTTAATTCCAGAAGTTCCATTTGGGCCATTCAATAAGGAGGTTTAGAAATTGGAATAGTATCAAGAACTAAGTCCTTAGTAAACTCAACCTCTAAATTAAGAATAACACCAGTAAAATCTTCTAAAAAACATCCAAGTATTCATTTACCATGGGTACATCATTTATCTGGATAGTTACCTTATCTTGAATAATATGAGCAAGATAAATTTCATTTCCATCCTTTATCAGTTTCTTAGATTCCTGATATGATATTAATGGTATGGGTTCATTATTTTATACTAACGAAAAATCTTTATGAAAAACAACTTAGTTTTCTCTGCAATATATCTTAGAATGATAAAAAGAAAGCCAGTCCATACCCATAATAACATCAAACGCTACTAGAGGAAAAACAAAAAGGTTTGCGGGTAAAATATTTCCACAGACAAGGATAGGAAAATAACTATAATTTATTTTTTGAACAATATTTCATCTAAGAGTTTTTACTCAGAGATCTGGTTTCATTTCATGAGGTTGAATACCCAATTTTTCTAAAAATTTCTCAATGAAGGAATGTGTAGACCCTAAATCAAAGAGAATATTTGCAAAATCTATAAAAACATGAAATGTACCTGATACTACCTCATTTTATGGCTCAACATCTATGGATGTGGTTGAAAATGATTTTACCAAACTCTTCTGCTTCAAATCTAGATGATTCCCTCCTTGAGTAACCCGCTTCAGACCAATATTTGCAAAATGACCCAATTCTTTATAGTTAAAGAATCTCACCATTGGCTTCTCATTAATTTTAGGATCATTTTCCTTTCACTCATGATACATGTGTCCAAATATTCCCCATCGTTATCATTTCCCAGAATTTATAATACATTTACCAGGATGCATTTTACCATACTTTTCACAATAAGGAAAATTCATTTTCTTACCTCCATACTTCTTTAATGAATTATTCCCCATTTCCTGAAAAACAGACTGCTTTTTATTCTTCTCATCCAGAAGAACATATGTGTCAGAAAACTCTATCTCTACCTTTTCATTACAATGAACATGATTCTCATAGCTTTTAAACTCTCATTTTCCAAATATATTCAAAAAAATTGTTTCAAACCAGAGTGAAATCTATTAATTTTACTTTCAAAATCCCAAATAAAATTTGTTACATACCTGGGAAGTCTGGTAAAATTGGCTTCCTTTGCGGCTGTAACGTCCCAGATTCGGTTACCACTCCACGGGTGCCCCAAACCCGGTTGGTCACATGACCTCAAGCACATTTCCCCAAATGCCTGAGGCTGCCGACTAGCAGTGAGGTCCCAGGTCTGATAGTAGGGAAACTATGCCCTCATTTTTCAAAGTTTAGTGCAGCGGAATACAAGATAAAACATACCACAATAGTGGAATAAATAAACCATACACACATAAACAACTGTAGTAAAAGATAACCAACAATTATATATAACGATGCAACATGCCTAATGTTCTAAGAAAGCAGCCAAAACATGTTACACAATAATACAGAACAGTACAATACAGAGTACAGAAAAAAAAAACAAAACAGTCGGTAGCATCGGGAGCCTAAGCCCGGTCCCATGCTATCCTACTCCTCAGAAACAATCAAGTACCTATATAGGGACCCTTTCCGTTATCTACACCTGTAGAAATGTAATCTGTTTGAGCTGAAGACATGACCCAAACAGGGTGTGAGAAAATAATTCCCAGTAGGCACCCACCAAAGGCCCGTGCTCAACTGTGTGTACACATGCAACTACAACGTGAAACATTAAATGCAATAAAATAAGCACTACTCAAAAGTGACTAGCTTTACCAGATATATTGACATTTTAATATTGTTTTAATCATTCATTATAAAGAAACCACCCCAGTGAATTTTTATGTAAACAGACAGTGTCCTCAGACACGCAAACCCTTACCCTCAGGTAATCAGAAAGATAACCTGTAGGTAATTTCCCACATGCATAATAGATATTTCCCTCAATAGTACAAAGTGTCGCCCTCAGGTACAGAGTCTATCGTCCACAGGCACAGAAGAAGTTGCCCTCAGGATAAAAGATACACTGCCGTCAGGCTAAGTAAAACACTTCCCTCGGGCTAAAAAAGTAATCAGGACATTCCCAACATATAAACGATCAATTCACATGCAATTCCACTCAAGGAAAAAGTACTGCAAAAATTAAACATGGCTTACCCTCAGGTATCCTGGACAAATGACTAAACAGAGGAACGCACCCCCGGTGTCGTCCTAGATCCAAGCAGCGATCCCAAACAACAGTTTATTATCACATTTAGTTACCTAAAAAATTATAGGTATTCAAAATATCCAAGGACTCATCCACATGACACCCCCAACATGGGCTCGTAGCTCAACAATACAAAAAAACGCACAACAGTTGGAAATAAATACTAAGCTACCAACCTTAAATGCCCCTGAACGGTATACGCGAACGACGATCCTCAAATCTTCCAAGAACAACATAGATATGAGGTGAAATAAATCCCCGTTCAAACTCAAATAACTTCCCTTAGAGAAAGAATTGGCAATAACGACTTAAGGAAAGAGGAGGGCATACCTGTGCGGTTCCAACGAGATCGTCAGAGGCGAAAACACATTCCCGACCCTCGATCCAAAAATCCTAAAAGGTCCGGCCTCCTCTACCGACTCCTTCCTCTGGTTCTAAGACAATACTGTGAACATGGTTGGATACTTCCCATTTTAAGTGAAAACAACAAACTACACTACGTGTACTATTGACTACACCATGTGTACTTTTCTCATTTAGCTGTTCCTCTGGCAGCACCGCCGCACTGTTCATCCGTAGACATGAGTACACGACGTGTATTTATGATTACACAGCGTGACTACCACTCCGCTGGTAGCTGCCTCCACCGCCTTACTATTTGCCTACTGACTAACTACATGACGTGTAAATATCCACCACACAACGTGTAGTTAGTTTTTACACCCTTCGTCACCGACATGGCTACACACCCTGTGTACTCATCCCACATGGCCAAAGTACATGGGGTGTGGAAAAGTACACGGTGTGTAGTCCCAAAATTTAGGATTTTCTCCATTTTTTTATTTTATCAAAAACACTTAAGGAAAAGAGAAAAGAAGAAACCCATACCTCAGAAATAAGAACCGGGTTCTTACAAACTTCCCCCCTTAAAGCGATTCATCCCCGAATTTCCCTTCCAAGGGTGGAAAAGAAAAAGCCCAGAACAACTCTAGACACTGAGCACGTACGTCGGTCTCCCACTCCCAGGTTTCATCTTGCACTTGGCCATGCTGTCATAGAACCCATACGAGAGTAACTGACCGACCACGTAGAACCTTCGTGCTCCTATCCATGATACGAATCAGATGCTCCTCAAAGGACACATCTCTCTGAAGCTCAACCTCTTTAGGCTGAAAGACATGAGATGGGTCTGAATGATAACGGTGCAACTGAGATACATGGAAGACATCGTGTATGGCCCGGTACCTCTACGATAACTTCAAATAATAGGAAACCAACCCGACTCTCTCCAGAATCTAAAATGGCCCCACTTACCTTAGTGAATGTTTACCCTATCTCCTGATTCACATGTGCCCCATCCTCAGAAAAACACACAAGAAAACCTGATCCCCAACCACGAACTCCAAGGGTCGTCTGCGACGATCAACATAAGATTTCTGACGTGACTGTGTGGTAGCCATCTGCTTCTGAATCAACTGAACCTGCTCAGAATTCTCCTACACGAGCTGTGGTCCCAATAAAGCTGCCTCACCTACCTCTATCCACCACAATGGTGATCGGCATGGACTACCATATAAAGCCTTGTAAGGTGTCATCTCAATAGTTGCCTGAAAACTATTATTATAGGAAAACTCAACTGAAGGTATATGCTTCTCCAAGGAGCCCCCAAATTCTAGGACGCATGAGCGCAACATGTCCTCTACCACCTTTATCATACGCTCTGACTGACCATCAGTCTGAGGGTGGTAAGCTATGCTTTGAACCACCTGTTTACCCAATTCCCTCTGAAAACCATGCTAGAAACGAGACGTAAAACGAGCGTCCCTATCTGAAACGATAGAACGAGGGACCCAATGAAGACGTACGACCTCTCTGATATACAACTTCCTGAGCTCGTCAACACCGAAGGTCTCATTTATTGGTAGAAAGTGAGCTAACTTTGTAAGTCTATCCACAATGACCCACATAGTATAATTGCCTCGAGGTGACCTCAACAAACCAGTCACGAAGTCCATCATGACATCATCCCATTTCCACTATGGAATGGTTAACTAATGTAACAGTCTGGCTGGCCTCTGATGCTCTGCCTTCACCTGCTGAAAGGTGGAACATCTTGTAGAAAAACTAGCTACTTCTATCTTCATACCCGGCCACCAGTACTAAAATATCAAGTCACGGTACATCTTGGTAACTCTAGGATGAACTTCCCAAGCTGAAGCATGAAACTCCAGCATCATCTCCTCATGTATATCCCCTAGAACCCATACTCATCCATGGAAACACAGAATTTCATCATCGCCTATCGTCCATCCAGGAGTAGGGTCCTCACTTGCCACCGACTCCCATAGATCTAGGCCTTCTGAATCAGATAGATGTCTCATCCTCACTCTATCAAGGAGGGTAGAAGTCACAACTAAAGATGAAAGATAGGTTTGCCCCTGACTGTCGTGCACCTCCAAATGCATCTCAGAGAACAAAACCATAAGCTTCTACTCACCACTGGACTCATGAACCACCTGTGTCTGAGTCTTCCTGCTTAGTGCATCAACAATTTCATTACCTTTACCAGATGTATATGCAAGCTCAAAATCAAAGGAATGAAGGTATTCGACCCACCTTCACTGCCTCAGATTCATGTCACGCTGAGTAAAGATATACTTGAGACTTTTGTGGTCGGTGAAAACCACAAAATTCTCTCCCAAGAGATAATGTATCCAACAACGTAACCAATGAACGACTACAGCCAACTCGAGGTCATGCGTCTGGTAATTCTTCTTATGTTGCCTCAACTCCTGAGACCCGTACGCAATAACTCGATTGCCCTGCATCAACACTGCTCCCATCCCAATACCTGATGCATCACAGTTAACTATATATCTCTTCTCTTGCTCTGGGAGTATCAAGATTAGTGATGATGTCAACCTTCCCTTCAGGTCCTGAAAGGCTGTCTCAAAAGCTTCCGACCAAATGAAATTTACACCCTTCTTTGTCAAACCCGTCAAAGGCGCTGCTAAGCAGCAGAAGTCCTAGATGAAGCGCCTGTAGTAACCAGCCAGCCCCAAGAAACTCCATATCTCAATCACGTTCTTAGGATAGTCCCATGAAACTACTACTCTCACCTTCTCTAGGTCCACGACATCTCCATACTCTGAGATGATATGACCCAGGAAGTGAACCTGGTCCATCCAAAAATGTCACTTTGAGATCTAGCATATAGCTTATTCTCTCTCAGTGTACTCAATATAATATCAAGATGGGTGGCATGGTCGTGTCGAGTGTGAGATTACACTAATATATTGTCCATTAATATAACCAAAAAAGAATCTAGGTAAGGATGGAACACACAATTCATCAGAGCCATGAAAACTGCCAGCGTGTTCATGAGTCCGAACGACATAACCAAGTAATCGTATAGATCATACCTACTCCTGAAGGCTGTGAGCGGTATATCAGATGGTCTAACGCACAACTGATGATATCCTGATCTCAAGTCAATCTTTGAGAACACTCGTGCTCCTTGAAGTTGATAAAAAAGATAATCAATAATGGGAAATGGATATCAGTTCTTAACCGTCGATTGGTTTAGCTTCCGATAATCCACACAAAGTCTGAGAGTACCATCCGCCTTCTTCGAAAAAAGGACCGGAGAACCCCAAGGAGAAGTACTGGGTCTGATGAAACCCTTTGACTGTAACTCCTCTAACTGCCTTTTGAGCTCCTGCAACTCAGGCGTGGCCATCCTATATGGAGGAATGGGAACCGGTGTTTCTCCTGAAATAAGATCAATAGAGAAATCCAACTCAAGCTCCAGAGGTAGACCTGAAAAGTAGTTCGGGAAAACATCCTTGAAATGATCAACCAAAGGAGGGAAATCCTACTGACAAGTCCTCTGATCATCCAGATATAAACTCGCAATCTGGGCTGTGACTCCACCTCACCCATAATGCTCTGGTCCAGCTCGACTCGCCTGAACATCCCATTCGCCCTTGTATAGAAACTCTCCACCATCTGGTGATGTGAAACTCACCCTAAAATGATAACAATATACAAAGGCTCGAAAGGGAACCAACCATTCCATTCTGAGAATGAAATCATAGCTCATCATCTCTAAGACATAGAGGTCCCATAGAAAGTGAAACCCTCCAACCTCAAGGGGGAACTCCTTGTTCTGATGCACACATGTCGTTCTAGTTCCCAAGGGAGTGTCTAGAATCATATCATCATCATCTGAAGAAGAAACACATAGCTCAAGGCTCTCCATGACAGGCACAAATATGAAACTATGCGTAGAACCCGTATCAAAATGTACTGAAGATAAGACAAAAGCTACTAGAATAGTACCTCTGATAGTAAAAGGTCCAGGATCCTGCCCTTGTTGGGTCTGTTTCACTGCTTATGCCTACCCATTGCCGCGACCCTGTGACACAGCCTGACTACCCTGAGCTGTCCCACCCTGCTGCCTTTGAGATCCTGGTGTCTAGCTACCACGACCACAACCACCATTCCTACCTGCATGCCCCGATGTATTCCAATTGCCCAACTGCTAAGAAGCTGCTAGTCCTACTCCTAAACGCGGAGTCTATACAGAACCCCTCTCACTAGCCACTGGTAGAAATTCCATGCAAAAGCGCTGCAGATGACCCATCTTACCTCAAGCTCGGCACTCCACTGGGTCATGTGGACACTGCTGTCTCTTGTGCCCCTCTTTACCACACTGGTAGCACCTGACTTGACCACCTGAAGAAACTGCCTGGATGGTACTGCCAACATGAGAGAAATCTATCTGTCTCTTCCTCTTGCCAGTAGAAATAGTACTAGAAACTGGTGCTGAACTGCCCTGGCCTGCACCACTAGCTTCTCGTAAGTTCCTCTCTATAATCAACGCCTGGTTCACAATAGCATGTACTGTAGGCAACCTGAAAAAATTCACTGGTGCTCAGATGTCATATCGAAGACCATCTTCAAAGCATCTGGCTCTCAACGTCTCATCACACACTAGAACGGGTGCAAAATGCTGAATCTCAGTAAAAGGAGCAGAATAATCCATCACCGACATTGTGCCCTACTGTAGATTCAGGAACTCTCGAGCTCTATTTTCCCTCAACGTCTCCGGGAAGAAGAAGTCATAGAAGGCTGTCTGAAAATCTTTCCACGCCATGTCTCTATGATGCTCTGTTTGAGTGGTAACATCCCACCACCTCTTGGTGGAATCATGCAACATATACATCGTGAGCTTGACCCTCCGCCCTGGAGGCATCTCAAGATGCTCAAAGATAGTCTACATCGACCCCAGCCAAGACTCCACAGCCTGTGGTCCGCCATACCCTGAAAACATAGGCGGATGCTGCTACTAGAAGATATGTGTCAACTCTTCCATAGATGTGGCAGCTGGCGGTGCTCCCTGAAAGGTCTGCATGAACCGCATAAAGCCTTCATAGAACTGCACCTCCACGCCTGTGTCTGGTATAATGGATGGCGCCGCATCTGGCTCTACTGAAGGATCCACTGGTACCCCATGGACTACCATCTCTGGAGTATAATCATTGCCGCTCTCCTGGCGAACAAAACGTGGTCGTCTCGACGACATGACTTTACGAGGTCAAACACACACCTTATATCAAGATTATCACAGTCTAAAAACAAAGGGACCAAAAGGGGAACATGAGGAAGAAGAAATTCAATATTTGCACCACATGATTACACGACGTGTATACTAACTAGACGGCATGTACCTGACTTCTATTTGCCTGCCCGGGTCCTTATACACGGCCATGCCACACGTCTCCCATTAACAAAACTACACGGTGTGTATACTGACTACACGATGTGTATGGTGTAATTTTTCAACTGCCCGTGTCATTTGTGACATGGATGACTACTCGGATAAAGCTACATGGCATGTTACACCCATACACGGCGTGAACACCACTCCGTCTTCCCCGCCCCACGGTCAGGTCCACACAGTGTTTCCTCAGACAAGACTACACGGTGTGTCCCACTGGTACACGACGTGTACTAGACGAGCTCCACCGACCTGTGTTGTTAGTTACACGCCCGGATACATGGCTCACACTACACGGAATGTTCCATATACACACAGCATGTACACGAAAGGATTACACCGACCCGTGTTGTTAGTTACACGACCAGATCCCCGGTCAGACTACACTGCATGTTCCATAGTGGACACGATGTGTATGTATTATGGTCTCCTCTATCCGTGTTTGTTAGTTACACGGGTGGACTCCAGGTCAACACTATGTGGCGTGTACATCCAGCACACACCATATTTTTCCCAAACATTTCCCTTCCCTGTGTCCCCGCCCACATGGTCTATTACACGGAAAGAGGCTACACGGCGTGTACTTAAAAAGTTTTCTTTTTCTTCCTGAACAGAAGATCACACGGCGTGTATCCTGGGTTTTCTAGATAGAAAGGCTTAGATACTACTCCGGAGCCCAGAAAATATCGAAAAACAATACCTAAGTTCCAAATTACGATCTGTGAGGGCCCATACTCCCCGCCAATCAAAGTTTTACATCTTATACATGTTATAGACAAATAAACCAGTCAATGATCCACCAAATTCCAGTTATTGAGGGCCCATGCTCCCCAAAAACCAAAGTTTGGTGTCCATTCTATCAAAAAACATATACAACAATACCCTATCACATAACAGGTATTTTATCAAAGCAGCTAGCACAACAACATGATGTTTCTAGCACCAAAACTATCACAACAACATGAAATTTCTAATTCACCTACATGGCATAGAAACTATGCATGTAATGTGATTCCTAGCATGTTTCTAAATGATGCATGACATGGAATACCCTCATCTCATCGGGTTGCAACTAAATAGAACCCATGGATAAAATATTACAACACAATCATAAGTGTGTCACCCGACGGTGAAATCAAATCAACTGTAATTTGCAAAATCAATAAAATTGCAACACGAGGTAAATTGGCTTTTCCCTGTACATGGGTTAGCTACTCCCGAGCACAACTTATTACCAACTACCATTCCCTTCCTATCCCTGAATAAGGCTACAAATAGCAAGTCAAAGAAAATAACCCCTCTAATACCACTTTGTAACGTCTCGGATCTGGGTACCACTCCACGGGTTCCCCGAACCCGGTTGGTCACATGACCTCAAGCGCATTTCCCCAAATGCCAGAGGCTGCCAACTAGAAGCGAGGGCCTAGGTCTGATAGTGGGGAAACTATGCCCTCATTTGTCAAAGTGTAGCGTAACAGAATACAAGATAAAGCATACAAAAACAGTGGAAGCAATAAACCATACACACATAAACAAATGTAGTAAAAGATAACCAATAGTTATATATAATGATGCAACATGCCTAAAGTTCTAAGAAAACAGCCAGAACATGTTACACAATAATACAGGACAGTACAATACAGAGTACATCAAAACAAAACAAAATAGATGGTAGCATCGTGAGCCTAAGCCCGGTCCCATGCTCCCCTACTCCTCAACAGCAATCAAATACCTGTATAGGGACCCTTTCCCTTACCCACACCTGCAGAAACGTAATCTGTTTGGGCCGAAGACATGACCCAAACAGGGTGTGAGAAAATAATTACCAGTAGGCACCCACCAAAGGCCCGTGCTCAACTGTGTGTACACATGCAACTAAAATGTGAAAAATTAAATGAAATAAACTAAGTAGTACTCAAAAGTAACTAGCTTTACCAGATATATTGCCTTTTTAATATTATTTTAATCGTTCATTATAAAGAAACCAACACAGTGAATTTCTATGTAAATAGACAGTGTCCTCAGACACGCAAACCCTTACCCTCAAGTAATCAGAAACGTAACCAATAGGTAATTTCTCACAGGCATAACAAATATTTCCCTCAGGCGTACAAATTGTTTCCCTCAGGCACAGAGTCTATTGCCCACAAGCACAGAAGAAGTTTCCCTCAAGCTAAAAGATGCACTGCCCTCAGGCTAAGTAAAACACTACCCTGGGGCTAAACAAGTAACCGGGCCATGACCAACATATAAACAAGTAATTCACATGAAATTCCTCTAAAGGAAAAAGTAATGTGAAAATTAAACATGGCTTATCCTCAGGTATCCTGGCCAAATGGCTAAATAGAGGAATGCACCCCCGAGGTGGTCCTGGATCCAAGCAGCGATCCTAAAAAATATTTTACTATCAAATTTAATTACCTACGCAATTCTAGGTATTCAAAATAGCCAAGGCCTCAGCCACACGACACCCCAAACATGGGCTCGTAGCTTAACGATACACAAAAACACACATCAGTTGGAAATAAACATTAAGCCACCTACCTTAAACGCCCTTGAATGGTATATGCGAATGACGATCCTCGAAACATCCAAGAATGACGTAGATATGAGGTGAATGAAATCACCGTTCAAACTCAAATAACTTCCCTTAGAAGAAGAATTGGCAAGAACGGATTAAGAGGAGTGGGGGGCTTAACCATGCAGTTCCAACGAGATTGTCAGAGGCGAAACAGATTCCCGATGCTCAATCCGGAGATCCTTGAAGGTCCGGCCTCCTCTCCCTACTCCTTACTCCAATTCTAATCCAATCCTATGAACAGGGTTGGCTACTGCCCATTTTAAGTGAAAAAAAACAAACTACACGACATGTACTATTGACTACACAATGTGTACTTTTCTCATTTAACTATTCCTCTAGTGGCACCGCAGCACTGTTCACCCATCCACATGAGTATACGATGTGTATTTCTGATTACACAGCGTGTACTACCGCTCCACTGGTGGCTTCCTCCACCGCCTTACTATTTTCCTACCAACTGACTACACGATGTGTAAATATCCACTACACGGCGTGTAGTCGGTTTTTACTCCCTTCGTTGCTGACATGGATACACACCCTTTGTACTCATCCCACACGTCCAAAGTACACGACATGTGGAAAAGTACACGGCATGTAGTCCCAAAATTTAGGATTTTCCCCATTTTCCTTATTTTCTCAAAAACACTTAAGGAAAAGAGAAAAGAGGAAACCCGTACCTCAAAAATAAGAACCAGGTTCTTACAGCTACCACAAAATCATCATCTTTTTTACTTTAGTTCCAGGAATTGTTTCTCTACTCTGAGTCGAACAGTTTTGGGACAATATTTTTCCAGAAAAAGACTCATAAAATATTCCCATAACAAACTATCATGATCATATATTTCTCTCATATTCTTAACCAGAGACCACCAATGATCTACTTCACCTTCAAAATTAAAAATGGATAGTATTACCTTTTGACGTTCTGGACATCCCATGACATCAAATATCTTTTCTAGAGCATTGATCCATCCTTCGGCTATAACTAGATCTGCAGTTCCACTTAATTATGGAGGATATTGCCTCATAAAATGATATAAAAAGACATGTTTCTTCTTGGTAGATCATGTTCCTCTCTAGAATGGATACCACCTCTATTTATTTCTTGAGTCAACTAAGCCATTAATATCACAAATTGTTTGGTTCCGATTCCCACCATTTTAGGTTGCATATTCGGATAGACATCAGCCTCTTGGTGCCTTCCTACATCAGCTTCCCTATTTATTATGTGAAAAAACATTCTATAAAAACATGAAATAGATTAAGAAACATGGTAATCCTTAAATTCTATAACATTTTAAATTACCATAGAGTGAAAATCAGTTATGGTATTCATTAAATACCATCCAAACCCCTAAAGTTATCTAAACCATCCTCTGATACCAACTATAAGGACCCATGATTAAAAGGTTACTTAATTACGAATTTTAGACAAGAACATTCATTATTACACAATGGGGATGTTTTTGAGTTTAGAGTTTTAGAGAATTAGGATACCTTATTATACCATAAGATACTTCTAAAAACAGTTTACATTATTTTCAAAATATAAGACATCAAAACATAAAGCATGATTTCTTTGACAAAATTCTATATCAAACATCACAAATACCTTATTTCTCTTACCCATCCTTATATCCTGTGATTTCTAAAAAAACACGTGATGAGTATAAAACTTAGTAAGGGATATAACGATAGATTGTGTTTGTCAGGTGATAACATAAAAAACAATAAAACCCATATCATAAAAAATAGAATGCAAATAATACCCATGTTATTTACTAGTGAAATATTTACCATGTCACATTTACATTCAACCTTACTCATGGAATAACTTTTTGGTCTTCTTCCATCTCTAGAGTACCCAATGCATTGGAGAGCAATAATGGGGATCATCAGTCATATCTTGAGCTATAATGGGCTCAACCAAACATATCTTGAGCTATAAATAAGATCGAACCAACATAAATAATCTCCAAGGAACATATCATGGAAATAAATTATCTTGAAATCAGAAGAAACTAATCATTCCATACACATAAAAAATGATCCTTTTGAAATTTATTAAAGAGAGTTTTAAAAGGATTTTAAAAGGGAAGTCCATTAAAATATAATTGGAGTGAGAATTAATAGAATTTAATGGATATGGGTATACACTATAAATAAAAATAGTGAAACATAAAATATAAAAAAATTAATCACTCCAATAATCTTAATAACATATAGTGAATAAAGAAGAAGGTTAACCCAAAGAATGTAAATTGGGTTAAAAATTCACTTACCTCGGGTTTGTCTTACATAAAACTTGTTTAAACCTCTAATATAATGGTTAAAAGAGTGTTATTAATATCTTATAGAAACATATATATCTTTATAATATCTTATATGATCATTTCATTACATTATTTCACCATTTAATTGTTAGTATTTTGTTCCTTATGTTGTGTTTGGTGCATTTCTTTACATGATTTTCCACGATTGGTTTATGATGGATATTATTGTCGATTGGATATGAAACTCCAGAATTGAAATGGAATGGTTTTTACATTTTTCAAGTACCATAACTTATACCATTTATCATTTCAATGTTTTATATGTGGATTATTCATAACTTGAAACATTAATATAGTTCGTTTATATCATTTTAGTGATTCTTTGATAAAAACGACTTCATTTTGTTTTAAAAATTAAAACCATGTATAAAAACGAATTACAGAAGCATGGATCAGCCATGATACATATATTATAACCTGGTTAAACTATAAAAATGTTTTCATGACCAAGAAATAAATAATTAATGTAAATTGAAATCCCATCGTCCACGATGTCAGTAATTCAACACATCACGGACAATGTTTTTATTCCCTGAATAAGTGGGAGAGGAGAAGAATAATGATGATGGATTTTACATGAACATGAAAAATATTGAATATACATGAATTATTAATCCTCCATTCATCTTGGGTAAGTGGATATGAAAAAATAATAAGAAATTAAAATAAATCAAAATAAAAAATAGTTGAGACATCCCTTACAAAAAATTTGGCAGCCTAATGACTATGCACCATGGTTTTAGAAAACATTAAAAAGAGTGGGGAAAAGGGTCACCCATCTAAAAATGAATAATAAAATATAAAATTGTAATAATAAGGTTAAAATAAGAACATGGTATGGATTCTTGAATTATATACCAAATAAAAGAGAACATTAATGGAAAAATAAAGAAGTTGACAAATTTATTACCTTGAAGTGTAACTCCTGGAACATGATGGTTGAGACCTTGGGGAATTAGGAATACTTGGGAGGGATACTAGGGATGTATGGATTCCTGATATTCATTGATTAGGTATTTTTAATGAATTTAATTAATGAATGGGTTGGTATTTATAGCATTAGTGAGGGAATATTTTAATAATTTCCAAGGGATACCTCATTAGTGGTATTTAGAAAACCTTGGTCTTGCCCATAGTATTTACCCATGGTATTAGCCACTTGGGACACCTCAAATATTAATTTACATTACAAAAGTTGACCATTTTTATTACATCATTATTACATCATTAATGTCTTCATTAACACATCGAAACTCAAAATTGTATTTTTTACTATACATTGAAAAATAAATTGTTTCACAAAAAACCCAAAAATTCAACCCTACACTTTTTCAAGGTGTAGAATTCAAAAATGAACTCCATTTTTTGAAAATAATTTTCTAAATATTATTAATTTAATTTTTAAATAAAACCATTCTTAATTCAAAAAATTAACGATTTTTAAAACTATAACTACATTCAAATAACTTTGAAAAATTAACCAAGATGTTATTATCTTAATGCTGTAAAAAATAAAATAATAATACAATATACTATTAATTAGGGTCATATTACTATTCGTATTACTATTCACAAGGGTATGTTACTATTCACCAAAAAAGTTAGTTTCATCAGAGTCCAAATAACATACTAAACACAATTATTGATGAATGTTTTTCGAAATTCCAAACATAGAACCTTAAAAATTATGTTTAAAGGCTAGTTATAAATATATAAATAAAAAAAAGTTCCATGAATTTCATTTATTATTTTTAAAAACAATGGGGTGTTACAAAAACCCTAATTTTTCCATTCTTATTTTTATGGACACTATATTGCCTAGATTGATGGTATATTGGACCTCATGAATTATGTTATCTATGGTGATCTTTTTGAATTTAGAATCTATGTTGGTAACACGTTTCAAAAAAACAACTCAACAATTCTTTAGGATGGAGTTTTACACCTATTTCTATTTGGAAGATATGGATGCACTAATTAGAGTGGGACACATGTCTTCTTCTATACTCGTGTTTATTTCCCTTAGTTCATGAATGGTGGTTGAGACACCATCTTAGAATAATGGGGGGGGGGATTCCTAAGGTCTTCTTCCTCTTCCTCTTCCTCATTTTATTCATCATCATGATCATCTTCTTATTATAGGGGAACAATTATCAAGATAAAATCTCCAGAGTTGAGAGAATAGTAGAAAATTTTGGAATTTGGGGGCTGATGTGATTTCATTGGACCTGATTGACAGGATGGAATTATCTAGAGGTAATGGGGAGAGGGAATGGAGAATTTCTTCTTTAAATTGTTCACTAGTGGGTGATTTATAGATTATCTAGAGCCTTGAGGATAGATTGAGGGAATTAATATTCTATCATTCATCATTATCTTGGGTGGCAGTGGATATTTCTAAACTATTCGGCTTGATGGACATGATTCAAATCATGAGGAATCATAAATACACATTTAAACAGACACTCTTTCAATCTACCTGATTGGTGGGAAGTACTTTTTACTCACCGAGTTACTTCAAGGGGTTTTTACGGACCACTTACAAACCATTTGAAGTGGTGAACCAATAAATAGCATTGACTGGGGTTACATCCCCTATTGTTTATAGAATCATTCATTGATATTGTGTGACATTCAAGATTAAAATAAGGCCATATCGGCATGAAAAGTCCCATTATATCAATTAAGGTAATATTTGATACACTGATGATATGATTAGGGAATAATTATGTGTTAGGGAAACCATGTCCTTCCTAGAAGGACATTTAAGGGAATGTTTTACCATACCACCAAAATTTTTTAGATGACTATGAGGTCACAGAACCATGTTTTTATCATGATTTGGCCTAATGGATTCTATTCTCTTTTACATTCGCCCATCAGAGTTGTGGTTCTGGATATCGGATTATCTTCATTGTAGGATAGCTGGTGAAGTGTCCACAGGGGGATGATATTTACACTAGATCCATTATCAATAAAGACTTTTCAGTCATCGATACCATTTATCTTATTGAACATATATATGGGTTAGATGTGTCTCTATAATAATGGAATCATTATTGTGATATTTGAAGGTGATAAAAATGTGTCATTATGAAGGATTTGTCTCTATCTAATAGACTTCAGAGGCTGTCACATTAGTTTCAAACTCTTAAGGGATTAGCAAAGCTTCTCTAAGTGTTTTCGTGAGATCCACTTACAGATTTAGTGTATCCATGATTGATGTCTTGTAAGGTACTTAGGCCAATGATATCATATTTCTGATATAAAGGTCTGTGCTTCCCAACATGGAAATGCTCTTTCATAGTTGCTTTAGGGGTATGATCATTGGATGAGGATGGGTTGGCCCTCGAGATAAGAGTTGATGGTGTGTTGGTGCTTTTTGGGTCTAGATGAGAAGGTCCTCCTATATTACATGGATAATTACACATTTTACCTCTTTGGAAGGGTATTCAAGGATGATTGGTTTTGAGTGTATTCCAGTGGAGGTGGGGAAATTTTCTTATTCTTTTTGGGTCTGCAAAAAGATTCTTCGTTGAGTTTTTACTACATTGACATTTTGATCTGGGGTGTAGACATAAATTTGGTTTCTCTGGTGACTATATCCTTCTTAGTGTCCCAGACATAGGTAGCCTCTTCCTCTGGTTCCATGAGTGGTTGTAGGGAACTCGAGTTCACATCCATACTCTTCATTAGAGATGGAATACACTAAGTTAATGACATTAATAGAGCCAAAGATTAATTCCTCAACTGACAATGATTCTGCCTGATTACATTCTTCTAGTGCTTCAATTTTACAGGGCGGTGCAAATTTCATCATATCTGATAGCATAAAATCTAAGAGGGACAAATCCTCTTTTTTCCTTAGTACAGGTTCATCTTCTTTAACTTTCTATTCTTCTTCTTGTTCAAACTATTTTTTCTGTGGTGGACCCTCGGAAGGTTGTGGGGCTGGGGATGTTGGCTCTGTTGCATAAGAATATGCAAGGGGAATAGTCCATTTCTTCAACTTCTCTTGGTGTATTATGTGGTCTTAGTTGTATTTTCTACGAGTCTCCCAGTTGTCAAACATATGATCTTTTTTTTCTAACTATATTTTTCAACTTCCTTCATTCATCCGTGTCAGTGGTGGAAACATATTATACATGGACTTGTGGTGGCCCCATTTTTACTTTTTTGGAATCTATCATCATTTTTAAAAGGATGTTGATGATGAAATACTCTTTAATGGTGTCACAGTATCCAATGGAAGGGATAAAAATCTGGTTAGTCATTGATACTGACATCATCGGTCATCATCGAATCTGGTAGACAACAAAAATTGAAATTCATGGAAGCTACAATGTTGATACAGACTTGGTCAACCTAGAACAAGTACACATTATTTATCCATCCATAGAATTAGTTTCTCCTAGGTCTCATCCACTAATATTGTTAAGGCATGGGTTGTTTTTGACATCCAAGAGGTCCTATATGATTTGGGTTAGGACTTGGAGCTGGCGCTAGTGTAGGGGTGGATTATGTGTAATAAAGTCCTCTTAATCTCATCCAACACTTTTTCCTAGTGCTAATGGGGCTAATAGGGACATGATTTTAGTCCGCTATAATTAATATTATATTTTTTATGAAAATAAAGAGAAATACCCAAACCAATCGTATATTTCATTGAGATGGATGGAATTAATATCTCATCTTGGAGTTTATCAATACACATAGAAAGCATATCATCTTGGGGAGGTGGTCAGTTTAGAGAGTAGGTTAGACCTTTCTATCTAGAAATAATATCCGAGACTCTCTCATTTTCATGTTTTTTTAGTTCATGAGGTTTCTAATAGTTTTATTTGGAATCCTTGAGCTAAATTTCAAAAGTAACTTCCTTCTAAGATCCTCGTATCTAGTTATTAACAGTTTTGGAAAACTAGAACACTGCACAATGTTTGAGCATTGTTGGGTTTTCATTAAAAATATGAGCTTCACTCCTGGTTTCTCTAGGGTTCCCATCATGAGATCACAATTAGATGCATAATGCATCAAATTTCGTTCAAGGACACCAAAGCTATTAAATAATTGGAATATGGGGTTCCTAATGTTTGGTTATGGTGAAACATTACTCACCTAGTAAGGGTAAGGTTTACAATCTGTTTGTATCAAAGCACATTATCCTTCCATGGATTATAATAAATCTTCCAAGGAAATAATAGTATTCAAGAGCCCTCAATGTGTGTCATATTGAACCGCAGCATGGGCTGGAACAATAGAAAAAACATTTAAAATTCTAGTGCTATTAGTTCATGAGGTGGATACCCATCTAGGTGTATCCATGGAGGATTTACATGCACATGTTTTGGTAGTTTCCTAAAATGGGGGAAATCTTGATATCCCTATCAGATTTGATTTATGCTAACTGATGGTCCAAGTGCTGTGTTGGACCAACCTCCTAGCCTTGCCTCATTCACCGGTATAAAACCTTGTAGATGAAGTACACCTTCTAAGAGTGTATGTTGAGGTTCTACCAGAGGAATTTTGGGAGAATATTCCATATATCATCTTTCCTGGAGTAACAAGACATTGATTCATCTTAACTCTTTAATTTATTCCTCTTTCGGAGTGAACCCATCTTCATGTGTAAGGGAAACATACTCATTGGGAGGAGGAGGTGGGTTGTATGTGCCCTTTATTTTATGATTGTCCTTATTGGTGATCTAAGAAGGAGGTAATGAGGGATTAGTTGAGGAGTGTCCAAATTTATGGAGGACCTCTAGTTCTATGTACGGAGACCTCTGAGTTCAATGTGGACCAGATTCTAGGTGGAACCAAATTCTCCCTATTCATCTATGTTTTTATAGTTTTATAAGTGGTCCATAGTATTGAATTTCATGCTGTTCACTGATGTAAATCACATTTTGGGTGTCATACTAGCTTTTCAATGGAATTAAAGATTTTTTAATCCACTATAAGGACATCTACCTCCATTATGGGGCCCTATATGAGTTTATTGGTGATGAGAAACACACAACGAACCTTCATATGTCTTTTTGGTATGCCTCCCATCTAGGGGAAATGAATCAGAATATGGGATGACCTAGGGGTTCTCTCTATTTGTCTCTCTCCCTAATTGGGAAATGATTGATGTTTGAGGTATTAAATTCATCCAACCCTATGGGCTAGGGTTTCTGCCATTCCATTTTTATTGTTCCTTGACATAGATTTGTTGGTCATACATGGTCATATTGAGTTAAAAATTATCCCAGTCTTGCGGGATTGGATCATCCCGTACTATGACAATTGTATTTTTTGTTTCCACATTATTTATCTCTTGAATTATCATTCAGGTGTCGGATAATCATGGTGTCAGATCTTCATGTGAATTATTTTATTTTGAGGAAATTATCTTGGCGTGTTGATTGGATTCTTGCAAATGAGATTTATGTTGTATGTTCTCGGTCTCTTGGTTCATGAGCCTTTCATTGGATCGATCTCCTCTAGGATAAGGCTTTTGAGAAATATTCAAGACCATTTCATCTTAAGAATAGTACAATTCCTGAATAAAACTTTCATTTGATACCCATCTTGGGATAATGAAATTATAGGATTTCATTTATAGTAGTTTTGGTTGGATGGGATATGGGGTGAATTGTAACACTCCATGATCTCCCCATCCTCCGATATGAACATCAGACAAGGATTCACTGATTATACAATGAATCTTTTGAAACATATTGAGGTAGGTCAGTTCAAGAACATTCCTCTCCCTCTCTAATTGGTATTACTATACAGACAGGAGGGATTCTAGGTCAATCCGACATCAAATCTCTCCTATTATTTTGACATGGTCTACAAAACCATCATAGGTTAAGACAATTGTTTTCAGGTGGTGGTGGGTTGTCCAGAGATTGAGGTGAATGTTATATATGCATTACTCTATCAATTCCCTTGGTATATTTAATTGATAAGTGGTTGTGGGCCAAAACATAACTAATATGTCATCCATGGATAATTTTTTTCTCACGAGCAACATATCCATTTCTTTTACTACCATATATTCCTCTATATGACCTTCCCATTTTGGTTACTTATTGACGATATCATCAGAAGGGGCAGGGTTAGTAGGAATCTCATTGAGATGTGAACAAGATGGGGGTGGATCAGAAGATGAGTGATGACCCGAGTCATCTTCTAGCTAAGAAAATCTATTTCTTTTCATTGAAAAATCATCCAACATATCTAACCATGCCCTTCTAAGCACTTCAATATATGAGGGATCTATTGTATTTTATTTGGAAATGGGATTACCTCCCTACTGATTTGGAACTTGAATATGGGGAGGACCTTCACAATTAGTGCTAAAATGTTGAGGAATAAAACCATAGATTTATATTCATATGTGGGGATAATTTCTATGATGTGCATCCTGAGAAGGACCTTCATGATGGACTGAAACAAGGGGAGGAACTTCTTGTTTCTTGATTCCATTTCAGGGAGGAACTTAACAGTGAATGTCATCATGGTGAGTACTACCATCGTTGCTTGGTGTCTAACTGTAGGGATAATTTCTATAGCACATACCCTAGGGAGGACCATCTTGTCCGATGATAGTGAGGGGATGACCTTCTTGATGTTTGATCTTCTGGTCACAAGGATGGCCATTATGATGCTCATCAGGATATAGGCTCTCAAGATCGATCATTGATTTCCCAAAAAATAAGCCTCATCGCCCCATTCTCTAGGGAAGGCCATCAGAGATGTGGGTAACAATGTTCCAGGGAGGACCATCACAATTTCTACTGCCTCTTCCATAATTTGGTAATGGATCCAAAAATCCATGATTCTATATCGATAAATTATTGATGTCATCCAAAACTACAGATTCTAGTTGCGAAGGGTCATTAATGTGCTCTTCATTTTCTAGTTTCATTTCGTGAATTTAATTTTTGGGTGCTCTTTTGCAGGTGACTCAGACCACCTACTATTGGTAAATACCTTCTTATACGGGTTCATATTTTATGGATTCTTTTAATGAAGCAGGAATACTCTGAAAAACATCTTGAGTTATAAAAGGGGTATATGCATTCCCTCGATTGGCCATAATGGTGGATCTGTGTCCCCTAGTTGGAAAATTTATTTTTCCATGCTCTAGTAGTCTATTTATCTTGGAATATTGTTGATGACCCTCCTATAATGAAGAAGGGATGTGGGTCTACTCTGGAGTGACTATATTATTTTTTGGATGATTCATCCCACTTTGGAAGAAATGGTTGTGGGACCAACTCCTTTTTTATTTCCGCAGATATTATTATGTATCAACAGGTCTAGTGGATATGATAAGGTATTGATTTTTGGTCCTCCATCATTAACAGGATGTGTTGAGAGAAGTCTTTTGATGAAATGGTGGTTGATTCCAATTTCTATTCCAGAGATGGAATATGTGCATGCTCTATTAATCTATGTTTTCTCGTTAGGTACTAGAAATTCTACTATATCGGGGTTGAGGAATGAGTCTTCCCCTGATTTATAACATGGAAAAGAAAGTTGTTTCCTCTATTTACACCATATTTGACTGGTGGGCCTCATATATTTTAGAAGGAATTTTCATATTCTTATTTCCCACTGTAATAGGTCTTGGTAGGAATCTGAAATAATATGACTCTTCTTGTTTTTTATTTCCACCATTCTGGACTGGTTGGATTCATTTGGGTAAATAGGAATTGGCATCCCCCTTTTTATTTCCACCGTATTTGACTATTGGTATTCATATCCATTGGATGGGTTATAGGTTTTCCCATAATTCTCTCCCCAATTTAAATGATAGGGATGGAATGCTTCAGATAATATTTATGTCTGCATATAGACAATTTATGACATATTTGGATGATAGGATTCATTTGCATCACTATGGATTTTCATCTTCCTGTAATTTTTCACATTGTTTGTGCGGCGAGACTAGAAATAATTAACAATAATTTTTTTCTTTCACGTACTTTTCCATCATATTTACATGGTGGGATTCATAATAATTAGTGGGGATATACATCTGCTAATAGGTTGCTTTTATATGTCCATCGTGGAATTTTTTGGGAGGAACCATGGTGATAACCTCTTCATCGTAGTTTGATTATCTCCCTTGGCAGGATTCTTGGGGACCTGGGTCCGTTGGACTTTAGCAGGATCCCTTAAAGTGGTATCCACTTCAGCATTAGCATACCAGACTACATGGAATTATAGGAAGTGTCATCCAATAGGAGATGTTGAGTGTTACCCACGTATATCCAAGAAAAATTCATTAGTGACCACATAATCTACCTCCAAAATATAAGGGAGGTACTCATTGGAGAACACCAGGGATAGGCTCCCAAAATGATTAGATATTTCAAGTGGATCCACCCTCTTATAGATTGTTGGTTGCTGCTGGATGGGAAGGTGGCAGGGTCTCATGGACTGGAGGGCATAACTTGCTACTTTCATGGTGGGGAGAATACCATTTCGGAGGTACTCCATGATTAGTGCATTTTATTTCCAGTGTTGAAGACATTGGGTGGGTGATGGAGTGATATTATTCATTAAGGACATGGCCGCCTATGTAGTCACCAATGTGCGTACATAAGAAAACAGATGAGATTCCATTGGATTGAAGGAATCTCTATGAATTTCCTATAATATATTTTACAATTACCAATAACAAACCCTGTCAATGTAGCATCACATGAAAATATGTATAATTGATGATCTCTCTTGGCCCTATATCGTATGGATATTAAATATTCCTTGGTGGGGGTAATAATTGCACCTTGGTTTAGGATTCCGGCCAGGTTCACCTTTTTCATTTTAGCTAGATAATGTTATTTTCAAGGAACAATATAGACAAACATGGACCAGGCAGAATATCATTCTTTTCTTGTGGAGGAGGTTCTATAGTCTATGCCTGACTCACATTGGGTTCACCATTTTTGTTTTGTGTAAAATTTTTTGTTCCCGAAGGGTGATTGTAAGGGGTTATTTTTTTTTAAATTGATCCATTTCATGTACTTTATATTTGGATGGTCTCCAATTCAAATTTCATGGATCCAGAAAAGCCAATGTTTCTCATATCAATGATTCATGGACCTTCCATCCAAAGGCGGGAATTTGTTTGATAATTTGACCAACGATAGTTAAGAACTCACATTGGTCGAGAGGATGGGAACTCAGGCTCATCACACCATTTTGGAGGGGATCTATTTTCTACTTTAGGACTCTCTTATAGATATAATATATTATCATATTTTCATGAATCAGTGGTTCATTCTAAAGCATGTGTCTGTGGGTTTCTCCTAGGTCACAAGATCGATCATTAACACGCATGGGTCAAAATCATTTGTACGTATCCAAGTTACTCCATAAATGATGATATATGTATGTTTCTAAAGTTCTTAATCAATGTTACAATTTTTGGATAGATTGGGATTTCCTTAGTTATTCATTAAGGAAATGATATTTTAAGACATGTGGTGTGGAGATCTATCGTTTATCATTATCTTGGGGGGGGGGTGGGAATTGTTTTGACATTTGAATCGAACCCATAATACGGGTTTCCTACAAATCCCCACGAGAGGAATAAGAAACCATGTATTTAGGTGCCATTTAATGAGGAACATCAACTTTTATAGCCATGTGACATGGGCTCATCCATGTAGTTTTACATCATGCAGCAAGGGCCTCTATACAGATGATTCCTAGTCAAATTTTAACATAAGACTTATGTCGAGGCAGAACAGGAACCCCAAAAGAGATGTAGTCTTATAGGATGGATATGATTATACCAGGGATATTATCCTGTGAAAATTAGGATGGATTTGGGTGCTAGATATAGACTGATGGATACTTCCTACGTATCCCAGTTTGTTGGGAATCGAAGAACACACAGTTCAATTGGTTGGGACTTACGCATGGATGGTCATATTAAAGGGGAATGGTTGGTGCTTACACCGAATAGAAGGATCACATAGATGTGGTTGGGGTTTATATATATGAATAAGCTCCACCATGATCGGGGATTTTGAATTGATGCTTCCCATTGAAGGGGGCATGATTGGATTGAGACTTATGCATGGCAGCGACTGGCTTGATTTATGGTTGGGGCCTACATCGCCACGGAGGGATATTTTTTTAGTAAAACTGGGACTTGTATTTTTGATAAAGGCCCATTTTGGAGCTTGGGGTCGTGTGATTTTAATGATATCTACTAAATTATAAGCCTGTGTGACTTATGCTCAGTGTGAGATACATGATAATAAAGTAGATTTGATGATCACACAAACCTCCCCATCCACTGATGGATGGTGGTGGAGCCCGATGAGGGAATGATATGGGCTATGATTATGCCCATTTCCTCTCTTGTTTTCATATTATGGATATCCACATTTGGCAACCTATCTGGATACGTCCTGGTCTGAAGTGAATAAGAGAATTAGTGACACCTCCTGCAAGAAATCATCAACTTTTACATCAGTGGGAATTCCTTGAAATTAGTCTCGAGAAAGGGGAGGTGTGTCATTCCCTATAAAAAATGTAATCATGACCTCTTTTATTTCATAATAGACCTAATCAATGGCAATGTCACAAAATTACACTTTATTCATAAAAGGGAAAGGTTCACATGAGTATTCCCAGGGTTGGAACTGGGTAACCATGTTAATGTAAACTTAGAGACATTCCAAGGGTCAAACCTATTATGGGGATTACCCACATGACCCCACTTAATGTGGGTATGTAAAATCAAAAGGGAATGCTGATTCAGTAGATGGATTTTTCAAAAAAGTATAGTTGACTTGGTAAAGGCATTGTTATAATTTCATTGCACTAGCTCATAGAGGTACTACCCATGATATTATGGAAATAAGATTAATGGATTGGAATTAGAGGATGAAACAAATGAAGATACCCCATTCTGTTTATCATTTCCTTATGTAGGTTGGGGTTTCCTCCACATACCATGGTGGTATGAAGGTGGGGGAGATATCCACATACCATGGTGCTATGTATATCATGGCTTGATCTGTTTGTAACTTCTCTATGTGGGGTCATGTTCCGTCCGCATAGTGATTTGCTACGCGGCGCTATGTTCCATCCACGTAGTAATTTTCAACGTAGTGAAGGGTTCTGCCCACATATCATTTTTCTAGGTGGAAAATATGAAGGAAAAGTGGCCCTTATTCTATGCATTGTAGAAATTATATCCAAAATGAACCATGTGTTCACATATTACCAATTAGTATAGTTTTTCCTCTTTTAATGCTGTGCAGCATGTTACACATGCAGGGAATCTTCAAAAGATTCCATATTTTTTTGGTGCTCTCTTCTTACGTACCTTTATCATTCCACCTCTCCAAAAGTCATCATATTTTTCTCTGAAAACTTTTTAGTCCCCCATAGGGTCCTTTTATAGAGAGGAAGTGGAACTGGATCGGTGATGGGGGGAGAGAATCTATTATGGAAGCCCATGGAAGAAAATATAGGCCATAGATAACTTGGTCAGTGGGGGCACAAGATTGATGTTCGCGATAGCCATAATTACCACATCAGCACCACGATTGAATTTATTTTAATTTCAGTACACTATATTATTTTCCATTCCTGCAAATCATTTTAGTTTGTAGGGATACCATTTGAGGGTGTATTTCAACAACGTCTTCCCGTATATGATTTCATTTGTAGGGAACCATCATGCGGTGTAGTGGTTTGTGGAGGATACATTCTTCGTTGTGCATTTTTCTCCCTCTTCCTTTTCTGAATTCATTAACATATTTCCTTCAAACCATCAATTGATTCATTTATATTCCTTTTTCAAATACATGGGAATATTTTATTTCACTTTGAATTTTTAGGATGCATCATGGATACAATAGGTTGGTTCACATGGTGGAAAACATGGTTTAAGAGATGTTTGATTTGTTCGAGGTGTCATATGTTTGGATTTGTTTCCACCACCACTCGCAGGTGTTCTACACCAAGATCATGAAGTGGGAGTTCATATATATTGGTAGCTATAATTTATATAGGATTTTTAACCAGATTCTTAGTGGATGATTCTATATATGATCTATGACATCTCTAATTTATAAACAATATTAATAAACACATTTGTGAACTACTCTATTCTTACCACATCTCTTGATGGAGATGTAGATATCCCAATAGAGCCTTTTGATTGAACCTTGGATTTTGAGACTCCTATCGAAAGAGATTTAGTGATCACACACTTCTATTGATAGTCTGACCTGACTCATGGAGGGAAGGTATTCTTTTCATTTGATTACATGGAACATTGTTTCCTTTTGGTTTCATTCATGAAAAGGATTGGCTATCTGCATATCATTTATAGATTTATTATATTGGTTGAATGATGTTGTGTTTCAGAGTTGATGGATTGTGGATTTACTTATCTACTGTTAAGGTAACCAAAATAGTGTAGGATGGGCTAATTTGTATGAGGATATATTTTGTTACTCATTAATTGTGTAGTATCTCCCTTGGAGAAACATATGTTATGTTCTCTCAACTTTCTGTAGTAGTGGTAGATTGTGAGTATGTATTCTTTAAGAATATTATAGGCATACCTCCCCCCGAGAGATCAAAATGTTCTTCAAAATTCACCCATGGTATACCCCAATATCTATTTTAGAACATTAGACAGCTCTTATAGAGAATAAATCACTGAAGGCGATGTCGGAGGATTTTTAGAGTAATGAAATATTCCAGTCCAATGTGTCTCCCTAGGTTCCCAAATTTTGTTCACCAAGAATGTGGATGGGATCATGAAGTTATGTGTCGATTATCATCAACTTAATGAGGTGACCATAAAAAATAAGTCTTAAATTCCAAGGACTGAAAATATCTTCATCCAGTTAAATAGGGTGAGCTGGTTGTTGAAGATTTATCTTTGGTCGACCTATCACCAACTCCATGATTGCAATGTGCATATATAGAAGATGCCATTTTTATGTCTCTAAGGTCACTATAAGTACTTGGGGATACCCTCTTGCATGATAAATACCCTAACATTTTTCATGGGACTCATTATTTTGAATGTGGTAATCATCATCGATGAAGTTATTCTATATGCATATTTAGAGGCAGAGCATGAAAGACATCATAATATTCTTATATACATACTCCAAGAGAATAATATTTATGTGAGTATCATGAATTTTCTATTCTATATTCAATATTTCATCATTCTAGGATATTTCATCGTATAAGGGGGAGTATAAATGGACCCAACAATGGTTGAGGTTGTGCTATTTTTAGAAATGCCTAAGATCATGACATAGGTGCACAAAATCCTTGTGTTGGAAAGATAATATCCTAGATTAATGTCCCAATTGACTAATATTTTGGCACCATTGATTAATTATTACCAAATTCACATTCCTTCTTGTGGATGGATAAGTGGTAGAAGGATTTCAAGAGTTTCAAAATAGGTTGGCAACCACCCCAATCTTATGGATTCCAGAGTTGGGTGTTGAATATGTAGTGTCCTATGATGCCTCTATAACATGTTTTTTATGTGATACAATGTATATGTAGGATGTTATTTCCAATGTGTCCCAATATATTATAATCCATGAATAAAATTATTCTACCCATGATCTATATCTAGAATACATGGTATTTTCCGTAAATATATGGTGACACTAAATTACAGTTGAGTGATTTATCATATATTATAAAAAAGGGTATGACTTATATCATTTGAAAAAATATATATTAACATGAGATGATGGTGATGAATATATTTCCACTAGGATTATGAATTCATGATAGAATATACTAAGGGGATGAATAACATGGAGGTAGAAGTTTTCAGTTGGACATTTTGTTAACAGTTATTGATTAATGTGTCAGAGTAGTTTTTCTCATTGTAATTGTTTTTCATGTACATGGAAGGGGTAGATTACCTATAGTAGATGGTTGGTAACCCAATGCTTCTTCAACATGTTAGTGAGTTTCATATTGGAGATATTGATTATAGGTTCTTTGGTATTCATATATCCTATGGATGTGATCTTGATGGATTTTCTATAGGTGGGGATCCTGATATCATTATTTGAGTGGAAGAGATTGTATCTAAATGTTGCAAGAAGAGTTTCCAAGGGTGTTTAATAGATCCCCCTTAATGGTATATCCAAGAGTGTAAAAGTTATTACAAAACCTTAATCACGAGTTCTATAAGACATGGTTGAATTGGTGTCCCTATCTCTTGATACATCACTTTTCAAAAGGTGATTGTCGAGCATCATATTCTAATGGGGTTGGGTTAATCCTATAAGCTATCAGACTGGAAGTGTGACTGTATATCAATGTACATGAAGAATATAATTTCAAGTTCATCTAGATTTCATGATGGTAAATGGGTGATTATAGACCCTATTTCTATGTCATATGACTTCATAGCCATCCAGTTGTTTAGTTTAGTGAAGAGTTTGATATTATTTTATGTGAAATTGGTAGTCCACATTCATAGAGTTACCTTGAAATTTTTTTCACACCATGATTATCTCTTCATGTCACGATTTTAAAGAGGGTTTCCATAGGCCTTTTGGGATTAGTTTTGGGTAACCATTGAATTTCACCCTCAGATGGATGATGAGACTGATTTGACTATTCAAGAACTATATGAAAAGTTTTGGGATTTATTGTTATACTTTTCCCATAGTTTGTAGGATCATATAACCATGCTTTAGAATTCATATATCATATTTCACCACTCCACCATCGATATAGAACCATTAAAGAACTTGTTTGGGAGAACAAACAGGTCACCCCTATACTAAACTGATCCTAGGGTGTCATCACTCATGGAATAGAGTTAGTTAAATTGAAAATAGAGAAAATGAAAATAATCATAGTGTGTCTGAGGGTTACATTAATTGATCATATATATTATATGAACTAAAGACAGAGGCCATTGGAGTTCTAAAAATGACACTATGCGTTTCTAAAGGTCTCAAATCAGTGAGGATTTCAAATATTTGGAAACTGGGACTAGTTATATATAATATTCAATGGAACATTATAGATACTACATATGGTTGTAATGGTGTTGTCCAACTTATCCCTAACATCATAGTAAGTTTGGGTACATGATACCTTCCAAGGGTGGTAGTTCATATGTTATTTTCACCACTCATTGCATTCCATAAATTGGGGTGATATAATCCTCGATGGGAGATCTATCTTTAGAGTGTACATGGTAGAGATAGTGGATCAGAAGGAGAATATATTCCATGGGTGTGAAATTCATTTTGTATGTCTTTGATTGAAACATGTGAATCTTCAAGATAGAACACGGGAGAGGGATAACCAAATACAGGATCAGTATCCACATCACATTGAGTTGTTTTTTATTAATTTTTTGGAAGAAAATCCCTGAGATGGGGTGATTTTAATGATTTTTATCTTGTAATTGTTTTTATGTTGTAAAGGATATTTTTGTAACTCGAAACAGAGTCATTTTGGGATTCTAGAGCCCAAAGCTCCACAATGTCAATTGAATAAAAATAGTAAAAATATTATTTCATGTGCGTGAATATTTTCATGAATAATGAAATATCTACCAATCATTGATCTATATGGAAAATTAGATACCAGCATTGATAATCACATATCATGATAACATGGTTTTATATTATATAAAATGATTTTTTTATGAAAAAATTAAACAATAACTCTCTATTGTTTAATAATTTTTTCATCTTTAACAAGATACAAAGATTATTATGCAATAAGAAATAAGAGCTAAAAGGATCAATATTTATATCTTCAGAACAATTTCAATGACATATGATAACCATGGGATAATTTTTAGTCTATGAACTAAAGAAGATGTATGAAATAGAACTATAAACCCTATATATTTTTCATTCACAATGAGATAGTAATACTCATGATATGAAAATTAAGGGGAATCCTAAAATTAAGACAATGTGTGAAGAAACATATCCTTAAGAGTTGGATAAAAATTTCACAACATGACACATATATCAAAACATTAAATATGATAGGCAGACAAAAGATTAGTAGGATATACCTAGAATTTGGTGGATACATATATGTCTTGAATAGGAAAATCCACAAATCACTAGGATGGACTTAGGACAGTTATTTACCACATTAATGGGTTAACAAAATGAAACATGGGTTCCATGGATTCATATATATTTATTGTTTAGTCAAAAGTCTTATTTTAGCTTTTACATCATGTTTTGGAAATCAAAAATATATTCTGTCATGTTTTGGAAATCTCAAATGTATTCTATCATATGTTTGTAAATAACAAATTGTCTTTTATCATGTTTATCGTATCGTACGATGTTGATCGTACCGACCAAATCGTATCGTATTGACTCTGTCAATCGTATCGTACTGACTCTGTCAATCGTATCATACTGACTCTGATATTCAGATGATCATTATTTGTTTTGGTACTTTGTCAAAAACTCTCTCTGCATATGAATCGTACTCATGTTTTACATTTCTATATATCTCTTGTCCTAACAAAACGATGTCGTTGAGTTAGTTACAAACTAATCAAAACGATGTCGTTCTTTCTGTTTCAATATGACCGTTGGAGGCAATATGACCGTTGGAACCCGAGGCCTATAAATAGGAGGTCATTTGAAGCTGAGAACACAACGATGAACAAAGAGAACGAATGAAGAGACTCTGTAAACTACGAAGATTCTAGAGAGATACACTGTGACTTCTCTCATCAGCTTTGTGCGTCCGATCATCGTATCGAGGGATTTAAAGTAATTGAAAGACAGAGGTGCCGATTACCTGCAAAATCGAGGGCTGCCGGGGATAGACAGACAGACGTGCCGATCATCGAATCGAGGGCTGCCGGGGATAGGCAGACAGACGTGCCGATCATCGTATCGAGGGCTGCCGGGGATAGGCAGACAGACGTGCCGATCATCGTATCGAGGGCTCACCAAGGTGTTGGTGAGACAGACCTTTTATCCTAGGTGAAAGGATAACCCTTTTCTTTGGGTTAAAAGAATTGTATTACTTTTACATTTCCGCTGTTGTATTAGAAAGGGATTTGTATTGTTTCCTTTCTTCTTTACATATTCAATTGTAATTGTTTCAATTACAATCATTCCATTACATATTGTATTGATTGGTTCTATACGCTTTAAGGTAGAATCATTCATATCTGTATTACTCTGATTATTGTGTTCATCTTGAATACAATTGTTTTACATAACATTAGTATTACAATACATCATACCTTTTACATTCAATACAATTGAGGGTATTTGTATTTGTATTAGTTTAAGTTCATTTAAACTAATATATTTGTTACTAAAACTCAAAGGTTTTTAAACCTACAATTCACCCCCCCCTCTTGTATTGTTCCATCTAATAGACGTTTATATCTACTATTCGATCCAACAATTGGTATCAGAGGAGGTTTTCCACTGATTTGTATTATTATCTTTATTTCTTATTACTATCTTGAATACTTACTACACTAACGTGTGGAGTGGAAAAGTTGTTTTTGTTATATTAGATGGCAGGAATGAATATCGGATCAATAGATAATCTGAATCCTTCTAGACCACCAATTTTCGATGGGAATGATTATGAGTATTGGAGAGATCGTATGAAGACTTTCGTCATCAATACCGGTGTAGACAATTTCATTATGCTTACTGGGGGTTACAAAATTCCTGACAAAGAAGTTAGCACTTTCACCAACCAAGAGAAGCAAGAATATCAACTGAATTACAAGGTACGCAATACTTTATTATGTTCTATGACCAGGAATATATATAGTCAGATATCTTCATGTGAAGCAGCCAACTGTATTTGGAAGAAATTAGAAGTCACTCATTTTGGTACATCCAAGGTTATAGAAACAAGGAGAGCAATGCTTCGAGCAGAGTATCATGGGTTTGTTTTTCCTTATGGAGAGCCAGTATGTAAAGTGCAACAAAGGTTTATGACAATTGTCAACAGCTTACAATCTATGGGAGAAAAAGGTCTTGATGATGAAGCTCTTGTTGATAAGATTATAGATATTATACCAAATGAATGGGAGTCAAAAAGAACAGCTATTGATGAAAATAGAAAAGTTTCCCAGATTACTCTTGATGAACTCTTTGGAACTCTTCTACAGCATGAGACAAGAATGAAGAGAGATGCTGATTTCAATAAGAAGAAAAATGGGAATGGAAGTGTAGCTTTTGCATCTAAAGCTAAAACACCTGAAAGGGTTACAAGGTCTAAATCCAAGAAAGTTGTTGTATCTGATTCAAGTGATTGTAATCTTTCGGATAATGAGTTAGCCAATCTTGCTCTGAGGATGAACAAGATTGTGGGAAAGAAAGATTTTCAATATAGATTCAAAAAGAAAGACATGAAAGATAGGAAAGATTCAGAGGTAACTTGTTATGAATGCAAGAAAGCAGGACATATAAGGCCTGATTGTCCTTTACTGAAGAGGAAAGATAGAAAATAGAAACACTCTGAAAGAAACAAGAAAAGGTTTTATAAGACAAAGAAAGTCTTGAAAGAAAATGATACGTGGAGTGCAAGTGGTAGTGATTCCACAGATGATTCTTCAGAATATGAGACGTCAGGACAAAGGAATATTGGACTTCTAGCCAGACTACCAATTGAAGATCATTGTCTCATGGCTAAGGTACATAATGATGAAGCTGTTACAAATGTCTCTTTAAATGAAAATTATGTTGATAATAGATATTATGAATCTTCAAATGATGAACCCTCATCATCAGAAGATGATACTTTACCTTCTTTTGAAGAAGTTTCTAGATTTGCTAAGTTACTTGAAAATGAAAATTCTAAACTCAAAAAGAGATTTGAAAAAGAAAATTCTAGAATTTCTATTTTGACTAAAGAAGTATCAGATCTTTCTAAAGATCTTGATGGGAAAACTTCTGATTTTTAATGTATTTTGAAAACCCTTGAGAAAGTCAAATCTGAAAAGGATAAACTTTCTAAGGATCTTGAAACTGCTATTTCAAAGAAAAATATTTTAGAGTCTAACTCTAGTTCAAATTCAAATGTTTTAGAAAACAAGAATTTGGTTTTAAAACTAAAGTCAGAGATTTTATCCTTGAAAAAGTGTTTGTCAAACTTTACTCATGGAAAAGAAAACTTTGATAGGATGTATTCTCAAATTAGACCGTTGAGAAATCGTTCTGGTCTTGGTTATACTTATTCCAAACCTGTTTTTAGTAATAACTATTTTGTTCCTCAAAAAACCATTTTCTGTTCCAAGTGTCAATGTGGTGGACATTGGAGAAGAGATTGTTCTCTTAACAAAACTCAATCCTTAGGATTTCATAAAGCTCATTTTGCTAAACAAATGTGGATTCCTAAAATTCTTTTATCTAACCCTTCTGGATCCAAACAAGTTTGGATTCCAAAAATCTAATTGTTTCTTTTTCAGGGAAACGAGAAGTGTATCAATAAGAACATTTGGTACATGGATAGTGGTTGTTCTCGACATATGACTGGAAACAAAGATTTCTTTGAAAAGGTTATCAAAACAAAAGGTGGAAAAGTTACCTTCGGAGATAATGCTCAAGGAAAGATTGTTGGTATAGGTAATATCGTTTTTCTTGGAAAAGTTCTTATTTCAAATGTTTTGTTTGTTAAAGGTCTTAGGCACAATCTCATCAGCATAAGTCAATTATGTGATGAAAGTTACCTTGTGAATTTTAGAAATGATAAGTGTCTAGTTCACAATTCCAAGGATGAATTCATTCTATCTGCCCATAGGCAAGAGAATGTTTACACTATTAACTTAGAAGACCTTAGGAACCAAAACTTACCTTGTTTAAGTGTAATAGAAGACCAATCGTGGCTATGGCATAGGAGACTAGGACACTGTAATTTGAGAAACCTAAGAAAACTCTCAAAGAAAGGACTTGTAAAAGGGCTACCGGATCTTAGATATGATTCTTCAAAAGTCTGTGATCCTTGTCAATTTGGCAAGCAACATAAAACTAGCTTTAAACCAATTAATGAAGTTTCAACTTCTAATGCATTACAGCTTGTGCATATGGATCTGTTTGGTCCTTCACAATCTGGAAGCATTGGAGGAAAATACTATGTATTTGTTTTAGTTTATGACTTTACTAGATTCACATGGGTCTACTTTCTCACAAAGAAATCTGAAGCCTTTTCCTATTTCAAAACTTTTAGAGCCCAAGTTAAAAATGAGAAAAACCTACAATTGATAACTATTCACAGTGATCATGGTGGTGAATTTCAAAACTCAGATTTTGAAACTTTTTGTAGTAAGAAAGGTATTACTCACAATTTCTCAGCTCCAAGAACTCCTCAGCAAAATGGGGTTGTTGAAAGAAGAAATCGTATTCTTCAGGAAATGACTCGAACCATGTTGAGTGAATACTCAATTACTAAGCACTTTTGGGCTGAAGCTGTTAGTACTGCCTGTTATACTATAAATCGTGTTTTAACTAGACCATTTCTTAATAAAACTCCTTACGAGTTATGGACTGGCCGAAAACCTAAAGTTTCTTACTTCAAAGTTTTTGGATGCAAAGTATTCATTCTGAATACAAAAGATAATTTACACAAATTTGCACCAAAATCTGATGAAGGAATCTTTCTAGGATATTCCACAACCTCTAAGGCTTATAGAGTTTTCAATAAAAACACTTGTACTGTTGAAGAAACAGTACATGTAAAATTTGATGAAACTAACCCTTTTGTTTTCAACCAACCCAATCCTACATCCTTGGATGTGTTTTCCAAAAATGTTTATCAACCTATATTAGAAGAACATTCTGATAAGGAAAATGTTCAAGAAAGTGTTCCTGAAACATTTACCACAGAAGATTTTCTACCATATGTTGATGAACAGGTTTTACAAAACCCAAATCAATTGTTTCTTAGGAATCATCCCAGTGATAATATCATTGGTGATATAAATCAACCTGTAAGGACCAGAAATTCCTTAAGAAATGAAATAGAACATCTTGCTTTTCTTTCCCAATTTGAACCTAAAAGTCCAAGTGAGGCTTTAGGTGATAATGATTGGATCAAAGCAATGCAGGATGAACTAAATGAATTTGAAAGGAATCAAGTCTGGACTTTAGTTGAAAGACCTAAAGAAACAACTGTAATTGGTGTAAAATGGGTTTTCAGAAACAAGTGTGATGAAAATGGAATCATTGTAAGAAATAAAGCAAGACTTGTTGCTAAAGGCTATAATCAACAAGAGGGAATAGACTATGAAGAAACATATGCTCCAGTAGCTAGACTTGAATCTATTCGTATTCTATTAGCCTTCGCAGCATATTTCAATTTCAAACTATTTCAAATGGATGTCAAATGTGATTTTTTAAATGGTTTTGTTCAAGAAGAAGTTTTTGTCGAACAACCTCCTGGTTTTCAAGACCCAAAACATCCTGATCATGTCTTTAAACTTACCAAGGCTCTATATGGTCTTAAACAAGCCCCTAGAGCATGGTATGATAGACTCACAGGATTTATTTTACAAAACAATTATAGAAAAGGTACAGCTGATCCAACTCTTTTTATCAAAATGGAAAACAAAAATGTTTTGATTGTCCAAATCTATGTTGATGACATCATATTTGGATCAACTCAGAAATCTTTAACCGATTCTTTTGCAAATTTAATGAAATTTGAGTTTGAAATGAGTATGATGGGTGAGTTAACATTCTTTCTTGGTTTTCAAATATCTCAAAAACCAGAAGGAACTTATATATCTCAACATAAGTATATTAAAGACTTACTCAAAAAGTATGGATTTGACAAAACTAAAAGTATTAGCACCCCAATTGGTACCTCAAATACTCTTGATCTTGATGAAACTGGGAAACCAGTAGATCAAACAATTTTTAGAGGTATGATAGGGAGTTTGCTATACTTGACAGCTAGTCGACCCGACTTGATGTTTTCTGTATGCTTATGTGAAAGATATCAATCTAATCCAAAAGAGTCTCACTTAAAAGCCGTAAAGGGAATCTTTCGGTATTTAAAAGACACTATGGATTTAGGACTTTTCTACTCTTCTGGAAATGATTTTGTTTTAAAAAGTTTTTCAGATGCTGACTTTGGTGGTTGTAGAATGGATAGAAAAAGTACATCTGGAACATGTCATTTCTTAGGAGACTCTTTGGTTTCTTGGTCCTGCAAGAAACAACACTCAGTAGCACTCTCCACTGCTGAAGCTGAATATGTAGCAGCTGGTAGTTGCTGTGCTCAAGTATTGTGGATGCAGCACACACTCACTGACTATGGTTTGAGTTTCTCCAAAACTCAAATTCTTTGTGATAATACAAGTGCCATAGCTCTTAGTAAAAACCCAGCACATCACTCTCGTGCAAAACACATAGATGTTAGGCATCACTTTCTTAGGGATCACACACAAAAATGAGATATTATTTTACAATTCATCGGAACACAAGAACAACTTGCTGACATTTTTACAAAACCTTTACCTTCCGATAGATTTGAATTTATAAAACAGAAGCTAGGAATGATTACATTAAAATAATCATTCATATCTACTTCCTGTTTTACATCTCTCCTAATAGTAAGAAACTCCTCGTAGAAAGGGGGAGGACATTTCTTTCTATCTTTATGTTTATTTTATGTTTCTGATCTTTAACTATTTACTCTATTTATATGTTTCTTTTTCTGTTTATCATATTGACAGTTTTATCGTTTCATTTTAGTTTTCCTGTTTATCGTATTGACCATTTCAATTTTTCTGTTTATCGTATTAAAATTCTTTTCCATCGTATCATTCAATAATTTTTGAATCGACCGATGATAGTATTCAAATTCTTTTCCATCGTACCATTCAATAGTTTTTGAATCGACCGATGATAGTATTGAAATTCTTTTCCATTGTACCATTCAATAGTTTTTGAATCGACCGATGATAGTATTGAAATTCTTTTCCATCGTACCATTCAATAGTTTTTGAATCAACCGATGATAGTATTGAAATTCTTTTCCATCGTACCATTCAATAGTTTTTGAATCGACCGATGATAGTATTGAAATTCTTTTCCATCGTACCATTCAAATAGTTTTGTATCGACCGAAGATAGTATTGAGATTGTTTTCCATCGTACTGTCAGTTCATGGTAACAAGATTATTTTCTATCGTACGGTCCGATCATAGTAATGACTTTGTTTTCCATAGGCATCATATTTTTTTTCTCCTTACGATTGTGTTTACTTTTGATTCATACCAAAACCAGCAATCACCTTATGTTCTCCGACAGGTTTCTTTTCATTTTTTTTAATTTTTTTTTTCTTTAATCCTAACCATTGATCTGGTATTATCTAATCTTGACCGTAGAATATCAACGGTCATCTCTTTATCGCCTATAAATACCCCCCCCTCCCCTCCCCAAACCCACATTGAAGTTTCAGGATTTGAGGCGAAGCTCTGCTCCACCAGCTATAAACAATCGTACGATCTTATCATCGGCAGAACCTTTATGTCTCAATCTTCTGCTAATACTCCTGCCGAAATGTCTTCAAAGACTTTTACAGAGAAAGACTTTCACAGAGAAAGGTTAGTATCCCGAGACTTTTTCGATATGTACGATTCTACAATCAAGAGGATCATTCTGTTTCAAGGATGGGAACATCTTTGTGTGGAAAATCCTGATATTCAAGATCCAGTTCTTTTTGATGAAGTTTGTCAGTTTTATAAAACCGTTTCTTTCGACAAAGATATGACTATAAACTTCGCTGTGTACGATAGAAAGTTATCTATGTCTGTGAAACAAGCGGCACATTTTCTGAATGTTTCTATAGAAGGCGATGCATTCTGTCCATCTCACAAACTACCAGATGAAGTTGGTACGTTTAATAGAGAAAGTGCTGAAAAAACTTTGTTTGTTATTAATGAGGAAAAGAGGAAAGTTTCTCATCTTTCACCGGACAATCGGTTCGTCACTTTATGGATGCAAGGTTTTATTATCCCAAGGAAAGGGGATAGAGAAACCCTTAAAGTTTCTGATGTCTTTATGCTCGACTATCTTGTGAATATGAGGAAATTAAATCTCATGGGATATGTTTTTGAAACCATCAAGAATGTCAAGAAAGGAGGGATTAAATCCCAGATAATAATGTATCCAGCCATCCTTACGAAATTCATTCTTGAGAGTATGAAGTTTTGTAACATTCCTTTGAAAGGAGAACCTATGGATTTGAGGCCATCTTTGATTAATAAGAGTACGATGAAAAAGCTGAATGTTTGTTTTGATTCAAATTCAAAACTTTTTGTCAGAGATGTAGAAGCTGAATTGGCTCAAAATCAATCGGCACCTATGCCAGCCAAGGACAATCAATCAACCGGTGTTACTCGAAAGTCTGATCCTCAAACTAGTTCAAAACCAAAGAAGAAGCCAAGGTACAGTAAGGAAGTTGTAGCCAAATGGAGAAAGGACAAGGAACAGAGAAAGGAAGGTGATCCGAAGTTTGGTCTTGACCCTGCTGAGGCATTTGCAGAAAGAATAAGGGTAGAAGAAACCCTTCAAGCTGAAAAGAAAAAGAAGACTCTTTTGAAAAGAAAGGCTCAGGACTTTGATATCTCTAAAGTCTTGAAAGCATTTGAAGATGCTAGTGCTCAACTAACTGTGGAAGTGCACCAAGAGCCCATCGTACAGAGTCTGCCTGAGAAAGAAAAAGGAAAACAAGTGATAGAATAAGTGGAAGTAGAAGAAGGAGATTTTCTGTTAGAATTTCTTCAAAGTTCAAAGAAAAGTAGAGAGGAATCGCTTCAAAAGCTGAGCGAAGGTGTTCAACAAACTCCTCATGCCGATCAGGAAAGATCTCCGGACAGGATGTCATCTCGAGAAAAGCAAGATGCTCAATCTTCTCAGTCTGATAAAGTAGTTGTCATTAGTGACAAAGTAGAAGAAGAAAGAAAGCAGAAAGAAAAAGAAAAAGGGAAACAGCCAGTTGTTGATTCAAGCAGATCGTATGAACTAGCATCGTACGATGAAGATACTGATTCAGAGCATACAATCTCTCTCAAGAAGAGTGATTACATTGTTCATGTTTTGAGAAGGGTGGAGAAAACAATTCCTTATTTTCCGAGGCTGGAAGGGAAGATTGATTTTATTACTGAAAATCAAAGGAAAAAGTTTGGCTCTATAAAAGAATTGAGAAAGAAAGTTTTGTCAGTAGAAGCCGATCTAAAAGTTCTTTCGGAAAGCTCAGTTTCTCATAAGAAAGCTTGCAATAAGATGACCAAGTGGTCATACAAAACAGAGAGCTCAATTAATGATCATGAAATAGCTATTGAAGATATAAGGAGGTTATCAAATGAGCTAGCAATTTCTTTCAACAAGCTTGATAAAGAAACGGTTGAAAGGCTGAACCTTTTATCTTCTCAAAGAGCCGATGTTCCTTCAGTAAAAGACTTGCAAGATAGGATGAATGCTTTCCAATCTGAATTCTCGAAGGTTTCATCTTTCAAAGATGAAATGGTTTTACTGAAGAAACAAAATTCTGAGTTGTCCAAGGATAACAAGACTCTGCAAAACAGAATTGATACCCTTGAAGAAGTAATCAGAGTACAGGAGGAGACCATCAGAAATCAAGATCAGATTTTTGCGGATCAACAAGAGATTCTCAAAACTCAGGGTGAATCAATTTCTGAAGACAAGAAGGAGATCAAGAAGATGAAAGCTGTGCTTCATGAGCTTATAAAGAAAGAGAAGGAAAGAGAAAACAAATGATTGTTGTATTTGTTTCTTTTGGAACTTGTCTGTTTTGTAATAACTTTTATGATCCTTTTATCCATTGTCTTGGATTGCTTCACTAACTCCTTCAGAAAAATCAAGATTACTCCTTTCTTTTTGTAAATCACAAAGGGGGAGAATTTTTACAAAGCAACGATTGTTTTACAAAGGGGGAGAATGCTTTACAATTCTCTTAAGGAAAATCTACGAATACAATCCTTAGAAAAGTCCATACCTAAGGGGGAGTTAGTTGTATTCAATTTCTTATTCAGAAGAGTTCTCAATAACTCAGGGGGAGATAAGTATTTCTTGTTTCATTTACTTTGTGTATTTGTGCTTTCAAAAAAGGGGGAGATTGTTAAGTCAAAAGTCTTCTTTTAGCTTTTACATCATGTTTTGGAAATCACAAATATATTCTGTCATGTTTTGGAAATCTCAAATGTATTCTATCATATGTTTGTAAATAACAAATTGTCTTTTATCATGTTTATCGTATCGTACGATGTTGATCGTACCGACCAAATCGTATCGTATTGACTCTGTCAATCGTATCGTACTGACTCTGTCAATCGTATCGTACTGACTCTGCTATTCAGATGATCATTATTTGTTTTGGTACTTTGTCAAAAACTCTCTCTGCATATGAATCGTACTCATGTTTTACATTTCTATATATCTCTTGTCCTAACAAAACGATGTCGTTGAGTTAGTTACAAACTAATCAAAACGATGTCGTGCTTTCTGTTTCAATATGACCGTTGGAGGAAATATGACCGTTGGAACCCGAGGCCTATAAATAGGAGGTCATTTGAAGCTGAGAACACAACGATGAACAAAGAGAACGAATGAAGAGACTCTGTGAACTACGAAGATTCTAGAGAGAGACACTGTGACTTCTCTCATCAGCTTTGTGCGTCCGATAATCGTATCGAGGGCTTTCAAGTAATTGAAAGACAGAGGTGCCGATTACCTGCAAAATCGAGGGCTGCCGGGGATAGGCAGACAGACGTGCCGATCATCGAATCGAGGGCTGCCGGGGATAGGCAGACAGACGTGCCGATCATCGTATCGAGGGCTGCCGGGGATAGGCAGACAGACGTGCCGATCATCGTATCGAGGGCTCACCAAGGTGTTGGTGAGACAGACCTTTTATCCTAGGTGAAAGGATAACCCTTCTCTTTGGGTTAAAAGAATTGTATTACTTTTACATTTACGCTGTTGTATTAGAAAGGGATTTGTATTGTTTCTTCAATTACAATCATTCCATTACATATTGTATTGATTGGTTCTATACGCTTTAAGGTAGAATCATTCATATCTGTATTACTCTGATTATTGTGTTCATCTTGAATACAATTGTTTTACATAACATTAGTATTACAATACATCATACCTTTTACATTCAATACAATTGAGGGTATTTGTATTTGTATTAGTTTAAGTTCATTTAAACTAATCTCTTTGTTACTAAAACTCAAAGGTTTTTAAACCTACAATTCACCCCCCTCTTGTATTGTTCCATCTAATAGACTTTTATATCTACTATTCGATCCAACATTTATGTATGTGTTTCCCTAACAAAAATTAATCTAGAGATCTTGGTATGAGGTGAGGTGTGGTGCTGAAAATTCCACCACCTATTATGTTATTTAATTTAGATTATGAAATTATGTACATTGTTATATCCCTCTTAGTACCACATTACTTGGACTAGTGGGTAACTCCAGATGTTCTATGTTAGGTAAATAATGTGATGTGGTCCTTTGGACATTATTTTCTTCATTTAGACTATGTTATTTGTTTCCTCCATAATAAATAAATTTCTCTATATTATCTTGACCGATCTTAGGAATACTAAAAATAATATTGAAATTTAATTTTTAAATTTTCATAACTGATTACTATAAATTTTAAATGATCACTGAATGGGTTAGGTAATTTAGGTTTTAAAATTGTATTGGTAAAAACATGATTTATTAATTCAATAAAGTACCTAACCATGGGAAAGGGGGATTAATACAGTAAAGAGGTGATACCAAAAAAAAGGATCTCCATCATCTTGACTTTGACTCCAAAAATGATTAAAACTATTTAATTTATCAATTTATCAGCACCCAAAACCCAAATTTAAAAAAAATTGGAACATCATTCCAATTCAATTTTGAAATCTAAATCTGAATTATTCCATCATTATTAATACAATAAAATAAATCATTTTTAAATGAAAAAAACTACTTTCACTATCTTATGTGGTGGAACTTGAGCTTATGGCATTCAAAATTATATTATTCATTCACAATTTTTTTTATAATTTATTTAAATTGGTTAGAAAACCAGTAAATTAATGAATCCATATGGGTTATTAAATTTTTGTGTCATTATCTGGGATGATGACTATGTATAATTATAATTTTTTTGTTACTTCCTTTTTACTTGTTTATATTCCATTTTTTACATTAGCTGTGATCGTGCTATGAATTTCATATTTCATGTTTTTTTACGAACACACACCAAACATGAAAAAAATGGAAGGAAATCATTTATTTTGACCTTTGGATAGAACACATATTGAGGAAGAATAAGGAAGAAATGACCATGTATAGAGAAGAACAAAATATTGTTATTCGAGGAGATCATGAAAGATATCCAGGACCACAAATGATTTCGGACAATGGTATTCCATGCAAAACAGGACTGTGAATAAGCATATTGGTTCTTTCTATAGAATATAACTACTTCAAGATCAAACTAGCCATCATCTAGAATTTATCAAACACTATTAAATTTCTCAAACTACCACACAAAGATCATAACAAAAATTTGTCTTATTTCTCAAACTCAACAATAAATTTCTATTAAAATGTTTCTTGTTATGTGGTTAGACATCAAATAATTTTATTTTCTTCTAGGGATTGAGTTAGAGAATGGATTCAAATATTTTAAGACACTTACATCATAATATGGGATGATTTGGAATGATAAATTCCAACCCACTTCTTCCCTTATTCATTGTTTATTAATATAATGATATATATTCTTAATTTTAATAAATTGGAGGATGAGAATTTTTATAGAACATGGGAGTATTTTAAGGATATAATTAGTTAATTTCCAAATCATTAAAAAAATGTATCTACTAATATAATCATTTTAAATGGATTTTTGTAATGTAATTAGCCAATCATTGATTTTGTATATGGTAGATCATTAATAAAGAAGATTCCCCAGGATAGATAAAATCTTTTTCATTAAATGATAAGTAACATCTTCCATTTGAATGAAAAATATTAAAAAAAAGAGGCATACACATGGTTAATGATAACAAGTGGATTTTTTCACAAATGGAATCCATGAAATAAATGATGTATTCAAGGATATATCTCAAAAAACCTATAGTATATGCATTGAAGATTATATTTATGTATATCATACATGATAAAATAATTTTTAGGTGTGGATGATACAATTAAAAAAATATTAAGGATACCAACAAAGTTAACAGGGATATCCATAACAAGAGCATCATTCTAAAGCCTGATACATATATTGGAAGAAATATTAGTCCTATTAATAACTATGACTTCATTTTTTGATCAATGAAATAATTGAAGACTAAAAAACATATAAGGACAAATTAAAAAAAATTATTAGATTCAACTAGGAAAAGTTTATATGAATCTTATAGAGATGCTGATGAGTTTCTTATCAGTATACCCCTATGTTCACTGATGTTGATATTTGAAATATATTTCTATAAAAAGTGTTAAATTAACTAAATAATATCCTTAATCAATAAAGAGTCAACAAGAATAAAAATATTAATTTTTTAATAGATGGAAGAGACAAAGAAAGGTAAAAATATAGAAGATCATACAAGGGAGGATATTCCATCACAATACAATCCATTTATTCCATTCTAAGAGAGGGTGAAGCCAAAAAAGTTTAATGAATAGAGAGGTAGGTTTCTTGATAAATTGAAAATGTTTCATATTGACATTACATTTTAAGAATCTCTTTGAAATATAACAATGCACTCAATTTTTTTGAAATAACAAATGAAAAATAAAATCATGATATATAAAATTGGAATAATCTTACTCATGATGGAATGTTATTTTTTTTCCTTAAAGAATAAATCAATAAAGAAACAAGAATTGAGTAGTTTCTCAATCCATATTTTCATTAGTTAAAAAAAATTGAAAACATTTATCTTACTTATGTGATAGTTTCAGTATCATGGTTTGAACCACCTTCACGACCCTAGGAATGGAGGATATAAAGCCCATGACTATTGGAATTCAATTATAAGATTCAATTGTGATATTAATACAATTACTGATTGAATAGATTTTGATTAATGTTGATAGGTTTATATTCCCCATAAATTTTTTGGTGAATTATATGAATGAATATAAGAACTCTATTATTCATGGAAGAAACTTTTCAGAAACATGAAGATAGTAGATTAGAATACAAAGTGGTGATATATGTCTGAATGCTTGAAGTGAGGAAGTCAGTTTCAACCTTGAGTAAGTAATGAAGAAAATCAATTTGTAGGGGGATGAATTAAAAAAATATGGAACGTATGAATTTGAAGTGGGTTCTGTTCTAGAATAATATCAAGAGATATATTTTTTCTATGTTAAAGAAGATAAAAAATGAAAAAAATTCAGAAATTGAGAGGTAAAATCAATACTGGTGGACGGTTTGTTTCAATGAAAAACATTGATAAAATCCATTAGGTTTGTACGGTACAAAACTTGAACCATGTATTTTATGGTCTTAAAAATAATAGGTGTAAATTCATGATGGAGGTTGAGAATATTTTACCCCATGATGAATGAATATATTTTTAGAAGAAAAAAGAAGTCCAATATACTTATAGAGAGCACAAATGAGGTGATTTTTAAACCCTTACTTGGTAAAATCTTTTCATTAATCTATAAATTGAGAAAATGTGGTATGGTCAAGGAAAAAACATTCAAAAAATAACATTATAAATCGAATAAACTATTCTAGGATTTTTGATTTTTTGTTTATAGGTCATATACACCATCCCCAAAATAATTTAAAATTTCATTGAAAAATGGAATATATTTTCACTTGTTTATTTTCATTGTTTATTTCCACCAAGGTTTAATAAAGTAGCATGACAAGATTCTACAAGAAAAATACATTACATGAGATTAATATACTTCATGATACCCCAATTGACATCAGGAACCTTGTGGAGATTGAACCTACATAGCCCATGTTTTAAGGGTCAATAGATGGGGAGTATGATTTAAAATATCATATTTAATTCTACCCCAATTATTTCTAATTTTTAAATCTCTTAACAATAAATTACTTCCCTTTCCTTGAATTTATATATTAATCAAATTATCGAGGTAATATTAACACCTATTAATAATCACAATTGCATGATTTCAATTTCTTTTTCAATAAATTTTAGTTAACCAAATACAAGAGAAAATTAATAGATTTAAACATAGGATATAGATTTGAATAATCATTAATTATGCAGACTCACATATTTCAGTAAATTAATTTTTTTATGAAATATTAGTTAATTTATTTTATTATTTAGATTCATGGGAATGATTTATTTTCCCAACCATTTTTCCTCATTCCCAAGACATCATCTAAGCATAATATTTCGCAATCTTTCTAATGTACATTTCTGGTCAGAGTTGAGCATGTTTTCATTTAGAACATGATATTCATATATTAAAATCTATGCCTGTACAAAATCATATTTAACATGACTGACCAATATTTTTGATTATGAGATAAACCTTAGATAACCGATAAATTAATTATTCTTAATTTTATAAAATCAAAAAAAACATTATAGGGATGATCCGTATTCAAAATCATATTTTTATGATTTTATATGCTATACTAAAATATATTTCATGATTTTTAAAAATGAATGTGGGGAGATGGTTCCATAGTGGAAGGGAGTTGTCTCTAAAAATAGATATGTGTGGCCTATCCATATTGGTATATTTTGGGCCATGATTCCTGACTATAATACATATTATTTTTTTCCAACCCACATTAAAAATTATAAAATGGGTTGATTCTTGAGAGATTGAAAAATCATCAGTACATGAATAGTGATCTTGTTATAATTATTAACAAAAATAATTAGAAAATAAATTTGTGTTTCGTGGAAGGGGTGATATATTTTCCAAAAAAAATCTAAAAATAAAATAATTATAATAAAAAATAAAACAAACATTTTTTTATTCATTAAACATCACTACTTTATAGGATTACATTCAGATTTTGGTGAAGGGATGAAATCACATTTATAATGGGAATTTTCATTGATATGAGTTTAATATCATGAAATGTAGCTTATCAATTACAAGCATTTTTTAGATTTACTCGAGCTAGGACTATCAGGACATGAGTGACAGAATAGGGGGAGTGCCTGGACAGCCCTAAACTAGGTCGATCCTGATAATGTGTCTTTTATAATATTTTTATATAGTTATCATTTATTATTGAGACTCATGGTTATAATGGGGTTATTTAGAGTTTTGAGGATGAAATAAAGAGGTGTGTAGGAGGTATATAGTTACAATATAGGTTCAGATATAACATTACTTAGTACATGAAGCCTTAAAATCCAACTCCATTAATACATATATGGATAGATCATTGTTTTAAATAACTATATGGCCAAACAAAGCATGTTGAGAAATTATAGAGATTTGTTAATTTTTGGAATTTCTTGTGATTCATGTGCCACTAGATAAAGTATTAATGATGGTTTATTTTGATTCTTTTTCTTTTTTCATAAGGTTATATCATGATTGAAATGGGTTATGATTTATGCCTTGTTGACTACGACTCTTAGATTAACCACATAAAATAATAGAGAGGGAGATTGTGGGAGAAAACCTTTAAGATAAACAACATTTTTTATCAAACATTGGTACAATTAATGATTCATACAATACATTACTTTGTTGATGTCGGTGGTGGAGATCATCCCTATACCATGGGCCAGGTTAAACATTTTTATGGAAAAATCCAATAGTGTTCTATGGAGACTAATGTCCTAATAAGACCATGATGTGGTTTGATCATGCTGAGTGGATCATTGAGGTTCTAAATAACCCTAATTATTTAATGTTGTATTTACCATATATGTGTTATAAGGGACATATTGAATGTTGATGGAGTTGATGGTTCTCTCAAGCTAGTAAGAGGATCATAAATGGACCACGTTGAATATTTCATTCAATATGTTGTTCTAATCAGAGACCTAGAGGGGGTTAAGGACAATGATTTCTTGATGATAGAGAACTGGGTTCATTCAGTGGTGGTGTATTACACTTTTTAATGGAATTATTCTATGTTTCATTAATATATTTGCAAAAAACATCCTTAAATATTGATTTTTTGAGATGGTCTAAAGTATAGAGATCAGATATATTCTTATTATTATCTTCCTACCAAACTTTTCAAATGTTATTGATAAAGTATATATGGAAGCTAATTATTAATCTAGAATGAAATGGATCAGTGGTAAAATGAGAGGAAGTCTTAGTTATTCATTAGGGTATAAGGGGAAGAAGGATGTGTCTCAGTATGATAGCGTCAAGAGTGTCTACTTTTCATCATGTTCATCTCATTTGGATACTTAATAGAAAAGTCTCCGTGTTTGTTATTTTTATGGTAAGGCTTGTCAAACTAGTCCTAATATCCTTGGGAATGTTTGGTCATTCCACATATATAGATTGTTAGGTTATCTTTAGCGCTTCTATCAATTGGCTTCACAGGGCGTAGTGGGTGATCTATTTTTATGATAGTATATTAGGTGCAATAAGAGTCTAATAAGGGTGGAGAATATCACTATCATTATAAGGGTTATTAATGACGAGTGATGTATATAAAAGGTGGGTATGATCCAGGATATCATTATATAATAGAGTTTATACAAGAGGGATTAGATTTTCAGAAATCCACCATTATTGGTACAATGTTTGTTGTGTCATTGAATAAATCCATTTTATTTGACACTAGCACACCCCTTTCCATTATTCCAATAAATTTTATTTAGTATTTGGGGATGATGGATGAGTAGATGTAGTTTTTTTTGGATTCGAAAACTTAATTTTGATAGAAAAAGGGGAAAGTCTTTAAATGCCATATATACCATGTTTTGGTTGATTTTGTGGAACTTTATTGAGACTTCATTATTTTCACCTTGGTAATTTAAAACCTTATTATTAGAATTTATTGGTGGATATTACTTAAGGAAATAATTTAATATTATCATAGTTGGGTTTAGATCTTTACACATTATGGGGTCATTAGATTTTATGTAGGGTGAGTGGGATCACTGATCAATGCGAGTGAGACCAGTTTCTTTAGATTTGATGTTCTTCATGTGCAAGTTGTCCAACTTGTTTATTTTTTTCATTGAGTATATTTTTATGTGTGGGATTAAAGTGTTCATCATTACAAAAAAAAATTTTATAGATTATTTTTAGTATTTTTGATCTAATGAGAGTTTGAGTTCACTATTGATCTACTTTCCAAGATGATGTTGATATCATTGGTGTCTTATGCTCTGACCTACCTAAAAGAGTACAAGGTTATGTTAGAGTATATTGATGCTAAGTGATTTTACATCACAACATGTATCATTGGTATTCACTAGTTCTATTTTAAAATAAGGTATATAGAATCATTCAACTTTTCATATCCTAGAATAAGATTAATTGGGTGATCTTTAATAAAAAATACATGTTTCCTAGAATCAACGATATCTATATTCATCTCAAGGGATTGTGTTGGTTTTCAAATATTTACTAGAGATTTGGGTACTGGCAGTCAATAGTATGAGAATAATATTTAATAAATTCTTCCTTTTAATATGGTACAAAAATTTTGAGTATTTAGTTATTCAATTTGGGCTTACCAATACACCAATAGTATTTATGGAAATAATGAACTAGATCCTATATTACTTTTTATAATCCTTCAAGGTCATGTTATCAAATGAAATAATGGTGAGTTCTAGGAAAAAGTTGGAGCATGTTGACCATATAGAGGTTTTTAGTCATTTTGTGGGAGGATAATTTATACACCTAATTTTACGAGTTGTAGTTTTCATTTCAATAAGTAAATTTTTTGGCCTATGTGATTTCAGATGAAGATATTTTGGTGGATCAAAGCAATGTTCGAGAATTAATGTATTTGTAGAACCCCAATAATGGGTTCACAATCCTTTCTTTTCCAGGATTTTATAGATATTATAGATAATTTATTCTAGGATTATCAAGGTAGGATTCTTTATTTATGAAATTTAGTATAAAATGGAAAAATTATGAGTGGAATGAGATATTCTAGATTTCATTTGATTAGTTACATGAAATTTTTACATCCAAAACTTTTTTATAATTCCTATACATGGAAGAGATTATTTTATTTGTTATGATTATTCTAATGTGGGTTTGGGGAGTGTGTTGATTCTGGATGAACATGTGGAAACCTATAACTTTAAGCAGTTATACCCATTTCTGCAGAATTATCCCCCCATGACCTATAAGTTTAAGAAGTTATGAATTCATTGAATATGTGGGGACATTACATATTATGGGATAATTTCATACATTATTTAGATCATAAGGTACTGATGTAAATTTACCCCAGGACGGACCTGAACCTCAGAAAGATGTGATGGTTGATATATTATCTTACATTTGATTTTGATATTTCACATACACACAAGAAGGGGAATATAGTTGTCATTGAATTGAGAAGTAAGATTATAGTGTAAGATATTAAGGATTCAGGGGATGTGTGAGGTATGAAGATATTTTTGACTATTAAAACTATGGTTTTCATGAAGATTGATAGAATATGTTCTTATCTACTGTGCAGTTTACACCCTCTATTATTTATCGTCTTAGGAGTATGTAGGTCTCTAATCCTGAGTTCATGCAAATTAGTAGTGACATTAATAGTGGGAAGGCCTTGAGTGATTGGTCTTAGTATCATGATGGTTCACTTATTTTCATGATATGGCTAGTAGTTACTTTGATCATGAGGCGTCATGTGATTCATGAGTTGCATAATTCATGTTTGAACATTAAACCCAAGGAAACAATGATTTTTTATACCTAGAGAGGTCTGTATTGGTGGATCGAGATGAGATATGAAGTGGTGTAATCTATTTCTAGATTTATGACCAGCTCGAGTACCATAACAGAGAGTCAAAGACTCACAGGGAGGTTTCCGCCACTTACTATTTTGGTTTGGAATTGGATTGATATCATTATAGATTTTGTGATTAGACAACTTTATAATGTGATTTATAAGGATTCCATCAAGGTGATTGTTGATCAGCTAAAAAATGAGTCCATTTTCATCCCTTTAGATATTTGATAATGTAAAAAGAAATCAAATGCCTATATGTTCAGGAGGTCATTATACATCATGGATTTCCCCCAGTGATATTTTCAGATCGGGATGCTTATTTTACAACAAGATTCAAAAAAAAAACACCACGAGGATTAGAAAACTTATTTTATAACATCCCGATATTTCATGAAATATATTTTTTCAAATAAATTTAATGTTTTCTATATTTTTTATTACATGAAATTTCATTTTTCTCATGCCTTACACATAACACTATATTTTTATTACATTATATGAAACACAGAGTTTAGAAAAAACATGATATATTATTAAAATATTATTATTTAATATGACAAGTACCACCTAACAATTAGAATGGAGGTTATAAATAGAGTAAACAAAATTATCAAAATATATTGTTTACATATGTATATATAATTAACTATTTCGTGACCTATTAATTAAAAAATAATATCAAAACTATCTGAAAATAAAGGAAATGTTTTCCTAAAAAACTAATTTAATGTAAATAACATCTTTTCCCTCAATAAATTAAAAAACCACTTTATTTGAATTAATATAATTAAATTTATATTTTTTATATTAAGTATACAACTGAGAATTCAACTTATGTGTTTTATATAAAATACATATGAATAAATCAAATTTCATACTTAAAAATGTATTTTTCTAAAAATAGTTTTTGTCACATTTTTTTGAACTTTTTTTAAAACAAATTTTGAAACTTTAGTAAAATTTATATAAAAATATAAACCCAATTTTTTAAATCATAATTTAAAAATTATATTTGGGAGATTTTTTGATAATGTTTTGAAGAATAATGAAAAGTGGTAAATTTTAATTCAAAACTACCTTTTTGTATAAATTATTTATAAAGATGAATTGTATTTTAAATTGATTTTAATGTAAAATTAACTCAATTATATATATATATATATATATATTTTAAATTTACTTATTTTAAATAAATTTAATATTTATGTCGGATTTAGAAACATTGTAATCATTAGACCATTATCTCTTTGAAAACTCGCTTTCTTGTCACTTCTACATGATTAATTTTAAATTAAAATTATCCACTTATGTGAATTGATTTAGTAAAAATGGTTTTTAAAATAATAATAATAATAACTTATATTATCTAATTTGTCTAAAAAATGTTTTTTAACAATATTTATAGTGAAAATAGTTAGAATTTATTAATGCATTTCTGGTAAAAATTCATTTACTGAGGGGTTAAACTAAAAAAGCAAGGGTTAAAATAACCTATAAACTTGAATAAAATATATTTTATAGAAATGGTTTTGACTATAATGTGAAAATATATATAATATACTATTTAATAACATTTTTACAGGAGAATAATTTGATTAAAATGTTTTCTTTTCAAAACATTACAAGTGTGCAATTCACCTCACTTCTAAATAGCCAAATCCTCTCCTCCCCAATTGACATCATAAAACCATTTTAGTTTAGAGACTAACTACCCAAATAACTATCCAAATTCCATAAATTCGTATTATAATTCATATTATTATATTTTATAAAACCTATGATGCATTTTGATGCTAAATAAAGGAGGTTCCTTGAAGAAGAGATAATGTTCATCAATGAGGGTTTTATTGTATTTGTTCCTCCACCATATTAAATTATCATAAAAAATGATGATATAAAAAACTCGGTATCATAAATACACTAAAATCATTATATTTTCAATTAATTACTTACAATTATATCAAATTATTTGAAATTGGTTGTGAAATCATCTTAAGTATATATGATGGACTACCACATCAAGAACTGATGTCATACAATTATTTCCATTACAACCAATAAAAATTGGGTATGATGATGGATTTTATGTATATATATGATATTTATAACATTATTATACCTATATAGTATTTATATCTTATATAACATTTTTTTAATTTCATTACACATGTTATACGATAAAGCTGCCCTTGTGTACAGTTGATTACCACCTCACGAAGTGATTTGATTCATTTTCAATAATTATTTACATGAATGATGATTAGGATAAATTTAAAAATATAAATATATAATTAAATAAATACTATATTAATTAAATATATATCTTCTCGAAAATAAAAATTTTCATATTATTTCTTACCATTTTACTCAAGGATGATGATATCATCGTTCGTGCACATGTGGACTTCCACCTCCATGAAGCGATGCGACTCACTTTTCATCATCAAAAAACACTAATTATATGTATAAGTATATTTAAAAAAATTATATGTTATTTATGATATGATTATAACTATATAAGAGTAAAATTTTACTTATCTCCATTCTATAATGGTCATTGAAAAATTGAAATGTTATTCATGCGTACGTACGACCTACCGTCTCTATGATCGTAATGTAATTCATTTCCCAATTTTTTCATGATTTTTATTATAATTATAATTGAAATATAAATATGATTTTTATTTAGTTATTATTATTCTTTATATGATGTAATAACGATAAAAATAAGAGGACCAAAAAAATAACATAATAAAAAACCTACACGAGAACAATCAAATTATTACCCAAAACACGATTCAATAAAGAAATTTTTTATAAATGTGTAATAAAATAGATACATTAAATCATATATGGTATGATATATATATGTATTTATCATTAATATATAAATAATAAAATCATATTTTTTATACAATAGTTTCAAACATGAATGAATGATGTTGAAACTTTCAGTAAATAATTTATAACATTTATTTTATTTATGAGACATATGAAAATTCAGAAAAAATTAATTTATTTTTGTTGTGTATATGTTGACCCATTGAAATTTTATATAATTAATATTCTTAAATTATTGGTATTTCTGTTTTCAGTTAATGAAATTATTTATTGGGTATTATGATTCAAAACATTACTAATGTAGCAAGAGATTTATGTCAATATTTTTACTTCTATGAGAAACAAGCCATATTAACAACCTTTTTCTACTATGCGGTGTATATAGTGCCCCAAAATATATTTTATGTTTTTTATAATTAAAATTATTATTATTTAAATATCCTTTTAATGGTTTATATTTAATGGGGTTTGTGATTCAATGTTACTAATGTGTTAAGGGTTTTTATGTTACAATCTCATCTATTATTGAGATTGTTTATTATTAAGTCTCCAATGTTGAAATATAATGATATACCTCTCAAGAACAGTAATGAATTTTTTTACCCTTATATTATACATGAAATATTAATATATTATTACAATTCTGACTCTTTTTTACTTAAATTAATGAGGTAAATGTTTTTAATAAAATCCTACGTTATTTATCTCTTCATTTCAAAATCCATTTTCTTCGAAAATAATGTTTTATAAAAGTGTTATACAAAAAAGTTTTTAAAATTAATAAAATGATTTATTAAATACCTTTTTACACATGTTTGACCATTTAATATTTTTTGGAAAGGAATCTTCATGTTATTTTCTGTGAATTCCCATATCCCTTTTATAAAAAATTGTTAAAAGTGTCTTTATTAAAATGCATGAAACGAATAATATTTCTCACTATCATTAACAATCATTTATTTCAATATTAACCTAAATGTTTTAAAAGAAATTTTCATTTAAATATATTTCATTAATATTTTTTTAATTTTTATATTTAAAATAAATTATTTTAAAATGAATAGGATTTACAAAATGAATTAAGTTAAAAAAAGACATATTCAATGTGAAAAATATATTTTCCTCAATAAATGTTTCAAATGATTTTTATGGTGTACATTTTAAATATTGATATTTTTTTGAAAGAAAATGATTTTCAATATATTTTTTGTTTTAAAAAAATTCAAAGAAAATATATTTTCCTCAAGAAGTGATCCAAATGGTTTATCTATCATAATAATTCTCTATATAAGATGACATCCATCAATTATAACCATAGATTACTAGGTATATGATCCAAGGATATAATTATTACCCTTTATCTGAATGGATTAGGAATATAATAAAATTTTGTTCTTGAATTCCCATTCTCTTCCATTGTTCACATCATGAGAGAATTATTATGAAACCCAATTATTTTCACTCGTAATTCTATGATGAAATGATGAAATGATTATAAAACCTGTCTATTTTCCATAGGTTGTGATAGGATGAAATTTTGGTAAAACCCATTTCATTGAATGGGTCATGATATGATTAGTATTTTATAAAATTGTGGCTCATATATGCAATCTTTTAATTATTTGATGTGTGAGACCTAATTCGTTGGGTCAATATTTTTCTCTCATGAGATAGACATGGATCAATTGTGGAGTGAACCCAATTTAGTAAGGAACATTACCCTCTATGATGGTCTTAGGAGTGAACCATGACTACAATAATTGTTTGGGGAGTGAACCCATTAAAAAAATACAACCTTGTAAGTGAGAATTTAATACAGTTAAAATGATTTTATTTTATTATATGTATGCCAAAATTCCATGTCTTATGAAAATATTATGTACTCATAGAGCTTTTTCTTTTATTACCTTGTGATTCATGTCTTATGAACTACCAATAATTATACCATTACTCATGATTCTAGTCATTGATATGTAGGGTATGGTTTTGATAAGTTATACTCTTATTCTCAAAAACATATGTAAATGTTATTATTATGTGTCTATCTTTATTAACCTTGCTGACCATCTGATCTCACAAATTCTTATGTTTTCTTTTCCCAGGTTAGAAATAATGGTTTTATGTAGGGTATGTTTTTGAATATTACTAGTCGTATGTTAATTGTGTTATTTGTTGATTATATTTCACCAAATTATAATATTTTCTTCTGTATTTCAAAAGGAACTAAACTATTACAGTGCTCATAAATATATTTAGTAATATAATGAATATTCATTGGATGTGATGTAATATCAATGTATAGGAATCATAGATTTCAATATTTGGTATAAGATGAATAGTTTAGCCTTGATTTTTAAAATAGTTTGATAAAACATTAGTGAGATACCTAGGGATATTTCTAAGGATATGTCTATAAATGACTCTAAGTATATTTTTAAGGATGATCTAATGTGTAGGAAAATGTCCTGGAATTTTGTTACATGATAGAGAAAGTGGTTTCCAAGTAAATACATCCCATTCTGGATACTAATAGTAGACGTGGATCTAGAATAGAGAATCATAGGAGTAATAACTTTCAAAATTGTGAATTGATCCAGACTCAATCGTTATCTGGTGCACGATATTGGGCCTTTCTTCACACCTAGTTTGAATCTCCTCGGAGATATGCTATAGAAATAAAAAAATTATAAATCATAATAAAAGGATTAAACTATTTATGTCCATGAATTACTTAGGATAATACTAAGGTGTTGTTTATTAAAAATAGAGTGTCATCATTTAGACTTTTTATAAGTGATATTAACGGTTATATGTCTCCCCACTTTGATTAGTTTTGATCTCACTATGATTTTAGTTTTAGTTAGTGGTTGTAAAATGAATAAATAGTTTTAATATTGAATGTGTTTCAAAATGAAACAAATTTACTCGTAAGAAACTAAATTATATGGGGGTTTGAATGAAAAATATATTTTTTATGCTCATGCAACATTCTCATGATATAAATCATTATTGATTTCCAAATGAGAAAAGTAGGGAACAATATTTGGTTGATTCCATCATAAGAAAACATAAGCATTCTTTCTGTGAAAATTATGATCAACTAGTTAATGAGAAATTTATTAGAACCACTGAAATAATATTTTCCATCTTCCAATGTCTAGAAAATTAGAGAGATATTTTTACCTCTACCAATTGATTATTAAATAAGACTAGTGGTGGAACCTTTTGAACAATATAAGGAACAAATATTAAATTAACTCCATGGATTATGACGAGTTAAAGAAATTATGTTTCAACATGTACATTCATCATATTTATTTTATGAATATAGAAAGGAGTTATTTGATCTATATAAAAATGATGATTAATCTATTGGTACCTATGAGGAAATTTTTATAAGACTTATGAGGTATTCCACTAGTATTATCATCAAACATAAAATTAAGGTCGATCGATTCTTCAGTGGATCAAAACAATGTCTCAAAAGTAAATTATCCATAAAATAATTTGTTATATATGAAGATATATTTTGTTGTGCTTGAAATCTAGAAATAAAGGTTGGAGTTATCCATAAGCTTTCATTTATTCTTATAGTGTTGCTTGAAATGTGGAGAAAGTTATCTTAAGGGAACTAGTAAATGTTTTTTGTGTGTAAGGGAAATAAACTGAAAAATTGATTGATTAAGTTATTGGGAGAAGTTATCTAATGATACGAAGAGAGAGAAAGATGCACAAAATGTGCCACCCACACAGCTGTGTTTAAAATGCAAGGAGTATAGGTATTATTTGAATGAAATTCCAAATATAAGGTATAATGTGGATTAAAATCCACAATAACTTCTAAAGAAAAAATAAAAATGGGAATGATTAATCAATCCTAAAGGCTTAAGTGTATCTTGATAATTCAAGAACACTAATTCCCCTCTCAGATTTAAATTTCATATTTGATTTTGTATGAATGAGCCCTACAAAAAACTTATATTTTATCCTTTAGTGAAATTTAATGTTCTTATCTACATATATATGAGTTCCATAATAACAAAATAAGATTTTATATTATATCAGTATAAGGTTGGACCCAAGATTCCAATGGGGTTTTTTGTATAATATAATAGTTTATTTAAGGAATAAAGGGAAAATTATCTTTTGGAAGAATATTTGGGTTAGTGTAATATTGAATTCAAACTAGTGTACACTATCATTCGTTTATGAGTTTTCATTTTATCATAACTTTATAGTCATTGGCACCCATTTTGAGTCTCTATGTAATGATATTTTATCAATATTAATGACATTTTAAGATACATTTATTAAAATGAAACCATTTGGTTTTGTATATAGTGGTATACACAATGAAATGTGTTCTATGAACATTTTTGTAGAGTGAAGATATTATTCTCACATAGACAAAAAAGGTCAAGTATTGGTAAATATGTTTTAACCATGAAGTAAGAAGATGCAGTCTGGATTTTTATGTGCCAAAATACTAATCCATACAGATGGATAAGTGGAATTATTCCCCCATCCAGGATTTGGCAGTGGATTTCCAAGACCAATTATGAAAATGTGTTGACACATTAAATTCAATATCTAAGTTTCATACGAGAATACATGGTGTATTTACCATCTCAAGATGTTTAGATCTCTTCAAGACCAAATATTTGACTGCTGGTGGAGCCTAAATGGTCATACAGAGCAAATGTGATGGCACTCGAAAGATGGAAAAATTTTATCCTGAAGAGCTGCGTGAAGTACCTACGTGGAGGAACTATGTAGTTGTATAATTTTTCACACCTATACAATGGACCAATGTGGAAGATCTATGAGGTAATATAAATTTTCACACATACAGGGATGACCTATATGGTGGGCATATGTGGTGGACCTATGGAGAGTAACTCCTACACCAGGGGTCCCCTCCTTGCCTATAAATATGTACCATGGTCTCCCTATTTCAAAAGGAAAAAAGTTGGAAGAAGTCCCAATGCTCTTGTTGCATAGCTCTTTCACCAAGATCCCCGAAATTTTTTAATGTATCTCTCTAAAACCTGAGATGAGAGATAGCTAAATGGGGAAATGAGGTTCAAAGTCCCATCAAGGTATAAAACAAATGGATCTGCACAGAGAACCTACGCAGAGAACCTACAAGGAGCACCTATGCAGAGCACCGGCGCAGAGCACCTACACGGAGCACCTGCGCGGCCCTACTAGTCTATACCATGGGGGATCCTCCCTTGCACCCTCGCTCTGCATCGCTACCACCCTACAGTCTAAGCCCTATGGGCTGGTCCCTTCCCTTCCATCACTGACCTGCATGAAATATGCAGAGTCATGCCTCTAACATTTCAGGTTGAGTCAACAACATTTCCCATTTCGACCTTTATGTCGACCAACATCAAAACTTGGAATACCATGATTCGAGAAACTCCATCAAACTTAATGAAGTGCCTTGAGTTGACTTAATCCTCTTGGTTCCTTTCACATGATATGAGTTTCGAATCTTATTAAGGATTCCTCGTGTAACTTGAGTCGATAAACTCCTCAAAAAACTCCTAAAACCTAATCACCTGACTCCTATGATAGGTTATATCTCAAATGGGAATCAATCTTAAGAGAAAGCCCCATGAAATCTAAAATGGGTATCCTCATTAGGAGTATGCCACATGAAATCTCAATAGGGAATCAATCCTAGAATAACCCCCTAACATTTATCCCTTATTCCCTTTACAGGAGACCCTTTTCCAATGTAAAGTGGATAGAGGGAAGGCTCTTCACCTCTCCCTCTTCCGCCGTTTCCACCATAGGTGCACCCTCTTACACCAGAGGAGGAGGAAAAGTGTGTGTGTCATTGTTGATTTTTTCACATCCTCTTATTTCTCACATTGAGCATGACTCACATGGGCATAGATATTCGTGATTATTACAACATTTACACAAACACTAGTGGTTAATGAACTATGAGAACTCTGATTCTTACCATAGTTGGGATACGTAGGAAGACATATAAGTTCCCAGCTCAATAGATATCCTCTTCAAGAATCCAACCCTAATTCCCTTAATCTGTACATCCTTCTTAAGAATAAGCACCAAATTAAATCCCAAATCTTCAAGGAAAACTTTCTAAGAAGTAATCCCAAACTAATTTCCCATAAAAGACTATACTCCCCTTTGAGACTTATCGATCTACATGGGATTTGATTCTCATCATCATGGGATACGTTGGAATCCTCCTTGAGGTTCAAACCCAACCCTTCAAATCAACCCAATTTTCCTGGGGTCATATTCCCAACAAGGACTAATCTTACTTGGAAACCAATATTCATTCCATGTTACTTGGGATGATTAGGAATAAGTCCCACACCAAACATTAATTAAGCACCTTTCACTTAGATTTCCTTACCACATGACATTAAATTTAACAGTTAGGTCCTTATCACATGACCATAAAAGGTATGATGTGTCCCATTAAGTGGCACAAAACTACAAGGGTTCTGATTCCTTTTAGAAGGATACATAGGTATCCCATTTCATGGGTACGATCCTAATGTCAAAATAAACATTTATCTCCCGATGTGATAGAAAATTCTAGAGTTCCCCAATGAGTGGCTTAAAAACCAGTACCATGAGAACAATAATTAAAATAATCTTTAAATGGTATATGAGAGGATACCATTGATGGAGAACCAAGAACACATAATGTTATATCTATTAATGAGGAACGTTGAATACATACTGATGATTCAAAATTTTACAGATGTCAAAAGGTGAATACAAATTCCAAGGGAAACATATGTTATACTTGGTGAATTATTAAGGATACATGAAAATATCTTAAATTTATATAGAGAGTCTCGGATTAGACAATAATTACATAAAAAGGCGTGATGAGTCTGAACTCCCATCCTATCAACCAATGAACGTTCCTAAGTATCATAAAGTTCAAACTTAACAAACTTCTTCATTTTGAAAGGAGGTCTATATTGGATAAAAATTGTTGGATGTTTCTCGTTCCATTAATAAATCCAATGGAAACCACCTAGAAGAAGTGATTCTTAAAACTAGAACACATGTTTTAAAGAACTATGAAACAATAATGACTAATTAATTTGGGGAGGAATGGATTTAAACTTTGTGGACATATGATTAAATGTACTAGTAACTATTAGGATTTATCTTATCTTTTATGTTAATATAATTATAGGTTATAGTAGACCACCATATGAAGCCATCACACTTAATTTCTGTCAGAAAATATTTATCTTTAGATTCACTTTATAGAATACACATTAAAAAGATTATATGGTTTCATTGCTTACCACATTAAGATTCATCTGATTTGGATTCAATAATTAGGATGTTGTTTTGGGGGATTCTTCAGAACACTCTTGATATAGAGTTGAGTTTTGGGACAATGAAAATAATTCAAACCTTAGGTGATATGATATGACATCTTTTAGTGGATGTCAAAGGTATTTGGGATCACACATTCTTCTAGTTGAGTTTTATTACAATAATATATTTCACTCAAGAAATTATATAGATACTCTTGAATCCCTCTATACTTACTGGAATGAATTTTTATAAAGAAAGCTATTGGGACCTCATCTAGGAGATGAGATGACAGAGAATGTTAGAGCCATTAAAAAAAATGTAAAGAGTAAAAAAATATTATAGAAATTTTATAGTGATAATCATCGACAAGATCTAGAATTTTATTTTTGTTCGAAGTTTCATCTATGAATTTCTCTGTGGAAGAAATTAGGGAAAACTAATCCTTTTTTGTATTAGTCCCATTAAAATACATAATCATTTTGAGAAAATATCTTATTGTTTGGAACACCCAACAAACCTCTATCAAGTCTATGACGTGTTCCATGTATATCTCATTGTGATGTATATTCCAAATCCTTCACATGTTTTGAACTTAGAGGTCATAAAATTGGGGCATGATATTTCTTCTGAGGAACAAACAGTAGATATTCTGGATTGAATAGGGAAATTAATACAAAATAATGTCTCTCACCAAGTAAATATGTTTTCTAGGGAAACCACCAGCTTGAGGAATATATGTGGGAACATGGAGATATAATTATGGATAATTATCCTAATTTTTTAGTACCCAAGTGATGAATTTCTATGTATAAATACATTTTAGTGAGAGTAGAATGTAACAAAATGATATTTTGTGAACTAATATTATTCAAATAATTTAATATTATATATATACATATTTTATTATATTTAATATATAGTATATATTTCAATACTTTTAATATTGATTTTGTCTTGTGTTATATGAAACACTGATTTTAAATGAAACATTACATATTATTAAAATATTCTAATCTAATATGATAGTTTCACTTAACTATTGTAATGGAGGGTATAAATTAGATTATGTGAATTATAAACACATATATATTAGAAATGTATATAAAATTATTTCATTGGTTACCAGTTAATTAAAAATTAAATCAAAACAATTCGAAAATAATGATAATGTTTTTCTGAAAACTAATTTTATGAAAACAAATATATTTTTCCAATATAAATTGAAAAAACCACTATTTCAGAATTATTTTAATGAAATTAATATATTATATTTTGAATCTACTTTTTAACATTTATATTATGTATTTTTTAAATAAGAGATATGAATATACAAAATTTTATACTTAAAAACTATTTTTTATCTAAAATGATGCCCTGTCGCATTTTAAGTTCACTAATATTAAAAATAATTTTTGACACTCTTAGAATATTTATTTTACCAAAAATAAATTCATTTTTAAATCAGTTTTTTTTATTTAAATTAGTGTTAATTTTGATTAATTTTCTGACAAATTTAATTTTCTAATGAATAGTGAAAAATAATGAATTTTATTTGAAAAGAGCCAATGAATTTAAATAAATCGTAAACTTAAATTGTATTTTAAATTAATTTTAATGTAATATTTGATAAAATATATATATATATATATATATATATATTGATCCAATTTAGTCTGTTTTGATAAATTTTATATTGAAATTTTATGTAAAAAAACTATAAAAAGTTAACCATTTTCTCTTTAAAACCCACATCCTTATCAAGTATGTGGGATTAATTTTAAATAAATAATTTGTAGTTTTGTTAATTAATTTTAAAAAAATTGATTCCATATTTTGAATAAGAATAATTTATATTATCTAATAAGGTCAAATTATTTTTACCGAAATCAGTAGTAAAAATGGAAAAAATTAATTACCGCGAGTAAGGTAAAAATGGGGTTATTTGGGGGTTAAAATACAATGAAAATGGTTAAAATGAAATATAAGCCTCTAAAAATATTTTATATGGACATATTTGGACCTTATAATTTCTAAGTCATGTTAATACTCCATTTTTTTGAGTCTTATGATGTGAGAAGAATGGGTTTACACCATTTTATTTCCAAAAAATTACAAGTGGGGCACTCACCTCACTTATAAAAGGAGACCCCATCTCCTCTCCACTAAACACATTAAAACCCCTATGGTTTTGTCATTATATTCCATATTTAATTCTGAAATTCAATCCTATGATCCTATAATCCTTATTCTAAGAGTTGATTCATCATAGGATGTCTTTGGGTGAAAATATATATAGGTAACCTAAAGAAGAGGTAAAGTTATTGAATTGTGCTTTTATTATATTTACTACTCTAAATCATTACATTATTACTAAACCATGATTATATAATAAAATAAATATCTTATATGTGGTTAAAAGTATTTATGTTATGGTCATGACCGAAAACCATATCCACTTCTATTAAATAGGTTAAAAAATCAACTTTCGTGTGTACAAAGCACTACCCCCTCAGGAATTGATATCAATCATTTTTCCATTACCACCACTCATGTTTTTGTATGATGATGGATATAATGTATATATATATATATAATAATTATAAAATTATTAAACCTATGGAGTAATTATATCATAAATAACTTTTTAAATTTCCATATTATATGTGATACGATAATGTAGTTTGTGTGTGTGACAAAATATCACCTCACAAAGAAATTTGATTCGTTTCAAAAAAGGATTTAAAGAGAAGATAAAAAAGGATTAATTTAATAAATATTTATGATATAAATACAATAATCATTATATTCATGAAATATTTATATTTATAAAACTTTATTATATCAATTTTTTTATTACATTTTCACTCACTCAAATATGATAACATCCTTCGTGTTCATGTGGACTACCTCCCTCATGAAGAGGTTTGACTATCTCTTTTCGGCACCAAACCACATGGAAGATATGTATATGTTTATTTCAATAAATAATATCCTATTAATTATATTATAAAAACTCATTAATGTTAAAATATTACTTAAATATTTTCTTCAATAATCATTGAAAATAGAATTGATACTCACTTATAAGTACATCCTACCATCCCTATGACTATAAAGTAATTAATTTATCAAAACTATAATTAATGATTCATATATAAATTATAATTTATGTATATATATTATAATTATCTTGTGAATATTATTATAGAGATGATGGATACATGATCAATGTAATAGGATTAAAAAAACTATAAATTAAAACGTAAACAAAAAATAATAATTTATGACATGAAACATGATTTTAACAAGTAATATTGAATAAATGCTTAATAAAATTACATTAGAAATTCATATATTAAATTATATATAAATATTATTATTTAATATATGTATAATAATTTTTTTATTATATAGGAGGTTCAAACATGGAGAATAGAATTCAGTGCTTAATGTAAGGAATTTACAGTCTATCTTTTATTTATGGGTGATAAAGGAAAATTCTCCAACCATTTATATGAGGTGTATATACTGACCAATTGAAATTTTATATCATTAATCTCATTTTTTAGTGATATTTAAATTTTAATTTGATTTTATACTTTATTGGAGCTTATGATTCAAAATGTTACTAAAGAAGAAACAAATTTCTCTAACACTTTTTTACTTCTGTGAGACACATGCCATATTAACTCCCTATTTATTTTATGTTGTGTGGATAATTACCAAAATTTATTTTATGATAATTATACAGAAATTTATTTTCATTTAAATATCCATTTTTTTGATATCTCATCCAATAAAGAACTGTAATATACATATATGGATATTACAACATTTTACATGAATATTCAACATATTACAAATATACATGCCCATGGACCGTAATATTTTAGTGTGTTTTGATAATTTGAACAAAATATTCCCACATAGGGAATTTCCTTCAATGTATCCCACAAATATATTCCCACATATTAATTCTACATAAGACCTTTATTTATAATCTTGGGAAAGAAAACATAAGAAATGGGTGAGCATGGATGCTCAGTATGGGTAAATAAGGGGGACAACCCCGAGAATAAGGGTATGAGAATGCTAAAATAACATTATAAGATCAAAACATGCATAAACATTTTCAAAACATGAATAATAGAATAAATATTGTATTTTTCTAAGGCATGAATCATAATAGAATCAATTAAATAATCCATGAAATAATTACAAAGGGATAAGACATGGAATCTATGGCATATACATAGATATATAAAATAATCTTTCAAGGTTACTTACCAAGACATTAACAACATGTAACGCTCAGTATAAATACCTATGTACTTTATTCAATATTTTTATCCCCTCTTATTCACCCTCTTGATTCGGTCTAGGGATTCCCACCGATGCTCCCTCTTGTTTTGGGCTTGGGATGTCCACCAATGTATGCTCTTGTTTCAGGCTTAAGATGACCTCTTGTTTTGGGCTTGGGTTTCCCTCTAGTGTATGCTCTATTTTCAAGCTTGGTATACACTCCATTATAACCTATTGAGATCATAGAACATTTATTATTACCCTATGAATTATACAGAGATATAGGTCCCACCCATCACATAATAAAATCATGTATACATGTTCCACAAGATAATAAAACTCACATCATATCATGAATGATAAAAAGATATGGGTTTCATAAAAATCATATCCTAACCCATGAAATGAAATTGGTATGATAACATTATATAATATCATTACCAATGGACAAGTGATAGGTTTCATACTCATTTCATCAAAGAATAACCAGGGAAATGAAATGGGTTTCAAAAGAATGTAACCTATAAATGAATAACATGTGTCATAGACATCATTCCATAAAATTATAAACCTATAACAAAATAATATGAATTTTATTCCAAGATCATATCCCAGTAAACAATAAACTATAAAGAAGTCCTCCATATTAGACGGAGTAGGATTTTTGGGGAACAAATGGAACATTTATTAATGAAAATATCATTTATTTAAAAACCTGTTTCATAAAACATTTTCAAAAATAATTTTTTATAATGAAATATTTATAATTTTATTTTAAATACTTTTAAGGAAAATATCCTTTATTATTTTATTTTATCTTTTTAAAACATAAAAACTTTTGAAAATCATTTTTTTTGAAAATAATTTGAAATTGTTTAATTAAGTCATGAAATAATTTTTAAACCCATTTTCCTTGAAAACATATAGAATTAGCTTCAATGAACTTTAAAAACCATTTTCATTCTATAAAATTTAAAAGTTTATAATGAAATCTTGAAAATAGTTTGATATAACCACATCTATTAAAATACCTCAAAATATAACCAATAATGCTTAAAAAAGTATTGAAATACTTTGATATCATATAAATAATTCATGGAATTATTTTAAAATCCCTTCTAGAAAATAGCGTTTTTAAAGAACATAGATTTCAAAACGAAGAGAGTTGTAAAGTCATACTTTCATAAAAATAATTTCTTTAGCTTCTTATGTACTACAGAGGGTAAATATGTTACCAAAACAAGACTATATAATTAATATATAGAGAATAATAATATTCATGTGTTCTGTTGATAGATAGACCATAGTATTTTATCAATGAAATCATAACCCTGAATAATCTTGATAAACGATGAGATTGTTTCGATAAACTCTTACCAATTGGTAACATTGAATTATAATCCCCATGTTCTAAAATAAAATTTCATAAACTTTAAAATATTATGAAAATAAATAGATATATAATTTATAATTTCAATAGTATTGTGTAAACCTCATAGAAAAATATGTGTGTGTAACACGGAATGTGTATCAAAGAAGTTAAATTGAGAAAAAATTACTTTACCAATTTGATTTCTATTGAAACATAAAACCCATGAAATAAATATCATAAAAGGGATATATAAATACCCATAAATTTAAGTATAATAATTATATAATGAATTGATGAGAAATACATACACCACATATAAGAAATATGATGTGAACATGGTTTGTGTCTAATGAAGAATAAAATTGAGATGAGAAAACTATTACTAGTTGAGTAACTTTAGAATTGCGAACCCTGTGAAAGAATAAAATCAATTTTAATATTATAATATTATTAAATAAAGATAATAAATGATATGATAAGTCAGAGGGAGGTATATACCCCACAAAAATAAGATACTGGTGAATATAGAATGTATCTCACGAAAATAAAAAAGTGAGATGAACTTCCCTTACCTTATGTATTGAAATTATTTTTACATTTTCAAACCTCATGTATAATAAATATGTGTTTTTTTTATAAATCCATAATATAAAAACTTTATTATAAACAATAACATATAAGATTCATTTGTGTCTTTATATTACCCATTTATTAACAATTCTAGGTTAATGTAATGTTTTGGGTAATAACTGGTTTGTTTATCATGCGTGTATTCACTTGTTATTATTGATCATATTATTTAGATATAGATTTAATTATTTAAATAATGTAAAAAATTATGTATATATCATATATATTCAGTATATAAATATTTATAGTAGTCTATAAAAGATATAATTATTAAACTAAATACACCGGTCATGGATACATTAGGTCGTACATACACATAAACGCTGCATCTATTTTATTATCGTATTGAAAGAATGAAAGTAAATAACCTAAATCTATATAAAAATTTAATATCATTCCAATATAATAAATATGTCATATATATCATAAATGGTTTATAAACCCATCATTAATAAATTCCATGTAAAGTTTGAACGAATCACATCTCTTTGACGATGCTGTTGTCTAAACATCTACAAACAATATTTCCATATTTAAAAAAATTGAAATCATGAAGTTAGGGATTATATAATTACTAAAGAAGTGTAGATACATCATAAATATCATATATATCATATAAAAACTGAATTTCCATCTTAATTCCTAACCATGAGATGTGGTAAAGGTAAAATGAACAACATCATTTCCTAAGGTAGTAGTTCTCCGTACATAATAATGGTGCGTTTGTTACCCATAGATGAAATTTTGTGTAAGTTGGGGTGAAAACCAAAAAATAAAAACATATTAGTATATTGATGATACTAGTGTTATTATATGAGCATGTAATAAGAATAATTGAGGAATTGGATAATGAATATAATGAAAATGAGCATGAAGAAGGGTGTTACATTTTCTTTGGGTAAATCCTTTTTGTTTGCATCAAAGGGCTTCCGTGGATTGATATATTACTAAATGGTGGATTCATTGAGGAAGGGAGGATTTTGGGATTCGGATTGGGAAGATACTGTTTGAACTTATGAGTCTTGAGATGTCTTGTGATAGGGGAGAGGTTATGGCCTTTTATAGGGGAGGGAAAATTCATAGTTGGTATTTTTTAAACAAATAATGTCATCCCAAAGTATTACTTGTTCCCAAAATGTAGAAATGGACCACTATGGAACTATAGGGGTATCTTTTTAATAACTGTCTCAGTGGGACACATTTCGTGTATCCCCAAGCCCACCTCTAATAGGCTAGGGGATGGTGAATAGAACTGTGTAGGAATATCACTAACATAGGAGTAATTTATTAAGTACATGTACACACACAAACATATCCAAGACCACAAAATGTTGATATGAAATAAAACTAAATAGCCATTCCATGCATAAATCTATGCCCCACAACCAGAGTACGACATGATGTAAAGAATGTAAACCTGACCAAATCCAAGCCCACCAAAAAGAACTATGTAACACAAGTCCAACTGGAATGTAAAAGTATCAGGACTATTGTTTGAAATAAGTTTGAATAGATCTCATTTATTCTGGTCTCACAAATCAATTTCTAGTCCTGGCCCTCCTAAGACTCTATCAAAAGGTCAATTATCTACCAAAAGCATGAAACATGTGGGAAAAGATCGTGGAAGCATGGGTATAAAAGTACTCAATAGGACACCCAAAAACCACAAATCATATAAAAAAGAAAATATGATTATATCTATATAGGTATATTTAAAAACAACATATAATAAGAATATATTGATATAATCAATCCAAGACACACATTTTGGAGGTTTTTCACAACCATGTTATAATTTCCTATGATTTTCAGTTCAATAATTCCACAAAGCACTCATCAGGTATAACACACTCATGAGTCATATATTATTAATGATATTCGTCTGAGAGGTACTGCTTAATGGGACTCATCATAAGAAATAATATTCTGATAGATCATAAGAGAATAAAATACAATAGTTGAAGATCACAACAAGTGCTAGGGGGTGATACCAACAACTCCATCTCGATTAACCAACTAAGTAGAGGATTAGTTCTCACATAGTGTTTGTCATGTTGATACCAAGAACTCCACCTTAGGGCACAAAGATGAATAAAGGATCCCACACTAGCATATTTGGGGAATTCCATCAACTCTATCCATAATTTCATATTGAATAAATCATAGTTTTAATAGTAGAAAAATATTCATACCAACTATTAGAGAAATTATAAAGGAAATAGACCTGAATGAAACCTTCCTAGGATATAGAGGACAAGAGATCTAATCCATGTAAAAAGGAGAACACAACGTTTATAAGAGTTACATGTTGTGTCCATTGACCCTGGGATATGCTCTTGTAGATGAACTATATCATTAAAACCATGTCCATGTATAATAGGAGTACACAGTGTGCAAGGGGGTTACACACAATGTCCTTGTATTTGGGGTCCCACCCATATACTTTAGCCATGTGCACATACATAGTGTCATCCAATGTATCCTTTCCCATATAATAGTACATGGGGAAACCCATATACATGGTCCAAGCTGTGCCATGTGGGGGAGTATACGCTATGTAGGAAACCTATATAATCCACACTGTATTTTTGTACTGTCATAAGTACACAATGATTTCATTTAAGGGGACTATATGAAGTGTAGCCATGAACTACACGCTGGGTGTATCAGGTTTTTCCTAAAATACTTCTTCTTCCTCCCACTCAGGCCTCTTCCACCATCTCCTTGAAATATGAATCCAATCACACCAAAACTCATGGATCTACTCTGGTCTAACTCCAGAGCAACATTTCACTAGAATATGAGGATGAAACTAATTCAGATAATTGATTCTGTTCATCTGAATAATCTACCATGAACCTCATTCCAAGATCAGAGGATTATAAACAAATTTGATATAGTAAACACTAACTCCGTCGCACCTCCATCACATTGCATTGATCCCGGATCAGTGATGTTGGATCATTGTTTAAATAAATGAGTGATCAATAATCGATCATTTGATAATGCATCGAACCACAGGAAAACAATGAGCACTTCAATTAATAGAGAATGATTTATAGAAAATCATGAAACACGCAAAAAAAAGAGGAATGAAACTTGGATTTGTTCGATTATCCTTGATTCACTTCAGAATTACGAATTAACAAACAATCAATTAAATATATTCCAATGAAATATCCCCACCAAATAATACCAACTCAAATAATGATCGATTTTTTGGATAATCTACTTGTTGACTGAACATGGTTCATTGTAGAAATAAAGAAGATGTAATAATAAATTGAAACACATGACCTAGCATGATTTCTATCACTTTCTTATAAAGAATGGTTGCTTCATCATTATTGTTGGTAAGATTCATCGAATCTGAGGTATGTTGATCAGTGATCCATCATTGTTTGCATGAGAGGATTATCTAAGGTTATATCCAATGATCCATTTGAATTGTTAGGGTTATTCACCTAACCCTAGGATTCTAAAAAATGACATATCATAAAGATAAAATAACCAATGCATAAAACAATCAAAAGAAAATAATAATATTCAATTATTTTATTCTCTTTTTTCCTCGCAATGACTTTTCCATAAATAAACCCTACCGAAAAATGTGTAGTCATGTCTAGGGTAAAACTTCCATTCTCAACTCAATGGTTCCCTATGATTTCTTATTTGATCATGCATTTATATGTTATTCTACTTTCTTAATAAAACCTTATGGAAATGATATTTCATATGATAAATAAATATAAAAACTTTATTCTAGGAATACCATTACATGGAATACCATGTCATATCATCACCTGATTTAGATAATAATACATATAATATTTAAAAATAATATAGGAAAATACATGTCATAAAATTTTTCTTATCTTGGGGCTTTATATCATGAAAATATAATACAAGGGATACTGAAAATGATAAGGGTACAAAGCATGAATCTGAGCCTCCGTCCTCTATGTTATTTTTTAAATATTACCATGTTGTCGCTATACATGAACCAAAGGAATCAATAACCCAAAAATGATACTCTCTTGTTGATTATAAATTTCCATAGGGTAGTAAGCAATGGTCACACCATCCTTGATTTCCAGCTCGCCCCAGTCGATAAAGTGTGATGGGTCATTCACATACCTCCGCATCTACGACATTTAGAAATTTTTTTGTAACCATTATAACTACAAAGGTAGATCCAAGAGATATTCCACCTCACTTACTAATCATAGTATCGCGAAAGGGCCAATAAATATTAGAGAGAGTTTTCTAACCTGAACAAATATTTGCAATCCACATTGAGGTGAAACCCATTGGAACTTATAGTCTCCATAATCAAAATCTAAATACCTCTATATCCTATCAACATTAAACATTATATGTCTTTGTGCAGCCTTCATCCAATCCCGTCTGATTTGCAACTTCTCTATTGTAGCTTGAAAAAGAATCAGGCTCATGATTGTTGATTCTCTTAGGTCTTTCTAGTAATGTGGTGACCGACTGGGTCACCTGTATAGTGCCTTTCTGAGGGCGGAATAGTAGCTATTTTGTACTCAAACTCCACTAAGGGTAGGTTATACTCCAAACTGTGGAAAACAATAACATGAAATATTGAAACATGTTCTCTAGAAACCGAAATTTATACTCATTTTGGTAGTCAATTTGGCAATGGAAGACTGTTCTCAAGTGAAACAGAGTCCCAATCATCTCTACAAATCCCTTCCATAACCAGGATATGAAGCGAGCATCATGATCATAACTAATGTTCACTTAAACTACATGGAGATGAAATATATCTCCAATATAGAGGCATCTCATTCTCTCTACTAAACATTTTTCTCATATATATAGGAAGTGATCCGACTTGGTGAGTCGGTCTTTGATCACCCAGAGGGAATCGTCTCTCCTAAACATACATGGTAAGCCTATCGGGAAGTCTAAAGATATTCCATCCCACTTCTATTATGAATCCTCAAGGGGTTTAGCTTTACTAATTGTAACTTGGTACTCAACATTCACTTTCTAATAAGTAAGGAATCTAAAGACAAAGTATGAAATTAATTTCGTCATCCCGTTCCAAAAAACTGATGTAGGAGGTCCTAGTACGTCTTTTCCATACATGGATATTCCACTAAAGAATATGTGTGAAACTCTCTCAGAACCTCCTCCCACAAAATCATTGGTACCATCATGCGTCCTTTGAAAATAATGACATTGTCCCCACCTTTTAAAAATAAATTAGGGGCATTCCCTATAGACATATGATAATTTAGGGTATCACAGTCTATATCCCCAATTTGTGCATCCCTGACTCACTATAAGAGTGTAGTGGTGACAACCGTTGGTAGGAGGTAATATTATCTATCTCTATCCACTACTGATTAATGCAATGAGGCAATCTAGTCAGATGCCTCATTACATAACTATTAACTAGATCTTCTGGTGAGAGGATCTTATACCATGTTCCCCTTCCCAGAATAATATAATATTTAAAAGTTATAATTCTGGAGGAACTCTAGCCATCTACTCTACTTCAAATTAGTATATTTCTATTAGGCGATATACTTGAGACTCTTTTGATTAGAATAGATAATAAATTTTTATCCCATAATGTAATTCCCCGAACCTATTTACCCAAAGTCAATGCATTATTACAAAACATTTTAATGATCACAAGAGATCAAGTCTTGAAATACCAATTAGTTTAGTATCCTTGTATATAATAGATTCATACATAAGTTTTAAATTACATAAAAAACAACAATGTGTCCCCTTTTAACACACTCATATCCCTTAAACAATCCTTGTAGGTCAAGTATAATATATGACTTCACATCTTGGATAAAATAATACATAACAAAAGGGTGAGATCATATTCTCATTAATGATAACAATATAGAGGAAACTCTAATGAGTAAGAAAAAACATTTAAGGCAATATACAATACTAAAACACAAGAATTTTAAACATAAACATCATTGTAACATGGAAAAGATAAATAAAATAAATCCATTTACTTATTCACATGGATATTCTACTTGTAGAATAATCACATGTAATATCAATAGATAATTTCATAATTATGGAATGTATAATTCAGGACATCTTAACCACATAGTCAAGGCCTCGTGCCAAGACTACAAATAAGATTTTTTCAAGGCCTTGTGCCAGGACAGTTGTTTGTCTCATAAGACCTATTGATGCATCAAGGAGTTATAGCGGGCTCCACCAATCCCATAATAAGTCTAATTAATTCCTCATATGAAAGGGTTGAAACATAATATAAACATTCGTATCAATATTTGCATATGTAATGTCATTATTTTAACTAGAAACCTTGAATGGTATAAAAATAGCACATCCACAATCAAACATAACTCATTCAACACAATATGGATGATTTTATAAATCAACCCCAATCAAGAATAATGAAGGATCTTGACATTGATGAAAATAATCAGTGAAACCATTTGAGAGATATATCCCCATTTTCTTGAAAATATTTAAAATTCTAACAATTTATCAAGATGCTGTTAAAAAATAGATTTTTGAATCAAAGTTTCCCGTACCACTTTGAAACATATAAAAAAGACTTTAATTACCAAACATTCATGTCCCTAAAATAAATCCTTAACACCATATATAAAACATTGACATTAATGAGAATGATTTAGAAGAATAAATCTTTAAAACATTTAAAATGATATTTTAGTTAGATTTCTAACCAAATTAGAGACGCTTGAATAAAATAATTGAGGCAATAAAAACATTATAATAACATGAGATTAAAGGGATTCATGATATACTATGTCAAATTGTATTATATACACCATATAAAAGTTAATTAGCACATAAAAATAATAAAGTCTTAATGTAATGTAAATTGAGATGAAATCCCTTATAAAGACCATAACCTCTGATTAAGGATAAATAAATGAAATAATATATGTGAAAAATATAAATACACTCAATATTATTTGATATGTAGTGTAAATAAATCATAGGACATTCACACATATTTTAGTAAACACAACACCAATAAGTTGGATGTTTAACTCATTGAATAGAAATTTAGTTAAGATTACTCTTATGAAGATCATATCAATGACTTCAGAATTTTTAAGTGGAGTGATTATGTGTATCAAAAGTAGATCCACACAAAGGGGAGTGAAAATTACTACATAAATAAGTAAATAGTGATTTCACACATAATATTGGAGTAAAATAATCAATGATGTTTGCATAAAACCTAATGAGTGTAAATCGAAATTAGAAATTCCCTTACATATTTTGTAACATACAAAACATACACCCCATGAAATATGGATCATGGAATGAAGATTTAAATACCCATAAATTAATGTATATTACATAAGGAATATAATCATTGGTAGTACATACACCACCCAGAAGGAAATAATGGCAATATAGCATGAATCTCATTGGAATAAGAAGTGATATGAAAACCCCATAACTTGTAATTTTTGTTATTAAAGGGTAGGTTATTCTTCAATATAATGTTTAAATCATTTTTATAAAATTATACAAGAACCAAATACATAAATATGATATCATATTGGATCTTCTAATACTTCTTTGTTAATAATATTTCTATAGTATCATTGTTTCAGGTGGTAACTGATTCATTTTACTTTATATGTTTTGTTATGTAAGTCATGTTTTATATTTATAGTATGTATTTGATTCATATAAAGAATAAAATTAAGTTCATAAAATTTATTTTTAATCATAAAATGAAAATTATTTTTGAATGGTTGTGATGGGGAATGAATCTCATTGCATTCGTGGAAACGGTAATCCGTACGTATGCACGAGCGACAATACCATTCTATTGATGGTGAAATAATATGTAATAAGATGGTATATAATATATAAAGAATCATTAAAATGTTATATTTATTATTTAATTCAATTATACTCATTATTAAACTCATCCAAAAGATGAAGTGTTGAATTACAAACTACACCACGACGTGGAGACGGTAAGCCGTACGTACGCACGTTTGGGGACATTGTCATCCATAGAATGGATAGAATAATGAATATGGTTGTGCCATATTTTTAATAACATCTGAGTATGTATAAGGTATTGGAAATATTATTTTGGTATGGAAACAACAAATAAAGAAGTTGTGGACAAGAAAATAGCTATGAAAGAGGTGATGAAATTATTACCTCTTCTTCGAGTGCTTTCTTTTGATTTGATCAAAATGGTTCCTTAGGTTGGATTCTGATCAAAGTAAGGCCTCTAGGATGAAGTGAGGGTATTTGGGAAGATATTTTAGAATGTTTTGGCTGAGAAAAATGGATTTGGAGGTGTTATTTGGAGAGAAGGGGAAGTACCCTTTTATAAGAGAGGTGAGGGTCACTTTAGGAAAAGTATGAAATATTATTTTATTATAAAATAATATTTGGTTTATAATGGATCCAAAAGGATTTATTTCAAGTATAAGGTGGGTCTAGGTCAAACACCTCTCAATTAATAGGTTTTATATAGGTTTATATCCTCATATTAACCTTATGTTTTAGATTTAACAGTTAGTTAAATAGTTTAACTTTTACCATGTATTTTTGTATTATTATAATAAATAGTTAATAAACATACTATAAAAAGAAAATAGAACACCATGTGGTTAATTATTGATATACATAACCTTATATATGTCCTTTGGCCAAACCATATATTTTTAGGAATATTATATCAATTAATAATATAATATTTGTTTTAAAACCCCAGTTATGTCAATTTTGACACTATTTAGTATTCAGTTATTGTGAAAGTCATAAAAACATTATCACTACCCAAAAATTATTTAATCAAACCTAAAATTTAATATTAACCTATAAAATTCGTGGAATATGTCAAAAGTCCCAATTTACAATTATATTAATATTCAAAATATCAATTATTTTAATCATTCATTAATAGGGTAATTACTCCATCATCACTGTGTCATAAATAATTGTTTTTAATGAATAAAAGTAATAAATAAAATAATATTATGTATTAAATCTTTTTTATATATCTAATGAATATTTATAGTCTAATTTATCTTATGTATACCCCTATATTAAAAAAAATTAGTCATGAAAATTGGAATTTTAAACTTTTAACTCTTCTTTAAATAAAGTAATAATAAATGTCATAATCTAATCCAAGTGTGTCAAATAGAATTATATTTCATTCCTAATTATGATTTTGGTTTAAAAAATGTGTCCAATAGAATTAGGACACATGTTAGGGTAATTATAATATCATTTTTACCTTTAATTACCCTATTTACTTTTAACCATTGTAAATAAAATTCAAAAGTTACTATTCAACAAAAATTATTTTTATCCTATTAAACCATAGTTTACTTACTTATTTCAACCATGCCTCTCGGTTTTTTGAAATTCAATTCACAGATGTGGTAAAATTACATTCTATAAAAATTTCCAAACGTGTCTAGAAGGTGGGTAGAAGATGTTAAAATGTTCAATAACATTTTATACATATAATTTTATTATAAAATGACTCCAATTAATTAATTAAACTTATATTGGTATTATGTATCTATTTTGACCTAAAATAAATTTAAATAAAATAAACAATTATTTAAATAAAAAAGTTGGTTTTAAATAATAACGTAGTGTTTTTCATTATTCATAAAAAAATTGAATATTTTCAGAAAACTACCACAAATTCTCCCTAAGATAATTTTGATATTACAATTTAAAAAATAATGTATATTTTTCCAAATTCAAAAAATATATGTTTTATTAATTAATTTAAAAAAATATTCCCATTGTCAAAACCAAAATGCGGGTTTTTGAGAAGTAAAAACAATCAAAAGATTGATATGTGTTTATGTCAAATTTAAATGTAAATTTTCTTCTAATAACCAAAATTGGATGAAAAGATAGTAATATAATCTAATTATATTTAAAAACCATTCGAATTTATAATTTATCCCTTGAAATAATTTTGATTAAAAAAGTTGTTTTCAATTGAAATTTCGTATTTTTCACTATTAATCAAAATATAAAAGTTATCAGAAAAACACAAAAAATTTATCGAAACAAAATTATTATGTCCTTCTTCTAAAGAAGAAGTTTATTTTATCAAATTGAATATATATAAGTGTAAAATATTGGATTTAAAAATGGTTCCCCAATAAAAGGCTGTAAAATTGTATTTAAAAAAAAATTCTTTTTTTTCTAAATATTTTAAATTGTTCTTATAATATGTCTAAGAAACACATAATATAGATGTTAGAATTATATGAAGTATATAAAATTCAAAATTTGGTTATTACTATTTATAACTTCTTTTTAAACGACTAGTTTGTTAGGTCTTGGTGCGCTTAAACTCGATGTTGCGTACCTCGCACGCTATCTAATTATTATAAGAGAAACGTACCATGGAAGCTTAGGGTGTTACATTCTTCCATCAATTAATAAATTGTTTCCTCGCTATTTGGAATTGTTCTTAGGAAATATAAGGTTAAGAAATAGAAGATACCTTTGTGGAAAACCCACATCGGAAATAGGGTTAATAAAATTTAGTCTGAATAAGAGGGAAAAATAAATGAAAATGTCACCACCAAATTAGGGTTTCGAATAGAAGAACAATGGTGAAAATTATAATTGGAGGAATAACATAAATATATATAAGGATTGATTGAGGTCATCAATCACAAACTAGTGTATGGAAAATTGAGGGTCTCAAAGCCATAAATCTATGATGATTTAAAATATCATCAGTTCAACAAATCATAAGGTATTAGGATAACACATTTTTGGTTTTAAGATTCCTTCCATAAATTTTAAGAAATATATTATTCATATAATAAAAAATTCTTGACATGTAGAGTTCCATACTTTAACTAATTTCTACCACAAACTCATCTTTCACTCCAAAAGATAAGTATTCAAGATGACTTCGTCTCACCTAAAATGCTAGAATCAACTTCTAGAGAATCACATAATCCACAAAATATGAACTATATATTTCACTTGTATTTAGTAATTAACCAAAACCAAAATGGTTAGTACAATATCAGATGATACCCAAATAGGATAATCCTTTATAGAAATAAATACTAATCTTAATGTCCAAAATTAAACAAACAATACCCAAAGTACAACAACGACCATTAAAAAGAAATTTTCTATAAAATTATTCAAAATAATATAAAATTTGATTAAAACCCAAAATTCATAAGGATTTTATCACATAGTATTCCATGATAAATCTTATCATTTATCTACAAATAACATCAAATACTCTCAAAGTGACTTACTTAAAATTATTAACCTAATCACATATTATCTATTATAGGTTAATACTTTTTCATAAATAACCAAAATCTCAATAATTCCACAAAAAATCATACATTCTTCCAGCATAAAAAAAATCCACCATTACTCCTCAAATGAAATCCCATAGTATTCTATTTTCCTTAGGCATATAGTGTTCCCAAAAGGGTGAACGTATTCCAAAATAAAATTTATCACTTAATCACAAAATAATTTTACTATACTAAGGATAATTAATATTTTCCCAAAATGATCATATTCTTAATCCATAAAATAATTTAACTAAAAATAATTGGCCATAATAACCATGGAATTCACATAGTCTAGTGGTAAGCGATAAATCACAGTCCTACTTTGGTTGTGGGTTCGATTCCAACAGCTTTGTCCGAAGCGATGGGTTGTCACACAGTCTGGGTGTTGTCCTTTTTAAAAAAGCTATATAATTTTATAACATTAACAAAAATGAGATAAATTCATCAAAAATAACCATAATATATTTTCACCACAAAAGTTATCACATAACTTTCATTTTCTTCCCAAAAAGTAATAACCAGTAATTGACTCAAATTCAAGGATCATATAAACCCAAATGGCTGTTTATAACTATATCCACAAAAATAATAGATAATTATCCCTTAATTATAATTTTCACATAACAAACTATAGGGTTACACATAAAAGAGAAAATTCTTCCAAATTAATACCATCAACAAAGATTATTAAAATTTTTAAACATTTCTCCATCCATTTATTTCCACATTGGTTCTTCCTCGACATTGAGGTTATCCTACAGAATAAGTCATTGAATCGGGTAATTACTAGGTCCCCTGCATTTATATCAAAAAACTTCAAAGAGATTCTTAGGATCATTTTTATTTTCTTCCATAGTACTCATCATTTTCCCTAAAAATTATTTAATTTATGTCCTTATTTACCACACATAAAGAATTTCATTGTTCCATTGAAACACTTTCTTGGGTGTCTCCTTCAAAATTTACTGCATGATTGAAAATTACCTTTCTTTTCTCCATGGTCACCACTGCTAGAGCTCTTATAATTCTCCACATTTCTATTATTTCTTTAGTTTAGGAGTTGGTTAATGTATATCTTGTAGACTATATTTTTGGAAAATTGATTCGGTATGAACATGATATCTTTTACACCTATCAACATTCCATATTGTTTCTCATTTCCACTACTGTTTCCACCTTTTACATCATGTTCAATGTTACTATGAGTTCCTTGTAATCCATCCATTGAATAAAACTAGAAAGTAGAGTGTGAGTAATAATAGTCATAAAATCATTTAGATAATATCATGACACCTTGTTTTCAATCTAAAACCCCATAGGATTAATCAAACTTATTTATTCTGATCTTATATTAAATTCTTTCGAATTAGTTTGTAAATAAAATGTGAATTATCTTATGCATATCACTCTAAGAGTGTCGTAACCAAGAGTGAAACAAGGATCGTTGTCGTGTACCGGGATACCTCGGGTCAAGCCCAAAACTCTTTTTCAGAGTTTTCACTCCTAGGTACATCTTTTCCAGATCCACCTGTACCTACTCATATCGAGACAAGGATGTATTTCTTGAAAAATACACAAAATCTCTACATTACCAAAATTCCAAGGTGTTCTTCTATAAAAATCCTCAAATTCTATATTAGGGTAATGTTCTCTAATCAGTGTTTTTCTAAATCTATCTTCCAAGGTTTGTACTAAACTTCCTCTGATACAAACTGTAATTCCCTAAACCCATTTACCTAGAGTTGATGCATTATTACATAACATTGTCATGATCACAAGAGATCATGTATTCAAAGACCCATTAGTTTAGTAGAATTGGATGTACCAGATACAGACATTAGTTTTACATTACATAAAAAACAATGTGTCCCCTTTGAACACACTCATATCCCTTAACCTATCATGGAAGTTCAAGAATAATATACATTGTCACATCCTGGTAAAAAGAATACATAATAAAGTGGTGAGATTATATGCTTATTAAGTATAAAAATATAGCGGAAACTATCATAAATAAGCATAAACATTTAAGGCAATGTATAAGACTAAAACACAAGCCTTTTAATCATAAGCTTTAAAATAATATTCCAAAGGTAAATCAAATAGTGTCATTTACTTATTGACATGGATATTATACTTGTCTAATATTCACATGTAATATTAATTTCTAATTTCATAAATATGGAATGCATACTGCAAGACATCATAACAACATAGTCAAGGCCTCGTGCTAAGAATAAAAATAAGATTTTGTCAAGGCCTTGTTCCAAGACACTAGTTTGTCTTAAGAGACCTACCGATCCATCGAGGAGTAACTGCAGGATCCACCTATCACTTACTAGGTCCAATGCATTACACATATGAAAATGTCGAAACATAATCTATACATTAAAACTAAAAAAACATTTGAAATGTCAATATTTTAACCACACACCATGAATGTTATATAAATAGAACATTCACAGCCAAACATAACTCACTCAATACAATATAAAAGACATCCTAAATCAACCTCAATCAAGAATAATGAAGGATATTAACATTGATTAAAATAATCAGTTAAACTATTGGAGATAAATATCCCCTTTTTCTTAAAAATATTTTAAAGTCTCACTCTTTATCAAGAAGCTGTTAAAAATTAGATTTTTGAATAAAAGTTTCACATAACACTTTAAAACTTTTAAAAGTTATTTTAATTTTAAAACATTCATTTCCATATAAATAAACCCCTGGAACTATTTTAAAACATGGACATTAATGAGAATGACTTAGAAGAATAAATCTTTAAAACATTTAAAATGATATTTTAGTTAGATTTCCTAACCAAATGAGAGATGCTTGAATACAAATAATTGAGGTAATAAAAACATTATAATATAATTGGATTAAAGGGATTTATGATATACTATTTCAATGTACAATATATGCACTATATAAAAGGGAATTAACACAAAACAACCAAGAAGTCTCCATAGAATATAAATTGAGATGAAATCCCTTATAAAGACTGTATCCTTAGGTTAAGGATAAAGCAATGACATTTTTTTTGTGACAAATATTAATACACTCAATATGATTAGATATTTAATGCAAATAAATCTGAGGAAATTCACACATATTATTGTAAAAACAACACTAATGACTTGGATGTTTAACTCAGTGAATGAAAATTGAGTTAATATTACTCTTATCAAGTTCATATTGAGGACTTGTGAATATATAAATGGAGTGATTATGTGTATCAAACGTATATCCACAAAAAGGGGAGTGGAAATTACTAAATAAACAAATAAGTAGTGATTTCACACATAATATTGGAGTAAAATAATCAATGAAGTTTGTGTAAAACCCAATGAGTGGATAAACGAAATTAGAAATTCCCTTACCGATTTGGTGACATACAAAACATACAACCCATGAAATAAGGATCATTAAATAAAGATTTAAATACCAATAAATTGAATTATATTACACAAATAATACTATCATGGGTAGTACAAAAACCACAGAAAAAGTAATTGTGGCAATATAGCATGAATCTCACGGGAATAAGAAGGGACATGAAAACCCTTACCTTGTACTTTTCCTTAGTAAAGGGTTGGTTACCCATCTGTATAGTGGTGAAATAATTTTTATTAAATTATAAGAGAACTACACACATAAATATGATATTATATATGATCTTCTATTATTTCGTTCTTAATAATATTTCTGTAGTATCATTGTTTCAGGAGTTAACTGATTCATTTTCCATTATATGTTTTGTTACGTAAGTCATGTTTGATATGGATAGGATGTATTTGATTTATATACATAATTTTAATAAGTTCTTAAGCATTATTTATAATCATAAAATGAAAATTATTCTTGAATGGTTATGATGGGGAATGAATCTCAACGCATTTGTGGAGACGGTAATCCGTACGTACGTACGAGCGACAATACCATTCTATTGATGGTGAAATCATATGAAATTAGATGGAATATCATATATAAATAATGATGAACATGTTGTATTTATTATTTACATCATTTATACTCATTAGTATACCCATCCAAATGATGAAGTCTTAAATAGAAAACTACACCATGATGTGGAGACGGTAAACCGTACATACACACGTATGGTGACATTGTCATTCATAGGATAGATAGAATAATGAATATGGTTGTACCATATTTATAATAAAATCACAATATGTATAATTTACTGGAGTTATTATTTGGTTGTGGATACAAAAAATATAGAGGATGTGGAAAAATAAAATAACTTTGAAAGAGGTGATGAAATTATTACCTCTTCTTTGGGTGCTTCATTTTGATTTGATCAAAAGGGATCCTTAAGATGGATTACGATCAAATTAAGGACTTTAGATTTAAGTGATTGTAGTTGTGAGGATATTTGAGTAGGGTTTGGCCAATCCAAATGGAAATGGAGGTGTGATTTTGAAAGAAGGGTAAGTACCCTTTTATAAGAGAGGTGATGGTAACTTTGGGAAAAGATTAAAATATTATTTTATTACAAAATCGTATTTGGATTATAATGGATCCAAAAGAATTTATTATAGGAAAATTGTGGGGATGGGTAGAAAAACACTCAAACAATATGATTTAGATAGGTTTAGGTCACCATATTAACCTTATCTTTTAGATTTAACTCGTAGTTAAATAGTTTATCTTTTACCATGTATTCTTATATTATTATAATAAATAGTTATCAAACATATTGTAAAAAGAAATGAAAACCCCAAGTGGTTCTTTATTTATATATCTAACCTTATCTATGTCCTTTGGCCAAACCCTAGATTTTTATGAATATTGTGTTAATTAATAATATAGTATTTGTTTTAAAAACTCATTTATGTCAATTTTAAGACAATTTAGTATATGGTTTTTGTGAAAGTCATAACAACTTTATCACTTCAAAAAAATTATTAAATAAACTCTTATACATTATATTAATTTATATATTCATGGAATACAAAAAAAGTCTAAATTTACAATTATATTTATATTTATAATATCAATGATATGAATCTTTCATTAATAAGGTTATTACTGCATCATCATTATGTCATAAATAAATATAATTATATAATGTCTAAAAATTATAAATAAACTATTAATATGTAGGAAATAATTTTATCTTTATAATGAATATTTATAGTTGGATTTATCTTATGTATAACCCTATATTAAAAATGTTTTAGTTATGAAAATTTGAATTTATCACTTTTTACTCTTCTTTAAATCAAAAAATAAGAAGTGTCCTAATATAATCCAAGTTGGTCAAACAGGATTATATTTTATTACTATGGTTTATGTTGGCTGAAAACCACTTATCCAATAGAATTAATACATGTGTTAGGGTAATTATAATATCATTTTTACCTTTCATTACCCTATTTATTTTTAACTGTGGTAAATAAAATTCAAAAGATACTTTTCACCAAAAAATATTTTCATCATATTGAACCACATTTTACATACTGATGTAAACCGTGTCTCTCAATTTTTTGAAATTCAATCCAGATCAGTGGTAATATTATGTTTTATGAAAATATGCAATTGTGCGTAGAAGGTGGGTAAAATACGTTAAAATGTTCAATAAAATTTTATATATCTAATTTTTTTATAAAATGACTATAATGAATTACATTAAAATTATATAGGTATTATGTATCTATTTTTTAATAAAATAAATTTAAGTAAAATAAATAATTATTTGAATAAAAATTAGGATTTAAACAATAACGTAGTGTTTTTCATAATTCATCAAAAATTGAATGTTTTCAGAAAAATACCAAAAATTCATCCTAAGATAATTTTGATATTAAAAAATAAAAAATGATGAATATTTTACCAAATTCAATAAATATAAGTTGTATTGATTAATTTTAAAAAATATTCCCGCTGTCATAACCCAAAAGTAGGTTTTTGAGAAGTAAAAACTATCAAAATATTTATATGTGTTTATGTCCAATTTAAATTTAAAATTACTTATATTAACTAAAAAATAGATTAAATGATAAAAATATAATCTAATTATACTTCAAAACCATTCAAATGAATAATTTGACACTATAAATTATTTTGATTAAAAAAGTTGATTTCAATTAATATTTAGTTTTTTCACTATTCATCAAAATATTAACGTTATCAGAAAAGAATTGAAAATTTATCCATAATAAATTTTTATGTCCCGATTCTAATGAAGAATTTTATTTTATCAAATTAATTATATAAAAATGTCAAATATTGGATTTAAATAGGGTTACTCATTAAAAGGCGTTAAAATTATAGTTTTTGAAAAATGTTTCTTTTACCTAAAAAATGAATTCATTCTTATATTATGTATATGAAACACATAATATGGATGTTAAAATTATTTGGAGTATATAAAATTCAAAATTTGGTTATTACTATTTATAACTTCTTTTTTAAAAGGCTAGTTTGATTGGTCATGGTGCGCTTGAACTCAGTGTCACGTACTTCGCATGATATCATATTATTGCTAGAGAAACATACCATGGAAGCTTGTGGTGTTACAAATCAGGTTGTGTCTCCACATCTTGAATGTGAAGACTACTTTTTCTAACTCAATATTATGGGCCACATAGTTCTAATCATGTTGTCTCAATAGGCCTAAACCATAGGCAATCACCATTTCCCCTTACAATTGTACACAACCAATCCCACTTAACGATACATCACATAACAATAAATACTCGACACCTTCCTCTAGGAATATAAAAATGGGAGTGCTCATAAAACACTTCCTCAACTACTAAAGAGCATGCTAGAAAATTTATGCCCAAATGAAAGGATGAAACTTTTGAGTTATGGTTGTTATGGGAGATGGTATCCTTGAGAAATCAGGTATGAATATCTGATAATAACATACCAACCATTGGAATATTCGCAACTCCATCACATTCATAGTTTGATCCAAAGATAAACCATCCTCATTATTGTATGGGACAACTTCTACTCCATCCGCTGACATAACATATCCCATAAATTGGACTACCTGAATCAAGAATTGGCACATCAAGAACTTTCCATAAAGTTAGTGGTCTCGGAGTGCATCCTGAAATATTATTATGTATCTCTCATGATCCTATATAGACATCAATTACACAAGGATATCATTGATGAAGACTACAAAAAATAAGTCAAAAAATGGCTAGAAGATCCGGTTCATGTGTCCCATGAACACAACATGGGAATTCATCATACCAAAAGGAATCACCAAGTAAACATATTTATTATAGTGACATCTGAATGTCGTCATTGATAAATCCTCATCCCGTACTCATAGTTAGTGATATAATGATCTGAGTTCAACATTCAAGAACCATTATGCCCCAATCAACTGATCAAATAGGTCATCGATCTTCGGTATTTTATACTTGTTCTTGATGATCACATAGTTCAAGCACCACTAGTCCACACACATCCTCAAGATCTTATTTCCTTCTTGGGAAACAAAACTGGGGATTCCCAAGGTGACACACTTGGTCTCACATATCCCTTCCTTTACACATCCTCCAAATGCGCCCTCATCTCGTGATGCCTTGTGGTAGCCATACAATATTCTTTCATATAAATTAGTGTCTTCTCGGGGTTTATATCAATGATGAAATATTTCTCTCAGTGAATAGGTAAACGTGGAACATATTTGAGGAAACTTCCTTGCACTCTACAACCACTTAAAGAAACTAGAAACTCATAACATCCACTACACTAGAGGGAATAATAGCTAACTGATGATTGCTTGGATACCCCCCTCAAATGAATGAGTCCATCCTACACCACCAGTGTTTTATTTTCACCAATAAAGGAAAACATGGTTCCATCACTATGAAAACACCACACGCTTTTCCTAAAATCGTCAACATGAGTATTAAATGTGGATAACCAGTCCATACCATGAATGAAATCATAAGGGAACAATGAAACTACCAAGAGATCCCAACCAAAACTCTCACCTCCAAGAGTCAAATCACGCTATTGATAGAAGTTTATGATCATCAACTCTTCTCCAGTAGGAGTCTCCAAGCATTTCGGTCGAGTCAACAGTTCAACCAGAATCTCTAAGACTCAAACAATAAATATGGAAATAAATGAATCACTAGAGAATATATCTATCAATAATATAGCTATGTAATAATATTCATAGGTCATACATCATATCATTCCTAGATGACTTGGGTTGTAATCTTCGACCACATGTAGTTTACCCCTATAATCCAACTTCCTTAGCCTAGCTTGAAGCACCTGGGGGTGGTAGTGGTAACATGTCAAAATATTAGTGACCTCCTACTTCTCTCCCATATCCTTTTCAACACCCACCATCTAGTGGACATTCCACTATCCCTACCTCAATGTCCCATTTACAGTTTCTCTATCAGATGTACGACAGGTCCAACAATATCAGGCAAGATGTCCTCTACCATCACCTGAGTAGTATCACCTCTCTCTAGGATGATTGGATCCACCATTTGACTGACTAATGGTAGATTATCTCTCTAGGGACATCATACTCAAATTTCCAGCATGTCCAGGTCCCTGAGACAGATATTGGATCATTACTGAGAAGCTCTCTAAACATAGTTTCCCACTATTAATAACTATCTGCTGTCTCTACTCAATAATGAAACTCTTAACCACCAAAACACTCTCTATAATCCCATAATAGGTAATCATTTATAGACGAATAACACTAGATAAGATGTATCTATTGTAATGCCCCGACCCTAGTTTCCTAGAGTCAGTGCATTATTACATAACATTGCCATGATCACAAGAAAGATCAAGTCTCGAAAGACCGATTAGTTTAGTAGCCTTGGAATAACTAGATACATTAATAAAGTTTACATTAAATCATAAAGTGAAAACTACTACTACAACAACTTATCTTAATGTCCTCTCATATTATCCCTGCAGGTTATTCATAAATTACTTCTTCACATCCTCAGAAAAATAAAACATTGAAAGGGGTGAGCTCAGATGCTCAGTAAGGATAAAAATATAGCAGAAACATACATAAATAATCATAAACATTTAAGGCAATGTATAGCTAAAACAAAATCCTTTTAAACTTGAACTTCAGCATAATATGGAAAAGATAAAATGAAATAATTCCATTTACTTATTCACATGGATATTCTACTAGTCCAATAATCACATGCAATATCAATAACCACTTTCATAATGATGGAATGCATAATACCTGTAACGCCCTAACCCCAGTTACCCAGAGTCGGTGCATTATTACATGACATTGGCATGATCACAAGAAAGATCAAATCTCGAAAGACCGATTGGTTTAGTAGCCTTGGAAACACTAGATATATTCATAAGTATTACATTACATCATAAAAATGAAAACTACAACAACATATTTTCTTCATAGTCCACACTCATATCCCCACATACTATCCCTGCAGGTCATTCATAAATTACTTCTTCACATCCTGGGAAAAATAAAACATTGAAAGGGGTGAGCTCAAATGCCCAGTAAGGATAACAATATAGCGGAAACTTTCATAAATAAGAATAAACATTTAAGGCAGTGTATAAATAAAACAAAATCCTTTTAAACTTGAACATCAACATAGTATGGAAAAAATAAAATGAAATAATTCCATTTACTTATTCTCATGGATATTCTACTAATTGAATAATCTCATGCAATATCAATATCCACTTTCATAATGATGGAATGCATAATGCCAGACTATCATAACCACATAGCCAAGGACTCGTGCCAAGACTACAAATAAGATTTTGTCAAGGCCTTGTGCCAAGACAGTAGTTTGTCTCATGAGGCCAACCGATGCATCGAGGAGCTATAGCGGGCTACACCTATCACATATTAAGTCGAATGCATTCCCATATGAAAAGGTTTAAACATAACATAAAAATTTGTATTAAAACTAGCATACGAAATGTAAATACTTCATCCATAAACTATGAATGGTATAAAAATAATACATCCACAGTCAAACATATCACAAAACCTTCAATATAATATTGAAGTTTTGTAGCATAATAAATCAACTTCAAATAAGCATAAAATCCATCAAAGGATGTTGACATAGATGAAATCAAAACTCTTTTTAGAGAAATATCTCTTTTTATTTTGAAATCATTTAAGAGTCATATATTTATAAAATAAAACATTTCTTTGAAAATATTCTTATAAAATTGTAAGGGAATCTTTGAATATTTTATAACGGTAGAAAATAGCTTCACCCGCCGTATAAGTTAAAAAAACATTCTTACCTTAATTCTGGCGAAAAGGTTAAAAAGAACCTTGTTTGGAAAACGACGGAAATATTCCTTTATAAACAACTTATAAAAGTCAAAAAGGGTATAAATGACTTTAACTCATATTCTAGTAAATAGTAAAAATGTTTTGAAATACATTTTTAAGAAACATGGATGTGGATGATAAAGAAGTCACAGTAGATTATTACCTATAAACATCCTCGAATAATGAAGATATTGCAAAATAAACCCTTACCTTCTAATTTTACATGGTTGGGGGTAGGTTAAACTCTTGTATAACGGTGAAATAATTTTATTAAATTATACAAGAATCATATACATTAATATGATATCATATATGATCTTTTAACATTGATTTGTTAATAATATCTTAGTATTATCGTTGTTTCGGGTGTTAACTTACTCGTTTTATTTTATATGTTTTGTTACGTAAGACATATTTGTAATGAATAGGTTGTATCTTATTCATATCCAAAATGATATCAAGTCCTTAAAAATTATTTTTAAATCATCAAATGATAATTATACTTGAATGGATACGATGGGGAATGAATCTCATAGTGTTCGTGGAGACGGTAGTCCGTACGTACGCACGAGCGACAATATCATTATTTTGATATTAAAATAATATATAATTGGATGGTATATCATATATAAAAGTAATTATCATGTTATATTTATTGTTTACATGAGTTACACATCATTATTTTACCCATCCAAATAATAATTTATTGAATAACAATTACACCACGACGTGGAGACGGTAAGCCATACGTACGCACGTATGGTGACATGGTATTCAAAATGATGGATAGAATACTGAATATGGTTGTACCATATTTATAATAACATCAAAGTATATATTATATACTGGAGTTATTATTTTATAATGGTAATAACAAATAAAGAATAAGTGGAAGAAGAAAGGAACTTGAAAAAGGGTGGTGAAATCATTACCTCCTCTTCGGGTTCTTCCTTTTGATTTGATCAAAAGGGCTCCTTAAGTTGGCTTTCTGACTAAAGTGAGGCCTCTAGGATGAATTGAGAGATGTTGAGAGAGTATTTGGACAGAGTTTGGCCTATCCAAAAGGCTTTTAAGGTGTGAGTTAATGAGAAGGGAGAGTGCCCTTTTTATAAGAGGGGTGAGGGGCACCTTTGGAAAAGCTAGAAATATTATTTTATAATAAATTAATATTATGTTTCTAATGGCTCCAAAGTGGATTATTTAAAGTTTAAGGTGGGTATGGGTCGAAAAACACTCAACCAATAGAATTTATACAGGTTTGGGTTACTATATTAACCTTATCATTAAGTATTAACTGTTAGTTAATTGGTTTCACTTTTACAATGTCTCTTTGTATTTTTATATTATATGGTTAATAAACTTACTATACACATCCAAAATACCCCCAATTGGTCCATTAATAATAAAAATATCATGATATAAGTCTCTTGGACGAACCATAGATTTTTACGAATTTAATATCAATTAATAATATAATATTTGTTTTAAAAACTCTTTTATGTCAATTGTGACACTATTCAATAATTGATTTTTGTAAAAATCATCATATAATTATTACTTCTATAAAAGTTAATTAAATAATTAATAACACGTCATATTAACCTAGAAAATTAGTGTAATTCATAAAAAGTCTCAAATTATATTTATTTGGGTATCTACAATATTAATCATTTTAATTTTACACTATTATGGTAATTACTGCATCACCATTGTGTCATAAATAAATTAAATTATTTAATTTCTAAAAATTATAAATAAAATACCATTATGTATTAAATCTCTTTATCTTTCTAATGAATATTTATAGTTGAAAATCTAACATATATAACCCTATGTAAAAATTGTTTTTCTAAAAGATATATGCTTGTGTCATTTTTGTATTCATTTTAACTTAATTAAAATAAAGTGTCCCTATCACTTAAAAGTGGCACCATGGGGTCCCAAAATCGACCCCAAGATGCCCATGGTCGGACATGTATCAACCAATAAGGATAGGACACGTTTTAGGGTAATTTTGTATTATTATAATATTATTTTTAACCCTTATTTACCGGATTTACCCTTTAATCATTGTAAATAAAATATTACCGAAGTAATTATTCAAAATGTCTAAAAATAAAAGTTACCTATTTACACAATTTGAACATCCTGATTCCAAATAGGGAATCTATTTTTCCAAATTTAAAACATAGAAGTGGCAGAAATTAATTTAAAATTAATTCCCGCTGACAAAACAAAAAGCGTGTTTTTAAGATATAATAACAATCAAAAGATTGATACTTGTTTATGTTCGGTTTAATTGTGAAATTATGTCCAATGAAAAAAATTGTATTAAATGGTAAAAATATATTCTAAATATACTTTAAAACCACTCAAATTCATAATTTATCACTATTAATTATTTTGATTAAAAAATATGGTTTTAATTAAAAATTAGTAATTTTCACTATTCATCAAAATATTAATGTTGTCCGAAAAGTACCAAAATATCATCTTAGGCTAAATTCAATACTCCGAATCCAAAAATGAAGTCCATTTTTAGAGATAAAATATCTAAAATTTTAAAAAGTAGGTATTACTATTCATAACGGCTAGTTTGATCGGTTGTGGTGTTTGTTAGAACACGATCTTGCGTACAACACACGCTATTGCATTATTCAAAGAGAAGCGTACCGTAGAATCTCGGGGTGTTACATTCTCCCCTCCTTCAAATAATTTCATCCTCAAAATTCCTAGAATATTACCGCATGAAAAGACTTGGGTGGTTCTTCATCATAAGTTCCTCGGGTTCCCACGTTGCCTCTTCCATCTTATGGTTTCTCCACAAAACCTTTACCAGACGCGTTGTCTGGTTTCTCAGTACTTGTTCTCTAATATCGATAATCTTGACGGGTTCTTTGTAATAAGACAGATCGGGTTCCAGTTCTAATTCCTCAGAGGTGAGTACATGCGTTGGGTCAGGCATTATTTCCTCAACAGAGATATGTGGAACACATCGTGAACTTTGGAGAGACTTGGCGGAATTTCCAATTATTAAGTTACAGCCCCAATTCGTTCTAGAATTTTGAAAGTTCCGATGTACCTGGGACTCAATTTACCTTTCTTACAAAAACGTATGACTCCCTTACATGGAGATACCTTCAGGAAAACATGATCATCGACTTGAAATTCCAAATCCTTCCTTCGATTATCGGCATAGATTTTCTGCCTACTTTGAGCAGCTTTGATGTGATTTTGGATTACCTTCACCTTTTCCATCGTTTTATCCACCAGTTCTAGGCCTACAAGTTTTCTTTCACCAACGTCATACCAACAGGTTGGTGTGCGACATCTCTTTCCGTATAACGCTTCATATGGTGCCATCTGAATACTTGAATGGAAGCTATTGTTATAGGAAAATTCTACCAGAGGTAAATATTGATCCCACATACCCTGAAAGTCAATTGAGCAGGATCTCAACATGTCTTCTATGGTTTGAATAGTTCGTTCTGATTGTCCAACTTTTTTAGGGTGGTAGGAAGTGCTCAAATGAAGTTCAGTATCCAAGTATTTCTGAAGACTTTTGTAGAATCTTGAAGTAAAATGGGGATCACGATCAGAAACAATCGATAGGGGTACTCCATGAAGTCTCACAACTTCATCAATATATAGTCATTCTAGACATTCCAGTGGTAGATCTTCTCTTATAGCAAGAAAATGTGCTGACTTGGTAAGACGATAAAAAATAACCCATATTGCATCGTTCCTTCTAGGAGTCTTTGGTAGTCCCATGACAAAATCCATCATAATATTGTCCCATTTCCACTCTGGTATGGAAAGAGGTTTCATGAATCCTCCAGGCTGTTGCCTTCCATCTTTCACTTGTTGACAAACCATACATCTTGACAAAAATTCAGCAATATCCCTCTTCATGTTGTCCCACCAAAAATGCTCCTTCAAATCTCTATACATTTTGGTGCTCCCAGGGTGTATAGAGAAATTGGAACTATAAGAATCATCCAGTAATTCCCTTTTTAGATCAGGTATATCGGGAACACAAAGTCTCTTCCTAAATTTCAAAATTCCATCTTTATACACAAAGTCTCTCAATCTCCCATCATTCACAGCTTTAATATTCTTTTGAAATTATTAATCATCGGTCTAATAACTCTTAATCCTTTCTAGTAAAGATGGTTTGGAAACCATTTGAAAAAGCATTGATGTTTCACCTTCTCTGGTTATTACCATGTCCATATTCACCAGATCCATGAAAATTGGATCCCTTTCAATTATCATATTGTTCTAAACTCCATGGTATTTTCTGCTCAAAGCATCTGCCACCTTTTTTGCCTTCCCCAGGTGGTAGTGTGTTTGGAAAAAATACCTCAAGGTAACATTGAATTATTTTTGGGTTGATTGTGTTTGTTGAGAAAGCAGGTTTCCATGGGGAATTTTCGAGTTCCTGAGAATTTTTTGACAATCCATGTTGACAAAGAATGATGACAAAGGAAAGGACGATCTGGAGGCGGTACAAAAGAGCAGTACAAGGTGGCGTCGTTTCCCAGTGTTTTCCAAATTTTTGGGGTCCAAAATTTGGAGTTTGGTGAGCATCACGAAAATAGGATTTCCCTGAAGATCATAATTTAATATGGAAAAGGCATGAATTTCATGAAGATAGGATGCATGGTTTGGATTTCGTGAAGGCCAGAAAAATGGAGGCGGCGATTCTTCACGATTACATCAAATCTTTGCGAACGGAAGAGTTGAAGCACATCGCGGTGGTGAAGGTCTTTTCGAGGGAGCTTCGTGGAGAAGGCGCAAAGTAATGTTGACGGTGATGCTTCACGATTACAACGAGCTCCACAAATCGAAAATTGCCATGGTGCTTCGCGATTTGGACAGAATTACGGCAGAAACTTTGAAGCTTCACGATTTGAGATGACGTGGAATTGACTTCGCGCGGAAAGTTCGAGGGTCGGTGGAATCGCCTATAAATAGAGGCCGACCCCCTCGAGAGAAGTAGAGATAATTTTCAGAGAAGATCATTTTCTCTCGTTTTGCGAAGGTGGTTCGCGGAGCCAGTGTGGTTTGTGAAAGAGGAGATTCGCGGTGGCTATTGTAGATCCGCAAAACCTGCGAGCTCTGCGTTGGCTTAGTAAGCTTCTCGAGGGATGTCGCTCTGCGACAGCTTGAGCATCGCGAGAGTGCTTCGCGAAAGTGCTTCACGAAAGTGCTTCGCGAAAATTCAGGAGCTTCGCGAAGGCTTGTTTGAGCTTCGTGAAATTCGGAGCCTAGCGAAGTAGGGTGCTTTGAGAAGGTGTTTCAAAAGGGAATTGCCCAGTGTTTAAGAGGCAAAGTGGTATTCATCAGTGGATGAAAGGTGTACTATAACAGAGCATCTATCAATAGTTGAGGATGCATTTATTCATTCAAATGAAGAGACCTACAGGTCTATAAACTGTGAGTGGATCCCTTCCAATTGCAGTGAGCATAGGAAGAGGAAGAAGGTGATCCTCTCCACTGGCAGTGAGCTAGAGAGAGAGAAATAGGGAGTGACCCTTGGGAAAGCAGTGAGCTGACACTAAACCTTGTGAAGGCAGTGATCCTGGGAATAGAAGTGATCTATCCCAAATTTTTTATCCATATCTTATGAAGACTAGTGGGATTTGGTACGCACGACAACTTGTCGGCGTATGCTCCTTGGACGTAGCCCAGTGAGGGTGAACCAAGTAAAAATATTTGTGTCTACTTATTTGCCTCCCTGCATTACATTCAAAGTATCATAATCAGATAAATAAGAAAATAAGTGGTCATAATAATCACACAAGTGAAAACAAAGTGACCCTTGTAATAAAGAGGTCAAGATCCAGTGGGACTGGAAGAACGTTGCGAAGGAATATCCATACCCTGATTCACCCCCCCTCTTAGGGTATATAGGCCCCTATTGGCCCTAACATAGTGTATCGTGCAATCATAATCCTTGAGTTATTCAAGCCATATCCTTTTCCTCATGTTGGGTTCTTTTTGTGAGAAAATATACTTCAAACTCTTGTGATTAGTATAAATCTCACATTTTTCACCATAGAGGTAGTGCCTCCATATCTTCAAAGAAAAGATCACAGCAGCTAACTCGAGATCATGTGTAGGATTGTTTTTCTCATGAATTTTCAACTATCGTGATGCATAGGCAATAACCCTATCATTCTGTATAAGGACACAACCAAGTCCTTTCTTCGATGCATCACTATAAATAACGAATCCATCATTCCCCGATGGTAGAGTCAATATAGGAGAATTGAATAATATTCTCTACAGTTCTTCGAAACATTCTTCACACTCTTTTGTCCAAAAAAATTTAACCCCTTTACGTGTGAGCTTCGTTAATGGGTTAGCCAATCAGGCAAAATTCTGGACGAAACGTCGATAATAGCCTGCCAAACCAATAAAACTGCGTACCTCAATTATAATCGTAGGTGCTGGCCATTCTTGGATTGCCTTGGTCTTAGAAGGATCAACATAGATTCCATCTTTAGATACAATATGGCCAAGAAAAGAAATCTCATGAAGCCAGAATTCACACTTGCTAAACTTCCCATATAATTCATGTCTTCTCAGAGTCTTTAGGATAATGCACAAGTGATTTTCATGATCTTCATAGATTTTGGAGTATACCAAGATATCATCAATAAATACCACCACAAATTCATTGAGATATTCCTTGAAAACTCTATTCATCTGATCCATGAATATAGAGGGTGCATTAGTCAATCCAAAAGGCATTAGAGTAAACTCGTAATGCCCGTACCTGGTTCGAAATGCTGTCTTCAGAATGTCTTCCTTCTTTACACACAACTGATGGTGTCCCAATCGAAGGTCAATCTTTGAAAAGTATTGAGATCCATGCAGTTGGTAAAATAAATCATCAATGCGAGGTAGGGGATACTTGTTCTTTATTGTTATAGCATTGATCTCCCTGTAGTCGATACATAACCTCATAGATCCATCTTTCTTTTTAACAAAGAGAATAGGGGATCCCCATGGAGAAACACTAGGGTAAATAAATCCTTTATTAATCAATTCTTCTAGGTGTTTCTTTAGTTCGACTAATTCTATAGTGTCCATTCTATAAGGGGTCTTCGATATAGGCCTTGATACAAGAATTAAATCAATGGAAAACTCAACTTCTCATTCTGGAGGATGTCCAGGTAAATCTTCCGGAAACACATCTAAATATTCTTTCACAACAGGTACATCCTCTATTTGAACATTCTTTTCCTCACCCATGGTCATTTCATTCTCTTCCTCTCCAATAATTTAATTTAGTTGAGCTACTGGGGGTGGATCTAGATAAGAATTAGGTGGTGACGATTCTGCTCTAAAGATAAGGTGTTCCTTATCATCATCATCAAAAATCGTAACCTCCTTCTTCTTACAATAAATCTCCACATCATAGTCCGAAAGCCAATCCATACTGAGGATTATATCAAAATAAATCATATGTATGACGATGATATCAACAGATAATGAACATTTATGTGCTCTAATGGGGACTGATTCACAAAACTTTGCTGCAATGATACTTCCCTTAGGAGTTTTAACTGACAACTCCCTTGTTAAATAAAATTGGAAATATCTAATTTTCTTAGCAAACTGGGAAGATATGAAACAATGTGATGATCCAGAATCAAATAACGCATTTTCTAAACTTGAGGAAACCATTAAATTACCTGCCACCACGTCTTTTGGAGATTCTACCTCAGCAGTAGTGATAGCAAAATCTTGGCCTTTATCCCTTGGCCTTTTCTGAGATAAGTTCCCCTGATGATTAGGACATTCATTTTCATAATGTCCCATCTCCCTACAATTGTAGCACTGAACATTGGTAGCTTCTTTCTTCCCTTTGCAATCACGAGCATGGTGGCCTTTTTCACCACATTTGTAACAGACACCCATTCCCTTCAAGCAAGTACCAGGGTGTTTCTTCCCACATTTAACACATGATGGATATTAAAACTTTCCCTTCTTCCCCTTATTTCTATTCCCAGATTGATCAGAAGATCCCCTCTTCTCTTGCTTTGCTTTAAAGTCATAAGACTTAGATAATTCCTTTTCTGTCTTGATAGCACATGAGACAATGTCTTCGTACGACGAGAAGGATTGTGAGACTAATGCTCGATGGAGAAATGGTTTTAACCCATCAAAGAAATGATCAATCTTACTTCTTGGGTTATGTATATAATCTTCAGCATACCTTGCTAACCTTGTAAAGTTAGCCTCATACTTTGCGACATTCTCATCCTCCTTTTGTCTCAGACTCAGAAATTGACTTTCCATATCTGGTCGATGGTCACGAGGAAATTATTTTTATAAAAATGGATCTTTGAACTCCCTCTATTTCATATTTGATACTTAATCATCTTCCTTCATGTTTTGAATCAATGACCACCATTGATCAGCATCTCCAGTGAGGCGGTAAACAGCCATGATAACTTTTTCCCTTTCACTACTCCCCGAAGCTTGAAATATTTTCTCTAGGGAATTTATCCATTGCTCAGCTACTAAAGGATTTGTACTCCCATTGAACGATGGTGGTTTTTGCCTCATGAATCGATCTAACATTGATCCTCCATGCTTCGGAGCAGGGTCCTTCATACGGGTAAGGTTATTATTCACAACCTGAGTGAGTTTTCCCAGTATGGTGATTAGCCGATCGGCACCAGTTGCATCACCAGCTCCACTATAATTATCTTGAGCAGGAGGGAAATCCCAACATGGAGTGCATGCATTGATACGGTTTCCATTTCTTCCACTAGGTGCCATTTCTAAACAATGACATAAACTAGATCAGTTTATGAATCAAAATACATAATTCGATACTTATAAAACACTTAACATAAATTGAACTATTTATGGATATAATCCATAATCATAATAATTTTTTCTTTGAGTAAGTATATACTCATAAACACTTCATAATTATTTGTAAAGAAAATGAGAGTTATCCTAAGCATATCCCTCAGGAGTGTCGTAACCAAGAGTGCAGTAAGGCCCGTTGTTGTTCACCAGTTCCCGTTCGAGTCTAGATCGAAGTGGTGTTTTCGGGTTTTACACCTAGGTACATCTATTCCAGAGCCGCCTCTACCTACTCGTATCCAGACAGGAAGGTATTTCTCGGAAAACTCACAAAATATCTACAATAAAAAAATTCTAGGAAGTTCTTCTCTACTAATACTCAAAGTCCATCTTAGGTCTATGTGCTCTAATCAGAGTTTATCTAAATCTATCTTCCAAGGTTTGTACTAAACTTCCTCTAATACCAACTGTAACGCCCCATCCCCAGTTACCCAGAGTTGGTGCATTATTAAATGACATTGGCATGATCACAAGAAAGATCAAATCTCGAAATACCGATTGATTTAGTAGCCTAAGAAACACTAGATATACTCATAAGTATTACATTAAATCATAAAAATGAAAACTACAACAACATATTTTCTTCATAGTCCACAATCATATCCCCACATACTATCCCTTCAGTTCATTTATAAATTACTTCTTCACATCCTGGGACAAATAAAACATTTAAAGTGGTGAGCTCAATTGCCCAGTATGGATAAAAATATAGCAGAAACTTTCATAAATAAGAATAAACATTTAAGGCAGCGTATAACTAAAACAAAATCCTTTTAAACTTGAACTTAAACATAGTATGGAAAAAATAAAATGAAGTAATTCCATTTAATTATTCACATGGATATTATACTAATCGAATAATCTCATGCAATATCAATAACAACTTTCATAATGATGGGATGTATAATGCCAGACTATCATAACCACATAGCCAAAGCCTCGTGCCAAGACTACAAATAAGATTTTGTCAAGGCCTTGTGCCAAGACACTAGTTTTTCTCATGAGACCTACAGATTCATCAAGGAGCTATAGCGGGCTCCACCCATCACATATTAAGTCCAATGCATTCCCATATGAAAAGGTTTAAACATAACATAAACATTCGTATTAAAACTAGCATACGAAATGTAAATACTTCATCCATAAACTATGAATGGTAAAAAAAATAACACATCCATAGTCAAACATATCACAAAACCTTCAATACAATATAGAAGTTTTGTATCATAATAAATCAACTTCAAATAAGCGTAAAATCCATCAAAGGATGTTGACATAGATGAAATCAAAAATCTTTTTAGAGAAATATATCTTTTTATTTTGAAATCATTTAAGAGTCATATATTTATAAAATAAAACATTTTCTTTGAAAATATTATTATAATCTTGTAAGGGAAGCTTTTAAGATTTTATAATGGCGGAAAATAGCTGCACCCGCTGTATAAGTTAAAACAACATTCTTACCTTAATTCTGTCGAAATGGTTAAAAATCACCTTGTTTGGAAAACGGTGGGAAGATTCCTTTATAAACCACTTATAAAAGTCAAAAAGGGTATATATGACTTTAACTCATATTCTAGTAAATATTCAAAATGTTTTGATATACATTTTTAGGAAACACGGATGTGGATGATAAAGAAGTCCCAATAGATTATAACGTATAAACAACCTCGGATAATGAAGGGATTGCGAAATAAACCCTTACCTTGTAATTTTCCTTGGTTGGGGGTAGGTTAACCTCCTGTATAATGGTGAAATAATTGTTATTAAATTATACAAGAATCATATACATTAATATGATATCATATATGATCTTTTAACATTGATTTGTTAATACTATCTTAGTATTATCGTTGTTTCGGGTGTTAACTTACTCGTTTTATTTTATATGTTTTGTTACGTAAGCCAAGTTTATAATGGATAGGATACATATTATTCATATCCATAATGATATAAAGTCTTTAAACATTATTTTTAAATCATCAAATGATATTTATACTTGAATGGATACGATGGAGAATGAATCTCATCATGTTCGTGGAGACGGTAGTCCGTACGTACACACGAGCGACAATATCATTCTTTTGATATTAAAATAATATATAATTGGATGGTATATCATATATAAAGAATCATTTTCATGTTATATTTATTATTTATGTGAGTTACACATCATTATTATACCCATACAAATAATAATTTATTGAATAACAATTACACCACGACGTGGAGACGGTAAGCCATACGTACGCACATATGGTGACATGTTATTCAAAAGGATGGATAGAATACTGAATATGGTTGTACCATATTTATAATAACATCACAATATATATAATATACTTGAGTTATTATTTTAGAATGGTAATAACAAAGAAATAAGTGGAAGAAGAAAGGAACTTGGAAAAGGGTGGTGAAATCATTACCTCTTCTTCGGGTTCTTCCTTTTGATTTGATCAAAAGGGCTCCTTAAGTTGGATTTTGGACTAAAGGAAGGACTATAGGATGAATTGAGGTAAGTTGAGAGAGTATTTGGATAGAGTCTGGCCATACTAAAAGTCTTTGAAGGTGTGAGTTAATGAGAAGGAAGAGTGCCCTTTTATAAGAGGGGTGAGGGGAACCTTTGGAAAAGCTAGAAATATTATTTTATAATAAATTCATATTAGGTTTCTAATGGATTAAAAGTGGATTATTTAAAGGTTAAGGTGGGGATGGGTCGAAAACCTCTCAACCAATAGAATTTAGACAGGTTTGGGTTACTATATTAACCTTATCATTAAGTATTAACTCTTAGTTAATTAGTTTCACTTTTACAATGTCTCATTGTATTTTTATATTATATGGTTAATAAACATACTATATACATCCAAGAGACTCCCAAGTGGTCCATTAATGATACACCTATCATGATATAATTCTCTTGGCCGAACCATATATTTTTAGGAATTTAATATCAATTAATAATATAATATATGTTTTAAAAACTGTTTTATGTCAATTTTGACACTATTCAATAATTGATTTTTTAGAAATCATAAAATAATGATTAATTCGAAAAAAGTTAATTAAAGCATTCCTAAAATTCCATATTAAACTAGAAAATTAGTGTAATTCATAAAAAGTCTCAAATTATATTTATTTGGGTATCTACAATATTAATTATTTTAATTTTTCACTATTATGTTAATTACTGCATCACCATTGTGTCCTAAATAAATTAAATTATTTAATGTCTAAAAATTATAAATAAAATATAATTATGTAGGAAATATTTGTATCTTCCTAATGAAAATTTATAGTTTAAAATCCAACATATATAACCCTATGTAAAATGTTTTTTTCTAAAAGATATATGCTTGTGTCATTTTTGTATTTATTTTAACTTAATTAAAATAAAGTGTCCCTATCACTTACAAGTGCCACCATGGGGTCCCAAAAATAGACCCAAATATTCCCATGGTCAGACATGTATCAACCAATATGGTTAGGACACGTTTTAGGGTAATTGTTTATTATTATAATATTCTTTTTAACCCTTATTTACCGAATTTACCCTTTAACCATGGTAAATAAAATATTTACCAAAGTAATTATTCAAAATGTCTAAAAATAAAAGTTACCTATTTACAAAATTTTAACATCCTGATTCCAAATAGGGAATCCATTTTTCCAAATTCAAAACACAGAAGTGGAAGAAATTAATTTAAAATTAATTCCCGCTGACAAAACAAAAAGCGTGTTTTGTAGATATAATAACTATCAAAAGATTGATACTTGTTTATGTTAGGTCTAATTGTGAAATTATGTCCAATGACCAACATTGTATTAAATGGTAAAAATATATTCTAAATATACTTTAAAACCACTCAAATTCATAATTTATCACTATTAATTATTTTGATAAAAAATTTGTTTTTAATTAAAATTTAGTAATTTTCAATATTCATCAAAATATTAATGTTATACGAAAAGTACCAAAATTTCACCTTAGGCTAAATTCGATACTTCGAATCCAAAAATGAAGTCCATTTTGAGAGATAAAATCTCTAAAACTTGAAAAAGTAGGTATTACTATTTATAAAGGCTAGTTTGATCGGTTGTTTTGCGTGTTAGAACTCGATGTTGCGTACAACACACGCTATTGCATTATTCAAAGAGAATCGTACCGTAGAAGCTTGGGGTGTTACAATGCCATACTATCATAACCACGTAGACAAGGCCTCATGCCAAGACTACAAATAAGATTTTGTCAAGGCCTCGTGCCAGGACACTTGTTTGTCTCATGAGACCTATCGATGCATCGAGGATCTATAGTGGGCTCCACCTGTCACTTATTAAGTCCAATGCATTCCTCATATGAACAGGTTTAAACATAACATAAACATTCTTATTAAAGCTAGCATATGAAAGGTCAATACTTTCTTCATAGACCATGAATAGTATAAAAATAACACATCTACAGTCAAATATATCACAAAACCATCAATAAAATATGGAAGTTTTGTATCATAATAAATAAACTTCAAATAAGCTTAAAATTCATCAAAGGATGTTGACATAGATGAAATCAAAATGATTTGAGAGAAATATCTCTTTTTTTTTGAAATCATTTAAAAGTACCATAATTATTAAATAAAACATTTACTTTGAAAATATTCTTATAATCTTTTAAGGGATGCTTCGACGACTTTATAATGACGAAAAATAGGCGCATCCACCATATAAGTTAAAAAGACATTTTTACCTTAATTCTGTCGAAAAGGTTAAAAAGGACCTTGTTTGGAAAACGACGGAAAGATTCCTTTATAAAATTCTTATAAAAATTCAAACAAGGGTATAAATGACTTTAACCCATATTTTGTAAAATAGTAATAATGTTTTGAAATATATTTTTGTTAAACATAGATGTGGATGATAAAGAGGTCCCAGTAGATAATTACGTATAAACAACCTCGGATAATGAAGAGATTGTGAAATAACCCTTACCTTTTACTTTTTCTCAGTAGATGGTATGTTAAACTCATTAATAATAGTTAAAACATTGTTATTAAATTATACAAGAACTATATACATAATTATGATATAATATATGATCTTATAATAATGATTTATTAATAATACTTTAGTATTATCGTCGTTTCGGGTGTTAACTTACTTGTTTTCTTTTATATGTTTTGTTACATAAGCCATGTTTTTATGGATAGGTTGTATATTATTCATATCCAGAATGATATAAAGTTCTTAAACACTAATTTTAATCATCAAATGATAATTATTCTTGAATGGATACGATGGGGAATGAATCTTATCGCGTTCGTGGAGACGGTAGTCCGTACGTACGCACAAGTGACAATATCATTATTTTGATATTAAAATAATATATAATTGGATGGTATATCATATATACAGAATCATTATCATGTTATATTTATTATTTACATGAATTACACATCATTATTATACCCATACAAATAATAATATATTGAATAATAATTACACCACGACGTGGAGACGGTAAGCCGTACGTACACACGTATGGTGACATGTCATTTAAAGGATGGATAGAATACTGAATATGGTTGTAACATATTTATAATAACATCATAGTATATAGGAGATACTGGAGTTATTATTATAAAATGGGAATAACAAGGAAATAAGAAGTTGAAGAAGAAAGGAACTTGAAAGAGGGTGATGAAATCATTACCTCTTCTTCAGGTTCTTTCTTTTGATTTGATAAAAAGGGATCCTTAGGTTGGCTTTATGATCAAACTAAGGCCTCTAGGTTGTAGTGAGATAAGTTGGGAGGATATTTTGGCAGATTATGTATGAGAGAAAAGGCTTTGAATGTGTGAATTAGTCAGAATGGGGAGTGCCCTTTTATAAGAGGGGTGAGGGGCACCTTTGGAAAATCTAGAAATATTATTTTATAATAAATTAATATTCGGTTTATAATGGCTCAAAAGTGTATTATTAAAAGTTTAAGGTGGGTATGAGTTTAAATACTTTCAACTAATATAATTTAGACAGATTTGGGTCATTATATTAACCTTATCTTTTAGTTTTAACTCTTAGTTAATTAGTTTGACATTTACCATGTCACATTGTATTTTTATATTATATAGATAATAAACATACTATATACATCCAATAGACCCCCAAGTGGTCCATTAATGATACACATATCATGATACAAGTCCTTTTTCCGAACCTTAGATTTTTAGGAATTTAATATCAATTAATAATATAATATTTGTTTGAAAAACTCTTTTAGGTCAATTTTGACACTATTTGGTATTTGATTTTTGTGAAAATAATAACAGCATAATTACTTAGAAAAACGTTAATTAAAGAAATTATAACATGTTATATTAACCTATAAAATTTGTGTAATTTATTAAAAGTCTCAAATTATATTCAATTGGGTATTTATAAGATCAATTATTTTAATATTTCACTAATAAGGTAATTATTGCATCATCATTGTGTCATAAATAAATTAAATTTTTTATCTTCTAAAAATTATAAATAAAATACCATTATATAGGAAATATTTTTATTTTTCTAATGAATATTTATAGTAAAAAATATATCATATATAACCCTATGTAAAAATCGTTTTTCTAAAAGATATATGCTTATGTAATTTATGTATTTACTTTAACTTAATGAATATAAAGTGTCCCTATCACCTATAAGTGGCTCCATGGGGGTCCCAAAATAGACCCAAATATTTCCATGGTCATAAATTTATCCACCAATAAGGTTAGGACACGTTTTAGGGCAATTTATTATTATTATAATATTATTTTTTTACCCTTATTTACCGGATTTACCTTTTAACCATGGTAAATACAATATTTACCGAAATAATTATTCAAAATATATCAAAATTAAAGTTACCTATTTACACAATTTGGACATCCTGATTCTAAATATGGAATTCATTTTTCCAAATTCGAAACACAGAAGTGGCAGAAATTAATTTAAAATTAATTCCCATTGCCAAAAAGCGTGTTTTTAAGAAATAATAACTATCAAAAGATTGATACTTGTTTATGTCCGGTTTAATTTTGAAATTATGTCCAATGACCAAAATTGTATTAAATGGTAAAAATATATTCTAAAAATACTTTAAAACCACTCAAATTCATAATTTATCACTATTAATTATTTCGATTAAAACGTTGTTTTTAATAAAAATTTAGTAATTTTCACTATTCATAAAAATATAAATGTTATCCGAAAAGTACCAAAATTTCATCCTAGGATTATTTCGATATTCTGAATCCAAAAATGAAGTCCATTTTGAAAGATAAAATGTATAAATTTTCAAAAAGTGGGTATTACTATTCATAACGGCTACATTGATTTGTTGTGGTGTGTGTTAGAACTCGGAGTTGCGTACAACACATGCTACTTTATTATTTAAAGGGAAGTATACCATGGATTCTTGGGGTGTTTGATCGCGTTGTCGAGCACATCAAATTAGATGTTTATTTTTAACTAGAATTTCGGCAGTATAGCAGCAACCCTAGGCCGTCTCTCAACAGAGCCATAGATCATTAATTCTAAAATGTGGTTTTGATTATGAAGGTAAAAAGGGAAATGGGGATTTATAATACTTAGGTTTTATGATTAAAGAAGAAAATAGAAAATAGAAGCTATAAAACAAAGTAGAGATTAATAGAATTAATTAAGCATGATCAACCCGAGGTACTCTCATGATGTTTATCCTTCATCGCTTCATGATATAGGGTTATGATCTTTTAATCCCTGGTTTGAAACACCTAGAACTAGAATGTTACTGAGTTTATACTAGGATAACTCCTAGGGTTCAGTCAAAAACACACAATGATTCACCGGACACTGCCGATGATTGGGTGAATTGTGTTTGACTTCATAACCAAAACTCACCAAGGCAACACACGAAAAACTTGATGCACTGTCTAGTTTTGTATGTTATTTCTTTGTGATACCATGAAATAAATGTACATGGCCTTGACAGTGCTTGTGTGAGTTCTATTGACCAATATAAACCACACAAGCACCACAATTGAAAGGGGGAAAAGAAAGTGGTGAACGGTGTGTGAAACATCAGATGAATGGGTACCACCAACATGATCATATGAGTTGAGCATGACATACCAGTACATAACTCAATAAAATAAGAATAGAGGATGATTAAAAACAACACAACAACCTGGAATTCAAAAGATCATTCAAATATTACAAACATGAAGCTTGGGATTTACATCACGTTCCTCCCCGGGTGATCACAAGGGGTTTAGAAACCCATGGGAGAGGAGGAAGAGAATAATGTTGGGGTAGAACTTCCCATAGCCTCCACAACTGCTAGGGATGTTGAGAAGACTCCTGGGGGACTCCAAAATGGCAACACCTTGCCTCCTGGCTGAACTTGCAAATGGGAAGCCCAAGGTGACCTTTTATAGGAAAATTGGAAGGTGGTTTTAGGCACACAGATTTCTTTAATACACTTGTACCACGCGTTTCGGCTTTCAGACAGTCTTATCTTGCTTTGGAGAAAATAGAAAAGTTCTCGTACCATCTCTTGGATATCTCCACCGGAAGTTTGGAACCATTTGAAAAAATACTACTCTAGATATTGATAAACTACAGGATGCCACTTTTGACATTGTTCATATTTGGTGTCTTGGACAGATCAGTTCGGATGGGCCCTTTAGAAGTCGAATCAGGATTCGGTTCCTTAATATGAAATTTATCCTAATACATTTTGGACAGGCCCACAAAATTTCAGCCTATTTGGATCTATGGATTTCGTTTAATAATCAAAATAGTGGACAGATGTCCATGGATCTATGCAATTTTGGCCCATATTTCTTCCACTTCATCAAGGTCCCTCCAAATCACCTCCACCTACATTGAAATAATAAAAACAAGTAACATTTCCCATTATAATATTGATTAACATTAATTAATTGATTCAAAAATAAAGTGAAATTTATTATTATATTTGGATTATTCATTACAAAACTAGTTTAAAACAACGGTGTAAGGGTGGAATAAAACAATGAATCATGGTACGATCACACCCCCACACCTAAACATTTTCACTCCTGGGAAAAGTCACCTATCCAAATAAAATGATGCATATATATATATTTCCAACATCATGAATATTTAATATTTTAGGATATTTTAATTCACCAAAGTAATGTGATCAGTGCATGAACCTCACCAAGGAGTTTTTCCTAGTGAAAATAGAAAAAGATGTCTCATAAATCTTATCATAGTGAAATTCAAAAAGATTCATTATACCAAATTGATCAAGGAATTAAAAAGTGAACCATGAAACTAACTCTCCATGTGTGTGTGTGAAAACCATTCCATGCTATTCATTCCACTTGTTATCCAATAAATATAGGTTCTTTTAACATTTTTCAGCTTAAATGATTTTGTTTACCAAACCTGCCCTATATCCTTTGCAATCATATTTCAAGACCCACTCACTTAAGAATTCCCAGATGTCAAAACATAATCTCCCGACCTAGATATCCCCATATGTTGCACATTTCATCACTCCCCTCATTTATTGTATTTTTTTTAAAAGTTTCATTTGGAACAAATATCATACTCATCTCTAAACCCGTGTTTGTTCTCCTTACGACACTAATTGCAATAGTTATAACAAGATCAAAGGTTTAGGAGGAGTGATTTTTGACCTGCCCAAAACACAAATTTTTTTGAGGGCGTACAAAAATCAGACATTAGGTACACACACATATGTCAATCTGGTACAATAATAAAACAGATCAGATAAGGAACGAACGTATGAAAATATCATTTAAAGAAGAAAAATATTAACCCAACATATATTTACCTTATAGTAAGTAAGAAATAATCACACTTCATGGTTTGGTGGAAAAAATTGTTTCGGATATATTAGTGACACAGTTTTCTGAAAAACTACTCACACAAAGGGCATCAATCATCTCAAAGGAATCACATAGATATGACCATTTATATCATTGACAGAAAACAAATTCACAAAAGAAAATCACTCCTTGATGTTAAATTCATACCAATATTCTTTTTGGCCTTCGTTATGGTATTTTTACTTTCCCCCCATTATGGTCGACAAATAATGGAACTTCAAAATTGTTGATGGGAAAATATGAAAATACCATAAAGAAGGCCAAAAAGAGAGAAAAAAAGATGAAAATTAATAACTAACCCAGGAATGTATCCACCCCCACACCTAGAATATGCAGTGTCCTCACTGAAATAATTGAGAATGTGAGAAGGAAGGATAAAAATTGGTGAGTTTTATTGGTATGATGTGTCGAGAAGGTGGATTTCCTCCACCAGATTCTTTGGAAAATCCTCGTTGAATTATTTAAGTCGCTGCCCATTAATGGTAAGACTTCGTCCACTCTACTCATGAAAAATCTGTATTGCACCAAAAGGGTAAACATTAGTAACATTATAAGGACCGAGCCATCGGGAAAAAAGCTTACCTGGGTGTAGCTTAAGCCTGGAATTGTACATGAGGACATTATCACCAATATAGAACTTTCATTGGTGAATCATGATATCATGAATATCCTTTGTCTTCTCTTTATAGATCCGGGAGTTCTCATATGCATCACATCCAATTTCTTCCAACTCTTGAATCTGCAGCTTTCTTTGCTCACCTGCATCTGAAAGGATCATATTACATTGTTTAACAGCCCAATATGCATGGTGTTCTACCTCTACTGGGAGGTGACAAGCCTTTCCAAACACAATTCTATATGGTGACATTCCGATTGGGGTTTTAAAACCTGTACGGTACGCCCAAAGTGCATCATCCAAGCGCAAACTACAATCTTTCTTATTGGGTTGTACCGTTTTCTCCAAGATTCGATTAACTTTCTGATTTGAAATTTCTGCTTGTCCGTTAGTTTGGGGATGATATGTAGCGGAGACTTTATGAACAACCCCATACTTACGAAGCATGTTTTTCATGTTACGATTGCAAAAATGTTAACCCTGATCACTAATGATGAATCTTGTTAAACCAAACCTACTAAAAATTTGGGACCTCACAAAATCAACAACCACTCGAGATTCATCGATCCTGGTGGACTTTGCTTCCACCCATTTAGATACATAGTAAACAACCAATAATATGTACACAAAGACAAATGAATTTGGAAAAGGACCCATGAATTCAATGCCCCATGCATCGAAGATCTCACAAAATAACATGGGCTGTTGGGGAATTTCATTCCTCTTGGAGATATTCCGGGTAAATTAACAATGAATACATGACTTGAAAAATCTATGGGAATCCCTATACAATGTTGGCCAATAAAGTCATGAGTCAAGGAAATTTCGAGCTGTACGTTGAGAGCCAAAGTGGCCCCCACAGGACAAAGTGTGGAAGAAGGTCAAAATAGAGGTGAACTCATGGTTAGGGACACACCGACGAACTACTTGGTCACTACAAATTCTCCACAAGTATGGGTCATCCCAAATGTACCAACGAGACTCGTGGTTATGTCTCTGGGATTGTGCAATGCTAAAATCAGTGGGGACCCTAGATGTTTCTAGAAAATTCACAATGTCCGCATACCAGGGGTTAAGGTCCACAACATCACAAAGGTTCTCATGAGGGAAGAATTCTCCAATGGGTAGGGGTGAGTCAACATGATGGTCCAATGGTGGGTAAATACTACTAATGTGGTCAGCTACTACATTCTCCACTACTCTCTTATATCTAATATGAAGGTTAAAATAATGGAGGAGGAGCATCCACCGAATGAGGTGGGGATTGACTTCAGGTTTCTTAAGGAGGAAACGAAGGGCAACATGATCAGAGAAGACGACGATTTTTGACCCGAGAAGATATGAACAGAATTTTTCAAATGAAAACACAATAGAAAGAAGTTCTTTTTTAGTGGTTGTGTAGTTTACCTGGGTAGGGTCAAGGGTACATGAGGTATATGCAATGACATAAGGGGACTTCTCCACCCTTTGTGATAAAACTTCCCCAACTGCAAAGTTAGAGGCATCGCACATAAGTTCGAAGGGAAGATCCCACCTTGGTGGTTGGATTGTGGGAGGTGATGTGAGACTCATTTTTAGTTAATTGAAAGAATCCTCACAATTTGTATAAAAAAAATTCAGAATCCTTTTGTAATAACTGAGATAAGGGAAGTGTGATCTTACTAAAGTCTTTAATGATTCGGCGGTAAAAACCAGCATGACCCAAGAAAGACTGCACCTCACGAACACATTTTAGAAATGGAAGGGATAAAATTAATTCAATTTTAGATTTATCACCCTAAATTCCTTTATGTGAAATGATATTCCCAAGAACTATCCCCCGCTCAACCATGAATTGGCATTTTTCATAATTTAAAACAAGATCATTTTCAATGCAGCGATGGAGGACATAACCTAGGTTTTCCAAACAATCATCAAAAGAATAACCATATGCCGTGAAATCATCCATAAAGACTTCCATACAACTCTCAAGGTCCTCGTAAAAAATACTCAACATACATCACTGAAAATTACTAGGAGCATTACATAGGAAAAAAGGCATTCTTATGTATGTAAATGTGCTGAATGGATAGGTAAATGTTGTCTTTTCTTGGTCCTCAGGGGCTATATGGATTTGGAAATAACCCGAATAGCCATCAAGGAAACAATAATGGGACTTACCAGCCTGTCATTCTAACATTTGGTCAATGAAAGGTAATGGAAAGTGGTCCTTCTGCGTGGCTTGATTCAGTCGACGGTAGTCAATACAAACTCGCCAACTATTTTTCACACATGTTGGAACCAATTCATTCCTTTCATTTGACACAACTGTTATTCCTGTTTTTTAGGAACAATTTTCATTAGGCTAACCCATTTACTATCAGATATAGGATAAATGAACCCTGTAGCAAGTAATTTACTGACTTCCAATTTTACCACTTCAAGGAGAGTGGGATTCAACCAGCATTGATATTTTCTTACGACTTTAGCCTCATCATCAAAAAGTATACGGTGCATAAAAATAGATGGAATAATCCTGGGAATATCAGACAATGTCAATCCTATTGCCTTTTTACACTCTCTCAAATGTTTGAGCAGTTTCAATTCCTATTGTGGAGAGAGGTTATTGGCAATAATGATGGGAAATTGGTCAATACCCTCAAGATAAGAATATTTTAAATTAGAAGGAAGTGGTTTTAATTCCAACACCGGGGGTTTTGGACTAAAGGAGGGGATTTAGGGGGAGTGAGGTCCATGAAACTATCTATCTTCTCATGTTTATTCTCAAAGGAAAGAGAATCTATTGAAATGAGATTTGTTGAACCATTGATAGTCATGGGTACCTCAGAATAAACACACTAATCAATTAAAACACAAGATTTAAATTTTTCTGAACCCACACAACATTTAAAAGAAGAACCAAAACTCAAATCATCCATGGGTTAATAAGAGGAAAATAAATCATAGGATGGGTCAAGGATAGAATTTTATGTGTGTTTGTCGTTATAGAGCACTTCCATTGAATAGATAGGAAGGGTGGAGTGCTCTTCAATGGGTTGTTTCGTAGCCTCAAGGATGTTAAAACTTACCTTTTCTCCACCAAACTCCATAGAAAATGTACCATTGTGAATGTTGATTATTGTATTTGAGGTTTTGAGGAATGGCCTCCCATGTATGAGAGGAGCATGTCCTTGGGTTCTGTTATCTTCCATATCAAGAATGTAGAAACCAGTAGGGAAGATGATATTCTTCACTCATACAAGGACATCCTCAATCACTCCTGTTGGATGCGTTGTACTCTGGTTGGCTTATTGCACGACAATTTCAGTTGGTTGAAGCTCCCCAACCTACAGAGAAGTATACACAGAGTGAGGCATTACATTAATGGAAGCACCTAAATATAGCATAGCATTATAAAAGAAAGTCTCCCCTATGGTACACGGTATCGTGAATGTGCCTGGATCCTTCCATTTGGTTGGCATTGCTGGTTGAATCAAGGCCGAGACATTCTTACCCAAGTTGACTCTCTCATTCCCTTTCATCCTTCATTTATGTGTTCAATGTTCTTTAAGAAATTTGGCATAACAGAGTGTTTGCTTGACTGCATCCAATAAAGGAATATTAACTTGAACTTTTTTAAATGTATCAATTATCTCATTATCAATATCATTATCAAAATTTTTCTTAGATTTATAGAGTATTTGTGTGAAAGGAAGAGGAATGGATTCTTAATTTGAATCATCAATGATAATTTGATTGCCCTTTTTATTTCGTTTTTCATTACTTGGAATTTTTGAGGGTTGGGAAGGAGTGTTTTCAAGAAGGGGACATACCTGTTTCATAGAATCAGTAGAAGGATAAGCTTCTTTACCACTACAAAGTGTACTTGTACATACATTACCCTTGTAATTCGGTTTGGTAATGGGTTGGGATGGTAGTTTTTCAGACCCTTGCATCTCAAGCTCACCGATGGTGTTCGCCAATTTTCCCACTTGAGTTCGCAAATCTTGAATTGCTGATTGTGTGGTATGTTGGAACTGGAGGTTCTGGGTTTCCATTTGCTTCACCATATCCTCGAGGCTTGGTTCATATTTGGGAGGAGGAGGATTATTTTGAGATGATGATGGATAAGAAGGTTGCATACCTTGGCCTTGTTGATACCAATTTTTCTTGGGGTAGCTTGAGTTTCCTCCTTGTTGGTATTGGGGTTGTGCTTGCCACCCTATATTTGGATATGGCCTGAATTGTTCTTGCTTGAAGGGAGGTGATTGTTGGAATGGACACCCTGGGAACACCATTGCACAAGACTCAGATGAATCTTGAAGTTGTGGGCACTGGTCAGAAAAATGAGTGTTATCAGAACAAATACCACAATGTAATGGAATAGAGGTAGAGTGTGAGTTACCTTGTGCTTGAGATAATTGCCTTATAAGGGTATGCATCTCATTAAGTTTAGTATCTACCTTTTGTTATAGGGATGAATGACTTACCTCATGAACACCTCAGGTTGGTGCAATTGCTTGTGTACCAAATTGTTGTGCATTTTGAGCCATGTTGGCTATTAAGTCACGAGCGGCGGAAGGAGTTTTATCAACTAGGGAACCACCAGCCGCATCATCAATCATTCCACGATCCATGGGAATGAGTCCCTCATAGAAGTATTGGATTAATATTTGTTCACTAATCTGGTATTGGGGGAAGCTTGCGCAAAGTCTCTTGAATCTCTCCTAGTATTCATGAAGGGTCTCTCCTTGTGATTTCCTAATTCCATAGATTTCTTTCCTAATTGATGCAGTTCGGGAGGCAGGGAAGAAATTATCTAAAAAGAGTCTTTTAAGGTCATTCCAGCCCCCAATCGTGGTAGACAACTAGTATATCCAATCTTTGTCTACACCATCAAGGGAGAAAGGGAAGTCCCTAAACTTGATTAAGTCCTTAGACACATTTTGGGGTTTCATGGTGGAGCACACTATGTGAAATTATTTAAGGTGTTTATGAGGGTCCTCCCTGGGAAGACCATGGAAATTTGGAATATGGTGGATGAGACTTGATCTAAGCCAAAAGTTGGCTGCTTCCTCGGGATATTGGATGTACGTAGGTTGGTACTCCACATCACGGGTCGTCAATTCTTTTAAAGTTCGATTATTTACAGCCATGTTTTCTTGGGTTTGACTCAGTTCAATTTTGGATTTTCTTATGACCACTTTAGGTTCCACAGGGGGTTCCTCAATGTTACTTTATTGACCTTCTTTAGATGCCATTATTTGTGTGTGAAGTGACTTTTCAATTTCAGGATCAATTTCAAGTAGTATTTCTTTACCAGCTCTTTTCATGCAACAATGATGTCCAGTTTGATTGATTGATTGTTGGTTGTGTTGTTGTTTTTTTTTGATTTGAGATGGATAAAAATACATAATAAGGGTGAAATAATAATATAATGTTATACTATAGAATTAGAGAGGTAGATGGAGAAGAAGAGAGAGAGAGAGATAAAGAACACACCAAAAACAACAAAAAATAAAGACAAAACCCAAAACATAAACAATCAAATGGGGGTGGTGTATTTAAAGGAGTACTAATTAAGAAGTAAAATAAATAAATAAAAGGAAATAACGAAGAAAAATGATCTTGGCTCCCCGGAAATGGTGCCAAAATTTGATCGCATTGCCGAGCGCCTCAAATTAGATGTTTATTTTTAACTAGAATTTCTGCAGTATAGCAGCAACACTAGGTCGTCTCTCGACGGATCCTTAGATCATTAATTATAAAATGTGGTTTTTATTATGAAGGTAAAAAGGGAAATGGGGTTTTATAATTATTGGTTTTGATTATTAAAGATGACAATAGAAAATAGAAGCTATAAAACAAAGTAGAGATTAACAGAATTAATTAAGTGTGATCAACCCGGGGTACTCTCATGATGTTTATCCTTCATCACTTCATGATATAGGGTTATGATCTTTTAATACCTAGTTTTTAACAACTAGAACTAGAATGTTACTGAGTTTATACTAGGATACCACTTAGGGTTCAGTCAAAAACACACAATGATTCACCGGACACCACCGATGATTGGGTGAATTGTGTTTGACTTCATAACCAATACTCACCAAGGAAACACAAAAAAAAACCCAATGCGTTGTCCGGGTTTGTATGTTATTTCTTTGTAATACCATGACATAAATTTACATGGCCTTTACAGTGCTTGTGTGAGTTCTATTGACCAATATGAACCACACAAGCACCACAATTGAAAGGGGGAAAAGAAAGTGGTGAACGGTGTGTGAAACATCACATGAATGGGTACCCCCAAACATGATCATATGAGTTGAGAATGACATAAAAGTTTATAACTCAATAAAATAAGAATAGATGATGATGAAAAACAACACAAAAACCTGGAATTCAAAAGATCATTCAAATATTACAAACATGAAGCTTGGGATTTACATCGCTTTCCTCCCCGGGTGATCACAAGGGGTTTAGAAACCCATGGGAGAGGAGGAAGAGAATGATGTTGGGGAAGAACTTCCAATAGCCTCCAGAATTGCTAGGGATGTTGAGAAGACTCCTTGGGGACTCAAAAATGGCAGCACCTTGCCTCCTGGCTGAACTTTCAAATGGGGAGCCCAATGTGCCCTTTTATAGGAAAATTGGAAGGTGGTTTTAGGCACACATATTTATTCAATAAACTTGTACCATGTGTTTCGGACTTCAGACAGTCTTATATCGCTTTTGAGAAAATAGAAAAGTTGTAGCCCCACCTCTGGGATGTCTCCAGCGAATGTTTGACACCATTTTAAAAAATACAGCTCGATATATTGATAAAATACAGAATGCCACTTTTGACTTGGTTCATATTCGGTGGCTTGGATAGATCATTTGGGATGGCGCCCTTAGAAGCCGAATCAGGATTTAGTTCCTTAATATGAAATGTATCCTAATAAATTTTGGACAGGACCACAAAATTTCAGACCATTTGGATCCACGGATTTCGCGTACTAATCAAAATAGTGGATAGATGTCCATGGATCCATGCAATTATGGCCCATATTTCTTCCACTTCATCAAGGGCCCTCCAAATCACCTCCACCTACATTGAAATAATAAAAACAAGTAACATTACCCATTCTAATATTGATTAAAATTAATTAATTGATTCAAACATAAAGTGAAATTTCTTATTATATTCAGAATATTCATTACAAAACTGGTTTAAAACAACAATGTAAGGGTGGAATAAAACAATGAATCATGGTATGATCAATGTTACATTCTCCCCTCCTTCAAATAATTTCATCCATGAAATTTCTAGAATATTACTACATAAAAAGACTCAGGTGGTTTTTCATCATAAGTTCCTCGTGTTCCCACGTTGCCTCTTCGATTTTATGGTTTCTCCGTATAACTTTTACCAGATGAGTTATCCGGTTTCTCAGCACTTGTTCTCTCGTATCAAGAATCCTGACAAGCTCTTTGCAATAAGAGAGATCGGGTTCCAGTTCTAATTCCTCATATGTGAGTACATGATTTGGGTCAGACATGTATTTTCTCAATAGTGACACGTGAAACACATCATGAACTTTGGAGATATTTGGCGGCATTGCCAAACGGTAAGCTAAAACCCCAATTCGTTCTAGAATTTCGAAAGGTCCGATGTACATGGGACTCAATTTACCCTTCTTACCGAAATGTATAACTCCCTTCCATGGAGATACCTTCAACAAAACATGATCTCCTACCTAAAATTCCAAATCTTTCCTTCGGTTGTCAGCATAGATCTTCTGCCTACTTTGAGCCTCTTTGATGTGGTTTTGGATTACCTTCACCTTCTCCATCGTTTCCTCCACCAGTTCTGGGCCTACAAGTTTTCTCTCACCAATGTCATCCCAACAGGTTGGTTTGTGAAATCTCTTTTCATATAATGCTTCATATGGTGCCATTCGAATACTTGAATGGAAGCTGTTGTTATAGGAAAATTCTACCAGAGGTAAATATTGATCCCACATACCCTGAAAGTCAAGTGAGCAAGATCTCAACATGTCTTCTAATGTTTGAATAGTCTATTCTGATTGTACATCTGTTTGAGGGTGGTAAGCAGTGCTCAAATGAAGTTCAGTATCCAAGGCCTTCTAAAGACTCTTCAAGAATCTCGAAGTAAAACGGATATCTCGATCCAAAACAATCAATAGGGGTACTCCATAAAGTCACACAACTTCATTAATATATAGTCTTGCTAGACGTTCAAGTGGTAAATCTTTCCTTATAGTAAGAAAATGTGCTGAATTGGTAAGACGATCAACAATGACCCATATTGCATCATTCCTTCTAGAAGTCTTTGGTAGTCCCATGACAAAGTCCATAGTGATATTATCCCATTTCCCCTCAAGTATGAGAAGAGGTTGAATGACTCCTCCAGGCTGTTGTCTTCCAGCTTTCACTTGTTTACAAACCATACATCTTGACACAAAATCAGCAATCTCCCTCTCCATGTTGTCCCACCAAAAATGTTACTTTAAATCTCTATACATTTTGGTGATCCCAGGCTGTATAGAGAAATTGGAACTACGAGCATCGTCTAACAATTCCCTTTTTAAATCAGGTATATCGGGAACACAAAGTCTCTTCATGAATTTCAAAATTCCTTCTTCATACACAAAGTCTATAAATCTCCCATCATTCACAGCCTTAATATTCTTTTGAAATTGTTCATCATCGGTCTGAGAACTCTTCATCCTTTCTAGTAAAGATGGTTTGGAAACCATTTGAAAAAGCACTGATGTTTCACCTTCCATGGTTATTCCCATGTCCATCTTCACTAGATCCATGAAAATTGGATCCCATTAAATTCTCATATTGTTCAAAATTCCATGATCTTTTTTGCTCAAACCATCTGCCACCTTATTTTCCATCCCCGGGGGGTAGTGTATCGTACAATCATAATCCTTGAGTAATTCAAGCCATCTTATTTGCCTCATGTTGAGATCTTTTTGTGAGAAAATATACTTCAAACTCTTGTGATCAGTATAAATCTAACATTTTTTACCATAGAGGTAGTGTCTCCATATCTTCAAAGCAAAGATCACAGATGCTAACTTGAGATCATGAGTAGGATAGTTTTGCTCATGAATTTTCTATTGTCGTGATGCATAGGCAATAACCCAATTATTCTGCATAAGGACACAACCAAGTCCTTTCTTCGATGCATCAATATAAATAACGAACCCATCATTCCTCGATGGTAGAGTCAATATAGGAGCATTGACTAATCTTCTCTTCAGTTCTTCAAAACAATTTTCACACTATTTTGTCCAAACAAATTTAACCCCATTACGTGCGAGCTTTATTAATGGGTTAGCCAATCAAGAAAACTTCTTGATGAAACATCGATAATAACCTACTAAACCAATAAAACTACATACCTCAGTTATACTCGTAGGTGCTGGCCATTATTGGTTTTCCTTGGTCTTAGATGTATCAATAGAGATTCCATATTTAGAGACAATATGGAAAAGAAAAGAAATCTACTAAATCTAGAATTCACACTTGCTAAACTTCCCATATAATTCATGTCTTCTAAGAGTCTTCAGGATAATGCGCAAGTTATTTTCATGATCTTCATAGATTTTGGAGTATACCAAGATATCATCAATAAATACCACCACAAAATCATCGAAATATTCCTTTAAAACTCTATTAATATGATCCATGAATACAGAGGGTGAATTAGTCATCCCAAAAGGCATTACTATAAACTCATAATGCCCGTACTTGGTTTGAAATGCTGTCTTCAGAATGTCTTCCTTCTTCACACACAACTGATGGTATCCATATCGAAGGTCAATCTTTGAAAAGTATTGAGCTCCATGCAGTTGGTCAAATAAATCATCAATTCGAGGTAGGGGATACTTGTTTTTATTGTTATAGCATTGATCTCCCTGTAGTCGATACATAACCTCATAGATCCATCTATCTTTTTAACAAAAAGAATAGGGGCTCCCCATGGAGAAACACTAGGGAGAATAAATACCTTATTATTCAATTCCTCTAGTTGTTTCTTTAGTTACACTAATTCTACAGTGGCCATTCTATAAGGGGTCTTCGATATAGGCCTTGATCCAGGAATTAAATCAATGGATAACTCAACTTCTCATTCTGGAGGATGTCCAGGTAAATCTTCCGAAAAAACATCTACATATTCTTTCACAATTGGCACATACTCTATTAGAACATTCCTTTCTTCACCCACTGTCTTTTCATTCTCTTCATCCACAATAATTGAATTTAGTTGAGATATTGGGGGTGGATCTAGATAAGAATTAGGTGGTGATAATTCTGCTCTAAAGATAAAGTGTTCCTTATCATCATCATCAAAAATCGTAACCTCCTTCTTCTTACAATAAATATTTTCATCATGGTCCAAAAGCCAATATATACCGACGATTATATCAAACTCAATAATAGGTATGATGATGAGATCAGTGGATAAAGAACACTTATATGCTCTAATGGGGACTGATTCACAAAACTTTGTTGCAATGATACTTCTCTTAGGAGTTTTAACTGACAACTCACTTGTTAAATCAAATTGGAAATATCTAATTTTCTTAGCAAACTCGAAAGATATGAAACAATGCGATGATCCAGAATCAAATAATGCATTTTCTAAACTTGAGGAAACCATTAAATTACCTTTCACCACGTCTTTCAGAGCTTCTACCTCAGCAGTTGTGATATCATAAGTTTGGCCATCATCCCTTGGCCTTTTCTGAGGAAAGTTCCCCTGAAGCTTAGGAAATTCATTTTCATAATGTCCCATATCCCTACAATTGTAGAATTGGACATCGGTATCTTCCTTCTTCCCCTTGCAATCACGAGATTGGTGGCCTTTTTCACCACACTTGTAACAGACTCCCTTTATTTTTAAGCAAGTACCGGGGTGTTTCTTCCCACATTTACTACAGGATGAATATTCAACTTTTCCCTTCTTCCCCTTATTTTTATTTCTAGATTGATTAGCAGATCTCTTCTTCTCTTACTTTTCTTTAAAGTCATAAGACTTAGAGAATTAATTTATTGTTTTGATAGCACATGAGACAATGTCTTCGTACGACGAGAAGGATTGTGAGACTAATGCTCGACGAAGAAATGGTTTTAACCCATCAAATAAATGATCAATATTACTTCTTGGGTTACGTATATAATCTCCAACATACCTATCTAACCTTGTAATGTTGGCCTCATACTTTGCGACATTCTCATCCTCCTTTTGCCTCAGACTCAGAAATTGCCTTTCCATATTTGCTCGATGGTCACAAGGAAATTATTTTTCTAAAAACAGATCTTTAAACTCCCCCCATTCCATATTTGATACTTCATCATCTTCCTTCGTGTTTTGAATCAATGACCACCATTGATCAGTATCTCCAGTGAGGCGATTAACTGCCATGATAACTTTTTCCCTTTCACTACTCCCCAAATCCTGAAATATTGTCTCTAGGGAACTTATCCACTGCTCCGCTACCAATGGATATGAACTCCCATTGAATGTTGGTGGTTGTTTCATCATGAAGTGAACTAACATTGATCCTCCATGCTATGGATCCGGGTGCTCCATAAGGGTACAATTATTATTCATAACCTGATTGAGTTTTCCCAGTATGGTGATAAGCTGATTAGCACCAGTTACATCACCAGATCCACTATAATTATCTTGATCAGGAGGGAAATCCCTACATGGAGTGCGTGCATTGATACAGTTTCCATTTCTTCCACTAGGCTCTATTTCTAAGCAATGACATAAACTAGATAATTTTATGAATCAAAATACATAATTCCATACTTACAAAACACTTAACATAAATTGAACAGTTTATGGATATAATCTATAATAATAAAAATGTTTTATTTGAAGAAGAATATACTCATAAACCCTTCATAATTGTTCATAAATAAAATGAGAATTATCCTAAGCATATCCCCCGGGAGTGTCGTAACCAAGAGTGAAGCAAGGCCCATTGTCATGCACCAGTTCCCGTTCAAGTCTAGCTCAAAGCGGTGTGTTTGGGTTTTACCACTAGGTACATCTGTGCTAGATCCACCTCTACCTGATCGTATCTAGAAATGAATGTATTGCTAAAAAAAACTCACAAAATCACCACAATACCAAAATTCTAGGATGTTCTTCTATACTAATCCTCAAAGTCCATCTTAGTTCTATGTGCTCTAATCAGATTTTATCTAAATCTAGATTCCAAGGTTTGTACTAAAATTCATCTGATACCATCTGTAATGCCCCAATCCCAGTTTCCCAGTGTCAGTGCATTATTACATAACATTGGCATGTTCACAAGAATGATCAAGTCTCGAAAGACCGATTAGTTTAGTAGCCTTGGAATAACTAGATACATTCATAAAGTTTTCATTACATCATAAAGTGAAATCTACTACAACAACATCTTGTCTTCATATCCTATCATATTATCCATGTAGGTCATTCATAAATTATTTCTTCGCATCCTGGGAAAAATAAAACATTGAAAGGGGTGAGCTTAGATGCTCAGTAAGGATAACAATATAGCGGAAACATTCATAAATAAGCATAAACATTTAAGGCAATGTATAGCTAAAACAGAAGCCTTTTAAACTTGAACTTCAACATAATATGGAAAAGATTAAATGAAATAATTCCATTTACTTATTCACATGGATATTCTACTAGTCTAATAATCACATTCAATATCAATAACCACTTTCATAATGATGGAATTCATAATGCCAGACTATCATAACCACGTAGCCAAGGCCTCGTGCTAAGACTGAAAATAAGATTTTATCAAGGCCTCATGCCAAGACACTAGTTTGTCTCATGAGAACTACCGATGCATCGAGGGGCTATAGCGGGCTCCACCCATCACTTATTATGTCCAATGCATTCTTCTTATGAACACGTTTAAACATAACATAAACATTCATATTAAAGCTAGCATACGAAATGTCAATACTTTCTTCATAAACCATGAATGGTATAAAAATAACACATCCATAGTCAAACATATCCCAAAACCATCAATAAAATATGGAAGTTTTTTTATCATAATAAATAAGCTTTAAATAAGCTTAAAATTCATCAAAGGATGTTGACATAGATGAAATCAAAACTATTTGAGAGAAATATCTCTTTTTTTGAAATCATTTAAAAGTCCCATAATTATTAAATAAAACATTTACATTGAAAATATTCTTATAATCTTGTAAGAGAAGCTTCGATGACTTTATAATGGTGGAAAATAGGCACCTCAGCCGTATAAATTAAAAAGACATTCTTACCTTAATTCTGTCGAAAAGGTTAAAAATGACCTTGTTTGAAAAACGACAGAAAGATTCCTTTATAAACTTCTTATAAAAAGTCAAACAAGGGTATAAATGACTTTAACCCATATTATGTAAAATAGTAAGAATGTTTTGAAATATATTTTTAAGAAACATGGATGTGGATGATAAAGAGGCCCCAGTAGATAATTACATATAAACAACCTCGGATAATGAAGAGATTATGAAATAACCACTACCTTGTACTTTTCCTTAGTCGGTGGTATGTTAACCTCCTGTATAATAGTTAAAACATTTTTATTAAATTATACAAGAAACAAATACATAATTATGATATCATATATGATCTTCTAATAATGCTTTGTTAATAATACTTTAGTATTATCGTCGTTTCAGGTGTTAACTTACCCGTTTTATTTTATATGTTTTGTTACATAAGTAATGTTTGTTATGGATAGGTTGTAACCTATTCATATCCAGAATGATATAAAGTTCTTAAAAATTAATTTTAATCATCAAATGAGAATTAGTCTTGAATGGATACGATGGGGAATGAATCTCATCGCGTTCGTGGAAAAGGTAGTCCGTACGTACGCACGGGCAATGCTATCATTCTTTTGATATTAAAATAATATATAATCGGATGGTATATCATATATAAAGAATCATTATCATGTTATATTTATTATTTACATGAATTACACGTCATTATTATACCCATCCAAATAATAATATATTTAATAACAATTACACCACGACGTGGAGACGGTAAGCCGTACGTACGCACGTATGATGACATGTCATTCAAAGGATTGATAGAATAATGAATATTGTCATACCATATTTATAATAACATCGCAGTATATATGAGATACTGGAGTTATTATTTTAAAATGGGAATATCAAAGAAAGAAGAAGTTGAAGAAGAAAGGAACTTGAAAGAGGGTGGTGAAATCATTACCTCTTCTTCGGGTTCTTTCTTTTAATTTAATCAAAAGGGCTCCTTAGGTTGGATTTTTGATCAATATAAGGCCTCTAGGTTGTATTTATGGAAGTTGGGAGGATATTTGGGCAGATTTTGGCCAAGAAAAATGTCTTTGAATGTGTGAATTAGTGAGAAGGGGGAGTGCCCTTTTATAAGAGGGGTGAGGGGCACCTTTGGAAAAGCTAGAAATATTATTTTATAATAAATTTATATTCGGTTTCTAATAGATCCAAAGTGTATTATTCATATTTTAAGGTGCATATGGGCCTAAATACTTTAAAACAATATAATTTAGATAGGTTTGGGTCATTATATTAACCTTAACTTTTAGTTTTAACTCTTAGTTAATTAGTTTGACATTTACCATGTCACTTTGTATTTTTATATTATATAGTTAATAAACATCCTATATACATCCAAGAGAACCCCCAAGTGGTCCATTAATGATACACCTATCATGATAAAATTCCTTTGGTAGAACCTTATATTTTATGGAATTTAATATCAATTAATAATATAATATTTGTTTTAAAAACTCTTTTATGTCAATTTTGAAACTATTTGGTATTTGATTTTTGTGAAACTCATAACAGCATGATTACTTCGAAGAAAGTTAATTAAATAAATCTTAACATGTAATATTAACCTATAAAAGTTGTGGAATTTTTTAAAAGTCTAAAATTATATTTAATTGGGTATTTATAATATCAATTATTTTAATATTTCACTAATAAGGTAATTACCGTATCACCATTGTGTCATAAATAAATTAAATTATTTAATGTCTAAAAATTATAAATAAAATACCATTATGTAGAAAATAGTTTCATCTTTCTAATGAATATTTATAGTAGAAAAGATAACATATATAACCCAATGTAATAATTGTTTTTCTAAAAGATATATGCTTATGTCATTTTTGTATTTACTTTAACCTAATTAATATAATGTGTCCCTATCACCTAAAAGTGGCTCCATGGGGTCCAAAAATCAACAACAAAATTCCCATGGTCAGAAATGTATCCACCAATAAGGTTAGGACATGTTTTAGGGTAATTTATTATTATTATAATATTATTTTTTTACCCTTATTTACCAGATTTACCCTTTAACCATGGTAAATAAAATATTTACCGAAGTAATTACTCAAAATGTCTAAAAATAAAATTTAACTATTTAAACAATTTGGACATCCTGATTCCCAATATGGAATCCATTTTTTTAGATTCAGAACATATAAGTGGAAGAAATTAATTTAAAATTAATTCCCGCAGTAAAAAAACGTGTGTTTAAGAAATAATAACTATCAAAAGATTGATACTTGTTTATGTCCGGTTTAATTGTGAAATTATGTACAACGACCAACATTGTATTAAATATTAAAAATATATTCTAAATATACTTTAAAACCATTCAAATTCATAATTTTTCACTATTAATTATTCCAATTAAAAAGTTATTTTTAATAAGAATTTAGTAATTTTCACTATTCATCAAAATATAAAAGTTATCTGAAAAGTACCTAAAATTTCATCCTAGGATAATTTCGATATTTCGAATCCAAAAATGAAGTCCATTTTGAAAGAGAAAATGTATAAAATTTCAAAAAGTGGGTTTTAATTTTCATAACGGCTACTTTGATTTGTTGTGGTGTGTGTTAGAACTCGGAGTTGCATACAACACACGCTACTGTATTATTCAAAGGGAAGTGTACCGTGGAAGCTTAGGGTGTTAAATATATGAAAAACACTCTTGATTTTATGATCCCCGAAGAACTGATCATAAATAAAATCCATCAAGTAACAAAAAATACTGGTAATCCTTGATAAATAGTCATCTATTATCGTGCTACCCTACTAGAGATGCAAAAGCTCATGGATATGAACAACCCTTAGTGTATCTGGGGAGAACTCCTATTTGAAGATGTTCTCTAACTCTATCTAGAAAATAGCCATCTCATTATATATCTGGGTAACCGAACTCCACCATCATCCATCTAAGCCATGAAGAAAGGTTACCTTCATGAACACTATCTGATCTGCGGGTGTTCGGACTAGACTGAAAACTCAGGTCACTACCTAAATAAAACCCTCCACCACATGTGGTTTTGGAATAGCTCGTATTCTATGGGGTATCTACCACATAAACTCATGAATTATTCTAAGACATCAAAACTCATCTGCTCATATTTTGTGTACCAAATTCCACTCTACAGGTGGTATTGTTGGTGCACCACCTGGAGGTTACATCTTGGGAACTGGTATATACATTGAAGCCTTATCACTGAGGGGATAATCATTGGGGTCATCATGCTGAATCCAAGCTAGTATACATTGAAGAGGAATTCTAAAATTACCAAGATGCACCATGGTCAATGATTATTTCTCGATACTCTACTCAAGAAGAATATAAAAACATCATCTATTCCTATATGATTCATGTACCATATTTTTTTTCCTAAAACTAGTTTTGTCATGTTCCAAGTCGAAATGTAGGTGATCAGAGTCCTTGTGAATGGATACATCAGCTGCTACACCAACACTAGAGTCCCAGGGATGAAAGTCAAATTAAAACACTTTACATCATTTCCCCAAACCAATCTCACAAACTCTGAGTCCTAAATCCTAAAAATCCTCCCATTAATACCACTCTGTCATGGCGCTTCCTAGTGGGGCTCATGACACGACTCTCCAATCCCACGTCTAATAGTTTAAGGGATGGTGACTAGAACTGAGTAGGAATATAACTAACATGGGAGGCATCGGCTAAGTACATGCACACACACACACACACACATCTACAAGGAATTAAAATTGTTGAAATATTAAACAAATGAACTAACAATTCATCCAAACATACATATCCCACAAACACAGTAAGATAGAAAGTAAAGAATATAAACATGGCCAAATAAAATCCCACAAAAAGGAAGTCGATAATACAAGTACCACCTGAATGTGGAGGATATGGGCTAAAAAAATAAATCCATATGAACAAACCCCAGTCTTTCTAGTCTCACAAAGCACCTTCTGGTCCTGGTCTGCCTAGGAATCCATCAAAAGGTCAACCTTATGCACAAGACACAACACATGTGGTAAATGCCTATGCAAGGGTGAGTATAAAAATTCTTAGTAGGGAACTCCAACACCAAAAATCATATAAAAAGGGAAACACAAAAAACTCTACAAAGGTGTATTTATACTATACAAATAAAAAATAATATCCAAATATACTCAATACAAGACACACAGTCTTGAGGTATGACACAACATAGTATAAAATACTAGGATTTCCACCAAAAAAATTCCATGAAGCACTCATCTGGGAGAACACACTCTGGATCATGATTACAATGTTTAAATCCATCCAAGATATAATTTTTGTTGGGTATATTCATGTGAAAGAATACACTAATATAACCAATGATAATATGATAAAATAAATGATGATCACAACTAGGGCCTTGGGGTGATACCAAAAACACAATCTAGAATAACCCACAAAATTGAGGATCAGATCCCATGTAGTGTTGGTCACATCAATACCATGAACTCCACCTAGGTAATAAATATGAATAGAGTATCCCACCTATGAGTCTATGAAAAATTCCAATAACTCTATCCAATAAGTCTTTCTAAAGTGATTGTAGTCCTAAGAGTAGGAAATGATTCATAGAACCTTCAAGAAGATTATATATGGAATTAAAAATTACAAAACATCCCATGATATGGAGGACAAGAGATATAATACATGTAAGAAGGATCACATGACTTGGAAAAGCGATACACATCGTTTCCCTTGGCCCTAGGACTTTCCCATGTTAATAGACCACATAATTAAAAATGTGCTTGTGTAAAAGAGGCGTACAAAATGTTTAGAGGGGTCACACATCATTTCCATGTATCCAGGGTACCTCCCATGTACTTTAGTCGTGTTCTAGCACATGGTGTCATCTCGTGTATCCCTTACCATGTACTAGTACACAGGTAGCCTATATACATGGTCTAGGTCCTACCCCGTGGAAGAGTAAACACTATGTACGGAACCTGTGTACTCCACCCTATGTATTTTTACTATCTTAAGAACATTTCAGGTTCATCCAAGGGAAAAACACACCATGAATCCAAGGACTACAGTCCGTGTGTATCAGGTGTTTCCAAAAACACTTCTTCTTCCTCCCTCTCATTCATGCATGACCATCACCTTGAAAAACATGTCATATAAAAAACTAAACAGATGGATCTACTCCGGACGAACTTCACTATGAAATTTTTATAGAATATGATGTTCAAATCCATTCGTAAAATAGATTTTGTTCATCTAAATCACATTCCCCGCAACTCGTTCAAAGATTAGGGGTTCCAAAATGATCTGATCTATTCTCTGCTACCTCTGTCACACCTTTGTCACATTGAATTGATTATTGATATGTGATATCGAATTGTTGTGTCAGTAAATTATCATGAAAAAATTGTTTATTCAATATTTCATTGAACCACATACAGACAAAGAACACTATGATGAATGGATAAAGACTGGTAAAAAATCATGAAACACATAAAAAGATGAATAAGACTTGTATGTGTTTTGTTATCCTCGATTAATTTACGCTAGAATGTAAAAGTAAGAAATAGTGAATTAAAGAACTACAAAAGTGATATACCCACAATATAATCCCATCTTGCATAATGATAGATCCACGAGCCAATTTGTTTGTTGATAGGGCCACATTCATTGTAAAAATTATGAACATAGAATTAAAAAATTGTAACACACTCCCTTTATCAAGATGGATCTCTTGATGATTAAGAACGATTACTAGATCATTATTTTTTGGAAATATCCATTGAATCTGAGGTATGCTGATCTTGGATCCATTGTTTTTCGCCTGAGAGGATTCTATGAGGTTCTCCCCAATGATCATTCAGTGTCACTAGGGTTATGCGAATAACCTTGAGATTAGGAAAAAATATCTATTTAAAATATAAAACATCTTTTGCATAAAAAAATATAATAAAATCATTTTATTTAGTTATTTGATTAGTGTTTTCACTCACAATGAATTTTCCAAAAAATGACACACTTCAACCAATATTTTGTCATGCCTTGGGTAAAACTATCATTCCAAACTAAATAGTTCCCTTAGATTTACAATCTGGGAACACAATTAGATGTTATTCCACTTTTTTATTAATGTTTTTAACACGTACAATATAATATATTTAATATATTTCAATCAGTTATTCCGGGCACACCGGGCTTTGAAATCCATTGTAGTCTCACCACATGGTTAGAGAAATAACCCATAGAATACTTAATAAAAATAAATGTAAAATCAGATTCATTAAATTTATGGACCAAAATATGGCCATCCAAATGGGTTTTTACAAGTTTATATTTCAATTTTACCCTTAATATTATGGTTTAGTCCCTTGTTAAGCTTAATTATTCCTTAATCGCTCTAAATAATTTATTCACGTTAATTGAGTATTTTGATCAAGAATTATGTTGAAATTATTAGACTATAAATATTACACTGACTACAACCATTTATTATAATTTTTTAAAATCCAATTAAATAAATTATAAAAATTTAGACTACTACTATTCTCATAGATGTGGCGAGAAATTGATTTATTTTAAAGTGAGAATGTTAAAATGTTTATTAAAATTTTATATCTAAATTCAAAAAGATGATTCAAATGACCTAAATTGTATTTATATATGTATAATTGATCTATTTTTACATTAAAACCAACATAAAATAAAATTTAACTATATTAAAAAAATACTACAAGAAACATTTTTTAATTAAAATTCAGTTTATTTCACTATTCATCCAAAAATGATGTTTCTAAAAAAATCCAAAAAACATACACTAAGTTATGTTTTATATTTTGAATTCAAAAATTAGTTTTTTTCTCCAAATTCAATTCCTATAATTTTCTAAAAGTAATTTTCACATAAACACATAAAAGTAGTTCATTTTAGAAAATAATGATTTCCAACATATAAAGACTTTGCCAATATTACATGTTTTATTATAAATATGTTTTATTTATATAAAACCATTATAAATGATAAAAAATCAACTATTATTATTTATATCACTATATTTTATGGCTACGATATCACTATCTTGTTTTAATAATTATTACAATAAAATGTTGTTTCGTATGAACTCGATGTTGTGTGTAATACAATCCAAGTAGGTGTTATGTGTAGGGAAATATAATCTATGTCTTGTGTGTAATTGATGAAATCCAAACATAGAGAATTAAAAAACTATATTTACTGTTGAATGAAATGAAAAATATGAAAAATATTAAATTAATATAAAAAATATATCTCATAAAATCTCAGGGTGTTACATTCTACCCCCCTTAAAATGAATTTCACCCAAAAAATTCACCTATTTTATTAAAGGTTTAATTTAATAAATTCCCTCTAATAGAAACCCTCATCATTAAAATGAAAAGTAAAAAATTCTTTAAAAAGTGAAATTTGGAAACATAACAATTTCCTAATGTAACATATAATTAAGCTTCCACATTGGAAATTATAAGTGGGATGTGAGAACATGGACATTGAGGAAAAACGTAAATATTTATAGGGAGTTATTGATTTCCCCAATTAAAATAAGTTAAATTATAAATTGAATACTTATGGCCTCAAATATATAAGTTTGTGAGGATTTAAAAGGCCATTGGTTCGACAAAATTAAATTATTAGTACAATTTTTTATTTCGAGGTCATTTTCCTAATGTTTATGAATTTTCACTAAAATATATACTTCCGTTACATTAGGAAAACCTTAAACTTTGTTTTACCTTGATAAACATCTCCTTCATCCCTCCCCCATGAAATGGAGTTAATTTTTTTAGTCATGGATCATTAACAGATCATGAGATGCATGAATAGAATGACATGTCATTCCTTCTATTTGTGTCACTATAAAAGGTCAATACAAGTTATCCATTATGCATAATTCCTCATATGGTGAGATAATAATTAAATCTATAAAATGTCAAATTATTTTTATCATAAACCGTTGGTATACCTTATCACCCTTCCAAAATATAATTCACCAGTTATTCAATAAATAATCTCTTATCCGATGTAAAAACATTTTCAATGGAAACATGGGTCCCTCCTTGTATCTATAGAATATAAAACATTATTTTATTAGTCCAAAATCCTTTTAGAGGGAAATAATCACCTAAACGAACACTAAAGGATGGAAAATAATATTTTCATATAGCGTAATGATACTAAATCAAACATGAAATTCATAATAAGGAGGGGAGGATAAGTTTTCCCTTATTATCATGATTCAATTCATCCATTGTGATTTAATAAGATTAACCTTTGTCATTTTTCCATATATATTGATGTTTATTATCATCCACATTGGTAATTGGATTGGGGAACATGATAGAATAATGTAGAAACTACATGTAATTGAAACGCTGAAACATGGGAGGTGCATTCTGTGGGGAATTCCTATTATTAGAATTATTAGATAACTTATTCCAATTACATGGACATTTAATAACATTACAACCTTCCCTCCACACTTAAAAAACATTTATTAGTTACCTTAATACAATTACCTCCCCATTTCATCCCACACCTAGTGCCTAATGAAAGGATCATTTTCTATTCACCATGGTTGTCATATTTTTCTTTTAACTCCATCTTACTTTCCCTTCAAAACTTTGAGATTGATACACAATTGAAACATAATTTACATGTTAATAAAATATTGAACAACTTATTCATAGCTTCTAATGTATTTTTAGCTATGGAAATTTCTAATTCTTGGTTTTATTCCCCCCAAAAGAATTGATTAATTTTTCTTTCAGGTTGGATGACAATACTAGGAGAGTACCTCGCAAGGATGGTAAAGGTTTCTTCATAAGAACCATCCAATTCATTGTCCTTCATCATAATATCGAGGAATTACTTTTCCATATTCATTTTAATAATAATAAGAAATTAATCATTGAGAAATAAGTTCTAGAAAATTTTCCATTATATTGAGTCATTTTAGTATTGTTTCCTCATATTATTAATAAGATTCCACCATTTATTTGCTTCACCATTAAAATAGTAAGAGTGATTTTTAAATGATCTAAACACTGGATAATAGAAAATAAATTTTTAGTTTTATTGATCTATTTATAAATAACTAATAGGTCAGAGTAACTACTAAAATAAGCTATTTGTTACCCCATGAAGGACTCATCAGATTGTTGTTCCCTCATTTTCCCATTTGGATGATTACTATAATTCATATTTTTTGAAATTTTTATGAGTAGTGAAAAGGAGGTTTTTCATTCCATCTCTTGTAACATTTAGTTTCTCAAGAGGAATATCATTTCATTATCCATTTAATTTCCCATTAACATAGTTCCTTCAGGTTCCATCCATTGACAAAAATTAAAAATAAATCATTGAGTAACAAATAATCATTAGAGTGTAGAACCACATAGTCTAAAAAACTACTTATAAGATATCTAAATTAGGACAAATTCCTTATTAATAAATAACACCATATGTTTATCCTTGGATATTCATATTAATACTTTATTTAAATCCTTCATTATGGTTCATAGTGTGTTTTTTAATTCCTAATGCATATCCCACAGGAGTGTCAAACTAGGTGTGCAGTAAGGCACATTGTCTTGTAATAGGTTATGCTAGATTCAGGCCCAACACACCATGTCAAAGTTGTTACTCATGGGTATATTTTTGCAAGAACCATATACACTTATAGTATCCAAAAAATAAGTATTTCTAAGAAAAAAAATATATCTATCCTTTATTAAAATTCATGTACATTTTCTTAAATAGCAACTAATATTTATAATTATCTTTAAAGACACCTCTATACATATACATTAAAATAACCATAGGGATATCAGTAATGTTTTATTAGGCTAGTTTCTATATTTTGACTTATCCTCTCCTCTGATTCGAATTATATTGACCCAATCTTCACATTCATGGATATTAAATCATTTTCGATGAATATTCAATACATTAAAATAGTACATTCCCTACTACCATTATAGTTTAATGTCTTTGGAGACTTGGAGAAAAATATTATAACTCATTGAAAGATTAACAATGTTTCCCAAAAATATCTTCCCCTATAGTACTTATACTTGAAACATTTCTTTATAACCTAGGAAAAGGAAACATAAGAAAAGGGTGAGATCAAATGCTCATTGAGGGTAAACACAGTGGATAAACATGACCATAAGGGTATAAAAACATGATCGAAACACTAGAAGATCATAACCTGTATAACAAAAATCATAAAGATCAATCATGGAATAAATATTGATGTTCATAATACATTATTCATATGATAATTAGGATCATAAGATATGAAATCAAAACATAGGGATAATACATAGAGTTTTTGGCATACACATAAACATATAAAATCAAATGTCAAGGATACCTACAATGACATTCACAACATGTCAGGCTTGGGATGATAACCTATGTACCCACTTTGGGTTTGGGATTGCATCCTCTATACCCTCTTGTTTTTGGCATGGTATGTCCACCTGTGTACCATGTTTTTTCAGGATTGGGATGTCCACCAATGTACCATCTGGTTTTGGTCTTACGATTCACTATTATTTGGGGTTTGGGCTGCCCTCCTATGTACCATCTTGAGCCCATAAAATATTTATTATTACAGAATTCAATGGAAGTAGACATAGGTCCCAATTTTTACAAAATAAAATCTTGCATAAATTTTTTGTACGATAATAAAACTTGTATCATATCACAACCAATAAAAAAAGATGGGTTTCATAAACATAATATCCTAATCCATTAAATGAAATGGTTATCATTGTATTATATATTATCATTACCTATGTAAAATATATAGTTTTAATAATAATTTAAAAAATAATATCACATGAATGTAAACACGTTTCCAAATCATATATCCCATGGATGAAGAACGAGTGTCATAAACTTCATTCCATCAAAACAAAAACTATTCAATAATAAAAATGAATCGTGTTCCTTTATCATATCATTGTAAAAATAAACTATAAAAAAGCATTCCATCTTAGATGGAAAATTATTTTGGAAGATCACAATTAATATTTCCTAAGGAAAATATTATTTCAATGAAATTTTTTTCTATCAAACCATTTAAAAAAAATTTATAAAGAAATATTCAACATTTCATTAAAATAAATCATGAGGAAAATATCATTTATTATTTGAGATATTTTTTTTAAAACTAAATATTATTTTAAAATAAATTTCTTCAAAACTTGTTTTAAAACATAGGAGGTGGGATTGAAATTATTTTGGAAACCACTTTTCTTTGAAAACTTATAAAATATATGTCAAAACATTTTATAAACCATTTCCTTTGAGAAGACATTGAAATGTTTTAATGAATTATAGAAAACATTTTTAAAAAAACATTTCATAGTAAATACTCTGAAAAATATAATTAATAATTGAAATTTTTTTGAAATAATTTTATATCTTATAAATTTTTCTGAAACTATTTTGAAAACCCTTTCAAAAAACATGGTTTTGAAAGAACACTGATTTTCGACCGAAGAGAGAGGTAAAGTCAAACATTCCTTAAAACACAACATTAATCATCTTATGTGATATATTGTGAAAAAATGCAACCAATACATGAATATATATTGAATATAAATAGAATTAGAAAATACATGAATTCCCTTGATAGATGGATAATATGATTTCATCAATTAGAGTAATGTCATTAATAAGCCGGATAAAGGATGTGATGCCATCAATAAATTCTTACCACTTAGTAAAATTGAATTATATGAAATAAGTATGAAAATAAAATTCCATGAAGCATAAAATATCATGAAAAGAGATGGATCTATGATTTAACATGTTAATTGTTGTATAAAATCTCATTGGAAAATATATCTGCATAACATGGCATGTGTCTCAAAGAAGAAAAATTGAGATAAAAACACTTCAACAAAATGTCAAATTTTAAAACATAAAACCATGAAAAAAAGATAAATAAATTGAAATTGAAATAAGAAAAAAATATATTTTTTAGAATCATATAATACATCGGTGAGAAGTATACACATCATATATAAGAAATATGAGGTGAACAAGGCTTGTTTCTTATAGAAAAAAAAGTTTGAAGAGAAAACCCTTACTAATTGAGTATCAATATAATCATGATCCCCATGGAAGAATAAAATAAATTAAAATACATTAATATCATTAAATAAATGAAATTAAGGATTAAAAATTTAATAGGTCAGTATATACACCACAAAAATAAGTAAGTGGTGAATACGATATGTACCTCACGGAAATGAAAAGTGATTTAAAATTCCTTTACATTAAGTATTAAATTTTTTTGTACATGTTTAAAACTCCTGTATAATAAATATGAGTTTATTATAAATCTAAAAAATAACTATATTATTATATATTGTACCATATATTATTTACTTATGGGTTTATATTACATGTTTATGAATAGTTCCATGTTACAATAATGTTTTGGGCAATAACCATGTTGTTTATCGTATGTGTTTGGACTTGTTACTCTTGATCATTTTATTTAGATAATTATTTACTTATTTATAGAATTTAAAAAATGATTTATATAACATATATATTTTTAAATGAATATTAATAGTATTATATAAAATGTATAAATATTAAACAAAATGCACCTTTCATGGAGAAGGTAGGGCTTAAGTAAGCTTGAATGTTGATTCTGTTTCATTATCAAATTAAATGAATGAATATAAATGAAATATATATATATATACATAAATATTATAATTAAATTAGAATTATTATGAAATATATACCATATATATTTACTAAACCCATACTTAATACGTTCTGTGTAATGTGTGACCGAATCACATCTATTTGAGGAGGTGGTAGTCCAAACTTCCACAGAAGAAGTTATCATATTTAAAAATAATGGAAAGAATGAAGTTAGTATTTTAATAATTACTATAAAAGTATAAATACATAGTAAATATCATATAAATTATATCAAAATAGAGAATCTACCATAATTACCCATCATGATAGGTGGTAAAGACAAAAAAACAACATTGTTTCGTGAGGTGGTAGTTCGCCGCACACAAGAACAATAATTTCATTAAATATTAGATGAAAGTTTGTTTAATTTAAGGTTAAAACAATTGAATAAAAATATCTCAGCATATTGAGATTAATATTGTTATTATTTGAGCATGGAATAATAATAATTGAGTCGTTGGTGAATGAAAATAAAGGAAATGAGCTTGAGGAAGGGTGTTACATCTTATTTGGGTAAATACTTTTTCATTTTACCAAAGGGATTCCATGGTTATATTTATGAATAAATTGAGACTATAATAATTAAGTGAGGTATGTTGGGATGTGAGTTAGGCAGATATTGGCTGAAATATGGTGTCATGAGTGGTGTGAATAAGGGGGATAAGTGGTGGCCTTTTATAGGTGAGGGAAAGGACACACTTGGTATTGTTTGAAATGAATTGTGTGTTGCCCAAGTATTACATGTTCCCAAATGGAACTAATAGGCCATTATAGAACCTTATAGGAGTATTAGAGGCCATATTTCTATAAAATTGATCTTCGTCAAGTGTAGAGGTCATTTTTTCATTAATATTAGTGTGTAGTCCCTTGTTATGCTAAAATTTACTACAATCATTGTAATTAATTTTAATAACCTTCACATATCATTTTGGTAAAAAATTAATTTTATATTTTTAGACAATAAATAGTATACTAATAAAAACCATTTGATTCCTTTTTTTCTAAATTCTATTCACTGATGTGGGAAAATGAATTTTAACTCTAATCCTAAAAAAATTAGGACAATGTGGATTTTTTAGGTGTTAATGTTAATAAGTTCTTTAAAAATTATATCTAAATAAAATTTTAAAAAAGATTTTAATGACCTAAATTGGGTTAATAGATTTATAATTTATCTATTTTTCTTTAAAACCATATTAAAATATAAGTTAATTATATAAATAAAAAATATAAATAAACAATTTTGATTTAAAATTATGGGTTTTGTATTATTCATATAAAAATAATGTTTCTCAAAAAATACATAAAATCCACTGTAATCTATTTTTTACATTTTGGATTAAAAATGAAGTTTATTATATAAAATTATATTAACAAAATTTTTGAAAATTTATTTTATTATCGGTCACACGAGGGCATAAAATCAGTTCATTTGAGAGAATAATATTCTCAATCATATAAATACTTTACCTGTACTACATGTTTTATAATAAATATGTTTTATTTAAATAAAAACATTAAAAATAATTTTAAATAATTACTTACAATTAATCATGTCACTATGTTTAACGGTTGGGTTATAACTATCTTGTTTAAATAATTACAATAATAAAATGATGTTTTGTTGAAAATAATATTTTCATGTAACACCATCAAATCAGTGTTGGGTGTAGTCCAAGCTAATCCATGTATTGGGTGTAGTCAATGTAATCCAAATATTGTTTTAGAAAAATAATACTTATATTGAGGTAAAAGAAAAATATCAATAATATTAAATTAATTATAAAGAAAAACTTATTTCACAAATTCTCAGGGTGTTACATTTTAATGTGTATTATGATTTCATGTTACCAAAGTGGTAATGGTTTTATGTTATAATATCTTCATTTATAGGGAAATATTTTATTAAGTCTCTAATATTGAAATAAAATGATCTAACTCTCAATAAAACTTAGTAAATTTATTCTAATATGGCTATTCATGAGATTTTCAGGTAATATTACCATTTTCAAAATCATTGGTACTTAAAATAGTTAAAAAAATGTTTTTATGAAGATTCGAATTTAGTTCTCCCTTCGGTTAGAAATTAATTTACTTTCAAAATAATTTTTTCAATTTTTTTTTTCAAAAAATTATATTAACAATAATGAAATGATTTATTAAAACAATGTTTACCCATTTTTCACAATATAATTTTTTTTAAGGAACTTTGATGTCATTTACCAAATAATGACTATTTCGGTTTTACTAAAAATTTAAAAAGAATTATTGTTTTTAACATGGATAAAAAATAGTATTTCACTTGTTCATTGATACTATATTATTTTAAGCCTCCCTTATTGTTTTTTAAATTTATTTTTAAAGAAAATTTCATCCTTAATATTTTAATTTTTATATATTTTAAATAAATTTTAACAACCCAATCCATTTACATGTATTATTACATGATTCTGAACAAAATTATCTAATAAATACAACCAAGGATCATAATGTATAGTGTCTTTGAACGATTATGTATAAAATTAAAAAACATAGAACCAAAATAAAAAAATATATTTTTAATCTCTTTATATACTTTCTTACTTCCCCTTGACTCTTACATCTGTTAAGGATAACCTGGGGAATACATAAAAAAAGGGATGACCTAAAAAGCCTAGTAAAGAAATATGGCGATGAATAAAAAATGACACATTGGTTAGATGGAATAACCTGATGATATAAAATACATTGACCATGAATAAACATAAGGAAGAACAAATTTTATAATAAGGTAATACATAATCATAGAATCATAGGAATGCTTCAACAACATATAATATGATATATACATGATTCAAGTATAACTTCCAAGACTACATCACGTAGTAGAAAAAATCCTATAACGGAATCAGGTTCACTCCCAATACCAATATAACATCTCATGAGAATAAACATTACCTAATGAACTTGTGAACTCTATGGGTGTATCCTTCATAACATGTTCCTGAATTTTGTGTCACATGAAGAATTAAACATAAACATATGGGTCACCCTTTGGAATAATTGGCTATCATAATCATGTTAGAAGGCATAAAAATGATCATATCATAATGGTGGCCATGAGATAATGGATTTAAATAATACATGGAAATTTATAAGGGAAAATAGGCATATATCATGATAATTTATGTCAATATAGAGTGTAAATTTGTAAAAATAAGTTTTAAAAAATATTATAAATAAACCCCTTTAATGTGGTTTAAGAAGAAATATTATTGAGTCATTAAAGAGGAAAAAGTGTAATTGTTTGTATGGAAAAAATGTGAACATAAATATTTTTTCATGAAAAAATTAGTGATTTTATAAAAATAGTAGTGAATTAAAATATATTATTTATGGTTCTTGAAGGTGGGTAATAAATTGGGAAGCTCCCTTTAATCGGGCTTGCTTATTCGGAGGAAATAAAAATGGATTCTTATAAAACATGTATATCCCTGTAAAAGTTAGAATAATTGGGATACCTAAACATATTTGCAACATTTATACAGAATATATGAATAGTAAATAATAACAATTACTAATTAAATTAATGTAAAGAGAGAGTTAGTGTAACCTAAAAGTGAAATGAAGGTTTGATGAGAATCCCTTACCGTATATTTGAAGTAGTTCAACACATTATCCTAGTTTCCTATGTAATAAAGATAAATCCATTAATAATTTAATTCAGAACATTTTATACATGTATTTTACTATTTATAATTATATTAAGTTCATTTATTTTCTTTTTTATGGGTTATAAGATTCAATTTAGTTACTCGAGAGTGTTCGTTTTCTTGGATTTTAGAATCAGTTCGCTAGTTATGAGTATGAAAGTTCAGGTAAAATGGGGATAGTTTTCTATAATTTAAGGAATATGTAATTAATTAACTTCTAGGATATTAATTGTTCTTATATATTCATTTGTGATGTGTTACGAGTATGATTCATTAGATAAAAAGACAATGATAATCTTCTAGATTATTTCAACGGTTCTTTCATCATCACGAACCAGTTTCATTTTTCTGTTTAGTATTATGTGAATAAATTAGTTCCAAAACACAAATAAATTTATGAAATTAAATCTAGAGTATTTTTAACAATTATAATTGTTTTATGACCATTCTCTATGGAATTAATTAAACACGAAAACATGATGTCCATGAAGGTGTGGATCGACACCTCCCGGATAGGGTTTTCATTTGTTTAATAGAAAAGGTAGAGGAGAAGAGGCTTGATGATGAATTATTCTATTAAAATGATTATATTATATTATATATAATATAATGTATTTTTAATTTATCTTTAATCAGGGTATTTTATTAAATAATAAAAAAAGTAAAAAGAATTCAAAGAAAATAAAAGAAAATGAAAGAGAATTTGACCACTTGATGTTCTCCTCCTTGAGAACCTCCTTAGGGAAAAGGGTTTGGCATTACGTTGAGAATAATAGATTCTGGACATGGGGAATATGGTTAGGAATAGTATTTGGAATAATTTTGACTTGTATCAATGCTTAAAATTTGCAAGGAGAATAGGTGGTGAGGGTGGTATTTATAAGAGTGGAGTGGTGTGTTTTCTCACTATTTTATTCATTATTTTCATATTTTTCTTGATGACTATATGTAGTTTGAACCTTATCACTAAATATATAGAAATATTGATGGATTTTTTTTTGATATTATAGGCTTACATTATTCACAAATCATCTGTGGATCAATAATTATTTATATGTTAAATACCATAAATTACTATATTTCTATATTCACTAAAAATTCATCTATTTTTTATAAATCCAAAATATTCTACATGAACATATTTCGATATGTAAAATCCAAAAAATTCTCCATTATATGAAAATATTTCTTTAATTATGATATTTTTATTTTTATATAATATATTAATTTATTACAAAAATACAGATTTAAAAATTATAACTGATTTTATGACACTTTTGAAAATTATGTAAGGTCTCACAAAATTATCTTATAATCATAGTATATCAAAATATTAATTTTTTAATAAATTTTATGAAAATAAATTTTCTCTAAAATTTTTATATTAATTATAAAATTATAAATAAATATATAATTTTTATAAAAACTCGAACACATAATTAATTATTTTTACAACATTTAATCACTTATAGTATGATATAAATATATCATATTTTTAATGATAAGATACCTAAATTTTATTTATAATTTTATAGGTTAAGTTACTACTCTATTTTCCATATTTCTATTCCTAATAGTCTCATTACTATTCCAAAGGTCAAGTTACTATTCGCTTGGTATAGGCTCCCTAACTTCTATAATTTCATTTTATTACATTCACAATTAATATAAAAAGTTTGTATTCTGTTATATCTATGTTTTTTATGTGATTTATACTATAATGAATAATTATAAGAAGAGGGTTTCTATTGATAAAGTCATGGGTTGTTACAATCTTCCCCCCTTATGAAATTTCACCCTCTGAATTTAATTTTAAAACTATGGTGAATGCAAGTGAGGGTAATTATCATTCATTTCTTCTTTGATTCCCATATTTCCTCTTCGTACCTCTGGTTCTTCTTTTGTACTTGGACCAAGTGTGTGGTCTTATTGGATTTAACTTTATCTCTATAGTCCAATGTCTTTACCGGCTACTTCTTGTAAGAGAGATCATTTTCAAACTATAACACCTATGGACTTATTAAATGTCAGGGATCTGGTATGTACTTAATTAATTTGGATATAAGTAGTACATGATTTACTTGATACATAGTAGGTATAGGTTCTAGTCAATAGTCCACAACACTAAAACAATCAATAATCACGAAGGGTCCAATGTACCTATTACTTATCTTTCCCTTCTTCCCCAATTTCAATATCCTCATACATAAAGATCCATGGAAGAATACCATGTGTCTAACCTCAATCTATAGATAATATTTATTATTGTTTGAATAGATCTTATGTCTATTTTGGGAAACCTAAATCTGTTGTTGAATGGTTTTGACTATCTGTACAATTTATTCTACAATTTTACGTCCTAGCATCTTATATTCACCTACTTCATGTCATCATGTCAATGTTCTTCATTTTTTCTATGAATGTCTTAACATGGATCCATTTGGATGATCTAGTGGAAATTGGTGTTATAATATAACTCAACTAGATGTAGATGTCGGTCCCATTCTCTATTAATGTATACAAAACAAGATGTCAACATGTCTTTAGTGTTTGAATATTACAATCTGATTGGACATCAATTTTAGGATGATAAGTTATACTATAGTTCACCTTTGTGTTTGGAGAATGTTTTAGATGTTTCTATAACATTTATGGGAATCTTCGATCTCGATCAAATATATTCTATCGTTGTAATCCAGGCATCTTTACCAATTCTAAGATGTATGTTCATGTAATTTGATCATGTTTTAAGCCTTCTCAAAATTCGATTAAATGATATGTCTTTATAAGATAATGCACAATGACCCATATAACATAATTTCCTCTAGATGACTTTTTAAGTCTTCTGGTAGAGTTCTTGGTGATGTTCTGCCACATCGATGTTGGGGTACGGTAATGGTTTCATCATACCATTAGACATCTTCCTTTACACCTTCACATGCAGAAACAATAATAATTTGTGTTTATATTTAGTGATCTCATTCTTCATATTGTCCCAACAATAGTGATCTTCTTGATCTTGATACATCTTTGTGATTCCTGGGTGAATTCAAAATATTGATCTAAGTGTGTTATTTAGATGATCTTTATTTATCAATGTATTGGATGACACACAATGTAGTGAACCAAAGACCATGAATCCTTCCTCATCAATTTTAAACTATGATTATTTACCATTTTTTATAGGTTCAACCTTTTTCTGAATTTTATAATCATTTCATTGATCATCCATTATTTTCTACATAAGTCATGGTTGATAAAAAATTTGAGAAATCCGTCCCAATCAATAATTCCCATGTCTATCATCGGGTTGAAGACCTCTAAAAAAATCCGCGTCAATCAATTGAGGTGTTCTAGAAAGCCCATATTCCTGGATGGATCAAAATAAACGTGGATGGAGCTTCAAAAGGGAACTCGGGTCTAGTATGTTTTGGAGCTGTCTACAGGCATTATCAGGGCCACTTTCACGGGTGTTTCTTTGGTGGTTGTGCTAGAACCACCTACTTAGAAGCGGGGATGATGGTGGTGATCCAGGGTATTGAATTTTTGTAAAGGGTCGGAATTACATTTGGATTGAAAGCGACTCAACCTCCATCGTCCAAGCAATTTGGAATGGCGTGGTCCACCTTTCCCGGCCCTTTACATCTCAATGGATGAAATTCATGGACTCTCTTTGGGAGATCAGATATATTGCCACTCATGACTACTGGTAAGTAAACATGGTGGATGATGATCTTGCTAACAAAGGTATTAACCAGTGTGTTACATGGGTTGATAATATGTCGGTTGACCTTATTTCTCTTTATGAAAGAGATTGTAATAAAATCCATTCTTTCAGACTTTTGTAGTTCCCTTCTTTGATTATTAATAAATTGCGCCTTAGTCTTTGACCATGTAATTTCCTTTTTAAAAAAGTATATATCTCACACTTATCCCCATAGAGATAATTACACTATATTTTTAAGGGGATGATCATAGCCTCCTACTCCAGATCTCGTATAGGATAGTCTTTCTCATTGATTTTCAACTTCATTGAGGCATAAGATATCTGTAAAGACATGAAATATCCATTTAATTTTTTTAAATATATGGTAATTCTATGAGTCCACGAAAATTGACAGTGCGTGATTCTGGGGCCTGGTGTACCCAGAATGAATTTCTAAGCTTTTTTAGATACGTTCAGAAAAAGTGCGAGCAGGCTTTTGTAACATTTGAACCGGTGCTTGGAATTGAAATATGAGGACACCATTAGACATGCAACGCCGATAATTTCTTAAGGATACTTTCACCTTGACGATAGTTGGTCGATTGTAAAAGTTAATTTTATCATTTTTCGTGAAAGAAAAAAATAAAATAAAATTGTTTAACATTTTTATTTGTTGAAACCTCCCATATGAATGTTATAAAGGTGGGGACCACCAGAACTAAAACCTCACACATGTATGTTATGGAGGTGGGGACCACCAAGCCTAAAACCACCATTTTGAATTTCTAGTGGTGGGGACCACTTGAACTATTTTAATGGGAGAAACCCCTTGAACTCCCTCATTAATGAAGAGTTAACCCATGGAATCCCTCCAACATTAATTATGCCAACACTTTTTATTTAATTGAGTCAATTAATTGAGCCAATTGATTATGCCAATGTGCCAACATAATTAATCTAGCCAATTTATGTTATATTGGCACCTCTTTCCTTTGAGAGGATTTGGGTTGGTGAAAGAGAAGGGGAGAGCTTTGAGAACTACGCTCCAACGATGAAAAACATCCATCGAAGTGCGATTATCTGACGAACTGATGAAGAGCCTGGGATCGAGGGCGTGTGGTGGGTGCAGCGAACATAAACATCTTTTAATTCCTTCTTGTGCCACAATCAACGATCCTTTGAGGTAGGGTGGTTGTTTGAAGTTCCCCCCTTACCCGTTCATGAAAATTATACATAAATCAAGAAGAAATTATAGCTTCTTGCTACCGATCTTATGAGGAGAGTGCGTGCCAAAAAAATGGCCCGACCTCTATGAAATTCTTGTGATTATTTTTGTTCTTAGAGATGGAGGAGGATGACAACCAACACCGATGGGGCATTAGAACGGCACCAGGAACCACGGCCGGCCGCGACGAAGGCGTCGGTGCAACTGCATCGCCCGACAGAAGAGAACCGTGGCTTGTGCCGCGGTGACGCAAGGGTGACGGCCGGCCGAGCTGGCCGTCAGAGAAGGTGTGGAGCACAAACGTCCCACGCAGAGGGGACGACTGGACATCCGGCCAGATGCGGCGGACCGCCGCCCTGCGGCCCCTACGCCAGCCCACAGCCCTATGCCGCCCACATCACCCCGCGCCGCCCTGAGACCCACGCGCCGCCGCGTGGCCACCGCGTAGCCCCACGCCCCCGCACCGCCGCGCGCCCCCCGCGCCGCGGCACGGCCCCCGCACCGCCATGCTGCCCCCGCGCCACGGATCGGCCCCCGCGCCGCCCAACGGCCCCGCGCCGCCCCACATCCCTGGCACCGCCCCGCGGCCCTCGCACCGCCCCGTGTCCCCCCCCCCCCCCCCGCGCCCCCGGCGCGGCCCCCGCACCGTCTCGGAGCACCCCGCGACCCCCGAGCCTCCCCGCGGCCCCCGCGCCACCACTCGGCCTTGTGCCGCCCAGTGGCCCCTGTGCTGCCCCGCAGCCTCCGTGCCGCACCCCGACCCCCACACCGGCCGACGGACCCCGGGCATCCCTGCGGCCCCCACATCGCCCCGGGGCCTGCCCACCGCACGTCGGTTCCCACAGCGCCCCACGTCCCGCTCGCTGCCCCACGAACCCCACGCTGCCCTACGTCCCCAGTGCCGCCCCACGTCCCCCGTACTTCCCCACAGCCCCCACGCCACCCCGCGGCCTGCACGCCTCCCCACATCCCCCACACCGCCCAACGTCCCCCGTGCCCCCCTATGGCCACCGCGCCACCCAGCGGCCCCCGTGCAGCAACACAGCCACCCCGACGCCAGGTCTGGCCGAGCCAGGCCCAGTGGGCCAGGTCGACCAGAACCAGGTTGGGTCAGCCCAGGCCGAGTCGGTCTGACCGGGTCAGACCGGACCCGGACCAACTTCAATCCATTTCCGATCTTTTGACCATAACATTGTCACCGAGTGTCCATTTGACAAACCATCTATGGTACTAGAAACCTTGTAGAGAGATGTTCCTTTTTGTATACCCCACTAGAGATTTGTATAAATTTGGGGAATGGTTGGGTGGGATCGAACATGAATCCAACCGGGCCCTCGTGACTAAAAGGATGATAACTTACAGACCGGATGTCCATTTGACGCACCATCTATTGCATTGAGACCCCAATGAAGTGGAGGTACTTTGGGATACTTTTTTGTAGGAATTCGTGAAAGTTGGAGTATCTACCAATGGATTGAGGAGCGGACCCTCCCAGAGATGAGCAAGCTTATTGAGGGAATCCTGTAGCTGGCTGTGACGATGTACTAGGATCCTGTGTTGGTATGATGATGTACTAACAAGGTACTATGATCCTGTGTGATTCTGACGATGTACTGACGATGTACTAGGATCCTATGTGGGTATGACGAGGTACTGACGATGTACTAGGATCCTGTGTGGGACTGACGACATACTGACGATTTACTAGGTTCCTGTGTGGGTCTGACGAGGTACTAATGATCTACTAGGATCTTGTGTGGGTATGACGATGTACGGATGATGTACTATGGTCTTGTGTGGGTCAGACAATCTACCGTCGATGTACTGGGATTCTATGTGGGTCTGATGACGTACCGACGATGTATTAGGATCTTGTGTCGATCTGAAAATGTTCGGATGATGCACTAGAATTCGGTGTGGGTCTGATGACATACCGACAATGTACTAGGATAATGCGTGGGTCTGACAACGTACTGACGATGTACTAGGATCCTGTGTAGGTCTGAGGACGTACTGGTGATGTACTAGGATCCGGTGTGGGTCTGACTATATACTAGGATCCTATGTGGGTCTGAAGAGGTACTAGGATCCAGGGTGGATCTGATGATGTACTAAGATCCCCTATGGGTATAATGATGATTTAGGATCCTTTGTGTTTATACCTCTTAAAAGAGTAAGATCATTCTGTAGTTACATCTAATTATCTTTACTAATGTACCTAAGATATACCTGGTGTGAGCTGAGTCCGTACCTGTGTGGTACTTTTTTTGGGGTAATACCTTGGTGGTATTCTTCCATGTGGCGTACCTGTGTGGTACTTACCTTCACAGTACTCCTTCCTTTATGGAACAGTTGATCTTGGGTTTTGAGTTGGACTCTATGTTTCCTCATGATTGAGATGGGAATACTTAATAACATAGGTATATGTATGTGCATACACACAAGTAAGGTTGCCTATAGATTTCACGCTATATGGGTTATCCTTTGTAGATATTGTGAGTCCTTGAGGGTCTCGGGGTCCCTAATGAGTATCATTTTACTCACCCCTACATGGGCTATTCCCTCACCTTGTTGTGTTTGGTGAAGACGACGGAGATCACTGACTGAGGACGAGGGTTCCTGGATTGGACGGTGCCTGGAGGTGGACCATACGACATGTCGGTTTACAGAGGGGACGAGCGGATATGGATTGATGAGGAGGTGATCTGTACATACCCTTCATGTTGGAACCTTAGAGGATGACCCAATAGATATCTTTCTCATTCTTCAGTTTTATTGTGTTTTAGTTGTACTTGTACCTTTACTGTTGGTCTTGTATTCCGGCCCCTCGTACTTTCAACACTCTTTTTTATATATAGTTTACTTGTGTTTGTATCTTTGTGTGTGCTTGGTTGGGTGTGATTACATTATATAAAGGAAATGCCTTACTGGTTTTAGGGAATACACCTTTCGGTGCTAGTCGCCAGCCCCTGGCCTATGGAAGGCGGGCTTGGGGTAGTCACGACGTTGGCCTCGGGGGATGGGTCATGAAAATTGGTATCAGAGGAGTTATTTCTACCATAGAGCATAAAACTCTGATCATTTTAACGGCAATAATGTTATGTGTAGTGAGTGTGGTTATCAGTTTAAGGAATCCAGTGTTGGTGTAGTGACCAATGTATCCATACACTAGGTCCCTGACTTCTGATTTCTGAATCAGTGCACGAAAACACAGATTGTGTCTGTGTTTTAAAAAGTTTGATTGTGTTTTCTTGAGTCATCTCACCAGGTATAACTAAATAACCATGGATCACCTATTCTTTATCAAGATTCCGCTGCGTAGACATCCAGCTAGGATTCCTGAGAGAGTACATGATGATGTCCCACCGAGCGATGAGGCTCCGGTGTAGGGACCTTTTACTATGTTGGCACCTTTGGCTGGTGTACCAGCAGCACCACCACCTGCTGGGCATAAGATACTGCCAACTGCACTGGCGGATTGTGCACGCCGACTGAGCGCATTTCATGAGTTCTATTAGCATAGGCATCCGAGGCTTTGAGGTAAGATAGTTTCCCATTCAGATGAGGGATGGCTTGAGGTGGTCGCTAGAGTTTTCCGCCTAGTTGAGACATTATTAGAGCATATGGTGATCTTAGCTACTAGAATTTTTCAGTGAGTGACCGTGAGGATTGTCCACATAGTGACGAGGCTTCATTACGTGGACCATTACATGAGATAGTACCTTCGGGTAGTGTGTTAGCTATAGTATTGCCCATTGGTAAGATGTTACAACTATCGGTACTGGTAGAGGAAACATATTAGCTTAGTTCCTTATGCATGATTCAGCATTAGATACCCCTCAGGTTCTGAGTTGAGAACGACTCACAAGCGACTGAGGACTAGATTGAGGATGTGGCCGAGAGTTTTCTAGAGCATCTATAGCTTTGTCAGGACTACATGTCTGTAGATGAGTATTCATCATGGTGTACCAATCATCACTAATAATCAATGAATACAATACGATCAATGCTTCATGGCTCAGACTTTCGAGCACAGTGTGTTTAAGGATGTTTGAACCAGCACAATTATTCTTTGTATTCCTACTTATGTTGGGGTTCTAGAGAGTACCTTTGTGGTTGAATGTTTATTTGATGAGCAGATACAACCAGTGAATTTTAGTAATGGGAAAATAGGAAACTGGCACCAGTCTCAGAGATTTGGGTTTGTAAAAATATTTTGGGAAGAATAAGTGTTATGGATAGATGAATCTGTAGGGCTGTAGATGTGGAAACAGAGCTAGGAGAGTAGCATGAGGTGGGGAATATTTTGACATGTTACAACCACCCCCTATGTTTTCCTCACCAGGCTCAGGGAACTGGAGGACAGGGGAAGGGAGTAGCTACATATAGTAAATGAGTGTGACCTAAGGGATCTAGAAAGGATTCAAGGTACGATATGTGTCTACTACAAGCTGCCGTATTAATAGACATAAGTACCAATCATACCTTCTTTACATGAATCATGTTCAATACCTTGAGTTTCCATTTAATCCATTGACTTAACCCTCATGTATGGAGATACCATTGGGAGGAGACTCGATAATCACACTTACACCGATGGCGTGATTTGACACTTGAGGTGAGAATTTTGGTTGGAACCTCTTGGTGGCAGAATCGAGGCCTTACGACGTTAGTTTGGGTATGGAATGGACATTCGTAGTTCATACTCATATTGACTATATTAGGAAAAAATATTGTGGTTTCTATACAATGTTAGAATGGGGATCTACTTGGTTGGAGAAAAGGAAAACTAGGTAGCACATGATGGACTCATGCATAGGAGGGTACAACCGATCACTCATGAGTCAAAAAAACTTACCCCTATGGCAATAGGAGTTTTGAGTATTCAGTTTTCAATAGGAGTTCCAGTGCATGGGGATATCTTTTCTAAAGATGATTCCAGGATTACCTCCCCAAAGGGAGAGGGACGTCTTCTTTGGCTAGGTACTACTGGAGATTTGTACCCGACTTCCCTAAGGTAGCGGAACCCTTGTCAACTTTGACAAAAAATGGGGAGCCTTTCCTCTGGATAGAGAAGTTTCAGCAGATAATTTTTTAGCTGAGACAGAGACTGAAAAGTAGAACTACACTACCCATGACCTGGAGTTAGCAGCAGTGGTATTTGTGCTGAAGGTGCAGTGGTATTATTTGATGGGTGAGGGTTTTACAGTCTACCCGAATCACAAGAGTCCCAAGTATATCTTCTAACAGAAGGAACTTAACCTAAGACAATGATTTTGGATTGAGTTCCTCTAGGTCAATGACTTCGAGATAGTCTATACTTTTGGTAAGGGGAACGTTGTAGCAGATGCACTCAACAGGAGATCTGGTACATAGCTTCTAGGTGAGGCGACAGAGCAGCTGGACGCTTTTTAGATTTCCTTTTTGGATCAAGATGGAGAATCTTTTCTACAGTCTCTTATAGTTACTCTCCACTTATTCAATGAGTTAGGGAGGAGAATTGTGGGGATACTGACTGTGAGGCTCTAAATGCTCAAAATCCATAGGACAGGCACCTGATAGATTTTTCTGAAGGTGGGGAGCACATCATTCTTTTCACAGGACGTACCATGGTACCAGTGTCGCTTCAGGAGGAAGTGACGAGGGACTTCCAGACATACCCTCTAGTGTTACATCCATGAGTGGAGAAGATGTACCAGGATTTATGACGATAGCACTGGGGGATGGGAATGAAGAAAGCAGTAGCATAGTTTGTCTCTCGGTGCCTCACTTATCAGCATGTGAAGGCAGAACATTAGGCACCAGCCGGCTTATTTCAGCCTTTAGAGGTCCCAGAGTGGAATTGGGATGGGATATCCATGGACTTCATGATAGGACTTCCACGTACATCGAGGGGTCATGATTCTATTTGGGTGATCGTCGACCGAAAAACCAAGTCGGACCACTTACTATTATTCATAGATAAGGGTTCAATAGAGATCTTGGGACACATCTATGTGCATGAGATTGTGTGGCTGCATGGATTACCCTCGATAATTATCTTCGATCGTGATGCATGTTTTACTTCCCGACCATGGAAGGGATTTCAAGAGGCTTTGGGGATGTAACATCATTTTAGTACTGCCTTCCATCCCATGACTGATGGCCAGACTGAGTGGACCATTAAGAACCTCAAGGACATGCTACATGCTTGCATCCTCAAATTTGGTCATAGTTGGGAGGATCACTTGCCTTTGGTGGAGTTTTCATAGAACAATAGCTATCACTCCACCATTGGGATGGCACCTTTTGAGGAGTTGTACGGACGACCTTGTAGATCACCATTGTGCTGGACTGACCCATGGGATTCAGCACTCATGGGACTAGATATGGTAGATTCTACCACAAAGAAAGTGAAAATAATCTAGGAGCAGATGAATACTGCATAGAGTAGGTAGAAGTCTTATCCCGACAGGAGACAAAGACTTCTGGAGTTTAAGGATAGCGACCACGTCTTTCTACGGGTCTCACCACGACGATGTTTGCAGAGATTTGGACGAGGTAGCAAGTTATCTCTAAGGTTCATTAGACCCTTCTAGGTCCTTTGTAGAGTTGGCGAGGTAGATTACCTCTTAGAACTTCCCCCTTAGTTTCACTAGATGCACGAAGTCTTCCACACATCCTAGATGAGGAGATATGTGCACGACCCTTATCACATCATCGACCACGGCGAGCTGGATGTTGACGATGGGGAAACATTTATAGAGGATCTAATAGATATTGAGGATCGATAGGATTGGGTCCTTCGTGGGTGGTCGATACCTCTGGTGCACGTTTACTGGCAGCATGAGAACATCCAGGAGAGAACATGGGAGTGGGAGGTTCAGATTCATGCTCAGTACCCCCACTTGTTTTCCTAGTTTTTTGGAGTGGATTTTGGGGATGCAAAGCCCTGAGGTGGGGAGAATGTAATGACCCAGAATTTACATGTATTTTTTTAATTATATGGGAATTCTTCGATTTCGTGAAAATTGACGGTGCATGATTCTGAGGCCAGGTGTGACCGGAATGAATCTCTGAAATTTTTTCAGGTATATTCAGTAAATGCGTGGGTGAGTTTTTTTAACTTGTGAATCGGTGGTTGGAATTGAAATCCTAGGACACCGTTGAACTCTCATTGCCGGTATTCTCTTAAGGATATTTTCACCTCGATGCCAGTTAGTCGAGGGGGAAAGGCAGTGTTTGTGTTTTTCGTGAAATAAAAAAATAAAATAAAAATGTTTAACATTTTTATTTGTTGAAACCTCCCATTTGGATGTTATAAAGGTGGCGACCACATGATCTAAAACCTCCCTCACATATATTTTGGAGGTGGGGAGCACCGAACCAAAAACCCCCATTTTAAATTTCTAGTGGTGGGGACCATCCGAACCCTCTTAATAGAAGAAAACCCTAGAACTCCCACATTAATGAAGAGTTAACCCATGTACTCCCTCCACCATTAATTATGCCAACAATTTTTATTTAACTGGGTCAATTTATTGATCCAATAAATTATTCCAACGCACCAACAATATTTATCAAGCCAATTTAAATAATATTGGCACCTCTTTCCTTTGAGAGGATTTGGGTTGGCGAAGGAGAAGGGGAGAACATGGAGAACTACTCTCCAACCAAGAATAGCCCCCATCGAAGAACAATTAACTAAAAAATTGACGAATGAGCCTGGGATCAGGGGTGTGTGGCAGGCGCGATGAATGTCAACATCTTTGAATTCCTTCTTGTGCCAACATTAATGAAACTTCTAGGTAGGGTGGTTTTTTGAATTTTTCCCACTTACCCGTTATTGAAAATTCTTCGTAAATCAAGATGAAATTATAGCTGTTGCTACCACTCTAACATTGAGAGTGTGGGCCAAAAAAACATGGAATGAACTCTCTGAAATTCTTGTGATTAATTTTTGTGTTCTTCACGATAGAGGAGGATGAAAACAAATACTGGTGTAGCACGAGAATGGTGGCTGACACCACGACTGGCCTTTATGAACGGGTTGGCGCAACCGCACCGCCTGAGGCAGAGAACAACAGCTTGTGTCGCGGCAGCGAAAAGAAGATGGCCAGCCGAGCCGGCTGTCAGTGAAGGCGCGGCGTGCCAGAGTGTCGTGCGGAGGGGACGACTGGCCATCCATCCAGGCACCATGGAACACCGCACTGTGGCCCCTGCACTGCCCTGAAGACCCACGACCCCTGTGCTACCCCACAGCCCCCACGCCGCCCGCGGCCGCCACGCTGCCACGCGGCCCCCGCACCGCCTCATGGTCCCCGCGCCGCCCCACTGCCTGGTCGGGCCACCCAGCGCTGGCTGGGCCACCCAAAACAGGCCGGTCTGGACCCAATGGGCCGTGTCGGCCCTAGCCGAGTCAGGCTGGGTTAGACCGGAGCCGGACCAACTTCGACCCATTTCCGCTCTTTTGGCACTGGATGTCTGTTTGACGAACTGTCTACGGTGTTGGAAACCTTGGAGCGAGATGATCTCTTTGGTATACCCCACTAGAGATTTGGATAATGTTGGGGAATAGTTGGGTTGGATCGAGCACGAATCCAACCAAGCCCTCGGGACTAAAAGGCTAATAACAAACAGACCGGGCGTTCGTTTGACACACCATCTATTGCGTTGAGACCATATGATGTGGTATACTTTTGGGATAATTCTTCATGGGACATCATGTCAGTTGGAGTATCGACTAGCGGCTTGAGGAGCGGACCCTCTCGGAGAAGAGCAAGCTTAGTTCGGGAATCCTATAGCTATCTTTGATGACGTACTAGAATCTTGTGTGTGTCTGACGACATACTGACAATGTACTAAGATCCTATGTGGGTTTGACGACATACTGATGATGTACTAGGATCGTGTGTGGGTCTAATGATGTACTGACAATGTACTAGGATCCTGTGTGGGTATGAAAACGTACTGACGATGTACTAGGATCCTGTGTGGGTCTGATGATGTAGTGAAGATGTACTAGGATCCTGTGTGGGTCTCAAGACGTACGAACTAAGTAATAGGATCCTGTGTGGGTCTGACCACGTACCAATGATTTACTAGGATCATGTGCGGGTATGACGATGTACCGATGATGTACTAGGATCCTATGTGGGTCTAACGATGGACAGACGATGTACTAGGATACTGTGTGGGTCACACGACGTACCGACGATGTTCTAGGATCTTGTGTGGGTATTACAACTTACTAATGATGTAATAGGATCATGTGTGGGTCTGACAACGTACTGGGAATGTACTAGGATCCAGTGTGGGTCTGATGATGTACTACGATACTGTGTGGGTTTGACGAGGTACTAAGATCCTGTGTGAGTCTGACGATGTACTACGATCCTCTGTGGGTCTGATGATTTTTTAGGATTTGTCGTGGTTCTCCCTCTTATCATAGTAAGATGATTTAGTAGTTACATCTAATCATATTTACTACTGTACCTAAGGTATACCTGGTGTGAGCTAAGTCCATACCTATGTGGTACTTTCCTTTATGGTAATACCTTGGTGGTATTCTTCTACGTGGTGTACCTGTGTGGTACTTACCTTCGTGGTACTCCTTCCTTTGTGGAAGAGTTGATCTTGGGATTTTGAGTTGTACTTTGTATTTCCTTATGATTGAGATAGGCATACTTAATAACTTAGGTATATGTATGGGAATATACCTAAGTAGGGTTTTTAGTTGATTTCATGCTATGTGGTTTATCCTTTGTGGATTTTGTGAGACCTTGAGGGTCTCGGGGTCCCTACTGAGTATCATTTTACTTACCCCTGCATGGTCTATGCCTGCACCTTGTTGTGTTTGGTGTAGATGGCGAACAACACTGACTGATGATAAGGGTACCGAGATTGGATAGTGCCCTGAGGTGGACCATACGGCATGTCGTTACAAAGAGGAGATGGGCAGACGTAGAGTGCTGAGGAGGCGATTTGTACCTACCCTTCGGGTAGGAACATCAAAGGGTGACCCATTAACTTTCTTTCACTTTATTCAGTTGTATTTTATTTCTGTTGTACATGTAAATATAATTTTGGGCTTATATTTCGGCCCCTCTTACTTTCAGGACCCTTTTTTCTATATAGTTAACTTGTGTTCGTATCTTGCTGTGTGCTTGGTTGCGTTTGATTACAGGATATAAAGGAAATTCCTTCCCAGTTTTAGGGAATATGCCTTTCAGTGCTAGTCATCAGCCCTTGGCCTATGGAAAGCGGGCTTGGGGTAGTCATGGCACAGGCCCTGGGGGACAGGTCATGACAATATCACATTATTATTTTCCATTAGTATATATCTTAATCCCTTCATTGAAGCATCCCTGTAGACCATAATGAGTTCCCCACTTGTTGGTACTATGAGTATATGTAAAGTGATAGGCCTCTTTTCCACTCTTAAAATCAGTATTCATATTCACTTATCTAGAAAAACATTACACAATTCTAATTAAGATTGGTTATATGGTTTTATAATCAATATTATATCTTCAAAAATAATTTCCAAAATTAGATAGACTAAGGAAACTGTGGATATTTGTTATAGATGTTGGTCTGCTCCACTCTTTAATTGCATCTTTCTTAGTAGAATCCACATATATTCCCTTTATAGTGATAACATGCCTAATTAATGATACTTCCTCTTTAAAGAAATAACATTTAAATTAAATTTTATAATGTTTCTCCTTTCATGAAGTCTTCAACACAATATTCAAATACTCTTCATGTCCCTCCTTTTTCTTGGAGTATATCAACATATTATCAATAAATACACCTAAAATTTGTAAAGGTAAATTCTAAATATTAAATTAATTAAATCCATGAAAATTGAGGGAGAATTAGTGAGTAATTAGAGCATAAATATGAAATCATACTGTCCATATATCATTTTAAAGGTAGTATTTCATATATCATCCTTCATCACCTTTAATTAGTGACATCTGAAACGAAGATCCACAATAGGAAAACAATTTTCCCAACATAGTTGATCGAAAAATTAAATTATTCAGGTAAGTGGATAATGGTTATTCATTGTAATTTTTATGAGTTTATTATTATCAATGTGGAGGTGCATTTATCCATCCTTTTTCTTGATGAAGTGGTATAGTGTACTACATGGTGAAGCACTCAGGAAGAGAAAACCCTTGTCCAAATTATCTTGTAATTGCTTCTTATATTTTTCCAAATTAGTGGTGGATATTCTACAATGTGTATTTAATAAACGTCGAGATGTAGGAATAAGTTAAATTTTGAACTCAACCTATCAATTAGGATGAAGACCATGAAATTTTTCTGGGAACACATCTATGTAGTCACTTATAATGGGCAAGTCTTTGAGTGTTATTTCATCCTTCATCTCAATCATTTGATCTAGATATGTTTGATCATATTGAAATAATATTCACAATTTTAGTGATGAATCTATAAAAGATTCGTCCTCTTCATTAAAATTTTACTAAATTGGAGGATTCTATAGGAGGTGAAGATTTATATCCGTATTCTAATAGTTGATGTTGGATTCATATAAATATATCCAATCCATTCCCAATATAGCGTCAAACCCCATCAATGAAAGTAAAACAATATTTATTGGGATGATTAGTCTAAAAAACATTAATTAATGAGGTGTTATATTTTATAGATGAAATGATTTCCCGAATTTCTTTTCTCACAAAAAACACAACCTACATATTTTGAGGTTTTGTTTAAATAGTTCTAATAGACATTAAATATACGATATAATGTTTATAATTAGAATAAAATATTATATTTTGTATTCCTGAATGAGTTGAAATATTACTTGTCACCACATAATTGTCATGGTCCACCACAGAAATTGTGATTTCATATTCCCTACTGTGTTGCCTTGGAGATTATTGCTATTGATTTCCTATCATAACCCTTGTCTTTGGTTAATAGGATAAATAATGTCAATGTTCCTTGAAATTGAAATACTACAATACAAGTTGTTTGTTGATATGAAACTTCTATTATTCTTCCATGTTAGTGGGATTATACATATCTCTTCGATAGTTTTTATCTATATCCCATATCTTCTGTAGTGAAAGCATCTATTGGTTCCCCTTAGATGGTTTCCAGGATGCTTTTTACCACACTTTCAACACATGGGATGTGAGGTTTTTATTATATAATGGAATTTAACTATTGATCCTCTCATATTGAACTCCATTTTCTTATTTTTATCTCTAAGACCACAAGACCCCGTATATTATCTAATCTCTATATCGACCTTAATTTCATAACATATAATCTCTTTATTGTTTTTTTATTTCTTGAATCACCAACACTTTTCATACACTCATCTTTATCATATTAAATAAGTGATACAACTTGATTTATATGTTCATGAAAAATATAGAGGAATATATTTCATGTATTTTGATGATTTCTTTATACACCCCAATAGACTCATCCTCATATTTATTCAATATTTTGAACTCCCTCTCCATCTTAAAATAGATAGTTCAGGTAAAATAATTATTGATATTTTTTATTAAAATCTTATAATTCAAAGGAATCAATTTCCTCTTTTTTACTTTGTGTTCTATATAGTGTCCACCACTAAACAATTTTCCCATCAAAATGACAAACCCCCAATAAATATTTCTCATCTTCTAAGAACTAAAGGATAGAGAATTTATTCACAATGGAGTAAATCCATTATTCTTCCAGAAGGGGATCAAAAGATCCACTGAAGATAGGTGAGCTTTGTGAAGTGAAGGATTCAACTAAAAATTAATATTTAATATATGAATTAGAGATTTCTTCATGATTCAAGTTATTATTCATAACTTAATCCAATTGTTTTAGTATTTTCATCATGTTTTGAGGCCCCATGTTCATTAAATATGGCATTTCGTAGGGAAATCATCACATTTCCAATCAAAATGATAGTTAGAATTGGTTATCATATTTCAATCCATTAACTATGAAAAATAAATACAAATTGGGGGATGAATACAAATATAATAATAATATAAAAATTAAGGGTTGGACATATAAATATAAGCATGTAAATGAATAAAATATCTCATATCTTGATTTCATATGATTGAATCAAGGATATCCATGGTGATAGAATCATCCCTAGGATTTGTACTAAAGTTTACAAGTCCCAATCTCAAAAAATTAAAAAACCATTCTCTTATACCAACTCTAACATCCCTATCCTTTTAAACATATTATTACAATATTTTAATCACAATTTTCCAAAAAATACAAAATAAAGATCATAAAGTCTTGTGTCTCTGGAAGATTAGGTATATATTTGGAAATATTGAAATGAAACTACGAAAAATATTTTATTTAATCACCATAATGAGTTCTTAACTTCTATTGATCTCTTAAATCTTCATTAGAAAACTTTTGGAATACATGAACAAAAAAATGAGTGAAAAATCCTAGTAAAGGAATTTGAATTTGAATAAAACATAGAACATGGGTTAAATGAATAACATGATGACATAAAAGGAATAGAACATGAATAACCATAATGAAAAACAAAATATATGACAAGGTATCATATAATAAAGGAATCATAGGAATGTGGAAAAACATATAACATTAAACTAACATGAGTCAAGGCGAACAACCAAGACTACACCACATGGTATATAAAATCCCATAATGGAAGTAGGTTCATTCCCTATCCCAATAGGAAGTATAATGAGACTAAACACTACCAAATGCATTGTATTTCTATATTGGTGAACCCATAATAACACATTATTTCATATGCATTCCATATGAATACTGGAACAAAAACATTAAGGTTATCCATGAAAATAAATGTGTATCATAATTATGATAGAAGTGGTAAAAATGAACATATCAACAAAGTGTCCATAAAATAATGCATTTAAAACATACATGAAAATTAATAAGGAAAAATGGGCATATAACATGATATTTTAGGTAAATATGAAGTTTAAAGATGAAAAACGTTTTTAATAAACATTAAAAATGAGCCTCATTAATGTTGTTTAAGGAGAAAAATTACAGATTATTTAAAGAGAAAAAAATAGAATAATTGTTTAAATGAAACCATAAATGAACTAAAATAGTTAATCAGGATATAATGGGTTATTTTAGGAAGAAGTTATGGATTAATATATAATATGGTTGATTCTCAAATGTGGGTAATAAATTGGGATGTTCCCTTTAATCAGACTTTCTTATAGAGAGGAATTGAAAAGGGACTCTTATAAAACATGTATTTCATTGTCGAAAAAAGAAGAATTGGTAAAATTAAATAGGTTTTGAAAATACATATATAACATATGAAAATTATATAATAATAATTAGTAATTATTTTAAAATAAAGAGATATTATGCGTATCTTGAAGGAGAAATGAATGTTCAGTGAGAATCCATTAGCTTATGTCTAAAACAGTTCTGTACTAGATATTAACATCTTGGATAATCTAATTAAGACCATAAAATAATTAATTGAGAACCTTTTTTAGATATATTTTATTTATTATAACTTAATTTTATTCATTTAAACCATTTTTAATGATTTATAGTATTCAATTTTGTTGCTCGGGGTTGTTCTTTTTCTTGGTTTTCATGATCGGTTCAGTTGTATATGATTATGGAAGTTCATTTAAATTGGGTATATTTATAAATAATTGAAGCTATACATTATTAATGAAATTCCAGGAGATGAATTTTTATTGTATATCCTTTTTTTATATTGGTTTAGGATGATTAATTATATAAAAAGTTAATGATAATCATTTTGATTATTTTGGCGGTTCTTTGATCATAATGAACTAGATTCATTTTTTATTTAGTATTATGTTAATATGTATGTTCTAGAACATAAACAGGGTTATAAAATAAATATTAAATTATTTTTCAACTATTATAATTGTTTCATGATATGCATTTAAGTTGGTAATGAAAAATGAAAACATGTCATCCATGAAGGTGGTGAATCGACACCTTGGAGACGATGCTGCCTTTTTTTAGAATAAAATAGAGTGGAAAATTGTTTTGATGGTGAATTACTAAAATAAAATGAAAATATATATGTATATATATGATAATGAATTTTTAATTTCAATTGGAAATGGGGTGGTGAAGATAGTATAAAAAATAAAATAAATTTGAAAAGAAATTAAAATAAAATGAAAGGGGATTTTACTACATGAATTTCTCCTTCTTGAAAACCTCCTTAGGTAAAAGGCTTTGGTATATTTTGAGAGCAAGGGATATTGGAAATGGGGGGGGGGGGGGTTGACAAAATTATTATGAGTAAATTTAATTAGGCTTAATGCTTTAGAGTTTTCATGAGAAGAGGTGGTGAGGGGAGGTATTTATATGGGATGAGAGGGGTGTTCTTCACTATTTTATCCATTATTTATAATTTTGGCTCTAGAATATCAATAGTTCGAACCTTATCACTAAATATATTAACATAATAAATGATATTTTGATATTTTGGTCTTACATCAGCCATATATCATCAATTACATAATTATTTATGTATTTGTTAGATACCGTAAATTACCGAATTTCACTATTCCCCAAAATTCAACTATTTGATAAAAATCCCAAAAATTAACTCAGACCATTTGTTTATGTGTATAAATAAATAATTTAATCCATTTTATAAAAATAATTTCTGAATTATATTAAATTATGTTTTAAAAAAACCATTTATTCAAAAAAATACTGATTTTAAAATTAAATCCAATTTTATTAAACAATGGAAAATTATGTATGGTCGCATAAAATTATCTTATAATTATTATAAAAAAAAGATTAATTCATGGATAGATTTTATAAAAATATATTATCTCTTAAATCATTAAATTAATTAAAAAATTATTAATAAGTAATTATGTTTTATAAAAATTGAAAACGCTAAATTTTTCATTATAATGAATTTGTTTACATACACTATGTTATTAATATATCATTTTTATCATTTATAAGATAAATAATTTTTTTTACAATTTCATAGGTGAGGTTACTATTTTAGTTTTATATTTCTATTCCAAATGTTCAAATTATTATTCCCAAGTTCATGTTATTATTCCATTGGTATATGTTCCCTAACTTCTAGAAATATCAATTATTCAATTCATTATTCATTTAAAATGTTTAGATTGTGTTATATATGTGTTTTTATGTGATTTTTATGATATGGAATAATTATAAGATAGTATTTTCCATTGAAAAAATTTTGGGTTGTTACATAAATTATTTCAAAATTAAAAGTATTTCTGAAATTATTTATGTTCTAAAAAATTGGGTTTCAAAATGAAAGGGATATTTTCCTATAAAAATGTTTTAAATTAATTTTTGAAGATTTATTTATATGTGTTAAAATTTATATTATAGAAAAATTATTTTCATCAATTTAAATGTTTTAAAAATTGTTTTTAGTGAAAATTTATTTTACTCAAGAAATTCTACATGTGACTTAATATTCAAAATAATCCTCCATATTTGAAGATATACAATGAGTTTATCTATGCCTTACAAAATATATAACCAAATGATTGAATTTTAATTTTTTCTATGAATAGTTTATGATAATAATAAATGGGTTTTTATGAAACTCATTTCTCTTCCATGGTTTATAGCATGATAGAATGATTATGAAACCCACTTATTTTCACTGGTTTTTTCTATGATAAAATGATAAAATGATTATGAAACATATCTATTTTACATAAATTATAATTTAATGAAATGTTTATGAAACCCATTTCATTTCACTGGTTATGATATAGAAAATATTTTATGATCTTGTGGAACAAATACATATTTTTTTAGTTTTTCAAAGGTGGGACCTATATCTCTATCCAATGAAATCAGGGAATATTTATATCTCATGAGATAGATATGAATATGACATAGATTGATCCAAGTTTAGTAAGGTAATTCTTCTACTATGATGGAATAGGGAGTGAACCCTGGCTACAATGATAGTTTAGGGATTGAATCCATACAATAATGATAACCTTGATAACGATCCTTGACTACTATAAAATTATTTTCTATACTTATTTGTATTTCAAAATTATTTATCTTATTCCAATGTTATGTTATAATTCCTTATATAATTGTATTTCTTTTTGATTAATGTCCTATGACCTTCCAATCATTATTCCATTACTCAAGATTCTAATGTTTTATATGTAATGTATTATTTTAATATGTTATTATCTTGTTCTCATACCCTTATATTTATGTTATTTTTACATATCTCCCTTTATTAACCTTCTTATGCATTTAATCTCACTTTTTATTATGTTTCCTTTCCCAATGTTATGAAGAATATTTTTAATTAGGGTATGTTTGTGAAGGGATATAAAGGGGAAAATCTATATCATAGATGTTGAAGATCTTTAACAAAATTAGATGATTGTGTTTCATTTTTCCAAAGGCATTAAACTTTTGTGGTCCCTAGGAATATATGTGTGCAATTTAATGAATATTCATCTAAAAAGAGGAAATATCCATGTTTGAGAATCCTTGGTGACTATAGAGTTGATGTGGAGAACAACATATCATCTAAATAAATATTTTCAATCTAAACAGACTACCAAACCTCTTAAGGATATGTTTTGAGCTTGTGTTATATTTTGAAAATTTTATTGGAAAGAAACATTCAATATTACATGTTTTCTTATAAGTATATTTATTGATCCTTGATTAAGACTTAAACACATGTGGTGTTGTATGGGTGGCCATGCCAATCCATATAATGTTGGATTTAGGTGGAAAAGATTTATTATTTTGACCATGTCTCATCTAGAAGATGTCTGAGATAGTGATTCTAACTCAGATATGTTTAATGATATCATATAGTCTTTGTATGTTTAATTTTAACCATATTTATAATTAACTGAAGTTTCAATTTTGTGGTCAGGTGTTTCCCTAGGTTTCAGTTTTACTATTTCATCATATTATGGGTAAGCATGGGATGCCAGTTGAATGTTTTTCAAATTGTTTCATGTTATTGTGTGTTTGAGGAAGGTAGAACATCAGTTAGAGTTTCCAAAATAGATGAACTCAACCCATGATGTTTTTTATGTTTCCTAGTTGAATATATAATATCGAAACCCATATAGTCTATTGTATTGGAAACATGTAGAGATAAGTGTATATAACATCATCATGAAGTAGTATTTTTATATTGTGGTTCACCACAACTTGATGCTATATAGAAAATTGACCCCATTAGTTTATGTTCTCTAGAATAGTGTTTGTGATATGAATGAGGGACGGCGGTAGTAATTTGAGGTGGGTGAGTTATGACCTCACTTATTTTATTCTTATGGGTATATATCACTCTCTAGTGGAAGATAATGGCATGGTGACAAGTTTGTGACACCCACTGGGTAACTATTAAGTCTAATTTTGATTTTTATTTACCACTTGTTTTTTTCATTGAGTTACTGAGTGCTAGAGGGTTTAAAATGGGGGTTTGGGGAAGATATAAAAAATTGCGTGATTAGTGCATGGTTTTTTTCACATTGTAAATGACCTTACGAAAGTCCTATATTTTTGGAAAGTGTAGTTTTACATGATTTAAGAACCATTTTAAAAACTCAGAAACACCCAGGGTGACCGTTTAGTGCCTTTTTTACTATTAAATGACACCTTCATGGTTGGTTCATTGGTTTTCTAACCATGCCCCATGACCAAGCCACATAAAATGTGTGTTTTACCATTATTGAATCATCAATTTATTATGTAATGAGCCCACATTTTATTTCCCCAACATGTGAAATCCATTCAATTATATTTGAATCTCTCCATATCCTTTGATGGTGATTTCTTCTTGGAATCAATATTGTTTTTCCATGAGGAAATTAAATGTTTTATTTTATTCTTTTTCATTTATCCAACTTCTTTAGAGTTTATCAATTTCCATGGAGATTTGGAAACTTGCACAGCTGGGATGGTCGATCATAAGGTTTTTATGATTTTTTTCGTTTGATATATTATGTCATATTTGTTTCAATGATATTTATTTCTCTCCTAGTTGGTTTTCATCAAAGGCTATGATTTGGGAATTGAATCCATAATAAGTGTCTATATTTATGCCTTGAATTTCAATTTATAATATCCATTCATTTATTTTAATTAAATTTCAAAATTTCTAATTTATGGAAGATATTTAACCCATGTTTATTATTCTTGATGCTTGATTTTTTAAACTGGGTGATTTAAATCAGGGTTTCCAAAGGGTGTATCTTGTATTCACACAAGGTGTTAGATAAAATGGATCTAAGGGATTTGAATTTATATAAAGCATCACTACCTTGCATTGTTTTTGATGAAATTGGTTTTAATAGATAAATATGTTATTTTGGAAATATTTAAGGTTTTAGAAATAATTATTAGACAAGATACTGACAATATGATATGTAATCATTCTTGGTAAATTCGATTATCTAAAAAATGAAATATATGTGAGAAAATGAGTACTATGTAATATGTGATATAATTATATATGGTATATTATTGTTATATTTATTTCAAAATATTATATGTCACACATATAAACACTAAATATAGTTATTATGGTTTATATATATATATATATTAAAACTACATCACTAAATAAACAATCCAATACTAAGAGTAGATTATTGTTTCGGTCTGCTTAACCACCTAAATTAACAATGCAATAAATTTATATCAAAGAAGAAAATGGGGATTTAATTGCTTAAAATAAATGATATAAATAAATATTTATTTATTTAAGTTTATTTTAAATAATTTAAATATCAATATTCAATTTATTGGTTGAGATATAAAAATCATTTTGTGCAATATCAATAAAATATGTTCATTGTTGATTTCATTATTAAGGATCACAAATCAAAAACCTATATAATTTAACAATAAAGTTACAAATAATTATAAAAAATTAATTTTATTATCTTTTATGATCACGTAATTATGAACTTTTGGTTAATAATGAATAAGAACTTTGTTATTATGAAACAATTTCAAAATGACTAAGATTAATTGATCCCTATGTTGAAATTTGATAATGATAGAAGTTCATATTGAGAAAAAGAATAGAACCGTTATATAAAATATTATAGATATGAAAAAGGTTTTTAAATAGTATATTAATATATATATTATTGTTTCACATGATTTTTTGGTGATTTTTACTAATATGATAAACAAGGTTTGGATTTTTGTGCTCTAAATTCTGATTGTTTGAGACACATTATATATTATCTGGAATGTTACATTTGAATGGTGTAATATTGGTTTAATACCCCATAAATATTATATATTTTATTATAATTTAATTCATGGGATATAATAATAAAAACCATGTTCTCATTATAACATTGAAATTAACTAAAGTGTTACCCCAATAGTGTGATTTTTTGGTGCCTCAATATTTGTTTTTTGAATTATGATTTTTCTATAAATTTGTTTTATATATGTTTGGTTAATTCTGCACTTTTATTTTAATATGAGGTATTCTATCAATGATTAATTTTTTACCATATTAAATCCTTTAAAAATATTTTATTCTTTAGGGTGTTTATTTCTTGATAGGTTTATTGATTACTCAATGCTCCTTTTATTGAGTTATATTATTTAATATTGAATAGTTATTCTCCATGATTGGGTTACCTAACCTTATATTTTGATATAAGTTAAATTATCTTTATGTAAAGCTATAATTAACTTTAAATGAAATACTTTTTTCCTTCATAAATCTCTTCTCAAAAAGTATATCATTGTTAAAAAATTATTCTCATTATATTTAGTGAAAATTTACCATCCTTATCCATATTTTCTATTCCCACTAATATTCGTTATAATAAATTGTTGCCAAATTATGTATTATCTTATTTGATATAAATAATTAACATATCCTATTTTAGAATTTAATTTTTTATACTTTTTATGAAATGATATTTCAATAATTTATATTTAATAATATCATATATGTTATCCTTAATGTTTTTATATAAATCCACATTTTCATGGATACCATTACATATTTTTCATAGATCTTTTATTGAATATTATTTTAGAAAGTATTTTTTCAATAACTTTACATCAAATTTTCAAAAAATAACTTCGGAATATGACCCATAATATAATATTTATGATGATGTTGAAAATTATTTCTAAAGAGTCTATTATATTTTCAATTTTATTTTTCATTATATAATCAAAATAGTCTACCATAGTGGGACTTATGCTTCATGATACATAATCAATTTTATATTATTATATTTATATTATTGGGATAATTTAATCATAATATCATATAAAACATATCTGGATCCATTCTTCGGTGGTACATTATAAAGAATTATATTTTTAAAGTTGTTTTCCATCTAAGGAAACATATTTTTAATTTTTTGTTACCCTAGTGAAAAGATCTATTAAAACAAAAAATTTAATTTCTGTAATGGGTTATAATCATGTGATACTATTTTTCTTATTGTTATTGTTTTAAATTTTATTTATATTTGTTAGCTCTATATTGGTGATAATTCACTATTAACCTCACAGGTTATGTGTTGATATTAAATATATTCATTATTATTGTATGGAAAATTATTTAAAAATTAGACTATGAGTTGATTAATTTTCACATGTGGTGAATATAATATTGTTAATTTGTAATTAGTGGGTTTTAATTATAGATACCCCCTCGGTGCATCAATAAGTCTCCTGAGATAAACTATCTTGGGTATGTTTTTGTATATATCCCTAGAAAAAATATTCCCCAAAATGGGACCTTGATAGAATGATCATAATGTATAAAATCATTATGTATTGCCTTAGGTCATGTAATTAGAAATATAGAATTTTATATTTTATCACTAATTAAACTATTATTATTTCCCATGTGATTTATTTATTTCCATTATTATGTATGGATATATAATTTTATAATTTTAATTATATTATTGAAATATATTTTATTATATATTATTGTGATGTTATTTATGATTATCTTATGACCATTTATGATACATATTTATTATCAATCATATTTATTGTCATATAGAATTTAATCAATCCCCTTATTATGTTTCTTTTTCTCTAGGTTACAATGATAATTATTACTCATGATACGCCTGATTTGATAACTCTTATTAATTATTTTTTTGATTTATTGAAGTCATAATATTTATTATGTAGTTTCATACATAGTGGAAATACAATTACCATTTTTTGATAAAGAGAAGGGCCATATTAGATTATGATTTTTTATAACTATATAAATACATAGCCCTAAAGGGTCTTAGGAATATAGATAATATAATTTTTTTTAGAAATAATATTTTTCTTTAGTAATGTTTTGGAATCTATAGTTGGTATAAATTTCCATATGTAAATTTATTATTTCTAAACTAAACTCATTGGTGATTTTTTAGGGATCTACCGATGGTATTATAGAAGGTCTTAGATATATTTAGTGGTTAGGATGTATGTCAAGGATAATAGAACAGTAGATATGTTAAAGTTGATCATAACAACCAAGGTATTTATCAGTAAATTCTTTTCTTAAAGTAATTCTGAATATTTTAGGAATTATGATATGATATATTTAGTGAAAAACCAAGTTATTTATCTATGGGATAAGTCTAATTACTAGATAACATTATGAAATTTTCATAATATAGAAATTCTATGGTTTTTATAGAAATATTTTATCTATCAAGATAATATAAGTGGCTGTATTTTTTTGACCATATGTATATAGGTATAATAACCATGAAAAGGATATGTTGAGTATTATGTCAATCGCCGCATTGTGCATGAAGAATGTTCTGAATTGAACTCCTAGTTTAACAATCCCAAGGGATATTTTTTGGTTAATCACATTCTAATTACAAGCCACTAAAAATGACTTATTTTTACAAAACCCAACCTAAAAACATAGAGTAATATGAGAGTGGTATTGTTTAATGCAAAAAATAACATATAAATTACGAAAAAGAAGTAATTTTGAGGTTGAATTTGGTAGGTAATTATCTTAAAATGATCTTATTATAGTGTTAATTATTTGTCACTCATGATTAACTCATCTTGGTTTCAGTAACTGTTAAAGCCCAATGGACACACATTAAGAATTGATGCCATGAAAAATGCATACATTTTCTTAATGAGAAACAAATTTAGATAAGAAAATGTTTTATAAATCATATGATTACACTGAACTAGATATAAAATATTATTATTATTATGAAAATAATTGAATTCACAAACAAATAAATGATGAGAAAGAAGGTGTATCATAGATATCCAGGTGAAAAAATTAATGAATGAAGGAATGTTCAATTTTAAACATGTAAAAAATGTGGGAAAAAGAACTTAAAGAAATTCTTTCAATGAAATGAAAGACATTTTTTGGTTGACAAATGAAAAATTATAAAAACTAATTATGGATAAAAATTGATTTTAATTATTAACGTAAAGTATTAAAAAAATGATTCCTTTTCAATAATAAGATATTAAGTTAGGATACTAATTGCGAAATATATCATTAGTTATATTTATCTTTTAGATACCCATAAATAATTTTTTTAGTATTCTATAGTTAAAACTATAAGGGTGAAATTTATTAAAGGGGGTAGAATTTAAAACCATAATATATAAAATTTTATTTTACTTTATAAAAATGTGTTTTATAAGCTCATTTATATGAAACACTAGAAAACGAACACGATCATTATATAATCATTATTATGTTTCCTTAGAATTATAAGATAAAAATTTAGGTAACTTAATTATGAAATATTTTTATAAATAGAATCAATATTCTTTTTTAATAACATAAAATTGATATATTAAATTACAATAACTAAATAAATAATAATAATTATTTATTTAAATAATATTATTTTTGAAATTTCATTTTTATATGTTTTCGAGAAGAATGTAAATATACTATATATGAAATATATATTTGATATATGATAATTAACTGAGAGAAAAATTTATTTTTAATAGTTATTTTAAAAAAATTATATTTTATTATTATAATTGCATTAATTATATTATTCTATTTATAATTAAATGACATATTGAAATATTTTTGAAACTTAACTTCAGAAAATAAACACAAATTTTAAATTTTTCATGTAATTATTATCTCAAGTATACAAGTTGGGGAATTTTCTTAAAATTGTTTTGAAGTGAATTCTGAAATATAATATCTTTACCAAAACTACATCTTTTATGAATTATAATTACACTATAAATACACATATGTTTAGAAAAACCATTAATTTTTTACAAATTTATATATTCAGTGATAATATAATTTTTTAATTTACATTCTGAATTTATAAAATAATTTTTTAAAACTTTATTAATATATGTTTTACTTTCCTTTAAAATAAAATATATTTTTTTATTATAATATTAAATATAATATAGGTCATATTAAGATTTGTATTTATATGAATCTAACATAATTTTTATACTTTTATAAGAACCCAATTTTAATCATTAATCTAAAATTAATTAATTATTTTACTGTAATCATAAAATTTTTCCATTGAAAATACAATATCACTATAACTGTTTCCTTAAAGATAAAATTTTTTAATGTTAAATATGAATTTTCCTAAATATATATTTAAATATATTTTACATGATAAAATAGATTTTATAAATGGAATATTCAGGTACGAATTTTGAAACTATTTCCATTTTATTTTATGGAATAATTGATTTAATTTGTACAACACTTGTTACCCTGATAAAAGTGAAAATTGTAAAATAAAGAAATATTGGGTAAAAGAGCATGAATTATTTTATATGATTATATTTTCATATTTAATATACTTTCAACCATATATAATCCCCCACAAAATTATTTTTAATTATTAGATAAACATTACATGTGTAACATGTACTCACTTTATACTAAGTTTAAATATATTAAAAATTATAGTTTTTAAAATAATAAAATGGGCCTCTCACCACCACCTCAATACCACTCAAAAATTATATTTTCTAAGAAATTAAACTTATTCATTTCATATTATATTGAAATTAAACTATTATTCATGTCCATACAATACTAGTGTTCGTTTAGGATTATATTTTTGAATGATATGATATAATGCTTACATAACAATATCACATATTTAAAAGTAGACACTTATACATTATATCCATTTTATGACCAAAAATATAATTTAAAAAGAGTGATGTTTTCTATTAAAGACATATAATCATATTTTTAAATATTACAGTCCTTCTCTCTATTAATACTTAAATACCATTTAATTATTTTTTATTTTATAGGATGAGAAAAAAATTATCAATAAGGGATTTAAATATTGAATAAATCTGTTAGTATTGTGAAAAAAATTAAAATCAATGTAATTTTTACATTTATAATTAATGTTCATTGATCATAAAAAATAAAAAATGTCCACAGTAAAAAATATCACCCACATTTTTCTCAAATGAATCCTTTAAAACACATATTATGGAAATTAAAAGTCTTTTGGCATCTTAGAGTATCAAATTCAGATTCCATTTTAAACTTATGTCACAAATAACTAGATTCTAGATGAATCTATAGCAGAAACACTTTGGTAATTAAGTCATTATTTTTTTAAAATAAAACACACATCACCAAATTCATTGAAGTTATTTTTGGGTTCACCTTTTATATAATCCATTACACTCTGACCTATCGCTATCTTGGCATACCCAACATAGAAGTTGTATCGAGCTCTCCTATGAGCAGTAATGTGGATCCGCAGTTCCTATAATCTATAGAAGGCTCAACCATTTAACATAAAATGAATAACTATCATATATTACATTTTACTCATGAACCATTTCATTTTAAGTTCTTTCAAAAACTCTTATAAAAACATATGGATAACACATATGGATATTAAAACACACTTTTCTTTTAAAAATAAATGTTTAAATTTTATAAAATGTGAAAAAATAATATTTTTTATTTGAAAAAAATAACCCAAAAAATATAAAGGGATCTAAAAATAATTGAGGTATCATGATGGTATGATATTCCATGAATTCATTATATGTAACAAATATATTCTTATTTAATGTGGAAAAAAGTGGATCTTAAAAATAGTATTCTTATATAAAAGTACCTTAACTTGAGTATCAATCATCATATTTGTTAATTATCATCTGAAATAAAAAAAATACTTAATAATTTATTGATAACATTTTAAGGTTAATTATTTCATCATTTCAATTAAAACTATGTTATATAAAATTAAATAATCAATTAAATTTACGTTATTCATTTTTACGATATTCGGTTCATATATCGGAAATAACTACGGTAGGATGACTATGGTCAAATAGGTCATTATTAAACCATATCAAAAATATTTTTCCTGAGAAAATAATAATTTTATACAACAAGTAAACTTTAATAAAAAAATTAAACATGGTTGTGAAAATGGACTATATTACAATCATTGAAATGGTAGGTCATACGTACATATGTGTAAGTTTAAGATTAATCATCAATCTTTATGGAAAGAAAATAAGTATTATTATATAATTAGTATATTATAATATCATAAATATCACATTAATCCTTTAAATATACATATATATATATATATATATATATCATCCATGTTATTGTTGGTGAAAAATGAATCACATCGCTTCATGAAGGCTGTAGTCCACAAGTACGCATATACGAAATTATTTTTTTATATGAATGGAAATGTAATAAGTTTAATGATATATTATAATTAAAAAATTATTAATATTTCATGAATATAATATATAAATTTCAATTACATCATTATATGAATCAGAAAGAGATGGTGATGGAAAACGAATTACATAAGTCTGTGATGTGGAAGTACTCCATACAAACGAATGATGGTTTTGTTTCCCATTTGATGGAAGAGTAAAAAGATATAGGTTGTTACAATAACCTAAAAAACATTAGTAAATGGAATGTATTTTTTGGTATTATATAATCTTGTTCAATATATATTTGATGATGGTTTATTATGAAATAAAATATAAATCCTTGAATTAGAATGATACATTTTCTTCAGACAACCTCCTTTTATCAACACACTATGACCATTAGTGTTTTGTTTATGAACTAAATATGTTATATAAAAAATGGGAAAGGATTTAGGAAGGGATATGAAAATATATTAATTAATCCAAATAGGGTTTTAATTTTGAATTAAATGGTACAATAAATAGCCTTTTATAAAAGAGGGGTGGGGAACTTTTATAATTTCTAAAAATATTATATTAATATAAATTAATTTTCAATAAAAAAACATGAAAAGACGTTTATTTTGAATATATGATGATTATTGATAGAAATAATCCCATGAAATTAAAATTAGATATCATTTCACCACATTTTTACCAATAATAATTAAATTTTAACCCATAATTAACCAATTTTTCACCTACCGCGATAATAAAATTTTTTATACTTTAAGGGAAAATATAGTTACTATAAATGGTAAAATGGTAAATTAATTTTTCATTGTTGATATTATCATACATATCATATAGTAAGGGCCAAATATCAGTTAATTATAAATTTTATATCATTTTATAAAATATTATTTATTATAAAATTTCATTAACATATTTTTTAGAATTGTTCATTACATTGACACAAATAATATAAAAGAAAAAGTAAAATTTGAGAAAATAATTTTATTAAGTAATTAAAAAGTAATTTTACCCATGAAAATTCATGGATGACATTATCATAATAGATATTTTTGATATTGTTAATATCATTTATTTTAACTTTCAACTAATTAAATAATTACAGCATCATCGTTATATAACAATTAAGTTACTTATTTACTAAGTAAATAATATAAACAAATTAACATGATAAATAAAAATACTTTAGATTTAAAATAAATATTTTGAACTTAACATAACCATGGTTAACCCTATGATAAAAATATATGTTTTATTAATAAAAAGTTTGTGACATTTTTGGATTTTCATTTAAAAAATATTTTTGATGTTATAATCACACCTAAAGGTTAACAGAATGTCATATAAATGAATAATTTATTATTATTGATTAAATGGACTGATAAAATGAAATTAAGTAATGTGTTGGGGTCATTTTAAAATCTGTGTTATTTTATTTTTAACCATAATTATTTGATTTACTGTTACACCCTCAAGATTTCGTGAAATATTTTTCTTAAATAAATTTAATATTTTCCTTTTTTATGAATCAATGATTCTACTATGAACCAAAATAAATGATAAGTTTATCTTTTGATATAGAATACTGATTTTATCTTGCTATAAAAGCAACACCAAGTTTAAATGAAATTCCACAAATAATTAAAATAGTATTATTTAATATGAAAGTTCTCACCTAGCCGTTTGAATAATAGGTAAGAAAAAAATTATCTAAAATATGTATATATGGTATAAATATTATTATATATTTAATTATTTTTGAACCAGTTAATGAAAAAATAAAATAAAAACACTTGTAACACAAAGGAAATAATTTTTTTAAAAAACTAGTTTTATACATATAAATTCATTTTACCTCAATAAATTAAAATAATCAGTTTTTGTGAATGAAATTGATGAAATTTATATAATATATATTACTTCAAATATTTATAAATAATCATATGTATTTTATAGAAAATAGATAAATATAAATATGATTCTGCGCCTAAAAATATATTTTTCAAAAAAAAAAATTTGGTCAACTTTTTCGGTATAGTTAATTTAAAAATATTTTTTCACACTTTTTTATAATTTATATTAAAAAAAGTTTCATTTTGGAACATGTAATACTAAAATTATATTATGTTTTTTTTCTCTGAAATTTATTTATTTATGAATAGTGAATAATACCGAATTTTATTTAAAAACTAAATTTCCATTTAAATAAATTATAATGTGTAATTATTTGTAAAATTAGTTTCAAAGTAAAATGAGCTCAATTATAAATATATTAATACAACTTTTTTTGATGGAATAAATTTCATATGGGAATTATATATAAAAACATTGTAAAATTTTGAACATTTTTGCATCAAAAACCTACTTTCTCTTCACATCCTTTAGATTAATTTTTAGTTTATCTCAACAACTTATGATAATGGAATTTGAAAATTTTATTTCAAATTTTGAATATTGTTAATTTATATTTTCTAATAAGTTCAAATTAATTTTTTCCAAAAAAATTTCGTGAAAATAGTTAAAATTATTTTCCTCAATTAAGGTTAAAACAAGCTTTTCTACATTATATGTGTTTGTATTGAAATGATTTTTACACAGAAATTAGATTTTGAATTAGTATAAATTGTTTAATATATAAAATAAATAGATATAAATTATATAATAAATTTCATTTTATTTTTATTTTTAAAGCTTAAATCACCTAGGTAAATAAAAAGATATAAGTTATTGAGGTAAAAACTAAAAGGAAAAATTGAGTAAACATAAAAACTATGGAACCACATGATAAAAATGAATTTTTTAATGGAGTATTTTCTCGAGCAAATAAACCCTCCCCTACCATATGGACCTATTTTTTTGGAACATAAGTGAAGGGATACCTCCCAATAGTGAATACTTTTGGGAATATATAACAATGCCACTCTTCAATTATAAAAATGCACTCATTATCATAACTTGTTGAAACCTTCAAATATCTTTTCTTCATCCATGACCTACCTAGAAAATTTATCAAATTCCCTCTACTCAGACCAGAAGATTTTTTTTTATATAAATCAATACCAATAATCCTATAGTGAAAATGTAATGAGAAGACCCGATAAAGATGTATTTTCCTTCAACGAGATTATTTATTTTATTTATTTATCCACATTATTATATAATTATTATACCATAATTATATAATGAAATATGTATCTTATATATACTTACATGTTTATATTTCAATGGTATGTCCTATAAATTCACACACTTACATCAAATGGGTTATTAAATGATCATTCATGTAAAAGTAAAATTCTGCTTCCCAAGCCAATGCAATTATTTATTCCATTAAAACCTCTCAAAGTTAGAAATAATGATGGATTTATATTTTATATGTGATATTAATAATATTTATTATTTTATTACGATTATAGAATTACTATATCACACATAACATCATGATTGATATTTTGTGGGAATACTTTAATGTCATTCATGTGTACGGAATATAACCACCTTTCGAAATAATGTGATTAATTCACACATTACAAGGAATGTATTAAGGATGGGTTTAATAAAAATATATGATAGATATTAGCTACCAATGATAATTTAATATATATATATCACATAATATTATTTATTTCAATATAAAAACAAAATGGAAACAACATTTATTCTTATGTACGACTTACAATCTCGAGAAATAGTGTATTTCATTTCCTATTACATAATATTTTAGACCATATAAATATGTATATATATTTAACATATATGATATTTATGTCATTTTTACATTTCAGATATAATTAAACCATTATCAATTTAATATTACCAAAAATATAAGAAGTCAAAACATATATGAATGAAAAATTGATTATTAACTGAAACATAACTTTATCTTGGAATTGTTACTAAATTGTTAATAAAAGATTCACAAGAAAATAATATATGGTATGATATATATAAATATGATTGTATAATAAATTTATAATAAACAAATATTCATTATACATTTGGTTTCAATGAGTATGATGGATGTCCAGACTTAAGGTAAGAGGGGTTTTAGTCTCACATTTATTTCTGATAGATTTATTTCATATTCACCACTCATTATTTTGTGTGATTTATATACTTATCTAAAACATTATATATCCAAAATATACCTCATTTAATGGTAATTTATTTTTTTTATTGATTTTAGTCTTTCATGGTGTTGTGATTTAAAAGTTTCTCAAGTAGTAAGGGATTTTGTTTCAATTTTCCTTCTTTCAGATATAAATTTTGTTATGCACCTATATTCTTTCATAAGGAGTATATATAGTTCCATTGAAATGTAAAATCATTAATTTATGTATCCTTATTATATTTTATGTTTGCATTCACATTAAAGCTTTATGGTTCTTATAATTCAATATTAATAAATTTGTAAGACTTTTTTTGTTAAAATATCATCACTTATCATGATTGTTTATGATAATGCTTCAAATGATAAAATATTATATTTTAACTCCTCATGAACCCATGTATTTATTTATCCCCTAGTTAATTGTGATATCTCTAAATAATGGTACAATTTTCTAACTTTTTGGTACATTAAATTGTTAATAAATATTGTTTAATAAAATGTGCTTTATTTCTCTCTTCATCCGGGAAACTATATTATTCCAAACCATATTTTTTAATAAAGTTTTCAGATTTTTTTTAATATTTTAAAATAACTTTTAAAATATTAAAGGATATTTTTATCATTAAATTGTTTACATCATTCATAAATATTTATTTATATGGTTTTAATGTTATTTTCATAGAAAATGTTTTCCAAAAAGGTTTTATGTTTTAAAAAGGGGTTTTAAAAGAGAAAAAAATATTTTCCTCAAAAAATGTTTTAAATAATTTTAAAATATTTCATTATATGTGTTAATATTTATTTTAAAATTAAAAAGATTTCAAAAATTAATTATGTCTAAAAAATAGTCATTCAAAGAAAAAATGATAATTTCTAAAAAAATATGTTAAATCATTTTTAACGCTTACTTTATATTTTTTCAAGGTTATTTTAAAATAAAAAGGTTTTAAAATGTATTTCTGTCCTAAAAGGTAATTTTAGAGATTAAAATATTCTATACTTAAGGAATTTTTTAAATCATTTTATTTATTCATCTATAAGTTTTCATGGTTATTTTCAAAGAAATAGTTTTTCAAAAATATTTTAATTTTAAATAATAATTTTTCTATGCAGAAAGGTTATTTTACTCAAAAAACGATTTAAATCATTATTCATTAATACATCATAAACATTTAAGGTTATTTTATAATAAAAGTTATTATTCTTAAGAAATTCCGAAATAATTATTTCAAAATTATTTTCCATCAAAGAACACATCCTTTGATGTAACATCTGCTTCACTAGGGATATATACCAATGATATTATTATTATTATTTTGACTGGTTTATGAAGATTGGATGTTTATGAAAGCAATTTATATTCCATGGGTGATATTATTATGAAATTCATATAACATCAATCTCTTTTAACATGTTATTATTTAATCAAATGAATAAATGATTATGAAACTTTTCTCATTTCTACATTTTATGATATGATAAAATATTTGTAAAACCGCTTTCATTTCATAATCGATGATAAGATGAATTTTTTTATATGATGGAACTTGTAAATATGGATTTCATTATGTGATGCGTGGGACCTACATCTCTCTCAAATTCACTAGATAAATATTTGTATCTCTTGACATGAAATTGGGAAACAAGTCGATCAGTGCAATCCATAATGATAAATGTGTGCATCCTAATCCATGATGGGAAGTTGGTGCATTCGAATCCACAATGGGAAACATGACCATCCTGATCCAAATTGGGAAATGGGTGTGTCTTGATTCAAAATTGAAAAAAGTGTTTCCTAATCCAATATGGGAAAGAGGTCCATCCTAAACCACTTTGTTAATGGTTTTGGTAGTTAACCATTATCCATGAACTGGTTTTCTATATTCACGATGGATAGACACTCTTATGACATGAGATTATGGTTCATGATTTATTTTTGATAATTTATCATGATTATAGCCCATGTTATTCAATAATTATAAAATAATTATTTCATGACCCATGTTTATGATCTACGAGTGGTTAGGTATGAACATTTAAGTTATGTTCTTGATCACGTACCCTAACTCTTATGATAATATTCCTTATAATCATTCATCATTATCTATTATATTTACCATTACTGAGAATCAAATATCACCCTTTCATATGTTTCCATCCCTAGGTTATTATGAAGTTCTTAGGTAGGGTATGTCTAATCAGAGTACTATATGGGAAGATATTTGAGGGAGATGCTAAAGATCTTTCACCAAAATAGATTATTATGCACTATGATTACAATGAAACTAAATTAATACAATCATCATGAATATGCTTGCCAAATGTAATGAATATTCATCTAAAATTATTTAATATCCATGTACGAGAATCCACAATCACTATTTCTATATATCAAATCATAGGTTTATTAATCTATTGGAATCTAGGATGAGAATAATATCGTGAGATACCCAAGGATTTTCCAAGTATTTTTATAGGGATGTCATTAAAGACATGTATAAGGATGAGTCAATATTTAGAAAATTGTCATGCAATTTTGGTAAAGGATAGGGAGAGTGGTTTCAATGAGAATATATCCATGTATGGATGTTACATGTGGATGTTTCTCAAGAAAAAGTGTACCGAGGGGAAACAACCCTAAAAATACCATATTGAGCTTGACTCGATTGAGAACTGGTGCATGAAAATATTCCTTATTGCACATAGTTTTGACACTACCAAGGGATATGATTTTAAAATTCACAAACTCTTTATGAAACATTATGAATAATTTAAATATATGATGAATATAAATAAACTAAGATAAGCCTAATGTATCATAGCATAAAAATAAGGTGTCATGATTTTCACATTATATAATTTTTATTAGTTATGATGCGATTTCCACTACATTTAGTGTTGGTCACACTATGATATTTGGTTTTAGGCAATGTATGAAACCATAAGGAATTGGGTTATCATTGAATGTGATCGAAAATTTTCATATGAGCATCCAAATTGGGTGATGACTAGAGTAACTGATATTACGATCATTCCTAATATATTATCATAGAGTATGGTTAATAATGTTCACCACAACCAACTCTCGGAATCACAAAATCATATAGGGATGGGGTTTCCTAAGAGTTTGGGTAATATAGACCATGGTGGAATAAATATTTAGTTTCTAATATGTCGAGAGTGTGGAAAGAAGCACTCAAGGGAATGTCTGCGAGGGACGAGAAGATGTTTTGAGTGTGGAAAACGAGGACATTATGTAATAAATTTGAATGAAAAAAATTAATAGTTTAGTCAACATAATGGATGATAATAATGGTCTTCCTATGGTACTGATGACTATGGAATGTTTTAAATTTGAAATGAATGGGCATGATTGAAATCGATGTCCTAAGAGAAAATCATGTAAATTTAATAAACATGGTTATATGATTGATGGTTTTACTGTTGCTGATGGGACGAATATGGATGAATTATGAATAGAAATACTTCTTAAGGAATAACATAATGAATCCTAGTTACTAGATTGAGATGTGACAAGAATAATATATGTTCTTATATATTTGAATTCATGAATTTTGAAATATATAATTGTTTCTTATAGATGTTTTTCATTATGTATTTTCAATAATTTATTAAATGGTACTAATGTATAATAAAATTTATAAATTTATTGATGAAATATAACCCATAATATTTTTTAGATGTTGATATAATGAAGTTAGGATAATAATTTATTAGATATGAATATAGAAAATTGCATAATACTGATTTTCTTGTAACTGATTAATGATTTGATAATTAGGTGGTCATTTTCAATCATGTATGGAGTTTATATCATTTTTGGATTTAATAAATATATCCAATAATCATTGTTTTATATATTTATTGAAGAACCATATAAATTTTTAGATGGTTTTATGGAAATCCATGTTATTAATGTGTTTTGAGAGAATATATAATGATGGTATTCACATGATTGGTATGTGATAAAAAACAGCAACTAAATTATATATGATAGTTTAATATTAAGTTTATTTTGAAAAATTTAGTGACCATACTTATTAATTTTTAACTTTTGATGTGTTATGAGGCGAATTTTTTTTGAATTGGTTTGAGTTGAACTTTGGATGATTCCTTATAGATTAATGTATCACTTTACTATATGAATATTTAAGTATATTAGACAACCATTTCTAACTATTTTTTTGTGATTATACGTAAATATATATATAATTATTTATCAATACATTTATAGATTTTATTGTCTATTAGTTATTTATTCATAAAAAATTTCATTCATTTATGAGAGTAGTAGAAGATGTGTAAATTGATCGAGGAACAACCAAATGATTATATTGGGCCGTTGAAATATAAAAATATCATGTAAATACATATCATATATTTTCATCCTATATTGAAAAAATAATTCCCCAACATTTGGAAAAATAACTTCAAATAAAATGTTATCATGTTATCACCATTGTAGATGATATCAACGACCATTTTTAATTATCTTAGGTTTATGGATATTTAATTTATAACTTTATCATTACAATGTTTTCTATCACTATACATATATATTTGTGTGTTGGTTATCTATTATATGATCATGTTTTCACATTCAACCGATGTTATCATAATTATAATCCTAGTATGAGTTATTATAGATGATTTTTTTGACTCACTTTTATCATTTTCAAGAGAATTTTTAATAAATATTTTTATGATGTGGGATTCAATTATCTAATTTTCAAATGTTAAACCATTGAACATTAATCCTAATTTTGAGGGAAAATTCATTTCAAGGTGGTGTAGAATATAACACCACCGAGATTTTTTTAATTAAATATTTTCGAAATGGATTTAAATTTTTTATATTTTATTAAACACTAATCTTATATTACGTTACATGCATGAATAATTTTTTATTTTTTTACACACAATCCCATGTTTATCTTTCATGACATGAAACAATGAGTTTAAGGAAAACATCAAATAATATTATTTACTATGATAGTTATCAACTATCCATTAGAAACGATGGAAATAATATGATTAACTAAATTATGAAAATAGGGTTATGAATATTTTTATAAATATTTTTTTTAACTAATTAGTTTTAAATGATAATAAAAACCCTTTGATATTAAAGTAAATGATTTTATGACAATATAGTTTTATGAATATTAATATGTTTTACCTTACATATTAAATGAATTACTTTTAATAAATTATTTTAATGAAATTTATTTAGTATATATTCAACAAAACATTTAATATTCATATTATCTATCTTCTATTAAATATATTAAAATAAGACAATTTTATACATAAAATTTTAATTAGGAAAAACAATTTTTTTTCCTTTTTATGGAACACTTATTCAAAAACATTTTTTTTATAAACTTCTTTACAATTTATTTTTAAACATAAATTTCAATTTTTTGGAATTTTCATACTAGATTTATCTTTATGTGAATTTTTTTGTTTCTTCTAAAAATATTTATATTTTTATGAATAGGTAAAAAATATTGAATTTTAATTTAAAATTTCAATTTTTTTAAATAATATATTATCATTACTTATAATTTTATTTGGTTTTATTGGAAAATTAGTTCAATGATACATATATTTATAAACGTTATGTCATTGGGATCAATTTAATTTTTAAATTTGATATAAAAACATTATGAGCTTTTAAAAATTTTCATTTTAAAAACTCATATTTTCATCACGTTTTAGGGATTAATTTAAAATATATTTCTACTAATTATATAAATGGAATTTTATAAAATGAAATCTAAATTTTTAATTAAAAAAAATTATATTATCTAATATGGTAGAACTAATTTTTTACCAAAATAATTGGTGAAAAAAAATCGAAATTATTTTCTTTGGTTATGGTTATAACTATGTTTTGCCCATTACACATGTTTATATTAAAAAAAGTTTAAAAAAATGTATTTTTATTTAATAAATTGGATTTCATATTTAGAATCATTAGTTATAAATTATTTAATACTATTAATTTTCATTTTATTATTAAATCATTAATCACATAGGTAAATAAAAGGATACAAGTTACCATGGTAAAAACTAATTGAATTAAAATGAGTAAACATAATGTTTAAGTAAAAACATGCTAAAAAGTATTTATTTTTGTGTGGTGGAGGTGTTTATTGATTCAATAAACCCTCCCAAAAATTATTTTTATATTTTATTAGATAATGATATAAGGAAGACCTCACTGTAGTTAGTATATTTGGACATTTACGGGAATTCCACTCCTCAATTTTAATATTGCACTCATTATCCTCCCTTATTCACACCTTCAAACCTCTTTGATTCAATCAAGACCAAACCAAATAACATCCAAAAATAAATCCCATAATAATATAGTCATTATTTTTGGAATAAATACAACCTAGGATGAAATTATCATAAAGACAAGTAGAAAATCCAATGTATAGGTAATGTACTTCAATGAGCATATTTATTTTATTTCCTGTCCATCTACTCAAACTATTTTTGTACTGTGATTATATAATAAAATGATTATATTATATATACTTAAATGTTTTTATTTTATGGGGATGACATAAAACCACACAAAAATCCATAAAATGGGTTATGAAATTATCATTAATGTGTACAGCAGACTACTACCTCGCGAACTAATGTTGTTCATTTTTCCATTACCACCTACCAAGGTTGTACATAACACTAGATTTAATGTTTAGATATAATATATACGATATTTATGATGTTATTATGATTTTTTATGATTATATCATAATTAACATCATTTTTTCCATTTGTTGGGAATATGATTTCATCATTCGTGTGTACGACACACTACTTCCTCCCGAAGCGATGTGATTCATTCATGCTTTACATGGAATAGATTAAGGGTGAGTCTAATTAACATATGTGAACTAAAATACATAAAAATTATATTGTAATGATTATATATATATATACCATTTAATTTTCTGTCTTTTAATATGTTAGTAAAATGTAAACATTATTTACATGTACATATAATATACCACAATTCGGAACTGTGTATCTCATTTATGATCACTAATTTTTATGGATTAAAATAAATAAATATATATTGTACATATATATATATATATGATATTTATATAATTATTTATATTTTTTATATGATGAAACTGAGATCAATGTAAGAGAACAATAAAAATAACATATTAGAATATATATGAAAAACAAAGTGGTTATTGCACGAAATGTATATTTAACATGGAATTGTTTATAAATAGGTAATTAATGTGTCATTATAAAATCATATATGGTATGATATATATAATTATAATTATATAATATATAAATTCTAATCATAAATTTATTTTATTGGAGGTTTGAATGAGTTTAATGATAGTCAATACCTATGGTAAGAGGATCTATAGTGTCCGTTTTATTTCTGACAGCCTTATGTCAAACTCACCACTCATCTGTTTGTGTGGTGTATAGACTTTCCTATAATATTATATATCATATATAAACTAAATTTCATGGTAATTAATGTGTCTATTTATGATATTATTTAATGGGGATTTTTATTCATAAGTTTCTAAAGTAGTAATGGATTTTAATCTCAATTTGTTTACTTTGAGACATATATTGTCTTATGCACCTATATTCATTCATGATGAGTATATAATGCCAAATTTAAATGAAATTTCATTAATTTATTTATCATTATGATATTTTATTTTTTCACTTATTATTACACCTTCATGGGTCTTATGATTCATGGTTACCAAAGTTGTAAGAGTTTTATGTTACAATCTAATCACTTATCAGGATTGTTATTTATTATTCATCCAATGACGAAATATTAGGATCTATATCTCAATAAACACATGCATTTTATTATTGTATTCTAATATATGATATATCTAAATAATGGTTCCATATAATCACTCTTTTATTCTTAAAATAATATAGGAATGTTTTGTAAGAAAATTTTGTTTTGTTTCTCTCATTTTTCTGAAATCTATTTTCTTCCAAAACCATGTTTATAAAATAGGTTTTAAAAATTCTTTACATTTTAAAAATATATTTCCAAATATGATTGACTCTATTCATCATGGAATTATTTAAATCATTTTTAATCATTTCTTTATAAATTTTCAATGTTATTTTCATTGAAAATGTTTTTCAAAAGGGTTTTATGTTTTAAAACGTATTTATCAATGTGGAAATGATATTTTCCACGTGAAATGTTTTAAATAAATTTTAAATATTATTTTATATGATTTCAAGGATTTTTTAATAAAAATTCTTCAATTTTTTTTGAGGTTTTCAAAAGGGTATTTTCAAAAAGGAAAGGACAATTTCCTCAAGAAATGTTTTAAAGAAATTTATATATTCATTTACAAGTGTAGATTATTTTTTTAAAGAAAAATGGTTTCAAAATTATTTATATTTTAAAATGTTTTTTTAATAGGAAAAAATATTTTACTTATAAAAAAATTTAAATTATTTTAAATCTATCTTTATAGGATAACAAGGATTGTTTCAGTGAAAAAGGATTAAAAAAAAGTATGTTTTTAAAATCATTTTTCAAAGAGGAAATGATATCTCCCTTCAGATCATATTTAAATAATTTTTAAATAATTTTTATATATTTGAAAGCTTATTTTCATTGAAAATATATTTTTCTCATAAAATATCCCTTGTAATCCTACACAATTATTTTCAATCTTAGATGACATCTGTTGATGTAACATGTGATTTATTAGGGATATTATCCAAGGATACCATTTTTATATTTTATATGAATGGTTTTAGATAAAAATTTATTTATAAAACCTATTTCTATTTCACTTTTTATACCATTATTAAATTATAATGAAACCAATTTCTTTTCATGGGTGGTACTATGATGAAATAATGTAATGATTATGAAAAAATTTCTATTTTCTAGATTTTATGATATAATGAAATATTTATAAATCCCCTTTAATTTTATGAGTTATGATATGATGATTTATTATTATCTTATGGAAAATATAAATAGGATTTTAATTATGTGACTGGTGGAACCTATATTTCCCTCCAATTAATTGGTTAAAGATTTATGTATATTGATAATAAAATGGGAAAAAGTCGATGAGCTTGACCCACAATGGGAAACGAGTGCATATTGATTCATAATGTAAAATGGGTTTATCATAATCCCAAATGGGAAATATGTGTATCCAGATATATAATAGAAAATAGGCGTGTCTTGATCCACAATGGGAAACAGGTGCATCCTGGCCCACTATGAGAAATAGGTGAGTATTACCCCTAAATTTTATAGAATAAGACTTCTTTATTTTTATCAATTAGATTGTAATATTAACTTAAATGGGTTATCTAGTTAATATTTTACCTGACATGAAACGATTGGTTTCTCTGAAATCTTATGTCGTACACAATATTGAGTTATACCAAAATAATAAAATGTTCTAATATTATTATTTTAAATTGTATTTATCACCTAGTTGTTGTATTGGTGGGAATGAACAGAACAAACTATATTATTTTTACACATGAAAATTAATTTGTTTACTTTATTTCAATAAATTGTAGAGGCTTAATGTGATAATAAATCAAATTTTAAGCTTCAAATAATCTAATATTTTTGAAAAGGTTATTTTACCATGTTTTGATGGTTAACCCTTTTTAAATATAGTTTTTTCACTTTTATATGTTATATTTGATAATATAAACTTCTTTATTTTAATGTGGGAAATCCAAATTTTCAATGGTTTAATTTTTGGTATTTTTTTTGATAAAATTCATATTTATTATAATTGTGGAACGTTCTAAATTTTAATTCAAATATTCCGTTTTTTCTAATTAATTTACATTGTAATATTATCATTTTATATTACTCAATGGTATAATTTGATTATTTTTTATCTAGTAATTTAATTCAGTTCATTGGACTCTTCTTCTAATTAAAATTAAATAGAAAAACTATGAAATATTTTGAATGTTTTACTAAAAAGTTGTTTTCTCGATCCTTCAGTAGGATGATTGTTAAACCTAATCTAAACACACCTATTAATTTAATTTTAAAAATTCAAATACATGGTTGTAATCAATATAATAAATTTGGTCTAATGGGATCGAAAAACAATTATGGGTAGTAACTTTAGAATTTTATTTACCACAATTAATGATAAATATGGTAATTAAAGAAAAAATTAATATTATAGTATTATAAAATTTCCCAAACACTTTTCCTAATATTATTAGAGGAGTTATTATTGACTGTGAATTTCCATGGGTTGAAATTGTGACCCTTGGAATCCACTAGGGTGTGATGATGACACTTATGACATTTAATTTAAAGTGAAGACAAAGATTTCATAAATATGATTATTATTACTAAATAAATTTTAATATGGAGTTAAATAATTTTTATATTCAAATATAAATATTAATTAACAATATAAAAGTATTACCTACATCATGGTAATTTATTTATAATTTTTATTTAATAAATAATTAAATTAAATAGTTACACAAAGATGATCCAATAATAGAGATATTAAAGATAGAAAAAAATAAATGATATTAATAATATTAAAATAAATATAATTTGAAATATTTTATTTAATCAACTAATTTTTTCAATTACTTTTACATTTTATAGACGATTTAATGATTTTTTTGAAATAATATTGTTATTTTTTTTAAAAAAAAGTCAAGTAATGAATACTCTCAAAATTGACAAAATTCATTACATAAAATATAAAATGGAAAATTAAATGGTATAATTTAAAAAAACCAATATTTTACAAAAAATTTTATATACGTTAATTAATTTTTTTAATTACTCATTCATTGGTCGACCTCCATGATTTTTTAATTATTTTAACTCTTAAATTATAAATTACACGATTGAACAGTAAGAGTTAAAAAGGATTAAACAAAAAGATAAGGATTAAAAAAATTTCAAAACATTTATAATTCACATTGAAGGATAATATATCAACCCATACTCATACCATCCTCTAAAGAATCCTATTTTTACCTATTTGGAATCTAAATAAAATTTATATTAATTTAATACTTTTAATAATTCCAAGGGTTCCCCTCCCCAAGCTTAAAAATAGATACCCAATCTTCTCTATTAATCTCAATTCAAGAACCATTTGATTAATCCAATATATTCCCAAATAACTTCCTAGAATCCCTCCTCACATTCTTAATGAATTATTTTAGGCATAACCCCATTCTTATTGGTGTTAAGGTGTTTTTTAAAGGTTATCAAATGAAAAAAGAGGTATCATTTTCTTTAAGTTTTATTTCATTCCTTATTTTACATCCTTAAAATATCCTCCAACCATGATGGGATAATAAATACAGTATCCAAAATATATTTATATGGTATTATTTATATTTCATCACATAAAAATATCTCCAATTTCATCAATTGGGAAATGAACTTTTCATTCTTATTTAAAACCAACTACTGCCTCGCAGACCGATACAGTTCTTTTTTCATTACCATCTTTAAATAATGGTTATAAATATTTAATTAATGTTCATATGTGATATTCCTGACATATTTATAATTATAAGAGAATAATATATCAATTATATTCTTCCTTTCCATGCAGATAAAATGATACCATCGTTCGTTCTTACATGTGAACTATCATCTCCATGAAGTGATGTGATTCGTTCTTAATCACCACATCACATGGAAAATATATATAAAAATATTTAAATTATTTAAAATATATTAATTATTTAATTATAATTATTTAATGTTAAAAAAAATTACTCACCTTATTTCCATAAGAATCAGTGAAAAATAGAATATGTAACTCATGCATCTCTATGGCTTACTGTCTCTATGATTGTGACATTGTTCAATTATCCATATACGTATTTAATAAATTAATTTAAAAGTATAATTTATATAAAATATTAATAATTATTTAATTAATATTATTATGGATATGATGGATTTAGGACCACATGTACTATTGACATCATACCATGTTCATTTATTTACTCAAGTACTAAATATAGACAAAACGTCTGATTTGATCTTAAATAATTATGTAATTTCTATAAAATGATAATCAATTATATAAAAGAAAAAATTAAAATAAAAAAGTTTCTTATTAAATTATAAATTAAACAATGTTTATTATTTAGGATGAACAATGAACATATGTTACGAATTGAACTCAATGTAAGGGACTTGGACTCAATCTCCTTATTTTGAAACATTTCTTGATAATATGAATCATTATTCTCTTATAAGGTGTATGTAAAGACACTATAGAAATTTCATATCAATATTATATCTATAATAATATTTTTTTAATATTTCTTATAAATATTAATTTTTATAGATTAAGATTTGAATGATCAAAGTGGTATGAGGCACCTTGAATCATTAAAGATTTAATTATCAGATATTTTCATCATATTATAAATTTACATATTTATTTATATATACATAAATGGATTATAAATTATATTTTATGTATGTATTTTAATTTCATTCCAATTTTTTCAAAATGAATATTTTTATAAGAATCATTTTACTTTATTTTCTAGATGACAAAAGAATGTTCTTTAATGTATTCAGCAACAATGACTTCTCTCTTGTGGTAACCATTACATGGTATTTGGATTCCTCTACAAGAATATATGTTTTTAATAGGAAATTAAATACCTTATTACCTTTTTGGGTGTTTTTTATTTAAACTTGTTTTGAAAGTGGATTGACTCTTTTAATATCATGAAATTATTTCTTGTGAATGAAAATGAAATTTTTTAAATGAAATGTTGATAATTATAATTTTCTATGTGTTATGATTATATAATGGTACATGGTCATTTGATGGGTGGTTATGTTATAAACCAAAGACGAGTAGTTATATGATAAAACAAATAAAAGTTGTTCTGTGACAAACGATGGAAGGGTGGTTCTGTTATAACCTCCAATGCATTGGGTATGGTAGTCGAACACATAGAGATTCTATTTTTAAGAGCGATATGTGTAAAAGTTGATCATATTGTTATTCCATTTATCTGTTATTATGTCCCATGTTACTATATTATGTTATATTTTTCTTTTTATAGGTTTTATGGTAATCTTTTGATTTCAATAAGGGTAAAAAATGGGCTTATATTAAGAGAAGAATATTTACTACATCTTAAAGGTAAAAATTATTACATTATGATAAGGTATTCATAATTTACATTTTTTAAAAGGAATACCAATTTTCCTTTTTTTATATACCTTATTGATATTTTTGTGCCTATCCCACATTATAGAAATTTTTTTAACGATATTTAATGGGTACTAGAGTCATAGATGGGATCAAAAACATTTATAATGTTTAAAAATGAATTAAAACCACATTTTTTGATGTTTACATTTTATAAAAAAAATGGATAGTGAGTAAATGTGTCTACATCATAATATTTAAGTTGTTATATATGAAATATGATCTAATTCTCTAAATATCTAATCCTGTAAATATCTTCAATTAGAATAAAATTAAAATTCTTGACTTAACCCATGATTTTCTAATGTTTAAGGTGGGGTCCATATAAGGTGCATCCTGATCCACTACATTGATAGTCTGAGTAGTACAAATTTTTGAATGATAATATTTTTTACATTTTTGATGGTGCTCTAATTTGATGACTTCAAATCATGGTTCATGATGAATTTATCATTATTTATCACTCTTATAAACAATGTTTTTTTAAAATGATACATTATTTATTCCATGACTCATGTTTATGATCCATGATAGTTTGGCTGTGAAATTGTTCAGTTATATTCATGATCACATAAACCACTTCTTAGATTAATAATCCATTTGATCATAGATTTATATCAATTCATTTAACCTTTTTTTATCATTTTATCTATCATTTTATTATGTTTCTTTACCGAGGTTCTAATGAATGTTTTAGGTAGGGTATGCCTATGATAAGTACTATATGAGAAGATCATTATGTGAGATGTTAAGATCATTCACCAAATTAGAATATTGTATTAAAATTTTTCAAAGGCATAAAACTATTATGGTGATTCGATTTTTATTTTTGTAATGTGATGAATATTCATTTAAAAAGATGTAATATCCATGAATGAGAGGGCTGACTCTCTATAGATACCCTTAATCATGGTAACAAGAATTTAAAAAGTAAATATTCATATTGAAAAAATATACATGTGGGTGATTTATATAATTTTTACCCCCTAATTCTAAATATAGAATCATATTTTCAATATCAAAACATAAAATTTTTAAAATTTAATTAAAAATCAAAAAAAAGTGAAACAAAACATTGCTTTTCACAGAAATTTCCATTTTTAATATAACATGATTTCACACTGAATTCATGTCTAAAATCCATTTAAAAAAATTATATTATATTAAATCAAAATAAACTTACTAAATTATAAAAATAATAAAAATATAAAATTTCACTTTGAAAATTGTTTAAAAAAAATACATTTTTATAATTAAAACCATTATTTTGCATATTAACATAAAAATCAATGTTTGAAAGAAAATTTTAAAAAAATACTCCAAGGATAATTTTTTCATTATGAATAAAAAACAAAATAAAATTTTAAAATAAAATTTCTAAATATTTAAAATATTAAATATAATATAAACTAATAAAAAATAAATCGCATTTCTGAATAAAATATATTTTTGAATTATAAAATTACCTTACTAAAAAATTATATATTATTTATAAAGCATTAACTAATAAATTATAAATGAGTAATAGCATTATATATTTCATAATTTTGAATATACTATTCTTCCTTTCTAATGTAATATCATTTTTATAATTTTCATATTTAAATAACAATAATTCATTCGTTGTTAAAGCTTAGTGTTGCGTATCTTGTAAATTTTTGAATATAGTATTTATTTTAACAAAATCATTGTTTATAAAATTCTATCCCATTTTAATGAAAATTCACTATCAGTATTTGAACATGGGATGGAAAACTAGGGGTTTATGTTTTCAATATACATATGTTGAAATTCCTATATCATAAATAGAAATAGTACAACATCTAATTGAAAAGGGAAGTATGAAGGTCATCTAGAATAATATATTACATGGTATACATATTATAATAAATTGATGGAAAGTGAAAATATAGATATGCTATTAAAAATAACTTCAATGTATATATAGAGAGTGATAGAGAACATGATCGTGATAATGTTTACTAATAATAAAATGATGAAATATGTGATGGGTTAAAGAGAAACTAATTTCTGAGTAATGAATATAAAATAATAAAACATTTATTTAAGGGTACTCTTCCAAATTTAAGGAATTATATCATCATCTATGGGGAGATGATAATTAAATATACCAACTTTTCAATAATTACTTCATCTTTTAATAAATTTATACCATAAAACCATTATTTTACTCCAAATGAAGAGTATTCGAGATGAATTTTGTATATTGGAGTCAACTTTTAATGTATCACCTAATACAATAGATGATAGAAATATATTCCTCATTTCTTTAGACATTAAAAAAAATAAAAATAGTTAGGAAATTTTGAGATAATTACCATAATTAATAAACATTCATATAATGAAAAACTAATTTAATTTCCCAAATTAAACTTTCGTACCAAAAATTAATACTAGATAATTTAATAAATAAGTATCCTTGAAGTTGGTTAAAATTTTCTAGAACATGATTGAAACTCATAAAATCATATTTATTTTATCACATAATATTACAAGATAAATTTAATATTTATCTCTAAAAAAATCAATAAATCCTAATGTACTTGAAAAAAAATGTAATTTCCATAAGTACACATTTACCATGATATGATAATAATTTCTATAAAAAACATGAATCACCATAATTCCACATTAAAATTTCATACACATCAAAATTATTAGTAAAAATTTATATCTCAAATAAAATCCCACAATATTATACTTCCCTTAATCATATACGGTTTCCAAAAATAGTGAACTTATTCATAAATAATGTTAATAACATAATCCTTGAATCCCCATTCAATTTCATGGTCATTTATTTTATAAACAAAATGTTCCAAAAATTAAATTAAAAATTATTTTTCAGGTCGATCAAATAAAGAAAAAATGACATACTATCTAGGATGTCAAATAGGCCAGTGATAGGAGATGCACTCTAATCGCACATCTATTGTGGGTTGAAGCCTCACATACTTTTCAAATGTGACATCTTAACTACCAACCAATGTGTTTTCGGTTTTCTAAAAATATATATTTATAATCCTTATAACATTAACAACAATTTGATAAAAATTTTCAAAATAAAATTAAAATAATAAACCTTAGATAAATGTATTAATATTTAAGGTTATCCCATACTATTCATTTGGCATCTGCAAAAATTCCATAACCTATAAATTCCTCGAAATAAATGACCATATATACCCTAATGGTTATACACTACATTGAAATTATGTCTATAAACTAAAAATGTAATTCTCGCAGAAATAACATTTCCATATGTTAAACATAATGGTTAATAATACCTCAAAAATAAATTTATCCCAAAGTACTTTATTCACATAAAACATCAAAATTATACTAATTTATATTACATCCTTAAATAATAATTATTGAATTCCTATACAGTGACACCTCAAATATTCAATTATCTTCATAATCCTTTATCCAAGATTATCTATCATATTTCCTAGTACTTACTTCACCTAAACCAAATATAAATCAATCCTTGAGATTCAACAATATGAAAGCATATTCTATAATATATCCCATATCATTCATATGTTATTCTTACTTTCTAATATTCAATAATATTAAAATTATCCATTTTTAAAAATTCATATGTAATGACTTTATGATCCAATTCTTGGGATAGCTACTAAATATATAGATTTTTATAATGACTATTCTTCTCACATATAAATCATATTGATACCTTTAGAATAAAATAATTCCCCTTCATGGTGTTAATTTAACTCATCCATTTTTCCTTGGAATATTATTTATGTATACCCTTTTTTACCACATTTAAGAATTCTTATTATTTATTTAAAACATTTTCCTAGTTTATTATTTCCATATTAAGGGCACACAATTCATTTATTTTTTACTTTTGTGATCATTATAAAATAATCATAAAGGGAATACTAATTATCTCTTATTTTATCATTTGGGAAACTCAAATAGGATCATATTTTTAATCATAAATACTAATATATGGTTAAGAATAAACACGTGATTTCTCAATTCATATTCTTTTACATATGGTTTGTCATTTAAAAAACCACCAAATTTTCATTCATATCCACTATTACTTTAGTTCATTCTTGATAAAACCCTTTATTAAACAAACAAATTAAATGGATTGTATAAAAAAATAAACATATCCCATCTTATAACGATATTATATAAAAATATATCCTTAACAGTGATATCTAAAATAACCATAATTCTCCATATAATACTACCCTTTGTATTTATAGAAAACTTTTATCTTATATTGAAAAAAAATCATAACTTTTAAAGTTACTTAAACCCTACTCTAATACCAAATTTTCTGAACATTCCTTAAATATTACATATTATAGCACCTTTGAACTTAAATTTTTATTCTTACATTTAAAAATATCTTTTTGTTTAATGTATTAAAGAGTAAGATCATAAATCATACATAACAATCCAATACATTAAAAAGTGGACACTTCTACTTAGTATCCATTTTACCCACTAAACAACTCATTTATAGATAATTATGTTTTCTTTTCTTGAATTATATGAAACAATTTATATTCACATAATCCCGGCTCCTACTAATCCTTCAATCCCTTTGGAAAACATTTTAAAACAATTTATGAGAAAACAAATCTCTGATATATATATATATACATATATATATATATATAATAAAACTATTAGTTAACTGGGAAAAATTAATACCCATGTAATTTTTAAATTTATCAATAAATTTCTTTGAGTATATAAAATAAAAAATTTACAAAATAAAAATGTACAAACCTTTTCCTTATATAAAACTATTAAAACCTATTTAAATATAATAAAAGAACATTTGTAATTCTTAGATCATAATATTTGTAATCCATTTTAAACTCGTGTCAAATAGTTATAGAATCATATTTGATCCATAAGAAAAAACCTTTGATAAATATTTCCTCCTTGCCTAAAAATAAAAGTCACAATACCTAATATATTAGAGCTCTATCTGGGTGCACCCATCATATAAAAAATAACTAGCTTGTTCGATGATATCATGGTATGCCCAATGTGTAATCGGTATTAGGATCACCCAATAGCTATAAAGGTGAACAAAACCTTCATATAATATACAATGATATAACTAATTTAAAAAATAATGTCCCATTACAATAAATAATATTTTATGAATTTTACATTTCGTCATAAATCATTTGAAAAAATATTTTACACTAATACGAAAAAACCATTTGGATATCAAACTACCACTTTGTTAAAAAATGGTTTAAAATATAAAAAAGTACTTTATAATGAAACCAATTTTAATGAAACTAACCTTGGGATCATATAATGGAAGCAAAAAGTATTTATGGTACCATGATAGTGGTAAATTCTGTTCATTCCATATATGTTAACCAAGTTCATTCATTTTGACTTTGGTAACAAGAGTTAAAAGGGGAACTTAAAATGAGGTTTTTTAGAAGTCCCTTATATTGAGTCTAACTAGTAACAAACATTACTTATCTTCATGAATATAAAAAGTATTCTTGTTTTTCAATATCATGATAATATCATTCATGTTCATTATTAATGTTCATCATTCAATACCATGTTACAAATAATTATTTAATCTATTAAATGTACATCATTAATTTTAATGATATTCAGATCATATGTAAAAATTAATTCATTAGGATGAATATATTAAATGTGATAATTATTCCATCATCTCTATCACTTCGGTAGATTGACTGTATTTTTAATTATTAAAATAATATATATCCTTTACTTTATTACTATTCCATTCACTATAAAAATGCATCGTTGTGTGTACGTAATGGTAGACTACCTCCTCCATGAAGTGATGAGATTCATTTTTCATCCACACATAACATGAATGATTCAAAATATTGAATCATTTTTTAAAATTAAAAATAGATAAATTAATTTACTTAATTTAAAATCAAATTTGAAAAATGTGATGAATAATGTTTTTCTGAAAACTTTCTATTTAAAATATACAATATTTTTTTACTAAATTGATTTCCAAAATTTATTTAAAAGTACATATCTATATTATTATAATTAAATGGAACTAATTTAAAATTAATACCAACCCAAAATATAATTTTTCTCTATAAATAATTAATGATAAATTAGATTTTTAATAAAAAATATGATTTAATAATTTATTAAAAATCAATCTTTTCTAATAAGATCTAAAATAATTAATTGTATTTCGGTTTTTAAATTACGAATTAGAAAATGAATAAAATTATTATGAATTTATTCTAAAAAATACAATAAGTTATTATATTATTTATTAATAAAATAAAATAAAATCAATTTTTGGAAAAAAAATATTTCGGAATAATAAAATGACTACTAAAAAATAAGTGCTTATCTACAAACAATTAATTAATACAAAAAAATGAGTGCTAAATTTTATTTATTTGATAAAAATGTTAATAATAGTCCTTCCCAAAAAAGTTACATCTCAATTATAATAATTATATTTAAATTACAATAATTCATTCTTCATTTGAGGTTATTGTTACGTATGTTGTATGACATCAAACATAGTCAATACTTTTTTTAAAAAAAATATAGATAATGAATTTTTCCTATTAAGAATCGACCTTCATCCTTACCCAAAAGTCCTATTATAAACCTTAATATTTTGGTCACAAGTGATTTTCATAAGTCCTCCCTTTTCAAGGAGTCATCCAAAGGAATTACCTAGTCCTCAACATTAGTAATAATTTTCTAAATTTTTTTCTATATTACCATTCAAAATTATTTTTCACATATATGTATGTTAAAGTAAATAATTTTTTTTGTGATATGATAATAACTATTACCCAAATCTCCCAATCTCCTTTAAAAATTTTATAATTGAAATTCATGCATGTGGGAAGATTACCACCTCTAAGAGGAGTCATGTTTCATTTTCTATTTCCAAATTACACATCTATCCATAATATCAAAATTAATTAATATTTATTAAATTTATAAAATATTTAGGACTATAAGCTAAAATTTTTTTTAATCATTTCTCTAATTCTAAAGAAAATGAAATCCTCAACTATGGGTAGGTGTGGACAATTACCTCCTTGGAATAGTTTATTTCTGTTTTGATTTTTATAACTACCTTAAATGGATGGTCACGAGAACGGTTCTAATTTGTAAATATTATTATAATAAAACTATTATGGGTTTTAAATTAAAATTAAAGATCCGATTAACAATATAATTAATAAAAAATCTGTTAAATGAAAAAGTCTAAAACTACATCCTTCTAGAAAAATGATTTCTTCATAATCTCTAATTACATTTTATAGGATATATTATTCTTATAATTACTTACAATAGTTATATATCACAGTAATTAAATCTAAATATTATTATTATTATTTGATTATAAATATATGATAGTTGAATCAAATCAGAGTAATCCATTGATTTAGTATGTTATTGTTTCATTAAGATTGACAACCCACTTCAACAATGCAACAAATTTGTATTATTGATAACTGTAGAGATTTAATTTCTCTTGATATATATTATCAATAAGTAAAGAAAAGATATTTTTTGAATAGTAAAATGAATTTTGAACTCATTATTTTGGATAATATTATCAGTTCCTATAAAATTACTAAAACATTCTCATTGACGATCCCATCATTAGGGATAATAAATAACACAATCATATAATGCAATTACAAAATTAAAAATAATTATAAAAATCAATTCTAATAAATTTTATGATATGGTAATGAATTGTTTTTGGATAAGAGTAAATTAGAATACCACAATTATATAAATTTTCCAAAATTATCTGAACAATTTTTTGAAATATAATATTAAGAGAGTTATATTTATTGTATATGAGGTTGGAAAGACTTTACTAAGCATGGAAAATTGGTATGGTTTTTCTTGGTTTCAACTATATTTTTTCGACAAGATAAATATTATACACCATATTTTCTTTCAAATGTACTATTTTTACATACTACATCAATGAGTGTTCTATTATATATTACCTTGTAATTAAAATGTTATAATTATCCCATTAATTATATTTTCCTTATTTATGTTTTTACTCAAGTGTCATCCAATATGAATGTGTTTCTAGTAAACAATAATTGTAAATAAATTTATTTATGTAAAATGAAACTTATTTCATATATGGTTCATACATTCAACCATTTCATATTATTTTCTTATTTTTTAACATAAACAACTATTTATATATTTCATGCTATATAGAGTATTGATGGACTGAAAATTAATTTTTTATTATTTTAAAAACATTAAATGAAAAAGTGAGAAGCCATGTGTTCAACCACAAAAGAAGATAACATAGACATTAAAAGAAAATTTAAGTCTACCATAATTAATATCCATAAAAATTTCAATGATATAGTGGTTACCTAAGTTTATGGTTCATCCATTATTAGATCTTCATCTTCATGGAATAGTGTTACCATAAGGCATATTGATAAATGAAACTTACTTTATTTGAGTTATATTGTTTTATTTTTAACATTTATTTTACATTCATAGTTTTTTTCACTATATGTTTTATTATATGGTACTTTATCATCCCATATGGGTAAATTTACCTTTTTATCACATGATTTTATAATGGATAAAAACTTCCCAAATATTATAGCATTGATTAGAATATTTCATGTACACATTTAAGGGTGGTTTTCCCACTTCATCTATATTTTTATTTCCTATTAATGTTATCCATTATAATTATGGAACTATTTTTTTTAATCTCATGAGAACTATATATTTACCCTCTCATGTTTAAAAACAATGTTTTGTTTCTTTGTTTATGATTTGAATTGAAAAAAAATTGAAAACAAGAAAATGATTTTTCCATTAACAATCATTTTTTTCCTACCAAAACACTTATCTTCGCATAAAATTTTATCTTTTTCATGTCACAATTATTTGATATTTTTGGTAAATTTTATTTTCAGAGATGAACTTCATCTTATTTAAAATTTATTATTAAAGATACCAAAAAATTCTTCCTTATAATAAGGTTGAATATTTTTTTCCCAAAAACTCTATATGGGTTTCACTTCCATTTTATATTTAGCATACAATAGGTCCTTCCAAATTGGGATATATATTTCATGATATACCCACTATTTTAAATTATTCTCTTTTCTATTGGATTAAACTCATAGTATTTAAAAATCTATTTCTTGATACCACCTTATTTGGTATTGTAAGAATCATTCTTTTTAGGGGTGTTTTCCATATATGTTACCATACTTTAATATATTTTTATTACAATAAATATATGATCATTTTATACACTTAATATTCTTTGAGAAGATATATTAGAATCAGGTGATACCATTTTTCTACAAAGAAATGTTACGTCATTTTTATTTTGTTAGCTCGATGTAGAAGATTATTTACTACCAATGTAAGGGGATTATATATTCATAGCTTTCATATTTCTCTCAATGTGGATGATTATAAGAAAATTTGATTATGTATTGTTATTTATTTTTCTATATAATAAATACATTGGAATTAACTAGTGATGGGTGGGGATAAGTTATAGATATCCCCTTGATTCATCTCTAGGCCTCATGAGACAATCTTTCATGGGTATTGTTGTGTATAAATACCTAGAGTGAAATATATCATTAACATAGGGGAATGATAGTAATATAATTATATATAATATAATAATATATTGGTATCAGAATTGGAACATGTTTTTCCACATTATCTCTTCCATCTCCAAGGGAAAAATTATTTTCATCAATGTGGTCTAATTATTTAAATTTTTATTCACGGTTATATAATGTTTTTATTTTTATTATATTATAGATATATTTTTATTATTTATTCCTACTATATTAGTTATACTTATACTATGATCACTTATAAATATGATTGGTATTTCTTATGTCAACCATTACAAATCATTTTATCTCGCCCGTTTATATATTTTAATTTCCCCAAGATATTAATTATAGTGTAACACATTATATTTAATACATAGAATATTTTATAGATAATTGATGATAAATTTTAAAGTCTAAATATGCATTAACATCTTTCTTATATAGAGGAAGAATGCATTCATTAGTTGTGAAGTGAATATAATTTATTATATTATGGTTTATATAAATTACCTAAAACATTTGAACAAAAATGTCTTGAGAATGTATGTAATGAAATATTTTATTTAATTTATTTCATTATATGATAAATATATCCTATAATATATAGTGGGAATCAAAATTTATATATAAAGTATGTTTTTATGGACTATTCCCAAGAGTGTAGGCCATATGTTATATAATATCAATCATTAAAAAATAAATTGGAGTGATATAAAATTCTATTCCCACCCATTGTATTCTGGAAACCAAATATATATCATCAACAATATTATTGAAACATACATCAACTCATCATAGCATAAATCATGGAAACAATACGGGGTTAATAAACAATTCATCATCACATAAACTTATTTAGTCTAGATAATGAAAATGGATATTATCATTAAATCAAAATCTAATTAAAACATAAGAATCATTAAGGATATAGAAATAAATAAATATCTATTTAAATGAACATTTAAACCCCTCTTTTATAAAATGAAAATACCAATCTGTTCTTATGAAATAATTAGAAATAAAATTATCATGAAAAATGAGAAAATTATTTTCCTTAAAAATGCACATGGAAAATTTTAAAAGAAAAAATAAATAAAATAACCAACATGATGATGGGAAAACTTATTTTATTGATAAACCTTAAAACTATAAAAATTTTAACATCATAGTAAAAATGTCAAAAAGGATTTTTTTAGAATGTTATTTATAATTATTATATTTAAAACATTGTAAATAAATACAATGGTTATTAAAATGAAAATTTTATTAATTTCATGTATATGTAAAAAAATTCACAAAATTATTTAATGAAGAAGTACATGGAAGATAATGCCTTCTGATAAAATATGAAATATAAAAATATTTTCAAAAAATTATTTTTCTATTCATTTTGTGTACCACCAAGAGTAAAATAAAACTATAACACCATGAAATTTTAAATGAATAGAATTATGTTCAGTATCATATGATACACACAACATTGATTTTTTATTTAATGAAATTAAAATATAAGTTAATATTTTGTTATATAAAATATCAAGTTTCTTCCAATGCTTATGTTATACGCACATATATGTTTTACCGAACAATAATATATTATTAATATTATTCTTAATATGAAAATAATTGAATATCCATTGAGGTAAAGGGTTTGAATAATATTAAATAAATTATGAAAATACTTATTTTTGTTTTCATTATTAATTATCCATTTCTTACTAATAAAAAATAATCATTTTGAAGAGAAATCAATTCTCTCTGAAAAACAATATTTTTTCTAAATGAAAATTCAATTGTGCTTGGTACACATAATTTAAATTATATTTTTACCAAATTTGGAAATTTTATATTATAAAATAAACATTATTTTTGAAATATTAACACCGATGTTATTTGAAGATGAATTTTTGGAATTTTTTTGAAAAAGCCACATTTTCAATAAAATAGTGAAAAATTCAAGATTTTAATTGAAAAATTCCCTTTCATCTAAATATAATACGTTGTTAAATTATATTATTAATTTATTTTAATGTTTTAATAGTAAAATTATTCAAATATTAATCTAATATTGTTCATTTGAATCATTTTCATATTTAAATTTGATATCAAAAATTGTAAACTTTAGTGCATTTCCACTTCTAAAACCTAATTTCTTATCACAACTATGGGATTAATTTTAAACTTACAATCCTACATAATATATTTGGCATAATTTATTTCATATTTGGAATCATAAAAATTTATATTATCTAATAAGTTCAACTTAATTTTTGACTATTCTGATTAGTAAAAATTATTAAAATAATGTAAAGAGATTATGGGTAAAATGAGTTTACATTGTGGTTAAACATAGAATATAAGGCATAAAATGACATAAAAACATGTTATAATCCCCTTTTCAGCCAATATTAATAGCATTATCACATTTTTATCTATTAACACGAGTTATTGGGATGATATTCTAGGAAATGGACCAATATAACTATTTATGTAAATATGTAGACAAAAAAGAAAACTTCCATGATTAAAATATCTATAATACTTTGAGATGGGGAAAAAATTCAGTTATAGATATTATTTTTAAAGATAATTTTTTATCTTAATAATTTATATTCAATTTTTATGGATGAAATAATTATTTAATGTTCTTAAGATATGATAATGCAATAATTATTTTGTTAATAATTAACTAGAATAAATGATACTAAAAATATTAAATGCGAATTAAATTCAATGAATTATTTTCTTAGAATAATTTTGTATATGATAATATAATATTAAAAAGGTTTTAACATAATATATTCTAATTCCATTACTTTATTGACATTTTTATAATTAAATAAAATAATTAATGTCAAAATTGACCTTAATGTTATTTTACAATAAATGATATTTTATAGAACGATTTAAAATTTTAAAAAATTATATCTTCAATAAAGATGTATTAAAAATTATAATAAATATAAAATATAGTCTAATAATGGACAAATCCTACTTTCATAATGAATATATTTACCCCCAAATAGTAAAAACATTGCTAACACATTTAGGGTTCAACAATTGTTTTTGCACGTTACATGCGCTTCTATTAAAATTAATATAAAAAAAACATGGTATATTTTATTTTATAAATTATATATCAGAATTATAATTATTATTTCTAAATTTTATAGAAATTTGTTCTTAAATTTATTAATAATGGATAAATTTCCTATGTTATAAAATTAGTTACCGTCGTGAAAAACAAAAAGTATAAAAATAGTGAAACCTTGATGTTATGGAACAAAATGATAAAACTTGTTTTTTATTGTTTTGGTGTTGGTGTTTCTCAACCAAATAAACCATCCAATACATTATAATTAAATTTTATGTCACATGATCTAAGGGAGACATACCAATAGTGAATGATTTTGATTATTTACAACAATACCACAAACCCCATCTATAAAAGGTAACTCAATCTCCCCAATTATTCACTCCTATAAATAATTTTGGATCATTTAAAATATTCAAAAATAAATAAAAAATTTATACATACTCATCCTATAATCATAATTTTTTCATTTTATTCATCCGTGGAAGGGTATCAGGAAACCAAAAGAAGATGCCTGAAGAAGAGGTAATGTTCTTCAACAAGCATCTCTATTTTATTTCATTATCCACCTCCTTTAATTTATATTATACTATGATTATATAAAAACATTATAACAATTAATATACTTATAGTTTATTTGGTCATTGTTACGACCTAAAATCACAAACACTTTAACTAAAAGAGCTAATAAATCATTTTTTGTGTGTATGATGGGCTAATGCCTCATGAACCAATGACATTCATTTTTTCATTACCACCTATCAAGTATGGGTATTATGATGGATATAATGTATATATATATATATATTCTACATATGGAGTCTTTATATCATATATAACTTATTCCTTTATATTCGGTATGATACATGATAACATCGCCCGTGGGTACGAAAGACTACTACTTCACAAAGTGATGTGATTCGTCTTTCACTAACACTTTACATGGAAGATGATAAATAATATGTATATGTGAAATAAATTAAATAATAAGAATATTAGTTAAATATATATAATTATAAAATTATAATATATCATTTTATTTTTTTAACATTTTCTTTTGATGAAAGGGGATAACATCATTCATGTACAAGTAGACTCCATCCTTCACCAAGCAATGTGAGTCATTTTTCATAACCATGCCACATCAAAGAAAGTATAATTAAAGAAATAATATAGTATATATGATTCTATTAACATTTTATAAAGGTAAAAAATTACTTACCTCTTTTCTATAATGACAATAGAAATGTGGAAAATGTTACTCATGTGTATGTACAACCTACGGTCTCTATGATCGTAACGAACTTAATTTTTTATAACCATCATAAGTGATTGGTTTTAAAAGATTATTTGATTTTTAAATAAGAATATGTCTTTCTTAATATAATTATTTATATGTTATAAATATATAATATACACATAAATTTTATCATTCATGAAAAAACATGCATGGGAAAACCAGGAAATTAAGACCTAAAAATTGAAAATAATGAACTTTTAAAAATAGATGGGCAATTATATTGTTTATAAATATAAAATATTATTTTATAAATATTAATATGTTTTTATTTTAAGTTAATAACATGTTAAAAATCACTATTCAATAGATTATCAAATGATCAACCAAATGGAAGTGTAATGTAAGGGATTTCTTAACTCAATTTTCCCTCATTGGGTAAAACATCTAATTTTATGATTACGTACTTATAAGATAATATGTGTAATGAATTTTTATAATAATATTATATATTCCCGCTTTCTAATATAGATTTATTTTGTATTCACGTAATTTATTCATTTATCATTTCTCACCGCAACATTATGATCATTTTAGGGGTTTATCTTATAATCTCATTCTAATCAAGATTATTTATTCTTGAATATCAGTTGAAGTCAATGACAGAGAAATTTTCTAGTAGACCAATAAATTTTCGTCTAATATATTTATTAATTAATAATTTCATGTTATAGTACTGTTATTACACACTTTTGTACTGGAAATTTTTTATAAAATGTTTTCATGAAAGAATGGCTTCATTTATCTCTTCGATTACAAATATTTTTCTTTCCAAATCTTTGTTTTCTAATTATTTTTTGAATAGTTTAAAAAAATTCAAATGAATCTTTATATCATTTTCAAAAAAATTACCATTATGATATTACTAGAAAAAGTACTGGGAAACATTGTTTTACAATGTAAAACATGAACATATGTTACATCCATTATGACCATTTAAATTTTCTTAAAGATTATTTTATAAATTTCAAAGGATATTTTGAAATAAAATCATTTTCAAAAATTTTTCTAAAATTTTGTTATTCAAAATTTATCTTCAAAGAAAAGGATATTCAATATTTTTTCAAAATTTAAAAGGATATTTTCCTCAAAAATATTTTTAATTATTTTTTTGGAATTTCAATTCATAAATAAAAACTATAATTTATTAATTTTCTAATGAATATATATTTTATTTATAAAATCATTAATGTTTCTCTAGATGGTTTGTGTTAATTTTGACTAATGAATGTATTGAAATTCACTTCATTTATTCAATTTTGTTTTTAATAAATTTTCCTTTTAATATTAAGAACACTATTATCATTGTATATTAAAATTATCTTAAATATATTTATTCTTATGTGATGGATATTTTTATTTACAAACCATAAACCATTTTTACATACAATGTTTAATTTTTTTGTTATTTTATTTACATGGGAAATAATGATAAATATAAATTCTTTACTTAATATGGATATTTGTAAAGTCAAATTATTTATGAATTAAACCAGTTATTAGATATATGAAGAATTGTTTGGAAATTTATTTAATGGGTTTGGGAATATTTTAAGTATATCCCTTGATGTCGTAGTAGTCTCATGATATGAAATCTTTTGAAAAAACCCTATCCATTTTTAGCTAGTATGTTTTAATCTATCTTCCGATTGGTCTTGAAAATAGTATACTAAACTATATTGTGAAAGGTATTAAGGGTAATGCTTTCATGTAACTAGGGATCACAATATCCAATAATTAAGATTTTATTTCATTTTAGTTATTATTCCTATCCTAGATATTTTATCTATGATAAAATCAATGGATTCATTTCATTAATAGTTTATTGATTAAATGGAATATGTTTTCAATTATATACCTATCCATATTCACTATGCATCATCTAGTTGTTTAAATGAAATTTGTTCTTAGTTATTTAACATTCCATTTATTATTATTATTATTTATCCATTGTATATTCTATTGTAGTTAATCCTTACAGAGAATTTGGTCTCTCCATTATTTTTTTCTTCCCCTAGGATTCCATGAAGTTTACTATGAATGATATACAAGGATATACTAGAGGGTATAATTATCTTCTCTAAAAAAATGATGTTATAATTTTTATATTAAATTTTAATGTGAGACACAAGTATGAATATAGTTTACAAACACAAATAATGTATTCAATGCTTTAGGACAATATTCTTTGTATATTTTGGAAATTTAATTGTAGTAGGCACCAAATACATGCTACTAGGGTCAGGTTATATATAGTCAGTTGTAGAGGATGTTTATTATTTACAATGGGAACAATATGTTTTAAAACATATATTATAAAAAATAACTCTATGATAGGATTTTCTTATTAGTATAGAAAAACATTGCAAATAAACTATGTTTATGAATATGAGATTAACTTCACATAAATATTTCAATATATTTTATGTATTTTACTAGTTTTTGGAATACACATTATGTTTTATAATGATATGATCTAATCTAGTGCATGTATTCATTTGGAAATGGTGAATAACACACGGAATGAGAACTACATCAATACATGTAATTCCATGAGTAATAATGATCATATATTTGATAGTATTAAGCCAACATTTTGAAGGTAAGTAGACTCTCAAGCATTATTATGATATGAGGACATGATGTCACGATCTATCATGATTGAGAAAGAGTTATATAATTATTATGGCTTCATGGCGAAGCATGTAATGAAAAGTATAGTTGGGAAAATGATGGATAAAGTGAATAAGTGAATGAAATAATTTCCCCATGTGATAATTATGAAAATAAAGACCATTTTAATTTCTTAAAAAGGATTGGGATTTTGATATATGTTTAGAGAGAAAGGCCACTTTGATTTTTATTTAATGGATATGAAACAAGTTTCCAAGGTATAATACTTCAACTATAGAGGAAAGAGGCACTACAAAATTGATTTTCCAAAATGTAAAGGAAATATACCTCAAAAGAAGCTAATGGGTCAAGGTCAAGATTATGATATTAATACAACTGAAGAAGAATGATTAATGAACTTATGTTTGGATCAAATAATTCTTCCATTATTTTATAAGTTATATAATAATTATAAATACTATGAAATATATAAGGATTGTACTGTTGTTATATTTCATCATGGATTTGAAATAATCTGTTAAACAAAACAAATTACAAAGAAAAATGATTAATTTGAAGTTAAATATCCAGGAAAACACCTATTTTTGGGAATGATAACCCTAAATAAGTTCTTGATTTTGTGATAACGGTGTTGGGTTCAATATATGTTTGATACGTATAAAGTAAACTGAATAGTGATGACTGTTTGGGATCTAAGTAATGATTTATTAAAGAAGTGGTTATATGATCATTAATGGATTCAACAATATTTTTTTATGGGATATATCTAATAATATTATTTTTACTTAAGAGACAAAGAAACATACATGATTTCAATAAGGTTCTTATAGTAATTAAAATTATTACCAGGTTTCAAAAGAATAAGTGATGAAAGTATTCACATGATTGGAATAATATTATTAAGAGAAACTTTATGTTGTTCAAGATATTAATGGTATATTCATTTTGTAAATTTAGTTCCCCTATTTCTACATTTCTATAACTTGATCTTTGGGATGGTTTATAAGATTAACCATTTATGATATGGTCTATGTTTAACATTAGATGTGGTTTTAGTGATTAATGTATTAAATCACAAAATAATGAAACATTATCTATGAGATAATGTAGAAATAGTTAATGTTATAAAAAAAGGATTCAATTTTTCTTAAAAATGAAATTTAATCATGTAATAATATTGTCTCATGAATGATCATCAACATTATGAAAACTGGACTTGAATAAATATCTAATCCAATTACATTCTTTATATGAGGAATCATATAATCATATAAATAATCATAGAAATATGGTTTTGAGGACCTTAACCATCAATATATCATTCAATTTTTTTGTGATTAATTTCATCAATCACCATCTATAATTATTTATGCTTTTCTTCTATGTCAATATCATCAATTATCACCAATGTTCTTATACATGGAAACCTATTTATGTGATTATAACATATAACCATTGTGTGTCCCATTATATCTTATTAAGAGGGTATTCTGTTAATTCTTTTAACAGTGTTGTTTTTTAAAAAATGGTATTCCAAAATTTCAATCCTTTGTTTGAAAGATCAAGTTTAAATTGCAAAGACACAATTTATTTAAGGTGGGGAGAAAAAAATGAAATTAAAAATGAACAAAAATTATTAAATAGTTTATTCTACAAAAAAACATTTATTTTATATATCATTATATAAAAATCTATATTTATCTTATGTAAAATGAAACTCAAATTAAATTTGAAATTTTGTGTTCGACACAAGACCAAGTTTTACTGAACAAAAATATATTAATAATATTATTATTTAATTTAAAAATAATCAAATAGTCATTGGAATTTTAGGTATGAATAAGATTAAATAAATTATTAAAATAAATAATTTACATATTTTTATTAATTATCCATTAATTAGTAATAAAATAATAATCATTCGAAAGTTAAAAGAATGAAGTCGAAAAATAGAATTTTTTCTTAAAGATGGTTCAATTATGTTTGTAATAATTAATTTATAAATAATTTTATCTACATATAGAAACTTTATTTGAAAATATGGCAATAATTTTTTAAATTATAATACAAAAATTATCGTAGGGTAATTTTTTGGGAATTTTATGAGACGATTCATTTTTTATGAATAGTGAGAAATACTTTATTTTAATTGAAAATTTCAATTTTATATAAACAGTATAAAGTGATAAATTATATATTTGATTGGTTTTAATGTCAAAATATTTATATTATACATAAATTTAAACAATATTAGTAATTGGAATCATTTTCATACAAAATTATGATATAAAAACATTGGAAAATATTGAACATTTTTACATTAAAAACCCACTTTCCCATCTTGTCCACAAGATTAATTTGAATTAATCTATGTAAATTAGATGTATTGAATTCCTAAAAATGAATTAAATATATTAAATAATCCTAATTTATATTATATAATAAGGATATCTTATGTTTTTACCATAATTAATATTAAAAATAGTTAAAATGAATAACATTGATTAATGTAAAAAACGAGTTATGATAGAATATATGTTGTAAAATGAAATAACAAATTATAAAAAACCCATTTTATGTAAAAATATTAAATCATTCTAAACCTATGCCATATTTTTAAGAGTTTTTGGGATAATATTCAATGAAAAGTTTCTATAAAATATTTTATGTAAAGAAAAAGACGAAAAAGCAACCTTCCTTGATTTTAATATCTATAATGCTTTCGGATAAGGAAAAAGGTTCCTTTATATATACTATTCTAAAATATAACTTAATTTTTGATTTCATAATAATTTAGCATTATTTTTTATACATTAAATAATTACATAAAATATTAATGAAATTCCTACACAGTAGTTACTTAGATAAAAATTAATTAAAATAAATGATTCTAAAAATATCAAAAGTATAGTAAATTGAAAGAAATATATTTTTAATTTAAATTATTATATTAATAAAACACTTTTCATATGTGCGAACTTAATATATTAAAGTTCAATTATATTATTGGTATTTTTTCAACTTACATTAAATAAATAATGTCAAAATTCGTTTTAATGTTATTTAATAAGAAATAGTATTTTATTAAATGATTTACAATCACTAAAAAACTATCTTTAACCAAGTGATATTGATATATTAAAAATTTTCAAATATGGAAAATTTATTTACCAATTTATCTTTCATAATGAAGATATTGACCCCAACATAGTGAATACCTTTTTAGCATTGTTAGGGTTAAAGTAGTATTTTTCTGTGTTACATGAACTTTTGTGGAAAATAATTTCCAAACAAATGATATTTTATATTTTATATATTATATATCATATTTATAATTATTGGGAAAACAATTTCTAATATGTCTTCATTTATGGGAGAACTCTCTATAATAAATAGTTTTAAGTATTTACAAGAATGCCACTCGTCAACTATAAAAGATAACTCACAATCCCATTCCTCCTCACCGATCAATCCATATGTATCATTAAAAACAATAAAAATTCACTAAAAACATTCCTAAAATAATCATAAAATACATTTATTGGTTATAATTCCCACCCTGGAAGGGTTTAGTTAAAACCAAAGGAATGTACTCGAAGAAGAGCTAATGTTCTTCAATAATCGTCTTTATTTATTTACTTCTCCACATCCTTCAATATTTATTATACAATTATTATATAAAAACCCAATTATCTTAAATATACTGATATTTTTTATTTTATGATTATTACCAAAAACATCACAAACTTATATCAAATGGGTTACAAAATCATCGTTTGTGCAAATAGTAGACTATTTCCTGACAAACTAATGTCATTCATTTTTCCATTACCACATTTCAATGATGGGTATTATGAAGGAAATAAAGTATATATATATATATAATATTTATAACATTATTATATCACTAGAGTAATTATGTCATATATTACTTATAACTTTACATTCCATAAGAGACATGATAGCGTCACTCTTACGTCGAGAGACTACCACCTCGTAAAGGTATATGATTAATATTTCCCTAAAAATTTACATAGAAGGTAATAATAAATAACTATATATGATATAGATGAAATAATTATTATAATAATGACATATCTATAATTTGGAAATGATAATATATCATTTTTCCTTACTTTTTCATCCAATTAAAGATGATAACGTCATTCATCTTCAAGTGGACAACCACCTTCATGGAGTGATGTGACTCTCTTTTCATCACCAAAAAACATGAACGATTTATATATATAAGTATAATTAAGAAAATATTTTGGAATAAATGATATCATTATAATGATATAAAGCTAAAATATGAATTACCTCCTTTCTATAATGAACATTGAAATGTGGGCAATGTTACTCATGTGTACGTACATCCAGTAATATATATGATCATAATATAGATCATATTTCATGATCCCCAATCATTATAGGTTATAAAATTATAATAGATTTATAAATATGATTAATATTTAATTAACTTTAATCTATAGAAGATATAATTATATAACTTACACATGAACGAAATCATTCATAGTGAAACACGCATGAAAAAAACAAAGAAATTAACACCTGTAATAATGAAAATAATGAAACTTATTCAAACAATAAGTAATAAAATGTAATAGAAGGATCATAAATGATATTAAAAACATTAAAATATTTCACGTATATGTTAATAACATGTTTAAAACCACTATATATGAGGTAAACAACTAATCCAAAATGAATTGTAAGGTACATGATTTCTTAAATCAATTTCAACTCATTAGGTTAAAATTATACTTCGTTGGTTATGTCATGATAATATTATGTGTGTAATGACTTTAATTACCTAATTTTGTATTTTATGATGGTATATGTTGATTTATAGTGAATAAAAAAAATATATTCATTAATTAATTCTCACCACAACAATATCATCATTTTAAGAAAGTATTTTTCAATCTCAATCTAATCATGATTTTTTATTCCTGAATACTAGTTAAAGAAAATATTTTTCTATTTCCAAATTAACACTTACATTTTATTATTCCCTACTTATTAATTAACTATTTCAGGTAATAGTATCATTCTTTCATTATTTTGAATTATAAGGTTTTACAAAATGTTTTCATGAAAATCTGACTTCATATCTCTCTTCGGTCAGAAATATTTTTTCATCCAAAACCATGTTTTCCAAAAAAACTGAAATATATTTTTATATTTTAAAAAGATTTATTAATGTAATTTTATACAATTTTTACTCATTCAAAATTGCTTTCAAAAATATTTCATGTTGTTTTCCATATAATTCTTGTTTGTATTTTATAGAAAAAGTGAAATGAAACATTCTTTAAACTTGTATATCATGAACTGATTTTCTATCCACCGTGACAAGACAAAGGTTTTGAAGAATATTATTCATGGTTTAATGGTTATTTTCGTTGAAAATAATTTTTAAAATGATTTATGAATACTTATATTTTAAAATTTTCTTTCAATAAAAATTATTCATAAAAATAAAAATGAAAAGGATATTCTTCTCAAGATATTTTTGATGATATTTTATGCTATTTCTATTCATAATTGAAAAAATATATTTCTACTCCAATAGGTATATATTTTATTAATACCATCCATAATATTCCTTTTAATGGTTTATGATAATTTTAACTAAGGGATGTATTGACATTCACTTCTTAGATTTATTTTTATAGTCAATAAATGTTTCTAATAATATTCAACATACTATGATAATTTAATATTAAATTTCTCTTAAATATCAACATTCTTGTATTACATATATGATTACTTTCAAAATGTTCACATTTTTACATATAGTTTTTACTTTAAATGTTATTAGATTTATATAGAAAATATTGAGAAATCCATATTTTTTACTTAACATGAATATTTCATAAGGCACATTATTTAAGAATTAAATAAATTATGTAATATATGAGGAATTATTTATAAATTTTTAAAACAGGTAGGGGACCATTTAATTTAAGAAATTAGATGCATCATTAGTCACATGAGACGAAACCAGTTAGGTAAACCCAATGTTTTTGATACCATTATGTTTTAAACTTTCTTTATAATGGTCTTGAAACAAGTATGATAAATAATCCTACAAATTCTCATGATATAAAAGGTTTCATGATCCTAGTAAACTTGGAATCCATTAATTAAACATTTCCATCATTTTAGTTAATATTATTATCCATTTGATGTTCTCTATGATAAAATATACAGATTCATCTAATTCTTAGAATATTGATTAATTTAATACTATCATCATTTATTTACCTTCCGACATTGATAATTCCTTATTTATTTATTTAAATGTAATGTGTGGTCAGTTATTTATCTTCCCATGTTGATTATTAATATTTAACCATGATATATTCTGATGTACATAAGCCTTACTTACTATTTCAGATCACCTTTATTTCGTTTCCTTTCCCTAGGATCCCATAATGTTTACCACAAAATATATGTAATGATATGCCAGAGGGAATAACGATATTCTTGAAAAAAATCGGTTTTAATTTTTTTATTCAAATTTAATATAAGGCTCATGTATGTATCTTGTTTTGAAATACTAATACTCAATCCATTTATTTAAAATGCCATTCTTTAAACCTTACGCCAATATAATGGTTCTGAGCACCAAATATGTGATACCAGGGTTAGAGTTTCTATAAAATGGATAAAATGAAGACCATATAATAACTAGAGGATAATAAAATTTATTGGGTTTTTATAATAGGGATCCTAAAATTTTCATTATATTAATTTTTCTAGAGACAATCCTGAATAAAAATATATGTTACAGGATCCATTAACTGAGGTCCTAAAATCATTCATACATATTCATAATCTTATGCATATTAAATTTATATATACTATAAATATATAAATAAAATGTATTCATACTAAAATTTAATATAAAATTCCCTTAGAAAATTTAAATGCCCATTTTTTCTCAATTAATTATTTGAATAGTCATTTTTCTGGTAACTGTTGGGTTTCCCAAGCATGTTTGGGTTAAATGATTCTGGTCCTTAAACCTTGGTCATAGTATCATCATATAAAAAACCATAACCACAGAAAAAGTGTCATATTTAGTCATTATATTCACATTTATAATAATTTATATAGTTTAGGGAAGAAAAATTAATTTCTTCAATTAGTTGAGATGGTAGTCCACATGTATGCATTAATGATGTTATTGGTTATCATAAGATGTAAATGAGTTAGAAAAAATGTGTACCTTTAATAATTTTTTTAATATAGTAATGATATTGATTTCATCATATGAATATGGTTATAGAATATTTATAATAATTTAAAGAAGAAAGAAACTCAAAATATACTAGTTATGAAAATAAACTCTTCTTTGGTAATCCTCATTTGGAATACCCATTAAGACTTTAAAGGATGATCATTAGGGAAGACTGAAAGCACTATGAAATGGGAGGGAATCATGGAATATATATGGGTTCATATTGGTTGAAATAGATCTCTAATTTTTGAGTATATATCTTAAGGGAGTAGGTTCTTGTTTATAAGTGACATGGATCACATTACTAAAAATTCACAAAAAATTAAAATACATTAAATTAATATTCAAGTTCATGAAATGTTTAAAATGAATTAAATATAAGACACTTAATTGTAAAAATATAGAAAAAGATTATATTTAATCAATTTTATGTGATATTTTTAACTTTGACATTTATTTAAACCCCATCATTATAAATTTTTTATCCTTAATCCATTTGAACAACTTCAAAATTAGTTACTATTCATTATAACTAAAAATGAATGGAGAATAATTAAAAAATTGAGATATGGGAGTAAAATTTGTATACTATCTTATAAAATTAGATGTCTAAATGTGGAAGAAATTAGTATTATAAAATGCTCACAAAACCGAAGCAAACCATTTTAATATTATTAATTTTAACATATAACTCTAAATTTATTCTAGTACCTTTATTTGTAAAATCCATTAAAAGTATGTTAAATATTTTGTTAATAATAAAATATATAAATTTAATAAAAATAATAAATCAATAGTTATTCATTTTATTTATTAAGGACAAAAATTTTTCACATATATGTAGTTTTTTAGAAAAATTAATCTTTTTTTTACCTTTGATGATTTTATTTTAATTTGAAAAAAGTAATAACTAATGAATTAATTTTAAAAATATGTAATGAATAGATTATTATATATTTAATAATATGAATTATTTTTTTATATAGAACATATATGATATAACCAATGATAAAAAATATTTCAAGCTAGTTTGTTAGCATCAATAGTATCTTCTATGTGATTCAGAAATAATTTTCAACAATTAAATTTCATTTTAGTAACATAATGTTTTATTTTGTAATATTATATGAGAATTAATCACATAAGTTCATGATTTAATTATTTACAATCTATCGATCATATTTATGTACTCTAGTGTAACATCCCAGGTAAATAAAGAATATAATATTTTCATATTTACTATTATTTATGAATTAAATATTAATTTTACTTTAAATGGGATGTTATTTTCCATATATTACCCGATATGCAACAACGAGCTTCTTTGAAATCTTACGTTGCACACTAATAATATAATATTATTATTTTAAATGGTAGTTAACGCCTAGTTGTTATATTGGTGAAGATTAACAGAACTCACTACAATATGATTATATAGGTTTGATAAATGTTTTTTAAATTTATCGAATTAAATCTAGAAGCTTAAAATAAGAAAAAATATTGATTTTAAGCATAAATACTTTAATATTCACTAAATGGTCGATTTACCACCTTTCAATGGAGAAACCTCATTAAATCTTGTTTTGGTCACTTTTATATGTTCAATTTGACAAAAATAAATTCTTATTTATAATCGAGACATTAAAATTTACCTTGAGTAAATTTTTTGTATTTTTCTGATAAAATTCATTCTTTAATGAATAATTAACAATACTATATTTTAATTCAAATATACTGTTTAATATAAATTATTTATATGGTTATATTATTTTTCTAATTGGTTTTAAAGTGTAATTAGATTATATTTTTACCATTTAATCTAATGGTGGTCAATTAAATTAATTTCACATTGAAATTGGACTTAAACAAGTGTCAATCTTTTGATAGATATTGTTTCTTAAAAACACGCTCTTTGTTTTGACAACGTAAATTTATTTTAAATTAATTGATTAATTTTCTATGTTTTTAATTTGGTAAAATATAAATCATTTTTTAATTCAAAATATCAAATATATCTTTGGCTGATATTTTTTATTTTTCAGAAAAACTTTAATTTTTGATGAATAGTGAAACCACTTAGTAGTAGCTAAAAAACTGACTTTTTCATTTAAATGAAATTTTAACTCTTCTGTGTATTGAAATTAAAAAATATGACATACATGGTTGTCATTAGTAAGTAAAATATGGTTCAATAAAGAGAAAATAATTTTTGGTTAAATGTAACTTTTGAGTTTTAGTTACTGTGGTTAAAGGTAAATAGAGTAATTCAAGGAACAAAATATCATAATAATATATAATTACATTAAAATTTTTACTAGCCTTATTTCATGAGTAATAGACTACCATGGTAATCGTTGGGTCGATTTTGGGACCCCATGGAGGCACTTAAGAGTGATAATGACACTTTATTTTAATTAATTTAATGTAAAGTCAAAATGACATAAAAAATATCTTTTAGTAAATTATTTTTTACATAGGTTTATATACATTAGCTTTTCAACTATAAATATTCATTGGAAAGAAAAAAAAGGATTCCCTACATCATGGTAATTTTCTAATAATTTTGAGACATTATGTAAATTAAACTATTTATGACACAAAAATGATGCAGTATTTACCTCATTAATAAATGATTGAAAGAAATAAGATTATAAAATTTAAAATAACATCAAAAACCTATCCAATTATTATTGGATGAATTTATTTCGACCATGAGTCATATTATCATTTACTATAATAAGTTTTGGACCATTATAATCCTAAAATAATTATATAATAAAATAATAGTTTCATAATTTCCTGAAGACAACCTCCACCCCCTTATAAAACACACTCACTTCTAAACCATTCATCACACCTCTAAATACCCTTGGATAATTGAACCCCTACCCAAATAATCTCTATAGATCCACCTCTTCCTCTTATATGTCTTACCTTAGGTATCAGGCACTTCAGGAAGTCCTTTTGGTTCAAACCAAAGGGAGTTACCCAAATTAAAGGTAACAGTTTCTCTTAATTTCTTTCATTTTATTTTACATCTCCAAACCATAAAATATTTTAATTACATTAATTAAGAACAAAATGTGTATCCTCAATATACTAGGATTCTATTATGAGGTGTATTCAAACTACACTTACACACACCTCCATCTAATGGGTAAATAACATACTGTTTCTGTGGGTGAAAAAATGACGCCACACGAAACGATGATTGTTCAATTATCTTATACCACCTCTTATGGTGGCCATTATGATGGAACTATCTTTATATGTGATATTTATTACGTTTATGTTTTCTTTATTCTTCTAAATTATTAATTTATAACATAACCTTATGGTTCTCATTATGAGTAAACGCGATAATCTCATTTGAGGAAGTGCAGACTGCCGCCCCCTCAAAGTAATATTACTCATTCATACCATACGTGGGATGTATAAAAGATAGAGTTATTGAAATTATATATGATATTATACTAGAATTATAATATAACTATTTATAATTATCTTTACATTCAATTAAAATTTGAAATTGAAATGAAAGCAGCATTCATGCGTGCGTACGACTTACCATCTCCATGAACGGTGCATTTCATTTATTATATCCAAATGTTATGTACTGTTATAAATACATATATATACTGGATAAATATGAAAAATATGATATTTAAATAATGAATATTATTCTGGAGATAATGGACTTTTGACCACATGGAAAACATGTAATTATAAGGTGTTAATTTTTGACTCAAGTACCAAATATCGACAAAACGACCATTATTAACTTAAATGATTAGATAATGTATATAACATGGTAATAAGTGATATAAAAGGAATAATAAACTTGAAAAGGGGTTCTTAATCAAGTATAAATTAACTTAGGATTATTATTCAGGAAGAACGTGGAACAAACAAGTCAAGTAGGACACGAGGAAAGAGGTTCCTTATCTCACTTTTAATTCCGTGAGATTTCCATTGTTCACCAATAATTTATTGCATGTGGTGTATTGTGTACTGCCATATGATATATATTATCATGATCATATTTATATTCATGTTATTATATTAATCATTTTTTGGTTGTTAATTTTTGGTCATACTACTCGATTGATTACAACGTGTGAAGGGATTTTCATCTCACTTTTTATTCCTGTGAGATTCATGCTATATTTGCCACTAATTCCTTTTGTGTGGTGTATGTACTGCCCATGAGTGTATTTATTGTGTAATATAATTATATTTATGGGTATTTACATCTTCATTTTATTATCCTTCTTTCATGGGTTGTATGTTTCTTAAGTTACCAAATCAGTAAGGGAACCTTTTGACCAAATTTCCTTTTATTGGGTTAATCTTTTAATTCATAATTATGTCATGCTATGATTATGTGTGGAATAAATATTTATTTATTTATGTTGTAATTTAGGATCCCTTTTTTGTGGATATACTTTTGATATAAATAATAAATCCATTTATAATTTCTCAAGTCATCGATATGAACTTGATAAGAGTAATTTTAACTCAATTTCCAGTAATTGAGTTAAACATCCAAGTTAGTGGTTTTGTCTCAAAAAGTACATGAGTGAATTTCTATGATTTATTTACACTAAATATCCATTTTTTGAGTGTATTATTATTTTTCACACATTATTATTTAATTTATTAATCCTTAATCTAAGGATACATTTTTTATGAGGGATTTCGTCTCAATTTACATTCCATTAAGACTTTATTGTTGTTATGCACCAATTAAATCTTATGTTGTGTATATACTATCCTTTGGAATATTATATCATAAATTCTTTATTCTCATGATATTATAAAGTTCTGATTCAATTTTATTCCTCAATTATTAGTATTCAAGAGTCTCTCATTTTGTTAAAACTGTTTAACTAAAATATCGTTTTAAATGTTTTAAAGATTTATTTTTCAAAATATTTCACATTAATGTCCATGTTTTTAAAATGGTTTTTAGGATTTATTTACATGGAAATTAATTTTTTCAAATGATAATTCATTAAAATATTCAATGTGTTATGGGAAACGTTTATTCAAAAATATCTTTATTAATAATTTTAAATGATTTTGAAAATGATTTTATAAAGCATTGTTTATTTCAATATCTTGATTTGATATATTGTGATTGAAATGTTGAAATGTTATATTTCCTCTATTCTTGTATTATGTGTTATGAATATTTTATGGTCATTGGGAATTTTTTACGTATACGGGTGGTTCCGTGATAAACTTAGGGTGGGTGGGCCCAAGATATCTCTCTAATGCATTGAGTAATGTGACAGAGTTAAACGTTAATGTTTCTCCTAAGATATTTAGGGAATATACTGTGATGGGTATTCCAAATGTGACTTCATATATAGTTGTGACAGAAACAATGTATGTATGTTATGAATTCCATAGGTTACCATTGTGATTTATGGTTTCTTTGTGTTATTCATAATTCTTATGATTTCAGGAGGTATGTTTTGATTGAAAAGTATGGTTTCATTGATTTGTATTTATTAATGGGATAATTTTTTCCTTCCTTATTTTATAACTCTTACTGAGATTTTTATTCTCATACCATGTTTTTTAAATGTATTCCATAGGAATTAAATATTAATAGGGTTAAGGATAAGATTAAGGAAAAGTCATGTTGTCTAAAACATGGGACTAGACATGTCTCTTTTTTAAGAGTTTTTCTTTTATGAAAAATGGATACTGGGTAGTAGTGTCTACATGTAATATTCAAGTTGTTATGTAATAGTTATGGCCTAATTCTCTAAAACTCAAAACCTGAAAAGATCCTCAATGTGAATTCTTGACATAATTCAAGATTATGTAATGTTTAAGGCTTGGTCCTTATAGTTAGTTTTAGAGGTTGTTTTAGATAACTTTATAGGTTAGGGTGGTCTTCAAGCATAAGTGACATTACCATAATGGTTAGGATTTTCGAAATAGCCGTAGTTATTTTGGGTAAAGTGAATGAGTTTAAGATAACAAGAATAAGTATATCTTAGTATTTACCCTCCTCATTAGATATTATTTGATGATTTTACTGATATACTCACACATACCTTTTTGGTTTTAGTAAATTGATGGATCTAGCAGACACCAAAGTAACAGTGGATGTGAAGAATACTGTGATAGTTTTCTGAATGAGCAACTAAATGAAATGGGATCTAAAATTAGAACTCTTGTGGTTATTTTCAACCAACAATCTAGAGTCATTATTGACCACCTAAACCTTAGTGATTTTTATAAGGCATCGTATATAAGAGAAACAACTCCCTCACGGATGTACAAGTAATAATCATAAAGGTAAGAATATTAAAAAACCTGTGTGTCAAGGATGTGGAAATAATCCCATAGGAAAATGTTTCAATGGGATGAGAAGATGCTATAGATTTGGAAGTGATGTTCATAAAGAAGAACCTTCCATGGAAAAAAGGAAGCATCCAATTAACTCTAGGAATGGGAATGAAGTTCTTTATGAGGGATCAATTCAATGTTTTAAATGTGGAGTGCATGTTCATTATACAAACTGATGTCCTACAAAGAGGGTTCGAGAATGGAATCACCCAGATCATAAAAATATATGTTTACTAGTACCAAATTACATTCCAATTGAGGATGAGGAGACTGACAATGACTAATGAAAGGTATGGATTATTTCTTAACTGATGATTAGACATTATTAAATCATAGATTATGATTTATGATTTTGTTTGCAAGAAATAAGTATTTCATAATATGATGGAATGGAATAGTTAATGGATCATGAAAATTTTGAATGAGTAAGAAGTCAACATATAAGGGATTCATGTGTTATGGTAGATTTTATGATGGTGAAATAATTAAAAGTATTAAGACTCTTTTGATGATGGGATTACATTAGAATAGTTTTTATAGTATGTGTAACCCTGAATTTTGATATATGAAAATTTTATTCAATCAATAATTTTCTTTACTTTTGTGGATATAGTTATAAAGTACCATTTGGGTTTATATGATCCTAAAATTTGAGGCAATTAAATATTAATTTATTTTGGGTTACAAAATTAAAGTTATTATATAAACTTTGTGGTTAAAGTATTTACTAGTTATATTTGATGAATTTATCTCTTTTTTGGGAATGTAATAAAATAATATAGTTTTTGAAAACGGACAACACGCAGATAGCGTGACAACCCGTTGTGTCAGACAAAGCTGTGGGAATCAAACTCACAACCAATGTGCGACATGGATTTATCACCTATCACTGGACTACGTGAAGTTCCTGGTTAGTATGACTGATTCTTTTTAGTTAGATGATTTTATGAATCAAGAGTAAATTGATTTTGGGTTATCTATGGAAGTGATAAAACTATCATGGAGAATATGTGATTAGGTTAATTACTTTTCAATATGAGACTTTATGAGTAACTAAAGTTATTTGGAGTTAAATGTTAAGATTTATCATGAAAAAAATGGGATTAAATCCTTCTGAGATTTGGGTTTCAATATTAGTTTTGACTACATTGAAAAATTTTACAGACAATTGTATATTGAATGCTCTTTCTTGAACTTTGGGTACTTTTGGTTGAATTTTGGAGATTAAGAGTAGTACTTCTTTTTATAATGGATTATTCTTTTGGGGATTATTTGATCACGTGCTAACCAATTTATGTTTTGGTTAATGTATAAAGATATGGGAAACACATGGTTCATATTTTTTTGGATCATGTTATTCTCTAGAAGTTGATTATAGCGCTTTCAATGTGAACAAGTCATCTTGAATACTTACCATTTGGATAAAAGATGAGTTTGTTGTAGAATTTTATTAAAGGATGACACTCTACATGACAAGTAATTATATTTCCTTAGGATATTATTCTAGATATTAATAAAATTATTCAACTCTATTAAAATGATCTTGAATAAAAAATGTTATAATCCTTCTCTTATCATCAGACTTTTACCCAACCACAAATTTATGGTATTGTGGTGGTTAACTTTCTGTGATCAAGTTCTATATCACTCCATATTAATCAATGAGAGTTAGTTTCTCTTCTATATCCATATTTTCAGGGAATCCTAGTATCTGTTGTCTTGGGTAACCTTTGTACTTCTTTAACTTTATTTTAAAGTGATAGTTTTATTGACTCTTTTTCCGATGTGGGACTTTAAATAAAGTTTTCGATCCCAATGTTAAAATTACAAGAATGCAATTTCCAAAAGGGGGGAAGGACATAACATCCTAGGTAAATAAGGAATATAATATTTTCATATTTATTATTATTTATAAATTAGATATTAATTTTACTTTAAAGGGGATGCGATGTTCGATGGATTTCTCGATATGTAACAACGGGTTTCTTTGAAATCTCACATTGCACACTAACAATATAATATTATTATTTTAAATAGTAGTAATCGCCTAGCCATTGTATAGGAGAAAATGAATAAAACTACCTAAAATATTATTATAGGTTTTTTTTAAATTCTTTTACATTTATCCAATTAATGTTAGAAACTTAAAATAAGAAAAAAATCAGTTTTAAGCATAAATACTCTAATATTCACTAAAAGGTCAATTTACCGCTTTTTGATGGAGAACCCTCTTTAAATCTTGTTTTGGTCACTTTTATATATACTATTTAACAAAATAAATTTTTCTTTAGAATCGGAACATTAATATTTTCCTTTGGTAAAATTTTAGTATTTTTCTAATAAAATTTATTTTTTAATGAATAGTGAAAAATACTGTATTTTAATTCAAATTTACCTTTTAATTTAATTTATTTATATGGTTATATTGTCTTTTTAATTGGTTTTAAAGTCTAATAAGATTATATTTTTACCATTTAATCTAATGGTGGTCATTGTAATTAATTTTGTATTGAAATTGGAAATAATCCAGTGTTAACCTTTTGATAGTTATTGTTTCCTAAAAACACGCTATTTGTTTTGACAACAAGAATTAATTTTAAATTTATTGATGAAAATTATATATTTTAAATTTGGTAAAATAGGCATTATTTTTGAATTCTAAATATCAAATATATCTTAGGCTGATTTTTTTGTATTTTTCTGAAAAACTTCAATTTTTGATGAATAATGAAACCACTTAGTAGTAGTTAAAAAACTGACTTTTTCATTTAAATTATAATTTACCACTTCTTTGTATTTAATTTAAAAAATAAGATATACATTATTGTTATTAGTAAGTAATATTTGGTTCAATAAGATTATTTTTTTTGTGAATAATAACTTTTCACTTTTATTTACCGCAATTAAAGGTAAATAGAGTAATTCAAGGAAAAAAGAATATCATTATAATAAAAAATTACCTTAACACTTGTCCTAACCTTATTGGATGAGTCATGTCCAACCATGGTCATCTGGTTTTCGATTTTGGGACTCCATGGAGCCACTTAAGAGTGATAATGACACTTTATTTTAATTAATTTAATGTAAAGTCCAAAATGACATAAACAAATATCTTTTCCTAAATTAATTTTTACATAGGGTTATATAAGTTATCATTTCGACTATAAATATTCATTGAAAATCTAAAACAATTTCCTATAGCATGGTATTTTTTTTAATTTTTAGACATTAGATAAATTATATTATTTATGAGAAAACATTATGTTGTATTTACCTCATTAATAAATAATTTAAATAAATAAGATTATCAATTTTAAAACAACATTTAAAACCTATCCAATTATTTTTGGATGAATTTATTTCTATCAACAGTCATATTATATTTGAATTTAATATATTTTGGACCTTTAGAAACCAAAAATCATAATATAATAAAATAATATTTTCACACATTTTTAAAGAGCCCCTCCTCCCCATTATAAAAGCCCTCACTTATAACCCATTCCTCACACCTCTCATGCCCCTTGTCTCATTAAAACCATGCCCAAATAAGCTCTCAAGATCTATCTCTTCCTTTTATAAGTCTTACCTTATGCAGAAGGTAATTCAAGAAGTCTTATTGGTTCAAACAAAATGGAGTTACCCGAATTAAAGGTGACAGTTTCTCTTAAATTCTTTTCTTTTATTTTACTTCTCCAAAACCTAAACTATTTTCATTCATTTATTTTATAACTACAACAGTATTATTAATATACTAGGATTATTTATGAGAATGATTCAAACTACACTTACAAACACCTACATCTAATGGGTAAATAACATACTGTTTCTGTGGGTGGCAAACTAACACCTCACGAAATGTTGATTATTCTATTATCTTCTACCACCTCTTATGGTAGCCATTATGATAGTACTATATTTACATATGATATATATTACATTTAAGGTTTTTTAGGATACTGTATTTTTAATTTATATCATATCTTTTTGGTTTCCATTACGAGTAAACACGATAATTTCATTTGAGGGAGTGCGGACTACCGCCCCCTCAAAGTGATATGACTCATTCATACAATACGTGGGACGTATAAAGGATGGAGTTATTGAAATTATATTTGATATTATAATGGAATTGTAATATAAATATTTATTATTATTTTTTCATTCAATTAAAATACGAAATTGAAATGAAAGTAGCATTCATGCGTACGTACGACTTACCATCTCAATGAACGGTGCATTTAATTTCTTATATCCAAATGATATGTAATATTATAAATACATATATATACTGTATATATATATATATGATATATATGATATTTAAATCAAGATTATCATTCTTGATATAATGTAATCTTGACCACATTGACAAATTGTAATTATATGGTGTTCATTTTTGGCTCAAGTACCAAATATCGACAAAATGACCATTATTAACTTAAAGGATTACATAATTTTTATAACATGGTAATAAGTGAGATAAAACGAATAATAAAATTTATAAGGGGTTTTTAATTAAGTATAAATTAACTTATGTTTATTATTCAGGAAGAACAAGGAACAATCAAGTCATGTCAGACACGAGGTAAGGGGTTTCTTTTCTTACTTTTAATTCTGTGAGATTTCCATAGTTTTCCACTAATATATTGCATGTTGTGTATTGTGTAATTCAATTTGATATAAATTGACATTATTATATTTATATTTATGTTATTCTATGAATAATTTGTTTGTTTTTAACTTTTGGTCATACGACTCGATTGATTATAACGTGGTAAGGGATTTTCATCTCACTTTTTATTTTAGTGAGATTAATGCTATATTTGCCACTATTTAATTTTGTGTGGTGTATGTACTTAAAATGAGTGCATTAATTAGGAAATATACTTCAATTTATGGGTATTTACTTCTTTATTTTATGATCCTTCTTTCATGGGTTTTTTCTTTCATAATTTACCAAATCGGTAAGGAAACATTTTAACCCAATTTCCATTCATTGTGTTAATATTAAAATTATTAATTATGTCATGAAATGATTATGTGTGGAATAACTAGTTATTTATTTATGTTTTAATTTACCCTCTCCTTTGTGTGGATATAATTTTGATACACTTAATCACTCTATTGATAAATTCTCAAGTCATCGATATGAACCTCATAAGAGTAATTTTAACTCTTTTTCCATTCATTGAGTTAAACATCCAAGTCATTGGTTGTTTGTTAAAAAGAACATGTGTGAAATTCATATTATTTATTTACACTGAATATACAATTATATTTTGTGTATTATTAATTTTCACACAATATTATGTAATTTATTTTTCCTTAATCTAAGGATACCATTTTATAAGCGATTTCATCTCAATTTACATTCCATTGAGACATCATTGTTATTATGAACCAATTCACTCTTATACGATATATATACTATACTTTTGCATATTATATCATTAATCCATTTATTCTCAAGATATTATAAAGTTCTGATTAAATGTTATTACTCAACTATTTATATTCAAGCGTCTCTAATTTTATTAAAACCTCTTTAACTAAAATATCATTTTAAATGTTTTAAAGATTTATTCTTCTAAATTTTTCTCATTAATGTCCATATTTTAAAAATGGTTTTTAGGATTTCTTTATATGGGAATTAATTTATTCAAATGATAATTCATTATAAGATTCAAAGTGGTATAGAACACTTTTATTATAAAATATCTTTATTAAATGTTTTAAATGGTTTTGAAAATGATTTGACAACGTATTGTTTATTTAAATATCTTGATTTGATATATTGTGATTGGAATGTGGAAATTTTATATTTCCTTTATTCATGAATTATTTTCCATAAATATGTTATGGTTATTGGGCATTGGTTGTGTATACAGGTGGTTCTGTGATAAACCTAGGGAGGGTGAGCTCGAGATAGCTCTCCAATGCATTGTGTAACATGATAGAGGTAAACGTTAATGTTTTTCTTAAGAGATTTAGGGAATATACTCTGATGGGTATTACAAATGTGACTCCCTATATAGCTGTGATGGCTATAATGTAAGTATATTAGGAATGCCATAAGTTACCATTATGATTTATGATTTCTGTGTGTTATTCATAAATATTATGATTTCATGAGCTATGTTATGATTAAAAAAAATGGTTTAATTGATTTTTATTTATTAATGAGATAATGTTTTACATCCTTATTTTATAACCCTTATTGAGCTTTTTATACTCATCCCATGTTTTTGAAATGTCTTCCACAGGACTTAAAGATTAATATGGTCAAGGATGAGATCAAGGAAAATTAATGCTGTCTAAAACATGTGACTAGAAATGTCACTTTTTTAAGAGTTTTTATTTTATAAAAAATGGATAATGGGTAGTAGTGCCTACATGTAATATTCAAGTTGTTATGTAACAGTTGTGACCTAATTCTCAAAAAATCTAAACGTGAAAAGATCCTCAATGTCAATTCTTGAAATAATTCAAGGTTATGTAATGTTTAAGTATATGTCCTTATATCTAGTGTAATTTATTCCCTAATTATTGAATGATCTTGTAGTGTATAAATTAGTGCACAACATTAAAATGTGTTTTATACAAGCCAAAAAATGTATATAAGAGATAATATCATAACCAATTTCTCTAGAGTGTTCTCTAATAATCATAATATTAGTTGAACAATATTTCTGTGTGTATTTTATTTCTCAATTTCACATCTAAATCATGAAATATTATAAATAGATAATTCTTCTAGGGTTTAATTGATTTCAAAATTTCATTTCATTATATTTTCGACTATTGAGTATAATATTATTGAACATTATTATCCTCAAGTAGATAATTATTTAATTCATTAATTATCATAGATTTACCCTTTTATCTATTCTCTTATTACCTCCATATAGGTAATTTATAGCCTTTACAATGAATATATCAAATCTATAATAACATTTTTACCATAATATGTCATATACAAAAATTATTCTTTTATGAACAATTTTCACTCACAATGTGTAAGGACCCCTCCTTAAACATTATATATTATAGTTTCATTATACTAGAATTAACTTTATTTATTTCTCAATAATAATTTAGGTTTATAGTTTTATATAATTAAGTTAATCTATAATAAATTAAACCCATAAATTACATGTGGAAACTTCTACAAAGTATCCAAATTTTATAAAAAATATCATTAAATTAAAACACGATTTGATTTCATAGGAAATATTCACAGTTTTATTCATATCATTATAGTTTTTCTTACTCTACCATAAAAAAATTTAAAATAATTTTAAAACATTGGATGAGAACAACATCTCAGTAAGGTATATGAAAATAAAGACAAAAATTGTTTTTCTATAAATAGTTATAAATTTTTTAATTTTTTGAAAGTAAATATTTTTATTACATTAAAAATCATATTTTCTTCCCAAGTAGTTCCATAATAAATTTTATAAGTTATCAAAATGTCAAATAACAATCTCATGAATTTTTTATTAAAACATTTTTCAATGTAATAAATTTCACTAAGGAAACATAGTCTCTCATCATACCTTAAGAAATTATATGTTTCCAATAAAGTCCATATAAATCATACATAAATCATAAAGTTATCTTATGGAATCAATTCCATATCATTCTTAAATAATTGTTAGCTATAATGTCTACATAGTTATTAAACATCATATTTACATTTGGAATTACAATCATAGTATATTATATAATCTCTTGGAGAAACACAATCGATTAACTCCTTCTCTTTACCAAATGGTTTGGAGAGCTATAATGGGCTCATCTAATATTAATTAAAAACAAAACCACACATCATCATAAACAGTTAATATGAACCATAAAAAAATCATAACACATAATAATTACCTAAATAAACTTTTTTTAGGGAAAATAAACATTTTTATTTTGAAATAATGTTTTTTCAAAAGTCTCCCTCTTAAAAATGAAAAAATATTATTTAAAAATAAACATGTAAATATGTAAAAGAAGAATCAACAAATTGAGGTGTAAAGAAAGTGGGAAAATCCACTCACTCTATATAAGTTAAAAAAACATTCCTTTTGACATTTTGAAAAAATGTTCAAAGGATAACATTAAAGTGACTTTTTAATAGAATGTCCCTTACACAAAACCAAAAAAATATTACAATTTGAAGAAATATGAGGGAAATTAAAATGTTATATTTTCAAAAAAATTCATGTACATATAAATAATTTCATAAAATTAAATTTTAAAACAGTTTTGTGAAATTGAAATATTTATATAATAAATTTTTTAAACATTTAAAATTAGTTCTTTAGTTAAAGAGTCCCTTACCTTAGTCCAACTCATCACATACATTCTTTATCTTCCTCTTCATTGAGAAATATAATTTTATTAACTTCTTATGACTACTAAGGATGGGGTTAATCCTAAAAGAATTAAACTAGAATGAGTATAGGGATTAAAAAAATGGATTCTCGTAGTGATTGGCTAAACCAAAACGGTTTTAATGTGTGAATAAATAAGAAAAAGTGGTTTCCCTTTATAGGAGTGGAGAGTGAAAATATTGTAATTTAAAAATTTATTTTATATATATATATATATATATATATATATATTTACTTTCAAAAGGATAAAAAGTAAGTTTTTTTAAAATATATGATGATACTGGGTCAAAATCCATGCATCCAATAATTTTTAGAATAGTTTCGGTTACTTCATTACCCTTATAATTTATTATTAACCCATATTTAACCCATTTAAATCTTACAACACCAACATTAATTCTTATTCTTTGAGAGTAAATATTATTACATAAAATTGAAAAATACAAATAAATGAAACATGGTCGAAATTTTAAATTATATCCCAAACACATAGATAAATTAAGCATTTTTTTAAAATTTGATATCATTTAATAAAATTTTATTTATATTAAAATATCTTTCATTCCATTTTTGATTCATTTCAATACATTGAATTTTACTAATGTCAATAAAATATTATACATATTATTTTTTTCAATAAATCCATAAACTTTCTTAGTCATCTATAATTTTTATTTATTTCATTAATTATATCATATTATATTTATTTTAATATTTTTAATTCCATTTATTTTATATTTCTATTAATTAAATAATTACTACATAAGTGTTGGGAAAAAATTTAAGAATATTATTTCTTTGTGAAATGTTAAAAATAAATTACCATATTTAAGATAAAGATATTACATTTGAAAATAATATTTATTGTTCAACATATATTATGAATAACACCTTAATAAAAATAATATAGCAATTAAAAATAAGACTATGAAATGTTTAAATTTTCATTAAATAAAAAATATAATGGTTAAAATATAATACATGTGGCCATAAATGAAAATATAACCTATCCTTTAATGAGTATAGAATAATATCACACATATAAAAAAATTGTGGAAAGTGTTATGGTCATTTTGAGGTCCTTTTCATCTTATATTTACCCTTAATTATCCAATTTTCCTTTTACCATGGTAATAGAAATTACTAAGGTTACTATTTATATTGTCTAAAAGTAATAGTGTCATATTTACTAAAATTGGATGTAATTATTCCAAAAATAGATAAAACATTCTAAATCCAAAACATGGAAGTTGAAGTATTTGATTTAAAATTAAATCAACCAAATGTGATAACAAAATATTTTATGAAAATTTATCTTTTTTAATAATAAAGTAATTTTATACAAAATTCAAGAATGAAATCCATTTCTAAACTATAATTTGATTATTTTATACAAAATTAATCTATTGAGAATTTGAAACATATGAAGAAATTTATTAAAATTTTAGAAACATTAAAATAAAATATAGTGGTAAAAATAAATATTTTTAAATATTCAATAAAAAAAATATATTTTCTAAAAATTCTAACAAAATTCATCTGAAAGCCAATTTGGCATGCTGAGACCATAAATGAAATTCTTTTATTAAATTAAATTTTATAAATATAATATAAATTAATTATAATATTCACTCAATAATATAAACAAAGAACTATGTTTGAATTATTCAAATTTTTAAGGAATAAAATGAAAGAATAAAAATTTGAGTGATTATTTACAAATAATTAATTAATAAATTATATATTAATTTTACAAATATATATTTCATAATTATATTAATACTATTTATTCCTACTAATTTAATTTTTATGTTATAATAGTCACATTTTAAATAATAATATTTCGTTGTACATTTTACACTCATTGTTTTATATTTTATATGCTTTAAAAAAATAGTGTTTCATTTTAAAATAATTGGATTTTATATTGTCCCCCCATTTTTAAATTTAATCCTATAAATTTACAACTTATTCTTAGTAATTAGTGTGTCATCTTTTTAAAATACTTTGTTGAAAACCCACATCATAAAAAGCATCAATATAGCTTTCTTTTGGAAAGGGAGAATGGAATGTAAGAAGCTTACCTGATATAACACATACTAGGGTTCAATATAGAAAACGTGGGACCTAGATGAGAAAATATAACTCCCAATTACTTATAGATAATGATAGATAACATGGTCATGATAATGTTAACCATCATTAAACTATAAATCTTGGTTGGATCAAAATTCCATTGATTTATCTGTAAGATAAGTAATAAAAATAATGTTTTTCTTTAAAAATAATTTTCATATAATTGAGTAATTTCATTACTATATATACTAAATACATAATGAAATATAATTAAATGAAAATTATAATTTCATTGTTTAATCCATTTTTACTAAAACCAAGTTTTTCTTAAAATGTTGAGTATTCTAGATGTTTTTTTTCATTCTTGAAGAACTATAATTAGACCCAAAAAAATTTAATCTCCCAAATTCAACGGTAATACCCAAGGTCTAAAATTGATCATTCAACAAATAAATGACCTCAATATTTGACATAAATATTACTAAATATGAATGAAACCCAAAAAAAAGTATTTAATAACATAGTCTTCTATGATTAATTTAAATATTTATCTACAAATAAAAGTAATGACTCTTAAATTATCATACCACAATGTATATTCTGAAAATATATGGTATTAGGGTAACAAATTTTTAGTTATAATATCTATTCCCTAATGTTTAAGAATTAATTTTTTCATATAATAAGAGGAATATATATATATATATACCTGACAAGTATAGTTTCATCCTTCAACTAATTCCTACCAAAAACTCATCTATCACACCAAAAGATAATAGAATTCAATAATATACTATTTATCCTAATCATATAGGGTTAAAAATGAATTTATCTTCATTTGACAAAAAATTTAGAAAAACTACATTATAAAAACATGAAAATCACGTAGGCCAGTGGTAGCTGATGCACCATTTTCACCCTTTAGTTGCGGGTTTATGTCTCGTTGCTTTGCCATACGTGACGGGTTATTTCCCGACCTCCAGGTTTTCCTTTTTATGACAATCCTAAAATAATATCAAGAAATGATTTATCCTTAACAATAGTATCCAATGTCAAAATTAATCGATTCCAACCTTTAGACTTATCCAAAATACTTCTATCCAAGCTCACAGTCCAAAATTTATAAGGAAGGTAAACATAATGAAGAACCTTTTTTCAACATCATAACATGTGAATAACTTCATCATGTATTCTTTTAAAACACGGTAACACCCTGAATTCTCATATAGTCATATTGGTTACATTCATGATCCTTTATTTGTTATAGAATACTAGATATTCTTCTTATATCAAAAAATGATGTAAACTCCAACAATGATGGAATATACAAATCATTAATCAGTTTCAAGGAAGTCAAGAATAACCAATATAATTTATCCAAATCAATAATATCTTCTTACAAATTCACTACCTCAGTATTAGAACCATATTATGTTTTATCTTTCTCTCAACCATATATTTTCCAAAAAATTAACCTGCTATTGAATCAATTTTCTTGGTTCCACACAATTTCAAGTTCTTAATGAAATAGTACTGCAATACAATTCATATATACTTTATAATTCTTATAACAAGTACATCATTAATACAATACTGAAATGACACAATACTTTAACAATATAAGACCTCTAATTCTTCCTCTTCAACTTCATTAGTATCAAAACTTGATTATTATCGAATAACAACATTTGGGGTATACTCTGATGATTTGGAAATTGATTAACGTAGTGTCCCAACTCCTTAAAGATGAATAATTGTAAATTTGAAACTTTTTTCTTACCCTTGTAATCACGTACTAAGTGTCCTTTTTCTCCACACTTATAAAAAACTCTCATTCCTTTCAAGCATTTACCAAGGTGATTTTTTGCAAAGTTATAAGATATGGGAAAATCATTCTTTCCTCTCTTCCCTTTATCCATATTTCTCTCTTCCATCCTTTTCTTCTATTTCTTCCCTTCAAAGCATTAGGACTTAGAAAATTCGTTAGTTATCTTATTAACACATGATACTATTTCTTAATTTGATTATAATACTTGGGAGAAAATTTCCCTTTTAAATGTTGGCTTAATACCATAGAAGATATGATCCTTCTTAATATTTCGATCATGCGTATTGCTGGAATTCCAATTCCTTCTACAATGAGTCATTTCATAAAAATGGAACACACTAGGATAGTTTATGAAACGCAGTTCACAATTCCAAACTTGTAAAATACCTAACATAAATTGAAATGATTTTACATATAATCTATTATCATAAAATGTTTTTTAAGGATGTATTTACTCTTAAATCCTTCATAATTTTTTGTAATGAAAATGTGAATTACCCTAAGCATATACCATGGGAGTGTCGTAACCAAGAGTGTAGTAATGGCCATTTTCGTGCACCAGTTCCCATTCAAGTCTAGCATAAAGCAGTGTTTTTGGGTTTTACCCCCAGGTACATTTTTTCTAGAGCCGTCTCTACCTGCTCATATCCAAACAGGGATGTATTACTGGGAAAACTCACAAAATCTTTACAGTACCAAAATTCTAGGAAGTTATTCTATACTAATTCTCAATTTCTATCTTAGGTTAATGTTCTAAAATCCGTGATTGACTAAATCTATTTCCAAGGATGTTTATAAACTTCTTCTGATACCAACTGTAATGCCCCAACCCTAGTTATGGGAGTTAGTTCATTATTTTAATAAATTTTCATGATTACAAGGAATCATGTCCTGAAAGACCGATCAGTTTAGCAGTCTTAGAAAATAGACTACATACAATAACATTACATTACACATTAGAAAATAAAACACAAAATATATGATCCTTTGATAACTCCATTAATTCCCAAGCTTAACCCTACTTATCAATTATAATACACTTCTTAGAATCCTGGTAAAATTAACACATAGAAAGGGGTGATCTCAGATGCTCAGTAAGTATAAAAATATAGCATAAACTTCCACAAATAAGTATAAATATTTAAGACAATGTATAAGACTAAAAAAAATCCTTTTAAACTTAAATTTCAGCATAATATAGAAGGATACAATAAAATAATTCCATTTACTTATTCATATGTATATTCTACTAGTCGAATAATCACATGCAATATCAATAGCCACTTTCATACTGATGGAATGGAAAATACCAGATTTCATTACCACATAGTCTTGGCCTTGTACCAAAACTAAAAATAAGATTTTGTCAAGGCCTTCTTCCAAGACACTTGTTTGGCTCATGAGACCGACCGATGCATCATGGAGCTATAACGGGCTCCACCCGTCACTTACTAAGTCTAATGCATTCCTCATATGAAAAGGTTTAAACATAACATAAAAATTCGTATTAAAATTAGCATACGAAATGTCAATAATTTATCAACAAACCATGAATGGTATTAAAATTTACACACCCATAGTCAAACATATCACAAAACCTTAAATACAATATGGAATATTTGCATCATAATTAATCAACTTCTAACAGGTTTAAAATTCATCAAAGGATGTTGAAAAAGATGAAAATTATTTGTAAAACTATTTGAGTGAAATATCCCTTTTTCATGAAAACAAATAAAAGTCACACAATTTATAAAGTAATTCATTTAAAAGATATTTTTTAATCAAAGTGTCCCATACAACTTTTAAGCATTTTAAGGGAATTAAAATTTTTAAACATTAATGTCCATATAAATAAATCCTTCAAATAATTTTGAAAACATGGACATTAATGAAAAAGGTTTAGAAGAATAAATATTTCAAACATTTAAAATGACTTTTTAGTTAAAGAGTCCCTTAAAAATATTCTTTTTGAAAACTCTTTTATGAAACATGGACATGGATAATAAATATGTCCCATTAAAAACATAATTTTTTTAGAAAGATGGAGGTAGAGCCCCTTATTATTATAAAAAAAAGTAGTCTGGGAGAAAAAGAAAAGAACAACAAAGATATCAAGTTCCCCCTCTTGGGGGGCCAAGATTTTTCCTCAGCTTGTTTCCAATCCTTCGTTCCTGTTCTATTAGCTCATTCCATACCTGTACATTGATGCAACCCTAGCCTCTCCCTTTTATAGTGTAGCATACTTCAATATCCTTAGCTTGCATTAGAAAAGTTTCCACATCTTCATCTGAACTTTCAGCTTGATCTTCCTCCTTCTTCCTATCCACTTTTCTTGCCGCTTTTTATGACTTATTGTTCTCACCTGTTGCCAAGCACTATCTTCATCATCCTTCAGTTCATCATCCTTCCCTGTTTTTACTGCCACCTAAATAGCTGAGGGAGGCAAAAAGTGAGAGGGTTCCCCATGATAGATACTCACCTATTTTTTAGGACTGGCCGAATCCCCATCCACAGTTGACTGCATCTCCATGGGAGTAGAAAAATTAGCAACATTCCTAGAATATGTAGCAACAACAATAGAACTCTGAAGGTTTAGGTTCATGCTGGTAACTAGAGAAACTGGGGTAAAAGCCTGCTTCGATTGGATTACAGCCTCAAAGTGAGGCCTACATTGCGCTGCAATCTATTTCATTCCATCATCAAGAATACAATCAAGGTTTTTTGGTTGAGCTGAGATCTCAACCACCCCAACAGTGGATGATTCAGTGAGGGAATTTTGATTAACAAAAGCCACATGAGCTTCAATTGGAGAAATGCTTAGTTGCTGAACAAAATCCATCTCAGTGTGCTTCTCTGGGATTAACTTCATCTGAGCATAAAGAATCTGATTATTGGAATTATCAGCATGAACAACATTGGGTTCAGGAATATCAAACTGCATAGGTGTTTTACATTGATCAGTCAAACCAGTTTTCTGGTTCTTACCGAAACTACCCTATAGAACCTTCACATTAGGTGTAGGCTCTAATATACCAAACTCATGTTGAGACTTCTCTGAAGACTCAATTCCCCTTTCTTCTTTTTCAGCCCAGGAAATTCCTATAGGTTTAGCAGAATTATTTTGGTTTTCTCTTGTTTAACTCACAGTTTGATGGACATTAATGTTCCCAGGTTCAAGATTCAGAGATGCCCTCTTCTGGTTATCCAGTATCTTGGGTCCAGGCTTCATCCTCCCAGTATTAGTGCATGATTTAGAGTCATACCCTCTTTTATCACAGGTATCACAAAACAGTGCCTTCCTACAAGTTACATCATCATGTCCAATAATTTTGCAGTCATGGGAATTTTTTGGAAATATCTCAAACTCAATTCAGAGTTTTAATTCTTCATCATCATTAGATAAGTAAATTATATCTACTAAAGTGGCACAAAGATCAATTTCTACAAGACATCTAGAAAAATGACCAAATATATCCATTTCAGTTTCCTTATCCATCCTAATTGGAACTCCAATGGCAAGGGAAATATCATAGAGAATCCTCGGATGCCACAAAATCCAGTTTAATCCAAACAATTTAATCCAAACCTTGGCTGAGGTGTTACCTCTTTGAGTTGGATTGAAGCTGCGATTCCATTCTCTGATGTGCAAAGCACCAAGTTTGAAAGAAAGTGAGATGAAGCCCCATGCTCTCTGCTTTATCTCTTCTGATGGGAAAAGAAGATGAAAAACCACTTTCCAAGTGACACACATTGCCATTCATCAAAACCCCAGATGGCTACAAGTCACTGATGAAGGTATTCCATCTTCCATGGATCGGTCCCTTTTGGCAATATCAACCTCGCGATTATTGAATGTGCACCCACCTCCATTCGTTCAGCAATAGCATCAGAATCAACCTTAACATGTGCTATAGAACCTCGTTTTTGGATTCCTGCATATGAGCCTTTATAGAGAGAAAATGACCTATTACCTTTGTTGGTTTCACAAGGCTTCGGCTTGAAATCTCCGAGATTCCTTGAATCAAACCGAGCCAAGCCATTTGCAGCATGTGTGCGGGAGTTGAATCTCCCAGGTAAGAGGAATCCATCTGCCATTGAGAAACGATGCGAACAGAAGCACGATATAAAACGCTAATCGCCATGTGGGGGAAAGTAAGTGTCGCTCGAAACCATCCTCCTAGTGAAACTAAACATCACCCATTAAAAACTTACTCATAAACAATCTCATATAATAATGAGATTGAGAAATTACCCCTTACCTTTCACTTTCCTTTAGTTGAGTGTACGTTTATCCCCATGTATAAAGATAGTTTTATGTGTTTAAATTATACCAGAACCATATTAATATTTATGATATCATTCATGATTCATTTATGACTTTATACTACCTATTTAATAATAATTTTAATTTTAAATTAACATTTTGGGTAATAATCGCTTTCTTTATCATACGTGTTTTAAGTCGATACTCTTGATTGTATCCCTTAGATCATGATTTAAATACATTCAGAATATAAAAAACGATTTATATATCACAAATATTTATAATATAAATTTGTATAATATACATATATATGAAATAGAAAACACCGTTTATGGAGACGATATGTCGTACGTCCGCATAAACGTTGTTTCTGTTTACATACCATATTGAACAGAACTAAGAGAATAAGATATATGTATGTACATATATATATATATCCAGTAGGATTATTATGTCATATATTACATACTTATTAATGATATATTTTTTATAATCATTATTGAATGGTGACCGTGGAAATGAATCTCACCGTGTTGTGGAGATGGTAATTCGTACGTACACATGAGCGAAAATATCATTATATTGATAGAGAAATAGTATGTAATTGGATGTTATATCATATATAATTAATCATTAAAATGTTATACTTATTATTTACATTATTTATACTCATTATTATACCCATCTAACTAATGAAGTGTTTGAATAACAAACTACACCACGACATGGAGATGGTAATCCGTACGTACGCACGTATGGTGACTTTGTCATTTATAGGACGGATAGAATAATGAATATCGTTTTACCATTTTTATAATAAAATCACAGTATATAGAAGATACTGGAGTTATTATTTTATAATGGAAGCAACAAAGAAAGAGGAAGTCGAAGAAGAAAAGAACTTGAAAGAGGTGATGAAATATTTACCACGTTTTCAGGTTCTTCCTTTTGATTTGATCAAAAGTGTTCAGTAGGGTGGCTTTATGAACAAAGCAATTCCTCTAGAAGGAAGGTAGGAATTTTGGGAGGATATTAGGGCAGGGTTTTTATGAGTCAAAAGTCTTTGGAGGTGTAAAATTAAGAGAAAGGGAAGTTCTCTTTTATAAGAGAGCTGAGGGTCACTTTAGGAAAAGCATGAAATATTATTTTATAATAAAATCAATTTCGATTTATAATGGATCCAAAATAAATTATTTAAAGGATAAGGTGGGTATGGGTAAAAAAAATCTCAACCAATAGTTTTTAGACAAGTTTTGGTCATCATATTAACCTTTTCAGTTAGATTTAACTCTTAGTTAACTATTTGACATTTACCATGTCTCTTTTGTATTTCTATATTATATAGTTAATAAATGTACTCTAAACTTCCAAATGAACCCCAATATATTCATTAATGGAATATATAATATTATTAAGGTATTTTGGACTAACCTAAGATTTTTAGGAATATTATATCAACCAATAATATAGTATTTATTTTAAAAACTCAATTATGTCAATTTAGTAATTATTTAATAATTGATTCTTGTTAAAGTACTAACAACTTTATTACTTCGAAATAAATTTATAAGTTCAATCATAACATGTAATATGATTCTAGAAAATTAGTGGAATTCCTCAAAAGACTCAAATTACATTTATTGGGATATTTATAATATCAATTATTTTAATATTTCATTATTAAAGTAATTAATACGTTATCATTATGTCATAAATTTTTTTAAATTATTTAATGTATAGAAATTATAAATAAAATATAATTATGTATAAAATAATTTTAACTTTCTAGTGAATATTTATATAAGAATTTATATTATGTATATCTCTATATTAATAATGGTTTAGTTTTTAATCTATGAATTTATCTCTTTTAAATCTTCTTTAAATAAAATTAAAATAAATGTCCAAATCTAATCCAAGTGGACCAAAGAGGATAAAATTTTATTTCTATGATTGTTATTAATCGAATTATAATTATCCAAAAGAATTAGGACATGTGTTAGTATAAGGCCCCAGCCTTAAACCTTACTTAATCTTGAGTTATTACAAGATTACACATTAAGGATCTTTTCAGGTTTAGAGTTTTAGAGAATTAGATCATAAAACATGCATTACATTCCACATTTAAACAAAGTGGTTACATAAAAGATAGTATTCATTCTTCCCATCAACGAAAACATATTTAAAATAAAACATGGATTCTTTGTTGACACATCCTTGACACTATCATCACATCATGTACCTTTCCCTTGACCTGTGAAAAACATTTCAAAAACTTGGGATGAGCATAAAAAGCTCAGTAAGGGTTATAAAAATATGGAAAGGAAACATGAGTTCATATATACATAAGAATGAAATCATACTTTACCCATAAAACATAGGCACCTTAACATACCTCATCAAACCATGAATAAATCATAGAAATCATAAGACATAAAGGTAACATGAGGCATTCATAACATTATTACGTAGGGAGTAACCCTCTTGGTTACGTTTGGAATACCCATCACAGTATATTCCCAAAATCTCTTCGGAGAGACCTTAACATTTCACTCCTTAGCGTTACCAAATGCATTGGAGAGCTATATCGGGATCACCCGCCCTTAGTTTATCACGGAACCACCCGTCTTCAAAACAATGCCCAAGAACCATAACATAATCTTATCACATAAAACATGCATAAAGGAAACATAACATTTCCACCTTTCAATAACAAGATATCAATACAAAAAATTGATACCAAAACATTATGAAAACCATTTTCAATTCCAAAATAAAAGAAAAGTAAAACATGGTATTTATTTTTCTTTTAAAAAGAAGGTATGGCTTGTAGAAGAAGCCGAAACTCAAATAATGGTCACGGAGGCGGAGAAGTCATTGTTGCCGCATACGTACGACAAAAACATTCCCTTTTGACATTTAGTAAAACGCTTCCTATAAAAAATATTCCTTTTTGGATAAACATAAAAGTCAAAGGGGTTTATACACCATATAAAAGAAGGTTGTGTATAAAACAAAATATGCCTCAATGAATGGAGATTGAGACGAAGTCCCTTACAAAGACGGTATCCTTGGTTTAAGGATAAATCAATTACATAATTATGTGTGACAAACAAATAAACCAAATATAATTGGATATTAAGTGTAAAATAATCAAAGGTCATTCACACATATTCAAAGGATGACATATTCAATAACTATTTTTTGAACCCAAAGAAATCGAAATTGGGTTAAGAAGTTCCCCTGAAAGCCTAACAGCGTCACATCAAAATGAGTTGATGAGAGATAAAAAAAGGGTATCTCATCACTTGGACATAAAATTTACATCAATAAGGATATATGAGAACATATCCCAACATAACAATATGTAAATTAAAAGACCCAACAAAAGAAGTCTTTTAAAAAGAGGAGGGTGAAAGGTTACCTTACTGACATGGGTATCTTTCAAAACATACACCTCGTGAAAGAAGGAAAATACAACATTGATGTAAATAATCATAAAAGAAAGTATATTACACAATGAGTAAAATAATGGGCAGTACATACACCACTCAAAGGAAATTGTGGAAAATGTAGCATAAATCTCACGGGAATAAAAGTGAGATGAAAAATCCCTTACGAAAACTCGGCAGCCTAACGGCGCCACATAAAACTTACAAAAATGGGTTGATGAGATCAAATAGGGTATATCATCATATTAAAATAATGTTTATAGAAAGAGGAATATAAAAGAACATCCCCCAACATAACAAAGTGGAGCTTAAAAGAAGTGACATAAAGGAGAGTACTTAAAAAGAAAGATAGAGGTTAGATCTCTTACGAAAATTCGGCAGCCTAACGGCGCCACTCAAAACTTCCAAAATATATTGATGAAAGAGAATAGGGTCTCTCATCACATGAAAATAAAAATTACAGTAAGATTAATATAAAATAACATCCCAATAACATGAAATATGAGCTTTAAAAAGAATGACATAAAAGAGTGTACTTAAAAAGAAAGAGTGGAGTAGGATCCCTTACCTCAAGTCCAACTTATCTTGTTCGTTTCTTTATATTCCTGAATAATAAAATTTGGTCAATTAATAATTTCCTAAGTAAATACTTTAGATATTATTATTCAGTTCATATCACATATTATAATTTTATAATAATTGTTTAATAATGTTAGTTCATATTAGACGTTTTTGCCGATGTTTGGTACATGAGTCAAAAATGAACTTGTCTGAAAAAAGATTCCCATGTAGTTATAAGTAAATAATTTCCAGAATAGTATTAATTATTACAATATCATATATATCCAGTAAATATTCATTTTATACTGTTCCATAGCATTTGGAGATAAAAAACGAAAATCACCGTTCATGGAGACGGTAAGCCGTACGTATGCAAGAACGCTACTTTCATTTTTTTTCATATTAATGGAATTAAAACAAAATGAGAGAGAGATATATATGTTATAATTACAGAATGATATCCATAATTTAGATGTAATATATTACATATATTTCCATTATATATATTTACTTATAATATTACATAACATTTTGAGATAAGAAATGAAATTTACCGTTCATGGAGACGGTAAGCCGTACGTACGCATGAATGATACTTCCATTTCTATTTCATATTTAATGGAATTAAAACATAATGATAAATAATAGTATTTTAATTAAAGTATGGTATCATATATAATATCATTAAATATATCCTTTATACATACCACATATGGTATTTACGAATCAAATCACTTTGAGTGGGCGGTAGTCCGCACTTCCTTAAATGAAGATATCGCGTTTACCCATAATGGAAACCATAAAGGTACGCCATAAATGAAAAATACAGAAGCTTAAGTAAAACATAAACATATTAGATATAATATATAAATATATTGTCATCTTAATTCCCACCTTTTAAGGTTTTAGAAGAATGTTGAACAATCATCATTTTGGGAGGCAGAAATTCGCCATCCACGGAAACAGTATGTTATTTAACCATCAGATGTAGGTGTGTGTAATTGTAGCTAGAATACTTCTTATAAAAAAATCCTAGTATATTTAAGATACTGTATTTATTACAAAATAAATGAATAAAAAGAGTTTAGGGGGGTGGAGAAGCAAAATAAAACAAAAGGACACAAGTGAAGACATTACCTTAAAATCGGGTAACTCCCTTTGGTTTGAGCTCAAAGGCTTCCTTGGGAAGACTTATGCCAAATGTGATGCTTCAAGGAGTAATAGAGGGAAGTGGAGAGACAAAATGGTTAGGGTTTGGCCGAGCCAAAGGCTTTGGGAGTGTGGGTAAGGAGGTAGAGGTGGGGGCCTTTTATAAGAGGAGAGGAGGGGCACTCTTGTAAAGTTACAAAATGTTACTTTATTTTCAAAAGAGTTTCGGATTTTAAAGGTCCCACATTAATTTATTTCGAGGATAAGGTGATAAGGGTTCTAAATCAACTCATCCAATAGGTTTTGGACATGTGTAGGTCTTAGATATTACATTATCATTCCATTTTATTTAAATCGTTAAATAATGAGGTTATCGCTTCATCATCATGATGTCATAAATAATTTAATTTATTTAATGTCTAAAAATTATAAAAAAAATACTATGATGTAGGAAATCTGTTTAGATTTCCAATTAATACTTATAGTCAAAACTATGACTTGTATAACCCCTTGTAAAATTTTTTTTAGTAAAACATCTCATGTTTGTGTCATTTTTACTTTAACATTAAATAAAAAGATATTTATGTCATTTTCCAACAAAAGTGGCTCTATGGGGTCCCCAAGTTGACCCATGGATTGTCTTGGTCGGACATGACACATCCAATGAGGGTAGGACATGTGTCTAGGTCATTTCATTTTATTAAAACATTATTCTTACTATAAACTACACTAATTACCTCTAATTGCGATTAAAAATTTAATAAGTTACTATTCACAAAAAAATTATTTTTGTCCCATTGAACCACATTTTACATCTTAATGAAAACCATTTATGTCGTATTTTTGAAATTCCAAACACAAAGATGGAAAAATTTCATTTAAACGGAAAAATCAGTTTTTATAAGTACCACTTAGTGGTTTCACTATTCATCAAAAAATTGAAGTTTTTCAAAAAAACCCAAAAATTCACCCTAAGCTATATTTGATATTCTGAATTCAAAAATGAAGTATATTTTACAAAATTCAAAACATATAAGTCACATTAATTAATTTAATAATTAATTCCCGATGTCAGAGCAAATAGCGTGTTTTTATGAAACAAATAGTATCAAAAGATTGACCCTAGTTTAATTCTAATTTCAAAGTGAAATTAATTCCAATGACCACTATTGGATTTAATGGTAAAAATATATTCTAATTTCACTTTACAAACCAATTAAAAATATAATGTAATCATATAAATAAATAAGATTAAAAATAGGTTTTGAATTAAAATACAACATTTTACACTATTCATTAAAAAAGAACTTTATCGGAAAGATACCAAAAATTTACACAAAGTAAATTTTGATGTCCCAATTCTTAAGAAGAGTTTTATTTGGTCCAATAGAAAGTATAAGAGTGAACAAAACTATATTTAATGATGGTTCTCCATCAAAAGGTGATAAGTGAACCTTTAGTGAAAACTAGGGCATATATGCCTAAAATTGAATTCTTTCCGTATTTTAAGCCTTTATCTTTTATTGGATAAATGTAAAAACATTTAAAAACATATATAATCATATTTTAGTTATTTATATCCATTCCCACCAATACAACGGCTACATGTTAACTACCATTTAAAATAATATTATTTTATTATTAGAGTGCAACATAAGATTCCCAAGAAACTCATTGTTGCGTGTTGGGTACACCATCGAGCATAGCGTCCCCTTTAAAGTCATAATAATATTTTATTCAAAAATATGGATAAATATAAAAATTTCATATTCTTTATTTACCTGGGGTGTTACATCCTTCCCCCCTTTTGGGAATTGCATCCTCGCAATTTTTAAAATTGAGCTTGGAAACATCCTTGAAAGTCCCACATCAGAACAAGAGTCGGTAAAACAATCACTTTAAAATAATGGAAGAAAAGTACAGAGGTCACCCGAGTTAACCCATACTAGGATTCCATGTAGAAAAACATGGACATGGAAGAAAAAGCAAAGGGTCATGTTCTTGAGGGAGAGTGATAGTAAACATGTCTAGGATAAAGTTAACCATAAGAAAATCACAAACTTGTGATGGGTTAAACGGTATTCGATTCCCCAGTAGGAAAAGTTAGTAGACAAAATTTTTGTTTTAAGTTACTTTTTATTGAGTAATTTATTCATAAGGAAACATAATCACTTATCATGTTGACTTTCAACATTTACTAGATTCCTTAATCAAACTCATATTTTTTTCAAAAGACGAGTATTTAGGGAGACTTGTTCGCATTAAGAGTACTATAATCAACTTCTAGAGAATCACCTAATCCACCAAAGATAATTATATAATTACCATGTCTTTAGGCTTTAACCAAAACCAAAACCAAAAAGGTTAGTACAAGGTCAGATAATCCAGAAAAGGATAACCCTTTAAAAAGAAAATCTATGCTTAATCACCAAAATTTTTCCAACAAAACCCAACGTTCAACGAGGACCATCCGATAAACAATTTGTCCATAAAATTCTTCAAAGTAAACCAATATAAGATTTAAACCCAAATATTTGAAGGATTTAGTCACATAGTCTTCCAAGTTAAATCAAAACATTTATCTCCAAACAACATCAATTTCTCCTAAAGTCTCTTATTGAAAAGTAATTATCCTAATCACATATCCTCCATGATAGTTTAATCATTTTCATAAATAACCCAAAATCAACTTACTCTTAATTCATAAAATCATATAACTAAAAATAATCAGTCAAACTAACCAGGGACTTCACGTAGTCCAGTGGTAGGCGATAAATACTAGTCGCACTTTGGTTGTGGGTTCGATTCCCGCAGCTTTGTCCGACGCGACGGGTAGTCACACGGTCTGTGTGTTGTCCTTTTTCCAAAACTATATAATTCTCAAATCATTCCCCAAAAAAGGATAAAATCATCAAAAATAACCATAACATAATTTAACATCAATTTTATCTCATGCCTTTTACATCAATCATAACATATAGTAACCCATAATTACCTCAAAAGTAAGGATCATATAAACCCAAATGGTTCTTTATAACTATGTCCACCAAAGAAAAGATAACTATTCCTTGAATAAAATTTGCATATATTAAACATCCGGGTTACACATAATATAAAAATTCTTCTAATGTAACCCCATCATCAAAAGAGACTTAATACTCTTAAGAATTTCACCATAACACTTGAAACCCTTATATGTTGACATCTTACTCATTCAACATTCTTCTTGATCCATTAACCATTCCTTTGAATCTTATTCCGAAGTACCTCTTTCCTAAAAAAAAATCATGAATCATATCCTAATATTCCAAAATAGGAAAACAAGAGTCATGAAATAATACATACCTTTGATTGGTCATTGTCAGTTTCTTCATCCTCAATCGGAATGGCATTAGGTATTGGTAAACGAACATTTGTATGCTCTTGGTGATCCCATTCACGAATCTTCTTCATAGGACATGTGTTTTCATAATGACCATGCACACCACATTTTAAACATTCAATTGATCCCTCAGAAAGAACTTCTTTCCCTTTCCTCGAGTCAACTGGATGCTTCCTTTTTCCATGGCAGGTTCTTGCTTTATGACCTTCATTTCCACATCTATAGCATATTTCTGTCCCTTTGAAACATTTTCCTAGGTGTTTCATTCCACATCTTTGACACAGGTTTTTTAACACACTTACCTTTATAATTATTACATGTACTTCCATAGGGATTTGTTTCTCACATATATGATGCCTTAGAGAAATCACCAAGGTTTAGGTGGTCAATAATGACTCCATATAGTTGGTTGAGGATAATCACAAGTGTTCTCATTGCAGCTCCCATATCATTCAGTTGCTTGCTCAAAAAACAATCACAGTTTCCTTCACATCCATTATTACTTTGGTGCCTGCTAGATCCAACCATTTACTAAAACCAAAAAGGTCAATGTTAGTATATAAAAAAAACCATCATGTACTAATGAGGAAGATAAACACTAATATATAATTACTCATTCACTTTATCTAAAACTAGGACTCTTTCTGAAATCCTAACCATTATGGTAATGCCACTTATGCTTAAAGAATACCCTAACCTATAAAGTTATCTAAACCGACCTTTGATACCAACTATAAGGCCCCAGCCTTAAACCTTACTTAATCTTCAGTTATTACAAGATTACACATTGAGGATCTTTTCAGGTTTAGAGTTTTAGAGAATTAGATCATGAAACTTTCATTACATTCCACATTTAAACAAAGTGGTTAAATAAAAGATAGTATTAATTCTTCCCATCAACAGAAACATATTTAAAATAAAACATGGATTCTTTCTTGACACATCCTTGACACTATCATAACATCATGTACCTTTCCCTTGACCTGTGAAAAACATTTCAAAAACATGGGATGAGCATAAAAAGCTCAATAAGGGTTATAAAAATATGGAAAGGAAACATGAGTTCAAATATACATAATAATGAAATAATACTTTACCCATAAAACATAGGCACATTAACATACCTCATCAAACCATGAATAAATCATAGAAATCATAAGACATAAAGGTAACTTGAGGCATTCATAACATTCTTACGTAGGGAGTAACCCTCTTGGTTACGTTTGGAATACCCATCACAGTATATTCCCTAAATCTCTTCAGAGAAACCTTAATGTTTCACTCCTTCGCGTTACCCAATGCATTGGAGAGCTATATCGGGCTCACCCACCCTTAGTTTATCACGGAACCACCCGTCTTCAAAACAATGCCCAAGAACCATAACATAATCTTATCACATAAAACATGCATAAAGGAAACATAAAATTTCCACCTTTCAATAACAAGATATCAATACAACACATTGATACAAAAACATTATGAAATCCATTTTCAATACCAAAATAAAAGAAAAGTAAAACATGGTATTTATTTTTCTTTTAAAAAGAAGGTATGGCTTGTAGAAGAAGCCAAAACTGAAATAATGGTCATGGAGACAGAGAAGTCATTGTCGCCGCATACGTACGACAAAAACATTCCCTTTTGACGTTTAGTAAAACACTTCGTATAAAAAATATTTCTTTTGGATAAACGTAAAGGTCAAAGGGGTTTATACACCATATAAAAGAAGGTTGTGTATAAAACAAAATATGCCTCAATGAATGGAGATTGAGACGAAGTCCCTTACAAAGACGGTATCCTTGGTTTAAGGATAAATCAATTACATAATTATGTGTGACAAAACAATAAACCAAATATAAGTGGATATTAAGTGTAAAATAATCAAAGGTCATTCACACATATTCAAAGGATGACATATTCAATAACTACATGTTGAACCCAAAGAAATCGAAGTTGGGTTATGAAGTTCCCTTGACAGCCTAACAGCGTCACATCAAAATGAGTTGATGAAAGCTAAAAAAAGGGTATCTCATCACTTGGACATAAAATTTACATCAATAAGGATATATGAGAACATATACCAACATAAAAATATGTAAATTAAAAGACCCAACAAAAGAAGTCTTTTAAAAAGAGGAGGGTGAAAGGTTCCCTTACTGACATGGGTATCTTTCAAAACATACACCTCGTGAAAGAAGGACAATACAACATTGATGTAAATACTCATAAAAGAAATTATATTACAAAATGAGTAAAATAATGGGCAGTACATACACCACTCAAAGGAAATTGTGGCAAATGTAGCATAAATCTCATGGGAATAAAAGTGAGATGAAAAATCCCTTATGAAAACTCAGCAGCCTAACGACGCCACATAAAACTTACAAAAATGGGTTGATGAGATCAAATAGGGTATGTAATCATATTAACATAAAGTTTATAGAAAGAGGAATATAAAAGAACATCCCCCAACATAACAAAGAGGAGATTAAAATAAGTGACATAAAGGAGAGTACTTAAAAAAGAAAGATAGAGGTTAGATCTCTTATGAAAATTCGGCAGCCTAACGGCGCCACTCAAAACTTCCAAAATGGATTGATGAGAGAGAATAGTGTCTCTCATCACATGAACATAAAAATTACAGTAATATTAATATAAAATAACATCCCAATAACAAGAAAGATGAGCTTTAAAAATAATGACATAAAAGAGTGTACTTAAAAAGAAAGAGTGGAGTAGGATCCCTTACCTCAAGTCCAACTTGTCTTGTTAGTTTCTTTATATTCCTGAATAATAAACTTTGGTCAATTAATAATTTCCTAAGTACATCCTTTAGATATTATTATTCAGTTCATATCACATATTATAATGTTATAATAATTGTTTAATAATGATAGTTCATATTAGACGTTTTTACCGATGTTTGGTACATGAGTCAAAAATGAACTTGTCTGAAAAAAGATTCCCATGTAGTTATAAGTAAATAATTTCCAGAATAGTATTAATGATTAAAATATCATATATCTCTAGTAAATATTCATTTTATACTATTCCATATCATTTGGAGATAAAAAATGAAAAGCACCGTTCATGGAGACGGTAGGCCGTACGTACGCATTAACGCTACTTTCATTTTATTGTCATATTAATGGAATTAAAACAAAATGAGAGAGATATATATATGTTATAATTCCAGAATGATATCCATAATTTAGATGTAATATATTGAATATATTTCCATTATATATATGTACTTATAATATTACATAACATTTTGAGATAAGAAATGAAATGTACCGTTCATGGAGACGGTAAGCCGTACGTACGCATGAACGCTACTTCCATTTCTATTTCATATTTAATGGAATTAAAACATAATGATACATAATTGTATTTTAATTAAAGTATGGTATCATATATAATATCATTAAATATATCCTTTATACGTAACACATATGGTATTAACGAATCAAATCACTTTGAGGGGGCGGTAGTCCGCACTTCCTTAAATGAAGATATCGTGTTTACCCATAATGGAAACCATAAAGGTATTCCATAAATTAAAAATACAGAAGCTTAAGTAAAACATAAACATATTATATATCATATATAAATATAGTGTCATCTTAATGTCCACATTTGAAGGTGTTAGAAGAATGTTGAACAATCATCATTTCGGGAGGCAGAAATTCACCATCCACGGAAACAGTATGTTATTTAACCATTAGATGTAGGTGTGTGTAAGTTTAGCTAGAATACTTCTTATAAAAACATCCTAGTATATTTAAGATACATTATTTGTTACAAAATAAATGAATTAAAAGAGTTTAGGGGGGTGGAGAAGCAAAATAAAACAAAAGGACACAAGTGAAGACATTACCTTACAATCTTGTAACTCCCTTTGGTTTGAGCTCAAAGGCTTCCTTGGGAAGACTTATACCCAAAGTGAGGCTTCAAAGAGTAAGAGAGGGAAGTGGAGAGACAAAATGGGTAGGGGTTGGACGAGCCAAAGGCTTTGGGACTGTGGGTAAGGAGGTAGAGGTGGGGGCCTTTTATAAGAGGAGAGGAGGGGCACTCTTGTAAAGTTACAAAATGTTACTTTATTTTCAAAAGAGTTTCGGATTTTAAAGGTCCCACATTGATTTATTTCGAGGATAAGGTGATAAGGGTTCGAAATCAACTCATCCAATATGTTTTGGACATGTGTAGGTCTTAGATATTACATTATCATTCCATTTTATTTAAATCGTTAAATAATGAGGTTATCGCTTCATCATCATGATGTCATAAATAATTTAATTTATTTAATGTCTAAAAATAATAAAAAAATACTATTATGTAGGAAATATTTTTAGATTTCCAATGAAGACTTATAGTCAAAACTATGACTTGTATAACCCCTTGTAAAAATTGTTTTAGTAAAACATCTCATGTTTGTGTCATTTTTACTTTAAAATTAAATAAAAAGATATTTATGTCATTTTCCAACCAAAGTGGCTCCATGGGGTCTCCAAGTTGACACATTGATTGCCTTGGTCGGCCATGACACATCCAATGAGGGTAGGACATGTGTCTAGGTCATTTCATTTTATTAAAACATTATTCTTACTATAAACTACACTGATTACCTCTAATCGCGATTAAAAACTTAATAAGTTACTATTCACCAAAAAATTATTTTTATCCCATTGAACCACATTTTACATCTTAATGACAACCATTTATGTCGTATTTTTGAAATTCCAAACACAAATATGGAAAAATTTCATTTAAACAGAAAAATCAGTTTTCATAAGTACCACTTAGTGGTTTCACTATTCATAAAAAAATTGAAGTTTTTCAGAAAAAACCAAAAATTCACCCTAAGATATATTTGATATTCCAAATTCAAAAATGAAGTCTATTTTACAAAATTAAAAAAATATAAGTATCATTAATTAATTTAATAATTAATTCCCGCTGTCAGAGCAAATAGCGTGTTTTTATGAAACAAATAGTATCAAAAGATTGACACTAGTTTAAGTCTAATTTCAAAGTGAAATTAATTCCAATGACCACTATTGGATTTAATGGTAAAAATATATTATAATTTTACTTTAAAACCAATTAAAAATATAATGTAATCATAGAAATAAATTAGATTAAAAATAGGTTTTGAATTAAAATACAACATTTTACACTATTCATTTAAAATGAACTTTATCGGAAAGATACCAAAAATTTATACAAAGTGAATTTTGATGTCCCAATTCTTAAGAAGAGTTTTATTTGGTCCAATAGAAAGTATAAGAGTGAACAAAACTATATTTAATGATGGTTCTCCATCAAAAGGCGATAAGTGAACCTTTAGTGAAAACTAGGGCATATACGTCTAAAATTGAATTCTTTCAGTATTTTAAGCCTTTATCTTTTATTGGATAAATTTAAAAACATTTAAAAACATATATAATCATATTTTAGTTATTTCTATCCATTCCCACCAATACAACGACTACATGTTAACTACCATTTAAAATAATATTATTTTATTATTAGAGTACAACATAAGATTCCCAAGAAACTCGTTATTGCGTGTTGGGTACACCATCGAGCATAGCGTCCCCTTTAAAGTCATATTAATATTTTATTCAAAAATATGGATAAATATGAAAATTTCATATTCTTTATTTACCTGGGGTGTTACAGTTGGGGTAATTATGATAACATTTTTACCCTTAATTACCCTATTTATTTTAACTGTGGTAAATAAAAGTCAAAAGTTACTGTTCACCAAAAATTATTTTCTTCCTATTGAACCATATTTTACATACTGGTATTAACCATGTATCTCTGATTTTTGAAATTCAACTCACAGAAGTGGTAAAATTATGTTTTATACAAATTTGCAAATGCTCCTAAAAGGTGGGTAAAAGACTGTAAAATGTTCGAAAAAATTATATATATATAAAATTATTATAAAATTATACCAATGAATTACATTGAAAATATATAGGTATTATTTATCTATTTTGACCTAAAATAAATTAAAATAAAATAACAAATTATATAAATAAGAAGTCGGTTTTATATAATAACGCATTGTTTTCACTATTTATAAAAAATTGAATGTTTTTAGAATATTAAAAAAAATTACCCTAAGTTAATTTTGATATTAAGAATTTAGAAATAAAGTTTATTCATCCAAATTCAAAACATACATGTTTCATTTATTAATATAAAATTAATTCGTGTTGTCAAAACCAAAAAGCGGGTTTTTAAAAAGTAAAAACTATCAAAAGATTGATGTGTGTTTATGTAAAATTTACATGTAAAATTACTTATAATAACCTACATTGTATTAAATGATAAAAATATAATCTAATTATACTTCCAAAAAATTAAAATTCATAATTTATCACTATAAATTATTTCAATTTTAATAAAGTTGATTTCATTTAAAACATAGTATTTCTCACTATTCATCAATATATGAAAGTTATCAAAAAGGTACCAAAAATTTATCTAAAATAAATTTTTATGCCCCACTTCTAATGAAAATTATAATTTTATAAAATTTAATATATAAAAGTGTCAAATATTGGTTTTAAAAAGGGTTCTCCACTAAAAGGCGGTAAAATGGCATTTTTTGAAAAAAACTTCTTTTATCTGAAAAGATGAACGTGTTCTTATATTATGTCTATGAAACAAATATTAGGGATATTAAAATTATATAGCCTATATAAGATTAAAAATACAGTTAATAATATTCATAACCTCTTTTTGAACGGTTAGTAGGGTAAGTTGTGGTGCGCTCGAACTCAGTGTTGTGTGTAGTGAAATCTATTGAATTACATTAATAAGATAATGTACTATGAAATCATGGGGTCTAACATTCTACCATCCTTAGATAAATTGTGTCCTCGCAATTTGAAATTTTTCTTCAAATATAAATAGTTAAAATTAGAAAATTACTTTTGTGGAAAACCCACATCATAAATTGGTTTAATAACATTTATTCTTAATAAGAGGTAAAGGAAAATGAAAAAGTCACACCCAAATTATGATCTCGATATGGAGAGAATTTTTGGAAATTAGAGACACATAATTTGAGGAAAACCGTAAATATTTATAGGGCGTGATTGATGTCATCAATCACAAACATGTGTAAAATTGAGGGCCTCAAAGCTATCAATCTACGATGATGTAAAATATCATCGGTTCAACGAAAATTATGGTATAAGGGTAACACATTTTTGGTCTTAAGATCCCTTACCTAAAGTTTATGAATTAATTTATTCATAGAATCATAGGAAATATATATATATATACATGACAAGTAGAGATTCATCCTTCAACTAATTCCAACCACAAACTCATCATTCACCCAAAAAGATAATAGAATTCAAAAATATTCTATTTATCTTAATCGTGTAGAGTTAAAAAATTGAAATTTTATTCATTTGTCAAACTATTTAAAAAACTACATTATAAAAACTAGGACATCATGTAGGCCAGTGGTAGGTGATTCACCCTTGTCTTCCTTCGGTTGCGGGTTCAAGTCTCGCGGCCTTGCCAGATGCGACTAGTTATTGCCAGACCTCAGAGTTGTCCTTTTTATGAAAATCGCAAAATAATCTAAAGAAATGATTTATCCTTAAAAATAGTATCCAATGTAATAATTAATCGATTCCAACCTTTAGCCTTATTGAAAATACTTCTGTCCAAACTCACAGTACAAATTTTTTAAGGAAGTTAAAGACACTGAAGATTCTTTTTGCCAGGTAATAACATGTGAGTACCTTAATCATGTATTCTTTTAAAATAGGGTAACCCCATAAATTATCATATATCCTTATCGGTTACATTCATGATCTCTTATTCCTTATAGAATACTAGATATACTCTTTATATCCAAAAATGTTGTAAACTCCAACAATGATGGAATATACAAATCATTAATCAGTTTAATGGTAGTCAAGAATATCTAATATAATTTATCCCAATTAATCATATCTTCTTCCAAAATCACTACCTCAGTATTAGAACCATATTATGGTTTATCTTTCTCTCAACCATATATTTTCCAAAACATTTAACCTACTATTGAGTCTCTTTTACTGATTCTACACAATCTCTAGTCCTTAATGAAATTGTACGGTAGAAACATATTTATATACAAAATAATTTTTATAACATGTACATCATTAATACAATTCTCAAATGACACAATACTTTAACAAAATAAGAACTCTAATTATTCCTCTTCATCTTCAGTAGTATCATAACATGATTATTAACCAATATCATCATTTGGGGTATACTCTGATGATTTGGACATTGATTCACGTAGTGTCCCAACTCCTTGAAGATGAATCATTGTACATTTGAAGACTTTTTCTTACCCATGAAATCACATACTCTGTATCCTTTTTATCCACATTTATAAAAAACACCCATTCATTTATAAGATTTTTCAAGGTGATTCATTCCACAGTTATCACATATGGGAAAATACTTCTTTCCCCTCTTCCCTTTATCTATATTTCTCTCTTCTATCCTATTCTTCTCTTACTTCCCTTAAAATCCATAGGACTCAGAGAATTCTTTACTTATCTTATTAACACATGATAATATTTCTTCATATGATGAGAATATATATAAGTCTATTTCCATTTTAAATGTTGTCTTCACACCATGAAAGATAAGATCCTTATTAATCTTTTGATCACGCGTATCACTGGAATTATCCTTCCTTCTACTATGAGCCATTTCTAAACAATGGCATACAAAAGGTTAGTTTATGAAACACAATTCATAATTCAAAACATGTAAAACACCTAACATAAATTTTAATGACAATGAATATAATCTATAATCATAAAATGTTTTCATTGATGAAGTATTTATTCCTAAATTCTTTATAATGAATTCTAATGGAAATGTGAATTATCCTAAGCATATCCCCCGGGAGTGTCATAACCAAGAGTGCAATAGGGCCCACTGTCGTGCACCATTTCCCATTCAAGTCTAGCTCAAAGCGTTGTTTTTGGGTTTTACCCCAAGGTAAATCTGTGCCAGAGCTGCCTCTACCTGCTCGTATACAAACATTGATGTATTTATTAGGAAACTCAAAAAATATCTACAGTACAATAATTATAGGAAGTTCTTCTATAAAAATCCTCAAATTCTATATCCAGGTAATGTTCTCTAATCAGAGTTTGACTAAATTTATTTCCATGGTTGTTACTAAACTTCTTCGGATACCAAATGTAATGCCTCGACCCCAGTTATGTGAGTCAGTACATTATTTTAATAAATTTTCATGATTACAATGGAATAAAGTCCTGAAATACCGATATGTTTAGCAGTATTGGAAAATATATTACATACATGAACATTACATTACACATTAGAAAAAAACCCAACCTAAATGGTCTCTTGAGAATGCCATTAATCACCAAGTTTAACCCTTCTTATCAATCATAATACACTTCTTAGAATCCTGGGAAAATTAAAACATAGAAAGGGGTGAGCTCAAATGCTTAGTAAAGATAACAATATAGCGGAAACTTTTATAAATAAGTATAATAATTTAAGGAAATGTATAAGACTAAAACAAAATACTTTTAAACATTAACATCAGTATAATATGGAAAAGATAAAATAAAGTAATTTAATTTACTTATTCACATGGATATTCTACTATTCGAATAATAACATGAAATATCAATAGTCACTTTCAAAGTGATGGAATGCATAATGCCAGACTTCATAACCACATAGTCAAGCCCCTGTTCCAAGACTACAAATAATATTTTGTCAAGGCCTTTTGCCAAGACACTATTTTGTCTCATGAGACATACCGATGCATCGAGGAGCAATAGTGGGCTCCACCCGTTTCTTACCAAGTCCAATGCATTCTTCATATGAAAAGGTTTAAACATAACATACACATTTGTATTAAAACTAGCATAAAAAATGTAAATACTTAATCCATAAACCATGAATGGTATAAAAATGACACATCTACAGTTAAACATATCACAACACCTTCAATACAATATGGAAGATTTGTATCATAATAAATCAACTTCAAACAAGTTTAAAATTCACCAAAGGATATTGACATAGAAGAAAATGATTTGTAAAACACTTTGAGAGAAATATCCATTTTTCATGAAAACATTTAAAAGACACAAAATCTATAAAAGAATTAATTTAAAAGATATTTTTTAATCAAAGTTCCCAATACCACTTTGAAACTTTTGAAAAGAATTAACATTTTAAAACATTAATGTCCATATTAATAAATTTTTAAAATCATTTCGAAAACATGGATATTAATGAGGACAGTTTAAGGGAATAAATATTTAAAAAATTTAAAATTATTTTACTGTTTAATATTCCCTTAAAAATAATCCTTTTGAATACTCTTTTATGATACATGGATATGGATAATAAATATGTCCCAGTAAAAACTTACATATAAACAATCTTGGATAATAATGAGATTGAGAAATTAACCATTACCTTGCACTTTCCTTTAGTCGAGGGAATGTTTAACCTCCTGTATAAAGACTGTATTATGCTATTAAATTATACCAGAACTATATTAATATTAATGATATCATACATGATTCATTTATTACTTTATACTACCCATTTAATAATAATTTCAATGTTAAATTAACATTTCAGGTAATAATCAATTTCTTTTATCGTACATGTTTTAACTTGTTACTTTTGATAATATCAATTTTATCATTATTAAAATACTTATTGAATATAAAAATTTAAAATAGACGTATATATGAAATGGAAAACACCGTTTATGGAGACGGTAGGCCATACATACACATAAACTCTGCTTCCATTTTCATATCGTATTGAACGAAACTAAGTAAATAAGATTTATGCATGTACACAAACACAAAAAAACATATATATATCACCAGTAGAATTATTATTTCATATATCACATAATTATTAATGATATATATTTTATAATCATCGTTGAATTGTGAACAGGGAAATGAATCTCATCGCGTCGTGGAGACAGTAATCTGTACGTACACAAGAGCAACAATATCATTATATTGATGGGGAAATCATATGTAATTGGATGTTATATCATATATACAGAATAATTAACATGTTATATTTATTATTTACATCAGTTATACTCATTATTATACCCATCCATATAATGAAGTGTTTGAATAACAGACTACACCACGACATGGTGGTGGTTATCCGTATGTACACATGTATGGTGACATTATCATTTATAGGATGGTTAGAATAATGAATATGGTTATAAAATTTTTATAATAACATCATAGTATATAGAAGATACTAGATTTATTATTTTAGAATGTAAACAACAAAGAAAAAGGATGTGGAAGAAGAAAAGAACTTGAAATAGGTGAAAAGATATATATACCTCTTCTTCGGGTTTTTCCTTTTGATTTGATCAAAAGGGCTCCTTAGGTTGGCTTTCTGAGCAAAGGATGACCTCTATGATTAATGGAGAAAAATTGGGAGGAAATTTGGGCAGGGGTTGGCTGAGACAAAAGGCTTTGGAGGTGTAAAATTAAGAGAAGGGAAGTGCCCTTTTCTAAGAGAGGTGAGAGTCACTTTAGGAAAAGATTGAAATATTATTTTATAGTAAAATAATTTTCGGTTCATAATGGCTCAAAAATGTATTATTTTGAGGATAATGTGGGTATAGGTCTAAAACCTCTCACCCAATAGGTTTTAGATAGGTTTAGGTCATCATATTAACCTTATCTTTTAGATTTAACTCTTAGTTAAATAGTTTGACATTTACCATGTCTCTTTTTATTTTTATATTATATGGTTAATAAAACTACTATAAACATCCAACCAAACCCAAATAAGTTCATTAATGACATATATAATATTATTAATTTCCTTTGGATGATCCTTATATTTTCAAGAATATTATATCAACCAACAATATAGTATTTGTTTAAAAAACTCAATTATGTCAATTTTGACATGATTTAATAAAAGATATTTTTTAAAGTCCTAAAAATGTTATTACTTCGAACTAAATTCATATGTTATATCCTAAAATGTGATATTAACCTATAAAGTTATTTAAATTCATCAAAAGTATCAAATTAAATTTATTTGGATATTTATAATATCAATTATTTGAATATTTCATTATTAATGAAATTATTGCGTCATCATTGTGTCATAAATAAATTAAATTATTTAATGTATAAAAATTATAAATAAAATATAATTATGTCGGAAATCGTTTTAACTTTATAAATAATATTTTTACTCGAATTTAAAATTCTTATAACCCTATATTATAAATGGTTTTGTTATTAAATATTGAGTTTAACTCATTTAGCTATTCTTTAAATAAAATTATAATAAATGTCATAATCTAATCCATGTGGACCAAAGAGAATCATATTTTATTCCTAAGGTTATCTTTTTATAGAATTACAATTATCTAATAGAATTAGGACAAGTTTTAGGGTAATTATGATATCATTTTTACCCTTAATTACCTTATTTAATTTTAACCATGGTAAATAAATGTAAAAAGTTACGATTCAAAAAAAATATTTTAATCTTACTAAACCAAATTTTTCTTAATAATATTAAGCATTAACTAATATTTTTAAAATTAAACTCACAAAAGATATAAAATTAAGTTTTATACAAATTTGCAAATGCTCCTAGAGGGTGGGTAAAAGACGGTAAACTGTTCGATAAACTTTTATATATATAAACTTATTATAAAATGAATCCAAGAAATTACGTTGAAAATATTTAGGTATTATTTATCTATTTTTTCCTAAAATAAATTAAAATAAAATAACTACTTATTTAAATAAGAATTCGGTTTTATATAATGACGTAGTGTTTTTCATTATTCATCAAAAATTGAAAGTTTTCAGAAAAATAAAAAAAATTACCCTGAGATATTTTTGATATTTTAATACAAAATTGAAGTCTATTTTACCAAATTCAAAACATAGAAGTTTGACTTATTAATTTAAAATTAATTCCCATTGTCAAAACCAAAAAGTGGGTATTAAAAAAGTAAAAACTACAAAAGATTGACATGTGTTTATGTCAAATTTAAATGTGAAATTACTTATAATGAACTAAATTGTATTAAATGGTAAATATATAATATAATTATACTTCAAAACCATTCAAATCAATAATTTATCACTATAAATTATTTTGTTTAAAAAAGTTGTTTTCAATTAAAACATAGTATTTTTCACTATTCATTTAAAATATGAAAGTTATCAGAAAAGTAAAAGAAATTATCTAAACTAAATATTTATATCCTGATTCTAAAGAAAAATTTTATTTCATTAAATTTAGTTTATAAAAGTTTAAAATATTGTTTTTAAAAAGGGTTCACCATTAAAAGGTGTTAAAAATGCATTTTTTTGAAAATACTTCTTTTATCTGAAAAAATGAATTTATTATAATATTTTGTCTAAGAAACACATAATATGGATGTTAAAATTATATAGAGTATATAAGATTCAAAATGCAGTTAATACTATTCATAACCTCTTTTTGAATGGTTAGTGCGGTAAGTTGTGGTGCGCTCGAACTCGGTGTTGTGTGTATTGCAAGCTATTGAATTACTTTAATGAGATAACATACAATGAAATCATGGGGTGTCACAGAATTAATTGTGGATCATCTAGTTATTATAATCTTACAAGATGTGTTTTTTCGTACACTTAAGATGGGGTGAAAGAATTACTCTGAACCCTTGGTTAGTTTTTAGGCAACCCTAATAGAGAATCCCACTGGATATTTATACAGATTCATGATAGTGTTATAATCTTACCATAATATTTGTAAAAATAAAATTGTCTCTTGTAATTTTAGTATTCAACTATGTTGTCAATATATTGGCACTTCTTCTCCTATATTAAGTCTTGTATGTCTCTTCTTCTACATATCTAATACTTTCATAGAATTAATATAGTATATTCTTGTAACGTCTTCTTCTTGATTAGTCTACTAATTATACAGAACCAAATATAACATGAATTTATCACTAAAACACATTCATTTTATTCTACATAATTATGTTTTGAATAATATTATATGATCACTATGATTATGTAAATTTTATTTATATATCTTCCCCTTCTTTATTCTTCTCTAACATATCTAATTCTGGTTATTGAAAGCCCATATCATGGAATTTATTTCTTATTATAAAATTTTATTTTTCTTTAATGAATACAATACAAACATTATAAACTAATTAATAACTTGTTCTTCATTGATTTTAAAAAGATTCTTCTTCATAATTAATTATCGAGTTCTTCATCTTTGATATCATTAAAACAACCAATGTATCAAAAAACATATTTTAGTATATTATTAACGCATAAATTTTCTTCTCATATTTATTGATTTATTTTCAGTTTATATATTTTTTAAATTAAATCCTTTAAATATTCATGGAACACATATAATCCATGGAAAATTTAATAATTTTGATCAATATTTATGATTTATTTTATATCTTTCTCATAGGGATGAATTTCAAATACATCAATTTAAAAACCCATCTAATAATTTCAAATAATATTTTCCTCAAACTATTCAAAAACTAATAATATAATATTTTATATTAAAATATTAAATTATATTTAATATAATTAATGTTTTTTTAAATATACATCATGTCTGATTGAATTCATGGAGAAATCATGACATAAAACTTTTCTCTATGTCATAGAAAATTAAATATCAACTTCAATCGGAACCTCATTTTATGAAGATATATTTTTTGATGATCTTATCAAAATTTATATAAACGTATAGGTTTTTTATTATAATATATAAATTTGGACTATATTATAATTTAAAATATTTAAAAACACTCACAATGAGTTGAAAGAGATAATGAAAACAATTGTACAAATTTGAGCCATACAATGATAAACCATTCGAATTCATGTACCACAACACTATGAGATAGGAATAAAAAATATAACTCCTCCAAACCATATGAATTTGTTATACCATATATAGTGAAATTAAAAATTCCACAAGTAATCTAATAATCCTTATAATTATACGTAACTTATGATGTTTTAAACATTTTTTATCGATAAAATATTATAATACTTCAAAACATAAGTCGCTCTAAACTGTTCAATGTACTTATAATCTTACAAATACCATCTTATATTTATTATTCAATTTATTGTAATTGGATCATGTCTAAATTGATCCTTAATAATTCCATTTAATATAGATATTTATTTTACAAAGGTGAAAAAGTGTAACCCTGTGGTGTCTGGAGATAAATAAAAATTGAACTGGATTTATGGAATTTTAAAATATTTACATCCATCTTTGAGCAGTTAGATTTGATCTATCTCATCTCATATCATCATATGAACTTTTCTAGCACCTCAATTAATCGTTAACTATGATAAAAACCTTAACATAAAATAAAACACGAACTATCATTAGTTTTTTAAAATGATTTAGGAATTTAATAAAATAAAACATAACAAGAAATATCTAAAAATATATTAATGTTTTCTTTTGTAGATAAAAAACTCATTTATTGGATCATCCTCAACATAATACAAAAAAAAAATCTACAAAAATCTTTTAAAATCAACAAAATATTTTTACAGTTTAATAAAATGACATTAGAAATTATAAAAATATTTATTTCCCTTTCTAAAATTACATTTAATTTTTTCACTATTTAAATAATAAATTAAATTTATTTTAATAACATTTAATACCTTTACATGTTATCTACAAATCCTACTTATATACACTCATCCATAGTATATAAATCAATGATAAAAAACTATTCATGTTTATTATACATTGGATGGTTTTATATTTTACAAAATTTTATTTATCAAAACACATTTATTTTCCTTCAATATTATTCATTATATACATCTTTTGAGGCTGTTATATACGTTGTTCCGTAGCTGTTTTTTTATACTATCAAACTGATGGTATAAATTGTATAAATTTACTAATATCCATGTATATAAATATCTATATTAGTAATCATATCATCTAATCCACTTGAATATTAATGAAATTTTTAGAAATTACTTACCAAAACATAGTTTTAAATTCAATGCTCTTGAAAATATTAAAAAATTAATCATATTTAATTTTTTTTACTGAAACAGTTTGAAATAAAAATAAAAGAATAATCTTCCTCCTTTACATTGAATATATTTAATAGATTCTTCTTTATCTACTACTAAGTTATGATAGTAACTCAATAACATCACTAATCATATTTTCCAATATAATAATATAAAATAAAAAAACAAATGATAATAATTTTCCTATATCTCCCATATTATCTATGTTTATTTACATTACATTGAATATATATATTAAAAATATTGAAGTGCCCAGATCAGTGTGAATCACTAAGAGGGGGAGGGGGTGAATCAGTGATCCCTTTAAATCTTTTTACTAATTTATTCTTGTCAATTAAACCTGTATAGATGGTTAAGGCCTTGATCCACTCTTCTTTTGTCTCCCATCCTTACGTAGAATGATTTTGTAAATGTAATGGAACTGAACACAAGGATTTATAAGGTTTTGTTCAAAGACCTTCTCCTTGATGTGTGGGTTATTCTCCCCAACACAGATTCTCCACTATAATTTAATTCATAATTAAAATGTTTAAAATAGAGTAACATTGTATCTCTTTTTTTTATTCCAAGAGTTTCTTTATAATGATTCCCACAGTGTTGTCAGAATCCCACTGGACAACTTCAGAGTCCCACTGAAGACTTATTCTCCTCCGTGAATCACACAAGGGTCTTCTAGATCTCGAGTCACACAAGCAACTTCATTCTTTAATTTCTTCTTTTATTCACTCTAGATGATCTTCTGCTCTCTCCACATTGTCTTTCTAAATCCCACTTGCTTGTGAATCTATTCCAGAATCTTCAACAGCCTTTGGTAAGCTTGTTGATCTTTCTGAATAATTTTGACCACATAAGTTGATCAGTACTAAGCCTCACAATACACAGGAAATTATTTCTTATTTTGATGGAGACCCTTCCTTAGTTATATGTATGCCAATGCCTCACACCACATCTCCAAGAATATAATATGCAAGAATGATCTTACACAATATAAGTAGTGTCTTTCTTCTTGGATTCTCAAACACAGTATACTAAGATAAAATATTTTCTTTAATCCACTCTGGATTCTATGTCAATTATAATTTACTTCATGCATGTATTCCATGGGATTAAATACTTATTTTATTTGGATTTCTCAATTCCTCCTTCTGTATTAAAATAACTGAATTCACTAAAACTTCTCCTCATTTTCTTGGAAATAATCACATTCACTTATGTGATTATTCAAACACTAAGGATCAACTCACTTGGAATCATCTGAATTGATTATTCTTTATGACTGAGTATTATGGAATAACTTCTTTTAGTTTACACACGTGCACTAACAATATTAATTCTTCCTTTTAATTGTCTTCACATGTTCATGTGCATACATGGATGCATGCACAATCTCCTTCTACTCTCTTGTTTAAAAACCCCAATGGGTATAATACTTTGAACACACACACATAATCTCTTCTTTTTATCCTTTTATCTTTCTCCTCTTTTCTTGGGGCTTAGAATACACACAATGTCTTATTTAATTCATTCAATTTAATGTGTTTATGCAAGGGTCATCATCATGTACTAATGAGGGTTTCCCATATTTCACCTTGTTCGTGGAAAAATAGGTGTCTCAACCCATGAACATTATTTTCATGTGCATCATGCATGACTTTCTTCTACTTATGCATGCCCTTAGAAACTTGGGTTCTTTTTCTTCTCTGACGGCCTCAGGTTTCTTCCCCTTTAAATAATGTACACACAACCAGGATGGGTATGTAAATAGTGTATGTGTGGGTTATTATCATTTCTGAAACATGGGAGGAATCCTCGTCTTGGGTAACTTCACAGAGTCTCCCAAGGGTGCATGCACATGTTGTGTACTTGTGGTATACTACGCGCGAAGGAATAATGAAGGTTTAAAAGAACCTGTCTCTTACTCATGTTTTCTCTTCAAACAAGGGGTTCAAGTTCTTTCACAAACCACAAGATGTGTGCATCTCTCCTTCACACAAAGGATGTGTGGGACTCCTTCATGCAAGGGATGCACGAGACAGCTTCTTTACGCAAGAGATGCGAGACTCTTCTTCCTCACGTAGCTATGATTCATGGAACCTCTCTGGTATGATTCCTTGTTTCTCAAAAATAAAAGATTCTCTCAATTCTTCCAACACCTGAGCCTTGTTTGAGAGCCCTTTATTTATAGTCAAGTATGACCAATTAAATCATCATGAGATTTCATGGAATTCAAAGTTTTCAATAGCTAAGATCTTCATCTTTGAATATTTTCAAATGCAGATGAGATAACCTGCAAATCTCAGTTGCTTCCTTTTTCTTTTTCAAAAGTGGGCTCCTTATTTCTTGGTGAGTATTATCCTCAAGTGCATGCATTTTCAAACACATGAAAATAATATCTCGAATGCCTCGAGCATCCTAACGTGGACTCAGAACTCCATTTTCTCTGTTCATGTTTGAATTATCTATCTCGATGCATGCATGAACCTTTTAATGCATGCATGTATTTTGTTTTTCTGAATGATCATCATTAACTAACTTAGAGCATCAATGGTGGCCAGGAGAAAGAGCGTAGAGGTTCAGTAGTGGTGACGGTGTACTGGTTCGCATCACGGTTAGAGGATGAAGACGATGCGGCTGCATGAGAATCAGATGGCTCAGGTTCAACCATGAAACATGCGAGACAGATTGAATATGAAGATTAGATCATGAACCGCAAATGTGATTTGCGGCCATAATTACATGTGGAATCAGATGGACAGCCCCGATTAGTTCCACGTTATTAAATTTTTTCCCACATCTAAATGCAGTGATGTTTTCTCACAGTTTAAGTATCAATACATAGTGTAAATCCCTCATATTTATCATCTCTCCCTCCACGGTACCACCTCGTACCATGTTAACCATGCACGTGTGTACTGAGCACCCACTCTGCTCTTTTAGTGAACACTTAGCACCCACTGTGCATTCTATCACATATGTTGATCATAGTGTGCGCACCTAAGGGCCTACACACTGCCCACACGCCCTTCCTCATGCAGGGCTGGCCTTGATGGATTCTCTCGAGTGCAGTTGACCCTTGGGTCTCACATGTGCTTGAGGTGAGGACCTCATCTGGTCTCTATGGATGGCCCTATTTTTTGGATAAAGGGAAAAACAATGTACTTATTATAAAAAATAAGTATGCCAAACCACCCTTCTTCATTCAAAGCTATTTCATGCATCTTTTCTCTCTCATATTCACACATCACCATTCTTTCCGTATTAGATCATGAATCCAGAAGATCATAAATATGTTGTTTTGTTCAATCTAGTGATGTTGCATGGACCATTTATTTATTCCTCATGCATTAAAGCTTAATGCATGGAATCACTATTGTGCGTGATGTGTTAAATTTTTAACACATGTCTTCTTCTTTGAGGATCATCATAATCAAGAATTTGATATGGTAAAAAAACTTCATCCAATTAGAATCCAATGGATAAATCTTCCTACTCCTCATGAAATTGTGTATTTCATGGTATTCTTTTGGTGTTGTAATAGTATATCACCTTGATACATGTCTTGGATCTTAAAATCAGTTCTATAATCATCATATTTATATCCTCTTGGAGAACTGATCAAGTGTATCACTCAATTCTTTGAATCAACAACAATATTCCAACCATGGATGACGCATGGACCATTTATTTATTCCTCATGCATAAAATCTTAATGCATGGAATCATTGTTGTGAGTGATGTGTTCTCTTTTAAACACATGTCTTCTTCTTTGAAGGACATCATTATCAATCATCTGATATGGTAAACAATCTTCATCCAATTAGATTCCATTGGATGGATATTCTTACTCCTCGTGCAATTGAGTATCACATGGTCTTCTTTAGGTGTTGTAACAATATATCACTTTGATACATGTTTTGTAACATAAGATCTATTATAAAATCATTAGATTTATATCCTCTTGGAGAATTGTTTAAGTGTAGAATTCCATGCTTTGAATCAAAAAAAATTATCCAAGGCTTCACCAACAACTTCTTTAATACCTTTCATTCGCATATTGACTTCTCATTTACAACTTATTGAAAAAAAATGCAACCCCATGGTAAAAAATCTCCTCCTTTGTATTTTGTTGTCAATATCACTTAAGAAAACTTTTAATGGGTTAATATGTGTGCCAATATTTTATCCCCCTTATTAGAAACCAAATGCAAAGATATTAGTGGGGTCTCTTCAAAAACGTGTCCTCCTCCCTTTAAAAAATATATTTTGGAATATTTCTGTGAGAGGGATGAGGTCACATAGTTCACATAGTAAAGAGCATTTAGTTAATCCACTCTCAGTCTATGTGGTCTAAACTAGTTATGAAAAAAAGAGAGATATGACCAAGGTTTTTAGTGTTGTCCATAAACAACCATACATGTAAAATAAAGACCAGAGTGCATAAATTCCCGACCAAGGGATTATAGATAATGATATTAATCAATGAAATGCTAAATCGTGCACATACTTTACCAAACATTTTAAAATGTTCAAGTGAAAGAGAATATTACCCTTTCATCTTGTCTTGTCATAAATCGAGAACTCCCCCTTAATTGACATGATAAATACAATTGAGAACAAGGGATGGAAGTTTGATTAGAATTACTCAATTTTCAACTTATTGAGATGATATGAATTGCACGGTTTGTCATTACATACACTTGATATCATATCCTTTATATTTGAATCCCCTAAAGGGGTGAACTCCCATTGAATTTCTTTGGTGGAATATAATAATGAGATGACCTTCAATATACTCATATTGATAATCTTTCACAGTGGAACACTTCAAGTAATTATCAAATCATTAATAATTAGTCCAACTTGCAGTTCTACACATAGTTCATTCAATTCTAAATTTTAGAATGACTTTCATCTTCAACTCCCTTAAATGTAATCACACATATACAATAAAAATATAAGGTAATAAGATAGAACACTTTTGAGCTTCCTAATAGAAGCACTGGGGCTGAGAATTTTCTCTCAACCCAAGAACTCCTTTCCATGTATCTCTAATGTGTCTAGTTCTTTTCTTGATGATGTCTTATCTCCATTTAGAAATTTTATATTTCATTTTCAGCATGGATTCTTTACTTCCATTCACCTTCAACTTTTGTGGATTGTTTACCTTTACTTCTATCGGTAGTGAAGTAACTTTTACTGGTGCATGTTCTTCCATTTTATCTATTTGGGCAGCTAAAATATTTAAAAACTTTTTTTCATGATGTTCAGCATTCATTGACCTTCCTCAAGGTAGTTTTGAGACACTTGGTTTATTATATGTTGACAACCTCTCATGAAATTTATATTTTCCATCATGTGGAATGACATGTTTCCCATTTGCCTATGATTTAGCTAGTACTTCATCATTAACTCTTTGTAGTTCTCTAGAAATTTCAATTTTATTAGGCCAAATAAATAAACAGTCCTTTATATTTTATATTTTGGAGCTTCCCAATGGTTTCTTAAGGGTTATCAATTTGTCTTTCTTAGGGAACTTATTTTCTTCAGGAATGTCTTCAGTCATTCTCATCTTCTAATGGAATGATTATCCTATTAGTTTAATATTGATTTCATTCATTTCCAAGGATTGTTTACAATGAACCATTTTATAACCTTTTATTCCACAATAAAATCCTATTTTCTTGGTTGATATGACATTCTTGGAAATAATTTTGAGTTTCTTCTTGGAAAAATCTTATTTCACTATTTTTTTGACATCAGTGATTTTCATATTCACAATGGAAGAATTTTCAAATCCTTTTGATTTATCATGACTTCGTTGTGGTCTATTATTATTATCAACATATGATTGAGGCATGGTAGTAATAAACTAGCACTCATAATAACTATTACCACCTCTCCGGAAATTATCACAGATGTCTTCAAGATATTCAAATCTGTTCTTGATGGACATATTCTTCATCATTTGTGCATTATTCCTTGTACTTGAAGGATATTTAATTCCATCAAATCTAATTTCCTTGAATGTATGCCATCCACAATATTTATATGCTAACATATTATGCCAAAAATCATTAGCATGATGCCCAAAATTACAACAATACCAACAATATCAAACAAAAATTCTTCTTTTACTTGTAGTATCAGTCTGGATTGATTCAGTGCATTTTCTGTTTTTGGAATTGTCTTTCTTTTTTGGAGCATGGTTTTGGGAGTTTATATTCTTAATAATTATATTATAAACCATTTATGTTTTGATATATGTATTGACATTTTTATCTATCCACATATTCTCATCTTTTTTCTTTGAACTTGTACTTGCAGATGAAGATGCATTAGTAGAACCCGAAATGACTAGTTTATGGGATAACGTCTTCTTGAAGGATTCTTCCATTATATTATAGGATGATATGATGTTCTTTTTGAAATCAAATTCTTCAATTCAAACATGAGTGTAAACATCTCTAATTTCAGCTGTTTGGGATGTTCCAGCGTGGTGTGATTGTTGATTCTACAGTTTTACCTCCATCTCAAGAAACTTCATGTTGAGGGAGTTCTTCTCATCCTCAACTGCTCTCAAAATTATTTCCCAAATCTACTTCAGCTTTTTCATTTTTTATTCAATCACATTTTTTTATTGTTTTAAATGTCATGTTCTTTTACCTTTTTGGCTTTGACTTTTAGTTGAGCAACTGTGACAACCATAGAAACTTTGTGAAACTTTTCAAATACATGGAAAACATCAACAAACATAGTCTCAAAGAATTACATCTCACAAATACGTCTTTTCAATTCTTCAATAACTTCATCTATTCCATCAATACAAAGATAAATTGTTTCTTACTTTTCTTTCACAAGTTTTGTGAGAGTATTGGATATGCCAACCCTTTTAGCCAATGCTTATTCCATGGAATTATCGTCTTCTTCCTGCTGTAATTTATTATCATGAAGAGCACTAATACTTGCAACACTGTGTCATGACATCCTTCTAGGGACATTATTTAGATGATATTTGGGTGAAATATTAAGATCACTAATTGATCTATCATGATCAATTCTTTATCAAGCTTCAATAGAAGAATAATAAGTATTAACACATGTTGTACCTTTCATATTACCTTTATTATAAGGTGTATCCCCCTTCGTAGTAAGATTCATCTTCGTCTTCCTTTCAGGTTTATTCTTTCTATTCATTTGAGTCTTATAAGATATATCAATTTGAGGTTGTTCACTCATCTCCTCCATTTTACACATCATAATGGCTCCTTTGGATATTTTAGATGTGACTTTCCTTGTGATACAAATTGAAGTTCTCATATCAGTGTGAATCACTGAGGGGGGGGGGGGATCAGTGATCCCATTAAATATTTTTACTAATTTATTATTTTAAATTAATCCCCTATGGCTATTTAAATCCTCGATATACTCTTCTCATGTCTATCAACCTTACCATGAATGCTGCTGAAAATGTAAAGGCACTAAACACAAGGATTAATAAGGTTTGGTTCAAAGACCCACTCCATGTTGTGTTTGTTATTCTCCTTAACACAGATTATCATCTATAATTCATTTAGTAATTGAAATGGTCAATATTGAGTCTAAATCTGTCTCTCCTAAGTCCCAAAATAGGTTCTTTATACTCCTTCCCAAAGTGTACCTTGAATCCCACGAGCCAACTTAAAAGTTCTAATGAAGGCTTCTTCTCCTCCCTAAATCTCATCGCGGTCTTATATCTCTCAAGTCACACAAGTAGCATCCTTCTTTAAGTTATTCTTTGATTTAATGGATATGATATTTTAATCTCGACACAAATAATTTTTGAATCACACTTGCCTATAAATCTTTTCAAGACTCTTCAAAATCCTTTGGTAATGTCTGTTGGCCTTGCTCAATAATTCTGATCATGTATGTTGATCATTCCATAGACTTAAAATGATTAGGATATTATTTATTCTTCTGATGAAGACCCGGCCTCACTTATATGTCTTCAAATTGTGCACACAACAACATCAAGAATATAGTATAGAAGAATTATGTTTCAAAATATAAGAAATTTATTTCTTCATGGATTCTCAAACACTATATACTCATATAAAAGATTTTCTTTAATTTAGTATGGCTTAAGTCTCAATTATTATTTACTTCATTCATGTATTTAATGGGATAAAATAATTCTAGTATTTGGATATCTCAATTTCTTCTTCTTTAGTGAAATAACTGAATGCACTAAAACTTCCCCCTGTTTTCTTGGAAAGAATAACATTCCCTCATGTGATTATTAAAAAACTGAGGATCATCTCACTTGGAATCATCTGAATTGATTATGCTTCATGATTGAGTTTCATGTAATTACATCTTCTAGTTTACATATTTTCACTAAAAATATTAATTCTACCTTTTAACTGCCTTCATGTGTGCAAGTTCTTGCAAGCATGTATGTAGAATCTCCTTCTTCTCTCCTATGTGAAAACCCACATGGGTATAATACTTTGACCAAACACACACAATCTCCTCTTTTTGTACTTTTCTCTTTCTTTTCATATTTTGGGTCTTAACACACACATGATGACTTATCTAATTCATTCAATTTTATGCATTTATGCATGGGTATTCATCAAGTCCAAATGAGGGATGCCGAAGGTTCACCTTGTTCTTGGACACTTGGTTGTCTCAACTCATGCACATGATTTGCATGTTCATCATGCATGCTGTTCTTCCTTTTATGTATGCACCTGGACACTTGGGTTCTTTTTCTTCTCTATGAGCTTCTGGTTTCTTCTCCTTCAAGTAACACACACGAATCCAGGATGGGTATGTGAATAGTGTATGCATGGGATCTTCTCCTTTGCGAAACATGTGAAGAATCTTCATCTTGAGTAACTTCGTAGAGAATCAAAAGGGTGAATGCACCTATTGTGTACTTATGGTATACTAAGAACGAAGTTACATCGAGGGTTCAAAAGAACCTATCGTATACTTGTAGTTTTTCTTCGCACACAGGGTGCAAGTTATTTAGAAAACTACAAGAGGTGTGTGGATCTCCATGATGAAAGGGCTTTGCATGACTCATTTTCTCAAGGGATGCAAAAGACTCCTTCTTTTCACAAGAGATTCATGAATCTTCTTCTTTGCATAGCTAGGTTGTGTGGTACCTCTCTAGTACAGTGCTCTATTTCTCGGAAACAAGAGATTCTCTCAATTCTTCCAACACCTAATAATTTGTCCAGGGATCTATATTTATAGGCAAGGATCACTATTGAAATCAATCTGATATTCCATGGGATTGAAAGATTTCAATAGTATAGATCTAAAAATTTGAATATTTTCAACTACAGATGAGATATCCCACAATTCTTGGTTTTTTCTTTTTTCTTTTTCATTTACATGGTACTTCTTTCTTATTGAGTATTATACTCACCTGCTTGAATTTTAAAATGCATTCAAATAATCTCCCAAATGCATCGAGCATCCTGGTGTGGCCTCACAACTCTGTTTGATTCATCCGCTATTGAATTCTCTATTTCAAATGCATGCATGAAACTTTTAATGCATGCACGTATTCAGTTTGTGCAGATGGCCATCATGAACTAAATATTAGATTAAACTGTGCCGGGAGTGAGTCCTTGGAGGTTCGGTAGTTGCAATGACGCACAGGTTCGAATCACTTTTGGAGGATGAAGACGATGATACTTCATGAGCATTGAATGTCTTAGGTTCAACCATGGAAGGTGAAAGATGTATGGATGATGGATATTAGACCGTGAACCATGGATGTGATGTGAAGCTGTGATTACACGTGTGATCTGATGGATGGCCGGGATTAGTTCCTCATTTTTAAAATTTCATCCCACATCAAAACACCACGATGTTTTCTCATGGATTATCCATCAAGCTATAATGACAATCACTTAGATTTATAAACTCTCCCTCAATAGTACTACCTCGTACCATGTTAAACCTGCGGGCACGCTCTTAGGGCTCACTCTGCTCCTCAGGCATGCACTTAGCACCCACTCTGCATGCTAGAGCACAAGTTGATCATTGTGTACACGTTTTCGGGACTATACACGGGCCGGACAGCCTACCTCATAGGGGCCATGCCTTGAGGGCTTCCCTAAAGAACGGTTGACCATTTCGTCCCATATGTTCTTGAGGTGAGGACCTCAGTTGGTCTCCATAGATGTACCTAATTTTTATAAAGAGATATACAACGTACTTTTTATAAAAACTAAGTATGCGAACCCAATATTCTTCATTAAAATACCATGCTTGCATATTTTCTCTTTCATCTCCAACCATTATCTTTCTTTCCTTCCTTTATCATGAATCCAAAATATCTTCAATATGTTGTCTTGATACAACCATGGATGATGCATAGACCATTTCATTATTACACAAGCATTAAAGATTAATGCATGGAATTATTGTTTTGAGTGATGATTTCTCTTTTAAACACATGTCTTCTTCTTTGAGGATCAACACAATCAATCATCTGATATGGTAAACAACCTTCATCCAATTAGAATCCATTGGACATATCTTCTTACTCCTCATGCAATTGAGTATTTCATGGTATTCTATAGGAGTTGTAAAAATGAATTACCTTGATTCAAGTCTTGGAACTTAATATCAGTTCTACAATCATCAGATTTATATCCTCTTGAATAATTGATCAAAGGTAGCATTAAATGCATTTTATCAATAAAAACATTTTAAGGCTTCACCAAATTCTTCATCAATACCTTTAATTCGCATATTGACTTCTTATTGACAACTTATTGACAACAAATGTGACACCATGTTCAAAGAAGATGTACAGAAAAAATATTCATATTTCTAAATTATGGTTCTTGACACCATTCTTGATATTTAAATTGCATGACATTTGTGATGGGAATATACTCTCTAGGTAATTCTATCATATACAAATTTAGTTCCCCTTGACAAAATAATTCATTTTCATTTGAATTCACTGTAATTTTTAATAATTTTTTATATTAAAATTCATACTCAATCAGGATAGTAGAATAGTTTGAAAATGATAAAAAATGTGACATATATGATGACATCATTCAAAAACATATGTTAATTAATGATACATTTTTTCAATATTTAGTCTTTATGTTTCAAAATATTTATAAAAATTTCTTATATAAATAGTTTAAACACCTCTCTAATTCTAACACTAATATCGTAAAGGGTAATAGTTACTTTTTTAATTGAATTAGAAACTCATTTCCATATTTCAAAAATGTTCACATTAACATTAATATCATAATTTTTAAAATTTCCTATTATATTTTTTTATTATTTATTATGACTTCTCTTTATTCATATTATTACTATTATTTTTTTATCAAATGACTAAAAAATATTCGTAATAATTTAATTCATTTTTCATCATTATAATATTATTTTTTAACTTTCTATAATTATGAACTATCACCAATTTCTCTTTCAAGTTAGTTTTGAAACAATATCATGATTTTTATGAGTTTCATTACTTCTCCGAAATTAATTTTTATTCCCTCATGATGTCACGACAATATTTTCATCCATCTTGATAAATAAGGACTCTATGACTTCTTAAATTGGTATTTCAAATGTCATATTTAAACATATACTTTTTATCTATTTCCTTACATTTTTCTTATAGATAATCCTAAATCTTTTTGTTTACATTATATATATTATTCATTATATCATTAATCTCATATTCACTGAGTAAATTCAATAATAATTCACTTTCCTTCATAAATATTTACTCATTTTTAGCTTATATTGTGTAATCTGTTCTTAAAGATTGAAAATATTTATTCATATTCATATTTACTTTATTTGGAATTGATATCATTGAATGATATTCATAGAGTTACCACTTTAACATGCATGCAATTGGTGTTTCCCCCTCACGTCCATTATTTTTAAATTATTACTAAAATGATCTACCAAATTTAATTTTATAATCAATATCAATACGACTATAACATTAAGACTCAAATTATTATTCATCCATATGACTCACTATGAAATTAAATTTATAAAACAAAATTATCCAATATGATTTATAAAAATTAATTAAATTTTCCATCGAGAAAAAACACAAATTGTAAAATATTATGTATTTTTTATTGAATAACTACTTTGATTCTCATTCATATATTCATAATATTCATCATCTATTAGCCTGCTAAAATTTCCATCAATTCCTAATTAATCCATGATTTAAACATAACAATTGTGTATTTTCATGCTATATTCCTTTATATATTTTCAAAATTCATGAAATTAATTAAATATGTTTTCAAATTTCTTTTTTAAATTATCTTCTTTATCAAATATTTTTTACCTTCACAATAATTCTTCATAATTTTTTATTATTTAAATTATTTAAACAATGTTTCCTTGTTATATTTTCTTTTCATCTTTAAATAAAATTTATTTCACATATAAAAATTAATTAATGTATTGGGATAATCATCCAAAAGAAGTTTGTTGGTATCATTGTCTTCAATTACCAAAAACTCTATATCAATTTTTCTAAAAAATACATTGAAAATTTTAATTAGATGTAAATAAATTTATCTTCCCAATAAAATGAATAATATTTATGAATGATTAATTAAATATTGAAAAATATTCTACGGTTAAATCACTATTAATTTTGATATTTTCTTATTTCATTCTCCAAAAATGAACCTTATTTTTGTCACTTTTACATTAAATTAATAAAAATCATAAATTTTATTTCAAATTCCTTTTTTCATCAAAACCCATTAGATATTGAAAAATTATTTTTCTAAAAGATATTAAAAAATAAAACTATGGGTATGAATATCATTTTCCAAACTCATTCTTCTTAGATATATTATATTATAACCATCAACACATGGTATGATTTTAGCGATAGAAAAATTCAACCCATCCAAAACAATTTATAGTAATCTTGGAAGTATTTGACGTTTTCTAATGAAATAGTTTTCTCACTAAAATGGGGATACTACCAAAATAATCCCTCAATTAATGAGATATATAATCAAAAGATAAATTAAAATCTAAAAATATTAATCAATTAGTAACCTTTTCCCCATAACACCAACCATCATATATTATTCTATTGAATTTTCAGAAATTGTAAATCCCCTTGAAAATGGCCCACATGAATAATGAGAATTAATTTAGTGGGGGTGAATGAGTAAAAACACATACCTATACATTTATTCTTGAAATCAAATTTTTATCCTATTATATTGAATTATATGATATAAATACAAGATACACACACATGGTAATGCAAAAAAATTGTAGGAAAAATTATTTTTTACAAAGTTCACAACTCCAAACAATGAGAAACATCTATTGAATATTTTGGTAAAAACATTGATCATAAAATCCAATAAACATCATGGATTATACATTGAATTGGATGATAATTTTGTTCATGAAAAAACTTTTTCTCACAATTTATTTATTCTATAGTGTAACTACATGTGTTTTATAACCCAATAGAAAGTTCAATAATGTTGCTGTATTTCTTCCACTTTGACTTATTATCTATTTTATTATATTCATTTTATAAAAATTTAATTGAAAACCATCTATTTAAATACTCCGATTTAGTTTTGAGCCTTTATATTACTCAATACCTTATATCCCAAATTAGTAAAAATGTGAATAATATTTTATAATTTTTTAGTTGTCCAATATAGAAAAAAATATATGCCATAATCAATGTATAATAATTCTATAAAGTAATCACTATGATAAAATATTGGGTTTCACTAAAATGTCATATATTCTATTTTAGTTCAAGTTTTTGAAACATTAGGGACCAAATTCAAAACGAACACTTAAAATACACCATCAAATGTATTAATTTTTTTTCATTTTAAGAAAAATTCAACCATAACCTATACCATAGTATATTATAAATTTTTGTTTATTTTCAAGACATCCTTCTCCCTTTAACTAGTTTATTTTAAAACCATAGTAAGAAAATATAATTTTTTCTCAAACTTTATTCACTATATGTCTAAGGAAAAAGTGTATTTGGTTTCATTTTTTGTGAATATAGATATATCTTTTCAAATAGAAAGTGTATTTGGGATATTACTTAATAAATATAATTATGGAATTTTCCTTAAGAAACTCATACAAAGAGTCCTAATAAAGGATTTAACGAAATTTATATGTCCAAATCAAATGATACCAATACATTCTTTAAAAATACTAACATTATGATGTTTTTATTTATATTATAAATATATTTACACATTTTTAGAAAGTGGATAATGTATAAGAATGAGTATAAAAGAAGAGTCTGAGATTTATGGATGGTGTTCTTGTACAATATTACTACATGATCATTTGTGAAAAGTAGGGTTGTTGATTTTTTTTAATTTATAAGAATAATGTGTTTATAAGATTTTTGTCATTTGAAAAAATATGAATTTTTTGACATCAAAAAATATTTAATGGATAAAAAATAAAAAATAAAAGAATGTTTGAATTTTTTATGAATGGGTGTTTTTATTAAGATACCAGATAGTGATTTAGATCTTGAGTTTTGAAGTATTTTATGTAGTATGTTTTAAAATATTCACCTGACATACCATACTATTCAGATAAAAACTATATCAAAATTAATTTCTATGATTGCATAATTTATTTATAAATAAAATTATAAATGGTGTTATTTACAAAGAATAATGAAGTTATAGTTTAATATCAATCAAAATAAATCAAATGTGGAAAATTAAAAAGATAAAGCCATTGTTTTGAGATGGAAAAGATTTATATGAAATAATAATTTATAATTTTTTATAATATAGTAAACTACCTTTAATAATATTATTATATTTCAAAAAATAAATTAGTGTGATGTTTTATATTGTGATATTATTAAATTTGATATTGAAGGAAGGAAAATAAAACCAATATCCCTCATTTGTACGTTCTTCATCCAAACATAGATTTGATAAACATTCTCGATTACATCATAAATACATTTTACATTTTATTTCTTTTGAGAAATATTTAAACTGATGATGGGTGAACAGATAGACCTATCCATATATAAAAAGGTAAAGAATTAATGATTTTCCTCAAGATTAAATATTCCTTAATATTTCATTGGAAAAAAGACTCCAAATAGATGAGTTTCTAAAGGATTAATTAGTTGAACTTATGTCAAATGATGGAATATTTTATTTTCATATATCCTTGTAATGATCATATAGTGATGATGTAGTGGATATATTTAATGTTAGATATCTTTTAAAGGTTAAAAATGTTTCTAAAAGGATCTTAACATAATTTATATGATTGTTTGACGAAAGGGGTAGTTTTTAGGTAACTTCATTTTTTTTGGAGAATATTACAGAAGTGTTGAGAGAAATTTCAATTAAATCTATTTGATATGAATAATTTAATTTTAAAATTCATTGACCAGAAAAAATAAGTTGGTTTATCAAATTTTCTACTTAGACATGACCAATTATAAAAGTGTGAAAGTACTGTTGTAATTAATGCAATTTAATAGTATGAAATGATAACACGTAGAATATATTTTGGCTGGCTCTAATTCCAAAAAATATTTACATTCTGTTTGTTATTGTGATATTGGGAGAAATAACATTTGATAGAAAATAATTGGAGTTTTTATTATTTAATTTTTCAAAAATTAGAGCAAGAATATTACCAAATTTAATTTTTATCATTATATAGAGATATATATGTTAAAATATTAATATGGGTTTATATTGAACATGGGATGTTTGAGTTAAGATTATTGATGATCATTATATGAAGACCCATAAGGTGAAACCATCGATCATATGTTTATTTGATGAAGTTCAAATAGATAAAAATTTTCTTTTTATATTTACCTATTAAATATTATAAAACTTTTGAATTATCATATCATGCTCTTACAAATATTATGAGGAAATTTTATTTCCAATAAACTATTATTAGGGTTGTTTAAGATAAAATATTTCTTTAATAGGTTCAGGTGATCAATCATACTTTTTGAGGAAGAGAAAACCATTCTATTGTAGACAATTAAAGTAGAATGAATATTCTGGTAGGTGGGGAGTATAATAAGTTATTGAAAAGACACATTGGCTGGGGTGTATAAACCATAACTAAGGTGGTGGATATGAAAAGGATATTTTGGGGGTATAACTATCTATGGAAAAATATATTATTATAGAGGTTTAAATCTAGTGTTATATAGATAATCAATTTCTAGAAATGAAACCAATTACTAGGTTTTTCTTCATATTACAGAATGTAGTTAGTAAAAGAATCTTTGTCAATGGGGAAAACCAACATGTTATGGTGTAGTTCTTTGTTCTGATTAATTTAAATATTATTTTTTGATGTTTATTAATATTTATTTCCTATGAAAACTAAGGATTATATTTATAATGTAGTGGATCATAATCATAAAAAGTTTTTATAGGTTAATAATAATTACCAAATAAGTTAATAAATAATGAAATAAATGAAAATATGGTCACTAATCACCACATAAACAACTTCATGATATCATAAATTGATCCAAGGGAACAATATTTGGTTTCAGATTGTAAGCCTACACATAACGATCCAAATCTCATAATGGATAATTTAATTATAGTGAAAACACGGGGGTTTCTATTCTTGATTTATGAAACTTTCACAATTTAAAGAATATGATGTCACCATATCTTTTATCCCTTTTACATGAAGATTGATATGATCAAATAGTGGTATTTTCACACCTTAATTTAGTTTATATGATAGTTGTTGATATGAGAATCATAGATAGTGATGGGAAATATCACTATAATATGTTGATGGATATTTAAGAAAATATATATACAAAGAATATATGGTTTCTAATGGACCAAAAAAGTGGCATAAGTTGAGATGTAATTATGAAAGAAATGAGATATTTGAGGAAGATAAGATAAATATTTGGAGAAGAATATTTGAATATATTAAGATTATTGAATAGGAATGTATTTAACATTACATTACAAGAGTAAATTAGATCATCAACCACATTATACGTTTTGGTCGGAATTCAGATGTTTATAATTTTATTAAAAAACTGGGGGGGGGGGAATTCAAGATAAATATTATTTAAATGTATCCATATTAGAAAACTAAAAACATTTAAATCTGAGTGATATTTGTAATATTTTTTTTTGTCATATAAAAAGAGATAATATATATTGTAAATGATTTTTTTTCAAATCAAATGTATTTTGAGGATTTATTTAAAAATAGAATCATAAATATAATTAAGTTGAAGAGGATCAAGTGATTTAATGGTAGATTAATAAGATTAAAACATTAAAAAAATTATTTATATTCACTATAATAAATAAAAAATAGATATTGGAATGTTAATGGTTAAATATATCTCAAATACAATAATTGTAATGGTATTTTACATTTTTCACAAAATTTCCCAAAGAATAAATAAAAATATTTTCATTCATAAGAAGAACATAAGAATTCCAAAAAAAATAAGTGCTTGAAAAATATGAAAATATTTCCTCACAAGAAGAAGAAATATTTCTTTAGAGAAATAGTGAATGTTGATTCATTGTCACATAATGAAACTAATCATTACGTAATATTATTTTCTTCAGTTAACAAAGAAAAAGCTTATTGAGGTAGTGATTACTATGGGAATGACATGAAATGAATTAATTTGATTAAAATAATAAAAAATAGTAGCAATACATAAGTAAAATATAAAAATTCAAGAATAAAATGAATATGTTAAAGTATGACTTTAAGTTCATAACATTTAATAATTGTGTGAAAATAAAAAGGATGATATAATCATCAATGTGATTAGAGAAAAAAAATTGATATTAAATAATTTGGAGAGAAAATTTAAATTTTTCAAGGAATGGTAATCCAGGTTAGAATATATCAACATTTATGAAAATAATATAGTTATATAATATAATAATAATTTTTTATAGGTATCTATATATGATAAGATGGTAATTTTTTGAAATAATGATTGGATAATAAAGAAGAATAGTTTTTAGAAATGCAGTCTATATTTTTCAATGCAATGTGAGTTAATAAATAAGATATAACTATTAAACAACTTTTCTTATGTTGAATGTGAAGCTTCAAAGGAAGGTTAAAAGAAAGGTTCACAAAAGATAATTTTTACTATTCCTAAGAAACTACATTGTAGAACATATTATACTAACACTAATGGTTAAAAACTTGTGATTTTGGAGAAATAGTACTCTCTTAAGAAATAGTGGGATTCTTCAAGAATGTCTCTACTAGAAATAAATAATCATGTAGTTTATAAAAGGAAAACTATAACAAATATTATTAATTTACTATTATTAGTCATAAATTAAAAAATATATAGGTCATAACTATTGATTTGGAATTTTTAGACCTAGATAATATTCTTTTTAGTAGAATATTTCCTTAATAAGAAACATGTATGAATAAATGAATATCTATGATTATCCTAGAATAACAAATTTCCCAAAAAATTATGATGGGGAAGTGAATAATGATTTGAATTTGAGTAATGTTAACGCATAAGTGGTGAAAAATTAAAAACAACAGAAATCATGGAGATGAAAGACGTTTTTAATTATTAATAAGGTTATTAAATTTTATAAGGGGGAGAAATACTTAATAATAATTCATCTATTTCGAATGGGCATGGATATAATGTTTGATTAAGTACAAAAATATACTGATTAAAAAGAGATGAAAGATATTTTAGAAAATGATATAATTATTGACAAAATTTTTTTAATTGTTGAAATTTTATGGTTTCAAAAAAAATTAAAGAGGCTAGAGAAAGTTTGAATGTTAAATAAGATTTTATGAATATCTTACAATCGGAATAGAAAAGCATGAGAATGATATTATAAACTGAATGGAACAAAAAGGTTACTAAAGAAAAAGAAAATCCGACTTCATGATCATAATAGTTTCTAGATAAGAAAATATATATTACAAAATAATTGAATGATGAAAAATATTAAGAAAACACATCAAATGAAAAATAAAAATATAAGTATCTAATAATGAAAGAAGATTATCAATCGAAACTTTAAACCTCTAAAAAATTGTGGTTCCTCATTATTCTAAATGAAATTGTTTATTTAAACTATCATGCATAAAATTTAAAAATTAGAAGTGATAAAGATGTTGTATTTCATTATAAATTTTCAATAAAGTTAGAGAAATCATTTCTAGTGCATTATTACTACCATGATTTATTGTGGTGTCCTACCCTTCAGGAGGGGAAAATATAATTCTGAAGTGTGCATATTAAACAGTCCCTAAAAATCAGAGGATAATAATAAAGTAAAAATGTTGTGGAATATTGGGTCTATATAGTAGAACTATTTTTATATGTCTATTTACATAGATGAAACAAGTATCTTAACAACCATTCTCATATTTATCTATATATAATATATTTATAATTATCCTAAGGAATGTATTTCCTAAATGAAATGGTGTGGAAAACATTTAACACCATGATTATTCACTTTTTTTACACACCGTGTTTGTAAACATGGAATTACAGTTCTTTAATTAATGCATCTTTTTTAAAAGACTCATATGATTCTATTTTTTATCCTAGGAATATGTTTCAATATTTTGATATTATGGAAGATAAAGTTAGATAGGCCCGTTTAATTTTTTTTATCAATAAGAGGATGAAATTAAATATGTTGAAGAAGAAAATAAAAAAATCATATGATTCGAAACAAATGAGCATAAATATTGAAATCTAAAATTTTTTAGTTATATGTCAAAATTTAAAATAACAAAATGGAGGATATTATTAGAACTAAGTGTTTTGGGTGTCATTTTTTGAATATATCAATATTTCATTGAAGAAAAATTTGATTTATGAATTTTCATAAAATAATTTCTTAAAGAAAAAATCTTATGGAATTTGGAGGAACATTACTTATAGAGGAGTATAATAATGTTATTTAACCATACTAGATGATTCCAATATATTATTCAATGTTCCAACATTAATTTTTTTTCATGATCCCAGTAGTGTTTTTAAACATTTATTAAATGATAGAAATGTCCCAGATAGACTATAAATGAATTTTTTGGGATTTCTTGGTGGAGTGTTTTCAAAATATTTTTGGAAAACAATTGTGAAAGAAATAGATAAATATATTGAATTAGAGTATTTTTAAATGATTGTGGTTATAAAATTGTATACATTTTTAAAAAAAAGAAGTTTTAGGCATTGGTCAATGTTTTACTAGTAAAGAATCATGGTTAAAGAAATTCCATATATGTGTACAAAATTATGTTTATGTGATGATTTTTGATGAACTATCTATTATGTTGTTTCATGTGGGATTTTTTATAAAACATTTTCAAAATTTTACTAGATATACCAAATTTATGAGACTAACCAAATCATACAAATAATTACAGAGTATGTGTTTTTTTGTAATGATATAATGAAATAAAATGGGGGTAGTCCAATGCACAATTCTTCAATGATAATTATCTATGAAAATAAAAGAATTTGGAGAACTCAAAAGTTAATGATAATGTTTTGATAAGGAGAGTTTTCTTGTGAATGAATTCTTTATATGTTCCAATTTTAAAGTCATCTATCATCGAAAGTAACTAGAGATTCAGAAAACAATTGTATGACATTTGAGGTTGTGGAGTTGTGAAATGTGTTATTGAATGAAGGAAAATTGTATGAACATCCTTTCGATATTTATCTATTGGATATATAATTATCAGATTTAATTTTTAGGGAAGTTTGCTTTTAGAAAGCTATGTGTTGAGGAAGGATGTCCAAAAAGAATTATCTAGACATAAAAATGGGTAGAAGTTATGTTTTTCGACCGTAAAAAAATGTTCCTAAAGATTTTACCAGACATAAATGACACCAAATAGAAGATTTTCTAATGGATTAATCAGAAAAACATATGTGGGATGAAGAAATAAATCAGTATATAAATAATTTTAAATCACCTATATAATGATGATTATGTTATATTCTTCAATGTTTTATTTCTGGATGGGGTTAAGGAAGTTTTTTAGATGTCTTTTAACACTATGATTATGCATATTGAAAAAAATGAGGATTTCAAGAAATATAAAGGGTATTCAATAATGATCTATAATTGTTGAGAGTCATTCCAGTGAAATAAAATTGAATAGGATAATCAATTTTGGAATTTCAATGAGCAGGATAGAGAAATTTGATTCCCATCCTATCTAATTTTTGAGAACCTATATAAATATATGAATGTATGATTATAGTTAATACAATTAATAAATACAAAAATCAAACACTATGTCATTTCATTCATTGTATGAGATTTCAGAAAAATATTACTTCTAGGTGGAAGTTGATCTACCAGCTGAACTACCATTAGACATAAAAGAAGTTGATTTTAGAATATTTAATTATTAATCAGTATAAAAAAGTAGCACATAGAATAAAAATTTATTCATTGCATAGAGATCCATCAACTAAATTCTTCAAACATATTTAATCTTAACATAGAAAGGTGAATAAGAGTGTTGCGAGGATCATTAAATTATTGCTATGATGTTTTTAAACAAGTAATGGTGATAAAACATACTTATAGAGAATAAAAAAAAATTATACAGGATATTAAAAAAATAATTAATGTGAATTTGATAGGGGTAACTAGTTACTAAGAAGGATCATTGAATGAGTTATATAACCATCTATGAAGAATGTTGATTTGAGAATGATTTTTATGAGTATAAAAAGCTATAAAATAATGTTTGATTGTTGTAATGTAGAAATAGGTTTAGATAATGGAAAGGTTTCAATTTCATAGAACCAGAAACTTTATTTTTCCTTTTTTTTTCATGAAATAATATATTAACGGAATCCATGTGGGTGGGGATAACCATCATGAAAATAAGTAGGTCATTATACCAATCATTGTAAATATAATGTTTTTATCTCTCATTGAATTTGTTTTATATGATTGGTTTAGTAGAGATTTATATTTGAGTAGATTTTAATTCTATCATGTTTTCTAAGGATAAGAAGTTTTTATTAATAGAATATGAAATATTCTTATAAAAAACATGTCCAATGATTTAACCCATCTCCTATTAGTGATCTCATACATCGATCTAATATAATTACCACATGGACCTCGATATATCCAAATTCAATTATAGTCCCCTAGAATACATAAAGAGTTACACACTATTTCAAAAAAATAATTTTCAATTTGTATTTAACCAATATTGAGGGTTTTTATTTCTAGAATATATCCCCTCCCCCTGAGAAAGTAAGATTCCCCATTTTATGAAGAAAAGTAAAAAATTATAATATACTCACAATACCAATTTAGAAGTTAGAATGATCAGTTTTCATTATCATATGCATTGTGTTATTTTCTCCACAACACATTGGAATAGTTGGGATATATTATCCTTCAATTAAACAAATCAAATATACTATTTTAGGGTAATATAAGTTGTCTCACCTTAATGATCATTATAATTTTTTTTCATTTGTCATAACATTATGAGTCCACCTTTAATTCATTCACCTCCAAAACACTGATGAAGAAATTTTGATAAATTAAAAAATTAATCCTATTTATATAATAATAATATTCTGAAATAAATTTAATCTACTATGTTTGAATACGATTCACATATAGAAAATTGGGTTTCCAAGAAAAAAATCCAAATCTATTAACTCTTATCCACATTACTTCATCAAAATTATCCTTTTAAATGTATCATTTATTTGAGATAGATCATAATCTAAATAAATTATAGTATTTAATTATCTTATTTCAACATGGTATCATCATAATTAATAAATATCAAATCTATTTCATTTCGTATTAATTATATCTTCAAAAAGTTTTGGATAGTTTTATACATCTGCATATATCAGGAAAATATATATCAAAATAAATATATAACAAAAACCCAAAAAAATATTTTATGTATCATATATCACATTATAAGTCCTTTTAATAATATAATCAAAATCATTTTCATTAAATCTGATCATTATACAACATAAAAAATTAACAAAATTAGTTCAATAACAATATTATTTATTTTAACATATTTTGAATATTTTTACCATAATAGAACATACATTCACTTAAATATTTCATTATTCCAAAATAAATAAATTACAATTGAATATCACAAATAATCAAAATTCTAAAAATAAAAACATCATAAAATTAGAATATTAATTTAAACAAATGTATATCCATTTATAACTTTGAATCAATTTTATTTCTATTTATATAATAATTATAAAAAAATAATATCCTCATTTAAAAATTTATTCATAAAAATTTATTTAAATCCTATCATTGATTAGGATTAATAAATATAACATCATAATAAGATAATTGAATATATTTTCATTATTTAGTACCATATTAAGAAAAAATGAATACAAACTATAACAAAAATATCAATCAAGAATCTTCTAAATCAATAAATTAATCGATAAATAATTATATATATCACTTTAAAATATAATTTACACATATTATTTGTGTTTCCACAAACAGGAAATTAATAAAACATGATTTATTAATTAGTAAAATTTTAATTCACATTAAACATTTTTCATATATTTAATAATCATTAATTAAATGTCACAATATAATACATTTATAAAATTAATATATATATATTTCATGATAAAAATATGATCATCTATGATATATGTGACTCAATAATACATTGAATATAAATAATAGATAGTTAATATCACATAAGTTGAAAAATAAATCAAGACATAACATGGAATTCTGTGGTTGTCCACCAAAATAGGAAAAAAATTCATAAATATATGGTGAAATTATATTTATAAGATACAATAAATTTATTCAACCACTTTTTCATCACAAATACTCATTTCTAGAAAAATAAAAAAATGATCAAATGCCAATTTCGAATGATCATTTCAAGATAAATTAACCATTACATGAATTGATTCACCCTATATAAAAAAGAATTTCATTCCCCATTCAAGGGGATGCCTGTTAGTGGTAACTGTTTAAATATAAAATTTGGGAGACTATTTCCTTAATGATAAGAGATAAGTAAATGATAGAAAAAAAAATTATTTAAATTAATGAGGATGTTATCATGATTAATCCCACATAATACATTATCACATAACATTTAAACTGAATATAATAATAATATAAACAATGTATCTATATAAAATGATCCAGAATATGTGACATAAACAATATCATACCCAAACAAATAAATATTAATAACAAATTTAATAATATTAATAAAGGATTTCATTGGTTTACCACTATGAATCATATAAAGCACCTTCTCGATGAAACTATAATCCATTTATAAGATACATCCTTTATATTTGGGATCTTATTATCAATAAACATTACTAGAGCAATGATAATTGAAAAAGGTTTGAAATGGAATTTAATTTCATATTCTTGTTTGATGACTAGTCTTTATTATTATCCCCATGACACCTTAAACTACATGTGATATTAAAAATGAGTACTATGGAATATTTAATTATTCATACAATAATTAAGTTTCTAACATTCCATTTGGGTTGTATAAAGTATAAAAAATATCCATTTGATTTAATCATTAAAAATTATATTTATTGTTAGTTCATCATGTGTTCAGAAACCCACTGCTTTCCCTAATCATTAATACATCAGTCAATGATATTATATCTATTGAGTCAATAATTTCTCATATTAATCCATTTTATCCATGGAATATTGTTCCACAATAAGTATATGGTTCCATTTCCAATGTTTGTAGTTAATCCCATGACCAACCTTAATAGTTACCTATTAATCTACATCAAAACCCCATGCTCGAATGATTACATAGAACCCGTGTCATAACATAACATAACATAACCAATTTTGTCACCTATTAGTCTATCCCATAATGTATTTCCTAACATAAACCCTATCAAAACTCAAAATTTAGATATATATCTCTGGTAATAACATATATCATTAGAAAAAAATTAAAATGTATACCTTTTAATCACATTATCATGTCCCTCCAGATTAAAAAATTCCATATACATCAAAATAAAATCATATAATTTACTCTAATTCAAATCATAACAAATCCATTAAACCCTATTTTTTCTTACATCATGGTTCAGCCATTTAAATTTTTTTATGTAAACCAGTTTATACATGTTTCAAAAAATTAACAATAATTCGGGATAAAATTATTAAAATTACATATAAAAAAACTAATATAATAATTAATTTTTTTGAAATGATTACACATTAATACATAAAACCCATTATAACAACAAAAAATTATATCATCTAAATTTCATAACCACATAAAAAATTAGCACATTTTTTCAATTTATGTGATTACAATTTCATTATCGTTTTATATTAAATTTCATTAGAAAAATCCATTAATTTATTTACCACTTATAATTTTTCCAATCAATTTCCATTATGGTTCTCCAACCAGAAACACTAAAACCAATTTGCGATACATGGAATTAAACTTTAACCCCATGGATAATAGTATTATAACCCATCAATTATAGAGTATTTACTATTGTAGGATTTTTATTGATATACCATTTTATATTAATCTGGTTAGACGAAAATATCCCATTCAACCCATGACCTAATTAATGATTATGCTTTTAATTATCTCGATATCCAAAAACAATTTGGTGAATGGATATTAATACTATAATAAGATGAATCATTTTTTAATTAAATTTTAAATCCCAGAAAACATGTATTAGTTCTTTAAAAAGGATTGTTAAACATTCCCTTATATAGATATTGATAAAATAATGTAACGATAATAAATTTTGATATCTATAATCATTGTACACAAGCTAATCTAATATATAGAAAACGACTCTCTATGTTACCTCGATTAATGATAATTAATAAAAAATGAGAACAATCCCCGTAATACATTTGTAAAAAATCCATGAATATATTATAAGAGGAAATGTAAAACAATATGGGTTATTTTTTGAAAAAACATTCCCATATTTACAACTATATGTGATATTAAATATTCAACCAAATCTGGGTACATAATATCTAAATAATTTTAAAATAAACTAAACTTTAAAATATGTGGGGGAATGTAAGAATTTATTTGATGAAATTTTGAGAGATAAAATATTTCAGATATTAAACCATATTGCAGTTATTTGTTTGTAGTATAAAATAAAAAAATCATTTCCAAGATTTTTATAGAAGATGTTTGATATGTAACTAATATGCAAATTTCAATTTTTTTGGATTCCTTGAAAATAAAAAGACCATATTCAAATTTAAAGCTTTCTGTGAATATTAGAATATTTATATTAATATAATTTTTTAAGGAATACACTAAACTTTCAAGTGTATATTTGATTACTACTACAAAATAGAAAAATATGTGTCTAATCCCATTTGGTCATTGAATTTATTAGGGTTGTATTATTTTGAACTTATTAAACAATTATTGAATGATATAAGTGACTGAGTAATTTGAAATGGATAATTATGATGAAAATTAATTTAAATAAATATTCATTAGTATATCTTAGTTTTTAATATGAGTATAATTTTACCCATGTTCCAAAAACATGTTAATACCTTTTTTCATAGAATGGAAACATTTAAGAGGGTGTTATAAACCCTAATGAATTTAATATGACTTTACCATATATAATATGACTATTTAATTTATTTTAATTACATTTCTAAAAAAATAAAATAAGGAATTTAATAATGATTTATTACATTGTGTTTTAATTTTGATTAATAAAATGAAATAACAATGAACATTTTTCATGAAATATATATGGAACATAATTTTGAAAATTATAATAGGAATATAGTCCCAAATAAAAGGCTAAAAATTTAAGCAAATTTTCCTCAAAATAACCCATTAATATTATAATGTGGAGTATAAATATATAAATAAATAAAACCGTATTAGATACAAAAGAAATTTTGTTGATGAAACATATGAAAATAATGAATTTGTTTTTAAAAAGAATGAATTGTTATATATAATAATGGAAAACGGAAATGTGACCATTATATAATTCTTTGAAATATAATAATTTGATATCCATATGATTAATGAGTATATAAATGTTGATAAAATATATATTTAAACCATAAATATATTATAAATATGTAAAATAATTTTTTTTTGAAATGTAATTAACGTATAATGAATAATAAAAAACTAAAAAAACATCATAAGTTAATTGTGGTTATATCTTATATTCTAAGAAAGTATTTATTTTTAAACATTATATACTTTTATAAATTATGTTTATGTAATTATTTCCTTAACTTATGAATTTTTTATATTAATAAAAATGAATTATCTTCAAATGAATGCATAGTTAATTCTAAAAAATATATAATGCTTTTAAATATAATGGATTTTATTTTTCAAAAATAATCATTTAATTAAATATATTTTATTCAAATTTTTATTTTTGAGTTTTATAGATATACTTTATTAAAATTTATAAAAAAAATTACTGATGAAATTAAGAATATATATTATTGTAAATTTATGCTTTTTGTTAAAAATTTATGTTATAAAGGTGAACATGGATTATGATGATAATGGGTAAAATGTGGAAATAATATTTAAAATAATGAACAAATATATGAAATATATTGATGTTTTTTGGTTAAATGATTAGATATTGGAATAAATATCCTATCATCAATATTTTTTTTCATTTTCCTACTTCAAAATTATACTCCTTATATATTAATTAATGGGTATTAGTTACAATTCCCCTCATTATCGTCCATCCGAGGGATCTTTTTCGATCCATTGAATGAAAAGAATACGTTTTATTTTTCTAGACATAATCATCCCATATTCCTTATAATTATTTTTCTCATCATAGTATGCATTCCTTATATGCAATAAGAAACCCTAAACCACTAAAATAGGATGTTATCTGAGGTAAATCACAATGTTAATTTTTGTAAGTAATGATGCATTCCCATTTTTATTTTATATTCACATACCCTCCCTTCTTGGATTGGATTTAACACTTTTATGTAATCCAATAAATATTATTTTACTTTATTAGTAATATTAGTGTGTAAAATATCATCATATTAATATTGACTCATTAATTTTAGGATGTTAATGTTTGGTCATGTTTAATCAGCAATTTTTAAAATGATTTTAAATTTTACTTATGAATGGTTTTAAAAACTACCATACAAGAAATAAATATGTTATGATAAAATTGTATCATTTTGATGGTATTAAAATTTTAATATTATTTTAATACTCATTATAAAAATAAATAAATATATATATATATATGCATCATTTTTCAAATAAAAACATGGATCAATTAGAACAATTAATATGTAATAATAAAGATAAATATGAATATGTAATAAATATATTTTAAATAAATATTATTTATTAATAAAAAATTCAATAAATATAAAACTTGTTCTAAAATTGATGATTAATATTAATAATTTGATTATTTTGGGATTTGGACCATTATCATGTATGTTTTGAGTAGAGGTAAGTGAAGCATTTTTTATCTATCTTTTTCATATGGATTATTCTCTAAAATTTCCAATTTATTCATAGTATATCTTATTTTATATATGCAATACATATAATTTAATCTTTTTAATTATTTATCATAACTCTCATTTCATGATTTCAATATATTTATAATCATGGGCGGTAAATTATTTCATGTCTCTCAGATTACATTTTACACAATCGCTCCCCATTTTTATTTTTTTCATTATATTGGTTATTTTGAATGTTACATTACTATGATTTAGTTAGAATAATTTTTATTTCCTCTAAATTTCATAGGTAAATTTCTTTTAAATGTTGTTTTAAAAAAAAATTAAAATTCAATTTCAATATAATTTTTATTAAATTTCCAATCATCCTCTTAATAATTTATCATCAACATTAATATTAACTTATGTTATAATACTTTATTATATATTATATTGGTACATTTCGATTAGTGATTTTTGTAGGGTATCATCCAAATTCAACCCTAATATAAGTTATTTTATGTCAGGTTTTATTTCAGCAATTTTTTATTTTACTATGATAACTATTCATTAACTATTGATTGATTTATTATTTATTTTATATTTATGTTGAAAAAATATTTCATGATGTATATTTATATGATTAAAGAAGTAAATTTTTATATCTCTCCAATAAATTGTTTAAGGATTTACAACTCATGATATGGAAATGATTATTGGAATTGGGAATAAACAAAATATATATTATGTTTAGGGTAATAAAGAGTAGACCTGATCTATAATGGTTCTAAGACAATGGTGTGAACCCAATCCCCAGTGTTTTTGGGACATTAGAGTTAACCTAATCTAATATATTTGTGGATCATCATTGTGGTTATCCCAAAAAAATAATTAGGATATGAATTGATTATTTATGTTCTGCACACCAATATAATTAGATATTTCTATATTATTATTCATCTTTACTTTTTCATTTTTCATATTCAACTCAATATTATTTTGTAATGTAATTTGTTTGTAGCATAATCATTTTTTTCTTAATTATATATTAATTTTATTCTAATTAATTTTAGATCACAATTTGGATCTCTAATATTTCACTAATCAATATCATAAATAGTTTCTCCCTTACAAGGATATTTACATGAGATAATTTTTTATTTAAATATTCCACCTTGATTTAGGTAAAATCATATTTTTTATAAAATAATGTGTGAATTATTTTTATGGAAGAAGTTTATGCTCTACTATATATTCAAACTATTTTATATATAGTCATAAAATATTTAAAAAATTGAGTTTGGGGAGTACGATATAATCTTGTGTAGTTATATATAATCATGTTAAATGATACAAGAGTAGTGGGTTTGGAACATATAATTTTTTTTCATGTATTATATTATCATAAATTATATATTTGTTATAATAAATTCTGAAATTTTGAATTAAAATTATATTATTAAATAATGTAAATTAATATTGTTAAAATAATATAATATTGCATACCAATTATGAAATCAATCTATAAGATCAGTACAATTATAATATTATAGAAAAAAACTATACAAGTGAAAAAATATTGAAGTTCATATTATTATATTCCCCCATAAAAATATACCTCCAAAATGGTTATATTAGAATTGAAATCGATGTGAAATATAGAATTTATTTTTAGATGACAGAAGGGTACAAAATGTGTGGAAATTTGCAGGGTAAAATAGGACCATTGAGGGTAGTCATTATTTATCTTCAAATGTTTTAATTATGTGAAGCTATTATGTGGACCCTATAAAATTATTGGATATTCTTTTAAAAAATTTGATATATGTTTAGATAAAAATATGAATTTATTTGATATGTGTTTTCTAAAAAGATTATATATTTTTATATCATCTATTAAAAGGATGTTTTATGAAACTTTTTTTATTGATTTATTATATATTCAAGGAATTATATAAGTAATATATAGAGTTATTAGGAGATATATTCAAATTATCTATGTTTTATTTTGATATTTACAAATTTTTGGATTTTAGTTTAGTACTAAATGATAAGAAAATAAATTTTTATTTTACCAGGAAAGTCCCATCAGAAGAAAAAGAATTTGAAAATCCATAAAAAGAAATAAAAAGTAAATAAGGAAAGAGGATGGGGAATTAAACAATTTCATACATCCAGCATAAGAAAAAACTAAAAATGATAATATGAAAACTCATACCCACAACTATAATCATTCGTTGGTTCCCATTCTGATTGAGAAATACCTTGATTGAAGATCCTGAGTATCTATAGATCATCCCTTCTTAACACCTTAGAGGTGGACCAGGTAGACATAGTCTTTGGAATTTTAGAGTTTTCCTCCCTCAGTCTTCTCATCGGGGGGGGGGGGTAGATATGAACCCATCATTTTCTATCATCTTTTTCTTCCAAATTATAATAATTTCCTTCTATGTGGATTTATCATGATTTAAGGCTTTTGAGGGGGTGTTATCCTTAACCATTTCATTAGTAGAATTATCTTCTGACATATACTTAATTATTTAATATTTGAATATTTCTTGGACATAATCCTTAAAATTAGTGTTTTTCGAATCAATCTTTAATTCTCTAACTCTTATATCCTATACTGTCTCAAAATCACTCAGTTTTATGAACTATAACCCCATAAATTAGGGTTTCATATTCATGTCCTAAAAATCCAAAAATTTAGTGATTTCAAAAGTAGTGTGACCCACATGAACTTCATCAATCTATTTAGAATCATTTGAATGATTAATGTACTCTCGTTTTATGTCTAGATTACCATCTATGGAAGTCTCTCCCTCTACAGTTATGACATAAACATCATGAGACACTCCCATGCCCATTGAAAAAATATATTCATCTCTTTTTCCTCATTGAAATCTAGACACTTAACAAAAGTAAGGGGATTAGTGTCTCCCTCATTATTTTTACGCAACACCAATTAATTACACAGATTCATTAATGAACCTGTAGAACTTACCCCTCCTGATCATGATTCATATTACTGTAAATATCAGTTACTATCGGGTCGATAGGTAGAGCCTTTACATGCTTAATCACCTCTTTAACTGCATCTCATGTGCTCATGGGGATAATATCTGGATCAACAGAACAACCACCTTTGGCATTATGCACCTCATCCATGAAAACAACCTTTTCCAATGATTTACTACAAAGATAAACATACATCATATGGCCCATTTTCAACAACATTAGATATAAATCACATCGATATTCAAAAAAAATATTATATATATCAAAACTCATCACCAACATTAACCTCAAAGGATTCAATAAACAATTTTAACACATCAACATCAACATAAAAATCTTTTTGAAAACAGGTGTCACATGAATCTAACTCTACTATTTGACCAAATATAATGCCCAATGAGATTTCATAGAAAAAAATAATAATTCAGGTATTCAGGAAAAGAATCATAAAGTGAAGAAATATATTATATAATGCCATAGTTTTTGAATAAAACTTCATATGAAGCTCAAATGTCCATCTGAAGAGAATTAAATGGGATGCATTACTGATCTGAGGAATGATTGACTATACCATAATGAAATCATATTCGTATACAAACCTTATCACGATGTTCTTGGAATAGAGGTTTGCAACTATCTCTCTCCCCTATAAACCCCATGATCAAAATATGAATAATTTAAATGAATCAATCAATGGTATTCATTGCTTAAATTGAGAAATATGTGTCTTATTCCACAATGTGGAAACCTTTGTGTACTCCAATTTCAAGATCTATATTTTCTGGACATCTATAAAAAACCCTAGGAATTGTGAGCAATGGTCGATCAATGGAATGGAGTTAATATATACAGGGTTTGAAAAAGGGTAAGAATAACATGGTCAAAAATCCATTGACAGGTGGAAGAGTTCCCTCCCCCACTTAGGGGATAGGGGCCAGTGCGATTACCATCACCACCATGGGCATGAATCAGAGATCGACCAAAAGGCGAGATAATTTTACATTTTAAAAAATAAATTTAATATTTATCTTTCACAATTAAAATGAAGTCAAATGAACTAATCTCACCTGAGTTAGTATTTTCATAGGTTTTACACACGTGAGCATGAATGTAATCAAAATTGGATTATTTTTTGTTTTTTATATGTTTGTTAATAATTAATCTCACATAAAGTGTATATAATTTTTAGGTGAGCCAAACTCCATCCTATTAATCCATATGATTGAGAAATAAATTCTATATGATCCTAGAATAAATATTACACAACAATGATAATATGAAACAACTCAATTTTATTCTTACATAGGTAATCTTTAAAGGACTAATTTTAATCACATATGGGACATAATAATTTATATGAGATCCCAACAGGAAATTTTTAATCATAAAAAGGACTATTTCATGATATTATATCCATACAGAAGTTTTAAAAACAAAATTTTCACTTCAATCAACTTCTAACTGATTGCCTTATTCTTATATAACAGGGTATCTAAATTATTTATTCCAATGTGATATTTTAAAATCCATGCATAAACCTTTGAATTTAATCATTCAATTCCATTATTAATACACAATCAAACTAATTCATCCTAATATAGATTTAATCTAATGTAACTAATATATCTACGATAAGTTGTTACACATCATGATTTTTATTTAATTTTTTAATATAATTCTAAAATTTTATTCATATTATTTAATAATATAATAAATTAGTTCAATAGATAAATGATTTTGAAAACTATATATCAACCATTTAAAATAAAAATTGGTAAGTAGAATTATATTTCATGTTAATACGACGTGTACTCTTTTAATAAATTATTGAAACACCTTAAAAATAATTAAATGAAAAGAAGTGTCATATTTTAAGATTAAATAATAAAAACACACATGTTAGAATATATGATTACTGTATGGTGATTCATGGGTATACTTGTATGTATTAATGGAAGGCTGAACAAAATAATATTTCATTTGAAGGATATGGAAGTGACATCAAATTATAATTTATTTTTTAATTATTTTGTAATCAATTAATACAATGATATAAATGTTGTGAACCCATTATACTCTTATCATTTACAATCACCGTAAAAAATATAAAACTCCATAATATATTTTTGTGATTTTGAGAAATGATAGATGATTTTTGAGACTATTATTGCATGTGATGAAATACTTATTTTATATAATGAGTGGATTTATAAAAATTTAATTAGGGTGTAACCAAAATGTGACATCATTTATCCTTATCCAAGAATCTAAATCTCAGTTACCTTTATATATTTTTTCATTGGTTTCTTCCACATGAATCATTATAAAAATCATTCTACAATCCATAACAATATAAAATTCAAAATGTTTTATTCAAATATTGACTCTTAATGAACGATTGGATTCTATAATATAATAGAATAAATATTTAGTGATTTCAGGCTTTAGGCGACATCGTTTTCAATAGAACGTTCACTTTTATGTTTTAATTAATTTCTCATATCACTACTGATATATTATTCAATTGATTTGTTTTCTTTTTTAATGTTTGGTGGTCCAAATTTATTTTCATCCAGATAGTTAATTGGTAAACCTATTTATTAAAATTAATTATTTTTAGGTTAATATAAAATCATTTTTTAATGGGTCTAGATGTATTTTTTTAATTATATTTATTTATGATATTGTAAAATTATAGATCTTATTTATTTTTTATTGCTAAGGGTTCGTATAATGGATATATGATGATATATAGGCCTAAGAATTAGCTACCCAATGAACTGGTTAACAATTTATTCATTGGATAAATTATGCTGATATTAACTGGTTACAAGTTATTTGATTATTTTTTTTGAAGAAAAAACCTATATATTATTTTAATAACATATTTTACAATAAAATATTTATTGGGAATTCTATTGAGAGTGATAAAAAGTGATTGGAGGATACATAATATGATGTCCCAATAAAACATCATGAATCCTCTAGAATATTTATTTCCAATATTTTTATTTTTTTAGTTAAAATACTTACTTCAAGATTGGATAATTTTCTACAATCATTTTAAAGTTCAAAAAAATTATAGAACAAAGTTTCATGGATATTTAGGTATTTCAATGGCTAATCCGGTTATTACATTATTTGATACAATTTACTGACAGTTTTATTCTAATTATATAAATTAAATTTCTTCTTACATGGATTTTATTTGAATAAGAGTAATTAAAAAGTCACTTTTATATCCATGAGGCTATTTACAAAAAATAAATCAATGTTTTGTGTAAAATGTTTGTGTTTTTTAATGTAAGTGGTTTTCTTCGTTCTATAAAACTATATTCCTATATTTTATATGAAATGTTTCTAATGTAGTATTTTCTATAAATCATTATATTTTTGGATGGTTATATATGAGTCATTATATTTTATCATATATAAGTTTTTATATAAAATTATAGGTTTTGATATTACCTTTTGAGGACAATTTATTAGTTTTAGATACTATCACGAGTTATCAATTTCAATGGTGTTCATTAATTTTATAGAAAACAATACCCATTTTAGTTTATATGTGATAAGAAATTATGGTGATTTAGGATACATTAGGTGACATATATTGAATTTTAGTAAGAATAAATTATTTCTAAATATATAACCCTTGTGATGGTATCTGATTTATTTTGGAGTTTATTTTGTTTTTTTTAGACAAATGTATATGTTATTTTTTTAAAATAATTTGATTAGTATAGAAAAACTTGTGCATTTATATTCTGTTTTGTGATAAGTTTATTAAAGTTATATTTTTAGAATTATACAACAATTTTAGGAACCTAAATGATTATTGGATATATAGATAATTATTCCATATCATGTAATTTCATTTAATAGTAAATCATATTATTTGAGGAATAAATATTCTATTTCAGAGAATATATACTTTAGGTAAATATAACTTGAGATGGGATAATGCCATGGTGATACAAAAAATTTTAGAACAAGATTAGTATAATTTGTGAATATAAATGATTTAGGTATATAATGGTTGGTATGTAATTATATATCAACATGATTTTGATTATTACAGGATAAATGGGATATGTAATTATAGATTAGATAGATGTCAAATTTTAAATTTTTTTGAAATATTCTAAGGGTTACAAATATTTTATTATTTTGGGGATAAAGATAAGTTGACGTTTTGAAAGTATGTGTCCATGGTTTTTATGATTCTTATGTTTCACATTTGGTTACAAAAAATTTAGGGAATCACAAGGATAAAATAATTTATGGGAGTTAAATAAATAAAAAGTTTGTAAACAAAACATAATGAAATTTTTATTTTAAAAAGTGAGTCTTTTGGAATAAGACACTAAAGTCTATTTAAATGTATAAGAAGTCATATACATGAATGTTCTATATAATAGTTTTAAAGGTAATAATATAGTGACAAATTAAGTTGTTTCTCATGGAGATAAACCTAGAAGGATAAAATTTCAATAAGGGGGTAATGAAGAAATCCTTATTTGAGAAAATATTATATTTTCAGAAACTATATATTGGTTAAAATAAGTAGTATTAATTAGAATATAAATTCTTGTATTTCAGAAAAAAAAAATTAGTATTTTTATGTCAATATAATATTATATACCAATGAGGACTAAACATTATAAGAGATATATATATGTATAATAGGATAGTAAAAAAATGAATACAAGACAACTATAAGGCCAAATATGAATCATTTTGTTCCCCCTAGATATTGATACCACCAAAAAGGTAATTGAATGATTGATTACAAGTGGAAATATTGGAGGAATTTTGACGATGAAATTAGTGGATAAATTTTTTGGTTATTTATTCATTAAAATATAAATTCTTAGTTTTGTTGTTATTTATTTGTTTAAATAGTAACCCATCAAAAATATTAAAATATCTTTTTGATTAATCTAATATATATTAAATTACCGTCATGAATATTATTTTTAAATATTTATTTTATTATTTATATATAATTATTATATTTCTTAATGGATATTTGATGATATTTATTTTTATGGTTTATTATAAATTTATTGAAATGTAAAATTATAATATAATATTTTATTTGGATGTATGGTAATTCCAAATGTTTTCTTTTAATGGTAAATAATTGTTTATTATTTATTATCATGAAATTGCATACATTTTTTTCTATTTTAATGGAAATAATATATGTATATAAATTTAAAAATTAAACTATATAAGGATTATTTAATCTCACATGATTTGGTATCTTGATTGGAGTTATGAATAGTTGATGATGGTTCAAATCAAACATGATAAATATTGATATATTTATAGATAAGTGAAGAATTAATATCACATATAGTGTATATAAATTTAATGCGACCATCCAATTTTTTGTGTTAATCCCAAATGATAACATAATAACATTACACAATTATAGAAATAATATATTAAATACTTAATAATCTGGTTTGAATATATATAATTTATAACTATGTAATCTCATTCATCTTAATAATAATCAAACAAAAAAAATAATTAATCCCACATGATTTGAATCAAATATTTATTCTTCTTATGTATGTATATTTTTTAATATATAATTATGTATGTTTTAAAAGCCTATTCACTCATTACATGATTTTCAACTACTGGGGTTATTGTGATGTAGTGACATTTCTCACAGCTTTATTCATATTTGCTCATTTAATGTCACTATATCGCCTTACAAATTTTCTTATCCTCCTTAATTATTATTATGAGTTCCTTCAAATTAATTCTGACATATAATTAATCCCATATAGTTATCTTGTGTGTGATTATTTTTTTTATATAATTATTTATCTAAACATCATTTTTTATATAAATAAAAATTACCATAAATTTATCTAAATATATTAATAATTCATTATTACATAAAATGATAATAATATAATAACTATATTAACTAGTAAAATTAATAATTGTTAATTGAAATTTTATTTATTTTTTTCATGGATTTAATGAGTTTATTAAAATAACTAATTAAAATCCAATATAAGCAATGTAAAGTAAGATTTCAAATGTTATGATAGAATATTAAAAAGTAATGGAATTTAAAATATGATAATAATAGGAAGATTTATATGTTGATTTGTATGAATAAATAAAATGTGGGAAAAATAATATTTTATTTGAATGAAATATAAGTCCCTATAAATGAGAATGTATTTTATTTTCTGTAAAAAATCAAGAGTTCTATAGAATTATGTTTTTCAAACCCATTTCATACCAATCATATTTTATCAACATGAAAATTCTAATGTATCCTTAAATATTTTGATGACATGAGAAGGGATAAGGGGTGGAGGAGTGTAACATCCCAGGTAAATAAATAAATATGAAATTTTCATATCTATTAATATTTTTGAATTAAATATTAATTTTACTTTAAATGGGTTTCTATGTTCGATGTCATACCTGATACACAACTACAAGTATCTTTGAAATCTTACGTTGCACACTAAAAATATAATATTATTATTTTAAATGGTAGTTAACGCATAGAATTTGTTTTGGCAGGAATAAATGGAACAAACTAAAATCATATTATACATGTTTTTTAAATGTTTTTACATTTATCCAATAAAAGTTAGAGACTTAAAATATGAATTAATCTAATTCTAAGCATAAATACTCTAATATCCCTTAAAAGTTCGATTTACTTCCTTTTAATGGAGAACCCTATTTTTATATATTTTGGGGCACTAATATATATTTTATTTGACCAAATAAAATTATTTTTTATAATCGGGATATCAAAATTCAATTTGGGAAACTTTTTGGTATTTTTCTCATAAAATTCATTTTTGAATGAAAAGTGAAAAATGATGTATTTTAATTGAAAACTTATTTTCAATATAATTTATTTATATTTTTATATTATCTTTTTAATCAGTTTCTAAGATCAATTAGATTATATTTTTACCACGTAATCCAATTTGGGTCATTTGAATTAATTTCACTTTGGAATTGGACATAAACATGTGTTAATCTTTTAATAGTTAATATTTATTAAAACACTCCTTTTGTTTTGATAATGAGAATTAATTTTAAATTAATTAATCAAACTTATATGTTTTTAATTTTTTAAAATAGAGATCATTTTTTAATTTGTAATATCAAATATATCTTAGGCTGAATTTTTGGTATTTTTCTGAAAAATATCAATTTTTGATGAATAGTGAAAACATAGAGTAGTAGTTAAAAGGCTAACATTTACATTTTAATGAAATTTTACCACTTCTGTGAATTGAATTTTGAAAATACAATATTCATGGTTTTTATTAGTAAGTAAAACTTCGTTCAATGATATTAATATGTTTTTTTTCTGAAAAGTGACTTTTGACTTTTATTTACTATGGTTAAAGGTAAATAGGATAATTCAAGGTGAAAGGAATATCATAATTATACAAAATTACATAAAAACTTGTCCTAACCTTATTTGATGAGTCATATCTGACCATGGTAATCTTTGGGTTTATTCTATGATCCCATGGATCCACTTAAGAGTGACAATGACACTGTATTTTAATTAACGTAATGTAAAGAAAAAAATGACATAAACAAATATCTTTTAGTAAAATAACTTTTACATAGGGTTATATAAGTTACCTTTTAGGGTATAAATATTCTATGGAAATCAAAAGAAATTTCCTACTTCATGGTATTTTTTTATAATTTTTAGAAATAATATAAATAAAATTATTTATGACACAATAATGATACAGTGTTTACCTCATTAATAAATGATTTAAATAAATAATATTATAAAGATTAAAATAATATCCAAAACCTATACAATTATTATTGGATGATTTTATTTATAACATTAGTTAGAATATATTTTACTTTAATATGTTTTGGACCTTTAGAAACCGAAAATTATTATATAATAATATAACATTTTCACACTTTCCTAAAGAGATCCTCCTCCTCCTTATAAAAAGCCCTCACCTCTAACTCATATCTCACACTTCACAAGCCCCATGGCTCTTCCAAACCCTTCCCAAATATTCTATAAATATTCATATATTCCATCTAGAATCATTAACATAGTCATAAATATCTTCAAGAAGTCCATTTGGTTCAAACAAAAGGGAGTTACCAGAATGAAAGGTAACAATTCCTCTTAAATTCTTTTGTTTTATTTTGTTTTATTTTACTTATCCAACCCCATAAACTGTTTTTATTCCATTATTTTCTAACAAAACCAGTATCCTCAATATATTATTTTTTTGTTATGATATGGATTATAACTAAACTTACATATAGACCAATTTAATTGGTAAAGAATATACTTTTTATGTGAATGACAAACTAACGCCTCATGAAACGATGATAGTTCAATTATCTCCTACTGCCTCTCATGGTGGCCATTATGATGGGATTGTATTTATATATGATATATATTATGTTTCTGTTTACTTCATGCTTATTTATTTTTTATTTATAGCTTACCTTTAGGGTTTCCATTATGGGTAAATGCGATAATTTCATTTCTGGAAATGCGGACTACCGACCCCTTAAAGTGATATGACTCGTTAATTCCATATGTGGGATGTTTAAAGGATAGAGTTAATGATATTATACATGATATTATACTAGAATTATAATATACCTATGTATCATTATGTTTTAATTCCATTAAAATAATAAATATAAATGAAAGTAGCGTTCATGCGTACGTAGAGCTTACCATCTCCATGAACGGTGCATTTCATTTCTTATCTCCAAATGTTATATACTATCATAAATACATACAATGTAACATCCTGGGTAAATAATGAATATGAAATTCTCATATTTATCAATATTTGTGACTAAAATTATAATATTACTTTAAAGGGAATTTTATGGTCGATTGCGTACCCAATACGCAACAACGAGTTTCTTTGAAATCATACGTTGCACAATAATAATAAAATATTATTATTTTAAATGGTAGTTAACGCCTAACAATTGTATTGGCAAGAATGAACAGAACTAACTAAAAAATTATTATATATGTTTGTTAAATATTTTGACTTTTATCCAATAAAATTTAAAGGCTTAAAATCTGAATGAATCCAATTTTAAGCATAAATAATCTAATATTCTTTAAATGCTCGATTAACCACCTTTTGATAGTGAACCCTTTTTAAATCCACTTTTTTACAATTTAATATGTTATATTTGACAAAATAAAATCCTTATTTAGAGTCGAGACATCAAAATTTACTTTCTGTATGTTTTTAGTATTTTTCCGATAAAGTTCATTTTTAATGAATAGTGAATGATGTTGTATTTTAATTCAAAACCTCCTTTTTAATATAATTTATTTATATGGATAGATTATATTTTTAATTGGTTTTAAAGTGAAATTATAATATATTTTTACCATTTAATCAAATGGTGGACATTGGAATTAATTTCACTTTGAGATTGGACATAAACAAGTGTTAATCTTTTGATATATATTGTTTCTTAAAAACACACGATTTGTTTTGACAATGGGAATTAATTATTAAATTAATTAATTCAACTTATATGTTTTGAATTTTGTAAAATAGACATCATTTTTTAATTCGGAATATCAAATATATCTTAGGGTGAATTTTTGGTATTTTTCTGAAAAGCTTCAATTTTTGATGAATAATGAAACCACTAAGTCGTAGTTAAAAAACAGATTTTTTATTTAAATGATATTTTACTGCATCTATGAATTGAATTTTAAAAATACGACATACAAGGTTTTCATTACTAAGTAAAATGTGGTTCAATGGGATGAAAACAATTTTTGGTGAATAGTAACTTTTGAGTTTTATTAATCGCGATTAGAGGTAATTAGTGTAATTTAAGTTAAAATAATGTTTTAATAATATTAAATTACCATGAAACATGTCCTACCATTATTGGATGATTCTTGGCCGACCAAGACAATCCACGGGTCAACATGGGGACCCCATGGAGCCACTTGGGTAAGAAAATGACATTAATAACTTTTTATTTAAAGTTAAAATAAAAATGTCACAAACATGTATTATTTTACTAAAACAATTTTTACTTGGTGTTATATAAGTTATATTTTTGACTATAAATATTAATTAGAAATATAAAAATATTTCCTACATCATGGTAATTATTTTATAATTTTTATACATTAAATAAATAAATTTACATATGACACTATTATGATGAAGCGAATACCTCCATAATGAACATTTTAAATAAAAAGAAAAGGTAAGGTAAACTCTAAGTCATACACTCATCTAAAACCTATTGGATGGGTGTAATTAGAACCCTTATTACCTTATCCTTGAAATATATAATTTTGGGACCTTTAAAATTTGAAAATTATTTCATAATAAAGTAACATTTCATGACCTTCCAAGAGTGCCCCTCCTGCCTCTTATAAAAGTCCCCAACCTCTACTCCCTTACCGACACCTCTCAAGACCTTGGCTCATCCAAAACCTTATTCTATTATCTCTCAAAATACCTCTATTCATCTTATAAGACTTACCTTAGGTAGAAATATCTTCAAGAAACCCTTTGGGTTCAAACTAATGGGAGTTAGCTGATTTAAAGGTAATGTCTTCTCTTAGGTTCTTTTGTTTTATTTTGCTTCTCTAACCCCCTAAACTATTTTTATTACTTTCTTTTGTAACAAAAACATTATCTTCAATATACTAGGATGTTTTTATGAGACGTATTCGAGTTACACTTACACACACCTCCATCTAAAGGTTAAATAACATACTGTTTCTGTGGATGGAGAATTAGTACCTCACAAAATGATGATTGTTAAATTATCTCCTACCGCCTCTCATGGTCTCCATTATGATGTAACTGTATTTTATATATGATATATATGGTATTTAGGTTTTCTATATTCTTCTGTATTTTATATTTAAAACATACCTTTATGCTTTTCATGTTGTGCAAATGCGATAATTTCATATGAGGAAGTGTGGACTACCGCCCCCTCAAGTGATACGACTCGTTCATGCAATACGTGGAATGTATAAAGAATGAAATTAATGAAATTATGTGACCTATATAACATATATATTATACAGTAATTATAATATATATACCTCTCATTTAGTTTTAATTCCATTAATATGACAAAGAAATGAAAGTAGCGTTCATGCGTATGTACGGTCTACCATCTCCATGAATGGTGCATTTCATTTTCAATCTCCAAATGTTATGGAATAGTATATAATGAATTTTTACTGGATATATAGGATTTTTAAATAATTAATAATATTCTAGAGATGATTTACTTATAACTACATGGACAATTATTTTCAAACAAGTTCATTTTTGACTCATGTACCAAACATCGACAAAAATGTCTAATATGAACTCTCATAATTAACTAATTATTATAACATTATAATATGTGATATGAATTGAATAATAAAAATTAAAGGAGGTAATTAAGAAATAATAAATTGACCAATGTTTATTATTTAGGAATATAATGAAACGATCAAGACAAGTCGGACTTGAGGTAAGGGATCCGACCTCTCTCTTTCTTTTTAAGTACTCTCTTTTATGTCATTTCTTTTAAGCTCCTCTTTATTATGTTAGGGGATGTTTTTTTAAAATAGCTATTACTTTACTTATTATTTTATTATTGTGATAGATCCTATTTTATCTCATAAATCCATTTTTGGATGTTTTATATGGTGTCGTTAGGCTGTTGAATTTTCATAAGGGATTTCTTATCTCACTTTAATTAAGTGAGATTTCCATTGTTCACCACTTATTTATTGCATGTAGTGTATTTTATACTGAAATTTGATATATATTATCATGATTCTATTTATATTCATGGTATTCTATGATTCATTTGGTTATTATTATCTTTTGGTCATACGACTTAATTGATTACAACAAGGTAAGGTGTTTTTATCTCACTTTTTATTCCCGTGAGATTAATGCTACATTTGCCGCTATTTCATTTTGTGTAGTGTATGTACATCCCATTATTCAACTATTTGTTTAATATACTCTCATTAATGGGTATTTACATCTTCATTTTATAACCCTTCTTTCATGGGGTGTATGTTTCGAAATTTACCCAAATCGGTAAGGGAACCTTTCACCCTCCTCTTTTTAAAAGACTTTTTTTCTTTAGGTCTTTTAATTTACATCTTCTTATATTGGGATATGTTCTTATATATCCGTATTGATGTAAATGATATGTCTATGTGATGAGATACCCTTTTTATCTCTCATCGTCTCATTTTGCAAATTTTAAAATGATGTCGTTAGGCCGTCGAGTTTTTGTAAGGCAACTTCTTAACCCAATTTCAATTCTTTGGGTTAAACCTCTACTTCTTGATTATTTCTTACTATGAATATTTGTGGATGAACTATAATTTTTTTACACTTAATATCCTATTATATTGTGTGTATTTATATTTTTTACACATAATTATTTAATTGATTTATCCTTAATCTAAGGATACCAACATTGTAAGGGACTTTGTCTCAATCCCCTTTCATTGAGGCATATTTTTAATCTAATACAAGACTCTATTTTATACACTGTATAAACACCTATGACTTTTCATTTCATTGAAAGGGAATCTTTTTCGATGAAGCGTTTTACTAAACGACACAAAGGAATGTTTCTTTTAACGTACATGTTGAAAACGACCTTTTCCGCTGCCACGATTACTATTTGACCTTTGGCCTCCATAACAAGTAGTAATGTTTTTAAAAGAAAATAAATACCATATAATCTTCTATGTATATTGGTATTGAAAATGGTTTTGATAATGGATTTGTTATGTCAATATATTTATGTGATATATTGTGATTGAAATGTGGAAATGTTTTATTTACTTTATATTTTTTGTATGTGCTATGATTTTAAAATGGTACTTGGACATTTGACGGGTGGTTACGTGATAAACCATATGACGGGTGGTTCCATGAATACCAGGATTGGTGGTTACATTATAACCTCCAATGCATTGGGTATGGAAGTTGTCTGTATGGATATACCATTTAGTGATATATGTGGAAGTCAACCGTATGGTTATTCCATTTAAGTATGTTTATGTCCCAAGTTATCTTGATATGTTATGTGTTCTTTATATGGGGTTTATGGTAATCTTTTGGTTACAAAATGGTATGTAATGATCTTTTATTTAGTTAGGAGTATTTACTACTTCATAAATTTTAAAGGTATTACTTATGATAAATTATTCACGATTTACTTATTGTTTTGAAAAAACTAACAGATTCCCTTCTTTGTGTATCCCTTAATGGGATTTTTCTGCTCACCCCATGTTTTTGAAATGTTTTCCACAAGACTTAAAGATGAATATTGTCAAGGATGGGATCAAGGAAAGACATGCTATCTAAAACATATAACTAGACATGTTTCTTTTTAAGAGTTTATATTTTATGGAAACTTAGTAGAAGTGCCGACTTTGTAATCTCTTGAGATGTAATAGTTATGTCCTAATTCTCTAAAACTCTAAACCTGAAAAGATTATCTATGTGAATTATTCATTTAATTCATGATTATGTAATGTTTTATATCTGGGTCCTTATAGTTGGTATCAAAGGTTGATTTAGATAACTTTTGAGGTTAGGGTATTCTTTAAGCACAAGTGACATTATAATAATGGTTAGGATTTCAGAAAGAGTCATAGTTTTAGATAAAGTGAACGAGTTTAAGATAACATGAATAATTATATATTATATTTAACCTCCTCATAAGATATTATATTATTATTCTAATGATATACTCACACTGGCCTTTTTGTTTTTAGTAAATGGATTGATCTAGCAGACACCAAAGTAATAGTGGATGTGAAGAAAACTGTGAAGGTTTTCTGAAAGAACAACTAAATGATATGGGAGCTGCAATGAGAACTCTTGTGGTTATTCTCAACCAACTATCAAGAGTCATTATTAACCACTTAAACCTTGGTGAGTTCTCTAATGCATCATATATGAGAGAACCAACTCGATTTGGAGGTTCAGGTAATAATTATAAAGGTAACCATTAAGGTTTATATGATTCTTACTTTTGAGGTAATTATGGGTTACTATATGTTATGATGGAAAACTAAAGGAAAGAGATAAACTATAAGTTAATTATGTTATGGTATTTTTAAAGATTTTATCTCTTTTTGGGTAATTTTTTAATAATTATATAGTTTTGGAAATAGGGAAACATGAAAACCCTGTGACAACCTATCACATCGGACGAAACTATAGGAATCAAACCCACAACCAAAGTGTGACTGACATTTATCACCTACCACTGGACTACGTGAAGTCCCTGGTTAGTATGACTAATTCTTTTTAGTTATATGATCTTATGAATTAGTAATAAGTTTATTTTTGGTTATCTATAGAAATTATTAACCTATCATTGATGATATGTGATTTGGTTAATTACCTTTTCATTATGAGACTTTAAGAGTAACTGATGTTATTTGGAGATAAATGTTAAGATTTACCTTGGAATAATATGTGATTAAATCCTTAAGAGATATGTGTTTTAATCATAGTTTGGTTTATTTTTGAGGAATTTTAAGGGTAATTTTTTATTGAATTGTCTTTGTTGAACTTTGGGTTGTTTGAAAAATTTTGGAGATTAAGAGTAGTTTTTATTTTTGTAAAATATTATCTTTTTTGGTATTATCTGATCTTATACTAACAATGTCGGTTTTGGTTAAGGTCTAAATACATGGGGAATGTATAGTTCTTTTTTGTGGAATATGTGATTCTCTAAAAGTTGATTATAGTGCTCTTAATGTGAACCTGTCATCCTAAATACTCACCTATTGGAGAAAATATGGGTTTGTGTAAGAAATCTAGTAAGAGATGAAAATCTACAAGACAAGTAAGTATGTTTACTTATGTTTTAGTTAAGATTATAAATAAATTCCTCAATGAAAAGTAACTTAAAAAAATGTTGTCTGTTAAATTTTTCTACTGGGGAATCAAATACCATTTAACCCATCACAAGTTTGTGATTTTCTGGTGGTTAACTTTCTACTAACATATTTTCCTTTCACACTCCATCAGAACTTGATGGTTTTTTTTCTCCTCCATATCCATGTTTTCATGGAACCCTAGTATCTGTTGTCTCGGGTGACCTTTTTACTTTTCTTTCTTTCTTTTAAAGTGATAGATTAGTTTACTCCTTTTCCGATGTGGGGATTTCAATGAAGTTTTGGAGCCCAATTTTAAAATTGCGAGGATGCAATTCCCAAAAGGGGGGAAGGATGTAACATATTGGGTAAATAAAGAATATCCAATTCTCATATTTATCAATATTTGTGAATAAAATGTTAATATTACTTTAATGGGAATGATACGCTCGATGGTGTAACCAATACGCAACAACGAGTTTCTTTGAAATCTTATGTTGCATACTAATAATAAAATAATATTATTTTAAATGGTTGTTAACGCCTAGCCGTTGTATTGGAGGGAATGAATAGAACTAAATACAATATGATTATATATGTTTGTCAAATAATTTTACTTTTATCAAAAAAATGTTAGAGGCTTAAAATGTGAATTAATCCAATTTTAGACGTAAATATTCTAATATTATTTAAATGGTCGATTAAACACCTTTTGATGGAAAAACCTTTTTAAATCCAATTTTGAAAATTTTATATGTTATATTTGACAAAATAAAATCTTTCATTAGAATCGGGACATCAAAATTTACTTACTGTATGTTTTTGGTATTTTTCCAATAAAGTTCTTTTTTTAATGAATAGTGAATGATGTTGTATTTTAATTCAAAACCCCCTTTTCAATATAATTTATTTTATATGGATAGATTAACTTTTTAATTGGTTTTAAAGTGAAATTATAATATATTTTTACCATTCAATCCAATTTTAGACATTGGAATTAATTTCACTTTGAGATTGGACATAAACAAGTGTCAATTTTTTGATATATATTGTTTCTTAAAAACCTGCGATTTGTTTTGACAATGGGAATTAATTATTAAATTAATTAATGCAACTTATATGTTTTGAATTTTTTAAAATAGAAATCATTTTTTAATTCGGAATATCAAATATTTTTTAGAGTTATTTTTTTTTTGTATTTTTCTGAAAACCATCAATTGTTGATGAATAGTTAAACAACTAAGTGGTAGTTAAAAAATAGATTTTTCATTTGAATGAAATTTTACCGCATTTATGAATTAAATTTTAAAAATCCAAAATACATGGTTTTCATTATTAAGTAAAATGTGGTTCAATGGGATGAAAATAATTTTTGGTGAATAGTAACTTTTGAGTTTTATTAATCACGATTAGAGGTAATTAGTGTAATTTAAGGTAAAAATAATGTTTTAATGATGTGAAATTACCTTGAAACATGTTTTACCCTTATTTTATGAGTCATGTCTTACCAAGACAATCCATGGGTCAACTTGGGGACCCTATGAAGCCACTTGGATAAGAAAATGACATTAATAACTTTTTATTTAAAGATAAAATAAAAATTTCACAAACATGTAATATTTTACTAAAACAATTTATACTTGGGGTTATATAAGTTATATTTTTTACTATCAATATTCATTAGAAATATGAAAATATTTCCTACATCATGGTAATTTTTTTATAATTTTTAGACATTAAATAAATAAATTTATTTATGACACCATGATGATGCAGCGATTATCTTATTAATGAACAATTTAAATAAAATGAAAATATAAGGTAAAATATAAGACATTAACTTGTATAAAACCTATTTTATGGGTGGATTTATAACCCTTATGACCTTATCCTTGAAATATATTATTGTGGGACCGTTAAAATCCGAAAATCATATCATTATAAAGTATTATTTCAAGACCTTCCAAGAGTGCCCCTCATCCCTCTTATAAAAGGCCCCCACCTCTACTCTCTTACCCACACCAATAAATCCCTTGGCTCATCCAACCCTACTACAACTATCTCTCCACATACCTCTATTCATATTATAAGCCTTTCCTTAGGCAGAAAGCTCTTCAAGAAACCCTTTTGGTACAAACAAAGGGGAGTTACCCGATTTAAAGGTAATGTCTTCTCTTACGTTCTTTTGTTTTATTTTTCTTCTCCAACCCCATAAACTATTTTTATTCATTTATTTTGTAACAACAACAGTATATTCAATATAATTGTATGTTTTTATGAGATGTATTCGAGCTACACTTACACAACCTCCATATAATGGTTAAATAACATATTGTTTTCGTGGATGGCGAATTACTGCCTCACAAAACGATGATTGTTTGATTATCTCCTACCGCCTCTCATGGTGGCCATTATGATGTCACTGTATTTTATATATGATATATATTGTATTTATTTTTTCTAGATGATTCTGTATTTTATATTTAAAACATACTTTTATGCTTTGCGTGTTGTGAAAATGCGATAATTTTATACGAGGAAGTGTGGACTACCGCCCCCTCAAGTGATGTGACTCATACGTGCAATACATGGAATTTATAAAGAATGAAATTAATGAAATTAATGAACTTATTTGAACTATATAACATATATATTATACTATAATTATAATATATATATCTCTGATTTAGTTTTAATTCAATTAATATGACAAAAAAATGAAAGTAGTGTTCATGCGTACGTACGGCCTACCGTCTCCATGAACGGTGCATTTCTTTTTCTATATCCAAATGTTATGGAATAGTATTAAATGAATTTTTACTGGATATATAGGATATTTAAATCATTAATACTATTTTTTAGATGATCTACTTATAACTACATGGACAATTCTTTTCAAACAAGTTCATTTTTGACTCATGTACCGAACATCGACAAAAACGTCTAATATGAACTCTCATAATTAACTAATTATTATAACATTATAATATGTGATATGAATTGAATAATAAACTTTAAAGGAGTTACTTAAGAAATTATAAATTGACCAAATTTTATTATTCAGTAATATAAAGAAACGAGCAAGACAAGTCAGACTTAAGGTAAGGGATCCTACCTCTCTCTTTCTTTTTAAGTACTCTCTTTTATTTCATTTATTTTAAGCTCATCTTTATTATTTTATGGGGTGTTATTTTATATTACTCTTAATTTAATTCTTATGTTTTTATGATGAGAGATCCTATTTGATCTCATTAATCCTTTTTTGGATGTTTTATCTGGCGTCGTTAGGCTGCCGAATTTTCGTAAGGGATTTCTTATCTCACTTTTAATTATGTGAAATTTCCATTGTTCGCCACTTATTTATTTCATGTAGTGTATCGTGTACTAACATTTGATATATATTATAATTATTTTATTTATATTCATGTTATTCTATGATTCATTTGGTTCTTATTATCTTTTGGTCATACGACTTGATTGATTACAGCAAGGTAAGGGGTTTTATCTCACTTTTTATTCCCATGAGATTAATGAAACATTTGACACTATTTCCTTTTGTGTGGTGTATGTACAGACCATTATTATAATATTTGTGTAATATACTCTCGTTCATGGGTATTTTCATCTTCATTGTATGACCCTTATTTCATGGGGTGTATGTTTTGAAAGTTACCCATATCGGTAAGGGGACCTTTTACCCTCCTCTTTTTAAAAGACTTCTTTTTGTTAAGTCTATTTACTTAAATATTATTATGATGGGATATGTTCTTATATATTCTTACTACTATAAATGATATTTCAATGTGATGAGATACCCTTTTTGTCTCTCATCGTCTAATTTTATGAATTTTCAAATGACGTCGTTAGGCTGTCGAATTTCTATAAGGTAACTTCTTAACCCAATTTCAATTCTTTGGGTTAAACCTCTACTTATTGATTATGTCGTACTATGAATATTTGTGGATGACCTCTAATTTTTTTAAACTTAATATCCTCTTATATTTATTGTATTTATTTTTTTCACACATAATTATGTAATTTATTTATTTTTAATCTAAGGATACTGACTATGTAAGGGACTTTGTCTCAATCTCCTTTTACTGATGCATATTTTTGTTCTAAAATAAGACTTTCTTTTATACGCTGTATAAACACCTTTTAATTTTCATTTCATTAAAAGTGAATCCTTTTCTATGAAGCGTTTCACTAAACGACAAAAAGAGGAATGTTTTTTTAACGTACATGGTGACAAAGACCTTTTCTGCTGCCACTGGTACTATTTGACCTTTGGCTTCCTTAACAAGCCGTAATGTTTTTAAAAGAAAATAAATAACATATACTCTTTTATGTATTTTGGTATTGAAAATGGTTTTGATAATGGATTTGTTATGTCAATATATTTAAGTGATATATTGTGATTGAAATTTGGAAATGTTTTCATTCCTTTATATTTTTTGTATGTGTTATGATTTTATAATGTTACTTGGGCATTTGATGGGTGGTTACGTGATAAACCATATGATGGGTGGTGCCGTGAATACCAGGACAGGTGGTTAAATTATAACCTCCAATGAATTGGGTATAGAAGTTGTTTGTATGGCTATTCCATTTAGTGATATGTGTGGAAGTTGATCATATGGTTATTCCATTTAAGTATGTTTATGTCCCAACTTACCTTTATATTTATGTGTTCTTTATATGGGGTTTATGGTAATATTTTGGTTACAAAAGGTTAAGTAATAATATTTTATTCAGTGAAGAGTATTTACTACTTCATAAAGGTGAAAGGTATTACTTATGATAAATTATTCATTATTTACTTATTGTTTTGAAAAAACTAACATTTTTTCATTCTTTGTGTATCCCTTACTGGGCATTTTATACTCATCCCATGTTTTTGAAATGTTTTCCACAAGACTTAAAGTAGGATAGGGTCAAAGATGGGATCAAGGAAAGTCATTCTATCTAAAACATAGAATAAGACATGTTTCTTTTTAAGAGATTTTATTTTATGTAAACCTAGTAGAAGTGTCTACTTTGTAATCTTTTGAGATGTAATAGTTATTTCCTAATTCCCTATGACTCTAAACCTAAAAAGATCCTATATGTGAATTATTCATTTAATTCATGATAATGTAATGTTTTAAGTCTGGGTCCTTATATACATATACAAGATATATATGATATATATAATATCTAAATCATGAATATCATTCTCGAGATAATTGATATTTGACCACCTGAACAACTAGTATTTATAAGAAGTTCATTTTTGACTCATGTACCAAATATCGGCAAAATGACCATTATTAATAGAAATGATTAAATAATGTTATAACATGGTAATAAGTGATTTAAAAGGAATGATAATCTTGAAAAAAAAATTATTATTAAGAAAGTAGAAATTTACAATAGTTTATTATTCAAGAGATTAAAGAACAAATGGGTCAAATCAGACATGAAGTAAGGGACATCATCTCAATCTCCTTTTATTGAGGCATATTTTTTTTAATACACGAATTTCTTTTATACATTGTATAAACACCTTTTAATTTTCATTTCATTCAAAGGGAATCTTTTCTAGAATCATTTTACTAAATGCTAAAAAAATATTTCTTTTAACGTAAGCAGGGAAAAAAACCTTTCCGCCGCCACCAGTATTATTTGAAATTTGGATTCCATAAAAATCCATGTTTTTTTTAAAAGAAAATATATACCATATAAACTCTTATGTATTTTGGTATTGAAAATTGTTTTGATAATAGATTTTTCATGTAAAATTATTTAAGGTGATATATTTTGATTGAAATGTGGAAATGTTTTCTTTCCATTATATTTGTTATATGTGTTATTATTTTATAATGGTACATGGACATTTGATGGGTTGTTACTTGATGATAAAAATGACAGTTGGTGCCGTGATAAACCTCGATAGGTGGTTACATTATAACCTCCAATGCATTCGGTATGGAAGTCGATCATATGGCTATTCCACTTAGTGATATGAGTGGAAGTCGACCGTATGGTTATTCCATTTAAGTATGTTTGTGTCCCAAGTAACCTTTATATGTTATGTGTTATTTATAGAGGGTTTATGGTAAAATTTTAGTTATAAAAGGTAAGAAATGATCTTTTATTAAGTGTAGAGTATTTATTACATCATAGTGGTGAAAAGTATTACTTATGATAAAGTATTCATAGTTTACTTGTTTTTTTAAAAAAACTAATATTTTTCCATCTGTGTGTATCCCTTACTGATATTTTTATGCTCATCCCTAGTTTTGAAATGTTTCTCATAGGACATAAATATGAATAAGGTCAAGGACGTGGTCAAGGAAAATTCTTATTGTCTAAAACATGAGGCTAGACATGACTCCTTTCTTAAGAGTTTTTATTTTATAAAAAAATGGAAACTGTGTAGAAGTGTCCACCTTGTAATTTTTGAGTTGTAATGTAATATTTATAGCCTAATTTTCTAAAAATATAATCCTGAAAAGATCCTCAATGTGAATTATTCATTTAATTCACGATTTTGTAATGTTTAAGGCCGGGTCATTATAGTTGGTATCAGAGGTCGGTTTAGATTACCCTAGGAGTTAGGGTATTGAAAAATTAATATCGATAAAAACATTTATGATTAGATTGAAGTGATATTGAATTTACAAATTACTATGTTTCTTCTCCTAAGATATTTCTGTGTTGAGAATGGTTTTCCATAGAGGAAACATGGAAGCTATGTTGGGACGACCTCTGGAGGAGGACCAACTTCCAAATCAGAAACTTGAGATGGTTGGAATCAGAACTGAATAGTTTGTTACAGTGATAAAACAATTGACTCAGGATATAAATGTTGGTGGTATCCATGAACGAGATTATCCAGATCAACCATAGGTGAATATGTCATTAGTGGAGTATTTCATGAGTCAATATCCCCCATCATTCATAGGATCAACTGACCCAGTGCTAGCTGAAGGGTCGATTAAAGCATTTGAGAAATTTTTTGATGTCATAGGGTGTTCAGAACATCAAAATGATATATTGTTGTCTACCATTTTGAAGGTGAAGCCGATCAATAGTGGTCGATGGTGAAAAATATCAGGCATAGTGATGAGATTGATGCTCCTGGTTGGGATGAATTCAAAGGTATGTTATTTGAGAAATATTTTCTTAAGGTGGTTTGAGTTAGGATGGAAAACAAATTCTTCAAATTGGGGTAGCAGGATGAATCAGTGGATACTATTGAAGGAATTTTTACTTGAATGGGAAGGTATTCTCCAAATTTCATCTGAGATCATGATAATAAGATAAATCAAGTTTACTCAGGACTAAAGTCGTGCTATCGAAGATAATTAGCCTCTCATGAGTTGAAAATTTATGAAAAACTTGTTCAATGTGTGTTAATCCCAAATGATAAAATAATAACATTAAACCATTATAGAAATAATATATTAAATACTTAATAATATAGTTTGTATATATATTATTTAAAACTATGTAATCTGATACGTCTTATTAATAATCAAACACAAAACATAATTTATCCCACATGATCAGAATCCACTATTTATTCTTCTTATATATGTATATTGTTTTCTAATATATACTTATGTATGTTTTAAATCCATATTCATACATTACATGGTATCTATCTACCAGGGTTATTGTGATATAGTGACATTTCTCGCATCTTTATTCATATTTTCTCATTTAATGTCACTATATTGCCTTACAAATTTTCTTATCCTCTGTAATTATTATTATGAGTGCCTTCAAATTAATTTTGACATATAAATAATCCCATATAGTTGTCTTGTGTGTGTTTAATTTTTTTATATAATGATTTATCCAAGCGTCATTTTTATATAAATGAAAGTTTCCATAAATTTATCAAAATATATTAATAATTAATTATTACATAAAATGATAATAAAATAATAACTATGTTAACTAGTAAAATTAATAATTAGCAATTGGAATTTTATTTATTTTTTTCATGGATTTAATATGTTTATTAAAATAACTAGTTAACCTCCAATATAAGTAATGTGAAGTAATATTTCAAATGTTATGATTCAATATTAAAGAGTAATGAAATTTAAAATATGATAATAATAGGACGATTTATATATTTATGTGTATGAATAAATAAAATGTGGGAAAATTAATATTTTATTTGAATGAAATATAAGTCCCTATAAATGGTAATGTATTTTATTTTCTGTAAAAAATCAATAGTTCTACAAATTTATGGTTTTCAATCCCATTTCCTACCAATAAACATTGATCAACATGACAATTATAATCCATCATTAAATATTTTGATGACATGAGAAGGGATAAGGGGTGGTGAAGTGAAACATCCTAGGTAAATAAAGAAATATGAAATTTTCATATTTATTAATATTTTTTAATTAAATATTAATTTTACTTTAAAGGGGTTTCTATGTTTGATGGAATTCCTGATACACAACTACAGGTTTCTTTGAAATCTTACATCGCACACTAATAATATAATATTATTATTTTAAATAGTAGTTAATGCATAGCCGTTGTTTTTGCGGGAATGAACAGAACTAACTAAAATATGATTATACATGTTTGATAAAAGGTTATAAATTTTTCCAATAAAATTTAGAGACTTAAAATATGAATGAATCTAATTTTATGCATTAATACTCTAATATCCATTAAAAGGTCGATTTACCACCTTTTAATAGAGAACCCTCTTTAAATATATTTTGTTTAACTTTTATATATTATATTTGACCAATTAAAATTCTTCTTTAGAATTGGGACATCAAAATTTACTTTGGGAAAATTTTTGGTATTTTTCTGATAAAATTCAATTTTTATTGAAAAGTAAAAAATGCTATATTTTAATTCAAAACATCATTTTAATCTAATTTATTTAAATTTAAATTAACTTTTTAATTGGTTTTTAATGTTAATTAGATTTTATTTTTACCATTTAATCAATTGTTGGTCATTTGAATTAATTTCACTTTGAAATTAGACATAAACAAGTGTCACTCTTTTGATAGTTAATATTTCATAAAAACATGCCTTTTTTTACAATGAGAATTAATTTTAAATTAACTAATCCAACATATATGTTTTTAATTTGGTAAAATAGATATAATTTTTGAATTCGTAATATCAAATATATCTTAGGCTGAATTTTTGGTATTTTTCTAAAAAACTTCAATTTTTGCTGAGTAGTGAAAACACTAAATAGTAGTTAAAAGGATAACTTTTTCATTTAAATGAAATTTTACCACTTCTGTGAATTTAATTTTAAAAATACAACTTACATGGTTGTTATTATTAATTAAAACTCCATTCAATAAGATGAATATATTTGTTTTTCTGAATAGTGACTTTTGAATTCAATTTACTAAGGTTAAAGGTAAGTAGGATAATTCAAGGTGAAAGGAATATCAAAATTATAAAAAAGTACCTAAAAACATTACTAACCTTATTTGTTGAGTCATATACAACCATGGGAATATTTTGGTCTATTTTAGGATCCCATGGAGCCACTTAAGAGTGACAATGACATTTTATTTTAAATAACTTAAAGTAAAGAAAAAAATGACATAAACAAATATCTTTTAGTAACATAACTTTTACATAGGGTTATATAAGTTAAATTTTAGGAAATAAATATTCTTGGGAAAGATAAAAGTATTTCTTATATCATGGTATTTTTTTTATAATTTTAAAAAATCAAATAAATAAAATAATTTATGACACAATAATGATGCAGTGTTTACCACATTAATAAATGATTTCAATAAATAATATTATAAAGATTAAAATAATATCCAAAAACTGTCCATTTCTTATTGGATGATTTTATTTTGACCATTATTCATCTTATATGTTACTTTAATAAGTTTTTGACCATTATAAACCGATAATCATTGTATAATAATATAACATTTTCACACTTTCTTAAAGAGCCCCTCCCCCCTTATAAAAATCCCTCACCTCTAACTCATTCATCACACTTAACAAGCCCCTTGGATCTTCCAACCCCAGAATAAATATGCTGTAAAGATCACTCTATTCCATCTGCGAGCCTTAACGTTGTCATAATTAACTTCAAGAAGTCCTTTTGGTTCAAACCAAAGGGAGTTACCAAATTTAATGGTAACAGTTCCTCTTAAATTCTTTTGTTTTATTTTGTTTATTTTATTTCTCCAACCCCATAAACTCTTTTTATTATTTTATTTTAAAACAAAACCTGTATTATAAATATACTTGGTTGTTTTTATGAGAATCATACGAACTAAACTTACACACACCTCCATCTAATTAGTAAAGAACATACTGTTTCTATGGATGACAAACTAATTCCTCACAAAACGATGATTGTTCAATTATTTCCTACCACCTCTCATGGTAGACATTATGATGGAACTATATTTATATATGATATATATTTTATTTCTATTTACTTTATGCTTCTGTATTTTCTATTTATATCTTACCTTTATGGATTCCATTATGGGTAAACGTGATAATTTCATTTCAGGAAGTGCAGACTACCGACCCCTCAAAGTGATATGACTCGTTAATTCCATATGTGGGACATATAAAGGATGGAGTTAATGATATTATACATGATATTATACTGTAATTATAATATACCTATGTATCATTATGTTTTAATTCCATTAAAATAATAAATATAAATGAAAGTATCCTTCATGCGTACGTAGAGCTTACTGTCTCCATGAACGGTGCATATCATTTCTAATCTCCAAATGTTATGTACTATTATAAAAACATACATATAATAGATATATATGATATATATGATATCTAAATCATGAATATCATTCTCGAGATAATGGATATTTGACCACCTGAACAACTTGTAATTATAAGAAGTTCATTTTTGAATCAAGTACCACATATCAACAATAAGACCTTAATTAATATAAATGATTACATAATTTCATAACATGGTAATAAGTGATTTAAAAGGAATGATAATCTTGAAAAAATGTTCTTAAGAAAGTAGAAATTAACATTAGTTTATTATTCAGGAGATTAAAGAACGAACGGGTCAAATCAGACATGTGGTAAGGGACTTCATCTCAATCTCATTTCTTTGAGGCATATTTTGTTTTAATACGCGACATTATTTTATACATTATATAAACACATTTTAATTTTCATTTCATTCAAATGGAAGCTTTTTCTATGAATCTTTTTACTAAATGATAAAAAACAATATTTCTTTTAAAGTAAGCAGGGACAACGACGTTTCAGCCAACACAAGTATTATTTGATATTAGGATTCAATAACAAGCCGTATTCTTTTTAAAAGGAAAATAAATACCATATACTCTTTTATGTATTTTCGTATTGACAATGGTTTTGATAATGGATTTTTTATGTCAATATATTTATGGTGATATATTGTGATTGAAATGTGGAAATTTTTTCATTCCATTATATTTGTTGTATGTGTTATGATTTTATAAAGGTACTTGGGCATTTGATGGGTGGTTACGTGATAAAAAAAATGACAGGTGGTGTTGTGATAAACCAGGATGGGTAGTTACATTATAACCTCCAATGCATTGGGTATGTAAGTTTATCATAGGGATATTCTATTTAGTGATATGAGTGAAAGTCTACCGTATGGTTATTCCATTTATTTATGTTTGTGTCCCATGTTACCTTTATCAGTTCTTTGTTCATTATATGGGGTTTATGGTAGTATTTTGGCTAAAAATGGGTAAGAAATGTTCTTTTATTAAGTTAAGGGTATTTATTACATCATAAAGGTTAAAAGTATTACTTATGATAAAGTATTCATGGTTTACTTGTTGTTTTAAATAAACTAACAGTTTTCCTTCTCTATGTATCCCTTAATGAGATTTTTATTCTCATCCCGTGTTTTGAAATGTTTTTCATAGGACAAAATGATGAATAGGGTCAAGGATGGGATCAGGGAAAAGACTTTCTGTCAAAAACATGGGGCTTGACATGACACTTTTTTTAAGAGTATTTATTTTATGAAAAAATGGAAACTGAGCAGAAGTGTCTACCTTGTAATTTTTTAGATGCAATGTAATAGTTATAGACTAATTCTATAAAACAATTAACCTGAAAATATCTTCAATGTGAATTATTCATTTAAGTAAAGATTATGTAATTTTTAAGGCTGGGACATTATAGTTGGTATCAGAGGTCAGTTTAGATTACTTTAGGAGTTAGGGTATTGTAAAATTAATATACATAAAAAAATTTATTATTAGATTGAAGTGATATAGAATTTACAGATTACCATGTTTCTTCTCCTAAGATATTTCTGTGTTCATAATGGTTTTTCATAGAGAAAACATGGTATCTATACTGGGATGACCTTAGATGGAAGACCAACTTCCAAATGAAAAACCTAAGATGTTCGGAATAAGAACTGAACAGTTTGTTGCAGTGATGGAACAATTGACTCAGGATATAAATGTTGGTGGTATCCATGCATGAGATTAGCTAGATAAACCATATAGGAACATGTTATTAGTGGAGCATTTCATAAGAAAATATCCTACATCATTAAGTGGATCATCTGACCCTGTGCTAGATAAAGGGTGGATTAAAGCACTGGATAAAATTTTTGATGTCATAGGGTGTTCATAACATCAAAAGGTTAGTCTTGCTATTTACTGTTTTGAAGGTGAAGCTGATCAGTGGTGGTCGATGATGAAAAATATCAGGCATAGTGAGGAGATTGATGCTCTTGATTGGGATGAATTCAAAGGGATGTTCTTTGAGAAATATTTTCCTATGATGGTTCGAGTTAGGATGAAAAAACAATTCTTCTAATTGGGGTAGGAGGATGACTCAGTGGAAACTTATGAAGGAATTTTCACTCTACTGGCTAGATGTGCACCAAATTTCTTCAAAGATCATGATAGTAAGATAATTATATTTTACTCAGGACTGGAGCTACGATATTGAAGAGCCTGAGCCTATCGTGAGTTCAAAAGTTATGAAAAACTTGTTCGATGTGCGGAGAAAGTGGAAATAGAGTTTTTTGATGATCATGTGTTCTCTGAAAAACAACAGAATAAGAGGTCTAGATATCAGGAAAAGTGAAAGAATTTATCAAAGAAGCTTGTAGGTAAGAAAAATAAATATCCATCTTGTGAGAAGTGTGGTAAAAATCATCCTGGAGAATGTTTATCAATGTATAGAAAGTTCTTCCGTTGTGGTAAGTCTGGTTATATTACTCGTAACTATAAAGAAGATGATCATGGAGGCAATGAAAAGAAAATGGTAAGATTTTTTAAGTGAAATGAAATGTGTCATTATTCAAATTAGTTTCCAACTAATAACTCAACTGAGGTAAAGTATCCAGAATACAAGAAGAAAGGGGTGGTGAAATCCTTTGCAACTACTTCAGTAGATGTTGGGCCTTCAAATGAAGTAGTATCAGGTACACTATTTGTTTGTTCAGATTATGCAAATGTATTGTTTGATTCAAGGTCTATACATTATTTCATTTCTTGAGAAGTTTTCTAGTAAATTTGGAATTCCATATCAAGATATGAATCATGAATGTATGGTAAATACACATGGAGAAATGATGAGGCAAGAAGAAATTATAAGAACCTTCTTATCCTTGTGTGTGGAAAGAATCTACCTGCAAACCTTATTTTTTTACTAATAATAGAGTTTGTTGTTATTTTGGGCCTTGATTGGTTGTTTGTTTTTCATGATGAGACTAACTACAAAGCTAAATAAATTTATTTTCAAAATGATTTTTAGTTTTTGTACAATAATTAACCCTTACTTTTGAAAACATATCCGGAAGCTGAGAAACTAGTAAAAAATGGAAATGATTGTTACCTTGCACAGATTGTTGAAAATAAAGCATCTGTTTAGATTAATGGTGTGAGAAAGGTAAATGAGTATCTTGATTTTATTCTTGATGAGTTGCATGGAATTATAGATAATCAGGAAGTTGAATTTACTATTGAATTAGGTCATGATGCTAATCCAATTTCAAACCCCCCTTATCGAATGGCTCAAATTGAACATTTAGAGTTATAGAAGCAATTACATGAGTTATTAGATAAAGGTTTCATTCGACCTATCACATAAACATGGGGTGCTTCTTTATTTTTTGTTAAATAGAAATATGGTTAAATGAAACTATGAATTGATTATAGTGCATTAAATAACATCAGTGTTAATAATAAGTATCCTTTTCCTCATATCGATGATTATTTTGATCATCTCCAGGGAGCTCAATATTTTTCCAAGATTGACTTGAGTTTGGGGTACCATCAGTTGAATATAAAGGAAGAAGACATTCCAAAGACCATGTTTCATACTAGATATGTCCATTATGAATTTGTATTTATGCATTTTTGGTTAACCAATACACCTGGAGTATTCATGGATCTTATGAATAGAATTTTCCGTGAGTTCTTGGATAAGTTTGTGGTTGTGTTCATTGATGAAATTTTGTTTTATTCTATAAGAAAATAGCAACATGAAATTCATTTAATGTTTGTATTCAAAACCTTAAAACCAAACAAATTGTATGGGAAGTTCAACAAGTGTGAGTTTTGGTTACAAAAAATTTCCTTCCTTGGTTACATTGTTTCAAAAAACGGCATAATTATTGATCCTGCTAAATAAAAGTTGGTAAAGAATGGTCGAGACTTAAAAATCTAACCGAGATCTATAGTTTTCTTAATTTATTAGATCATTACCATAGTTTTTTTGAAAATTTTTCATGGCTACCTAGTCCAATTATGATGATAACTAAAAAATGTGTAATGTTAATTTGGAAAAAATAATGTGATGATTGTTTTAAGGAATTGAAAAGAAGATTGGTGAATGATAAAGTTTTGGCACTGCCTTCTAGAAATGTCGAGTTTGTTATCTACAGTGATGTTTCGTTAAAATTACTTGGTTGTGTCCTTATGCAGAATGATCAGGTAATTTCTTATTCTTCACGACAGTTGAAACTTCATGAGTTATATTACCCTACACATGATTTAGATTTAACTTCTATTGATTTTTCATTAAAAATTTCGAAGCATAACTTGTATCTAGTAAAATGTGATATATATATAGATCATAAACGTTTAGAGAATATATTCACTCAAATAAATTGAACATGAGATAGAGGAGATGGTTGGAATTAATCAAGGATTATGATTGCACGATTCATTACCATCCGGTAAAAGAAAATAAAGTGGCTGATGCATTGAGTCAAAAAAGTAATTCTTCATTAAACTTGCCACATTTGGAAGGAGATACTTTGGTTTTTGATTTGATGAGATTTGGCATAAAAGTTTTTGGTGTAGGAAATTACTCTGCTTTTTAGGTGTTAGTGAGATCATCTCTATCAGACAGAATTAAGCAACAGCAGAAGGAAGACAATGAGTTGAATAAAAAAGTAGAGTTGGTTCAGAAGGGTATTTTGCCTTATTTTAACTTTGATAGTGATTTTTATTTGAGGTTTGGGAAGAATTATGTGTGACTTGTGATTCACAGTTGAAGAATGAGTTGTTATGTGAAGCTCATAGGTCCCCATTTTAATTTAATCCCGGTAGTACTAAGATGTACAGAGATCTTAGAGAGTATTACTAGCGGGATGGAATGAAAAGAGATATTGATGATTTTACTATGAAGTATTTAACTTATCAGTAGGATTATGAAGGGTAGCAGTAACCGAAAGGGATGCTTCAGTTATTTACAGTGCCAGAGTTGAAATGGGAATATATATCAATGGAATTCGTTGTGGGATTACCAAAGACATCTCCAGGTAACAATGCAATCTGGGTTATTGTTGATCAATTGACTAAATCTGCTCATTTCCTTCATATTAGAGATACTTTGTCTCTAGATCAACTTTCTCGATTATATGTGAAAGAGATAGTTAGGTTACATGGTGTTCCTCTCTCTATGGTATCTGATCATGTTCTCATGTTTACTTATAACTTATGGAAAGGCCTTCAGAAGTCGTTGGGTACTGAATTCAATTTTTATACAGTTTTTTATCCACAATTAGATGGGCAGTCAGAATGAACAATTCAAACATTGTTGGATATTCTATGTGATTTCTCGATAGATTACCAGGGAAGTTGGTACCAACATCATTCTTTGGTTGAATTTTTTTTATAATAACAGCTTTCATTCCATTATACAGATGGTTCCATTTGAAGTATTATATGGAAATTGTTGTTGAACTCCATATTTTTGGGATGAAGTAGGTGAAAGGAAGATGATGGGATGAGAATTGGTAGAAGTGATGGAAAAAAAGTTTAGTTGATTCAGAAGCACATGATAACATCTGAGAGCTAGAAGAAAAGTTAAACGGATAATCGAAATAAAGCTTTTTCTTTTGATGTAGGTGATCATGTCTTTCTGAAATATTCTCCATGAAGTGTGTGATGAGTTTTGGTAAGAAGGGAAAGTTGAGTACGAGGATCATTAGACCCTATGAAATCTTTGAGAAAGTTGGATCAGTTGCATATAGAGTGGATTTACCTTCATGTTTGTCCTAGGTACACAATGTCTTTCATGTTTCAATGTTGCGAAAGTATATTCCATATCCATCTCATGTTTTGAGCCCAGAGGTAGTTCAGTTTGAATAGAATCACTCTTATGAGGAATAACTTGTCCAGATTATTGACCATAGAGAGAAAGTGTTGCAGAATATGGTAATTCACCAGGTAAAGGTTTTATGGAAAACCCATATGGTTGAATAGGTAACATGGGAATCTGAAACTACTATGAGGGATAAATACCCCAATTTATTTGATAAATGAATAAAATTGGGTGGACACAATTTCCAAAATGGGGGAAGGATGTAACATCCCTTCTAAATAAAGAAATATTATTTTTTCATATTTATTAATATTTGTGAATTAAATATTAATTTTACTTTCAATGGATTTCTATTTTCGATGGCGTACCCGATACACAACAACAGGTTTCTTTGAATTCTTAGGTTTCACACTAACATTATAATAATATTATTTTAAATGGTAGTTAACTCCTAGATTTTGTATTGGTGAGAATGAATAGATCTAACTAAAATATAATTATATATGTTTTTTAAATGTTTTTATATTTATCCAATAAAATTTAGAGGCTTAAAATGTGAATTAATATAATTTTAAGCATATATACTATAATATTCATCAAAATGTTGATTTACATCCTTTTAATGGTGAAACCTATATAAATTTAGTTTTATAAACTTTTATATGTTTTATTTGACCATATAAATTTTTCCTTAGAATCGATACATCAAAATTTACTTTGGGTAAATGTTTCGTATTTATCTGATAAAATTCAATTTTTAATGAAAAGTAGAAATGTTGTATTTTAATTCAAAAATTAATTTCAATTTAATTTATTTATATGATTATATAATAATTTTAATTTGTTTTAAATTGTAATTAGATATTATTTTGTCCATTTAATCCAATTTTGGTCATTGGAATTAATTTATCTTTGAAATTGGAAATAAACAATTGTCAATCTTTTGATAGTTAATATTTCTTAAAAACAAGCCTTTTATTTTGGCAATGGGAATTGATTTTAAATTAATTAATCCAACTTATATGATTTCAATTTGGAAACATAGACATCAATTTTGATTTCAAATATCAAATATATCATAGGCTGATGTTTTGGTATTTTTCTGAAAAACATCAATTTTTGATGAATAGTGAAAATAGTGAGTAGTATTTTAAAAGACGACTTTTTCATTTAAATGAAATTTTACCACTTATGTGTATTGAATTTATAAAATATAATATACATGGTTGTTATTAGTAATTAAAATTTTGTTCAATAAGATGAAAATATTTTTTTTGGTGAATAGAAACTTTTGACATTTATTTACTGCGGTTCAAGGTAAATAGGGTAATTCAAGGTAAAACAAATATCATAATAATAAACAAATTACCTTAACACTTGACCTAACCATATTGGATGTGTCATAGATGACCATGGGAAACTTTGGGTCTTTTTTGGGACACCATGGAGACACTTAAGTGTGATAATGACACTTTAAAATAATTAACATAAAGTAAAGACAAAAATGACATAAACAAATATCTCTTAGTAATTTAATTTTTACATAGGGTTATATAAGATATATTTTTGAATATAAATATAATTTTGAAATTTAAGATGATTTCCTACATCTTTTTATTTTTTATAATTTTTAGAAATCAAATAATTAAAATTATTTATGACACAATAATGATGCAGTGCTTACCTCATTATTAAATGATTTAAATAAATAAAATTATCATGATTAAAATAACATCGAAAACCAATCAAATTTTTATCAGGTGATTTTATTTCTACAATTATTAATCTTATCTTTGACTTTAATAATTTTTGGACATTTAGAAACCGAAAATTATTATATTATAAAAAAATATTTTCACACTTTCTTAAAGAGACCTGTCTCCCCCTTATAAAACGCTCTCACCTCTAACTCATTCCTCACACTTCACAAGACCATTGTCTCGTCCAAACCCCGACCAAGTAAGCTCTAAAAATTCATATCTTCCACCTAGAATCATTACCTTAGGCATAAGGAACTTCAAATAATCATTTTGGTTCAAACCATAGGGAGTTACCAGAATTAAAGGTAATAGTTTCTCTTAAATTGTTTTGTTTTATTTTGTTTTATTTTACTTCTCCAACTACATAAAATATTTTTATTGATTTATTTTAAAACAAAAACATTATCCTAAATATACTACGTTGTTTTTATGAAAAGTATTCTAACTACACTTACACACACCTCCATCTAATGGGTAAAGAACATACTATTTCTGTGGATGGAAAACTAATGCCTCACAAAACGACGATTGTTCAATTATCTCCGACCACCTCTCACGGTGGACATTATGATGGAACTATATTTATATATGATATATATTATGTTTATTTTTTCATTATGCTTCTATATTTTCCATTTATATTATATCTTTGTTGTATTAATTATGGGTAAACGCGATAATTTCATTTGAGGAAGAGCGGACTACCACCCCTCAAGGTGATATGACTCGTTAATGCAACTTGTTAAACTTATAAAGTATGTAGTTAATGATATTATATATTATATTATACTGAAATAATAATATACCTATTTATCAGTATGTTTTAATTCCATTAAAATAATAAATAGAAATGAAAGTAGCATTAATGCGTACGTACGACTTACTGTCTCAATGAACGATGCATTTCATTTCAAATCCCCAAATGTTATGTACAATTATAAATACATACATATACTAGTTATATATGATATATATTATATCTTCATCATGAATATCATTATGGATATAATGGATATTTTACCAAATAAACAACTTGTAATTATAAGAACTTCATTTTTGACTCAAGTACCAAATATCGACAAAATGATTGTTATTATCTTAATTGACTACATAATGTTATAACATTGTAATAAGTTATTTAAAAGGAATGATAAACTTGAAAAATGTTTCTTAAGCAATTATAAATTAACTGTAGTTTATTATTTAGGAGATTAAAGAACGAACGGGTCAAATTAGACGTGGGTTAAGGGACTTCATCTCAATCTCCTTTCATTGAGGAATATTTTGTTTTAATACACAACTTTATTTTTTACACTATATAAAAACCTTTGAATTTTTATTTCATTCAAAGGGAATCTATTTCTATGAAATGTTTTACTAAATTTCAAAAAAGAATGTTTCTTTTAATGGATGCGGTGACAATAAAATTTCAACCGCCACAAGTATTATTTAATATTTGTCTTCCTTAACAAGCCATATTGTTTTTAAAAGGAAAATAAATACCATATACTCTTGTAGGTATTTTTTGTAGGTCCTAGGCACAGTGGAATCCTGTGGGTGGATGTGCCCACTTGAATTTTCGTCATTGGAAATGATCAATCCGGGATCAATATGATGATAAATGCCAGAATCCACAGATTAAATAACAAAAATTGACAAAGAAGAAGAATAGACTTAGAACCACAAAGGAGGATCATCACATGTTGATTATAATTAATTTAATTAATTGAATAGAAGTACCTTTTATGTTTTTATTTCTTCGTTAATATTTCTGATCACGTTCCGATGTGATTCATCGTTACGTCGTAGAAGCCTAGTGTAGACTTTCTCTAGTGGTGATCCACATGTTCACCACATATCTCTGGACATTGCCAAAGGAATCTCCCGGTGCTAGCATGGATAGGCCTTTTCTTGAGTTGTCCACCTAGGATCCCCTTGATATGATAGAGGAGGATATCTCTCGGTCTTGAGAGAATTCTTGCAGGAAGTAGTTCTTATGGACTTGAGATAATTCTACAGAATTGTGGTGCACAACGATTAAGGAAAGGTGTTGGGGTTGTGAGGATATTTATAATCAGGTTTTAGATTATTGATTTATGACAATGAATAAATGTGTTATGTGTTTTATTTATTTCATTAACTCTTATTGAAAACCCCCATGTTGAATCATTAATTCCTTGACATTCACCCACACTGATTATAATAAATATAATTTAATAAAATGATATTTTTTTCCTCAAAATCCCGACTAGAAAAACTACATAGTGTGTAATCAATAATATACATCCTATACTCATTTTTCATTTCTTTTCCAAAATGAAAAATACATGACATTTACATTCAATATACACGGAATGTATATCATATATTCATTTTATTCTTCCTCCAACATTAAAACGAAATAGGCTTATTTGAATAATTATTAAACCACATATGAGAATAATCGTTATTCTACTTGAGATACTTGTATACACTTAGTGTGTGACCCTCTAGGCCTCTTTCTCATTGGCATTAGGGAGGATTGCCTAATGTCAAAGATTACTTTCTAGTAATAGGTCATGGAAGCTAAGAGAAAGAAGTTGACGCTGCATTGATGTGTCACCTCATACGAATGCTTACCATGTAATTTAATCCCTTTGTCTCAATATATAATCAAGAATGTTTCATGGAAGTGTCATAAACCTATCTTCTTGATCCGTCATTCTTTGAATTCCAGAAATAAACTCGTCGTGACACCATGGCCATGAAATTTGGGTGAAAATTATATTTCAATCAATGGTCCTGAGATATCTACTTCAATAAATATGGAAGGGACATATCCTTCCTCAACTTATCCATTAACAACATGTCATTCATTATGCACCCAACGTACCTTACTTCCTTCCAACCATCTTTGCGACAATTTTCATCAACAAATATAAGTGTGTGGGTTATGACATGAGTTTATGATTGTCTTCCAGTCTAGGAACCATTACACATGCTTGTAGATATCAATTTATAATGACACCAAGACATGCACAATTACTATCGGCATGTCTGTTCTCAAAATATCCCATTTTGGTGATTACCAAGTGTAAACTTGATGAGATAGAGTCTCGTCTTCTTATGAGTACTCACACATGATGGTCTGTATACTATGTGTCATATCATATTATGTCATCCAATCATAGAGCACTATTTAAGAATATTGTTATATAATTTCATGGTTCTTATCATAGCGGGGATCTTCCATGACCTTATTAATGCAACAAATATTCCAATACATTGTTATATTATAGTCTTGTAGAATAATGAAAAATATATAATAAGTGTACATTCATGTAATCAAAGTATAAACAGTTGGTTCTCAGGACACCAACTCTAACAATATCCCACTTGGACTAGAGCCAACTGCCAACGACTATTACTCCAATAGAACTCACATGATGATCATGTTTTTACTGAGTCAAAGAATTAGTCAAGGGGTCTGCCACGTTGTCTTCCATGGAAATACTACTCACTGCAAATTCACCTCTATGAGAAAAATATCTCAAGAGGTGATACTTCTGAAGTATTTTCTTTGTCTGCTGATGTGATCATGGATCTTTTTCAAGTGCCACCACTGTAGTATTATCACAACAGACTATGATAGGATATTTACTGCTAGGTACTACATCCAGATCTTAGACGAATCTTCTCATCTGTACTGCTTCTTTAGTTTCCATAGAAGCTGTGATATACTCGGACTCTACTGTAAAATCTGCGACCACACCTTGCTTTGAGCTCTTCTAGCTCACTGAACCTCCATTCAAACTGAATATGTATCCGGTTTGTGACTTCTTGTCATCTTGATCAGTCTAGAAACTAGCATATACATGTCCTCTGGTGACTAGTTCTTCATCTCTTCCATAAAACAAGAACATATCCTTAGTATGCCTCAGATACTTAAGGATAGTCTTGACTTTTATCCAATGGAAGTCTCTTGGATAAGCTTGATATCTTCCTACCACTCTTAAAACGTAAGAAACATTTAGCCTTATACATAGCATAACATACATGACTGACCCAATCACGGATGCGTAATGGATCCTTGCCATTTTTTACTCACGTGTTTGAAGAAATATTTTCTTGGAAAGATGAATGTCACGTGACACTTGAAAAAATCACATCTTGGACTGTTACATACTAAAACACTTCAGTATCTTGTCAGTGTATCTACTTTGACTAAGGCCCAACATTCTCTTGGATCTATCACAATGGATCTTCATCCCAAGAATATATGATGCCTCAACCAATTATTTCATAGATAAGTATTTATCCAACCATTCTTCAACTGATTGTTAGAAAGGTACTTCATTTATAATTTGTAATATTTTACCAACATATACTATTATGAAAATGTCTGTACTTCCTCTAAACCTTTTGTAGACACAAGGATCACATTCGTTCTTAACAAATCAAAATTCTGTTATGGCTTCATCAAAATGAATGTTCCATGACCTTGATTCTTTCTTTAATCCATAAATGGATTTTTGCAACTTGCATACCTTGTTGGCATCCCTTGGAGTCACAAACCCTTCAGGTTGTGCCATGTGGACATCTTCCTGGAGGTTCCCATTAATAAATTCTGTTTTGACATCCATTTTCCAAATTTCATAGTCATGTTAAGAGGTAATGGACAACAATATTCTGAAGGATTTCAGTATCACAACCAGTGAAAAGGTTTCATAATAGTCAATTACTTGATGCAATCTAAAACCTTTTGTAACCAGTCGTGCCTTATAGGTGCTGACTTGTCCCTCCATGTACAGTTTCTAATTGAATACCCATTTATTACCAACAGGCATTACATCAACAGGAGGATCTACCAAAATCTAGACTTGGTTTTGGTACATGGAATCCATTTCAGAATTCTTGGGTTCTTGACACTTGGCAAAGACTATGCCTTCAGCTACTTCCTTGTAGGTAAGAAGATCATCATTGTCAACCAATAATGAGTCACTATCCTTGGTGACAAGAAAACTATATCGTTCTAGTTCTCTCACCTCTCTCGTGCTCTTATGCAGTTCTTGTGTCTCTGGAACATATTTTTTTTCCATGGGGCTTTGTGGAATCTGTTCTTGTACCAACTATTGTGTATCTTGAGGCTCGACTTCATCGAAGTCTATCTCGCTCCCACTATCTCTTTTGGAGATGTGATCCCTCTCAAGGAATATGGTGTGTCTCGCCACTGTATCCTTTCTATCTGAGGTGTTATATAGGTAACATCCCCTTGTTTCCTTGGGATATCCTATAAAGGTACACTTTGTGCCTCAGTGTTCATGTTTGTAACCTGAAGAGGCCTTAAAAAAAATGCTTCGCTACCCTACACATGTAAATTTGATAACCTAGCTTTGCCTTCACTTCATAACTCATATGGAATACCATTTAATGATTTAGTTGGTACTTGGTTTAGTATGTGTGCTACTGTTTGTAATGCATATCCCGAAAGGGATAATTGAAGTCTCGCATGACTCATCATTGATCTCACCATATCCAACAGGGTGTGGTTCCTTGTTTTACTTACACCATTCCACTAAGGCGTGTAAGGAGGAGTGATTTGAGATAGAATCCCAAACTCCCTTATGAAATCAATGAAGTCCTGATTATGATATTCTCCTCCTCTTTCTGAGTGGAGTTTCTTAATCTTCTTAACAAGCTGATTCTCAACTTCATTCTTGTATAATTTGAACCCATAAAAAGAATCTAACTTATTCCTCATTAAGTAAATATATCCATATCTATTAAAATCATCAGTAAAAGTTATGAATTACAAAAATCCACCCCTTGCTTCAGCTCTAAATGGTACACACACATCTGTGTGAACTAATTCTAGAAGATCATTAACCCTTTCACCTTTCCCACTAAATGGGTCCTGGGCCATTTTTCCTTGTAGACATGCATGAAATACACCAAGTGGTTTTAGTTTGAAAGAATCAAAATAACCATCTTGATGTAAATTTGTCAAATGTTTCTCATGGAAATGACCAATCTTGTGATGCCAAATTTGGGTGTTGTATGAGTCATGTGATTTAAATTTTTCCTCGACTTCCATTACATGATTTTTGTAGTCTAGCACATAAAGACCGTTATATAAATGTGACTTACCAAAACAAATGATATCATTATAAAAGTAGAAACATTCATTTCTAAACATGATGATGGATAAATAATTGTCTTATTTTGAAACTGAAATAATGTTTTGGGTCACAGAGGGTACATAAAAACATCCTTTTAATACTAAGACCATCCCAGTAGGCAATGTGAGATGGTAGTCTCTGACAGGTACAACAGCGATTCTGGCTCCATTGGCTGCTCACATATCCACCTCCCCTCAGTCAATCTTTCTGAATCTACATGGTTCCTATATTTTCATACCGATGTGAGCACCACAAGCAGCATCTAATAATAAATTAGTAGAAATAGATATATTGCATTTGGTAACAAATTCACCTGAAGCTTCACCTTTCTTTTTTGGATGGGTGCAGTTTTTCTTCCAATGGCCCTTCTTGCCACATATGAATCAAACAACCTCCTATTCTATTTCCTCCCCTTTGATCTTCCTTTTTCAGAAGGCCTTGATTAAGCTTTGGGAATAAATCTCTTTACCTTCCCTTTACTTTTATTCACTATTAGGGCAAAAGGCATTTCACACTTCGTATAATTGTCCACTTGGAGAATGAGGACAAGAAGATCAGATTGAGACTTCTCAATGTTGTTCATGTTGAAATTTACAAAAATGTTAGAGAAGCAATGGGGAGTGATGGAAGAATGAGATCGGTACCTAGTTTATTAGGGAGTTTAAACCCTAGAACCTCCAAGTGCTTAATGTTTCCAATGAGCAGGACTACATGAGGCCCAGCTGAGGAACCCTCTACAAGCATGCCCTGAAATAGATCCTTGGAGATCTCAAACCTTTCATGTCTTTCTCTCTCATAGTACAGACTGCGGAGGTGCTCGAGCATGCAATAGGCATCCATGTCTTCATGAGACTTCATGATCTATCTAGACATTGGTGACAACATCAAACACTAAACGTCGAGTGCATCATTCAAATATTGATCGTAGACTAGGAAATATTCATCACTAACCCCTTGGGCTGGAGAATCTAGAAGTGAGGACTCCAGCATGTAAAACTTTTGTTCATGGCATAGGATAACCCGAAGGTGCCGAAACCATTCTTGAATGTTACTGCTGGTTAGGATATTGTCTTTATATAGAATTAATCACAGAGAAAATGTGGTTGAAAAGTTTTTCATATTGATTCTAAAAACTAAAAGATCATATTTATCAGTTCCTTTTGAAAACATTTTATTAAAAATAATAAATTAATTTATTAATTCTCCCACTAATTTATCATGTTTCAATGCCCCCACCATTGAAATTGGAATGAATAGTTTCAATGACATTTTAATGGAAAGGATCCATATTCCCCTTCACATAACCCCAATAAGGATTGGTCAAGCTATTTAAACGTATTTAGGTAGGCATGGCTTTGCCAACTATGAGCTTACAGTTCCTTGATATATTGAGTGGACTCCCCAATCCTAAAATCCTGACTTTTATTTACTCAAAAGTTGCATCAATTTAACAACATGTCTATCAAGGGCTACTCCTCTTGATGTAAATTGTTTATTTTAACCCGAAACATTCATAAGATCTTCTTTTATAAAAGTATGTGTCCCAACAAGGGTTAGTCAAACACAAAGTTTTGTTGAGTCTTTCCTTTAATCAAGTAATTAAAGGCTTATTCTGACTTAATATGGTATTTAAGGGATTTCAATCCCTTATGTGTAGTTTCACATTATTACCCTTGTTAATATTAAGTGATGCTTTCTTAAGTGATTAACCATGTTTTCATAATGTTTGCGCATAGTATGGTTTTTATTTTATTCCATCTTTTCATGCTTGTTTATTTAATTAACTATGTGATCACGACAACACATACATAATAAACAATCCATAAAATCTAACAAAAATAAAATAAGATGTCAAGATCATGAGCTTCTATTGTTTAACTTATCTAGTAGTTTTGATAATGTAACCCTGACCTAGGGAAAAACACCTTGAACCTGATGGTTCATGTTTTTCAGCTCCCACCTATCCACCTTTGTATCTTCTTGGGTTGGTTTCCCCTCATTTTTGGATTTTTAACCATCTCCACATTCTTGGGAGATCCTCCATTACATGGGGTTTACATTAATGAAATCATGGGCACGTAGGACCTATATTTTTTTGGAATAAGACTCCCAGGCCAATGAATTTAAATTAAATAAATTTAAATCAAATCATACACACATAAAGGGTATTTGGTCTAGCTCATGATCATCCATAGCATGCAACAACATTTACGCATATTTAGTATTAAAATTATTTTAATCATTCTTTTATTCAAAATAAGTCATGCTTGAAGTCAATTAATTATGATCTTATAATTAATCAATTCTTTATCTTAAATTCCTTTTTAATTTTCGTGAGATTCTTCTCATCCATATTCCTAGTATGGTTCTTTGTACTTTTGAGGAAACCTAGTGGAATTCCATTTCTGGGAATTACACGGTGTGTAGGCTATATAACATGACATATATTTATTTTCACCCAATATCCAAAGTACAAGCCAGGGGATTTGGCATGTTTTCTGTACATTAGAAATTTTGAAGTACACGACAAGTACTTCTTTGTTACTTCATTAATGGCCAGGCAATCTCATGTACACAGTTACACAACTTCTCCTTGTACACGGTTTCACCTGGGCTAGATCGGGCTACACGGCATGTTGATTCAACATACACGTCGTGTATTTCGGTTACCACACGCTGTTCAATTCTGGTCAACACGGTGTATTAAAAAACATAGGTATGCTCAATTCACACGGTGTGGTTTGGCAGACCAGTACCGATTCATTGAACCAAAGTACACAATATGTAGATTTCACTACACGCTGTGAATTCCTGTGTTGTAGAGACATAATGGGCATCTCCTCTATATTAGTTCCTTGTTTTTATTTTAATCAAAATTAAAATTCAAAGGTTTCTTCTGTGATGTGAATCGAGAAACGAAGGAGGAAGAATATAGCTCGTTCATTCAGATTCATAGAATGATTTATCTTTAATTGAATCAAATATAAATGTGTCAATTATCAAAAAAAAATATATAAATATAATCAACGTTGTGACCACTCTGATACCACTTGTAGGTCCCAGGCGCATCGGAAGCTCGTGGTTAGATGTTCTCACTTGACTGTTTGTCATTAGGAATGATCAATATGAGATCAATACGACGATAAATGCCAAACTCCACTGATCGAATTAGAGAAATCGACAAAGAGGAATAATAGTCCTATAACCACAAATGAGGATCATCATAGGTTGATTATAATTAATTTAATTAATTGGAAATAAGTACCTTTAATGTAATTCTTTCTTTGTTGATATTTTTGATCACATTCCGATGTGATTAGTCGTTGTGTCATAGAAGCCAAGTTTAGACTTCATCTAGTTGTTATCCACATGTTCACCACGTATCTATGGATGTCGCCAAAGGAATCTCTTGGTGCTAGCAGGGAGAATCCTTTGCTTGCGTTGTCTGCCTTAGATCACCTTGATCTGATGGAAGAGGATCTCTCTCGTTCTTGAGACCGTTCTTGGAGGAAGGAGTTCTTTCAGCCTTGAGAGAATTCTCCAAAATTATTGTGCACAATGATTAAGGAAAAGTATTGGGGTTGTGAGAATATTTATAATCAGGTTTTATGTTATAGAGTTGTAATAATAAATAAACGCATTACGCATTTTATATTTTTCATAAACTCTTATTGAAAACCCCCATGTCGAATCATTAATTCCTTGACATGTGTCCACACTGATTATAATAAATATCATTTAATAAAATGATATTATCTCCTCAAATTCACTAATGTAAAAACTAATCAGCGTGTAGTCTTTAATACATGGTGTGTACTCTTTTTTCATTTCCTTTCCAAAATGAAAACTACACCGCGTGTACATTCAATGCACACAACATGTGTATATTGTTTTAATTTTATTCTTCTTCCAACATTTAAACTATTTAGGATTCCTTGAATAATTATTAAACCACATAAAAAAATAATCTTTATTCTACTTGAGATACTCTGATACACTTAGTGTGTGACCCTCTAGGCCTCTTTCTCGTTGGCATTAGGCAGGCTTTCCAAAAGTCCAATATTTCTGTCTAGAAACAGGTCAAGGAAACCAAGAGAAAGAAGTTCATACTGCATTTATGTGTCACGTCATACAAATTCTTACCATTTAATTTAATCCCTTGGTCTCAATATCGCATCAAGAAGGTTTCAAGGTAGTTTCATAAACTTGTATGCTTGATCTATCATTCTTTGAATTCCAGAAATAAAGTCATCGTGACACCATGACCATAGAATTTGGGTAACAGTTCTATTTCAATAAAAGGGCCCAAGATATCTACTTCCATAAATATTGAAGGGAAAAGTCCTTCCTCGACTTATCAATTATAAATATGTCATTCGTGACACACCTAACGAACCCTACTTTATGCCAACTATCTTTGTGACGATTTTGGTCAACAAATCTAAGTGGGCGAGTCATGACACGAGTTAATGATAATCTTCAAGTCGAAGGACCATTACACACGCTCGTAGATAGCAATGTCCTATGACACCAAGACATACAGAATTACTACTGGTGGGTCTTTTCTCATAATCTTCCATCATGGAGATTACCAAGTGTGAACTCCATGAGAGAGAGCCTCGTATTATTACGAGTACTCGCACATGACGGTCTATATACTATGTGTCCTATCATAGTATGTCATCCAACCATAGAACATTATTTAAAATATTGTTTTAGCATTTAATGGTTCTCATCATAGTAGGGATATTCCATGACCTTATTAATGTAACAAATATTCCAGCACGTTATTATATTATAGTCATGCAGAACAATGAACTATGTATAATAAGTGTACATTCATGTAATAGAAGTATAAATAGTTGGTTATTAGAACACCATTTAGAAAATTTTGGTATATAAAATGGTTTTTATAATGGATTTGTTATGTCAATATATTTATGTGATATATTATGATGGAAATATTGAAATTTTTTCTTTTCTTCATATTTTTTATATGTGTTATGATTTTGTAATGGTACTTGGAAATTTGATGGGTGGTTATGTGATAAACCAAATGATGGGTTCCTCTATGATAAACTAGGATGGGTGGTTACGTTATTACCTCCAATGCATTGGGTATGAAAGTCAGTCATCTAGCTATTCCATTTAGTGATATGTGTGGAAGTCGACCGTATGGTTATTCCATTTAAGTTTGTTTATGTCCCAAGTTACCCTTATAAGTTATGGGTTCATTATATGGGGTTTATGGTAATATTTTTGTTACAATAGGGTAAGAAATGATCTTATATTTAGTGGAGAGTACTTAATACTTTATAAAGGTGAAAATTATTACTTTTGATAAATTATTCATGGTTTACTTTTTGTTTTAAAAAACTAAATGTTTTCCTTTTTTGTGTATCCCTTACTGAGTTTTTTATTCTCATCCAATGTTTTGAAATGTTTTTCATAGGACATAAGGATTAATAGGGTCATGGATTGGATCATGTAAAAGTTATGCTGTTTAAAACATGGGACTAGACATGACTCTTTTGTTCAAGAGTTTTTATTTTATGAAAAAAATGGAAACTGAGTAGAAGTGCCTACCGTGTAATTTCTGATATTTAATTTAATAGTTATGTCCTAATTCTATAAAACTATAATCCAAAAAATATAATCAATGTGAATTATTCATTTAATTCAATATTTTGTAATGTTTACGGCCAGGTTCTTATATGAAGCCTATATATTTTCATGAAATTCATTATATTTTATACCAAAACTATATTTAGGTAAATATCAACTGGGTTGTCAATAGCAGTGCAATTACATCATCCTTTTTCATGAAAAGGATTTCTGGGTTTGTATCTATATTTTTTGTTCCCTATTTTTGTCTATTTAATTTACTGAAAATGGTTATCAGTGACTGTTAAATATGTATATGGTATTGATTTATGTCAATATGTAGAAGAGTTTGAGGAGTATATATATCTTGGTGGTTTCTCTCAATTATCTAATATAGCTAAAAAATAATTTTAACCTTGTATGATTTAATGACTTTGATAGTATTATAACTATAGAGAATATAACAAGATCGAATATAAGATTGTGGAAAATGTAGAAAATTTGTGATGTCTTATTACCATGATAGAAGATAAATGGATTTCTTATTATTTATAAAATTTTGGTTTCTTATTATTATTTTTTATCTGATCATAGTATCGATAATATATTGCTTGATATTTGGAGAATCAAATTTGTTATCAACATTGTCATGTTTCTTTATTTAGTTTCCATTAGATGTCTCTTGAAAAAAAACTCTATTTATAGTTATATAGAATATAAAATATTTATTTTCATGAGTTTAGTATTACTGAAAGATAATGATATGTATAATGGATCGAGGTGAGTTAATGAATTATGATGGAATATATTCATCGAACAGAGTGAACTATATTATATTTATCAGATAAAAGGTAGATAAAAGTGTTTTTTTGAAGTTATTAATGTGATGTCAGACTGATTATTCTAGAAAATCATAAAATATAATAATATTAGTGATTTATTTCTCAATGATCACACAAACAAATTCCTTGTTTCATTTATTCAAGATGAATTTTTAATGGTGAAACGGCTATGTAAAAAATATGTGCTCAAAAGAAGAATTCGAAAAAATTGAGAGGAACCATGTTTTTTCTATAGTGGTTTCCTGATAAAAAATCATGGATAGTGAAAAGTGAATAACTCCACTAGGATAACAATATATATAAGTTTATTAAATAGATTTGTCTGAGTGATTATATAAAGGGTTCTCAAATTTGGTTTTATCATAAATAGAATGGTGGATAAACATTAGTGATTTCATCATATAATAGAATGATTGTATAATCATCTATAAATGTATTTTTAATTAACTAAATAGGTGATGTTTATTGATCATATATTGTTTTCTTAATAAATTTATAATATACTGTAAAATATGGAATATAATTATACAGAGATGCTTCAATAGCTCTTAATGAAATGGTGAGCACAGAATATTATTAGAGGAAATGTTTCTAAAACCATTGTAGAATATATAATTTTAAATCATTGGAAAGATGTTTCTAGGAAGTTAGATTGAAATGAGTATAAAAAGATAACATAGAACTAATTTTTTAGTAAAATACATTAGACAAAATATTATAAGAAATATCGAACTCCAAGAGCGAATCAGATAGAGAACCCCAAATGAATGATAATGTATTTTTAAAGTAAATCATACTAAAAGAACATTGTGAAATCATACGATTGAGATATATTTAAGAAGGTTGACTATAATTTTCCCAAAAATATTATACATGGATAGAGGAGTTTCTATGATGAATTATTAGTAAATGGATTAAATATATTTATAATTTATTTTTTAATTTCATTTTTTGTGATAATGATGTGTTTGAAAATGAATGAATCAATAATCATGATGGGAGGATCTTAATTCTATCTGAAATTTCAACAATGTTGAAGAGATAATTGAATCTGATATATGATGAATAATAAATGTGGTAAAATAATGAACTCTTAGAGATGGATCCCCAATGATTGAGTGAGAGATTTTAATTTCATGTTTACACTCCACTACTAATTTTAGATTAAATTCCTCCTATATAAAGGACACCAGTTATGATGTGAAGAGATTGACTTTGTAATTTTGGTTTTACTTATTTTGTAGGGATTGGGATGTTGTAGTTTGGTGTCTACCATTCCATTTGAGAGTAATTTGAGAATTCCAAGCATGATTAATGTATCAATGAGAGGGAGAGTGTCTAAATAAGTGATATATTTTTCTTTTAAATTTCATGTCTTTGGAAACAACATTTTCATCATAATAAAGAGTTGTTACCTTTATAAAAACTAAACCAATCACTCATCCCTAGGAACGTAATAATTTACAGGGTTCACGACTAAACAATATTAGCTAAGTCCAAGTTATAGTTCAGAAACAATCCAATACTACATAATACACTAGAAAATAGTCCTTCTAGGTGTATAAAATGAGTAGGATATGACCTTGCACTAATTTATCACTATAATAAATACTAAAATTCATGTGCTCCAAGTGGTATGAAATGTTTTAATTCAATTTATATAACAAGTTAACAAACATTAACCACTTTATTCAACACATTTTATAGTGCTACCTTGTAAAATTTCCGAAATATGATCTTCAAAAAAATTCATCACATTCTTACCTAATAGTTGGTTAGAACTTCCTTGATCTCATAAAGTTACTCAATCTAATTTCCAAGTCCTATCTAACAAGTCTGATTGATCACTCTAATAAAATAACTCTATTTGATATCCTGGAAACAAATCTGAACTAAGTCTACCTTATTCCAAAAATCCCAAACTAATTTTTAATTTGATGATCCATACTAATATGATTATCAACTAAATATGATATTTCAGCATTTAATTTTATTTCAATCCTAAAAAAATTCTCAGGTATGGTCAATCTAGAGACTCATTCTCCCTACCAAATTTCATTGCTCCACCTTCCCTCTACATCTATGAACTGTACATGTGTCAATAAAATTATAAATTACTTCTCTCAATTTATTAGTGAGTCAAATAAGACTTAGGTGCGACACTAAAGTACTTTCCAACTCAACAAAATTTCCTAAAATCATTAATTTCACTTAAATTTGAAATGCATATTTGACTTTACTAACTCTACTCATTTCTAATCAATCATTTTAGAATCTTATGAAAACTACATCTCACTTCATAATTTCTTCAAAAACATCTATCTAATTTTGATTTTCCATTACTATTTTCCTATTATGATAAATACAATAGATTATTCATTAAGTTTTTATATACACATTAAAACATATAGAAGACAAATGAATTATCATTATAATTCATGTAACCACACTACCCAATCCAATACACCAGATGATCTTATAACAATAATTCGTTGATAAAATTTTATCATAAACATAGTTTAAAATTATAATGATTCCAATATGTCTTATCAGCACTTCAACACCAGCTTCAAACAATAGTCTCACATTTATAACTCTTTTTTATATTCTTCAAACAATTATTATTATCTTCTTCTCTTCACACCAATGATCTTTCACCTAATGATGTTATCAGCGTCATTCCCTATTAGATTGATCAAACTCTATTGTCCTCTGATAGATCTATGTCTCCTCAAATCGTATAGTTAACATGAGATGAATTTCATTGTCTATTTCTATAGTTGGTCACAATAAAAAATTCAACATGATGAAAAAGGATGATAATATTATTAATTTATGTATAATATGATTTTGAATTAGTCCAAAAAATAAATTTTTTCATCAATTGCAATGCTACCAAAAATCCCAACACATATTATCCTACCATCTATGATTGGTGGCACACCATGTCAAATGGACTGGTATTTGATGCTTCGATATTAAAAGCTTTATTCCATTTATGATTAAAAAACACGATGATAACTTCTCTCTCAGAATATTTATTTCTTGTGGATTGTTTGTCTAACTAGAAAATAAAATCATTATCCTCTCACGTTCTGTGCAAGAATTGTTATCCATAAAACTTATTCATCTTGTGATATCACACTGAAGAATTGAGACAAAAAATATTTTACTTTAGAAACATTCTTCTTCAACAAACATTTCATTATATTATTTATTTCCCCGTGTCTTTAATGATTTTTAGGATTGTCATGGAATCATTTGAATTTTATTGGAATGTATTATGGCCTCCCATTCTACTAGAATGTTCTTTCTTTCCAATCTGATTCTCAAAATGATTTGTGGAACTTGTTCTCTTGCATTCCATCATAAGTATTAAATAATAAATTTTATATAAAAAAATATGATTTATTATAAGTCCATTATCATAAATTCATCATCATATTTTCATTATATCCAAGAAGAATATCATATGTTCCCTTAAAATGATCAAAGCAACATTTCTGACTGAAGGTTAGCCTAATAAACCTTTTCTTCCAAAAACACACTCCTCATTCAGATGAACATTATTAATAATTTTAATTATATTTACCTAATTCTGATAGTGATTCCAATTTCAAAATTTCACAAATTGAGGTGATTTCCTTTCCTATTTGACAAACAAAATAAAACACTTAAAAACAAACATATTACAATGTCCAGAAATAAAATCCAGCTAACTTGTTCTGAAAAATCACCCCTTTGTATTTTTTTAACAACCAAGGTTCATAAATAATTGATAATTGTAACATTAAGACATGGATATTTTATTAACAATTATAAGACAACATGAGCTAACTCATTATAAAAAATAATAATCATCGATAGAAAAATCATGTTGTCCAAAAGTAGTTACTCATGAAACTTCCTCATCTTTTCTTCACGGCTTTTTTCACCTCTTTATTTTATTCTTCCACATTACTATAAGAAAAAGTTTCCTAAAACCAATCCAAAAATTGTTAATATATTTCACACACTTATAAGCGTTCACACTATTACAATCTGCAGTAAAACCATACCCACAACTCCACCTATTAACATTCTTCCTTTAAAGGTTTAGAAAAAAATGGATTGATTTATGAAACAACTATCCTCCCTGACAATAATATCCAAAAACTAGATGAGTTAAGTAAAAAACACATACCTAAACTATAATTAGAATGTGTTGGGATCTCTTTTTGAACATAAATTTATAAAAATGTTCCGTCGAAAATGGGTTTTTGAAAATGTTAGTAACTTATTCTGAAGTAGGAACATACTCTAGAATCTATTCATTCTTCTACACATTTTATTTGATAATGTTGTTTTTTATATCATGGTATTTTAATCAATAATTTTGTACGTAATATCTAGTAATGTTGATAGGACTTTGACTATCACATTCCAATAGTATGGATAACATTACTTCAATAAGTAAGTCTTTAAATTATGTATTCATCTACATAAATTTGGTACCATCTTGACTGGTATCAACATACTTAGCTTATATCATAATAATAGTTAATTAATTCAATTTCATTATATTCCAAATAAAAAAAGGCATCCCTAATAAAAAATCGATCATATTGGATCTTAAATCATCAAAATTTCCCACCAAATCTGAATATAAATACCTAAACAAGAAAATAATTTATGATCTATCATACCTTATTCCTATGTTTTTTTCTAACACGTATATATCATAGAATATTTTTCGCATCAAATAGATGTAATTATTTTGGAACACTCTGAATTATTTCACATAAGGTTACAATATAAACAATGTCGGAACTTAAGTAATTAAAATATAAAAAACACTCTATCAGCTTCCAAAACTCTTTTGAGTCAACTTCCTTACCTTATATATCTTTGATCAAATTTTTTTACACATATATTGGTGTGGAAACAAGTTTTCAATTATCCATTCCAAAATTAATAAAATGTTCTTTAGCATACCTTCTTAAAAAAATATTTATTATTTTGTGATATTTAAAACCCATGAATGTATTTCATTTTAAACAATATGTACATTTTAAGTATCTTTTTCAACCCCTCATCAAACCATTCACATGTTCTTTCTTCATTAATAGTGTAGATAATTTAATCAACATAATTAATTAACATTATGAAAAAGCTCCATACCTTCTTTGATGTACAAATTAATATCAACTATTCCTTTCTTAAAATTCATTTTCCTTAATCATGTATCCAATTTTGAATAGCCTGAGCATTGAACCTGTTTTAGAACATACAAGGATTTCTTCAAATTTTTCACATAAAATTCATCCATCCCAATAGTAAATAAAATTGGTTATTTTATATATACTTCTTCTTAATGATCAATGCTCAAAAATTATTATTTAACATTAATTTGAAAAAAAAATTAACTTCATTGTGGAGCTATAACAATATATATTTTGATTTTTATAATCACTGTACTGGGAAAAAAGTCGCATAAAAATAAATTCCATTAATTTTTTAGTAACCTTTGAACACTAATCTTCCTTCTTTTTCTTATCACTTCACCATCCTCATTTATTGTGTTATGTGAAACCCACATTCTACCAATAGCATTTTCCGAATTGTCTTAGGTTTGATTTCCTATGTTTCTTTCTTTTTTTATCTAATATACGTTTTTATTATAAGCTTGTATGCATTATAGAAACTAAAAATCTTCCTTCACATGTTTCAAATCCAATTTGGAATGCAAGGTCTTATGAGTAATAACTTTTGATGTTCTTATTGTTTAAGACTTTTGATGTTCATCAGAAATAATGTTTTGAGATTCCAAATTCTTCCTCCGCATGGGATGAGATTTTCAATATTATTTCTCAACACATAAAATAGATGAGTTTGATTCTTATTATTTAGTATGATTACCATTTTTTGATCCCTATAATATTTTTTATCATGAATTTTTTCATCAAGTTTATATTCGGTTTTATCATCAGTTTTTAGCATCTTCACCAGGTTTTTAATAACCTTCACATCAATAGAATCTACTGATTTTTATATTTATTTTGGGAATCATCTATATCTTATTCCTTATAGATAATGACCAATATAAATTCCATATTCTTATCCCTATTCAAACATTACCATATTTTTGTCTTTATTCTTTATTTTTTATGGAATTCTAAAAACAATTAGAAGTTGTAAACATAGAGTTTTTTTAAAACATTTTATATGGCATCATATCTGAAATTATCCCGTAGAAACATTAATTATGAATATAAAATTAAGTTCTTATTGCTTTCCTAAAATATTAATGAGAGAGATCATGTTTAAGTTATAGAGATCTCACCATTCCCACTAAAAATTTATTCTTTCATTTAGAAAAAACCTTTTTCTTGATGAGTGTGTGCTATAGTGAAATGTTACTGAATTCCCTGCTTCTCAAGATTCCATTCAATATCATATTTTTTTGTACACATCACCATTTCCATTTATCATATTTTCTGTTAAAACTCACATTTATTATAATCATTCATCCTGAAACGTTCACAAATTATCAGTTTACTTCACTTGTGATTCATATACATAACAGAAGTAATATGAGTGAATTCATCAACTAATGTAATGATTTACATCTCATCGTGTGTTGACTACTTTCCCTTTGGACCAGAGAAAATATAAATTAATATGTTCTAGGGGTTGTTTAGAACAAATTTAAACATTATTATGCGTAGATTATGTTATCATTCCCATCCGAAAGAAATCATGAAACACCAATCTATTTATCTTCACATATCAGAAATAACCTAGAAAAAATATTTATTTGGTAACCAATTCATGTTTCTCTAACATATATATCATATTATTTTATTCAAATACTGATTCTCTTCTACTATTCCTAAGTAACCATAATTTTGATACTCACCAACTTGGAAAAATCTTCCTTTTGTTTGTTGGCCTCTTGTAATTATTTTGCTTCCAACTCACTTTACAAAACAAACCCATAATTCTTAAAATTTACTTTTTTTCCTTCATCAAAAAGTTTGATAACACTTAACATGTTGCATTTGAAGCCCTAAACAAACTAAGATTTCTTGGATTTTAAATTCTTCCCCAATGATAGAAAATCTATAACCTTTGTTTCTAAGAGATTTATCTCTTCCAAAAAATCATAGTTCCTTATTTGAAATAATTATCATTCTTAAAAAATTTCAAATCACCATTAATGTGATATAAACACCCACTATTCAAGATCAAAGTTCATTTTCGTTTTTTAGACTTGAGAGTGGTCTCTACAACAGAATATATTTCTATCTGATTGACTTTCATAAAACCAACTTATTATAGTTTTTATCTAGCTTTTGTTTTTATGAAAGCAAAATAAGACAACCTTTTGCAAGGTATCCAGTTTGTTCACATCATTCACAAATAGTTTCCAAATGATGGATTCTATTTTCTATATTCACACTAAACTTCATTAGTTACTTGAAAACATCTTTCAACTACATTTTTTATTTTTATGATGGATATAACAACCCAGTATTAACAAACAATGAAATTTCATAACTTTTTTGGAATACATAAAACATTAAACAAATAGACACCCAATGATTCTATTAGTCTAGTGACTTTGGAAACATGGAAACATAAACACTAGTACATGGTTGAGATACATTATCTCCCTCTACGTTCTCCAAGACATGAACCCCTCTTAGACATATCATTCATAAAATATATCATCATAACCTGGGGGAGGAAACATATAAAGGGGTGAGATCAGATTCTCAATAAGGGTAAACAAGAGGGATACGTAAGCATAAACATAAGTATAAGGGTATGAAAATTTAATCATAACATTATAAGATCATACCCTGCATATCAAATTTAATAAAGATAAATCATGGAATAAATATTCAGAGTTCATAAGACATGTATCTTAATGGAATAAATACCATTTTCCATTAAACATAACATATGAGTAAAACATATCATTGTGTCATAAACATAAACGTAGAAAATCAAATGTCAAGGATTCCTAACAAGCCATTTATAACATGTTATGATTTGGATACAACCCAAGTTCCTGGTTTGGGATTGGGATAACAACCAGTATGCTCTCTTATTTTTGGGAATGGGTTATAACCTATGAACCCTTTTGAATCAAAGCATTGGCTACAACCCATGCACCTCTTTATTTTCATACTTGTTATTCAACCCATTTACCTTCTTGTTTTCGATCTTGGGCTACAATTCATGTACCCTTTAATATCATATACCATTTATCATTACCCAATTCATAGGAGGGAGATATAGTTCCCACCCACCTTATAAGAAAATCAATCATACATGTCCCACAACATAATAAAACATTGATCATACCATTAACCATAAAAAGGGATGGGTTATAGAAATATAAAATCATAACCCCTGAAATGAAATTATAATGATTAACATTTCATCACATTATCACCTTAAGAAAATAGATAGGTTTTGTATTCCTTTCATCAACGCATAACCTATGAAAAGAAGCATCTTTCAAAAGAATATAACCCATCGAACATAAATTGGTGTCATAAGAATCATTCAATAAAAACATAAATCATTCAAGAAAAAAATTAATGTAATCATTAGGCCATTTTCTTGTATAGATTTTGAAACATCAATATATTTCATCATAGATGTAAATTAATTTTTAAATATCTTTCAAAAATATTTCATAAGGAATATATAATTTCTTATTAGAAAAATTTTCTTTAAAAAATAAAAACATTTCGAAACCACTTTATTGAAAGAAAACAGTAAATATTAAAAATAAATTTTTAAAACCTTTCGGAAACATTTTTTATTAATATATAAATAGAGTATAAAAACATTTTCAAAATCATTTTCCATGAAAACATATAAAATAACCCTGAAAACATTTTGAAACCCATTTCATTGAACAATACATTGAAAACTTATATCTAAATCTTGGAACAATTCTCAAGACGTTTTTATGTGAAAACTTAAGAAAAATCTTGAAAACATTTTTAAAACTCAATTTCCCTTTAATTTTATAAAATATGGTTGAAAAAATTTTGAAATCCAATTTTCATGAAAACAAAATTGAAAAAAATATTTTATTGAATATTAATAAATTATTTCCATTTAAAAATAAATTTAATCTTATAAAGGAATCTTCAATATAGCAACAGTCATGAAGGCGGGTAAATCATTACATGCTAAACATTTCTCTTACATGATAAAATTATTTGAATAGTTCCTCGACTAGTAAACAAAAAGAATATTTCTTTTTAAAGAACATTTTTTTTAAATGGCAATCATGGGTAAAATTATTTTAAATATAATAGGTAAATAATATAATATTTTTCAAGATATTTTTAAAAATATGGCATTGAAGGAACACATATTCCCGACTGAATAAGGAGGTCAATTTATAGATTATTGAAAACACATTCTTATATATATTATGTGTAACCTCCCATGTATTTATAGAATAATATATTTAAATATCTTTTATTATTTCAGAATAAGATATTAATTTTACATAAATTGAGACTCTTTTTCTTATAGAGTACTCGGCACACAACAATTGGTTTCTCTGAAATCATAAATTGCACACAACACTAAGTTATACCAAAAAATAATAATATAATATTATTATTATTTTAAATCGTAGTTAACACCTATACATTGTATTAGTGGAAATGAAAAGAACTAACTGAATGATAAATATACATGTTTGTAAATTATGTTTACATGTATCCAATTAATTTTAGAGGCATAAAATGAGAATGAATCCAATTTTAATCATACAATACACCTATATTTTTAAAATGTTGTTTTACCGCCTTTTGATGGAGAGCGCTTTTGAAATATAGTTTGTCAAGACCCGACCCTACCCAGGCTCGAGCCGCAACTACCCTATGCCCGCCTCCATAGGCTAGGGGCTGGTGACAAGCGCCAATTTCTAAAAAAACTCGGGGAGGCCTTTGCCTATGTACCTGTACACACACACACGCAACCCACTCAATGCAGAAGTGCATAGTGAAAAGAAAACACAAAGTAACAACTACTATAAATAAACCTCAAAAGGTTGCATCGACCACTAAACGGTACAAAGAAAGTGCTGAAGGTAAACTGAAAAAAGGGCAAAACACGTGCCCAACCAGAAATGTGCCACAACCTGGTAACAAGTAAAAAAAGTACAATAGCTAGGAGGGTCCCTCACCTGGAACCCAACTATGACCACTATACGCAGTCCAAGCTCCCGAACTCCTAAGCTTGTCTGACGTCACTATCGACCTGTCCGTCGTCTGCAAGGGAACATGAAGTGTGGGAAAATCCCAAGCAGGGGTGAGTATAAACATACTCAATAGGATACCCCGAAGGCTCAAGAGAGAAACAATGAAGGTACCAAAGAGTGATAAGTAGACCAAACTCTGAATAGTAAAGGATTACAACAGAGAGTGCAGTAAAGAGTATAGCTCAACCCAACAAGAGGAAGGAAGTAGACTCGTCCTAATACAAGGATCTAGGAATGGTGAGAATATGAACTTCCCATAGAGCCTTCACTTCCTATAATAGTAGAGTAGACTCGTCCAACCATGAGAAGCTAGACACGAAAATCACGTGGCATACCCCGCGCATCTTCACCTCGTCTGGAAGGAGAGTAACCAAAACCCAAGAAGTGGGTACTGGAAAAATGTATATACATATCCATATGCTCAAAAAGAAACCCGAACAAGATAGTAAGGGGACGTTGATCCCGTAGCTCAGCCCAAGAAAGTGAGTACCCAATAGTCCCAGAAGTAAACACCATCGATGCTCAACATCCCACACGTCTACCCCGAACTGCAAGCCTAAGGGCTCAAGTCACCGCACCTTGACACTATCCGCTTTGGGCGGCACTGAATCTCCCTAACAGTTTTAGGTTGCGTCACAAGGACGCGTCATGGTGAGGAAAGCGCCCCTTGTACATGCGAGTTCTGGGGAAATTCAAACCACACCTCGTCACTATCACATAATCGAGAGGTATGCCTAAAGTCAAAGATGTCACATCACTAACCCATACAATCCAAGGGTCCCGCTCCAGTAGTCACGGAGAAAAGCCACAGACTACACTAGTATAAAGGAATGAGTCTGAAAGGAGTTGTCGGGTAACCCACTTTCCAGCCCCGCTAGAGGGTAAACTTTAAGCGGTCGTCGGGTAACCCACTGCCCAGTCTCTGCTGGAGGGAAAACCCCAAGAGGTCGACAGGCAAACCACTGCCCAGCCCTGCTTGAGGGTAAACCTGGAAGAAGTCGACAGGAAACCCACTACCCATCTCTGCTGGAGGGTAGACCTAGAAGAAGTCGACAGCCGACCCACTGCCCAGCCCTGCTAGAGGGTAGACCTGGAAGAAGTCGACAGGCGACCCCCTTCCCAGCCCTACTATAGGGTAGACCTGGAAGAAGTCTACAGGCGACCCACTGCCAAGCCCTACTGGTGGGTTGACCTGGAAGAAGTCATTGGGTGACACACTGTCCAGCCCTGCCAGAGGTTAGACCCTAAAGAGTCGTTGGGTGACCCACTGCCCTGCCCTGGTGGAGGTTAGACCTGCAATTGGTCTGATAACTCAGCACTACAACTAACATCACCAGGTGTTACCAACATCACTATCATGCCTTGGTTCGGAGTACGTACAAAGATTCCTCCAACTAATGACCCTTTCATATTTCCACATCTAATAAGATCATGTAAGAGGCTCTTCTATCTTGAACAGATTAAACCGTTGTAATCCTCGTGAAAAAACACATGAGATAGTTTACTTACTCACTAGAAACGGGCTCCCAATGAAAACGTTACTCGATGCTGCTTTACGCCCATACGGTGTCTTGTGGGGCCCACACCTCGGTCCTTATAGAGGTTGAGTGAACTACGCCATCGCGATGCTCTCATAAAAACACGCTGAAACGACTATTCATACGCCCCAAACGGACACCTGATGAAAAATTAGAAGTATGCTACACACAGCTTAAGAGATGGCTCATGGGGCCCACGCCTCAACTCCAGATTCAATGCCTGACCCCCCGGTCAATTTCACCTCAATTCCAGGATCACAATGTCGTTGACGATGCCTAAAACGGACTCCATATGCAGAAGCTACAACTCCCCAGGTTATATGGAAACGGGGCCCTATGGGGCCTACACCTCGAGCACAAATTTAGGCGAGTGGATTGCGTCATTGCAATCCCCTCAGAAAAGTAAACGAGATTGACTAATCTCTTGTCCAAAATGGACACTCGATAAAGTATCTGAAATTATTCGTCAACGACCAATACATCCCTCATGGGGCCCATGCCACAATCTCAGTTTAAGCACTCAAAAGTTATCTCAAAAGGACCTCACTTTCTCTAGGGTCACAAAGCCTCTAACGACACATCAAACAGATTTCAGATGTGGATGCAACATCTGACGGAATATTCCACCAATAATAATAAATATTTTTATTATTATTAAAAATATCATTTCACACAGAGCACCTTTATAAATGACCCTTTAAATTTCCCGAGACAATTTCAAAAGTGGCAGCTCGGCCCAAGCTCCGTGTGGCCGCAGATGGCGCTCAAAAATGAATCACCATTTAGGAGTTATGGAGAATTACTGATTTAATAAAACAAATATTAAATCCAATTAAGTACAGGAATTTCAGGCATCCCAACACCGAGACTGAATTAAGTATCAGATATTGGACTCGAAAATATTGTCTCAAGGTCCAAACCACACTCCCACAGACGACCCCCTAAATAGTGGTCGCATGGGGGAGTTATGAACCAAAATAATGTTTAATAAAATAATAATAATAATATCATTTTCTATTATTATTATTTATTATTATCTTGTTTTTTTAAACATTCAATGAAGTCACCCCCTTTGTTTTTTTCCACGCGTTGTCCCACATTCCTCTCCTTTTTTTACTTATTCTCTCTCCAATCTCTCTTTCCCCCATGCCACCTTTCAGTTTTTTTCCTAATCCTTGTCTTCACGCAGCTCTTCCATTCCCTCATCGTCAACACCAACCACACGACCTGGGTCACCCCTCCTGCTCAGCCCCAGCCTCCTGTCATCTAACCTCCCCACACTGGCCCGATGGCTCTGCTAGCCGACTCTGGCGGCACACGGTCACCCCGCCGTGTCTCCCAGCTGACGCCCTGCCAGACTACTCCCAGGCTGCTCACATCGGCCAGCCACGCCCCATCCGTCCCGCTTCACACCACCAGGCCGACCAGCCTCGACACACCACCACGTCGACCAGGATCAGCCTCTACAACCCCTTGTGCACCACCACAAACTGAAACTCTCAATCTGGGTTTAGATCTGTTCCAAATCTCTCGTCAAACATTATCTCACCTCAAATGTGGTGTTGATCCCAAACCCGTATCCTTGGAATCAGATTGTTCATAAATATTTGGTTCCACAATGATTTAATGTTTGACACTTGTCCAATTTTTCGACACAAAGAATGCCAGTAATGAATGAACTAAAAATTTATGATGAGATAAAAGAAGGATTAAACATCTCTAATTAATGAAAACAATTAGAAATGGAACCACCGATTTGATATTTGATCCGTGAATTAATTTAAAAGAGTTCAATCTGCATTAATATCAAAATCAGAATGGAGATGCAATAAAAAATGAAGGACCTACTTGAATTAGGATCTGTTCTTCATTGAAAACATGTCTGTTTTTCTTCCGTTGTCATCCACCGAAGTTCTGTCGACGATTCTTCCTCAATCGAAAGCTTCGTTGTCGATCATCCAACAAAGAGAGTAGAGGGGATGATGGGAGGTTGGAGGAGGAAGAGAGCATGGGAGGATGGGTGTTTCTTGGGAGAGGAATGGGAAGGGTTTTTCCATGGAGAGGGTGGGGGAAGAAGAGATTAAATAAAGGAAATTAATTAAACCTTTAATTAATTAAAAACTCATCCCAATTTAAATCCGTGTCCGAAACCCGAAACGTAGTGAAAGTCAGGTCACGCGTAGGGTAAAAACCACCTCCCGAGAACAACGGTGGTCTATGAATTATAATCAGAGGTTCCGTTCGAATGATATAAAATCTAACATCCTAACTACTTAATTACGAAAACGCCCCTCGTGGCGTTTCTCAAAGAGGGCCCGCGCCCGTGAAAGTTACACCCCTCCTAGAGTAAACGGAACACTCCAGACTCAATGGTGCCATCAATTTTACAATCAGAGCTACCGTTTACAAGTTACATGCATTTAACCATTAAATGAATAAATGAATAAATTAATTATTTGTTTAATGTTCCGCTAACGGGCGGGGGGTCCCAACGTCACGCGCCGACATGTTCTATGTCATTCCTGGGGTAAAAACCCCATTTCAAACCCATTCGTACTCTCAGATTAAGGATTTGAAATATCGTTTAGTAGTTATCCTATTTATTTTGCTTGCCCAGTGTGAACGCACTGAAAATTTAATTCCAGCCACACTGGGGCTTGGAATCGCATGCTGTCTGAAGCGGCTGCTCTGTAATAACATCAAGAATATTTCAAATTATTTTATAGCCAAAATTGGGTTCTTTTATCATTACCTCCATCATTTTTTTCGTCACAGAAAAGCAAAACCAAGGAACAACTCAGGGTACTAATCCCTCACCTGGCTCTCCCAAACCTAGAAGAACTATTGCACATCCCTGCGTCACCGCACACAAACCAAAGGATTTGATCTGTTCACACGAGGTATGCCCTTGACGATGACGTGCATAGGATCATGCACACTTCTTCTCATGTAAATCAGGTGGGAGACTTCATGCACCCAAACTAGCCATTGGGTTTAGGTTAAGGCGGTAGGGAGCCTCAACATCCCTTCACACAAACTCAAATGTCCCGAAGGACCTCAGGGGTATCTCACCTCCCTGGTCGAACCTCTACGTCGCACGACACGACTAGAGTCACCGATTGGACCTTGGACAAAGACTGGGTATTCCCACCTTCAGAATATCTATATGGTGAAACACACAAGGATATCCGGTCACGAAAGGTTACATAGTCAATGTCCCACAACCTAGACTCTCTTACACACTCAGAAAGTGATGGAGTCGACACCATCGAAAAACAGAAAAGGTCCCATGCCTTCTACCTTTCCGACATAGGGTTACACCAATGCCCCGTGTCACCCTGGTATCACCTCAAGCAAGGAGAAGGGAGAAATGCATTTCAAACACAGATTCTAACAATTCTACTACAAAAAGTAGAAGATCCATAAAGCGCACCTCTTATCATCTCATGCTCTGCAGGATCATAGACATCCAAATCTCGCAATTGTCAATGCTCCGAACTGTCAGCTCCTGGAGCCTGACGTGGACCACCTAGTAGTGATGGAAAGACCTCGTAATGTTTTTACCCACTACCAAATCCCCCCACTCCTCCGCTAGCATCACCTCTCTGGGTGCTACTCAAGTCACGACGCTGCCTCTGCCGTGGTGGTGCACCTGTTGCATGCCCGATATTCTCAGCATGCCTGGTCTGGCAATCCCATGCCAAGTGACCTCGCCCATCGCAAGAATAACATCAACGCTCTCCGGGATGCACCGGTTCCATCCAGTGCCACGGTGATGTACGACCATGCCCCTGAGTCCGATTATCGGAAATCCACCTGCGTCGAGGTTCTATCAGCTGATGCCCGCTAGCTGCAGCAGACGTCTCAGCTCTATCGATCCTGTTGCCACCACCAATTGTAGAATGCGACAAGAAGCACTATGTCACCAGCACTTGCTCTAGCACCCCGAAATAAGTTGGAATTCCCAAGGGTACTATGACAACAAAAATCTCTCTGTGGAGACCCTTCTCAAACTTCCACGCTCGGAAGTTGTCTTCATGGACCACGTCCGGGTAAAAAAGGTGCACGGTCTGTGAAACTAGTCGCATACTCAGTCACCATCATCCCTCCTTGCTGAATCTGTAGGTGCTCCTGGATATGAGTAGAGCGTAAGAAGGAGAGGTAAAAATCCTCATGAAACAGCGGCTAAAAGTCTCCCCATGAATGTGATGAATCATAAAGAAACTAATTCACCAGACTCCACCAACACCCAACTTCTCTGTGGAAAAGGCTGGCGGACAAAGCCACCATAAGATCTGTCAGTGTCGGCACATGCCTGAAAAGGTGTACCACTGTCCCAAGCCAAACCTCTGGTGCCTGAGGGTCTGGCTCACCACTGAACCTCAACAGTCTCTGCTGTTGGAACTCACGAAGCACGCTCAACCTGCGCTCAAGCTCAGTTTTCTCTGTTGATGTTGTCTGCTGCTCACCAGGCGAGGGTGCTGCTACCTGACCAGCCGGAGAAAGGGACTCACATGATGGGTCCGGGACTGAGGCCTCATCACTCAAAGGGTCATCGTCACGAACCAAAGATGGTATCCGGGATGGATGGATTTTCCGAGGGATCCTGAATGTTATCAAGGAGCTCCGCGATCAGATGATCATATATGTATATAACCATAACAACAATGGGGAGCTGACTCAAGAAGGACAGTCAAAGACTCAATCCTATGTGACGCACAAACCAATTTTTCCTTGTAATGGGTGTCTCAACATGCCGAGTCAACAAGCGGGTTATTAGGGTCCTGGTGAATGGATACGTCGGCCACCGCACCATCACTGGACTCCCTGGCCTAAGAGCTGCTCTTGATACACGTTGACACTTTTGCCCTAGATCCTAACCAATTCTTTTTTAGGGATGTCCGAACAACGTCCCAAGGAACGAACAACCTCTGATACCACTTTGTCATGACCGGACCCTACTGTAGGCTCTATCCGCAACTACCCCATGCCTGCCTCCATAGGCCAGGGGCTGGCGAAAAGCACCGAAGGATAAACAACTCGGGGAGGCATTTGCCTAAGTACTTGTACACACACACGCAGCCCACTCAATGCATAAGTGAAGAGTAAAATGAAATGAAAAGTACCAACTTCTATAAATAATCCACAAAAATGTGCATCGACCTCTAAACAGTACAAAGAAAGTGGTGAAGGTAAATTGAAATGAAAAAGGAAAAAACACGCGCCCAACCAAAAAAGTGACACAACCTGGAAACGGGTAAAAAAAGCACAACATCTGGGAGGGTCCCTCAACTGGAACCCAAATATGACCACCGTATGCAGTGCAAGCTCCCAAACTCCTAAGCTCCTCTAATGTCACGATCGACCTATCCATCATCTTCAAGGTCACACTATGTGCGGGCAATGCCCAAGCAGGGGTTAGTATAAAAATACTCAGTAGGATACCCCAAAAGCTCGAGGGAGAAAAAAAGTAGGTACCGAAGAGTGAGCTGTAGATCGAATAGGGAATAGTAAAGGAGTATAATAGATAGTGCAGTAAAGAGTACAACTCAACCCAACAAGTGGAAGGAAGTAGACTCATCATAACACAAGGAGCTAGGAATGGTGAGAAGATGAAATTACCGTCGAGCCTTCTCTACCTATAGTAGGAGAGTAGACTCATCCAACCATGAGAAGCTAGACACAGAAAGCACGTGGCATAACCCACATGTCATTGCCTCTCCTAGAAGGAGAGTAACCAAAACCCAAGAAGTGGGTACTAGAACAAGGTATATACATATCCATATTCTCAACAAGAAACCCAAAAAAGATCATAAGGGGATCTCGATCCCGTAACTCAGCCCAAGAAAGTGAGTAGAAAATAGTCTCATAAGTAAACACCATCTATGCTCAGCATCCCACACGTCTACCCTGAATTGCATGCCAAGGGGCTCAAATCACCGCACCTTGACACTATTCACTTTGGGCGGCACTGACTCGCCCGCACGGTTTTAGGTCGTGTCACAAGGACGTGTCTTGGTGGGGAAAACGCCCCTCATACTTGAGAGTTCTGGGGAAAGTCAAACCACCCCTCGTCACTACCACACAGTCGAGAGGTCTGCTCAAAGTCAAAGTTGTCACATCACTAACCCATACAATCCAAGGGTCTTGCTCCGATAGTCACAGAGGAAAGCCACATACTAGCCTAGTAGAAATGACTAAGTTGGAAAGGAGTCGTCGGGTAACCCACTGCCCTGCCCCGCTGAAGGGTAAACCCTCAGTGTTCGCCGGGTAACCCACTGCCCAGTATCTACTGGAGGGTAAACCTGAAGAGGTTGACAGGCGACCCACTACCCAACCCTGCTAGAGGGTAGACCTAGAAGAAGTCGACAGACGACACACTACCCAGCCCTGCTGGAGGGTAGACCTGGAAGAATTTGATAGGTGACCCACTGCCGAGCCCTGCTAGAGGGTAGACCTGGAAGAAGTCCACAGGAGACCCACTGCCCAGCCCTGCTAGAGGGTAGACCGGGAAGAAGTCTTCGGGTGACCCACAACCCAACCCTACTAGAGGGTATACCCTAAAGAGTCATCAAGTGGCCCACTGCGCAGCCCTGCTAGAGGTTAGACCCAAAAATGGTCCGAGAACTCAACACTGCAACTAACATCACCAGGTGTTACCGACACCAATACCATGCGTTGGTTCGGAGTACGTACAAAGAATCCTCTGACCAATCTACCTTTCATACTTCCACATTTAATAAGATCATGTAAGAGGCTCATCTATCCTGAATAGATTACACAGTTGTAATCCTCATGAAAAAACAGGCGAGATAGACTACTTACTCCCTAAAAACAGGCTCCTGATGAAAAAGTTACTCGACGCCGCTTTACGCCCATACGACGTCTCATGGAGCCCGCACCACAGTCCCAATAGAGGTCGGTCAAACTATGCCATCATGATTCCCTCAGAAAAACATGCTGAAACGACTATTCATACACCCTAAACGGACGCCTGATGAAAAAGTAGATGTATACTTCACACAGCTTAAGAGATAGCCCGTGGGGCCCACACCTCAACTCCAGATTCAACGCCTGAAACCACCCCGATCAATTTCTCCTCGATTCTAGGGTCACAATGCCGTTGGAGGTGCCTAAAACAAACTCTTGATGCAGAAGCTGCAACTCCCCACGTGATATGCAAACGGGGCACTGTGGGGCCCACACCTCGAGCCCGAATTTAGGCAGGTCGATTGCGCCATTGCAATCCCCTCGGAAAAGTACACAAGATTGACTAATCACTTGTCCAAAACGAACACCCGGTAAAGTAGCTAAAATTCACCGTCAACGCCCAATATGGACATTGTGGGTCCCACACCACAATCTCGGTTTAAGCGCTCAAACGTCATCTAAAAAGGACCACCCTTACCCTAGGGTCAAAACACCCCTCCAGAACATCAAACAGATTTCGAATGTCAACGAAGCGTCTGACCAAAGATTTCACCAATAATAATAAATATTTTTATTATTATTAAAAAGATTGTTTCACATGGAGCTCCTTTGGAAATGACCCTTTAAATATCCCGAGAAAATTTCAAAAGTGGCAGCTCGGCCCAAGCTCCGTGTGGCCGAAGATGACGCTAAAAAAGGAATCACCATTTAGGAGTTATGGCGGTTTACAGATTTAAGAAAACAAATATGAAATCTAATTAAGTACAGGCATTTCGGGCATCCCAACACCGAGCCAGATTTAAGTATCAGATATTGAATTCGAAAAGACCGTCTCATGGTCTAGACTACACTCCCGCAGACAGCCACCTAAATAGATGTCGCACGGGGGAGTTATGACCAAAAATAATGTTTAACAACAAAATAATAAAAATATCATTTTATATTATTATTATTTACTATTATCTTGTTTTTTTAAACATTCAATGAAGTCACCCCTTTGTTTTTTTCCACACTCCGCCCCTCATTCCTCTCCCTTTTTTACTTCTTCTCTCTCCAATCTCTCTTTCCCCCATGCCACATTTCATTTCATTTTATTTTTTTTCCTAATCCTTGTCTTCACGCAGCTCTTCCTTTCCCTCACTGTCAACACCAACCGCACGACCTGGGTCACCCCTCCCACTCAGCCCCAGCCTTCTGTAGTCCGACCTCCCTACACTGGCCCAACAGCTCTACTGGCCTACTTCGGCGGCACATGGTCGCCCCACTGTGTCTCCCAGCCGACGCCCTACCAGACTACTCTAGGGATGCTCGCATCGGCCAGCCACGCCCTAGCCGGCCCACTGCACACCACCATGCCGACCAGCCACCTCACACCACCACATCGACCAGGATCAGCCTCTACAACCCCTTGTGCACCACCACAAACCTAAACTCTCAATCTCGTTTTGGATATGTTCCAAATCCCACGTCAAACATTATCTCACCTCAAACGTGGTCTCAATCCCAAACTCATATCCTTGGAATCAGACCGTTCATCAATGATCGGTTCCACAATGATTTAATTTTTGACACTTTTCCAATTTTTGGACACAAAGAATTCTGGTAATGAATGAACTAAAAATTTATGAAGAGATAAAAAAATGATTAAACATATCCTATTTCAGAAAACAATTAGATATGGAACCATCAATTTGATATTTGATCTGTGAATTAATTTAAAAGAGTTTAATCCACATTCATATTAAAATCAGAATACAGATTCAATCACAAAGAAAGGACCTACTTGAATTAGGATCTGTTCTTCGTTGACACCATGTTCTCTTTTCTTCCGCTGTCATCCGCCGAAGTTCTGTCGTCGATTGGTCCTCAATACAAATCTTCGTTGTCAATCTTCCAACAGAGAGAGTAGAGGGGATGATGGGAGGATAGAGGAGGAAGAGAGCATGGGAGGAGGGGAGTTTCTTGGGATAGGAATGGGAATGGTTTCTCTAGGGAGAGGGTGGGGGTAGAAGAGATTACATAAAGGAAATTAATTAAACCTTTAATTAATTAAAAACTCAACCCAATTTAAATCCGCGTCTGAAACCCCAAACGCAGTGAAAGTTTTGTCACGCCTACGGTAAACAACACCTATCGAGCACAACGGTGGTCTCAGAATTTCAATCTAAGGCTCTGTTCGACAGATATAAAATCTAATGTCCAAGACCACTTAATTACGAAAACGCCCCTCATGGCGTTTCCCATAGAGGTCCCGTGCCCGCGAATGTTACACCCCTTATAGGGTAAACGACACACTCTAGAATGAACGGTGGCATTTATTTTCCAATACAAGCTACCGTTTAAGAGATAGTTGCGTTTAACCATTAAACAAATAAATAAATAAATTATTTATCTATTTAATGTTCCGCTAAAGGGTGGGGGTCCCAACATCCCTCACCGACATGTTCTATGTCATTATTGGGGTAAAAACACCATTTCGGAACCATTCGTAATCTTAGATTTAGGATCCTAATTACAGTTTAAGAGCTATCCCATTTATTTTTCATGCCCAATGTGAACGCACTGAAAATTTAATTCCGGCCACACCGGGGCTTGGAATCACACACCGTTTGAAGGAGCTGCTCTGTAATAACATCAAGAATATTCCAAAGAATTTTATAGAAAAAACCGGTTTCTTACATAGTTTTCTCACTTTTAGATTTTATATATGAAAAAATAAAAATCTTATTTATAAGAGGGACATAAAATTTTACTTTTGTTGAAATTTCGATTTTTTCTCATAAAATCCATATTTTAATGAAATGTGAAAAATATTGAATTTCAATTCAAAACTCCATTTTCATATAATTTATTTATATATAAATATTGTAATTTTAAATGGTTTTAATGTATAATTGGATTATGTTTTTATCATTTAATCTAAATTTGGTCATTATTTGTAATTTAACATTTTTATTGGGAATAAACAAATTTTAATCTTTTGATAGTTTTTTACTTCTTAAAAACAAGATTTTTTGGTTTTGACAACAAGATTTAATATTGAATTAATGTCTTCCAATTCTGTGTTTTGAATTTGGAAAAATGGATTCCATATTTTTATAAATTAGGCCCAAATTTTGTAAATAATTCCCCTTTATTTTTTGACATTATGAATAGTAACTTAAGAAATTATTTCTATTTACCATGGTTAAAGGGTATATCTAGTAAATATGGGTAAAAAATTATAGTAAAATAAAACAACACAAAAATGCATCTCAATCCAATTTATGATATATTTTTGACCATGAGAATCCTTGGGTTGATTTTAGGACCCCATGGAGCCACTTGGGTGAGATAATGACATGTTATAATGATTAATTTAAAGTAAACAGAAATATAACCTAAACATATATCTATTACTAAAACAATTTTAATATACGGTTATATAACAGATCACTATGAATACAAATATTAATTATAAATAGAAATCTATTTCCTACATCATCTTATTTTATTTATAATTTTTAGACATTAAATAAATACATTTATTTTTAACACAATTATGATTCAATGATTACTTTATTAACGAAATATTCATATAAATGATATTATAAATATTAAAACAAAGGTGATTTGAAAATTTTGATTCTACTCAAAAACATTTTGGATGGCATTAACATGTTAGGGATTATTTAATGCAATTTTTAGAACGAATAAATTTTTTATGACTTTAAGAAAAATCATTTACTAAATAGTGTTAAAATTGTCATAAATAAGTGTTTTAAAACAAATATATTTTATTAAATGATAAAATAGTCCTAAAATTCCAAGATTTTTCTAACTGAAATTTAAAATGTTAAAAATGTCATTATTTATCCATTGTTATTCTCTTGGAATTTTTTTGTAACTATAGTAACCATATATTTTTAAACTATAAAAAGGTATGGTAAGAGTTAATGTTTTTAACAAAGGGTTAACACTAATTGATAAGGTAAATTTTGTAACATAAACTAGTCGAGAACCTATTGTTTGAGATGATTTAGACACATAATCATGTTATTCACAGAAAATATTACTTTGGAACTATTATAATCATAAAATAAATATTTAATAAAATAATATTCTAATACATTTATAAAGTCCCCTATTTCCTCTTATAAAAGGTCACCACCTCTACCCAATTACTCAAACCCCTCAAGATCCTTGGCTCATCAAAAATTTTCTAAAATAATCATACATTATGCATAATTTATTTATAAAATCCTTACATAGGTGAGAAAGAAACTCAAGGAAACCTTTGTCTCAAATCAATAAGCATTCATCGATTTAGAGGTAATGTCGTCTCTCTATCTCCTTTCATTTATTTTCCTTATTTAACCCCCTAACAACTCATTATTAAAATATTTATATAAGAAACCTAGTATCAAATATTTACTATGATTTTTTTGGATATGGGTTTGAACTACACTTACAGGCACCTCTATCAAATGGATATAGAACATACTATTTCTGTATTTAGAAACTACTGCCTCAATAAATGATGATTGTTCAAATTTTCTCCTACCACATCTCATAGAAACCATTATGATAGAACTGTAGTTATATATGATATATATTTAATTCATATTTTCTTTAATAATCTATAATTTTTTTATATCATGCCTTTATGCATTCCATAATGTGTAAATATGGTAATTTCATTTGAGGAAGTGTGGACTACCCCCCTCAAAGTGATATGACTCAATCAAGACATATATAGAAAGTAAAAATAATAAAAATAATGAAATTATATAACAAATATAACATAGATAATACAATGAAATTATAGTATTCCTATGTGTAATTTATTTTCCATTCCTTTAATATTACATGGACATGAAAGTTGCGTTAATGCATACCTATGACCTATCCTATCCATGAATGATGCTTTTAATTTCTAATAAAATAATTTATAGACTATTATAAATACATATATAATGGATATAAATTGTATTTAAATCATGATAAATATTCTTGAGATGATGTAATTTTACCATATGGATATTTTACATCACAACGGGTTCATTTACGACTCAAGTACAGAATATCGAAAAAATGAATGATATGAACTACAATAATTATGTAATTGTTATAAAATTATAACAAGTAATATAAAATGAATAAATTAATTGAAAAATGTTCTAAAGTATCTAAAAATTAACCTAATATTTTTAGTCAGTAATATAATGAATGAACGAGACAAGTCAAATTCGAGGTAAGGGACTTTATCTCAATCTTCTTTCATTGATGAATATTTTGAAGTTATAAACCTTTATTATCATAAATGGTGTAAATAAAACCATTTTTTCATGTCATATCATGAATTATTATATTTTACAGACATTTAATATTTTGTTTAATGTTATTCTTAAATGATTTTTATTCAAGTGTTTATTATGTCATAAGAGACTCTTTTAATAAAACATCATTTTAAATGTTTTAATGATTAATAATTATAAAACACTATATTTCATGTCTATGTATTAAAAAAGATTTTCATGAATTTATTTATATTTAATTTAATGTTTTAAATTTTCAATTTGTTTGAAAAGTTTAAAATTGGTATGGGACACTTTGATTCAAAATTCTCTTTATTAAAATTTTTAAATGGTTTTGGAAATGGATCAAGTATTTAAATATCTTGAAATGATTTATTGTGATTTCAAAAAGAATTTTATGAGTTAAATCTTAATAATTGATATCATTTATTTTTTATGATTACATAATGGTTATTGGACATTTTTAAGGTGGTTATGTGATAAACTATTGATGGGTAATTATTAGATAAACTAAAGACGAGTGGTTCTGTGATAAACCAAGGATGGTTGGTTATGTTATATCCTCCATTGAGTTGGGTATGGATATTAGTTGTATGGATATTCCATTTAGTGATATGTGTGGAAGTTGACCATTTGGTAATTCCATTTATGTATGTTTATGTCCCATATTACCTTTATATGGTTTATATTTCTTTCTATGGGATTTATGGTAACTTTTTTGTTACAAAAAGGTAATAAATGAGATTAAATTAAATGAAGTATATTTAATTCTTCATAAAAGTGAAAAGTATTACTTTATGATAAAGTGTTCTTAGTTTACATGTTTTCAGAATAATAATAATTTTTATTCCTTATGTATCCCTTAGTGATATTTATATGCAAATCCCATTTTTAGAAATGTTTTCCACAATACATAAAGAATAATAGAGTCGAGGATGGGATCCTAGAAAATTCATGTTGTTTAAACACTTAACAAACCATGTTTCTTTTTAAAAAGTTATGGTTTTAGGAAATAAATGGACCGTGGCTAAATGTGTCTACTTGTAATATTTATGTTTTTATGTATGAGTTATGACCTAATTATCTTAAACCCTAAAATAGAAAAGAACTTCAATGTGAATTAAAAGTCAAATTTTTGTCTCATTTGAAGATTATGTAATGTTTAAGGATGAGAACATATAGTTGGTATTAGAGGTCGGTTTATATAATATTAGAAGTTATGATGTAATCTAGGTGTAGTTTAGAGATCATTTATATATAGAAGTTTATTATCATATTGAAAATGAGGGAGGATTATGGTAATTTAGTTATATTTGAAAAAGTCCTAACATAACTAAGATATAATGAGGTTGATGGATTTGAGTGTTATAAAAATTTTAAGTAATTATATTTTCTCTACAAAGTATTATACTTTTAATAATTCATTTCATGTTTATGTGATTTTCTTTTAACCAGATTAGTGATCATCATTCATGATGGATATAAAGAGATATTTCACAACATTATAAACCCTCTCCATTTATTTTATCATTAATATTATCACAAGAGATTGTTCGAATGATTTTGAAATCTTCTTGTGTATTCAAATCACATAAAAGAAATTATTTGAGTTATCCAACGTCTACACATTTATAAAACCAAGTTATTTGCAATTGTATCTTTTTCATTTGATTTCAAGATATCAACTTTTTCAAATCTACTGTAAAGTGAAATTACAGAAGAGGACTGGATATTTTCCTTTTGAAAGTAGGACGAGATGTCGAAATAGAAAGAAAACATCAAGAAGATTTTGATATCTGTATTCAAGGTATTATTTATATTTTTTATATATAAAGAATTAAAAATTATTGGATTTATATTTATAAATATTGAGGGTATTTGATCTATAGTAATGATGTATTTTTGAATAGGGTTGCGTTGCGTAGTTAATGGATTATGAATAATGATGAATGATTTAGATGCCTACATATAAAGAATTAAAGAGTTATGGTAGACTTAAGTATGATGAAATTTATATAAGGGATAATAACATTTTGGTAGTGTGAGTACTTTTTATAGATTATAATTATGATTTAGGTATCCTTATGTTTTCATAAAAATGATCGTTTACGTAGAATTCTCTTTAGTTGACATATTATTTATAACATTTATGGTTCGTATTATCTTTGACCTTTAGGTAATTATGGGTTATTAAATTTTTGGATTCAAAATGAAAGGGATGAGATAAAATTTTATGTTAAAAATTGTTATGGTTTTTAAGAATTTATCACATTTTTGAAATTTTATATTAATTATACAATTTATGAAGAAGGTAACCCATAGGATGCGTGAAAACTCATCGTGTCTGGAAAGGATATAGAAATAAAACCCACAACCAAAGGGAGATAAGGGAACATCACCTACAACTGGCCTACATGATGTCACTGGTTAGTATGTATTAATTTTTTTAGATAAAAGACTTGATTGAATAAAAATAATATGATTTTGGGATCTTCTGTTTTATCAAATGGATATCATTGGTATTGTAAAATGACTGGGAATTTTGTGATAAATGTTATTTGGGAACACATTCACTATTTTGGGAACTTGAAATGATTAAGGTAAATACAACACTATGTGATTTTAATGGATTAATAGTTGAATTATATTTTCAATGAATCTTTGATTTTATAGAGGACTTATTAATATTATGGTTATTTATGGAAGTTATTAACTTATCCTGGTGAAAATTTGATTAGGTTAATTGATTTGGTGTATGAGACATTAATAGTGTTTGATATTATCTGGATATAAGTGTAAAAATTTATCTTGGATGACTATGTTATTAAATCCTGCTAATTTTTGGGTTTCAATGTCAGTTTGGATTATTTTGAGGAATTTAAAGTATAATTATATATCTAATGCGATTTGGATATTTAAATTGAATTTTTTAGATCAAAAGTAGTTTTTTCTGTATATAAAGGTTTATTCTTTTGGAAAAATTATCTAATTTTATCCTAACATATTTGGTTTTGGTTAATTATTCAAGACAAGATGAATAGATATTTAATCATCTGATGTATTATGTGATTATCTAGATGTTTATTCTAGTGATTTAGGTGCGATCAAGTCATCTTGAATAGATTTTTTTTGGAGAAAATTGAGTTTTTTTGTAGAAATTTATTAAAAGATAAAAATATACTTGACATATAAGTATGATTCTCTATATTCGTATTCAATATCGTAAATAAAATCCTCATCATTATGAAAATGACCTTAAAACAAAAACTTTTTTTCTTTACTTTTCCTGTAGAAAAATTAACGACCTCTTAACCCACTACAAGTTTGTATTTTTCTGGTTGTTAACTTTTGTGTGTTCATGTTTTCTATCACTCTCTATTAGAACAAGATGGTCAGTTTTTCATACATATACAAGTTTTCCTACATGAAATCCTATTATGTGTTATTATGGGTGACCTTTTTACGTGTATTTATTTCATTTAAATAGGATTTTTAATTAATCCTTTTTCTAATGTGGGATTTCAATAAAGATATTTTTAAAAATTAGAACCCTTTTTACCAACCCCAAATTCAAATTGTGAGGATGTAATTTTTTTAATGGGGGGACGTAACATACAAGGTATTTATAGAATAATAAATTTAAATATCTATTTATATTTATTTACAATAAATTAATTTTACATTAAAGGGTGCACATTTTATGATATATTATATGAAATGCAACAATCGGTTTCTCTGAAATCCTATATTTCACATAACACTGAGTTATACCGAATAATAATAATAATATATTATTATTAATTTATATGGTAGTTAACACCTAGCCCTTTTATTGGAGGGAATGAAAATAATTGACTAAAATTTTATTACACATGATTGTTAAATGTTTTTACATTTATCCAATAAATTATAGTCTTAAAATGAGAATGAATGCAATTATAAGCATAAAATACTCTAAGATTTTTAAAAGGTCATCTTACCGCCTTTTGAAGGGGAACCCTTTTGAAATATAGTTTTTAAAAATTTTATATATTATATTTGACAAAATAAACTTCTTATTTAGAAGTGGGATAAAAAAATTTCCTTTGGTTGAAATTTTGAATTTTTTCGGATAAAATCAACATTTTAATGAAAAGTAAAAATACTGTATTTTAATTCAAAAATTCCATTTAATATAATTAATTTATATATTTTTATTATACTTTAATTTTTTTAAATTTTATTGGATTATGTTTTTATTTTTAATACAATTTTGGCCATTAGATGTAATTTCACATTTAAATTGGATTTAAACACATGTCAAACTTTTCATATATTTTATTTTATAAAAACTCGCTTTCTTGTTTTGTCAACATGAATTTTTCTTAAATCAATTTTTTCCAATTTTACATTTTTAATTTTTAAAAAATGATTCCATATTTTGATTATTAATGCCCAAATTATTTAAATAGGTCTCCTTTTTTTGGACATAATGAATGGTAATTTCGGTCATTATTTCTATTTACCATGGTTAAAGGTTAAGTTATGTAAATAAGGGTAAAAATGATATAATAATAATAATAATTATATAAAACTACCCTAAGACACATCTTAATCTAATTGAATGAGATATATCTGACCATGATCATCCTTGGGTCTATTTTACGACCTCATGGAGCCACTTGGGTGTGAAAATGACATGTTATAATAAATAATTTAATATATAGTGAAATATAACCTAAACTTCTGTCATTTACTAAAAAAAATTTAAAATAGGGTTTTATAATAGTAGTTATAAAGATAAAAACATTTACTACATCATGGTATTTTATTCATAATTCTTAAAAATTAAATAAATATCATTATTTATGACACAATGATGATGCAATGATTACCTTATTAATGAAGTACTCAAATAAATGATATTATAAATATTAAATAACTATAATTTGAACATTTTTATGACATCCAAAAACTGTATGGACGACATTAACATGCGAGGGGAGAGTTAATTAATTTGTTTCAAGGAATAAACTTGTTATTACTTTAACAAAAATCAATTACTAAATAGTGTCAGAATTGACCTAAATGAGTTGTTAAAACAAATACAATTTAGTTAAATGATATCATTGTCTTAAAAATCCAAGATTAATCAAACTGAATAATATAATTTTAAAACTATAATTAATATTCTTCTTGTGGTTCTCATGGAATTTTATAGTAACTATAGTAACAATATATTATGAATGTACAGGAAGACATGGTAACAGATAATGTTTTTAACCAAGGGTTAAAGATAAAGGATAAGGTTAATGTTGTGACTTAAACATGCCTAAAACATATTGGTTGAGAGGATTTATACCCAACCTTATATTATCACTTGAATATATCAATTTTTATATATTAAAATTCAAAAATAAATTTTTAATAAATTAAAATTTCATGACTATTCTAAAGTGCCCCCATCCCTCGTATAAAAGGACACCTCTTCTACCCACAAATTCAAACCTCTAAAGCCCCTTGTCACATCCAAAATCTACTCATATAATCTCCTAGCGTCCTTCCATTCCTCATAAAATCCTTAACATGGGTATAAGGAAACTCATGGATTCCATTTGGCTCAAATCAAAAAGAAGTACCCGATTTAGAGGTAACATCATCTCTCAAGCTCTATTCATTTATTTTTCTTCTCCAACACCCTAAACACTATTTATTACATTAATTTAAATACAAAACAGTATCCTCAATATACTATGATGTTTTTATGCAATTTATTTGACTTATACTAATCTACACATCCATCTAATGGATATAGAACACATTGTTTTTGTTTTTGGAGAAGTACTGACCCACGAAAGGATTAATGTTCAAATTTTCTCCCACCACATCTCATGGTGGTCATTCTGATGAAACTATATTTATATATGATATATATGATATTTTTATTTTCTCTAATCCTTTATGATATTTATTTAAAACAAATCTTTATGATTTCCATAATGTTTAAAAATGATAATTTCATTTGAGCTAGTGGGGAATATTGCCCCTCAAAGTAATAGGACTTGTTTATTCCATACACAGAACATATACAGTATGGTGTTAAGGAACATATGTAAAATAAATAACAAATATATTATACTGAAATTAAATTATACATATGTATCATTTAGTTTTCATTCTTCTAATATGACAAATAAATGAAAGTAGTACACATGCCTACGTATGGCATACCGTCTCCATGAATGATGTATTTAATTTCTCTCTCCAAATGTAATGGACTATTATAAATACATATATTATATATATAAATGATATTTTAATAATTAATAATATTCTTTAGATTATGGACTCTTACCACATGGAAAATTTACAACAAAACTATTTCATTTTTGACTGAATTGCCGAATATCCACGAAACAAATGATATGAGCATAACTAATTATGTGATTTTAATAACATGATAATAATTAATATTAAATGAATCATAAACATGAAAAAGTTTCAGAATCATGTATAAATTAATATATGTTTATTATTATGTAATATAACTAATAAACGAGACAAGTCTGATTCGAGGTAAGGGACTTCATCTCAATCTCCTTTCATTAAGACATATCTTGATGTTATGCAATTTTATTAACATATATAGTGTATATAAAAATAATTTGAAAAGTTATATCATGAATTTATATATTTTCATGATATTTAATGTTTTTTAATGTTATTACCTATTTATTTTTATTTATGTGTTTCTTTGTGGTAAGATACTCTTTGACTAGAATATCTTTCTAAATGTTTTATATACAAATTCTTCTAAAACTTTATATTTCATGTCCATGTTTTTGAAATGGTTTGTATGGATTTATTTATATGGACATGGATTCTTAAAAATGTTAATTTATTTCAAAATTTTAAAAGTGTTATGGGAATATTGGATTCAAAAGTCTCTATATTAAATGTTTTAAATGGTTTTGAAAATTGATTGAAAATTTATATATCTTGAAATGAATTATTGTGATTCTAAAATTAAATTATAAGAGTTAAATTTTGATAATTGAAGTTTTTTATGTGTTATGATTATATAATGGTACTTGGACATTTGATGTGTGGTTACGTGATAAACAAAATATGGGTGGTTGCATGACAAACCAAAGAGGGGTGGTTCCATGGTAAATCAAGGAAATGTGGTTATGTTATAAATTTGATGGATTGGGTATGGAATTGGGACACATGGCTATTAAATTTAGTGATATGTTTGGAATTTTATTGTATGGTTATTAAATTTATGTATTTTTATGTCCCATGTTACCTTTTTTATGTTAAATGTTTCTATCTATGGGGTTTATGGAAATATTTAGGTTACAAAAGGGTATGTAATAGGATTATTTTTACTGATGTATATCTACTACTTCTTAAAGGTCAAAAGTATTAATTTTTGATTAAGTATTCAAGGTTTACATAATTTATCAAGGCTAATTTCTTCATAATTTATGTATCCTTTACTATTATTTTTATGCGTATCCCATGATTTGAAATGTTTTCACAGGACATAAAGAATAATAGAGTTAAGGATGAGATCCAGGAAAAGTCATATTGCTTAAATATGAAAAGAACCATATTTCTTTTTAAATAATTTTTGTTTTATGAAAAAATGGATAGTCTTTAGATGTTAATACTTGTAATATTAATTTTTATATATGATTTATGATGTAATTCTCTAAATCCATTAACCTAAAAAGATCTTCAAAGTTAATTAAAAGTCAAAATGTTGACTTATCTCATGATTAAGTATAATTTTAGGGTGGGGAAATATATTAAGTTGAAAAAAGGTGGAAATTGGTACCAAAATTTTAATAAATCAAGAATCAATAGAAGAGAATAAAATTATTGAGTTTTCTATAGAGATGGATATTAAGATTTCATCAAAGAAATAATAGTCCTAAAAAATCTTGAAATGTAATGAGATTGTTTCGATAATATCTTATCACTTGGTAAAATTAAACGATAATCCCTATTTAAGAAATGAAATTAAAATAAGATTAAAATATCATGAATATTATAAGATTCATTATATAACAACTCAATGGATGTATATACAACTCATAGGGAAATATTGGTATATAAATGGCATGTGACTCAAAGAATGAAAATTGAGACAAATTCATTTTACTGATTTGGTAACATTGGAAACATAATTCCCCAGATATAAATATAATAAATTGTATATTTAAATACCTATTAAGTTTCATTATAATAATTATTAAATACATACATGGGAATTATACACACCACCAAAAAGTAATGGGTGGGGAAAAATAATGCAACTAATATAAATAAAAAGTTAGATGAAATTCCCATACCTTTTGTCTTGACACTTTTTGTACTCAAACAAGATTCATCTATAATAAATTTAATGTTATTATAAATCGTTTGAGGGTGAATATTATAATATCTAATACCATATATATTATTTATTATGTTTTTACATTACCCACTTGTTAGTAATAATACATTACAGTTTAACTTCGGGTAATATTCACTTTTTTCTTCGCATGTCTCTTAATTTGTTATATCATTGAACCATATACTTGTATCATGATTCCAAGAATTTACACCATGATATATATAATTTAGATTAAATATATTTTTATTATAAAAACCTATTTAATATAGATTTATTAAATGGAATACATTGTTCATGGAGATGATATTTTGTTTGTACGTGTGAACATTTTTCCCGTTTTTATTATTATATTGGAAGAATGAAAGAAAATGAAATATTTTTATATTTATATATATAAATGTATATAGAATAATTAAATTATAATTATCATGTTATATATATCATACAAGTTCACCAAAACCATCCATAATACATTATATGTAGTGTGTGAATGAATAACTTCATTTTGAGGGGGCAGTAGTCCACAGTACTTCCAATGCAATTATCGTATAAATACAAAATGGAATGTATAGTGATATGTGTTCTAAAATAATTAAATAATATTAAATACATTATAAATATCATATATATTATATATAAATAGAGTTTCTATGATAATTCCCACAATGAGAGGTGGAAATAGAAAAATAAAAAATCATCGTTTTGTGAGGTGGTTGTTCGTCATACACATCAACAGTATGTTTGTTACCAATTAGATGGAGGTGTGTGTATGTTTAGGTTAAAAAATTATCATAAAAAATTCTTGCATAATGAATATACTGTTTTTTATAAAATTATGTAATAAGAATAGTATAGGGGGTGGAGAATGGAAATAATATAAAAGAACATAGGGAGTAATGTTATCTCTTAATTGGGTAACTCTTTTTGGTTTTCACCAAAGGGATTCCTTGGATTACATTATTACAGAGAGGATTATTCTAGGATGAGATGAGTAATTTTGAGGTTATATTTTTTAGGATCGTTTTCGATCCATAGTGGATTGAGAGGTGTGAATAAGTAGAATGATATGAGGCCTTTGGTAGTTGGGGATGAGTGGAACTCTAATAAATTTTGGGAAAGGCAATTCCACCTACGTTTTCCAATGTAATGTGGACCCAATAATGGAAAAAAATATATGAAATTGATGATATGGTCTATATATGGGCATAAAATTCATTTTGGACATCTTTATAGGTCATTTAGACCCTTATCGTTAAGGTTTAGACCTTAGTTATGCTTAATTTCACCTTAATCGATGCAATTAATTTTAATTACATTCAATAATATCTTGGTTAAAAAAATAATATAACCTTATTATAAATTATAAATTATTATAATTAAAAATATGGAGAACAATTTTCAAAAAATAAAATCACATATATAGAATAAATTAATTAAATTTTAATCTTGTAGTCGGGTCGACAATGCGAGATTTTAAGGTAAAAATGATTAGAATTTTAATATGTTTTTATATTAAATTTCAATGTTAAATTGATTCAAATAACACTCCTTGTATGTATTTATGAAAATATGATCTAAATAATCTTTTAAAAAATTTTAAAATGTAATTTAACATTATAAATAAATTAGATAAAAAAGCTGATTTTAAATAAAATTATGTATTTTTCACTATTCAGTAAGATATGAAACATCACAGAAAAATACCAAAAAAAATACCTAACACAATTATGATGTTCTATTTTAAAATATTGTTTTAATTTGGACATATTTAATCAATAAAATAGTTAAAAATTGGATTTTAAACGGGTTCTCCATTTAAAGGCGGTAAAATGGCTTAATTAATATATTGGTTTTATACATAAAATTGTGTTTTTCTTAACATATGTTTATAAAATATATTGAATGAATATCAAAAATATTTTATATAATAATATATATACCTCTTTCATTAATATCACTCAATATTTTTATTTAATTTAATATATTTTGGTAAAATAACTTTGGGTGTGAAATAATATTTTTCTTTATATTAAATCAGTTTTCATTTTCATTTATTATTATTTTGTTACTAATTAATTAATATTATTTTTGTTTAAACCATATATTTTCATAATTTATTTCAACCCTATCATAAATATAAATTCAACAGCTATTTTATATAAATTAATATATCATTATTTGGTAAAACTCAGTCTTTCGTGTTACATATAGAATCAAGGAAAGTCATTGTTGCGTGTAACGCAAGATAACCTCATTGTTCTCTATTGTGAACGATAAAATTTATATTTTGTGTAGTGAACTATAAAATTTTATTTCTTTATAACACCATCCAAGCATTGTGCTTTATCAAAAAACAAAATATTTTTTTACTGTTTTGTGAAATGAAAAATATCGAAAAGAATAAATTAATTCAGAACAAAAAAATTTCACCAAATCTTAGGGTATTACATTCCAAATCATTTTAAATTAATTTTCCTTAGAAATTTATTTGTGTTATCAAAGGTTTAATAATTTAAATTTGTTTTAATATAATCCAACACCATAAAAATGATCACAAAAGCTTCGTTTTAAAAATAAAGATGGATCTATAACAGTTAATCAGAGTAATACATAGACGGGTTTACATATAAGAGAACACTGGTAGAATGTGAAAACATAGACAGGGAAAAGAAATATAATAATCATGTTTTTGAGGAGAGGTATATAGAATATGTTCTAAAGAATGCTAATAAACACAAATCTATTTATCTGTGATTAAATAAGGGACCATTAAATTGATTGGGAAAAAGGTACTAGGATAAACCTTTCAGTTTCAATATCATTTCACTATACTTGAATAATTCTAATGAGACTTTATACTTACATTTTTTCATTCCTTTTTATTATAAAATACTCACCCTTTGTTCATGTCATGACTAATTTCCAATTCACATCTTTCTCCAAAAAATAAGGTGATTTATTCATCCATGAAGTAGTAACATATCATGCCATCCATGTTAACACATCCCATATCTCCTCTATTACCCAAAACACAAAATTCATAGATAGGGTTATTCAATATTCATAAACATTCATGCTATGAGATAATACTTTAATCACAAAAACTACATTCGAACATAAATATAAACAACCATTAAATTCATAACCTTATTACCCTTATGAAAGATGAAAATACAAAACATTTGAATGAATGTCATGAAATCAAACTTACATTGATTCTTAATATATCACAAGGTTTCTCTTGGGTTTCACATGCCATTTCACAAACCAACCCGGGTCAACGCAAAACCATTCACCTGAGCTAGTCCACGGTAAGGCTTAAAGGGTGTTCTTGATCCCCATGGGCAGGAAACTATTTTTAGGCATTCAATCTAACATGTGGGAATGTGTTGGATGATAAAAAACATAATTACATAAATTAGGACTAATAATAAAATGAAAAATAGCTTAAAAAAAAGAAAAATAATAGACTATACATACATCCCCATGACCTACTAGGTCACCACCCAACTAAAAACCATGTTCTCTATAATAGAGATCCAGTACTAACCAAACTAAAAATTGAATGTCAAACCTGTATATGAAAATATAGTGTAGGTGTGATCACTGAGATGAATAGTAAGAATGGAAAAATAAACCACAGCTGATGTCGTACCTCTAAAATGAAATCCTTTATTGACAATTTTAACATATGATATATAAAAGTATGGTTTTCCACTCTTTTAACAAAAAGTATAACAAGATTTTACATTTAAGAAAACCCGCATTTTTCTATTTCTTTTTTCTAAATAAATTAAAAAAACATATAAGTCATTATAATGAATTCTTTTATAATCCAACAAGTACATAAACATGTTCTTTATTATAAACGTCAATATAGAAGTGTAATTAGATCAAATAACCAAAAGTTCAATAAAATTAAGAAGAAACATATAAGTATGAAACTATGGGAATTTCATAAACATCCATAGAGTGATCCCTCGATGTACTTAGTTCAGAACCACCTACTGGCGTATGGTGAAGCCCCTAAGTCTATTACCCACTAGCTTCCCTAACCTGGCCTCACTAGTGGCACAACCCTCCTGGCCTAACAGAAAATCTAGGGGGAACCAGCCCATCTAATCATGTTTGAATAGAAACTGTCATTCGACCCCATAAAAGATTTCCTGTAACCTGTGGTGGTAATAATAATGTTCGTTAACAAGAAGTCCCTCACATACATGACTCAACTTACTTACCTTCATCACCCTTGACTACCCCAAACACGAACACCCTATACCATCACCCATAATTGGATATCCCTACTATAGAGGTTCCAACTATATATGTATATATATTTATAAACATGTGTACGCCATATCAACCAAGGGGCCAATCGGGCCATCACATCTCATGCAATTTTAAAAAATTTCACATGTCACTATAAGTTTCCAACTGGACCTCTAATACCATCATTCCAATATATGATAAAAAATATTTCAAAAAAAAAATTCACTTCAGAAAGCCATTTTCAATTCCAATTTAAAAAAACACACTTAAAAAGTTCTAAACAGACGTTCATGTCATATAATTGTCAAACCGCGATTTAAGATGCCAAAAAAGTTGGGTTTTTAACAACACAATTAAACCAATACTTTTTGTTTTGAAAAATAAACTTCACAATAAGAATATTTTATTAAACTTGTCTAAATCACTTAGGACTCTTTCATAATTAAAAAAATTGTAAACAGACTTGGACATGCTATCAAAATTAGTATGAATCTAATCTCTATGAGGTGCAAGAAATTTCAGCAAAAAAATATACATAACTACATATATAAACACCACATGAATATGTAAACGCAATTTTTTTTTAAAAATGCTATACAATCATGGAATTCAAATTCAAGGTGTAGGCATAGATGACCTACCCCAAAAGAAAGCAGACAAAGCCAGGACACTTAGGCTCTTAAAGATTCTGACAAAAATCTCCCACACCAGATCACACATATATTCTCATATATACATATATATATACCCTTATTCCAATGTACATAATCCCCACTCCATGAGGGAATAAGTATCAGGAATATATATATATATACATAGACATATGTGCCTATGTATGTGTGTGTGCGTGCACCAAAAAAGATCCACCAAATCTTTAATTTGTTAACATAGAGGGAACAAGACCAATAAAATACCAAAGAACCATTTAAAAGACCATGGTTTTAAAAGAAAACCATTTTAAAATATCGTCTTCATCTGAAAACACACCCATGTGGCACTTAGTGTACCCATTGGTGTGCCGACATGCAATGGCACACCAAATCATATAAAGAGTCCTTAAAATCACTTCCACATAAACACCAATTTCAACAAAAGTGAATCCAATCTTCCATATAATTTATAAAACAAGAACATACCCATTTTAAAATCATACAACCCTTTTTAAAACATTTTACAAGAAATCTATGGTATGAAATTACAAAATTAGACACACCAAACCAATTTTACGATCAAACAAATACCATTACTCAAATGTACACCATACAAAACACATAAAAAATAAATATACAGAAAACATAAAATTGGATAATAATTTCACCAAAAATCCCCAATTTCACAATATAATAGAATTTTCATTTAATATAAACACCTTAGGTACCTTAACTAGACATTTCACACAAATCAGTTTGAAAATATGTTTTTGATAAACCAAACCAACTCCAAAATTCTATACCAAGATAAACATGGGTTCCATAAAGGTACAAACCAAATTCATAAATTTAATTAAAATGGAAAACATCAAATTAATGACTTAGGAAATTAATACTTTGAAACACATACCAAAAATCAAGTGCAGACACAATAGAACATCAATGGAAGGAAGAGAAAGATGTCACAGACTGGCCAAACACAATAAAAATTGAGAAAAACACACAAATAAAAACCCCATCATTAGGGTTTGTCCAACTCAAAGATAAACCCCCAAAAAAATGGAGAACAAAAAACTTTTTGGGAGAGGATAATAGTGAAGCAGATGGAGGAGCTATGCAGGGGAGGCCGAGTAATAGGGACACGGTGCAATGAGGCACGTCAGGATGGGCTATGTCGGGTTGGTAGCACACACATGGGAGACAACTAGGATAGGGGGTCATGTGCACTGGTGGGAAGAGAGAGTTCCAGTCAGGTCACTAGAACCGGAGGGGTGAGAGGAGGCCGGAAAGAAGGGGGTGAGGATGATGTAGGTCATCGGCGTAAGGAAATCATGGAGGGAGCTTGTTTATGGGTCATGTAGGGAAAAATATAGGGGCTTAGTTCATTGTAGGTTGAATGAACAATGGGGGGGAAGGGGTAGCAGTATGGAATGGGGGTGTTTTAATTAAATAAATTATCTACAATAATAATAATAATAATAATAATAATAATAATAATAAAGTTAATATTAGTAATAACATAATTATAATAATAATAAAAATTATAATTTTATCTATTTTTTTTATTAAATGAATTAATATTAATATAAAATTTATAATTTTCTTAATAATAATAATAAATAATTTTAAATAATCACAACTTTAATATTAATTTAATCATAAAAATTTGAAGAACACATTCAATGACCATTTCATATTAATTAAATAATTAATGGAAATAATAACACTTCTAATAATAATAATAATATTATTATAGTCTACATCATAATAAAAATATTATTAGTATTATGGAGAAACATTTAAACCATTTTAATTATTATAAAATTTTATTTATTTTAAACATTAGATAACTGCATGGGAACCTCGGCCGACCGCATGGTCACTGCCAACCGTGCAGTGCCAACGCACTAGTTTGAAACCCATTAATATTATTAAACGTAAAAACATTTAGACCAATGCTCAACTGGAACCTTGGAGAGGATATCTAATTCAAATAAAAAAATAAAATAATCAATTTAAAAGGTTTGGGTTCTGACAATACTTCCCACCACAAAACTTTCTACCCCTAGAAAGTCACTAAGCTAACAGTTTACACAACTTGAGTCCATGACTGGAAAATAAAGAAGTATACCAAGAGCCTTGGGGTGACCATTCCAACACATGTCACACCAGAACAACTCATGAAGAAACCACATCAGAAGAATGTTGAGAGAATATGATTTTTTCTCCCCACCAAAATAATTACACTAACATGGAGGCCTAAAAAATTCATGCAAACCACCTTTGGGTGGGGGAATGCGGGAACTCCCAATAAGATCTAACCCAATTTCTCCACATGGAATGAAAAAACATCCTAGAGACTTAAATTTAATGATTGCTAAAAAAACCAACATCCTAAATATGAGAAATTAAGTTAACACCTCCCACACTGCCTGAATAAAATCCTCACCGCTCCTAGAGACTAGGGAAATCCTAGCCTGAACTCAACCCTCATTCTAAAAAATAATGGAACAAATCCACCACTAGAATTAAAACCAATAAAGTTAAAACCATCACACTATTACACTAGGATGGAGGAATCCTCAATAAAACTAAATCACACAAGATGAAAACACACGGAGATGCACATGAACTTCAAAAGGGCCCAAAAACACCACCCATTAATTTAAAAAAACAAAAAATTCCCCTAAATAAAATAATTATGACCAAAATAAAAATCAAAACACTTTTTTTATTCAGGTCCCAACACCCTTCAAATAATCAGAATGATTTAGAAACCACACTAACATAAGTTAAGACAACTTGAATTTAGGATGAACATACTCCTCAAACCCTGGACAAAAAAGGATGATCTTATGATGTCTGTAAGAATAGAATAAGGAAACATTTGATATTTGCATCCCTAATCATAGAAAATGATCCAGACAGAGGTTCCAAACACCCTCAGAAACTCTGGAATGTGTGAGAGCTTCATACCAAGACCTATGGTTGGGGCTTTGATGGCTGAAGAATATCCTACTTTATATTTAGGCATTTACATCCTCTGATCACCAACTCCTTCCTCCCAATGAATCAAACAACCATAATGATGGTACGTTTTCAAAGGGATGAAACATGATGCCTTAGAATGATCGAACTAGCCATACCCCTGGTACACAATTGAATGGTTCAATAAATTGGTAGATAACACCGATGAATATAGCTTTTTGGATATAGGTTCATCCAATAGAAAATCCTTTCTAGGAAGAGAACCTTTGCATGAGCCAAACACCTCCAACTATACCCCAAACTCCAATGACGATGAGACATATTAACTTTATTAGTCCATTATTGGACCCTCAAATAATCTTGAGAGAGTACAAACCTTACCACCCTAGGAGTTTCCAAAAACCCTAATACCCAATCCAATTCCAGAAAACACACAACTACCTCAAATGTATATTGATTACATAAATAAACTTGAAACACGAAAAATGAACTAGAATTATTTCATGAATCATTGGTAACCTTGGGTACAAATTTTGGGTGGCACATCTTGATCAAAATGATGAACAAAAACTGAAAATGGTATCTAGATAAAACTATATCAATGAAACATCCCGTGTCGAGGGCAACATGCTCACAATCTAAACATATTCATGAAAAGTCAAAAATTAATTTTCTAAAAATAGCAAATATTTTAAAATTAAAAACTCACATATGGTACCTTATGAAATATCCCAGGTGCGTTCATCAAATCATGCTTACATCATCCACATACAATCTTCTCACACACTCTCTGTACATACCCACACACATGTGATCCTTTTTAATGACCGAGAAGGTTCAAACTTCTCTTTTCCTTGTCAAATCAAAACACATACTGAATTTTCTAAATCAAAACACTTCCATTTTAAAAACCCACTCCCCCAATTTGAAAACAATTTGGTAAAAAACACATTTCCCATTTAAAAACCATTGTTTTTTAACACACACTGACATCAACTGAAATAAAAAATAAACACATCCAGCAACTGACTATCAGAATATGGAACTAGTTTCTTTTCCTATCCTAGTGACATGTTGGTGATCCATGCACCAAGTAAAGCATAACACTAAGTGGTCATGTAAGCGGGAGCATGGACACCACATGGGTTAGCACCCCATGAGAGGCTACAACATAAACTGATTTTCATCTATTATCATCCCCCAATACAAAAGAACCCATGAAAAGAGATTCAAAAAATGGACTACCCATGGTAGCTTAGTTCTCTTTCCAAGATGTGGTGATCAACCACCGAATGGTAACATAACTGCTAAGCCCGGACAGTCCTAATATCCATCTATTGGACAAACCAAATAAGAAGGGCCTCCTTTGATACTATTCTTTCATGAACAATCTCATTTTTGACCCTAAACCTTTCACCCAATCCGGTTCGTGGAATTTCATAATGTTCATCCATGATCCCCATGGGATTGAAACTTTTTTTGGGAATCAAAACTAACATGTGGGAATGATTTGGCCCTTAGAAACACAATTATGTAATAAAATAATGACACTAAAATGAATACTAGCACCAAGAAGAGAAAAATAATAAACTGAACATACCTCTATATGACCTACTAGGTCACCACCCCACAAAGAACCAATATTGAACCAAGACCAATCCAGTACTAATTGAACAAGAAACTAAATGTCAAACCTGCATCTGAAAAGAAAGAGTATGATAGAGCACCGAGATTCTTAGTAGGAATGCCAAAATAAACCATGCACAATTCCCCACATATAAAATGAAATCATTTCATTCTAATTTGAACATTGCATATATAAAAGTATGGTTTTACACTCCTTTAACAAAATAGGTAACCTGATATTACTTTAAAGAAAAATCCACCTTTTCAATTTGATTTATCTAAATCAATTGAAAAAAGCATATAAGTTATTGAAATGAATTATTTTAAACTCCAACTTGTACGAAAACATGTTTTATTATAAAAAGAAAATTAAAAGTTTCATGATATCAAATAGCCAATATTTCCATAAAATAAAGCAAGAACATACAAGTATGCGACCATGGGAGTTTCCTAACCATCCCTATATTGATCCCTGGACGTACTCAGTTCAAAACCGCATGTCGACATATGGTGAAGCCCCTATGTCCATAATCAACTAGCTACCCTAACCTGGCCTCACTAGTTGAACAACCTACCTGTCCTAAGAATAAATCGATGGGGTACCAACCCGCCTAATTGGATTTTATCACCAACTGTCACTTGACCCTTTAAAAGATTCTTAGGGACCCATGGTGGTAATAGAAATGTTGGGTAAGTAGGAGGCCCTCGCACACGTGACTCACCTTTCGTTCCATCATCGCACTTGCATACCCCAAACATAGATATCCTATATGATTACTCATAATTAGATATACCTCCAATGAAGGTGTTTACTAGATATGTATATATATGTATAAACATGTACATTCATTATCATCCATGGTTCCAACCAGGTCGTTACATCTCATGAACTTCTAAACCATTTCACAAAGTACATTATGACTCCAACCATACCATTAAAACCATCATTCAAATATACCATAAAAATTATTACAAACTAAATTCACATCCCAAATACATTTCCAATTCCCGAATAAAAACACAGAACTCACTAAAAAGGGCCAAACGGGCATTCAAGTAATTGAATTGTCAAACCGCGAATCAAGGTTCCAAACAAGTCAGGTTTTAGACTAAACATTTAACAAAAACGTTTTTTTTCACAAAATATACTTCACAACATAGAAATATTTTATATACTATTCTAAAACACATATGACACCATCATAATTAAAAATAATTTTTAAATAGTATTGGATAAGATATTAAAATTCATAGGAAACCAATATCTAAGAGGTGAAATGCATTTCACCAAAAATATATACAAATATAAATATATAAGTACCATGTGAATATATAATAACACTTTTTTAAAAATTCAACGAAATCATGGAATTCAAATTAAAGGTGCAGTCTTAGAGGACCTACCTAAAAAGAAAGGGGAACATGTAGAGACACTACATCGCCTGAATATTTTGATGAAAACCTCCCACACATGTACACACCATCATTAACTTGCAAATATATATAACTTTAATAAAATGTACATATTCTCCCTTCTATGAGGGAATAGGTGCTAGGATAGTATATATAAACATACACATATATACCTATGTATGTCTGTGTGCACAGCACCAAGGAGACACCAATGCATTAATTAATTATCCTAGAAAGACCAACACCAAATAGAAACCTAAAAACCATCAATGATACCGAGGTTAAAAAAACCCAATCTTAAAAGACCATCATAGTAAAGACTCGGAAATTTTGAGGAAATTGTTTTCATAAATTCTTTGGAATTTTATGAGTCCGTAGTTTCTGACGATGACTGATTCCGAGGCCCGGTGTTCCTAGAATCAATTTATGAATTTTTCTTTGGGTACGTTAAGTAAACGTACATGTAGGTTTTTCTATATTTTGAACTGGTGCTCAGAATTGAAATCCTAGCACACCGATGAACTCGCAGCGCCTATATTCGCTTAAGAGAACCTTTAACGCAGTTGCATTTTATACATAGTGGATGTTAATTTTGGGGATTAATAATAAATTAAATAAAATTGATGTGATACAAAATTTTATTTAGTTGGTAGTTTTTATCTTCAAAGGGAGGTTGGAGGTGGGGCCCACCCCCACATAACCTCTCATGAGAGGATAATGTGTGGTGGGGCCAACACAAACTCAAACTCTTCACCTCCCCTCAACTCCCTTCAAACTCCCCATTAACACCCCTTAATTAATTTGACACCTCCCCTCATTAATTGGGACTCTCCACCTACTCTAATATTTGAATTTGAACTAATCCTAATAATTAATTAAATGAGTTGACTCATTTAATTAAACACAACCATGTGTTGTTGTGCGAAGCGATTAATATAGATCACCTCTATTTCTTTTAGGGTTGGCATAATACTTTGGAAATGCTAGAGAGAGGAGAGCTTCATCCTTCCAATGAAGAACCTCCTAAGAATGACAAAATTCTCCTTCGAACATCAGCCAAGCCAAAAGAGAAGGATCCACCCACAAGGAACACCGATGGCACGCCATCCTCTGCTCCTTCTTCCCTGACGTCAATGAATTGACGCCGCCACCCCGCGACTTCGTCTATGAATGAAAAACGAGGTAGGGGATTTTGATCAATTTTATTTGAATAAAATTGTACCTCGTTCTTCATTGAATACCTTGGTTTGTCTTAGTCCTTTTATTATCGCCTAACCCATAGGGTGTGGGCTGAATGAACACGGCCCAACGACCCTCTGATGGTTCTTGTATATTTGGGTGGCGGCGACTGGAGGTAGCAGTCGTGTGGAGGAAACTGCGGCACCCGCAGGTGTTTTTCGAAATAGGTGTGGACCATTGTGTGGGCCGATTACTGGACGAACCATACGGCTACGACCGACCAGGAAAAAGACCGCGTTGCCTCTTTGTGCCGCGCTGCGAAGGAACTGCGACCCGGACTAGGCGGGGCCCTTCGATGGGAAAACCAGCCAGCCACCTACCGGTCGGGAGGAAGAAAATGTTGCGCCATGTGGGAGAACAGTGGCCTGTTTTGCGGGCCACTCACGCTGGAGAAAACCGGCCATCATCGGCCGGTCAAGCTGCATGGAGGGGCGGTGCCGCTCGGCGCTGCCGGGCGAGCCGAACAGGCCCGCGACCCGGGCTGGGTCTGCGGGTGGGCCGCGCCCCAACGGGTCGGGCTGACCCCCCAAACGGGCCGGACCCACCGGGCCAGGTCCTTGTTTTGGCCACGATCCACCAGGCTGAGCCAGCCCCCAGGCGGGTCGGACCCACCAAACCGGGTCAGGATGGCCCACCTGCCTACTGGGCTTGACAGGTCGGGCCCATTTCGCTTAAACGCGAATAACTTCTAGATCGTGCGTCTGATCGACACGCAGTCTGCGGCACTAGGATCCTCGTGATGAGATGGTACTTTTGCGAAAATCTATGTGAGTTTTGGTCAAATTTGGAAAACGGCCGGGTTTGGAATGAGGATAATTCCAACAAGGCCCCTGGAACAAAAAATCCAATAACTCTCAAACCGGGCATCTAATTGACGCGCAGTCTGTCGCATTGGGTTGCTTATAATGAGATAGAACATCGGGAAACATCAACTCTGGTATTCTTGATAGTAGAGGTATCGAAACCCTTTGCTCTAGGAGAGGACCCTCCCAAAATCAAGCATGTTGTGTAGGGGAACCCTAGAGTTGGCAGCGACAACTACTGTACTTGGATCCTACGTGGGTTCAGCAGCAACGACTACTGTACTTGGATCCTACGTGGTTTTGGTAGTGAATATTATTGTACTTGGATCCTACGTGGGTTCCATAGCGATAAATACTCTACTTGGATCCTATGTGGGTTCGGCAGTGACGACTACTGTACTTGGATCCTCCTTGGCTTCGGTAGCGACGACTACTTTACTTGGATCCTCCATGGGTTCGGTAGTGACGACTATTGTACCTGGATACTACATGGGTTCGACAGCGACGACTACTTTACATAGATCATACTTCGGTTTGGCAGCGACGACTACTGTACTTGGATCCTACGTGGGTTCGGCAGTGACGACTTCTATACTAGGATCCTATGTTGGTTTGACAGCTTAGATGAATCAGCGACTACAACTGATCATCTCTATCGCTATATGAATGATGTATACCGATGTGATATGAGTCTTGACATTCAATCATAATCATTGATGTTATTGACTTACTTCCTGTGCGGACTGGGTTATGCTTGGATTCGAGAGTTGGAGTCGAACTGAGATTGATAACTTTGGTATATGTATGAGCATATACCTAAGTAGGGTTAGTTGATAATTCTTTGTTGTATATTTTTTCAGTGGTGTATTCTTTGTGGATTATGAGAGACCATTGGTGGTCTCATGGTCCCTACTGAGTATCTTTATACTCACCCCTGCATGGGCTATGCCCGCACCTCATTGTGTTGGATGCAGATGACGGACAGCGTTGACTGAGACAGAGAGCGAGCCAGGACCGGATGTTACCCAGAGGTGGACCACATGGTGAGACGATACACAGAGCAAACCAATAGATGTGGAGTACTGAGGTGTAAATATCTACCTACCCTTCAGGTAGGATACTCAGCGGATGTTACAGGATCTACCCTTTTTAGTTATTGTCACCTTTTTAGTTGTACTTTCTTTCCGTTGTACTTTTACATTACTGTTGGGCTTGTATTTCCGGCCCCTTTACTTTCAACACTACTTTTGGTATATAGTATTCACTTAGTGTTTAATTCCTGTTGTATACTCTATTTTGTTGGTTTAATTTCATAAAGGCAATGCCTTCCCATCTTAGGGATTTACGCCTTTGGGGCTAGTCACCAGACCCTGGCCTAATGAAGGCGGGTTTGTGGTTGTCACGACATGGGCCCTGAGGACGGGTCGTGACAAATTTTTATCAAAATAGTCGGTTCTACCACAGAACATATGACTCTGACCATTCATTATTGTAGAGAAATATTGTTAAGAGTATTGAGTGTGGTTTTTAGTCCAGGGAGTCCAGTGTTGGTGAGGCGGCCAACATATCCATACACCAGAACCCTGACCTCTAATTTCCGACTCAGTGTAGAAAAACACGGATTGCATGTGTGTTTCCTTTGAAAAGTTTTCATTGTGATTATTTTGTGTCAGCTCCCCAGGTATAATGTTTGACCATGGAACACCTTTTTCTTTTCAGGATGTCCCAACGAAGGCAGCCATCTAAGGTTCCGAGTTATGTACGAGATGGTATCCCACCAAGCGACGAGGCCTCGGTGCTGGGCCCCATCACAGCGTAGGCACAAGTGGTACCACTACCTGCTGGGCCACCAATACCACCAGCTTTAGCTGCATAGAGTGCACACCACCTGAGTGCATTGCACGAGTTCCAACAATATAGGACGCCCAGATTCCATGTAGAGTCGGACCCACAGGCAGCCGAGGATTGGCTGGAGGCTATTGTAAGAGTTTTCAGATTGGTAGGGACACCGGCCGACATCATGGTGATCCTTGCCGCGAGTCTCCTGCATGCGTCAGCAGGCAGATGGTGGAGCCTGATTCTCCAGGTGCATAACAAGGCATCTTTACTATGGGCAGACTTCGAGAGTCTCTTCCGCTTAGAGTTTGTTCCAGCCACCCTTCAAGCGGTGTGGATTCAAGAGTTACTTCATCTATAGTCGGGCAGCATGAAAGTAGATCAGTACTCATCAAGGTTCACCGACCACTCACATTACTCCACTAATATGGTATGGGACCAGTTCTTTAGGGCCCGGACCTTCGATTAGGGACTCAGGCACGAGATCAGGGCTTCGATGATTCCCCAAAAACATCTCGATGCAGGCGGAGGTGCTAGAGTGAGCCCTTATAGTGGAGAGTTTTCTCGCTGAGCATTCACCGGGGGCGAGACCCCCCACATGAAGACACGTGGTAGAGTCTTCTGCAGCCGACAGTAGACAGTTGATGCAGAGGTCCAAGCAGACCAGGCCATCAGTTGGGCGACCTCTGGATACAGGTTCGGTTGTACAGGGCACACAAAACAGAGCTAGCCATGCAAGGGGAAGGTACTACTATGTGTGCGTCGGGAAGGGTCACATGGCTCGAGACTGCCCAACCCACCATGTGGACGAGTATCAGACAGTAGAGGGACCTCCTAGGTAGAGTCATGGGTTTGACCATGGTGGTCCGTCGGGAGCAGCCAGACGTGGTAGAGGAGATAGCCGAGTAGTGGGTGGTGGACAAAGTTTCAAGGCACTACCACCACCACCACTAGGAGGTCCACCCCGACCACAGGGAGATGGCGGACAGAGGAAGGCTCAGCTCCAGGCAGTCTAGGCCTACGACCAAGGTGCACCTGAGATGATTCGAGGTACTATATATGTCTACTCCACCCTTGCTGCAGTACTTATAGACACATGTGCGACTAATTCATTAATTATCGCTTCCCTTGTTCGGAGCTCTGATATTCTGACAGAGCCGTTGCCTCGATCCTTACGGCTAGAAACTCCTACGGATGAAAACTTGATGATTATGCACTAGTGCCGGCATTGTGAGATTACTCTAGGAGGCAAGAGCTTTGGCTGGGATCTTCTTGTAGAGGCGTCGAGGCCTTACGATGTCATCTTGGGTATGGACTGGTTATCCACAGTTCATGCTTAGATTGACTTTATTAGGCGCAAGGTATGGTGTATCTGCACGGATGGGACCAGGTTCACCTTCACCAGTGAGAAGGGATCCTTATCAGCACATGATGGACTTACGCAAAGGAGGGGGCAGCCGATCACACATTAGTTGGCTATTATCATCCTCGAAGTGGTTGATGTGGGGAGTCCGAGTTTTCCTATTGTGGTGGATCAGTATGTGGATGTTTTCATTAAAGACGTTCTAGGACTACCCCCTCGCAGAGAAGTAGACTTCTATATTGACAAGTACCCCAGGAAAACATCGATATCTACTCCAGCATATCGGATGGATCCCGCTGAGCTTTGTGAGCTGAGGGTATAGCTAGAGGACTTGCAGGGGAAGAGATTTATCTGAACCAGTGTTTCAACATGGGTATCTTTGATTTTGTTCTCCAAGAATGAAGATGGGAGCTTGCGACTATGTGTCGACTACCGTCACCTGAATCATTTGACTGTGAAGAACAAGTACCCACTCCCAAGGATTGAATACCTCTTTGATCATCTCAAGGGAGCACGATGGTTTTCGATGATAGAAAACAGGTCAGGCTATCACCAACATAGAGTTCGAGATGGTGATGTGCATAAGACAACATTCAGGTGTTCATATGGCCACTACGAGTTCTTGGTTATTCCCTTCGGTGTAACCAATGCACCAGCAGTGTTCATGAGTCTCATGAACTGGATCTTCCAGCCTTACCTCGATCAATTTTTCATAGTCTTCATCAACGACATACTGATTTAATCAACTACTGAGGAGGAGAACGCCTACCACTTACGGGTTGTACTGAATACACTCTGAGATCACTAGCTCTATGTTAATCTCTCGAAGTGCCAGTTCTAGATTCAAGAGGTTCACTTTCTGGGACACGTCATCCTGGAGGATTTAGTTGCAGTGGATCCTGTGAAGATCGTGGTAGTACTTGATTGGGAGCCACCTAGGAGCGTGGAGGAGGTGCGACATTTCCTTGGTCTGGCTTGGTACCATCAGAGATTTGTGCCAGACTTCTCTAGAGTTGCAGCACCACTTTCATCTTTGAGAAAGAAGGGGAAACCCTTCGTGAGGTCAGAGAGATTCCAGCAAAGCATTCAGGAGCTGAGGTAGAGGTTGACTAGTGCTCCAATATTGAGGCTACCAGAGGAGGGAATTGGGTACGTAGTTTACTGTGACCCATCAGGGACCAAACTCAGGTGTGTCCTGATGCAGGAGTGAGTAGTGATTGTGTATGGTTCACGATAGTTGAGACAAAATGAGAAAAACAACACTCCCCATGACTTGGAGTTAGTAGAAGTGGTCTTTTCCCTGAAGATGTGGCAACACTATCTATGGGCGAGCATTTTATAGTCTACTCTAACCACTAGAGTCTCAGGTACATCTTCTCGCAGAAGGACCTAAGCATGAGACAATGACGATGGCTCGAGTTCCTCCAGGAATATGAATTTGAGATAGTCTATACTCATGGGAAGGGAAACTTGTACCAGATACTCTCAGCAAGAGATCGAGCATTCAGTTTCTAGGAGATGTGATGAAGCAGCTATCCGCATTGCATATATCCTTTATGGATAGAGATGTGGCAGCCATTCTTCAGTCTCTCACAGTCACTCCTCCACTTCTTCAGTGAGTCAGGGAGGCACTGTGAGGGGATGTTGACTGTGAGATGCGACGTGCTCAGATATCCTCAGGGCAGGCACCTGATGGGTTTTCTGAAGGTGGTGATCACGTCATCCTCTTTAGAGGGCGTACCATGGTACCAGTTGCACTTCCGGAGGAGGTGTTGAGGGAGTTCCACACTTCCCCTCTAGCAGTACATCCACTATTGGTGAAGATGTATCAGGATCTCAGACGACAACACTGGTGGCCGGATATGAAGAAGGCGGTTGCAGAGTTTGTATCACAGTGCCTCACTTGACAGCAGGTGAAGGTGGAGCACCAGGTACCAATAGGCTTGGTACAACCCTTAGAGGTCCCATAGTGGAAGTGGGATGGAATATCCATGGATTTCATGACGTGGCTTCCACGTACATCCAGAGGGCACGACTCTATCTGGGTGATCATTGACCGACTCACCAAGTTGGCCCACTTCCTACCGATCAAAGAGCAGGGCTCAGTAGAGAGCATGAGACATCTCTACGTTCAGGAGATCATATCGCTTCATGGTGTTCTATTGACTATCATTTCTGATCGAGAGGCTCATTTCACTTCACGACTATTGAAGGGGTTACAAGAGGCTTTTGGCACACAGCTTCAGTTGAGCACCACCTTACACCCTAAGATGGATGGTCAGACTGAGAGGACCAATCAAACTCTTGAGGACATGATCCGTGCATGTGTCCTTGACTTTGGTCGCAGTTGGGAGGATCACTTACCCATGGTGGAGTTTTCATACAATAATAGCTACCACTCCACCATTGGGATGTCCCCTTACGAGGCATTGTACACCCGACCTTGCAGATCACCTCTATGCTGGAATGACCTAGGGGAGTCAGTACTTTTTGGACCAGAGATGGTGCATGATACGATAGAGAAGGTGATGATCATCTACAAGCTGCTGAAGACTACATAGAGCAGACATAAGTACTATGCTGATAGGAGACGGACACCACTGGAGATAAAGGATGGCGACCACATCCTACTACGGGTCTCACCTCGACGAGGTCCACAGAGATTTTTCCAAAGGGGAAAGTGATCTCCATGATTCATTGGGACTTTTTAGTTCCTTAGTTGGGTAGGAGAGGTGGATTACCGCCTGTCCCTTCTACCTCAGTTGCGCCGGGTGAACGACATCTTCCATGTATCTCAACTGAGGATGTATGTGCACAAACCATCCAATATCATCGAACACATGGAGCTGGACATCGATGACAGGGAAACATTCATGGAGGTTCTAGTGAAGATTGAGGATCGACAGGAGCAGGTCATCTATGGACAGTCGATTCCTCTGGTGCGCGTTCACCTCCAGGAGACCACATGGGAGCGGGAGGCTCAGATGCGTGCTCAGTACCCTCTTTTGTTTCCCTAGTGTATGTTGTATCTTTACGGGGACATAAAGCCCTGAGGTGGGGGTAATGTAAAAACCCAGAAATTTCATGGTCATTTTTTTTCATAAATTCTTTAGAATTTTACAAGTCCACAGTTTCTAACGGCGCCCGATTTCAAGGCCCGGTGTGGCCGGAATCAATTTCAGAAGTTTTGTTCAGGCACGTTCAGTAAACGTACGTGCAGGTTTTTCTATTTTTGAACTGGTGATTGGAATGGAAATCTGAGGACACCGATGAACTCACAGTGCCAGTATTCACATAAGAGGAGCTTTACCACAGTTTTATTTTATACACAGCGGAAGTTAATTTTGGGGTTTCATAATAAATTAAATAAAATTGATGTGATAGACAATTTTATTTAGTTGGTAGTTCTTATCTCCAAAGGGAGGTTGTAGGTGGGGCCCACCCCCACATAACCTCTCATGAGAGGATAATGTGTGGTGGGTCCCACACGAACTCAAACTCTTCACCTCCCCTCAACTCCCTTTACACTACCCATTAACACCCCTTAATTAATTTGACACCTCCCCTCACCAATTGGGACTCTCCACATCCTATAAGATTTGAATTTGGACCAATCCTATGAATTAATTAAATGAGTCACCTCATTTAATTAAACACAACCATCTGTTGTTTTTATAAGTGATTACTAGAGATCTCCTCTATTTCTTTTAAAGTAGGAATAATCCTTTGGAAGGCTAGAGAGAGGAGAGGTTCATCCTTCCAACGAAGAACCACCAAAGAACAACGATATTCTCCTTCGATATTCAGCCATGCTAAAAGATAAGGAGTTTACTACAAGGAACACCGACGACGTTCCATCCTCGGCTCCTTCTTCCCTGACATCAATGAATTGACGCCGCCACCCCATGACTTCGTCTACGAACAAAAAACAAGGTAGAGGATTTTGATCAATTTGATTTGAATAAAATTGTACCTCGTTCTTCGTTGAATACCTTGGTTTGTATTTGGCCTTTTGTTATCGCCTAACACGGAGGGCATATGACAAACAAACATGGACCGATGACCCTCAGATGGTTCTTGTATATTTTTACGGTGATGATCGGAGGCAGCGGCGATTGGAGGCAGCGGCCGTGCACCAACCACGTGGAGGAAAACAGGGCTGGTTCTTGCCAGCCGGGCTGGTGAACCGTGATGCCCGCATGTTCCGCGTGAAGGAGGTGCGGAGGGCCACTTGCTGGAAAAACTGGCCGGCTACGACTAGTCAGGTAGAAGACCGCGATGCCTCTTGGCGCCATGCTGCAGAGGAACCGCGACCCGCGCTGGGCGGGCCGCTTCGGCGGGCGAACCGGCTGTCCACTTGCCGGCCAGGCGAAAGAAAACATGGTGCCGCTTGGAACTGTGTGGGAGAACAGCGACCCACTGTTCGAGCTACTAGCGTCAGAGAAAAAAGGCCAGATTTAGCCGGTCGAGCAGCAGGGAGGGGTGGCACCGCTTTGCACCGCTGGGTGAGCCGAACCGGCCCGCGACTAGGGCCGGGTCCATAGGTGGGCCGAGCCCCACCGGGTCGGGCCGTCCCCCCAAATTGGTCGAACATGCCGGTCCGGTTCCCTGGGTGGGCCGCGGTCCACCATGCCGGGCCGACCCCCAACCGGGTCGAACCCGGAAAACCGGGTCGGGCAGACCTGGCAGCCCATTAGGCTAGACGGGCCTGACCTATTTCTCTTAAATGCAAATAACTTCTAGACCGTGCGTCCGATCGACACGCCATCCGCATCACTAGGATCCTCGTGATGAGACCGTCCTTTTGCAAAACTCTAAGTGAGTTTTGGACAACTTTGGAAAACGACTGGGTTTGGGACGAGCATAATTCCATCCAGGCCCCTGGAACGGAAAAGCCAATAACTCTCAGACTAGACGTCTGATTGACGTTCCGTCTGCCGCCATGGGTTCCTTATGATGAGGCAAAACTTTGGGATACTTCAACTCTGGTCTTCTTGATAGTTGATGTATCGACCCCCTTTGCTCGAGGAGCAGACCCTACCGGAATCGACGATGCTATGTGTTGGAACCCAAGAGATGGCAGCGACGACTACTGTACTTGGATCCTACATGAATTCAGTAGATATGACTACTATACTTGGATCCTACCCGAGTTCGATAGTGAAAAATACTGTACTTGGATCCTACGTGGGTCCGGCAGCGACGACTACTGTACTTGGATCCTATGTGGGTTTGGCAGTGACGAGTACTTTACTTGGATCTTGCGTGGGTTCGGCAGCGATGACTACTGTACTTGGATCCTGCGTGGGTTCGGTAGCGACGACTACTGTATTTGGATCCTCCGTGGGTTCGGTAGCGATGACTACTGTACTTGGATCCTACATGGGTTCGGCAGTGAAGACTACTGCACTTGTATCCTACATGGGTTCGGCAGTGACGACTACTCTACTTGGATCCTACGTGGGTTCGGCAGTGACGACTTCTGTACTAGGATCCTATGTGGGTTCGACAGCTTATATGAATCATTGACTACAACTGATCACCTCTATCGCTATACGAAAGATATATATCTATGTGAGATGATTCTTGACTTTTAATCATTATCATTGATTTGATTGACTTACTTTTTGTGTGGACTGGGTTGTGCTTGGGCTCGAGATTTAGAGCCAAATTGAGATTTATAAATTAGGTATATGTATGGGAATATACCTACGTAGGGTTTTTTGATACGTCGGGGCTGTATCTTTTTTCTGTGGTTTATCCTTTGTGGATTCTGAGAGTCCTTTGGGGGTCCTGGGGTCCCTACTGTGTATCGTTATACTCACCCCTGCACAGGCTATGCCCACACCTCGTTGTGTTGGATGCAGATGATGGACAACGTTGACGGAGGTAGAGAGTGAGCTAGGACCGAACGATACCCAGAGGTGGAACACATGGCGAGATGATACACGGAGCGGACTGATAGATTTGGAGGGCTGAGGTGAACATCTGTACCGACCATTCAGGTAGGATACTCGATGGACGTTCCAGGAACTGCCCTATTTAGCTGTTGTCCCTTTTTCAGTTGTTACTGCTTTCTTTTGTACCTGTACTTTACTGTTGGGCTTGTATTTCCACCCCCTTTACTTTCAGCACTACTTTTTGTATACAATATTCACTTAGTGTTTACTTCATGTTGCGTACTCTGTTGTGTTTGTTTACTTTAATAAAGACAATGCCTTCCCAGCTTAGGGATTTATGCCTTTGGTGCTAGTCGCCAGCCCCTGCCCTATAGAAGGCGGGATTGGGGTAGCAACGACACGGACCCCGAGGACGGGTTGGGATAATCATAATTTCAAAACACACCCATTTGTACACTTAGTGCACCCTAGGTGTGCTAACATACAATTAAAAACGAGAGCATCTAAATAGACCTTAAAATCACTTCCACATAAACATAAATCTCTAAAAAACTGAATACAACCTTTAATATCATTTGGAAAACATGAACAACTCATTTTTAAAACCATAAATTTTTTTAAAAACATTTTACAACAAAATCCATGTAATGACATTACTAAACCAGAAAAACCAAACTAATTTCACAAATAAACAAATACCATTACAAAAATGTACACTAAACATAATTCACAATAAAAAAATATCCACACAACATCACATTGGATAAATAATTAAACAAAAACCACGAATTTCATACTAAGAGAGAATTATAATTTTAAATAAACACCTTAGGTTCCATAACTATACATTTCACACAAATCGGGATGAAAACCCTTTTTTTTGATAAACTGAAACAACTCCAAAATTATATATAAAGTTAAACATGGGTTCCATAGATTTGGGAACCAAATATATAAAATTAATTAAAAATCCAAACATCAATGGAATGCCTTACGAAATTTATAGATGGAAACACATACCACGAATCAAGTTCATACAAAACAGAACTTCAATGGAAGGAAGAGGGAGATGTCTTGGTCTAACCGTACACCCTAAACAATGAAACAAAAACAGAAATAAAAACTCCACGATTAGGGTTTGGCGAACTCAATCAAACCCCCCCCCCCCAAAAAAAAAATTGAGATAACAAAATTGGTGGGGAGAGGGTAATGGAAAAGAAGGTGAGAGGCACTATGCAGTGGGGAGATCAGGTCACTGGGATACTACGCAAGGTGGCACACTGATATAGGGTGCGCCTGGCAGGTAGTACTCACACGGGAGTTATCCAGGGGAGGGGGTCGGGTGCGCCGATGGGAGGAAAGAGTGGTGGTAAGGCCACCCAAACTGGAGTGGCGAGATGAGGTTGGATTGAAGTGGGAGAGGGAACTATAGGTCTTTGGTGAAAGGGGGAACAAGGAGGGATCCCAACATGGGGTCGCATGGAGCAAACACAAGGGGCGGTAATGGTTCAATGTAGGCTGAGCGACCAAAGGGGGGAAGGGGTAGCACTAGGGTCTAGATTTTTTTAAATTAAATAAATTAAAAATGATAATAATAATAAACATTTTAATAATAATAATAGCCATTTTAACAATAAAAATGTTATGATTAGTAATAATATAATTAAAATAACAATAAAAATAATAAGAAGAATAAAAATGATAATTTTATTCATTTAATTTATTTTTCAAACATTAATGACATTAATAATAATAAAACATTAATAATTTTCTAAATAATAATAATAACTCATATTAAATAATCACAAAATTAATAAAAATTTAATCATAAAAATATTAAGAACACTTTTAGAAACCATGTAATATTAAAAAAATCAATGAAAATAACATCACTTCCAATAATAATAATAATATCTATACAATAATATTATTACTATTTCAGCACAAATGTTTAACCAATGTTTTTATTAAATATTATTTATATTTAACATTAGATAACTGTACTAGAACCTGGGCCAACTGCGCGGTCACCTTCAACCATGCGGTGCCTGCACACCAATCCGAATCCCATAAAAATTTATTACACGTCAAAAACATTAGACCAGTACTCAATCCGCACCTTGGTTAGGATAACCTAAGAAAATAAATAATAAAATAAATAATTTAAAATGGTCGGTGTGTGAAATAACAGACATGTGAATACCCACATCATAAATCCTATTGAAATAATGCAATAACCTAAATTACCAAAGATACTTTTTGAAGACATAATGGCATCCTTTTTCCCAATAGTATTGGATATATCCCTTAAATATATGAAGTTTTAAACTTCATCCTTTATGACTGTTGATGCTCCTTTAATCACAGAATATAAAGATCGGAAAAAGGGAATATCTGAGCTCAAAGTGATTCAACATTTGGATAAATATCAAAAATTGACAAAGGAAGGAATAAGAGAAGATTGACCATAAGTCATGCAAGTTACCTCATATTCGCGCAAGTCCACTTGCGCGACCCATTATGGTCGCAAAAGTGACTTGCGAGACCTAAGTGATAATCACCCGAGGTCTTCTCCTACCTATAAATAGACCCTATGGGCCCCCATTGTTGGAGGATTTTTTCCAGAAACTCAGATTTGAGCTCCCTGCACCCTAGTCTCTTCTCAAAGCTTCTTGAAACACTTCTATGGTAATTTCCTACCTAGAACAGAATATCTAAAGAGGGTGAGGAAGGCCTAAGTGTTGAAACTCATCAAAACTTGCGCGCCTGAGTGGCCATCCCTTAAGGGAAAAGGCCACACTTGCGCGCCTCCTTACTCCTTTAATAAAACATGCGCGCCCCTTTTCTGGAAGAACCTCAAGAGGATTCTAAAGGCTTTAATCAAGAGTCGCTCAAGTATTACCCTGCTGGTTAACCATCGTGAAAGTACACCATGTGTCGCGTAGGCATACCTGCGTGACGAGGTCTTGCGTGCCTACACAGTACCTACACGCCTGCCAGGACTTGCGCGCCCCTGCCTTTTTGGGTTCCCTTCTTGCCCATTTCACCCCTCTTAAGCCATTCCACCTCTCCAATTAAAGATTCAATCTTCAAGACACTCTTCAAATCCATTTATGGCATGATTTCTTGATTTTTGATTCCTTATCTAAAAGGAACTCTGTAGAATATCTCTCAAAACCTAGTGATTTACACAACTTTATGTCACTAAATATTGAGATTTCATTCATTCAACCTCATCCTTTAAGATGAGAGAACTCAATCGATTTGGGCCTCCTTTTCAAGAGTAAGTCCCAGTCATAATTCTTAACTTGGGAATCCTCCTTAGGAGTATGCCCCAATTCTTAAAATTCCCAAATCTGGCCATCCTCCTTAGGGGTAAGCCCCAGTCCCCAAATCTGGGCATCCTCATCAGGAGTAAGCCCCAAAACTTAATTCCCTTAACCTGGGCATCCTTTTCAGGAATAAGCCCCAATAATAATCTCTTAACTTGGGCCTCCTTTTCAGGAATAAGCCCCATTCATAATCTCTTAACCTGGGCCTCCTTTTCAGGAGTAAGGCCCATTCTTAATTTCTCTTAACCATTCCTAATTTACCTTTGATCTGGGATTCCTTTTCAGGAGTAAAACCCAATCATAAGTCTTCTCCTAATTTGGGCCTCCTTTTCAGGAGTAAGCCCCAAGTTAGAGTATTCAAAATCTCCATGAACCACATATAACTTTATGGACCTTGTTCCTAGATTTCTTCCTTAATGTAAATCCTAACCTTCATTTATATGGGCAGTCATACATACATAAGTCCCAACTTATTTCTTATGACTGCATCGTTGATGGCACAATTGTCTGATTTTTACCAATACCTATTGTTTCTCACACCGAGCATGACTCACGTGAGCTTAGAGTGTAAAAGTAATTATGACATCCTTCTTTGAGCCATCAATCATAAACATCATACTCCCTTACTCGAACTACGTGGGTTCTGATTCCTTTTCTAAACAAAGGATACGTAGGTATCCCATCTGCGGGTTCGATCCCAACTCTGAAATATACCATGTCCTTCGGAATGACAATAAACTTCAAGTGCCCCACTAAATGGATTTAAAACCAGCATGTTCATCATAATAACCAAGAGAATTCTATATAAATGTGTCGAAGGGTACAATTGACCAAGAATCTCTAATAAATACAGATGATTCTCTATCGATGAAGAACCTCAAATACATATAAAAGTTTCTGTAAATTTCCTACATATCGATCATTGATTGTCAAATCTGAAGGAAATCTCATTTTATACTTGGTAATGTAATAAGGATTCATGAACATAACTTAAATCTATAAAGAGAGTCCCGGAGGAGACAATAATTCCCCTAAAAAAGGTGTGATGAGTCCGACCTCCCATCCTCTCGACCAATGAAAATTCCTATGCCTTATAAGACCACAAACTAATGAGCACCTACCTTTGGAAAGTAGGTTCGAATGGATGTGGAATAATTGGATGATTCCGGTTCTACGAACAAACCCGTTAGAAACAGATCAGAATGTTTGAACCTACCATCAAAGGAGGTCATCCCCGGAATCCGAGGGAAACAAAAATGGTGAACCCGACATGAATCCTTAACCAAGTTAAAATAATGTTTTACCTAATTTGTTAGGCCCCTATTTAAAACTCAATGATAGGGCCAACAAAAACAATCATTGACATATGTGCTCATCCAAAAGATGTAGTGGCTGAATTTATCTTGATTACGTATGTTATATCAAACATGAACTCTTTTCCAAGATCTTCTATATTTCTAGAATGGATGCTCTCATGTTCACACATGTGAATACTGCTGCTGCAAATGCCACTGCTGCTACTCCTGCTGGATCGTCGTCCGCTCTAAGGACGATATCACATACCCAGCGTCTTCAACGCTAGGTATCAAACGCACTGGTTAAGAAGTACCATCAAAACGGTACCATCCCAACTCTGGAGGCTTCCCGACAAGCCCTCCAAGTAAACAACTCACATCGGTTGTCCAGACAATGACGACCAGTGATCAAGAAGCAGGCGGTGCTGACTACCATCTCCAACTGTTTCGGGTCGTTATCCCTTGAACACAATCACCATTCACTCCCTTATTCTGGGGAGGTGAATGAGCAGGTCCCTCAGGACCTTAATTCAAACAAACAGGAGTCCTTACTAAGGGCTCCCACCAACAATCGCCGCCAGACTCGTGCGGCAGTGCGCCCTCAACATAATTAGGGTACCGACTCCAGGCATTCGGCTCAGTTTCCTCGAACCCGAGCAAACAAGATGAACCACCAGAGGCGGAATCCGGTCAACAGTGAGCAGGTTCTCATCTCTGCCATCTCAGGAGAAGTCCACCAACCTAACTTGGTGGAAAGCAACGAACGGGAACATATAACTGCCCGTTTTAATTCCGCTGTCCAGCAGACTCGTCTGGCCGCATCACGCAAATCCTACCAGGAAATTTCGGCGGAGTACTATAGGTAGGAACATACACCTGTTTATACATCATCAGCTAGTCAGCAGGCTCGTCTGACTACATATGAAAGATCTCGTCAACCACGTTTGGCGAAGTGCAATCATCAGACACATTCACCTGCTGGTATTAATCAATCCTACAAATAGTCTCGCTTGGTAGCATTCGGAGAAGTTAGTCGGAAAGCCCCGACAACAATAGGAGGCAGACTCAACTCTCTGCCCCCACACTTGAGTACTGTTAGGATTCACTGATAGGAAAAGGAGGACAGGAGAAGGCACAAACACCTTCTCCAAGCCCGTAATGGACGTATATTCCCGTTCCGGTAGCTGAAGTCACCAAGCATATTCTATCAATGGGGAAAGAGAAGAAGCAAATCCCTGCTCATATTCTGGAGGCCTGCCAAGATATTATAACAACTTCAGCAGCATCTCAGGGAAAGACACATAAATATATCCCTACCAATGGAGTGACACATCAACAATTCACTCCGGAACAGACACACACATCTATTCCAGTCCAAGAGGGTTGTGGGGAATACTCCTCCATATCATACAGACAGCCAAGTCAGGCACATACACCTGATTTGAGTGGAGATCATCAGCCTAACATGGAAATCTTTCCTGATCAGACATATACACCTGCTCAGAGCAACCACTTTCATCAACAAGTGGTTTCCAAGGCGAGTAAAAAGGGGTCTAAAAAAAAGACCCTCCTAGCACAGTCAGGATATCAAGAGCCAATCAGTAACATGGCCTTGCTCGATGCTGGAGTTCTTGAAGCCCTCAGACAATTATCTGTTGAAATTCAATATTCTACTCCCTCATTTCCCAATAGTGGGAATATTAATTCCGAAGGACTTCAATAGGCACATCCTCATGAAGGCTTGCTTCATGAAAATTCAGTCGATCTCAAAGTCTCATCTTCAGATGAGAGCCACAGGAACCCTCTGTGTGGTCAGAAGACCAAGGAGCAAGAGATCTCATCTTTTGTTGTAACCGATTATGGTGGTCCTACCCATGATGATGAATTTCGCTGCGAAAGTCCTCTCCGTAGTTGTGATGCACATTGCCCGGAAAATTCTCCAGTGGACAATGTAGTGCTGAGAAAGACCTCCTATCTTGAGGCACTTGAAAATGTGAAACCAGTCATGTCTGAAGCTTCATCCCTAGCAGGGGAAATAATTTCTCAATCATAAGATAGCCCAGGGTGTAGGGAATTCTCCGAACAACCCATAAGTCATGCATCTTCTAGTTTGATCAATGATTTCTCTAACAATGATGTTGAATCCAATGAAGCAAAAAGGAAACACCAACTCTTTTCAAATCAGGTAGAAGAATCTTCATCAAATGACAAAGTGGAAATGCTGAACATGAGAAAAGAACTGGCAAAAGGTGAAGTGCCAGTCATGTTTTGGCCTTTGGCTGACTCTCAGTATAATATTCCAGAAATGTTGATAGAAGATGAAATTCATGATATTCGTCTCAAAATATGGAAAAAACATTGTCAGTTGAAAACTAAAGTATTATCTTATGATGAATATGAAAATAATCTTAAGATAATAGAAGGGTTACAATGTCAGATTGATTTGGCGTCTCTATCAGTCTCTCGATATCCGAAGGCTGAAAAGCAGCAGAAAGCCCTTCAATGTTCATGCCATGGCGCACTAAGAAGATTGTGTCAGTTAATTTCCAATGCCCCATCTGGTATTCGTGTCAGAGGATGGGGTGTTCATGGAGCACTGCATTTCATGGTGCTCTCCAGTCAGCAAAGCCCGACGAAAATGGTCTCAGGCAATGTTATTGCCCATGGCCAGCCACAGTCAATGGGCTTTGTTTGTAATCAAAAGCTTTCCCAAGAAAAGGATTCAACTAGTTCCTCTAAAAATCAAGAATAAAGAGAAAAAGTTGTTGAATTACTTTTGCATCAAGCAAACTATAATATTAAACAGGCCTCTCGTTTGGAGAAAGCATGTCACCAAGTGACAGAAGTGTCAGAAATCATCCAACGGTCTTTTGAACTGGGTGATAAAAGAGGATACAGGTTAATGCATCCAGCTAATTTCTGGACTAAGGTTTCCAAGATCAAGAATACTTTCAAGAAAGTATCATACATAGCATGTCAAGAAGCACCCCAGCTCACCAGACTGGTGACTCTTTTAAAACAACCCTCAAAATCAACAAAAAGGATTCAGGGAGTTGAGCGAGAACATCAGGAACAGCCCCAGTCCATTGGACTGGGGACTTTTTCAAATCATCAATCCCCTCCTCAGAGAAATTCGGTCATTTCTCGATTGGGGAAGAAACCTCAAGAGGAATGAAGAGCCAAATTATCAGGAGATTCCCTCCAAATTTCGGTTCGTCAAGAATTTCCTGAGGGATCGAATCAACAAAAGGCAATGTCTCATCAAAGACATGGAAGAATACAATATCACAGAAATGTTGATAGAAGGGATGTGATGAGTTATGCATCAATCAATGTCATCAATGCTGTTGTTGCTGATCCACCAGATGAGGCTCACTCAAGGGACTCAGATGAAGAGGTTCCTGCTAAAGAAGATGTATGCATTGACACAAATGAAGAAGGTGTGCGTACACGAAGTCAAAGGATTACTCAAAACCTAGGTAATCCTTCAAGTAACCCACTTCCCCCTCTCCGAAAAGGATCTAACAAAGGGAAGGGAAAGAACCAGGTTACATATCGTTCCTCTGGAGAAGGTCAATCACTCTCACTAGAGAAAAGGTTTTCCCAACAGGAAGAATAAATGAAGGAATTAAGTCGGTTGAATACAGAACTACTTTAGAGTAGTCTTCTTCTTAAGCATGTTGGAGTTAGTCAGCCAAAGGAATTTATTACAGCTACTGAGATGGATCAAGAATATCCTCCTCTCTCAGTACACCCTCACAGGTCTAATCCTACGGGTCAAGTGCAACAACAGTTGACAGTGCTACCATCAGTTACAGCAGCAATCTCCACATCTGTCCAAGCTCCAATCATTGCACCTACCCAAGTCCAAGTTCAACCGGATGTTTCTCAAAAGTTAATAAATACTATTGAATCATTAACAGCTCGGTTAGAAACTATGGAAGGGAAACGTGCACAAGTTCAACCAGAAAAGAATGTTTACCCTGAATGGGTAGATTCAATTTCTCCTCCATCTAGTTTTGGGAACCCTGTATTACCTATTTTCAATGGATCAGGAGATCCTGAACAACATTTGATGCATTACGTGTCTTGTTGCAATCCTATGATGGGAACTCCAGAGCAGCAAGAAGCAATGAAACTCAGATGCTTCGTGCGAACCTTGCAAGGACCATCTTTTGTTTGGTAAAGAAGCTTGCAATCCCGGTCAATTACCAGATGGGAGGATCTTCACCAAAAATTCCTCCTTCAGTTCAGCTCAACTTTTACAAAGACAACAGTTTTTGATCTTACAAACTATAAGCAAAGGGATAATGAAAGGGTCTCTGATTTCATTGCTCGATGGAAGGGATTAACATATTCCTTGAGTTTAGCACTCCCTTAAGAAGAGTTGTTGCCAATCTGTGTGGAAAATCTATGTGATGAATTACACACACCGTTAATCCCTATGAAATACAAAGGAGGGTTTCGAGACCTTACTTCAATCGCTCAGCAGATTGAAGATTCCCTTATACAGGATAAGGCTAAATCTCGTGTAATTCCATCAGCTTCAGGAAGGAGAATGGGTAAAGCAAAAACTGCTACAGTTATGCTTAAACAAGCACTTGTACCTGTTTCTACCTCAAAACCTTCATCTTCTCGAAGGGCTCCACCTTATGAGCGCCAAAAACAAAGGCCTTTTCGCCGAGACGATCAAAAATATCAATGACGAAAAAAATTTGAGGATTTGAAGAGAAAAACATACTCTTTCCGAAATGAACAAGTTCCTGGTTATTTCATTTCGGCTCTGGAAAACAATTTGGTTCAATTGCTAATACCCAAGAGGCCAAACAAAAAAGGAGATGAAGACCTTCCTAATTATTTCCCTTTTCATCAAATGTTGGGGCATCCCATCCAGGAGTGTTTCGTCTTCAAAGACCTCCTGAAAAAGATTGTCGACTCAGGACAAGTCACATTGAAAGGCTCCTCAGCCCAGGTAGAATGTGTCACTGCTAAAGTTCCAGAGGAGGAAGGTGAATGGAAATAATTAAAAAGCAAAAATGCACAGAAGTATGATGACTGGATGGTCAGAAAGACAATAAATCAAACTCATGCTATTTTTCAAACACAATTAAAGAAACCAATTGTGTCTTCTTCCATGAATGTTGCAGCGAAACCCTCTTCGTTGGAGGGAAAGTCCTCAAAGAAACGACATGATTCAAAGAAAGAAAAAGAAACAGAAGAAGATGATTATGTGTCAAAGCCTAAGTTATCTTTGACTTTGGTGGACTTCATGCCATCTACTTCAAAGCCACGGGCACCGCCCCACCAAACGGCACAACCTAAACAGGATAATCAGGCAGAGACATCATCAGACGAAGAGTTAATCTTTGGTTCTGTTAATATGATTCAATTAACAGATCCATATGCCAGTTGAAGTTTTGATTTCAATAAGCCTGAATTCCCTATATCAAATAAGGGAATTAGAGGAAGTTATAGGGGCTCAAGATATGGGCACCGCCCATCAAACGATACAACCTAAATAGGATAATCAGGAAGAGTCTTCATCAGACAAAGAGTTAATCTTTGGTTATGTTAATATGATTCAATTAACAGATCCATATGCCAGTCGAAGATTCGATTTCAATGATCCTGAATTCCCTATATCAAATAGAGGAATCAGAGGAAGTTTTAGGGGCTTAGGATACAGGGGAAGACGTGGATCTTTCAGAATCCACTATTCCAATTCTACCCCGGCTAGAACTGTGTACGCAGCAGAAACTCGTGGTAGAGCCCTTCAGCAAGCTCAGTAAGAACAAGCAAGTTCTTCTACCAATAGAAAATTCAGTCCTGGCACAGTTATTTTGGAAGACTGGTTGAAGGTTCCATCTTCTTCCTCTCAGCAATTAAATGGATCTAATCGGTCTAATCATCCAAAACCAATAATATTTCCAAATCCTATCCCAATACAAGATGCATCAACTTCCAAAGCATATGCTTCCAAGGTACCTGATAAACCACATATTCCTATAGGGAAACGCAGACCTCTGGATCAAAATTATGATATATTGAAACACTTGGCCCAATTACCAGCCAAGTTATCAATTCTGGATGCTCTGAATCTATCAAAAGATCTTCAGGAAGCACTCATCGAGGCTTTGTCAAGTCCTCGGGAGTTTGAAACTGAAATTGCTGCAGCAGAAGTGTATCACATAGAGAATAATCCTGCAGAATGCCATGAAATAATATACTTTACTGATGAAGATCAAGATGATGTTGTGCATGGACATATTAGACCATTGTACTTGTCTATCAAGGTCAATGGAGTGGATGTTCGGAGAGATTTCATTGACAATTGTTCAGGAGTCAACCAAATGCCCATTCGTACACTTCATCCATTGGGCCTCATAGAATCTGATTTATCTCCTTCCACCATGTTGATATAGGGATATGATAAATATGAACAAGAACCACTGGGTGAAGTTACACTCAGAACTCAGTTTGGAGATCTTGTATCCAATTCAGATTTCATGGTTGTTGATCAAGACTCGGCCTTCAACATCTTTCATGGAAGACCCTGGCTACATCAACATGCGACTATCCCTTCATCATAGCATCAATGTCTCAAATATTGTTTCGATGGTCACGTTGGGACATTGTATGGTGATAAGGCCCTGTTCAAGATATGTGAGTCTCAATACATTGAGGCAGAATTCTATCACATGAAGCAAAGGGAGAAATCCATAACAAAGGAGATTACCAAAGTTAATTCTCCATATGGTTTGGAAAAAATTCCAGTAAATCCATTTACACATGTGAGTACAGATTATGTGTTTCCTATCAGTCAAATTGACAAGATATCCCAAATCAAAATACTCTTATGGAAAGATCCATAATGTCAATTACGGAAATTGAGCCAGACAACATGGGAGAAATTGGTAATCTACCAAGCAGTGATGAAAGCACAAATGGTGACATCTTCATTTCATCTGCTGAAATACAACAAGTCTATGCTTCGCCAATTAGGCTAGAAGAAGTTATAACAACATTGGAGGTGAACAATGATGTCGATTCTCAATCCATCATCTCCTCTTTATTACCCAAATAAGACCCTTCATCATCAATCGGGTCGGAAATGAAAGCTTCTTCTTCAAGATATGCATATTTTGACATCTCTTTGGATCATGAGAATTATACATTATCATCTACTATGCAAGTATAAATGGAAGAAATAACACATAATGAAGTAGAAGAGGAAGATCTCAGAGATGCTCCTCCAGCATTTGAAGAGGGTATCTCTACCACTGTGGATGAACTAAGAGAAGTAAATCTAGGTACAAAAGGAGATCCACACCGCACTTTAATTAGTGCGGCCATGACTCTTGAAGGGAAAGATATGTATATTTGTTTTCTAAAGAAAAATAGAGATATATTTTTCTAGAACTATACAGAAATTACTGGGCTTGATCCTGATGTTGCTAATCATCATTTGGGTTTACCAAATGAACAACGAGGATTTAAGCAAGCCGCAAGAAGAACACACCCAACTTATGCTTCCAAAATTGATGCTGAAGTGGATAAGCTTATCAAAGATAACTACATCAGAGAAGTTAAATATCCCAAATGGTTGGATAATATTGTCCCTGTAAAGAAAAAGAACGAACAAATTTGAGTTTGCATCGATTTCAGAGATCTTAATCGTCATTGTCCTAAGTATGATTTCCCAGTTCCGATTACAGAACTTCTAATTGATGAAACAGATGGCTATGAAGCACTTTCCTTCATGGATGGATATTCTGGATATTATCAGATCCAAATGTCCCTAGAAGACGAGGAATCTACAGCCTTCAGATCCCCTTAGTGTGTGTTTTTCTACCGGGTAATGCCCTTCGGCTTAAAGAATACAGGTGCAACTTATCAGTGTTCCATGCATCGTATCTTCAAACCATTATTAGGGATGTTTGTTGAATGATATGTAGACGATTTGGTAGTTAAATCCAAACAAAGTTCTAATCACATGGCTGATTTGGAAGTCATATTCCGCAAGCTTCGACAACATAATTTGAAGATGAACCCCTTAAATTGTGCTTTTGGGGTAACCTCAGGAAAATTTCTCGGCTTTGTTGTACGCCATCGTGGTATTGAAGTCGATCCTGAGAAGACCAAGTCAATCCTTGGTATGTCACCTCCTCAAAATTTGAATGAATTAAGAGTAATTCAAGGACACTTAGCCTATATTTGGCGTTTCATCTCCAATTTGGCAGAAAAAAGTTTGCCCTTCACCAAATTGATGAAGAAGGTATTCACTTACCAGTGGACTGAAGAATTTCAAGAAGCATTCGATATTCTCAAGAAATACCTCTTGAGTCCATCGGTACTCATTACAGTTGTTGAGTAAAGACCACTTATCCTCTACGTGACAGATCTAGAGCGATCATTGGGTTCCATTCTTGCTCAAAAGAATGATGCTGGGAATGAAAACAGTCTCTACTATCTCAGTCGAACCATGATTGAAGTAGAAACCCGGTATTCAAGTATTGAGAAGTGCTTCCTGGAATTAATATTTGCAGTTCAGAAGTTGAGACAATACCCGCAACATCACGAGGTCCAATTGGTATCTCTCAATAACCCGCTCAAAATTATCCTTAGTTGTCCAATACTTACAGGACGTCTGGCAAGGTGGGCAGTTATTTTGCAGCAATTCGACATTCAATATGTGTCTCAAAAGGCTATAAAGGGCCAAGATCTGGCTGATTTCCTAGCTGAACACCCTTTAGTGGAAGACACATCTTCAGATATTGAACCCCCTGATGAGGAAGTCTTCTATATTCAAGAAAGTCCTCAGGCATGGGAAATGTATTTTGATGGTGCTTCCAGAAGTCCAATAGGGAGGAAAATGGAAAATCCTAAATTCAACAAAGTTTTCTTAGGAATTGTGCTCATTTCTACAGAAAAGGTAGTGTTACCTTATTCCTTCTTATTGTGGGATGGTGGTACCAATAATGAAGCATAATACGAATCTCTCATTATAGGTTTGGAATTAGCTTTTCAAGCACAAGTGAATCACTTAAAGGTGAAAGGTGATTCAGACTTGGTAATCAAACAAGTCAATGGGGATTTCGCCATCAGAAAATAAGAACTAATCCCTTTGTATGATTACATCAAAGAGTAAATGGTGGAATTCCCTTTGTAACCGACATTTTCTTATGTCCCAAGATCACAAAATGCTCAAGCTAATGCATTGGCTAATATAGCCACAGCTCTAGAAGATCCAAATCGGGATGAGACAACCATCAGTATTGCCCACCGTCATGCAATTTCACCTTATGTTCGAATCAGAATAGAGGAAATTAATGAAATTTGTCCCATTCCTGAACTATATGGTCATACTACAGGATGGATGTCACCTATCAGGGAATACCATCAAAATGGAACACTTCCACTTTATAGAGCTGATAAAGAACAAATCCGGCGACGTGTGGTTAATTTTACTCTTTATGATAGCCCAGATCACCTAGAGAAAATTCTCTACAAACGTGGTTTTGATGGTGTTCTCTTCAGATGCATTTATGGTGAAGAGACAATGGCTTTCATGAAAGAAGTGAATGCAGGAGTCTGTGGTGCCCACCAATCTGGACATAGACTTTCTGATCAGATTCGAAGGCTTGGATACTTTTGGCCTTCAATGATATGAGATTGTGTCAATTTCACAAAGAAGTTTCATTCATGCCAAGTACATGAAAACTTCATTTATCAACCTCCGGTGTTTCTTCATACATCTAAATACTCATGACCATTTTCCACATGGGGAATGGATGTGGTAGGACCTTACCCTTCGGCTACGGCCAAGCAGTTTAAGTACATTCTTACTGATACTGACTTCTTTTCCAAATAGGCAGAGGCAATACCTCTCAAGGAATTCAGTTCTAAATTCATTGTTAGCTTCATCTAGTATAACATCATTACCAGATTTGGTGTCCCTCATACCATATTGACGGACAATGGCACCAATTTCTGTTCATCCGAGGTGAAGAAGTTGTATCAAGAATACAACATCAAATCCAACCACTCATCTCGGTTTCATGCAACAGCCAATGACCAGATAGAAGCCTTTAACAAGACTCTTTCAAAAAATACTACAAAAGATGGTAGATAAAGATAAGAGGTCATGGAATGATAAACTCTTTCATGCATTATGGTCTTATCGGACTACCACCCGCATTGCAAATCGGTCAACTCCATATTCATTGGTATATGGAATGGAAGCCGTCCTGCCCATTGAAGTTCAACTACCCTTGCTCAGAGTTTCCATTTTTGATCAATCATCTACAGATGAAAAATCTCAAAATCAATTTAATGAATTGGAATTGTTAGATGAGAAAAGATTGTGCACTTTGCACCACTTAGAAGTCTATCAGAATCGAATAGCACGAGCTTTTAACAAAAAAGTTCATCTTCATTCATTTACTCAGGGAGAATTGGTATTAGTTCTCAGAACTCTGATGATACCAGGAAAGAAACCTCCCAAGATTGAACCAAAATTGGAAGGACCTTATTCAATACATAGAGTCTACTCCAATGAAGCTTATTTATTAATCTCAATGGATGGAGAACTCATCACTACTCCAACCAATGCCAGATTTTTGAAGATGTATTTTGTATAAACTGCAAAGTACCTCTTTCTTCCTTGCAATACGATGTTAAACTATACAACAAAGGTCCATACATATGACCTTAAACTATTTGTATTAATTTCGTCCCACACGGCGTTAAACTATTAAAAAAATCCCAAATTTTTCCTCACTGCATGACATTAAACTGCAAAGTACCTCTTTCGTCCTTGCTATATGATGTTAAACTATACAGCAATGGTCCATACATATGACCTTAAACTATTTGTATTAATTTCATCCCACACGACGTTAAACTATGAAAAAAAATCCCTAATTTGTCCTCATTGCATGACATTAAACTGCAAAGTACCTCTTTCATCCTTGCTGTATGACGTTAAATTATACAGCAACGATCCATACATATGACCATAAACTATTTGTATTAATTTCATCCCACACGACGTTAAACTATGAAAAAAAATTCCCTAATTTTTCCTCACTGCATGACATTAAACTGCAAAGTACCTCTTTCGTCCTTGCTATATGACGTTAAACTATACAGCAACGGTCCATACATATGACCTTAACCTATTTGTATTAATTTCATCCCACACGACGTTAAACTATGAAAAAAATCCCTAATTTTTCCTCACTGCATGACATTAAACTGCAAAGTACCTCTTTCGTCCTTGCTATATGACGTTAAACTATATAGCAACGATCCATACATATGACCTTAAACTATTTGCACTTTCATCCCACATGACATTAAACTATGAAAAAGTTCCCTAAATGGACCAGTATGACCTTAAACTGCAGCTAGGTCCTGTATTACCTTAAACTGCATAATCCACGGTCCATGCATATGACCTTAAACTATTTTTACTTTCGTCCAACATGACGCTAAACTGTATCGTCCCTTTTTCGTCCAACATGACGTTAAACTATGAAAAAAGTCCCTAATGCGTCCAATATGACGTTAAATGGTGTACTCTTTTGTCCTTGCTATATGGCGTTAAACTATTCAGCAATGGTCCAGTATGACCTTAAACTGCAACTTGGTCATGTATGACCTTAAACTGCATCATCAACGGTCCATGCATATGACCCTAAACTATTTGCAAGTACCTTACGTCCAACAAGACGTTAAAATGTGACGTCCTAACTACATGATGCTAAACTGTATAAAAGTCCCTTACGTTCGAAAAGAAATTAAACTACAAAATCATCAAAGGTCCTGTATCACCTTTAACTACTCACACTTTCATCCAACATGATGCTAAACTGTGGAAAAAATCCCCAATGCGTCCAACATGACGTTAAAATGGTGTAATCTTTTGTCCTCACTACATGAAATTAAACTGCACAGTCCCCCTTTCGTCCAACATGACATTAAACTCTATTGTCCCCATCGTCCTAACTACATGATGCTAAACTGTATAGAATGTCCGTGATACGTCCTACATGACATTAAACTGTACTTGGTCCCTAGTACATGACACTAAACTGTGCAGCACCAATAGTCCTAACTGCAAGACTCTAAACTACATAGTCCCTTTGTATGTCCTACATGAAATTAAACTATGCATTGTTATGGTTGTTGTTACCTCTTGTTTCTCACACTGAGTATGACTCACGTGATCTTAGAGCAAACTTCAACCATAACATTGTCTTTGGGCCGCTAACCATGTGTACGCCCCAACATCATTTTTTAGGTCGTTGTCCCCATGAACAAATTGATCATTAATTCATTCTTTAATTCAACTACACAGACTTTGATCCTTTCCTTCTAGGCTTGGTATATAGGCAACCTCCCAAGGTTCAAGCCCAAAACCAATCTCTTCACATCGGTTTACCTCCATCTCAAATGATGTTGATTCGTGAAACCACCCCTAGAATCAATATCTTTACATTGGTTCACTTTCGTCCTTGTTGTACGACGTTAAACTATACAACACTTTTGTCCAGTATGACAATAAACTACAATATTCTTTGATACCCTCACCTGATAGGGATCCATTATTTACATTGATTTTTCAATCATGTTTCATTTCAAAGACTACGTGCATACGTGGAAACGACCAGACCTTTTATCTTGGGTTAAACCATCATTGTACTAAAGTCCCCTTTCACCCTTCACATGTATGAACCAAATTTGTACAAAGGGTAATTCTAGAACTATGTGGGATTGATTCCCATCCTTATGGGATACGTAGGAATGTTCGAGTGTCCCTCGAATCTAGCCCCAAGCCTTTGGGCCTAACCCCAAATTCCATTTCCAGTTCCTTGGCTGAAAAGTCCCCATGAAAACACACACTGTGTATTTCTTATAATGGTCCAAGCTCTATTACACTAAACTAATATCTCTAATCTTTTTTCCCACATGACGTTATACTGTAGTTTAAGAACTACATATGGATTTATTCTCATCCTTATGGGATACGTAGTGAAGTACATCTTTTCAATTCAGGACCCAGCCAAAACATGATTATGGTTAGAATTGATCTGTGTATCTCTGTATACATTGAACAATACCCATATTTATGTGTCATAATCCTAACCTTAAATATTTTCAGATCCTCATAACCCTTTTCATGACTTCTAGTCACAAAATGTCAAACTTCTAAGAGTTCTGTTACCTGACTATGTAGCACATGCCCATAGGCGGCCTTGCATAAACAGTCTACATAACAGACTTGTTAGCCAAAAGATACTATTATTTGACTATGCAGCCAATTACCTTAGGTGGCCCTGCATAATTCAACCCCCTAATGGGTTTTTCAGATAGTGGTAACATCATTCTTGGGAAGAATGCCTCTTTTGTCCTTATTTGTCTTAAATGACAGTATGTTGGGATCCACAAAAATATCCATCCTTAACATATTTGTCCCATATCATTTTTCATGATCTGAAAGTATTCATGTCTATGGTTTATATTCTCCTTCCCTACGTTTGGGTCAGACCTTCGTAGGAGTGATATTCATCCAGTTCTTCAATAATCTTGTTTGGAAATATCTTCTCCATATTCAAGTACCTCTTTCTATATAGAAAATTCTATAATTTGGATGATTCAAATCTCCATAAACTTTCACTGGCTTTTAGCACTAGGAAAGTAAATTTCGGAGAGTTCTTTTGCCTGACTATGTAGCACGCGCCCATAGGTGGCCATGTAAAAATATTCTCTATAACAGACTTGTAGGCCAAAAGATACTATTTTATTTAACAATGCAGCCAATGCCCTTAGGCGGCCCTTTATAATTCAACCCCATAATGGGTTTGTTAAATAATGGTAACTTCATTCTTGGAAACTACTTATTCTAATGCCTTTTAGCCCTTTTTCATATCATATCTTGGATTCAAATATTCTTAAGTAATAGATTACATATTTTCCCTCATACTTGAGTAAGGTAATATGTATTCAGATGAATTTTCAAGGAATTGAGTCAATTCTAATCCATTTCGCTCAAAGCTATTTCGACCTTAAACATTATCATTTTTATGTCCGATGTGCATGACATTAAATTTCCCACAAAAGACAAGGTAACTCTGAATAAAAGTCAAGTTCCCAGCTCACTAAAAATAAATTTTGTATGATTTAGGTAACATTGAGCAATTAAAAGGTTTGATGTTTGTAGGGTTATTTACATTAATCCTAGTAAAAAATCAAACTATGCTTACTAAGCCCATTGGCTTAGGTAAAATCTAAAGCATTTAGCAATAGAGAATGCATGTACAAATGAGTGAAGGTGAAAGTGTTTTTCATTGATGCACAAGAGTTAGAAGGACATCCATAGATTGGAGTCTCTTCTCTTTTCCAAGGAGATAAAAAAAGGCTTTCAACATAACTCTTCATTTGATTTATGGCATCCCGAGATTCATCAACAACCAGCTGGAATTAATTCATTCAACTGGATACAATGGGATATACAGTGATACCAGCTCTTCTTGTAACAATTGTAAAAGGATGTTCTTGAGTGCGATCTGAGAAAATTTTCTGCTGATCAAACAGTGACTCAGTTTCTATCCAAGAGACTTGGAAGATGGATACATGGATTTGAGAATGGAGTATTGGAAGTAAAGAGCTATTTGGAGAGTACTCTTTTTAGATATTGCTCTAATGCCTTGTTTGTCTTCTCTCCACCAACCGGCAACAGAAAACATTTTCAGCCCATGGGTTTTCCATTTTCATATATGCAAGAAAATGACATGGAGGAAGAATTTGATAGTTCACACTATTGTAGTTTCTATTAATGCACAGCTTAACCGAAATACAGGAGTAGCAGTGCAGCTGAATTTGAGGTGTATAGTTCTTTGCATTTGGAACATTGACTTCTTGCAGATGACCATGACCATACAGGGATAGGTAGATTCTCTGTGGGAAATTAAGATCATATTTCTTCAAGTACTTAGCCAAATTTGGGAGAGTGCTGTCACAGATATCATAGTAATCATGGCTAATGATGTTCATCATGTCATCAATCCGCTTGATAGCCAGTTCATCAGCCGTTCCAATTCTTCTGGGAACCATTGAATTTGCACAGAAGTTGAATAAACTAACTCTTAAATGAGTTTATTTTACATAAAATTTGTGAAAGAATTCAGAAAAAGGGAAAAGGCATTAAGGCACGCAAATCTAAAACTTGGTGCGCAAGTATGGATGTACTGCCCATGTATTTGACGTGCAAGTATCACTACATAGGCCCAGATACCTTGACAGCAACACGCCATCAAGGAAACACCGGAAAATAGAGCAACCTGCGCGGCTAAGGTGACCTGCGTGGCGAGAGCTCGAAGGTTTGAAATCTAAAAATCCATATGCTTGTACGGAAGTGAGGCCCTCTATTTATAGACGCGGTCGGGACCCTAGGTGATGTACCCTGCATGATCAAGGGACGTATCCCTACATGTCAGGCCTTGTGCGCCCAAAGCTAATTTGCACGCCCTACCTTGCGTGCCCCAATTTCCTTGTGATTCTCGAGTTCCTCAAAGTCAAATCCAATATTCTCTCCGGATCCAACTCTGAGGGGGGACTTTTGTTGATGCTCCTTTCGTCACAAAATCTAAAGATTGGAAAAATGGAATATCTAAGCTCAAAGTGATTCAAACTTTTTACAAATATCAAAAATTAACAGAGGAAGGAATAAGAGAAGATTTCCCATAAGTCGCGCAAGTTACCTCATAGTCGTGAAAGTGGAATTGCGTGACACATTATGGTCACGCAAGTGACTTGCGCGACCTAAGTGATATTCGCCTGGGGTCTTCTCCTGCCTAAAAATAGATCCTGTGGGCCCCCATTGGAGGATGAGTTTTTCCAGAAACTCATATTTGAGCTCCTGGCGCCCTAGTCTCTTCTCAAATCTTTTGAAACACTTCTAAGGTAATTTCTTACCTAGAACAGAAGATCTAAAGAGGGGGTGGAAGGTCTAAGTGTTGAAACTCATCAACACTTGCACGCCTGAGTGGCTAGCCCTTAAGGGAAAAGGCCACACTTGCGCGCCACCTTACTACTTCAATAGAACTTGCGCACCCCTTTTCTGGAAGAACCTCAAGAGGATTCTAAAGGCTTTAATCAAGAGTCGCTCAAGTATTACCCTGCTGGTTAACCGTCGTGCAAGTACACCATGTGTCGCGCAGAAATACCTGCACGACCAGGACTTGCGCGCCTACGAAGTACCTATGCGCCTTCCAGGACTTGCTAGCCCATGCCTTTTTGGGTGCCCTTCTTGCCTATTTCACCCCTCTTAAGCCATTCCACCTCTCTTATTCAAGATTCAATCTTCAAGACACTCTTCAAATCCATTTATGGCATGCTTTATTGATTTTTGATTCCTTATCTGAAAGGAACTCTATAGAATATCTCTCAAAACCTAGTGATTTACACATCTTTATGTAACTAAAGATTGAGATTTCATTCATTCAACCTCATCCTTTAAGATGAGAGAAATCAATCAATTTGGGCCTCCTTTTCAGGAGTAAGTCCCAGTAAGAATTCTTAACCTGGGCATCCTCCTTAGGAGTAATCCCCAATTCTTAAAATTCCCAAATCTGGGCATCCTCCTTAGGGGTAAGCCCCAGTCCCCAAATATGGGCATCCTCCTCAGGAGTAAGCCCCAAAACATAATTCCCTTAACCTGAGCCTTCTTTTCAGGAATAATCCCCAGTCATAATCTCTTAACCTAGGCCTCCTTTTTAGGAATAAGCCCCATTCATAATCTCTTAAACTGGGACGCCTTTTCAAGAGTAAGCCCCAGTCTTAATTTCTCTTAACGAGTCCTAATTTACCTTTGATCTGGGATTCCTTTTCTGGAGTAAAACCCTATCATAAGTCTTCTCCTAATTTGGGCCTCCTTTTCAGGAGTAAGCCCCATGTTAGAGTATTCAAAATCTCCATGAAGCACATATACCTTTATGGACCCTGTTCATGGATTTATTCCTAAAAGTAAATCCTAACCTTCATTTATCTGGGAAGTCATACATACATAAGTCCCACCTTATTTCTTATGATTGCATCCTTCATGGAACAATTGTCTGATTTTTACCAATACCGCTTGTTTCTCACACCGAGCATGACTCACGTGAGCTTAGAGTGTAAAAGTAATTATGACATCCTTCTTTGAGCCATCAATCATAAACATCATACTCCCTTACTCGAACTACGTGGGTTCTGATTCCTTTTCTAAACAAAGGATACGTAGGTAGCCCGTCTGCGGGTTCGATCCCCACTCTGAAATAATCCATGTACTTCTGAATGACAATAAACTTCATGTACCCCACTGAGTGGCTTTAAAACCAGCATGGTCATCATAACGACCAAGATAATTCAATATAAATGTGTTGAAAGGTACCACTGACCAATAATCTCTAATAAATACATATGATTCTCTATCGATGAAGAAACTCGAATACATATAAAAGATTCTCTAAATTTCGTACATATCTATCATTGATTGTCAAATCTAAAGGAAAGCACATTTTATACTTGGTAATGTAATAAGGATTCACGAACATAAATTAAATCTATAAAGAGAGTCTTGGAGTAGACAATAATTCCCCTAAAAAAGGTGTGATGAGTCCGACCTCCCATCCTTTCGACCAATGCAACATCCTAAGCCTCATAAATCCACAAACTAATGAGAACCTACCTTTGGAAAGTAGGTCAGAATGGATGTGGAATCATTGGATGTTTCCGGTTCTACGAAAAAACCCGTTAGAAACCGATCGGAATGTTTGAACCTCCCATCAAAGGAGGTCATCCCCGGTATCCGAGGGAAACAATGACATAGATCACTTTTCAATAATTAGTTCTGGGAAATATGTGCCATCCAATTTACATTTTCATATCCAACATAACTTTATCCAATCATCATTATCTCAACAATATGAATTAATTAAGTGTTAAAACCCCTTATTAAAATATCACATTTCCATGAAATTAATTTTCTATGTATTCATCAACATTAAATATATCTTTTTTAATCATAAATGAATTCTTATACAAAAAATACTTATATATTTCATGGTTCATATAACATAATCTTTGAATTCAAAAACATAAGTACTTTATTAATCCAACATTATTATTATACCATTAATCAAGCTTAATCAACTTATTCTATAATACCTCCTTACAAGAATATAAAATATGAATCATGTTTTGTGATTACTAAAATAAAATATATTCATTATTCTTATGTAAACAATACTCAATGAACATCACATGCCTTTCACATGTCATTTTCACTCTCTTAATTTTCAGAAGTATAACAAATACTCATACAACCTTCCTCATTCTCATTATGATATTTCCATATGGGAAATATATTTTCCTAATGCCCATACATTTCACATGTGAACAATAAATGTTAGAAATGTTCCATATATTTCTTTACGTTGACTTAAACTTTATAGAACTGGGGGAGAAACCCATATCATAAAAAAACAACATAATCCTACGAAATTACTTATAGGATGCCAAATTTATGACTCCTTCCTTTTTCTATGACACCATAGGTTTATCCTATTTTATTAATTGAAAAATTATATTTAAATACTTTGTGATATGTATTGATGTGTTTGTAAATTTACAAATCATATCGCTGGGAGTGTTTAACGTTGTGTTTGGGAAGGATTTTTGTCGTATACAAGTTTACCCTATGTCAGGCTCAGAACATCTCGTCAGAGTTGCTACCTGTTGGTATATCTGTGTTAGATCCACATCCACTATAATTATCTAGATAAGGATGTATTGATATAAAACCACTCAAACTATCATTTACCAAAATTCCAATACATTTTCCTATACATTTCTTTATCCTTAGAATTATCCTTAGTCATGTCCATAGTCTTCAAACTATGTTTATGTCATCCTAGATTCCAATGGATAACTAAAACTTTTCTATGATACATAACATAAAAATCACATCCTGACATACATTAAAATTTCATATCTATTTGGGAATACTTAAATTGTTATACAAATAGACATCCAAAGACAGTATTATTCTTGTGGATTTTGAAATATGGAAACATAAAAACTAATATATGGATGAGATATATTATCTCCCACAGTATTCTCCTAGAAACAAACCCCTATTATAGATATCATTCATAAAATATATATTCATAACCTGATGAAGGAAACATCCAAATAGGTTAGCATAGATGCTCTGTAAGGGTGAAAAACAGCAGATATGTAGGAATAAATATAATCATAAGGCTATAATAACGTGATCATTACATTATCATATCATACCCTATATATCAATTATCATAAACATTTATAATGTCATAAATATTTAAAGTTCATAAAATATCAACAACAAGGGAATCAAAATAATAGTCCATGAAAGTGTGACATAGGTGTAATACATGTAATTGTGGAATATTCATAAACATATAAACTCCTATATCAAGGATACCTAATAGAGACCTTCATAACATGTTAGGCTAGGGTTGAGAACTATGTACCTACTTTGTTCTTGGGGTAATAACCCATGTACCCAATTATTTTTGGGATTGGGCTATAACAAGTTCACCCTTTAACATTTATGATTTGTCTACAACCCATGAACATGATTTTTTTAGGATTATTCTTCAACCATTGTACCTTAAAATGTTTGGTATTGGGATACATCTCATGCACCCTTTGAGCTCATGTACAATTTATCATTACCCAATGACTTAGAGGGAGATATAGGACCCACCCGCCACATAATAAAATCATTCATACATATTACACATGATAATAAAACATTCATCATAACATGACCCATAAAAATAGATGGGTTATATAAACATCAAATTGTAAACCATTGAATGGAATGGGTATAATTAACAATTTATGACATCATTACTAATAAAAAATAGACAGGATTATAATAATTCAATCAAAGCATCACCCATTAATAGAAGAGGGTTTCAAAACCATATAACCCATGCAAGAGAAACATGTTTCATAAGTCTCATTCCATCAAGTCATAAACCCTTCATGAAAAAATATGAATGTAACCTATATATCATTCTAATGAAGGGATTTATTAACATCAACATATTTCATTTAGAAGGAAAATAACTTTTAAATATCTTTCAAAAGAATTTTTGGAAGAAGATATCAATTCTTCTATGAAATATCTTCTATAAAACATAAAACCATTTCAAATACATTTTATTGGAAATAAACTAGATATATTATAAATAATTCTTTGAAAACCTTCGTGAAACCTTTTTATTTCAAAATATATAAAGAGATCTTGAAAAAAAATTGAAAACCATTTTCCTTTAAAACATATAAAAGAATCTTGAAAATGTTTTGAAAACCATTTTTTTGAAAATAGATTTGAAAACCCATAATTAAATCATGCAAATTTTTTCAATCCCATTTAACAATAAAATATGAAATAATATTGAAAACGTTTTAAAAGACTCATTTTCCCATGAAACTGTTAACATGAGATTGAAAACATTTCATACCCCATTTTCATTAAAAACACATAAAAACGAGTTTATATAATATTTGGATAACATTTAATTCAAATAAATTGTATTCTTATAAATAAAGCTTAAATTTAATTACGTTCATGACAATGCGTAAATTAGTACATGCAGAATATTCCTTTTGCACCTTAAAATGTTTAGAAAAGTTCCTTAACTAGGAAACAACATAATAATTCAATTTAAAAAAAATAAATCTTAAAAAATGGGTAAAAGTTTAATTTAAAGATTATATTATCATATTATAATATTTTTGGATACCTTTTTGAAAATATTGTTTTGATGGAAAGCAGATTTCTGACTGAAGAGTGAGGTAAATTCGGGCATTCTGAAAAATACTTCATTAATTAACTTATGTACCAAAGATTGGAAAACTGGTAACAATATAAGAATATAACATGAATAAATAAACGAGAGTAAAATAAATGACTGTTCTTATGATATAGATTATAATATTTGATCAACGAAAGCACAATCATTAACAATATTGAAAAGCGATGATATTGTGTCAATAAACTCTTACCTCTTGGTAACTTTGAACCATACTCCCTATAGAAGAAAATAGAAATTAATGAAGATCAAAATATCATTAATAAAAATATATTCATGATATAACATTTCAAAGATAGTATATAAACCTCATTGAAAAATATAGGTACATAATGTGTCATGTTTCTCAAAGAAGGAAAATTGAGAAAAAACATTTTAACGATTTTTTTTACTATTGAATCATTGTCCCCATGAAAGAAATATATTGAAATGGATATTTATATAATAAAAAATTTGATTATAATAATCATATAATATATCCATAGTCAATATACATACAACACAAAATCATTGGGTGTTTAATAAAGTATATATCTCATAGAAATAAAAAATGAGATGAAATTCCCTAACATTGTATCGTTACTCTATTCCTACCAATACACGATTCCTATATAATAAATTTATGTTTATTATATTTATTTTAAATAAGAATAATCTTATATCAGATACTGTGTATTATTTTATTATGAAATTATATTTCCCACTAGTTAACAATCTTATGTTAATATTTCACTTTGGGTGATATTTTCTTTGTTCTTCACACGTGCCTTAATTTGTTATATCTTTGTTCCTTATACTTATATATTGATTTATATAATATACCCCATGATATAAGTATAATTTTTATTCAGTGTATGTTTAATATAATAATCAATATAATATATAAGTATGAAATGGTATACATCATTCCTGGAGATGATAAGCCATATGTACACATAATCGTTGTTTCTATTTTTGTTATCATATTGAACGAAAGAATGATAATGAAATATGTGTGTGTGTGTGTGTTTTTGTGTGTGTGTGTGTAATATCATTAAATTATAATTATCATGTTATATATATCATATAATTTCACTATGATAATTCTTAATACATTCCATGTAGTGTGTGAACAAATCACCTAGCTTTGAGGGGTTGGTAGTCCACACTTCCTCAAACGAAATTATCATATTAAAAAAATTCAAATTACAATGACATGTATTTTAATAGAATTAAATAATATTAAATGCTTTATAAATATTTTAAATATTATATATTAACATATATTATATCATAATTATCACCTTGATAGGTTGTAATGGAAAAATGAACAATCATCGTTTTGTTATGTGGTAGTTCTCCGTACACATAGTCAAAATGTTTGGTACCCATTAGATAGAGGTCTGTATAAGGGTAGGTAGATAACCTAGAATAAAAATCCTAGAATATTTAATATAGTATTTTTTATACATTCCTGTAGTAAAAAAATTTTAGGTGGTGGATATTGGAAGTAAAATAATATAACACAAGGAAGAATGTTACCTCTTCTTCTGGTATCTCTTTTTGGTTTTCACCAAAAGGATTACATGGATTGCATTATTACCTATGAGATGATTATAGTTTTATATGATGTATGTTGATTATAAATTATTTAAGATCTTGGTCAAACCAAATTGGCTTTAGATTTGAGAAGATGTGGGAGGATATGAGGCATTTTTATAGTGGAGGATGGGTGTAACACTGGTAAATTTTTGGAAAGGAATTTACACCCATGATATTTTCACATAATGTGGATCCAATAATATTAAAAATACTATAAAATTAAATAAAGGGTTTAAATTTGTCCACCCATTGTATTTTGTAAAATTTTATAGGTCATCTAGACCCTTATTTTTAAGGTTTTTTTCTTAATTAAGCTTCTTTTTAACCATAATCGGTGTAATTTAATTTTAATTAAATTCAATAATATTTTGGGTCAAAAAATTTTTGACCTTATTACACAAAATAAATTATAATGAATCAAAATATGTAATATTTTTTTTTCAAATTCCATTGACATCAGTGGCCGGAAATAATTTAAATTTAATCTTGCAGTCAGGTCGACAATGCAGGTTTAAAAAACTTTCAAAAGGTTTTTATGTTTTTATATTCAATTTCAAAGTGAAATTGATTCCAATTATCCACATTGGATTAAATTATAAAAATATGATATAATTAACTTCTTAACAAAATAAAATTTAATTTAACCTTATAAATAATTTAGATGAAAAGCAGTTTTGAACTGAAATTCAATATTTTCACTATTAAAAAATAGAAATTCCTAAAAAAATAAGAAATATTTACCCTAACCATATTAAAATATTCATTTTTAAAATATGAATATCATTTTAAAACATTAAATCTATAAATGTGTGAAAAATATAGTTTCAAATGGATTCTCCCTTAAAATGCGGTTAAAAAGAATTAATAAAATTATTGGGTTTTAAGCATAAAAATGGGTCTGTTCTTTTCCAATATCTATAAAATAAATTAGATGAATGTAAAAAATATTTTATTAAATATATAATATATATCACATTAATATCACTCATTATTTTTAATTAATTTAATTTGTTAGGGTAAAATAACTTTTCATGTGTAATAATTTTTTCTTTTTTATTCAATTTGTTTTCATATTCACTTATAATTAATTTATAACCAATGAATCCATTTTATATTTGAGTAAACGCTCTATTTTAATAATTTAGTAAATCATTTTGGGAATAAATAATTTAATATCTATTTTATATTAAATAATATATCTTTATTTAGTAAAACATGGTCTTGCATGTGACATAATCCATCAATTAAAGTCATGGTTTCTTGAAACGTAAGATAACCACAATGTTATATATAGGAAAAGTAAAAATTTATATTGCATATAGATAATGATTAATATTGTTTTTTATATAAATCAAGAAAAACATAGTGCTTTAATATAAAATAAACAATTTTTTTGTGTTTCATGATATGAAAAATATAAAAAATATTATATTAATTCATGAATTGTTTTCTCAAAATCTAGGGGTGTTATAATTGACTCCCATTCAAACATTCCATTCTATAATTCATGGAATAATAGAAATATTTTTGATAAAAATAGAAAAAAAATTTCATTTACCCGAATCCCCCCATAATACCAATATTATACATAAAAATAATATTTCCAATGAAAATACATACAGAACAGAGTTATGGGCATGTTATTCAGAAACCTTATTATCATTCTTATCATAACTTTTTGGACCACTAACCATTCTGTTATCAAAAAAAATATTCTTTTCTAGATCGGTTTTTCTTTCATACTTATTAGAAAAAGAAGTAATATTTAATTTTTCAAACCTAGTAATTTCAGAAACATATGACTTATTCACTCTGTTGGCATTGGCCAAATGTATAAATTTCTCATATTTTATAATCGCTTTTTCAATTTAAACGTTTATGGTAAATTTTTATCCTTTCATGGTTGACACTTTTTAGATCTTTCACAAAATTTAAAAACAAAATTATTGAAATTTATAACCCTATTTTCATCATTTAAATGTTTTTGTTGGAAAAGATATAACTCTTCTTATTTTTTCCATCATATTAGCTTCTAGATGTTCATTAAAATTAATATTTTTCAAAGATTTCATCAAACCATAAATCCATTCTAGTATCTTAATATCATCATCTAGAAAATATTCTTGATTGTTTGTTATAGAATTTTCATTTATTCAACATACTAAATTCCTTTTTCAATCCTCCCAATATTTCTCATACACTCTTTACATTCTTATAACAGATTATATTCTAATTAAGTTTCTTCTTCTTCAAGACTAATACTTCTAAACTATTCATTTTTTCTATTGGAAAGAATTTATTTTTTATAACCTTTTATATAAAATTTTTGAATTCAACTTCACTATCTTCTTCTTCATAATCATTAGAAAAAAATAAATAATTTTTAGATTTTGTGATTATTTTATATTTACCTTTAGAATAAGATTTCTCTTTATCACCATATTTCTTCCATGATCTCATATAACTTCTATCATATATATCACTAACATATAATTTATTTATTCGATGAACATTTTTTGTAATGTGTGGAATAACTCAACATTCAATAGAATTTATATGAGGTTTTCCTTTATCATTTCTTGCATGACTTTTCACATCTTGAGAAAAAGAGGAAAAAAAATCATCAAATGTTTACATAACTCATTTTTAGATCCATATTTAGAAACATATTCTTGTTCAAAAACATTCATAGACTGTCCTTTCATGGAATACATGAGGTATATTTCTCTATCAAACATTTTTTTCCTTTTATGAATTTATCTCTTCTCATTTAATATGTAATGGGAATAGTATGAAGATCATCTACAGAAATACTTTTTGGGTCAAAATATTTCATAAAAGAAACTTTGGCATCAAACTCGTCAGGAAGAATTTTTAATATTTTTTCAACAATTGATGTGTCATACAACATTTCAAAAAAACATTTAATATTGCTAAAAATTTCATTTTCTCTAGTAATGAAGTCACCAATAGATTCATACACACCCATACTAAGATATGTATACTTCAATATCTATATTTTTATCTTATCCATAATCACTTTTGTATGAAATTCATAAATGATAAGTATCTTATCATAAATACCTTTAGTAGTGGTAAAAATTTTCACTATCAAAGTTCAATTTTAGAAATTGATGAGAGTAAACCTTTCTTGTATTTTTTTATCATTCTTTATATTCTTCTTTTTAACATATGTTATTGGATAATTTTCATCATAATGTAGAAATACATATATTAAAACTTCATAAACATTAAACCATGTAGACAAAAGATAAGGAAACATTTTATCCTTTCAGATTTGATAGTTTTAACCATCGAAGAAAATAATCTCTTTACTCTTCACACAATTCAGATTCTGCATCGAAATATCTTCCTCAAAAACTCATCCAAGAGTAAATTAAGGGAACCATGGATTTGATACCATATGAAAATTCCAAGCAGGATCAATGTATCACTGATATAGGAAGTGTAAAATCAGTGATATCTTTTTATTTCATGTTTCATTTCTCTTGAAAAAACCTAAATCTCATATTAAATATTTCATACTTTATTGAAAAAAACCAATAATACATCCCTTTGAACAATAGAATTTACGATTTTCACTACTCAATAAGAGTGGCTACATCTGTAGTATTAGTTGAAAACAATAAAATAAAATAGAATACATTATAAAATAATTATTTTTTGGATACAATGAGTATGTTTTTTCATTTCAATTGTGAAGTTAAATGATCAATACAATTGTTCTTGTTATTTATGTAAAATTAAATGATTTAATATACTTTCTATAAAATTTAAGAAACTATCATCAGTTTATTCAAGAAATGTTACTATGCTTCCTTGTCAACTTTCACATATATGATCTTAAAAAAATCATCAATTTCCTACCTAAAAAAAGGTATGAAAATCCAATACATTTTAATGATAATAAGTTTGATTTATTATTATGATATTCCTTGTTTAATTGATCAGTCAGATAAAATATGTTTGTCTGAATACTACTAAAAAAATTTCACCAACCTTGGCCTCAACCCAGAAACCCCTGACTAATTCCAAGCGAGATGATCTATCCAAATACAATGGTCAGTTGAATGAAATATATCCTTTTCTCATTATTCTTCCTTCGAGAAAATATATTCATATATGATCAGTCTAAAAAATCCATCTTTATATAAACATTTAGTGTTCTACCTTCTCTCTCCACCCATGAATAGTACATGTGATATGAAAATTTAAAAGTACTTCCCTCGATTTATAGGTTATCTAAATAAGGTTTATATATGATTATGAAAATATATCCCACTCAATCAAAATTCTTGAAAGCTACAATTTACCTTGAACATAGGATGAATCTTTGACATATTCAACTCTTCTCAACTCTTCAGGTTTCTTTTTTATCCTTCTCGAATATTTTTAATTTTTTATCACATTTCAAACATTCTTCAAAAAAATAATCCGGTTTCAATTTTTTCATTCTGGTTTTCCCAGTATGATGATGACCAAATATTCATAAGGACATTGTTTTAGACCAACTATAATATATGGAAAAATAATAATTTCTCATTATAATTCAAAGAACCACACTACCCAATCTAATGCTTTATACCAACTAATAACAATAAATCATTGAATCCATTCTAACAAAAACATAGTGGAATCTTCTAAATATTCTAATACATATTGGAAGCACTTCAACACCATCTTTATACTTTATGATCCCCTTGAACAATCTTTTCTAACTGCTTCAAAAATTTATTATTTTCTATTTTTATTCACAACAATGATCTTGCGTATAATAATTATATCAATGTTAGTCCATGATATATTGATCATATGTTTTCTTCCTATGATGCATCTATGTCACCTTCAATTTGATTTTTGACATCACATGATGTCCAATGTCTCCTGACCCCCATGAGAACTTCTAACAATTCATCATGATATAAATGGTTGAATATATTTTTTTGATCAATCTCTATTAATATTTTTCATTATTCCCAAAAATATCAACGTATTCATTGGTATCCTTGGTCCCAAAAACTACGAAAAGAAATTATTTTGTCTTTGAAGATCTGTGGAACACCACATTTTATGGACAGGTATGAGTATCTTGGACTTCAGCCACTTATTTCCTATTCTAATTATAATACACAATACTAACTTATTTCTCAAAATAATCATTTTTTTGGTTTATTGGTCTAACTGAAAACCAACATCTTCATATTATTATGTTCTAAACTAAACCCCCCATCCTTCAGACTTATTTTTGTCTGGTGATCTCACGATGATGAATTATGACTAGAAGGCTTCAACATCAGTAACTTACATCTTCCACAAATTTCTGATTATATCATGACTTACTCATGACTTTGAATAAGTTTAAAATTATCATAGAAATGATTGGATTTTATTGTAATATATTAGGAATTACAATTCTTCTATCTTCATCATTCTTTTTGATTTGTGTCTCAAAACAATTTTCAGCACTTGTTCTCACCCGTTCTTCATAAGGCATGAATCATATGTTTTTTTTGAAAACACATGATCTATGATAACTCTACGATCTGTAAAGCATTGTCATACTTTCATCAGATATAAAAAGTCTCTGATAGCTTCTCTTAATATGATTGAAGAATCATTTTAGACCTATGGTGTGTCTGATGAACCCTTTTTTTGAAAACCTTTTTTTTCAATCTGATGGACGTTCTTAACAATTTTGATTCCAATCACTTATAGTGAGTCTGATATCCAACTTTCAAAAAGTGAGGTGATTTATTTTCCTCTATAACAACAAAGTACAACACATAAAAACCATATATCTTTTATATTCCAAACCCACATCCTACTAACTTGGTCTCAACATATTTATCTTGTGGATCAAAGTATCATGTCGATAGTTACTAGACTAAATGTTTGGGCCAGGAAAATAAGTTCTAGATGGGCCAGTAAAAAATTTGTCGAAGAATATTATAATATATGAATAATAAATGATCGAAACAAAATATATCTATTGGAAATTTATAAAAAGAGAAATTTTAGATAAAAAATTATGAAATGTATCTATGAATAATTAGGTGATCATATAAAAAATTTATCATATGGACAATGTTCTAGATGAAAGTGTATAAGATAGAAGAAGAAGAGGGTAAAATGAAATCATACAACACATAAAATAAGAACATTTTTTATTTGATTCTATGAATTGTCGATAACTCTCATCTTGCTGAGATATAGGGATATATTGGCCTATTTCTCGATGGTTGTCGTGTTGGTCCCTCCCCCTTGGTGTGGGAGGGAACTTTGACGTCTCCTAATGGAGCATAGACAACCATTACTCCATTATCCAACCCATATTTCCTCTCACCTTTTCCTGAGATCACATTCAGTTGAAAAGTTCCTGAGATAATCAAAGGTTTCCCAAACCATTTATCTATCCTCTAGAGTATTATGAAGCATTTCCTCTCCTAAAGCATACTCTCATTTCCTAGTCAGCGTCTTCCATTAGTAGACACATCTGACATACCTATTTTAGGATTTTGTTTTCTACAAGATCACAAAACAAGGGTTTTAATGGATAAAAATCACATTTTGATTCAATTTTCATTGGATGTCGACCTTATTAAGGCATGGTCCAATGCACCGTGTACCTACAATAGATTCCAATTATCTCTTCTCAGGTGGCCTTTCAACATTGATATGATGTGTTCCAACCCAACAATAGTAATATGGGTTGGTCTCCCTGAGATTCCATTTCCATTCAAAAATACATTTATTTTACAAATGAAATTAAATATAGCTGGAAGATACATGTGTTCTGACAGTAGAAAAGTTTGATTGTCATCATGTATCTCCTCAAATTTTCATGGCGGTTGACATATCTCTAAGGCCAGTTGGTCTCATGTGTCTTACTATTGAGGAGTAATTTCTATGGATTCAGCTTATTATCTTTGAGTTATGGATTGATTTTTGTACATCATGCCAGCAATTTGGTCATGTTCTTTTACTCTATAGGTGAAACAGTTAGATCAAAACAAGCTATAGAGGCAGTGAAAAAAGGCAGGCCACTAGCTCAGGTGAAGGCCAGATAGAGAAATCATCCCTAGGTGTATCTATGGAGAAATAAAAGGAATTCATGGTTTAGGATAATTTTTAAGAGGTTATCCTGAAGGTGGATGATGTGTTTAATCAAATGAGACATGATTTGGGAGGTTCTAAGGCTAATGAACAAGTCCCTATGGGTTCAGTTGGAGCTAGTGTTTTAATAGCTAAGGATGTTGTGATCTCAAAATCCTATGCATGTGATATTTTTGTGAATACATGAAGTAGAAAAAACATTGAATGAGCGATTCAACCCGATTAGGGAGAGAAGATCCAAGGATGTTCAAGTGTAGGAACATCAATGACTTGGTGCTTGTAGTGAGATGAATTTCAAATAGAGGTCCAATCCGAGAAAGACTATGTTGTGTGTAAACCTGAAAAACTGCTTTGATTGATTGAGTGTCGAGGTGGGGTAAAATTCAACACCAATTTTCCCATAAATTAATATTCTAATGTTGAAATAAAAGGGAATACTATTGTTCTTAACTATCCATGGAGGAATTATGAAATGAAATAAAACATAGACCTGTGGAGCTGAATTGTTAGCCAAAAGTAGAAATTAATGTTATGAATGAAACTACTCATATATAATGTAAAGACCGAAAAATTTCAAGGATTTTTTTTTCATAATTTTCTTTGGATTTTTACAAGAATGCAGTTTCTGACGGCTCCTGATTCCGAGGCCCGGTGTGCCCGAAATCATTTTCTGAAGTTTGTCTCGGGTACGTTCAGTGAACGGATGAGCGGGTTTTTCTAACTTTTGAACCGGTGCTCGGAATCAAATTCTGAGGGCACCGATGGAATCACAGCGCCGGTAATTTCTTAGAAACGCCTCTTCCGGAGTTGCGTTTGCTCGGGTGTGGTTTTTAATTTTTTTGGTTTAAAGATATGAAATAAAATAAAGTTGTGCAACAAACTTTATTTTATTTCACTTAAGCCACATGGAAGCCACTTGAAGCCACTTAAAGCGGCTTAAACTGAGTTGATGCGGATAGGGTGCTATCCAAAAATATCCTACCCTCTTGGTAGGATATTTTTGATGTGGGACCCGCACGAGCCCCACCGTTTCTTTTCCGCTAAGTAACGCACCCGCGAAAACCCGTCATTATGAAAGTCAACTGACACGTTTTCTTAATTTCTTAACGCACCAATAAATTGGGCGGGTTTCTTCGTTGAATTAATTGGGCGGTTTTCTTCATTGAATTAATTCTATGAATTAATTTATTCATTTCTTAACCTGTTTGAAATTCGTTGGCGTAATAATAAAATAAGACCAATACACGACTTCTGGAAAAATACTTCTTGAGAGGATTTGACAGAAACCAAGAATTCTTCATCCTCCTTCGCGAAGAACGTGAAGAATGCGAAGAACGCGAAGAAAACGAAGAACACGAAGAATACCGAGCCCTTGGAAATCGACGACGCGACGCCGTGTGTCGTGACTCCGACGTTTCCTCCCCCGCGACGTTCCTTCCTCCGCAACAAAATCTCCGATCACCAACTGCTTGAGGTAAGAGATTTTGGGTTTCTTTTAAACCTCCTTTGTGGCTTATAAAAACACATGGATTTAATTTTTTATAATTAAATCTGTTGTTTCTTGGTCCTCAGAGTTCGTCGACGCAACGCCGGATACCGCGATGACGCGACAGTCCCCACCTTCCGTGACGATCAATTCCGTGAAGAACGCGCGTGTGACGACATGACGAGGTAGGGGTTGTTGTGAAATAATTTATATTCCCATGAAAATTTCTTTTAAATTAAAGAACCGGTTTCATAAGAACAATTTTAATTTATTAAAATCGTTGTTTGATGTGTTGTTTAATCCTCCCAATTGTTATCGCCTAACGCGGAGGGTGCGGGCCAAACGAACACGGCTCGACAACCCTCCGCAGTTCTTCATTGTTGTGAGGATTTGGCGGGTGATGAAAAAACGTGACGCAAGAGTGATTTGATGATCCCGCAGTGAAGAACGGAACCCGAGAGGAATAGCAGTGCAGACGGGAAGGAAAACGGACCACTGGAGCAACTCTGGGGGCCCGCAGAAGCCACTGGCGGCGCGGGTCGCCGACGAGGCGGCGAAGGAGGTGCCCGCGAACCCGCGGCCGCGCGGGTCCGGCACACACGCGGGACGCGGCCTTTGCCGCATCCATTGACTTTGGCGGCCCCCCGCAGGGGCCGCGGTGCTGACACGCGGGGGCAGCGAGCCCCCCCCCCGCGATGCTCGGTCGAGCCGAGCCGGACCAGCCGGCCGAGCCGGGCCGTGCCCTGGCCTGGCCGGACCGGGTCCAGCCGGGTTGGACCGGGTCGGGTCGACCCGGTTCGGGTCGACTCGGTTTGGCCGACCCAGGTGGGGTCGGGCCGGGTCGGCCCGGGCCCAGACCCCCGTCTTCTGACCGTTTCGGTCTTTTGCCTGTAACTTGAGCTACGGGCCTCCAAACGACTCGCCGTCAGTGGAAACGCGATCCCTGGATCAAGACAGTCGTTTCGGAATATCACACACCAGGTTTCGGAATACTTTGAGTTCGTCCGGGATGGTTCGTACATGAAACCAACCAGGCCCTCGGAGCGGAAACGCTCATATCTTGAGCTTCGGATGTCCGATCGACGTGCCGTCGACTTTGTTGTTTTTCTCTAAGTGAGACGGATCATTTGGCATACCCGCCCGAGGTTTGGACGTAGGTGGAGTACGGTCGGGTTGGTTTTGCCTTAAAAAACCAACCGGTCCCCTGGGACGAAAAAGCTAATACCTCTCAGACCGGGCGTCCTATTGACGCGCCGTCTGCGACGTTGAGTTCCTGTTAACGATACGAAACTTTTAGATACATCAACTTCGGACTTTGTGTCAGTTGATGTATTAGACTCTCGGCTCGTGGAGCGGACCCTCCCGAACGAGCTTGCTGTATGCGGGAACCCTAGTGCTGGCTGTGACTGCTACTGTGACTGCGACTACTACTACGACAACGACTGTGCAGAGATCCTTAGTGGACTGCGACGACGACTGTGCAGAGATCCTCAGTGGACTGTGACGACTACTTCACTCAGTGGTCCTACGTGGATCAGTGCTACAGATCTTGTGTGGATCCGATCCTGTGTGGGTCTGCGCTCAGTAGTTCTGTGTGAGCCAGCGCCTACAAGTCCTGTGTTGGCCCGATCCTATGTGGGTCTTTGCGGGGGTTAGTACCTATCGATCTTTTGTGAGTCTGAAGACTTAGATGGATCAGTGATCATATTTATCATCATCCGAAGAAGTATACCTGTGTGAGCTGAATCCCTTGTTACTCTCCTTGGTGGATTGTGCTGAGATATCCTGTGTGGATTTACTGTTTACTCTCCTTTGTGGATTGTGTTGAGCTATCCTATGTGGAATACTTTTGCTCTCCTTCGTGGATTGTGTTGTGCCATCCTGTGTGGGTTTACGTTTTTCTTTCCTGTGTGGACTGGGTTGTGCTTGGGCTCGGATGTTGGAGCCGAACGGGAATTGATGACTTAGGTATATGTATGGGCATATACCTAAGCCGTTTCGGAAGTTACTTCGTGATTGTATCTTTCCTTTGTGGATTATCCTTTGTGGATTTTGGGAGACTTTCGGGGGTCTCGGGGTCCCTACTGAGTAGCTTATACTCACCCCTGCACGGGCTATGCCCGCACTTCGTTGTGTTGGTTGCAAACGAAGGACATCGCTGATCGTGGTGGAGGCTTGCGGAGCAGGACGGTACCTAGAGGTGGACCACTGGGTGGAACATACTCGGAGCGGCCAGGTGGACCCGAGGAGCAGTGGAGGCTATCTGTATCCACCCTTCAGGTGGGAATTCCAGAGGACGGCTCGACGCTGTGGCTTTTCTTTTCAGTTGCTGTTTTCCCCTTTCAGTTGTACATTACAGTTGGGCTTGTATTTCCGGCTCCTTTCACTTTCAGCACAGCTTGTTACAGTTTTTACTTAGTGTTTACTTTTCCTCTTGCTTACTCTGTGGTGCTTGTTTACTTTTCAAAGGCAATGCCTTCCTTTTTTTTGGTATTTACGCCTTGGTGCTAGTCGCCAGCCCCTGACCTATGGAAGGAGGGCTTGTGGTAGTCACGTCACGGGCCCCGAGGACGGGTCGTGACAAATTGGTATTAGAGCTGGTCGGTTCTACCGCAGACTCTGATCTTTCCTCTATGAGAATAAATAGTGTTTAGCGTATTGAGTGTGGTTATCAGTCCAGGGAGTCCACTGTTGGTGCGGCGGCCGACGTATCCGTACACCTAGACCCTGACTTCTGATTTCTGACGTGATGCACGAAAACATTCATTGCATGAGTGTTTTAAGTTTTCTTTGTGATTACTTGTGTCAGCTCACCAGGTATACTGTTCTAACCGTGGCACACTTGTTTCCTTTTCAGGATGGCCCCACGACGGCAGCCAGCTAGGGTTCCGAGAGTAGAGCGTGACGACAGCCCACCGAGCGACGAGGCCTCGGTACAGGGCCCATTGATAGCATAGGCACCGGCTGTACCTTTACCCGCCGAGCCCCCGATGCTTCCAGTACCGACCGCTGACGATGCACGTCACCTCGGAGCTCTACACGAGTTCCAGCGCCAGTGACCACCCAGGTTTCATGGGGAGACAGACCCCCAGGAAGCCGAGGACTGGCTGGAGGCGGTCGTTCGAGTTTTCAGGCTAGTGAGGACACCAGCAGACCTCATGGTGATCTTCGCGGCGAGCCTACTGCACGCAGCAGCGGGCCGATGGTCGAGCTTGATGCTCCAGGTACATGATGAGGCATCTCTTCTCTGGACGGACTTCGAGAGCCTATTCCGCTCAGAGTTCGTCCCGGCCACCCTCCATGCGGTGCGCATCCAGGAGCTTCTTCAGTTGCAGCAGGGCAGCTTGACGGTCGCCCAGTACGCGGTGAGGTTTACCGATCTTTCTCGCTACTCGACAGATATGGTACGTGACCCATTCTTTCGGGCCCGGACCTTTGAGCAGGGTTTGAGACACGAGATCAGAGAATCGCTGATCTCCCTCAGCATCCCAACCGAAGCAGGAGTACTGGAGAGAGCCCTTATGATCGAGAGCTTTCTTGCTGAGTCTACTTCAGCAGCGAGACCTACCGCAGGGCGGCAGGTAGCAGAGTCTTCGGCAGCAGGTAGCCGACGGATGAATCAGGGTTCCAGGAAGACCAGACCCTCTCGTAGACAACCTCAGGACACTGGCTCAGCAGTGCGTGGCACATAGCGTGGAGCCAGTCTTTCGAGAGGTAGGCAGTGCTATGCATGTGGCGGGCAGGGCCACATGGCTCGTGACTGCCCGACCCGCCGTGCCGAGGAGCAGCAGATGGTGGAGGGTCCACCCAGGCAGAGGCAGAGGGTCGACCGTGGAGGTCCGCAGGGAGGATGCGGACGAGGCAGAGGAGCTGGCCGAGCAGCAGGTGGTGGGCGAAGCTTTGAGGCTCTACCACCACCACCACCAGGAGGGCCACCCCGACCACCGAGAGCTGGCGGGCAGAGACAGGCACAACTCCAGGCAACAGAGGCCTACGACCACGGCGCGCCAGAGATGATTCGAGGTACGATCTATGTCTATTACACCCTTGCTGCAGTTCTTATCGACACAGGAGCGAGTCACTCTTTCATAGCTGCTACCCTTGTTCGGAGCTCGGAGATTCCGACAAAGCCGTTGGCTCGATCCTTACGGCTAGAGACCCCTACGGGAGAAGAATCAACGATTACGCACTGGTTCCGGCAGTGTGAGCTTACTCTAGGAGGAAAGAGCTTCGGGTGGGATCTTCTTGTAGCGGCGTCGAGGCCTTACGACGTCATCTTGGGCATGGATTGGTTATCTATAGTCCCTGCTCAGATTGACTGTTTTAGGCGCAAGGTGCGATGTGTGCGCACCGATGGGAGCAGGTTCACCTTCACCAGCGAGAAGGGAGCCTTTTCAGCACAGGAGGGACTCTCGCAGAGGAGGGGAAATCCCATCACTCATCAGTTGGCTAGCCTCATCCTTGGAGCAGTTGACGTGCAGAGTCCTAGTTTTCCTGCAGTGGTGGATCAGTACGCGGACGTCTTCCCCGATGACATTCCAGGGCTACCTCCTCGCAGAGAGGTAGACTTTTATATTGATCTATACCCCGGGACAACCCCGATATTCACTCCAGCGTATCGGATGGCCCTCGCTGAGCTTCGAGAGCTGCGGGTACAGTGGGAGGACTTGCAGGGCAAGGGGTTCATCCGACCCAGTGTTTCACCCTGGGATTCCCCGATATTGTTCGCCAAGAAGGAGGACGGGAGCTTGCGACTGTGTGTCGACTATCGTCGCCTGAATCAGGTGATAGTGAGGAACAAGTATCAACTACCGAGGATTGATGACCTCTTAGATTAGATAAAGGGAGCACGGTGGTTCTCGAAGATAGAAATCAGGTCAGGCTATCATCAGCTCAGAGTTCGAGACAAGGACGTGCAGAAGACGGCCTTCAGGTGTCGGTATGCCCACTAAGAGTTCTTGGTTATTCCATTCAGTGAACCAATGCTCCAGCAGTGTTCATGAGCCTCATGAATAGGATCTTCCATCCATACCTCGATCGATTTGTCGTGGTCTTCATCGATGACATTTTGGTGTACTCGACCACGGAGGAGGAGGACGCCTACCACTTTCGGGTTGTACTAGACAGACTCCGAGAGCACCAGATTTATGGAAAGCTCTCGAAGTTCCAGTTCTGGTTACGTGAGGTCCACTTCTTGGGGAACGTCATTTCTGAGGTGGGAGTTGTGGTGGATCCTGAGAATATCGAGGCAGTTCTAGCTTGGGATCCACCCAGGAGCATGACGGAGGTGCGGATTTTCTTGGGTCTAGCCGGATACTATCAAAGATTTGTGCCAGACTTCTCCAGAGTTGCGACGCCACTCTCAGCTTTGACGAAGAAGGGGAAACCCTTTGTGTGGTCAGACAGATGTCAGCAGAGCTTCCAGGAGCTGAGGCAGAGATTGACCTGTGCACCTATCTTGGGGTTTCCTGAGGAGGGAGTTGGATACGTAGTATACTGCGATGCATCAGGGACCGGACTCGGATGTGTCCTGATGCCGGAGCAGGCCATGATTTCCTATGGATCACGTCAGTTGAGGCCGCATGAGCAAAACTAAACCACACATGACCTGGAGTTACCAGTAGTGGTCTTTGCACTGAAGACATGGCAGCACTATCTGATGGGCGAGCGCTTTATAGTCTTTTCTGACCACCAGAGTCTCAGGTACATATTCTCTCAGAAGGACCTGAACCTGAGACAACGAATATGGCTCGAGTTCCTACAGGACTATGACTTTGAGATAGTCTATACTCCTGGGAAGGGGAACGTAGTATCCGATGCTCTCAGTAGGAGGACGGGCATTCAGCTACTTGAGGAGGTGACAGAGCAGCTAGCCGCCTTGCAGATATCCATTGTGGATAGGGACGAAGTAGCCTTCCTTTAGTCTCTCACAGTCACCCCTCCACTACTATAGCGGGTTAGAGAGGCACAACGTGGGGATGCTGACTGTGAGACGTGGTGTGCACAGATATCCTCGGTACAGGCACCTGATGGTTTCTCCCTTGGAGCAGAGAATGTCGTCCTTTTCAGAGGACGTACCTTGGTACCAGTCGCTTTACGGGAGGAGGTGCTGAGAGAGTTTCACACTTCTCCTTTGGTAGTGCATCCTGGAGTGGCGAAGATGTACCGGGATCTCCGACGACAGCACTGGTGGCCGGGCATGAAGAAGGCTGTGGCGGAGTTCGTTTCTCGATGCCTCACCTGCCAGCAGGTGACGGCAGAGCATCAGGTACCAGCAGGCTTGGTAAAGCCCTTGGAGGTCCCGGAGTGGAAGTGGGATGGGATATCTATGGACTTCGTGACTAGACTTCCACGCACTTCCAGAGGTCACGACACCATTTGGGTGATTGTTGACTGACTCACCAAGTCAGCACACTTCTTACCCATCCGGGAGAAGGGCTCAGTGGAGAGCTTGGGGCGTCTCTACGTTTAGGAGATTGTACGGCTTCACGGTGTGCCATCGTCTATCGTCTCCGATAGGGATGCTCGCTTTACTTCTCGACTTTGGAAGGGGTTGCAGGAGGCGTTCGGGACGCGGCTACGTCTGAGCACCGCCTTTCACCCTCAGACGGATGGTCAGACGAAGAGGACCATTCAGACTCTCGAGGACATGCTCCGCGCATGTGTCCTTGACTTTGGTCACAGCTGGGAGGATCACCTACCCTTGGTTGAGTTCGCGTACAAAAACAACTACCACTCCACCATCGGTTTGGCACCATACGAGGAGTTATACGACAGACCTTGCAGATCTCCTTTGTGCTGGACAGACCCTGGGGAGTCAGCACTTGTGGGACCAGAGATAGTATGGGCCACGACAAAGAAGGTCCAGGTCATCCAGGAGCGGATGAGGACAGCTCAGAGCCGACAGAAGTCTTATGCTAATAGGAGGCGGAGACCACTAGAGTTCGAGAATGGAGACCACTTCTTTTTGCGTGTCTCACCTCAATGTGAATTACGAAGATTTGGCCGAGGCAGCAAGTTGTCTCCACGCTTAATCAGACCCTTCTAGGTCATCAGCAGGATTGGCGAGGTGGCTTATCGCTTGGCTCTACCACCTCAGTTGCACCGGGTGCACGATGTCTTCCACATATCCCAGCTGAGGAGATACGTGCACAACCCGACACACATCATTGCCTATGGGGAGCTAGACGTGGATGATGGGACGACTTTTGCGGAGGTCCCGGTGGAGATCGAGGATCGACAGGAGCGGGTCCTACGTGGACGATCGATTCCTCTTGTGCGCATCAGATGCCAGCACGAGAACCTCCAAGAGAGAACTTGGGAGCAGGAGGCTCAGATGCGTGCTCAGTACCCACATTTGTTTCCCTAGTTTATGATGTATCTTTACGGGGACGTAAATCCCTGAGGTGGGAGTGATGTAAAGACCCGAAAATTTCAAGGAAATTTTTTTTTCATAATTTTCTTTGGATTTTTACAACAACACAGTTTCTGACGGCACCTGATTCCGAGGACCGGTCTGCCCGAAATCATTTTCCGAAGTTTGGCTCGGGTACGTTCAGTGAACGGATGAGCGAGATTTTCTAACTTTTGAACCGGTGCTCGGAATCAAATTCTGAGGGCACCGAAGGAATCGCAGTGCCGGTAATTGCTTAGAAACGCCTCTTCCAAAGTTGTGTTTGCTCAGGTGTGGTTTTTAATTTTTTTGGTTTAAAGTTATGAAATAAAATAAAGTTGTGCGAAAAACATTATTTTATTTCACTTAAGCCACTTGGAAGCCACTTGAAGCCACTTAAAGAGGCTTAAACTGAGTTGATGCAGATAGGATGCTATCCAAAAATATCCTACACTCTGGGTAGGATATTTTTGAGGTGGGACCCGCACGAGCCCCACCGTTTCTTTTCAGCTAAGTAACGCACCCTCGGAAACCCGTCATTATGAAAGTCAACTGACGCGTTTTCTTAATTTCTTAATGCACCAATTAATTGGGCAGTTTTCTTCGTTGAATTAATTCTATGAATTAATTTATTCGTTTCTTAACCTGTTTGAAATCCGTTGGCGTAATAATAAAATAAGACCAACGCACAACTTCTGAAAAATTACTCATTGAGAGGATTTGACAGAAACCAAGATTTCTTCATCCTACTTTGCGAAGAACGAGAAGAACGCGAAGAACACGAAGAACACGAAGAACACCGAGCCCTCGGAAATCGACGATGCGACGCCGTGTGCCGCGATGCCGACGTTTCCTCCCCCGCGACGTTCCTTCCTCCGCAACAAAATCTCTGATCACCAACTACTTGAGGTAAGAGATTTTGGGTTTATTTTAAACCTCCTTTGTGGCTTATAACAACACACGGATTTAATTATTTATAATTAAATCTGTTGTTTCTTGGTCCTCGGAGTTCGTCGACGCAACGCCGGATACCGCCACGACGCGATGGTCCCCACCTTCCGCGACGATCAATTTCGTGAAGAACGCGCGTGCGACGACTTCACGAGGTAGGGGTTGTTGTGAAATAATTTATATTCCCATGAACGTTTCTTTTAAAATAAAGAACCGGTTTCATAAGAACAATTTTAATTTATTAGAATTGTTGTTTGATGTGTTGTTTAATCCTCCCAATTGTTATCGCCTAACGTGGAGGGTGCAGGTCAAACGAACACGGCTCGACAACCCTCCGTAGTTCTTCGTTGTTTGTGAGGATTTGGCGGGCGACGACAAAACGTGACGCAAGAGCGATTTGATGATCCCACAGCGAAGAATGGAACCCGGGAGGAACAGTGGCGCAGACGGGAAGGAAAACGGACCACCGGAGCAACTCCGGTGGCCCGCGGAAGCCACCGGCGGCGGCAGCGTTAGCGGACCCGCGGCTGCGCGGGTCCAGCGCACACGTGGGACACGGCCTTTGCTGTGTCCGTTGACCAGGGCGGCCCCACGCGGAGGCCGCGGTGCGGACACGTGGGGGCAGCGAGCCCCCCCGCGCTGCTCGACCACTCGGCCGAGCCGAGCTGGACCGGCCGGCCGAGCCGGGCCGCGCCCTGGCCTGGCCGGACTGTGTCCAGTTGGGTTGGACTGGGTCAGGTCGCCCAGGTTCGGGTCGACCCGGTTCGGCCGACCCAGGGGGGGGGGGGGGGGCGGGCCGGGTCGGCCCGGGCCCAGACCCCCCGTCTTCGGACCGTTTCGGTCTTTTGCCCGTATCATAAGCTACGAGCCTACAAATGACTCGCCGTCAGCGAAAATGCGATCCTTGGATCGAGACGGTCATTTCAGTATATCGCACTCATGGTTTCAAAATACTTTGAGTTCGGCCGAGTGGGTTCGTACACGAAACCAACCGGGCCCTCGGAGCGGAAATGCTCATATCTTGAGCTTTGGACGTCCGATCAACGTGCCGTTGACTTTGTTGTTTTCCTCTAAGTGAGACGGATCTTTTGGCATACCCCGCCCATGGTTTGGACGCAGGTGGAGTACGGTCGGGTTGGTTTTTCCTTAAAAAACCAACCGGGCCCCTGGGACGAAAAAGTCAATAACTCTCAGACCGGGCGTCCGATTGACGCGCTGTCTGCGACGTTGAGTTCCTGTTGACGATACAGAACTTTTGGATACATCAACTTCGAACATTGTGTCAGTTGATGTATCAGCCTCTCGGCTCGTGGAGCGGAACCTCCCGAACAAGCTTGCTATGTGCAGGAACCCTATTGCTGGCTGCGAGTGCTACTGTGACTGCGACTGCTACTGTGACGACGACTGTGCAGAGATCCTAAGTGGACTGCGACGACGACTGTGCAGAGATTCTCAATGGACTGTGACGACTAATGCACTCTGCGATCCTACGTGGATCAGTGCTACAGATCCTGTGTGGGTCAGCGCTCAACAGTTCTGTGTGAGCCAGCGCCTACAGGTCCTGGGTGGGCCTGATCCTGTGTGGGTCTTTGCGGGGGTTAGTACCTATCGATCCTTTGTGGGTCCAACGACTTAGATGGATCAGTGATCATCTTTATCGTCATCCGAATAAGTATACCTGTGTGAGATGAATCCAGTGTTACTCTCCTTTGTGGATTGTGCTGAGCTATCCTGTGTGGATTTACTGTTTACTCTCCTTTGTGGATTGTGTTGAGCTATCCTATGTGGAATACTTTTGCTCTCCTTCGTGGATTGTGTTGTGCCATCCTGTGTGGGTTTACGTTTTTCTTTCCTGTGTGGACTGGGTTGTGCTTGGGCTCGGATGTTGGAGCCGAACGGGAATTGATGACTTATGTATATGTATGGGAATATACCTAAGCCGTGTCGGATGTTACTTTGTGATTGTATCTTTACTTTGTGGATTATCGTTTGTGGATTCTGGGAGACCTTCGGGGGTCTCGGGGTCCCTACTGAGTAGCTTATACTCACCCCTGCACGGGCTATGCCAGCAATTCGTTGTGTTGGTTGCAGACGACGGACAGTGCCGATCATGGTGGAGGCTTGCGGAGCAGGATGGTACCTAGAGGTGGACCACTGGGCGGAAGGTACTCAGAGCAGCCATGTGGAACCGAGGAGCAGTGGAGGCTATCTATATCCACCCTTCAGGTGGGACTTCCAGAGGACAGCTCGACGCTGCGAATTTTCTTTTCAGTTGCTGTTTTCCCCTTTCAGTTGTACATTACAGTTGGGCTTTTATTTCCGGCCCCTTTCTCTTTCAGCACAACTTGTTACAGTTTTTACTTAGTGTTTACTTTTCCGGTTGCTTACTATGTGGTGATTGTTTACTTTTCAAAGGCAATGCCTTCCTTTTATTTTCAGGATTTATGCCTTGGTGCTAGTCGCCAGCCCCTGGCCTATGGAAGGCGGGCTTGGGGTAGTCACGGCACGGGCCCCGAGGATGGGTCGTGACATCTAACTTGTTCAATTGAGAAACAGAAAAGCAAAAAAATATGTTGTAAATAGAATTAAAAGTATCCCCATCCAATGTAAGGTTAAAATGAGGAATACTAATAACATAAATAAGGACCCCAGATAAAGCCAATGAATTTTCATAGGCTGAGGATGCCTCCAATGTTTTGGCGACTCCTCAATGGGCTTTAGAAGGGAAGTCCTGGTATAATAAAGGGTAGATGGTTATCCAATTAGATGATGTGTAGATATAAAATGAGGCTAGACTTTCTCCCGGATTGAAATGGGAGGCAAGAACTCCAGAATGCCCTTAGAGATAGGAATCTATAGTCCTGAAACATAGTATGAATCTTCTCATGCACTCGGGTGATGAAATGGTGGAAGGAATTCTTATGATTAAGTTGATGAAGTATGATTCTGAAATATAATGTGAATATTGAACCTAGTTGATACTACTAAGGAGAAATTTTAGTGGATTGATAAGCAAGACCACATATTGGTTATAGGCTTCAACATGGTGGATATTAGTAAGGAAAAATACATAAATGATTGGTACTATTTGGAATATCATTTTGATGAAATCTTGAAGGTTGATCAAGACACCAAGGTCAATTATTTTCCCTAGAAACTGTTTTGAGTGATTTATACCCATCATCTCAATCTTTTATTTAACAAAAATGTGGTTTATTTTTTTTAACCTATTATGCTATAAAGGCTATCACTTTTCATAAAACATATATTGAAAATAAAAAAGTAACATTCAATGAAATGGATGGTGATTTTTTGAATCACTATACATACAAGAGTAAAATGAAAAAAAATTATATTTTTTTGAATATAATAGAATATGAATGAGAATAAACCATTACTACTATATTAAATTGAGTCCAAATTGGTTAAATAAATTATTAGTGTTTCATAGAAAATTCAGACATATGAAGGAGAATAAACCATCACTACTATATTAAACTGAATCCAAATTGGTTGAATAAATTCTAAGTGTTTCATAGTACATTAAAATGTAGAATAGTTTCTAAAAATGTATTATAAATATAAAAAAATGTGATGTATCTGGAATTGGGAATCACTAGTCCATAGTATCATGATCATTCCACATCCACCTCATAATATTTTGGGAACCGCACTTGGGAGTATTATATATTTTTACCATTGTGTTTGGTATCTCTTTATAGTAGTTAATATGTGTATGGTTTACGAAAAACACAACATAGTTACACAATATTTACTAAGTAGTGAAACATTCTAAAATATTATATGTCATCCATAACTACCTTTAATCATATCACTAAAAGAGAAATAGGGGATGAAGATCCTAATATGTGTAATAGGTAATGGGGTACAAAGTATTAAATTTTATAAAAATCCTCAAACACTTATTAAACCCCCACTAAGTGTTGATCAAATATTGAATACATCCTATTAATTGTTATTAGATCTAAGGTTCACATTTATGGGATTCTATAATATAATGTTATTGTATTATTATAACTTACGTTTATTTTATGAATTTACATTCAAGTGTGTTTTTTGTGATGATCCACTTATAAAAAACAAAAAATATATTTCTTCTAATACTGTGATGTACATGAGAAATAAAGTTAAATAAATGATGATAAATGTTACACTTTTTATCCATGAAGAAGAATTAAATTCAATTCCCGTTTTTTATATTTAAAATACGATAGATTTAGCATGGAAAGTGAAGAATATGTTGTTCATATTACCAAGACTGAGAATAAAAAACATTCCCCATAGAAGTGATCATAAGGTATGTCAAAATTACTATAAAAAAATCAATATGAATAAGATCTTTATATAAGTTTTTATGATAATATATATACATAGTCTCATTATATATAAGTTATAATGTTTGAAAATATTTTTCATCTCACTCCTAGGGAAACATTATCTTTTATGTGTTGAATCATTGAATGATTAAAGGAATAAATCACCTTGCTGGAAGATGAAATAAATAATTTATAGATGTATTTGTAATAAAATGATCTATTATTCATAATTCTATCCAAATTGATGGGTTATTTTTTAGAATTTAAGGGAATAACATGAAATATGTTACACAAATTTTGAAAAGAAATGGATAAATAAGTTGAAAAGAAATATAGATTCAAGAATAATATTAGGGATTAGATATATGTAATTGATTAAAAATTGAAAAAATTTCATTGATATGAAATATTTCAAAATAGATGTAATATTTCAAATGTTCAATGACCATGAATCCTAAATTATGTATAATAAATTTATATAAGGATGAATGGTTGTAAATAAAAGGCTATCTTTATTGAATATCATAATAATTCTCCCAATATTAGGTGTCTATAATTAAAAATGAAACTACTTAATATTGAAAAACCATATATTATGTATTTACATAATATTAAGATTATTTTTACCCAAATAAAATTATCAAATGATACTTTTGATGTTAAAATTTATCTAATATGTCCAAGATGAAATTGTTTTCATTTAATGATATATCGCATGTATCCGTCAAGGAACGGGTACCATCCATAACTTCTTGTAATAATTTATAATGAATATTTTCCATGAACAATATATGATGGAATAAAAAATTGATAAAAGTATTGATAATTAAGTGTGATTTAAATACATATACCATTTTAATGGTGGATATAAGATAATTTTCAGATGATTTATCCCCCTAAAGATCGAGAATGTTTTTGATGTATACCAAAAGACAACATCATGATTGTGTAGGAAATTTTGGATCACATAAAATAGATATAAGAAGAATAATATTAGTGGTTCAGTGTTTATATTGAAATATATTTAGAAATATCTTTATGGATTGTGTAACACCCCAATCTTCCACGACACGCTTCTCTTTGAATAATACAGTAGCGTGTGTTGTACGCAACATTGAGTTCTAACACACACACCAGAACCAATCAAACAAGCCGTTATGAATAGTAATACCCACCTTTTGAAATTTTATACATTTTATCTTTCAAATTGGACTTCATTTTTGGATTCGGAATATCGAAATTAGCATAGGTTAAAATTTTGGTATTTTTCTGGAAACTTTCAATTTTTGATGAATAGTGAAAAAACACTGAGTTATAGTTTAAAACAGAATTTTTATTTGAATAATTATTTATTTTATTTAAATTTAATTAAGGTCAAAATAGATACATAATACCTATATAAGTTCAATGTAATTAATTGGAGTTATTTTAGAATAATTTTAGATATATAAAAACTTTATTAAACTTTTCACCGTCTTTTACCCACGTCCTAGGAGAATTTGATAATTGACATAAAACATAATTTTACCACTTCAGTGAGTGGAATTTCAAAAATCCAAGAGAAACAGTTAATATCATGGAGTAAAATGTGGTTCAATGAGATGAAAATAATTTTTGGTGAAAAATAACTTTTTTACTTTTATTTACCACGGTTAAAAGTAAATAGGGTAATTAAGGGTAAAAATGATATTAATATTACCCTAAAACATGTCCTAATTCTATTGGACAAGTGTATCTCGACCGAAAACAACCTTAGGAATAAAATATTATCATTTAGGTCCACTTTGATTAGATTAGGACATTTATTATTATTTAATTCAAAGAAGAGTTAAAAGAGTTTAAATCAATGTATATTTACTAAAACATTTTTAATATAGGGTTATACATAAGATAAATTAGATTGTAAATATTAAATATAAAGCTAAAACTATTTCCTAAATAATGGTATTTTATTTATAATTTTTAGACATTAAATAATTTAATTTATTAATGACACAATGGTGATGGAGTAATTACCTAATTAATGAAATATTAAAATATTTGATATTATAAATATCAAAGTAAATGTAATTTGAGACTTTTTATGAATTCCACTAATTTTATAAGTTAATATGACATATTAGTATTGGTTATATAAATTATTTTCTAAATAATAATACTGTAATGAAATTATAAAAAACAAAATACCCAATCGTGTCAAAGTTGACATAGAAGAGTTTTTAAAATAAATATTATATTATTAATTTATATTATATTCCTAAAAATTTAAGGTTCGGCCAAAGGACTTTTATTATGATAGTTGCATCATTAATGGACAACTTGGTGGTCTCTTGGGTGTATATAGTAAATTTATTAACTATATAATATAAAGATACAACGTGACATGGTAAATGTTAAACTAATTAACTATGATTTAAAACTAAAATATAAGGTTAATATAGTGACCCAAAACTGTCTAAAACATATTGGTTGAGTGGTTTTCGACCCATCCCCACCTTAACCTTTAAATAAACAACTTTAGAGCCATTAGAAACAGAATATGAATTTATTATAAAATAATATATCTAGCTTTTCCAAAGGTTCCCCTCACCCCTCTTATAAAAGGGCACTCCCCCTTCTTACTAATTCACACATTCAAACATTTTGGCTCGGAGAAACCCTTAAATATTAATCTCTCAACTTCCCTAAATTCAACTTATAGGCCTTAGTTTGATCATAAAGCCAACCTAAGGATCCCTTTTGATCAAATCAAAAGGAAGAACCCGAAGAAGAGGTAATGTTTTCAGCACCCTCTTTCAAGTTCCTTTCTTCTTCAACTTCTTCTTTCATTGTTATACCCATTATAAAATAATAACTCCAGTATCTTATATATTATGTGATGTTATTATAAATATGGTACAACCATATTCAATATTCTATCCATCCTTTTAATAACATGTCACCATATGTGTGTACGTATGGCTTACCGTCTCCACGTCGTGGTGTAATTGTTATTCAATAAATTATTATTTGCATGGGTATAATAATGATGTTTAATTCATGTAAATAATAAATAGAAGATGATAATTATTATGTATATATGAAATACCATCCAATTATATATTATTTTATTATCAGAAGAATAATATTGTCGCTCGTGCGTACGTACAGACTATCGTCTCCACAAACGCGATGAGATTCATTCTCCATCATATCCATTCAAGTATAATTATCATTTGATGATTAAAAATAATGTTTAATGACTTGATATAATTCTAGATATGAATAAGATACAAACTATCCATAACAAACACGACTTATGTAACAAAACATATACGAGTATGTTAACACCCGAAACGATGATAATACTAAGATATTATTAACAAAGCAATGTTAAAAGATCATATATGATATCATATTAATGAATATGATTCTTGTATAATTTAATAACAATTATTTCACCATTATACCGGAGGTTAACCTACCCCCAACCAGGGAAAAGTACAAGGTAAAGGTTTATTTCTCAATCTCTTCGTTATCTGAGGTTGTTTATACGTAATAATCTACTGGGACTTCTTTATCATCCACATCCATGTTTCTTAAAAATGTATTTCAAAACATTTTTTTACTATTTACTAGAATATGTGTTAACGTCATTTATACCCTTTTTTGACTTATCATAATAGGTTTATAAAGGAATATTTCTGTCGTTTTCCAAACAAGGTCCTTTTAACCTTTTTGAGAGAATTAAGTTAAGAATGTATTTTTTTAACATATACGAAAGGTGTGGCTATTTTCCACTGTTATAAAATCTTCAAAGCATCCCTTACAAGCTTATAAGGATATTTTCAAATTAACAGTTTTATTTTACAATTATGCGACTTTTAAATGATTTAAAAAAAGAGATATTTCCCTCAAATAGTTTTGATTTAATCTATGTCAACATCCTTTGATGGATTTTATGCTTATTTGAAGTTGATTTATTGTGATAAAAAACTTCGATATTGTATTGAAGGTTTTCTGATATGTTTGACTGTGGATGTGATATTTTTATACCATTCATGGTTTATGGAGAAATTATTGAAATTTCATATTCTAGTTTTAATACAAATGATTATGTTATGTTTAAACTTGTTCATATGAGGAATGTATTGGACTTAATAAGTGACGGGTAGAGCCCTCTATAGATCCTCGATGAATCGGTAGGTCTCATGAGACAAACTAGTGTCTTGGAACAAGGCCTTGACAAAATCTTATTTTTAGTCTTGGCACGAGGCCTTGGCTGTGTGGTTATGATAGTCTGGAATTATGCATTCCATCATTATGAAAGTGGTTATTGATATTGCATGTGATTATTAGACTAGTAGAATATCCATGTGAATAATTATATGGAATTATTTCATTTTATTTCTGCCATATTATGTTGAAGTTCAAGTTTTAAAAGGATTTTGTTTTAGTAATACATTTCCTTAAATGTTTATTCTTATTTATGAAAGTTTCTGCTATATTGTTATCCTTACTGGGAATTTGAGCTCACCCCTTTCTATGTTTTATTTTTCCTAGGATGTGAAGAAGTATTTTATGAATGACCTACAGGGATAGTATGGGGGATACAAGTGTGGACTATGGAGACTATATTGTTGTAGTTTTCATTTTATGATGTAATGTAAACTTTATGAATGTATATAGTTATTCCAAGGATACCAAAATAATCGGTCTTTCGAGACTTGATATTTCTTGTGATCATGCCAATGTTATGTAATAATGCACCGACTCCGGGTAACCGGGGTTGTGGTGTTACAGTTGGTATCCGAGGAAGTTTAGTACAAACCTTTGAAGAAAGATTTAGATAAACTCTGATTAGAGCACATAGACCTAAGATGGACATTGAGGATTAGTAAAGAAGAACTTACTAGAATTTTGGTATTGTAGAGATTTTTTGAGTTTTCTGAGAAATACAACCCTGTCTAAATATGAACAGGTAGAGGAGGCTCTGAAACAGATGTACCTAGTGGTAAAACACGAAAACACCGCTTTGAGCTAGACTCAAATGGGAACTGGTGCACGACAACGGGCCTTGTTGCACTCTTGGTTACGACACTCCCGGTGGATATGCTTAGGATAAATCTCATTTTATTTACAAATCATTATGAAGGGTTTATGAGTATATACTTCCTCAGAGAATTTTTTTATGATTATGGATTATATCCATAAATAGTTCAATTTATGTTAAGTGTTTTATAAGTATGGAATTATGTATTTTGATTCATAAAATGATCTAGTTTATGCCATTGTTTAGAAATGGCCCCTAGTGGAAGAAGTGGAAATTGTATCAATGCATGTAATCTATGTAGGGATTTCAATCCTGTTTAAGATAATTACAGTGGAGCTGGTAATGCAACTGGTACTGATCAGCTAATCACCATACTCTGACAACTCACTCAGGTTAGGAATAAAAACCATACCAATATAGAGCACCCTGATCCGCAACGTGGAGGATGAATGTTAGATCGCTTCATGAGAAACAACCACCAACTTTCAATGGGAGTAAAAATCCATTAGTAGCTGAGCAATGGATAAATTCCCTAGAAAAAATATTTCAGGATTTGGGGAGTAGTGAAAGGGAAAAAGATATCATGGCAGTTTACCGCCTCACTGGAGTTGTTGATCAATGGTGGTCGTTGATTCAAAAATCGAAGGAAGATGATGAAGTATCAAATATGGAATGGAGGGAGTTCAAAAATCTCTTTTTAGAAAAATACTTTCCTCGTGACCATCGAGAAGATATGGAAAGACAATTTCTGAGTCTTAGACAAAGGGAGGATGAGAATGTCGCAAAGTATGAGGTTAACTTTACAAGGTTAGCAAGGTATGTTAGAGATTATATACATAACCCAAGAAAAAATGTTGATCGTTTATTTGATGGGTTAAAACCATTTCTCCATCGAGCATTTGTCTCACAATCCTTCTCGTCGTACAAAGACATTATCTCATTTTCTATCAAGACATAGAAGTAATTCTCTAAGTCTCACGACATTAAAGAAAAGAAAGAGAAGAATAGATCTGCTGATCAATCTGGGAATGGAAATAAGGGGAAGGAGGGAAAAGTTGAATATCCATCCTGAAGTAAATTTGGGAAGAAACACCCCGGTACTTGCTTAAAAGGAATGGGAGTCTGTTACAAGTGTGGTGAAAAAGGCCACCAAGCTCGTGATTGCAAGGGGAAGAAGGAAGCTACTGATGTCCAATGCTACAATTACAGGGAGATGGGACATTATGCAAATGAATTTCCTAAGCGTTAGGGGAAATTACCATAGAAAAGGACAAGGGATCAAGGCCATGATTATGCTATCACTACTAATGATGTAGAAGCTCCAAAAGACGTGGTGGCAGGTAATTTAATGGTTTCCTCATGTTTAGAAAATGCATTATTTGATTCTGGATCATCACATTGTTTCATATCTTCCCTGTTTTCTAAGAAAATTAGATATTTGTAATTTGATTTAACAAGGAAGTTTTCAGTTAAAACTCCTAAGGGAAGTATCATTGCAACAATGTTTTGTGAATCAGTCCCCATTAGAGCACATAAATGTTCCTTATCCACTGATCTCATCGTCATACCTATGATTGAGTTTGATATAATCCTCGGTATGGATTGGATTTTGGACCATGATGCAATGATTTATTGTAAGAATAAGGAGGTTATGATTTTTGATGATGATGATAAGGAACACCTTATCTTTAGAGCAAAATCCTCACCACCTAATTGTTATCTAAATCCACCCCCAGTAGCTCAAATAAATTCTATTATTGGGGACAGATAGAATGAAATGACTATTCAAATAGAGGATGTACCTATTGTGAAAGAATATGTAGATGTGATTCCAGAAGATTTGCCTGGACATCCTCCAGAACAAGAAGTTGAGTTTTCCATTGATTTAATTCCTAGATCAAGGCCTATATCGAAGACCCCTTATATAATGGTCATTGTAGAATTAGTTGAACTAAAGAAACAACATGAGGAATTGAGTAATAAGGGATTAATTCGCCCTAGTGTTTCTCCATGGGGATCCCATCTTCTTTTTGTTAAGAAGAAAGATGGATCTATGAGGTTATGTATTGACTAAAGGCAGATCAATGCTATAAAAATAAAGAAAAAGTATCCCCTACCTCGCATTGATGATTTATTTCACCAACTTCATGGAGCTCAATACTTTTCAAAGGTTGACCTTTGATCTGGATACCATCAGTTGTGTGTGAAGAAGGAAGATATTCTGAAGACATAATTTTGAACAAGGTACGAGCATTACGAGTTTACAGTAATGCCTTTTGGGCTGACTAATGCACCCTCTGTAATCATGGATCTAATGAACAGAGTTTTTAAGGAATATCTCGATGATTTTGTGGTGGTATTTATTGATGATATCTTGTTTTACTCCAAAAGCTACGAAGATAATGAAAATCACTTTTTCACTATCCTGAATACTCTGAGAAGACATGAATTATATGGGAAGTTTAGCAAGTGTGAATTCTGGCTTCAGGAGATTTCTTTTCTTGGCCATATTGTCTCTAAAGATGGAATCTCTGTTGATCCTTCTAAGAGCTAGGAAATCCAAGAATGTCCAACACCTATGAGTATAACTGAGGTACGTAGTTTTATTGGTTTAACAGGTTATTATCGACGTTTCGTCCATAATTTTGCCCGATTGGCTATCCCATTAACAAAGCTCACACGTAATGGGGTTAAATTTGATTGGACAAAAGAGTATGAAGAATGTTTTGAAGAATTGAAGAGAAGATAAGTAAATGATCCTATATTGACTCGACCATCAGGGAATGATGGGTTCGTTATTTATAGGGATGAATCGAAGAATGGACTTGGTTGTGTCATTATACAGAATGATAGGGTTATTTCCTATGCATCACGACAGTTGAAAATTCATGAGAAAAAATATCCTACTCATGACCTCGAGTTAGCAGCTGTGATCGTTGCTTTGAAGATATGGTGACACTACCTCTATGGTGAAAAATGTGAGATTTATACTAATCACAAGAGTTTGAAGTATAGTTTATCACAAAAAGAACTCAACATGAGGCAAAAAAGATGGCTTGAATTACTCAAGGATTATGATTGTATGATACACTACCACCCGTGGAATGCAAATAAGGTGGAAGATGCTTTGAGCAGAAATTATCATGGAGTTTTGAACTATATGAGAACTGAAAGGGATCCAATTTTCATGGATCTAGTAAAGATGGACATGGGAATAACCATGGAAGGTGAAACATCAGTGCTTTTTCAAATGGTTGCCAAACCATATTTACTATAAAGTATTAAGAGTTCTCAGACCGATGATGAAGAATTTCAAAAGAATATTAAAGATGTGAATGATAGGAGATTGAGAGACTTTGTGTATGAAGAAGGAATTTTGAAATTCGGGAAGAGACTTTCTGTTCCCGATATAACTGATTTAAAAATGGAATTGTTAGACGATGCTCATAGTTCCAATTTCTCTATACACCATGGGAGAACCAAAATGTATAGAGATTTAAAGGCACATTTTTGGTGGGACACCAGGAAGAGGGAGATTGCCGATTTTGTGTCGAGATGTATAGTTTGTCAAAAAGTGAAAACTAGAAGGCAACAGCCTCGAGGAGTCATGCAACCTCTTCCCATACTGGAGTGGAAATGGGAAAATATTACGATGGACTTTTTCATGGGAATACCAAAGACTCCTAGAAGGAATGATGCAATATGGTTCATTGTTGATCGTCTTACCAAGTCAGCACATTTTCCTGTTATAAGGGAAGATTTACCACTTGAATGTCTAGCAAGGCTATATATTAATGAAGTGGTGATACTTCATGGAGTACCCCTTTCGATTGTTTTGTATCGTGATCCCCGTTTTACTTCAAGATTTTGGAAGATTCTTTAGAAAGCCCTAGATACTCAACTTCATTTGAGCACTTCCTACCACCCTCGAACAGATGGAAATTCAGAACGGACTATTCAAACCTTAGAAGACATGTTGAGATCTAGCTCAATTGACTTTTAGGGTATGTGGGATCAATATTTACCCTTGGTAGGATTTTACTATAATAATAGTTTCCATTCAAGTATTCAGATGGAACCATATGAAGAATTATATGGAAAGAGATGTCACACACCAACCTGTTGGGATGATGTTGGTGAAAGAACACTTGTAGGCCCAAAACTGGTGGAGGAACCGATGGAGTAGGTAAAGGTAATCCAAAACCACATCAAAGCAGCTCAAAGTAGGCAGAGGAGCTATGCAGAGAACCGAAGGAAGGATTTGGAATTTCAGGTAGGAGATCATGTTTTCATGAAGGTATCTCTATGGAAGGGAGTTATATGTTTCAGCTAGAAAGGTAAATTGAGTCCTAGGTACATCGGACCTTTCGAAACTCTAGAGCGAATTTGGGATGTAGATTACTATTTGGCAATGCCGCCAAGTCTCTCCATATTTCACGATGTGTTCCACGTATCACTGTGGAGGAAATACATGCCTGACCCAACTCATATACTCACCTATGAGAAATTAGAACTGGAACCTGATCTGTCTTATTGTGAAGACCCCGTTAAAATTCATGATACAAGAGAGAAAGTGCTGAGAAACTGAACGACTCGTCTGGTAAAAGTTCTATGGAGGAACCATAAGATCGAAGAGGCAACGTGGGAACCCGGGACACTTATGATGAAGAACCACCAGAGTCTTTTCATGTGGTAGTATTCTAGAAATTTTGAGGACGAAATTATTTGAAGGAGGGGAGAATGTAACACCCCAAGCATCCACAATATGCTTCTCTTTGAATAATACAGTAGCGTGTGTTGTATGCAACTTCGAGTTCTAAAACACACACCACAACCAATCAAACTAGCCGTTATGAATAGTAATACCCACTTTTTTAAATTTTATTATACTTATCTTTCAAAATGGACTTCATTTTTTGATTTGGAATATCGAAATTAGCCTGGGTGAAATTTTGTTATTTTTCTGAAAACATTCAATTTTTTAAGAATAGTGAAAAAACACTGAGTTATAGTTTAAAAACAGATTTTTATTTAAATAAATATTTATTTGATTTAAATTTAATTAAGGTCAAAATAGATACATAATACCTATATAAGTTCAATGTAATTTGTTGGAGTTAGTTTAGAATAATTTTAGATATATAAAAATTTTATGGAACCTTTCATCGTCTTTTACCCACCTCCTAGGAGAATTTGATAATTCACATAAAACATAATTTTACCACTTCTGTGAGTGGAATTTCGAAAATCCGAGAGACATGGTTAATATCATGGAGTAAAATGTGGTTCAATGAGATGAAAATAATTTTCGGTGAATAGTAACTTTTTACTTTTATTTACCACTGTTAAAAGTAAGTAGGGTAATTAAGGGTAAAAATGATATTAATATTTCCCTAACACATGTCATAATTCTATTGAACAAGTGTATCTCGACCAAAAGCAACCTTAAGAGTAAAATATTATCAATTAGTTCCACTTGGATTGGATTAGTACATTTATTATTATTTAATAGAAAGAAGAGTTAAAAGAGTTAAAATCAATGTTTATTTACTAAATAATTTTTAATATAGGGTTATACATAAGATAGATTAGATTGTAAATATTAATTAGAAAGATAAAAAGATTTAATACATAACTCTATTTTATTTATAAATTTTAGACATTAAATAATTTAATTTATTTATGACAGAATGGTGATGCAGTAATTATCTAACTAATGAAATATTAAAATAATTGATATTATAAATATCAAAATAAATGTAATTTGAGACTTTTTATGAATTAAAATAATTTTATACGTTAATACGACATATTATTATTGGTTATATATATTTATTTCTAAGTAATAATGCTGTTATGAAATTATCAAAAACAAAATACCCAAAGGTGTCAAAATTGACATAAAACAGTATTTAGAACAAATATTTTATTATTAATATATATTCTATTACTAAAAATCTATGGTTTGGCCAAAGGACTTGTATCATGATAGGTGTATCATTAATGGACCACTTGGGGGTCTCTTGGATGTATATAGTAAGTTTATTAACTATATAATATAAAAATACAAAGTGACATGGTAAATGTTAAACTAATTAAGTAAGAGTTAAAACTAAAAGATAAGGTTAATATAGTGACCCAATCCTGTCTAAAACCTATTGGTTGAGTGGTTTTCGACCCATCCCCACCTTAAACTTTAAATAATACACTTTTTAGCCATTATAAACCGAATATGAATTTATTATAAAATAATATATCTAGTTTTTCCAAAGGTGCCCCTCACCCCTCTTATAAAAGGGAACTCCCCCTTCTCACAAATTCACACATTCAAAGCCTTTTGGCTCGGCCAACCCCTATCCAATTACTCTCTCAAATTCCCTCACTTCAGCCTATAGGCCTTAGTTTGATCATAAATCCAACCTATGGAGCCATTTTTATCAAATCAAAAGGAAGAACCTGATGAAGAGGTAATGTTTTCACCACCCTCTTTCAAGTTCCTTTCTTATTCAACTTCTTCTTTCTTTGTTATTACCATTCTAAAATAATAACTCAAGTATCTTATATATACTGTGATTTTATTATAAATATGGTACAACCATATTAATTATTCTATCCATCCTTTGAATGACATGTCACCAAACGTGGGTACGTACGACTTACCGTCACCACGTCGTGGTGTAATTATTATTCAATAAATTATTATTTGGATGGGTATAATAATGATGTTTAATTCATGTAAAAAATTAATATAACATTATAATGATTCATTATATATAAAATACCATCCAATTATATATTATTTTAATATCAAAAGAATGATATTGTCGCTCGTGCGTACGTACGGACTACCGTCTCCACGAACGCGATTAGATTCATTCTCCATCGTGTCCATTCAAGTATAATTATCATTTAATGATTAAAACTAATTTTTAAGGACTTGATATCATTCTAGATATGAATAAGTTACAACCAATCCATAACAAACACATCTTATGTAACAAAACATATATGAGTAAGTTAACACCAGAAACGGCAGTAATACTAAGATATTATTAACAAAGCAACGTTAAAAGATCATATATGATATCATATTAATGTATATGATTCTTGTATAATTTAAAAATAATTATTTCACCATTATACAGGAGGTTAACCTACCCCCATCCAAGGAAAAGTACAAGTTAACGGTTTATTTCGCAATCTCTTCATTATCCGAGGTTGTTTATACGTAATAATCTACTGGGACTTCTTTATCATCCATATCCATGTTTCTTAAAAATGTATTTCAATTTTTTTTACATTTACTACAATATGGGTTAAAGTCATTTATACCCTTGGTTGACTTTTTATAAGAGGTTTATAAAGGAATCTTTCCGTCATTTTCCAAACAAGGTCCTTTTAACCTTTTTGAAAGAATTAAGGTAAGAATGTCTTTTTTTAACTTATACGGTGGGTGTAGATATTTTACACCATTATAAAATCTTCAAAGCTTCCCATACAAACTTATATGGATATTTTCAATGTAAATGTTTTATTTTATAATTATGTGACTTTAAATGATATAAAAAAAGATATATTTATCTCAAATAGTTTTGATTTCATCAATGTCAACATATTTTGATGGATTTTATGCTTATTTGAAGTTGATTTATTATGATACAAATCATCAATATTATATTGAAGGTTTTGTGATATATTTTACTGTGGATTTGTTACTTTTATACCATTCATGGTTTATGGAGAAAGTATGGAAATTTCATATGCTAGTTTTAATACGAATGTTTATGTTATGTTTAAACCTGTTCATATGAGGAATGCATTGGACTTAATAAGTGACGGGTGGAGACCGCTATAGCTCCTTGATGCATAGGTAGGTCTCATGATACAAACTAGTGTCTTGGCACAAGGCCTTGACAAAGTCTTATTTGTAGTCTTGGCATGAGGCCTTCACTATGTGGTTATGATAGTCTGGCATTATGATTTCTATCATTATGAAAGTAGTTATTGATATTGCATGTAATTATTGAACTAGTAGAATATCAATGATAATATGTATATGGAATTATTTCATTTTATTTCTTCCATATTATACTGATGTTCAAGTTTTAAAAGGCTTTTGTTTTAGTTATACATTGCCTTAAATGTTTATGCTTATTTATGAAAGTTTCTGCTATCTTGTTACCCTTACTCAGCATTTGAGCTCACCCATTTCTGTGTTTTATTTTTCCCAAGATGTGAAGAAGTATTTTATGAATGACCTACAGGGATAGTATGGGGGGATAAGAGTGTGGACTATAGAGAATAAATTGATGTAGTTTTCATTTTATGATGTAATGTAAAATTTATGAATGTATCTAGTTATTCCAAGGCTACTAAACTAATCGGTCTTTCGAGACTTAATATTTTTTGTGATCATGCCAATGTTATGTAATAATGCATCGACTCTGGGTAACTGGGGTCAGGGCGTTACATATTGTTGGTCAAATCCTCAAAATTTCAAGTCACTAATGATAGCCATGTAAAAGAGTAATCAGTCAAATATAATAATTATATATCTTTATATTATGAAAGAAAATTATATATAAAAATCAATTAGAATAGTTGAACATATTTTTCATGTACTAAATAATAGTGATATCAGGATTAGTTTATGGTTATCTCATAATGATAGAAATTAAATAATAAAATAATACTAAAAAGTTGTTAATGAAATAAGAATAAACATTTGGGTGTATGAATAAGATTGTTTCAAACAATAATTCTACCAAGATGATATCCTAAATGATAAGTGGGAAATCCTTGGTTCCAAATCCAAGAATATTAGTATGTGTGTTTCATTTAAATTAACTAATAATAGGAAATCCACTCAAATTATTTCCTACGGATAACTGAAATATGATTCTGTTGTACCCAATGATGTTTTAGTAATGTATCTAGATGGTGTGGAGAGAGAATGGAAAATCAAAGAGGCATAAGAAAAGTATAGTGCATAACAAAAAGAAAATATTCCTTATGAAGAAGTTTGGTCTAATTATATGTTATCAATAAAATATAATGATCATGCTAAATAAATTATTTGAGAGATATTTCAGAATGATGGGAAGAAATGAAAATTGGTGTCTAATTATTCTTCTAGAATAATAATTAATTCTTAAAGAAATAAATAATTAATTATCATTGAATTATTTTAATGATATTATGTTCTCTATAAAATTGATGATTAAATTATAATATCCATGACACCTTAATTTGAATTGAAGTTCATATGAGAAAGCATAAAGAATAGAGGAAATGATGTAACATGATTTAGAAAATAATCTCAACCATATTGTAAACATTGAAAATTAATATAGCGACAAATTTTTCCAATAACATATTTAAATTATATATGAGATAATTATGTGGTAATTCAAGATTAATTAAGATCACAAAGAGAACCTTGGAATGTCTATGGAATATCAATATTGTATAACATCATATTATAAATATTTCAATCATTGAATTATTCAAATATTTTTATAATGAAAAATATTTTTAGTGGATCATCCCTGATAAATATGAATTTTTTTTCTATCATCATATATTTTAAATATGAAGATGATTCCATATTGGTTTCATCATTAACATAGAATTACAAGGGAATGTATTGAAATAAACCATCCTTGGGGGGATGTAAAAATTATTAATGTCTAGAAAAACAAATGTATAAGATTCATTTTTTATTATAAACATTGAGTTTTTGAATTAATTTCTATAGAAATGACTTATCATCATGAAGACCATGAAAACTCTCTCCTTATTAGGGAATCAATTGAAATATGTTACAGAGGATTCTAGAATAATTAATTCATTAAAATTCTATTATAATAGAATTTAAAAATTAATTTCATATGAAAATGTATATCTTTCATACTCTCTCATCCTTGGATAATAAAATAAAATTCACAACATTGTGAAGTAATTTATTGAAAAAATTAAATAATAAATATGGAAGAATGAATGTATTTTGAGACTGGCTATCCTAGTATTTTAAACATCAATTATTTAACAAGTTTTTTGATGTAATGTTGGAGTTTCATGTTGATTCATTATATAACTATTATATGACTCAATTGGTATCCTCATTCTATATTAAAAATTGAACCCCCTTGAAGGCAAGGCTTTTGGTTCTAAATTATTGGGGTATTAGGGAAAATTGATAAGGGATATATATTTTTTCTTTACAAAACTCTCTTGAATTATGAACCGATCATAGATCATTTTAATTTATTGTGACATGGTTAACTAAACATTACTCAAAATAATATTACCTATATTTTCCAATCTACTTTGTAAGTCTTGTTAATAGGGGGAAGAGAATGTGAAATTAGTGTTTAAAAATGGGGGGGAAGATAAAATATTCAAATATTTTCATATTCATTTTTGTGGTGTCATGAAGGTATTACCAACAAATAAAAAAGTTGTGATTGATGATCCTAGATTTACTATATTTTCTTTTTTGACAATGGTTTTCAATGATTATGAGAGAAGTAGATGGATTTAATTGATTTCAATATGAATAATTGGTTCAATAAAATATATTAGATTGAGGTTTGGTTGAGGTATCTATTTATATTAATCAAGGAGATATAGTTTTGATGATTGAATGAATGTGAAATAGTCTTATATTTTAATAAAAAAGGATGGCATAATCCATGATTGTTAAAATTTTTAAGAATTTGTCAAGAATTATTATCTTTTGAGAAGAGAAATAGGGTTCTTATACTTTTATCAATTTTATATTATTATGATTATTATTGAGGTGATCATATATATATAATATATGAAATGATGTATTTATAATCGTGTAATTATTTTCATTATTAACCTTCGATAAGGATTTTCCTTATGATTTTTTGAGGAAAAATGCTCTCGACAAGATGATATAGAATCTGATGGACTAATGTTTCAAAAAAGAGTATTTTTGAGGGGTAATGTAGAGCCTATCAGATCAAGGAGATATGGAATAATATTTATGGAATGAGATCATAAAAAAAATACTAAATGGTAGTGATAAGATGGAAGGTGGGGATTGTGTTTGTTCTAATGTGATCGTACTAAATCATACACATTGTTCTCGAAGAACATGCATTAGTATATTCTTGGAGATAAGTTAAAAATTATTAAACATAAAAATACCTTGTGGATATTATTTATATTAATTTTGGGAAAAGAGATGACATTTTGAAAAAATATGTTTTCAAAGGAAGAAGTCGGTGAGACTATTTGGGAAAATGTTATATAGTTAATGGTTTCATGATCAAACAAAAAGAAATATGAAAATAAAATATTCCCACTAAAAAAGTAATGTGTTTAATATCATCAACAATAGAAGTATGAGTGATCAACAAAATGGTTCTAGAATAATGTATTTTATAAAAGGGAATATTGGATGAACATTAGTGAGTTCATTTGATAGAATAATGATTATAAAGTCATAAAACATGAACATTTGAATAAAACAAATAGATGTTGTGGAATGATTGTATAGAGGCTTTTAAAATTCCATCAGTCGAGGGAAACATGAGAATATCAGTGGATAGATATCTTGTAGATTCATAGGATAAAAGAGATTTTGATGTATATTATCTTATAGATTTTCTGATAACTGTTGTCAAAAAATGATTTATGAATGATTTTTTAAAGGTTTAAATGTCATTAGATATAGAATTTGTTTTTGGATGAATTTTTTTTTTTTTTGAAATTCCATCTAATAAAAGTTTCCAAGCACCGTTTAACATAGATGGTGCATTTGAAAATGAAAAATGATTAACAAATTAGGATTTAACTGAAAAATAATTCCAGATAAACATTGTAACATCATCTGATATATAGAGCATACATAATATTAGTGTCTTTTCCACAAATAGAGTATTTCTTAATATAGAATTTAATATTAATAAGAATAAGATAATGGTTTCAGTGTATTTAAAAATTATTCTATAATTTAAACATTTTGATGGTTTTTAGTTGGGTGTTAGATACATCAACAATCAATAAGGGATGGTAATTATTAAATCTATGATTTTTTTTCTTAAATAGGATTGAGACTATTGAGAGGGTGGGTGGGTTGGTGAATGAGTGGTCCTTTTTCTTTTATAATAATGTTTCTTATCATCCTCTTAACTTCTAAAATTTGGTAACCTTACAATCCACTCAAATATAACATCCCATCATTACTTTTCATATTAAAAATATAATGATAATGAATCAAATTATATTTACAAGGTTCAATGAAAATACATACTCTTTACCATGTTAGATAGTATCACCTACATGGATTATTTCAAAATATTTTTTTCTTAATAAAAAAAGAATAATTCGAAAAAAATTCAACAATCCTAGTAGAAACATTCATGATATTGTTGATCATGCCCCCAACTATCCTTTTTGCATCCCCATCCACACAGATGGTTATACACCCTAAAAAACAATAAATCATTTTTAGAAACTAGTATGTATCCATATTTAGAATCATTACTTACCTTGTTAATTTTGATCCACATTAGAAATTATTCACTTATTCTAAAAGTAAAATGAACCAATTATCTTTGTACAATCTTAATGAATTTCAATAATTATATAAGGAAAATTTTGGCACGAAAACATTCTCCATGAACTCTTTTCAAAAAACATAATCAGCAAAAGCATGTTCAATCTGCCATAGTCCGGTTCCCTCTATCTGATAGGATTCATCGATTATCCTTTGTCTAATTATCATTCTAATTTTCCTTCAAAAATTGAGTAGAAACTCAATTGGAAGTACAAAATCATTTTGTATGTTGTAACAGGGTTTTCTAAACCTTTCTCTAATTTATGTCACTCTAAATAATTCACTCATATGGACTTGATCTAATTAAATATCATCTGTTGGAACATTCTCAGTTGATCAGATTGCACCTCACTCTAAAAATCTTCTGCAACATCAACCTGAAAAACATCTTCTGGTTGGGAACTCAATACCTATTCCACAATTTTTGGATTTCTAGTTCACAAGAATATTTCAAGTTAGCAAAGTAAAAAATGTATTGTTCTATCCTTTTAATGTCACCCCATAATAGGAAAGGTGGGAATCCAAATTTTTTTTACCCCACAATTAAATTCATAATTCTTGAGTTTGTCATTAATTTAAGTCATTATCTCTATCTTATTCAGATATTCTCAATTATTCTTGGATAATACTGAATAATCTCAAATATAATAAAATATTTAGACTTTTTGAAGTTTAAAAACCTTTATTTAGTCAAACTATTCAGTATAATATTTCATTTTTATTCCTCATTAATATGAAAACACATGAAGAAATGAAGAAAGATCACTATGAAGACCTATTGTAAACATTGAATGTTTTCTCATATTGATGATCTATAACAACTAAAACACGATTTTTAAAACATTGATAACATTTTTGGAACCAAAAACCTCCCTTGATAATACTTTTTCAGTAAGAAGATATTGAAAATATTTCAAGAAAAATACTCATTTTCTTTAATTCCTCATATCAATGATCCTATGTTCGGTGAATTAATCAATGTGAGCATGTGTATGATGGATTAACCTCTAATTCACTCCAATGAATTGTCATTTCCAAAAATTAAAACCGTGTTAAATTTTTTTCCATTGATAAAACATTTCATCTGATAATTGAAGGACACCAAAAATATAAATTTAATTGGTATAAAAATACATAATGATGTATCAATGTTGGTAGTGGATTTTTTACTTTAGCAATATAAATTTTCTAGCCTTATGATATTGTCTTACCAAGTATTTTCATAATGATGATCTACATCATAATGTGCCTAATGTTCCTCGCACTGATGAGCAACATCTTGAATACTACACATAATATTATCCTATATTCCTTATAATCCATCTTGTATCATTAATGTTTCTAGATTTATGAGAACTCCATGAGCAGCAAAGTATCATTAGATTTTATAGATGGATGTTTTATTACATCAAAAACATTGTATCTTAATTTTCATATTCTAAGTCCAATGTTTCTTGAGATCAATTCACAGTAATATATGAAATTCCATAAAATTCATATTCTGATTTCGTAGAGTTATTTACACATTCATATAGGCTATGTAAGATTCCTCATATTGTTGGCATGTGTCTGATGGTCTGTGTCCAGTGCATCTTCCAGGTTACCTAGATAGTCAATTATATTAGATTTTTTCAGAAACCAAAACTCCACCTTTTCCCAATATTAACCATATATCATCTATTTACAATAATTATAACCAAAACATAAATTAGGCCAAAAAATGTTTCTATTTTTTTTCAATACCCACTTCAAAATAGTACCACTTATAGTTTTATATTCTTTCTTTTTATTATCCCTTTAAATTTAGGTATTTTATTTCTTCTTCCCATTATTTTATCACTCCCCATATTTCTTATCTCTCTCTGATTCCTTTTATCACCTCTTTATCAATAATAAAATTTAAACGGGATATTATGTAATGTTTCTATATTTTTTGACTAGTTGTTTCTTTTCTAAAGGATAGATCTGTTCATCTTAAAATATTGAAATTATTTCTCAAGAAAACATATGTATCAAAAGATTTTCTGAATGGAAATTCTTTAACTAAAAACCATTATGTCTACAACGAAAAACTCAATGTAGAAAAGAGGGATAAAAATTAATTTTATCAACATTTTACATAACACAACTTTCATTTAAAACCTTAACATGCTTTTTTCAGCATTCTCATTTTTGTCAGAAATCTTGAGATGATTTTTAAAATATTAAAAGTAACTTGAAAAAATCTTGAAAAACATATCATAATGTTTATGTCTATAAACAAAACATTACAAAAACTCATAATTTGGTGACCTTATAACTTTATTTTCCAAGAACAGTAAGAGACTAATAATCATATATTCCTAATTTAAACTACTTCAATACCCTATAATAAGTACAAATACACAAATATGATTGGGAATATAGAGGAACTCCAAAAATTTTCAAGAGTAACATTCTGGTTGGATTTCCTATCGATGAATTTCATTTTCCTTCTTCTTATTAGATCTTTCATTAGATTTACTTTATTTATTATTTTCATCCATCACAGATTTTGTAACAAGTTTTTTTTCATCTTTAGAATATTCTGATAAGGATGTCAATTTATTTTCCCCTTTATTAATATTTCATTATTTTGAGTTCATAACAACAACTTTATACCATCAATTTATTCTATTAGGGTACTCAATTTTTTGTTAACAGTCCCTTCTTACGGACATATCATACATCTTTACTAAATCATCAAACAAAAATATGTTGATACCTTTTTGACAAAATTCTTCAAAACATTAAAATTATTTGATTTACCATTTCATTCACCTGTTTTTTGCCACTTATAAATTTCTAGCCTTTTCAACATGTTCTACCGAAATAACCAGTCACTATTACTTTTCATTCTGAGCCTAATTATTTTTATCACATTTCATAACATATATAGTTTCTCATCTTCTGAGTTTCTTTTTTTGGTTCCATGTATTTTTTAGAAAAATTGGATCTTCTTTCCTCATCAAATCTTCCCCTTGATTAATACATAGTTCCTTGTATGGACATGTTATACCAGCATAAATAATTCCTCTATTTGAAAACCCCACAAAACCAAAAATGTCGTTTGAATCATGATTTTTCATATTGATTGTATATTTGTTCAAAATTATTTTTCTGTTTTTTATTCAAAAATCATGGAACACTTTTTTTAGGGATATTAATTCCTGATGAATTATTTTTTGTCATGGTGAATGATGCTATATCACAAAACTAATTTTGTAAACCTCTATTTTCACACTCTTTAGAAGTTTCACCTTTTACATTAATAACCATGTTGAAGTTTTTATCTTATTTATTATCTCACATTCTTTTGAGAGAATCATTGATTTTATTTCTAAAAAATCCACTTATTTATTAACCAGACTAAATTTAAGAAATTACATCATATTTTTTGACTCATATACCATGAAATAGGTTCCATTTATTTTATTTTAAAATTACATATTCGTTCATGTTGGGTTTTTAATTTTTATTTGATCTTTCTTCATATCATTTGATCTTTATTTCAATCTCACCAAGATTCCCATTCTGATATCTAATAAAATTAATATTTTTTTATTTCATCATCTAGTAATTATTCAAAAAGTAATTCTTTCAACATATTTTTCCATCTTATTTATTTAATTTTTGATTTGAGTGTTCTGATCAATTTGTTTTCCCAAATTCTCTTTGACAATCCTATACATTTCTGTAATTAATTCATCATTATCTTCAATTTCTGATGTTTTAATTTGATTTATATCATCAACAATTAATTTGGGTTGATGATCAGATTTATCACAATATGAGAAATAATTATTATTTATTATGATAAGATAACATTTATTCCTATTTTTATAGAGAAATATTTCTTTATATTAATTTTAGTTTTATTTTTTAGCTCTCTCATTATTTCATTTAGAATCATTCTTTTAAAATATATTCCTTAAATGATTCTACAAAAAAATATCTTTTCCTTTATAATTCTAATAATATTGAATTTTAATTTCCCATATTACCCTATTGTAAGGCTTAAAAATGAAGGAAGTAATTATATTGAAATATTTTTATTCTTCATATCCTTCCGAATAACTTGATTCTTCTTTCACATCATTATCTTTTTTAACTTTTAAGATATATTTGTAATCCATTTCTCGCTCAGCCTTTTTCTTGAATGAATGATATTATCTAATTTCATATGCCATAATTATATTCCAAATTTTATAAAAGGATAAGTATTTATGATCTTCTTTGTAAGAGGCTTTGGCATTAAATATATTTTGAAATTTTATCATAATTTTCATAAAAATTGTATAATCATCAAGATTCACACAAAAATTTATATTAATACCTAAAATATAATTTTTCATTATAATGTAAATATCCATATTTTCATATTCATCCATCTTAATATAAAAAATCTACTTCTCCTTATTTGTAAATTGGATTTATTAACTTCTTCATTCCCTTCACAAAAACTTCTCAACTTCTCCCACATTTTATTAGGTGTTTTAATCCCCAAAATCTTTGTGTAAATATTATTTTTGAGATCCATCGAAAAAGTATTTTTAGATATTCCATTATTTTATATACTTATCATATCAATATATTTTATAACATTTTCATTTATGGGAGGAAACCCCACAATTGTTGTATCTCAAAGAACATGGCCAAGTGAAAAAAGATATCATAACATTATATTCTTACAACTATGATAGTTTATTACATTAAAAATATGAACACCCTTATTGTTAACTAAATAGATATTCTCTATTCTCAAAGATGGATCTTACTATAGGAAATATAATTAGATACCGATTATTCTTACCAATAGGATTAATACCACATCAAGTGGGTTAATCAGTAGTTTTTTTATTTTATGATAAAATTTCTTATTTTTAGTAAACATTATTAACCTATAAATATTGTTAAAGTTATGATCCAATTGAATAAATAGTTTAATCGTTACATTTCTTAAGAAATAATATAAGGATAAGGCAACACACTCTATTTAATAGGTTTGTTAAAAATATTTACTCCTTTCCATGTTGGATAGTACCTCCATCATGGATTATTTCACTATCATTTTCATGAAAACAAAGGCACAAGTAGTGAAAAATTGTACAATACCTATAGCAATATTCCAATTATAGTTGGTTATACCCCCCAACTATCATTTTTTATCTTCTTCCCCACAGTTGGTTATACACTCCAGCAAAAAAATCAACTCTTCTCAACAATGGGTAGTTATACACAATTATAAGATTAATATTCCATATTATTTTAGGATCCATATTTGAATTTATTTACATCCTACACAATTAATATGAATACATATTTAACTATATACAATCTTTTAGCATAAAAAAATTATCTAAAGGCCTTTTTTGTTTTCAAAACACTATCGAGATATTGTTTTAAAAAAACATCCTAAGAAATTTTTTGTCTAATCTACCTCAATATGGTAACTTCTATATAACGAGATCAATCCGATTAGTCTCAGTCCAATTCCCCTTGTGTTCTTATATAATAAACTAATTAAAAAATGAATTAGTAATCATAGTTCCTGTATCTAATGGAACTTAGACAGAAGAACTTTTCTCTTATGGAGGTCACTTAATGTGCTTACTCTATTGGCCTTTCTCTAATGAAAAATCATCCATCAGAACATATCTATTTTTCATAATTAACCTCACTCTAATAAACATCAATAACTTCAACCAGAAAAAAATTCTTTTTGGGAACTCGATACTTGTTCTACAGTTGTTAGAGTTCATGCACACATGAATATTTACTTTTAATAAAGCAAAAATTTATTGTTCCCTCCTTTTATAGGAACCCCATAATTGAATTATAGGGAAAAGAATTCCTTTCCCCTCTCAGTGAAACAAAATCATGAGTTTCTTCTATATTTATGACTTAATATATTACTTCTTGAACTATTATCAATATTTATCGTATCTTATTGTATCATCCCAAATCTACTCAAATATTCATACTTTTTATGTTTGCAAACATTTCTTTCATCATTGTATTTAGTCTGACTTTTCATTCTGATTCATAATTATAGTGAAAACATGTGTAGATTTAAAGAAGGATCATTATAAATACCTCATGTAAGCATTGAAATTATTCTCATACATATTCTATGTACCAACTAAAAACACATGTGAATATATTGAGAACATTCTATAGTGTCAAAAATATTCTTAGATAATACTTTAGAAGTAAAAAATATCTAAAATCTCATCGATGTATTTATCATTTTTTTCAATTTCTCAAACTGATTATCCCACTTATAATGAATTTATCGGTGACATCATATGTCTGATGGATTTTCCTCTACTTCACTCTATCAAATCCTCAATTCTGACATTTTAAAATTTCATATAAATTCTACCTCTGATAAATCTCTGTATCCAATATTCCAAGTATACCAAAATTATAAAATTAATTGGTTTTGGAATCCATTAAGAGGGTTCAATGTTAGTACTGACATCTTTACTTCTACATGATAAATTTTAAATCTTTATGATATTTTCAAGTAGATGATTTTCATACCAATGACTTGTATCCTTCTATGTTCAATGTTCCTCGCACCGATTAGTAGCATCCAAAATACTTCACATCGTGTTCTCATCTATTCCACAAACTCCAAATTTTAACATGAATTCATCGCGATTAATGAAAAATACAATATCAGAAAATAATCATCAGATTTAATGCTTAGAAGATATATTACTTTTTCAACCATTTAGTGTCACATAGAATATTCTAAGGTTGATTCATCCATATATCAATTCTCAACAGTCTCTGACATTCCGTCAATTTATTATTCCGATTTCATTATTCTATTGATTCATGCTGATGGGATGAGTCTAATTCCTCATACAGATGTCCTGGGTACAATTATAGTTGTATGAATTATCTTCCTAGTTAGTCTAATGGTTAGTTCGATGGGTTTGTATTTATAAACAAAAACTCCACCCTTTCTCATCTTCAACCATATATCATATATTGATAACAAATAAAAATAAATGTCAAGATGTTCTTAATAAATTTTAATAATTTTGAAGAGATAATGGACTTATATATAATACAATGTTTAAAGTTATTCAAATAAACTCTAATTTTAGTGATATTATTTGACATCAATTTGTAGATGTTAATTTTATTTTTACACTCCTCCTTCGATTTTTTGTGAATCTCTTCCTATAAAAAATGAAATGGTGTGCTTTGTAGAGGTTAATAATATTTTTGGGGTTATAATTATTATTAAAAAATTGAGGTAATGTATTGAGGATTCATCGATGAATCTTTAGAGTATTTATCTTAGGTGTTGTTTTATCAAGTGGAGATGTACATGTACGATAAGTTTATAAGGGGAATAAAAGTACATGAAAAAGTAGTTTGACACTGGATAATGAATAAGGTAATGGGAAGAGAATAATGGTTCAAATGAAATAGTATTATACGGAAAAGAATCAAATGAGAAATTATGGATTGAAAAGTATCAGATGGATCATATATGAATCTGATGAATTAGTATGGAATGATGATGTTACTAGATGGATAGTGTTTTAGGAAGATGTGATTATGAATGAATAATTGGAGATAGAGAAAATTTCTTGAAACCATTGAATGAAAATTAGTGTCCAATTTGATACAATCAAAATAAAGGTGGTTATTTTCATCACATTCCATAAAATAAATGAATAATAATAGTTTCTTGTACAATGTTGTGCAAGTAAGTGAAAAGGAAGGATGAAAATGAGGCATTGTGATATTCACGAGAAAGTACCTCAGAGGAAGACATTATTTGTTTTGAAATGAAGTTGATGATGTCGATGGATATCTATAAAGGTGATAATATGATCTATTAGGGAGATGTAGTTTGATTTGGGTATAACTAGTCCAAATAATATTGATCTTTCTGATCCCCCCTTCAAAATTAATGGGAACCACACATGGTCACAATATTGTTTTTCTGAACAAACCATAATATTTTGTTTTTCACTATAGTTGGTTTTTTTGTTCTTATTACCACTATACATTATGAGGATGACTTAATCTTATTGTGTAGTGAACTATTTAAAAATATATTTTCCTATCCTACACATGATATCTTTTTTTGTCGTGTGACAATGAAAAGTAATAATGTTAATAAATTGATTAATAGGTATAATAGGTAAAGGGATAAAAAGTATTAATTGGTTTAAAAATTCCTCAAAATTGATTTTCCCCCCATACTATCAATCTTGAGCATATATATATGTGGTCTAATCAATATACACCCCATATTTTTCTCTCTAATATTAATTACACATGACTTCAGCCATCAACAATGAGAATGAGTTCTTAATAATTGTTACAATGGTGATCTATATAGGATGATTTGGTTGCATAAAAAGTGGATAATGTATATTGGGTGTTGGGACTCTTGGTAAGTTTTTTCACATTAAAAATTTTATTTATGTTTTTTAATTTGTGTCAATTAAATCTATCTCAATTTTTTTATATGATGTTACCCCAATCATCAATTCTTTGTGTTTAAATTTAATTTTCTTACCAAAATATAATTGATTAAACATATAATTTAAATTACTAATTTTTTATGGATTCACGTAAATGTTTATGTTGATGGGTTAAAATATAATTATTTATTAGTTTTATTCAAGAATTTATGTTTTTTTATTAAAGTGATGTTTCTTGAAAATTCAATATGATTATTGTTAGAGCCTCCATATACCCCCTCAGTTCATTGGGAAATGATTTAATCTCTATGTACATTACATTAGAATTAACTTTGTATAACTACTACAAGTATATATTATTTTAATTAAATAGTTATATGTTATTCTAGTTTGACTTATTATATTTTACTAGTTATATGTCATTCCAATATAGGTTATTATATTTGATAAAAGGATATGTGAATATTATTTCCCATGAAACCATCATTGATCTCATATTTATTTTAGTGGATATCTAGGGACTTCATGAGGTATGAAATTGATTTTCTGATTATAGGAATTTTATAATCATCCAGAAGCTAAATGATTTATTTTTCCTAAAAATAAACATTCACAAATTTTTATATATTTTAATCCTATATGTCATTCATACATTCTTTTATTCCACTTACTAGGCTATTATATGAAACCTCATTTTCAATTTCGTTTTATCTAGATTATGGATGAATATGTATGATTAAGAAATCAATGTTCTATACATGAGGTTTTAGAAGGAAAATAATGTTTTTTGATGGTAAAGGGTAATTGTTTCTTATATAAATAATTTTTATAATTCATTAATTTTCAAAACCTAAAAGGTCATTAAAATTTAAATAGTTTAACATTTTTTATTAAAAAAATTAATTATGGTATTTTTATGTATATGATGTTAATGGATTTTCTTAATTTTTCGAAGAATATCTACTTTGTGTTTATATTTATAGAACATGAACAAGAAATGTGGGTATGTATGAACATCATTTGGTATTAGATAATGGTTTAGTTATTTTTGGATTAACTTTAGTGTAATAATAACATAATTTTTAGTATACAATGGGTTAAACTAATAGTTCTATAGCATTAATCCAAAGTGACATAGGTTAAATTAAATGTGTCAAATGTAAAACCAAATGTCCAATTGGACTAGAAGTATTGGAATAGTTTCTTTTATATTTGGATATTTTTTTAAGGTTATTTTATTATATATTTTCAGTACACAAACTAAAAACAATCGTTTAATTTATATTATGAACCATGAGGAACCGAGTGAAGAACTAATATGTTAGAAAACGAAATGGTTATCCCAAATAATAATAAATAGGATAATATTATCAGTAGATAATAATTTGGGTTTGGTCCCACCGATATATCAGGCTATAAATAATAACATGAATCTTTTCAATTTGTGAAATGTACTAAAGGTGTAATATCCATTTATTTATTCCTTTATCCAAATAAAACCCTTTTAATTTAATAAATATTCTTACACATTAATGGTTTTTAAGTTCATGGGTGATCCACTATTTTCACACTAAGAGAAGGAGAATCAGTGTGGTCAATATTTTAACCCAATTATTTTACCATTATAGTTTCAATTATTTTCACAAGTTAGGATGAATTGACCTATTATATAACATTTAATACAGTCACAGTACACCCTAAACTTAGAGTACAAATAATACGACATGTGATATTTTTATAATGCTCTCCCATAATGTGAGTCACTATGAATTTCCTATATTGGATTGATGTCTCAACAAAATGTATTTTACTAATATCAAAAATTTAATACACACATGGAATGTATTGTGAGTACTTAACATTAACAATTACATAATCTAGTAAATTCAACTAGAAATCAATTATTATATAAGATCACTACATACATACAAAGTATAAAGTTTTCTTTTGTAAAATAACCATGTAATATTATAAAGAACTCCTAAAAAATATAGTCTTAATGAATAAAGGAAAATGATCTCATGCTGTATAAGAAAAAAAACATTATTTTTTAATTTTTTTTAAAATATATGTCAATGATGATTTTAAAAATAAAGTCAATTACAAAAACCCATAAATATATCCATTCCTAAATTTATATAAGATAAATTCTAAAATATACTTAAAAAATAAATTAATAAAAATTATTTCAAAAACAACTACATGAAAAAGAATTATTTAGTAAATAAGTCTTTAAAACATTTAAAATGTGGTTTTTATTAAAGTGTCCCTTACCTGAGGATCTAATTCCATCAAATGTGTCCAAAGAACATATATATTAGTTTAAATATAATGTTATTAATTTATTCAAGAACTATTTTAATATTTTGTATACATTATATAATCAATTTATAAATTTTTTGCACCCATTAATTTATAATAATTTGTTATTTTTACAGTTTTGTAATCCTTCATTTCATGGTTTCAGGGGAGTGAATTTTCAATTTTTATTTCAAATGGAAATAATTCTCTAAAAGTGGGCATAAATGGTACTAATAAAAATATATATTTATAAATGATATGATAATTCATTTTTCCCTACTTTAGGATTTTTCAATTGACAAATAATTAATGACTATAATTTAATTTATTTTGGTGGTTTTTCTAACCTTAACGGTCTAGTTTTGTTCTGTTTAATATTGTTGAAATATATTAATTATAGAATGTGAGAAGATATAATATATATATATATAGTCCATTTTAAACAATTATATGCCAATTCAAATTTTCCATTAATGTGAAAATGGAAAATAAAAACATATAGTCCACCATATTAGTTAATCTACATAAAATATATGATGATTTCATTTTTAAGAATAAAAGGAGAAGATAAAAGATTTTATTATGGATAAAACATTAACAAAAATAAAATTCTAATATATATGTATATATATATATATGATATTTAATTTATCCTTCAACTTTGGATATGGAGTGAGGATAAGGTATAATTGAAAAATAATTTAAAATATATGATGGATGATTTTACCTCTCACATATCGTCTCCATGAAAACATATTTAGGGAACATGAAATTGGTATTTCTTTTGTTAGAAAAAAAACACTAAAATGTGTATATTGATGAATAGAAGTGAATTTAGTATAATATGGAAGATTTATTAGGATATAGGTGATGAAATTAAGTGAAGGATAGAGTCTACATTTATAATTGAAGTGATGTGAAATTTATGAATTACATAAAATGATAAAATATAATAAGTTTATTATTGGGGAAAAGACATCAAAAATGACTATAAATATTATTTTATTACATTTTATACACAATATTATCTTATTTGGCATTATTCTAGACTTTGGATATTTTTAAACAATTTATTAAAATAATATATTCATTAAATATCATTTCTGACAAATTTAAAACTTTTCATTACAGTGATAATAAAAGAATGAAAAAAATATTGATACTCAGAAAAAGAATTTTATTATATATTATACATTACATATTTATTAAGATAACTCATGTATCGTCTTAACTGTTTCATAAAATTTTTATTTTCAAAATTTTAAAGTCATTTATTGGATTTTTCAATAACCTAAATAATTACTCCATCAACATTGTGAAAGAATTTAAGCCGTTTATATAGGGACCCAGCCTTAAACAATACTTAATCTTGAGTTATTTCAAGAATACACGTTGAGGATCTTTTCAGGTTTAGTGTTTTAGAGAATTAGATCATAAATCATGCATTACATTCCACATTTAATCAAAGTGGTTACATAAAAGATAGTACTCATTTTTCCCATCATCGGAAACATATTTAAAATAAAACATAGATTATTTCTTGACACTTCCTTGAAACTATCATCAAATCATGTACCTTTCTCTTGACCTATGAAAAACATTTCAAAAACATGGGATGGACATAAAAATCACAGCAAGGGATATAAAAGTACGAAATGAAGACATTAGTCCTTGTATGATATCATAATTTACTCGTAAAACATAAGAATTTTAACATACATAATCAAATAATGAATAAATCATAGAAATCATAAGACATAAAGGTAACTTGAGGCATTCATAACATTCTTACATAGGGAGTAACCCTCATAGTTACGCCTGGAATACCAATCACAGTATATTCCCTAAATCTCTTCAGAGAAACCTTATCGTTTAACCCTTTCACGTTACCCAATGCATTGGAGAGCTATATCGGGCTCACCTGCCCTTAGTTTATCACAGAACCACCCGTCTTCATTACAATGCCCAAGAACCATAACATAATCATATCACATAAAACATGCATAAAGGAAACATAACATTTCCACTTTTCAATCACAATATATCAATAAAACACATTGATATAAAAACATCCTTAAAACCATTTTCAATACCAAAATAAAAGAAAAGTAAAACAGGGTATTTATTTTTCATTTTAAAAAAATGTTATGGCTTGTAGAGGAAGCCTAAGCTTAAATAATAGTCACGGCAGCAGAGAAGTCGTTGTCGCCACATACGTACGACAAAAAAACATTCCCCTTTATAGTTTAGTAAATGCTTCGTATAAAAAAGATTCCTTTTGAATAAACGTAAGAGTCAAAGGGGTTTATACACCGTATAAAAGAAAGTAGTGTATAAAACATAATATGCCTCAATGAAAGGAGATTGAGACGAAGTCTCTTACCTCGTATCTGAATTGACACGATCGTTCTTTAATCTACTGAATAATAAACTTGAGTTAATTTCTACTTGCTTAAGAACCTTTTTAATGTTCATTATTCCTTTTATATCACTTATTATCATGTCATGAACACTGTGTAATTATTTAAGTTAATAACGTTCGTTTTAACGATCATTAGTACTTGAGTAAAAAATAAACTCTTTATAATTACAAGTTGTTCATGTATCCATTATATCCAAAGTTATATTAATGATGTATATATCATATATATCATATATATCCAGTATATACATTCATTTATAATATTACATAACATTTAGAGGTAAGAAATGAGATGCATCGTTCATGGAGACGGTAAGTCGTACGTACGCATGAACGCTACATTCATTTATATTTCATATTTTATGGAATGGAATAATAATTATATAAAGTTATATTATAATTACAGTATAATATCATATATAATATCATTAACTCCATCCTTTATATGTCCCACATATGGCATTAACGAATCAAATCACTTTGAGGGGGCGGTAGTCCGCACTTCCTAAAATGAAGATATCGCTTTTACCCATAATGGAAACCATAAAGGTATGCCAAAATGAAAAATACAGAAGATTAAGGAAAAAATAAAAATATTATATATCATATATAAATATATTGTCATCTTAATGGCCACCTTTGACGATGTTAGAAGAATATTGAACAATCATCGTTTTGTGAGGCAGAAATTCACCATCCACAGAAACAGTATGATCATTAACCATTAGATGAAGGTGTGTGTAAGTGTAGCTAGAATACTTCTTATAACAACATCATAGTATATTGAAGATAATTATGTTGTTACAAAATAAATGAATAAAAATAGTTTATGGGGTTGGAGAAGCAAAATAAAACAAAAGAACATTAGAGAAGACTTTACCTTTAAATCGGGCAACTCTTCTTGGTTCGAACCAAAATGGTTTCTTCAAGAGCTTTCTACCTAAGGTAAGGCTTCTAGAATGAATATAGGGATGTGGAGAGATGAAATGAGTAGGGATTGGCCATGCAAAAGGCTTCATAAGTGTGGGTAAGGTGGTAGAGGTGGGGGCCTTTTATAAGAGGAGAGGAGGGGAACTTTTAGAAAGGTATAAAATGTTACTTTATTTTCAAATGAGTTTCAGATTTTAAAGGTTCCAAATTGATTTAATTAGAGTATAAGGTGATAAAGGTTTGAAATATATGCATACATTAGGTCTTTTACAAGTGTATGCTTTATATTTTACATTATCTTTTCATTTTATTTAAATCGTTAATTAATGTGGTAATCGCTGCATCATCATGATGTCATACATAATTTAATTTATTTAATGTCTTAAAATTATAAAAAAACACCTATGATGTAGGAAAGATTTTTATACTACCAATGACTATTTATAGTCCAATAGATTATTTATGTAGACAAAATTAATAATGTTTTACTCAGGTGATACATTCTTTGTTATGTGTGACTTTCTTTAAATATAAAAAGATAAAAAGTCATTATCACACAAAAGTGACTCCATGGGGTCCCCAAGTTTGGAACAAGGCATACCATGGTTGGACATGACACAACCAGTAGAATTAGAACAAATTTTGGGGTCATTTGTCATTATTATGATATTATTTCATTATCCTTAACTACCCGATTACTAATTAATCAAGATAATTAAAGATAATTACCGTCGTTACTATTCATAATTTCCAAAAACAAAAGGGTCTTGATTACATAATTTGGAACCTATGATTCCAAATATGTAATCCATTTTACCAAATTCAAAACACAAAAATTTCAATAATTAATTTAAAAATAATTCCTGTTGTCAAAACAAATAGCAAGTTTTTTAGAAACAATGTCTATGAAATGTTTGGCGCTTTTTTATGCCCAATTCCAAAGTGAAATTAATTCTAATGAGCACCATTGGATTAAATGGTAAAAAATATTCCAATTAAACTTTAATACCATTTAAAAAGATAATCTAACCATATAATTATATTAGATGAAAAAGCAGTTTTGATGTAAAATGCAGTATTTCTCACTATTCATAAAAAAATGAACATGGTCGGAAAAATACCAAAAATTTACCCAAGGTAAATTTAAATGTCCCAATAATAAAGAATAAGTTTATTTTGAAAAATATAGCTGATAAAAGTGTCAAAAGATAGATTTAAAAATGGTTCTCCATCAAAAGGCGGTAAAACAATCTTTTAAAAATATTAGTGTATTCCATGCTTAAGATTGGATTTATTCTCATTTTAAGCCCCTAAAACACTATATAATTAATAAATAGATATATATAAGAATTTATTATTATTCATTACTTACTTGGGATGTTACATCTTTCCCCCCTTTTGAAAATTGTATCCTCGCAATTTATTAACTTATCGAATAAGTGGGGGTATTTATCCCTCATTGCATTTTTAGATTACCATGTTGCCTCTTAAATCATGTGGTTTTTCCACAAAAACTTTAGTTGATGAATCACCTTAATTCGAAACACCCGCTCCCTATGGTCAATAATCTGGACAGTTTTTTCCTCATAAAATAGGTTCTCATCTAACTGAACTACCTCTGGACTCAAAAAAATGAGACGGATTTGGCATGTACTTCCTTAACATTGAAACATGAAAAACATTGTGTACCTGAGATAATCTCGGAGGTAAAGCCACTCGGTATGCAACTGATCCAAATCTCTCCAAAATTTCATTTGGTCCAATGAACCTTGGACTCAAATTTCCTTTCTTACCAAATCGCATCACACTTTTCCATGGCGAGACATTGAGGAAGACATGATCACCTAACTCAAAAGAGAGATCCTTCCTCCTATTGTCTGCATAACTCTTCTGCCTGCTCTTAGCTGTTCTCCTGTGTCTCTGTATCAGCTGAACTTTTTCTGCAAACTCTTCTACCAATTCGTGTCCCATCAACTTCCTTTCACCCACTTCATCCCAGAAAGCTGGAGTTCGACACCTCTTCCCATATAATGCCTCAAATGGTGCCATCTGTATACTGGAATGAAAACTGTTATTATAAGAAAACTCAACCAAAGAAAGATGTTGGTCCTAACTTCCCTGATAATCCATCGAACAAGCACGTATCATATCCTACAAAGTCTGAATCGTTCTTTTTGACTGCCCATCTGATTGAGGATGAAAAGTTGTACTAAAATTTAATTCAGTACCCAACGACTTTTGAAGGCCTTTTCAAAAGATAGAAGTGAACCTGGGATTATGATCAGATACAATATAGAGAGGAACTCCATGTAACATGACTATCTCTTTAAGATACAAACGGGAAAGTTGATCTAGCGAAAAAGTATCTCATATAGCAAGGTAATGACCATATTTAGTCAAGCGATCAACAATAATCCAGATTGCATTATTACCTCGAGGTGTCTTCGGAAATCCCACAACAAAGTCCATGGATATATTCTCCTATTTCCACTCTGGTATTGGAAAAGGCTGAAGCATCCCTTTCGGTAACTGCCTCTCTGCTTTAACCTACTGAAAATTCAAACACTTCACAGTAAAATCAGCAATGTCTCTTTTCATTTCGTCCCACCAATAATACTCCCGAAGATCTCTATACATCTTAGTACTGCCCGGATGAACTGAAAACGGAGAAATATGAGATTCACATAATAACTCTCTCTTCAACTGTGAATCACACGTAACACACAATCTCGTCCCAAATCTCAAAACACAATCATTATCAATGTTGAATTCAGGTAACATACCCTTCTAAACCAGATCTACCATTTTCATTAACTCACTGTCTTTCTTCTGTGCTTTCATAATTCAGTCTGATAGTGAATATTTCACTGATACATGAAACAAAACAGAAGAACATCCTGCACCTAAAACTTCTATGACAAAGTTCATCAAATCCTTAACCAAAGTATCACTTTCCAAATGCAACATTGTTAATGAAGCATTACATTTTTAACTCAAAGCATCAGCCACTTTATTTGCTTTTCGCGGATGGTAATAAATTGTACGATCAAAATCCTTGATTAATTCCAGCCATCTTTTCTCTCACATGTTCAATTCTTTCTGAGTGAATATATACTTTAAAAATGTTGTTATCGGTATATATTTCATACTTTAATCCTACAAATGATGCCTCCAAATTTTTAAAGCAAAAACAGCTGCCGCTAATTCCAAATAATGTATATGGTAATTTACCTCATGAGTTTTCAACTGACGTGAAGCATAAGCAATTACCTGAACATTCTGCATTAGGACGCAACCAAGTCCTTTCAATGAATCATCACTGTAGATAACAAACTCTCCATTCCTAGAAGGTAGTGCCAAAACTAGAGCATTCACCAATCTTCTTTTCAATTCCTGAAAACAATCATCACATTCTTTTGTCCAGATAAACTTAACACCCTTCCTAGTTAGCTTAGTCATTGGACTAGATAACCGTTAAAAATTTCTAACAAACCTTCAGTAATATACTACCAAACTAAGGAAGCTACGAATCTCAGTTACATTTGTGGGTCTTGGCCATTTTTCAACAACCTATGTTTTTGGAGGATCAATAGTTATCCCATATTTAGGAACAATGTGACCAAGGAAAGAAATTTGTTGCAACCAAAACTCACACTTAATGAATTTCCTATAAAATTTCTTTTATTTTAAGGTTTGTAAAATAACCCTTAAATGTCTTTTATGCTCCTCTTTACTTTTAGAAAAAACCAAAATATCATCAATAAAAACAACCACAAAATTATCCAAGAACTCATGGAAAATTATATTCATAAGGTCCATGAATACAGCAGGTGCATTGGTTATCCCAATAGGCATTACTACAAATTCATAATGGCCATATCTTGTATGAAACGCAGTCTTCAGAATATCTGCTTCCTTTACCTTCAACTGATGGTACCCCGATCTCAGGTCAATCGTTGAAAAAAACTGAGCTCCCTAGAGCTGATCAAACAAATCATCGATATGAGGCAAAGGATATTTGTTCTTTACAGTGATGTTATTCAAGGCTCTATAATCAATGAAAAGTCTCATTGAACCATCTATATTTTAAAAAAATAAAATAGGATCACCCCATGGTGATGTTCTAGGTCGAATAAAACCTTTCTCTAATAAATCATGCAATTTATCCTTCAACTCTAAAAGTTCAATTTGAGCCATTCGATAAGGGGGTTTTGAAATTGGCTTAGCATCGGGAACTAAGTCAACAGTAAATTCTACTGCTCGGTCTGGTATTATTCTAGGAAACTCATCAGGAAAACATCAGGATACTCATTTACCACTGGCACATCATTAATCTGAATAGTTCCCTTGTTTTCAACAATATGTACAAGGTAATATTCATTTCCATCTTTTACAAGTTTCTTAGCCTCTTGATATGTTATCAACAGCAAGGGTTCATTATTGTACACAAACTAAAATTATTTCTGAAAAGAAACTTCTTTAACTCTACAGTCAATATTAGCATGGTAAACAGAGAGCCAATCCATACTCAGGATAACATCAAACTCTACTATTGGTAAAAAAATAAGGTTTGCAAGTAGGTTCCTTCCACAGATAAGGATAGGGAGATTCTTATAAATTCTTTTTTTCCCCAACATTTCCCCGTGGTTTTTTTACCACAATTTCTGGAGTCATTTCTTGAGATGGTATTCCCATTTTACTATAAAGGTTTTCATAGATGAAAGAATGTGTATACCCCAAATCAAACAATACACTGGCATAATATGAAAAAACAAACAAAGTACCTGATACCACTTCATTTGATATCCCAACATCTGCTGAAGTAGTTGAAAATGATTTCACCACCCCTTTCTGCTTGTAGTCTAACTGCTTACCATCAATCGAGCTCTTTTTTGGACACTCGTTTTCATAGTGACCCATCTCACTGCACTTGAAACATTTCACTAACTGTAAATCAAATTTGGTCTTACCATCACCTTGATCTTTTTCACTGAAATCACGAGCCTTATGTCCCTTATTACCACATCGGTAGCAATTTCCATAATTTAGAATACATTAACCAGCATGCCTTTTACCACATTTATCACAAACTGGAAACTTAGTTTTCTTACCATCAAACCTTTTTGAAGGACTCTTCCCTTTCTCCTGCCACCTCAGTCTCTTCTTCTGCTAGTTGTTATAGAACACTTGATCATCGGAAAACTCCATTTACACCTTCACAGCACACTGAACAATATTTTCATAACTCTTGAACTTGTGATAAGCTAAAGCCCTTCAATAATTTGGCTTTAATCCTGAGTAAAAATGATTGATTTTACTATCAAGGTCTCAGATAAAATTTTGAGCATACCTTTCCAATCGAGTGAACCTCTCTTCATAAGCAGCCACTGAGTCGTCCTATTGCCTCAATTCCAAGAATATTTATCAATCCTAATTCGAATAACCTTAGGAAAATACTTCTCAAGAAACATACCTTTGAATTCATCACAGTTGAGAGCATCAATCTCATCAGCGTCCCTGATATTTTTAACCAGCGACCACTACTGATCTGCTTCACCCTCCAAACAGTAAATAAAAAGACTAACCTTTTGATTGTCTGAACACCCCATGACATTGAAAATCTTCTATAGTGATTTAATCCACCCTTTAGCTAGCACAAGGTCAGATGATCCTTTGAATGATGGGGGATGTTGCCTCATGAAATGTTCCACCACTGGCATGTTCCACTGCGGTTGATCTGACTGATCTCGTGCATGGATACCACCACCATTTATCGCTTGAGTCAACTATGCCATTACTGCAACAAACTGTTCAGTTCCAATTCCGACCATCTCAGGATGCTGATTCGGAAGGTTATTTCCTTCTGTATGCCTTCCTAGCACTTCTTCCCGGTTTCCTCGGCGAAAAACCATTCTGAACAAACATGTCTTAGATGAAGCAACATGGTAATCTTCAAATGCTATATCATTTCAATTTGACCATAAATAAATATTATTGGATAATCATTTAATAGAATTCTAACTCCTAAAGTTATCTAAACCGACCTATGATACCAACTATTAGTCCTCATCCTTAAGCATTACTTAATCTTTAGTTATTTCAAGAATACACGTTGAGGATCTTTTCAGGTTTAGAGTTTTAGAGAATTAGATCATAAATCAGGCATTACACTAAACATTTAAACAAAGTGGACACATAAAAGATAGTACACATTTTTCCCATCATTGGAAACATATTTAAAATAAAACATAGATTATTTATTGACACTTTCTTAACACTATCATCACATCATGTTCCTTTCCCTTGACCTGTGAAAAACATTTCAAAAACATGGGATGAGCATAAAAAGCTCAGCATGGGATATAAAAGTACGAAATGAAAACATTATTCCATGTATGAAATCATTCTTTAATATTAAAACATAATCATTTTAACATACCTCATCAAATCATGAATAAATCAAAGAAATCATAATACATAAAGGTAACTTGAGGCATTCATAACATTCTTACGTAGGGAGTAACCCTCATGGTTACGTTTGGAATACCCATCACAATATATTCCCTAAATCTCTTTAGAGAAACCTTATCGTTTAACCCCTTCGCATTACCCAATGCATTGGAGAGCAATATCGGGCTCACCCACCATTAGTTTATCATGGAACCACCCGTCTTCATAACAATTCCCATGAACCATAACATAATCGTATCACATAAAACATGCATAAAAGAAACATAACATTTCCACTTTTCAATCACAATATATCAATACAACACATTTATATAAAAACAATATGAAAACATTTTCAATACCAAAATAAAAAAAAGTAAAACATGCTATTTATTTTTCATTTTAAAAAAAAGTTATGGCTTGTAGAGGAAGCCGAAGCTCAAATAATGGTCACGACAGCAGAGAAGTCATTGTCGCCGCATACGTACGACAGAAAAAAAACATTACCTTTTGTCATTTAGTAAACGATTCATATAAAAAAGATTCATTTTGAATAAATGTAAAAGCTAAAGGGGTTTATACACCATATAAAAGAATGTTGTGTATAAAACATAATCTGCCTCATTGAAAGGAGATTGAGATGAAGTCCCTTACCTCGTATCCGAATTGACTCGACCATTCTTTAATCTCCTGAATAATAAACTTGAGTTAATTTCTACTTTCTTAAGAACCTTTTTCAAGTTCATTATTCCTTTTATATAACTTATTACCATGTCATGAACAAAATGTAATTATTTATGTTAATAATGGTTATTTTAACGATCATTGGTACTTGAGTCAAAAATAAACTCTTTATAATTACAAGTTGTTCATGTATCCATTATATCCAGAGTTATATTTATGATGTAGATATCATATATATCATATATATCTAGTATGTACTTGCATTTATAATATTACATAACATTTAGAGGTATGAAATGAAATGCACCGTTCATGGAGACGGTAAGCCGTAAGTACGCATGAACGCTACTTTCATTTCTATTTCGTATTTTATGGAATGGAATTATAATGATATAAAGGAATATTATAATTCGAGTATAATATAATATATAATATTATTAACTCCATCATTTATACGTCCCACATATGGCATTAATGAATCAAATCACTTTGAGGGGGTGGTAGTCCGCACTTCCTAAAATGAAGATATAGCGTTTAACCATAATGAAAACCATAAAGGTATGCCAAAAATGAAAAATACAGAAGGTTAAGGAAAATGTAAACATATTATATATCATATATAAATATATTGTCATCTTAATGTCCACCTTTGAAAGTGTTAGAAGAATATTGAACAATCATCATTTCGTGAGGCAGAAATTCGCCATCCACGGAAACAGTATGCTCATTAACCATTAGATGAAGGTGTGTGTAAGTATAGATCGAATCCATCTTATAAAAATATCATAGTATATTTAAGATACTGGTTTTGTTACAAATTAAATGAATAAAAAGAGTTTATGGGGTTGGAGAAGCAAAATAAAACAAAAAAAACATTAGAGAAGACTTTACCATTAAATTGGGTAACTCTTCTTGGTTTGAACCAAAATGATTTCTTGAAAAGCTTTCTACCTATGGTAAGGACTCTAGGATGAAGATAGGAATGTGGAGTGAAAAAATTAGTAGGTTTTGGCTGAGCCAAAGGCTTGAGAAGTGTGGGTAAGGAGGTAGAGGTGGGGGCCTTTTAAAAGAGGAGAGGAGGGGCACTCTTGGAAAGGTATAAAATGTTACTTTATTTTCAAATGAGTTTCGGATTTTAAAGGTCCCGCATTAATGTATTTCTAGGATAAGGAGATAAGGGTTTTAAATATACTCATCCAATAGGTCTTTGGAAAGTGTATGTCCTATATTTTACATTATAGTTTAAATTTATTTAAATCGTTAATTAATGAGGTAATCGTTGCATCATCATGATGTCATAAATAATTTAATTTATTTAATGTCTAAAAATTATAAAACAAACACTATGATGTAGGAAATATTTTTAGATTTAAAATGATTATTTATAGTCCAATATATCATTTATGTTGACAAAATTAATTTTTTTTTACTCAGGTGATACATTCTTTGATATATTTTACATTCTTTAAAAATAAAAAGATAAAAAGTCATTATCACACAAAAGTGAGTCCATGGGGTCCCCAAGTTTGGCACAAGGCATACCATGGTCGGCCATGACACAACCAGTAGCATTAAGACACATGTTGGGGTCATTTGTTAATATTATTATATCATTTTATTATCCTAAACTACCCGATTACTAATTAATCAAGATAATTAAAGATAATTACCGTCGTTACTATTCATAATGTCAAAAACAAAAGAGTCTTGATTACATAATTTGAAAATTCTGATTAAAAATAAGTAATACATTTAACCAAATTCTAAACACATAAATTGCAATAATTAATTTAAAAATAATTTCAATTGTCAAAATAAATAGCGGGTTTTTTAGAAACAATATCTATGAAATTTTTGGCACTTGTTTATGCCCAATTCCAAAGTGAAATTAATTCTAATAACCATAATTGGATTAAATGGTAAAAACATATTATAATTAAAAGTAAATACAAATTAAAAAGATAATATATCTATATAATTTTATTAGATGAAAAAGCAGTTTTGATGTAAAATGCAGTATTTTTCACTATTCATTAAAAAATGAACATGGTTAGAAAAATACCAAAAATTTACCCAAGGTAAATTTCAATGTCCCTATGATAAAGAATAAGTTTTTTTTTACAAATATAGCTAATAAAATTTTCAAAAGATAGATTTAAAAATGGTTCTCCATCAAAAGGCGGTAAAACAATCTTTTAAAAATATTAGTGTATTCCATGCTTAAGAATGGATTTATTCTCATTTTAAGCTTCTAAACCACTATCTAATTCATAAATAGACATAGATAAGAATTTATTATTATTAATTAATTACTTGGGATGTTACAGTTTATTTATTATCAAAGATTTAAATACAACTTTACATGAAAAAAAAATGTTTCTTCAAAATTAATATTTATGGTCTAAAAAAGGTTCTGGAAATCCATATATTAAAAATTCATACTAATTAGAAACCATAGTAAAAAAAATAAATTTCCTTCAAATAAAATATTACAATGTGATTAAAGTAGTCCAATTAGATCCAAAAGATCTCAAAATAGAAACAATGGTGATTTATGTATAAACATTAATGATATAAATATATGTATTAAATTTTTTGGGTTATTTAATGTTTCTTATAATTTTAATTAAAATCATTTTAATGTTTTTATTATACTTTCCCAAGCACTCCATTAGTGTTGCATAAGAATTAATGTTAATTATTTCATATATAAAAAGAAAAAATAAATTACTATCATAGAAATAAATAAATAAAATTTAAGATGATCTTTTTTATTCATTCATTATTCATATTTACTCATATCAAAGTCAATCCATCTTTGTTATTTATTTAATATGTCTTTTCAAACTTATGTAATCATTGCTAAATACATTTTGATAAAATGCATGATATATAACCCTAAAATTCCAAAATAAGAGAAAAAAATCAATTTAACATATTAAGTAATAAAAAATATCATGAAAAGACTTTTCATCACTCAATTATTATCTATAACACACCAATACTATCTTTTCCAACACTGTGTAGGTGTTGCGTCAAAACTAACAACAATTTTTATATTTTTCACAATATAAGTATAATTTATATGTTTTAGAAATTTATTTCACTATATTTTAATTCTAATATCATAATTTTTTTATTACATATGTTTTAAAAAAATTATATCAAAATTATGCCTTGATTATGTCTTAGAAACACTATATTAGAAAAACTATATTTGTTTACTATTCACCAAAAAATTAACTTCATCAAAAAATTACGGAAACATCAATCTAAGATATCTTCAACATGCTGAATTAAAAAATGATTTTTTTTCAAAATTATAAATCTATCATTTTACCATTAATCCTTTAAATATTACTATATAAGAAATTATATTAATAAAACTATATATTTTATGAATTTCATAATTATTTTATTCAAAAATATTATTTCATATGAAAAAATTATTCTATCAGGACCTGGGTTAATAATGTTTCCCTCATTCTGGAAATTTATTATTAAAAAATAATTCATTATTAAAAAAATGTGGATGACATTCCTTCGTATAATTTTCAGATTTCCCATGTTGTTTCTTCAACCAAGTTGTTTTTTCACAGAATCTCTACCTGTGGAATTACCATGTTCTAATATAAATTCTCTTTACTATTAATAATTTTAATAGGAGATTTCTCAAATATATGGTTATATTTTAATGGAACATCATTATGGATCAAAACATGAGATTAATATGTTACTAACATTCTTAACTTCAAAACAAGAAAAACATTGGGTTCCTAGGATAAACTCAGAGGCAAGGAAACTCAGTAGGAAACTAGTCTAACATTCTCAAGGATTTCATATGGTATAACAAATAGTAGAATTATATTTTTATTGTTATGAAATTACAAAAAATATTACGTGGATGTTTTTTAATAAAAACATGATCACCTACCTCTAAAAAAGGTCTTTCCTCTTATTATCAACATAACTTTTCTTCGTACTTTGTGCTTTTCTATTCTATTAATGGATAATTCTGACCTTCCCAGCCACTTCCTCTACTAATTTTGGCCCTATTAAATTCCTTTCACCTACTAAATATCAAAATGATATCCTTCAACATCACTTTGTATATACTTCTACGACACATTCCATCTGTATATTGAAATAAAAAAATTTGTTACAAAAAAACATAACTAAATTATATACTAATACAAAATTTCATAGTAATCTAGTGAGAAAGAATGTTGAATTTCTTCCAATGTCTGAATCATTCGTTCCCACTTCCCATTACACCATGGATGAATGTCTTGGATAAAATTTAATTTACTTCAAAACAAATTCTAAAGTCCTTTCAAAAAGTCAGAAATGAACTTGACATCACAATCAAATACAATGGAGTGATGAACTCCATATAACAAAATAAATCATTGAGGTATGTTAATTAAAGATGATATTAAGATAAAATATATTCAATAAGAATTAAATTTATTGATTCAATCAGTCGATCAAGTATAACACAAATCACATTGTTACCTCAATAATTCATCAATAGTCCCACCACCAAATCCATCGATATATTTTACCATTTACACTCAATCATTATTAATGGTTGAAGCATCCCTGCCAGTAATTATAATTCAACATTATCATGTTTTTAAGTTAAACATTTAATAATGAAGTTAGAAATAACACTTTTCATTCCAACCAACCATTAATACTCTCGATGGTCTATGTAAATCTTAGTGCTGTCATGATGAACTGAAAATTGATAACTATAACATTCACTTAACAAATCATTATCCAATTATGAATCATAAGGAAAACATAATCTCATTCCAAATCTCAACATACATTCTTTAACCACATTAAATTTATATAACCTACCATTATTCACTAGTTCAAACATTTTATGTAACTCATAATCTTCCTTATGATCTTGCTTAATTATATCTCACATAGGTGATTTCAGTGAAACCTAAATCAAAACAGATTAATATCCTACATTCACGACATCCAGGGATGCATTCATCAAATCGTTAATAAAAGGGTCATGATCTAAATGTAACACCATTAATTATTCTTTATGTTTTTAACTCAACCCATCCACTACATTATTTTCCCTTCATGTATGGAAACTGAAAATGAAATCATATTCCTTTATCAGTCCTAGAAATCTTATATACCTCTTATCTAATTATTTATTAGTAAATATACTCATTAATGTTTTTTATCATTATATATTTCACACTTGTATCCATATAAAGGATTCCTCTATTTCTTTAATCGAAAAACCAAAGAAGCTAATTGTAAATCATGAGTGGGATAATTAAACTCATGTGGTTTTGGTGGTATTGAAGCATAATCAATTACTAGATCAATATTAATTAGAAGAAAAATATGTCACATAAATGAATCATCACTATAAATGAAAAAATCACTATTTCTAGAATGAAATTTCTGACCTAGATTATTCAGCAATATTGTTTTCAATTCTTGAAAACAATAATGATAATACTTTTTCAAGAAAAATTTAACTCATTTTAGATTTTACATTGTTAGTATGATATTTAACCATTATTGTTTTCCAAGAACCAGAGTTAATATACTACTAATCCAATAAAAAATCTAATCCTATTAACATTTGTATCTATTGAACATTCACTAACAACATGTATTTGGAATTAATAACAGTGATTCTATATTTCCATACAATGTGCTTAATAAATGAAATCATTTGTTACCGAAAATCACATTTGATAGATTTTAATTATAACATATTTTCATTTATGGTTATCAGAATAATCATTATACATTTTGATGATCATTATAAAATTTTGAAAAACATAATAATATCATTAATTAAAATAAAAAAAACTCATCAAATATTCAGGTAATATTTTATTCATAAGATCCCCAAATACAGCAGGATAATTTTATATATGAAAGTGCATAACCACAAACTCAAAAGTCCCATATATAGTACAAATTGATATTTTTAGAATTTCATCCTCTATCACCTTTATCTGGTGGTAACTGAATATCAGTTTAATCTTAGAAAAATCATAAGCTCCCTATAGAAAATAAAATACTTCTTATTAAAAATAATTCTACTCAATAATCTACAATCAATGATAAGACTCATTAAACCATAATTACTTTTAAGTAAAAAATTGTAACACCCCATGGTGATGTATAAGTATGAATGAAACCATTATCAATAAACTATAACAAATTGTTTTTCAATTATATAAGTTCATCTTGATCCATTCAATAGGGGGTTTTTGAAATTGGATTATCATTAAGAATTAATTCTGTATTAAGTTCAATTTATGGACTTGGTATGACATAGAGAAACTCATAAAAAATCTAGGTATTCATTTACATATTAAACCTAAAAAATAGGAAAAGTACTATTTTTTAGAAAATATGTGCAATATAAATTTCATTTCCATACCCTAATAGTTTCTTATCTTTCTTATTTTTTATCAATACTGTAATTTCATTCTTCTATATAGATTAAAAATATTTCTGAAAAACAAATTCTCTAACTCTACAATCTATCTTACCATGGGAATCAGAAATCCAATCTATACATTAAAACAATAGAAAACTATACTTGGAAAAAACAACAAGGTTTTATGTATTTTCATTCCACAAATAACATCATGAATAAGATTATAATTCATTTCATCCTTAATATTTCCTTATGGTATTTTAACAATAATTTTTCATTTCATTTATTTTGATAAAATTTTCAATTTACCAGAAACATTTTATTAAAAAAAATAATGTGTAGACCACTAATCAAACAAAGAATCTGCATAGTCTGAGTGAAAAAACAATTATTCTATTACCACATCGATGGATGGTCGAACATATTTTTAATTATTTGAAAAGGATCTCACTATACCTTTCTACTTATATTATTTATACTTTATATCAGTTAGATCCTTCATTGGGTTTATATCTTCATAATGCACCATCTCAAACCATTTAAAAAAATTCACAATTTTCGTATCATAACTGGACATAGGGTACCAATATATTTTTCTTTTCAATCATAGGTCATATGAACAAACATATGACATCATAAGCACTTTAGGGATTCAATAATGCATTACCCTGGGTGCTTGTTAACACACTTTCCATAAACTAGAAACTACATTTTCATTCATTCAACTAACATTAATTAATTTAACCCATAGACTAAAATCTAGAATTTTTTTTCTTATTGTTGTAAAATTACACAAGAAAATCATAAAAATCTATTTCTACTCACCCATCACATAGAATATGTTTCTTGTAAATTTATATTTCCTGAAAAGCTAAGTCCTTTGTATATATTGGTTTCAATCCTAAGTAAAAAACTATTGATTTTACTATTAAGATCAAGAATATTATTTGGAGACTACCATGAAAAATGATTAAATGTTTCTTCATAGATGGCCACTAAATAATCCACTCTTTTTTCAATTTCTATAATTGAATTTCCATCATATGTCAAGAAACATTAATAAAATACATTTCAAGGAAAACATTCCAATATACATCTCATATCAAGGAATTAATCTATTATCTTTCCCTGATATCATTCGAAATTTTCCACCATTTGTCAAATTTTCCTCCAAAATGATATATATAAAGACTACGATTTTAATTACCTACACAATCTATGAAAATAAATATCTTTTCATGGGTTTTAACCCACCCTAATGAAACCACATGTTCAGAATATTCGATGAGATAAAGAGGGAGTTTCCTCATAAAATGTTCCAATATCATCATATTCCTTCGTGGTGGATATGATTGTTTTCTTGCATGGATTTCAGCACCACGTATATCCTGTTTCAACTGATCCATTACTATCGCAAACTTCTTGGTTACAATTCCAACTATTCCAGGTTACGTATTGGAAAAGATATCATCCTCTCAACGCCTTCCAACATGATCTTCCCTATTTCTTCTACAAAAAACCATTATGAAGAGACATATTTTAGCTAAAGAAACATGGTAATCCTAAAAATCTATATAATTTAAACCTAACCATAAAGTTAAAAAATCATTTCTTTTATTCTATTAACATATTCCTAACCCCTAAAGTTATTTAATCTGTACATTGATACCAACTATAAAGAACTCGACCATAAACATTACATAATATAGTAAATTATACAAGAAATAAATTATTTTAAAACAATACTTTCTAGATAAAATGGATAATTATTTCCATGAAAATAAAAATGAATTTTTTAATGGAGGATTTAAAACATTTTGGAGTCAGGAAAAAGGGATGATCCAGTCATGACACATAAGTTAAAAAAAATATTCTTTTTGAATTTAGTAAGAATAAACATTAAATTGTATTATACAAGGAATGTCCTTTACATATAATCATAAAGAGATACCTTTTTGAAAATAGCTGAGGGAAATTATAAAATTTACATTCTAAATACATTCAGAAAAATAATATTAAAAACATGTACATGAAAAGAAATTATATTGGAAATAATTCTCTGAAACATTTAAGATGTGGTTTTTGTTAATGATACCCTCACCCCAGGTTCAACTTCCTTCAGACAAGATTAAAAATCCTTTATAATATATTAAATAGTATTATTATTTTACTCAAAAACTCTATTCAGGTTTATAATTCAGTACATTATATTTTTATAACATTTTCCCTCCATTTATTAATAATATTTTGTTATTTTAATTGTTTTGGGAGTGTTCATTTCATCGAGTTAGGATCAATTAATTATGGATTTTCATATAAAATTTAAAAAAACACATAAAAAGGAAAATTAATGGTATTAATATATGTTGGCTCAGATATATTGTTGGAAACTACCTCTAAATATAATGGTTTTAATTATCACAAATCATGTCATATATTAACATATATTTTACCTTATATCAAAGATCCTAAATTATGTTAAATAATTATCTTAAATATCAGATCATTTTATCATATAACTATTAATGTTTGTTTAACTATAATAAAGCATATAACTAATTCTCTATGTGTAATTATGGGTATTAACACTCTCTAAATTCACTAAATTGTGATATAAACATAACATCTAAAATTATATATGTATGAGTAACTGACACAGATTGACAGAACATAATATAACTCATTGAAAGATAGTTCAAACATGTATATGTTCTAAATATGTGAAGATGGCACTATTTAAAGGACTCACCATTGGAATGAGTCACTGATTCATCAACTGTATCACTGATGTAGATGACTCACTGTTTCATATGTGTCAATGATGTAAATGACTCACCATTGCATATGACTCACTGATGTAGATGACCTACTGTCAATCCAAGTGACCTAAAATTTCATGCTGCTATCGATAAAAGGGCTCACCATATGTTGGAATGATTCAACAATAGATCAATTGTCTCACTGACAGAAGGAATTACTCACAATTTAATTAAGTCACAGTTGTAATAAGTAATCAACAGAATGAAATAACGATTAGTTAGGACACCAATAGAAGGAGACATTGACAGATGAGTCACCGATTGACTATTTAAATCTTCATTTATTAATCTTATTTCTAATGGTTATATTTTTGTCAATTAAAGATATTGACATATTTTATAATCTTTGGTAGGACTTTTCACAGATAGTACGAGGTACGATGAACTTATGAATGTGGAATGTACATGATCTTTGTCATCCCTCCATGATAAGAATTATTTCTAAAAGATAGTAGATACAAACATATGAGTGTGTGTGATGAATTCTTGGTCAAGAGAGATATAATGAAGAAAATATGTAACCATTTTGAACTAAAGAACAAAAGTAATAAGACCTGAGGAAATCTCAACCGAGCTGAAAATTGAATCGCCAAATCACTTTTTCATATCATGGATAGAGAAGAATATACTTGCAGAACCAAACCTGCACCTGAGAATCGTGGATACAAAACTCTATTTTTGTGTCAAAATCTAGAAAAGGACTCAATTTTTTCATCTTATTCATCCTGAAAGTCTAGAGCTACTTAGAGAAACATATAGATCCTTCTAAATCCTTTCACATATTTGTTTACTCTATTGTCTTCATTTTTAAATATTTTTGAACAGTGAGTGTATCTATCTCTTAATCACACACTGAATCCTATATAAAACTAAAGGATACAAGATATTTGTAGAATAATACCTTCTTAAAAATGTTTACTCCCATATATTAGTGTGGAAGAGTCCTTTGTGTGGCCTGGTAGTTTGCACCGACAAAGAACTATGGTAGAAGACTTGTGACCTAGATTGGATGTGTGCTGTTGTGAACCCTGATCTAGGGAGTGGATCAAATTATTTATTTATTTAAACTACTTGGTTGTAGGTGATCACCAAGTAGAGAGAATTGCATCTCTTCTTGATACTGAAAATTGTGTTATATTTATGTTGTGTTTTTACTTTTTACTTCTTCCCTATATTGTCACATATTTCTTAAAACTAAATTGAACTCTATTAGTTAGTATTAGTAATTATTTACATGAGTAATGAATTCATAGTATGGTTTCAAAAATTTTATTAATTAAAAAATTAATATAACTGAGAACAAAATAATCCCTTTAGAAATTAATCGAACATTAAAGCTCTTATAAATTCACTACTAGATAACTGGGAAACAATGATTTCAACATTAGGGGAACTTAAAATAATAAATTTTCACATAATTTTTTTTAGATACTCAGTTCACCCCCCTATTGAGTACTATACTCCTAACAACATTTGGAATCAATGGTTTTAGGAATTCTGAGTTTTCAACGCTTTTTCATACTTTTTAAACTGTGATTTTTGTAGCATTTTAAATAACATAATATTTATTTTAATAGTAAAATTTAAACTCTTTAAAATATTATTCTATAAATTTATAATGAATAATAAGCTGGAAGGTGCTGCTACCAATCGACCACCATTCTTCAATGGAACAAATTATACTCAATGGGGAATTAAAATGAACATGCACATAGAAAGTATGGGTTTTGAAATTTGGTATTCAATTATAGATGAATATAATATTCCATCTACTACTAGAACTACTTGGGATGGTCCAACTAAGATTTCTTAAAAAAATAATTACAAATCCACGAATTACTTATACTGTTAATTAGGATAAAAGCAATTAAACAAAATTTAAACATTTAAAACAGCCCATGAAATTTGGGATACATTGTATATTTCACATGAATTAACATATAGTGTTATGGAAATGAGACTTAAAACTTATAAAAATTAAATATGGAAATTTTAAGATAAAGCCTGATGAGCCTATTTCTGAATTGTATCCCAAGTTTAATGAAATTGGGAACACTATGATCTCTCTAGGAATATATGTTACTACCGAATAACATTTTATGAAGATTCTAAGGTTTTACATGATATATGGATATGAAACTCTATCCCAATTAGTGAATCATGTGACATCAGCAAACTCACTATCAAAGAGCTCATATTAAATCTTATTATGTATGATGAAGAGCTAAAAGTCAACAAAGAAGAAGAGAATGAACCTAATAGAAAATATATAGCCTTGTAGAATACAACCTTTAATATTAAGGAAAAAATATAAGGTGTTAGCCTACGTTGGAATCTCCAATAATCATTAATCGGCGTCAAATATTGATGAAGAGATGACATAGCTATCTAAAAGATTCAATAACTTCTATAAAAAGAAGAAGATCTTCATGAAGGCCAATTACAAATGAATATATGATAACAAGGGAAACAGGAAAAATTACTACAAATGAAATGACAAATTAGAGGCAATTGCATGTTATGAATGAAATTGGAGAGGACATTTCAAAGGTTACAGTCCAAGATTAAAATACAAAATGATGTATGAAAACAAAGATAAGAAGTATAAGAATGCTATGAAGGTCACCTGGAGTGCCTCTATGGAAAAATACAGTGAATCAATATCATCTCATGCTAAGAATGATGACATCGAAAATATGTTTTTTATGAAAAGCTCATCTGAGATGACCATAGATTCTCCTGCACACAAATTTTTATAATTCGTAAAATGAAAGTGATACTGAAAATATGAAAAGTGATGAATTATTTGAACATTGTAACATGCTGGTGTTGATGCTCCTTTCTATCACAGAGTCTAGACGAATGGAAAGGGAAATGTATTAGCATAATGTGATTCATCCTTTGAAGAAAACATCAAAAATCGAAAAAGGCATGAACATGGAGTCATTTACACTTGGGTCGTGCAAGTTCCACCATGTTTACGCAAGTACACTTGCGCGACACCCAATGGTCGCGTTGGTGACTTGCACGCCCTCTTTGAAATTTCTCCCAGGGTCTCCCTAGCCTATAAAAACCCCTGTGGCCCCCCATTTAAAAATGACGAAAAATTACAGAAACTCAAATTTGAACTCCCGACACCCTAGTCTCTTATCAAAGCATCCGAACACTTATATGGTAATTTCTTACCTAGAATGGAAGATCCTAAGATGAAGGGAGGCCTAAGTGTTGAAACTCATCAACACTTGCGCGTCTGGGTGGCCAGCCCTAAAGGGAAATGGACACACTTGCGCACCGCTTTACCCCTTCTACATAACTTGCGCACCTCTCCTTTGGAAGTATCTAAGGGTACTATTAAGGGATTGAGCCAAGCCTCTCCCAAGTTCTAACCTAAGGATTGGTTGTCGCACAAGTACCCATGTGTCGCGCAGGTACACCTGCATGACCAGGACTTGCGCACCCACATAGTACTTGCGCGCCCATGCAGTACTTGTGCTCCCCTCTTTTTTTGGGTTCCCTTCCTGCCCATTTCACCCCTCTTACACATATCCACCTCTCCACTTAAGAATTAAGACTTCAGAACTCTCTCCAAATCCATTTATGGCATGATTTATTTGTTGGCCTCCTTATTTGAAAGGAATTATTTGGAACATCTCTCAAAACCTAGCTATTTATACATATTTACATCACTAAAGTTATAGAGTTAATTAATTCAGCCTCATCCTTTAAGATGAGAGAATCCTTAACCTGGGCCTCCTTTTTAGGTGTAATCCCCAGTCCAAATTTTCATTAATTTGGGTATCCTCCTTAGGATTAAGCCCCATGTCCTCATTAATTTGGGCCTCCTTTTCAGGAGTAAGCCCCAAATCCACTAATCTGGGCATCCTTCTCAGGAGTAAGACTCAGTCATAATTCCCTTAACGTGGGCTACCTCTTTAGGAGTAATCCCCAGTCTCCAAGTTCCCAAATAAGGGCATCCTTATCAGGAGTAAGCCCCAACCATGGTTTTATTAACACGGGCCTCCTTCTCATGAGTAATCCCCAGTCTCAAAGTCTACAAATATGGGCATCATCCTTAGTAGTAAGCCCCGAGTCCCTTAACCTGGCCCTCCTTCTCAGGAGTAAGCCTCAGTCTTAATTTCTCTTAACGAGTCTTTATTTACTTTTGATCTGATATTCCTTCTCAGGAGTAAAACCCAATCATAAGCCCCATCCTAACATGGGCATCTTCCTTAGGAGTAAGCCCCATGATTGGAGTATCCAATTCCTCCATAAAGTACATATATCTTTATGGACCTTGTTCCTGGGTTTCTTCCCTTAAGTAAAACCCAATATTTATCTAGTTTTTGGGAATTCATACCTAAATAATCCTCACATCATTGAATCTTTCATGGTACAATTGTATGGTTTCACCAATACCTCTTGTTTCTCACATCGAGCATGACTCACCTGAGCTTAGAGTGTAAAAGTAATAATGAAATCTTTCTTTGAGCCATCAATCATGCATAAACATCATACTCCCTTACTCGAACTATGTGGGTTCTGATTCCTTTTCTAAATAAAGGATACGTAGGTAGCCCATGTGCGGGTACGATCCCAACTCTGAAAAAATCCATGTCCTTCTGAATGACAATAAACTTCAAGTTCCCCACTAAATGGCTTTAAAACTAGTATGGTCCTCATAATGACCAAGAGGCTTTTATGTGTTGAAGGATACCATTGACTAAGAATCTCTAACAAATACAGATGATTCTCTATCAATGAAGAACCTTGAATACATATAAAATATTCTCTAAATTTCCTACATATCAATCATTGATTGTCAGATCTAAAGGAAAGCTCATTTTATACTTGGTAATGTAAGAAGGATTCACTATCATAACAAAAATCTATAAAGAGAGTCCCGAAGTAAGAAATAATTCCCCTTAAAATGGTGTGATGAGTCCGACCTCCCATCCCCTCAACAAATGCAAATTCCTAAGCCTCATCAGTCCACAACTAATGAGCACCTACCTTTGGAAAGTAGGTCCAAATGGATATGGAATCATTGGATGTTTCCGATTCATTGAACAAACCCGTTAGAAACCGATTCTAATGTTTGATCCTTAAATAAACGAGGTCATCCCCAATTCCAGAGGAAACAAAAAATGGTAAACCCGACGTGAATCCTTAACCAAGTGAAAATGATGTTTTTTTATTTGTTAGACCCTTATTTAAAACTTAATGAGAGGGACAACAAAGAAATCAATAACATATGTGCTCATCTAAAAGATGTAGCAGCCGAACTTATATTGATTATGTTTTTTATATCAAACATGAACTCTTTTCCAATATCTTCTACATTACAAGAATGGATTTTCTTAAGTTCACTACTGTGAATACTTCTGTTGTGAATACTTATGCTATGAAAACCTCTGCTATGAATGCATTTGTCGGTACTCCTGCTGGATCGTTGTCCGATCTGCAGACGACATCACCTACTCAGCGTCTTCAACGGTGGGTATCAAATGCGCTGGTTAAAGAGTACCGTCAACATGGTACCATTCAAAGCTACTCGACAAGCCCTCCAAGTGAATAACTTACCCTGGTCATTCGGACAATGATGACAAGCGATCAAGAAGCAGGCGGTGCTAACTACCATCTCCAACTATTTCGGGTCGTTATCCCTGTAACGCAATCACCATTCTCTCCCGTATTCTGGGGAGGCGAATGAGCAGGTCCATCAGGGCCTTAAATCAAAGAGATATGAGTCCTTCTCGAGGGATCCCATCAATAATCGCCACCAAACTCATGCGGAAGAGTGCCCTCAACATGATGAGGGTGTCGTCTCCAAGCGTTCAGCTCAGGTTCCCCAAACCCGAGCAGGGAAGACGAACCACCAGAGGCGAAAACCAGTTAACAGTGAACAAATTCTCATCTCTGCCATTTCTGGAGAAGTCCATCAACCTAACATGGTGGCAAGAAACGAGCATGCACATACACCCGTCCGTTTTAATTCCAATGTCCAGCAGACTCATCTGGCAGCAGCACACCAATCCTACCAGGAAATTCTTCCAGAGTACTATAGAGAGGAACATACACCTCTTTATAAATCATCGGCTAGTCAATAGGCTCGTATGACTATATACGATGGATCCAGCCAACCCAATGCATTGTCAACTGGTAAACAGGCACATACACCCTCTTACACTCATCATTCCTGCCAGCAACATCGTCTGTCAGTATTGAAGGAAGTTTGTTAACCGCGTTCGGTGGAATGCAATCAGAAGGAACATACACCTAATAGTATTGATCATGCCTACCAATAGTATCGTTTGGTAGCATCCGGAGAAGTCAGTTGGAAAGATCTGACGACAAACAGGAGGCAGACTCAACTCTCTGCCCCCACACTTGAGTACTTTCAGAATTCACTGACAGGAAAAGGAGGACAGGAGCAGGAACACACAACTACTCCAAACATGGAATGGACATATATCCCCATTCCAATAGCTGAAGTCACCAAGCATATTCTATCAATGGTGAAAGAGTAGAAGCAAATCCCTGCTCATTTTCTGGATGCCTTCCATGATATTATAATAGCTTCAACAGCACCTTAGGGAAAGACACATAAATCTAGCCCTACCAATGGAGTGACACATCAAATGTTCACTCTGGAAGAGACCCACACATCTTCTCTAGTCCAAGAGGGTTGTGGGGCATACTCCCCCATATCATACAGAAAACCATGTCAGGCACATAAAACTAAATTGAGCAGAGATAGTCAGCCTAACCTGATCCTTTCTCCTGAGAAAGAATATACACTTTCCCATAATGATCAATTTCATCAACAAGTGGTTCCTAAAGTGAGTAAGAAGGTGTCTAAAAGAAGACCTACCCAACACAGTCAAGAAATCAAGGGTCAATCTGTAACAAGGGATTACTTGATGCTGGAGTTCTTGATGCACTTAGACAATTATCTGTTGCAACTCATGATTATACTCTCTCAGTTCCCAATAGTGGGAACATTAATTCCGAAGGTCTGCATCAGACACTTCCTCATGAAGGATTTCTTCATGACAATTTGGTCGATCTCGAAGATTCATCTTCATATGAGAGCCACAGGAACCCTTTGTGTGGTCATAAGACCAAGGAAAAAATGTTTCATCTTTTGCTGTAACCCACCATGGTGGTCCTCCCCATGATGATGAAATTGGCTGCGAAAGTCCTCTCCGCAGTAATAATGCACATTTCCTGGAAAATTTTCCAATGGAAAATGTAGTGATGAGAAAGCCCTCTTATCTCGAGGCATTTTTAAATGTGAATCCAGTAATGTCAAATGCTTTACCACTATCAGGTGAAACACTTTCTCAATCATAAGATAACACAGGGTGTAGGTCATTATCTGAACCACCCCTAAGTCATGCATCTTCTAGTTTGATCAGTGAATTCTCTACCAATCATGTTGAATCTTATGAAGCAAAAAAGGAAGCACCATATTTGGTCTAATAAGGTAGAATAATCTACATTGATGGATAAAGAGGAATTACTGAATATGAGAAAGCATCTGGCGAATGTTAATGTGCTGGTTATGTTTTGGCCTTTGGCTAATTCTCAGTATGACATTCCAGAGATATTGACGAAAGATGGAATTCATGATATTTGTCTTAACATATGGAAAAATCTTTGTTAGTTGAAAAAGAAAATACTATCTTCTGATGAATATAAAAATCATGTTAAGATAATAGAAGGGTTACAACCCCAAATTGATTTGGCATCTCTCTCAGTTTCTCGATACCTGAAGGCTGAAAAGCAGCTGAGAGCCCTTCTATGTTCATGCCTTGGCACACTAAGAAGATTGCACCAATTAATTTCCAATGCCCCATCTGGTATTCGTATCAGGGTATGGGGCATTCATGGAGTACTATATTTTACTGTTCTCTCCAGTCAGTAAAGCCCACTAAAAATGGTCCCATGCAATGTTATTGCCCATGGTCGGCCACAACCAATTGGCTTTGATTGTAATCAAAGGCTCACTCAAGTACATGCCTCAACTAGTTCTTCTCAAAATCAGGAATACAAAGACGAAGATGTTGAATTACTCCTGTATCAAGCAAACGATAATATTGAACATTCCTCTCATTTGGATTAAGCACATCACAGAGTGACAGAAGTGTCAGAAATCATCCAACGGTCTTTTGAGATGGGTGATAAGAGTGGATGTAGGTTGATGCATCCAGCTAATTTCTTCACTAATGTACGCAAGATCAGGAGAGCTTTCAAGAAGGTCTCATATATAGCATATCAAGAACCACCCCAGCTTTCCAGACTAGGGCCTCTTTTAACCCAACCCTCAGAATCAACAAATAGGATTCAAGGATTTGAGCAGGAACAACCCCAGTCCACAAGAACCGGGTAATTTTTCAAAACCTCAATCTCTCCATTAGAAAAAGTTAGTCCTCATTCGATTAGGGAAGAAGCCTCAAGAGGAACAAAAATCCAAATTATCAGGAGATTCCCTCCATGTTACGGTTCTTTAAGGAGTTCTTGAGGGATCAAAACGACAAAAGGCAGTGTCTCAACAAGAACATGGAAGAAGACAATATCGCAAAAATGACGATAAAAGAGATGCAATGTGTTATGCATCAATTAATGTCATTAATGTCGTTGTTACTGATCCACTAGATGAGGTTCACTCAGAGGGATCCAATGAAGAGGTTCTTGCTCAATAGATTGTACGCACAGACACAAATGAAGAAGGTGTGCATACACGAAATCAAAGGATTGACCAGAATCTTTGTAATCCTTCAAGTAACCCACTTCCCCATCTCCGAAAGGGAGATAATAAGGGGAAAAGAAAGAATCAGGTTACGTACCCTTCCTCTGGTGAAGTCCAATCACACTGATTAGAGAAAAATATTTGTACAACAAGAGGAAGAGATGAAGGAATTAAGGAGGCTTAATGCAGAACTACTTCAGAGTAGTTTTCCTCCTTAGCGGGCTGGAGTTAGTCATCCAAGGGAATTTGATGCAGCTACTAAGATGGATCAATAATAAACTTCTCTACCAGCACACCCTCATAGGTCTAATACTACGGGTCAAGTGTAACAACAATTGGTGGTTCTACCATCAGTTGTAACACTAGCCACCACATATGTCCGATCCCCAGTGATTGCACCTTCTCAGGTCCAAGATCAACCAGATGTTTCTCAAAAGTTAATAACTACTATTGAGTCATTAAAGCTCGGTTGGAAGCTATGGAAAGAAAATGAGATCAAATTCAACCAGAAAATAGATCTTATCCTGAATGGGTTGATACAATTCCTCCCCTATAAATTTTTTCAAGTACCACATTCCCAATATTTAATGGTTCGAGAGACCCAGAGCAACACTTATCACATTTTTCTTCTCATTGCGATCCTATGATGGGAACCCCTCAGCAACAAGAAGCAGTTAAGCTCAGGTGTTTTGTATAATCAGTACAAGGTCCTGTCTTTGTCTAGTACACAAGCTTGAAATCCCGGTCAATTACTGGATGGGAGGATCTTCGACAAAAATTCCTTCTTCAATTCAGCTCAACATTTCCAAAGACAACATTTTTTGATCTTACAAACTGTAAGAAAGGAGATAATGAAAGGGTCTCAGATTTCATTGCTCGCTGGAAGGGATTAACATATTCCCTAATCATAGCACTCCCTTAAGAGGAATTGTTGCCAATCTGTGTGGAAATTTGCGTGATTAATTTTTCATGCTGTTGATCCCTATGAAATACACGTGAGGGTTTCGAGACCTTACTTCAATCGCTCAACAGATTGATGACTCTCTTCTAAAGACTAAGGATAAATCTCATGTAATTCCATCCGCTCCAGGATGGAGAATGGGAAAAGAAAAAACTACTACAGTTATGCTTAAAAAAGCACCTATACCTACCTCTATTTCAAGGCCTTCATCTTCTCGAAGGGATCTGAATCCTGAGCGTCAACAACATATGCCATTTCGTCAAGATGATCAAAGAGATCAAAGACAGAAACAATTTGAGTATTTAAAAAGAAAAAACATACTCTTTTCGAAATTATTATGTTCCTCGTTATTTTATTTCGGCTCTGGAAAATAATTTGGTTCAATTTCCAAGGCCCAAGAGGCTGAATAAGGAAGGAGATGAAGACCGTCCCAATTATTTCCCATTTCATCAGATGTTGGGGCATCCCATTCAGGAGTGTTTTGTCTTCAAGGACCTCCTTCAGAAAATGGTTGACTTGGGATAAGTCAAATTGAATGGTTCTTCAACTTAAGAATCATGTGTTACTGCTATAGATCCAGAGGAGGAGGGTGAGTGGAAAGAAGTCAAGAACAAAAATACACAAAAATATGATGATTGTATGGTCATAAAAATGATCAATCGAACTCATTCCATTTTTTGAACACAATTGAAGAACCCAATTGTGTCTTCTGCCATGAATTCCGTAACAAAACCCTCTTCATCAGAGGGAAAATACTCAAAGAAATGGAATGATTTAAATAAAGAATAAGAATCAGAAGAAGATTAGTATGTGTCAAAGCCCAAGTTGTCTTTGACTCTGACAGATTTTATTCTATCTACTTCAAATCCACGGGCACCACCCAGCCAAATGGAAAACCAAAATTGGCTAATCAGGCAGAGTCTTCATCAGATGAAGAGTTGATTTTTGGTTCTGTTAATATGATTCATTTAACAGACCCATATGCCAGTCGGAGTTTCGATTTTGATGAGCCTAAATTCCTTGTATCAAATAGAGGAATTAGAGGGACTTCTAGAGGTCTGGGATACAGGGGAAGACATGGATCTTTCAGAGCCCACTATTCCAATTCTACCCCTTCCAGAACGGTGTATGCAGTAGAAAATCGTGGCAGAGCCCTTCAACGAGATCAACAAGAACAAGAAAGTTCTTCCATATAGGGCAGATTCAGTCCTGGCACAATTATTCTGGATGATCGGTTGGAAGATCCACTTTATTCCTCTTATCAAGTAAATAGACCTAACCGGTCAAATCATTCAATGAAATGAGTATTGCCAAATCCTATCCTGATACAAGATGCATAAACATCCAAAGCATCATCTTCTAAGGCACATGTGAAGCCACATGTTCCTATTGGGAAACGCAGACCTTTGGATCAAAAGTATGATGTATTGAAACACTTGGCCCATGTACCGGCCAAGTTATCAATTCTGGATGCCTTGAATTTATCGAAGGATCTTCGGGAGGCAGTTATTGAGGCTTTGTCAAGTCCTCAAGAGTCTGAAACTGAAATTACTGCAGCTGAAGTCTACCATGTAGAGAATAATCCTGCAGAATTCTATGCAGTGATATCTTTCACAGATGAAGATGAAGATTATGTCGTACATGGAAATATCATACCTTTGTACTTATCTGGAAAGGTCAATGGTGTAGATGTCCGAAGAGTCTTCATTGATAATGGTTCAGAAGTCAACCTCATCCCCATTCGTACACATTGTCGATTGGGCCTCACAGAATCTGATTTATCTCCTTCTACTTTGATGTTACAAGGATATGATAAAAATGAACAAGAACCAATGGGCGATATTACACTCAGAATTCCGTTTGGAGATCTTGTATCCAATTCAAATTTCATGGTTGTTGATCAAGACTCATCCTTGAACATCATTCTTGGTAGACCCTAACTACATCAGCATGTGGCTATCCCTTCATCATACCATCAATGTCTCAAATATTGTTTCGATGGTAAAATTGGGACTTTGTATGGTGATAAATCCCCATTCAAGACATGTGAATCTCAATACATTGAGGTATAATTCTATCACATAAAGGGAAAAGAGAAATCCACAACAAGGGAGATTACCAAAGTTAATTCTCTATATGGTTTGGAAAAGATTCCAGTAAACCCATTTACACATGTGAGTACAGATTATATATTTCATATCAGTCAAATTGACAGGATAGACCCAAATCAAAATACTCTTATGGATACTTCCATAATGTCAATTACGGAAATCAAGCAGACAGCATGGGAGAAATTGGTGATTCACCAAGCAATGATGAAGGCTCAAATAGAGATGTCTTCATTTCATCTACTGAAATCCAGAAAGTCTATACTTCACCAACCAGGCTAGAAGAAAATATAGCAATGTCAGAGGTGAACAATGATGTCGATTTTCAATATATCATCTCCTCTTTATTACCCAAGGAAGACCCTTCATCATCAATCGGGTTGGAAATCGAAGCTTCTTCTTCAAGATGTTCAAATTTAAACATCTCTTCTGATCATGAAAATTTTGCTACATCATCTACTATGAAAGTAGGAACAGATGAAATGACACATGCTGAAGAAGAAGAAGAAGATCTCAGGGATGCTCCTCCAGCATTTGAGGAGGGTATCTCTACAACTGTGGATGAACTCAGAGAAATAAATCTGGGTACAACAGAAGATACACACCCCACTTTAATTAGTGCGGCCATGAATCTTGAAGAGCAAGAGATGTATATTTCCTTTCTAAAGAAAAATCAAGATATATTTTCTTGAAACTATAAAGATATGTCAGGGCTTGATCCTGATGTTGCCACTCATCATTTGGGTTTACTAGAAGAACATCGAGGATTCAAAAAAGCCGCTAGAAGAACACACCCAATCAATGCTTCCAAAATTGAAGCTGATGTGGATAAACTTATCCAAGTTAACTTCATTAGAGAAGTTAAATATCCGAAATGGTTGGATAATATTGTCCTTATGAAAATGAAGAATGATAAAATTAGAGTCTTCATTGATTTCGGAGATCGTAATCGGCATTGTCCTAAGGATTATTTTTCAGTACCAATTACAGAACTCTTGATTGATGAAACAACTCTCTATGAATCACTTTCTTTCATGGATGGATAATCAGGATATAATCAAATCTGAATGGCTCTAGAAGATGAAGAATCTACAGCCTTTAGATCCCCTCAGGGTGTGTTTTGCTATCGGGTAATGCCCTTTGGCCTAAAGAATTCAGGCGCAACATATCAGCGTGCCATGCATCGTATCTTCAAACCATTTCTGGGGAAGTTTGTTGACTGTTATGCGGATGATTTGGTGGTTAAATCTAGGAAATGTTCTAATCACTTGGATGATTTAGAAATCATATTCCACAAACTTTGATAACATAATTTGAAGATGAACCCCATAAAATGTGATTTTGGGGTAACCTCAGAGAAATCTCTTGGCTTTGTTGTACGCCATCATGGTATTGAGGTCGATCATGAGAAAACAATATCAGTCCTTGGAATGTCACCTTCTCAAAATTTAAAGGAATTGAGAGGACTTCAAGTACACATGGCCTATATTCGGTGTTTCATCTCTAATTTGGCAGAAAAAAGTTTACCCTTCACCAAATTGATGAAGAAGGGAGTCACATACCAGTGGACTGAAGAATGTCAAGAAGAATTCGATATTCTCATGAAGTATCTCTTGAGACCACCAGTGTTAATTCCACCTGTTGAAGGAAGACCACTTATCCTCTATGTGACAGCTCTATAGCGATCATTGGGTGCCTTTCCTCATCAGAAGAATGATGCTAGGAATGAAAATAGTCTCTACTATCTTAGTCGGACTATACTGGAAGCAGAAACCCGGTATTCAAGTATTGATAAGTGCTTCCTAGCATTAATCATTGCAGTTTAGATGTTGAGACACTAACTACAAAATCATGAGGTCCAATTGGTATCTCATAATAACCTGCTCAAATTCATCCTTAGTCGTCCAATGCTTACAAGACGTCTGGAAAGGTGGGCAGTTATTTTGCAGCAATTTGATATTCAATATGTGTCTCAAAAGGAAATAAAGGGCCATGTATTGGCTGATTTCCTTAATGAACACCCTTCAGTGGAAGATACATCTCCAGATATTGAACTTCATGATGAGGAAGTCTTCTTTATTCAAGAAAGTATTCAAACATGGGAAATGTTCTTTGATGGTGCTTCCAGGAGTCCAACATGGAAGAAAATGTAAAATTCTAAATTTAACAAATTTGGGTTAGGAGTTGTACTCATTTCCCCGGAAAAGGATGTGATACCTTATTCCTTCTCATTGTTGGGAGGTGGTACGAATAATGAAGCAGAATACCAAGCTCTTATCGTAGGATTGGAGTTGGAACTTCGACCACAAGTGAATTAATTAAAGGTGAAAGGTGATTCAGAACTGGTAATCAAACAAGTCAATGGGGATTATGCCACAAAAATAGAAGAATTAATCCCTTTGTATGATTACGTCAGAGAGTTAATGGTAGAGTTTCCTTTAGAACCAATATTTTCTTATGTCCCAATATCACAAAATGCCCAAGCTGATGCACTGGATAATATAGCCACAGCTCTGTAAGATCCAAATAGGGAAGAGAAAACCATCATTATTGCCCACCGTCGTATAATTTCACCTTATGTTCAAGCCATAATAGAGGAAATCAATGAAATTAGTCCCATGTCTGAAGCATATGGTCATAATACAGGATGGATGATACCTATCTGTGAATGCCTTAAAAATGGAACACTTCCACCTGATAAAGCCAGGAAAGAACAAATTTGGCGACGTGTGGTCAATTTCACTCTTTATGATAGCCTAGATCACCCAAAGAAAATTCTCTACAAGCGTGGTTTTGATGGAACTCTCTTCAAATGCATTGATGGTGAAGAGACAATGGTTGTCATGAATGAAGTGCATTCAGGATTCTATGGTTCCCCTCAGTCTGGACCCAAACTATCTGATCAAATTCAAAGTCTTGGATACTTTTGACCTTCAATGATACAATATTGTGTTGATTTCACAAAGAAGTGTCATTTTTTTCAAGTACATGCCAACTTCGTTCATCAACCCCCAGAGTTGCTTCATACAGCTAAATACTCGTGACCAATTTCCACATGGGGAATGGATGTAGTAGGACCTTATCCTTCGGCTACATCCAAGCAGTTTAAGTACATTCTTACTACTACTGACTTCTTTTCCAAATGGGCAGAGGAAATAACTCTTAAAGAAGTAAGTTCTAAATGCATTGGTATCTTCATCAAGTCCAACATCATTACCAGATTTGGTGTCCCTAATACCATATTGGTGGACAATGGCACCAACTTCTGTTCATCTGAGGTGACGAGGTAGTATCAAGAATACAACATCAAATCCAATCATTCATCTCGGTATCATGTAGTGGCCAATGGCCATATAGAATCTTTCAACAAGTCTCTATCAAATATACTGCAAAAGATGGTGGATTATGATAAGAAGTCATGGCCTTAAAAACTCCTTCATGCTTTATGGGCTTATCGGACCACCACTCGCACTACAACGCGTTCAAATCCATATTCATTGGTATATGGAACAGAAGCGGTCTTGCCAATTGAGGTTCAACTACCCTCGATTAGAGTATCCATTTGTGATCAGTCATCTACATATGAACAAATTCAATAATGATTGGATGAATTGGAACGATTATATGAGAAAAGATTGTGCACCTTGCACCACTTGGAAGTCTATAAGAATTGAATAGCATGAGCTTTCAACAAAAAAGTTCGTCTTCGTTCATTCATTCAGGTAGAATTGGTATTAGTTCTCAAAACTCCAATGATACTAGTAAAGAAACCTCTTAAGCATGAGCCAAAATCGGAAGGACCTTATTCAATACATAAGGTCTACTCCAATAGAGCATATTCTTTAATATCAATGGATGGAGAACTCATCACTACTCCAACCAATGCCAAATTTATGAAGAAATATTTTGTATGAACACAAAATACATCAAGGTTCCATTCATATGACCTTAAACTATTTGCATTTTCTCATCCAGTAAGACGTTAAACTACAACATAAAGGGTCCATGCATACGACTTTAAACTATTTGCACTTACATCCAACATGACATTAAACTGTGACATCCTAACTACATGACGTTAAGCTGTAAAAAATTCCCTTATGTCCAGTAAGACATTAAATTGCATAACCAATGGTCCATGCATATGACCTTAAACTATTCTCACTTTCGTCCCACATGACGTTAAATTGTGTCCCTTTCATTGTCCTATACGACGTTAAACTATACAGTTACGGTCCATGCATATGACCTTAAACTGTTCGCACCTTTGTCCAACATGACGCTAAACTGTATCGTCCCTTTTTCGTCCAAAATGATGTTAAACTATGAAAAAGTCCTTAATAAGTCCAACATGATGTTAAAATATGTCCTCTTTTGTCCTTAATGCATGAAATTAAACTGCACAGTCCCCCTTTCATCCAACATGATGTTAAATTATATTGTCCCCGTCATCTTAGCTACAAGACGCTAAACTGTACAACACCCTAATACGTCCTACATGACGTTAAACTGTATTTTGTCCCTACTTCATGACAATAAACAGTGCAGCACCAATATTCCTCACTGCAAGACTTTGAACTGCATAGTCCTTTCATATGTCATACATGACATTAAACTATGCATCGTTAGGGTTGTTTTATCTCTTTATTCTCACACCGAGTATGACTCACGTGCGATTAGAGAAAACTTCAACCATAACACCCTCTCTGGGATGCTAACCAAGTGTAAGTCCCAACACCACTTTTAGATCGTTGTCCCCAATAACAACTTGATCACTAATTCATTCTTTAATTGAACTATGCGGACTTTGATCCTTAGCTTCTAGGATGGGTACGTAGGAAACCTTCTGAGGTTCAAGCCCAAAACCAATCTCTTCACATTGGTTCACCTTTGTCCTTTCTACATGATGTTAAACTGTAAAACACATTTGTCCTGTATGACAATAAACTACAACATTCTTTTTTCACTCTCACCTAAGAGAGAATCATTATTTACATTGATCTCCAATCATGTTATATTTCAAAGACTATGTGTCAACATGGAAATACCTGAACCTTTTATCTTGGGTAAAACCATCATTGCACTAAAGTCCCATTTTCACCCTTCATATGTACGAACCAAATCTATACAGAGGGTATTTCAAGAACTACGTGTGGCTTGATTCCCATCCTTATGGGATACGTAGGAACATTAGAGCATCCCGCGAATTCAGCCCCAATTCTTTGGGCCTAACCCCAAATTCCACTTCCAGTACCCTAGCTGAAAAGTCCCTGTGAAAACACACACTATGTATTCATTATAATGGTCTGAGTTCTATGACCCTAAACTAAGATCTCTTACACTTTCGTCCCACATGAAGTTAAACTGTATTTCAAGAACTACGTACTGCTTGATTCCCATCCTTTTGGGAGACGTAGTGAAGTCCAACATTTCAATTCAGGACCCAGACTCTACATGATTATGGTTAACATTGATCTGTGTATCTCTACAAACATTGGAAAATACCCATTTTTATGAGTCATAATCTTGACCTTAAATAATTACATATCTTCATAACCATTTTCTTGACTTCTGGTCACAAACTTTCCAATTTAGGAGAGTTCTTTTGCCTGACTATGTAGCATGTTCCCTAAGACGGCCTTGCATAAACAGTCTACATAATAGACTTGTCAGCCAATAGATACTATTATTTTACTAGCAGCCAATTCCCTTAGGTGGCCCTGCATAATTCAACCCCCTAACGGATTTTTTAAATAATGGTAACTTAATTTTTGGAAAGAAAAAATCTTTTGTCCTTAGTTGACTTAACGACAATATGTAAGGATTCTTAAAAAAATAGCCATCCTTAACATATTCACCCCATGTTCTTTTTCATGATCTGAAAATATTCAAGTCTATGGTTTATATTTCTCTTCCCTAAGTTTTTCCCAGACCTTCATAGGAGTGACATTCATCCAATTCTTAGACAATCTTGTTTGGAAATATCTTCTCCATATTCATGTACCTATCTCCATATAGAAAACTCTATGCTTTGAAATATTTGAATCCCCATAAACATTCACTGGATTTTTAGCAGTAGAAAATTAAATTTCTGAGAGTTCTTTTTCTGACTATGTAGCACGTGCCCTTAGGAGGCTTTGCATAAACAGTCTACATAACAGACTTGTCAGCAAAAATATGATATTATTTGACTATGCAGCCAATTCCCTTAGGTGGCCCTGTATAATTCAACCCCCTAATGGGTTTGTTAAATAGTGGTAACTTTATTCTCGGGAACTATTTCTTCTAATGCCTTTTATCCCTTTTTCCTGTCATCCCTCAGATTCAAAATTTATTAAGTCATAATTTACAGTTTTTCCCTCATACTTGAACATGGTAATATGTTTTTAGATAAATTACCAAGGAATTGAGTCAATTTTAATCCATATGGTCAAAGATATTTCGACCTTAAACATTATACATTTTTATGTCCAACGTGCATGACTTTAAAATTCTCACAAAAGAAAAGGGAACATTGAACAAAAGTCAAGTTACAGCTCACTAAACATTCATTTTTTATGATTTTTAGGTAATATTGAGCAATAAAAAGATTCAAAGTTTGTAGGGTTATTTATAATAATCCCAGGAGGAATCAATCTATGCTTACTAGGCCCATTGTCTTAGATAAAAATTTTAAGCAGGTAATGGGAAAATGCGTGCACAGATGATTGAAAATGAAAGCGTTTTTTCCATTTGATGCACAAGAATTAGAAGAAAATCCACAGACTGGATTCTCTTCTCTTTTCCAGGAATTACAAAATGTTGTCAACATGAGTCATCACTTAATGTACAACATCCCGAGCTTCATAAATAGCCACTTGAAGCTCATGCAATCATCCAACTTCATTCTTTTCAGCCTGATGGAGTGCTTTCTTGGCATCCGTGATGGCTTTCATTCCATTTTCTTGAGCTCCCTCCAGGGAATTTTTGAGTTGGTCAAGTTCCCCAGTAACAGAATCTAACTGTTGCTGAAGATGCATCTGCTGGACGACTTTATCTTTGATCTTATGCTTCAACTCCTTCATCTTGGCAGCACAGTCAGCCTCAGATCGGGATACTGCAGCCTCAAATTCAGTAATATTGGCTGACAACTTCACCCTGGTCAAATCTTCACGGCACAGTTTCTCAGGCCCCCTTGTTATGATGACTTGCTTCACCGCGGCATGGATCTTTTGATATCCAAAACCACCAAGTCCCAGCATAACAAACAGGGATGAAAGTCATGGGATCTTTGATGACAGCTCTTCAAGTGGCACCTCAGATATGATTTTCCATATGTTTTTCTATGCCTTGCGTCATAAATATTGGAGCGCCTTTTGTACTTATGGATCCGACTCAGCATCACTGTCACAGGGGGAATATAATCTAGGATTAATGCACTTAGGGAAGTGACCTGTTCTACTCCTTCCCCCCTGACCAGTGAATCTTCACTTTTAATCCCCGTTGGGGTGGAGGATGAGGCTTCACCTTCAGATCTAGACACTGAAATTGATGGCCCCGCATAATCAATTGAAAACTTTGGTTAGTTTCAACGGATAACACAAGTTAATTGGATATCATGAAAATTAATTACAGTCGCAAATATTGTTATCCCTTACCCAATGGTAAATCAGAAACCTGAGAAGGATCCTCCCCATCTTTCCTAGCCTCAACAGGATTTTCAGGGTAATTTTGAGGAAGATCTACTGGGTTCATCCCCACTTGTGCTAATATCTCTTCAATAGTAGGGTTTTCTGTACCCCCTTCAGGAATGGGTTGTTCAGCAGCTTGCTCAGATAGTACTTCACATTTGAACCGATCATGATTAGACATGTAATAAAAAGTTATTTTTAATAGGATGAAGGATAACACTCACGTCCATTATATTCTAAATAACATGGTAATTTAACATGATTTATAAAATATTCAAAAGATGCGCCAAGTTCCATAATTTCATCTAATGTCATCTAAGAATAATGGTTAATCTTACCAGTGGGAGCATTTGATGTGTCTTCTTGGAAACCATCATCCTGCGGTCCCTGGACCTGGACAACATCTTCAGATAAAATCGCGACATCAGTTGCAATAGCTTCCAAAATCCCTAATGTAGGGTGTGAACCTAAAGTATCACAGAATAGAAGTCAGTCGATGTTTCATTCAACATTTCATGGAGCCTTTTTAACTTACCAGAAACAGATTCTTCTCTTATTGCAACAGTAGTAGGAGGCTTATTGGGAATAGATGCTGGATCTTCTCTAGGAGCAGCCAAGTCATCCTAAAATTGCGATTATTCAACATCACCCTCTATAGTCCTCAAAGGAAGATCAGTCCTTTCCCTCATAGGAGAAATTAAATAAGCCCCTGCAATCCCCAAAAATATGAGCAACCTTTTCATGGGTATAGACTCATGATTATCTGAAGGACATACCGCTACTAATGAAGCATTTATCTATGGACTTTCTCCTTCGTTGCCTTTGATTATTTGGTTTTTTGGGAGTATCGACAGTCTCCCTTATAGGAACTTGAATTGGAGAATGGAAGGCCATGTCAAACTCTTCATTCATGGAATGTTGGCATAGAGATATCTCAACCGACTCGTGAGAAGATTCAGCAACAATGCCAATGACAGTACCACCAGGGCTATATTGTGGCGAAGGAACCTCAGTAGTTCCTTTCTTTGCGAGCTGTAGGATAAAGAATATAATTTCCTTGAGTAACAAAGCTTTGAAAAATCAAGATGCAAAGAAAATAAGGAAAGAAAAATTACATCTTCAGTAACCACATAATCATGACACTAATCATCTCTAGAACCACTAGTCCCCTCAGTGGAACCACGATCAATCATTTCCTTCACCCACTTAGTGACAAGAATGGAATCTTCAGTGGAATATATGAGCATTTCTAGCTCTCTGATATAATCCCGCACTTCATCAGGGTTATCCTTGTAATGGATATCTGTAGAAGCTAGAAGTTTCCCTATTCCAGGGATATGTATCCCCTCACACAAATCTATCCAGGCAGTTTCAACATCACAGTATAAACTCCGCCATGTCTGGACATCCTCTGGTTGTAGAGATTCAGTATGCGTACTAGAAGGCTATGAGGAAGGTCCTACAATCTTCAACTTCAGCTTCTTCCCAGCTCCTGTAACTACTGATAGAGAACAAGAAAATAATAATTGTTTCTCTATAATGCAATGGTGATTAAATTTCCACAATGAAGTAGATTACCTAGAGTTGATGGAGTGGGTCATTTGATTCTGACCGGAGGATTATATCAGGCCCGAGGACACTTCTCCACTTGTTGTGCATCATCATCTCAATATTGGGAATCCGATGAGTCAGTCCTAGATGAGGAATCTGGCGAATCAGCTTCAGGTGGGGAAGTATCACCTTCATGAGGAAGGGCTTCTTTCTCTACAGTCCTCTTAATTTTTCCCACTTGATAAACCGGGTGATTCATCACCCCTCTAGGGTATGATACTATCCAGTTCTCAGCATACCATGTATTCAAGTTATATGGCACTTTTTCAACTGGTGGCTCAAACAGTGCCCGGGTCTTCTCCTTAGATGTCAGCAACCATAGTTATTGGGCAACCATCGGATGTTGCTCTAAACTAGCATTCATGGGGGGGAGATACAACAATTTGCTGTAAACACATGAATTGACGTGCAAATCTATATGGAGCATAGGCCTCGCATATAATCTCTCTGTCAATTCTGGAGACCAGCACACCATCTCTGCAGGCCAGCATGTATGCCCTCAAATCCGGGATGGATGTTCTATCATCAACAAACTGCCCGGTTGGTGGATTTCCATAAGGAAAAAAATTAAATTCCTAATACATTCTCTTCCTCACTTTCAAGTCATAAGAATTGAGAGCTAGTGGAGCAATTATTGATTATGCCTGCACTGATGGCCTGAAAGAAATTCTGGAGATTTATACTCCATTCATTACACTATACATATTTAAGTGAGTGGTGATCAATCCCCATTAAACTTGGTATGGTCCCACTATTCTTAAAGGAGACTTATCCATGAAGACATGGAGTAAGCTCCTGTGAATATTTTATAAAATGGGGGTAGCCAACCCAACCATTTTCCCTCAGCCAACTTAGCTGCGATAACGAAGGTCTCTGGCTTAACGCCTCCCTTTGAGTCCCTGATGGTAGAAGATAAACACTAAGCCACAAGGACAAAAACCCCATCAAACGAGTCTTCTTTGGGATTCTCCGATTCACCTCATATCCCTACTTCTCAAATTCCCCTACCTCTAGGGTCGGAGAGAATGTGCCAGGAGCAACCCTTTTCCTTATTTTGGGGCAAGTGTTAGGACGAGTTGGCCTCTTCTCCTTGAGCCCCTTCTTCTTGTATCCCTTCTCCTTCGACCCCTTTTCCTTCGGCTCCTCCTGCTTATCGATAATTAATATAATCATCCATTCCTCTGGATGAATATCCTTTCTAGAATGAGTCATGGAGGTCTCTAAACTCTTGATCTTGTGGAAGATTTTCAATAATTCCCGAGCCAATGCCGGGGACTTCTCCGAATCATTCCAAGTCACCATGGGAGGGATGAATTCATCGTACATATCACCCAAAATTGGAGCCCCTGAGATCTTATGGACATCCCATGGACTGATTCCTACTTCTCCATGAGTCATATGGAAAGAATTGGTTTCTCGGCTCCAATTGATGAGTATCTCCGACACGAAGTTATCATGCCTCTAAACATATGTTTTCCCAGTCCAAACAGCTTCATATATCGCACCCCTTTCAAATCCTCGACAAAATCTGCACATGTTTGTCTCACCCAGTATGCCCACATCCAGGTTGGCTACACACCTCCTTCAGGACGGAAGTCCCAACTCTTCTTCCAGCCTTTGGATTGATCCATCTGATAATTTCGGAAGATTGAGGGATAACAATGTGGTTGCAGCTCAGGCTGGTGAGGTTTTAGATCCAGCGTACAATGGTGATGATGCATCATATTGGCCTTCTCCACAGTTCAAACATTTAGAAATGCTCCACCACATGAAATATTTAACGAAGCAAAGTTGGTGTAATTCTGAAACCAAGAAATTGGAATATAGTTCTTTGCCTCTGGAATGGTAACTTCTCGTAGAAGACTATAGCCATACAAAGGAAGATAAATGCTCTGGGGGAAGTCATGATGATACTTCTTCAAATAATTAGCCAAATCTGGGAGAGTGTTGTCACATACAGTATAGTAATCACGGCTAATGATGCTCATCATATCATCAAGTAGCTTGCTTGCCATTTCATCAGTCGTTCCAATTATCTTGGGAGCCATTGAATCTGCACAGAAGATGAATGAATTAACTCTTAAATGGGTTTATTTTTCATAAAATTTGTGAAGAAATTTGGAAAAAGTGGGAAAGGAATTAAGGCGCGCAAGTCTCATTTTGGGGCACAAGTATGGATTTGTCGCGTATGTTTTTGGTGCACAGGTATCACTACGCAAGTTCAAATACCTTGACATTAGCGCGACATCGAAGAAATAGAAAAAAACAGGTAACTTTCACGGTGAAGGTAACTTGTGCGGTGAGAGCTCAAAAATGCGAAATTCGGTAGCTTTGCGCGAGAATGACCGCATATTTCTAGGCCAGGCCACACCCTTGTGCACCGATGCCTGTGTGGTTCAACACTTGCGCGCCACCCTCTGTGCGCTCAACACTTGTGTGCCGAATTTCCTTTGGTTATATTCTTTTCCTCAGAGTCACATCCTCATTTCTTTTGGATCCAACTCTGATGGGGGAATTTTGTTGACGCTCCTTTCCGTCACAGAGTCTAGACGAATGGAAAGGGACATGCCTTAGCATAAAGATATTCATCCTTTGAAGAAAACATAAAAAATCGACAAAGGAATGAAAAATGAGTCATTTACACTTGGGTCGCGCAAGTTCCACCAAGGTCGCACAAGTATACTTGCGTGACACCCAATGGTCGCGCAGGTGACTTGTGCGCCCTCTTTGAAATTTCTCCCAGGGTCTCCCAAGCCTATAAATACCAATGTGGGCCCCCCATTTGAAAAAGACGCAACATTCCAGAAACTCATATTTGAACTCCTGGTGCCCTACCCTCTTCTCAAATTTTCAGAACACTTCTAAGGTAATTTCTTACCTAGAACGGAAGATATTAAGAGGGGGGAGGCCTAAGTGTTGAAACTCAGCATCACTTGCGTGCCTTGGCGGCCATCCCTTAAGGGAAATGGCCACACATGCGCGCCACCGTACCCCATTCACATAACTTGTGTGCCTCCATTCTGGAAGTCTCTAGGGGTAGTATTAAAGGCTTGATCCAAGACTCGCCCATGTTCTACCTTAAGGATTAGCAGTCACGCAAGTACCCATGTGTCGCGCAGGTACACCTGCGCAACCAGGACTTGCACGCCCACATAGTACTTGTGTGCCCATGCAGTACTTGCATGCCCCTCTATTTTTGGGTGCCCTTCCTTCCCATTTCACCCTTCTTACACATATCCATCTATCCTCTTCAGGATTAGGCCTTCAGAACTCTCTCCAAAGCCATTTATGGCAGGATTTATTTGTTGGCCTCCTTTTCTGAAAGGAATTATATTGAACATCTCTCAAAACCTACTGAATTAAAAATCTTTACATTACTAAAGTTAGAGAGTTCATTCATTCAACCTCATCTTTTAAGATGAGATAATCCTTAACCTGGTCCTCCTTTTATGGAGTAAGCCCCAGTCCAAATTCTCATTAATTTGGTGATCCTCCTTAGGAGTAAGCCCCATGTCATCATTAATTTGGGCCTCCTTTTCAGGAGTAATCCCCAAATCCCCAAATCTGTGCATCCTTCTCAAGAGTAAGCCTGAGTCATAATTCCCTTAACCTGGGATTCCTTTTCAGGAGTAAGCCCCAGTCTCCATGTTCCCAAATATGGGCATCCTTCTCAGGAGTAATCCCCAACCATGGTTCTCTTAACTTGGACCTCCTTCTCAAGAGTAAGCCCCAGTCTCAAAGTTTACAAATATGGTCATCCTCCTTAGGAGTAAGCCCCAAGTCCCTTAACTTGGGCTTCCTTCTCAGGAGTAAGCTTTAGTCTTAATTTCTCTTAACGAGTCTTGATTTACTTTTGATCTGGGCTTCCTTCTTAGGAGTAAAACCCTATCATAATTCCCCTCCTAACTTGGGAATCATTCTTAGGAGTAAGCCCCAAGATTAGAGTATCCAATTCCTCCATAAAGTACATATACCTTTATGGACCTTGTTCATAGGTTTGTTCCCTGAAGTAAAACCCAATATTCATCTATTTTTTGGGTAGTCATACATACATAAGCCCCACATCATTGCATATTTCATGGTAAAATTGTCTGGTTTCACCAATACCTTTTGTTTCTCACACCGAGCATGACTCACATGATCTTAGAGTGTAAAAGTAATCATGACATCTTTCTTCGAGCCATCAATCATGCATAAACATCATAATCCCTTACTCGAACTACGTGGGTTCTGATTCCTTTTCTAAATAATGGATATGTAGGTAGCCCATCTGAGGGTACGATCCCAACTCTGAAATAATCCATGTCCTTCTGAATGAAAATAAACATCAAGTGTCCCACTGAATGGCATTAAAACCAGTATGGTCATCATAATGACCAAGAGAAGTTTATGTATTGAAATATACCATTGAATAAGAATATCTAACAAATACAGATGATTCTCTATCGATGAAGAACCTCAAATACATATAATAGATTCTCTAAATTTCTTACATATCAATAATTTATTGTCATATCTAAAGGATATCTCATTTTATACTTGGTAATGTAATAAGGATTCATGAATAGAACATAAATCTATAAAGAGAGTTACAGAGTAGACAATGATTCCCCATTAAAAGGTGTGATGAGTCCGACATCCCATCCCCTCGTCCAATGGAAATTACTAAGCCTCATCAGTTCACCACTAATGAGCACCTACCTTTGGAAAGTAGGTCCAAATGGATATGGAATTATTGGATGTTTCCGGTTCTACAAACAAACCCATTAGAAACTAATTGGAATGTTTGAACCTTCAATCAACGAGGTCATCCGCAATTCCAGAAGAAACAACTGGAAATGGAATGTAATGAAATAAAAGATAAATATAAATCCTTAATGAAACAACATAATCTTATTTTAACTAGTATGTAATAACATTCAACTAAAAAAAATATAATGCTCAACTACTAAAAGAAAACAATGAATAAAAAATGTCTAATGAGGAATTGAAGAAATATCTAGAAGATTTAACCAATGGTAAAATAATCTTAATGAAAATCTTTGTAAACATATATCTTCTAAGATCACTTATAATATTGGTTATTATCTTGGGAAAAGAAACCTATTTAAAAAACATTTTGTAACTAAATCTGGAAAATTAGTTCATCTACCAAAAAAACATTCTGATACTAGTTCTAGTTCTGGAAAATCTTTTAAAACCTCTTATTTTTATAGGAAAAATATATTGTATTTTCCAAATATGTTACATAATGATTATAGGAAACCCTTAAAGATAATGTGGGTACCTAAAGCATTATTTACAAATGTCACTGGAGCCAAACAAATATGGGTACCAAAATCTATTTTTTTATTATTCTATAAGGAAGTTGTTTAATGAGCTCCTCAAAGATTCAATGGTACTTGGACAATGTATGTTCAAGACACAAGGCATGATATTATTCAATCTTCAATAATAGAGTCATGATTGATTGTGGCTTTTTCACCTTTGGTGATAATTTTAGAAGAAAAATAAATGTCTTAGGATAGATTAGTAACTCTAACTCAACTTTAATTTCAAAAGTACTTTTTTTATGGTTTGAAATATAAATTTCTTAGTATTTTAAAATTATTTGATGATGTATTTCATGTTCAATTTAAGAATAATTCATGTATTATATTTTACTATAAGAATTAATTTATATTTTCTTCTTTTATAATTGAAAATTTATATTCTGTTAACATAGATTTGTTAGTTTCTCAAAGTGATTAATTTTGACATTCCATTCATTATGAGTCTTGGATTTGGAATAGTATATTAGGACATTGTAATTTAAACTCCCATAGAAAGATTACTAGAAAAGGACATGTCATGGATCTACCCGAATATGAGTTTTCAAATTCAAAAGTTTAGAATACTTATCAAAAAGGTAAACAACAGAAGATATATTTCAAATCAATGAAATATGTTTCAAATTATCAATCTTTATAGTTGGTTCAAATGGACTTGTTTGGACCATCTTGAGTTTCTAGTTTAAATGGGATGAACTATGTCTATGTTCTTGTAGATGGCTATTTTATGTATACATGGACTTATTTCTTTGCTCAAATAAGTGAGGCATGTACATAATTCACCATTTATGCTAAAATAGTGGAAAATTATAGTGGATTTATAATAAAATACTTAAGAATTTTTCATTGCCATGTGTATGAAAATCAATAATTTGAATCTTTTTCTCACACAATGGCTATAGTCATAACATCTCTACCCCTATGAAACCTCAACAAAATAGAGTTATGGAAAGAATAAATATATCCCTACAATAAATTTCATTAAAAATGATTATGGAATATGAATTACCTATTTAATTATGGGTTGATGCAATGAATATATCTTGCTACAAAATTAATAGAGTCTTAATTAGACCTATACTCAAGAAGAATCCTTATGAGTTGGGGAACAATAGAGAAACCAAAGGTAGTTACATCAATGTTTTTATTTTCAAAGTATATATCCTTAATACAAAGGAAAATACTGAAAAATTTGCATCTAAGTGTGATGATGTAATATTCCTAGGTCACTCAACCTCTTGTAAAGGCTATAGAGTCTATAATAAAAGAACCATGTCTGTGGAAGAATATGTGCATATCAAATTTGATGAAATGGATCCACATGAACCTAAGACCTCACTACACATCCTTAAATATGATATGTAAAATATATAAATAAATGAAAAATCATCTAATCCTCTTGTCATGTAATATATAGAATCAAACTGTTCTGGAAATTCTTTTGAATCTGGACATGATGAACCTGAATCTGTTGATGAACCTGAAGTTACTAGACAATCCTTTTTAGACCAACTAGAACTCTTAAGAACCATCCATTAGATGTTGTTGTTGTATACTTAGATAAAGGTAAAAAAACTAGAGTCTCACTTATAAATTTTGTTGAACATCATGATTTATTATCACACTTTGAACAAAAAATTATCAATGATGCAATTGAAGATGAATTTTGGGTGATGGATATGAAAGAAGAACTCAATAAAATTGATAGAAATAATGTTTGAAAACTTGTGGATAGACCCAAAGACTACATGAATATTGGTACTAAGTGTTTGTTAAGGAACAAAGTAACTAAATATGTTAATATAGATAGATATAAAGATATAATGGATGCACAAGGTTATATTCAAGAAGAAGGAATTGACTAGGAAGAAAATTTTCACCTATTGCTAGACAAGAGGCCATCAAAATCATTATTACTTATGTTTCCCATCCTAATTTAAATCATTATAAAATTGATGATTAAAGTGAATTACTAAATGGGTATATAGTTGAGGATTTTTTTGGTTAACACCACTTGGTAATAAAAACAATTATTTTCAAAACCATGTTTTCAAATTAAAAAATGATTTATATGGTTTAAAACAACTTCCAAGAGCATGGTATTATAGACTAAGTACTTTTCTCATTAAAAAAGGTATTGAAAAATGAATTTTTGATCATACTCAATTTAGAAATTGAATTTCTAAATTTGTTTTGGTTAATAAAATCTTTTTTGATGATATTATTTATGGATCTTCAAGAAAATTTTTATGTATTGATTTTTCTATAATGGTGTAACGTAAATATGAAATGAGTTTGATGGGTGAACTAAAACTCTTTTTTAGATTTCAGATTTTTTTAAAATAAAGAAGCTATCTTTTTATATCATAGTATATAGACAAAATAAATTTTAAAAATATTTTTCATTGATATAATTAAAAGTAGTGACAGTCTAATGAGTACTACTTTTATGATGGATCTTGATGAAGATTGTAAATCTGTTTATCATACCATTTATAGAGGAATGATTGTATGTTATCTATATTGGACTACTAGTATTACAGATATAATTTTTAGTGTGTGTGTGTGTATGTGTGCCCATTCTCAAGCTAATGAAAAATAATATCACATAAAGTCTGTTAAAATAATTTTCAAATACCTCAATCATACTATCAATTTAGGACTGTTTTTCCTTAAAGGACAATCATTCGATATAGTGAGTTATTCGGATGCATATTTTGGTGGATGTAATTTTGATAGAAAGATAACCTTTGAGACATTTCACATTTTGGGAATGTATTTGGTTTTATAGTGTAGTAAGAATTAAAAATTTATTGCATAATCTACTGCTGAAGCTGAATACATAGCTATTGGTATCTGTTGTGAACAAATTTTGTGCATGAAACACACTCTTCTAGACTAGAGATATCAATTTAGATATGTAACTATAAAATTTGACAATAAAATTGATATTAATATTCCTAAGAACCATGTTTTTCTTTATATAACAAAATATATTTACGTAAGACATCAATTTTTAGGATATAATTATAAAAAATGGTGATATCTCTTCAACATTTATTGGCACTGAATATCAGCTTGTTGACATATTCTCTAAGCCATTGAACTCTGAAAAAATGAATTACATCAGACATGAGTTAGTAATGATCTATTAGTAAGACCTTGTGTTGTCATTACACTGATCTTTTTAAGTTAAGTGGTCACACCGACATCGTTGTCATGTCGACACCATTGTCATGCTGACACTGTTGTCATGTCGGCACTGTTATCACACTGACATCATTTTCACACCAACACTGTCTGTTGCCATACGGAAAACATTGTCACATCATCACCATTGTCACACTGACACTATTGTCTTTTTGACACTGATTTCTTTTCATGCTAACACTGTTAGTTTTATGAAAAATATTCCATCCCGACCCTGATGACTCACTACTTCTATATGTTTTATGTTTTTATCAAAATGGCATTGTTTCATTTATTTTGTTGAACCCAGCTCATGTTATCATGATTATGTTATTTCAAAAGCCATAAATATTATAAATTCAAATCGATCCACACTAATCCTTTACCACTACACTTAGTCACCACTCTATCTCTTTACCTCAGAGCTTTCACCTTATGACCAACGTACTGAACAGATTGGAATTGTGTGTGTGATGCAAGCTCTTGAAGATGGTGAGTCTCTTACTTCTAATAAATAGAATGATAAATCAATAAAATCTTTATCTACTATAAATCTTGGTCTATAAAACCATGTTGTAACCTCATAGACAAAAGTGCTGGTGGAATAGCTCTTAGAAATAATATCATTGTTGTTAATGGTGATGCAAAATCATGAATAGAATTACTGGTTAAAAAAGACGACAGAGACATCTACCCAAACCCGGTGCCTGGATTTTACTTGAATATGGAACTTCTATTGGAAGGAAATGATGTTTCCTGGGTCAAGTCGATAGTTAAAGGAAAGTGAAACTCCTTCTCTTCAAGAAATTAGACTTAATATCATAATGTTCCTCACAAAGGAATGTTTTATGATTATCAAGGAACTTATCCTCTTGAAAGTGAACTCTGTTGTTATGAGACATCTTTGAAATAGCTAACTGAAAATGAGAAACATAGGAGGCCAATTTACTCATAGTTAAATAGTGAGTGCAGAATTTTATTTATGTTTATTCAGCACATGATTTTTCCTAAGAAAGAGGACATTGCTTCTCTCAAGTATCAGGATGTGTACTCGGTGTATTTTCTATTGAACAGATTTAAATGGAATATGTGATAATATATGATGGTTCACATAAATGAGATGATAAAACCCGGTCCAAATTCAAATTCTCTGTTCAAATATAGAATAATTTCAGTAATTATAAAAGAGAAATCTTGTGTAAGTGAATTTGACTAAGTAGTATTTATTGAATGTAGTGGAATTTACTTATGTTCTGAATTCTGTAATAGAATTAAAATTAACTTGAACCCATTGAGGATGGAATGGGTATGTGATGAAGAGAGACTATATGAAAAGTTCAATACCATAGATCATGATGTTCTACCAAGGAATCTAGTGTATCATGGCCTTGATCTAGATGCACAAGTGATTTATTCTCTAGATGAGGAGGAGGAGACTGCTACTCCTGTCAGATATATTGGATCACCAATTAATGATAGAAGTTACCTAGACAGAACAAGTAAAAAAAAGAGTTTCTATTTTACCTCTAACTCCATATTTGGACTTACCTTTTCAAGAACCTATTCGACATTCTATTGGATGTGAGGAGAACGAATTACAAGGAATTGTAGAATATGTCAGTGAATCTATTAAAGAAGAAGATGAAGAACAAGAAGCCGGTAGTGGTGAAAGTTGTTCAAGATTAGGTATGGAAGAAGAATTTGAGAAGGTTGATGATAAAATTGGAGATGAAAATGATGAATATGTTAATAACGAAGAAAATAGTGAAATTGGAAGGGATTGTGAATCTAATCATCTTGATGGGAATCATGATGATGTTAATATAGAAATTGTTGAAGCTAATACTGTTGTATCCCTTGAGGGAGTAGTTATATATGAAAATATTTCTCCAACCCAACCAATTTATCTAGATATATATACTATAAAAATAACTCTACATAAGGAGAAGAAACCTAGAAATGAAAGCATTACGTGATGGGGAGAAAACATCCCACACGGATGACACTGAGGGGGATTCTCAAGAAGGATTTTCTCAAGATGATAAAGAGAATAAAATTGGAATATTAAGGCCTAATACTATTACTCATCTGTATTGTCATATAATGGATTAATGAAAAAGGAATCCTGGGTATGTGGCACTAAGATTGGGTAATGAAGATTCAGATAGTGATGTGATTACACTCACTGCAAGGGAACTAGTGGATAAGGCATCATCTTAGGACTTTTTCACTAAGGAGGATTTCAAAAAATTCAAACTGGACATATATTCCTCTACAAGACAGTCATTACAATATCAGATGAGGTACGAGATTCATGAAACCATGAGAGAAAACAATATTCTTAAAGATAATTTGAAAGCTATTCAGTCTATGGTTGGAGGTGTAAAGAAATATGGACCTTCTAGTTCTACTCATGCCTTAACCAGTGTATCTCAATTTGATGTTTCTTTAATTTCCAAGATGGTGATAAAATACAATCATCTAAATTTGATTACATCTATAGAAACATTCATGAAAAACAACACCAATCGTGGGAATGAGATGAAGAAGTTAACCAATGGAATCAATGCATTAACCACTGAGTACAAGAATATAATGGAATGTTTCATGAAAGGATTTGAGAATCTTATTTCTGATTTTAATCCTATTAAATTTGAAAATCATAGAAAATAAGTTAAGGAAAATTAATCCTATGATCTTTCTTCAACCTCTGCTCCACCAATTTAACCTTCACACCCTTTGGATCCTGCTACTATCAGTTTTGTTTTGAAAGAAGAGTAGCAAGATTTAATTTCTAGTTTTTCCAAGGATGGGGACACTTCAGAAAAGGGGCATGACCATGTGAAGTCTTATACATGGAATTATCCACACGCTTAGGATTATCTGATCAAAAATATTAATGATTTCTTTCTCCAAAATAATTACAAATAATCATCTAAATAGCCTATTTATGTATCTGGAAACCAATATTACTCTTCCTACAGTGAAAATAGACTTTAAGGATCAAATTCCAAAGCATAAATAATTAACTCCCTTGTTGTACAAGTACATAGAAATAAAAGATGATTTTAAAAAGGTAATGAAATATGGTGGAGAAATCATTGACAAGTTCATAATGATGTTAAAACCATATCTCCATGTCTATAGTGAGCCATTGTGGTGCCTCCTACTGCACAACTTGGCCTTCCTGGTTCAGTGCCTGCCCATGCTCAAATGTTAGTATCCCAATGCTTATCTCAGATCCGAACCATCATTATAGAGCATGTTCATCCTCTACTAATTTCTCAGCAAATAATTTAATTTCTTATATAGTTACGAAAGTAGTGCCTCTACCTCCTCTAAAAATTCATTCAGACCCTTCTTCTTCTCAACCTAATACTTTTACTAGACCATACATTGATCCTTATGATAAAGGGAAGGAACCTCTTAATCCTACCTAGTAGTGTGGAGTGATATTTTATTGATATTGCTGAGTGATTGTACATTTGATCTTTAATCTAATTTATTTATCAATGACATTTTACTATTTCCACTTTTCTAATATTATTTTTTATTTCACCTACCACATTTTACTAATCCCAAAAGAGGGTAACATTTTTAAGAATTATTTTGTGTATAATAATTATTATGTGTTTATACATTATTATATATGATACATTATTTTATATTGTTGGGAGATCTAATCAGACTATTTACTTTAATCATTATCTAATAGTACTTAATAATGGCATGATTTTTGATTTTAAAAAAGGGGATATAGTTGGATCATAGATATTTTTCGACACTATCTCTGATTATAGTGGTTTTAATTATCAAAAATATTATCATATATTAACAAATATCTTAAATTAGGTCAAAAATCTTATATTATGTCATATAATTTTCTTGAATATTAGATCATTTCAATAATATAACTATTTATATGTGTTTATGTCTAAATAATATTATAACTAAATCACGATGTGTAATTATGGGTATTAAAAATCTCAAACGTTGTTGAATTGTGGGACAGAACTTTCATAAAAAATTATCTATGTCTGAGTCACTCATATTAGAAGACAAATAACTCACCAACAAACATATAACTCTTTGAAAGCCATTCCAATAGGCATCTATTCTATGTATGTGAAGCTAACACTGTTGAAAGGACTCACTATTGGAACTAGTCATTGATACATCAACTGTCTCACAGACACAGACGACTCACTATTGCATATAACACACCGATGTAGATTACCTACCATTAGTCCAAGTGACCTACCATATCATAGTGTTACCGATGAAAGGACTCGCCATCAGTTGAAATGATTCACTGATAGATCAACTGTCTCACTCACAAGAGGAACGACTCACAGATCAAATAATTCACTAATGTAACGAGTCACCAACAGAATGAAATACTGATAGGTTGAGACACCAACAGAAGGAGACACCAATAGAAGGAGACACCGATAGACAAGTCCCTGATATACTATTTAGATATTCATTTATTAATATTATTTTTAATCATTATATATGTTTCATTTAATAAAAAAACATATTTTATAATATTTTGTAGGACTTTTAATAGACAGTACGAGGTACGATGAATCTATACACATGGAAATTATATGTGCTTTGATAACCCTCAATGATAAGATGTATTTATAAAAGAGAGAAGAGACATACTAATGAGTGTGTGTGGTACATGCCTATGTGGGAGATATATACTTAAGAACATATACAACCATTGTGAACTCATGAACAAAGGATGAACACATAAGGAAATCCCATTTGAACTGAACATCGAAGTGAAAAATCACATCAGCATATAAAAAAAGGAGAATAATATACCTTTAGATCCATACTTACACCTGGAAGCCAGGATACAACACTTTGTTTTTGGGTATACATCTAGAAAATGAATTGATATTCTCATATGCTTCATTCTACAAGTCCAACGCTGTATAGAGAAACACACAGAGTCTTCTAAATCCTTTCACATATTTGTTTGCTCGGTTGTCTGCATTTTTACATACCTTCGAGAAGTGTGTGTTAATTTTCCTATTAAGCATGCATTATATTATGTATCAAACTGAAGGACACAAGATATCCTTCCAATCATACCTTCTTACATATGTTTACTCCCATGGATAAGTGTCGAAGTGGTCTTTGTTGGACCTGTTAGTTTGTACCTTCAAACAACTGTTGTAGAGGTCTTGGGACCAAGACAGCTTGTGTGCTATTATAAACCGTGATCTAGCGCATAGATGAAACTATTTATTAATTTAAACATCTTGGTTGCAATTGATCACTACCAAGAGAGGATTAAGTCTCTGGTTGAGACTGACCCTCTTGTTTTATTTCCGTTGTGTTTTTTCTTTTAAGTTTTACTCTACATTATAGTATGTTTAATAAAACTAAATTAAACTCTGTTAGATATTATTATAAAGTGTTTATATAATTATCATCTAATTATGTTTGTTTCTAATGTTTTATAAACTGAAAAATTGATATTACTGAGGACTAATCAATCTTATGAGAAATTAATCGATTAGTCAAGATCATATAAATTCAATACTGGCTAACTTGGAAACTAAATTTTAAATATTGGTGGAACATCAAGGAAAAATTTTTAACGGAAATTTTTATAGATACTAAATTCACCCCACTCTTGTGTACTCTAATCTGTCCAAAAATAAATTTTTATATGTTTAAATCTTCCTACAAATCATTTTTTATTTATAAAATTTCAAATATTTATTTGAAAAAATGTTAATGATTATTATATGGTTTATTTTGGTGGCTTCTCTGACCATCACAAACTAGTATCTTTTTGTGGAATATTACGACCATATTTTAATAAAAAATGTGAAATAGTATTTAAAAAATATATTTAGGCCATTATAAACAATTATAAGTGAATTTAGAGTTTTTATCATTGAGGTAATGGGAAATACAAACTCATCATCCCTGAAGGCGGTGAATCGATATACCAAGGATAAAGATTTTGTTTTTTTAGAATAAAAGGAGAAGATAAAAGAGTTGACGATGGATATACCATTAGGAAAATAAAATTATAGTATATTTATGGTATTTTGGTTATCCTAAAACATCCTATATAGTGTGAGTATAAGGTATAAGTGGTAAAGAATTTATAATATAAGAGGGAGGAATTTACCACTTAAGTACCGTCTCCTTCAGGACCTCCTTATGTAACATGGAGTTGGACTTTTTATGAGGCCAAAAACACTATAATGTTGATAAGGATGAGGAGAATGGAATTTTATATTGAATGGTTGAGCTAAAATTCTTAAGGTGATAAAATTAAATGAAGGATATAGTCCCATTTTATAATTGTGTTAAGGATACATTTAGGAATTATGTAGAATGTTAAAATATAATAAACATATTATACGGTTAAAGGACTTAAAAAAGAAAAATAAATATCAGGGGATTTCCTTTTACAGCAAATACTAACCCATTTGGGATTATTAAATATATTTTTTATTTTTAAATAATTTAATAAAATATTATATTTATTATTTATATGTTTTTATCAAATTCAACATGATTCATTATTATGATTTTAATAACATCAAAAAAAATATTCTAATTTGAAAAAATATTTTATTATGTTTCACACATGTTTTAATTATCCCTATATTTAATTTATAAACATAATTGTTCTCAAATAATATTTATTTTTATTATTTTAATATCATTTATTTTATTTTTAAATAAATTAAATATTTGATGTATCATCATTGTGCAAGAATTTAAGGCATTTATTTCATCCATGAAAACAAAAAACAATTTACCGGGAAGCATATAAATATCATTCCTATCCAAACTCTATTTATTATTGAAATATCATCAAGAAAAACATATATTAAAATATTATAAAAATTAAATTAACATTATTTACAACTTGACTTTCTTCAAAATAAAATATTATAAGGGGATTAATTTCATCCCATTGGATAAAAAGGTCCTAAATTGGAAAAGAAGAATTATTTAATTTAGAAAAATATTTATTACAATATATTTATTAAAAAAAATATTATCATTTAATTGTTCCAATTATTTTAATGAAACACATTTCTTTGATTTTTTTTGAACAATAATTGCATTAGTGTCAGATGAACATTAATGTTAATTATTTTATATATAGTTTTTTTAATATAAAAAAATTGAATTATATAAGTTAATTATAATCTTTTATATTCATTAATTTTTTATATTTACTCATATCCATTTCAAGACAACTTCTTTATTTATTAAATTTTAATTTTCATACATTTTATAATAATTTCACATGCAATTGGATAAGATTCTTGTTTTATAAATATGAAATTCAAAACTACTAGAATGAAAAATCACTTTTACATTTTAATTAAAAAAATCATTCAAATGATTTTTAGAAAATTATTATTTTCAATAAGGAATCAATTTTCACATCTCCAATGTTGTGCAGGTGTCGCTTTGGCAGTGACATTGCTTTTTGAAATTATGATTAAATAATTTATAATTGATATGTTTTAGATCATTTTTGTATGATATTTTAATTATAATATTAATATTGAGTCATTAAATAAGTTTATTAATTTTTATACCATAATTATGTACAAATAATGTCACAAAAAATACTGTATTAAAAAAGTACTTTCTACAATTCCCCAAAAAATTTATCTTTTTGAGGAAATTCTAAAAAATTAATAATATTATAATTTTTACATTATGAATTAAAAAAATGGTAACAGTTTTTTCAAATTAAAATTCTCTGTTTTGAAAATTTATCTTTTAAATATAATCATTTAATAAAATCCTTTAACATAACCATTTATTTTAATAATTTCTTTACAATTAATTCATGAATATTAATAATTATGTAAGAAAATATTGTATATGTACCTGGGATGTTTCATGTATTATATATGGAAATTGAGATATTTCATAAAATAATTATATTCTATATACTGGTTCTTTATACCAGATCCTTCATCTTTAAAATTGTGTTGCAAACTTCATTGATGTATAAGAACTTCATCACCATTTTATTGTGTGGAACATAAAATTATAAGATATTTTTACCCAATCAATAACCTTGAATTTCAATTTATTTTCAATTAAATTCTAGGAATATAGGTCTCTTCAAAGGAACTAAATGAATTATTAAAGATGGTTTGATTGAATCTATAACATCCCATGTAAATAAAGAATAATTCATTTTCCATATTTATTAATATTTTTGAATTACATATTAATTTACCTTAAAGGTGACACTATGTTTGATGGCGACCTGATATGCAACAATGGGTTTCTTTGAAATCTTACATTGCAGAATAATAATATAATATTATTATTTTAAATGGTAGTTAAGAACAATACATTATATTGTTGGTAATGAACAAAACTAACTACAATATGATTATACATATTTGTTTAACGTTTTTACATTTTTCCAATAAATGTTAGAGGCTTAAAATGTGAATGAATCTAATTTTCAGTAAATTTTAATTTAAAAGGACGATTTACTGCATTTTGATGGCGAACCCTCTTTAAATATAATTTTAGTCACTTTTATATGTTCTATTTTACCAAATAAAATTCTTCTTTAGAATAGGGACATCAAATTTACTTTGGGTAATGTTTTGGTATTTTTTTTTGATGAAATTCATTATTTAATGAATATTAAAAAATAATGTATTTTAATACAAATCATCCTTTTAATATAATTTATTTATATGGTTAAATTATCTTTTTAATTGGGTATAATGTGTAATTAGATTATATTTTTACCAGTTAATTCCATTCTGGTTATTGGAATTAATTACACATTAAAATTAGACATAAACAAGTGTCAATATTTTGATAGTTATTATTTCTTAGAAACACGCCTTTTGTTTTATCATCGAGAATTGATTTAAAATTAATTTGTTCCACTTATTTGTTTTGAATTTAGGAAAATGTATTCCATATTTGGAATCAGTTGGTCCCAATTGTGTAAATAGTTAACTTTTATTTTTAGACATTTTAAATATTTACTACATCAAAAGTTTTATTTACCATGGTTAAAGGGTAAATCTGGTAAATAATGGTAAACAAATATTATTATAATAATATACAATTATACTAACTTGTGTTATAATCTTATTGGTTGATACATATCTGACCATGGGAATCCTTGGGTCAAATTTGGGTCCTCATGGAGCCACATAAGAGTGATAATGACACTTTATATTAATTAATTTAATGTAAAGATAAAAATGACATAAAAAATATAATTTAGTAAATTAATTTTTACAAGGGGTTATATAAATTATCCTTTCAACTATAAATATTAATTGGAAAGATAAAACGATTTCCTACATCATGGTATTATTTTATAATTTTTATATATCATATAAATAAAATTATTTATAACACAATAATGATGACGTGTATTCCTCATTCATAAATGATTTAAATAAATAATATTATAAATATTAAAATATTTTCCAAAACCTATCCAATTTTTATTGGATGATTTTATTTTCACCGTGAGTTATATTATATTTGACATTAATATGTTTTGGACCTTCAGAAACTGAAAATAAATATATAATAAAATAATATTTTCACACATTCTTAAAGAGCCCCTCCCCACTTATAAAAACCACTCACCTCTAACCCATTCCTCACTCCTCTCAATCCCCTTGTCTCATCCAACACATTCGCAAATAAGCATTCAAGATCCCTCTTTTAAATCTAGAACCCTTAACTTAGGCAGAAGTCTCTTCAATAATTTATTTTGCTTCAAACCATTGCGAGTTACCCGAATTAAAGGTAATGATTTCTCTTAAATTATTTTATTTTATATTAATTGGATAACCAATATAATCAATTTACTATTTTCTTTTATAAAAAAATAGTATCCTCAATATACTAGTATTTTGTTATAAAAAGTATTCAAACTACACATACACACACTTCAATATAATGGGTAAAGAATATACTATTTTTGTTGATGGCAAAATAACACCTCACGAAATGATGATTGTTCAATTATCTCTTACAGCCTCTCATGGTGTCCATTAAGATGAAGCTATATTTATATATGACATATATTATGTATATGTTTTATTTATGTTTCTATATTTTTCATTTGTATCATACCTTTTTGGTTTCTATTTTGAGTAAACGTAATAATTTCATTTTAGGAAGTGCGGACTACAACCCCCTCAAAGTGATATGACTCATTAAATTCATTACGTGGGACATATAATAGACGAAGTTAATGATATTATACTGAAATTATAATATACATTTATATAATTATGTTTTCATTCCATTAAATATGAAATATAAATGAAAGTAGCATTCAAGCGTACGTACGGCTTACCGCCTCCATGAACGGTGCATTTCATTTCTTACATCTAAATGATATGTAATATTATAAATACATGTATATACAAGATATATATTTTATATATGATATCTAAATTACTAATATCTTTCTATATATAATGAACGTTTGACCACGTGAACAACTTGTAATTATAAGATGTCCATTTCTGACTCAGGTACCAACTATCGACAAAATGACCATTATTAATTTAATGTTCACATATTTTTTATAAAATGGTAATAATTGATATAAAAGGAATAATATTCTTGAAAAATGTTCTTAAGAAAGTAGAAATTATCTTTAGTTTATTATTCAGGAGATTAAATAATGAACAGGTCATTTCAGACACGAGGTAAGGCACTTTGTCTCAATCTCATTTCATTGAGTCATATTTTGTTTTAATTCACAACATTCTTTTATACAATGTATAAACACCTTTGAATTTTCAATTCATTACATTGGAATATTTTTCTGCGAATTTTCTTACTAAATGAAAAAATGAATATTTTTTTTAACGTAAGTGGTGACAATGACCTTTCCACTGCCGTGATTATTATATGATCTTTGGCTTCCTTAACAAGACATAATGTTTTTATAAAGGAAAATAAATACCATATATTCTTTTACATATTATTCTATTGAAAATTGTTTTTATAATGGATATGTTATGTAAATATATTTAAATAATATATTGTGATTGAAATGTGGAAATGTTGTGTTTCCTTTATATTTGTTTCATGTGTTAGGAATATGTTATGTTTATTGGGAATTGTAATGTATACGGGTGGTTCCATGATAAAACATGGGCGAGTGAGCCTCATATATCTCTCCAATGCATTGGGTAAAGTGACAGAGGTAAACATGAATGCTTCTCCTAAGACATTTATGGAATGTACTATGATGGGTATTCCAAATGTTTCTCCATATGTAGCTGTGATAGCTGCAATGTAAGTATGATAAGGATGCCTCAAGTTTACCTTTTGATTTATGTTTTCTATATGTTATTAACAAATATTATGATTTCATGAGGTATGTTAAAGAGATTATGATATGTATGAAATGATGAACTAATGTTATCTTTATTTGTTTTAAAATCCTTTCTGAGCTTTTTATGCTCATACCATGTTTTGAAATGTTTTTCATAGGACCAATAGATGAATAGGTTCAAGGATGGATCATGGAAAAGTAATTTTGTCTAAAACATGGGACTAGACATGACTCTTTTTCTCAAGAGTTTTTATTTAATGAAAAAATAGAAACTGAGTAGAAGTGTCTACCTTGAAATTTTTGATATGTAATGTAATAGTTATGGCCTAATTCTCTAAAACTATATACCTAAAAGGATCCTCAATATGAATTATTCATTTAATTCAAGATTGTGCATTGTTTAAGGCTTGGTCATTTTAACAACCATTCATTTTTTTCATTTTTCCCTTCTTCTTTTTCAAATTTTCTTCTTATGCTTATTTTTCCCATGCACCTAAATAATATTATTCAATTATTAATTTAGAAAAACCTATATCCATTTTTGGTGACATTTGTTCATATTCACTTACCCTACTAAAAAAACACTTCATTATTCATGAGTCTTTGTGTAGATGATAATCAACATTAGTGTGTTCTTATTGGTCACACTGTCTAATTTAACTTTTCTTCTTTAGTACTCAATATATCTTCAAGGTAGTATATTATTTGTTTTCAAAAAATCATATTCTTAATTTTTAGTATTTTTATCATTCTATGAAATTACTTATTATGATAGAGTTCAATTTCATCAATTTATAACACTTTATGTATTCCAATAATATCTTTTTTCACTCTATTATCATAGATTATTCACATAGGTATTCTCTACAATTCGAAATTATAAAACACACCGGTATTCAGTCCTAAGATATTTTCATTAATTATTGTTAAAAAACGTTTAAGATAATATCCAATATATTTGATCTACTATAATTTTTTTCAAATTTTATCCATTAAATTTTTAGAATTATAGAACAAATATCTATACAATTAATACAAAAAAATCACAGTTTCTCATTCAATCATGATTCTTCATAATTTGAATTATTTATTTTCCATATTATCTTGATTGTTTTCATAAATTATTATTATTTTGGGATACTTCACATCACAGGAAAAGATAATCATCATACTTCTCTACGTATCATTGAAAAGTGGTGGAATAATGTTTCAATTGTGTGAAGACATTGTTCAACAATAAAAATAGTTACATGATATTACTAGGACACATCTCTACAGTGATACATCATTCTATATTTTTCATTTTATCCCACATTATGATGTGGTGTTCATAATTAGAATGGGGTTACTTTTTTTAAATATAAAATTGAACCATGATTTACACATTAAATAATGATTATTTTTAATTAATTTAGATCAAAAAATCTACATCTGATGTTTTTCTCGAAGAATTATTATGTTAAAAATCGCATTATTTCTAGAAATATTACCTTTGAATTCTACTGAAAATATACTATAATATCATAATAATTAAAATTGGAAAAAAGAAAAAAACCATAAATGATAGTATTTTATTCTTCCAGGGATTGTGATACATTCCAAGTTATTGTTATAAATACCACAAAACCATGGAGTTATTCTTATATTCAACCATTCTAGTCCTATATAGACACCAGATATTTTTATTTACAATTTCATACAGTTAATGTTAATATTTTATAACATCGGATCATCCATAGTTAATCATATATATAAAATCTTACTATCATGTATCGTAATATAGGTTCATAATTTCAGAATAGTTCAACATTCATTGGTATCTAGTAATTCTGTCATTTTTTGCACCTACATGGATCTTTAAAAACAATTATTACTCTTACACATCAATTACATTAATTCTATATATCATTAATACTATCTCTAAATATTAGATGATATATAATTTAGTTACAATGAATAATTTAATTGCCCCATTTTGTAGTTATGCATTTCTATGTATCATATATTATCCGTTATCCAAAATCAATTTGTCTCTTTCTTATTTCATAATGAATTAAAAAAACCCATTTCTTTATTTCTGTATATGGATAATGGCATTTTCAACATTCATAAATTTCTTAATATCATAATTTTTCTAAATACAAAGTCCTTATATATTATCCCGTATGTTTCTGGTTAATGTATTGATATATTCTAAATCACAACCTTATATTTACACTATGTTATTTTCTTCTTAACAACTTCATGTCTAAATCAATAACTCTTAAACTCTAGTAGATCATATAATATATCTATTTAGGTATGTTAGTAAATAAAAATAGTCTCAATATTTCTATATCTATTATCATCAAATATTAGTGTATGAAATAATGGCTTATAAGTAAAATTCATGCCTGAGATCAGCACTCAGCTTCTAATTTCATCCAAACCCATCAATCTTTTAAATAATGGTGAAAAAATGGATTCCTATAACTTATTTTTAATTTTCCTCTTATAACACATAAATTAGACTCTTAAAACATATATAATATAGAATATTAGATCATATATAATTAATGTTACTCTAATATACATAAACAACAATCAAAAAAACATTTCTTGGATTTTTCATCATAAAAAAAGAATATATTTACAGTATTACTTATTAAATAATAAAATCATCATCATAGTCCATTGGGTATTTTATCTCCCTCTATGGATTTAAATTTCAATGAAAATAAATAAATAAATATTAATATGTTATTTATAGTATTGAATGTCAATATGCTCTAAATAACACATTTCCTTTGATCTACACCATATTGACAGTCAGTACAATGGTCACCAATAAGGGATATACACACTCATTTAATGTTTTATTTATTTTTAAAATTTCATCACAATCCACCTCGTTGCATGTAAAACCTGAATGACTAGTGGGAAGGATGGTATCACATTTCTCTAAGAAATGTTCCATAAATAGATCAACTCTGTGCTACTATTATAATTTTTATTTAATAAAATAAGTGCGATTAACTCACACATCAATTATATGTATAATATAACACACATTGTGATACCATCTCAAAAAAATATCATTGAGGGGTTATTAAAATTCTTATCTCAATAAAATAATTAAAAAAATCCATAATTAATAATATTTAATGCCCTATTAAAGTTAAATTTATTTTTAATGATCTAACAAAACTCCCTCTATTTATTTTGGAAATTAATTTATTTAAATAATATAGAGAATTTATGATAATAATATCCCAATTATGAAAAAATAATGAAAATTAAAAAATCATATGAAACAATGAATTTTAGAATCATTATTAGTATTCCTCCCCATTATATGTAATCTTCATTCAGCAACATCATCAATTTTGGTATCTATATAAAGGTTAAATGAGGGAAGAAGCTTTTACAACATAGATCATTCCATGATGGATAATATATCATGATACAAATTTATCAAGAACGTATGATAGTTCTCAACATATTCACATCCCTTTAAATACCCTGTGAATATTAAAATACAAATATATATGAATAATTTTGTAAATCCTTGACTATTTATGGTGTGATGGATGGATGAGAGTTATTTCTCTAAATAGAGAATCCTCTCCACCCAACTCTATAATGGTGAGTACTCTTCATGCTTTCTTATAATTTGATTTTGTAGACATTAACCTCCTTGAGTTGAATGTTATTATTTCATTCTATATAATTCTTCATTAGTGTAATTGTTATTTTATCTTCATCTTGTATACCACATTAATTCCAATTTACTAGCTCCATTTTATATGAAATATATAATTTTGTTATCCAAATTATCATGAATTCTTATAAATATCTATCAAATTTGTTTTATATACTTATTATTAATATTTATGGTGTCACCATCTATTAAAAACATTCCATGATATTTGAAATCCTATTTAAAAATGTATTCATCCAAATAAATCCATTTTATATTCCTTATATAATTCTCTTCTATATAGTTTCATATTTCTTCATTTATCATTAATGCTCACATTTTATATATAATGATTCATAATGAATCTATTTAATTAAAACTTTAATCATATATATATTGGTTCTATACCATTTTCAATATTACATGGGTGTGTCCATTTCAACGATTTTTATTTCTACACTTCCCAAGGTGAACTCATCTTTATTCATTATTTTATTCCTAAAATAACATTGTATTTTATCTTCAATTGTGTATTAATTATTCTTATTAGGTGTGAGAAAACATTTATAATCATAGTGTCCACTCTTATTGAAATTTCTATATAAATTATAAAAACGGTTCAACATATTTTTAGATAATAGATTCATTCTAATATTCTATGTAACCTTTCTCAAATTTGGAATCATTATCTATGTTTATGATATACTCTTTAATTATATAGGTATTTTTTATCTTCTAATGATTAATATATCATCCAAAAATCATTCTCTATGTGTATTGTTTTAATAGAACACATATAATAGCAATTAATCATTGATATTTTTAATTTTTATTCCATGTTGATTGATTTAACTTTTTTTTGGTATGAAATATTTTTTATTCGGTGATATTTTTGAGGAACCAAAAGTTATTCTCTCATTCTAAGATCAACCATTGATGTAATTTTGGGATTCTCATAATTTTCCCCTTCCATATATTTCCATAAATTACAATATTACACTACCAATCCCTAGAGTCCATGTTAATACAAATATGATTCTCTCAAATAATTCATAACTTTTTAATTTATAATGTATAAGGTATAAACATTTATGTATTCAATCCCTTATTTCAAAATGAGTGAGAACATTTTAAAATAGGAATCTCATCATAAACTCCCATTTAAGAACATTATCCCCAAATATATTTGAATGAAACATCTTTTTTCACTTTCAAATTTATAAATTTACATCAAACTCATGACACTTTAGATTTATAGATATTTTTTAATTATAATGAATTTTAACTATATATTCAAATTACATTCTCATTTTATCAACATGATCCCCATAAAACATTATCATTTATTGTATATAATTTGATGGAAGCTTGATTAGTCTATATTTGATTGTCATTTGTGCATTATAAATATCTTTATCAGCACATGATGTTACATATAATTAATAGATCCTCTCCTTATGTGCATTATTAGTATAATCATTTTTCATAACATTTATTGTGAGATACTTTTTATTCTATATAATTATTTATTATAGAATAATTTAATTTATCCCATCTTCCACATCATTGATGTGAGTTTTATAATTTATCAAATTATCATCCATTGATTTTCAGTAGCATATGATTCTATCCATATATATGTTTTTCTTCCATTATACCCTTGATGATCACAAATTCATATTAGAAAAATTCAAAATGGTCCTTTATCCACGATTCATTTTTATCAAAACAAAAATCACTATATGATTCAATTATCACATACTCAACATTGCTTTTATTTTATTCTTCAAATTCGGATTAGATAAATTTATCCCATCATCGTTTAAATTAAAATATTGGAGGTTATTAGTTTTAATTATTCATATTTGATCACTTTATCATCTTCTTAACATCTATATTCATTCAATTTTTAAATTAATTGGATTATATAACCTCTATGTTTGTTTTAAGAGTTTGCTGTCAAATATTATGACATATCCAATACATATAAAGTAGATTTAAATTTTGGTAAATTAAATAGATCAAATAAAATATAAAAATTATAATCTTCAATAAAAATCAACAATCCCAATAATATTGTTGATTCATTCTAATAGGGGGGGGGGAAGGCGTTGGATTAATATTTTTTCAAAATTCATTTCAAATAATAAATTCAAACATCCTGCCCCCTAGGATATTTGGATCAAATTGGTACCTATAAAAACATTAATACAACATAAAACATTGATTTTAAATATATTACTGTGAAAAAATGTTTACCTTATTCACCCCTGATTTCGCTGACTAAGTCTTTACCATGTGCTAGTTGAGTTAGATACCAAATTACTTCACTAATATCAAGAAGTCATTTTTTATGGGGAATGTATCATCCAAATTCTGAATCTATATCCAATAAAATATAATTCATCTTGAATAGTTCTTTATGATGGTTTCCTCCAATTTACCATGATGTTTCTAATCCCAATGATGAAGTAGATCTTATTCCCCATGTTTAGATGAGATGACATCAGTTAATAAGATATTTTTACTCATTTAATAACATAAACTACTAATTTCTATATAGAAATATATTATACACATTAATCTATTATATTTTTCATAATTATGAATAAGTAGATATAAAATGATCCATAATGTTGTCGTTTTATCCATCACATGACATTGAGATGGTTGATACCACATATTATAAGTATAATTTTAATTAATTGAATTTAAATATATAGATAAAGAGGATGTGTCTTGTCATATATTGATTAAATATTAAAATGATAAATTATTTATTATCATTTAATATCAGCAATGTTATTTTTGAAAAAATATTTTTTTATGAAAAAGTATACTTTTTATTTGTTTTAAACGATCAAATGAATCATTTTATAGATGATTGGTTTTTAAGTTGACTTTATAATTATTATGTTAACCATTTAATCGACGACTTATTTTATAGAAAAATTATTTTTGTAAATTGATGGCCCATACATATATATTTCCTAGCTGTATTAAACAAATATGGGCAAATGTTTTGAAGTATGCAGCTAGAATAAATATAAAAAATGATAAAAGTTACTAAAAGGCTAGAAATAAATCTTTTATTTTTTATTAATATTTTACTATAGATATATTTATGTATTTAGAAAATAAAATTAAATCCCACAACCAAATAAACACTGAAAAAGCCATGCCTCAACATTGGGAACCTAGTTGAGCTCACATAGTTGGAGCCAATCTACAATAGGTGGGAAGAATTGTATGATCAAATATAGTTTAAGCATAGATTATGCACTGTTCACCTAGACCAGTGCTTTTGTGATAAAGGTTCTCATACTATAATGTGTGTGGAGGAATGAGAGCCTATTCGGTGAACATTTTCACCCAATTTTACGTATTATGTATGAATATTTCAGTTGTCTATAATATTAACTAATGAACTACTAAAGGAAGTGCTGATTTGGGACTCATGCATACTGGTTATAGTTACCCAGTTAATTAATCCATAAATAACTTTGAAACACCATTAATTTTAGTAGAATGAATTATTTCACCACTATGATTCATCTTATACCTCCAAGAACCCTAGAATTTTCACATGAATTTGAATATCATGAATTTAATGATCAATTCAAATCCATCATGATCTTTTCAAGCTCAATAATACAATGAGATTCATCCTATTAGATCATTAAATTATCAAATTTAAAATTAAAATATTCTTTTGATAAGAATCGAATATTTAATATGTCATTCACATCATAGATAGATTGAACTAGATATTGTATGTATGTCCACATAATACTATGACAATAGGTATTATGGTATCAATCGTAAATCGGGAAGTTCACATGGTAAGATGACCGATCAAAATATAAGCGAGCACCAAATTTTTCATAGAAAATTTTGAGTTGAATATGATATGAGAAACCTTGATTATTTTTAGGATGATTGTAAAAATTAAATTTCCATTGTAATTTTGGAAGCAGATGTGTTCAGAATTATTTTAATAGTTTCTTGGTCATTCGTAAAGGTTTGTTGCTAGTTAAATATGTTATATAAATATATGTATAAATTTATGTAAAATATATAAGTCTATAATAGACACATTTATTTGTCCATTATACATATTTGAAGGTAAATACTTCTCTATTTAAGTGTAACAATCAAGCTACACAACCAACATATTTTTAATTTGAAGATCACTCTACTAATGAATTTTTGAATGGAAATGGTTTTTTAAGGTTGTGTTAAGTTCATATATAGTGAATCTGGTTAATTTTTATAATAACGAGAAATGAATCATGAAATTTTATAAATTATTTATTTTAAAAAATTACTTTCATGAATCGAGAAGGTTTTAATATATATTATGCAGAAGAAAGATATAGATAAAATATAAAAAACCCCAGATAATGTCCACTATTCATTTCCCGAATTAGGAATAAACATAATAATTGGTATTTATCATGATCTTGTATATTAATAAATATGTAAATGAAAATATTTTATGTAATTATTCTTTCATGAATTGGGGAGAACAAAGAAAACATGGGACTATTAAATGATTCGTTGGAGTGGGTTGTGCTTTTAATTATTAAATTATATTATTGAACCTAGTGCATACATAAAATTTATATGTTACATTAAATTAATGGAATATTATTTATTGAAGGATAAACCAATTTTATGGATTTTGGAAGAATAATTAAATTAGGAATTATCCATTTTCATGTTATTATACAAAAATATTGATGAATTAATACTGATTTTAATGTGATAATGATTTATGTTCAATGAAAAAATAAGAAATATAGGTTTGAAGGTGGGTGTAGTTGCCTCAATAATTCTACATGTCCAAATGTAGTAACATTAAATTATGTAGTCTATTTATCTTGGATGTTATTATGTGAATTTTCAAATTCATGATCTTATAATTCAATGAAACTTGAATTTCAATTATTTATGTAGTTTTATAAATAATTAAATTCTGAAGAAAGATAAAATATTTTTAAAAAAATACATAAAAATTATTATTCAAATATAAATATTATTTAATTTCATTTAATAGAATAATAATGGGAATAATTATTATTTAATATATAATAGTTTCTTTATTCCCTGAAAGATAACTCATTATACTAGAAAATATCAACGAAACAACTTGTTATCAAAGAATAGAAAGAACTAGTGTAATTAATTTTATTCACTAATGTAAAATATAAAGAGACATATATGGGATAAGTTAGAGAAGATAAAATAAGAGAGTTGGTTTTGAATATCACCAGTTGAAGAAGAAATCACTGAACATCATTTCACAATCAACAATGAATAATAAGTTGAGATAAGAATTATAGTAAGAATTATCATATAATTTTTCTATTATGATGATGAAATAAAGAATTTGTATGTAGTCTTGTTCAAAAAAATTTATAAAGTGACATGATATTGTGAAACTGATGAGTAATTATAAATAGGTATCAAATCTATAAAATTATTATATTTTAATTTAGTGTTAAAATATCTTTTTGTTACACTATAACTCATCATACACTTACGAGATGAAATTGAGTGTAGTGTACACCTGAAAAGTGGGTGGGATACACTCTCTACACTACCAAAATTTTATAGTGTAAATATTATAAGTTCATACTAGTGGGATGTGTTATCAGGGAATGAATCTAGTTCAAAAAATTATGATCTGTATAACATTCAGTGTCGATCATTACAAATTATTATGCCTCTTGTGTCGGTTTTTTGGTTATTTTACAAGAAATAGTGATGATTATGAGAGAGAAAATGAGCTATCCATAAACTTTAATATGTGATAGAGTCAAAAATAAGAAAATAATATTTAAGTTAGAAAAAATATTTATCTCCATATCACTTAGGTTCTTATCACGATGTTCCCCCTTCATTTGGTGACATGTAATGGTTCACCTCTAATAGAAATATCATAATTAGAGTTGTTCTCTTTTAAAGTCTCATTATTTATAAATAAGGAATCTATATTTTTTGAATAATTTTTTATTAGTTACTATAATTATTTTCATTTCAATTGTATAATAAATATGATAATTAATGAGAAAATAAGGTTGAATATGTTATCCCTCTTATCAAAAGATGAATAAGTTATGTTTTTATCATGAAATAATGGAGAATTTTATAGATTTTTATAGGATGGTAAGGTGGTCCAAAAAACATTAAGATGCTTTATATCCATTTCAATTTATTATATTTAATGAGGTAAAGTGATCAAGAATTAAATTAATGGTTTTATGAATGTATTCTATAATATGATGAACCATGTTCCAGTTAGAATGATCATATGCCAATAGATGTTTATTTTTGATATAATAATCAATAATATATATATATTACCAATTTAATTAGTTTCTATATTTTCAGGATACACGAATTTGTGTAGGACAACATCACCCATCATGAAGTATAAGAAGAAAATGTGAATAAAATATTATGAGAAAGATATCTAACATGTCTAAATATTTATAAAAATATTAATAAAAATACAAAATGTGAATGAAGATATTAGAGAGATGTGATATATGTCTTAAGTGGAGTGGATAAATAAAATTCCAGATAATTATGTTATGTTGATCAATTTCAGAAGAATATCCATGTATTAGTGAAAAAATAGATAATTCATTGATTTCAAGAATGTGATATTAAGAGTGTAATCTAAGATGATCCACAATCATGATTCTTTTTTGAATGGGAACAAAATATTACTGGAAAAATAATTTAAAATAATGTAGAAGGAATGTAGAGAAATGTTTTGTACTTTTTAAAATCTAAAAATATATTCTTAAATTTGGATTACTTTCTCTTGACATTAAATTGGTGGATCAAAATAAAACTCCAAAAATGTATTTAAAGGATGTTAATTGAAGAAGAGTGACATTCATAAATTTTTCTATAGAGTATAGTGTTGTTAAAATATCACAATTATATGATTAAATTATTACTATTCCATCAATGAATCCTTCTCAAATTGCTATGAAGAATTAGGTACCATAAAAAACATATCGTAATTATTTTTCAAATTTTTCTTAAATGGAGAGTGAATGTTTGAAGAATTTATAAAATTATGGACTAGGTTAAATAAAAAGGATCTTATGGAATATTTTTATAGTGGATAGGAGAAGTTAATTTTGTCCAAGTTCCCCATAAGATCATATCATGTGGAAAAGAATAAAAAACAATTGAATTATTTGAAATATACAATGAAATCATGTTCTAATGGAAGATTGAGGTTGGTATGGTTTTTTGGTACATTCAATATATTTGAGAACACTGAAATAGAATTTTTGTTAATTCCTTTTTATATTGAATCAGAAATGATTCTCATATCAATGGGAAAGTAGGAGAAGATGAAAAATATATGAATTAAAATGAATATATCTACCACCAATAGATTTTCAATGTTAAATGAATTTTGTGATGTTTTCTATGGTTATGGGAACACAAGTATTCCATGTTTAGATCATCATGTATCTATGAAAATTAACTATATAATACCACATATGATTAATGTAGGAGAAATAATCAGAAAGATGATTTAGACTATCTAAAAAAATAATTTTCTAAATATAAAATCAATTTTTGATGTTGAAATATACATGAATAGAATGCTAAAAAAATAAAGTTCAAAACCCTTTTGGGAAGATAAGAATTATTTCATCATCAAAGTTGTCTAGGGAGAATAAAATACAACATATGAGGAAATTTTGATAGGACAATGATGATACACATATTAAAAAATATATCTTTATAATTTTTATATCATATTTAGAAAATTAATGAAGGTTAGAAGTGGAATAATGCATAGTAAGTTCGATGTGATACCAAACTAAATAGTCAAATTTTATGAGTTCTTGTCAACAATTGACTACCCTTACACTAAATCTGTTTTATGTGATACATGCGAAAAGGATATTCAGCCTCTAAGAAGATGGTTAACTATATTTATTGTATACTATGATTATGTTATAAAAATACAGATCAAATTAGAACACTATTTTAACATGATGAATATGAATTTTGATGTTATGTAATGAAATATAATATGTAAAGAGTACAATGGTTTCTAATACCATATTTAATATGGATACCGAATGTGATATCTTAATGTGTGGGGAAACATGTTTTAGAAAATCCACATAACCATATTGCTAAAATTGATGGTAAAGAACATACACATTATTCACTTACTCATTGTTATTTTAATTGTGCTTACAATCAATGGAATTTAAGGTTAAGAAAAGTCTTAGGTGTAGAAACTAAGATAATGATATTTTTGTCAAAAATTTAACTATAATAAGTAAGAGTGAGAAAAAATCTAAATAATTACTCAATTGGTATAATAAATGAAAATCATATAAATTAACATCCATGTGGATGATTTGGAAGTATTAATTTCTAGAATGATTAATAAATTTGATTATATTTTCTATTTTAAGGGGAGATAAGTAAAATATGGTGAATAATCTACCAAAATTATTATTTCAAACAAACATAATCATTATTTACTGTGATTGAAATAATTTCATTGAAAATTTAAGTATTATTAACTATGTCATCCTTGGTAAAAACAATTATCTCTTGAAATTAATAAATATATATTATTCTAAATCATTGTAATAGAAGATGATGTTCATTAAAAGGTCCATTTGTCTCTTAAACCCACATATTTGAATATGAATAATTTTAAACTACGTGTTGATGTTGGTGAGAGGAATTCTAGTTGATATAACTCATGGTAAACTTGTATTTTAATTGGTATCATAAATGGTCTTAGTTTGAATTTGTTATGAGGTTTCGATAAAAAATGATAAAATGTTTCTCAATTAACATGGTATCTGTTTTCATCAAGGGTCATCATTTATATAGAAATCAAACCCTATTGTTTTTAATATATACGATTTCTCCTGTACACATAGATTATAATTTTTATGTCACATTGGTTATGTACTAATTGATTCCATATTACCTTGTAATGTTGTTTTTCTTCATAAAATGAGACAGAAAACAAATTAATTGAATGATTATTATGAAATAGGGAGAGAATAACTTTATGTGAAGGAAACATATTAACATATCATTTAGGTGTTATTTAAAAAAAATAGTATTTTTTAATATAATATTATAGTGAGTTGTATTTTTCTTCCAGAAATCTAAATATGATGAGAAATAAGAATTATCTTGGATTTTATTGATTGAATATGGTGATAATGAATTATTAACTAATAATGATGAAGACCAATATTGTAAAAAATGAATAAGTTGTAAATAATTGTTATACATATTATATGTGTTTAAATATTGAAAGATACATATAATAGAATATTGGTTTTTATGTTTTTTATTAATTACATTCCTTAAAAATGTTGGGGAAAATTTATTTTAAGGACAAAGTATTTATAAGATGTGATGATCAATCCATATTTATTTATTATTATAATTAAATAATATGGTTGAAGGTATTAAATGTTGATTTTGGAACAAATAAAGTAAAAATTTATGGTGGATGGAAGTTTGGAATTTGATATTTTAACAGGAAACAAAATTTTATAAATTATATCATAAACTAGTTAGAAAAACACAATTTTCATCTCCTTGAAAGATAAAAAAATCAATCATGGGCTCTATTAGGGATGCCCAATAGATGTAATATATGGGTAGAAATATATATATTAAATGAATTTGGGTAATATCATTCATTGGATATGTATTGATCATATGTTTACAATTGGGTTAGTTCTTATAGGATAAATGCGGTTAGCCCCTATCTTTCATGGGCTGTATGAGAAGGTAAATGAAGATCACTAACACCCAATTAGACATTTTATGGATTATTTCTTGATGGGGTTGTAATATTATAAAATTTCTTATCTAATAAATAATGAACGTGGGACTCATTAAGGTGGACTATAGTTCACCCATTAAATGATACAAAAAATTGAAACACCATGAATTTTTACGAAATGAATGTTTGTTCCTCTATCATTCTTCTTATATAAGAAGAAACAATAAAAAACTCATTTTTATTATAATTACATGAACTCCATGATCATATTGAATCCCTCATGAAAATTTTATTCTTGAGACTATTGTGAGATAAATCATATGTTATTATGACAACATATACATAAGAATAAATTCCTCCATAAAAACTAGTGGAGATTGATTGTGTTTTTCTTACAATATATAGAATTACTATGATCCTGACTTTTAATGACCCTAACCCTAGTATCCTAGAGACAGTGTTACTTTATAAAATTGGTACTATATAAAACTTATCACATCATAAATGATCGAATATATTATTTTTCATAGAAAACTAGATACATACTTGAATTTTACATTAAAATTCACAACATAAAATTAAAATATATTTTAATAATTTACAACACCATTAATCTATTGTTAAAAATTCTCTATTGAAATAATAATAAATTTCCTAGAATCCATTAAAATGAAAACATAAACAAGGGAGAGGTATGGTGATCAGTTAGGTTATGTATAAAATAGATGATAATAAAGAGTATATTAAATAGAAAACATTTATTGTAATAAAATTCAATATAAATAATCACATGAACATTAAATTTAACTTTGGATAATAGAAATAGTAAAAAAAACCCATTTTCATTAATAACAAATATAATAATGATTGAATTCATATTGATAGTCATCATAAAATTACCATAAATCCAACATTACAATATATATTATATAAATATGTAGGGACCTGGACAAATTCATGATATAGTTTGTCTCATGATACCTAAAAATGCAGCTTGGGTCTATGGTGGGCCTCCTACAACCCTTATTATTCCTAGTGTATTCACCATATGAAAGGGGTGAAACATAATCAATATAAAAAATTATTTTGATGAAAAAAATAAATATGTTTATAATTTCATATATAAACAAATATAACCATAAACCACTGATATTAATTTGGTGAATCATATCAAACTAGTAAATCCATAGTAAATCATAATATTTTTAAAATACTGTAGATATTGAAGAATATGATTCAAAAATAACATTAACAAATTTCTTGTGTAGAATACCATATTCATTTTGAAATAATGGTTTCCCAAATAATTGGTAAAACATTTAATTTGGGATTAATCTTTTAATATTTTAAATATATAATCTAATCATTTGTAATTCATGATATTGAGGCATTCCATTTATTAAACTTAATTTTAAAAATATTCCATTTACACTTTTGTGAAAAAGTAAAAAAAGTACCTCATTTAAAAAACAATAGGTATAATAATTTTATCCAATTGTATATAAATTAATCTTGGTTAAAAAATTAATTATTAAATTTAATTAGAATAATAAAAATAATATTATAACATTTTAAATAAAATATTTATATGGAAGAAAAATATTCTTGACAATGTAAAAAACAAAGTCATATTTCTTTAAAAATAGTGTTTTAGTTTATTTAGTACCTATATAATAGAAAAAAAACAAAAAACCAAATTTTATAAATTTATCCAATAGATGAAGATATATAGGTATTAAGATAGAAATATTAAATAATTCCCCTAGTGAAGAATTTAAGATAAATAGTCATGAATAATGATGATATTTTGAAATAAACCATCACAATAGTTCTAATGTCCTTCATATGTGTATGAAACTATTGTATAGTATTTATTAATTTAGTATACATATATTATAGATAGGTAAAAATATATATCTTACCATATATGGTTTATATATAATATTTTGTCTCTTGTTTACTGAAAATTATTTGTTAAAATTATGTTTTCATGTAATAATTTCTTTTTTTATCATGCATGATTTGCTTCGGTAGTTTTAGTCCATGTAATAATAACATAGTTCCAACATGTCTACAATTATAATCATTAAATATATAAAAAATATATTCATTTTATATGTATATATAGTAACATAAAAAATTTAGAGATTGGATAATGAATTACACAATCTCTGGAGACGGTATGCCGTACGTACCAATGAATATTTCTTTAATTTTTCAACGGATGGTACAAAATAGCTTTAGTTAATAATTTACCTTTTAAAAATAACTATTATCTCATATATATATATATATATATATATATATATTCATTAACTATATCTTTATTACTCTCCATGTAAATAGTAAATGAAAACATTATCCCAACGTTTTATGTATCTGTTTATCCACATGTACACCTGAGAAACAATATCATTTTTAAATAGATTGTATATTATGAATATAGATGTAATATTATAATTTTAGAAGTATAATTATGTAATAAATATTTTATATATACTTTAAAATCATAATTATATCCAACTATATTATTTGGTTATTAAAAAAACATCATATATTTGTGAGGCAGTAGTCCATAATACAAATGTTCAACAGTTTCATTTCAAATTTAATGGAAGTGCATAAGGATAAATTTCATCAAAAATAATAATAAAAAATAAGTATTTTGTATATACCAATTTTATTCTATTTTAATTATAAATACAAAAATGTACTTAGTACAAGTATAATTAAAAATGAAAGATCTTGGTGATACAGTTATATTTTCATAAAAAATACATATTTTGATCTATTAATAAAAACTATAGGGATGATATATTATGAATACCAGTATCTATATAATGTGTATATGGATGTTTTTAAAATATTTTTAATGTTTTTTGTCCTGGTAAATTGAATAAGAGGTTTGAATAGGTGAGGGAATGAGTTTCTTTTTTCTAATTGAGGTGAGGTGAAGACTTGTAATCTTTCAATGATTTAAAATAATGTAAACTAACTTTCATAGAAAAGTGTTTCCAAAACTCATAATTAAAAAATAATTGTTTTTATAAGGAATACAAATTTCCATGAAATATAAATTAGATATATTTTTAGGTCCTTTTAACCCTAATATTTTTCTCTCAACCCCCCGATAAACCTATTTTATCATTAACCTTGTAAACATATTATTACTGTTTTTAATATTAATTATGATCAAATATTAAATAAAAAAATTAAATAAAAATTATTGTTATTATTAATATTACTAGTATTTAAACCATTATAACAAATAATATTAAAAAAGTAAATATATTTATATTTTAAAATAAAGAGTCCATCTAGAAAAAACACCACTTTTCTAAAAGAAAAGTTTTATTATTTATAAACATTATCTAATATGAATTAAATATAAAACTGATTCTAATAACCTGAGTTTTATTAATAATAATATAATTTAACTAATTTTAAATTTGAACCCATTTTAAAAATGATTAACATAAGAAATTATTTAGTCAAAACGAAATATTTAATAAAAATAATTATAATTCAATATTCATAAAAATATTAATCTTCTTAAAAAAAATATCAAAAGTTAAAATTAAAATAATATTTACATTATAGTATCGAATATTACTATCATTTTCAAAATAATTTTCTAGAAGTGGGAGGACAAACTGATTTTTTTAAAAAATTCATTAAAAATGTGATAAAACCACTATTTAATTAAATATAGTTTTTTATGAATAAAATTGGATTTATTCTTATCCTATTAAAATAAAAAATATTATATTAATTTTTAAAAAATTTATTTAATATATAATATAAAAATTTCATAATATTATTTTACCAATAGTGAATAATTTAATTTATGAAGAAAAAAACACATTAGGCGGGTAAAAACAATTTTTTCTAAAAAATTATTTATTTTATATAAAAATGATCTTTATTTTAATTTATATTCATTTATTAACCAATGAATTTATTTTATACATGAGTAAAAAATATACTTTTTATAATTAATCTAGAAATATTCATACTATTCAATTGGACTATTAGTTTATAACGGTATACTATATTACTATTCATTTAGACATAATGATGCATTATTAAAATACATCAAAGAGATATAATTTATTTTAAATAATATATATCATAAAATATTGGTGGGGTAACATTCATCCCTCCTTAAAAACATTTCATTCCCAAAATTTTATGAATGTCACGTAATGAACAAAAATGGATTTTATATTCAGTAATTTTTTTCCAGAATACATGTCTTCCTTTCATTCAAATTATTTCTCTATAATTCATTTACCATTAGTGTTGTCCGATTCCAAAACACATGCTCCTTAGTATCCTGAATCAAGATTGTCTCTTTATAGTAATAACAATCAGGTTCCAATTCAATTTCTTCTGAGTTATGAACATGAATTGGATCTTGTATGTACTTATTTATTAAAGAGATATGGACCACATAATTTACATTACATAGGCTAGGTGTCTTTTCCAAATGGTAAGCCACTGCTCAATTCTTTCTAGAATTTCAAAAGGTATAATTTATATTTCGTTCATTTTTATTTTTTTACCAAATCATATAACAGCTTTCTATGGAGATTATTTCCAAAAATATGATCTCCCATATGAAATTTTATATAATTCATTCCATAATATATATAGAGTTTCTTCATAATTTGAGATTATTCATTATGTGTTCAAAAAAATTTACCTTTCTCATCATCTCCACCATATGTTCTAGGCCTACATGCTACCTTTAACCAACTTCATCCCAAAAATACAGAGTACAACATCTCTTTCCATATAATTATTTATATATATCCATTTGAAAACATGATTTGTAATTATTGATATAGGTGAACTCTACCTAAGGTAAATACTAATCCCCCATACCTTAAAAGTCATTTGATAATGAAAAAAATACTTTAATATTTGGATTCTCCCTTTAGACTACCCATTGATTGGAGGATTATAAGAGTTTCTCAAACAAAGTATAGTATCAAGAGATTTTTATATACTATTAATGAATTTTTATGTAAATTTATATCAAAATTAGAGACTATGGAAAAAATGTGAACCATGATTTCTTAAAAATTTGTTAATATAAATTCTTATATAGAACTCACAGGGAAAATCTTTTCTTATAACATGGAATTTGGATTATTTATATAATTAATATACAACAACACAAATGACATAATTAATTCTAGATATTTTTATAATGTAGTGTATAATTCCATTGTAATTTCATTTAATTTCAACATAAGAATATGTAGATGTTTCATGAATCCTCTAGGATGATTTGTATCACCCTTCACATATTGTAAAACCATACATCATTAAACAAAATAAGTAATTTATATATTTATATTATCCAGAAAAATTGTTCTTTAAAATATCTATTTATCTTGGTGCTACCAGAGTGTATAATGTAAATTGATAAATGAGTTTCATCTACTAATTACACTTTTCTCTCAAGTAAACTGAATGATGTATCCTCTTTCAAAACATTAGAACAACATATTTATATAGTATTCATTCTTATTTTCCATCATTCATGGATTTAGTTTTCATTTTAAAAATATAATAATCATGATAATAATTTCTTTGTTTCCTAACAAATATGTTTTAGAAATTATTTGAAAAAAGATTAATTGTACATCTTCTGAAATAATTCAAATATCCATATTTAATAAACTCTAAACATATGATCAATTTAAATACTTATTTTATTTATAACTTCATGATCATTCATACGCAGTGCATCTTTGAAAAATATTTATATCTTAGATGGCAGTGTATTGAAGAATAAAAATCCATAACCAGTGTAATAAATTTCCATTACCTTATGTTTAGTCCTTTCTATAAAAATATTTGATTCAATATCTTATGACTTGTGTATATTTGAAATATTTTACAATAGAGGTAATATATCAATGTATTTTAGGAAACTATTATGGATACAAACTCAAGTTGGTGTGTTGGAAATTTTTGTTTAGGAATCTTTATTTGAAATTACACATAGGAAATATATTCATCTTTATATTTAACAACACAACCAAGTACCCTATTTGATGCATTATTATGTATCAAAAATCAAAAAATTTATGAATGTAGATCTATGATCAGAGGAATCACCATTATCTTTTTTAAATCTTCTATAATTTCCTCGCACTACTTTTACCAAATGAACATAACACCTTTAAGGGTATTCATGGTTAACGATTTAAAGAATCAGGTAAACTTTTCAAAAAAATCACTGGTAGTATCCTATCAAACCAATGAGACTATGTACCTTAGTTATTCACATTTATAGAGTCAGTTATCTGACTGCGGCTGTCTTAATAAGATCAACTGAGTTTCTATCCTTCAATACAATTTCTAAAAAAGACATTTTGAATCCAAAATGCACACTTGCAAAATATACCATATAATTATTTTCTTCTAAGTCTCTCAAATCCACAAGTGATGGTCATTGTACTCATATATCTTAGAGTACACCAATATAGCATTCATAAATACCGCCACTAAATTAAAAAGGTATTACATGTATATTTTGTTAATTAGAACCTCAAAACTATAGGGTTATTTATTCATTTCAAAATGAATTACTGTAAAATCATAATTTCCTTACCTGATATTAATTATTATATTTATAATACCTATTTTTACTTATCATTGATGATATTGATAATGAGTTTACATATATGAAAATATTTATCTCTATGAATTTTAATGAATAAGTCCTCATTATGATGTTAGGATAAACTGTTATTTATTTTCACAACATTTATTTCGGTATAATTAATATACAACCACATAGATACATATTTCATCTTAAATAAATAAATAGGGTCTCCCCAAGGTGAGACACTAGGGAATACAAATATTTTATTACATGAATATTATAATTGAACCATCTATTACACTAATTCAATGTGGTCATTTTATATGGAATAATTTATATATTAATTTCAGCAGGGGTAATATCAATGGGAATCTTAACTTGTTGATCTATTGGATATAAAGTTAATTCATCAATAAATACATAAATTTATTCTTTTAAAATAGGCACATCCTCAATTTTAAACCTTAATTTTCTATCTTTTGGTTGTCTCTTACCATCTACGACAAGTATACCATTAAAATTTGACACTATTAGCTGATAAAGATAAGAATTAGATTATTATATAACTCTTATGATGATATTGAAATATATACCTTCATCACAAATGGTAATTTCATTCTCACTATAATAATTGTTTCCATATTATTTAAAAAGGTTGCCCATAACAAGGATTGTATATTAAACCATCATAGATATAATAATAATTCCATATAAAAGGTAATTTTCATGGTTCATAATGGGAACTTACTAACACTTCTCTATATTGGGTAGGCTTCCACTATGAGTCTTAACTAAAAACACAATTACTAAAGTGATGAAGAAATATCACACTATTTGAAAGACATAAATGATATAAAATAGTGTGAAGATCCAAAAATAAATAAATATTTAACTATATTTTTAGAATTTTTAGAGTACCTACCACTACATATTTACTAACATGAATGTAAAATCTATTTTATGAATAACATTTTGTTAAATTGCTTATATAACACACACCACCTAGCATTAATGAAATATTATTATTTAAATATATCAATTATAAAACCTCCATTGAATTTTATTATAAGTATATGAATAAAAAATCATTAAATAAAAATTAAGGCCATATTAAATTTAAATTTAATTCTTATTTCTTATGAAATGATCTAAGAATTTATTATAAAGTCATTTTATTATTCAAAAGATTTGGTTTCATTAAACTTGATTTTAATTTTTTTTTGAATAAATAATATAAATAATTTTTTCCACTATTATAAAATGTATTTATAAATATAAAATTAAAATTTTAAATAATATATCATTATTAAGTTATAGTTAATATTTATATTTTTTTCCCAAATATTCAATTTTCAATAAATAGTGAAAATTACTGATTTTTAAGGAAAACTATATTTTTAAATCAATAATTTAAATGGTACAATTTTTAAAATTTATTTAAAACTAAAATTAGTTAATTTATATTATTATTAAACAAATATAGGTAATTTGAATAAAATTTAATCTTTATTATGATATAAAAATTGTTATACATTATAAAACATTTTCATTAGAAACATGTTTTTTCATCATGATTGTGGGTATAATTTTAAATAAAATTCTAGCACTTCAATAGAATGAATTTCCTAAAATTTATTCCATATTTTGAATGAAAATAATTAATATTATGTAAAAATTTCAATTTAATTATAGTTCATATTGTATATTAAAAATAGAAAAACATAATTTCTATGGTTAAGTTGAAAACTGGGTTCACAAGTGTGGTTAAACAAAAAGATACGAGTATGTTTTACAAATTGACCAATACAAATCATATTTTCGTTACATATTTCCTCATTATCCTATCCCTCCATCAAATTTATAAAAACATATAATTATTTTGTAACACCTTATAATTTAATAATAAGAATATTCTGTTTGATAGTGATTACGACACACAACATGAGGCTTAAATGAACCAAAAAAATATTATTATTCACCATTATAACCTAGCCATTTAATTTGATGGTATGAATATGAATAACCAAAATATATGATATATATATATATAATTTTTCTACTAAAAATGTATTTATTTATTCCTCTAAAATAGGTTTTTAATTTGGTATAAAAGCATATGATCCCTAAAAACATATTTATTTCAAAAAATTACTATTATTTTATATGATAAAAAATTATATTAAAATTATGATACTATAATAATATTTACAAAATAAAATAAATTTTAAAATAATAATAATTAAACTTTCTATTGTGAAATTTTATGATATTTCATAATATATTAACCTTCTAGTGAAGTGGGAGAAATAGTAATTTATATTGAAAACTATATTTTTGAATCAAACATATCAATAGTTCTATTTTATTTAAAAAAAATCAAGAAAATTTATATATATATTACTTTCCTCAATACAATTATGTTAATTGTAATAAATTTTATATATTTATTAGGAATGAAAACATTTTTATACATTAAAAGGTGTTATTATAGATTTTTTTTAGAATTCCAATTATTTTCAGAATAAATTAATTTGATCAGTATATATAATCTATTTTAATAATATTCATATATTAAATGTTCAGTAAAATGATATAACATTAATATAATATTATTTATAATAATTTATTTAGAATACATCTAATTTTATGATTAAAAAACTATACTATCAAAAAAATTATTTTATTGTGTTTTACAAACTTATTTTAATATTAATTTCTTCCATATATATAAATTATATCTTTGAAAAATGTATTATATATTTTTAATTAGTAGGTTATAATATGGTAAATATTCCCCACTACTTTTTTTCAATATGAATAATAATTGTGGTAAACATTATCACCTTAATAAATTGTAAATGGAGTTAATATAGGTTAAAAAATGGGTTCATTTCAAAATGTATAATTCTAATTATTAATTGATGAATTCAATTTACAAAAACACATTATTCTTGAAAAGGATTTTTTAATGGAAAATTATCCATTAATATGAAAATATAAACTTTTAGGGGAAAATAGAAAATATGTCACTCTCCTAGTGTAAAATAAAATTTCTGTGTTCACAATTGGAAAAAAAACAAGGGGTTAATAAATATCAATAGATATTTTGAGATTAATAAAATTATTTTCATGATGGTATATTAATTATAGTTTTTTCATATTAAAAAATTATCTTCACTTTTTTACATTACACCGAAATAGTATTCATTTAATAAATGGGAAAATAAAAAAAAAACTATTTTAAAATTATTAAATGCTTAACAATTTGGGTTATTTATTGTGTATCAATAATTATATGGATAAATTTTATATTTTAGTGTTTTTAATAGGATTATATTTTAATTCTATCATTGTATTTAGGACTTTTCTATCGAATGAAATGAATAGTGCCAAAATTGACTTTGATGATGTTTTATAAGAATAATATTTCATTGCATTATTCATAATTAATAAAAAACCTGAATTAGGAATAAGTGAACATTTTATGATATAAATCTCATCCATTATGTATTCATGGTTCAACTGTAAACCTCTAAGAAAATTTTTATCTCTTTATGTGTGAAAAAGTTGTTATCATATTTAAGGATAAAATAGGGTAACTATAGGGTAATACCAAAAGATAAGTTTTAAAAAACCACATAAACATGTCTATGTTTTATTGTTTTTATGGTATCTAAACAAGACACGATCTGTTATTCATATACATTTACCTTTGTTGATAATTTTACTAGATAATTCTATTATTATATTTAATCATTTAAGAAATTCTAAGAGTACCCCACCCTTAAATTATAAAAGGGTACCCCACCATTATCTTCTTTTCAGCATATTGAGCCTACAATCTCATCCTAACCATAAAAAATTCCTTTTTTAAACCCATGAATCTATATTTTAGAGTATTTTTTTTCAAATTGTTTTACCCATAAATCCCTTAAAAGAAGATTTAAAGGATTTGTTTTGATGAAGATGTAATTTTCTAAACTGATCCCATTTTTCAATTTTTATTTTAAATAATATAAATATGTTATTATAATAATAATATAAAATAATAGGTTTTCTCATTATATATAAATAATTTATGGTAGTGAAACTAACTTTTTTCACACATTTCTTATTTTAATGGGAAGTGTAAGTACCGCTTGTGTGTAGATATGAAATACCCTGTCCACATAACGATATAATTAATTTTCCATAACCATATCTCATTGATGGTTATTAGGATGTTTTTAAAGATTATATTTAATATTTTGGACATAAATATTAATTTTTAAGGATAATACAATATAAAAATTCTTACCTCCGAGATCTTTGGAAATTATAATATCACTTATTCCAATATGTGGACTAACGCCTACAAACTGATGGAATTTGATTTCAACTAAATTTATTATAGTTAGTAATAAATATTTATTTAATGTATATATATTATATATATTATATAATAATTATGTTTTAATTGTGTATTATTATTTACCTTTCTTATGTTCAACTTTTCAAGAAGTGAAAAATAGTGTTCATGCGTACATATGGTCTATCATCTCCATGAATGGGGAAATTTATTTTTATATTAATAACTTTTATAAATGATTATATAAATTTATATAAGGAATTTTTCTAATATTTATATCATGATTAACATTGAAGAGATTATATAACCCTGATCTAAAGTCATGGCCTAGAAATACAGAACTAAAATTATCACAAAAATTGAAGTAGTTAACACCCTTAAATAATGATTTAAAAATACAATTTTTAATAAAAAGGTATAAACATGTAATAATAAGATCATATATGATATTAAAATTGTGTAAAAGATTCAGTCATATATGTATAATAAATTAAAATTTATTATACAAGATTCTTGATCATTTTTGAAGTAATTGAATCATGATGTTGGAGATTTTCATCTCTCTTTTATTTGTATGAGACACATTCCAAATTCAGAAGATATTTTTTTTCAAGGGTGTACATATTTCCCATAAATGGATTATATGATTAATATTTTTTGATTTTTGGTGAATTAAATATATATCCATTTTTCTTTCATTCATTGGATATAAATTTCAAATGATACTAAAGTTGTATGGGTTTTTTGTTACAATTTTATTATTTATCAAGAATATTTATGTTTTATATTTTCATTAATAAATATTAAGATATAAACATCACAAAACATATAAAATTTATTATAATATATTTATTTATTGATAATACATGGTATCCTTTAATTTATATCTCCAATATTAAATATGATATTGAAAATATTTTTTTTATGGAAAATCAACATTATTTTACTATTATGATGAGAAACAATTTTATTACATATATATGGTTTCTAAAAATAATATACAGAATTTTCAATGATAATACTATGATTTTTAAAATTTAATTTTATACATTCTTAAAATCAAAAAAGATATTTTAAAAGGATTCTTCTTTTTATTTTCTAAATTAGGTACTTTTGACTATTTACAAAAGTGTGAAAATAATTTTTTTATCTTATATAGAATGAATGGAATGTCTATCCAATATGAACACTCAATACTACAAAAATAGCAGCTGTCATGCATGGTAATAGATTTCATATAGAATATATTAAGAATAAATATAGCTATCATGTCTATTAGATTAAGAATGGACATATATTTCATGTACATATGATTATTTATATACATAGTTTCATAACCAAATGTTTATTTGATAGATGAATTTCGTGCCCATTACATAGTGGTCAATATTGTTTTTCAAGTTATACATATTCACTATGTTATAATATTTGGAATTTTTAACATTCATACCTATATATGATTCTATCATGGAACATGTTCATTGAACGCCATTTGGATTCCAATCGTATGAACCTACATGCTTTATTCCATAACTCAAGAGTATGCACTTTGATATATAGGTTTGGATTTCAAATAATCTGAAGTTATCATACCATTATAATCATGTTATATTATTATTTATCTTTTATACCCTTACCAAGCATTTATAATCGCCGTTCCTTGTGTTTTATTTCCCTAGATAATGAGAAACGTATTCTGGTATGATATATATAAGAAGAATGATAATCATGAAGAACTATGTGGATATGATGATATCATATAAAAAATATATTTATGTATCCATGTTTCTAATGTTTCTAGTCATATACGATTCTATCATGGATCATTTTGTTATGTATTGTAACTTATTGATTATTCATAATAATATATATTATATACGATTAAAAAACAATATATGGGTGTAAGTATTTAAAAACCTAATTATAGAAAGAATGAGTATCATTAAAACCATCATGGAATGAGGATTCAAGTTCTTTCATGTCTAAAATCTGGGATAAGGCCCTTAAGGTAATTTATAAAAAGAAAGGGAAGAATTATTCTTTGTTGAAATAAATTCCATATAGAAAGTGATCCCCAAAGAAAAATGCAGAGTTAAATGGAGGAAAATGATGTCCATGATAAGGTACCATTTATATTTCAATGTATTATGTCTGAGTATTAGGGGAATTATGAAAGACAATTCCCCAATCCAAGGGTTAAATCATTGACCTAATATGGAGCTATTCTATTCCGCTAATTATTTTTAATGGAATGATGTTTTTATTTATGAGGATAAATGAATTATATCTATGATATTTTGGACATAAGAATAAAAACATAAGAGGATTTGTTTTATATCAGTTTAATTTAAGGATTTAAAATTATTTGGTGAATGGTTAAGATAATCATAAAAATTATTTAGTGGTAATTAGAAAATGTATATTTCAGAAATATTTATGATTAACATTAATGGGAAAGTATATGTGACCTACAAAGTGGGTTATAACATGGAGAAAAATTGGTGGAGGTCATATTTGATTATGCTTCATTCATTTTTAGGTTCATGAAACACAATCAAGTGTCTATGATGTAATTAGAGGATTAAGGATGTTGTTAATTTTGGAAGAATGTATTTTTTATTGTTAGGATAACATAAAATTTATGGATAGGTCCATGTATTTTTAATATTAAGGTTGATTATATGTCAAAATTCATCATCACACCATTTTTAATGTATTCTGTGATTAGATTTTGATGTTAGTTAAATTTGTTTTTTCAATTTAAAAAGAATACCCTATAACCATTTGGGTTAATATATTATTTTCTCTTAAGATTATTATGGTATATTGTATTTTTTGGTATATATAATCTTAGTAATTGAAAATTATAAAATTGACAAGTATATATTTTGGTGATATTTATGTCCAATATAATGAATATATTTCAGGTTAGTATCTAATTTAATTCCTCATATTTTTGGAATTTTCACTACATTACAAGTTTATATAGTTTTTATAAAGTACATTAACGATATTTTGGGATGTGTTTTATTTCAATGAGGGATATGTGACGCTTAGGACAAAAACAATATTTAACGTGACTGAATAATTGGGATGAAAGAAATTAAATTGTTGGTGATACAATATCTAGGGTATGATAAGGAATTTTATATTAAAACATTATTTAATACTAATGTTAATGAGGTATTAAATGATTTGGTTATTAATGTTGTATTTATTAATATGAAGGTTTATTAGTTTTAATAATTTTCTAACATTGCACTAACCATTTTTCTTTTTAATTAATGTCCTATGATATGAGAAATATCACGATAAACTTTTGTGACCTATTATAATATGATTTTAGTGTTTCATGCCTGAAAACTTAATATCAAATAAAAATAATTTGGTGGAAATTTATTAAATTTTAAAATTATGCATCGAAGTAAGTATATTAAATTAATTTATCTGTCTGAATTATAGATGAGTTAATCAAATATATTAAATGGACTTTGAATCAAAAATGTTTTTATATGACTTTCAATTATGATTAATAAAAATATTCTTAACACCTAATTTATTTATGGTTTGTTTCATTAATATCATCACGATAATTTACATTCATGTGATCAATTTTCTCTTTCACTCTCCTTATTTATATGGAAATCATGTTTTTCTTCCATTCCCATATTTTAACAATAACTAATTTTCTTCTCTCTAGAAACCTTGATTTTTATTATTCTATATATCCTTCATATTTTTATATCACCAATTTTAAGATGACGGTTTATTAATCTATTTTACAATGTGGGTGTTCAATAAAGTTATTTCAAAATATCAAACCCTAAATTTATAATAACATATTAAAATTTTTAGTATCTACATAATTAATTGGTAGATATTGTAACACACTGATATTCTAAAATAAGACCATTATGTTCGATAACATGTACAAAAAACTACACCAATCTTAAAAACAATGAAATATTATATATAACCATTACACCATGATTGTTGAATTATAGGGTATATATATGAATAATTAAATTATAACCTATATATACAATGTTTTTAACCAATATAATTTTATTGATTAAATCTGATGAAATAGTATTCAATTTTTATGTATAGTTTTATTATGCTAAAAATATACCTCCTTCAAAAATGTTTTATTTTTTTAAGATAAAATATAATATATAATTTTTGAAACATTAACAAAAAATAATTTTATAAAACTATATAATTTTTTTAAAATCATAATATCAAAAAACAATTATTGTGTAATTCATGTTGTTTTCAGCAAAACTTGATTTTCCATTAATTGATGATTGATACTGATTTTTATTTAGAAAATATTTTTTTTCCATAAAATATAAACTGAATTTTTTTATATGTTTTAAAAGTTTAGTTCAAATTTATTTTATATAATCTATTCACGTTCATTACAATCAGTTTCACATTTTAATTTGGTAATTTTGTTTATTTAATATGCATTTTTCAGAAAGTCTGTATTTATAACCTTAATGTGTTCTGATCTTAGTAAATTAAATAGATAATTATTCGTGAATGATTTTTAAGTTAATATATAATTAAATATTCAATTATATTTTTCAAAATTAATTTACTGTTGTCATAAGTAATGGGATAAGGAAACATTTGGTGTTTTTGAATAAAAATGTATTTTATATAAATCTTTTCTTGTGGGATTTTGCGCACATATTTTATTATTAATTTATGCAAAATGTAGAAATTAATTAATGAAAATTTATTCCATATTAGTAATTTTAACATTCAAATTTGGTAAATATGACCCTTTTTTGTCAAAATTAGTAGTGACCTTGGTAAAATTTGTCACACTAGTAATGGGTAAATTTAGTTAATATAGGATAAAACTATGTTCTAGTGTCACGAGTTTCCATATTTATTCTTATTGGATGAATTTAATTTTACCCTTATCACCTCAATATTGATATTTATTTGTTTAATGGATACATTTACATGTAAATGGACAATAAAATCTTTATAGTAATTAAATATAAAAAAGTAAATGTCTTAGTTTTAAATATCTCATATGTGTTCATACTGGGAAAAAATAAGGGATGAATGGATAGTATGGAAAAATTTGTGAATATCAAGCTTATTTCAATAGTGGTAAAAAATTTTTAATTCTTTATTTATTAAATAATCATGTTAAATGATTACACGAGATTGAAATAATATTTATTCAATTAATATAGAAATAAAATAAATGATTTCAAAATTATAAAATGTTCTATAATTTCAATGATATGTAGTGTTCCAAAAATGGGGATGGTACATATAAAATATTATTATTTTTTAAAATATTATTATTTATTTCGACATTTTTAATTATGTCTTTAATGTCAAATTAAAATAACCTTTTTAAATTAAGATTAATGATATTTTAATAAATATTTTTTAATTATATTATATAAAAGTAATAAAAATCCAAAATTTGTTAGGTTTTAAATGAGGATTTTTAAATTTTCATCCCCTGTCTATTTATGAGTCAATTTGCACATTATATATAATATTATAACGTTTTACATGTGAAAAATATATTGTCGGAGATTGGGTTAAAATATGTTAATTAAGGGGTTGTGCCAATATATAAGGATTGAGATAACATATAAATCATCACAAATATTATTTATTGATGTAATTTTAAAACTATACTATCATAGGTTCCAATTCATAGGCTTTTATAAGAAATATTTCTAGATAATAACTTTATTTGTTTTTAATATTTTAATAAATTCCAAGAGTTCCACTCCACTAAATTAAAAAAGTAAACCCCTCCTATATCGTCTCTATACAACATTGATACTTATATATCAATGTAAACATACCAATATATCATCTAAATTTACTAAGACACATTGTAGAGGTTCCATAATTGTAAAAACGTCAACCATATGGCCATTAAAAGAATATATAATGAGGTTGTTTAAATGAAGAATTAATCACCACAACCAGTAAATTTTTTATAATTATTATTATAACTACTAAATATTTGGAGTATTATTAATAACATAAAAAAATAAGCCTCATAAATTTAAATTAATATTATTATGATTTTGGAAGAACCTTTATTTACACTCTTCTCCATCAAATTTGAAGTCAACATATTACTCGTTCATATATAGGACCTACAATTTCCAAGTACCAATACACTTAATTTTCCATCACCATCCTTTATAATTGCTTATTTTAATGGGTCTTATGTTTATTTGTGATATTTTTTTAAAAATTATACATATTTAATGGTAATATAATATCTATCATTTACCCTATAAACCTTTTGAAAATGATAATGTCACATCTAAGTATATGTTAACTACTAAATCAACAAGTTGATGGGATTTTTTTACATTTTAGATTTATATTGATGGTAATAAGGAAGGATTTAATGAATATATATGATTTATCATATATTATAATGATTCTTTAAAATTGAATTAATATTTTTCTTTCTTTCGTTCCACCCATAAAAAATTGAATACATCATTCATTTGTATGTACGACCTTCCATCTCCATGAACAATGTATTTAATTTTTTATCTCTACATTTAATTACTTATTATATATTCTATTTATTTTAATACTCACAGTTTTTATAAAACGGAACCATGATACATTCTTAAGGACCAATACAACCAAACATAAATTCTCATGAGAAATGAATCAGTTAACACCCAAAAACAAAAATTATTAAAGAGTTATTAACAGATTAGTGTTAAAATTTTATAATCAGATCATATATGAAATTTTAAAAAAATTTAGAAAAAATAACATGAGGATATCATGAATTTTCTGAAATTAAAACATGAGGTAAGGGATTTCCATATCAATTTTAATTCCATTAAAAACATATCCTATTTATATATTGTTTATTTTATTTGGTGTATATACATATTAAGAATTAATTTTATGATGATTTGTATAAATTTACAGTGAATCACATTCTCATGTAAGTTTTTTTCTTTCATGGGGTATATGATTTAAATATTACCCAAGCATCAAGTTTTTTAATTTAGAATATCATTATTTAATCATATATTTAATGATAAAATTTATACGGATAATAGTTTAAAATATACTTATCATGAAACTCAAATATTTTATTCTCATATGTTAATATATTAATGTAATATCGTTTTTGTTTATATTCGTCAGCATAAGTACTCAAGAGATATATATATATATTTTAAACGACATTCTTTCCTTATCATTCGAATAACATTTTTATTCCATTATATTTAAAAAAAATATTTTGAAGAATTTTGTAATTTTCTAAAATATATAATAATGTCATTTTTTACCCATGATTTACTTTGAATTTTTTTAAATGAATATACTTGTAATTTTCTAAACGATGTATATTTATTCTTTTAACAATAGTGTGAATATATTTTTTTAATTAATATAGAATTAATGGAATTTAATACTATCATAATTTTTGAATTATTTTAGACTTTCTATTTAAATATGAATGGGTTTTCCAATTAAAAGGTTTTCCATTTACCTTGGATAATTTTTAAAAATAATGAAATGAATTTAAAATGGAAAGGATATTTTCCTCAAGAAATATTCATAGATAATTTAATGAAATTTTAAATCCTTGATAAGAACATATGATGATAGTTATTCTATACAAGGTATATGATCCAATGATACCATCATTAATATTGTTATGGGTGGTTAACATTTATAAAGATGAGATGTTTACAATGCCCATTTATTTTCCATGGATTAATTTATATTTTTATGATATATGATCATAAAAAATTTATAAGAATGGAATATGATTATGTGATAATAGGGTCCATTAAATAGAACCAATTCATTGGGAAAATGATTTATTACTAATTATGTAAATATTTTATGATTGAAACTGATTTCATGTTCCAAAGTTTATGTAAGCACATGGTTTTTAGGTCCACAATATTAATCATGTACCTGGATATCATGCCCATATGATTGAGAGTTGACCAATATTTCAGGTCTATAAGATTAAGTGTGGACATAGTTTTTGTGTCTATAAGTTAAAACAAGTTCCTAATTTAATATCCTTAATTAAATGAGTGAACCTAATTCTACATATAAATGTTCAAAAATTATATGCTTAAGTTGTTTCCAAATTCTTATACCTATTTTATGATCTCAAAGTTCAATTTTATTGAATTACATTGTTATTAATGTCTTAATAACTACCAAGATTTATGTAATGACTAAAAATAATGAAATCTAATATGTAGTGTATGGTTTTAATTTTTTTCTCATGTTCTCTTACCTTTATAATAATGTTATATTTTTATCTCCTTTTTTAACCTCCTAAAAATATGAGCTCAAGTGTTATCATGATTTACATCCAAATGAAATTATTAAATGGGTTTTTATGATATGTCTATGAAGGTTACAATATATGTGTAACTAATAGGGATTCAATGTATATTTCTTATTAACAAGTCATTCTGGTATCCATGTTTCTAAAGATACTACAAAAATAAAAATATAGTATGGGTTTTTATTTATATATTTAATATTAATATAATAATATTTAATATCTATTTATTAAAATTACGGGTCTTTATCGATTTTTAATTTCCAATGAATTCATATTTTTATTCTTTTAGGAAATTTTTTTGTGGGTCACTTCTCCAAAATATAAAAGGTCACCTCCTCTCCTCTACTCTCCATACTTCAATAATAAATTTGGATTATAAATTACACACCCAAATACCTTCCTTACATCCCTCTCCACATCCTTGAATCATTGTTCATATCATAATATCACCATAATAAGTAATTAAGTAAAAACCTAATGTGGTTCTTTGAAGAATATATATAGTTCTTAACAATGTGTCATTGTTTCATTCCATCTTCTACATCAATAAAAATTATTCAATTATTATTTGATAATAACACTATTATATTCCATATAATTATATGTTATTGTTTTAATGTAATAACATATATCGATATCCACTTCTATTAAATGGGAAATGAAATTGTCGATCATGTATATGATGGACTACCTCCTCTCGATCCAATGTAATTTTTTTCCATCACCGCCTCTCAAAAATGAATATAATGTTATACTTAATGTATATATATATGATAGTAGTGAAATAATTATACTTATAGAATTATAATATCGCATATATCATTTTACCTTTTAATCCTTTGGAATATCCTAATGTCACTCATGTGTACTTGTGGATGAAAAGTTCCATGACATGATGTGATAGGTTTTTAATTTTCTTATAATGGATGGAATTAATAATAAATTTAATTACTATAAATAAAAAATTTAATATAAAAATGATTCCATATATATTATTTCTTGTTTTCCATTCATTAATCTAATACATCAATATAATATAAATATTGTTCCACTATATATATGGATTACCGTCTCTGTGAACAGTGTATTTCATTTTTAAAATTTATTTTTCTAGATGTGTATAAATATTTATTTAATAAATATATAGGATATGTATACCATTATTAATATTTTGGAGGTAATGAAACTACGATCAATGTAAAAGGACAAATACTACCAAACCAAATCAACCATCAAGAACGATGAAGTTATCTCCTAAAGCATAGATTTCAATAAAAAAATGTTAATAAAAGAGTATTATAAGGATATACGAAAAATGATATATAGCTTATAAAATAAATCAATTTGGTTCTATAATATACATATATATATATATATAATATTTATAATATATAAGTTTTAATGATGTATGAAGGATTTTGGACTTGAGGTAAGTGTTTCATCTAAATTTCCACTCTATTGTGGTATATTTTGTAATATCCAGCTACGTACAATTATATGTTTTATAAATTTACCCTTAGATTAATTTAAAAAGAATATATATTTATTAATTTTTTGTAACGATTCAATTCATGTTACTCTATCAAGGGTAATGATTAAAATAAATGTTGATATTATTTATCTTCTTGATCAGGTATATTTTTCTTCCAAATCTATATTTTTCTTAATTATTTTATGAATGCATTTTTTTACCAAAGTTATTTGTAAATGATATATTATATTAATTTTCAATATTTGCATACGGTTAAATTAATCATTGTAATATTCTAAAAAATGTGGACAATTATAAAATTCATTACAAAAAGTCACAGGGAATGTTTTTAATGCATATAAAGCTAACAGAGTCTCCAAGTTATTTTCCAGGATTAAAATTAAAAATTTCATTCAAAAGGTATTTTGATATACCCATAAGTGAATACTAGTTTATCAATTATATATAAACCTCTTTTAAGATTACTATTTCTCAAATTAAGGGATAGAATTAATTTACACAAGATACATTTAATAATTCATTAAGAATATCATATATTGGGTTTATTTAATTATTAAATTTTTTTTAAAAAATCAAAATCAATTTAAAACATTCTCATACTGTTATAATTCACTAAAAAATAAATTTCAAAACATGATTTAAAATTGAGATTAAGTATATAATTTAATTTCGTAAGAGTTCCCCCTCATTGTAAATGTATAGATTTACAAACACACAAACAATATATATATACATATATATTAATTTATGAATTTTTATAATATCATCTGAATATGTACATTTATATATATATATGTACACATATTTATATTTTTATAAAAATGTTATACATCAAGATGCATTTATGATATCACACATAATTTAACAATATTTAGCTTCCAAAAATATAGGGAACACTAATATGTTTAGAATTTATCTTTAATATATTTTCACATATCAATAATTTATTTAAATACCATTGTAAATAAATTTCTAAACATAGAATAATTTTACTAATTGTGAAATACCACTTCAAAATTCCATCAATTTTTTTTTATAAAATGTTAATGTGCCCAATCCTATAATGTTTTATTTAAAAAAAATATCCTAAATTAAAAAAAACTTTATATTTAATAGAATGCATGTTCAAAACCAATTTTATCTATATAAATCCCATAATCAATAATTATAATTTTATTTGGTACCAAAACTATAAATTTAAAATCCATGTAATCAATGCTTCTGAATTTAAAGAGCCACACATGGGGTAAACCATCCTAGAACTCCCTTATTTCAATTAATATCATCTAAACCCAGTAAAAAATGTCCAAAAACAATAAAAGTGAAAGCGAAACCATAAACCAAAATAACCCCTTGATAAATCAGGTGGCTAAAATCCCATGTTCGTCGATGTCATGTTAGGGATATACAAGAATAAAGAAAGTGGAAACAATTATATAGAGTGATAGTAATGATAATCAATTCCAATAACTTGAGATAAACACATGAAATAATATGAAGGGGATAGATTTCATGTAGGATGAAAGGGGGAGTTATGTGTCATCCTCTATTTTTGTATCATGCGATAGGGGAGGAATTAAATATATGGAAGTGTTGTATATGAATTCAAAAATTTCCAAAACATTGTTATGTTTTTGAATTTTAACACACTTCTTACAAAAAATTATGCTACCCATGAATCCTCAATGGAATGTTTTTGGGTAGGTAATGGTTTTTCTACAAGTGTTTAGAATCCATGGACATATCATGAAAAACATCCACCATTAAGAATCATACCCATGTTCATGGTTTTTTCATTGTTTTTACTAATAACTTACAACCAATGTGCCTAAGTAAAAATATCAAAATTATAAAACTTCAATTTTTTTCAATTTATTACTCAATGAAAAAATAAAAATGTCTACTAAATAAATAAAATAATAAAATAAATCAGTGTTGGTGAATAATATTAATCATCTAAAATGTATTGTTGACATTTTCATAATTTTCTAGTAAATAATAAAAATATAATTTTTATATTATATGGGATATATTAATTTTGTAACTAATTAATATGTTATATATTGTAGTGGACATAATTATTACTTCCTCCAATTAATCAATGGAAAATTTATGATAAACACTATTGTCGATCAAAATTTTATAATTTCTACTATGAGATTATCATTAAAATAATTCTATATTGATTAATACCTTTTTAAGGGAAAGAATATATACATTAGAAAGGGGGAACAACAATTAATGGTAATGTTCCATACATAAAACATTTTTTACAATAAAATATTTTCTCAAAATAAAATTTCCATTCTTTTAAAAAATAAATAAGATACCAATAATTAATATTTATAAATTATTAAAATTAGAATTTTTTTTATGAATTAAATGTTTTTATATAATCACTTGGCATAAATATCAATTACTTGATTAATGTTTAATGAAAATAAGATATTATTTATATTTTCTAAAAATATATTCAAAATATTAAAATATTAAAATTTAGTCACATATTAGAGTCATCATCTTATTCAACCAAACTAACCATGTTTTCATGTCTCCACCAATGAAACACAAAACTTTTGGTTATGAAAAAATCATTAAATTTTTACATAGTTATGTTATAATGGGATAAAATTATCTCCATTAGTATGATATAGTAATGATCAATGGAAATGTATAAATTACAAAGAATATCAATGTTGTGTGAACATTATTCGTAGATGTTTAATCTTATTTAGGAAAAAATACAAGGAAACAGATTAATTAAAATACAATAACAAAACATTCTCATTATCATTAATTGATCAAATATAAAAAATCTAATTTTGTTTCTCATATTCTTTTTAATAACAAGGTAAGAAAATATATCCACTAATAAAACCAAAATATACAATTCGTAATTAATTTTAGGTGTTTAATTAGTATATTATGATAAATAATAATTTTATTATTCATAAATTTTAATTAAATTTTTTTATGGATGTGTAAATAATAATAACAGCAATATACAGGTTTTTATAAAACATTGATTTATATAAACGTAACATTTTATTTAAAAAATAAAAATATCAAAATCAAGAAATTAGAATTAAGAAAACAATTGATTGATATTAATTATTAATTTAGAAAAAAATATTAGTTATGCTCAAGGAATATGCAAGAAATTCACACAAAGAGTTTGGACCTATAATGGCAAAGTCTATCCCACAATCATGATATTGTACGCTTTGGGCCTAGCCCACAAGGTATTTCTTTCCATGGGCTCTGACCCTCAGGCATCACCCAGGAAAAGGGCTCGTGATGGGAGAGGTATCCACACCACCTTATAAAGGGGTGATTTTGTTCCTCCTTAGGAGGTGGTGTGGATACCACTCCCATTAGAAGTCATTTTCTTGGGGGGTGCCTGAGGGTCAGAGCCAAGGGAAAGAAAAACTGTGCGAGCTAGCCCCAAAGCGGAAAATATCAGATTGTGGGCTAGACTAGGCCTTCAAAATGGTATTATAGGGAGTTTGAGATTTTTTCTTGATGTAAGCATGCATATATGAAAATTTATTCAGATGTAGGAGGTAGTTGTGATTGAGTGCTTATTCAGATCTAGCTGTAATGAACCATATGTCTCCATGGGTGGTTAGGTAACAGTGTCTTGTGGATTAGTTTTAGTCTTTTAACTATTTTTATTTTGATAGAGTGAAAACCAAATCTTGTTGGTTTTACTGGTCAGGATCATGTTTCCCTCGTTTCTATATACAAGCATTATCTACGGTCTTCCTTGTTGTCTGATGATGTTTTGTAATATCATACCTCCATGAAGATGTGGGAATCAGATCTAGGAATTAGCTGTTGCTGAACCTCAACTAGCAAATCCTCTAGTAAATATAAGTCTAGATGAGGTGAGTATTGTCTATCTTTTGGGGTAAGCAACAACACTAATTCTCGTTCAGTCTCTAGTTGTGGATCATTAGGGGAATTTTCATTAAAATCATTCTCATGAGTTCCTACACTAGAAAAAACTATTTTTCAAAAGCTTTCTAAATCCTCAACATGCTAAGGAATGTTTTATAAGGATAGAATGTCTATTTTAGTTCTTAGATACATTGGTTGAGATCATCATCACCAAAAAACTAAGGGGCAGTCAAATGCTTCACATATAAAATAATTCCAGCCACATGAATCATGAAAAAGCCCATTCATGTAGTGTAAGTGTTTCTAAAGGAATATAATATGGTTCTAATGACAGTGAGATGTACCATTTCTATAGGTTAAACTTTGGTGTCTTCTCTATTTGATACCAGTTTATCTCACTTGTTTATTTCAACCCATATCATTAATCTTATTAATCTTCCTATGGTTCTTTTATCATGTGAAATGGATATTACTAAACCAATAGACATTATGAGAAAGTGGGGTCTCTATAGTCACATTTGGGTCTTCTCTATATCAGATATCGAACTTTCTCAGTGTTTTCTATAACACCACATTAAATCTCTTGACGGGATATTTTGGTCGGATTGTCTCATTGCAAAAAAATAACAGATTGATTGTTATCTTCAGTGGGTCTACCTTACTATACCCACTTGTATACCTCTTGTATTTCAAAAAGAATGGGACCCATGGTCGATAAATAGACGTAAAATATAATCCACAGTTTCAGAAATTGATATCAGTGTCAACTTTTGATGTAGAGTGACATTTAATGAGTGATGATCTCCCTCCCTTCATCGTTGAGTTTCCTGATATGTTTTCCTTTTACCTTTCTACTTTTCTACTCGTAAGGGAGGTTGAATTTTATATTGAATTAATGTCTAGTACTCAACTAGTTTCTTTTTTCCTCTTACCAAATAGATCAATCTTAACTGAAAGAACTATTTTACTAGTTGGATGATCTTTTTGAGAAATCCTCTATTCACCAATGTGTTTCACCTTGGTCAGTGCCATTTCTCTATACCATGAAATCTAATGGTTCTATAACATATTTCTTTTCAAGATGATTCTTCAAGAATAAAAACTTGGGGAAGAATTCTCTAATCATTAGAGACTCTCTTTATGGTGATGAGACTGATTCCCAATAGTCGTTCTCCCAAGAGGGTGTTATGTGTTATTGGAACTGTTATGTTGCACCTTTAGAGACAAGGGAGGATATAACGGGGAATTTCCATAATTTCCAATGGGACATGCACTTAGGATGAACTATGAAATTCTATGACTTGAAGTAGTGGTTTCAATGAACATGAATTCATAATGGTTTAACCCTGTTTGGGTCATCGACAACTTCGGAGTAAAAAAAAACCTTCATAATTATTTTATGGAACTTTTTGAGTCTGTTTGTTAGGTGGGGAATGTTCTTTACCATTTATAAATAAAGCTGAAAATATAACTGATACATAATTTGTTTCAGGTATCTCATCTTTGAAAGTGTTTATCTGACCCATATCGTGTTCTGAGTTGGCATGATCTTGAAATAGAACATGTGTTATCTATGATTACACGACTTGTCATGGTTGTTGATTTTGAGACCAGGGTACTTCATGCCAGGAAGATACCTATGGTTTTTGTGATTTTAAATCATGGTAATAATTCTAATTAGATGTGAGAGAGGGAGGAACTAATGAATGAACAATGGACTTTTCTTTTGACCTGGAGGCTTCATTGAAGGCTTTATGGGGACATAATGTTCCTATAGTGGGGAGGTTGTAATATCTCGTTACAATTTCAGGTATTCCTAAAAATTCTTGTGTTAGATTATTATTATGTAAAATGGGAGAAAATTGTTTGTTTGTGAAAAGTTTTGTTTTTATTAAACAGGTCATGAAATGGTAAAACAACCAATTAATACTATAGAATATTCAATAAATTGTTTCTTTGAGTTAAACACTGAGTAATTATGAGTTTTCGAGGTCTAGAAAGCCTTGAAGAGTATAGAATTAAAATATGAAATATATTATTTTAAAATTATTAAATTTATTCAAAATAATTAAATAACTCTTAAATGGTCCATCATATGTGAAATCTGAGCATACATTTATGTATGAAATGTGGTGTTTACCTTAGAAGGGGTATAACATTTGATTGTGTTGGGATTTTGGATACCTCGCTCATGAGATAATTTTATTAAATAATATTTTATTTATTATTTATTAAAAATAAATATATATCTCCCAAATGATTCATCATATAGGAAATTTGAGACCACTGATGGCTTTGTAATGAGGTTTTCACCTGAGATATGGTATAATATTTGTTAGTGTCTGGCATTTGGATGCCTTCCACGCATAAATAACCCTTTTTATTTTAATTTACTATTTATTCCTATTTTTAATTAATAAATCATTAGTAATCTCTCTAATAGTTAATCGTTTGAATAAAAATGAGACCACACTTGGTTCCGGAACGGGGTGTTTACCCTTGGCTGGGTATAACATTCACGAGTAGCATATGTTTAGTCAGTTCGCTTGTCATATTAATTTATTTAATAACTATATTAAATAATTAACATTATTATTTTGATGTCATTATTAATTTAATTAATAAAATAGAAATACACCGTTCATGATCACTTTCAACACCAAAAACTACATTTTTGAACCGTTAGAGTTTTTCAACTCATTATTTAATACCGTTTAAACAACACATTAATTTTGGAATTCCCTAATAACTGAGAATCAATGACTTCTTCATAAATTTTTTGTATAATTAGTGTTTATATGGTGTGTTTGAATATTTAATTCAGACTTATACCTATTGAGATTTCCATACTGGATTGTTTTTGTTTTTGGATCGATCCTATCAAAACCATACGACCCCCAGACTACTTACATTGGGTAGATCTCTGTTAGATTTGGATCGGATGTTTGGTGCGTTGCTATTCATCTAGTGGGGAAATTGATCTTCCAATGATACCATTTTTCCACGAACCAACTTGGGTTACTAGGGTACTCAGGATGGTTCTTGACAGGAACACATTCAAAATTCAATAGAATGATTTATCCATCCCAAAAAAATCATTATTATGAAGTAAAAAATATTATAAAATATTTCACCACAAAATAAATCTAATTAATCAAACAACATAAATCATTCATAACAAAACCTAATAACATCATACTAGAAACTCCAAAATTCTTATATTAGTAAAAAAATCCCAAAGCACCAAATAAAAGTATAAAAATCATATGCATATTACACTATATAATCATTGTATCTTTATAATAACTATGAAAATAAAATATTAAAAAAATTGTTACAAATTTTAGAGAACTCAAAAATTATCACTTAAGATATAAAGTGATAAATCTGTGGGTATTCGATTGAATTATGAAATTTCCTCAACGAATAAAGACTTATTACCTAGAATTGGGGATGAGAATCTTATTAACTAGTTCATGAATGAAGATAAAAGGCATGTGGTAGTGATTTTATATGGATTCTTCCTGAATAATCCCCTTATAAACACTATTGGATCAAAATAATGAGGAAGACATGAGTATAAGAAAAGGTATCTATAGGATGGATCACCCACTTCATGGTGAAGAATTCCACAAAAAAAGGATTAAAGTTGGTATTCAGTGGAAAATAGAATGTCAAAAATGGACCTATTGAAAATGAAAAATCATCATTGGTTAGTCAAGCACATATTCACAACATATGGGTACCCTCCCTATGTAAATCACAATAGGTACATAGTGTCATATATAATCATGGGATGTATTTAGAAATTTTTTATCTCTATTTTAAACAAAAAAAACCTATTTCTAAACCTCATCCCAAAACAAAAATCCTCTCTATTGCTTTACTAAAAAATAAAAATCAAAATTGATTTTACATTTTAATAAAGAACAATTATTTGGAAAAAAACACTCAAATGACCTCACCCTTTCAAAACTCAAATTACTCAAAATTTTGTAATTAGTTATGTTACCAGGTTACTAGCTATTAGATTTGAAATCCCTAAATTGATTCATTTTTAACCATTTAGGGTGAGAGGATGTTATTCAAATAACTAGTAGAACAAAATTGATTATAAGAGGTATAATACTTTATCATGAGTCTTGAGAAAAAATAATCATTAATATTTAATAATAGTTAAAAGATATATTATTAGTTTAACTCATGTTATTTTGATGTAACAAGAAATAGTTAAAAAATAATTGACTTATACTATACAAAATAAAATAAAATTTAAATTTAAGCTATTTGTTTCATTAATTATTTACAGAACAATAAAATGAATGTGTTTTTAATGAGTAGAAGGAATTGTCATAAAACATTCCACTAGGAGAATAGAATGAGATAACTGACAATCAAAAAATTAATTTTTAGAAATTATCTATATGTTTTTTAAATATATATAAAAATATTACTATCACATAAAATATTATATTTTTTATTAATTCTAATAAAACAATAAATTTTTCATTTATTCTATAAACTAATCCTTAATTTCTATGTGATTTGATGGTAATGGAACCATTCATTCACTATTGGTTCTATAAAATTAACAATAAAATATTTATGATATTTTATAGAAATTTCTATAAAATTTTTAATTAAATAAATTCAATTTGTAATAAAATATTTAATGGGATTAACAAGTCATGGTATTCTTTTTTATCGTGGAACATGTTCTCTTTGGTACTTCACATATTATTACTATTATTAGAATAGAGTGATATTATGAATAGTAGTAACTAATATGGTAAGATAATACAATTTTACTTCTATTTCATATATCAACATCTTCTTTAATCAATGATTCTTTAATATTATAATAATGATATTTCATATATAGGATTAGTACACCAATATATTCTTAACTCCATTCAATATTATTCTAAGTAATGACATTAATGAAATAATAATTATATATTGTGATTATATAAACTATGTGAATAGTTAATAATAATTAAAAAATAGTCCAACTGTATCAAAAATATCGTATAGCTTTACTACATGTTATGTTAAAAGAATAAAATAATTAATGAATAATGAGTTATCCAAAATGAATTTAATATTCATTTTAAAAGATATATTTCTATTTGATTCAATCACTCCCTGATTATGATATGCAACATTCTATTTTAATAAATATTACCCCATTTTAATTATTACAAATAAAAAAAATACATTAGATAATAAAAATATGTAAACAATGTAAATATTTTTTTACTGTTGGATTGATGAAATATAAAGTTATGAAATGTGAACAAAAATTCTAAAAATTATGAAAAATACATTTTTGACATCAGAATATCATTGTAACTTTAGTATTGGTGAAAAATAATTTAATCTAAATCGTGAATTTTTTGAAGATATAGTGAATTACCCACATCTTGGAGGAAAACATTATAATGTCCTCTGTGACCTTATAAGAGAGAGAGAAAATATTTTTTTAATGATTGGTGATAACTATATCATAAAAATCAACCAGAGTGTCCTCTGAAAGAAGAAATTTTATAGAATATACATTAATGGATTAGTGCGCTATGAAAATATCTGAAAAAGGTATTTATTTTGGATATAAATTTATTATATAGGTGAGGATACATGGGCGATTTATGAGAAATATGACACATTTATGTTATAACTGATTCATTATAATCATGATAAGGTTTTTATAACATTAATAAGAGTACCCTAACCAAAAATACTCTTATCGAAATGTGGCCTTTATATTACACTCACATTTGGAGAGTATCATTAATAGTTTCAAGAGTTAATGATTCTGAAACTATGATTTCATTAAATATTCAATTTATGTATACCTGAATAAGGATTTGTTTGATATTAATTCAACCTATTCATAGTGAAAGTATCTATATTTTTCAAGAAAATTTAAATATATTCCCTAACAGGGATTGAATTAACTCAACAATTATCTTTCAATTGAAAATGTTCATCCATAAATGTCAATCAAACCAAACTATGTCATATTTATCTAATTGTTAGTTATCTGTGTTGAAATGTTTTTATTAAGTGATAATTATGTATTTAAATATTCATTTTTTGTTTTGAACTAATTTCATTCAATGTTTTTATAGATTAATTTTGTTAATATAAAATATTTCTATTTATAGGATTTGATAAGAATCCATACTGATGCATTTCTAGGAAATATTCATTCAAGAAAATCCCTAATTACACCAATTCCTACATAACTATGTAGTAATTTATAAGACATAATATTTTATTATATAATTTAGTGGTAGATTTTATATATTCATACCATACTAATTTCTTACAATACCATAACGCATTTCAAAATTATTTTGTGTATTATAAAATGCGAATAAATTATTTTTTGGGATAGTTAGCATCAATAATGAGGTTAATTAATGATTTAAAAATAATATAAATAATTACAATTTTAATTTACAATAGATTCGTTAAACCATGGGTTATCACTCCAAAATAGAAGCTAAACATATATATGGTTACAAAGACATATTTATTTGTAAATATTATAGACAATGTACAAGGAAAACGAATTAAATAAATTATGTAAAAATAGAAACAAAAGGCTTCTAACAAATAGAAATGTAATAATGTAATATCATCTAAAATATTAATATATATAATTGATTAATTTTTTAATTAAGTATATAATTTTTTCTTCTAGGAAATATCATTTATTTTAACCGAATGCTGAAAATAATCAAAATCCTCATCATGATATAATAGGTTCTTAGATAGAACATCATGGATCAAAATATCAACATCATAAGCACTTATCATCATCGATTATTTTATCTAACATAGATGGTATAATCACTATACCCCAATAATTCTTTAATTATAAAGATTAAAATTTATTGAAAAAATGTACATTGAAAACTTCTTATTTCACATATAAAAATATCACAAGAACATTAATAATGAAAAAAATGTAAAATAATAACTTAAGATCACTCTCAATCACAAAGATCAGGATTCACCATTGTAAAATCATAATACAACATTGAGTTTTATTTTTCTATATACATAAAGTCAATACAACAATCATCATGAGATATTTTATTGTGCCAACTATCATTTTAATTACATTTGATACACATTATACATATAAATTTATAAATATAAATATTGATGTTTTATCATGAATATTGTTCAAATTTATATATTTTAAAATGATGTTATTTTGGATGGAGAGTATCAATGAAAACAAAAAAAAATTATAGAAAATTAAAAAATTACTCAACTTTAATTGTGTTATGAAGGATATTAAAAAATTAATGTTATGTTCATTGTATGTGTTTATTGGAAGTACATGAATAAATATATTATAGAGTTGATTAATATATTTGATACTTGATTTTAATATATTAGATTTATATAATATTTCACTAAATCATGTATCACAATTCCCTGCTTTCTGATTTTTTATTAATATATAATTTTATCCTTTAAAATGGATGAAAAAACTATAATATTGTTTCCCAAAAATTATTATGATCATTCAAAAGAGAGAAAAATAATATCAATAAAAAGGTGAAGGTTCATGAATCATCCATTTGTCCATGATGGTTGAGGAAAGTGGGATTATATTATTTTGTAATTATCATTATCAATAATGATTATATTCCCATTTTGTTCACATCTAATAACTAAGGAATTTAATATTTTTTCCCAATTATACTATTTTATTCTCCATTAATAATAATATGTTATCATGTGGTGTGGGGTGATAATGTAACACCTGGAGATTTTGTGAACTGTTTTTTTCAAATTTATTTATCTTTTTGATATGTTTTATTTCATGTGATAGTAGAAATAGTTCTATATATATATATAGAATCACTAAGTCAAATATTCATTTTACACAACTCTGACTTGTCTTGTGCTTGATAAATTTCCAACATTTCTTTCATTACACGAAATATCAGATTTTCTTTCACTACTGCAACATTGACTTAGTGTACTTCACACTCAACACCAAAGATTCTATGAAACATCATTTTATTGTTATAATTATTTAATTATGATAATTATAATGTAGTCCTTAAACATTGTTAAGTTAATAGTGATAACTACTATTCAATTATATTTTATAATGGTTTTATATAAGTAATATATAATTTTAATGAAATATAAAATTTTGTATGGTAATGTACTTATATGTTTAAAACTACTATTTCCTCAAAAGAACTGATTTTATTTTCATTTTGTGAAAAAATAATTAAATTAATGTTAGAGATATTTGTAAATTTAATTTGAAAAAATAAACTTCATTTTTTGTATTTAAAACAACAAAATTATCGTAGGGTTTATTTTTTAGATTTTACCGGGAAACACCAATTTTCTATGAATAGTGAAAAATAATGTTTTTTAGTTTAAATTTTCCTTTTTTAGTAATTTATTAATGATAAAAGATATATATTTTTTTCTAAAGTACCATTATATCAATATCACATTAAAATTAAATATTATAAATTTCTATACTGTTAAACGTTTTTCTACATTAAAAACCTATTATCGTGTCATATCTACGTGATAAACATTAATCATAATTTTTTCACTTATATTAATTTAAAATCTAAAATCTGACGTACACCATTGTATTCATTATAATATATAAATTATAGAAAGGCCATGTTATTTTTTTGACCAAAATGTTTTGTAGAAGTGGTTAAAATTAATCACAACCATTATGGCCAAATTAAGAATTATTATGGATCAAACCATAGGATTAAGGGCCCAAATGACCAATCTATTTATCCAAATAAAAATTATACTCATATTTATTCTCTATACCTTCCATTGATGAGTTTTTTTTATATTCCATTTTTTAGGTGAGAACACATGTGTACCTAACTTGTTTATAAAAATTCTAAATGAGTTATATTCCTTCCCTATAAATGGACACCACCACTCCCACTTCCTCACACCTCTCAACCCACCAAATTTTGGCCATTTCAAGAGAAATAAACTTTAAAAAATAGATATCTTACTCAATGAATCCCCCTTTGATATGATGTACATCCAAGCTATCTTTTTGGTATAAACCAAAAGGATTTTCCTTATTAAGAGGTAACATCTTCTCCGAAGATTATTTCTTTTACAATATCTATCCACACATTAATTTTCTCTATTCCATTATTTTTTTTAAAAAAACATGTTCCCTCAATGTACTATGTTTTTATGTTAGTTATTAGAATAAAACTTTCACACACCTCCATCTAATGGGTAACAAGCATAATGTTTTTGTATACGGCAAACTACTGCCTCATGAAACAACGATTGTTCATTTTTACATTACCACATATCAGGGTTGTCATTATGATAAACACTTTATTTATATATTATATGATATATTATATTTATAATTTCTTTATTCTTTTGTAATTCTTATTCGGAACATACGTTTATGCTTTCCATATTATGTAAATATGATAATTTCATTTGAGGAAGTGTGGACAACCAGCCCCTAAAAGCGATATGATTTTTGACACTCTAAATAGATTGTATTAAATATTGATTTAGTTAATATATTTGATATATATGATATCATAAAAATAATTTAATAATAATATGTATATATTTTCATATATTTCATTTAATTGCATTCTCCCAACACGACAATTTAATGGAAATAACGTACATGCATATGTACGACCTACCGTCTCTATGTATGGTGTATTCTAATTCATACAAATATATTCAACAAATTATTATAATATTATATTATCAATATTTATATCATGGTTTAAATTCTATAATCATGATATAATTATAAGTACAAACAACATAACAAATTAAGACACATATGAAAAACAAAGTTAATATTACCTGAAGTGAAAACTTAACATCAAATTGTCAACAATATGGTAATATAATGTCATAATCAAACCATATATGGTATGAAATATTAAAATATGGTTCTTTAAATGATTTATAATAAATTTATATTTTTTATACTCATTTTTTGAATGAGAACGATGAGAGTCAAAATACATGGAAATAGGATTTCTTATCACTTTTTATTTTCTTGAGAAACGTGCTATGTTTTCCACTTGTTCCTTTTGTGTGGTGTAAGTACATGAAAGGATTTTATTATATGTGTAATATACATAAATTTATGGACATTAACATATTTTTTATTAACATTCATTCATGGGGTTTTTGTTTCAAAAGCTACCATATTGGTAAAAATGTTTTGTCTTAATTTTCTTTCTCTATGATTCATGTTATTAATGCACCTAAACTCTTTTATGAGGTATATATGCATCCAGTTTAAATGTTATATCATTAATCTACCTATTTTATTCATATTTTACGATTCATGTAATTTTGGTTTCATACATGGAGAGTGTGATACAATGTTACAAATTTATAAGAGTTTACAGAGACAATCTCATGGGTTTTCCAAATTGTTTACATTTATTCATACTTTGTTGAATTATTATGTTCCATAACTGATGAAATTCATTAATTTTATTCTCCTAAATTTATTACTTATATATTAATGTATTGATACCATTTTATACAATATGGTATATAAGAATTATAAGAATGTGTTTTAAAGAAAGCCCGATTTTACCCTCTCTTCTGTTAGAAATAAATATTCTTTCAAAACCATGTTTTCTAAAATGGTTTTCCATGAATAATACAATATTATAAAATGATCATTAAAAGAAATTTTTACCCCTTTTCTCTTTTACAAATTCTTTCAAAGTATTAATCTTTTTTATTTCTGAAAGAATAAATTTTCTACCCTTTTATGTTGAAAAATGAGTTTTTTTTTTCCAGGTACGACACGTACAGATTTATCAACCATCAATATATTGAAGCTTTATTTTCATGTTTGAAGGATATTTTAAAAAATTTTGTTGTAAATAAATTTTCAAATAAAATGGGTTTTAAAACTTTTTCAATCATCTTTTTTAACTTATCAAGGAAGTCATTTTTTAAAACCTTTTCAAACATCATGTATATGTATTCACTAAAAATTGTTTTCAAAATGCTTTCATAATTCCATTATTATTTTTGATCGAAATTATATTAGAAAAATTTTAAAGACTCATCTATAAGTTTTCAAATATTTTGAAAGAAATGGTACTCAAAACATTTTTCACGATTCATTCATATATTTTCATGTAAAAATGTTTTCAAAATATTTTCAAGATTTCATTATAATTTTTAAAAGTCTTATAAAAAATGATTTTTAAAACTTTTTGAAACATATTTTTTAAGATTTCACGGGAATAAGTTTTAAAGATTATTTGAATCCTTCTTTAAGTGTTTTCATTCTATCTTCTATGAAAATTATTTTAAAATGGTTTTATGTATTTAAATTAAATTTTCAAAAAATAAAGGATATTTTCCTCACGAAACATTTTTGAAATATATTCCAAAATAATTTTCAATCTAAGATGAAATCTGTTGATGTTACTCATTCCATTTTAGTAAATGATATAAATGTTTTATTCATATTTCTTATATGAATTCTTTAAACTTAATTTCATTGTGTTAATGAAACAGATTTCCCTTTCACATGTAATATATGATTTTGAAACATGCTTCTTTTCACGAGATATGTTTGTGATAAAATGATTATGAAACTTATATTTTTTCATAGGTTATGATAAGTTTATATTTCTATAATTTTCATATCATTTCTTGTATTATGATATGATTATTTGTAATCTTGTAGCATATCTATGTATGATTCCATAATAATATGGGTGAGACCTATATCTCACTCCAACACATTGGTTAAAGATTTATACCTCATTAGATAGACTAATATGGCATTTGGAGTGAACATTGACTACTAAGATGGCCATGAGAGTGAACCATGACTACCAAAATTGTATAAGGAATGAACCCATGTGACTGATATGGCTAAGGGAGTGTACCGTAACTAACAAGATGGTGTGAGGATTGACCTCATGAAAATAAGATGGTTATGGGATTAAACCATGTATACCAATATGGTGTTTAGAGTGAATTCATCACACTAAGATGCCTATGGGATTTAACCCTAACAAAAAAGATAATATTAGAAGTGAACTCATGATAATAATATGGATGTGGGAGTAAACCATCAGTACTAAGATAATATGGGGAGTGAACCCATACTACTAAGATGGCCTTGGTAGCGATTCATTGACTACTATTTGTGAACCTGGATACATGTTCATAATGTTTTAAAAGGACATAGATACATGTCCATAAGATTATACAATGGTCTTATCTCGTTTCCTTAACATAATGAGTGAACCTGTTTTTACTTATACATGATTTCAATATAATATTCATTTCGGTATTCCATAATTACATGATTTATTCAAATGTTATGATTTATTGTCTTGTGTTCATTATTTCATTATGATTAATGTCTTGTGAAACACCAATATTTATTATGATATATGATATTCATGGTATAATATTCAAATGTTATTCTCATGTTCCATGCCCTTTTTTTCATGTTATGCTTAATCATTTTTTATTTACCCTTACTGAGTAGCTGAGCTCACCCTTTTCTTATGTTCCCTTTCCATAGGTTAAAAAGAAAGGATTGAGATAGAATTATAAAATGTGTAGACCTTTATGAAAGATTTTGAAAATATTTCACCATGATATAATATTTTTTCCATGATTCCAAATACACTAAACTATTATAATCCATGGGCATGTATTTTTTCAATATACAAAATATTCATCTAAAGTGATGTAATATATATATATATTAAGCAAGGGTCCATATATATGGTATTAATGTAAATTTTTAGTCAAACATTGGAAACTATGATGATTTAAATATAGTAAGATACCTAGGTATAATTCTAAAGATATTCAAAGGGATGTCTATAAGGATATATATAATCAAGAGTAAACGTTTCAGAAAATTTCCATGAAGTTTATTAAACAATAGAGTGAGTGGTTTCTTAGAAATATATCTTTGGATGGATACTACAAGTTTATGTTGGTCTATAACATATATACCTTGGGGTAAAAGCTCCTAAAAGATATTTCTGGCCAAACTTGGGGAAATATGGTACCCGATAATGGGACTTATTTCACACCCAGTTTGAAACTTTTGAGGGATATTCTTTACAAATTCACAAACTCTTAATGAACCTTTATGTAGGATATATATATAAGTTAGCAATAAATTACCTATTGTAATATTATTTGATCATAGTTTAATGAAGTGTTATCCATGATTTAGACATCCTATAAGTAATTATTCCTGAGAATGTGGATTTTTTATATGATATGTGTTTCTCACCCCATAATTTCAAGTTTTTTTCAATGGAGAAAACACCAAGGACATGGTTCATATTTAATGTTTCATATATGGAAACTATAGGAATTTATTTAATCTATTTTCCATGGGTCAATCTCATTAATATAATCATGAGGTTGGTATGAGTATTGGTTATACATATAGAGATAATGAGACAACAAACGATATGTGAAACGTTTGTGATGTTCTCCCAATATTATTTACATTAAAAATAAAAAGCATTATTTGATTGAGGATGAATAACCTAAATACATGATTCATATTTCATATACTAGGAAAGAGGTAATATAGAATAGGTTAATGAAGCTCAAGTAATTGTTTAATAATATAGTAGGATTAATGAAGTATTTTTGTTTTGGAATTCAATAATTAGGTTATATGAATCATGAAATGTATAAGTGTTATCAGTATAAGTTTTCATTAAGGATTGAAAAGAAATTATTGATTGGTAATGAAGATATTGAAAAGTGATTTTATGGAAATGTGATATTTTGATTATGGGAAGGAAACCCTTAATTAATTCATTAAATTGAGATAATGATATTTGGATAATTATATGTTGGATATGAATAAGTAAATCCGATTGTACTGATTACCCTAAGAATAATTATTGAAAAAGTATTCTATGTCATCAAGGATGAAGTATATAAGTTATTGGATTTAATGAATATATACAATAATCATTGGAATAAAAAAACATACATGTTTTCCAAAATGATTTATGGTAATTTACCAAGAGGGTATTCACAGGATAAAATGTGGAAACCAAGAGATACATTGTGACATATGGGGGAATCAGGGTTCATATTATTTCCAGAATCTCCTTTTAAAGTTTGGGATTTTCATCATTTAAAAGGGTTATAAGGTAAAAAGTTCATGAGAATTTTAAGTTAGACTTCATAGGAAGTATTTATACAATGATTCTATATTAAAAACCTTTAGTTAAAGGATATTTAGTAATTAACCTTATTTCAAGGACATCCATTTATATTTTTTTTTAAATTATTTTGGTGTGAGTTTAGAAAATGAAATTATTTATGTCAGGTGTTACCAATTATGTCTGGTAAGACCTCGAATCTTGAATCCGTGACTGAAGGATGTTAAGGGTTTCTTTCCTACCACTAGACTATGTGTTGTCATGTATAATGTATAAATATTTTTATTGAATAATTCTTTATGAAGAAACAATATTGTTACTTATTATGTTTAGAAAATTATTGTATTAACAATGATAATTTTTAGGAATATTTATAGATAAATAGTTATGATTTTCATTGTTTTATGGGGATTACATTCTATTAAAATTTTAGATTAGCACTTTAGGAATTAGATTTAATTTCTGGATGTCCATTAAATGAAGTAATGGATGAATTAGAAATTGATAAAATCAAAAATAAATAAAATAATTCTGTTTATAGAAATATATCGAGAATGTGTATTTCCGTATATTCATGGTCAATAAATAAATTACTCAATGTTGGGATAATAATCATTAGAGAATGTGCTATCTTAACTCTTTAATATTTTTTGAACTAATAACCCTATAAATCATCACATATTTATGACTTTGAGGCCCTCAGATTTTCATGGATCATTTACTTTTTGTGATTTATGACCTCAATCACCCTTATAAATTTTTAATTTTTTCATTCTTGTCCAATATTAACTCCCAACCTATGTTCTCCCAGGTAGAATTTTAGTTATATGTTACATTTGGTAATATTGATGGTTCCAACATTCCCTTTTTAAGGGACATTTTAGTATTCATTTTTACAATGTTCGATCCTATGAATAAAACATTCAAGTATTAAACCTTTTATAAACGATAATAATTTTGAGGGTTGAATTCATTTTAAGATGGGTAGAATGCTACACTCGAATATTTATTGAAATATATATTTTTTACATTAATTTATCTATTACCTATTTTTCATTTTTTGTGAAATAGAAAAAGTTATATATGAATATATTTATATTAAAATAATAAGTCAAATATTCATTTCACACAAAAATAACATGGATTACGCTACTTGAAATACAAATTGACCTTCTCTACAATCAATACCGACTTTTCTTTCTCAATCACACCTCTGACTTGGCTTACATTACACGCAACACATATGTTTTTATGGAACATCATTATATTATTAAAATTATTTAATTCAAATAATTATAACATAGTCATTAAAATTTTTAAATTTAATAGGGAAAATAATTTTAAAATAATAATTATAATGGTTTTATGGAAATAAAACATATTTTTAGTGAGTGATACAAATTTCCATAATGTCTGTATATGTTTAAAATAAATATTTTCTCAAATAAAATGATATTAACATCTTTCAGTGAAAAATTATAAAATTAATATTAGACACGTTTTGAAATGTAATTTCATAAAATAAATTCATTTCGGAATTTATAACATTGATATTATCCTTGGGTTAGTTTTTGGGATTTTTATGAGAAACATCAATTTCTTAAGAATAGTGAAAAATACTTCATTTTAGATAAAACTACCTTTTTAAATTAATTATTAATGTTAAATGTTATTATATATTTATTATAAGGTCACATAATATCAATATTATATCTATTAACACAATTTAAGTCATTGTAATCATTTTTACTTTAAAATTGAATATTAAAACTAACTACGCTTTTGAACTTGCTTCTACATTGAATGTCAGTTATCTCTTCCTATCTGCAAGATTGGTATTAATATTAATTTTGCTTCTTCTAAGAAATGATTTTAAAAAATCCTACCTAAACCATTATTTTCTGTATAATATTTTGATTATAATAAGACTAAGTTTATTTTTTACCAAAATGATTAGTAAAAGTGATTAAAATTAATCCCAACAATTAAAGCCAAATTAAACTTAATTACTGACAAAACATTGAAATGAAGAACCCAAATGACCAATCCAATTGTACAAAAACAATTTTATGTCAATATTCCATCCTTAAAACTTCTTTTATTGGGTTTGGATGGTTTTTTATGACTTTTTTATATAAAAACATGTGTACACCAAACTTTTTTCATACAATTCCATGCGAGTCATTTTCCTTACCTATAAAAATGCTACCACCACTACCACTTCCTCACACATCTCAAACCTATTAATTTCATCAAATGTATACCCAATACATTTTAAAGCATCATTATATTCTTCCTTGAAGACACATTTTTGAAGAAGGAAATCCATGGTGGCCTTTTGGCATAAACCAAAAGGATTTACCCGATTAAGAGGTAACAACTTCTATCAATTTTAATTATTTCACTTTTTTCTCCACCCTACAACTTTTTTGATTATTTTTTAAAAAACATTACCCAAAATATAATATTATGTATTTAATGATAGTTTTTATAATTAAACTTTCACACTGCTTCATCTAATGGGTAAAGAACATAATGTTTCTATATGCAGTGAACTACGACCTCACGAAATGATGATTATCCATTTTTTGATTATCACCTATCACAGGGAAACTTATTATCAAAAATAAATTTATATATGATATATATCATATTTATAATGTATTTATAATTCTTTAATATTTATTTGTAACATTCATTTATGATTTCTGTCTTATGTAAATACAATAACTTTGTTTGAGGAATTGTGGACTACCGCCCCATCATGAAGATATGATTCATTTATACAATAAATGGAGTGCATTAAGAATTATTTTAGTGAATATATATGATATATATGATCTCATAAATTGAATTTAAATATTATATATATATACGTGTCTTTTACTTTCTTTCTCACTACACGACAATTAAACAAAAATAGTTTTCATACGTACGAACGTCCCACCATCTCCATAAATATTGTATTCTATTTCATAATTAAATATTATATATATATTATAATAATACAAAAAATATTGTATATAATTAATATTTATATCATGTTTTACATTCTTCAATCATTATATAAGTATAGAAACCAACAACATAATGAATTAAGAAAGATATAAAAAGCCAAGTGAATATTAAAGGAAGTGAAACCATAACATATAATGCTTAACAAGAAGTAATATAAGGTAATAATAAAACTATATAATTAATTACTTATAATGAAGTGCCCAGATCAGTGTGAATCACTGAGAGGGGGAGGGGGTGAATCAGTGATCCCTTAAAACTTTTTACTAATTGATTCTTATCAATTAAACCTCTATGGCTGGTTAAAGCCTCGATCCACTCTTCTTGTATCTCTCAACCTTTCCCGGATAATGCAGTAATGAAAAGGCACAGGACACAAGGATTTACAAGGTTCGGCACCAAAGGCCTACATCCTTGCCATGCTCTCCAAGCATGGATTCTCCCATTATAATCTGTTAGTATTACAATGGTCGATACAGCTTCCCACCGTATCTCTCCTGAGTCCCACAGGAGGGTCTTTATACTGCGTCCCACAGTGTTACCAGAGTCCCACTGGCCTGCTCCAGAATCCCACTGAAGACTTCTTCTCCCTGAGTCCCACAGGGTCTTCTCCTGGCTCCTCGAGTCACACGAGTAGCTCTTCTTCACTTTAAGCTTCTTCAAGTATCCTCAGCAGTCTGGGATAAAGACTACTGGCCTTGCTCTGTACCTCTGATCACTTGTGATGATCAGGATCTTCTCAATCTACTGAAAACTCAGACAACCATTCTCTTTAACTTCAGTCTGGCTCAGTCTCAGTTCACTTCAACTTCATGCACTGAATGCATGGCATCACAATATCTTCAAGATCTTCAAGTCTTGGACTCCTCAGATGCACACCACTGATTTAGCACTGTTCACGTGTGCACGTGCATGCATGCATGCATGCACTTTCCCTTTCCTCTTCTTGGTGCAGTAGACCCACAAAGGGTGTAATCACTTTTGAGCACACACCTACCTCTCAGACTTCACACACTTTATGCAATTAGCTTACACACTAGAATGTGTGTTATACTTTAGTGTGGATGTCCTCCCTTTTCTTCTTCTTGGTGTATACACACTTTTTAGTGCACACACCTAGGTTCGGCCACTTCTTTAATTTTCACACACAAATTCTTCATTTAGCATACACTTGTAGACTTGGCCTTCACTTGTTTAGCACACTCACTTCCTTGTTCTTTTAATCTTCTTCAAAGTGTGCACTTCACTTATGCACACACTTGGTTCTTCATTTTTCACACACAAGGGCTACAGCCTTCTTCTTCAAATGCACACACAAAGTATGGCCTTGTCTTGCTTACACCCACTGCCCTTAGGGTACTTAGCACACACAAGATGTGTTCCTCAATTTGGCACACACTCAAGGGCTACGGCCACTTGTTGTTCTTTTTGCACACAAAGGCACAAAGCCTTGGCCTTCCTTCTTCACCTCTCACACACACAAAGTGTGGTCTTCCACTTCTTGTGCACACACTGCCCGTAGGTCCTCTTTTTGTTTTGCACACACAAAAGGTGTGGTCTTCACTTGATGCACACACAAATCTTGGTGTAGTTCTTCTTGTTTGCACAAGGCTACGGCCTTTCTTTTCTTTTGCACACAAGGCACAAAGGCCTCGGCCTTCTATTCTTTCTTCTTGCACATACACTGCCCGTAGGGTCTCTTCTTCTTCACTTGGCACTCAAAGGGTGCAAGGGCTCGGCCTTCTTCCTTCTTTACTGTGCACACACAAGAGGCAAGGCCTCGGGTCTTCTTGTTCACACCTACTGCCCAACTTGCGCAAAGGGGTGCGGCCCTCCTTCACTTCACAGCCGCGCTAATTCCACTGGCCGTGGGTCGCGCAAGCCACAAGGCGCGCAAGTGCAAGGCACAAGCCGCGGGTGTGCAAGCCTTCGAGCACGCAAGGAGCACGGCACAAGGGCGTGCAAGACCTCAGGTGCAAAGCACCTCGGGCTTCAACCGTGGGCGCGCAGAGTGTCGCGGCCCCGGGTTCTTCCTGCCGCGCAAGGATTAGCGCGCAGGGGTCTTCCCCTTTCTTCTTTCACGCAAGGAGTGCGCGAAAGGGACTCAGCCGCGCAAATGGTATTTGCGCGGGGCTTCGGCTTCGTGAGGCACAAGGTGCACGCGGGACTCCTCAAGGTTTCAGCAAGCTTCTTTGGAGCCTTGGGCTCTTCTTTTATAGGCGAAGAGGGCCTCGGTCTTCTGCGGAGAGATATCTTTCAAAACCCCGAAATCTTCGGATCTTCAAAATCTTTCCAAATCTTTATTTTTATCCTCTGTTTCACGCGGGTTCTTTATTTTTTCAGTTTTCTCCACGTGCATGCGTTTTCGAACGAATGCATGGCCTCTGTTTTGGCCATCCCATGCAAAACACGAACCACGTGGCCTTGGCAGCTTTGCTTGCCTCGGCCGACATCAAATTTCTCCACTGGTAGCATGCAAGCTTTTTTTAAAGCATGTATGGATTCGGTTTGAGGAGACGAACTCAACGGACACTTCATCTTCGGCAATGGTGGCCGGGATCTCAAAATCTTCATTCGGGAGGCGCCTGGTTCGAAGGAGGCTCGCGGGAATGTGCGGGGAGGCCTTCGGCTGAGCTCGACGAAGGAGACGAGATCTCGGCCGTCGGATGCGGTGATCAAAAAGGCTTCGACGGCTTGGATCAGATCGGGGGCGCGGCGGATTAGATGATCGGTCCAGATCGAGCGCGCGATGAATCGTGCGGCTGGGATTTGTTCCCGGTGAAAATCCCGCGTCCCACATCGAATTCTCTCGTGGAATTTCCGCGGTTTATAACCCTGCCGCTCTCCGCTACCCCACAATTGAACTTCCTCCCTCCCGGTGCCGCCCCGCACCGGGTTCTTCTGCGGGCGCGCTCTGCGCCCACTCCTGCCACTCGGGCGCGCCACTGGCGCCCACTATCCGTGCCTTCGGGCGCGCGCGCTGCGCGGACTTCACCACCGCGTAGCTCGGGGCTTATACACGGCCCCCCTGCCTCTCGGGGGCTGGCCCCATGGGATCCCCTTGGGCGTGGTGACCTGGTCCCACATGTGCCTTGGGTTGAACCCTTAAGGCTGGCCTCCTTGGTGGCCTAATTTTTTGGCAAAGTAAATATAGGGTACTTTGTATAAAAACAAAGTAACCACATACATAATTTGAAATGCCAAGAGCCATTCCAAGCCTTCTCCTCTAGGCCATGTCTTCTCTCTTCTTCTTAGGAATTCATCAATCCTCCTCTCATGTGATCTTCACTTAGGATATCGAATTCCCGAAGGTTCTTCATCAACCGAGCTCTTGCATCAACATGAATTCTCCAATGTGCTTCATTGATCTAATCAGAGACCAAGTTGGATCACTTCCAATTCACATGCACTAGGAGTTAGTACATGGACTTCTTTAATCCACTTCATCCACTTAGTACTTGTGGATGGAACTTCTTTCAACTCCTCATGCATTGTCACTACAATGCATGGTCTTCAAACAATGTTGTGACATTGTATCATCATGATACAAGTTCTATGAACTTAAAGATCAGCTCATCAATCGTCTGATTTTCTTAGAGAATGTTTCAACCATCATCTCCTATGTCACTTAGTGAATCTCCTAAGTGACATGCCTCTTAGTACTATGGCCATTCTCTTTTCATCACCATCACCATCACACCCTTTGGCATTCACATCTTGACTCCTTGACATCCATTCAATCCAAGACAACTTCATGCCTCATTGACAACAAATGCAACACATTGCACTTCAATCTCCCCCTTTGTATTTGTTGTCAATACACTCCTTCAGCACATATGAATGGGTCAATATGTGTGCCAATATTTTCTCCCCCTTATTGGCAATCAAATGCAAAGGTGTGGTGTGGTTCTGTTTCAAAAATCTCTTCCTCCCTTTGAAAAGTATTTTCTTGAAAAACACTGAGAGAGGGATGATGTCACATGTTCTCTTTAGCAAAGAACCTTTAGTAAATCAGCTCTAAGTCTACTTGGGCTAACCCGGTGTAGAAAACAAGAGTGATGTAACCAAGGAACTCAATGATGTCCAACATTCACTATACATGTGAGATCATGCTTAGGGGATTGAAATTTTTCAGATATAACAATGAATTTGCTAAATCCTGCACAACTTCACAAAACTCATTAGAAAGTTCAGGTGCAAAGATAAAGCTCCCCCTTTCATCCATTTGTCTTCAATCCATACTCCCCCTTAATTGACAAGATAAACTCAATTAAGAAACAAGGGATGAAAGCATGATTGGAATACCTTCACTTTCTCAAGATGATATTAATTTTAGAACATCATCTTCTCCAGATTGGCTCCCCCTCAAGGGGTGCACTCCATTCCTTCCAAACCATCCTCCAGTTGAGAATGATCATCATCTTCAATTCCCTGCATTGTTAGCACATGTAAATACCAATGTATAAGGGAATAAGATGGAACCTCCTTGGTTCATCAATGTGAACAACAAGGTTGAGAAGATTCTCTCAACCGAGATGTCCCATTTTCACCAGTCTTCACACTTGCACATTTGATCTTCATTGATGATTGTGCTGGTGTGGTTCTCAAAACATCTTCATGTGAAATATTTTTCTTCCCTCTTTCCTTAGCAATTGCCAGAACGTCATCTTCAGCTCTTTTCAGATCTTTGGCAAGTTGCAACTGATTTGGCCATATGACTAGTAAGTCACTTGGAAGTGTGGCCTCAGTTTTGGAAATTCCACATGGTTCTTTTGATGCTGTCAAGCTACCTCTCTTAGGCAACTTGTTTTCAATCACTCCCTTCTGCTTCTTCTGGATTGATTGTCTGTTTGAGTTCAGTTGGCTTCTTTTGAATTTCATGGCTTCTTTACAAAGATCCATGATATGTCCTTTCTTTCCACAGTAGAAGCATGTCTTCTTGGTGGTCCTACTGGATGACTCACCCTTCTTGGACTTAGACTCCAAGGTCTTCTCTTCCTTTTTCATAACCTTCTTGGGAGCATTGTCACCTTTCATCTTGCTTCCCAAGGATTCTCTCTGAGCCAGGTTCTGTGATCTTTTCTTCTTTTGAGCTCTGGATACAGTTGGAGACTGACATGTATCTTTTTGACCACTTTTGCAACCATCCCAGATGTTGTCAAGTAATCCAAATCTATTTGTAGTAAACAGATGTCTCTGGACCTGTGGATGTTGCTTCCTTCCTTCTGGTTTGCTCCCCCTTGGCATGGGCTTCCTCTGTGCTTTGGCATTCAGTGGATTGTACCAACAATCCTTTGTACAATGCCCATACTTGTTACAACACCAGCATTGTCCCACGAATCTTGACCTCTTCAGTCCTTCTGATTGTAGGGTACATTTCTTGACCTGTTGTGCTGTTTCAGGAGAGCTCTGCTTCTTTACTGTCTTCATCCATATTTGTTTGGAATTATTTTTCCATCCTGCACTTTTTGTGGAAACACAATTAGAAGCATCAGTACAAGATGGTATGGATGGTACCTTCTTTTTAGAAGATGTTGCCCTTTCATTAGAGGATGTCTTTCTTGTAGAATCATCCTGCTCAATGCATACTTGAGTAGCAACATTTCTTCTTTCAGCTGACTGGGAGGCTTCAGCTTTGGGTGATTTCAGATTTTTCAATATCACCTCCAGTTCTAAACACTTCATGTTGAGGGAGTTCTTCTCATCCTCAACTGTTCTTAGCCTTCCTTCCCATTTCTCTTCCAGCTGTTTCATCTGGTCTTCATGCACCTTCTTCATTTCAAGCAATGAGTTGTCAAGCTCCTTCACCCTTTTTACTTTGTCTTCAAGTTGAGCATCTTTAACAACCATTGATACTCTATGCCTCTTTTCCAGTGCATGGAAAACATCTTTGACTAATATCAAAAATATTTCTTTCTCAGAACATCTCCTTTGCAATTCTTCACAGGTATCTTCATATCTTTCATTGCAAAGAGATACTGTTTCATCTTTGGCATTTACCAGCTTTCTGAGAGTGTTGGTTATGCCAACCCTTTTAGCCAGCTGATCTTCCATAGCATTGGATTCTTCTTCTAACTGTGATTTTTCTTCATGAAGATCATGGATGCCTATAGCTATACACTTTGCCACTTCCATGGGAACTGTCTTCTGAAGATATTTGAGTGCACTCTGAAGATCATTCACTGTTTCAACTTCATCACAGCTAGGACAGGCTTTCTTCATCTTCTTGGCCTGTTTCTTCTTTCTATTTTTCTGAGTCTTGGCAGATATCTCCATTTGAGGCTGGTCACTCTTTTCCTCAAATCTGCACTTCATAAAGACTCCCTTGGATCTTTTAGAGGTAACCTCCCTCTGATACCAATTGAAGTGCCCAGATCAGTGTGAATCACTGAGAGGGGGAGGGGGTGAATCAGTGATCCCTTAAAACTTTTTACTAATTGATTCTTATCAATTAAACCTCTATGGCTGGTTAAAGCCTCGATCCACTCTTCTTGTATCTCTCAACCTTTCCCGGATAATGCAGTAATGAAAAGGCACAGGACACAAGGATTTACAAGGTTCGGCACCAAAGGCCTACATCCTTGCCATGCTCTCCAAGCATGGATTCTCCCATTATAATCTGTTAGTATTACAATGGTCGATACAGCTTCCCACCGTATCTCTCCTGAGTCCCACAGGAGGGTCTTTATACTGCGTCCCACAGTGTTACCAGAGTCCCACTGGCCTGCTCCAGAATCCCACTGAAGACTTCTTCTCCCTGAGTCCCACAGGGTCTTCTCCTGGCTCCTCGAGTCACACGAGTAGCTCTTCTTCACTTTAAGCTTCTTCAAGTATCCTCAGCAGTCTGGGATAAAGACTGCTGGCCTTGCTCTGTACCTCTGATCACTTGTGATGATCAGGATCTTCTCAATCTACTGAAAACTCAGACAACCATTCTCTTTAACTTCAGTCTGGCTCAGTCTCAGTTCACTTCAACTTCATGCACTGAATGCATGGAATCACAATATCTTCAAGATCTTCAAGTCTTGGACTCCTCAGATGCACACCACTGATTTAGCACTGTTCACGTGTGCACGTGCATGCATGCATGCATGCACTTTCCCTTTCCTCTTCTTGGTGTAGTAGACCCACAAAGGGTGTAATCACTTTTGAGCACACACCTACCTCTCAGACTTCACACACTTTATGCAATTAGCTTACACACTAGAATGTGTGTTATACTTTAGTGTGGATGTCCTCCCTTTTCTTCTTCTTGGTGTATACACACTTTTTAGTGCACACACCTAGGTTCGGCCACTTCTTTAATTTGCACACACAAATTCTTCATTTAGCATACACTTGTAGACTTGGCCTTCACTTGTTTAGCACACTCACTTCCTTGTTCTTTTAATCTTCTTCAAAGTGTGCACTTCACTTATGCACACACTTGGTTCTTCATTTTTCACACACAAGGGCTACAGCCTTCTTCTTCAAATGCACACACAAAGTATGGCCTTGTCTTGCTTACACCCACTGCCCTTAGGGTACTTAGCACACACAAGATGTGTTCCTCAATTTGGCACACACTCAAGGGCTACGACCACTTGTTGTTCTTTTTGCACACAAAGGCACAAAGCCTTGGCCTTCCTTCTTCACCTCTCACACACACAAAGTGTGGTCTTCCACTTCTTGTGCACACACTGCCCGTAGGTCCTCTTTTTGTTTTGCACACACAAAAGGTGTGGTCTTCACTTGATGCACACACAAATCTTGGTGTAGTTCTTCTTGTTTGCACAAGGCTACGGACTTTCTTTTCTTTTGCACACAAGGCACAAAGGCCTCGGCCTTCTATTCTTTCTTCTTGCACATACACTGCCCGTAGGGTCTCTTCTTCTTCACTTGGCACTCAAAGGGTGCAAGGGCTCGGACTTCTTCCTTCTTTACTGTGCACACACAAGAGGCAAGGCCTCGGGTCTTCTTGTTCACACCTACTGCCCAACTTGCGCAAAGGGGTGCGGCCCTCCTTCACTTCACAGCCGCGCTAATTCCACTGGCCGTGGGTCGCGCAAGCCACAAGGCGCGCAAGTGCAAGGCACAAGCCGCGGGTGTGCAAGCCTTCGAGCACGCAAGGAGCACGGCACAAGGGCGTGCAAGACCTCGGGTGCAAAGCACCTCGGGCTTCAACCGTGGGCGCGCAGAGTGTCGCGGCCCCGGGTTCTTCCTGCCGCGCAAGGATTAGCGCGCAGGGGTCTTCCCCTTTCTTCTTTCACGCAAGGAGTGCGCGAAAGGGACTCAGCCGCGCAAATGGTATTTGCGCGGGGCTTCGGCTTCGCGAGGCACAAGGTGCACGCGGGACTCCTCAAGGTTTCAGCAAGCTTCTTTGGAGCCTTGGGCTCTTCTTTTATAGGCGAAGAGGGCCTCGGTCTTCTGCGGAGAGATATCTTTCAAAACCCCGAAATCTTCGGATCTTCAAAATCTTTCCAAATCTTTATTTTTATCCTCTGTTTCACGCGGGTTCTTTATTTTTTCAGTTTTCTCCACGTGCATGCGTTTTCGAACGAATGCATGGCCTCTGTTTTGGCCATCCCATGCAAAACACGAACCACGTGGCCTTGGCAGCTTTGCTTGCCTCGGCCGACATCAAATTTCTCCACTGGTAGCATGCAAGCTTTTTTTAAAGCATGTATGGATTCGGTTTGAGGAGACGAACTCAACGGACACTTCATCTTCGGCAATGGTGGCCGGGATCTCAAAATCTTCATTCGGGAGGCGCCTGGTTCGAAGGAGGCTCGCGGGAATGTGCGGGGAGGCCTTCGGCTGAGCTCGACGAAGGAGACGAGCTCTCGGCCGTCGGATGCGGTGATCAAAAAGGCTTCGACGGCTTGGATCAGATCGGGGGCGCGGCAGATTAGATGATAGGTCCAGATCGAGCGCGCGATGAATCGTGCGGCTGGGATTTGTTCCCGGTGAAAATCCCGCGTCCCACATCGAATTCTCTCGCGGAATTTCCGCGGTTTATAACCCTGCCGCTCTCCGCTACCCCACAATTGAACTTCCTCCCTCCCGGTGTCGCCCCGCACCGGGTTCTTCTGCGGGCGCGCTCTGCGCCCACTCCTGCCACTCGGGCGCGCCACTGGCGCCCACTATGCGTGCCTTCGGGCGCGCGCGCTGCGCGGACTTCACCACCGCGTAGCTCGGGGCTTATACACGGCCCCCCTGCCTCTCGGGGGCTGGCCCCATGGGATCCCCTTGGGCGTGGTGACCTGGTCCCACATGTGCCTTGGGTTGAACCCTTAAGGCTGGCCTCCTTGGTGGCCTAATTTTTTGGCAAAGTAAATATAGGGTACTTTGTATAAAAACAAAGTAACCACATACATAATTTGAAATGCCAAGAGCCATTCCAAGCCTTCTCCTCTAGGCCATGTCTTCTCTCTTCTTCTTAGGAATTCATCAATCCTCCTCTCATGTGATCTTCACTTAGGATATCGAATTCCTGAAGGTTCTTCATCAACCGAGCTCTTGCATCAACATGAATTCTCCAATGTGCTTCATTGATCTAATCAGAGACCAAGTTGGATCACTTCCAATTCACATGCACTAGGAGTTAGTACATGGACTTCTTTAATCCACTTCATCCACTTAGTACTTGTGGATGGAACTTCTTTCAACTCCTCATGCATTGTCACTACAATGCATGGTCTTCAAACAATGTTGTGACATTGTATCATCATGATACAAGTTCTATGAACTTAAAGATCAGCTCATCAATCGTCTGATTTTCTTAGAGAATGTTTCAACCATCATCTCCTATGTCACTTAGTGAATCTCCTAAGTGACATGCCTCTTAGTACTATGGCCATTCTCTTTTCATCACCATCACCATCACACCCTTTGGCATTCACATCTTGACTCCTTGACATCCATTCAATCCAAGACAACTTCATGCCTCATTGACAACAAATGCAACACATTGCACTTCAATCTCCCCCTTTGTATTTGTTGTCAATACACTCCTTCAGCACATATGAATGGGTCAATATGTGTGCCAATATTTTCTCCCCCTTATTGGCAATCAAATGCAAAGGTGTGGTGTGGTTCTGTTTCAAAAATCTCTTCCTCCCTTTGAAAAGTATTTTCTTGAAAAACACTGAGAGAGGGATGATGTCACATGTTCTCTTTAGCAAAGAACCTTTAGTAAATCAGCTCTAAGTCTACTTGGGCTAACCCGGTGTAGAAAACAAGAGTGATGTAACCAAGGAACTCAATGATGTCCAACATTCACTATACATGTGAGATCATGCTTAGGGGATTGAAATTTTTCAGATATAACAATGAATTTGCTAAATCCTGCACAACTTCACAAAACTCATTAGAAAGTTCAGGTGCAAAGATAAAGCTCCCCCTTTCATCCATTTGTCTTCAATCCATACTCCCCCTTAATTGACAAGATAAACTCAATTAAGAAACAAGGGATGAAAGCATGATTGGAATACCTTCACTTTCTCAAGATGATATTAATTTTAGAACATCATCTTCTCCAGATTGGCTCCCCCTCAAGGGGTGCACTCCATTCCTTCCAAACCATCCTCCAGTTGAGAATGATCATCATCTTCAATTCCCTGCATTGTTAGCACATGTAAATACCAATGTATAAGGGAATAAGATGGAACCTCCTTGGTTCATCAATGTGAACAACAAGGTTGAGAAGATTCTCTCAACCGAGATGTCCCATTTTCACCAGTCTTCACACTTGCACATTTGATCTTCATTGATGATTGTGCTGGTGTGGTTCTCAAAACATCTTCTTGTGAAATATTTTTCTTCCCTCTTTCCTTAGCAATTGCCAGAACGTCATCTTCAGCTCTTTTCAGATCTTTGGCAAGTTGCAACTGATTTGGCCATATGACTAGTAAGTCACTTGGAAGTGTGGCCTCAGTTTTGGAAATTCCACATGGTTCTTTTGATGCTGTCAAGCTACCTCTCTTAGGCAACTTGTTTTCAATCACTCCCTTCTGCTTCTTCTGGATTGATTGTCTGTTTGAGTTCAGTTGGCTTCTTTTGAATTTCATGGCTTCTTTACAAAGATCCATGATATGTCCTTTCTTTCCACAGTAGAAGCATGTCTTCTTGGTGGTCCTACTGGATGACTCACCCTTCTTGGACTTAGACTCCAAGGTCTTCTCTTCCTTTTTCATAACCTTCTTGGGAGCATTGTCACCTTTCATCTTGCTTCCCAAGGATTCTCTCTGAGCCAGGTTCTGTGATCTTTTCTTCTTTTGAGCTCTGGATACAGTTGGAGACTGACATGTATCTTTTTGACCACTTTTGCAACCATCCCAGATGTTGTCAAGTAATCCAAATCTATTTGTAGTAAACAGATGTCTCTGGACCTGTGGATGTTGCTTCCTTCCTTCTGGTTTGCTCCCCCTTGGCATGGGCTTCCTCTGTGCTTTGGCATTCAGTGGATTGTACCAACAATCCTTTGTACAATGCCCATACTTGTTACAACACCAGCATTGTCCCACGAATCTTGACCTCTTCAGTCCTTCTGATTGTAGGGTACATTTCTTGACCTGTTGTGCTGTTTCAGGAGAGCTCTGCTTCTTTACTGTCTTCATCCATATTTGTTTGGAATTATTTTTCCATCCTGCACTTTTTGTGGAAACACAATTAGAAGCATCAGTACAAGATGGTATGGATGGTACCTTCTTTTTAGAAGATGTTGCCCTTTCATTAGAGGATGTCTTTCTTGTAGAATCATCCTGCTCAATGCATACTTGAGTAGCAACATTTCTTCTTTCAGCTGACTGGGAGGCTTCAGCTTTGGGTGATTTTAGATTTTTCAATATCACCTCCAGTTCTAAACACTTCATGTTGAGGGAGTTCTTCTCATCCTCAACTGTTCTTAGCCTTCCTTCCCATTTCTCTTCCAGCTGTTTCATCTGGTCTTCATGCACCTTCTTCATTTCAAGCAATGAGTTGTCAAGCTCCTTCACCCTTTTTACTTTGTCTTCAAGTTGAGCATCTTTAACAACCATTGATACTCTATGCCTCTTTTCCAGTGCATGGAAAACATCTTTGACTAATATCAAAAATATTTCTTTCTCAGAACATCTCCTTTGCAATTCTTCACAGGTATCTTCATATCTTTCATTGCAAAGAGATACTGTTTCATCTTTGGCATTTACCAGCTTTCTGAGAGTGTTGGTTATGCCAACCCTTTTAGCCAGCTGATCTTCCATAGCATTGGCTTCTTCTTCTAACTGTGATTTTTCTTCATGAAGATCATGGATGCCTGTAGCTATACACTTTGCCACTTCCATGGGAACTGTCTTCTGAAGATATTTGAGTGCACTCTGAAGATCATTCACTGTTTCAACTTCATCACAGCTAGGACAGGCTTTCTTCATCTTCTTGGCCTGTTTCTTCTTTCTATTTTTCTGAGTCTTGGCAGATATCTCCATTTGAGGCTGGTCACTCTTTTCCTCAAATCTGCACTTCATAAAGACTCCCTTGGATCTTTTAGAGGTAACCTCCCTCTGATACCAATTGAAGTGCCCAGATCAGTGTGAATCACTGAGAGGGGGAGGGGGTGAATCAGTGATCCCTTAAAACTTTTTACTAATTGATTCTTATCAATTAAACCTCTATGGCTGGTTAAAGCCTCGATCCACTCTTCTTGTATCTCTCAACCTTTCCCGGATAATGCAGTAATGAAAAGGCACAGGACACAAGGATTTACAAGGTTCGGCACCAAAGGCCTACATCCTTGCCATGCTCTCCAAGCATGGATTCTCCCATTATAATCTGTTAGTATTACAATGGTCGATACAGCTTCCCACCGTATCTCTCCTGAGTCCCACAGGAGGGTCTTTATACTGCGTCCCACAGTGTTACCAGAGTCCCACTGGCCTGCTCCAGAATCCCACTGAAGACTTCTTCTCCCTGAGTCCCACAGGGTCTTCTCCTGGCTCCTCGAGTCACACGAGTAGCTCTTCTTTACTTTAAGCTTCTTCAAGTATCCTCAGCAGTCTGGGATAAAGACTGCTGGCCTTGCTCTGTACCTCTGATCACTTGTGATGATCAGGATCTTCTCAATCTACTGAAAACTCAGACAACCATTCTCTTTAACTTCAGTCTGGCTCAGTCTCAGTTCACTTCAACTTCATGCACTGAATGCATGGCATCACAATATCTTCAAGATCTTCAAGTCTTGGACTCCTCAGATGCACACCACTGATTTAGCACTGTTCACGTGTGCACGTGCATGCATGCATGCATGCACTTTCCCTTTCCTCTTCTTGGTGCAGTAGACCCACAAAGGGTGTAATCACTTTTGAGCACACACCTACCTCTCAGACTTCACACACTTTATGAAATTAGCTTACACACTAGAATGTGTGTTATACTTTAGTGTGGATGTCCTCCCTTTTCTTCTTCTTGGTGTATACACACTTTTTAGTGCACACACCTAGGTTCGGCCACTTCTTTAATTTGCACACACAAATTCTTCATTTAGCATACACTTGTAGACTTGGCCTTCACTTGTTTAGCACACTCACTTCCTTGTTCTTTTAATCTTCTTCAAAGTGTGCACTTCACTTATGCACACACTTGGTTCTTCATTTTTCACACACAAGGGCTACAGCCTTCTTCTTCAAATGCACACACAAAGTATGGCCTTGTCTTGCTTACACCCACTGCCCTTAGGGTACTTAGCACACACAAGATGTGTTCCTCAATTTGGCACACACTCAAGGGCTACGGCCACTTGTTGTTCTTTTTGCACACAAAGGCACAAAGCCTTGGCCTTCCTTCTTCACCTCTCACACACACAAAGTGTGGTCTTCCACTTCTTGTGCACACACTGCCCGTAGGTCCTCTTTTTGTTTTGCACACACAAAAGGTGTGGTCTTCACTTGATGCACACACAAATCTTGGTGTAGTTCTTCTTGTTTGCACAAGGCTACGGCCTTTCTTTTCTTTTGCACACAAGGCACAAAGGCCTCGGCCTTCTATTCTTTCTTCTTGCACATACACTGCCCATAGGGTCTCTTCTTCTTCACTTGGCACTCAAAGGGTGCAAGGGCTCGGCCTTCTTCCTTCTTTACTGTGCACACACAAGAGGCAAGGCCTCGGGTCTTCTTGTTCACACCTACTGCCCAACTTGCGCAAAGGGGTGCGGCCCTCCTTCACTTCACAGCCGCGCTAATTCCACTGGCCGTGGGTCGCGCAAGCCACAAGGCGCGCAAGTGCAAGGCACAAGCCGCGGGTGTGCAAGCCTTCGAGCACGCAAGGAGCACGGCACAAGGGCGTGCAAGACCTCGGGTGCAAAGCACCTCGGGCTTCAACCGTGGGCGCGCAGAGTGTCGCGGCCCCGGGTTCTTCCTGCCGCGCAAGGATTAGCGCGCAGGGGTCTTCCCCTTTCTTCTTTCACGCAAGGAGTGCGCGAAAGGGACTCAGCCGCGCAAATGGTATTTGCGCGGGGCTTCGGCTTCGCGAGGCACAAGGTGCACGCGGGACTCCTCAAGGTTTCAGCAAGCTTCTTTGGAGCCTTGGGCTCTTCTTTTATAGGCGAAGAGGGCCTCGGTCTTCTGCGGAGAGATATCTTTCAAAACCCCGAAATCTTCGGATCTTCAAAATCTTTCCAAATCTTTATTTTTATCCTCTATTTCACGCGGGTTCTTTATTTTTTCAGTTTTCTCCACGTGCATGCGTTTTCGAACGAATGCATGGCCTCTGTTTTGGCCATCCCATGCAAAACACGAACCACGTGGCCTTGGCAGCTTTGCTTGCCTCGGCCGACATCAAATTTCTCCACTGGTAGCATGCAAGCTTTTTTTAAAGCATGTATGGATTCGGTTTGAGGAGACGAACTCAACGGACACTTCATCTTCGGCAATGGTGGCCGGGATCTCAAAATCTTCATTCGGGAGGCGCCTGGTTCGAAGGAGGCTCGCGGGAATGTGCGGGGAGGCCTTCGGCTGAGCTCGACGAAGGAGACGAGCTCTCGGCCGTCGGATGCGGTGATCAAAAAGGCTTCGACGGCTTGGATCAGATCGGGGGCGCGGCGGATTAGATGATCGGTCCAGATCGAGCGCGCGATGAATCGTGCGGCTGGGATTTGTTCCCGGTGAAAATCCCGCGTCCCACATCGAATTCTCTCGCGGAATTTCCGCGGTTTATAACCCTGCCGCTCTCCGCTACCCCACAATTGAACTTCCTCCCTCCCGGTGCCGCCCCGCACCGGGTTCTTCTGCGGGCGCGCTCTACGCCCACTCCTGCCACTCGGGCGCGCCACTGGCGCCCACTATGCGTGCCTTCGGGCGCGCGCGCTGCGCGGACTTCACCACCGCGTAGCTCGGGGATTATACACGCCCCCCTGCCTCTCGGGGGCTGGCCCCATGGGATCCCCTTGGGCGTGGTGACCTGGTCCCACATGTGCCTTGGGTTGAACCCTTAAGGCTGGCCTCCTTGGTGGCCTAATTTTTTGGCAAAGTAAATATAGGGTACTTTGTATAAAAACAAAGTAACCACATACATAATTTGAAATGCCAAGAGCCATTCCAAGCCTTCTCCTCTAGGCCATGTCTTCTCTCTTCTTCTTAGGAATTCATCAATCCTCCTCTCATGTGATCTTCACTTAGGATATCGAATTCCCGAAGGTTCTTCATCAACCGAGCTCTTGCATCAACATGAATTCTCCAATGTGCTTCATTGATCTAATCAGAGACCAAGTTGGATCACTTCCAATTCACATGCACTAGGAGTTAGTACATGGACTTCTTTAATCCACTTCATCCACTTAGTACTTGTGGATGGAACTTCTTTCAACTCCTCATGCATTGTCACTACAATGCATGGTCTTCAAACAATGTTGTGACATTGTATCATCATGATACAAGTTCTATGAACTTAAAGATCAGCTCATCAATCGTCTGATTTTCTTAGAGAATGTTTCAACCATCATCTCCTATGTCACTTAGTGAATCTCCTAAGTGACATGCCTCTTAGTACTATGTCCATTCTCTTTTCATCACCATCACCATCACACCCTTTGGCATTCACATCTTGACTCCTTGACATCCATTCAATCCAAGACAACTTCATGCCTCATTGACAACAAATGCAACACATTGCACTTCATATAATTATATGTTTCATTGAAATTTGTGTTATATATTTATATTTATTATACATTTCTTAAACGAGTATGATGAGACACAAGACAGAAGGTAATGTAATTTCTTCTCAGTTTTTTATTTTCATGTGATACATGCTATGTTTGCCACTCTTCACTTTTGTGTGGTGTACATACTGCACATGATTTTATTCAATGTATATTAACAAGTATTATGGTTATTAAAATATACTTTTTATTAACTTTAACTCAAGGGGTTTATGTTTGAAAAGATACTAAATCGGTAGAAATGTTTTGTCCCAATTTTCATTCTTTGAGAATAATGTTTTGTTATGTGGCTAAACATTTTTTCGAGGTTCATATACTTCCATTTTACATATTTTATCATTAATATAATTATTTTCATGATATTTTAATAATTAAGTAATTTACTTTTATTACATGGATATTATAATCCTATGTTACCAAGTTATAATTTTTTTTGAGTTAATCTCAACAAATTTTGATATTGTTTACATTTATTCTTTAATTAATGAATTATATTTCTATGTATTTCAAAAAATTAATGAATATTCTTATCCTATTATTATTAATACTTTATTAGTGTATTGGTGCCGTTTTATACTCTTTGGTACATATGATATGCAATAATGTCTTTTTTGGAAACCCCGACTTTACCCTCTCTTCCGTCTTAAATATATGTTCCATCAATACAATGTTATCTAAAAATGGTTTCCCAGATTATTCTACTAATATACAAAGAGAATGAAAATAATGTTTTCCATTTCTGACTATTACTAACACTTCCAAATAATTTTTCTTATTGCTTTCCTAAAGAGAGTATTTTCTATCACTTTTATCGTGCTAAAGGAATGTACTTTTTACCATATATGACATGTACAAATTATAAATTGTAAATAATTTAAATATTTCTTTCGATCAGTAAAGGTTTATTAATTACTTTTTAAAATTTATATTCAAGGAAATTGTTAAAATAAAGTTTTAAAACATATTTTATAAGTCTTCAAGGAAAATGGTTTTCAAAAAATTTTCAATCTTCTTTTATAAGTTTTCAAGGAATGTTGTTTTAAAAAAATATCTAGATTATTTTATAAGTTTTCAATGATAATTGTTTTAAAAATTTATTCAAGCCTCATTCATATTTTTTCATAAATTTTTAAATATATGTTTTTCAAAACATTTTGAATATTTATTTATATGTTGAAGAATTATTTTGATTAAAATAAATTTATAAAATTTTGTGAAACTTATTTTTAAGCATTTAATGAAAAAAGGATTCCAAGATGACTTCAAATATTCAATATTATTTTTCAATAAATTTCCATAGAAAATTATTTTTAAATGATTTTCATTATTTTAAATCATTTTTCAAAAAACAAAATATATTTTCTTCAAGAAATTTTTTTGGAAGATATTTCAAAATTATTTTCCATCTAAAATTTCATTTGTTGATCTTACACATTCCCTTTTATGAAATTAACTAATGGTTCCATTATAATTTTATGTATGATTGGGTTATGATAAATTTTATATCCTTTCTCGAAACCCGTTTCTTTTTTATAGGATATATGCTTTTCAAACTAGCTTCTTTTCACAGGTAATGTTTATGATCATATTATTATGAAACCTATATCTTCTCATAATTTATGTTAAGATGACATGTTTATAATACCCATTTCATTTCATGGGTTATGATATAATTATTTATTATCTTCTAGAACAGGTATTTATGATTTTATTATGATACTGGTGAGACCTCTATCTCCGTCCAATGCATTGGGTAAATATTTATATCTCATGAGATACACTAATATGTTAATGGTGCTGAACCTTAACTACTAATATGGAAATGTGAGTGAACTATGACTTCCATGATGGTATGAGGAATAAACTCAAGATACTAAAATATCTATGGGAGTGAACCATGACTACCAAGATGGTATGAAGAGTGAACTCTTAATACTTATATGGACATTGGAGTGAACCATCAATATCAAGATGGTAGGGGGAGTGAAAGCATGATACTAATACAGACATGGTAGTAAACCATGAATTCCAACATTGTATGAGGAGTGAACTCATGCAACTAAGATAAACAGGGGAGTAAACCATGACTATGAATATGGTATGTATATTGAACCCATACTACCAAGATGGCCTTGGTAGTGATGCCTTGACTACTATTAATGAACCTGATTAAATGTTCATAATGTTATGCATAGATTTAGTTTCATGACCATTAGCTTATATGGGTGCCTGATATCATGTCTTTAACCTAATTAGTGAACTTGTTACTACTTATACAAGATTTCAATATTATATTGTTATTTATATACAACAATTTCAAATTTTATTCCTATTTTATGTTTTACTGGCTTATGTTAACTATTTCCATATGATTCATGTCTTAAGAACTGATAATCTATATTATGATCTCTGATATGCATGGTATGATCTTCAAATTTTATTCTCATGTTCCATACCCTTTTTTTATGTTAGGCTAATGTTTTTTCATTATTTACCCTTATTGAGTATCTAAGATCACCCCTTTCTTCTGTTTCCTTTCACATGTTATGAATAATCGGTTTATGTAATAGAACTAATGGTGTAGACCCATATGGGAGATGCTAAAGATCTTTCACTAGGATAGAAGTTTTTGATTCCATGTATCTAAATACACTAAACTATTATGGTCCTCAGAAGTGTATTTTTTTAAATATACTAAATTTTCATCAAAGATGATGTAATATCCATGTATGTTAATGTTGTGTTGTTATATACAAGAACTAACAACTAATGACAAAACCAATTATATTGAGTCGGTGGATCCTATAATCAAATGGGTTTTTATTTTCCCATTTAATATATTTCAATTCATAAATTTGGAAATATAGATTCATATTTGTTTATTCTTTACCCATAGTAGTATTTATGTATCAAGTGGTTTTCATGAAATGTTTCTGGTCATCCTAAATACCCCCCATACTGTGCTTTTAGAATCCTTTGAATGCCAATATATGTAGTCGTAAAAAAGAGGTTCTAGGATTAATCATCTGGATAGTATCATGAAATTTAAGAATAGGAAAATCATGAGAATGTGATTTTTTCAAAATTTACCATATTAAATTTAAATTAAAAAATACTCCTAAATTTTTTGAATTTAATCAATAAAAGTTATCTAATAATGTTTTTGAAAAAAAGGTTCTAGATTTGGATGTAGTGGACATGTCTCTATTTTCTATTAATGGTATTAAATTATCATGAAATCATTGGATTTTTTTCATCACCTTTTTAATACAATAATATATTGTGAAATATTATTCCCCAAAATAAATTTATTTCCTTTGATAGATTTAATTAAACACAACATTGATTTTTAAAAAACTATTATATACTGTTAATGTTTTTATATAAAAATGATGATTATAAAATATCCATTAAACTATAATGTATAAATAAGAATAAACATACTTTTTATATTATGTATAATGGTTGTGTATAATTGAAACATATTAATAAAATTGTATATATGTTTCAATAAAATACTTATATTTTTCAAAAAAATTATTTTCCTACAAAATTTTTTATTTAATTTAGTTAAAAAACTAAAAGTTATTTTTTTCCAAATTTAGAAATTATATTTCAAAAAAATAAATATTTATAAATTATAATTAAATGAATTTTTATGAATTTTAGTAAAATACTAACTTTTATATTAACAATAGAGAAAAAATAATTTTTATCAACAAATATATTTTCTTTTAAAATTGTAAAAGGTCTATTTTTTTTTCTAATGGTTCAAAAATTATTTTTAGGTTAATTATATTTTTATTTATCAATATTATTTCATTGGGATCAATTTCATCTTAAATTTTAAAATTAAAACATTCTGTACTTATGAAAATATTCTTTATAGAAAATTGTTTTACTTCACTTATTCAGGGATTATTTTAAATTAAAAATTTACACTTAATTAAATAGAATTGAAAATATGGACTCCATATTTTGAATTAGAATATTTAATATTATTTAGTAATTCCAAATTAATTATTGGTCAGAATGAATCGTAAAAGCAATAAATATTAATTACCACTGTTATGGTTAAAACAGGTTTACCGTGAGGAAAAACTAAAAAGACAAGGGGTAAAATGAATTTTAAACTTGTTAAAATCCCATTTAATGGCTATATTTCCACCTTATATAACATAAATTTTTATAATTATCCATCTTAAATCCTTTGGTAATGTTTAAAAAGTGGGTAGAGAATGTAATTTTCAAAAAAATCAAAATTTGTCTTCTCTGCCACTTACATAATTAAAGACTCTCTCCTCTAATGTTTACACTTAAAAACATTTAGTTTATATAATACCTAAAAACTATAATTATTTACTTCCCAATACTATTTAATGAGGCCTTGGGTTGATTAGGAAACCCTCATGTGATGTATTGAAGTCTAAACCAAATGTGTCTCTCCAAAGAAGAGGAATATTCTTTAACCATGCATTTTTGTTTTATTTCTTTACAAATCATTAAAATAATTTTAAAAAAATGTGATATAATATCATATTTGTATCTTATATTCTGAGATGTAATTATGTTAAATTAATGAAATACATCTATCTATACTTCCATCAATTGTTAAACAAAATATTCTGTCATATATATGGCGAACTACCGCCATGCGATCCAATGCAATTCATTCTCCATCGTAACCAATAATAGATGAAGATGATGATATATTTAATATATATATATGAAATTTACCAAATAATTATAGTTTTTAAATTATAATATCCCTTAAAAATTCTTAATTTCAATTCTACAGGAATATGATAATGTCTCTCATGTGTATGGATGACTTTTGTCTTGCGTAGCGAAGTGATTCTTTTCCCAATTACACCTTATATGGAAAAACAAAATGATCAGATTGATGTAAATATATGATATAAATTAAATATGAAACCATTTTCTAATGTTAACATTTTCTACCTATGTTTTATTTCATCCATCAATTAAATAGAAATAACATTCATACATTCGTACAACCTTCAAACTCCATGAACTATGTAATTCACATCCTATCTATAAATTTAATAGATTAATCTAAAAAATATATTGAATAAATATTATTTTAATATCATGGATAAGATAAATTATATTGTTTAATAATTATCAAAATATATTTACCAAAAATTCGAAACAAAAACATACACAAAAAATGAATCATTTTTTACCGAAATCATGGTTTTAACAAGGAATAGTCAAAAAATAAATAATAAAAGGGACTAAGTAAATAATATATATAGTGATATATATAATTTTTAATTTTTAATATATGTATAATAATATTATATTAATTTTAAATGAGGTTCCACGGTGTACAATGGAAGTTGAGGGTGAGGTAAGATATTTTTGTCTCACATTAATTTTTGTGGGACACAAGCCTTACACACAACTTATTGTGTGTGTATATACAACCCATGAATGAATTTTATTATTATCATTATAAAATTATGGAAGAAATTTTTTAATATAATTATCTTTATTCAATGGGGATTATTATTAAAATGATAATAAAGTGGTAAATGGTGTTATAAAACAATCATGTTGTATATCAGGATTATTTATAATTATGTCTCTGATGATAAAATATTATCATGGATATCTAATGAAGTTTATGAATATTAATATACTAGGTTGATTTCATTAAATTCAATGTTTTAATTTCAATTCTTTCTAATTTATGTACTAATGGTTCTAATATAAATATGTTATGTAAAATGTGAATATATTTATCTCATTGGTTAAAAATCATTTATCTTCCAGGTCCATGTTTTCTATAAATATTTCAAATAAATTTTTATCATTTTCCACTTATTTTTTAAATAAAATTTTACCCATGTTTTATTTTTCACTAAATGATTTATAATTACTCTTATTTTACTTTTATGAATTGGGTTTTTGTATATTTTATCAAAAATGTTAAGGGAATAAATGTTTTAACATTATTATATGGATGGTATTTACCACCATCACGACCAATAAATTATTATATTCTTCCTTTATAATTCCTAAAGGCTAATTTCAATGAAAATTGTTGCCAGTATATTTGATCCATTCTAATATTTTAAATATGTTATTTAAAATGAAAAGATATTTTCTTAAAGAAGTAAAATGATCTTTTATATAATTTCTATTAAATAATGGAAAAACATTAATGTTGATTATAATGTACAACAGATATGATCCAATGGTACTATATATATTCATTATTTAAATCTATTTATGATTTTGACAAAAAAATTATGAAGCACATTCCTTTTATATGTTTTATGATACAATGAATTCATGCAATGTTTGTGAAACCTATTTCTTTTTCATGGGTTACGCTTCGGTGGAATTTTTTTTAAACACATTTCATTTTTATCAGGTACGACAAGATGAATGTTTTATGATCTTGAGAAACAGAAATAATGATTATAAGATAAGTGGGACCTATATATACCACTAACACATTTGGTATGATTTTATATATCATGTGATAATGATGGGAAACAAGCCTATGTTCTTGATAATCTATTGGAAACATGTCGATGATCTTGATCTATTATGGGAAACAAGATGTTGTTCTCGGTTCAATATGGGAATATTGTGATGATTCATGTGTTTTTATGAAATGGGAAACTAGTTTTTGTTCCTCATTGGATATGATTTAATGGTATTTGATGATTACCTTGACATATGAAATGGTTATTATACACATGATGATACCACAATTATGTTATGAATATATGGTTCATTATTTTCTTATAATGTTTTTTCATTATAATATTTCGGGTATTTTCAATTGATAATGTCTTATTCTATGTATCATTATTATGATCGATAATTGTTTGGGTATATTTTTTTATTATATTATAATAATATCTACCGTTATTCATAACTTATGATTTCATATGATCATTAATTGGTATATTACATGTTTACCCTTACTAAGAATATGATCTAACACTTTATTAGGTTTCCCTTCCCCATGTTATAAATAATGTACTATATTGGGAATTTATATAAATAGCACTAAATGGGATGATATTTAAAGGTAATATTAAATACCATTCATGAAATAATAATATTGTGTAACTAATCTCAAATGACAGTAAATGTTTAGGATTCTCTAGTATATATTTTTTAATGTTATGATTTTTTTCATATTAAAATGTGATATATATATATATATATATGAAAATATTTGGTTATTATATATGGTATAATCATGAATTATTTGTTATTATTTATAAACTAGGATAATAAAACATTAGTGATGTACCTTGGTATTTGTGTAAGGATATTTCTTAGAATATACATTAGGATAATTCCTAGGATAAATCCATGTTTATAAAAATGTTCAATTTTTTTTATAAAGGATAATGTGAGTGGTTTACATGAAATTATATACCTATCTAGATACTAAAAATGAGTTTTTCAATAGCATAATTGTACCTATGAATAATATCTCTAACATGTATGCATCGAGTTGGACTTGATTATCATCTGTATCACAAAAAGGGCCTTGCTACACACATGGTTTGACACCCCCTAGGGATATATATAGGAAACTCACAATCTCTTTACAAACCATCATGAAGGATTTGAATACATACCATTAATGAGATATTTTCTGACTAATATGTCATATATTATAATGACGGTCCCATTATTTAGGTATTCTATGAGTGATTTTTCATGATTATATCACTCCATAATACGATTATCATTTCTAAAACTATGTTTTTTCATTTTTAAAATGGATATAACCCAATGAAACCATTTTAATGCTAAATGTGACAAACAATGAAATGATTTTCCCCCAAAGAAAGAAAATTTATATGATCTTTAATGAAAAATATTATTTCTATAATCGTACAACATTCTCAATCTATGAATCACATTGAGATTCAAAATAAGAAATAGTGGTACCAATATTTTGTTGAGTCAATAAGGATGACACTCTCAAATTCTTTTAGTAGTTCTATAGATCCACTTTTTTTCGAGTGAGGAATTAGTACCACTAAATTGATATTTTCCATTATCTTATATTTCTAGTGTGAAAATTTTATGTTGGAATATTATCATTTGGAATGTGAAGCATATCCTTAGTGGAATCTTATCAATAATGCAACGGAACATGAATAGATTGACTCTATGGACTGTGGTGAGTTTAATATTTAGTTTTTCAATAAGTAAATTCATCATATTATTTTTATAAATATTGAGAATGGATTAATTGAACTAAAAAATTCATTTAGAATCTATTAGTACCTATGTGTTAAATTTTAACAGACTTGTGAGTTATGCTTCATGTATGATCATCCTATTTGAATACATGGTTGATTAGTTATTCATTGGCTAAAACTATGTCCCAAAAAGCAGAAAAACTAAAAGATTTATTAGTTGATATAAAAGAATCGATCTATGTGCACTCATTTTGGAAATTTAAATTTAAGATTCTCACTATTCCCAAGTATTTGACAATAAAAGGAATAATAGGCCTCATGAAAACTCAAATAAATAACATTGTGGAATTAAATTACAACCATATACGTGAAAAAAAAACATAGAAACAAATCAAGGTAATTACATGAATATAATTGTGTGTGATGTAACAATATAAGGGTGATTTATATGTCTTTTGTATTTTAAAAGGTAATCAATGGTCCATTTATCACGGTTTAAGAGAAGATGAAACCCAGTAATGGTCCACCCAATCTCTAGTGTTTCAAATCAAATGAGTATGAGAATTATGATAAACCATTATATAATATAAAGCTCAATGAATATTAATTATTAACAACTGATTATTCTGTGAGTAAATGGAAAATAACTTGCAATCATTATTTCTATTGTAAGGTATGATAATGTATATGTTAATGGTAGAGTTTCATCCACTATAAAAATTATAATTTATTGTTTGATTTTGGATCTTACTTGGTCACTTATATAGGAATATTTTGATAAGGTTATCAATTTAAATCATTAATGATTATATTTTTAATAAGTAGTGAGAAATCCTATTTGTATGATGATCACATCTCAAGTCTATGATTATTCACCAGTTTATAACTTTGGTAATGTGCTACATAAAAATGATGTCATTTTCCATAATCCATTCATCCATTACAATTAAAGTAATGTAACATTTGATATTCCAAATCAACATTTGATCATCCATAATTTTGACATTAAATATAAAAATCTATTAGAGACAACATCAATTGTGTCTGTTTGGGTTCTCATTCAATATGGGAGTTTCTCTCAGATGGTTTTGGAGAAACACAACATCAAATATTTTCTTATTATTTGGGAGTTGGTGATATATTTATAGAATAGATTCTGAGTCTTCCACCAAAATGTGATAATTACTTCACAATAAAACCCATACCTATTTCCACACCTATTGCAAATACCTATTATAGAATGGACTCAATTAAGTTTCTCAAATTACAGTAGAAACTCTATGAGAATTTGAAAATGGGATTAATTCAACCACGAGTGTCAACTTGGGGTGAAACTGTTATTTGTTTAAGAATAAATATGGATCAATGTGACTCTACATTGATTATCGGGATCTAAATAGGATCACAATTAAGAAAAAGTATCCACTACCCCATATTGAGGACTTGTTTGATCAAATTTTCATATCACAATAATTTTTCATTAATTAATTTCATTATAGATACTATCAAATCCAGGTCCCAGAAGGAGGATATAACCAATAAAACATTTCATAAATTGTTTGAAAACTATGATAATATAGTTATTCTATTCAGTCTTACTTGTCCCCCCTTATGTTTACTGATTCAATGAATCGTGTCTTTACTGACTACCTTGACCATTTTTTTCTTTTATTTATAAGTGATATTTTTATTTATTCGAAGGGAATATACGAGAATATAGATAACATGATAATTGTGAATAAATCTTTATGAAATGACTAAATATATCAAAATTTTAGAAAGTGTAAATTTTGGACAAATAAGGTTGAATTTGGGTCATATATTCTAAAAAATGTATATTTCTCTTGATCTAACAAATATGAATGATATTAAACATTTCCCCAACCAACTATAGTGATTGATAAACATGGTTCTCTTATTTTCTATGGATATTATAAATAGATATAGGATAACTTATTTGGACTAAATAATCGACTCACCATGATAACTTGGAAGTGAACCAAGTTTCTACGGATATATGAATGTGATGAAATTTTTAGGGAACTAAGAAAGGATTATTTAGTACACTTTTTCGTACATTAATATAAAATTGATAAGGCCATGTAATCTATAGTGATGAATAAATTAAATTTTTGAGATGAGTTCTCATGAACAAATATTTGGTGATCTCTTATTACTCATGATAAAGGAAGGATCATGATAGAAATAAAAAAATCATGATTTGGATTTAGGTAAGTTAAATTTTATTAAAAAAATGTGGAGGTATTATTTTTATAGACCAAATTTTTGTTATTTAAAAAGTTCAAAATATTATAAAGTATATATTCAAAAATAAGGTGTTGAATTTGTGTCCTAGAAGATTGGTAGAGCTAATTAATGATTATGATTTCTCAATACATTTCCTCCCTAGGACAGTGAACATGTAGTTAAATTCATTGAGTGGACATAATCATGCTATATTTTTTATACATAGGATCATAAAACATCCAATATTTATGGATTTTAAAAGTACATATATTGAAATTCTTTTTGAAGGGGGGAAATATAAAATTTCTCAAATAAGTGTTCCACCATCTTTATATCTATGGATGAACGCGAAACAAATGGATGATATAGAGTAATAAAAGAAGGTGATAAATTTTCATGTGTCCAAATTTTATTGTGATGGAATTGTAAGGTTTAAGAACAATTTTTATGTTTCTTCAAAACCAAAATTGAAGAATGTTCCATACATAAATTCAAGATAGTGATGTTAAATGAGTTTTATAGTTCTTTATTCTCAATTCATTTTGTATATAATAATATGTATAGATATTAGAATGAGTAATTCTTGTGGGATGTAAATAAGATATGTATCATAATGTTTTTTAACTAGGTTCTTGGTATGCAATCATATTACTGTCGAGAGACAAAATTATAGGGGGATTTTATTACAATTAACCACAATAGAAAGGGAATGGAAAAAAATGATTTGTTCACCGGACTCTGAAAAACATTTAAAGGGAATAATGTTATATGTATTATAGTCAATTACGAAAAACAATTATCATAGTTCATCACTATCAAATAAGATTTCCATATTGATCATATAATCATAATATATATTAATGAAGTTGTAAGCTTACATGGTGCACCGCATTCTATTAAATCTGATCAATACCTAATGTTTTCCTCGATGTTATGGAAAAGTATTTATAAATATCTGGATATAAAGATGAGTTTCACCAATATGAGTCATCCTCATATATATTTTCAGTATGAGAAAAAAATTAAATCCATAAAGGATATGTTGAGATATATTTTTGTGTACTTCATGGGTGGTTGGTGTCAAATACTTCCTCGATATGTGTTTTCATACAATAATAACATACAATCAAGAATTCTGATGGTTTTTTATGAATAGTTCTATTGAAAGAAGTCTAAAAATACAATGAAATATGATGAATTTGAAGAAATAAACCCATTAGGACCTGATCTATCTAAACAAATGACAAATAAGGTCACTTCTATTTAGAAACATCCAAGGGAAAAAATGTTAGCACAACATTTATTTTTATAATCTATATCGTGATATGGAATTTTGATATGGTGATAGGGTGTTTGTATTAGTTTCTCCATAGAATAAGTTAATGACAATTTTATGTAAGGAAAAACTAATCCCTATGTATATCATTCCAATTTAAATTACTGACCCTATTATGATTGTAGATTATTGATTTCCAAATCCACCGACCCTCTCTCAAGATAATGATGTGTTCCATGTATCTCTCTGGAAGAAGGTCACACATGATACTAAACATATACTGAAATTATAGGCCATAAAACTAGAGAATGATATTTATTTTAAGAATTAATTGGTATATATTAGGGATCGAAGATGAAAAGTTCTATAAAATATGAAAACTCACATAGTCAATGCTTTTTAGAAAAACCACTAGCTTAAGAAAGCTATGTACGAACCTGAGAAAGTAATGAAAAAGGAGTATCCTTATTTTTATGTAGCAATGTGACAAAATTTTTAACGTAAAAATAATTTTATTTTTGTAGATTATAAAACAGTAATATTTAAATAATTATTATTTCTCTAAAATAAATTTAATTCATTTTCTAGCTTCCATTTTATTAAACAATTTGATTTAAAAAACCGTGATATACAGTTAATAATATTATTTAAACATGAACATTATTACCTAGATTTTGAACATGGTGGTATGAATTGGAATAACCAAATCTTAAATATTATGTATGATGGTTTATATAAGGAAAAAATATTGACAAAATAGTAACCACATTATAGTGAAATACTTATTTGTTTTTAAACTATTATATTTTAAAAAAAAGTGGTTGTATTAAATTTTTGAAAAAAACTAAATCAATTTGTTTCCACATTTAGAATTTTTTTAGAATAATCATAATTTTTCAAATATTCAATTCAAAAATTCCATTTTGTCAATATTTGATAATTTTCTAAAAAGATTAATTTTGAATGGGTCTTAGATAATATAGATTTATATTAATGTTTCTATTTCCATTTAAAAAATTTACATGTTTAAATTAATTTTAATATTTCATACAATTTAAATTATTTAAATTAAATATTTAAAAATAAAATTTATGTTATTTTAATCCATTTCATATGGATTTTTATTTTAAAACAATCAATACGTATGAAATTTTTCTCTTTGAAAAACTATTTTTTCATCGCATCTTCGAGTTTAATATTAATTAAAAATTTTGAAATTTTATAAAATTATTGTGTAAAAATCAGGTCAACATTTAGACTATTAATAATTAATATTATATAATAATTTTATTATTATTTTTCATCAAAAAAAATTATAAAAATAATAATAATTTTTTACTACAGTAAATGATAAAACAGATTTACTAGGGTGTTAATCCTAAAATATAATAAAAACGACAAATAAACTTAAAAAAATTAAATTTTATGACAATTTATTAACATTAAATAATATAAATTTTTTAATGATACATTTTTATCCTCTAACAGGTTTAATCATGGGTATACGTATTTATTTTCAAAAAATCTAAATGTATCATCTACCCCTCTTATAAAACCCACCCCTCTCTTTCCATTTCATACATCCAAATCTCAATGGATATACTAAAACCATAAAAATCCCAAAAATTACTTCTATATCCAATTAATATAATCATTTATTATTTATTTAACCCCCCATATGGAGGCTTTATGTATATAACTAAAGCGGTTCTCTAAAGAGGAGTTGTAGTCATTGACCCATCATTTTCATTTTTGTTATTCATTTAATATTTCAAATGTTATTGAAATAATATGATATAAAAACATACTCTTGTCCCATATATTTATACTATTCAATGTTAATTTCTTGACCTATATTCTTCTTTATTTCAATCCTAATAGTTTTTATTCTGTTAATCATGTATATACCAGACAACTACCTCAAAAACTGATGTAGTTTGTTCTTAATCACCGCCTTTCATGAATTAATATAATTATGGATTTATATTTATATGCAATTTATGAAATAATTGTACATTTTTTAATATAATATAACTTATACTTATAAAATTCCATTCTGTGGGAATTCTGTAACATTTCTTATATCTACAGCAGACTACCGCCTCATGATGCGATGTCATTTGTTCTTCACATATCTTAACATATAAGATTATATGTATAGTTTTAATGAATATATGTTATATATATGAAATAAAAATTACTATATAATGATAATATGTTATTTAACTTTAATTTAATACATTGATAAAATGTAAATAGGGTTCATGCGTACGTATGACTTACCGTCTCCATGAACCATACACCTCATTTTTTATATCGAAAAATAATTGATTTACATAAATGTAAATATATTAACTATATATATATATATATATTTAAATTAATTATTTTATGTAATTATTATCAAAATATATGTTATGAAAATACCAAATGAAAACATACAAAAAACTATAGAGTTATTACCCGAACTATGCATTTAATAATAATTTTTAAATAAATGCATAAAAAAGGGAAAAATTAATTAATATATGATATTATATATATCCTTTTACATATTTAATATATTTATAATAAACTTTTTTTATTATAAATTATTTCCCAATGTGTAATAAGGAATTCATGACTTTTTGTATGGGATTTTGGTCTCACATTTATTTTAGTAGGATAAAAGCCTTATACACCACATGTAAGTATTTTGGAGTATATAAAACACATGAATTACTTTTATGATTATTATCAAGAAATTATGACATATATATTTATATCCACGTAATTATATTTATTTCATGGGGAATCTGATTCTGAAATTCCAATGTGGTAAAACGTTTTTTGTCACAATCTCATTGTTTATCAAGATTATCTATGACTCTATTTGAGTTCCTTAAATATTATTATCTATCTCTCAAAAAAACACAAGAATTTTATTTTCATATGATTATTCACTGAAATTAAATTGTTTTACATTAAATTTATTAAATTTATTTACCCTTTATTCCAAACAAATATTTTTATGTAAAAACTTAAATTATTTCTCTCTTTGATCAAAACAACTATTTATTTTCTGTCCATGTTTTCAAAAAATTCTTAAAGAAAATTTTAAAATTTTCTAATTATTTTTTGAAGAAATTTATAAAGATGATTCATTTATTGAAAAAAAGATAATATTAATCTTCTTATATTCTATGAATGAGTTAGTTTTTTATTTTTAATAAAATGTGATGTGAATCTTTTTTTTCATAATTGTAACATGAATATAATTTTCTGTAATCATGACCAGTTGATTATTTTATGAAACTTTTACGTGTTATAAAGTTATTTGGAAGTAATTTTATTAGCTTTATATTTTATAACTAATTATATTTTAGGCTTGTTATATCAAATGATATCATATTTTCATAAATATGTGTATATTATATTTTATGGAGTTTTAATTAATCGACTATAAAAAAATTGATTATATTATTATAGTTATATGATCTAATGGTACTATATTTACACTTTATTTGGTTGGTTTTATTATTATTATTATTATGAAAAGAATATTATTAAACCCTTTAATTTTATATGGGTTATGATATGATAAAATTATTAAACTCTTTTGAAACCTATTTCTATTTCGTAGGTTATGATATAAAGAAAAGTTTATGAAACCTATTTTCTTTTTTCATGGGATAAGACCTGATGAGTGTTTTATGATCTTGTGAAAAAACATGTATAGAGTTTTTGATGGGATGGACAAATATCTCCATCTAATACATTGTGTAATATTATATATCTCGTGAGTTAATAATGGGAAACATAATGATTATTTATGACGCTTTTGTCAGGGAGCGTGCATCCATCTGTTTGAGGAGGACAAGGACATACTGACTGTTGCCCCATATTCCCACTTTACAATGGCGGGCAATATCCGTTTCTTGTTCAGGGACGTTTTATCCTTGATCTAAATGAAATGATGGGATGTCGGTTCATCCTTCCATGGATTCCTCCTCAGAAATAATCACCTAGTCTGGGTCTCCCTTATAGATTAAGACGTTGTTCATGAAACTCTTCCCAGTGCTATATCTTCATGGACACTGATTAATTAAAAACTTTCTGTTAGGACATTCCAATGGTTTTGGTTAGGGCAGTAACCTTTAGTCGAAGGAGTAGCCATGTTGGACATCACCAGCATGTCTAGATGCTAGAACACTAGTTCTTCTGGTTTTCTTCCCCTTATTATAGGGCTTATCAAGGGTGTAGAAGACGAAGGCATCCTATGTCGAATGCGAGGAATTTTATGTTGTAGTCTTGTCTCTATGGTTTTCCTCAGCTTCCCATTTTTAATAGAGGGTATGCCGCTCGTTTAATGTCTAGCGAAGATGGATCAGACTGATCAGAACACTGGCTAGAGTGGATTAGATGGGTGCAACCCCTGGAGGGAACACTAATGCTACTAGGTGAATTGGCATGATCTCACCAGGATGTGGCACCCTGGGTAAGAATCAAGATGAATGATGGATAGTTAAGTGAAGTGAATGGAGAATCAGATGGAGTCTACTCAAGGGAGATGATGTTGTTGGGATAGAGCATTGAAGAGACCTCCTATGTATCCCCATGGGAGGTAATCAAAGTTCATGTAGTTTAGGAAGAGTTATATGATTGGGGTGTGTGCAGAGGACTGTATCCCGATGATATACTGGGGCTTAAATGTGGTTAGCAGCCCGAGTTGGTCCGACGCCATTGTGGTGGACCAGAGAGACGGGTCCCATTGAAAGGGATGACAACGACTTACCATCGATTGCAGAGTAAAATGTATTACCACTGGATGGGATTGACAATGACTTACCTCTAGATGGGGGTGAAAACGGCTTACTACTGAAATAGATTCACAACGGCTTACCGCTGAATGGGGATCACAATGGCTTACCGCTGCATGGGCATCACAACCACTTACAGCTGAATAGGGGACAATTTAGTCTCAGGTGGGACAAAAGGGGCATATAGTTTAACATCATTTAGGACTGGGGTGAACCAACGTGAAATGGTTAGGACCAAAGGGTGTTGGGGATGAACCTCAGGGAGGATTCATACGTACCTTGCCTTGGCAAGGATCAAAGTCCATGTAGTTCAGAATGGTGTTGGTGAGCCAATGTGAAGATGGTTGGGACCAATGGATGGTGGGCTTGAAACTCAGGTAGGGTCCTACGTACCTTACCTGACCAAGGATTAAAGTCCACGTAGTTCGAGATAGTGTGGGGCTTACACGCTAAGGTGGCCCGTAGGGGATTCAATGGTCGATGCTTACTCTAATCCCACATGATCCATGCTCGATGTAAGAAACAAGAAGCGGTAATGATCTGACCATATTGTCAAAAAAATTTCATTAGTGGGAAGTGGAGTGGGGATTCTCTGTGGTTAGTGGACCAAAATGGAAACTGAGGCTTACGTATGGTCCGCAACCCAAAAAGGAAACAAGGAATACACGTAGTTAACAACCAGGGAGATAGTGATTGTGACATACACCAGGATGGGGGCCTGAGTGGCGAAAATCCTAAAGGGAGAGGGATTTGGAATAGAAGAGATGAGGGCAATGGTAAAATATAGGGGATTAAACAAAGGTGGTTTCCCTTTACCCAAATAAATATGTCACTCTGACATAAAGGATGTCATTCCATGTGAGGAATGATCTCACTCCCATAGAGACTAGTGGGCATAGTGAATGTTCGAGATGGGGCACCCCGTGTAAGATGCAGGGGGCAGAGTCACAGTTTAATGTCATGTACTGAGAATGATGTTTCTTGGCAGTTTAACGTCCTATAGCTCATAAGAGGCAGGTTATCTCTGAACCCCTAGGACTTACATAACCGGCACACTTTAACCCTTGGTGAAGGGAAGGCACTAGCAATTCTGTGGGGAGGGGGTTTTATGGAGTGATCCATTATGGGGTCCATGTTAGCGTGGCTATGAGAATAAGAAATATATGGTATCATGCCTATGCCAATAATCATGAGTCAAAGCAATGCAATGAGAACGGCCACCCGAGGGACTTTAGAGTTACTTCGTATGACCTTGGATGGTCGTACGAGAGAAGGGTGTGTAACATAGATGTTTTGGGATTATGAAGCGCTCTAAGATAATGCACAGATGGAAGACATCAAACACGTATGAAAGAGAACATACAAGGAGGGAGGCTTGTGCACGAATAGATTAGAGGTGCGTAAATGGAAGGGGTGATCAGACCTAGAGTTGTGCATGCAATACGAGAGGGTTTCACACAATTGGCATGCAAATTGAACATCAACGTTTAAAAGGACGGGGTGCGTGAAATTGATAATGTGTGTGTCCAAAGGGTGGCTGAGGTTTTGTGAGCAAATTGAAGGGTTTTGGCATAAGGATGAGCTGAGGTGTTGTGCGCCAGTCAGATGCATTGTGCGCAAGGAATGACAGAGTTTTTGTGTGCAAGGGGAAGGGATTGCACACCAAGGACCCAAAAATTTGGGAATTGGGCGAGGCTCAAGCCAATGTGGTCCCACAGGAAGGTGGACCCATGGGAGACTTTTCTTGGAAAATCATGTACCAGAAATACATTTTGTTATGCGGGATAGATGAATTTTGCGGATAAGTGACGGTTCAGATTCTTCATCCATCGGAAGTCGTAGAGGTGACCTTTCATTTATAGGTGCTCGAGGTCACCAGGTTCACGCAAAATTTGATCATCACCGAAAAATCTGGTCCCGGTGTCAGCCGTAGAAAATATTCTGTGCCCAGTGTTGGCAGCGTGTAAGATTCCATGCACAAAGTTGGTGGTGCGCAAGATTCCACTCCTGGTGTTGGTTGACTGCAATTTTTTTTCCCGCACAAAAAAATCCTTCTGATCCCATAGATTTTGACATGCCTTTCGAATTTTTTGCACGACACATACATTCTTCCTAGAAATGGTCACTGAGTTGAAATATATCTTCGTTTTATTCAAAAATTCCCTCTTTAGGCCTTAAGCACATGTTGGCGTCTACAAATTCCCCCCCTCAGAATCGGATCTATGAGGGCACGCAAAGGTCAGATTCCGTGAGAAATGTTGAGACTTAAAATCTCATGAGGTCGGTGCATGAAAAACACTTAAGTTGCATGTAAAACTATAAAGTTTTGGGTAAACCACTTTTCATGTGCATGGAAAACCTGATCCGCACCAATAAAAACCCTCACAGGTCCCCTAGACCGTACGGATTTTCTCTCGCGATAAGTTCTGAGCTCTCGTGCGTGAATCATATCCCTTGCTTATAGAGACCCAATATTGACATACATGGACATTACATTACTTTTGTTGAATACTTAATACATAACAAAATAGACACCCAAAGACTGTAATAGTTTAGTGTCTTTGAAAACTCAGAACATAATGATCTAATCATGGTAAAAAGTTCATTAACATCTCCCATAATGATCTTCTCCATTTGTTTTCTTACCTAAAACCCTTCCTTATATCCTGGGGAAAATAAAACATAAAAAGGGTGACCTCAAATTATCAGTAAGGGAAAACATGGAGAACATAAAACAATCTCTAAATATTTGAATGCAAGAACATGAACATAGAACATCAAAATCATGGTTAATGACAAAAATCTTGATAGCACATAAGGCAAAGGCCATAAAGGAATAGTAATCATGATAAAATATCATGGGAAAAACATGTAATTGTGGAAACCATTAATCACATGTTATGATTTCTATATTAGCCATGGCATTGCTTCAAAGACCATCATAGTGGAAAATGTCCATTATTGAATCAGGTTTACTTTCAATTCTAGCCCTGTATTACAGAACTAGATTCACTTGTCATTCTAGACATGTTTATCTCATGATATATTCTTTTCCCAATGAATTAGAGGGAGATATAGGACCCACCTATCTCATAATTAAATAATTCTTATTTGTGCCACAAAATAAACAAAAATCATTCATCATAACCCAATGAATAAAATGGTTTTCATAAACATCTTCCCGTCATAACATAATCTATATAAAACAAATGAATATAATTTCATCATAAGAAAACACACACCATGTAAATAATAGAGACGTTATACTTGAAACATAAACATATTAAATACTATCATTTTATATGGAAATTAGTTTTGATAAAACAATTCAAATGAATTCATGAGGAAAATATCGTTTCTTATTTAAAATAATGTTATTTTCACAAAATGTCATGAAATTTTAAAATAAAATGATTTTGTTGAAAATAATCATTAAATATTGTAGAGGAAGCTTCATGAAAATAAGGCGTTATGAAACCATAAAAATCTGTTCATGCTGTATAAGTTAAAAAAACATTCTCCTTGTACTATTTCGAGAAAAGTCAAAATGTTCCTTGCATGGTAAAAAAACAAAGATTCCTGCCATAAAACTATGTGAAAGTACAAATGGGGTAAAAATTACTTTAAACATACAAGGAATAATATTAAACAATTTATGAATAACATTTCAATTGACATGGATGAAAAAACCCCAATAAATACTTACGTATAAGCAATCTCGGATAAAAATGATATTTGCAAGGTTATCCCTTACCTTATGTCCAAATTTTTCTGTATATGTTCGAGACTACTATATAGTTGTTTTAAAAATATTATTAACTTGAAACATAACCATAATAATATTTAGGATATCATATATGATTCACTTATGACTTTATATTACCTGTTTTTTTGTAAATTCCATGTTAAAGCAGCGATTTGGGTAAAATTATCTTACATGTTTCATCTTGTTGTTCTTGATTTTATTACTTATATTATGATTTACATAATTCCATAATTTAAAAAATGATTTATATATAATATATATTCATCATATAAATATATATGATAGATCGATAAATGGAATGAAATACACCGTTCATGGAGACGGTAGGCCGTACGTACACATGAACACTATTTTTGTTTACTTATTGAATTGAATGGAATTAAGTAATTGAAACATATATGTACATAAATACAATATCATAATTATGTAATATATTTCAGGATTATTTATTATATATACTTTATAATCATACTTGAATGGTTAATCATGGAAAATGAATCTCATCGCATTCATGGAGACGGTAGTCCATACGTACGCACGTGCGACAATATCATTCTTTTGATATTAAAATCATATATAATTAGATGGTATATCATACATAAAGAATCATCATAATTTTATATTTATTATTTATATCATTTATACTCATTATTATACCCATCCAATTGATTAAATGTTTGAATAACAAACTACACCGCGGCATGGAGATAGTAATCCGTACATACCCATATGTGGTGACTTTTTCATTCAATGGATGGATAAAATAACTAATATGGTTGTAAAATTTTTATAATTACATAAAATTATATATATGACACTGTATTTATTATTTTATAATGGAAACAACAATGAATAATGAAGTGGAAGAAGAAAAGAACTTGAAATAGGTGGTGAGATATTTAACTCTTCTTCGGGTTCTTCCTTTTGATTTGATCAAAAGGGCTCTATAGGTTGGAGTTTTGACTAATTTAAGGCCTCTAGGATGAAGGGAGGACAGTTTTGATGGTATTTGGTCATGGTTTGTCTGATCCAAGTGTCTTTGGAGGTGTGAATTAGATAGAAGGGGGAGTGCCCTTTTATAAGAGGGGTGATGGGCACCTTAGGAAAAACTTAAAATATTTTTTTATAATAAATTCAAATTCGGTTTATAATTACTAAATTTTGACTTATTTAGAGTCTAATGTGGTTATGTGTCTAAATAATCTCAACCAATAGGTTTTAGACAAGTTTATACTACCATTTGAACCTTATGAGTTAGATTTAACTCTAAGTAAAATAATTTAACTTTTACCGCGTCTTCTTGTGTTCTTACACTATATGGTAAATAAACATACTATAAACTTCCAATATAACCCCAATTGGTTTATTAATATCATATATATTATTATATATGTCTTTTTTCTGATACTTAGATTTTTGGGACCATTATATCAATTAATTATATAATATTTATTTTGAAACATCTTTTATGTCAATTTTGAAACTATTTGGTATTTTGGTTTTTCTAAATTCATAATAGCATTATTACTTCGAAAAAAAAATCATCTAACAAGCCCTAATATGTTATATTAATCTATACTTCTTTTTAATTCATAAAAAGTCTCAAATTACATTTACTTGGGTATTTATAATATCAATTATGTTAATATTTCATTAATAAGGTAATTAATTCATCATCATTGTGTCATAAATAAATTAAATTATTTAATGTCTGAAAACTATAAATAAAATACAAATATGTATTAAATCGTTTTATCTTTCTAATGAATATTTATAGTAGAATTTATCTTATGTATAACCCTATATTAAAAATGTTTTAGTCATTAAACATTGATTTTAACAATTTTAACTCTTCTTTAAATAAAATAATAATAAATGTCTTAATCTAATACAAGTAGACCTAAAGGGTAATATTTTATTCCTAAGGTTGTTTTTGGTCGAATTATACTTATCCAATAGAATTATGAAATGTGTTAGGGTAATAATGATATCATTTTTACCCTTAATTACCATGTTTACTTTTAACCACGGTAGATAAAAGTTCAAAGATACTATTTATCAAAAATTATTTTCATCTCATTTAACCAAATTTAACTTAATAATATCAACCATGTCTCTCAGATTTCTGAAATTAAACTCCTAGAAGCGGAAAATTTTGTTTTATTTAATTTTTCAAATGCTCATAGGATGTGGGTAAAAGATGGTAAAAAGTTCAATAAACGTTTTATATATCTAAAATTATTATAAAATGTCTCCAATGAATTATATTGAACTTATATAGATATTATGTATCTATTTTGACCTAAAAAAAATTTACACAAAATAAATGATTATTTAAATAAAAATTATGTTTTATCCAATGACATAGTGTTTTCACAATTTATCAAAAATTGAATGTTTTCAGAAAAATAAAAAATATTCACCATAGGCTAATTTCGATTTTCTGAATCCAAAAATGAAGTCTATTTTAAAAGATAAAATTTATAAAATTTCAAAAAGTTGGTATTACTATTCATAATGGCTATTTTATATAATATTTTAATAACATATCGTTGTTTAGTGAAACTCAGTATTGCGTACAACACAAGATATCATGGAAGGTTTCTCTTGCATGTAACGCAAGACAAGAACAGTGTTGCATATACTACAAGCTAATATGGTGTTGTTTATAGAGCAATATAATCTTGGTGTAGCATACAACACAAAAAATCAAAAAAAAATTAATATTATTTCTCCTAAAATCATGGGGTGTTACATTGCTTTGCGCGTAATATGACTTTTATTACGCGTAATTCCCCAAGTTCGAACGTGGTTTTACACGTAGAATATATTTTCGTTCATACTTCTACATCAGTTTTTTGTGCCAGTTTATGATATTTCACACCTCGTTCTGGTCTTTTCGCATGATCTCCTTCAGACCTTATCGAAAGAAGATGGCTTCTAATCAGGCTGACACTGATAGAGAAGATGAATATGCCACTCGAAGGGACGAGATGGTTGTGAACCCTAAAGATTATTATGCTTGGAAGGTTGTATCCAACAACCAAACTCTCTTCCATATGTTGACCCCATCCCAGAATAAGAATGTGACGTCTGATAACCTATCGATATGGGACTTCAATTTTTTAGAGGAGGTACCATGCCAGGATTCAGTGTTGATACACCACCGTCATGGTTGACCTGCGAGGATGAACTCCCCCAATATAAAATCACTAACAACATCCATCCTGTAAGAGAAACCAAGAATATGTATTTCTATGTTTTGAACCCCAAGACAAGGACCATTTTAGGAAATGATCCAATCACCGAGGATTCTTCGACTCATTATGCAAGTTCCTTCCAACAAAGTATCACCGATGAGAATAAAGGTTGGAAAAAGGATTGGGACATCAGGTCTGGAGGCAGTTTCATAAGTGTGTGGGCTTGGGCGTATTGGGTATGCCAAACATGTCATCAATTTGGGGCTGAACTATGGCACATTGGGTTGTTCGAGTTGGTGTGGACGTCGTAGTTCCATTTCTACCGCTAGCATGAACTTGGGTCGGAGCTGTACAGCCGGCGGTTCCCCGATACCAACACCTTCAATCTCCACTATGGGGAGGTTGGTATCATCCTTTGGGACATTCATTTCATCAAGGGAATCCCTTTTGATGGGAACTAGTGCAACATATTCCTTTTATTAGGGAACATCTAAGGAGACAGGTCACTGACTCTCGTACTAACATGGAATCTATTAGATTTGGCCAAGGATAGGCTAGCACCAAGGACATTATGAAGGAAATCACCTACTCAATGTAGTTCAACCTCTTTATATGGAAGGAAATGATTTTCAAGATATCAGAACGAGGAAGATGGTGTCCTACCACAGCATAGAGAAGCAAGAATAGATCATACTGAAGGATCATAGAGGCAGGGGAATATCAATCCTGGGAATTTAGTGAGAATGAATGCAAAGACCCAAACGTCAGGTATTCCAGATTTCCTACAACCTTCCTTGGTGGGTGGATCTTTCCAGTGAGGGACACAAGGATGGGAGTTCATCCATAAACATTGGTGATGGATGGTATTATGGCCTCTAATCAAATTATTAACTTGTGTGTCCCTGTGTTAGCCTCTTTGTACACTATCCTAGGGCGTATTTTGAGAGGGGTACACCGAGGAAGATCTGTGGACCTTTCTAAATCCTTAATGTCTAGATCACGGCTCACTATGGAGGATACACCTTTTTAAATTCCATTCATCCCCTGGGTAATGTACTGTAGCCCTCCTTGTTGAACATTACTGGAGTCATGTCTTTGATGCTAAATTAATATGGGAAAGGATCAATACTAGTAATAATTCCAATTTTACCTTTATCCCATTCCCTACCCCAGCAGGCCAGATGATAGACACTGGGCAAGGCTCACTTGAGAAAAGGGAATACTTCTAAATCATCAGAGGTGGGGTGCTTCTGGACCGGGTCAACGAGAAGATTATTTGCAAACCTTATGTGCCATCATGATTTTTCAGGCCGTTCGGATGCCTCCAGCAGATGCTGAAGAAACTTTATATAGATGTATGGGTGAGAGGCATCCATGTGTTTTCACAAAATCTGGTTGATGTTTACAACTTATGGATATAGATAAGTTATTAACTTTCCCTACTGGATTCGATGTTGTCCTTTCAATAAAATATGTCAAACAATGGGTTATGGCAAACCCTGAAGGGCTCCTGCAAAAGCATGTTTGGTAGCTCAGGTGGCTAGTGTAGATCCTAGGTGGCAAGACAGAAGACAAGGCATCGTCGAGGAGAAAATCCCTGGAGCAAGTCAGGAAATTGGGCCACTGCAGGCTAAGAATACAACAGTGAGAAAGTCACATGGTTTGGTCATGTCCTCATCGTCTTGTGGGAGAGGGGCTCGTGAACAACCTCGCGGAGTAGTCAGGGAGCTTCCCGGGAAGCAGATTAGGTACCAAATTGAACCTTCTGATGATGCAATCTTCCCTATGATGTGGTCATCATGGTTGACCATGTGGCAGTCGATAGGTACTGAACCCCTCTAGGAAAAGATAATACAAGATAGAATCTAGTTTCCAGAGGTTGTAATCATTCAGATTATTTAATAGGTGAACTTACATCGTCAACACTCGTATTTGTTGGTCGTGGACGCGTATACTCGCCTGCAGGGTCAGAATGTGGAACCAAAAATACTTTTAAAGGTAATGCTCGACCAGGGTCATGATCCAGAAAAAATTCCTTCTAAGGGTGACGATAGTGATGAGGAGCCAAATGGAAGTGCGTCAGAAGAGGAGGAGGGTGAAGGATAGGGTGATGGATAAAGGGAAGAAGTAGGGAAAACTGAAGAGGAGCTTGGAGGTGGAGGGTTTCATGAGACGACCTATCAATGGAGTCTTGGAGAGAGTGGCCAGATTTTTGGCTCTAATATAGAAATAACATAGCTAATATAGGTATTCCTCAATCCTTATCCATCCTTTTCATTTTTTCATCACTCCTAAACATCAATCTAATATTTTAATCCTACATAGGTGCATATTTGCAGCAAAAATTAAGCAACATCTAGAGGGGGGGATGCATTGATTGAACAAGGTGGGGAGCCAACACTCATTATTAAGATAAAAAGAGATTAAGGATATCTCATAGTGACTACTGTTACGTCAACAAAAATGTAGTAGGATGATGCGATGAGTTCTCATAAGTTTTACAACATAGGAAACTATATTTTCTATTAGAGAGCCCATCTGATTAGGGCGTTCAATGTTTGTGCAGTAATCACGACATTGGAGGCTTGAAATGCCACTGAATCCAGACCATCCACAAATGATTAGATGGAAAATGTGTAGGCCCACATGGGACACACTTCTCAAATTGAGTTGACCTGGGAACATGGTGAGAAATGGGCCATGGACACCAGCCATGTCAACGTTGGGGTGGGGCCTGATGTTGGAAACAATGAAGCTGTTGAGACTGAGGTGAGAGAATATTTCCACCCACACATTGAAGATCCTAACCCCATTGGAGGAGTACTAGAAGAAGACCATACCACTGATCTCTTGGAATCTTTCCATGACTATCGGCCAATAGACCGTAAGTAGATAGATGAATCTGATTTAGAGGCAGCTGATGAGATCCATTTGACGAGGTGCAAGGGGTGTAAGTGTATCAATCACTTCCTTGGTAAGCCTTAGGCAGAATGGATAAAATAGATGGGATCCCTCCACACCTAGTTGCGCTTTATCTATTCTGGATGGGTTGACGATCACTGTCTTCAGGTAACAATCCATGACTACATGTATGAGAAGCTACGGGAGACTAGCCAATGCTCTGACATTCCCTAGTGCAAGAAGGAGTCAGGTAATGCCTAGGAATTTCTGATGGTGGAGTAAGAGTTGAAATTCCTACAATATTATATGAAAATAGGGAGGAATTAATTGAAAAATGCTTCGATCTCATTGAGAAATTGAGGGCCTAGATGGAGGATTCCATAGAGAATATTATAGAAGCGGGTCACGAAATAACTGAATATCAAACTGAACAGTTGTTAGCATTGGATAGGGCCAATGAGATGCACTCTGTAGCCGATAATGAAGAAAAAGTACTCATGGGGTGGGAAGCAATCGTTGAAGCCACAAGCTAGAAGGTAGCAGTGCTGGAGTGGTCTATATAAAACACTGATTCTTAAGGGCCCTATTTTAAGGGATCTCATAAAATTATCCTTCTTTACTACTTACAACTCAAATTATTATGCATGGAAAAACTATTTTCTTGTTTCTTTTAATACACTCTGACCACAATCTAGAAATAAATTACAATCCATTCTTAAGCTCATGTGGGGCCTACCTTATGTGAGAAACAAGGGATGATAGCACTATTTCATCATTTTAATGTAGAAGTACCAACCATACTTTAGACACTAGGCGAAGAAATGTTCAATCTGGGCGTCCAAAAAGAAAGGGCAGGACCTGACTATAGAATAAAGTCCTCGGAACAGTCAAACTACAACTTCCCCAATATGCTCTAGTGCAGAAGTGGGGTAAAGCCAGGTTCATTAAAATCAATCCAAACATAGGGTAGTTGGAAGGGTGAATCATGGTAACCAAAATTCGGAAAATTATAGCCGTGGTGTGACAATAAAGGATAATTGTTGACCATGTTCGAAACACATTATCCTTATTGTATTAGCCTGATATGGGTAAAACAGAGGAAGGCCAACCACTATCCATGTTGAAAACATGGGTCTTGACTGAGAATTTCATCGATTAGTCTCCCAGAAGTTTGACCTAGGACAATAGGCGAGCCATAGGCTGACCATCCTTTCTGTTGGGGGGTTCCTTTAGATGTGAAAGGGGGTGAGGGTCCGAATAAAGGGCACTCAAAGCGTGGAAGGTGGAGTGGTGGATTTTTTGAATGGAGTTTAAAACTCGTGAAATTATACCACCATAGTGGAAACCCATTAGGTGGATGTATCAGTATGATAAGGGATCATTCCTACTTTCAGAAAGGACCTCTATGATGAGGATGCTGACACATCCCATCATTGTCATGGGGCATCCCCAAATTGTTTAGGGTAGAGCTGCAGTTACAGGATTCCCTGAAAGAGTTTGGTCCAGGGGGCCTACAAAGAGGGGGAATAGGAATTGTGATTCCTAGGTATGGACCAGAACGAAAGATGCATGGTCATTCCTACGTAACCGATGATGGTGGGAATCAAGTCGTACGTAGTTCAGGAAGATGTCTGGCTATTTAATGTCTTGCAAAAAGGACACGGAGTGATCATAGTTTATAGACATAGAGCTTGGAATAGATATGGTAAGGAATGCGGGAGACATATTGTGAGGAAATTATAAAACCCGATGTGAAAGAGGCCCTGGAGTCAAGATCACTATGTGTTCCTTGGGGAGGTTTTAGTAAAGGGACCGAAAAAGAAATTTAGGTATGGAATGAGGCAAAGTGCACAAGAATTCCTATGTATCCCATGGGAATGAGAATCAAGCCACATGTAGTTCCAGGGATCGCACAATAAGGTACCATTTTTTGTGAAGTGATAAACCTAGGACCAGGCACCTTGGTGTCACCTCAAGAATCAAGAAAAATGCAGGAATTGACAAATGGTATGGGGGATGACCAATACCCATCATGACTTCCCCTCGAGTGAAGTCGTCACAATACAGTGTCATTTTTTGTCGTGCATCCAAGACGATAATATCATATTTTAGGGTCATATACAGGACCAACTAGGAATTTTAACGTCGTGCAATAAAGGCCCAACAGTTTAAAGTCATGTGGGACCAAGCGAGATAGTTTAACATTATAGGTCTTGTACATTAGGAGGAATGTGCATGATGGGAAAAATCATACTTGACGTGAATGAGGACGAGGTCCACATCACACCATGAGCAATTCCGGGGAAGGAACCTCAGGCTGAGTGGCCGGAAATGGTTAGAGAATAGGATGCTGGACCTATGGATGAGGCTTTCAGGTTTTCCTTTGTATCCCATAAGGATGGGAATGAAGACATACATAGTTCATGAAGGTGTAGTTTAACGTCATGCAGGAAAAGATACAGTTTAATGTCATGCGGGATATTATACAGTTTAACATCATTCATGAGATCAAACAGTTTAATGTCATGCAGGACATGAGGTAGGAGGGACTAGCTCCTAGAAGGGGAGTATGTGGTGCGGCTATTGCCAACCCAACGTGAACAAAGTCATATGCCCAGACACGCCACTCCATGTAGTTTTGTAAGAGTGGCGGCCTAAAAGGATGAATAGAAGAGATAAATTATTGGAACTCAAGGTGGACCCAAAGACGGGATGTCTAGGCATTACTACATATCCTATGAGGATGGTAATCTAGCCATAAGTTTTTCTAGAGAGAGGAAGTATACATATATCTTAGTTTATGGTCTTAGATCTCAGAACATGGAGAGTTGGAACTCTTAAAAGTATGTCCAGATATCGATATAATCCCTAATCCCACGTGAGTCGAACTTTGTGTGGGAAACAAGGGCGGAAGAGGAATTTTCAACACATGGAATACACATAACGGGGAAGTAGATGTGGAGCCCTGAATGATGCCTTACTATGGTTTTTTCCCTAATGCGAAAATGTGAACTGAGGGATAGTACCAAGAATGTCAAAATTCCACATGGACATGATGGGGTGGAAAATGAACTGAATAATGTAACCAACATTTAAGGCTTTATGGGATTGGCATGATGATGGAAGAAAAATGTTTACCATGTTCGAAACACTTCATCCATATCGTGAGAGCTAAAATGGGATCCACAAATGTGTATCGACCACTGACTATATTCACAACTCAGGACTTGTATGAATTTTTTTTTCGAAACCGTTGACGATGTTTCCCCATAATGGTAGAAGAGCCCTTGGGTCAGGAATCCTTGAAACATGGAAATCCCATCAGATGTGAAAGATAATGAATTCCCAAATGAAGGGGAACATGAAGCTTGAAAATGGGTGAAGCATGTCCAAGTATAATTTGACACTCTAGGTTCTGAACCAGACTATTCTGGGGCACATTGGTGAATCACCGAAGAGGGTCAAGGGACCCGACAAAAGAGCAGTTGACTCAAAAAGACGAGTGTAGGGAAAGAGAGAGAAGGGAACTCATGAGAGAGAGGTTTGTGGTGTGGTTATTACAAACCCATCGATGGGGACACAAGACCATAAAACACCGCATACACCTCCCCTGTAAGGACTCAGGCCAAGAGGCCAGAATGATATGGAGGTTTCTAAGAAATGGGACTAGACTCAAAGACTATACATTCAGGTGGTCCTACATATCTCATAAGGATGGCCATCAAGCCACATGTAGTTCTTAGAAAAAAAAAGACTTACAATTCCTGGGGCTGGACCTAAAGAAAATATGCTTGGGCATTCCTACATATCCCATGAAGAATAGAATCAAGTCATACATAGTTCTGAAGGCCATGAAGTTTAGCGTCAAGTGGTGAGGATGTGGGAGGAGAGAATAATGTGGGATGGAACCTGGTGAAATCATCATAATCCTAACATGAGTCGGGCCAAAGAAGACTACATGAAACTAAGTGGGATCCTGTAAAATAACTACACCTAGGGGGATAGTCAAATAAGAAACATTTGATGGAATCAAGATGCTGCATTTGATCCTTCTTATGTATCATGTGAGGATGGGAATTAGGTCATACATAGTTATTATGGTTTAACGTCTTGCAGAATCACACACAGTTTAATGTCTTAAAGGATGACATATAGTTTAACGTCTTGCAGGATCACATATAATTTAATATCAGGGGGGACAGTATACAGTTTAACATCATGCGGGACGACATACAGTTCATTGTCATGCGGGACATTTTATAGTTTATGGTCATGTATGACCAGATAGTTTAAGGTCATGTAGGACCCTAATGCAATTTTGGGTCATGCGGGGCCATACAGTTTAAGGTCATGCAGGACAAGGTAACTCAGGAAAAGTATAGCATGAGGAACTAGGAATTGGTGGAAGGAATTATATGCTCACCATCCATGGTAACCACGTAGTATGATCCATTGGATAAACCTTTTGAACAATGTAAGGTTGTTACCATTTGGGTGCCAACGTGGGTGGTTTCCTACCAGGTATCATTGGTGTTATCGTATCCAACACCAAGATGCCTTGAAAGAAAGATAAGAGGTGAAATTTATTTTTTAAATCTCTAGTTATCTTGTTCTAATGCATTTCTAGATGGTGCAGGGCACAAATAATGTTCTCATCAGGTGCTTCCAACTCAGCCAGGAAAATTTCAGCTACTTTATCTGGGTCTTGATGATCATAGAAATTTTTGTGCAATGAGGCTACTAAATCTCAATGGGTAGGATGTACTCTATTCCATACACCAGGAAATATGGGGTCACCTAGGTGGAATTACAAGTCATTGTCTGATAATCCGAGAGGGTGTTGGGGAGATTTTTTGGGATAATCTTCTTGTTTTGTCCAACCATTTTCTTCAAAATGTTACAGAGTGTTTTATAGAATGCCTCAATCTGTCCATTTTCTTACGCATGATAGTAGGAGGTATGGTTAGAACAAATGTTGTACTTAGCATACAGTTTCTTTAGCATAGCTTCCCATATGTTCGTGCCATTATCAGTGAAGACGACATGAGGGACTCCAAATCGGTAGATGATGTTGGATCGCCCAATGTCAAAGATGGAACATGCATTGAACTCCATGAGTGGAACTTCATCTACCCCTATAGAGAATAAATCCATAAAAGTCAGGATAAACCTACACTAGCGAGTTTTCACCGATGGATACGGTCCCACGACATCGAGTCCCCATACCACAAATGGACATGAATACTTGGTGGTGTGGAGAGGCTCTGGTGGATGATTCATAATGTTGTCATGAATTTGGCATGCATGGAACCTTTTGGTGAACTCAATGTACTCATGGATAAGAGAGGGCCAAAAATACCCCAATCTCTAGATCTAGTGAGATAGTTTTGGCCAGGTCTGATCAGACCCGTAGGAACCAGCATGAACCTCTTGCATGGCTTCGTAAATCTGAACTCCTTGAATGCAACGAAGGAGAAAACAATCAAACATGTTCTTGTAGAGGATCTGATCCTGACCAAAACCATCTTGGAGGGTAAATGTAACACGCGGCATTGAATTCACTCGTTCTTATCCCAATATACCAGGAGATTACCATTTTGGAGGCACAAGAAAATAGAGGTTCTCCAATCCAGAGTCACTCCAATCACTGTATTTGGGGGACCTAAGGGTTCTAACATGGAGGTGTCGTCAGTAAGGTGGTTTACCAGCATTCTGTTATCGTTATCTGGAGTGATATGAGCAATGAATCTCTATTGTTCCATCTGAAAAATCAGATCATCCTATTCTGGCTCCGCAAGTGATGGAACTAGGCTGGCCATGTAATTAGCTCGACCATTCTGAGATCGAGGAATATTGAGTAACTTATACGTGAGATGGAAACTGAGCCATTATCTATAGAGTTCATTACAAAAAATGTTATGTGCTCCAGATTTTTAAGAACATAGTCACCATTGATCTTCTTGATGACTTTTTCAGAGTCCCCTTTCATATGCATGTGGGGAACGTCAATCTCGAGGGATAGCTCGAGGGACAGTAATGAAAGCCTGATACTCTACCTTGTTGTGGGAGAATCCTTCAAACAACATGAATGAATATGATAGAATGGATTGTGATGGTGTAATGAAGGTGATAACCAGGACTACTCTGTTGAGCCTTGTGTCATTAAGCCTTCTGCTTGTGGGGATCTAGAAAGTACCATCAATGTGCATTTTCCAACATTAAATAGCATGGTCTATTGATAGAATTGTTTCATTAAGAAAATAGAGATATAAGGAATGGTCCACAAGAGCTGGATGTGAAGCAAGGAAGTCTACCAATGATTTCCCCTTAATAGATTTCTGAGGAAAAAACCTAATGTCGAACTGCTGAAGGATTACTTCTCATCGAGCTAGACGTCTTGTTAACATCGGGCGGTTCAGTATGTACATCAACAGAACCACTTGGGACACTAGTTATACCTCATGGTGCTACTAATAATGTCCCAAATTCTTGTATTGCGAATACTAGCGCAAGGCAGCTCTTCTCAATAGGGGAGTACCTAGTCTCTATATCGAGGGTCATGTGGCTGAGACAGTAGCGACAGTTCTTAGTCCCCTCATTATTCTTCTAGGTGAGAAGGGTGCTGAGATACTATTCTAGAGAAGTCACATAAAGGACCAGTGGCTTTCTATAGAAAAGTGGAATTAAGACCAGAGGCTGGACAAGGTACTACATGATTTCATCGAAAGTAGTCTGACATTATTTTCCCCACTCGTAGACAGTGCCTTTCATCATGAGCCTAAAAAGGGCTTACACTTGTCGGACATAATCAAGATAAATCGGTATATGTAGACCATGTGGCCTTGGAAACATTGAATATGCCAAAAGATTCGAGGGGAGATATCTATCTAATGTCCTTGATCAATTATGTGTTGATCTTGATGCCCCTGTATCTGACAAGAAAGTCGAGATACTTTTCAGAGGTGACCCCAAAGGCGCACTTCAATGGATTCATATTCAGGTGGCGGGAACGGAAAAAGCCAAACACCTTTTCAAGGTATTTGAGATAGTCATGACGATGGAGAGATTTGACTATACCAGATCATCCACGTAATATTCAACAAACATTCCGAGGATAGGGTTAAATATTCGATGCATAGCCCACTGATAGGTGGCACCTGCATTCTTTAAACTGAATGGCATAACTTGGTAAAAAAAAGTACCTTGTGGTGCCCTGAAGGATATATAATACTCATCCTCAGGGGCCATTTGGATCAAGTTATACCCGAAGTACCCCTCCATGAATTAGAGGTCTTGGAACCCAGTAGTAGCATCGATCAACAATTCTATAATAGGAAGCATAAAACGATCCTTCAAACACTGACGGTTGAGTTCCCAGAAGTCAATGTAGACTCCGATCTGTCTGTTCTTCTTCCTGACTAGCACAATGTTGGCTAGCCATTTGGGGTACTAGACCTCCATAACAAAATCATCTCTAATGATATTATCAACTTCGACATTGAACATGGAACTGTGGGAAGGATGAATCTTTCTAGGAGGCTTCTTAAACCTACGAGGATTCATCAGGGGGTTAAGGTGGTGGACATCAACCTGAGGATCTAGTCCTGGAGTTTCATCATAACTCTAGTCGAATGCATCATAGTGCTGCTTAAGAAATTTTTTGTTCTGTTATTTCTCCTCCAGGGGAATGGTGGCACTGATCGATGTGGGTTTTGGGTCCGCCTCACTATTGAGGTTCACCTACACCAATTATTCGACCATGGTGGATAATCCCTATTCAAAGATGGGGGGAGAATCCTATAAACCATATTATTCACTTATATAAGTTGGATCCTCGGTGGGAGGAGTTTCCCTTGAGTCAACAGATCCTGATGAGAGGCTGGTACCTACCTGAGCGGCAATGGAAACTGCATCGAGGGACTCCTGTGATACTAAAACCATAATGATGAAAGTTATTGATCCAATACCATCTGGTGTTAGGACCAAAGGCCCATGATTTATTATATCGAAGTAATAGTGGAGCATTTTCTTGATCCAGTTAATTCTATACCATCTAAAAGATCATGTATTACTTATTTTTGTTGCCAAGTAGTGGACATCCTGATGCCTTATAGGAGTATGAGGCTTCGAGATCACCTGATCCTGATTTGTGTAGGTTTATGAGGTGATCTTCCAACATTGATTAGACTTGGGAATGTGTTCCCCTTGTTCTAGAAACAATGAACCATTGTCCCGTGTCTGGGGATATAGCCTCCAATCGGTGGGTTGGAATGATGTATGAATCGTCTAGATCTGTCCACGGGTCTGTCGCAATCATAACATGCTCGACCTCGTTATCCTGAATCTGCTTGTCTTTTCTCTTAATATACTCCGCATCTTGATACCAGGCTTTATAAAAGGAAAAGGGAGACGTGTCAACTTAGAGTACACCCACTCGACCATTGAGGGATTACTTATGGTACTGGTGATACAATAAAGGGACCGCCACAAGCAGGTCGAGCCATGACCTGCCCATCAATGCATTTTAGGCGGTGTCCTGAGAGGTAACCATAAACATGGTGATGGATTCCAGACCACTGAAATGGGTCTTTAATAGAATTATTCTGACTCGGTTCTATTTTTTCTTGTCATAACCTTGGATTTTTATGTCAGAGGGACTCAGATCATATGAAGATAACCCCAGTTTTCATAGTGTCCGAGTCAGGATTAGGTTGATCCCAGAGCTTGTGTCGACAAGATAGTGATGCACCACCACACCATTAAATTGGCTAGTGATGTACAATGGGTGAATATGCCCCGGTATGGGATAACCTTCATCTTCTCTAGAGAATGAGATGATGGTCTGGCACTCATCTTGCTCGATCTCATCATCATGGAAGGCATCGGCGACAGCTACCTCTATCAAAAACTATAGGGGGCTTCTTAAAGCCTGGACGAGGGCCTCACACATATCCAATGAAAAGAAAAGGTCTTCAAGGATGGATATATTTTCTAAAATTCTTTCATGATGTTTAAGGACATCATACTTCCATGCCAAATGTGAGCTTCTACTTATAGGAAGTTTCTCTATGATAAGAGGTATAGAGTGCCCTTCCAACTAGACTGACAACTGACTGGTGCTAGGTATATCCCACTGATCACTCTGTGGAGTGACAACCAGATGAGGGGAATATGACTGAGATCGGTCAGTAGCAGAGTGTGAATGATCATGGCATGGTATATGTGTCTTCTACTGATCTATCAACAAAAATGATGGAGAAGGCGGACCTGAAGACACCAGATGAGATGGATGTGCGTTATTAGCTCTGCCCTGGGCCTACTTCCTAGTTTTGGTAGCATGCACAACCTGGATGAAAATACTTATCAAGTCACTATGATGACCCATATTATTTTGATTCCATCGACACTGACAATGGTTGGGGACATTGGGAGTATCTTTCAGGCTCTCCTTGTCATTAGGTGTCATTTAGGGGTTTACCTACCCTACGGTATTAACCAAGGTATACTATGGATGGTCTCTTGAAGATTCATCCACTACTAGAAGGATTCTGAGAGGAATCTCCATCTATGGGGGCATGAAGTCCACGAGAGTATGGAATGATGATGGCATCTGCAGGGGACATTTTTTCCATGTGTCACCGATGTTTTCTCTTTTGGGAAGGGGATGACTGAGATGACAATGAAGAAGTAGTACATGCGGCTTCTGAAGGCTCGGGTTGATTTAGGCTTGCACGTCTAACACCATGGGCACGAGTGACTGTTTTACGAGACATCTAGTCATCATACATCTGGGACCCGCGGTTAGAAACCTCATGCCACTTGCCTTCGCTGCCACTGATGGTGTCTGGCCTCACAAAGACACATACCACATGTGCCGGAGCTGGGCCTAAACAGACTATGTTGTTATCCACTTGGTCTTGATTCTAGACTTTAATCACATAGGATTTTTTGAGAGTGTTCCCCAGGATCTAGTGATAGGGCAGTAATTTGGGAGATCAATGAGGTTTGCCTCTTCTGGCCTCCGTATTTAGGAAAATGTATAACCCCCCCTCCCCCCCCCCCCCGCCGAGGCACTTCAGAAATTACTGGGGACATGAGCCTTGTTGAACAAGCAGGTCTGGTTCCTCCTGTCCAAGAAGGGGGCCCTGGGATCCTGACACTGGCGAGGAGTTGGAGGAGACTGCCAAGGATGTGGACTCGGTTTATCTTACCTAGGTGGTGGCGTTGCATTGCATGGGGAAACTAGAATATTCTAGGGTGGGATCTACTGGGCTGGAGGCTGCGCCCAAGGGGGAAGCCTCTGCAAAGCTATGGAGGTGGCTCCAATAGTAAAAACTCTTGTTACATAGGGGCCTCTATTTTAGCCACTGTAGTGGGCTCGGCCCTGGAATCCCTTCTCACGGGGATTGTAGATGGTAATGTACATGCATGGCAGGCCTATTGCAAGGCTTCTTCTAGGCACTCAGGCTGATCAGAGAAGTCTCAAAATCCCCCGAGGTAGTTCTGGGTGATCAAGTAGGGGACTAGTTCCATATTCACATTCCATACGCATATCATCGATAGTTTCTTCTACGCCAGTGTCATGTCAAGGGAGTATGTGAGCCATTTCCCTAGAGAGAAGAACTATGAAACGCTCTCATTAAAGACTTTACTTGCACATGAAGATATCTGCAATACTCATCTTTTGATTGGTGGAACTGAACTGGTAGAGAAATTGCATACGGAGGTCTTCCCAGCCTGCAACTGATCTGATGGGGATCTATCTACACCAATCAAAAGCTGACCCCTCCACTGTCTGTACGAAGCGTCAGAGTTTGGTGGCATCCTGCTGCGCAGGAGTTCCCGACATGGGCCCACACCTTAACATATATTGTTCCAGGTGCTGTGTTGGGTCCTCTATCCTATTGATTGTGGAAAAGGTGGATTTTGAAAACTTGGGGGTGGTGGCATATCATCAACCCTTACTAGATAAGGATTTCCATCAGGCAGGATCACCACGTATTGCATCACCAACGCCTTGATGTGGTAAATGAGTGCCTCCATTGGATCATCTGGGTAGGGGTTCTTGTCTTGAAGGGGAACCCGGACCACCAGTGCATTGGTGGGTTCTTCAACATGACAAGCAGGTCTAGCGACTCATGGAGTAGCTGGTGGAAAAACCTATGGAGAATCTAGGAAAACTTGAGCTGCGTACCGAGGATTATCACATCATTCAAGAGTATTTGGAGACAAATACCGCGCCCTATTTCCTTAAGTTACAACCTCAACCTTTTTTGTGGGCAGGATGGTTAGGGTCACCTAGAGGCAGTTCATTGAGGGGAAGTTGGGTCTGCCCCAACATCGCTGGTGGAGGATCATCATATTATGGTCGTTGCTTCATAGTGCATTCAAGAAGGAGTTATTCGACCGTCTTCTGGTGTTCGGAAATTAGTTGATGAAATGTATCTCTTTCGGGATCATCTTCCGCCTTCTGCACTGAGCCAGACTGGTCCGAGGGTTTTACAGCTCTGAGATGCTCCTTATCTTTGTTGGAATTTCAACTAAGGAACAACTCCTCAGTGGGAATGGGAAGACCCAATATATTCTTCTATTGAAAATTAATCCTTCACAATGGTTCCAAAAGGTGTGGTACTCCCTCTAGGAGTAGGTCCTCTCAATGAAACTATAATTCATTCTCACCACCTGGATAGTCAGCCAAGTTAACCGCGACCCTATCAGGAGGCATATCCTCTATGTCACCTCACAAATTGGGGTGGCACCGGATGGAACTAAAATGGAGGGCCACGTACGACACCCAAACATGAATTTTCACGTGGGGGGAAGGCTCCCTGATTATCCTATAGATCTATTTAGAGCTCTGGATGCATCATTTTTGGAGGATCCTATGGCAACTTAGTGACTCAGGACTCTTATCCATGGGGAGTGCGGCCAAATTCATCCAACGACATTGTTGGCCGATGTCTTCGAAGTGCACATGGATCCTGGGGTAGGGAACTCATTGATGATAAAGATGGGAATGATTTACCTAGAGGGTTTGGAGAAAAAATCCAACCTCTTCCTGGGTGAGTTCTTCTGGCACCATGAAATTTTGCGCTGCAACTGGCCAAAACAACTCTGGGAAATGGTCCGCTGTGAGAATATCCCCCAAGATCCTTGTGACTAGATTCAGAATTTGGACCATCACCACCCCACTCGTTAACCGAAGATGGATGGGGAACTAATAGTTTTACTAAAGCAAACCATTGAGTTGGTAGGCAGGCCGGTATAGATTATGGTGTGCGAGCTGACATGCCGTCACATCTCGGGCTATCTTCTGTAGAGTGTAGTGACTTAGCAACCACATTGTGAAAGATAGGCTGGCGACCAATGTTTCTCGTATAGGGAGTACAGATACCAGTGATGGACCAAGTTGTTTCTCATCCACCATTGGTCCCCAAAATAGGTATATTCAATCATTGTTTGAGGTAGAGAGTGCTTCTAGTGATGATGGTGGTGATTGCACGACCGGAAACTATGGTGCTGCTAAATTTCTATCCTCTTAGATGTACCTGCGAAGGGTGGAAGGAATATATTGGACCTCTTATTCTAGAAGTATGCGGCTAATGCACCTTGTTCCTACCTGGCCCATGACATGGAGGATCTAGCCAAGGGTTCCATCGTTGAGTCATATTCTACCTCCTAATATGAGAAGTAGACTAATTTAATCTCAGTCTGAATCTTCCTGGTATTCTATTTATGGAAGCCACGACCCGCCCTACTACCCTGGGATGGTTCTTTAGGATAGAGTAGATTTCTAGCACGAGGAGGAACTTCGGCTATACATGTGCTGGGGCAGAGTGGATTTCTGCCTGAGTGATCTGGGGTGAGAGGAGCACCTAACAGATATCAAAGGGAACACAGGAAGGAACATCGTGGCCACTAACTGATGTGTGGAGGGAATCTCAACGGGAAATTATGGAGTAGGTAGGACCTTAACTAGAGATTTTAGGAGCACGAGTAGGACCTCCATGCTTGTTTCCCCTGGAAGCATCATTTTGAGGAGGTTCCTCGTACTGGTCATGCTGAACATTGGTATAACCTCCGTGCATGGTGCTGGTGAAGAAAAGATAACCTTTACTCCTCTGATTTCTGAGGAGAGGAGGACCATTACCAGCTACTTCAAGGAAAAAAGGAGGGCCCCTTGGCTATATAATCTCTGGATGTGTAATGTCACCACACTGGAGGCCTACAGTAGGAGGAACAACTCCATACCTGATGTAATGAGTGTAGAAGAGGCTTCTGTACTGAGTGTCACTACGGTGGGGAGGACCCTCATTCAAATTAAATGTAGCATGAGGAAGACATCCATGCTGATTATGGAAGTGGGGAGGACCTGTTTTCTCAATGGTGGTAGTACAGAGAGTACCTCCATACTGGGTGTCATTGCTGCGGTTCAGTCCACGGTTGCCACTACCTGCACTGATGACCATGAGAGTCGACCCATCCTGCCCGTGGGGCGATTGGGGCCTCGATCTGGGTTGGGTATATAAGTTATGCTGCTCATTATACACAGGGGGATGATGTTATATGTTAGTGGTGGTGTGATCCACAATAGTTGTTGACATTGACGCCCCTTGGTGAGTGTCCTCCTCAGCATGTGGCCGACAATGGTGTCAGGTTAACTAAACTGGGGCCAGCGGTGCAGGCGCATGGCTTACCTACACATGACTCATGGGACCAGGTGGAGGTGCCAGCATGGCCTAGTGGGAGACCTCCGTGGGAGCCCCTGAAATGGGATTTAGGCTGGGCTAGCCCATACATCCCCAATATAATTAGCGTAGGGGAGGGAGTCATCGAAGAATTTCTATGAGAGGCACCCGAAATGGTTTTACGTTTTCATGGGGAGAAGTGGCTCCCTGCGCTGCCCTTGGGGATAACGGTGGAAAAAATTCACAGATGCCTCTAGATCCTAGGGGTCTATATCCCGAGTAGGTATAATCCCCTCCTCCTCCTATCGGTGTGTGAGGTTGATTATTACCATTCGTTGAATAAATTTAGAAAGGGAGATGGGGCATGGGCACCCAATAGTTGTGAATGTGGAGATTTTCACAAAAGTTGTCGACCATGTGGTACTACTGCATTGACATTGACCCTTCTCATGAATCGGTGGATGGGTGGTGATCGATTTCCAGATACCACAACCTAGTTCGTGGAAAGTAGGGAGATTGAACCATTAGTGCTAAAATAAAGAAATTGATGCCCAGTTCCCCAGCACCATTCTATCTTCCATGGTTGGTAAGAGAGATCCACATTGAATATGTCACAGACTGGGATGTCCAATGTTTTAACTGACCTAACATTTCGTGAAATTCACTTCAGGGCCCCTATTTTCTTATTGGGACCCATTTCTGGATAAATGGATCCGGTGACATGATAGTCCATTGATGTCTTGAACGCTACTAATCTGCACATTGAGGAGAAGAACAATAGACCGAGTTCACCATTTCTATTTCTGATTCTTTTTTCAGGGCGCGCACATCTGTCTATTTGAGGAGGATGAGGACGCGCTGAATATTGCCCCACATTTCTACTTTCCAAAGGTGGGAAACATCTATTGGCTGTTCAGGGATGTTTTCTCCTTTATCGAAATGGGATGATGAGATGTTAGTTCTTCCTTCCAGTGATTACTCCTCAAAAATTGTAACCTATTCTGTATCTCCCTTATAGATTAAGATATTGTTCATGAAACTCTTACCAGTGTCATATCTTCATTGACATAGGTTAATTGCATGAATTCTATCAAGAAATTTCATGGGCTCCAATCAGGCCAGCAACATTTGGTTGGGGGTGTAGTCATATTGGACATCACCAGTGTGTCTGGACGCTAGAACACTAGCGTGTCTGGGTTTCTTCCCATTATTATAGGGATTCTCAATGGCATAGAATCCCAAGGTATCCACATCTAATGCAAGGAATTATATTCCATAGGAATTTCTTTGAGGTTTTCCTCAGCTTCCCATGTTTAACACAGTGTGTGTCACGCATTGAACATCTAGCGGAGACAGATCAGAATGATTGTAACACTGTATAGATTGGATCGGATTGGTGAAACCCCTAGAGGGAACACTGATGGTACGAGTTGAATTGACATGATCTCACTGGGATGTGCTGGCCCAGGTAGGAATCAGGATGAATGATGGATGGCTAAGTGAAGTGGATGGAGAATGAGATGGAGTCAACTCGAGGGAAACGTTGATGTTGGGCTTGATCCTTGAAGAGACCCCATATATATCCACATCGAAGGGAATCAAAGTCCACATAGTTAAGGATGGGGTATAGGATCGAAGTGTGTGCAATGTACAACGACCCGATGATATACTGGGACATATGCATGGTTAGTAGCCCGAGTTGGTCTGACGCCATTGGGGCAAACCAGATATGAGGGTCTTAATGAAAGGGATGACAACGACTTACCGTCAATTGTAGAGTACAACGGTATACCACCGAATGGGATTGATAACAGCTTACCACTAGATGGGGGTGACAATGGCTTATTAATAAATGGGATTGGGAATGGCTTACCTGTGAATGTGGATCACAATGGCTTACCACTGCATGGGGATCACAAGGTCTTATCGCTGAATAGGGGGCAGTTTAGTGTCATACGGGGAAAAGGGGGTGTATAGTTTAGCATCGTGAAGGATGGGGGTTGTAGAGACCCGAAGCTTGACGTACATGGAAATTACATTACTTTTTCAGAATACATAGTACATAACAAAAACACACACACAAGGATCGTAATAGTTTAGTGTCTTTGGAAACTCGGAATATAATATTCTAATCCTGGTGAAAGATCTTCAACATCTCCCATAAAGATCTTCCTTTTTTTAATACCTAAAACCTTTCTTTATATCCTGGGGAAAAGAAAACATAAAAGGGTGAGCTCAAATGCTCAGTAAGGGTAAACAAAAGAAATATCAATCACATCATATACATAAGAACATAACTTTTGGAAATCTTAACCTGTAAAAGAGATCATAATTTCATAACCTGGGATAACTCATGGTAGTGAAATGTAATCACAATAATCATAACTTAAAACATTAAACTTTGTGTCCTGCACACATAATCATAGAGAATCATTTCTTGTTAGTCAAGACTCATTTCCAAGACTATCTTAGTGGACAAAGTCCCTTTCTGAACCGAGTCACCCTCGTTTCAGTCCTGTTTCACTGAACCGGTATAACCTACCATTCCAGCCATGTCTATCTCATGAGATATAAAATCTTTACCCAATGCATTGGAGGGAGATATAGGTCCCACCCATCTCATAATGATACCATTCTTATGTGTGCCACAAAATCATAAATCATACATCATTGCATAACCCATGTAATAAAAATGAGAATCTTAAACATCATGACATCATAAAAAAATTCATATAATATAAAGGAATTCATAAAAATAATTCCATCACAACATAATCAAATCAATGTAATAATAGGGATAGAAACAGAACCCCTTTATTATCTTATATGGAAAATAATTTTGATAAAACACTTGAACTCCATTCTTGAGGAAAATATCCTTTCTACTTCAAAAACATTTTTCCTTTATTAACATGTCATACAATTTTAACTAAAAGAAGTTGATTAAAAATATACTTGAAAACTTGTAAAGGTTTCTTCTTGGAAATAATGTTTTAAAAATCCATTCATGCCGTATAAAAACATTCTTCTCGTACTTTTGTCGGAAATGTCAAAAAGTACCTCATACGAAAAATGACAAAAGATTCCTTTTATATCTTTTACTAAAAACTCACCAAAGGGTAAAATAGGTTTTAAAAAATTGTAGGTGGATGTAAATAATATTACATATTGAGGTAACTTGGATGTGGATGATAAAATACACCCCAGTAAATACCAAAGTATAAGCAATGTCAGATAAAAATGAGATTGTGATAATTCCCTTACCTTAGGTCTGATTTGCTCTGTATGTGTCCGAAACTCCGGTATAATGATTTAAATAATGTCATTGACTTATTAAAGAATCCTATTCATTGTTATGATATCATATATGGTTAACTTATGACTTTATATTACCCGTTCTTTTGTAAATTCCACGTTAAAGAGCGTTTTGGGTAAAATTGTTTCATTTGTCGTCCGTGTTTTGACTTGTAATTATTCATATGATTACTTAGATCATGATTACTTAATTCCAGAATATAAAACTTGATTTATATATATATATATTCAAAATATACATATATATAATAAATCAGTAAATGGAAAGAAATACACCGTTCATGGAGACGGTAGGTCGTACGTACGCATGAACGCTGTTTTCGTTTCCTTATTGAGTTGAACGGAATTAAGTAGATGACATTCATATATATACACATAAATCCAGTATCATTATTATGTTAAATATTTCATGATTACTTATTATATATACTTTATAATCATTCACGAATGGTTAATGTGGAGAATGAATCTCATCGCGTCGTGGAGACGGTAGTCCGTACGTACGCACGAGCGATGATATCGTTCTCATGATCGTGGGACTGTATTGGAGTGTATGTATACTATTTCAGAATCAATATCACATTAAAATAATAATATATAGTTATTATTTACACCATTATACCCATCCATGTAAGGTGGTGGTTGAAAATAGATTTCACCACGGCGTGGAGACGGTATTCCGTACGTACGCACGCGCGGTGATTTCGTTTTCAGTAGGATGGATAGATGGTGAAATAGCATTGTTTCATACTTATAATAACATATCAGTATATGAGTGATACTGATGTTATTACTTCATAATGAATCAACCTATGAAGAAGAAGTGGAAGAATAAATAAAGGTGAAAGAATCGGTAACGGAAATTACCTCTTCTTTGAAGCGCCTCTTTGAGACCTCCTCTTAGGGAACTAAAATTGGTCTTTGAGGAAGACCATAACCTTTAGGGTGTTTCTAGGGAAGTGGAGAAGAGAATTTTCCAGGGATTGGCTGAGCTTGAGGCTCAACGTTGTGTGAGGAAGAGCGGGAGGAGGTGCCCTTTTATAAGGGAGGACAGGGGCACCTTTGGAATAACTAAAAATATTATTTTATTATAAAGTCATGTTCGGTTTTAAATAGCTCCAAATTGATTTATTTCGATTCTAAGGTGGGGATGGGTCTAAATACTCTCATCCAATATAATTTAGACAAGTTTAGGTTCCAATTTTAACCTTATCATTTAGATTTAACATTAAGTTAAATAATTTTACTTTTACCATGTCTTCTTGTGTTCTTATACAATAAGGTTACTAAACATACTATAAGAAGCCAAAAGAACCCCAAGTTCTTTATTATTAATATATATAACCTTATCTAAGTCATTTGGCCGAACCTTAGATTTTTAGGAATAAAATAACAATTAATAATATAATATTTGTTTTAAAAACTATTTTATGTCAATTTTAACACCATTTAGTAATTGATTTTTGTAAAAATCATAACAGAATGATAAGTTATAAAAAAGTTAATTAAATCAATATTAAGATGTCATATTAACTTATAAAATTATTGAAATTCATAAAAAGTCTCAAATTATATTTATTTGGGTATTTATAACATCAATTATGTCAATATTTCATTAATAAGATAATTACTGCATCATCGTTGTGTCATAAATAAATTAAATTATTTAATGTTTAAAAATTACAAATAAAATACCATTATGTAGAAAATCGTTTGATCTTTCTAATGAATATTTATAGTCGAATTTATCTTATGTATAACCCCATATTAAAAATATTTTAGTAAATAAACATTGATTTTGACTCTTTTAACCCTTCTTTAAATAAATTAATAATAAATGTCCTAATCTAATCCAAGTGGGCCTAAATGGTCATATTTTATTCCTAAGATTGTTTTTGGACGAATTACACTTATCCAATAGAATTTGGACATGTGTTAGGGTAATAATAATATCATTTTTACCCTTAATTACCCTATTTACTTTTAACTGTGGTGAATAAAAGTAAAAAGTTACTATTCACCAAAAATTATTTTCATCTCATTGAACCAAATTTTACTTACTGACATCAACCATGTCTTTTGGATTTTCGAAATTCCATTCACTGAAGCGGTAAAATTAAGTTTTATGAAAAATTCATTTTTTTTAACTACCACTTAGTGGTTTCACTATTCATCAAGAAATGAAAGTTTCCAGAAAAATACCAAAAATTAGGCCTAAGATATATTTTATATTATGAACTCAAAAATGATTTCAATTTTACCAAATTCAAAACATATCAGTTGCATTAATTAATTTAAAAATTAATTCCCGTCGTCAAAAAAAAGGCGTGTTTTTAAGAGATAATAACTATCAAAAGATTGACACTTGTTTATAACTGGTTTAAATGTGAAATTACATCCAATGACCAAAATTGTATTAAATTGTAAAAATATATTCTAAATATACTTTAAAACCACTAAAATTAATAATTTATCACTATTAATTATTTCTATTGAAAAAGTTGTTTTTAATTAAAATTTATTAATTTTCACTATTCATCAAAATATGAAAGTTATCTGAAAATTACCAAAATCTTACCCTAAGCTAATTTTGATATTCCGAATCCAAAAATGAAGTCCATTTTGAAAAATAAAATTTACAAAATTTCAAAAAGTGGTTATTACTATTCATAACGGCTAGTTTTAATAATATTTTAATAGCATATCGTTGTCTAGTGAAACTCAGTATTGCATACTACACACGCTATCAAGGAAGGTCACGATTGCGTGTAATGAAAGGCAAGTCAAGGATACGTGTTGTGAAAGCTCCTTTTGGTGTAGCGTATAACACAAGACATTAATGAAATTAAAAAGAATATTTTTCATAAAATGTCGGGGTGTTACATTCTAGCCCCCTTAAAATGAATTTCGCCCTCGAAATTCGTCGGGGGTTATAAATGGTTTACTACTCGAAAGTTTATTTAATAGAATCCCACATCGTAAAAAGGAATACCAAAACCAATCTTTAAAAACAAAATTATGAAATGTAACGGTTACCCAAATAAACTAATCACTGGGTTTCCACATAGGTGAAAATATGGATATGGAAGAAAAATCTAACCATCATGTTCTGATGGAGAGTGGTAGAGAACATGGAAATGGAAAAGACAACAATCACAAATCCATAAATTTGTGATGTTCTAAGGTACCATCTGATTAATCAGATATAAGAGCACTAGGACAACATTTTTGGTTTTCAAGATCGTTTCCCTAAAGTTGAAGAATTTGAATTAGAATAAATACTTACTTTATTTTGGTACAATCTCACTATTGTTCGTGCCTTGAACAATTTCCACTTCATCTCTTAAATAAATGAAGCTGAATTTGTTATTCGTGAAGTGTTAGCAGATCATGTGATAGAATGACGGGTCATTCCATCTGTCTCAAACAAAAGGTTAGCAAATGTTATTAAATATACATAAGTCATTCTATAGTGAGATTAATCATATATGGTTCCTAAAATGGACTTATACTTCATATATCATACTGATTAATATAATAAAACTATTTTCTACTAAACAGGGACTTCATGTAGGCCAGTGGTAGGCGATAAAGACCAGTCACACTTCGGTTGTGGATTCGATTCCCACAGCCTTGTCCGACGTGATGGGCTGTCGCCCGTCCTGCAGGTTGTCCTTTTTCTAAAGCTATATTACTATAACATCCCATCAATAATATCGAAAAACGTTTTATCCTAACTTATGTACAACATAATCCATTCTAATCTTTAGGATTATCTAAAATAATTTGGTCCAAGCTCATAGTATAAAGAAAATGATTACTTGAAATGTCACAGAACAATCCCGTGAATGCCATCATTTATCCCTCATATATCTTGTTCGTCACATTCCAGTCATGTTAATACCAAAATCATGTAATCTATTGAAAAACTAATACCCATTGAATCTTAGTGAAAAGATGAGTGCTGTCAAAAGATAACTCTTTCCACTTACCAAAATCCTCAAAATTCTATATAGTCAAACCATGATATAACATTCTCCTTATATCAGTCATCAGCTCATGAATACTATCAAATATTTAATTTTCTCCTTATCCCTTCATTATGTGCATATCATCTACTATCCAAAAATACTGGTACCATTCATCACATACTTTCAAAACTTAAGGAAAGAAAATAGTGTAACAATCCTTAGATGTATCTTTATTCCATAGTACCATGAGATTACTTATACAACATTACACTTGATAAACATGTAATCATTCCACTACATTCGTAAACCATTGACCGAGCTTCAACAATTCTTTCATCTCACATATCATTTGTAGTCTCTTCGTCATCATCCACATAAATACTACCCATACGACCATAATGATTCTCTTCATGAGACATTCCCTTAGGGAATTGGTTGTCATAATGCCCGTACATTCCACATTTAAAACATTTAACCATTGTTGATGTCGTAGCAATACCATTATCCTCATCCCTGGTGTTAACTGAACCTTTTCCTTTGCACTTACTAGCTTTGTGTCCTTCTTTTCCACACCTAAAGCATCTTCCAGTTCCTTTGAAACATTCTCCTTGATGCCTCTTCCCACATGATTTACATAGGGGAAATTGAACTTTCTTTCCTCTATGACCATCATGAAACTCCATCTTTATCTTATTAGCCGATTCCGGAAACTTACCAAATTTTACTTTATTGATCATATTATGAGATTGCTAATTCGGCATAATAATGATGTTTGGACTTCCAAATCCCATTTCATTTGGTTGCTCATCATTCCATTGTCCATCATATCCTCCATTATCGTGGATCATCTTGTTTCCAGCCATTTTCTAAAACCAAAAAAGAATAGTGTGAGAGACAAAAATCATAATAAAGGGGGAGTAACTTCAATATCTAACATATTTGGTTTAATCTAATATCGTTACCATAGTTCTAGGACTATATCTTATACATATACTTATCCTTAGGTACATCCCTAGACATACCTTAGAAATATCTCTAGGGATCTCACTAACGTTTTCGCATCCTAGTTTCCAAAGGTTGACTAAACCTTTCCTCTGATACCAACTGTAGAGACCCGAAGCTTGACGTACATGGAAATTACATTACTTTTGCAGAATACTTAGTACATAACAAAAACACACACACAAGGATTGTAATAGTTTAGTGTCTTTGGAAACTCGGAATATAATCTTCTAATCCTGGTGAAAGATCTTCAACATCTCCCATAAAGATCTTCCTTTTTTATACCTAAACCCTTTCTTTATATCCTGGGGAAAAGAAAACATAAAAGGGTGAGATCAAATGCTCAGTAAGGGTAAACAAAAGAAATATCAATCACATCATATACATAAGCACATAACTTTTGGAAATCTTAACCTGTAAAAGAGATCATAATTTCATAACCTGGGATAACTCATGGCAGTGAAATGTAATCACAATAATCATAACATAAAACATTAAACTTTGTGGAATGCACACATAATCATAGATAATCGTTTCTTGTTAGTCAAGACTCATTGCCAAGACTATCTTAGTGGACCAAGTCCCTTTTTGAACCGAGTCACCCTCGTTTCAGTCCTGTTTCACTGAACCGGTATAACCTACCATTCCAGCCATGTCTATCTCATGAGATATAAAATCTTTACCCAATGCATTGGAGGGAGATATAGGTCCCACCCATCTCATAATGATACCATTCTTCTGTGTTCCACAAAATCATAAATCATACATCATTGCATAACCCATGTAATAAAAATGAGAATCTTAAACATCGTGACATTATAAAACAATTCATATAAGATAAAAGAATTCATAAAAATAATTCCATCACAACATAATCAAATTAATGTAATAATAGGGATAGAAACAAAACCCCTTTATTATCTTAGATGGAAAATAATTTTGATAAAACACTTGAACTCCATTCTTGAGGAAAATATCCTTTCTACTTCAAAAACATTTTTCCTTTATTAACATGTCATACAATTTTAACTAAAAGAAGTTGATTAAAAATAAACTTGAAAACTTGTAAAGGGTGTTTCTTGGAAATAATGTTTTAAAAATCCATTCATGCCGTATAAAAACATTCTTCTCGTACTTTTGTTGGAAAAGTCAAAAAGTACCTTATACGAAAAACGACAAAAGATTCCTTTTATATCTTTTACTAAAAACTCACCAAAGGGTAAAATAGGTTTTAAAAAAATGTAGGTGGATGTAAATAATATTACATATTGAGGTAACATGGATGTGGATGATAAAATACACCCCAGTAAATACCAAAATATAAGCAATCTCAGATAAAAATGAGATTGTGATAATTCCCTTACCTTAGGTCCGATTTTCTTCGTAAGTGTCCGAACCTCCTGTATAATGATTTAAATAATGTCATTGACTTATTACAGAATCATATTCATTGTTATGATATCATATATGGTTCACTTATGACTTTATATTACCCGTTCTTTTGTAAATTCCATGTTAAAGAGCATTTTGGGTAAAATTGTTTCATTTGTCGTCCGTGTTTTGACTTGTAATTTTTCATATGATTACTTAGATCATGATTACTTAATTCCAGAATATAAAACATGATTTATATATATATATGTTCAGAATATACATATATATAATAAATCAGTAAATGGAAAGAAATACACCGTTCATGGAGACGGTTGGTCGTACGTACGCATGAACGCTGTTTTCGTTTCCTTATTGAGTTGAACGGAATTAAGTAGATGACATTCATATATATACACATAAATACAGTATCATTATTATATCATATATTTCATGATTACTTATTATATATACCATATAATCATTCATGAATGGTTAAAGTGGAGAATGAATCTCATCGCATCGTGGAGACGGTAGTCCGTACGTACGCACGAGCGATGATATCGTTCTCATAATCGCGGGACTGTATTGGAGTGTATTTATACTATTTCAGAATCAATATAACTTTAAAATAATAATATATAGTTATTATTTACACCATTATACCCATCCAAGTAAGGTGGTGGTAGAAAATAGGTTTCACCACGGCGTGGAGACGGTATTCCGTACGTACGCACGCGCGGTGATTTCGTTTTCTGTAGGATGGATAGATGGTGAAATAGGATTGTTTCATACTTATAATAACATATCAGTATATGAGTGATACTGATGTTATTACTTCATAATGAAACAACCTAAGAAGAAGAAGTGGAAGAAGAAATAAAGGTGAAAGAATCGGTAACGGAAATTACCTCTTCTTTGAAGCGCCTCTTTGAGACCTCCTCTTAGGGCACTAAAATTGGTCTTTGAGGAATACCAGAACCTCTAGGATGTTTCTAGGGAAGTGGAGAAGAGAATTTGGCAGGGATTGGCCGAGCTTGAAGGCTCAAAGAAGTGTGAGGAAGAGAGGGAGGAGGTTCCCTTTTATAAGGGAAGAGAGGGGCACCATTGGAATAACTAAAAATATTATTTTATTATAAAGTCAAGTTCGGTTTTAAATAGCTCCAAATTGATTTATTTCGATGCTAAGGTGGGGATGGGTCTAAATCCTCTCATCCAATAGAATTTAGACAAGTTTAGGTTCCAATTTTAACCTTATCATTTAGATTTAACATTAAGTTAAATAATTTTACTTTTACCATGTCTTCTTGTGTTCATATACAATAAGGTTACTAAACTTACTATAAGAAGCCAAAAGTGTAACACCCCAAGCTTCCACGATACGCTTCTCATTCAATAATGCAATAGCTTTCATTATACGCAACTTCGAGTTCTAAAACACCGCGACTAATCAAAGTAGCTGTTATGAATAGTAATAACCACTTTTTAAAATTATAGAAATTTTATATTTCGAAATGGACTTCATTTTTGTATTCGTAATATCGAAATTATCCTAAGTTGAATTTTTTGTAACTTTCTGAGAACTTCCAATTTTTTTATGGATAGTGAAAATTCTTAAAACAACTTTTTTAATAAAAATAATTTATGGTGATAAATTATACTATTTAGTGGTTTTAAAGTATAATTAGAATATAGTTTTACCATTTTATCCAATGGTGGTCATTAGAATTAATTTAACATTGAAATTGGACATAAACAATTGCCAATCTTTTGATATAAATTGTTTCTTAAAAACACGCTATTTGTTGTGACAGCGGGAATTAATTATAAAATTAATTAATGCAACTTATATGTTTGAAATTTTTTAAAATAGACATCATTTTTGAATTCGGAATATCAATTATAGCTTAGGGTGAAATTTTGGCATTGTTCTGAAAAACTTCAATTTTTGATGAATAGTAAAACCACTAAGTGGTAGTTAAATAACTGATTTTTTGATTAAATGAAATATTACCACTTCTGTGATTTGATTTTCAAAAATCCGACATACATGGTTGTCATTAAGAAGTAAAATGTGGTTCAATGAGACTAAAATAATTTTTTGGTGAATAGTAACTTTTAAGTTCTTAATCGCGATTAGAGGTAATTAGTGTAGTTTAAGGTAAAAACAATGTTTTAATAATATGATATGAGATTGAAACTTGTCCTACTCCTATTGGATGAGTCATTTCCGACCAAGACAACCCATGGGTCAACTTGGGGACCCCATGGAGCCACTTTGGTTGGAAAATGACATTAATATATATTTATTTAATGTTAAAATTAAATTGACACAAACATGAGTTGTTTTACTAAAACAGTTTTTAAGTGGGGTTACACAAGTCCATATTTTGACTATATATATTCATTAGAAAGCTAAAAAGATTTCCTACATCATAGTATTTTTTTTATAAGTTTTAGACATTAAATAAATTAAATTATTTATGACATAATTATGATGCAGCGATGACCTCATTATTTAACGATTTTAATAAAATGAAAAGATAATGCAAAATACAAGGCTTACACTTGTACAAAGCCTATTGGATGAGGAGATTTCGAACCCTTATCACCTTAGCCTCGAATTATATAAGTGTGGGACCTCTAAAATCCGAAACACATTTTATAATAAAGTGACTTTTCTTTACTTTCCAAGAGTGCCCCTCCTCTCCACTTATAAAAGGCCCCCACCTCTCCCACCTCATTTACACATTCAAGCCACTTGGCTCGGCCAAACTCTGCCCAAATACTCTCCCAACTTCCCCCTCTTACTCCTAGAAGCCTCACTTTGGACAGAACTATTCCCAAGGAAGCCTTTGGCTCAAATCAAAAAGAGTTACCCGATTTTGAGGAGGTTAAAGAACGGTCGAATCAAGTCGGACACAAGGTAAGGGAACTTCTTAACCCAATTTACATTCTTTGGGTTAATCTCCTACTTTCAAATTATGTTATGATATTATTATGTCCTATCTTGTATTTTTACATTCTCTGTGTGTACTTATATTGAATACACATAATATATCTATTTTATTTAAAAAAATTGTTCTTGGTAAGGACTTCGTCTCAATCTCCTTTCATTGAGGCATATTTTGTTTTATACACAACTTTCTTTTATATGGTGTATAAACCCCTTTGAATTTTAAGTTTATTCAAAAGGTTTTCCATTATAATTATGTGGTTTTTAAATGATTTCAAAAAATAGATATTTCACTCCAATATATGAAAATCCAGTGAAAATGTATACGTACTTAACGCAAGCTTAAAAATGTTTTCAGAAAACCAGACTCTCGAGTGTGGTAGACAGGAAGGGATTGGGTGTGGACCCATCATGGCCTGTAATTAGTCGAGCAGTCTCAGAATTAGTTATTTTGTTTTCAGAATCTTGCATAATGTTTTCAGAAAAACACTGGAGTATATTTGAGCAATTTTAAACGCAAGTATCTTCTAAAAAAATTGCATCGGTAGATCTCATGAGACAAATAGACGTGGAATTGGCCGAGGCCCTTTCCCAATTTGATTTATGGTTTTGGCCGAGGCCTTAATCATTTTAGACGTCTTGGCCGAGGCCTTGACAAAATGTTTCAGAATGTCTGGCATTATACATTCCCTCATTATGAAAGTGGATATTGATATTGCATGTGATTATTCGACCAGTAGAATATCCATGTGAAGAAGTAAATGGAATTATCTCATTGTACTTTTCCCATATTATGTTGATGTTCATGTTTAAAAGGCTTTTTTTAGTTATACATTGCCTTAAATGTTTTTGTTTATTTATGAAAGCTTCCGAAATATTGTTATCCTTACTGAGCATCTATGCTCACCCCTTTCAATGTTTTAATATTTTCCAGGATGTGAAGAAGTATTTTATGAATGACCTTGATGGATTGTCAGAAGAGGATATGAGTGCGGTCTATGGAGACTTTGTTATTAGTTTTTCACTTTATGATGTAATGTAAGACTTATGAATGTATCTAGTGTTTCCAAGGCTACTAAACTAATCGGTCTTTCGAGACTTGATCTTTTGTGATCATGCCAATGTTACGAAGTAATGCACCGACTCTAGGTAGCAGGGGTCGGGGCGTTATAGTTGGTATCGTAGGCAGTTTAGTACTAACCTTGGAAGCTAGATTTAGACAAACTCTGATTAGAGCACGTAGACCTAAGATGAACTTTGAGGATTAGTATAGAAGAACTTCCTAAAAATTTTGGTATTGTAGAGATTTTATGAGTTTTCCGAGCAATATATCCCTATCTGGATACGAGCAGGTAGAGGCGGCTCTGGCACAGATGTACCTAGGGGTAAAACCCGAAAACACCACTTTGAGCTAGACTCGAATGGGAAATGGTGCACGACAACGGGCCTTGCTGCACTCTTGGTTATGACACTCCCGGGGGATATGCTTAGGATAATTCTCATTTTATTTACAAACCACTATTAAGGGTTATGAGTATATACTTCCTCAAAGAAAACATTTCTTTTTATGATTATGGATTATATCCATAAATAGTTCAATTTATGTAAAGTGTTTTACAAGTATGGAATTAGGTATTTTGATTCATAAACTAATCTAGTTTATGCCATTGTTTAGAAATGGCTCATAGTGGACGGAATGGAAACCGTATCAATGCACGAACTCCGTGTAGGGATTTCCCTCCTGCTCAAGATAATTATTGTGGATATGGAGATACAACTGGTGCTGATCAACTTATTACCATACTGGGACAACTCACTCAAGTTATGAATAATAACCTTACTCGTATGGATCACCCTGATCCACAACGTGGAGGATCAATGTTAGACCGCTTCATGAGGCAACAACCACCAACCTTCAATGGGAGTAAAAATCCTATAGTAGCTGAGCAATGGATAAATTCCTTAGAGAAAATATTCCATGCCTTGGGGAGTAGTGAAAGGGAGAAAGTTGTCATGGAAGTTTACCGCCTCACTGGAGATGCCGATCAATGGTGGTCACTAATTCAAAACACAAAGGAAGATGATGAATTAACAAACATGGAATGTCAGGAGTTCAAAGAGCTATTCTTAGAAAAATACTTTCCTTGAGACCATCGAGCGGATATGGAAAGGCAATTTATGAGTCTGAGCCAGAAGAAGGATGAGAATGTCGCAAAGTATGAGGCTAACTTTACAAGGTTAGCAAGGTATGCTGCTGATTATATACGTAACCCAAGAAGTAATATTGATCATTTCTCTGATGGGTTAAAACCGTTTCTCCGTCGAGCATTAGTCTCACAAACCTTCTCAACATATGAAGATATTGTCTCATGTGTTATCAAGACAGAAAAGGAATTCTCAAAGTCTTATGACAACAAAGTAAAGAAAGAGAAGAAGAGAACGGTGGAACAAGAAATGGATAAAGGGAAAAAGGGAAAGAAGGATTTACCATTATGCGATAGTTGTGGGAAGAATCACCCCGGTGCTTGCCTAAAAAGAATGGGAGTTTGTTATAAATGTGGGGAAAAAGGTCACCAGGCGCGTGATTGCAAGGGAAAGAAAGAGGCTATCAATGTTGAATGCTACAATTGTAGGGAAATGGGTCATTATGCAAATGAATGTCCTAAGCGTCAGGGAAACTTACCTCAGAAAAGGCCAAGGGATCAAGGCCAATCTTATGCTGTGACTACAGTTGAAGCGGAATAATTAATGTATTGGTGATTTTGGACTCAAGGATTATATTCTGGTTATAAGAATAATGTGATATATATATAAGGATTCTACTGCAGTACTTTTTGATTTCAGTATGGTTTTAATATGATGAAGGTAATTATATTTTTAGTATGTGACAATAAGAGAAACTTTTCTTTGTTTGGGGAATCTGATGTTACAATTGATTTTGGAATTAAGACACCTTTTAGAGAAAGTCTGGACAGAGGTATTTTGGATAACTATAATGGTTGGAGTGGATTAAGTTGATCTTTGGATAGTATTTTTTAAGGTTAAAGCATTTCTGAAGATTATTTTCGGAATATTATAATAATATAGTTTTAGGAAAAGGACAACCTGCAGGGTGGGGCATAACCCGTCATGTCGGACAAAGCTGCAGGAATCGAACCCACAATCATGGTGCGACAGGCCTTTATTTCCTACCACTAGCCTACAGGAAGTCCCTGGTTATTAAAAAATAATTTTACTAATCTAAATGGTATGTGTTAACATTTGGAACCTTATAAAATTAGGATAAATAGAATATTTTTGAGTTCCGTTACCATTTGGATTAAAAGTTGGGTTTGTGGTAAAAATTTATTAACGAATGAAAGTATACATAACAAGTATGTATATTCCCTTAAGTTCTTAGTAAATCTCCTAAATAAATTCCTCAACATTATAAAAGGCAACTTAAAACAAAAATGTTGTCGGTTAACTTTTCCAACTGGGGATTCAATGACCGTTTAACCAATCACAAGTTTGTGATTTTCCTGTAGTAAAACTTTCTCCTAATCCTGTTTTCTATAACTCTCCATCAGACCTTGATGGTTTGTTTCTCCTCCATATCCATATTTTCATAGAATCCTAGAATGGGCTATATCGGGTGACCTTTGTACTTATCTTGCTTTCTTTTAATGTTATATATTTATTAACCTTATTTCCGATGCGGGTTTTCCTCAAAGGTATTTTCTCTTTTCAACCTTTTATTTTCAAAGAAAAATTTCAAATTGCGAGGACGCAATTTATTGAAGGAGGGGAGAATGTAACACCCCGAGCTTCCACGATACGCTTCTCATTCAATAATGCAATAGCTTGCATTGTATGCAACTTCGAGTTCTAAAACACCGCGACTAATCAATGTAGCCGTTATGAATAGTAATAACCAGTTTTTAAAATTATAGAAATTTTATATTTCAAAATGGACTTCATTTTTGTATTCGTAATATCGAAATTATCCTTAGTTGATTTTTTTGTAACTTTCTGAGAACTTCCAATTTTTTTATGAATAGTGAAAATTCTTAAGACAACTTTTTTAATAAAAATAATTTATGGTGATAAATTATACTATTTAGTGGTTTTAAAGTATAATTAGAATATATTTTTACCATTTTATCCAATGGTGGTCATTAGAATTAATTTAACATTGAAATTGGACATAAACAATTGCCAATCTTTTGATATAAATTGTTTCTTAAAAACACGCAATTTGTTGTGACAGCGGGAATTAATTATAAAATTAATTAATGCAACTTATATGTTTGGAATTTTTTAAAATAGACATCATTTTTGAATTCGGAATATCAATTATAGCTTAGGGTGAAATTTTGGCATTGTTCTGAAAAACTTCAATTTTTGATGAATAGTGAAACCACTAAGTGGTAGTTAAATAACTGATTTTTCGTTTAAATGAAATATTACCACTTCTGCGATTTGATTTTAAAAAATCTGACATACATGGTTGTCATTAAGAAGTAAAATGTGGTTCAATGAGATTAAAATAATTTTTTGGTGAATAGTAACTTTTAAGTTCTTAATCGGGTTTAGAGGTAATTAGTGTAGTTTAAGGTAAAAACAATGTTTTAATAATATGATATGATATTGACACTTGTCCTACTCCTATTGGATGAGTCATGGCCGACCAAGACAACCCATGGGTCAACTTGGGGACCCCATGGAGCCACTTGTTTGGAAAATGACATTAATATATATTTATTTAATGTTAAAATTAAATTGACACAAACATGAGTTGTTTTACTAAAACAGTTTTTAAGTGGGGTTAAACAAGTCCAAATTTTGACTATATATATTCATTAGAAAGCTAAGAAGATTTCCTACATCATAGTATTTTTTTTATAATTTTTAGACATTAAATAAATTAAATTATTTATGACATAATTATGATGCAGCGATGACCTCATTATTTAACGATTTTAATAAAATGAAAAGATAATGCAAAATACAAGGCTTACACTTGTCCAAAGCCTATTGGATGAGGATATTTCGAACCCTTATCACCTTAGCCTCGAATTATATAAGTGTGGGACCTCTAAAATCCGAAACTCATTTTATAATAAAGTGACTTTTCTTTACTTTCCAAGAGTGCCCCTCCTCTCCACTTATAAAAGGCCCCCACCTCTCCCACCTCATTTACACATTCAAGCCATTTGGCTCGGCCAACCTCTGCCCAAATACTCTCCCAAATTCCCCCTCTTACTCCTAGAAGCCTCACTTTGGGCAGAACTCTTCCCAAGGAAGCCTTTGGCTCAAATCAAAAAGAGTTACCCGATTTTGAGGAGGTTAAAGAACGGTCGAATCAAGTCGGACACAAGGTAAGGGTACTTCTTAACCCAATTTACATTCTTTGGGTTAATCTCCTACTTTCAAATTATGTTATGATATTATTATTTCCTATCTTGTATTTTTACATTCTCTATGTGTACTTATATTGAATACACATAATATATCAATTTTATTTAAAAAAATTGTTCTTGGTAAGGACTTCGTCTCAATCTCCTTTCATTGAGGCATATTTTGTTTTATACACAACTTTCTTTTCTATGGTGTATAAACCCCTTTGAATTTTAAGTTTATTAAAAAGGTTTTCCATTATAATTATGTGGTTTTTAAATGATTTCAAAAAATAGATATTTCACTCCAATATATGAAAATCCAGTGCAAATGTATACGTACTTAACGCAAGCTTAAAAATGTTTTCAGAAAACCCGACTCTCGAGTGTGGTAGACAGGAAGGGATTGGGTGTGGACCCATCATGGCCTGTAATTAGTCGAGCAGTCTCAGAATTAGTTATTTTGTTTTCAGAAGCATTCATAATGTTTTCAGAAAAACACTGGAGTATATTTGAGCAATTTTAAACGTAAGTATCTTCTAAAAAAATTGTATCGGTAGGTCTCATGAGACAACTAGACATGGAATTGGCCGAGGCCCTTTCCCAATTTGATTTATGGTTTTGGCCGAGGCCTTAATCATTTTAGACGTCTTGGCCGAGGCCTTGACAAAATGTTTCAGAATGTTTGGCATTATACATTCCCTCGTTATGAAAGTGGTTATTGATATTGCATGTGATTATTCGACCAGTAGAATATCCATGTGAAGAAGTAAATGGCATTATCTCATTGTACTTTTTCCATATTATGTTTATATTCATGTTTAAAAGGATTTTGTTTTAGTTATACATTGCCTTAAATGTTTATGTTTATTTATGAAAGCTTCCGCAATATTGTTATCCTTACTGAGCATCTGAGCTCACCCCTTTCAATGTTTTAATATTTTCCAGGATGTGAAGAAGTATTTTATGAATGACCTACAGGGATTGTCAGAAGAGGATATGAGTGTGGTCTATGGAGACTTTGTTATTAGTTTTTCACTTTATGATGTAATGTAAGACTTATGAATGTATCTAGTGTTTCCAAGGCTACTAAACTAATCGGTCTTTCGAGACTTGATCTTTTGTGATCATGCCAATGTTACGAAGCAATGCACCGACTTTGGGTAGCAGGGGTCGGGGTGTTACAGAAAGAACCCCAAGTTCTTTATTATTAATATATATAACCTTATATAAGTCATTTGGCCGAACCATAGATTTTTAGGAATAAAATAACAATTAATAATATAATATTTGTTTTAAAAACTATTTTATGTCAATTTTGACACCATTTAGTAATTGATTTTTGTAAAAATAATAACAGAATGATAAGTTAGTAAAAAGTTACTTAAATAAATACTAAGATGTCAAATTAACTTAGAAAATTAGTGGAATTCATAAACAGTCTCAAATTATATTTATTTGGGTATTTATAACATCAATTATGTCAATATTTCATTAATAAGATAATTACTGCATCATCGTTGTGTCATAAATAAATTAAATTATTTATTGTTTAAAAATTACAAATAAAATACCATTATGTAGAAAATCTTTTTATCTTTCTAATGAATATTTATAGTCTAATTTAGCTTATGTATAACCTCATATTAAAAATGTTTTAGTAAATAAACTTTGATTTTGACTCTTTTAACCCTTCTTTAAATAAATTAATAATAAATGTCCTAATCTAATCCAAGTGGGCCTAAATGGTCATCTTTTATTTCGAAGCTTGTTTTTGGTCGAATTAAACTTATCCAATAGAATTTGGATATGTGTTAGGGTAATAATAATATCATTTTTACCCTTAATTACCCTATTTACTTTTAACCGTGGTAAATAAAAGTAAAAAGTTACTATTCACCAAAAAAATATTTTCATCTCATTCAACCACATTTTACTTACTGACATCAACCGTATCTTTCGGATTTTCAAAATTCCATTCACAGAAGCGGTAAAATTAAGTTTTATGAAAAATTCATTTTTTTAACTCCCATATAGTGGTTTCACTATTCATCAAAAAATGAAAGTTTCCAGAAAAATACCAAAAATTAGGCCTAATAAATATTTGATATTATGAACTCAAAAATGATGTCTATTTTACCAAATTCAAAACATATCAGTTGCATTAATTAATTTAAAAATTAATTCTCGTCGTCAAAAAAGGCGTGTTTTTAAGAGATAATAACTATCAAAAGATTGACACTTGTTTATAACTGGTTTAAATGTGAAATTACATCCAATGACCAACAATGTATTAAATTGTAAAAATATATTCTAAATATACTTTAAAACCACTAATATTTATAATTTATCACTATTAATTATTTCAATTGAAAAAGTTGTTTTTAATTAAAATTTAGTAATTTCCACTATTCATCAAAATATAAAAGTTATCCGAAAATTACCAAAATTTCACCTTATGCTAATTTCGATATTCCGAATCCAAAAATGAAGTCCATTTTCAAAAATAAAATTTACAAAATTTCAAAAAGTGGTTATTACTATTCATAACGGCAAGTTTTAATAATATTTTAATAGCATATCGTTGTTTAGTGAAACTCAGTATTGCGTACTACACACGCTATCAAGGAAGGTCACGATTGCGTGTAATGAAAGGAAAGTCAAGGATACGTGTTGTGCAAGCTCCTTTTGGTGTAGCCTATAACACAAGACATTAATGAAATTAAAAAGAATATTTTTCATAAAATCTCGGGGTGTTACAGGGGTAAACTAATGGGAAATGGTCAGGACCAATTTGTGTTGGGCTGGAACCTCTGGGAGGCTTCCTACGTACCTTTCCTTGGAAAGAATCGAAGTCCACCTAGTTCAGACTGGTAATGGTGAGCCGATGTGAAGATGGGTGGGATCAATGGATGGTGTGCTTGAACCTTAGGGATGCTTCCTATATACCTTTCCTTAGCAAGGATTAATGTCCATGTAGTTTAGGATGGTGTGGGGCTTACATGCTAAGGTAGTCTGTAGAGGATGTCATAGTCGATGCTTACTCTAAGTCCACGTGAGTCATGATCGATGTGAGAAACTAGAAGAAGAAAAGACCTAACGATCACATTGCAAAAAGTGCGTCTGTGGGAAGTGGTGTGGGGCTTACACGTGGTTAGCAAACCAAAATGAAAACAACGACTTATGCAAGGTTCGTAGCCCAAAATGGAAACTAGGGCTCAAGCGTGGTTATCAGCCCAGGGAGATGGATATTGGGACTTTCTCAGGATGGTGACTCAAGAGGCGACAAAGCCCAAAGGGAGAGGGATTTGGAACGGAAGAGATGAGGACTCTGGTGCCCATCCCCCTCTCTATTCTTGGCCAAGAAGAATATTGGAGGAGAAGGGATGCTGCCTCATGCAACACAGGATAGGGGATGACACCAATGTGGTTTTTCTTTCCTTGAAGACAGACGTGGCTCCACTAAATCTGATCTCATTCAATTATGGAATGATATCACCCTTGTGGAGACCAGTGGGCATAGATAATGTCTGATATGGGGCACCCCATTTATGATGCACAGAGCAGTGTAACAGTTTGACATCTTGTGCTGAGGATGATGGTTCTTGATAGTTTGACGTTGTGCAACTCGGATGAGGTGGGTTCTCTTTGCACCACTAGGACTTACATAACCGGAACTCTTTAACCATTGGTGAAGGGAAGGCACTGGAAATTCCATGGTGTGGGGGTGCTATGGAGTGATCCATTGAGGGTTCCATGATAGTGTGGTAATGCAAAGAAGAAATAGCTATTAGCGTGCCTATGCGAAGAAGCATGAGGCAAAGTAATGTAATGCAAAGCTCCACCAAAGGGACTTTGAAGTTACATCGTAAGATAATAGTGGGTCTTACGAGAGAAGGTTGTGTAACATAGATTTTTTGGGCATAAGAAGCACTCAAAGTTGATGCCCAGAAGAGGGACATCGAACAAGTATGAAAGATCCTACACAAGGAGGGAGGCTTGCGCGAAAATAGAGAAATTTAACGTAAAATTATGGGGTTCATAGACCCAGAGGTGTGGAAACAATTGGAGAGGGTTGTGGGAAATTGGTGCACAATGGGAACAATTTTGCGTAAAAGACTGGGGTGCATGAAATTCAGAATTTTTATGCACAAGTAGAAGGGATTGTGTGAAAGAATGAGTTGAGGTGTTTTGCGCATGTTGGAGGCATTGTATGCAAGGAATGCCCGAGGTTTCTTGTGCAAGGGGAAGGGATTTTGTGCATGAGAACTAACTTTTAGAGACTTTAGAGAGGGTCAAGACAGAGTGGCCCCATGCGAAGGCGGACCCCTGGGATACCTTTCGTGGAAAATCTTGTACCTGAAAGACATCATATTTTTGAAGAAGAGGTGAATTTCTCATAGAGTAGAAGGTTTGGATTCTTCATCCGTTAGAATTCGAAGTGGAACCCTTCCATTTATAGGCTCTCGGGGTCACATGGTCTACAAAGTAGTTGATCAGCGTGGAAACATCTGGTCCAGGTGTAAGCGATATTAACGATTCTGCACCCGGTGTCAGTGGAAAACAATATCATGCGCTTGGTGTTGGCAGCGTGCAATATTTCATGCCTGGTGTCGGTTGTGCACAAGTTTCTGTTCCCGCATGCAAAACTCATTCAGATCCCATGATTTTTCGCGCAAGAGAGATGTTTTTGATGCGCCTTTTGCATTTTTTTTGTGTGGCACTTCCATTCATCCCAGAATTGATCGCCGAGTCGAAATATGTCTTCATTTTGTCTGCAAATTCCCTCTTTAGGCCTTAAGAACATTTTAGAATCTACAACGACGTGCTTGGTCTACTAAGTGAAATAGGTCTATATTTTTTATCCTTTCTTAGAAAATGGGAAATGATCTAGATTCACTATGGGAAATAGATGATCATTCCTAATACCTTATGAAATGAGAAATAGGTTTTTATTCTCGATCTATATTCATTGGATATTATTGGATATCAATGCTGACATATGAAATGGTTTCAATACTTATATTTCTACCAAACATATACGACATGAACATCTGGTTCATGATTTATTTATTATGATTCTTTAAAATTTTGTTTTATATACTTTTAAATGATAATTTATTATTCCTTAGATCGTACATAAGATCCATTATAGATTAGGTATTATCTTTTTATGTTATATTTATAATATCATACTCTTCTTTTTATTTTATACTTTTATATGAAATCTAATTGATATCTTCTATTTTTATAGTTACTAAGAATATAATATCACCATTTTCGTTATTTCCATTCCATGTGTTATGAAGGATGTTTTTGGTGGACTGTTTATGAGGAGTACTAAATGGGATGATCCTTATGATATATTTTAAAGATCATTTGTGAAAGAAGAATATTTGTAACTATTATCCAAACACACTAACCCAGTTTGGTCCTTGGGAACATACTAGTGAGATATATTAAATATTTAACTACTATGATGTAATATCATTTTAGGATAATCCTTGGTCTTTATAACATATATATTGAGTTGTATAATATAATCCTGAAAAAATAATATGTATGTCATTATTAGATATTATAAATTATACCTCTCATTTATCATTCAGAAAAAATAGCATGATTTCTATGTTCCAAATTAGTTGACAACATAAAAAATATATACATTACACTCATGAAGGATATAATAAGGTTACAGAGTAATAAAATTAAAATTTTCATTCTCATTTTATTAATAAACTTAGGAATTAATACGAACATATGGATTAATTAATTATATGTATAGAAACAATTATAGTCTTAATTAGATGCAATGTATATGTTATTGAGGTATCGAATATGGTGAAGTATATTATATGGATTATTTTGAATAAATTTGTTTCCAATATTTATTCACCTGCAAATTAATTCTTAAAATAATATGAAATTGAAAACATATAAATATAATGATATAATATTTGATAATAAAATTATCTACTTTGAGAAAGAATAGAAAAATGGGTAAGTAAATATCCTTTAATTCATTAAATTGCGTTATGTTTAATAAAACCAAGATTTGTTAAGAGGTTTTATTTTTAGATGATGATGATAGAATGACTTTCAAATGAATTCATATAATTTCCCACATGAGTAATAAAATGAGGCAGAGGTTTGTGAAATGGTGTTCACCACATTAAATTCCTCAGTTATGAAATGCTAAATAATTTGGTAGAAGATTTTTTAGATAAGAATCAATATCTGGATAAGGATTATAACTCCCAATGATTATGAAAATAGATCACAGTATAGACTGTGGCCATAGATAAAATATATTTACTAAATAAAATACAATGGATAATTATATAATGAAAATAAAATTGTTTCCAAGAATTAATAATCATATTATTTTGTAAAATTTCATAGGATATAATTTCTTATGAATATAAATATTATCATGATTTAAATAAATTAAAAATAAAAAACATTCTAATTAAACCTATTGTGAAGAAAGAAGTACTAAATATAATGATGAATCATAAAAAATTGAAAATTTAACATTGAATAGAGATATTTGGTTATCTCAAATATAATTGAAAAATAATAGGATGAATGAAACAGTAAATAAAACCATTTACAATCTTAGTTTCACATTGGATATTGAAAAGGATTTTTTTATATTTTATAAATAATAGAGTTATAAATTTTAATATTTTTAAAATGAAAAATATTATTGATATAAAAATAATTAATTTAATTTTATTGAATTTAATTTTTGAATCTCTTGAAGATAACATACTTGAATATTATATTTCATTGAATTTAATTAAAATTGATGTGAAAAATATTTTCCATGAGGTTAGTGAATATTAGAAATATAATAAAAAACATTTAGTTCCATAAAGAAACATGACGGTTGTCCAAAGATGTACTATAAAAACCCCTTGAAAACAAATTTATAAAAATATAGAAATGAATGTATTGATATGAAAGTAATAAATTTTATAGATTCACTATGAAAATGTGAAATGATAATAGTTACATTAAATACATGTGAATGAAATCACAAAAATCAGGTATTTGAAAAAATAGTTGGATAATGGTAACAAGGATAAATTAACTGTAATAGAAATCCTTATAATCAATAAAATAAATGTTAATATCAATAGAGTCAAAAATTGAAATACGGTCAATGAGTGGTTTTTACAGAAAAACATTAGATTGGTTTAGAGATTTATATCTAATATGAGATGTTATTTTTATATACTATGTTGAAATAAGGAATTAATTTTTGTATAATTACAATATGTTACATATATTTAATCATTTTTTTTTTCAAAGTGATATATTGTATCATGTTATTTATATTAATATAAATTCCACATCATTCGTTTATTTTTTTCAAAAAATAATGTTAATGGTTTGAAAAAAAATAAAAATAATGTTATCTTTGATTGATTCTTATTATATTTTATCAAATAATATGAAATAATTAATATGAGTAAGATCACTTGATTAGATATATGACAATTTATTAATGGGATATATGTTTTCAAATAGTTTTTCAAATTAACATTTTTTGTGTACATCAAAGGAATTTTAATATATGTGTGATTGGTGTTACGTAAGTGACCATTTCCTATGAATAATTCAACTTGAGGTTGTCAAAAAAATTTCCTACTTATTATGATTCCTTATATGATAACTATTTACATTCATTTGAGATAACATCTATATAAAATTTACATAATCATGAGACGAATCAAACTGTGATATTTTATTGTCCAATATAATATTTATCATCTAGTATAATTAGTTCTAATACCAAGGCCCATAAATTTGTTTTAAAAATGTATGTTTATCGTTATTCTAAAATAATTACATGTAATGTAATAATATCACATTTTATAAATCAAAAATTGAGCAAATTATACATGTTTGAAAATATTTACATTATTTAGGTATTTCAATTATTCTCAATGTTGAGGACATGTTTACTAAGCTAATGAACATATAGTGGATTACATAAAACAAAATGACAATAAAATTTGAATAACTATAACAGGTTTCTTGATACTAATCTTGGATAATGATTATGATTGAGATTTATAATCCTTTGGAACATTATATAAGGCTTTTTGGGTCAGACATTATATAATTTTAGTTAGTATAGTTTTCCAAATAATAATTTGTTTGGCATAAAAATATTTATATTTGTTTTAGATGAATGTAAATTTTCCTATGCATCTAAAATGTTTGATTAAATAATAGTGATTTAATTCAATAATTAATATTTCATTATAACATAATAAAGTGTTATTTGTAATATTATAATATAAATATGAGTAAATGGAACCAACCATATGGGATTTCTCTATAGGATTTTAGTAATGTGAATTCATGGGATATTACAATAGGAAAATATTTATTGTATGTTAAACATGCCATTTAAGAACCACCATTATTTTTTACACAATTTAATACTTATTAATGAAACTCCCATGAAGATTAGGAATATAAGGCACTTATAGAGGCTGGTGTATTCTTCAAATGTCCTATATTTAGAATTTATTTCAATTTCATAGGTTTGCGATTAAATTATCTTACATGGAACCTATTGAGTTCCTCTATTTCTATGAATATAATGTGGTAGAGGTGTAATATTCATCACATTATGATAAATAAAATGTATTGATTAGTATTACTTATTTTTTATCATCTTATAAAGAGATCCACGCTATCCTATTTTGAGTGAGTTCCCATGTTTTCATCATTAGAGAAGTTCTTTAGTGATTTAATTTTTTTCAAGTGTCTTTTACCTTTTAGGTGTAACTAGAATCACTTGTATAAGAAGAAAATACCACAAATTCCTTTTGGATTAGAATTATTAATTTATAATATATTAGACATCATTTATTCATTTTTTATCTAAATAATTAAACTGTTTAGAATAATGAATTTTGATTTTAATATTTTTTATAAGGTTTCTTTATTCTTTTCAATATTATAATTGTTGTTTTATAACATCTAAATACTAAATTTCAATATCATTTTTGAATGCATTCAATTGAATGAGTGAGAAAATAAAAAATTATAATATTATAAACAAATTATATGAAATATATATTGTATTATAATATATCCATAGATTATAAAATTAATTAAAGACACATATTAAATGGCTCGTAAGATAATATGATCACACGATATAAGATTAATTCTCGGTTGTTTCTTTCTACCAGAACCCTATTTGAAATATCACTTCTCATATTTCCAATTTAATTATACACCATAAAAATTCAAATTTTTTAGGTCTTAATAAAATTGATGTTGAGAAATTTAGTTTTTCTACTTGAAATAATTAAATTATTAACTACTGTATGATATATAGGTTTTTTATTCATATTGGAATATATATAAGATTCATTGATTAATTATGTGATATATATTATATAATATATATGGATAAAATTATGTAGTGTATTTATTTGAAACATATATTGATAATGTGGATCCCAAATATAACATTCTCTTTTAAATTAAAAAATGTTATATGGATTCTAATAAGATTAAAATTATTACAAACCTTGAATGGTCATTTAGATGATTCATTATTATATAATAATTTGTGGTTTTTATTGTGTTAGAAGAAAAAGGATAATTTGTATCCTAATGTGAATGGAACATGACATAAGACCGGGTAACCAAATAATATTAAAATATATTGTTGTGTTTTTTATTCTTTTGAGGAAATGATTTGGAAACACAATTTCAATCAGTAGAAAAATTGTTACATTTAGAAAGATTTTATTTCCTAAATATACATACATTAATAGATGATTATATCATTGAAATGATATGTATCAGAATGGTTTCCAATGTAATATATCAATAATATTAATGGAAATTATTATAGAAGGAAAAAATATTAAAAAAATCGATATTAAACAAGAAAAACTATGATACTAAAAATGGTAAATATAATTTTTTTGAAATTTTACGCTCATCAAATGACTCAAATGTATCATTGATTTTTTTCCATGAGAAAAAAAAACTATAATGGATATAGATTCCTTGATTGGAATAATAATTTCATAATTTTTCTTAATGCTAAGGAGAAATTTTATGTTCTGAATTCAAGTATCTCGTATGAATGTACTATTACTATCATAGGAATTGATAAATATTTGAATAAGAGTCATACAACATAATATTCTAATATATCATGCTTAATATTAAGTATTTTATTTCCTATGATTAAATGAAACATTATTCTATGCAAGAATTTAAAACAACTAGATAAGATAATGTGATATATAAAGTGAAATCAATAATTGAAATTTATGGAGAAACAAATTCTTTTTCATAGTGAAATAAGTTAGGCTGAACAACTATTTTTATTCATGTGATCATAGAGTTTGGGAACACAAATATTATAGAGTGGATTTCATTCTCTCCCAAGAAATAAGATACCATGGAAATTCTATTTCAATCAAATTCAAGGTTTTTAATTAAATCAATATTAATTTTATTAATAGTAATATTAACTGCGACCTTCTTCAAGATTATAATATCATGAGAACAAAAAACTAGAACCTGAAAAGTGAATACCCTATAATGATTACAAATGAGGAAAAGGAAATTGTTATGGTGTCACAACCTATCCCCCGGGGCCCATGTCGTGACTACCCTAAGTCGGCCTTCCATAGGCTAGGGGATGGTGACTAGAAAAAAAAGACATAACTGAAACGTGAATTCATTTCCTTTCAACTTGTACACACACACACACACACATCCCATACTATGGAAAGTAAGCTGAAACTAGAACCAACAACAAGTATCAGTACTAAAGAAAGTAAAAGCAACACGAATACAATCCCAACTGAAAGGAAAATACATAAAAGGATATACATGTTCTGAAGGTCGTATGGCAAGGATAGTACCTTAAGGGAAAGTATAGCTCATTGTCGGATGTCACTACAACACAACACGTCATTCAATCCACCTCCGAGCACCATGTAGCCCTGGCTCCCCAATGTCACAGTCAATGTTTTCCATCATCTGCACAAGACATGATAGGTGCAGGAAAATATCGTGAAGGGTTGAGTATAATAATACTCAGTAGGGACCCTGAGACAAACTCAGGTCTCACACAATTCCACAAATTAAAATTCCACAAAGCAGGATCTCAATGTACACCACAAATAAAAATACACTACTCACACCAGTTATAACATACGTATAGAAGTAAAGATGATCATTCATAAAGCTAAATCATCTTATTCTGTTGAGAGGATTTGTTGTTGATCTATGAAGGGTCACCCTTCTATTGATCAATTAAGGGTCACTCTGTTGTTGATCCATAATGGGTCACTCTGTGGCTGATCCACATTGGGTCGCTCTACTATTGATCCATGAAAGTTGTCTCTCATGATTATCCATGGAGGGTCACTATCATGGTGATCTATGATGGTTCCCTCTCATATGTGTCCACGAAGGGTCGCTTTATTGTTGATCCACGAAGGGTCTCTCATTATTCTTCTCCTCACAGCCAGCTACTAGATTCCCAAACATAGCACACTTGATTCTTGGAGGATCTTCTCTTCACGCCATCAGTCATACCTCACCCACATTGATGTCCCACATATAGTAACCGAAAGGACCATCTCATCATAAGGGTCCTAGTGTAATAAACGACACATTGAATAGATGGTGTGTCGAATGGATGCCCGACCTGTAAGATATGGGAATTTTTCTAGAAATGGATTAATTAGATTCTGGTACGATCCAACCCAGTCATATTCTAACCTCCTCTAAAACTCATGTAGAGTATCTCTGATGTGATTCCTTGTCAAGAGGGTCTGAATCCCACAAACAGCTCGTCAATCGAATGCCTGATTTGCAAAATATATATGTCTTAGTAAACATGGACCAGTTGTGTCTGGGACCAGTCCGACCCGGTGGGATCGACCCGACCAACCCGGCCCGGGGTATCGCATGAACTATACTTGTTTGTCTGGCACATCGACTCGACACATTGGGCCGTACTAGACCCGTCCCAGGTTGGTCTTGGGTTCACCCCGCTCGGTCACCGAGTGACCAGAAATTTTCTGGCCTTACCCACACTAGCGGGCAGGTCAAATTCCAACCAGGATCGCTCGACAGTCTGATCAACTTCCCCCACCCTGGTCCGATATAGTCAGACAAGATCGAGAAATTTTCACGACCACTCGAGTGGCCCGATCCTCTGGCCCAACCACGATCGCTCAAACCGGCTTGACCTTTACAATGCACCCTAGACTAGTTCAACCTGCCTGGTTGGGGTTTCGTGAAGCCGGTCAAACCGGTTGCCCCATTATGTCAAATGTGGCCTGTGGATTTGGGATACTCCTCCACACAGTGCCAGGTGTCACTGCATCTTTGGCACACTGTCATGGCTGATGCATTGCGGCCTCCTACAGCTCCACCGGGGCATACGCCAGGCATGCCACTCCTGCCTACCCCGACCCGTGCTGATAGCCCTTTCCAATCCACTATGGTTGGTCGGTCCACATCCTATTCTTGGAGCACCATCGTGGCGTGTCTCCACCCACTCGCAGCCACCATCACCGGTGTCAGTGCACTGACAGTTCCTTTTTCGAACCACCATGTCTGCACCGGTGGTTCGTTCATCATGTTTTCTACGCCTCCGACATTAATGGCATGTCCCATTCACTAAAAAGCCCTCAAATTTTCTTTTCCACCATTTTGAAACTTGATCCACAAAGAAAAAACAAGAAAATGAATATTCTAGTAATACGGAGTTCATGAGTCCCATGAACACGGACGGTGCATTCGTAACACCAAACGACATAACCACAAACGAAAAAGTGCCCATGTCTTCACCTGAAGGCAGTCTTCGAGATTTCACTGTCCTTCACCCTCAACTGGTGATATCATGACCATAGGTCGATCTTGGAGAACCAACCTACCCCCTTCAACAGATCAAAGAGGTCTTCTATCCATGAGAGAGGGTAGTAATTATTGGCCGTTACCTGATTCAATCTATTGTAGTCTATGAAAAACCTGAGACCACCATCTGTCATCTTCGCAAACAAGACTCTACCACCCTGTGGGGATGAACCTGGCCGAATAAAAACCTTCTTCATCAGATCATCAATCTGAATCTTTATCTCCCGCAAATTAGATGGTGCCATCTGATATGGAAGCATCAAAATTCGATGGGAACTGGGTTGCAAGTATATCATGAACTCAACATCACGTCGAGGTGGTTGAGTCACATCTCCTCAGTAATGTTTTATATGAACTCATTGACAAGCCCTCAGACTTCCACCATCATTGTATCTACCAACTCCACTAACATCTTGGCTAACAAGGAATGAAGGGGCTCCACTCACCGCCTGCCCTCCAGGAAACCCTTCTCACTGTCGATAGTCACACGTTGTCCCCCATTTCTGAAAACAATATCCTTATTTAGGAGCTATCGATAATGGAACATACAAAGAATATCCAGTAAATCCCTAGAATGACATCATACAGGTGAATCTACAGCAAAAGAAGGTCCCCACTAGACTGATGTGGAACCAAAATTAGTTTACATCTCCGAAAACATGAGATAAACTGATCCGACCTCTGAATGGTGTACTCAAAACCAGAGGTATAATAAGTATATCTGCATCTAGTCCCAAAGCATGGGCTAGTCTGGGTGCAACAAATGAGTGTGAATCTCTTGAATCAAATAAGTCATAGGAATGAGTACTAAACAAGAGAATCATACCTCGAACGACTTATGGACCTGCTGGAACTGCAGCCTCTGCGGCGTGCAACTGCCCACACCCAGCTCCTCTTCCCCTCATCAGTTGGCTGCCTCCCCAACCACACCATGGTCGAGGTCCCGGATGAGCGCCATGAGTTCAACCTCCTTTTAAAACATCTGATCTTAGAGGAGCTGGAGCTTGCTGTCCCTATTGCTACTGCTGAAAGGGCTTCCCTAGAAACTACTGCTGCTAAGGTGGGTGCTGTTTCTACTCACCCCCACTATACAACACATAGTCTGGGAACTAATTCTGAAAGTTCCCATAACTACCAGAGATGAATCATCTCGGTACTAGGCCCAAAAATAATGGGCGAGGGCCGGGAGATCAAAACTGGATCTATGGGGGCCTGCTCCCCACTAGCCTAAACCAAGATGGCCCTGATGCTAGAGGCATGCTGCTGACAGCCTCCACCATTGATGAGCCCAACTGGCACCCCTCTTGCAGTACACCACCCAGCATGTGCATTCTCTCTATCACTTAATCATTCTTCTAGACCTTCAAGTATGTTGGTAGTGTAAAGGGTGTGACAACATACTGAATAGAAAGTCCGAGTGTCTCCTCTAAACATCTTTATAGAGACTCATCATTCGAAAATAGGTCCAAAGAAAAATGGGAAAGATCCTTGAACTTGATCCACATCTCCCTCACTGACTTACTCCCCTGCTAAAGTGATAGTATCTCTTGCCACTTATCCACCTTCATCATGGAAGAGAGGAATTCTGCCCGGAACTACCTCTCGAAGTCAGTCCGCAAAAACTCACCCTCCATATTCTCCCCAAGATAGAGCGTCCACCACTGACGCGCCACTCCCCACATCAACCTTATAGCCAGAGGAACCCATTACTCAGTTAGATCCTGGATCAAGCTGAAATCTCTCACCAGGTCCTCAAGCCATATCTATGTCTCCATGTCTGAGATGCTACCATTGTAGTTCCCAAGGGTCTTCCATTGAATTGAACGAAGAGTACTCTTCCACTGGTCATCATCCTCCTCTCAATCATCCCTCTACTGATCAGTTCAATCAGCCTCTTGGGCCTCAATCACCCGCACTACTTGTGGTCGTTGTCCAGGTGCCATAACTGCAAGGCAAACAATGAATTCCAAAGCTCGAGTAGTGTAGAATTTTTATTTTAAATTTTGATTTGAATTTTTATGTATTTTTACATCCAAAAAATACCTAAGAAACAACTGAAAACAAGTCATTACGATGCATGTACCTTTCTTAGGGTCTCTTCGCTGCAATCAGTGTAGTCTCACTTGGTCGTTCGGTAGGTCTATAGTCCTTGCATTGTATCACGGGGGCCCTAAAATCATGTGTCCAAGCTGGTATTCCCAGTCCTATTCCAAGTGAAAAGATTTCCTAATGTTGTTGCCCTACCATCCACTGCAATACTCACTAAACATAACTTCAGACTCCATGCTTTCTCTCAACCTGCCTCTGATACCATTATGCCATGACCCGCCTTCACCATGATGTGGGAAGGGACTACATAATGATAGACCCTTCCTTCTTAAAATTTAAGGAGAGATAATGACCTGATAGACCTACATTCAATAGGCCTCAGAGTGGCGACTAGAACCAAGGGTATAGAATCACATTCAAAATTGAAGGCATTGCCCTTTTATTCAGATGGATCGAGAGATAATACAGTAAATACCAAACAACACCAAAACTAGAAGTAAAAGTTAAGACAAAACAATCCATTCCCATATTCATGTACCAATAATATGTTCTATGAAAAAATACAAGAACTCAATGGAAAGTACTAAAAGAAGAGAAAAGAAAAGTAGCAATGTCAAAGACCCCAACATCTGAACTAGTATGGTCCAACACAGTACTCAATATCCACCTGAAAACCTGAAAGCAGTTTTATATACGTACAGTTAGTATATAGGTATTCTTAGTTGAAAAAACCAAAACCTGTCGTGTACAAGTGGGTTGGAATTCTAATGCACTGTGAGAAAAGTAGATAACCAAAGAACCTAGCAAGGAAACTATCCACCCAACCTCATCAAGGAACACTCCCCAAAATAATTCAAGTAATATAAAATAATAGTAATAACTCATCGATGTTTGGATAACCCGCACCACTTTCCCACTATTTATTGAAGACATCCTACGCGTTAGACCTCCCCCGCCATTCTCACCACAGTCCCACTGCCATCCCTTGCCCGCACACACCTGGGATACCACAACCACACGTCAGCACTCCCACAGTCACCTGAGCCATAAAAACTACCATAACCACGCCCGTATACACCTAGTCCCAAACAACTACTGCCACACATGAAGACAGCTGAGCCTCATCCTGAAGACACCTGGGAAACAACCTGCCTACACACACATGGGCCAACCACCACAACTACCTTGCCCGAAGAATCTTGGGCTATAATTGACCTCAGGCCGTCACAACTTGCCCAAAGAGACTTGGGATACTCAGGAAAGGGAACATAAAAGGATGTAATAACCATCCACTCATAAGAGTGTTGGAAAAAACACCCTCCCTCCTGAAATGGGGGTGTTCGACACGAAGTTATCAACTTGGGTGGGGCGCAAATAAGAGACATAAGAACTAAATTATACCTATGAATAAATAAGAAGTCTTCCCAACCTAGGGTTCCAAAACCAGCCCATACACAAACACCATAGATACTATTCATTCCAAAGAAGCACCACATCCATAACCAAGTCACAACTCATTCCCAAAAAACAATTCCTCATTGAACCCATTCTTTTTTTAAAATTCAAGGGATTCCATTTAAATAATTCTTCACTACCAAGAAACTAACATGCATAACCACAAGATAAGGTCGAAAAAACAATGATGTAGAAATTTATGCAATCCTACCTGATTCTCTTGTAAATTCATGACATCAAAAGCGATCTGTGAGATCCCTCAAAGGACTAAAACCAAACCAAGCCCCAATATACAGCCCAACAGAACCTCAGATCCACAAAAAACAACTACACCACAACAGGGGATCCCATCCCCATCCACATCCCCTCAGAAGCATCAATCAGAACAACCAAACATGTAACCAAGATAGAGTAAGGGAGTTTTCAAGATTCCAACACTCCATTCATTAAGTATATTTTTTATTTGGTTAACTAGGGTAATCACAGAAGGATTTTTTTTTCACTGGACATCCATTTAATCAAATTAAATTACCTGAATAACCATTTTCCATGTTAGAACCATTCAATCATCACATGAGACATGGGTCCATTAGTGCGCAAGGAATGACCACTGACAGTCATGATTTTCCATGGACATAAGACCATAAAATTACCAACAAATAAACAAGGGTAAAAGAGTACAATAGTATCATCTAGCACACCGCTTCATTATTTAAATGTCTATTTATTATCTTCGTTAAGGTTTGGTTTTGTCCAACCCCGTAGGAACATTATCACACCCACCCCGCATGATACATAGTAAATAGAGATGAAGGAAGAAACCTACCTGTGTGATCAATGATCAATGTTTTTCTCCCCGTGCCAAGAATTGGGGATGTGCGACTTTAAGGGGAGTAAATTTTGGGACTCTAAGAGTGAGTAGGAAAGGCTCCAGCACATGCGCACCACAAGCCTCAAGAAGGGGGACTCCAAACGCACCAAAGAAGGAAAAAGGGATCTGCCAAGAAGAAGAAGGAATTTCCATGCAATAAAAGGAGGGATCCTAGATTTATGGGATATAAAATCTTGAACGGATTTATAGTTAAGTCATGGTTTCTCTACGCGATTGGGTGGTTACACATGATGGAATTAGTTTTTATTTCATAATTCTCATCGGAGAGGTGGCCATAAAGTCTATGAGTTAAAGAGGTTTCATTTAAGATATCATTTATGGACTTTTAATGGATTTTAAAAGGGTTTTTAATCACTTGTATGTTAAACGATATGTTGTGAGAGTGGAATTAAAAAAATAAACAAGGGTGGGACACTATTTGGTGAGACACCGTAAGCGGTGCCATGATCATGGTGCCACAGTCACGGTGCCACCATAAGCGCTACCACCATTTCGGTGTGTGACCTTGAAGGTGTGACCATTACGGTGGCACCATAAGCGGTGCCACCTTTTTGGTGGAACTGTTTGATGGAGCATAGTTTTTTTGGCAAAGTGCTAGACCTAGAGGGTTTAGGACATTACAAAAAATATGTGGAAATTTATGATTGAAGAATCTTCTTCAGATCATTTGAAATTTTTTGGCATCAACACCTTCCTCAAAAATCATCTAGGATTATGATTACTCAATCATGAAGTTGAATGTTGAATGATAAAATCAATGTCATGAACAATGTATTACTTTATGATTTTTTAAAGATCCTAAAACCTCTATATGGTGTAAAAATATATATATAAGATCCTATCTATGTATAATAATAACATCATTAATTCTGAGATCAAACATCATATATCCTTAAATCTATGTCATCATAACTATTTTTTTCTTATCAAATTTATAACCCGAAATATGTAAAACTAAAATTTATAATTAAGAAACTATACTTCTCAAATGAATTACTCGAGCTTTGTATAGCTTAAAATTATAATTCATATTTTTATTAAAATCATGATTATTATGGTATAAACAATCTATAACATAATTTCGGTAATGTTCTTATGAAATTTTCTTGAAAAATATTATTTTGATAAACTGAAATATTTTCCTCTTGAATTTTAGTCTATAAATGAGTTTTTACAATTTTCATCTAGTTATTTTATAAATATTTATATACATTTATATCCATTAAATGCACAAAAGTTTTTATGATATTGATTCATGTGAGTTCAACATCACATATTATAAAATCTCATTATAACTTTGAATCAATTTTAGATATTTCATGAAAGTGATGTTTCTTCCCACAATGATAATAATAAATCTATTCTAACTTTTATGGCTACTTTTGGATATTAATACTTCTTATAATTCATCCTATATCAATTAGTATTTTGATTTAGAAAAAATGAATCTATAAAGTTCCATTTTTTGATGGTTTTATATTCAACATAATTTACTTTTAGTGATTGTAATTTTGGAACACTCATAATAATCATAAAAATAAATACTCATATTTTACATATTCCTTGTATTTTATTTAATTAATTGACAAAAATAAAACATCATCATCATAATTATCTTACATTCTCTTCAATATCTCCAACGAGATTTATTTTTAATACCAATTTAATTCTTTAAACATAATGAATTTCTTTTCCCATTATTTAAATTAATATAACATTCTTGTGAGGCATCTTCTTAAAATAATTATATCCCTTTTAGTTATTTGAATTGGAATCCCTCATATTTATATCAAGATAATTAGAAGAATATTTATTCACACTTTTCATATTCTCTCATTATCATCCACTAAATAGAATGTAGATATTGATTTCCTTTATAAAAGTATAATATAAATTTTAGTAAATAATTAAACCCCAAATAAAGAAACTCTAAGTCATCATGGTCCATGATCAGTGTAGAAAAAAATATTAATTTAATCATATAATAATTTTGTCCTAAAATTTTATCATGTGATGCAATCATTTAAAAAATATTCTTTTATGTTTAATATAATCTGGTTATTTATTCAAATTAATTTCCTACATATATCTCAACAAATGGATAAACAAATTTTGGAATACTGTTGCATGTTTCTCCCCATTTGTTCAACAATTTTTCATCAACAAGTTAAAATTATTCATCATCATTTGTTTTTAATATTTTACTTGAGAAAATGAGAGTATAAAAATAAATAACCCAACATTATAGGATGTTCAAATATATAGATTTCTTATATTTGGAATTTCATCATCATCATTATCTATATATTCATTCTCTAAATATTATCATATGTGTAGCCTCTCCTTATATCCTTCATAAATCATAATTTCTAGTTCAATAAGAAAATGAAATATCAAAAAATCAATTTCCTTTAAACTCAGATTATTATCATCATTTTACTTTCTAATAAGTGTTTTTGATCATCGTATTTGACATATTCAATAATCCATCTTCCACACATGGTGAATAGATTCCCTCAAAAATATATCTTTGGTGCTTAATGATTTTAAATATCCTTAAAAAAAGTATAAAATTATTGTGATACAAAATCTTCTTCCAGTAATATGAATTAGGTTCTTCCTTCCAATCAGAAATGTTTTTAACACACTATCTCCATACACAGATATATTATTTTACTATCTATCCACTAAACCAACACAATAATTCTCTACTAGTCTATATAACCCTCAAATTGAATGTCAATATGTTCATCCCCTCAATACATTCTGTTTTATGTGGATCAACCAAACACATGATGTTGGTTTAATCAACTACATAGGCACTATGGCACTTTTTGTTTCATTCAAAATTTCATTTCTACTCAAGGTAGGTGGATAAAATAAGTTTTAAGCTTCATTGAAGATCAATGTTCATGGTTATTCAAAAAATATTCAATGAAACTACTCTCATATCAATACATGCAATATTAATTTCTTAGTAAATTTTAGTTACTATGTTCCTTCATAATTTGATTATTTTTAACTACTTCATGTTATCCCATAAATACCAAATTTTTCTTCTTTCAATACATTATTTTCATATATTCTGATAATCTATTGATTAATCAGTGTTTCAAAAAATTTCATCATCTCTCTAATGACTTATTTCTACACTTATTAATATAGCTATACAATTCTAATGCTTAAACTAGAAAATTAACACATATCTCCTTCCAAAATCATCCATCTTTGATATAATAAATTTCCTTCCGAAACATAACTATACCTCAAAAATAATAATATTTTTAAATAAAATATTTTATATATCTCAATGTAAATAATGACATGTCCTTCTGAAACACCCTATTTAAGCTTTATCTTCCCTAGAAATTGTATTCACGTTCTGAATCTTCAAAGACATATATGCATGATATTCCCTATTCTGATCAAGATGTGTTTTCAAGAAATCAAATTCTAGAAGTTTCAATAAATTTATTCACCCTATGTAAAATCAGGTGAAGATAATTTATTCTTATGTTTCATTGATATTTAATAATCAACCCACTACAAAAACATGATGAACTCATTTCAAATACATGACAACTCCAAAAAAGGTCAAACAAACATTATTGTTTCAGTCAACATCAAATTCATATCATGTATATAAAAATTAATTCTATTTATATTTGATTCTAATATAACCACTAAAAATATATTGTTCTTGTATATAAGGTCATTCTAAAAATTTATCATTTTTATAGTAAGAGTTACTCCTTTCAGTATTTTCACAGGTCACTACTACCTCCTATAATTTCATGTTTCACTTTATATATCATTTCATTTCCATATATTAATTATTACAACTTATTGTATAAATCCATGCATTTTCCAATTATATAAGAATAAATATACTTGAATAATATGTTCTTCAAATAGTAATGTTCACTATCTATTTATTCTAGGATATAATATTTTTTTATCACTGTTGGTAGTGAATTTGAAAAGACATCATAATCTTTATTCATTTTACATATTGTCCCATGATCTTCTCATTATTCTTCAAATCATCAATATTTGATAGTTCCTTCTGATAATAATTATTATGTAATACATCATCCAACTCACTTATATTTAGATTATAATTATTACATGTTTATATATTTATCTATTTTTCATTCATAATGAATTTTTATTTATACACATCATTTATAATTCCACTTTATATATATTTATTTCATTTTACATTCCTATGATTATTGTTTTATTCTGTGGGCCCATTTTTTGTGGTTCTATTTTATCCTCATAATTTTTTATTTTGAGATCAAAAATCTGTAACTCATTTTTTTTAAAACCTCAACACCATATTATTTTAGTTGGCTAAAGATACAATTTATACCATTCAACTTATGGGGATTTCAATTTATAGATTATGTTACTCATTTTTCATCATTGAATAAATTCTCATGGAATGAAAATTTGGGTAAGCATTAATTTTTAAATACTATTAAAGGTAAAAGTTCAATATTATCATTCATCACAAATTATAAATAATTTGATGCTCTAAACAATTAATGGAAAGATACATTTGTTCAATGACTTTAGAAGACATATATTTATAATTGGTTTATAAATTTCACCCTAGATTTTGTCACCTTAAATTACCTTCTCAATATTGGTTCAATATAATATATTATGTAATATAGTGGTCTTTATATTGATTAATTATTAATTAAATAGGGTTGATAATGTTCTTTAAATTGGGAAACACTATCTGCATTTACACCATTTTAGCATGGAACATTAATATTTCTAATTTTCTTCTTCTTTCAACTATCTTAATTCCAATAATTAATTTCTTTATATTACAATGAATCCCATATAATTATGTGAAACGTTTTTAAAGATGATATTCCATTATAGATCAACTTGTTTTTTTATATCTTAACTACATTTATTTACGAACATATCATGTCCAATTAAAAGTTTCATGAATGTTTTCTACGTTTCTCCAACCAAAGTTCACCATCCACACAACATCTTATATTTTAGTCTTGTATCTATTTAGAGGTAATATCTAGTGTACTTTTATAACTTCCTAAAACATTTCTTTTATCATTCCAATATATTTCCATGTTTCTTGTAAAGATAGATATTAGTTCTGAAGCATTCATTAATTGAATTCAAAACATATGGAGAGTTTGTAACTGTCCCAAAATTGGTCGATTATTCCATATAAGTATCATATCTTCTTATTTATGACATATTATATAAATTTATTCTTGAATAATACCTTTTTGTATATTACAATTATTTTCTATGTGAGGAATACAATCAATTTTCCTTATTTTTTTTACTTTGGATTTTGTGGGCATAATATATATGTTTCTTATTTTTATTAACAGAATAAAAACAAAATAATCCATGAGAACTAGTTATAAAATTTTAAAAAAATTATCAACATATTAAAATCTATTTTTTTATCAAAAAACATTCATCTAATTTGAAGGTTGAGTGTAGATATCTTAGTTTCCCATTTCATTAACTTCTTCCCTTGATGTTATCCTTATTTATAATCAATACCATATCACATTATTCTAATAATAGATATATGTGTGTCTAAATGTTATTTATAACTAAAAGTTACAAATAAGAGTTTGATTATTTAATTTTTTGAGTTCGTATAGGTGGATACATCATCGTAATCTTTATTCTTATAGTTATTTATATTTTTCTCCTAGAAATATCTTAGGGAGTCATTAATTTTACTTTTATTATATCCACCTTTATATATGTGGCATGTTTATCACATATATTCACCCACATTCATCTGGCACTAAAACATTCACTTTTAATGTATATGAGTTTGTCCATAAATATTCATCAGAATAAGGGCTTAACATTTTCTTGAATATATTGTTAGATGATACGTATAATTATTTCATATTATTTCTTCAATTAGATTGAGTCATTACATATGTAAGGAATTACATAGTAACATTGGAAGTTGATTTTTTCTTAGCTTTATGAAAAGATTGATCTTGAGAATCCTTTGAGTTCTGATATCATATTTCAATCTAAATACACATAAAATATAAAGTGTCATAATAATTTTCTTGGTATTTCAACATTTTAGCACATTAAATCTTTTCCATACTATTGTTTATGTATCTTACTCTAATATATCAATGGTTTTTATACCTTATTTATTAGTAGTTGATATTTTTTATGATTTTACATATTTTTATTTCATGGAACCTTTCATTAATAAGATAAGTTGCAAAAAAAACACGTAAAAATCATTTCAATGGTTCTTCTCAAAATGTGACCTTTATTGAGAAATTAATAATATTTCCTCCTTTATATCCAAAAGCTCAATATGAGTTTGACAATAACTTACTTATTAATATGTGACATTTTATCATAAATTATCTTGATAAATAAAAATATATAAATGAATACCTCAATGTAAACATTCTTCAAATTATATATAATTTCAAAGTAGAAAATATTTAACAATTTTAATGGATTCATACTTGACACATCATGAACAACATTCATTTGGAGGATTAACTCTAGAATATTTTTCAAAATATCCTCCACACACTTTACCATCCATAAGTGGTGGATCCTCTATTAAAAAATATAAAGAGGCTGACTCTCATAACATATTACACTCTTTCTCACATTTGTATGGATTCTTTTTTTGATACATCAGTATTTCAATAAATCAATGTATTTTGTATTCACATCAGCTAAGGTATAACATTCATGGATTCTTGAGAAATAATTTCTTCAACAAATGGAAAATATAAGTTCATTTAAATTGCTGAAAATTTTTTATAATGAAAACTTATATATCCAAAAATATAGAACATATTCTTTGATTCCAATTGTAGTGCCTATCATATCATACAATCAACCAGATAGTGTGGGTGAATAATTAGTGACCACCTATTGGATTAATATATTCGATTAATATTTGATTTTTTCTGTATTGATTAGGCCTATATCATTGTCAGGGAAGAATATATATTTCATAATTTTCCATCACCAATTTACCCTTATATAATTCATATAATATCATGTAATCAATAGACCATAATAGTTTCATTGATTAGTCCCAATGTGGTAGCCTTTGCCTTTTTTTACAAAATTACACATGGAATTTATTTTTCACAATAATATCTATCACGTATTATAATTGGTGTTAGATGGAATCACCCTTAACCCAAATTCTTCATGATATCACAAAAATGAAATATCCTTATAATATGTGATACATTTTTCAACCTCTAGGCTAGAATGTTATTGTTTATGTTAGAACCAATGGATCCCCAAGTATCCCTTTGATATTCCTTGTGAATTGAACTTTGTATTACTATAATATTCTACTAAATTTTTTTCATGTCAGACCATCCTGAATTAAAAAAAATAAATTCTAGAGCCATAAAAATTATACATGTATTCACCTATGTTTAGGAACCTTATCAACTTCTATAGTACCTCATGATATGGTATTATCAATATCATAGACTAAACTAAATAATCCTTGAATTTTGAAGTCAACAACTTCCACTCTCAGATAATTATAAATCATAATAATATTATGCATTTTTGCATGAATGATATCAAATACTTTTATAGACTCAATTCTCTAAAATAAGTTTTGTGACTCAAAAGTATTGAATTTTGTGATTTTATAAAATTAAAATATTTCATTAAAATCATTTATAAATATCATTAAGTATAGTAGTCAATAATCTTCACCATATATTAATATTAAATTTAGGCATAAAAATCTTCCTAAATACCCCACTAGATTAAAAAACATCCCATCACGAAGTTAAAAATAAAAATATTATATCAACATTATCATAATGTATGAATTTACATTGGGTTGTTAAATATCCTAAAACTATTATCTGGTGTGAATAATTTTCTGTAGGATTTTATATTTTTCTAATCATAACATAAAAAAATCATAGAAAAAACATCATATATCTATAATTAATTTACTTTATAACTCAATGATTTTATACCTCAACATTACATCTCAAACACCATCTGTATATATTGAAAATTGTATAACTCAACTATATAAATCAAACATCATAATGTTCTGAATTTTAACTTGAAATTTTTCCAACTCAACTTAATAATGTAATTATGTTTCTATAATATATATTTTGGAATGTTATTCTTATATGTTCTTGGGAAATGTTCATTGAAAAAGTTCAGAAATGTTCTTCTGGATTGTTCATTCAAAAATGCTCTATTGAAAATTCCCTTTTAGAAAAGATGTTCTGAAAATGTTCTCTCCAATATGCATCTATTAAAATCATATTGGTTTTTAAAAAATATACTTATAATGATTTTAACTTCAGATAATATAAATTATCCCCCTCAATTATAAAAACTTTTATATCATACATCAATGTGATGTCTCTTCCTCGAAGGATCAGAATAACAATTATATGTATATTGGGGATAATTCTGAATAGAAATACTAGTCACTCTTTCATATTTTAGAATATTTCAATATATGTACATATATCTGTAGAGTTATTTATTATGAAATTTATATGTTCTATATAATGTAAATTTATAGATTTTATTTCTTGACCACCCATAAGAGACATCAACTTAATTAATATCCTTTTATATATTATTTGAATTTATATTAACTTGGTGTCTAAAAATAAAAATACATAATAATCAAAATCCTATAGGTTCTTTAGATTATAAAGTAATGCACCTAGAACCCCCAACATAATCAGATATTATTTTTCAAAGGATGGTTTCATCCTGAATTCTAACATGTCTCCAACATTTAGTGTTTAGTTTGAGATAAGGGATACTAATGGTGGTTGGGTTTTCATAATGAAGATAAATTTATCAGAAGCTATAAAATAATATACCTAATGATATTTGTTTATGTAAAATGGGAACTTGTGTACCTAAGACTAAGTGATGGTCATAAAAAAATGAAGGGTTCCTCCCACTAGATATGGTGGTGGGGTTGGTTGTATCTCTCATAAATATTCATTTATCTAGAGTCTTGAGAGGTCAATTCTAGCATGATATTGGTTCCCCCATTTTTATATTTGGTGATGACATGGGAGGTACTTAAGAATGATATTATGAGAGTCATGGGTAGCTATTCCATATGTATTTTAGTTTTCTCCACAGAATGGTGCTATATTTTATTTTGTAGCCCCTCTTCCTTGAAGATGAACTTCATGGTTGTGGACCTTTATAGCATTAGTGGGGACTCCATTTCAGTTGGTAGAATCAAGGGTAGAACATAAATGGTGGAATTATTTTTCATGGGGAGGGCCTATATGAATACTTCCAGTAGTATCAATGTCATAGAGATTTGAAAAATCATGATCAAAGGGCAGCTGGGGTCTTCATCCCAACCATGGGAAGACTATTGCTTGTATGGTGGTTAGCATTGGAGGGGAAATTAAGTGTGATAGGGTACATGTGAGTTATTGAAGCTGAAATCCTCTTAGTAGAGTTGGTTTCCAAACCTCAGTGTGGGTATCATATATCTTGGGAGGGGTGGGTGGAGGAGGGATAATATCAACCACCTAATCTATAAGTGAGGCTATCTTGTATTTTTAAGGACATCTATTGATGAGATCCAACCTTAGTGACTCCTGAGTCGAATATGTGGCTACCATATCCTATACAGCCATATATCATTGAATTATAGTAGAGTTATATCATTTCAATATAAGTAAGGTCTCTTAAAAATATTGGCACTAGTAATCATAGTGACCAAAAATTTTCATACATAAATGCTACCGCTTTTCAGAAGAATATTCATTGCATATCAACATGAGTGAGGATATAAATATAAAAGTTTAGTGTCTTTTGAAACAAGGATTCATAGATTATTTTTTACATTTAGTATCTACAAAATTAAACATTACATTCTTTAAAACTATCAACCATTTAGACATAACTTAATTAAAACCATTCTTGATGAACTCGAGTTGGAAAAAATATACGGGGTGAGATAAGATTTTTAGTATTAGTAAGCTTAAGTTATATTAATCAATGATCATATGAGAGAATAAGATAACAATTATGTTATGAGAACATGATCATGACATAAAATAATCATATTGCAACCATCAGATATCATTAATCCTAAAACAAGGTATAATGTTTTGTAAAAAAAATACATAAGACATAATAGTATAGAATCATTAATAATTAATAACTATAAATTAGAACATAATACAATGATAAGGAATAACTTTTTTTCCATAAATAAAATTATACAAAATGATTTCATTAGTAAAGGATCAATACAATGATTATCATAGAGGATTGTGTTTAATCCATGTTTCATCACATCCTTAGTCTTGGTCACTACAAAAGTTATCTTTTTGGATAATGTTCATTGTTGAAGGCATTTAACTTCTAATTTCATTACTTATCTTATTAACTGATATCCTTATTTATCCAATGCATTAGATGGAAGTAAATGTTTTCCCAACCCTTCATATAATACAAATCACACATATGTGTACCACAATATTATAAAAAATTCATTATATCTTCACCACATAACATGTGGAAAAGATACATGTTTCATAAAAATTTCATGATTATAGTCTTAAACCATCCATATATAGAAAAAATATCTTAACATTGGATTATATACCCACTAAATCATAAGTATCATGAAAGGTTTATTCTATAGATGAAAATACATTTAAAAGACGACTTGAACAATTCATGATGAAAATAATCATTCATTTTCAAATCAATTATATTAAATAAAAACATTTCCATCATATTAACAGAATCGGAAGGAGATGAGTGTGGGTCGGAAATCGAGGTACGGGATGGCAGGATGAGGAGATTAGATGTCAGGGTGAAGCACGACCAAGAAAAGAGATTGAAAAAACTAGGTAGAGGGATGGAGGATGAACTAGGGAATATTCAAAGGACAGTTCACAAGAGAAGAGAGTGTGCACTTTAATTGCAATAGGGTGGGTTTATCTGAAAAATTTTGGTTGGAAATTGGTAAAATGTTATAGACCTTAATCTAGATTATTGGGCCTATATGTTTATTTAATGGTTTACCTCTTCCCCTTTAAAAATAATAGGGTCTTTACATTTCTTTAATAAGAGGATTTGGTCCCATATTTAAAAAAACAAATCCCTATCACATTTTCACTAGAAATTCAAAAGAACCAAGTCTCGAAAATGATATAAATATTAAATTTAAAAAAATTTAAATAAATTATAATATAGATAACAATTAAATGCAATAATCATTATATATCAGTAAAAATGTTATGGAGAAACTTTTGTAAAATATATTTTCATGGAAAGAAAAATATTCCCGACCAAAAAGGAAAAAAAGCATTTTTCCATAAAAACATTCTTCCAGTATCTTGAGTACCTAAAGAGAAGTGAATGAAAAATAAAATAGTCAATATCTAGAATTTTCCATAATATAATAAATTAAATAATATTTTGGAGATAAATATCATATAATTTCTTTATTATAAATTTAATAATGAATAATCATAGATGAAATGAGGTTGTCACTTAAAACCATTACATCAAGTCCTTTTTTTTCTTCATAATCAATCCTATGAAACTATATAATAAATTTAAATATTTATACTAATATTATATAATCATATTATTACATATAATACTATAAATGTTTTACTTATAACATATCTTCCCCCATTCATTAACAATTATTCATTATCATCATCATTTTGGTTGTTAATTGTTTCACTTTTCATGTATGTTTTGGTTTGGTAGTTATGGTCCTTGTAAATTTATCATGGTTACTTAATCTACATAATTTTAATAATTAAATAACTATCATATTTATATAATATATATTTTTAAGTAGTCATATAATGTAGTGATGAAAATGATTAATATTACTATGGGGAGAGGGCAGTCTATATATTTTCACAATTGATGATTTAATTTTTCAATGTTTGGAATGAAAGAAAGGTAAATAATTATTCATAATTTCAAAATATTTTTTATATAATATATATCACATATATAAATTATGTATATCATAAAATACAACCTTAAAATATGTAAATTGAAATTAATCATATCCCTATGTGGAGGTAGTAGTCCAAACCTATGCATGATCGATATGTTTATATCCCATTTGTTTGGGAAGAGGTTGAAGTGGTTATTCCATAATCATAATAAAAAATAATAAAATAGATGATACTATATACATCATGTTATGATGGATTCAAACTTTTTAGATTAAATATATGAATTAGTAAAAATTTAATGAGATTGGTTAGTATTTATACAACTTTTTAAAGACACATCATTTGGAATATACCTTAATCCTTAAAGGGTTACTCTTTGAGGAAGAGAAAATACACAATAATTATATTATGGAATCTAGGAGTATTTTTTAAGGAAATTTTAGAGATATAATACTCAAATGGTTAGAATAATTGAGGCGAATAGGTTTCATTTTATAAGTGTGGGGAGGGACACAAGTGGAATATCACAAAAGATATCAACGATATCAGGTCACATTCATGAAAATGTGGCTCTAAATTTTCAATGAATTAAATTTAAGAGAATATAAATTTTAAATATCTTTAAATAATAATATTTATTAAACTATCGGTGGAAATATTACCCTTACATTTGGGTTTAACCTTCCCCCTATAGTAATCCCATTTAAATCATAATAGTAGTAACAAAACTTCACTATATTTAATATTCAATATAAAAAAGATTTATACAGACAAAATAAATTTGTTTAATTATATTGATTCAAAATTTCAAATCCATTTTCAATGAGTCAATTTCTATTACTTTTATAATTTAATTTTATATAAGAACATAAATCACAATGAATAATCAATTTAGAAAAATGCCTTTTAATCACAAATAAGATTTTACTTCCATTATTTGCCATGAAAAAACATAAAAATAAATTTAAAATATATAATTTAATATATAATATATGAATGTCATAAAAAAATGTTAATCCAAAGGTATTAATTTATGTGATTAATATAAAAACACATTTCGTGCATCTGAACAGTTTAAAAAAAATGGATTTTTAGCCCAAAATGGAAAATATAACAAAATAAAGTATAATAATGACTAAAATTTAGTTAATTGGATTATATAAAATTAAATAATATCTATATTAAATTAATATCAAATTAAAATGATAATGGGTCAATTTATTGAAAATAAATTATAACTTTTACAAATATTTGTATCAAAATGATCTGATTATTAGTTTGGTAACACAATTTATACCCTAGAAATATATTAATACAAAAGGTATAAACTAAGTGATAAAAAAGGTTCAATGTATTTTCACTAACTAATAATATATTGAATACAAACTTTGATGAAAAAATTAAAAGCAACCATTTTATCTCTTATTGGGATATCATATTTCCCCTATCTTCCATTATGGTTGCTTTTAGAAACTGTCAACATTATATCCATGGAAAACCATTCTCCATGTTTTTTGTGGATGCATGGCCTGAATATTTGGAAATAGCATGAATCTTTTTAAAGAATGTTATTTAGTTTATATAAATATTATTTTGATGACCCTTCATATCCCCAAAATCCCCATTTTTTTCCTTTTTCTTAATATTGAAGATTTATGATATGGATATAACAAGACCTAGTTACAATTATCCCATGGACACTGTGAAACTGATTTAAAACCTGGGAAAATGAATTTACAGTGGATATTATTTTATAAAACCCATGATCATCCCCTTTTTTTATACACACACAGCACATGATATGTCAACTTCTTCAATATTGATATCATTTTAACCCTCAAAGGAGACATTGTGATCCTAATCAGTACATTATGTGTAAATTTATAACACATCCATCACTAAAATATTCTTTAATATGTTACAATTAAAAAAGTAGATCAACCCTCTTATAACCTCATAATATAAAATATAATGATATAAAGTATATTGCATCACACTATAACTTCTTGTAATTAAAATCAGAGACATGAATATCTTAAACTATTAAAATCACCATCTATTAGCTATTCCAATCCACTACTTAAGAGTAGTATGAAGAACTACCTACATCACAACCCCACTAGTAGATTTGTTTCCTGCCACATTACATATGAGACTTTACACAGTATCAAAAAACTTATTCATCCCCAGTGCATAAAATCAAAAACAATATTTCTATACAGTCATCTAATTAACTCCAACTTCCATCATTAGTTTGGTATATACAAAAAATATATTCCCAAGGAAGTTGTAGGTAATAATTGTTGGGATTATATTCTAATTTGAGTTCAATTTTATGGATCATATATTCACTGATATTCAAATATTTATGAAACTTTATATCCCCCTTGTAAAATCTTGGAAATGTCAAAGAGTCATTAACTTCAATCCAAGATAAATGCCCACCTTAAGAACCTCCTTGACAAATTCAACATGATTGTTAAGCATATGATTATCATTTGAATTTTCGTCATTAGATATTGGGGATGGATCCATGAAAAATCTTACTTGTGGATGGCCCATATTCACATAATCATATAATCAAAAGTATCTAGTAACAATTCTTTGGTCTAATTTAGAGTAATTCGTATTCTTACTTATTTTCTTTGGATGGGGGTAATATAACAATCTCGATCCACCACCACTTTCTTACCCTTTTTAGCACATTATTGTAAAAATTCTACTTCGTCTTAGGATGAAATATCAACTACAACCCACATTTATTTATTAGAGTCACAATGATCATATTAACCCCCACCAATGTGGGGGAAGAAATTGTAGGAACACTCAATGAAATTTTAAAAACACCAACAAAGCTCAAGAAGACATCATCCCTAAGTTTATGCCTCTCATACCAAGAACTACTCTCATCAGTGGAAATATTATGAGACATATCTTCAACAAGCTTTTAGTCAAATTATTTCTACGCTCAAATAGATTCTCTAGTTCCAGAATCTCAAGTAGGGACCTTCGATTTCCATATCTTTTTATTTCATTTCTCTGGGGAAAACTTCTTCACTCCCTTTTAATCCCATGTTATTTTACAAATAGAAATTTTTTTGTCATATAGTTGTAGCTATTTGCTGGATTCCTAATTTTAAGTAAATCACGACAATGAGAACGAGATTTTTTCAAAAATTAACTGTATAAAGAATTTATATTTTCTATTTTGAATCTAGATCAAAGGAGGAAGTGGTATAAATACATTGATAAAAAATAAACCCTAGAAACAAAATATCTTGAGAGTTTTATTGTTGTAAAATCCAATTTGAAAGGATAATAAATGAGGATAGAAATTATAGATAGATACATTTATTTAAATTGGTAATGTAGTAATCCAGGAAAACCAAGATAAGTAGGAACATTAAGAAGTTTAGTGTTGGGGTCAAAATCAGGTGTCTATTTGAGAACATTTATAATGTATCCATGAAAAACCAATTATCTAGTCACCCGAAATCTATAATACCCATAATAATATGCGAATTGATGATATATGTTATACTAATTTTAAAAATAATAATATGGAATCAAGGAAACCCAATATATTCATGGGATGTCGTTAAAATGCTCATAGTTGGTCTATAATTGAAAAAATTACCAAAAAGAACAAAGTGTAAGTCCGAATAGAGGAGATGTACCATGTATATTGATAAGGATATAATTGATTCCCCTTGATGATTAAATATCATCAGATAAATGTGAATCTCAAAATCTATGGAACCACCCACACTAAAAGGTTCAGTGATAATTATAGATCATCTAATGAAAACATTCTGAAAAGGATCAAGAATTGACAATATGGATCCTTAGTCGCCCTCCTTATATCAAAAACTCTAGTTTATCTGATTAAATTCTTCTTAGGATCTTATATTTCTCATCTTCATTATCATATTAAATAGTAACGTTTTCCATTTCACTACAATAATTTGTGGTTTCACTATTAACTGAAAAATAAATCCTTCTAGAAACATTCTAAAACTACCTCTAATGATGATATTGAAAATATAATATTGAAAATGATATTTACTTCATCAAATAAAATTTCAATAATATAGTTTCATAAAAAATAATTAAAAACACAATTTTAAAGAAATAATATTTTTGAAACATATAATGACATTGAAAAAAATTGATCGTTTATTTATTATAAATTAATCTATAAATATTTATTTTGTAGAACTATTATGTATATATATATATTTACAATGATATTGTTACTATTTATACATTCCAATTTATTTTCTAGTTTATATGAGATTACTTTGTTATGGTTCATTTAGGCTCAGGGTTGTGTGTATAGAAAAATATCAAATACATCATGTTTTCTTCAAAGGAAATACATATAAAATATGGGGATGTTACATTATTCCCATAATAAAACTAATATATTCACTTGAAATTTAATCTGTCTAATAGGATCAAATGAGTATATCTTCGCTTCCTTACATCTTAAGGTTCCCATATAGATTATTTAAAAATTTATTTGTCTAAAGTACATTAAATAAATGAGTAGTCCAATTCTGTAGAACCTTTAAATACCAAATTTCAACTATTTGTTCTTCATAGAAAATATCATGATCCAGTGGTATAAAATTTTAATTTATTACTTGTGAAGTATTAGGTATAAATATTTTTATCACATATGCATGGAACACATCATGAACATTAGAGAGGATCTGTGTCAATTCCAAGTGACAGGATACATTCCTCACTCTATTAGGAATCTCCTAGGAACCAATATATAAGGCCTTATCTTTTCCATCTTTCCAAGCCTCTAATAATTCTTCCATGAATAATGTTTTAAGAAGAATGACATTGATTTGTGGAATGGGTCCACATTAAAAATTAAATCATGATACATATAAATGTAGGGAAGGATATGGTGAGACTCAAACGTGTAACCTCATCAAGACCCATATGGGAAGATACCACTAACTTCAACCTGAGGGAATAAATTTGTTATAATATTTTCTCACTAATATCAAATTCCATACCCCACTAATTATTTTCATCACAAAACATCTATATACACTATCCTTCCTTGATGGTATATTAAATTGTCATAACCTTTCCTTTCATTTCCTCAACCATCCTAGGTCCCAAATACATCATGTCTCCAACTTTATGTTAATAAGAAAGGGATTTCACTTCATTCCATAAAATTCTTCATAACAATTCATATGAATAATCACGTGAAATATATTTTTATAATAGGACTTGACTATAGGAATGTGTGGATCCTTACTCTAAATACCCCGACCCTAGTAGATCAGAAATGGTTCCCTAATTTATTAAATTGGAATATAATGAAGCAAGATCCATCCTGAGTTACATGATAGTTTATTAGATTTGGAAAACAATATACATACATATGTTTAAATTGAAATGAAATACATCATAGATAATCCTTTTGAAATATTCTTATTCATCTAGATTATCTTTGAATGTCATTAGTAAAATTCTTCAAGACATCCTAAGGAAAATTAAACATATGAAAGGGGTGAGCTCTGATGCTCATAAAGGGTATCAATTCATCATAATCAAAAAAATCCATAAGGCAAGGTGAATAACAAAAAAAAAATTCTATTAAAACAAAAAAAAATAATAAAAATATGGAAGTAATAAAAACTAAATAAATAATTATATATAAATAATCACATGAAAATGATACTTTCCCGTGGATATTATACTAGTCAAATAATCACATGGAATATAAAATACTAACGTCAAAATGAGGGAATACATAATTAAGTACATCATTAAAATACTATCAAGGCCTCATTCCAAAACCATATATAAATGTGTAAAACCCAAAGTAGTCTGTCTCATGAGACGTACAAAGCCACCGAGTTGATATAGAGGGAACCACCTGAAACATAATAAGCCCAAGGAATTCCTAATATAAATCAGGTGAAATATTTTCAAAATATATATTCATATTGAAACTAACATATGAAATGTAAATAACTTTCCAAAATTAGTAATCATAATCACTAACCATTCTTATTAATATGGTCAATAGAGCCAAGATATCATATCCATAGTCAAACTAATAATAAAGAATTAAATAAAATATGTTTTATGGAATCATAAAATATTAATACGAATTAAAAAAAAGAATCAATAAGGCTCTTGAAATAGATAATAATACTCTTATAAAATCCTCATGAACTTCTGGAGAGAAATACTCTTTTTTTACTTTGGAAGGAAATGTTCTTTTCAAATAATATTTTTATAATACAAAAAATGAGATAAGATAGTTTTTCATTAAAAAATTATTTATTTTATAAAAAATATAGTTTCATAAAATAGATTATAGATGGTACATGAAATGGGTAATAAATTGAGATTTCCTCTTTAATCGGGCTTGCGTATTGGGAAGGATTCAAAAATGAACCTTGAGAAATATTTTTTGTCCAATAAAATATTGATGAACTGATCTGGATAATTTATTTTGGAACTTATATATATATAATTTATAATAATAATATAAAAATAATTATAATTACATTGGACTACATAGGAAGAAAGCATAACCTGAATGAAAGTGAAGGTTCATGATGAAAACCCTTACTATATGTACGAATGTGTTCTTAAATTGAACATAATTTACAAGATTTTAAAACTATACTCATTAATAATATAATACATATCTTATTAGAGATTTATATAGTTTATTATGTCATTTTTGATAATTTATAATATTGAATTCTTCCATTTAGAGCTGTTTGTTTCATTGATTTTTATGATTGATTCACTTATTTATAAGTAATGGAGTTCGTGTAAAATGGGTATAATTATCCATAATTAGAATTAAATGTAATTAATTAGAATAATTAAGTGTAAGTGGTTATACATATTTTTTGGTTATATGATATCATGATGAATAATTATAAATACATTTCGAGATAATCATTTAGAATATTACGACGATTATTGATCATAATGAACTCGTTTTTTTATCATTTAGTATTATGTTAATATGTTACATAAAAATCTTGATAAAGGTTTTAATAAAAATATTATATTTTGTGTAAACCATAAAAATGGTTTCATTACCATCTTTTATGGATAAATGTAAGACCGAAAATCTGTCGTCCATAGAGGTTGTAAATCAGCACCACACAGACAATAATTTCGTTTTTAAAATAAAAGAGAATGATGGGTGATATTGATGAAGGATATTATATTAATATGATATAATTATAGTATATATATGATAATATAGTTATTATTTTCATTTGGACAAGGGATTTGAGGATGTGATAAGAAATTAAAAACAAAATTGAGTGAAAATTAAATGAAAAGGAAAGAGGATTTACATCTTGGATTCTAATCTTTTATAACCTATTTATGGCACCATGATTTGGTATTTTGTTGAGATGAAGAGATATTGGACATTTGGGAGAATCTCAGGAAGCGTATTGGGAAAAAAATTCAAGGGTCAAACCATGGAAGGTTTTCGGGGAATAGGTGGTGAGGCGTTGTCTTATAGTGGATGAGAGGGGTGATTTTTGAATATTTTATTCATTTGTTTATTATTTTTACTCAAGGCTATGAATAGTTTTATAATTTCATAAAATATATTAAGATAATTAATGGTGGTTTGAGATTATGTTGATTACATTAGGGATGACTTAAGGACTAGTGTGTTTAACTTATAATGTATTTATAACGTAAATTATCATATTTTACTATTATCAAAAAATTCATGTATTTTAGAATAATATGAAAAATTCACCCTAACCATTTTTTAGATGTGTATAATTCAAAAATTAACTCCATTTTATGAAAATAATATTATAAATATAACAATGTTTATTTTTAATTAAAAACTTCATTTACTTGAAAAATACAAATTTAAAATTTATAACTGATTTTATAAAACGTTCAATTATTTACTAAGGTATGGTAAAATTATCCAAAAATAATAAGTCAAAAAAATCCTGATTTATGATTTTTTTATAAAAAATGTATTTTATTTTAAATCATTTTCTTTATTATTAAATTTTAATTAAATATTAATGACTTACATAAATACCAACAATTATTAATTAATTTTTAAAATAATCACTTACTTATACTATGGTATAATTATACCATAATTTCATATATAAGATGTTTGATATTTTTTACTAACATGGGTGAGGTTACTATTCATTTGACTAATTTACTATTCAATAGGGTCATATTGATATTCTTAAGGTCATTTTACAATTTAATTGGTTTATTGTCCTTAACAACTAGAAATACCTATTATTTCATTAATTCATCATTTATAAAGTTTGTATTGTGTTCTATAAGTGATTTTATGTGATCTATAAAATATGAAATAAACATAAGAAGGAAGTGTTCATTAATTGTGTTTTAGGTCATTAATTTCTCCCCTCCTATAAAAAAAATTTCATGCTCAAAATTTCTAGATTTTCACAACAAAAAGATATTTGGGTGGTTATTTATTATAAGAACCTTAGGATCCCATGTAGCCTCATAAATTTTATGATTTTTACAAATTATATTTTCCAAATGATTCATTTAATTACTCAACAACTATTCTTTGGTTTCCATAATCCGTATGGGTTATTCAATGTAAGATGAAGTCATGTTCCAATTCTATTCCTTTTTAAGTGAGTAGATGTGTTGGGTCTGGCATGTACTTCCTTAACAAGGAGATGTGGAAGTCATTGTTAACCTTATAAAGTATGGGCGACATTACCAAAATATAATCCATAGTTCCAATTATTTATAGAATTTTAAAAGGGCTAATATATTTAGGTCTATGATTCCCTTTCTCCCCAAATCTTATAACACCCTTCTATGATGATACATTCAAAAAAACATGAACTCCGACTTGAAATTCCAAATCCTTACTTCAATTATTAGTATATCTATTTTTCATTCTTTGATTTTCCTTGATATGGGTTTGAATAGTATTTACCTTCACTGTTTTTCCTCTCTATGCTCTGGTCCTACAAGCTTCATTTCACCAACTCCATCACAACATGTTGGTGTGTGACATATTTTTTCCATATAATGCTTCATATGTTTCCATTTGAATACTAGAATAGAAAGTATTGTTGTAGAAAAACTATAACAAAGGTAAATATGGAACCCACATACCTTTAAAATCAAGGGATCATGATATTAACATGAGTTCTAATGTTTGAATTATCCTTTATGGTTTCCCACTAGTTTGAGGGTTATAAGCACTACTCAAATAAAGCTTAGTCTCCAAGGATTTCTGATGACTTTTCCAAACTTTTGATGTAAATTATAGATCAAAATCAGACACTATTGAAATATTTTGTCCATGAAGGCTTAAAAAATCATTGAAATAGATTCTTGGATGGCACTATAGTGCCAAATCGTCCCTTATAGAGACGAAATGGGCAGATTTGGTATGTTGATCAACCATTACCCAATCACATCATTATTCCTTGGAGTTTTTTGTAATCTTGTGAAAAAATCTATAATTATGTCCTCCTATTCCTATGTATGAATGGTAAGAGGATGCAAGACTCCTTTTGGAGGTTGTCTTTTAGCATTCACCTATTGGTATATTACAAATCACGATACAAAGTCATAAATTTCCTAGTTCAAATTATTCCACCAGAAATGTTCCTTCAAATCACTTTTCATATTAGTGCTACCAGGGTGTATAAGGAAATTCAAGCCATGATAATCATCTAATAACTCCCATTATTGCTCCAGGATATAGGGAACACACATACTCCTCCTAAATTTCATAATTCTATTCTCATACACGAATTCTTCCATCTTCCCATCATTTACAACATTAATTTTTATTTGAAGATTATCTTCTTCAGGATGATAACTTTTAATTATTTTCAGTAATGATGGTTTGAAAACCATTCGAAAATGTAGTGATGCTTCCCCTCCCTTGATAATTTCTATATTCATCCTCACTAGATCAATGCACATATGATCCTTGTAAATCATCACATTATTGAGAACCTCATGATCCTTCCTACTCAATGCATCTTCTACCTTATTCTCCTTCCTTGGGTGGTAGTATATTGAAAAATAATAATCTCTGAGCAACTTGGGCCACTGTATATGCCTCATGTTTAGTTCCTTCTCTGAAAATATATATTTCAAACTCTTGTGATCTGTATATATCTCACATCTTTCACCACAGAGATAGTTTCACCATATATTTGGATAAAATATTATAGTTTCAAACCCAAGATAATGAGTTCAAAAGTTTTTTCCATATGTTTTTAATTTTATTTATGCATAGAGAATAAATCTATTATTATTCATAAGGACACAAACAATTCCATTCTATGATGCATCACTATAAATCACAAATCTACCATTCTTTAATAGTAGAGTCAAGATCAATGAATTAACTAATCACCTCATCAATTCTTCAAAAAAAAATTTACATTCTATTATCCATAAAACATAACCCCTTTATGTGTATACTTTGTTAATGGGTTAGCTAACTAGGAAAAATTATAAACGAAATGATGATAATAAACTTCTAAACCAATAAATCTACATACCTTGGTTAGGATTGTTTGTGTAGGACATTCTTGAACTATATTTTTCTTCATATGTTCAACTATGATTCTATCCTTAGAGATAATATGGCCAATAGAAGGATCTGATTGAATCCAAAATTCACACTTGCTACCCATTCCATATAATTCATTTGTTCTAGGATAATTTTGAAAATCCCTTAAGTTATTCTCAGAGTATTCATAGGTTTCGGGGTATATCAAGGTATCATCAATAAAAACCACATCATAGTTATGAATATATTCCATGAAAACTCTATTCATTAGATCCATGAAAACACACGATGCATTAGTCAGTCCAAATGACATTACTGTAAACTCATAATCGTAATACCTAGTTTGAAATGATGTCTTTGAAATAACTTCCTTCATCGCATTTAACAGATGTTATGAAAATAGATGGTCAATCTTATAAAATTATTTAGAACCATGAAGTTGATCAAATAAATCATCAATGTGAGGAAGGAGATACATATTCCTTATCAAAAAAGAATTGATTTCTCTATAATCAATGCACAAACTCAAGGGACTATCTTTTTTCAAAATAAATAGAGTATGTGATTCCCATGAAGAAACACTAGGGTGAATGAATCCTTTATCACTCAATTAGTCTAGCTGTTTCATTAGTTATACTAATTTCAGTGTTTCCATTCTATATGGAGTATTTGATAGAGGCCTTTTAATAGGAATTAAATCAATAGAAAACTCATTTTCCCACTCCATATGATTTCTAGGTAAATCCTTTATAAATACATTAAAATATTATTTCAAAATAGGTACATAATAAATTTGTTTTATTTCTTCACCCACAGATATTTCATTCTATTCCTCCGCATGAATTGAATTCGGTATAGTGATTGGGTGTATATATAGATAATAATCATATGGAACGGTTTCTCCTCTAAATTTAAGGGACTCTACATCATTCTCAAAAATTTTAACTCCCTTCTTCTAAAAATATATTGTAAAATAATATTTTGAAAACAAATCCATACCAATAATTATATCAATTTCAATTATAGGTATAATGATAAGGTCGACAAAAAAAGAACATTTATGTGTCATAAAGGGAACTAATTGACACATCTTTGTTTCAATGATACTTTCCTTAAGAGTTATGATTAAAAAGTCCTTTATTATATAAAATTGTAAAAGTATAATTTTCATTGAAATCTAGAAAGGTATAAAAGAATTTGATAATCCAGAATCCAATAACGAATTAACAACATTTTGGGAAATGATTAATTTACCTTCCACCACATCATTAAGAACTTCAACCTCAGCATTTGTGATTGTATAAGATTATCCATGCTCTATTGGACTTCTTTGAGGAATGTTTCCCTGAAATCTAGGTAATTAATGTGCATAATGTCCCATATCATTAAAACTATAGCATTGAACATTGGCAGAGTCTTTCTTTCCATGGTAATCACGGGCATTGTATCCTTTTTCTCCACACTTGTAAGAGACTCCCATTCACTTCGGGAAAGTACCAGGGTGTTTCTTCCCACCATTACCACGAGGTGGAAATTAAATTATTCCCTTATTCCCCATAACCTTATTTAATTTTCTAGAGTGTTTATAAACTCAATTCTTCTCTTGGGTTCCTTTAATGTTATAAGACATCGAGAATTATATTTTTATCTTGATAGAACATGAGATTATATCTCCATTGGATGAGACATTTGGGATACCAATTCCCTTTGGAGTAATAGTTTCAAACCATCAAATAATCTGTCAATATTTGTCCTTAGGTTACTTAGTCAGTCCACAAAAAACCATTATAACCTTGTGAAGTTATCTTCTTAACTAACAATTTTCTCAACCACTTTTTTCAAAAGACTCAGAAGATGCATTTCCATATCCATTCACTGTTCATGTGGAAAATATTTTTCTAGGAAAATTTCAATAAAATATAAACATTATATATTTTTATGTTCTTCATCATCATTTGTGTTTTGAATTATTGACCACCATTGATTTGTATATCCCGATAGATGATAAACTACCATGAAAACCTTCTCCCTTTCATTACTTCCCAAAGCGATAACTATCTTCTCTGAGGAACTTATCCACTGATCATCTAAAAATTGGATCATAGTAACATTGAATAATGGAGGTTTTTTCATATAACATTGTCTAACATTCCTCCTATACATTGTAAATTGGGATGCTCTATAAAAGAAATGATATTGTGAATAACCCAAGTCAGTTATTAGAGTATAGTTATATGTTTCTTTGCACCAGTTGCTGCTCCAATACCAACATCATTATCTAGCATATGAGGGAAATTATTACATGGGATGAATGTGTTTATATGGTTTAAATTACTTCCACTATTATACATTTATAAATAATTACATACATTATATTAGGCTATGAATTACAACTTTTATATAAAATTAGAAAAAGAACTTATCATAAACTTATGTTTTATGCATGACTAATGTCATAATCATAAAAAAAGGTTTTTTTGGGACATATTTACTTTTAAATACTTCATAATGGGTTTTAAATAATATGTGACTTACCCTAAGAAAATCACATAGGAGTGTCAAACAAGGTGTGCAGTAAGGGCTACTGTTGCAATCCAGGTACCCCAAGGAAGCCATGAAACAACTTTTCCGATTTGTTACCCCTCGTTACAGCTATGCCAAAACCATGCACAGTTGTAGTATCTAGACTGGGATATATTACTATGAATATTGACATAATATTTACCTAAGAAAACTTATATGATGTTCTTTTATTCTTATTATCAAAGCCTATGTTAGGGTTATGTTCACTAATATATGTTTTCAAAATCTGTTTTCCATGGTTTATAATAAAATTCCTTTGATACCAATAATAAAGACCCTGACCCTAGTAGCCCAGAGATGGTGGCCTACCTTTTTACATTTGAATATAAACAAGAAAGAATCATACCGAAGGAGCGAATTGTTTAGTAGCTTTTGGAATAAAGATACATACATAAGTTCACCTTGAAATGAAATGCATCATATAGTCTCCTTTGAAACAATCTTATTCTTCTATATTATCATTGCATGTTATTCATAAAATTCATATTTGCATCATGGGGAAAAAATAATCAAAATAAAGGGTTGATATCTAAAAAATAGTAAGAGTATGAATTAAATGGATTCTAAAAAAATAATCCATATTGAAAGGTGACTAACTAAAACACCTCCTATTAAGACAAAAACTTGAGTATAATGAGGATGAAAGAAAACAGAATAAATAATGTTGTATAAATAATCACATAAAAAATGAAACATACCCATGAATACTATACTAGTTGAATAATCACGTGGAATATAAAATAAATCATTAGGGAATATCAAATACTGCTCTCTTAAAGAGGAAATTCATAATTCGAGTATCATAAACATACCATCAAGGCCTCATTCCAAGACCATACATAATCAGGTAAAAACCCAAACTAGTTTGTCTCATGAGAACTACCAATGTACCTAGGGGATATAGAGGGCCCCTCCCAACATGTACGAAGTCCAATTAATTACATATATTATAGGAGTGAAACATAATCAATATATAAATTCATATTGAAACTGACATATAAAATTTAAATAACTTTTCCCAATCAGTAAACGTAATCCTTAACCATTTAGAGTAATATGGTGAATGGTACTGAGAAATAATATCCACAGTAAAACTAATAATAAAGAATTAAATACAATATCTTAGATTATATCATAAGTTATTAACCTCAATTAATCAATATAATCAACAAGGGAGTTCAAATATATGAAAATACTCCTATAAAATCATCGACGATTTCTTGAGAGAAATAATTTTTTTACTTTGCGAAGAAGATTTCTTTTGGAAAAATATTTGTATGAAACCAGAAATTAACAAATATAGTTTTTCATTAAAAATTAGATATTTTGGAAAAAATATGGTTTCTAAAAATATATTATAGGTGGTACTTGAAAATGGGTAAGAATTCAATATGTTCCCTATAACCGGGCTTGCGTATCGGGAAGGATTGAGAATAGAACCTTGAAAAAAAATTATTATCCCATAAAATATTAATGAAATGATATGGATATAAGATTTTGATATAAATATATATTATTTATATGAATTATATAAAAATAATTAATCATTATATTGGTGTATAGAGGAAGAAATCATTACTCGAATGAAAATGCATATTTGGGAAGAAAACCCTTACATTAGGTCTAAATGTGTTCTGAAATTGACCTTATGGTCTGGGAATATGAAAGTAAACTCATTAATAATTTAATTTATAACCTTTTATAATTGTATATAGTTTATTATGGATTTTTTATAAGTTATAATATTTAATTCTGTCGTTCAAATGCTCATTTCCTTGATTTTATTGATCAGTTTGCTTATTTACAAGTAATAGAGTTCATGTGAAAAGGGAATAATTATACATAATTTGAAATACATATTATTAATGAGAATAAATAAGTTAAATTTTTTTTACATATTATTTGATTGTATGATATTCTGAAAAATCATAACATAATACATTTAGTTATAGTGGTTTTGATTATTACATCGATTATTGACCATAACAAACTCATTTTGTTTTATAATTTAGTATTATGTTTTTATATAACATTAAAAACAAAAAAAAGTTTTAAAGCATATATTATAATATTTTTCAACCGTAAAAATGGTTTCTTTACCATCCTTTAAGGAGAAATTGAACAATGAAAATTTGTTGTCCACAAAGGTTGTAAATCAGCACATCCCGGACGATTATTTCATTATTAAAATAAAAGCAAGAGAGAAAAGAGTTTGATGAATTATATTACCTAAAAATGATATAATTACATTATATATATGATAATATAGTTATTATGATCATTTTTATATATTAGGTGAGTAGATGAAAAGAAATTAAAAAGGATATTGAAAGGAAATTAAATGAAAAGGAAAAAGGATTTACCTCTTGAATTCTTCTCTTTGAGAACCTCTTTATGAAACCATGGTTTGGTATTTTTTTGAGACCATGATCTATTGAAAGCATGGTAGGGACTTGGGAAGAATTTTGGGAAATTTTTTTACAAGGCCAAATTCTTAAAAGGTTTGGGGAGAATGGATGATATTTATACTGGAAGAGAGGAGTGATTTTTTAACAATTCATTCATTTTTTTAATATTTTTGATCAAGAATATAAATAGTATTAGAATTATCATAAAATATATTAAAGTAATGATTTTATGTTCAATATTATGATTCTTACCTCATCAATGACTCAATTAAGAGTGTCTTTAAATAAAAATGTATTTACTATACAAATTACTTTATATTTCTATTCTCCAAAAATTCAAGTATTTTAGAAAAATTGAAAATATTCACCTAATTTTTTTGATGTTTAGAATTAAAATATTCACTCAAATTTATGAAAAAAATATTCTAAAAATGATAAATTTTCCTTTTAATTAAAACCATCATTTACTAAAAAAATACAGATTTTAAATTTATAACTGATTATATGACACTTTCAAAAAATTAATTAAGGTCTACTAAAATTATCCTGAAACAATAAGACAAAAAAATATTTATTTATAAGTACAATTTATAAAAACTAATATTTATTTAAAAAATTTTATTAATAGTAAAAGTGTAATTAAATATTTATCACTAAAAAAATACTAAATCTTAATTATTAATTTTTAAAATATTCACTTACTTATACTATGGTATAATTATATCATACAGTAATTCATAAGACGCTTATGTTTTTTACAAATATGTGTGAGGTTACTATTCATTTGGCTAATTTACTATTCATAAGGGTAATATTAGTACTCATAAGGTCAAGTTACAATTTTACTGTTATAGGTTCCTTAACTTACAAAAATACTTTTTATTTCAGTCATTATTCATATAAAATGTTTTTATTATGTTCTATAAGTGAATTTATGTGATATATACTATATTAAATAAACATAATAAATTAAATTAAATTTTTTTTGGTTCATTACATTAACCACCATTTATATATAGATAACAAGATCATAACATATCCTCACGATTTTTAATGGCCCGATAAATATTACCATCCATATTAGGATGATAAGTACTACCAAAACATAGATATGTATCTAGAGTTTGAATAGTACTTCTCCAAAACATTTAGGTAATCCTCAAATCTAAATCTGATGCAATATAATGTTGTTCAACATGAATCTATAGTAGTTCCTCAATGAATATCCTATCAAGTTAATCAAGATATAAATATTCTCTAATAATAATGAAGTGGTGTTTATTTTTTATTTAAACAACTACTACCCAAATAGAATTATATATTATAGATATTTTGGGGAGTCTGATGATGGAATACATGGTGATCCTTTGCAATTTACATTATTATATAGGTAATCCTTATAACATTCCCTTAGAAATTGTCTCCTATACTTAACCAACTAACATACCGATCACTAAGATACATACTCATAAATATTTATTTTCATGATGTCCTCTAAGAAAAATATTTCATATCTATATAAATCATTATACTTGAAGGATGAATTTGGAATATTTATCTATGTTTATATTTAAATAGTTCATTCTTCATGTATTGTACAAACCAGACAGATACAAAACTCTTAGAGATTACCATTCTATCAAAATAAAGGTTGATATGTGGACAATTTTTCAATTTAGTTTTTAGATAGAAATCCTTTTTATACATCTAATTAATCATCACTTTGAAAGATGATTGAACACTCATTTGATAAAATTATTATTTCTCCCCTTCCTTCAATATTATATGATCCACAATTTTAGAATCAATAAATATTTGTTACTTTCTATCATCATCATAGATAAGTTAGAATGATCCTTTAGACTCAAATCATTAAGCACCTTATTCACTTCCCCCATATAGTGATGTATTGAGTAGTTATAATATTTATTCATCTAAAAAAATCATCTCTAGTGTATATTCAACTTTTGTTTTATTGAATAATTATTTTTTTGATCAGCATGAATCTCACTCCTTTCATTGTAAATATCATTCATATAGATCATTAATGTAAATATTAAAGCTTCTAACTCAAAAACATGTGTTGGGTTATTTATCTCACAAAACATGAATTTACATGAGGTATAATCTGTCACCATAAAATTAATCATAGTAACACTACCCAACCCTTTATTTTTTGCATCATTGTAAATCAATATCACTTATCCACTACATGGAAATGTGAGCATAGGTGAACTAACTAACCTTCACATTAGTTCTTTGAAAATTTCACCACATTCATTATTCTATAACAACTTGAATACCTTTTTAGTTTATTTAGAGAGTGAAATATAAATCCATGTGATATTCTTTATAATGTGCCAATTATAGCCATATAATCCAAGAAAAATACAAAACCCAGTTATATTTTTTATTCTGGTCAAATGTTAATTATGTTCCATTTTTTATGGATCCAATGATATAACCAGAAAATAGATAATTTGATCTTTATGTGAAATTTTATATTTCAAAAAATCAGACATATAAATTTTTTCATCCAATATATCCTTCCTTTTGGTATTCAATACAATCCTCATGTGATATTCCTGATCATCCTTACTCATGGATGATATAATAATATTGTACATAAATACTACCAAAAACTAATTATGTTAATCTATAAAGTATTCAATAATTAATTCCATGGTGATAGAAGGAAAATTATTAAGAACAAATGACATCACTATAAATTCATAATTTCCATACGTAGAATGGAAGGATATCATGCATATACCATCACATTTTAAACTCAACTAATTGGATATATATTAGAGATAAATCTGGGAAAAATATTTATCCCGTTGTAATTGATCAAAAAAGTCATCAATATATAAAATAATTCACATTTTTTTCATTTTGATCTTGTAATGTTTCTGAGAATCAATGAAGATTTGTATTGATATATATTTCTTCTTAAAAAAATTAATAGGTGCACTCCAAGGTTATGAACATGGATGATTGAATCACATATCAGTATTATCATGTTGTTTCTTCATTAATTATTATAACACGATTGGGGACATTCTATATAGGGTCCCTATTAGTGATGTATCACATCATATGAGTTATATTGAAATATAAACATCATGAATTAGAGGAAGACTAGAAATACTTTATTTAATTAAATTAAAAAACTATGATAAAATAGGAATATAATCAAGGTTTTATTACTACCTAACTATCTCAAACAAATAACATCTTTCAATAGGAATAAATAGTCATTAAATTAAGGTTATATCAATTGGATGTTTATATTTATATTCCCATCAAAGTAAAATCATTTTCTAGTTTTGAATATCAAATTAGATATCCCAACCTCAGTAATTGGTATGGTTTTATATAAATTATGAAAATCATAGAACAAAGTCATATTGAATTCTAATATATAGAGAATAAAAATAATTTTACATTTCAAATTCCCATTAGATTCAATATGAGAGTAATTAATGTTGGAAAATCATACCATTATGAATTTTTTGTACTATTTCAACATCAAATCCTTGATATGGTAATGCGATAAGATTATAAAATTATTTAGATATAGAAGTGTTGTTTGAACTAGTATTTAAGAAGGAATTAAAAATTATTGAGTAGATAATATGGGTATCATTTAGCAATTCATAACCATACTCCACATCAATAATTGAGACCACATGATATTTAATAGTGCCCAAGGGACAAAGAGTTTGCTGATATTGATCATTTTAATTAACCTAAATATTATATAATTTCTTACCATAATTCCCATAGTTCTTTAAAATAAAATATTGGATTATGTTTTGTGTATTATATATATAATTATCTTAATTGTCCTCATTTTATATCTTATTTCTATTACATCAACATTTTGTTGTGTGATAATGTTTTTTCCACATTTAAAAAATTTAAATATCCCTTTAATACATTTTTTCCATTATTCTCTCCACACATATTTCATAATGTAAAACTCATCTTCATCAAACCATTGGGTTTTATTAGAATTTCAATTATTTTTATAATTCATTTCTAATGAGAAACATGGTATCAATGAGTGAATTGATTCTCTATTTTCACAATGATAGTAAATTGAAAAATTTCTTCATAATTACTGAAGGCACTTATGCTAAATTCACTTAAGAGACATGCTTTTAATCAATTAATAAATCGATCAATCATACATTCTGGTTCAATGATAACACCATAATCAAATGTTACACATCTTAAAAAATCACCTATGTAGCTACTAAAGGATTCATCAACCTTCTACTTAAGCTCATAGAATTACATCTCCATCATCATATGAATTATCTACCGAATATACTTATTTAATAATTATCTCTTAATTGTATCCCACTCAATGGGTTTAATATCACTATAACGATTAATATTATTAATAATATTACACTCTTAATCTAATTGAACATTTAAATGATAAATAGTTAATCTGACATTTTAGAATTTTATGAATTGTTGACCATTATATATATTTTAAGTGGTACTAATCCATTAATCAACAACTAGTATATTGGTGGAACCACTAAAATACATTGGATATTTCTTTATGAAGGAATCAATATTACATTGTTCGCTCAACTTCCCATTTGTGTGATCAGTATTATTCTTGGCCTGAGAATGTTTCATAAACATAGAAAAACTATTTTTTGTAATGACACAATATTTTTCAATGGAAATTCCTTTCTTATAAATATGTCATAATCACATGAAATAACACCATAATGAACTAATAAGTTCTATGTGACCATTAAACCAAGGTTTGTCACATCTGTGATGCAAATTTCTAAAATTTGACATACACAGTTACAATTAGTATGTTATTTGGAGTCCAATTAGGAAAACATAATTTTTGATGAATAGTGACTTACCCTTTTAAATAGTAACATTCCCTTATGAATAGTGATATACCCTAGTGAATAGAAACTGTAATTATGATAATATATAAATAATATTCATGTGGAATAACGATATACATATGTTTTGGAATAAGTAATGAAATGTTTTAAAACTATTTTTTTGAATAATTTATGACTTTAATTAAATGTTAAATTAATAATATTTAGTTATTTTTTGAAAAATGGACTTTATTTTTGGATTATTCACATATAAATATGGTTGGGGTGAATTTTTTGTATTTTTCTAAAATAATTGAATTTTTATGAATAGTGAAATACCATAATTTACCAAAATAACCTAAATACAGTAATTATAGAGTCATGTATGATTTTATGATGCTGTAAGCCCAATTGATTCAGATTCACATGATAAATTACTATTCCTGGTCCTGGAATACTCACTATTACTTTTCTTGTGGGGAAATAATTAATTAATGAATATAATAATGAGAAATCACCTCTCCCCTCCACTATAAATACCACCCTCCACACCTTCATTTCCTCACACCTCTCAAGCATAAGTCATTGACTAATCTCTATCCAATAATCTTCCCTTGTAACTCACCACATCCAAGAATATCATGGTTTTTCCAAAAGACTAAAATACATTACCTTAAGGAGGTTATCAAGGAAGTTATTTCATGAGGTAAAGCACCATTCTTTTTCATTTAGTTTCATTTCAATTAATCTTCTTTTGTTATCATCTACCGACCTCCTATGTCCAAATGAACATTATATATATAGTATCATCTATATACTGTAATTATATCATGTGAATGGAAGAACCATCATCAATATTTTTACCCCTCCCTTTTATTTTATAAATGAAATCAACGTCCATGAGGTTCTAATTTATAACCTTTATGGACGACAAAGATTTGTTCATCAATTTCTCCTACATTACTAGTCATGAAATCATTTTGATGGTTGAAAAGGACTATAATATATGTATTATAACTTAATTAATATTCAATAACTATAATATGTACATATTATTTATTTTGATGTCCAAACTAGTTCATAATAATCCAAATACCGCTAAATAATCGAATTGGTTATCATCTAATGATTCATCCCCATTCCATGTAACCAAATGATAGAAATTACCACTAAATATTTTTGAAGATCATAAGTAATATTTAATTTAAATTCTGGATATTTAAAACCATTCCACATGAACTGCATTACTTAAAAACAGGGGAACCAATTATGAAAATCAAGAAAACGAACACTCCAGAACGATGAAATTTTATATTATAACTTATCAATAAGGACATAAATTAACTAAGAAGAATTATGATAAATTATATATTTGTATAATTGGTTTTTAATTAAGTTATTAATTAGTATAATTTCATATTCCCATACCTTAAGTTCAAGAGGGGAACACATTCGGGCATAATGTAAGGGTTTTCTCACCCGAACCACCATTTTCATTCAGGTTACTTTTATTGTCTAATTACCTCAATGAAATTCTTGTATATTTTTATTTAGTCCTAATATAATCTGTGATAGAGTTCTATATATGTTTACCAACCAAAACCCTTCATTATATTATTGATAGTTATATGTTTTAAAAGGATCTTTAAAAGTTGTTTCCAAAATACAAGCCTAATTCAATTGAATTTCTCAAATTCTTACATATTTTCAAGGGAGCTCTATTATATTTAATGGAAACCATTATATTTATAAAATCACTAATTTTATTATAAAAATACTATCTTACTCCAATTATGGTTTTATAAAAATATTTTTCTCCAAAAGATCTCTTCTTTACAAAATAAGAGTATTTATCTCAAGAATTACTTAATGGTTTTATAATATTATTTTCGTCTGATTCAAGACAATTGTAGATTATTTTGTATTACAGGTTTTAATTATTTATTATGTCATAAAAAATATTTTATTTAATGGTTTTGACTAATTTTATTGTGTATGATCTATCCTAAACCCATTCATCATTTTACTCAGAATGGATATTGTTTTATGTTTAATGACTGGGGAATGCTAGTCACATTTCATACGATAGTTTCAATATGAATGTATATGTTTTTTATGTTTATCCTCACTCATACGAGGAATTAATTGGACTTATTACGTGATGGTTTGGGCCCTATGTATCCCCTTGATTCATAGGTAGTTTTAATGAGATAAATAGATGCTTAATTGGCTAAGGCGTTTCCTAATTTGATATATGGTTTTGGCCGAGGAATTAATCATTTTTAGACATCTGGGACGAGGCCTTTACAAAATGTTTCAGAATGTCTGGAATTTGCACTTCCCTCATTATTAATCTAGTAATTTAAAGTTCATGTGGTTATTTGACTGTAAGAATACCCATGATCATGTTTTATTTTGCCATTATCTACTCAGCTCATATTTGTGCCACATAGTTTTCAAGATTATTATTTATAAAGGCACGTGTTTTCATTTATTCACCATGACTAATTTTTATGTTTATGTTATATTATTCTAAACTTATTACCCTTTCTGAGAATTTGATCTCACCCTTTTCTTATGTTTCATTTCCCCAGGATATGATGATGTTAGTTATGAGTGACTTTTAGGCTTAATATAAGAGGCATGGATGTTTCTAATGGAATAAATTAGTGTTGTATTTCCTTTCATGATATAATGTTGAACTTTTATGTATCTTTTTTCAAAAATATACTAATCTAATTGGTCATTCGGGATATATATTCCTTGTTTATATGAAAATGTAGTTAAATAAGGCACTGGCTCCGGGAAACTATGGTCGGGTCCTTACAGTTGGTATCAAAGGAAGTTTAGTATAAAACATGGAAAATAGATTTAGAAAAAATTGATTAGGGAATAGATCCAAAAGATAGTCTTTGAGGATAAGTATACAATAATATCTTGGTAATTTGATAAATAATAGATTATGTGGATAATTCTATCAAATACATCCATGTTTAGATACAAATAGGTAGATGTGTCCCTGACACAGATGTACCGAGGAGTGAAATCTCATATAAGGAGTTCGGCCATGACCCAGGGTATCCTGGTACATAAAAATGATCCTTGTTTCACTATAGGTATTGAAAATCACGGGGTATATGCATTGGATAATTCATATTTTCTTTATAAGCCATTTTAAAGGATTTAAATTTATGTTTTCTCTCAATTAAACCATTTTTTTGATTATGGGATTAGCCTTGTGTAGGATCTCAATTTATGCTATTTATTTTATTAATTTTGGATTATACATTTTGATTCAAAACATAATCTAGTTTATTCCATCATCTAGAAATGGAACCAAGTTTAGGAAATGGAAACAACATGAAAACACATATCCCATGCAGGGATTTCCCTCCGACACAAGATAATGATATATGATCTAGTTATGAGACTGGTGCAGAGCAGATGTTAACTATACTTGGAAAAATTAATCATGTTATGAAAAATAACCTTACCCATATAAAGAATCCATATCCTCTATGTGTAGGATATTTGTTATATTGGTTTATGCAAAAAATCCTTTATCATTTCTTTGGAACTATAAAACCATTTTTTACAGAGAAATGGATAAGTTCCCTAGAGATGATATTTCTCAATTTGGGATGTAACCAAAGAGAGAAGGTCGTAATGGCAATTATAATCTATCAGAACATTTATATGAATGGTGTTCATTAATCCAAAAGACCAAGGATGAGGAAGAAGTAGAGGATATGGAATGAAGATACTTTAAGGAAATATTCCTAGAGAAATACTTTCCTCGTGAACAGCGAGCAAAATAGAAATGCAGTTTCTAAATTTGAAGCAAAAGTAATATGATAAAGTTGAAAATTATGAAACAAATTCACAAGGGTAACAAGTCATGATATAAATAACATACGAAATTTGAGGATCAAGAATGATTGATTCTTTGATGGACTAAAGCCATCGCTTTTATGGGATCTGGTCTCCCAATATTTACCAACATATAAAGATATACTTTCATGTGCTATCAAGATAGAAAAGGAATTTTCCAAGTCTTATGACTTTATGGAGAATCCAGAGAAGAAGAGGGCTTCTGAAAACTATGGAAAAGTAAATAATGAAATATAGATGAAGGGAAGAGTTGAATTTCCACCCTAACATAATTGTGTAAGAAAACACCTTAGTGCACGCGTAAAGGTAAAATGAGTATGCTAAAAACATCGAAATAAAGGCCATCTTGTTGGTGATTTAACGGGGAAAAATAATCTATTAATGTTCAATTCTATAATTTTCTGAAGTTTAGTCACTATGCTAGTGATTTTCAAAATTTTCAAGAAAACATGAAACCAAAAAGGACAATGGATTAGGGACAAGATTATTCAATAACAATTTTAGAGGTTGAAGTTCTGAATGATATGGTGGAAGGTACTTTAATAGTTTCCCCAAAATTATCCAACGATTTATTTGATTCATGATCATCGCATACTTTCATATCTTCTATGTTTTCAAAGAAAATTAGAAAATATCAAATTTACATGTTAAGAGAGTTATTAGTCAAAACTCGTAAGGGATGTATCATTGGAAGAATGTTTTGTGAGCCAGTTACCATTATAGCATATAAAAGTGCTTTATCTGGTGATCTTATTATCATACCTATGATTTATTTTGATATAATCCTTTTTATGGATTAGATTTTGGGCCATGATGAGAAAATTTATATTAAGAAGAAGGATTTTACAATTTTTGATGATGATAAGGAATTTCTTATCATTAGAGTAGAAACATCACCATCTGGTTCTCATATTGATCCACCCCCAGTAGCTCTACTAAATTCAATTATTATGGAGGAAGGGAGTGAATTAACTATGGGTGGGTAATGGAATGTAGAAAATAGAGTATTTACCTATTATTCAAGAATATTTTGACATGTTTCTAGAGGATTTACATGGACATCCTCCAGAGCAGGAAATTGAGTTTTCCATTGACTAAATTCCTGGTTCATTGCCCATATCAAAGGCCCCTTATAGAATGACACTATGGAGTTAGTGTAACTAAATAAAAAAATAGATAAATGGAGCCCATATTCTTAAGGTTAAGAATAAAGATAGGTATATGAGGTTGTGCATTGACTATAAGGAGATCAATGTTATAAAAATAAAGAACATGTATCTCCTACCTCGCATTGATGATTTATTTTTACAACTTCATGGGGCCCAAATTTTTTCGAAGATTTATCTTTGATCTAGATATCCTCAGTTTCATTAGAGGAAGTATGAAATTCAAAAAAAACATTTCAAACTAGGTATGAGCATTAAGGATTTACAGTAATGCCTTTTGGACTATCTAATGAAGCATCTGTTTTCATGGATCTAATGAATAGATTTATCGAGGAATATCTTGATGAATTTATGGTGGTGTCTATTGATGATATCTTGGTATACTCTAAAAGTTATTAAGATCATGAAAATCACTTGCACACTATTTTGTAGACTCTTAGAATAAATTAATTACATGGGAGGTTTATAAAGTGTGATATTTCGGCTCCATTCAGTTTACTGTCTATGCCACATTGTCTTTAAGGATATAATATATGTCGATCCTCTGAAGAAAAAGGTTGTGCACGAATGGATTTCTCCAAAAAACATAAATAAGGTACATTGTTTTATTGGTTTATTAGGTTATTATCGGTTTTTAGTTCATTACTTTTCCCTTTTAGCCAACCCAATGACCTTGCTTATACAAAAAGGTGTTAAATTCATATGGAAAAAGGAATGTGAATAATGTTTTAAAGAATTGAAGAGAAGATTAGTAAATGCTCCAATCTCGACTCTACCATTAGGGAATGATGCATTTGTGATATTTATATATGCATCTATGAAAATAACTGGTTGTGTTCGTATGGATAATTATAGAGTGATTTCATATGCATTTAGGTAGCTAAAAATTCATCAACAAACAATCTAACTCATGATCTTGTGTCAGCAGTGGTTATCATTGCTCTGAATATTTGGAGACATTAACTTTATCAAAAAATATAAGATATATTTAGATCATAGGAGTTTTAAATATATATTCTCATTGAAATAACTCACCAAGAGAAAAAGGAGATGGATTGAGCTACTCAATGATTATGATTTCACAATACACTACCACTCGGGGAAGGAAAATAAGGTGGCATATGATTTGAGTAGAAAAGACCAAAGAATTATAAATAATATGGGAGATGAATGATATCCATTGTTCATGGATCATGGAAAGATGGATATATGAATAATTGGAAAAGGTAACACATCACTACATTTTCAAATGATTTCCAATCCTTCTTTACTATAAAGGATAAAAGGTTCTCAGACTGATGATGTGGTTTATGAGAAGAAAATTAAAGCTGTAAATGATGAGAAGTTGACTGACTTCATATATGAAGGTAGAATTTTGAAATTCAGAAAGAGGCCTTTTGTTTCCACGATTCTTGAGATAAATAGGGAACTATTAGATGATGCTCATAGCTCCAATTTCACTATACACACTGATTTCAAAATGATTAATAGAGATCTAAAGGAACATTTTCTGTGGGACGACATGAAGATGTGTATTGTTGATTATGTGTCAAGATGATTGGTTTGTCAACAGGTGATGGCTAGAAGACAACATCCTGGAGCAGTCATGAATCCCCCTCCTATACCTATGAGTAAATGGTATAATATTACGATGGAAATTTCCATGGGGATACCAAAGACTCCAAGAAATAATGATGCGATTTGGGTCATCGTTGATTATCTTACAAAATCCGCACATTTTCATTATATAAGAGTAGATTTACCACTTCTACATTTAGGGATAATATATATTAATGAAGTTTTAAGGCTTCATAATGTACCCTAATCAATTGTTTCTGATCATGATCCCTATTTTACATCACAATTCTGGAAATGTCTTCAGAAGGCCCAAGATATTGATCTTCATTTTATCACATCCTACCACCATCAAACTAATGGACATTAAAAACAGGCTATAAAAACATTAAAAGACAAGTTGTGGTTCTGATCACGTGACTTTGAAGGTATGTGGGATCAATATTTACCTCTCATAGTATTTTACTATAACAATAGCTTCTATTAAAGTATTCATATGGAACCATATGAAGCATTATATGGAATGAGATGTCATACACCAAATTTCTAGGATGATGTACTTGAAAGAAGGCTCATAGGACCATAAATTGTAGAGGAAACAATGAAAAAGGTGACGATTATCCAAACCTATATCAAAACAGATCAAATTAGAAAAAATAGATATGTTGATAACCGAAGGAAGGATTTTAAATCTAAAGAAGGATGACATGTTTTTTAATGGTATTTTCATGGAGGGGTATTATACAATTTAGTTTGAAGGGAAAATTAACTCCCAGGTACATCAGAAATTTTGCAAATTATGGACTGAATTGGAGACATAGATTACCCTTTGGAAAATCCTCTATGTCTCCCCAAAGTTCACAATGTGTTCCGCCTGTCAATGTTAAGGAAATACATTGCAGGCCCAACACATGTACTCACCTATGAAGAAACAGAATTTGAGCCCGATATGTCTTATTATGAAGAGCCTATCAAGATTATTGATACCCGAGAACAAGTATTGAAAAATCAACGACTCATCTGGTAAAGGTTCTTTGGAAGAACTATAATATGGAAGAGGTATCAAGGGAGCCTTAGGAGATTATGTTTAAGACATACCCGATTCTTTTTAGGTAACATTTTGAAAACTTCGTGGACGACATTTTTTTAAAGAAGAAAAAAATAACGACCCAATATTTTTGAAAGGAATTTCATATCTTATAAATATGTAATATTCACATTAAATCACAACATAATGAACTAATAAGTGCTATGTGACCTTTAAACATAATTGTTTCACTTTTGTGATGTGAATTTGAAAAATTCGACATACACAGTGGGGATCAGTATGTTATTTGGAGTCCAATAAGAAAAACATAATTTTTAGTCAATAGTAACCTACCATTAATAATAGTAACATGCCATTATGAATTGAGATATACTATAATGAATAGTAACATTTCCTATGATAGTATAAAAATAATATTAAAGTGGAAGTACAATAAACCTATTATTTGGAATAAGTAAATAAAAGTTTTAGAACACTTTTTTTAGAATAAATTATGATTTTAATTAAATATTAAATTAATAATATTTTAAAAATTAATTTTGAAAATGGTCATCATTTATAGATTCTACACATCAAAAAATGGTTGGGGTTAAATTTTGGGATTGTTTCTGAAATACTTGAATTTTTGATGAGTAGTGAAATACAATAATTTACAAAATAAGCTAAATACACTAATATAGAGACATGTATGATATTATACTGATATAAGCACCATTAATTTGGATTCAGAAGATAAAATTACTATTATTGGTCATGGTTGACTCACTATTCCTTTTATTATGGAGAAATAATAAATTAATGAATATAATATTGGGAAATCCTCTCTTCCCTCTACTATAAATATCACCCTTTACAACCTCATTTCCTCACATATCTCAAGCATCAAGACATATATAAACTCTATCCAAGAATCTTCCATAGTCACTACACATGTCTATGAATCTGTTAGTATTTCCAAAAGACCAAAATCCCATCCCTTAAGGAGGTTCTCAAGTAGGTTATTTTAAGAGGTAAAACACCCTTTGTTTTCATTTAATTTAATTTAAATTTATCTTATTTTGTTATCATATCCCTACCTCCTCTATCAAAATGACCATGATAAATCTAGTATAATATATATACTATAATTTTATCATTTCAATTGAAGAACCATCAAAAAAATTCTTACTCTCTCATTTTTATTTTACAAACGAAATGAACGTCCATGAGGTTTAATTTTATAACCATCATGGACGACAAAGACTCGTTCTCTAATTTATCCTTATTTAATGATCATTAAACCATTTTTATGGTTGAAATAGATTATAATATATGTATTATAAACTAATTAGTATTTAGGATCCAGTATATGTACATATTTCTATTTTTATGACCAAATTAGTTCATAATAATCCAAATACCGTTAAATAATTGAAGTGGTTATAATCTAATGATTCAACTTCATTCCATGTAACCAAATGATAAAAATGACCATTAAAAAAATATTTAAGTTAATAAATAATATTTAATTTTAATTATGGATATTTAAAACCATTATACATGAACTCCATTACTTAGAAACAAGGGATCCAATTATGAAAATCAAGAAAACGAACAATCTGGAATGATGAAATTCGATAATATAACTTGTCAATAAGGACATAAATGAACTAAAAAAATTATTATAAAATAAATAAATGTCTAATATGTTCTGAATTATGTTATTAATTAGTATAATTTCATATTACATGACCATATGTCCTATAGGGGAACACATTCGGACTTAAGGTAAAGGTTTTCTCACCCAAACATCAATTTAAATTATAGTTACTTTTATTGTCTAATTACCTCAATGAAATTCTTGTATATTATTTTTTAATCCTTATAAAATATGTCTGTGTGTCCTATATATGTTTACCAACCAGATACTTTCCTTATTTTATGTATAGTTACACATTTTAAAAGGAACCTTCAACGTTGTTTCCAAAATACAAGCCCGATTCAAGGGGATTTCTCGAATTCTTACCTATTTTCAAGGGAACTCTATAATCAGTTTTTAAAGACAATATATTTATAAAATACATAATTGTTTTATGAAACTACTATATTATTTAACTTATGGTTTTATATAATGTTTTTTACAAAATAACCCTTCTTTTCAAAATAAAACAGTATTTGTCTTAAGAATTGCTTATTGATTTTATAGAGTATTTTCATCCAATTCAACACTCTTATTGATTCTTATGTATTATTGGGTTTAATCATTTATGATGTTATATACCATATTTTATTTAATGGTTTAGGACTAATTTTATTTTGGATGATCTATCCTAAATCAATTAACCATATTACTCGGAATGGTTAGTGTTTTATGTTTAATGACAAGGGGAAGTTAGTTACATTTCATATGATAGTTTCAATATGAATGTATATGTTTTTTATGACAATCCTAGATCATATTAAGAATTCATTGGAATTATTATGTGATGGGTGTGGACCTCAATATCTCCAAAATGCATCGGTAGGTGTCATGAGAAAATAGATGTGGAATTGTCCAAGGCCTTTCCCAATTTGATATATAGTTTTGGGTGAGGCCTTAATCATTTTTCGACATCTTGGCCGAGTAGTTGATTTTTTTTCAGAATTTACTTCATATGCACTTCCCCTATTATGAAACTAAGAATTAAATGTTCAGTTGGTTATTTGAATAGTATAATACCCATGATTATGTTTTATTATGGCATTATTTACTCAACTCATATTCATTCCATAATGCATTCAATATTATTATTTATAAAGGAATGTGTTTTCATTTATTCACCATGGATATTGTTATGTTTATGTTATCTTCTATTCTATTGCTTACCCTTACTGAGCTTTTGATATCACCCCTTTCTTATGTTTCATTTTCCCATGATATGTACAAGTTAGTTATGAGTGACTTGCATGATTAATCTAGTATACATGGATGTTTGTAATGGAATTAAATAGTGTTTTATTTCCTTCAATGATGTAATGTTTAACATATATGCATCTCTTTTCGGAAATCTAATAATCTAATTGGTCTTTTGGGATATATATTCTTTGTTTATATTCCACTATAATTAAATAAGGAACTATCTCCGGGGAACTGGGGTCATGTCCTTGAATTTTTCACTCCAACTATTATAACATTGGTATTCACATGAAAAAAATCATTGTATTGTATATCTCATTTAGTTTCAACTCAATTTCTTATAGTTACAATAATTTAATCAAACCAAAAGTCATAGTATGTGAAATAGTAATCATAGAGGTAAATCATATAATAATTAACAACATTTTTGATATGTATAAATCTTAAAAACTTATATTAAATTTATAAAACTATATGTTAAACCAAGGTTATCCTTGGTTATAATCTATTCAAATCCATCATAATGGTTCATAATGAAAATATAGATAAAACAAAAAATATCACCTTGTATTTTAACACTAGGTTCCTATAATTGCTCGTTCACCTTGGACCATAATTATGGTCTAGATATACTCCACCGACTCTTTTCTAGGATATCACCCTTTAATACATTTATTCAATTTAACTATACACTATTGGTTTGCAGAAAGGGAATTCTTTCAAGGAAAACCACATAAACCTTACCTTATACATAGGCTTATCCTAGGGGCCCCCATTAAATATTAATCAACCTATATTCCAAAAATAACTAATCCTTGCTCAAATACCTACTATAATGATCAAAAAATTTCATACATAATTAATAAATCTTATTATTATAATATTCATTACATACCAATAAAATTCATATGAGGAATGTAATGTTTTATTATTAATGAGATCTTGAATAAAAAAAAATATATTATATAAATTATCTATAACATTTCTCAAAATGTTATTCAAAACTAGAACTATTCATATAAATATCTTACTTTAATCCTTTCTTCATAACCCATTAAAGGGAATCCAAAAAAGTACTAGATCAAAGTCTTATTACGGGTAGACATAAATGATAACAATCAGTGATCATAAGTGAGCATAATATTATCATAATGTTTTTTGAACATGATCATTACTTTTAATAATTATACCAAATTAGTCAATGATATATAATAAATGGAAATAGAATACTCTTTTTTCAATGAAAATACATAATAAATAAGGGTGTGGAATAATCAATAATCAATAATGAACCATTAGAACCTAACATAAAAATAATAAATAAGTTTTTTGTAAAATAATATTCATAGAGATTCATTTCCATACTCCAGGTTCACTTCCAAAATTTTCGTAGTGGGTTGGGTTTACTTCCTAATACATCACATCCTTATTCATGTTTCACTCCAAAGAATATCTAATTTTATAATTTAACTTACTAAATATGTTTTACTCCAAAATCCATTCCATATTATCTCATGATACTTCTTCATTTAGCCAACACATTGGAAGGATATATATTTCTGGTCCCACCCATCACATAAGTAAAAACATACATATGTGTACTATAATATTTTAAAAAAGCCCTCATATCATCACATCATAACAAAATGAACGGATATATGTTTCATCAATATTTCATTAGCAAAATATAAACCATATATAGATATAATTAATATTTTAAATTTAGATCATATTCCTAGTTAATGATAAATAACATAAAATTATGTTCTTATAGGTGAAAAAACTTGTTAAATATTATAGGAACATTTCTTGAGGAAAATATCCCTTTATTTGGCAAATCATATTTTCAAAATCTAAAAATTTATAAAATATTAAGGGAAAAATATTCTTCTAAAATAATTAATGAATCTTATAAAATAATTTTAAAAAATAGTTTTCATGATATTGGGGAAACTCATTCATGAGTTGTATGTTAAAATAAAATTTCATTAACATTTCATTAAAATTTAAGAAAAAAATCCAAGTTTCCAAGAGGGGAGAAGGATTACCCATAATAAATTTTAAATAAAAGAAAATTTAGTAAAAATTTCATTAAATATTAATTATGTAATATTTAAATTATTATAGAAGATATTTTAAGGAAATAATTGAAATCGAATAAAGGATTCATGACTGAAGAGAGAAACAAGGTAAATTTTCATGAAAAACAATCAATTAGTGACATTGGTAATTCAAGGGAGTAAAATTAAATTAAAATACATAATAACATAATATCACCATATGATAATGAAATATATATTATTTTGGGTATATAGATTGTAATATTTCTTTATCGAATGTTTTACCAAAAATAGTCCTAGTAAAAATGATATTGTAACATAACACGATTACCCCAAGGCAATTTTACATAATAAGATCTCTAAGACAATGTATAATAAATTCAATTTTATTATGCTTATATATAATAACCATATACATAATTTTAATAAAAATAATGGTTTACTTATGACATCTCATTTCACATTTATTAATAATCGATCATTATCATTATAACTATGGGGGTTAACTACTTCATTTTTATGTGTGTTTTGGTTCAGTAGTTATGGTCCTAAATTTTTTCAAATTTTTCTTTAATCCCCATATTGTTAATAATGATATCAATATAATATATATTAATTATGTACATATTTACAACCATAAATATAATGATGATATAGAGAGTTGAATACATAACTATGTGGATATTATAGTTCGTATGTACACATGAGTCATGTTTCCATTTTTCGATGGAGTAAAAAAAATAAAGGTGAAAAATATTTCTATATTATATAAAATAATATTATATAATTAATATCATATATCTATTTACACTAATTCTATCAAAATAACCATCCATAAAATATGTGTATGGAAAATGAATCATATCCCTATATGGAGGTGGTATTCTACTCGTAAACATGTTTCAGACTTTCATCTCACATTTGATGGGGAAGTGGTGGTACATGGGTACTATATAATCACAATGACATATCGGTGTTTTGGTGATACTATAGTAATCATGTTATTAATGATTCAACATTATTAGATTATGTTGAGGAAGAAATAAAATTGAAACATCTCGGTTATGATTTATACCTCATCATCGAGAGGCCTCCTTTGGCCTACACCTTAACCAATGAAGGGTTATTTAGGAGAAGACCAAAATGTATTTGGTCAATGGAAAGAATCCTGGTAGGATTTAAAATTGTCTCTGGTTAACCTAGAAGGTTTCAATGGTTTAATATGTTAGGATAAGAGGATACCATTTAAATGTGAGGGGATACACACACATATAATTTCATAAAATATTTCAATTATATAAGATTACTCTCATCAGTCTGTGGCTCAAAAAGGATAATGATTTAAAGTAAGTATAATGTAAGGTTTAAATATTTTCATATACATATAATTAGATATGATTTATTGGTAATCATACCAAAATATTTGGGCTTAACCCCCATAGGAAAATCATTTTAACCTTTACCATGGTAGCGAAATATACTATTTATACTATTTAGTTTGCAAAAAATTATATTCACCCTATTACATTATGTTAATTATTTTTATTCCAAATATGGAATCCATTATTTCAAATTCAATTTTTATTACTGAATAATTTAATTTTAAATAAGTACACAAACATTAAATAAAACCCGTCATAGGAAAATGAATTCATAAGTATAGAACTATTTTTACTTCCACTCTGTGCTTTGTAAAAAAATAAAATAAATTCTAAAAATATATTAATGATTATATAATATACAATTTTAAATAAAAATATTAATAAATATGGAATAATTTAATTCATTAATATAAAAAACACATTACATTCTAAAGAACAATTTTTAGACAAAATTTGTTTTTAAGGAAGAAAATGTACTTATTTAAAAATCATGAATATTAATGATTACATGGCGATTAATAAGATAATGTAACATATCATCTAAAACCAATAGGTCCAAGATTGATGTTACATGCCTTCATGAACACCTCCATAAATATAAGTGGTTGTCGACAAGTAGTAAGAGTATGAGTCTAACTACGGGGAGACTATTTCCTCAATATGATGTCATATGATCAGTAATGAACAATAAATAATATAATATATCATCAGATTAAACTCAGAAAAAACTGATTAAATGAAATAAATTTCACATAAATAAATGCAACTCCAAAAAGTATAAAAATTGTCCAGATTAAATATAGTAGTAAAGTAAATAAATAATGAACTATATGTCCCACTAGTGTCTCTTCCTATCCCACAACTAGCACCACACTCCTCATATCAGTATTCCACCATACGGTCCATTTCCATCATTGGAACTCTTATTAAATAAAAAGATGCATTAAAATATAGAGTATGGTGTGAGTACAAGAATCAGTAGGAAACCACCATTGTGTCTTTAAACTGATGTTCTCAAGTATACAAGTGTATGCAAAAATAATAATTATAAATATAAATGTGAGAAATCATGGTAAAAAAATAAAAAAGCAATCAGTCATGTCACGACCCGACCCAACCTCGGCTCGATCTGCAACTACCCCAAGCCCGCCTCCATAAGCCAGGGGTTGGCGATAAGCACTGAAGGCTAAACAACTCGGGGATTCCTTTTCCTGAGTACCTGTACACACACACACGCAGCCCACTCAATGCAGAAGTGTAGAGTAAAAGGAAAAGTAAAGTACTAACTTCTATAAACAACCACGATAGTGCATCGACCTCTAAACAGTACAAAGTAAATGCTAAAGGTAAACTGAAAGGAAAAAGGGAAAAACACGCGCCCAACCAGAAAAGTTACACAACGCGACAATAGGTAAACAAAAGTACAACAGCTGGGAGGGTCCCTCACCTGGAACCCAACTACGACAACCGTACGCGGTCCAATATCCGGAAATCCAAAGCTCCTCTGACATCACGATCGAACTTTTCATCATCTGCAAGGGCACACCAAGTGCAGGCAAAGCCCACGTAGGGGTGAGTATAAAAATACTCAGTAGGATACCCCGAAGTCTCGAGGGACCAAAAAAGGAGGTACTGAAGAGGTGAGTAGTGGATCAAAAAGGGAATAGTAAAGGAGAATGAAAGAGAGTATAGTAAAGAGTAAAGTAGAGTAACAACTCAACCCAACAAGAGAAAAGAAGTAAACTCTCCCAAAAACAAGGATCTAGAAATAGTGAGAAGATGAAAATTGTTGTTGAGTCTTCGCTACCCATAGTAAGAGAGTAGACTCATCCAACCATGAAAATCTAGACATGGAAATCATGTGGCATACCCCACACGTCATCACCTCTCCTGGAAGGAGAGTAACCAAACCCAAGGAGTGGGTATTGGAACAAGGTATATACATATCCATATGCTCAAACAAGAAAACCGAACAAGATCGTAAGGGGATCTCCATCTCATAGATTATCCCAAGAAAGTGTGCAGCCAATAGTCTTAGAAGTAACCACCATCGATGCCCAGCATCCTGCACATCTACCCTGAACTACAAGCCAAGAGGATCAAATCACCACACCCTAACACTATCCGCTTTGGGCGGAACTGACTCGCCCGCAAGGTTTTTGGTCACGTCACAAGGATGCTCCTTGGTAGAGAAAAAACCCATTGTACTTGAGAGTAATGGGGAGAGTAAAACCACACCACTTCATTGTCTCAGAGTTGAGAGGTCTTTTCAATGTCAAAGTTGTCACAACACTGAACCGTACAACCACGGGTCCTGCTACGGTAGTAATGGAGAAAAGCCACAGACTATCCTAGTAGAAAGGATTGAGTCTGAAAGAAGTCATCGGGTAACCCACTGCCCAGCCCCACTGGAGGGTAAACCCTAAGAGGTCATCGGGTAACCCACTGCCCAGTCCTTAATAAAGGGTAAATCCTAAGAGGTCATCAGGTAACCCACTGCCAAGTCTCTGCTAGAGGGTAATCCCTAAGTGGTCGTCGGGTAACCCACTGCCCAGTCTCTGATAGTGGGTAAACGCTATGAGGTTGTCAGGTAACCCACTGCCCAGTCTCTCATAGAAGTGAACGCAATCACAAACCTAGGGTTCCCAATAAACACCGAAGGAATAACCACCACCATCACACCTTTCATGCTTCAACATTTAATGAGATCTCGAATGAGACTCCGCACAACGAAAAAGATCACACCATTTTAATACTCACAGAAAAAACACTCGAGATCGACTTTTTATTCACATCCAACAGACATCCCACGTAAAAGGTTTTCAACACTGCTTTACACCCAAATGACGTCCCGTGGTCCTGAGCCTCGGCCCCGAAAACAGTTGGGCACATCGCACCATTTTGATCCCCTTGGGAAAACACGTCAAATTGATTGATTACTTGTGTGGAATGGATATCCGGAGGAAAATATTCATTTCGCCTTACCGCACACAAGCGGTGCTTCGTTGGAGCCACATCCTGGCCCCGAAGCGCCATGAATAGGTCGCATTGTTGTGACTCTCTTGGAAAACTACACAAGATTGACTATTCACATGTCCGAATCGGACACCCGGTAAGGAATATGGAAAATCACCGCCAACTCTCAAAATGGCCCTCATGGGGCCTGCACCATCATGCGAGATTAAAGCGGGTAGATTGCGCCATTATGATTCCCTTGGAAAAACACCCAAAAAAGACTGCTCAAATGCCCTGAATGGACGTCTTATGAGAAAGTTGTGAAACGTTGCTCGTAGCTTAAAAGATGGGTCATGGGTCCCATGACTCAACTTCGGTTTCAACACCATAAACTGTAAAGTAAATCTTCATCTCAACACTAGGGTCGTAACTCCGCTGACGGCGCTCAAAATGGACTTTGGATGTGTCTGCACCGCCCAAAACAAGAATCTCCGGAAAAGCGCCAAACAACTTAATACACGTGTCGCGCCACCGATCCCCTCATCTCAGGAATTAAAAAAATCCCTAAGGCCATCTCAAAATGCTCGCCTAGATTCATGTAACGTGTCACCACATATGGTACGCGAATCCAATTTACGGTTTGAAATCTAGAGGCATATTAATGCCGAAGAATCGAAATGGGGTGGGCCGAGCCTGTTCGGCATGCCCACCCACACCCTGAACTGGCGGTCTGCGGTCCTCCACGAGGACCACCCCAACCCGCCCAAACCAGCTCAGCCGGTCTGGATCCTCCAACACGGACCCACAGAGTGCGGGTCCGCTACACATCCCGCGGTCTTCGTGGCCCCAGTCTCCCTCATCGACTGATAGATAGTCGGCCGGCCCTCGCGCTCGGTCGCGCACCCGCGGCCACCATCCGCCATCCCTAGCCGATGCTCTCGCTCACCTGGCCGTTTAACCTCGACTGCCTACGCTGAAGATCCTCCGCACCTCATGCCCCCAACTACGAGATACCACTATCGTGGATCGCTGGGCCGCTGCGCGAAGCTGCAAGAACGGCCTGAAACTCACCGTAAACCACCAAACAACCTCCAGTCTTCATCGGACCGCTGCAGACGCCTCGTGACTCGGAATTTCAATTCATAAGATGAATCAGAAATCTAAGAATATATATTACACAACCATGGGATTATTTTGAAAATTCGATGGAAATTTGACGCTATAAATCAGGATAAAAGTAGGTTCAAAAAATTAAAAGAAAAACACACGATCCTACCTTGTTTGGCGTAGCCCGTAGCTTCGCAAGTGATCCTCCTTCCCTGGATCAGAAACCATGTCGGAGAGGAAGGATTAAGGAGCTTGAAGGGAGGGCTTGGTTGAGTTTGAGCCTTCCTCCAGAGGAGTTGGATTCAATGAGAGGGGTGGGTTATGTTTGGCTTAAGTAGGGAATTAAATAAACTATTAATTAATCCTTTAATCAACCACGTAAAGACCCATGTCCGAAACTCCCTGATGGGGTCAAGATTAAGCCTCCCTTATGGTAAAAACCACATTATGAGCTCAAATATGGTCTCAAAATTTTATTTTGAAATTCCATTTGAATGTTATAAAATCTAACGCCCCAGGATACTAAATTACGAAAATGCCCCTGGTGGCAATTTTCACAAGAGGCCCGCGCCCATGAAACATACACACCTCCTAGGGTAAACGACACGCTCCGGACACAACAATGCCCTCATTTTTCCCATACGATCTACTATTTATGATTTAATCTACTTAATAGGCGTGCCCAGAGTGAACGCACCGAAAAATTAATTCCAGCCACACTGTGGATCAGAATCGCATGCCGTCTAAAGGTGCTGCTGTGGAATAACATAAATAATTTTCCAAAATATTTTATATGAAAAAACCAGGTTCTTACATTATTCCCTCTTTCATGATTTTCATCCTAGAAAAGAAAAACTAGGGAAACAACTCAGGGTACTAAGCCCACACCTGGCTCTCCCGTACCCAGAAGAACTCTTGTACAGTTATGCGTCACCGCGCAAGGACCAAAGGATTTGGTCTGTTCACATGGGGTCTTCCCTCACTGATGACATGCATAGGTGCACACACACTTTTTCTCAGGTGAGTCACTTGGGAGATGTTATGAACCCAAACCATCATTTGGCTTTATGGAAAGGCGGTGGGGACCTCACCATCACTTCGCACAATCTCAAATGGCCCGAAGGACCTCGGGGGTAGCTCACCTCCTCGATCACACCTCTATGTCGCACGCTATGACTGGAATCACTATTTTCACATGGGAAAAATCCTGGTGAATCCATCTTTCAGAATATCTATATGGTGAAACACCCAAGGATATCTGGTCACGCAAGATTTCACAGTCGATGTCTCGAAACCATGACTCACTTTCATGCTCATAAAGTGATGGAGTCAACACCATTGACTAACAGAAAAGGTTCTATGCCTCCTAATCTTCCAACACAGGGTTACAACCGATGCCCTGCGTCACCCTGGTGACAACTCAAGTAATGTGTAGGGGGGAAAATAATTTCACACACAGAGTCTAAAAATTCTACTGTAAAAAGTAGAAGAGTCGTAAAGCGTACCTCTTGTCACTTCATGCTCTGAAGGATCAAAAACATCCAAAGATCGTGACTATCCTCGGTCCCAACTGTCAGCTCCCTAGGCCTGACGTAGACAGATTGATGGTGATGTGAAGACCTCTTAATGTTGTACCCCACTTCTAGTTGCTCCCACTCCTCTACTAGTACCACCTCTCTGGGTACCACTCTGATCACGGCGTTGCCTCTGTCGTGGTGGTGCACATGCTTCTTGCCCAAAGATCTTAGCATACCTGGTCAGGCAGTACCGTGCCAAGTGACATCACCCATCTCAAGCATAACACTGATGCTCTCCATGCTACCCTCATGCCCTCTGGAGCCACTATGGTGTACGACCCTGCCCTTGGGTATGCTCACGAAAGTGTCTCCTCAGCTGATCCCCTATAATTTTCCGTCCAAGTGGTGCACAACCACGTCTCCGAAACCCGCAGGTGGAAGGCTTCCTGCGTCGAGGTTCTGTCTGCTGATGCCTGCTAGATGCAGCAGATGTCTCTACTCCATTTTGCATATTTCCACCATCAACTGTAGAACATGATAGGAAGCACTCTATCAACAGTGCCTGCTCTAGCACCTTAACATTATTGGGAATTCCCAACGGTACTATGGTATCCCAAATCTCTATACAGAGACCCTACTCGAACTTCCACGCTCAGAAGTTGCCGACTTGGAACAAGTCTGGGTAAAAACGTGCATGGTCTGCGAAACCAGTTGCCTACTCAGTCACTGTCATCCCTCCCTACTGAAACTGCAAGTGCTCCTAGATATGAATGGAGCATAAATAGGAGGGGAAAAACTCCTCATGAAATAAAAGTTGAATGTCGCCCCACGAAAGTGAATACTCATCTAGTAACTAAGTCACCATACTCCACCAATGCCCAACTACTCCATAGAAAAAGCTGGCTGCCAAAACCACCCACTGATCTGCCGATGTCTGCGCAAGCCTGATGAGGCAAACCACTATCTCGAGCCAAACCTCTACTGCATGAGGGTCTGGCTCACCACTAAACCTCAGCTGTATCTGTCACTAGAATTCACCAAGTGCACTCAACCTATGATCAAGATTCATCTTCTATGTGGGAGCTGTCTGCTGCTCACCAGGTGGGGGTGTTGCTACCGCCCAACCCGGAGAAAGGGACTCACATGATGCGTCCGTGACTGAGGCCTCATCGTTCACATGGTCGTCATCACGAACCAAAGTTGGTATTCTGGCAGGTTGTCTTCGCGGAGACATCCTAAATGTTATCAAGGGGTTCCGCAGTCAGATGAGCATATATGTATATAATATTAACAACAATGGGCAATTGACTCAAGAAGGACAGTCAAGACTCAATCCTATTTGATGCTCAAACCAATTTACCTACAATGAGTGTCTCAATATGCTGAGTCGACAAGAGGGTTATCAGGGACCTGGTGAATGGATACGTCGGCCGCCGCACCGCCACTAGACTCCTTGGCCTATGAGTCGCTCTTGAGACATGTTGACACTATTGCACTAGATCCCAACCAATTAATTTTTAGGGATGTCCGAACAATGTCCCAAGGGATGAACCACCTTTGATACCAATTTTTCATGACCCGACCCTACCCGGGATCGAGCCTCAACTAACCCAAGCCTGCCTTCATAAGCCAGGGGCTAGCGAAAAGCTCCGAAAGCTAAACAACTCAGGTAGGCCTTTTCCTGGTACCTATACACACACACACACAGCCCACTCAATGCAGATGTGCAGAGTAAAAGGAAAATTAATGTACTAACCACTATAAACAACCAAAAAAGTTCATAGACCTCTAAAAAATACAAAGTAAATGCTGAATGTAAACTAAAAGGAAAAAGGTTAAAACACGCGCCCAACCAGAAAAGTTCCACAAACCAAAAACCAATAAAAAAATTACCACAGCTGGGAGGGTACCTCAACTAGAATTTGACTACGACCACTATACTCAGTCCTTGATCCCGAACTCCTAAGATCTTCTGACATCCTGATTGACCTGTCTGTCGTCTCCAAGGGCACACCATGTGTGGGAAAATACCAAGTAGGGGTGAGTATAAAAATGCTCAGTAGGATACCCTGAAGGCTCGAGGGAGTAACAAAAGAAGGTACAATAGAGGTGAGAAGTAGATCGAATAGGGAATAGTAAAGGAGAACGACATAGATAACAGTAAAGAGTACAATAGAGTAACAGCTCAACTCAACAAGGGAAAGGAAGTAGACTCACCCAAACACAAGGATCTTGAAACGGTGAGAAGATGAAACTTTGTGTCGAGTCTTCGCTACCCATAGTAAGAGAGTACACTCAAACAACCATGAGAAGCTAGAAACGTAAATCACATGGAATACCAATTGCGTCTTTGCCTCTCTTGGAAGGAGAGTAACCAAACCCAAGGAGTGGGTACTGGAACAAGGTATATACATATCCATATTATCAAATAAGAAACTCGAACAAGATCATAAGGGGATATGAATCTTGTAGCTCAGCCCAAGAAAGTGAGTATCCAATAGTCCCAGAAGTAACCACCATCGATGCCCAACATCCTGCACGTCTACCCCGAACTGCAAGCCAGGGGTCTCAAATCATCGCACCCTAGCACTATCCGCTTTGGGAGACGCTGACTCACCTGCACGGTTTTAGGTTGCGTCACAAGGATGCATATTGGTGGGGAAAGTTCCCCTTGTAATTGAGAGTTCTGGGGAATGTTGAAGCACACCTCTTCAATGTCACACAATCGAGAGGTCTTCTCAAAGTCAAAGCTATCACATCACTGACCCGTACAACCAAGGGTCCTGCTCCGATAGTCATGGAGAAAATCCACAGAGTAGCCTAGTAGAAAGGACTGAGTCTGAAAGAAGTCATTGGGTAACCCACTTCCTAGTCTCTACTGGAGGGTAAACCCTAAGAGGCCGTCGGGTAACCCACTACCCAGTATCTGCTGGAGGGTAAACCCTAAGATGTCATCAAGTAACCCACTACCCAGTCTCTGCTGGAGGATAAACACTAAGAGGTCATTGGGTAACCCACTGTCTAATCTCTTCTGGAGGGTAAACCCTAAGAAGTCATCAGGTAACCCACTACCCAGTCTCTGCTGTAGGGTAAACACTAAGAGGTCATCGGGTAACCCACTGCCTAGTCTCTACTGGTGGGTAAACCCTAAGGAGTCAATGAGCAACCCACTTCCTAGCCCCGCTGGAGGGTAATCCCAAAGAAGTTGATGAGAAACCCACTACCCAGCCCCGCTAGAGGGTAAACCCAGAACTGCTCTGGCCATCCCTACTATATCGTACAACACTGGCCAACATAACATGGAGTGGTTATCGCACAACCACCCAAATCGAGAACCATTCATCTAGTGGAGGTTCAATGCCCGTGTAGTGTTGGTCACGTGAATACCTGGAGCTCTGCCTAGGGAAACATGTCACAGTAGATCACGGAAGGAGGATATGATCTCAATACTCGGCTAGGGAATCTGTTCCCAGGCTCACTGGGGCTCCATACCCTACATGAAAAAACCTCCTGGGTAGAGGATCAGTGCCTGCGTAATGTATTTGTCACAACTAATCCTCCAAAAACTCTACTAGGGAACACGAAGGGACGTGATACTGAAATCCCACATGGCTAAATGAAAAAGGGGAACCCAAACAACTCCTTCGATCACACCGTCGAGAATAGAACCAGGGGAAACCAGTCATCCCTACTGGTCGAAACCATCATGAACAGAGGGACCCTCTATGTCATGAGAGATCAAAGGTACGTAAAGAAGAACATGACATGCATATGGGTCCCTCAAGATGTGTGGCCTCAAATCATCTCCAAACCAAGAACAAATTTCCTTGGGTACAAACCACAACATGCACAGCCAGGAATTCCCGTATAGTCCTAGAGTATACAACATTTATACCCCAAAGACTATCGTGTACACAACACCCAACGTCAACATGAAAGGTGTACTCGTAACTTTGCCAACTTTCTTCCTCCATGGCCCTAACACTGCAAACCACTCCACTTTAAACACTAACTTCAGTCTCACAAGAGTGAACGCGATCACACGCCCAGGGTTCCATACAAACACCGCAGGAAGAACCGCCACCATCACATATTTCATGAATCCACATTTAATGAGATCTCAAATGAGGTTCTACACATCCAAACGGACCACACCATTGCAATCCTCATGAAAAAAAACACACGAGATCGACTATTTATTCGCCAGAATAGGACACCCGGTGAAGAAGATGGAAAATCACCGCCAACTCCCAAAATGGACTTCGTGGGGCCCGAACCACTATGCGGGATTAAAGTGGGTGGATTGTTCCCTTGCAATTCCCTCAGAAAAACACCCAAAACAACTTCTCACACACCCCGAACAGAAGTCTGATGAGAATGTTGTGAAATGCTACTCACAACTTAAAAGACAGGCCGTGGGGCCCACACCTCAACTCCGGTTTCAATGCCTAAAATAGTGCATGAAATATTATTCTTGATGTTAGGGTCGCAACACCACTAACGACACTAAAAATGGACTCTAGATGTTTCCACACTGCCAAAAACAATAGCCTCGGGAAAAGCGCTAAACCACTTAACATACTTGTCCCACCACCGAGCCCCTCGTCTCGGGAATTAAAAAAATCCCCATGACCATAACAAAATGTTTGTCTCGATTCAAGGAATGTGTCGATATAGGCATCACAGTAATCCGATTTATTGTTTGAAATCTAGAAGATTATTAGTGCCGAAGAATCGAAACGGGGTGGGCCGGGCTGGTTCGGCCGACCGACCTACACCCTGAACCGGCGGTCCGCGGTCCACCACACAGACCCCCCCAAACCGCCTGGACCGGTGAGGTCGGTCCGACTCCTCCAACCCAGACCCATAGAGTGTGGGTCTTCTATGCATCTCGGGGTCATCGCGACCCCGGTCTCCCTCACCGACGGACCGCCAGTCGGCCGGTCCTCGCGCTCGACCACGCGCCCGCGGACACCTGCCGCAATCCCCATATGACGCTCCTGCTCACCCGACCACTTGACCCTGGTCCCCTCCGTTGAAGACCCACCACACCACATGACCTCAACCACATTTGTCCTCCACCATGGATCACCAGGCCCTATGTGAAGCTGGCTGACCGGCCTGAAACCTGCTGAAAACCACCAAACAACCTCCAATCTTCGCCGGACTCCTGCGGACGCCTCATGACTCTGATTTTAAATCTGAAAGACGAATAATAAAGATCATAATATATAGTACACATACATGGGATTCATATGACAACTAGAAGGAAATTAGGCACTAAAAATCAAGATCAATCTAGGTGTGGGAATTTAAAAGAAAAAAACACAATCCTACCTTGTTGGGCGTAGCCCGTAGTTTCGCAAGCGATCCGCCTTCGCTGGATCTGCAACCTCCTTGGAAAGGAAGTCTTGAGGATCTCTAAGGGAGGGCTTGGTTGAGTTTGAGCCTTCTTTCAGAGGAGTTGAATTCAAGGATTGGGGAGGGATAGGTTTGGCTTACGTAAAGAATTATATAAACTTTTAATTAATCCTTTAATAAACCACATAAAGGCCCACGTCCGAAACTCCCGACGAGGTCAAGATTAAGCCTCCTTTAGGGTAAACTCCACATTCTGAGCTTAACGGAAGTCTCATAATTTTATTACGAGTTTCCGTTTGAATGTTATAAAATTTAACGCCCGAGGCCGCAATATTACGAAAATGCCCCTGGCGGCATTTTTCACAGGAGGCCCACGCCCGCGGAAATTACACCCTTCCTAGAGTAAATGGCACGCTCTAGACTCAATAGTGCCCTCGGTTTTCCTGTCCAAGCTATTGTTTATGATTTATTCTACATAATTGGCGTGTTCAGTGTGAACGCACTGAAAAATTAATTCCAGCCACACCGGGGCTCAGAATCACACGCCGTCTAAAGGCGCTGCTCTAGAATAACATCAAGAATATTCTAAAGTCATTTATAGAAAAAAACCAGGTTCCTGTAACTCATTTGATAACTGAGCCACCATCTCCCCCTAGAAATACTTAATTTGTCTCTATACAAGAAGGATAATCATGTTTTCTGAAGTATCAAGGACTAGAAATGATGTTAATGAATCATGTTTCATGACATAGTGTGATCATTCAAAATAGAATACATTGTGAATATAGGAACTCTTGTTCTTGATAATTATCTAGGCATTGAGATATACTATACATTCAATTGTAATTGAGAACAAACCCCTAGGAATCATCTTGGAATTGAGTGCATCACCTAGAATCTACAAGGCATCATTATATCCATACTTTATGCATAGGTTTGTTGTCAACATAATATCAAGTCATAAAAACCCCCTATAATGGATAAGCATTTAACAATAGTCAACATTCATTGGCCTCCAAGAATAATTCCAAAAAATCAAACATAGCATGGAAAGATACACGAGAAAGCATATAACTCATCAAAAGTAATGTACAAAAACAATACATATGATCAATGTCATACCAAAATAATAACATAAAATGTAATCATGGAAAAATGAGTTAATAAAGATTATTAGGGCTACATATACACCTCTATGTGCTCATAATCTAGAATGACCATCAAATATGCCTATGAATAAATCATATTATGAAAAAATGTGCTACAAAACCCCAAAATGGTAAGTATTTTCCCACATCAATGGTCTTCAACATAAATTGTAAGAATAAACCACCTTTTGTAGTTCCAAAGTTGTAGTAGAAACCTCAACAGTCACAACCACCTCCTTATGGGACTTATTATAATAGTTCCTAATGCATCCACACTCAAATTTCATGAAAAGTTTATATAACTAAAACTAGCCATTTTATTAAAAAATAAAATAAAATACCACATGAAATGATATTTTCTCTATCTAGGATAATTTTCAAATTAACAATCTAGGACAACATATAGATCAAAATATTCTCCTCAATAATAATTTCTATTTAATTTTTTTTTTATAAATTACCCAATTATTATTATCTCTTTGATAACATAACACAACTTATCCTTTTGTAATTATTCATTCATAATTTCTCATAAATCATCCTTTCAAAATTATATTTTGATAATTTATTATAAATTATAATTTTATAAATTAAAGCAACCATCAGTACATAATTCCATAAAATCATCTTTGATAACCTCACAAAGATTATCTATAAATAAATTCTTGTATTATACGATAATAATTTTGTGTTAGTATCCTTTTCTTTTTTTCAATTATATTTGGATAACTTTTTTTTTGAAATTTTCATTTAACAATTCATCAAAATTATAATGTGATAATTTCATATAATTGACCCTTTTCTAATATTACAATTTTAATTTGATAAAATTAATTATTAATTTTTGATAATCGAAAAATAGTTTTTTTAATATTTTTAAAAATTATCCTTTGATAATTCAAAGTAATTATCATCTCATAATTAAATAAACTGTATCTTGATAAATCCCTAAAATCATCCTTTCATAATTTAGGTTTACCTATAGTAATAGTTCAAGGTAAAAATCATTTTGAAAAAATCACAAAATTATCCCATGATAAGTTAGTTTTTTTCATCATTTATTCTAGTAAATCATTTTTTAATAATTTTGGAATAATGGAATGAATGAAAGAAAATAAATAATAAAAAACAAACGAATACCTCTAGAAGAGAACAATGTATAGGAAGAGGATAATCGGGGAACTCCACCAACATTGAAGAAAACCACAAATGTGAAGAGAGACTTGTCTATTCACACTGTATTCATTAGGTTTAATTATATCGATCCAAATAAGTGGGTTAAGGCACATGGAATTGATGAACCAAAAAATTCATACAGTTTCATCAAATTCCAACACCAATATTTAATTTATTTTTTAATATAAATTTTTTGTAGAGTGTTTTAATTCACCCCTCTAAGGTAATGTATTTTTTAAACACCTAAATGGATTTAAATCCATGATTTTGGATATATAAATCATTAAAAATATTGGATACATGTGAAAGAAGATGATGGTAAAAAAAATTAATATTTAAAATAATATAAAAAAATATAAAATAAGATATCCTTACATGTGATCTGACTAAACACCTAACACAAACAATGTTATGTCATGACTTGGGTAAACCACACATGCCAAACCTAACGGTGGACTAGGATTTCTCATATAACGCAGAATTTGAGATATATTCAAATATTGTTTGATAGTATAATTAATAAAAATATTAAATACATTATCCTTACAACTAATTTGATGAAACACCCAATATGCACAAATTTTATGTTATGACTAAGGTAAAACCTTCATCCCAAACCTAATGTTGGTATCTAATTTCTATTATGAGACACCATTTGAGAGATATTTCATTTTATTGGAAAAGAATAATATGAACATAATATAATATATTAAATATTTTTATTTTTTAAGTGCCTAGTCCTTATAGGCCTTAGAATCCCATGTTATCTTAATTAAAATATCAAAAAATCCCTAGAATATCCAAATGTGATATCTAGTATTTTATACGTACATAGAATCCCTTTAAATCATATATTTAATGATTTTATTGGAAAAAAAGTTCAAAATAATCATAAATTATTACCAAAGATTTTATTTATTGTCATAAAAAATTTATAATATTACAATTATATCCCTTTATTATCTTCTCATCCCTAATAAGAATCTCTATAATTTTTCTTGGATATGTCTGGATATCGAGCTCAAAAATTAGGCCCACACATCCATGTATCGTCTTATAATTATCAATTCTTCAACCGAATCAAAACTAGTGGTACCGTTTTTTCTCAGAATACCTTATCACCTCAATATATAGCCCACACTAGATGATCCACATAAAATGTATGAGTAATTATCTCAAGATCATTGAAACCAACAACATGTGTAGGGTTTGGTATACACATATGAAGCTATGACACATGGAACACATCGTGCATACCTTGATAATGAGAAAAAATATCTGGACGGTATTCTACTACCACAATTTTCCCAATGATCTCAAAGGGTCCAATAAATCAAGGTTTCATCTTTCTCTATATACACAAAAGTCTTCTCTATAACGAAGAGTCACTAACATGAAAAGCCTAAGTCCATATGGAATTTTTTATCACCAAAAAATGTGTTACATATAATGTTATTCTGTATATAAAATAATTTTCAAGGTATCAACATGCATGTGTAAAATCTTTCAAACATAGATCATCCCCTTCTCATCCACGGGGTGAAACTCTCTGATTTGTAAAAAGTTAGAAGACACCATTAATTAATTGATAATCACCCAGAGGATGTCATGACTCATTGGGGTCATCGGTAACCCATTTAAAAAATCCATCGTGACATCCTCCAATTAACTCATAGGTATTGGGAGTGGATACATCAATCCACAAGGACTCTAGTTCCCATACATTTCCCTATAATTTCTATATCATCATGAGACTAAACTGACAATTTATCTCTTCATCCCATGCCACCAGAACATCCACCTAAAATCATGGGACATATTTGTCATAAAATGTTGTAATACTATCTCTATATATGATAATCTATTATCAGCTCCTCTCTTTTGGAATTATGTACTACTACTCTCCTATGTACCATAATCATATCATCATCACAATCCATTGATCATATGGGCATTGAGTCGCCACCGACTAGTAGTTCCCTTATTACAGTACACTCTGATTTTTTCTCATATTCATTATTTTCCATGCATAAATCATCAACATATTGAATTTATATAGATAATCAACCACGATCTATGTTTTAGATTGAGTTTCCTCTATCTGAAGATAATGTGAACCTTTTTTAGTTCATACAGACAATATATCTCTCAAAATAATGTTATTATCGCAAAAAATTTAGGAAATTTACCAAAAATACTATTTCCAAGTCATGTCTATGGGAGTTACCCTATTTGGATCTTAGATGATGAGACCCATATGCTACTACATTATCTCTACTAATCAACACTACTTCCAGATAAATTCTTGATGCATCATAGTACACTATATAACCTATCCGAAAGATCAAGGAGTGTCAATATTGGAGCTATAATCAACCTTTTATTTATACCATGGAACACCACTTCACATTGATATGATAACTGGAACTTACCTCCTTTATTTTTTAGTGAAACCATGAGTTTTGATTTTTTGGAGAATTCCATGATCAATATACTATAATACCATGCTAATCCTAGAAATAACCTAATCTCAATCTCATTCCAGTGATGTTTCCCTGACACCACTAGCACGACTTTCCCTGTTATAATAGAAATAATTGTCTTGGACACCACAAGTCATATAAACTTCACCTATAAAATCCAAAATTCATAGCTCAAAATATTATAATAAATCAGGTCTAATATTCGGATACTTATGATTATCTCTAAATTACTCAGATATTCTATTGCTATTGGTGAGTAGAGGAGGCTATTTTCGAAACAACTATAACTGACGAGTCCAAGAATGGATGGAATATCTTTTTTATTTGTTCTATGAACACTTATGGAATGTTTTTTCGCTCATAAATAATTATCAAGTACTTATACAATTCATTTGTACACTAATACACCATCTTAAAAATGTCATCCTATTTAAATCAAAACTAGTGATAGAAAGATCAAATATCAATATTACAGAACTAGTGGGATTTATGTAGTTGATCAAGAAGATCATTGATCTTGGGTAACTAATATCAGTTCTTCATTATCATTTGGTTCGGCTTCTATTTGTCAACACATAGCCTAAGACTGTCATCTTTCTTCTTATAAAATAATATAGGTGAAGCCCATGTTAAAGTGTCTGGTCTTATAAATCACTTTGTCTCCTAGAAATCCATATTAAACATATTCTCCCTCATATTGTTGGAACTATACAATACAGGTGTATCAAAATGTTCATTGAACTTGTAAGGATCTCAATAAAATATTAAATTTTAAATAATTCAGAGAATATATTATGTTAAATACTACCACAAGTATTTAAACCCATTCATCAAAATCTAGAGGGCCTTCAGTTCCCTAGAATGATGATGAATTATATACTTAACCTCAGGTAATATATGATAATAGTTCTGAACTGCTATGCCTCTAACATAAAATAAAATAATTACTTTATATTAGAGGGTACCTACTATATAAACCCCAAAATAGGTGTGCACTAGTAGAATTTTTTTTTAACATTGGGTTTTTTTTTAATTTTGACGTTGGTTTTTAACCGATATTGAAGCCACTGACGAAAAAAATATGACTTTTTAAATTAGTTTTTGTAAAATGATGCCAAAAATGAATTACATTTGTTTTTTAACATTGGTTTTGTAAAAAAAGATTCCAAAAAAATCCATCTGTATCATTTTTGGTGTCGGTTTCCTTAAAAACAGATGCCAAAAATTTTGAAAAATAGTTTTGGCCTCGATTTAAAAAATCCAACGCCATAAAAGAAAAAAATAATTTTGGCGTCGGATTAGAAAAAACCCAATGAAAAAAGTATCCTCTTCTTCTTCCATGTTTTAGAGAATTTTATAAGCTTCAATTTGACAGGTCGTGGAGCAAAAAAAGATTTAAAGATCAAAAGTTACGGTTGTCAGAAGTTGAACTTGTCAATGTTTCAATTGGTAAAACTCATTTCAATTTTTTTTGATAAACATAATTTAAAATCACATTCACCAAATGAAAATGTTGATCGATAATTAAATGTACATAAAAATTGGTAATTCTCATTTGAATGTTTTATATTTTTAACTCTATAATAATAATAAATCATCTCTATAAGCAAGCTAATTGAGCTATTTTGAAATGATGGAAAAGAATAACATAGAACATAAATGATTAGAATAAGTACCATGTTCAAATTAACGATTGAAGCCATGTTGAAAATTCGATTAAATTGAAGAGTTTGAAATTTTTGATAGATGGATAAAAGAGATTTATATATAGCAAATGAAAATATATTTAATAGTGTTGTATAGAAATGTAGGTAAGATTTTAACAAGTCAAATGTGCGTTGTGAAAAAAATAAAATTTTGATCCCGCGTATTGGAGAATACTCTTCTGCATTGGTTTTGTTTCAAACCAACGTGAAAGACGATTTATATTGGTTTTTTTTTCATCAAATTTATAGAAAACCAACGCCAAAAATGCCAATCGATATTTTTTTTGGAGTCGGTTTAAAAAAACCGACTCAAAAAAGTAAAAATGAAATTACTTTTTGTGTTGGTTTTTTTAAAAAACGAGTCCAATAAAAAAAATATCTCATTGGTTTTTTTAATAAAACGACGCTAAAATTTATAAAAAATTTTTGGCATCCGTTTTAAAAAAAACCGATGCGAAAAATAAAGGAAATATTTTTGGCATTGGTTTTTATGAAAACTGACACCAAAATGAAATAAATATTTACAATGTTTTGGATAATTTTTTAAGCTTCGATTTGACTAGTTGTGGAGCTAAAATGGAGTTATGGATTAAAAGTTATGGTCTTTGAAAGATGGAATTTTTTAAGACTTCTATTGGAGATGATCAACTTCCGACAACCATAACAGTTAATCCGTAACTCCATTTTTGATCCATGACTAGTCAAATCAAAACATTGGAAAAAATCTAAAGCTTATTAAAAAAACATTAATTTTTGCCGTCAGATTTTAAAAAAACCGATGCCCAATCTAATTGTTTTTCTTTTTGGTGTCCCTTTTTTAAATAAACCGACGCCAAAAATTCTAAAGAAACAGATATTACATCTGCTTATATAAAACTGAAGTCAATCTAACGATGTTAAAAACCATTTTTCAACTAGTAGTGGGAGCATACTCAAATATATCATCATACACATCTTGTTGTTAAGAATAAATTTCCTCCCTTTGTGGAATTATTTTGCTTCCCAAATAGTCCCTTAAGATTATTCCAAGATAACATAATATAGGAAATGGAAGAAAAACTGTAGAAAAATATAGTATTTATGATAAACTGTATTTAGTATGTGGTATCATATGAGTATTATCCTACGTGTCTATTAGATCACATAATGTTCTCTTAGGATTCAACCCTTAACCCAAGGTATTCCCCTCCTAGCAGTAAATCTGGTCGCCATCACAGCACATCAGTCATATTCATCATATATAAAATTACAAAAAATCTTTATTAGTTCAAATACTTAATTCCAATAAATATATTTAACAAAATAATGGAAACAGATATATAACATGAGGATAATCTATCCTAAAAAAATATAAAAAATCACAACCTTGAACTAAGAACTATAATGTAGTACAACATCAAGTATATATATATCATGTGATCCTACATGACGAGTCACTATACCTGAATGAATATGAAATCCAATAAATCACATATCATTATAATATGAATCATCCATGTTGATTTTAATCTACTATAATTGAAAATTAAAATTCCTCACTTTTTTGGAAACTCGGTGGTGCACTATACAACAATGGTCAGGAACTGTCAGAGTTCACTTACTCGAGTCCCAACCATCACATCTAATTTCTATTCTATCTCTTTCTATGGAAAATAGAATAAATATTTAGATAACCTTGATGATATTATATAGTTTTATAGTATCTTAATCATAACCACTATTTTCGATGATGGGTATTATGTGACTTATTGTGTAAGAGGTGGCGTGGATGAAGTCACATAACATTCAGTTTGATCCCATTGGTTTGGTAAGGGATATTAAACATATATTTTAATTAAATGGTAATTATGTTATATCATAATAATTTTTTTTATCAAAATGGGATTCTTATATTAAAATAAATTTTAGTTTTTATAAAAATCATTATTTCTATATTTCACTAAAAACTAAATATTTTTTGAAAAGTTATAAAATTTCTTCTTAATATAATATTGAAATAATTTTTTCAAAAATGCTATTAATTTATTCATATAAAATTTAAATAAATTATAGAAATTAATTATAATGTCATTGTGGGTATAATGAAATAAAAACCATCTTTTTGAAAAAATATAATTGATGCAGAAAATGAAACTAATAAAAAGAGTTTACTTATTTATTATGAATTAATAAATACATTTTCATTATTGAAACAATTTATACAGATTTTTTCATAATATGATTTTTTCTATACATACATGACAATTTAGAAGCTATGTTATAATAGATTAGTTTGTTTTCATTCATTTAGATTATGGGATGTATGTAAGGAAAAATATTGATTATAAAAAGTTTATTTCAATGGAAATAAATATAAAATAAAATGTTTTTACTTTAATGGGAGGATTTCCCCATATGCTCTCTTAGATAATGATGGTTTCGACATAGCATTATGGATTCACTATCTTCAGGAGCATACAATTCTTTGAGGATGAGTCCATGTTGGTCATATATAGAGACAAGGGAATTGATAACCCTTTATAGGATGTTTTTTGATTAGGAGAAATGGAATGGGAGCATAAAATTCATTGGGAATGTAATCTATATAGCTTGAGTATAGATACACATGATTTCTATTGGATTGGATCACATTCCCCTATGATTTTTATTGGTGGGTGGGTGAATTTATGATAGTGGATGAAATTTATCAAGAAGTATTCAAAGCCCATGAGGATGACATGTTTTATTAAGACAACACCCAACATGACCATTGTTGGTGATGTTATGAGATAGTGATGTTCTAATGATACTCATCCACTCACTATTTAAGTAGTTAGATTCAATTTTGGTTCACCATTTTGTTTTTCAATTATTTCATAAAGACCCACATTCTTAAAATTTAAGAATACTTGGACTATTCAATATCCTCTTGGTCAAACTTTAACTCTTTACAAATGTGGGTATTTGTCACCATTGAGTGTCATATAGTTGTCTCCTTGAATGTGATTTGGTCGAGGATCTATTAGATACCACTGAGAGGGGAGATGAATTAGTGGTATATTGTTTTTAAAAAATATTTCACTTTTTATTCAACATCTAAGAATTATTAAAGTATTGATCCATCATCTTTAATACTCATCCTCACCCAAAAATAAATAATAAATAAATAAAACACACCATTCAATGATTTACATGGTTCGTTACAATGATATACTCATTGTCGTGTTGGTTAGAGCCCCTAACACAGATTCTACACCATATTAGTAGGTGAAAACAATAGTAATGGGTTAGACCCCCCCAAATTAATAACTATTTATACACCCCATTTCTAATAACCCTTCAATAGTTGGTTACACACCCAACAACACATTATTCACAGTGATTGGTTAGACCCTCCAATCACAATCTTCAGCAATTTGTTAAAACCCTCAGCCACACCCTTCAACTTTGGATGATTGATCAAATATATAACAACATATTGAATATCCTCCCACCTAAGAATTATGGATCACATAGGCTCATGTACAATTTCATGTTCCTTTTCACAATTGCTGGATTTTATCAAAAAATTATTTTCACTGAATATAATTAGCTACCCTAGTACAAAACTGTTAGGGAAAGAATTATTTCTTTGGCTAAAGACCCAACCTCACTAAACACAGAAAACTCAAATTATAAAATCTTTTAAAAAATAATAGAAAAAATATCACATCATCAGTCTCAAATAACTTCACACTAATTAATCATCATTAATTGCATGTGTACTTCATCAATCATCCTTCATGTAAATAGTGCACTGCATGCCCATCTCATTTTGTTCAATAATAGACTTGAAAAATCAATACACTATCATACATGTATAATTTCATGTGTATACATGTTTTTATAACACACACCGATATTAAATTCCACTTAATGCCTAATTATTTTTTATATAGATCCTTAATCACACACATTGTACATTTTTCTCTATCACAATTCATATACACTATTTATTTCCTTGTGAACTTACCTTGCAGACACTAAATAAATTCACAATTCTTGCAAACTTTCTCTCAAAATTATTTTTTTCTCAATATTTTTATATTATGATATGAATAGGCATGGTTAAGAATACATGCGTTGTTTAGAGTGGGCCAATAAAGTTGAATCTACCATTACTTATGTGTTTTGGATTCTCCTTCCAACTCACCATAATTCAACCTTCTTGCATGTAGATAGAATGTTCACATTGAGGTATACAGTCCTTTGGGATAAGAAATGGGAAACTCAATGTATAAATTTCTTCCATAATGCACAAACCTGATTGTATATTATATTTTACAAGATCTTATTCATGAGATGCTATTTCAGTATACACAATTATGTGGTTTCAAAAGGAATTTCCCCAAAACACCAGTGGATACACATGTAGGGGAATCAAGATATCTAAATTGATTTCTGGATCTCTTTTCTATAAAAATATGTATAAGTGTGAAAATAACATATCAAATTCACAATGAATTAATTCTCCTTCGTCGTGAAAAACATGTTTCACAAAAACCTCCACGAACCAAAGAAATTCAAAGAAGAAAAACACTATTCAAAATAGATCCATTAGATCTTGTGAGAAAAAATGAACCCACCCTCATGTATTTATAGGAAGAAATGATTTTCATAGAAACTTAAAAAATCACAACAACCCATTAATTTTGTTTCTTGAGAGTAGTCAATGATCGTGACCCATCACCATCATTGATAAAAATAATTTTAGAAACTCATTGTATATAAGTGTTTCAATAATTTTTTTGTAGAATAGAATTTTAGGAGATTTCAATCATCATGGAATTATTAGAAGACTCAGAAGATTATTAGAAGGATCATATTAAACTTTGGTCGATGTCACATATAGATCTCTATTGTACAAAACTTTTTGATAAAATGGGGTAGAAGATGGGCTCAACAATCAGATTAGATGGATAAAAAAATACATCAGACTGATGAATTGATGGATGGTCAGTATGTTGAGATGTGTAGATTGGATGGTTCTAGTTAATTTAGTGTAATCCCAAATCAAAATGGCATCCCAACCCTATCTCAATTATAATACAAGACATGCAGACACTGTTCTAGAATTTGTTATCAGAAACTGGACCAGAAGTGGTTACTGGTCCAATCCCATCACTCCCTGACACCGCCCCATGCTAGGCTCTTCTCCAACTACGTTCCACATGACATCGTTGATTCTCCACCACACCTATGACTCAGATTATCACACCCCTTGGGATATCTCTCCCTCAACTAAATCCTACCCATGTTGGCCGACTAGGGTATTGAACTTCGCTACACATAGTGGTGATACTCCCCTAGTTAGGATGGAATGGTTGGTTATTTTTAATGTAAAAAACATTAAAAACCAAAATCCAAATTAAGTGAAAATCCAAAAAAATAAATCTTTAATCACAAATATAAAATTCCCTTCATGAATGAAATATTCCTATTTTTACTCTATTCATTGCTGTAAACATTACGTCAACTAAAAAAATAAATGAAATGAGTTTTTATGAACTAAACACCAGATTTGAAATAATTACGTTTTAAAATCCTAAAACATATTAATATATTTCAACAATAAAAATATTAAAACATATTGAAATATTTCACCAAACAATATGAAAAAACTCGTTTATTACTATTAATTTTCACTAGATACTTCAATCTTCCCCTTTATATTTTTTTTCAATACTGAAATGATTTCAATATGTTTACTTTTCTTTATCACCCTTATTTTAAATGAATACAACGGTGAGTGTAAGAGTTTATACTTCAATAAATTTGTTCTCCACATTAGTTTTTAAAAATAATGAAAACTAACTAAAAAATATTCATGTGCTTTTACTTAATCAACTCTATGTCTTTATGGGCAAGCCCGATGTAGATAAAAAGAGAGATGTCACCTAAGAATAAAAGAAACTAAAATATTATAATGTGATATATTTTTCAAACAAGTTTAGAAATTTCAAATCAAAAGAAAAAAGTTGAAATTTCTTGCACACATCTCATCAATATAATTATAAAATTCATGTAGAAAACAAATAACTTCCCCTTTAAAATTTTAATTGGAACTTTGGGAGTGACCATTATTTTCACAAGATTTTTATAATTTGATAGCTTGATATGGTATATGCTCCCTGATAAGTGATTAATCTATATCCTTAAACTACATTCATGTTAGTATAAAATCATTTATATAATGGAATAAGGAGGATACTACTTGTTCTTTATAAATATTTCTCAGGCCGAGGGTTTCCCCTTAACCTTGCTTTTCCCTTGTTCCTTTTAAACTCAGATTTGGAAGAGTTATCCATCCTCTATTTGGTTATTAGATGTATTATGAAATGTTTTATGTAATGAACTGGTTTTTACACACCTTTAACACTTATGAATTTTAAATTAATCATTTTTAGATGACTCATCAGCATTAATAAATTATTTATATGTCACCACTTTATTTTCATTAGCTTAAAAAGGATTCTGATACTTTTCAACATGTTTATATTTCATAAAAAATTCATTTGTGTGTATAAATTTCATTAATATCTGAATTCACATATCATAATCTCAATGAGTAACCTCAGTTGGTAAAAATTCTACATTTATTATAATTTTCACCATCATGATCACATCTTCCATAGGCATCATTCACGAATTTATATATATTCTGCATTGACATTTTTGATAATGTCTTGATCAAAGACTTCTCTTAATGATAATTTGATCTCATATCTTTATAATTTATCAACCATGATTTATACATTATCTTTGTTGGTGACATTTTATAATAGCATGAATATGATTTATGAACAAACACTCCACAACACCAACAATAGCCTCTATACCTTTATCTTCTAGACTAATTGAAATATGGCTATAAAGATTGTAGTTGTTTCTTTTTCATATATTATGGATGCATTTTATTAAGAGAAATTATTCTTGTTATATTATTATATTATTCCACTGTGAATTTTTTTCTCACTTGTTCTTTTGGGATAGTTTGATTTAATCGTGTCCTTCAGATCTACATTGTTAGAAATACCAATTTTATATTCATATTTATTTGGTTTAGAATAATCCTTTTTCTCTGAACCCTTCTTCTAAATATATATAGTAGATTTACCCTTAATCTCAATAGTTATGGTTATGTTTTCATTAAAATTATTCAAATCACTTTGAGAAACAAGACATATAGATTGATTCCCAGAAAAGTCTCCCTCTTTCTCGACAAGTTCTTCATTGTAAAAAGAGATTTGTATATTTATTTTTTATGTTTTTTTGTTTAATTTCATTTGTTATATATTATAAAAAAGAGTAGTTTTAAGATTGTATTTTAACATCCATTATAAATTCGTCCTCACATCCCCATAATCACCTTTAAATAAGTGTCTAAATTTCATAGATTTACTCATAAACCACATTTGATTCTTTGAATCTCTTCCATCCTCTGATTCACTAATTAATGATGTAAATTCATCCATTTCTCTACCCATCATATTTATTATCATAGAAGTATACATATTCTTATTATTCATCCAATTTATATTATGATATTTCTTATTATATTCATTTGATTCAGTATCTCCAGCATTGTTCAATGGAATGTTACCAAAAAATGATGACTTTTTTTACAATTACATCATTTTCTGATTTTTTGTTATTTCTATTACAGATTACTCTATTTAACATTTTTTAATCAAGTCCATAATTTTCTTGAAGTCATGTTCATCTTCTTCATCCTCATAATTACTTGATTGTAGTTCTTCTTTGATTTTAGTTTTACCTTTTATCAGAGCTTCGATTTCCATATCATCTCATTCCTTTGTCTTATGTGATGGAACATTTATCATTTCATATGATATGAGAGTATTATGATGTTATTACAAATATAGATATTATCTCTCTTCTAGTGAAGAAATATTTGTGTAGAATATATCATGGAAATTTCTCATAAGCTTTTTCAAAATAGTAGATTCATCAAAATTTTCTCGAAAACCAAAGATATTACTGAAAATTTCATTCACTCTTATAAAGTAGTCATCAATACTATCATTATTAATCATTTTGATATCTTAGAATTTTCTTCTATATTTTTACAATGTGGATTCTCTATTTTTAATATTTCCTTCACAACTACTTCTTATTTTATATCATATTTTCTTGGAATATTGGAGACCCATCACTCTAGTGTAAAATTCTTATGATAAATCTATCAAGATTGAATTTTAATAATTTCCATCAACATTAGGATTTCACTTTTCATCTTGAGTCATAAACATATATTCATTAATATGAGGGAAACCAACTATTTTTGCATCTCCAACTCCTTTGTGAAGAGATAGATGGTAAGAAAGAATCATATTCCTCTATATTTCTTAGTTGATGCCATAAAAAGTAAGAATTCATTAGTTATTCATAGAATTCAAATTCTCTATTTCACAGAAATATTTCTGGAACAATTATGGGTACCCTGTTCTCTAATACTAATTGAAGTGTCCAAGGATTAGTTAGATACCATTGAGATGGGGGTGAATCAGTGGTATAATGTTTTTAAAAATTCTTTTAATTTTCATTCATACTCTGTGACTGATTAATGTATCAATCCCTCATATTTAATACTCAACCTCACCCTACATGAAATAAAAGACAACGAAAAAAAACAAAAAAGGAATTATAAGATTCATTAAAAATACTTACTCATTTCCATGTTTGTTTGACCCCCAACACAGATTCAACACTATATTATAAGGTGATTACAATAATAATTGGATATACCCCCAAATTACAAACTAGTTATACCCCCAGTTCCAATCTCCCTTGAACAATTGGTTACACCCCCCAACTGAACCATCTTCACAATGATTGGTTAGAACCCCAATCAAAATCTTCATCAACTAGTTATACCCCCTAGATGCACCATTGAACATTAGATGATTGATACACGATATAATGATACATTAAAGATCATCCTCTACAAGAGTTATGGATCACACAAGCTAATGTAAAATTTCATGTTCCTTTTCATAGATGCTGGACATACTGAAATAACTCTGATCACTGAATATAATCAGATGCCTGAGTAAAAAAATGCTTGGGAAAGAATTTCATCTTTTACTAAAGACTAAGAGTCACTAAACACTGAAAACACAAACATATAAATATTCTAAAACATTGATAGAAAAATTGTCAAGAATTCATTATAAAATAAATGAACACTAAAATATCAGTATAAATTTAATGTGAACTTCTTCAAACATCATGTATTTAAATAATACACAAAATGGACATCACATTTTATGCAATAATGCACAGAAACAATATTTACAATATCATGCATGTATACTTGAAGGTGTATACATGTCTATATAACACACACAATAAATTCCTCATAATGCATTAATATTTTCAATGGATCCTTAATCACACACACTATCTATTTTTCACACTCAAAATTCACATACTCTATTTATCTCATTGTCCACTTACCTTGCTCACACATAATACTTTCACATGATTTACACACTCACTATCCAAACTATTTATTTATCTATGTTTGTATATTCACACATCTGTAGGGATGCTTAAGAACACAAACAATTTTCATAGTTTTCCAATAAAATAAAACCCACCTTCACTTAAATGTGAGGGATTATACTTCCATATCATTGTAATTAAACCTTATTACTCATAGAAATAATATTCACTTTGAGGTGTTAAATAATTCAAAATAAACAACATAACACTCGAAATATGAATTTATTCTATAATGAACAATCCTGAATGAATATTAAATGTTTATTTATACAAGATATTCTTCACGATATGTTTTTTCAGTACACACAATGTTGTGGATTCTCCAATAAGGTAACACAAACAAAAATGGATACACATGTAGGGGTATCACAATATATTAATTTCTTCATGGAATAATATTCATCACAAATAATTGTGAGTGTGCAATGAACATATCACATGCACATAGAAGTTCTTCAAGTTTTTTTTATACAAATGAAGTTCCAAAAAATTCTTCATGAACCAGAGTGATTCATGAAAGCTCAAATGATCTCAAAATGGAACCTTCCAAAATCTTTAAAAAAATTAACCCATCCCTAGGTATTTATAAGATAAAAGTTTTTCAAAGAACCTTCAAGAATCAAAGCAATCCATTCCATTTGTTTCATTGGAGCGTACTGTGATCGTGAACTATCGACGTCACAAATAACATTTTCTTGAAAATAATTGTATATTAATGTTTTTAACTTCATTTATATGTAAAATAGAATCTTAGGATATTTCTATCTCTATAAATATTTTAGAACAATCAAAATATGATCAGAAGGATCAGATCGAGCTTTGGTCGATGTCATAAGGAGATCTCTGGTGTATAGAACTCTTCAATGAAATGAGGTAGAAGATAGCCTCAACTATAAGATCATACGACTGGAAGAAATACATTGGAAAAATGAAAGGATCAATATTAAGGATGATGAGATGTGAAGATCGTATGGTTTTGGTTAATTCAGTTCAATCCCACATTAAAATGATATCACAACCCTCTCTAATTTATAATATAAGACACACAGATATCAAACAAGAATTAGTTACAGATCCTCTCCCACCACTCCTGGTCATCGCCTCCTATTGGGCCCCTCTCTGCTACCATTCCTCCCTACACATTTGTTGGTCATATTCACCTGTACCTCACAGAGGCATGTCACCTGAGACATATCATCCTCTTTTATGGCCTACCCATGCTTTTTGAAAAGGGTCTTGATCTTGGATTCCCATATTGGTGCTGATCCCCTAGTCTGGATGGTGTGTATTGGTTATTTTTAATGTACAACACATTAAAAAAATCCAAAACCTATATTAAGATAAAATCCAAACTACTAAAACTTGAATCATGAATATAAAATTATGTTCATGTATGGACTCTTCTTATTTATACTATATTCATTATAGTAAATATTATGTCAACTTAAACAATCAATGAAACATGTTCATTTTAACTATAAAATTTCTCAACAATCATCATATTTATAAATCTTAAAACATATTGAAATATTTCACCAAACATTCAAAAAAATACCCTTCACAATAAATGGAATTCACTAGATACTTCAGAATGGAATGGGTTGACGAGATGTCTTCTCTTGATTCTATAAATTCATTCAAGGATCTTATTACCAAGATAGATTCTACAGTATAGATTTAATACATTCTATTGAATCTAATTCATGGTTCTATATTAAAGTGTACACAAGTTAATTATATCATCGAATGCATTAGTTAGATGAAAAGCAGATTTTGGATAAGATGATTCATCTTTATACATGATCTGACATCATTGGTATAATTGGGAATCTATAAATATCATAACTAGAATGGGACATGAGGATATATTATGTTAATTACATATGGAATCTTTGGATCTTCACTTAAATCATGCCAGGATCATCACTATGGGAATATATGCTCATCACATAATCTATCTAATGCTCATTTACTATGGAAACCCTAGTTTGTCATTAAATTCTAGTCCTGAACATCACATGAAGAATCAAATTTTAATTAGATTAGGTAACTTTGTATCATTACCTAAGAATATTATGATCATCACTATAGATATCCTATACATATCAAACACGATAATAATCTTAGTCTCATCACCAATGGGGAGATCTAAAATGTTATATTCTCATCACATATGTTTTGTTATATTCATCACATAAGGTATATAAAGCTCATAACAGGAGGTAATAACCTAGTCTCATCACCTAACTAGAGAGATATTTGAACATATACTCATCACATAATATTTCTAAGATCATCACCTAAAGCTCCTTTGGATCACCACATGGTGTTGTGTTTTTGATACATTAGGTGGGCTTATAAATATACTCATCACAAAATGGAGGTTTAGAATATTATATTCCATTTTTAATTGTAATATATATGATAATAAGTTGTGGTTTTTTACAGGTTAAATATCTAGTGTAGACACTTCCTATATACATTCATCACATATTGGGTTGGGTATAAGTTAACAAATTGAGTGGAAACTCTTGGTTTAAATTATAGTGGGAATACACATGGTTTATTGTCCATTATGAACACTAATGGGTCAATTACTAGTGGGGATAGTATCTATATAATCTCATCATATATTGGGATGGGTATAGGTTAATGTCCCATTGTGATGGTAATATTGAGCGGGGACATTAGGATTCTATTGTGAGAGGTTTGGTATACTTATTAATAATGACTGGGATTTAGATATACTGCCCCATTGGGGAGAGGTAGAATATTAGTGTGATTGTTTTTTTGGATATAGAAGAGTCACATTTTTATCATTAGCTAGGGATTCCATTTTCACATTTATATATGGTTATAATATTTTGGATTTAAATACCATAGATTTGTACGAAAAATTTTGTTTTGGACAATAATAAAAATACAAATAATTATAGTGAGTAATTAAAGGTCATATTTTAACAACACAATAAATAGTATAATACCAAGAAATAAGGATGATTCTATCATGAAAACACATAAAAAATAGAAATTTTAGGGATTATGATTTGGGTTACACAAATTATAGTGACTATATCATGCTCTACATATGAGGTGTTCAATTCTCATCAATAGAAGAGTCCTTGGATTTTTTAATTGGGAATCCTATGTTTATTTGATGGGGTAAGATTAAACAAAAGATCATGTGCTGAAGTTGTTATCTGGTAGTTTAAAATATTATTATTAAGAATAATGGATGTTTTTATCATCTTTCACTATGGATATTGATGGTGGTATAGAAAAATGCATTGAGGATGTTGGTTATTGTTTAATGTATTTCATTGAGGAAATTATCTGTAGTTTAATGTAATGAACTGGTGATATTGGTTTCCCATTAACATCTTACACTAAGAATTTTGGATTATATGATTTATGTAGATAATGAATCTTATTTTTATTCATACACATAATTTAATTTAGTTTTATATATAGTGGTATGAGTCAAATATTTATGGAAAATCTATAGTATGGTGCACAGGGATTATTGGTGTTTAACAATGATAATTCTTTGATTGGTTTTATACACATCCACTATATAGTTTTTTTATGGAAAAAGGTGTGGATATTTACCCTTTCTACCAGATTGTATGTGACCTAAAAATTAAGATCCATAACATTGACTTTGCATATATATTCTGAATAATTGACCCTAGATCGAATACATGCAGGGCCTATGAGTTCTCAACATTCCTGAAACAACATGGGGTTATATTGGGCATCGAGTATGGATCCCTAGTATGAGTTTTACAAAATTTGTAAGATTCATGAATCATGAATTTAACCAAGACTTGGTTCTCATGCATATGTGTCCTATCTAGATTTACATGAAATGGGTTTTGTGTATGTTTAGGGTTTTAGAAAGCTAAGAGTTTCATGAATAATATTCTCCAACATGAAAAACTATATTCAAGTATGCAAGTTTTATGAAACTCATCATATCTGTTGTAAAACCTTTTGAAGAACTCAGGTTGGGTCATTAAATAAAGATCCTCACTTATGGAAAACCATGGGAGAATAGACTTTTTAAAGGTATGGTTTTTATGGCTTGAAATATTTTTATTGATGTTTAATGTTGTATCTTGAAAAATTGGGTGTTGAAGGGTTATTTTTAAGTCTTTGAATTAGTAAGAAGACACAGTTAATAGAAGTAAATTTGATATAATAAGGTATAACTTTTATGACATTCCAATATATATCTACAAAATTATTCACTTTTATAAACTCTCCTCCTTTACTTCTGTATTTTCATAGATCACATCAAAATTGATTTGATCATTTATATTTATTTTTTATTCCTAAATTGAAATTATTATAAGCATCAACAAAATATTTATCCCTATATAGAATTAATGTACATAAAATTTCATCGAACTAATGGATGTATAAGAAATACCTAATTTTAAGATAAACATGGAATACGTGTGTGGTTCATTATTAAGAAAAAACATATTGAGAATCCCCTATTGTCAAATAAATAAAAAAAATATACTTGAGTAGGTCCACAAAAAATTTGTTAGTCAAATATAATCTAACATGAACTTTAGGTGAAAATTATTTCATCTTTTAGGTTGATGGATATAGTATAATTGGATGCATACTGTTTATAAGTTATATAAAACAAGTTTTATATAAAATAAAAAGGTTTGATGGGTGGGTTCTGAATTAAATAGTAAGAAAAATAATGATTCTAAAATAATATAATGAAACTAATTATACTTAAACTTAATAATAAGTGCTTTAGAGAAAATATGGAATAAATAATGTGGTTACTTCAGTAAGGAATCCTTAATATAATGGATTATTGTGAAGGAGAAACTATATGGTTAAAAACTAGGATACAACATTGAGTATTGAGAGTGGTATCTCTATAATGTTTTTGATGTATATTGTTAACATTTTTTTATAAAAAAACCAGGATATTTCTTATCTCTATAAAAGAGAGGAAATCATGTGAAATATTTAATCCCAGGAAACTAACCCTAAAGCATCTCAAAAATTAGAAATGAAAATGTTTCATTCTAATGAAAGTAGGAAATGATTAAATATATTATTAAAAAATGATGAATTAGTATCCATCATCTATTCATCATAATGTAAAACATATAAATGTTTCATCATTAGGATGATAAATGTTATGATGCCCAAATTTTATTGGTCATTGTTTTTGAGGGAATTTAATTTTTTTAGTTTCGTTAGAAGTTCTCAATTTGTGTATTACGACTCAAATTATAATTTTGAGTGTTACAACATAATGTGAAGGAGTTTTCTGATGTAGATCAAGGCCTTGTTGGTGTTTTGGGTAATCAAGCGGATGTTGGAGAATGGTTGGGGTCACCCATAGCAGATTATTCAATAATATGTAGGCACCACACTATAGTACTGGGAATTCTAGCATGGCATCAATTGTGTCCTTTCAGAAAATTTTCACATTGGGTGGACTATAACACAACCCGAGTGTTTGTTCCATAGTTATATTTATTTTGGAATAAACACTTAAATTATTAATATTTATATTGGTGGGTGTGTGTGAGGTAGACTATCGAAAAAACCCTATGAGGCCGATTATATCCCATCTAGTAGGGTCTTTCCAATTTGCGGCTAGGATTAGGAGAATAAAGATATGGACCAAGGGCTATGTCTTAGTGTTTACTCAAGAGGAATGGACTATAAGAATTAACCAAGGTGGGTTGTGACATATAAACCAACCTTACACCATTATCGGGGATATGGGGTGGACCTTGTACTAAAACCGTGAGGGTATCAAAAGACATAAAACAAGCGTGAGGGATCTTGCAACAATTCCCCTATAGCCATGCCAAAAGTAGGGACACTATTTTTTTAGTTGGGGATGACTGATAATTTACCTTTTTCCACCTACTAAATTTAATGGAATAAGGCATGGGGTAAATCCATTTCATCCATCTCTTTCCCCTATAATCAATCCATTCACCCTCATTGAAAGGGGATAGGGTTTAGGAAACATCCATTGTAATTATAAGGTAAAATATTCTCATATTCCTTTCATTAAATTTTCACTTGGAAGTAAAAATATCTTGGTGGAATATAGGAATGTGTTTTGGTAAAAAATTGAACATAACACAATGAAATCATCACAATTCAATGGGGGTTCTCTTGTGATGAACATGGATTATCCCCTAGGTATGAACACATGATGTTTATTATGGTATTGACAATTGAGAAATTCCTGGTGAGTTTTTAGTGAATGTGACTCCTTGGATTATGTATCGTAACGGATTATAAATCGATATAATTAATTAAATGGATGTTTGGGTATTAGAAGGGAGTTTGGTTGGGGGTGCAATATTTTAAGAGTCATGTACAAGTATGGATGAGGTTTTGTGGAGGTTAGAATAGATGTAAACATAATATAGGAGGTAGGTGGTCTCTTTAATATAAAAATACATGCATGTTATTTATGATTTCTTCCATAAATTTATTTTTTATTAAAATAGGTAAGGGATTAGGTATAAATAGAATAGTAAAGAAATATATTTGGTGGTGTAGAGCCTCCTTGGTTTGTGTTATTTTTATATTTTGTACTTGGGTAATTTTGGATCACCTAGTAACTAAATCTCTAATGGGTGACGGTGTCATATGAGCCGGATAGAGACATCTGGTGGGTCTTCAAATGCGAGATGAGGTGTATGTGGACAATTTCTGATTACCTAGGCCTATTAAGGTAGTCATGGGTGGCTTAGGCATTGGTATGATGGGTGCGATATTTTCGCATCTCAGAGATAATGAGTGAATGATTATTGAGGGTGTAATATTCACTTGGTCTGTTCCTTGAGTTGAGAGTGTACTATTCGACCATTCTAGATATGTCAAAGGGGGGCTTAACATAAGAGATAATTCTAGATCTCTCCTAAGAAAGAGGTTATGGGAGACCTAGGTGTGGGTCCTGGGAACGATTAGAAAACATAGCTTGGGGTTACCTAGAGGATGATTGTAAGGTGGATTGGGAAAATTATATATTAGAGTGATTAGGTCTTGAAATAATTATAAAATAATTTTAGTTCGTACCATTGAGTATATGGTTAAAAGGGTGTATTGGTTGAGGAATAATTATTGGTTGATGGATACAACTGGGTATTTTGGAGAAGAGACTAGGTTTGTCTTGATGTGTATCCTTAGTTTTTAGATGGAAAATAAGTTTCATTAGTACCTAGGGATATGTATAATGTGACTACTGCCCTAGTGATGAGCAACTGAGTTTGTAGGATGATACATTTTCCCTTATTGTGTACCTGTTATTTAAGATGGGGCACATTTTAAATGAAGAAGGTTCCTGATTCCTGGACCTCCATGCATGCGATATAATTTTCATGGTTTCTATGATTGATATAGGGTCTTATATGGGGTTATATAGGCCCCATACTATTTGATAATGTATTTTTTAGAAACAAATTTGGGATAAGTTATCATTGTTTTGATGTGATTGTAAACTAGATAGATTTCCTCACATTGAGTGTGAAGATGAATACAAGGGAACACATTGAGGGAGATGAGTTCTATATTGAAATGTTGATTAGTAATAGATGAAGGGAACCTAACATGAGTGAGAATATAAAGTTCAAGAAATTATTATGTGACCTCCACATAGTGAGGGGTTATTTTTGTACTTATTACATGACTATACCCAAAGTGGGGAAGTGGCCAATACATGAGAGAGAATCTACCATGAACCCCTGGGTGTGGGTCAAGGTACTGGACACTACCCCACCATGATTACTTGGGTAAAATATGGGTTATGGGTATATTATCCTAAAGAAATTGTATTTTAACTTATCACTAAAGTAGGAATGGTCAATTGTCATGGTTTTCTTTTCAGTACATAATAAATGAATTATTATAGTGTCGTGGTCCCATGATCCTCAAATGAATTCTAATGAAATTTTCTGAAATTGTTCATTTTTTTCATAATTTATACAAAAATATTATGTTTTATATTTTTGGAAATCATTGAGAACCTACTAATATGTACTTTTCATACAATACATAGACACTATGCTACACATACATACCCTATTACAATTTTTTCATATTGAAAACAAGGTGATAATTAGATGAGGCTCAAGAAACTCAATTAGTATTAGAGATTGGGTTTACATTTTACATGATGTTAATAATGTGTTTTTATATTTATTTTAATATATCTTCAATATGTGGTTAGATCAGTGCACGAACATTTCATCTATGGTTGTTTGATAACATTTACATTTTCCTATAGAATTATTCATTTATATTGAGTTACATGTAGTGTCATTGGGTATTTTAGATGTTTCAGCTATTTAACATTAAAATTTCACTATAATTATGTTTAGTAGTCTATCAATAGTATTTATCAGGCCCTGACCATTCGTTATTGTCCTATAGTATATTTGGCGTCATGCTTGTAGTCGTGTATCACACTAACCTGGACACTGAACAGTGTCCTTTTAGTCAAGGAGTTATAAAGTTGAATTATAAGATATTTTTATCGGTATTACTATTAGGGGTTGTGGTATAATGGTAATATGGATGTGTCAATGATTTTTATAGACTTCATAATGGTGTGTTACAAAAACTTTTCTAGTAGGAATTCTAGGTCACCAATAGTAAAGGATTTCTGTTTTCTGTTTTTTCTATTATGATTGAGGTTTTGATTCAAATGTTCTGTGTTTATTGTAGAAATATATATTTTTATATGTAACCTAAACCTTTTTTAAAGATAAATCCCATGAATAATTTTCTAAAAATAGGTATCACATGATATACATGGGCTTTTGTGTCAACATTTCTGATAATGGGATCATTTGTTAAAAGATTCAATAATAATATATATGGAGGATTCGCAAAATATATGTACTTTTAATTTTACTCAGATGAAATATGATATTTTATTTAGATTAATTTTCATGTGGATCCAGGTTTAGGGAATTTTACATTGATATATATATTCCCTTAATAATTCCATATGTTTTTGAAAGAGAAAACAATGTTGGATAGCATATGCGATATGGAACACCAAACCAAAAATCATAATGAATAATTTAATATGGATTTTTTATCATTTACATTAAATTTATAGATAATATTAATATTAAATAATTCATGATATATATATGTCTTAATTATATTGATAAATTCATATAAAATAAGAAATAAAATTTTGGTCATGTCTTTTTTCATCAAAATATGTTTTCTTCAGAAAAGAATTTTTATTGTTTGTTTTTATGAAACAAGTATATGATAATAAGTTTATAAAAGATTTAAAAAATTTATTTTATAAAATTAACTCCATTTTTTGTATCAACATATCAGAATTATCATATAGTGATAATTTATGATTTTCTAGAAAATATGTATTTGCCAGTAAATTGTGAAAAATATAGTTTTATGTAAAATTATTATTATTTTTGATAAATTGAATAAATTAAAAGTAAAATTTTTATTTTAATATTATTTTAAGGTTTAATAAGTATTATTTATATATATTTAACAGAATTACGTACATTTGAATCTTCTTTATACCAAATTTTGGTAAGAGTATATTTTTTGGATTAAGAACATATTTTTCTAAAAACTGTTTAAAAATGCATAATGTTTCTCATTTATAATTACTTAAAATAATCCCTAAGGTGAAATTATTTAAATGACTTTTTATATAATATATCCATATTTATTATTTTAAATTAATATATGTTGGATTAATAATTATTGGGTTAAATTGAAATCATCATTGAAAATTATGTTTTTATTTGATTTTCAAAATGTCTAGTTTCAGGTTGAGCAGTGATACATTACATGAGATACAACAATGGTGAGCCAAATTCAAAAAATAAGTTTCAAAAAATTATAAACATAAAATGAGGAGATAAAGGAAGTCACAATAAAGTTAAATGCGATTATCTAATGCATACATCATCTCACTATCCATCGTCATCACCAAATCATGTCTTCATCATCCTTGATTAATCACCACATTGTCTTCATCGCCAATTCATCACCTCATTATAATACTAGAGGCAACCCAAATATAGTAAATATAGTAAATGATAATTACCCTGGTAAAAGGATAAGAGGTTAATTTTGGAAAAAATATTAAAATAGTGAATCAAAACAAAGTAAATATAATATTTACATATAATTTTCATTAAATGATTATTATATTTAATAATTATTGTTTATACTTTATAAACTATTCTGTAATTAGCATGATAAAATATATATTTTGATATAATAAAACAATAAAAGTTGTTGGGTAATATTCCAATTCAATTAAGGAATTTCTTTTTATGAATTAATTGATTTTTGAAATAAATAAAATTTTAATAAAATTATATTATTAAATAATATTTTGAAAATATAAATGATCATATAATTTTTATGAAGTCAAATATATATTTTATAAGGGTTCGAAAACGGTTATTGTAAAAAACCCAATATTTCTAAATAAATAACAATTATTATTTCAAAATGGTTAATTCATATATTTTGTAAATTATTTGGATGAAATAAATATTATTTTTTGAATCAGAATGTTGAAATTATAGAATGGTGTATTTTTCATAATTTTCTAAGATCATCAAATTGTTAGGGAAAATTAAATACTGTGTAAATATACAGTGTGTATTATGACTTCATAATAATCAAAATGTTATTTAATAAATACTATAAAATAAATAAATAGACAAATATATGTTTTAAAATTAAAAGAATGTAATTTTTTGTATATTTTTTTGATTCAGTAAATCCTTTATGAATCCCCCAAAACCAATAATATTTTTTAAGGTTGTATAATAATTTCTTTAAGAGTGTGACTCACTTCCATATAATAAAGGGATTTATTTTTATTAATTTCAGCCATTGTAATTATAAAATAATGAAAACACCCCCATTTGGATGAATCCATGGGGAAAACCATCAGATGTTTTTTGGTTTTGGTTATTTTATTATAGAGTCCAAAACCCATGTTTGAGTAATATTAATCAAATATCCACTAATTTCCTCTATAAACAAACCAAATATACCATTACGATTCACTCAAAACCCTTAAATGCAATACTCAATCCTACCATACCTCACTAGATTCCTTGCAGGGTGTACCCAATCTATCAAGAAGACCCTACCAAGAATTTTGATTCACACTCTCAAGGCATGGGAATCCTCTCTTCTAATTTCTATTCTAGAACCCCTATTATGTTATTCCACTTAGTTTCCATTTTTTAATGTTAGGATATGTTATTAAATATCCCCCTTATTTTTCATTATATTTATTAATTAAAATAGACCCATTTTACTCTGATTAATCCCTCTCGTGAACCTTTATTTACACACGTGATCATGCCAAAATTTAGTGAGGGAGATTCCAATATCCTATTTTTATCAAGAATAACTTTTTATGTTATGTCTCTTAAATTAACTTTTTTCATATTAGTGTATTTTCTTCCATCTCGTCCTTGCTTTAAATTTTATTTCTAAATGATTTGAGACCTCTTTCACTACCAATATTCCCTTCAATGAACCCTTATATACACCCATTACAATGCTGAAATATAGTAAGGCATCCTCACATTCTCATCATTATTCAACTTTTCTTATTCTCTTATTTATTATATTTACAATTCATAATTCTATGACATGTCTTTACATGTACCAATTACTTATCATTTTATTTACAAATGACAAGAGGCCCATTTCTCTTTCATCAACCAGTTTTATGAATTTTTAAGTGACATTATTATACTGAAAAAATATCACTGTGATTTCCCATTCCTAAACATTTATGTAGTGAATACCATACCCATTTCATATCAAGGGTGTATAACTTTGAACATTATTAAATATTTGAATTTGGAACTACATGTATTTATTCAACACTCCATGATCATGGAAAAATATATAATGATGAATGAGTCCGTGTTTTATCATCTAAGTTGCACACATAAGTAAGAGAATGAAATGATAGTAACAGGTGAACCCAATATTATATATCACTCCAATGAATTGGCCAATATTTAGTCTCATGAGACTTTATGTTGTGACATGGTGTTATCCTAATTCTTTTATTGGACTTTTTCTATCATTGTTTCTGGGAATTTATCCTTGAGCTATGTTTATGATGCAATGTTTTAAGTTTTTTTCACATTTTCCATGTTATTATTATCATGATATATAATGTTTATGATTCTCATAACTTTTATTCCCAACTTATATATTTATTTTTAAGCATGTATCACCATATTATATGATTATTTCATACAGAGCTTTATATATCACCCATATATAATGTATGTCCCCAGGTTATCCCATGCAGTTTTATATATGAGTTTGTTAAGGATGTTTTCAATAAAGATGATTTTTTACTGCTTTCTGTTATTATTTAATGTACCTAATTCCCATATACTATAATTCCCCATATTTTTTGTTTCATTAAGTGAAATATTCATTAATAAATCATGTATTGTAGTGAAGTAAAGACAAGGTTTTTCATGGTTAGTATAAATGTAAATTTTTAGTTTTTTTTGATTAAGAACAGAAAAATCTAGAGAAAGCCTTAGGAATAATACTAAGTATAAGAAAACATGCCAAAATATGGTAAGTATATAATAAGTGGTTTATAAAGAAAATACATCCATGTTTAGATAATAATAGTGGATGTTCCTATGTCACATATGTGTATTAGGGTAAAACCATAAAACACCATATTGGGTAACAATTGTCTGAGAACTGGTGCATGATAATGGGATTTTCTGCACACCTAGTTTGACACTCCTAGGGGATATGATTTGTAAAATTCATAAGCTCATTATGAACCATTATGAAGTGAAAAATATACATATGAATATATGTTCAGAAATATATCATGGAAAACAAAGAATAAAGAGTAGAAATACATTATTTAAGAAATACATATCATGTATAACTTATCACTTTATGATATTTTTCGATAAATTGATAGCCATTTTATCCATAAATTATTTATGTATTTTAGTCTTGAATTTATTCTAAACATATTCTCTATTAAATCAATTATTTATTTGGTGATATTTTTCACTTCTATGCCTATGTATTCACGTTCCTCTAATTTTTTCCAACTTATAAACTTAATTATGTGGTGAAGTTATTACTTCCCTTTCTCTATTTTAATGTACATGAATCATTAACCATTTTATGAGATAAGTTTTCAATAAATATATTTTCCAGTGTAAATTAATCAATTAATGAAATCCTGTATATATTTTATGGATCTAATTTGTTAAAGGGGGAATAATTTAATTCCACTAGTTTTCTTTAAAAGAGAAATCTAGGATTGATATTGTATCCAATATGTAATGCTGAACCTAAACAAGTAATAATTATTTAAATATGAAAATTGTATCCTTTACATTAATTTTCATATATTTTTAGGATTAACGAATTCATGATATACATATATTCTAATTATATTTATAAATTCATAGTAAATAATTAATCAACTTTTTTTAATGGCCATTTGTTTTTTAAAATATGTTTTGTTCAGAAATGTTATTTTTGTTATTTATTTTTAAGAAAAAAATATAATATAGTTAGTTTAGAGAAAATTAATGAAATTTATTTCATAAAATTAACTCCATTTTTTTATCATAATATAATTAATAACATATAATAAAAATGTGTTATTTTCAGAATAATATTTATTTTTCAATGAAATGTGAAAAATAGAGTTTTATTAAAAATTGTCATTTATTTTGATAAATTAATTTATTTAAAAGACATATTATTGTTTTAATTTTATTTCCTTAATACATATGTTTTTTAGTTATATGTAATTCAGTTATGTACATTATAATCATCTGTTACCAAATTTAAGTATAATTATATCATTACGATTAAAAATGCATTTTTCTGAAAACTATTTTAAAATGAATAATGTTTCTCTGTTATAATTATTTAAAATAACACCAAAAGGAAGATATTTAAATAAAGTGTTTATATTATATATCTATTTTTATTAGTTAAAATTCATATAATAAGTAATAATATTTATAAAGTTAGAGTAAAACTGTCTTCTCCTTGAACAAATTTATTTTTTGAAATCATCTTTCTATCATTATTGTGGGTTTTGTATTAAATAAAATTATTCCACCCATATAAATATATATTGAAAAAAATAATTCTGCATTTTGATTCATCATAATTAATATTATTTAATAAGTTGAATATAATTTTTGAACAATATGAATAATAAATTTAGTAAATAGTAATTACTATAGTAAAAAGAAAATAGGAAAATTAAGGGTAAAAATATTAAAACAAAGAATAGAAACATAAAAACCCTAATATTTATAATTAACATTAATAAAAATTATTAATATATTTTTCCTTATTATTTATAATTTATAAATGATTATGTATTTAGTTTAATAAAATTTATATTTCGATATAATAAAATAGAACTAGTTTTGGGTAATATTAATATTTAATGAAAGAATTATTTTATTGATGAAAGAATTATTTTATTAAATAAATATTATTTTAATAAAATATTATTATTAAATAATTTTTTATAAAATATAAATGATAATATTTTTTTATAATGTCAAATGTAATTTCTATAAGGTTTTAAAAACTATTATTTTCAAAAAACCCATCATTTCTCAATAAATCCCGATTAATATTTAAAAAGGGTAAATTCACATATTTATAAAATTATTTATATAAAATTATTTTTTTGGAATTAAAACATAAAGATAATATAATGGTGAATAATTCATTATTTTTTGAGAGAGTCAAATTTTTGGGTAAAAACTTAATACCATATAAATATACCGTTTGTATTATAACACCATAATAACCCAAAAAATGATTTAATAAATTCTAATAAATGTTTCCACATCTAAATAAATGTATTAAATTTAAAATAATGTGCTTTTACATTTATTTTTTTTAATTTTATTATGCCTTTCTGAATCAATCAAAACCATTAATATATTGAAGGTTTTAAATTCATTTCTTTATGACTATGACTCACATCGACATAATAAAGGGTATTATTTTATTTAGTTTGGCCCAAGGAATTATAAAAAATGTAAAACCACCCTCATTTGTCATAAATCATAGGAAAAAACCATGGGATGTTTTGTGGTTTGGGTAATTTTATTATATAGAGTATAATACGTATGTTTGAGAAATAATTGTAAAGACCTAGAAATTTAGTGAAAATTTGTTTCTTAAATTAATGGAAATTTTACGAGCCCGAAGTTTCTGACGGCGCTGGATTTCGAGGCCCGGTGTTCCCGTAATCAATTCATGATTTTTTGTTAAGCCTAAATTAACGAGGGTAAGTAGTTTTCCTGAAAAAGTGGAATAACTCTTAAACGGATACTCAGATTAGAAATCTGAGGGCACCGTTGCGCTCAGGATTGCAGGTTAACTCTTGGTGCGACTTAAGATTAGTCGGCATGAGCCTCCTGTGAGAAATCCCAAAAAATGGCATAATAGTAAATAAAATAACTAAATGAATTATTTTATTTTTCAAATGCTTATAACTCCAAAACGGTAGCTCGGATTAAAAATCTGAGACCACCGCTGAACTTGTGAGAGCATGATTTATTTATGAAGATAGTAACATTGGCCGGCGTGAGCCACCAAAAAAATATAGTTTTTGGTCGCAAATAAAATAATTAAGTGACAATTATTGTATTTTAAAATTCATAACTTCTAAACAGTAACTCAGATAGAAAACATAAGAGAACGGTTGGGTTCTTTTGGGTGTGTTTCACCTAGGAAGATCCTAACCTCGTCCACTGTGGGTTGAGGGTGACTGATAATAATTTTCCAAACTTTTTTTCAAGTATGTTCATTGAACGTGCGAGCGGTATTTTGTAACTTTTGAACCATTGCTCAGAACTGAATTTCGAGGGCACTGTTGAACTTGCAACATCAGTAATTTCTTAGTGAGACCTTCACTATAGTTGTGTTCTGAAGTGAGTGAAAGATAGTTTTTGGGGGGTTTTAAATTAAGTTAAATAAAAATAATAGATAACTTATTTTTGTTCTATGGTGGTTAAAACCTCCAAGAGGAGGTTAGTGTGGGGCCCACTCACATATAACAAGCCTTGGAGGGATAAAACTAATATGGGGCCCACCCAAGCTCCCTAACTCCCCCAAACCCCCCATTAACCTCTTAGAACTCCCAATTAAATTGGGGAACCTCTTCACCTTCTCTTATAAGTGTGTCAAACGACAAATTAATTAAAGGCATAATTAATTAATTTTAAATGATGTGAATTATTTTGAATTCATTACTTCAACGTTATAATAAGAGTTCATCTTCTATCATTTTTTTGTTGGCATAGTCTTTGGTCGAGCTTCAGAGAACCTATGGGAGAATTTCATCCTTCCAACGAAGAACGTCCCGCCACCAAACAAATTGACGAACACCATCTTATCCCTCTTCAACTGGGGCGAGAGGAAGACTCCACCCATGGAGAACGTCACCAACAATGACGTCACCTCCGAATACTCATCCGCCAATGACATGTACCATAATCCTTCTCTGACATTTACGGAACGATGTCCACCTTCTGCGACACCGTCATCGATCAGCGGCAAATATGAGGTAGGGGTTTACCATAAGAAGTATTCCTTTTCTTTTCTCATATTCTTTGAAGGGAATTATTGTAGAGTTTTTTGATTAAATTGTTGTTTATAGTTACTTTGATGAACCAACTACTATCACTATAAATGCGGATGGTTCAGGCCAACCTCACACGGCCCGACACCATCTGTCGAATTTTCATTGTGATGTTCCACGAAGCGGAAACACAACATGGCAAAGAGAAGAAAATGACGTAGATGGAGAACAAGGTCTGTGCTACCAATGGCCTCCGCGAACTACGTTGCCCCCATGGTGACCTGATGGCCCCCCGCGCCCTGACGGCCCCCCGCGCCCCGCCGGCGCCCTGCCCTGCCAGCCCAGCGCCCCCCACCCCAGCGTTCTGCCCGGCACCCTAGCACAGTGCCCCGAAGCACAGCCCAATCTGGCTGGCACCCCCGGCTACCTAGGGCACTACCCCGGCGCGCTGCGCACACCGTTGGCGGCTTTCCCGGTGCCACCGCACCCTGCCCGGTGCACCCACGGCCTGCCCGGTGACCAGCCGGCCTGCCCACGCCCCACACGACCTACATACTGGCCTCCCAACCACCAGCCTCCCGAGCCGACCCGCGGCGTCCCCCGCGGTGTCAATGGAAGAACAGGCCCTGTCTCTTGTGCTGAGTCACCGAGCCACCTATGTGGTGACTATCGGGCCGAACCGCCCTCGCGGTCCACTGAGCCCGGCCCAGCGGACATGGTCAAAACATAGTAGGTTGACCCGCCCAATGGAATGGGTCAGACCCAGTGAGTCGGACCGGTCGTCCAAGACCAGGTCGGCCCAGACTAGGTTGGGCCGAGTCAGTCCGACCGGGTCGGACCGGACGTGAGCAAATTACAGACCCATTTCCTTCCTGGGCCATATCTTTGGAACCGTACATTTTTATGACGAACCGTCCTTGGTGACTGTATTATTGGATCATTGTCATCCATTTGAGTATACCACATGGGAGTTTGGGCTATACTTGAGTCACTGTCAGGTTGGTTCGTACACGAATCCAACCGGGACCCCGAGACCAAAAGGCTAATAACTCACTGACTATGCGTCTGATTGACGCGCCGTCTTTCGCGCTAAGACACCTATGACGTGGATGTCCTTTGAGATACCTCCACGTGAGACCTCATAATGCTTGGCGTATCAAAAAACAGCTCGTGGAGCAGAACCTCCCTGAGACGAGCAGATAGAGTGCGAAGACCTATTAGCTGTAGGCCTGACGACTACTTGACCGATAAGACTTGGAGTGATTCGACTAGCCCAGTGGACGGAGTGACCGGTTTGGCGGCAGACCCACAACAGATGGAGTGCCTGGTTTGGAAGCAGACCCGTAATACTTGACAGAAGCAGTACCTTTGTAGGCTGTTAGGGGGAGCACCCTGTTTGGTGGCAGACCCATAGTGGACGAAACACCTAGTTTTGCAGCAGACCTGCGATACTCGACAGGAGGAGTACATTAGTAGTCCAAGGTTAGTGAGTAGCACCTCAGAGTCATGACGAGGACACTTTACTCAACAGGAAAGGAGTTCTCCAGTAGTCATGGATTCGTTAATGAAAATCTTTGTTTGAGTTGAGTCAATGACCTTTGTGTTACCTCATGATTGATATGGGTTATCATATAACTTAGGTATATGTATGGGAATATACCTATGTAATGGTTATGTATTGATTAATACATTGTGGGTTATCCATGTTGGATTTTTTGATACCCTGAGGGTCTCAGGGACCCTACTCAGTATCGTTATACTCACCCCTACACGGGATATCCCCGCACCTCGTTGTGTTGGATGCTGACGTCGAACAATGTTGATCGAGGTGGAGTGTACAAGGATAGGGCAGTACCCGGAGGTGGACCTCACAACGAGTCGGTACCCGGAGGAGACAGACGGACATGGAGTGCTGAGGAGGCTATCTGTACCTACCCTTCAGGTAGGATCCTTGGTGCATGATTCAGGAGCTACTTGTACCCTTCCAGCTGTTTTGTCTTTTCAGTTTCACCAGTTAGTCTATTCCTTGTACTTTACTGTTGGGCTTGTATTTCTGGCCCCTTTTTCCTGTACATCTTTTGTATTCAGTTTTTACTTAGTGATTGTTTCCATTTTAGTACTCAGATTGTGTGTGTTTACTTTTATAAAGTCAATGCCTTCCTAGACTAGTGATTGACACCTTTGGTGCTAGTCTCCAACCCCTGGCCTATGGAAGGCGGGTTTGGGGAAGTCACTCCATGGGCCCCGAGGACGGGTCGTGACAATAATAATGAAATCCCCACTCATTTCATATATAATCCCACCCAATATCTGATTTATATTACCTTAAAATTCATAGAACACATATTTACTCAACCCTTCCATCCCTAGAGTCCTCCCATGGTTCCCTCAAGCTTTTAATAATCCCTTCTTAAACATTTCGTGTAACACTATGAGGGTGAGAGATTTACCTATTATCATTTCTATTCAATAACTTATCCTTTGTTATGGCTCTCAATTTCTATTTTTAAATATTGGAATATGTTATTAAATATACCTATTATAATAAATTATATTTATAAATGTTTATAGACACATTTTACACTCATTAATCCCTTCCATGAAACATTAGTTTCACCTGATACCATACCAAAATTTAGTAAATGATATCTCACTCTCATATTTTTATGAAGAACCTATTTTATGTTAGGTTTATTAAATTCAATTTTGTAATTTTGGGACATTTTATTCCATATCCTTTGTACCGTATATTTTTGGTAAATTATTATATACCCTTATCACTCTCATTATGCCATCCCATAAACCCTTATTTACACATGTTACCATGCTGACATTTAGTAAGGGATCCTCACATTCACTTCTTTATTCATATTTCATTACTATCTTATATATTCTATTTCTAATTAATAATATAGGGACATGTATTCCCATGACCCTATTATTTTCCATTTTACGTACAAATGATAATAGACCCCTATTTTTTCATCAAAAACTTTTTTGAAAAAATATGTGACATTATTATACTGTTGTAATTTCACCATGATTTTCCATGAAGAAACTATTTTTAAGTGAATAATATACCCATTTCTTATCAAGGGTGTTTAAAATTATACAGTTATAATTATTTTAATTGCTATATAAATGTATATATTCTAAACTACTTTATTATGGGATAAAATATGATGATGAATGAGTCTATATGGTATGATCTATATGGTACACTTAAGTATGAGAATGAATAAAAGGGATGGGTGCACAAAAAATTATGTAGTGATAAAAATAATTGGATAATGCTTAGCCACATGATACATTATATTGGGACATGGAGTGAACCTGATTCTTTTATGGTACTTTTTCTATCAGGATTTCATGGCAGTTATCCAAGACCTCTGTCAATGATGAAGTGTTTTTAGTTGTTGCCACATTTCCCATGTTATGATTATCATTCTATATCATGACTTATTATTCATGTTTTTTTTCTAACACATTTTATTCACCATTGATATACCTATTGTAAATCATGTATCACATAATTAAATGATTATTACCTTACTTATCTTTATATATCACCCCTTTCTTTTTAATGTTCCATGGTTATCCCATGCAATTTTTAGAGAGAGAATGTTAAATATGTTTTCAATAAAGATGATTTTCCAATTTTATGTTATTATGTAACGTACCAATTTCCTAAATACAATAGATTTATCAATCCTATGGGTTATATTATGTGTAATATTATGTAATAAATCATTTATTAATGTGAAATAAAAAACATGGTTGTAATAGTTAGTATCAAAGGATATGTTTAGTTATTTTTGGGATTAGTATTGTAAAACTATAGCAAAATCCTTAGTTATATGAATAAATATAATAAAACAATAATAAAATTTTCTATGTATAGATTAAGTGATTTATCAAGAAATTACAACCATTTATAGATATTATATGTTGATGTGGATAAAGAATATATGAATATAGGGGTAAAACCTAAAAACACAGCGTTGAGATAGACCCGAATGATTACAAGTGCATGATAACTAGCCTTACTAAACACCTGGTTTGAAACTCTTAGGGAATATGATTTGATAAATTCATATGTTCATTAGAAAACATTAATATGTAAAAATATCCATATGAATTTATGTTAGCAAATAGATCATGGATAACATATATTGAAGCTTTGAAACTCATAAGTTAAGGAAGGAACATAATTTATAAGTTATCCATTTATGACCATTTTCGATAAACTGATGGTCATTTTATCCATAATATAATTATGGTTTGGTTGTCATTTTAATTCTAATGAACATGTTCTCTATCGCACCCAGTTTGTTATTTTATATTATTTTTCTCTTCCGATTGAATGTTTCCACATCCACTAATGTTCTTCTACATATAAACATTTTTATGTGGAGACCTTCAAACTGACATTTCTCACTTTTAAAGTAGTCATTTCACTAACCATTTTTACGATGTGGGTTTTTAATAAAGTTATTTTCATTTTAATGATGCAGGTTTTCTATCCTATTTTCATCAAGATTATAGGTTTTATATTATATAAAATTATTCCAACTCTTTGAATTCATTTTTATATAATGGATTCTTTATTTTGAATCATCATAATTAATATTATGTAATAAGGTTAACTTATGTTTTGATAATATTAATAATAAATATAGTAAATATTAATTACCTCTATAAAAGGAGAACATCTTAATCAAAGGTAAATATATTAAAACAAAAAATAGAAGCATAATAACCCTAAATTTTAAATTTATTTTTCATTAAAATTTTTATTATATTCATTTTGTTATTTTATTTACATTATAAATGATTAGGTAATTAGTTTGATAAAAATTATATTTTGATACAATAAATACAAAATGATTATGGTAATATTCAAATTAAATTACAGAATTTTTTTAATGTGTTAATGGATTTTTGAAATAGATAATATTTTAATAAATTATTATTACTTAATATTTTTTATCAAATATAAATGATCATATTATTATTTCGAAGTCAAATGAAATTTTTATATGGGTTCGAAAACTCTGATTGTCAAAAAACCCAAAATTTCCAAAAATAAAAAAATTATTTTTTAAATTGATAAATTAAAATATTTAGAAAATTATTCAGATAAATTTAATATTTTTTTGAATAAAAATGTATAAATTATCCACCAGTGAAATTTTCAAAAATTTCTGAGACAACCAAATTTTCAGGTAAAAGTTAAATATCATATAAATATACTATGTGTATTATGACATTATAATAACACAAAAAATGGATTAAAAATAGTATAAAATTAATACAGGACCAAATATATGTTTTCCTTTTAAAATAACATGATATTAAATTTATTTAGTTAATTTTATAAAGCCTTTTTGAATTCTCCAAAACCATTAAAATATTTCAAGGTTTTAAAATTATTTCTCTAAGAGAATAACTCGCTTCCACATATTAATGGTTGTTATTTTATTATGTTAGGTCCTTTAACTTATACAATAATTAAATACACTAGTATTTGGAAAAAAATATGTGTAAAAACATGGAATTTGTTTTGGATTTGGTCATTTTATTATATATAGTCAAAAAATACAAGTTTGAGAAATAAGAATAAAATTACCACTCTTTTCCTATATAAACCCCCCAATCTCCCATTTCTATTAACCAAAAGTATTCAAGTACATACGAACAAGGAAATTTCTTCTCTAGAGTCCTACTAATGTTCCCCCAAACTCTCAAGAATCCTCTCCCAATCATTTGGTGTTTCACTCTCAAGGTTAGGGATTTCTATCTTCTCATTATCATTCAAGCACATCTCTTATGTTGTGCCTCTTAGTCTCTAATTTTTAATGTTTTGATATGTTATTACATAACCCCATTACTATAAATTTTATGTCTAAATAATTATATAAACATTTTTCCCTCATTAATCCATCCCATGAACCATTATTTACACCCTATACCATGCCAAAATATAGTAAGGGATCTTCCACTATCCTATTTTTATCAAGAACCTATTGTATGTTATGTTTTCTAATTTCAATTATTTTATGGTGATATGTTTTCTTATATATGCCAATTACTGTCCATTTTATGTATAAAATATGTGATAACCCATTCAAACTCATTATTCCCTCCCATGAAACCTTATGTACACACATTTCCAGACAAAAATTTAGAAAGGGATACTCACCTTCCCTTATTTATTAATATTTCTATATTATCTTATGTATTACATTTACAATTAATAATTTTAAGAAATATATTTCCATTTCCCTATTATATAAAATTTTATGTAAAATGATGAGGGATCTATGTCTATTTAATTAACCAATTATATGAATATTTATATAAAGTCATCATGAAACTGAAATTTCATCCTGATTTTCCATTTCAAATCAATTGTGTAGTGAATACCATATCCATTTCATATCAAGGGTTTCAACCGTTATACACTGAAACTTATTTTAATTTGGACACAAATGTATGTATTCTACACTTCTTGATCACTTAATAAAATATGATGATGAATGAGACTATGTTGTGTGATATATGTGGGACACATAAGCATGAGAATGAAATAAATGTGACAGGTGAACCCAGAGTTCTATAGCTCTCCAATGCATTGGATAATTCTTAGTCTCATGAGATGTCATGTTGGGAGATTGAGTGAAGTCAATTTCATTATGGGGATTTTACCATCATGATGTATTGACAGTTATCTTCAACCCATGATTATGATTCAGTGTTTTAAGTTGTTGACACATTTCCCATGTTATTATTATCATGCTATATCATGCCTTATTATTCTTGTTTATGATTCTGAAACCTTTTATTCCCAATTTTTATACCCATTTTTGGAAATGTATCATAAAATTCAATGTTTATTCACTTAATGGTCTTTATATCTCACACCCATCTTATATATGTCCCCACATTATCCCATGTAGTTTTAAATACGATCATGTTAAGGATGTTTTTAAATAGTAAGGATTATTTTTCTTATTTTATATTGTTATGTGTTGTACCTAATTACAAAATAAATTATACTTATCAATATTCTAGTTTTTATTAAGTGTAATCGTATGTTTTAAATAATGTATTAATGTGTAATAAAAAAAGGTTGTTATACCCAAAATATAATGGATGTATATTGACCCTGGGTTGGTCATTATAGTCAAACCCTTTCTTGTGACTGTGATAGGGTTCAGTTACATAATCTTGCAAAAACAACCTATATGTTGTTTTCCCGTATTTAGTTTTCTTTTCACTCTACGTAATTAAATAGAGTAGTTGAGGAATGATATGTGAAATGACTTAATATTTGGGAATGTATATAACTCTGAGTTCTTCTAGTATTGAGGAACAATGATATGGAATTTTTTTGGCTTCTAGAAATTATGATTGTTGATGTTATATCAATGGCATGATAAAAAAGAGTGTTAAATATTATGGTTTAATTGATGATTCATCGATGAGAAATAATCATATAGTATTATCTAATAATGTGTAATATTCTTTGAATAAATTTATGATATTACATGCATTAGAGAAGAGAAATTGTTATTGGAAAATGAGAATAGGTCCAATTTATTTAGAATCACGGACCTGTGAGTTAGGGTGTGTGATTATGTTTTATAATAGTATACAAACATTTGGTTTAAATGATATTGGTGTAGATACTAGGTGGTAATTTGTGAGGGGTTTCTTAGAGGACCACTCTTCCTTTAAAACGAGTTTTAAATTTTGTATTGATTTTTGGGTAAGGGATCTATGTGTAAGGGAAACTAAACTCTGTTTAGGCATGTGTAATATTGGTCATTTACTGATGACCAGTCTTGGTTAATAAATGTAGTAGTGGTTTTGATGATATTTAAATAGGAATGGTGATATATAGGTTTAGTTGATAATGAGAAGTTTTCCCCATGTAATGAATGTATACATCATATAGAAATAGTGTCATATGTTGACCAGATATGTAAGTGTGGATTGGAATAAGATACACACATACATTGTTGGAACTGATTTATTGTCGATTCCCTATGAGTATCATAATGAAATACATATGGTGTGATGTTCACACTATTCTTTTGGGGTATGATCATTATTTCATATAATTATTGGTGGATGTCAGGGATAACAATAATGGTTAGCTATGTATGTGGATTAGTTCATATTTCTTGATGTGGATAAGGTAGGATTTGGTTATTCATGTTTAGTAATTTTGATTTCTAATAGACAAGAAATTAGTATTGGGGAATAGTTGTTTTGGTTATTTCTGGTAATGATGAGGAAAAACATTTAAAGGTGATCATTGAATAAGTTTTGAGGTGTTCAAAAGATGGGTTATTAAGGTCACAGTTGTGGTGAGACAAGATGTTGGATTATCAAGGTGGGACCGAGATGATAATGTGTAGGAGATATCTAATGTGATATATTTTTGTAGTGAAAACTAGAATCAATAAATCTATGTAGTGTTAGTAATTATTTGTACATCAACCTTAAGCTTATTGTAGTGATTTTTTAACCCAATATTGGGATATAACAATGGATATCCATATCTTGTGGTGAAGGTTTTATATATAGATTGTATGATTAGTGAGAAAATTATAAAATTACACTATAAATTAAGAATGATTTCAATGTGGGGTTTTATAATATTCTCTGATGCATATATGAATTATGATGTTCGGATAGATCAATATAGTGTGATGATATTTTAGTATTTGGCATTGTGGATTTTCCTGAGATTTTATCAAATTGTGGTATGATTTGTGTTTTACCATAAATTTGGTTTTTTTGTGGTTAGAACCACAATAGGCATTCAATGGACTACTTAAACTATGTTTTTGGTATGAAATACATTAGTGGGAAATAATATGTCTGAGAATAAACTATTGAGAGCATAGTAATATGGTGGGGAGAACAGTAAGTCCAAGGATAAATTGTCCTCTGAAAATATGGTGCCTTTTGTAAGATGGTTGTGGTAGAGAACTATCTTTGTGTTTCCATTAATGAAGAGAAGGTGGGTCAAATTTAATATAATTGTGGACCTTTCTGTTTGGACACATGTAATGAAAGATCATTAGTCATTTAGTGATAAAATAGGATGTGATAGTTGTTAGTTTAAGATCGACATACATTAGTAAAAAAACCACATGGGATATTATGGATTTTCAAGGATTTGTAACATTATAGTGGTGTGTTTTAATGGTCTACATATTTTATATCTATTCATTTTTAATAAAATTTTAATTTTTTGTTGTAATTTATGAGTCGTTTTGAGAATTGGGACTTAAATAATTATTTTCAGCATTTAAAAATCTTTATAATTAATTTTCATATGTTTTTTAAATACTTATAATTATTTAAGGGGTCTTGTAGATGATAGAGAATATATAGGGTGGCTATTATCTAATTTTTATCTTCCGACATGGAAATAACAATATCATTGTGTGTTGTGGCATGAAAAAATTTACAGATTTTGTGATTTTTTAACAAAGGGAGTAACATGCTCCATCCAAAGTATTTTCACTATAGTGGTGGTTACGGGGAAAGAATCACATTACTATAAGTAGGCTACATCATGGATGGTGTATTGGAGGAAATTTATCATATTTCACCCCACCCCCACTAATCATTTGGGTTGTAGCCCAGAGGGCCACTCCATAGTGCATCCTAATAGGGGACTTCCATATATAATCCTAAAGGTTGTGTCATAGAGGGTCCTCATGAGGTATGTCTTTCAGGATCCTCATAAGGATGGTAGGCCTTGGGTTCTTTCCCTACATCACAACATGGGATATAAAGTTTTATTTTGTACTATAATACAATGGGTTTTACGACACAGAAATCTAGGTCACATTCCATTTTTCGTTACCCCTTCTCCAATGAAAAAATAGGCTCCCATAATTTTTTAATGGGTAAAGCCTATTAATTTTCAAATAATCCCCATATTGACTTTAAAGGAAATATGCTTGTATATATTTCTATTTCAACAAGATCCACCTCTATCCTCCCTCTATTCAATCCCCATTGAAATGGGTTGGGTATTGTGTAAATTTTACAATGGATCCAATGTATGATCTTTTTGTCTTTCATCTATTATTGTTACCCCTTCAAGGACATGGATTTTATTGGGTTCTAAGGATAAAAAATTGATGGATATAGGAGGACCTTGAAGGATAAAAAAATTATGTTACATGAAGTATCAATGATTAAATTATGAATATTTGTTATCGAATATACATATTAGAAATAATAGGAATAATTAATCGTAAATTTATATAATTAAATATTTATAATTCTTAATATCATATAGGACATCAGGTAGATATATGATATAGTGTGAGGATTATATATCATTTTAAAATGTTTTTAGAGCTTGGAATAGATGGTTATTTTGAGTTGGAGGTTGGTGGTATATTTAATATATATCTATATGCATATTTCACATTATTTATTGCATAGATGCATGATTAATGGGTAGTGGTAAATAGATAGGGATAGAGAGTTTCCTAGAAATTGTGTTATAGTGGTATTGAAACCCTATTTTATAGGTTTTGTTTTCTTTATCAGTTGGGTTATATGGTATTTCATGAAAACTAGGGCTCTAAAAGGACATGGTATCAATTTTTTTTGTAAGAAGGCTTTATGTATGTTTCAAGATGTGATATGGGTTACAAGTATCCTTGTGTGGATTTCCTAAGGATGGATAAATATAAATCAGTATATTAGGCCTTATGATGATGGGTGAAATAGATTTATGAATCAAAATTGATGAGTGACATATTATTGGTGTTAGAGAATAATCTTGGCATGTCTTATCAATAGGATGAGTCCTTCAGGACCTATTAGAGTGTTTTAGATATAAATTTCCCCTGAGGGATTATTTGTAGTATTCCTAATGGTAATTTTTGAAGGATACCTATGTGTGGGTTATGAATTTTTTAACGGTATTTTCATTGGGATCCCAATGGGTTTATATTATTAAGTTGGATTTTTTGGTGATGGTAATGAATGATGAGGATAGTTCCTACCCTTAAGTGTATGATTTGAAGAGACTATGTGATGAGAAAACTGTATTGGGTGTTGGATGTGTCTTGGTAATAATGAGAGGGGACCATGATGGTCTTGATGGTTATCTAGAGATTCTATATTAACAATGAGGTGCATCATGATACTTGACATGATCTCTAGGAACTAGATCCTTCATGGTGAGTTGAGGATCATGGGCGATATGTGGTGTTCCCTACATGTATGCTTGTGATTGATAATAACCTAAATAATAGATGCTCACATATCCTGTGATCTAGATCACCATGATCGAGATGGTGATGCAAGTACTTCCATGAGGGAGGTGAGGTTTTATATGTTTCTTATATGGAACTTACCAAGATTGAGGGTTTAATTTTCAGGAAACCATGAGTGAGAGGGTGTCCTATTTGTGATGATATATGAAACTAGATAGATGACTTCAATATAAGTGGAAAAGTGTAGGTAGTTGTTGTACTTGAGTAATAAGGGGATCATATTGATACATGTACTATGATTGGAGAAATAAAACAAATTTTTATTGATATAATTCTGGTACTTAATTTGTAAAGTGACCTCCCTAGAGTGGGGGGTGGTGGGTGGGTTGTTTGTTACATTGTATATAACCCTATTGTAAAGGGTTAGTGGTCAGGACATGGGGGACTCCCAAACTAGAAACTTTTAGTATGGCACATATACATTGTTGAAAATGTTCTATATGTTTTTATGTATGGATTACATTATGGGTATGGTAGAACATGATGATTGGGTTCTAGCATAACACTAAAGATGAAATTTTTAGGTACCGCGGTGGTCTAGTTAGCAGTAAATAACTAGATACAAATGGAGTCATGGAGTATTGGATGGAATATGAAATTATTATTCAATTAGTGGAGAATTATTATTGTCTTTATTTTCTATAACTACATATTATACCACATATTTGGGTAACATGGGGAGAACTTACTTAGATATAAATCTTACACCCTGCACAAGAACACTAGTGCATGTGACGACATTTTATCTGCATCTAAAGATAATCATAAGGCCTGAAATGGAACATGTTGGAATATCTTGATGGGTATTGGATATTGGTATGTTGAATCTAGAGGATGGTATTAGGTCTAATATGTATTTTTTTATTTTCTTATTTATCATAGTTGATTGGACCAGTTAGTGATCAACTCATTTATGGATGTATAAAAACATTTAGATTTTGTCCATAGAATGATTATCATTTTTTGATATATGAATACCATAATTATTAGCATGGATGTATTTTATATTTTTAATTATTATAATAATAAAATTTTAGGGAATATTCTCCCCACCGTATGGATTTGTACATCACCTATTGTCAAAATCCTCTAGTAAAATGGGAGGAATTCATTTGGGCATGTACCGTACAAGAGCAGGTACTAATGAGTGTCCCAAGAGACCAAGCATTAAAAAATTGAATATATAATGTAGTGATGATAAAATGGAGGAACATTAATCAAAGTAGTATAAAATAGATCATATATTTGATTAAATTAAACTAGATAAATGGGTTAATTATTCAAGTTTTTGTAGAATTTAAAAATATTCTATATTCTAAGGACTATAGAATTGAATATGAGGCTGAGTGTCGTGTCGAAGATAGATGAACTGCAGCTCATAAAATAAGGATAACTGTAAACAATAACCTAAAAAACATTATAAAAATTATATATTCACCTATAGAGACTGGGATAGTAATAATTATTGTATATATAGTTATATTATCATATTTAAAAAAAATACTTTAAGAGGTGGTAAAGGATAAATCCTAGGTGAAACCCACAAATGAAAAAATCATACAATATTGAAAAAAATAGTACATGTGAACTTATTGATATAAATAAATATCACAATGTGATCAGTATAAAATATATATTCAATAACATGAATGATAAAAATAAAATATTGATTCAGAATATGGATGATATGGTATATTAAGAGTATGCATATATTGATTGAGTTTATATTGTGGTCACATTTTTACATCAATTAGTGATGGAATCAATCAAAAATTTCATCATAGTGGAAGATAAAATGAATTCCATGTTCTATCATATGGAATTCAAGGATATATTTTTATAATTATTTTAAAATAAAAAATCGACATTAAAATATAATAATATTTATTATATAAAATTATTTTGAAAAATTCCTAAGATAATGAAGGACTTGTATTAACTAGTGAATTCACCTAATTAGTGTTATCCATGTATAAAATCATATCTATGAATTTTGGAGTTTAAAATAATATGTATTGATCAAATATTATATTAAAATTAAATATTTAGCAGTGATTATATTGATATTTTATGTGGATAAATTTACCAGTAGTTGAAATAAGAAGAATCATATAGAAATGTTTAAAACTGAATGTGTCTAGACTTTGAGATATCAAATACTGGTAAAATAATATACAACCATTGGTTAATAAAATATTAAAATGATGGATTATAAACTAATCAAAAAGACAAATTATGTAATAATTATATTAATTAGAAATGAAATAGATTACTGAAAATTGGGTTTAACTCTAGTATTTATTGGAACTAAATATTGAATGCATGCCCATAAGGATGTTAGTGGGAAAAACATTGAATAAAAGAATAATTGGTTATAATTAGTATCATATACACAAAATGACATATATACTATATATTATATCTTTGGAATAAAAATTTAAAATTAGTTTCAGTAAAATAATTATATTATCAGTAAAAGTAATATTGAAATACTTTCATGGGGAATTGAATTATAGATTTTTATTTTATGTAAGAGAAATTAAATATTTAGTAGTATAATCATATTTGAGTAACACTAGAGATTTTATAGATTGAAAATAACTAATAGGAAAATAATTATTCACTAGAATATATTGTGTTTGATGGATAATTAAAACAAGTATGTATATCCCTGTATATACAAAATGGAAAGAAAATTTTAGTAAAAAATTACAATTTATAATTGGTATGGATGAAGAATTTGTTAGGATATCATTGAAAAGTTGTGTAAAAGGCCTTGTTGGTTAACTGTGACAACAAAAATGCTATTAATTTATTAAATAAGATAATATATAATTATTTCACCAAACAAATTAAAATTCATTATTAGATAATAAAGGATAAATTTTAGTGACGAATTATTAAATTAGAGTTCATCAGTACTATACATCAAGAGGTGGATATCTTTATAATGGAATGGGTGCACAATGGTTCAAGATTATTTTATAAGGGCATTGAGATCAACCAAATTCTTGCAAATAAATAGGTTTTATAAATCCCTTCTCCCTAATAATAATGTTGATATATTTTTATATTATTTGATTTTCAGCAGATTATCTTGATTTGGTTTTAATGAAAGTTTGTGAGAAGTGATAAATTATGATATATTTAAAGAGAAAATTTAATGATTAGTTACTTAGGGGAAAAATAAATAAGTGTTGTAACATATGGGGAAGTATACTTATGAAGAGGATGTAATGAAAATCTAGACATGACTATAGGAAATGAAATTTTATGTTACTTCCTAAACTATTCATTTCCTCACATAGGTAAAGTTAATTAGTTCATGTATTTGTCGTAAATTAATTCAAGAGGTTAATGAATTATATAAATAATTATCATAGGTGGAGCTTCATGGATTTTCATGACTGATTAAATCTAGAGATAGAGTTCCATTGAAATAAATTTTTGATGGGGGGAAGCAATTAACTATAAATCCATTAAGTTTATTTTTAGTGATATTATATAGTTTCCTCATAGTGTGGAAGTGGGGAATGAATTTTCAATCGATACGAGGAAGGAATTGTGTAAATATCCAATATTTTCATACATAGATATTATATGTTTTTAGAAAAATTAAAATATAATCCACACTATAATCATAACGGTTTATAGTCTTTATAAATGTGGAAACCTAAAAAAATGATTAATAAATGATCAATATCATATCCCACTTATTCCTTCACAACTGTAAATCTTTTTTATGTATCATACTTAATATATTTCTACATATCCTAGGGAAAAGAAACATAAGAAAAGGATAATATTAGATGATTAGTAAGGGTAATCAAGTCGGATAATATAAGAATAATGGAAAGAAACATGAACATACAATTTTAAAATCATATCTTTAATATCAAGGAAAATGATATTGAGTCCTGGAATAAATAATAGATGGTCATATGAAATTAATTATAAAAGAATCAATCAAAATAATTCCAAAGAGTATAATATAAGAAATTATATTGTGGAATACAAGTAATCATAAAAAATAATTTCCATATTATTTCGGGCTCCCTACCAAGACCTTCACAGTACACTAATTATCTTATTAAACTGAGTTCACACCACATCTAGTCCTGTATTATTGAACTGAGTTCACTCCTTGTTCCAGCTCTATATTACTAAAATGGCTTCACTTACCATTCAATTGATATCTATATCATAAGATATGAATCATTAATAGATTAATTGGAGGGAGATATAGTTCTCACCTTCTAAATAATGAAAACTATACATATGTGTTCCACATGAACACAAATAATTAATCATATTAAAATGCATAAAAAAGGGTTCATAAACATTTAATCATTTCCTGAATCATAAACATAAACCATACAGATACAAAATAAGGATTTAATCCATGTATATTATCCATATTTAATCATAAATAATATCAAATGATGTTATCATAGATAGAAAATGATTTTGAAATGTCACTTGAAATGAATCTTGTGGAAAATATCCTCTCTATTTTCATTTTTTGAAAGTCATGAAATTATAAAATTAATCATTTTATTTGAAATGATATTAATATGTTTATAATGTAATAGTCAATACATTAGTATTTCATAATCTAAAAAATACATTCATTCCTTATATGTAAAAAAATTAATTTTTACATAAAAGTCACAGGGTATCTCATTTAGAAAACAACCAAAAGATTCCTTGAAAACCATTTAGTAAAAATTAAAACATGGTAGAATATTAAATTAAACAATTCTATAATAAAAATAAAAATATATTTAATTTTTTTAGGGATCACGAGAATGGAATAAAATATTCCCCATCATATACTTACATATAAATAGTCTTGAATAATAATGAGATTGTGAAATTAAACCTAACCACTTTTTAATCAGTTGAATCGTATTACCAATTAAATAAATATAAATATATAGATATGTAAATATATTATTCTTAATAATATCCCTTATAAATTAAATTCATGGGTATTATATATACCACACAAAAGAAACAAGTATTATATAATTCATGTGTCCTACAAAAATATAAGCGAGAAAAAATACCTTACCACAAGTATTGAATTTATATCATTACGTTGAAACCTATTATATAATAAATATAAATTTATTGTATATTTATTCCAAAACTATATATCTGCAATATCAGGGATGTTTTATTAATACCATCATATCACTTATTGATTAATAATTTTTTTATTAAAATCTCGATTCTAAGTGATAACAGCTACGTTTTGAAAGCATGTGTAGGATTAGTACTCCCGGTACTTGTAAATTTATTGTTGTACCATAATTCCCAGAATGATAAAAATACATTAAATATAATATATATTAATTATATAAATATTTCTAATCATTCATAAAAAGTAGATATGGAATATTAATTACACCATTTATGGAGACAGTAGGCCACACAAACGCATGAACAATGATTCCATTTTCATCTAATAGAATAAAAATAATTTAAATAATAATACACCCTTAGAAAATAATTATTATATTTTATATCATATATTTTATAAAAATTATCTTTATTTCCATCCATGTGAAATATAAGTGAAATTGAATCACATTGCATCATAGAGATGGTAGTCCAAACGTCGGCATGATCGACATTATCATTTCTCAAATGATTAGACGATGATAAGGTTACATAATATTATCATTATAAATGTATAATAATAATATATATATAACATATTATCAATAATAACATCAAATTACCCACCCATACAGTATGATGATGAAAAATGAATTGTATTAGAACGTTGATACGGTAAGTTGTACATACGCATGAGTGATACATTCACATATTATTTGATAGAAAAGTGGGTGTATGATGGGTTTTGAATAATAATAACAAAATTTAAGAATATTATGTACAATTAACTTATTATTATATGATAAAAATCTTATATTTATAGGACTTATGGAAGAAAATAAAAAAGAAAGTTCTCAATTAGAGTTATTAACTATTATTCAAAATATATCATTTTGATGTCCTCTCAATGGCTCTGGGGTTCGTATTTTGAGAAGAACAGAACCACTAGAATTATATAGATTATTATGACATATTATGGGTCATTAAAATTACTTTTTATAAAGTTATCTTGTTGTATTTACTTTCATTTTATTGACTTTATGAAAGTAAAAACTACAATATAACTTCATAAAAAGTAATTTTAAAGTCCCATAATATGTCATAATAATCTATATAATTATTTTATCTCCATAAATAATTAAAAATAAATTTAAATTACTATTTTCAAATTCATTTATTTGACTATTTCAATAATTTATTAATTACTACATCGTCATTGTGTTATTATTTAATATACTTATTACATTACAAAAAAATAAATATAAATTACCATGATTAAGACATGTCATATATATTTCATAATAATATTTATACTCAAATATATATTGTTGGTATCCTTGTATTAAGAATTATAAAATATTTAAAATATGAATGTGATAACTTAGACTTTTTATTATATAAAATATTAAAAACCTCATAATCTCAATCATGTTTCCCTAAAAAAAATATATATAATTAAAATAAGATTATTTAGTTATTAATGGATATTTATATTTTTTCATAACCTAAATTTTCCCTCATGAAACGAAAACACATATTTAAGATAAAAAAATACAAATTTAGAATTTCGTTGATTTAAATATTATATACATTATTTTCATGGAAAAGTGTCCATTAATCAATTCAATTTGGATCCTTATATTTTAAGGGTATAATAAGTTGTATACAATAAAATTTGGGCATGTTTTGGGGTCATATTACAGTCCTTACCAATTTTTTAAACTAAATAACACCATTTACACTTTACCATGGTAACAAATTTTACCAAGGTAACTATTGTTATTGGCCAAAAATAAAATGGACATATTAATAAATTTGAAACTTATGAATTATAATTTTGAATCCATTTTTCAAAATTCAAAAGAAATAAGTTTCTAAATTTAATTTTAAATAAATATGAAAAAACTCCATGAAAAATATTTTTTCAGAAAAATTATCCTTTTTCAAATTTTTTTTATAATAAATTCAAATATAAAATCATTTTTTAAAAAAATATATTTTTATTATTTTAAAAATAAATTTAATATTTAAAAAGTGACACTAATCCAAAAGAAATTTTTACCTTATAAAAAAATTAAAATAAAAGAAACTTTTCAAAAAAAAATTTAGAATTTTCAATATTCTTTGGAAAAAAATCTTTTCAGAAAAATGGGAAAAAATAATTTTATGATAATTTTGAAAAGAATAATTAAATAATTAATTTCAATTTATCTAATAAATTTTCTATAAATTATAGAAATTAATATTCAATCATAAAATAAGAAAAAAACAATTTTGATGATTTTTTTGAAGAATAAAGTGACTTTACATAAAATTATGAGGTTTTTTAAATATACATTAATATTGAGTTGGAACTTTATAATAATTTGATAAATTAGATATTCATATTTATTCCATCTAGCTTAATGACATGTTTTTAATAGAAAAATAATATTTCATGGTTCGTGCAATGTAGGATATCAAGGAAATCAAATTATTTGAAGAGAAATATTTGATAAAAATATTTGGGTGTTTTAATTTCACCCACATTAAAATTAATTTCACCCTAAAAATGCATCAATTTGATATGAAAAGATACCGATAGCTATTGCCTATCACATAATTAAGGCTCACACATAGCTTCCTCAAATTGATGGGTTCTACATGAAACATTAACCAAGCAAGTGGACTTGTTTCTTAGAACATTTTCACTATGATCAAGAATCTCTACAGTTTTTTTATAAGAAAGATCATGATCTAGTTGTACATATTTATATTTTATTACATGTGATGGATTAGGTATTTACTTCCTATGAAGATATATATGGAACACATCATGAACCTGATAAGGTTTTAGGGGATGTATCAATTGATAAGCTACCATTATGTTATGATAAATAATTTCAAAAGGACCAATATACCCAGGTCTTACCTTTACCTTCCTTTTAAAATATCATTACTCACTTAAAGGGAGATATTATTATAAATAACTTATCACCCACTTAAAATTACAGGTTTTTCAATTTATTGTGATCATATTGTTTGTCATATCTGAGCTACTCTTACATGCTTTTGAATAGTTATAACTTTATATACCACTTCATTGGAAGGATCAGGTCCCAATAGATTTATTACCCCAAATTCATTCCAGAACATTGATATTTTTCACTTATTACCATATTGGGATTAATAAGAATCTATATCAATACTATAGTAGATGTTATTTTTGTAAGAAAATTTTACAAAATGTAGTTGTTGATTCCAACCACATTTGAAACACATAGAGAAATATCACAATTTTTTTTGTAGTTTGAATTGTCCTATAACATTAACCAATTTTTTGAGGATGATAAGTAATGTAGAAATATAACTCTATATCCATATCATATTGAATAATTCTACATAACTTCGAGTTAAACATCAGATATCGATTATATATAATGCAATGTAGTACTCTAAAAAATATTATCACTTCATTAATATATAATATGGAAGGATTATTAGGAGATGAATCTTCACTGATAGTAATTAATTATTCTAAATTTGAAATGTAATCAAATATAACCCATTTAATATTGTAGTTTTTAGATGTTATGGGATGTCTAACGACAAAATCCAATGGGATGTTTTCCCATTTCCATTCGAGTATGGGTTATGGTTGAAAAATCACCATATAATTGTGTTTCTTAACATTATTTCGAGAAGTAACCATGAATCGTGAAATATACTATGTAGTATATCTATTTATTCCATCCTAGTACAAAACTCTTTTGGGTCTCTATACAAATTGTTTCTTCTAAGATGAATAAATAATGATGAACTATGATCCTCATCAAAAAATTACTTATTTAAATAAAGTATGTTGGGGATACAAACACTATTCATAAACCTTATTATTCCATAATAATCAATGTTTAACTTTGTAAAATTTCCCAACTACTTTTTATGCTATATATCTTCCTTTTATGCCTCCTTAGTCAACACTTTTATATATGGTTGAATGTTCATTTGAGGCAAATATTATTTCACTCCTTCCATTAAAATTTTAACATCCAACCTTTTCAAATCCATAAATATTAGATATTTTGTGATCCCAATGATAGATATGCTATCATGGTCATTTAGAGTCAATACATACTTCACTTTGTTTTCTTTCCCTACAAGACAATGTATTAGGAATTCATTATCTTTAATCAACTAAAACAATCTTATTTGGTTTAAATTAAAATATTTTTGAGTTAAAATATACTTCAAAAATTTATGATTAGTATATATGTTACACCATTCTATATATATATAATTCCACTATATCATTAATGAATAAATTACTACAACTAACACCAAATCATGTGTTGTTTAATTTTTCACATGGATCATCAATTTTTGTGAGGATAAGAAATTGAAAAATAATTTTTCATAAGAACACATCAAATTAACATCTTTGATTCATCAATATAGATCAAAAACTTATCTCCACTATAAGGTATTGTGAGAACAAGAGCACTAAAAATACATATTTTCATCTCTATTAAATACTCTTCACGTTCAACCTATGAACTTAACTCTTTTATGAGTCAAATTGTTGAGTGTATTAGATAATCATGAGAAATATTTCACTAAATATTGTTAATATCTATCCAATCAAATAAAACATAGGATCTCAGTAAAAATTTCTGGTCTATGACAACATTTAATAACTTTTGTATTTTATTGATCAATATATATACACTCTACTGAGATTATGTGACCAATAATGAAATATTCTAAATCCAAAATTCACACTTAGTAAATTTGCATTAATATTATTTTTATTAGGGTCTGTAGTAAAATACTCAGGTTATATTCATGTTCTTCTTTAACAATTTAATAAACAATAATAAATTTTATTATTATTAACATAAATTGATGAACATATTCTCTTAATAATATTTTCCTTAAATCCTTAATGATATAATTTGAATTATTAAGAAGAAAATGAATCACTATAAATTCATAGTGTCCATACCTTGTATGGAATAAATTCCTGGTTATATCCTCCATCTTGAACCTTAATTGATTACATACATAATGAAGATCAATCTAGTAAATGTAATGATATTTTTGTAGTTGATCAAACAAGTCATGAATATGGGGAGATGGTATTTTATCTTAATATTGATCTTGTTAAGTTGTCAATAATCAATAAATAGTCTCATTAAACCATCTCCATTATTAAAAAATATAATAGACTCACTCCATGGTGATACACTGGGCTATATGAATCCCTTATTAACATTCTTTTGGAGTTGCATCTTCAATTCCTACAACTCAATTTGGTCCTTTATATAGAGTATTTGAAATAGGAATTACACCAGTTATGGGTTATATTGATAATAAAAATTCATGATTTGGTAGAAGACTTATAAATTATTCCAAAAATATATAAAAAACTCCCACAAATTAGTTTAATCATTAATAGTGAGTTTCTCCCCAACCATTTAATATACATAACATTTATTTATAGAAAATAAGACCCCCAAGAAGGAAGAAATTTGTATTGGAAGTTAATATTAATCCTTAAATCAATATATGATCATATATTCATTCAGAATAAAAAAACCTATCTTCCTCATTAATTAATATGGTATCCATATAGATAAATACAATCCACGCCAATAATCAAATAAAATGAAACTACAGAGAGAATTAAGAGATTTCTTGGAAGTACATTCCCATAAAATTTAACTAGAGAAGAATTATAAAATAGTGATGGAACAATTGAACAATTAGTATATTTCATAGTTAACTCAACATATTATTGATGAGGTGATACAATGATTCCCTTCATATATTCTTTATAAATAAAAGAGTTGGTGGATCAATAATAATATAAGACATTATCTATTTCAAAGTTTATGGTAAGTGTACATTTTACCAATTTATTATCACACACAACATCACCAATAATGATATCATGATATTTCCTTTTGTCTTCAATAGTAAGAGGGTACTGAAATTGATTATCATTATTATCCTTTGGATTTTGGAATTGGATATCATAATTTTTTTCATCCAATCACTTGAAGCACTGATGTTTTGGAAGTGCATTATGCACATCCTTATCTTTATTCTCATCATTAGTGAGATTATTCCCACCACTTAGTTAATAAATTTCTTAATGAACATACCTTTCACATTTAAGACATTTAACAGTATTCTTAAGATATTTTCATCTTGGTTACTTTCCAAACTTTGATAATAAAATAAATATAATATACTGATCTCAATGGTTTTTATATTTTCTCTTGAGTTTCATATTTATATTCTAATCGAACCCATAATATATATGGGTATCTTCAATATCCATATCAACCATCATACTACATAAAATGGTTCATATTAGCTACTAAAGTCCCTAATGTATCATACCCAATGGAGACATGGTTTAAAGCCACTAAAGGCTCGGACAACCTTAATATTAGGATGGATGATAATTCCAGAAGATTACCATACATGTCTTATATTATCATCCTAATAGGTTTCAATAAATTAATAATAATTTTTATTAATATAAAGGAATTTATTATCCATATTCATATAAATAATATGAGGAAATTAAAAATTTTAAAATAAGTTCTTGAACACATCCATTCTATGGAGTCAATTTCATATCATTTCCTTTTATTCTAGATAATATTAAACCATTGATATCCATTAACATCCAAATTATAGACTTCAAATATTAATTTCTCATGTTCTAAACATTGGGGAACTAGGAATATATTTTCAATGGTACTGATCCATTGCTCAACCACTAGTGGATTAGAAGACCCACTACATGTTGGTGGATTCCACCTCAGGATGGAATCAACAAAATGTTTTCCCTCTATTGATCATTTGTTAGTCCATCATGATTTATATATTGAGAGTGTTTTTTGTAAATAAAAATGATATTTTTCATTCTATATCTTGTAACATTCAGTTTCTTAGTAGGAAAATTGTTATATATCCCATCACATTCAGCAATAACACAGTTCTTTCAGGTCCTGACCATTGGTTAAAACAAAAAATCATAGTATGAGAGACATTAATCATAGAGAGAAAACTAAATAATGATAGAAAATTACATATATAATTTTAATTCAAAAAACCAATAGATTTATCATAGGTTATTTACAATCATCACTACAAATCAAGGATTGTATCCTATACTTAATCATATAAATTGGGTTCTCATTACGAGTTTCTACTCATATTTTCCAAGGGTTAATTAAACCGTTATCTAACACCGACATTGACGAACCAATATTTTCATAATTAGATATTAAATCCTTTTAGTTAAATAGATATATAATACAAGAAATAACTATAAAGGTTCAGTCTTTGCAAACATAGAAACATAAAGAACCAATTCATAAAATACATCCATCATCTCCCACTTATTATTTCAATAGTAGAACCCTTTTTGACCAATCATACTCAATAAATTTCCTCATATCATGGGGAAAAGAAGCATAAGAAAAGGGTGAGATCATATGACCAGTAAGGGTAATAAATATCATAAGAATTTTGATATAATAACATGAACATAACTATTAAAAATTATATCATGCCTATCATGGATCATGATATTGAGTCATGGGAAAAATAATATATGTTCATTAGGGATGAATTATAAAATAATCAATGCACATAATTCATTAGAGTATCAAATAATACATGAATGTGTGGAATATATATAATTATTAAAAATAATTCCTATATTATTTAAGGCTCACTTATAAGACCGTCACAATAGAAAATTTCCATTATTAAACCGAGTTCACTCTTTGTTTCAGCCTTGAATTACTAAACCAAGTTCACTCATCGTTCAACCATGTATTACTGAATTTGGGTCACATTTCATTCCCATAAATTATATCTCATGATATATAAATATATAACCAATTAATTAATGAGACATATAGGTCCCACCCATCACATAATTAAAACCATTAAAATTTGTTCTGTAATAATATAAATCATTTATCATATCTGAACCAATAAAAATGTTATTTTATAAACATTTCATCATTTCAGGACTAATAAATTAAACCATAAAAAGAAATAGTAAGTATGGTATCATTGAATTATATCCCTTATAAAATATAATTAATATCAAACAATATTATCTTAGATAGAAAATTATTTTTAAAGGTAACTTGAAATGATTCTTGAGGAATATATTCTTTCTCTTTTGAAGATATTTTTTTAAAATCCGTATAATTATAAAATAAAAAATAAATAACATTCAGTGAAACTTGTAATATTATGAAGTAATCTTTAATACATTAATGAATCATTATAGAATAAAAAATAGCTCGTTCTATAAATTGTTAAAAACATTCTTTCCATATTTTTTAGGGAAAAGTCACAATTTACATTGTTTGAAAATTGAAAAAAAATTCATTCAAATTCGTTTAGTATAAATTAACACATGGCTAAAAGATACATTAAAAAATTATATAACAATAGAAAAAATATTTTTGAATTTTTTAGGAGACATGGAAAAGTAATAGAAATAATTCATATCAGTTACTTATATATAAAGAGTCCCAAATAATTCGGAGATTATGAAATTAACCCTACCCAACTAGTAACTAGTCGGATGGTATGCCACACGAAATAAAGAAAGTTATATTGATATGTAAATACCATAATTATCAGGATAATAATCATATAAAATATTCATGGGCAATATATAAACTTTACAAATGAAATAAATAGTGTATAATGAATGTTTCCCACAAAATAAAATTGGGAAAAGTTCAAATACTTTATTTCTTGAATTTCTTTGTTAATGTTGAAATGTAATTTATAATAAATATGAAATTATTATAAATTAACTCAATAAAATTATATCTGTCATATCATGTATGATTTTTTACCACATAATCACCTATTTATTATTTGTTAATTAAAATAAATATTCTTGGTGATAACTCCTTCATTTACTAATAATGGTTTAGTTTTATAATGTGGGTACATATATAATGATTATGGTCCAATAAATTACATAATTTTAATCCCAGTTTAAAGAAAATATATATTAATTATATATATATATATATATTAATAATCATACATAAAAATTATAAGTAGAAAAATTATTTACAACATCTATAGAGAAGGTAAGTTATTCGTACATATGAATGTTATTTATATTTTTCATCTAATGAAAGAGAATAAATATAAATAATAATAAAACATTAAATAATAATTATTTTGTTATACATTACAAATAATTTCTTAAAAATAATCCTTTTTACCATCCACTAGATATTAAAGTGAAAATGAATCACATTGAATCATGGAGATGGTAGTACATATGTATGCACAAGCGACATTATAGTTTCTAAAAAGAATGGATGATGATAAATTAAACAGAATGTTATCATTATAGAAGAGAAATTATATTATTTATATCATATATTATTACTAATCCCATCACAATATTCTTTCATATACGATTATGATGAAAAGTTAATTGCTTTTCTATATCATGATAATAATATGTAGGTAAGCACGATTGATACATTTACTTTTTGTTTGATGGGAAAGAGTGTGTACAATAGTGTTTTCATAATAATAATCAAATTAAAGAACATTTAGGATAATTAAGATATTATTTTATGATAAATGTTTATATTTATGGGAGGTAACCGAGACTATAAAATAAAATTGATCGATTAGAGAGATAACCTCTTCTTAGAAACTTATCCTTTAGATATCCTCTAAATGTATCTAAGATTGGTATTTTGAGAAGAACATCACCTATATGTAGTTAATATCAAAAAAGAGAAGAGAATGTAGCAGTTTATGGCTGCAATAGATCACCCAATGTGATGTAAATAAGTGATGGTGGAGTTTCTGATTTATAATTGAGTTGAATGTCACTTTTAGAAGATCTGATAAGATTAAATTATATTAAATAAATTTTATATCCATATGATACCAAATGGAAATTTATTATATGATAAGATAATATAATGTTTTATCCACATAAACCAATATAATTATACACGTTTTTGTATTATTTTGAGCCTTATCATTTTAATTAACCATTGGTTGATCAATTTTAATTTTATCTATGGTAACAATATATTAAATATTAATTTTTTTATTTTTTTACTTATCTGATTTAAATTAGACCATAAATGAAAATTGAATGTTATTTTAGACCATATTATAATAAATTTCATTTTTATATACGTATTTTGATTTTTAGATTATTCAATAATATATTATTTTGATAAAATGTCATTAATGTCAATTTTAACACTATTCATTATAATCAATTTATGAAAATTAATTAAACAAGTTAAAATAAAAAAAAAATTTACATGCCCCTAATATGTCATAAAAACCTATAAATTGTTTTTATCGTCCTTATTAATTCAAATTATATTTATTTTAACATTTTTAATATCTTTTGTTTGATTGTTTCAGTAATTGAATAATTAAAGCATCATCATTGTGTAATTATTTAATATAATAATTAATTTAGTAAAAATTATTAAAAAATTTCCACAATAAATACAAGCCTTATATATTTTATATTAATATTTATAATCTAATATATCATTTGGTTGAATCTATATTAAAAATTATACAGTATATAAAACATCAATGTCACATGTTTGAATTTTTAGTAGATAAAATATTTTCAAAAAATTAATTTTATTCATGTTTCCAAAAAATTCATAAATAAATTTATCTCTTCAAAATAATTTTATTATGTAAAAATGGGTACTTATAGTGATTCATAAAAAATTCTTTTCCCATGTGAACACATAAGTTATATTTAAGATAAAAAAGTGTCTTTTGTGATTTATTATTTAAATATTATATAAGTAATTTTCATGGAAATGTTTCCATTAAACAACTAAATTTAGATAATTACATTTTATGGATCTAATTATCTTCATCAAATAAAATTTGGTTAGTTTTTAGGGTAATTTTATAGTCCTTATCATTTTAGTTTTAATATAAATTACCTCATTTACTCACTACCATGGTAAAAAAAGTTTACAATGTTAATATTCATATTGAAAAAAATTAAATGGAAAATATTCACTAAATTTATTTTTTATGAATAATATTTTTTTCATCCATTTTTAAAAATTAAAAACATAGAAGTTTCATAATTTAATTTAAAATTAAATGGGTAAAACATCATGAATGAGTATTTTTCTTGAAAAACATTCCTTTTTAAACCAAAAATGATTTAATAATAAACATGCCAATAAAATAATTTACAAAAAACATATTTTGATTGTATTTAATTATAATAAACTAATAAAAATTAAAAAATAATAAAAAAATAATAATTTTATATTTGAAAGTCTTTAAAAGAAATACAGCATTCAATAAAAATCATTATTTTCAATATTCCTTGAAAAAAGTAATTTACAATAATTATAAAGAAAAACATTTTATGATAATTATGAAATGATAAATTAAATAATAATATTAATTATCCAAAATCCATTATCTATAACTTCTATAATTTAAAATTCACTAAGAAAAAGAAGAAAAAATCCTTTCTGAAGAAAATGTATTTGTTAAATAATAAAGTGACTTCATTAAAAATTGTGTGATAATTTTCTAAAAACATACCAATAAATTCATATTGAGTTGGAATTTTTTATTAATTTTATAAAATATTTATTGATATTTACTCTCATCAGCTTAAGAACTAGGTTTTAATAGACATATAATATTTCATAGTTTATGCGACACAAGCTATCAAAGAAATAAAATTATTTAAAGAGATATATTTGATAAAACATTTTGGTTGTTAAAATTGACATATGATAATTGATTGATAAATGAATCGAAAAAAAGAACAGAATGTGGGAGAATATTTCAATATGTTGATGTAATTTTTTATTTTCTATAATTAGAGTCAATTAAAGTTATTTTTAATATTATAATAAGTTGATGATGTTTATTGATGATTTATGGTATTTTTATTTTAAATTATATACATTATTGAGTGGAAATTATGATCACTCTATTAAATGGTGTTTTGATAGAATAATGATGGAGGTAGATGTTTTTAATGCCATAATATTTGATTTCATTCCTCAAGGTATAGATTCCAGAGAGTACACATGTGATGATGATTAAGCCATTATATTTCAGAATTTCCCTATTTTCATACAAAAAAGTATCACACCATTATTGGATTTAGTAAATGAAACTACCATGATATTTATGGATGATTATATTATAGCATGATGATTATAAAAAATAGTTGGGAATATTTTTCTTGAAAAATGATGTAATGCCTAATGAATCATTATGTAACACGAGAACTTGAGGTTGATATAGAATTCAAAACCATTTATCATGCCATAGTACATTGATTACATTATGTGTGGATAGATTTATCTAAAATATAGAGACAATATTTCTAATTCCTTACTATATTGGTGGTGTCATAACTGACTATACATGAAACATAATATCACACTACAATGGGTTAGGTAATTTGTAGTCTCCAATATGAAAATAAACCGTCCATACTGCAATGTATGTTGGAAAATAATGAAATTTGTGAAACCAATAATTGAACAAAAATGATTAATTAGATTTATTATGAGTGTTTGGTGGTTATGGAATGATATTAATTTGCTAAAATTGAATTTAAAGGATTATATTTACCATTCTATGATCAAAGGCATGAGTTAGAATCATAAAAAGTTAAATGTTTATATGTATTGAACACAAATTATAAACTAAAAATTAATATTGTAAGAGATTAGAGATAAGGTAATCTATTTATACAGAGAAATCACGTGATAAAGATGATTAACATAAATACAGTAGAAGAGAATAATATGGATTTTATTGAAAAATAATGTATTAAAAGATTATGTTTCTTTTGGATTGAATAATAATAAAGACAATGATTGAAGGTGTATTTTTATACATAAACACATGAATATGAATATGTTAATTTCATAGAACCATAGGGAATATCTACACAATGTGGTTTTATTTCATATAGTATTATATTTTTATGTTTTATTTGTATTATCATAAAATCAAATTGTTAATACCTCTAAGAAAGTAGTGTGTTGAAGAGGGGAAGTGGTTAATGAAATTGGATGAGTTGAGATATTTCCCTAAATATTGTAATCATCAACTGGTGAAGTTGTAATTTTTAGGCATATAAAGGCATTTTTGGTATGTTATCCTTTTAGATAACATAGTATGGGTAAAAAATATAAAATATTGGTGTTTGTGCTTCACCTAATTAAATATTTTAGTTCTGTTCTCATGAACAGATATGCAATAAGTAACAATTGTTATTATAAATTTAAAGATAAAACCATATTGATTTTTATAAAATAAGAAACTATAACCCATATTAATTTACATCCACTTTTAGTGTATGTATTAAGACACTAGGTTCTAATAAGAGGTAACATGGTAAGATCAATATGAAATATGATAAAATTATTGCATGAGTGAATTATATCCTAAAATGACTTTTGATAAAGGAAAAAATTAATCAAATTATATTATTCTTAAAATTTAAACAGAGGTAAAAATTGTATAAGTGCATAGATTATATTATCACTCATTCATTTAATTACATTTTTAGAAAATATATAATATATTGGGTTATCGTGATTCAATTGTGTAGAATTAATAATTGCATGGATGGGTTAACAAAGGTATAGAAATATTTTAGGGAGAGTTTCGTTAAGGGTACATGGTGATATGTAAGATGATATAATATATTTTAAAGGAACTCAGTATGTTACCATAATATAAAAGGAGAATTTTAAGATCCCTTAAATATAAAAAAACCTCAAGAGATTTTAAATTCCTCTATGATACATTATCACCCTAGTAAGTTTATTTAAAGTATGAGTTGGAGTAATCTCACAGACATCACTCAATTAAATATTTTGTGATAAAAAAGTATACATTTCATAAATACTATAAATAGTATCATAAGTTATTTATTCCTGAGAAATAACGTTCTTTAATGTTGTATTGATTCATAATATGATTATATTTTTTATAGAGACTCACTAGAGTAGCACCATAGAAAAAGAAATAAAATTTTCATCAGATTTAGAAATCATTACACAATAGCGTATGCATCATTCCATAATTAAATACCTATTGAAAATTATTTCATTTAAATTATAATAATATTGAAATTTATATTGGTTACAATGTGGTATGTTGTTTACCTTTAGTTAATGTAAACATAGGTAAATTAAATCTCTATAAATATACATTTTTGATACCATAATGTCATGCTATAATTTTTCAATAATAATATCATCAAATTTATTAAAATATTAAAGCGGGAATGAGCTATACTAGGTTCATGATCCTGAATTATTGATCTGAATCCATTAAGATTATAAATAAATATATAATAATATATAGGCCATATGATTTCATTGATGCCTCTATATTTATGAGTAAACTATTTTTTATACATTTATTACCTACTATGGAACAACACATTGATGATGTTTTTGGAGGATTTGAATACAAATTAAAATTATGACATGATAAATATTAATCAAATTGTAATGTTTTCATGATAGATACTGATTTAAAAGATTTATTCAAGATTTTAGAAAGTTCATAAGGATATTTTATCATTAATTTTCAAATCTAATTATGAGAATGGATCACTCTATAATATATGGTATTATTTAGTGATACATGATGATATAGATTTTTTTTAATTTATATAGGGGATGTCTAATGAAAATTTGAGATATATATCCTATATTTTTATAGAGTCTTCCAAATATAAAAGGGTCATATTTGAGATAATGGAGAATCTATACATGTCACCTATATATTAGAGACACCAAAAAAGGTGAAAGTGTATTATTTATGTTTTACCATGTTATTAATTAATATTATTGATATTTATTGAAAATTTTATACTCATAAGAGATTAGAATAATCTTATTAAACTAATATCTTATTAATAGATACACAGATCAAGAAGGGAGATGGCCTAACAATAGGCTGAGGGTTTCTCCTACTTCAACAATGGTTTCTAGGGTTTTGATCAGTGATGAATTTGTCTTTGTTGGAATATTCTAATCCTACTGAAGTTTTCATTGGCCCTAAAACACAATGTGATGCAGGTCTTTACTCTGATGGTGCGGCGTCGGAGGTAGGTGCTACAAAGGGGCTGCTGGGAGGATGTGGTCCTCTATTGCGACCTGGTGTTGGGTCTTCTATGGTGGATGTGCTTCCGAAAAAAGGTGTGAATCATTTTTTCCCTGGTCATCGAGATAGGGAATATGTTTCTCGTAATCAGATATAAAAGAATGGGGAGTTGAATGTTGTTGAATCGAATCCTTAATTCTTCGAAGATTGGATTTTTGCTTGTATGCACTCCATCATTGGGTGGATTAACTCGTATGTTGCTAATTTGTGGAAGCTTGATGATTTATAGAATCACTTTAAGGCAGATATGGGGTTTCACATTTTGGAAAATTGTCTCGTTGGGTATGAATTTATTTCAGCTTACCTTTAGTTCAAATGAACATAAACTGGGGGCCTGGAGTTATGGTTTCGTTAATCCTATGCCTGGAATTATGAGATTCTAGAATTGGGATCCATGTTTTGATCCCTTTCCAGCCAGGAACACCATTGATCAGTCCTGGATCTGTGTGGAAGGTTTGAATTGGGTCTTTTGGCATCCGGACATCCTCTGGGATGTTTCCATGCTTATTGGAACTCCTCTTGAATTGAACAAATAAACTAATAACGTGAGGTATGGTCATTTTTATCGAATGTTGGTTGAGTTTGAAATGTCATAGCTTCTTGTTGAGACTGTTTATTTAATTACTTGTGATTTTAAATTTGAACTTTGCATTGAATTTGAACATTCTCCTGAAATATGTTTTAATTGCTTGACTATTGGGAATGTTAAGGATAAATGTCATACTGGTTTGAGATGCTCAAACTGTAAGAAATATGGACATCTTGTTGACAAATTTAAATTCATGCTGTCATCTGTTGACACTTCTAAACCTAAACCAATGGTTTTGAATCATGGTTCTCATGAGGGTGTGCCAGTTCCTGCCTCCCCCATTATAAGACCCTCACTACCTGGCTCTGGTAGTGACAATGTGGAGATAAGTCCTCTTTCTTATGTTGTTGTTGTTGCTGGTAGAAATGACAAGGATGCTGGTAATGGTTCTGCTCCCCTTGCTCCACTAATGCTTCAAGGGGATGAACCTAATAAATGGAGTGATTCCGTTAGCCATGACAGTGAGGTGGCCATTGATCTTGCTTTTTTGTCCGAGGAGAAATATATGGATAAAGGTAAGCTTGACACAAATGCTTAATTATTTGTTCCTTCTGGGAATCATTTGTCCTCTAGTATGTGGTCTTCCCTTGTTTTAAACTGTCTAAGGGGGACTGATGTTCTCTCTAGTGATGTGCCACCTAAGTTTGCTGATGTTCAGTCTAATGTGGCTCTGTATAAGGACACTTCTATTTCACTTGAGCCTGTGGAGGCCTCAACCGTGGCTAGTCTAGGTTTGGAGTAGCATTTGCTGGGTGATTCTACTCTACAATCTGTGTAGGCTCCTGTTTTGTCTGGCTCTTCTAATGCTCCTGATGTGTTTCAAGAGTAGAATATGCTGGTGAAATCTCCCATTTTTGACATGACTCATGGAAATGCGTATATTGGGATCAAAGAGTAATATTCCACTACATAGAAGTCAGCTCCTAGTGGTGTTCTTCCTTGTGCTGGTAATGTGGGCTCTCATTCTGGATTGGCTCCATTACATGGGCCTTCAAATGAGGTTGTTACTGGTGGTATTCTGGTGAAGCCTAATTTCTTCTCTATGCTGGATTCTATTTATTCTCTAGACATTGACAAAGCTTACCTAGAGAGCAGGAGTCGAAAAGGCAAGGAATCATTGTCTCTTATAGTGACTAATGACCCTAGACCCAAGTTGGTTCCTTCTGTAGTGGTGCAGACTGTTGAACATGTGTGGACTGGTGAGGTGCTGGCGGAAGAGGATCAAGATTTGGCTCTGGTGGTTGATGTGGATCACAAAGAGGGTGCATGTGATGGTCTAGATCAGATGGTTACTAAAAGTGAGGACTATCTGACTCCTAAACAGTGGAAAAGGGTAAGGCATTCCAAAGGTTAAGGAAGGCCTTATGGATGGGGTCGTGGAAGAAAAGGATAGTTGTTCCATATGCTATTTTATTGTATTGATAGGGTTAATCCCTACTACCTGTTTCTCTTCCTATGTAATATTTACTTTTTGTAATAATAATTTTTGGAGGCCATGGCTCTTTTCATGGTATGTTGTTTGCTGTAATCTCTTATTAATTATTCATGAAAGATTAAAAACATGTGAGGTGGGAAGAGAACAGGAAGTAATCTACAATATGGACTATCATTTTAAGTTGGTGAAAATGATATCATCGTCCATAAAAAAAATTAACTATTTAATAAACTTAATTACTACTTGTATAGTTTTGAAGGGATATAGAATCTTGGTGAATGATTTTTTTTAAAATAAAAATCCATGGAAAAGAAAACGTAATGACTAATAAGAAAAAATGAACAAAATCAAAAATCAAGAAGAAAAAATGAAATATAGACAATAACTCTAACAAGAATAATGAATGGGAACACAATTGATTGATTTGATTATAATTTCTTTCATTCATGCACAAATATTGGTACTATAACATATTTTTTATAAAGTTAACTACTATTCTTGGCAATTTAAATAATGAGTGAAATAATTCTACAATATTTCAACTATATAATAAATAATTCATTGAATGATAATATCATCATTCAAAAAAAATTGTTATTTAATATTATTGTGGAACTCACTAAAAATAGCTATTTTCAGATGATTCAAATAGTTTATGTACTTCTTTAATTAATTTAATCCAAGTTATTTTTATTTATTTTTAAAGAATAAAAAATATGAAAATGCCTCGAATGATTTGAGAGAGAATAAGTCGAGAAAGATGGAATTAAAAATTAAATAGAATTTCATAGATAGTAAATATTGATACTATAAAATATTTATCTAGAACAAATAATTATAATATCCATTTCACAATAACTTATAATAGTAACACGAAGTAGAATGAGAAGGACGAAATGATATCTTCTATGTTAGGATCTCTTCCTCCAGCTCAAGAAATCACTTGGATTCCCCATTCTCAATTCCCAGTTCCAAGGTCACAAAGGTAATTGAAATATCGATTGTTTTCAATGGTACATAGAATAAAAAAAACTAGAGGGATCTTTTAGCATCTGACGTATTATATTTTGAACCACAGTACTACACTCATCATTTAAACTGTTAGCGGAAAATTATTCAATTGTATTTCTGTTTTATTTTTTTTCTAATAATTTTAAAATATGAAGGATCCTGAAATAAATAATACAGAAAATGGACGTTAATGTGATGTTTCTTGAATAACTAATGAAAATTTTAAAGTATAGGTTAATGATAATTCTTCTTAATTCTATCGTGGAATGGAATTTGTAGAGACAAATTATTCAATGTTTAGGAATTCATTTATGTTCATATTTAATCATTTTCGTCACTTTTGTATCCATGATTTTATTATCATTATTATATTAGTTTGTATGTGAAACAACATGTTGTAATTATTTTTTAAATGGGATTTCAAAATTACTAGTTATAGCGGTTTTATAATTTGGGTTATCATTTTCTTTACAAATTTTAGATTCACTTGGTTTTGTGTACCTAGGGGATTCTTGGTGTGTCTAAAATCCACTAATAGTAGTTATATACATGAAAGTTTCCCTAGTATTGAATATTGTTATACTTGATAATTTACCTTTCTCCCTCTGATTCATGCCAATATCATGATGGACAATTTGAGTTTATCAATTTTTCATTCCTATATCAAATTGAATTTTATCATTATTGTATGGATATTGTTTTTTATTTAACTGATTCTGAATATTTTCATCTCATAATTACATTATAATCCTAATTTCATCATTTTTAAAGAAATGTTTTGGTCAATTTTCCCTTTTGAATTAGAACTTTCAACCATTGTTCGGTTTTTGTTAGGTCTTAATAGGTTGCTGCTGGAAACTAGGGGGTACTACAGTTCTCAAAACCCCATACTCCTTCTTGGAAAATGATGGGATAATTTATTTAAATTTGATTGTTTTAATTTTAAAATGTCTCATTGATTGGTAATATCCTAGGTTCATAACAAAAAATGACATTATCATGTTTTTGGGAAGGAATATCAATGATAGGGTTGAAAGAGTTTGAATGACCATACATTCCATAATGGCCGAATTTCTCCCGAAGTGGATTTTGATCATTTCCATTATAATAGTCAAAAAAATTGACTTAAACATGTTGAACATGATTATTATATTTCCTATCTATTTTTCATATCCTAGAATAATTATTTTTGGAATAATTTTCTTGTTTATTGAATATTTGTTTCAATTACATAGTAGTACTATTACAAATATCTCATCCAGAATCATGATCAACTAATGTTTGGTGATAATGGGTGAGGCCTCTGTAAATTGTTTCCATTAGAAAATATATCATGCATAGATGATTTTGAAATTTTATAAGAAGAAACCTAAATCTATTCCTTAACAAAAGGAATAGATCATCCCCATCTTGTAAAAATACTACTATCATATGCCTAATTTCAATGGTTATCCTTCGTGAATAAAATTTCATTAAAGAGGAATTGAAAATTCAATTACATGTATACAAAATAACATCACATAGCTATTTAATCATTTATCTATAATTTCCATTTATAAATAATGGTAAATATCTATGCTTTATAACTTCTTCAGTCAATCCAATCAAAATAAGTTGTTTTACCATAGATTAGAATTCTCTAATAAAGTCTAAATAGAATTCACTAGGAATCCCTTTGAAAGATTATAGATTGTAAAGATGAGATTTTTTGATCTCATAAATTCATGAAATAAGAGTGTTCCTAATAGAAAATGAATTACTGAACACTTTGGGTACCAAATGTTCTATAAGGGCCAATCTCTCTGCTAGCTCATTCTTAAGGGGTTACAGATTCAGATTCTAGTTTTGAAATTTTTTTATATTTTCCATAATTTCTTCCATTTTGTTTTTTCTTATAAATTTATGAATAGTGTTGTTTTATATACTAGATTAACAGTTTTAAATTTTTAGACCTTTATCTCGTGTGCATCAAGAAAAATATTTATGATTCAACTATCAACATGTTTCAGTTTTTAGAATAGTTTTATCTTTTTTTGATATATTTTTTAATATAATTTTTTTAACATATTATATTTTATATCAAATTTGGTTGAATATTTTTTCTTAGAAACATGAACCCTCCTAGAAATGGTGAATCCATTTCAACATTATATCAATAACTATGAAACAATTTAACTATTTATAATCCCTACTTACTTTTTCTATAGTGTTGAGTTGGTATATAACCTCAGATAAGGAATTGTTTAAATTAAATAAACAAGAAAAAAAGAAAATTTAATGAACAAAAAAAGAAACTAAATGATATAATCAATTAAGAATAAGTAGATATATATAGTAAAGTAGTCTAATAAGAATAATGAAAATGAACTCAATTGACTGATTTAATAAGTGTTACATCTAATATCATAAAAAATTTCAATGGAACTGAATTTACATTATGTTAACTTGTCCTGTAAAAACATTAACTACTAGGTAAAATAATTCTACAATATTTCAATTATATAATTAATCATTCATGGAATAATAAAATCATCTTTAAAAAATTATCAATTAATATTTTTTAGTACTCACTCAAACAATCAATTGTTATAATATTGCAAAAATTGAGGATATTCTTGAATATATTTAACTAGAAACAATTTTTTAATATTTTTAGAGAACAAAATATAATAAAACATTAGGAATGATTTGAGAGTGAATCATTCCATAAATAATGAATTAAAAATTATATAGTATGTTTTAACCAGTTAATCATGTTTCCATAAAATATTTATCAAGAAAACATAACCATAATTTCAATTTCAGAAAAATTCATAACAACAAAACCAAGATACAAGAGAAGGTTGGTATGGAATCTTCTCTATTGAGGATCTCTTCCCCTAGATCAAGTCCATATTTCACTACCTGGTCATCATATTCAATCTCATAATCCCACTCTCTAAAAAATATGTATCAAAATAATTATTGAGTCTTATTTTATATTTTTTCCTTTTCTATGACCTTAAATTTACTTTGAAATCACGAACCTAGTTTTCTCCACCCACATTACTATCTTCACTGTTAGTGAAATTTACCCTTATTATTCTTTCACTACTACATAAATCAAAAGATTCCTTAAAATAATTTCAAACTAATACATTGGAAATGAATTTACCTACTCACATGATTGCCCCTTCATGACATCACCATATTTCAATCGAACTCTCGAAAATTCCGTTTTTTAGGGATGAATTGTTTTCAACATTCTAGAAAGGTATTTCATCATCATGATTGCCATGAAAATGTGGGAAAACCCTTCCCAGTACAATTTATTGAACAAACATAAAATAAATAGGCAAAACAAAATTTAATAACAATGAAATGGGCTTGGAAATTACTCATCTACATTGTTGAGAATAGAAAAGAATATTGGGTTTGTTATCTTCAAAAAAAATTAGGCTCCAAACTATAGTTCTGTAGATTGAAAATATATCTTGAATAAAATTCATTATCAATGCTGGTTTCAATAGTACTCATAAATTCAAAACCTCGATTCATGAATACTTTGGTCTGAGATGACGTGGCAAGTTAATTTGGAAATTATCTTTCGAGAACTTCGATATAATGGTCCACAAATTGTTGAAAGGGGAGGTCACATATTGGTCTTCATAAAATCATCTCCATAGAATCAAAAAAATGGTAGAATGTCTTCCTCAACACACCAGATCTGGAGTTTTCATCACTCAACATGATTGGCTCATTGACCAATCATCGTAAAAGAATCTCGCTTTGGTAGGGTCTTATTGACTTTAAAAATCAGTCATTCTTCCTCCCCAAACAGGGATAAGGATTGATAAGTATTGATATCACAATATCAGATCTTCTTGCTCTATGGCATCGATAAAAAACTAGGATCATTATCGAAATCTTCTTTGGTGAATACTCTAGCCATCTTCTTGAAAGGAAAATAATAAAATAGGTTGGAACTTAAAATAGCTAGTCATCATATTCAACCGACCATCCATGCAATACATAATCACCCATACAAACAATGATTCCATGAGGAATTGGTTACGACATCCTCAATTAAATTTTGTTTTGGAACTCTCCTTCAAATCAGTTATACATAGGATAATATATTGATGGAGACATCAAACCATATTCATGTTTGGACAACATTTCAGATTCCTCCTAAAATAAATCAGCTTAATTTCTTTAGATATTAGTCATATACTTTAATTGGAAGCTTTATTTGTGTAGGACTAAAGACACAAGATCAAAAACATCATGAATATAACTATTCATTGATGGTAGGGTTTTTGGAAATATCATGAATATTTGGGTTTCAGCACGTATTTTGTTATCTTTGAAGATCTATAATCATGTCTATAGCCATCTTATCATTGGTTTGAGTAATTTAGGCTCAGACTCATATTTATTCACATAATTCCATTGCATAAGATAAATTAACTTTTGCAACCTTAATTTTTCTAACACATGAGGGTAAGAGAATCCAGATTTGATAGATGATTTTATCTCATCCCACAATTTATCTCAATTAGATATAGATTTTATAATTAAGTTCAAGTTACAAAATAATGACATTGAAGACAATTTAAAATTCTATTACATCAATTTTCAATTTATCTTACACCCTATCATATCCAAAAAATATAGATGATGAGAAAATAAAAATTAAATTATTAGTATTGAAGAAGAATAATTAAAACCAAAATAATTTATACACTAAAATAATTAATTAAAAAATACATTTAAAAGGAAAAGTTAAGATAAAATATAATAATTAATAAATTAATACAAATAAAAGAATAAGATAATCAACTAAAATAAAAACAATTAATTCTAAAACCTAAAATTAATATTTTCATACAATGTTAAATAAAAATAAACTAGACTCAACAAACTCATTATATTATCATATTAAATTAAAACGTTTATCAAAATAATCATTAATTCACTAATTATCAACAAAAAATCATAATACTAATATTAGTCACTTTAATACCGATGACACCATTACATATTAATTGAAAATTAAAAAAATATATTTGAAAAAATGTAAGAAGTATGAGTCAAATCAGTTGGTAAAACAAGAAAAATTATTTTTATATTCAATATTTTATTATATTTAAATCACACATCATATTTATTTGAACATTTATTGGGGTATTTTTACATAACTATCCTAAGAGTATCATGAATTTTATCCGAAATATTTTTAGAACCAATAATTAAACCCATATTGACTTTCACATCCATTCATGGAAACTACATTGTAGAGGTATAAAATGTTTCTAAATTTTGTTTATAATGAAGTATTTTAATTTATCTAAATAATAATCTAATTTAGTTTTTTAAAGTCATTATGTGTTGAATATTTTAGTATGGGTAGATTTGGATGTTTATGTAAAGGTATTATAAGAGGATCATTCATAGTGGTAGGTGTGTCCATGATATAAAATCAATGATATTTTATATTCAATAAATCTATTTTGATGAAATATCAATGATTATCAGAAGGAATATGATTAAAACGTTTTTTACTAGTAGATATGGGTTTTAGAAAAATAGGGTTTTATATAATGTAAAAAAGAGTGAGAATCATGGTCTTTCTATAATATGAAAATGATATTATTGATAAATAAAGGATATGGTAGAGTCAATACTTTGGAAATGTGTGGAATGGGTAATGGAAATTATTGTTAATTTAAAATGGAATGATAATTAGAAAGACATAAAAAGAAGGAATGGAAAATAATAGATCAGTTGTAACTTTTTGGGAATGATTAGATTCATCAAGGGAGGGAATTATGAATTTCACAGGTTATGTGATCATTTTTTTCTATTATAGATAGTAGGATAATCGAAAAAAGGAATTGGAAGGATAAGTAGTAGGTAATGTTAGAGGGTTATAAATGTATGGTATTTAAACTTTTTATGGGTTTCTAAGGAAAGGGTAGGATCCTTAATATATAGTTATGAAGGTTTAACTTATATATATATATATATATTATTTTGTATGAAGGAAATTTTTGTCAAGGGATTTATTTTTTCCTATACTCAGTAATGATGTTTTCGGGATTAATTCCACTTCTTCTTCATGAATATAATATTAATATTGATATTTTTTTTACTATCAATAGGTAAGATATATTAATGAATATAATACTCATTAAGATCTATATCTTCACAATTTTTAGGGGAAACAACAAAAAGTAGATTATTTATGGATTATTTAATTTCTGTTATAATTGAGTTATAATCCATCGTAATGTGGGAGCATTTTCCCTAATTGTTTATGATAAATTAAAATTTCTATTGAAAAGATTATTTTACATATATTATTATCATTAATGGGTTTTATTATTATAGTTGTATGTTGTTATATCGAAAAATTCATATGTTTGTGAAGGATAAAAAATATTATTTGAGAAATGAGAGTACCATATTATATAACCATTAACATGAACTTGTAGGTGAATATGAATTAAATATAACCACATATTATTTTCATTTCCCTGAATATAAATATATTAACCTAAAATTATATTATGTTGAAATAATATAACATTAATAAATCAATATAATATTTTCAAGGAAAAATTCAATTTATATGAATTTGAAGATAATGTGGTAATATTAATTAAGAGATATTGTAATATAGGCCAAATTAAATTAGCTAAAAAACATATTAATTTCATCGTTTTTTATGAGTTATACTCACTGGGAATAATTTTTTATGCATTCCATTATTAGACATTAATTATTACTCCATGATGGTTGGTGATGGAATCTCACGAAATACCGAGGCCTTTACCAATAATGAGGGTGGTTATGAATATTATTTAAGATAAGGTATGAGACATATTAGTGGAAAATAATTCTTAGATAAGAAAAGGATGATAAGGTAACAGGTTTTCATTTGATTTCTCTAATTATTAATGAGATATTACTATCATATGAGTATAATAGTATGATTTTTATGAACCTATAAATTAGTATTCCACACCGAACATTCATTCATAAAAAATCATATTCATGTTAATCTGTCATTTTTTTAGAGGAATATAACTAAAAAAGGATGAGTATAATGATGAATATTCCAAGGTTAAATAGTTCAAAAAAGATCATGGAATATGAAAAAATTGATATTTATGAATATAATGACTCCTTGGGAATAAATTATTCTAAAAGAGATGAAGGGATCAGGTTCATTATCAATTTTGAATGTTATATATTATCATGTATGTTCAATAACATCAAACAAAATGTTTTATCAAAATTATATTACTTAAACTAAAATATTAAGGAAACATGTTAATTTGATATAAATATAATTTATATGATGGTTTAGAAAGTGAAACAAAATATAATAAATAAATTTATATAATACATAATTTTTAAATAAAATTGAGATACTAATATTACCTACATTGGTTAGAAAAGATTATATAATTTTATGAAGAGTTATGAATAATCGAGGGATGATTATGTTCTATTTTTTTTGAGGGATTCATTATTAAGATATTTTCTAGTAGGTGTTATAACGGTATCATTTTATATGGATATTTTTTATAGAGAGTAATTTGAATGAAATTATTTTCTTTATTTGTCAAGTGTTTTTTGTTTTATGTGAGAGATTATCATTGAATTCATTACGGTTATCTGAATTTTAGTATATGAATTTTTATTTGATAATATAAACTCTCACAGTTTAAAATGGTTTAAACAAGATTTAATGACTTGACCATCTATTTTTATTTATAAATAAGTGTTATCTACTTTTTATTAGTCATAATAGAGAATGTGACGTTGAATATTGATTTTATTGGTGATTGAGTGATGTATTATATTTTTATATTATGAATTTTCACTTTTTCTATCATAATGAATTGATATGTGAATATAAGTGAAACCAATATCAGAATATATATGTTTTATCCAATGATAATAAAATAAAAATATCTAGGTTTCATGTATTTTTCCTTAATATTGAAGAGTTAAACAATGCATTTTTTGTAACACTCCTAAATTCTAAAGTATAACATTGTATTCAATAGAGTGTATGATATGAAACACCAAACACATAAGGGTATATAATATCTGAAGACTCTACTATATATTTAGTATTTTAAATTAATTCAACAAATGACATTTCTTGTAATTCATGAAATATAGAGTTATCTTTTGTTACACGCAAGAGGACCTTCCTTGATAGCTTTTTTTATACACAAGATATACGTTCCTCAATAGCTTGTATTACAGGTATGACCGAGTTTCACCAAATAATAGTGTATTTTTAAAATATTATTATTTAATATAATATAATATAAACTAGCAATTAAAATAGTTGTTATGAAAAGTAACAAATAGATTATAAAATTATGATTTACAAAAATATAAAATGAATTCATTGGATAATAATTAATGGGAAACGAAAATAAGAACTAATTGGATAAAAAAAGATATATTATTATTTTTATACTTCCAAAAATGTTTTACCATAATATAAGTAAATAATTAAAAATATAGATTTATTTTAATGAAAACTATATTTTATATATTCAATAAAATATTTTTTATATTTATCCATTAGTTTTGTTGTTCATAAGATAATAACAACCCTATTTCACACATTTAAAACTATATTTTTATAATGATAATTTTACCACCTATTAGTGGAGAAAAATTTTTAAATATCAATTTTTAAACTATTAAAAATTTAATTTGATAAGAAAAACTTTATTATTTAATTCCTTATCTCAAAATTTATGTGAGGTTAAATCCTATTTATTTTATGAGAATCATCATTTTTTATAAATAGTAAACAATACACTATTTGAGCTAAAAACTATATTTTCAATTAAATAATTATGAAAGTAAAATAATATTTTAAAAGTTTTATATATCCTCATTATAACAATAATAAATATTTTAATAAAATAAATTTTATTAGAATCAATTTGACATTTAAAATAAATATAAAAACGAAAAAATCTTTTGAACAATTTTCTACTAAAACTAGTTAAATTGTATGCCTGTGAGATTAAAATTAATTTCACTCTTTCTTCTTCAGTGATTTGAATTAAAAAAATGGAAATAAAAAATTTTAATCAGGAATATATTTTTATTCTAATAAGTTCAACTTAATTTTTGACCAAAATGATTAGTGAATGTGATTAAAATTAATTATAGTGATGAAGGTGTAATTAGGCTTAAAAATGGACTAAACTGTATATTTAAGGCCCCAAATGACCAATACACTTGTCCAAAACACATTTGATGTCCATAATAAAACCAAGAACTACAAAGTATTTATTTTGGATGTTTTTTATTACATTTTAAAAGTATTAACATGTGTAAACCTAACTTGTTTCCAAAAATTCCAAGTGTGTCCTCTTCCTTCCCTATAAAGGCCACCACCTACCCACCTTCCTAACACCTCTATAAACTCATTGAATCATCCAAACTATACCCACATAGTCTCCCAATTTATATTCCCTATACATTAAAGTATCCATTTTTGAGGTAATCCACCTAAGTAATCATTTTGGCACAAACCAACTGGAGTTACCCGAATAAGAGTTGACGTCTTCTCTAAATCATTTTAGTTTCATTTCCATTATCAAACACCTATAATATTTTTATTATATTATTACAAAATTTAAAGAGTATCCTAAATATACTAGGATTTTTTCATGATAATATTACTACCTACACAGACACACGCATCCATCTAATTGGTAACAAACATAATATTTCTGTGTATAGTGAACTAATGCCACATAAAACAATGATTGTTCAATTATCCATTACCACCTATCATGGTTTCTATTATGATGGAGAATATATTTATATATGTTATATATATTATTTATAATGTATTTATTCTTCTTAAATTTTTATTTTGAAAATACCTTTAGGATTTCCATCATGTAGAAATACTATAATTTTGTTTGAGGAAGTGTAGACTATAGCTCCCTCAACGCGATACGACTCATTCATGCCATTCATTGAACTTATAAAGGATGATTTTAAAAATACATTGTAACATATATAAAATATATATTCTAATAGAATTATTATATACATATTTATAATTTAACATTCATTATTTTAACACAACAGAGAAATTAAAGTAGCATTCATGCATACGTACGACTTACAATCACCATGAATGGTGAAATTCATTAATAGTCTACAAATATAATATACAACTATAAATAAAAATATATTAGAGATTAATATCATGTTTTAAATTATGTATATTATGAAAAAATGATAAATTTGATAATAACAACATATAAAAATTTAAATCAAACTTGATGAACTAGGCGATTAACACCTGAAATATTCAAAATAATGAAAGAGTGTTAACAAACGAGTAAAAATATATTATAAGAAATTTATATATGTTATTATAAACATGATTATGGTTATTATATATGTTGGTAACAAATTTCAATCCTCCATATCGTTGGATAAATACCAAGAAACAAAAAAGACGATTAAGGTAAGGGACTCTTGTCTCGTTTTTCTCTCAATGTGGCATACTTTATTAGTTTGCACCTAATTTTTTATATATAGTTTATATACTACGAAATTGAATTGTAATATCATGAATTATTTTATCTTATTAGTACTTATATTTTGCAATTGATTATTATTACTTTTGGTTTATTTGATTAAAATTTATGGGATTCTCCTCTTACCTTTTACATATGTGAGGTAAATGTCATGTTACCACTTATATCTTTTGTGTGGTTTATCTACTGACCCTATCAGTATATTTTATCATTGATACTATTAAATTCATGGAATTTAATTATTTAATTTAATATTATTACATCATTATATTTATGATTTAAAATTCATCATGGTGGTTTGAGATACTTTGGAATGTTTAATGATTATTTTACACAACTATATCTTTAATGATATTTTATCAGAATATATATTTGGTAAAATTATATAAAAATTGTTGAATAATCCCTTTAATTATTCTATTATTATTCATGAAAATTTTCAATATTATTACCATTCTTAAATTTTTTGATACTCAAATTTTTGTAGAATTTCTTTTTCAGAAAACATAACATTATTTCTATCTTTAGTCGAAGAACCAGTTTTCTTCTAAAAACCATGACTTATTAAAATGATTTTCAAGATTTTTTTAAAAATTATTTTTTAAGTATATTTTATCCCTTTTTTCAATTACCAATTTTTTCAAAGGAATCTTCTTGTCACATCTCGAATGAGGCATTTTCCAAACATTTTCCGTACGAATAGACTATTCTTTTTACCTCATACGACTTGTGTGGATTTATCCACCATAATTCCTAGGAATATTAATTTTCATGTATTAAATGTCTTATTTAAATAAAATGTTTTAAAATGGTATTTTATATAAAAAATAATTTCAAATGGTGTTTCAAAATCAAAGGATATTTTCCACATAAATATTCTTAAAAGTTATTATTTTATTTCATCAATGAAAACAAACGTGTATTTTTACTAATAATGGGAATTTTTTGTTGATATCATCCTTAGTATTACTATGAATTTTTTATGATTTATTTGTCCATGGATTATATTCACATTCACTTACCTAGATTATTTTTACCCCTTGATATAAAAAATTTCATATGATCAATGAGAATTGAATTTATCCTAATTATACATACCATTTATAATGGATATTACATTTGCGTAAACTATATTCAATATTACGTATAGTGTTTATATATGGAATCATTGATAAATAAATATTTCTCATTCAATACAATTAATTGATCAGGAAAATTAGTTATTTTTATTATTTAATATGAGGAATGTTTTTTACTGACAATAATGGGTGGAGCCTGTACATTATATAGCTCTTTGATGCATCGATAGGTTCTCGAGAGATAAATAGATTCATAAATGTGTTTCTAACATTATTTTTAATCATTTATGTTAAAAGACTTATTGGTAATATTTTTTTTCTGTGCCTTAGATATGGTTTCCAATAATTTAGCATTTTCTTTATACTAGGTTCGGTTATAATTCATCTATGAGATTTTGTGTCGAAATATATATGGATATAGTAAATTTCAGTTCATTGATTAAATGGAATGTGGTTTAGTTTCGTAAAATTAAATACTTATTTTTCCTTATTGAGTAATTTTAATGGAATGTATTTTCTGTTATTTCCATTCCATTGTGTTTATGTACATCAATTCAAGTTATTGATTGCATGGAATGTGTGTTAATTTAATTACTTTTCCATTTTACTATTCTTATTGATTAATTATGGGTTCTGATATATTTTTCCCTTATTGAGAATTTGAGGTCACTATTATTATGTTTTTTCACTAGGAAACAAATAAAAGTAAGATGAAAGATATAAAGGACATACTAGATGCATTAGAGTTATCCTATAAGCTATTTTTTAGAAAGAATAAAGATGAAAAAAATTATATTGTAATTAGTGTTGTCATTTTCAATAAAATAATAATTTATGTATTTAGTTTTCCCAGACTACTAACATGATATGTCCTTGAGGGATTGATGCCTTATAATATTTCCAGTGAAATTGTTAGCGGACACCGAATCTGGGATTATGGGTTTTTGTCTCTAGAGTTTGTATTAATGAAAGATTAGTAGAATCCTTGGGAAGTAGATTTAAGAAAACACATGTCAAGTATCAAAACATAACGGTAAAATTTCAGGATAAGCATATAAGAACACTTAAGTGTTTTGGTAATGTATAGATTATGTGGATCTTCTTAGAATTATATCCATGTTTGTAAAATACATGTGTATGTGGTTCTGAAGCATATATACCTAAGAGTAATAACTCTGTGAAGGTTTTATGATCCTTACTCTGGGTAAGTTGGTATTTGACAATGTGCCTTACAGCACACTTGGTTTGACACTCTTAGGGGGTAAGCTTAGGATTATCAATTTTTCTTTACAATACACTATAATGTATTTTGACAATGAATAATATAGGTTATACCTAAGGAGTTATAGATTGATAATAATGTATCTTGAATTAGAAATCATTTTAAGGATATTGTGGATAAACCCTAGATAAAGGAAGGACCTATGTGGAAATAATAAGATGAAGTATTTATATATTAAGGTTCTATTAATTTTTTTTGTCAAATGAATATTTAGTGATTAAACTTAATTCAAGGATTTACATCATATTTATTTTAAAATTTATATTAATTTGGTTTTAGAAAAGGAAAACATGTATGTCAGGTGGGAACCAATCAAATCCTTCATAGTTGCTGGTCTTGAACCCAAGACCAAAGGAGGATAAGGGCTTCATGGGAACAACTATCATACAAAATATCATAGTTAAAGTTTCAATTTTTTAGTTAAAAAATTTGAAACATAAATGTTATTAATGAAAAAAATATATTACTTCTTAGGATTAGAGATTAATTTATTAAAGTTATTGTTATTATAAGAGAGTTAATGACAAATAGAATAACTTTTCACTCTTTTATAGGCATTATGATCCTTTAAAAGTTTATTTGTTTCTTCTAACATTAATATTAATTTTTATAAATTCATTTTATTATGAAATTCCTAAATTATAAGTTCATCGAAGAACAACTAAAGGTTATTATTTTTCACATGATATTGAAACCTTTCTATCATGGATATTTCTTTATATTCAAGGCCATTTAATGAATTTCCCAACAATAAGAAAATTAATTAGAAATAAAATAATTTCTTAATACCATAATTTCTTGTGAATTGATGGTCTCTTAAATCTTCATGGATTTATGGCTTTAAGGCCCTCAAATTACTATTGGTCATTAAATTATTTGTGATTGATAACCTCATTCCACCCAAAAAATATTTACTCTTTTTCTCCAAGTTTGTGTCTCTGCATTTCAATAATTATCCCATACAAAGAAACCTAGGTACATTGTATTTCAAGTGACCCCTTTACTTCGTAATCTATATTTTTTAGAGGATGTTTTACAAGACCTTATAACAAATTGGGATTTCAAACAGATAAAGTATCAAACAATCTATCACCATGATTGAGTATAAATTAAAAGGACACAACTTAATTAATGTGGCAAGAATGTAAAACCTTGAAATTATAAAGTAAAAAATTTATTTTCAATACTTGGTATGACATTCAACAGAAAACACACAAGGGAATAAAATATCCCAAGTTTGTACTATATATTTACTATTTTAAACAAATTCATCACATGATATTTATTATAATGCACACAACACTGAGTTAGCTTGAATTACATGCAAGAGGGACCTTCTTCAATAGCTTTTGTTACATACTAGAGAGACCATCCTTGATAGCTTGTGTTACATGCAAGATCAAGTTTCACTAGAAAACAATGTATAATTAAAATATTATTATTTAATATAATATGATACAAACTAGCCATTAAATTAGTTTTTATGAATATTAATAACCAAATTATAATAATTAGGTTTTAGACCAATATAAAATGAACCCATTAGTCAAATATTAATTATAAAACAAAAGAAGAACCAATTGGATATGAAAGAAGATATCATCATTTTTATGCCTAAAAATGAGTTTTACCTTAACAAAAATAACTAATTAAAATTAGTGAATGATATTATAGAAACATATATATTATATATTAAATGAAATATTTTTTATATTTATCAATATGGTTTGATACGCATTAGATAAGAATACCCCTTATTCCACACATAAAAAACTATATTTTTATAAAGGTAATATTACCATCATTTAATAGAAAAACTATTTAAAATCATAATTTTGACACTATTATAAATATAATTTCATTAATTAAAATTCATTATTTAATTAATAATTTAAAAATTATCATAGTTTTCATTTTTTTATTTTTCTGAGAAAAATCATTTTTTATGAATAGTAAAAAATACTGTACTTTGGTTTAAAACTACATTTTTGTTAAAATAATTACTAATTATGAATTATATTTTAATTTTTTTATAATGTAAAATAATTATAACAATACCTAAATTAATAAAATCATTTTATTACAATTAATTTCCAATTGAAATTGAATATTAAAACTCAAAAATCTTTTGAACATTTTTCTACAAAAACTTGTTAAACTATTTATCATTAAGATTAGCATTAAAATTAGTTTTGTTGCTTATGTGATTTAAATTTAAATAAATATACAAAAAGAGTTGTAATCATGATGATATTTTTAATCTAATATGATTGACATAATATATTACCCAAATGATCACTGAAAGGGATTAAAATTAATTAAAATGATTAATGTGTAATTGAGCTTAAAAGTTGATTAACCTATATTTAATGATCCAAATGGACTAGAAACTTGTCCAACACCCATTTAGTATCCATAAATCATTCATGAACCTTAAATTATTGATATTATTTTATTTTTTATGACTTATTTTAGGCATGAACATGTGTACACCTAACTTGTTTACAAAAATTCCAAGTGAGTCTTTTTTATTCCATAAAAAATTGTACCACCTCTTCCCCTTCCTCACAATTATCAAGCCACATTGGCTCATAAAATCTATACCAAATTAGACTCCCAAAATCCATCCACTATTCTTGGAAGCCTCCCTTTGGGCAGGAATCCAACTAAGGAATAATTTTGGCACAAACCAAAAGTAGTTACTTGATTAATAGGTAACGTCTTCTCTAAATATTTTTAGTTTAATTTCCATTATCCAACCACTATAGTATTAAAATTCTTAGATTAAACAAAAAAAATAGTATCATAAATATAATGGGATATTTTATGTTAATATTTATAACTATAATTAAACACACCTCCATCTAATGGGTAACCGATATACTGTTTCATTGTGTGAAAAAATAATGCCTCATGAAACAAGGATTGTTTAATTTTCCATTAATACCTCTAGCGGTGTCCATTATGATAAAAAATGTATTTATATATGATATATATGTTATGTATAATGTCTTTATGAATTTGTAATTATTATTTACAACATCCCATTATTATTTCCATCATTTATATATTTGATAATTTTGTTTGAGGAAGTGTGGACTACTGCCCCTCATATGGATATGACTCATTCATGCCATACGTGGAACGTACAAAAGATAGTTTTAATAAACCTATGTAACATATATAACATATATATGATAATTAAATCATAATATACATATGTATCATTTATTTGTTGTTATTTAAATATGATAATGAAATGAATTTGGCATTCATGTGTACATATGTATTATCGTCTACATGAATGAAGCCCTTCATTTATAATACCCAAATATTATATACAACTATAAATAATTATATTTTGGATGTTAAAATCATTGTTTAAATAATATATATGATGATACCGTGGTAAATTTGATAATAACAAAAAAATAACATGTTAAAAAGAACTAGAAAAACTGGGAAATTAACACCCCAAAATAGTAAAAATAATGAAAGAGTGTTAACAAATGGGTAATAAATTATTGTAATGGGTTAATATATGATATTATAAACATTATTATAGTTTTTATATATGTTGCTAACATATTTTAAACCAACATACTAGAGGATAAGCGATGTTCTAAAGGATATAATAACAACTAAGAATGGGGTGGGGGCTTAAATCATTTTTCACTTTTATAATGTTAAATTTATTTCAAAACATAACCCCTTAAAACCTGTTAATATATATATATATATAATTTAATTAAAAAATAATTAAGGTAATAGTAATAAATAATATAAATCACAATAAATTTACATGTTTCAGCCTTAGTGTGAGAACCTATAACTTTTCCATAGCCACTCCTATGGGTCTATAGAAATCCACTATTAAGAAGAACTGAATACATTTTTTCCAACTCCCATTAGAAACCATCTATATTTTTAAAAGAATCATTATATCAACTCCCAAAAGTTTAAAATGTTTTTTATTAAAAAATTGTTCCAATCAAAAGAATAAAGTCTTTTTTGAATCTTCTCCATATTTTTTTAGTCTGAATCCTCATTCTGATTTATCGAGATCTGCTTTTTGCTTAATACAATAATGTTGGATTCTAGATGAAATTTTTTTAATACAATTATGATGGATCTAATTCTCTCAACACTATTATACTATATCCAATTTAATAAATACAATAATTATAGATTTTATTTCCAAAAGATGACAATACTGGGTTTGATTTCTTCCAAATGAAAATGCTGGTTCTGATTCTCTGAATATGATTAACTCACTCTCAATATTCAAAACTAAAATTATGATTGAATTATCAATTCAATAATTCTCAAATTATATGGGAACACTCACTTTTATATTCTCCAACGCTACACATTTTTTACATGTATTAAAGTCAATAATTGAAGATTGATTTAAGTATTTATAGGAAACTCAGAAAGAAATAGAGGAAAAAATGGAAACATTCCATGCTTCCTCAAATCTAAAAATATTTGGAAATATATAACATTTAAAACATCAAATTTTTGTTATTCAAACCTACTTAAAATTTTATAATATTAATACCAAATTAAAATTAATGTTTGAAAAATTCAATTCATTATACCTTTCACAGATCATTACGATCTATTTTTTCTCAACTCATTACCATATTTTGATTGACCTGGATACGATTATCAGTATCCCTTCCTCTTTCCATATGGTTCTGATCAATCTAGGTATGATCATTTTACTCTTTATTCTGAGTATATCCATCCTAGGTTCAAATGGGTTTTATGCTTCAGATGGATAATCATACACTATAGTACCTGATGATGATCGACCTTAATAAGAAGTAAATCTAATTAAGATGGAATTATCATTACAATAAAATTCTCATTATGATAAAATTCTCATTATGATAGAATTATCATTATCTTGAAATTCCCATTATGATGGAAATATTTACTCTTCAATTTTGAATTTCATAAAAAATTTCCACCATTTATATAAAAGATTTTATAATGAATGTTTTCATTATTTGTGAGAACTTATTGATCAATAATGCATTGTTTGATTTTTTAAGAAAGTATACAAAATTTTTAACTCATCAATACAATTTATTCATTGAATAATCTTTAGAAACATCATTCATTCTCTAATTATTTTGAATTCAATTATTTTTAATGTCATGTTGATGGACCTTAATACAATTCTCTATAATTGGTTCTTCCAGATCTGATTCTTCTAAATACGGGAAAAATATTTCTCCCACTTTTTTGGATCTTATCATTTAGTATTCATAAAAAAAATCATTATAATGAATAAAAATATGATTCATGGAATATAGAAACTTTCATTTATGAATTTATTTTATTGTCAAAAAACAAAAAACATTGTTAAAAAACACAACAATGGTTATCAAATCCCCCATTTAGTTTTGTTTTTGAAAACACTAGTTAACAAATTTTTAAACTCTCATAATTTTTCACAACTCATCCATTGTTAACAACTCATGTTTTTCGAATTTTATCAAAAAATATCTTTTCTCAAAATAGAGTGTTTGGACACCACATTACTAGATAAGGTAACATTTTTAAAGGAATTCAATCCCACAGAGATAAGAAAATTTTGCATCCATGTAATGATAAACTCTCATAACTTTTATTTTTAGACATTCATTATCTTCAATTAATTATTTATTTGCACACATTGTTTTTTAAATTTCATTCTCTCTACCATTTTCTTATTAATACAACTTTTAATTAATGAAAGAAAGACAAGTAAGACATCTTACAAAGTACAAATTTCTTACTTTTTCTTCACCTTTGTGAACCTAATCCAGTGAATAGTAGGGGTTTATTTATTATGATGTTTAAGAAGACATGGGAGAAGAATAAACATGAAGTTTCATCCTCAATTAAACAAATAGTTCCTTCAACATTTATTTATTTAATGATATCAGCAATAAGATAATTTTTTGAAATGTTTTCCAGGAAAACATCCCCACCAAAAACTTTCTATTTTATAATGAAAATATTTATTTCAAAATGATTTTTTCTGGAATGTTGGTCAATATTATTAGAAAGATCAATTGAAATATTATTATCACAATGTTTGTTTAATGGTTTAGAAACTTCTACTTTCAAATATTCTAGATGAACATTCCTCTACAACATTTGAGTACAATCTTGAGAAGCTACAACATATTCTGACTCAGCTGTGCTCAATGTTATGCAAATTTGTTTCTTACTATGAAAACATACACAACATTCAACCAATAAAAATGTTCCTATCGAGGTTGATATTCTATCATTACAACCTCCTACACAATTAGCATCAGTATAACCATGAAACATCATATCAATATTTCATTCTTATAACAAGCGTGGTAATAATTTTCCTTTTACATATCTCATAATCCTCTTTTCTTCCATCATATATGATTATTTCAGAAAACATTGATACTTATCACATAATGTCACAACATTAAAAATATCATGCCTTAATTCTATAAGTTAAAGTAGACATCATATTAGCTTCCAAATGTCTTTGAGATTCACACTTATTATAGATTCATCTTTTCTAAACTACGTGCTCACAAAAATAGGAGTTGAAACTTATTTGGATTCAGATATCAAAAACTTTTTTAATAATTCCCTAGAATACTATTCCTGCAATAATAAAATATAATTTTGTATTTTATAAACTTTTAGGACAAGTAAGAAAGTTAATTCTCCCAATGTTTACATTTCTAAACCATTCTTCATTTATTTAGAAAATTCTTCACAATCCATTTATTCATCCCCAAAAAAATTATATCATTCAAATAAATAATTAAAATTAATGTTATGATGTCAACACCATTCACATATAAGTGGATATCATCTTTTACTTTTGTTAATTTCATCATTCTCAAAAAATTATCAAGCTTTAAATACTAAGAATGTGGGTCTTGTTTCATCCCATACAAATCATTCTGCAATTTAAAAACATTTATTGTCATCCTCATCAAGTAGAAACCCACACGGTTCCTCAATGTAAACTTTTTCCTCAATTTCACTATTTAAGAAATCTTACTTTACATTCATATGACAACCTTTGTAATTTTGATGAGAAACAACTACAAGAAAAATTTGATTATTTTTTAGCCATGCAATGGGGGAAAATGATTCATCAAAATCCATACATTCCAATTATTAATAACATTTAAAAATAAGTATTGCTTTGTTTATTTAGACCTCTCCATGCTCATTCCTTTTGTTTCTAAAATCCTTCTTAGTTCTGATAAAATTTTTATTTATTGTCCTTGGAAAAATTTCCCATGTTTCATTATTATTAATTTGATCCAACTGTCCATTCATAGCATTCAACTATTATTTACGTTGAATATAATCTAAAATTGATGTTTGTTAAATTTTTTAGATAAGTAAATTATGATGTTCAAATCTCCACCTCCTTATGGTCTGAACATGAGCCTTCTGATTCCAAATAATTTTTCACATTAAATATATTTTTGTAAGTTAAGAAACTCAAGGTTTCTCTCATAGAATTTATTTTCTCACCAGATGAATCATCTGAATCTTGATGTGTATATTTTGGATAATATTCACTATTATTAGAAACATCCAATGTATCCACCTCAACATTATCAATTACATTTGTTAAGGAACCTTGATTTTCAATTACATACACATCATATTAGTATACTAACATTTTTAAATGTTTGTTCCTTCATTTTTAAATTTTTATATTTGGTAAATAACCCACGAATTTTTCTTATCTTTCTCATCAGACATTCCATAATCTGGATTTTTGATATTGAGAAAACATGGACTTCCAAAAACCATGAATTATCTTAATGATGGTTTTTTGTTATACCATATTTCATAAGAAGTCATTTTGGTTTTTTGGTGTAACACCCCATGAAATTATAAATAGAATTTTTTATGTGTGGATTTATTTAATAATTGTAATTAAAATCATTCCATTTATTTGAAATAAATTAAACATGACACTTATTATTTGTTTAAAAAAACATTTTAATAATTAAGGGTGAAAAATTTTTATATGAAAACCATTATTATTATTATTAAGATAATATATTTTATAAATTTATGAAAAATCTATTATGTTATAATTTTATAAAATTTTTAAATTATAAATATATTTAATTAGTTTATTAAAAATAGACACTTTTGTGCGTGTTAAAAAATGTTTTAATAACTTTTTTTAATGAAAAACGAATATATATATATATATATCTAAAATTTACACATATGTTTAGATATATATATATATTTATTTATTTAATATATATGATTTTTTTTAATGAAGATTTAAATATGTAAAATACAAACAAGTTGTTTTTTTGGTTTGATAAAAAATGAATATATATTAAGAAAAATCATTACATTGGTTTTATTAAATAAAATTGATATGTTTTGTTTCTTAAAAAGTGTAACGTGTCATAAGTGAAGAATAAAAACAATTTTAAAAAATATATATATATATATATATATAATGATGCAAGTGGCGTGACTTTTTTAGAGAAAAAGACAAAAAGTGGGGAAAAAGTTTGATGTAATAATTGACCCATGTAAGATGAGCAAAAAAGAATAATAAAAATAATTTAATCTTATATATTTTATAAATCCTTATATTATACAATACATGTATAAAGTTTTCTATAATTTTTGTGCCATTATATATTTTAATCATTTTTTATGTATTAATCATTTTATATGATTCATTATCTATATTACATTAATCAAGTTTGATTGTCAATCCCCATATAATTTATCTACTGCATTAGATCAATTAATATAATACAAAATTATATATTATTTTCAATCATTTCCTGAACAGCAATGTAAACACCTATAATAACCATTCTTCTTGTCATAAAATAAAAAGTTCAAGCTTGTGAAACGAAGAATGGGTTGAAGTGCCTTCTGTGAAGATGATGAAGGGAATCTATTTTTAGGTAATGGCTTCCGTAATTTCATAATTATTTTGTAAGGGACTGTCTTCTCTTTATCAATTTATGTTTAAGATTATTTATTTCTAAGGGAATTTTATTTATCTATTGCAAGATATACTCTCTATTGTTTTTGGATTCCATGATATAATCTCTTTCTTATGGTTTTTCATTAAGGGAAATTAATTTATTTATTTCAATGTTATACTCTATTTTCTGGTTTTGTGGACAGGTGAAAATTATATTTTTCAATTATGGGTTTTCATTTCAAATGAGGTAGATTTTTTTAAGTTGAGTTTTGCACTGCATATGCCCACAACTCTGATTTCTCTCACACTTTCTGTTTGATACTATGCATTATATCAATGTTTTTAATAAAATTTCATATTAATTCTTCCAATCAATAATTTCTTTTATCAATGTCCTGCAACACCATATGTAATAAATCTGCGAGGATAGTGATGTAAATTCAATGCCGATATGCATGTATATATATATTTATTATATATATATGGATGAAATGGTTATTATAATTTTTATAATTTTACTGACAGTTTCTCATTATGTTTCTAAAAAAATGTTCATATCATATCATCACGTTTTGTTAACATTATGGACGTCGCATCTGCATATAAACATGGTCATACGATTATGCACATCATCGACACTGATTTCATTATAATAAACTCATGGTTTCAATTTTATGATTTAATTCCAAAATAAAAAGTACATGTATATTATTAAAAAAATATTATTTAATATGTTCCCTTTTCCAATTTGTAATATTAAAAAGTTTGATAGTCCATGCAAAGCCTATGTGGTAGAATATTTGGTTGTAGCCAAAAATGAAAGTGATGCAATGGATGTTTAGGCATTTTATACATAGAGATATACATATATATATATATATATCATTATGAAAGTGAATTTTAAAGCAATGACATGTTTTCAAAATAGAAAACTCCAGTGAAAATATATAAGTAAGTAAAGAAAGCTTAAAATGTTTTGGAAAACTCAGCTCTTGACCGTTGTAAATAGGAGGGCATTGGGGAGTGAACCCATCCTTCTCTAAGTGGGTAGGCCCAGACAGCCTTCAATGATTAAAGCGACCTTAGCATGATGTTTTGTTTTTAGAATCTTGGGCATTGGTTTCACAAAAACACTGGATTATTTTCCTGAAATTTTAAACGTAATTATTTTGTAGAATGATATGGTAAGTAATTTAAAACTATATTTATTGAAATTATTTTCAAAAATAATGTTTTAGAAAGGATTTATCTAAGGTTTTAAAACCCCTTAAAGAGTATATTTTGTGATCACCCTTCGTTTTAAATATTTGTTTACAGGTCTAGCGGAGTTTTCTGAAGGTGATCGCTTCGTTTACAGAGTTAGCGCATGTCGTGTCTTTTTTTCTTTGTTTTTATTTTACTAAAACTCTAATAAATTGTATGATTGTATCTATTCTCATGAACCTAAATAGGTAAAATGTCCTCTTCTAAGTAATGACTAAGGCTGAGTCCTTATATTTGGTATATACAAGCATATATTTTGAACACGTACAATAGTACAAATAACTTATCTATATTTTAAAAAAAAATTGTATATGCTAACATACATCTTCCCATTTCTACTAAGCTTATATTATTATTTTTGTACTACTAAACTTTTTTATGGAGTAAAGAAAACACTATACTGATGTTTGATAATATGTTTTCTTAGATAAGATTCAAAATTAATTATTGTGAATTTGATACCATTATTTGTTCATAGATTCATTATAGAAACCTCAAATTCTTTCCCAACATATTTTCTAATGAATTTGGACATTTCAAAAGCCTTTGAATTATGCTTCATGAACATGATATTTTTCATACGAGTGAGATCATCAATAAAAGTGATAAAGTTCCAGTCTCTTTTTGATTATTGATGTCTCATTGGTCCACATAAATCAGAATAAATAAGCTCAAGTGGTATGGTATATTGAATATCAACAATTTTATGACTTTTATTAGTCATCTTTACATTCTAGAAAGTTACAAAAAAACAATCATCTCTTTTTTTCCACTATGGAAAACTCCAGACAACATCAATATTAGAAAGTTTAGTCATGTTTTTCTTCCCAAGGTGTTCAAGTAATCATTTCCACAACATTTGTTTTATATTCATCACTCATGTAATAGGAGTTATTGAATTCTATTAATTTAATGACATTTTGACTAGTTCTTTCTCCTTTTATAATTTCTTTTCCATATTTCACACTTTTAATGATACATTAATCCTTTATGAAGATTATATATTCTTTATTATCACAAAGATTAATTACACTATATACGTTTTGTTTTATCCAATCAACAAATAAAAAAACCTTAGATTTTAAATTCTACTCTTCAATATCAACTGTTACAATTACTTTTATTTTAAAGGAACCATCATTCTCAAAGGTAACTGGTCCCCCATCTTGACAGTCAACATGTTTGATGATTTTTATATAACCTATCATATATATATAACAACCACTATTAGTTATCAATTATTTGTTTCATTTACTTTATATGAATACAATCTCATCAATATCATATCTCACCTCAATATTCTTATTTTCATATTTCATTTCATCTATATCATGTGAAACTTATTCTGGAAGTAGTGTCATATATATTTTGGAATGATGACTAGATTGATCTCATCTTCCATAGACTTCTACCCAACATTCAAATTGATTTATTGTTGGAATATTTCTAACATCATGAGAATTCACCTTTTCATTTCTCTTTATATTAGGGCAGTTTCTCATTTTACTTTCACTATTTATTCCACATTTCTCAAACATTTTTCATATTAATGATACGTTTTCCCAATAATTATAAGGCATATTCCCATAGATTCCACAACACTAGCAATAACCATCAAATTTAAATTTTCTATTGAAATAATATATTTTACTATTGAATCATTATTGAGGTTGTTAACTTCTTTTAGCTCTAACATACTCAGGACATTGACCATTGTTTCTTTTGAGATTGTTTTCTATATTTTAGATTTTATAGGTTTCTCAGATAAATCTTCCACAAAAGATTTCCCAATACGTATCATAAACATGAAATATTAATAGAATTATATGAAACATTGTATTGGTAAGAGAAGATTTCACTTGATTCTTATATTGAGGCTTCTTAGAAAATTTAGAAGTCACATCATTTACTTTTAATGATTTTTAGAGGTTTTCAATCATATTTCTAATGTTTATTTCTGATTCAAGAAGTTTTGATTTATTATTCTTGACTTACTCATTCATAGTTTCTATAATCTTACTAATATCTTCAATCATATTTCTTTATTCAACAATTCTATGTTTGTAACCTATAATTTCATCATTGTATTCTTCCTCATTTTTTATCACATATTTTCTTCTCTCAGGGACTTATTGAAAATAAATTTTCATAACTCGAATTTCATTCTTGAGAGTTGTGTTTTGATCAAGACATGAATCATGTTTTATTCTAAGATGATAGTCTCTAAAAGATTAGTCACCACCTTATTCACTCTCTGAGTAATCAATTATTTTCTCAAATTTTCTAATGAAGGATCTGAATTGCTTTGAACATTCATCTTTAGAAGAATTGTCATTGGTTGAGTTTAATTCAAAATTCATACCCAACATACTTATTTTGTTACTAGTAAACTTTTTCTTTTATATTTTGTAATACTTTTCATATTTATTAGTTTTGTTCCACTTCTTCCCTCTAGGTTTTTCATCAAAAGAATCTCAGTATTATCCAAATTTCTTCTTGGTGAAAATCATAGAAAAGTTTTTGATTCCACCACACATAAAATATTTTAGAGGATGTTAACCTCCATACATTCCTCTTCTTCTTAATTAGTTCTTAGATATAAGAGAAAATAATTTTTCATTAAACTCATTATCCTCTTAATATTCAGATTCATAATGATCAGCTTCTTCAACATCTTGGATTTTCAACTTTATCCTAGAATTAAAAGCCATTTCTTCTTTTAAATTCCTTTTAAACAATTGATATTTACTCATTTGATAAGAAAAAATAATGTCATGAAATTAATCAAGAGATAAATCATCCTTATATTCTAAAGATGAAATTTTGGAATCAAATATATCTGGAATGATTCTTATATGCTTCTTCGCAATTATATAATCTTCTAGGACATCTCTAAATACTCTGATGGTCCAAAACATTTCATTTACTCTGGCGATGTATGAATGAATTTCTTCTTCATCTCTCATTTTGACATCTTCATTATTATTATACCATATTTTTATCTTTACTTTCTTAATTTTTTCCTTTCCTTCAAAAACACTTTCAACCTTGTCCCATATACTTTTTGATGTTTTGCGCCCCATCAACATTTGATAAAAATTCTCTGATAAAGACATATAGATTTAATTTCTATACTATTCATCAATATCTATATTTCTATTATCAGAAATATTCATAGGAACATCCTTCTTAATAAGTGGAAAACCAATAATAGTAGTGTCATGAACTTCCAGTCCAAGAGATAGGATATAAAGAATCATCTATTTTTTTCATTCATAGAAATTTTTTCCACATAATGTTGGAATTCCTCTAATATTGATAGAATTTATAATATATATAATAAGTATTCCACTAGAGAACCTTCTCTATGATACCTATTGAAGTTATAAAGGATCAAATAACCACTGATGCGGGGGGGGGGGGGGGGGGGGGTTGAATCAGTTGTTCACTTTAATATGTTTTAATTGTTTTAAAAATATAACCCATGTAACTTGTTATGATTTATATCTTAAACACATTTTAGTAAGTACTCATACATACATTATTATCCTTTCTATAGACACTCCCATGGGTATATAGAAATCCTGTAATAAGAATAAGTGAATAAAACTTTTGTAAACACTTTTAGACAACTTCTATCTCTTAATATGAATGATTATAGTAACTTTCATCAGTTTAAAATTTTTTCTTATAAAAAATTGATCCAAATAAATAAATACTTTTTTTGAATATGAACCACAATTGCTCAGTCGGAATTCTTAGCCTAATTTGGATGAATCCTATTTTTTCTCAATAAAATTATGATGGATTTTGGATTTAATTTTATCAATACAATGATGCTAGATTCTGGATCCGATTTTCTCAATAGAATGATTCTAGATCCAATTCTATCAAAAAAATGATGGTGTATCCTATTTCGTGATTATGATAATTCTGGATCCGATTTCCTCAATATGGAAATTATAGATCTAATTTTTGAATATGATAATGATGGATCTAATTCTCAAAATACTATGAAACCATTCTAAATTTGAAACACTCAAACTCTAATATAATTATCAATTCAATAATTCTTTAATCATATGGGATATTTTAAATTTATATTCTACAGGGATCTGAATTTTGCGTGTATGTTACAGTTTAAAATGTACGAATGATATGAAGAAGTATTTATTGGTGTCTTAGAAAGAAACGGTGGTAAAAATGAAAAAATATCTTGTTTCCTCAAATATCAAAATCTATGAAAATATATCATATTTAAACCATCGAAATTGAGTTCATCAAACCTACTTAGATTTCTGAGTGATTTACACAAAATTTAAATTCATGTTTGACCACTTAAATTCATCAAACTATCCTTAGCTCATTATGATCTGTATATATCTGAGCTCATTATGATAATTTTATTGGCCAGGATATGATTTTTAGTATCCCTTAATTTTTCCATCTAGTTCCAATCAATCTGGGTACGATCATTTTCCTCTTGAGTAAGAGTACGATCATCATAGGTCCAAAATGTTTTTATGCTTTAGATGGATCATCAGATGTTTTAGTACCTGATGTTGATCCGCCTCAATATGATTTAAATCCAATTATGATGGAATTCTCCTTATGAAGTAATTATACTTATGAGGAAATTCTAATTACAATGTAATTATCATTAAGATGAAATTATCATTACTTTGGGATTATTCACTCTATAATTTTTCAATTTCTTCAAACATCTCCACAATTTCGTCAAAATCATTTATCATGAGGGTTTTCATGATCTGTGAGAACTTCATGATTAGCAAAGCATTGTCATATTTATTAGAGATTATTAATAAATTCAAATTGTTGGATTCACTTTATTCCTTCAAAAATCTTCATTGAATTAATTCATTCTCTGGTTATTTTGAATTAAATTATTTTCAATGTCATGCTGATAAAACTGAATACGATTCTATGCATATGGTGATTCAATGTTCGATTCTTCCGAATATGAAAAAAAATCCCCCACTTTTTTGGATCTGATCTTTTACCATTGTTTGTAGAAACCTCATTATGATGAATCTGAATATGATTCCAATAATATAAAAATATTATTTTGCAAATATAGGTAGCTTTCGACAAATAATATTTTTTATTAAAAACAAAACACCACAATTTTTTTCCAAAAAACACCACAAAACAAAAAGGAAGGTTAAGGTTATGGGACTCTTGCCTTACATTCCATTCCATGATACATAATTTATTATTGTGCACCTAATTTATAATATGTAGTGCATATACTACCATAAGGATATGTAATATCATGAATTATTTTAACTTCATGGTACATAGATATATTAATTGATGATTATTACTTTTGGGTATTTCGATTCATATATAAGGGATTCTACTCTCATATTTTATATCTGTGAGATAAATTTCATTTTCACCACTTATATATTTTGTGAGGGGTATCTACTACCCATATTGTTCTATTATATCATTAATACTCTAACCTTCATGTTATTTAAGGATTTAATTTTATATTATTCCTTCATGAGGATTATGATTTAATATTTTTTAAGGTTATTTGTGCCACATTGGAATGTTTAAGTATTATTTTTTTTCAAATATATCTTTAATTATCAATCAATGAAATTTTCATTTGGGGAAATTATATTTCAATTATTCAATAAACCGATTCATTATTCTCTAATTATTCATGACCATTTTCAATACTAGTACTAATCATCAGTTATCTGGTATGAAAAATTTGTAGTTTTTTTAGTAAAATCGAATTTATTTATCTATTTAGTCAGAGAACCTTTTTTCTTTTAAAACAATGTTTTTTAAAAAAATTTTAAAATTATTTAGAAAATACATTTTTACCTGTTTTTTCTTTTAAAAATGATTTCAATGGATTTTTTTTGTTTATTTCTAAATGATGCATTTTCTAAACATTTTCCTTACAAAAGGAATATTATTTTTTCCTCATACGACTTGTATAGATTCATCTGTCATCATTTCATTGAATCTTCCATTTTACAAAAAAATTGTTTATTTTTAACGAAAATTCCGTCAAAAGGGATTTTTATAGAAAAATATTTTCAAAATGGTTTTCAAAAGAAAAAGATATTTCTCTCAAGAATATTTTTAAAAGTTATTTTTTCATTTAATCGATAACAAAAACCCACTATTTTTACTCCACCTGGGATTTGTTGTATTGATACCAACTATATTATTCAAATAGGTGATTTATTATTGATTTGGAAAAGGATAGTATTCCCATTCACTTACATGATTTATTTTTTTCCCATTTAAATATCATATTTCATATGATCCTTGAGAATTGAATTTATCCTAATTATCTATACCATTTATCATGGATATTAATTTTCCCAAACCTTGTTTCATTATAAATATATTGTTTAAATAGGGAATTGGTGATAAATTCATATTTATTATTCAATACGGTTAATTGATAAGGAATATTAGTTATTTTTATTATTCATTATGAGGAATGTTTTTGACTGACTATGATTATTGGATTCTAGACTTTATATATCTCCTCAATGCATCAAATGGTTCTCTTGAGATAAATAGTTTCAAAAATGGGTTTCTAATATTAGTTTTAAACCATATTGTTGAAGGTATTAATGGTAATAGGTTTTCATATACCATAACCATGACAACCAACAATTATTTATTTCCCTCATATAAGTTTCAGTTATTCTTCATCCTTTTGCATTGACATATATATAGATACACTTCATTTCAGTTCATTGATTAAATGGTAACCGTTTTAGTTTCATACATTTCTATAGTGACTTTTTACTTATTTAGTTAATTGAATGGAATTTATTTCTAGTTATAACCTTTCCATAATTTCTATATACATCCATTCAGTTTATTGATTACATGGCATGCAAGTTCAGTTGTTTTCCTTACGATTTTACTATTCTTATGGATTCATTATTGCTTCCATTATATATTTAAATTACTGAGGATTTGAGATCACCCTTTTTGTGTTTCTTTTCCCATGAATACAAGAATCATATTATGATAGATATGCTAGGCTTTACTAGATGGATTATATTTATCCTTCATGTAGTTTATTTAGAAAGAAGAATTAGTAAAAAATTATGTTTTAACTAGTGTATTTATTTTTAATAAAAAATCATTTATGTATTTAGTATAACAAGACTTAAAAAATAATCAGTAATTGGAGGATTCATTCTTTATAATCATGCAAATGTAATTGATAATAGACATCGAATCTGGGCTTTTGGGGTCAGGTTGCAACATTGTTTCTTTCTTGAAATTGTAAAACTGTATATTCCTAAAATTGGAAAATACATAACACATTATTTCAATCTAATATATATTTTTCAATGTTATATCTAAATAATATTTTATGAATAATTATCTTTAAAATGGATAACGACTGAAAATTAATTTTTTATTTCAAATAATATTAATGACAAAGTGAGAAACCAATAATTAACCAAAAATAGAAAGATCATAGTCATTAACGATGAATTTAGGACAACCAGAAACATTTTAAATAAAAAAGTTCTAGGAGATGTTAGTTACCTGAGTTCTTGGAACTTCCTTTAACAACTCTTAAAAAGAAGATGTCATCTTATCCCATACATGAATATATTCTTCAATGATGATCATCCCCTTCCTAAAGCCCCAAACTAAAATCAGGTCATGATTATTAATATACGAGTATTACTCCTTAGTTAAAGCCATTTTAATTCAATTCACATCATTTTTTTACCTTCTTATTGTGATTTATTGAGTAACAAGACCTTCTCAACCATTTTTTCTTCCGAACTCATAATTAGAGCCACATTAATGACACCCGGACCTCATGGTTTCCATTTTTCTAAGGACCTCATCATCCTTATTATTTTAATTTTGATTTTTTTCATGACCAATTAACCAAATGGTGTTGTATGGAGGAGTCATCCTTCAAGACCTTCTTCATCCTAGTACCCCTATCTCCCTCAGGCTTGAAGCATCACCTCCAGAAAAGATGAAATCAAGATCACCGGGATCTTCTACATGGATCCCGTCATCTAAGTCTACATGGAAAGAGCCCAATACATCCAATTAATGGCCTTACAATCTATTTATTATCTTAATTTGAGACCATATCTTTAGAGTAGGACCCGCTGACTTACCAATCTATAAAACCAAACCCATGCAGACCCCATCTGACTTGTGTGATGCAGCCCACTGTCCGAACTAAAAACCACCACATAAGAAAATTTAACAACATTCTCTTCTACTATAGCTTCCTAAACAACAATAGTAACACCCACATCTATTTTCAGCTCACAAAGGTCAACCTCCATTTATATAGAACCCGTGCAACCTCAAACATAGGCATTGCTCAGATCAAAACTACTGGAGGTGCCATCCAAAATATTAATGATCATCTACTGAATTTTAATATATTATAGTTTCCATGATTTATAAAGGCTAAATAATATGAGGTAATTATTTTATTAAATATAATATATTTATGAAATAAAGAAAAATAAATTTTCTTATCAATGTTACACTTATATGGTTTTTTAATATTCCCTACTAAAATTTTATTATCTTTCAAAGCTAAGAAAGATATAATATTTACCAATCATTTTAATCTAAAAATCCCTTTTCAAAATATTTTCGAAATTTTATATAAGTGATTTTCTGTTTATTAAAGTATTATGTCATTTTTATAGAGTTGAATTATTAATGTATTATAAATGTAAATTATTATTTTGAATTTCCAAAAACTAGAGCTAACAAGAAAACTATCCTTCAGTTCATTCCCCCTGATCACCAATTATAACACCCCAAACATTTAATAGTATATTTTTCTTAAATAAATTATAGTTATAACCTATATTTCATTAATCACTGACCCTATATGGAACAAAACAACGGTATTTATAAGAGATACTCATAACATAGACATTAAACATATATTTGGTAGCTCTATAATTTGAATTTTGACAATCTGACATACACGGTTGTGTTTGGGATGATATTTTGATTTTGATAGAATTAACATATCTTTAGATGAAGAATAATATACCATTATGAATAGTAATATGAATTTTATGAATGGTATCGGTACCCAAGAATGTATAAATAAATTTAGGCACCTTAAAAATGAAGACGAATATTTTAAGTGTTTATATTTTTCTATTAAATATTGAACATAACTATACAAATTTATAAAATTATTTTTTAAAAATGGGCTTCATTTTTGAATTCTATAGGTCAAAAAATGGTTAGGGTGATATTTAGTTATTTTTATGAAATAATTGAATTTTTGGTGAACAGCAAAAAACATTAATTTACCATATAAATACATTATAAATTAAATTAACTACTCCTAGCATCATTAGTGTTGTATGAACCCAAATATAGAACTCACATGCTTTAATTACTATTCTATGTCATGTAATACTCAATATTTCTTGTCTTGAGAAGAAATAATAATTTAATTATTATAATATTAAGAAAACTCTCCCCCTCCACTATATAAACCACCCCTCACCCCCTCTCCCCCCCCACACCACTCAAACTTCAATCCTTGCCTAAATTCTACTCAAATAGCTCCCTAACCTCCTCCTCTAAGTCCAATACCTACTAGTCTCATCAAAAGGAAAAAATCCAAGGTCTTAAAGAGTTTCTCAAAGAGGAGTACTCAAGAGGTGAACCACTCTTTGTTTATATTTAAATTCATTTTACAATTTCCATTATTTTTTTCTCTCTTCTCACCTCACCTCATCCAAATTCCATGATAATTATTGTACCATACATGTAGACTATATTCATTATTATAATTTAATATTTAATTATAATATCTCTTTTCCCCCTCCTTTTATACTATAAATTCAAACACCGTCCGAGATGTGTTAATTTATCACACAAAAGGAAGACTGGTTTTCAATTTTCATTACTATCTTCAAGACTGGTCATGAAACCATTTAAATGGTTGAACCTAATCATAATATATGTATTCTATCATTTTTAATGTTATTTAATCCTTACAAACTCATAAAATGGAATAATAATACAAAACAAGTTTATTGTGCCGAAAACTGCAAACCCAAATCCAAGGGTTTATCATTAAATCACCGAATGAGTCATCCTCATGGTATATAAAAAGAATCATTATAATATAATTTATATCTCTATAATTTCATTAATAAGATATATTAATGATTCTGGATGTTTAACCACATTGAAAACAAACAACCATTCAAGAATAAAAGTAAACAAATCTTGAAACCAAGTAAGAAAATGCTTCGAAAACAATAAAATTGAATCTCTTAAACCCATAAAAAATGGCATTAATGAACTTAATAAGGATATAACATATCAATTAAATGCATAATATTGTCTGTAATTATTAATTAATTAAGGTTAATCAGATTATTCAGGTCATTAAGAACATACAAGAACACCTTCGAGCGTAAGGTATTGGATCATCTCTCTCACTTTTGTTCAAGAATCCCTCGTATGTTATGTTATTTTATTTTTAAGAACTCATGATGGGGTATGTTTTTTCACCTCCACTGTACTAGAAACATTATATATAAAGAATTTTATACTCTTTTACCTATCATTAGGCCCTTGTAAGAACACTCGTTACCATGGAGAAATGTTTGTAAGGGGTTTTCTCATCTCACATTCAATTCTATGGGATTTCCATTGTTCACATATTATTTCTTATATATGGTATAGGTTCACTACCATTTGATATATATTATCATGATTCTATTTAAATTCCTGGTATCCTTTGATTTATTTGGTGGCTATTAACTTTTGGTCATATGACTCAATTGATTAAAACGTGGTAACGATCTTTCTCTCAATTTTCACATTATTGTGACTTTCTTAAAATCGCGCACCTGATATTTCGTATGTGGTGTACATACTACCCATTTGAGATAACTTTTTAATTTAAATTATATTCCATTTAAATTTCCATATTCTCATATCATTGATATGATTATTTTATAATCCATATATCATTTTAGGTATGGTATTTATTTTGAATGATGTTTTGACTATGGAAATATTGATGATTCTGTAACCTCTATTCTAATAGATAATGTAAAGAAATATTTTTTTGTGTGTTGAATCTTTGTAGGATGAATTATTTGGACATTCAGAAGTGGTTGTGGCCCACCACAACCCCCAGATGCATCGGTAGGTCTCATGAGACAAATCAGTTTGGAAACAAACCCTTCGAGTTTGTTTTCAAAACATCAGATGGGTTTCAACCCACATAATTACACCGTTTTTACGGTATTATGGTATCATGTGCTAGATACATGAGATAAAATTAATAATAATTTTTTTTCTTCATTATCAATTATTAATATCTATGTGGTTTTCACTATCACAAAATCTATGGATGCAGCTTCATTCTCAGTTTATTAATGGTGTGAGTTTTTCATTTATTCACCATGCCATATTGACTATGTCAAATATTTTACAATTATGTTATTATTAATTAATTATTACTCTATTAGTAACCCATTTTGATAATTTTATCTCACCCTTTAATTGTTTACCATCAATAGGTGATGAATAAGAGATCATTTATTGAGTTCATGGATTCAGTTTTTAGTTATTAATACGTATTGTTTTTTTTACATTTTCCAATGTAATTTGAGTTACATCTATGTATCTAGTTTCTTCAAGACTACTAAACTGATCATTCCTTTGGTATTTCATTCCTTCTAATGATTCCAATATAACAAATAATACACCGTTCTAGTCTAGAGGCGTAGGGGTGTTAAAGATGGTATTAGAGGATGTTTAATAATAAACTTGGGAACTGGATTTCAAAACGTAAATTAGGGAACAAATCCATAAGGTAGAATATGAGGAACAACATAAAATAACATCCCGATATTTTGGTAAGGAAAATATTATGTGGATTTTATAGAAAATACTCCATGTCTGGATATGAGAAGGTAGAGTCTGCTCTGGAATAGATGTACATATGAGTGAATGCCCCGACACTGAGTTTTGGGCTTGACCTAGGGTATCTTGGTACAAGACAACGGGCCTTACTGTACTATTGGTTATGAAACTACCAGGGGATATGCTTAGGATAATTCATATTTTTTACCAGCCAATATAAAGGATTTAAATATTAATTATTCCTCAAAGAAACCATTTTTCTGGTTATGGGATTAGGCATGCGTAGGATCTTAATTTATGCAAAGTATTTTCATTAGTTAATATTATACATTTATATTCATTAAATAATCTAGTGCGTGGAATTATTTAGAAATGGTTCCTAATGTAATAAGTTGAATCAATACTCATGGGAAATTTTAGTATTTCCCCTCTGAGCAAGTCAACACAGTCAATGATGGAGCAGATCTGATCATCATCATATGGAGACAAAATACTCAGGTTGTAATGAATAACCATTCCACACTAGTGTTGGATCATTTCATGTGGCAGAAGCCCACATAATTTAGAGGGACTATTAATCCAGTTGTAGTTGAGCGGTGGATCATGTCCCTGGAAAAGATATTCATGGCATTAAGATGCAATGAAAATTAAAAGGTAGTGCTGGCAGTATATTTTCTCAAGTGTGACGCTGATGAATAGTGGTCCTTGATTCAGAATACCATTAAGGGAGAAGAAATAAAAGATATTTAATGGATTAAACTTAAGAAAGTTTTCTTCAAAAAATATTTTCCTCATGAGAAACGAACCGAAATGAAGAAGAAATTCCTTGGCCTAAAGAAAATGGAAGAAGATAGTGTTGCAGAGTATGAGGCTACCTTCAAAAGGCCATCCAGGTATGCCATAGAATACGTAAGTGACTCAGCAGACAATATTTATCATTTCATTGAAGGTATTAAGCCAATTCTTTAAAGGGAACTGGCTTCTCAAACATTTTCATCATATGATGAAATTTTATCAACTTCCATTAAAACAAAAAATGAAATGGAAATATGAAATTTGTTCAATGGAAACCAAGATAAAAAGTAGTTCTCTGATAACCAAGGAAAAAGTGATGCACAAAAAATAATAAGGGAATAAATAAATTCCCATCATGTAAGAAATGTGGAAAGAATTATCTCGAGAAATTATCGGAATCCATGGGAGTTTGCTATAAGTGTTGAAAAATGGGGCATCTTTCTAATGAATTCAAGGGGAAGAAACAATTTGATGATGTTAAATGATACAATTGTAGAGATATGGGATAAAATATACTTGAGTGTCCTAAGTTCCAAGGAAACCTTCCTTAGAAAAGGCCCAGAGAGAATGGAAGAGCGTATGCGATTACAACCACAGAGGATGAAGTTCCTAATGACGTGGTGGCTGGTACATTAATTGTTTCCTCAAAATTAGCAAACACTTTATTTGATTCTGGATCATCACATTCATATATATATTCCCAGTTTTTCAGGAAAACTAAAAATGTCTAATTTGATATAATAAAGGAGTTATCAGTCAAAACTCGTAGGGGATGAAATCATTGAAAAAAATGCATGTCAACGAGTCCCCCTTGTGACACCTAAACGTACTTTATTTGATAAACTTATCATTTATACCAATGACTGACTTTGTTATAATTCATGGTATGAATTGGCTGTAAAATTAAGATGAAAATATTTATAGCAAGAAGAAGAAAGTTACAATTTTTGAAAATGGTGTAGAATCCCTTATCTTTAGATTAGAAAACATGCCACATGATTCTTATAAAGATCCAACCCCAGTATCTCTACTGAATTAAATACTTGGAGAGGAAGATAAACCAATATCTATGGGTGATGAAAGAAATATATAGATTGATGATTTGAATATAGTGCAAGAATATATTGTTTTATTTCCAGAGAATTTATCTACACATCCTCTAAAATAAGAAATTTAATTTTCCATTGACTTCATTCATGGTGAAAGACCTATATCAAAGACCCCCTATAGAATGGCCACTGTGGAATTAGTGGAGCTAAATAAACAACTAGATAATTTGAGTGAAAAGGGATTTATTCCAACTAATATTTCTCCATAGGGAGCCCCTGTCCTCTTTGTCAAGAAGAAAGATGGATCCATGAGGCTATGTATTTATTACAGGGAAATCAATGCTATTACAATAAAGAATAAATATCCTCTACCTCAGATTAATGATTTATTTGATCCAATTCATAGAGCTCAATACTTTTTGAAGATTGAACATTGATCAGGATATCATCAACTGCATGTGTGGAAGGATGATATTCCAAAGACAACATTTCAAACCAGGTATGGTCATTACAAGTTTACAGTGTTGCCTTTTGGACTGAAGAACGAACCATTTGTTTTCACAGAATATCATGATAACTTTTTGTGGTATTCATCGTTGATATCATGGTATACTCAAAATTCTACGAAGACCATGAGGATCACTTCAAGATTATCATTAAAACTCTCAGAAGAAATGAATTGTTTGGGAGGTTTAGGAAGTGAGAAATATTGCTTCAATCAGTTTCCTTTCTATGAAATATTGTTTCTAAGGATGGAATCCTAGAAGATCCTATAAAGAAAAAGGCAATCCAAGATTGGACCACGCTAAAAAAACATAACTACGATATGCAGTATTATTGGCATAGGAAGTTACTATCACCGTTTTGTTCAAAAATTTTCCCGACTGGTTAACTTACTAACTAAGCTCACACGTAACGGAGTAAAGATTGTTTGAAAAAAAAGTACATAATGATTCAAAGATTTGAAAAGATGACCGGTCAATGCTCTAATTTTTACTCTTCTATCTAGAAATGAGGGATTCGTGTTATTCAGCAATGCATCAAATAATGGACTAGGTTGTGTCCTTATGAAAAATGATAAAGTTATTGCTTATGAATCAAGATAGTTGTGGAATCATGGGAAAAAGTATCCAACTCATGATCTTGAGTTAGCAGCCGTAATATTTGCTTTGAAAATATGGATACATTATATCCACGGAGAGATATGTGAGATTTATATAGACCACAAGAGTTTGTAATACATTTTCCCACAAAAAAAAATCATCATGAGGAAAATTATATGTCTTCAGTTACCCGAAGATTATGATTATTCAATACACTAACATCTAGGAATGTTAAATAAGGTGGCTGATGCATTATGTATTAAAGATCATGGACTCCTGACCCAAATGAGGATTAAAGGAGATCATATATTCATAGATCTACTAAATATTGATAGGGGAATTATTAAAGAAGGGGAAACTTTTTTCCTCTTTCAAATGATTTCTAAACCATCTTTATTAGATAAGATAAAAATATCTCAAAATGATGATGAGAATCTACATAAGAAAATTAATGGTTTCAAGGATGGGAGATTGGAAGACTTCGTGTATGAATAAGGAGCTCTGAAATTTGGGAAGAGGTTATGTGTTCCATTAGTAACTGAGATAAATGAGGAACTATTACATGACACTCATAGGTGAAATTTCTCTATACACCTTTGTAGCACAACAATGTATAGGGATCTGAATGAATATTCTTGGTGGGATAATATCAAGCAGGAAATTGATTACTATGTATCAAGGTATCTAATTTTTAAACAATTTAATGTAAGGAGACAACATCCCAGAGGATTGATATAACTACTACCTATTCTTATGTGGATGTGGGATAATATTATGATGGATTTTGTCACCATAAAAATGAGGAAACCTAGAAGGAATGATGCAATATGGGTAATTGTTGATCATCTCACAAAATTGGCATATTTTCTTCCTATAAGAGAGGATTTACCACTTGAGCGCCTGGAAAGTCTTTATATTAATGAAGTTGTAAGGCTTCATGGTGAACCTCTATCGATTGTGTCGAATTTAGATCCCCTCTTTACATAAAATTTTTGGAAAAATCTTCCGAAGGCATTGAATACTAAGCATCGTATGAGTACTGCTTATCCCCCCCAAACCGATAGAAAGTATAAAATAACTATTAAAACTCTTGAATACAAGCTGAGATCATGCTATCATAACTTCCAATATATGTGGGATCCATACATTCCATTGGTGGATTTTTCCTATAATAATAGTTTCCATTCTAGTATTCAAATGGCTTCATATGAAGCATTAAATGGAAGGAGATGTCGAACTCCAACTTGATGGGACAAAGTTGGTGAGAGGAAACTTATAGGCCCGGAACATGTTGAATAGACCATGAAAAAGGGGACGACAATACAATCCCATATTAAAGTTTCCCAACATAGGAAGAAGAGTTATGCTGACCACTAGAGAAAGGATTTGGAACTCCAAGTGGGAGATCATGTCTTTCTGAAATTATCTCCATTGAACGGTGTCTTAAGGTTCGGTAAAAAAGGGAAACTGAGCCCCAGGTACCTTGGACCATATGAAATTCTGGAATGAATTGGACTTGAAGCATAACAGTTAGAAATGCATCCATGTATCTCCAAAGTTCATGATATGTTCCACGTGTCATTGTAAAAGAAATACATGCCAGACCCAGTGCATATACTCACCTGTGAAGAAATTGAACTAGAACATGATTTGTCATACTGTGAAGAGTCTATCAGGATCCCTGACACAAGATAACAAGTATTGAGAAATCAGACCACTCTTATAGTAAATGTTTTTTGGGGAAACCAAAATATGGAGGAAAAAACGTGGGAACCTGAGGATGTAATGAAGAAGAACCACCCACAACTTTTTACAGGTCTTTATAAATGAAAAATTTCAGGGACGGAATTTCTGAAGGAGTGAATAATTTAACTCCCAAACATTTTATGGTATGTTTCTATTTAATAAATTCTAGTTATATCCTATATTTTATAAATCACTAAGCCTTTATGGAACAAAACTTGGGTATTCATAGGATAAAGTCATAACCTAGAAATTAAACAAAAATTTTCAATCTCTGCGATTTGAATTTTGAAAATCTAACATACAAAGTTGTGTTTAGGATGATATTTTGATTATGATAGAATTAAATAAATTTTTAGTGATTAGTAATGTACTGTTATGAATAATAATATTTCTTTTATGAATGGTATCAATACCCATGAATGTATTAATAAATTTAGGCACCATAAAAATGAAGATGAATATTTTATGTGTTTATATTTTTCGATTAAATATTTATTTTAATTAAATATTTAATTAATCATATTTAGAAATCTATTTTTGATAAATGGATTTCATTTCTGGATTCCACCTATCCAAAAATGGTTATGGTGAATTTTTTGTATTTTTTTTAAATACAAGAATTATTGGTGAATAGTAAAATACCTTAATTTTCGGTATAAATACATTATAAATTAAATTAACTATTCCTAGAATCATGAGTGATTTAAGAACACAAATATTGAACTCACATGAACTTACTACTATTCTAAGTCAAGTAATACTCACTATTTCTTGTCTTTAGAAGAAATAAGAAACTAATGATTATAATATTAAGAAAACTCCCCCCTTTACTTTATAAACCATCCATCAATCCCTCTTTCTCCCACACCACTTAAGATTCAAGACATGCCCAAATTATACTCAAATAGATCCCAAAACTCCTCCCCCACGTTAAATACATTTTTGTCACATCAAAAGGTCAAAATAAAAATTCTTAAGGAGTTTCTCAAAGAAGAGTACTCAAGAGGTGATCCTCTATTACTTTTTATTTCAATTCCTTTTACAAGTTATATTATTTTGTTCTCTCTTCTCACCTCACCTCATCCAAATTCCATGATAATTCTAGTACCATACATGTACTGTATTTTCATTATGATAACATAATATTTCATTATAATCTCTCTTTTCCCAGACTTTTATACTATAAATGCAAATACAGTCCGAGATGTGTTAATTTATCACACTCACGGAAGACGAGTTTCAATTTTCATTACTATCTTCAAGATAGGTGATGAAACCTTTTAAATGGTTGAAATAGATAATAATATATGTATGTTATCATGTTTAATTATTTTTAATCCTTACACACTCATAAAATGGAATAATAATACAAAAAAAGTTCATTGTGCACAAAATAGCGAAGCCAAATCCTTGTGTTTATCATTAACTCTTCGAATGAGTCATCCTCATGGTATATAAATAAAATCATTATAAAATCATTTATATCTATATAATATCATTAATAAGATATATTCCCTATGTTTAACCATAATTAAAACAAACATCTATTCATGAATACAAGTAAAGAAATCATGAAACCAAGTAATAAAATGCTTCCAAAACAATAAAATTGAATCTCTTAAACCCATAAAATGGCCATTATTGAACTTAATAAGGATATAACATATCAATTAATTTTTTATTATGTTATGTAATTTTTAATTAATGAAGCTAAATCTGATTATTCAGGTTGTTAAGAACGAACAAGAACGCCTTCGAACGTAAGGTAAGGTATCATCTCCCTCACTTTTGTTCAAGAATCTCCCATATGTTATGCTCTTTTATATTTAATAACTAATTATGGGGTATGTTTTTTCATCACCCCCATACTTCCCTTATGATATATAAATAATTGGATACCCATTTACGTCTCATTAAGCCCTCGTAATAACACTCGTTTCCATGCCGAAAAGTTTGTAAGGGGTTTTCTCATCTCACTTTCAATTCTGTGGGATTTCTATTGTTATCTTCTTATTTCATATATGATTTATAGGTGTACTACCATTTTATATATATTATCATTTGTCTCTTTATATTCATGGTATCTTGCAGTTCATTTGGTGGTTATTAACTTTTTTTCATACGACTAGATTGATTAAAACGTGGTAATGAGCTCTGTCTCAATTTTCACTTCCTTGTGAGTTACTTAGTATAGTGCACCTACTCTTTCTTATGCGGTGTACCTAATTACCATTTTTTATCAATTTTCAATTGAAATTATATTCCATTTATATTTCCACATACTCAAATAATGGATAAGATTATTGTCTAAACTGTAGACCATATTTCATACATTATTTATATTGAATACTCTCTTGACTGTGGAAATATTGATGAATCCGTATCCTATATTCTATAAGGATCATGTAAAGGCGTATTTATATTATGTTGAATCCATATATAAAAAACTATTTGGACATGAAGTAGTGGGTGGGGCCCTCTACAAACCCTTGATGTGTCGGTTGGTATCATGAGACAAATCAGTTTTGGCGACAAACCCTTTGAGTATGTTTCCAAAAATAAGACGATTTCTACCCATAGAACTAAATAGTTTTTATGGTATTATGGTATCATGTGCCAAATAAATGACATCCAATTAATAATAATTCTCTTTATTCATTATCAGTTATTAATATCTAGGAGGTTTCCACTATGACAAACTATACGGATGCAACTTCATTCTCAGTTTATTACTGGCGTGAGTTTTTCATTTATTCACCATGACATATTGATTATATAATTTTTTTACAATTTAGTTATTATTGATTCATGTGTCTGATATTAGTAACCCTTACTTAGAATTTGAGCATAGACCATTCATTATTTATAGTCAATAAGTGATGAAGAGGAGATCATTTATTGAGTTCCTGTGGGTGCAGTTTACAGCTTTTGTTATGTATTGTTTTTGTAACATTTTCCTATGTAATTTGAGTTATATCTATGTATCTGGTTTGTTCAGGACTACAATACTGATCATTCCTTTGAGATTTCATTCCATCTAACCATGCCAATATAACAAGAAATGAATTAGCTCCAGGTTATAGGGGTCGGGGTGTTACACAAACGATCAAAAATAAGTTCTATGGAAAAACCTTATACCATAGTGGGATGATTTCAACCAATCAAATTTATCAATAATTGTTATTCTAGAAAACATTATAAATTATAAAATACCCAAATAATTTCAATATTTATTTAATAAAATCAAAATTATTAAGTTAACGAATGAATATGTATATAAAAATATTGTTCATTCCATCTAATATGAATATATCACAATTCAATGTAATAAAAAAAATAAAAAAATGATAATTTAGAAAGATATGAAAAAATTACCCCATGTATTAATATCTATAAAAACTCTATGATCAATGAGGAAAAGTTTCCCTTGAAATAAAAAAATATAATATGAAATATATATCTAAAAATATAAATATATTAAGATGATATACCAATATATAAGTCAATATAAATTTTTAAGGGTGAATACATACTGTAACCCCAATAGAGAATTCTGAAACTTATGCTATTTTAAAAATAAATAATAAAATAATATCCCAAATATTTTTAAATTATATGAAAATAAATATGATTAAATTTAATATTTTATTATATATAGATACAGAACAAATAGTGGTTTCACGCTTTGGTAAAAGTTTGTATGAAATCCCTTCTATATAATAAAGAACATTATATTTATTTCAGTAGAAAATTATCTAAAACCATTAATCATCATAACATAATTTGGTCTAAGTGAATTAACATACATCTTTTATAAATATAAATATTACCTTAGTGTTGATGTGATTCTACCCATTCACACAGATGAAATGATCTCAGTTTGATCTATGACACGGACCTTGCATGCATGATCTAGGAATAACTAGAAGATAACCAATATCAAGCTACCCTATTATTCCAACCTAACAATTATGTATCAATAATGTTTAAAAAGTAAAATTAATTCTATAAAATATCAAATATCACTATATTTTTTCACCTAAAAATTCTTTTTATTTGTAATTAATTATCACTATGTTAAATGCTCTATTAATTCATCTATAATCAGAGTCAATACAAGGGGAGATCATGAGAAAATATAAAATCTAATGAAACAATTTTATAATGATCCAAATAAAACTTTATAATCTATTTGACATTCAAAAATGATAATTTCAAATCATTTAGAATATATAAATAAACATATATATATATATATATATATATTCATAAAGTTCCTATTGTATTGGAGCAATCAATAAAGAGATGGCTAAGAAAAAATTTCTCTCATAATCAATGATTATTTCATGATGCACTTAATGTAGAGCACCCTAAAAAATGAATTGAATTAAATAGTAATAAAAATTTTAATGACATAATCAAAATTAAGGATAATTTATTATAATATTAAATTAATTTATAGATATATTTATAATTACATTGATCTTGTAATTCATTCCTCATTGATGAATTAATAGACCACTCTTTTCAGATCATCAACATGTTATTAGTGAATATCAAAATATCACCATATAATTATTTGGGTTCTAGAATATATTATTATAAATTTTTTTCGATGATTTTTTATTATAATAGAACCCTTCTACAATTGTGGATTTAATTCTAGTGGAAAATGTGAAATCCATAAATATAAATTTAATTTTTTATGGATTTTCAAGAAAGAAAATATAAGTTGTTTGGGAAAAAGATAGTTCAATGAAAAAACAATATATAATACTCCTGTATAGACCAATTATACTCACCTATATTTCCATGCCAAATTAATTTTGATAATACCTTCCTTCATTAGTTTAAATAATTGTATGGGGAAAATAATTCTGAAATCGAGACCTTTTGTATCCAATGGGACATATTTCTCTACAATGTAAACCCATGATCTTACCTAAAAATAGAGACATTATTGAGTTTAGGATAAAAAATATGCCACATGGAAATATTATAAATCACCTATTAATATGAAAAAATATTCAAGAATTTAATTATCTGACCATATTCATTCATCCCAACTCTTCCAAATGTTTTTCAAAGGTGATTTTTTGCCTTGGTAAATTCAATTAAAATTAAAGAAGATACCATTTAGAATTTTTTGAGCTATTTTTACACATTAACCTCCCAAAGTAGATCTCAGCATCTTTATTTTCATGGATAACCACTATGACATCTTCAGATCCTCTAGTTAACCTTGTATTAATATTTTCAGGTGTACTAGAATACTCCCTTATGGATTGAGATTTCATCTCCTTAATAGATGTAAATACCACAATATCAGTAATGGCGTTTCTTCTATTAGCAATTATAGATTTGGTTTCATGGGTTTTAGTTGTCTCAAATGATATAAATATATCCTGTACAAAGGTGTGCTGAAGATCACATTGTTCTATAGCAAGAGAAATAGGCTGGTTAATAAATAATGAAACTACCACTTCAATAGGAGCTACTCCAAGAGAAATTACATTTATAGATTTATCTGTTTATGTATTGAAAACATTAAGAACCTTAAACTCAACTTTCAGTTTATTATTATGTTTAACATTAACTTTTTAGTTTTATTATCATGTATCTTCTTCCATAAAACATGAAACATTCTTAACAGAATCCTGAAAAAAAATTGAATAAAATATTCATCCACACCTTAATCAAATCCAAAATGAATAAAAACCCATGAAATATCACCAAAATTCATGAAAAACATTTATCTATCAACTTAGTATTTATATTGAACATCTGAACCAACCTCATCATTGGAATTAGAGGTGAATGTGGAATCGACAAAATAATTCCAAGCCATTGTGAATGGGGGCCCTCCTATTATACGTAGAGAATCTAGAATCACGTCATAATTACTCAAAATAACTATTGGATGCTTATATACCGTTGGGGAAATACTAGGGATTTATGATCTAGAAATCGCGAAAAATATGATCCCCTAATAGTCACCACTGAATTATAAGAGATAATGAAATCATCATTTTTTCTTCAGTTGAAGCGATAACAGGTTTAGCTGAATTTGTATTTCTCCTAAAATACATAACACCATAGGACTCCACAAGAGATTTCAGAATCCATGACATATGTGGATTTCCATATATAGAAAACAAATGGCCATGATGATCAAAAGATTAATAATTAGGTATATCCTCATTTTAATCATACTAAAACAATCATTCTTACCCATTCATATTCTAAACACCTTTAAGGGGATCTGATGAAACACTGAGGGGAAATGATATGTGTCTTTAAAGATTTATTTGGATAGTTATATCAAGGTATTTAGAGGATTATCCCAAGATTTCATGTTGAACAATGATGGAAATATAATTGTTCTTAAAAAAAGTGTCATAATAGGGTTCATATAGTGATAAGGATAGAATAAACAAATTTTCAATAGAAATTTTTATTTTTAAAATTTACATTAAACCCCAATATATGAATAATATTATTCACATTATTTTATTGAAGTTAGAAACACTCATGTTAATGTTAATATTATTTTATTGAATAAATAAATATAATTTTTTAATATAATATTGAATATAAAATTTATCATCAAACTATACAAATAGGTCCTACAATTATCCTTAATATTTATTAACCATTTCATAATGAACATTTTTTTAATTAAATAAAAAATACATCATTATTATCCTATTAATATAGAAATATAAAATTCAATAAATTAGTTATTAAGTATTTATTTATTATTCACCTAAACAAATAAATAAATATATTATTTACCATATGAATAAACCATAGTAAATATGTTTTTCATTAACACTAATAAATATATATTTAATTGGTTATTAAATAATTATTAAATATTAAATATACATTTCTATTCTCTTAAATAATTGGAGATTAGAAATTTCTAATTAAACAACCATGAATATATATTGCACTACATATGGGAAAAATATTTATCAAACATGTTATATACATATGGAATTGATTATTGGTGTCACATAAACATACTCAATGACCCACTCTATGACCCAGATGGACCCTCTATGAGTAGAATGAGCCTATATTGAATAATGTCTCTGGTTATTATTAAAATACATGCTAATGATCCCATAGAGAATGAAGTTTTTGTCTCAATGACATGTATCCTCATAAATATATATTCCATCTAATATAATCATTTTATATTATTATCTATAATCATGTATGTTACATTCTAGTATCATTAACGTATATACTCATTACCTATTTCATTAAATTTTTATAAATGAACATGTAAACAAAAAAACCATGGTCATGGATGTAGTCATGTATGTCAACTGTAATCAATAGTATTGTGATATATGATTTTTTCAATAAATATAAGATATAAATCTTTTATGACAATATATCTTAATACAACATTACCTATTATGAACCAATAATATTATACATCACCACAAACATATGAAATCATATTATTCATCTATACATAAATTTACGTGGCTCATGAAATATAATGACTAATAATAATATTGTAAATTGATCATTACAAATTCTCAGATAGGAATATCCAATGACACATATAAATGTAAACTTTATAATGGAATGTTATTTTCTAATAATCTCTTATAATAAAGATCATCAAGGGTCTACACCATGAGAATGTTTTTGAGTGTCCTATATTCTCCACCCCGAATATCCTATATTATTTTCTGTGACAAAAAAGGATATTATCTAGTTATATAACTTTTACTTGATAATTTATTCATAGCACTTCTAGTTTTCAAAATAGAGGGGATCTGTTATGAACTATCAATGAGACATAAATTCTTATAAATTTATCACATAATATGTCCTATATATGAACAAAATTCATTTGATAAGAACATTTTATTAATATTTATTTGCAAGAATAAAAGTAATCATCATGTATACAAATTATTTTTCTAGGTAACGAACTCCAATAACATACCAGTTGCACTAGAGCCAATTGTAGATAATATTCAGTCTACTAGCTCTCTCATGATATTTATGATTCTACTAAAATAATGATTTATACTATGAAAAAATAATAGTTTATGTCACAGAAAATTTACACTCTATAACTTCACCTCATTGAGATAAATACCTTAAAATCTGATATTTGTGATGTGTATGATTCTTATATTTAATTGACCTTCCCTATTTTTCAAAATCCACTAATACAATATTATAAAGTTGAAATTTAAAGAGATATTTTTTATTATGCTACACATGAAGAACATAAATTTTTTTTTGAATCCACACTACTTATTGGGAAATGTGAGAAGCCTCATTATACTCAGGTTCGGTTATAGTATAATGGCAACAAACAATTTTAAATTATTACACCTCATAGAACCTATGTTTAGACCAGATAAATACTGTGATAATGTATTCATATATTTATAATCTATGGTCTAACTAGAATAATTATATCATATGATGACTAGTTCTTCTTCTCTTTTATATAACAAGAACATATTCTTATTAGACCTAAGATACCTAACAGTAGACTTAATAGAAGACTGATGTTATTCCCAATTATCTTATTATCTACCAACTAGGATTAAATTGTAGGAAGCATCTAACATTTTACATACCAAGGAATTTATGATTCATCCTATCAATGATATGTCTGGGATCATTATCGTTACATATCTCTCCTATTATGTCTATGGAAAACTTTTTATAGAGATATTTATACCATGTCATATAGAGACCAATATGCCCGTTAATTATTATATACTAAATATATTATATATAATTCCAATGAATTTACTTTTATGTAGTCTAAGAATCCTTTTGGATATATCATGAATGTTTTTTATTCATTGAATATATTTTTCTTCACTTAAACCCTTTAGGGAGTGTTACTTTTTAACCAGTAATTAACTAATTGTATAACCAATATTTCATTTATTATAAGTAATATTTATTAATATATAGAACTTTTAATGTGCTATCATCCCCCACAAAAAACATATAAACACATGGATCATAGTCACTATTCAAGAATCTATGAAGTCTATTATTTAATTGAACAAAATCATCCCTGACCTAGATGCTTGAGCTTACCCATGAGTTAACATCTATATCATTCATATCTTATATGAATTCTATGGTGAAAAACATCCTTCCAGTTTTGTTATATAATGATCTTAGAAACGTTTTCTATTACAAAAAGTTGTTTTTGACATCTATGTTCAAAAACTCATTGTTATGGAATATATCTATGGAATGTTTAACTATGATAAATAAACACATGGAAATAGGAAAAATGGTTTCATTGTAATCAATGTATTTATTTTTCATACCTTTTTCACATATATTTGTGGATTATAGGTACTTATGTTTCTATCCATGTCTATTTCATACTTTAATACATTTTTTCACACAGTGAGATTTATAACCACTGAGAGATCATCTAGAAAACCAAATCGATTTTGATACCAACAATCCATCTCATTATTCATGTATTCCTTCCATATTACATCATCTAATATCTTTACTTCTTGTTTGTATGAATGTGGATCATTACTGATAACCAATAAGCAGTCACCATCTACGATTAATAAAAACATTAACTTTTTCATTCCCTATCCTCTATGGGGATCCTTTTTATTGCATGTGTTTCAGGATAAACCTCTTTAATGGGGACCTATGTAGTCTATTCAAACATGAACAACTGAGTATGGTAGAATCAACATTATCAATGGTAATATTTCTCCAATTATCATTCTATATGATGTTAGTCACCTCAAGAATAATGGATTTTCTTGTGAAAATCACCTTCATTTCATTGAGGTTGAACATATTGAATCCACTTATTTCATTGGGATACCCTATAAAGATACACATCATTATATGGAGTGTTAGTCTTTTTTCCATTTTAGTAAAAAACATAATTATCACAACCCCATACTTGAGTATCTAAAAACATGGATTTAATTCCCAAAATATACTCATATGGTATGTCATCGACCTCAATAGTTAGTCCTTGGATATTAATGTCTCTTATATAATGTAAAATATATCACCAAAAGGATAATGAAAAAAGTACATGGATCATCTTCGACTTAACCATGTCACACATAGTATGGTTCGTTATTTTACAAAAAACATTCCACTGTGTGGTATAAATTGAAGTGTGTTGAAAAAAATACCAAACTCCTATAGAAATGCTTCGGTTACATGTTAAGATGCCTATCACCTCAGTCAGGTAAAATCACATTTATCTTCTTATAATGTTGATCTTATACTTCAATCAGGGATTATTTTTAATTTAGTAAAATATTTAGAGTTATAACACATTCAATATGCAATATCATATATAATTAGATCATCAATAAAAGTAACGAACAAAGAATTCTCATATTTACATTCTCTTAGAAATTGTTCACACACATCAGTGCACACAAATTAGATATGTTCTAAATTTATTACACATTTTTCACCAAATAAAATCCTAACTTTTATTTCTGAACATGAAAATATAACCATATACAACTAGGAAGGATATATAAATTATTTTATTGGAATTTTTTGGTAAATAATAATATTATCTTGAAATCAATACCATAAAATTTGGAAACAAAATTTGGTATTCTCAAATGGCTAGATCATCCAACCCCACAACATTGTTCATACAAAAATCTACATCTCCTTGGTTATTCATTCAAAATATTCATGGTTCCTATATTTTTATAAATATATGAGAAGAATAATCTATATCTATTACAAAAAAACACATATTGAAATATTTCAATCAATAAAGAATGCAAGTAAAGCTTCCACTATTTTCTTTATCTAGGTTCTATTATTATTCATGTTGTCCAGTATTCCACATGAAAAACATACTTCATCCTTTACCATTACCTATATCTGGATCATCATTAACATATATGGGTGGAAAAGAAAACAAATATAAACCTTCATTTTTTTAGTAATTTAAATGAAATAAACTTTAAATTTTATAAATAATAATATCCCAAGGATTGATAGGTTCAATGTCTTCAGATAGTATATACATAACGATATTATTTTATAAAACATATTATAAAATATCTATAATGGAAACACACAAGAAAATATTTAATGAAAATCACTAGAAAGACATGTAATCATAATCTATGGAATAAAACCATAAAAAATGACAGGGCATAAACACTCAGTTTGATTTGAATAAATATTTCATCAAGAATGAGTTCACATGATAGAGTAAAAAAGGTGTATAAAATAAATATCCTAATTTCCTCAATTATAAGCATAAAACAGAAATGGTAATTAATATACATTTGAATAAAAAATAAATACAATAAATAATATCCTATAAATATAAAATCTATAGCATGTCTTTAATTCGTTAAACATTAAATTTTAATGATGAAAATATTTGATCATAATTAATAACATACTTCAAACATGGCACACACATAAACATATTGAATCATTCAATTTATGAGACACAACATCTGCTGAGTGATTTATCTTAGTGGTATGATTTTTTTATTTAATATAGTGGATATATAGAATAACCTAGAATACTATATTATTTAATCTATATCATAGTAAAGGAATGATTATTATTTCATAGACAACGATGATTTAATTGATAATATTTTTTTCTAGTTTATGTGGGAGTAATATAAGTGGGTCTACTTGACCCTTCTACTAGATTGACGTTTATTACCATTACATGTACACAAATTGATAGATGTACATGTGTTTACCATGCCATAATAGTATGATTAATTTTTTATATACAATTCATATAGTAAATTCACTAGATTTCATGTCAAATGAAAAGGTTATAACTATTCACATCTATAATGAGAACCTAAAGTTACTATAATTGTATTCTAAAAACTTGTTTCATATGGTCTAGATACATCATTCATACATGACCTAGAATATGTGTGTATATCTTGTTATAGTGGGTCAATGGCACTGAGTCTTCTTCATATGATGTTTTCACATGGTGATAACTAGTAAAGGGGATCATGGGGTCTTACATGCCAATAGGAACACCACATGTTTTGAGTGTTATTCATAGTTCTTATCTACAAGAACATGTAATTTTCTCTAGAGTTGTGATTATTATCAATATTCACCATTGGTTTATGTACACTAATGAAATATTATAACTAGGAAATTTATATCATGGAATGGTAACATACATTGGGTACATCCATAGTGATATGGTGTTGTTTTGATGATCATGAAAAAATATTTCACATATGAATGAAAGTGATATCTCTAGACTTATTTATTAGAATGATAGTGTATTCTAAAAATCAATGGCCATGGTAGAATATGGGTTCTCCATTCAATAATGATGTTGAATAATAAATTAAGAGAAGATCGTAACCCTATATGTTCATCATTCTTTATGAGATATCATTGTACAAAGAGATTATATTAAATGATTTATGTTAATAGAATGTTTCTATTGTAATGAAAATATATTATCACTATTGGGGGACTGAATGGATAACATTTTATATTATTGGTTTTTGAGTAATACTCATTACTATCATGATACAATCTTAGAGGTTCACACACATAGAATATTCAAAATATTGGGCGTATTATCATGAATATGAGTTTAAGATATTGGGGGAAAAACCATGGGGTCTGGGGATATAAACATTTAATTTATCCACAAGAAACTAATGAATTTTTCATTATTCAATAATATAATAAATACATTGGACATTATTTATTTAATATATTTTATATTCTTAATGTTAAAACATGGAAAAATATTGAATGAATGAATATTATTATAATGTTCAAGATTCATTTAATTTTTACAAGAATACATGGTTGAGTTAATTAATATCTTTTATCATGTAATATATTTATTATATTATGAATAAGTGTTATAAAATTAAATTTACATGTATGATATAATAATTAGGTCATAAGATATTCTTTATTAGCTATTTAGTGGTAAATTCATATTCAGAGGCCATAAATCCTTATTTAGGGGTTTTTACTTTTCTATTTATATAAGAGGAATAATTAATTTGAGGAACTATTCATACACTTAATTTTGAGATATCCTTCCTCATCTCTCCCATACCAATGAGAGGGAATAACCTCATTCTATGAATTAATACATGTTTTACCTTGTGGATTAATGAATAGTATAATAGTAATCAATGTGATATTGAAGGCATCATTGATTCTTTTTTATTTCACCTAGATATTGATGATTATCATACCAAAAAATAGTATAAACACATTTTTATGATATATAGAGATCTAAAATTGGTTCATTCATGAAAAAGTCATTGACAATGAGAAGTACTCACCAGCCTCTTTATATCGAATGAGGTATTTTTGTATTTAATTTTCAGAATAAATACTACAATGTATGATCCTTATGTTAATAAATAGTTAATATGTCACTATATTATTTGTTTTTATATCAATAAATATAATTTTTTTCATAAATACTGATATATCCTCTTTTATTTTGAACCTAATACCGAAATGTTGTGTGTTCACTCCATTAAGTGTAATATGGTGAATTATACCTTATATGTTTATTATTAAATAAGGGAAAATTAACATTTTAATTTCTATATTGTATTCTAATAGTTATAAAGGTGTAAATCCCATTAATTTATAATTTTACATCATCTTCATACACTAATCAAATTGAATAATAATGAAAAAACTATGAACAAAAAAATTAAATAAATGTAAAACATAAAAGGGATGAGAAAAGATTTGTATTATTTAATAAAGGGTTTAAAGTCACAATTTCACTACTCTATACTTATATATTGAACCAAAAAACATGATATTATCTCCTATATAATGATCTATGGTTAGTTATTAGAGACTAGACATTGAGTTCTTGATCAATTAATTGACTAGTTGAGTGAAAAATAGTACAAGTCTGAGGATACTCATATGGGTGAAAATTATTATTTACATGGGATTTAATTCCAATGTTATTTTTAATCCTATAATACTTAAAATTAAAAGGATCACACAATAAATAATATTTTAATATAGTTTTATTGAATAAAATCAATTAATATCGAATTTGAGATATTAATTTAAAAGGATGGTTCTTCAGAAATTATATGACAATCTCATTCATTAAAGAATTAGTTGACTAAATTTATTTACATTATGATTCTAAATTTTAAAAATAATTTAATGTCTAATCATCATAATCTATATAAAATAATCTAAAAAACATGGATAGATAATTAAATTAAAAAATTATCATGAAGGTAATCATTATTTGGACACGATGAATCAATTTTTTTATGATCTAATACCATATGTCAATTTTGATGTCTACCAATAATAATAAGAATTATCTATAAAATATTAATTAATGAAATAAAGAATTCAATTTCATGGTGATTACTAGTTGAAGAAACATTTCAATGAATGAAATTGGAATTGAAATTAAGTACCCACCCTTGTACTCTTGAACTTTCACTACATAAGAAAATATAAACTCATGAATATGATAACATCATTCATTGTTTAATGAATAAATTTAATTATGTGGGAAGATTATATAAAATACTAAAAAGATATAATAAATATAAATATTCAAGTATGAATAATATAATCAAATATAAAATTAATAAATTATTCTAAAAAATTGATTTTTTATAATGAATTTTCTAATAAAATAACCCTATATGAACAATGAAAACTTGAAAAAACCCCAATGAAATTCATAAGTCCCCAAAATTTTTTTAGGTCCTAATATTTATAAACATTTACCATCAGGATATATTGGATATAATGAATCCAATGGTGGGGCCTTCATAATGGAATAAAATGTTGTCCATTTTTCAATATATTTAAAAAAAATATTTGATCTCCTCAATTTCATATAAAATAGCTCTCACAAGTAGAATGGTATACAAGACCTCTATTTTTCACCTAGAAATCTCAAAAAATCAATAATGTTCAATGGATTTATAGTCTAAAGATGATGTAATTGAAATATCAACCATTATATTAAAAAGATTTTTAGGGTATACCATGACATATTATATGTTTTGGTCCTCTATATGTAATTACTATTATAGCCCAAGGAGATTGTACACACACAAAAAATCTTCATTTTATATTAATCGATTAAAAAATCAAATTTTACATGATGAAATTCTAATTTACCATCAAATAATACATTTAATAAGAAAAGAAAGTCATATATTCAGAACATTCACTTATAGTGCTTGTTGTAATGCTAGTGATGATGGAGTTAATTTAAGATAATGCTAAAATACAAATCAAGCACATCCTCATACAATAATAAATAAATATTTCATCAATAAAAACCACCATGAATGAATATAAGAATACGTATAAATGAGGATCATGTGTCTCGTAAATGTAGTAAAGTCATTCATTACACTGAATGAGACCACTGGATAATAATAATGATAGTGGAGACACTATAATTACGTATTTTAATATCCTACTCTTAATTCCAATGATGGTATTATCCAAACATATTATTTATAATAAAAAACCACCTAAATAGCTTCAAGGTTTCATAGTTTCCAGCAATCCATAGAAGAGGTTTTTTATTGGTTAATGTCACTTGATTTGGAAAACAATTATACATAAAAATCCCCATTATCTTTTTTTCATTATTATCAAATGTAGTAAGATATTTCTATGATGACATAATTCATCTAATAAGAAATGTATATATAATTTCTTATAACTACACCTTCAACTACTTTATATAATATAATTCCATCCAACATGGTGCATATGAATTAACTTTAAATATTAAATTAAAATCAATGTGTAAATCAACCTCTTGATTAGGGGGAACCCCTGTAATGACATCTAAGATAAATTATATTTACACTTTCACCACTATAAAAAATTTGTCCATCAAAACATCTATAATAAAAAATTAAAGGACAATCATCTAGTGGGTAGTCATTTTCAATCTCACATGGGTCTATCCTACTAATCATGATTAATGGCCCACCAACTAGATAATGTGATTATTGAACCATTTACTCCATGAATTATCACCCAATAATGATAGTAATACAAAAAATTAATGACTCCAAATAAACAACCCATGTGCCTAATGACATCATACGGTCTCATATCAAACATTATGAACGACCATGAAATCATATATTTTCCATGAATAAGCTCTAAATGACAGAATATGTGAGAGATGGTATAATCACTACCAATAGGAGTCTTTTGATATAAATTATATTTAAGGGATATACATGTACCTATTACTTTTGCAGAAACCCAGTAAGGGTAAATGAATTTATCACAAAAGTGTTGATGGGAATTAGATAAAATTTAGAGAAGACCTAAAATGTATCTCTAATTCTATTAATCAATACATGATCTAATATCTACACCAACTACAACAGAACTATAATATGTTCATCTATATTTTGTGCATTACATAGTCCATCAAGAGGCATGATAGTGTGAGTGTATCAAATTGCCTTCCCCCCTTGTCAACATATAAAGTATATGAACCTATGTTATACCTACATCTAGAAGGGAATCCCTATCCACCATGGATAGGCCATGCTCATTATGTTTCTTATGTTACAATGGTATACCAACATTTCCATAATAGTTATCTTCCAATACTCGTCTAGTGATATAAACATGGGACATTATTCCTATTCTAATCAAGAAAACCAGATATATATCCCTATTAGTTAGAACCCATATAAGACCCACTACTACTAGTCCCCAAGACTATGATTGAGAATTTTAATCCCTCTAATGGTGACTCCTGATCATCTTCCATCGACTAGTTGCTGATAGTGACTCTTCTCAAGGAAAACAGGATTCATCTTCCACATTTGGATACAATATATCTATAAATATATAAAAAAATATAGAATACAACAAAAAACTAGTATGTGTAAATATTAATTAGGGTAAAGTCCCTTACTTAATCCACCTCCGAAGGCCCAAACCAATAATTTCATCCAAATGAAATATATCAGGATAAATGTTATGAGTGTACCTTATAATGTCCATAAACCTAAAAGATAACAAGGGAAATGTTATGAATCCATAATAAATGTGTAATATTTCATAAAATAATATCCTTATCAACTTCATGGGATAATAATTCTTTTTATAAAAGAGATCAGCCCATATCTTGGGTTACATTACTCACCATGAGTAGAAAAAATCACCATTCACCAATGGATGTCCAATACATGATGAAGACAAGAAGAAAGAACAAAAATCTATTTTGTGGGTGTCTGGACCAAATAGAAAATGGGATTTACAAATTCCATCAAATCCTCTAATTAATGAGGTATTGAATAAAATAAAAACCAATGAGACCTCTATAAAAAATATGATGTGATTCACTCAATATTCATGTTGTAATATTATACATAATACATACTAATATCCACTTAAAGGGTGGTTATTATATCTATAAAACTAGTTTTGGATCTGGCCTCTACTCATAGGTTATACATACCTCTGAATTGAGTACCTATATTATTAAATAACTATTTAACTAGTCAATTAATATAGGTTAAAATCCTAGAAAGTGATATTCATGAAAATTCATTTTTTGTTGAGGGGGTTTTGATGGGATGGAAACCAATATTTTATATGATGAACTAAGAGATATTAAATTATAGTTTGTTATTTTGATGTAAAAATGTCATGGGTGGTAAATAAAACATGATATTCTATACAATTTTTGAACCATATAACCATTCCAAGATTCTAATGTGATAGTGTCTAGAGTTTATTTAATGAATATCCAAATCATGATGAAAGGATATGTTAGTTGAAAACACACATCACTAGTTACCTAGACTAAAATCCATACTCAAGACCCCTTTCAATCATTTATCTATATTTTCAAATCCATGTCTAAAATTTCTAATTAATTCATACTCTTGCATATGGCATAAATGACTTGGATACAATGCAACATAAAGCTTAGCCTAGTTGGTGGGGACACTTCAGGTTTATCCACAGGACCTAAGATCAAATCTAGGGGGGATATTTTTAGTTCACTGTAGTAGTACTATATTAGGTGTTGTAGAAGTTATTATATCGTGTAATAAATGGCACTATAGTAGCCAAGACTATTCCCCTTCAGAAAAACACTTTGATCTAGGAGTCTATGAGGCCATTGGGCCACCCAAGCCTTCGAGCCACCTCAAGGCCTTTAGGCTACCTCAAGGAATTTGGGCCACCTCAGGGCCTTTGGTCCACATGATGTGTAGATATAAAAACTAGGAAGATTCTACAAGGAACACATTCAAGAGGTGGTTAAGTGAAAGGTTCATTCACCAGAGTAGAGCAACCGAATTTGGAAGAATGAGAGGGTTTGGAATTTACATCAGTACTGAGCATGTGCATATATGCACATGATAGCTAGCCAAATAGGTATGAAATGTTAGAGATATTATCATGATTCAAATGCAAGAGATGGGAAGTTTTATTTAGTCATAGTCTAGGATGAATTCCTCTCGAAATTCCGGTTATGCAGTGTCACTAAAAACCAATGGGCCATGTAAGGGTTCCCCTACAGCCCTTAAAAGAAGAATTATTAAAAATTAATAAAAAATTAAGGCCTTCGGGACATTCAGACAAGATGTATATTCAATTATGATATATCCCAACACACCAAGACCCCACTGATTGTACAACAATTCACTGTTTAATTTTCACCTTTACACCACTGTGCTAAACTTGTTTTATATTGATAATTATAAAACTAATGACAAGTTTCATCCCATTTTTTAATCATTTATTTTGTTTTTATCACTGTTAAAATTAGAAATATTACTTTTTTTGATGATTCCATTATAGTAGAAGGTGATTTGGAGGGCCCATGATGATATCTATAAACAATGGGCCAAACTGCGCAAAATCCATGCACACGAGTGGACTCATATGGACACTGCTCCTGAACTGTGCATCCAAATGGGCCTAAAGTTTGTTGGATGGTCCGAAATTACTTGTTCTACATTTCATACGAATAAACCCAAGACACATTCGGCCATCTAGTTACCCAACTGACCTGATCTTTCCAGCACACCGCATCTGCACGAAGTCAAAAGTGGTGTTATGTGATCTGTCCATATCTCAGTCTATAGGTGTTCAAAGTGTTCCAAACATTTTTTGGAGATTCCCAAGAGGTGGGGCTAAAACTTTATTATTTTATCCAAATTGACATAAGAATTTCTGGAGGTCTAAAATCATGTGACAAGTGGTTTTAAGAAATCGGTGTGCTCAAAACCACCTTCCCATTTTCATAAAAAAAAATGGCACCTTGGGTTCCCCATTTGTATGTTCGGTTAGGAAGAAAAATTCTGGTATTATGGAGACCAAAATAAGTCTTGTCATCAATAATGGAGTTTTGGTGGCCCCTATCCTCATATGGGAATCAATTATGAAGAGGTAGTTCCACCTAAGCCTCCTCCTCCTATCAATGGCGATCTATACGGTGGACGATCATTTCAAGGAAGTAACATAAACTTGGGAGGGGTTCCATCACATTTTCTTCTACTGGTTTTGTATAATTTTTGTGTTTAATATTTCACTTTTTTTCTTTCTTTACATTCTTCCTCCTGATTACATTTAATTTGATATAATTAAGTGGAATGATTTTTATTTCAACAAGGATTGGGTTGAGATTTCAAGTGGGAATGTTGGATTGTTCCGAATGGACAACACAATAATCCTATTTATCTCACACATAAATAAGATTTAAGTATGATTTTGTAGAACTATTATTTTATGTTTGATTACCAAATATTCTCAAAATGTTTTTGGTTCCAAGGGGTTGTTCTTTAAGTATCATTTGAAGAGGCAAGAGGGGAGTCAAGATCATGACAAACTTCAACCAAAGAATTAAGCCAAACCATGTAAAATTTTCAGAACAATAAACTATCCAAGAAGGTTAGTGAACTTGAAATGATATTCTTCCCCCATAATTATTAATATATCACCTTTATTTATCAGCTATTTAACTCCTTAATTATGTAATTTACTTAAATCTATTTTCAAACCCCCCCCCTCTTTAATTAATTCTTATTAAAAATAAATACTCAAAACCTATCAACGCTCCTCGAGAAATGACCTAGGTTATTCCCTAGACTATAAATCAATCTAAAAATAATAATAAATTTGATGTTTCATGACAGCGTGGTCAATGTTTTGGAACCATTTCTGGAGAATGATTTGATTTTTGTGTGTGTTTTTGATAATTTTCATTATAAATTTTGTGAATAATTGTTTGTTTTATCTTTTACCATTACATTTACTTTTGTGTACTAATTTATTTTTTGTGTATGTTCTATGTATGATGCGTTCTAATTTGGGATAATTACAAACCTTAGAACCCGAACCGGAGAGGATCGTTCATTAGTGACCCCGAGATACACAAGAGGGACCCTCAAAGGAGGATGTACAAAACATCAAAACTCATATCGATCATTATTCTTCTTCTTTGGAAACAACACATTAAAACATAAATTAACCTGAATAACATGGATGAAAACAATCGAACACTAAAATAAATAAACTCTCATGATTTTGATATCCAACCGACCTATATCAATTACAATGCGAGGCACACAATTTTGAATTAAGATCTGGTTTAATTCATCTATTACCAAGATTCCATGGACTTCTTGGAAAGGATCCAAACAAGAATTTATAATAATTTCACACTATGTGATGTAAATTAAATCCTGAAAATGTGGATAAATAACAAGTAATGTTTAGGGAATTCCCTTTTTCATTATAATACATAACAAAAGATTGGTTATATTATGGTAATTTCCTAATAAGAGACTAGGCAGACATGAAATGCCTTTTTCTTGAAAACATTTTCCCAGCCACTCGAACTGCAACAATAAAGAAATAAATTTGTGGGATATGAAAATCTCAAGGGTAAACATTACATGAATATTGGGAGTTATTTAAAAGGTTATTTTCATATTTCCCACATCACCAAATAAGTTATCAACAATTAATTCGATATTTTTTGACGGATTAATCCATGTTGATCTTAATATGATTGATGGAGCTTTAGGTGGTGTGCTATTTGATAAGATTACAACTGCTACAAGAACCCTAATTGATAACATGGTGATAAACACATAAAAAGTTATTTCAAGGTCCAATATACTAATTCGAGGTGTCCATGAGGTGCAATGTACTAAATTTGAGAAGATTGTGGACACAAAGTTCAAAGATGTAAGTACCCTTCTTCGACCACATTCTCTTTTCCAAGGGAAATCTCAATCACCTACTCCTATCCATTGTGGTATATATTCTTCTAAAAACCACTACTCTGACTAATTTCCTCAATTAAGGGAAACATTTGAGAGTTTTGAGGCAATATTTCCAGGTCTCCCCTATAAACATCCCTTTAGGCAAGAACCCTATTATCCATCCAACCGTGGGTGTAAGGAGAACCAAGCCTATAGGCAAAGGGGTGGGAGTGGGGGGGGTGGGGGGTATTCAAACCAACCTCAACAAAAATAGAACCAATAGTGGTAGAATAGTCATCCACCACCACCACCACATAGAAATCATCAAACACCGCAAAGGCCTTTCCAACAAACACCTCCAAAGCCTAAGCCTAGCCTAGAAGATATGATGAAACAAATGGATGCCACAAATATTCAATTCCAACAAACCACTCATCAATCTATAATAAACCTCAAAACCCAATTAGGTCAACTAGCTAACTTAGTGGGTGAAATTCAATGTCATGGATCACTTAAACTTCCCTCTCAACAAGTAGTAAACCCTAGGGATAAAGGAATTATTAGTGCCGTCATCACTAGGAGAGGAAAATTACTAGAAAGTAAAATGAATTATCTATTAGTGTCATCCCCTCATGTAGAAACCTCCATCCCAACCATTAAAGACGTTCCAAATGTTGAAGAACCTTGTCCTGATAGAATCCCTTCCAAAGGAAAGAGTGTGTACATTGATGAGCCACTTAGGCCAACCACTCCTCTTCTATTTCCTCGAAGGGCCACCCAACCAAGAAAATGAAAGGAAACTGAACTTGGAATGGAAATATTGGATATTTTCAAGAAATTCTAGTTTAACATTCCATTGATTGATGCATTGAAGAAAATTCCACGGTACACCATGTTTCTAGAGGATATGTGTACACACCCAGGGCGACTTCGAGGTGATGATAAAGTGAGCTTAAGGAGGAATATTTCAGCATTAATAGAGTCATAACTTCCCACCAAGTGTAATGATCCTAGAACATTCTCAATTATATGCACCATAGGGGAGTATTATTTCTTTTATGCTATGTTTGATTTATGTGCTTCTATAAATGTGATGCCTCACTCGATTTACTCTAAATTTCAGGTTGGGAAACTAAAGCCCACTAGAATTATTGTTCAAATGGAAAACTAGAGTACCACATACACCTCTAGTGTGTTATAGGATGTTCTTTTGAGGGTTCAAATTTTAATTTTTCCAACTGGATTTATGTTCTTAAAATGGAGGATGATAAGATGAATGGACATGCCGAGATTATATTAGGGAGACCCTTCTTGAAAACTGTAAAAACCATAATTAATGTACACATTGGTACATTATCTATGTAATTTGGGGGTGACATATTCCATTTCCACATCCTTGATTCCATGAAGCACCCCTTAAAAGAACATTCCTCTCTCTCCCTCTGTTAATTCAATTGATGTACTTCCTACCGCTGAAAAAACAACATCTCTTTCCCACGATCACCTTTATGATTATTCTTCATTGATTAAAATTCAAGGAAATGAGTCATGAAATGATTTTTGAAGAGGATTAGTGAAATTTCATGGATGTTTATTAATATATGATTTCAAGAACACTAAGGATCCCCTGACCATCGATGATACTACTAAGCTTATAAACGATCTTTCCTCTATTGAGGACAATACCATTGAGCACTTAGTTGAGATCAGTGACCTCTCACATTCACAAACTCTCACATCAATCCAAAATTCACTTGAATTGGAACTTAAACAAATGCCTAATTATTTAAAATATTCATATCATGAGAATGGAAAAAAATGCCCATCATCATTTCTAGTTCACTACTTCATGAGCATGAATTTCCACTGCTTGAACTTTTTAGGGAGTATAAAAGAGATTTGGGATGGACACTTGCTGACATTACTGGTATTAGCCCATCAATTTTTACACGTCATATTTTATTAAATGATGAAGCTAAACCAGTGAGGCAGCCATAACGTCAACTGAACCCAAACCTCCTGGAAGTTGTGAAAAAATGAGGTAAAACAATTAGTGGCTGTTGAAATAATTTACCCCATATCTAACAGACAATAGTTCAGTCCTATTCAAGTAGTTCCTAAAAATACCCACCTTACAGTAATCAAAAATGAAAACAATGAATTGGTTCCAACTCATCTGCACAATAGTTAGCATGTCTGTAGAGACTATCGCGGACTAAACCAACACACTACAAAAGACCATTTCCCTTTTCCATTAATTGACCAAATGCTATAGAGGCTAGAAGGTATGTCCCACTACTGTTTCATTTAAGGGTATTCTAGATACTTTCAGAACCATATTTCCCCTGAGGATCAACAAATGAAAACCTTCACTTTCCCCTTTGGCCCATTTTCCTTTTGAAGGATGCAATTTGGTCTATGCAATGATCCGGGAACATTCCAACATTACATGATTAGTATATTTTCAAATTACTTGTAGAATTGAATGGAAGTATTCATGGATGATTTCACTATTTATGGATCATCTTTTGATGAATTTTTATGTATTCTTGGTTCAGTACTAAATCGTTGTATTGAAAATAATCTTGTATTAAATTATGAGAAATTCCATTTCATGGTGCGACAAGGTATAGTTTTAGGTAATGTAATTTATGGGGATGGTATCCAAGTGGATAAATATATGGTCTATACCATTTATTCATTAACATTCCCCAAAAATATATAGGATATGTGGTCTTTCCTAGGTCATGCTGGATTTCACCGTCGTTTCATTCATGACTTTAGTAAAAATGAACTCCCCTTCTCCCGAATACTCCAAAAAGAAAAAGAATCAGTTTCTAATAAATAATGTGAGGAAAATTTTGATAAGATAAAATGGAGTCTCAAATCACCCCAGGTAATCCAACCACCTTGGTGGGATTTACCATTTGAGATATTCTGTGATGCCTCTAACTACAAAGTTGGGGCAGTTCAATCTCAAAGGTTAGATTGAGCTCCACATGTCATTGCATATGACTAATGTACATTGGACCCTACCCAAGGAAACTACACCACAACTGGAAAATAGTTCCTTGACATTTTATTTTCCTTGGACAAATTTAGGTCATAAATTTTGGGGTCCAATGTGATGGTGTTCTCAGACCTTGCAGCCCTCTGGCATCTCCTTAAGAAACTAGAAGACAAGCCACATCTCATTCTCTGGATTCTACTCCTTTAATAATTTAATATAGAAATTAGAGTTAAAAAAGAGCATAGAATGTGGTGGCTGACCATATCAGTAGGATTCCCCTATCCCTGAACATTGACTCATCCACCTCTATACCTATAAATGATATGTTTCCCAATGAGAAATTATACCGAGTGAAAGATGCTATTATTTGGTATGCTTAAATTGTAAATTATTTTGTAGCATCTTGCATTCCTACCGATTTCAATAAATACCAAGCAAGTCATCTAAAAAATGAGTTTAATTGGTACATTTGGTATGACCCCTACCTCTGGGTCACATGTAGTGATCAATTTATTAGGTTTTGTGTTCCCGATAGTGAGTTTTAGTCTATCCTTAGATTCTGTCACACACTTGATTGTGGGGGCCACTTTGGTCCCCAACTGACCACTCTCAAGGACCATGATTCTGGCCTCATTTGTCTAATACTTTTTCAGTATGCCCATGATTTTTTCAAATTTTTTCCTCATTGTAAAAGAATGGCGACTGTCTCTAAAAGAAATAAAATTCCACAACAACCATTTCTCTTTCGTGTAATTTTTGATGTTTGGGGAATTGACTTTATGGGTCTATTTCTCAATTCCTTTGGAAACTTGTACATTATTTTAGCAGTTGATGATGGGTCAAAGTGGGTAGAGGCATGAGTTTCAAGGACAGATGATTCCAAAATTGTTTTGGAATTTTTGAGAACTCATATCGTTTGTACGTTTAGATTAATTAGTTTCATCATTAGTGACCAACATTCCCATTTCATCAACCGAACAATGCAATCATCTTTACATCGGTATTGGGTCAGTTATAGAGTGTCTACTGCATATCACCCAAAGACTAATGGTCATGCCGAGGTGTCAAATAGATAGGTAAAACAGATTCTTAAAAAAATGGTTCAACCCAATAGAAAATATCTGAGTCTTCGACATGATTATTCATTATCGGCCTACCATACAGCGTTTAAAACTTCCATGGGAATGTCAACCTATCATCTTGTGTTTGGAAAGAGTTGACACATCGCTCTTGAGATTGAGCATCGGGCCTACTGGGCCATCAAAACAATGCAATTATAATCATTCTGGGGCAGGTGATCAAAGTAAGTTGTAGATTCAGGAGCTAGAATAAATTAGAAGAGATGCATATGAGAACTCCAGGATTTGTAAGGAGTGTACAAAGGATTACCATGACCGTCTCATCCTTCATCACAAATTTAAAATTGGGATGAAGGTTCTATTTTATAATTCAAGTCTTATGTTGAGTCTAGGTAATATTTGTTCCCCTTGGTTTGGATCATACATTGTTATTAATGTATCTCCATTTGGTGTTGTTCAGGTTCAAAATAAGGAAACCCAGAAAACCTTCATTGTCAATGGGAAGCGGCTGAAGCACTTTCAAAAAGCCCTTTCAGAGTTCTGGATAGAGGAACTCTATGTTCCAGAAGCAACCTACTAGTGAAACACACAAGGTTTTATCCTTCCTTATCACCTTCTCAATTATTACAATGAGGACACTGCACATTCTAGGTGTGGGGGGGTGGGTACATTTATGGGTTAGATGGGAGGTTTCATTGTTTTTTCTTTCTTCTCTTTTTTTCACCTTCCTTAACGTATTTTCACTTTTCCTTGTCTTGTTGAGTTCATTAGGACTTACATTTTCTTTCTTCTTTCTTCTCTTTTCCTCCTTCATTATGGTATTTTCATTTTTCCCCAATCAAAAATATCAATGATCCATGATTTGGTGACCATAATGGGGGGAAATTATAAATACCATAAAGAATTGTGAAAAAGAATATATGTCGAAGTTAACATATGGGAGTTATTTTTATTGAATTGGTTTTCTGTCAATGATATAAATGGTTGTATAACTGTGAAACATTTGAGATGATTGATGCCCCTTGTGTGAGTAGTTTTTCAGAAAACAATGTCACTAATATCTCTAAAAAATATTGCACCAAACCACAAAGTGAGAATATTTCTTACTTAATATAAGGTAAATATATTTTAGGTTAATAATGTTCTACTTTAATTTTTTTTCCATACATTCGTCCATTATCCGATCTGTTTCATTACTATACCAGATTGACATATGCATGTGTACCTAATGTTCTACTATTATATGCCCTAAAAACAATTGGGTTGTGTCTTGGGAAGGTCAAAAAGTACTCCATCTCAACCTTTTATCATGTTATAACTATTTCTATTGGTTTCGTGAAGAGATCAAACAAGGGTTGAGAGATGAGTGTGAGATTTGTTCCAAATGCAACTTCCAAAAAAACAAAAAAAATTAAAAAATGAGGGGAGTGATGAAATGTTCAACATATGGGGATATCTAGGTTGGGAGATTATTATTTGACTTCCCGGAATTATTAAGTGAGTGGGTATTGAAATTTTATTTCAAAGGATGTACGGAAGGTTCGGTGAAAATTCATTTAAAGCTGAATAATTATAAAATAAACTAAATTTATTGGATAGAATGTGGAATGAATAGCATGGAATGGTTTTCACTAAAACACATGGAGAGTTAGTGTAATGGTTGACTTTTTAATTCCATGATCAATTTCGTGTCATGAATCTCTTTGAATTTCATTGTGATATGATTTATGAGACATCATTTTCCATTTTCACTTTGAAGAACTCCTTGGTGTGGTTCGTACAATGATCACATTACTTTAATAAATTAAAATTTCTTCAAATGTTAAATATTCAGGAAGTTTGGAATATATACATTCTTCATTTTATTTGGATATGTTAATTTTTCTTGGATGGAAAATTTTTAGGTGTGGGGGTGTGATCGTACCATGATTCACTGTGTAATTTTCAACTTTACACCACTATGCTAAACTTGTTTTATATTGAAAAATATAAAAATAATGACAAGTTTCATCCCATGTTAGAATAATTTATTTTGTGTTTATCACTGTTAAAAAGGGAAATGTTACTTGTTTTGATGATTCCATTACATGAGTAGGTGATTTGGAGGGCCCATGATGATGTCCAAGAAAAATGGGCCAAACTGCGCATGATCCATGCACACCAGTAGACTCATCCGAACAGTTCTCCTGAACCGTGATTCAAAATGGGATTCGATTTTGTGGGATAGTCCAAAATTAATTGGTATAAATTTCATTTGAATAAAACCAAGTCTCATTTGGCCATATGTTTTCCAAACCGACCTAATATTTCTAGCAAACTGCATCTGTATGAATTCAAACGTTGTGTGATGTGATCTATCCATATCTCGGGCTATAGGGGTCCAAATTGGGCCAAATTTCAGTGGATACACCCATGTGGTGGGGATACAACATTTTTATTTCTTTCCAAATCTAGATAAGGCTATATGGATGTTAAAATGCATGTGAAAAGTGGTTTTAAGAAATCTGTGTGCGCAAAACCACCTTCCAATTTTCATATAAAATGGAGCCTTGGGATCCCCATTTGTAAGTTCATCTAGGAGGAAAATCACTGCTATATTGGAGACCCAAAGAATTACCCTCATTATCCAAGCTTCTCTGGAGGCCCCTATCCTCATAGGGGAATCAATGATGAAGATGGAGTTCCACCTGTTCCTCCTCCTCCTCTCGATGGCGAGCTAAACAGTGGACGATCATTTTGAGGGAGCTACAAAAACATGGGAGGGAGTTCCAGCACATGTTATTCTAATAGTTTTGTATAATTTTTGTGTTGAATATTTCACTTATTTTTTTGACATGATTCCACCTAATTACATTTCAATATATATAATTAAGTGGAACACTTTTTATTTCAACACAGATAGGGTTTAGATTTCAAGTGGGAATCTTGGGTTGTTCCGATTGGACAACACAATAATCCTATGTATCTAACAAATACATAAGATTTAATTATGATTTGTTAGACCACTTATTCTATGTTTCATAAAAAAATCTTGGCAACATGATTTTTTTTCCAAGGGGTGGTTCTTTAAGCATCATTTGAAGAGGCAAGAGGGGAGTCAAGATCTTCACAACCATCAACCAAATAATTAAACAAAACAATGTTAAATATTCAGAACAATGAACTATCCAAGATGTGTAGTGAACTTGAAATGATATTCTTCATTCATAATTATTAATAAAACACCTTTATTTATCAACTATTTAACTCTTTAATTAAGTAATTTACTTAAATCTGTATTCAAAACCTCCACCCACTTTTAGTAATTATTATTAAAAATACATACTCAAAACCTATCAACTCTCATCAAGAGACAACCTAGGTTCGTTCCTATACTATAAATAAATATTAAAATCATAATCAATTTGACATGTTATGACAGTGTGATTACCCACCTAATCTAATGATAAGATATGAGTTCCACACCAAGCCTGCATCCAATAATCTAGTGTCTGGTGACAAGAAACATAAAGGAAAACCCCACATGGAAGGTCATATCAAAATAAAAACATATAAAAAACCTCATATATTAATAAAAATATAGAATAAATAAATAATACTCAAAACATTCTTTTGTAATATAACATTCTTACAATAACTAATAATAATAGAAATTATATGTCAAACAGAACACTTGAATGAGGGGCTCAAATATATATTCCCAAACCCCTAAAATGAAATTATAACTCAGAAAACTATAATGTAAATCCTCATTTTGTATAAACTACTGAAAAAATCATTGGAAAAAACTATCACAACCATATTTTACTAAGATCCAACTCTATCGACACTGTATAAACGATAATCACCAATGTAGTGTGCATCATCTGTAAAGACACAACATGTGTGTAAACTATACCTATGCATAGTGAGTATAAACATACCCATTTGGATTCCCATATTCTATAATAATTTATCAAGGTAACATGATACCACCAATATTTTAAATGTTGAGTTATGGTTTATGAATAAATCTAATAGAAAAAAACGAATCCTAATTATCATAGATCGAATCCATAGAAATACTCCAGTAAATAACACTTAGAAATCCCAAAGACAGTAAGAACCTATAATAATATCACTATAAGAATTTTATATCTTTAACATTACCCATATAGAATTATAGTAGAGTGGATACACATCACTTGGGAGTTTTTTCATCCAAGGGGTACTAACAATTATGAAGTAATTACATTCATCATGTGTAATGTGTATCATTTAAGGGATTTTCCCATTTCATAAGTGGATTAACAATTCCACATCATAAATAAGGTCTAACAAATCAACTATTATTGTAGAGATCTATAAAATATTTAAAATATACCACAAGGGGTTACTGAAAATATTTTTTCACCATCCTTCTCGCCCATTTCTACTCATAATCTTTATAAAGATAATGATAAAAAATATCTCAAAACACTTAAACATATCCACCTATGAATAAGAAATCATTATCATCATATTTCTTTTTGAAAAAATATAAAAATTTACAATATTTATGAGTAATTTCTTCACCCATTATAGATTCAATGGAAAACCCCATAAAAATACTAATACAAGGAATGAACTTCTTGGTACATGATCTAAAAGCCTTGCTACACATCTATCTATATACATCCACTATCCAGTCTTATGATTTTACCCAACATGACATGATTTCGTAAGATAAAAAATATGTGGAACATTTTGGATGATCAATAATGTATTTTCATTCGATACCAATTCATCATATCATTATCCATGACATGACCACTTATCCACGTGATGTGTGACTCTAGGGGTAAATAAATCATGTACTTCGGTTCACCCTAGGCCCCATTGCACAAAATGATGTCCCATTTGTCCTAATTTCACACACGTTGATATGAGTAATAATATAAATGATCTATGAACTTCAAAATGAATATTAAAATGTGTTTTTGATTGATTTAAATGCCTTTCGAAATTAAATTTTGTTGAAACCCACCCACTGAATAGAAAAAAAATTAATTTGTTTTTCAGATTATTGGCTACGAATTCATGATTTATTCCTAGCCGGAGTTTCTTGTTTATTTCCTCACTATCAAAATCATTCACTCCTCAAACTATTCCTAACTCGTTTCCCACCATGATACCTATCTCTATCATCATCACCACTCACCAAAGACATCCATTGGGATAACACCTTCAACTATTCATCTAAAATGATGTTGAAACACCACCTCCCATAGAGCACCTAACTACTCCACATTTAGTCTATCAATCCTGTAGGGCACCACTGTTATTCCACAATGTCTTTCACAATTCCTCTTCCATCCTTGAATATTATCCCTATCATAATTTTCACTATTCATCTCATTGTTGAGGATACTAATATCACACCTCTAGCCACAATAAAGGAAAATGAGGAATTAGATTCAAAATAAGAGATAAATGAGAGGGTGAGATAATAATAACCGATGGTGGGTAGCTGTCCTAGATTTAATTTACATCAATAGTATGACCAGTAAATACTGAATATTGTCTGTGAAAATATATACCCAAATACTAAATTTATACTCAAATAACCCCAATGTGAAATAAATTTATATGTTAAAATAGTTTAATTGTAAATCCTAAACTATAATGGTCATCATACTATTGAAGAAATAATTGGGATACAAAATTCTCATTGAATACATGGACTAATAATTTTTATTAAAAATCAAAGAAACCAAGTTTTTGAAATAAAAAAACGGATATTTAAAGTATTAAAATCCATTTTAATGATTATTAAAATAAAAAATTATGATTAATATATTTAAATCCATTAAAATGATATTCATGATGAGAGGAATAAAAAACAAATTCATACCACATTGGAATTAACATTGAAACTTAATGAATTGGACTTTTATTATCGACAGTTGTCAATTAATCCATCACGAATGGGGAGATTCTTTAATATACATCCTAGGGATACCTTTTATATTGATGGATAACTGTAATAAAAAAGAAATTAAAACCAATTTAAATATAATTTTTTATGTATGAGTTATCAACATGACAAACATTTAACGAATTATTAAAATGTGATCATACATGCCTAAAATAATAAATAAATCATTGGACCTATAGTTAAAAACCCCATATTAATAAAAATAGATATTTCTATATTTACTTACATGAATACTATTTTGGATATAACAATCCTTTTTAAATTCATTGGTCAAAAATAGTATATTTAAACATTATAATAATTTTTCAATGACCTATATCACTTATAAAATTGAAAAATCCATTATACAATGAAAATAAATATCAGTAATATTATTTAAAAGAATAAAATGATGTATTGAGGTTTATAATATATTTTTAAAATCCATAAAATCTATATAATTTAATGATTTTGTGGTTAATGAGTCATTAAGCATATATATAAGAATTGTTTTATAATTTAAATTAAGTATAATATCCTTTTGTCTCGATCACATTACAACTAAATTTTAATATATTGATCCTGCACCTAGACTATGGGAAACATATATGAGTTCCTTTATATGATTAAAATTAATGAACCTCCATGATCTCGTATACTTATTTTGAGGTTCCTGTAGCTAGATAACATTTATTTTATTACCCTCATAGCTAATTACATATACAGATTCCGTCCTTATTACATCATTATTGAATTTATAATACTGATTCATTTATTATGATCAAAATATTATTAAGACTCTTCTTTATAGTGTTATTCCTCTACATTTTTTAAATTTAGAAAAAAACATATTTACTTAATTATAGAACACCTCTAACTATTAAGAGTCATCATATTAACTGATTTTAATTCCATTCAATTATTTACATTATTATCCTATTCAGCATCTATTTGGGTTCATTGATCATATAGTATGAGTGAAGTTATAAGTTAACATATTTTATTACGTGAAACAATCATAGTTTATTCTATTGTAGTTTTATTTTAATATCATTCTCTTTTTAGTATTTCAGGATATTATACACAACCATTTCATTTACAATAACTATTTAACATGGTTTATCTACTAACAAGTCTGTATATATTATGTGAAATAACCTAGTCAATAGAATATATTATTTTAGTTTTTATGAATATATTCCACTATATTTATTACATAGTTTTTTGGGTAAATTAATTCAATTTTTTTAATTAGTTATATGTGAAAATAACTATTTCATGCCATAAAAATTTAGTTCTCCATACGATATTTCTAGTAATTTTAATATGTGTTATTTCAGAATAATTAGTTTTAAACCTTATTGTCAACCATATTTTTTCACAGAATTTTCATTACGATAATTTTGTTATAAATGATTGGATATTGATAAAAAAAACAATGGAACCAAGGAAATCTGTTAGTCCAATTATTTTTTTATTTTATATTCATGTAAGATGATATTTTGTTAAAAATAAAACATATGATACCATTTTAAACGTGAAATCAGATTTTTATAATTTTTGAATAATATAATATTTTAAAGAATGTGGAATATTATAATAACTAGAATATGTAATAATTTTATAAGTGATATTTTGGTAAAATAAGAGAGAATTAATCTATGTGATAGAAATAATAATATCATTTGCAGTGTGATTCAAAGATAAAAATGGTAATTAATTCCATAATTCATAATGGTATTCCATGTATGAAATAAATACATCACTTATCTTTTATAGATAGGCGTATTCATGTTTATGTAATTTTTTCTATATAACATAAATACAATGGAGGATATTATTCCATGATATAGTAGACTATCATTATGTTAAATTATTTCATGATTTATAATGACTCATTAACAAAGAATACATAATTATAAAAATTCTAAATGGAAGGAGGATTATAATTAGTGAACATTGTGAAATATTAAAGTTAAAAAATTGATAAGATATATATTTCTTGAATCATGATGATCAAAATACAATAAAAAATAATAATTTTTAACTTCAAATGCGTAGAGGTCATGAAAAAGATACAACATTATATGAATTGGTAGATTTCATAGAAATTGATTTTTTTCAAGGGCTAGTGAATGTGATAATTTATTACTTTCAATTTTTTTCTTTGAAATATTTTACATACTACTATATTTTTATTTTTGAATATAACATTTTTAAAATGTTTTTATTTGTTCCTCAATGTTTTCAATTCCATTATTTCTAAATTAGTATAATAAATTTCATTGTGATATAGTTTAATTTTATTATTAAAAAAGACTTCAATCCAATATTGGGTTTATACATGTCCATTTTAGGAATTATTTGTTTCTAATTTATATTCTCTCCAATATAAAAATTATATAAATATATTGGAAAAATATTACACATGATTATGAAGGTGTATTTTTCTATCTTAGCACATGTTATCATTATTTTATGCACTCTATCTATTAGACACAGAATATTGAGTTGTTTTTAGAATCATTTTATTTTAAAGTAAAAATGAATAGTAATAAACAAACCTTATATTTCGTATCTTATTAACCTAATTATTTATTAATGTTTAAAAAGTGATTTGTTGGATAAGAAAATTTTAAATAAACTTCATCTTTAAAAATGATGAAATTACTCATTGTAAACATAGAGTAATAATAATAATGTATGGTGTTTATCAAAACCATGGGAATAATTGGGGTTTTTAGATTTTAAACCAACACTATTTCTGAATCTCTGGGAATATCATGAGATTATCTAGGGAATATATAATCTAGAATTATCAACTTAAATATCTCTGGTCTTTCAAAAATAAATTTTAATTTTTCCATGTTTTTTATATAGAGGGAAAATTCAAAATGATGCATATTTTATAAGTGGTTAGTGGGGAATAATTTATAAAATAAATTGCTTATATAGATATATACTAATTGAAAAAACTGGTTTTTTATAATATATAATTACCTTCATATGGTATATAAATAAAGAAACCCTTATAAGATCAATCCATGGAGGGATACTACAAACACTTTTGTATATACGTGGAAATTGAAAGTGGCTAAATAAGAGAAGAGGAAAATATATATAAAAATATTAAATTTGGTCTAAAATAATTTGTAAATGAAGGAAAATTAATATTATTCATAATGTTTTCGACACATATGATATAGTCTATCACACTATTAGAGAATGTAAAATATATTTTTAATGGAAAGATAAACTTTCAGAAGGATGATTTATTGAAAATAAATATTTAAAGTACAATGATAATTGGTGGTCTTGAGGTATCAAATTTTTATTATTATTGGTGAATGTTTTAAATCACAATTTTTTATATTTTAGTTGTCATTTCAATTATATACATGATATAAATTATAGTACAAGTTATTTTATAATAAAAGAAAAAATGGGTGGATATTTATTAAATCTTGATTAACCACCAAAAAAATATATTATATAATTATAGATTATTAATTTTTTATATATAAGAAAGATGAAATGATATTATGCATGAAAATATTGGTTTATATCAAACGTTGAATTATAGATATACAATCAATTTTAAAATCTACCTATGGTATTCCATAATTAGTAAGAGTCAATGAGAATATATATTAACCATTATAAGTATGATAGATCATAAATAATTCCTCAAATACCATGAAAATTAAATCATGTAGTTCACACGAATATGTTTTGATAAATGAGTCATGAGGGAATTAAAATTGTAATATTTTTTAATATAGTTGTAGATGATTTTAATATAGTGGTATTAATTATATTTATATTAAAAAAGATATAATTACTCTCATGTATATATATAGATGAATTAATAAATGTAGTCAGGAATGATGCTAAAAATATTTATACCTAATAATGTAATTGACTTGAAAAATAAATTAGTGAAAAAAGTAATGAAAATAATGGAAAAGTATATAATATGGTTATTTTATGAAATTCATACCATTAATATTTGGTGGAAATTATAAAATTAATAATCCCTACCAATTATAGAACCATTATATGATATCATTGGAATGTAATAGTTTTGATTACAATTAACAATGAGAATGGATATAATAATTTTCCTTTTAAAAGAGTCACTCATACTCAAGTATTGTTCAAGATAAAACCAACTATTATGTATCCCAATATATTTGGATATATTTGATATATACAAAATAAAGAATTAAATGATTTGGTTATATGGAAATATTGGAGAAATAAGTACAAAAAAATTCCCCAACATAACAAATTTGTGGAAATTAGAAATATAATAATCCCAACCCTTTATAGTACCATGATATGATATCATTGTAATGTAATAGTTTTGATTAGAATTAACAAAGATAAGGGAGATAATAATTTTCCTTTTAAAGGAGTCACTCTTACTCAATTATCATTCAAGATAAAACCAACTATTATGTATTTCAAATTATGTTTATAAAATTGATATATAAAGAATAATGGATTAAATGATTTGGTTTTATAGAAATATTGGATACAGAAGTTTATTACTTAAATAAATATATAATATATTGACTTATAAATATCCAACAAAGAGACTCAAAAATATAGAGGATATTTGAGATGTCAATGTTGGTTCAAGGTTGAAACAGTTGTGTGATATGAGAGTTTATAATGATAAAGATAATAATTAATCATTAATTAAACCATATATATCTCAAAATGAAAGTTAATAGACCATTTTGGATTATAATAATGACAAGGAAAACATAACTGGAATTAAAAATAATATTTCATTTAAAACACCCTAAAAGAAAAAGCATATAAATTTTGAAAAAATTATAGGTGAAAACCCTAAGCATATATAAAATAAATAAACAGACAAAAAATACTTCTCTTATTTCATTAATTCAACATAAATTAATAGAAAAAATAACATAATAAAAAAATAATTATAATTTTTATAACCCCATGACAGTTCAATATATATTTCTATATAAACAAATATAATTTTATTAGTAAATTTATTTACATGAGTCACTGATTTCAGACAAACAATGATATGCTATCAAAATATTATTATTTGACATGAAAGTTTTTGCCTATCCATTAGATTTAATTATTCGGATATGAATTCATAAATTATGAAAACATTATTGTTTACACATGTATAATATGAATTAATTTATTATTTATTGACGATAAATTTAAATGAAATCATTTTAAAGGAAATTTTATGTTTTTATGAAAAACAAATTTTATTCGAGAAAGGTGTTTTTATATTCAAAATTTAAATTAAAAACTCATAGTATATTATTTCAACGAAATTTATATAATATTTTATCAGAAAAAAGTTAAAAAATCCTATAGTGTTATTTATAGGAATGTAAGAATACTAATTCCATTTTAGACATATTGATGTATTTTTCAAAAAAAAGATTCTTATTGAGTTGTGCATACATATTTTAAAATAAAATTATTCCACTTATAGGAATGGAATAAAAAAAATTTACCTTGTACTTTAACAATAATATTAATTTTATTTCAAATAATTCCCATTTATTTCTTCATATTGAATGTGATCCTTGGTAAATTTTTATCTCTTCGGTAAGGGTAAATCAGTTAAAAAATTGTTACAAATTTCATATAAGGCATTAAAATTCCTCTAACACTTTAATTGTCTTAATTTCATGGAGTGTATTATGTCAATCCTATCTATGTCCATAATATATGGAAACATGGATCCATTTTTCTTTTATTATGAATTAAATATTAATTTTAGAAAATAATAAATAAAACTGTCACCCTCTATACATTAGTGTATCTAAAATTTATACATAAAGATAAAAATCGAAATTTTCGGTTATAAATATTTAATTAAAATAAAAACAAAATTTTTCCATTTTTTATTTACTACTAATTTTTAGTAATTAAATAACTACCCTAAATACTTATGTAATGTCGACATAATATATATTCAACTAATAAAAAAACTAAACTAAATGATTTTAAAAATTTAGGAAGTTAATATATTTTTGATAATATCCATGTTCCATGAGTTTTTTTCATTAATATTACATACTATATATGTGTGTATGGTTTTTATTTAAATTATTTTGATTTCATGTTGTCTTTATAGAAAAATGAAATGAATTTTATTGAAAATGTCATTACAAACAGTTTATGTTAAATAATATTTAATTAAATTATATAATATCATAATAATATGGATAGAAGATAATTAAGATGGAAACTAGATCAAAATATAATCCCCAAACCATTTATTATAATTTTGTTTACCATATATATTAAATTATTACCATTTAAGAATAAAATAGTCTTTACCGTGATTAAGGATATAAATGGTTAATAATGGGACAAATAAAAATGATAAGAATTAAAATGAAACTAAAACCAATACAAATCCATATGAATGACTTTATTTTGACCATATAATATTTTCATTGAATCATTGGATATTTTGAATCATTTTTATTAAAAATGAATTTAATGATATTTTAATCATTTTTTAATTCCAAGTGTGTCTTTTCCCTTATTTATAAAATGAAAACAATTTTTTATTTTATTAACACATAATCGAGACATAAATATCATAGAATCCATGAAAAAAATCCATCCTCAACATCTATATCCAAATTTTTTAGGTACTAGTATTAAAAAAAGATAAATTTAAGGGTTATGAAAAAGAGAACTAATCTTATTATTTCAAATAAGAGTTAATAAAGTTAACCAATAATTGTATTTTTTACTTATTATATTACATCCAATAGATCTGTGATATTAATCGTAATTTAATTAATTAAATATCCAAAATATATTTAATCTTTATTCTGATTATGTATATACCCTTATACATCCTCTATCATATACATTAAAAGAATCATAATGTCGTTCGTGAGAATGTGTATACAACCACCTCCCTGAAGTGATGTGATTTTATTTTCATTTTCACTTAACATGTATTTTAATTAATATAGAAATAATAAATATGTATGATATATATGATATAATAATTATTTAGTAAAGGTGAATTAATATTTTCCTTTCTTTTATTCCATCCATAAAAATGCTAAAACAATGTTCACGCATACATTCGGTTTACCGTTTCCTTAAACTGTATAATTAATTATTCGATCTATATCTATGATGTATAATTGAAAATAAATAAATATATTTATATATATTTAATATATTTTATAATTATATTATGATTATATATTTTTTTAATTATGGAACCATTATCAATGTTGATGGACTGAAACTACCAAACCAAAAATCTCATGAAAATCCAAACAGTTAATATCTAGAAATTATCATTTTAATACAGACTTATTAATATATGGTTGTTGAAATATTATATATTGATCATATTATATATATATATATATATATATTATTCTCGTATAAAATTATAAAGAATATAAATTTCTCATAGGGGAGGTCAAAGATCTTTTATATAAAGATGAACTTATGGTAACGGGATTATCATATAATCTATATGTTTATCAAGGTTGTTTTCAGTTAATTTTTTGTTGATGAAATTACATGATCTATTTCTCAATATTCACATGAATTTTATTATAAACTAGTTATTTATTTATAATAACGGTTTTCCTTTTATTAACATCAATTTTATACACTCAATAGATTGAAATAGATTTTTTATGTAAACCAATTTTATTTTTCTATTTTGTAAAAAATCCATTTTTTCAATTTATATGTTTTATGAAATTAATTTGATGAATAATTTTACTATTTAACCATAATTATTAAAAGGTATTTTAAACCATGTTTGAAATCATAATTGATTTCAAAAAATAAATAACCTTATTGTTTTCCGAATGACATACTTTTTTACATTTTGAAACAAATTTAGGGGGAATATTTTTTTATCATACATGGAATTAACCAAATTATAATCATCATGGATGATAAATTATTTGAAAATTATTTTACAAGTTTCTTGTTTTATTTTTAAAGAAAAGTTATATCGTTAATATTTGGCAATTTTTTGTATTTTTAATTAGAGATTCCAATGTGAAAAGACTATTTTCTCAATAAATTATTCAGTAACCTTTTAATTGAATATTTAATCCATGATATCATCTTTTATTATTACATATAATTTAAATATAGATATAGTCTAATTATTCCATATTTAATTTCACTCTAGATGGGTAATGGTTAAGCTTTTGAAATATCCTTGAGATCCATTTTATTTTACATGAGTTCAATATTGGTAAATGTTTTTATGATATTATGGAATACATATCAATTGATATATTATTATTTTATGGATGTTCTTAGAATTATATGTCCATCATATTTATTGGGTAAATATTAATATTTATGATCTCAAATGGTATACTAGAGGTTATACGAAGCCTGGAAAAGAGTGTACATGGGTGGATATCCCAATCCTGAAGCATGTACACTTGAATTTATGCAAAGACTACCATGTTATAAATATTTAATTGGTATCCTATACATTATATTTCATTGTTTATGATTATGAATCAAATTATTCCATTCTATTATTACATGATCATATCCTAATGTTATGTTTTCATTGATCATTTTCTTTGACAACTTTATCATTATTGTCTTATGACCTTTATTATTTATGAATTGACTCAACATTATCATATATGAGTTACATGGTATGGTTCTAAAAATTATAATCATGTTCTAATAAAAAAAATCTCATGTTGTACAAAATTGGTCCTTGATACTAATTTTTTCTACCATTACCGAGCATATGATATCACTCATTATTATTAATTTTTTATTGGTTATGATGTTTTTTTATGATAGGTCTAATAAGGGTACTAGTTATGATGATTATGTGGGAGGAGATGAAGTATTTTATGAACCGGTTTTTTATATACCCATTTTCTAAAGAAACTAAACCTATAAGATTCAAGAATAGACTACAATGTTATGTATTGAATATTCATCTAATAAGATTTAATATGAACATATGAAATGGATGGGTCATTATATTTGTAGTTATATAAAGGTGTAGTTACCTTTGTAAGGTAGAATGTGAATACTTTAGTGTGAACCATTAGGAAAATATGATGTATATGAGAACACCCTATATTGTGGTAAGGAATGTAGTGTCTTTTTTCTAGAATAAAATCCTTTTATTGATACTAAATGTACATGTTCTTTTTTCAATGATACATCTAGAATGAATAAACTAAATTTTTTTGTTCAATACATGACAAATATAATTCTTATTCATAGTGAGTATCAACATTCTATGCCTCGAGTTTAACACTATCTGAGTATATTCATAGGTTAATTCAAATTTCCATTAAAAACATGATCTATGTGAATCGATTAAGACCATGGATGACCTATGTTAAACCAAAGCTATTATAGATTGAAATTAAAATTTCTTTATATAGATATCCAATAAATGTTTTTTCATAATTCTGTGGTTTCTAACCATTTTTTTTGTTTCTAAAACTATCTTTTCTACTTAGTTAATGACTAGAACAAATATGATACATGTTAAAACAAAATGTGGTAGTGAATGGAATGAATTTCCCCTAGAGATTTTTTTTATAGGACTAGCTATGAAAAATATCATTGTTATGATTATAGAACATTATCTGTATATGAATCATGATAAGATTCCACATGATATAAAGAGGAAAAAATGTTTTGTATTGTAATTTATGAGGATGAATCCACCTTATTTTATTAGGACCATTGATCCGTTACTTTTTGAAAAATGGAGAAGTACTATTGAATAGTTTTCTTCCAATATCAAGTTCCTTCTACATGAAAAATTAATTTTAGTTATCAATAATTTTAAAGGAGAAGAAGATCAATTGTGGACACTCATGAAGATCACAAGAAAATGATATGAAATTTACACTATCTAATCAGATTAGTTTAAAATGGGAATTTTTAATAATTAATTTATTCATATTGTTCATATAAAAATAGATAATTAGTTCATTGACCTAAGTTAGAAGGATGATAAATACATTATTACTTGTAATTGAATTTCTAAAATACTTTCAAGGTATGATTCTAGTATAATCAATAACCAATAATTTATGATTAATGAATTCTATATTGATTTAAAATAATATATCCAAAGGGTATTACATAGAAAAAAATAAGTACTTAGAATTAATTATTTTTATGTTCTAATAAAATTGATATAGATATTGTTTTTTTCAGTCAATATTATTTCTATAAAAAGGAAATAAATATGGAATTCAATTGAAATTATAATAATAAAAAACCATATTGGTAATATGATGATCCTTCCACTGTGATCAATGTGCAGAAGGATACATAGATGAATTATTATTAATAAAACTAGTAAATTATCTAATTTATTAAAGGAATGTAATTAAGAAATTGAATACTTATTTAATAGGAATACGTTAAACAACGACATAGGAAAATCACCACAAAATAATCCAATCACACTTCTATGTTTATAAATCAAAGAGTATGGGAATTATTCTAACTAATACTCAAACCCAAAGGTCAATAAATATTATTGGTGTTAAAACATATTTATGTTTATAGAAAAATATCTAATCCCATGTGATCACTTTTTTGGAGAGGGTTATGATAAATACAAGGTGATATCAACACATACCTTCTACTCTACAACTAATAATATATTATTTGATATTGGATCTGCCAAATATTTTATATCTAAAAAATTTAAAAAAACTATTAAAATACCATCTAAATGATAAGATATTGAATTATTAGTTAAACCCACTAATTATATAGTGATAAAATCTCAGGTATATAATTCTTCTATAGTTTAATATAGTAGGAATGATTTTCCTATAAATCTCATTATTCGCCCTCTAGATGAATTTGACGTTAACCTGTGCATATATCAATAAAATTTTCATTAAGACCACATTAGTTACCTATTAAGGGAATCAAAATTGATATTACAAACAAATATATTCTCATCTATTATTGCGTTTATAAATAATAAAATTTTTATTTAAATTTGATCCATTGTATGAGTCTTGATTCCTATTCTAATGTGGTTTTTAAATAATATGGAGATACACCCAGTATCAAATATATGAATTTTGTATTGTATTTTTTGAGGTCTTTCTGATAGTGATTAATAGTCCTTCACCATATCCTGAAGATTAGTTTTCAAGAAAACTCATACCTAGTTTTACAAATATGTTAATGTTTTTATAGAGAATAGACCCAATTGGGGTTTTGGAATTGATAAATAATCTCTTAGAGAATCATGATAAGCGTTTAATTTGGAAATTTATATATCCATGGTGTCGACCTATTCTTTTGGTTATTGACTAAAATGGATCAATGAGACTCTAAATTTATTTTGGGGTATATAACAAGATCACAACAAAGAACAAGTATCTTTTACACTGTATTAATAATATAATTTATCAACTGCATAGAGATAAATAATATTTCAAGATTGGCCTTTATTCTAGATATAATTAGTTATGAGTTATGAAGGATGATATAATTATAATATAATTCCATAAGCTTTATAGAAACTATGAATTTATAGTGATTCCATTTGGTATTACTAATCCCCCTCACTCATTAAGGACGTAAAAAATTGTTATTTTAGGGATTACCTTTATCAGTTTCTAGTAGTAATTATAGATGATATTAATATACATTCAAAGAGAAAGCAATATCATGGAGACCACTTGAAGACTGAATTAAAGTCCCAATCAATGAACATGTTTCACAAAAATATTTTAATTTGTGAATTTTGGATAATAAATGTTTCATTATTGGGACATATAATCATTATTTAAGGTATATTGATGTATCTATCAAATAAGAATGTTTTTTAATTTAGAAACAAAATTATTGTGGATGAGATCTATAGTTTTCTTCTAATGGATTGAAATTATCTATGCTTTTTGGAGATTTAATAGTGTATTTATAATCTAATCACTAATTTATCTTGAAAGTGACCATGTTACTTTAGACAAATAAATGTGATGAAAATATTAATGAATTTAATTGATGGTTCGTCATATCTCATGTGTTAACATTACCCTAGAATGTGGAATGTATTGTGATATATAGTAATACATTGAAGACGGAACATGGACGAATAATCAAGTTGAATGATATGGTGGTAGCATATTCCTCCTTCGAATTGAATGTTTATTATAAAAATGAGGAAAATAATGATTTGTATTTAGTTGTGTTAATTATTTTTTATAGATATAGAGTATTTATCATTAATGTTAATGTTGATACACTTATATATTTATAATAAATTATTTAATTATATATTCAATAAAAATAGCTGAATATATTCCAGAGAATATGGATGAAGTTGATTAAAAATTATGACAATTCAATACAATCCCACCATTGGAAAGAGAAAAATGTGGATGATTCATTAAGATGAAATGATCATCTCATATTTCCTTCGACGAGGATAAAAAATAGTTTTTTCTATTTTCAAAGGATTGATCTAGAAATCCTCGAGGAAAATGAGATATATTTCCTTTATCAATAGAGTGTTTAATCATTTATATATGTGATGATTAAGGAGTTATAAAAGAAATATGTGCATCTAAAAAAGATGGTTAGAAATATTTCTGAGTTCATCTATGATTTTGAAAAAAGTGTAATGTCCATGAACCATATATATGATCTATCCGTACAATATCTAATGAATGATCTATTGGATGAGGATCATATTTCTTCATTCTATATTCATCATGGAAGTACAAATATGTATAAATATATGAATCATTATTTATGATGGGAGATGATGAAAAGATATATTAAAGAGTATATATCTTATCGATGGATATATCATCAAGTTAAGGTTGAGATACATAAGTCTAAGGGGGATTGTGACCATCTCTCATACCATAATAGAAATTGGAAAATATCCCCATTAATCATTTCAAAAAAATCCCTGAAACATCTAAATTCCATAATGATATTTGGGTAGTAATAAATTTCCTTATAATATTATCACAAATAATTTCAATATGATAATATTTCTATTTTCATCATCTTGATAGAATATATATTAAATTAATCGTAATGTTACATTGATTAACACATTTTATTGCACGAAATATGGATCTGAAGTATTCATCAATGTTATGGAGAAGTCATCAGTAGTCTCTTGACACAAAGATGTGTTTCAATTTTTCTTATCATCCCCAAATAGATGGTTAGTATGAGATTACCATCCAAAACCTATTGAATATATTGAGATTCTTTTTATTCTATTTCAAAGGTGTTCTGGATCAACACTATTATCTAGTTGAATATTGTAACAAAAATATCTTTCATCCTAGAATTTAGATGACTCATTATGATTATATATTTGTAAATAATTTTAGAAATCTAGTGTTCTTAGATGAAGTTAAAGAATAAAAGATATCAAGACCTTATCTAGCTAAGGAAATGGAAAATAATTTCATATCAATTTATTAACATATTAAATCCACTTAGAGTCAACTAAAAAGTGAAGAAGAAAATCATCTATTAAATATGTAATTCGAATTAGGTGATAATTTATTACTACGAATTTCTAAACCGAAGAAGGTCATCATATTTAAAAAAAATTAAAATACGAGCCATGTATATATTTGACCCTTGTATATTCTTGATTGTGTAGTGATAATATGGTATCTCTTGTCATATCCACTGAACCTATCTCAAGTTCATGATGTGCTCCATATATCGCTCTAAAGGATGTATATAAATAATCCATCATAATTATATAAATCAATATTCATAAAACTATATCATGATAATTTATAAGAAGAAAAACATGTATAAATCCCATATAACAGGGATAATGTACTATAGAAGGAGACTACTCACTTGTTTAACGGTCTCTCGGGGAATCTAAAATTTAAAGATGCTACTTTGGAAACCAATAATATGATGAAGTATAAATATCCTCTATTATTTTTTTCACATTAACAAAATTTCAAGAGATTAATTTATTTTAAGGGATAAATAATTTATGATATAGTTTTCTATTAATAAAGTTTTTATTGATTGCCCGATTTACATGCAAGAACGTGTTTTAACGAGCAACAAAATACTATTAAAATATTATTATTTAATTCTCTATATATCACCAAGACATTGGATTTGAAGGAATGAATATGAATAACTAAATAATAAAAAATTAATGGGTTTTATGTTTATAAAATCAATTAATTTGTTATCAATTCATTATAAATGAAAATAAATATTATCTAAAGTAAAATGGTGATTTTTTAAAGACAATTTTTATGCAGGATGTGTGTAATTATAATAAAAAATTAAATTACACATTATTGGCGAATGATTTTGGAAATAATTATATAATATATATTTAATCAAAATTTCATCATTCATGTTATTTTATTCATGTAATGTGATCAGAATATAAACAATTTTATACATAAAAATGTGTTTCTAAAATAACTAATTATGTTATATTTAGAACACTTATTTTAAAAATATATAATTCCATTTAAAAAATTGAATTTTTAAAATTATATCCAGTATTTGGAGTCACAATATTAAAATTTGGGGAATAAATCCCTCTTATTTTTTGAAATAAGGAATAGTAATCTTGATATATTTTTTTCACCTCAGTAAGGATAAAATGGTTAAAAATGGTTAAAACATTGGGATTGTGATTTAATTATTTTCTAAAACAATCAATTATCCTATTAGATGTGTGAATTCTATAAATTTCCATTATGGTCTCAAATATGCTTCCAATTGGTGCCATTTTTCTATTAACTATTAATTTTATATTTATTTAAATAAATAATAAATACTAAACATCGCACTCTCGATTTTAATATCTCTAGAATTTTTATGTGAGGATAATAAGAAGATATGTTTTTTTAAATATATCATTAGAAAAAAGAAATTAATTTTTATCCTGGTAATTTATTTGTTATTCATATTAATTTAAGAATTATCTTAAATATTTATTCAATACATAATCTATATTTATTCAATTAGTATAAAAAATAATTGATTTTTAGAATATAAAATTTAACAAAACTTCGGTGGAAATATTTGTACCCATAATTTTATATAATAATATAACATATTGTATATAGATAAAAGGTATATAATTGAATTCATTTTATGTCATAATGTATTTAAATTCAAATTAAATGAATAGTTTAAAAATGATATTAAGGATATTTTATGTTAAATAATATTTTACTAAATTATGTAAAAATTATAAAAACATTTAATGAGGAAAATAAGGATGAGAAATTGCTAAAAATTTAATCTTTTTTACATTTATGATATTTTGGTTACATAAAAGTAAAATTATAACCCATTAGTATTGAAATAGTTATTACCACGAATAAGGAAAAAAACTTAATGAGGGGGTTCGTTAAAATTTTATTTTTTAAAGAGAAACCAAAACCTAAATAAATATCATTAGATGATGTTATTTCCACCTTATACTATTTTTATCTGAATCTATTTTCATTTGAATTCATTTCATTTGAGAATTAATTATTATATTCTAATCTATTTTATAATTCCATGTGTTTCCTTTCCATTCGTTATTAAAGGAAACACCTTCTTGCTTTTCATCACACTGGTTTGATACAAATATCTGAAAAAATGAAATACATTGATATTTTAGGATACGATTCATTCTAAATTAATTTAATTTCTTCAATAAATTGAGATACGCAAAACATCGAATTTAAATGAACCCCAATATAACATTAAAATATTATTATTATGTAACATTTACCCTATAGCCATTAGATTGGTGGGTATGAATAGGAATAACCAAAATTTTAATTTTTTTTATTTATATAAGTGTAAAAATATATTATTGGTAATCAATTAATTAGAAATACAAATTACAATATTGGAAAATAAAAGGTTTGTTTCTTCGAAAAACTTTTTTTATATGCACAATGTGTGTTTAACTTAAAAAAATATTTTTATCACTATTGGTGATTGATAATAATGAAATTTATATATTATATATTTTATAAAATAAATTATCATTAATCTATAGTTTTTAATAGGCATGTTATAAGAATATATCATTTATTATTTTTAAAATTATTTGTTTCTAAAAAATATTTTTCATCATGTTTTCCTACAAATTTAAAAATAAATTTTCTGAAACCTATAAAAATTGAAATGGAAAAATGGATTCCATAATTAAAATTTTTAGGAAATTTTCTTCAAATAGACCCATATTATTTATAATAAATATGAATATTAATTTCGAAAAAATCTACCACCTCATTAAAAGGTAAATAAAATTACTATAGGCTATAACTAAATTATAATGTCAAATTCATTTAACATAGGTCAAATGTGATGAATAGAATTCAACCCTTATTGCATTGGGATTGATATAAAATCATTTACTTCACATTTTTCTTTAAAATTACTTATATAATATTATGTTAGGTTATTGGGGGTAAAATTACTATCAAACAAACACAAACACATCTCATATATACACATAAACACAAACATTTAAAATGTAGTTAAAAGCCACCCTAAGAAAGAACCCTCCCAACTACTTATTTATTTATTATAATTTTTTTTGGTCTGAAGGCCCATTGGGAATAAACACCTTTACATGTCCCATAAGACCACAATTGGATGGAACAAAGATCCTGCCTATATAATCCCATTTACATCATTCATGCTTCACCATCCCATTGATTGCATGAAGACCCTTTGTGGAATGTAGGCAAAACTAGTGGCCTGAAGGCCTAAACAGATAAATGATTCCATTTACTATAGTAATACTAATGTATCATCTATAGTATTTGATAAAATTATTCTACATTAACTGTGAAATATTCATCCAATATGATTTGATCCTAGTTTTCATACAGACTTATAGGGTGTGTTAACTACATGACTACCACCCCAACTACATCTTATATAATATTTAATGAAATGGAAGCTGAAACATGTCACCATGTAAATTATAAATATCATTTATTTGTTAACATAGGGAAAAAAGAAAAAATCAATTGAATATTAATGGTTATTTATAAAATAACAGAATTTGTTTAATAATATTAATTATTTTCTAATTTTTATAATTATATAATAACCTTAAATTCATATGAAACATCGATAATCCATTTCATCAATTAATATAAAAATATAATAAATGATTTTGAAATTGATAAATGTAATTTAATTTGAGTGAGTTAGAGGGTTATATGAATTTTATAGACTAATATGAAATATTTTTGTTGTGAGAAAATATTAAATTCAAATTCCATATTTTACATGGAGTCTTTGGGTTGAAATTAAAATAATTGTGTCAAAAAAGACTTTAAAAATATTTTATTAAAATAATACTTTATTTTATTATTTAAAAATTTTAAATTATATAAATAGGAAAGTATGGATAATATATTGTCTATAATTTAATCCATTTTCAATTTCGGTTCCAATATTTTCCTTTTGTTAAAAATAATTATCCTTTAAATGTTAAAAAGACATTACTGCAAATAAGGTTAAAATAGGTTATCAAAGGGGTTAACCAATAGATATGGTTTAAAACAGCCACTAATCTTAAAAAAATTTTATTGGATAATGTGATTTCAACCACATGATACCTAATATTATAATAATTTGGTATTGGAAATCATTTTTCTAGAGAATGTCTTATTTATTTTTAATCTTTTATGAAATTCCAATAGTGCCCCACCAATGACATTTAAAATGAACCATATATACTATCTTATTTACACTACTTCGAGACTTTAATATTGAAAAAATGTAAAAACTTATCTTACAAACATTAGTATCTATATAATATTGGAATATTTCTTCCAGGAATACAAATCCTAGGATCTTTAAGATTTTATGTAATGGTGTTATTTAAAAGAAGTTATAATCACCTTAACTAATAAATTTATTTTTACTTCTTATTTTACATCCTCTAAATATGTTTTAATTATCATTTAATAATAAATTCTATATCCTAGGTATAAATAAATGAAATTTTTATTATTAAAATACCAGTTTCCACCATCTTTCCCATAAAATGGCTAGTGAATGTATGACATGTGTGTATGTATGACTTTCCATATCTACACAACAATTCAATACATTTTTTATCACTATATTTTAGGTATTGGTATTATGAAGGTATTAACATTTATATATAATAGGTAAGACATTCATTATTTTTATAACATGATAATATCATATTTTATTTCATTCCATTCAATCTATCCGGAAAGGATAAAGTTGCACGTGCATATATATGGACTACCACATCCACGATGTGTTATGATTCATTATTTACATATTATTTTGAAATATTTTGAAATGGGGGTAGATTTAATAAATATATAAGATATATTTTATGTAATTATTTTTTGTAAAATGTGAATTATTATTTAATTTTTATTCCATTTTCCATAAGTGAAATATGTGTCCATCCCTACATATGACCTACCATCATGATAAATAGTGTAATTAATTTTTCTATCTCCATAATTTGTGGTTGAGTATAAATATGTATATAAATAATATATATGAAATGAATATAATATTGAAAATTCTATATATGATGTATCAATGATACATGCATAGATAGATGTACTAATTAATATAAATTCACATAAAAATGAAACTATTAACATAAGAAAATAATAGTTTCAATAAGTAGTTGTTAAAAAAGGAGAATAAAAATTTATAATTGGATCATATATGATACTATAAGTTTCTAAATGATTTTTAACTTATTTTTAATAAATTTATCTTTATTATAATTTATTTTATAATTCATTCAATTAATGTGGGTCTAGATGTAAGGGTTTTATGATACAATCTCATTATTAATTAGGATTATTTATAATTGAGCTACATATCATAGAATCTTGTGATATACCACTCAAGAAACTAATTAATTTTATTATCCACTAGTTATTTATTATGAATAAATGTTTTTATTTCATCTTTATTACTTTATGCACTCAATATACTGAAGTAAACTTTGTGTGTAAATCAGTCATTATTTTTCTATTTAGTCAAAAAATATTTTTCATCTATATCGATCTTTTCAAAAAAATTATTTCCTATTTTTTTTAATATTATAATATTATTGAGTAATGTAAATTATACCTTATAATTAATATTTAATAGATGTTTAAAAAGGAATATTGTTTTTTTAAATGCGGTACTTATATACTTTTTTACAAAAGTAATGGTGGATTGGTTTATATTAATTAATATAAAATGAATCAAAGTTACCTTCCTTATGAATAATCAATCATTTGATGGTTAATTTACATGTGTTCAAGGATATATTCAAAGAAAACGTTTACCTTAATATTTAGGGAATTTTTATTTTAAATAATTTATTTCAACTAGAAATATATATTTTATCAGGGAGTGATCAAATAAATTTTTTAATACATTTTTATCTAAGATGGAATAATTTTATGATATATAAGTTTTATTAGGTATATGGTCTTATGATACCTTTATTTTCATTTATAGTTTTTTGTTACTAATTATAATGAAATTATTATTTTTTAAACCATTACATTTTTTGGGAAATGTCATAAGGAATTAATGAAATGTTTGGAAAAACTGTTTTCCCCCAAGAGCTTTGGTGCAATGAATGTTTTCTGATCACATGGTACATGTTTGTATGATTTATATTTTTTAATGGGTATGATTGTAAATATAAATCCCTTTAATGGATTAGGTAATTATGGATATATCATGAGACAAATTTGATTATAATGGTGAGTAAACCATGTTCAGTAAGGGACTATTCCCACTATTATTATCTTCTGAGTGAACCATGTATACAATAATGTATTGGTGGTTGAACAAAATACATTATTATAGACTTTTATTTTAGCCTAAAACAATAAGGATATGATTTTATACATTTATGTGTATACCAAAAATATATGTCTTACACCAATTTTAGGATCTAATGGATTGTGTTATTTGATACCTTTTTGATTCAAATGTCATTAACTACCAATATTTATTCCATGACTCAATATTATGATTTAATATATATATATATATATATATATATATATTTAATTTTAAAAAAAAAATATAAAATAATATTTTTATTTAATTATACTAATGCAATACTTATGGGGTCAATTATATATCACATGTTTACCCTTTCTGAGCAAAATAATTTAAACATTATTTTGTTTTATTTCCACAGGTTATAATGAATTTTTTTAAGTATGACATTTATAAAAAGGTTTATATATTTACATAACTAATTGATAAATGTTGTACATCTCTTATGAATACCTTTTTTATGTATCCATGATTCGAAATACACTATAATATTGTGGTTCAATCATGTATTGTAAATTTATGTAATAATTATTCATATAATGAGATGAAATATTTATATATGAAAATAATGGGTTTGTATAGATGTTATAAATGCATTATTTAGTTATATTTTGAAACTAGGATACGGAAACATTACCTAAAACCCTATGGATAATTATAAGTAATGGATAATATCATTTGGTTTTTGTAATGATCATGTATTACCTAGGTTAAAGCTTTGGTGTAATATATTTAATAGAAGATGTGTTTATTTAGATATCAAATATATTTTTCATAATTTTATTATTTCCAACTTTGATAATTGATGTTGACACTTGTTTTATAGTTTTTGTTAAATTAATATAACCCAAATGATTCATGTTAATGGTGAATAAGATAGAATATAAAATTATTGTACTCATGAGAAACAAAATGTTATTGGAAATGAAATTCAAAATATTATTAATAGGGTTACAAATATTTATCAAGATATTAATCATTCTAAACTTTTAAATATAAACGGACTTAAAAATATTCTATTGAGTCCTTCATAAGTTATCACCCACTAATTTAGTGGGTCTAATGATATAATAGCTACTAAGAAACAGATCAGTATCAATGAAAATATATTTTCAACACCACATTGATCATATCATGAAACAAGTTATATTGGCCTTGTATCATTTACAAGGAGAATGAAATCAATTATGTAATATTATCTATAATATGAGGAAAAGGGAAAATATTGAATCTATTGATTGGGTTGAGTTAAAGTGATTATTTTCTAGTTAGTAAATTACTTATATTACGCATATGAAAAGTGATAAAGTATTACTTGATATAAAGAAGAATGATGATTAATACGTTATTGTATATGAGAAAAATTTTACAAGACATCTGAAGTATGAGTCTTGTATTATCATCCCATATTAATGTAAGGACAATTGATTCACTAGTGGAAGAAATCCATTTATCATATTGTATTTAAACAAAAAGGAATTCAATATCTATGAGGAAATTATTCAATGTAATATAAGGTGAAGATGAAGACCAAAGATACCTATCTATATCAGAGTCTTGATAATAAAAAAAAGATATAAATCAATGAAAATTATAAAAATCATTGTGATAAGAATATGTTCTTCCCGTTATGATTTATGTGTTGAATGAGAAATAGTGGAAATTATCATAACAGAAATGATAAATGTTTTATGTGTGGAAATGATGATAATAGGATAATAAAATTCCATTTTGATGGGAATATGTTAGCCAATTATAGTGTAATGTACAAAATAATAGACCACACTAACTCTAATGTTTCATATTCATGGATTTTGGGAATTATAAAAACTAATCCTCAATCCCAATGATTATTTATGATTATTGATATCTTTAACATATTAAACACATATGAAAAAAAAATCTCATTTGATCACTACTATTGGTTTATAGAGACAAAACAATGTAGAAAAATATACACCAACCATCTATTATAGAATTTATAATTTCTTATTTTATTCAATATCTTCCACTGATAATATATATGGATAATTTTATAAGGTTATCATATTACCACCTCGTGATTAGATGTTGAATTATCATTGAAAAACAAAATTTTATTACTATTTTAACACAAATCTATAATTCATCTATAATTGATGTTAGTGGGAATGTACTTCCTATAAATATCATTATTTTTCCTCGAGTTGAATTTTATATTATTTTGGAAATAGATTGGACATATATATATATACCTCATCAAATTTCATGCATGGGAAGACTTGTTTGATATTCTAAAGGAATGAATGATCTCTAAATGGTGTAACAAAAAAATGAACTTCTAATGGAATTTTCTCCATTTTATGATTCTTGCATCCCATTAGAAAGTGGTGCTTATCTCAAATGGTATTGGATAAAATCAACATCGATGATATGGATATTTTAACTGAGTTTATTGATGTGTTTATTAAATAGTTATCAATTATTTCACTATATTGTGTAGTTGATTTCTTAATAGAACCCATAACTGGTACTAGAATAATTCGATTGAGTCCATATAGAATGGCCCTGATTGAGTTGTAAGAATTGAAGCGAGTCTTGGAGATTTTTGATAAGGTGTTTATTCAAACATGTGAATCAACATGGGGAAAATCTTTATTTTGGTTAAGATGAAATTTGGATCAACATGACTTTTAATTGATTTTTAGGGAACATAACAAGGTCACTGTCTAGATTGTATATCCACTACCGTTTACTGGTCACTAGTTTGATCAACTTAATGATGCTAATTTTTTCCAATATTGATTTTCAATATGGATATCATCAATTGAGGATCAAGAAGGTCGATAAACCCAAGAAAACATTCTATAAAAGGTATATTCATTATGAATATATATCGATGTCATTTTTCCTTAATAATTCCCCATCTATCTTCATGGATTTTATCAATAGAGTCATTATAGATTACCTTACTCAATTTTTGGTAGTAGTTTTTTAGGATATTCTCAAATACCAAAAAATTTATGGATACATACAGTAGCCTTCTCCCTTTATATTAAACCAATCGAAGAAGTAAAATGCAAATATTTAAAAAACAACCTTACACTAGTAGGTAGAAACCTTGCCACAATAATCAGCATGAACAAGATGGCTACAGAACTGTGGAGCTCCGAAAGACCAACTATAACTGTCCTCTGTTATTGCACTTTTCGAAAGGGCATCCACCACTTGATTGGCTTCACGAAGAGAATTCATGAAATCAATATAGATCCAGTCTGAAAGTTGTAGACAATAAGCCCACACTAATAGCATCCTCCATGGCACATTCCTTGATCGATTTTTCAAAATTTTAACAACAATAGCAGAATTTGATTCTAACCATGAGTTATTCCAGCCATAATGGACTGAGTACCTTATAGCTTTAATCATTGCCCATAATTCCTCCTCAATGGAAGTAGCATTTCCAATATAGTGAAAGAAACATCCTTTTACCAGACCTTGGCATGTGTAGAAAACACCTCCACATCGAGAAGGTCCGGTTGAACCACAAGCAACTACATCAACATTGACCTTCAACCACGGTGGAAGAGGTGGGATCCAATGAATATATTTCGCCATTAGAGGCTTCTTTGACCTTCTATTAATAATAAGAGACCTCAAAACTACAAGGTAAGCAACATCATTATTCATGGGCCCAGTTTGAGCATGCGAAGCAGATCAGATGGTACGGTGCCCAGCCATACCATCAAGATGTAATGAAGGATTCTTATTGTTGAACCTCCGATCATTTTGTGCCTTCCACAGATATGAGATGACAGAAACAATTGCAGCAATGAGGAAGGAGAGAAACTGCTCTCTGCCAGTATATTGGCAGACATGCCGCAGCAATGACTCAACAGAATGTAGCTCTAGCATGTACCGAAAATAATCTTGCACATGACACCAGACATTGCTGAAAAAATAGAAATTTACAAATACATTCAACATAGACTCCTCACCTTGCAGGAAGAAAAGACAGATGGAGAAAATTCTCCTCCCAGTTCATTGTATGAGGTGTTTCATAGGGAGTCTTTGACTCCAAATCCTCCAGAGTAATAAGTTATCAGATGGGGAAACAAATGGCTTACACATTACAGAAATACAAGACGGGGGAGAGGCCGAGTTACCATAAAGAAGATTATAACAATCCATTGTGGTGAACTCACCGTTTAGATTATTTACCCAAGAAAGAGTTTCAACATTGTAAGACATGTACCTGGATAATTCAATACTTATGTGATTGGGAGGGATCTCCTACAAAGATTGATCATCATTGAGATCAGTAATAGTTTTGGCACATAATGAACTCAACACATTCATGTCAAGGAAGATCAGTCTTGATCACCATGTAGTCATCCAACAATTTAAATTAGACTGCCTACTGACAACCCTTCTTGAGTAAGCCATGAGATCAGAATAGGCTTGCTTTAAAGCAGGCCCCACAGAAGAAGCCATGTAGCCACAATAGCCACTATACAGCCTTTCAACAAACCCTGTATTCAGAAGCTGTAGTGACATATCATTGCTTGATAGAAGCTTCCACATGAATTTCGGGATAAGTGAATCATTGATGAGTCTGATACCTTTAACACCCATTCCCCCCTTGTCAATAGGTCTGACACACTCTTTCCAAGCAAATGTGATCAGATTCTTCTCAGAAATATAACCAGTCCAAATGAAATTCCTAATTTTTCTGCTCAGCTCTATTACAAGAGTTCTAGGACATATATAAAGGGAAAATGATTATGCAAACATTGATGTAATAACTGAATTAATGAAACATATTCTGCATGCTTGAGAAAGAGTTCACCCCTTCCAATTTGCAAGCTGATTGGCAATTTTCAGACCAATATTCTCTAGGTAACACCTCTTCACCCTTCCCAAAAACATAGGAAATCCATGGTAAGAGAAGGGAAGAGAACCCCTCTTAACACCAAGTTTCCGTGCAATTTTTTTCTACCAAAAATTAATGAAACCATCTCCGAACATGAATTAGGACTTGCTCCAGCTTATTACTTGACCAACAACTTATTCATAATGTGAGAATATACTTTTAATACATGAAACCGTGCTCTAATTAGCCTTTCCAAACAACACAATATCATCTTCATATAATAAATTGGAGGGAGAAAAATGATTCCTTCCAACATTCATCCTCCGATATAAACCAATATTGGTGAGGTCAGTAAGACACTGGCTAAGATAGTCTTCAGCAATAGAAAATAGGATCCCAGAAAGAGGATCTCCCTGCCTGACACCTCTTGAGCACTGAACGAACCACCTCAGGGAACTATTTACCAGAATAGGAGTTTGAAACTCCTCGTCAAGGACCCAATTAGATCAATCAAACCTTTTGTGAACCCATGCATTCTTAGAATGGTAAAAATGAAACTCCATATGATGGTGTCAAAATCATTTTAAATATCAATCTTCAAAGCGATGCTACTGCGTTTCACTCCCTTTTTCATAAGATTGACACATTCTGAGGCTGTAAAAAGGAAGTTTTTAATACTTTTTCCTGGTACAAATCCAAACTGGTTGTAACAGATCAGTCCTTTGGAAATTTCACCCAATCTGTGTGTCAATATTTTTTTGATGACTTTTGGTATAGTGTTCCCAATAGCCACTGGGAGAAAATCCTTAATATCCAGGACATTATACTTCTTTGGAATAAGAGAAATAAAGTTGGAGGTCATCCCAAAGGGAATATATGAGGGGATGAAGAATTATTTCACAGCACACACCACTTCAACACGTACAATATCCTAGTACATCATAAAAAATTTGTTTGTAAAGTTGTCAGGTCCAGCAACACTATCAATATTTAGAGAAAATAGAGTATCACAAATTTCTTTATCCTTAGGTTTCTCAACCAGTCCCTTATTCTTCAAATCATCAATATATGACACAAAACTGTTAAGAATGTCACTAGTGATTTCCCCTCCACTATCATAATAGATCCTCTCAAAGTAATTTATCACAGCATGTGCAATTTCACTATCGGAGGTAAATAGATTCACTCCAATACGAATAGAATTCAGACTCTTCGTATCCTTCCTCTCCTGATGCATGCAGTTAATTAATTTTGAGTTTCTAACACCTTATTTCAACCATTTGACTTTAAACTGAGTCTTTGATAAGTTCTCCTTAAGGTTCAGGAGTCTATCAAGCTTTGAAGCAGCATTAGCCTCATCCTGAGAGGGCATGTCCTATGACAGATTATCATTTTCGTAGGATTCCAGTTGATTCTTAGCCTCTTTAATATGTTTTTCAAGAGAGTAGAAATTCACATTACTCCATTCCTTAAACTTTAACTTAGCAAACTTTGGCTTACTACTTAGGATATACAAATGGCTAACCACAAAATAAGTATCACATGCCTCAACGATGACCTCCCTGTAACCTGGTAGGAATAACCATGAATTATTAAACCTTAAAGGCAATGGGGCAGATCTCAAGCCTTTGTTACAAACATAAAAAAGAAGAGGATTATGGTCCAAATGTTATTTTGGAAGGGTGATACCTGAAACTGAAATAGAATCATTCCTTTCATCATCCATCATGAAACACATATCCAACTTACTTGATTTCCTTCCATTAATAGTGTAACTAGACCAAGTAAACTTAGCACAAAAAATTGGAACCTCAGTCAAACAACATTTATCAATGCAGGAAGAAAATTCAGAACTTGATATTCTAGAGAAGTTATCACCATTTTTTTCCTTAGGCTGCAGAGCAGTATTAAATTCACCAATCAGAATCCAATTACCTTCAATATTACCATCATGATCTTCCATGTTCCTCCAAAGCATTCTTTTACTTGTATATAAATTGAAGGCAAACACAAAGGAAACCGAAAGGGGCTGTCTATTAATGAAACAAGAAGGGGTAACCGATTTTTTATCATTCACGAATGAGTTGACAGTAACCGAGTTGTGTTTCAGAACCCACAGGGACACAAAATTATTATATACTTGATTATCAGCAACTATATAATAGACCATTAAACTCCATTTGATGGAGCAACAATTCGGAATCTCTATTCTTGGTTCGATAATACTAATTAACATAGGTTTTTTGGTCATAATTATATGACTAAGGGAGTTGACTGTGGGAATATTCCCAAGTCCATGGAAATTACAGTAGAGGATCTTCATTTATCAGTGTATCTGAGCCTAGTACAAGGACCATCATATATATAAATAATGTTTCTAGAATGAGTATCATTAGATGGAGAATTACCTGGTACCTGCCCTTCAAATTGAGATGCATTATTCTCCGGGATGAGAGGAGAGAACCTATTATTCGAGTCAATAATACCACTTTTCAATGTAGTAGATAGCAACCTTTTCGCCATATTTGATGGATTAACCAGTTCAAAATCATTATTTCCTAGCCCAGAATTTTCAGATTTGATAACATTAGTATTGTTATTAGTATCAGTGTCAAGGGGAGCTGACTCCATCGGATCCTGAGATGATACTGTGATCTGTATAAGAACACTATCATCAATGGTCACCTCCAAAACCATAATTGGTTTCATTACTTGAGCCTTTGCCTGTGAAGGAACATGATCAGAGACACAACCCTTCTCCATGACAACACCAACTTGCTCCACTGCAGAACCATCACTACCATCAGGCACAAGGGCTTCAATATTCATCTGATTAGGACATGCTTCATTTCCATTTTTTACAACATTGAAATCAGTAGAGGGACAAATGTAACAAGGAACCCTAACATTAGGCATCACAGGAGCATCAACAGTCTTCTGGTCATGATAGATTTCATTTCCCTTCTATACAGCATTGACATCAGTAGATAGACCAATGTCAGAAGGAAAGGCCTTAGTATTATTTCTCTTGAAATTATTATCATCATGACCCCTAATATTACAGTGGGTACACATATTGTTTCTATTATATTCCAAAATCACATGGCCAAAGAAATTAAAGTTTAAGTAGAACATTGGTTCCCTCTCATAGAGAATACCAAGATTGATGTTGTCATCCTTCATAGTTAACACTTCCTCTTCCACGAGCATGGTTGTCATATCTACTTCAACACGGATCCTCACATAGTGATCGTAAATAAGATTGTCAGTTTTCTTATCAAGCCTAATCGGGTTACCAACAAATGATGCCATGTCCCAAAGAATTTCTGGATGCCAATAAAGCCAGTTTAAATTACATATTCAAATCTATACCTATGCATATGTATTCTTGATAGAATTAGGGTCAAAATTCCTGTCCCATTCATGAATCCGAAGAAAAATGGGTTTCAGGGGAACTAAACCAAGACTCCATGCTATCCTTTTGAACTCGTCTGAGGGAAAGTCAATATGATAGAAGCCACAACACAAAACTATCATTTTCCAGTCACTGAAACCCCAAATCTCTGTAATCTAACTGATAAGGTAAGAAATCTTCCATGGCCGTACCCCTTTTGGAATCAACACTCGAGCAATAATTGAAAATTTACAGAGCTTTATCCTCACTTCAACAGCATCGTAGTTTTCTGAAACAAGCGCAAATCAACCTTTCATGATTATCATACTAGAGGGGGTAGAACCACAATCAAGGAAAGAGATGGTACTTGCACCTTTGATAGTCTCCACAAAGCACTTATTTGTTACATATTGGGCTCGACAGGCCTGCGATTAAGATGAGAACTCATTGAATACGAGATTGAAAGGATCTCTATGACTGATTCGATCCTCATCACCCGCACCAGAATCAGAATCCTTCCCTATGCCATTAGATTCCACGCAAATTACAGAAGCACCAAAGTTAGGGTTATCGCCCACAGACCCACCAGGCTAGGCCATATATTCTCATATATATAATGAGTAAGGTATATCATAAAAATAACGTGGTGATTGTTTATAAGACCACATGGAAGAATAAGTTGTATGAAAAATTTAAAAATGGGGATTTTATTTTTCTATAATTATATTTATTTGGGGTTCATAAAATGTCAAGTGAGGTCATACATATCAATTCATTAAATGAAAAAGTTATTGGATGTTAGCCTAATGCAACCATTATGACTATGGTCATTAGGTTTCTATGTTTTTTTTGATATAATTAGTTCATTGATAGTAATTTCAATTTGATTTCTAATCCAATCACCATGTTATAATGGAAGGGTTCCAATTTCCTTTTAATAGATGAATATGATGACGATTTCATGTAACTAAAGAGAAGCTTTTTCAAAGAAATTATTTTTACATTAACCTATACTGGATATGGGTTTGTTATCTATAATGGTTTATTAAATAAGGGACTAGGATGTGTCCTCATGTATAATGATATGGTGATATCTTATGCCTCATGAATGTTTATGATTCATGAGTAAATCTACATAACTAATGATTTGGATTTAGATGTGGTAATTTTTTCAATAATTACATGGACACATTATATTTATTGAGAAAGGTGTGATCTATATTCTGATAAAAAATGTTTAAATTATATATTCACAAGAAATAGTGAAATATGATCCATATAAATTTATAGGACCTAATTAAATATTATTATGTCTCAATACATTACCACCCATTCATAGTGATGAATGTGAAAGGTGATCTAATTCAAAATGATAATTCTAGCTTAACTATTATAAGGATCATAAATGATCCAATATTTATTGATTTAAAAAATATGGAACAATAAATCTCAATGGTAAGTGAGAAATATTATATTTCTAAAATGAGTGTTCAACCGTATTTCCATGTAAATATTACAGAGGTACAAAAGGAATATTTGGTACTATAGAATAAGGAATGAAATGTTCCTATGTTAAAACATTATTTTGTGTGAAATATAAGTTTCATAAACCATGTTTGTCTTACCTCAGTACAATATTATATGATTGATCCATTGCATGAAGCTCACATTTCATCATTAAAATTTTATCCAATAATTTAAAAGTTGTATAGAGATCAGATTGAGTATTTCTCTAGGGATATAATGGTGAGGGGAATTGATGATTATATATATTTGTGCATTTTTTTCAATAAAATTATGGATAAAAGAGAAATGTTAATGTTAATTTCACAACAATTACCCATAAATTAATGGAAATCGGAAAACCTCACAATGGATTTTTTAGATTAATAAAATGTATAAATGAAATAAAATTATTTGGGTTATAATTGATTTTATTATTAAGTCAAAACAATTCATTATTATCAGATAAGATTTATCTCTTCACCATATTAATAGAATATTTATTAAATATGTGGTAAGGTTCCATAGAGTACAAAATTATAATATATCTATCCAGGACCTAAAGTTTATATGAAACCTCTGATGAAGTTGTCATCGGGATGAAGACATATAGTTGAGTATCAATAGTACTTATCATCCTTAGAATGATGGTAATTATGATAGAACCATTAAAATACTAGATTATACGATTGAATATTTTTCTATATATTTCGATGTTGATTGGTATCAACACATTCTCATAGTCAATATTTCATATACAAAAATATTTCACTCGAGAATTTAGATGGATCCTTAGGAAGAACTCTATGGACTGAAGTGTAGATCTCCAATGTGTTGAGATGAATTTTTGGAAATATTGTTATTGAGACACAATATACCAATTTAAATTACAAATAATGTTAAATATATTCATAAGAACATCAATAAATCTCATAGCTAACAAAAATATGTGCTTATAATCATTGGAAAAACTGGATTTCAATTACGGTGAAAATAAATTTCTAAAGTTTTCTCTATAGAAAATGGTTATGAAATTCATAAAGAATGTAAAGGTGATCCTTATATATACTAACCCTATAAAAATTAATGATAATGTAAAGATAGATTAATATCACTTAGTGATTAAACGTAAATTATCTCAAGTACATGATAAATCCATGAATCACTTTTAAGGATTTACATTCCTTATCCATAACATCTACTAAACTTAGTGGCCATACCACTGGAGAATGATATTTTATTTGAAAAAAACCAAGAGGAATTCTAGTTTATAGAGATATTGTTATACAGAATAAGAAAACATGCATCGTTAATGTTTATTAGAGGTATAACAAATTTAAAAGAAGCTATTTTGGATCACAAGGATGTACTTAAACATACATATTTTAATTTTTTTGTATCCGAGTAACGAAATACTATGAGAGAAATTCATTTTAATGGGGGTATAATATAGAAACACAAGAATGTTGGTACATTTATTTTCAAATAATTTTTATTTCTTTGATATGTTCTGATAAACACAATGTCATGTTTCAAAAAACCACAATATACTATTTAGATATTATTATTTAATTTGATATTTTTCACCAAGATGTTGGATTGATGGGTATAAATATTAATAACTATATTATGAAAAAAATATAGTGTACATATGTATAAAACATATTCATTTATAAATAAATTATTATAAATAAAATTTAATTTTTTCAAAACTATAAAATTGTTTTATGAAAAAATATATTTAAGTATGAATGCGTTTTTAAAATAGTAAAATAAATTAATCACACTTGGTGAATGTTTATATTAAAATTTATATATTGTATATTTAATATATTTGTAACATTCATAGAATGTTTTTTTGGAATGAGATAGTAATAAATCTTGGTCAAATCTTGCTATGTATTTTTCTAAAAACTCGTTTTGGTCATGTTTTCCACACTTATTTTAAAATGAAATTCTACTACTTAAAAAACATTATTGTGAAAAATTATTCCATATTATTAATTATGTATTCCAAATATTATAAATATGAACCATTTATTTTATGGTATTATTTATATTAAATAGGCAAAATGTATCACCTTCGTAATAGGAAAATCAACTTATCCAAAGATAAAAGAAAGTTTTAGGGTCAATATATTTCTTATTAATTATTATTGGATAAAGGGACATATAGCTATATCAATATATGATCAAAATTTAATTTTTTAATGTAATATATTCCAATAAAATAAATTCTATAATATTTTATGCAATAAAAAATTAATAAAATTCACCCTCTTACATTTAAATATCTCTGATGTGTCCACAAAAGGAAAAATGAAAATAAATAATAAATATTAATGGTTAATTTTATAATAATGAAATTATTTTAATTTTTTAAACTTATGTCGAATTTTTAGTACTTATATAATATCCATAAATTCTTACCCAATATCGACAAAATATTTCTAAAAATAATAGAAATATTAAATAAATTATTTTAAATATATTAAGAGTAGTATAATCTGAGTAATATATAATTTTACACATATTTTATAGACTAATATCATAAAAAAATGTATGATAAAGGATTATATTTAAAATACATATTTGTAATAATTTCTTTATTGTTAAATCAAATTAATAGTGTCCAAAATTACATTAATGATATTTTTGAGATTTAATATTTTATTAAATTATTTAAAAATCATGAAAAAACTAAAATAGGAAAATGTGGATATTAAGTTGTAAATAATGTATTCCTTTATCCATTTATGGTACAATTTTCTCTTTATATGTATACTAACAACTCATTCAGTGTGAAATAGTCATTGACACATTTTAGTTAAAAATGTTTTAGCTAAGGGGTTAAACAAAATAATAAGGTTTAAGAAAAACATAGAATAGTGTAAATTTTATTTTATTTTACATTATTTAATCCCCAAGATACCTTATATTTGAATATCCACCCAATTATAATCATTTTTAGATAACTAATTTTTTATTTTAATCATTTATGAAATTCAATGAGTTCCCCTCAGCTCACATATAATAGGTCCACTCACCTTTCATTAAATGACACCCCATAAAGACCAATATCTTGAGAATAACCTAAATTTTTTTTCTTAAAATATCCTCATACACATTATATAGGTGTTTTTATTCCCAAATGTCCAACACTAGGATCATTAATAGGATATCAGAAAGATTTCTTTTAAAAAGGGTCTAATCATCTTAACTAATCACTTTTATTTTATAAAATAATTTCTCTCCTCTAAAACTATTATTTTAATAATATAAGAATATGTTATGTATCATAAATTTAATATATGGTTATTATGTATATAAATCAACAATTACCCACCATTTTCCCTATAAAATGGAAAATTATAGTATTACTCTTACATACGTATGACATACCATCTCTAAGTAAAGATACTATATAATTTTCATCACTATATATTATGTATGTGTATTATTATATATTTTATTCTATATATGATATTAAATAAAAAATATGTGTATGGAGTGATAATATCATATCTACCTTCTTACCATTACATTCATTGGAAAATGATGATGTTTCACATGTGTATGTGTAGACTACCACCTACACGAAGCGAAGGGATTCAATATTTTCAACTTATTTTGAAACTAATTGTAATAGGAATTGATTTAATGAATATATATGATATATATAATAAATAAATTATTATTTAAACATGAACTACTACTTACATTATATTAATTCAATCCATAAAGAAAATCTAAAAATGAGTTTATGAGTATGTACGACCTCCAAATCCATTAATGGTGTAATTCATTTTTCATTCTCCACAATTAAAAGAACATTATAAATATTTATATATTTAATAAATGTTATGTTTTTATCAATATTAAATATCTCAATATTACATAACTATGATCAAAGTATTAGGTTTGAAACTACCAAACCCATATTCTCATAAAAATGAACCAATCAACAATCAGAAATTATGATTCTTTTAATGATTAATTAATAAATGGGTATTAAAATATTATAAGAGTATTATATATGATATTATAATGCTTGAAATATTATATTACATAAATATAGAAAATTTAATCTTATTATACGTTTAGATATATTACTTTTTAAGAATGGTTAACTCAAGCTAAGTGTTTTATGTTACAATTTCATTGTTTATCGAGATTATTTATGATTAAGTTTAGGATGATGAAATATTAATATATACATATCAATAAACTCATATTTTTTTCTCATTTATTTTAATCTTGATAATACATATTTCACATTCATTTTACACACTTTAATTATTGAAGATGTAAAAATCGATATTTTATGGGAAACCAAACTTATTTTTCTCTTCAGTCAAAAATAAATTTTTTTCCATGTCATTGTTTTTAAATATGTTTCCAAGACTATTTATTATATTAATTAATTAATTAATTTAATTTAATTTTTTAGAATATTTAATATTTAAAAATACTTTAAAAACAATTCTATTTACATTTTGTGAACGATGCATTTTATGAAATTTTAACAAACGTAATTGAGAAGTGTTTTCTTTGGTTCTACACATCCTAGATGCAATGAATACCATCATGAACGATCAATAAATTAAATATTTCATTAAAATAATCATATATTATATTAAAATAATGTTTTTTCCTCAATAATTGGAATTTTTTAGTTTTTAAATTGAAGGATAAAAGTGAATTTTTCACATGAAATGTTCTATGGGAACTTTTCAACGAATGTTTCTTCTAAGATGGAATCATCTGTAGTTAATTTAGTTTTATTGGGGATATGATACAATTATAACATCATTATTATTTCTATTGATGGTTTATGAGTATGATGGAATGATTTTTAAAAAACATGTACCATTACAAAATTTAGGCTTTGATGAATTAATAAAATGTTTTAGAAACCTATTTATTTCTCACATGTTACGATATAAAGAATGTTTTACGATCTTCTAGTATACAAAAAAAATATTTTTATTCATTATTTAAAGGTTGATTAAGGAATTATATATCCCTCTAATGAATTAGGTAATGAAGAGTTTATTATGACACAAACAAGACTAGAATTGGGAGTGAATATAGTTTCTTAGGGGACTTTATCCACAATGATATTCCTAGTGTTGGACCCTGACTAATACAATAGAAAATGTAGTGAACCCAATACAATATGATAGAATTTTTAGTAAAATTTAATTATAATGTATTTTAGAAATCTATGCGTACATCATGGTATTTCCCTCATGGAATTCATTTTTAATTATTTGATGATTCATGTCTTATAAACAACAACGATTTATTCCATGAATAAATACTATGATCTATGATATGTAGGGTATTTGTTTATAATGATAAAGTAATGTTTTAAAAATAATATTCTTATTTTATGATTAAGTCAACATTGATAGCTCCTTAATTTACCCTTTTTAATCATAGATTCTCACATTTTCTTATTTTTATTTTCCCTTGGATATGAGGAATTGTTTTATGTTATACATTTCCATGAAGGGTTATAGTTTTGAATAAATAGGTGGGGAAAAAATTAAACCACATGTGAATTTTTTTTTATGAATCCTTGTTTCCAAAGACACTTAACCATTAGTGTTTTTCCGTGGATCATAATGTGATATAATGAACAGTCATATAATAAGATTAAAATGTTATGTATGAAAAGTATGGGTTGTAATAAAAACTACTAAAAAATAAATTCCCAAAATCCTAATCCACATTCTATATTTTATGGCATTCCTAACAATCTAATACAAGGAGCCTTAAGGGGAGATATAAATGAGTTCATTCAAATAATATGTAATCACCTTAACTAATAACATTATTTTTAAATCATCAACTAAAACATATATATATTGTGTTTATCATAATAAAATAAATTTAGTATCCAAATTATTATCAAATTTTAGTATGGTTATGAAACCACAATCATCTAGTCTCTTTTATATGCATTGAAAAAATGATAATGTTGCTCATGCGTATTTGTGGATGAGAACCTCCATGAAGTGATGGAATTTGTTTTTTATTTCAAATTTTAATGGAAGATAATACATATATATTTAACAAATATATATGATATATATTATATAATAATTATTATGGAAATTTGAATTACTATTTAAAATTCTTTCATACCACCCATTGAAAAATGAAAATAATGTTCATGAACATGTATATCTCAGGGTCTCAATAAATGATGCTATTGTTTTTTCTTTCTCTACAACTTATGAATGAATATATATATATAATTAACATATATATTTCATGATTAATGTTTTTTATTTGATGAATCCCAAATGAGAATAAAATTATTGTAACTATTAATTTGAAATCCTTTTTAAAAATGAAAAACATAGCACCTAGAAATGATGATTTTATTATAGACTTATTAGTAAATTAATGTTGAAATGTTATATGTGGATAAAATGTTATATTATATATATATTTAAATGATTATTTTTATATGTTAATTAAATTTAAATTTTTTATATAGGTGGTTAAATCACTTTTGAATAAATACAGACCCTAGGTAACAAATTCATGTTACAATCTCATTGTATATTTAGATGGATTATGTTTAAGTTTTGCATGATGAATTTTCATGATATATATCTCCATAATCTCATTAATTTTATACTACAATGGATATTTCTTAGGAATAAATTTTTTATTTTAATTTTACTCATTATAAATTATCATTAGATCAGAAGAACATGTTTATGGAAAACAAACTGTATATCTTTATTTGATTAAACAATATTTTTCTTATATACTAGTGTTCTATAAAAATGTTTAAATTTTTTTTTTAATATAATCCTAGGGGTTTTTATAATATTTTACAATAATTTTTTTCTTTTTAAAAAATGTTTAGATGGAATATTTTTTCATCGTTTCCCAAAATGATATTCATTGGACGTTTTTCAAAAAACGTAAAGGGAATCCTTTTCAACGCACTTAGAATGATTGGAAATTCCCACTAACATGAACACTCAACCTATTGAAACATCCATTAAAATATTCCAAGGTTATTTTTAGAAAAAACAATTTGAATATTTTTTTAATATTTTATATTTTAAATATGTGATTAAAAGTATAAAATGGTATTTTAATAATGAAATATTTCCATAATCTTTTTATGAAATTTTTAATCAATAATAATAAAAATATATTTCAGTTATGATTTACAATTGATGAGATAAAATTATATAATATTTATTATTTCTCTAGATGTTTTAATGTTATGTTGATGTAATTGAAATGAAACCCATTTTATGTTTTATTGATGAAATTAAGTTGAATGTAACCCTTTGATATTTTAAAAAGAAAAAATCTATTCAAATGCATATTCGACATGAAACTTTAATCTTAAACCACCTGAAACACATATAAACATTATAACATAGTCATTAAATTTATGGGTATAAATAATATTAACTAATTAAATATATATATATATATATATATATATATATTTTATACTCAATATAAATTATTTATAAATGTTTTGTAAATAATCAATCAAATTTAAGTGAAGTAATATTATTCTTCAAAAATATATTTTCTTCAAAAATGATAATGACTAATTTTCATGAGAAAATATTATAATTAATTATGTTGAACAATTAGAGAATATAAATTATGACATGAATTTCATTTTAGAAATAATCGTTTCAAAATTTTCTGAGGGTGAAATATATGGATTTCCCAGAAAAACATTTAATATTTATTTGAATAGTAGAAAATATAGATTTTTTATAAAATCGATGAAATACGTGAATCGTATTAATTTTGATTTTATAATAATGTAATCATATTTTTTTTGATAATGAGTACTGGAATATTAAAAATTAATTTCTACGGTTATGGTAAAATGAGTTTTCTTGAGATTAAACAAAAACGAGAATAATAAAAATGACCTAAATCCCTTTTTAATATATATTTTATAGACATATTTGGACTTTATAAATTGTAAGGATATATTTTCCTCCACTATTGATCCATTTGTCTTGTGAGAAATGTGGGTGAACCTGTTTATCATAATAAAATAAAACAATTTTACTCATCTCGCTTATAAATGGCCACCATATATCCGCTCGTCTTAATGAGGTAACATCATTTTGGTTCTGAAAATACCTATAAAAAAATTCCAAAATACATTTTTTAATACTATAATCCATTATTTGGACATAATTCCAATCTAGTAATAAATTAGGTATAATCCTAATATGGTGGTTTGAGAAGAGGTAAAATTCATATCTATGAGTTTTTTTATTTCATCTTCCTTATCATTGAATTATTAAAAAAATTAAAAAATTATACAAATAATATATGATATATAATTATATTTTTTTATATAATTTTAAAAATCTAAATCCATCTTTTTTCCTGTAAAATGGGATATTTAATAATCATTTTTGTGTACGACAAAGTGCTGCCACATGAACTAACATCAATTTTTCGATTATCAAATCTCAAGGTTTTTTAATGATGAATTTAAAGTATATATATATATATGATATTTTTAACCTATTTATACTTAGGGGGTTATTATATATCATATACCTTTTTATGTTCTATGCCATGTGGTTTTTAATAATGTCTCTCGTGTGTCTAACAATCTACAACTTCACAATGCAATGTGAATTATTTTCACAAACTTTTTATGAGGAAGATAATAATAATCATATTAATAATTTTATGTGAAATAACATAAATAATAATTATATTAAGGAAATTTTTTTCATTATAATAATTTATTATATCAATTTAAATCATACAATGAAATATTATAACAAAATTTTTGTGCATGTGTAATACCTCTTCCACAATGGGATGTGATTATTTATTTTTTCCAGATCGTAATAATGATATATAGTAGTTTATTTTAAAAAATAATATGGTATTTATGATATTATTATAATTGTGTAAGGATAAAATAATACACAATTTCATTGCATAATGATCATAGAAAAATGGGAATGTTACTCAATTATTATTATGTATATTTTTAAATAATGGAATCATTGATCATGATCAACACACTGGAGTCATTATGAAACAATGAACCGAACACCCGTAAAACACCAGACATAGAGGAAAAAGATTAAATATTTAAATGTGTAATTAAAAATAATCAAATTAAATTGTCTATTTATAATTTATTAATACTATAAAACTTTATTAAGATATCAATTAATTTATGTAATTAAATTATATATGATTTAAATTACACACAAGGAATGTCTGGACTTGAGGTAAGGGTTTTTCATCTCGCTTTAACTTCTGTGAGAAATATGTCTTATTCATCAGTTTTCTTATTATTTAATGTATATATAATACAAGTTAAATTTTATATCAGTAACCCTTCATATATAATGCTATTTAATTTTTCAATTTTAATAAATTATCCAAGGGGAATTATTTAAATGTCACCAATTGGTAATGAGTTTCTTAACTCAATTTTATCTTGTCAGGTTATAAAACATATTCATTGACTAGTTATGTTATTATTATATATGAATGGATATATAATTTTTATGCCATTTTTAAATGTGTTTAGTATGGATTTATATTTTTTACACAAAATAACTCTTTTGATTAACACTAAATTTAGTGATACGGTATATTTAAGTGTTAATTGTCTTAAATTTCATTCTATGGGAAGAATGTTTATAACATGAACCAATATTAATTATGATGTGTGTATATTGATCCTTTGAAATGTTATATCATTTATATCCTTATCCTAATTATATTTAAATATTCATTTTATGTTATTATTTTATGTGACATACAATTAAAGATTTAATAAAGCAGAAAATTCTTTATGTTACTACATTATTTATTTTAGTATTCTTTTTGTTCATGTTTATTATAGTGTATATAGTATTATATTTTTTTAGTAAAGTTAAATTTCATTTTTAATCATCTTATTATGAATTAGGATCACATGTTTGATTTCTATATCTTCTCCTATTGATGTATGAAACATCAAGTTAGTCGATTGAATGAGAAAACCATATGGTGTTTTCTTTTAGATGGGTATATTTCTCATCAACATATATGATTTCTGAAATTCATTCATAAAAATAAATTATAAAAATAAATTATTTATTAATGCTATTTTACATGGTATTTTAACATATATTAATAGTTATTTAAAGGAAATTTTATATCATTTTATATATAAATCAATTCTTACACCCTGTTAAAAAATGTTTTGAAAAGAATATTTATTTTTAATAATTACAACATGAACATATTTTACTGAAATCATGACCATTATTATACATAAACATTCCTTTATATTCTTCAAAGAATATTTTAAAAGAATAACATTTCCATATTTTTTTTAAAATTTTTATTTATAATAATATAAATTCTAGATGAAAATATAATTTCATAAAAAATAGTTTCAAAAATATTTTAATGGTAATTCCATACATAAATGTCAACAACCCATATTTTTTTAGTTATTAAGAAATGAAGATATCTTGTAATTATACCATTATATTTCTTTACCTTTATTGATTATGATTATGTTAAATAGATTGTTACATAAATAATTTATGTTCTATTGTTTAATCGTGTATCCAAGAGATGGTAATAACACCAATTTATTTTTATGGGTTAATCAATTTATATATATATTATTATAGAGCCCATTTTATTTACTTGGGTTCATCATGATTCATATATAATATTACAGAAACTATTTCATTTCAATTGGTTAATCATGATTCAAATATATTTTAATGGAACCCATTTTATTTCCACGGGTTAATCATGTTTTAAAGAGATTTTTATATAACTCTTTTTTTCAACATGTTAATATTGTTTCAACGATATTATTTTTGAAGACATTTATTTTCAATGGTTTAATCATGTTCTATAAAAATAATGGTTGTTTCATTACATTTATTATGAATTCAATTCCCTGTGTACATTATTGGTTACATAGTTTTTGGAGATTCTTTATAATAATTGGTGGTTCTATGATATAACACAGACTGGTGGGTTAGTTATGTAACATGTATGGGTGGTTATTTATAAACCAAGGATGGGTGGTAATGTTGTTGTACAACTATTCTAATCAATTTCACTATTGTTAACTACTTGTTACATGATTTAAGGTTCAATGATCTATGTATTTATAGGTATACATATTATTATGTCATACTCATACAAATTAATTATGTCACCTTGTCCATATTCTCTTCATATGATCCTTAAGGATATTCTATTGCTAATATTTAAATTTACCATTAATATGGATTTTCTCCCACACTTCTTATATTCCATTTTCCCCAAGTTATAATTATTGAGGACAAATTATTATATCTAGAATTATTTCATGTCGATTAATATGATATCTTATTTTTTAATACTAAATGTTTTGTATAGTGGGATATGATGTTCATTTTTATTAATGAGTTTCTTATAAATCTATGATCTTAATATTTTTTTCCTAGTTATCTAATAATCTAATCATAATGGCCCTTCATAATTTAATTTTTATAAAATTTCCATTTGATGTTTGATTATTTAGGTTTAGATAATTATGTCAACTTTATTGGTATGAAATCCAAACAAGTAATGATCTTGTTTTTAGCGAAGGATCCAAAATTGCAGATTCAAGGATGTTACAATTGGAATCATAAGAAAGGATTATATACCTATGGAGAATAATATGATTTCATGTTAGGTTATCCTATGTGTTACAAATGACATCATAGATCTATAATATTAAGGGTTATCATAAGTCCAATGACATATTCAACCTTTTTTGGTTTTAAGAGATAATTTATTAATATGATTAATGACAATTTAGGAGTTGTTTTATTTGGTGAAATTATATATAGTTCCTCGATAAAACATGAAGTGAACATTTACATTTTTGTAAATAGTATTTATGGTATTGATAGACATTATGTTTATATGATCTTGGATATTGTGGTAATTATGGGAACATACGTTTTATTGTATCGATAACTACAAGACTGCTGAGTGATTTGTTGACTATGTGATTGATGTTTTTTTCAAAAAATAAAACATCACCATATTTTTGGGCAGGATAATAAAATGGTATGAGATTAAAATGGTGTTTTAATACCTCTTTAATATTGAGGTTATTTATGAATTATTTTGTTTGATCTTCTTGTATTGTTGAGTAATTCTGTAGATTAATGTATTATTTCATCATATGATGGTTTAATCATTTTGGTAAACATTTACCATGTGATTTACATGATGGTTTTGGATAATTTATAAAGATAGGTGGAATTTATATTTTATCCCATTATGGTTATTTGGTCTCTAAAAGCTAATTTTAGTGCCTGAGTCATGAAAATTTCTTTCTGAACAATCATCGTTTAGAGAAAAGGATATAATTGTGGAGAAAATTAAAAAATGGATGAAATTATACCCAAAAGTATGTATTTTTCTATATTATATTAATCAAGATTAAAAACTAATTTATAATCTGAAGGAAAATGATATTGAATATTTTTTATCCTAGAACCTTCATTTATATTAAACCAATTATCTTTTCACTCATCATGGATTTAGGGTTTTTAGGTAACTTACATTGTATTGATAATTCAATTTCATATGATCAATTATCTATAAAAATATATATAATTACATACAAATCTCACCTATTTCCAAATATTTAGTTATTATATGTGTTCTCTTATTTGGATTCTCTGTATGTGTTATTCCAAACAACCTTTGTATATCCTTTTCTCTCTTATCAATAGGTTTTTTATTTAACCTTTTTAAAATGAGGGTTTCCAAAAAAAGATATTTTTGAGTGGAAAATTAATGATTTCCAGGATTTGTTCATGTTTATTGGATATAGTTTGTTAAATGGGGAATATTTAATACCATCAGATTTTAGAAAATAAAACAGTTTTTGATAGCATATTCGACATGCAACAATGAGCTTAAACGATCAGCGATATATTTAACCAATATAACATAGTTGTTAAATTAGTGTTATTAATAGTATCAAATAATTTATTAAATAAATATATATATTTAATACTTAGGGTATATTATTTATAAATTCTTAATAGGTAATAATTATTTTTTTGTAATATAATTTTATACGTTAAAAATATGTTATCTTCAAAAATCTTTTTTATGAATTTTCATAAAACTACAATAATTGATTTTTGGAAATTTTGAAAAATTCATTTCATTAAATATACACATATTTTTAAACTATAATACCCAAATTTACATAGGGATGAATTTTGGTATTTTTTGAAAAATATTTATTTTTCAATTAATAGTGAAAATACCAATTCTGGTTAATATGACATTTATTTCCAATAAATTAGTCATTTTAATAGTCCAATTTTTTGGAATAATCCATCGTGAAACATAATTAAAATTAATTTATATTTAATCCATCTAAATTAATTTTAATCAAAATTTGGTTTTATTTTAGTATAAGTTTTTATTTGGGTTTAAAAACATGGGTTTTTAATAAAACTATTTTAAAATGCATAAGGTTTCATATTTTTAGTTAATTAAAAATAAAAATATTGAAAATTGATTAAAATTACATTTAAATTTTATATATAAATAAATATTAATTTATTTTCAAATAATAATTTTTATTAATAATATTGATAATATAAAATAATCTTTTCCATTAAAAATATTGTTCTTAAAAATACTAAATTTCGTCACATATTTTGGTTTTATTTAAAATTAAAATATTCCTCGTATGTGAATTTAAATTGGTGAAATGTATTAAATTTTCATAATAAAAAACAATTTATATTTTATAAAAATTTCAATATAATTATTATCAATAATTAATGGTATATATAATAAATGTTAATTACCATTGTTAAGTTAAAAATGGGTTTATCGGGCTTATAAAAAAAAAGATAATTATTAAAATTACCTAACAATTTTCTAAAATATTTTTCATTGAAATATTAAGACCATATAATTTCTATGTGTTTATAATATTCCATTTTGACAATTTTTTCAAATAAAAAAACACGTACACATTTTTTTTCAAAAATTACAAGTGTGCTACTCACCTCTCTTAAACGATCCCCCTATCCCCCACTATTAACACAATCAAACCACTATAGATGTTCCATGACCAATAAAATTTACTTACCAACATCCATACCATCATCTTAAAACCATATGTTTGTCATTAATTGATTCTAAAAATAGAATATGTTTAATCCAAAAGAGGTGGTTTGAGAAGAGGTCAGATTCAAAACTATGATTTTTATTTTATTTAATATTCTTCCTTGATATATTATTTAAATATTAAAAAATGATAAAAAGTTACAAATATATAATACTATTTTTTATTTTATAATAATAACCTAAATATATCACTTTTCCCTCAAATGGTATACGACATCATCTGTCGTGTGTACGATAGAATATCACTAAGTGAACTAATGTCATTCGTTTTCCTTCATCACATCTCAGGACTCCTTTTAATGATGGATTTAGAGTATATAATTATATATCCAATAATTAACATATGTATACTTCATTAGTTATAATATAACATATATTTTATTAATTTCTTTTCTATTTGGGATAAGATGATGTCTCTCATGTCTACAACAGAGTACTGCCTTGTGAAATTATATGAATTGTTTTTCAAAAAATCTTTACATGGATGTTTATAAGGATAATATTAATTAATACATATAATACAAATGAAATATTAAGGGAATTCCGGACTTATTCTTAATTTTTAAAATATAATATATAATTTTCATTCTTACACATAAAAATGATAACGTCTTTCGTTTATGTGTGGACTAATACCTCTACGTAGCAAGGTGACTCTTTTTTACTCACCACATTACAAGATTTCTATACATATGTATATATGGATTTTTCATATTATGACTATTTTCTCAGGAAAAAATAATACACACCTTTATTCACTAATGATCATTCAAATGTATAAACCTTACTCATGTGTACGTATGGTCTACAATCCCATTGATCATAATGTTGTTCATTTTTCATAATCATATCTCATGATTGGTTTTAAATGAACAATTGATGTATAAATATAATAATTATTTCATGATTATTATTTTAGTTATTTTGAAATAAATACCACTTTAACATCCCAAAATTATTAAGGGAAAACTTTTATTTCATGGTGTATGTTACATGCAACACTACGATTAAAAAACCCACAAAATATATTTCATTGAATATAATATCTTCAATAGATTGTGGAATATGAAAAATAGATTATAAAATAATTGTATTATAGTATACCATTATAAAATCACTATTAAATTGAGTGGTGTATTAATAATACTAACTAAATTATGAAATATATATGGTTTACACATGTATAAAATATTAATTAATTACCTATTTATTAGAAATAAATTATGATTCAATTAAAAGGAAAGGAGATATTTTTAGAAAAATATACTTTTTCTAAAATTCAGTTTAGCCGTTATTTTAACACATAATACAAATGTAATATATGAAATAATTATATAATTTTATGATAAAATGAACTTAATTATTCCAATTAAAATATTAAAATTATATTAGAGTGATTTTTATTTCTATGAAGGGCATCATTTTTCAATGAATAGTAAAAATAATGATTAATAATCAAATAGATCATTTTCATTCAAATTATTTATAATGATAAATTATATTTTAATTTTTTTTTTCAATTATCATTAGTTCAGTAATATATCTTTTAATCCTATTTTGGTAAATTTAATAATTTTATATGTATATTTAAAAATAATAATATAAACGTTTGAACATTTTCTCTTTGAAACCCCGCTTTCTTATTGCATCTTTGTTACTAATTTTAAATTGAAATTTTCTATTACAATGAATTTAATTTTTTTAAATGGAATATTTATTTCTAATAATATTAATTCATAGTTTCTAATATGGTAAATTTAATTTTTTTTGCAAAATGAATAAGGAAAAAATTAAAAATTAATCACAATTTTAAGGTAAAAATGGGTTTATCGATGGGTGAAACTAAAATTATAATGGTTAAAATGACCTAAAATTTTGACATAAATCCAACATATGTAAATATTTATACCTTCTCTTCTATAAGGATATATATTAATATATTATTTAAACATATGGAATTTCAAAAAAGTTGGTACAACATTTTTATTTTCAAAAAATTACCAGTGTGTCACCCAAATAACCTATAAAAATTCACACCATATATTATTATTTTCATAATTTAAAACCCTTATGTTTTAGTAAAAACCTTACCAAATCACATCCCAACTTACATAAACTTACCCTAAAATCTTTTTATTCATCATAAATCCATTATAGAAATAATTTAGGCATAACCCTAAAGTAGTGGTCTGAGAAAAGGCAAAAATTCCTAACTATGAATTTTGATTTTATTTATATTACCACCTCATTAAAATAATATTCGTTTATAATTATATAAAAATAGAATTATATATCATATACTATTATGTTATTATGTTATTGTAATAACCTATATCCTTCACCTCTTCCCTGATATTGGAAATGATAATGTCGCTCATGTTTTTGGTGGACTACCACCCCGCGAACCGATGTGACATTTTTTCCATCAACACATATCATGGTTTATTATAATGATAGATATAAAGTATATATTTGATATTTTTATCATAAATATACATTTTCAAAAATTATATTTTATTTTTTTATTAAATTCACTTATATTGTGGATACGATAATGTTGCTTGTATGTAGGGTGGATTGACACCTCACAAAGCGATTTGGTTCATTATTCACTAACTCTTAAATGGAAGATACAAAGGATTTGTTTAATTAATATATGTATAATAAATGAAAAATATTATTATATTCATGGAATATTTATAATTTTGAAAAGATAATATATCATTATTTTGTTATATTCTCACTCACTAAAGATGATAACATTGTTCGTGTATGTGTGGACTACAGCCTTTATGATACAATGTGACTCTATTTTAATCAACATACAACATAGATGATATATGTAAGAATATTTAAATAAATAATACATTATTAATGATATTTTTTTAATTATGGAAGGAAATATAACTTCCTCACATTCCATAATGATTGATATAAATGGAAATATTACTCATGAATACGTAGGACCTACCATCACCATGATTGTAAATTCTACATATCTCATAACCAACATTCATTAATTGTCATAATATTATAATTGATGTGTAAATATGATAATTATACTATGATAATTACTCTATATATCTTAAAATAATAATTACGTTGACCATAATCGACTACCAAAGTTATTTTGGACATAGAATGAAAATGTCATCAAATCATACAATATAATACTAATTGATTATGAAATCATATATAACAGGGTAATAAGTGGAATATAAGGAGAATAAACAAGAAAAATCACATCATGAATGTAAATAATTATGTTAATCATATTATTATTGAATATATGAACGTATGTGATGATCAGACTTAAGGTAAGTGATATCCCCACAAGTTACATACACTGAGAAATATTGTAATGTTATGAAACTAATTTTATTTATATGTTGTATATATTTTAGTGTTTATATTTAATTTTATGATTAAATAATAATTAATGGTATTTTAATTTTAATCATCAATTATTTAATCCATGGGGGTTTAACTGTAATGTTACTACGTGTTAAAGAATAACATTTCTCAATTTATTTTCTGTTGGTTATATTACTTATTCATATTATATGATATTCTAATATTATGTGTTTAATTACTTCTAATTATATTAGTTTTATACATAGACTTGTTACATGTAGATTTATATTTGATAAAAATAATTGATTCATTTATTAATTATCACTTCAACATTATGATCTTTTCTAGTATTGATTTTAAAATCTCATTTCAATCCGGATATATTATAGATGGATTTCCATTGAAGGAGTTTGTTTAATAATTTTTTTTTATAAATCCATTAATTTTATTCTACTATGTATTTTTATAGACTATATAAAATAATATTACATTATTTAAACTCACTAGGACATAAAATTAATGAGATTTGTTTTTAATAAAATATGACATAATTTCAGTCTTTTTTGGAAATCCTTTTATATAAAAACATTTATTTTCTATAAATGTTTTAAATAATAATTTTTCCTTTATTAAAATGATTTATTAATTACATTTTAACCATTAGTTACAATTTAATTATTTTTGAATGTAATCTTTATTCTATTTTCAAAACATTTTCTTTGGGTTTTACTAAAAAACATTGAAAGAAATATTTTATAACATACATGGAAGGTATATAATTTCCTACCATAATGACCACTACATGTTTTAAAACATCTTTTATATGTTTAAAATCTAATTTTCGATGAAATTGTTTTTAAAACAATTTGTGAACATTTAATTTAGATTTTTTTTCAAAATGAAGAGATTAATTTTCTCAAGAATGTTTTCGAAGATTTATTTGTTTTATTTATATTCATCAATGAAAAAACCTTCTATTTTCAATATACTTTTTAGGGATATGTTGTATTGATAAATAAATTATTATTATAATATATCGTTTGTGATTATTTTGATTAATAATGTAATTAACATTCACATACTTGATTCATATTTATAGTAATTAACATTCCCTTGATTTTTACATTACAGATAAAATTAGACAATAAATTTCTCTTGAATATCCATACTATTTATGATGCATTTGTTTATTTATTTAACTATATATCAATTTCAGATACAATGTTTTATATTGCCGATTATTTGTTTATGGGGAAATATTTACAGATTGTTATTATTTACTCAATTAATATATTTTATAATATAGAACATTGATAATGAATTAAAAATATCATTCAATATATTAGTAATTATTTGGATATATAGTGACAGGTAGGACTCAGAATTATATAGTCCCTAAATACATCAATATCAAATGAAAAATCAGATTTCTAAATTAAATAGTTTTCTACATGTAGATTTAAATCATCTCAGGAATGGTCTCATTGGTAGTTGTATCATGATTTATTTAGATCATGGAATACATTAATTTAGAATTTAATACTTTTAGAATTAGTTTATATTTATTATCCATGATATTTTAACAGTTATATTATCAATGGAAGAGTTCCATTATTATATTATTGACTAAATGTTACGAGTGTTCAATTATTTACCTGATCATATTGATTATTCCTATTATTTTCAGGATATATATGTTATTTAAATGTAATATATTTTAAATTATTTACCTTAACATTTTGATTTTGATTATTTATTTATAATAATTTCCATTATACGTAACCCTTTATGAGAATTTGATATCACCATTATATTATTTCATTTCCCAATAATCTATAAGGTTTTCTATGATTGATATTAAATGATATTATAGAGGGAATAATGTTCTTCATTAATAAATTTATGTTGTATTTTTTTCCAATGTATTTTTTAAATCATGTATTTATCTAGTTTAATAAGATAAGTAAACTATTTGGACTTTTTGGATGAGATTATTTGTGTCTTATGCCATTGTAGTAATAATGACAATGAATATGGGAAACTGTGGTCATTCTTCATAAAGTTGGTATTAGAATAAGTTTATTAGATTCCTAAATAACTAGATTTGTGAAACATATATTAGGTAACATAAACTGATTACTTTCATTTAGGATATTTTTATAAGAATATTCTAATGGTTTGGTGAGAAATTAATTTTTAGTCCTTTATAGAAATATATACCTATCCAGATATTACAAGTGGATGTGTTTTTGGAAATGATGTTTCAATGGATATAACTCTAAAAAGGTAACAATGGGATTAACTCTATTATCACATTGTGCAAAAAAAAACCCTATTATAGACACGATTTGACACTCCTAGGGGATATTCTTAGGATAATTAACATTCTCATTACAAAACATTATAAAGGATTCTACAATAATGATATCTGAATAAAAAACATGTATATGATTATGAGATTAGATTTAATTAATTTTTTCAATTTATTTTCGATATTTCACTTGTTTGGGGATTATAAACTATGGTTCAATTTTATATGATCAAAGATATTGTATTCTATTATTTAGAAATTGTGCATATCCAAAGGAATGAGAATTTAATCAATCTAAATAATATAATGTGTAAGAATGTTCATTTTGTTGATGGTATTAAGCCAATATTTCAAAGGGAAGTAGTCTCCCAAACTATCACGTCATACGAGGAAATATTGTCACCTTATAAAAATATAGATAAATAATTATCCATGAATTATGGATTCGAATGTAAGAATAAGAAAAAGAAGTTATAAGAGGAAAATAATTTCATAATAAATAAGCGAAATAAATATTTTATAACTTGTAATAATAGTTGATGGAAACACATTGATACTTTCACAGAGGGAATATAGGTTTTAAATAAATATATATATAAATTACACTATAATTTTCAATTAAAGGAAATGAAAAAAGGTTTCTAATGTTCAATTATTTAACTGTATTGAGATGAGAACTACAAAAACTAATTCCCTATGTATCAAAGGACTTAACAAAAAAAGTAGCTAATGGATCAGGGTTAATATTATGCTATTAAAAATGATTTAATGGAAATGATTAATGGGTTTATTATTAGATTCATGATTTATTTTATTTTAATATTTTATCAATTATATAATAATTATATGAATATTTATTTTTTATGGATTACCCTGATGTATTTTTTCAATAAGGATTTCAAAATCATACATTGAACGCTACCGATAATCAATAAAATTGATTTAGTGGAAATCATAACATATTGGAAAATATATGATTGAGGGAAAGACAACCCTTAATATAATGATGATGTTGATATAATTTTGTTGGGATAAAGAGAATATTGATATGGATAAAGTAAGTTCATTTGTAATGACTTCCTTGGAATAGATTGACTCTTTGTTGGAAAAGTATTTGATGCTATCATTAATGGAGTTAATAACATTTTTTTATTAAATGAATATATTCAATAATATATTTATTATTTAAGGAATAATGAATTATACATGTTTTAAGTATGGTTTTATGATAATTCATCATAATAACATATTCCAATAGAATACATGAAAGAGGTATTATCATGTTTGGTATGTGATAATTAAGAGATACTTATTTTTTCTGTGATTAAATATATGTAGATTTTTTAATTTTAGTTAAATTATTCTTAAATAATTGGATATAAATAATTCGGAAGGATCATTAGGTTAACCATTTTAGAAATGGTTTATGTTGCTCATTGGAGGAAATTCTATAGAGTAATATATTACTCCAACATATTATGATTCATGCCTATTGGTTATCAGGTACTAATCATTCTTTTATAGTAATAACTAAAGATCAAAGGAATGAATTATAATTCTATTATGGTTTTTATGATCCATTAGAAGTTAATTTTTGTGATTTATGAATAAAAAATTCATTTTTTGTATATTAATTTCATATAGTAACTGGTGAATTGTGTACTGATCTAAGAGTAAACAGAGAAAAAAGTTGTTCTTATGAAATATAAATTTATCAACTATGTTTATTTCATTACATTCATAGATTCTAAATGAATTTTTATAAATTATAAATATTATATTGAAAAAAAATATAATCATATTACCTCTATATCCAATGAATCAGATGGTCTTTTAAATAATAATAGATTTAGGGTTTTTAGGTCCTTGAATTTCATTTGATTATTTACTCTATTGGGATCAATAACCATTATCATTCTCCATAATTGTTTACTCTTTTCTTTTATTCCCACTCCATCAATTTCAATAGGTGTTATCATACATTGAATCCAAGGTATGAGTTTTTCCATATGAACTTTTAAATTTTATTTCCCTCTTATTAAGATGATGTTTGGTTAATATTTTTAAGATGCGTATTTTATACAACGGAATTATTGAATATCAGAGGCTTGATTTCTGAGTTCCAGATCAAATTATAGAGAAAATATTAAGATAATGTTGGTAGAATGTGACAACCTTAAATTATAATCGAATAAAATTTTTTTCCAATATAATATGAGATAATAAAAAATGGTATTAATAAACTCATGAAATATATTTATTTAAATTTAATCTCTTTATTAATATACAGAATATGCAACACATATACTAAATGAACCATCATATATTAGAGTTGTAATCTAAATTTTAAATTGTTGGTTATCTATAGTACTAAATAAATTTCCATTTATAAAATGTTTAAATATAAAAATTCAAATTATTTGGTTGTCTATTGATTAGAAATAAAATACAAATTATTTAAAATAAAAGGAAATATTTTTGGAAAATATGTATTTGTTCAAAAACAATGTTTCATCATGCTTCACATATATATTATAAAATTAGTTTTTCCATATATATAAAATATATTTTATAAAATTAACATACATTTTCATATTATAATATCTTAATTATATTTGGGTAATTTGTTTTGAATTTTTCTAAAATATTTCATATTTTGATTAATTGTGGAAATTATGTATTTTAATTATAAACATTATTTTAATTAAAATTATTTAATAAGTAGATATATATTTTAAATTTGTTTTAAAGATAAATTATGTTAATAAAATATTTATTAATCTTATTTAGGTCATGGGAAACTTTTTTATATTTTACTTTTAATATAAAAACACTGAAAACATTTTATCATTTCCCCATTGAAAACCATCTTTCTCATTTGGATCTCAGGATTAATATTAAATTTAAATTTTCCACTTATGCTAATTGAATTATGTAAAATGTATTCTGAATTTTTGATAATCATATTTTATATTTTTTAAAAAGTTCATCTATTTTTCAACCTATAATTAATAGTGAAATAATAAAAATTAATTACCATGGTGAAGCTTTATATGGGTTTACATAGGTGTTAAACTAAAAAAATAATAGTTAAAAAGAATAAAAAATATTTTATAAAATATAATTTATTGACATATATAGAAATTAATATATGTGAGTCTATAGAATAATCCAATGTTGACCCTTAAAATTTTTTAAAAACTTTGGTATATTTTTCTTATTTTAAAAACAATTTACAAGTGTACCACTGACCTTATCTATAAAAGACCGGCCAATATCCCCTCTTATCCACACCATAAAATCCTTTTTCTTCAAACAATATCTAACTAAATAAATTACCAAATTCAATTATTTCATCCTATAATTCTTGGTTTGGTCATAAATCTATTCTTGGATTATAATATGTATAATCCTAAAGGGGTGGTCCGAGAAGAGGTGAAATCCATAAATATTCATTTTTCATTCCTTTCTTCATTAACCTCCCTAAAATAATTTGAATTTATGATTATATAATAGCCCCAATACCTACCATATACAACACTGTTATTATTTTATATTAATGAGATATATCTATCTATTATTCCCATAAATATGTAACGAAAATGTCACTTATGTGTATAGTGGACTACCACCTCGTGAACCGATGTGACACATTCTCCATCAATAATTATCATGGTTGGGTATGGTGATGGATATAAATTATTTATTTAATATTTATAAATTCAATATATCTATATATTAATTATATAAAATATATCCTCATTACATTCCATCTATAGGAGATAATATAACATTTCTCGTCTTTACGGTGAACTACCTTATAGAAAAGGGATGTGATTTATTTTTCACTAACACCTTATATTAAATTTAATTATGATAAAGTGTAACAAACCAAAATTATAAATAAAGGACCATATATTAGATAGTGTGCATGGCATGTGATACCATGAGTGTTAGGGGATAAAATACACTGATACATTAAAATATATTTACTATTTTAAATAGATTTTACATATTATATATTTAGAAATTCACAGAACACCGAGTTAGTGAGATTTACATGAAGAGAGAATTTCTTCAAAATCTTACATTACATGCAAGACCATTCTTTAACCGAAAAATAATATAATATTTAAAAATTATTAGTTAATATAATAAGGATTCACAAAGACATTGAATTAGTTTATATATATATATATAATTAACTATATTAATAAAATATTTTTTTAACAAAAATATATAATTAATTCATAGGTTACAAACTAATTAGAAATGACTATTAGAACCGATTGAATATAATGAAAATATAATTATTTTTATGCTCTTAAATATGTTTACCATAGTAAATTAAAATAATTAAAATTATTGAGTTATTTTAAAGTGATATATATATATATATATTATATATCCAATAAAATATTTTGTATATTCATCTAATATATTTGATATGATTAAGATAAAAACAAACCCAATTTTATGCATATAATAATATATTTTAATTATGGAATTTTTACCAACTTTTAATAGAGGAACCATTTTAAATCCAATTATGAGACTTTTATAAATTTAAAATTTCAAAATAAACTTTTTATTTTGAATGGAAACCTAAAAATTATCTTAGGGTTAATTTTTGGTATTTTTCTGTGAAGATTCACTTTTAAACGAATATTTAAAAATGCTGAATTTTTGTTCAAAACCACGTTTTAATCTAATTTAATTTTATTGAATTTTTTTTTCTGATTTGTTTTAAATTTTAATTGCATAAAATTTTTATCAATTAATCCAAAACCTGTCATCAGGATGAATTTCACTTTGTAATTGACTATAAAAATATAGAAAAAATTTAGATATTTTTACCTTAAAAACAAATATTGTCGTCCCAATTGTGGGACTAAATTTAAATTAATTTCTGCCATATATGTGATTGGAATTTTAAAAAATAGATTCCATATTTTGAATCAGAATAATTTATAATTACTAAAAAATATACAACTTCTTTTTTACCAAAAAGATTAGCAAAAGTAATTAAAATTAATTATAACGATTGAGGATAAATTAAGCTTAATATGGGACTAATTATTAATCTTAAGAACCAAAATTACCTACACACATTCCTAATAGATAATTTGAGATTCACTAAAAAATTTAATTATGAACCTTATATTTGATAACATGTATGACAGAAGACACCAATTGTGTAAGGTAACATAATATTTGAATAAATTATAACATATTTAATATTGAAAATATATTCTATATATTTTCATAAATGAAGCACCATGTTAGTGTGTGATACATGCAAAATAAACCCTCCTCGATGGATTTCATTACACACATGACCGATTTTTATCGAATAATAATATTTTATTAAAATATAATTAGATATAAACTAGTAGTTTAATTAGTAGTTATATATAGTGATTAATAACTTATAAATATTTATGGTTTATATAAATATAAAATGAATTCATGGGTTACCAACTACTGAGAAATGAAAATAATAACCAATTGGATAAAAATAAATAATATTATTTTTATGTTACCAAATAAATTTTATCATAATAAACCTAATTAATTAAAATTTGGGAACGATTTTAATAAAATATATATGTAATATATTCAATAAATTTTTTTAATATTAATCCATTAGGTTTGACAGAAATATGATATGAATAAACTCAATTTTACATATAATAACCCATTTTTTATAATGGAAATTTTATTTCCTTTTAATGAAGAAGCCATTTTAAATCCAAATTTTGACAGAATAATTTATTTAATATATCAAAAAAAAATTTATATTTTAAATTGAAACAAAATATCTTGGTTAGGGGAAATGTTTGATATTTTTATGAAGTATTTTATTTTTTAATGTATAGTAAAATATAATGAGTTTTTATTGAAAAATAATTATTCCTATAATTTACATAAAATGATAAATTATATTTTTAATTGATTTTAAAGATTAATTGGATAATATTTTTATCAATTAATAAAACGTGTGCCATTGGAATCGATTTCACATAGAAATTGATGATGAAAACATAACAAACATTTAGTTTTTTTACTTTAATAACACAGATTATCATCCCACCTGTTGGATTAAATATAAATCAACTTCTGCAACTTCTATAATTGGAATTTGTAAAAATGGATTTTATATATTAAATTTACAATTTTACAATGTATAATAATACAAAAATTAGTTTTGACAAATAATATTTGTCAATGTGATTAAAATTAATTACAATGATTAATGTCAAATTATTCTTATTAAGGGACAAAACCTTACATTTAAGGTCCAAAAAGACTAATAAACTTATAGAAGACCGATTTTATGGCCATATTCTGAACCAATCCTCTTGTGCATTTAAATTTTACAGTTATTTTATCAGCATGAAACATGAATAATATGAATGGAATTATTTTATCAAAATATTACGAGAGTTCAACTCCCCCCGCCATAAAAAGGCATCCTCTCCTACCAATTAGTCACACCTCTCAATCCACTTTTCTAGACCAAGTTATAAAATCTCGTTATTGATCATACTGGTTTTCCTTTAACCATTTTGTGTATTTTTATTTTCATTGATTGGGTAGGGTTGGGAATTAATTAGGAGGAAGCTTATAATGTTGAAGTTATATAATTTTTGTACTTTAAGATTTAACTTGAATTTTATGCAGGCTACCAGAGGGTTACATACCATATAATTTGGTTACACAATGCGTAATGGTTTCTGGAGGAAAATTGGGAAAGGATTCATATTGTGAAGGGTACACATCGTGAAGATCCATTACATGTCGTAAATGATTTACAAAACCTTTTTTGAATAGGAGTGTCAGTTTTTGAATTCGAGGAGACAATTTTTTTAGATAAGGGAATTAATGGATTAATGATATGTATTGGTATTACACGTCATGTAATAGAATGGATTAATTTTTTAAATAGGTAGTGTGGGTAATATTCTTGTTTCTCCTCTACTCCATCTTCATCTCCCCTGATAAAAATCCTTCCCCATGAGACCTTCATGCTCTCCAACCCTTCAGGACCCTTTAGTTTGAAATTTGATCGCCGTTGTGCTTGCAGTTTGATTCCTAATAAATAATTACCATTAATTATTATTTTTTATCACTTTATCCTCATTTGGGTTTTCAATATATCATCTATATATTGGTGGATTTATGATTTTTGATGTTTGTTCTCTTTTTTTTTTGTGTTTCAAGCTCTTATACCACTTTTTTCTCTATTACGGGTTTCGTTTCAAGTGTTTTGTTTTGGGAAAAGGTAGGTGATTTAGTATTATTTAGTAATTTTTTTACTTTCAACATACTTAATTTATTTCATATATTAATTCAAATTAAATTTCTCAAACTTAATATAAATAGATTAAATTATAACATCTATTTACAATGAATTGTGAGATTTTAAATGGTTTTGGAATAAGAATTTGGAAAACCCCTAATTCCATTGTATTTGTTTGTGTTTATAGAAATATGATGATTTAAATTGTTTAATTTAAATATGATTTTTTATTGAAATTATTTCAATTAAAATTTTGAATCTAATTGTGGAAATGTTTTTTTAAATTAATTGAATTGGTATTTAATGGATTTATAATTTTTAAAATGGAATTAAATATTTTGATATAAACCAAGTGGTTTTATCTTATTAAACAAGCGGTTTTTGAATAAATCACGTTTTGGTTTTAAATGAAAAATTAAAACTGAAATGGAAGATTGATATTTAATTTTATATTATGATGTCTTAATATAAATTTACCATCATTTATTTTTAGGAAGGGCATGAAATACTTAGTTATTTGGTGAGTTATTTGGACACACTCTATGATATTACAATGTCCTAACCCATACATGTAGTGGGTCACATCCTCGATGGAATGGTGACGAGTTTCCTTTGGCATGTGTCATGGGGATATCTCCATTTGCAAATTTCTAAGATCACATAGAGAGTGTGGGGTTTCATATCCCGCAACATTCATACCTATTTAGAATATGGCCATGTTTCTAACATGTTACCAATATTTGAGATATAAATTTATTCCAAAGTTATAAAACTACATTTTATAATATATGAATTTACATAAACTGTTTTATCCAAAAAAATTTATTTTAAAATATAAATCATTCATTTAGTTAATCTATTTTTGGATTTTGTTTTGTAATATTTGGTTATACCCTAAAATGATTTCTAGCTCACAAACTACTCATGCATTCACATGTTTGTATATTTTCTCCATCCATGTTAGAGAAAGGTGAAAGGATCTCTTGGAGGTCAATTATGCTATTAAACCTTTGATATGGTGAGTTGTGTCCTTATGGACAAGGGTTATTTATCCCTATTTTAGTACGTGGGTTATAGTACATTTGTATAGATTATTCATTACTTAATTCTGGTACTTTACTCATAGTGGGGTTTCTTTTTTCATGTACACTAAATTTTATCTTTTTTACTTTCACAATGCTTGTGGAAAAACATTTCCCACATTCAATAGTATGATACCGGGTGCTAGTCAATGAACTATGAGGATGGGGAACACCATTATTTTATGTCAGGGCTAACTAAGTTATTGGGTAACCAGGGTACCTGAAATGCTCTATAAAAAAATGCTATCAAAGAGAGTTTTGAGATTTTAATGAAGTTATTATGAATTTTTAACATCTTATTTGGATTGAGGTGGTATTTTCAATTTAGTTATTATCTATCTCTTTGAAAAATGATCCTTAAGTAGGAATGGGTGGTTTGGGAATGACGTCTCATGGATTAGACATAAACATTTCATTATTTTGATTTGGACAGAGTGCAATCCAAATCATTTTCTTCAATAAGTTGGAAATAACTTACTTAGTTGGTCAATTGATTGTTTGTTGGATTTCATCATTGTTCACTGTGTATGTGGTGTAGAATCAAGCCTATAAGAAGATGGTAAAATCAGATCTAGAAGGAATCTATTTTTGAAACACAACGAGAAAATTCTCTAGTGGACCCCAATCATGTTGAGGTAATTGTGCACACTATCTAATCTCTGGGAGAGGCACCACCTCCATTTACCGTTCATGTTCTAGATGTGGATCCTTAGGGGGGATGTTCTATGAAATATTTTGAGAGAGTTACTTCAACAAATACCACATTTTCAGAGGATCCATTGATCCTCAACATGTTTAGGAATGGCTGGTCAAGATAGAAAGTTAGTTTGAGTTCTTAGAGACACCAGATGAGATAAAGGTAAAATGTGCCACCATCATGCTAGAAGGATTGAGAAGGAGATAATGGTAAATAATGGTGATAGTGAATAAACATGAGAGATTTGAGTAGAAATAATTAATGGTTCTTTTTATGGACTAGTTATATTTATAGTCTATAGTATTTTCCAAGGTTGTTGAGTTTTTCAAGCTTGATCAGGTCGATAAAACCATGACTGAGTACCCAAATCACCTTGAAAAACTCACTCAGTTTTTAGAATACATTTTATATATTTAAATAATGAAGGCTCTATGGGTTGAGTTTTTAATTCTATCAGATACTTATTCACATGTTTTCTTTCAAAATCATCCCACTTATACTGATATAGAGGATTGAGAGATGATGGTTGAGAGGCTCCCATCTAGCAATATTAGGAGTTTCTTTCTCTATCAAGGGTAATTTAATTTCCTTAAATAGAAATCATAAGAGTGATAAATCTCTTGGAAGTTCTCGATAGAAGGGTTATTATAGACCTCCTATTGTTCCCGGAGGATATTATTTGATTTTCTATCATTGTGGAAAAATAGGGCATTCAAAGAGGGTGTGAACTAAGACACTCAAGAACTGTAGCTCATGTGGACGTTACATACACTTACAAAGGTTCTTCAATAAATCTTATACTCCACCTAGTGGTATAGGATCATCGGATCCACCTAAAATAGTGGTGAAATCATAGACATCATGCATAAAAGCGTTCCAGCCATAGACATCCAGAACGAAGCTACTTTACGCAATGAATGATTCTCTACTGGAAGCAGACAAGATTATAAAACATGTGAGAGGTACCCTTATTATAAATTTGTCATTGGTTACTACTCTATTGGATATTGGTGCATCTAACTCATTTATTTAAACCCATATTGTTAATTTGATTTATCTTCATATAGATATTTTAACTTGTGCAATGGAGATTAATACACCCCTAGGTACAAAGAGAGAGAGAGAAGTCTCTGCTGTCATGTATGTTTCTTCTCTCTATCAAATGTTGAGTAGTATTGGAGTTTTCTGGTCCTTGATTATAAATATATTGAATTCAAATTTGATATGGATAGGAACATTACAAATAAACCACCAATTGATTCTTATCTATGGTGGGACTACCTTTCCTCACATAGTGGTGTGTCTCTTTTCTTCCAAGAAGAATAGGACCCAAGTTAGAGTAGATAAAAGACATCTAATCAAGTGTTAGAGAATTTATTATAAGTTTTTTCCTTTTGTATTGAGTGGGAATTCTTTAGAGGTGATATCCCTATAGTTTTCATTGAGTTTCCCTAAATATTTCTATTTGACTTATTTGTATTTCCACTAATAAGGGAGGTGGAGTTTTCCATTGACATAATTTATGGAACTCAATGAAATTATATTCCCTCTTAGAAAATATATCTTGCTAAAATGAAAGATTTGAAGTCCCAATTGGATGATATTTTTGAGAATGGAGTTATACACCTGAGTGTGTCACCCTGGGTAGCACTAGTTCTACTCGCTAAGAAAGCGGATGGTTCTCTTTGCTAATGTGTTTATTAAAGAAATATCAATCAAGTTATAAAAAAGGAAAAGTATCTGTTTCCTTATATTTATTATCTATTTAATCAATTAAAATGGGAAGTTTTTTTCAATGATCAACTATTGATTTGGTTTTCATTAGTTAAGGATAAATGAATCTTCCATTTAGAAGACCAGCTTTATAAGTAGGTATACCATTATGAGTACCTTGTTATGTCCTTTAGTCTTACAATATTTTCAGTAGTTTTCATGGCTCTAATGAAATGGATTTCCATGAACATCTAGATACCTTTTTGGTAGTCTGTGTGGATGACATACTCATTTAATCCAACTTCAGGGAGCACCCTATACATCATCTGAGGATAGTTCTGAGTCTGCAGGGAAATCAACGACTTTATTCTATGCTTTCATAGTGTAATTTCTGGATTTGTGAAGTGAAATTCTTGGGACACATGTTGTATGAATAGGGTATATCAATTGACCCCAAGAAGGAAACATCTATTATAACTAGTGAGAAACAATTAAGTGTCTTAGATATTAAAAACTTCTTGGGTTTATCCAGATATTATAAATATTTTGTGAAGTTATTCTCAAATATAAATTCTCCAATGATGGATCTAAATCATATGGGGTGGAAGTTTCTTGGAATGATATGTGTTAGAGTTATTTTGTTGAGCTGAAACATCCGTTGACTACTACAATGGTACTGACTATTCTAGAATTTGGATAGGGCTATGCGGTCTTTTGTAATGCATTAGGTTATTTCATAGGAATTTTTCCTATACATTGTGATCATGTTGTTTCTTATGGATCTCATCGGCTTAGGATAAATAAGAAAAAACATTATACCCATGACCTTTTATATTTATCTTTGATTTACACAATTAATAGTGGGATAAACTATGTTTTTGGAGAAGGGATTACCGTGTAATCAGACCACCTAATACTGAGTTATATCTTCTATAAAAAATATATAAATATTCTTTAGAGGTGTGGGATAGAGTACCTGTAATATTTTGATGTTGACATCACATATAACCCGAGGAAATGGAATGTGATTACAAATGCATTAAGTAGAAATCTTCCATCTTAGGAAGTGAATGAATCTTTATAAGAGTGGAAATTTATGGATCTCCTTGCACAATTTGATAATAGAGTTCTAGAAAAAGGGGGTTATGTGTATTTATCCAATATCTATTTGACATATAATATTCTCATGATTATTCTATAGTATCAAGAGCTTGATGATGAATTCTGTAGAATTGGAGACACTCATTATGGTAGTGAGACAATTTCTCAATGGTCATTATATAAAGATGGTATTATATGTTATATGAATTTCTTTTTTGTGATGTCAATAGCCATGAAGGCTGTGTTTGGGGGTTTTTATAATTCTTATTGGGCTCTGCACCCAGGAACCACTAAGATGTTCTATAAAAAGTTGTGGTAGTTCTGATTGATGGGTATGAGATGAGTAATTGATGAGTTTTATTGCATTTCTATACATGCTAATAGGTGAAGGTTGAGCATCAGAAACATTCATGTTTACATTATCCAATTCCAATCTCTATTTGGATGTGGGATAAAATCACTATGGAAAAATTGGTTGGGTTTCATCGTACTAAGATAAAGTAGAATGTGATATGGGTTGTGATCGATTGGCTGAGAAAGTCTTCCCACTTCATACACAATTTAAATAAAACCAATGTTGGGGAGTTAGGAAATCTCTACGTGAAAGAGATTTTTCATTTTCACAAAGTTCAATATGTTATAGTTTCTAATAGGGATCCTTAGATCACTTCTCACTTTAGGAGATACCTTCAGGAGGCACTGAGATATAATGTACATTTGAGAACGACTGAACATTCACAGTCGGATGGACATATATAAATAACAATATATATTCTAGAGGGTATGCTTCTCTTGTCTGTTATCAAATTTGGTGGAGAATGGGATGATAATTTGGGGATGGTTGAGTTTTTTAAAATAATAGTTATCAATCAATGATTAAAATTTAACCTCTTTAGACCTTGTATGTCCTTCCTAGTAAATTTATGTTTTGTTGGACAAATATTGTTGAAAGTTCCTTGGTTGGACAATGTTTGGTCTAAAAGATGATAACTATGATTTAGTTAATTAATCATAGATTGGTGAAAACATAGATATGATATATGTATTATGTTGAATCTCACTGTAGACCTAGGGAGTTATCAATTGGTGACCTGGTGCTCATTAATGGGTCACCCCAGTTCATTCATTGATGGCATCGGAGGCAAGGGAAGATTGTTCTTTCATTCATGGGACCTTTAGAGGATGTTGAGCAGTTGTGGAATGTTATATACCGTCTATCACTTCCATTGTAGATGGTTTATATACATAACATATTCCTTATATCATAGTTATGAAAGTGTTTGTCTAATTCAACTCATTTTTTGAACAGGAGTGATTTGGAGAGTGAAACTGATTTATCTCTAGCTGAGCAAAAAGTCAGGATAGTCAATTTTGAGACAAAGGTACTTCATGTGAGGAATATACCTTCAGTTCATGTCCTTTAAGAGAATGTTTTTTATAATAATGTTATTTAGGAATGTGATACATTTATGAGAGAGAAATGTCCTAATATTTCTAGCAAAAAATATTCTTTATAGGATTTCTGGGGATAGAATATTTTTATGGTGGGGAAGTTTTAACAACCCATTACCATTCATATTGGTATACTTTTATCCTAGTCATGGATTTTCCTTTTATTTGAATGGGTGGGGTTGAGAACGAATTGGGAGTATGTTTATAATGGAGAATTTAGAGACTTATTATACAATCATCTTTAACAAGCCTTTTCTAAAGGATTTCATTGGTTACATGTCATGTATCTGGGTTACAATATGTGTAATTGTTTCTAGAAGTATGTCATAAAAGTCATAATGCTATAAAAGGTACACATCACTAAGATCCTTTACACATCATGAATGATTTATTGATCCCTTTTTAAATTTTATCAACATATTTAATCCTAGGAAACACATTTTTTGGTAGCTACATAAATTAACGATTTCATGACGTACATTGGTATTACACGTCATGTAATACCCAGACTGTGTTGTTTTAAATAGGCAGTGCCACTAAGATTCTATTTTCATATCCACTGTAGTTTCATCTCCCCCGACGTAATTCCTTCCCTACTCTACCTTGAAGCTCTAAAACCCTTCTGAATCCATTCCTTAATGTTCGATAATCTTTTTTCTTTTGTTGTGAGTCACGACTAACCTTTCACCTTTCTTTCATATTTTTCTCTTTATCCTACTTGGAATATTAATAGATCATACGAATGTGTGTGGACCGATGATCCATGGTGTTAAATCTCTTTTCTTGTTTGAGTTTAATGGTCGTATACCCCTTTCGTTCTTTTTTTTTTCGGGTGCCAATGTGAGTGTTGAGTTACAAGAAAAGTAATGTGAGTCCAACCTGTTTTTCAAAATTTGTTAACTTTTCATTATCCTAATTTTTTTCATCTCTTTATTTAAATTCATTTTCTATAAATTTCATTCAATTAATTCAATGATAAAACCAAAATCTATGGAATTGAGAGATTTGAAATGGTTTCATCATAAGAATTGAGAAAACTCCTAATTACACTAAATTGGAGTGTGTTTATGAAAATCTGTTGATTTAAATTGTTTAATTGAAATCAGATTTTTGATGTAAATGATTTCTATCAAATTGTTGTATGTAATTGTGGAAATGTGTTGTAAAATTGATGTAATGGGTTTTCAATGGATGTCGAAATTGTAAAAATGGTTTAACATGTCGAAATAAAAACTCATTGGTTTTATCTTGTAAAAGATTCTTGTTTTTGATTAAAACCTATTTTTTTTTTAAATTGGAAATTGGCTCTGAATTGGAATAATGAGATTTAATTATGTTTTATGTAGAATGAAAATAAATTGACCATCATTTATTTTTAATGAAAACTTGAAAGCCTTGGGTAGTTTGTGAGTTATTTGGAAACATTCTACGCTATTACAACATTATAATACATATATACAGCGGGTTACATTGACGATAGTATGGTGATGAGCTTTCATTGGCCTACGTTAGGGGGATGTGTGTATATATATATTTTTGGGATGACTTAAATTATTTGGAGTCCCATATCCTGAAATAGTCATAACTATTTATAATAATAGAATGTTTCTTAGTTGTACAAAGATTTAGATATAAATGAATTCTAATGTTGTCAATCTGCTCTATATGTCTTCTAAATTTACATATACTATTTTATGTAACTATTATTTCAAAGCCATTAATTTAGAAATATTACATAACTAACAAAAACTTTTCTTAAAGTATTTTCCATTATCTAAACTATATATCAAGATTTTTTAAATATTTGTTAAGATTCCAAACCTATTTATTTTAAAATTGAAAGCATTCCTTTGGTTAATATATTTTTGTCTTCTTTTATGGAATCCTTGTTGAGGCCCTACATAACTTTATAGGTCACACCCTACGTATTCCTTTAGGTGATTGTAGATTTTCTACATCTATGTTCCAGAAAGGGAAAATGATCTATTATAGGTGGATCCAATTTTTGATCCTTGTTCATGGTGAGTTGTTTCCATAGGGACGTCATTTGTTTCCCTCTATTCCAGAACTTTAGTTGTAATGCTTTGGTCTTGTATATACTATATTGTATTCTGGATCATCAATCCCAGTGATGTTTCTTTTATTATGATGACATTATTGTCTCTTTTTTTACTTCCAATATTCTTATGAAAAACCCATTCCCACATTCAATTTTATGATTACATGATCTAGTCAATGACCCATGGGGATCAAGAATGCTCTTTGGGATATGTCATGGATTGTTCGATTATCAAGTTACCAGGGTACCTGGGATAGTTCTTGACACATTATATTCCCAATTAGCTCCTAAAAATAACTCCCCTCATCCAATAATATTTCTTTTGGGAATAAATCATTCCATATAATCCTTTTTGTACAAACCAAAAGAAGTTACCAGATTAAGAGGTAATGCCTTCTCTCAATCCCTCTAGTTTTACTTCCATTGTCCAACCCCTAAAACCCGCTTATTATATGATTGAACAACAAAAAAAGTATAATAAATATACTAGGACGTTTTTATGCTAAGGGTTAGAACTAAAAATATTGAAAATTCCATCAAATAGGTAACATACACACTATTTCTATATACGACAAACAACCTCCTCACAAAACGATTATTGATCATTTTTTTCTTTAACACATATCATAGTGGCCATTAAAATAGAAAATATATTTATATACTATATATATTATATTTATTATTTCATTATATTTATGTAATACTTTTATTACAAATACCATTAAAACGTTCAATTTTATGTTAATACGATAACATCATTTGAGGAAGTGTGGACTACCACCCCCTCAAAGAGATATTATTTGTCCACACCCTACATAGAATGCATAATGGATGGTTTCAACTAAGAATATGTGATATAAAAAACATCTATATTATAATAATTACATAATTAACCTTCTATAAATATAATATATAAAATTTTATTTATTACCCTTTCACACAGTTAAATGGTGATATTGTTATTTGTGGATGTGTGGACTACCTTTCTGTAAATATTAATTTTCCATACCTGTTTGTAATTGTGGGTTTTAAAAGAATAAATGATAAATAAATTTGATAAATAAGTCAATATTATTATTCTATAGTTGTTATATAAGGAACCCTATGACCATGGTTGACCTACATAAGTCATTTTTGACACATAAACCGAATTTTGTCAAAAAAAATGTGATGTGGGGTTATTTATTTAATTAGATTTACACAACATGGTAAGGAGTGAATTAAAATTATTGATAAACAGAAAAACAAATTCCAATAAATTAGATAAATAATTTATGTTTACTCTATAAAAAATTAAAGTATGTTCCCTCAAAAGTAAACACAAGGTAAAGGATTTTCATCTCATATTTTATATATGTGAGATAAATATCATGTTCACCGCTTAAACCATTTGTTTTGAGTATGTAATACCCATTTCATTATATTATATCATTAATTCTTTTCTCTTTATGGTATTTTAAACATTCAATTAATTTTATTCTTTCATGAGGATTACGATTTATATAATTTCAATGTGGTATGAGACACTTTGGAATGTTTAAATATTACTTTCCTTAATAATAACATTAATGATCATGAAATGATATTTCTATTTGAGGATATTATATTACCTTTTTTAAATAAACCCATTAATATTCTATACTATAGTTATACATAACCACATTCATCTAATAGTACCATTTTCTAAATCTGTAGTACTCAAAAAGTTTTAGGAAATGTTTTTCAAAAAATCATACTTTGTTTCTCTCTTCATTAAGAGAACCTGTTTTCATCAAAAAACCATGTTTGGTAAACAAAAAATCAAAAATATTTTTTAAAATGATTTGGTAAATAATTATTTTCCTTTTTTTACCCATGTTTTCAATTGAATCTTTTTGTTTCTTTCCTGACAATTATTTTTTAATACCTTTTTACCTTGAAAAATGAATGTACTTTTACCTCATATGAAATGTACAATTTTACTCAAAATCATTACATTGGAGTTTCCATTTCATATATAAAAGTTGAATTTCATATGTAAATTTTTTCAAAAGTGATTTTAAAAGAAAAATATTTTCAAAATATTTTACAAATCAAAATGATATTTTCATCAAGAATACTTTTAAAAGATATCTTTCTATATACATCGATAACAATAACTGTTTATTTTTTACTCCATTATGGATTTTTATATTGAAACAATCTATATTATTCTTATATATGGTTTACTATTTATTTGGAAAATATTGATATTCGAATTCACTTCACCGAATCATTTGTTATTCCCTTTGAATTATTAAATCTCCAATGATCATTTAACATTGAATTTCCACTTAATTATCCGTTTTATTTATCATGGATTTTAATATTGTCTAAACCATATAATATATTACATATGGTGTCCACTTTTTTATTTATTTTTTTATTTGGGAAAATATTTATAATTTTGTATTCTTTATTCAATATAGATTTTGATAAGTCGTATTATTTTATTTTATTTTTCAAAAGGAGTAATTCTTTAGAGTGGTAATGACAAATGGATCCCAGACATTGTATTCCTACTCAATGCATCGAAAGGTTCTCATGAGACAAATTAGTTTCACAAATTAAATGGTTTTCAATATGTTGTTTTAAACCATCTAGTTAATGGTCTTAATGACATAGTTTTTCATGTTCCTTATACACAAAATCTATTAAGAAAGAATTTCTATCATATTAGTTTCATTTCTTATTCATCCTTGAGATTTCTCATCGACATAATTATGGCACCAATTCATTTTTAGTTCATTGATTATATGATATTTGTTTTAGTTTATTACCTTGCCAATTTTTTTTCCTTATCCAATTATTTAAATGGAATGTTTTTTTAGTTATTTACCTTTCTCTATTAACTATTATCAATGATTCATTATTTATTCCACTATATTTTTTCTCTAATGAGAATTTTAGATAAACCTTATTATGTTTCTTCCCCAAAGAATCTATGAAGAGTACTATGAAAAATATTCTTGAATTTACTAGATTCATTAGTGTTATCCTTGATGTTATTAATTTAGAAATAAAAAAATTACGCAAGAATGAGTGTATTAATTTTTAATACAAGAATCATTTATGCATCTAGTTTAATAATACTATGAAACTCTTAGTCCTCCGAGATTTGATTCCCTGTAATAATTTCAATGTAATTGATAACAGACACCATCTCTATGTTATCTGAGGCAAGGTTTCTAAATACTATCTAACCAAATAGAAACCATATCCTCTCATCATACGAAAGTGGAACATTATTGAATCAACATGAAATGTTAAAAAATGCAATCAATTCCTTTGTCAAATTATTATAGGAGTGACACACATCCTTCTCTATAAATGGAATCCTCTACTCCCATTTCCACATACCTCTCAAGACACTTTAGATTGTCCCAGTTATACACAGACAGCTTCCCAAAAACCCTACACTCAACCTTAGATCCTCCCTTTAGACATAAATTATATGGACCTGACCTCAATAATTGAATATTCTTGAATTATGTTAATAATTCACATTGAGGATATTTTTAGGTTTGGAGTTTTAGATAATTAGGCCATAACTATTACATTACATCTCAAAAATATAATGTTGACAGTTCTACCCAGTTTCCATTTTATTCACAAAATAAAAACACTTTGAAAACAAATGTCTTGTCTAGTTCCACATTTTAGACAGCATGAATTTTCCTTGATCACATCCTTGACCCTATTCATCTTTAGGACCTGTGAAAAACATTTCAAAACAAAGGATGAGCATAAAACCCTCAGTATAGGTTATAAAGTAAAGAATGAAAACATTAGTTCATCAATACATACATAATAAAATCTCTTTAACATACCTAAAGAAATCATAAGATTTATGTATAACACATATAAAACATAAATCATAAATTTAACTTGTGGCATACATTACATACTTACATTGTAGTTTTCACAGCTACATAGGGAGTCACATTTGGAATAACAATCACAGTATATTCCATAATTATCTTTGAAGAAATATTCACGTATACCTCTATCAAGTTACCCATTTCATTGGAGAGTTATCTTGGGCTCACCCTCCCAAGGTTTATCATAGAAACACACGTATATGTAAACAATTCCCAAAAACCATAACATAATCATAACATATGAAACAAACATAAAGGAAAGATAAAATTTCCACATTTAAATCACAATATATCATTTAAATATATTGACATAAAATTTACATTATCAAAACAATTTTCAATAACAAAATTCAAAAATTATTGTATGGTAATTATTTCCCTTTTAAAAACATTACAGCTTGTTAAATATCTCAAAGATCAAGTAATACTCATGGCGGCAGAAAGGTCATTGTCAACACTTTCATTAAAAAGAAAAATTCTTTTTATTTCATTTAGTAAAAATCCTCCTAAAAAATATTCCATTTGAATTAAATAAAACATAAAAGGTGTTTATACACCGTATAAAAAAAGTCATGTATAAAACAAAATATGACTCAATGAAAGGATATTGAGACGAAGTCCCTTAACTCCTATAAAACATGACCCGTTTGTCCTTTAATATCATGAATAATAAACTCAATTTAATTTCTACTTACTTAAGAACCTTTTTCAAGTTTATTGTTTCTTTTATATCACTTATTACCATGTTATAAACATTATTCAATCATTTAATTTAATAACGGTCGTTTTGTCGATATTTTGTACATGGCTAAAAAATGAACAACTTATATTTACAAGTTGTCCATGTGGTCAATAGTACATTATCTTCAGAATGATATTCATTATTTAGATATAATATATATAATATATATCCAGTATATAGATGTATTTATTATAGTACATATCATTTGGAGATAATAAATGAAATGCACCGTTCATAGAGACGGTAAGCCGTACGTATGCATGAACGCTACTTTCATTTATATATAATATTTTAATGGAATGAAATCACAATAATACATAGTTATATTACAATTAAAGTGTAGTAACATATATAATATCATTAACTTCATCCTTTATATGTCCCAAATATGGAAATAACATGTCATATCACTTTGAGGGGGCGGTAGTCCGCACTTCCTTAAATGAAATCATCAGGTTTACCCATTATAGAAACCATAAAGGTAGGATATAAATATAAGAAACAAAAGAATAAAGAAAAAATAAACAAAATATATATCATATAAAAATATAGTTCCATATTAATTCCCACCATGAGAAGTGGTAAGAGATAATCGAACAAGCAACGTTTCGTGAGGCGTTGGTTAGCCATCCATAGAAACAATATGTTCTTCACCCATTAGATGGAGGTGTGTGTAAGTGTAGTTCTTATCCTTATCATAAAAACATCCTATATATTGACGATACTATTTTTGTTAGGAAAAAAGGAATAAAAAGAGTTTAGGGGTAGGAGAATTAAAATAAAAGAAAATAAGTTAAGAGAAACTTTTACCTTTAATTTGGATAACTCCTTTTGGAATGAACCAAAAGGGTTATTTGAAGTGACTTATGCATAATGTAAGGATTCTAGAAGGAGGAGAGAGATGTAGAGAGATTAATTGGGCAGAGTTTGGAAAATCCAAAAGGCTTTAGAGATGTAAGTAATTGGTTAGAAGTGAGGGCTTTTTATAAGGTGGAGGTTGGGCACTTTAAGAAGGTGTGATAATGTTCTTTTATTATATAATGATATTCGGTTTCTAAAGGTCAAAAACTATTTAAAGTAAAATATAATACAACTAATGATCTAAATAAAAACATCCAATATTAATTGGAAAGGTTTTAGAATTTTTATTAATATTTAAAATCTTATTTATTTAAATCATTTATTAATGAGGTAAATACTGAATCATTATTGTGTCATAAATAATTTAATTTATATGAAGTATAAAAATTATAAAACAAATACCATGATTTAGGAAATAGTTTTATCTTTAAAATGAATTTTTATTGTCTAAAGGGTAACTTATATAACCCCATATAAAATTTAATTCACAAAAAGATATTTGTTTTTGTCATTTTTTCCTTTACTTAATGTTAATTAAAATAAAGTGTCATTATCACTCCCAAGTGGACCCATGGGGTCCCGAAATCGACCCAAGGATCATCATGGTCAGATGTGTATCAACCAATAGGATTAGGACGCCTGTTATTGTAATTTTATATTATTATTGTAAAATTGTTTTACCCTTATTTACTAGATTTACCCTTTAACCATTGTAAATAAAATATTTACTGAAATAAATATTCATATTTTAGAAACATTAAATTCACCTATTTAGAAAATTTGGACCTCTTGATTCAAAATATGGATTCTATTTTTTAAAATTCAAATAAATAAAGTGGTAGAAATTAATTTAAAATTAATTACCATAGAATAAATCAAAGGAGTGTTTTTATGAAATAATAACTATCAAAAGATTGACACTTGTTTATGTCCAATTTCAAAGTGAAATTAATTCCAATAAACAAAATTGGATTAAATGGTAAATATATAATCTAATTATTCATTAAAATTAATTAGAAAGATAATTTAACTATATAAATAAATTTGATTAAAAGGTAGTATTGAATTAAATTACAACATTTTTCACTTTTCATTAAAAATTGAATTTTATCAGAAAAATACTAAAAATTTACCCTAAGTATATTTTGATGTCCTGATTTAAAAGAATAATTTTTTATGTTAAAATAGATAATATAAAAGTGACCACGACTATATTTAAAGAGGTTTCTCTATCAGAATACGGTAAATCATCCTTTTAAAGTAAGTTATACATAAAATTAGATTCAGTGACATTTTAATTCTCTAACTTTTCTGGATAAATGTAAAAACATTTCAAAACATGTATAATCAAATTATAGTTAGTTATTTTCTTCCCACAAATAAAATGACTAGGTGTTAACTACCATATAAAATAATATTATTATATTATTATTGTGCCACAAAAGATTTCAAAGAATCTTGTTATTTTGTATCAATTACGCCATCAAACATAGAAAACCCTTTAAGGTAAAATTAATATTGAATTTAAAAAATATTATTTAGTAATAAAATATATTATATCATTATTTACTTGGAATGTTACATCAATCTACCCTTTGGAAAATTTCATCCTTGCATTTTTATTCACTTTTTAAATAAATGGGGGGTATTTATCCCTCATTGCATTTTCAGATTCACATGTTTCCTCTTCAACAATATATTTTTCCCACAAAACCTTCACCTAGTGAGTTACATTATTCTGCAACACCTGCTCTCTTTAGTCAAGAATCATGACTGGTAGTTCCTCATAAGAGAGATTTTATTCCCACTGAACTACCTTTGGGCTCAAAACATGAGATGGATCTGGCCTATAATTTCTCTACATCAAAACATGAAAAACATTGTGTAACTGGGATAAACATGGAGGTAAAGAAACTGTGTATGTGGCTGATCCAATTTTATCCAATATTTCATAAAGTTCAATGAACCTCAGACTCAACTTTTCCTTCTTACCAAAACACATCACACTTTTCCATGGAGAAACTTTGAAAAGGCATGATCACCTACCTCAAAAGAGATATACTTGCTCTAGTTATCCAAATAACCATTCTTCCCACTCTGAGCTATTACCATGTTCTTCTAAATCAACAAAACCTTTTCTACCATCTGTTCTACCAATTCTGGCCACATCCTCTTCCATTCACCTACTTCATCCCAAAAAGCTGGAGTTCCACAACGCTTTCTATATAATGCCTCAAATAGAGCCAACTGTATACTAGGATGAAAACTGTTGTTATATGAAAATTCATCCAAAGAATGATTTTGGTGCTAACTTCCCTGGTAATCCAGTTAACAAGAACGTAGCATATCCTCCATGTTCTGAATTGTTCGTTCTGACTGCCCATCTTATTGAGGATGAAAAGATGTACTAAAATTTAATTCAATACCCAACGACTTCTGAAGGTCTTTAAAAAAGATATAAGTAAACCAAGGATTATGATCAGATATTATGCTGAGGGGAACTCCATGCAACCTAAATATCACTTTAACATACAACCAAGAATGTTGATCTAGATACAAAGTATCTCGAATAGGATGGAATTGAGCATATTTAGTCAATCGATCAACAATAAATCAGATTACATTATTACCTCATGATGTCTTCGGTAATCCCACAATGAAGTCCATGGATATATTTTCCCATTTCCACTATGGCTCTGGAAAAGATCGAAGCATCCCTTTTTGTAACTACCACTTTGCTTTAACCTACTGACAAGTCAAAAAATTCACAGAAAAATCAGCAATATCTATTTTCATTCTATCGAACCAGCTATACTCCTGAAGATCTGTGTACATCTTAGTACTACCAGGATGAACTGAAAATGAGGAACTATGAGATTTATAGAAAAACTCATTCTTCAACTATGAATCACAAGGTACATATAATATTTTCCCAAACCTCAATAAACAATCATTATCCACATTAAAATCAGGAAACATACCCTTCTGAACCAACACTACCTTTTTCTGTAACTCACTGTATTTCTTCTACACTTTCTTATTTCTATCTGATATAGATTATTTCACTGACACCTAAAAAACAAAATAATTTCTTGCACCAACAAATTATATTCCAAAATTCATCAAATCAAAAACCAAAGGATCTCATTCAAAAAGTAACATGGTAAATGTAGCATTACTTTTCTGACTCAAAGCCTCAACCACTTTAATTTCTTTTCCTGGATGGTGAAGGATCGTGCACTCATAATCCTTGATTAATTCTAGGAATCTCATCTGTCTCATGTTTAATTATTTCTATGTTAATATATATTGTAAACTTTTGTGGTCAGTATATATTTCACATTTTACTCCATATAAATGATGCCTCCAAATTTTTAATGTAAAAACAATAACAACTAATTAAAAATCATGTGCCGGGTAATTTAACTCATGAGGTTTCAAATGACATGAAACATAAGCAATTACCTGATCATTCTACAAAAGGACACAACCAAGTCCATTAAATGAAGCATCACTATAGATAAAAAACTCACATTTTCTGGAAGGTAGTGTTAAAACTGGTGCATTCACCAATATTTTTTTAATATCATGAAAATAATCATCATAATCTCTTGTCGAAACGAACTTAATAAATTTTCATGTTAACATAGTAAATGGGATAGAAAACTCTGAAAATTATTTGAAAACCTCTGATAATAACCTACTAAACAAAGAAAACTATTGATCTAGTTTATATTGGTGGGTCATAGACATTCTTCAACAACATTTGTTTTAGCAGGATCAACTGTTATGCCATTTTTTGAAACAATATAACTAATGAAAAAAGTTTGTTTTAACCAAAACAAAAACTTTTTGAATTTAACATATAGTTTATTTTCTTTTAAGGTTTGCAAGAAAACCCTTAAATGACTTTCATTCTCCTCTTTACTTATAGAAAAATAAAAAATATCATCAATGAACACAACCAAAAACATATCCCAGAAATCACAAAAAAATTATATTCATAAGATCCATGAATAGAGTAGGTGCATTGGTTAACACAAAAGTCATAACTACAAATTCATAATGGCCATATCTAATAGGAAAAACTGCCTTCAAAATATCTGCTTCCTTTACTTTCAATTGATGGTACCCGGACCTCAAGTCAATCTTCGAAAAATATTGTGCTCCCTGGAGATGATCAATCAAATCATCAATAAGAGGAAAATGATACATGTTCATTAAATTAATGTTATTCAATTCAATATATTCAATGAATAGACTCATTGAACCATCTCTCTTTTTGACATATAAGATAGGGGCATCACATGGTGATGTTCTAGGTAAAATGAAACCTTTATCTAATAATGACTGTAATGGCTTCTTCAACTCTAAAAGTTCAATTTGAGTCATTCGATAAGGGGGTTTCAAATTTGGATTAGAATTAGGAACTATGTCAATAGTAAATTAAACTTCCCGGTGAGGTATAATACTAGGAAACTCATCAGGAAAAACATCAAGGTACACATTTAACACTGGAACATCATTAATTTCAACAGTTACATTACTTTCAACAATATATAAAAGGTAACATTCATTTCCATATTTTACAAGTTTCTCAGCTTCATGATATGTTATCAAAATAAAGAGTTCATTCTTGTACAGAAACTAAAAATCTTCCTGAAAAGAATTCTCCTAAGATTTTCAGTTAATTTTACCATAATATATAGAAGGGAAATTCATACTCAAAATAAAATAAAACTCTACATGAATCAAAACAATAAGTTTTTTAGGTTGATTCTTCCCACACATAAGAACAAAAATGTGCTTTGGTTTTCTTTTTGTCTCAACATTTCCTCCAGGAGTTTTTACCATAGGTTCTGTATTTGTATCATGATATTGAATTCCCAATTTACTAGAAATATTATCAGAAATGAAATATTGTGTAGTCCCTGAATCAAGAAACACATTGGCATAATCTTAACAAATAAATAGTGTACTTGATACTACTTCATTAGATCGCCCAACATATGCTGAAGTAGTTGCAAAGGATTTCATCATCCCTTTCTACATTTAGTCTGAAAACGTTCCCTCATTTGAGTTCTTCTTTAGACACTCATTTTTATAATTTCCCATTTCATTTCATGTAAAACAATTTACTGACTGTAAATCATATTTTGTATTACCACTACCTTTATCATTTTCAATGAAATTATGAGCCTTATGTACCATTTTACCACATCGGTAGCACTTACCAGAATTCAAAAGACATTCCCCAGTATTCTTTTTAACACAATTTTCACAAACTAAAAACATAAGTTTCATACCATCAGACTTTTTGGAAGATTTCTTCCCTTTTCCCTGCCACATAGACCTCTTATTCTGTGGTTTTTCAAAGAAAACCTGATCATCGAAAAAGAAAATTTCCACATTCGCCATACAATGAACAATTTTTTCATAACATTTGAACTCACAAGTACCTAATGACTTTTGATACTATGGATTTAATCTTGAGTAATAATGGATGATTATACTATTATTTTCTCATATAAAATTTGGAGCATACCATGAATGTCAAGTGAGTTTTTCTTCATCAGCTTCCACTGAGTCATCCTACTGCCTCAATTCTAGGAATTGGTTTTCCATCCTAAGACAAAACACCTTAGGAAAATATTTCTCAAGAATCATACCTTTGTATTCCTCCAAATCAAGAGAATCAAAATCCTCACTATCCCGGATATTTTTCACCATCAACCACCACTAAACATATTCACCATCAAAATGGTAAACAAAAAGACTAACCTTTTGATGTTCTGAGCACCCCATGACATTAAATATCTTCTCGAGTGCTTCAATCCACCCTTCTGATAGCATAGGGTCATATGATCCTCTGAATGATGGGAGATTTTTCCTCATGAAATGCTCCACTACGGACATATTCTTCTATGGTTAATCAAGCTAACCTTGTGCATGGATACCACCACCATTTATTGCATGATCCAACTGTTCCATCACTACAAAAAACTATTCAATTCAGATTCCGACCATCTCAGGTTGATGATTTGGAAGGTTGTATTCCCCTTGATGTTGTCCCAATATAGTTGCCCCATTTCCACTATGGAAAACCATTCTGAACACTAAAATATCTTAGGCAAAGGAAAATGGTAATCTGTAAATGCTATACCATTTCAATCATAAAATAATATAAACATAATTTATGGATATTAATTTAACAATATTCTAACTCCTAAAGTTGTCTAAACCAACATTTGATAACAACTATAAGGACCCAGCCATAAACATTGCATATTCTTGAATTAAGATAATAATTCACATTGAGGATCATTTCAGGTTTAGAGTTTTAGAGAATTATACCATAACTATTACATTACATCTCAAAAATACAAAGTAGACACTTCTACTCAGTTTCCATTTTTTTCAAAAATTAAAAACTCTTTGAAAAAAATCCATGTCTGGTTCCTCGTTTAATACATCATGAATTTTCCGTGATCACATCCTAGACCCTATTCATCTTTAAGTCCTATAAAAACATTTCATAACATGGGATGATAATAAAATGTCCAGTAAGTGTTATAAAATAAAGAAAGAAAACATTAGTTCATCATTACATAAATAACATAATATTCTTAACAAAGCTCTTGAAATCATTATATTTTTGAATAACACATAGAAATCATAAATCATCAAGGTAACTTGTGGCATACATAACATTCTTACTTTCTATCATTCACAGATATGTAGGGAGTCACATTTGGAATACCCATTATAGTATATTCCCTAAATCTCTTAGGAGAAACATTCACATTTACTTCCATCATGTTACCCAATGCATTTGAGATCTATCTCGGGCTCACCCTCCCTAGGTTTATCACATAACCACCCATATACATAAACAATGCACAAGAACCATATCATATTCATATCATATGAAACAAACATAAATAAAAGATAACATTTCCACATGTCAATCAAAATATATCATTTAAATATATTGACATAACAAATCCATTATCTAAACCATTTTCAATACCAAAATTCATAAAATAGTATATGGAATTTATTTTCCCTTTAAAAACATTACATCTTGTTATGGAATACAAAGATCAAATAATATTCATGAGGACAGAAAGGTCGTTGTCACCGCTTATGTTAGAAAGAAACATTATTTTTTGTGGTTTAGTAAAATGCACCATAAAATAATATTTTATATGAATGAAATGAAAATTCGTAGGTGTTTATACACCGTATAAAAGAAAGCCATGTATAAAACAAAATATGCCTCAATGAATGGTGATTGAGACAAAGTCTCTTACCTCATGTCCGACATGAACCATTTTTCCTTTAATCTCCTAAATAAAAAACTTAATATATTTTATACTTTCTTAAGAACCTCTTTTAAGTTTATTATTCCTTTTACATCACTTATTACTATTTTACAAACTTTATTAAATCATTTATGTTAATAAAAGTAGTTTTGTCTATATTTCGTACTTGAGTAAAAAATTCACACCTTATATTTAGAAGTTGTCCATGTGGTCAATAGTCCATTATATTAATAATGATATTCATTATTTAGATATCATATTTATAATATATATCCAATATATATATTAATTCATAATATTATATATCATTTGGAGATAAGAAATGAAATGCACCGTTCATGGAGACGGTAAGAACTACGTATGCATGAACGCTACTTTCATTTCTATTTGGTATTTTAATAGAACGAAAAAATAATGATAAATAGATATATTATAATTCCAGTATAATGTCATATATAATATCATTAACTATTTCATGTATACGTCTCAGATATTGCATTAATGAGTCATTTCACTTTGTGGGGGCGATTGTCCGCACTTCCTCAAATGAAATTATCACATTAACCCATTATAGAAACCCTAAAGGTAGGATATAAATGTAAAAATTATAAAAATAAAGACAACATAAACATAATATATATCAAATATAAATATAGTTTATTCTTAATTTCCTCCATGTGGGTAAGTTAGAGATAATCGAACAATCATCGTTTCATGAGGCGTTAGATTTCCATCAACAGAAATAATATGTTCTTCACCCATTAGATGGAGGTGTGTGTAATTATAGATCTATTAATTCACATAAAATCATCCTAGTATAATGAGGATACTGGTGTTTTTATAAAATAAAGGAATAAAAAGTGTTTAGTGGTTATAGAAGTAACATAAAAGAAAAGATGTTTAGAGAAACTGTTACCTTTAATTTGGGTAACTCCCTTTTGTTTGAACAAAAAGGAATTCTTGAAGTGACTTATGCCTAAGTTAAGGCTTATAGGTAAAAAAGAGGGATATCAAGAAATTTTATGGATAGGGGATGGATGATACAAGGGGCTTGAGATGTGTGAGGGCTGAGTTAGAAGTGAGGTCTTTTTATAAAGGGGGGAGGGGCTCTTTAGGAAAGTGTGAAAATAATATTTTAATATATAATGATATTCGATTTATAAATGTCCCAAAATAATTTAAGTCAAATATAATATGAGTAATGGTCTAAATAAAATTATACAACAATAATTTTATTGGGTTTTTATATTGTTTTAATGTTTATAATAATATTTATTTATATCATTTATTAATTAGGTAAATACTTCATCATTATTGTGTCATAAATAATTAAATTTTTTTGATGTCTAAAAATTGTAACAAAATACCATGATGTATGAAATCTTTTTTTCTTTTCGATGAATAATTATAGTTGAAGTGATGAGTTATATAACCCCATCTAAAAATTAATTTACAAAACGGTATTTGTTTATGTCATTTTTGCCTTTACTTTAGGTTAATTAAAAAAATGTCCTTATCACTCCCAAGTGGAACCATGGGGTCCAAAAATCAACCCATGAATGATCATGGTTGGATTTTTATAAACCAATAGGATTATGACACCTGTTAGAGTAATTCTATTTTATTTTAGTAATATTTTTGACCCTTATTTACAAGATTTACCCTTTAACCATGGTAAATAAAATATTTACTGAAGTAAAAATTCATAATGTCTAAAAATTAAAGTTACATATTTACAAAATTTGGACCTATTTATTCCAAATATGGAAACCAATTTTCCAAATTCAAATCATAGATATGTCAAAAATGAATTTGAAATTAATTCATGCTGCAAAATAAAAGGTGTGTTTTTAAGAAATAATAACTATAAAAAGATTCACACTTGTTTATTTCCAATTTCAAAGTAAAATTAATTCCAATAACCAATATTCAATTAAATGGTAAAACTATAATACAATTAAACTTCAAAAAAATTAAAAATATAATCTATTCATATAAATAAATTAGATTAAAAGGCAGTTTTTGATTTAAATTACATCATTTTTCAGTTTTCATTAAAAATCGGATTTTTTCAGAAAAATACTAAATATTTACCCAAAGTAAATTTGTATGTTCCAATTATAAAAAATAATTTTATATTGTCTAATAGAACATATAAGTGACCACAACTATATTTAAAAATGGTTTCCATCAAGAGGTGATATATCAGACTTGTAAAGTAAATTATGCTTATAATTAGATTCATTCATATTTTAAGCCTCTAAATATTATTGGATAAATGTAAAAACTTTTAAAAAACATGTATACTCATATTTTAGTTAGTTTTTTTTATTCCCACCAAAAAAATGACTAGTAATTAACTACCATTTAAAATAATAATTTAATATTAGTGTTGTGCAATGTAAGATTTCAAAGAATCTCGTTGTTGCGTATCAGGTATGCTATCGAACATAGCTACCCCTTTAAGGTTAAATTAATATTTAATTTAAAAAATATTAATTAAAAAAATGTATTATTTTTTTATTTACCTAGGATGTTAAATAAATCCTTACAAGGAATCCCTTTGGTATATACCAACACAAGTTTCCCAACATTAAGGTAACATTTTCCAACGATCTCTTTTCTTTGATTTTATTCTATAATACCTATAATATTCTTATTTCATTGATACATAATAACACCAATATACATAATATACTAGTATATTTTTATGTTATGATTTTTCCTACACTTATACATACATCGATCTAATGGGAAACAAATATATTGTTTCTGTGTACGGTGAACTATTGCCTCAAAAAACGATAATCGATCATTTTTCCTTTACCACCTCTCATGGTGGAAATAATGGTTGAAACAGTGTCAATATATATATATATATTGTCATATTTATTATGTATTTATGCATTTTTATTTATTTTATAACACATGCCTTTATACATTCTTGTTTTGTATAAATACAATAACATCGTTTGTGGATGTTTGGACAACCGCCTCCTTGAAGAGATGTGACCCATTCATGTTAAAAATGGAACATATTAAAGATGTTTTTATAATATTATGTAACATATATAACATAGATATTATATTGGAATAATAATATATATGTATCATTTATATTTATTTCTTTTAATATGAAAAATTAATGAATGTAGAGTTAATACATACGTACTTCAAACTATCTCCATGAACGGTGCATTTCATTTATTATCTCCAATAATTAAAAAATATTATAAATACTTATGAACTGAATAAATAAGATAATTATGTCCGGGATTATTTTCAAGGGATTATTAAATTATTATCTATGTAATAGGATAATCAAATTACATGTCAAAACATACTTGAGTAAACTTGGTAATTAGCATCTGAAACAGTGAAAATAATGAAATATTGTTAATAAACGGGAAAAAATGACATTATTAGAAGATGATATATAATATTATACACCTGATTATGATTTTGGTATAATGTAGTATCATATTATAAGCCTCTATATTAGATTATGAGGACAATACATCCATAAAGATGGTTAAGGTAAGATATTTTTTCTTAATTTACATTACATTGAGGCATATATGTATTTATGAACCTAGTTCTTTTATATGGTGCATTTACATTCCTTTAAATGTTATACCATTAATATAATAATTATAATGAAATTTTTAAAAAATTATTTTATTTTATCATAGAAATTAATATTTTGATGTCTTAACATGGTATGTGACACTTTGGGATGTTTAATGATATGTTTTTAAGAATTCTCTTAATGAATATCTTTGCAATATCAAATTATTAGTGATTATCAAATATCTCTTAAAACAAAAAATATATAGTAAATCATTTTTCCTTATAAATTTCCTTCAATATCTATTTTTTTATATGATCGATATTATTAGTTTCATAAAGAGTAAATCATTTTCAGACGAGGTATACTTTGGCATTTATTTGATTAACTGGGGAATAATTTATAAATTTGTATCGTTCCTTAAATATGGAAATTTGATAAGGACCATTATTTATTATTAATACTGATTATTAGATATTTTTAATGATTTGGAATGGTATAACATGTGTGGTTCTTAATTATAAATAACTCCTTGATGCATCGTAGTCCCATGATATGAAATAGTTGGCTAAATAGATGGGGTTTACCTGATAGCTAAACTCTCTAGTGAATGTTCTTAATAGTACGAGTTCCATGTACTTGGGAAACATGGAATCCAATAATTAAGAATTTCACTCATTTATATTCAGTTTTTATTCATCCTAGAGATTTTTCATGTATATATATGTAGATATCCATCATTCTCATTTTACTGATTTAGATATCATGATTTCAGATCGTTATTGTTCCATTATTATATTGGATAGTCAAATTATTTTAATGACATGTGTTATCAGTTTTTGACCATTCCATGTTAATTTATTCCAATAGATTCATTATATCTCCACTTTAATTACCCTTAATTATCATTTTATCTCACCCTTATTATGTTTCATTTTCCATCTCATGAAGAAGAAGTCATTGAATAATCATTCAAGGATGCAATTTCTTCCATTTTATTATGTATCATATTTTTATTTCCTAATACTCAGTGTATTATGGGTATAATGTATGAAATATAGACATATAATACTAATAAAATGAATGGTATTTTGGAATCTGTTTCCAGGAAAACATGCCAATGTAATAAATTAGTACATCGACTCTGAGCTTCTAGGGTTGGGGAGTTACAATTGGTATTAAATCAAGTATAATGAAAACCCAAGATAATAGATTTAGAAAAAATATATTAGGGAACATAACCATAATATTGAATTTGTGGAAGGGTATAGAATAACATGATAGAACTAAGGTATAATAGATATTATTTTGGTATTCTTAGAAATACTACCCAGTTTGGATACAACAAGTTGATGTGGTTCTCGCATATATGTACCTAGGTTTAATAACTCTAACAAGGTGTTTTGGGATGAACATGGGGTAACATCATACATGAAAACCGACCTTACATCACACCATGTTTTACACTCCCAATAGATAAACTTATGATATTTTACATTTTATTTAAATACCATTATGAATTATTTAAAAGTAAAGATATCCCCAAATAATACATTTCTATTATTATGAGATTATGTTTGCATAGATTTTTTAAATTTTTTATAACATATTTAGAGTTATAAAAAGAACATTATTTTGTGATATAATATTGTATATATCATTGTTTAAAAATAGTGCATAGAATAAAAAATATAATATGTACTCATGGAAAATGTAGATATTTCTATACTGAGAAAAGCAATACAGCTGGTGTTGGGCACAAATATTGTCATGAAAAATTTAGGGAATCATAATCAGATTATGAAACATAAACTTTTCTATATTGAGAAAAATATTCCAAAACAAGATTATCGAATTTTTATTGCTTTATACAATAGTTTCCCCCATAAATTCGTGGGACTACTGATCTAATGGTAGCTAAAAAATTGATTAAAAATTTAGAGAAAATATTTACCACTGTCAGATGTGGTGGAAAGGAAAATTTTACAATTGTGGTGTATTTCCTATATGGTGATGATGATTAATGGTGGTCCTTGATCTAGAAAACTAGAGAGGAATAATAATTATAACTCATAGAATTAATATCGTTTAAGGTTACATTCTTCATTAATTACATCCCTCTTGATCTTGAAATTACGATGAAGAGAAATTTTATTTTCTTAATGAAGAAGGAAGAAGAGACTGTTGCATATTATGGAGCTAAAATTATAAGGATAACTATTTCCTTTATGGATTATATACATAACATATAGTGAAAGATAGAACTCTTCACTAAAGGTCTTAAGACAAATATTTAAATGGAACTGGTTTCTCAGAAAGTATCATCATATGAAGAAATAAGTTTATGCTCCATGAAGATAGAGAAGGAAATATAAAAATCCTATGATTCAAAAGAAACCAAGAAAAGAAGAGGTCTTTAGAGCACTACAAAAAAGGGAATGCATCAAACAAGAAGAAGTACTTTGTTAAATTTCCATTATGTGAGAACTATGGAAATAATTAACCTAGTAAATTATTTAATGGAATGAGAGTTTGTTATAAATGAACAGAAAATCATCACTACGAAAAATAAATAAAATTTTAGAAAAAAAGGCTATTATTTAGGTCTATAACTACAAAGAGATTTGTCACTATGCAAACAAATTCCCAAACATCATGATAATATAACTTCAAATAATCTAAGGGATCAAGGTCAAGCATATGTTATCATCACAACCAAATTATAATTATTATTGTACTATGTATTTCGATATATGAAATATGTTGTAAAAGTTTTTTTTTTGATGTTATCATTATATGATTTATTTAATATGTAAGGGTTTTACTATAATAATTTTTTAATAAGGATTTTAGATAGTATATTTAATTATACTAAGAAACGTTATTCACTAGAAACTAAACCATTTGAGAAAACACACTTTTGGGGGATGTAAAACCCTTAATATATTATTGATATTGAGATAATGATAATGAAATGATTGATTAGGATATGTTTTCACTACCCATGAACGAATTAATGACTTATCTATAGGTGTTCTATGTTTTTAATTATGGAATTTACAAAAATAATTTATTTATGAAATATATCCAAAAACATGTCTCTTAAATTAATAATAATAAGTAATTCATGTTTCCAATATGGTTTTATGGTAATTAAATCTATTACCATATATTAAAAGTATACAGGATGAAGTTATTCACATATTTAAGTTAATATTTATAAATTGTTTTAAATATTTTTTTATTACATCACAATATAAGAAGAAAAATAAAAATTGTTCAAGGAACAACCAAAATATAATTTTGTAATTATAAAAACGTATATTTACATATATTCATATAGATTGATAGACTTCCACAAGTATAGAAAAAAGTGTCTTGAGAAAAAACTGTTGTCATATAATCATCATTTTTTATGATATTGATCAACTTTATTCATAAATATGATTTATGGTTTGGTGGCCAATAACTTTCATATGAAAATGTTCTCTAGAACTCTCCATAAAAACGTTTTTGATGCACATTGTCTTTCGTATCCATCATTTAATTTTCCAACTATGATCGCTTACTAGAAAACCTAGATACCTGATCATTGTACTTTATCTTCCATATTTTTATGTATATGTTGTATTAACCCTTTTTATGATGTAGATCATTTAAATACTGTGTATGTTCAATCCCTATATCATTAAGATTATTTTTAAATTGCAAGGGAGTAGTTCATTTAAGTTGGGTAGAATATGACACCCCAAAATTCTAAAGTACGAACCTTAAATTCGATAGCATGCATGATATTAGATTCCAAGAATGTAAGGATATATAATACTCTAGTAATTTAAAATATATTTACTATATTTTTTAGTTCATGAAAAAATTTGTTAGTGTGAATATTTTGTATTTTTCAGTGAAGATTCAATTTTCAATGGATAGTGAAATATATTGAATTTTAATTCAAAATTTCCTTTTCATTTAATTAAATTATAATAATAAATTATGATTTACATTATTTTTAATTTTTAATTACTTAATATTTTTATTAATTAATCCTATTTAGGTCATTGGTATTAATTTTACATTGAAATGGACTATAAAAACATTACAAACTGTTGGAGGTTTTTACCTTAAATACCCACATTTTCGTCTCGATTGTGGGAGTAAATTTAAAATAATCTTTCCACATATGTGATTTGAATTTGAAAAAATGGATTTAATATTTTTGATAATAATAATTTTAATGTATAATAAATTCATATTAGTGTTTGACTAAAAATATTAGTAAAAGAAATTAAAATTAATTACAAGGATTAAGGTTATATTTAGCTTAATAAGGGACTAAAACTTAACCATAATGATCAAATATATACATGTACAAGTGAAATTGGATGGTTATATATATACCCCATACTCTTTGGTCTTGAAATTGAATAATTATTGGATCCAATTTCATCCTGAAAAACATGTATGTAATTATTTTTACAAAATATTACAAGAGTGCCACTCCTCCACTTTAAAAGACATCCTCTCCTCCAACTTCCTCAAACCTCTCAAGACACATTGGATCAAAAAATATGTGTCCAAATAAAATAAAAAATCACTCTACAATACCTTTCAGCTTTTATTTGGGAATAAATTAATCCAATAAGGCCCTTTGGTAAAAACCAAAAGGAGTTACCTGATTTTCAGCTAATGTTTTCCAACGATCTCTTTTAATTCATTTTCTTCTCCACTAACTATAATAATATTATTATATGATTAAATATAAAATAGTATCTGAAATATAATAGGTTTTTTTCATGTTTATATTTATAACTATACTTACACGCACCTCTATCTAATGGGTAGAAAACACACTATCTCTGCGTACAAGAAACAACTGCCTCACGAAAAGATGATTGTTCATTTTCCCTTACCTCCTCTCATGGTGGAAATTTTAATCTGATTTTGGGTTTGTATATTTTATATGTGATATTTATTATATATTTACTCTTATTTAATTATTTTATAACACATCCCATTATATATTCCTTTTTTTATAAACATGATAACATAATTTTTGTAAATATGGACTACTGCCTCCTCAAAGCGATGTGATCCATTCACACTATTCATAGAACATATTAAGGATGCTTTTAACAAAAATATGTTACATATAAAATATATATTTGATACTTAAATTATAATATACATATGTATCATTTTCTATTCATTATTTTATTATGAGAAAAATTAATTTACTGTTCATGAGTATGTATGACCTACCGTCTCTAAGAATAATGCATTTCATTTTTATATCTAGACATTATAAACAACTATAAAGAATAAATAATATAATTAATTCATGGATTAAATTATTTTAATTGTGAAATAATTATCTATTTAATATTAGAATAAAATAACAATTCAAAACATAATTGAGTAAACTAGGAAATTAACAAAAGAAATAGTGAAAATAATGAAAGATTATTAAAAAATGTGTAATATGACTTTATAAGAAGATGATATATAATATAATAAACATTATTATGTGTTTTTTATAAGTTAAAAACATTTTTTAAACCACTATAATAGAGGATAAGTACCGCACAACTAAAAATGAAGGTTTAAGTAATATATTTCGTCTCAATTTACATTCTATTGATACTTATTTGTAGTTATGCAACTAGTTTATTTTATATAGTGTATATACTCTCATTAAAATGTTATATCATGAATATATTTATTATTATGATATTAAAATATTATATTAATGTTTTTTATTAATTGTTTTTATGATTAAAATGTTTTAATGTGGCATGTGACACTTTGGGATGTTTAAAGATTTTTCTATATAAGAATGTTCTATATTATTATCAATATAATATCAAATAATTAATGATTATCAATGATATCTTGAAACAAAATATTTATGGCAAATTATTTCTTAATTGAAATTCTATATAATATCCACATTTTCAGATGATGGATATTATTAATTTCAAAAACTATATATCACATCTTATACAGTGTTCAGATTAACAGTTGATTAATTGGGGAATAATTGATAAATATGTGTCCTTCATTAAATATTGATATTTGATAAGTAAAATTATTTATTATTTAAATTTATTATTATATATTAGGAAGGATTTGGATAGGTATGAAATAAAAGGGTCCCTATTGTAGATAACCCCTTGATGCATCAATAGTCTCATGAGTTGAAATAGTTGTCTAATTTAATGGGGTGTTACCCGATAGCTAAACAGTCATGTTAAATGTTGTGATAGTACATGTTCCATATTCCTTAGAAACATGGTGTCTAATAATTAATCTTTTTCCTCATTTAGATCCAATTATTATTTATCTTTTATATTTTTCATCAATATATCTATAGAAACATTTCATTCTCAGTTTATTAATTTAGATTTCTTGTTTTTCAGGTCCTTACCTTTCCATATTAATACTGACATATCTAGTTATTTGAACTTCATGTGTTATCAGTTATTTACGTTACTATGTTAATTTATTCGTATTTATCCATTATTAATTTCTCTTTACTTAACCTTACTAAGAATTTTATCTCACCCTTATTAATTTTCATTTCACTATTTTAGGGAGATAAAATCATTGAATAAGAATTAAAGGATGCAGTTTATTACATTCTATTATGTATAATGTTTTTATTTCATAATAACCAATGTATTATTTATATAATTTATGTAATATGGATTTTTAAGGGTATTAAAATAAATGGTCATCCAGGATTTGTTTCCTTGTAAACATGCCAATGTAATAAAGTATTGCACTAGTTTGGGCTTCTAGGGTTGTGGTGTTACATAATGTTAATTAATATTTGTTATATAAAATGAATAATTATGATATTAATGTCATATTAAAAATCATTAAAGGATAATAAATTATTTATTTCATACATTTTCACTCATTGAAAGATGATTATATCAGTCTTGTACATGTGGACTACCACCTTCACGAAGTGATGTGAAACTCTATTCATCCCCACACAACATAAATGATATATATAAGAATATTAAAATAAAACTTATGGTATTTATGTTATTATTCTCATTATATAAGATATATATACTACATACCACTATTCCATAATGATCATTAAGAAATTGAAATGTCATTCAAGAGTTCGTATGACATATTGTCTCCATGATAACAACACAATTAATTTTAGAGAACCATCATTCATGTATGATGATAAAATTTTAGTTGATGTTCAATTATGATAATTATTTAATGTTTCTTATTCGATAAATGTTTATATACTTAAATATTTGACTAATGTCAACCAACAGATGTAATTTTTGACACATAAATAAAAAATCATCGAATCATTGAACATAAGATTAATTATTTACGTAATCATATATTAAAGGGAAATGAGTTAAATAAAATTAATAATTAACATTAAAAATCATAATAATAAAGTAAATAATTTACATAATTTTATTATTCAGAAAGGTAAAGAACATATGAGATGAGTCAAACTCAAGGTAATTGACTTCGTCCTAATTTCCCTTCATTAGGGAATATTATAATATCATGCACCTAATTTATATTATATGATGTATATAGAACCCATATTTAATATAATTACATGATTATTTAATATTTATTTTTATTTTTTGTTTTCAATTTGAATTATTTTGTAACGCCCCGACCCCAGTTACCCAGAGTCGGTGCATTATTACATAACATTGACATGATCAGAAGAAAGATCAAATCTCGAAAGACCGATTGGTTTAGTAGTCTTGGAAACACTAGATATATTCATAAGTCTTACATTACATCATAAAATGAAAAACTACAACAACAACATATTGTCTCCATAATCCACACTCATATCCCCACATAATATCCCTGCAAGTCATTCATAATTTACTTCTTCACTTCCTGGGAAAAATAAAACATAGAAAAGGGGTGAGCTCAAATGCCCAGTAAGGATAACAATATAGCAGAAACTTTCATAAATAAGAATAAACATTTTAGGCAATGTATAACTAAAACAAAAGCCTTTCAAACTTGAACTTTTAACATATTATGGCATAAATAAAATGAAATAATGCCATTTATTTATTCACATGGTTATTCTACTAATCGAATAATCACATGCAAAATCAATAACCACTTTCATAATGATGGAATGAATAATGCCAGACTATCATAACCACATAGCCAAGGCCTCATGCCAAGACTACAAATAAGATTTTGTCAAGGCCTTGTTCCAAGACACTAGTTTGTCTCATGATACCTACCGATGCATCGAGGAGCTATAGCGGGCTCCACCCGTCACATATTAAGTCCAATTCATTCCCATATGAAAAGGTTTAAACATAACATAAACATTCGTATTAAAACTAGCATATTAAATGTTAATACTTTCACCATAAACCATGAATGGTATAAAAATAGAACATCCACAGTCAAAAAAAATCACAAAACCTTCAATATAATATAGATGTTTTGTATCATAACAAATCAACTTTAAATAAACGTAAAATCCATCAAAGGATGTTGACATAGATGAAATCAAAATTCTTTTTAAAGAAATATATCTTTTTATTTTGAAATCATTTAAGATCCATATAAAATAAAACATTTTCTTGGAAAATATTCTTATAAGCTTGTAAGGGAAGCTTTGAAGATTTTATAACGGCGGAAAATAGCCGCACCCGCCGTATAAGTTAAAAAAAACATTCTTACCTTAATTCTGTCGAAAAGGTTAAAAAAGACCTTGTTTTGAAAACGACGGAAAGATTCCTTTATAAAACTCTTATAAAAAGTCAAACAAGGGTATAAATGACTTTAACCCATATTCTTGTAAATAATAAATATGTTTTGAAATACATTTCGAAGAAACATGGATGTGGATGATAAAGAAATCCCAGTAGATTATTACATATAAACAACCTCGGATAATGAAGAGATTGTGAAATAAACCCTTACATTGTACTTTTCATTGGTTGGGGTAGGTTAACCTCCTGTATAATGGTGAAATAATTGTTATTAAATTATACAAGAATCATATATATTAATATGATATCATATTTGATCTTTTAACATTGATTTGTTAATAATATCTTAGAATTATCGTCGTTTCGGGTGTTAACTTACTCATTTTCTTTTATATGTTTTGTTACATAAGCCATTTTTGTTGTATCTTATTCATATCCAGAATTATATCAAGTCCTTAAACATAATTTCTAAATCATCAAATGATAATTATATTTTAATGGATACGATGGAGAATGAATCTCATCGCGTTTGTGGAGACGGTAGTCCGTACGTACGCACGAGTGACAATATCATTCTTTTGATATTAAAATAATATATAAATGGATGTTATATCATATCTACAGAATAATTAACATGTTATATTTATTATTTACATGAGTTACATATCATTATTATAACCATCCAAATAATAATATATTGAATAACAATTACACCACGACGTGGAGACGGTAAGCCGTACGTACGCACGTATGGTGACATGTTATTCAAAGGGTGGATAGAATACTAAATATGGTTGTACCATATTTATAATAACATCACAGTATATATAAGATACTGGAGTTATTATTTTTGAATGGTAATAACAAAGAAAGAAGAAAGTGGAAGAAGAAAGGAACTTGAAAAGGGGTGGTGAAAACATTACCTCCTCTTCGGGTTCTTCCTTTTGATTTGATCAAAAGGGCTCCGTAGGTTGGCTTTCTGATCACACTAAGGCCTCTAGGTTGTAGTGAGGGAAGTTGGGAGAGTATTTGGGCAGAGTTTGGCCGAACCAAAAGGCTTTGAAGGTGTGAAGAAATGAGAAGGAGGAGTGCCCTTTTATAAGAGAGGTGAGGGTCACCTTTGGAAAAGCTAGAAATATTAGTTTATAATAAATTCATATTCGGTTTCTAATGGCTCAAAAGTTGATTTTTTTAAATTTTAAGGTGGGGATTGGTAGAAAACAACTCAACCAATAGAATTTAGACAGGTTTGGGTACTTATATTAACCTTATCTTTAAGTATTAACTCTAAGTTAATTAGTTTCACTTTTACAATGTCTCTTTGTATTTTTATATAATATGGTTAACAAACTTACTATATATATCCAAGAGACCCCCAATTGGTCCATTAATGATGAACCTATCATTATATAAGTCTCTTGGCCGAACCTTAGATTTTTAGGAATTTAATATCAATTAATAATATAATATTTGTTTTAAGAACTCTTTTATGTCAATTTTGACACTATTCAATAGTTGATTTTTGTGAAACTCATAACAGATTGATTACTTAGAAAAAAGTCAATTAAATCAATCCTAATATATCATATTATCCTAGAAAATTATTTTAATTCATTAAAAGTTTCATATTATATTTATTTGGGTATTTATAATATCAATTATTTTAATTTTTCACTATTATAGTAATTAATTCATCATCATTGTGTCATAAATAAATTACATTATTTAATGTCTAAAAATTATAAATAAAATATAATTATGTAGGAAATCGTTTTATCTTTCTAATTAATATTTATAATCTAAAATCCAACATATATAACCTTATGTAAATATTGTTTGTCTAAACGATATATGCTTGTGTCATTTTTGTATTCATTTTAACTTAATTAAAATAAAGTGTCCTTATCACCTACAAGTGGCACCATGGGGTCCCAAAATCGACCCAAAGATGCCTATGGTAGAACCTGTATCAACCAATAAGGCTAGGACACGATTTAGGGTAATTTATTATTATTATAATATTAATTTTAACCCTTATTTACCGGATTTAACCTTAACCATGGTAAATAAAATATTTACCGCAGTAATTATTCAAAATGTCTAAAAATAAAAGTTACCTATTTACACAATTTGAACATCCTGATTCCAAATATGGAATCCATTTTTCTTAAATTAAAATCACATAAGTGGCAGAAATTAATTTAAAATTAATTCCCACTGTCAAAACAAAAAGCGTGTTTTTAAGAGATAATAACTATCAAAAGATTGACACTTGTTTATGTTCGGTTTAATTGTAAAATTATGTCCAATGACCAAAATTATATTAAATGATAAAAATATATTATAAATATACATTAAAACCACTCAAATTCATAATTTATCACTATTAATTATTTTTATTAAAAAAGTTGTTTTTAATTAAAATTTAGTACTTTTCACTATTCATCAAAATATGAAAGTTATCCGAAATGTACCAAAATTTCACCTTAGGCTAAATTCGAAATTCTGAATCCAAAAATGAAGTCCATTTTGAAATATAAAATATATATAATTTCAAAAATTAGGTATTACTATTCATAACGGCCAGTTTGATTGGTTATGGTGTGTTAGAACTCGGTGTTGCGTACAACACACGCTATCACATTATTCAAAGAGAAGCGTACCGTAGAAGCTTGGGGTGTTACATTCTCCCCTCCTTCAAATAATTTCGTCCTCGAAATTTCTAGAATACTTATCACATGAAAAGACTCGGGTGGTTCTTCATCATAATTTCTTCGGGTTCCCACGTTTCCTCCTCCATCTTATGGTTTCTCCACAAAACTTTTACCAGACGTGTCGTCCGGTTTCTCAGTACTTGTTCTCCCATATCAAGAATCCTGACGGGCTCTTCGCAATAAGACAGATCGGGTTCCAGTTCTAATTCCTCATAGGTGAGTACATGCGTTGGGTCAGGCATGTATTTCCTCAACAGAGATACGTGGAACACATCGTGAACTTTAGAGAGACTTGGCGTCCTTGCCAATCGGTAAGCTACAACCCCAATTCGTTCTAGAATTTCGAAGGGTCCGATGTACCTGGGACTCAATTTACCTTTCTTACCAAAACGTATGACTCCCTTCCATGGAGATACCTTCAGGAAAACATGATCACCGACTTGAAATTCCAAACCCTTCCTTCGATTATCGGCATAGCTCTTCTGCCTACTTTGAGTTTCTCTGATGTGATTTTGGATTACCTTCACCTTTTCCATCGTTTCCTCCACCAGTTCTGGACCTACAAGTTTTCTTTCACTGACGTCATCCCAACAGGTTGGTGTATGACATCTCTTTCCGTATAATGCTTCATATGGTGCCATCTGAATACTCGAATGGAAGCTATTGTAATAGGAAAATTCTACCAGAGGTAAATATTGATCCCACATACCCTGAAAGTCAAGTGAGCAAGATCTCAACATTCCTTCTAAGGTTTGAATAGTTCGTTCTGATTGTCCGTCTGTCTGAGGATGGTAAGCAGTGCTCAAATGAAGTTCAGTATCCATGGATTTCTGAAGACTTTTCCAAAATCTTAAAGTAAAACGGGGATCACGATCAGAAACAATCGATAGGGGTACTCCATGAAGTCTCACAACTTCATTAATATATAGTCTTGCTAGACATTCCAATGGTAGATCTTCTCTTATAGCAAGAAAATGTGCTCACTTGGTAAGACGATCAACACTAACCCATATTTCATCGTTCCTTCTAGGAGTCTTTGGTAGCCCCATGACAAAGCCCATCGTAATATTGTCCCATTTCCACTCTGGTATGGGAAGAGGTTTCATGACTCCTCCAGGCTGTTGCCTTCCAGCTTTCACTTGTTGACAAACCATACATCTTGACACAAAATCAGAAATCTCCCTCTTCATGTTGTCCCACCAAAAATGTTCCTTCAAATCTTTATACATTTTGGTGCTCCCAGGGTGTATAGAGAAATTGGAACTATGAGCATCATCCAGAAATTCCCTTTTTAGATCAGGTATATCGGGAACACAAAGTCTCTTCCAAAATTTCAAAATTCCATCTTCATACACAAAGTCTCTCAATCTCCCATCATCCACAACTTTAATCTTCTTTTGAAATTTTTCATCATCGGTCTGATTACTCTTAATCCATTCGATTAAAGATGGTTTGGCAACAATTTGAAAAAGAAATGATGTTTCGCCTTCCCTGGTTATTCCCATGTCCATCTTCACTAGATCCATGAAAATTGGATCCCTTTCAATTCTCATATTGTTCAAAACTCCATGGTCTTTTCTACTCAAAGCATCTGCCAGCTTGTTTGCTTTCCCCGGGTGGTAGTGTATCGTGCCATCATAATCCTTGAGTAATTCAAGCCATCTCCTTTGCCTCATGTTGAGTTCTTTTTGTGAGAAAATATACTTCAAACTCTTGTGATCAGTATAAATCTCACATTTTTCACCATAGAGTTAGTGCCTCCATATCTTCAAAGCAAAGATCATAGTTGCTAACTCGAGATCATGAGTAGGATTGTTTTGTTCATGAATTTTCAACTATCGTGATGCATAGGCAATAACTCTATCATTCTGCATAAGGACACAATCAAGTCCTTTATTCGATGCATCACTATAAATAACGAGCCCATCATTCCCCGATGGTAGAGTCAATATAGGAGCATTGACTAATCTTTTCTTTAGTTCTTCGAAACATTCTTCACACTCTTTTGTCCAAACAAATTTAACCCCTTTACGTGTGAGCTTCGTTAATGGGTTAGCCAATCGGGCACAATTCTGGACGAAACATCGATAATAACCTTCCAAACCAATAAAACTGCATACCTCAGGTATACTCATAGGTGCTGGCCATTCTTGGATTGCCTTGGTCTTAGAAGGATCAACAGAGATTCCATCTTTACAGACAATATGGCCAAGAAAAGAAATCTCCTGAAGCCATAATTCACACTTGCTAAACTTCCCATATAATTCATGCCTCCTCAGAGTCTTCAAGATAATGCGCAAGTGATTTTCATGATCTTCGTAGGTTTTGGAGTATACCAAGATATCATCAATAAATACCACCACAAATTCATCGAGATACTCCTTGAAAACTCTATTTATCAGATCCATGAATACAGAGGGTGCATTAGTCAGTCCAAAAGGCATTACAGTAAACTCGTAATGCCCGTACATGGTTCGAAATGCTGTCTTCGGAATGTCTTCCTTATTTACACACAACTGATGGTATCCAGATCAAAGGTCATTCTTTGAAAAGTATTGAGCTCCATGTTGTTGGTCAAATAAATCATCAATACGAGGTAGGGGATACTTGTTCTTTATCGTTATTGCATTGATCTCCCTGTAGTCGATACAAAACCTCATAGATCCATCTTTCTTTTTAACAAAAAGAACAGGGGCTCCCCATGGAGAAACACTAGGGAGAATAAATCCTTTATTATTCAATTCCTCTAGTTGTTTCTTTAGTTCGACTAACTCTACAGTAGCCATTCTGTAAGGGGTCTTCGATATAGGCCTTGATCCAGGAATTAAATCAATGGAAAACTCAACTTCTCGTTCTGGAGGATGTCCAGGTAAATCTTCCGGAAATACATCTACAAATTCTTTCAAAACAGGTACATCCTCTATTTGAACATTCCTTTCCTCACCCGCAGTTATTTCATTCTCTTCCTCCCCAATAATTGAATTTAGTTGAGCTATTGAGGGTGGATCTAAATAAGAATTAGGTGGTGACGATTCTACTCTAAAGATAAGGTGTTCCTTATCATTATCATCATGAATCGTAACCTCTTTCTTCTTACAATAAATCTTCGCATCATAGTCTGAAAGCCAGTCCATACCGAGGATTATATCAAACTCAATCAAAGGTATGACGATGAGATCAGCAGATAAAGAACATTTATGTGCTCTAATGGGGACTGATTCACAAAACATTGTTGCAATGATACTTCCCTTATGAGTTTTAACTGACAACTCCCTTATTAAATCAAATTGGAAATATCTAATTTTCTTAGCAAACTGGGAAGATATGAAACAATGTGATGATCCAGAATCAAAAAATGCATTTTCTAAACTTGAGAAAACCATTAAATTACCTGCCACCTCGTCTTTCGGAGCTTCTACCTCAGTAGTAGTGATAGCATAAGCTTGGCCTTGATCCCTTGGCCTTTTCTGAGGTAAGTTCTCCTGACGCTTAGGACATGCATTTGCATAATGCCCCATCTCCCTGCAATTATAGCACTGAATGTTGGTAGCTTCCTTCTTCTCCTTGCAATCACGAGCTTGGTGGCCTTTTTCACCACACTTGTAACAGACTCCCATTCCCTTCAAGAAAGTACCAGGGTGTTTCTTCCTGCATTTACCACAGGATGGATATTCAACCATTCCCTTTTTCCCTTTATATCCATTCCCAGATTGATCAGCAGGTCTCTTCTTCTCTTTCTTTTCTTTAAATTCATAAGACTTAGAGAATTCCTTTTCGGTCTTGATAGCACATGAGACAATGTCTTCGTACGAAGAAAAGGATTGTGAGACTAATGATCGACGGAGAAATGGTTTTAAACCATCAAAGAAACTATCAATCTTACTTCTTTGGTTACGTATATAATCACCAGTGTACCTTGCTAACCTTGTAATGTTGGCCTCATACTTTGTGACATTTTCATCCTCCTTCTATCTCAGACTTAGAAATTTCCTTTCCATATCTGCTCGATGGTCGCGAGAAAAGTATTTATTTAAAAACAGATCTTTGAACTCCCTCCATTCCATATTTGATACTTCATAATCTTCCTTCATATTTTGAATTAATGACCACCATTGATCAGCATCTCCAGTGAGGCGGTAAACTGCCATGATAACTTTTACTCTTTCACTGCTCCCCAAAGCCTGAAATATTTTCTCTAGGGAAAATATCCATTGCTCAGCTACTAAGGGATTTGTACTCCCATTGAACGTTGGTGGTTGTTGCCTCATGAATCGATCTAACATTGATCCTCCATGCTGTGGATCAGGGTGCTCCATACGGGTAAGGTTATTATTCATAACCTGACTAAGTTGTCCCAATATGGTGATTAGCTGATCGGCACCAGTTGCATCACCAGCTCTACTATAACTATCTTGAGCAGGAGGGAAATCCCTACATGGAGTGCGTGCATTGATACGGTTTCCATTTCTTCCACTAGGCACCATTTCTAAACAATGGCATAAACTAGATCAGTTTATGAATCAAAATACATAATCCCATACTTATAAAACACTTAACATAAATTGAACTATTATGGATATAATCCATAATCATAAGAATTTTTTTCTTTGAGGAAGTATATACTCATAATCCCTTCAAAATGATTTGTAAAGAAAATGAGAGTTATCCTAAGCATATCCCCCGGGAGTGTCGTAACCAAGAGTGCAGCAGGGCCCGTTGTCGTGCACCAGTTCCCGTTCGAGTCTAGCTCAAAGCGGTGTTTTCGGGTTTTACCCCTAGGTACATCAGTTCCAGAGCCGCCTCTACCTGCTCGTATCCAGATAGGGATGTATTGCTCGGAAAACTCACAAAATCTCTACAATACCAAAATTCTAGGAAGTTCTTCTATACTAATCCTCAAAGTTCATCTTAGGTCTACGTGCTCTAATCAGAGTTTATCTAAATCTAGCTTCCAAGGTTTGTACTAAACTTCCTATGATACCAACTGTAACGCCCCGACCACAGTTACCCAGAGTCGGAGCATTATTACATAACATTGGCATGATCACAAGAAAGATCAAATCTCGAAAGACCGATTGGTTTAGTAGTCTTGGAAACAGTAGATATATTCATAAGTCTTACATTACATCATAAAATGAAAAACTACTACAACAACATATTGTCTCCATAATCCGCAATCATATCCCCACATAATATCCCTACAGGTCATTCATAATGTACTTCTTCACTTCCTGGGAAAAATAAAACATAGAAAAGGGGTGAGCTCAAATTCCCAGTAAGGATAACAATATAGCAGAAACTTTCATAAATAAGAATAAACATTTAAGGCAATGTATAACTAAAACAAAAGCCTTTCAAACTTGAACTTTTAACATAGTATGGCATAAATAAAATGAAATAATGCCATTTACTTATTCACATGGTTATTCTACTAATCGAATAATCACATGCAAAATCAATAACAACTTTCATAATGATGGAATGCATAATGACAGACTATCATAACCACATATCCAAGGCCTCGTGCCAAGACTAGAAATATGATTTTGTCAAGGACTTGTGCCAAGACACTACTTTGTCTCATGAGACCTACCGATTCATTGAGGAGCTATAGCGGGCTCCACCCGTCACATATTAAGTCCAATGCATTCCCATATGAAATGGTTTAATCATAACATAAACATTCGTATTAAAACCAGCATACGAAATGTTAATACTTTCACCATAAACCATGAATGGTATAAAAATAGAACATCCATAGTCAAACAAATCCCAAAACCTTCAATATAATATAGAAGTTTTGTATCATAACAAATCAACTTTAAATAAGCGTAAAATCCATCAAAGGATGTTGACATAGATGAAATCAAAATTCTTTTTAAATAAAATATCTCTTTTTATTTTGAAATAATTTAAGATCCATATAAAATAAGACATTTTCTTTGAAAATATTCTTATAAGCTTGTAAGGGAAGCTTTGAAAATTTTATAACGGCGGAAAATAGCCGCACCCGCTGTATAAGTTAAAAAAACATTCTTACCTTAATTCTGTCGAAAAGGTTAAAAATGACCTTGTTTTGAAAACAACCGAAAGATTCCTTTATAAACCTCTTATAAAAAGTCAAAAAAGGGTATAAATGACTTTAACCCATATTCTTGTAAATAATAAAAATATTTTGAAATACATTTCGAAGAAACATGGATGTTGATGATAAAGAAATCCCAGTAGATTATTACATATAAACAACCTCGGATAATGAAGAGATTGTGAAATAAACCATTACCTTTTACTTTTCCTTGGTTGGGCTAGGTTAACCTCCTGTATAATGGTGAAATAATTGTTATTAAATTATACAAGAATCATATATATTAATATGATATCATATATGATCTTTTAACATTGATTTTTTAATAATATCTTAGAATTATCGTCGTTTCGGGTGTTAACTTACTCATTTTCTTTTATATGTCTTGTTACATAAGCCATGTTTATTGTATATTATTAATATCCAGAATGATATCAAGTCCTTAAACATCATTTCTAAATCATCAAATGATAATTATACATTAATGGATACGATGGAGAATGAATCTCATCGCGTTCGTGGAGACGGTAGTCCGTACGTACGCACGAGCGACAATATCATTCTTTTGATATTAAAATAATATATAAATGGAAGGTATATCATATATACAGAATCATTAACATGTTATATTTATTATTTAAATGAGTTACACATCATTATTATACCCATCCAAATAATAATATATTGAATAACAATTACACCACGACGTGGAGACGGTAAGCCGTACGTACGCACGTATGGTGACATGTTATTCAAAGGGTGGATAGGATACTAAATATGGTTGTACCATATTTATAATAACATCACAGTATATATAAGATACTGGAGTTATTATTTTAGAATGGTAATAACAAAGAAAGAAGAAGTGGAAGAAGAAAGGAACTTGAAAAGGGGTGGTGAAAACATTACCTCTTCTTCGGGTTCTTCCTTTTGATTTGATCAAAAGGGCTCCTTAGGTTGGCTTTCTGATCCCACTAAGGACTCTAGGTTGTATTGAGAGAATTTGGGAGAGTATTTGGGCAGAGTTTTGCCGAACCAAAAGGCTTTTAAGGTGTGATGAAATGAGAAGGAGGAGTTCCCTTTTATAAGAGTGGCGAGGGGCACCTTTGGAAAAGCTAGAAATATTAGTTTATAATAAATTCATATTCGGTTTCTAATGGCTCCAAAGTTGATTTTTTTAAATTTTAAGGTGGGGATGGGTCGAAAAAAACTCAACCAATATAATTTAGACAGGTTTGGGTACTTATATTAACCTTATCTTTAAGTACTAACTCTAAGTTAATTAGTTTCACTTTTACAATATCTCTTTGTATTTTTATATAATATTGTTAAAAAATACTATATATATCCAAGCGACCCCCAAGTGGTCCATTAATGATGAACCTATCATGATATAAGTCTCTTGGCCTAAACTTAGATTTTTAGGAATTTAATATCAATTAATAATATAATATTTGTTTTAAGAACTCTTTTATGTCAATTTTGACACTATTCAATAGTTGATTTTTGTGAAACTCATAACAGATTGATTACTTCGAAAAATGTCAATTAAAGAAATCCTAATATATCATATTATCCTAGAAAATTAGTTTAATTCATTAAAAGTTTCATATTATATTTATTTGGGTATTTATAATATCACTTATTTTAATGTTTCACTATTATAGTAATTAATTCATCATCATTGTGTCATAAATAAATTAAATTATTTAATGTCTAAAAATTATAAATAAAATATAATTATCTAGGAAATATTTGTATCTTTCTAATGAATATTTATAATCTAAAATCCAACATATATAACCTTATGTAAATATTGTTTTTCTAAAAGATATATGCTTGTGTCATTTTTGTATTCATTTTAACATAATTAAAATAAAGTCTCCTTATCACCTACAAGTGGCACCATGGGGTCCCAAAATAGACCCAAAGATGCCTATGGTCGAACATGTATCAACCAATAAGGCTAGGACACGTTTTAGGGTAATTTAGTATTATTATAATATTATTTTTTAACCCTGATTTACCGGATTTACCCTTAACCATGGTAAATAAAATATTTACCGCAGTAATTATTCAAAATGTCTAAAAATAAAAGTTAACTATTTACACAATATGAACATCCTGATTCTAAATATGGAATCCATTTTTCTAAATTCAAAACACAGAAGTGGCAGAAATTAATTTAAAATTAATTCTCGTTGTCAAAACAAAAAACGTGTTTTTAAGAGATAATAACTATCAAAAGATTGACACTTGTTTATGTTCAGTTTAATTGTAAAATTATGTCCAATGACCAAAATTATATTAAATGGTAAAACTATATTCTAAATATACTTTAAAACCACTCAAATTTATAATTTATCACTATTAATTATTTTGATTAAAAAAGTTGTTTTTAATTAAAATTTAGTAATTTTCACTATTCATCAAAATATAAAAGTTATCCGAATTGTACAAAAATTTCACCTTAGGCTAAATTTGATATTCCGAATACAAAAATGAAGTCAATTTTTAAATATAAAATATATATAATTTCAAAAAATAGGTATTACAATTCATAACGGCTAGTTTGATTGGTTATGGTGTGTTAGAACTCAGTGTTCCGTACAACACACGCTATCACATTATTCAAAGAGAAGCGTTCCATAGAAGCTTGGGGTGTTACATATTTCATCCAATGTGATTTTATTTATAAGTTACCATATGGAAAATAAGCATAACTAAATTTTATTTCATTGGGTTATATTACTTATTTATAGTCATTTATATTATATGATTATGTGTGTAAGGAATTCTGATTATCATATTTCATATATTCAATTTATTCATTTGTATTTAAATTTTATACACATAATCTATACAATTATTTATGCTCACGTCAACATTATACTATTTTTAAGGATTATTTTCACATTACAATTTTATTAAATATTTTTTATACTTGAATATCCACTAATGGAAATTATATGTTCATTATTTAATTGAACATTTAATTTCCCTTTCCTACACTTATTCATGAAGTTTTCCATGTAGTGGTACTATTTTTTCTATATTTCATACTGAATATTACTGGTAAACTATTTTAATAAAGATTAATATCATTTATCTCTTTCGTAAGATATACATATTCCTCAAAAAACCATGTTTTCTAATTTTTTTACAGAATGTTTTTAACACATTTCAAATTTTTTTATTATATGAAAAGTTATGAATTTTTATTTTTACATAAATTTATGAAAGAAATATTCATGATGTTTTTAAAACAAGGATCAGTTGGTTTTTACAAAAAAAACGGGAAAGAAATCATTATTTTAATATAATTTAAATATATATAATTTCATTCAAACCTAACCAATCCATATTTTAAAAAATACTATATATGTTAAAAACAAATTTATTAAATAAATGTTTTTCTAAAATGTACGGTGATATTTTAGTTTTAGAAGGAGTTTTTCCAAATAAAAATAATATTTTCCCCAAGAATACCTTTCAACAATATTATGATGGTATTTATGTTCATCAACAAAAACAGACCTTTCTTTTACATATACTTAAATAGGGAAATTTTATCTTTATACCATCCAACTTCTTCGTCTATATGGTTTATGTTTATTATTTCCAAGGATAGTTTTGACATTTACATCCTTTATTCATTTTTGTTATAATAGTTTTCCCTAAAATTATTCACTTTATTGAGATCATTGGACATCAAATTTCCCCTAAATATACATATTATTTAAAATTTAAAATTTTATTTGTTAAACCATATATAATTTCTTTATATGGTTTTATTAATTGAAATATATATATATATATGGAAATATTGATAAGATTGTATTCTTTACTCAATTTGGATATGTGATGATAAAGAACATTGTTTATTAATTAAATATAAAATTCAATCTATAAGGAATGATTAAGACTTTCACTGATAGGAGTGGCTATGAATTATACAGTCCCTAGATGAATCAAATGGTCTCGTGATTAAAATCACTTTTCAAATTAATTGGGTTTATACCAATACTTTTAAACCATCATGTGAATTTTCTTGATGGGACACGTATCATGATGCCTATGATCATGATACTCAATAATTTGAAATTTCATTATTTGATAGTTCAATTATATTTTTTATCAAATATATATTTCACAATGATATTATCTTTGGATTCATTTCATTATCAAATTATGGATTAAATTTAATTTTTTCACATTTATTTACTATTTTATAATGATTAGGAAATTGATTTTCATGATAGTCTCATTATTTAAATAGTATGTGTATTAAATTATTAACCATTCAATTTTTATTATTAATATGGATTCATGATAACTTCATTGGTACTTAAACAATTATATTCATTTTTTCTCACCTATATTTTTTCCCTTTCCTAGGAATCAATTATCTGTACTCTGATTTATATGGAAATATATTTTTGATGAAAAAAATGTTATCCTTTTAAACATTTTGTTGTATATTTTGTTATCAAATTTAATATGGGAATCATATATATAATGCCCCAGCCTTAAACCTTACTTAATCTTGAGTTATTACAAGATTACACATTGAGGATCTTTTCGGGTTTAGAGTTTTAGAGAATTAAATCATAAAACTTGCATTACATTCCACATATAAACAAAGTGGTTACATAAATATAGTATTCTTCATTCCCATCAATGGAAACACATTTAAAATAAAACATGGATTATTTCTTGACACTTCCTTGACACTATCATCATATCATGTACCTTTCCCTTGACCTGTGAAAAACATTTCAAAAAAACTTGGGATGAGCATAAAAAGCTCTGTATGGGTTATAAAAACATGGAAAGGAAACATGAGTTCATATATACATAAGACTGAAATCATACTTTACCCATAAAACATAGGCACTTTAACAAACCTCATAAAATCATGAATAAATCATAGAAATCATAAGACATAAAGGTAACTTGAGGCATTCATAACATTCTTACGTAGGGAGTAACCCTCTTGGTTACGCTTGAAATACCCATCACAGTATATTCCCTAAATCTCTTCGGAGAAACCTTAACGTTTCACTCCTTCGCGTTACCCAATGCATTGGAGAGCTATATCGGGCTCACCCGCCCTTAGTTTATCACGGAACCACCCGTCTTCATAATAATGCCCAAGAACCATAACATAATCGTATCACATAAAACATGCATAAAGGAAACATAACATTTCCACATTTCAATCACAAGATATCAATACAACACATCGATATAATAAAAACGTTATGAAAACCATTTTTAATACCAAAGTAAAACATGGTATTTATTTTTCATTTAAAAAAAAGGGTATGACTTGTAGAGGAAGCTGAAACTCAAATAACGGTCACGACGGCGGAGAAGTCGTTGTCGCCGCATACGTACGGCAAAAACATTCCCCTTTTTTCGTTTAGTAAACGCTTCGTATAAAAAAAGATTCCTTTTGAATAAACATAAATGTCAAAGGGGTTTATACACCGTATAAAAGAAAGTTGTGTATAAAACAAAATATGCCTCAATGAACGGGGATTGAGACGAAGTCCCATACCTCGTATCCGACTTGACCCGACTATTCTTTAATCTCCCAAATAATAAACTTGAGTTAATCTCTACTTGCTTATGAATCTTTTTCAAGTTCATTATTCCTTTTATACCATGTTATGAACATCATGTAATCAGTTAAGTTATTAATGTTCATTTTGTCGGTATTTGGTTCTTAAGTCAAAAATAGACTTCTTACATTACATGTTGTTAATTTGGTCAAAGGTTCATTATATCCAGAATGGTATTCATGATGTAGATATCATATATGTCATATATATCCAATACATACATTCATTTATAATATTACATAATCATTTAGAGGTAAGAAATGAGATGCACCGTTCATGGAGACGGTAAGCCGTACGTACGCATGAACGCTACTTCCATTTCTATTTCATATTTTATGGAATGGAATCATAATTATATAAGAGTATATTATAATTCCAGTATAATAACATATATAATATCATTAACTTTACCCTTTACACATCCCACATATGGTAGTAACGAATCAAATCACTTTCAGGGGGCGGTAGTCCGCACTTCCTAAAATGAAGATATCGTGTTTACCCATAATGGAAACCATAAAGGTATGCCAAAAATGAAAAAAAAAGAAGCTTAAGGAACACATAAACATATTATATATCATATATAAAAATAGTGACATCATAATGGCCACCTTTGAAGGTGTTAAATGAGTGTTGAACAATCATCGTTTCGGGAGGCAGAATTTCGCCATCCACGGAAACTGTATGTTCTTTAACCATTTGATGTAGTTGTGTGAGAGTGTAGCTCAAATAAATATTATAAAAACATCATTGTATATTGAAGATACTGGTGTTGTTACAAAATAAGTAAATAAAAAGAGTTTAGGGGGTTGGAGAAGCAAAATAAAACAAATGAACATGAAAGAATGAATTACCTTTAAAAGTGTAACTCCTTTTGATTTGAGCCTAAAGGCTTCCTTTGAAAGGATTCTGCCCAAAGGGAATCCTCTAGGATGAGGAGAGGGATTTGGAGAGAGTAAATGGGCAGGGTTTGGCCGAGCCAAAGGCTTGAGGAGTGTGTGAAAAGAGGTAGAGGTGGGGGCCTTTTATAAGAGGAGAGGAGGGGCACTTTTGGAAAGTAAAGAAATATTACATTATTTGAAAATGTGTTTCTGTTTTAAAAGGTCCCACATTGATAAACTTCGTGGATAAGGTGATAAGGGTTCGAAATCCACTCATACAATAAGTTTTGGACATGTGTAGATCATAGATATTACATTATCTTTCCATTTTATTTAAATCGTCAAATAATGATGTCATTGCTGCATCATTATTATGTCATTAATAATTTAATTTATTTAATGTCTAAAAATTATATAAAAAAATACTATGATATATTAAATCTATTTAGCTTTCCAATGACTATTTATAATCAAAAATCTGATCTTTATAACCCCGTGTAAAAATTGTTTTCGTAAAACATCTCTTGTTTGTGTCATTTTTACTTTAACATTTAATAAAAAGTTATTTATGTCATTTCCAAACCAAAGTGTCTCCATGGGGTCCCCAAGTTGACCCATGGCTTGTCTTGGTCGGCCATGACACAACCAATAAGTTTGGGACATGTGTCTAGGTCATTTCATATTATTAAAGCATTATTTATACCTTAAACTACCCTAATTACCACTAATCGCGATTAAAAACTTAATCAGTTACTATTCACCAAAAAATTATTTTAATCTCATTGAACCACATTTTACTTCTTAATGACAACCATGTATGTCGGATTTGCAAAATTCAATACACATTAGTGGTAAACTTTCATTTAACTGAAAAATCAGTTTGCTTGATTACCACTTAGTGGTTTCACTATTCATGAAATATTTAAGTTTTTCAGAAAATTACCAAACATTTACCCTAAGCTATATTTGATATTCTGAATTCAAAAATGAAGACTATTTTACAAAATTCAAATCATATAAGTCACATTAATTAATTTAATAATTAATTCCCGCTGCCAGAGCAAAAAGCGTGTTTTTACAAAACAATAAGTATCAAATGATTGACACCAGTTTAAGTCTAATTTCAAAGTGAAATTGATTACAATGACCACCATTGGATAAAATGGTAAAAATATATTCTAATTTAACTTCAAAACCAATTCAAAACATAATCTAATAATATAAATAAATTAGATTAAAAAGCAGTTTTGATGTAAAATGCAGTATTTTTCACTATTCATTAAAAAATGAACATTGTCAAAAAAATATCAAAAATTCACACAAGGTAAATTTTGATGTCCCAATCATAAAGAATAAGTTTATTTTGACAAACATAGTTTATAAAATTGTCAAAATATAGATTCAAAAATGGTTTGCCATCAAAAGGCAGTAAAACAATCTTTTAAGAATATTAGTGTATTCCATGCATAAGATTGTATTTATTTTCATTTTAAGCCTCTATAACACTATCTTAATCATTAAAAGACATAGAAAAAAATATCTATTATTCATTACTTACTTGGGATGTTACATCCTTCCCCCCTTTAGAAAATTTCTTCCCCGCAATTTATTTACTTATCGAATAAATGGGGGTACTTATCCCTCATTGCATTTTCAGATTCCCATGTTGCCTCTTCAATCATGTGGTTTTTTCACAAAACCTTTACCTGCTTAATCACCTTATTCCGTAACACTTGCTCCCTGTGGTCAAGAATCTGGACCGGTTGTTCCTCATAAGATAGGTTCTCTTCCAGCTGAACTACCTCTGGACTCAAAACATGAGATGGATCTGGCATATACTTTCTCAACATTGAAACATGAAAAACATTGTGTACCTGAGATAAACTCGGAGGTAAATCCACTCGGTATGCAACTGATCCAACTCTCTCCAGAATTTCGTATGGTCCAATAAACCTTGGACTCAACTTTCCTTTCTTACCAAATCTCATCACACTTTTCCAAGGAGAAACCTTGAGAAAAACATTATCACCTACCTCGAAAGATAGATCCTTCCTCCGGTTATCCGCATAACTCTTCTGCCTGCTCTGAGCTGTTCTCATGTGTTTCTGAATCAGCTGAACTTTTTCTGCCATCTCTTCTACCAATTCTGGTCCCATCAACTTCCTTTCACCCACTTCATCCCAGAAAGCTGGAGTTCGACACCGCTTCCCATATAATTCCTGAAATGGTGCCATCTGTATACTGGAATGAAAACTGTTATTATATGAAAACTCATCCAAAGAAAGATGTTGGTCCCAACTTCCCTGATAATCCATAGAACAAGCTCGTAGCATATCCTCCAATGTCTGAATTGTTCATTCTGACTTCCCATCTGATTGAGGATGAAAAGCTTTACTAAAATTTAATTCAGTACCCAACGACTTCTGAAGGCCTTTCCAAAAGTTAGAAGTAAACCTGGGATCACGATCTGATACAATGGAGAGAGGAACTCCATGTAACCTGACTATCTCTTTAAGATACAAACGGGAAATTTGATCAAGAGAGAAAGTATCTCGTATAGCAAGGAAATGAGCAGATTTGGTCAAGCGATCAACAATAACCCAGATTGCATTATTACCTCGAGGTGTCATTGGTAATCCAACAACAAAGTCCATGGATATATTCTCCCATTTCCACTCTGGCACAGGTAAAGGCTGAAGCATCCCTTTCGGTAACTGCCGCTCTGCTTTAACCTGCTGGCAAGTCAAACACTTCATAGTAAAATTAGCAATATCTCTTTTCATTCCATCCCACCAGTAATACTCCCGCAGATCTCTATACATCTTAGTACTGCCCGGATGAACTGAAAACGGAGAACTATGAGCTTCACATAAAAAATCTCTCTTCAACTGTGAATCACAAGGCACACACAATCTCTTCCCAAATCTCAAAACACAATCACTATCAATGTTGAATTCAGGAAACTTACCTTTCTGAACCAGCTCTACCTTTTTCTGCAACTCACTGTCTTGCTTCTGTGCTTGCTTGATTCTATCTGATAGAGATGATCTCACTGATACCTGAAACAAAACAGAAGGAATTCTTGCACCAACAACTTCTATGCCAAAGTTCATCAAATCCTTAACCAAAGGATCATGTTCCAAACGCAACATTGTTAATGAAGCATTACTTTTTCGACTCAAAGCATCAACCACTTTATTTTCTTTTCCCGGATGGTAATGAATTGTACAATCATAATACTTGATTAATTCAAGCCATCTCCTTTTTCTCATGTTTAACACTTTCTGAGTGAATATATACTTTAAACTTTTGTGATCGGTATATATTTCACACTTTACTCCATAAAAATGATGCCTCCAAATTTTTAAAGCAAAAACAACAGCAGCTAATTCCAAATCATGTGTAGGGTAATTTACCTCATGAGTTTTCAACTGTCGTGAAGCATAAGCAATTACCTGATCATTCTGCATTAGGACGCAACCAAGTCCTTTCAATGAAGCATCACTGTATATAACAAACTCACCATTCCTGGAAGGTAGTTCCAAAACTGGAGCATTCACCAATCTTCTTTTCAATTCCTGAAAACAATCATCACATTCTTTTGTCCAGATAAACTTAACACCCTTCCGAGTTAGCTTAGTCATTGGACTAGATAACCGTGAAAAATTTCTAACAAACCTTCGGTAATAGCCCGCCAAACCAAGGAAGTTAAGAATCTCGGTTACATTTGTTGGTCTTGTCCATTCTTCCACAAATTTTGTTTTTGCAGGATCAACAGTTATTCCATCTTTAGAAACAATGTGACCAAGGAAAGAAATTTGTTGCAACCAAAACTCACACTTGCTGAATTTCCCATACAGTTTATTTTCTTTTAAGTTTTGCAAGATAACCCTTAAATTTCTTTCATGCTCCTCTTTACTTTTAGAAAACACCAAAATATCATCAATGAAAACCACCACAAACTTATCCAAGAACTCATGGAAAATTATATTCATTAAGTCCATGAATACAACAGGTGCATTGGTTAGCCCAAAAGGAATTACTACAAATTCATAATGGCCATATCTCGTACGGAACGCGGTCTTCGGAATATCTGCCTCCTTTACCATCAGCTGATGGTACCCCGATCTCAAGTCAATCTTTGAAAAAAACTGAGCTCCTTGGAGCTGATCAAACAAATCATCGATATGTGGCAAAGGATATTTGTTCTTAACAGTGATATTATTCAAAGCTCTATAATCAATGCAAAGTCTCATAGAACCATCTTTCTTTTTAACAAATAAAACAGGATCACCCCATGGTGATGTGCTAGGTCTAATGAAACCTTTCTCTAATAAATCTTGCAATTGCTCCTTCAACTTTAAAAGTTCAATTTGTGCCATTCGATAAGGGGGTTTTGAAATTGGGTTAGTATCAGGAACTAAGTCAATAGTAAACTCAACTTCCCGATCTGGTATTATTCCAGGCAACTCATCAGGAAAAACATCAGGATACTCATTTACCACTGGCACGTCATTAATCTGAATAGTTCCTTTATTTTCAACGAAGTGTGCAAGGTAACATTCATTTCCATCTTTTACAAGTTTCTCAGCCTCTTGATATGTTATCAAAAGTAAGGGTTCATTCTTGTAAACAAACTGAAAGTCTTTCTGAAAATAAACTTCTTTAGCTCTACAGTCAATCTTAGCATGGTAAATAGAGAGCCAATCCATACCCAGGATAACATCAAACTCTACTAGAGGTAGAACAATAAGGTTTGCAAGTAGGTTCTTTCCACAGATAAGGATATGAAGATTCCTATAAATTCTTTTTGCCTCGACACTTCCCCCAGGTGTTTTTACCAAAAGTTCAGGAGTCATTTCTTGAGATGGTATTCCCATTTTACTAGAAAAGGTTTCAGAGATTAAAGAATGTGTAGACCCCGAATCAAACAACACAATGGAATAATCTGAAAAAACAAACAATGTACCTGATACAACTTCATTTGATGGACCGACATCTGCTGAAGTAGTTGCAAAGGATTTCACCACCCCTTTCTGCTTGTAGTCTAACTGCTTCCCATCACTCAAGCTCCTTGTCAGACACTCGTTTTCATAGTGACCCATCTCATTGCACTTATAACATTTCACTAACTGTAAGTCAAATTTGTTCTTACCTTCACCTTGATCCTTTTCAGTGAAATCACGAGACTTATGTCCCATATTACCACATCAGTAGCACTTCCCAGAATTCAGAAGACATTCCCCAGCATTCCTTTTTCCACATTTATCACAAACTGGAAACTTAGTTCTCTTACCATCAGACTTTTTTGAAGAATTCTTACCTTGCTCCTGCCACCTCGGTCTCTTCTTTTGCTGGTTGTCATAGAACACTTGGTCATCGGAAAACTCCATTTCCACCTTCTCAGCACATCAAACAAGCTTTTCATAACTTGTAAACTCACGAGAAGCTAATTCCCTTCGATATTTTGGCTTTAATCCTGAGTAAAAACGATTGATTTTACTATCAAGGTCCCGGATAAAATTTGGAGCATACCTTGCCAATCGAGTGAACTTTTCTTCATAGGCAGCCACTGAGTCTTCCTCTTGCCTCAATTCCAAGAATTGCTTTTCCATCCTAATTCGAATAGCCTTAGGAAAATACTTCTCAAGAAACATACCTTTGAATTCATCCCAGTCAAGAGCATCAATCTCATCGGCGTCCCTGATATTTTTAACCATAGACCACCACTGATCTGCTTCACCCTCCAAACGGTAAATAGCAAGACTAACCTTTTGATTGTCTGAACACCCCATGACATCAAAAATCTTCTCCAGTGCTTTAATCCACCCTTCAGCTAGCACAGGGTCAGATGATCCTCTGAATGATGGTGGATGTTGCCTCATGAAATGTTCCACCACTGACATGTTCTTCTGCGGTTGGTCTGGCTGATCTCGTGTATGGATACCACCGCCATTTATCGCTTGAGTCAACTGCACCATTACTGCAACAAACTGTTCAGTTCCAATTCCGACCATTTCTGGATGCTGATTCGGAAGGTTATCTCCTTCTGTATGCCTTCCTAGCACTGCTTCCCTGTTTCCTCTGCGGAAAACTATTCTGAACAAACATGTCTTAAATGAAGCAACATGGTAATCTTCAAATGCTATATCACTTCAATTTAACCATAAAAAAATATTTTTGGATAATCATTTAATAAAATTCTAACTCCTAAAGTTATCCGAACCGACCTCTGATACCAACTATATGGCCACAGCCTTAAACCTTACTTAATCTTGAGTTATTTCAAGATTACACATTGAGGATCATTTCGGGTTTAGAGTTTTAGAGAATTAGATCATAAAACTTGCATTACATTTCACATATAAACAAAGTGGTTACATAAAGATAGTATTCTTCATTCCCATCAATGGAAACACATTTAAAATAAAACATGGATTATTTCTTGTCACTTCCTTGACACTATCATCATATCATGTACCTTTCCCTTGACCTGTGAAAAACATTTCAAAAAAACTTGGGATGAGCATAAAAAGCTCAGTATTGGTTATAAAAACATGGAAAGGAAACATGAGTTCATATATACATAAGACTGAAATCATACTTTACCCATAAAACATAGGCACTTTAACATACCTCATAAAATCATGAATAAATCATAGAAATCATAAGACATAAAGGTAACTTGAGGCATTCATAACATTCTTACGTAGGGAGTAACCCTCTTGGTTACGTTTGGAATACCCATCAGAGTATATTCCCTAAATATCTTCGGGGAAACCATAACGTTTCACTCCTTCGCATTACCCAATGCATTGGAGAGCTATATCGGGCTCACCCGCCCTTAGTTTATCACGGAACCGCCCGTCTTCATAATAATGCCCAAGAACCATAACATAATCGTATCACATAAAACATGCATAAAGGAAACATAACATTTCCAGATTTCAATCACAAGATATCAATACAACACATCGATATAATAAAAACGTTATGAAAACCATTTTTAATACCAAAGTAAAACATGGTATTTATTTTTCATTTAAAAAAATGGTATGACTTGTAGAGGAAGCTGAAACTCAAATAACGGTCACGACGGCAGAGAAGTCGTTGTCGCCACATACGTACGGCAAAAACATTCCCCTTTTGTCGTTTAGTAAAAGCTTCGTATAAAAAAATATTCCTTTTGAATAAACGTAAAAGTCAAAGGGGTTTATACACCGTATAAAAGAAATTTGTGTATAAAACAAAATATGCCTCAATGAAAGGGGATTGAGACGAAGTCCCATACCTCGTATCCGACTTGACCCGACCGTTCTTTAATCTCCTGAATAATAAACTTGAGTTAATCTCTACTTGCTTATGAATCTTTTTCAAGTTCATTATTCCTTTTATACCATGTTATGAACATCATGTAATCAGTTAAGTTAATAATGTTCATTTTGTCAGTATTTGGTTCTTAAGTCAAAAATAGACTTCTTACATTACATGTTGTTAATTTGGTCAAAGGTTCATTATATCCAGAATGGTATTCATGATGTAGATATCATATATGTCATATATATCTAGTACATACATTCATTTATAATATTACATAATCATTTAGAGGTAAGAAATGAGATGCACCGTTCATGGAGACGGTAAGCCGTACGTACGCATGAAAGCTACTTCCATTTCTATTTCATATTTTCTGGAATGGAATCATAATGATATAGGAGTATATTATAATTCCAGTATAATAACATATATAATATCATTAACTTTATCCTTTACACATCCCACATATGGTATTAACGAATCAAATCACTTTCAGGGGGCGGTAGTCCACACTTCCTAAAATGAAGATATCGTGTTTACCCATAATGGAAACCATAAAGGTATGCCAAAAATGAAAAAAACAGAAGCTTAAGGAAAACATAAACATATTATATATCATTTATAAAAATAGTGACATCATAATGGCCACCTTTGAAGGTGTTAAATGAGTGTTGAACAATCATCATTTCGGGAGGCAGAATTTCGCCATCCACGGAAACCGTATGTTCTTTAACCGTTTGATGTAGTTGTGTGAGAGTGTAGCTCAAATAAATATTATAACAACATCCTTGTATATTTAAGATACTGGTGTTGTTACAAAATAAGTAAATAAAAAGAGTTTAGGGGGTTGGAGAAGCAAAATAAAACAAATGAACATGAGAGAATGAATTACCTTTAAAAGTGTAACTCCTTTTGATTTGAGCCTAAAGGCTTCCTTTGAAAGGATTCTGCCCAAACGGAATCCTCTAGGATGAGGAGAGGGATGTGGAGAGAGTAAATGGGCAGGGTTTGGTCGAGCCAAAGGCTTGAGGAGTGTGTGAAATGAGGTAGAGGTGGGGGCCTTTTATAAGAGGAGAGGAGGGGCACTTTTGGAAAGTAAAGAAATATTACTTTATATGAAAATGTGTTTCGGTTTTAAAAGGTCCCACATTGATATAATTCGTGTATAAGGTGATAAGGGTTCGAAATACCCTCATCCAATAAGTTTTGGACATGTGTAGATCATAGATATTACATTATCATTCCATTTTATTTAAATCGTCAAATAATGATGTCATCGCTGTATCATTATTATGTCATTAATAATTTAATTTATTTAATGTCTAAAAATTATAAAAAAAATTACTATGATGTAGGATATCTTGTTATCTTTCCAATGACTATTTATAATCAAAAATATGATCTTTATAACCCCATGTAAAAATTGTTTTCGTAAAACATCTCTTGTTTGTGTCATTTTTACTTTAACATTTAATAAAAAGTTATTTATGTCATTTCCAAACCAAAGTGTCTCCATGGGGTCCCCAAGTTGACCCATGGCTTGTCGTGGTCGGCCATGACACAACCAATAAGGTTGGGACATGTGTCTAGGTCATTTCATATTATTAAAGCATTATTTATACCTTAAACTACCCTAATTACCACTAATCGCGATTAAAAACTTAATAAGTTACTATTCACCAAAAAATTATTTTTATCTCATTGAATCACATTTTACTTCTTAATGACAACCATGTATGTCGGATTTTCAAAATTCAATACACATTAGTGGTAAAATTTCATTTAACTGAAAAATCAGTTTGCTTGATTACCACTTAGTGGTTTCACTATTCATCAAAAATTGAAGTTTTTCAGAAAATTACCAAAAATTCACCCTAAGCTATATTTGATATTCCGAATTCAAAAATGAAGTCTATTTTACAAAATTCAAATCATATAAGTCACATTAATTAATTTAATAATTAATTCCCACTGCCAGAGCAAAAAATGTGTTTTTACAAAACAATAAGTATCAAAAGATTGACACCAGTTTAAGTCTAATTTCAAAGTGAAATTGATTCCAATGACCACCATTGGATAAAATGGTAAAAATATATTCTAATTTCACTTCAAAACCAATTCAAAACATAATCTAATCATATAAATAAATTAGATTAAAAAGCAGTTTTGATGTAAAATGCAGTATTTTTCACTATTCATTAAAAAATGAACATTGTCAGAAAAATACCAAAAATTCACACAAGGTAAATTTTGATGTCCCAATCATAAAGAATAAGTTTATTTTGACAAACATAGTTTATAAAATTGTCAAAATATAGATTCAAAAATGGTTTTCCATCAAAAGGAAATAAAACAATCTTTTAAGAATATTAGTGTATTCAATGCATAAGATTGTATTTATTTTCATTTTAAGCCTCTATAACACTATCTTAATCATTAAAAGACATAGATAAAAATATCTATTATTCATTACTTAATTGGGATGTTACAATATATGTATATATTTTAAAAATACTTCTAAACTATTCGGTCTATCATGACATGATTAATTATATCTTATAAAAATAAAATATAGAGAAAAATATAGGATATAAGGGTTTGGGTAACCATAAAAATTTTAACAATGCTAAACACATCAAATCCATTCTGAAATAATGATCCGAACAATCAGAAGACACCCACTATAAAAAAATCGTCTTTTTTGTGTGGTTATTTTTATGGGTTTTGGTGGCGGATTAAACCGAAAATAAATGTTTCTAAGAATGTTTCCAAATAAATCGACTAAATTTGGATTCAATATATAACATTTTTACATTCCTTACATTTAGTGGTGGTTTTGGAAAGGCCTCTTAGAATGTATATATAGTGTAATTTTTCCTTGTTTAAGCGATAGTTTTTTGAAAACCATGACTAGGATTTAGCAGCGTTTATAACCACCACAAATCAGAAATATATTTTGATTGAAGAAATTATATTTAGTGAGAATTTTATTAAATATAAAAGTGGGTTTATGTAAAATATTTTGATGATATATCAGAAGTTAAAACCACAATGAAATAAAAAAACATTTTTTAGCTAATGAACTGCCACTAAAATGATGACAAATGCCACTAAATAATATAATTTCAGATTTGGAGGAGTTTTTAACCATCACACAAAAAACATAATTATATACTTGTATTTTAAACCATCTATAATAAAGAAATGTTTTATTTAATAGTAGTTTAAACCACTACTACCTGATGAATTATAAAAGTAATAGTCTATAGGATATGTAGCCCTAGAATCTGGGAAAAACAAAAAATATATATATTTATAATAATTAGAAGACACATAAATAAATAAAATAATTCAATAACATACGAAACAAATTATATAAACTCACATTCATTGATATGATATCATACCTATCACCTATTAGTCACACCACAACCCACAATCTCCCCAAACCCAAACCTCTAGTCCTAGTATAACTATACAAAATTCCTTTTCTCAGTTGTTTTCACTACATTTGTATCGTCCCTACGTATCATTCTCTATAACCCTTGGAAAAATGATGCCATGTAGTTCAGTTATTCTTGATGGACACATGGTACCTGTTATGGACATCATACATGGACTAGTGTGGTTCATTTTAAAGTCATGAGATTAATAAAAATTTAATCTTATTTTAGGGTTTTGGGTCTAAGATATATTTCAATCATTTTATCATAATTTTGAATGGACTATATGTCATTAATTTTAACAACATGTGACACAAACTATATGATATGAAATTTAATTTCATATAATAAATACCACTAGGTTATAGGTTTCCGGTTATGTTTGTTATTGGTCTAACACATGAGTTCCCATTTATAGTTCATCTTGTACATTAATAAAAAGATAAGAAATTATATGGTTATAATTATTGGTGATATATACAATTATTACATAGGAGATCATGGGGATATAAACCATTAATGAATGATTTGGATCTTTCACCATGTTGGCGGACCATATTCATATATCACTATTTTGGAAATGTTTATTAAATCACCCCACTCCACACCAAATAGTATTTTTTTTTATTTTAAATCAATCCATTTTTAGGTATAAATGGAAACCCAACTACAAAACCATCTATGAAAATAAAACTACAAAACAATGAAAGCTATCAACACGTAATTTCAAATTTAATTTTTTTATTACATATTGAATGATCCAGTATCCAGCGATGTGCCTTCTGTCAACTCATTCGTTACTGAGAAACCTCAGGTCGCAAACCCACCATCTTGTCACCGCAACACCATCCTCACGCCAATGATGCCTCAAACACCACCCCAACAGTGAGTAGACAATAAAATGAACCCAAGAACACTGCCATCGATTAACCTTGCATCAAAATATATCCAAACATCACCACACAAACTGCATCAAAAAGGGAAATGAAGTGATCCAAAACATCACTTAACACCATCAACAACACATGTTAAACCTATGGGGAAATATCGTTGGCACCACGAATCAAAACAATACAACTGACAATTATTGGGAAACAACATAATTGAAAGAAGATGGACTAAATCTGTCTTAAAAAAATTACCTCCAAATGCACCACCATAACAGAACCACATACGTAGATGAAAACACTACCAAAATAAACACCAGTCATCTGAAGCCACACCACCGAGACGCACTGTTGGAACCAAACACATCCACCAACACCATCCGAAAACCATATAAGACATCTTCATTCCATACGGAGATGGAGTCCAGTACAATGGGATATTCTACAAGGGAAGAGGAGAACAAATGGGTAAACCAAAACAATCATCAATCATTGATACCAAATTAATCCCAAACCACAAGATCTCCATCAGGGAAAAACAAAGTGGGTTTTGAAATTGAGGTTATGATGATAAGAGAATGTGACCATCAGAGAACACAACTTGACAGTGGGAATCCAAGTGATAAAAGACCACAATAGAAAAGGAGACTGAGAGAAAAAAAAGAAATAAGAACCCTGAATCCTAAAAAAACCCTCGAGAGTGGATATCAGAATGGAGAAAACAACCACCACAAGGGTCGGTGAAAGGGGAATTAAGGGGAATGAGTAGGGGCACCAAATAAAACGAGAAATAAGTAGATATATGAGAGGAAAATAGGAAACCATGATAGAGAAGGCTTGGCCTTGGTGAGATAAGGGGAAACCCTAGAGCTCGATAGAGGGATCTCCTCCTGGGGAGAAAGGCTCCATAACAATTTTCAAACCCCCCCCCAAATTAAATTATCCCACTCATATGGATCATTAAAAATAAACCCTCACCTATGAGGGTGTTTATCATGAATCCTAGTATATATGGTCATATCAACCATTGTTTCACTGGTCTTAATCCTCTCATATATATCAGACTAGCCTTAATGAAACCTACCAAGGATACCCACTTCAATTCTCATATGCAGATTCCATTCAACATCTATTTTCAAAATATACAACACCATCTAACCATGGTCGCATGGTTACCAATCAATTATATTTAACTATATTTCTAAAGAGAACTTATTCTAATCTTAAGAGAAAAAAAAATCCAATAAATTTCTCTATAGTTTCCATAGACCATATTCAACTACAAATCCCCCTATGACATGAATGAAGGAATATAATAATATATAAACAAGTATATTAATTTATATTTTATGGACCACCAACTTCAAAATTGTGTTAACCTCTCACCATGTTTTGTTAAGACTATTCTAAGCTCATCCACACTCTTGAATAGATATATTAAGCCAGAAATATAGAATCTTCTTTCCCAAGAAAAATTCAAGAAAAAATAAACAAGAAAGCATAATAAATTCCACCATAAATTTATACCAAAAAACCTGATATAAATGATTTCAACCTCTTTAAACATGGTAAATAATGAAAATTTCATGTGAATACTCTATGAAACATCTAACAACATGTAAAATCCCTCTCATTCCATATTGGTCCACGACATAAATGATACCATTAATAAATACCTAATGATAAACTATGCTCATCACCCTCTCCATATCCATCTGTACATCCAGCTACTTGGACCTGTGGTACTGTTATATTGAAAATTAAACAGTGTTATATATTTATATTTAAGAATAAACTTATAAAAATTTGGGAAATGGATGACATTGATATTGTGTGATTTACCAACCCACCACCAATCATTGATACAATATCACAGGGGACCAATCTTGTCATCTTTTGATATATGTGAACCAATTATTTTTTCAATGTAGATAAATTTTCCCCCTATTCCTGAATTGTGCTTTTCATAGAAACAAACTCTCTCTAAGAATATCGTGGTTGGGAGTGAATATGACCATGAGTAGAAGAAGTTGTAATACATGATGACATGTGATAGACCACATATTATAATGGTCCCAAATCCACCCCAGAAAATTGATTAGGAAGCTACTTCCCAATTAATTTTCCAACTATATCCTCAAAGGAGAGTGAGATTGAATGAATGAGATTAACATCCCATAGTTCATTAATGTTTATATATAAATCAAATATCAATCAAATTTTCATAGATATATATTAACATATTGACCGCTGATAATATGTTATTATAATTAAAATTAAATTCATATCCCAACTTATTTGTAAATCTCATTAACATAACTCCCATTATATTTTTTATGAACTTATAATCACAATTCTGATCGGGATACATTACTCCCTGAATTATATGATGACATTAAATAAAGATAAGTCAAAAATTTAATATATAAAATATATATCATTTTCAAATAAATATTTAAACTAATTAAAATATTACTATAGTCAATTGACTTCTAGAAAAACTCTTTGACCAGGTAATTAAAGATATAAATTACGTAGCTTGACTCGATGATTTCTTCATTGAAACATCTGAAAATAAATTAAATGTAATTTAATAGTAATGTTTTCACTATCATATCCTTATCATATGCATTTATAAATTTCAAATGTGAATAATATATTAATATATATTTAAATACCATGTACTACTCATGATAATGGGTATCAACAAAAACATTCCATTTCTCTCTTGATACCCCATTATATAACTTATCACATAACTGTTGGGTGATAAATTAAGTGTCATTGAATTTATACCAAAATATCTATTTAAAATTCTCTAATTTCATATAGAAAAGTTTCAATGTCCATTTTTGTTTTATAAGATTACCAATGGGAAAATGGAAAACATCTTTACAAATATATTCATTTTGAAAATATTAAAATTTAATAACATCATAAAATTCAATTACATCATAATTTTTTAAAATTATGTTTATCTATGCATTAAAAACATCATTTTTATGATAAATGAACATGCCTCTAATAATTATATGTAAATGGAAGGGTAATCGGCTATGCTGCAAGATGGCCCAGAATTTGGAACAATAATCCCATGACGCCATCTATAGGGACCCCGTAGTGGCCAAATGGGATAAATATCTTTAGATTACCTAGATTTTACACATATGAACTTTTCATATTTTTCTCCATAGTGTCATTATATCTATCGTTTATGAAAAAATAGTTAGTAGTAATAAAAATGAAATGACTTTATTAATATTAATATTTGTACCTATAACCATAACCCTCCAATATCCCCATGAAGAACATAGATTAGATACCAACTTTCTTGGTACCAAGGCTATTGAATGGGGATACATTGGCTAACCTACTAATGGGATGCAGATGGGGGTGTGAGAGGCGGGGCAAGGTCGAAAGTCGTGGGTGTCTCAGATGCTAATGATAGGGAGACAAATTGATCATTATCATTCAGTATGGTCGAGGGAATATCGACTAAGAGACAAATTCAATTAGTATAATGATTCATACATAGCATTCTTGATATTAAATCGAATAAAATTAACTTCAAAACATATATTGAAAAAAAATAATGCAGAAAAAATAGAAATGAATACATATGAAAAATACGAAAAAAATATATACATTGTTATGATAATGAATAACTTTATAAATAACAAAAATGGTCGATAAATGAATGGATGACTGCATATACAATCATTTTCACCTTCAATAAAGTAATTTTCCTATTCTATCATTACATTATCTACTTCATACACCCATTAAGGACTAATATTTTCAATATCCTGATGGGAAAATATGTTTTTTTTGTTTATAATATTCAATGTCAGAGGTCAAATAATCCACTTCAACACTCATATCATACAAGTCTAATTGGTTTTCATGAGTAATTACACTCCTCCCATCATCCATGAAATCATCCACCTAATATATAATTTTTTCTTATGGTGATAAGATACTTGGATCACGCAATTCATAGTAACCCACATCCATCAGGTGAGAGAAGTTCACAGAAGTAAATTCTAAGGAATCTCCATTAACACCCATGACAAAATCAACCCTATTTCACTTGAATAAAAACACATAAAAATTCCCATATAGTTTAATTCGATAATATCCATAAAATTTCCATTGTATCACACTATTACAAATGTAAATATATCAGTATGATATGTTTTCAAACCATCTTATCGATCGACTGTATGAAATTTAAAGCCATTAACATTGTAAGCATTAAACTTTATAGTTTTTTTAGAGGTCCTCAAGAAAGAAACATAAAATCATTTGAAAAAGTAGTGTGAGTATCATTATTTATGATCTAGAAAAATTTATATACATTATCATATTTAAAACATATATGTGTCAACCTAATAACCGTATTGTTTTTAGTATTTATAAACTTACACATTGTGAAAATAATTCTACAAGAACTTTGTTAAAAAAATTTGTTATATCTTTATCATTTCATTTTTGGCCTCTAATTCATCTTTTTGTTTGTATCCTCAACTCATCAATAAATGGCTCTATAATTTCACTATTCTGCATCACCTATCTATGTCCATATAATAATTTTAATTTTAGAAGTGTTACATTTGAGCTCGCCCAACTAATCGGCCTATAGGATGAATGATTTTGGATTTCCCAAGTAGTTGAGATTGATTTGATGTTTCATCAACACATATAACATGATTGAATATTATGTCAATATCATCTATCTATAGAAAAGGTAATAAAATCCTCTTCTAAATAGCCTTTTTAAATAGAGAATTTAGTTTGAAAATTATTTTTCATGTACAATCTCAATTTCCCAAGATATCTATAAAATAAAATAAAATAAAATAAATGTGTAGTTAATTAATTGCTATAAATTTTATAGTTAAATTAAAAATATATAAGTAAAGTACCTCTCAATTATATATATCGATAAATAATCTATAGGGCCTCCTTATATATCTTCGTTGACCAAATTCAAAGTTAAATGCATCATAATAGCAAAAAATGATGGAGGAATGATCATCTCAATGACATAATGTGTCAATAAAAATATCTCCTGATGGTTTTCAAGAACAAATTTTTGTAGAGTTTTCTCACATAGTTATTTAAATAATGTGAAAAACTGGAGTGAAACAACTACAACCTTTATAAGTAATAATGTTTACAGTGCCACTAGTAGATACTATTGTTACAAAATATGCGAAACCTGACTTTTCAATCCATGTAATGTATTCTTATTTAAGAAAAAACACCTTAAAATGTTACTTAAATACCCATCAGATACATTTAAATGTTTAAAATTTTATGGAATATAACTTAATCCCTATTTTTAATTATAAATTTTTTTATGAGCATACTTTCCAATCTCATCTGGCCAGAGATCACACATTTTGTTTACTTTTTGTATGTCAATTTTTGTATTAATATGGTCTTTTAATTTCCTTGTCCAATTAAGAAATGTGAAGATAAAATTATCACAAACATTCTTCTCAATATTCATAACAAAAAAATCATATTGCATCAATTTAAATTCATGATATTGATGTTTTATGAATATTGTTATTTTTTTCTAATGTTGTGTTTTGATTTCACTTGATGATTCACTTTGAACTCAATTCCCACTATGATGCGAATTATGTCCCTTACCAAATTTGGTTTTAACCTTTTGAAGTTGTTCCAATATACCAGTACCTTTTAAATACTTTATACGTGGTTTACAATAAATAGAATTAATTAATTTTGACATTTTCAACAAAAATATATAAGATTACTATAAAAATATTTAATGAAAATAGATGTTCCATTTTTTAGTGTGAGGTAGTAATTCAGGCTCAAAATCTAAGTCGCAAAAGGAAAATCAAAACCCATGTAAGTGTACCCAATAACTAAATTCCCATGTATAGGGAATTCACTATTTCTCCACATTATATAATCTTGCAATTTGAAAATTCTTCTAGAAGATGTATCATATGTCTCAACATCATTACTCCAAAAATATTATAATTATTCAATTAAAAGCTACAATTACTTATCAATATCATATCTAGGAATTTATTTTCATGGAATAATCATCAAAATGATAAAAGGTGTTTGTTTCTATTGGAATCCTCATATATTAATCATGTTTTAATGATCACAAATCTTATTACTATTCATTACTATCATTAATATTCACAAATCTTATTACTGTTAATTAATAAAACTATTATTTACAAATATTATGCATGATCAGTAATCTCACTTATCATACCAAACCTTTGTGTTTATGTTTCAAATTCTCTTACTTTCTAATCGTTAAGCTTAATTCATATTCTGTGTATTACTTTTTAAGTCTAAATATAGATATTTGCATAAGTATCAAGACACTGTTGTGATTGAAACAGTAGGACAGACTGTGTGCAAAACACAGTCCGAGTCAAATAGACACCATGAACAGAAACATTGAAGCAGACCTCGTGAAGGACAAACTGTGACTCAGACACTGTGATGGACACACGGTGACCTAGACACCATGAAGGAAAAACCGTGACTCAGACACCATGAAGGACACACCGTGACCTAGACACTGTGAAGGATTAACTGTGACTCAGACACTGTGAGCCACATACAGTGATCCATATACCGTGAAGTACATACCATGAAGAAGAAATAGTTTAAACAACAAATGGTGAAACCGTTTTTAACCATTTTTTCAATATTATTTAAATATTTCTAACGATCATACTTGATGTTTTTATTGAAATTAATGTTATATAATGATAGTTGTTGGCATGTCAAGAAACTGTACCTCGTACTTATGGAAATGGATTCATTCCTATTGCCGGTGCTCATGGAATAAAAATAAGTCTCAGTTGCAGTAAAAGAAATAAGTCGTCTTGATATACATTCTACAACACAAATGTATTGCTTTGTACTGAACTAAAGAACAATCATGATCACAACTGTGAAGAAGACATTGAACGATCCTCAAAGAAGTTTCAACACATGAATTCCTACACGACTGGAGGAACTATAGTTAAGAGAAATTCTTCAATCCTTTAGAACACCTGTTGAACTACGACACTCTTTTATTCAATAGAAAAACTAGAGAAGAACTCAGAAGCTATTTCTGCTGAATCCAACGAGTCCAGAGCTGCATTGATAATCACTAGAGCTTTCAAAAATCATATCTATTCTCTCTAAGTGATTTGTTTATTTACTTTCGAGCAGTGTGTTGTACTCTATATATCTTATACCCACACTATCTCATGCACTAAACTGGAGGATATCAAAATCCTCACTCAAAAACTCTTAACTCTTGTTTACCCAAGAAAACTATGGAAGAGGTCCTTGTGTGGTCTGGTCATTGTTTTTTCCAACAAAGAACTTTGGTAGAGGTCCCTGCATGGCCTGGACAGTTTTGTAAACTGTTGTTAACCCCGATCCATGGTGTGGATCAAATTTATATAAATTTGAGAGACTATGTCTCAGCTTGAGACTGAACCTCTTTTTATATCTGCTATGCATTTTTAGTTTAAGTTTAAAGTATAATACATATATCTTATATATTCCTCTGCTATTACTTTAAAATAAAACACCTTTTTAAAGTTACTTTGATAGTTAAATTAGCAAGTGTTTACAATTATTGTAAATCATTAGGTTAGTTTCAAAAGTTAGTTTAATCTGGTGGTTAAATTAATTGAGACCTAATAAATCATTGAGAAGCTATGTGAACATTTTCAATATGTATAAATTCACTACAGTTTAACTTGTGTTATAAATTGGGGGATTTTAAAAGAATATATTTTTAACAGAAATCTTAATTAAAACTCAATTCACCACCTCTTGAGTATCCACTCTGACCAACATTTGGTATTAGAGGTTGTTTTTATTTATACAAGTTTTCAAAACACTCTATTTTTCAACTGTGATTTTAGTTTCATCTTTAAAGACCTTATATTTCTTTTAGTTCTAAATTTTATCTCTTTAACTATACTTTATAAAATATAGCTATGGATAATTGACAAGAGGGTGCTACTACCAACAATCCACCTTTCATTAATGGTACAAACTATGCTCAGTGGAAATTGGAAATGAAAATTCATTTGGAAAGTATGGGTTTTGATATCTGGACTTCTATAGAATCTAAATATAAAATTCCCAAAACTGAAAGAAAAACGTGGGATGAACCTACTAATGTAGCATACAATAATTATTGTAAAGCTATGAATGCCATGTACTATGCTTTAAGAGAGGAGGAATTTAATAGAATATCTTCCTGTAAAACTGCTTATGAAATATGGGATACTTTGGGTGTTTCTCATGAAGGAACAACCAATGTTAATGAAATGAGATTAAATACCTATACATTTAAATATGATAATTTCAAAATGAAAACTCATGAACCTATTTCTAATATGTATCTCAGGTTCAATGAGATAGTCAATACAATGAATTCACTTGGAAAGGTTTTTCTAGCAAAGGAACAAATTATGAGGATACTGATATGTTTTCCAGATCGATGGAGAGGCACATCTGTTTCAATAAGAGAGTCATGTGACATTGTTGCTCTACCTATTAAAGAACTCATTGGTAAGCTTATGATGTATGAGGAAGAACTCAAGGTGAATAAAGAGGAAGATGATGAACCAAAAAGGAAATTAGTGGCTTTCAAGACTACTGCTTTAAAGAGAAAGGACAAAGAGAAAGTTTAAATACCAACTGACAGTTCAACAAGTAATAGTTCAGACTCTGATAGTGATGATGAAATAGATCAGATATCCAGAAGGTTTAAGAAATTTTATAGGGAGAATTTTTTTTCAGAAAATAAAATTACAAGGGAAAGTATGACAATATGAGACATTGGAAGAAGGACTGGAAAAAGCCAGATAAAAATGATGAAGTTGTCTTCTATGAATGTAAAATAAAATGTCACATTAAAGTAGACTTACCAAAGATAAAATTCATGAAGAAATATTATTACAAGGACAGTAAGTACAAGAAGGCTATGAAGGCTACCTGGAGTGCTTCTGAAGACAACACAAGTGAATCTGAAATGTCTGATTCTAAAAAGAATTGTGCCAACTTGTGTTTCATGACAAACACATCTGAGGTATCCTTAGATACTCCTGCTTTAAATTCCTATTATTCTGGAACTGAATCTGATTCGGATTTTGAAAAAATGACTAGTGGGGAATCATTGGAATATTGTAACATGCTAGAAGAAACATGAAATGAACTTATGGATAAATACAAATCATTAAAGAAACAATATTATCTCACTACAACTGTTAAAACTGAACTTACTATTGAAAAAGAGAAAAACGCTCAACTGTTAAAGGAAAACACTGAACTCATAATGTCAAATGAGCAACTTAGAAAGGAATTAGATGAATTCACAAATAGAAAAGACACTCTAACTCAAATTATTGGAATTAAAGTGGCACTAAAATATGCTACTCAAATTTGTTATCAACCTGGAAAAAGACAATTTATTAAAACTAAATTTACTCCCAAATTGGGACAAAATTCTGCTAGTTCAAGCTCTAGAAATTCATTTTCTTCAACTAGTTACTCACATAGTTATAGATAAAATATATCTTATCTTTCAAAATCTTTTTACTCAAATTATATGAGACCCATAAGACAAATTTGGATACCAAAATCATTGATTTCTAACCTATCTGGACCCAAGAAGATCTGGGTACCAAAATCATTTCCTATCTAAATCTATTTTGTAGGAAACCTATTTGAAGATTTCCCACAAGAAGACATGGTATTTGGACAGTGGATGTCCAAGAAATATGTCTGGGTATTACTCATGCTTCAAGAGCCTGATCACAGTTGATGGAGGCTATGTCACCTTTGGTGATAATTCTAAGGGAAAAATCATTGGCCTAGGCCAAATTGGTAACACTAACTCAGTTTTAATTTCTAAAGTTTTATTTGTTGATGGAATAAAATATAATCTATTAAGTATTTACCAATTTAGTGATAATGGTTTTACTGTGAAGTTTGAAAATTATTCTTGTAATGTTTTTAATTCTAATAATGTTTTAGTATTTTCTGCTTTGAGAAATGAGAATATTTATATTGTTGATCAGATCTCTTTATCTAAACAAAATATTACTTGTTTAAATTCATTTAATAAAAAGTCTTGGTTATGGAATATAATATTAGGACACTTCAATATACACTCAATTGGAAAACTGACTAGGAAGAACTCAGTTAGAGACTAACAAACTAATGTTTCCAAATGAAAAATTTTGTAATCCCTGTCAAAAGGGAAAACAACACAAAATCTCTTTCAAATCAAATAAAGAAGATTCAACTCTCAACCTCTCGAGTTTGTTCACATGGACCTATTTGGAACTTCTAGTGTTTCTAATTTAAATTGGATGAACTATTTCTATGTCTTAGTAGATGACTTTTCTAGACATACCGGGGTATACTTATTAGCTCACAAAAGTGAATCTTGTACTTATTTTGTTAAATATTCCAAGTCTATAGAAAACCTTAGTGGCCTTAAGATGAAGACCTTTAGAAGTGATCATGGTCGCAAGTTTGAAAATCATGAATTTGAATCTTATTTCTCACACAATGGCTATAGTCACAACTTCTATGACCCTTGGACACCTCTACAGAACGGTGTAGTAGAAAGAAGAAATAGAACCCTTCAACAAATTGCTATAACCATGCTTAATAAATATGGCCTGCTTATTTATTTTTGGGCTGAGGGTGTGAATACATCGTGTTATATTATTAATAGAGTCTTGATAAGACATTTTATCAAGAAGACCCCATATGAGTTATGGAACAATAGAAATCCCAATGTTAGTAACTTTAGAGTCTTTGGCTGTAATGTTTCTATTCTTAATAAAAATGATAATCTTTAACAGTTTTCTTCTAATAGTGATGAAAGAATTTTTCTCGGTTATTATTTAACTAGAAAAGCCTATAGATTCATTAATAAAAGAAGAAAATGTATGGAAGAATCTATTCACATGAAATTTGATGAAACTGATCCACAAGTGCCCAAGATATCTCATGAAAATTTTGGAGAAGATTAATCTATTCGGTACCTTAATGATAAAATCAATGAACCAACTGTAAAGAATACCAGTTCTGGAAATATTTCAGAATCTGCTCTTAATGAACCTGAACTTATATATGAACATGAAATTTCTAGTCCTACCATTACAAGATCAACTATAATTCTAAAGAATCATCCTTTAGATGTTGTTGTTGGTAATCTTGATAGAGGGACACAGACTAGAGCTTCTCTTAGAAATCAGATTGAACATCAAGCCTTCTTGTCACAACATTAACGTAAAAACATTGATGATGCTATTAATGATGAATTTTGGGTAATTTCTATGCAAGAATAACTCAATCAGTTTGATAGAAATAATGTTTGTAAACTATTAGAAAGACCTAAGGACAAATTCACCATAGTCACTAAATGGGTGTTTAGAAATAAAGTATATGAATATGGAAATATAGTTAAAAACAAGGCAAGATTAGTTGCACAAGGCTATATTCAAGAGAAAGGAATTGACTATGAGGAGACTTTTTCTCCAGTATCCTGATTATAATCCATTAGGATTTTAGTTGCTTGTGATGCACATCTAAATTTCAAACTATATCAAATGGATGTCAAGAGTCCATTCTTATATGGATATATTGCTGAGGATGTCTTTCTAGATCAAACAACTGGATTTTCAAAACCACATTTTCCAAATCATATTTTCAAATTATCAAAATCTTTATATTGTTTAAAACAAGCTCCAAGATCTTGTTAATATAGATTAAGTACATTTCTAATTTCCAAAGGTTTTGCAAAAGGTATAGCTGATCCTACTATTTTTATAGAACAAAATTATAAAGATGTTTTAGTTGTAGAAATTTATGTAGATGATATTATTTTTGGATCTTCAAAAACTACATTATGTACTGATTTTTCTAAAATGATGCAAAAAAAATTTAAAATGAGTTTAATTGGTGAACACAAATTCTTTCTTGGATTTTAAATCATTCTAAATGAGGATGGAATTATTTTTACTCAATGTAAATATACTAGATATATTTTAAAACGTTTTGGATTGGATATCACTAAAAGTAGTGACACTCCTATGAGTACCACCTGTATGTTGGATATTGGTGAGGATAGTAAATCTGTTGATCAAACCACATGTAGAGGAATGATTGGAAGTCTACTCTACTTGATTGCTTGTCATCCTGATATTATGTTTTGTGTGTGTATGTGTGCTCGTTTTCAAGAAAACCCTAAAGAGTCACATTTAAATGCTATAAGGATAATTTTCAAATACCTCAAGCATACTCACAATTTAGAACTGTTCTATCCCAAAGGAAAATCATTTGAAATAGTTAGTTATTCTGATGCTGATTTTATTGGATGTAAGTTAGATAGAAAAAGCACCTTTGGAACATGTCACCTTTTAAGAAAGTCACTAGTATTATGGTGTAGTAACAAAAAAATTTCTGTTGCATTATCTACTACAGAAGCTGAATACATAGGTGCTGGAAGTTGTTGTGCACAAATTTTGTGGATGAAACACACATTACTAGACTATGGATGTCAATTCAGACATGTACCAATAAATCGTGATAACACAAGTGCTATTAACATTTCAAAGAATCATGTTTCACATTCTTGGACAAAACATATTTATGTAAGACATCACTTTTTTGAGGGATCATTACCAAAAAGGTGATATCACTTTAGAATTTATTGGTACTGAATATCTACTTGCTGATATATTCACTAAACTATTAAATAATAAGAGATTAGACTACATCATAGATGATTATGGTATGATTAATTATAAATAGATATCTTAATGATCTTAATGTTTGTTACCTTACTGGATTTTACATTATGGTTTCATGGTCACTGTTTTACAGTTACTTTTTTATGCTTACTATCTCACCGTTAACACATTGTGTTCATGGTCTGTCACTTAAATGTCTCACTATGACAGAACAGTTCACTCACTGTCTCACCATTACTGCACAAAATGGTTACTGTCTCACTGTGATGACCACCAACTGTCTCACCATGATGACTATTTTTCATCACACCATAATTCCTACTCATGGTCTCATTGTGAAGATTATTTATGCATTTATTTTTAACCTGTATCGCAGTTTTTTTATTTCACCGCTATTTGATTTCCTGAGTTTTTGTTTTTATGACGTTTGACAATCCCAAATGATAAAACATAAATGTTTCACTCGATCTCTCACCTGATCTCTCACCCGAACTCTATCCTTCTCTCTCTCTTGAACCTTCTTTACCTTGTGAACCTCTTCCTCTCTATCACCCAAACCTTTAGTGGATTCCAAGGTTGAAGCTTTCGTCTTCATCTACTCCTAAGAAGCACAGTTCCAAGAATAAGAAGATAGATCCAAGGATAGCTCCTGAAGGTCCTCTAAATCTGAATCTTGTAAGTGGTACTGTAGTACCTAGAAAAGTGATTTTCCTTGAGTGGCTGTTGTCTATCAAGTCTTTAGTCCTAAAAATCTCAATAGAAGATGGATGGATCGGATGGTTCTCTAGAAAAGATATATCTGAGGTTGGTATCTCAGTTTTACCAATATGTAATGTTTTATTTTGTTGCTGGAGAAAGCTATATGGTAAAAAGCTGGATAGATGGTCAAAAGTGTTCATTCTCTTCAAGGTTGTGGGATGCATGTCTGAGGATTCCTCATGAAGGAATTTCTAATAATTACCAAAGAGACCCTCCTCCAACAACTGACATCTTCGATCTGGAAAATGACTTGGAAACCATAATCGGTAATAGCACCAAGAGAAGGGCCATTACAGCTGAATTGGATGGAGAGAAAAGACTACTATTCAAATTTGTTTAGAATTTGATTAGTCCAAGAAAATGAGATTTTGCTGTGATGACGTATCGGGATGTGTTCCTGATTCACCTATTGAAGAATGGACATAAGATCAATCTTTGCAAGTATGTCATTAACCATATATGTGAGCTGATTAAAGTCACTTCCAAATCCACCTTATTGTTTTACTCAAGGATAATTTCATCCATGCTAGTTGAAAAAGGAGTTGTTGGACCAAATGAAGACAATCTCAAGGATTTTTATTTCTATTTATCCAAGCCTATAATCAGAAGGATGAGAATTAACTGGAACCCCAAGATGAAGAAATGGGTTGAGGATAATGATCATTTGAATAAGAAGTACAGTCCTGTTGATTATCCAAGAAGGGAAAAGAATGTTACTGATCCTGGTTTGGAACAAGATGAAGTGGCTGAATACACAGAAGCTGAAGAAGAAGAGGAAGTGGCAGCTAATGTACCAATTAGAGAAGAAGCTTAAATACCTCCAATGGAAGCAGGTCCTGTTGAAAAATAAAGGACTATTTTCCCTGCTGTTGTCCCTGCTGAAATACCTCAAAGAGAGGAAGTTATAGTTGAAAAGGAAAGGACTGTAGATCCTTCAGTTGTTCCTAGTGAGGAAGAAGTTCCTGCATCTAGAGAAGTTGATAATATGAATATCCAATCTGAGGATTTAAGAGAATCTATAGTAACAGAATCAGAGAAAAAAGCCATGGAAGAGTCTGCTGGTGTAGAAGAACTCCCTGTTGAAAAGCAATCCAATCTGAAAGCACTTCATGTGGAACAGTTGGTTCCTGATATAATTCCCTCCACTGATGAGAGGATGGAAATATCATTTCAGATGGAAAGGAGTGAATTTACGGAAGAGATTAGAGCTGATCCGGTGTATCTTGATCATGTTACTGAGCCTATAATCTCAGAAAATGAAGCACAATTTCAGGGGGAGGAACATCAAAATATTGAGACTAGTCCAGATGAGTCTGACGAATCTGAATCTGAATCTGAACCTCGTGATGAGTCATACTCTGGGTACACTCTATATGTTTTCCCAAGCTTTTATTATGTGATTGAGTCACAACATGTGACTAAAACTCGAATGGATCTCTCTTCGGTGTTTCAACAGAAGTCAGTAGCTCACCTAGAACTAGATCCAGAACCAGAGCCCCAACCTGTACCTCTTCCTACTCCCTCACCTATTAAACAATCTTTTGTAACTAAATATGATCTGAAAGACTTTAGAAAGACTCTTTTAGCTTGTGTTGATACGATTATATCCTCTCAACCTTGTCCAGTGACTTAACTGAGTCAGGAAGATGCATCGATTCTCTTGGAAAATATTATTCTGCATATTCAACCAAGGATGATCCAAGAAATTCAAGATATAAGAGTTGAAAATAAGCTGATGAGTGCTGATGTTGCAAACCTGAAAAGTATGGTAGCAGACTTGTAGAATGAGTTGTCCTTGAGATCAGAGCCTGCTCTTGTTTCTGCCCATGAACCTGTTGCTGCTTCTCCTGTACCACCTGATTCAACCCTTGCTAGAGAGATTGTGTCTCAAGCGCATCCATATCTACTTTCTATTGATGAGAAGATTGGAACAAGACACACTAAAATACTAGAACGCGTGAGAGTGCTTGTGGAAAATCTGAATAAACTCACATATGAGTACACTGGATGACTGTAAAAAGTATTTAAATAGCTCAAAGTTATATCCATAGCTGTAAAAGGTTCTCCTGCTTCTAGTCAACGTTTTGTTCCTCCTTTGGATGATTCTCTGCTAAGATCCATAATCAAGGATGAACTTCAGAATGCCTTATGTGGCTTGGATATGTATTCTTTGTTAGAATTGGTTGAGAACAGTGAGCGAGCATTAGACTTGATTAGAATTCATTCAATGATTTCCAATGATGCTCAACACGATATCACCATGAAGATTGATTTCTATCCCAACCAAATTTTCTCTCAATGTGATATGACAGATCACTTTAGATATCTTGTGGAGAATTTGAGAATCCCTCCTGTGACTCAACCTTTTAAAGCTCAAGTTCAAAATCTAACATAGTTCGCCAGATTGTTGGAAAATGTTTTTGGAGAATAAGGAAGATTTCGAGAAGTCAATACAATATGGTGGAAAATCATTACTGATTTCATAAATATTTTAAATCCGTATCTTCATGTGCAGAGTACTGCTATTATTGCTTCAGCTGCTATACCTCTCTGACTTGGTCTACCTGCCTTAGCCTCAACTGTCATGTCAGTCAGTCAAGCCCTTTCTCAGATCCGGCCAGTCATTTTTGAATAACCATAGACTAGATCTTCTACTACACCATCTTTGTCTCCCTCCATTTTTGTAGGTCTACCTTTACCATCATTGTCTACTACCTCCATGCCCTCTTCTACATCAGCTCCATCGCCTGCAGCTGGTAAAGGAAAGTAAAAGGCTGATCCCTGAAGAGTCAAGTGACTACTTTCTTTTTGATGGGGATGTTTTTGATTTTCAACTTATTTTGAATCATGTATTCTGAACATCTTTAAATAACAACTGCATTGTTTCTCTCCATTCTCTATACTTTTGGATAATCCCAAAAGGGGGAGAAAAAGTATGAATTTTAAAACTTATTTTATTTATTGTTATTCTATATAATTGCATCTCATTTATCTCTTATCTATATATGATTTGTGATCAGCAAAAAGAGAGAGATTGTTGGAATCCTCATTTATTAATCATGTGTTAATGACCACAAATCTTATTATTGTTCATTACTCTCATTAATATTCACAAATCATATTACTATTAATTAATCTCACTATTATTTAAAAATCTTATTCATGATCACTAATCTCACTTATCTTATCAAACCATTGTGTTTATGTTTCAAATTCTCTTACTTTCTAATGGTTATGCTTAATTCATATTCTGTGTATTACTATTTATGTCTAAATACAGATATTTTCATATGTATCAAGACAATGTGTTAAATTCAAATATAATTAATCAAATGAATCAATGAGTGTGAATCTCTTTGATTTCTCATTAACTGACAATTGTTATTATATATATAATGACACTTAATTTTCTTAGTGGTTTTCTATGACATGAATAATTTTTTCAATCAAAGACTTCATGGAATGTAACACAAAACCACATTAGGTGTTTTCCATATGTTCTTCTAGAATTTATTATGTTGATTTAGATTTCCAACATCACTCATTGGAGGTCATTTAAATTAATAATATTTGTTGAAATCCTATCTACTTTAATGTTATCCTGAATAAATTATAAAATCATTGGGAAACACATGTATTTATTTATAATTCAGACCAAGTTTGTTTACAACGTTTTATATATCATTAAAATTTTTAGGGATCTTTTTATAGTAAATGAATCATGAAACAATTCCAATATCACAGACATCCCCTTACTTATAATTCTATACATGCATTTGATATGGTATAACTTTAGCAGAGAAGAAATTTTTTAATATTTCAAACATCCACTATAAAAATATTAATTTCCATCATCAACTAAACCATGAAATGAATCTATCGGATCAATGATGTTTTCTATTACATTAGTCTTCATATAATTAAGAGTAGTATCCAATGATTTGTTATACATTCGATCTGGTTGTCTTATAGTCTCAAAAAATTACTTGTTATGTTGATATCTGTAACACCCTCAGCATGTTATTTAGATCTTTATTTATGTTTCTATGTTTCCTTTCAATGTATAATGCATGATTTATTTGGTTATCATTTCATTTTCCATTGTCGATGATGATCAGATCTGATTTGGTCGATTGGCATTAGTGCCCAATGTTTCTATAATGTTAGATTCTCTATACCAAATCCAACACAAAAATTGAGCAGTGAAATGCATCATTATCTAGTGTACATAAACTTCATCTCTCATCAACCAACTACTAAATTTATATTTAGGACAATGTAATCTTATTCTCCCATCAACAGATCGATTAAAAATTGAAAAATCTAAGAACACCTCCACACCCTTAGCTTAATGTGGTGTGTTCTTTATTAATGTTATCCATCTTTTATCCATATATATCACAATGTTCTTACACATTTTTGAAAAAATTAAACAACATAACAATTACTAAATAGGAAAAGTGATAAATGGACGTGAAAAAACCACATCCCATGTATTTATAAGAAGATTCATATAAGAAGATTCATACGGTTACTAGAGGGTATGTCACATAATGATTATTTGTCATTGCTAGTGGTTGAGGACCTCATAAATAAATCAATTATATTTTCTAGGTTAATATATTATTTTTTTAGTAATCATTAAATTTTTTATAATGTTACTAGATGATATTCTACTACATTTTTATTATTAAAATATGAACATATAATTTTATAATAACATAATACTTATTAAATTTTTATTTTTTTATATTTAATTCTCTAAGAATTACCTGTATACATATTAAAAGTTAAGCATCATTAATATAGGATTGATGATGAAATTTAGATGCGTATATAAACTTATTCTTGAAATTAATTTGTAAACCGATAAGTTCTCCAAATATCCTAAATTAACATCTCCAATAGAATTAAGAAGACCTTAAATTTACATGATAGAATGAAATTGCACCAAAAATTACATTACATCATTAATATCTCCAATATCAAAAATAAAAAACAATCTCACATCAAAACAATATAAAACATCACCTTTAGTTGAAGCTACTAACCTATAAAACTAAAAAAGATTTTACTTTAAACCACCATCTAAACAACAATGAATCAAAATCAATATAAAACAATTATAACTTCTTATAAGTCATTATAATCTCATATCTCTAATACCAAATCTCATTATTTAATAATATCAATGTATATAATAACTTATTTAATTATGATATTTATAATAACCTTATAAATGATAAATTACCATGGTAATGAAAAAAATATTGAAATTTTTTTTACCTTGAAAAAAATTAATAAATTCAAGTTTTAACTCATGTAATATAGAAAGTAACATAATATCACTCATATCCCACACCCCCAAACTAGCTTATAACTTCTCAAGAGGAAAATAAATGTCAATACTATTTGAGGGAAAATTGTGTTATACCTTGATACATAGATATTATCAAGAATTGAAATTCCAATAGTGAATTATTAATACATGATTTCTCAGTATTATTGAAGGTTAAATTAATATAAAAGATGGATATGATGTTTCTTAGGATCAGGTCTTGGGATGATGACTTCACCAATTAAAAATCAACTATAGGTACTATGATCATCAAAAAAATGATAAACCGCATCTCTAAAATTACAATTGAATATTCGACCTAAAAATATAATAAATTGAATAAAAAATTAATATTTTTTATTCCTAATCATATCCATGATTTTTTTGGAATACTTTAATTATCGATTCTAGTCCTTGTCATGTGGGAAAATATATAAAAATCATTTCTTGACTACTGTATGATATATGTACCCATAAATGTTTACTATGTAATAAAATATTTAACTGCTCATGGATGTTAATATAAATTTATTTTTTGAATAATAATGTGTCACCCACCACAACCAATGTCTGTATTATTACTCAATATATATATCTATAATACATTATAAACTACATATAAACCAAAATCCCTATATTAATGACAATTTATTAATAACTTATGAAGTTAAATCAAATGAATTCACTTAAACATACCTAAAGAAAAATAATAATTTTTATGTCACAAAAAATATGAAATTTTATTATGGTTATAGGAATGTACTATATTAACTGAGATTTATTAACAAGATAAATATTACATGTAAATTAATAATGTGTATAAAATTAATAAAAAACAATTAAATATTCACAATTAGTCATATGAAGAATTAAAGAACCAAATAAATTATTTATCAATTTATTAAAAAATTATTTTCAATTCCAACCGAGGGCATACCATTTATAAAACTTTTAATTAAAATCATGTAATAATATAAATAAAAATAAGTTAAAATAAAGAACTATTGAAATTTCATACAAAAAGTTTATAGAAAACATTGTTTTTGAAGTTATAAAATATCTTTGATAAATATTCCTTTAATAATTATAAAATAAAAATTTATTCCTTTTTAAAGTATTGGAAACCATTTAGGAAACATGGTATTTTGGTAATCTGATTATATAGGTGAATATGTTTGAGGCCAATTATCCATTAAACCATCTATGAGCTCATCCTTATCCTGGAGAAACATGACCCTTTCAAATAATTTATAAAACAATATTTATAATTTAACTAATTTAAATAACCAAATTCCATAAAAAGAGTAACAAAAACTAATGGAATTCATGAAGAAACTCAAAAATTAATCTAGATACCATAAATAGAAAAACTCCTAAATTACATTAAATAAAAGATCTTCAATTTAAAAAAAATGAAAATACCTAGGAGGTACACCAACAGAAAACATCACATGTGGGGGAAGGGGCAAGGACGACAAGAAAGGGTCAAAGATGAGGGGACCAGTAATGGGGCATTGCATAGGGGGAGAAACAATAATGATGGATTGGGGAGACACAGATCAATGGATTTGGATCAGGATCTAGGGGTATCAGGGGTGGGGGTGAGGGGGATTAATCATCTTTGGATCAGGAAGGTGTGTTATTGGTGGAAGGGGTTTCAGTGACTCATGATCAGAATCAATTGTCTGTGGGGGAATGTGGTGTCAACGACTCGAGATGTGGATAGGAAGTGAGGGGATAGGGATTGGGTGATAGTGGGTATTAGGGGTGGGGTGTCATGTTCAAGGTTTGTTAGGTGGGTTTGGGAAGAAGTATCATATTTTAAAAAAAGGTAACTGTTTTAGTGGTGGTTTTAAAAAACCACAGTAAAAAACAGCTACTAATTTCTAATTTTAGTTTAGTGACCCAACAAGAAATGAACTAATTAAATATTTTATCATAATAGTAAAAATAGAATTATTTATTTATTTATAAGGTATTAAAAATAGAACATGTCCTTAGGAAATTAAATAATTTTTTAATTCTTATTTAAAATTATTTAATGGAATTACCAGGAGTATCATGACTCATTGCTAGGGTTTCTTATCTCACTTTTAATTCCATGTGAAATATGCCATATTCACCTATTTTTTAATATATGGTTTATAGAATATCAATTATACATATAATATCAAGAATACTTGATAAATAATTGTATATTATGTTTCAATTTGTATTAATTTATTAAAGGGTATTGATTTGATTATTATCATGTGGCAACGAGTTTCATAGCTCACTTTCCTTTCATTTTGTTATAAAAAAATCTTTATTGACATTTTTATGATATGAGTATTTGTGAATTTATATATAAAATTATTTATTAAGTATTTTAACTGGATTCATATGGATTTACATTTGTTTCACATTAAATATCCATTTATTAACTCTTAATTCAGTGATATGATCTTTATATGGGCTAAACGTCCCAAATTCTACTCTTTGGATACATTTTTACAATATGAACATTTCTTATTTATGTGTTTTATACATTAAAATTTTTATATGTTATATCATGAATATACCTATTTTGATGACATTTATATTTTCATTTAAATTTATTTTTTTGTATTAAAATTAAAAAGTTACTAATGTTGAAAAGTATTTATATTATAAAATCATTTTCTTAGGGATATTTTATGTTCATTTTTTAATTAGAGGAAAAAATATGATATTAATTTCTTTAACCCCATCTTATTTATTCAACTATGGTAGTGAATTTGGTTAAATTTTTAAATTTATATTTCCTCTATTTTGATTTAACAAGCATAAATAAAATCCTTTGTAAGTGATACTATTCTTGTATTATTATGAGATCAAGTATATTTTTCTTCAATAACCATGATTTCAATATAATTTTAAAAATATCATGTCCAAAATAAATGACTTTCTCTATATATTTAAAAAATATGTTATCTTATATTATATGTTTTTGAAAGTAAATTATTTTAATGTCATCTGAATGAGTTACTTTTTACTACCTTTTACAAAATGTTCGTAAAATATTGTTTATTTTTTACATTTAGAAAATGATTGGTTTTTACATAAATCATGATGATTTTTATATTTGATCATTCTTTTATATGTTTCAATATTTTTTTTAAAGAAATTGATAATTGTTTTTTTAAATTATTAGTTTTAAAAAGTATATTTCACAAATGAAAAAAATTATTTTTATAAAAAAATGTTATAAATATTTTTAATTGTATTTACATTCATAAATATTAACAACCATTTTTTGTTAATTTTTATCCAATAGAGAAACTTTGTAATGATAAAAATATTCTCTCTTTTTATGGATGGATTAATATTAATTCAATTATATATTTATGAAACCCATTTATTTGACATTAGTTAATCATGTTTCAAAGAGACTGTTATTTGAGCCATTTATATTCGATGGGTTAATCATGTTCCAATGAAATTGTTATGGAAATTTTTCCTTTTCCACAGGTTAATAATGTTTTGACATGATTTTTATAGAACATGTTTATTTTCTATGGTTTAATAATGAATCAATGAGTTTTTTATTAGACTAATTTCTTTGCTATGGGTAAATCACATTTCAAATAAAATTTCATAGAAACCATTTATTTTCTATACGTTAATCATGTTTCAAAGATATTTGTTTGGAACCCATCACATTTACATGGTTTAAACATGTTCTAAAAATAATAATGGTTGTTGCCATGTTTTTATGATAAATAGAATCTGTTGTGTACATTATTCATGATACAGATCATAAAAATTATTATTAATAATGGGTGGTTACCTTTTAATTTATGAAATGATTGTTCTATTATAAACCATGGGATGGTGATTATTTTATTAATCAAGGATTTTTGTTACAATATTTACCTTGGATGGTTGGTTCTGTGATAAACCAAGGATAACAGGCTCCATTATATCCCCCCAATGCTTGGTGTACTATATGAATGGAAGTTATATATATAGATATTAGTTAATTCATGTGTAAGTCGTTATGTAAAGATAATGTTCCAAGACTCAAATTATTTTTCATTATGCATGCCAAGGTTATAAATGTTTCTTGGGATCAAGATTGTATCATATGGACCATGTTTATTTATTATAAATAAATATTCCTTTGTGAATGCCTCATTACATGTTTTCATATTTGAGGATAAATGTATTGATGGGAATGAATATTCTTATGTTATACTCATGTGCGTTGATTATGTTATAACACTATTATTCTGTTTTTTAGGCTCCATAATGAACTTAAATTGTCAATTCATACAGTTACAATTACAATGAAATTGATATCACTCTACTTATGTTTCATCTTCCCCAAATTATAATGATTTAATTTGAGAACAATTATATATATAATTGTCTAATATGGATGATTATGATGACCTAATATGAATAATGAAAATATTTTTATAGTGAGGTATTACGTTAATCATTATAAACTATTTTATTATACATCCATGATTTTAATTTTTTGTATCGATCCTCTAAAACTCTGAACCTAAAAGATTCTTTAGAATGGAAGTGACCCAATATTTCGTTTTGACGATTTATGTTTTGGATGGTGTTCATATTTTTTGCATTGGATCAAGGTCTGTGTGTTCCGGTTTTTTATAATGAATTTTTTTAGAATATTCTAGCATACATATGAATGTATTTTTGTATATTTGATTAGTGGTCCCTGGATTATTTAATCCTTACATTCATTATGTATAGATTACGGTTAATGAGCTTAAATAGTACATGGTAGGTTATCCCATGGTTAAGAAAGACGGTAAACGAGAGGTGATACCTTGCCCTAAAAATAGTATATTGGAGATTATCTCGTCAATGAAGATAGTACATGGTGGTTCATCCCTATCTTAACATTTTATGGATGTCCTTCTGGGTATCCATGACATAATATTTACTTGATTATTATTATGGAACCTATTATTCCACTCCTTTGTGACATGATCTTATACCAATGTTATGTTCTATATGCACTTATTCATTGATACCATTATTATTCATATCATATAAAATAAAATGATTTAATTTTGACTCAATATTATGATCTGTGATATTCAGGGTATGGTTTTAACATGTTAATATAATTTTCTAATACCCTTATCCTCGTTTCATTCTTATTTGGTTTTTAATATATCCCTTGTTTACCCTAACTGAGCATCCAGGCTCACCCTTTCATATATTTCTTTTACCATGTTTATGATTAATGGGTTTATGTTTGATATCTATAGTAAGGGTTCTAGTTATGAAGAAATATGTGTGATATGATGTATATATTTTATGGATAAGGTTTTTATGTATCCAATTTTACAATGACACTAAACCTATATGAGTCTGGCATGGTTCACAATGTTATTTAATGACTAATCAGTTCATAAAATGTAATATTAATGTATGAAATGTATGGGTCACTATAATTTGGTCTAAATTGTGGAAACTAGTATGTGAGAGTGTGTGTCAAGAATTTATTATGAAAATTTCAATGATTCGAAACAAGAATTAAATATAAAAATGAACTACCATAGAGAATGAATAAAAAACTAATAGTGATGTATGTGTGATTAGTATGAATATATTTACTGTGTTAATATAGGTTAAATAATCATTCAAATTAAAAGACTAGATTCTTTATATTACACCATGTATTTTTTTAAGAAAAAATTATTGGTTTATCTAATTGATACGATGTTGTTTTTGTAAAAATGTAGTCTATCCTGATGAATTATACATATATATAAGAAATAGATTCATCAATAATTAATATGGATGTTAGCTATATACATTTAAAAAAAATACTATTATAGGGAAAATCACTGTATAAGGAATGATATTTAATACTCTTATTATGTGTAATTGATGTTCACTAGAGGAGGTGTTGATAACAAAAAACATTTCAAGATAACAAGTGAAAGTATGATTCTGATAATAAAATATTTAAATGACATTGAAATTAGAGTATTATGAAGAAATTGTTCATAATATTGTGCTATTTTTATATAGAAAGAGATTTATAGATATACTATATTATTGAACTTTATTTTTTTCATAGTTTAATTTAATTTTTGAGACATTATTTGAAATTCATATAACATATTAAGTATATAATTTTTATTTTTAGTTGATTTAAAATGGAAGAATTTTGGACATTGGTTACATAAATTTTTAATGGGGCCATGTCATGGAAGGTTTAATATGGATAAATAGTATATTTTATTTTATTTAAGAGGTGTATTGGGTGCATACACTGTAAATATATATATATATATATATATATATATCTCACATATGCAGTCTTGATGATGTGATACTATAAGATTTCTGAGTCCGTCAATGGATATGCATCTAGTCAGAATAATTATAATTCAACAATAAATCAATTTATGTATTGATTATGGTCTTTTGTACATTAAAACTGATAGATAATGTCTTGTTTGTTTTATTAATACTGATTTGAATTGTTAAAAAATAATTAAATTTTCATAAAAGAAGATTCGTTTCCCATGGGTTTTAAATATATACCATGGACATGTAGGAACAAGAGATTTTGTCATTATATACCAAAAATATGGATATATTTATTCTTTGAATTTCAATACATTCCTGTCAAAGATGGGGAAACAAAATATTGATTTATGTAATATATTTGGGCTTCTAGTATTTTCATTTGATAAAAGTAATTATACCAACGTGAAAAATAAATCTAATGAAAAATAATATGATAAATCAAAAAGATATTAAATATCATTTCATCGATTAAGATTTAATTAACAGTCTTATAAATCTTTAATACATTCCCTTTAGTGATCAAGTTGATAGTATCTTAAAAAAAGACCATCCAACGCATTTGAATGGAGTATGTTAAAACATAGGGTTTAACCACGAATGATTCCAAATATATTGATTTAATCATTATAACTCTTATTAATATCAAGGTTTATAAGTTAATTTTTAATATGTTAAAGTATTATTAGTTGGAGATGTGTACAATAAGGGTAAGAAATATTTAGTGATTAATGTAATAATTTTAACTCCTAAATTATATATCGTTATTACCAAAAATTAAATTCTTCTCATTGGATTATTTTTTAGTTTTTAGTTTTTACTATTGTTCTTATTTAAATTTTTTTAATAAGGGGTACTAATTTATAGTGGGATTTTAAAAATTGTACTGGAATATTCATTGATGGACGATACATAAATAAATGGTTTATGTTTCTAATAAGTTTTATGGAGGTGAATGTTGGATCCCCTTTGGTTATGGCTCTAAATTTAGTTATCTATTATATAAACATATTTTAGTATGATTGAATAGTAAATGTGTTAAATCTAATGGAAATGCTATAAAAGTGTGAAAATAATGGGAATAACAGATTTACAAAATGTGACAATTTTCATTATATGGATAATACTGATTGAAATACACAATAACATATCGTAATGATATTACCCTATAATAGAAATAAGTTAAAAGATGGATTTATATTAGATCATCAATATAATATTGTCAAAAATTAATCTTTATGTTATGAATAAATATTATCATTGTATTTAGAAGAATAATAAAAAAAATCAAGCATAAATAACCCTATAAAATAAATATATTGAATATTTTATATATAACTTTACTTTGTGGGTAGTATTTTTAATTGAAAATAAGTTTTTTATTTCTTGAAAATAATGAGATGTGGCTTATTTAAAATATTTATAAAGTACTATAAATGGATACCTTTTAATTTTAAATATTAAAAAGGTATTTAATACTACCTACATTTGTACAACATGAGATAAGATGAATGAAATTTTTCACTCATAGTAATACTAATTTAAATGGGGATGATATTATTATATTCACAGTTATTTTTACAAGTTATTTTAATTTTTTTTATAGAATGATGTCTATGTCCCCCATTACATGAATATTCCAATATTATCAATTTAAACCTATTTATTTATAATGTTTACAAGATTTTTTTAGGAATAGTCATGAAATAATTCAATAATTATGATTTTCTTTCCTTTAAAAAGTGTTTAAATTCACACAGACTTGTCATTCAGAAGAGTTCCATATCAGGTATTCAATGGAGAATGAAATAAATTTAGGGTATTTAGGAGAAGACAATGGGGATAAATGTATGACCAAAATAATAAATATCTTCATTATTTTTTATTTCATGGGAAATATAATATGGATAAAGGATACAAATATTATGGTAGGGTGATTACTATTAAAACATTTAAAATTAAACTTGTAGATATGATATATAAAATGGATTAATAATAGTGAGTTTAATATTGAGACGATGAATAGATGACATTACAATAAATCGTGATGGGAATAAAATAGATAAAATTTATATTTATACATTTATTGATTAAAATATTCCCTGATGTTATTATTTATATAATTTACACATATATATATTATAATAATGTTGTGATTTAAACATTAATAAAGAGATCGAGACATTTTAATGTGGATTGATAGTGAGTCTTCCCACATTATTCTATTTTTAATTTGATATATTTATGTAAAATATTATTTGATCAGAGTTACTCCTTAAACATTTTTCATATCCTTCAAAGGGTAATCTAAAAAAATATGAATACTTAGATTTCAAAAAAATAATAATTAATTACTCATTGAATGTTTGGTAAATTAGTGAATCAATTTGTTTTACATTACACTATCGATTGACCTTCATTGGTAGTTACAGATATCAAGATAATTTATTTTGTAGTTTATTTTCTCTTCTGTAATAAATATTAATGACTTCATTCACTATATTAAAGTATCAAATACACCAAACAACATATAAACTATGGTAATAGTGAATTTACAAGGTTATTTAATAAATATGTGCTTTTATGTCCTTTGCATGATATGATAAACATGATATCAAAATATTCCCCAATAATTGTGGATATAATTAGTTGGGTTCATCTGTGGTATATGGTAATATAGAAAATTCTCCCAAATATTGTAACATAATCCAAAATAATCATAAAAATAACATTCAAATATATAGTTGAAAAATTAATTAATTTCCTCAAAGGAAAATTAATTATCTATCAATGATTGTTAATTCATCTACACTTATTCGCCTAGAAATTTAATAATCAAACAATTATAGAACACAACATTTTACTACCCAATATCATTTTTACTTCATTAGTGGGATTCCTTTATGATATATAATTCCAGAAAATTTTTATCATTGATAATAAACAAAGAGAATAACATTACATACTGAAAAACACTTCATTATCTCCATGTGTATTTTTAAAATTCATATATATGTTTTTAATGATCAATAAAAGATTTTATTAATATATATTTCACATAATTTTACTTTTTTGGAACCATGACATTATTATTCCTCCATTAAACTACAATAAATTAATCAAACACTCCATAATACACCAAATTATACTATTATATCCCTAAATCATCAAAAATGTTAATTTAATCTTTCAATATAATGGACATAAAAACATATAACATGATTCCATTCACTCAGTTATACTGAAATAATTAATCTCCCACTTATACCAATGATATTGTTTGAGGACATAATGGTTTATATCATAGTATATCATGTGTATATAGGATGTATAGATCACTATAGAATATCAAATCTATATTTTCTCACATACCATGGAAAAGTGAGATGTCCTTAGGATGTAATATTTCTTATCCTCTTAGAACTACATTGAAAAAACCCATTAAACATAACCACTGTGATATGACCATGGAGTAAATCCATATGAATATTTACTTCTTGTAATGAATATAACAATCACCCCATTTTCACTACCCTAGAGACGTGTCCCAGTTGTATTATTTTTCTAATAACTCATTCCCTTGAAGTATTATGTCATGAATTCAAATAATTTAGGAAGTACTGTACCCATATTTCATAAATATATTGGGTAATGTGTCTTCCCAATAGTGATTAAGGATTGTCTTTGATGATTATAGTCATCACTATAGTTATTTCTTGATTACCACTCTCTATTTTCAATTATGGTTCGAAACTATAAATTCCACTCTAAATTTTTTTGCGTCACCAGTTTTATTTCCCTTATGGAAATAATCCAATTTTAATAGACACCTCTATATTTTTCGTTTATCTATATTTTATGAAAGAATAACAGAACGTAACTCTTAAATGTCAATCTTATTCCAAATATTTCAAAATATAAAAATAACGTTCAACACCACTGATATTTATAATTCAGTATGATATTGATTGTAAATTATTTTTTGACTAAGTTATTTACCACAGAATATATTGTTATTGTTACTAATCACATCCATTTCACTTCACCAAAAAGGAACCTTACCCACTATATGATGTTGGTATATTATTTTATCCCTAAATGATTAAAAATTTTATATTATAATGAATATAATACATTCTTATGTTATAATTCTATATAATGAATTATTTCCATGTTATATTTTCCTATTTCCGGATTATGAATTCATTTTTACAGACTCCAATGAGTCTTGTTTTATATTATTAAATAAAATCTAATTATCATTACTTATGATTAATTTAATATTTTTTATTAGGTATCATTTTTTTTATGTCAATAAACATTAGTTATCCTCCAATACACACATTTTCATTTTATGGTCTCTTATGATCATTGATTATATTTTATACACATACTGGGTATCTTATCCCACCGATTACTTATGAATACACTACTCCTTGAACTAATTATAGTAATATGGGTAATATGACTAGAAGGGTATCATGTTTAATGCATATTTTTCAGATATGTTGAAGGCTTATTTCAAAATATGTTGGTCATGTTCCAAGAAACAAAAGGGACTAAAAATATTACATTTTAGTTTTTATATACAGTCATATATAATGAATATCAATGTAAAATGATGTTATATGGGTTTATTCTAGGGATGGATCATCCCGAATTAAGGGCTTTCTTATGTTATAGAAAAATATTTATCATCCATATGACCATCTATAGAATTTTTATTAAATATAAAAAGGATCCTTATGAATCATGTGGGTCCAATGTAATGTATCCTAAGAGAATCACTTCTTACAAGATCATTAAACTCAGGGCTACGGGATCCCAAACTAGTAAATGAATTAAATGAATACATTCATCAACGTATAATTCAATTCAAAATCATTTTTAACATAATCATCATAGGTAAATCTATAATGCATTAATATTACCATAAAATCATATATTATCTAAAAATCAAGATTACAATATTATACACAGTAAAATCAACATCAAAACAATGATGTGATATTATATAGGTTAACTTATATACCCTATATATAATAGAACAATATTTTTGAGGCATGTTCATGAATTTTTCAATGAGATTAAAATCCTAATCATACATTTAACTATGTTTGACTAACCAACTTCCTTTACATACATTTTAAATGTTTTTCATTCATTATTATATTATAAAACTTGAATTTTTGACTTATATTCATAGAATAATTAAATTTTTATATGAAAACATGTATTGGAAAATTAAATTTTTTTCCCTCTATTGAAAAATTGGGAGTCATAAGATATGAATCATCTAAATTAATGTTGTTATCTCAAAAAAATACCACCTTTGAGTTCAAATCTCGTTAATGTGTTAGCACATATTTTCATCAAAAATTATATCATCAAGAAAATGAATTAAATGGGATATAAAACATTATTTTATTTTATATATATTTTTTCATCCATAGGTAGATGATTGAATTTTGTATGCCTGCAGAGTAATAAATACTCTAAAAAACATGATCTCATAGATTGTTTTACCCCATTCAACACCTTTTTCAACCTTTAAATGCTTCTTATATTATCTCAAATCATTAATTCTTTGTTTTTTTATGTATACAAAACCTCTTCAAGTTCATAATCAATGAAGGATAATTCAATAATACATTGAATGATTTTGTATTTCCTTTAAAAAGTGAGAGTATTAAATAATATTTTAATATCATTACTTGAATGTATAGAAAATGTATAAACAAAATAAATCCTTTCAGCCTAAGAGTAGCCTTATTAAATGCGTCTTTTTATATTATTTATCACGTTGTATTTTTATTTTACTTGTTATAGAAGATCAAATTTATTCCAGTTGAAATTTTTGATTCCTGGAAAATTTACCAACACCAATGTTATTTTCATCTCAATACCATATAATTCTTTATTCATATCACAATGTCATTTGTGAGGGTGCAATGCTTCACTTTAACATTTTAGTTTGACATAAAAATTGAATGAGGTTTGGGATGTTGTCCAAAAAAATTATTCTTATTGGAAAAAATGTTCCATGATCACAAGTTAGGATTAGAATCCTCACAAATAATTCCATCCTTTGATAAAATAAATATAACCATTAATCAAAGATTTATGTGGCTTAATAATCAAATTCCTCTTGAAATTTTTTTTTCTTTATCATAACAATATTTTTAATCTATATTCTAATATTTAATAATTAATCCTCATCAATTATTGAAGTATTTATATTCCATACTCACTTTTTTAGTTAGTGTTACACAATATTTAAATAATTATATTTGTAATCATATATGTTTGTTTATTATTGTAGTTATATTTTGTCAATTTTGATGATAAGAAGGAGAATTATATTAACACCATTTATCTCAAACAACTCCATGATTAATCCTTTCACCTTGATAATATAATAGATTTGAAACCACCTTATGAGATTTATGTTGGTGACCATATTGATGTAAATTTATTACGTAGATTCGACCAATAATGGATGATATAAGAAATCATTATGGGTATTTAACAATATATATATTTTTCTCCAAATGAATCTTTAATTATCGTTCCAAACCAACAACATTGGATCCAAATCCATCAAAAATATATTATTATATATATAAATATAATTTCGTTATAGGGTATATAGTAAATGAAAATTATATATAATTCAATGTGTTTTCATTCAAGATTAAATATTACCACTATTTTTTATATCTTTGTTATTGGATATAATTCGACTAATTTTTTTTTAAAATAATTAACATATTTAACCACTGGAATTTTTATTTTATAAATTCAATACTTGTAGTCTGGGAAAAATCATATATTCATGTGATAGATTAGTTATCATCATCCATTGAATTCATTATTGTAGACCTACCATTATATGAATGAATTTCGTACAATGTTTGAGGTGTCTTATCCTCCAACTTCTTGTGTGATAATTGAACAATCATCTATTTTTTCATTTTTAATGAATCCAATTATTTTCTCTAATTTACAAAGGGTCATTATAAATATTTTCTCCTAGTGTAATGTAATGAAGAAAACACCAGATTCCTCTAACAATATAGCTGAGTTGTTCCTTAACATGAGTGTAATTACATATCTCCATGGGCTAGAAAAGAAAATATAGCAAACAATGATTTATTATTCGAAACATTTTTCCTAATATATAATAATGAACACACTGTGTAATTATTGTAGAGAATCTATTATGGTATGTTCATAAACAATACTTCCATGAAACTCAAATAAATTTTTTAAAATATAGAGAATTCTAAATTTTGATTAAATAATAATAAATATTAACTTCATATTTCATAAAATATAATTATATAAAAAAAATATAAAGCCACTATATAGGTTTAAATCACAATAAAAACTATGAAAAAATATAATAAATAAACAGAAAACACAAAGATGGTAATATCATTGTGACCTAAGGTCACCCACTAATATCAAAACATCGATGATAAATTAAAGAAATATAGATAATACAAAATTAGAAACCTAATAACCTAAATATAAACCTTTCAAAAAACAAACCATATGATGGATATCATGCTATTTCATCTCAGTGTTAGAAAAAAACCAGATTGATCTCACCAAATATTTGATTTTATTTATTTCATTAGTCATTCTATTAGTTCTTTTTTAACATTCAATTTATTAAAGTAATGAATGTAATTATTTTAATTATAATAATATGCATAACTAAATTTTGACATTCCCATTCTGAAAAAACTTTTTTATGAGAATATGTTGAATGAGCTATGGATGCTCACATATAAAAGACTATTTTTTTGGAAAACATGGAAAAAATTTAAGACAATAATATATTGATGATGGAAGTTAAAATATTACTTTATCAATTAATTTCAATAAAAAATTTATTAAATTATTATAAAATGATACGGAAAGATTTTAACCAAAATATATTTATGGTACATGTTATTTGTTTGAAAAATAAAAAATATATAAACTATACCTCATGAATATATATATTATATATGAAAACAATGATAAGAAGAAATTGAATCTACACAAGTTATGGAAATGTAAATGTATATAAATAGAAATACCAATTACTCAATATAAAAATATTTGTTAATATCATGGGAATAACCCTAGATAAACTATGTTCAAGGCACTGTTTGATCCTTGAGCATTCATATTAGTATAACTAATCATATCAAAAAACTAATGGAATGTTAGGGAGATATGTACCACATCCCTAGTGGCGTGGTGACAAAACTTTAATGGAAAATTACAATATCATCTCCATAGTTATACTCTTTTAACTAGTGGTGTTAAAAAAGGCCAGTGATAGTGTATCACATGCCTAGTTTACTTTTTCAGGAATCTACTGATGTACCCAAGGTTCCCATTACCAACCAAATAATAAGTAGTAATTCTAATCTTAATTTGGAACATATAAAATAACAATTAAATATAAAAATAATCTATCAGATCACATTTATTCACTATTTAACTAAAACATACACTTTTATCCATGATTATATAAATTAAAATGAAATTTAACATAAATCATCATGTTCAAATAACTATGTGAAGAAGTAAAATCAATCTAATTTTTTTATAAAATAAGAACTGGGCTATTGATATGTTCCTGAAATCATAAAAAAATGAAATTCAGTTTTTTATGTGTGTTTTTACAAATGGGACATAAACAAAAACTTGTTGTTTGATATCAAGAAACGCCATTTTAAAGCCCATTACAATTCAACCCATACAAAGACACTATTTTCGAGCAAAACATAATTAAATTCCCTTATAAACACATTCTAGAAACATAATCATAATTGTAAAAAATATTTAGTATATAATTTTCAATAAATAAATTCAATAAATGTGTAAGATTCCTAAAATTAGGAACAATGAACATAATATTCCAAAACCAACCAGATACACACAATTCATTTACTAAACTTTATATAAAAAATATATTTTATGATCGATAACCGTGAAAATTAAAAATCATTTAAAAACAATTTCTCATGGTAAAATACTATTGAGAATTTTTCCAGAAACCTATAGTGGATTGGAATTAAATTATAATACTATACCCTAGAAAACATACTTATTTAAAGGGTAAATATTTAATTAGATGAATAAAAATTATTTGTACATTAATGTTTTCATAATATCATAAATTTGTAATGAAGAAATATTTTACAATGATCAATAACCATAGGAATGCCAATGAAATTAAATTAAATCAACACACCAGAAAAAATATAATGAGATAACATCTATGTTGATGAATAATCCATAAATATGTCTATAAAAATGATTCAGATTCCCAATATATCGAAAATAACATGTTAATAACAACCAAATTTTAATGGTTCCAATACCATGGCCTTTGTAGAGAACATAAGAAAGAGAATAAAAAAGAGACATATAATATAATGTAAATTGATATCCTAAATTAAGGAATATACATGGAATTAGAGAATAATCAATTAAATCCAAGGGGGAGTGTATAATGATCAATAGTTCTCTCTTTGTTTGAGAAGTAGGAGTGAGGATAGCAGGGCCCATGTAACATTTCAATTTTGAAGATGTTAGAATATGAATTTCATAATTCTAAGCACTTGGGAATGTGAAAAGGTTTCTATATACAAAATACCATAATATAAACTAACCATGAACACATAACTAATAAAACACAGGTAATGTTTCATTGTATTTCCGAATATGCTCTTCTAACCAAGCACCAAAATTTAAGTTCATTCTATGTGTAAAATTATGTTGAATAATTTTTTCCTGGAATCTATAGAAACATATAGGGTTTAGAAAATTAGTCAATAATAGTGTGACAGTAATTGGTTTATCTAGAAATGTCTAAAAGACTTTGTTTAATTATTTATTAAATCATTTTCAAAGCATGCATTAACAAAAAAACATGAAAATTGAATATTTACAAAAACATTTCCATAGATTTCCAAATATATAATATAATAAATTTAGAAAAAACGTGATATGATGGTGAAAATATTGTCACTAAAGAATTATATAATGATATGATCATATTTACAAAGAACTTAAGGAAAAATTAATTTTGAAATGGAAGTATCATCATGAAAAATGTATTACAAATCATTCATTGATGGTGAAACATACAAATAAAAACACATCTTGAAAACCACAAATGAGTCCCATTAATTCTAATCCCTAAAATAATTAAAATAAAAGAATAACAAATTCCAATGAATTATGTAGAAAAGGCACAACTAAAAGTTTTCATCCAACTATTTAATGTTGACAATAATATGCTTGGAAACATATGTTTTGTTATATAATGGAAAATCAAGGTAGGGTACAATCTACTCCCATTGACAGAAGAGATAAGTTAGAATTAAAACTCAAGTGCATCACCCGAAGTAACATTAAAAAATGAAAAATCAAACAATGGAATATGAAATCATCCACATCTCTAAAAGATTATAAATGGAACAAAAAAATAATATCACCGAAAGAATATAATGGACAAGATAAAAATGGAATGAAAGAGTGGTTAATCACAATGAACAACCCATATCAAAATATTATCCAGATCATTACTATGACACATCAATTTACTACATTTATAAAGTTTAATCATCCTACCATATTGATGTTAGGCCATTTAAACTTCCAAATAGTTTTTATTTTAATTCCCTTGGTGACTTTACTGAAGCATATGGGGACCAAACCATTATTGGAGGAACGAAAGTTTCATTTTAATTTTCACCCAAATCATTCCAGGCTCCATGATCATATTCAAATTTATTATACGTCACATAAGGGATATAATTCATACTAAAAATTATATAAATATTAACCACTCATCATATTATTCCTTTAAAAAGACAATTATTCATTCATAACATTGTTTATTAAATTTTCAAATGATTCTAAGATAGTTTGGGACAATTAAAAATTAGGATTATAATTTAATATTCATCGAAATAATTAATCGAACATCTTGACCTTAATGGATAACTCGAGATACTAAACAATCTCAAAGAGATGTGATGAGATAAAATGTAAAAACATATGAGGTGTGGTTAAACCACCTTGAGGGTTTCAACATTACCACTAAACCTAGAGTCCTGGTATTTTATTCAATATTAGTACTCAATGTTTGATTCAATTTATAGTGTTTTTAATTTTTTTTTAATATTATAAATTTTTTAAAAATTGTTTTATAATTTTTTTGAATATATCATTTTTAATTGAAGTTAATATTCATATTATTTATCAGTTAAATAGTATATTAATTCATTATGAACCATGTTTTTAGTTAATTAATCATTTTTAAATGTTTAATTTACTTATTAATTGATCAGTTATAATATTTAAATATAAATTTTTTTATTACTATTTTATTTTTTATAAATCATATTTTATTTATTTAATTTTTATATGTTTTAATTTACCCATACATAGAAAGTATTAACTAATATTTTCCATTAAACTTGTTTTGAAAATATTTATTACCCTTACTTACCTTTTCTATTACACTTATGTATAATTTAAAATTTATTATTAGATTAATGGGACATCTTATTACCATTACAGTTTTCAAAACATTACATTTATACAACCATAAAATGAAGACCATTACATTGTTAGGTAATTATACATTTATGCAGTGTATATAATTTCTATTATACCCCTATATATACTATATGGATGGTTTTTACCATAACACATAGTAGTATTCCAACACCTATACAAAAATTTCATACATACCATTATATGTTAATGTTTTTTAATATATATTTATGAAACCTATAGAAAATTACCCTATGAATTATTTTTATTCCAACTTGTATACATCTTATTGAATATTTACCTATACATAACTACATATGTACTTGAATAGATTATAAAAAATTAAATTATTTTATGAGGTTAAAGAAAAACTTACCTTTCTGAAAATAATTTCCAAAAAATATTTCTATTTTGAATAATCATTTTTATAAAATCTACACTATTTAACATTTTATTGTATTTTAATTTTATTCTTTCCTATGTTATGAGATTCAATTTTTTTATAAAATCATATAAATTATATAGAAATGGTGTGAAGTGTTTTTTGAGTGTTTTTACCAAGATAAAATGTACACTAATTCTTTTATTCATTGATGAATATATATATATGTTGCATAAATGTTAAAAAATTGAGTTTATATATATATATTTTTATTTGATGTTATTGATTCTAAATATATGGTTCATTCTTATGAGAGTTTTTGTTTTGTTATTACATTTTTATAGTATTAATATTACCATTTTCATTTATTTATAACACTCTCTTTGGGGCACAGTTTTCCCATCCTCCTGGTGGTGAAGTGCTACTTCTTGTTTCCCCACATTCTTAACTTCCAATGGATAGTAGATTTAAAAACATTCATCAACGATGTCTAACACATGATATAAATGGTAGGATGGTTTGCCGGTTCCACCTTCCATGGATTCATAATTATAGATCATTGCTGATTCATGGTCTACCTCTTTGATTTTTGTCATATTCCCGAAACTCAATACTCTCACCTTCTCGAGGTGGACACAGGTTTATTACATTGATTTTATCTTGAGAGAGAAGCAACTATTTGTCAAATGAGGTTGTATCATAGGGAATTTTTGGCATTTCTAGACATTAGGTAGGTTGGGCACCTATAAGGTCGTCCATTTTAATGGAGTCTCATGTGTGAGGAATCTTATGTGTAGAATTCTTGGAATAAATTGTATTCCGTGAGGTAATATTTTCTAGGGGAAAAAGTATTTTTGAGGCTTTTCTACCTCAGGAATCCCAAAATTATTTTACATGGTTGGGATTATGTATTATGGAATGACATTAACATTTGATAGAGAAATATCAGGACATAGGATTAATGTCTTGTGAAGATGGATGATTCACTAGGTAAACATCTAGTAGTGATGGATAATGTCATAGTATTAATGTTATATGGGGAAAGGTGGTGGAGTGTGTCCCTAGGATAGAAGATTTCACATAAGGGTGATGGAGTGTTTCCCCCAAAGGGAGATGATTTCACTCATGATTGTGGAGCGATTCCACCCAAGGGAGTAATTTCACAATGGGGTGATGGAGTGTGTCACACCAAGGGGGATAATTTCACACATTAATGTTCTCAAGATTGAACCCCATGGATTTTTCCTATATAACCTATTTAAGAGAGAGTGATCAAATGCCACATAGTTTGATTCCACAGTTTAAGGTTATGTGACGTGACATTTCCATTCATTTTAACATACTGTGTTACGGATGCTCATGTTAGTAAAGGAGTGTCTATGAGGGATGGTGTGGAGACTAATTAAGGAAGTTTCATGATCATTCCATGAAGAGATGGAGTTGAAGGTTGAAAACTATTATTATCATACATGCAGAATCCAATGTTCATCATTGTCTTAGATCTGTTTCAAAACACCTAACAATTCTATATCCATCAATACGTGGACCTACTTTCCAAAGTCATGTGTTCGTTGGGTGATTTGGCCAGCGACACTTAAGAACTCACATTGGTCGAGAGGATGGAAATTCAGGCTCATCTCACCCTTTTGGGGGAACATTACTGCATGTTCCGGGACTCACTTATAGTTTTAACATGTATTCATATGTTCTAAAATCTTTGTTTTATAACCAATCATTAAATCCATAGATTACTCCTTGTTGGTCATGGTCGGCTTGACACATGGGATCAGAATCATTTATGCACTAATTTTACCATCCCTCATTGGATTAATGACCCCGAGGAGTCTGGACTCACTAAGATGGTACTGATTTAAGGCATCATAACCAGTCACTCTATAGTTTATTGTCATCCAAGGGGGATAGATAACAACACGATTGTTTGGATCAAACCTGTAATATTGGCTTCCTACGTATCCTCATGAGAAGAATCAGGATCCACACAGTTTGGTTTGGTTTGGGTCTTACACTCATAGCTGCCCAGGGTTAGTGCGGTGAACCGACGTGAAGATAGTGGGGTAGACCAGTTTTTGGGCTTGAACATCGGGGAGGCTTTCTGCGTACCCTACCTCGGATACAGGGATCATAGTCTACGTAGTTCGAATGGGAGTGTCAGAGAACCATCGTGAATGTGGAACTGAGAGTCAAATGGTGATCTGGCTTGAACCTCTTGGAGGCTTCTTACGTATCCATGTGGTGGGGAATCAAATTCCACGTAGTTCGAATGGAGTGGGGCTTACGCTCTAGTGCAGCCCAGGGTAATGGATTGGGGCATACACTCTGAGGAGGGTCATGGTGTGGATTGGGTCTTACACTCTGAGGAGGCCCATGGTGTGGATTGGGGATTACACTCTGAAGAGGCCCATGGTGTGGATTGGGGCTTACACTCTGAGGAGGACCATGGTGTCGATTGGGGCTTACACTCTGAGGAGGCCCATGGTGTGGATTGGGGCATACACTCTAAGGAGGCCCATGGTGTGGATTAGGGATTACACTCTGAGGAGGCCCATTAGTGTTGTTATGGTCGATGCCTACTCTAAGCCCACGTGAGTCATGCTCGGTGTGCGAAACAAGAGGCTGTAGGGACCAGACGATCACGTCGCGAAAGGTGCGTCTGTGGGAAGTGGAGTGGGGATTATGCTTGGGGGAAACCCAAAAAGTCAGGGCTTACTCCGAGATGGATTCCCATGGTGACTTCCTCATGTCTGTCCATGAGGGAATCTCAACCCATTGGTGGGTTGAGGAATATAATGGGGGGAAACACCTATGCGCAAGTGCACAAGCGAGATAATGCCAAGGGCATTGGAATCAATATGAACAAAGGGAAATGAAAAGTGTGCATTACATTCCCAACATTCGGAATACAATGTGGGTGGCATGGTTATGGAGGATAACTTTTTACCGTGTTCGAAACATAACATCCATATCGCGTTAGCCTGAAATGTGGACAAACAAATGAGGGTTGAATGTTGACCGTGTTCGAAACACTGGACCTGACTAAAAGTGTTGTCAAAAGTCTTCCACGACATTGGCTCAGGACAATAGGTGAGCTGATGCGGCATGGGACCATGTCATTGGGGGTCCCCTCAGACATGCAAGGGAATGAAGATCCGAATAAAGTATGTGAAAAGCATGAGGTGGAGTGATGGAATGTTTGAATGGATTCTAGCACTCTATAAATTATGCCACTGTAATCATGGCATGAGTTATTTTATGGATGGAGCATAAGGCCTCTCTTTCATGGAGCAAGAGGCATCCAATTATTGAATTATAGGGAATGCTACAGTTTATAGTCATATAGAGAGGACTGTTTCCATATATTTTAACACCATATGGATAGGATGAGGGCCATACAGTTTAACGTCTTGTAGTACGGATGACTATTTAGGAGATACCTAGCAATGTTTGGTGTGGGACTTACGCAAGGTTGTCCCTTTCTGGATGAACCTAGCAAAAGGATCTAGGTAATGGTGTTATAAGAGAGTCATGTGGAGCATCTCGAATCATGTAATGTATAGGATGGATGTTGGGGTAGTGCAATGTAAAATACTGTTAACCCGGTGCAAAATGTTTTAGGTGGGACTCTCCATTTTTCATGAGGGTCAGTGATGGTAGCGAAGGGACCGGCCCTGAGGGCCGGGACCACATCCAGGTAGTGACACATTGTAAGGGTGCGGGGTCGCAGCCCCAGCAGTATTGACCGACGAGTGCATGGGGGTTTTCACATTGGGGGCTGGCTGCGGAGGAGCTCTCCGCGGAGGAGGTGGGCCACGTAGAAGCTGGCCGGATGGGATGTCCGCGAAATAAATGGCCGTGGAGGAGGTGGGTCGCGTAGAATCCGGCCGCCTGGGATATCCGCAAAGGAAAAGGCCGCTAAGGGCTGGCCGTGGAGGATCTGGCTGCATGTGGTTCGTGGTTTGCTTGTCTGTGTTCGCAGAGGAGATGGTCGTGAGGGATCAGGCCGCGAAGGAGTGCGTCCGCGAAGGATGGCCGTCTGCGAAGGCTGTCTGCAAAGGGGCTATCACCCGTCCTACATCGCGCCTATGGAGGGTTTCGCGCCTCCATTTCGTGAACGACGCTGGTCCGTGGAGGGGGTGGCCACGTAGGGACTATCCATGAGGTAAATGACCGCATGTGGTCCATGGTTTGGTTTCTCCTCTATGCGAAATATTTCATCCGCTGATGATATGGGTTCCGCGGATGGTCGCAGAACTTTATCGCTTGGAGCAATTTCTCCAGCCTCTCCCCATGGGTTTTCACCCGTTCATCCTCTCTTTATTTTTGGTGCCCCTCAGTGACTATTTATTGAGTCACGAAGAGACTATATTGATGGGCAAGTGACATGTTTTGCAGAAGCCCATGTCCACCAACGGACGACGCAGTCAATCACGGATTTTTGGGACCGAGTTTTACGGAATTTCTCTGTGGCCGTGCACCACTCCGCCTCTATACCATGAATGCCAGATGTCCGTAGAGGGGGAGGCTTGCGGCAGTGGATCGACCTAACTTTCAGTAGTCTTCCTGGTTCGCTGCCGCGTAGGCGCTCCGCCCCAATTTCGCGAAAGACAGCGTCCGCGGGAGGGCGGTTCGCTGAACCGGCCACATACTTTTGTTGTGAGCCAGTACATGGACCGGTTCGGTTCTTTTCCAAATTTTGGGTAATTGGATTTCCCTTTTGCGGAATTTTTAGGACCCTACAATCAAATAGTGTAAGGATACAAGTTTAAATCATGTGTTGAGGATGTAGTCATGAAATTTTACATCACCCAAATAGAATGATGAGATTGGTATTTTTACATCGTGAAACTTGAGCATGGATTGAGATTACACCTCAATGGGGGCCATTCCATGGGGGGAGGAAGATCCATCATAAGGAATCCCTTCCAAGATAGGAAACATAGGACCAGATTCTGAGTAAAAATTTCCAATATTATAAATTATAAAACCCCAATCATGAAACTTGTTCTCATATTATGCATGTAAATACGGATGGGACCCCATAGTGGACTATAAAATTTGCATCAATATTTGGATAGTAATATCTTTTTTAGAAACTAATAAAATTTTCAAGAATTTGAAAATTTTGATCATAACATAATGAGGATCATGAGCCTCACTAAAATCGTTGTTTTTGGAATATACATCACTAAGAAGACTACCATTATAAGACTTACATGAACATAACCATCCTGAAAAGACAATAAAAAATTATTCTTCAAAAATCAGTTCTAGAAACATTCAATGTCCTTGAAAAATGGCGACTAATGGTGATGATGGTTCTTCAACCCATTAGAAGAATAAGGAAGTGAATATTTTGATTTGATATAGCATTTGAATAGTATCAGATTCTCACATACTCACCGCACTACTAACATTGAATCAATAGGTTATCCCACTATTCAAAGAGGCTTCCAGTATACTTCATTAATACAAGTGATGATGTGTCCATCCCTGAAGATGATCGAGATGATACTTCCTACTATTTCAAGAGCTCATATAGACCATAAAAATAGAACAGAGCTAATGGAGGTCACATACTATGGGATCATGCATCTTTTATTAAGAACACCCAATGAAACTATCTGAATAATGGAAATGGGGAGACATTTAAGGTAGTGGTGTCTCTAACCCCTCAGTATGAGATAATTCTAGATATAGCTTCGGGAACCCTCAAAAGGGGTGGAATGATAGTTAAGATGTATTCCATCAAATAAACTTCATGGATGAATGGGACTGGGTGTACTAGGCATTCCAATCATGCCATGAGTTTGAGGTGGAGATAAATTGGGTCAGGCATTATGATGAATCATGATATTAACAATTCAATGATTATAACCACTTGGAAATCATGTTAGTGTTATTGTTAAGGTTGTCACTATGAACCAACACATTTTATTTACACCATAAGGATGTACTAATTGTCTTGTGTGATCTCTATTGGATCACTAGGATCCTAATCCAATGGGTAATGTATAATGATTTTCTCCCCGTAGAGAATGCCTAGGATGAGCTGAAGAAGCTTCCCACTATAACGATGGTGCTACAATGCTTGGTTTGGTGGATAGTGAAACACAATATATGGATGAAAGAAATCATTTTTGTGTAGTGGTTCAGGTAATTTTTTAATTAAATAAGGAAAATGATACTTGGGAGTCTTCATCAATTCCTCAGGTAATGCTTAATAGGAAAGGATTATTCATACAAGAGAATCAGGGAGAAAAAATAGTTATATGGGGATATAGATTGAATATCTAGGATTTTATAGTATGGTTAGGGGGATTAATTGATATTTTTATCTACATATGGATGTCCACAAAATTGGATGTTCTCATGGGGGGTGAAACAAAGCACCATAATCATGGATGAATTGTTCGACATTGAGAAATGAATCATCATGACATCACTGCTATAGAAAAATCTATTCAAGATGCACTTTGACATAATCCAAGGGATTTCCCCCCACAATGGGTTTGCTACCTTACATTTTATATATATTTGGGGTGATTTACACATATGGTATAGAAGTATCTAAACTACGTCTCCAAAATTCATCCATTAATCCTCAACAATCTTAAGAGTAATCCTTTGAACATGGTCTCAGTAGACATGATATAATAGATATGTATAATGTAATGTTTCATTTTCCACCGGTTCCCTCTACTAAGTGGGACAATAAACGAGGAAGGTGCATGGTCCATCATGTAATTTTCATAACTCATGACCTTTTGACATGGGGTACTGGTGTTGAGGTATGACAGGATGGAAATTTATGAGTCTTACTCCCCACACCGGTTGAATATGCTGTTCTAGTACCATAAGTGGATGACCCTAAGGGTACACATCGAGGTATATTACAAGTTCCAACCATTGGATCTTCGGCATATTTGGTCTATGTTTACACATTAATATGGGATGGGTTGGTAGGAGCTTCCACTTCCCGCCACTTCATATTCGCTTACCCATGATTACGAAAAGAGTTGGGAGAGCATGTACCCAAGGAATACGATAAGTTTACAAACAAATCAGGTTCCCTGTGGAATATCTCCATAAATGTAAGGTCATGGGATAGCGTTTGGAAGAGATAATCATAGTGGTAGTATCAACCAAGTTGGTTGAGTTGTAGCATCTATAGGGCTGACAGAACCTGTTATCGAACTAGCAGGATCCACTCGGAGGGGAGTGAAAACATTCTCGATTATCCTGGGTAAGAATATTTTTGAGGAATATGGACCTTCTAGTGCTATCTTAAGGGTGAATGTCCAAGGTTCATGGAAGTATCTACATCAACCACATGTACCTAGATATGTCTTTCTCCCTGATGTCTAAGATATTTGGTGATATATATATAAACATCAACATACTTCATGGGACATGGTATTATATAAATATATTTTGGATAACCATCATGGGGATTAGTCATTTTTGGGAAGGCTACCATGTCCACTAAGCTGAGGTGATGAAATATATAAGGGATATGGAGGGCCTGGTCAAATCTCAAGGAACCACATGCCCCCTAACATATTATTTGAAGGTTATTATTCGTATAACCGATTCTACAGATCTATCATAGAGAGAGATAGTTTCATGTGAGACTCTTTCTAAGGGGTCAGAGTAGTAACACTAGTTATGTGATACATATTTGTACTCTCATATGGATGGGGGTCCAACGAATGACTAAGTAAATCTCTAAATGACATTTTTCATTGAAATAACTTGTCTTTTGGAATTTATTCCTATCATGATTTTCACTTGTCCAAAATTTGGTTATACTAGAGGAGGGGAAGGTTCATAATGATCCATGGGTATGAGACGAGGGAGATATATTCCTTAAATGGGATAACATGAGTCCACTCTAAGATTTATTGGGAATATGATAACAACCATCAGATGTGGTGATTCCTGCAATTGAGGAAACAACCACTAAAAAGGAAACATTTCCATGGGTTTCCCACACCAAGGGGTATAATTATGAACCTTCATGGGTTTCTGGCCAATCTATACCATTCATGTAAGATTTTACCCATTTTTACAATATTTTTCAATTCTAGGTATAATTAACATATGCATAAATGGAGGTTAAAATTATGTTTGGGGCTCATCTACACATTCCAATGTAAGAGTTAGTAGTAACTAATTTTAATGCATTGATAATGAGTTCTTCTCCAATTCAAGATGGTCATGGAGGCCACAACGGTATAACCAAACTCAATGTTTCTACAAGATGTGTTTTCGAGACTGTGGTCCCAATGGAGGGTTTCATGCCTATTCCCACAATGGGGCCACCCGAGGTGGATTTAGTGTTAGATTATTCCATATTGGAAAAAATGAGGGGACTTTTAGCGGTGATGTATTAATAGAGGATGCAGAAATTATGCCAAAAAACGAAAGTAATTGAGGTGGTTATGATGAACCTGCATGTTTTGGGAGTTCTATCAGTGAAGGATACTAGAGATGTGGCCTCAACAAAGTTGGATGATATCATTCCATAAACAGAGGTTAATGAGGAGAATGTGAGGGGTGAGTCTATCCCAAACGTGGCACATGAGTTATCTAGGTCGACTACTAAAGATGAAGTGATATTAAGGATCTATTTTATTTGGAAATGGGGTTTAATATTCTAGATTATATTCCTATGGATGATCTAGACAATAATTGGTGGTCTTCCATTTGTTCCAACATGCACTGCCTGGGGACTTCAAGGATTCTATCTCAGACATCTCCAATGAGACATGAGTCATTCATCATATGTCATGGAGGTATGTGGAAAAATTCATCACCCACACCCCACTAGTTGACCTTCCAAACCATGTGGGATCTCGACTCTATTTTATAGTTAGACTAGAGACCCATGGGGTGGACTCTACTAGTCTTCATTCACTATCTCATGAATTTATGATTGAACTGGTGCACATTGAGTGTAATGTTTTCAATGTTTCTTGAACAAACATAAGGTTGTGGGAACTAAGGAACATTAATCATCTATGGAGTTGATTACCCATTTTAAAGGGAATGTAAAATAATGTGAATCCAACATCAATTCTCAAGAAAATTCAAATAAAATATGATGTTCCCAATAGTTGTAGCTAAGGATAAATAAGTGGAGGTGGTATATCATGTGGATGAGTTCTGAGATAAGAATGACTAAAGTCAAATCAGGGAAAAAGGTATACTATCTTGAGGATGAGGAAGTGGTGGTCAATATCTTGGACCTATAAAATTCTCTATAGGATACTCAATAAATGATAACTAAGGACAAGATTCAGATCATTAGGGGTGAAATTTAGGTAACTTATACATAATCTAGACTTGATTGAGATTCTCTATTATGAGTATTACCCTCACAATAATTCTGTGGTTTGGTTGAGAATCTCTTATCATTTAAAAAAAATTCCTTCTACAACATATATTATCACATTTACAATAAATCAAACCATATATGTCTAATACCACATTAGTCATTCTCATTGAGGGAATCATGGTAAAAAACAAAATATTTATTAGTTATAAGATATTATTAGACAAGGGTCAGTCACTAAGGGTTTGAACATGTTTATCGAACAAGGGGAGTGTGTGGACAAAGATTGTTCTGTAGGGAGAACAAGACTCTCTAAATATTCAAATTCCTTTCTCAATGTGCACTAGTGAACAAATGGGGTAAGTCCAGGGGAATTTAATTATACCATAATAAGGGTAAATAAAGAGCATGAATTGAGATTTATTGGATTTGGAAGTCAAATGGGGTGCTGTGATGACGTAGGATAACTTTTTACCATCACAAAATCCATTATTCTTTTTCATGGATGGGGCTCAATAAAGGTCGATCAACTACTAAATATGTTTGAAAAATTGGACCCATCTAAATATGTTGTTAATAGTCTTTCAATGAGTTTTCTCAAGATAGTAATTAAGCCATTGTGTCATAGGACCATGCTATCCTGGTATACCATTTGGATAAGCGGGATGATGGGTATCCTAGTTATGAAAGATTCTATCATGGTGATGAAGTGATAAAATTCTCAAATAGATCTCAAAAGTCTCATAATTATACCATTTTGGCTTTATGAAATTTTCTTATGCATATTAGTCTTAACAAATGAATTTATCAACTAACATGGGGAGACTCCTTTCTAATTATTAGTGATGTTTGATGAACATGAATGATTTAGTTGGTGACCATAAAAAAGGAAAACATGGATTACCAAGGGATGGTTGAAGATGTTCCATAGTTATACAATACACAATAAGGATAGTAGGAACATAGTTTAAAATCATTAGATGAGTATTGTGGAAATTAACTTTAACGTCATATGATGAGGGATATAAACATAAATTCTAAATTTAAATGTTTAGGATTATGTATATTCAGTTTACCATCATATGATGAAGATGATGTATACAATGTTTAACGCCATACAATGTGAACAATTTACGTTGATTTTAATATCATGTGATTTATATGATGTGAAGGTTGTTTAATTTATTATGCTGAGGATTACGTACATGTATATTAATTTCCCATGCTATGGATGGTGAAAAAAATAATCAAAGACATATGATGAGGATGATGTATCAAATAGTTTAACAATATGAGTTTGGGATGTTGGACACACAATTTAATGGCATATGGTAAGGACGATGTATTGAATAGAATAATGTCTTATGATCTATATTTCTAAACTACTGTGAAAAAATCCAACCAAACTGAGGTGGTGGAAGAGAGTGGGTTACACAATGGGGAAACCCCATATAGGTTATAATGAGGTTATGGGGACAAGGATTTGGATCTAAAATTTTCTTAAATCAATGGGTTCATCAACCATAACTGGATATTTTCTAGGTCCATTATGGGTCCCCTACTAGATTTATATCTTATTTATTTCTAGTTTAAGGTCGTACCAATTGGACCATGATTTTTCAAATGGTTTAGATTCATAAACTTAATACATTGTCTCCATGTTTAGTTTATAGTGATTGGACCGTAGTATTGAAAATACTTTATGTTCTCAATTCTTGGATATGTAGGGGGCGCATTACCATTATGATTCTTATGACACAAGATGATTCAAAACTGATGGAAGTGGTGTTCCAAATGGTCATCATAAAAAACAAAATAATCTGGGTTTATTCACACAGAGTCAAAGGTTTTGATACATATACCACCTACTAATGTGTCTGAAAGTGTATTTGTATTATCATGGTGGAGAGATATTCATATATCAGTTTGGGGACTATAGGGGAATGATAAATAGATCATTCAAAATACATATTTCACATAGTTTATGGTCAAAGTGAATGTAACACTATTTGGGTATAAAAAAGGATACTTATATTGTGGAATAGTGAAAATCAATGTCATGTGATGGACAAAGAGTCTGGATGCCAGAAAAAACATTCCTCGGATGACTGGAAAAATGTTTATATTCATGTTTCTTGGATTTTCTCTCATAATTTATGGATGTATAATTAAAAACAATTGAAAATAGTTTATTTTCATAATGTTTTGATTGATTGGTTTGTGTTTTGGAGGAATAGATGTGGCATTTATGGAAGGTTAACCGATGTAAAAGGTGGGCCTATGAGGCCACTAGATGCCTTAAAAACATATCTAAAAAAGATCATACATAGTTTAATATCATGAGGATTTGTTCTAGGTTCTTAGAATAAATTCATAGATCATGGACCATGAAGAACTTATGACCCTACCTTTATCAAGGAAAATTACATCAGAAAGTCTAATCAATTGTGATCTATGTTCAATGAATGAAAAATGGAACAATATAGAGTTCCCATTGATTGTATGGGAGAACAAAATGAGGGGTGAATGTGATATGAAAATATTGTGAGGGTGATCATAACTATTTGATACCTACAAAGTAAGAGTGGAATAGCTTCATCCTGGAAAATGACATCCACGGTATGGAGGTGTGGCCAGAATTTCATCCAGGGACTAGCCTTTGATGGCCTTATTTGGTAAAATATGATACCAAACCACTAGTGTATAACCACCTTGAGTTCTAATCATTCTACCATCTTTGGGTGATTCAATATTTACTTTAGTGGGGACACTCAATAATCCTACATTATCTCATGATTCTACAAATAGTGTCGAAAAACTGGAACTGGAAAAAGAACTGTGAGGTTACTCTTCTCAATGTGGGAGTTTACGATCTCTTTGTTGAGGATCATTTTACTATGATAGTTTGGGTTGTTCTACCTACCATCATTATTTTTCTAGGCTAATAGTCCATCAATAGAAAATTATAGAGTGGTCACATAGTGGTACAAATGAATTTCTGATATAGGTGGAATCATCACCATAAGTTGTAGCATATACTACTTGATATACTCAAAGGTGTTCTATCACACCTCTTCCATATAATAAATAACATCCTTATTCATGATCCTCAAGAAGGTATTAAACATTCAAAAAGGACCTAGCCATAAACATTACATAATCTTGAATTAATTAAATAATTCAAATTGAGGATGTTTTTAGTTTTAGAGATTTAAAGAATTTTTCCATAACTTATACATAAAAAATCTATTACTATAATGTAGAAACTTATACTTACAATCCATAAAACAAAAACTTTTAAAAAGAACATGGTTTTGTTTCATGTTAAAAATCATAACATTTCCTTGATCCCAATCCTTGACTACATTCACCATTAAATCCAATGAAAAACATTTCTAAACATGGGATGAGCATAAAAATCTCATTAAGTGATACCCATGGAAGGAAAAATATTATTCTTTTAATGAAAAATGTAAACCATGAATAATTTATCATAATTAATACTTTTCACCTTAATTACGTAATAAATACTCTTTACTGAATAAAATCTCATTGCATACCCTTTTTTAACCAAAATATTTCCACAATCCCTTAGAAAGAAACATATAACATATAATGGTAACTTGGAATATAAAAATATATAAATGGAAAAACCATACATTCGACTTCCACACTTATCACTAAATGGAATAGTCATAAGACCAACATCCATACCCAATGCATAGAAGGTTATAACATAACCACACGTCCATGGTTTATAATAGAACCACCCATAATTTTTTTTATCACATAACCACCTGTCATTGGATTATCATGTAACCACCCGTCAAAATTCCAAGTACCATTATATAATCCTAACACATAAAATATTGTAAATATCAACATTTTACTAATAACATTTCATTTTCAATCAAAAGAAATAATTTCCAAGTATTGAAAAAAAATCTATTTCAGACACTATTTTAATTATAAAATCACCCAAAAAGGGAATAAGGTATTTCTTTTCCTTTTAAAATAATTATGTCTTATAGAGGAATCCAAATAATGATTATGACCGTGGAGAAATCATAATCCCCTCATACGATATTAACATTCCATTTGTCATTATGTAAAACGCTTCAAAGAAAAATGATTTCTTTGAATGAAAGTAAAAGTTAAAGGGGTTTATAATACACCATATAAAAGAAGGAGATGTATATTATACAAAATACTCAATTAATGGAGATTTAGATGATGTCCCTTACCTCGAGTCATAATTTCTCATTCATTCTTTATATTCCTCAAATCAGGTAACTTCCTTTGATTTGAGTCATAGAGCTTTATTGAATTTCCTTCTACCTAGGGGAAGGATTCTAGGTGGAAGAGATAAATGTTGGGAGATTATTTGAGTAAAGTTTGGATGATCCAGGTGGTGTCTTTTTATAAGAGGGAGTAGGGGCACTTTAGGAATTTCCTGATATATATTTTTTATTATTAATTGATTTTCAAATTATAATAACACCAAAGTGAAATATTTTGAATATCAGATTAGTATGTGTCAATATCCTCTCATACAATGGATTTATATATGTTTAGGTCATAAAATTAACCTTATCTTTTTGCTTTAACCCATAGTTAATTAAATTAACTCTTATTATTTCTTCTTTATTTTTATAACATATGGTTACTATAGTTACTATAAAATACCAAGAGACAAAAAATGGATCATTAATGAAATTATTAACATCATATAATTTATTTGGTCGTATCTTATTTTTTTAGGACTATTATATCATTTAAATAAATATAAATGTTTTTCAAAAATCATTTTTGTCAAAATTTATACTATTCATATCCTGATTATTTTAAAAATCCATGAAAACATGATTCATTCAAAAAAACATAATTAATGAAATGATTGAAAGACATAATCATCTATAATATTCATGGATGGAATAAAATGTTTCAATATAAATGTATTTTAATATTAATAATCGCATTTATTTAAATCATTCCTAAATATTTTAATCATTAGATCATCATTGTGCCATGAATAAATATATTTATTTGATATATAAAAATTATATATAAAAACCAATGATGTCGGAAATATTTTGTATCTTTATAATGACTAATTATATCTTAAGATATCACTTATATAACCCCGTATAATGTTTTTAGTAAAAGATACATGTTCAGGTTATATTTTCCGTAACATTAAATTAAAAGTAATTAAGTATCATTTTCACACACAAGTGGATCCATGGGGTCCTAAAATTGACCCACAGATGCCCATGGTCATAAATATATATTCTAATAGGGTTATGAAATGTTTAGGGTAATTTAATATTATCATAATATTATTTTTTTACCCACATTTTCCAAATATACCCTTTATCCATAGTAAATAAAATATTTACAGAAGTTATTATTCATAATGTCTAAAAATAAAATTTATATATTTATACAATTTGGACATTAATAATACAAAATAGAATATATTTTTCCAAATTAAAAACTCAAAAGTGGTATAAATTAAATTAAAATTAATTACCTTTGTCAAAACTAAAAATGCGAGCTTTCAAGAAGTAAAAACTATCAAAAGATTGACATGTGTTTTTGTACAATTACGAAGAGAAATTACTTACAATGACCAAAATTAGATTAAATGATAAAATAAAAACCCAATTACACTATAAAATAAATTAAATGAGAAATATAACTATATAAACAAATTAGATGAAAATACGGTGTTGACTTAAAATGATTTATTTTTCACTATTCATTAAAAAATGAACTTTATCCGAAAAAAACCAAAAAAATCACCCAATGTAAATTTTGATTTCCCGCATCTAATGAAGATGTTTATTTTTTCAAATAGAAAATATAAAAGTGAAAAAAAATATATTTAAAAAGGGTACTCCATCAAAAGGTGGTAAACTACCTTTATAAAAATATTAGAGTATTATGCTTAAAATTGTATTAATTCTCAATTTAGGCCCCTAATGTTTTTTGGTTAAATGTAAAAACATATAACAAATAAGTTTAATCATAATATGGTTAGTTCTATTCATTACCACCAATAAAAATTCTAGGCATTAACTACCATTTAAAATAGATATATTATATTATTATTTTTCAGTATGACTCAGCCTTGTGTGATACATCAGATTTTAGAGAAACCAATTCTTGCATACCGTGTAGGGCATCAAACATAGAATCCTCTTTAAATTAAAATTAATTTTTAATTCACAAATATTAATAAATATGAAAATTTCATATTCTTTAATTACCTAGGATGTTACATCCTTCCCCCTTTCGAAAATTGTGTCCCCGCAATTTTATTTACTTATCAAATAAGTGGGGGTATTTATCCATCATTTAATTTTCATATTTCTATGTCTTGTATTCAATCATATGATTTTTCCACAAAACCATATCCTGATAAATCACATTATTCCACAACACATGCTTTCTGTGTTCAAGAATATGGACTGGATGTTCCTTTTATGTGATTTTCTTTTCCAACTAAACTCTCTCAGGACTCAAAACATGAGATGTATCTCAAATATACTTCCTCGTTATTGAGTCATGAAAAGCATTGTGTACCTGAGATAAACTTGGGGGTAAATCCACACTTTAGGAAAGTGATTAAATTTTCTCTAGGATTTCATAGGGTCCAATGAACCTCAGACTCATCTTTGCCTTCATACCAAAACACATTCCACTTTTCCATGGTGAAATATTGAGAATGAAATGAACATTTACCTAAAAAGAAAGTCCCTTCCTCCAGTTATCCGCTTAAATTTTTTTCCTACTTTTAGCTATCCTCATGTTATTTTGAATAAAGTGATCTTTCTAGGTCATATCTTCTTCTAATTATTGTCCCATCAACATTCTTTCACCTACATCATCCAAATATGCTGGAGTTCGGCTCTACATTCCATATAATTCCCAAAATGGATCCATCTTTATACATGAATTAAAACTTCTATTATGAGAAAAATAAACCAAAGAAATATGTTGCTCCCAACTTCAATGGAAATATACTAAACAAGCACGTAGAAAATATTACCATGTTTGAATTGTTTGTTCTAAATTCACATCTAATTGATGATGAAAAACTGTACTAAAATTTAATTCAGTATCCAATGGATTCTAAAGGCATCTCTAAAAGTTAGAAGTAATCCTGGGATCACGATCAGATTTAGTATAGAGGGTAACTCTATGAAACCTTATAATCTCATTAATATACAACCGAGAATTTTTATATAGGGAAAAAGTATATAGAATAGGAATGAAATGAGAAGATTAATTCAATCGATCAACAATAACCCAGATTCCATTATTTTCTTGAGATGTCTTTGGTAATCCCACAACGAAGTCCATGGATATATTTTTCCATTTTCACTCTGTCACCGGTAAAGGATGAAGAATCCCTTTCATTAACTACCACTCTTATTTAAGCTGTAGACAAGTTAAACACTTAATAGTAAAGTCGGAAATATATATTTTCATTCCATCCCACTAGTAATACTTTCGAATATCTCTGTACATCTTTGTAATGTTAGGATGGGCTGAAAATAGAGAACTATGAGCTTCACATTACAACTCTTTCTTAAACTATGAATCACAATACACACATAATCTATTTATGTATCACATAATAAAATCATTATCAATGTTAAATACAGTAAAGATACCCTTATGAACTAACTCTGCCTTTTTCAACAACTCGCTATCTTCTTTTGGTGCTTTCTTAATTCTATCTCATAGAGATGATTTCCATAACACATCAAAAAAAACAGAGAAATTTCTTACACTAGCAACATCTATTCCAAATTTCATCAAATCATTAATCAATGGATCTTGTTTCAAACATAAAATTTTTAATGTTGCATAAATTTTTCAACTCAAAGCATCGACCACTTTTTTTATTTTCCTAGATGGAAATGAATCTTGAAATGATATTCTTTGATTAATTCTATCCATATCCTATGTCTCATGTTCAATTATTTCTAAGTGAATATATACTTAAAACGTTTTTGGTCAGTATATATTTTACATTTTACTCCATAAAGTGGATGCCTACAAATTTTTTTAGATAAAAACTACAGTACATAATTCCAAATCATGTGTAGGGTAACTTAACTTATGTGGTTTCATCTTACATGAAGCTTAAGAAATACCCAATAATTATTTATTAGGACACAACCAACTCATTTCAACAAAGAAAAACTATAGATAAAAAATTCATAATCTATGGAAGTTAGTGCCAATGCTGGAGCATCCCTTATCTTCTTTTCAATTCCTGAGAAAAATCATCATATTATTTTGTCCATATGAACTTAACACCTTTTTGAGTTAACATATTCCATGGGCTAGATAACCATGATAAATTTTAAACAAACCTTCATTAATAGCCTTACCAATCAAGATAACTATGAATATAGGTTATATTTGTTGGTCATCGCCATTCATCAGAACATTTGTTTTTGAAGGATCCTCAATTATGCCATTTTTTGAAATAATGTGACCAAGTAATAAATTTTTTTGTAACCAAAACTAACACATGATGAATTTCCCATAAAATTTATTTTCTTTTTATATTTTCAAGGCATCCATAAAATGAATTTCATGTTTCATTTTACGTTTAGAATATACCAAAATGTCTTCAATAAACACTACTAAAACCATATCCAAGAACCCTTGAGAAAATTCTATTCATAAGATCCATGAACACAGTAAGTTTATTGGTTTACCCAAATTTCATAACTATATAATCATAGTGGCCATATCTAGTATTAAATGTGGTCTTCGGAATGCCTCATTCCTTTACTTTCAACTGATGGTACCCTGATATCAAGTCAATCTTCAAAAAACATTGAACTCCTTGGAGCTGATCAAACAAATCATCAAAATGAGGAAAATGATATTTTTTCTTAATTGTGATATTATTCAAGGATCTATAATCAATCCATAGTCTAATTGAACCATCTTTCTTTTAAACAAACCAGATTGGAGAACCCTATGGTAATTTTCTAGGTCAAATGAATCATTTATCTAACAAATAATATAATTATTTCTTTATCTCTAAAAGTTCAATTTGATCTATTTGATAGGGGGGTTTTGAAATTAGCTTCGCATTAGAAAATAAGACAAAATTAAATTCCACTTTCTAATCAGGTATAATACTAGGAAACTCATCATGAAAAGTATCAAGATACTCATTTAATACTGGCACATCAATAATCTGAATAGTTCCATCATTTTCAACAATATGTGAAAGGAAACACTCATTTCTATATTTCACTAGTTTCTCAACTTCTTGATATGATATCAGATATAAGGTTTCATTCTTGTAAATAAACCAAAAGTCTTTCTAAAAATAAACCTCTTTAGATCTACAGTCAATCTTAGTATGGTAAACATAATTACAATTTATTCCTAAAATAACATCAAACTCTACAAGAGGAAAAACAAAAATGTTTGCAGGTAAATTCTTTCGAGCAATAAGGATTAGAAGATTCTTAATTTTTTTTACCTCAATATTTCACCCTAATGTTTTTATGATAAGTTTTGGATTCATTTCTTGAGGTGGAATACCAAATTTAGTCAAACCTTTCTCAGAAATGAAATAATGTATAGACCTAAAATCAAACAATAAAATGGTATAATCTGAGAAAACAAGAAAATTACCTTGTACAACATCAATTGATAGTCTGACATCAACCGTACTAGTTGAAAATGATTTCTCAACACCATTCTGCTTTCGATCTGACTGGTTTCCACCTTGGGTAAACAACATTGGACACTAATTGGCACAATGCCCAAACTCATTACAACAAAAACATCTTACGGATGACTTTTCAATGCCTTCCTGATCATATTCCTTACAATTCTGAGAAATATGACTAGTCTTACCACAGTAGAAGAACATCCCTAACTTTGATAAATATTATACAACATTCTTTTTACTACATTTCTAACAAGATGGTAATTTAATTTTCTTACCTCCAGGCATCATTATTGAATACTTTATTTTTTCCTCCCAACTAGAACTATAATTTTTCATGCTCTCATGGAAAAAAATTATTATCCAAAAACTACATTTCAACCTTCTTCAAACATCTGAAATGTTTCTCATATATTTTAAATTCATGAGAGGATAATTCTTTTCGATATCAAGGCTTCAATCCTAAGTAAAACTGATTTATATTACTATAATGATCTCATATGAAATTTGAAGTATTCCTTTACAGGTGAGTGAACTTTTCTTCGTATGTAGCCACTCAGTCATTCTCCTGTATCAATTCCAAGAAATTTTCTTCCATTCTATGTCAAACTGCCATAAAAAATATTTCTCAAGAAACAGACCTTTGAATTTATCCCACAATAGAAAATCAATCTCCTCATTATCCATGATATTTTTAACCATCGTCCACCACTGATCTACTTCCCCTTAAGTGTGATAAACAAAAGACTAACCTTTTGATTCTATGTACAACTAATGAAATTGAAATGATTTTCCAGTGATTTGATCCCCCCTTTTGCATGAATAGAATCATATAATCCACTAAATGATGGGGGATGTTGCCTTTGGAAATTATCTAATATAGTTATGTTCCTATGGGATTCATTTGGTTGATCTTGTGCTGGTATACCACCAACATTTATATCCTGAGTCAACTACGCAATTACTATAACACACTGTTCAATTCTGATTCCAACCATCTTTGGATTCTAATTTGGAAGGATATTCTCTTTTGTATGCATTCCCAGAACTGCTGGCCTATTTACTCTATGGAAAACCATTATAAACAAGGATATCATAGATGAAGAAACAAGTAAATCATCAAATGATGTATCATTTCAATTTTTCATTATATTAAATATCATTTATAGATATTCTATTAACAAAATTATATCTCTTAAAGTTATCTAAACCTTACATTGATACCAACTATAAAGACCCAACCATAAACATTAAATTATCTTGAATTAATTTAATAATTTACATTGAGGATCTTTCTAGGATTATAGATTTAGCGAAATAGTCCATAACATATACATAACAACATTATTATGAGAATGTAGACACTTCTACTCACTATCCATAAATCAAAAACTTTTAAAAAGAACATGGTTTTATTTCTTGCATAAACATCACAACTTTTCTTTGATCCCAATCCTTGACCTTATTCACCGTTAAATCATTTTAAAAACATTTCAGAACTTGGGATGAGTATAAAAAGCTCATTAAAGGATACAACAAGATGGAAAACTATAAATGTTTCAAAACAACATGTAAAACATGAATACATTATCGTAAGTAATACTTTTCTCTTTTATGAAGTAGTAAATACTCTTCACATAATAAAAGATCATTACATACCCTTTTGTAACAAAAATATTAAAAAAGACCACAGAATGAAACATATAACATATAAAGGTAACTTTGGACATAAACATTCATAAATGAAATATCCATAGAGTCTACTACAACACATATCACTAAATGGAATAGTGGTACAACCGACTTCTATACCTAATGAATTGGAGGTTATAACGTAACCAACCATCATTTTTTATCAAGTAACCACCTAAAAAAGTCCAAGTACCATTATATAATCGTAACACATAAAATATTTCAAATATCAATATTTCACTAATAACATTTCATTTGCAATCACCGGAAATTATTTCAAGATATTAAAATAAAAATTCCATTTCAAAAAATAAATTCAATATAAAAACACCCCAATGGGAATAAGGTATATATTTTACTTTTAAAAAAACCAGGGATTATATTGGATGCCAAATAAATATTAAGGTGGTAGAGGGGTCATTGTCGGTGCATACGTTAAAAACATTTTTTCGGTCATTTAATAAAACACTTCTTACAAAAACTATTAAAATTAAATGAATGTAAAATGAAAATGGGATTATTATACACATTATAAAATAATGTGGTTTATATTAACAAAATATGCATCAATTAAAGGAGATTGAGACGACGTCCCTTTCCTCGAGTCCAAATTGTCTTGTTCGTTCTTTATATTTTTCAAATCAGGTAACTTATTTTGATTTGAGTCAAAGGGATTTCTTGAATTTCCTTTTGTCTTAGGAAGGCTTCTAAGGGAATGGGATGAATGTTGGGAAATTATTTCAGTAGAGTTTGGATGAGCCAAGGTTCTTGATAGGTGTGTGTAATGGGTTAGGGGTGGTGTCCTTTTATAAGAGGGATGATGGGAAATTTAGAAATGTCTTGAAGTAATATATTATTATTAATGGATTTTCATATTCTTATAACACCAAAGTGATATATTTAGGAGATAAGGTGATTGTTTGTCTAAATCAACTAATTCAATGGGTTTTATACCTGTTTAGGACATAAAATTGACTCTATATTTTACGTTTAACCTTTATTAAAATAAATTAACTCTTACCATTTTTCTTGTATTTTCATAATATATGGTTACTATAACTACTATAAAATTCCAAGCGACCAAAAAATGGATTATTAATGAAATTTGAACACCATATATGTCATTTTGAAAAATCATAGTTTCTTATGACTATTATATCATTTAATAAAATATTAATTGTTTTAAAAACTCATTTGTGTTAATTTTTAAACTATTCATGTCGTGAATTTTAAAAAATCCATGAAAAAATGATTCATTAAAAAAACAATATTAATTAAAATACAACAAGTCATAGTCATCTATAATATTTGTGGATGGAATAAAAAGTATCAAAATAAATTTATTTTAATATTTATAATCTCATTTTTTTGTTTTTCCATTAATGATGTAATCACTACATCATCATTGTGTCATAAATAAATAAATTTATTTTTATTTCTAAAAATTATATATAAAATACTATTATGTAGGAACACCTATTATCATTGTAATTAATAATTTTTTTTCCAATATATCACATATATAACTACATATAAAAATTTCATTAGTAAAAGATACATGTTTAAGTTATATTTTATTTTACATTAAATTAAATGCAATTAAATGTAATTTTCACACAAATGTGGCTCCATGGGATCCAAAAATAGACCCAAAGATGGAAATGGTCAGAAATATATCATGAAATAGAGCTAGGAAATATTTTAGGGTAATTTCATATTATTATTATTTTATTTTTTTACCTTTTCTTACCAGATTTACCTTTTAACCTTTGTAAATAAAATATTTACAAAAGTTACTACTCATAATGTGTAAAAATAAAAGTAATATATTTACACAATTTATACCTATTGATTCCAAATATGGAATTAATATTTTTATATTCAAACCAATATAAGTTTTTTAAATTAATTTAAAATTAATTCATGTTGTCAAAAACAAAAGTCAGGTTTTTAAAAAGTAAAAACTACCAAAAGATTGACATGTGTTTATATCCAATTTCAATGTGAAATTACTTCCAATGACCAAAATTTTATTAAATGATAAAATTATAACACAATTAAACTTTAAAAAAATATAAAAATATCAATCTAACTATATAAATAAACTAGATGAAAAGACAGTTTTCACTTAAAATGTCGTATTTTTCACTATTCATTAAAAAAATGAACTTTATCATAAAAATACCGAAAATTAACCAAAAGTTAAATTTTATATTCAGCATGTAAATAATAATTTTATTCTTTCAAATAGAAAAAATAAAAGTGACCAAAAATTGATTTAAAAAGGGTTCTCCATCAAATGGTGGTAAACATACCTTTTAAAAATATTATATTATTTATTCTTAAAATTGGATTCATTCTAATTTTATGTCTCTATGGTTTATTGGATAAATGTAAACAAAATTAATTTTTTTTAATCATAATATGGTTAGTTCTGTTTAATCCTTCTAATACAATGACCTGTCGTTAACAACCATTTAAAATAATAATATTTTATTATTATTTTTTAGTATGACTCAGTCTTGTGTGCAATATTAGATTTCAGAGAAACCCATTGTTACATGTCAGGTACACCATTGAACATATCATCCCATTTAAATTAAGATTCATATTAAAGAAAAAAATATTAATAATTATGAAAATTTTGTATTCATTAATTCTTGGGATGTTACACATTCAGTCCATATTTACAACAAATCAGTATGTGTAGGTTTAGTGACCTTGGTGACACCATATTTTTTGAATATTTATTGGTGAAGGCATTGGAATGATGGCTTTAATGTTCTCTAGGTCAATTAAAACACCCCAATATCTTACAAAAAAGCTAAAATATTTAATAGATGTGACCTCAAATGTGCAAATAAAGGGGTTCAATTTCATGTTCCTTGAGTATGGGAAGATGATGTCTTTCACAAGATCCTTGATATGGTTCTAATGTTGGTGGGATTTGACAACCAAATCATCCAAATAAAAATACACCAATTTCCTATGAATTGAACTAATAATGGTGTGAATGGATGATAGTTAAGTTCCTCCTTCATTTTTCAAGAGAAAGATAATTGAATAATATAAAACAATCCCTTGAGTTACATAAAGTGGTGGACCCCTTATCCTCAAGGTCCATTCAGATATGATTGTACCTCGTTCACCCATTCATGAAAGAGAGGTACAAGAAGAAAATTTTAGGTTAAATCAGCCGTTATTTCACCGTAAGGTGATTTTATGCTTCAAATAATGGTGTTTTGGGGCTCAAAATTCCATACCAACTGTAATATTCATATTCTTCTTCATAACTGGGACAATGTTGGAAAACCATTTGGGTTACTGGACATCCCAAAAGAAGATGAATTTGATAAGCTTGTCTAGATTTTCATCAACAGTAGTACCATAATATGGGTTCATCATTATAAGAGGATTTTTAAACCCGAAATGACTCACATGGAGACCAAGGTGATGAAAAAAATAACAAACATATGCCATTATCATAGTTTCAATACTCCTAGAAAATACATCACGATGCTATTTTAAGAAGTACACATTCTGCTAAAATTCCATTGTAGATATGGATGGATTGAATAGTTTTTTCCTCAGTTATTTTGCGTTATCAAGGTTCACATAGTTTTACTCATCAATAATGGTAGAGACACCGTTTCCAAATAATGGTGGCGAGTCTTAAAAATTCAGTTTTTTGTCGCAGACATGTGAATCGGAGGGAGGAAGAATCTTGTCTAGGCCAGCTCACCTATGGGTATCAGTGGGATCTACTCTAGTAGATATGTAATCCTAAATGAGGGGTTCTCATTTTTTGGAGATATTTTTGAAATATTATTTCATGAAAATTATTTATAGTTTTCTTCCAGGATTTTCACCCTTGATATCGATGTAATGATGATGGGTCTCCCTTAATCGGGTCATCCTTGATTTATAGAACATATAATAATGTTGTTGATCAATGGAAAAGGGGATAACTTCTTATAACTTCATAGGTTTAGTTTCTCCCAGCATCATTCCAGCCTACCTAATTTTGGATTACAAGGTAGTTTATGGGTGATCCTTTTTCTTAGAGACACTAAAACAATTTCTCTCAAAGTCAATGAAAGATAACCCTGTTCCAATGCATTGTAATCAATTTGATGAATTGTTAGACAATTTTTATCATTTACGTATAACCAATCACCTCATGTAGTGGATATTATTCCAATAGGGTAATTGATACGCTCAACCCCTTCAATCTGAACATATTACCCAACCCTTGTGTACTATCTAGAATGTGGATATTAGGCATCACAAAAGTTCAAGAGGGACACAACACACTGGAGTACTCCTACATAGCCATAAAAATGGTACACGAGGCACTAATGATATGAGGAGGGGTACAATATAGAAAAAAAGAGAGGAGTTTCTCAAAAAAAACCTTATAGGAAGTATCATGCAAGACTACTAAGAATACCAAGACTGATACTAGACCATAATACTAAGTCTTTATCATTGTATTTACATGATCTTTGAAATCACACTTATCATACATTATGAATCATTAGGTTGGTGGGAGTGAAATCATCTTCCATTTGTCAAATCTTGTTGAGAATACAAGATAGGATGAGTTTGATCCCAGAGCCAATTTATACTAAATAATGGGGGATCTATATGTTATTGAACTGATATGCGATGTACAATGGGAATACGTTTTCCTGACTGATCATATCCTCATCTCCCCCATAAAATGAGATGATGGCTCAACATTGATCATAGTTAGCCTATTCTTTATAGTAGGGGTCGAAGATGGCTAACAAAAACCCAAATTGAAGTTAGATCTTCAAATAATCACCAAGTACCTCACTCATTTCCATTGAAAAGTAGAGATCCTCTAGGATCGAGAGACTTCAATATATATAGAAAAGGTGCTTCATCAGATAATACTTCTATAAATGGGTTATGTTGTTTCATTTGTAGGGTCACTTTTTATTAAGGGTGCAGTAGATGTTATTGGCTAAACTTACCTAGCCTAGCTAGTACTTGAACTATTCGATAGAAAAATAGCTGATCAAATCAGATCAACCATTAGATATTTTTTAGTTGGATGAGTTCAAGATCTCGCTCGATGAGGATCATCACTGCATGACCATGGAGGAGCTACATGGTCAACTATGATAGTTGGATGTAGGGGAGTTCTTAATAAAGAATACAAGTAGCCATGTTCATGATAATCATTACACAAGTTTTTCTACCAGACTTTTTTAGCATCGAAATAATGGTTTAAAGTAGTAGATGGATCAATTTTCCATTTGGAATTTCCTCTACATCTCCTAGAACATCAGCCAGAGGAACCCTATGAGTTTTAATGATATACCTCAATTTGGGAATTTTGAAGAAGTCTACTAACATGATAGAATTATTTAAGACATACTCATGCTCATCATCTGTGTAATAGACCAATGCTGGGTGGACCCTGAGCATATGTCCCAACTCATGAGGCATGAAGAGAAAAATAGTGTGAGATAGTTTTTCCACACTGATGGGACTTTTATTTCCATTTAACCATTATTGAAAATTCATAGGAGACATATAATGATGCTATGAATTTATAGATTCAAAATTTGAAGGATTCATGACAACCACAAGAGAGGTTTTCTTTATAAATTGGGAATAGATAATACCATGAGTGCAGGAAACTCCCATTTTAGACCACCGGTCATCATACATCAATTTCATGTGGTTTGGAACCTATTTCATATTTTTCGAGTCCTCACTATCACTATCAGGATCAATTAATACATGTGTCACCAATATTATAATGTCACCTAACATGACTAATCCATAATCCACTTGGTCTGGGAGGCAATCATTGAACATGAACTATTTATTGATGATGTGTCCAATGATAACGTGATATGGGTAATAGTCAGCAAAACCAGTGAGTCCATCCTCTTGGGCTCTCTATTACCCTGGTAATTTCATAATTACCTTCTCTAAAAAAAATATGAAATATCCAATCGAATCTGAATCAGTGAAGGGGTTGGTCCTGTTTTTCTATTTTAGAAAGGCACCCTAAGAGTCTATCTTTGGTGGGCTTCAAAGTCACATTCTCTCATTGTGGGGGATATTTTTATTTAGGTTTTTTCTGATGGTTCAATACTTGATATTCCTATTCATTGAAGTTCTTCACTTTGTGACTCTCATATAGAATAAGGAATATTAGGCGTACCAACATAGTAATAACTTTATGCACAGTGGAGGATGTCTCTATAATCATAGGCCCTATCATGGGTTTTAGAATGGGAAATGGGTGGGACAGTTTTCTAATACACTATATGGATTTCCTCAGATATAGATTTTTGTAGAGAACTCTTGAAATACACATCGGTAGTTCAGGGTGATGATAGTAATGACTATATCTTTGATGAAATTCTCTATAAACATCTTAATCCAATGCTCCTATAAAAGTGACATTTCATGTGAGTTTCTATATCCCCGCACTGAGAAAACAATGTTGGAATCTCTCTAATCATTCTTTTGAAATCATTTAAAGAGGCTAGTGATTCTCATTTTTCACATGGTTGAGCTAAAATGGTATAGTAACTATCGTCATATATCACTAGAACACATAAAAGAAGCTAGTAATTCTCATTTTTTAATGTTATCACTAAGGTCCCAACATCATCCATTATTCCTTAATAATTGAAGGATCCACAATAATGATGTCACATAATAAATTTTCCCAATCTTATCCTCCAGATTTATCATGTGATTTTCCTAGGGGTCCCACCATTTTAATTTTGGGGAATGGTGCTGAATATCTAGGAATGATTATATACAAAACTGGTACATCCCCAAGTGAAACTAGTCCCCATGGTTGGGGATAATATTTTATTGTTGGTTCCACCATTTCTGTGTCCAATACATTCAATAGGTAACAACACCATCCCTCCACCTAGAGATGATGCCCTGCTTATTCATGTCCCACATTAATATTAACCCGAGGATGTAAGCCCTCATCACAATCATCAAAATGTATACTCCTAGATTAGAATGGTATGATGTGATTAAAGTTACTCATTACATTGATTCCCCCACATAGATCATTCTGTAGTCCATGCCTCCCCCATATATTGGACTAATTTTGGTGAATATCATCCCCATCACCATCTCATATTGGAAATTGGTAATTGATGTTGATTCTATCTTGACATGACAAACATAATTGTCAATGGGAAGTAGTATCATTGGGATCATATGAAATTTATAGATTTTTGGGTAGGTTGGGAACCCATAAAATCGTCCGATTTCATTAGAATCTCATGTGTTAGGTACCTCTTACATTAAACATAAATGATAAAATGTTGGTAACCACATAATTGAATCTATGGGAATGGTTTTTAGGATATATTTTACCTCATGAATACCATATTTATTTTATGGTGTAAGTTATCCAGAATAGGTAATGAGCTCATCATCATGTGGATATGTATCTAGTCACTTCCATTACGAATTGTGGAGATGAATGAGTTACAACTTTAACAACCAATAAAGGAATATCAAGGTACATTTTTAATGTCATATTGGAAAACATGTTGGGGTGAGTCCATAGGAGGGAATATTTCACACTCTAGTGATGGAGTGTGTCCTAACGAGGGGGATGTTGTCACATATTATGATGGAGTGTTTCCCCAAAGGGGGATAATTATACACTGGGGTTATGGATTGTGTCCCCCAAGGAAGATAATTTCTAACATAATTTTTGTTGATGTTGATACTTATAGAGGATTACTATATAACCTATTTAATATAAAAAGATTTGAAACCACATAATTCAATGTCATAGATTAGCATCTTATTGTGGGACTCCACCATGTAGATTAATTTCATGTGGTAGATATTTTCATGTTACCGATGAGCATCTATGAGGTATGGTGTGGGAATTATACATGTAAGCTTCCCGATTCAAGGGAATAATCCATTTGGGATACAGTGCTGAAGGTGGAAAACATATAATGATTGTACATGGGGAATCCTGTTTTCATCTCACCGGATAAGGAAACAATATTAAATCCTGTGTTGAGTAAATTAAGGTGTTCTGTTACATCATATGACTATGAAAAAGTTTCATTCTATATTACATCATTTTGATCGGACAAGGATGTGGATTATAACTATATGGGAATTATGTTAAAGAGGGAGAACGATATTTCATATCGAATCCCCAACGAGATAGGTAAACATGTTCCATTGATGATTCCACCTCTATGAATTATTTGGACACCACTCATGTACCTCAAGGAGTGGTAATTCCTTAGAAATGTAATGGATTTTTTGAAATAAGGATAAATAATTATAGTGTACCTATTCATAGGTGAAATAGGAATTAGGGTACATATTATTATGAGAGAAAGGTATAATGAAGTCCTAGGCTAAACTTGGTGTGAAGTTAGGTGAAACAAGAGTAGGTGATAGTAATTGTATGGTGAACTGGTGTGTATATGAACTTGTCCCATATTTGCATGAGGGCCCTAGGAATTCATCTTCACAAAATGAAAACATATGAATGGGGGATCAATAAATATATATATAGAAGATATGATTTTAAAGGTTGGGGTGTTGTGATTGTATGGATATTTTAAAAGGACTGGGGTCTCATCGATGGCTGGTGTCTCGTGAAGGGTTATGTTCTATGAAATTGGGTGACTGAGCTTTAGATTAAATTCAAGGTTCCCATTGGACTTATTTCATGAATGATAATTATCTCATGAAATATGATGATCCATAAAGGGTTTTTCTCTTGCACAGAGGGAATTAACCTTAAAAAGGCCCATATACCATGTTTCTTTATGAAAATACAATGCGAGGTTGTTTCACGATTTCCGGATACATTAGGAAATACATATTCTCTCTCGCTTGTAACTTTTCGAAGTATAATGATTTCATATATTTTCTCAGAAGATATAATTTTACATCCTTCTGAAAGTGAGTCTTAGTTGGTATTTATAGGCCCAACTGAGGAATGTGATTTTGTTTCTTGAAATATTGATGCTTACCTGGAACATAATGGGATTCTAAAACTAATGGTGTTTTTGGATCTAAAGATACACTGCATTAATGTTAACATCAATGCTCCACACAATATGATACATTCACGAAATCGATCCCCATGGGTCATCCATATAGTGCGATGAGGTAACCATAAACCCACTATGTGATAATGGATTTTTCAAGCTTCATTTATTCACAAAGTTTTGTAAATTAATGAATCTATTACCTTAGTCAATTGTTGTAATTTGTTTTGGCTCTAATTCTCTATAAAATAGTCATTCATTCCTCAACCTGTATCGTGACATGAATCTTTTTGTAAAGACATGACCCCAGTTTCTCAGATCTGACTCCTCATTACATTAAATTTTCATGATTACAATAATGTTTTATACCAATGGAACAAAAATATTTGTCTATTTGGAAAGGCAGATACATAAAAAAGTTTACCAATACAAATTGAAGAGAAAAACAACCTAAAAGTTCCACTAAAAACATCCACCACTATAACATTATCCCTGCAATTCAATCATAATATACATCTTCATGCCCTGAAGAAAATAGAAACATAAAAATGGGTGAGATCATATTCTAAGTACGGGTAAAAATTATACCAGAATATAACATAAACATTAGACATGGGGAATAATTCAAAACACATGCCTTTAAAAATAAGCTTGAACATAATATTTCCGGAATATGAGATGAGTAAATATTTACATAATAAAATATAATCATGTGTATTCTACTGGTTGAATAACCACATTAAATATCAATTTATTGATTCATAATGAGGGTAGTTAATATTCTGGAAATTCTCAATCGTATTGTTAAGGCCTCCGCCTAGATGTCTAAAAATTATTAAAGCCTCGGCCAAGACCAAATCTCAAACTGGGAAAGGCCTCAAGCAAGTCCATTTCTATTCATCTAATGAGACATACTAATTCATATATGGGATATAGTGGGAAACGAACATCACATAATAAGTCCAATGCATTTCTCATATGAGAAGGGATAAACATAAACACTATATACATTCATATCAGAACTATCATATGAAATGTAAACAACTTTCCCCGAACATTAATCATATACACTAAACATTCAGAGTAAAATGGTGAGTAGTTTTGGGATAACACATTCATATTCAAAATAATCATAATAAATTCAATTAAATATGTTATATGATATCATACATAATAATCAACAAGAGTCTTGAAATAGATGACGATACTCTTATAAATAAATCGAGTAATTTTTGAGATAATTACTCTTTTATTATGAAACAAATAGTTCTTTTTGAAACATCATTTTATAAAACCAGATTTGAGGTAATATAGTATTTTAATAATAAAATTATTTATTTTATAAAGGTAATGGTTTCTTAAAACATATTATAGAATACTGTTTAAAATAGGTAAGAATTTGAGAAAATCTCTTGAAATGGGTTCATATTTTGGAAAGAATTTAGAAAGTTCCACTTAAAACATGAAACTCCACACAAAATAAATTTGGATTATGGTTGGTAAAAATATATAAAATAGTAAGAAATAATTTAATTGGATTACATAATGGAAAAAAATAATTTCATTGAGTTATGTAGACAACAAAATTAACCCGAATGAAAATGGAGGTTTGGGTGGACTATTCTGACCTTAAGTCTTCTTGTGTTCCACTCATGATAATAAGGTCATGGAATATGAATATAGAATTATTAATAAATTAATTAAATCCATATTAGACATGTATTCGGTTTATCATATTTTTATTATGTTCATTATTTCCTTATTAAAAAGTTATAAAATTGAATTTTTTCCTTCCGGTTTGTTCTTTTCCATGGTTTCATGATCAATATATTTGTATATGAGTTTGGATGTTAATTTAGAAAGGATTTAATTCTCTATAATTTAAATTACTTATTATTTATGAACATCCAAAAGACTTAATGGTTATATATATCATTTTTTACATGGTATGAGGTTGAATCATTAAATTAAATGACAACCAGTTAGATTATTTGGTAGTGTTTGGATTATTATGAACTTTTTTTGTCATATGAATTAATACTATGTACATATACTGGTTTCTGAATATTAATTAGGTTATAATAAAAGTATTATAGAATTTTTTTCTCAACAATAAAATTCATTTATTACCTTTAATTAAGGAGAAATTTAATAGGGAAACATCGTCGTCCATGAAGAATGTAAATTGGAACCTCATAGACGATGATTTCATATATATAAGAGATATAGGGAGAGTAAGAAGATTGATAATGGATATTAAAATGACATGGTATTAAAAGTGTGGAGTAATATGGAAGGGTAATTTGGTATAAATATGAAGATATTAATGTCTGGGTGGAGTGAAGAGAAGGGGGAGTGAGGGGGGATGTTATATAGTGACGGATAGGAGCAATTTGTCAATATTTTATTGATTATTTTAATATTTCCATATTGAAAACCAATAGTATTGACTCTTCTAACCCCTAATACTAATACGGGAATTTGATTTTTAACAATGTTTGATTACATCATTCATGATGCCTATAATAGTAAATTTAACTGTTAATGTTTACATATGGTAAATTATTGTATTTTACCATTCATAAAAAATTCAAGTATTTCTGAAAATTCTGAAAAATTCACCCTAACAATTTTTTCAACATGTAGAATATAAAATTGAATTCAATTTTCTGAAAATAATATTCTAAATATTATTAAATTATGTTTTCATTAAAATCAATGTATATTCACACAAAAAACTATTTTATAACTATAATTTGTTTTATATCACATTGAAAAATTAATCAAGTTCTCATTATATTATAACCTTATGAAAATATAATAATAATATTATTTACTATTCATAAGGGTCATATTAATATTCATATGACTATTCAAAATGGTATGATTCTATTCATAAAAAATTGTGTTTGTCGTATTAGACTCTAAATAGCATTCTGAACATAACAGTGTATTTCGGTTTTACAAATTTCAAATCACAGAGGTGAAAAAATAAAGATTACTGGCTTGGTTATAAAAAAGTAGTGTTTGGTAGAGATATAGTAATTCATGAATTCAATATTAAAATTATTTGAAAATTCTTGGGGTGTTACATTATCCCCTCCTTATAAAAATTTCATCCTTGAAATTACAATAATGTTACCACCCAAATTTTTTTTGGGTAGTTCATCATCATAAGTTACTTAGGATCCCATGTTTCCTCATTGATTTTATAATTTTTTTAATGTATCTTTACCAGTAAAGTTGTCTTTTTCCTCAACACCTATTCTTCAGTGTCTAGAATCTGCATAGGCTCTTCACAATATGACAAGTCAGGTCCAATTCAATATCTTTAGAAGTGAGGACATGCATTGGGCCTAACATGTACATTCTTAGCAATGAGACTTGGAACACATTGTGTACTTTAGAATGCATAGGTGGCATATCAAAAACAATATAAAACAAAAAAGATTATATCTAGAATTTTAAAAGGGTCTATGTACCTAGTTCTTAGTTTCCCTTTCTTCCCAGATCTTATAACACCCTTCCATGGATGTACATTTTATGAAAACATGATCTCCCACTTGAAAATCCAAATCCTTCCTTCGATTATATGCATAGATTTTTTTATCAATTTTAAGCTGCTTTGATAGGGCCTTGAATAGTCTTTACCTTTTTTTATTCCTCTACATGCTCTATTTCCACAAGATTACATTCTCCAACATCATCCCAACATATTGGTGTATAACATCTCTTCCCATAGAATGATTCATATGGTTACATTTGAATTCTTGAATGGAAACAATTAATGTAGGAATGACACAGTAAAAGTATATATTGATCCCACAAACCTTTAAATTCATGTGAACATGATCCCAACATTACCTCCATGGTTTGGACCGTCCTATCTGATTTCCCTATCAGTTTGAGGGTGATATATAGTACTCAATCGATGTTTGATATCAATAAATTTTTGAGGACTTTTCCAGAATTTCATCGTAAATCATGGGTCACGATCAGACACAACTGAGGAAGGTACCTCATGAAGTCTCACAATTTCATTGATATAGAGTCTTGATAGGCACTCTAGTAAAAAATCCTCCCTTATAGTGAGGAAATGTACATATTTTGTAATTCAATTAATAATTACCAATATTGCATTATAATTTCTTGTATATTTGGGTAATCCAATGAAGCAATATATGGTGATTTCATCCCATTTCTTTTTAAGAATATGTATAGGCTATATGACTCCTTTTGGATGTTTCCTTTCAGCCTTCACTTATTTACAGACTAAACATCTTGATACATAATCAGAAATTTTCCTCTTTATGTTATCCCACCATGGATTTTCACTCAAATCTCTATACATTTTAGTGCTACTAGGGTGTATAGAGAATTTTGAACTTTTATAATCACAAAATAACTCCCTTTTCATCTCGGGTAGAGAGGAAACCCATAACATCTTCCCAAATTTCAAAATTATATCTTTGCACTTGAATCTAACCAAATTCATGTATTTAAAAACACAAATTTTTTTTTGAAGATTCTCATCCTCATACTATGAATCATTAATTAATTCCAATAAAGTTGGTTGGGAAATCATATGAAAAAGTAGAAAGTTCTCACCTTCTTTGATAATTCCCATATCCATCCTCACTAGATCAATGTACAATGTATCCTTGTCTATCCTCATTTTGATGAGAACTCTATTATTCTTCCTTATTAATGCATCAGCTACCTTGTTTGCCATTCCTGAGTGGTAGTGTATGAAACAATAATAATCCTTTATTAGTTTGATCCATTTCCTTGTCCAAATGCTGATTTCTTTATGTGAGAGGATATATATTTGTCTCTTATGATCTGTATATATCTCAGATTTTTGGGCATATTGATAATGTTTCTATATCTTCAGAGAAATGATTACAAATTATAACTTAATATCATGAGTATGATATGTATTTCATGAATTTTTAACTACGTTGATGAATAGGAAATATTCTTATTATTCTTAATAAGGAAACAACTATGTCCTTTCATTGATGCAACAATAAAGATCACAAAACCCTGATTTAATTATGGTAGATTTATGATCAGAGCATTCACTGATATCCTATTCAATTCTTCGAAACAATCCTCATATTATTTTTTTCCATAGGAAATTAACCCCTTTTCATATATGATTCATCATTGTGTTGGCTAAATGGGTGATGTTTTGAACAAATTGATGATAATAACCTCTTAAACCAATAAAACTACTCACCTCAGTTATGTTCATTAGAGTAGGCCATTCTTACATAGCCTTTTTATTCATGGTATGGAAATATATTACATCCATTAAGACAATGTGTCCAAGAATGAAAAATTATTGAAGCCCAAACACACACTTGTTAAATAACTCATACAGTTCATTTATTCTAAGATTCATCATAATAGTTATCAAGTGATTTTCATGATCCTCTTAGATTTTGAGGTACAATAAGATATCATCAATAAATATAACCACAATGTCATCAAGTTATTCATTGAAAAAAATATTCATTATATCCATGAAAACTGATGGTGAATTAGTTAGTACAAGAGGCATTTCTCTAACCTCATAATGCCCTTGCATGGTTCAAAATTCTATTTTTGGAATTACTTCCTTCCTCACAAGAGAATAATGTTATCCAGATCAATGGTCAATATTTGAAAAAAAATTAGCTCCATGAAGATGATCAAATAAATCATCAATTCGTGGTAGGGGATACTTGTTATTTATTATTATGGCATTGATCTCTCTACAGTCAATGAACAACCTCATAGATTTGTCGTTATTCTTATGAAAATGAATAGTGGATTCCCATGGAGAACCACTAGGGAGAATAAATCCATTAACACTCAATTTCTCTACTTTTTTTCTTCCGTTCCTCTAATTGCACAGTTTCCATTCTATAAGGGGTCATTGATATGGGTATTAAATGAGGAATTAAGTCAACGAAAAACTTAATTTCCCCTCCTAGAGGATGTCTAGGTAAATCCTTCAGAAACAGATCAATGTATTCTTGCAGAATTGGTATGTACTATATTTTAACATTCCTTTCCTCATACATAGTTATTTCATTCCTTTTCCTTCCAATAATTGAATTCATTAGAGCTGTAGGGTATTGATCTCGATGAGAATCAGATGTCATTGTTTCTTCCCTAAAGATAAGGTATTCCACATCATCCTCATAAATTTTAACCTACATATTCTTGCATGATAATTTTGTATCATGGTTCAAAAGTCAATCTATACTAAGGATTATATCAAAGTCAATCATGGTTATGATAATAAAATCATCATATAAAGAACGTTTATATTCCATAATGGGGACTTCCGACCCTACTATGTTACAATGATACACCCCTTTGAAGATTTTATTAACATCTCAATTATTAAATAAAATGGAAATATCTAAATTTATTGGAAGACTAGGGAGATATGAATGGATGCAATGATCGAGAATCAAATAAAGCATGAGATAAGTTTGAGTAAGTGATTAATGTACCATCCACCACATAATTAGGAAATCCAATATTAGCAGTTTTGATCATATAAGCCTGTCCCTGCTCCCTTTTCTTTTTCTATGGAATGTTTCCTTGACGCTTAAGAAAATCATAAAAATATTATCCCATATCACTAAAATTATAGATATGAACATTAATAGCCTCTTTATTCCACTTGAAATCAAAAGATAGATGGCCTTTCTTTCCACATTTTTAGCATACTCATATTCCTTTTAAGCAGGCATGAGGTTGTTTCCTTCCACATCTATCATAGGGTGGAAATTCAACTCATACCTTCTTCCCCATTTCTTTATTTCCTTTTCCATAGTTTTAAAAATCCCAATTCTTATCTTTCATTACTTGAATGTCATAAAACTTAGAAAATTCCTTCTCTATCTTGATAACACTTAAGACTATATCTTCATATGATGAGAAACATTGGGAGACTATATCCCTTCAATGGATCATTTTTAAACCATCAAAGAATCAATTAATCATGATCCATTGATTATATATACAGTCTATAACATGCCTTCCCGGCCTTGTAAATGTTTCATCATATATGGAAAAAATTTCATCATCCTCTTGTATCAGTTTCTAGAATTACCATTCTATATCTGCTCTTTATTTATAGGGAAAATTTTAGTCTATAAAATATTCTTTAAATTACCTCCATTATATATATTAGATTTCTTCCTCATGATTTTTTTGGGATTAACGACCACCACTGATTTGAATCTCCCGATAGATGATAAACTACCATGACAAACTCCTCTCTGTCTTTACATCCCAAAGCGAGAAATATCTTCTCTAGGGAACATATCCACTTCTCAGTGACAAATGGGTTTGTATTTCCACTGTATTATGGAGGTTTTTAACACAATTAGTGATCTAACATAGCTCATTAACATTATGGATATGCATGCTTCATACAAGTAAGGTTTTTTTAAAAGTTTGGGGCCGAAGCATCATTATTTTATTGTTAAATCAATGGAAAGACCTCTTTTTTACTAGGTAGAGAGAGACTCATTACATAGCCTAAAGGCCCGGTGGGCATGTATCCCATTACATAGCACGTAGTCCCAAATTTTGGCCTAAGGCCCATTCTAGGAATAGTAACACAGCTGCTCCAGTACCCGCCGCCGCTACAGTGCCCGCCGATCAACAGTACCACCGCTGCTACAGTACCGCTACATTACTGCTACAGTGCCTGCGCCCCATGGGTTTTGAACCCCCGTTTATCATGTATGATTACGGGGTGCTTAAAACTAAGTCAAACCCCAACTAAATGCTTCATACAAGTAAGGATATTATTCATAACCAAAGTAAGTTGTCTCGGTATAATTATAAGTTGCTCTACACCGATTGCAACTCTAGTGCTTACATAATTATCTTGAAGATGAATGAAATACATACATTGGATATTCATGTTCAAGTGGTTTCCATTCCTTCCGGTAGGTGTTATTTCTAAATATTGGAATACACTATATTTTGTTATGTTTCATAATATATACTCTCAACTTAGGAAAATAGTTAGCATTACATGAAATCCTACGCATGGAAAATCCTATAAAAATAAACATGGTTTATTTGAGGAAAAATTTATATTTAAATCATGCATAATGGATTTAAAGAAAATATGAATTATCCTAATCATTCCCCCATGAGAGTTAATCTAGGTTCACATTAAGACATGTTGTTGTGTACAGGGAAACCCAAGGTCAAGCCCGAAACTCCTTTTCATAGTTTTCACTCCAAGGTACATTTGCGTCCCCAAACATTATTAACAAACACTCACCATTCTGAGGAAATTTATTAATGGTTTTAGGATATATAATACATAGTAGAACTAATAATAAAAAATTAATTTAAATATGGTACATGATATAATACATAATAATCAATAAGAGTGTGGAAATATATGAAGATACTCTTAAAAATCATCAAGTAATTATAGGGCTAAATACTCTTTTAATTTGAAAAGAAACGTTCATTTGGAAAAGAAGTTGTAAAAAAATAAAATTTAAGTAATATATTATTTTCATAATAAAATTAGTGATTTTATAAATATAATGGTTTTGAATAACATATTATATAGTTCCCTTGAAAATATTTAGGGAATTGGTAAATTCCCTGGAAACGGCTCGTATTTCATAAATAATTTTGAATGATCATTCTAAAACATGTGAATCCTCATAAAATAAAGAGTGATTATGGTTGCTAAAAATATATCAAACATTCACATATAATATAAGTGGATTTAATAATGATATATAATAATTTCATTGAGGTATGTTGGAAACAAAAGTAACCCGAATTAAAATGGAGGTTCGGGTGGAAAACACTTACCTTAAGCATGAATGTGTTTTGATCAAGAACATGAGGTCCTAGAATAGACATATTAATAACTTAATTTATAAACTATTTGAAAATTATATAGTTTACCATTGTTTTATTATGTTCATTATGTCCTTATAGATATGTTATAGTGTAGTATTTCATCATTTTAGAGTATTTGTTTCCTTAGTTTTCATGATCTATATATTTGTATATATGTATGGTTGTTCATGTGGATATGATGTAATTATAAATAATTGAAATTATATATTATTTATGAACATATAAAAGTTTTAATGGTTATATATAGATTTTTTTACATGATATGAGGATGAATAATGGGATGAACTGACAATCACTTTGATTATTTGGAAGTGCTTGGATTTTTATGAACTAGTGTTTTCATATTAATTAATACTTTGTACATATAGTGGTTCGTGAATGTTGAGTAGGTTATAATACATATATTATTGTCTGTATAAACCATAACAGTTGTCTCAAGACCTTTATTTACGGATAAATTGATGAACAAAACTTATTATTCCACAAAGGTTGTAAATTGGAACATCATAGATGATGATTTCATTTATAAAAGAGTGAGAGGGAGAGTAAGAAGAATGATAATGGTTATTACATTAACATGTTATAATTACAATATATATACATGATACTAGACTTATAAGGATGAAATTTAAAGAATATGTTATGATAGAGAAGAAAAGAGGAAAAATTGAAATGAAACTAAATGAAAAAAAATGTTTTACCTCTTGAAATAACCTCCTTGAGAGCCTCCTTAAGGGAAGGGGGTTTGGTATTTTGGCAAGACAAAGAGCTACTGGATATGGGTAGTTACTAGGGAATGGTATTTGGGTAGATATTAGTGGAGATTCATGGATTAGAGGATTAAATATAAATGGGAGTGATGGGGTTTTATAGTGGAGGAGAGAAGGGATTTGGGAATATTTTATCCATTATTTTATCATTTCACGCAAGACAACCAATAATATTGATTCATGTGTAACCTAATAGTAATAAGTGTATGTGAGTTAGAAATAAGTGGACTTAAATCATAAATGAATCTAGGAATACTTAATTTAACAGATAATTTATTCATATAGTAAATTACTGTATTTTACTTTTCATCAAAAAATAAAAGTATTTCAGAAAAAGAACAAAACTTCCCCCTTACCATTTTTTTAAATGTAGAAAAAAAATGGAATCCATTTTTAATAAATAATTTTCTAAATATTATAAATTTAAATTTTAAATAAAATCATATTATATTTTGAAAATAACAATTTTTAAACAACAATACATTTTATATTACATTGAAAAATCAATCGAGATCTCATTATCTTATAACCATAAAAAATAAAATAAAATAATTATTTAATATTCATAATGGTCATATTACTATTCATATTAATATACATAAGGGTATGTTACTAGTCACAAAAATTTTTGTTTATCTTATAGGTTATTACAAATTGGTGTTTTTTAGGGGCTTAGTGTTTTATACATTCAAAATTAAATCTATTTGAAGAATCATGGGGTGTTACAATTTTAGTTTCAATAGTATTTCAACACATATATTCTATATTAGGAATGTTTTATTATGAAATTTTATTTTTAAAGTATATTAATCTATTTTTGTGAAACCATTTATGTATTATACGTTAGATTATTTCAAATAAACAAAATTTATTTCAGAATAGTTTGAATTATTATTTTTTGTTTTAATATTAAGGTACTTTTAGGAAATAATAATCTATCTCTCCCATAATAATTTATCTATCTTTTTGAATTTAAATTTTAAAAGAAAATGAAAATAATATGTATAATTTTTTATCTTATTTAATTATATCAACCACAACATGGATGTTTTCATAGAAATACTGATTGAGTACTCTATCAACATGAGCATTCATTTTCTCAACTAATATTGGACAAAAAGTGTTGTGGTGTGATACTGTGATGTTTTATTCACGTATTTTCATATGAAAAATCTTCAGTTGTTGTATAACCTATAATGTGATGAAATAAATCATTGATAATATCTTATTACCAATATATATGAATGTTCGTACATGTTACTCAAGAACCTAAGGGTATGAATAATATGCCTTCATCGTCTTTTTCCATGTTCTGTGGGTCTGTAATTCTTACTATGGTATTTTTATTATTTCACATTTTTCATTTATCTTGAATTTATGATTTCACAATAAAAAATAATATTCTATGTTTTTTATGATTCAAGTATACCAATGTTGAGTTATTTTTGTTGCCGATTCCTAATTTTAAAAGTCAATGTAGGTTAGTGCTTCCTTATACTTCTTTTAATTGGGTGATGACTCACCATAAAAAAGTCAGTGGTTATTTTTAGTTTCAACTCAACATGAGTAGTTATGTGTTGTATTGGGATATTATTCCCTTAAAAATTAATATAGCAGAAACAAATCTCTTAGTTATTAGAGAGGTAAAATTGTTGAGTATGTTCTAGTATGACTGAACTACTATAATAATATTTTTTTTCCCTTTTATATTTCCAACACAAATTTACTATATTAATTATTTTTAATAATTTATAGATCTCTTAAAAATTTTAAACATTTCCATTCTCCCCCTATAGACCATGTATCATTAATTTATATGACATAAATATTGGTATCAAAGTAATTCCTTGAGTGGATATACTAGTTACCTTCTTTGAAGAATACCATATCACTTGGATATTGGTGTTAGACCATGATAAGGAAAGTTTCTCATTCTCAATTATAATCAATTATTACCAAATACTGTTGATTAAATAGTATATATATTTTCTGTTATGACATAATTCTTATTGAAACAAAATTATATGGAAAAAATATCTATATATGATAATAGAAATGAATAAAAACCTAGAATGGATTGTTGAGAATCCTACTCACTTTGATGGAAATGAGAATGGTTACTATCAATATAGAATTGAATCATATCATACGTGGTTATGAATAGAAATATGGTGGATATTGGAAAAATAATACAAATTACCAATAGAATACTCATATTATCTTATTTGATATAATACAAGTATATATGTTTTTAATTACAAAGTAATTAATATATTATAATGTTATATTAACACAATTTCATACATTAATGTCTCTACATGTAATAAATATAATTAGATCTAGAAGATTATTCATGTTACCCACCATAGCTCAAATAATCCGATTAGAACTAAATGAGGAATGGTTTGAGGAGAGTACTAAGACTTCAAGATTGGTGAAGATAAAATATATTAGTAATAGTCCACATATTTAAAAGTATTGTGATAATAAATAATTATATTATAAAAACATTATTTAATAGTATACTTATTAAAATATTCCCAAGAGATATACCAATTAAGTGGAATAAAATGTAAGTGGTGATCGATGATGATATGAATTTTAATAAATATATATAGTATGGAATCATTGTATAACTTCTTAGAAAATAACATGAGCCAAAGTCTATTTTAAAATTAGTGACTTCATTGAAAAAATGTATTGTTTTTTAAACGCAAATACATGTTACCTCCCCCTCTTTTGAAATTTATAATATGAGATTAAATAATGTGAAATAAGGAATATATTCAATATAATTTATAACTGGATGAATAAAAATGAAATTTCCAAAATAATTCTAGAAAAAATCATAACTATAAAACAAATATAATGGAAGGTACCTCAAAAAAGTATAATAGTGTTTTAGATCTGTCCTGATATAGATGTAGGGAAAATGAATACATCAAAAATGATTTCCCAAAATTATGAATGGGTGAAAAGAATTAGAAATATAAGAAGGTGCTTTATAAATATGCCTAATGGATCCACACAGATAAATCAAATTCTACTAAGGAATATGTAATTACAAAAGAGTTAGTCAACCTAAATTTGATAGAGAAAAATATAAATTAATTATTTCATAATTTATACTAAAGTTATAGTTTTGATTTTTACATTAATGTTCATTGAATTTATGAACTATATAATTAAAATAAAATAATTTAAACGGTTGTTTTAAGGGTTAATAATTTATATAAAAAATTAAAAGAAGATAAATACATATTTACCAATTACTGAGGAAATGATAATAAATAAAACATTAATTTACGTAAATTTTTTTTTAAAAAATAAATTTCTATCTAATGAAGTGGAAATTGTTTTTATATAAAATGATAAATTAATGGATGAAATTGAAAAATTGAAAAACATTTCTCATTTTTTATAAATTGTTGTTTGTGATTAATTTGTTTCTATTCAAATAGTGAATGGTATACTCAATAATTATGTTTCATGTTTCAATGAAATGTTATCTACATTTGTTCATGTAAAAGAAAAATCTGTTAAAATTATGATAATGAAGAAATCAAATAATGATAAACTATTATTTGTTATAACCATCAGTTTTAAAAAAATGATTGAATCATGTTTTGTTAAAATATATATAGGAATGATTTCTATAGTTACATACATTAAATATTTTATAAATGTATATTCTGAAAATAATTTTTATTTATGTTTTCCTCAATATCATGGTGGTACTAAATCCTTTTTCTCAATGAATTTTTCATTTAGAGTACATCATAATACCTATTTCAAAATATTTTGGGTACCTAAGCATTCAAATAAAAACCTGATTGGAACTAACATATCATGGGAAAAATATTATTTTCTATTAAATTATTATTTTTAAGAAACATGAAATATGATCCTTAATGGATCGATGGCCTTTAATTGTTATTATTTATAAATAATTCTCTTTTTATGGTGTTGAATGGGAACCCTTAGATGGACCATAGCCTTTTAGATATTACAGGATCAGAAGGAATTATAGGAATTCATTGAGGACATTGAATACCTGAAATTGACCCTCCCTAGTGTCTTCATCGTGATCAGATCTCCTCATTTGTGTGAATGTCCGGCTAAATATCCTCTGCAGAGATGCAGATTCCTAGTACCGATGATTATCTGTATACCCTTTTATTATTAGAAATCTAGAATATATTCAGTATTGAATGTGTCTTACATTTTATTCTCATCTAGATCTTGTTCCTTATAGAATCTGTCTGGTTTATCTCTCCACATCATGTGTCCCGAAGGACTTGTGGAGGCTCTAAGTCCTTGAGGTCGAGCAAAGTCTTTAAGGTGGCCCAAAATCCTTTCTGACCCGAAGGATTTGGTATCCTGAAGGCCTTGAAGGATTCAAGGACACATCTATTTTCCCAAAGGTGAATAGTTTGGGCCACTACAATATCAAACCATACAAAACATTACCTAACACAGTAACTACTATAGTACCTGATAAAGTACTGCTACAATACCTTGAAAATATGCCTCTACTTGGAATAGATCCTAGGTATCGTGGATATACATGAAGGGTCCTCACCAACCGGGCTGAGGCTCATGTGCTGAATCATGCTTTATGAGATTCAAAGACACAATGTATTTGGATAGAAGCTATTGTATACATATGATTGGAATTATATATATTTCTGATATCATATAACCACTACGATGGTAGCTCTTTAACATTCAGTGATAACTAAAAAGGTATTATTAAGGGGTTTTGTGTATTATGTTTCTTTAATATTTTATTGATTTATAAATTTTTATGCATAGATGGTTTAAAAACAAAAATTACTAGTATGTCTCAATTATTGACGATCATATGAGTTCTAAATATAAAGGTAGTAAGTGTTCAGTCTTCAAAAGTTATTATTTTTCAATTTTATACAAATTAGAAAAAAATTATTTATTTTATTCATTTTCATGAATAGACTAACAAGAATCTAAAGATATGTATTGATATTGAAACCAATAATATCATATGTAATTGAAAACTTGCACATCTTTATATTAAACAATTTAAAAATTATTAATGAAATGAACTTTGAAATAGCTACCTCATTTAAAAAATCGTAATAATTTTTTTTTTGATATTTTTTAAGATGTAAATAACTGAAGATTAGTTATAAAACACATAATAACAAATGAACTACTTGACTAATAAGGCTTATTCAGTTTGATTTCTTTTTTCTCTATGCATTTTTTATTCGAGGAGGTGTGAAAAATTGTTTCTTTGTTTTTAACGCCTTTAGTGGATTTACCTCGACATCTTTAATTATTCATTAAAGAAAATCATTATCTAAATTTAATTATTTATATTTGTTGGTGAGAAATAAAAAAAGGTATTTTATTATTTCATTTTTAATTGACTATGATGGTGAATTTTTTAAAGTTCATTTAGAAAATTTTTATTTTTAAAGTTTTACCGCTCCTAGAACCCTAAGACCAAATATTGATATTAAATATAAAATATAATGTTAATTTAAATGTTTATGAATATTTTAAATAAATATAGTCTACCACAATATTTTTTCTCTAAATTTTATTGTTTTTTTCTCTATTTTAGTTTTCTAATTATTATACTTATTAAAAGAACCACTAATGATTTTTTAATAGAGAATTGTGATGTTTGTTATTTTAATAGTTTTTGCAGTAATGATTATATTTTAAATACGGAGGGTAACCTAGAATTTTTTTTTCTAAATATGATAATTTATTTTATTTTATATTCAAATAGAATTAAATATTTTAATTTAAATAATCAATGAAATATTATTGTAGAAATATATATTCATGTTAAATATGATTAACATTTTTTTAAAATGATTTTTATACAATGTTTTCAAGATGATTAAAATGATTTTATTGTTTTTAAAAAATACCACTAGTAGATGTAATAATTGAGGGGGAGATAACTCATTATCATTTAAATACCATGTCATGTTATTTTCTTAAATAAAACAATGTTAATAATGTTGTTTTTGTTACTTATTTTATTATACCATGAAATTATATTTCAAATCATTATGAAAATTCTTCTTTTGTTCTAGATTGTGTGACAGTATATGGTTTTGGATATATAAATTATTCTAATTAGATTATTTATATTGAAGATGAATATAAGAATATTTACATAAAAATTTAGAATATTTGTTTAACCCATTTTAGATAAGTATGTTATTTTAAATAAATTGATTTTTGGAAATAAAATAGATGAATAACGTCAACTGATTATGAATAAAGCTACTCTTGATAATAAATTTTCTTTTCAAATCTAAATAGGTTTAGATTAATATTTTTTCTCTTGTTATATGGTTGAATATATTATAATTTTTTTCATTTCTATGGAATCATAATGAATTCACTAATTTAAAAGGAATGTTAAATTTTTTTCTAACTTGTTTCATTTTTAAAGAAGGTTATGTTTCCCAGTTGGTTTTGAAAATGAAAAATTCCATATTCATGTTTTTTATACTATCAATGGAATTAAATTGTCTTTAGTAATCATTTCATTCCTGGTATGAAATTCATACACTGTTTTGTTAAAAAAATTATTTTTCTAAGGTAAATGTGATACAATTTTATTTATTAATACATATATTAATTATTTTTTGAATGTAAAATTTTTTTTGAGGATATTATTTGGCCCTTCTAGTGAATAACCTTTTAAGTAGTCCCAAAATATGATGGCTAGGGAAATTGATATTTTTTTAACTGGTGAAAATAAATTTATAGGCCATTAATATAATCAAATAAATGACTTTATATGTCTAAATATATCAAAATATGCTAATGATTTCAAATTATATTTAGTTTAAATTATTAAAAAACTATTAAAAATCTTATCAATATTGATTGAATGTTTGGTTTTGATATCTCTGGTAAAACTTCGGATTTTAAAATAACTTGAGGCATGATTAGTATTTTTTCATATCAGAATACATATGGGCATGATATTATGATTTGTATTCATTTATGTGTGATATTTTAATTTTTTTGTAAGGAATATCTTTTATAAAATTCATTTTATTTAAATGATATTTTACAGAAATATTTATCTTTGAATATTTTATTATATATGGAATTGATTTCATTTTATTATTTATTCTGATTCTATATTTAGAGGATGAAAACTTGATAGAAAAAATCTTTAGATATGTTTTAGTTTCATAGTAATTTTATTGTATTCAACAATTAAAAATTATATTATGTTATTTATATTTAATTTCAATATATCTCTAGTAAATAATATTATTCCAAATAATTATGGATTAAATTATTTTTGAAAAAATTGTTTTAATTTGGAAAATATTAAAATTTATTATGATAATTATTACAGAATTTTAATTTCAATAAGGCCCTTGCAAAATTCAATAACAATGAATATTTATATTTGATTTTATTTAATTAAATATTATGTTAATAATAGAACCATTATTCTTGAATCTATTCTAAATAATAACCATATGGATTATGTTTTTACTAAAACATTTGACTTTTCAAGAATTGAGAAATTAAAATTTATGATTAATTTGATGTGGATTTTATATATTTATTAATTTATTTGTTTACATGAATTAAAATTAATTTATTTATAGGGGTATTTCTAGTGTTTATAATATATTTTTAATTTTTTATATATTTAAATAAGTAATTTTTTTAAATTTTTTAAAAACAAAGGATTTTTTAAATATTATGTCTCAGTTATATAATTTTATAAAATGTGGAGCTTGTTAGTGCTCAAGGTTTTTTTATTTATGGTGATGTATATTTATTATGAGGTTTAATGTTGAATATCCAACAACATTTTATTTTATTTTATTGGAGACCTAAATTTATTGTATAAATTAATTTTTTTAATATTTACTTGTTAATTTGTTGTTGAATTAGTAATTAATTTATTTATTTAATTAATAATTATAGTTTTACTATTTATTTATTTTTTTCATTTGATAATTGTAATTACTAGTTATTCATATTATTCTTAATCTATTATTATGTTGTACGTAAAAAATTTCATGCTTTTATATTTCTATGTTTTTATTTGCACTGATGTAACATGTATTAACTATTATTCACACAAAAAAATATATTTAAAAAAATGATTTTACCCTTAAATTATATTTTTATTACCCTTAATTTGGTCTTAAAATTTACACTTTAGATCTACATGATTTCTCATTACCTTTACACATATCATCATTTTACATTTACGTAGTTTTATCAGAATGACCCTAACATATGTATTTAACTAATATTATACATAATCTATGTAATTTCTTATATACACATATAAATACAATATGAATTGAGTATTACCTAGATGTAATAAAAAAATTACCCTTAAGTGATATTATCTTACATACCATTGCATGTTCATTTTTATATACGTACATTTATATAAACTATGGAAAATTTTTATTTCATTTTTATAGATTCACCCCATTAGGCATTTTATTATTTATTTAACACTAATAACCTACCCACCCACTTATAATTAGAAGAAAAGAACATAGCTTTACGAAATATGAAGTAATTAAATCATAATTTCAATAAAAATAATACCTTCACCCATATTACTATCTAAGCCTAGTTTTTAATAAATACTGCTATTTTTTCATTTTTTTAGTATATAAAATTACTTCATTATTAATTAAGGTGATTTAATAATTTTATTTCTTAAATAAACACATATATATTATATAGAAACTTTTTGAATACTTTTTAGTGTTTTTTAATAATTTTAAACTTAATATTTATTCAATTATTCATTTTATCATACATATACAATGTGAGTCACCTAAAAACTCAAGTTATATATCATTGTTTTTTTTATGAATTTATTTTTTGAAACAAATAATAAATAAATGAAAATGGATTCTTATATTTTTTATTTACATTAAATAATTATTAAATAATTTTTTTATTTTTACATATTTATGTATATATTCAACAATTTTTATTTTTAAATTTAAAATTTTAGGAAACTTGTATGTGATGTTTTTGTGATATTATTGATCATTTATCTTGGATATTATTTGAACTCATTAATTATGATTAAAAATATTTTTATTTATTATTATTATTTTAGATATTTAGTGATTTTCATATAATGATATTCTCTCTCCCTTTATAATAAAATTTTAACGATAATTTTAAATTTGATTTATCAATCTAATAGCTTGGGTGTGTAAAATATTTATCTTATTTATTGTTTAAAGAATTTTTTAAAATTTTATAATGAAATATTGATAATATAATACCTCACTGTGAGATTTCATATTCACAATATATTCTATATGGAATGTGTTGTTGTGCGATACAATGACGTGGTGTGCAATTATTCTGAATGAAAAATGATTATTTATTGGATGATTTCTCAAGTATTACACCAAATATTTTTCAAATTATTATTTCTACCCAAGAGAATTGATATGAAATACAAAATAAGAATGTAAGTCTAGGTATCAACTATATTCATCGAATTCTTCATGGTTTTTAATAAAGTAATTCTATATATTATAATTTTTTATAACTTCTAATATGAGTTATATATTTTTATTATTATTATACCATAAAAATCACACTCTATTATCGTGTTGTGACAACTAGATTATATGTTCATATAGTTCATCTGGATTTTAAAAGTAGGGATGGTTTAGAACTTATAGAAAAAGTTTGTAATTAGGTTATGACTCCCTATAAACAATTCAGTGTGAATTTCTAGTTGTACCACTATTTCAAATAGTATTTTTAATATCAATTAATGATTCCATAAAAAATTTGTTATTCAAAATGAATTTCCCATCGAGTGGAGAGGTGTATGTGTAGAGTTTTTCCCCTTTACAAAAAACTAATACACTAATTTGACATGTATAATCATTTATTTTTAAAATGTAAATTAACTCCATTGAGTAATAATGATAAACTATACATAACATAAAATTTTAAATCTGGTCTAGCCCTATTGACTCTCCATCGCCATTGTCAATGAAATAATAGGACATTGGGAAGGATACATCTACATCATATGAGATGCTAATTCAAATTATGAATCCATTATATATACATCTTATATTTCATCAATAAATTTGTAGAAATCATACTTTAAATAAATATGAATAGTTTACCCTAACCGAATTATTAAAAATTCATATCACATCAACAAAAACAACTCATGTGTCAATGATAAACCGTCCATTACCTTATAGAACACAGAAAAATATATAAGACAAAGACCTAGAATACAAATTATAGTTAAAAAATGTCTTTTAATTATTTAAAATTTTAAGTTCAATGTTTTATCACAACAACGATCCTATTGAAGGATTATTTCATCTCCCCATATTCAAAATTTAAACCAATTTTAAATCCCTATTCATCAAATCCATTTTTTTATTTATTAAAAAAATACATTATTAGTTTCAAAACTCAACTATTACCATTTGAAACCGTAAATAATATCAATTATTATTGAAACTGTTATGAAATGAAATTTACAATAAAATAATTATTTTTCAGAAATAGAAATCATCAAATTAAAATAAATTAAAAATTTCTCAATTTATTCTATATTATTATTTTGATAATTTTAACATTCATGTCCATTTCAAGACCCCACATATAACTTGATAATTTATTTTAAAAATCTAAATACTTTCCATTAAAACAACTATTTTTATCCTCACATTTCAATAAAAGAAAACTGAATAACATCATTATATAATAATAGGTAAATATAATTTATCGGAATTAGGAATCACACATAATAAATTGAATCCTCAGAAAAATGGGGTATAATAAATACATTTATGGGGGGGATTAGGGAATTTCATGGTTTGAAAAAATGGTTTGATGAATCATTCCTCAACCATGCAATATTTACTATGATCTTATATGATCAATGTTCTTGGGATCTATGAATTTTTCCAGACCATGATTGATTCTCCTTCACCTCCCTTTCATCCCCCATTTTAACTCAAAACATGAAGAAAATTAAATTTACCATATACCTTTAACTAAATAACACCATAAATCCAGATCCAATCATAATAGATTAAATGAAAACTATATCTAAAATTCCGAACTCACAACTTGACCACCCTTGGTAACTTGATTCAGGTGAAGATAAATAGATACCTTATCTCACCCTTCATCTATTTATTTCTAATATTTCCACATCCTTTTTACAATTAAATCCCCAATATCAATAGAACTCTGATAATATTTTTTCAAAAACCAACTCGGGATACCGTTGATCTGACACATGAACTAATTTTCAACAAGGAACAATGGAAATTCATAATACCAGTAATCAAGAAACTAGTCCGTAGGTATCAATAATAAACTCTCAGATATGGTTTTTCATAATATTAAATAATTAACATGAAATGAAATTCTTATATATATTTTTAAAAGACACGTCCATAAATTATACTTTTATGAAACTCAAATAAACCATTTTAAATTTAAAAAATCAATAATGGAACAAATCAAAATAAATACATATTAACGTTTCTATGTAAAAAATTATATTAAAAAACTAAATAAAATACATTTATGGACGATAGGATGAAATGACTAGCACATACACAAAACAAAATAAATAAAAGAATCCCAAAATAATAAGATTATAATATTCTTATTACAAAAATTCAACAAAAAACATCACTTCATAAATCCCTTATATGCAAAACTGGAGAAATAAAAATCCCAAATAAATAGGTACATAATATTCAATATATAATACTCAAAAATTTAATTTGTCTATGAACACTTAGTGTTGTATGTAGAGTGTGAGAACAATATAATATTTCACCAAAGTGCATGATTGATTCCTTTAAGGATTCATTTTGTAAGTGATAATTTGAAATTAAATTTATAAATATAATAACTTTAAATAATTAGAATAAACTATGTCACATTATTATGTTATATCATTCTATATTAAAAGAATTTATTTTATTAGAATCTATTCTATGAGTTCATAGAAATTAATTTTAAAAATACATTATTAAAAAGACCTGGAAATGACTTTACTATCATAAAAAAATAATAATTTAATTAAAATCCTAAACATGTTAATTTATTTCCAAATATAAATATATATTTTAAATTCAAAAGATAAAAGAAGGAATAAAATAAAGTCATAAAGTTTATACATCTATAGTTTTCAATAGATAGAAATTTTTTGAAATAGACCATATAAAAATTAATACAAAAAGTGAAATTTATAAAAATAAATAGAATCCACATAACTATAGGAATGGTAGTTGAATATAAATATAAATAATATCCCCTAAATAAAACAATTATAATAAACATCCGGTAAATGACCCAATATAAATTAATGTCAAAGAACCCTATGATTCCTAGAATTTTTTATGAGTAAAACAAATCGTATTTAACTATATTATGGAAAATATGGATATCTATATCACAATACATATAGTATGGTTACATGCATTCAAGGGAAGAAAAACTCTATCATTTATATAACAGTTGTGTCTAGTTTTTCTTGGAACAATCAATGGATAGTGAGTGCATATAACATGCCTAATAGTATGTTTCCAAGTTCCTAACCTAAGTACCACAACTTCCAATTATTAAAGAAATAGAGTTGAGTAAACCAATAATGAATCCAATCAGATATAATGTCAATGAAATAGAAAAATATCAATAATATCACCTCTAATGAGACATATAATAAAATAACCCCTTTAATCCATACATATCTTATCACAAATGGAAGACAATATGAACCATCAAGCTAAATTATATTGTAATGGAATGTTATCTATTCAAAATTATTCTAATGAAATTAAAAACACACCATCAATACATAATTGACTACATAAGACATGACATCCCACAAAAAAGTATGTTCAAAAAAATTCTTAAAACAATAACTCTTCTTTTAATATATAAAAGAATGTTATTCTAATATAATATGGTTTAATACATAGAAGGAAGATACTTAAAAAATAAATTTTAAATCCATGGAAACATATCTATAAAACTTAATATGGAATGAAAATATAAATTAATTTAATATTATGTGTTAATATATCTCTTGATTGTGTTGGGGTCATAAAATGATAGAAAAAAACATAAAATAAATATAATAATAAAATTATTAACAATGAATTTATTTATTTTGAAATCAAAATTTAGGATCATAGATTGTAGACCTTAAAAAAAACATATACAATCAATTGGTAACATAAAACCATAATAAAAATACAATTTTTTAGGAAAAAACCCTCTATGAAATTTTCACAAACACCTAGTGTCACGAACCATACTGGGGTTTCATCTCACCCGACACCTATCCTTGTCTATGGAATAGCTATAAGGGCATTCCTTGACCCCATAGGAATGACACTAGTGTCTGGGTATCAATAACATGATTTGGGTATAATATAATACATTTCCATAAGTATAAACTATCAAGAGAAATAAATAATACTTAATTGACTAAAGAAAACCACACATGGAATAAAAATATCTAGATTCAATGTTTTAATATTTCGACCCACAAAAACCTGAAAAGGAAGGGAATAGACTAAACATCCTATAAACCATCTTCTAATTTGAGGGGAATCGCTCTCATGTTACACCACCAACACCAACAATCTGTAGAACAGAAGTAACTTAACCCACCAACATCTCCACTACTCATATGCCTTTACCTAGGTAATTAAACATAGTCTACATACAACCAATGGTGTAATTAGGGTGTGAGTTTAATATATGTAGGTTGAAACCAATAGAAAAGATTCAATGCTTTAACATAAGTAGAAAAATGAACATGAAAATTGTTTCAATGTCATTTGAAAAATTTTCAAGAAAAATTTCTTAAAGAAAAACCATTTTAAATAGAACAATTTCAAGGAAGAACACTTTTAATGTTAGAATTTACAAATAAAAAAGATTTACTTAGATGTACTGGCTTTTTAAATAAATACACTCAATGTATATCATCTGAAAATGAGTGGAACCACATCACATATGTCTTATGCGTTTACCATGTGTATATCCCTAGGAGCAATCTAGATCGAGGGAGAAACTAGAACCCCATACCATGGAAGAAAGTGGTATAATAACCATAGTGTATAATGTCCTCATGCATGAGACACTAGAGTGGAAACATCCAAAATTCTAGTGGTTTTCCAACATCATTATAGTTTAGTTAGTGTTGTAATCATCATTCCATCAAATTAAGACTAGGACAAGACACTTCAAAATAACTAGCATATTAGAACTAGTCTTTCCACCAAGATACCAAGGATTACCTTGTTATCAATCCCATTTTACATATTAAAAGAATCACCACATTCACAATAAATTTCCAAATATTCAACCATTTTTCAAAAAATGAACATCTTCCATTTCACACACACCAAAGACATTTGAGAAATCAATTTTCACCACTATACAATTCAAGAAACCAAATTGAAATTATCATAGGAAATTTAAATAATTAATTTAACCATTTAAATGGGTGAATCCCCTTTCATAACCATACTAAAAACAAGATCACTCTAAAACATGATCCACAACATTTAAATACTTAAAAATTAAATTTTAAAGGTGTACAACAAAAACCAATATGCTAAAATTGATACATTATCCATTGAAAACCCATATTGAACACATTCTCACCTCATGTTCTCTGGAAAACACATTTTACACCTTCCACAAGATCTATAAATACATTTTCTAGAATAATAACAATAAAAAATACACAAATAAAAAACATTTCCTTTATAAAACAAATTTATAACACATAATCATGTCAAAAAACATCAAATATAAATATTACACCATGCAATTAAATCATAGAACATATTTATAAAGAAAAAAAATCATATCAAAAACATTAAAAAATGATAGAGCATGAAACCACATACCTCATGTGTAGAAACATCCAAAAATGTGTGAGAAACCACAATTAAAACAACAAAAAGACCCTCACAATTCAAGATCAACAAAAAACATCAATATTGAACCCTAATAATCAAGATTCAATCAAAATTAAACCACACAACCTAATGGATACATGAAACCCCGATGATAGTGGGATAGAATCCTAGATGAGAGGAATAAACCAAGAAATGAGATGATATAATAAATATTGGAGGAATCACACCAAATCCTTTAAGGTATATGAGATCCAAGGGTTCCAATATTCATTGGAGAGGTTCCTAGGGTTATGAATCTCGAATAGAGAGGATAATGGTATATTTACGGTAAAAATTGGAATGGAATAAATGGTAAAAATAACAAATTTTACTGACTTGTACATTGGTCAGGATTATCCCACACGGTTTTTAAAACTGTGTGGTGACTATGTGCCCCTCTATACCTAAAGGGTAGGTACTGCATGGTTTATATGCCTGATGTAACGTTTCAGGAAATATCTATGTGTTATATTCTGTCTAAAAATCTCAACCTACCACACAGTTACTTAGATAATGGTTCATAGTGTGTAAAATAATGTTCAAAAAGGGCACATCAATCTACCAACTGAAAATAATTCAATTTTCAGAAACAATCAAGGGGGAAACACATGGGGATGCTGTATGGTGAAAATAATAAAATGAAATGCCACAAAATTGAAACTTTTCACACTCAGAACTCATAAAAAAACCAAGATCAAAATTTGAACCAAAATAAAGGATGAAAAAATATCTTGGGTGTAATAATTCTCCCCACCATAGTGTTTTCTTACCGAGAAAATCCCTAAAAATTATTTATTTAAAAAAAACTAATACTAAATAAAAGCATTAGGATTATCCAATAAACATAAAAAATAAAGAAAATATGAACACCGAAAATATAAAAAGTGGTTCACATGTTTTAATTCTGGAGGATAGAATGAACTCCCCACCATACTACTTATATTCTCAAAAGGTACAACACATCCAATTGTTCGATAAAAAGAAAATGAATTATCACAAAGCACAATCCAACTTCTAAATATAATAACACGTTATAAATTACCATATGAAACTCATAATACTTACCTAGAATGAAAAAATTAACTCAAACCACACCATGATGAATACTTCCAAACTCTTAATTGAACAACACCACTAGTAGAATTCCATCTCTTGTTTTTACCTAAAAAAGGGAACTCAACGTTAGAAATATCTAAATGAGATTATCCACTACAATGAAAAATCAATAAATGAAATTAGATTAGCAACATGGAGAGGTTCTAATAGACTCTCATCCATTTGAAACAAATAGACACTACTTCACTCAGGATGAAATTTCAATGAGACTTATGGTTGGTCTCCCCACTATTAAATCCTAGTGGGTTAATTTACCATAAAAAATATAATGGGAGACCTGTCATGGGAAATATTTGGGAATTCCCACATAGAATAAAAATCCAAAAACAAGGGCCAGAAGAAAGAAACTCCAAAAAAATGGAAAACACCTATAATTCTCAATCCCATGTAGGATTTGACCATCATCATATGATTAAAACCGAAATGGAATTAAATTCATAAGGTTGGACACACATGGAATAACACATAGATATTCGCCTCCAAAAATGTAAAAACACTAGAGTTTATGAAAACAAATACTTACACATCTCCTCATAACCAATGAATAAATCTTCCTCCTATATAGGTCACAACAAAGAATGATGTATTTCACACTATTTCCAAAATAATTGGACTTAAAAATGGGTCACAATCGAGAGGCTTGAACTATCCACATCCAATAATGTAGATGAATCTAGAACAATTTTCCTTATACCCCTGGGGTTCTTTAATAAGATCCACCTTTACTCTGGGGCCTATTATGGGAGCCCTAATGTTTGAATCATATCATTATTTTTAGTCAGACATTGACGGTATTTGGTACAAACGCTTCTTTTGGTTTCATGAGTGACCACACAATATTCTAAGAAAAACCAAAGGAGAACGACTCTTTATTGAAATTACATCCCCTCAAAAAGACACTTTCACTAAAATAGGGGATTTGAAGGAGCACACATATAGTCATTTTTTCCAAGAAGAAAAAAATAGAAACACGAACACACAAAAGACATATCTAGTCAAATCGGAGAAATTCGGAATTCATGAAAGAAACACATATCTCTATTAAAAAATAATATCTTAATAGAGTCACAATCCAACTCTTAAATATAGATCCACAAAGGAAACATCACCAAAACCTCACGATACAAGACCTTAACGACCAATAGATGTATGAATAAGGAAGGGAATTTAAACTAAGACTGAAACCATACACTATTTTTTTTAGCACGAGAGACTATAGATTCTCATGAAAGGACTTCCCGAACTCATGGAAAAACATGATCCCTCTATTTAAAATTAACTGCCTAAGTTATAAATTCTTTTTAACAACAGGGTAGCACCAGTAGCCTTAGGATGATTTCTACACTTCATATTGTAATGACCTTCATCGCTTCTAGAAATGACTTTCAAATGTCGAGGTGAAAACATTATCATTTAACAACTATAATAACTCAAGAAAACTATGGTTTCTTTCATTTTTTCCTTTCCAATCTACCACTTCAAAATGTTTTTCATGATTATAAAAAAAGGAGGTTCAAATTACAAAACTGAAGAATAAATTCCATAGGTTGATCAACTTAAGTGTCTGTTAATAATAAACCAATCATAGGTACACCATAATTTCAACAAAAATATTTTTGTGGCATGAATTTTGAAACAAAGAGTTTAATAACTCAAAAAAAGTTGTTTCATTGACCATAATTCACCATAAATGAACATTAGTCACATAGGGACAAACTCTAAATCATCCAAAACACTTCTCATTAGAACCTACTGACCATCATCTCAAAACCATTTCATTAAATAAACAAAAACATGAAATCACATTCAAACAAAGGGAGTTATTAAAATCAAAAACCCTCTCATTGAAAATTTCCAAATCATAATAACACACACTAAAAAAATAATTTTGACCAAAACATCATATTGTCTCATAAAATCACTTTTAGAAAGAAATCATTCTTGATGGGTTGCAAACTCACCAATGGTATCCCATGAAGTCTTAGTTAATAATGTTTTCATATTAAACTGGGAAACCATCCATTCATACTATAAACCATCCACGTATACCTATGCATGTGTTCACTCTTGGAAATACCAAAGGTCCAAAAACATTTCACACATGCTAAAATAAAACATGCAACCCACTATTCAATTTCATATGATCACATCACATTCCAAAATTTCATAAAACCTTTCTAAATTTCACTAACCACCAAATAAAGACAAATATATTTTCATGTTCCACATTCCATTCCATTTCATTCCTCTAATAAAAAATTCGAATGATTTTACATTAAAAAATCCAAGTTCATCCGAATAAATATATTATTGATAGCTCATCACACTCCCCCCCTTTAAAACATATTTCAAAAACCCATGTTGAAATAACTCATTTTTTCCAATCAATAAATTTAAAAAAAACATATGTTTTAATTATGAAAATCCAATTATCAATGAACTTATCCCCTATTCACTCAAAATTAATATTATAAAAAATACCATTTTCTAAAGATTACTTCAAAATGATTCTTAAAATTCATTTTACAACGTTCCAAAACCAAACCATCACTATATAAAAATATAGTTTTCATAATTTCAAATCAAGTGTTTTCAATACAAATTTTCAAAACCCATGAAGTCAAAAAACATTTTACAAGAGGATAATTGTGTTGGTAGGTGACATGGCCATATTGTTGGCAGTTATATAAAAATAAAAACACTATAATAGAGAGACTTCTAGGACCACATGCACAGATCGACATTGCATTCCAGGACCTACGAGCTCATGAAAACCATTATCCCATCTATATTTTTATTACCAAACCTGAACAACCTACAAGAACAATAGAAAACAAAAGAAACTGGACATCCCATAGATACTCGATTCCTATCACGAGGTGTGTTGGCAAGATACCCAACTCATAATCCGAACATGAGGTTATACAAATCCTAATTCTGATCAAAATATACTCTACCCAAAAAAAAACATGATCCAAAAAGTGTCTGGATGGCTTCGATACCATTTTTTCATGAACCATGTTGGGGTGCCATCTAACTTGACACCCAACTATGTCTGTGGAATCTCCCGAAGGAAGTTATTGATCCCAAGAGCATGGAAAGTAGTTCATGGGTGTCAATAGAATGTCTTGGGATGATTTTAAAATTTTTAATAAGTATAAAAATCCAATTGAAATAGATAAGACATAACTGAATAACCAAAACTAGACATGGTGTAAAAATTTCATGATTAATTTTTTTCAAATCATAACCAAATAAAAACTAATACAAAGGGAGGTAAAAAATACTAATAACCTACATGAAACATCAGGGGAATCACCCTCATGCTACCACAAAAAATACTTGCAATTTATAGAACACTACCGACCAAAGACAATAAAATATCCACCACATATCTTTCATTTACCTAGGTTATAAAACAAATCCTTTAAAAACCTAAAGGTGTATATATGGTGTGAGGAAATGAACAGCATGATGCCACCCAAAGAAATGATTCCATAATATAACATTATTAGAAAAATGAAAATGAACCTTTTATACAAAATCATTTGAAATATTTTCAAGAAAATATTCATAATGAAAAATAATTTTCAGCACAACACATTAAATGAAGAACAATTATATTGGTAGAATTTAAAAATGAAAATTTTTTAATAAGAAAAACATTATTCAAAACAAAATCCACTCATGATCCACCTTATGTTGACAGATGGAACCACAACAAATATATATCAGGTGAGAACAATGGGATAATCCCTAGGGGGAATATATCTCGACTATGACTCTTGAACCTCATACCTTGGTAAAAAGTGGAATAATAACTACAATGTACAATATTCAAATGAATGATCCACTAAAGTGGAGAAAAATCCAAAATTCCAATGGGTTCATATCATTATAGTATATTAGTTAGTGTTGTAATATTCAATCTACCTAAGTGAAACCTGGACAATCCACTTCTCATTCACTAGTGTACAAGTACTAGTCTTCCCACTATGATTACCATGGTTTACTTATTCTTAATCTCGTTTCACATATTACGAAAATCACTACATTAAAAAATCATTTAAAATAATTCCACCCATTTTCATTCACAAAACATATTCTAATTCACAGAAAAAAACTATTTAGAAATATAATTTTCAGCACGTAGAAAATTCAAGAAACTCTTTTGATATTATCACAAGAAAATCACGCAATAAATTTGAAAATTTCAATGGGCCAATAACATTCAAAACCATAGATAAAACAAGTTTACTATAAAAAATTGTTTATATCATTTACAAAATTCACAATTCAAAATATAAAGTTGAAAAAAACTAACCTGCCAAAAATAATCCATTTTCCATTGAAAACCTGTTTTCAAAACATTTTCACCTCACGTTCACCTGATAACACATTTCTAACCTTCCACACAAGGCATAAAACCATTTTCAATAAACCTCACATTGAAACAAACACAAAACGTAAACATTTCCTTTATAAAAGTCATTTTAAAATTATAAAAATTTTAAAGCACTACAAAATACATTTTTAAATCAAAATTAAACAATAGAACATATTTATAAAATGAAAAAAAACATATAAAAAATTTCCTAAAAATGATAGATCATGGAACATCATAACTCATGTCTAAAAAACAATAAATCAGTGAGAAACATCAACCAAACCCCCAAAAGACCATAAAAAGGTATGATTGACCAAAAAACATCAAAAATGAACACTAATAATCAAGATTAAACTAAAAATAAACCACTAAAACCAATGGTGATATAAAACCACAAAAGAGGGAAAACCTGAGAAGAGAGGGAGAGACCAAGAATGATGTGTAACTAGATGAGAAATCCTAGGGGAATATCATTTATTCCACAATGAGAGAGGAGATCTAAGGGAGCCAAGGTGTTGGGGAGAGGTTATTGGGGTTAGGAATCCCAAATTTGGAGGAGAGGGAAGGATTTTTAGTAAAAATCAAAGAGTGTAAAATGGTAAAAGAATAAATTTAATGACAAAGACATCACGAATAGTTAGCCAGAATAGTTTATCAAACCATGAGGTGACAATGATCCCCTCTATTCCTAATAGGAACCTACAGAATGGTTAGCTCACATGGCTTGACATACCATACAAAAGCTATGTGATAGCTTCTGTGTGAAAATATCAATATACCACACCATTACCAAGATAATGGAACATTGTTTAGAAAATTGTGTTCTAACCATTAACATAAATATAATTACACAAGAACATTCATTTTTCAAGATAACTCATGGGGATAACTCATTGATAATGTTTAGGCTGAAAAAAATACCTCATAATTCAATCCCATCGCACCTCGATCTGAAGGGAAAATTTGAGATCCAAATTAAAACTTGAATAGAGGATGAAAAAAAGTCCTAGGTGTGACACATAGAGTTTATTGGAAGGAAATTATAATATTATTCCATCAAAAACCCATTATAAAAATAGTAAAATTCACCATCATTCAGATAATATTATATTATTATCAATATTGGTATATTGTCATAAATATTTAATAAACAATTGGTTTTAGATATCATAATTACCCATGACATGTTAATGTAATACAATAATATTATTACACATACCTTAATCCCAAGGTTTCAAATTAAAGTGAATGAAGAATTAATGATTATGTCTCAACAAAAGATATAAAGTACCTACATCTCAATAACTAGAAGTTAAGACCAACCCCAACCTATGGTTTTTACACCATGGTCTCTATGGTGTGAGAAAGAATGACAATTAATAAATGATGAAGATGACAGGGAAAATCGATTCCCAAACATGAATAAATCACATAGGATCAAAGATTAATCAATAAATAAATTATGGAAGGAGAGGTGACTCACCATTAAGGCTCTTATAATCAATATTTGTTGGTGACGGGGAGAGAAACATAGTGGAATTTTTCTTTTAGGGAGGGTATAAATGTAATTTCATAATATTATGAACGTTTTAAATTTTTATTTTTTATACGTGTGGTTTAATGAGTCGTGAAAAATAATGTTACCCTCACTGGAAACATTTAATATATTCTATAGAGTTTAGTTCTATGGTTTCTTTTTACCATGTCCCAAAGGTGAATGTCAACTCAATAATTAATGTAAGAAATAATTTTCGATGGATTTTAAGCAAAAATATAGATTTTACCGAACCAACTAATGATCATATTACGGGAATATTATTACATAATAATGGTTAACCAAACCACAATCCAAGATAGAGGCTATAAAAACCACCGTAAAATTATTTATTTACAAAATTAATTCTGCAACGCCATTAAATTCAATATTATTATTATTCATTTCTCAAAAGTGATATTAGGGTCCAAAATATAAAAACTATTTATGTTCTAAAAATAATGTTGTCCATGTGTTCAATTCCACTGCTCACTCGCCTCATTCAATACCAAATTGAAAAATTATTCTATAACATCAGAATCAAATACATTAACCATTATTCACTGTTATATAACCATAACATGAGAATTTATCATATTATTCAGTGAAAATCTTTCTTATTAAAAATAATTTCAATTCCATCTTAAAAACGTTGACATATAATAAGAATATTAATTTTCAAAATGTTGATATAATGTTAATTTTTAGATTATTCATGCTCTCACCAATCATCATTGAGATGAATCAATTGATTTTGAGTGACCATTCATTTCAAAATATAAGTAAACAATCCATTATATTTTAATTTTGTTAATATGATCCATATAAACTTCTATATGATATGAACTCTTAGTGTATATAATCCATTAATGTTCCTTTTGTGTTGATATTGTAGAAACTACTACCTAATAAAGTTAATATTACATTAATCTATTTATTCTAAATATTTTAGTGAGTATAATTACTACAAAACTGAGCAAGAAAATTTGAATGGAAATTCATAAAATCACTTCTTCATCAGTCACAAAATCTACAATTTTAATCTAATATATGAAATCCATTGTACCACATTACATAAAAAATTATATCTTATTAAATCAATCTCTATTGATTGGGCCTCATCTCCCATTACTCTTAACTATTTAATATATTGTTCTTTAATAAATGCATTTAAAATAAAAAAATCTATATTTAAGTGTCCAAAACTAATGTAAGATCATTTAAAACCCATAAAAAATATATCCTCTATAAACAGAATGTTTCCCATACTCTATTTAAATTTTTCATCACAAATTTAACATTTTATTTCAAATACTTTATAAAAAAATTATGGGATACTGCCATAATGTTAATAGTTTTATTTTATTTAATCTTCCATTTTTTAGAATTGCATTTATGATAAGTATTGAATTTAATTCATTAATTATTATGTTTTTTTATTTCAATAAGGCTTATTATTTCCAACTACCATCACATAAATTTAATTTAACTTATAATATTCCTTTTATTTGAAATATGTAATAAATTGTATGGCTATTTTTTGATGTGTTTTTTAGTTTTCAAAATAATCAATACACTATGATAATTTGTCAAAAATAATAATTCCATTTGATTACATATAAATTGTATCATTGAATTCAAAAATTTAATATCTAAAATTTTAATTTGACTTTTTATTCTGTAAATTTTGTCGAAAATATTTATAATCCTTTTCAATTCAATCAATCTTCTATTATATATTATCAATCAACATCTGACCTTTTTCTAGAAACACCTTAAAATCTATATTCTATATTAATAACATTGATTCATTTTTGGTATTGTAAGAATTAATAGAGTTGGAAATTTTAGTGTCTATGTTAAAATTATTTTTCCCTTTAACCATATTTTAAAATATTTAAAGGAACTCCTTAATATATCACATCAAAAATAAAATTCATCTCATTTTCTTATTATTTTTAATCACTATTATAATCTTCATATCTAAACTCAATAAAATTCAATTAATATATCGGTAAACAATCATATAATTTAAAAGATTAAAAAAAAACTTCACCACATTCCTCACTATAATATATTGACATTATGTTTTTTTAAAAATAATAATAAAATTTTACCATTTACTATAGAAGATAACATAAATTTGTTAATCATTTATTATTTATTTGTTGAGTAACATATTATTGAATCATTACTTGTATCAAAATCATCTTCATTTAATATATATAGTTATGTGAAAAATTCCCAATGGATTTTTATTTTAAACATATTAATAATATATTTCTACAATAAATTCTATTTCTATTCTGAAAATGTATTGAGTTAAATGAGATTAAAATTTTCAATTATATATCTAAAAAATCATCACCATCTAAAATATTTTATTCTTCTAAATTATTCTAACTTTTATCTAAATTTTCATCAAAATAATATATTTACTTTCCATACTATAATTTATTCCATGGATTTTATCCAATCATTGTAAAAAAAAATATAAATATGTTATGAATATTAACCATTAGAAGTGTGTCAATATAATAGTTCTCAAGTATCGATACATTTTCATAGAATCTGTTATAAATTATAAGATTTATTAGTTCAAATACTTCAAAATTTCCAACAGTATCCCGAAAAACTATAATAGTTATCACCAGTTCACAGAATATTGTAATGATGTCCATAATATATACATTTTCCAATATTATAATACAAAAATACTTTATAAATGATATTTTTATGGTTTTATATTTTACATTGAAATCTTCTTCATATATTTTCTCAAACAATTTCTATATCCCATTTTCCATGTTAATCCACATTACATTTATAACATATATATTAGATTGTGATGAAGGAATTTCATATTTAGTAGATAAAAAATTCTCACTATTTTCAAGATCAATAAGACTAGTCAGAATGTAATCAAAATGATGGATATACAGAATATTTATAACATAAAAAACATGGAAGCCAATAGATAACTAGTTTGAATGTATCATATCATTATATATGTGGCTGTTATTTTTGAAAAATGATACAGTCCCATTATTATTTTGTGATTTTATAAGATCCAAAATACACATGAAATTTAAAATCAACTAATAATATAAAATAATGAAAACACAACACATATAATATTATAAGTTATTTTTACATTTATGGGAATCCTATAACATAATAAAAATACTAATATTAGATACTTAAAAAATAGAAATATGATCCCTAGTGATTCACTAATAGAGGAGTTGAATTAGAGAATAGATATATCTTAAATTCCTCTATATAATAACATTCATCATAGTTTTATGTGAACAAGTTTCTTACAATTTTTATTTACTTCCATCTTCAATAATTAATTTTAATTATTTTAATCACCTAATTTAGTAACACCTATGTCTAAATAAAATAGACATAGTAAGAATAATTAATTTATAATGTTTATGATTAACTATATATGGATATATCCTTCCAATAATATAAAAACCAAAGATTCTGCATTCTAATAATCAATATAGGTTCAGAGAGAATGGTTTATAATGGAAATATCATTACAAATGTTTTTTATAATTTATGAAACATTATACATTACAATAAAATATATATTATCCAAATATATTAATGTTATAATTTTTCATCTATGTCAAGAGAATATTCTATATTATCAATGAGTACAAATTCTTCTTTAATTATTCGCAGAATAATTTTTTTAATAAAATTAACGAGTTAAATAATCAAAGAAAAACCAATATATTTTTCACTTCTTCACTAATTTATCTTTATAAATTAACAAAACTATAAACAATTTACTAAAATTTTTTATAACATTATCTCATATACCAACAACATATGTATTCCTATCAATATTATTATTAATCTTCACATCCATATTTTTCAACATCAAGATATATTTTGATGAATATTTTATACACTTAACCACACTTTTTAGGAGTATTATCATTCATATTCCTTGTTATTATATACTCAATTCATTTAATGCTATTTCATGTACTCATCAATTCTATTATCACTATATTTTATTGAAAAGATAAATTTTAAATTAAAATTAAATAACAATACAAATATATAGACTATTTTTATTTAATATTAGATTTCAATATATTAATACATTCCATTAACCTTTCATATTATTTTTGAAAATTCTAATTCAACAAAGATTATCCTATAGTTTACGAATAATGAAACATCATAAAAACTAATTGAATGGGTATCTTCTCTCTAATCACAGTTTGATGAGATTCCACTATGTCATAATAATGATCAACTACTCTAAACTATCTTGAAATTAATATAAAACCATGACCACTATGATATGATTATGGTTTATCACTTTTCACGTATACTTTCAAGAAAAATACAATGACATTATCATTTTACTTATTACCATGCAGCCAATCCATAATAGTTTTAGCCATCAATTAGTGAATAAAATCAAATAAATATTACTTATTGAGTCTACATTTCATATTATTTTCGTAAAACACTGGCCAAACATGACCAAACCATATTGTAATGAGTTTTATACATAGTCTACAAGTATATTTATCATTTTCATTTCCAACAGTATTCTTATTTATATATATATATATACTCATATTTTTATTCTGTGGAATTTTATCAATGGGTACCTACCCTCCTATTTTGAAGATAACAATATTATTTTATATCTATGTATAAATTCATGTTCAGGTTGGGACACATTATTTGGTAATTATTTATCATCAGACCAAACTGTTCATAATTTAAACTCTCAATTTCAACCCTCTTCCAAATATACAAGAGATGTTCACTACATATAGACTGTTTAAAACTCAACATCATCAAGTTTAATTGTTTAGTTCCAAACAATCACTTAATTATTACTAGAATGGATTTTCTAAATATAAAAATAAAAACCCTTAAATTAATTACATATTTGATTAAATGAATATATGATCTATAATATAATGATATAGAAATTTTATTATGTACAAAAATTCTTGTTTATATTTCATGTCATGTTTTTTTAAATTTAACATTTTATTTTTTTGTGTATTCTAGGGGTAGGTAGGATCAATAAAGGCATTGTTTTTTAAAAATGTGGTGAAATAATATGTATAAATTATAACAATAATCTAACAAATATTCAAAAAATATTACAAAAGAGTGTTTGATGATATACTATATGTGACATAACGAGGTACAGAAACCCCTATTCTTGTAAATATATGGTTTATCAATCAATATTGTATTTATCAATTTTCTAAATTGAATCAAATTTATAGAAAAATTTTATAATATTTTAAATATGTTTTTAGTATACAAAAATGATTAAACTCTGTTGATATCATATAAATCATCAATTAAGTGGGACAGATAACCAATTACATGAATGGGGACACAATTGAATCCAGTACCATACTAATTGATTTGAAAACATAACATCAAAAGAATGTTTTATTTAGGGATTAATTTGAGAGAATATTTATCCAAACAAGTTCTTAACTCTTAAAAATGGGAGATATAGTAATGAAATTGTTCCCTTATGTGGATAAATTCAATGTTTGATATTAATTCCATTGTATAATGTTTTATGAGACATGATTTATACATTAACACACTATAAATAACTTATTCTAAAAATAGATGTCAAAATAATATTATTCATATTCCATCAATATTGTTAGTGTTATATAACCACTGATTTATCGAGAATCACTATCATATAACATCAAGAATCAAAACCTATAAAAAATAATGTGACAAATTCTATGTTATTTACAAAATTAAAAATAAATTAATAGTTCTTATTGGGAACTCATTGTCACACTATTATGTTTCTTCATTAGATGAAATGAAAACCTCATTGTATTTTCATTCAAAAAATGATATAAATTATTTATTAATCATTTAAATTGATTGATAATTATTTTGAATCAATGATAATTGTTTTTTTATTTTAATAACTAAGAAATATTAGAAATTTGTTGCATGATCATTTCATTTTGGGAATATAAAAATATAAAAAAATAGATCCACAGGAATATCTTATAAATTATATTTATAACTATCACCATGAAAAAATTCATTTATTCTCTATTGTGATGACTCTATTTATGGTTTGATCGAACTACAATTATTGTTCATTAATAATTATTTTATATAATGTCATTATTCTTTTATGATCATATTTTCATTTAAATTTCTAATGTTATTACTTGTGAATATTTTTTTCAAACCAATTCAATGTTTTTAATGATTGTTCTTTTACAACTCCCATATCTCGTAGGTATTTTTTATACTTTTTCAAAACATTAAGGATTATATTCGATGTTCAAAACATAGTAATATATTTTTTATTGAATGTTGAATCCTCAAAATGTTTTCCTTATACTGTATGATCCACACCACACATTGTTATGTGAGTTTGTGAATAATAGATTATATTTTTATATAAAAACAATAAAAACATTTTCTTATTAATTTATTTATTCCAATAGTTAATTATATTAATTTTAAAAATCCTACTATCTAGACTAATGTCCACGATATCGCCTAAGAAAAATATAGGTAATGGATAAAATGTCGCTATGAAATTTACACTTTCCTATCATGAATATTATACAATAAATTGAGAGGATATATTAAATTGCCTTAATAATATTACCTGTCATGGGAAAAATGATTGATGTATTATATAGATGCTACCATACTTTATTTTAAATTAATGTCCATAATAGAAAAAAATAATGGTTGTATATAACAATAATTTATTCATTTACCCTAATAAATCATTATTAAAACCACAAAAAACAATGAGTTTCATATAGATAATATCATTTTAATGATTTAGATATATATATTTTTAATTATATTATCAGGAATATTATTTTTAATATCACATTATAGAAATTTATTTTTCTATGCAACTCAATATAGTAAAGAGAAGTTTAAATTGCCAAGATCTTGATGAATCGAGTTTATTACCATGATATAATATAAGGGAAATTGAAATATATAATTATATGTTCCCAAAATTTAAGTGTATTGTGAATGGTTTGAGTGACCTAGGATAAATATGGTAAAAGTTTTAATGGTATTAAGGGTTATCAAATAATGGTTGGATAATTGGAATTACAAGAATTTAGTGATATAATTATGTAAAAAAATCTAAGATGAAACACTGAATGATTTGATTTGATCTCCACTATAGTATACGTTTGAGATAAGTAATATAGAATCAATGGAATCTACCAATAATAATGGTTTGTCTTTAAAATATATTATGTTTGTTTCAACTAAATATTTTAGTTATGATTTATCGGAATGTTTGGTGTCCTTAGGCATTGATGGATCCTAATGGAGGTGAATTGGTGGACAATTGTACATTATTTACCATTAAATATTATATTTAATTAAACATGTGAATCTTTTTAGAGTGATATATCTCACCTGTTAACATAAAAATCCAATGAAAAATAAATAAAAATATAACTTGATTTACAAGGTACAATACTCAAAATAACTAGATAATCCTTTATAGAATCATGTCTTACTCGAGACAATATGATCTAATAGAATCAGCCTTGAAAATTTATTAATCATGGAATTTCCCTAAATTTATTTAATAATATAATAAAAATTATTATCACCCATGGTGACCCCATTCTAGGTTCAATATTCTCTTATTTTAATTTGAGGCTAATATTATCATTTCACAAATAATTAGTATATCCTAACAGTATTATAATGTGATATTACACTTCTTCACTATATGAAAATATTGGGACATCTTCTTTCTTCCTCACCACATGAAAGTGTTGTGATTATCACACACACAAATAAGTCATGTGTTATTTATATTATTAGTTTTATACATATACTATTAGAAGAGTTATTATTCTTTAATCATTATCTACACACTCCAAAAAACACTATAAATTTTTCCTTTAATCTCTTCTTATCTCATGATTCCATGTAATAAAATTGTTCAATTTCCTCTTATATAATAAAAGAGTATTATTTTATATCATTTTAATTTCAAATTTTGATTAAATATAAATAATTTATATAACATAACTTCTACAACTTTATAATTATTTTCTATATTTGGATCATTCAATACCCTTGAGTCCTATTGATGATTAAATGAGAAAGAAAAAAACCTGGGTGGTATTTTATATTAGGATATTGTAGAATGGTAATTTCATTATTAAATTAAACTAGTAATTTTATATTGTTTGGACTCATGGATTATTGAATTATGAAAAAATTGTCTATCACTAACTGGAAAAATTATATATAATCTATATAGTTTAGATATATGGATTCTCTATACTATGTCCCAACTATGAAAGTTATCTCTTTCAATAATGTAAGACACATAGTTTTTTGTGAAATTTAATGAAATTTGTACATTTTACCAAATAACAAAATAATTGTGTAATAAGATTATGATTACAGAGGAATGGTTCACCAAACCATGTTCCACGAGTGAGGATGTGAATACAACTTCAAAATTGAAAATTTCTGTAATAAAATTCCCAAACTCCTCTAAATTCAAAAATAATATTATTCAGTTATCAAATGTTTTTTTAAATGTGAAATGTGAACAGTTTTCAATAACAAAAACATAGAATTAGTTATCCCTTCTTCACTTTCATCTAACAATAACATTTCCATTGATCCTATTATTAAATGTAAATTAATATTTTCCAAAATTCTTTTCAATTCCATCATCATAATGATTACATAAAAGAATTATGTTATTCTTAAACCTATTAACATAATGTGTATTTGTAGATTCTTCCTTCTTTTTCCTATTATCATGTACCTGAATCAATTAATTTTGAGTGACCTTTCATTTCCAAATGTCGCTAAATAGTTCATTATCTTTTTAAAATACTTTATATAATTCAAATCCACTTCTATAACATATAAGAACACACTATCTAAAATCCATTAATGTTCATTTTATAGAGATTTTTGTGAATCTTATACCAAATAAATGTCAATTAAAATTCAACTATTCACTCTAAATATTTTAATGAGCATAATTATTTCACAGATGAGTAGGGAAAATCACATGAAAAGTTATTTAATCATTACTTCATTGGTTAATTAATATTTAAGGTTCATATAATATATGAAATCAATCATACTACTTTACATAAACAAGTTTACATTTAATTGAACTTCTTTTTTGGAATAGGGTCTCATATCCATTAACTATTAACTATGTCATATAATGGGTTCAAATAAATAATTTTATAAAAAGAAAAAATTTATTCTTATGTAAAAACCAAAGTAACATCAGCTAAAAACCTAAAATGAATATTTCCCTCATAAACTGAAAGGAACCTAGTCTCTATTTACCAGTTTTCATTATAATTATAATGTTTTATTTAACATAATTTTTTTAATTATTTTTGGGATAATAGAAACATGATCATACTTTGAATTTAATTATTCATTTTAATTTTTTATCATGACATTTGTAATAGGTTTTCCATTAAATTCAAATTGTTTGGTATTTTATGTTTTCCAAAATTCTTCATTTTTCCCACTACCATCAGATAAATTGAAATTAACTCAAATTCATAATTTTATTCTGTATATTTAAGACATTTTATTAATTTTTTTGATGTATTTTATAGTTCACACAATAATAAATACTCTCTTAGAGCTTATCATAAAGTAGAACTCCATTTGAGCATATATAACTATTTTTATGAAATTTAAAAAGTTATTCCCTAACATATTCATTTTATTTAATGATTCTGATAAATTTTATTGAAAATATCCATGATATTTTACCATTTAATTAATCCTGCATTGTATATCCTCAATCACATTCATCTATTTATCGATAAACACCTTAATATATCCATTCTATATTAATAATATTGATTCATTTTTTTAATTGGATGAATCAATGGAATTTTTAATTCTAGTGTCCATATTCATATTATTTTTCTTTATACACATATTTTAGATTTTTTAAATACACTCATTAAACTCTCACATCAATGTAAATGGCATCTCATTTTATTATTCGTTTTCATCTCCATTATAATATTCTTAAATGAACACATCATCATTCAATTGTGATATAGACAATATATCCAATGATTTATCTGATTTTGGAAAGAAAATACACACCCACCACTTTACCCATTACAATATATAGACATGAAATTTTTCTTTTAAATAGATATTAAATTCTTATGATTAATTGAGTAAGAAGACAAAAATTTGTTTAACATTGAAAATTTATTCATTGAGTAACATATTGCGGAATTGTCGTCATTATAATAGTCTTTTTTCCTTAGATAATATGTAGTTATTTAATAAAATCTCAACTAATATAAATTTTAAATTTTTTTTAAAAAAATTCCCACACTAAATTTCTTTACATTTATAAACATATACTGAGTTAAATGATATTAAAATTTTAAATTATATCTCAACCTATTCATTGCCTTCTAAAATATATTATACCAATAATAATTATTTTTGACTCTTTTCCAAATTACTGTCGAGAAAATATATTTTCTTTTCATTATTAAATTTGTTATTAGGATTTCATCCATTTTTTGTTGAAAAAATAACTCAATATTTTATGAAAAATAAGTAATATAAGTGTTTCAAGATCACTGTTCTCATATATTGTTGCATTTTCATAGAATGCTATAGAAATTATATGATTCACCTATTAAAATACATTAGAATTTTCAAGAATCCACCCCAAACCTATTATAGTTATCACCACATAATTGAATTTTTTTATTATGTCCGTAATATATTCATTTACACTTTTTAGAACATAAAAAAATTTATGAACAAAATTTGTAATGTTTTATCTTTCACATTGACATTGTATTTATTAATGTTATCCTAATTCTCCCATATCCCTTTTTTTATATTTAACTCATGAAATTTTTATCTTATATATTATAATGTGATTAAAAATTATCAATAATAGTAGATAAAATTTTCTCAATATTTGTATGATCAATAACAGTCATTATAATGTTATCCAAATAAAGAATATACATATTAGTTATTGATTTAAAAATGAAAAAGAGAATAGATAATTGGTTACAATGTATCATATCATTCTATATGAAATAGTTATTTTTGAAAAATTCTCTAATCCCATTGTTATTTCATGAATTTAAATGACCAATAATTGGTGTTAAATTTAAAATCACATAATCATCAAAAATTATGAAAACTCTAAACATCTAATATTGAAATACATTTTCGTATTTATGGGAAACCTATAAATTTTTAAAAATACCATTTTATATATGTAGATAAAATATTGTAATAAGATTATTAGGATTCACTAATAAGAGAATTGAATTGGATAATAGATATATTTTAATTCCACCATAAAATAATATCTCCCATAGGTTTAGATGATAATGTTTCTTGGTATTTTGATTCAAATAATTATTTAACAACAAATATTAATGATTTTAACAACTTAATACAATAATGTATCTCTATAAAGACACAAACATGACATGAAAAATGAATTTATAATGTTCACCATTAATTATTTATTGTAATATCCTTTGTTTACTCTGAAAACCCTAAGATCACACATTCCAAAAATCATTATGGATATAGAGATGATCATTTTTCTTTGAAATATTAATACTATTATTTTAATTATAATTGTTGTATTATTCTACCATACAATTAAGAATATAATATTCAAAGATATAAAAATAATAATATTTAAAATCTATAAATAGACTCTACTATATTATTTTTTAGTAAAAACTCTTCTTCACTTATTCATAGACTATGGATATAAAAAAAGGCGAGGTGCTAAATTATTTACAGACCAATATGTTTTCACTTCATTACTGAGTTATATTTTTAATGTAACAATCCTATAAAAATTTGAATGTGAATATTGTTTTAAAATAATTTTACATAAAAATGAATTCATCATTAATTTCAAAATTATTCTTCATCCTCACATCCATGTTTTTAATATTAAATATATTATTTTATAAATATTTCTATACTTATATTCTCGCTTCGGGTGTATTAGAATTCATAATACCTCTTTACAATATACTAAATTCATATAACACTGTATATGTATACATAAATTATAGTATCACCGTATTTTATTGGAAATTTGAATTTTAGATTAAAATTTAATATAATTACAAACGGAGAATTTTTTTTATTTAATATGGGATTTGAAAATATCAATACCTCCCATTATTCCTTGATATTATTTTGTAACATTTAGATTCAACATAGAGTATCCCATGGTTCTTGAATTAGGACACATTGCAAAAATAGTTTAAATGTAGATGTTCTCCCTAAACATGTTATGATGAGATACCACCATGTCATAATGATGATCAACTACTCAGAACATTTTTGAAATTAATCTAAAACCTTTTCCACTATGAATTGAGTTTGGTGTATCACTTTTGACTTGTGATTTCTAGCCAAATACTACAACATTCTATATGTTCTCTTTACCATAGAGTTAATCCATAAACTTTTTAGAAATCAATCAATCGATAACCCAAGATAATAATATTTACTGAGTCCCTATTTCATATAATTATCTAAAAAACATGAGTAAACCAAGATGTAATGTTTTTTCTATAGAGTGTACAAGTATTATTATGTAGTCCATTACTTACAATATTCATATTATATGATATATTTTCACAGATTTAGATTGTGTAATTAAAAAACGAGTTTCTATAATTTTATTTTTTGGATACAAATATTATTTTATATCTATGAATAATCCCATTTTCTGTTTAGAACACCATTATAGTTTATTGGTTTCATCTTCACACTAAACATTTCATATGTCAAAATCTCAATTTGATTCATTTTCCAAACATCCAATTTAACATCACCAATTATTAATTATATAACATCAATAATTATTTTATGTTATTTATGTGTCAAAAAACAATTAACATTAAAATATGACACCAATTTCATAAATCAAAACTACATCACTTTAACAACAACTAACAATATCTCATTTAGAAAACAAATCTCATAAGGAACCTTAATACTCATTCATATTCTACATTATAATAAATACCTCAATGGACTTGTGTTTAATTATGTATATCTATGACATGGATTCATTATAATTCGGTAGGATTGTGTTAATAAAAGTTCAAAACCATTAGATAGATTATATATTGTTGACGCTCCTTTCCGTCACAGAGTCTAACGACTGAAAAAAGGAAATACCTTAGTCCAAATTGATTCATCCTTTGAAGAAACATCAAAAATCGATAAAGGGATGAACAAGGAGAACATTGTCCATAGGTCGCGCAAGTTCCCTCATGGTCGTGCAAGTACACTTGCGCGCCGCCTAGTGGTCGTTCAAATACTTGCGCGCTGCTTAGTGGTCGTGCAAGTCTACTTGCGCGACGCCTTATAGTCGTGCAAGTGACTTGCGCGACCTAAGTGATAACTGCCCGGTAACCGCCCAGGGTCTTCTCCTGCCTATAAATAGACCCTGTGGGACCCCATTCGAGAGGATCTTTTTCTAGAAACTCGGATTGAAGCTCCCGACGCCCAAGTCTCTTCTCAAAGCTTCCGGAACACTTCTAAGGTAATTTCTTACCTATAATGGAAGATTTAAAGAGAAGAAGGAAGGCCTAAGTGTTGAAACTCATCAACACTTCCGTGCCACCTTATTCCTTCAATAGAACTTGCGCGTACCTTTTTTGGATGAACCTCAAGAGGATTCTAAAGGGATTTATAAAGAGTCGCTCAAATATTCTAATGATATTTGAGAATCGCGCAAGTACCCCTCATGTCGCGCATGTATACTTGCGCGACCAATACCTGGGCGCCGCACCAATACTTGCGCGCCATTCAAGACTTGCGCGCCCCTACCTTTTTTGGTTGCCTATCTTGCCCATTTTACCCCTCTTAAGCCATCACACCTTTCCTTTTCAAGATTCAGTCTTCAAGACACTCTTCAAAGCCATTTATGGTATGATTTCTTGATTTGACTTCCTTATCTGAAAGGAATTCTATGGAATATCTCTCAAAGTACTGTGATTTAAATATCCTTATGTCACTAAATATGGAGAGTACATTCATTAAACCTCATCCTTTAAGATGAGAGAATCCTAACCTGGGTGTCCTTTTCAGGAATAAGACTCAGTCATAATCTTGGGCTTCCTTTTCAGGAATAAGCCCCAATCATAAGTCTCCTCCTAATTTGGGCATCTTCCTTAGGAGTAAGCCCCAATATTAGAGTATTCAAATCTCCATAAAGCACATATACCTTTATGGACCATGTTCCTGGATTTTCTCCCTAAAAGTAAATCCTAAACCCTCATCTATTTGGACAGTCATACATACATAAGCCCCAAAAAATTTCTTATGATTGCATCTTTCATGGCACAATTGTCTAATTTTTACCAATACCTCTTGTTTCTCACACCGAGCATGACTCACGTGAGCTTAGAGCGTAAAAGTAATTATGACATTCTTCTTTGAGCCATCAATCATAAATATCATACTCTATTTCTCGAACTACGTGGGTTCTGATTCCTTTTCCAAAACAAAGGATACGTAGGTAGCCCATTTATGGGTTCGATCCCAACTTTGAAATAATTCATGTCTTTCTGAATGACGATAAACTTCAAGTGCCTCACTGAGTGGCTTTAAAACCATCCTGGTCATCATAATGACCAAGAGACTTTTATAAATGTTTCGAAGGATACCATTGACCAAGAATCTCTAAATAGATACAGATGATTCTCTATTGATGAAGAACCTCGAATACATATAAAATATTCTCTAAATTTCTTGCATATTTAATCATTGATTGTTAAAACTTAAGGAAAGCTCATTTTATACTTGGTAATGTAATAAGGATTCACGAACATAACTTAAATCTATAAAGAGAGTCCCGGAGTAGACAATAATTCCCCTCAAAAACGTGTGATGAGTCCGACCTCCCATCCTCTCGACCAATGCAAATTCCTAAGCCTCATTAGTCCACAAACTAATGAGCGCCTACCTTTGGAAAGTAGGTCCAAACGGATGTGGAATCATTGGATGTTTCCGGTTCTACGAACAAACCCGTTAGAAACCGATCGGAACGTTTGAATCTCCCATCCAGGAAGTCATCCCCGAAATCCGTGGCGAAACAAAAATGGTGAACCCGACGTGAATCCTTAACCAAGTTAAAATGATGTTTTTCTTATTTATTAGGCCCCTTGGGCCAACAAATCAATCATTGACATATGCTCATCCAAAAGATGCAGTGGCTAGATTCATCTTGATTATGTCTGTTATATGGAACAGGCACTCTTTTCTCAAGATCTTCTGCAAAATGGCTTTCCTTAAATTCACCCCTGTGAATACTGCTGTTGTGAACACCTCTACTGTGAGGTCTGCTGCTGTGAAAACCAATGCTGCTACTCCTGATGGAACGTCGTCCGCTCTGAGGATGACATCACCAACTCAGCGTCTTCAACGCTGGGTTTCTAATGCACTGGTTAAGGAGTACTGTCGCAACGGTACTATCCCAACTCTGGAGGCCGCTCGTCAAGCCCTCTAAGTTAACAACTCTACCTGGTAATCCGGACAATGGCGGCCAGCAATCAAGAAGCAGGCGGTGCTGACTACGGTCTCCAACCGTTTCGGGTCGTTATCCCCGGAACGCAATTTCCATTCACTCCCTTACTCTGAGGAAGTGAATGAGCAGGTCCCGCAGGGCCTTAATTCAAAAAGACAGGATTCCTTCTCGAGGGCTCCCATCAACAATCGCCGCCAGACTCGTGCGATAGTGCGCCCTCAACATGATGAGGGTACCGACTCCAGGCATTCAGCTCAGGTTCCTCGAACCCGAGCAGGCAAGATGAACCGCCAGAGACGGAATCCGGTTAACAATAGGCAGGTTGTCATCCCTGCCATCTCCGGAGAAGTCCACCAACCTAACTTGGTGGCAAATAACGAGCAGGCATACACACCTACCCGTTTTAATTCCGCTGTCCAGCAGACTCGTCTGGAAGCATCAAGCCAATCTCGCCAGGCAATTCCGGTGGAGTACTATAGGCAGGAACATGCACCTGCTTATACATCTCCAGTTAGTCAGTAGGCTCGTCTGACTACATATGATGGATCTCGTCAACCGGGTTTGGCGAAGTGTAATCAGTAGGCACATACACCTGCTAATAATGTGATTAAAAATTATCAATAATAGTAGATAAAATTTTCTCAATATTTGTATGATCAATAACAGTCATTATAATGTTATCCAAATAAAGAATATACATATTAGTTATTGATTAAAAAATGAAAAAGAGAATAAATAATTGGTTACAATGTATCATATCATTCTATATGACATAGTTATTTTTGAAAAATTCTCTAATCCCATTGTTATTTCGTGAATTTAAATGACCAATAATTGGTGTTAAATTTAAAATCACATAATCAACAAAAATTATGAAAACTCTAAACATCTAATATTGAAATACATTTTCGTATTTATGGGAAACCTATAAATTTTTAAAAATACCATTTTATATATGTAGATAAAATATTGTAATAAGATTATTAGGATTCACTAATAAGAGAATTGAATTGGATAATAGATATATTTTAATTCCACCAAAAAATAATATCTCCCATAGGTTTAGATGATAATGTTTCTTGGTATTTTGATTCAAATAATTATTTAACAACAAATATTAATGATTTTAACAACTTAATACAATAATGTCTCTCTATAAAGACACAAACATGACATGAAAAATGAATTTATAATGTTCACCATTAACTATTTATTGTAATATCCTTTGTTTACTCTGAAAACCCTAAGATCACACATTCCGAAAATCATTATGGATATAGAGATGATCATTTTTCTTTGAAATCTTAATACTATTATTTTTATTATAATTGTTGTATTATTCTACCATACAATTAAGAATATAATATTCAAAGATATAAAAATAATAATATTTAAAATCTATAAATAGACTCTACTATATTATTTTTTAGCAAAAACTCTTCTTCACTTATTCATAGACTATGGATATAAAAAAAGGTGAGGTGCTAAATTATTTATAGACCAATATGTTTTCACTTCATTACTGAGTTATATTTTTAATGTAACAATCCTATAAAAATTTGAATGTGAATATTGTTTTAAAATAATTTTACATAAAAATGAATTCATCATTAATTTAAAAATTATTCTTCATCCTCACATCCATGTTTTTAATATTAAATATATTATTTTATAAATATTTCTATAATTATATTCTCACTTCGGGTGTATTATAATTCATAATACCTCTTTACAATATACTAAATTCATATAACATTGTATATGTATACATAAATTATAGTATCACCGTATTTTATTGGAAATTTGAATTTTAGATTAAAATTTAATAGAATTACAAACGGAGAATTTTTTTTATTTAATATGGGATTTGAAAATATCAATACCTCCCATTATTCCTTGATATTATTTTGTAACATTCAGATTCAACATAGAGTATCCCATGGGTCTTGAATTAGGACACATTGCAAAAATAGTTTAAATGTAGGTGTTCTCCCTAAACATGTTATGATGAGATACCACCATGTCATAATGATGATCAACTACTCAGAACATTTTTGAAATTAATCTAAAACCTTTTCCACTATGAATTGAGTTTGGTGTATCACTTTTGACATGTGATTTCTAGCCAAATACTAAAACATTCTATATGTTCTCATTACCATAGAGTTAATCCATAAACTTTTTAGAAATCAATCAATCGATAACCCAAGATAATAATATTTAATGAGTACCTATTTCATATAATTATCTAAAAAACATGAGTAAACCAAGATGTAATGTTTTTTCTATAGAGTGTACAAGTATTATTATGTAGTCCATTACTTACAATATTCATATTATATGATATATTTTCACAGATTTAGATTGTGTAATTAAAAAAATAGTTTCTATAATTTTATTTTTTGGATACAAATATTATTTTATATCTATGAATAATCCCATTTTATGTTTAGAAAACCATTATAGTTTATTGGTTTCATCTTCACACTAAACATTTCATATGTCAAAATCTCAATTTGATTCATTTTCCAAACATCCAATTTAACATCACCAATTATTAATTATATAACATCAATAATTATTTTATGTTATTTATGTGTCAAAAAGCAATTAACATTAAAATATGACACCAATTTCATAAATCAAAACTACATCACTTTAACAACAACTAACAATATCTCATTTAGAAAACAAATCTCATAAGGAACCTTAATACTCATTCATATTCTACATTATAATAAATACCTCAATGGACTTGTGTTTAATTATGTATATCTATGACATGGATTCATTATAATTCGGTAGGATTGTGTTAATAAAAGTTCAAAACCATTAGATGGATTATATATTGTTGACGCTCCTTTCCGTCACAGAGTCTAACGACTGAAAAAAGGAAATACCTTAGTCCAAATTGATTCATCCTTTGAAGAAACATCAAAAATCGATAAAGGGATGAACAAGGAGAACATTGCCCATAGGTCGCACAAGTTCCCTCATGGTCACGCAAGTACACTTGCGCGCCGCCTAGTGGTCGTTCAAATACTTGCACGCTGCCTAGTGGTCGTGCAAGTCTACTTGCGCGACGCCTTATAGTCGTGCAAGTGACTTGCGCGACCTAAGTGATAACCGCCCGGTAAACGCCCAGGGTCTTCTCCTGCCTATAAATAGACCCTGTGGGACCCCATTCGAGAGGATCTTTTTCTAGAAACTCGGATTGAAGCTCCCGACACCCAAGTCTCTTCTCAAAGCTTCCGGAACACTTCTAAGGTAATTTCTTACCTAGAATGGAAGATTTAAAGAGAAGAAGGAAGGCCTAAGTGTTGAAACTCATCAACACTTGTGCGCCGCCTTATTCCTTCAATAGAACTTGCACGTCCCTTTTTTGGATGAACCTCAAGAGGATTCTAAAGGGATTTATAAAGAGTCGCTCAAATATTCTAATGATATTTGAGAATCGCGGAAGTACCCCTCATGTCGCGCCTGTATACTTGCGCGACCAATACCTGGGCGCCGCACCAATACTTGCGCGCCTTTCAAGACTTGCGCGCCCCTACCTTTTTTGGTTGCCTATCTTGCCCATTTTACCCCTCTTAAGCCATCACACCTTTCCTTTTCAAGATTCAGTCTTCAAGACACTCTTCAAAGCCATTTATGGCATGATTTCTTGATTTGACTTCCTTATCTGAAAGGAATTCTATGGAATATCTCTCAAAGTCTAGTGATTTAAATATCCTTATGTCACTAAATATGGAGAGTTCATTCATTCAACCTCATCCTTTAAGATGAGAGAATCCTAACCTGGGTCTCCTTTTCAGGAATAAGACTCAGTCATAATCTTGGGCTTCCTTTTCAGGAATAAGCCCCAATCATAAGTATCCTCCTAATTTGGGCATCTTCCTTAGGAGTAAGCCCCATGATTAGAGTATTCAAATCTCCATAAAGCACATATACCTTTATGGACCATGTTCCTGGATTTTCTCCCGAAAAGTAAATCCTAAACCCTCATCTATTTGGACAGTCATACATACATAAGCCCCAAAAAATTTCTTATGATTGCATCTTTCATGGCACAATTGTCTAATTTTTACCAATACCTCTTGTTTCTCACACCGAGCATGACTCACGTGAGCTTAGAGCGTAAAAGTAATTATGACATTCTTCTTTGAGCCATCAATCATAAACATCATACTCTATTTCTCGAACTACGTGGGTTCTGATTCCTTTTCCAAAACAAAGGATACGTAGGTAGCCCATTTATGGGTTCGATCCCAACTTTGAAATAATTCATGTCTTTCTGAATGACGATAAACTTCAAGTGCCTCACTGAGTGGCTTTAAAACCAGCCTGGTCATCATAATGACCAAGAGACTTTTATAAATGTTTCGAAGGATACCATTGACCAAGAATCTCTAAATAGATACAGATGATTCTCTATTGATGAAGAACCTCGAATACATATAAAAGATTCTCTAAATTTCTTGCATATTTAATCATTGATTGTTAAAACTTAAGGAAAGCTCATTTTATACTTGGTAATGTAATAAGGATTCACGAACATAACTTAAATCTATAAAGAGAGTCCCGGAGTAGACAATAATTCCCCTCAAAAACGTGTGATGAGTCCGACCTCCCATCATCTCGACCAATGCAAATTCCTAAGCCTCATTAGTCAACAAACTAATGAGCGCCTACCATTGGAAAGTAGGTCCAAACGGATGTGGAATCATTGGATGTTTCCGGTTCTACGAACAAACCCGTTAGAAACCGATCGGAACGTTTGAATCTCCCATCTAGGAGGTCATCCCCGAAATCCGTGGCGAAACAAAAATGGTGAACCCGACGTGAATCCTTAACCAAGTTAAAATGATGTTTTTCTTATTTATTAGGCCCCTTGGGCCAACAAATCAATCATTGACATATGCTCATCCAAAAGATGCAGTGGCCAGATTTATCTTGATTATGTCTGTTATATGGAACAAGTACTCTTTTCTCAAGATCTTCTGCAAAATGGCTTTCCTTAAATTCACCCCTGTGAATACTGCTGCTGTGAACACCTCTACTGTGAGGTCTGCTGCTGTGAAAACCAATGCTGCTACTCCTGATAGAACGTCGTCCGCTCTGAGGATGACATCACCAACTCAGCGTCTTCAACGCTGGGTTTCTAATGCACTGGTTAAGGAGTACCATCGCAACGGTACTATCCCAACTCTGGAGGCCGCTCGTCAAGCCCTCTAAGTTAACAACTCTACCTGGTCATCCGGACAATGGGGGCCAGCGATCAAGAAGCAGGCGGTGCTGACTACCGTCTCCAACCGTTTCGGGTCGTTATCCCCAGAACGCAATTTCCATTCACTCCCTTACTCTGAGGAAGTGAATGAGCAGGTCCCGCAGGGCCTTAATTCAAAAAGACAGGATTCCTTCTCGAGGGCTCCCATCAACAATCGCCACCAGACTCGTGCGGTAGTGCGCCCTCAACATGATGAGGGTACCGACTCCAGGCATTCAGCTCAGGTTCCTCGAACCCGAGCAGGCAAGATGAACCGCCAGAGATGGAATCCGGTTAACAATAGGCAGGTTGTCATCCCTGCCATCTCCGGAGAAGTCCACAAACCTAACTTGGTGGCAAATAACGAGCAGGCATACACACCTGCCCGTTTTAATTCCGCTGTCCAGCAGACTCGTCTGGAAGCATCAAGCCAATCCCGCCAGGCAATTCCGGTGGAGTACTATAGGCAGGAACATGCACCTGCTTATACATCACCAGTTAGTCAGCAGGCTCGTCTGACTACATATGATGGATCTCGTCAACCGGGTTTGGCGAAGTGTAATCAGCAGGCACATACACCTGCTAATACTAATCAAGCCTACCAATAGTCTCGCTTGGTAGCACACGGAGAAGTCAGTCAGAAAGTCCCGACGACAAACAGGAGGCAGACTCAACTCTCTGCCTCCACACTTGAGTACTGTCAGGATCCACTGACAGGAAAAGGAGGACAGGAGCAGGCACATACACCTACTCCAAGCCCGGAATGGACGTATATCCCCGTTCCGGCGGCTGAAGTCACCAAACATATTTTGTCAATGGTGAAAGAGCAGAAGCAAATTCCTGCTCATATTCTGGATGCTTGCCAGGATATCATAACAGCTTCAGCATCATCACAGGGACAGACACATAAATCTATCCCTAGCAGTGGAGTGACACATCAACGATTCACTCCGGAACAGACACACATACCTGTTCCAGTCCAAGAGGGTTATGGGGATTACTCCCCCATATCATACGGACAACCAAGTCAGGCACATACACCTGATTTGAGCGGTGATCGTCAGCCTAACCTGACCATCTTTCCTGATCAGGCACATACACCTGCTCAGAGCAATCACTTTCGTCATCAAGTGGTTTCTAAAGCGAGTAAGAAGGCATCTAAGAAAAAGATCTGCCCAGCACAGTCAGGAGATCAAAGGCCAATCTGTAACCAAGCCTTGCTCGATGCTGGAGTTCTTGAAGCCCTCAGACATTTATCTGTCAGAATTCAAGATTATACTCCCTCAGTTCCCAATAATGGGAACATTAATTCTGAAGGTCTTCAACAGACACTTCTTCATGAAGACTTGCTTCATGAATGTTCGTTCAATCTTGAAGTTTCTTCTTCATATGAGAGCCACATGAACCCTCTGTGTGGTCAGAAGACCAAGGAGCAAGAGATTTCATCTTTTGTTGTAACCCATCATGACGGTCCTCCTCATGATGATGAACTTTGCTGCGAAAGTCCTCTCCGCAGTAATGATTCACGTTGTCTCGAAAATTCTTCAGAAGGCAATGTAGTGACGAGAAAGCCCTCCTATCTCGAGGCACTTGCAAATGTAAAACCAGTCATGTCTGATGCTTTACTATCGGCAGGTGAAACTCTTTCTCCATCAGAAGATAGCCTAGGGTTCAGGTTATTCTCCGAACCATCCCTGGGTCATTCATCTTCCAACATGAATAGTGATTTCTCTACCAATCTTGTTGAATCCGATGAAGCAACAAGGAAACACCAACTCTGGTCCAAACAGGTAGAAGAATCTTCATTTAATGATAAAGAAGAAATGCTGAACATGAGGAAAAAACTGGCAAAAGGTGAAGTACAAGTCATTTTTTGGCCTTTGGCTGACTCCCAGTACGACATTCCAAAGATGTTGACGGATGATGGAATCCATGATATTCGTCTCAACATATAGAAGACTCTTTGTCAATTGAAGAAGAAATTATTATCTTATGGTGATTATGAAAATCATATTAAGATAATAGAAGGGTTACAACGCCATATTTATTTGGCATCTCTATCAGTCTCTCGGTATCCGAAGGCTGAAAAGCAAACCCTTCAACGTTCATGCCTTGGCGCACTAAGAAAATTGCGTCTGTTAATTGCCAATGCTCCATCTGATGTTCATATAAGAGGATGGGGTGTTCATGGATCACTACATTTCACAGTGCTTTCCGGTCAGCAAAGCCCGCCGAAAATTGTCTCATGCAATGTTATTGCCCATGGCCGGCCACAGTCAATGGGCTTTGTTCATAATCAAATGCTTGCTCAAAAACAGGATTCAACTAGTTCCTCTCAAAATCAAGTATATAGAGAACAAGTTGTTGAATTGATCCTACATCAAGCAGGCGAGAATATTGCACAAGCCTCTCGTCTGGAGAAAACACGTCATCAAATGACAGAAGTTTCGGAAATCATCCAACGGTCTGTTGAACCAGGTGATAAAAGTGGATACAGGTTAATGCATCCAGCTAATTTCCGAAATAAGATTCGCAAGATCAAGAGAGATTTTAAGAAGATCTCAGACATAGCATGTCAAGAGACACCCCAGCTTGTCAGACTGGGGACTTCTCTAACCCAACCCTCAGAGTCAACAAATGGGATTCGAGGAGTTGAGCGGAAGCAGCAGGAACATCCCCAGTCCATCGGACTGGGGACTTTTTCAAATCCTCAATCCCTCCCTCAGAGAAAGTCAGTATTCTCTCGATTAGGGAATAAGCCTCAAGAGGAACGAAGAGCCAATCTATCAGGAGATTCTCTCCAAGTGACGGTTCTCCAAGAAGTTCCTGAGGGATCAAGTCAAAGGAATTTCATGTCTCATCATGGACATGGAAGAAGAGAATATCACAGAAATGCTGATAGAAAGGATTCCATGCAATATGCATCCATTAATGTCATCAATGTCGTTGCTACTGATTCACTAGATGAGGCTCAATCAGAGGGATCAGACGAAGAGGTTCCTACTCAAGAAGTTGCGCACACAGACCTAAATGAAGAAGGTGTGTGCACACGTAATCAAAGGCTTACCCAAAATCTGGGTATTCCTTCGAGTAACCCACTTCCCCCTCTCCGAAAAGGATCCAACAAGGGGAAAGGAAAGAATCAGGTTACTTCTCACCCTTCCTCTAAAGGAGGTCAATCGGTCTCATTAGAGCAAAGGTTTGCACAACAGGAGGAAGAAATGAAAGAATTAAGAAGGTTGAATGCAGAACTACTTCAGAGTAGTCTTTTTCTTAAGAATGATGAAGTCCGACAGCCAAAGGAATTTGTTGTAACTACTGAGATGGATCAGGAATATCCTCCTTTATCAGTACACCCTCAGAGGTCTAATCCTACGGGTCAAACGCAACAACGGTTGGCAGCACTACCATCAGTTGCAGCACCAACCACCACATCTGTCCAAGCTCCATTCATTTCACCTACCCAAAACCAAGATCAACCTGATGTTTCTCAAAATTTAATAACTACTATTGAGTCATTAAAAGCTCGGTTAGAAACTATGGAAGGGAAACGGGCACAAGTTCAACCTGAAAAGAAAGTTTACCCTGAATGGGTAGATTCAATTTCTCCTCCATCCAGTTTTGGAAACCCTATTTTTCTTACTTTCAATGGATCAGGCGACCCTGAACAACATTTGACGCATTACGTGTCTTGTTGTGATCCTATGATGGGAACTCCAGAGCAACAAGAAGCAGTGAAACTCAGATGCTTCGTGCGAACCTTGCAAGGACCAGCTTTTGTCTGGTATACAAGCTTGCAATCCCGATCAGTCATCGGATGGGAGGATCTTCGTCAAAAATTCATTCTTCAGTTTAGCTCAACTTTTCCAAAAACGATAGTTTTCGATCTTACAAACTGCAAGCAAAGGGAGAATGAAAGAGTCTCTGATTTCATTGCTCGTTGGAAGGGATTAACGTATTCCTTGAGTTTAGCACTCCCTCAGGAGGAATTGTTGCCAATCGGTGTGGAAAATTTGCGTGACGAATTACGCAGACCATTTATCCCTGTGAAATACACAGGAGGGTTTCGAGACCTTACTTCAATCGCTCAACAAATTGAAGATTCCCTTATACAGGCTAAGGTTAAATCTCTTGTAATTCCATCAGCTCCAGGAAGAAGAATGGGTAAAGCAGAAACTGCTACAGTTATGCTTAAACAAGCACCTGTACCTATATCTACTTCAAAACCTTCATCTTCTCGAAGGACTCCACCTCCTGAATGCCAACAACGAAGGACGTTTCGTCCAAATGATCAAAGAGATCAACGACGAAAACAATTTGAGGATATGAAGAGTAAAACATACTCTTTCCGAAATGAGCAAGTTCCTGGTTACTTCATTGCAGCTCTGGAAAATAATTTGGTTCAATTACCAGTGCCCAAGAGGCCAAACAAGGAAGGAGATGAAGACCGTCCCAATTATTGTCCTTTTCATCAAATGTTGGGGCATCCCATCCAGGAGTGTTTTTTCTTTAAAGACCTCCTACAAAAGATGGTCGACTTGGGACAAGTCAAATTGAAGGGTTCTTCAGCTCATGTAGCGTGTATTACCGCTACAGATCCAGAGGAAGGAGGCGAGTGGCAGGAAGTCAAAAGAAAAACTGCGAAAAAATATGATGATTGGATGGTCAGGAAGACAATCAATCAGACCCATTCCATTTTGCGAACACAATTGAAGAAGCCAATTGTGCCTCCTACAAAAGCTGCAGTAAAGCCTCCATCAAAAGACAAATCCTCAAAAGGGCAGCGCAATTCAAAAAAGAAAGAGGAATAAGGAGAATATGAGTATGTAGCGAAGCCTAAATTGTCTTTGACTCTGGAAGATTTCATTCCATCTACTTCAAAGCCACGGGCACCGCCCCATCAAACGGCACAGCCTAAACAGGCTAACCAGGCAGAGTCTTCATCAGACGAAGAGTTAATCTTTGATTCTGTTAATATGATTCAATTAATAGATTCATATTCCAGTCTTGATGAGCCTGAATTCCCTATATCAAATAAGGGAATCCGAGGAAGTTCTAGAGGTTCAGGATACAGGGGAAGACGTGGATCGTTCTAAAGCCACTACTCTAATTTTACCCCTGCTAGCACTGTATATGCAGCAGAAACTCGTGGTAGAGCCCTTCAGCGAGCTCAAAAAGAACAAGCAAGTTCTTCTGCCAATGGCCAACTCAGTTTTGGCACAGTTATTTTGGAAGACCGATTAAAGGTTCCATCTTCTTTATCTCAGCAAGTAAATGGATCTAATCAGTCTAATCTTCCAAAACCAAGGATGTTGCCAACTTCAATACAAGATGCATCAGCTTCCAAAGCATCTACTTCCAAGGTACCTGCTAAACCGCATATTCCTATTGGGAAACGCAGACCTCTAGATCAAAAGTATGATATATTGAAACACTTGGCCCAAGTACCAGCCAAGTTATCAATTTTGGATGCTTTGAATCTGTCAAAAGATCTTCGGGAAGCACTCATCGAAGCTTTGTCAAGTCCTCAGGAGTTTGAAACTGAAATTGCTGCAGCTGAAATCTATCACATAGAGAATAATCCTGCAGAATGCCATGCAGTGATATCTTTTACTGATAAAGATGAAGATGATGTTGTGCATGGGCACATAAAACCTTTGTACTTATCTGGAAAAGTCCATGGTGTAGATGTTCGAAGAGCTTTCATTGACAATGGTTCAGGAGTCACCCTCATGCCCATTCGTACACTTCGTCGATTGGGCCTCACGGAATCTGATTTATCTCCTTCTACCATGATGTTACAAGGATATGATAAAAATGAACAAGAACCACTGGGAGAAGTTACACTCAAAACTCAGTTTGGAGATCTTGTTTCCAATTCGGATTTCATGATTGTTGATCAAGACTCAGCTCTCAATATCTTGCTTGGAAGACCCTGGCTACATCAGCATGTAGCTATTCCGTCATCATACCATCAATGTCTCAAATACAGTTTCGATGGTCAAGTTGGAACATTGTACGGTGTTAAGTCCCCATTCAAGACATGTGAGTCTCAATACATTGAGACGGAATTTTATCACATGAGGGGAAGAGACAAATCTACAATGAAGGAAATTACCAAAGTTAATGCTCCATATGGTTTGGAAAAAATTCCAATAAATCCATTTTCACATGTGAGTACAGATTATGTGTTACCTATCAGTCAAATTGACAAAATAGGCCCAAATCAAAATACTCTTATGGAAAGATCCATAATGTCAATTACGACAATCGAGCCAGACAACATGGGAGAAATTGGTAACCTACCAAGCAATGATGAAAGCATAAGTGGTGACGTTTTCATTTCGTCTGCTGAAATCCAACAAGTCTATATTTCGCTAATCAGGCCACAAGAAGTTATAGAAACACCAGAGGTGAATAATGATGTCGATTCTCGATCCATCATCTCATCTTTGATTCCCAAAGAAGACCCTTTATCATCAATAGGGTCGGAAATGGAAGCTTCTTCTTCAAAATGTGAAAATTTTGACATTTCTTATGATCATGAGAATTTCGTTTTTTCATCTACTTTGCAAGTAGAAACGGAAGAAATAACACATGATGAAGAGGAAGAGGAAGATCTTAGAGATTCTCCTCCAGCATTTGAAGAGGGTATCTCTACCACTGTGGATGAACTCAGAGAAGTAAATCTGGGTATAGAGAAAGTCCCACACCCACTTTAATTAGTGCAGCCATGACCCTTGAAGAGAAAGATATGTATATTTCTTTTCTAAAGCAAAATAAAGATATTTTTGCTTGGAATTATACAAAAATGCATGGGCTTGATCCTGATGTTGCTACTCATCATTTGGGTTTACCAAAAGAACATCGAGGATTCAAGCAAGCTGCGAGAAGAAAACACCCAACCTATGCTTCCAAAATTGAAGCTGAAGTGGATAAGCTGATCAAAGCCAACTTCGTCAGAGAAGTTCAATATCCCAAGTTGTTGGCTAATATTGTCCCTGCAAAGAAGAAGAACGGACAAATTAGGGTTTGCATCGATTTTAGAGATCTTAATCGGTATTGTCCTAAAGATGATTTCCCAGTTCCGATTACAGAACTCTTAATTGATGCGACGGCTAGCTATGAAGTAATTTCTTTCATGGATGGATATTCTGGATATAATCAGATCCGAATGGCCCCAGAAGATGAGGAATATACAGCCTTCAGAGCTCCTCAAGCTGTGTTTTGTTACCGGGTGATGCCCTTTGGTTTAAAGAATGCAGGTGCAACATATCAACGCGCCATACATCGTATCTTCAAACCTCTTTTAGGGAAGTTTGTTGAATGCTATGTAGATGATTTGGTGGTTAAATCCAAACAACGTTCTAATCACTTGGATGATTTGAAAGTCATATTCCACAAGCTTCGACAACATAATTTGAAGATGAACCCCTTAAAATGTGCTTTTGGGGTAACCTCAGGAAAATTCCTCGGCTTTGTTGTACGCCATCGTGGTATTGAAGTCGATCCTGAGAAAACCAAATCAATCCTTGGTATGTCACCTCCTCAGAATTTGAAAGAATTAAGAGGACTTCAAGGACACTTAGCCTATATTCGGCGTTTCATCGCCAATTTGGCAGGCAAAAGTTTACCCTTTACCAAATTATTGAAGAAAGGAGTCACTTACCAGTGGACTGAAGAATGTCAAGAAGCATTTGATGTTCTCAAGAAATACCTCTTGAGTCCAACAGTACTTATGCCACCTGTTGAGGGTAGACCGCTTATCCTCTATGTGACAGCTTTAGAGCGATCATTGGGTGCCTTTCTCGCTCAAAAGAATGATGCTGGGAATGAAAATAGTCTCTACTATCTCAGTAGAACTATGCTTGAAGCAGAAACCCGGTATTCAAGTATTGAAAAGTGCTGCTTAGCATTAATCTTTGCAGTTCAGAAACTGAGACACTACCTGCAACATCATGAGGTCCAATTGGTATCTCGTAATAATCCACTCAAATTCATCCTTAGTCGTCCAATGCTTACAGGATGTCTGGCAAGGTGGGCGGTTATTCTACAACAGTTTGACATTCAGTATGTGTCTCAAAAGGCAATTAAGGGCCAAGCTCTGGCTGATTTCCTGGCTGAACATCCTTTAGTGGAAGACACATATTCAGATATCGAACTCCCTGATGAGGAAGTTTTCTCTATTCAAGAGAGTCCTCAAACATGGGAAATGTATTTTGATGGTGCTTCTAGATGTCCAACAGGGAAGAAAATGGAAAATCCTAAATTCAACAAAGTTGGTTTAGGAATTGTGCTCATTTCTCCAGATAAGGCAGTTTTACCTTATTCCTTTTTGTTGTTGGAAGGTGGTACCAATAATGAAGCTGAATACCAAGCTCTCATTACAGGCTTGGAGTTAGTGCTTCAAGCACAAGTTAATCACTTAAAGGTGAAAGGTGATTCAGACCTGGTAATCAAACCAGTCAATGGGGATTATGCCATCAGAAAAGAAGAATTAATCCCTTTGTATGATTACTTCAGAGAGTTAATGTCAGAATTCCCTTCAGAACCGACATTTTCTTATGTCCCAAGATCACAAAATGCTCAAGCTGATGCACTGGCTAATATAGGTACAGCTTTAGCAGATCCAAATCGGGACCAGACAACCATCTGTATTGCCCACCGTCGTGCAATTTCACCTTATGTTCAAGTCAGAACAGAGGAAATTAATGAAATTAGTCCCATTCCTGAATCGTATGGTCATACTACAAGATAGATGTCACCTATCAGGGAATACCTTCAAAATGGAACACTTCCACCTGATAGAGCCGAGAAAGAACAAATTCGGCGACGTGTGGTCAATTTTACTCTTTATGATAGCCCAAACCACCTCGAGAAAATTCTCTACAAACGTGGTTTTGATGGAGTTCTCTTCAGATGTATTGATGGTGAAGAGACAATGGCTGTCATAAAAGAAGTGCATGCAGGAGTCTGTGGTTCCCACCAGTCTGGACATAGACTATCTGATCAAATTCGAAGGCTTGGATACTTTTGGCCTTTAATGATACAAGATTGTGTTAATTTTACAAAGAAGTGTCATTCATGCCAAGTATATGCCAACTTCATTCATAAACCTCCAGTGTTGCTTCATACAGCTAAATACTCATGGTCATTTTCCACATGGGGAATGGATGTGGTGGGACCTTACCCTTCAGCTACAGCCAAGCAGTTTAAGTACATTCTTACTGCTACTGATTTCTTTTCCAAATGGGCAGAGGCATTACCTCTCAAAGAAGTCAGTTCTAAATGCATTGTTAGCTTCATCAAGTCTAACATCATTACTAGATTTGGTGTCCCTCATACCATATTGACGGACAACGGCACCAACTTCTGTTCTTCTGAGGTAAAGAAATTGTATCAAGAATACAACATTAAGTCCAACCATTCATCTCGATATCATGCAGCGGCTAATGGCCAGATAGAAGCCTTCAACAAGAATCTTTCAAATATACTGCAAAAGATGGTGGATAAAGATAAGAGGTCATGGCCTGATAAACTCTTTCATGCTTTATGGGCTTATCGGACTACCACTCGCAATGCAACGCGGTCAACTCCATATTCTTTGGTATATGGAACAGAAGCAGTCTTTCCAATTGAAGTTAAATTGCCCTCGCTCAGAATAGCCATTTGTGATCGGTTATCTACAGATGAGCAATCCCAAATGCGGTTGAATGAATTGGAACAATTAGATGAGAAAAGATTGTTCACTTTGCACCACTTGGAAATCTGTCAGAATCGAATAGCACGAGCTTTTAACAAAAAAGTTCGTCTTTGTTCATTTATTCAAGGAGAATTGGTATTGGTTCTCAGAGCACCAATGATACCAGGAAAGAAGCCTCCCAAACTTGAACCAAAATGGGAAGGACCTTATTCAATACATAAGTTCTACTCCAATGGAGCGTATTCTCTAATCTCAATGGATGGAGAACACATCACGACTCCAACTAATGCCAGATTTCTGAAGAAGTATTTTGTATAAACACAGAATATTGTTCCCAGATCCAAAACAATCACATTGGTTCATGATATTATGTCCGAGATGACATTAAACTATATTTTGTCCGAGATGACATTAAACTATATTTTGTCCGAGATGACATTAAACTATATTATGTCCAAGATGACATTAAACTATATTTTGTCCTATCTACATGACATTAAACTGTACAGAAGTTCCTTATATGTCCTACATGACATTAAACTGTATTATGTCCGAGATGACATTAAACTATATTATGTCCTATCTACATGACATTAAACTGTGTGGCACTTCCAACGTCCAGCATGACGATAAACTGTAAAAAGTCCCCGGAACTGATATCCTCATATTGGTTCACCTTAGTCCTAGCTACATGACTTTAAACTGTACAGCACCAGTTCGTCCTTGCTATATGACGTTAAAACTATACAGCAATGGTCCAGTATGACTTTAAACTGCAAATTCGTCCCACATGACAGTAAACTGTGAAAAAGTTCCATGAACCGTCCAGCATGACCTTAAACTGCATCATCCCTGGTCCATGTATATGACCATAAACTATTTGCAAATCCCTTATGTCCAGCAATACGTTAAACTGTGACGTCCTAAACTACATGACGCTAAACTTTATAAAATTCCCTCACGTCCGAAAAGACGTTAAACTATATAATCATCAATGGTCCAGCATGACATTAAACCGCACCATCCACGATCCATGAATATGACCTTAAACTATTCGCACTTTCGTCCAATATGACGTTAAACTGTATTGTCCCCATCGTCCTAACTACATGACGCTAAACTGTACAGAATGTCCTTAATATGTCCTACATGACATTAAACTGTTATTTTGTCCTTGCTACATGACACTAAACTGTGCAGCACCAATAGTCCTAACTGCAAGACTTTAAATTGCATAGTCCCTTTGTTATGTCCTACATGACATTAAACTGTGCATCGTTAAGGTTGTTATTACCTCTTGTTTATCACACCGAGTATGACTCACGTGAGCTTAGAGCGGACATCAACCATAACACTCCCTTTGGGCTGCTAACCATGTGTAAGTCCCAACAACATTTTAATTAGATCGTTGTCCCCAAGAACAACTTGATCATTAATTCATTCTTTAATTGAACTACACGGACTTTGATCCTTGCCCTCCAGGCTGGGTATGTAGGCAACCTCCCAGGGTTCAAGCCCAAAAACAATCTCTTCACATCGGTTCACCACCATCTCATATGATGTTGAATTCGTGAAACCGCCCCTGGAATCAATATCTTTACATTGATTCACTTTCGTCCTTGTTATATGACGTTAAACTACACAACACTTTTGTCCGGTATGAAAATAAACTACAATATTCTTTGATCTCCTCACTTGAGAGAGAACTATTATTGACATTGATTTTTCAATCATGTTTCATTTCAAAAGACTACGTGCATACATGGTAATGCCTAAACTTTTTATCTCAGGTTAAACCATCATTGCACTAAAGTCCCCTTTCACCCTTCACATGTACGAACCAAATTTGTACAAAGGGTAGTTCTAGAACTACGTGGACTTGATTCACATCCTTATGGGATACGTAGGAACATTCGAGTGTCCCTCGAATCCAGTCCCAAATCTTTTGGGCCTAACCCCAAGTTTCACTTTCAGTCCCTTGGCTGAGAAGTCCTCATGAAAACACACATTGTGTATTCATTATTATGGTCCGAATTCTATGACCCTAAACTAAGATTTCTCATACTTTTGTCCTGTATGACGTTAAACTGCATTTCAAGAACTACGTATGGCTTGATTCTCATTCTTATGAGATACGTAGTGAAGTCCAAAATTTCAATTCAGGACCCAGCCACAACATGATTATGGTTTTCATTGACCTATGTATCTCTATATACATTGGACAATACCCATTTTTATGTTTTATAATCCTAACCTTAAATATTTTCAGATCTTCATAACCCTTTTCATGACTTCTAATCACAAAAATGTCAAACTTCTGAGAATTCTTTTGCCTGACTATGCAGCACGTGCCCATAGGTGGCCTTGCATAAACAGTCCACATAACAGACTTGTCAGCCAAAAGATGCTATTTATTTGACCATGCAGCCAATGCCCTTAGGTGGCCCTGCATATTTCTACCCCCTAACGGGTTTTGTTAAATAATAGTAACTTCATTCTTGGGAAGAATGCCTCTTTTGTCCTTATTTGTCTTAGACGACAGTATGTAGGGATCCGCAAAAAATAGCCATCCTTAACATATTTGTCCCATATCCTTTTTCATGATCTGAAAGTATTCAAGTCTATGGTTTATTCTTCTTCCCTATGTTTGGGTCAGACCTTCGTAGGAGTGATGTTCATCCAGTTCTTTGATATTCTTGTTCGGAAATATCTTCTCCATATTCAAGTACCTCTTTCCATACAAAAAACTCTATACTTTAGAAAATTTGAATCTCCATAAACTTTCACTGGCTTTTTAGCACTAGGAAAGTAAATTTCTGGGAGTTCTTTTGCCTGACTATGCAGCACGTGCCCATAGGTGGCCTTGCATAAACAGTCCACATAACAGGCTTGTCAGCCAAAAGATGCTATTTATTTAACCATGCAGCCAATGCCCTTAGGTGGCCCTGCATATTTCAACCCCCTATCGGGTTTTGTTAAATGATAGTAACTTCATTCTTGGAAACTACTTCTTCTAATGCCTTTTAGCTCTTTTTCATATCATTCCTCAGATTCAAATATTCTTAAGCCATGGTTTACATTTTTTTTCTCTCTCATACTTGAGTATGGTAATATGTTTTCAGATAAATTGTCAAAGAATTGAATCAATTTTAATCCATTTTTTTTGGTCAAAGCTATTTCGACCTTAAACATTAGCCCCTCTATGTCCGACATGCATGACTTTAAACTGCCAGATTTCTTGTTTTTCTTTTCACCTCAGAGTCAAATCCTCTTTTCTCTCCGGATCCAACTCTGAGGGGGGACTTTTTTTGATGCTCCTTTCCGTCACAGAGTCTAACGACTGAAAAAATGAAATACCTTAGTCCAAATTGATTCATCCTTTGAAGAAACATCAAAAATCGATAAAGGGATGAACAAGGAGAACATTGCCCATAGGTCGCGCAAGTTCCCTCATGGTCGCGCAAGTACACTTGCGCGCCACCTAGTGGTCATTCAAATACGTGTGCGCTGCCTAGTGGTCGTGCAAGTCTACTTGCGCGACGCCTTATGGTCGTGCAAGTGACTTGCGCGACCTAAGTGATAACCGCCCGGTAACCGCCCAGGGTCCTCTCCTGCCTATAAATAGACCCTGTGGGCCCCCCATTCGAGAGGATCTTTTTCCAGAAACTCGGATTGAAGCTCCCGACGCCCAAGTCTCTTCTCAAAGCTTCCGGAACACTTCTAAGGTAATTTTTTACCTAGAACGGAAGATTTAAAGAGAAGAAGGAAGGCCTAAGTGTTGAAACTCATCAACACTTGCGCGCCGCCTTATTCCTTCAATTGAACTTGCGCGTCCCTTTTTTGGATGAACCTCAAGAGGATTCTAAAGGGATTTATAAATAGTCGCTCAAATATTCTAATGATATTTGAGAATCACGCAAGTACCCCTCATGTCGCGCAAGTATACTTGCGCGACCAATACCTGCGCGCCGCACCAATACTTGCGCGCCGCCGCAATACTTGCGCGCCTTTCAAGACTTGCGCGCCCATACCTTTTTTGGTTGCCTATCTTGCCCATTTTACCCCTATTAAGCCATCACACCTTTCCTTTTCAAGATTCAGTCTTCAAGACACTCTTCAAAGCCATTTATGGCATGATTTCTTGATTTGACTTCCTTATCTGAAAGGAATTCTATGGAATATCTCTCAAAGTCTAGTGATTTAAATATCCTTATGTTACTAAATATGGAGAGTTCATTCATTCAACCTCATCCTTTAAGATGAGAGAATCCTAACCTGGGTCTCCTTTTCAGGAATAAGACTCAGTCATAATCTTGGGCTTCCTTTTCAGGAATAAGCCCCAATCATAAGTCTCCTCCTAATTTGGGCATCTTCCTTAGGAGTAAGCCCCAATATTAGAGTATTCAAATCTCCATAAAGCACATATACCTTTATGGACCATGTTCCTGGATTTTCTCCCTAAAAGTAAATCCTAAACCCTCATCTATTTGGGCAGTCATACATACATAAGCCCCAAACAATTTCTTATGATTGCATCTTTCATGGCACAATTGTCTAATTTTTACCAATACCTCTTGTTTCTCACACCGAGCATGACTCACGTGAGCTTAGAGCGTAAAAATAATTATGACATTCTTCTTTTAGCCATCAATCATAAATATCATACTCTATTTCTCGAACTACGTGGGTTCTGATTCCTTTTCCAAAACAAAGGATACGTAGGTAGCCCATTTATGGGTTCGATCCCAACTTTGAAATAATCCATGTCTTTCTGAATGACGATAAACTTCAAGTGCCTCACTGAGTGGCTTTAAAACCAGCCTGGTCATCATAATGACCAAGAGACTTTTATAAATGTTTCGAAGGATACCATTGACCAAGAATCTCTAAATAGATACAGATGATTCTCTATTGATGAAGAACCTCGAATACATATAAAGATTCTCTAAATTTCTTGCATATTTAATCATTGATTGTTAAAACTTAAGGAAAGCTCATTTTATACTTGGTAATTTAATAAGGATTCACGAACATAACATAAATCTATAAAGAGAGTCCCGGAGTAGACAATAATTCCCCTCAAAAAGGTGTGATGAGTCCAACCTCCCATCCTCTCGACCAATGAAAATTCCTAAGCCTAATTAGTCCACAAACTAATGAGCGACTACCTTTGGAAAGTAGGTCCAAACGGATGTGGAATCATTGGATGTTTCCGGTTCTACGAACAAACCCGTTAGAAACCGATCGGAACGTTTGAATCTCCCGTCCAGGAGGTCATCCCCGAAATCCGTGGCGAAACATATATGTAATGAAAATAATGTTATATCCATAATCTAATTGAAAACACATTTTGATATGCACAACAATTAATTTTTATTATTCTTGTTAAGTTCGTTTTAAATATATTCATGGAGTTTTTCAAGATTTATAGCTGCTGAGAATATCATTAAATTAATTTATTTTTAAAATAGTAATGAAAACCTATTTATACATTATAGCCACAAATAATATATATCCAACGCATTTTCTATAAGTGTACCAGACTATATACTATATGTTATGTAATGAGAGTTACAATACTATATTCTAGTACATTTTTTAACTACCTATATAAGACTTATCTATTAATTTGAATGGAATAAAATTCATACAACTTTTTTTATGGGATTTAAAATATTTTTTTAATATACCGAAAGGAAGAAACCCTACTGAGATATTATAAAACATGAATTATGTGAGACCCATATTCAATCATAAGGAATATTACACAATTTTTTAAATATTATTCTATGATATTTCCAAACAGAACATCAACATGATGGTTCGAGAAATGATTAATTTGAGAATGTATATATATCGTAATGTTCTTAAATGTTTATAATAAGAGATATATTGAGGACATAGTTCTCATTATTGTATGAAAACTATACTTTATATCAATACCATTATACGATGTTTGGTGAGACATAATTACTACACTAACACAGTGGGAATAATATTTAATAGAAAATTATGTCTACTTAATATTATTCGTTTTCCATAAATATGGTTAATTTTAGAGTACTAATCACTTAACAATTATCAATATGATATAATATGAATTATCTAAACTTGTAAAAATATGCAAACATAGGTTGTGTTATTTAAAAAATGAATTATAAGGTAACAGTTTTTATTGGGAACATGTTTTCCCACTATTATGTTTCCTTATACGATAACATCAAGACCAAAATGCAATATCATTTAATGAAATGATAATTATTATTCATTAAAAAATTAGATGGGTACTTCATTATTTTTGAACCGTGATCAAATATCCAATATTTTAAGAAATAAAAGATAATACAAATTGGTGGGATGATCATTTATTTTTGGGAACATAATATTTTAAAAAATAGATCCTTATTAATTGTTTATAATTTATGAAAATAATAAGAGTAATTAAAAAATCAATTGATTCTATGTCATGATAAATGTAATTTACAGTGTAATTTATCCACAATTTTTGTTCAAGAATAAATATTTTTTATAATATCATTATTCTTTTATGATCACATTTTAATTTAAATATATTTTTTGATTACATGTGATTATTTATTTTTTCTAATAAAATCAATGTTTGTTTTGATTATTCTTCCACAAAAGGTAAATTCCATTAGTGTTTTTTTATATATATACAAAAATAGCATTTTGGATTAGATTTTACACTCTTAGAAATGGAAATTTAATTTATATGTGAATCCCTTAAAATGAATCAATATTTTTATGATAAAAAACTCATGGAGTTGGGAGTATTTGAATACTAGATTAGTGATTTACCATGAAATCAATAAAGGATTGTATTATTTATTAATTTTTTTAATAGTTAATTTTATTAATTTTCCCAATCCCCCATCTCGACCTATGTCTAGGATGTCATCTTGGAAAACAATAATTAATAGAGAAAAAGTAACATTCACCTTTAATATTTCATATCATTAATATTTTACCAAAATATAAGTGGTTATATTAAGTGATCTGTATTTTATAGTTAGTCAAAGAAAAAATTATACATTGATTCTATAAAAGATACCATAATTTGATGCCAATGAATATGAATAATTAAATAAAATAATTGTTGCTTATCCTTTGAATATATGTATTTAACTCATAAAAATCCCTTAGTAGAACCATAAAAAATAATAAGGTTTATATTGATAATCTCATTAGTAATGATTTAGATATGTATATTTTTAATTATAGGATTGTCAGTATCATTTATTGTTCTATTACATGTGTTATTTTTAGTTATGTATCATTTTGTATGAAAACACATTATATCTATAATATTTTTCATGTAACTTATTATGGTAACAAAAAGTATAAATGAATAAATTTAGATGAATTTATTATATCAGGGAAAATGAAAAAGGTAATTAGATGTTCCATAAATTTATGCGTATTGTGAATAGTGAGAGTGCACTGGGATAAATATTGTTTAAATATATCATGGTAGAAATAATTTTTAAATCTTGGTTAAATAAGTCTCATTCCAATAAAGTAGTGATATTAAATTTTATGAATATTGTTTATCACACACTAAATTTGTTTATTGGGTCTCCACCATAATAAATGTTCTAGATAAAGAATATAGAGTCAAATAAAACAACTAATAATATATGTGTTTCTATAAAATTTACAAAGCTTTGTTTCTACTAAATATTTTTATTATGATTTATTGAAAAATATAGTGGCCTTAGGCATGGTTGGTTCTCATTGGAGGAAATGAGGGAAAATATAGCATTAATTCAATTAAAATTTTCTAATAAATTATACCTTTGACAATAATTAGACATAGATATCTCACTTGTTATACCATTCACATAAAAGAAAATAAATTAAAATTTTACTTTTTCTAAATGGAACACTACTCAAAACAACTAGATAATCCTTTTTATAACATTGTATCACCCAACACTATATGATCTAATATAATTTCCATTTCAAATATCAAAATATTGGAATGTCCATAAAATTATGTTATAATATAATCAATAATTTTATCTCCCATGAAGTTACCTTTATAGTTTTATTATGCACTTATATTGTTTTGTGGATGATATTATAATTTAAAATATATTTATATAGTCCCAAAATTATGATAATGTGATATCACACATCTTCAATATATGAAAAATTTCCGACTTATTATATCTTCTCCCCCAAATGAAACTGTTGTGATAATCACACTCACAAATAAATCTTGTGTTATTACTATTATTAATTTTCTACGTGCATGACCTGAAGTGTTATTAATCTTATATCTCAATATGTACACTCAATAACACGCTATTACTCTTTTCTTTTATCTCTTCTTATTTTAGAACTCCCTATAATACCCCTCATCAATTTCATATTACATAATATGTGAATTTTTCTATATATCAAATAAATTTCAAATTTGAATTAAATATAAAAAATTCATTCAATATAACTTACAATACACTCACATTATTTTTCAATTTTGGAATATTCAGTACCCCCTAGGAACCATTGATGTGGTTAAAGACTTTAGTGGTCAAGTATGGTTATACATTGAGAACTCAATAGAGAAGAATCATTAGACCAGTTAAAAATAATAGACTCAATATTGACCATATATTGTTCACTGATCACCATGAATTAATGTATGAAATTTGATGAACTTTTAACTGACTAAATCCTTTACTATGATACATTTTATATAATATTTTGAACAATTCACCAAAATTAGATTTTACTTTGGAGTGTTGTATTTACATTCAAATACACTTCTCTGATATTATTTTAAACTACACCTAGTACAACATATACCATGGTGTGTTCTAAAATAATAGTTAAATAAAGGTGTACTTCTGTCGCACCAGAACATGATTCATGATGTTAGACTATTCAGATCAAACTATAAGAATTATATGAGTAATTTAACTCATAAATAACATGATAGGGTGATATTTCATTGTTATTTATAAACATACACCACCGGTATACCACAGTGTGGTCACCCCTATATTGATTATAAGATAATCAATTTTTTCATTAGATAAGTAATTAATAATACATATTAGAGATAATAATCTTATATATAAACCCTTATGTGGAGAAATTGATATGTTTCCAAACCCAAAAATAAGTGACCAATACTTTTACAATATAATAACAAAGTCAACAATATTTACCGCAAGATAATATCCCAAATGAAACTCCTTATAAAACAACTATTTTGGAATTAATAATATCATTTATATTTAAATGTGATGTTATTCATAAAATCAAAGCATAGTTGAATCTAATTTTCTTCCCCAGGGATTACTGAAATTCTTATTTACTAAGATATCATATCATTTTAACTTCCCATAACACATCTATGACAACATTATGAATAAAAATTGATTGGGAATGTCTCATTTACATTAAACATCACAGAAAACCACCGATCAACCTAAACTATCCTTTTATTTTCATCTCATAATTCCAAACCCTTGGAGTGAACTTCAACACAAATGAAATAATATGGAACAGATATGTTATAAAATGGATTTATGTTTACATAATAATAAAACACAGTAATCATATCCACATTTATAATTCACATGTCTGCTTCTTCATCACAATAGATTATTTATCCATTTTTCTAAAAATCACCACCTTTAATCTTGTTCAAACGTAATGAACATAAATAATACTTAAAAAATATATTAAATTTAAATGATTAATTATTTTATAATATTATGCCTATATGAGTGAAATATATATGGATTGTAAGAAATATGAACAATATTATCATGATATCTACAAATGTTACTTATATACAAATCTATTCACATCAGTACTAAATCTTGATACAAAATAGAGAAATAACATATACTCCACTTTAACATATCAAAAAAATACTCTATCCTCTTCATAACAATTTTGTGAAATATTTATCCCTAAAAAGATAGATAATATCACAAATAAAAAAACCATACATATAGACATGTTAACATCACTTTTTATCGCTTTTCAAAACAAAACAAAAAATACAATATTTACCAAATTAAGTGATCTTTGACTAATTATAGTGAATAAATTTCATTGGATTGTACTCCACTTTTTATATTCGCCTACTTTTAAAATTCATAAATTTTTAAATATAATGATATATTTCTTTGTTTCCTTTTTCCCCCTTATAAAATATAATATTTTGCTCTAACCCATTAATAAACAATGTGATCTTGAATCTCATTTTCAAATATATAGTTAGTTTTGAATCAATTCCTCTAATTTTGTTTATCCCAACATTATTAATGGTAATAAATGACTCCATTCTCTTATTAATATCATTAAATAGCATAAAATATATATTTATATGATTTGAGATTCTACTATCCATGATCTATGAATATTTTATTTGTAAATTATTTGTGTGAAACTCCAATAATCCAAGCCTCCCTTTTCTTTTCAGGGGTTTCTTCTTGAAATTTTGTGTATTATAATTCATAATCAAATATTTTGGTCAAATTATAAGATATTATTCATTTATATGACCAAATTTTCCATATTATCGACATGATTCTCCAACTAGATGAAACATTTTCATCACTTATAGTTCATTTCTTTAAAAAATACTTCCATAACCTTTTATAATTAATTGGAAAAAATCCCCCCAAAAAATCTTATCTAAAATATTCTAGCCACAAAAAAGCATTTTAAATTAAAAATGATCATTTCTTATATTCCAAATGTCTCTATAGATCCATTATAATATATAGAATGCATACATAACTCATACTAAATATTATTTTCATGATTTTGACAACTTCACATCATAAAATGTTTGGCCATAAATGTTTTCTCTATTTTGATACAATATTTTAATAGATAACAACTGCATTCCCCTTTACTCCAATTATTTTCACAACCCATTTAGAAACATTATTTAAATAGTTTTTAACTTAACTTTATGTTCCGAGAAATATTATATCTATAATAATTATTCTTTATTTATACAAATATGATTTTCTTCATTTGTGACCTTGAATGAGTCCTTTTAACCAAAACAAAGAAGATCTTTTTGAAAAATATGATGTTGATATTTATTCCCAATTTGTATCTAATTATTGAATGAAAAGTAATTTTATTATAAATTATTCATCATTCAAATTTCTCCAACTTCAAGAAATTAATTTTGATAGTTGGATTTGTGATTGTCCAATTCATTTTCTACAATAGTATATTTCTATTAACAAATATCAAGATCCTTAAAATATTAAATCATTTTCACTTCAATTTTAGTATTAAACTCCTCATGAACATGATTCTTCATTATTATTCCAATATTATTAAACAACCTTGACTAAAGCATAGCTTGTATTATATTTATTTTTTATATAATTGAATGTAATCCATTAAACCATTGCTTTCCTTTTTATGTTTGACAGACACTCATTGGGTTTATAAATAAGCATTAACTCTATTTATATCCCTTTTTTAGTTTCATCATTTTTTATCTAACAATTAGATAATTTTTATTAATTAGCCATCTAAATTTGTATCCTTTAACTTATATTAGTAGATGATTCAAACTCTTTATCATCCATACTAATATCAACCTAATAATATATATATATATGAAATTTATATTACACTATTAATACAAATTAATAACATTCTAATTTGAAGATTATTTTTTCTGTAATATTCTTTAAAGAATAGCATATATTGTCATCAAATTCATCAGTAAATTCATCGTATGAAATATTTTAGAAATTAACAAAAAATTTCCAAAACCCCCACAACTACAATAATAAAAAGATAAAATTGTTAAAAATTTACCTTTTCTAATTCCAACATGACTTGAGGTGAGTGGGAATATTTTTTCAAACATAACATCAACATAATCACATAAATCATATTATTCTTAATTAAAAACTTCTGTTCTATATTTTATCTTTATGCAATGTGAAAAAGGAGTTTTAAAATCATTATCCTTAATCATAATTTGATATCATTTTAATATTACCTAAGAAATAGATATGCTATTCATATATTCCAAAGTAATTACACCAAGATCATAAATGTCACGACCCGTCCTCGGGGCCTGTGCCGTGACTACCCCAAGCCCGTCTTCCATAGGCCAGGGGCTGGAGACTAGCACCAAGGCGTAAATCCTAGTAAAAAGGAAAGGCATTGCCTTTGTAAAGTAAACAAGCACCACAGAGTAAGAAAGCGGAAAAGTAAACACTAAGTAAAAACTAGAACAAGCTATGCTGAAAGTAAAGGGGGCCGGAAATACAAGCCCAACTATAAAGTACAACTGAAAGGGGAAAAACAGCAACTGAAAAGTAAAGCCGCAACGTCGAGCCATCCACTAGAAGTCCCACCTGAAGGGTGGGTACAGATAGCCTCCACTGCTCCTCGGGTTCACCTGACCGCTCCGAGTATGTCCCGCCCAGTGGTCCACCTCCAGGTACCGTCTTGCTCCGCAAGCCTCCACCACGATCAGCGTTGTCCGTTGTCTGTAACCAACACAATGTAGTGCGGGCATAGCCCGTGCAGGGGTGAGTATAAGCTACTCAGTAGGGACCCCGAGACCCCCGAAGGTCTCCCAGAATCCACAAAGAATAATCCACAAAGGAAAGATACAATCACGAAGTAACATCCGACATGGCTTAGGTATATGCCCATACATATACCTAAGTCATCAATTCTCGCTCGGCTCCAACATCCGAGCTCAAGTACAACCTAGTACACATAGGAAAGCAAAACGTAAATCCACACAGGATAGATCAACACAATCCATAAAGGAAAGTAAAATGTAAATCCACACAGGATAGCTCAACACAATTCACAAAGGAAATTAAAACAGAGTTTCGGCTCACATAGGTATACTTATTCCAATGATGATAGAGATGATCACTGATCCATCTAAGTCGTTGGACCCACAAAGGATCGATAGGTACTAAACCCCGCAAAGACCCACACAAGATCGGGCCCACACAGGACCTGTAGGCGCTGGCTCACACAGAACCGCTGAGCGCTGACCCACACAGGATCGGACCCACACAGGATTGGTAGCACTGATCCACACAGGATCGCTGAGTGATGTAGTCGTCGTCGTCGAATCCACTGAGTATCTCTGCACAGTCGTCGTCGTAGTCACAGTAGCAGTAGCAGCCAGCTCTAGGGTTCCCGCACACAGCAAGCTCGTTCGGGAGGGTCCTCTCCACGAGCCGAGAGGCTGATACATCAACTGAAACATAGTCCAGAGTTAATGTATCCAAAAGTTCTGTATCGTCAATATGAACTCAACGTCGCAGACGGTGCGTCAATCGGACGCCCGGTCTGAGAGTTATTGGCCTTTTCGTCCTAGGGGCCCGGTTTGTTTTTAAGGCAAATCCAACCAGACCATACTCCACCTGCATCCAAACCTCGGGCAGAGTATTCCAAAAGATCTATCTCACTTAGAGGAAAAACACAATGTCAAAGGCACGTCAATCGGACGTCCGGAGCTCATGAAATGAGCGTTTCCGCTCCGAAGGCCCGGTTGGTTTCGTGTACGAACCAACCCAGCCGAACACAAAGTAATCCGAAACCTTGAGTGAAATATATCGAAACGACCATCTCGATCCAAGGATCGCATCGCCACTGACGGTGTGTCGTTCGGAGGCCCGTAGCTCAAGTTACAGGCAAAAGACCGAAAACGGTCCGAAGATGGGGGGTCTGGGCCCGGACCGACCCGGCCAGACCCCCCCTGGGTCGGCCCGAACCCGGTCGACCCGACCCGGTTGGGTGCGGCCCGGCCGAGGGGGTCGGCACGGCTCGGCTCGGACGAACGGCCGATCGAGGGAGCCGCGGGGCGCTGCCCCCGCGGGATGAAGGTGTCGCGGCCCCGTGTGGGGCCGCGCTGGATCAGGGGAGGCGGCAAAGCCGCGTCCCGTGTGTGCCGGACCCGCGTGGCCACGGGTTCGCTGGCCGCCGCTGCCGTGGCTGAAGCCGCGGCGCGCCAGGGCGCCGCCGGTGGGTTCCGCAGGCCACCGTAGTTGCACCGGTGGTCCGATTTCTTTTCAGTCTGCGCTATCGCTCCTCCCGGTTCCCGTACTTCACTACGGAAACAGCGAATCACCCCTGCGGCATGTTTTTTCGTCACCCGCCAATCCGTTCATCAACGAAGAAATACGGAGGGTTGTCGGGCCGTGTTTGTTTGGCCCGCACCCTCCGCATTAGGTGATAACAACCGGGAATAAAATATTCAACACATGAATAACAAGCAAGGAACAATTTTAATAGAATTAAAATTGAACTTGATCTGGGTTCTTTGTATAAAAAAAAAATCACGGTAATTAAATATTGTTCTCAAATAAAAATCCCTACCTCTCCATAGTCGTCGAGCGCGCGTTATTCTCTGAATTGATCGCCGCGGAAGGAGGTGATCGTCGCGTCGGAGAAGGGCGTCGCGTCGTCGTGGAAGAGCGTCACATCGTCGCGGAAGGGTGTTGCGTCGTCGCGGAATATGGTGTCGCGTCGACGAACTCTGAGGTTCAAGAACATGAAGATTTAATTATATTAATTAAATCCATGTTGTTGTTATAATACACAAAGAATTTAAAAAGTAGAAACACGAAATCTCCTACCTCAAGCAGTTGGTGATCGGAGATCGTTGCGGGGAAGAACGTCTTGGAAGAAGCATCGGCAATCTCCAAGTGTGACGACGTTATTCGCGTTCTTCGCGTTCTTCGCATTCTTCGCGAAGGAGGAGGAAGAACTTGAGGTTTCTGTCAAATCCTCTCAACAAACAACACTTACAAAGAATAGCGTTGGTCTTATTTTATTAACATGCCAACAAACGAAAAAGAGATAAGATAAGTAATGACCCATTAATTCGTAGAATTAATTCAACGAATAAAACCGCCCAATTAATTGGTGCGTTAAGAATTTAAGAAAACGCGTCAGTTGACTTTCATAATGATGGGTTTTCACGGGGGTGTTACTTAGTGGAAAAGAAACGGTGGGGCTCGGGCGGGCCCCTCCTCACAAATATCCTACGAAGAGGGTAGGATATTTTTGGATAGCACCCTATCCGCATCAACTCAGCTTAATCAGCATTAAGTGGCTTTCAAGTGGCTTTGCGTGAAATAAAATAAAGTTTGTCATACCAATTATTTTATTTCTTAACTTTAAGCCAAAAAATTAAAAACCACACCCGAACAAATGCAACTCCGGACGAGGTGTTTCTAAGAAAATACTGGCGCCGTGATTCCATCGGTGCCCTCAGAATTCGATTCCGAGCACCAGTTCAAATGTTAGAAAAACCCGCTCATCCATTCACTGAACGTACCCAAGCCAAACTTCGGAAAATGATTCCGGGCACACCAGGCCTCAGAATTAAGAGCTGTCAGAAACTGTGTTCTTGTAAAAATACAAAGAAAATTAAGAAGAAAATTTCCTTGAATTTTTCGGGTCATTACATCACTCCTACCTCATGGCTTTACATCCCCGTAAAGATACATCATAAACTAGGGAATCAAATGTGGGTACTGAGCACGCATCCGAGCCTCCCGCTCCCAAGTGCTCTCCTGGAGGTTCCCGTGCTGCCATCTGATGTACACAAGAGGAATCGATCGTCCACGTAGGACCCGCTCCGGTCGATCCTCGATATCCACTGAGACCTCCGCAAAAGTTGCCCCATCATCAATGTCTAGCTCTCCATGGTCAATGATGTGCGTCGGGTTGTGCACGTATATCCTCAGCTGTGATACGTGGAAGACATCGTGCACCCAGTGCAACTGAGGTGGTAGAGCCAGGCGATAAGCCACCTAGCCAATCCTGATGAGGACCTGGAATGGTCCGATGAAGCATGGATACAACTTTCCGCCTCGGCCAAATCTTCGTAATCCACGTCGAGGTGAGACACGCAAGAAGACGTGGTCGCCATCCTCGAACTCTAGTGGCCTCCGCCTCCTGTCATCATAAGACTTCTGCCAGCTCTGAGCTGTCCTCATTCGCTCCTGGATGACCTGGACCTTCTCTGTCATGGCCCGGACCATCTCTGGTCCCACAAGTGCTTACTCCCCAGGGTCTGTCCAGCACAAAGGAGATCTGCAAGGTCTGTCGTACAACGCCTCATATGGTGCCATCCCATTGGTGGATTGGTAGCTGTTGTTGTACGTGAACTCCACCAAGGGTAGGTGGTCCTCCCAACTACGACCAAAGTCGAGGACACGTGCGCGGAGCATGTCCTCGAGAGTCTGAATGGTCCTCTCCATCTGACCATCTGTCTGAGGGTGAAAGGCAGTGCTCAGACGTAGCCGCGTCCCGAACGCCTCCTGTAACCCCTTCCAAAGCCGGGAAGTAAGGCGAGCATCTCGATCAAAGATAATAGATGATGGCACACCGTGAAGCCGTACAATCTCCTGAACGTAGAGACACCCCAAGCTCTCCACTGAGCCCTGATCTCTAATGCGTAAGAAGTGAGCCGACTTGGTGAGTCAGTCGACAATCACCCAGATGGAGTCGTGACCTCTGGAAGTGCATGGAAGTCCAGTCATGAAGTCCATAGATATGCCGCCCCACTTCGACTCCGGGACCTCCAAGGGTTGTACCAAGCCTGCTGGTACCTGATGCTCTTCCTTCACCTTCTGGAAGGTGAGGCATCGAGAAACGAACTCTGCCACAGACTTCTTCATGCCTGGCCACCAGTGCTGTCGTCTGAGGTCCTGGTACATCTTCGCCACTCCAGGATGTACTGCCAATGTATAAGTGTGAAAGTCTCTCAGCACCTCCTCTCGTAAAGCGACTGGTACCAAGGTACTTCCTCTGAAAAGGATGTCATGCTCTACCCCAAAGGAGAAGTCATCAGGTGCCTGTCCTGAGGATAACTGCGCATGCCGCGTCTCACAGTCGGTGTCCCCACGTTGTGCCTCTCTGAACCTCTACAGTAGTGGAGGAGTGACTATGAGAGACTGAAGGAAGGCTGCTCCATCTCTATCCACAAAGGATATCTGCAAAGCGGCTAGCTGCTTTGTCGCCTCCTCATGTAGCTGAATGCCCGTCCTCCTGATGAGGGCATTGACCACCACGTTCCCCTTCCCAGGAGTATAGACTATCTCAATGTCATAGTCCTGGAGGAACTCGAGCCATCGCCGCTGTCTCAGGTTCAGTTCCTTCTGCGGGAAGATGTACCTGAGACTCTGGTGGTCAGAAAAGACTGTAAAGCGCTCTCCCATCAGATAGTGTCGCCATGTCTTCAGAGCGAAGACCACTGCTTCTAACTCCAGGTCATGGGAAGCATATTTCTGCTCATGCGGCCTCAACTGACGTGATCCATAGGCGATCACTGCCCGCTCCTGCATCAGGACACATCTGAGTCCGGTCCCTGATGCATCGTAGTAGACTACGTACCCTACTCCCTCCTCAGGCAACCTCAAGATAGGTGTGCTGGTCAATCTCTATCTCAGCTCCTGGAAGCTCTGCTGACATCTGTCTGAAAACACAAAGGGTTTCCCCTTCTTTGTCAAATCTGAGAGTGGTTCCACAACTCTAGAGATGTCTGGCACGAATCTCCGATAGTATCTAGCTAGTCCCAAGAAACACCGCACCTCCGTCACGCTCCGGGGTGGTTCCCAAGTTAGCACGGCCTCGATCTTCGCAGGATCCACTACATCTCCCACCTCAGAGATGACGTGCCCCAAGAAGTGGACCTCACGTATCCAGAACTGGCACTTCGAGAGCTTTCCATAAAGCTGGTGCTCTCGGAGTGTGTCTAGTACAACCCGTAAGTGGTAGGCGTGCTCCTACTCAGTCGTCGAGTAAATTAAAATGTCGTTGATGAAGACCATGACAAATCGATCGAGGTATGGCTGGAAGATCCTGTTCTTGAGACCCATGAACACTGAAGGAGCATTGGTTATGCCGAAAGGCATAACCAAGAACTCATAGTGGCCATACCGACATCTGAAGGTCGTCTTCGGCACGTCCTCGTCTCAAACTCTGAGCTGATGATAGCCTGAACTGAGGTCTATCTTCGAGAACCACCGTGGTCCCTTGAGCTGATCGAAGAGGTCATCAATCCTTGGTAGCGGATACTTGTTCCTCACTGTCACCTGGTTCAGGAGACGATATTCGACACACAGTCGCAAGCTCCCGTCCGCCTTCTTGGAGAACAATATCGGGGAAGCCCAGGGTGAAACACTGGGTCGGATGAAACCCTTGCCCTGCAAGTCCTCCAACTGTACCCGTAGCTCTCGAAGCTCAGTAGGGGCCATCCGATATGATGGAGTCGATATCGGGGCTATCCCAGGGTACATGTCGATATGAATGTCTACCTCTCTACGGGGAGGTAGCCCTGGAATGTCATCGGGAAAGACGTTTGCGTACTGGTCCACCACTGGAGGAAAACTAGGACTCCACACGCCAACTGCTCCTAGGATGAGGCTAGCCAACTGATGAGTGATGGGCTATCCTCTACTCTGAGAGAGTCCATCCTTTGCTGCGAAGGCTCCCTTATCACCGGTGAAGGTGAACCTGCTCCCGTCGGTGCGTACACATCGCACCTTGCGCCTAATACAGTCAATATGTGCATGGACTTTAGATAACCAATCCATGCCCAAGATGATGTTGTAAGGCCTCAACGCTACTACAAGAAGATCCCAGCCGATGCTCTCGCCTCCTAGAGTAAGCTCACACTGCCGGCACCAGTGCGTAATCGTCGAGTCTTCTCCCATAGGAGTCTCTAGCCGTAAGGATCGATCCAACGGCTCTGTCAAAATCTCCGAGCTCCGAACAAGGGCAGCGGCTATGAAAGAGTGGCTCGCTCCAGTGTCTATAAGAAATGCAGCAAGGGTGGAATAGACACAGATCGTACCTCGAATCATCTCAGGCGCGCCGTGGTCGTAGGCCTCCACTTCCTAGAGCTGTGCCTGTCTCTGCCCGCCAGCTCTCTATAGTCGGGGCGGGCTTCCTGGTGGTGGTGGTGGTAGAGCCTCAAAGCATCGCCCACCACCTGCTGCTCGGCCAGCTCCTCAACCTCTTCCGCCTCCTCCCTACAGACCACCACGGTCGACCCTATGCCTCTACCTGGGTGGCCCCTCCACCGTCTGCTGCTCCTCAGCACAGCGGGTCGGGCAGTCACGAGCCATGTGGCCCTGCCCACCGCATGCGTAGCACTGCCTGCATATCGAAAGACTGGCTCCGCGCTGTGTGCCCCGCACTACTGAACCAGTGTCCTGAGGTCATATGCCGGAAGGTCTGGTCTGCCTAGACCCATGAGTCATCCGACGGCTACCTGCTGCCGAAGACTCCGCTACCTTCCGCCCTGCGGTAGGTCTCGCTGTGGATTCAGCAAGAAAGCTCTCGATCAGAATGGCCCGCTCCAGTACTCTTTCCTGGGTCAGAATGCTAAGGGAGATCAGCGATGCCCTGATCTCGTGTCTCAATCCATGCTCAAAGGTCTGGGCCCGGAAGAATAGGTCCCGTACAATGTCGGCCGAGTAGCGCGATAGATCGGTGAATCTTGCCTAGTACTGGGCAACCGTCAAGCTTCCCTGTCGCAGCTGAAAAAGATCCTGGATGCGCACCGCACGGAGGGTGTTCGGGACAAACTCTGAGCGGAAGAGGCTCTCAAAGTCTATCCAGAGGAGAGATGTCTCATCGTGCACATGGAGCATCAAGCTCCACCATCGGCCTGATGCCGCGTGCAGTAGGCTCGCAGCGAGGATCACCATGAGGTCTGTTGGTGTCCTCACTAGCCTGAAAACTCGTACGACTGCCTCCAGCCAGTCCTCGGCTGCCTGAGGGTCCGTCTCCCCACGTAACCTAGGCGTTCATTGGTGCTGAACCTCGTGCAATGATCTAAGGAGACGTCCATCGTCAACAGCGAGGGCTGGAAGCATCGGTGGCTCGGAGGGTAGAGGTACTGCCGGTGCCTCTGCTGTTAAAGGGCCCTGTACCGAGGCCTCGTCGCTCGGCGGGCTGTCGTCACGTACAACTCTCAGAACCCTAGATGGCTGCCATCGTGGGGCCATCTTGAAAAGAAATAGGTGTGCCACAGTCAGAATAGTATACCTGGTGAGCTGATACAAGTAATCACAATGAAAACATGAAACACACATGCAATCAATGTTTTTGTGCATTAAGTCGGAAATCAGAAGTCAGGGTCCTGTTGTATGGATACGTTGACCGCCTCACCAACACTGGATTCCCTGGACTGATAACCACACCCAATATGCTAAACACTATTGTTTCACATAGAAGAAAGATTAGTGTCTGCGGTAGAACCGACCACCTCTGATACCAATCTGTTATGACCCGTCCTTGGGGCACGTGTCGGGACTACCCTAAGCCCGCATTCCATAGGCCAGGGGATGGAAACTAGCACCAAGGTGTAAATCCCGGTAAAAAGGGAAGGCATTTCCTTTGTAAAGTAAACAAGAACCACAGAGTAAGCAATCGGAAAAGTAAACACTAAGTAAAAACTGGAACAAGCTGTGCTGAAAGTAAAGGGGGCTGGAAATACAAGCCCAACTGTAAAGTACAACTGAAAGGGGAAAAACAGCAACTGAAAAGTAAATCCGCAATGTCGAGCCGTCCACTAGAAGTCCAACCTGAAGGGTGGGTACAAATATCCTCCACTGCTCCTCGGGTTCACCTGACCGCTCCGAGTACGTCCCGCACAGTGGTCCACCTCCAGGTACCGTCCTGCTCCGCAAGCCTCCACCACGATAAGCGCTATCCGTCGTCTGCAACAAACACAACGTAGTGCGGGCATAGCCCATGCAGGGGTGAGTATAAGCTACTCATTAGGGACCCCGAGACCCCCGAAGGTCTCCCAGAATCTACAAAGGATAATCCTCAAAATAAAGATACAATAACGAAGTAACATCCTACATGGCTTAGGTATATGCCCATACATATACCTAAGTCATCAATTCTCGCTCGGCTCCAACATCCGAGCTCAAGTACTACCCAGTCCACACAGGAAATAAAAACATAAATCCACACAGGATAGCTCAACACAATCCACAAAGGAAAGTAAAACGTAAATCCACACAGGATAGCTCAACACAATCCACAAAGGAAGGTAAAACAGAGTTTCAGCTCACACAGGTATACTTCTTTGAATGACGCTAGAGATGATCATTGATCCATCTAAGTCGTCAAACCCACAAAGGATCGATAGGTACTAACCCCCGCAAAGACCCATATAGGATCGGGCCCACATAGGACCTGTAGGCGCTGGCTCACACATAACCGCTGAGCGCTGACCCACACATGATCGAACCCACATAGGATCGGTAGCATTGATCCACACAGGATCACTGAGTTCTGTAGTCGTCGTCGTATAATCCACTGAGGATCTCTGCACAGTCGTCGTCGCAGTCACAGTAGCAGTCACAACCAGCTCTAAGGTTCTCGCACACAGCAAGCTCGTTCGGTAGGGTCTGCTCCATGAGGCGAGAGGATGATACATCAACTGACACATAGTCCATAGTTGATGTATCCAAAAGTTCCGTATCGTCAACAGGAACTCAACTTCGCAGACGGTGCGTCAATCGGACGCTCGATCTGAGAGTTATTGGTTTTTTCGTCCCAGGGGCTCAGTTGGTTTTTAAGGCAAAACCAACCCGACTGTACTCCACCTACGTCCAAACCTCGGGTGGAGTATACCAAATGATCCATCTCACTTAGAAGAAAACAACAAAGTCAACGACACGTCAATCGGACGTCCAGAGCTCAAGATATGAGTGTTTCCCCTCCGAAGGCCCGGTTGGTTTCGTGTACGAACCAACACGGCCGAACCCAAAGTAATCCGAAAACTTGAGTGCGATATACCGAAACAACCGCCTCTATCCAAGGATCGTATCGCTGCTGACGGCGCGTCGTTCGGAGGCCCGTAGCTCAAGTTACGGGCAAATGACCAAAAACGGTCCGAAGACGGGGGGTCTGGGCTCGGACCGACCTGGCCCGACCCCCCCTGGGTCGGCCCGAACCGGGTCAACCCGACCCGGGTCCGGATCCGACCGAGTTGGGTGTGACCCGGCCCGGTCGGTGCGCGACCCAGCCGGCGGGTCGGCCCGGCTAGGCTCGGCCGAGCGGCCGAGCGAGGGAGCTGCGGGGCGCTGCCCTCGCGGGATGAAGGTGTCGCAGCCCCACGTGGGGCCGCGCTGGATCATCGGACGCGGAAAAGCCGCGTCCCGTGTGTGCCGGACCCGCACGGCTTCAGCCGCGGCAACCTTGTTTGGGGGTGCACCAAGGCGCCGCCGCCTCCGGCCGCCGCCGCCTCCGGCCGCCGCCGCCGCCGCGCTGGCGACCCGCACCGCCGGTGGGTTCCGCGGGGCACCGGAGTTGCTCCGGTGGTCCAATTTCGTTTCCGTCTGCGCCGTAGCTCCTCCCGGGTCCCGTACTTCCCTGCGGAAACAACGAATCACCCATGTGACATGTTTTGTTGTCGCCCGCCAATCCGTGCATCAACGAAGAACTGCGGAGGGTTGTCGGGCCGTGTTTGTTTGGCCCGCACCCTCCGCGTTAGGTGATAACAACCGGGAATAAAATATTCAACACATGAATAACAGGAAAGGAACAATTTTAATAGAATTAAAATTGAACTTGATCCGGGTTCTTTTCTTTAAAAGAAACAATCATGGGAATTAAATATTGTTCTCAGATAAAAATCCCTACCTCACTGTAGTCGTCGAGCGCGCGTTCTTTGCACAATTGATCGCCGCGGAAGGAGGTGATTGTCGTGTCGCGGAAGGGCGTCACGTCATCGCGGAAGAGCATCACGTCATCGTGGAAAGGCATCGCGTCATCGCGGAATACAGTGTCGCGTCGACGAACTCCGAGGTTCAAGAACAAGTAGATTTAATTATATTAATTAAATCCATGTTGTTGTTATAATCCAAAAAGAATTTAAAAAGGAGAAACCTGAAATCTCCTACCTCAAGCAGTTGGTTATTGGAGATCGTTGCGGCGAAGAACGTCTCGGAAGAAGCATCGTCAATCTCCGAGGGTGGCGGCATTCTTCGCATTCTTCGCGAAGGAGGAGGAAGAACATAAGGTTTCTGTCAAATCCTCTCAACGAACAACACTTAAGAAGAATAGTGTTGGTCTTATTTTATTAACATTACAACAAATAAAAAATAGATAATATAAGTAACGACACATTAATTCATAGAATTAATTCAACGAATAAAACCGCCCAATTAATTGGTGCGTTAAGAATTTAAGAAAACGTGTCAGTTGACTTTCATAATGACGGGTTTTCGTGGGGGGGTTACTTAGCGGAAATGAAACGGTGGGGCTCGTGCGGGCCCCACCTCACAAATATCCTACCAAGATGGTAGGATATTTTTGGATAGCACCTTATCCGCATCAACTCAGCTTAAGTAGCTTTAAGTGGCTTTCAAGTGGATTTAAGTGAAATAAAATAAAGTTTTTCGTAACAATTATTTTATTTCTAAACTTTGAGCCCAAAAATTAAAAACCACACCCGAGCAAACGCAACTCTGGAAGAGGCGTTTCTAAGCAAATACCGGCTCTGCGATTCAATCGGTGCCCTCAGAATTCGATTCCGAGCACTGGTTTAAAAGTTAGAAAACCCGCTCATCCGTTCACTGAATGTACCCGAGCCAAATTTCGGAAAATGATTCCGGGCACACCGGGCCTCGGAATTAGGTGCCGTCAGAAATTGCGTTCTTGTAAAAATCCAAAGAAATTTAAGAAAAAAATTTCCTTGAATTTATAGGGTCTTTAAAATAAACATTGTGAATCTATAAGTTTACATCATGTATGTCTATAGTGATATATAATATCATTTAGCATTCCATTTAATCTTTCATCTTCTCTCACAAATCATAGAAGGTATAATTATATCATTAGATTTAGTGATAAAGTCGTATACTATTTCATCAATAATTATAAGGTGATCTTGATAAATAAATTTTAAAAATTGTACCATAACTTGAATAAAATTTTCATTTCATTTATAAATCTTTTAAAACATATCAAAGTCTTTTTTTTCTATGATACCTATGACCCTAGGTAATGAATTATTGAAGAGAGATAAAAAATGGAATTTCATGCATAACCATAGTTCAAAACAATTTTTGTATCAAATGTATTTATAGTTTAAGAAATTTAAATAGAAACTAATCCATTAGTATTTTCCTATAAAATAACTAGTAATTAATCGAATATAAGGTATCATGAGCCCAAACCATTAATATCAATTATTCCCATTGAAGGTTGGGATACCCTTATAATTATCTTGATTATGGACTTCTGTATAAAAAATAAATATATCATGAAAAATTATTCAACCACATAGGAAATCATTATTTTGTCTAAAATGAGAGGAATACTCAAATACCAATAGATTTTCAAAATCTTCCCAAAAAAAACATCACACTTACTCCTCTTTACTGGAATATTTTATTCTTTAAAAAAAATTATATTTGTCCAATGAATGATATGTTCACTATAGTGGTGGTGATGAAATGTAAATGGTACATGATTTCATATTATTATTTCTAATGAAATTAGAATATATAAAACTTTAGAGTTGATTATCTAAACACACACACATCATGGAAAGTAAAAAAACCATGAAACTCGATTTACAATGTTCATAAATAAAAATAATCATCCAATCCCTATAATGATCCGTACTCACCCAAAACCACATGACCTACTAAAAATACAACCAAAAATATATTGATTATATAATATACATGAAATCATGTTATAAGATAATAAAAACATTATTTTTTCCCAATAAGTATGACTATTAGAATCATTTAAATATTTTATTTTCTAAAGGTAGGTATTATCCTTATTCATTTATTAATTTACTCAATCAAATTATATATTTATCCGTCAATTTTTTATTTCATATAATTTGATTGATTTAATCCACATTCATCAACAAATTTCATAGCTATGATGATTAAATACACAAACCAATTTTGTTCTCATTCTCTTCATTTCCCTCAGCTTATAATTTAGCACGTAATCTTCCCATACTCTCTCTATGTGTTTACTACAGAACACACTTTTATGATCCTTAGGTATTCATTATTCTCTCATTAATTCTTATTAAAACCATATTCCATTTAATATTAATAAGTATAGTCTCTTTATATATTTTTTAAGTGGATCCTTAAAAGACAAATTAAAAATTAATCATCCCTCAAGTTCTCTTTTAATAATCCAACTTCTGTTTGATCCATTAGATTTTTAAAAGACCTCGGTAACCGTTGATGTGGTTAAAAATTCATATATAGATTATGGGTATATCTGGACATAAAAAATGAGATATTTCATTAGATAAACTATATATCTAAGAGTCCTTTCAGACCAAAACATACACATTCATCACCATGATAGGTTACATGATATTTTTGGAACATTTTAATAACCATGATATTTAAAATGGATTTTTTTAAAACCATTATGGAACTATTTAGTATTAATGCTAATTTTCTAAGAAAGACTTTGGAATAAATTGTGGTAATATTCATTGCCAGGTGATGAGTCTATCTGAGATCTCAGGCACCAGATAGAATCAGAATTTACGTATTAGAACTATTAATTATTATATATCACATGTGTGCATAAATGTTTCCCATTTTTGGGTCCCCATATGGAAAATATTGAACAATAGTTGAAACCAAAACGTTGGGTTTACCATGTGAATGAACGAAGGTTAATTGAAATAGGAGGTCTTGTTGAGGTAACTAATGGTGGTGAGTTTAACTAGTGAAAAAATAAATTTATTAATTTTATATTTATATAAATAAATTAAAATATTATTTATAGATCTTTTTATGAAATTTATCCATGTTTATTACATATCCCTATGATATTCTTTTGGATCGATCCATAGTTTTTAAATGGTGGGTCACAAGTGATGATTACAGGTGATGAGATAGAGGTAGATTGAAAGGTATGGAAAGTAGTAGGACTTCTCTTTCAATTTAGAAAAAATTAATCACAAATGATCAATACTAAATCGATATAGGAAACACCAATTTTGGATTACATAAATGTTTTCTAAAATATTGATCATGGATTTTTATTTGTACACTTTTTTATTAAAGATATTTTTTCTTCAGACACATAATTTTTATTAGTTGTAACGATCAAATAACATTCTTTAGTTCCATGTATTGTTACCCTGGAAAACCCTACCTTGATATCATTTTCTGAGAATATATTTAAAATGTAATATTCATTTTGTTTATGCTATTTTCCCCATTTTTATCATGTTCATCACTATTAGCACATGGGGTTTTAGTTTAACAATTTCGACGTGAATGGGATCATGATCGAACCCGTTAATTTTTGGTGGATTCCTGAATGCGGAAGAAATTAGTCATTTTAAAAATAATTAGGGTGTGTTTTGTGTTTTTGGTGATGCCTTCATGGATTCATGATCTGGAGTGGAAATCCTACATTTTAAGGGGATGTGTGTGGGTTTAGGCGGATGAAATATGGCCACTAGAAGAGGATTGTGAATGGATGGACATAGATTCGTTCACCCTAGTGTGTTTAAAGGATCAAATGATAGTGATGATGGTGAAATGAAGAAGTATGGTGAAACATAGGTTTATGGGAAAAAACCTACTATATGGCATGTAGTCTGTGAAAAAGTATTGTCAAGTCCCCTAGTGGTGAAGGCTATATTTTTCTGGATGATAGGGATCATACACCATGTGTCATGTCTGAAACTACATTAAACACTACTTGGGATTCCATTCCATGTTTTCAGTTAAATATAGCTAGGACCCCATGTAGGAGGACACTATATTTACTTTGGGAGAACATGGGAATTACTAGGTGTATATAAGCATGACCAGGAGAAAACAAGTTATAATTAGGTGTCCAAGACACATATTGTAGTACTGCATGAATAGCTAAATCCTGTGGAGGTGGGGACATGACCAAAATGTCAGGTGAGGTCACACACCATGTAACCCCTATTACTCACCATGTCTGTTTTTGCGAGGCCATCTAAAAAACGAATATACCAATTATGTACAATGGTTATGGCCCACGAGTGTCCTATACTTATCAGTTTTTTGTATATAACATGATGGTAGAATTTTTATTTGATTTTGAGATTAAATTTAGGGAGATAATAACATGAAGCATCATTAGGTGGACATGAACTTATACTAATAAGACAACATGATCATCAAATAGATACTATGGTTGGAATCCCCCATGCCACACTAGGGTGAAGACCCCTATAGTCATTTCACAGGTTGAGTGGAACCCCTAATGGTTCTAGGGTGTGATTCCTCTACCATCAATTTACACCCCCTATGGGACATGGGTGAAGGTCCCACATGTTTAGGTGACACAACACTAACACACTTGTAAAGGACGCCTCTATCTGGACCTATCAAGTGGCACCCCCTTATGGTACAATGTTGTGTGTTCTCCATGTTTTGATTGGAACCCACTAATTTACTTAGAAGTAAGTCCTCCATCTACTAAGAGAAATTCATCTATCATACATGGGAATGGGTCTTTTATTTGAGATTATACCCCCTTGTGAAATGGAGAAGTGGAGTGGTTTGGTTCATCCACATGTAATTCCTATAAAGACCCTGAGATGACATGCATCAGAAATGGACCTTTAAAGCTACATATATCCTCATCATCATTGGATGGTTATGGGATAAAGATCCCATTTCACTATAGTATGAATTTATATTTAAGAATGTAATTATGATAGGTTTATTTTGTCTCTTGTTATTAATTTATATGAGCTTTATTGTATATTTATATTTATCAATTTTTGTTCTTTATGTGTCTTACTAGGTATGGTTATACTCACCACAACGTGGTTATTCCCCCCATATGTCATTTCATATGCATAAAATGGATAGTTCGTAGGTGAAATCAGTGGAGATTAGTGAAACTATGTTTCTCATAGAATATACAGTAGTCAGGCATTAATATATGTAAATATGATCTATTGGATTTCTTTATTCCATATCATTATTATTGAGAAATCATTTTTTGTTTGATTGTACATTTTTTCAATTTAGACTTAGGTTTTACAAGTCATACTATGATGTATTCCCTAGAGGTTAGTACATGCATGGTTTACTATAGATTCATTTTTCATTCCTCTACAATGTTTCATGGATATGGTTTGGTGTGTGCATACCGATACACATAGAAAAGAAATTCCATTTTATATTATTAATTCTTTGTTCCTCTCACTATCTTCATTGCCTATTAGATGTAGGATTGGGGTTGTGACGATGTTTTCTTACCCCATCCAGGTCATGCTCCATTGTTTGGGTAATTAGAGAGTGGTACCTGAGAAGTCTGTTCCCCAAGATGGTTTTTGGAGTTGTCCAATAATCTGTAATTGGATGGGAATTGGGAAAATCCAATCTAAGTGGCTCAATTATGTATTTTAGGCTAGGGTACATAGTTTTGGTTTGGTGGATGAAATATCCATACACTAGGACTCTAACTAACTTCTTATCAACTAGGAATATAGGGAAATTAGTTGTAGTTATGAATGTACATGAATCAAATTGGATTGAGTTCGTTGACTACATTATATGAATCAAATCCCCACATACCGATTCTTATCTACCAATGGAACATCTTGATCACTTTCATTAGGCCTCTGTGAAGACATCCATCTTATTTATCATTGTTGTATCATGATGATGATCTAATGAGTGATGAGGCCATAGTTCAATGTATATATCATGATGTGTTTCCTCTAGGAGAAAATGATTATCACCCCGTTTTTTTGAGAAATAGATAGAAATAAATGAATAAAATTAAGATGCATGAATTCATAGAACGCTACATGAGTTTCATTACCATATTTCCTTGATGTTCTACAATGATCCAGATACCCACATTAGGGAGGGTTATCTTTTTTCATAGATCTAAGCCATCATGATTTTATGGAAATATATTTATTAAGTATTGGTTCTATGAAGAATTAACTTACATGGACTCACAAACAACTAGTCTAATCTTGTCATGAAAACAAATAATTAGATGATTCTCTCATGGTCCGGCATCCATCAGCGATTTTATGAGGAGTATGGACCCGTATTATTTAACTCATTTTTATTCCAAGATCATCTTGAGTTGAAATGTTTTAGTATAAATGTTTTGAGTATTTTTTTGAGATTCAATAACCTTACACCTTAATCCCTTGACAATGTGCATGATGGACACTTATGAAAGTGGATGTTTGAAGAATGTTTCTATAGATTCATGTGTTACCCTATAGTCCCATTGTGTATTATCACTTATGATAGAGTTATAGAGGGAGATATTATAATGAAGGTCTTCTTATTAGAGGGTCACTAGGTATCTAGAGCTATAAGTTCAAATCATGGTGATGATTACTCTACAATATGTATCATGAAACGTTTGGAAGTGTATTGAAATGGAAAACCTCTTAGGATTTTTGTCAGTCCTGAGGAAATGTGACATAGGGTTTGAGTTGTGGTTTCAATTACATAGGAGAGGAAATATAAAATTATTATGTTGGGATATGTCACATAGATCTTGAATTCCTAAACATTCAAGATATGTATGGAATACATGTTCAAGATGGACCACAATAGAAGATGCAATATTGTGAACGTGGTTCTCCCAAGCAGGGCCAAGGCGACCACATGGGAGAATGTTCTGGAAAAATAAAATGTGTATATTTTGTGGGATAATATATTGGTACGAAATGATGATATGATATTTTCCCACTTCCCCCACTATGTTGACCACAAAAACCTCATGAATAAGGAATTCAGAGTTGTCCTCAGTTGTTCGGTATTGTGGGATATGACCAGGGTAGACATGAGATGATCTGAGGAAGGAAATATGTTTATAATACTATATTGTATAGTATTTATAGATAATGAATTGATTAATTCCATAATTACTCATATATAGTGTAAGGGATAGATCATATAGATGAGAATTTAGCTTATCAACTATAGATAGAGTATCCAATAGGGAGAAATTATTCAAAATTTATTTTTCTCTAGTACTGCAAGATGATTGTTGGTGGATAGGACTTCTCATGGGACCCCTAGTTCTTTATGATGAAATTTTATGATTTCATCTTGGATATTTATTTTTTGTAAATTTTTCCATCCCATATTCCCTAATATTGATCACATGTTAGATGAATTTATATTGATGGTTTGACATTCACATTTTTTGGGAGAGAGAGAGAGATCTCATTTTAGTGTGAGTGGGTGTCAAGCGGAGGGAGACGCATCCCATCACCCATAAATTGGGTAAATTATCACTTGGAATAGTGGGATCATTTTTCATCAGGTTTCCTTTGATATTTGAGAATTTTATAGAAATCATCCATACAGATTTTATTGGGATACCAATGATGTGATAGGTGGACATATGCATGAATTATACCCCATGATCACACTGGTATCATTTATGGAATATATTATGTTTCCTTTTAAGATTCATGAGTTGAGGGTGTAGTTGAACACCCAATGATAGAAGGGTTTCCATAGACCTATTTTGTCCCCTGGGAACATCTATTTTTGTTCCATAATAATGAATACAAAAGTATGTGGTTTTTTCATGATTACTATTTCATGTACTAGGTAATAAAAAATAATATATAACCCTTACTAATGATTGGATACCTCATTTACCAGTTATGATGTGAGAGTTGGTTATTGAAGACTGATCTCAATTATGGCTACAACCAGTTGACATTTTCAAGGTTGATATTATGATGATAGCATTTTGATGTCACTAACAAGTCATTGAGTTCATAATGATTCTTTTTGGCATGAAGAATGAATCCAAAGTGTTTATGAAACTGATGAACTAGGTCATTCCATTATTCCTTGAATGATATATTGTTGTCTTCATTGTCGATGAAGACATTTACTCTTCATTAAAGAAGGATATCATTGAGATTTTGAGACTGTTTGTAAATATAGTCTACAAGAAAAATCTTTAAATGAGTCCCAAACATCCCATGTAGAGTGTCAGAATGAAGTTAATAGGCCACCAACAACATGTTCAAGACTTAAATCCATAATTCTCCAGTATATGTAAAATTAAAATTAAACTCAATTAAAAGATAATTTTTAATGAATTCAACCACATCCCTTATCCTCGACAACCACAAAGAAGAGTTGACCTAATTTAGTCGACCCTGTTATATGTTTGAACACATTCCCCGAATTATATATATGGAATACATAAAATGTTTTCATATATTTAATTATAATGATTTGGCCCCATTTATCAGTTCCTAGACATCCCTTGAGGAATATTACACCACATGAACCATCAGGTTCAACCAATAAAATTGTCACAAACAACTTAGGCCATCAATCATTTAATGAACATCAAAATGACACACATAATAAATATAGGACCCTTGAACACCCTGATAGGGGAGGGGGGACTTATGGTGTCAATGTTTTCTATAAAAAATAGTACATCTTCCCATATTGGTGGGAACTTATAAAACATATTTTATTGAATAGAGTAGTTATTAAAACAGATCACATGTCGACCAAAAACATTACAATTTTATTTGGTTCACCATTATGCGATAATCCAAGGATAAAATGATGAAAGTGTTTTAGTCTTACATTAGTACACTATTTTTTAGAGTTATTATGGCATAATGATGTTCAGACATAATCACTCTATTTCAGGAATACTTCATTTACATATATTTTATTGATAACACATTTACTCCCTCATGAATTGATCAATAAACACACTTATCCCACTATATTGGGTGAATTATTAATCAGTTTAACAAATTGGTGGTCAAATCAAATGATTGGGTAATTGAGTTGTTATCCCTGATTGAAATGATACAATACATAACTCGTAGTCCTATTCTTATGAACATGAATGAACCACTGACATAAAACATTTGATCAACATTGATTTTCATAAAGATCCTAGACATCAGGAAACCCCATTTATATTTTAATGAATTTAAAACATTTGAATATATGATATTTTCTAAATATATATCATGAAGATAACTTTATTCGCAATGAAAAATATATTTATGTAACACTAAGTCATATGCAGAATAACCATTCATAACGAAACACATTTTCCCATGATACATAAGCATTAGTAATGTCTAAGATAGTATTTTTATGATTATTAAGATCAAATTTAAGATCATATCTATGAAACTCTTATTCTTCAAAAATTCCAAATGATTCATTTCATTTTCCAATTATTTATTTGTCAAGTGAAGTGGGGCCAAATTCCGAGTTATAAGATCATCTATTATAAAATATCCCAAACTCTCAACAACATTTTTTTGAACCTCTTCAATCATGAATGTGAGTATATTGTTGTCACGGTGATGTAATAAAATTTAAAAAATTCACAAATCTTGTGATAGTTAACAAAATTTACCATTATCTCATAGCACATTCATGGTTCTCAATCATGATGATGCACATCTTCATGTATCTCAACCTTCTTGAAAGCTAGTATTAACAAAAACCCATTCCCTTATCATCTTTATGAATAATAAATCCCAAAAAAAACCTTTTATAAATATTTCTCCCTCCTTGTGATTTTGAGCCCAACTAATTAGAAATCATTATGAAAAGACAACACCTTCAGCACTTTAGACATACTGTATAGTATGGTCACAGACCTTGATAAAACATTGATCAAATCAATGTGAATATGAAACAAATATTAATTAGGTTTCATTTCTAGAAGTGGAAGTCCATGGATCTAAACATTTCCCCTTTGGGTTGTTGGAAATCTGTATGAAATTTAAATAAATAAACTGCCTCAAATAAGAACATGGTTATCATGAAATAACTCAGCCATCACTACATGTCAACGTGAAAAAATATCAGTGTAGAAAACAAGAGTTGAAAAGGATAATTTAATTACACCATTGACCACCATCCAATAAAAAAACCAAAAATCATTGAATTTCACTTATCCCCCTCCATTTTAATTAAACCAAAGAACCTGTGCTTTTACTTGTATTGATCAAAAAAATACCCATCATCATATCTACCCCAAGAACCATTACTACATATAATAATTTATTAAAATAGTAAAAAATGTGGAGAGGGTACTATTTGTTACCTCCCCATGAACATGGAGGTGGCTAAACACAAATGATCAACCAATAATTCTCAAATATATATATTTCCAATGACATAGTCATAATTCAATCCATATGGTAAATATTTACAAACAGCTCTATTTTAATCACCCCTTGTTCATCATATTATTTAATGAAGTGATTTTTTATCTCTATATGTTTTGTATAAGACTGATGAACTAGATTCATTATAAGATCAATTTCACTCTTGTTTTCAAAGTGAATCACTATTGGTTGTTTCACCTCATACCCAATATAAATCATTTTTTGATTCATGACAAATATCTATGTTCATGAAATTAATATAGATACAAATACTCTTCATCTAATTTTCTAAGAGATTATATTTATTTTTTTCTTTCTCAACATCCATAAACATTTTTTTCTAATGATTCAATATCTACCAGTTTTGTAATTTCTCTCCACCTCACATCTATCCCATTCAACATCAGAAAATGACAATTATTCATTATCTAATATTAATAAGAAGTATAATCCAATATTTAGAGTACCTTGAATATACCAAATGATTATTTTAAATAGTTCCAAAATCTCTTCCTTAAAATTACCCTCAAAAAAAGATGCCAATCTTGTCTCAATGATGATATGTGGTCATGTTTCAATCTTTAATAGAAATATCACAATGAATATTTTTATAGGGTAGGATACACATATGTACCAACAGGGAACTGTTATGGTGGTCCAGGAGGTCCAGGTCCGTTCTCTTGTTTTTGTGACTTGTGTAGGACATTCCGGTTGCGATAAAGGGAATATGGAGGCAGATGATATCAGGTACTCAGGTGGAGACATGATACATAAACATGCTATGGCCTCCCCTCTGGGGAATACTGTTTTGGATGTTTTCATAAGGTTGAAGAGTGATCTGAATGGCCCTTCTAGCAGTACGGCAGGGGGCTCCCAATCCTTTGGAATGGATAAAGCATTTCTGGTGTCTAGAAATGCTCCTAATCAGGCTCTGGGGGATTCTGTTGGAGTTGCTTATGATTTTGGTCTATCTTATGGGGTAGTGTCTCCATACACGTATTCCACGGTGGTGCATACATGCAGTAGTAGGAATTCTGAAAGGTTGTCTCCTGGTGAGAGCATGTTGAAGGCAGGTCATGAGTGGGAGCAATCTTTACATGGGGTTCACAAGACATTGGATACCAAGAAGGACTCCAACTCGAGGAGAACTATGTCCTGCATTGACCTCAGCATCCTATTCGGAAGCATGAGTAATGAGGGCGAGTCTGAGGGAAGTTCTAAGGGTCCATATGAGGTGGCTTCTGAGGGTGATGATGAGTTTTTTGAAGATAATTGCTTGGGAGGAGTGGGTAGAGATCTGCATATCCAAAGAAGGAATAATGGTGACAAGGAGAACATGGACCCGAGGTGCTGCATTATCTCTATGAAGCGAATTCAAAGGGTAGAAAATATTACTCCTAACTTCCAAGACCGATGGAGACTCAGTCGGCCAAAAAATGGGGGACACGCAAGGATCTCGTGATTCAACCAGCTGAGGGAGTGGAAAGCCAGAAAGATTTTGTCTCTGAATATCCAAAGCAAGAAAATGACCCCCCCCCCCTAATGATTGAGATCAACAAGAGGATATGCAACTCCACATAAGGGAGATAACACTGGCGATCACCCATGGTCTGTACTGTAAGGTAGGAACTTGTATGGTTGGTACAGGAGGAGTAGAGGTGCAAGAGAGGGAACATGTCTCAACTGCTATGGTAGGAGTGAGAGGGATGCATGTGGAGTCGGAAGGAGAGGTTGTGATCAGGGAAGATCCTTGGGAGTTGCTGTTACAATCTTAGGAAGAAATGGCAGAAAAGGAGATACCCATACATGCTTCTGTGGAGGTTGCAAAAAATATGAATGCATTATTTATTCAAGCATACATGAACAAGGAACAAAGCAGATGGATTGAAAAACAACAGTTAATTCTAGTTAGAGTTTTCAATAACAAGAAAATTGTTTAGGAGGAGTTCTTGCGAGCGTGGTGTAGGTTGGCTTCTCATTTCGAGAACATTATCCGGGACATCCCCGGAAAAAAGATAAAAAATCTTTCCTAGATATTTGTTTATGGAATTTAAGACAACTGGTATCAAGCTAGTCTTTAATAATTTTGTTATGTGTTATAGTGTCTAATGGCTTGGTTGTACAACATGGTTTTCTATACATTTTCCACAAAAGTGTCTTTAATAAAAATATATATTTTTTGGGTCATACAAGTATAATTGCTTTTGAACTTATCTACCTTATTTTTTCAGAATGATGGTATACACCATTTTTTAAAACACCATCATCTTGTAAAAAATATCTCAACCTACATATCATAGACCATTCAAATTATGATTTCTTGTTATTAAAAACTTATTCCACTAATATCTACATACATTTTTCAAAAATAATACCATCCATATACACAAGATCAATAAATTTATCTTTTTTATAATTCTTCAAAGATAGATTTTAGATTAAACCACTTTTTATATTAAAGATTCTTCATAAATGCATCTGGTTGAGAATACCATTCTCCTGATGCCTGTTTCAGACTATAGAAATCCAAATTTACACTACAAACCATAAAATCTTGATTTCCAATCATAAATTCCACTAGTTGAACAATTCATACTTATTCTTCAAGAATTCCATTTAAAAATTTCGTTTTTACATTCATCTTATAAAATTATTACTCTCTTGTAATTTCTATTGAAAGTAAATTCCTGATCGACTCCATTATTTCTAATAGGAAAAACATTTCCTCAACATCATTTGCTTAAAATATGTTCATAGTCATTAAATAATAATATTTTTCTTTTCTGATCAAATTTCTTTTCACATTGAATTTGTAATCAAATATCTAATTTTTTCCAATCACATTGTTTTTTTGGGTCCCTTAACAAGATCCCTTGTCTGGTTCTTTTCAATCTGATCCAGTTCAACATTTATGGCCTTAACCCATGAAAAAACCTTCAATTCTTCTTCAAAGAAGGTTGGTTCTACAACTTTTAAAAATAAATAATGACATCCATTCCTCATTGTCCTTGTATATGTAGGTGTATTCTAATCTACATTGATGTTAGATCAAAATATTTCTCCAATTATATTTATTCTATGAGGTTATAATGAAATTTTAATATAAATGGTTTCTACGTTAGATTCTTCTTCTGATTCATCACCATTTCATGAGCCCTGGATGTTTTCCAACTTTGAATAATTTATTGATTTGATTATTCCCTTTGTGCGCTTTGTTATTCAACAGTAATCATATCAACATATGTGATACTCAATGTATTTATGACTTTATCCTAAGCGATATTTAAATCATTTCATTCCATAGATTATCCATGATGATTATTGAAATAATTTTAGGATTTACTTTTCAATTAATATCCAATGAAAATTGCCTCATCTGAAACATCACTATAATTAACATGATTTCCATATTTGTCTTGGATCAAACATTTAATAACAAAAACATGAAAATACATAATATAGTGATTTTTTATACACAATATATCATATGGTGTTCTGGTTTTTCCTAATAAATGATGAATTTGATTTTCAGGGGAAACAACTACAAGTATAGACTCCTTCTAGTAATGATGAGAAACATTACTCTCAATTAGTATAGTTCTAGACATATTGTTCAACTATTGATTTTAACATACAAAAACCGTATTTTCTAGTGGGGTTCTCACTATATACTACTCATGCCTTATCCCAAGGTTTTTGTGGTAATTTTAAAAGTTAATTTATGTGTATTATCCTTCAATTTAGATCATCGAATCTTGATTGAGTGTCTAGTTTCATTCTCAGATATTCGATGATTAATCTTCCTGAAATCATGAACCTATAATTTTTTCTTCATACTACTTTTCGAATTCAATATACAATAATCTTCAATAAAAAATAAAGTAACTATCTCTATATGATTCATCCACATTTATTGGACCACATACATCTTAGAGGATGATTTCATTTATATTTTATGACCTTTTGTTTTTCTGTTGATATGAAACCCCTACGATCATTCCACATATTCATGCATCACATGTATTTTATCATTTTCGATTCAGATTGGGAATTTCAATGAATATTCTAAGATCATATATATTTTTGATTATCTCTTGAATATTGTAACGAAATAACTAGTTTAATATGTTGTTTTAGAATTCATCTATTAATTAATATGGAATCTCTTTAATGTCAAAATGGTAATTTTAGTATTGTTAAATCCATTAAGGAGAGAATTACCTATATTTACCATGATAGTAAAATGATTATAATTAAATTTCAATATAAGCCTTGATTTATTTATTTTACTCACACTCATTTTATTTTGATTCAATTCGTCAATGTATAGAACTTCAGTTTTCCTCAGCTCATTAATTTCTAGTCCTATATTTCCACTTCCTTTCAACATTAAATTACCTTAATTTCTAAACCCTGCTATCACATCAACCCATTTCCAAAATGTATTTAATAAATATTCATTTCCTATCATATGGTACGAGTATCCACTATCAAAAATCTAGTTGATGCTATTCTTTCTAGATTTGAGAGGTGTTTCTTCATGTTTCTCTTTATTGTTTTTTTGTTTTCCTTCAATGACATACATGATTGAGTGGAGTCTAAAGATGGCCTCTAGAATCTGATTTCAATATGAATTGGTGCAAAATATTCTAATTTTACTCTAATAAGGAATGCCTATTTTCAAGGGAAATTCTTCTTGGATGATAATAATTGACTTTACTTAGATATATGTCGTTATTATTCCCAATTTCCCCCTACCTATTGGAATATCTCTATGGCCATTGGTGAATAGTTAATAAAACATCCATAAAAAATATTTCCTCCATATGATGAAGGATATAGTCTAATTATCCTTCGTGGACTTCTAGATGCTTCCCCATTTAGATATCTCTTTTCATTATCATAATAAGACTTTATATAGCCTAGAAAATGACAGAACAAACACTTAATATGTTTAAAAATATTTTATCTTTAATTCCTCCAATTATCCCCTTTATTTGAATTGATATTTGACCGATGATCCTCTATAGATACATGATGATTATTTTTAGTTCTCTCTATTGTTTTTTCTGAATCATTCTTTGTGAGGAAATTAGGAGTCCGACATTCTTCTTTTCATTATTTTCATTCATCTCAATCACATTCTATGATGTTCTTGTATCAGAAAAAATATCTATTTTTCCATTATATCTAGATCTCTGATCTTTTAAGGGTTTATATTGTCCTTCATATCCTTGTTTAGATCCTTCTACTAGCTTTACATTTTAAATTCACAAAAAGTATAATTTTTATTTGTTTCATTTGAGTTTGAATTAGTTTCCAGTTTACTCCTTAATGAAAAAACATCATGAATTCCCTCAACAAGGTTTTCATTTTCCTCCTATATTAATATAAGGTTAGTGACTAATTTTCCCACATTCCAATCCAAATTTTAATTTCCACAACCTAATTGGATATTTCAATGGTTGAAATATCTTCTTATTCCTCTCCATCTAGATGATCATGTTCTTCTTCAAGCAGATCAAGACACTCAGTTGACTCTTTTAGCACGTAACTCATTTTTCCATTTCGATTTATATGATTTTCAAATTAATCAAGAGAACCCAAAAGATACAGACTAAGGTCCAAAAAACCAATAATTTAATTATATTTAAGATTTATAAGTTCTACCTATTTAAATTTATAAATCATAGACTCTTGGGGACTATATTTAATCATGGGATCATCATCATCTAGAAATTCATTATCATATTGTTCTTCTTGACAAACAATGGTATTTCTCTAAAATTTCATTTCTGATTAAAATAATCCTCTATTAGAGAACATACCATGAGGCTTATTCATAATTTATGCTTCACTGTATACATCAATAAATTTCATAGGGAATTGAGAGGCAGTGTGGCATACTTTACCACACCAAAAACATTTCAATGGAGTCTTCCCTTCAAATTTTTATTTTCCTATTTTAAATTTATTCTCCAATACATAAATAATTTCTTCTTCACCGTTATCATTAAATATGGTAATATTTAATTTTTTTCCATTTACTTTAATTCTATTTCATATCTTACTTGACTTAATTTACCTTTTTGTTTGACTCTCATTTAATAAGACACCAGACTACTTAACAAATCATCTAGTGAAACACTAAATAGATCTCGTTCATCAAGGGTTGACACATTTGGATTACATAGAGATGGGTTCCTTCTTATGATTTTGTGGAAAAATTCCTTATCATGAACTTCCACCCCAGTCCTCAAAATGGACTAACAAAATTAGTAATATGATTAAAGAAACATTCAACAATTTCAATTGAATGCATTTTCAGTTCGTCTATCAAATTGTGTTGGAGAATAATTTAAGATTATTTGACATTTTCATCACCTTCATATACATTTTCAATTTTTATCCACATGGACTTGGATTATGTGATACTCTTATCCTTTAAATATATTTGATCACAATGTGTTATAGTAATATAATTTTATTATTTGGCATTTATATCATGAATTTGTTTATCTGTTTCAGTCATAGAAATTCATGACACATTAGTGACCCGTATCCCCTAAGATATTGAAAAAAGAACAGCCATCCTAAGGAATCTCATATGTTATCTGATCTTATTATTCCAAATATGGATATTTCTTCCATGAGTGAGGGGAACTACTATAATATTAACAATATTTTCCTTCAACACATGATTAAAAATTTAACACCAAAACATGTAACATTTGATACCACTTGTTTTACTGTCCAACACCATGATAGAGGATGGGTGAATCAAGATTTAAAATTTTTCTTTTAAAATAGTAGATATTGTAACCATATTTATATAAACATGTAAAACCTTCATGGTTGTGTTTTTTAGTTATTACACAATCATTTTCATACTAAAAACACAACATATTTACTCGATTTACCACTAAGGTCTAGTCTCTATAGAATATTCTAATAGTGATTCATTCATACCATAACCCAATAATATTCACTATTTACTTTCGAAATATATATGCTTATGAACAATCACAATGTTCAATGCACATATCCATTACAGAAATGCAAGTGAAAGCACACTACCTCCCTCAGAATTCTTATATCAACTATCTATAAATCACTTCTTTAGGTGATGTCTTACACATTTTATCAACATGGAGATCTCATCGGCTCATTGGGGAATTTTAGTTTGTATCCTTTATTATAATGATACTTTTCACGCATTGTAGTCCTGAGTGGATGGATTTGAAAGAACTAATCAAAAAACCATATGATCAATACTGTTGTTTGCAAAGCACCCAGACATTAAAAAATAACGAATATGTTTTAATTAAATTTCAACATTTTATCTCATGCAATGCTGTGATGCTCTATGGAGAATATAACTACATTCATGAACCAAATTCCCTTTGCATAACACATTTTCATAGAAGAATACCCATTCCTCGTGAAACTCATTTGTTTAATATAGTTAAGAGTTTATCAATGATAACATAGTATTTCACAATGATCATGAACATAATGAATACATGCTTCAAAAAGATCTATTAATTTTATTATGTCGTTAAGATTCACCCATTTCCCCCATTCTTTTCATGTGAAATAATGCGGGGCTAGCCGTATATTTGTTGGAATACCGTTTGTGAAGATCCCACTTTCCTAGTATCCTTTTCATGAAACACTCAAGTTATTATCTCAAATATTTTTTATTCCAAAAGATCCAATGATATTTTACCAATTTTTGAATATTACCATAATCATGATGATTTATCGGCTTCTCATCACACATTCGTGAGGCTGGTTCACAACCCTCAACATCGTTGTGAATCTCGACCCTCTTGAAACCAATTCTTTAAAAAACACACCTTTACCATATTTATCATGATTCAAACTCAGAAAACCACCATTTACAAATATTGATCATTCTTCCTAATTTTGAGCCCAAATATGTTTCAAACAATGTGAAATGACGACACATTCGACACTGTAGCCATCTTGTACAGTACTATCCAATTTTGTGCAATATCTTTGATCAAACCAATATGGATTAAAAACATAAAAAAACAATATTTGGTATCATGATGTGAAATTCATTTTTTCTAATAATAAATAATTTCTATTTCCTTTATATTTCCACATATAAATTCCATATGGTCTCTATAGCCCAATTTCCCAAGGAACCATGACACCCATCACCCAATAAATAAATCACCATCACCCCAAAAACTGAAATCCTGAGTCATGGAGAAATCCATCATCCCATAATCCCATTTTATTATCCTCTTGAATAATATAAATCCTTATCTCATAACTGATGGTCTCAACACCATCACCATACAATTTGTTTTACACGGTGAGCAGCTCCAACAAAATCGTTGGTAATCAACATCCCCTTATCCCAATATTTATGAATCCATACACTCAAAAACATTTTTCATAACCACTTCAATGATGTCTTATATGTGTTTATATTATCCCAATGATGTGTAGAACAAAAATTGGGAGTGGATGTTACAAAAAATAAAAGACACATCATCTAAAACCTTTCTACCTTAAGAACATGCTACTAAATCTTAACGACCAACAACCTCTCAAATCACACATGTTATTCCATCATACCGATGACCTCATCACCTCAACCTAGTGATCATCATCACCCCATGTTTCTTGGGCTACACCCCAACCCAGATTTCAGTTTCACGTCAGTTTAGGTGATCAAAATTACCTCATTTCTCAGCTAAGGATCATCACGTTCCCTTATAACCATTTCAATCAATATATTCAATTTAATTAATTTAAATCACCCAACATGACTAACCTTCCTAGTTGGTCTCAATCCCTCTACATTTACTAGAAAATATAAATTGTATATGTCATGATCAAATGAATCTCATGATATCAGTTAATCAATTTAAGGTCATGCGATACATAATTAAGGGTATATCTTGCACTATCCAAATTGGTGTATTTGACACGCACCCCCAAATGACCTATAAATCTAGTGTAAAAGATACTAACCACCTACCTTATATATTTCTATTCTTGATCATTTAATATCGACCTCAAAATCGACCTGAAATGAGAGAAATTTTGATTTAGAAAAATGACTTGAACATAGTGAAATCATGCTTGTACAGATTTATGATTATATGTGGTTAGATAAAAGTGAGAAATAAGTGAATGGATTGAAGAAATTATTTATAAGATTTTAATAAAACTGAATGATCAAGATTCAAATCCTGGATAATGATGTTAAGAAAAGTAATAAGGGAGGTAGGGATGGGAGACCCCCTTGTGTTGTATATCTGAAATGTGGGAGAAGGGGGTAGAAATGGATAGATAAAATGGAGGGGAAATTTATTAACCACCACCCATTTAATATCTGTTGGGCTATGCCGCCTGGTTTGGATAACTGTGTGCTAACAATATGGTGCTCACTATCTTGGCACTACACTCTGTACAAGGAGGAACATGGTTTTCCCAACCATTCACAGACCATGCAAATCCCCTATATCAAAACGTTTTGAGGACGTACATGACTGTTCAACCCCATCCACATGGTTTCAAAAATCATGTACAGTGATAAAGGTAGGCCACGTGGTTAGACGTGGAATGTTTTAAAATATGTTCATCTCATTCACCTTGGTATATTCATTCATGATTCTGATTTTCCATGGTCCTCCCACACCAAGAACTCACCTAAATCCCTCAATAAAATCACGATACTTAAATACCATCTAAAAAAGGACTACTTTCAATAAACTATTATAATTATGTTACAAATATCTAGAGAATATTTACCACCATAATCAAACTCAAAAAATTTAAAAGGTTGAGTATTTTTGGTATGCTAAAAACTTCAGACGTTATTGAGAGACCCAGATGCCTACTCGGTGTCCCCAAATTTTTTCATTTTTTATTTTTTTGTGTGGAAATATTGAAAGCTGGGATAATGGAGTGGAACAATTGTTTCTTTACATGACGTGGGAATATGTTATATAATATTTTCCAAGCCATTAATTTAGATAAAATGTGATTTGAGGACACAGAAACACTTAGAATAAATATATTAAAAATAAAAACTATAATATATCTTTCATGAGAATTATTTTGTTTTCCCCTTTTATAGAACCACTAATATAAAACATGGTAAAATGTTTCAATCTGAAACATGGATTTTTCCCTAGGAATGGCCTATGTATTGTCAATGTCTGATGTTTGCTTGAGGCAGTCATTGGTGGTTTGTTAAAATAAACTATATTATTAAATTATATTGTATTGTCTAAAATTTATAAAATTAAAACTTCTATGAGTATTTTGATTAAAAATGCCTCAATTTTTTTTCACATACCCCTAGGATATTTTAGTGGATTAATCCGTCGTTATTTGTTATAAAATTGCATCAGAGGATGGCAGGTGAACAGATCAATGTGGATCGAAAGGTAGCAAATGCAGTGGGTCTTATCCTTCTCTTGTGAATGAATTATTCACTAATGTTCAATACAATATCATATAAAATATATTAGTTTTGGTTTATATCACTTTGATTAAAATATTTCTCATGGATTAATAATTATCTTATATTGATATGTGATGTTTTGTCTCCAAAAGGGCCCCAATATTTATATTTATTGTATTGATCTAATCACATTACATTGTTAAATTTTATATCAACCTAAAAAACCATCCATTTATATTTTTTTCACAAATGATATGAAAATTATATTTTAAACTTATTTATTTGCTTCTCCGACATATTTTATTGGAATTATTCACCATTGGCCCTTAGTGTTTTAGTTCGATGATTCTTGGACAGGTTCAAGATCGATCAAACCCCCTTATTCATGGATAATTCACAAAAATCAAATGGATTTGGTATTTTTAGATAGATCAAGGTGAGTTTTGGTTTTATGTTAATGCCTCCATGGATTTATAATCTTGGGTGGCATTGAGAATGTCATAATGGCATTATAAGGGGACTGAGGGGGCTTATTGTGAAAAAATGTTTACAGTGGTAGTATATTGAGAACATATGGTCCTATATTAATTCACCAAAATGTGGTTTGAGAAAAAACTGGTGGGGATGGTGATGGAGTGAAAATTTTTAAGGAAATATAGAACTCCATGAAAAACCTAACTACACAATGTGTAGTCTAGAAAGACACACCATGTAGTCTCCCCACTATGGTGGTAATGGTTTTCAAAAAATATAAGGATCATATGGAATTTGGTAGGAACCACATGCCATATGAACCTCCCCATAACAATAGGTTGTGTCCCAGTTTCACTTGCTTAGGACCCCATGCGGTTCGAAATGAATTGTACTCTTATATTAAACAACAACTCCCATGGATACATGGGAACTAATGGGAGAACAAATGATTGGAAATAATGTTTTTAATTATGGATAAATGATGTAGGATTTTTTAAACCTATGAAAAAAGTATGTATGGATTATTTTGGGTGTCAGTTTTACTAAAATCCAAAACAAAAATTTATTTTAGATGGTTTTTAGCATGGTTATTTTATTAAAAATAACCCCAAAAACATGTGAAGTAATTATTCTTGGTATCGATTCTAAAAAAATTCTAAAAATAGAAATATATATATTTCACATCGGTTTTTAAAAAAATAAACGTGAAAAAACCAAAAATATTTGTGCCTGTATTTCTAATAACCGACCTGAAAAATAATAAAAAAACTAATATTTTGATTTATATTTGACAAAAAACTATCATGAAATATATTTTTTCAGACTCTTCGGCATTAGTTTTTTAATAACTAATTCCAAAAATCATTAAAAATAATTCGGTAAGGGGAAATTCTTGTTTTTTGGATCTACGAAACCCTCTAACTCATAACAAATACCTCTAAAACAAAAATAACATCGAAGGTGACCCAGTGATCTGCAATGGAACTATTTTTGATTTTATTCAATTTTCATGATCTTCAGTCTCTATTTTAAGTCTTAATCAATTAAATCATCATATCTACATTATTTTATTATTGAAAACGTATTTTCAACCCAAACTATTGTATGATTTTAGTTTTTTGTTCATATTTAATTTTCTGTTTTACAATCAATTCGATATAGTTCTTCCAGGGAGTGTTGATTATTGCAACACATTTAAAGAATGATGTTATGATTAATGATCAAGGAATATTTGAACTATGAATTTTTTATGTTATTTTTATAAATTTGAAGTTACATTATTTGTACTCGAAAAAATATTTCTGGTCGAAACCATGGTTTGATTTTAGTTTGTTGTTCTTAATTAATGTTCATTTCTACAATAAATTTCATATAGATATTGAAGGTGGTATTTATTCATGCCAATGATATCACCTATATCTTATATTATGACATAAAATAATTACATTATATTAAATATAACCCATTATAAGATACCCATATGTCATACCCTATGATTTAAAACACACATTATGTTATCAAATAAGGAAACTTCAGGTGGAGTGAGCTAGTGACAATTTTATTATAATATAATTTTACAACAATGAATTCCAGTTGAACACCCGAATGGTGTAATGAGTATATAACATCATATGTTGATATATAACTTATTGTTATTGTATAATAACATAATTATCAAATAAATAAGTGACATTATTAATGATGTTTCTCAATATTTAGGAGGTGTAGTGTTGAGATGTGACAATTCCATAACTATTATGATCAGTGAGTTTCACTTGTTACAAACCCCAATATTTTGTACCAACTATGTAAAATGAACTAATAAATTAGTGAAATCATCAATAATTTTGACACACGCCACACCGAACTGATGTAAAAACTATGTAAAATGAGCTAATTAATGTTAGGTGATTGAAAATAATTAAATTATAATATCACTAAAACACATTTATAAAATATGAAAATAAAAAGTTTAAAATCTATAATTGTGTTTTATATATGATGTTTTTGATCTAATTATAAATAGTATTTACTAAATGTGTTTCTGTTTATAGTTTATTAGTTTTTATATATATTTAAATGTTTATATTTTTTAATATATTCACCAATTTTATTGCTATATAAGGAATTTAATGGATCGTAATTGGATAAATTTAGGAAGAACAACTAATGAATATGAAAACAGATTTGATGAATTCTTGGACTTTTCGAAACTAAATCATCAAAATAGTGATTTAATTTTCTATCCATACGCGATGTTTTTGAAAATGAGAATGTTAAGATCTAGAGAAATCAAGGATCTTCTAATTTTGTAATGGTTTTATCATTAATTATACCTGTTGGATAAAGCGTTATGAATGATATATAAATTAAAAAGATATTGGGGATTAAAATATTCATAATGTGACAACGGATAATATTAAACATTTAATCTATGAGTTTTCTGTTTAAAATGATGAAGAAAAATATGTGTGGAACGATTGTATGGAGATTCTATGAAACAATTATTCTAAGGATATAACAAATACACAGTGTTATCGGTACTTTTGAGATTGGATAACTTGAATGAAATTAATGGTTGGTGTGATAAAAGTTTATCTAACATAAATTCACATTTAAAAGGGATACTTCCAAAAGGTAACAGGATCATAGATTCCAAATATGAGGAGAAGAAAATATTATTCCCAAGGGGATTAGGGTATAAAAAGCTACATTGATGCCCCTATTGTTGTGTCTTTTAGAGGAATGAATATGATTATTCATCGAACTGTAAGACATATGAAAGATCACGCTAAAAATTGCTTACAAAAGTCAATTTAAAATTATTATTAGGTACTGACAATTAACCTCATGATAAATCAAATAACTTCTTCCAACAACACTTTCATATAATTATGATAAATTATGTCTGATTCATTTTCATGTATTGAAAATAAAACCTTTAGCTAATGAAAGTGCGTACCTTCTAATAATTCATAATTTTAAGAGTCTATTTTCAAATTCAATTCATGAAAATTGGTTAGGATGACATTCAGATGAATGTATTTGTGATGGTAAATTACATCACCCGAAAGACTCATCATAATGGAAGTGAATTGATAATCAATTCCCTGATTTTGGAAGTAAAGTTAAAAATCTCAAAATAGTAGTTTGTATAGATGAAATGAATCCATATCAGAGATTAAGTATCCAACATAGTATATCAGACAATTTTTTTCTATCTTAACACTTATCCCCACAGATATGTATGTTAGAAAATATGTTATGATGAGATTGAAGAATTCTGGACCAAAACAACCAAGAAACCATATTTATGTGTCTCTTTCACAATTGATTGGTCATATGAATGTTCTATGGGAGGAATGTGTTTTTGTTTTTGATACATACAATAAAGTGTATTTTCTTTTCTGTTTTACGATAATGTTAAGAATAAATTAATTTCCTTCATATGGACACTTATCTAGTTGGAGTGTTAAGAATCATAAAACTTTTATAATATGCAATGGAGATATTTTGTATTATTAATTTCCGATTGGACGAATGACAGTATACATGGGATATCAATGTTTTTTGTGAATTGATTGTCTTAAACATAGATTGAAAAATAGAATTTAATGGTTTACAAGAAAACAATCTTCCACCACATCTATTGTCAGTTGAAGAATATTACAATAGTGTAAAGTATATATATTTGATATTTTCAATGAAAAGTAGTTGACTTTAAAAAATAACTAGAAAAAATAGTCATTTTTTACTATATTATTGGATATTTTTATATTTAAAACATAAAATTGATGTTATTAATATTGAGAAAAATTTATGTGGTAGTTTTATTTGAACATTATTAGATATAAAAGGAAAATGATGGATTTAATTCTATATGGGACTTGATATGAATGGTAATATGTTTTGAGTAATATCCCATTATGAATGGAAATGGAACATATTTACCTATGACCTGTCAAACATTAAGTAATATTGAGAAGTTGATTTTTATTCAGTGTCTGTATAGTATAAAATTACCCAGCGGATATTCTAAAAATGTGAATAATTTCATGCCAGAGAAGGATTAGTAATTAATAAATATGAAATGTCATGGTTTTCATATATTGATGCAAAAAACTTCTACTGGTTGAACTGCGTGGTATATTTTCATTAAGTGTTATAAATTCTATCATCGGGTAATGTAATTTTTTCAAATCCATTTGTATCAAAGTTATTGATAAAAATTTGTTAAATGAGTTGGAGAATGAAGTTTCTCTTTTACATTATCTACTAGAAATTTATTTTCCATGTACATTTTTTGAAATAATGGTTCATATGGTGATTCATCTGGTGCATGAGTTAATAATATACATGCCTGATTCTTTATGTTGGATGTATCCTTTTGAAATGTTCATGAAAATTTTAAACAGATATGTTAAAAAAATTATCAATTGCAGGCTTATATTGTTCCAAAAATATTTTTTGGATGAGTAGATTGAGGTACGTAATGAATATATTAAATGAAGCAGAGCATATTGGAATCCCTGTATCTTGAAATATTAAACAAGACATTGAATGTAGAGGGATTCGAGGCATAATGGTAGAGTTCATTCCCCATGATGATGTAATTCAAGAAAATTAATATATTTGGAAAAATAAAGTTGATGTTCAATCATATATATCTTCACATATTACTGATCTAAGGAGAATATATGCACAATTAAATGAAAAGTAGCCGATGATTGTGCATAAAAATAAATTTGATTCTTGATTTAAAGCGAATGTGAGAATATATATATCATCATCATAAATGTTGAAATGGTGAGAAGGGGGTTTATCTAATACTGTGATAACATGGGATAGTTTTGATATTAATGAGTATAGATTTTACACACAAAAACCAAGATTAAAGAGTATCTTTCAAAATAGTTGTGTAATGGTTATCACTAAAGTAGTTAAATTTTCAAGTGAAAAAGGTAAAAACAAAATTTCTTCTTCATTGACATGGTTTGGAGTTCTTGAGGATATATTTGATTTTTATTATACAAAATGTTGAGTCATTATGCTTATGTGAAATTGTGTTGATATAAATAGTGGTGTGAAACATGATGATTGTGGATTTAGACTGGTTGATTTAAAAATATTTAATTACAATGAGTTACCATTTATCACAGAAACACATGAAAGGAAGATATTTGATCTCATTGATCCATTAAATGATCAGTGGTCCATAATTTTTCAAATAAAACAATACCATTTGTGTGATGGTAATGATTCTGATGATGTTGTTGATTATCATGAGTCTTATTAATCTATTACGTGATTCGTGGATGATAAAAGTGACTACAATGCAGACATAGATCATGCCATACATAATGATCATGATGAAGGAATATTAAATAACACAAAATTAGTCTCCTAATTTTTCTAGTAATTATTTATATTCTGTTTCTTTTTTTGAAACATACAAATGCATTCCTCTTCTATTACTTATTATTTTCATTCTTGTTTCTATATATTCAGTTTTCTAATAATAAGAAGGCACAAAAAATTTAATTACACTTTCCTCTTTCAATGTATGATACAAATAGAGAGGATAAATTACCGAGGTATATTTATTTTTTCATATTGATAAATATTCACTAATATAGAATTTATAATTTTTCTGTAGGTCTAATGATGCGTCTTCAGTAGAAGATATGTCTCCTATTAATATAGAGAAATCAAGCTCTCAAGTTGGTAAATGTATTGCTACACATTTACCAAAACTATCACATTATCATAGAGATGAATCAATAAAATATAATTTTGATGATAATAATAATGAAACTAGACCAAATTCATTTTGGTTTATGTGGTATATATCAATATAGATCCATTGTTTGAATAGTATTTTATATCCTAATTGGATGTCCATGGACAGGTTTACGAAATAGCTATTTGGGAGGTCGTGATGATAATATATCTAAATCGATTTATTTTATCTCATTTTTTAAATATTAATTATTTTAAATGAAATATTTTATTTCTTCAATTACAAATGAAATTTTATTTTTAGTAAACAATAGAAATAAAGAAAAGACATCTCATATTAATAGGGCTTCTATGTAGAGAATTTAAAATAAAACTGAGAAAAAATTATGTTTTTGGAAAGAAATCATTTGGAAACACATGCCTTAAGTATATATATATTTATTAAAATACATGGATGAAATTTATTGAAACCCATCATGAAGAAAACATTTAGGTATGCTAATTAAATTATACGGTAAATTTATTTATATATTTATTTAATTATCAATTATATTATTTTTAGTTAACATGCCTCCTGGAGATTTCATCCAGAGATAAATTTAAAAAATGTGTACCATCATACATTATCATGTGGTGGGTATCCTTACATGGAGTAGGAATGATTAAAAAAATTAAATCACTAAGAGAACAATACAGTAGTGGTTCATAAGAGTCCTATTTTGTTCCTCAATCTCCTCCCACTCACCATAAAAATCCAAACGTGATCGAATAAAGAAAAATTAAAAGTTTTTTATTGAGAAAGATAAGCATGTAGCTAATAAAATTATAAGTCAATATTATTTATTTTTCATGAATATTTCTATTTTAGAAATTATAAACACGAACATTACTTCTTCTATTTTCATTTGGTGATGAACATCATGAGAAAGAGGAACATGGATCTTTTATCACCGAGGGTAGGATGGAAATCCTAGCCACTGCATTAGGAAAGGAAGAACACCCCAACCGTGTTAGAGGATATCAAGTGGGTGTTCGTATTGGAAAAGATGTGGGTTAGAGTACGCAATCAAGAGAACAAAAAATAGAATCTTTAAAAGCTGACCTGAAAGAGATTAAACTTTCTGGGGGTGATAAAATTTAAGAAGCCACAAAACATGATTTTTGATAACATTTTGTAAGACAATCACAATTTGTACAACCTTCCCAGCCTGCACAGTATACTTACAGTTATCCTCCACCTTCATCCTAGCTACACTACCCTATAAATCATTCTTATTTTGATATACTACCTCTCTCGTAGCTGGACAACCCTACCCAACCTTCCTACATTTATTCTCCACCACCTTGCTCAGACACAACTGTATTATATGAGTTGTTTCCTAAAGATCCTCACATACATATTGTATTGTTAGGAAGCGTAAATTTTATGGGGAATTATGTACACTAGACTATAAGATGGGTCATGTTAGATTATTAGTACATAATATTATTTATTATAATGCTCTACCACTATTTCTTACTGCGTAGATTACCAGAGGTGCGGATTGTCTGGGTAAATTATTAGTTTTCCCAATTCGTATTATTCAATATTTCATATGAGGTATGCATTTTTTAAATATTAATTAAATATTATTATTAATTACATATAATGTTTTCTGAAATTTTACTTATATATGATTATATGAAAGAAAGAGAAATTGAATAATTGAAAAAATATGTTCTACAACAATCAAATATAGATACTTCTGGTATTACATATAAGATTCACAGATTATATCACGATTATTCTTACTTGAATAATATCTATGAGTGTCAGATGACGTTTTATATACATGGAAGAGACTTTCTATTGAGATTACTCAAAGAAGATGTCAGGAATCAAATTGAATTAGGAGATATCGGCTTCAATGTGTTTGTCTTGTTTTCTATGTATGTAAATTAATGTTTAAATTTTTATATTTTTTAATAAAAATATTTTTTAAATTGAAAAACTATATTTCCATTTTAAATTAGTTATCTACACACAGTTCATTTACAAAATTATAACACAACCATTTATAGTTTTATAGATTTAGAATACATTTCAATGGAAGTTGAATTTGTGAAGAATCATAATAGAGTTTCATATATATGTGAGATATTGTAAAATAATGTGATTTTATGTTAGTTGTTTCCATTATTTGATAATAAGGAATAGAAACATAATTATGAACTAATGATCACTATAATGTCATTAATTGTTATTTTTTTATTTTTTGGGGCATTGTGTAAAGAACCAGGTTTTTATAGAATAATAAATTTTCATATATATTATTATTTATGAATATGTTATTAATTTTACTTTAAAGAGGAAACATTTTCCGATAGTGTAAATGACACTCAACAATGGGTTTCTCTAAAAACATATGTTGCACACAACATTGAGTTATACGGAAAAATAATATATTATTATTATTATCTAAAATGGTAGTTAACACGTAAATGTTGTATTTCTAGGAAAGAACATACATAACTAAAATATTATTATACATGTTTCTTAAATGGTATCAAATTTATCTAATAATTTTTATAGTCTTAAAATGAGAATGAATACGATTTTGAGCATAAAATACTCTAATATTTTTAAAAGGTCGGTTTACCACTTTTTGATGGATAACCCTTATTAAATCCAATTTTTATCAATATTATATTTTATATTTGACATGATAAAATTCTTTTAAATAATAGTAACATTAAAATTTACTTTGGTTAAATTTATGGTACTTTTCATAAAAAGTTCATTTTTTATTAAATAGTGAAAAATACTGCATTTAAATTCCAAAATGCCATTTCAAATATTTTATTTATATAGATATATTTTCATTTTAATTGGTTTTAAAGTATAATAGGAATATTTTTTATCATATAATAAAATTATTTTCATGGAAAGTAATTTCAATTTAACATTGGACTTAAACCCATGTCAATCTTTTGATGGTTATTACTTCTTAAACCCGCTTTCTGGTTTTGACAATGAGAATTACTTTTAAATTAATTACTAAAAAAAGAGTATTATGAATTTGGAAAAATTGATTCCATATTTGGAATAAGAATGTCTAAATTGTGTGTATAGGAAGCTTTTTTGTATATTACGAATAGTAACATCAGTAATGATTTTATTTACCATTGTTAAAGGGTAAATCTAGTAAATAAGGGTAAAAATATTATATTAAAATAATATTAAACTACACTAACACATGTCTTAATCTTATTGGATTAAATATTTTCAACATTGGGAATCATTGGGTCGATTTTGGGACCCCATGGACCCACATGGATGTGAATATGAAATTTTATAAAAAATAAATTAAATTAAAGAGAAGTATAACTTACACATGTATCTTTGCAAAAAAAAATTAATATGGGTTTATATAACTGATATATATTACTATAAATATAAATTATAAATAAAAAATGACTTCCTAAATCATTGAAGTTTATTTAGAATTTTTAGACATTAAAAAAATTTATTTATAACAAAATGCTAATGTAGTCATTAATTCATTAATAAAGGATTGAAATAAATGAAATTATAATTATTAAAATAAGTGTAATTTGATTATTTTAATTCCATAAAATAATTTTCGATATGATATTGACATATTATATTGATTTAATACCTTTTGTTCAAAGGAATTAGGTTGTTAGGAATTTGTAGAAAAGTCATGTATGAATAGTGTTGAAAATTTACATAATTAATAACTTAAAATGTAAAATAGTTTATTAAATGATATTAAATTTCTAAAAATATAATATTCTTCCTAATGGTTATTGAAAGTCCAAATATTTCATAAATTAATTTTTTAGACGTTTGACCTGATTTTGTAATTACATTGACACACAATTTCAAAAAACATGATATCATTGTAAGGTTGAAAAGGGTAAAACGAAGGTTAAACAAATAAAAATAAAGATAAAAAATATTCAAACTTGTCAAAAAATTATTGAGTGAAGGTTATTATAACCAAAATCATCTTAAATTATAATTAAAATAGTTTTAGACATTTTGTAATCGAAATGTAACAAATAATAAATTAATATTTCTAGACTTTCCTAAATAACCCACCCTCCCTCTTATAAAATGCTACACATCTACCCACATAACTCATCTATATCAAGCCTCCTGTATCATATAAATTATGTGCAAATAATCTCCCAAAATCCATAACATCCTCTTCGAAGACTTACATTTAGATGAAGTAAATTTAAGAAATCCTTTCTCTTCAAATGAAAAAAAGCTACCGGAATTATAGTTAGCGTCTTCTCTCCAAATATTTTATTTCATTTTACATCATTATTCCCTATACAATTCATATTCATTGATTACATAAAAACACCAATATCCTCAATATACTAGGAGGTTTTTATAAGATGTATTCTAATTATAGTTATACAAACCTCCATCTAATATATACAAACACACTAATTCGGTGTACGATGAAGTACTGCCTCACGAAACGATGATTCGTTGATTTTCCTCTACCATCACTCAATAATGGCCATAATGAAAGAAATTTATTTATAAATGAGATATATTATATTGATATTTTCCCTGTTATTATGTAATTTTTATTTTCAACATACCATTACTCTTTCCATGATGTGTATATATGACTATTTCATTTAAGAAAGTGTGGACTACTGCCCCTCAAAGTGATATGACTCGTCAGTGCTATACAGGGAAGGTATAATGGAAGGTTTTATTAACAAAATTATACATAAATGACATAAATATAATAATATTATTTTAATATACTTTTATACCATCTTATTATTATTCTTTTAATATGACAAAGAAATGAAAGTAGCGTTCATGTGTACTTACGACCTACTGTCTCCATGAATAGTGATTTTCATTTATTTTCTTCAAATGATATGTATAATTATAAATATAGATATAATTTATATTTAGTATATCTTAATCATTAATATCATTCGGGAGACGATTAAATTTTCACTATATGCACAATTTATATCAAAACATGTTCATTTTCGACTCAGGTACAAAATATCGACAAAACAACTGATAATAACATAAATAATTATGTTATTTTTATAACATGGTAAGAAGTGATATAAAAGAAATAAAAAAATTGAAAATGGATCTAACGAAATTAGAAATTATATGATGTTTATTATTCAAGAATAATAGGGAACAGACATGATGATTTAGACTCAATATAAAGGACTTAGTCTCAATAACCTTTCGTTGAGGCATATTTTGATAATATAAACCTATTTATTTTATACGGTGTATAAAAAATCCCTTTTAATTTTAATTTCATTCAAAGGGTATATTTTTTCTATGAAAAATTTTTTAAATTAAAAAAGGAATGTTTTTATTGTAGGCGGCAACATTAACCTCTCCACCACCATAATCATTATTTGATATTTGGATTTCTCTATAAGATTTAATGTTTTGAAAATGAAAATAAATCCCTAATTCCCTTTTTGGATATTTTGGTATTGATAATGGTTTCTAATATAGATAGATTATTTCAATTTCTTGAATTGATTTCATCTGATTTCAACTGAAATATTATTAGATATTTTATGTATTATGATTATATAATGGTACTTGGACATTTGATGGGTGGTTTCATGATAATCCAAGGATGGGTGGTTACATATTAATCCAAATTATTGGTGGTTCTATTATAAACCAAGGATGGTTGGTAAAGTTATAAACTCTAATTCATTGTGTATGGAAGTCAACCATATAGATATTTCATTTAGTGATATGTGTAGATGTCGACCGTATGATTATTTATTTTAAGTATGTTTATGTATAAAGTTACGTTTATATGTTTTATGTTGTTTTCTATGGACATTATTGTATAATTTTGGTTATAAAAGGGTAATCAATGGGATTATATTTAGTTAATTATTTTTCCCAAATTTTAATGTATTACATTATTTGAAATTTATCACGGTTTACATGTTTTCACAAGATTAATAGTTTTCATTCATTATTTATCCCATACTGATCTTTTTATGCTCATATGATGTTTTGAAATTTTTTTCGTAAGACATAATGAAGAATATTTTCAAGGTTGATATCAAGGAAACTTTTTCTGTTACAACATAAAATGGTGTCATGTTTCTTTTTAAATAGTTTTTATTATATAAAAAATGGATAGTCAGTAGAAGTTTTTACATAAAATATTAAATTTTTGATGTATCATTTATGACCTAAATCTCTAAATCATTAAAACTAAAACAATCCTTCATGTTAATTAATGTTAAATTTTTTACCTAAATCAACATTACATAACATTTATTGATGGGGATATATACACTAGATATTAGGAATATTTTTCCCAGGTGATTGCACCTTATATTGATTTTTTACATTATCTGGTGTGTTCGTAATGGTTTTTCCACCTTATTAGACATGTATGTTTTTTTTCTTTTAATAAGATTATTATGTTCAATTATCATTGTTTATACGTATATTATTAGTTCATATATATGATAATACAATTCATGGATTGAATTTATCAATGAACACAAGTTGATAAAAAACCAAATACAATCAATTATGTGAAAGAAAAGATGTTAATTTTTAAGATTAGATATTGTTCTAATTTTTTTGATATATATATATAAATATTATTTTTTATTTTTGAGTTAATGTTTTATAATCGTAGTGTAATCATCAAAAAGGAAATGTTGAATTTGGGTATTATGATATATAATTCATGTTCAAGTTAATCACAATTGGGGTAACTACTAAATTGCATATGGTTAGTTATATTTATTTTCATATATTGTATTTCATAATATTCTATTTTAAATCTAATATCATTCAATGTTATTATATACATTCAATGATAAAGAGTCTTATACCTAAACAGAGTTTACCCATCTTCAATCCATGTTTGAGAACTATTTTTTGAGTCTGATTATTATTTGAGATATGTATACTCTAATGTTTATGAATAATATATTACATTTTCCTAATAACATGTGTTAAAAAAAGTAATTATTTTGTTATAATAAGTATTTTAAAATAAGTAATTAAAATTAATGCTTCAAAAATAACAAACAATGAGAATTCTATAAATTTCATGTTTGTATATTTGAAATGTAATTTATAATAATATGCATAGATAATTTTTTGTATAACATGATAAAAAGAATTTTTTTATAGTTTTTAGTTGATTAGGGAATCTTTATTATTGTGGAATGATGTGTTTTTATTATATGGATTATTATTACTTGTGAAGTGTAATATTTTAAATTTTCTAAAATAAATTTATCTTTTATCATCAGTTTTCATAAAAACCAATGCTTAAACATTATAAAAATTAATTTGGGTTTCGGAGTTAGTTTTTATGAAAACTAGTGCGGAAAACCTACCCCCATGAATGGTTCGACATAGGTTTTCATAATAAACTAATGGAAAACCTCAATTTTAATTTTTGGTTGTTTGGAATACCAATGTCGAAAGCTGACTCTCGTGTTGGATTCAGCGTCAGGTTTCATAAAAATTGACAATGATTATGTATTTTCGGTGTCGGTGTTACTAAGAATGGATGTTGAAAATAGATTGTTGGCTGGTTTTTGGCATCGGTTATTAAAAAACCATAGAAAAATAGTTATTTTGTATATCTCCTTAAAGACTTTGGTTAAAAATAGATGTCAAAAAATAAAAATAAAACTAACCTTAAATCAAGTTATTCCACTAGTGACACATGCAGTCCCTTAGTGGGAAAGAAATGATGTGTAGTACCATTAAATTCTATGTCATACTACCTAGCTACCAAATCATTTAGTATTAATAGACATATACAAAGGCTAGGTGTGGTCACTCCTCATGTGATCCCTAGTACAAACCATGTAATTTTTCTAAGGGATATCAACCAGGTGTATCTCCTACTTCTACATATCTGGAGTAGTATCTCACATAGAACCTAATGGTAGAATATTTAGTAGTTTTTTAAATACATACAGTGGTTTTGAGAGTGTGAATATTCTTTAGGAGACGCAGAATAGGAAAAAAATTATTATGTAGGATTGAAACACCCAGAAATTTGATTCCCATAGTTAGTGCATTATTTTAATACATTGGCATGATTATAAGGAATCAATTCCATAAAGATAGATAATTTTAATAGTATTGGAAAATAGATTACATACATGAACGTTACATTACACTTTCTAACAAAAAACACAAAAATATAATCTTTTGATAATTCCATTGTTCCCTTAACTTAACCATGCATCAGAAACATGAAACACATCATGGGATTCTGGGAAAAAATAAAACATAAGAAAGGGGTGAGATCATATGGCCAGTAAGGGTAAATAATTTAACGGAAGCTATAATCTTTTGAGGCAAGATGTGTAATAAAAAAATACCCTTTTAAACGTAAACTTGAATATAATATGGCAAAAATAAATCAAACATTACCATATAAACATGCACATGGATATTCTACTAGTCGAATAATCACATGTAATAACTAATTTCATAATGATGAAATGTACAGTACCAGAAATTAATTTTTATGCCAAGGACTTGTGCCTAGGCCTAGTGGGTAACTGTAAAAGGACCCCAACCTAGAGAGCCTCTGTAACCAGACTCCAACCAAGAGAGCCTCTGTAATTGAACCCCAACCCGGAGTGCCTCTATAAACATACTCTAACCCGGAGAGCCACTATAATTGGACTCCAACCTAGAGGGTCTGCTGCAACCGCACCACACCCCAGACGGCATACTTTTACTAGTCTGATAACCGGAACATACTAGTATAACACATTCATCTTCAGAAAACGATGAAATATAACATAAACAGTCATATTAAAACAAGCATACGAAATTTAAATAATTTAACCATAAACAATGAATGACCTAAAAATAAGTCATCTACAGTCAACCATATCACAAAACCATCAATACAATATGGAATATTTGTATCCTAATAAATCAACTTCAAACAAGCTTAAAATTTATCATAGGATGTTGACATAGATGAAATCAAAACTATTTGAGAGAAATATCTCTTTATATTTTGAAATCATTTAAGAGTAACATGACTATAAAGAAAAAAATGATTTTGAAAATATTCTTATCAGATTTAAGGGAAGATCTGACGATGTTATAACGGAGGAAAATAGTTGTACCCCCCGTATAAGTTAAAAAAATACCTTCTTACTTTAATTATGTCAAAAAGGATATAAAATAACTTGTTTGGAAAACGATGGAATGATTCATTTCAAAAACATATAAGGTCAAATATGGGTATAAATGACTTTAAGCCATTTTCTAGTAAATAGTAAAAATGTTTTGAAATGTATTTTAAGAATCATGGATGTGGATAATAAAGAGGTCTTAATATATAATTACGTATAAACAACCTTAGATAATGAAGAGACTATAGAATTAACCATTACCACATTGTAATCAATCGAGTCGTATGACCAAAAGTTAATAACCACCAAATAATTCACAAAATACCATGAATGTAAAGAGAATAATGATAATATATATTAAATGGAAGTACACAATATAGCACATTCAATAAGTGGCGAACAATGGAAATCTGACGGAATTAAAAGTGAGATAAGAAACCCCTTACCTCGTGTCTGACGTGAGTTGTTTGTTCCTTGTTCTTCCTGAATAATAAAATTAAATTAATTTATACATAATTATGAACCATTTTTTCATGTTTATAATTCCTTTTATATAACGTATTACCATTTTATACACAATATGTAATCATTTCAGTTATTAATGGTGGTTTTGTCAATATTTGGTGCTTGTGTTAAAAAATGAACACCTTATAATTTCAGGTTGTACATGTGGTCAAGAGAAAATTATGTCCAGAATTATATTCTTTATTTATAAATAATATATATAATATATATCCAGTATATATATGAATTTATAATAGTACATAACAATTGAAGATAAGAAATGAAATCCACCGTTCATGGAGACGGTAAGCCGTACATACGCATGAACACAACTTTATTTTATATTTCATATTTTAATATAATGAAAAATTAATGATACATAGATATATTATAATTTCTGCATAATATCATATATAATTTCAATAACTTCATCCTTTATATGTCCCACGTATGGTAAGAACACATCATATCACTTTGAGGGGGCGGTAGTTTGCACTTCCTCAAAATAAATTATCGTGTCTACTCATAATGGAAATCATAAAGGTATGCTATAAATTAAAAACAATGAATCATAAATAAAACATAAACATAAAATATATCATATATAAATATAGTTTCATCATAATTTCCACCATAATAGGTGGTAGGAGATAATTGAACAATCATCGTTTCGGGAGGCGTTAGTTTTCCCTCCATAGAAACAGTTTGTTCTTTACACATTAGATGGAGTTGTGTGTAAGTGTACTTCTAATAAATATCATAACAACATAATAGTATATTGATAATTATGGATTTTTCATAAAATAATTTAATAAAAATATTTTAGGGGTTGGAGAAGTAAAATAAATGAAAAGAATTTAAGAGAAATATTTACCTTTAATTTGGGTAACTCTCTTTGGATTGAACCAAAATGACTTATTGAAGTGACTTCTATATATGGTATGGCTTCTAGGAGGAATATTGGGATATTGGGTGTATATTTGGGTAGGCAATGGATGATACATAGGGCTTGAGAGGTGTGAGGAATGTGTTAGAAGTAGGGGATTTTTATAATTAGGAGGAGGAGTTCTTTAAAGAAGTGTGAAAATATTATTTTATTAAATAATCATTTTCGATTTATAAAGGTCAAAAACTCATCAAAGTTGAATATAAGATGACTCATGGTCGAAATAAATTAATTCAATAAGAATTGAACAGGTTATGGTAGTTATTTTAATATTTATAATCTTTTTTATTTAAATCATTTATTAATGAGGTAAATACTGCAACATTGTTGTGTCATAAATAATTAATTTTATTTTTTAAAAAAATTATAAACAAAATATAATTATCTAGGAAAACGTTTTAGCTTTACAAAGATTATTTATAGTCTAAATTGAAACTTATATAACCCCATGTAAAAATTAATTTACAAAACTATATTTGTTTTTGTCATTTTTGTCTTTACTTAAAGTTAATTAAAATAAAGGGTCATTATCACTCTTTAGTGGATATATGTTGACCAAAAATCGACCCAAAGATGCACATGTATGTACAACGCTCATATAATAAGGTTAGGACAAGTTGTAAGGTAATTTTGTATTATTATGTTATTGTTTTTACCTTAAATTACCATATTTACCTTTAACAGCAGTAAATAAAAGTCAAAAGTTACTATTTATCAAAAATTATTTTTATCTTATTGAACCAAATTTTATATACTAATGTTAACCCTATCTTTTGGATATTTTAAATTTAACTCATAGAATCTATAAAATTATGTTTTATGCAAATTTGCAAATGCTCCTAGGATGTGGGTAAAAGACGGTAAAAAGTTCGATAAAATTTTATATTTATAATATTATTATAAAAATGATTCCAATTAATTAAATTTAAATAATATTTTTATTATGTATATATTTTGACTTAAAATAAATTTAAATAAAATAATTAATTATTTAAATAAAAAGGGGGTTTTAAACAATAACGCAGTGTTTTCACTATTCATCAAAAATTGAATGTTTTCAGAAAAATACCAAAAATTCTCCCTAAGATAATTTTGATATTACAAATTCAAAAATGAATTTTATTTTACAAATTTCAGAACATAGAAGTTTCATTAATTAAATTAAAATTAATTCCTGTTGTCAAAAAACAAAATGTGTATTTTTGAGAAATAATAACTATCAAAAGATTGACATTTATTTATGTCCAATTTCAATGTGAAATTACTAACAATGACCAGAATTGGATTAAATGGTAAAAATATAATCTATCTATTCTTCCAACCATTTTAATGTATAATTTACCACTATAAATTATTTTTTTTAAAAATGTTTTTTTCAATAAAAATATAGAATTTTTTACTATTCACCCTAATATGGAAGTTATCAGAAAAACACCAAAAATTGATTGAAACTAAATTATTATGTATAAATTCTAAATAAGAAGTTTATTTTTCCAAATTAATCATATAAATGTTTCAAATATTTGATTTAAAATGATTCCTTATTAAAAGGCGGTAAAATTTCATTTTTTGAAAAATACTTAATCTATCTGAACAAATAAATTTGTTCTTACATTATGTATAAGAAACTCATAATATGGATTCTAAAATTATGAGTATTATATAACGTTAAAAAATATTTAATACTATTCATAACTACTTTTGAAGGGCTAGTTTGGTATGTCTTGGTGCGCTGGAACTCGGTGTTGCGTGTAGTGCAAGTTATTGAATTACATTAAATAAATAATGTACTATGAAATCTGAGGGTGTTACATTATTTCCCTCCTTTAATAAGTTGTGTCCATAAAATTTGAAATTATCTTTGAAAATATAATGTTGAAAATAGAAAATACATTTCATTGAAAACACACATCGGATATTGGGTTAATAAAATTTAATCTTAATAAGGGGAAAAGTGAAATTAAAGGGTCACCACCAAATTGTGTACTTGATTAGGAGAACATTTGTGGAAATTAGAGACACATAATTGGAGGGAAAACGTAAATATTTATAGGGAGTTATTGAGGTCATAAATCACAAAAAAGTATAAAATTGAAGGCATTAAATCCATCAATCTATGATAATTTAAAATACCATCGTTTCAACAAAACATAAGGTATTTTGATAACACATTTTCGGTTTTAAGATCCCTTCCCTAATGTTTAAGAATTAATTTACCCATTTAATAAGAGGGAAAAAATTATATATATATATACATGACAAGTAGAGATTCATCCTTAAACCAATTACTACCATAAACTCGTCTTTCACTCCAAAAGATTTCAAAAGAATAATCTATTTATCTTAACCGTATAGGCTTCCAAAAATAATGATTTTATAATTCACCTATCAGACCATTTAAAAAAACTAGATTATACAATCCAAAGACTTCACGTATTCTAGTGGTACGCGATAAATCCCAATCGCACTATGGTTGTGGGTTTGATTCATGCGCCTTTGTCGAATGCGATGGACTGTCACACGGTCTGTGTGTTTCCATTTTTATAACAAGCCAAAAATAACCTTAAAAATTGTATCCAATCTCGTACATAATCAATTCCAACCTCTAGACATATCTAAAATACTTCTATCCAAGCTCACCGTCTAATATTTATAAAGAATTTATAAACAATGAAGATCCTTTTTTCCCATGTAATAACATGTGATCACCATTGTAATGTATTATTTTAAAACATGGTAACACCCTAAATTACCATAAAACCGTATTGATTACATTCATTCTCCCTTATCCTTTATATTATACTGCATATATTCATTATATCCAATTTTTTTTTAATATTTCAATAATGATGAAATAAAAAAACTATTAATCTGTTCCAAGGAAGTCAAGAATATAATATATATTTTATCCAAATCAACCATCTCTTATTCCAAAATCACTACCTCAGTATCAGGTCCATATTAAATATTACCTTCCCTTCAACCATTTATATTTCTAAAAAAGTGTAGCTTACTATTAAGTCACTTTTCTTAGAACCATATAATCTCAAATCCTCAATAAAATTGTACTATAGTACAATCCTTATTTATCTCCGAAATTCATATAACCAGTATATTTTATATAAAACACTCAAATGAAATAATTCAATAATAATAACATATGAAAACTAGTCATTCCTCATCATCTGAGGTAGTATCATAACTTGATTATTATCCAATAGCAACATTTTCGGTATTCTCTGATGACTGGGAAATTGATTTGTGCAGTGTCCCAACACCTTGAAAATGAAGAATTTTACATTTGAAACCCTTTTCTTATCCTTGAAATGACGTACTTTTTGTCCTTCTTCTCCACAATTATAAAAACACATATTCCCTTCAAGAATTTACCAAGGTGATTATTTCAACATTTATCACATATGGGAAAATCCTTCTTTCCTTTCATCCCTTTATCTATCATTCTCTCTACCATCCTTTTCTTATCTTGCTTCCCTTCAAATCCATTGGACTCATTTAATTATTTACTTATCATATTATCAAATGATATTATTTCTTCATATGATGATAATTTGTGGGAGACTATTTCCCTTTTAATTGTTGGCTTAATACCAAGAGAGATTTGATCTTTCTTAAATCTTTCGATCACGCGTATTGCTGGATTTTTCATTCCTTCTACTAGGTGAAATTTTTAAATAGTGGAATACACTAGGACGGTTTATGAATCATAATTTATAATTACAAACATGTAAAATATCTAACGTAAATTGAACTGTTTATGGATGTAATCAATAATCATAAAAATATTTTCTTTAAGGAAGTATTTACTCCAAAATACTTCATAATGGCTTGTAATGAAAATGTGAATTATCCAAAACATGTCCCCCGAGAGTGTCGTAACCAAGAGTGTAGTAAGGCCCATTGTCATGCAACAATTCCCATTCGAGTCTAGCTCAAATTGTTGTTTTCGAGTTTTAACCCTAGGTACATCTGTGCCAGAGCTTCCTCTACCTGCTCATATCCAGACATGGATGTATTTTCTTGGAAAACTCACAAAACCACTACATTATCAATATTCTAGGAAGTTCTTCTATACTAATCCTCAATGTATATCTTAGTTTAATGTGATCTAATCGAAGTTCATCTAAATCTTGTTTCCATGGTTATTTCTAAACATCCTATGATACCAACTGTAACGCCTCGACCCTAGATTCCAAGAGTTGATGCATTATTTTAATACATTTGAATGATTACAATGAATCAAGTCCCAAAAGACCGATCAATTTAGCAGTCCTAGAAAATAGATTACATACATGAACGTTACATTACACATTCTAATATACGACACAAAAAAATCCTTTGAGAATTCCATTTTTACCTTAGATTAACCCTTCATCTTAATTATAAAACACTTCTTGTGATCCTAGGAAAATAAAACATAAGAAAGGGGAGAGATGAGATGCTTAGTAAGGGTTAATAATTTATCAGAATCTATAAACATTTAAGGAAATATGTGTAATAAAAAAATAGCCTTTTAAAAATAAACATGAACCTAATATTCCAAAAATAAATCAAAAATTACCATATAAACATGCACATGGATATTATACTAGTCGAATAATCTCATGTAATAATGAATTTTATAATGAAGGAATTTAGAGTATCAGACTTTATTTTCTGTGTCAAGGCCTTGTGCCAAGACATAGGTGCTAACTATAACCAGACCCCAACCCGAAGAGCCTCTGTAACCAGACTCCAACCCAGAGAGCCTCTATAACCGGACACCAACCCAGAGAGGATTTGTAATTGGAATCCAACTCGAGGCACCTCTATAACCAGACTCCAACCTGGAGGGTCTTCTGTAATCGGACCCCAACCCAGAGGGCTCACTTTTTTCAGTCCCCAACCCATAACATACTAGTCCAATACATTCATTTTAAGAAAATGTTTAAATATAACATAAACATTCGAATTAAAACTAGCATAAGAAATGTCAATACTTTAACCATAATCCATGAATGGCCTAAAAATCACTCATCTATAGTCTAACATATCACAAAACCATCAATTCAATATCTAATATTTGTATCATAATAAATCAACTTCAAATAATCATAAAATTTATCAAAGTATGTTGACATAGATGAAATCAAAACTATTTGAGTGAAATATCTCTTTCTGTTTTGAAATCATTTAAGAGTCATATAATTATAAAGAAAACATTTATTTTGAAAATATTTTTATATGCATGTAAGGTATGAATTGACGATGTCGTAATAGAGGAAAAATGTTATACCCTCCGTAGAGGTAAAAAAAGACAATATTACCTTAATTTTGTCGAAAAGGTTATAAAGTACCTTGTTTGGAAAACGACGGAAAAATTCCTTTAAAAACATATAGGGTCAAATAATGGTATAAATAACATTAAACCATTGTCTATTAAATAGAAAAAATGTTTTTAAATACATTTTATGAAACATGGATGTGGATTATAAAGAGGTCCCAATAATTAATTAATTATAAACAACCTCGGATAATTCAGAGATTGTAGAATTTACCCTTACCACGCTGTAATCAATCGAGTCATATGACCAAAAATTAATAACCACCAAATAATTCATAGATTACCATTAATATAATGCAAATCATGATAATATATATCTAATGGTAGTACAAAATACACCACATGTAATAAGTGGAGAACAATGGAAATCTCACGGAATTAAAAGTGAGATAAGAAACCCCTTACATTGTGTCTATCGTGACTTGTTTGTTCCTTATTCTTCCTGATTAATAAACATAAGTTAATTTATATTTTATTAATAACCCTTTTTCATGTTTAATATTCTTTTTATATCACTTATTATTATGTTATAAACAATATGTAATAATTTATGTTAATAATGGTAGTTTTGTCAATATTTGGTACTTGAGTAAAAAATGAACACCTTATAATTACATGTTTCCCATGTGTTCAAGAGTAAATTATCTCCAGAATTATATTAATGATTTAAATATCATATATATCATATATATCCAGTATATATATGTATTTATAACAATACATAACATTTAGATATAAGAAATGAGATGCACCATTCATGGAGACGGTTTGTCGTACGTACGCATGAATGCTAATTTCATTTCTATTTCATATTTTAGTTGAATGAAAACTTAATAATACATAGTTATATTATAATTCAAGTATAATATCATATATAATTTCAATAACGACAACTTTTATATGTACTACATACGGTTTGAATAAGTCATATCACTATGAGGGGGTGGTAGTCCGCACTTCCTCAAATGAATTTATTTCGTTTACTCATAATGAAAATCATATTTGTATGATATATCTTAAAAATACCGAATCATAATGAAAACATAAACATTATACATATCATATATAAATATAGTGTCATCATAATGGCCACCATAAGAGGTGGTAGGAGATAATTGAACAATCATCGTTTTGTGAGACGTTAGTTTTCCATCCATAAAAACAGTTTGTTCTTTACCCATTAGATGGAGGTGAGTGTAAGTGTAGTTAAAATACTTCTCATAAAAAACTAGTATATTTTGGATAATATTGTTTTTATAAAATAAACTAATGAAAATATTTTAGGGGTTGGAGAAGTAAAATAATGAAAAACATTTATGATAAACTTTTACCATTAATTCGGGTAACTCCCTTTGGATTGAACCAAAAGGACTTCTTGAAGTGACTTCTAACTATGGTAATTCTTCTAGAATGAATAGAGGGATATTTAGTGCTTATTTGTGCAGGGTTTGGATGATCTAAGGGGCTTGAGAGGTGTGAGTAATTGGTTAGAATTGAGGGATTTTTATAAGGGGGAGTGGTTCTTTATGAAAGTGTAAAAATATTATTTTATTATAGAATTATTTTCAGTTTCTAAATGTCCAAAACTCATTAAGTATGAATATAAGATGACTCAGGGTCGAAATAAATTCATCCAATAATAATTGGATAGGTTTTGGATGTTATTTTAATGTTTATGATCTTATTTATTTAAATCATTTACTAATGAGGTAAATACTGCATCATTTTCGTGTCATAAATAATTTAATTTATCTGATGTTTAAAAAATATACAAAAACATCATGAAGTAGGAAAATGTTTTATATTTATAAATAATATTTATAGTCAAAATTATTACTTATATAACCCTAGGTAATAATTAATTTACAAAAAGATATTTGTTTATATCATTTTTGTATTTACATTAAGTTAATTAAAATAATGTGTCATTGTCATTCTTAAGTTATTCCATTAGGTCCCCAAATCGACCCAAAGATGCCCACGGTCATCTATAACTCATCAAATAAGGTCAGGACAAATGTTAAGGTAATTTTGTATTATTATGATATTCTTCTTACCTTGAATTACCCTATTTTCCTTTAACCACGTTAAATAAATTCAAAAGTTACTATTCACCAATAATTATTTTTATCTTATTGAACCACATTTTAATTACAGATGCTAAATGTGTCTCTCATATTTTTTAAATTTAACTCACAGAAGTGGTAAAATTATGTTTTATGCAAATTTTCAAATGCTCTTTAGAGGTGGGTAAAAGCCGGTAAAAGGTTCGATAAAATTTTATATTTCTAATTTTATTATATAAAAATATTCCAATGAATTAAATTGAACTAATATTGTAATTATCTATCTATATATACAGAAAATAAATTTAAATAAAATAATTAATTATTTTAATAAAAAGTGGGTTTTAAACAAAAACGTAGTGTTTTTCATTATTCATAAAAACAGAAAGTTTTAAGAAAAATTACAAAAATTCACCCTATGCTAATTTTGATATTAAAAATTCAAAAATGAATTCTATTTTAAAAATTTCAAAACATAGATGTTTCATTATTTAATTTAAAATTATTTCTTGTTTTCCAAACCAAAAGGCATATTTTTATAAAATAATAACTATCAAAAGATTGACAGTTGTTTATGTCCAATTTTGAAAGTGAAATTACATAAAATTACCATCATTAGATTAAATGATAAAAATATAATATATTTATACTTCCAAACCATTAAAATGATTAATTTAATACTATAAATTATTTTGATTAAAAATGATGTTTTCTGTTAAAATATAGTATTTTTCACTATTCACTAAAATATGAACGTTATAAGAAAAACAAAAAAACATTTATTGAAACTAAATTCTTATTTCCCAATTCTAAAGTAGAAGTTTATTTTGTCAAAATAAATATATAAAAGTTTCAAATAATGTAACTAAAAGGGTTCTCCATTAAAAGGCGGTAAAATTGCATTTTTTGAAAAATTCTTGTTTTATCTGAAAAATAAATTCTTTATTACATTATGTTTAAGAAACTAATAATATGGAATATATAATTATAAGGATTATATAATATTTAAATTTCAGTTAACAAAATTCATAACCACTTTTGAACGGCTTGTTTGGTATGTTGTGGTGTGCTTGAACTCAGTGTTGCGTGTAGTGCAAGTTATTGAATCACTTTGATAAAATAACATACTATGAAATCTGGGGGTGTTACAAGGATAATCTAGGAGGGATTGGGGTTGGAAACCCCCATGTCCCACCAGGGTGGGGGTCCCACATACACCTTGAAAAGGTTGAGTGACACCCCCCTGTGGAACATGTGAGATGGTCCTATACCATCTTATTTTCACACCTATATTTATATGGTTTGGGTCCTACATGATTGATTGGACCCCCCCTAATACATTAGGGAATAGGTCCTCGATATATACATATAGAGTGGATCCAGATTATGGTACTAATGTGCATACCTCTATGCTTTTTGTTTCAAAACATTCATTAAATGTGGAATAGTTTCTCAATCTACTCAGAAAAAATCCCTTATCATACTAGAGAATTTTTCCAATATGGGAGACTATGTCCCCATGGGGTGTGGAGTATTGTAGAGGTGTGGTTCCTCTATATGGATTTCTCATATAGACACACTAGATAATGAGAATCAGTGAAGGACCATAAGATTTTTCACAAAACTCATCATCATTGAATGCGATGTGATATGGAGACAACTTCTTATCATATCATGGATTATTTTTTGGAATGTATTTATGATGGGTTTCATTTTCCCCTTATTCTGTGTTTATCTTACAAAAACATTATGGTTCAAATTCTATCAATTTTGTTTTCATGGAATCCTACAGGGTATGTTTGTATGCTCATTGTCATGGTCCTTTCGTGCACATGTTGTGACATATGAATATGACAGAATGTTAGGTAGTGACATCAGTGTATTTTATTGATACTCATATTCGTAGATATCATATGGTTATTGTTTGTAGGTTTCAAGGGTTGGGTTCTCTCATCATTATTTATTTGATTTATTGTTAGGTTTGGACTTATTTTATATTTGGATTTTATTTTTCCCCTTTAAACATTGGTTTTAACCAGTTGTAATCTGATGTATTTAATATTGGATATTAAATTCATTGTTTACTCTAAATTTCATTATTATTTCTCTTCACAATTATATAGATATTTTTTTCCTTCGTAATAGTACAATAGAAAAAGGCCTCCAATTTCATATTATTCTTTATATGTGCTTGTAGCTAGCCCCTAACCAATTGCATATGATATTGAGGTTGTGAAAACATGTCCATCCATGATCCTGGTCGGACCCTTTGGGTTTGGTCATTATATATTCACTATCCATGAATTTCAATGTAGTTGGTTGTATATTTTTAGGTAAATGTTTCTAAAATGATTTGAAACTATACTCAATAAACCTTGAAACATGGATTGTTCTTCATTATCATTTCCATCCAAAATATTTTCCTAAAAAAATACATCAACAATGATGTGGGACTCCAAATATTACACATTATATATATTCAATATCCTTTCAATCCCTATGAAAATTCTTTAACAATATTCAATGGAATATCCAAAATGGACACCATTTGTGTATGATGTTGAGTTAATGCCTGTATATATTCCCTATCAATTACTCGTGATTTTTAAATGTAAATAAAATTATATATATATTATTAGAATTACACATATCAACCCATGTAAGATATTTTTAGAAAATTTCAAAATTCCCATTCAAGGTATCAATTCTTCATAAACATTATGACCAAGTCACATCTGTTACCATGAGAAAACCTCTATAATGAAATATATTATATAATCACATCATAAAATAAATTTCTTAATTCTCAATAATTATTATGTTCATAATAACATAATGAAATAGTCAAATCACATTATATATACTTTATCAAACCAAAATGCTCATTTTCGGATCAATCATTCTATTTTCTCTTCTTAAACCATCATAAAAAATGATTACTATTTGGAAATGGTGTGGCGATTTCACTATTAAAAAAATATTTAAACACCACTCTTAGAACCCAAAACCCCTTATTTATTCTTCCAATCATTCTAAATCTATTGAAATAAAATAATCTCAAATGAAACATCATAAAACAAGTGAGTTGGATCATTAATTAATTGATGAATATAAATTAAAATATTATAATTAAATAAAATTATGCTCTTCACATATCTTCTTCAGGCTCTCCATACTATCTTTCATTCGTAGGCTCAATAAATCTAAACAATATATGGTAATAAATTATATAAAAATGTTTATATAAAAAATTTAAATAGGGAGTATATATAATGTTTTAGAGAACAGATAATATAATGTATGAAAGAAGAAGCTAAAAAATGTAATTATATTTCCTATTATAATTTTACTAACATAAATTGTTCGGAATGATCATTGAAATAAAAAATCACAATACAATTTTATAAGATGAAAAAAGAAAATAATGAAAAATATATACAAAGAAAATTTACAGTATAAAATTATGATTTTATAAAATTACTCTGAGGATAGTTATTTTAGTGGTGAAAATAAGCATGAAATAGAGTTTGTTAGTCTAGGTATACTAACATGTGTAAACAAGGTCAATGATTTTGATTTTGATTCTGGTTATGAATCAAATTATCATCTTAAATATGGAAATCCTAAAAAAATTGTTTAATTAAATTAATTCTACTCTAAAAAAATATATTAATGAAATTTTATATTCATATAAGAAAGGGAATGAAATCCAGAAGAAAATTATTGAGTGAAATAATAATATTACTTTGTAGGATGAGAAGTTATGAAATGTTACTTCTATTAGTAATGAATCTGATTAAAATTTGTTGATAAAAAAATCAATTATTGATATATTGGATTATTATTTCTCAAAATTTTAAAATTGGAGGTAAAATTATGAAAATATAATGTCATTATAGAGAACGACTAGAACCTGTGTGGAGATTATTATAATGGATCGTTTCAAAAAATATATAGGGATTTAATTATAAGGAGTTCCAAAAGTGTTATATTTTTTGTTAAATGACTTATATTCACAATGAATGGTCACTATATAAATAAATTATCCACTAAAACTCCTCAGTATTTGGGAAACAAAGATGTATTCATTTCATAATTATTTTCTATTACTTCATCTTTTATTTGTTTTCTAATTTCATTCTGAGTACTTAAAGGTCTTATGTGTAATCAAATTACACAAATATTATAATATGAAACAAAAAATAACTATTGGTTGATATTTTTTTATGTAGATAATTGAATATCTCAATAATGAAATATCGTACATGGATAATTGGTTCTCAAGGCACATCTATATTGATCTGTATATTTTTCATGTTGTTCACTTAATGTGATAGTGGTATATTTTATAGTATAGAAAATTATTAAGAATATGTAATCATATTTTTTTGAGTTTGTATTTTCATATTCTTATTTTATCAATAATTTTTTTATATCATTAATGTTTACAACAAAACATTATAAGCGTATCTAAACTATGCAATGATGGAAATTAGGTTTTCCTTTAATGTAATAATTTTCATAATATTTTCATTCATTCTATTGTTATATGAACTAAAAGGGTAATGTGTAAAACATTAACCATTAGGTGTTAATGATAGAACATTTATGAGATTTAATATTATATATACATATATAATATTATATAAAAAGAGACTTTGTTGTGTTTATTTCAAAATATTATACAATCTTATTAAGCAATAAAGTGTTTTATTTCTTCCTAAATTAATGGTGGCTAAGAAACATTTCATTTATTCATTAATGAATGCATTGTAGAAAAAGGGGTATTTATTTCTGATTAGTCAACTAACTACAAATGAATTACTTTTGTTTTACAAAAAATCCACAAACTCTATTTTTTTGAAGGAAATATATATACTTTTAGTATAATAAATGATGTAAATATATTTGTTTAGATAAATTTTCTATCTCAAAAGAGGTATACATTTTCTATGAATAATAAGTAAAATAATTTATAAAGTATTTAGAAAATTATACAATAATTTATCATTAGAGGTGATCATGGATCTTAGATCAATAACTATGAGTACGAAAATTTTCTTGGTTAGAATCTATACTGTTATAATTTCTCAATGCCAAGGACACAAAAAAACAATGGAGTTCAAGATTGAAGGAATACAATAAATTACCATATAGAAATGACTACTCTCAATTAATATCAATTTCTATGGTTACTGTGAAAAGATCCTAAAATCACGTCATAATATTTCTTAAATATTTCATTTGAAACAAATTTTTTCAGGATGTCATTTATTGATATTTTTAAATAAATAAAGATGGTGGTGTCATACATTATATTTTCTTATGAATAGTTTTCATTTACATCAATTTTAAAAATTTATAAAAAATGGTTCTAATTAATATGATAATATATTTCTACGATTCTCTAATCTTGGTAAGGTATATGGAGTATACAACAAGTGAAATGTATACAGATTCCAAAACAAGGGAGATATTATAGTGGAAGAATCAATTAATTTTATTTTTATGTTGAAGAAACCTTTTTGAATTTATTATATCATCAATCTATTTCATGAATAAATAATAGATCCAAGCGTGGGAGATCACAAATCTAATGAAAATCATTTTCATAACTTAATTTCACTTATTTTGGGGGAACATGATCCAGATAAACATAAAATTGTGATAATTAATATGGATAATCATAGTTATAAATTGATTATAATTGTTGATTCAAGGATCAAAAAAAAATTGTATATTAATAATCAAATTTCATTAATTTAAGAATATATTCAAAATGAAATTTAATAACCATTAACGAATCTGATTTAAGTGTTATATATTCTATATATTGTAAATCAGTTCACAAGGATCAAGATATGGGAGCAAGTTAATTCGTTGATTAATAAATAACTTATTCTTTCAAGGTGGGTCTTCAATAATATGGTCGATAATTTTGGAAATATTGTAAGAATAAATCCTAACATGTGGGTTAAGGAATAATTTGAAAAAATGGAATATATTTTTGAGACATTTTTTATTAGTATAACAATTTTATGTTATTCTAATAATTTTGGTAAATTATTCTCATAATTGACTAAATGGGTATTGTATAAAGGTGAATTGTTAATTTTTATATTATTTTTTTTAAAAAAAGAATATGTCTTATGAGGAATATTTTTTTCTTTTTTACACATTAAAAAAATAGAAATTGAAATAAAACAACATTCATAATAATCTATTGAAATTCTATATTGTCATAGTTCTTTGAAATAACATATAGGAATTCCATTTTATTGAATATAAAAATATATATGTTCTAAAACACATTTTGTAATACAATTTATTTGTACTAACCAGAAATTAACAATTATTATCATGAAAATATTTAAAATAGTTCAGATCTTGAAGAATAATGAAAATCATTAAATAAATATATACTATGGCCATCAAACAAAAATTTATGATATGGTTTCAAACATAAACTATAGATAAATCTTTCTGAATTGATCATTTGAGTAAATATAATTTCACTTGGATTAAAAATAATATTATTATAATATATTAAATCTAAATATAATTTTTTAGTGTTTAATCATGATGAAATTTGTACGGATAATAAATATTAAACCTTTCAATTGAATTAATATTATTTCAAAATCCATTTTGACAATAATTAAAAACACACAAAATATGAACGTTGGATGTTTTCTCATAAATAGGATAAACATTTTAGGGGAAAAATATTTTAAATAAGTGATTCTACAACAGTTTATGTAAATAAATATGTAACAAATTAGTTTTTAATAATATCATAAATTTCATTATTTGGATATTTTTTTGATTAAGAAATCTTCGTTGTGGTGTTCATTTTAAATTCCTTTACTTGGTCTATGCTTATATTTGTTTTTCAGATTTAATTTTATTTTGGGCTTACGGGGATAAGAAGAGAGAGTTTTCCAATATTTCTGATCAAGAGTTCTCCTGGTTTGGAAAATATATTTCATCCAATACTTGTGTTTAGGGGTTATTTTGTTTTTGATGAAATGAATTTACTATTTGTTTGAAACAATGGATTCTTAATGTGTAGGTTACAAACTTCATCAACACTAAGGGTTAAATAATATGTCATTGTTATATAAATTTTTAATGTATTTAATTTATTATTGTATTGTGTTTTATATTTATTGTTTTTAAACCATTATATTCCTTCTATGCCTGTGTTAATTGAAATTTTGATGCTATAAACTTTTCTATATCTCTGATTATAAAAATATTTTTAAAATATATGTTTCTAATTAAATTCATCTACATGATAATGTTATGATTAATTGACCTACGTAAGGAGGTTATAAAAATGAATAGTTTTATATTATAAACTACAATTCACCACACTCTTGTAGTGTTTCTATATCCTATTGCATTTCAAAATTTAGGCTCATTGATGTTTATATTGAATTTGAATGTTTTTATTTTTTTATAAACTGATACTTTTTATATCATTTAATATATTTTTTATAATATTTTACACTAATGAGTATTTTTTAGAATGATTATTTTTATTTTTTAAAATATATTATGTTTATATATTATATATATTTAAAATCTAAATCCCATAAGGTCATTAATTTTTGAGGATTCTGAATATGAGTATTGAGATATAAGATGAATAATTTCATTATAAGTATATTAGTTCACAATTTTGTGATGTTCAAAGTAAATTAATAAATTGTAGAAAATAGGTTTCAACATTTAATAATTATTTAAGGTTAGAATATCTATAGAATTACAATGTCATAAATACTATATTTTGTTATGTTACCATAAACATATATTATCCAATTACATTTTTGATGTAGATAAAAGTATATTGAAATAGAATGAAATTACCATTTTTATAAAATACCAATGTTCTCAAAATCAAAAAATAAATGTTAATAGTGAGTTATCAAGAATATGATTTTATACAAGGACAATATATTAAAATATACCTCAGATATTTATGCATACTATAAATATTTTACAATCTTTGAGAGATAAGGATCTGACTGAGGAAATTATGGATGAAATGGTTATTATGATTATTCATAGTTAATGTAAAACCAAAATAACATCTCTTAATGGTACTGAAAAAATAAGAAAGTATTAATTAGTTTACGTTATTGGTACAATTATACAATATGATGATTAGGTGGAAAGAGATACAATGAAATATAGAAAAAATAGAGTATAGTTTTCTTTAACATTAAAAGTTATACGAAATAATGATTAGTTGATAAACATACTAAATATAATAGAATGAATAATATTAAAGGTGAGAGTACATGTAGTTCATATAATGATGTGGAAATGAACCAGCTAATCCTGTTAAGATGATGAACCTGAGTGTGTGAAAGGGTTTTTTTATTTATATATATAAGAAAAATATTTATTAAATATGTGAGGGTATGATTCCACATATATTATATAATTTTAATATATGAAACATGGTTATATAATAATGGATTTTACAAGATATAAGAGAAATGAAAAGAATGGTAGAAGTTATTAAATATATTTTTTATCATAGAAAAAATTTTATAATTAAATCTACATAAACCTTGAGTGATAATTATAGAGAATTATTTTTAAGATAATTCTTCTATTGGTAGTTCTGGTAATCAAAATGTCTTGTGTTTTTATGTTTTAATTTCAATGAAAAATTAATTATTTATTGATGAAGTATTAGATGATTATCTTATTAATTTAAAATTGGGAAATATTATCAATATTTTAAGGATATCTATTAAAATAAAACTTCTAAAGAATAAAAACTTAGTTTATCTAATGAAGATGCTTCGTTTCCTAATATTGATGAGAAATATATATTTTTTGTGTTTTTAGAAAATAGGTTTTCTACAGTTCTAAAAAACAGTGATTCTATGGAAGAAAATTTCAAATGAAAAAAAATCCTTTCACTACATACTTCATATATATCAAATCATATAATAGATTTTGGAAATATATCTCATTATAATATATCTATTTGAGGATAAGGAATTAGTTAAAAAAATTAAAATATAAGTATTTTAGTAGAATGAAATATTTATAAATGTTTACCTATAGAAAATAAAAATGTTCAAAATTTGTAGGACAATAAATCCTTATATAATCACAATAATGATAGGTTGTACAAATGAAAGGGCTTATTTTGAGAAAAGATCCCTATGAATTCCCATTATATACTAAATGTTAGACAGGTGATCTATAGAAATATAATTTTTTTAAATAATGTAAAATATGTTAGATTTTATAAATATTATTTATAATGAATCAAAAACTATATAATAATGAAATTTTGTATAGATTTGGAATGTATATATTTTATTTTATAATATTACTGGTCGCACGCATGTTTGACAACCAAGAATAAATATATTAATAGTTTTTTATAAAAATAAGATTTGTATAAACAACCACAACATATTTTACAAAGATAGTGGTTATTTCCATAAGATGAATAGAAACAAGAAATTCACTTTTAAGGCGTTCAAAATTAAAGGGGAAAAATTCAATTTGGGGGATAATGATCAAGTGGTAATTTATGGAATGAGTATTGTTAATATTTTATGGAAAACCTTTAATTTATAATAGTTTATTTGTTTTATGACTTAATAACAATATTATAAGATTAATAAAATGATTTTATGATGTTTACCTTATGAACATCAAGAATAAAAATATATACTATTCAAATTTTATAAGGTACATTCATTATTTGTACCAATATGCCTGGTAATGTTTACCCACATTACATAGAATACATTATAAGCTAAGATTTACCTTTCATCATTGTAATGGAGTTTCAATGATTGTTGTGTCATAGATGTTTAGGAAAATAAAAAATAATAATATTTGAAAAAAATTAATAAAGGAATGGTATAATAATACATGATATTAGCTTTAATTCATCTAACGTCTTATATCCACATTAATTTATAAAGAAAAAATGTTATGTTTTAAATCTACTAATAATGTTTCAACATCTAATAATTTATATATAGGTAACGTGGTTTTAACTTCTATAACATAATTTATAATTATTGGTTGAAAATTATATATATGTGTTCTGTTGTTGAAAAAAATAGATATATAAGGGTATATTTTATTATAAAAAAATTGAATGCATTTCTATATTTAATGTATATTGAAGCCTGTTTTACAAATAAGAATCTTCTTCCATTGGTAAATATTTAGGCTGTCTACGGTGGATTATCTTTAAATTACTAATATGATTTTTTATTAAAAAAGACATAATACATAACTTCTTATACCCTATAACACTTCATTATAATGGTGTAGTCGAATGTAGTGAGATATCATTAATGAAATTAAAAGTACCATATTTGGAGAATAATCAATTGCTAGTATTTTTATAGAAGTTGTTAGGTATATATTTTATAGTATAAATTTATTTTCTCATTGGCTTATTATTAATAAAACTCTTTATGAGTTGTGGACATGAAGAGATCCAAAAAAATCTCACTTTTGGTTTTTTCGATGCAATGGAATCATCCTAAATACTAAGGATAATTTACATAAATTCACTCAAAAATAACATGAATGAATTTTTCATGTTTATTATACTAGTACTAAGAATTATATTTTTATAATAAAAATAAATTTATGGTTTATTAAATGGTACACATTTTTTTTGTAGTTCATTTGGTTTTTCAAACAATTGAAAATCACATATTAAGATGAATTTACCAAAACTAATTTTCAATCATGATGGAAAATTATTCTCTTGAGATAAAACAACTATAGAACCATTATATTACATGTTACCTAAATTATAAATTTAACATGTTTTTTATGGAAACCCTTTTTTTAATCCACAAAATTAGAATATTCATAAGAATCCTCTAAAATCATTGGTGATGTAGATTAACATGTTAAAACAGGAAATTCATTATGAAATGAATGTGGAAATTATTATAATAATTAAAAATTCAAACACATTCCTCTTGACTAAGCTTTCAGTAATGAAAATTATATTAATGTAATATAGGATTAACTAAACTAGTTTAAGAGGAATCTGTTTTCAACTTTAGTTGAATGTTCGAGATATCATTTTATAATTATGGTTAAATGGGTTCTCCATAAAATATATAATTATAATGGAGTTATATTTAGAAAACCGATATAATTATCTCATAGGGTAACATTAAAAAATATGGAATAGTATTTGATGAAAAATATACTCTAGTATCTAGACATGAATCAATTATTATACTTTTAGCAGATAGAAAATTTATAAATTTTGAACTCTTTTAGTTGTAGTTGAACAATACTTACAATTATTAGTTTGTGAAAGAGGCTTTATATGTCCAAACCATCCTTATTTTCCATATAAAAAATATATAGATCTTGTTATTAAAAATTATAGGGAATTTTATGTACTAAATAAAGCCCAAAGTTCTTTGTATCATACACTAACAATTTTTTTGTAAAATAGTGTTTTAAGGTAGCTATAGATTCAACAATTTTTATTTAATTTTTTTTCAAAGATATCATCATTTTTACAATTTATACTGATGAAATTATTATTTTTTAACTAAAAAATATGTTACTGATTTAATTTTTGAATCTTATGAAATCTTATTTTGTATTGAGCATGATGGGTGTGTTAAATTTTTTCTTTCTTTTCAAATATTCTAAAAACCAGAATTGACATTTATATATCAACAATAGTATATAAAATATATTATTAAAATGTCAGGACATAAAAATAATTAATATATATTTACTCCTTTCATGAACTCATAAACTATTGATATTGGTTAATCAAGAAAACTAGTTGATCAAAAATTGTTTAGGGGAATAGAAAACAGTATACTATATCTCATATCTAGTCATCCATACATAATATTATTTTATGCTTATGTTAATGATATCAAGATAAATATAAATTTTTCTAATCATAAATAAATAAAACATATTTTTCTTATCTTTAGGGAAATATTGATATTGGATTATTTCATTACTCTAGAAAAAAATTAATTTTACCCGTTTTTTGATGTAGATTTTATAGATGTAAAATGGAAATAAAAAGTGAATATATATTATTTCATTTCATAAGAGATTCATTATTTTATTATTCTTGTATGTAAAAAAATTATAAATAATGATCCACATATAAATATGAATATCGGAAAACTAGAAAATTTAAAGATAAGATGGTATGGACGCAAAACAAAATTAAAGACTTGGGAATGATTTTTAACAAAAAGAATATAATTTTTGATTCCACATTTGAAATTGATGTAATTTTAAACCCCATTACATCACGGGTGAGTTAGGAACATGAATACAAGACATAAGTTATTTTGAGATGAAAACCAAAAGAATATATTGTTTTAAAATTAATCAGAATGCTAGAAAAACATGCTGATATGTTTTCAAATCCAATAAAAGTGAAATTTTGAATGATTGATATTAAAATAACATTAATATCTACATATTTTTTGTACATATTCATATAGTTAAATATTTTTAAATTGTGGGAAATTTGATTTACTTTGATTTAAAAACAACTTTTTCGCTTTTAGATATTCAAAACAAATGTTTTCTGGAAACATTTTTCTTTGAAATGACTTTAACTTTTTATTTTTTATTTTTATTCATAAAATATTTTTTAATATTGTATCTAAAAAACATAATGAATAAATACATTTTTTGAGGATATGGATGCTACATTTATAAAATAAATATTCATTATAAAGTTAGTAATTTTATTTTATGAAAGGTAATTTCTATGTCTTCAGTCATTTTATAGATTTTTATTTAATTTTTATTCTTTTAATAAGATTTTTAATATTATTAATGATAATTTGAAATATTATAAATTTAATTTCAATAAATTTTCATCTGATAAGAAATATATCAACTGTTTTTCAAAAAAATCATGTGTTTAAAAATTTTAAAATATTTTATGAATTGATATCAACCATTGATAAACAAATATGTTTTTAATATCAACTATTGGATTAGGAGAAAACGATTTTCCATTAGTCATAATCCTATAAAATGGGGTGTGGATCACCACCTCTTCTTTCTTCTTGTGTGTCTATATTTAGCCTATATAGCTATTTTTTCTCACTATTCGATTTTCTAATATTTTTATGATGGTATCAGTTTCATCAGATTAGCTATGATGGATTTCTTAATTGATTTATTGAATATATAATTTTTAACATATAGATTTATTGGAATATCATGGATTGATAAATATAATTCCTTCTAAAAATTTTAAATTTTCTTATACGGTTGGGAAATTATTTTTTATTAAAAATATGATTTTAAACTTCAATATTCTGATATACACTATTAATTTAATTATATAGATTAATTTTTTATAGAGAATACTAATAATGTTATTAATTTTTAATTTTTTGAATATTTTCATACATTATATTTCTGACATGTGGATATGTTCTTAGGTGTTCTTTTTTGAGGTAAAGTATACCTACTTACCAATAAGTTACATGAAATTCTGGATATTTTTAACAATTTAAATTAAGAGTCATTATTTTTTCCTTATTATGTGAATGTATTAAAAGATAATCATCTTTCTTATGATTATAATGTACTGAATAAATGAATGCATAAATATCAGATTATATGGAATGCAGGTTAAGATACTCTCAATTTATATATATATATATATATATATATATATATATATTTTGGGCTCCTTGTGTAATAGGATTTTTTTAATCTTATAATGTTTTTTCACATTAATAGAGGATATAATGTGATGATATATTATTTTTATAATTCTATTATTTCTATGTTACATATATCAATTATTAATATATTACAATCATGTACAAATGATTCAATTGAAGGTAATTATTGTAAGGGAGAATTTATCTTTCATTAGTGAAGAAATAATCAGAAGGATGAGACTTATGCTTATTACTTATATTAACAATTTTTTTATAAATTAAATAAATCATAATGTGATTAAAAAGATAGGAAAGATGAATGTGCGGGATTTATAAAATAGAAATTCCAGATAACTTCCCCTAACATTTCCTAGAATGAAACAAATACCATATCAGATGATATTTTATTGCTCTTATAAAGGAATACATATTCTCAATGATCCAAGTGATTGATTATATAATGTTGAGGCATTGTATTTGAATGAAAAAACATATAAATATATCCATTAAATGGATGATAATAAAATGAAGAAAAATTAACAGAAATATCAAATTGGTAAAATGTTCAAAAAAATTGTAGGAAATTTCATGGTAATGTTGGAGTTACAATATAGGGAGAACATATATCATTATCTAAACTATATATTATTAAACCTGATGTTTCTATATAAGATACACCATATTTACAGAAATATCAATAATTATGATATAATATATATATATTTAGAAGAATAAAAGAATGGATTTACTTGTAAAAAAATATCAATCAAATGAATGTGATGATGATATTATTGTTCTTAAGAAATCCAGAAATAGAAACATATGAAAAGAATAAAATATCATAAAAGAGCTAGATAAATATATGTAATTTGATGAAGAATGTGATAAAACATATTATAACTGTATTTTATAAAAATATATCAAATATTCAGATCTGGATGATTAGGAAAAATATAAAAAGTTGTGGAATAAGAAGATCAGTATTTTCATATGAGGGTTTTTCAAAAACCGAAGTATAATAAAGATGATTTAGTTGTATAATATTATGGTGAATATTCTAGTGAAATAAATTAAAAAAAAAATATTTCTTATATAACCCCTTGTATTCAATCTATATGTTTCATCCTAAACAACTAATTCTCCACCATGGATATTTTCTTAACATTGAAATGATGTTTTATTGGTTTAATGAATTTTTTAATAATTTAAAGTGTTGTCTTCATTTAATAGCTAATTTTGGGAAAAAATAGAAAAATATACCTATGATGTTTGATGTTAGGAATATTCTAAATCATTAAAAATGTTGACAAAATCAATATTCGAAAATGAATTTGTTTTAAAATATTACAAAATAAAATAAAAATATGAAAAAGAGTGTTGAAGCAAAATTGTTGATAGTTCAAACATATTATTTCACATAAATGACTTATTTTAAAAATATTTTTCATTTAATATTAAATCTTTCTTTTTTTTGGTGGTTTCCCATGCATTTTGGTGGAAATGGGGGGTTTTCAAAATTTGGGCCAAACTGTGAGTCAGTTTCTATATTTAAAAATATTTTTTGATTATTTTATAACTCCTCCATTTTTAACCTTTTTAACCATTCCAATTAATACATGGATTAAGTTGTCCTATTGACACCAAAATATAAATTTGGGCCATTTTGGAATCAATAACCATGGTGGACTTGTGATTTTATTTAAGGAATTGGGCCAACCCAGAAGCCTATTTCGACTTTTAAAAAAGATGTTTATTTAATATCTTATTCAATTTTAATGATTATTTGGTGATTCCACCCCACATCTAGGCCTACTGAACCTAGGAATTCACCCTTTCTATTATTCCCCTATTTAGAGATAATTTGATTCATGGATTAGGTCTAAACCTTTAAAGATTTCACAATTCATCCATTTTTAATAAGGAAATTTGATTCCTTCATAACTCCCTTTATTTTTACTCTTTTTTCACATTTAATTTCTCTATTCAACTTATCATCCTTATTAAAACATCAATTTAAATTTTATATATTTTTAAATTTTTATACTGATATATTCGGGGAGATTTCTTCAAGATCCCTCAAGTAAGTGGGTCTCTTTCATTCTTATTTCATTTTGATTAGGATTTCATTTAATTTTCTTAGGGTTTATTCCCATATCCATAGGGTTCCTAATTTATAGAAACTAGGGTTTCTTACCAAGGGTTTTATTTTGGATTTATTTTTCTATTATTTTGGTTTTATGCTGGATCTATGTCCCTTGTGTTGCATCGGTGGCGTAGTTGGATTTTCACAGAAATATTCAAGGGTTTTCATTATTGTGTAGTTGTTTACAATGTGTGGTAAATCCATGTGACTTAACATTTTTTTTATTGTATTTTCATGTTTTCGTCATTTTAATATTTCTGAAAAAAAAATTACTTGTATTTGTAAATAAAAAAAATTTTAGGCGCCATTTTTATGTGAAATTCGGGGCTTTTCATATAAATTATTAATTGGAACATTTATGTCTACTTGATAATTACATATATGATTTTATGGAAATTTATTAAGGATGAAAACTATTTTTTGACTGTTTATTCCCTTTAGTTTTTTCTGGGAACATTTTTTTAATGGTGTTTGTGAAGCATATGGACTTTAAGATCCATGTTTGTGTGAAAATCAGTGTTTTAAAAAGATATAACTTCTTGGTTCATATGGGAAACCGCCATAACTGAATTGTTGGTTTCATTGTAGATTATTGGGATTCCATTTCTGTTTGGTGACTTGTATGTGTGGACTTGGTGTGCGTTGTGGAGATTTCAAGGATTTTTGGGTGAAAAACAATGTAAGAATTTGAGAAATTGTTTTATTTAAAATCAAAATGTTTTGTTGGGTGTTTTAATGGGTATACAGTGTTTATAGATATTGTATTGTTTTTCTATAACCTGTAGTGTTGTTTTTATATGGAAAGATATGTATGTAGTATGTTGAAATTGTTTGAGCACAAAGGGGGAATCCCGAGTACATAGTTGGGAAAAAATTTACTGGTACAACTTGCGAACTAGATAGATTTTGTCCATGTATCACATAGTGTCTTGGATAATAAAATCCAAAACAAAACTGGATTTGGTGATGATTGGGGATCACTAGGCTATGGGTATCCTCCCTACTAGTGTCTCGTTCACAACAATGGATTTTTTATGGCTACTTTACACCGAGGTATGAGGTAAATAGTGACCATGATTGTCAAGTGGCTAGGGGTGTTCTCTGATTTGGTGCTCATTGGATATGTAGTATTTAACCTTGTATATGGGTGCGTATGTTTTTACATTACATTATCTAATATGTATTATCTAAATGTTTTAACATTATGCTTATTTTCTTTTGGTAATTGATTACAATGTAAAGTTACATTTCATGGAATTTATTGATGATTTCCCTTAAACATTAAAACTGAATGAATTTCACGTTTTATGGAATAATATTTGGATTACTTTGGTGGTATCTTATTGGAATAGGCTCACACCCTACTTACACCCCTTGGTCATAAGTTGACTTGATTATGTTAGAATCAATAAAAGGTAATGCCTCTGGTGAAGGCGATTGGTATTGTTAGTCCCCTCCTATGGTGTGGTGTTGTGTAGAAAACTCCGGGATGATGACCTCTTGTCATGTGAAATCATTGTTTCATTTTTGCTTCTATTTTCATTTTTTTTAGACCTCTGGTACTTTATTTTAAATAATTTATTCAATTAAATATTTTTTTATGACTTATTTAACATGAAAATTTCAAATTCTTATTATTGATTGTTTTTGTATGTTTTATTATTTCATACTCGGGTAAATCATTCCCAAACCAAATTTATCGATACCCGGTAATATGTTCCAACTTGTGCGGATATTTAAATCCATGAAGGCCAAGTCATGGGCATGATTTGGTGCCAGTATTAGTGGAGACCATATTTGGTTCAGGTAAAAATGGTATCAAAGGAGGTTAATTTTTTTGGTTATATAACTATTTCAGGATGAGTTGGGATATACAAGATCTAGGACTATCGGGGATTGGGGTGTTGGTCATGAGGAGGATTTCGGTCCCCAACCTCTAATGGAAGACCATGCGTTACTAGGGGATGTTATAATTGTCTGATTTACTTCACTTCCAGGTAAGACGTGTGGTCTGCAGACCCCACATGGAGATCTAGCGGGGGTGGAGTATTTATTTCTTTCATTAATGTAATGTGTTTACATTATATATATTTTATGTATTTGATTAAAATTTTTAGAATGGGTTTATTGACTAATGTTTTTGTGACTGTTTCATTTTGTGGAAACATGGCTTTTCGGAATGTTCTCATGCACTGATGGGAGGAAGACAGAGGGAGTTCTCTTACACCAATTGATAAAAGGATAGTCAAGGTTGTAGTCCAAGATGTCCAAGCTATGGGATATGGACCATATATTGTTACCATTCATGTTATATAGGGTGGGATAGGTCCTAGAAAAGATATTGCTTGGGAGTTTAGGAAAAACAATCCTCTTACCTTTCGAGGCAGCATAAAACCCCTAGAAGCGGAGGAATGTATTTAGAAGATCGAGAACATGTTAGAGTTCCTAGATACACATGGGGATCTTAGGGTGATGTGTGAATCTTTTTGTTGGAGGGTCCTAGGTGTATGTGGTGGGAATTAGTATTTAGAACTGGGAAGAATGAGATGATGCATTGGGGATATTTCAAGGCTATCTTTAATGAACAATACTTCCTTGAGGCCTTGAAATATGCTAGGTCCCGAGAGTTTATGGATCTTGCTCTGGGGAATCTATCTAAAATTGTGTATGCCAATTGATTTGTTGAGCTGGTTTGGTATGCTCCTGAAATCTTTTCTAATGATCATGAGAAGGACAGTAGGTTTGATAAAGGCTTTTGACCAAATGTATACTCCATGGTTTTCTTGTTTAAACCAAGGAACTATGATGAGGGGGTTGATTAGGGGTGCATGGTGGATTTTGACAATAACTGAAAGGACGGTTTCCCTAGGTTAGTATCAGCAGTGGGTAGTGGTATCTCTTTAAAGAAGAAAAGGAAGCGGGAGAATCATGTGGAGAATGGAGGTGGTAATTCATGCCACTCTTCCAGGAAGTTTTCATCTATGACTTTTAATGCGAGATTTGTCATGTTCCACCGTTGCGGGAGGGCGGGGAACATCCGACCAGCATGCCCACTTACTCTGAATCCCTGTTACCAATGTAGAGGTTTGGGTCACTTTCAGCACTTTTTATGGGTGGTATGTCCACATTCGAGTAGGGTAAGCTTAGTGGAATTAAGAGGAGTTATAGATTAGTTTGATCCATCAAGGATGGGGTGATCTCATTTTGGGGGACATGGTGGTAGGGTTTGGTCTTCTTATGGGCAGTGCCAATTCAGGGTATAACCACAGACTATCAATCATCCTTATGATTAGATTAGACATCTTCATGCGGTGGATCAAGCACCAGAAGGAATAGAGGCGAGGCCATAAAAATATATAGGTACAGTTTTGATCTTATCTTCTCTGGCTACTGCTCTTTTTGACACTGGTGCATCTGTATCATTCATTTCGTCACATTTCTTGGTCATACTGAATTTTCCAATGGAGTTTTTGTTTTTTTTCATGGATTTGGTTACTCCACTAGGAAAGAAGAAGGAGGCAGATCTTCGGTTCCCATCAGGTGTGCTCTCCATGCCAGGGATTGAGATGGAGTGGGACCTTTTTGTATTATATATTGATATTTTTTAAATAATAATTTTCATGGATTGGATTGTATAATTCCAATCACACATCGATTTATAAAATCAGTGAGTGAGTTTTAAGAAACTTAATGGGAGTCGTTAGGTTTTTCATGGAGAATGGGATCCTCAGTCAGGACATGCATGACCTCCAATCCTAGAGATGGGAAGTCATATCTTCCATTTATTATCACGAACACTAGATGATGATGGACTTTCCCCTAATGTTTCAGTAACTCGTGTAGTGAATGAGTTTTCGGAGGTACTTCCAGATAATTTTTTAGGTTTTCCCCAGAGTGGGATGTGGAGTTCTCGATTATTCAAGCATCAGGAACATAGTCAATATATTTTCCCTCATATCGTATGTCCCCTACCGAGCCTTTGGAATTAAAGATATAGCTGGATGACTTATAATCCAAAGGATGAATTCTCTCGAGAGTCACTCCTTTGGCCACTCCTATGTTGTTCACAAAAAAGGCTGATAGATCCCTATAGTTGTGCATTGAATACTGGAATCTAAATAAGGTAAGATTTAAGAAAAATTACCATTTTTCCAAAATAGATGATGTGTTCGATCAGTTGATGGGGAAAAGTGGTTCTCCAAAATAGACATTCATTCTGGATACCATCAACTCAGGGTGAAATAGGTAGATATCTCAAATACATCTTTCCTAATAGGGTACAAACACATGGAGTATTTGGTCATTCCATTCTGATTTAATAATTGTCTAGTGGTCTTTATGGAACTCATGAATAGTGTGTTCCATCAGTATCTCAACTCTTTTGTCGTGGTATCTTTGGATGACATTTTATTTTATTTGGTATCTTAGGAGGAACATAAGAATCACTTATGGGTCGTTTTGGGCACTTCTCAAGAGCATCACCATTATGTAAATATTTTAAAGTGAAATATATAGATCAGAAAGGTGACATTTTGGGGCCATGTGATCTTAGAGAAGTGGGTTTCAGTGGACCCCGAGTATATCAATGCAGTCATGTCATGGTAGAAACTGACGAATGTGTTCTATATCAGGAGTTTCCTCAGGCTGGATGGTTATTAAAGGTTGTTTGTTCGGGACTTCTGTTGTCATTCTTCACTGATGATCATGCTCACTTGGAATGGGGTGTAGTTTTTATGGGGCCCAGAATGTTCGGAATCTTTGAGGATCTGATGTGGCGGTTGACTACCTCCTTGGTGCAGATTTATCGTGAGGTTGGGATGGGTTATGGGGTTTGTTGTGACACTTCAGGTATTGGTCATGGGTGAGTTATTTTGAAGGATGATTATGTTGTGGTGAATGGATCTCACAAACTCTGACCACATGAAAAAAATTACTCGACCCACAACATGGAGTTGGCTGCGGTGATGCATGCATTGAATACATGGAGTCACTACCATTTTGAGGAGAAGTTTGTGGTATAATCTCATCACAAAATCATTGCCTATATCTTCTCACTAAAGGACCTCAAAACGAGGTAGTGTCAATGGATCGAGTACTTGCAGGGGTTCGACTTTGACAGTGTCTACACACCAGGAAAGGGTAACATGTTGTCCGACACCTTGAGCAGATGTTTTTTGTGCAATCCTTGAGAGAAGTCCAGTGTTGAGTGGAATCTGATGGAAGCATTTTCATATATGCATGTGGAGATCCAGAATCATAATGGGGTTGCATTTTTGTAAAGCTTTCAGTTGAATCTTCTATTGGAGTTGATTCAGCGAGGACAACCTAGTGATGAAATTTTTCAGTGGTGGAAGCCATTTCTTTATAGTGGGGAGACGTCCATTGATTGGTTATCTTCTCCCAAGGTAATCCTCTACTTTAAGGGCTATTTAGTAGTGTTGTTATGTCTACGGAAGGTGGTGATGGAGGATAGCCACATGTCATAGTGGGCCATCCATCCGGGTACAACCAAGATGTATTATGATGAACATAGGCTATTATAGTGGAGAGGTATGCGACAAGACATTTTGGACATTGTTTCTAGATTCTACGTCTTCCAATAGGTGAATGAAGTGCATCAATGGACCTCTTGTTTTCTCCTCCCATTACCCATTATTACATGCAAGTGGGAAGAGGTTTCCATATACGTCATTTTTGTATTACCTCGTACACCTCGGGGTAAGAATGCCATTTGGGTGGTGATTGATCATCTGACCAAATCATCCCACTTAATTCCATTCATAGATATATCAAATGTGGATGAGTTGGGCTATTTGTATCTCCAAGAGGGGGTAGGGCTCCATGGTGTGCCGTTAGTAGTTGTCACATATTGAGATCTATGATTCACTTCTCGATTTTTGGAAGACCTTAAGAACGCATTGGGGTCTCAGATTATGATGAGTACAGTAAAAATCCTCAAAATAATGGTCATACAGAGTGGTAAAATATGCTTTTGGAAGACATTCTCCTTACATGTGTTTGTTTCCCTCGGAATTTGGGGATGAACTCATTGATTGAAGGTTCAAACATTCCAATCGGTTTCTAATGGGTTTTTTCGTAGAACCGGAAACATCCAATGATTACACATCCATTTGGACCTACATTCCAATGGTAGGCATTCATTAGTTTGTGGACTGATGAGGCTTAGAAATTATCATTTCTCGAGAGGATGAGAGGTCGGACTCATCACACCTTTTTTAGGCGAATTATTGTCTACTCTGGGACTCTCTTTATAGATTTAAGTTATATTCATGAATCCTTATTACATTACCAATTATAAAGTGAGCTTTCCTTGAGTCTGACAATCAATTATTGATATGTGAGAAATTCAAAGAATCTTTTATATGTATTCGAGGTTCTTCATCGATGAATAATCATCTGTATTTGTTAAAGATTCTTAATTGATGGTATCAATCGACACATTTAAATAAAAGTCTCTTGGTCCTTATGATGATCATACTGGTTTTAAAGCCACTCAGTGGGGCACTTGAAGTTTATTGTCATTCAGAAGGACATGGATTATTTCAAAGTTGGGATCGAACCTGCAGATGGGCTACCTACGTATCCTCTGTTTAGAAAAGGAATCAGAACCCACGTAGTTCGAGTAAGGGAGTATTATTTTTATGATTGATGGATCAAAGAAGGATGTCATAATTAATTTTACACTCTAAGATTGTGTGAGTCATGATCGGTGTAAGAAACAAGAGGTATTGGTAAAAACCATACAATTGTGCCATGAATGATGCAATCATAAGAAATAATGTGGGGCTTATATATGTATGACTGCCCAGAAAAATGAAGATTAGGATTTACTTCCGGGATGAAATCCAGGAATAGGGTCCATAAAGGTATATGTGCTTCATGGAGAATTGAATACTCTAACTTTGGGCTTACTCATGAAAAGTATGCCCAAAATTAGGGAAGGACTTATGATGGGGTCTTACTCTTGAGAAGGAATCCCAGATCAAAGGTAAATTTGGACTTGTTAAGAGAAAATAAGACTGCGGCTTACTCTTAAAAAGGAGGCCCAGGTTAAGGGACATGAAAAATTAAGGGACTTGGGACTTACTCCTAAATAGGATGCCTATATTTGAGATTGGAGCTTACTCCTAGAAAAGGAATCCTATGTTAAGAGAATTATGTTTGGGGCTTACTCCTAAGGATGATGCCCATATTTTAGACTTATGATTGGGGATTATTCCTGAAAAGAAGGCTCAGGTTAAGGATTATCTAATCTTAATGGATGAGGTTGGATGAAATGAAACCTCGCTCTTTAGTGACATAATTATGTATAAACCACTAGGTTTTGAGAGATATTCCACAGAATTCCTTTCAGATAAGGATGTCAAATCAAGAAATCATGCCATTAATGGCTTTGAAGATTGTATTGAATACTGTATCTTGAATAGGAGAGGTGGAATGGAATAAGAGGAGTGAAATGGGCTAGAAGGGAACCCAAAAAGGCCGGGGCGCACAAGTCCTGGCAGGCGCGTAGGTACTGCGTGTGCGCGCAAGTTTTGGTCGCGTAGGTATACCTGCGCGACACATGGGTACTTGCACCTTTGTAAACCAACATGGTAATACTTGGGTGATCCTCCATCAATGCCTTTAGAATTATCCTGAGGTACTTCTAGAAGAGAGGCGCGCAAGTTTAGGTGAGGAAGTAGGGCGGAGTGCGAGTATGTACATTCCCCTTAAGGGTAAAACACTTTAGGTGCGCATGTGTTAGTGAATTCTAACACTTATACCATATTGCTATTGTTTATACCTTCCATTCTATGTAAAGAATTACCTTATAAGTGTTTGGAAGACCTGAAGAAGAGACTTGGGCGTTCATATCTCTAAATCTGAATTCTGGAAAAAAATCCTTTCGAAATGGGGGGCCCATAGGGTCTATTTTTAGGCTGGAGAAGACCCCAAGCGGTTATCCTTTAGGGCGCACAAGTCACTTGCATGGCCATGAGGTGTCGCGCAAGTGGACTTGTGTGACAGTGATGGAACTAGCGCGGCACATGTGCTTTTGAAGCCTTGATCATGCCTTTATTGATTTTTGAGGTTTTCGTCGAAGTATGAATCAATTTGTGCGAAGTCATTTCCCTTTCCATTCATTTTAGACAATGTGATGAAAAAGGAGTGTCAACAAAAGTCCCCCCTTAGAGTTGGATCCGAAAGAAATGAAGATGTAACTCTGAGGAAATGCATAAACCGAAAGGAAAGGCGGCGCGCAAGTGTGCATGGTGCAACACTTGGTGCGCAGGATGCGGCACGCAAGGTACGGCGTGCAACATCCGGCTGGACAGACTTCGGCATGCAGGGTATGACTGTGGCCTATAAATATGTGGCCCCATTTCCGTACAAAGCATCCAGATTTCAAACATCCAAGCTCTCACCGCGCAAGTGGCCTTTGATGCGCAAGTTGCTTTTTTTCTGCTATTTCTTTGCTGTCGCGCTGTTGTAGAGGTGTTTAGACATGAGTGGATTATACTTGCGCGTCAAAAACAAAGGCGACAAACTAATAATTGCGAACAAAGTTTATACTTGCGTGCCTTAATGCCTTTGCAATTTTTTATGAATTCCTTTACTAATTTTATGAAAAATAAACCCATTTAAGAGTTAATTTATTCAACTTTTGTCCAGATTCAATGGCTCCCAAGGGAATTGGAACGGCAGATGAACTGGAAATCAAGCGGATTGATGACATGATGAACATTGTTGTCGATGATTACTATGATATATGTGACAGCACTCTCCCAAGTTTGGATAAGAACTTGAAGAAATATCATCTTAATTTCCCACAAAGAATCTACCTATCTCTGTATGGTCATGGTCATCTGCAAGGAGTCAATGTTCCAAATTAAGAGAATTATACACCTGAGATGCAGCTGCACTGCTACTCCTCTATTTTAGTTATGTTGTGCATTAAGAGCAACAACAATGTTGTGAACTTTCAAATTTTCTTTCCATGCCATTTCCTTGCAGATATGAAAATGGAAAACCCATGGGCTGAAATGTTTTCCCCTACCGGTTGGAGGAGAGAAGACACACATGGAATTAGAACAATATCTGAAAAGAGTACTCTCTCCAAATGGATCTTTACTTCCAATGCACCATTCTCAAATCCATGTATCCATCTTCCAAGTCTCTTGGACAAAAAACAGAGTCATTGTTTGATCAGTAGAAAATTTTCTTAATCCACACTCAAGAACATCCTTTTACAATTGTTGGTCGGAGTGGCCACTCAAGAGGGGGGTTGAATTGAGTTCCAATTAAAATTTCTGTTAAAATATTGTCTAGTTAAAATCACCCGATTTATAGAATAAGTTAAACTATAGTGAATTTATTCAGATTGTAATTGTTCACTTAGCTTCTCAAAGATTTATTAGGTCTCTATTAATTTAACCACAAGATCAAAATAACTTTTGAAGCTAACCAATTGATTTGCAATAAGTGTAAACACTTGCTAATTTAAATATCAATGTAGCTTCAAAATAGTTTTGTATTTCAAAGTAATAGCTGCAGAATAAATAAGATATATGTAGTATATTTTAAACATAAATAAAACATGCACAGCAGATATAACAAGAGGTTAAGTCTCAAGCTGAGACTTAGACCTCTTAAATATATATAAATTTTATCCACACCCTGGATCGGGGTTAACAACAGTTTTACAAAAACTGTACAGGCCACGCAGGGACCTCTACCATTGTTCTTTGTGGGAGGAAAAACAAAGACCAGGTCAAACAAGGACCTCTTCCGCAGTTGTCGTGGGTAAACAGAAGTAAAGAGAATTTGAGTGAAGAATTTGATATCCTCCAGTTCAATGCAAGATACAGTGTGTGTATTGATATATAGAGTACACCACACTGCTCAAAAGCTAATAAATAAATCACGTAGAGAATATAAGTGAGAGTTTAGAAAGCTCTAGTGATTATCAATATTTCTCTGGACTCGTTGGATTCAGTAGGAATGCTTCTGAGTCCTTCTCTGGTTTTTTTTTGAAAAATAGAGTGTCGTTGTTCAGCTTGTCTTCTTCAAGAGTGAAAAAGATCTCTTGATTCGTCGGGTGTTCTTCAGTTGTATTGGATTTCACTCATGAGAGTTATTTTTCAGTCTTGCAATCTCCTTCTTGTTCAGGATTGTTCTTCTTGTTCAGCACAGTGCACTAGGATGTACGTAAGTTCTTCTTGTTGTTGCTTGTTGCTTAGTGCTTCTTACTTTTTCCTTACACATGTACTGCATCTCAGTCATTCTTATATTCCAAGAGTTCTGGCAATAGGAATGATTCCCTTTTCAGAGGTACGAGATACAGTTTCCGGACATGCCAATAATTATCATTAAATAACATTAATTTCATTAAAAACAAAAAAATATGACCGTTAGCATCATTTAAATAATATTGACAAAAAATTAAGAAACGGTGTCACAGTGATTATGGAAACAGTGTCTTCTTCATGGTATGTGGTTCACGGTATGAGCTCCACGGTATGAGCATCGCGGTGAGTCCTTCACGACGAGTCCTTCACGGTGTCTGGTCACGGGGTCTTGTCACGGTGTCTGGTGATGGTGTTGAGTCACGGTGTCTTGTCACGGTGTCTGGTCACGGTGTCTGGTCACGGTTTCTGGTGACGGTGTCTGGTCACGGTGTCTGGTCACGGTGTCTCGTCACGGTGTCTGGTCACGGTGTCTTGTCACGGTGTCTGGTTCACCGTGTCTGGTTCACGGTGAGTCCGTACATAGACAAATATCTGTATTTGGACTAAGACCATGATATGGAGAATATGGATTAAGATTAATCATTAGAAAGTAAGAGAATGTGAATCATAAGTGTAAAGGTGTGATAATATATGTGAGAATTGTGATCATTCATAAGACTTGTAAATAATAAAGAGAGTAATTAACATCCATAAGCTTTGTTATTATAAAAACATAATGTGTAGCTATTATTGATATTGAAGAGCATTAGCATGATGTGCAATGAAGATCGAGATTAATTAACAGTAGAGAGATTTGTGATCATTAAAACATGATTAACACGTGAGGAGTCCAACAATCTCCCCCTTTTTGATGATCACAAATCATATAATGGTAGAATATAAAAGACATGTAAAATTACAGTAACTCGCATAGAAAAAACATTATAAAACTGATACTTGTAGTTTTTCTCCCCCATTTAGATTATTATAGATCTGACAATTGTAGTTTTTCTCCCCCTTTTGGGATTATCAAAAAGTAGAGATAAGGAAATGAAACACTGCATTTGGCATTAAACAAAGGGTTCAGAATATAATAAAATATGAAAAAACAAAAGACATCCCATAAAAAATAGTCCTCGAACTCTTCAGGGATCCATCTTGTCTTTGCCTTTATCAGTAGCAGGAGCTGGTGTTGAAGTTGAAGAAGGAATATATGTGGTAGAAAACGAGGGTAAGGGCAGACCTTCAAAAATAGATGGAGAAAAAGTAGGAGCATTAGAATATCTAGGCTGCGGTTGGTCAAGAATGACTGGCCGGATCTGAGAAAGAGCTTGACTAACTGTCATGGAAGTGGAGGCTAAGACAGGTAGTCCAGGTCTAAGGGGTACAACAGCTTGAGCAACTATAGCAGTACTCTACACATTAAGATACATATTCAAAAGATTGATGAAATCAATAATGATTTCACCGCCATACTGCATAGCCTTTTCAAAATCATCCTTATTCTCCAGAAATCTGTCCAACAATCCGGTGAACTCTGAATGTTTCTGAACTTGAGCTTTATAAGCTTGAGTCACCGGAGGGATTCTCAAATTTTCTACAAGATATATAAAGTGATATGTAAAATAACATTTAGAGAAAATCCGGGAAAAATTCAAATCTATTTTCTTGGAGATCTCTTGTTGAGCATCATTGGCTATCATAGAATGAATCCTAACCAAGTCCAATGCTCTATCACTGTTCTTAATCACTTCTAACAAAGAAGATAGATCCAAGCCACTGAAGGCATTCTGAAATTCTTCCTTTATTATGGATCTCAGCATAGAATCATCCAAAGAAGGTGTGGAGGTCTGACTCGAAATAGGTGAAGCCTTGATAGCTTCGGTTAGAACATTGAGCTATTTCAGAACTTTTTGTAGACATCCAGTGTATTCATCTATAAGCTTATTCAGATTTTCCACAAGCTCTCTCATGCATTCCAGCATCTTGGTGTGCCTTTTTCAAATCATTTCATCAAAAGATAGTAGGTATGGATGAACTTGAGACACAATATCCCTAGAAAAGAGGGAATCAGAAGACTTAGGAGAAACAACAATAGGTACAGGGGAAGAAACAGATGTAGGCTCTGATCTCAAAGATAACTCATTCTGTAGACTAGCTACCATACTTTTCAGATTTGTAACATCAGCACTCAGCATCTTATTCTCTACTCTGACATCTGGAATTTCTCGGATCATCCTAAGTTGAATATGCAAGATAATATTTTCCAAGAGAATTGAAGCATCTTCTTGACTTAATTGAGTCACGGGGCGATATTGAGTGGAGACAATTTTCTCAACTCCATCTAACAAAGTCTCTCCAAAAAAATTCAGATCATCTTTGGTCAAAAATGAGTGAAGCTCAGGTAAGGATGCAGGTAAAGGTAAAGGTTCAGATTCTGGTTGAGGTTCAGAGTTATCTTCAGACTCAGATTCTGATTTAGATTGAGGTTAGGGCTTTGGTTCTGGTTCTGAATGAGCTAAGGACTTCAGTTGAAACACAGAAGAAATATCCATTCCAGTTTCAGTTACTTGTTGTGACTCATTCACATCATTAAAGATTGAGAACTTATACCAAGAGTGTACATAAAAAGTGATAGAAGGTTGAGAAGCTTCAGTAGATCCAGCTTCCACAATATCACGATTTTGAGGTTCCTCCCCCTCAACATGTGCTTCCCTTTCAGATTCTTGAGGTTCAGGAACATGGACAAGGTTCATATGATCATCCCTAATCTCTTCAGCAAACTCTTGCCTTTCCAGCTAAAAGGAAATTTCCATTCTTTCTTCAGCAGATGGAATAATCTCTGGAACTGATTGTTCCACTGGATAAGCTTCCAGACTTGCTTCTTTCTCAACAGAAGGAGTCTCTTCAACAAGATCTTCCTCTAAGGTTTCTTGCTATTCTGAAACAGGAAAAACCAATTTCTTTTCAGCATTGGGATGAGCTTATTCCTCATGAAGAACAAATGAAGGATCCTTAGTCCTTTCCTTTTCAACAACAACTTTCTCTCCTTGAGGTATTTTAGCAGGGATAACAGCATGGACAACATCCCTTTCCTCTTCAACCGAAACTGTTTCCATTGGAGGTATTATAGGATCTTCTCTAGGTGGTACTTCAACTGTTACTTCTTCTTGTTCTTCCTCTCTTGAATACTGAGCAACGTCGTCTGGTTCCAAACTAGGATCAGCTAGGTTCTTAGGCCTTCTTGGATAGTCAACAGGATTAAACTTTTTATACAGTTGATCACTATCCTCAACCCATTGCTTCTTCCAGGGATTCGAGCTTATATTCATCCTTCTAATGATAGGCATTGATAGGCAGAAATCAAGGTCCTCTATCTTTTCTTCATTCGGTCCAACCATCCGTTTTGCAACTAACATAGCTGAAATCATCCTTGAGTAAAACAGGGAGGTGGATTTGGAAGTTACTTTGATCAGCTCCCAGATATGGTTGATAACATTCTTACTCAAATTGATCTTTTTTCCATTCTTCAATAGGTGAATCCGGAACACATCCTGATACTTCATCACAGCAAAATCCCCTTTTCTTGGACTAACCAAATTCTGTACAAACTTGAACAGAAGTCTTGTCTCCCCATCTAGTTCAGAAGCTATGGCCCTTCGCTTGGTTCCATTTTCAGTTGGACTTTCCAAAGAAGACTCCAGGTCAAATATGTCAGTTGTTGGAGGAGGGTCTCTCTGGTAATCTTCAAAAATTCCTTCATGAGGAATTATTAGGCATGCAGCCCACAACCTTGAAGAGAAAGAGAACTTCTGACCATCTTTCCAGCTGTTCACCATAACGATTTCTCCAAAATCAAAAGAAAACATAACATACTGATAGAATTGAGATACAAGCCTTGGTTAAATCTGCCTATTCTATCCATTGAACCATTAAAGCCATCCTTTTTCTCTTAAAACATTCAAAACTAAAGATCATTTAGACAACATCCATTAAGGGCAAACCTATTTTTCAGGTAAAACTGTATGGATTACGAGGTTTGGGTTTAGAGGTCCTTCCGGAGCTCTCCTCGGTATCCGCTTTTGTTTCTTAGAGAGGCGCTTCTCAAACAAGGGTGAGGATGGACGTAACATCCTTGGCATTCACAAAAGGTTCGGGTGAAAGGGAAGAGAAGGTTCAAGAGAGAGTTTGGGTAAGGAATCGAATAAAACCATTAAGTATTATCATTTGGGAATGTCAAACTTCATAAAAACAAAAACGCGGGAAATCAAATAGCAGTGAAATAAAAATTACCGCGATACGGGTTAAAATAAAAACAAACATAATTCTCACGGTGAGACCGTGAGTAGGCATTCCGGTGAGACAGAAAACTAGACATCACGGTGAGATAGTTTTTAGTCATCACGGTGAGATAGTGAGCATTTTATATAGTCACGTTGAGACAGTGAGTTGTCAGACCATGTGCATAAAACAGTAACTTAGAAACAGTAAGTATGAAACCATAAAGTAATGTATAGTAATGTATTAAACATTAAAATCAGTAAGATATTCATTTATGATTAATCATACCAAGATCATTTTTGATGTAGTCTAATCTTTCAGAATATAATGGTTTATTGAATATATCAGGAAGTTTATATTCAGTACCAATGAATTCCAAAGTGATATCACCTTTTTGATAATGATCCCTCAAAACGTGATGTCTTACATCAATATGTTTTGTCCAAGAATGAGAAATAGGATTCTTAGAAATATTAATAGCACTTGTGTTGTCACAATTTATTGAGACATGTCTGAATTGATATCTATAGTCTAGTAATGTGTGTTTCATCCACAAAATTTGTGCACAACAACTTCCAGCAGCTATGTATTCAGCTTCTGCAGTTGATAATGCAACAGAATGTTTTTTCTCACTACACCATGATACTAGTGACTTTCCTAAAAGGTGACATGTCCCCGAGGTGCTTTTTCTATCTAGCTTACATCCAGCAAAGTCAGCATCAGAATAACTAACTAATTCAAGTTATTGTCTTTTGGGATAGAACAGCCCTAAATTGGGAGTATGCTTGAGGTATTTGAAAATTCTCTTTACAGCATTTAAATGTGACTCATTAGGTTTTTCTTCAAAACGATCACACATACACATAGTAAAAATAATATTAGGACGACTAGAAATTAGATAGAGTAGACTTCCAATCATTCCTCTATAAGTGATTTGATCAACAGATTTATCATTTTCATCAAGATCCATCTTACAGGTGGTACTCATGGGAGTGTCACTACTTTTTGTTCTCTCCAATCCAAAACGTTTTAAAAGATCTATAGTATATTTACATTGAGTTAAAATAATTCCATCATCATTTTGAAAGATTTTAAAACCAAGAAATAATTTGAGTTCACCCATTAAACTCCTTTTAAATTCATTTTTCATCATTTTAGAAAAATCAATACATCATGTAGTTTTTGAAGATCCAAAAACAATATCATCTACATAAATTTGTACAACTAAAACATCTTTAGAAATTCGTTTTATAAACAGAGTAGAATCAGCTATTCCTTTTTTAATATATTTAGAAATTAGAAATATACTTAATCTATCATACCAAGCTCTTGGATCTTGCTTTAAACCATATAAATCTTTTGATAGTTTGAAAATATGATTTGGAAAATGAGGGTTTGAAAATCCAGGTGGTTGTTCATCAAAAACAACCTCAGTAATATATCCATTTAAGAATGGACTCTTGACATCCCTTTGATATAGATTGAAATTTAGATGTGTAGCATAAGAAAGTAAAATCCTAATAAATTCTAATCTGGCTACTGGAGAAAAAGTCTCCTCATAGTCAATACCTTCTTCTTGATTATAGCCTTGTGCAACTAGTCTAGCTTTATTTCTAACTATGTTTCCGGATTCATCTACTTTATTTCTAAATGCCCATTTTGTGCCTATTGTGAAAGTTTCCTTTGGTGTTTCAACAAGATTCCAAACTTTATTTCTTTCAAACTGATTGAGTTCTTCTTGCAAAGCAATTACCCAAAATTCATCATTAATAGCATCATCAATGTTTTTAGGTTCAATCTGTGACAAGAAGGCTTGATGTTCAACCTGATTTCTAAGAGAAGCTCTAGTCTGTGTCCCTCTATCAATATTTCCTACAAGAACATCTAAAGGATGATTCTTTAGAATTATAGTGATCTAGTAAAGGTAGGAGTAGAAACATCAGGTTCACCAACAGTTTGGGAATCAACAGAAGAAGGTTCTGGAAAACTTTCAGAACTGGTTGTCTTTATAGCATGTTCATTTGATTTTTCATTAAGGTAGAGAACATATAAATCTTCTTCAAGATTTTCAAGAGAGGTTTTAGGCTCATGTGGATCAGTATCATCAAACTTGATGTGAACAGATTCTTCCACACACTTGGTTATTTTATTGAAAACTCTATAGGCATTACTAGAAATAGAGTAACCTAGGAAAATTCATTCATCACTCTTGGATGCAAACATGTCAAGATTATCTTTGGTATTAAGAATAATGAATTTGCAACGAAAAACTCTGAAGTAGTTAACCTTAGGTTTCTTATGGTTCCACACCTTATAAGGGGTCCTCTTAAGAACAGGTCTGATGAAGACTCTATTGATAATATAACTAGGTGTATTTATAGCTTCAGCCCAAAAATAAATAGGCAGGTCATATTCATTAAGCATGGTTCTGGAAACTTCATGTAGGGTTCTATTCCTCCTTTCTACTACACCATTTTTCTAAGGTGTCCTAGGGGCAGAAAAGTTATGACTATAGCCATTTTGTGAGAAATAGGACTAAAATTCATGATTCTCAAACTCAAGACCATGATCACTTCTTAGAGATTTAATCTTAAGTCCACTAAGGTTCTCTATAGATTTGGATTATTTAGCAAAGTAAGAACAAGCTTCACTTTTGTGATCTAAGAAGTATACCCAAATATATCTAGAAAATACATCTACTAAGGCATAGACATAGTGCATCCCATTTAAGCTAGAAAATCTAGATGGTCCAAACAAATCCATGTGAACTAAATCGAGAGGTTGAGAAGTTGAAACTTCTTTCTTTGGTTTGAAAGAGATTTTGTGTTGCTTTCCCTTTTGACAGGGATTACAAACGTTTTCATTTGGAAACTGAAGTTTGGGTAGGTCTCTCACTAAGTTCTTCCTAGTATGTTTTCTAAGTGAGTGTATATTACAGTGTCCTAATCTTCTGTTCCAAAAACAAGACTCTTTATGAAAATCATTTAAACAAGCAATATTTTGCACGGCTAAAGAATTTAAATCAACATCATAAACATTTTCATTTCGCAGGGCATAAAATACTAAAGCATTTTAAGAATTAAAAACATTGCAAGAATAATTTACAAATTTAACATTAAAACCATCATCACATAACTGAGAAATTCTTAACAGATTATATTTAAGTCCATCAATGAATTAAACTTTAGAAATTAATATTGAGCCAGTGTTACCAATCTGGCCTAAGCCGATGATTTTCCATTTAGAATTATCACCAAAGGTGACAAAGACTCCATCAATTCTGACTATGCTTTTAAAGCATGAGAAGTCTCCTGACATATGTCTTGAACATCCACTGTCCAAGTACCAAGTCTTCCTACAGGAGCTCTTTAAGCAGGTTTCCTACAAAACAGATTTAGATAGGAAATGATTTTGGTACCCAGATCTTCTTGGGTCCAGACAGGTTAGCAATCAAAGCTTTCAGTACCCAAATTTTCTTATGGGTCTAATAAAAGTTGTAGAATCAACATATTTTGAAAGATAAACCTTATTAGATCCGTAACTATGAATATAACTAGTTGAAGCATATAAATATCCAGAACTAGAACTATCAGTATTCTGTCCAGATTTAGGAATAAATCTATTCTTAGTAAACTGTATCTGTCCAGGTTTGTAGCGTATTCCAGTCGTGTATTTTGGTGCAAATTTCTTTCCTATCATTTGAGTTAGTGTATCCTTTCCATTTTTGAATTTCACTAAATCCTTTTTGAGTTTCTCATTATACATTTTCAGTTTGGTGTTCTCCTTTAACAGTTGAACATTTTTCTCTTTTTCAATAGTAAGTTTAGTTTTAAAAGTAGTAGTGAGAGTATGCTGTTTATTTAATGATTTGTATTTATCCTTAAGTTCATTGCATGTCTCTTCGAGCATATTACAATATTCAAAGAATTCCTCACTAGTCATGTTTTCAGAATCAGAATCAGATTCTGCACTATCTTCAGAATAATAAGAATTTAAAGCTGGAGTGTCTAAGATTACCTCAGATGTGTTTGTCATAAAACACATGTTTGCCTTATTTCAGGTTTCAGTCTCAGAAGCTTCAGATTCACTGGAGTTATCCTCTGAAGTGCTCCAAATAGCCTTCATAGCCATTTTGTACTTACTGTCCTTGTAATCATATTTCTTCTTGAATTTGAGCTTTGGGAAGTCTGCTTTAATATGTCCTTTTCTTTTGCACTCATAACAGACAACTTCATCACTTTTATCTGGCTTTTTCCAATCCTTCTTCCAATGTCCCTTGTTGTCATACATTCCTTTGTAATTTGATTTTCTGAAGAATTTTTTATTCCTATAAAATTTCTTAAACCTTATGGATATCTGAGCCATTTCAGCATCACTATCAGAGTCTGAATTTTCACTGGTTAAACTGTCAGTAGGTAGTTGAGCTTTATCTTTGTTCTTGCTCTTTGAAGAAGTGGTCTTGAAAGCCACGGATTTCCTCTTAGGTTCATCGTCTTCCTCTTTATTCACCTTGAGTTCTTCCTCATACATCATAATCTTACCAATGAGTTCTTTGACAGGTAGAGCAGTAATGTCACATGACTCTCTGATTGAAACACATGTGCCTCTCCATCGGTCTGGTAAACATCTTAGAATCCTCATAATTTGTTCCTTTGCTGGAACATCCTTTACAAGTGAATTCATTGTATTGACTATCTCATTAAAGTTGAAATACATATCTAAAATGGGTTCATCAGTCTTCATTTTAAAATTATCATATTTAATAGTATAAGTATTTAATCTCATTTATTTAACATTGGTTGTTACTTCATGAGAAACCCCCAAAGTATCCCAAATTTCAAAACCAGTTTTACAAGCATGAAATTCTGTTAAACACTACATCTCCTAAATCACAGTACAGGGCATTCATGGATTTACAATTATTATTATAAGATGTCTTTGTAGGTTCATCCCAAGGGAATCTAGCAGTAGTGGGAAGTTTATATTCTGATTCTATGGCAGTACAAATATCAAAACCTATGCTTTCTAAATGAATTTTCATTTTAAGTTTCCACTGAGCATAGTTTGTACCATTGAAGATAGGTGGCATGTTAGTAGCATCACCCCCTAGTATATTATCCATAACTTGATTTTAGAATTATAATTAAAGAGATAAAAATTTATAACTAACAGAAATTTAAGATCATTAAAATGCAACTAAAATCACAGTTGAAAAATAGAGTATTTCAAAAATCATTGAACAGAAACGTAACCTCTGATAGCAAATGTTGGTCAGAGTGTACACTCAAGAGGGGGTTGAATTGAGTTCCAATTAAAATTTCTGTTAAAATATTGTCTAGTTAAAATCCCCCTATTTATAGAATAAGTTAAACTGTAGTGAATTTATATAGATTGTAAATGTCCACCTAGAGTCTCAAAGATTTATTAGGTCTTAGTTAATTTTACCACAAGATCAAACTAACTTTTGAAGCTAACCTATTGATTTACAATAAGTGTAAACACTTTATAATTTAACTATCAAAGTAGCTTCAAAATAGTTTTGTATTTCAAAGTAATAGTAGCGGAATAAATAAGATATATGTCGTATACTTTAAACTTAAATAAACTATGCACAACAGATATAACAAGAGGATCAGTCTGAAGCTGAGACTTAGTCCTCTTAAATATATATAAATTTGATCCACACCCTAGATCGGGGTTAACAAAAGTTTTACAAAAACTGTCCAGGCCACGCAGGGACCTCTACCATTGTTCTTTGTGGGAGACAAAACGAAGACCAGGTCACACAAGGACCTCATCCACAGTTGATGTGGGTAAAAAGAAGTAAAGATAATTTTAGAGAGGATTTTTATATCCTCCAGTTCAGTGGAGGAGATAGTGTGTGTAAAGATATACAGAGTACACCACACTACTCGAAAGTTAATAAATAAATCACGTAGAGAAGATAGATGAGAGTTTAGAAAGCTCTAGTGATTATCAATGTAGCTCTGGACTCGTTGGATTCAGCAGAAATTCATCTGAGTCCTTCTTTGTTTTTTCTGTTGAAAAACAGAGTGTCGTAGTTCAGTTTGTCTTCTTTAGGAGTGAGAAAGATCTCTTGATTTGTCATGTGTTCTTTACCAGTATTGGATTTCACTCATGAGTGTTCTTTTTAGGTCTTGAAATCTCCTTCTTGTTCAGGACTGTTCTTCTTGTTCAGCACAGTGCACTCGGATGTACGTAAGTTCTTCTTGTTGTTTCTTGTTGCTTACTGCTTCTTACATGTTCCTTACACGTGTACTGCAGCTCAGTCTTTCTTATATTCCACGAGTTCTGGCAGTAGGAATGATTCCCTTTTCATAGGTACGAGATACGGTTTCCTGACATGCAAACAACTATCACTAAATAACATTAATTGCATTAAAAACAAAAAATATGAATGTTAGCATTATTTAAATAATATTAACAAAAACTTAAGAAACAGTGTCACAGTGATTATGTAAACGATGACTTTTTTACGGTATGTGGTTCATGGTATGAGCTTCACGGTATGAGCTTCACGGTGAGTCCTTCACGGTGTCTGGTCACGGTGTCTGGTTATGGTGGCTGGTCACGGTGTCTAGTCACGGTGTCTGGTCACGATGTCTGGTGACTGTGTCTAGTCACAGTGTCTGGTCACAGTGTCGGGTCACGGTGTCTGGTCACGGTGTCTGGTCACGGTGTCTGGTCACGGTGTCTGGTCACGGTGTCTTGTCACAGTGTCTGGTTCACGGTGTCTGGTTCACGGTGAGTCCTTACATAGAAAAATATCTATATTTGGACTATGACAGTGATATGAAGAATGTGGATTAAGGTTAATCATTAGATAGTAAGAGAATGTGAATCATAAGTGTAAAGGTGTGATAATATATGTGAGAATTGTGATCATGCATAAGACTTGTAAATAATAAAGAGAGTAATTAACATCCATAAGCTTTGTTATTATAAAAACATGATGTGTAGCTATTATTTATATTGAAGAGCATTAGCAAGATGTGCAATGAAGATCGAGATTAATTAATAGTAAAGATATTTGTGATCATTAAAACATGATTAACACATGAGGAGTCCAACAACAATTTTTCCCAGAAGAGCTACTATCACTGCATGTCTTATTATATCCAGTTGAATGAATGAATTCCAGGTGGTTGCCAATGAAGCTCAGGATGCCGTAAATCAAATATAGAATTATGTTGAAAGCTTTTTGTAATTCCTGAAAAAGGGAAGAGACTCCAGTCTGTGGATGTCCTTCTATCTCCTGTGTATCAATGGAAAACACTTTCATCTTCAATCATTTGTGAATGTATTTTCCTGCTACCTACTTTAAATTTTACCTAAGCCAATGGGCCTCGTAAGCATAGTTTGATTTTTACTAGGATTAATGTAAATAACCCTACAAACTTTGAATCTTTTAATTCCTCAATATTACCTAAATCATACAAAATGTTAGTTTAGTGAGCTTGAACATGACTTTAATCCAGAGTTCCTTTGTCTATTGTGGGCAGTTTAATGTCATGCACGTCGGACATACATAGGCTAATGTTTAAGGTCGAAATAACTTTGACCGAATGAATTAGAATTGACTCAATTCCTTGATAATTTATCTAAAAACACATTACCGTACTCAAGTATGAGGGACGATATGTAAACAATGGCTTTAGAATATTTGAATCTGAGGAATGATATGAAAAGGAGCTAAAAGGCATCAGAAGAAGTAGTTTCCTTGAATGTAGATACTATTATTTAAAAAACATGTAAGGAGGTTGAATTATGCAGGGCCACCTAAGGGAATTGGATGCATAGTCAAATAAATAGCATCTTTTGGCTAACAAGTATGTTTTGTTGACTGTTATTGCAAGGTCGGCTCAGGGCACGTGCTGCATAGTCAGGCGAAAAAACTTTCAAAATTTTAATTTCCTAGTGCTAAAAATCCAGTGAAAGTTTATGGAGATTCAAATTTTCCAAAGTATAGAGTTTTCTGTATGGAAAGAGGTAATTGAATATGGAGAAGATATTTCCAAACAAGATTATCGAAGAACTGGATGGAAATCACTCCTATGAAAGTCTGACACAAACGCAGCGAAAGAGAATATAAACCATAGACTCGAATACATTCAGATCATGAAAAAGGATATGGGACAAATATGTTAAGGATGGTTATTTTTTTGGATCCCTACATTCTATCATCTAAGACTAATAAGTACAAAAGAGGCTTTCATCCAAAGAATGAAGTTAACAATATCCGACAAACCCGTTAAGGGGTTGAATTATGCAGGGCCAACTAAGGGTATTGGATGCATAGTTAGATAATAGTATCTTTTGGCTGAAAATCTCTTATGGAGAATGTTTGTGCAAGGCCACCTAAGGGCACGTGCTGCATAGTCAGGTAAAAGAACTCTCAGATATTTGACATTTTTGTGACTAAAAGTCAAGAAAAGGGTTATGAAGATCTGAAAATATTTAAGGTTTGGATTATGACACATAAAAATGGGTATTGTACAATGTATACAAAGATACACAGATCAATGATAACCATAATCATGTTGTGGGTGGGTCCTAAATTGAAATGTTGGACTTCACTACGTATCCCATAAGGATGGGAATCAAGCCATACGTAGTTCTTGAACTACAATTTAACGTTGTGTGGGACAAAAGGATTATAGATCTTAGTTTAGGGTCATATAGCTCGGACCATTGTAAGAAATACACAGTGTGTGTTTTCATGGGGACTTTTCAGCCAAGGGACTGGAAGTGGAATTTTGGGTTAGGTCCAAAAGACTTGGGGATGGATTGGAGGGACACTCGAATATTTCTACGTATTCCATAAGGATGGGAATCAGGTCCACGTAGTTCTAGAAATACCCTCTATACAAATTTGGTTCGTAGATGTGAAGGGTAAAAGGGGACTTTAGTACAATATTGGTTTAATCCCAAGATATAAGGTTTGGGCATTACCATGTACGCATGTAGTCTTTGAAATGAAACATGATTGAAAAATCAATGTAAATAATGGTTCCCTCTCAGGTGAGGTTATCCAAGAATATTGTAGTTTATTGTCATACTGGACAAAAGTGTTGTATATTTTAACATCGTATAACAAGGACAAAAGTGAACCAATGTAAAGATAATGATTCTAGGGGTGGTTTCAAGAATCAGCATCGTATGAGATGTAGGTGAACCAATGTGAAGAGATTGGTTTTGAACTTGAACCTTGGGAGGTCGCCTACGTACCCCGCCTGGAAGGCAAGGATCAAAGTCCGCGTAGTTGAATTAAAGAATGAATTAATGATGAAGTTGTTCTTGGGGACAACGACCTAAAAAATAATGTTGTTGGGATTTACACATGGTTAGTATCCCAGAGAGAGTGTTATGGTTGAGGTTTTCTCTAAGATCACGTGAGTCATACTCGGTGTGAGAAACAAGAGGTAACAACAACCTGAACGATGCATAGTTTAATGTCATGTAGGACATATGAAGGAATTTTTTTACAGTTTAGAATCATGTAGTTTGGATGATGGGAACAATATAGTTTAATGTCATGTTGGAAGAAAAGGGGACTATGCAGTTTAATGTCATGCAGTGAGGACAAAAGAGTACACTATTTAACGTTATATTGGATGTATTATGGACTTTTTCACAGTTTGACATCATGTTGGATGAAAAAGGGATGATATAGCTTAGCGTCATGTGGAACGTAAGTGCCAATAGTTTAAGGTCTTATGCAGGGACCGTGGATGGTGCAGTTTAACGTCATGCTGGATGTAAGGGACATCTGTACAGTTTAGCGCCCTGTAGTTAGGACTTCACAGTTTAACATCATGTGAGAAGAAACAAATACAAATAGTTTAAGGTCATATGTATGGACCATTTTTATATAGTTTAACGTCATATAGCAAGGACGATGAAGGGGACACAGTTTAACGTCATGTTGGACATATGTGCAAATAGTTTAGGGTCATATGCATGGACTGTTGATGATGCAGTTTAACGTCTTGCTAGGCAGTGATGGAGTTTAAGGTCATATCAGACCATGAATGATGCATTTTGTGATTATACAAAATATTTTTTCAAAAATATGGTATTGGTTGGAGTAGTGAGGAGTTCTCCATCCATCAAGATTAATGAATAAGCTTCATTGAAGTAGACCCTGTATATTGAGTTAGGTCCTTCACATTATGGATAAAGCTTGGGAGTTTTCTTTCTAGTATCATTGGAGTTCTGAGAACTAATACCTATTCTCCTTGAGTGAATGAACGAAGATGGACTTTTTTTTAAAAGCTCATGTTATTCGATTCTAATAGACTTCCAAGTGGTGCAAAGTGCACAAAATTTTATCATCTAACCATTCCAATTCATTCAATCACTTTTGAGATTGTTCATCTGTAGATGATTGATCACAAATGGAAAGTCTGAGCGAGGTTAGTTGAACATCAAAGTGCAAGATGACTTCCGTTCCATATACCAGTGAATATGGAGTTTACTGAGTTGCAATGCGGGTGGTAGTCTGATAATCCCACAAAGCATGAAAGAGTTTATCAGGCCACGACTTCTTATCTTTATCCACCATCTTTTGTAGTATAGTTGAAAGAGTATTGTTGAAGGATTCTATCTGGCCATTGGCCGCTGCATGATACCAAGATGAATGGTTGGATTTGATGTTGTATTCTTGATACAACTTCTTCACCTCGAATGAACATAAGTTGGTGCCATTGTCCGTCAATATGGTATGAGGGACACCAAATCTGGTAATGATGTTAGACTTTATGAAGCTAACAACTCATTTAGAACTGACATCCTTTAGAGGTATTGCCTCTGCCCATTTGGAAAAGAAGTTGGTAGTAGTAAGAACGTACTTAAACTGCTTGGCCATATCCGAAGGGTAAGGTCCCACCACATCCATTCCCCATGTGGAAAATGGCCATGAGTATTTAGTCGTATGAAGCAAATCTGGAGGTTGATGAATGAAGTTGGCATGTAATTGGCATGAATGACATGTATTTGTGAAATCAACAAAATCTTGTATCATTTTAGGCTAAAAGAATACAAGCCTTCGAATTTGATCAGACAGTCTATGTCCAGACTGGTGGGCACCACAGACTCATGCATGCACTTCTTTCATGACATCCATTGTCTCTTCACCGTCAATGCATCTGAAGAGAACTCCATCAAAACCACATTTGTAGAGAATTTTCTCTAGGTGATTTGGGCTATCATAAAGAGTAAAATTGACCACACGTCGCGGGATTTGTTCTTTCTCGGATCTATCAGGTGGAAGTGTTACATTTTGAAGGTATTCCATGATAGGTGACATCCATCCTATAGTATGACCATACGGTTCAAGAATGGGACTAATTTCATTAATTTCCTCCGTTCTGATTCGATCATAAGGTGAAATTTCATGACGGTGGGCAATACTGATGGTTGTCTCGTCCTGATTTGGATCTGCCAGAGCTATGTCTATGTTAGCCAGTGCATCAGCTTGAGCATTTTGTGATCTTGGGGAATAAGAAAATGTTGGTTCGGAAGGTAATTCCGCCACTAACTCTCTAATGTAATCATACAAAGGTATTAGTTATTATTTTCTTATGGAATAATCCCCATTGACTTGTTTTATTATGAAGTCTGAATCACCTTTATCCTTTAAGTGATTCACTTGTGCATGAAGCTCTAATTCCAAGCCTGTGATGATAGCTTGGTATTCTGCTTCATTATTGGTACCACCTTCCCACAATAAGAAGGAATAAGGTAACACTGCCTTTTCTGGATAAATGAGCACAATTCCTATACCAACTTTGTTGAATTTATTCTTTTCCATTTTCCTCCCTGTTGGAATTCTGGAAGCACCATCAAAATACATTTCCCATGCTTGAGGACTTTCTTGAGTAGCGAAGACTTCCTCATTAGGGAGTTCAATATCTGAAGATGTGTCTTCCACTGAAGGGTGTTCAGCTAGGAAGTCAGCCAGAGCTTTCCCCTTTATAAACTTTTGATACACATACTGAATGTCGAATTGCTGCAAAATAACTTCTCACCTTTCCAGACGTCCTGTATGAAATGGACGACTAAGGATGAATTTGAGCGAGTAATTGGGACATACCAATTGGACCTCGTGATGTTGCAGGTAGTGTCTCAACATCTAAACTGCAAAGATTAATTCCAGGCATCACTTCTCAATACATTAATATCGGGTTTTTGCTTCAAGAATAGTTCGACTGAGATAGTAAAGGTTGTTTTCATTCCCATCATCAATATTTTGAGTAATAAAGGCACCCAATGATCGCTTTAGAGCTGTCACGTAGAGGATAATTGGTCTTCCTTCAATAGGTGGCATGAGTACCAGTGGACTAAAGAGGTATTTCATGAGAATATCGAATGCTTCTTGACATTCTTCAGTCCACTGGTAAGTGACTCCCTTCTTCATAAATTTGGGGAAGGGTAAAATTTTTCCTGTCAAATTGGTGATGAAACGCCGAATATATGCTAAGTGTCCTTGAAGTACTCTTAATTCATTCAAATTTCGAGGAGGTGACATACTAAGGATTGACTTGTCCTTCTCAGGATTGACTTCAATACCACGATGGCATACAACAAAGCTGAGGAATTTTCCTAAGGTTACCCCAAAAGCACATTTTAAGGGGTTCATCGTCAAATTATGTTGTCGAAGATTGTGGAATATGAGTTCTAAATCAACCAAGTGATTAGAAAATTGTTTGGATTTAACCACCAAATCATCTATATAGAATTCAACAAACTTCCCTAAGAAGGGATTGAAGATACGATGCATATCATGCTGATATGTTGCACCTACATTCTTTAAGCCAAAGGGTATTACCCAGTAGAAAAACACACCATGAGGGGCTCTGAAGGCTGTGGATTCCTCATCTTCTGGGGCCATTCCGATCTGACTATATCCGGAATATCCATCCACGAAGGAAAGTGCTTCATAGCCAAATATTGCATCAATTAAAAGTTCTGTAATTGGAACTGGGAAATCATCCATTGGACAATGCCGATTAAGATCTCCGAAATCGATGAAAACTCTATTTTTTCGGTTCTTCTTCTTTACAGGGACAATATTATCCAACCACTTGGGATTTCGAACTTCTCTGATGAAGTTATCTTTGATAATCTTATCCACTTCAGCTTCAATTTTGGATGCATAAGTTGGGTGTGTTCTTCCGGCATCTTGTTTAAATCCTCGATGTTCTTCTGGTAAACCCAAATGATGAGTAACAACATCCGGATCAAGCCTGGGAATTTCTGTATAGTTCCAAGAAAATATATCTGTATTTTTCTTTAGAAAAGAAATATAAATCTCTTGCTCTTCAAGAGTCTTGGCCACACAGATTAAAGTGGGGTGTGGATCTTCTTTTGTACCCAAATATATTTCTCTGAGTTCATCCACAGTGGTAGAGATACCCTCTTAAAATGATGGAGGAGCATCTCTGAGATCTTCCTCTTCTTCTTCAACATGTGTTATTTCTTCCATTTCTACTTGCGTAGTAGATGATAAATCTGAATTTTCATTATCAGAAGAGATGTCAAAATTTGCACATCTTCAAGAAGAAGCTTCCATTTCTGACCTGATTGATGATGAAGGGTATTCATTGGGTAATAAAGAGGAGATGATAGATTGAGAATCGACATCAGTGTTAATCTCCGATGTTGCTATAACTTTTTTTTGGACTAATTGGAAAAGTATAGACTTGATGGATATCAGCTGATGAAATGAAGACGTCACCATTTGTGCTTTCATCGTTTCTTGGTTGGTTACTAATTTCTCCCATGTTGTCTGGCTCGATTTCCATAACTGACATTATGGATCTTTCCATAAGAGTATTTTGATTTGGGTCTATCTTGTCAATTTGACTGATATTCAATACATAATCTGTCCTCACATGTGTCAATGGATTTACTGGAATCTTCTCCAAACCATATGGAGCATTAACTTTGGAAATATGCTTTATTATGTATTTCCCCCTTCCCTTCATGTGATAGAATTTGGCCTCAATGTATTGAGACACACATGTCTTGAACGGGGCCTTATCACCATAAAATGTCCCAACATGACCATCAAAACAATATTTGAGACATTGATTGTATGATGAAGGGATAACCGCATGTTGATGTAGCAAGGGTCTTCCAAGCAAGATGTTGAAAGCTAAGTCTTGATTAACAACCATGAAATCCGAATTGGATACAAGATCTCCAAACTATGTGCTGAGTGTAAATTCACCTAGTGGTTCTTGTTCATTTTTATCTTATCCTTGTAACATCATGGTAGAAGGAGATAAATCAGATTCTGTGAGGCCCAATCAACGAAGTGTACGAATGGGCATGAGGTTGACTCCTGAACCACTGTCAATGAAATCTCTTCGGACATCTACACCATTGACCTTGCCAGATAAGTACAAAGGTCTAATATGACCACGCACAACATCATCTTTATCTTCATCAGTAAGAGCTATTATTGTATGGAATTCGGTAGGATTATTCTCTATGTGATAGACTTCAGCTACAGCAATTTCAGTTTCAAACTCCTGAGCACTTGACAAAGCCTCGATGAGTGCTTCCCGAAGATATTTTGACATATTCAAAGCATCCAGAATTGATAAATTGGCTAGTACTTGGGCCAAGTTTTTCAATACATCATATGTTTGATCCAGAGTTCTGTGTTTCCCAACAGGAAAATGTGGTTTACCAGGTACCTTGGAAGCAGATGCATTGGATGTTGAAGCATCTTTTATTGGGATAGGATTTGGAAATATTCTATGTTTTGGAAGATTAGACCGATTAGATCCATTTACTTGACGAGAGGAAGAACATAGAACGTTTAACCGGTTATCCAAAATAACTGTGCCAGGACTGAATTTGCTATTGGTAGAAAAACTTGCTTGTTCTTGCTAAGTTTGCGGAAGGGTTCTACCACGAGTATCTGCTGCGTACATAGTTCTAGCAGGGGTCGAATTAGAATAGTGGCTTCTGAAAGATCTATGTCTTCCCCTGTATCGTGAGCCTCTGAAACATCCTCTGATTCTCCTATTTGATACAGGGAATTCAGGCTCATCAAAATCAAAACTACGACTGGCATATGGATATGTTAATTGAATCATTTTAACAGAACCGAATATTAACTCTTCATCTAATGAAGACTCTGGAAGATTATACTATTTAGGCTGTGCCGTTTGGTGGGGTGGTGCCCGTGGATTTGAAGTAGATGGAATGAAGTCTACCAGAGTCAAAGACAACTTAGGCTTTGAAACATACTAATTTCTTTTCATTCTTTTTCTTTCTTTGAGTCATGTCGTTTCTTTGAGGACATTCCCTCTGATGAAGAGTGTTTTGGCGCAACATTCATGGCAGAAGACACAATCACTTTCATTAATTGTGCTTGAAAAATAGCATGAGTTTGGTTGATTGTCTTTATGACCATCCAATCATCATAATTTTGTGCATTATGGCTTTTGACTTCTTGTCATTTTCCTTCCTCCTCTGGAACTGTAGTAGTAACACACACTACCTAAGCTGAAGAGCCTTTCAGTTTGACTTGTCCCGAGTCGACCATCTTTTGCAGGAGGTCTTTGAAGACAAAAAACTCCTAGATGGGATGCCCCAACATATGATGAAAAGGTAAATAATTGGGACAGTCTTCATCTCCTTCCTTGTTTGGCCTCTTAGGACTTGGCAATTGAACCATATTATTTTCCAGACCCGAAATGAAGTAACCAGGAGCATGTTCATTTCAGAAGGAGTATGTTTTACTCTTCAGATCCTCAAATTTTTTTCATCTTTGATCTCTTTGATCATCTGGAAGAAACGACCTTTTTTTTTGCGCTCAAGAGGTGGAGCCCTTCGAGAAGATGAAGGTTTTGATGTAGAAACAGGTACAAGTGCTTGTTTACGCATAACTGTAGCAGTTTCATATTTACCCATTCTCCTTCCTGGAGGTGATAGAATTACACGAGATTTAGCCTTAGCATGTATAAGGGAATCATCAATCTACTGAGCGATTGAACTAAGGATTCAAAACCATCCTGTGTATTTCACAGGGATCAATGGCGTGCGTAATTCGTCATGCATATTTTCCACACAGATTGGCAACAACTCCTCTTGAGTGAGTGCTAAGATTAGTGAATATGTTAGTCCCTTCCACCGATCAATGAAATCTGAGACCCTTTCATTCTCTCTTTGCTTACAGTTATTAGGATTGAATATTATTGTCTTCGGAAAAGTTGAGCTGAACTGAAGAAGGAATTTTTGGCGAAGATCCTCCCATCGGGTAATTGACCATGATTGCAAGCTTGTATACCAGACAGAGGATGGTCCTTGAAAGGTCCATACGAAGCATCTGAGTTTTACTACTTCTTTCTACTCCAGAGTTCCCATCATTGGATCAAGACAAGACACGTAAGGCGTCAAATGCTGTTCAGGGTCACCTGATCCATTAAAAATATGGAATACCGGGTTTCCAAAACTGGATGGAGGAGAGATTAAATCTACCCATTCAGGGTAAAATTTATTTTTTGGTTGAACCTTCCCATGTTTCCCTTCCATAGTTTCTAACCGAGTTGTTAATGACTCCATGGTAGTTATTAACTTTTGAGGAACATCTGGTTGAACTTGGACTTGGTTAGGTGAAATGACTTGAGCTTGGATAGATGTGGTGGTTGGTGCTGCAACTGATGGTAGCACTACCAACTGTTGTTGCACTTGACCCTTAGGATTAGACCTGTGAGGGTGTACTGATAGAGGAGGATATTATTGATCCGTCTCAGTATCTGCAAAAAAATTCCTTGGTTGAGTGAATCCAGCACGCTTAAGAATAAGACCACCCTAAAGTAGTTCTGCATTCAAACTCATTTATTCCTTCATTTATTCCTCTTGTTGTGCAAAACATTTCTCTAGTGAGAGTGATTGGCCATCTCCAGAGGAAGGATATGTAACCTGATTCTTTCCCCTCCGTTTTTTGGATCCTTTTCAGAGAGGGGTAAGTGGGTTATTTGAAGGATTACCTAGGTTCTGAGTAATCCATTGTTTTTGTGTACGCACATCTTCTTCATTTGTGTCGGTGCGTATATCTTCTTGAGCAGGAACCTCTTCATCTAAGTCCCCTAAGTGAGCTTCATTTGGTGGATCATCAAACACGGAATTGATGACATTGATTGATGCATAACGCATCACATCCCATCTATCAGAATTTCTATGATATTGTCTTCTTCCATGTCTTTGATGAGACATTGCCTTTTGTTGATTCGATCCCTCAGGAACTTCTTGACGAACTGTAATTTGGAGGGAATCTCCTAATAATTGGGCTCTTCGTTCCTCTTGAGGCTTCTTCCCCAATCGAGAGAAGACAAATTTTCGTTGAGGAGGGGATTGATGATTTGAAAAAGTCCCTAGTTTGGTGGACTGGGGCTGTTCCTGATGTTCCGTCTCAACTCCTCGAATCCTATTTGTCGATTCCATGGGTTGGTTTAAAAGAGTCCCTAGTCTGGCAAGCTGGGGTGGATCTTGACCTGCTATGTTTGAGACTTTTTTAAAATATCTCCTGATCTTGAGAACCTTAGTCTGGAAATTAGCTGGATGCATTAACCGGTGTCCACATTTATTACCTGGTTCAAAAGACCGTTGGATGATTTTTGACACCTCTGTCACTTGATGATGTGCTTGCTCCATATGAGAGGCATGTTCAATATTCTCGTTTTCTTGATGCAAGAGTAATTCAACATATTTTTCTCTGTATGCTTGATTTTTAGATGAACTAGTTGAAGCCTGTTCTTGGGTAAGCTTTTGATTACAAAAAAATCCCATTTACTTTGGCCGGCCATGGGCAATAACATTTCATGAGACCATTTTCGGTGGGCTTTGCTGACTGGAGAGCACAGTGAAATGTAGTGATCCATGAACACCCCATCATCTGACATGAGTACCAGATGGGAAAATGGCAATTAACTGACACAATCTTCTTAGTGCGCCAAGGCATGAACGTTGAAGGGCTCTCTGCTGCTTTTCAGCCTTCAGATATCGAGAGACTGATAGAGATTCCAAATCAATCTGATGTTGTAACCCTTCTCTTATCATAAAATGATTTTCATATTCATCATAAGATAATACTTTCTTCATCAACTAAAAAATAGTTTTCCATATGTTGAGACGAATATCATGAATTCCATCTTCCGTCAACATCTTTGGAATGTCATACTGAGAGTCAGCTAGAGGCCAAAACAGGACTGGTACTTCACCTTTTTCCAGTTGTTTTCTCATGTTCAACATTTCCCCTTTATCAATAAATTAAGATTATTCTACCTTATTTTACTAGAGCTGGTTCTTCCTTGTTACTTCATCGGATTCAACAAGTATGGTAGAGAGATCATTGATTAAACTAGAAGATGCATGAATTAGGGGTGGTTCGAAGAATGACCTACACCCTAGGATATCTTCTGATTGATAAATTATTTCACCTGCTAGCGATGAAGAATCATACATGACTGGTTTCGCATTTTCATGTGCCTCAAGATAAGAGGGCTTTCTCAGCACTACATTGTCCACTAGAGCATTTTTTGGGCAATGTGCATCACTACTGTGAAGAGGACTTTCGGAGCCAAATTCATCATCATGGGGAGGACCACCATGGTGGGTTACAACAAATGATGAGATCTCTTACTCCATGGACTTAGGACCACACAGAGGGTTCTTGTGGCTCTCATCTGAGGATGAAACATCCAGATCGACCAAATTGTCATGAAGAAAGCCTTCATGAGGAAGTGTCTATTGAAGACCATTAGAATTAATGTCCCACTATTGGGAAATGAGGGAGTAGAATTTTGAATTGCAATAGAAGACTATCTGAGGGCTTCAAGAACTCCAGCATCGAGCAAGGCCTTGTTATAGATTGGATCTTGATCTACTGACTGTGATGGGTGGGTCTTTTTCTTAGATGCCTTCTTACTTGCCTTGGAAACCACTTGTTGAAGAATGTGGCTTCTCTAAGCAGGTGTATGTGCCTGATTAGAAAAGATGACCAGGATAGGCTGACAATCTCCACTCAAATAAGGTGTATATGCCTAACTTGGTTTTCCATATGATATGGGGGAGTATGCCCCACAACCCTCTGGGAATGGAAAAAATTTGTGTGTCTGTTCTAGAGTGAACTGTTGATGTGTCACTCTACTGGTAGGGATAGATTTATGTGTCTTTCCCTGAGATGGTGTTGAAGCTGTTATAATATCCTGGGAAAGCTTCCAGAATATGAGCATGGATTTTCTTCTTCTCTTTCACCATTGATAAAATATGGTTTGCGACTTCAGCTGTCGGAACGGGGATATACATCCATTCCGTGCTTGGAGTAGGTGTATGTTCCTGCTCCTGTCCTCATTTTCCTGTTAGTGAATCCTGACAGTACTCAAAGGTGGGGGCAGAGAGTTGACTCTTCCTCCTATTTGTGGTCGGAGCTTTCTGACTGAATTCTCCATGATCTACCTAGCGACACTGTTTGTAGGCTTGATTAATACTAGCAGGTGTATGTGCCTGCTGATTGAACTTCGCCGAACATAGTTGACAAGCTCCACCATATGTAGTCAGCCGAGCCTGCTGACTAGCTGAGGTTGTATAAATAGGTGTATGTTCCTACCTATAGTACTCCGCCGGAATTCCCTGGAGGGATTGATGTGATGCTGCCAGATGAGTCTTCTGGACAGTGGAATTAAAACGGGCAGGTGAATGTGCCTGCTCGTTGCTTGCCACAATGTTAAGTTGGTGGACTTTTCCAGAGATGGCAGAGATGATAATCTACTCACTGTTGACCGGATTATGCCTCTGGTGGTTCGTCTTGACTGCTCGGGTATGAGGAACCTGAGAGGAATGCCTGGAGTTGGTACCCTCATCATGTTTAGGGTGTACTACCGCATGAGTCTGGCGGTGATTGTTGATAGTAGCCCTCAGGAAGGACTCCTTCTTCTTTGAATTAAGGCCCTGGGGGACCTACTCATTCACCTCCCCATAATATTAGAGTGAATGGTGATTGTGTTCCGGGGATAATGACCCGAAACGGTTGGAGATGTTGGTTAGCACCACCTGCTTCTTTATCACTAGTCGTCATTGTTCGGACGACTGGTGTGAGTTGTTCACTTGGAGGGCTTGTCGGGCAGCCTCCAGAGTTGGGATGGTACCGTGTTGATGGTACTCCTTAACCAGAACATTTGATACCCAGTGTTGAAGACGTTGAGTAGGTGATGTCATCCTTAGAGCAGATGATGATCCAGTAGGAGTAGCAGCAGTTGCATTTGGAGCAGCAATATTCATAGGTGTGAACTTGAGAGAAGCCATTCTTGAAATGCAAGAGATCTTGGAAAGGAGTGCATGTTTGATATAACAGACATAATCAAGATAAATTCAGCCACTACATCTTTTGGATGAGAACATATGTCAATGATTGTTTTTGTTGGCTCTCTCATTGAGTTTTAAATAGGGGCCTAACAAATAGGTAAAACATCATTTTAACTTGGTTAAGGATTCATGTTGGGTTCACCATTTTTTGTTTCCATCGGAATTTATGGATGACCTCATTGATTAAATGTTCAAACATTTGAATCTATTTCTAATGGGTTTGTTCGTAGAATCGGAAAATTCCAATGATTCCACATCCATTTGGACCTACTTTCCAAAGGTAGGCGCTCATTAGTTTGTGGACTGATGAGGCTTAAGAATTTGCATTGGTCGAGAGGATGGGAGGTTGACTCATCACACCTTTTTGAGGGGAATTATTGTCTACTCTGGGACTCTATTTATAGAATTAAGTTATGTCTGTGAATCCTTATTGCATTACCAAGTATAAAATGGGCTTTCCTTGAGTCTGACAATCAATGATTGATATGTGAGAAATTCAGAGAATCTTTCATATGTATTCGAGGTTCTTTATCAATGAAGAATCATCTGAATTTGTTAAAGATTATTAGTTTATGGTATCCTTCGACACATTTATATATAAGTCTCTTGGTCATTATGATGACCATTCTGGTTTTAAAGCCACTCAGTGGGGCACCTGATGTTTATTGTCATTCAGAAGGACGTGGATTATTTCAAAGTTTGGATCAAACCCATATATGGGATACCTACGTATCCTTTGTTAAGAAAATAAATTAGAACCCACATAGTTTGAGTAAGGGTGTATGATGTTTATGATTGATGGCTCAAAGAAGGATTTCATAATTACTTTTACACTCTACGCTTACGTGAGTCAATCTCGATGTAAGAAACAAGAGGTATTGGTAAAATCCAGACAATTGTGCCATGAAAGATGAAATCATAATAAATAATGTGGGGCTTATGTATGTATGACTACCCAGATAAATGAAGATTAGGATTTACTTTTGGGAAGATATCCAGGAACAGGGTCCATAAAGGTATATGTTCTTAATAGAGATTTTAATACTCTAACTTGGGGCTTACTCCTGAAAAGGAGGCCTAAATTAGGAAAGGACTTATGATTGGGTTTTACTCCTGAGAAGGAATCCCAGATGAAAGGTAAATTACGACTTGTTAAAAGAAAATAAGACCGGAGATTAATCCTTAAAAGGAGGCCCAGGTTAAGGGATTTGAAAAATTATGGGACTTGGGACTTACTCCTAAGGAGGATGCCCATATTTGGGATTGGGACTTACTTCTAGAAAAGGAAGCCCAGGTTAAGAGAATTATGTTTGGGGCTTACTCCTAAGAAGGATGCCCATATTTTTGAATTATGACTGGGGCTTATTCCAGAAAAGGAGGCCCTGGTTAAGGATTCACTCATCATAAAGGATGAGTTTGAATGAAATGAAATATCAATCTTTAGTGACATAAATATGTATAAATCACTATGTTTTGAGAGATATTCCAAATAATTACTTTTAGATAAGGAAGTCAAATCAAGAAATCATGCCATAAAGGGCTTTAAAAGGTGTCTTGAAGACTGAATATTGAATAGGAGAGGTGGAATGGCATAAGCAGAGTGAAATGGGCAAGAAGGGCACCCAAAATGCAGGGGCGCGCAAGTCCTGGAAGGCGAGCAGGTACTACATGGGCGCGCAAGTTTTGGTCGCGCAGGTATACCTACGCGACACATGGGTACCTGCGCGTTTGTAAACCAGCATGGTAATACTTGGGTGATCCTTCATCAATGCCTTTAGTATTATCCTGAAGTACTTCCAGAAGAGTGTCACGCAAGTTTAGGTGAGTAAGTGGGGCGGCGCGCAAGTATGTACATTCCCCATAATGGTAAAGCAAGTTAGGCATGAAAGTGTTAGTGAATTCTAACACTTAGACCCTATTACTCTTGTTTAAACCTTCCATTCTAGGTAACTAATTACCTTATAAGTTTTCGGAAGACCTGAAGAAGAGAGTTGGGAGTTCAGAGATCTAAATCTGAATTCTAGAAAAAAAATATTCTCGAAATTGGGCACCCACATGGTCTATTTATAGGCTAGAGAAGACCACGGGCGGTTGTCATTTAGGGCGCGCAAGTCACTTGCGCGTCCATGAAGCATTACGCAAGTGGACATGGGCGATAATGATGGAACTTTCGCGGCACATGTTCTTTTGAAGCCTTGGTCATGAATTTGTCGATTTTTTATGTTTTCATAAAAGGATGAATCAATTTGTGCTAAGTCATTTCCCATTCCATTCGTTTTAGACAATGTGATGAAAAAGGAGTTTCAATAGTGTTCTTGACTCTGGAGGTTCTTGGGATAACCATTTAGGATTGTTTGAGTTTTATTTTAAAAATAGTTAACAATCCTCGATTCGAATGGCCCCTTATGAGGTGCTCTATGTTCGGCCTTGTCAGTCCTCCTATGTTAGGATGAAGTAGGTGAGACCTCACTACTGGGGCCACGTTTGGAGCAAGAGACGTCTGAGAAGGTCAAGATTATCAGGTAGTGCTTACTGACAGCTCAGATTCTCCATAAATGTTATGCTAACTAGATGCGTCGAGACCTAGAGTTTTCTATGGGTGACAGGGTGTTCTTGAATGTGGCCCCTCATCTGGGCCATCATCAATTGGAGAAGAAAGGGAAACTAACTCCATTGTATATTGGAACTTTTTAGATTACTGAGGGTATTGGAAATGTTGCATATAATTTGTAATTAACTTCTCAGTTGACATCCATCAATGATTTCTTCCACGTCTCCTAGTTGATGGAATACAACTGGGATCTATACCATGTACTGAATTATGAGGAGTAGTATATAGAGCATGATTTATCTGTTTTTGAGCAGCTGGTTAGAATAGTGGACTTCCAAGAAATGGTTCTTTGGGAAAAGTCTATTTCATTGGTATGGGATCATTGGCAGTATGGGAATGATATACATGAAATATGGGAGCAGATGTTAGGGGTTGAGGAAGAGTACATGTTCCTATTTTCCAATCAAGCGTGAGGTTGACCTTATGGGATGGAATGTTTTCATGGTGTGGAGAATTGTCACGTACATCACTTATTTTAAAGTTAATTTTCATTCTATTTCAATTCATGATTCGTTTTAGTGGTTTCTCATTCATTTTGGTTTAAATAACGGGTTTTCAAAATATTGAACCAAGATCTCATTTACAGATTTAAAAATAAATTGTGTTTCATTTATTAATCATTCATTTTTTCAACATTTTTCATCTATTAAAATTCCTACTTGGATTTTCATGACCTATTAACAATACCATATAAATTTTTACCCTTTAGGAATCCATAATCATGGTGGATATGGGGCTTTATTTATGGAATTAGGCCACCCATGATGCTCATTTACAATGTTAAAAAAAATATATTTAATATTATATTAAATTTTAATGATTTTTTGTGGATTCAACCTCTTACCCAAGCCCACAAAACATTGTCATTCCCCCATTCTCTTCTCCGCCTCTTTTGAGAAAATTTTTTTCATGGATTTGGTCAAGACATCTTAAACTTTCACAATTAATCAAGATTTAAAAAGCTAATTTGATTCCATCATAACTCCCTCAATATTTACTCTTTTCCGCTCATTCAAGTTCTCAATTGAACTTTTCTTCTTTTTCTAACCTTAATAGAATTTTTTCAATTTTGAAATTCATCTACAAGAATATTTTGGGCGATGTCTTCAAGATCCATCATGTAAGTGGGTCACCTTCATTATTCTTTCAATTTTCATAAGGATTCATTCAATTTAATTTGGGTTTATTCCTTTATCCATGAGGTTCCTAATTTATTGAAACTAGGGATTATATCATAGGGTTTTATTCTGAATTTATTAAACTATTATTTAGGTTTTAGTCTTGATCTACATCCCATGTGTTGTGGCGGTGGTGCGGTGGGATTTTCTCACATAGATTCAATGGTTTTTATAATTTTTTCATTGTTTTGAATATATATGAAATCATTAGGAATTATTTTTATTTTTTTATAGTATTTTTATATTTAACTCATTTTAACATTTCTGCAATCAAATCGGTTTTATTTGTATTTGTAATGAAAATAAATTCTAAAATACATTTTTATGAGAAATTGGGGGTTTTTCAAAGAAACCATTTATTGTTAAATTTGTGGATGCACTATAATTACTTTTTTGATTTTCATGAAATGTATTGAGGATTCAAAATCATGTTTATAATGTTTATTCTATTTGGTTGTTGTGGAGAATGTTTGTCTTAATGGGGTATGTGACACATAGGGACTTTAAGTGCCTTGTTTTTTTGAAAATGTGGGATTTAAAAAGATATAACTTCTTGGTTCATATGGGGATAAACCATAACTGAATTGTTGGATTAATTGAATGGTATTGGGCTTACATTTCAGTTTTGGAGACTTTTATGGGTGCAAATGGTGTTAAAAGTGTGGATTTCAAGGAGTTTTGGGCGCAATATAATGTGAGATTTTGAGATGTTGTTTAATTGAAAATCGAAATATTTTATTGTGTGTTTTATATGGTATACAGTGTGTAAATATATTGTGTTGTAATTTTTGTGACCATTAGTAGTGTTTTTATATTAAAAGAGATTTATGTTGTATGCAGAAATTGTTTGAGCACAAATGGGGAAGCCCAGGTACCTAAGTGGGAAGATACGTACTAGTATTACTCGTGATGTGGATGGGTTTTGTCCCTATATCACAAAGAATTTTGGATAACAACCAATATAACTAAACTGTATAGATAATGATTTGAGACCACTATGTTACGGGTATGATCCACACTAGTGGCTCATCCAAGAGAACATAATTTTTCAATGGTTACTTTACACCATGGTACGAGGTACATAGGGCCCAAGACTGTCATGTTCCATGGGGTGTTCCCAATTGTGGTGCCCATTGGATTTATGGTATTTACCCTCGTATTAGGGTGTGTTTGGATTTAAATTTCAGTATCTAAAATGTATTATTTAAATTTTTTAACATTCTTAATATTTTATATTGAATACTGTTTAGAATTGAATGTGGCATTTCATGGAAATTATCATCATTTTCCCTTTCAAAATAAAACGGAAAGCTTTTCACTTAGTATTCCATACTATTTGAAATATTTGGCCGGTATCCTATTTGGATTAGGCTCACACCATACATAAATCCCTTGGTTGTATGTATACATGATAATGATTGAATCAGGTAAAGTCAAAGCCTCGGGTTAAAGCGGTTGGGATTGTTAGTCCCCTCTTATGGTGTGGTGTTGCCGAGACAACTCGGGCGTGATGACCCCTTGTCATGTGGATTCTTTGTGGATATTAATCTTATGTTGTAATTTATGTTTGGACATATTTTACAATATTTAAAACCATGTATTTAGTTATAGATTTTTATTATGTCTTGTTTGGAATGAAAATTTCAGATTCTTATTATTGATTGATTTTAATGTTTTAGGCTTTCATACTCTAGTAAATCATTCCCAAACAAAATTTATTGATAGCTAGGAACTTCGGACAATTACTGAAGATATGGAACACACATAGGGCCTTGTCATATTTTAGAATTTGTGCCATTATTAATGGCGAATATTTTTAGTTTGTGGCATATTAAATGTTAAATGATGTTTTATGATGGGAAACAAATTGGACAATAAATTCATTGAAATTATTAAAAAATAGTGAAATAAAATCTATAATTTATGTTAATGAAAATATGTGATCTTTTTATAATCTCACATCACTATCTATGAATAGTGATGTTGAAATTCAAGAGGAAAATTTGAAAATTAAAATAAGAAATACATATATTTCTAAATTTAAGAAATATATGATTTTATGTAGGTTTTACAATAAATTTGTGTTGAATCTTCGGAAAGAGTGAAATTAAATTTAACAAATTAATGAGGATGTTAAAATCGTCTATGAATTAAGCTAATAAATGTAAGGTATGCACATAGAAGATGTATGTTATTGATAATATTTTCCAATAGTGGAATAAATTTATGAACTCATGGAAAATATAATAATAACAATAATAATTTTTTATTATTTTTCATAATGAATGTTCTTCCATAAATACATTTGGATGATTTTGATTCAAATTTTAGTATATGAATATCATTCAATTCTTATTTTTGATTTATTTATGTTCTAATATATAATATTTTTTTCTATATTTTTTTGTTCATTAATAAATTAGGAACACTATATACTTTACCAATTTTTTTGTAAATAAAATAGTTGTACCAAATGGGAAAAACAAAAATCCATAAAAAAAACTGAAAAAAATATTTTTTAAGAATATGAGAGAAACAATGAAATCTACGAAGATAATGAAAGACATAAAATTATAAAATATTATAAAAGTGTGGGGTGTAATTATGTTTTATATTTCTATAATTATTATTTCTAATTAGAAGTTTTGTATTTTTATTTCCGAAAATTGTGGAATTTATGAGTTAAAACATATTATTTTGAAACATTTCGACCTTAGTTTTGGAAATCACAAAAACACTATATATATACTATAAAAACTTTTATATTTCCCTTGTTATATGAATGATCTCATAGGAATGTCATTTTTGGGATTTCTAAATATATATGTGTAGGAATATTTTTGTAATCAGATGAGTAGTTAACAAATGGATGTCTATAATATTCTAAAAGAAATTTTTTTAAAAATGGAATTTTTTTAGCATATAGGATATTCAACACTGAGTTTTAATGAAATAAAATAAAATATTAATATCAATAAATGAATGATATGATATAACCATTAAATTAGTGGGTGTGAATAGTATTAAAAGGATTATAAAAAATATAAATAATGTTATTACTCAATATGAATCTGTATTAAAATTAATAATAAATAAACACTAAACATTAATATAGATATGTCACTTGAAAAAAATAATTCATCTTAAAAAATCATCCCCTATTTCTTTTTGTGAGAAATTTTTATTATTAATTTCTGGAAACTTAAAAATGTTATTTTAGGAAATTAACATAATTTTCTGTCATTTTATTGAAATTATTTGAGGGTGAAATTTTTTTATTGTTCAAAAAACAATGATTTTCAATGAATAGTAAAAATATATATTTTTTGTAATTTTTTTAGGAAATTAAATAAATAAAATGTATCATTATTATTATAATTTGATATAAAATCAATATAAATATTATTTAGTTATGTTTATTACATTTAAATCATATTCATACAAGATTTTGTATAACAATATTTTTAGGCTTCAAAACACATTGTTTTCTGAAAATTATTATAATGTGCACAATATTTCTTCTTATTATATAATTTACATAAAACTTAATGTGGAATGATTTAAAAAATTTAGATATTAAATTTATATAAATATTAATTATTGTTCATATAATTATGATTAATTTTACTATAGTTAATATGAAATCATATTTTATTTAAAACCTCATTCAATATAAAACAATTTTTTGACAAATATTTAGGGTTTACATAGAAATTAATATTTCCTAATTTTATGAGTCAAATTTGATAAAATTAATTTAATATTTAGAATTGGAATAATTTATATAATAAAATAATGTTATTTATACATTTATGAAAATTATTGGTGAAAATTGTAATGATTATTTACGGCGGTTAAGTTAAAAAACTATTTACCGAGGGTTAAAGTTAAGGGATATTGGTTAAAAATTACCAACAGCTTGTCCAATTACTATTTATATTGCCATATATTGACCTATTATCTTTTTATACTCATATTTTTTCCATTTAGTATCCTTATGACCAAGAATGTGACATTGAATTATCGGGAAAATATGAAAATTAAAAAGTGTTCCACACACCCAAATTAGAAAAGGAAAATGCTCTCTTATCCTTTATCTAGTAAAAATACACATATTTTTAGAAAATATGTTCCCAAATAACACCATTAATTACCTCCCCAAACAATATATTCCTTTTTTTACCATAAATTTATTATAGGAATGATTTCACAAAAATACCTAATGATGTTTTCTAAATAAGAGGTAAAGTCCATAAATAGAGCATTTTATTTCAATTTTTATTCATCCTTATCCAAATATTATTAGTACATGATTATATAATTATATAATTAACATCCATATATTTTATTTTCTTATTTTTTTCATGACCTACAACTATCACCTCCTTCCTAAAATGGGTAATGAAACCCTTGATCGTGCGTACGGCGAACTATTGACGGATGAACAGATGAATGTTTTTTTCCATCATAGCTACTCATGGATGGATATAAGTGATTATTTAACTATTATATTTAATATACATGATATCATTATAATTCATTAATTATAACTTCAAAATCTTTATTTTTCATTCCATTCTGTAGGGAATAAGATAATATCATTCATGTGTATAGAAGAGTTCTGCAATGGGAAGTGACGTGATTAGTTATTTAATCACACTTTACATGGAAGGAAATAATTATTAATATTATATTTTTACATGATATTCATTTCATATTAATTAGTTTTGAAAATAAATATATCTTGTAATTCTTACATTACAATCTATTTAATAAATGCTAACATCATTTTTGTGTACGACAGACTACTAACTCACGAAATGATGTGATTGGTTTTTATTAACACAACACATGGATAGAATGTATTAGGATATTTAAATAAAGACTATGATATTAATGATATTAATATCAACAGATAATGATAAAATAACACTTACCTACATTACATTATAATGTTGGAATATTGGAATGTTACTCGTGTGTATGTATGGCCTACCATCTCCAAGATTTTAACATAGTTAATTATTATTTACTAAATTTCATTATTGAATTTTTAATTACATTTTATGTAGAGAAATTATATTTAATTATTGATTACCATTCTAGTGATGATGAATTAATAATCTATTTTTCCATTGGAAACTTTATAAAGTGATTTTGGACATGTGACCAGTTTATAGTTAAACCCTCTAACAAAAAATTAATTGGTTATGTAATTGAATAAGGCATGGTAAAAATTTAAAAAAATGGAATAATTACAATGAACGTTGTTCATAAGAATTTTAATAAATAATTTATATTTATTGTTAATCAATATAAAGAAAACATATGAAAAATTTGGCCCAAAATAAGGGATCATTCTGACCCACCAATTTCTTCAGGTTAGTTTAATTCTCTCTCTAAAAAAAATTCTCTCTCAGTAATGTTATTGAAGGATTATAAAATATATATGTATTTCTCTCACCTATATATCAAACATATTCTCACTTCCGTTTATGGGTTAATACATGTAACACTTAAGACTTTTATGAGAAATATTTTGTTTTTATGTTATATAAATCATCAAAGTAATCATTCACTACACACAACACTAGCTTGGCTTTCTTTACACGCAATCGCGACCTTCCTCGATAGCTTGCGTCGTATGCAATACGGAGTTTCACTAAACAAAGATGTGCTATTAAAATATTATTAAAATAGCCATTATGTATAGTAATACCCACTTTTTTAAATTTTTTAAATTTTATTTTTCAAAATGGACTTCATTTTTGGATTCGGAATATCGAAATTAGCCTAAGGTGAAATTTTGGTATTTTTCTGAAAACTTTCAATTTTTGATGAGTAGTGAAAACACTGGGTTACTATTTAAAAACCGACTTTTTAGTTAAATAATTATTTATTTTTTTTAAATTTATTATAGGTAACAATTGATACATAATACTTATATAATTTCAATGCAATTCATTGGAATCATTTTATAATAATTTTAGATATTATAAAATTTTATTGAACTTTTGACCATCTTTTACCCACCTCCTAGGATAATTTGCAAATTTACATAAAACATAATTTTACATCTTTTGTAAATGTAATTTCAAAAATCCAAGAGACATGATTGATGTCAATATGTAAAATGTGGTTCAATGAGATGAAAATAATTTTTGGTGAATAATAACTTTTTACTTTTATTTACCACAGTTAAAAGTAAATATGGTAATTAAGGGTACAAATGATATTATTATTACCCTAACACATGTCCTAATTCTATTGGATAAGTTAAATTCGACAAAAAAACCTTAGGAATAAAATATGACCATTTAGGCCCATATGGATTAGATTAGGACATTTAATATTAATTTATTTAAAGAAGGGTTAAAATAGTAAAAATCAAAGTTTAATAAATAAATAATTTTTAATATAGGGTTATAGATAAGATTAATTAGACTATAAATATTCATTAGAAAGAAAACAGATTTCCTACATAATGATATTTTATTTGTAATTTTTAGATATTAAATAATTTAATTTATTTATGACACAATGATGATCCAATAACTATCTTATTAATGAAATATTGACATAATTGATGTGATAAATATCCAAATAAATTTAATTTGAGACTTTTAATGAATTACAATAATTCTATAGGTTAATATGACATGTTAGTATTCATTTAATTATCTTTTTTCGAACTAATAATTCTGTTATGATTTTCACAAAAATAAATTACCAAATAGTGTCAAAATTGACATAAAATAGTTTTTAAAACATATATTATATTATTAATTGTTATTTTATTCCTAAAAATCTAAGGATCGGTCAAATGACTTATATAAGGTTATATATATTAATAATAAAATACATGGGGTTCTTTTGGTTGTTATATTATGTTTATTAACCTTATAGTGTAAGAAAACAAGAAGACACGGTAAAAGTTAAATTATCTAACTTAAAGTTAAATCTAAATGATATGGTTAAATTAGATACCTAAACTTGTCTAAATTCTATTTTATGAAAGGCTTTCGACCCATCCACACCTTAGAATCGAAATAAATAAATTTGGATCTATTAAAAACTGAATATGACTTTATAATAAAATAGTATTTTTCGTTTTTCCAAAGGTGCCCCTCTCCTCCCTTATAAAAGGGCACCTCCCCCATGTCTTCCTTACACCACTTTGAGCCTTCATGCTCGGCCAACCCCTGCCAAATTCACGTCTCCAATTCCCTAGAAACATCCTAGAGGTAATGGTCTTCTTCAAAGACCAATTTTAGTTCCCTAAAATGAGGTCTCAAAGAGGCGCTTCAAAGAAGAGGTATTGTCCGTTACCGATTCTTTAAACTTTATTTCTTCTTCCACTTCTTCTTATTTAGTTGTTTTATTATGAAGTAATATCATCAGTATCACTCATATAATGATATGTTATTATAATTATTAAACAACCCTATTTCACTATCTATCCATCCTACGGAAAATGAAATCACCGCGTGTGCATACGTACGGAATACCGTCTCCACGCCGTGGTGTAATCTATTTTCCCCCACCACCTTACATGGATGGGTATAATGGTGTAAATAATAAATATATATGATTATTTTAAATTGATAATGATTCTGAAATAGTATACATACACTCCAATACAATTCCACGATCATGGGAATGATATCGTCGCTCGTGCGTACATACGGAATACCGTCTCCACAATGTGATGTGACTCGTTCTACATGATCTTCATTGCATAATGATTGTATAAATGAATTTACTGAATAAGTATGATATATAGTACACTTATACCATTCTATAAATGAGGTTTCTATAACCTAAAGAGAAGAATAAGAATTTATTCGACAAAACACGCAAAAGAACAAAAAGTAATAAACACCCGAATAATAAATAGCAATGAATTATTACTAATAAGAAGCTAAGAATATGACCATATATGATATCATAACAATGAGTATGATTCTGGAATAATTCAATGACATTATTTTAATCATTATACAGGAGGTTCAAACACTTACGAAGCAAATCAGACCTAAGGTAAGGGACAATCTCGCAATCTCAATTTTTATCTGAGATTGTTTATACTTCAGAATTTACTGGGGAATATTTATCATCCACATCCATATTTCCTCAATATATAATATTACCCTCATAAAGTTGTTTAAATCTAATTTTACCCTTTGGTGAGTATTTAGTAAAATATATGAAAGGAATCTTTTTTCATTTTTTCATAAGAGTTACTTTTTGACTTTTCCGACATAAGTACGAGAAGAATGTTTTTTTAACTTATACGGCATGAATGGATTTTTAAAACATTATTTCCAAGAAGATTCCTTTACAAATTTTCGTGTTTATTTTTAATCAACTTTATTTAGTTAAAAATTCAATGACATGTTAAGAAAGGAAAAATGTTTTTGAAGTAGAAATGATATTTTCCTCAAAAATGGAGTTCAAGTGTTTTATCAAAATTATTTTCTATCAAAGATAATATAGGGATATGTTTCTATCCCTATTATTACATTTATTTGATTATGTTGTGATGGAATTATTTTTATGAATTCCTATATCTTATATGAATTGTTTTATGACGTCACAATGTTTAAGAATCCCATTTTTATTCCATGGGTTATGCCATGATGTATGATTTTTTTGATTTTGTGGCACACATAAGAATGGTATCATTATGAGATGGTTAGGACCTATATATTCCTCCAATTCATTGGGTAAAGATTTATATCTCATGAGATAGACATGGATGGAACGGTAGGTTAAACCGGTTCAGTGATACATGACTGAAACGAACAGGGAACTCAGTTCAGAAATGGACTTTGTCTGCTAAGATAGTCTTGGCAATGAGTCTTGACTAATAAGAAATGATTCTCTATGATTATGTGTTTATGCCACAATGTTTCATGTTTTAAGTTATGATTGTTGGTATTACATTTCACTACTATGATTTATCCCATGTTATAAAATTATGATCTCTTTTGTAGGTTAAGATTTCCAAAATGATATGTTCTTATGAAAATGATGTGATTGATATTTCTTTTGTTTACCCTTACTGAGCATTTGAGCTCACCCTTTTTGTATGTTTTCCTTTACCCATGTCAATAAGAAGGATATTAAGTAAGATATTCCAAAAGGGGACTATAGATATGATAAAATAAATGGGAGACAACGTAGATGATTTATGAACCAGTTGTTTATGTTTCCCAGTTTCTAAAGACACTATACCTATACCGTCCTTTCATGGTCTTGTTATATGTTGAAATATGTGTACTCCAGTTTTAATGTATTAACAATTTATGTAATGTATGGGTTGTTATAGTTAGTATCAGAGGAAAGGTATAGTCATCCTTTGGAAACTAGGATGTGAAAGCCTTAGTAAAAACACTAAGGATAAATCTAAGTATAGAACACGATCTTAGTGTTTTAAAAATTTCCATGAGCAACCTATGATAAGACCTTAAGTGTGAAATTCTATTCTTGATTATGTGGTTTTCCTATTATAATAAGTGTTCCTCGCACTATTCTTCTTGGTTTTAGTCAATGGAAGGAACCCGAAAGAACCGTGTTAATGCGGAATGCGACAGGAAATGCAATGATTGTCCCCCTGAGCAACCAAACATTATGGAAGCTGGAATGAAAAATCTTGTAGCCATGCTCACACAACATTCTTATGTTATGAATCATGCAGGACTTCTGAACGAGCAAAGGAAGTAGAAAAATTCTATTGAATCCTTCATGAGGCAGCATCCACCATCATTCAATGGGTCTTCTGATCCATTATTTGCTGAACAATGGATCAGTACTACTTAAAAGATATTTTCAGTTCTTCAATGTTCTGAACATGATAAAGTCATCTTAGAAGTTTATCGTTTGAAGGTGAATCTGATCAGTGGTGGAATCTTATCAAGAATATGAGGCAAAGGGATGAAATTGAGTCCATGGAATGGGACGAGTTCAAGACCTTATTTTTCAATAAGTACTTCCCTCATATTCTCCGAACAAAGATGGATAAGGTGTTTCTTGAACTAAAGAAAAAGGATGATGAATCTGTTGGTACCTACGAAGAAAATTTTACAAGACTTGCAAGGTACGCTTCTGGTATTATTATCCAACCTGAGAATAAGATCGATCGATTCTTTAGTGGCTTAAAACCAAGTCTTCTAAGGGAATTATCCATAAGGGACTTCAATAGCTACGAGGAAATCGTTCGACGTGCTCTCAAAGTTGAGATGGAGATTGGAGTAACCCATCAGTCATAGGGGTTTGATAAAAAGAGGAAAATGGAATTGAAAGGAATATCTAAAGAGCACACTAAAAAGAAGATAATTTTTCCCTTATGCTCAAAGTGTGGAAAGAAACATGGAGGGAGTTGTCTTAAAGGGACAAGTAAATGTTTCAAATATGGAAAGGAAGGTCATCAGGCATTTGAATTCCGCAATGATGGGAAGAAGATGTCTAGTGATGTGAACAATGAAAAGTCTACACAGAGTGCACCTCCTACACTTAAATGTTACAAGTTCAAGGAAATGGTTCATTATTCTAATCAATGCCCTAATCCTAGGGTTGTTGATGATGATCGATGCCAACAAACTCTTAATGATAAATACAATGGAATGTCACATGCAATTTCTATCAGTGATGTGGAGTATGATAATGAAGTGGTGAAAGGTACACTTACCATCCAATCTAAAGTAGAAAATGTTTCATTTGATTCTAGATCCTCCCAGTCTTTTATTTTTGAATAAGTTTCTAAGGTTTTCACCATATTACATCAACAATTCGATGTTACGTTAGCTGTGACAACCCCTAATGGCACAATAGTTGCATCAAAAGTTTATAATTCTTCTCCGATTGAAGTTTGTGGGAATGTGCTTCCTGCAAATCTTGTGATCCTTCCTACAGTGGAATTTGATGTGATTTTTGGCATGGATTTGATATCTCTATATGGAACTCATATCAATTTCCAAAGAAGAGAAGTCACATTTCATATTCCATATAAATCTATGATCGTCTATCAATGAAAGGATGAACATAAACTTCCAGTGGAAATTTCTCCCATCCTATGGGTATTGATTCCACTAAATGAAGGTTATTTATCTGAAATGGTTGGTGAGAAACTCAAGATTATGAATATTCCCATTGTACGAGAGTTTGACGATGTCTTTCTAGGGGAATTTCTGGGTCTTCCACCAAATCGTGAAGTTGAGTTTTCAATAGAACTCTTTTCGGGTGCTTTGCCTATTTCAAAGACATCTTATAGAATTTCCCCAATTGAGTTGCTGGAATTGAAGAAGCAACTCCAAGAGAAACTTGATAAAGGATTCATACGCCCTAGTGCGTCACCTTGGGGAGCAACTGTTCTGTTTGTTAAGAAGAAATATGGATTAACGAGACTCTGCATTGATTATTGAGAACTTAATAAGGTCACTATCAAGAAAAAATATCCTCTCCTGTGAATTGATGACTTATTTGACCAACTATGTGGGGCTCAATACTTTTCCAAGATTGATCTTCATTCAGGTTATCATCAATTAAGTGTCAAAAGGGAGGATGTACCAAATACGGCTTTCTGTACAAGTTTTGGACACTATGAATTTATAGTGATGCCATTTGGACTTACTAATGCCCCTTCTATCATCATGGATCTGATGAATAGAGTCTTTAGAGACTATATTGATCAGTTTTTGGTCACATTTATAGACGATATTCTTGTCTATTCACATATCAAGGAACAACATAAAGATCACTTGTGAATTATATTGAAGAACCTGAGAAAGGAGAAGCTTTATGCCAAATTTACCATGTGTGAATTTTGGCTTTAAAAAGTTGCATTTTTGGGTCACATAATCTCAAAAGAGGGGATATCTATGGATCCAGCAAAAATAACGGTTATCAAAAGATGGTCGAGACCAACAACAGTAACTGAGATCCGATGTTTTCTTGGTTTGGCTAGATATTATCGACGTTTTGTGAATGATTTTTCACGATTATCTAATCCACTCACCATGTTGACTCGAAAAGAAGTTAATTTCATGTGGATGGAGGAATGTGAAGAGAATTTCAAGGAGTTGAAAATAAGGTCATCCAGTGCACCTGTGCTCACACTTCCTTGTAGTGTAGAATGGGTTGTGATCTACAGTGATGCATCCAAGAAGGGATTGGGGTGTGTTCTCATGAAAAATGATACGGCGATAGCTTATGCCTCACGATAGTTGAAAATCCATGAGCAAAATTACCCAACTCATGATTTGGAGTTACCTGTGGTAATCTTTGCATTAATGATTTGGAGGAATTATCTATATGGAAAAATTTGTGATATTTATACTGATCATAAAAGTTTAAAGTATATTTTCACAAAAAAGGAGATGAATATGTGCCAAAGATGATGGTTGGAGCTTATTAAGTATTACGACTGCTCAATTCATTACCACCCTGGGAAAGCACACAAGGTGGAAGATGCATTAGGTCGACAAGACCATGCTAGCTTATCCATTATGAGGATCACAAAAGATCCAATATTTATGGATTTAGAAAGTATGGATCTTGGAATTATAATGAAAGAGGAAAAGAGTATCTTTCTCAAATGAATGTTCAACCATCTATACATGTGAATATTAAAGAAGCACAGAAAGAAGATTTAGAGTTACAAAAGAAGGTGAGAAATGTTCCCAAATTCATCCTTGATTATGATGGGATAATAAAGTTCAGGAATAGGGTTTGTCTTCCTCCCATCACCAAATTAAAGAAGGAGCTGCTAGATGAGGCTCATAGTTCTTCATTCTCTATTCATCCTGGAAGCACAAAGATGTATAGGGACCTGAAAGAGTACTTATGGTGGGATGGCATTAAAAGAGATGTAGTTGAATATGTCTCTCGATGCTTGGTTTGTCAGCAAGTTAAAGATGAGAGACAAAAGTCTAAGGGGATGTTACAACTATTACCCATACCCGAATGAGAATGGGAAAACATCACTATAGACTTTGTCACTGGACTTCCAAAAACATCCATAGGAAATAATGTTATCTGGGTCATAGTTGATCATCTTACAAAGTCTGCAAACTTCATTGCTATTAGAGAGGAGTTCTCTCTAGATCAGCTTTCCAGGATATATGTAAAGGAAGTGGTAAGATTGCATGGAGTACCAATTTCCATTATATTTGATCAAGATCCGAGATTTACCTCGATGTTCTGGCGAAGTCTTCAGCATACTCTGGATACAGAGTTGAGTTTTGGCACTTCTTATCATCCTCAGACAGACAGTCAGTCTGAGAAGACAATTCAAACTCTAGAAGATATGTTGAGAGCTTGCTCTATGGATTTCAAAGGTGTTTTGGATCAACACCTATCTTTGGTTGAATGTTCTTATAATAATATCTCTCACTCCAGTATTTAGATGGATTATTATGAAGCTCTCTATGGAAATAAATGTAGGACTCCCACTTATTGGGATGAAGTTGGGGAAAAAAAGCTATTAGGACCTGATCTTGTTGATGAGATGGCAGAAAAGGTCAGATCTATTCGAAAACACATTAGAGCTACTCAGAGTCGACAAATAATTTATGCCAACAACTGAAGAAAAGACCTAGAGTTTGAAGTGGGTGATAAAGTATTCTTACAAATATCTCCTTCGAAGAGAGTAATGAGATTTGGAATGAAGGGAAAGTTGAGCCCTAGATATATCAATCCTTTCGAAATACTGGATCGTGTTCGGAAGGTAGCGTAACGATTGGTGCTTCCACTGAATCTCTCACAAGTTCACGATGTGTTCCATGTATCTCTCCTAATAAAGTACATACATGATCCTTCACATGTACTCAGCTCAGAAGTTGTACCGCTGGAGCAAGAACTTTCTTATGAAGAACAGCCGATAGAGATTCTGGATCGTAGCGAAAAAGTCCCATGGAACAAGACCACTAACTTGGTGAAAGTTTTATGGACGAACCACCAATTAGAAGAAGCTACATGGGAGCTTGAGGATATGATGAGGTAAAGTTATCCCCATCTGTTTGTTACAAAGTGACAAATTTCGAGGGCGAAATTCATTTTAAGGGGGGTAGAATGTAACACATGAGACTTTTATGAGAAATATTTTGCTCTCATGTTATATAAATCATCAAAGTAATCTTTCACTACACACGACACTAGCTTGGATTACTTTACACGCAATCTCGACCTTCCTCGATAGCTTGCGTCGTACGCAATACCGATTTTTACTAAACAATGATATGCTATTAAAATATTATTAAAACTAGCCGTTATGAATAGTAATACCCACTTTTTGAAATTTTGTAAATTCTATTTTTCAAAATGGACTTCATTTTTGGATTCAGAATATCGAAATTATCCTAGGGTGAAATTTTGGTATTTTTCTAAAAACATTCAATTTTCGATGAATAGTGAAAACACTAGGTTACTATTTAAAAACCGACTTTTTATTTAAATAGTTATTTATTTTTTTTAAAATTTATTTTAGGAAAAAATTCATACATAATACCTATATAAGTTCAATGCAATTCATTGGAGTCTTATATAATAATTTTAGATATATAAACATTTTATTGAACTTTTGACCGTCTTTTACCCACCTCCTAGGAGAATTTGCAAATTTACATAAAACATAAATTTACCGCTTTTTTGAATGGAATTTCAAAAATCCGAGAGACACGGTTGATCTTAGTAAGTAAAATGTGGTTCAATGAGATGAAAAAATTTTCAGTGAATAGTAAATTTTACTTTTATTTACCACGGTTAAAAGTAAATAGGGTAATTAAGGGTAAAAATGATATTATTATTACACTAACACATGTCCTAATTATATTGTATAAGTTTAATTAGACCAAAAACAACGTTAGGAATAATATATGACCATTTAGGCCCACTTGGATTAGATTAGGACATTTAATATTAATTTATTTAAAGAAGTGATAAAATTGTTAAAATCAAAGTTTAATAACTAAATCATTTTTAATATAGGGTTATACATAATATAAATTCAACTATAAATATTAATTAGAAAGATAAGTATATTTCATACATAATTATTTTTTATTTTTATTTTTTGACATTAAATAATTTAATGTATTTATGACACAAACTTGATATAGTAATTATCTTATTAATGAAATATTGACATAATTGATGTTATAAATACCCAAATAAATGTAATTTGATACTTTTTATAAATTAAAATAATTTTCTAGGTTAATATGACATGTTAGTGTTGATTTAATTATCTTTTTTAGAACTAATATTTCTGTTATGATTTGCACAAAAATCAATTACCAAATAGTGTCAAAATTGACAAAATATAGTTTTTAAAACAAATATTATATAATTAATTTTTATTTTATTCCTAAAAATCTAAGGTTCAGAAAAATGACTTATATAAGGTTATATATATTTATAATAAATAACTTAGGGTTCTTTTGGCTTGTTATAGTATGTTTATTAACCTTATAGTGTAAGAAAAAAGAAAACACGACAAATCATAAATTATCCAACTTAAAGTTAAATCTAAATGATAAGATACAAATAGGTACCTAAACTTGTCTAAATTATATTGGATGAGAGGATTTCGACCCATACCCACCTTATCTTCGAAATAAATCATGTTGGAGCTATTAATATCCGAATATGACTTTATAATAAAATAATATTTTTTGTTTTTCCAAATGTGCCCCTCTCCTCCCTTATAAAAGGGAACCTCCTCCCTCTCTTCCTCACACCACATTGAGCTTTCAAGCTCGGCCAACCCCTGATAAATTCTCTTCTCCACTTCCCTAGAAACATCTTAGAGGCCCTGGTCTTCTTCAAAGATCAATTTTAGTGCCCTAAAAGGAGGTCTCAAAGAGGCGCTTCAAAGAAGACGTAATGTCCGTTACCGATTCTTTCAACTTTATTTCTTCTTCCACTTCTTCATCTTTAGTTGTTTCATTATGAAGTAATAACATCAGTATCAATCATATATGGATATGTTATTATATGTATGAAACAACCCTATTTCACAATCTATCCATCCTACGGAAAACGAAATCACCGCGCATGCGTACGTACGAAATATCGTCTACATGCTGTGGTGTAATCTATTTTCCACCACCACCTTACTTGGATGGGTATAATGGTGTAAATAATAATTATATATGATTATTTTAAAGTGATATTTATTCTGAAATAGTATACATACACTCCAATACAATTCCACGATCATGAGAATGATATCATCGCTCGTGCGTACGTACGGAATACCATCTCCACGATGTGATGCGACTCGTTCTACATGATATTCATTGCATAATGATTATATAAATGAATTTAATGAATATATATGATATATAGTAAACTAATAACATTATGTAAATGAGGTATCTATAACATAATGATAAGAATAAGAATTTATTCGACAAAACACGCATAAGAACAAAAAGTAATAAACACCCGAGTAACAAGTAGCAATGAAATATTACTAATAATAAGCTATGAATATGACCATATATGATATCATAACAGTGATTATGATTCTGGAATAATTCAATGACATTATTTAAATCATTATACAGTAGTTTTGGACACTTACGAAGAAAATCGGACCTAAGGTAAGGGACAATCTCACAATGTCAATTTTTATCTGAGATTGTTTATACTTCAGAATTTACTGGGGAATATTTATCATCCACATCCATGTTTCCTCAATATGTAATATTATCCTAATAAAATTGTTTAAATCCAATTTTACCCTTCGGTGAGTTTTTAGTAAATGATATTAAAGTATTCTTTTGTCGTTTTTTCGTACGAGGTACTTTTTGACGTTTCCAACATAAGTACGAGAAGAATGTTTTTTTAACTTATACGACATGAATGGATTTTTAAAATAATATTTCCAAGAAGCTTCCTTAACAAGTTTTCAATTTTATTTTTAATCAACTTATTTTATTTTAAAATTGTATGACATGTTATAAAAGGAAAAATGTTTTTGAAGTAGAAAGGATGTTTTGTTCAAGAATGGAGTTCAAGTGTTTTATCAAAATTATATTCCATCTAAGATAATATAGGGTTCTGTTTCCATCCCTATTATTACATTTATTTGATTATGTTGTGATGGAATTATTTTTATGAATTCCTTTATCTTATATGATTTGTTTTATGATGTCACGATGTTTAAGAATCCAATTTTTATTACATGGGTTATGCAATGATGTATGATTTTTTTGATTTTGTGGCACACATAAGAATGGTATCATTATGAGATGGGTGGGACCTATATCTCCCTCCAATGCATTGGGTAAAGATTTATATCTCATGAGATAGAAATCGCTAGAACGGCAGGTTAAACTGGTTCAGTGATACAGGACTGAAACGAGGAGTGAACTCGGTTTAGAAATGGACTTTGTCCACTAAGATAGTCTTAGAAATGAGTCATGACTAATAAGAAATGATTCTCTATGATTATGTGTGTATGCCACAAATTTTCATGTTTTATGTTATGATTATTGGTATTACATTTCACTACTATGATTTATCCCATGTTATGAAATTATGATCTCTTATGCAGATTAAGATTTCAAAAATGATATGTTCCTATGAATATGATGTGATTTCTATTTCTTTTGTTTACCATTACTAAGAATTTGAGCAAACCCTTTTTTTATTTTTTCTTTTCCCCAGGTCAGGAAGAAGGATATTATGTATGATATGCTAAAAAGAAACTATAGATATGATGAAATAAATGGGAGACAACATAGATGATTTATGAACCAGTTGTTTATGTTTCATAGTTTCTAAAGACACTTTACCTCTACGGTCCATTCATGGTCTTATTATATGTTGTAATAAGTGTACTCCAATTTTGAAGTATTAACAATGTATGTAAAGTATGGGTCATTATAATACATACCTTATGACTATCTTTAAAATTCCTTCTCCAGGGAACAACATTTTATTATATTATGAGATATGATTTTGAAACCCATTTATTTCCAAGGGTAATTCTTATGTTTATCTATTTTGATTTATTCATTATGTATAACACATATAAATTTACAATAAATAAATGTGACATGTGTTCCTAGAATTATAAAACATTTTAGGTCATTGTTTAATGTTTTAATCTCATAATATATCATATAAAGGATTAGGGAGTGACCTAATCAATTTTGGGACTCTATCCAACATGTGATGTTTCCATGAAGTTTTTACATTACATTTTTATATCATGTTTTATGTCATTTTCACATTGCCACGATTCAATGTTCTTGTGATTCTATGTTCTTTATATTATTTTCCCATTGGATTCATATCATCCTTCTTTATGATATCATGTTATAACTTTTAACCACATTTTATTATTATTTATCATGTTTATTTCCATTGTGGGTTTTTTGATCACCCCATTACAGCAATAATTCTCTACAAAAAATCGTATAGTTTTGGGAGCTCTAATGGGTTTAGGTTCTCACTATGGAATATAATATAATTATTCAATGTTTTAGTATCCTTTAATATATATAAAACCTAGGATTCCAAATATACTAGGGAATTATGATCCTTATATTTTAGTTATTGGAAATTTATATTTAAGAATCATGTAATAATATCTGTCAAAATAATTGGATTCAGAATGTCGGTAATAGATGAAATTTTTAGTTAACCATTGGAAAATTCAATGAGAAATACTTAATGAGAACGATAAGGATAAGTCTAAGTATATGACTAATAATATGACTACGAATATAAAAATACCCCACAATCTTGGAGAAGTATAATGTGAGTGGTTTATGAGAAATAAAATCTCTATCTGGATACTAAAAGCAGACATTGTTCTGTATCTGATGTACTTGGAGAAAATTACTCTGAAAAAGGTATTTGGTTCTTGATTTTTACTTTTCTGTAGTACATTAATCTGTGACTTACATTGAACTTGTTTTGATACTCATGGAAAATAAGTTTTGGAAATTCCAAAACACTTTAGGATCCATTATGAATGGAAAAATTTAAATCAGATTTTATATTAGTCAATATATGTTGGATAACATTAGTTAAATCTTTATAGTTCATATATAATGGAATATAATTTATTTATGGGATATCCCTTAAATGTTGATAGATTATATTATTTTTTTAATTTTTAAAAAATAATATACCATATTTGACTTTTTATTTCATTCAAATAGTAGGAAATAAGGGAAATGAATTCAACAACCATTTTCAGGGGCACTGTGATGAATACTCAATTTAAATTCCCATCCCGATGGAAGTATGATTTAGGAAATTCATGAAAATTCATTCTTATCTAACTCATGTTTTGTACACAAAAATTAATCAGGTGGAATTCTAGAATGTCCTCATGAAAGAAAATGTTTCAATTGAGTCCATTATGTGGTATAAGTATCCAAAGTATAATGTATCATTTGATACACTAATTGATCAATAATAGATCAACTCCATTGAAAATATCATCCTAATACTTCATTACTATAATGAAGTGATGGTTTTGTTGACTATTTATGGTATGGATGTAGAAGCTAACCAATGATAGATATTGATAAAAAATAAAAAACATCAAGAAGTTATCAAAAATCTGGAGTGGATAGAATTCCATAAAATGATTTTTTAAAACTATTCTTTCTCACTCTCTGATATAAAAGTAATATTAAATTATGTAGACTTCGAGAAATGTAACATCTCAAGCTTCTATGGTACGCTCCTCTTTGAATAATAGAGCAGCGTGTGTTGTACGCAACCTCGAGTTCTAACACACCGCGACTAATCAAAGTAGTCGTTATGAATAGTAATACCCACTTTTTAAAATTATAGAAATTTTATATTTCAAAATGGAATTCATTTTTGTATTCCTAATATTGAAATTAGCCTATGTTGAATTTTTTGTAATTTTCTGAGAACTTCCAAATTTTTATGAATAGTGAAAAATACTTAAAACATCTTTTTTAATCAAAATAATTTATAGTGATAAGTTATACTATTGAGTGGTTTTAAAGTATAATTAGAATATATTTTTACCATTTTATCCAATGGTGTTCATTAGAATTAATTTCACTTTGAAATTGGACATAAACAATTGTCAATCTTTTCATATATATTGTTTCTTAAAAACACGCTATTTGTTGTGACAGCGGGAATTAATTATAAAATTAATTAATGCAACTTATATGTTTGCAATTTCATAAAATAGACATCATTTTTGAATTCGGAATATCAATTATAGCTTAGGGTGAAATTTTGTCATTGTTCTGAAAAACATCAATTTTTGATGAATAGTGAAACCACTAAGTGGTAGTTAAAAAACTGATTTTTCGTTTAAATGAAATATTACCACCTCTGTGATTTGATTTTCAAAAAAACGACATACATGGTTGTCCTTAAGAAGTAAAATGTGGTTCAATGAGATTAAAATAATTTTTTTGGTGAATATTAACTTTTAAGTTCTTAATCGCGATTAGAGGTAATTAGAGTAGTTTAAGGTAAAAATAATGTTTTAATAATATGAGATGAGCTTGGCACATGTCCTACCCTCATTGGATGTTCCATGGCCGACCAAGAAAATCCATGGGTCAACTTGGGGACCCCATGGAGCCACTTTAGTTGTAAAATGACATAAATACCTTTTATTTAATGTTAAAGTAAAAAATGACACAAACATGAAATGTTTTACTAAAACAATTTTTACATGGGGTTATACAAGTCATATATTTGACTATAAATTGTCATTGGAAAGATAAAAAGATTTCCTAAATCATAGTAGTTTTTTTATAATTTGTGGACATTAAATAAATTAAATTATTTATGACACCATGATGATGCAGCGATTACCTCATTAATTAAGGATTTAAATAAAATGAAAAGATAATGTAAAATAAAAGGCTTACACTTGTCAAAAACCCATTGGATGAGTATATTTAGAACCCTTATCACCTTATCCTTGAATTATATATGTGTGGAACCTTTGAAATCCGAAAATCATTGTATAATAATGTAACATTTCCTTACTTTCGAAGAGTACCCCTCCTGTCCTCTTATAAAAGGCCCCCACCTCTACCACCTCATTCACACATTCAATCCATTTGGATCGGCCAACCTCTGCCCATATACTCTACCAACTTCCCTCCCGTACTCCTAGAATCCTCACTTTGGGCAGAATTCTTCCCAAGTAAGCCTTTGGCTCAAATCAAAAAGAGTTACCCGATTTGAAGGTAATGTCTTCTCTATTGTTGTTTTGTTTTATTTTTCTTCTCCATCCCCTTAAACTAATTTAATTCCATTATTTTGTAACAACACCAGTATATAAAATATATAAGGATGTTTTTATGATATGTATTTGGTTTACACTTACACACACCTTCATCTAATGGTTAAAGAACATACTGTTTCTGTGGGTGGCGAAATACTGCCTCACGAAACGATGATTGTTCAGTATTCTTTTAACACCTCTAATGGTGTCCATTTTGATGACAATATTTTCATATATGATATATATATTATGTTTATTTTTTCCTTATGCTTATGTATTTATCATTTGTGGCATACTTTATGATTTCCATTATTGGTAAACGCGATAATTTCATTTTAGGAAGTGCGGACTACCGCCCCCTCAAAGTGATTTGAATCATTAATGACATATGTGGGATGTATAAAGGATGGAGTAAATGGTATTATATGCGATATTATACTGGAATTATATTATACATTTATATCATTATGATTTCATTCCATTAAATACGAAATAGAAATAAAAGTAGCATTCATGCGTACGTACGGCTTACCGTCTCCATGAACGGTGCATTTCATTTATTACCTCTAAATGTTACGTAATATTATGAATGAATGTATATAATAGATATATATAATATATATGACATATAAATAATGAATATAATTCTGGAGATAATGGATATTCTACCACATAAACAACTTGTAAATATAAGAAGTTTATTGTTGACTCAAGTACCAAAGATCGACAAAACGACCGTTATTAACTTAAATAATTACATAATTTTCATAACATGGTAATAAGTGATATAAATGAAATAAAAAACTTGAAAAAGGTTCTTATGAAATTATAAATTAACTCTAGTTTATTATTCATGAGGTTAAACAACGGTCAATTCAAGACAGGACGCAAGGTAAGGGAATTTCTTAACCCAACTTCCATTCTTTGGGTTAATCTCCTACTTTCAAATTATGTCATGATATTATTATGTCTTATTTTGTATTTTTACATTATTTATGTGTACCTATAGTGAATACACATAATAGATCTATTTTATTTTAAAAATGATATTTTTAAGGACTTCTTCTCAATCTCCTTTCATTGAAGCATATTTGGTTTTATATACAACTTTCTTTTATACGGTGTATAAACCCCTTTGACTTTTACGTTTATTCAAAAAGAATCTTTTTTATACGAAGTGTTTTACTAAACGACAAAAAGGGAATGTTTTTCTTTCCGTACATATGTGGTGACAATGACTTCTCCGCCGCCATGACCATTATTTGAGTTTCGGCTTCCTCTACAAGCCATCACTTTTTTTAAAGAAAAATAAATACAAAGTTTTAACTTTCTTTTATTTTGGTATTGAAAATGGTTTTGAAAGCGTTATTATTATATCAGTGTGTTGTATTGATATCTTGTGATTGAAATGTGGAAATGTTATGTTTCCTTTATGCATGTTTTATGTGATACGATTATGTTATGGTTTATGAGATGTTTAAACCTATTCATATGAGGAATGCATTGGACTTAATAAGTGACGGGTGGAGCCCACTATAGCTCCTCAATGCATCGGTAGGTCTCATGAGACAAACTAGTGTCTTGGAACAAGGCCTTGACAAAATCTTATTTGTGGTCTTGGCACGAGGCCTTGGCTACGTGGTTATGATAGTCTAGCATTATGCATTCCATCATTATGAAAGTGGTTATTGATATTTCATGTGAGTATTCGACTAGTATAATATCCATGTGAGTAAGTAAATGGAATTATTTAATTTTATTTTTGCCAAATTATGCTGATGTTCAAGTTTAAAAAGGATTTTGATTTAGTTATACATTGCCTTAAATTTTAATGTTTATTTATGAAAGTTTCCGCAATATTGTTTTCCTTACTGGGCATCTGAGCTCACCCCTTTCAATGTTTTAATATTTTCTTGGATGTGAAGAAGTATTTTATGAATGACCTGTAGGGATAGTCATAAGAGGATATGAGTGTGGACTATGGAGACTTTGTTATTGTAGTTTTTCACATTATGATGTAATGTAATGTTTACAAATGTATCTAGTGTTTCCAAGGCTACTAAACTAATCGGTCTTTCGAGACATGATATTTTGTGATCATGCCAATACTACGAGATAATGCACTGACTCTGGGTAGCTGGGGTCGGGGCGTTACAGTTGGTATCAGAGGCAGTTTAGTACTAACCTTGGAAGCTAGATTTAGATAAACTCTAATTAGAGCACATAGACCAAAGATAGACTTCAAGGATTAGTATAGAAGAGCTTCCTAGAATTTTGGTATTATAGAGATGTTGTGAGTTTTCTGAGCAATACATCCCTATCTGGATACGAGCAGGTAGAGGCGGCTCTGGCACAGATGTAACTAGGGGTAAAACCTGAAAACACCGCTTTGAGCTAGACTCAAATGGTAACTGGTGCACGACAATGGGCCTTGCTGCACTCTTGGTTACGACACTCCTGGGGGATTTTCTTAGGATAATTCTCATTTTCTTTACAAACCATTATGTAGGGTTTATGAGTATATACTTCCTCAAAGAAAACATTTTTATGATTATGGATTATATCCATAAAAAGTTCAATTAGTGTTAAGTGTTTTACAAGTATGTAATTATGTATTTTAATTCATAAACTAATCTAGTTTATGCCATTGTTTAGAAATGGAGCCTAGTGGAAGGAATGGAAATCGTATCAATGCTCGCACTCCATGTAGGGATTTCCCTCCTACTCAAGATAATTATTGTGGATTTGGAGACACAACTGGTGCTGATCAACTTATTACCATACTGGGACAACTCACTCAGGTTATGAATAATAACCTTACTCGTATGGAGCACCCTGATCCGCAATGTGGAGGATCAATGTTAGACCACTTCATGAGGCAACAACCGCCAACATTTAATGGGGGTACAAATCCATTAGTAGCTGAGCAATGGGTAAAATCCATAGAGAAAATATTCAATGCCTTGGGGAGTAGCGAAAGGGAGAAGGTTATCATGGCAGTTTACTGCCTCACTGGAGATGCCGATCAATGGTGGTCATTGATTCAAAATACAAAGGAAGATAAAGAAGTATCAAGTATGGAATGGAGAGAGTTCAAAGATATTTTCATAGAAAAATACTTTCCACATGACCATCGAGCAGATATGGAAAGGCAATTTCTGAGTCTGAGGAAGAAGGAGGATGAGAATGTCGCAAAGTATGAGGCTAACTTTACAAGGTTAGCGAGGCATGCTGCTGATTATATACGTAACCCGAGAAGTATGATTGATCGTTTCTTTTATGGGTTAAAACCATTTCTCCGTCGAGCTTTAGTATCATAATCCTTCTCATCGTATGAAGATATTGTCTCGTGTGCTATCAAGACAGAAAAGGAATTCTCTAAATCTTATGACAATAAAGTAAAGCTAGAGAAGAAGAGAACGGTGGAACAAGAGATAGATAAATGGAAAAATGGAAAGAAAGATTTTCCAGTATGTGATAATTGTGGGAAGAATCACCCTGGTACTTGCCTAAAAGGAATGGGAGTTTGTTATAAATGTGAAGAAAAAGGTCACCAGGCGCGTGATTGCAAGGGAAAGAAAGAGGCTATCAATGTTGAATGCTACAATTTGTGTGAAATGGGGCATTACGCAAATGAATGTCCTAAACGTCAGGGAAACTTAACTCAGAAAAGGCCAAGGGATCAAGGCCAATCTTATGTTGTGACTACAGTTGAAGCGGAATAATTAATGTATTGGTGCTTTTGGACTCATGGATTACATTCTGGTTATTAGAATAATGTGATATATATATAAGGATTGTACTGCAGTACTTATTGTTTTCACTAAGGTTTTAATATGATGAAGGTTATCATATTTTTATTATGTGACAATAAGAGGAACTTTACTTTGTTTGTGGAATCTAATGTTACAATTGATTTTGGAATTAAGAGACCTTTTAGAGAAAGTTTGGACAGAGGTATTTTGGATAACTATAAAGGTTGGGATGGATTAAGTTGAATTTTGAATAGTATTTTTTAAGGTTAAAACATGTCTGAAGATTATTTTTGGAATAGTATAATACTATATTTTTAGGAAAATGACAACCTGCAGGGTGGGGCATAACCCGTCGCGTCGGACAAAGCTGCAGGAATCGAACCCACAACCATAGTGCGACAAGCCTTTATTACCTACCACTAGCCTACAGGAAGTCCCTAGTTATTACAAAATAGTTCACTAATCTAAATGGTATGTGTTAATATTTTTAACCTTGTACGATTAGGATAAATATAATATTTTGGAGTTCTATTATCTTTTTGAGTGAAAGATGGGTTTGTGGTAAAAATTTATTAAAGAATGAAAGTCTACATAACAAGTATTTATTTTCCCTTACATTCTTAGTAAATCTCCTAAATAAATTCCTCAACTTTATAAAAGGTAACATAAAACAAAAACGTTGCTGGTTAACTTTTCCAACTGGGGATTCAATGACTATTTAACCAATCACAAGTTTGTGATTTTCTTATTGTTAACTTTCTCCTAATCCAGTTTTCTACAACTCTCCATCAGACCTTGATGGTTTGTTTTTCTTCCATATCCATATTTTCATATATTCCTAGTATGGGCTATCTCGGGTGACCTTTTTACTTCTCTTTCTTTCTTTTCATTTAATATTTTTATTAACCTTATTTCTGATGTGGTTTTTCCACAAAGGTATTTTCTATTTTCAACCTTTTATTTTCCAAGAAAAATTTCAAATTTTGAGGACGCAATTTATTGAAGGTGGGGAGAATGTAACACCCCAATCTTCCATGGTACGCCCCGCTTTGAATAATAGAGCAGCGTGCGTTGTACGCAACCTCGAGTTCTAACACACCGCGACTAATCAAAGTAGTCATTATGAATAGTAATACCCACTTTTTAAAATTATATAAATTTTATATTTCAAAATGGAATTCATTTTTGTATTCCAAATATTGAAATTATCCTATATTGAATTTTTTGTAATTTTCTGAGAACATCCAAATTTTTATGAATAGTGAGAAATACTTAAAACAACTTTTTTAATCAAAATAATTTATAGTGATAAGTTATACTATTGAGTGGTTTTAAAGTATAATTAGAATATATTTTTACCATTTTATCCAATGGTGTTCATTAGAATTAATTTTACTTTGAAATTGGACATAAACAATTGTTAATCTTTTCATATATATTGTTTCTTAAAAACACGCTATTTGTTGTGACAGCGAAAATTAATTATAAAATTAATTAATGCAACTTATATGTTTGCAATTTCATAAAATAGACATCATTTTTGAATTCGGAATATCAATTATAGCTTAGGGTGAAATTTTGGCATTGTTCTGAAAAACTTCAATTTTTGATGAATAGTGAAACCAATAAGTGGTAGTTAAAAAACTGATTTTTCGTTTAAATGAAATATTTCCAATTCTGTGATTTGATTTTCAAAAATCCGATATACATGGTTTTCATTAATAAGTAAAATGTTGTTCAAGGAGATTAAAATAATTTTTTGGTGAATAGTAACTTTTAAGTTCTTAATCGCGATTAGAGGTAATTAGTGTAGTTTAAGGTAAAAATAATGTTTTAATAATATGAGATGAGCTTGACACATGTCCTAACCTCATTGGATGTGCCATGGAAGACCAAGAAAATCCATGGGTCAACTTGGGGATCCCATGGAGCCACTTTAGTTGGAAAATGACATAAATAACTTTTATTTAATGTTAAAGTAAAAAATGACACAAACATGAAATGTTTTACTAAAACAATTTTTACATGGGGTTATACAAGTCATAACATTGACTATAAATAGTCATTGGAAATCTAAAAAGATTAAATACATCATAGTAGTTTTTTAATAATTTTTGGACATTAAATAAATTAAATTATTTATGACACCATGATGATGCAGCGATTACCTCATTAATTAACGATTTAAATAAAATGAAAAGATGTTGTAAAATACAAGGCTTACACTTGTAAAAAACCTATTGGATGAGTATATTTCGAACCCTTATCACCTTATACTCTAATTATATAAGTGTGTGACCTTTGGAATCCGAAAATCATTGTATAATAATGTAACATTTCCTTACATTCAAAGAGTGCCCCTCCTCTCCTCTTATAAAAGGCCCCCACCTCTACCACCTCATTCACACTTTCAAGCCATTTGGCTCGGCCAAAATCTGCCCAAATACTCTCCCAACTTCCCTCCCTTACTCCTAGAAGCCTCACATTGGGCAGAATACTTCCCAAGGAAGCCTTTGGCTCAAATCAAAAAGAGTTACCCGATTTGAAGGTAATGTCTTCTCTAATGTTGTTTTGTTTTATTTTTCTTCTCCACACCATTAAACTCTTTTTATTACATTCTTTTGTAACAACACATGTATAAAAAATATAATAGGATGTTTTTATGATATGGATTTGGTTTACACTTACACACACCTTCGTCTAATGGTTAAAGAACATACTGTTTCTGTGGGTGGCGAAATACTTTCTCACGAAACGATGATTGTTCAATATTCTTTTAACACCTCTAATGGTGGCCATTTTGATGACACTATTTTCATATATGATAATTATATTATGTTTAAGTTTTACTTATTCTTCTGTATTTATCATTTGTGGCATACTTTATGATTTCCATTATGGGTAAACGTGATAATTTCATTTTAGGAAGTGCGGACTACCGCCCCCTCAAAGTGATTTGAATCGTTAATTCCATATGTGGGATGTATAAAGGATGGAGTAAATAGTATTATATGTTATATTATACTGGAATTATATTATACATTTATATCATTATTATTTCATTCCATTAAATACGAAATAGAAATGAAAGTAGCATTCATGCGTACGTACGGCTTACCGTCTCCACGAACGGTGCATTTCATTTCTTACCTCTAAATGTTACGTAATATTATGAATGAACGTATATACTGGATATATATCATATATATGACATCTAAATCATGAATATAATTCTGGAGATAATGGATATTCTACCACATAAACAACTTGTAATTATATGAAGTTTATTATTGACTCAAGTACCAAAGATCGACAAAACGACCGTTATTAACTTAAATAATTACATAATTTTCATAACATGGTAATAAGTGATATAAATGAAATAAAAAACTTGAAATAGGTTCTTAAGAAATTATAAATTAGCTCTAGTTTATTATTCAGGAGGTTAAACAACGGTCGAGTCAAGACGGGACGCAAGGTAATGGAATTTCTTAACCCAACTGCCATTCTTTGGGTTAATCTCCTACTTTCAAATTATGTCATGATATTATTATGTCTTATTTTGTATTTTTAATTTCTTTATGTGTACCTATATTGAATACACATAATAGATCTATTTTATTTTAAAAATGATCTTTTTAAGGACTTCATCTCAATCTCCTTTCATTGAGGCATATTTGGTTTTATACACAACTTTCTTTTATACGGTGTATAAACCCCTTTGAATTTTACGTTTATTCAAAAGGAATCTTTTTTATACGAAGCATTTTACTAAACGACAAAAAGGAAATGTTTTTCTTTTCGTACATGTGCGGCGACAATGACTTCTCTGCCGCCGTGACCATTATTTGAGTTTCGGCTTCCTCTACAAGCCATCACTTTTTTTAAATAAAAAAATAAATAAAAAGTTTTAACTTTATTTTATTTTGGTATTGAGAATTGTATTGAAAGCGTTTTTATTATATCAATGTGTTGTATTGATATCTTGTGATTGAAATGTGGAAATGTTATGTTTCCTTTATGCATGTTTTATGTGATACGATTATGTTATCGTTTATGAGATTTGTAAACCTTTTCATATGAGGAATGCATTGGACTTAATAAGTGAAGGGTGGAGCCCGCTATATCTCCTCGATGCATCGGTAGGTCTCATGAGACAAACTAGTGTCTTGGCACGAGGCCTTGACAAAATATTATTTGTGGTCTTGGCACGAGGCCTTGGCTACGTGGTTATGATAGTCTGGCATTATGCATTCCATCATTATGAAAGTGGTTATTGATATTTCATGTGATTATTCGACTTGTAGAATATCCATGTGAGTAAGTAAATGGCATTATTTAATTTTATTTTTGCCATATTATTCTGAAGTTCAAGTTTAAAAAGTCTTTTGTTTTAGTTATACATTGCCTTAAATGTTAATGTTTATTTATGAAAGCTTCCGCAATATTGTTATCCTTACTGAGCATCTGAGCTCACCCCTTTCAATGTTTTAATATTTTCCAGGATGTGAAGAAGTATTTTATGAATGACCTGCAGGGATAGTCAGAAGAGGATATGAGTGTGGACTATGGAGACTTTGTTATGGTAGTTTTTCACTTTATGATGTAATGTAATGTTTACGAATGTATCTAGTGTTTCCAAGGCTACTAAACTAATCGGTCTTTCAAGACTTCATCTTTTGTGATCATGCCAATGCTACGAAATAATGCACCGACGCTGGGTAGCTATGGTCGGGGCGTTACAAGAAATGGATAAGGAATCATTTGGGGTGTATGAGGAAAACACAAAAAAGACATTCCGGATACACCTAAACATTTTTCATCACACCCAAATTCATTTATTGCATTTTAGTTGGTGGTCTAATTCCATTTCTATGAGAATATTTATAAATTCAAGACTTTTACATCTATGAATTTTTTTTTGATGTTCCCACCATGTCAATATGGATATTGGTGAATCTCAAGCCTCTCACTGGTATAAGAATTTTAAAATGGATAGTAACTCTAATCTTATGATGTAGAAATTTAATTGTGTAATAAATTTATAATATCCCATTTGTTGAATATTTGGTTAGAATATTCCTGGAAAATATCTAATGGGGACCACGAAGTTGTTTTTATGAATTATTGGTGTGAACCTATATTGGGATTGTTGAAAGAGAAACCCCACAATGTGATAAAATAAAGGATGTCCCAAACCAACCCACAACCTACTATAAAATGTTACCATATGATGAGAAAATGACACTATGAGATCCAATTCACTATGCCAATGGTTTTTATGACATCCAATGAGAACAACCACCAAGTCCTATAGCAGAAGGGTGAGCCTATGCCATCTCAACTACAGTGGTGGATCAAAATAATTAATTTGTTTTAGATACTATTGTTCCATTCAATTATATAGAATGTAAATTTTTATTATGGTGATACACATTCTTTCATTTCATACATATTCTGTATAAGTATTCCTCTACCACCTCAATACATGGATTTTTAGTCAACAATGAATATTTTATATAATTAAATTATACATTACAAATCATATAACTCATCCCATATACATATTTATATGTTATAAATCCTATAAAATCTTGTGAAGGTTTTTTTAGTATACTTTTAGGGAATTATGATCATGTTTTGGGTTTCCATATATATAGAGAACACAAAATGAAGAGATAAGGATAATACCCTCTAAATCATTAAGTATCATCTGAATCTATAAATGGTAAAGGAGGGTTATGATTCTATTTGGGTATCATCATTTGAATAATTGTTATTTTTTCCTTCTATGAAAGTGTAACTTTCTCATTTTACTAATATTTCAGAATGGTTTATTCTTGTATAAATTCTAATTGTGGGGGAATATGTAGATGTATTTCCAAAAGATTATTATTGTCTTCTTCCATGATGGGATTTTGAATTTTAAATATATATTATACCTATAAATATTCCAATATATATGACTCCATCTAAAATGGATATTGTAAAACCTGAGGAGCTAAATACGCTAGTATATGGGAATCTGATAAAGGGATTACAATCTAATGTGTTTCAGCCTGGGTTACAGTAGTTCCCTTTATCATGAATAAGGATTCATTAATGCCCCTATTTATTGATTATCATGAGCTAAAAATATCATTAAATGATCAATTTTACCCTTCCATTGATATCATTTTTTAATAAATAATGTTTGGTACAGTATTTACTTAAGGTTTAACATTGGTCAGGATATCACCAATTAAAAGTGAAGAAGGATAATGTTCCAAAAAATATAATTTTGAATAAGGTGTGGATATAATGAGATCATAGTTATTTCTCTAGAAGTTACTAATTCTATAAAAATATTTATGGACATAATGAACAATATTTAGTTATCACCTTGAAATTTTTTTGTAGTATTTATTGATGGTATTCTAATATTCTATAAGAGCAAGGAGAAGCATGTAGAGAATTTGAATATTTTTCAAATGGAATTGAAAATTGAAAATCTTTATGAATTGTAATGTATATGTGAGTTATGGATAATGTATGTATCATTATTGGGGCATATTATCACTAGAGAAGGTAAATTTTTAGACCATTATATTATAATGTCAATTGAGTTCCGACCTAGACCCACACCAAAAATGAAAATTGATAGCTTCCATATATTAACTCGGTATTATAAATGAATTTTAAATAAGTTATTCAAATTAAAAAACACTTTAACCAACATAACTCAAAAGGGAGAATTTTTTTTCTAGAACCATGAATATGATGGGAGATTTAATGAGCTTAAAATGATTTTTATCACTGCACCAATAATTATGCTTCCCTCAAGTGGTGAAATATTGTGGTATAAAACATTATATAAATGAAGAGTTTTGGTTTTTTACTAATTTATATTGATAAATTGATAGAATATTTATTGAAATAGTGGAATTTTCATGAGAATGACAATCCAACATATGATCTATAGTTGGCTACAATGAACTTTTCATTAAAGATATGGTGACATTATCTCTATATGGAGAAGTATGATATATATAATAGTCACAGGGGCCTCAAATATATGTTCACATATAAGTAAAATAACATCCACCAACAAATATTGTTAGATTAGATCTAGGTTACGCATTATTAATCCATTAACATAATTTTTAAGAAAAAAATGGAAAATGCTTAAAATAGATATAATACATGAATTTTATCAATGGTAAGGATTAAGTGGGATCTAATATTTTTTGAAATGAAAATTATATATATAAGAATAATAAAAGGATATTCATCCTACATTACTACAATAACTACTTTTCTATCCATTATTGAAAAGATCATGGAGTCCAATAATGATAAAGAGGTGTTATAGAAAACGATGACCAATATTCTAGACCTCAACCTTGTTGAAGATGGACTTATAAGGTCTCAAACCTGGATATGTGTCCCACAAAAACAATATATGAATAATAATATTACTTATTATTTTATTTTATCCTCTTTATAAATTCATATTGGAATAAATAATATTTATAATTATATAAAGAAATCATCCAGTGGGATTACATGAAGTAGGAGATTGTGGAGTTTTTGTCTCGGTTCTTGGTATATAAAAAATTAATGGGTAAAAGAAAATAGTATATGTGTATTGTGAAACAATTTCATATATAATTATGGATATGGTAAATAAAAACCATTTATTGTTTTATAGGACACCATATGACACCTAAATTCAATAATTCTATATATGTGGTAGATGATCATCATATAAATTCATCACATTTCAATTATACCAAGGAATATTTGTCTCTTGACAATGTTACTACCAAGTAAATATGATAAGTTTTATCATATAATGGGTTTACACCCTCTATTGAATCAAATCAATATCTAGGTAACAAAAAATGTTTCTGGAGAACCCTTTAGCTAACATTGGATAATGAAATTGGTACCAGAAATTATTATCACAATGAAATCGATGATGATTATGAGGTAAACATCCAAATTATAGGGGATACATTGATTTTTTTTTAAGGAATTTATAAGTATTTTGGAATTATATCCATCACTATGTAGTGTTATTATGAAACGAATATTGTTTATTCGTTCATTCAAATGGAACCTTACGAGGCTTTATATGGGATGTGAATTCAGAAACTGATATGTGGGGAAGAAGCTAGAGAGGGGATGATAAATGGATATGATATTTTCCATGTTATAAATGATAAGAATAAATCAATTAAAATCATATGATATCATTAAAAGGTTAATGAAAAGAAATGTAGGAAATTATTGATGATACTTGGAGTTTGAAGTTAGAGATAACATGTTCCATCATATATCTCATTGGAAGAAAGGCATGATGTTTGGGATGTAGGGAAATCTTAGTCCCAAATACATCGCTACATTGTGATCCATGATCTTATTGGAGGAGTGCCCTATTTAATATCACTTCCACACAACTTATCTAGATTAAATGACCTGTTTCATGTATCCCTCATGAGAAAGTACATGATATACCCCTCACATGAACTCAATCTTAATTTGGTGGAATTGGTGAAAGAAAATACATACAACGAGAAGCTGGTGAATATCATAGATCATATATAAAATGTTATTTGAAACAACCAAAACTCACATAGTTAAGAAGTTGTGGTGATTTTTTTTGAGGAATCAATTCGAGAACCAAAAGTGGAGGTAAACAAGATGCACCCTCACCTATTTTCTCCATAGTTTGTAATATAAACTTTTTAGGGGAAAATTAATTACGTGTGGAATAATGTAACATGCTGAGTTTTTTAAATACTAGTATAACTATTTTTGGAATCAAATGTGACATGAAAAACTTTGTTTAAACAAACTATGACAAATATTATTATTTAATGGTGATCAGTATAACATATTTACTAAATTATCTTGTATTAATATTATTCAAAAATTTACAAGATATATATAGAGCCCTTAATAAATATATATTTATTTAAAAAATAAAAATAAATAAGAACTCATCATTAATAAAGATAATTTATTATTAAAATTTGTTCCCTTAATAAAAGTTTCTAAAATAATTTTTTTGATAAAATATTATAATTCATTTTTGGAACTATTTAATATTTCATTTTAAAAAATTAAAATCATTTTGGAAATAATCATATTGATTATAAACTCAGGTTAAATTTTTTAATTTTTAGGAAAATATTTATTTTTTAATTAATTGTGACAATATAAATATTTTGAAAAACAATAAATTCTATGAAAAAATTAATTAATCAAAAAGACCCATTATATATTTAATTTGAGATGACATTCACATAAATATTATTTAGTTAAATTAAGTAAATTTAATACATCATTATAATGGATTTAAGTGTTTGTTTATTTTATGGCATTAAAACGCATTTTTTATGAAAACTATTTTATAGTGCATAATATTTTATCATATTAAATAATTAACATAACCCCAAATAAAGAATAATTTAAATTAAATTTATATATTTAATTCCTCTAGAAATTAATTAAAATTCCACTAATTATTATTACATTAAATATTTTCTATATAAGATCATCTTTTCCTTAAAAATTACATTTCATGATTATCAAATTTTTAAACATGTCTAATAGTTTATTTGTTAATATAATTACGCAATATCTATGAGTTGAATTTAAAAAAAAGATTCCATATTTTAAATAATTATAATTTATAATATCAAATATGGCCAACTAAATGTTTCACCATAATGAATAGTTAAAATTCAAATAATTATATGACCACGGTTGATGTAAAAATAAGTTTAGTATATAGGATAAAATAAAAATATAGTGGTTAAAAATTACCAAAAACCATTTTAATTGATATTGAATATCAATATTTGGATCTTATATAATATAAGATGCTAAAATTCCCCATTTTTTATCCTTATTTTTGTGAATGTGATATGACATTACTAAGAAATGCCGAAAATTAAAGTGTTGTCCTCTCATCTAAATTATAAAAGAAACCCGACTATCCTTTCCTATATTTTAAAGGTGGAAAAATTTACATAGTCTTTCTTTGTGATTTTTAGGAATTTCATATTGATTCCAAGATTTATGATTTAAAAAAAATTAAAATCACTTTATGTGGGTTTGATTATTTATTAATATTAATATTTCTATTTTGAATTTTGTTTCAATGTTTTATTGAAAATCATTTAATTTAAGATGTTTTATATTAATAAAATCAATTCGATATTATTGAATTTAAATATGTTTTTCAAAATTTTAATTACATGAGATATATTAAACTTTTATACATACATACATCATGTTATAATTAAACATTTTAGAAATGATTATGTTATAAATTTTATATAAAAATAATATATTACAGTATAAATACCCATGTTTGTGTTTTATATTTATATATTACACGTATATGCATATTCTAATTTTTTACATATAAAAGTGTGTATATTATTATTATATATACACACAATATTGTTATATAAGTACACATGTGTGTGTTTCATAGTCACATGATACACATATAGGAATAAATATATATATATGGATTTATAATTAAATATGATATATATATTCTATTGTATAAATTATTATACACACACCCATATGTTTGTTTATATATTTATGGTGTATATATATTATTATATAAGCATATATACGTCATTATAAAGAAATATTGAACACATTTTAAACAAATTTGGAAGATAAAAAATTATTTAATGTTAGATTTAAAAAACAATTAAAAAGAATAAGAGGCTTGAGTTGTTGAAAATGAAAAAAATAAGGGATGTTCTAATTTTTAAATGGGATTAATGTATGACTAGGGGTATAAATTTAATTAATAGTGATAATTAAATTAAAAATATAAAAATACAGACAAAATAGAAATATAAACGGCCGAGGTGTTAAAATGATGAAGGAAGAAAATTGATTGGAGAGAGAATATTAATTAAAGGAAAGAAATAGAGAATGTGTGAAATTAATTTAAATAATTATAATAATCAAAATGTTGGTAAATAAAAGTGTTTCAATAATTTAAATGAAAATTATATACTGATACACAATTTTGAAATACGGGTTATATTGATAAAACAAAGACTAATTAATTTAAATAAATTTTTATTCTGTACATTAATAATCATGCATTTTAAGTTATTATTTTTAAATTGATGAAATTAAATGATAAAAATTAAATAATAAAATTTGTAATATGATTTCAATTAATTATATGAAAAAACCTTAAATTAATTGAAGTAATTAAAAAAAGGCATTTTGATAATTATAAATTGGGTAAATAATAAACCTATATTATTCAACCACTTTTAGTCATATATCCCTCTGTATTAATCAGATTCATAGGTATTTTTTCTATTGGATTAATCATGATGAGTAGATGGTATTTCTATAGTTTATTGGTAGTTTATTAATTATATTATCTAGATTTAATTTAACACTTTTGTTTCTATATTTAAAATTTATAATATAGAGAACCAGACACTTATGCCTTCGCGTCAGCCCTAGTGATCATTGTTTCTCATTATTGATGGGACTACAAAACTATGAAGGTGATCCTTTATCTTTATTCTTTCGGTATCATATATAAGTTTCATACTAATTATTTACATTGGGAATAGAGTTGAATCACCTTAATAAATATAGATAATTGATTAATTGGAAATAATGGGAATGAGGGAATTACAATTGTATTTATATGATTTCATAATGTTATGGATAACTATTTTAATATAAATTATTATCACATTCAAAGAGAATTAATATCATTATTATCACATGTTCTATACATTTTGATAATATAATGATTGTCCAATAGAGTGATAGTATTATAGTCACAAGAAGATAATTATTATTATTTTTAAAAAAAATATATATCACATTATTTTATTATGTTATAATATTTTTCAAAGGATTGTAAGTATTAAAATATAACTGAATATCCTTGTGTTTGGAGCCCTTTTTTGGGCTAAAGTGATGTGTTTTGTGGATCCTTTATTATTTTGATTGTTTGAAATCACATTAAATTGAATTGGATAATCATTTATTATTGGTTAAAATTGTGTTTTGACCTAGATTTATGGTGTATGTGGTAATTATATTAAATAAATAATTGGAATGTGATTAAATACTCTTTTAATAAATTTTATAATGATATGATGGTGTCATTTGTTGTTATGGAAAGTGTGTTGATGGTTTTGTGGTCATTCTTGTGTGGCGGAGGGGTGATGGTTGGTGTCTCTTCATGCTTGTAGGGCGGTAGGGTGATTATTCGTCTGTGCGATGTAGAGTTTCTTATGATGTGTGGTTATGTATTTCAATTTTCTAGTTAATAATTTAATACAATGTGTTATTAATAAAAGATGAATGGATGGAGTTTTTTGGTTAATGGGCATTGAATGGATAATGAATTAATAATAATGTGCTGAATAAGTAGAGGAAATTCTGGAAATGTGGTTTCTGGTTTATCTATTGTCATGTTATATTAGGATTTATTGGTGGTAGAGAATGTGAAAGAAGATAAGAGTTTTGGGGGTGATGTTGTGAGGTTTTTAGTTCTTAGTATGAATCCATAGGATTTTATTGTGTGTATGTGTATTATATATATATATACCTTTTAAATTCTTTTTATGTTCTATATGGACCCCACCCATGTTGAGAACCTAATATCGACAACCAAATATTTTAGGGGTGTATTTTTCAGTATACCAGTTGTGAGGATGAATGGAAGACTAGCCACTCTTCCCAACTCCCACTTTTAGGAAATGATGACATGAATGGGATATGATGGGATGAAGTCAAATGTTAATTTTTTGAGTTGCGATGGTTAGCTGCATACATGAGCTATGGTGGGGGGTCATCCATGGTAGGAGTAATACACAAGGATGATGTCCTATGTGTTCATGATACCTCACAGCTCTGGTTATAAGGTGAATAATAGCATGTGGGGTTCTAATAACCAATTATTTTTGAGTGAAATATGATGTAGTGATTAGTGGAACATGAGGTTCTTGGTACGTTGTGATGTACAAATGAGTTGGTAGTGGTAGAACTTATATCGTGGGGAAATGGGAGAGAAATCTCATAAGGAAAGTGGTTTGGGGTAGCCTTATTCCATATGATTCATATTAAATTATTATAATTGGATGCATTTTTTGGTTAGTGTTCCTTGATTATGTTTGGGTTTGGTTAGTTTAACTGTTAAGGTGTTGTTGGTTTTGTTGTTCCATCATGGATACATAAATATTCTTCTTTCAGCAATGCACATTAGACATTGTTTTTCAAAAAGTGTATAATTTAATGCTCACCCTACACATATAAAACTATTTTTAGGTTTCCCAGAGGGATTTATAGACTTTTATTGCCATTAATAGCTCAGACCATTAATGTGGTTGCTGTATCACTCCCTTAACATCTATATTGACTTTCATAAGGTGCATTTTACATTTCATTGATTCATTTATACCTATTTTGGGGGATTTATTTTGGGGTTTTTATATACATTATAATGTTTCTTAGATATTATTTACCCAATATACTAATATAATTAATTATTAATGACAATTCCAAACATTTAATTCTTTTTAATACCCTTAGTGATGGATCCAAAAATAGGGCCTACTAGTGATCTGAATGATGGGTTATTATCTATCTTCCTTCATTGCAATATTAATGGAGAAAGGTTTTAATGATAAATTCGTATCAGAGGTTATGTTTTAGACATATTATGGAGTTTCAACTAAGACATTTGGAGGATTTAATAGGTTGGTATAGAAACAGTGTCAGATGATCTTGGTGCGTGACATGGGTTGGGGAAGACCAGTTAAAACACATGATTTTAGTTCCCCCTTGTGATCTGATGAAAGGAATCTAAGCCTACCAAATAACCAGGTGATGCGGAACCACATATAGGGTATAATCCAAGGAGAGAATCATGCATCATAATTGATTTCACTTGTGATTGATTGTTAGTATTTCTAGAGGTAAATTATACTAATTAAAAAAAATGGATTCGTATGTTTGTTTATCTAACTATGTCCTTGTTTTGGTTACTAATGAAATCTTTTAGTTTTATTAATTAGTCTGATTGTATGAAAGGAAATAGTAAAATGATGATAGATTTTCCAAGGATATTTTTGGAACCTTTTTGAGATTTGAATTTATTATTTCCGTATGTAAAATAAAATTATTCTTCATGAATTTAATTTCATTTCATTTCATAAAAATTATAACATGATGTCCATTTAATGTATTTTTTCATATTATTATAGTTGAATTCATAGTGAATTTTGTTTGTAAATACTATTGAATTTTTATAATCTATAGTAGTCATGTTACCTTAGGTAGATAACGTACTATCTTGAAAAACTGAATTATTTTAAAACCATGCATATAAGTATTATAGTAACCTTCTGAATAAATATTCCATGTGTTTCGTTCCATACATAATTTTCCATGAGAATGTGTTATGAAATTATTGTAAAACTTCTTTTCTGGAGTATAAATTATTATGTTTCATAAGAAAAAATTAATAGGTTACCGTGATAAAATTTGAAATTTTGGGATAATAAAAATGATAAATAATGTGGTTTAGTAATTTAATCAACTAAATAATTAAGAAAGTGAGAATACATGGATTGTATGTTTGGTTATTGTTTTTCTCATTTTTTAATGAGTGATTAATAACATCAAAAGTACAATTACGGAAAAATCTGATCCTAATTGAGTTGCATTATATTTTGAGGTTATTAAAAGCATGAATGTTTGTTAGTGTCCCCAAAACTGTATATTCTATTGATAGGGAAGATATGATCCCTTGACTTTTGTTATTTGTAATTTGGGTGTGATGAGAGTGGAGATTACTTTTATGAGGATGTGTCGAGTATGAGGTGGAGAATGTGGTTATGCAAAAAGGGTGTTTGTTTGTAGATATTCATGTTGTTGGGTGATTATATTTCCTGAAAAGTATGTTAGATGTTTCATTGGTTGGAATATTAGGATATTGGTTGTTCTGTTCCAAATATACAATCAATCTTTAGAGTTGTATCATGGGCTGGTTTTTTAGAGAACTATTTTATTTTCCATTTGTTATTATTTTTATTATCAAGTGTAATAATTGTTTGATTGTTATCTAATGTAATGGTCCACAGTATTCCAAATCATTTCTTTGTAATTATTGTGCATTTCTGAGTGATTTCAGGTTTTAATCATTTTTGAAAAAAAAATTAAAACTAGTTTAAAATGGTTTTAAGGATTTTCTAATATTATTTTTTCTGTTATGAAGTTTATTTTGGATGTTTTTTTAAATGATTTAATTTAGGAAGATTTATTTATTTATGACCAATTCAATATTATTGAATGTAAATATGTTTTTCAGAATTTTAATTATGTGTGATTTATTAAATACGTATAATTGCATGCAAAATGATATAATTAAAAGTGTCAGAATGTTTATATTATAAATGTTATTCAGACAAAATATATTGTTATATAAATACATGTTTGTGTTTTCCACTATTATATATTTCATATATTTGTAGATATATGTGTGTATGCATATTTTATTTGGTCTTACACATAATAGTGTGTATATTTTTATGTTTATAAACATCCAAGACATATAGTTTTATATATACACTTGTGCGTTCTCTACAGTTACATATTATGAATATAAATATTATTATATATATATGTGTGTATAAATAATTTATTTTCATATACATATACAATTGTGTATGTTGTAATACAGACTCACATATGTGTGTGTGTGTGTGTGTGTCTATATAATTTATACATATATATATATATATATATTTGTGTGTCTGTATATATATGTTTATATAAACAAATATATGTTTTTTGAAACAAAATTTTGAGATCAAGTTTTTGTAATAAAACAATGATTATAAATATTACTTGAATTGGGATGTTAAAAAAGCATTTAATGATAATAACATGATTGGGGTGTTGGAATGGAAAAAATAATGGATATTCTGATTATGAAATTGGATAAATGTATTATTTGATAGTGATATATAAATGAGAGTTCTATTTAAATGTAAAAAATATAATAAAAAGAAAAAAAGGAATATAGATGGGTGAGTCATTCAGATGATGATGATATAAAATAGATTGGATATAGAAGAATTGTTACGGGAAATAAATGTGGAGAATGTGTTAAATTAATTGAAATAATGATAATAATTAAAAAGGGTGTAAATAAACCTTTTTGGTTTTTTAAATGTAAATTAAATAGTGAAATCCAATATTGAAATATAGGTTATATTTATAAAATAAAATCTATATAATTTAATGAAATTGTGTGTTGGGATTTTACTAAATTTACAATTTAATTTAGTACTCTAAAATGTTTGAAACTGGAACATCAAAACAACAAGAAAATTCAATAATAGTATTTCCATTATATAAGTGAATTTAATGAGTTAACTAAATGGGTGAATTAAATAAATAAAATTTTATTATTAGATATTTGGTTAATAAATACCCCATATTATTAAAGTTCATTCTAGAATCACTCCCTCTATACTAATCATATTGACATGTCATTAGTTCTGTTGGATTCCCCTCGAAATGTAGAGGGAAGAAAATAGTTTTTTTTTACCAATAATTTAGAGATTTAATTAAATAATATATTTTCTATATTTAAATTGACTAAGATGGAGTATCAGAGGATTATAAATTTTCCCTGGCCCCTTTGAACATTGTTTCTTATCTTTGTTGGGTTTAAAATTATAGGAAAGTGAACTATGGTCTTTCATCTTTATATATCATGTTAGAAGAGTATGCTAACGTTATCCTTTGGGAAGATAGTAACACCATCTTAAAAAAATATAAATAATAGATTAGTAGGAATTGATTGGGAATGATGGAATTATTCCTATACTATGTTTTATTTCATGATGTGGTAGAAAAGTATTTCATATATTGTATTATCATATTCCTATAGAATTATTATCCTTATCATCACATGTTATATTAATCAATATAATTTTAATTTTATCATAGATCGGAAAAGTTATAATCATATAATGTTAATAATTATTGTTTTCCTTAAAAAGGAAAATATTAGATGATTTTAATGTGTTGTAATATTATTTGAATGTGTGCATATGTTAGGTGCATCATAAAATTAAAGCCTCATTGGTGATATAATAATATCTTTTGTGGAACCATGATTAGTGTTATTGATTGACATCACTTTAAATGGAATTGGATAGTCATGTATATTTTGTTAATAAAATGGTTTCAATGGGATTTTCTTGTGTGAGATAATTACATAACATAAATAAGTTTAGTGTTATTAAATCCCAATTTTACTAAATATGAAAAATATTATGTTGGTGTGATGGGTGGTTGTGGAATTTGTGTTGATTGTTTTTTGGCCATTATTTTGGTGTGGAAGGGTGATGGTTGATGTGTGGTCATTCTTGCAGGGCGATGTGATAATGGTTTGTTTATGGGATGTTTTTTCACATGTGGTGTATGGTTATTTCATGTTAATTTCCCGATTATTAATGGAATATGAAATTGTATTAATGGGATAGGAAGTTATCGGTTTACATTTTGTTAATTCAATATGAGTTACTATTAAATTAATAATAATGTGAATGATATGTAGATTAGTTTAATGAGAAGTAGTTTGTTGTTTATAACTTATTGTGTGGTTTTATGATTTTAGTTGTGGGAGTGGATGTGGAAGATGTTATGAGTTTTTGTGGTGATGGTGTGATTTTTTTACATCTTACTATGAACCCATACGATGGGATTGTGTGTGTGGCTTATATATATAACTTTTTATATTTTTTATTTTCTATATATACCCCAACCATGTCATGAACCGAGTGTTGACAACCAATGTTTTTGGGTGTGTTCTCCGAATATCCTAATAGTTTGGATTTGTGGATTACTACTTTCTCTTTCACTATCTCTACTCCAGGTGATAATGATATGTACATGATATGATGGCCAGATGTCAAAAGATTCTCTATTATGTTGTGATGGTTAGTAGAAAGTAGGGTACTATGTTTGGGGTCTTTCAATGTAGGACAACATGGGGTTCATGTCCTTCATCTTCACGACACCCTACTAATATGGTTATGTGGAGGTTTCCAGAACATCGAGTTATTGGGCCCAATTATGTTAGGGTGATATGTGATGTGATGATTATCAGCATGCATGGTTCTTGTTATGATGTGATATAAGAAAGAGGTGGCAGCACCATGATGTATGTTGTTGGGGTGTGAGATAAACCTATGAGTGGTAAAAAGGTTCAATGTACTATTTTTTATTAATTAATATTATATTTTTATACAACGATTTATTACTTGGTTATTGAGCCTCAGTGAGGTGGTGGTTTGGTTAGTTGACAAATATAGGAACTGTAGGTTATGTTTTTTTCATAGATGCATTAGTATTTTTCTTTTACATGTCTACGATAGAATCTAGTTTTCCACTTGAGTATACCTATTTGATCTCTCTATTTATATAATACAATAATTTACGTTTTCTAGGAGGACTTCATGGATAATTGTGAACATTAACATCTCATAAGATTTGAGTTTTTTTGGTATCTCTACCGTATCTTTTATTTAGACTTTTATTTGGAATCATTTACCTATATATTCATTATTTTTACATGAATTGTGGTATATATTTAGTTATATTTTATATATATATACTATGATGTTTCTAATCGATGATTTTTTGTGTCTCCTGATATAAATATATGGTTTTTGGAAATGCCTCTCATTTCATGTGGGTTTTTATACCCTCTGTGCTAGTCCCCTATTTGATTGGGTTATACCAAATATGCACAAGAGGGTGGTGAATGTGTCATTTAAAAATTCTTCACAAATCATGATGATGGGCAAGTCTATCCTTTTATGAGAATTAGGTTGTTTATGCAGCAGAAAATAAACAATTCAAGGATGCAAGGTTGAATAAGGTTTCGGGGAATAGAAGCCCCCTAGGCCACTACACCCATTCTCTACATTACAAGTTTGGTTATTTTCACTATCTAGTCCTCTTATCAACAGAACATCCACAACTAAGTGCAGGCAGTTCACACCTTTACATGTTGAGGCAAAAACACATCCTTCTAGTTTATACACGAAATAGAATGCACAACTTATTAGGAGAACCCGATTACTCAACATAAATAAATTATTTGTCTAAAAATACATTCATGTTGTTCTTCAAAGTTGGAACAGCATGCAACTGACAATAGATGTATCCTCTCTATCAGAAAATATGTTCTTTAGGTAAGGGAAATTCATACTCGATCCAGTTATAATAGATATAGAAATAAATTCAGAAACTCCAATAATAATGGATTCAAATTAGATCTTCAATGTAGAATAATAATCTTAATGCTTTTACTATTCTTCAAAAAGACATAGTCTGATAGATCTTGGTAGCAGTAGATTTGTGTGACTCGAATGTCTCTGTAAACTAGAGCAGTGATAAACTCGAGAGCTTGTTATTATGATCTTCTTTTCGATGACTCAACTCTCTCTATGTTATACAAAATATCACAGATATATAGAATAAAAAATATTTTCCATTCAAATTAAGATCCTAAAATGTTTCATTTAGAATCACAATATTCAAATATTTGAATAACAGATTAGTCGTAACTCCCCTGAATATTCAGCATGGAAATCTCCTCATAAATCAATCTGTTGAATCACAAATAAATAGATTGGAATCAGTCAAAGACGTGATTTAAAATCAGGATTGAAATTAGCCTAATAATCTATATAAAGGCCATTTCTTGATAATTTCATATTTTAAATCAATGATGTCAAACATAGGGTTGAACTGCATAACATACATTCTCTAAATGTAAGGTTCACAATGTAAGGTTGAACATCCATAATTTTCTCTTCAACTCTGAAACGTACGTTATATAATCCATACTTTTATCAGTTTCTAAACATAAGGTACATGATCCATACATTTTGATAAAACATAAGGTATTTTCCCAAACTAATGTTGATGAACCATAATTTTTAGGAACAAACATAACATGCCATACTAACGCAGGATTCTTCATCCATACATTTCTAATATACCAAACGTAAGGTTCCTTCCAAATGTAAGGTTATTCTTGAATACTTTTCTACTACCCCAAATGTAAGGTTCCTTATTCCATACTTTTTTCGATAACATATGATTGATTAACCATACTTCTCAGATAACATGTAAACTAAACAATGAATTCCATCCTTACGTTATGCTCCTCAATATAGGGTATGAATAGTGTTTCTAGAACATGCTCAAGTGATTTCCAAATACTTTACCAAAAAAATCATGCTGATCAATTTCATTAATAGTAATCCAAAAATAAAAATATAAAGAATATTAATTTCCTGAAATATACTCAATGTAAAATCATTAGAATAACAAATAAGGGTATTTGTGAACATCAAAATCATTATATAGAGATAGAGTATTTTTCTCAATATTATCCCCCTAATAATAATAAAGTATTTTTGAAATCAATATTTTCACTACAATTTCACCATTTTGATGATCCCAAAACCCATTAAATTTACCTACTAAATTAATTTCATATAAATTATAATATATCAAGGATAAAAACAATAAATAAATTTAACAAATTTATTTTAATAAGAAATATAAATTATGTTAGCCCAATTTTTATATATAAAAATTATATTTCAATTTTTAAATTTTCTCCCCCTTTATAAATTAAAATAATATCTCCTATTTTATAAATAAAGAAAATAAAATTTTGTGTTCATCCAAAATTTCTTAAAAAAACGTTATGTTTATCAAAATTTCTGACTTAATGTTTATCTGAATTTCTTCTCTTTAATGAAAGAAAGAAAAATAAAATGTCTTTTCTCCCACTGAGTAAAAGAGTCCAAAGCATAATATGAAATTTTAATGACTTAAAAAATGTTGTGTTTGTCCAAGTTTCTCTCACTTATTATGATATAAATAAGAATGATAGAAAAAAATATAACACCTTTTAATGTAGAAATTAATATAATTAAATTATATAATAATGTTTTTATCAATATTTCATGTTGGATTGAAGTAACCCCGGTTTCTGGTGAGTAACCCTTGTTTTATGATTTTAAGTACATAAAGCATATGATAAATGGTTGGGAGAGTTTGGAGACATTTAAAGGGTCAAAGGGAAGAAGGTGGTGATGCACGGGCTTCGCACGGGTTTCCCAAACCGTAGGAAATCCCTGAGGGTGGTGTCACTTTGGACAGAGGAGACAACACGGTGGTCAGACGGTTTTGGAAAACCGTGTGAGGAGGCCGTGCGGAGCCCCCTTCCAAGCAGTGACTACCGCACGGTTGGCACACGATTTGACTAACTGTGTGGACTAACCATGCACAAAGTCAACTTAGATCCTATTTTTAATGATCTATTCCATTTTATAATTAAACTCACTTTTTTTCTCCTAGACATTCAAAATTGGGATTTCTCCCTGGTGAAGGTGGGAGATCACTTACAAGGCATTTTGGAAGTGATCCGGAGGGTTGCCTTATTGTTTAGAGGCCGAGTTGATCGAGGTAAGTCTCGTTTCCTATAGTTTTCTTAGATCTCATTCTTCCCTCTTGATGGATCCTTAGATCCACGCCCAATGTGGGTAGATCTAAGGTAGTGGATGACCTTTAAGTTGGGTTTTGGCCTTGTTGGTGATAGGGGAAGGAATCCAAGGAGGTTTCATGGTGTTTCGACCCTGTTCATGGTTGGTTTCGCAAATTTTGTTGAGGTAGGTGGCTTCACTCTCGATTCCAGTTTCATTAAACTTGAATTCATAGTTTCAAATTGTTTTCCATGATCAAAATGGTTTGATAATATTCTATGAAAGAATGTTTTAAACATTTTTTTAGTAATGGGTGATGGGAATTGTGTGTTTTTGGAAAGTGTTTGTTGAGGTGAAATAAAAATGGTGATTTTAAACAGGTTATGTTTTTGGTGAATGAATGAAATAGTTTTCAATAAAAGGTTTGATGATTTTTTGAAAGGTTTTGAACACACATGGTTTTGGAATGGATTTTCATGGGTTGTGGTGTGAATTCATATGCACTGGGATGGATAAGGGTGAGATGTACCCCAATCAAAATGTTGGGATGGATAAGGGTGAGAAGTACCCCCATCAAAATGGATGGATAAAGGCATGAAGTACCCCCGTCAAGGTAGTCCACTAAGTGACAGCTTAGTGTAAGGATAACTCACCACTCGCGAGTATAAGGAGGGTCGGGTTGCATGCATGGTTGGTTTTGTGGATTTGTGAAATGGAATGAATGTTCCAAAATGAAAATGTGATTTTTATTGGAAACTTTTCTTGGTAGATTTTATTTAAAAAGTTGGGTTTTGTTGGTAAATGGTTTTGAAATGGAACATGTTACATTGGGAAATGTTTTGGAATTTTTTTATGAATTGTTTTATATAAATGTGCTAAAATGTTTTATCCTAGAGGCATGGGTTGGGAAGACATAGAGGAAAACCTACTGAGTTTCATTACTCACACCCTGCTTTGAAATGTTGGTGCTTTTTCGGATGTCATATACTGGGATGTTGGAAAAGGTAATGTGTCACATGTTTATAGCACTACTTTATGATACTTGGGATGGTTCGTGATGTAGGACCTTAGAGCTTGTGAATAATGGAGTTGGATTTCCGTCTTGTAGTCTTTTAGTTTTTCTTTCCGTTGATTACTATGATTTAGTGTTGGTTTCCACTGTGATACTATTGATTGGTTTCTGATAAAATAAATGGTTGATTTGTCTTAGATTTTATCATAAATAATTTAGTTGATTAGTTGGTTATGGTTGTTGGTTCAGTTGTATGTTTTAAAAGTTTAAATCATCACCCACTTGGTATGAAACCCTTCAACATTTATATCCATCCTTTGGAGCCTTGGGGATGTCCCTTGAGGCCAAGTAATGACTTGTTTTATTCTTAAGACAATAAAGATAAGCAGGTCATAACAAATGGTATCCGTTTGATTGGTCATTGGGTATAAATGCAATCAGCTTGTTCCTTTCTTTGTGGAACAAGTAATCATCAGTTTTTGTTGGTCTTGGCTTTGAATTCTTACGTTTCTATTCCTTGGGTGATCATCTAAGGAAGGAGTAGTATTGTCGGAACATGGAATGTAAGGAATAAAAAGATGTAGATAACTTTTTTATGTTGAAATTCAGCTTAACAGGGAGTTGGGTACATAAGTGTTTTACAGACACTTATTGGATAACAAATCTCATCGTCATGGGTTTATCCAATGAGATGAGCATGACATACATTAGAGGAATGACTTCCCACTAGGAGTGCATATATCATTTTGATAAATAGATTATGGTTTGATGCAAAAGAATGATTTCTGAAAATTTTAAACTTGTTTTCAATGAAAGATTTTTAAAAGAGAATGGTTGATGTATTTTAAAAATAGATTGATTTTCAAATGAAAGAAAAGGTTTCTTTTTAGGAATAGGTAAATGTGGAAAATCATGATCGATGGAAATCAATGTTGTGAAAGTGATGTGATATAAAAAAATTGAAATGATAAGCCTTCAGTTTCTAGGAAGTGAGACTAATGGCGTGCATTGTTTGTATAGAAAATGACACCCGATAGGTGTCGTAGAAACCAAACGGAAGAGGCTGCAGAGAATGCGGTCGCACCTGAGCGACATGTGAACCAATAGCTAGTCCAAATTATAGTTCAATAATTCCAGGCTATAGGCATAGGGGATTGGAGGGATGATTCAAGCCATGTAGGCCATTTTGTCCAGTTCCAGAAGCATAATCCACCCATCTTTCAGAGTGATTCTAAACCAGAAAGGCCGATGTGTGGCTGAGTAGGATGAATCGTATCTTTAATTTCATCGGCACACTAGCAGAACTGAATGTAATATTGGTGACATATAGGTTGTGGGATCTTTCACGATAGTGGTGGTAGTTAGTGGGGAAATCCAAGGTTGATCAAGGAATCGGCTAGGAGGAATTTGAGAAATTGTTCAATAAAAAATTCTATCCTCACACGTTCATGAGCTAGAGGACGATGGACTTTTTCAGCCTGAATCTGGAGAATCTCTCTTTCATAGAGTATGCGACTAAATTCATGAATTTATTGTGTTTTTCACTAGATGTTGCTGCAATTACGTCGCTGAAGGCATGAACATTGAATCATGGTTGCGACATGAGATTCACTCAAAGATAGTTGTGCTCTGTATTACAGATTATATGGAGATGCTAAACAGATAAACAGTAGCTAAAAGAGACATCTTAGGAGTTATGGGAGGAGGAATTATGATGATACCCACAGGAACGGATGGGAACTCTAATTCTGGGAACAAGAAGAAGAGGGACTCATACTTCCAATGTGGGAGTGCGAATCAGAATCAGACGGTTTCATCAATGAATCTCTGTCCACGACCCCTAATGAAATCCAGGTGTTTTCAATGTGGCTCGATTGATCACATGAAATGAGAATGTACAACACCACCGAGAGCATGCCACAATTACAACAAGATGGGGCATCTTCATCAATAATGTCGTAGTGCTCCACGGATGGGTGTTCGTGACACTTCTCAGGTGTCGCAAGAATCTTATGCTTCGACAGGGTGAGGACAGCAAAATCAGTCTCAACAGAATAATAGAGCTAGCTATGGTGATCCAGGAATACCATGACTCCTTAGGCAGGGCAATCTCAACATGGCAATAAGAAGCAATGTCTAGCAACAAAGTAATTGTATGGAGCATAACAGGTGATTACGGATGACCAGTCTGGACCGTCTACGGCGAGAGGTATGATTATATATAATTATACCCTCATGAATGTCTTGTTTAATACTAATTCATATCATTATTTTCATTCTTCTCATACTGCTGATTTGTTGAACATAAAACTTGAAATGAAACCTTCTGTGATAAAACATCAAACTCTTCTGGGTGAAAGAGAATGTAGAGCCTTCATGTGTAGAGCATGTTATATAACCTTTAATGGAGGTGAGCTAAAATTGGATTTCTCTATGCTAGAGATAGATGTCTATGTTATAATCCTGGTTATTGATTGGTTGACAGAGTTCAGGGCTCACATCAACTTTTATAGCAGAACAGTAAGTTTCACGACTAAAGATGGCATCGAGCATCTCTTTAGAGAAGAAAACGTGGTGAAGGTAGGTGCAACGGGATTGTTGGAACCAGTAGTTGCAACGATCTCTTACCAGTTGGCTTCGTTAAACATGGAATCAATTGACGAGATCGTGAATAACAATTTTCCAGTATTCATGAATAAATTTCATGATGTTTTTACTGAAAACATCTCAGGGTTACTACCTGTAAGAGAAGTGGGGTTTACGATTTATCTCCTTCTAGGGACCAGTCCTATCTCACTTCTACTATATAAGATGGCACCAATAGAGTTAAAGGAATTGGAAATACAGTTGGAAGTACTAGAAAAAAATGGTTTTATTTGGCCAAGAGTGTCTTCGTGGGCATCACTAGTTTTGTTTGCAAAGAATGAAGATGGAACCTTGAGACTATGTGTGGATTATTGTAAACCTAACCAAGTTAAGATAAAGAATAGATATCCACATCCACACATTTATGAATGGTTTGATCATGTTATGGGAACTCACTGGTTCTATAATATTGACTTGCGGTCAGGATATCAACAGTTGTGTGTTCAGAAGGAGAATATTCATAAGACAACCATTCGAAGCAGATATGGCCACTACGAATATGTAGTCATTCCTTTTGGTCTTACGAATTCACTAGCAGTCTTTATAGAATTAATGAATCAGATATTTCAGCGATATCTAGATTATTTTATTGTGGTGTATATGGATGGAATATTGGTTTATTCAAGAACAAGGGTTGAGAAAGAACAACACTTGGTGATAGTGTTGAAAATCTTGAGAGACTATCAGCTGTATTCCAAATTATCAAAGAGTGATTTTTGGATACAATAGGTAGGATTTTTGGGCCATGTTGTTTCTGAGAATGGTGTTTCAGTGGATCCAGAAAAGATAGAAGCTATTCTTTCTTGGAAAACGTCGAAGAATGTCTTTGAAATATGATGTTTTCTTGTCCTAGCTGGTTAATACTGATGCTTTGTGTGTGACTTCTCACAACTAGATTCTCCTATGACAACATTGACAAAGAAGAACATCGTATTTCAATGGACTGAGGAATGTCAGAGATCTTTTCAATAGTTGAAAGTTCACCTTACATCAGCACCAATTTTGATTTTTACAGAATTAGGACAGGGGTATGTGGTATATTGTGATGCTTCAGGATATGGGTTCAGATTTTTTCTCATTCAAGGAGACCATGTTGTTGCTTATGGCCCAAGATAGTATAGAGTGCATAAAAATAACTACCCAACACATGATTTCGAGTTACCTGCAGTTGTCCATGTCTTGAAGACTTCGCGTCATTATCTCTTTGGTAAGAAATTCACTATGTTTATAGATCATAAGATTTTGAAGCATATTTTCTCATCACAATATTTGAACCTCAGGAAGAGGAGATGGATAGAGAATCTTCGAATGTTTGACATTGGCTTGATGTATACATAGGGTAAGGAATATTCTACGGCAGATGCAATATGCAGAAAGTTTTATGCTCAGTTAGCGAAAGAAGATTTAGATGACTGGCAGTTGATGTCGGTCCTAGCCGACGTGCGTATGGAATGTGAAGACTGATCTGATGTTGTGATTTTCTTTCCAGTTGCACTTTTTCTAGATTTTATGGAGATAGTAAAGGAGGCACAAGCATCCGATGTAGACTATGTTTCCATGAGTTAAAAGCTAAATGGTGGGGAGACCATTGAGAGATGGAAGCTTGATGGGAGTTCAGTTTTGTAGTTTCGAGATCGGATAGTTGTACCTATAACTGCTCAAGAACAACTCTTTCATTCTTATCACCATTTTAGATGGTCTGTTTATCCAGAAATATAGAATATGTATAAGGCGTTGAAGGCGCAGTTTTGGTGGAGCGGCATGAAACGAATGATAGCTGAATTTTTTTCAAGGTGTTTAGCTTGTCAATAAGTTAAAGAAAAACATCAGCGTACAACGGGTATGTTGCATTCTCTACCAATTACAGCGTGTAAATGGGAGAAAATAGCTATGGATTTCATTACAGGTCTTCCAAGAATGATCTGGAAACAGGATGTCATTTTTGTGATAGTGAATCGTCTAACCAAGTCGGCCCAATTCATCCATGTTCGTGAAACTCATACGTTGAAATATCTTTCAAAAATCTATATTCGAGAAGTAGTAAAGAGTCATCGAATAATAGTTTTAATCATGTTAGATAGAGATCCTAGGTTCACATCTTGTTTCTGGATATCCTTATAGAATGCCCTTGGATATCAGTTGAATATGAGTATGGCGTATCATCCGCAGACGGATGGATAATCTGAAAGGATGATACAGACATTGGAAGACATGTTTTGGGGTTGTGTAATGGATTTTGGTGGCTCGTGGGAAGATCACGTGCCTTTAGTGGAGTTCTCATATAACAACAGTTATTATGTCTCGATACACATGGCTCCATTTGAAGCATTGTATGGGCGTCCTTGTCGTTCTCCACATTTTTGGGTGGAAACAGGTTAGACTTCACTAGTTGGGCCAAGCCTTGGTGAAGAAACAACAGAGAAGATTCATTTGATAAAAAAGAGGGTGGATATGGCATAGAGTCATCAGAAATCATATGCCGATCATCACCAAAGATCGTTTTCATTTTCAGTGAGTGATCATGAATTTTTGAAAATCTATCGAAGGCTTGGAAATTGTCATTTTGGGAAGTAGGGAAAATATCTCTATGCTATATATTCCCTTATGAGAAACTCGAATGGGTTGGCGATGTGGTGTATCGGTTGGAATTACCACCACAGTTCTGTGTAGTGCATAATGTCTTCCATGTATCTCAGTTGAAGAAGTATCAGCCCGATCCTGACCATGTGATCAGATGATATCACCTTGACCTGGAGGCAGATGCTTCATTGGTACATATTCTAGTGCACATTGTGGATATGTAGGAGAATGTATTTCATGGGAAAATCATCGGTCTAGTGTGGGTTTTGTGGAAACATGGTCATATTCAGGAAGAGACTTGGGAACACGAGAATGAAATGAAAGAGCAGTGGCCAGAACTCTTTCAGGAAAGCAATGGTTTTCTACATTCCGGGGATGGAAAGGCCAATGGTGGGGAGAATGTAGTACCCCAGGTTTCTAGTAAGTAACCCCTGTTATATTCTTTTCAAGTACATGAAGCATATGTTAAATGGTTGGGGAGAGTTCGGAGACTTTTAAAGTGTCAAAGGGGAAAATTTGGTGACGCCCGGGCTTCGCATGGGTCGCCCAAACCATGAACATGTCGTGCGGGTGGTGTCACTTTCAATAGAGGAGACTGCATGGTGTGCGTACGGTTTGGGAAAACCGTACGAGGAGGCCGTGTGGAGCGCCCCTTCCAAGCAGTTACTACTGCACGGTTAGTGCATAATTTTACTAACCGTGCAGACTAACAGTGCGCAAAGTGAACATATATCCTATTTTTATGGATCAAATCCGTTTTATAATTAAGCCCACTCGGTTTTGCTCCTAGAAGGACCTAACTCAAGATTTCTCTTTGGTGAAGGTGGGAGAACACAAACCAGGCATTCTAGAAGTGATCCGGAAGGGTTTCCTTGGCGTTTAGAGGGTGGTTTGATTGAGGTAAGTCTCATTTCCTTTAGTTTTTTAGATCTCCTTCTTCCCTCTTGATGGATCCTTAGATCTATGCCCAAGGTGGGTTGATCTATGGTATTGGATTCCCTTTATGTAGGGTTTTGGTCATTTTTCTGATAGGGTAAGGAATCCAAGGAGGTTTTGTGGTGTTTCAACCCAATTCCTGGTTGGTTTCACCCATTTTGTTGAGGTAGGTGGATTCATTCTCGATTCCTCTTTCATGGAACATGAGGGCTTAGTTTCAAATTGTTTTCCTTGATCGAAATGGTTTGATTATCTGTTGTGAAAAAATTGTTTAAACCCATATTTAGTAACAGGTGATGGGAATTGTGTGTTTTTGGAAAGTTTTTGTTGAAGTGAATTTAAAATGGTGATGATAAACTGGTTATGTTTTGGGTGCTTGAAAGATATGGTTTTCAATAAAAGGTTTGATGCTTTATTTAAAGGTGTTGAAGACACATGGTTTTGTCATGAATTTTCATGGGTTTTGGTGTGTGTTCATATTCATTGGGATGGATAAAGGCGAGAAGTACCACCATCAAAGGATGGGATAAATAAGGGAGAGAATTACCCCCATCAAAAGGGACGGATAAGGGCATGAAGTACCCCAGTCAAGGTAGTCCACTAAGTGACATCTTAGTGGAAGGATAACTCACCATGCGTGAGTATAGGGAGGTCCAGGTTGCATGAATGGTTGATTGTGTGGATTTGTGAATTGGAATGAATGTGACAAATTAAAATGTGAATTTTATTGGAAAAATTGCTTGGTTTTGTTTTTGAGAAAGATGGTTTTTGTTTGAAAATGGTTTTTACATGGAACTTATTACATTGTAAATTGTTTTGGAATTGTTTTATATAAATGTGATAACATTTTTTATCCTAGGGTCATGGGTTGCGAGGTCATCGGGGAAAAACTACTGAGTTTCATTACTCACCCCCTACTTTGGCACATTAGTGCTTTTGCAGATGTCATATACCGGTATGTTGGAAAAGGTAAAGTGTCACATGTTTATAGCACTACTTTGTGATACTTGGGCTGGTTCGTGATGTTGGAGCTTGGAGATTGTGGAGACTGTAGGTGGGTGGCCGTATTGTAGTCTTTTAGTTTGTGCTTCCACTGTTTACTCTGATTTAGTCTTGGTTTCTGCTGTGGTACTCTTTGTTGGTTTCTGATAAAATAAATTATTGAGTTGTCTTATCTTTTATCATGCATCATTTAGTTTATTAGTTGGTTATGGTTATTGGTTCTATGGTATGTTTTAAAATGCTAAATCGTCCCCCACTTGTTTTGACACCCTTCGGCATTTATTGCCAGCCTTTGGCACCTTGGGGATGTCACTTAAGGCTAGGTAATTACTTGTTGTATTTTTAAGCCAATAAGGATAAGCGGGTCATTACATGGATTACTAGAATTCTAACATAGACAATATAGTAAAACAAATTAATAACACATAAACATGAGATGAAAATAACTTTTATTGAAAATATAAGTTCATGTACAGTAATGAAATTGGGAATCAATTTTTGTCACAACAAAGTTTTGAAACTGGTCTCATCTTCTTTGGATTACTTCCATGATTTTTGCTAATTGATTCCTCAGTCTCATCATTAATCCATCTCCCAACTGGATAGTGAGATCTCTTCCCTCTTGAGTCAGATGAATATCCTCAATCAATTTGACTCTAAATAACTCATGCAACGTTTCTTCATATTCTATAAAAAGAGTTATCTTATCTGTGAACATATTCAAAAAATAATGTTCTTATGCTGGGTTCATATGAAGTTGAATACTAAAAAAGATGCTATTGGTTGTCTAACAGGACAGAGAATGGAGGACTTTTGCACGGAAGGTCCTCAAATATGTCGTTTATATTCCTCTATAATTTTGTAATGGCCTAAAATATCTTTATCATATCAGTCGATGTACCTGAGGTACCTTCTTGACTATTCCCGATAGATTCGAATTATTGCTCCATGAAAATTTTAAAATCTGCAAAATCTGACTTCATTACCATCTGAGAATTCAAATTTTCAACTTCATCCAACATATCCTTCTTCAAAACATCAACTTCTTGTTTTGAAATAGAAATGGATTTTAATATCCGAAATCACATATTTTCAATTTCCAATTCTCTTCTCAAAGAAGATTTTTCTGAATCAACTATGGTAAACGTTCTATATAGCTCCTCAACTTCTGCATTCACATAATTAGAGGCACCTTGTGCTTTATTCTTAGTCTAAGCTTCCACTGGATTTAAAAGAACTAATGGTAGGGATTCATCATCTGAATTCTCTTCATCCTCTCTCTGTACTGGGTTCTCTACTGATTTTTCCATCGAGTACTTCCCTAATTCATCCATAGAAAAAACTTCATTAATAATTTCAGTTTGAATTTCATAAAGGTTCACTGCTGGATTCATATTAAATGGTTCTTGTTTCTCTTTATAATCTTCTTCAATAATTTCTTCAAAGACTCGATCCTCTAATATATGTTCTTCTTGAGATAATTCCAATTGAATAATATCAGTAGGATATATAGTTTGAATAGATTTATGTCTTTCCACATCAACTTCTCCAGTATTTTCAAAAGTTTGAGGAACAATTTCTTTTTCCACTTGAGGAGTAACCTCAATCTGAGAAATTGTTGGTTCTTAAATTCCCTGTTCAGCGAATTCTCTAATAAATCTGTAGCATAGTAGATCTTCATAGGTAAGAGCGAGACTTAGATAATATTCCCTACCATCTGAAATCTGTCTCATCCAAGAAATTGGAACTCCCCTGTCATATGTAGGTTCATATACATCATCAAATATTAATTTTCATGAAGTTCCACTTTCTCTAGATTCTACCACTCCTTCCGTAGATTTAATAGATTTCTCCCACTAAGCCAAGTCCTGGTCTTCTATAGATCCAACAAGAATAATTTTTCCTTTCAAAATACTCCAAAAGAATCTAATATTCCACAGAGTTCTAGCATTAAAAACATTTTTGTGATGGAATGTTAATCTTGATTCTACTAATCAGAATGTATCCCACTTAATGAGCTGTTGTGAAAGGAATCTCTCGAAGGGATAGATGTTCATCTGTGCTTCTAGTTGACAGAAATATTTGAGATATCATACCATATATATCAGAAAATTAAACTTGATTTCACTCATAAAAAACATTATGAGCATGTAATGAAAAAAAATTCTTCATCTCTTACATCCAAGGTGACATACAAATTTGCAAAGACTTAACAAGAATCTTCTTATCAGATTATAGATCCTTCACTATCATTTTTATTACAATCGTAGAACCCAAAAATGACATAATGTCTTCAGACTTATGTACATTATCACCAATATTTTTTAAGGAAAAATGATGAACTCCCTCATTAGTGTAGTTTAATATCTTAGCAATTTCCATAATGAAGAAAAATAAACTTTGATCTCTTATTTGTGTAATTAATGTATCTTCTTCTTCTCCCAAACTAAATTGAATAGTTTTGAAAATTTGACGAAGCACAACCTCATTTAGAAATTCTATATTTTTTCCACTGAATGTTTTCCCTAGATTCTGAAACGCGAGGGATTTCCTCTGTATCATATCTATATGATATTGCCCTTGCAAGTCGATTAATTTTCCCTATAAAATCTTTCTTCCCACCATACGCTAACGCATGGCATTGCTAGTTTCCCTTTACTCAATTCACTTTTTCTTGGCCTTTTTTTCATGGATTTATGAAGGTCTGCAGAGCTAGGGATTTGAAGGTTCGGGTTTGCGTAGATAGGAGTGGTAAGGATTTTCATTTTCCAAAGGTTTTGAAAGAAATGAATGGGTTTGGAATTTGAAACGGTTTCTGATATCCTTGATTCCCATTTCATTACATATATAGTAATTATTACATTATTTCAAAGTAAAAACGTATGCGGCAAAAAATTAATGCAGTACAGATGAAGTTTTCAATTATTCTAAAAACATGTAATTAAATTTATTAAAAAATATTGAAATAATAATTATGAAAATTAAATAAGAAAAATTAAAATTACAATTTTATTTAAAAATAAATAAACCTAGCTCCTCTTTAATAAATCAAACCATAGAGTGGGAAGTGGATTAGTAAAAATACAACCTAATTGAATTCCAGTACTTACAAATTCTAAAAATATATCCTTTTAAGAACATTGCCTCTTAGAAAATGATTTTTGAAATCAATATGCATAGTTTTAAAATAGTTAATTAGGTTTTTCCATATATGTATAGAATTTGAATTATCACATAAAATTTCTGTTTTATTAAAATTTAGTCCAATGTCCGTAAGAGTGTTTTTCCATCCACCAAACATGTGCACAACACCTGCCTACAGATACATATTCAGCCTTGGCTGTTGACAGGGAAACTAAGTTTTATTTCTTACTAGAAAATGATTATAAATATTTTCTTAAAAAGTGACATGTCCCTGAGGTTCATTTTTTATCTAATTTAATGCATCCAAATTCATCATATAAATATGAAATTAAATTAAAATAAGATGTTTTTGGATAGAGAAGAGATTGAAAACATGTTTCCTTAAAATTTCGAAAAAATATTTTAATAGAACTTAAGTGAGATTCATTAAAATTCGAATGAAATCTTTCACAAATACATACTGAGTACATTATATCTATCCTGCAAACTATAAGATATAATAAACGTCCAATCATACCTATATATAAGATGTTGTCAACTGATTTTCCAATTTCATCCAAATCAAGTTTTATAATAATACACATAGAAGTTATATATTTTGTGTTTTTTAAGTAAATGTTTTTTTAGTAAATCAATAATGTATTTTCTTTGATATAAAAAATTTACAAAATATTTTTGATAAATTTTAAGTCCTAAGAAAAATTTATTTCTCCCACCATACTCATTTCAAATTCTTTTGGAATTAAATTTGAAAACTCAAGAGATAGTTTTTGGTTTTTTGAACAAAATATTACATCATCAACATAAATTTTAACTAATAAAATATTAGAGTTAACTGTTTATTTAAACACTGTCAGATCTTCCATCCAAACAGTGAAATAATTTTTTTAAACAAATGATCATAATCTTTCATACCAAGCTCTATGTTCATGCTTAATGCCATAGAGAGCATTAGTAATTATAAAAAAAGAATCTATTTTTTGTGAACATTCAAAACCAAGAGGTTACCCAACATAATATTCCTCTAATAAATAACCTTTTAAAAAGGTAGACATAAGATCCATCTGAAATAATTTAAATTACATATGAGATGCTTAGGCAAAAATGATCATAATGGATTCTAATCAGGGTACATATGCAAAGGTCTCATCATAATCTATACCTTCTTCCTGATTATATCCTCTATCTATTAGTCTTGCTTTATTTCTAGTTATTATTCCTTGACCATCTTGTTTATTTCTAAAGACCCATTTAGTTCCTATAACTAGATATTTCTATGGTCTTTCAACTAATTTCCAACCTTCATTTCTTTTCAACTGTTTTTGTTTTTCTTAAAGTGCTATCATCCAACTATCATCAATTAAGGCTTCAGTAATGTATTAATATATAATTGGGATAGAAAGGCAGATAATTAAAAAAGATTTCCTACATCTCATCTAATTTTTATCTTAGTGTCTAGGTCACTTATAATAGTTTTTAAACGGTGATTCCTTAGGGTTCTAGACTTTCTATGTATTACAATATTAGGTTCATTAATCTCATTTTCTTCTGAACTAGAATGAATTTCATTTATATCTGTTTAAAATTCATCATTTATGTCCTCATGTCTCATTTCAACATTCGAGTTAAAGTCATCAATTTGGACTTTTCTTCTCTCAAAGGGATCCGATTCATCAAATTTCACATGAACTGATTCTTCAACAATCCTTTACTTTTTATTAAAAATTAAATAAGCTTTAGAATTTGCAGAATAACCAAAGAAAACGACTTCATCAGATTTTGGATTGAATTTTACAAGATTTTTCTTGGTGTTTAAGGTGTAAAACATGCATCCAAAATCATTAATGAAATTTTATTTAGGTTTTATATTATTAAAGAGATCATAGGGTGTCTTCTAGAAAATTTGTCTAATTAAAACTCCATTCAATATATAATATGCTATTTTTATAGCTTCTGCTGAGAAATAGGTATGAAGATTGCATTCATTAAGCACAGTCCAGCCATTTCCTAAATAGTTATATTTATTCTTTCAACAATTCCATTTTTTTGAGGTGTTATTGGTTTAGAGAAGGTGTGTTTAATACACATATTTGAGAAAAATGAATTAAATTTCAAATTATGAAATTCCCCACCGTGATCATATCTTAATTAAATAATTTTAAAACATTTTTCATTTTGAACATCTTTGCAACAACTTTCAAATATAGTTAAATATTCATTTTTATATTTTAGAAAGAAAATCCAAGTAAATATAGAATAATCATGAACTAATAGATATAAATATAATTTACCAGCGAAGCTTGATATTCTTGAAAGTAAAAAAAAATCCATATTTATAAGTTGTAGAGTTTTAGATGTAGAAATTTCATTAACCGATTTGAAGGATTATTTGTGCTACTTTCCATGTTGACATACACCATAGAATCTATCACTTTCACATTTGAGACTAGGAAAATCAAGAACTAATTATTTCATAGATAACCTATCTAAAGTATACATATTTCAATTTCATAGTCTTCTATGCCAGATCCTTGATTAATTTACCTTAGGAGTTAAGCATTTTACATTTTGTTTAGATAAGTAATTTATGTCTAGGGTATAAACATTATCAGTGTTGGGTGCTTGGAGTTTTTGAAATTTATCTTTAAAAACAGAAAAATAGTTGTTTGAGAAATCAACACAATAACCATCATCACAATGTTGAGAGGTACTTATCAGGTTGAGTTTTAGTTCGGGTACACAGAGTAATTTATTGATTGAGACAACTTTTGGATCTCTAATAGTTCCAATTCAAATAATTTTATTTTTGGTATTATCACTAAATGTGACTAATCCACCTGCCATTCGAGTTATTGTTCTAAATTTTGATGAGTTTCCACTCATATGCCCAGAGCATCCACTGTCCATATACCATATAGATTTTCTACTTCTGTTACCTGCTTCCTATATAGGAATTTAAACAAAGGTTTGTTTTGGTACCCATATTTTATTGGGTCTAGTAGTGTTAGCCAGAAAAGGCCTAAGAATATAGACATTATGTGTTTTTCAATAATCAATAAAATCATATAAACTGCTTGAAAGAAAGTATTTCTTAATACCAATTACATGTGGTTACCTTAAATACTACTTTATAGATATGTGACCTTTCATTCAAATGTAGTTAATTTTTTTACCATTTTTACATGGAACAGAATAGTTCATATACAGTTTGGGTTTTTCACCTTTGCTTCTTATTCCATATATTTCCTTTTAATCACATTCTTTCAAAGAATTAAATTTTCTGTATTTTCTCCTATTGTAAAAATAATAGTTTCACTATTGTATGTTTTAACTTCTGTTTGTAGTGTTTTTATTTTAGTTTCAATATCTGTATAGTTTGTGTCTGATGAGTTATATTTTTCAATTAAATCTTGATGTTTTTTAGCAGTGTCACATTCTCCTAAAATAGTAATGTGAATATTTTTCATTGATTTAGGTATCTTAAATGATGAATCATATTTCTCTTCTAGAATATTACAGTGGGCTTCCAGTTTATTATTTGGACAACTATAATTAGAATCAGAATCATATGAGTAATAAGATTGTTCCTCATCAGCTTCATCCTTAAATCATATATTTTCTTTTAGAATCAATTATTCCTTTTCTGGGTCAGACATTGATGAGCTGTTGGAGTCCCCATAAACACTCCAAGTAGTTTTCATTGTTCTTTTGTATTTCATCTCATTATCATTATTTTTGAAAATTTTCTTTTTCTTTTATTCTTTTAATAGGGGACAGTCATGTCTTATGTGACCAATAATTTTGAATCCATAGTATTTGACTTCCTTTGGGTTTTTTTCATCAATTTTTAAGGATTTTAAGAATCTCTTCTTCTTTATGTAAAATGTACTAAACTTTATTGCCAGCTGACCCAATCCCACATCTGAATTAGATGAATCAAAACTCTCTGATTTCACTTTGATTTCATTCTTCATCTTACTGCTCTTCTTTTGGGATTTTACTTTCAATGTAGTATTTTATCTCTTGATCAAGACTTTATGCTCATTTTAGTTGTCTTCCATCTCAGCTTCATACATCATCTGGGTTCCAATTAATTCTCTCATAGTATGATCTTTGATTGGAGATTATTTCTAAATAGCTAAATAAATTCCATTACATCGAGGTGGTAGTACTATCATTACATTCAGGGCTTGATCCGCTTGTGTTATAGGATATCATATGCCAGAGATATTGTTAAAAAATTATGTAAGTCTTCAATTCATCTGTGTGATACATTCTCCTTCAAACATTCTGAATGTGACTAATTTCAATTTATCTGTGGCCTACCTCATTTTTCATACATTTGCAATTTCTTCATAAGCAACTCTAATTGTCTGCAACATTTCATTAGAAATAGGGCACTGAGATACATTGTTTAATTCATCTGGTCCAAGACCACATATGATAGCATTTGTAGATTTAGATTTTATGTCGTACTCAGCTTCTATATCTGCATTCCATGTTTCATGTTTCTCTGGAATCACATAGGGGGTTAGAATTTTTTTAGTAGACTCTGTATCCAAGGTTATTTATGTAAATGTCCATCCTTGATTTCCATCATCCATAATTTTTACCGTTGAGGTAGGGAACTTGAACCATTGACAAACACTATCTTGAATCACCCATTATGCTTTAATTATAATTCTAGAAATCTTCCAGCTTGTAATTACTATGAAAAAAGATCCACCCTCTGATACCAATTTTTGGATCAAGTTATACCAAATATGTAAAAGAGGGGTGAATTGTGTCTTTCTAAAAATTCTTCATGAATCATGATGATGGTAGAGTCTGTCCTTTTATCTTTATTAGGTTGTTTATGAAGTAGAAACTAAAGAGTTGAAGGACGCAAGGATATACAGTTGTTCAGGGAACATAAGGCCCCTAGTGAACTCTCCCAATGCTCTACTCCCTGATCTTGGTGATCTTCACTATCTGTTTATCTTATCAATAGACCGTCCACATCTTTGATTAGGTAGTTGAAATATTTACAAGTTAATGCTAAAAAAGAGCTTTCTGGTTCATAAAACCAAACCGAATAAACATCTTAGTACGATAAGAATATTACTCAAAATAAACAAAATATTTTTGTAAAAATCCATTCAAGTTGTTCATTATAGTTGAAACAGCACGCAACGGATAGTAGATGGATCATCTCTTTCAGAAAAGATGTTGTTCAGTAAAGGGAAATTATGATTCCATCTAGTTTCAATAGATATATAAATAAATTTAGAAACTCCAACAACAATTAATTCATGGTAGATCTTTAATGTTGAATACGAATGTTTAACGCTTTTACTCGTCTATATAAAGACAGAGTATGATAGATTTTGGTAGCAGCTTATCTGTGTGACTCAAAGGTCTATATAAACTATAGTAGTGAAAAAATTGGGAGCTTGGTGTTATGATATTCTTTTAGATGATTCACCTCTATATATGAAATAAAAAATATCATTGATATGTTGAATAAAAAAAATTATTTTCAAATTTAGATCCCCAAATGTCGCCTTTAGAATCGTGATATTCAAATATTTGAATAACAGTGTAGACATAAATCCCTTGATTATTCGGTATGAAAATCTCCTCCTAAATCGATTATTTTAATCACAAAAAAACATATTTGAATTACCCAAAGACATTCTTTAAAATCATCATTTTAATTAGGATTGAAATAAGCCTAATAATCCCTATAAAGACAATTTCTCGATAATGTTTTATTTTAAATCACTAACCCCAAACGTAGGGTTGAACTGTATTGCATACATTCTTTGAACATAAGGTTCACAACCTAATGTTGATCATCCATTGTTCAAATGTAATGTTGAACATCTATACATTTCACTTCAACTCTCAAACGTACGGTATATAATCTATACTTTTATCAGCTTCTAGACATAAGGTACATGATACATACTTTTTTATAAAACATAAGTATGTTTACAAAACTAAGGATTATGAACCATAATTTTGAGAAACATACATAAAATTCCATACTAATATAGGGTTCTTATTCCATACATTTCTAATATCTAAACTCTAAGGTTCCTTCCAAACGCAGATCACTTCTTCCATACTTTTATGATATCCCAAACATATGCTTCATTCTTCCATAATTTTTTCGATAATGTATGGTGACAAAACAATACTTTTCTAATATTGTTAAAAGTAAATGACGGATTCCATCCTTACACTACACTCCTCATTGTTGGGTATAAACAGTGTTTCCAGAACATGCTCAAGTGATTTTAAAATACATTATCAAATAATTCTTGTTGATCAAACACATTAATAGTACTCCAAGAATAAGAATATAAAGAATATTAATTTCTTGAAATATACTAAATGTAAAATCATTAGAAAAACAAATTTGTGAATTTGTGAACATCAAAATCACCACAAAGAGATAGAGTGTTGTTCTCAACAATCTCCCTCTAATAATAATATTATATTGTTAAAACCAATAGTTTCTCAACATCGCCAGCCTATGGATTTTTGAGGTAGGACTCAAGGGTCATTATCTCTCTTACTTCATTGTTGTATCTTTAGAGGGAGGGGGTCCGGGCATGCATACTTTTCCATCACCCATTAGATCTGATAATACCTTACCAAATCAGTTTCACACCTCCTTAATCAAATCCTAGATGATTTGGTTTTTTTATAAATCCATCCGATGATGGATTTTAGCTCAATCCTATTTATGTTTTCCAAATAATATATAACAACCCTATACTTAGGGTTTTATTTTATTTATTCTTCCAAATGATCCAAATCATATTAATCAAACATGATATAATAACCTTAGTATATTCCATGTATACATGTGTTGTTTTTTATGGTTAAGACCTAAAATCGTCTCCTCCTTCCTAAAATGGGAAACATAACTATGGATAATGTTTTGGGGGACTACCTACTCATGAACCGATGCAACTAATTTTCCATGACCACTCATCACCTCAGGATATAATAATGTAATCTATAAATATATGTGATATATATGACAGAATTATACTTTTGGAGTTATAATATAATATATTCCATCATACATTCGACTATATAGGGAATATAATAACATTGATTGGGTGTACGGTGGGTTACCGAATCACAAAGTGATGTGTTTTTTTAATCAAATACTCTAAAAATGGAAGGTGAAAATGATTAAATTGATAATTTTATATGATATTCAGTATATATGTGTAATTATGGAAAAGAAATATATCATATAATTTTATAAATTTGCATACATTGGATAAATTATAACATTATTCATGTGTATGGGGATTCAACACCTCATGAAGAAATGTGAATTATTTTTATTGATGAATCACAAGGAATGTAACACCCGAGACGTTTATGTTATATAAATCATCAAAGGAATATTTTTCTACACACAACACTTTCTTGGCTTTCTTTACACGAAATCGTGACCTTCCTCGATAGCTTGCGTCATACGCAGTACCGAGTTTCACTAAACAACGATATACTATTAAAATATTATTAAAACTAGCCGTTATGAATAGTAATAACCATGTTTTCAAATTTTAGAAATTTTATTTTTCAAAATGGACTTCATTTTTTGATTCGGAATATCGAAATTATCCTAGGGTGAAATTTTTGTATTTTTCTGAAAACAATCAATTTTTGATTAATAGTGAAACCACTAAGTAGTAGTTAAAAAACCGAATTTTTCATAAAACATAATTTTACCACTTCTATGAGTGGAATTTCAAAAATCTGAGACACACGGTTGATGTCAGTAAGTAAAATGTGGTTCAATGAGATGAAAATAATTTTTGGTGAATAGTAACTTTTTACTTTTATTTACCACGGTTAAAAGTAAATACGGTAATTAAGGGTAAAAATGATATTATTATTACCCTAACACATGTACTAATTCTATTGAATAAGTTTAATTAGACCAAAAACAACCATAGAAATACAATATGACCATTTAGGCCCACGTGGATTAGATTATGACATTTATTATTAATTTATTTAAAGAAGGGTTAAAATAGTTAAAATCAAAGTTTAATAAGTAAATAATTTTTAATATAAGGTTATACATAAGATAAATTCGACTATAAATATTCATTAGAAAGATAAAAATATTTCCTACATAATGGTATTTTATTTGTAATTTTTAGTCATTAAATAAGTTAATTTATTTACGACACAAAGATGATGCAGTAATTATCTTATTAATGAAATATTGAAATAATTGATGTTATAAATACCAAAATAAATGTAATTTGAGACGTTTTATGAATTACAATAATTTTATAGGTTAATATGACATGATATTATTGCTTTAAGTAACTGTTTTCTAACTAATCATTCTGTTATGATTTTCAAAAAAATAAATTACTAAATAGTGTCAAAATTGACATAAAATATTTTTTAAAACAAATATTATATTATTAATTGTTCTGTTATTTCTTAAAAATAAAAGGTCCAGCCAAATATCTTAGATAAGGCTATATATATTAATAATAAACAAATTGGGGTTCGTTTTCCTTATTATAGTAAGTTTATTAAACTTATAGTATAAGAACAGAAGAAGACACTGTAAAAGTAAAATTATTTAACTTAATGTTAAATCTAAATGATAAGGTTAGAATAGGAACCTAAACTTGTCTAAATTCTATTGGATGAGATTATTTCTACCCATCCCCACCTTAGCTTCGAAATAAATCAATTTGGATCTATTTAAAACCGAACTTGACTTTATAATAAAATAATATTTTTAGTTTTTCCTTAGGAGCCCCATTCCTCCCTTATAAAAGGGAACCTCCTCCCCCTCTTCCTCACACCACATTGAGCCTTCAATCTCGGCCAAACCCTGCCAATTTCTCCTCTCCACTTCCCTAAAGACATCATAGAGGTCCTGGTATTCTTCAAAGACCAATTTTAGTGCCCTAAAAAGAGGTCTCAAAGAAGCACTTCAAAGAAGAGGTAATGTTTGTTACCGATTATTTCATCTTTATTTATTCTTCCAATTATTCTTCATTATTTGATTCATTATGAAGTAATAACATAAGTATCACTCATATACTGATATTTTATTATATGAATGAAACAACCCTATTTCACCATCTATCCATCCTACGGAAAATGAAATCACCGCGCGTGCGTACGTACGAAATACCGTCTCCACACCGTGGTGTAATCTATTTTCCACCACCTTACTTGGATGGGTATAATGGTGTAAATAATGACTATAAATGGTTATTTTAAAGTGATATTGATTCGGAAATAGTATACATACACTCCAATACAATTCCATGATCATGGGAACAATATCATCGCTCGTGCGTACGTACGGAATATCGCCTCCATGATGTGATGCGACTCGTTCTACATGATCTTCATTGAATAATGATTATATAAATGAATTGAATGAATTAATATGATATATATCACCCTAATAACATTCTTTAAATTATGTATCTATAACCTAAAGGGAAGAATAAAAATTTATTCGACAAAACACGCATAAGAAAAAAAAGTAATAAACACCCGAATAACAAATTGTAATGAAATATTACTAATAAGAAGCAAAGAATATGACCATATATGATATCATAACAATAATTATGATTCTAGAATAAGTCAATAACATTATTTAAATCATCATACAGGAGGTTCAGACACTTACGAAGCAAATCGGACCTAAGGTAAGGGAAAATATCACAATCTCATTTTTATCCGAGATTGTTTATACTTTGGTATTTAATGGGGTGTATTTTATCATCCACATCCATGTTTGCTGAATATGTAATTTTAATTCCATACACCTACAATTTTTTAAATCCAATTTTACCCTTCGGTGAGTTTTTAGTAAAATATATGAAAGGAATCTTTTGTAATTTTTCGTACGAGGTACTTTTTGACTTTTCCGACAAAAGTACGAGAAGAATGTTTTTTAACTTATACGGCATGAATGGATTTTTAAGACAATATTTCCAAAAATCTTCCTTTACAAGTTCTCATGTTTTTTTAATTAACTTATTTTAGTTTAGAATTGTATGACATATTAAGAAAGGAAAATTGTTTTTGAAGAAGAAATGATATTTTCCTCAAGAATGGAGTTCAAGTGTTTTCTCAAAATTATTTTCCATATAAGATAATAAAGGGTTCTGTTTCTATCCCTATTATTACATTGATTTTATTAGGTTGTGATGGAATTATATTTATGAATTCATTTATCTTATATGAATTGTTTTATGATGTCACGATGTTTAAGATTCCCATTTTTATTACATGGTTTATGCAATGATGTATGATGTATAATTTTGTGGCACACATAAGAATGGTATCATTATGATATGGGTGGGACCTATATCTCCCTCCAATGCATTGGGTAAAGATTTTATATCTCATGAGATAGATATGGCTGGAACGGTAGGTTAAACCGGTTCAGTGAAACAGGACTGAAATGAGGAGTGAACTCAGTTCAGAAATGGACTTTGTCCACTAAGATAGTCTTGGAAATAAGCCTTGACTAATAAGAAATTATTCTCTATGATTATGTGAGTATGACACAAAGTTTCATGTTTTAATTTATGATTATTGGGATTACATTTCACTACTATGATTTATCCCATGTTATGAAATTTTGATTTCTTTTTCAGGTTAAGATTTCCAAAAGTTATGTTCTTATGTATATGATGTGATTGATATTTCTTTTGTTTACCCTTACTGAGCATTTGAGCTCACCCTTTTGTATGTTTTCTTTCCCCAGGTCAGGAAAGAAGTTTATTAAGTAAGATATGCCAAAAGGGACTATAGATATGATGAAATTAATGGGAGATAGTGTAGACGCTTTATGAACCAGTTGTTTATGTTTCCCAATTTCTAAAGACACTGTACCTATATGGTCCTTTCCTGGTTTTGTTAAATGTTGTAATAAGTGTTCTTCAATTCTGAAGTAAAAACAATGTATGTAAAGTATGGGTCGTTATAGTCGGTATCAGAGGAAAGGTATAGTCAACCTTTAGAAACTTGGATGTGAAAATGTTAGTAAGAACCCTAAGTATAAGTCTAAGCATAGAACACAATCTTAGTGTTTTAGAAATGGCCATGAATAACCTAGGATAAGAACTTAAGAGTGAAATTTTATTCTTGATTATGCGGTTTTCCTATTATAATTAGTGTTGCTCACACTATTCTTCTTGGTTTTAGTCAATGGCTGGAACCAGAAGGAACCGTGTTAATGTGGAATGCGTCGGGCAATGTAATGATTGTCCCCCTAAGCAACCAAACGTTATGGGAGCTGGAATGAAAAATCTTATAGCCATGCTCACACAAATTTCTCAAGCTATGAATCATGTAGGACTTCCAAACGAGCAAAGGAAGGAGCAACATTCTATTGAATCCTTCATGAGGTAGCGTCCACCTTTATTTAGCGGGTCTACTGATCCATTAGTTGCTGAACAATGGATTAGTACTACTGAAAAGATATTTTCAGTTCATCAATGTTCTGAACATGATAAAGTCATCTTATCAGTGTATCGTTTGAAAGGTGATGCTGATCAATGGTAGAATCTTATCCAGAATATGAGGCAAAGAGATGAAATTGAGTCCATGGAAAGGGACGAGTTCAAGAACTTATTTTTCAATAAGTACTTCCCTCGTATTCTCCGAACAAAGATGGAGAAGGAGTTTCTTGAACTAAAGCAAAAGGATGATGAATCTATTTGTACCTATGAAGCAAATTTTACAAGACTTGCAAGGTACGCTTCTGGTATTATTATCCAACCTGAGAGTAAGATTGATCGATTATTTAGTGGATTAAAAACAAGTCTTCGAAGGGCCTTATCCATAAGGGACTTCAATAGCTACGAGGAAATCATTCGATGTGCACTCAAAGTCGAGATGGAGATTGGAGTAACCCATCAGTCATATGGGTTTGATACGAAGAGGAAAATGGAATTCAAAGGAAAATATAAAGAACAGACTGAAAAGAAGATGAGTTTTCCCTTATGCTCAAAGTGTAGAAAGAAACATGGATGGAGTTGTTTTAAAGGGACAAGTAAATGTTTCAAATGTGGAAAGGAAGGTCATCGATCATTTGAATGCCACAATGATGGGAAGAAGATGTCTAATGATACAAACAAATGAAGGGATACACAGAATGAACCTACTACACTTCAATGTTCCAAGTGCAAGGAGATGGGGCATTATTCCAATCAATTCCCAAATCCAAGGGTTGATGATGATGGTCGATGTCAACAAACTCTTAAGGCTAAAGACAAAGGAAAGTCACATGCAATTTCTATCAACGACGTGGAGTACGATAACGATGTGTTGAAAGGTACACTTACCATCCACTCTAAAGTATCAAATATTTTATTTGATTTTGGATCCACCCACTCCTTTATTTCTGAAGAATTTTCTAAGGATATCACCGTATTACCTCAACATTTAGACGTTGAGTTAGCTGTGACAACCCCTAATGGCACAACAGTCACATCAAAAGTTTATAATTCTTCTCTGATTGAAGTTTGTGTGAAAGTGCTTCCTGGAAATCTTGTGATCCTTCCTATAGTGGAATTTGATGTGATTATTGGCATGGATTGGCTTTCTATACATGGAGCTCATATCAATTTCCAAAGAAGGGAAGTCGCATTTCATATTCTAGATCAATCTATGATCGTCTATCGATGCAAGGATGAACATAACCTTCCAGTGGAATTTTCATCCATTTTATGGGTATTTATTCCACTAAATGAAGGTTATTTATCCCAAATGGTTAGTAAGAAACTCACGATTAAGAATATTCCCATTGTATAGGAGTTTGATGATGTCTTTCCGGAGGAATTACTGGGTCTTCCACCAAATTGTGAAGTTGAGTTTTCAATAGAACTCGTACCAGGAGATTTGCCTATTTCAAATACACCTTATAGAATGGCCCCAACTGAGTTGCAGGAATTGAAGAAGCAACTCCAAGAGAATATTGGTAAGGGGTTCATAAGCCCTAGTGCGTCACCTTGGGGAGCACCTGTTCTGTTTGTCAAGAAGAAAGATGGATCAATGAGACTCTACATTGATTATCGAGAACTTAACAAGATCACTATCAAGAACAAATATCCTCTACCATGCATTGATGACTTATTTGACCAACTACGCAGAGCTCAATACTTTTCCAAGATTGATCTTCATTCAGGGTATCATCAATTAAGGGTCAAAAGGGAGGATATACCAAAGACGGATTTCCGTACAAGGTATGGACACTATGAATTTATAGTGATTCCATTTGGTCTTACTAATGCCCCTGCTATCTTCATGGATCTGATTAATAGAGTCTTTAGAGACGATCTTGATTAGTTTGTGGTAGTCTTTATAGACGATATTCTTGTCTATTCAAAGAGCATGGAAGAACATGAAGATCACTTGAGAATTATATTCAAGACCCTGAGAAAGGAGAAGCTTTATGCCAAATTTACCAAGTGTGAATTTTGGATTCAAAAAGTTGCATTTTTCGGTCACATAATCTCAAAAGAGGGGATATCTGTGGATCCCGCAAAAACAGAGGTTATTGAAAGATGGTCGAGACCAACAACAGTAACTAAGATCTGATGTTTTCTTGGATTGGCTGGATATTATCGACGTTTTGTCAATGATTTTTCACGATTATCTAATCCACTCAGCAAGTTTACTCAGAAAGGAGTTAAGTTTTTTTCGACAGTGGAATGTGAAGAGAATTTCAAGGAGTTGAAAAGAAGGTTATCCAGTGCACCTGTGCTCACAGTGCCTTGTAGTGGAGAAAGGTTTGTGATCTACAATGATGCATCCAAGAAGGGTTTGGGGTGTGTTCTTATGAAAAATGATATGGTGATAGCTTATGCCTCACGACAGATGAAAATTCATGAGTAAAATTACCCAACTCATGATTTTGAGTTAGCTGCGGTAATCTTTGAATTAATGATTTGGAGGCATTATCTTTATGGAGAAAGGTGTGACATTTATAATGATCATAAATTTTTAAAGTATATTTTCACACAAAAGGAGATGAATATGCGCGAAAGAAGATGGTTGGAGCTGATTAAGGATTATGACTGCTCAATCCATTACCTCCCTGGGAAAGAAAACAAGGTGGCAGATGTATTAAGTCGACAAGACAACGCCAGTTTATCCATGATGAGGATCACAAAAGATCCATTATTTATGGATTTAAAAAGGATGGATCGTGGAATGATAATGAAAGGGTAAAATCGTATCTTTCTCAAATAAATGTTCCACCATCTATACATGTGAAGATTAAAGAGGCACAAAAAGAAGATGTAGAGTTACAAAAGAAGGTGAGAAATGTTCCTGAATTCAACCTTGATTGTGATGGGATAATAAAGTTCAAGAATCAGGTTTGTGTTCCTACCATCCCCGAATTAAAGGAGCTGCTGGATGAGGCTCATTGTTCTTCATTATCTATTAATCCTGGATGCATGAAGATGTATAGGGACCTGAAAGAGTACTTCTGGTGGGATGGCATGAAAAGAGATGTTGCTGAATATGTCTCTTGATGCTTGGTTTGATAGCAAGTTTAAGCTGAGAGATAGAAGTCTAAGGGGATGTTACAACCATTACCCATACCTGAATGGAAATGGGAAAACGTCACTATGGACTTTGTCACCGGACTTCCTAAAACATCCAAAGGCAATAATGCTATCTGGGTCATAGTTGATCTTCTTACAAAGTCTGCACACTTCATCACTATTAGAGAGTATTTCTCTCTAGATCAGATTGCCAGGATATATGTAAAGGAAGTGGTAAGATTGCATGGAGTACCACTTTCTATTATATCTGTTCGGGATCTGTGGTTTACCTCAAAGTTCTGGCGAAGTCTTCAGCATACTCTAGATATAGAGTTAAGTTTCAGCACTGCTTATCATCCTCAGACAGACAGTCAGTCAGAGAGAACAATTCAAACTCTAGAAGATATGTTGAGAGCTTGCTCTATGGATTTAAAAGGTGGTTGGGATCAACACCTACCTTTGGTGGAATTTTCTTAGAATAATAGCTTTCACTCCAGTATTCAGATGGCTCCTTATGAAGCTCTCTACAAAAAGAAATGCAGGACTCCAACTTGTTGGGATGAAGTTGGGGAAAGAAAGCTATTAGGACCTGATCTTGTTGATGAAATGGCATAAAAGGTTAGAACTATTCAACAACACATAAGAGGATCTCAGAGTGGACAGAAAAGTTATGACAACAACCAACGAAAAGACCTAGAGTTTGAAGTGGGTGATAAAGTGTTCTTACGAATATCTCCTTGGAAGAGGGTCATGAGATTTGGAAAGAAGAGGAAGATGAGCCCTAGATATATCGGTCCTTTCGAAATACTAGATCGTGTTGGGAAAATAGCTTACCGATTGGCGCTTCCACTGAATCTCTCTCAATTTCACGATGTGTTCCATGTATCTCTCCTGAGAAAGTACATACCTGATCCTTCACATGTACTCAACTCAGAAGTTTTACCACTGGAGCAAAATCTTTCTTATGAAGAACAGCTGATAGAGATTCTGGATCGTAGCGAAAAAGTCCTACGAAACAAGACCACTCGATTGGTGAATGTTTTATGGAGGAACCAACAATTAGAAGAAGCTACATGGGAGCTTGAGGATATGATGAGGGAGAGGTATCCTCATCTGTTTGTTACAAAGTGATGAATTTTGAGGGAGAAATTCATTTTAATGGGGGTAGAATGTAACACCCGAGACATTTATGTTATATAAATCATCAAAGGAATATTTTTCTACACAGAACACTTGCTTGTCTTGCTTTACACGAAATCGAGACCTTCCTTGATAGCTTGCGTCGTACGCAATACCGAGTTTCACTAAACAACGATATACTATTAAAAAATAATATTAAAACTAGCCATTATGAATAGTAATAACCACTTTTTGAAATTTTATAAATTTTATTTTTCAAAATGGACTTCATTTTTGGATTCGGAATATCAAAATTAGCGTAGGGTAAAATTTTTGTATTTTTCTGAAAACATTCAATTTTTGATGAATAGTGAAACCACTAAGTGGTAGTTAAAAAACTGATTTTTTCATAAAACTTAATTTTACCGCTTCTGTGAGTGGAATTTCAAAAATCCGAGAGACATGGTTTATGTCAGTAAGTAAAATGTGGTTCAATGAGATAAAAATAATTTTTGGTGAATAGTAACGTTTTAGTTTTATTTACCACGGTTAAAAGTAAATAGGGTAATTAAGGGTAAAAATGATATTATTATTACTCTAACACATGTCCTAATTCTATCTGATAAGTTTAATTCGACCAAAAACAACCTTAGAAATAAAATATGACCATTGAGTCCCACTTGGATTATATTAGGACATTTATTATTAATTTATTTAAAGAAGGGTTAAAATAGTTGAAATCAATGTTTAATAAGTAAAGAATTTTTAATATAAGGTTATACATAAGATAAATTCGACTATAAATATTCATTAGAAAGATAAAATTATTTCCTACATAATGGTATTTTATTTGTAATTTTTAGACATTAAATAATTTAATTGTTTTATGACACAATGATGATGCAGTAATTATCTTATTAATGAAATATTGACATAATTGATGTTATAAATAACAAAATAAATGTAATTTGAGGCTTTTTATGAATTCCAATAATTTTCTAGGTCAATAGGACATTTTAGTATTGATTTTAGTAACTTTTTTGGAACTAATAATTCTGTTATGATTTTCACAAATATCAATTACTAAATAGTGTCAAAATTGACATAAAATAGTTTTTAAAACAAATATTATATTATTAATTGTTATTTTATTCCTAAAAATATAAGGTTAGGCCAAATGAATTACATAAGGTTATATATATTAATAATAAACAACTTGGGGTTCGTTTGGCTTGTTATAGTATGTTTATTAACCATATAGTATAAGAACACAAGAAGACATGGTAAAAGTAAAATTATTTAACTTATTGTTAAATCTAAATGATAAGGTTAAAATAGGAACCTAAACATGTCTAAATTCCATTGGATGATAGTATTTAGACCCATACCCACCTTAGATTCGAAATATATCAATTTGGAGCTATTTAAAACCAAACCTGACTTTATAATAAAATAATATTTTTAGTTTTTCAAATGGAGCCCCTCTCCTCCCTTATAAAAGGGGACCTCCTCCCCCTCTTCCTCACCCCACTTTGAGCCTTCAAGCTCGGCCAACCCCTGCCCCTTTCTCCTATCCATTTCCCTAGAGACATCCTAGATGACCTGTCCTTCTTCAGAGACCAATTTTAGTGCCCTAAAAGGAGGTCTCAAAGAAGCACTTCAAAGAAGTGGTAATGTCCGTTACCGATTATTTCATCTTTATTTCTTCTTACACTTATTCTTCTTTAGTTGTTTCATTATGAAGTAATAACATCAGTATCACTCATATACTGATATGTTATTTTAATCATGAAAAAACCCTATTTCACCATCTATCCATCCTACGGAAAATGAAATCACCGCGCTTGCGTACGTACAGAATACCGTCTCCACACCGTGGTGTAATCTCTTTTCCACCACATTACTTGGATGGGTATAATGGTGTAAATAATGACTATATATGATTATTGTAAATTTATATTGATTATGAAATAGTATACATACACTTCAATACAATTCCATGATCATGGGAACGATATCATCGCTCGTGCGTACGTACGGAATACCGTCTCCACGATGTGATGCGACTCGTTCTACATGATCGTCATTGGATAATGATTATATAAATGAATTGAATGAATTAATATTATATATATTACACTAATAACATTCTAGAAATGAGGTATCTATAACCTAAAGAGAAGAATAAGAATTTATTCGACAAAACATGCATAAGAACCAAAAGTAATAAACACCTGAATAACAAGTTGTAATGAAATATTACTAATAAGAAGATAAGAATATGACCATATATGATATCATAACAATAAGTATGATTCTGGAATAAGTCAATAACATTATTTAAGTCATTATAAAGGAGTTTCGGACACTTATGAAGCGAATCGGACCTATGGTAAGGGAAAATATCACAATCTCATTTTTATCTGAGATTGTTTATACTTTGGTATTTACTAGGGTGTATTTTGTCATCCACATCCATGTTTTCTCAATATGTAATTTTATTTCCATACACCTACAATGTTTTTAAATCCAATTTTACCATTTGGTGAGTTTTTAGTAAAATATATGAAAGGAATCTTTTGTCATTTTTCATACGAGGTAATTTTTGACTTTTCCGACAAATGTAAGAGAAGAATGTTTTTTTAACTTATACGGCATGAATGGATTTTTAAAACAATATTTCCAAGAATCTTCCTTTACAAGTTTTCATTTATTTTTAATCAACTTCTTTTAGTTTAGAATTTTATGACATATTATGAAAGGAAAAGTGTTTTTGAAGTAGAAAGGATATCTTCCTCAAGAATGGAGTTCAAGTGTTTTATCAAAATTATTTTCCATATAAGATAATAAAGGGTTCTGTTTCTATCCCTATTATTACATTGATTTGATTATGTTGTGATGGAATTATATTTATGAATTCCTTTATCTTATATGAATTGTTTTATGATGTAACAATGTTTAAGATTCCTATTTTTATTACATGGGTTATGCAATGATGTATGATTTATGATTTTGTTGAACACATAATAATGGTATCATTATGAGATGGGTGGGACCTATATCTCCCTCCAATACATTGGGTAAATATTTTATATCTCATGAGATAGACATGGCTGGAATGGCAGGTTAAACCGGTTCAGTGAAACAGGACTGAAACGAGGAGTGAACTCGGTTCAGAAATGGACTTTGTCCACTATGATATTCTTGGCAATGATCCTTGAATAATAAGAAATGATTCTCTATGATTATGTGTGTATTCCACGAAGTTTCATGTTTTATGTTATGATTATGGGGATTACATTTCACTACTATGATTTATCCCATGTTATGAAATTATGATTTCTTTTGCAGGTTATGATTTCCAAAAGTTATGTTCTTATGTATATGATGTGATTGATATTTCTTTTGATTACCCTTAATAAACATTTGAGCTCACCCTTTTGTATGTTTTCTTTCCCCAGGTCAGGAAGAAGGTTATTAAGTAAGATATGCCAAAAGGGACTATAGATATGATGAAATAAATGGTAGATATTGGTAGAATCTTTATGAACCAGTTGTTTATGTTTCCTAGTTTCTAAAGACACTATACCTATACTGTCATTTCCCAGTTTTGTTATATGTTGTAATAAGTGTTCTTCAATTCTGAAGTAATAACAATGTATGTAAAGTATGGGTCGTTATAAGGATGGTATATGTAATTTTATTTAATGAATTAACAAGTTATTTATGATATATTTATCATCCAAGAAATTTAAAATAATACATACATTTTATCCATAATGTTCATTGAAAATGGAAACGTTACGCATGTGTATGTATGATCTAATGCATTCATGATTATAACATATTTGGTTTTTCATATCCATAATTCATTGATGGATTTAAAAGAAACAATTATGAAAAAAATACTAATTATTAACTTGTTTCCCTTATGAATATGATGATTAAATAGTACCTTTAAAAAAATTTAACTAACCAAAGTGATTTTGGTCGTATGAAACATTCATTCAAAAAAAAGTACAATGTGAAAGTAATTAGTTAAGTAATATATTATGACAAAGGAAAAAAATAAATTAACGGGAAAAATTAAGATGGAAAGTTTATTAATAAATTAAATAAATAACAGATATTTTTTATTCATGGAGATGAAAAATTCATCAAAAAATATGTCTTGAGGCAATATATCTTTTCTACACACCCTTTTCGTCAGGTTATGACCATTCTCACTCTAACTAACATTATCTCTATTTAATGTTAAATATTGATAATAATAATTTAATATATGTATCTCATATGTGTAAATAGATCATTATCACTTCCATTGATGGGTAGATACAAATATTATGACAATCTCTAAAACCCATTCTTTAAGCTGCCGCGTTTGGTTTTGTCACGAGGCATGATTATGAAAACCAGATCTTTTAATAGTTAATTATTATGTTTTTGTCATATAATTTATTCCATATGTATAATGAATAGGATCCTATATTACATAATGTGATCAGATGGACCAAAATTATATATCTATAAAATTTATTGGGTAACATTTCAATCTCATGAGACATCTTGTATAGGATTAGGGACTAAACAAAATGCAATATGGGACTCTATCCACCATGCGATGATTACTTATAATTTATCCTTTACTTGAGTTTATCTAATGTTTTATATTTTTTCCACTTTCCACTATTTCAATTATATTATAAATCTATATTATTTATGTTATGATCCCATTTTCTTACTCACATGTCTTCTCTTTTAATATAACATGTTATACATTGACTCACATGTTATTCTTTCATATCAGGTTTAATCCATTACTGGACTTTTTATCTCACCCAATTTAGGCACATATTCCCTCAGTTATTCCATGTAGTATGATGGGATTCAATGGATTTATTAACTCAATATATATAAAAAAATTAGGGTTCAAGGTTTAAGTTTATTTTTATATATTTTAAATATATTCTTCCATATACACTATGCCTTTTCAATCCTTCACCTATAATTATTGGATATTTATGTTTAAGAATTAAGAAACAATATGTATGAAAATATTAACTTTATAAAAATCTTATTCAAAATAATATTTAAAAAAATTCAAAAAATGATGTATAACAATGTTCATAAATTTATGTTATGCAAAGGATATTGAGCGAACACTTTTTAGATGGAGTCGAACATGATATCTGGATGAACCTTTTTAAATATATCGTGTAAAGATATATCATTTAACTATATGTGTAATTAAAAATCTATGAGTAAAATATGAATAAACTATTGTGGTGTATAAACATGATGAACAATATAAAATGAATCTAGGAAGAATATTTCATGTGAAGGAAGCGTCCATCTGAAACCACTATAACCAACATTTAATAATGTGAAATATGACCATTAGATGTTTTCTTGTAAATATAATCATCATTTGAGAAGAAGGAATGTTATTAATCACTATGAATATAATATATTATTTTAATCATGTGGAAACGTATTGTTACAATTAATGATCGCTGAAATTTAATTCAATTTACAGTTTGTTTACTTATGGAATATGGATTGTGATGGAAATTGTAATTTCTTTCATTTTTTCATTACTTTTAACATTATTATTATCTATTATGATCAGTGGATCCTTGGGACATGAATAAAATTTTTTAATTGTCTATTTGATAGAAGGTTCCCATGGTTAGGTTAGTAGAGTTCTATTAATCTTTTTATTGGGGTCACCCTTAATTAAGGAATAAAACATTATAGTTTTTTTAAAATTATGGATACACAATGTATGGGTTATAGGATTTCTTAAGGATAATATATATATTTCGGATTTTTTAATAAAAAAAATCTTTATGTATTTGATACTTCTTTATAATGATTTATATTACTTGTTTTTTTACATTCCATTATCATTGTGCATGTGCTTCTGGAATGTCAGATGTTATATATATTTCCTTAACATTGATCATAAAATGTATCAGACCAAATATTTGTCTGGTTACTTTTATGTACCATAAAAATATAATTATGATTAATCTATATATGGATGATAAAAAATTAGTAGATTTATTTATATAATATATTTCACCCCTATTATATTGTTTATACACATTAGTACAATTTTATATGAGATCTATTTATTTATATGAGAATTAGAAAAAGATCAAACCATTTTATCAAGATCATTAAAGAAATTATATGGATTAAAATTGTAACGTCAATTATAAAATGACATAATTTCTAAATTTCTCTTATATAATGATTTTAATAATGGGATGGTAAATCCTACACTATTTCCTTTAGTGTTTTATATACATATTAGTGTTTTCCATATTTATATTGATGAAAAAATATATTGGATCCTATAGATATTCACCTTATTATGATTTTCTTATATATTGATGCAAATTATCATTAAATGAGTATCATGGGATAACTCATAGAACTTTTCAGTTTTAAAATTTATTACATATATTATGAAAATTAGTTAAAAATATTTTCTATAAAATTATCATATTGTTTTGGATAATATTCAAGAAAAATAGTTAGTATAAAAATATGTACAATATATAAACTACCTGAGGAATATATTTCCATTCCTATTAGTTACATGAATTTTACACGAATGAATTGAATTCTAATAAATATGACTACAAGTAGAATAGGTCAACTATAATGTATGTGCATTTGATGTCAATTTCATTTATATCCAAATTCAATTGATATAAGAGTTGTAGAATAAATTATGTAATATGGGAAAGGTATAATAAATATTATGTAACATTACCCTAAAATAAAATAATTACAAGTGATGTGTTATTCAGTTTCAGATATTGTTTGGTATAAGGATTATGGATATAAAACTCGTTTAACATAGAGTTTGAATATTAGAGATTCAGTATAATTCTGAATATTAAAAAAATAATATATAAAAATAGATAACTGTTTCGATAAAACTATTTTGATAAGAAAATATCATTCCAATTTTGATATAAATTATGATACAAGTCATATTTTATTTGATAATTTATAATATATATCAATATATGATAATACTATTCAGTATTTTAAGGATATATATATATATATATATTAATTTTTTACTATATACTAAAAGGAGAAATTTCTTGAGAATTTGTTTCTATTAAGTATAAATTGTTTGATATATTTTATGATCCCCAAGAATCATCTATGTTTGAAAATATAATTTTTGACAACGTTATAATAATTATTGGATGTAATTTCCATTCATGAAAATGAATTTCATTATAAAGTTATGGTTAGATAATTATAATAAATTTTTATTAGATAGAAAATGTTGTCTACATTAACAAAAAATTATTATCATAGAATGGTGAAATACATTTAACACACTCTAATTCATTAATTTTGAATGAGTTATTATATAAAACCTTTTTAAAGAGACAACATATAATTCACCATTTATAATATTTACCAAGTTAAAAATATCATATTACTATATCCTATCAATGAATGAACAAGACGTGATTTAAGGAAAAACATTTTTAATAATGTTATTCAAGTCACATATACAACATATATTACTATTTTAATTTATGATTTATTTCAAATTTTTTCCCAATGTATGGATTGAAATATCATATTAAATGATACCAAAATGTAATGTGATTATAAATTATTAAATTATTAAATTTTATTTGTAATTGATATGATGTTTTTGAGTTTATTTTTAAAATTTTGTGTTAATAATAGAATTTGAATTATTTATACACTCATTATATATATTTCCCCAACCAAAAACATTACATAATATTAGTTTTTGAACAAAAATTTACATTCTTTCACATCATGAATCTTTTCAGGTTTAGAGTTTTAGAGAATTAGGTCATAACTATGACAAAACAAGTCAAAATTTGCAAAGATGACTCTTCCAATCACTATCATTTAAAAAAACTACTTAAATAAAACAAGAATTATTTTCTTGGTGAATAACTTCATGAATTACTCTTTTATTTTATCCTTCCTTATTCCCTACGAGAAACATTTAAAAAACATATGTTAAGCATAAATAGTTTAGTGGGGGATTAAAAAAGGAATAAAACTATTAGACTATTAATATTTAAAACCCATGAAAACAATTTCACAAAATCCTAATTTTCATCCATAAAACATAATCAATTTAGATTACATCATGTAATAATAGTGTTCATACAAAAATCAAATAAATCATAAAACATAAAGGTAAATTGTGGCATCCATATCATACATAAATTGTAGCTTTCAAAGCTATATATGGAGATACCATCAGGGTTATGTTTGGAATACCCATCATAGTATATTCTATAAATTTCATTATAGAAGCATTATAAATTACTTTCATTTCCTTACCCAATGAAATAGTGATATTTCACAGGCTCACCCTTCCTCGAATTATCATGGAACCACCCATAAACATAATAAATGACCACGAAACATAACACAATAAAAACATATGACCAAGAATAAAAGAATAATAACATTTCCACATTGAAATCAGAAGATATCATTTCATGATATTGATATAATAAATTCATTTACATCATTCAAAAATATGTTTTTCAAATCAAAGGTTCTCATTCCATTTCGCAACTTATGAATAGAATATACATTTCAAAAAAATCATTTTCAAATTAATAATTCTTTGTAATAATTTTTAAAACATGAACATTAATGGGAAATATTTAGAAGACTAAATATTTAAAACATTTAAGATAATGTTTTAGTTAAGGTGTACCTTACCACTTGAGAAAATACTTGGATAAAAATAATCAATGAATATCATTAGACCGAAGTTATAATATCATTAGAATAATATGATTCATTATATAATATGTCAAAGGGTTGTATATACACCATATAAAAGTGTATTGGTTCATGATAACAAATAAGTCTCAAATAAATGTTAATTGGGATGAAATCCTTTAAAAATATTGAATCCATAGATTAAGGATAAAATAATGAAATAATTATGCAAAAGAAATATAAATACACTCAATATAAGAGGAAAATTAGTGTAAAAAATCATAGGTCATTCAAAAAAATTTGTGGAAAAACAAAACAATGACATGGATATTCAACTCAATCAAATGTTATTGAGTTATGATTTCCCATAAAAAGTTCATATAAATGACGTACACATTTATCAATGGGGTGATTATGTGTGTCAAAAGTCTATCCACACAATGGTAATTTGAAATTACCAGATAAATTAATAAACAGTGACTCCATACATAATCATGGCATAATATAATCAATGAAGTATACGTAAAACCCAATGAGTAGAAATTCTGTTTAAAAATTCCCTTTCAAAGATATTTTTTATAATCTAAGAGATCGATTTTGTGTATTCAATTTAAATACCCATAAATCATGTATAAATAAATGATCAGATATTTAAATTTGTTTATCATGTAATAATAGCACGACATTGACAAGTAGTTGAAGATCAACCTAAAGAATGGAAATTTGGTTCACAAGTTCCTTAACCTTATGTCCGACTTGTCTCATTCATTCTTAATATTATGAAATAATAAACATTAGTTAATTTATACTTTATTAAAATAATTTTTTATTTTCGTTATTCATTTTATATTAACTATCATCATGTTATAAAAATAACATAATTATTTAAGTTTATATTTGTCAATTTGTCAATATTCGGTACTTGAGAAGAAAATTTTCTCATTTGATGTAAATTGTTCATGTGTTAAAAAAGTACATCATCTATAAAATATAATTCATGATATTAATATAATATATATATAATATATATTTATTTATAATTTACGTAATAATTGGAGATATGAAATTAAATGCACCATTCATGGAGATGGTACGTCATATGTACGCATGAAAAATAATTTCTTTTCTTTTTCATATTAAAAAAATAATTATAAAATGATATAAATGTATATTATATTACCATTATTATATTTATTTCATGTTTGTCTGATTGGTTTAATAAAACCATCATTTACACATTCCATGTGTACCTTGAACGAGTCATACCACTTTGAGGGGGTGGTAGTCCACACTTCCTCAAATGAAATTATAGTATTTACACACCATGGAAATCATAAATGTATGTTGTAAATAAAACTTAATGAATCATAGAGACAAAATAAATAAAAAATATACCATATATAAATACAGTTCCATCATAATTTCAAATAAGAGAGGTGGTAGGGGAAATTTAAACAATCATGGTTTCGTTAGGCATGAGTTAACCATACACAGAAATAGTATGTTTGTATCTATTAGATTGAGGCGTGTGTATGTGTATATTGAATAATTCTCATCAATATATCTTAGTATATTTTGGATAATTGATTTGCTATGTAATCGTAAAATAATAATAGCATAGGGAGTGGAGATGGAAAATTACTAAACACAACCAGAGGGAAGACATTATATTTAAATCAGGTAACGTTTTTTGATTTGATCAAAAAGGCTTTCATGAATTGCCTTATACAAAAAGTAAGTATTCTTGGAGGAAACGAGGGATGTTGGGGGATTATTTTAGATTAATTTTTATTATCCAAGGGGATTGATATATTAGAGTATGTGGGTAGAGTTGGTGTCATTTCTAAGAGGGAGGAGGGACATATTAGGAAAGTATTTAAATGTCAATTTATTATACATTCAATTTTGATTAAAAATGTCGCAAAACACATTTTATTTTATGATAAAATTATTTTTTTTTAATAAGCATAATTAAATAATTTTTAGAAGTGTTATTAATATTTTTATATTCTTATCTTCAATGATTAACTCTTATTTTACCCTTTTTAATCTTAAAGTGATATCATGTTATTTACACACTATAGGTTCTTGTAATTACTATATCATGTCACAAGATGCAGAAAAAAGTAATTTATAACCAATTTTGGATCATATTAAGCATTGATTTTAAATATTATAGTTTTAAAATTTTAATATATTTTTATAAACTATTTTATATTTTATGTTGTGAATTATGTCTATTTTGGACACTATTCATGCATGACTTTTTTAAAAAAAATTAAAAACATGATTCCTCATGAAAAAAACATTCAATAAATCCTACCATGTCATATTCACAAATTTAATTCTTGGATTCAACTAATTATGTCAAAAATAAATTATTTTAATATTTATAATATCAATTATTTGAATCCATTATTAATGAAGTAACCTCTACATCACCATTGTGTCATACTTAAATTTATTATTTTCTTTTATAAAAATTATAAATAAAATATCATGATGTATTAAATATATTTATATTTATAATGACTAATAAATTTATAATATAGCACTTATATCACCAGTAACGACCCAAACATTTTAAATAGTATATTAACTTACTCTTAATGATTTAATAGAGATGTTAATGGTTAATGCAGAAAGAGGAGTCGATGGCTTCATCCAGTAGACTTGAACCTTATGAAGCCCACTTATCAGATCTTGGGAAGGAGGTAGCATCTGTGGGCTTCACTTTGGACCAAGCCCAAGCCGAACTCCAGCGTGTCAAGCTTGAACGGAAACGCCTATGGGAGAAGTTCATGATAGTAGAAATTACTACTAGGGAAATGTTATCTGAGCCTCCCTCCGATTCTCTCACCATAGCACACCTTACACTTAGGTCATATGCCGGTGTTATAAGGGGCTATGTGACGAGACCCTAGCTTCTTTGTGTAATCCTTTGCGATGAATGAATTTAGATTTCTTCCTTTAGTGTTGTTTGTGAAATTTCAAATGTCCAGATAATTTTAGAATGTATTTTATTGATGAATTTTGGAAAAAATGATATTTTAAAATATTTATGAAAACCCTAAACAACTAATGATGTGTTATGATTTTCAAAAAATGGTCTTCTACAAAGGTGTTCAGTAAGGAATTTGGAGTCTAATAAGATCAACATAATTTTTTATGAATAGTAAATTATGAATAGTGATTTTATGGTTAGGATTTGTAATGTGACCAAATGGATTAGTAATTTCACTCAAAGAAAGTTTTAATATAATTTAGACACCTAGATTAAGTAATGTGATTCAATAAAATGGGTAAATAACGGTTTCATAAATGATTAATCAAGTATTAGTTTTTTTCGGGTGAATAGTGTTTTTTAAATAAAAATTTATTTAAAAATAATTAGATAATTATTTTTATAAAAAGGACTTTATTTTTGAACTCAGAGCATCGATATTGTGGTATGGTAATTTTTTGGGATTTTTCTGAAAAAAATGAATTTTTGATGAATAGTGCTTTTATTTAAAAATTAAATTAAAATTATTTAGAAAATTATTTTTATAAATTGGAGTTCATAAATGTACTTAGAGAATCTAGAATTCGTTAAGCTGAAATTTTGGTATTTTTCTGAAAAAGTTGAATTTTCAGTGAATAGTAAAAATACAGTTTTAGAGTTTCGGTTTGTTTAATGACATCATAACTGTGACATGATGATGTCATGAGATATTTTAAGGGTTGGCCGGCCAAGGGTGATGAATTATTGTTTTGGGGGCCCCATGTGGCCTAACATTATGGAAAATATCATGAGAGAGCACATGGGTTTGAGAAAAGCACTTGTGAGGTGTCCCTTGGCCATTAATGTCGTGTCCCCTCACTTTCCCTATAAATACCCACCCTTTCCTTCTTTAGTTTTCACTCCCAACTCTCCCCCAACGAAGTTCTGGTCTACGTACCTCCCAAGGAGTCCTCCCAAGGTGCCCCCACGCCCTCAAGGTCCAAACCTTTGAGTTTCAAGAGTCACGTTTTAATGTAAGGGATCCGACCCCTCGCTTTCTTTTCAAGTGATCACTTTTATGTAATTCCATTTATGCTCCATGTTCTTATGTGAGAGGATGTTCTTTTATATTCCTCTTAACTCCCTTTTCATGTTTTTATGATGACAGATCCCATCTTACTCTCATCATTTCGTTTTATGAATGTTTAAGTGACGACGTTAGGCTGCCGAATTGTTAAGGGATTCTTTCACCCTTATTTTTTTTAAGTTTTATTTTCATGTCAAGTCTTTCAAGTTCCTTTTTATTATTTTAGGGTTTGATCTCTATATCTATCATACTGATCTCTTATGATCATATGATGAGAGACCCTATTTTGATCTTATCTAATCTTTTTATTAATGTTTAAGTGACGCCGTTAGGCTGTCGAATTTTCATAAAAGAAATCTTATTTTTTGTCTCACTTCCATGTGTTTAATTTCATATGGTATATCTTTCAAATTTCATTACCATGTTCTTAAATCCCTTATATTCTGTCCCCCTACTGTTTTATGGATCATTTATGAGTGGGTGACCCATGTCCCATCTCGTTTCAATGTTTTCTAAAACCTTGTAACATAGCCGTTATGCTGCAGAATTTTCGTCTCAAAATGTCTCGCTCTTTTCTCAAAATTATTTTATGTTATAAAGTGAATAATCAAAGCTCTTATTTCTACAGGGGTATTCACATATATATCAAAATGTTCTATTTTAAATTCTGGGATTTTCATACATGAAACCCTCTTTCCCATTCCGTGGGTTTAAAGTGACATAAAGATCATGTCTTTAAAGTAGTTTTTAAAACATTATGATTATGAAATGAAACCCATTTATTTTATGCTATATGGGTTATTCATGAAATGTTTGATGATGATATATGTGGCTCACATGATAATATAGGAAAATTTAAGGGTGCGCCCTGATAGCACCCCATTGCATTGGATAATGATGTAACCACAAGAGATTAAAGTTTAAGGGTGCGCCCAGATAGCGCTCTAATGCATTGGGTAATGACTTAATCTCTAGAGATGAATTTTTAGACTGATACCTTGGTGAATAACCTTGGTAATTTTAATGACACCTTGGGGATGGACCTTGAAGAAACGAAATGATTTTCAATATTGAATGTTGCATCCACATCTTCAAGTTATGAAAAAAGTTATTTTTATTATGATGTATCTCATGATTTCATTCTCAGGACTTAAAGTTATTTTCATGTCCTTATTGAATTATCTCAAGTTCACATGTAAAATGTTTCTCTTGTGTCCCTTACTGGGCCTTCTTCTCACCCTTTCTTTTAATGTATGTCCCCAGGTTGTGAGATTCATTAATGAACCTAGGATTAACTTAAGGAGAAGCATTTCAAGTGTTTTAGAAGAATGTTTTATGTTCTTTTCATGTATTATGTTCCTTGTTTCCAAGACACTAAACCTTAAAGATCCTCAGTTCTGTGTAATGAAATGAAAGTTTATGTTATAAAAAGACGGGATGCTATAGTTTGTATCAAAGGATGGTTTAGTTATTTGTGAAAATTAGGATATAAAAACGTTAGGAAGAGCCCTATAGAAAAGTTTAAATATAGGAAAACTTCCTGGTATTTTGGTAAGTATTGAGTAAGTATTTTATCAAACAGATACATCCCTGTCTGGATATGAGCAGGTAGAGGCGGCTCTGGCACAGATGTACATAGGGGTAAAACCCGAAACACCGCTTTGAGCTAGACTCGAATGGGAACTGGTGCACGATAATGGGCCTTGCTGCACTCTTGGTTACGACACTCCCGGGGGATATGTTTGGTTAATCACAAGATTTTTATGAATAATTATGAAGGAATTATAGAGAAGTGTAATTGTCTAAGCATGAAGTCTTAGTTAAAAGATTCATAAATGAAATAAGTTTCTCACTAAGGTTTTATTCTTTTAGAAAATGGCGGGCAATAGGAGAAACTGTGCCGATGGTGACCGCAATGCACCATGTGCTGACGGCCCTCCGATGGAAGCCGGAATGGAAACATTAATGCGAATGATGAACCAAATGACTCAAGTTATGAGTAATAACTTGAATCAAGCTGAGAGGCTGATCTCACCATGAAGGGAGAAACTTTCTATTGAGTCCATTATGCGTCAACGACCACCAACATTCAGTGGATCTACTGACCCATTGGTTGCGGAAAAATGGATAAGCTCCATTGAAAAGATCTTTTCTGTACTTCATTGTTCGGATCAAGAAAAAGTCACCCTTGCTGTTTACCGCCTAGAGGGAGAAGCTAATCAGTGGTGTTCACTGATCACAAACATGAAGCCACGAGGAGAGATGGAAGCAATGGAGTGGGAATAATTCCGGGGAATATTATTTAACAAGTATTTCCCTCGTTCCATGAGAATAAGAATGGAGAAAGAGTTTCTCGAGCTGAAGCAGAAGGAGAACGAATCTGTCGGAAGCTATGAGATGAAATTCACAAGGCATTCCCGTTATACCTCAAGCTTTGTCATGGACCCTAATGGGAAGTTTGATAGATTCTTTGGTGGACTACGACCTCATCTACGGAAGAATCTAGCCAACAGGGACTATGATAGCTATGAAGAAATAGTTCGAAGTGCTATGAAAGTCGAGATAGAGTTTGGTGAGACACAGTGGTCTCATAAATCCAATGAAAAGAAGAGATCATTGGAGCCCAGTTTAGGGAAGACTTTTGATCAGGGAAGAGGTGGAAAGAAAATGCAACTTACCACATGCAATAAATGGGGGAAGAAGCATCCGGGGAACTGCTTGAATGGAAGTGGCAAGTGCTACAATTGTGGAAGAGGAGGCCATATTGCTCGGAATTGTCATAGTGAGGTGAAGCCTCGGCTTCCCAACACTAACGATAGAGGAAAGATGGTTCTGGCCCTACCCAAAGTCACATGCTTCATGTGTGGACAGCTTGGGCACTTTGCTAATCAATTTCCAAATCCGAGGGCGGTGGAGGGGAATCACCATCAACCTCAGCAGAGGCCAAGGGATCAAGGTCGTGCTTTCACTATCAGAAAAACTGAAGTTGAAGTTCCAAATGATGTGGTACCAGGTACTCTTGTTGTCCTCTCAAAACTAGCAAGTACTTTATTTGATTCTGGTTCTACGCATTCCTTTATTTCTTCCATGTTTTCAAAGAATATAGAATCCATCCCCGAATTGCTTGAGGTATAGTTGTCAATCAAGACTCTAAGTGGTATTATCCATGCATCAACAGTGTTTATAGACTCTAGTGTTTACTTTAGTGAGAACAATCTTATCGCAAATCTAGTAGTCATTCCCATGTTGGAATTCAACGTTAAACTAGGGATGGACTGGCTCTCAAAGTATAATGCTATGATCAAATGCAGAAGTAAGGAAATCTCAGTAGTCATGAATAAACGACCTACAGTTATCTTCCAAGGAGAGATATCCCGAACTGATCCCTATCTAGAAGCACCTCCCATAGCTTTCTTTATGGAGTTAATCGGTGATGATGAAGAAGGGAAAGGGAGCATACAAATTGAAGATGTTCCGATTGTTCAGGAATACATGGATGTATTTCCTGAGGAGTTACCTGGACCTCCCCCAGAAAGAGAGGTAGAGTTCTCCATTGAACTCGTACCTGGGTCCCAAAAGATATCAAAGACTCCATATAGAATGGCAAATGTGGAGCTAGAAGAGTTAGAGAAACAACTCCAAGACTTATTAGAGAAGGTGTTTATCCGACCGAGTGTGTCTCCTTGGGGGAACCAGTTCTCTTTGTGAAGAAGAAGGATGGATCAATGCGGCTATGAATTGATTATAGAGAACTGAACGGGATCATAGTGAAGAACAGATACCCTCTTCCAAGAATTGATGATTTATTTGACCAACTTCGTGGGGCTCAATTCTTCTCTATGATTGACCTTCGATCTGGTTATCATCAACTGAGGGTGAAGAAGGAAGATATTTCAAAGACTGCCTTCCAATCAATATATGGGCATTATGAGTTTACTGTTATGCCTTTCGGCTTGACTAATGCTCCTGCTATTTTCATGGATTTGATGAATAGAGTCTTTAAGGACTACCTTGATAACATTGTGGTAGTTTTTATTGATGATATTTTGATATATTCAAAAAGTCTTGAGGAGCATGAAGATCATTTGAGGGTTATTTTGAAGACTCTACCGAAGGAGATTCTCTTTGGGAAGTTCAGAAGGTGCGAGTTTTGGTTACAACAAGTGTCTTTCTTGAGGCACATCGTAACCAATGAAGGAATCTCGGTTGACCCTGCAAAGATAATGGTTGTGGAGGAGTGGCCTCAACCCACAACAGTAACTGAGATTCGTAGTTTCCTTGGTTTAGCAGGATATTATAGGAGGTTTGTGAAAAACGTTTCACGACATTCTAATCCACTAACCAAGTTGACTCGAAAAGGGGTTAAGTTAATCTGGACAAAGGAATGCGAGGAAAGTTTCCAAGAGCTGAAGAAGAGATTGGTTACTGCACATGTGTTAACACTACCCTCTATCGGAGAAGGATTCGTTATTTTTAGCGATGCATCTCTGAAAGGGATTGGGTGCATCCTCATGCAAAATGACAAGGTAATTGCTTATGCATCTCGACAGTTGAAGATTCATGAGCATAATTATCCTACACAAGATCTAGAGCTAGCGGCAGTTGTTTTTGCTCTAATGATATGGAGGCACTATCTTTATGGGGATAAATGTGATATATACACTGACCACCAAAGTCTAAAGTATATTTTCACACAGAAAGAATTGAACATGAGACAATGGAGATGGTTGGAGCATATTAAAGACTATTATTGTTCAATACATTATCACCCTAGAAGAGCAAACAAAGTCGCGGATGCGTTAAGCAGGAAAGATCCTGTTGTTCTGGCAACAATGAGGATCTTAGGAGATCCCTTGATTAAAGATCTAGTAAAACTGGACATGGGAATTATAAGGAAAGGGACATCATCAAACCTATCCCAAATTATTTCTCAACCTTCATTACTAGAGAAGATCAAGAAGGCTCAAAAAGAAGATCCTTTGCAGCAGGAGAAGTTCGAGGCTGTAAAGGATGGGAAGTTCCCTGATTTCAATATTGAACAAGAAGGTGTATTGAAATTTCGTACAAGACTATGTGTTCCATATATTCTGGAGATAAAGAATGAACTGATGGATGAAGCTCATAGCTCTACTTTCTCTATACATCCGGGAAGCACTACGATGTATAGAGACCTTCGTGATCATTATTGGTGGGATAACATGAAGAGGGAGATTGCTGATTACACTACAAGGTTCCTGGTGTGTCAGCAAGTAAAGGTAGAACAACAACTTCCTAAGGGGGTATTACAACCATTACCCATACCAGTATGGAAGTGGGATAATATCACTATGGACTTTGTAACTGGTCTCCCGAAAACATCCAAAGGAAACAATGCGATATGGGTTATTGTGGACCGTCTCACCAAGACAGCCCATTTTATCTCTATTCGGGAAGATTTCTATCTGGATCAGCTTTCCAATATATACGTGAAGGAAGTGGAAATGCTGCATGGGGTACAACTATCCATCGTATCTAATCGTGACCCAAGATTCACATCAAAATTCTGGAGAAGTCTTCAACATGCTCTGAATACTGAATTGAATTTTAGTATGGCCTATCATCCTCAAACTGATGGAAAATCTGAAAGGACTATTCAAACACTTGAAGACATGTTGAGATTATGCTCAATGGAATTTAAAGGTGGATGGGATCAACACCTCCCATTAGTGGAGTTCTCCTATAACAACAGCTTCCATGCGAGTATTTAGATGGCACCCTATGAAGCTCTGTATGGAAAGCGGTGTAGAACTCCTACTTGTTGGGATGAAACTGGTGAGATGAAGCTTCTTGGGCCTGATCTCGTGCAAGAGATGACGGAACAAGTTCATTCCATCCAACAACACATATAGGCAGCTCAGAGTCGGCAGAAGAGTTATGCTGACAATCGTCGAAGGGACTTGGAGTTTGGTTTGGTGACAATGTCTTCCTTCGAATCTCTCCATAGAAGAGAGTCATGCGGTTTGGGAAGAAAGGGAAGCTCAGCCCTAGGTACATTGGCCCCTATGAAATCCTTGATCTCATAAGAGCAGTGGCCTATCGTCTAGAACTTCCACCGAACCTAGCTCAAGTTCACAATGTCTTCCATGTATCTCTCTTGAGAAAGTAAATACCCGACCCTTCGCATATTCTGAACCCAGAGGTGGTACAACTGGAACATGACATCTCTTATGAGGAGCAGCCAGTAGAGATCTTGGACCGTAGAGACAAGGTTCTACGAAAAAATACTACCCACCTTGTGAAAGTGTTGTGGAGGAATCATAAGTATGAAGAAGAGACTTGGGAGCCTGAGGAAATGATGAAGCAAAAGTACCCTCACCTTTTCGACTATGCCTCAAGTATAAATTTCGGGGACGAAATTTCTTAAGGGGGAAGAATGTAACGACCCAAAATTTTTTAAATAGAATATTAACTTACTCTTAATGATTTAATAGAGATGTTAATGGTCAATGCAGAAAGAGGAGTCGATGGCTTCATCCAGTAGACTTGAACCTTATGAAGCCCACTTATCAGAGCTTGGGAAGGAGGTAGCATCTGTGGGCTTCGCTTTAGACCAAGCCCAAGCCAAACTCTAGCGTGTCATGCTTGAACGGAAATGCCTACGGGAGAAGTTCAAGTTAGTAGATATTACTACTAGGGCAATGTTATCTGAGCCTCCCTCGGATTCTCTCACCATAGCACACCTTACACTTATGTCATATGCCGGTGTTATAAGGGGCTATGTGACGAGACCCTAGCTTATTTGTGTAATCCTTCGTGATGAATGAATTTATATTTCTTCCTTTAGTGATGTTTGTGAAATTTCAAATGTCTAGATAATTTTAGAATGTATTTTATTGATGAATTTTGGAAAAAAGGATATTTTAAAATATTTATGAAAACCCTAAACAACTAATGATGTGTAATGATTTTCAAAAAATGGCCTTATACAAAGGTGTTCAGTAAGGAATTTGGAGTCTAATAAGATCAACATAATTTTTGATGAATAGTAAATTATGAATAGTGGTTTTATGGTTAGGATTAGTAATGTGACCAAATGGATTAGTAATTTCACTCAAAGAAAGTTTTAATATAATTTAGACACCTAGATTAAGTAATGTGATTCAATAAAATGGGTAAATAACGGTTTCATAAATGATTAATCAAGTATTAGTTTTTTTCAGGTGAATAGTGTTTTTTAATTAAAAATTTAATTAAAAATAATTAGATAATTATTTTTATAAAAAGACTTTATTTTTGAACTCAGAGCATCGATATTATGGTATGGTAATTTTTGGGGATTTTTCTGAAAAAAATGAATTTTCGATGAGTAGTGCTTTTATTTAAAAATTTAATTTAAATTATTTAGAAAATTATTTTTATAAAATGGAGTTCATAAATGTACTTAAGTCATCAATAATTGGTTAAGGTGAAATTTTGGTATTTTTCTGAGAAAGTTGAATTTTCAGTGAATAATAAAAATACAGTTTTAGGGTTTCGGTATGTTTAATGACATCATAACTGTGTCATGATGATTTCATGAGATATTTTAAGGGTTGGCCGGCCAAGGGTGATTAATTACTGTTTTGGGGGCCCCATGTGGCCTAACTTTATGGAAACTATCATGAGAGAGCACATGGGTTTGAGAAAAGCACTTGTGAGGTGTCCCTTGGCCATTAATGCCTTGTCCCCTCACTTTCCCTATAAATAACGACCCTTTCCTCCTTTAGTTTTCACTCCCAACTCTCCCCCAATGATGTTATTGTCTCCTTACCTCCCAAGGAGTCCTCCCAAGGTTCCCCCAAGCCCTCAGGGTCCAAACCTTTGAGTTTCAAGAGTCACGTTTTAAGGTAAGGGATCCGACCCCTCTCTTTCTTTTCAAGTGATCTCTTTTATGTCATTCCTTTTATGCTCCATGTTCTTATGTGAGAGGATGTTATTTTATATTCCTCTTACTTCCCTTTTCATTTTTTTGTAATGAGAGATCCCCTCTTACTCTCATCATTTCGTTTTATGAATGTTTAAGTGACGTCGTTAGGCTGCTGAATTCTTAAGGGATTCTTTCACCCTTCTTTTTTAAGTTCTATTTTCATGTCAAGTCTTTCATGTTCCTTTTTATTATGTTGGGGTATTATCTCTATATCTATCATACTGATCTCTTATGATCATATGATTATATACCCTATTTTGATCTTGTCTAATCTTTTTATTAAAGTTTAAGTGACGTCGTTAGGCTGCCGAATTTTCATAAAAGAAATCTTATTTTTGTCTCACTTCCATGTGTTTCATTTCATATGGTATATCTTTCAAATTTCATTACCATGTTCTTAAATCCATTATATTCTGTCCTCCTACTGTTTTATGGATCATTTATGAATGGGTGACCCATGTCCCATCTCTTTTCAATGTTTTCTAAAACCTTGTAACATAGCCGTTATGCTGCAGAATTTTCGTCTCAAAATGTCTCGCTCTTTTCTCAAAATTATTTTATGTTATAAAGTGAATACTCAAAGCTCTTATTTCTACAGGGGTATTCACATATATATCAAAATTTTATATTTTAAATTCTGGGATTTTCATACATGAAACCCTCTTTCCCATTCCGTGGGTTTAAAGTGACATAAAGATCATGTCTTTAAAATAGTTTTTAAAACATTATGATTTTGAAATGAAACCCATTTATTTTATGCTATATGGGTTATTCATGAAATGTTTGATGATGATATATGTGGCTCACATTATAATAAAGGAAAATTTAAGGGTGGTCCCTGATAGCGCCCCATTGAATTGGATAATGATGTAACCACAAGAGATTACAGTTTAAGGGTGCGCCCAGATAGCACTCTAATGCATTGGGTAAAGGCTTAATCTCTGGAGATGACTTTTTAGACTGATACCTTGGTGAATAACCTTGGTAATTTTAATGACACCTTGGGGATGGACCTTGGTGAAACTAAATGATTTTCAATAATGAATGTTGCAGCCACATCATTAAGTTATGAAAAATGTTATTTTTATTATGATGTATCTCATGATTTCTTTCTCATGCCTTAAAGTTTTTTTCATGTCCTTATTGAAATATCTCAAGTTCACATGTAAAATGTTTCTCTTGTTTACCTTACTGGGCCTTATGCTCACCCTTTCTTTTGATGTATGTCCCCAGGTTATGAGATGCAATAATGAACCTAGGATGAACTTAAGGAGAAGCCTTTCAAGTGTTTAAGAAGAATGTTTTATGTTCTTTTCATGTATTATGTTCCTTGTTTCCATGACACTAAACCATAAAGATCCTCAGTTCCAGGAAATGAAATGAAAGTTTATGTTATAAAAAGATGGGATTCTATATCACCCCATATAATAATTATTTTTGTAAGATGATACATGTTTATGTTAATTTTCACTTTACTTTATATTAATTTTTATAACATGTCATTATCAATCCCAATTGGCTCCCAAATTCCACAAATTTGGCCTAATAATTCTTATGGTATTAAATAACTCAAAAATTATGATTTGAAAACTTTTTATGATTTTTTATATTGTTAAGATATAATTTTTTACCCTTATTTATCATATTTACCCTTTAATATTGGTAAATAAAAATAATTACTAAAGTTACTATTCATATTGTCCAAAAATAAAACGTAGCTATATAAAAAATTTGGAAACACTAACTACAAATATAGAGTAAATTTTTAAAAATTCAAAAGACATAAATTATAGTAATTAATTGAAAATTAAATCATGTTGTTAAAATGAGAAAATGGGTTTTTAAGAAGTAAAAAATATCAAATGATTGAGAAGTAGTTGTTTCTAATTTCAATTTCAAATCACTTACAATGATCACAGTTAGATTAAATAATACTGATAATAATCCAATTAGACTTTAGAACCAATTAAAATTATAACATAACATTATAAATAAATTAGATGAAATAGAATATTTTAATTAAAATGTTGTATTTTTTTACTATTCCATAAACATGATCTTTATACAAAAATTACCAAAAATATAACCAAAGAAAATTTGATGTCCCAATTCTGTATAAGAAGTATATTTTTTCAAATATAACATATAAAATTGAAAAAGAAAACTATATTTAAGAAGTTTTCACTATCAAAATGTGGTAAAACGACCTTTTAAAAATTTTATAGTATTTTACATTTGAAACTAGATTCATTTTGATTTTAAGCCTTTTAATACATTTGATAGATTTAAAAACATTTATAAAAATTCGATCATATTTTATTTAGTTATGTTTATTCTCAGAATTAAAATTTCAAGTCGTTAACTGCAATTTGAAATAATATTATTATCATATTATTTTTGTGTATTACTCAATGTTGTGTGCAATGTATGATTTAGGAGAAACCTGTTATTGCATGTCAGGTACTCAATAATATATAGTGTCCCTCTTAAATTAAAATTAAATAATAATAATACAGATGAAAATGTATTGTTCTGTAAATACATGGTATTTTACATCAATCACCATTTTGGAAATTGCATCCTATCAATTTTAAAATTGGGAATGAAATATTCTTTGAAAATCCCACAACAAAAAAGAGACAATAAAAATATCACATTACAAGTAAGAAAGGGTTTTATAAAGGTTAATTTAGATAAAACATATTAGGATCCCATGATTGAAACAATGTATATGGAAGAAAAACTAACCATCTTGTTCTGATATAGAGTGATTGAAAACATAATCAGAAGAATGTTATCAACCGAAAAACTAGAAACTTATGATGGGTTAAAAGGTCTTTGATTTCCTAGTAGGAAAAGTAGAAAAAAAAGATTTTTGTTTTAAAATATGTTTCAAAAACTTGAAGATATTATTTATTACCTTTACTAAGAACATATGGAAACATGCATACTGGTTAGGTAGGGTTTCATAAATTAATAAAAATATAACACAAACTCATATTTTATCCAAACAATGAGTATTCTAGATAGCTCGGTCACACCTGAATCACTAGAATCACCTTACAAGGAATCTTATAATCCAGAAATAATAAACTATTTATTTTCCCCTATCTTTAGACATTATCCCAAACCAAAAACAATTACTAAATTATAAGATAATCACCCAAAAATAAAAAACCTTTATAAAAAGAAATAACAATCTTAATCTCCTAAATTTATCACACAATATTGAACTATTTACAAATAACATTCAACAAAAAACTTCCTTAATGTTATTCAAAATAATAATTACTAAAATAAAAACCCTAAATTTTTAAGGATTTTCTCACATAGTCTTCCATGATAAATTTTAACATTTATCACCAAATAACATAGACTACTCTTAAAGTATCACACTTATAAGTAATTAAAATAATAAAATATTCTCCATGATAGGATAATTATTTCCATAAATAACCCTTATTTCTATATGTCCACAATAAAAACATAGATTATTCAAAAATTAAATTCAACCATGACTCCTCTTATGAAATTCCATTTTAATCTATTTTCCTTAGGTATATAGTTTTACCAAAAGAGAAAAAAATCTTCCTAAATAACATTTACCACTTCATCAACAAATAATTTTTCTATACTAAGGATATCCGTTTTATAAAATATAAGTTCCAATAATCATCTTTTTCTTGATTCATAAAATCATTTAACTAAAATAATAATTCATACTTCGATTCATGTGGCCTTGCCAAATGTGATGGGTTATTACCCATCTTGCGAGTTGTCCCTTTTATAAAACTCATAAATAACCCTAACATGTTTTAACCTCAATGGATGTCTTATACCTATTATTTTCTTCCAAATTCATAATGAAATCAAATTCTTAATTCATGATGTCGTATATATATTGAAATTTTTTATTTCACCTACATAGGATAAAATAATACCACTCTCATTGAAATAACATCATACCTTGATCATTGTGTCCACATAATTTCATCATCATCTTGTTCACGTAGAAAAAAGGCCCATGAATTAGAATAATTATTTATATATCCTTCAAAATCATTTTATTCCTTTGTCCAAACACCCCTTGTACACGTTGGGTCATATGGTTTTTCATAGAGAATGAATTTCAAAAAATAATCATGTATCACATATAATCTCAAAACATATAAGAAACATGATTTTTATAAAACAATTGAGCCGATTATGAGTAGAAACATTCAAAGAATGTTCCCTTTTAAAATATCATATATATCTGATGGATTATGACATTTTAAAATAAAATATAAATAGGTTGCACAGTGGTATCATTATAATATAAATTGTTTAAAATCATAACAGGATTCTAAATCTTGTGATAAGGTAAAATATTTGCAAATTATTTGGTAATATTTACCTTTCTTTTAAATATGATAATATTGAAAAAGTATGAATTTTTTTCAATTCAAACCATTATCCATGATGGTATTGAGGTATAGTGAGGTTGTTTGATATCTCAAACAACTGCATGAAACTGAGTTGTATGTTATAAAAAGTTTCACAATCATCCGAACATGACTTTTCTATAATTATTGTTATCTTGTCATTCAGAAGAGATAAGAATATTTTTTTACATCCTCCTCTATCCATTTTTAAAAAAATATTCTTGATCAAAAAAATTAAAAATTAATGATTTAACTAAATGAATAGACATAGGGAATTTCCATGTGGTTATCCATAACTTCTAATCCCCAATGTTTTCTAAACCGACCTTTGATACCAACTATAATTCTCATCCTTGAACATTACATAATCTTTTTTTATCATGAATTTACTTTATTTCACATTGTGGATCATTTTAGGTTTACATCCTTAGAGAATTTGGCCTTAACTATTTCATAACTGTTCTAAATTTACAAATTTGACTCTTCCACTCTCTATCAATTATGTTTCCCAAACTAAAACACCTTAAATAAAACAAGAATTATTTTCTAGATAAAAATATTTTGGATTCAATCCGTTCTCTTACCCTTACTTATACACTATAAAAAACATCTCAAAAAACATTATATTAGCATAAAAATTAAATTAGGGGATATAAAAAAAGGAATTAAACCATTAGTTGATTCATATTCAAAACCCATGATAACATTTTCTTAAAATCATACTTTTCACCAATAAAACATAAACTATTTTTCTTACATCATGTAATCATATGATTCGTACAATGAATCATAGAAATCATAAAACATAATGGTATTCTAAAGATTCCATATCATGCTTACAATGTAGCATTAATAGATACGTAGGGAGTAACCTTTATAGTTACGTTTAGAATACCCATCATAATATATTCCATAAATCTCTTAGGAGAATCATTATCACTAACCTTTGTCATGATACCCAAGGCATTAGAAATATATCTCATGCTAAACCTCTCTCAGTATATCATGAAACCACCAGTATACATTAGAAATTCCCAAGAACCATAACATAATCATAACACATGTAAATGAATAAATGAAAAATAACATTTCTACATTGAAATAACAAGATATAAATTCAATATATTAATATAATTAATTCATTTAAAACATTAAAAATAATGACTTTTGAATCAATTTTTCCAATACCACTTTGAACATGAGCAAAGACGTTACCTCTAAATCAAGTGAATTTCATTTGATTTGAGTCAAAAGGATTTATTTAATATCCTTACACAAAAGGTAAGGATTGAAGGAGGAAATGAGGGATTTTGAGAGATTATTTGAGTAGATGTTGGATGAGAGAAGGAGATTAAGATGTGTGAGTTAGTGGGTAGAGGTGGTTTCCTTTTAAATGAGGGAGAAGGGGCACTTTAAGAAAGTCAGGAAATATAATTTTATTATAAATTAAATTTTGATTACAAGTGGGCCAATACTCATTTAATTAAAATATAAGATGATTTTGGTTCTAATACAAATTATATAATAATTTTTATACAAGTTATGAATAATATTTTGACCTTATCTTATTGGATTAATAATTATTATACCATTTTTTATCTTAGAGTGATATCATGTTATTTACAGAATGTTGTTCAATGTAAATTCCATATCATGTCAAACGACCAAAAAAAGAAATTTATGAGTTATTTGGACATATATTAAATTTTTTGCAAATATTTGTTTTTTACGAATTTAATATCATTTAATTATCTATTTTATATTTTTAGTTATGAATTATGTCAATTTCAGATACTATTCATGAATGTATTTTTTTAAAAAATTAATAAAAAAGATTCTTTTGAAAAAAATTGAATCAATCATAACATGTTATATTCACCTGTAGAATTCGTGCATGACCTTAATTATTTAAAATAATATTTATTTAATCATTTATAATAACATTTATTTGAATCCTTTATCAATTAATCAATCACTACATCATCAGTGTGGCATAATTATATTTGTTATCGTAATTTATAAAATTTTAAAATAAACTATCTTGATGTAGGAAATCATTTTTTCATTCAAATTACTAATTATAGTCAAATATATCTCTTATATGACCCCATATAAAACATATAGTATGAAGATACATGTTTATGTTATTTTTCTCATTACTTTAAATTAATTATTATTCATGTCATTATCACTACCAAGTGGCTCTAAAATTCCTTAATTTAGTCCTATTAATGCACATTGTTGGAAATAACTCATCTATTAGGATTAAGACATGTTTTAGGATACTTTTATATTATTAAAATAAAATTATTTACCCTTACTTTCCAGTTTTACCCTTTAACCATTGAAAATAAAAATAAATACTGATGTTTCTTTTCATAATGTCAAAAACTAAAATGTATCTATATAAATCATTTGGAACTTATGATTTAAAATTTGGCTTCCATTTTTACAAATTCAAATTACAGAATTTGTACTAATTAATTTAAAATTAATTCTCTCTGTTAAAACGAGAAAATGCGTTCTTAATAAGTAAAAACAATCAAAAGCTTACATGTGTTAATGTCTAATTTCAATGTGAAATAACATAAAATGACCAAAATTGGAATAAATTATTTACACATAATCTAATAAAATTTAAAAACCAGTAAAAATGACAATCTAACTACATAAATTAATCAGATGAAAAGGAATTTTTGAAATAAAATGAAGTACATTCACTATTCCTAAATAATTGATCATTATCTGAAAATTACAAAATATTTATAAAAAAATTTGATTCCCTTCTTATCTAGAAGATGTTTAATTTTTAAAATAGAACATATAAAAGTGAAAAAAACTATATTTATAATTGGTTCTTCATCAAAAGGTGGTAAAATAATCTTTGAAAAATATTAGAGTATTTTATACATAAAATTGGATTTGTTCTCATTTTTATCCTCTAAAATTAATTGGATAAATGTAAAAACATTAAATATACATATATGATCATAATGTAGTTAGTTATATTCACTCCCTCTAATACAACATCTAGGTGTAATGTTTCATTTAAAATAATAATAATATATTATTATTTTCTGAATAAATCAGAGTTGTGTGCAATGTAATATTTCATAGAAACGTGTTATTGTGTGTCAGGTACGCTATCGTACATAGTTTACAAATTAAACTGAAATTAAAATATATTAATAGATATAAAAATTTATTTTTCTATAAATAACTACGATGTTACATTATAAATCATTTCTCAAATTTAAATATTCCAAAAACCCATGGCCAACTTATATTTTTCAAATATTTTTATTATTTCAATATCATTATTATTAGAAGGATGATGAAAAACTTATCAATAATTTGAGATCAAACTAAATAATAATGTAGGGAATAAAAAACACAAAATACTCCTATTTGAAATAAAAAATTTAATGTAATTTCACTTTTCCAAGGTGTTAGTTATCTGTGAGGAAATACTCATATTTAAAATCCAATATTAAATGTTGTATTATATGAGAGTATTTAAGAGAAAAATGGATTAATGTAAGAAAAATATTAAAAACATATTAATATTATATGGATGAAATATTATATGTGGGTTTATTTTGATTTCACAAGTTTATAAATGTTTTTACATGTGTGAGTAATTTCATATTCTATCACAAGTACGTTCTAGTGTTTTTTGGGAATATTGAACTTATAGAATTTATTAATTTATATCTAAACCCATCAATGTATAATGGTATAGAAATAAATTATTACCTAGAATATTATTTCGATATGTTTTAGATATATCATTTCGGAAAACATGGAATCACCTTTTATGTGTTTATTATAGAAAAAGAATTTTATTTTAATGAATTTCAAAATATTGAAATAACAAAATAGGAATTTATAGAATGATAATATTTTAAATAAAAAAATTTAATAAATTTGTATATATCTTTAATAAATTCATTGTTTTACTAAGAATGGTTATTATGATTATGTGAAGAATAATGATTTATATTTGTTAATTTTTTTGTAAAAAAAATCTTTTTATTTATGTTCGGATGATTGTTGAGATAATAAGTATTATAAGTTGTGAGGAAGGATGGTAATACAAATAATATATATGTGAACGGTTTATTAACTTCTTAATACATAAATTATATATTAAATTAAATAATAAAACATGTAAAAATCAAATAGAAGTCTATTCAATTTGACTAGGACAAATGTTAATATATATTTCATGGGATCTATGGAGTAAAATTTTTACTAATGACTAAAAAATTATGTTAAAAGACTATAAGATATTGGAGAATCCTAGGGGTCCTAAAGGTGAAGTTTCAATAGAATGCACTCATGGTTTAGCACCAAGATATTTGATGGCTTCATCATATTCTATACAATGTGAAATAACAAATAATTATAATAAGAGGAAAAAACCATAAGTGACAAGGAAAATATTATTATAGTGCTATTAAAAAAAGACAAATGATTTTAAAGAGTAAATGAATAAATTGAAGGATGATATATTTAAAAATCATTTTATACTAAGAAATATCTTATAATAAAATAATATTATTACAAGCTTAATTCTTAAATTTGTATGTTTCAATATGGAGGCTTAATTTAAAATAAATCATCATTTACAGATGATTTGAATCAGATTGGTAATTTTATGAATTAAAGTAATGAGACTTATTAGACAGGTGTTTTAGTAATTCCTTTTAAAAATAACGAGTTATTGTCTATTATATACCAGCATTCGTATCCTACTATAGTGGTTTTCAACACTTATGTTGAGTAATCAAAAAAAATCAAGTTGAGAGGGATAAAAATGTAATACCATGAGATTTTTGTTTCAAATTAATTTATTATTTTCAATATTTTTCATTAAATTAACTATCAAGTAAATATTATGTTACATGATACTTTGGGTTTGTATTTTGGTACATTAAAATCAAATTTAATCATTCGCTACATGCATCATTGGGTGATCTTGTGTTACACACAACATTATGTCTTAAAAAAACCATGATATATTATTAATATAGTTAATGAAACATGAATATTATAACCATATAATTAAAAACAACAATAGGAATATTAATAAAAAACATTCCTTATTAGCAATATGTGTTTTATATTTTGTAATCTTATTGAAAAATAAATTACATAATTTATAATAAAGTCTTCATATGTTTTAAAAAACAAACTTCTTAGAAAATGATTTTTATGTGAACATTAATAAAATATATTTTCCCAATTTTTTTAAAAAAAATATTTTATAAAATAAAATTTAATTTTTAAATTACAATTTCATAATTCATTTAGGGGGAATTCCAGGATTTTTTTGAAAATATTTATTTTTTGATGAATAGTGAAAGATAAAAAATTTAAATATAAATCATCATTTACATATATTGTATTTATTAAGATAAAGTAAAATTTAAATTTATTTTAATTTAATATTAGTCCAATTATACATTTATTATAATTAATTAGGTTTTTGGAATCATATTAATACATAATGTTTATATATGAAATTAGTAAATGGTTGAACATTTCCTCTGTAAAACCTCATGTTCTCGTTGAATCCACGAGATTAATTTTAAATTCAATGTTTCAAATTATTTGAATTTAATTTTTTAAATTAGATTATGTATTTTTAATATTAATAATTTATGTTATATAATATGTTCAACTTAGTATTTTATTAATATGAATAGTAAAAATAGTAAAACTTATTTACCATAGTTATAGTAAATATTTGTTTTGCAGGGGGTGGGGGTTAAAATGAAATGATATAGTTTAAATGTAAACAAAAAATTATACAATACCCATTTAAAGGAAATATTTTTACCATTAACTTCTAGTATTGAGAGTGGATCATTATTGGAGAATGGGGACATAAATGAAATGCTGGTGAAATTCTTCAATTAAAAAATTTAAATGTGTGCCACTCACCTAATTTATAGAAGGCCTCCAGTTCTCCTCCCCAATTCAAAAATTTATACCATTATGTATTAGTCAATACCTTCCCACGTCACTTACAATATTTACTCATCTCGTTATATAAACCTTAGTTTTTATAGAAAGTAATGATAGAGAGTAAATTATTATAAACCCTGGTTGAATATGTGAAAATAGGTAATATTCATCAATGAGATTTTTATTATTTATTTTATAATCTACCACATTCAATTAATACTTCTCAAAGATGATATAATAAAAATAGTTTCATCCATATCATGATATTTTTATTGTGTTAATGGATAATATACAACTACCTTTACATTCATCAAATGGGTTATGAAATCAATGTTTGTGTGTTTGGCAGACAACCGCCTAAAAAACTGTTGTCATTTGATTTTCCATTACCATATCTATGATAGGGTATTATTATGGACATAAATTATATATATCAAATTTATAACATAATTATGATTATGTATTAATTATAACATATGTATCATTTTTTTACTTTCAATTCCATATGGGATACAATAATGTCACCCGTGTGTACGGCAGAATACCACCTCATGAAGCGTTGTGATTCATTTTTAAAAAATCATTAAAGGGATGATAATGATTTTAAGTATATGTGACACAATATATGTAGATAATATATTAATGAATAATTTATCGTTTTGGAAATATAATATACAATTTTCATTTTAACTATTTCATTATTTCAAACATGATAAGGACAATAGTGTATGTTTGGATAACTACCTCTATAAAGTGATATAAATCAAGTTTCATCCCCAAACATCATGGATGATATGTATATGTATATTTAAATATATAATATAACATTTGTTATTTTATAATAATTATATAATATTATTGTTTTACATACCTTTTTTCCAAAATGATCATCAAAAAAATGGAAACATTACTCATGTGTAATTATGACCTACCATCTCTAAAATCATAACAAACATCATTTCTCAAAACCATACTTCATAATTAGTTTTAAAAGTATAATTTAGGTAAAAATATTATTACTATGTAAATATAATAATTCTTGTGTGTAACACCACGATATTTTATGAAAAATATTCTTTTAATTTCATTGATGTCTTCTATTATACAACACACTAAGTTTAGCTTGTACAATACGAAACACCGTATTAGCTTGCAGTATACGCAACGCTATTCTTGGATCATGTTACACAAAATTTCATTTTCGTTTTATAATAGACATTCTACACAACATTAAGTGTGTTTATATATATATATATATTCAATGTATAAGTGAAATATGGTTGAATTCTGTTATAAGAAACAACTAAATAATCTTTCACAACATGCAACCCCGACCTGGCATGCATTTCACGCAATCGCGACCTTCCTCGATTGTGTGTGTTGTACGCAATACCTGGTTTTACTAAACAATGATATATTATTATAATATTATTATGAACTAGCCATTATTAATATTATTAAATAAATTTTGAATTTTATAACATTATTATTCATCTTATACATTTTCTAGAACATGGTATGAGAACAAATTAACTTTTTTGAGTAAAATAAGTATTTTTTAAAAAATGCAGTTTTGCCGCCTTTTGATGGCACGCCCACATTAAATATAGTTTTTGACATGTTTATAAGTTAAATTTGACAAAATAAAATTCTTTTTGGAATCAGGATATAAAAATTTACTTTTGATAAAATTTTCATATTATTCTGATAACATTCATATTTTAATGAATAGTAAAAACATGATATATTTTAATTAAAAAAAAAATTTCCTCGTAATAATTTATATGGTTAAATTATAATATTTAATTGTTTTAAAGTATAAATATAATATATTTTTACCATTTAATATAATGTATCTCATTATCATTGATTTTACATTGAATTCATAGGTTAAATCAATTCAATCTTTGGCAATGTTTTAACTTTTAAAACCTACTCGCTTAACAACAGGATTAATTTTAAAAATTACCACAACTTCAGTGTTTTGAATATTGAAAAATTGATTCCATATTTGGAATTAGTGGGTCCAAATTATGTTAATAGTTTACTTTTTTTTGAATAGTAACTATGGTAATTTTTATTTACTGCGGTTAAAGGTAAATAGGGTAATTCAAGGTTAAAAGAATATTATAATAATTCAAAATTACCTTGACGCTTATCCTAACCTTATTGGATGAGTATTGGCTAACCATGTGCACCCTTGTGCCTATTTTGGGACCCTAATGAGCCACTTGGTAGTGAAAATGACAATTTGGATTAATTAATTTAATGTAAAGACAAAATTGAATTTAACAAAACTCTTTTAGTAATTAATTTTTATAAGGGGTTATATAAGTTATATTTTCGACTATAAATATTATTTGGAAATATATAAAGATTCCCTACATCATGGTATTTGTTTCATAATTTTTAGACATCAAATGAATTAAATTATTTATGACACAATAATGATGTAGTGTTTACCTCATTAATAAATGATTTAAATAAATAAGATTATAATGATAAAAATATCATCCAAAACCTTTCCAATTCCAATTTGATGATTTTATATCGAATAATAGTCATCTTATCTTCGACATTAATGTGATTTGGACCTCTTGAAACCGAAGATAAGTTTATAATAAAATAATGTTTTCAAACTTTCCTAAAGATCCCCTCCTCTCCCTAATAAAATGAGACCACTTCTATGCAATTCCTCACACCTCTCAAACCTATTTTCTCATCCAAACTCTTCCCAACTAAGCTCCATACATACCTCTCCTCCCCCTTGAATCCTTAAATTAGGCAAGAGACTCTCCAAGAAGTCCTTTTGGTTCAAACCAAAGGAAGTTACCATAATTAAAGGAGGTTCAGATACATACGAAGCATATCGGACGTACGGTAAGGGATAACTTTTCCAATTTCGTTCTTATCCGAGATTTTTTATTCATAAGTAATTACTGGGGTTATTGTTATCATCCAAGTCCATGTTTTCTAAAAGTGTTTCTATGTATGTTTAATGTCCTTTTTACCTATTTTGGATTTTACTACATGATATGTAAGGAATCCTTTTTTTAACGTTACAAGGTACTTTTTTACTTTTCCGACAAAAGTACGAGGAGAATGTTTTTTAACTTATACGGCATGAATGGATTTTTATGGTTTTATAACGCCTTATTTTCATGAACCTTCCTCCAAAATATTTCAGGACTATTTTCAAAAAAATCTATTTCTTTTAAAATTGCATGACGGTTTGTGAAAAGAAAATGATTTTTAAGAAGAAATGATATTTTCCTCAAGAATTAATATAAAGTGTTTTATCAAAACCATTTTCCATCTAAGATTTCATTATTTCATATGTGTATGTTTCAAGTATCTTGTCTCTATGATTTACATGGTTTCACTTTCATTGTTATGAAATGATATTCATTTCTTTTATAAGGATTATGTGATGATGGGATGATGTTTATGAAAACCATTTTATTCGTTGGGTTATTATGAATGATGTATGTTTATTTTGTGGCACAAGAATGATTTCATTATGAGAAGGGTGGAACCTATATCTCTCTCCAATGCATTGGGTAAAGATTTATATCTCATGAGATAGACATGGCTTGAACGGTATGTTAATCCGGTTCAGTGTTACTGGACTGAAACGAGGAGTGAACTCGATTCAGAAAGGGACTTTGTCCACTAAGATGGTCCTGGATGCAATGCCTTGGCTACTATGAAAATCATAATGTTTTGCCACAATTACATGTTTTATTCCCATGCTATTTTATCAGGATTAATGTTTCTTTATGATCTATGCCTTACGTATTGCCATATTTTATTTCATTGCTCAAGATCTTGATGTTTAAACATTGTGATCATGTTTTTATGTTCAAATGTATATGGTTTGTTTTATTTTAACCATGCTTACCCTTACTGAGCATTTGAGCTCACCCTTTATATGTTTTCTTTTCCCTAGGATATAAAGAAAGGTTTTAGGTAAGAAAACATAAGGGGAAGATCTTTATGGGAGATGTTGAAGATCTTTCACCACAATTAGAAGATTACGTTCCATGTAACACCCCAAACTTCTACAGTATGCTTCTCTTTGAATAATTCAATAGTGTGTGTTGTACGCAACATCGAGTTCTAACACACCACAACCAATCAAACTAGCCGTTATGAATAGTAATACCTACTTTTTGAAATTATATATATTTTATATTTCGAAATGGACTTCATTTTTGGATTCAGAATATAAAAATTATCCTAAGTTGAATTTTTGGTATTTTTCTGAGAACTTCCAATTTTTATGAATAGTGAAAAATATTTAAAAACTGATTTTTAATCAAAATAATCAATAGTGATAAATTATGAATTTGAGTGGTTTTAATGTATATTTAGAATATAATTTTACCATTTAATACAATTTTGGTCATTGGACATAATTTCACAATTAAATCAAACATAAACAAGTATCAATCTTTTGATAGTTATTATATCTTAAAAACACGCTTTTTGTTTTGACAGCGGGAATTAATTTTAAATTAATTTCTGCCACTTCTGTGTTTTGAATCTGGAAAAATGGATTCCATATTTGGAATCAGTATTTTCAAATTGTGTAAATAGGTAATATTTATTTTTAAACATTTTGAATAATTATTTCGGTAAATATTTTATTTACCATGGTTAAAGGGTAAATCCGGTAAATAAGGGTTAAAAAATAATATTATAATAAAACAAAATTACCCTAAAACGCGTCCTAACATTATTGGTTGATACATGTCCGACCATGGGAATATTTGGGTTGATTTTGGGACCCCATGGTGCCACTTGTAGGTGACAGGGACACTTTACTTTAATTAAGTTAAAATAAATAAATAAATGACAAAAGCATAGATCTTTTAAAAAAACAATTTTTAAAAAGGGTTATATATTTGGGATTTTCTACGTTAAATATTCATTATAAATCTCACATGATTTCCTACATAATGGTATTTTATTTATAAATTTTAGAAATTAAATAATTTAATTTATTTACGACACAATGGTGATGCAGTAATTACCATAATAGTGAACAATTAAAATTATTGATATTGTAGATACCCAAATAAATATAATTTGAGGCTTTTTATGAATTACACAAATTTTACTAGTTAATATGACATGTTAGGAATGATTTAATTAACATTGTTCTATGTAATAATTCTGTTATGAGTTTTACAAAAATCAATTATTGAATAGTGTCAAAATTGACATAAAAGAGTTTTTAAAACAAATATTATATTATTAATTGATATTAAATTCCTAAAAATATAAGGATCATCCAAGAGACTTATATCATTATAGGTGTATCATTAATAGACCACTTGGGGGGTCTCTTGGATATATATAGTATTTTTATTAACCATATAATATAAAAATACAAAGAGAGATTGTAAAAGTGAAACTAATTAACTAAGAGTTAATACTTAAAGATAAGGTTAAAATAGTAACCCAAACCTGTCTAAATTCCATTTTTTGAGTGGTTTTAGACCCATTACCCACCTTAACCTTTAAATAATCCACATTTGATCCATTAGAAACCTAATATGAATTTATTATAAAATAATATTTCTAGCTTTTCCAAAGGTGCCCCTCACCCCTCTTATAAAAGGGCACTCTCCCTTCTCATTAACTCACACCTTCAAAGCCATTTGGTTTGGCCATACTCTATCCTAATACTCTCTCAACTTCCCTAAATTCATCCTAGAGGCCTTCCTTTCATCAGAAAGCCAACATAAGGAGCCCTTTTGATCAAATCAAAAGGAAGAACCCAAAGAAGAGGTAATGATTTCACCACCCTTTTTCAACTTCCTTTCTTCTTCCACTACTTATTTCTTTGTTATTACCATTCTAATATAATAACTCCAGTATCTTATATATAATGTGATGTTATTATAAATATGGTACAAACATATTCAGTATTCTATCCATCCTTTTTAATAACATGCCACCATACATGTGTACGTACGGCTTACCGTCTCCACGTCGTGGTGTAATTGTAATTCAATAAATTATTATTTGGTTGGGTATAATAATGATGTGTAACTCATGTAAGTAATAAATATAACATGATAATGATTCTGTATATATTATATACCATCCAATTATATATTATTTTAATATCAAAATAATGATATTGTCGCTCGTGCATACGTACGGACTACCGTCTCCACGAACACGGTGAGATTCATTCTCCATCGTATCCATTCAAGTATAATTATCATTTGATGATTTGAAAATATGGTTTAAGGACATTATATAATTCTAGATATGAATAATATACAACCTATCCATTACAAACATGGCTTACGTAACAAAACATATAAAAGAAAACGAGTAAGTTAACACCCGAAACAACAATAATACTAAGATATTATTAACAAATCAATGATAAAATATCATATATGATATAATATTAATGTATATGATTCTTGTATGATTTAATAATAATTATTTCACCATTATACAGGAGGTTAACCTACCCCCAACCATGGAAAAGTACAATGTAAGGGTTTATTTCGCAATCTCTTCATTATCCGAGGTTGTTTATACGTAGTAATCTACTAGGATCTCTTTATCATCCAAATCCATGTTTGTTAAAAATGTATTTCAAAACATTATTACTATTTAAAAGAATATGGGTTAAATTCATTTATACCCTTTTTTTACTTTTTATAAAAGTTTTATAATGGAATCTTTCTGTCATTTTCCAAACAAGGTGTTTTTTAACCATTTCGACAGAATTTAGGTAAGAATGTTTTTTTAAATTACACAGAGGGTGCGGCTATTTTTCGCCGTTATAAAATAGTTGAATCTTTCCTTAAAATATTATAAGAATATTTTCAAAGAAAATGTTTTATTTTAAAAATATATGACTCTTAAATGATTTCAAAATAGAAAGAGATATTTCTCTAAAAAGAGTTTTGAATTCATCTATGTCAACATCCATTGATGGATTTTATGCTTATTTGAAGTTGATTTATTATGATACAAAACTTCTATATTGTATTGAAGGTTTTGTGATATGTTTGACTCTGGATGTTCTATTTTTATACCATTCATGGTTTATGGTGAAATTATTGACATTTCATATGCTAGTTTTAATACGAATGTTTATGTTATGTTTAAACCTTTTCATATGGGAATGAATTGGACTTAATATGAGATGGGTGGAGCCAGCTATAACTCCTCGATGCATCGGTAGGTCTCATGAGACAAACTAGTGTCTTGGCACAAGGCCTTGACAAAATATTATTTGTAGTCTTGGCACGAGGCCTTGGCTTTGTGGTTATGATTATCTGGAATTATGCATTCCATCATTATGAATGTGGTTATTGATATTGCATGTGATTATTCGATTAGAAGAATATCCATCTGAATAAGTAAATGGAATTATTTCATTTTATTTTTTCATTACTATGTTGAAGTTCAAGTTTAAAAGGCTTTTATTTTAGTTATACACTGCCTTAAATGTTTATTCTTATTTATGAAAGTTTCCGCTATATTTTTATCCTTACTGGGCATTTGAGATCACCCCTTTTCTATGTTTTATTTTTTCCAGGATGTGAAGAAGTAAATTATGAATGACCTGCAGGGATATTATGAGGGGATAATAGTGTGGACTATGGAGACAATATGTTGTTGTAGTAGTTTTTCACTTTATGATGTAATATAAAACTTTATGAATATATCTAGTGTTTCCAAGGCTACTAAACCAATCGGTCTTTCAAGATTTGATCATTATTGTGATCATGCCAATGTTTTTTAATAATGCACCGACTCTAGGTAACTGGGGTCGGGGCGTTACAGTTGGTATTAGAGGAGGAACCCAGCCTCAAGTGTGTGGTGTACTGCCTAGGTTGAGATGTAGGGCCCACAATGAGGGATTTGTGCTCTAAAGGGGGGGGGGTGATTGTAACATCGCCAAATGATAAAGGGTTAATAGGCTAAATGAAATGACTCATGTCAATAAGATGCACCTTCCTTTTCGGGATCCTGTCTGATTAAAACTCCACAGTTAAGCGTGCTTGCCCTGGAGTAGTGATCAAGATGGGTGACCTTCTAGGAAGTTTTCCAGGGTGTGTGTGAGTGAGGAAAAAGCACATTGGAAAGGACATGTGTTGGCCTGTGGGGATTGTCATTAGTCAGATGACCCGTTCAGGCATGTTGGTGGACCATGGGGTGGGCCCCAAGTGTCTGTGGGCCAACTGGTGGTACCTGGTGGGTCAGGACCCAACGACCATGTAAAGGCGGGGTGGCTGTGCTGTCACCGGGACCCAGTTGTCACAATTGGTATCAGAGTAAGTTTAGTACAAACTTTGGAAGATAGATTTAGATAAACTCTGATTAGAGCACATAGACCTAAGATGAACTTTGAGGATTAGTATAGAAGAACTTCCTAGAATTTTGGTATTGTAGTGATTTTGTGAGTTTTCCGAGCAATACATCCATGTCTGGATACGAGCAGGTAGAGGCGGCTCTGGAACAGATGTACCTAGGGGTAAAACCCGAAAACACCTCTTTGAGGTAGACTCGAACGGGAACTGGTGCACGACAACGGGTCTTGCTGCACTCCTGGTTACGACACTCCGGATGGATATTCTTAGGATAACTCTCATTTTCTTTACAAATAATTATGAAGGGTTTATGAGTATATAAATCCTCAAAGAAAACATTTTTATGATTATGGATTAAATCCATAAATAGTTCAATTTATGTTAAGTGTTTTATAAGTATGGAATTATGTATTTTCATTCATAAACGGATCTAGTTTATGCCATTGTTTAGAAATGGCTCCTAGTGGAAGAAATGGAAATTTTTTCAATGCACGCTCTCCATGTAGGGATTTCCCTCCTGCTCAAGATAATTATAGTATAGCTGGTGATGCAATAGGTGCCCATAAACTAATCACCATACTAGGACAACTCACTCAGGTTATGAATAATAACCTTACCTGTATGGAGCACCCTGATCCGCAGTGTGGAGGATCAATGTTAGATCGATTAATGAGGAAACAACCACCAACGTTCAATGGGAGTAAAAATCCCTTAGTAGCTGAGAAATAGATAAATTCCCTAGAGAAAATATTTCAGTCTTTGGGGAGTAGTGAAAGGTAAAAAGTTATCATGGCAGTTTACCACCTCACTGGAGATGCTGATCAATGGTGGTCATTGATTCCAAACAATAAAGAAGATGATAAAGTATCAAATATGGAATTGAGGGAGTTCAAAGATATGTTTTTAGAAAAATACATTCCTCGTGACCGTCGAGAAGATATGGAAAGGAAATTTCTGAGTCTGAGACAAAAGGAGGATGAGAATGTCACAAAGTATGAGGCTAACATTACAAGGTTAGAAAGGTATACTGGAAATTATATACGTAACCCAAGAAGTAAGATTAATTGTTTCTTTGATGGGTTAAAACCATTTCTCCTTCGAGCATTAGTCTCACAATCCTTCTCGTCGTACGAAGACATTGTCTCATGAGGTATCAAGATAGAGAAGGAATTCTCTAAGTCTTATGACATTAAAGAAAAGCAAGAGAAGAAGAGATATGTTGATCAATCTCGGAATGGAATTAAGGGGAAGAAGGGAAAGGTTGAATATCCATCCTATGGTAAATGTGGGAAGAAACACACCGGTACTTTCTTGAAGGGAATGGGCGTCTATTACAAATGTGGTGAAAAAGGCCACCAAGCTCGTGATTTCAAAGGGAAGATGGAAGCTACCAATGTTCAGTGCTACAATTATAGGGAGATGGGACATTATGCAAATGAATGTCCAAATTGTCAAGGGAAATTACCTCAGAAAAGGCCAAGGGATCAAGGCCAGGCTTTTGCTATCACTAGTGCTGAGGTAGAAGCTCCAAAAGACATGGTGGCAGGTAATTTAATGGTTTCCTCAAGTTTAGCAGATGCATTATTTGATTCTGGATCATCGCATTGTTTCATATCTTCCCAGTTTTCTAAGAAAATTAGATATTTCCAATTTGATTTAACAAGGGAGTTGTCAGTTAAATCTCCTAAGGGAAGTATCATTGCAACAAAGTTTTGTGTATCAGTCCCCATTAGAGCACATAAATGTTCATTATCTACTGATCTCATCGTCATAACTATGATTGAGTTTGATATAATCCTTGGTATGGATTGTATTTTGTACTATGATGTGAAGATTTATTATAAGAAGAAGGAGGTTAATATTTTTGATGATGATGATAAGGAACAACTTATCTTTAGAGAAGGATCATCACCACCTAATTCATATCTAGATCCACCCCCAGTAGCTCAACTAAATTCAATTATTGGGGAGGAAGAGAATGAAATGACTGTGGGTGAGGAAAGGAATGTTCAAATAGATGATGTACCTGTTGTGAAAGAATATGTAGATGTGTTTATGAAATATTTACCTAGACATCCTCCAGAACGAGAAGTTGAGTTTTCCATTGATTTAATTCCTATATCAAGGCCAATATCGAAGACCCCTTATAGAATGGACACTGTAGAATTAGTCGAAATAAAGAAACAACTATAAGAATTGAGTAATAAATGATTTATTCACCCTTGTGTTTCTCTATGGGGATCCCCTATTCTCATTGTTAAAAACAAAGATGGATTAATGAGGTTATGTATCGACTACAGGGAGATCAATGCTATAACAATGAAGAACAAGTATCCCCTACCTCACATTGATGATTTATTTGACCAACTACATGGAGCTCAATACTTTTCAAAGATTGAACTTCGATCTGTATTCCATCAGTTGTGTGTAATGAATGAAGACATTCCGAAGATAGCATTTCGAACCAGGTACGGGCATTACGAGTTCACTGTAATGCCTTTTGGATTGACTAATGCACCCTCTGTATTCATGGATCTGATGAATAGAGTTTTCAAGGAATATATCGATGAATTTGTGGTGGTATTTATTGATGATATCTTGGTATAATATAAAAGATACAAAGATCATGAAAATCACTTGCGCATTATCCTAAAGACTTCGAGAAGTCATGAATTATATCGGAAGTTTAGCAAGTGTGAATTCTGGATTCATGATATTTTTTTCTTGTCCATATTTTCTCTAAAGATGGAATCTCTGTTGATACTTTTAAGACCAAGGAAATCCAATAATGGCCAGCACCTACGAGTATAACTGAGGTACGCAGTTTTATTGGTTTGGCAGGTTATTATCGACATTTTGTCAAGAATTTTGCCCAATTGGCTAACCCATTAATGAAGCACGCACGTAAAGGGGTTAAATTTGTTTGGACAAAAGAGTGTGAAGAATTTTTCGATGAACTGAAGATAATATTAGTCAATGCTCCTATATTTACTCTACCATCGGGGAATGATGGGTTCATTATTTATAGTGAAGCATCGAAGAAAGGACATGGTTGTGTCCTTATGCAGAATGATAGGGTTATTGCCTATGCATCACGACAGTTGAAAACTCATGAACAAAACTATCCTACTCATAATCTCGAGTTAGCAGCTGTGATATTTTCTTTGAAGGTATGGAGGCACTACCTCTATGGTGAAAAATGTGAGATTTCTACTGATCACAAGAGTTTGAAGTATATTTTCTCACAAAAAGAAATCAACATGAGGAAAAGGAGATGGCTTGAATTACTCAAGGATTATGATTGCATGATACGCTACCACCCGAGGATGGAAAACAAGGTGGAAGATGCTTTGAGCAGAAAAGACCATGGAGTTTTGAACAATGTGAGAATTGAAAGGGATCCAATTTTCATGGATTTGGTGAAGATGGACATGTGAATAACCAGGGAAGGTGAAACATCAATGATTTTTCAAATGGTTGCCAAACCATCATTACTAGAAAGAATTAAGAGTTCTTAGACTGATGATGAAGAATTTCAAAAGAAGATTAAAGCTGTGAATGATGGAAGATTGAGAGACTTTGTGTATGAAGATGGAATTTTGAAATTCGGGAAGAGGTTTTGTGTTCCCGATATACCTGATCTAAAAAGGGAATTCATGGATGATGCTCATAGTTCCAATTTCTCTATACATCCTAGGAGCACCAAAATGTATAGATATTTGATGGAACATTTTTTGTGGACAACATGAAGAGGGTGATTGCAAATTTTGTGTCATGATGTATGGTTTGTCAACAAGTGAAAGCTGAAAGGCAACCGCCTGGAGGAGTCATGCAACCTCTTCCCATACCGGAGTGGAAATGGGACAATATTACGATGGACTTTGTCATGGGACTACCAAAGAATCCTAGAAGGAATGATGAAATATGGGTCATTGTTGATCGTCTTAACAAGTCATCACATTTTCTTGCTACAAGATAAGATCTAACATTGTAACGTCTAGCAAGAATATATATTGATGAAGTTGTGATACTTCATGGAGTACCCCTATCGATTGTTTCTGATCGTGATCTCTGTTTTACGACCAGATTCTGGAAAAGTCTTCAGAAAGCCTTAGATACTGAACTTCATTTGAGCACTACCTACTACCCTCAAACAGATGGACAATCAGAATGAACTATTCAAACCTTAGAAGACATGTTGAGTTCTTGCTCACATGAATTTCAAGGTATGTGGGATCAATATTTACCTCTGGTAGAATTTTCCTATAACAATAGCTTCCATTCGAGTATTCATATGGAACCATATGAAGCGTTATACGGAAAGAGATGTCGCACACCAACCTGTTGGGATGACGTTGGTGAAATAAAACTTGTAGGCCTAGAACTGGTGGAGGAAATGATGGAAAAGGTGAAGGTAATCCAAAATCACATCAAAGCAGCTCAAAGTAGGCAGAAGAGCTATGCCAATAATCAAAGGAAGGATTTGGAATTTCAATTCGGTGATCATGTTTTCCTAACGGTATCTCCATGGAAGGGAGTCATACGTTTTGGTAAGAAAGGTAAATTGAGTCCCAGGTACATCGGACCATTCGAAATTCTAGAACGAATTGGGGCTGTAGCTTACCGATTGGCAATGCCGCCAAGTCTCTCCAAAGTTCATGATGTGTTCCATGTATCTCTATTGAGGAAATACATGCCTGGCCCAATTCATATACTCACATATGAGAAATTAGAACCGGAACCTGATCTATCTTATTGCGAAGAACCCATCAAGATTATTGATACAAGAGAACAAGTACTGAGAAACCAGACGACGCGTCTGGTAAAAGTTTTGTGGAGAAACCATACGATGGATGAGGCAACGTGGGAACCCGAGAAACTTATGATGAAGAACCACCCGATTCTTTTCATGCGGTAGTATTCTAGAAATTTTGAGGATTAAATTATTTGAAGGAGGGGAGAATGTAACACCCCAAGCTTCTACGATACGCTTCTCTTTGAATAATGCAATAGCGTGTGTTGTATGCAACAACGAGTTCTAACACACCACAACCAATCAAACTAGCCGTTATGAATAGTAATACCTACTTTTTAAAATTATATATATTTTATATTTCAAAATGGACTTCATTTTTGGATTAAGAATATGAGAACTTCCAATTCTTATGAATAGTGAAAAATACTTAAAAACAACTTTTTTAATCAAAATAATTAATAGTGATAAATTATGAATTTGAGTGGTTTTAAAGTATATTTAGAATATATTTTTACCATTTAATACAATTTTGGTCATTGGATATAATTTCACAATTAAACTGAACATAAACAAGTATCAATCTTTTGATAGTTATTATATCTTAAAAACATGCTTTTTGTTTTGACAGTGGGAATTAATTTTAAATTAATTTCTGCCATTTCTGTGTTTTGAATTTGAAAAATTGGATTCCATATTTGGAATCAGGATGTTCAAATTGTGTAAATAGGTAACTTTTATTTTTAGACATTTTGAATAATTACTTCGGTAAATATTTTATTTACCATGGTTAAAGGGTAAATCCGGTAAATTAGGGTTAAACAATAATATTATAATAATAAAAAATTACCCTAAAACGTGTCTTAACCTTATTGGTTGATACATGTCCGACCATGGGCATCTTTGGGTCGATTTCGGGACCCCATGGTGCCACTTGTAGGTGATAGGGACACTTTACTTTAATTAAGTTAAAATAAATACAAAAATGAAAAAAGAATATATCTTTTAGAAAAAAAAATTTACAAAGGGTTATATATGTTTTATTTTCGACTATAAATATTATTTATAAACCTAACAAGATTTAATACATAATGGTATTTTATTTATAATTTTTTGACATTAAATAATTTAATTTCATTATGACACAATGGTGATATAGTAATTACTATAATAGTGAATAATTAAAATGATTGATATTGTAGATACCCAAATAAATATAATTTGAGACTTTTTATGAATTAAACTAATTTTATAGGTTAATATGACATGTTAGGAATGATTTTTGTAACTTTTTTTTAAGTAATCATTCTGTTATAATTTTTACAAAAATCAATCATTGAATAGTGTCAAAATTGACATAAAAGAGTTTTTAAAACAAATATTGTATTATTAATTGATATTAAATTCCTAAAAATCAAAGGATCGACCAAGAGACTTATATCATGATAGGTGTATCATTAAAGGACCACTAAGGGGTGGCATGGATGTATATTGTATGTTTATTAACCATATAATATAAAAATACAATGAGACATTGTAAAAGTAAAACTAATTAACTAAGAGTTAATACTTAATGATAATGTTAGTATAGTAAACCAAACCTGTCTAAATTCTATTGGTTGAGTGGTTTAAGACCCATCCCCACCTTGAACGTCAAATAATCCCCTTTGGAACCATTATAAACCGAATATGAATTTTTTATAAAATAATATTTCTAGCTTTTCCAAAGGTGCCCCTCACCCCTCTTATTAAAGGAAACTCTCCCTTCTCATTAAGTCACTCATTAAAAGCCTTTTGGTTCGGCCAAAATCTGTCCAAATACTCTCTCAACTTACCTCAATTTATCCTATATCCCTTCATTTAGTCATAAATCCAACTTAAGGAGCCCTTTTGATTAAATCAAAAGGAAGAAACCGAAGAAGAGGTAATGGTTTCACCACCCTTTTTCAAGTTCCTTTCTTCTTCCACTTATTCTTTATTTGTTATTAACATTATAAAATTATAACTCCAGTATCTTATATATACTATGATGTTATTATAAATATGGTACAACCATATTCAGTATTCTATCCATCCTTTTGAATAACATGTCACCATACGTGTGTACGTACGGCTTACCGTCTCCACGTTGTGGTGTAATTGTTATTAAATAAATTATTATTTGGATGGGTATAATAATGATGTGTAACTCATGTAAATAATAAATATAACATGATAATGATTCTTTATATATTATGTAACATCCAATTATATATTATTTTAATATCAAAATAATGATATTGTCGCTCGTGCGTACATACGGACTACCGTCTCCATGAACACGATGAGAATCATTCTCCATCGTATTCATTCAAGTATAATTATAATTTAATGATTTAAAATAATGTTTAAGGACGTGATATCATTATGGATAAGAATAAGATACACCCTATCCATTTCAAACATGGCTTATGTAACAAAACATATAAAAGAAAACGAGTAAGTTAACACCTGAATCAACGATAATACTAAGATATTGTTTACAAATCAATGTTAAAAGATCATATATGATATCATATTAATGTATATGATTTTGTATAATTTAATAAAAATTATTTCACCATTATACAGGCGGTTAACCTACCCCCAACCAAGGAAAAGTACAAGGTAAGGGTTTATTTCGCAATCTATGCATTATCTGATGTTGTTTATACGTAATAATCTACTGGGATCTCTTTATCATCCACATCCATGTTTCTTAAAAATATATTTCAAAACATTTTTACTATTTAAAATAATATGGATTAAAGTCATTTATACCCTTTTTTGACTTTTTATAAGAGTTTTATAAAGTAATCCTTCCGTTGTTTTCCAAACAATGTGCTTTTTAACCTTTTTGACAGAATTAAGGTAAGAAAGTTTTTTTTAACTTATACGGAGGGTGCGGCAATTTTCCGCCGTTATATAAACATAGAAGCTACCCTTAAAATCTTATAGGAATATTTTCAAAGAAAATGTTTTATTTTATAAATATATGACTCTTAAATGATTTCAAAATAGAAAGAGATATTTCTCTAAAAAGTGTTTTGATTTCATCTATGTCAACATCCTTTGATGGATTTTATGCTTATTTGAAGTTGATTTATTATGATACAAAACTTCTATATTGTATTAAAGGTTTTGTGATATGTTTGACTATGGATGTGCTATTTTTATACCATTCATGGTTTGTGGTGAAAATATTAACATTTCGTATGCTAGTTTTAATACGAATGTTTATGTTATGTTTAAACCTTTTCATATGGGAATGCATTGAACTTAATATGTGATGGGTGGAGCCCACTATAGCTTCTCGATGCATCGGTAGGTCTCATGAGACCAACTAGTGTCTTGGCACAAGGCCTTGTCAAAATCTTATTTGTAGTCTTGGCACGAGGCCTTGGCTATGTGGTTATGATAGTTTGGCATTATGCATTCCATCATTATGAAAGTGGTTCTAGATATTTCATGTGATTATTCGATTAGTAGAATATCCATGTGAATAAGCAAATGGAATTATTTCATTTTATTTTGTCCATACTATATTGAATTTCATGTTTAAAAGGATTTTTTTAGTTATACACTGCCTTAAATGTTTATTCTTATTTATGAAAGTTTCTACTATATTGTTATCCTTACTGGGAATTTGAGCTCACCCCTTTTATATGTTTTATTTTTCCCAGGATGTGATGATGTAAATTATGAATGACCTGTAGGGATATTATGAGGGGATAATAGTGTGGACTATAGAGACAATATGTTTTTGTAGTAGTTTTTCACTTTATGATCTAATGTAAAACTTTATAAATATATATAGTGTTTCCAAGGATACTAAACCAATTAGTCTTTTGAGATTTCATCATTCTTGTGATCATGCCAATGTTATGTAATAATGCACCGACTCTAGGTAACTGGAGTTGGGGCGTTACATTCCGAGTTTCCAAAGACACTATACTATTACGGTCCTTGAGTTTTGAATTTTGTTATGAATTAAGTATTCCGCAAAAGTAATGTGTTTTCCAAGTATGTCAAGCTTTGGGCCTCTACAATTGGTATCAGAGGGAGGTTTAGTCAACCTTTGGAAACTAGGATGCAAAAACGTTAGTGAGATCCCTAGAGATATTTCTATGGTATATTTAGGGATTTCCCTAAGGATAATTATACGTATAGGATATTGTCCTAGAACTACGGTAACGATCATAGAAGTTAACCTAAGATGTTAGATATTGAAGGTACTCCCCCTTTACAATGTTGTTTTCCCTAGAATGGTATTTTCTTCTCACACTATTATTTTTTGGTTTTAGATGATGGATGGAACCCGATGGAACCATGTTGATCAATGTAATGGAAAATGCAATGAATTTCCTCCTGATCAAACCAATGTCATGGGAGTGGAGTGCACAATCTTATTTCTATACTTACATAAGATTTGAATCATTCTGGACTAAAAATGAGCAGAGAAAGGAGCAATATTCTGTTGAGTCTTTCATGAGCCAATGTCCACCTTCATTCAGCAGGTCTTCTGATCCCTTAGTGGTTGAACAATGGATCAGTACTACTAAAAAGATATTTTCAGTTCTACAATGTTCTGAGCATGATAAAGTCATCTTAGTAGTATATCGTTTGGAAGGTGATGCTGATAAATGGTTGAATCTTATCAAGAATATGAAGAAAAGAGATGAAATTGAGTCCATGGAATGGGACGAGTTCAAGAACTTGTTTTTCAGTAAGTACTTACCTCATATTCTTCGAAAAAAGATGGAAAATGAGTTTCTTGAGCTTAAGCAGAAGGATGAGGAATCTATTGGTATATACGAAGCGAATTTTACAAGACATGCAAAGTATGCTTCTGGTATTATCATTCAACCTAAAAGTAAAGTTGATCGATTTTTCAGTGGCTTAAAACTAAGTCTTCGAAGGGAATTCTCTATAAGAGACTTTAGTAGCTATGAAAAAATTTTGTGTTGTGCTATCAAGGTAGAACTGGAAGTTGGTGTTACGCATCCATCTCTTGTTCTTGACAAGAAACGAAATATGGAGTTCAAGGAAAAATCTCTGAACAATAGGGAAAAGAAGGTGAATGTTTCTTTATGCTCAAAGTGTGGAAAGAAGCATGGTGGAGATTGTCTAAAAGGTACTAGAAAATGTTTCAAGTGTGGAAAAGAAGGTTATCGAGCAGCTGAGTGCCGAAGTAATGTGAAAAAGGTTTCAAATGACGTGAATAGAGAAAAGACTTCAGAGAATGCTCCACCAACACTTCAATGCTTCAAGTGCAAGGAAATGTTGCATTATGCTAATCAATGCCCTAATCCAAGGATTAATGATGATTAACGTGAGCAACCTCTTAAGGCAAAGGACAAAGGGAAGTCACGTGCGATCACTATCATCAATGTTGAGTATGAAAATGATTTGATGGAATGATTATGTGTTTATGTAAAGGGATTCCAAAATAATGTTGTGAATCTCATTTATAGTATTGTGGAACATTTGAATATCTATATAATGGTTTATTGTGATTTTCGATAATTATATGGTACCGGTAACCATGAAAAGTGATTCAAATATTTTGGAAAGCAAATGATATGTGCATAATGAAGGGATAAGAAGATAATGAGATGTTTGATTGTATTCATGAGATCATGATTGATATAAGGACTAAGTGATATCATGGTTTGAGTATATAGAATTTTGAGGATATTGGTATGTTAAAAGTGTTAACTTTTTACTGAATTCATGTTTTCACTAAGGTTCAATGGGTATTCATTCTTTAAGAGAATACATGATTAAGGTATTCACATGTTTGTAATTTGACGAAAAATATATATCTTATGATATATGGGTGATAAATGATGGCATTAACGTGATTGTTATGTGACATTTCAAGTAATCATTTTCTTTATACTATGAGCTTGGACCGAAGTATTTTAGATAAGCCTAATGATTGGAATGAATTATGTTGGATATAAGTTAGTATTGTTTAAGGATATATTTTTTTTGATATTATTGATGGGATATTATAGTAATGTAGTTTTAGGAAAAGGACAACCTGCAGGACGGGCGACAACCCATCACGTCGAATAAGGCTGTGGGAATCGAACCCACAACTGAAGTGCGACTGGCCTTTATCACATACCAATGGCCTACAGGAAGTCCCTACTTAGTGGAAATTAGTTTTATTTTTTTAAGTGGTATGATAAATAAAGTATAAGTCCATTTTTGGAACCATAGACGATTAATCTCACCATAAGATGGACTTATAACTTTTTCTAAACATTTGTTTGAAATAGATGGAATGACCCATCATTCTATCACATGATCTGCTAACTCTTCATGAATAACAAACTCAACTTTATTTATTTAATAGATGAAGTGGAAAGTGTTCAATTCACAAAAAAATAGTGAGATTGTATGAAAATCATGTAAGTATTTCTTTTAATTCATCAACTTTAGGGAAATGATATTGAAAACAAAAAATTTTGTCCTAGTGCTCTTATATCCGATGAATCAGATGGTACCTTAGATCATCACAAATTTATGGATTTGTGATTGTTGGCTTTTTTATAGCCATGTTCTCTACCACTCTCCATCAGAACTTGATGGTTATATTTTTCTTCCATATCCATATTTTAACCTATATTCTCCTATATGGAAACCCAATGATGATTTACTTTGGGTAATCATTACATTTCATACTTTAGTTTTCAAAATTAAGTTGTAGTATTCTTTTTTAAGATGTGGGTTTCTATGAATAGTAAACGATTTAAAACCCTGACGAATTTCGAGGGCGAAATTCATTTTAAGGGGGGTAGAATGTAACAACCCGAGATTTTATGAAAAAATTTCTTTTAATTTCATTGATGTCTTATATTATATAGCACACCATGTTTAGCTTGTACTATACGCAACACCGTATTAGCTTGCAGTATACGGAACACAATTCTTGGATCGTGTTACACACAATTTCATGTTCGTTTTATAATAGTTATTCTACGCAACATTGAGTGTGTTTATATATATATATATATTCAACTTATAAATGAATTATGGTTGGATTTTTTTATATGAAACAACGAAGGATTCTTTCACAACACGTAACCCTGACTTGGCTTTCATTACGCGCAATCGCGACCTTCCTCGATATCGTGTGTTGTACGCAATACCGAGTTTTACTAAACAACGATATATTATTATAATATTATTATAAACTAGCCGTTATGAATATTATTAACTAAATTTTGAATTTTATAACATTATTATTCATCTTACACTTTTTCTAGAACATGGTATGAGAACAAAATAAATTTTTCAGGAAAAATAAGTATTTTTTAAAAAAATGCAGTTTTGCCGTCTTTTGATGGCGCACCCACATTAATCTAGTTTTTGACATTTTTATAAGTTCAATTTGACAAAATAAAATTCTTATTTGGAATTAGGATATAAAAATTTACTTTGGATAAAATTTTCATATTATTCTGATAACTTTCATATTTTAATGAATAGTAAAAACACGCTATATTTTAATTAAAAACAACTTTTTTCATCGTAATAATTTATATGGTTAAATTATAATATTGAATGGATTTAAAGTATAAATAGAATATATTTTTACCATTTAATATAATGTATGTCATTATCATTGATTTACATTGAGTTCATAGGTTAAATCAATTCAATCTTTGGCAATGTTTTAACGTTTAAAACCTATTCGCCTAACAACGGGATTAATTTTAAATTAATTATTGCAACTTCGGTGTTTTGAATTTTGAAAAATGGATTACATATTTGGAATCATTGGGTTCAAATTATGTTAATAGGTTACTTTTTTTTATATTATGAATACTAACTACGGTAATTTTTATTTACTGTGGTTAAAGGTAAATAGGGTAATTCAAATTTAAAAGAATATTATAATAATTCAAAATTACCTTGAAACATTTCCTAACCTTATTTTATGAGTAGTGTCCGACCATTTGCATCCTTGGGCCGATTTTGGGACCCCAATGAGCCACATGGTAGTGAAAATGACAATTTGGATTAATTGATTTAATGTAAAGACATAATTGACTTTAACCAAAATATTTTAGTAATTAATTTTTATAAGGGGTTATATGAGTTATATTTTCCACTATAAATATTCTTTGGAAAGAAAAAACGATTCCCTACATCATGGTATTTGTTTCATAATTTTGAGACATCAAATTAATTAAATTATTTATGACACAATAATGATGTTGTGTTTACCTCATTAATAAATGATTTAAATAAATAAGATTATAATGACGCAAATATCATCCAAAATCTATCCAATTCCAATTGGATGATTTTATTTCGAATATGAGTCATCTTATATTCTAAATTAATGTGTTTTTGACCTCTTGAAACCGAAGATATGTTTATCATAAAATAATGTTTTCACACTTTCTTAAAGAGCCCCTCCTCTCCCTTATAAAAGGAGACCACTTCTATGCAATTCCTCACACCTCTCAAGACTTTTGGCTCATCAAAACTCTGCCCAACTAAGCTCCCTACATCCCTCTCCTACCACTTTAAGCCTTACATTAAGCAGAATACTCTCCAAGATGTCCTTTTGGTTCAAACCAAAGGAAGTTACAAAAATTAAAGGAGGTTCAGATACATACGAAGCATATCGGACGTATGGTAAGGGATAACTTTTCCAATCTCGTTCTTATCCATGATTGTTTATTCGTAAGAAATTACTGGTGTTATTGTTATCATCCAAGTCCATGTTTTCTAAAAGTGTTTCTATGTATGTTTAATGTCCTTTTTACCCATTTTGTCTTTTACTACATGATATGTAAGGAATATTTCATTTTTTTACGTTACGAGGTACTTTTTTACTTTTCCGACAAAAGTACAATGAGAATGTTTTTTTATCTTATACGGCATGAACGAATTTTTACGGTTTTATAAAGCCTTATTTTCATGAACCTTCCTCCAAAATATTTCATGAATATTTTCAAAAAAACCTCTTTCATTTAGAATTGCATGACGTTTTGTGAAAAGAAAATGATTTTTAAGAAGAAAAGATATTTTCCTCAAGAATTAATTTCAAGTGTTTTATCAAAACCATTTTTCATCTATGATGACATTATTTCATATTTGTATGTTTCAAGTATCATGTCTCTATGATTTACATGGTTTCACTTTCTTTATTATGAAATTATATTCATTTCTTTTATAAGGATTATTTGATGATGTGATGATGTTTATGAAACCCATTTTATTTGTTGGGTTATTATGAATGATGTATGTTTATTTTGTGGCACAAGTAAGAATGATTTCATTATGAGATGGGTGGGACCTATATCTCCCTCCAATGCATTGGGTAAAGATTTATATCTCATGAGATAGACATGGCTGGAACGGTAAGTTAATCTGGTTCAGTGTTACAGGATTGAAACGAGGAGTGAACTCGATTCAGAAAGGGACTTTGTCCACTAAGATGGTCTTGGAAGCAATGCCTTGGCTACTATGGAAATCATAATGTTTTTCCACAATTACAAGTTTTATTCCCATTATACTTTATCAGGATTAATGTTTCTTTATGATCTATGCCTTACGTATTGCCAGGTTTTATTTCATTGCTCAAGATCTTGATGTTTAAACATTGTGTTCATGTTTTTATGTTCAAATGTATATGGTTTGTTTTATTTTATTCATGTTTACCCTTACTGAGCATTTGAGCTCACTCTTTATATGTTTTCTTTTCCCCAGGATATAAAGAAAGGTTTTAGGTAAGAAAACATAAGGGGAAGATCTTTATGGGAGATGTTGAAGATCTTTCACCACGATTAGAAGATTATGCTCTGAGTTTCCAAAGACACTAAACTATTATGGTCCTTGATTTTTGAATTTTTTTATGTATTAATTATTCTGAAAAATTAATGTGTTGTCCATGTACGTCAAGCTTCGGGCCTCTACAGTTGGTATCAGAGGGAGGTTTAGTCAACCTTTGGAAATTAGGATGCGAAAACGTTAGTGAGATCCCTAGAGATATTTCTATGGTATATTTAGGGATTTCCTTAAGGATAAGTATATGTATAGGATATAGTCCTAGAACTATGGTAACGATCTTAGAATTTTACCTAAGATGTTAGATATTGAAGGTACTCCCCCTTTATAATGTTGTTTTCCCTAGAATGGTATTTGCTTCTCACACTATTATTTTTAGGTTTTAGATGATGGCTGGAACCCGAAGGAACCGTGTTTATCAATGTAATGGACAATGCAATGATTTTCCTCCTGACCAAACCAATGTCATGGGATATGGAGTGCACAATCTTATTTCTATACTTACACAAGATATGAATCATTATGGACTTCAAAATGAGCATAAAAGGAGAAACATTCTGTTGAATCCTTCATGAGGCAGTGTCCACCTTCATTCAGCGGGTCTTCTGATCCCTTAGTGGCTGAACAATGGATCAGTACTACTGAAAAGATATTTTCAATTCTATAATGTTCTGAGCATGATAAATTCATCTTAGCAGTATATCGTTTGGAAGTTGATGCTGATCAATGGTGGAATCTTATCAAGAATACGAGGCAAAGAGATGAAATTGAGTCCATGGAAAGGGACGAATTCAAGAACATGTTTTTCAGTAAGTATTTCCCTCATATTCTTCGAACAAAGATGGAAACGGAGTTTCCTGAGCTTAAGCAGAAGGATGATGAATCTTTTGGTATATACGAAGAGAATTTTACAAGACTTGCAAGGTATGCATCTGGCATTATCATCCAACTTAAAGTAAAGTTGATCGATTTTTCAGTGTCTTAAAACCAAGTCTTCAAAGGGCATTAGCTATAAGAGACTTCAGCAGCTATGATGAAATTTTTCATTGTGCTATCAAGTTAGAACTGGAAGTTGGTGTTATACATCCATCTCATGGTTTTGACAAGAAACGAAAGATGGAGTTCAAGGAAAAATCTCAGAACAATGGTGAAAAGTAGGTGAATGTTTCTTTATTCTCAAAGTGTGGAAAGAAACATGATGGAGACAGTCTAAAAGGTACTATAAAATGTTTCAAGTGTGGAAAATAAGGTCATCGAGCAGCTGAGTGCCGATGTAATGGGAAAAAGTTTTCAAATGACGTGAATTGAGAAAAGACTTCAGAGAACGCTCCACCAACACTTCAATGCATCAAGTGCAAGGAAATGGGGCATTATAATAATCAATGCCCTAATCCAAGGATTTATGATGATCAACGTGAGAAACCTATTAAGGTAAAGGACAAAGGGAAGTCACATGCGATCACTATCAGCAATGTTGAGTATGACAATGATGTGATGGAAGGATTATGTGTGTATGTAAAGGGATTCCAAAATAATGTTTTGAATCTCATTTAAAGTTTTGTGGAACATTATAATATCTATGTAATGGTTTATTGTGATTTTCGATAATTATATGGTACCGGTAAGCATGGAAAGTGATTAAAATATTTCGGAAAGGAGATAATATGCGCATAATGATGGGATAAGAAGATAATGAAATGTTTGATTGTATTCATGATCTCATTATTGATATAAGGACTAAGTGATATCATGGTTTGAGTGTATAGAATTTTGAGGATTTTGGTATGTGGAAAGTGTTAACTTTTAACTGAATTCTTGTTTTAACTAAGGTTAAATGGGTATTCATTCTTCAATAGAATACATGATTAAGGTATTCACATGTTTGAAATTTGACGAAAAAGATATAACTTATGATATATGGGGGATAAATGATGGAATTCACGTGACTGTTATGTAACATTTCAAGTAATCATTTTCATTATACAATGAGCCTGGATCGAAGTATTTTAGATAAGCCTAAGGATTGGAATGAATTATGTTGGACAGAAGTTAGTATTGTTTAAGGATAGATTTTTTTTGATATAATTGATGGGATGTTATATTAATGTAGTTTTAGAAAAAGGACTACCTGCAGGACGGGCGACAGCCTATCGCGTCAGATAAGGCTCTGGGAATCAAACCCACAACTGAAGTGCGACTCACCTTTATTTCATACCACTGGCCTACAGGAAGTCCCTAGTTAGTGGAAAGTAGTTTTATTTTATTAAGCGGTATGATAAATAAAGTATAAGTCCATTTTTGGAACCATGTACAATTAATCTCAGAATAATATAGACTTATAACTTTTGCTAAACTTTTGTTTGAAATAGATGGAATGACACATCATTATATCACATGATCTGCTAACGCTTCACGAATAACAAACTCAACTTCATTTCATTAAGAGATGAAGTGGAAATTTTTCAATTTATGAAAAATAGTGAGATGGTGCAAAAATCATGTAAGTATTTCTTTTTATTCATCAACTTTAGGGAAATGATATTGAAAACCAAAAATTTTGTCCTAGTGCTCTTATATCTGATGAATCATATGGTACTTTAGATCATTACAAATTTATGGCTTTGTGATTGTTGGCTTTTTTAAAGCTATGTTCTCTACCACTCTCCATCAGAACATGATGGTTAGATTTTTCTTCCATATCTATATTTTAACCTATGTTCTCCTAAATGGAAACCCAGTGATGAGTTACATTGGGTAATCGTTACATTTCATACTTTAGGTTTTATAATTATGTTTTAGTATTCCATTTTACGATGTGGGTTTCTATGAATAGTAAAGGATTTATAACCCCAACGAATTTCGAGGTTGAAATTCATTTTAAGGGGGGTAGAATGTAACACCCTGAGATTTTATGAAAAATATTCTTTAAATTTCATTGATGTATTCTATTATACAACACACCATGTTTAGCTTGTACTATAAGCAACACCATATTTTCTTGCAGTATACACAACGTTATTCTTGGTTCGTGTTACACACAATTTCATGTTCGTTTTATAATAGTCATTCTATGAAACATTGATTGTATATATATATATATATTCAATGTATAAATGCAATATGGTTTGATTCTATTATATGAAACAATGAAGGATTCTTGCACAACACGCAACCCTGACTTGGCTTGCATTACACGCAATCGCGACCTTCCTCGATAGCGTGTGTTGTACGCAATACCGGGTTTTACTAAACAACGATATATTATTATAATATTATTATGAACTAGCTGTTATGAATAGTATTAACTAAATTTTAAATTTTATAACATTATTATTCATCTTACACATTATCTAGAACATGGTTTGAGAACAAAATAAAATTTTCAGGTAAAATAAGTATTTTTTAAAAAATGCAGTTTTGCCGCCTTTTGATGGCGCACCCATATTAAATCTAGTTTTTGACATGTTTATAAGTTCAATTTGACAAAATAAAATTATTCTTTGGAATCAGGATATAAAAATTTATTTTGGATAAAATTTTCATTTTATTCTGATAACTTTCATATTTTAATGAATAGTAAAAACACGAAATATTTTAATTAAAAACAACTTTTTTCATCGTAATAATTTATATGGTTCAATTATAATATTGAATGGTTTTAAAGTATAAATAGAATATATTTTCACCATTTAATATAATGTATGTCATTATCATTGATTTTACATTTAATTCATAGGTTAAATCAATTCAATCTTTGGCAATGTTTTAACTTTTAAAACCTATTCGCTTAACAACGGGATTAATTTGAAATTAATTACTGCAACTTTGATGTTTTGAATTTTGAAAACTGGATTCCATATTTGGAATCTGTGGGTCCAAATTATGTTAATAGGTTACTTTTTTTTATGAATAGTAACTACGGTAATTTTTATTTACTGCGGTTAATGGTAAATAGGGTAATTCAAGGTTAAAATAATATTATAATAATTCAAAATTACCTTGACACTTGTCCTAACCTTATTGGATGAGTAGTGGCCGACCATGTGAATCATTGTGCCAATTTTGGGACCCCAATGAGCCACTTGGTAGTGAAAATGACAATTTGGATTAATTAGTTTAATGTAAAGACAAAATTGACTTTAACAAAAATCTTTTAGTAATTAATTTTTATAAGGGGTTATATAAGTTATATTTTCAACTATAAAGATTATTTGGAAAGATAAAAAGATTCCCTACATCATGGTATTTTTTTCATAATTTTTAGACATCAAATGAATTAAATTATTTATGACACAATAATGATGTAGTGTTTACCTCATTAATAAATTATTTAAATAAATAAGATTATAATGATTAAAATATCCTCCAAAACCTATCCAATTCCAATTGGATGATTTTATTTCGAATATGAGTCATCTTATCTTTGACATTAATGTGTTTTGGACCTCTTGAATCCAAAGATAAGTTTATAATAAAATAATTTTTTCACACTTTCTTAAAGAGCCCCTCTCCCTTATAAAAGGAGACCAATTCTATGCAATTCCTCGCACCTCTCAAGCCTTTTGGCTCGTCCACACTCTGCCCAACTAAGCTCCATACATCCATCTCCTCCCCCTTGAAGACTTACATTAGGCATAAGACTCTCCAAGAAGTCCTTTTGGTTCAAACCAAAGGAAGTTACCTAAATTAAAGGAGGTTCGGATACATACGAAGCATATCAGACATACAGTAAGGGATAACTCTTCCAATCTCATTCTTATCCGAGATTTTTTATTTGTAAGTAATTACTGGGGTTATTGTTATCATCCAAGTCCATGTTTTCAAAAAAAATTCTATGTATGTTTAATGTCCTTTTTACACATTTTGTCTTTTACTACATGATATGTAAGGAATCTTTCTTTTTGTTTACCTTACGAGGTATTTTTTGACTTTTCCGACAAAAGTATGAGGAGAATGTTTTTTTAACTTATACGACATGAAATGATTTTTATAGTTTTATAAAGCCTTATTTTCATGAATCTTACTCCAAAATATTTCATGACTATTTTTAAAAAAAAATCTCTTTCTTTTAAAATTGCATGACGTTTTGTGAAAAGAAAATGATTTTTAAGAAGAAAAAAATATTTTCCTCAAGAATTCATTTCAAGTGTTTTATCAAAACCATTTTTCATCTAAGATGACATTATTTCATATGTGTATGTTTCAAGTATCATGTCTCTATGATTTACATGGTTTCACTTTCCTTATTATGAAATGATATTCGTTTCTTTTATAAGGATTATGTGATGATGGGATGATGTTTATGAAACCCATTTATTTCGTTGGGTTATTATGAATAATTTATGTTTATTTTGTGGCACATGTAAGAATGATTTCATTATGATATGGGTGGGAACTATATCTCCCTCCAATGCATTGGGAAAAGATTTATATCTCATGAGATAGACATGGCTGGAATGGTAAGTTAATCCGGTTCAGTGTTACAGGACCGAAATGAGGAGTGAACTCGATTCAGAAAGGGACATTGTACACTAAGATGGTCCTTGCAGAAATGCCTTGGCTACTATGGAAATCATAATGATTTTCCACAATTACATGTTTTATTCCCATGCTATTTTATCAGGATTAATGTTTCTTTATGATCTATGCCTTACTTATTGCCATGTTTTATTTCATTGCTCAAGATCTTGATGTTTAAACATTGTGTTCATGTTTTTATGTTAAAATGTATATGCTTTGTTTTATTTTTTCCATGCATACCCTTACTGAGCATTCTAGCTCACCCTTTATATGTTTTATTTTCCCCCGGATATAAAGAAAGGTTTTAGGTAAGAAAACATAAGGGGAAGTTCTTTATGGAAGATGTTGAAGATCTTTCACCACGATTAGAAGATTACGTTCTGAGTTTCCAAAGACACTACAGTATTACAGTCCTTGAGTTTTGAATTTTTTTATGTATTAAGTATTCCGAAAATGTAATGTGTTGTACATGTACGTCAAGCTTCGGGTCCCTACATTGTGACTATCTAACCGTGATAAAATTAACAGGATCTAAAATAAATAATCAAAACATATTCGAAAACAAAGAAGTTTTTAACCATATGTACTGACTATAGTTTAGTGGTCATAATTATACAATGGGATAAAACCACACTATCTAAGGTCACTCTTGGACTCTTGGTTCTCCATCTTACTCATCCTTTGATTCCCTCTCTCAATGGAAGCAGTGTTTTCTTCTATGGTCTCCCTGGCCATTCCTTTTCTCCACTGATTTTTCTTGGCTTTTCATTCTCCATGTCCCCCCATATTTCTCTTACAATGGTTCTTTTTCACCACTACCTATTTATCATCCCCCATTTCATTGAATTCCATTCATAAGAAACTCATTGTTCTATGGATTAAAGTTCTACCTCTCCTATTTTGGTAGGATTTAGAGTGGATCGAGCATCGACATTTTTGTATAGTGGTTTGGTGATTGAGGATCCCCTCTGTAGATTTTTTTCTTCATTCTATAGGGTTGCAGAACCTGGTCATTTTCTAGTGTTTTATACCCTCAAATATATTTTTTAGGTCTTTTCCTATTTCATTATAGGGTTCATTTCCCTTTCCTCCTCACTCTCAGTTTATTAGGATTGTATTCTATTGGAGTTTTTAAACATTCTTCTTCTTGTTTGAGTTGGTGTGTTGATGTTGTGTTGTAAGGATATGGAAGATTTTGTGATTCAATGTGGATGGATATGGTGAAGGTGATCATTACCAAGATTTTGTTTGGAAAAGTTCTTCAATATTTTGGATTCTTCAATGGCTCAGGTTTTTGTGGATGTATTCATCCTGGAGATTTGGGAGTTTCATATCACATTTTTGGTGGGTTTTGATGGAATCCATCTAGAGTTTACCGATGGTTCTGTGTCTTGGGGATAATTACAGTTGTTTCATAATCATGGCTTCTCATGGAGGATGATTCCAAGGTCGGGTTTGTTCAGGTTTTTGTTATCACATCTCTAGTTTAATGTCTCCTGGTTAGAGATAGTCCTGGTGTTTTTTTTGTCTTAAATATGACCATTTATTCCCTTCTCTAGATCCTAGATTCCACTATTTTCTATGAGTAGGAGTTACACGATGGTATTAATGTTTATTTGGGAAGTGATTTTGAGTGGAATCTCTAGGGGTTCAATGGTGACGATGATCAATCGACTACGAGGAAGTTCAGTATGATTCTAGTGATGATGTTGATGATTGTTGTCAAAGACACGTCTAACGGTGGGGGGGGGTCTTCTCCGTTGAAATGTTCGACATGACTACATTTTATGGTTTGAGTTTGGTGTGTAATGGAAGGGTGGATGTAACTATCTTAAATGGTTTGAGGTAGACCTAACTAGCTTGTGGCTTGAGGTTTATTGGTAGTCTATAATTTGATGATTTTTAAATTTTTACCCTTGCTACTAGAATATGGTTAGCTTCTGTTCAAGGTGGGTTAAATGATGGTTCTAGTAATATTTGAATGTTTTTATAACTTCTGAACATTAATTGACTATATGTTGATTAAGGGGATATGGGATTTTCAAGGCTCATTTATGGTTCCAACTTACCCAAAATGTGGATTTTTAAAGAATACAAAAATTGATTGTGGTGTATTAACCATATACAAATTTTACCAAGGAATTGATAATAAATAAGAAATAAAAGGTCATATGTAAAAAATAAATAGTATGATATATGTAATTATGTATTTAATATATATATAATATAAATATATTTAATATACAGGAGGATTGAACATGTTTTAAACAAGTCGAGACATAAGGTAAGGGATTTCAATTCTATCTTTTAATTTTCTAGAGACATATGGAAATTTAGCAATTTTTTATTTCTTGTGGTGTATATAAGACCCCTTTTATATGTTTCCTAATAAATAATATTATATTATCTATATTTAAATTTAAATTTTATTTTATTATTTAATGGTAATATTGATTCAAAATATTACTAAAGAGGTAAGATATTTTCATATCAATATTTTTCTTTGAGATGTTCTTTATCTTATTCCCCAATATTATTTCATGAGGTGCATATATAGACGATTTGAAATAAAATATCATGAATTTATTTATCGTCATGATATTTTATGTTATATTTATTATTATTTTATCCTGGGAATTATGATTCAATGTTACCAATGTTGTAATGATTATATGTTATATTATCACCATTTATCAATATTGTTTAGGATTACATTTATAATTGTAAAATCTTTTGATTTATACCATTGGAAACTCATATGTTTTTTATCCTATGGTTATTCATTATATTCCCATGTAATAGTGCCATTTTTTCAAATATTTTGTTCCTAAGTAAATAAAAAAAAGATTTCAGGAGAATATGATGTAATATTTCTCTTTGGTTGAAAAACTATTTTCTTTCCAGACAATGTTTTTGAAAATAAATTTCAATTTTTTTTTCAAAATTCCAAAAATGATAAGGTAAATAATTTTTTACTCATTTATTACTTTGTAATTTTTTGAAAGGAATATTCATGTCTTTTTCCATCCATTTCTCATTTTTATTTTATATAAAATTTAACGGAATTTATATTTTAGCATGTACGGCATGTATAGATTTTTAGTCCATAATTATATAAAAATGAATTAAATATTCCATTATGATTTGTCAATTTTAATACCAAATTAAACTGTTTTTTTTTTAATTTTTTTAATTTTTTGGAAAGTTAAATGTATATTTTTATAAATAAATGTTTTAAAAACATTCCTTTTTAATCTTGTAAATGATATTTGGATAGAAAAAGATTTTAAAATGTATTATGGTAGGGAAAGTGATTTGTAAAAAAATATTATATCCTTAATGAAATATTCAATGTGATCCGTTTAAATCCTTCTCTATCAATCATGGTATATTTTGATATATATTATTATAATTGGAATGTGATCTATTGGTAAAATTTATATTATTTTTGTGAATTTATTATAATAAGGAGGAAATGATGTTTATAAAACTAGTCTCACTTGAACATGTTAAACCATGATATAATTGTTATGTAACAAACTACTTTTCACTAGTTATTATATAAATAAATATTTAAATGATTATTAAACCTTTAATTATCCACAAGCTATGATGTGACAAAACTATTTTGTATCCCATTTCATTCCATGTTTTATTATATAATGAATTTTTATATACTTGTGTTAAATGTATGTATGATTTTTGTTATGTGATGGTTGGAAGTAATATCTCTCTCCAATGAGTCAGTGAATGAAATATTATCTATGTGATTAGATGGTACGTTGGTGGTTATCCCATGCCCGAAAAGAAGGGTGTGTGGGTGGTTATCGTAATCGCAAAAAACATATGGTTTAAGCTTTTTCAACCCAAGCGTGAAGAAGGAATATGGGAGGATTGGAAATTACTAACATGTTATAAGTATAATGGTGGTCATGTTTAACATAATAATTAATACACTTATGTGTATTCTGATAATAGTTTTTATATTTTTGTGTTCTTATTTCATGGATCATTTACTTTGACTTCTTTATGAATATTTTCTTATGAACTACCATGATTTTTTCATGACTCATGTTTATGATCTATGATATGAGATGTCAAGTTTCCATATATTATTATGACAATCTTGTATGCTTATACTCACATTATGTTTATATATATCCCTTTTTACCATATTGAACATATGTGATAACCCTTTCTTAGGTATCCTTTTTTGAGGCCCCGAAGAACGATTTTATGAATGTTACATCTATGAAGGATAATAAATGAGAAGATCTTTGTGTGAAAAATTAATGATATTTGACGAGATAATAATATTATGTACCTAGGGTATAAAAATAAAGGCTTTATATGGTTGGTATTAAAGGATATGTTTAGTAAAACTTTTAAAAATATATTATGAAAACATCAGTGATATCCCAAAGGACATATATAAAGATAATCCAAAGTATGAGTCATTGCATAAGAAAATTTCCTAAAGTTTTGTTAAAGTATAGGGTGGTTAGTTTTTAATAAATTAAATCCTTATTATGATAATATAAGTGGATCTGGATCTGGAATATATGTGATGATGGGTAATAAATCTAAAAATTATGCACTGAGCTAGACATGGTTTTAACATGGTTCACGACAATAGAACTTGTTTCACACTGAATTTGACACTCCTAGGGGATATTATTTTGAAACTCATAAACTCTTTATGATCTATTATGAAGGATTTAAATAGATAATGACCATGACTATTCAATATTTTTCATAATCTTCCATAGATTTAAAAATAATCTGTTACAATTTATCCACACTATAAGAATATTTATCATGATTAAGTAGTTCTCAACAACAATTACTATTTGTCACAATATATTTAATGTTTTAGTTAATGGTTATTACCAAGAGGAACTGTGTTAATTCGGTATGTGACATAAAATGAAATAATTGTCCCCAGGAACATCCAAACATTATCATATGTGGAATGAAAAATATCATTTCAATTCTCACACAATATTCATAAGCAATGAATAATACTCCACTTTGAAACTAATAAAGAAGGGACAAATATTTTATTTTTTCATTAATTTGGAAATTTACACCATATTTTAGTTTATCTTATAATCCACTTGTTACTGAAAAATTTATGAGCACTATTGAAAATCGATTTACCATTATACACTTTTTATAACAAGAAAATGTAAATATTGAATTCTGTCATTTATAAGGTGAATTGGATGAATGATATACTATTATTAAGAATATAAGGCAACATGATGAAATTCAAACCATGAATTTGGAATAGTTCAAAAAATAATTTTTTAAAATATACATTCTTCATATTCTTAATATGATAATGGCGATGGTGTTCCTTGAGCTAAATATAAATGATGGTGATTATTTTCTCACATACGGAATTTTTTTACATGATTTACAAGGAATAATAATGTTAATATCATCCAATCTAAAGTAAGGTTGATCATTTATTCGTTGGATTAATAACAATTCAATTAAGGGAGTGATCAATATGAGATTTTAGTAGCTATAATGAGATTCTTTTGATATGCTATAAATGTGGAAATGGTGGATGGAGTTATATATCAATTTCAGGGTTTTCAAAAGGACACAATAGAAGCTAATGAAAAATATAAGAACCATGTAGAGAATAATATGTTATTTTTTATGATAAATTTACATGATGTATCATGTATGAAATTATCTTAAGTGGAATAATAATTTTTTAAGTGTATTTGAGAAGTTCCTCAAACAATTGATTGCCAATGTGATGGGAAGAAATTATCATATGATATGAATAGAGAGAAATATACAAATAATGAAACCCAAAAAATATAGTGAATGAAATGTAAGTAGTATCTACATTATTTGAATCAATCCCCCAATCTAATGGATAGTAAGGATTATAACTCACAACAACACTTGAAATGATAGAAAAAAAATGAAAATCATATGGAATCATGGTAGTAGAAGTGAATATTCATAATTTGGTAAAACTTATCCTTCCTTCCCCAGTTCGGAATTACATTTTTCATTTGGATGAATAAACCCTATGAAAATTTGATGGTTCATAATTTAGTAACATTCCACGTTTTTATCTCATCCTTCATGAATTATAAAATAATAAAATCAAATTTTATATTCTTTCAGGAAATTTTTGAACCCAATATTGTGAAGTAAATTTTTCTATATTAGATTAGAGATTATTTATCCAACAAATAGTGACCTATAATTTTAAAGCACATATGTATCCAGGTAATACGGTCTTATGAACAATGGATACCATTATGGGTTTATGGTTGATCATATGTTCCAATTCATTAAACCACTTTTTTTTGTTTTATGTTATGGGGGTGTATCACGGTTGATGATATTTTAATAGATATTTATGTCAATGAAAAACAATTGTTTTTTTATCCAGTGAAAATTTTACATGAGGAGGAATTCATTTAAAACATGTAGATATATGATTAAATTTATTGGTAACATTTAAGGTATATCATTTTACTGATATTTAGATAATTATAGGTTATATATTATCACCTTATGATTATAACACACTTCATTTGTATCAAATAATATTTCACTTTGATTCTGCTTGACATAATATTAATTAATGAAGTGCTATGTTTACATGGATTTCCAAATTAGGTTTCATTTTACTAGAATCTAAAAAATTCCTCGATGTTTTGTTCATAAACTAAAAAAGAACATAATATTAATTTGAGTTTCATTACTTCATATCATCCTCAATCATTTGGTCATTTTGAGATAATAACTAAAACCTAAAATTATACTCTAAGATAGTGTCATGTGGATTTATATTATTTTTGAAAAAACACTCAAGTTGTGTTTTTCTTATAATTATAACACATATTAATTCATATGGAACCAAATGATGATGGAAGGATGTTTAAAACTCTAATGTATTTGAATGATGTTTCAGAAAGAAGGATATTAGTACATGAGCAAGATGATTAGATGGAAGAGATGATTAGATTTATTAGGTAACATGTATATACTGAAATTTTTTGATATATATATTATGCTTTTAATCCTGGATTATATATATAGTTTTATGTTGGTGATAATGTCCTTCCATGAATATCTTCATGGAACACAGAAGGGAAAATTAATACCAATGTATATCGGTCACATTAAAATTATTAATCATATATGGAATGCAGATTATTGTCTCCTAATTACACATAACATCTCTCAAGTCCATGATGTGTTTCATGTATCTCTCATGACTATGCATATACCTGAACCATCCCATTTACGAAACTAAGAGGGTATACTGTTAGAGAATGATATCACATATAAGGAAAAAACATTTGATATTCTAGATCATATAGAAAAAGTTCTATGAAAAAATACCAATAACACATTCAATGTTTTATGGTGAAACTAACACCTTAAGAAATCTATGTTGAAACTTATGGATTAAATGATATAGAATAATCATTAATATTTCATAATACAGTGATGAATTTCAAGGGTCAAATTCATTTAATGTGTTTATAATGCAACACAATGATATGTTTTGAATTTTTCTCAAATATAAATTCAATAAAATTTATATTTTTATTAAAAAATATATTGTATTTTTCATCACATACATGAAATAATTATTTTTTCTTTCATTACATATAACACCATGTTAATCATGTTCTATACACAATATTGGATTATAACTCTTTACACAAAATAATGAGTTTTACCAAAACAATGATATAGTATTAATATAATTATTAAAGAAATTGTTAAAAACTATATGTCAAATTAGTTATAAGAATAATAATAATTAATTTTAAAATATAAATTTAAATGGATTTACATATTTGAATCTTATTGAAAAATGGTACTTAATTTTAGGTAATGTCTTTATATGGTTTGAAAATTCTATTATCTCAATAAATGCTTTATTTCAATTTGTGAAAATTAATAAAATTAGTTTTTCACACTACTAAAAAAATTAATTTTTTTAAAAAAAACATTCATTTTTTAATCCAAATGTAAATTTTATCTTTAGGTTCTTTGTTTTTTGGAATTTCTTTAAAAAGATTCATTTCTTGATGAATAGTTATAATAAATGAATTTTAATAGAAAAGTAACATTTCCTTTAATTTATTATTATATATTTTTATTTATTAAGGTTGGGGCCGAAACCTCATTATTATTATTGAATTAAAGCAAAGACCTCTTTAACTGGGTAGAGGGAGACCCATTACATAGCCCTAAGGCCTAGTGGGCATTTAGCCCATTACAGCCAATTTTTTTGGCCCAAACCCCTTTCTGTGAATAGTGCTGCTACAGTACCCGCCTCTGCTACAGTGCTCCTGCCGCCGCTACAGTACCCCTGCCACCGCTACAGTGTCGCTGTTGCAATAGTAACTCGGCTGCTACAGTATCACTATAGTACTGCTACAGTACATGCGCCCAATGTGTTTTGAACCCCCATTTTACATGTAGAATTATGGGGTGCTTACCACTAAGACAAACCCCCACTATAATTTATTTCTAAATTTAAATTGTATTTTTAATTATATTAATGTAAAATTTATTTCAATTAAATAACAGTAAATCAAATTTTGTTTATTGGAATCAATTTCACATTTAATTTTTATATAAAATGTTTTAAAACTTTTGAACATTTTTTCTTTTAAAACAAATGTTCATATGATGTCTACGAAATTAATTTTAATATAAATTTTCCCACATAGGTGAATGTAATTTATAAAAATATTTTCCATATTTAGAATCATAATAATTTTTATTATCTAATATTTTTAACTTAAATATTTTCCAAAGTGAATATTAAGAATAGTAAAAAATATTAACCATGGATATGGCTAAAATGTTTTTACTGGGGAGTTAAAATAAAAAAATAAAGGATAAAAATGACAAAAAATCAATTAAAAAATACATTTAATAGTCATATATAGAAAATATTCCTTCTAGTATCTAGAATGATCCATTATTAGATCATGGTTCCATAAAAACTAGTGTTGGTGTAATTTATTTATTTAAAAAATAACAAGTGTGCCACTCAACTAACTTATTAAAGGAAACCCCTTATCCTCCACTCTATAATCCATCAAACTAACTTAGATAAAAAATACACATATTTATCACGATCAAAATTAAATCATACCTTACTATAATCCATATATTTGGTAATAATCTATCATAAAAATGGATTTGATGAAAACCTAAGTAGGATACCCGAAGATAATGCAATGTTGATCAACGATCATTTTTTGTTTTATTTTTTCCTCCACTAACATTAATTATTATTATATATTTTGAAATAATAATTATATTATATTCCATTAAATGATATTTTTTATTTTTTGTTCATGACCTACTACCATATCCACATCTATATAATGGTTTACAAATCATCATTTATGTGAATGACAGACTACCGCCTTACGAACTGATGTCATTACTTTTTTTCAATTACCACCTCTCACTTTTATGTATGATAATGGAAATAAATATTACATATATGTATATATAATATTAATAAAATAATAAAATATATGGATAAATTATATCATATAATATTTTTTTACTTTCAATTATTAGGGCATAGGATAACGTCACACATGTGTACATCGGACTACCGCCTCACGAAGTAGTGTGATTGATTTTTACAATAAATTTAAATGGAATATATTATGTATAATTATATGCGATATAAATTACATAATTATTATACTATTTAAATATTTACCATTATTTATAGATAGTATTTCATTTTATTTCTTACTATTTCGCTCACTATAAGATGATAACATTATTCATGTATGTGTGGACTACCTCCTATGTGAAGAGATGTGGCTCCATTTTCGTCCCCACACCCCATGTATGGTATGTATAAGTATATTTAATTATATAATATGGTATTTATGATATTATTAATTTTTTAAAAATATAATATATTACATCCAAATTTTCAAAAATTATCTTCGAAAAATGGAAACATTATTCATGCATACATACAACCTACCATCTTCATGATCGTAACATACAACATTTCTAGAAACCATATTTTATTATTTTTAATAGATTGATAATTTATAACTGCATATTATTATTATTTCAAGATTATTATTTTGGAGATAATTTTACCATTATCAGCTTAATGTGATCTAATTTAAAAAAATCAAGACATATCTGAAAAGAATATTGGTTATTACCTAAAAAGTAATTTTAGCAAGGAACTGTGAGTAAACTTGTAATAAAATGTCATATGTAAAACATATATGGTATGATATATATTATTATATATCATTAATATATCATTAATAAACTTATAATTGTTATAAATGAGTTGGAACATGTAGTTTATAATTCATGACTTATGGTAAGGGATTTGTAGTATCTAATTCATTTTTGGGATACACATGACAATTATCCACTCATTACTTTTATGTGCTCTATATATTTCCCAATTGAAATGTTATATAATGAATTCAATTATTTTAATGATATTTAATGTTTCAGTTGATGTTATTATTCATTGGGGATTATGAATCAATATATAATAATATTTTATGGTATTTTAGTGCCAATTTGACTTATAGAGAGGTATGTTATTTTAATCACTTATATTTCTTCATGAGGTGTGTATATAACCTATTTGATATGTAATATCACTTAATTATTTCTCCTCATGATATTTTAATTAAAATTTTATTTAATACATCATTTTGATTATGTTTCAACATTACCAATGTGGTGATTATTTTATGTTATGGTCTCATCGTTTATCTATATTGATTCTGATTACGTTCCTAATGATAAAATATTACTATCCTTATCTATTGAAAATAATGAATTTTTGTTCTATTATATTAATTCATGATATTTAAAACTAATATTAACAATCATTAAATTATTTGGTATATATAATAATAAATAAATATTATAATAAAATACAACTATATTTCTCTATTCGGTCAAAAAAATCTTCAAAAAACCATGTTTTCTTAAAGCATTTTAAATGACATTTTAGCATTACAAAATATATTTTTAAAATAAAATTTTAACAATGTTTGGATTTTTTTTCAAAATCATTTTAATTGAATATTAATAACATTTTTCAAATAATTTATTTCAATATTTTTCCAAAAATGATAAACGGATCTCCCTTTTAATGTGTTTGGAATATATGGAATTTTTCACCTTCATTGACTGATTTTTTTAAAGATTACTTTATATGTTTCATGTATATTTTCAAGGAAAAATAATATTATTTAAAATATATTTAAACCAAAATCAATGTGAAAATAATATTTTACTTCTGAATATTTTTAAATTATATTCAAATGATTCTTCAATATTCTTCCAATGTTATTATCAAATAAAATAATTTTAAAAATGTTTTTTTATTTTAAAATGTGATTTTAAAATAAAAGTTATTTCCCTTCTGAAATGTTCAAAATAATCCTCCAATTTCCATCTCTACATAAGATGAAATCCTTGGAGTCAATTTTTTATTCATTGGGGAAATTATATAATGACTATATTAATATTATTCCTATAAATGATTTAATTTTTTGATGACATGATGTTTATGAATCATGTTTCTCTTCAATGGATTATACTATGATATAACTGTTATGATACCTTATTCTTTTTAGGGTTAATAATATGATGGAATGGTGAAATGAATATGAAACATTTTAATTTTTTATGGGTTATGATTTGATAATATTTTTATGAATACCATTTCATATAATGGGTAATGTTGTGATGAATTTTTTATGATATTATGGCACGCATATTTTTTATTTCCCTTATGTGATGTGTGAGTCAAAAATCTACCTCTAATGTTATAAAACCGACATTTTTATTAATTAATATTATTGTAATAAATTTAAATTAGTAGATGGATATAATTTTATGCAACTCCATTTTTAGAATTATTTATACACAACTCCATGTTATGTTTACGCTTTGTACTTGACTGAATTTTACCGAATTATAATATACCATTAATATTATATTTCGTATGAATTTTATTTCCAATAATTTACAATGGAATTAATTGATAATATTAAATCACTTAATAAATATATATTTTTCGTGTCTTTATTATTTATCTATTAATTGTAATTAAAATTAGAATCATTTTAATGAAAAAAAATATATTTTGGAGAAAAATAGTTTCTTTTCTAAAAGACTATTTCATCATACATGGAACACATAATTTAAAATTAAATTTTAAAATTTTTATTAATATTATTTGAAAATATAATTGTAATTTTTTAATGAATAACATAAAAATTATCATTGGTTAATTTTTTTTATTTTCTTATGAAGTTTCAATTTATGGTGAATAGTGAAAATACTAAATATTAATAGAAAACTGCCATTTCTATAAGATAATTTATAATATTATACCCTACTTGAATTTGATTTATAGTAAAAATAGTTAAATCATACATATAGTAATCCAAATTAATTCAATGGAAATATTTTAACTGTAAAGGTTGATATAAAAACATTACAAACTTCTAAACACTGTCACATTAAAAACACCCTTTCTTATGATAACAACAAAATAAATTTTAAATTAAAATTATCTATTTTTGAGTTCAATTTATTAAAATGGATTCCATTTATGGAATAAAAACAAATTAATATTTCCTATCATGGAATTTGATTTTACCAATTTTATTATTTAAAACTATTAAAATATATTATAGCGACTAAGGTGAAAAACAAATATACATAGTGGTCAAACACAATGTATATGGTGTAAAATAAAAAACAAATTCTGAAACACCATGGATGAAAATAAATCTATAATTAACACCTTTGAATAAAACATTATGAGTTATTAAGATATCATTCTATAAAAGTGACCTATATAATTTATTATGTAAGGTGAAACCAAAAAAAAAGAACCATCCTTGCCTTTAATATTAATAATGCTTTGAGAAAGGTACAAAAAATCATATTTTATATTATAAATATTATTATTGATGTTAAATGAGTATTTTTATCATTATATTCATTGGAATTAATAAGTTAATGTAATTTTATAATAAATTCTAACACATGAATTATTTAGTTAATAAACAACTAAAATAAATAATACTAAAAATGTTAAAATTTTAGTAACCTGAACAAGCTATTCTTTTCAATTAATTTTGTAGATTATTTTATCATTTTAAATCTTTATTAACTTAATATATTCAATTTATATCACGTTCATGATAATTATAAATTCAAATTAAATATATAATTTTGAATTCAACCATATTGTTATTTTATAATAAATAATATGTTATTAAATATTTTAAAATTAAAAAAATCATATATTATTCTATATTTTTTTAAATATTAATAAATTTCAAATATAGTTTTCCCCGGTAGAAATTTATTTTTTATAATGAACACATTAACACCTAAATAGTAAGAACATAGTGTAAGTGGTCATGGTTAAGGCATTATTGATTGCGCATTACATGTGTTTCAGTTAAACAAATTTACATCAAAAATAGGATTTTTATTTAGAACATTATATATCCTATTTAGAATTAATGGTTCAAAATTTTCTAATAATTTTAATTTTAATTTAGTATTAATGGATATATTAACTAGGGTTAAGAAATTTTTAACCATGGTAAACACTAGAAGAGTAAAATTGAGTAGACATAAAGATCAATTAATAAAAGTTTTAAAATGTGTTTTTATAGGGTGGTGGATGTTTTTCTAGACCAAATAAACCCTCATCTAATTAATATTAATTTTTTTTCCAAATGAGGCAACGGAGACCTAAAAATCAAGATTACTATTGTGTATTTATAGGAATACCACTCCTCCTCAACTATATAAGGGAAGTAAATTTCTCCACTTATTAACGCCTCTAAAGCATTTTTTTAACAACCATACAATATTGAAATATATAAAAAACTCCTTCCTCTAAAACTATATTACTTAATTTGTTACTAAATACAACCAAAGATGTGCTTTGGTAAAAAAAAGGAGTCACCCAAAGAAGATGTAACGTTAATCAACATGTGTTTTCTTATTTTAACCGTCAATCAACATAAATTATTTCAATATAATTATTATATAATAAACTATGTATCTCCAAAAAACTAAGAGGTTTTATTTCAATTTTATTACATAAATTCCCACACACTTCTATCAAATGGGATATGAAATCATTATTCATGTGCACGCTAGAATTTTTCCACACAAACCAATGTTGTTTGCTTTTTCATCACCATAACTTATGATTTGGAATAATGGTGAAATATATATTTATATATTATATATATTATATTTATGAATTATTTATAATTATGGAATTATTATAAAATATATATATTCATGCTTCAAATTTTCTAGGAATATGCTAATGTTTTTCGTGTGTGTGGAAAACCACCTCGTCACGAAGTGATGTGATTCATTACAGATTTATATAGAATTTATTAAATATGCTTTTAATGTAAAATTTTAATATGTATGTCATAATAATTATACATTAATTATAATATAGAAACATATATTTTCTTATTATTTCTTTTAATGCATCAAGAGAATGACATCATTTTACCTACCATCTCCATGAGTGGTGTAATTAATTTTCTATCACTAAATTTTATGACATACTATAAGTACATATATAAAAAATATATTATATTTATAAAATTGTTTTAATTATTTATATTGTTAAAACATAATCTAATAAATAGGACAACAAATAATTAGTCAAAACATATATGATCTACAATGTGATTATTACATGAATCAAAACATGAACATGGAATTCTTAATAAACAGATAATATAAATTCATAATAAAATCATATATGGTATTATGTAAATGAATTTAATTATTTATTAGATTTATAATAAAATTATATTTATTATAAATGATTATTGAATGAGTACCACTAATGTAAGGAATTAGTGGTATGAGATTTCTAGTCTCGCTATTTTTTCTACGAGGCTTATCCAATATTACTAACATAATTCTTTTATGTGGTGTATATAATAAACTATAAAATTTTATATAATTAATTTACATTAATTTATGATATTAAATTATTAAATTGATGTTATTCTTTCACAAGGATCATGATTCTAAAGATACTTAAGTAGATAATGAATTTTTCCATAATATTTCTTGTTTAATAGGTGTTGTATGTTTTATACCAATAATCCAATATAAGATACATATACAACCCATTTGAAATATAATATCATTAATTTACTTATAGACATGATATTTTAAGCTCCATTTTAGGATAATAATTCATGGGGACTTTTAATCAATGTTACCAAAGTGCTAAATAGTCTATGTTAAAATCTCATTATTTATTAGGGTTGTTTATGAATAAGTATAAAATGTTGAAATATAATTATGTAAATATATATAAGAATCTCATTAATTTTACTCTCCTCTAGTTATATATGAAATCTTCAAGTAATGGTTAAATTATTCCACTCTTCCATATATTATATAAATAAGATTTTTTTGAAACTCTAACTTTATTTCATCCTTTATTTGGAAATCTATTTTCTTGCAAAAAAAATTTTGAAAATTTATTCACAACTATTATATTATTATCCAATTATTTTTAAAATTTTTACCCATTATTAATAATTTAAAAAAATGGATCTAAAAATAATAATCCAATAATTTTCATATCAGTGCTCTTTTGACTTCTACCGAACACGTTAATGGAATATGTTTTTAACAGATAAATCATGTGTGGAATTATCTTCATCATAACCATTAAACTTATACAAATCATATTATATTCATTTCGTTGAATATTTTGAAAATATACTGTTTTCATAATCATTTGGGAATTTTTTTTTATTTTAAATTGATATCAATAATTTAACTAATTTATTGTTTTATTTTTTAATTTTTTTATGATTTTGAAATATTTAATTTCATTATTGAAAGTATATATTTAAAAAAAATGTATTTAAAATTTTTTTTATTTAAAAAATTATATTAAATGGTTTACATAGAATTAATTATTTTTTTTAGGGATATTATAAAATAAAATAGTTTTCAAAATTTTTTACATTCTCATAATTATTTTCAAAGTGTAATGTATATTTTCTTCCTAAAATATTTTAAATTAAATTTCAGAGATTTATATAAATATTTCAAGAGTTATTTTTTTTTGAAAATGTTTTTGAAAATAAATTATTAAAATTATATTCTAAGAGAGGTTATTTTCCTTAAGAAATTTTGCAAGCTATATTTGAAAGTACGTATCCATATAAGATGACTACCATTCATATATATCCCAACAAGTCCAGTTAGAAGCTATGCTCCTAAAAATTTATTAAAATAAATGAAAACAAACAGAGAAGACGGGCAGGGTCAAACAAACAGACTCACCCTCATCCGTCAAGAACAAAATTACAAATCACAATAAGACATGTAATTCTCATAATCAGAGCCATCGGTAGTGTCCCATTCAGATTGAGACATACCCTGATTTAAAACCATAAGAATAACGCTATTGAGCTTGCCTGATGGATTAGATGATCGAGTAGACACATTGCGAGGTGTGTTAGAATAGTCCTTCCTCATCCTTCTCTCTAGAGGAGCTGGAGTGAATTCATCCACCTTTCCTTTTTGATTTCATAGTGCATGTTTGAAAGAGGTAGGACCACCATGGTCCACAACCGTCGCTTCTACCTCAGAGATGCCACCCACTTCTCAGATATCTTAGAGGAGTTTAAAAGATTTTGGATTTCTTGATGACAATCAAAATGCTGATGAGCTCCAGTGTGATCCAATCTAGGTGTCGATTCAACCATCCCATCACATAACACTCATGCATCAAGACTATCATACATACTTGGATTTGGAGGTTTAGAACGAGTTAGAGACCCATCAATAAAGATGCCAGTATTTTTCCTATAGCATCAAATCCTGTGGGGATAGCACAACCATCATTGGAATAATGATAACTCTTCTGAGCATTAGTGGGACCACTATTATGAAACATGTATCTTTTTATGGGTTATGATATGATTGAATGTTCATGACACCCATTTCATTTTATGGGTTATGATGTGATGACTTTTTATTATATTGTGGAAGTCATATGTATGATTATATTATTTGAAATATGGTACCAATATCTATATCAAATTCATTGGGTAAAGATTTATATATCTTATGACATTGGCATGGATGGAATTTGGAGTGATCCTTGTATAGTAATGGTAAATTTCCATTTTATGGTTTGGTGAGAGAACATATTCCTCTATAACGAAAGGTCTAAACATGGGGATGGTGGTGTATCATTTCTAATATATATAGCACCTAAGAAGTTCCCTAATATTTTTTATAGAAATGGGCCTTTACTTCTATTGAATTTTTTTAATTCTTATGTGTAGTCAATGAATATTTTTACCATGCCGATGTTCTCTTAGCACATGTTTTATTATTATCTTCTCATTAAATTATTATAAACATAAAATATTTAATTCATCAATCATGATTATGATAATTTATTTATAGTGCATGGTTTGGAAATTTCATTACCATGTTCTCATTCCCTTATGATCATCTCATACTTATTTATTTCCATTATGTACCCTTACTAGACATCGGATCTCACCATTTCCTATCTCTCTATTTTTTGGGCTACGAATAAACGATCAATTTATTGTATATATATGATGAGTATTAAGTGGGTATATATTTATTAGAAACATTTAAGATCATTTAATAGATTATGATATTATGTTCCATGTTTCAAAATGATTTGAACCATGATGGTCCTCAAGTCTTTTTGTGTGTAATGAACCGAATTTTAATAAAAATGATGTAATATATTTATATGTTAATCCATGAGTCTCTATAGTTGGATTCAATTAAATTGTTTTGTTATCCATTGTAAAATTGGGATATTTTTATGGATATGTCTAGGGGTGCCTCTATACATAAGTATAAGGATGTATCAAAGCTATGGAAAATGACTTGGAATTTAGGTAATGTATTTACAGAGCAGTTTCAATGAAATTACATCCAAGTGTGAAAATTGTGTGTTGATTTTTGTATGGCACAGATATAAAAAGGGGTAACAACCCTAAAACACCATATTGATCTAGACTTGAACTAGAACTGTTGCACCATAATGATCCTTGATTTACACATGGATTTACACTCCTAGGATATATTCCTTGGAAATATAAAAACACTTTATAAACCACCATGAAGGATTTAAATAGATGATGACTAGAAATAACATTAGATAAATAAATAGTGTCATAGATTAAAATGACGTGTTTTGATGTATTCATTTAATAATTGATTTTTTTCATTTTAATCCTATTTTTACTATTACTAGTGTTTCTCACACTGTATTTCATTAGTCAAAGTCTGGAACCCTAAGGAATCATGGATACATTTAATCGGGTAAAAAATTCAATGAGTATGATCCGAAAAATAGTATTAAGACCCAATAAAAAGTTATTTTGATTATGCTTAATTAGCTATTATGATATATGAATAATAGCCTAAAATTTATTGAGCATCTATACACATTGATATATAGTAATATTAAATTTTAGTAATGATCATGTGGTAATATAAATTGAGGAAAGAAGGAACATATTCATACTTATCAATAACGTGGGAAGAAAAACCTGACGAAATATATCAAATAGAGGGGAAGATTTTATCTAAGTTAAAAAATATTTCATAGAGTGACTAATTATTGAGGATTTCAATGTATTATTTGTGGAGAAGATGGTCATTACCTAACTCAATGCTCCAATACAAGAAGTTACTTTATGTAAAATGAATTAACTATTCCATTCCAATCATTTAAGTGGAATGATTTATGTATTTATACTTTTCAATTCATGAATTATGAATTGTGAAATATATGTGGACTGTTCAGTATATGTTCTTCATTCATATTTGGATGAATATTTTTAATGATACTGATTGACTAGAAAAGTGATTTATAGGCATGGTTATATTTTGATCATGGGTGACGATGGTGGAAGAGACTATAGCGCTTGGCGAAGACGACAGCAATGATCGATGGTGCTCGGCGGATGCTCCTAGCGACAAACCCTAAACCATGAGTCTAGATGGGTTTCCCCCCCCCCCCATCTCTGAAGGTGGGAGGGAGGCGGAGGTTCCTCCTCATCCTTTGATTCCACATGCGAATTTCACACCTTTCTCTAACCCTAGTTTTCTTCCTGAATTTCCATCAATCTCTTTGAGTCCGAAGGTTCTGGAGTTGCATCTTGGGGATCTGCAACTAACGATCTCACTTTTGGAGTTCTTGGGAGCCTAGAATCTTCTGAATTTTACCATGGTGGATCGCTTTTATCATCGATGACCTTCTGTGGATGAATTTGATAGATTTTTTACAGTAATTGGGATCTGTAGGATCGCGCGGTGGTGGGTCTGATTGAAAAAAATCATTTGATGATACGTTTTTCATATGAGGATTATTTAATTTCTGCTTAGTCCCATGCTCCCCGATGCTACAATGGATGTCGACTTTTCCTTCTCCGATGGACTTTTGACCTACGCATGAACCGGGACTCTTCCTCCGTTGCGACATGTGTATGCTTCCCGCATCTTCCTTTTCCCTTTCAAAATACAGCGACCATCCGCATGTTTGCAAATTTAGTAGGGTTGTTTCTATGCACTGATGCCCGCACTGCATCGGTTAGTCACCCAGTTAATCCACGCCTCTGTGTTGAGGTGGATGCTTCAAAGATGCCCGTGGAAGGGATTTGGATCACGATAGGTGAGGAGTACCTCTAGAGGCAAGCGGTGGTGTTTGAGTCCTGGACAAATTTCTGTCTCGGGTGTCATCGTCTGGGCCATCGGATGGATCAATTTCAAAGTGGATTTATATCAAGCCATGTGGGACGAAGTGGAAGAGTCGCAGATCACGGGAAGAAGTTTCACGGTGTCGTGAAGAGCAAAAATGGTGAGGGTGATCTGGGATTATGGAACCCGTCTGTTGATGCGGTGTTTGAGAGGCTCAAGTAGGACCTAAGGGATGGATCCTCTAGTGATGGTGTTGCGAAGGATTCTGTGGTGGCACAGACTGTAGGTGGGTCTATTTCTATTGATCCACATGGGGAGAGTGATACTGGTCCGATTGTGAGGGGATGCCTTCAACTTCAGCAGGGTCTGCTGCTGTTGCTCCGCATGGGGAGAGTCCTACTATCAATTGTGATGGTTTTTCTGAGCGAGGGAAGCCTTTGAACTCAGTAGGACATGGGTGGATGGTAGATGGAAGTCCATGTTTGGATAATGGAAGACACTAGGTGCAATCTGCTGTCTTAGGGAGTTATGCTGCTACCTGCAACTGGTTCCAGGTGTTGGGGGCTGAAGAAGGATTCCAAATGGTGATGGGTGCCTCAGTGGAAGATGGAAATAATAGGCAGTGTGTCTTATCTGATGCAGTTAAGGAGGTGGATTCTGTCCAGGAGTTTGAAGGGTAGTATGTAGAGATTGGTTCATTTAATGTTATGAGGGTGGTGGATGTCAGTCATGCAATGGAAGGGCAGCAGCAATGTTTGGCTGTGATTAACTGCAACGGAGGTAATGAACTGAACCGAGGGGTGGCTGATGGTTTCAATGATGACAGAATAATTAGAAAGTGGGGGGATGTCTCGAATAGCGACATGGTAAATCATAATATAGTGGTTAAGCTTCCTTTTTTGAGTATCTCAAGGACGGGAAGGGGAAATCTGGACTGGAGGTGGCCACCACAGAAATAAAAAGGACGAGGAAGGACTACTCTGACTTTCCGAAGCTGCTGTCTACTAGGTCTTCGTTAAAACAATCTTTGCAGGACTTGATATCTTTGGAGAAATTGAAACTTAGAAAGAAGTATGCCAAGATCATAAATCATTCTGAATGTTCGGAATGGGAGACAGACACTGCAGAAGGAGGATCTTTTGGGGGCTGTGATGGTTTTGAAGCTTATGATATGTAATCGTTCTTCTTTGTTCTTGTCGTACTTTTCTTTTATTTAATAAATCGTTAGGGGTCTACCACAGACTGACTTTCCTCGTATATTTTTATCATGGGAAGGAACCCATGAATATGTTTCACATTCTAATAAAATAAATTTTAGTATGGATAAATATATGATTGATATGGATAATATAAATTGGATTGAATTAATGACCTTTGAATGGATAAATCATTTATTTAAAAAAGTTGGTTATGATATCATTGATGGAGTTTAGAATATTTTTAGATCAATGGAATATCTTTTTTAATCTATGGTTTTATTAATATAATGTGGAAGCATGTCTATTTTCAATATATTATCATGGTAATTCAGTTTATAAACATGTTTCAAGAGAATACATATTGAAGGTATTCAAATGTTTGGTAATTGAAAATAATAAGATAATTTATGATACATAGATGATTAATGATAAGTTTATTTCAATAAATTTTGTAACATTATTTATAAATATTTAATATTGGAAGGGTTACAAGGTTATCCATTTATAATCTGGTTTAAGATAATCATTAGATGTGGTTTTATATATTTATATTTTACTTGACCATATAATTAGTTGTCCATACTGGATAACATTTACTAAAAATTTTATATGGTGATAAATAAATATAAATAGAAGAATTATAATTCTTATGATCCATTAGTTCTACAGGAAAAAAATATTCGTCTTCATTCCTCGGAGTAATAGATAAAGCGTAAATTGGTCAAGGTAGAACCCAAGGAAGAGACTGTAAATATGAATTGGAAAGAAATCATGTAATTATATCTTCTTGTGATAATTTTTAACTTAAAAAATATCATTAAATAAATATTTTTTTCTATTATTATCAATTTTTATGATATCAATTGCATTGTCAAACCTATTTGTGTTATAGATTGTTAGTCATTTCCATTATCTGTATAACTCAATTTCTTGTTATTAGTGGTCATTATCACTCTCTATAATTATTTACACTTCTCACCCATGTTGAAATCATCGCATCCTACCTATGTTCTACTAGGAGGTAACCTAGTTATTTTTTACATTGAAAATATTTTTAGATTCTGACTTTCCCTTTTCAATATATGTTTATTTATTTATTTTTATGATGTAAGATTGTAGGAAAATACCATTCAAATATCATGCATTTGATGATCAAGATGAATTTCAGGGGAAAATTTATTTTTAGTGGGTATAATGAATCAACTAAAATATTTATGAAGTATTTATTTTCTAATAAATTTGATATAATTATATGGCATGTGTTTCACACTACAATATGATAAGCTTGTGCTTCAGAGATGTTTGAGTTTTACCGAACTACAATAAACTATTGCTAATATTATTTAATATGATAGTTATCTCATAACTATTGGAATATAGATAAAGAATACTATTAAATAAATTATAAAAAAAATATAGTTTTCACAATTTTATGAATTATATATTGATCATAAATTAAATAAGAATCATTAAAAATAATATAAAATGTTTTCTGAAAAATAGTATATTTTCTAAAAGATGGTTTAATAATACATGACACCCATAATGTAAAATTAAATACCAAAAATTTTAGAATATTTATTTCACAAAATTATATTCATTTTTGAAAATGTAAATTAAAAATTATTTTATGGGAATGTTTTGGTTTTTTTGGATGTTTCACAATTTGAGAAATAATTAAACATACCTAATTTTTATTGAAAACATCTTTTTTTAAATAATTTATAAAGGTAAAATATGTTTATAATTGGTTTTATTTTCCTAATATTAAAATAATATTGATATATTCATATAATTTATTTCATTTCAAACATTTTCATAAAATATTCTAGTATAAAAACATTGTAATCTTTTGATAATTTTCACATTATAAACCCACTTTCTCATCACATCAGGGGGATTAATTTAAAATTAAATTATTCTTTTAATGTAAGTAATATTTGTAAAATTGTAATATATATTGGGAATGAATATAATTTCTAATTTCTAATATTTAAAACATTATTTTGACTGAATTTATCACAAGAAACAGTTAAAAATATATACTTTAATTAGGGTAAAGAACAGGTTCTCTCATTATTTAAACATAGAATACAAGGTGTAAAATAACCAAAAACTTATAAAATAAAACCTCGATGAACCTATATTGAGACTAATCACCTAAAGATCGATTTATTAGTTAATCCGATACTATTACATTAATGTGACCTATATAATTAATTAAGTAAGATAAATAAAACAGGAACCTTCCCCATATTTAAAATTTATAAATCTCTAACATAGGTAAAAAACTTCATAACATAGGTTATAAATATTAGTTTTTATGTTATATTATTATTTTCATCAGTGTATTTTTTATAATAAATAGTCATTAAATTCTTATGAAATTATATCATGTTAATTATATAGTTTGTAATTAACTAAAATAGTTTATTTTAAAATTTTAATTATGGTGTAAATTGAAATAATTATAATCATAGATTAATTTTAATGATTAATAGTTAACATTAAAAAAAATATTAACTTAATATATTAAAATTCGATTATATTGTAGATATTTTAAAATTGAAAACTAAAAAAATATTATCAAAATAGAGATTATTGTTATTTTATTTTATGATTTAAAATTTAAAAAAATAAATTACTTTGCTATGATATTTTTAATTGATAATAAATATAAAATATATTACATTCATGGACCACTATATCTTTTGTTAAGAACACATTAACCCCTATATAGTAACATCTTTTTATGCATGGTTGTGGTTAAAGGATTGTTTTTTCACATTACACACACTTCTGTAAAAATTAGTTTCCAACACCCTATGAATTATTATTTTATAAATTATGTAAAATATTTATAATTTTTTTGTGTAAATTTTAAAATATTTATCACATTTATTTAGTCTTAATGGATAAATTATTGTTGTCAGAAAACAAGTTATCGAGCTAAATAATAAAAAGATAAAATTGTGTAAACATAATGACAGAGGAATAAAATTATATAAATGTATCTATTTTGTGTGGTGGAAGTTTCTATATACCAAATAAACTATCATATATATTATCATTCAATTTAAAAGCCACATGAGGTAAGTGATACCTCCAAATAGTGAATACTTTTGAGTTTTTACATGAATATCACTCCCCCACAACTATAAAAGGGAACTGACTCTACCCCCTTATTCACACATCTCGAGACATTATTATTGACCAAAACATAAAAAAACTACATCTAAAATTAACGACTCTTATATTCAATGTATTATGTTAGGAATAAATTAAATAAAGTATGTCTTTCAGTATAAACCAGAAATAATTACACAAAGAATATGTAACATTCACCAACACGTGTTTTGTTTTATTTATCCCTAAAACACCATAAATTAATTTTATATAAATATTATATATTAGTGTAATTATATTACAGACACCTATATGTATTTATATTAGGAATATTACCTATAACCACAGACACTTCATTCAAACGGGCTAAAAAATGATTGGTCTTGTTTATGAGAGACTACCGCCTCACAAACTGAAGTTGTATGTTATTATATTGCCACCTCTTAAGGTTGTGGAAAATAAGATAAATTATGTTTAATATATATATATATATATATATATTATTTATGATGTATTTATGCTTCTGGAGTTATTATATAACACATTACTTTATACTTTATATTTTGTTGGAATATGATAACATCATTTGTGTATATAATGGGCTACTAACTCACGATGTGATGTGATTCATTTTTTGTTTTACGTGGAATGTATTAATGATTTTTTAATAGAAAATATTTATATATATTATAATATGTATTGGAGGTGGAATAAAAAAAATTACTAAATCTACCACACATATACGTACTCGATGAGACATAAATCTGGGACCTCCCACGAGACCCCTAAAAGGTGTAACCATGAGGTTACATTCCAGGGGGAAGAAATATGTGATATATATGAAATACATATTCTATTAGAATTAATATATACAAATATATTCATCATTTTATTTCATTTCATTTCATTTAATACGACATGAAAATGGAAGTAACATTCATGTGTACTTACGACCTATTGTCACCATGAATGGTGTATTTCATTTCCTATCACTAAATTTTATGGATTACTCTAAATATAGATGTAATGAATATATGTGATATTTATATCACTGTTATACTTTTTTTAAATTATTAAATAATTATTTATATAAGAGGACCTCGAATTAAAAGTCAAAACCTGTATGAAAAAAAATCATTTACTACCTGAAACAAAACATTAACATGGATTTGTTAACAAAAATTGAATATAATGTCACAATAAAATCAAATATGGTATGAAATGAATGAATATGTTTATTTAACAGATGTATAATAAACATATATTTAACAAAAAACGTGATTTATTTTGTACAATTGTATTTAATACTTTATGTAAGTGGATATCTAGAATAACTTTTATTTCTTTGAAAGTGATTCCATGTTCAACACTAATTACATTTATTTTGTGAATAAATTACATATAAAACTATATACCATAAATTTAATGTAATTCAAGGTATTAAAATTTTTAATTATTTAATATATTTCATGGGGTTCATGATTTTAAATTTACTCAGGCAGTAAAGGAATTTAGTCTTAATTTTCCTTCTTTAAGACATATGTTATATTATACCCCAATATTCATTTACTAAGGTAATATATAGCCCTTTTTCGTATAATATCTTGAATTTAATTATAATAATTAAATTTTAATATTTTTTTAGGTTTTTACATCATGGTTCTTATGATTAAATGCTTCCAAAGTGGAATGAGTTTATGCTACAATCTCACCATTTATCAGGATTTTTGATGATTAAGTCTCCATTATTGAAATATCAACATAAAAATCCCAATTACTGACAATAATTTCTTTATAATATAGTTTTTATAATATTTTCACATAATGTTTCTATTTTTTCACTATGTGTTACTTAGTATAATTAATAATTTGTCTTTATGAAAATCTGACATTATTTCACTCTTCGGTCAGAAATCTATTTTCATTTAAAACCATGTTTTCTATAAATGTTTCCAAAAATGTTAAAATATTATCTTATAATTTTAAAAAAAAATCTTTTCCATGTTTTACCTCATTAAAAATTGTTTTTAAAGGAATATTCATGTCATTTTCCACACAAGGTTCTTTTTAATTCTTCCTATAATGAGAATTTAATCATTAATTTATACATAGAAAAAATATACATAATTATATAATATTATTACCCCTTCATTAATTTAATTTTCGGTAATTAATTTTAAATAATAGTTTCAAAATATATATTTTTACAATTATTTCTGATTTTTTTTAATTTGATTTTCAAATAATGTATCATTGAATAAAAATATGTTTTAATAGTTGTTTTACATTATTTTAAATGATTATGTTATATTATACAAAGGTTGAATTTATAGAAAATAAGTATAAGTGTTGTATTGTTCAAAATATATTTTAAATCGGTTTTAAAGCATCCATTTAATATTTTCACTGTTATATTCTAATAAAATCATTTTAAAAATGTTTTACATTTTAAAAACTATTTTTCAAATAATAATGTTTTTTTCACCCAAGAAATGTTTTAATTGAATTAAAAAATATTTTTTTCTATCTTTCAAATGATTTTTTTTTTGAAAAATATTTTGAAAATATTTATTGAATATTATATACAAAGATTGTCAGTTTTCCTTAAGATATATTCCCCACAATCATTAAAAATCTTTCTCCATCTTGTATTAAATCCCACGATATATTTTATGATTTAATATGGATGTAATCCAATAACATCATTCTCAAAAGATATTATAATGGTTTATGTTTATAATTATAGTTTTCTTATGAAATAGTTTCTCTTATATGGGTTATAAAAATATAAAATACTTACGAAGAATGATCATTTTTAGGGGTTATGATATTATGAAATGATTATGAACTCTATCTATTTTCACATGTTATGATATATACAATGATTCTAACACCAAATCGATTTCATGGGTTATTAAATGATGATGGTTTATGATCCTGTAACACAAATATGTATGGTTTAGATATTAGAATGGTGGGACCTATATTTCAATCAAATGTTATGGATAACAATTAATATTTCTAATTATAGGAAACATTTAAGATCATTCAAAAAATTAGAATATTTTTTTCCAAGTTTCCAAATTTACTAAACTATTATGGTCCAGAAGATTTGTGTGTGTAATGAAATGAATATTCATCAAAATAATGGAATATCCATTTATGTTAATCCATATGTATAAATAATTTTATTAGATAATTATACATGTTCTATAAGTGTAGAGGGTAAGTGTTTTGACCAATCCTAAAAAAGAGTGTACATATGTCGTTATCACAAACCCAAACATAGGGTATATGGGTGGTTGGCCGAAGATGAGATCAATTAAATGATGGTAGTCCCAAGCCTGACATGATCTGAATTTCTTGGTGGAAAGACATGACATAAGATTTTCTATGATTATGAGTATGCTAGAAATCCATGTCTTATGCTAGTATTATGATATCATGAATCAGGTCCTTGGATTTCTTTATGATTCATATCTTATGAACTACCATGATTAATTTCAGGAGTTTGGTTTATGATCTATGATTTATAGGTTGTGTTTTTAAATTTCTATTCACAAATACTCATACACTTATGCCCAAGTTCTTATGTTATATTTTCCATTTTTACCTTTACAAAGATACATTGATAACCCTTTGTAATATTTTTTTCCCTAGGTTATGAAGAAAGGTTTTATATATGGCATGTCCATGAACAATACTAAATAAGAAGATAATTGTGGGAAACATTGATAATATTTTATTTGATATTTATACAGTGTACCAATTCTTGAATGAAACTAACATATTATTATCCTTATGAATATTTTCTTCTACTTTAAGAATCTTTATCTAAAAAGACATAATATTGATCAATTAAGATCTCATGCCTGTAGAAATATAATGATAATTATATAAAATGTTATGTTTCTTCTCTATAAAATAGGATTAAGGATACTCAAATATTTAATGGAAAGTCTCCAATAGAAAATCCATATGTGTAAATCACATTGGATTCCAATTTTGTTATATATTTATTAAATGTAATAGAACATAAGGAGAGGGTAAATTCTGAAAATTTGAAAAAAGAAATAGATACTCATGAATCAAAAAAATATACAGAAATATTATCTACTATTATTTAATGACCCTGAATAAAACTATATATTATGGAAAATATATTTTGGTGACTTTTATTCTAATTATAGTGATAAAAAACTACCATATTCACCATTATATATTTTCCATAATAACATATTTAGTTTTTAAACTAGTGTTTTCTTTATTTCCTCTAGCTATATATATAGTATTTCTATTACCTACAATCACCAAATATATGTTGTATATAAAAAATTTTAGGAAACCTCAACTTCTTTTGTCCAAAAGACATCATAAATACATTTATCAAGTGAACAAGATAACAATATAAAGTTCTTTAAATTTTGTGGATATATCATTATAGATAGTTTTTATATTAGTAACAACTTTTCAATGATGAACCACTAGTTAATGTTTTGTAGAATTACGTAGTAAATTCATTAGAAAATGTGTTTATTGAAAATATGATAAAAGTTAAAAAATGGGATATAACTAAAATAGTATTGTAAAATGGATCAAAATATCATGAAAAATAAAAATAATTATCTTTAGTTTTATTTTATATCATCGCACAATTTTTTTTGTTTAATAAATAGTTATAGTATAAGAAGAATAACTCCCTTACAATTTAATTGTCTCACTCTCTCTATATTTATTTTTATGTCAAAAATTGGTGATGTTGTGTGATTTGAAATCAGTTTAATTATATGTTATTTTTTTCTATTTTAGATTTTTTTCTATCAAATATGACTTAATGTTACAAAATTTAATATAATTTATATATACTTTGATAAGACATCATTTTAATTGTGTTATCCTTATAAAAACTAGTGAGATTGTTGTGTACATGATCTAATAATTTCATTATCTTTATATATATTAATTTTTTTTGTTTATAATTCATACTATGATTATTAAAAGTGTATTATATAAATTTACTAATGTCAATTGCATTATTCTTTGGTTGATTCTTGTGTTTGAGGATAAAATATTGAAAAAATTAAATTATAATTGTACTATAACATCACACTATGTTGGAGATAATTCACCTTCTGTAAAATATTATGACTGTAGACATGGTTTAGTATAATGATTGTTTCAATCCATTTTTATTGAAAATTAGGGGTTTGATAGTCTATCTGTTCTAAACTTTTGTTTTAACATTAATTAAATTATTCCCATTGTGTTCTTATCATATTTAATATTTTATTTAGTTTGTAAATATGATAAATGACTAATGAGATCATATAAAATTAAACTATGGAGAGGAAGAAGATGAGTATCATGAATTAGGCTATTTTATAATAAAATGTTATACTAATAGATTTCCGTAAATGGCATGTGGTTTAACAAAATACATATGTTAGTGTCAATACATTATGTTTCAGAAATTTTCTAGAAAAAATCAATTGTACGTGATGAATTAATCCCAGAAACATATAGAGAGAATCGTTTACATTTTTTTTAAATTATAATTTCCTTAAATGAAAAAATTAATTTATATTTATTATAAAAACATTTGTCAAAATTTTCATATCATTATTGATTTGTGGAATCAAGACATTAATTTTTTACAGTTGTATCAATACTTTCCCCACACATATCTAAATATATCTATATATATTTTGTTATCTAGAAAATAAGAACCTTGTTGATTATATTTTTTTCCAACAATTTAAATAAGGAATTTATATTATTCACTTTTAATTAATGTTATGGATAGGGGAAATTTTTTTTATGGAAGGGGATAAATATTATTGATTTTTTATTGTGCACCAAAATCATAATATATAAAATGATATAATTTATAATTTATAATTATGTTAATACAATTAATTACTTCACAATGGAACTTTATAACACTATTTATTCTTGGTAAATACCATTTAAAATAGTAATACTAATAATATTATTATTATTATTACTATTATAATGGTAATTATATTGTTATGAAATGTGCAAAAAATGCGGCATGAAAATTCATGTTCATTGGGTCATTAAATCACCCCATCAATCCCACTAAACATTTATCGAATTTTTAAGAATATATATTTACCTAAATAAATATTTATAATTTTTTAGTAAATATAAATTATATACACTTAACACTAAAATATATATTAATTTTAAAATTAACGTAACTAAATAAATATTATTTTAAATATACTCACTGAACTGATAAAAAAATAAATAAATATTTATTAACCTATGAATAATACTCAAGATATAAATAAATTTAATATTTACTAAAACCATGATTATATATTTATTTAAAATTTTAACTACCATATTCTGAAATTCAATATCTATTGAATGAAATTATTTGAGTAACATTACCCAAATAATTATCATTCCCCAAGATATAGATAATATTTATTCATATAATTATTATCAATGGAATTGAATTAGAACATATATACACATAATGTCAAACACTATTAGACTCATTCATAGTTGAATTAGTTAGACATACATAGAATCCAGGATTAGCTTCATGAAACACGTCAATACACCTAACAAGAATGAAGTTATTGTTCTAATACCAACATCCCTCTATCAAACTCTACTGTCTAACATAATCCAATTGTTTTGAAAAATCATTGTGAATACTATATAACTCTTTCATTAGATATTATTCCTCATTTATTTTTTATTAGCCTCTGTAAAATTAACTCATAAATGAACTAACATGTCTATAGATTCAATCAGGAAGTTCCAATTTAATAAAACCCGAAGAGATATCATTTTTACATTAATTTGAATGAAAAAAAAATCAATTCATAAAATAAAAAATTAATTTCATATTTCTTATGGAAAAACTAATGTTTTCAACCATTCCATGAGAATACATCATCACAGCTTTTCCTTAAATATAAATGTATGAAATTCATGATATAAAATATTAATAATCTAAAATATGTGCACTAATACACATTTAAATATATACAAAAATAAAAATAAAAATATATTAGAGTTCTTATTAGTGGATATACAAAACAAACCTCCCTATACTACATATTACTCTGTGATAATTTTATGAGAAGATGTCTAAAATTCTTATGACCCTCCAACACCGAATATTATAACATTATCATTGTCCTATTAGGTAGATTCTATCTACAATATATGGAATCTATTTAATAATATTCCTAGATTTTACTAGTTATAATTTTTAATGGGAACTGTAATAATATTTCAATGTAAAAAATAATCTACATATAGTATCAAATTAATTTATTATAGAATATAACTAATAATGAAATAGGAAATTTATAAATATTCTATCAATCAAATGATTAAATTCAGTTATTTAAATATCCTTAGCACCAATAGAGTCTCACTTCAACAAGAACATACTATTATTATTTTTTAGACCATTAACTCTATAATTTTATTCATTGTATGATCTTACCCAAAGAAGAGGTTTTTTAATTTTTAAAATTTTGTTCAAATAATTTTAAAATGGTTATTATAATTGGTCCTTGGTGTAAAGAAAGTCCCAAAAGTGTTAATTTTTTCAGGATAGAAACTATTAATAAGAGGCCATACAATGTGTGAAGCATGGTTAATACTAACTATTCTACAATACCATATTCCATATAAGATGTTCATGCTTATTTGGTAAATCATTCATGGTTGTGGTAGGTGGGGGTGATGAATAACACGAAAGATGGAATAGAGAAATTAACATGTCTTACACATAGTTCTTCAAACTATTTGGGTTCCCCTAAAATCTATGTGGCTCGACTTCTTCATGGACAAAGAGGACCCAATGGTTGGGGAATATTTTTGAAAACATTGTTGAAAACCCATGAGAATATTGAAAAATTAGGAGCTGACTAATTTTCATTTTTTGTATTAAATATTTCTTCAATTATTTTCTCTTATATTTATTATCTATCTTCAAGGTGTGTGATCAAAACCGTACAATATTCAGTAATGATTGTTTATATTCAACACTAGGATGTTTTGGATGTATTTTATTATGAATCATAATATCTGGTATGTCTTTGACTTCTATTATTCTTGTTATTAGAAAGATCAAGACTATATTTTTTTATCATATATAGATTCTCATGAGAACTATATCTATGTAGTTGTTTGATTTCTTGTTTGAGACATTTTTAGTTTGAATCCAACACCATGGTTAAAACCGTGGATGTCTATGAGTGTGTGGTAGTCCATATAAAATATTTCTACAATGGTCTTGATTTTATCTTTGCATATGTGGTTATGAAAATGCACTACCCCGGTGTTTTTTGTTTCATTAACTATGAAAATAAAATTTTGAGTTTAATTAATGTTTAAGATAATTCATGGAACCCATCTATTTTTTTGATGATTTTGAAACAATTCTTATGGATACCCATGCGGTGTTCCAATTCCTTGGGAATGGATAAATTTTCTGTTAAATAAAAAATAAAATGTATTATATGAAATAAATGGTTGTAATTGTTATATGTGGATATTGTATAACAAAAAGATTTTTTTCCATCAATAGTATTTAAATATTTCATAATAAGATAAAGACAATTAATAATAAATGGAAAAGAGTAATTTTAATGTTATTAAATGGTTTTAGGGTTACTTATGTGTTTATTTCAATGAATAAAATTTTCAGGTATCTAATTGGGATTAATATATTTAGTATATTAGACTATGATAATAAATTAATGCTTTAATGGGTGAACAAATTATGAAAGGGTCATGTATATTGGACCATGAGAATTACAAATTGATGATATTTTTATAGATGATAGACATAATAGTTCAAACACATGGGAAATGATGTTGGACATGAAACAATTTATCCCTATTATATGATTGATACACATGATTCTTGATATCCTTGACTAGATATGATGGAAATGATTCTATTTAATCTTATCTATGGGGTTAAAATGACTATGTAGTCCATAAGTTCATTTTATATGGAAATGGAAATAGGGTCAACATGATTCATAATCCATGTTTTGGAATGATCAGTAAATGGATTCTTTTTAATTGAAGTGTTTTACTATAAGTCCCCAGCTTCAAACATTACTTAAACTTGAGTTATTTCAAGAATACACGATGAGGATCATTTCAGGTTTATAGTTTAGAGAAGTAGATCATAAATCATGCATTACACTGCACATTTAAACAAAGTGGTTACATAAAAGATAGTACTCATTTTCCCATCATCGGAAACATATTTAAAATAAAACATAGATTCTTTCTTGACTCTTCTTTAACACTATCATCGCATCATGTGCCTTTCCCTTGACCTGTGAAAAACATTTCAAAAAGATGGGATGAGATTAAAAAGATTAGCAAGGGATATAAAAGTACGAAATGAAAACATTTGTCTATCTATGAAATCATACTTTACTAATAAAACATAATCATTTTAACATACGTCATCAAATCATGAATAAATCAAAGAAATCCTAAGACATAATGGTAACTTGAGGCATTCATAACATTCTTACGTAGGGAGTAACCCTCATGGTTACGTTTGGAATACCCATCATAGTATATTCCATAAATATCTTCGGATAAATCATATCGTTTGACCCCATCGTGCTACCCAATGAATTGGAGAGCTATTTCGGGCTCACTTTCCCTTTGTTTATCACAAAACCACCTGTCTTCATAACAATCCCCAAGATCCATAACATAATCGTATTACATAAAACATGCATAAAGGAAACATAACATTTCAACTTTTCAATCACAAGATATTAATACAACACATTGATATAAAAAAATTATGAAATCCATTTTCAATACCAAAATAAAGAAACGTAAAGCATGGTATTTATTTTTCATTTTAAAAAAATGTTATGACTTGTAGAGGAAGTCGAAGCACAAATAATGGTCATGGTGGCGGCGAAGTCATTGTCGCCACATACGCATGACAAAAAAAACATTCCCATTTGTTGTTTTGTAAAGGCTTTGTATAAAAATATTCCATTTGAATAAATGTAAATGTCAAAAGGGTTTATACACCGTATAAATGAACGTTTTGTATAAAACATAATATGCCTCAATGAAAGTAGATTGAGACAAAGTCTCTTACCTCGTATGCGACTTGAATCGATCGTTCAATAATCTTGTGAATAAGAAACTTGAGTTAATTTGAACTTTCTTAAGCACCTTTTTCAAGTTCATTATTAAATTTATATCACTTATTAACATGTCATGAACACTATGTAATTATTTAAGTAAATAATGGTCGTTTTAACGATCATTGGTACATGAGTCAAAAATAAACTCTTTATAATTACAAGTTGTTCACGTATCCATTATATCTAGAGTTATATTCATGATGTAGATATCATATATATCATATATATCCAGTATATAGATGCATTTATAATATTGCATAATATTTAGAGGTAAGAAATGAAATGCACGGTTCATAGAGACGGTAAGCCGTACGTATGCATGAACGCTACTTACATTTCTATTTCGTATTTTATTGAATGGAATAATAATGATATAAAGGTATATTATAATTCAAATATAATATTATATATAATATCATTACCTACATCCTTTATACTTCCAACATATGGTATGAACGCATCAAATCACTTTGAGGGGGCGGTAGTCCGCACTTCCTAAAATGATGATATCGCGTTTACCCATAATGGAAACCATAACGGTATGCCAAAAATGAAAAATACAGAAGCTTAAGGTAAACATAAAAATATTATATATCAAATATAAATATAGTGTCATATTAATGGCCACCTATCAAGGTGTTAGAAGAATATTGAACAATCATCGTTTCGTGAGGTATAAATTCGCCATCCAAGGAAACAGTATGCTCATTAATCATTAGATGATGGTGTGTGTAAGTGTAGCTCGAATACTTCTTATAAAAACATCCTAGTATATTTAAGATACGTGTGTTGTTACAATAGAAATTAATAAAAAGATTTTAGTGGGTTGGAGAAGCAAAATAAAACAAAAGAACATTAGAGAAAATGGTTTCTTGAAGAGCTTTCTGCCTGAGGTGAGGCTTCTAGAATGAAGAGAGGGATGTGGAGAGATAAAATGAGCAGGGCTTGGCCGAGCCAAAGGCTTGAGATGTGTGGGTAAGGAGGTAGAGGTGGGGGCCTTTTATAAGAGGAGAGGAGGGGCGCTCTTGGAAAGGTATAAAATGTTACTTTATTTTCAAATGAGTATCGGATTTTAAAAGTCCCACATTTAATTATTACGAGGATAAGGTGATAAGGGTTAGAAATATACTCATCCAATAGGTCTTTTAAAAGTCTATGTCTTAGATATAACATTATCTTTTAATTTTATTTAAATCGCTAATTAATGAGTTAATAGTTGGATCATCATGATGTCATAAATAATTTAATTTATTTAATGTCTAAAAATTATAAAAAAACACTATGATGTAAGAAATATTTTTATATTTACAATGAATATTTATAGTCCAATAAATCATTTATGTAGACAAAATTAATAATGTTTTACTCAGGTGATACGTTCTTTGTTATATTTAACTTTCTTTAAAAATAAAAAGATAAAAAGTCATTATCACTCAAAAGATATTCCATGGGGTCCCCATGTTTGGCACAAGGCATACCATGGTCAGAAATGACACAACCAGTAGAATTAGGACACATTTTGGGGTCATTTGTTATTATTATGATATTATTTTATTATCCTTAACTACCTGATTACTAATTAATCAAGATAATTAAAGATAATTACCGTCGTTACTATTCATAATGTCCAAAAACAATAGAGTATTGATTACATAATTTTGAAATTCTGATTCCAAATATGTAATCCATTTTACCAAATTCCAAACACTGAAATTGAAATAATTAATTTAAAAATAATTCTCATTGTCAAAACAAATAGCGGGTTTTTTAGAAACAATATCTATGAAAAGTATGGCACTAGTTTATGCCCAATTCCAAAGTGAAATTAATTATAATGACCACCATTGGATTAAATGGTAAAAACATATTCTAATTAAAATTTAAGACCAATTAAAAAGATAATCTATCCATATAATTGTATTAGATGAAAAAGCAGTTTTGATGTAAAATGCATTATTTTTAACTATTCATTAAAAAATGAACATTGTCAGAAAAATACCAAAAACTTATCAAAGGTAAATATAAATGTCCCAATCATAAATAATATATTTATTGTGACAAATAAAGCTTTTATAATTGTCAAATGTTTGATTTGAAAATGGTTTTCCATCAAAAGGCAGTAAACCATTCTTTTAAAAATATTAGTGTATTTCATGCGTAAGATTGGATTTATTCTCATTTTAAGCCTCTAAAACACTATCTAATTCATAAAGAGACATAGATAAAAATTTCATATTATTCATTACTAATTTTCGATGTTACATCCTTCCCACCTTTATAAAATTGCATCCCCGCAATTTATTTACTTATCGAATAAGTGGGGGTATTTATCCCTAATTGCATTTTAAGATTCCCATGTTGCCTCTTCAATCATGTGGTTTTTCAAAAAAAAACCTTTACTTGATGAATCAACTAATTCTGCCACAAATGATCCCTGTGGTCAGGAATCTAGATAGTTTTTTCCTCATAAGATAGGTTCCCTTCCATCTGAACAATCTCTGGACTCAAAACATGATATAGATCTGTAATGTACTTCCTTAACATTGAAACATGAAAAACATTGTGTACCAGAGATAAACTCGGAGGTAAATCCACTTGGTATGCAACTGATATAACTCTCTCCAGAATTTCAAATGGTCCAATAAAGCTTTGACTCATCTTTCCTTTATTACCAAATCACATCACACTTTTCCATGGTGAAACTTTGAGAAAAACATGATCACCTACCTCAAAATAGAGATCCTTCCTCCTGTGTCCACATAACTCTTCTACCTACTCTGAGCTATTCTCATTTGTTTATGTATCAGCTAAACTTTTCCTGCTAACTCTTCTATAAATTCTGGTCCCATCAACTTCATTTCACCCACTTTATCCTAGAAATCTGGAGTTCGACACTGCTTCCCATATAATGCCTTAAATGGTGCCATTTGTATACTAGAATGGAGACTGTTATTATAAGAAAACTCAACCAAAGACAGATGTAGGTACCAACTTCCCTGATAATCCATCAAACAAGAACGTAACATATCCTCCAAAGTATGAATTGTTCATTCTGACTGCCAATCTGATTGAGGATGAAAAGTTGTACTAAAATTTAATTCAGTACCCAACGACTTCTGAAGGCCTTTACAAAAGTTAGAAGGGAACATGGGATCACGGTTAGATACAATGGAGAGAGGAACACCATGTAACCGACTATCTCTTTATGATACAAACGCAAAAGATGATCTAGCGAAAAATATATCGTATAGCAAGAAAGTGAGCATATTTAGTCAAGAGATCAAAAATAACCTAGATTGAATTATTACCTCGAGGTGTCTTCGGCAATACCACAATGATGTCCATGGATATATTCTCCCATTTCCAATCTGGTACTGGTAAAGGCAGAAGCATCCCTTTCGGTAACTGCCGCTCTTCTTTAACCTGTTGAAAAGTCAAACACTTCACGGTAAAATCAGCAATGTCTCTTTTCATTCTGTCCCACCGTTAATACTCCTGAAGATCTCTATACATCTTAGTACTACCCGGATGAACTGAAAACGGAGAACTATGAGCTTAACATAATAACTCTCTCTTCAACTATAAATCACACGGAACACACAATATCTTCCCAAATCTCAAAACACAATCATTATCAATGATTAATTCAGGCAACATACCCTTCTGAACCAGCTCTACCCTTTTTTTCAAATCATTGTCTTGCTTTTGTGCTTGGTTAATTCTGTCTGAAAGAGAAGATTTAACCGATACCTGAATCAAAACAGAAGAACATCCCGCACCAACAACTTCTATGCCAAAGTTCATAAAATCCTTAACCAAATGATCACGTTCCAAACACAACATTGTTAATGAAGCATTACTTTTTAGACTCAAAGCATCAGCCACATTATTTTCCTTTCCCAGATGATAATGAATTGTAAAATCATAATCCTTGATTAATTCCAGCCATCTCCTCTATCTCATGTTCAATTCTTTCTGAGTGAATATATACTTTAAAATTTTGTGATCGGTATATATTTTACACTTTACTCCATACCAATGATGCCTCCAAATTTTTAAAGCAAAAACAAGAGAATCTATTTCCAAATCATGTGTAGGGTAATTTACCTCATGAGTTTTCAACTGACGTGAAGCATAAGAAATTACCTGATCATTCTGCATTATGACACAACCGAGTCCTTTCAATGATGCAACATTGTAGATAACAAACTCCCCATTCCTAGAAGGTAGATCCAAAACTGGAGCATTCACCAATCTTCAATTCAATTCTTCAAAACAATCATCACATTCTTTTGTCCAGATAAACTTAACACCCTTCCGAGTTAGCTTAATCATTGGACTAGATAACCATGAAAAATTTCTAAAAAACTTTTGGTAATAGCCTACCAAATGAAGGAAGCTACAAATCTCAGTTACATTTCTGGGTCATGGCCATTCTTCAACAACCTTTGTTTTTGCAAGATCAACAGTTATCCCATCTTTAGAAACAATGTGACCAAGGAAAGAAATTTGTTGCAACCAAAACACACACTTTCTGAATTTCCCATACAATTTCTTTTCTTTTAATGTTTGAAAAATAACCCTTCAATGACTTTCATGCTCCTCTTTTCTTTTAGAAAACACCAAAATATCATCAATGAAAACAACCACAAACTCATCCAAGAAGTCATGGAAAATTCTATTCATAATGTCCATGAATACAGCAGGTGCATTGGTTAGCCCAAAAAGCATTACTACAAATTCATAATGGCCATATCTTGTATGAAATGTGGTCTTTGGAATATCTGATTCATTTACCTTCAACTGATGGTACCCCGATCTCAGGTCAATCTTTAAAAAAAATTGAGCTCCCTGGAGCTGATCAAACAAATCATCGATATGAGGCAAAGGATATTTGTTCTTTACAGTGATGTTATATGAGGCTCCATAATCAATGAAAAGTCTCATTGAACCATATTTCTTTTTAATAATGAAAACAGGAGCACCCCATGGTGATGTGCTAGGTCGATTGAAACCTTTCTCTAATAAATCTTGCAATTTCTCCTTCAACTCTAAAAGTTCAGTTTGATCCATTCGATAAGGGGGTTTTGAAATTGGCTTAGCATCGGGAACTAAGTAAACAGTAAATTCAACTTCCCGATCTAGTATTATTACAGGAAACTCGTCAGGAAAAACTTCAGGATACTCATTTACCATTGGAACATCATTAATCTAAACAGTTCCTTTGTTTTCAATAATATGTGCAAGGTAACATTCATTTCCATCTTTTACAAGTTTCTCAGCCTCTGGATATGTTATCAACAGTAAGGGTTCATTATTGTACAGAAACTGAAAGCCTTTCTGAAAAGAAACTTCTTTAGCTCTATATCCAATATTAACATGGTAAACAGAGAGCCAATCCATACCCAGGATAACAATAAACTCTACTAGTGGTAAAACAATAAGGTTTTCAAGTAGGTTCTTTCCACAGATAAGGATAAAGAGATTATTATAAATTCTTTTTGCCACAACATTTCGCACAGGTGTTTTTACAACAAGTTCATGAGTCATTTCTTGAGATGGTATTCTCATTTTACTAGAAAAGTTTTTAGAGATGAATGAATGTGTAGACCCCGAATCAAACAACACACATGCATAATCTGAAAAAACAATCAAAGTACCTGATGCCACTTTATTTGATGGCCCAAAATCTTCTGAAGTAGTTGCAAAGGATTTCACCACCCCTTTCTTATTGTAGTCTAACTGCTTCCCATCATTTGATCTCTTGGTTGGACACTCGTTTGCATAGTGACCCATCTCATTGCACTTGAAACATTTCACTAACTGTAAATCAAATTTGGTCTTACCATCACCCTGATCTTTTTCAGTGCAATCATGAGCCTTATGTCCCCTCTTAACACATCAGTAGCACTTTACAGAATACAGAAGACATTCCCCAGCATGCCTTTTACCACATTTTTGAAAAAATGGAAAATTAGTTTTCTTACCATCAGACCTTTTTAAGGATTCTTCACTTTCTCCTGCCACCTCGGTCTCTTCTTCTACTGGTTGTCATAGAATACTTGATCATCGAAAAACTCCATTTCCACTTTCTCAGCACATCGAAAAAGCCTTTCATAACTCTTGAACTCGAGAGAAGATAAATCTCTTTGAAATTTTGGATTTACTCCTGAGTAAAAACGATTGACTTTACTATCAAGGTCTCGGATAAAATTTGGAGCATACCTTGCCAATCGAGTGAACCTCTCTTCATAAGAAGCCATTGAGTCACCGTCCTGCATCAATTCTAAGAATTGTATTTCCATCCTAAGTCGAACAGCCTTAGGAAAATACTTCTCAAGAAACATACCTTTGAATTCATCCCAGTCGATATCATCAATCTCATCAGCATCCGTGATATTTTTAACCATCGACCACCACTGATTTGTTTCTCCCTCAAAACGGTAAATAGCAATACTAACCTTTTGATTGTATGAACACCCCATGACATTGAAAATCTTCTATAGTTCTTTAACCCACCCTTCTTCTAGCACAGTGTCAGATGATCCTTTGAATGATGGGGATGTTTCCTCATGAAATGTTCCACCACTGACATATTCCTCTACATTTTATCTGGCTGATCTCATGCATTGATACCACCACCATTTATTGCTTGAGTCAACTGCGACATTACTGCAACAAAATGTTCAGTACCAATTCCGACCATCTCAAGATGCTGATTCGGGAGGTTATTTCCTTCTGTATGTGTTCCTAGCATTGCTTCTATGTTTCCTCTGTGGAAAACCATTCTGAACAAACATGTCTTAGATGAAGCAACATGGTAATCTTCAAATGCTATATCGTTTCAATTTGACAATAAAAAAATATTTTTGGATAATCATTTAATATAATTATAACTCGTAAAGTTATCTAAACCGACCTCTGATACCAACTATAAGGACCCAGCCTTAAACATTACTTAATCTTGAGTTACATCAAGAATACACGTTAAGGATATTTTCAGGATTAGAGTTTTAGAGAATTAGATCCTGAATCATGCATTACACTCCACATTTAGACAAAGTGGTTACATAAAAGATAGTACTCATTTTTCCCATCATCGGAAACATATTTAAAATAAAACATAGATTATTTCTTGACACTTCCTTAACACTATCATCACATCATGTACCTTTACCTTGACCTATGAATAACATTTCAAAAACATGGGATGAGCATAAAAATCTTAGTAAGGTATATAAAAGTAAGAAATAAAAACATTAGTCCATGTATGAAATCATACTTTACATGTAAAACATAAACATTTTAACATACCTCATAAAATCATGAATAAATCATAGAAATCATAAAACATAAAGGTAACTTGAGGCATTCTTAACATTCGTACGAAGGGAGTAACCCTCATAGTTACGTTTGGAATACCCTTCACAGTATATTCCATAAATCTCTTCAGAGAAACCATATCGTTTAACCCCTTCACATTACCCAATGCATTGGAGAGCTATATCGAGCTCACCCGCCATTATTTTATCACAGAACCACCCATCTTCATAACAATCCCCAAGAACCATAACATAATCGTATCACATAAAACATGCATAAAGGAAACATAACATTTCCACTTTTCAATAAAAAGATATCAATACAACACATTGATATAAAAACATTATGAAAACCATTTTCAATACCAAAATAAAATAAAAGTAAAACATTGTATTTATTTTTCATTTTTAAAAAAAATTATTGCTTGTAGAGGAAGCCGAAACTAAAATAATGGTCACGGCGGCGGAGATGTCGTTGTCGCCGCATACGTACGACAAAAAAAACATTCCCTTTTTTCGTTCAGAAAATGCTTCATATAAAAATATTCCTTTTGAATAAACATAAAATTCAAAGGGGATTATACACCGTATAAACGAAGGTTGTGTATAAAACATAATATGCCTCAATGAAAGGAGATTGAGACGAAGTCCCTTACCTCGTATCTGAATTGACTCGATCGTTCTTTAATCTCCTGAATATTAAACATGGGTTAATTTCTACTTTCTTAAGAACCCTTTTCAAGTTCATTATTCCTTTTATATCACTTATTACCATGTCGTGAACACTATATAATTATTTAAGTTAATAACCATCATTTTAACGATCATTGGTACTTAAGTCAAAAATAAACACTTTATAATTACAAGTTGTTCATGTATCCATTATAGCCATAGTTATATTCATGATGTAGATATCATATAAATAAAAAATATCATGTATATACATGAATCTATAATATTACATAACATTTAGAGGTAAGAAATAAAATGCACCGTTCATGGAGATGGTAAGCTGTACGTACGCATGAACGCTAATTTCATTTCTATTTCATATTTTATGGAATGGAATCATAATGATATAAAGTTATATTATAATTCCACTATAATATCATATATAATATATTTAACTCCATCCTTTATACGTAACACATATGACATTAACGAATCAAATCACTTTGAGGGGGCGGTAGTCCGCACTTCCTAAAATGAAGATATCACATTTACCCATAATGGAAACCATAAAGGTATTCCAAAAATGAAAAATACAGAAGCTTAAAAAAACATAAACATATTATATATCATATATAAATATATTGTCATCTTAATGGCCACATTTAAAGGTGTAAGATGAATATTGAACAATCATCGTTTCGTGAGGCAGAAATTCTCGATCGACGGAAATAGTATGCTCATTAACCATTAGATGAAGGTGTGTGTAATTTTAGCTCTAATAATTCTAATAAAAACATACTAGTATTTTGAAGATACTGGTTTTGTTATAAAATAAATGAGTAATAAAATTTTAGGGGGTTGGAGAAGAAAAATAAAAAAAACATTAGAGAAGACTTTACCTTTAAATCGGGTAACTCTTCTTGGTTTGATACAAAATGGTTTCTTGAAGAGCCTAATTCCTAATGTAAGGCTTCTAGGATGAATAGAGGGATGTGTAGGGATAAAATGAGAAGGTCTTGTCCGATCCAAAGTCTTGAGAAGTGTGGTTAAGGAGGTAGAGGTGGGGGCCTTTTATAAGAGGAGCGGAAGGGCACTATTGGAACGGTATTAAATGTTACTTTATTTTCAAAGGAGTTTCGGATTTTAAAGGTCCCACATTGATGTATTTCGAGGATAAGGTGATAAGGGTTCGAAATATACTCATCCAATAGGCCTTTTACAAGTGTATTTCTTTTATTGTACATTATCATTTCATTTTATTTAAATCGTTAATTAATGAGGTAGTCGTTGCATCATCATGATGTCATATATAATTTAATTTATTTAATGTCTAAAAATTATAATAAAAACACTATGATGTAGGAAATATTTTCCACTTTCCAATGAATATTTATAGTCCAATAGATCATTTATTTAGACAAAATTAAAAATGTTTTACTCAGGTGATACATTTATTGTTATATTTAACTTTCTTTAAAAATAAAATGATAAAAAGTCATTATCACACAAAAGTGAAACCGTGGGGTCCCCATGTTTGGAACAAGGCATACCATGGTCTCCCATGACACAACCAGTGGCATTAGGACACATTTCAGGGTCATTTGTTATTAATATGATATTATATTATTATCCTTAACTACCTGATTACTAATTAATCAAGATAATTAAAGATAATTACCGTCATTACTATTCATAATGTCCAAAAACAAGAGTCTTGAATATATAATTAAGACCTTATGATTAAAAATATTTAATCTATTTAACCAAATTCCAAACACATAAATTGAAATAATTAATTTAAAAATAATATTTGTTGTCAAATCAAATAGCGGGTTTTTTAGAAACAAAATTTATGAAAAGTTTGGCACTTGTTTATGCCCAATTCCAAAGTGAAATTAATTATAATTACCAAAATCGGATTAAATGGTAAAAACATATTCTAATTACAATTTAATAATAATTAAAAATATAATCTAACCATATAATTATATTATATGAAAAAGCAGTTTTGATGCAAAATGCAGTATTTTTCATTATTCATTAAAAAATGAACATTGTCAGAAAAATACCAAAAAATTATACAAGGTAAATTTCAATGTCCCATTCATAAAGAATATGTTTATTTTGACAATTAGTGCTTAAAAAATTGTCAAAATTTTGATTTCAAAATTATTTTCCATCAAAAGGCAGTAAAACAATCTTTTAAAAATATTAGTGTATTCCATGCTTAAGATTGGATTTATTCTCCTTTGAAGACTCTAAAACACAATCTAAATCATAAATAGACATAGATAAAAATTTCTTATTATTAATTACATACTTGGGATGTAACATTTACCCCTTTTATTGATAACTCAAATTCTGAAATATATTTATTTTGTTTCCATATTTAATTATTAATCTTTTCTATTATATACAGACATACTTTTACTAGAATTTATATTTAATTAGATACTTTAGGTTATGGCCTAATGTGTTTAACTCATACCCTACGCAGGTCATCAAGGGTACTAGAGAATATTTTAGAGTAGTTAAGGATAAATGAAAATTACCTTTGTCATATAGATGCGACTGAATTCTAGGATTGATCAAGGATGAGGGAAGTAGTTATTATGTATTGATCTAAATTTTGGATTTTCATAAATTTATTATTTTTTGGTTTTCCATTACCGTATTTCGCTACAATGACAGAACATGTTATTATTGTATTTTTTGTGTGTACATTTCAATTTTTGGTATATAGTTATATGATGCATGGTTGTTATTTGTAATTGGTCATTATTACATCAGTTATTATTTATTTATCATTATTATTGTTTATTATAACTCCTATTGTGACCATACTATGATAAAGCATGCACGGTTTCCCCACGTTCATCATTATAACCATTCTTCTAGTTAAAAGCCTAAGGAATAAAGGGAGGCATGCTCTGGGCCATGTGAAGAACCGTATAGAGGAATTTTTTTAGTCCCTCCCGTGATTGGATTTTGAAAAGTTGTATTTCAGGGTATCTTTTCTGTTAATATACTATTTGGGAAAGATAGAAATGAGACTAGGATTTGTTGATCCCCCATAATTAGATCACCAATGACAATTATAAACCCATATGAGGGGGAAAACCAATGACTCATGATGTGGGATAGCTATTATTAATGATTTATTATAGAATTTGGATGTTCTTTCACCTTAGGCAAATCACTTATTCTGTGATTGTTATTATAATATTATATTTTACCAATGATATGGTATTGTACGAGGTTGTGTGTGAATGAATCATTTCTAGGACTCAATAAATTTAGGTGGCGTGAAAAATGCAAGGCACACAGAGAAGAGGATGGTATGGTTGGTCTGTGGGTGGTAAAATAATTATTATCTTTTATTTTCAATTTTAAGGCGATGGAATAAAATGAAAATTTTTTAAATGGACAGAAAGATTATTAAGATGATGTAGAATAAAAAAAATTACTTGGGAGTATGTTGTAGTTATTAAAAAATGATATTATGTTATTAAGAAGATAAAATGGTGTCAAACATAATAATTAAAAAATATGGATGTATTTTTACCTAGATTTATACATGTCCTATGATAAGGATGATTGTGGTTAGTGATAATGTTTTGGTTTCCACTAATTAGAATGGTTGGTGTGGAATATTTTATTTATATATTATTGTGAACCCGCTATTGTGTGACTATAGAAACGATATGTTATATTCTCTGAATTTAAGTTTTTAATTATTAATAGATTCTTACTTGATAATGGTTTCTATTAGAGAAACAATACTACAATACTAAGGATGACCCTTTGTAATTTAGTCAATATTAAACCCTAGTTACTTGTGATAGGGTGGAATATAAGTTCTCTTATAATTTCAAATGATTCATTAGTTTATTTAAATAGATAGAGTATGATAGACCATGTATGTTAAAAAAATACTAAGGATATCATGTTTTATCACCCTATTACATTTGTTGGAGAGGTTAGTCTTGACCAAGTTGAGTTATTGATTGAGTATATCACAATTATTCTATATCACATGGATACTCTTATGGTGACATTTATGTTTTATGCATACATTATGAGAAAAATATATATTCACTAGTGGGATATTTGATTCCAAACATAATATATAAAGATAATGACATAGAATGATTTCTAATAATTATTTGAAGTGATTTTCAATATTGATACACCGAGGAAGGATAGATCTATAGAGTTCATGTGTCAGAAAAATGAGAATATTTTTGTGTTCAATCATTCTAGCCACATAACTGACATTCTGTGTTTGGTAGGGGATAATAAATATAGGGAGAAATTTATCCTGATTAGGCGTAGATGTGAGTTCAAGTAAAATATGAGTATCTTCTGGTTGAGGATGTTTTAGGTGGTGGTAAATAAAGCTCTCATTTATAAGGGGAATTTGAAGGATACATTGACTGGTAGATATGGATGATAAAATGTGAAATCTTTGGTGTGTGCTATGATAGTTATATGCAGAGTTGTGAAAATATTTACAAAGACAGTGGTGGGAAGAGAAGAAAGAGAATTAGATCAAAATTTTTGGCAAGTGTTTATGTTTTTTGAAATAAATGAGGCAATCTTGATCTCATGTGAGGTTAGTATAATGACCCAATATATTATGAAACATTTTATTAAAATAAATTTAATTTCTTCTTTATATTTCATTTTATTGAGCATCGAGTTTCAACAGAACATGAAGTACTCTTTAGTATAATTTTTTAATATATTTTTTTAACCTATAAAATGAAATGGTGGTTATGAATATGAATCCATAAATTGAGAAAATATATGTTTAACACTTGAATAAGAAATAAATTCATTGTAGAAAAAAAATTAATTAAAAATTAATGTAAAAGAATATGTTTTTTTAAAAAAATATTTTGTTGAAATATATTATTATGTCTATAAAAATGTTTTATCCCATGAAATTAAATAAAAAAAATTTGGTAAATTATTTGAATGAAATTTATATATTTTATATATTTAATAAGAAATTTGTCATTCACTATTTAATATTCTAGGAATGAGATATGAATGAATCTAAATTTTCACATAAAAATGTAATTTTTCTAAAAAAACCATTTTCTTGACATTTTAAAAATAACGTTAAAATTAAAATTATAAAAATTTAGAAACATTATTTTTAATAATAATTATTATTTTTGAAATCCTCATTTTTATATTATCATGTCATGAGCTTTTTAGAATCTTCTAAATAGAGAAATGTTTCTTTGAATAGTAAAATAACTATTTGTTATTAAAAAAATGCCATTCCCATTAAAACAAATCAAGAAAAATTTCATCTTAATATGGTGTAAAAAGAAAATTATATCAATTATATATCTATTAATCCAATTTAGGTAATTTTTTTCAATTATATCTATTAGATCTATTCATATGGTCTCCACAATTAATTTTAAAATGACATTGTTTCCACAAAAACCCATGTGGGACGGTTTATTTTTAGGAAGGGGAGACCACATGGTTGGATCACTACATAGAAAACCATATAATGAATCAATTTGAATCATTATAGATTAGTAATTTTCGATTCAATCCACTGTTCAAAATGATTTATTCCTTGATTTTCACACCCATTTGTTCTCCAATAGTAAAGGGTGAAAACAAAACACTCTCAACTTCTCCATGGGAGTTCCTACTTCAATACATGGAATATTGTGGTTCTATTTAGTGATAATTGATGACTTGGGTAGGTCTGTTACTCCATTTCATCCCATTTTATATAAATTGAACAACATAGTTGATTCTCTTCTTCTAATGATCATTAACCCTATTTGTGTGGATTTATTCACATTATTGTATAAGGTCATTTTTTATTAAATCAAGGAACATGGTTTGATGAGTGGTTACCTAAAATATAAAATAATTTGGTAAATAATCGTTCTCATACGGTCTTGATTTTATCATTGAGTATGTGGTTGTGGAAATGAACTACATTTTTTCATTTTTGCATCAATGACATGGAAATGTTATTTGGGACTTTTAATTTTTGTGTGGGACCCATAATAAACACGATAAATTCTATAGATCATTTATATATGAGTCCAATTTCTACCCATGGAGTATCCCAATACCTTGAAAATGGTGAAATGTGTTGTTAAATTAATAATCATAGGGATTTTGATATTAAACTGGCCGTAATTGCAATTTGGAATGATATAATTAGTTAAAGGAATATTTGGATTAACATTGTGAGTAAATGTTTCATTAATGATAATGATAGTTAATTATTACTGAATAAAATTGGATGTTCAAATTATAAAAGGGTTTGGGAACATTTATTTTTTGACTTTAACGAATAAGTGTTATATATATATAATTATACCAATGATGATGAGCATATTAGACAATTGGAATATGTGAATTTTATAATGGGTGAACCCCTATAGAAAGGGTCATGTATGTTGGACCATGATAATTTTTGAACGGTTAATTGGTTATATATTTTTGACAAGTTGGATCCAACTCATGGTTAAGGACGATAGATATAGCACTCTAAATCCAAGACATAGGATGTTTAGGTAGCAACATGAGATTTTAAAAGAAAAATAATAGTGTTTGATAGCTTAAATGGAATGAAAAACTGTACTTGGATGAGGATGTACCTATTCAAAACATTAAGATATATTACTTTTTAAATAAATTTTATCACGTTTAAATTTTTAGGTACCCCAATGCCTGGTTTTTTTATATTTGATAGTGTTTTCAATACGCAACATTGAACATAAATGACATTGGATATATATTATCATTATATCCTATATGAGAAAATAGAATGTATGAATGTTATTAACTACATAATTTAGTTCATATAATTATTTCCTATAAAATATTAATTATTGATAAATTTTTAGTAAATAGTGAATCAATCATTGTGAATGTAATTTTCTTCCTTAATAATATGTTTTCAACATAAATGAGTCTTATTAGATTGCCTAAAAATATATTATAGAATGGTTTTTTAGAAATTATTGAAATTTTATTTAATAAAAAAAATATATATTTGTAATTTTAATGTAATAATTTACTTTGGGATAATTGTTTAGAAAGATATTGATGTTTTCGTAAATATTGAAAAATATGGATTTTCATAAAAATGCCATTTACTTTTAATAAACGCTGTAATTTGAAATAATATTATGTTTCGTGTATGATTTATAGTAAAATTATAATAATTTATTTATATTTATTCTAGTTAATGACATTTGAATAATCAATATACTTTATTTTAGTATATATATTTTTATGGGTTAAAAATGGTATTTCTCTAAAGAAGGTTTTAATATACTAAATGAGTCTGCATTTTAATTAATTACAATATCCTCTAAGGAGGAATTATTTAACTAAAATTTATAAATCATATATACTACTACAATACATTTTTTTTATTTTATAAAAACACATTGAGGGTAATTGAGAACAATCGTTTGTGTAAAAAACCCTAAACAGATCAGACATGATGCCACACCAAAGACCAGACCCACTTAAAAGGTAAAACCAAAAAAAATTAACCAGAAGGAAAACCAAACAAGAAATTCTAACTAGGCCTAACCTATCCAAAAAAACCATCAAAACAAATAATTTATTGACATCTCTTACTACCCTATATTGCGTTAAGCCATCACACACGTCACCCTTTATCAGGATGCATCCCCACCACCACATCTAAGACCTCCCATCATAACCCCATACCACACCGGGGACTAGAACAAAAAAAAGTACCATGAAGGCCTAAGGACAAGAAATGGAAGGAGGAAACTGCATCTCCACCAACACTATGAACCTCTGTTGGGACCAGTCACAAACTATGTCACACCAGGCTAGCCACAAACCACACCCCACAACCTCCCGATTTAGTAACACCATCATCAGAATCACCAACACCATCACATATCTCCCAATCATACTTTGAACCTGACCATCATGGATTCATGACCAAAGGGTGATGGAAAATGATAAAAGGAGATTTGGAAAGTTATAGTTCCATATATAGGAGGAACCCAGAAAACCACCGGGGTAAAGAGGGAATCCACTATTATTCACGCATCTAAACCTGATGAAACCACCATCAAATCAAAACAGTGAAACTACAACATGCAAGTGAAAAACTGAAATACATCTTCCGCATTCCCTAATAATTCTCGCGGTCACCCTCAGTGACCTCCTAGTGACATGGAAGGAAGACAATGAAATTTTTCTAGAGAAGAAGAGAAGAGGGAGACCATGGAGAGATAGGTCGAAGCCGTCATGGTAGCGATAGTGGAGACCATCACCTATTTGTTGGAGGAGGTTCAATATAGAGCTCTAGATCCGTGAGAACATGGATTGATTAACTCCCACACACCCTCACTGTGTGGCCCAACCCTTGAATACGTGCAGCACAGGAATGGAAGGGAGGGAAGGGGAAGATTGTGAGAAACCCTACCTTCCGAGTCTTTGTCCACTACGGGCTCATCCCGTATATATTTAATATATCAATAAATATTAGTTTACATTTATACAATGATTGTTTTGAGCATAAATTTAATTAAAATTCAAATTTTTCTTGAAGAAAATACACATCTAAAAAATTCACATTATAATCGCATATATGGTATTTATTATAAATTTAATGGTTTTAACCATTATAATCTTTAACAAAAAATTATTTTTTAAATCATAACATCAAAATTATTTTAGGTTTATTTTTTTAGAATTTTTAGAAAAGGATGAATTTTAGAAGAATATTGTAAAATACCACATTTAGTTCAAACATTTCTTATTAAATTAGATTATTTATAATTTTAAATTATCTTTTAACATATTTATAATGTTAAATTAGTAAAAATATATATCTAGTAATCCAATGTAGTTAATTTTAATCAATTTCATATTTTTATTAGGTAAAAAACATTATAAACATTAGAATAATTTCGCATCTAAAACCATATTATTCATTACATATTTGAGGCTAATATTAAATTAATATTCTCCAATTCCATCAATTGAATTTTGAAAAATAGACTCCATACTTTTAATAATAATATGTTTTCTTATCTAATAATTTCAACTTAATCCTTGAGCAAAAATAATGTTGAAAATATTAAAAATTATTTCTTAAAATTACGGTAAAAATGAATTTAATGAAGGGTTAAAATAAAAAGATAATGGTTTAAATGGCCTATTAACTTGTCTAAAATCTAATTTCTATAAATATTTATACATTAAGCCTTATTTTATCAAGAATTTACCTTTTTTGGATCTCTTTTACCAAAAAAAAATGATGGTGCAATTCATTTTAAAAAATATTACAATTATGCCACTCAAATGACTAATAAAAGGACAAAACATATACTCATATCATTACACCTTGAATAAATATCATTTCATCCAAGTATTTTGGGAAAATCCATCTTTGTATAAATTTAGTTGCAAACGTATGGTGGTTACCCAATTAAGATGTAATGTTCTCCAAACTGTTTTTTTCTTTTATCTTTCATCCACCACTTTAAACAAATATAGTATTGTGAATATATAATTGAATTTGTATCTTCAATATATATATATTTAATTTTTTAATGGTATAACATAAATACTTCTTTACTATCATCAAATGGGGTTTTAAATCAATATTCATGTGTTTGATGCACTTCTGCCTCCTGAACACGTGTCATTCATTTTTCTAATATCATCTCTCACTGTTTTGAATGATGATGGAGATAAAGTATATATATAATATTTAGAAAAAATTATACCATTTGAGTCATTATATTATATATACTTATTTTAGTTTACCTTATTCTGGGGATATGTTAACAAGAATCATTTGTATATCAAACAACCGTCTCGCAATGCAATGTGATGTGTTTTCACTGACTCTTTACATAGATCATAATAAAGATAAATTTAATAAATATGCCTGTTACATATGATTTTTTTATGTAATTAATGAAATATTTGTCGTTATAAAATGATAATATATAATTTCATTTCATACATGTTCACTCGTTGATAATGGAAATGGCGTTCATGTACATGCAGATTACCACCTTCACGGAGCATTGAGAATCTCTTTTTTATCACCACCCCACATAGACAATATATATAAGAATGTTGAGAGAAATAATTTTATATTTATTATCTTTTTGTAAATCCGGAATGATAATATATTACATAACTCCTTTAAATAATGATAAATTAAAAATAGTAAAATTACTCATGTGTATGTACAAAATATCACCTCTATGATTGTAATGTACTTCAGATTTCAAAATAATTATTCCTAATTGGTATGAAAATTAAAATTGAAGTATAAATATGAAAATTATGTCATTATTATTCTATATATTATATAACTATGTTATATTAACAATAAAAGGTATCTTTATAACAAACCATGAATAAGAAAATAATGCAATTATCACCTGAAATAATAAAAATAATAAATGGTTGTTAATGAATGGGTGATAAGATATAATAAATGGATCATATATTATATTCTAAATATTAATATGGTTATATAATAATTTAATAATGTGTTTAAAAGAAGTATACATGTGTCTAATGAACATTAAACCCAAAGGATGTTTGTGGTAAGGGGTTTCTAGACTCAATTTCCATTTATTGGGTTAAACTACTAATTTACTAATTATTTCATTATATTATTATGTATGTAATTAGCCTGTATTGTTTTATTTTTTATTTCCAATTTGTAATGTTTATTTTTCTTTTTTGTAAACATAATTAATCAATTAATTAATCAACACATCAATGATATGATCTTGTTAAAAGATTTTGTATCACTTTTCCTTCATTGAGATTTATGTCAGGTTGTGCACCTCTATTTTTTATAAGGTGTATATATAATAATTTTAAGATATAATAACCTGAATTTATTTATTCTTAATATATTTTAGGATTAAAATAATTGTATCTTTTCATGGTGATTACCATTCAATGTTACCAATTTTGTTAGTGTTTTATGTCACAATCCCATTGATTGTTAAGATTTTTTATGATTAAGTATCCAAAGATGAAAAAAAATATTTACTTCTCACAAAATCTCATTATTTTTATTAAATTTTGGATATTCATGACATTTTCACATAATATTAACATCTAACCACTCTTGTTTAATTTAAATATGTGAGAAGATGATTATTGTTTCTTCAAAAATCATCTTTATTTCTCTCTTTAGTTGAAAACAATTTTTCATAACAAACTAGGTTTTCTAAAATGTTTTAAAAAGTGTTTTAGTATTATGAAAAGGATTTAATAATGAATATTTTTCCCAATTTTAGACTTTAAAAGCGTATTTTAAGGATTTCATGGTGATCAAAAATAAATAAGGATTATAAAATAAAATTTGAGACATGAAGCCCTTACAACCTGTGTAAAAATTCTAACAAAAACTCATAAAAGGGAGGGCATATAATTAAAATTAAAATACGATGAATAAATAATAAATCATGAAATTATTAATCAATAATAATTCTACCCAATAAAATAAATATAATTTTTTTTAATTTTAAACTATGTATCAATGAATGGAAATTTATAAAAAAAAACCCCTTACCTTGTTTCATTTCATTATCATGGACACTCTACCATTGTTAGAGATACAATTTTATGCTCATATGTTCCCTTGAAACCAGTTTGAATAGGATTGATATGACATAAAATGATATTAATATTACGGGTAACATTCAATAAAAAATAAAATTATAGTGCATCAGGGAGTAATTCGATGTAGAGGTGTGTGTTTGATAAGGTGTATTTAGTCAATATTAATAAGAAATGAAATGGGAACTCTGGGAAACACCTTTCAAATTTTAATAATACCATGAATATATATTTTTTAAATGTCACCCAAGGTTTAATGTAATTTAATTTTGGGTAATTTTAGGTCTATAATGGTCTGATAAATTCTTTCATCCCATATTCTATTAATTATATTGGTTTTTTAAAATTATGTTTTTACATTTTACTCTTTTAATTTTTAACTAATTATCATGTGTTTAAAAATGTTATTTAATTTTTTATTCAACTTATAATATAACACATATTACCAAATTTGTGATTATTAGAAGTAAATTAATCATATACTTAATTGTTATTAGTGATTAATTATTATAAAAATTAATTTTATATTTTATCAAATAATGTGTATATAAAATGTTTTAACATATAAATGTGGCACTCTGATGCTAGAATCCAAGATTTAGTGCATTATTTTATTAAATTGGCATGTTTAAATGGAAAAAAATCCCATAGTACTGAATAGTTCAGTAGTTTTGGAAAACCATATTACATACATGATGCTCATAATATATTGGGAAAAGAAAATAATGATAGAATAAGAAAAATATCGACATCCTGTATAGCTCATCTATATGCTTTATTAATTTCCCATGGAAAGTAAAAATAATAATGGAGAGTGTAAATTCATAGTATGGGTATGTAAAGCATAATATATAATGAATTAATGAGATAATACATATATGTGGAAATCTAAATAACTAAGTACACATGCCATTTAAATAACTATATTAGGAATGATTAATATGGAATGCTAAATAACATAAAACACATCCCATATAATTAATAAAATGATAATTAAATGAATATATAGATTTTGTCATTTGATATATCATATATAATAACAATAATAACTAAAATATTTATGCAGGAAATACTTAATTTTTGGAAGTCATGTCTAGGGAACATGAAATCAAATACCGTCAAGACATTTCACATGATGGTTAAAATCCACAGGAAGAAACCGATTTATATTTTGCAACAAATTTTTCTCATGAGAACTTGTTGATGAATTGTAGGGATATACCAGGAAAGTCAGTCAGAGGTAGGCCCCTGACTATATATTAAATAAAAGAAAAGTAAAACAAGTACATAGAAGCACAATTACATATCATAGACTTAAAAACCATCATATCCCCCATATGAACCTCCTTCCGTAGTGGCTGTCTCCCATTCCGAGCTTTCATAGTGCTTTAGTATCTTGGAATACTTCCGTCTAAGGTTCAATTTCTCCAAAGATACCAAGTCATGCGGAGATTGTTTGAAAGAGGATCTAGTGGACAGCAGATTTGGAAGATCAGAGTAGTCTTTCCTCATCTTTATTTTTGCTGTGATGTTCACCTCCTATCCAGATTTTCCCTTCCCTTCCTTGACAACCTCACAATAAGAAGGCCTGACCACCACATCGTGATTTTCCTTGTCACTGTCCAAGACGTCCCCCCAATTTCCAGCTACCATGTCATCGTTGAAACCATCCGCTACCCCTAGATCCCATTCATTACATCTGTTACTTTCAATTATAGCCATACATGGAGGCTGCCCTTCCATCACTTGGCTGGCATCCACCGCCTTCACTACATTTCCTGGACTACTCCCTTCATACTTCCCTTCAATCTCCTGTAGAGAATCCACTTCCTCTTCGGATTCCAAGACTTTTAACCGGTTGCAGGTGGCAGCATTACTCCCTGAGGCAGCAGGTTGCGGCTGCATCTTCATCCTCTCACTAATCAGATAATGACTGACATCTATCATTTGCCCACAACCCTCTTCAATCGATGGCATCCCCCCCTCATTCGGATCCGCACAATTGAACCCAACATTGGCAACAATGACAGCAAGCCTGCTATCCTCAGCTTCCATCGAAGGCCCCTGCTTCCCACTGCTCACCTTGTTACTGCCACACCCCATCATAGGGGCAGCCCCCACAAGCATGCCACCTTCTATCGTGCAACGATCAAGATGATACCTTCCATCACTAATGATCCCTGGAGATTCTTGCCTCTTCTCTACAGCCACCTATGTGCATGCTACAATGCCAACAACAGCGCCCCTTCTGTCCCTAGCTCCCTTGGAAATATTCCCCCGATTCAATTCCATATTCAGTCTATTCATCACCACAGACACCATAGGATTTGCAGAATCAACTAGCTTTTCCAAAACAGTTGCAGCATAGGAGCCACGTCCAGATGCATTTCCCACCGGATCATCACCAGCAGACTTCCCCCTCCTGTCAATAGATTTCCCTATCCTTTTCTCCAGACCAAGAGACCTCCTGCTACCATTTCTATCTTGACAGCTACCATCTAAATGACCCATCCAATTACATGTATTGCAATAATCGATCCAAGATTCGTAAACCACTGCCTGCTTCCATCTGAACTCCTGGACTACAAAAATCCAGACCCATTCAACCGGAGGTATTGAGATATCCACCTCCACACAGAGTCGAGGATTTACCGGATGACTCACCGTGGCTGTTCGAGCATCAGAGCACAAGAATCTACCAACCAAGTTCCCAACCAAGTGCATAATCGCTGGGTTTTGGAAAGGTAAAGGCATATGAGGGAAACATACCCAAATCGGGACGGAGGCGGGATCACGACCCATACAGAGATCAAAACTCTATCAAAGGAGCAGAAATTTACACTCGTTGCATCGCCGTGGAGCATTAGCCCATGCCCGAATAAGGACTTCCTCCGAGGCGAAGCATATCATCAAATGACAGCTATCCAAAAGACCAATGACCGCATGATCTTGCAGGTCCCATTTCCCAAAAACAAACCGATCGAAATCATCAACTGATGATCTACGAAAATTAAATCTAGCCACCAGGGTCAGCTCTAGATGACTCGTTGCTTCAGAAAACTCTGACATCAAGATCCGGATGTGAGGATTACCAAGATGTAGATCCGGCACCTTCGGACTCACCGCTATCTCTGGAAACTCCAGGAGATACAGAGGATTGGAGAAAGGAACAAAGGGGTTTCGTGACCTCATCGGCAGCCCCCCCCCCTTCCCACCTCCGGGAAGGGGGCGGGGAAATCATCATCTGGCATCATCTAGGGTTTCATCACCGTTCGGGACGAGCTCTCTTCGGCAGCTCCCTCCCCTCCACCAAACATGTTCAAAACGTGTTGTCGGTTTAGAGGGTATTGAGGTAGCTTTACCCCACCACCTGTCACACGTCCCCAGCTAGGCCCAAGGTGGCCAACCTTGGACTTGGGCTAGTTCCCACGGAGTCGAGGGGACGAGAGGATCACTGGTGTATGGTGCACGTTGCCTTTGCGAGGACTCGAACCTGGAACCTCAACGACAGGACGCCGCCGCTTTGAACCAACTCACCCAGCCCCCAAGGGCATTGTAGGGATATATAATGTATGGTCCCCACTTGTCACTTCTTATCGAATGAAACCCTCATATCGAGTGATAGATTTAATTAATAATCAATATTTCATATCAAATATCTGTATTGAATAATGAATATAGATTTATCAATAATTCCCGAGTGGAGGATGTGTAACAATAAGGGCTATTGATGTTGATGAATGTATATACTATTAAAACATCATTAAAATATTCTTCATGAAAATTATCTTTAAACATTCTAAAGTGTCCCATACCACTTTGAGAAATTTGAATCATAATTACCATGAAGAAATAAAATTAAATAATACATATGATTAACTGAAAATATGGCTATTCGTGACATGACATGTCTAAGGGTATTATAAACATCATATAAAAGAAACAAGGTTCATAACATGATATTAGAAAAAATTTCTTACCTTACACTTCCTTTTTAGATGTAGATAATTTAAAATACTAATTAATGGTTTAAATCATGTTATATATTTATATGAAAGGTATATTCATATTTATGATTTCATATATAACCATATTATATTATTTTACCGCCCTTTATTAAATAATCTATCACGAGTTTGACTATTTGTTTTGCTAATAGTCTATTTTCTTGAGTATATTTTTACATGTTATTTGTTGTTCAAATATCATTGACAATGATTTCATTATATAAATATTGTAAACCGGAATTTAAATATAATAAAAATTCATTATATGTATGTTTATAGTAATCAATAAATTTTTTATATAGTAAAAGTAATGCATTGTACATAGAGATGGTAGGTTGTACTTACGAGTAGACACTACATTCCATTCTTTTACATATTAAAATAATAAGAAGTAAATTATATATATGTATAATATCATTAATATATCATATATAATTCATATGTATCACTTATTTTAATAAAAATTATCCTTTTTATGTTCCATGTATTGTGTGAATGAATTAAATTGCTTTGAGGAGGTGTTAGTGCTCACTTCCACAAACAATGTAATCATATTTAGAAAAATATAAATCAAGGAGTTATCTATTATATAGAAAATAATAAAGTAGTAATACATCAAAAATATAATGAATATCATATAAAAATAGTTTTTCCATCATAATTATAATCCATGATTAGTGGTAAATGAAATAAAACAACATCATTTTGTGTGGAAGTAGTCCTCCATATATAAACATTAAATTCAAAACCCATTTGATGGATGTTTGGTTATGTGTAGGTATAATCACTAAAATAAATACAAAATATGTATATTGATGATGTTGGTGCAATTATATGATAATAAAATAAGATTAAGTGAAAGACTGATGATTGAAATAAAACTAAAGCGATTGTTGAATAACATTACAACATTTTTTGTTAACTCATTTTGGTTTATAAAAAAACACATCGTTGGTTGGATTTATGAATGAAGGATGGATTATTGGATGACGGTATGGATGTTTTATGATTATTTGGGAAGGATATTAGAAAATTATAAATCTCAATGTGGTGTGTGGAATTGAGGGAGGTGGTTCCCTTTTATTATTTAGGCGTACAACACTTTTGGAAACCCTCAAAATAATAAAACATAATAAGGCTATTGTAAACCCAAATTCATACATGTTGCCTAAAAATGAATATTTTGAGGCGTTTTAGACAATATTTTATCTCTTTTGGGATTATTTAATATTTTTTATGTTTCAAATAATTTAATAATATACTAATTCAATAAAATATCTTTCTTGTAAAATTTGATACTATTCATTTAATGTGACATCAAATACATCATGAAAAAGTGTGAATTCAAATATAATTATTTCATAAATCTATATTACATCATATAGATATATAAAATAAATTATAAACATTTATTGGTCCCAAATATATCAAAATTAATACTTTTAAAATCAATTATTTCATTTTTCTAATAATTAAATAAATAATTTTTATCATTGGAGAAGAATTTAAGGTAATAATATAATTTTTAAAAATTAAACATAAAATTATATAATTAAATTAATTTCAATGATATCAATATTGAAATTTTTATCCTTCAAATCATGATTCTTCACTATGTGAACTCATAAAATATATTAAATACAAAGAGAATAAAATTTTGTAAATATCTTTGATATAAATAATATATAATTTTTGTTCATTGAAAATTATCCCTTAAACAACAAAAATCTAATATTAACGTGATAAGGGTTGACTAATATTTCTACAATAAAATTTTGACAAGATCATGTCATACTTGTATGATTATATGTTGTCTTTAACCCTTTGTTAAATCCTTTAACTCATACCGTGACAACATGGATTTTTAGTCATTAAGGGATAATATAGTGAATATACAATTTTAAACGAACCATAAATAAATCATATCTGAAATTTTAATCTTTATCCTAATCATTTGGATTGAATTTTTTTATAAATTTTATATCATTTAATAAAATAGTATTTATTTTAAAATATCATTAATTTAATTTTTAACACTATTATTTTCTTGACTTCTTAAAAAATATTAATTCACAATATAAATTTTGACAAACCATTAATATATCCCTAATATGTCTTGGTCATGAAGAAAATTCATGTATGAAATTTATTACAATTACTAAACTATCAAATTAAAGAATCACTATAAATTATATAACATTTAATATATCAAATTTTATTTTTTTTAATATTTTTAATAACATTTGTTTGATATTTCTATTAATTAAACAATTACTAGATCATCAACGACCAAGACATTAATTAAATTATTTATTCCCTATAAATTTATCATAAATTATCTTGATGAATATAATCATTTTTTATTTGAAAATACTATTTATAGTAGAAGATATCTTAATAATTATCATATATAAAAAATGTAATACTTTTTAAAAACATAAGTGTGACATATTGGTCTTCCCTAAGAATAAAATACTAAAAAATCTGAAATACATCACAGTGGCTCCAAGGGGCCATAAAATTGTCCCGAGGAGGATTTTGGTTTAAAAAAACTAATCCAAAAAAATTAGGTCATCTCTTAGGGAAGATTTATAATATTTATAGTATTATTTTTACTTTTAATTACTCGATTTACGCATAATCGTGATAATTAAAAAATATTAATGGTACTATTTTTATGAAAAAAAAGGAATAAAATTACATATTATGGACCCCCTAATTTAAAATATTTAATCCATTTTTGACATTTTAAAACAAATAATTTGTAGTAATTAATTTAAAATTAATCCCCATGATGGAATGAGAAAACAATTTTTAAAAGTGAAATCATTCAGAAGATTGAAATGTTTTAATATCCTTAATAAATGTGATATTGATTCCAATGACCTATATTATATTAAATGATATAATATTGATAGTTTTTAATTTAAAAAAAATTAAAATATAATTTAATTGTATAAATTATTTATACGACACAAAGTTTTCAATTAAAATGTAATATTTTTTCACTATTCGTCAAAATATGAAAATTATCATAAAAATAAGAAAAATTTGGCCAATTTATATTTTTATATTTCTATTTAAAAGTATAATTTTATTTTTTAAAATATAATATATAAAAGTGTTAAAAATTAGATTTACAATATGTCCCCATTAAAAGGCGGTGTAAGTGTCTTTAGAAAAATGTCTTTTTATACGTAGAATTGGGTTTGTTCTTATTTTATTACTATTAAATATATTTAATGAATGTAAAAAATATTATATTGTATATATATTACATTTATTTTATTTTCTAACTTTTATTATAGTAATATATTAAGTTAAAATGATTTTGTGTGCCCAAAAATAGTTCTTTATAAAAACATTTCTTACATTTTCTGTCGGTTCCTATATTTATTTATAATGAATTTTTAACCAATCAATTCAAACATGTATTTTCATAAACAAGTAAACAATATTCATATCCACAATGTTAATGGATAGGTTATATCTTATTATGTTATATAATAATATTTTAATAATATATTTGTATTTGGTAAAACACATCTTAGCGTGTAACACAAGCCGACTAATTTTTGGGTGTAGCGTAATATTAAAATGATTTATCATATAAAAAATCTATAATTAAAATTAAACTTATTAAAAATGAAAAGTCTATAAAATTTTTGGGTCTTAAATTATCCCTACCATAAAAAATTGTGTCCCTACAATTTCCACATGATCTTTGTAGTAAATACCTTTATATTTGAAAATAAAATATTATTGAAACCCCCACATTGTAAACATAGTTAATAAAAAAACTTCATAATAATAAGGAAAATGAAAAGCAATGGCTGCCACAAACAGGGAATTTTAAATGGAGAAAATTAGTGAAAATATGTATATAGAAGAGAAATATAACTATCATGTTTTAATGGAGAATGATAGAGAACGTGGTCAGGAGAATGTCTACCATAAGAAGATTGTAAATCTATTATGGGTTCAACTAGACATTTATTTATTAGTATGAAAATTAAAAAAAACAACATTTTTTTCGATAATAGTTTTTTTAGAGTTAAGGAATTCACTTAAATCCAATACTATGAAAATAAGGAAACATACATGCTTGGCATGTAGAGTTTTATCCTTTAATCAATTTCCACAACAAAATCACCTTTTCATTAAATGATGAGTTTTATAGTTCAATTATTTTTCATGCATGAATAGTATGAATGAATTTATATAGATAAAAAAATCCATAAAAGTATAACTATATATTTATCCTATATTTATACGTTTACCAAAAAACATAATGGATATGATAAGATAATATATTTTTCAAAAAATAATAAAACATTATATGATTAAAGACAAATTTAATCTAAAAAATTCAACAGTAATACCCAAATTTTAAAACATATATTAGGTTATTGTAATAAAATTTATATTCCCCAAACCCTATCATTGGAAAAATCTAGTGTTTTGGAGTGTTGGTAGCTGTCAGTGGCTCATTTGAAGAGTTTTTGAAAATTTCCATCTTTTATGTCGGTATGTCAGTGTGTCAGGATGTCAGCGCATTGGAATGTTAGTGCATCCGCATGTTTGTGCATCAGTGAGTCATAGGGTGTTGAAATTGTGGAGTCGAGGGTATTAATCTCAGTGATTGAAGTGTTGTTAGCATCATAGAGTCGAGGGAATCAATGTGGGTATCTCACCCGTTGGTAGCTCAGCATTAGTGGCTCAACGTCGAGGGTCACATAAATATCTCACTCATCATTAGCACACTCATTGGTAGCCTAGCTTAAGTGGCTCCACGTCGGTAGGTCAGGGCGTCGGTAGGTTAAGGAGTCAACTGGTTTTGGGTCGGTAGGTCGTGGTGTTGGTAGCTCAGCATCGGTGACTCACCCATTAGTTACTCATTTTTAGTTTTCAATGTTTTCTCATGCTCTCCCCTATTACATGATTCTATATATCTAATGTCAATTTATTAACTTCCATCTTTCCATTGGTCTATCTCCACCATTTCTGAGTGGAATTATTAAATTTCAATTACTTCCAACATGTAAAATCATCAAGCCATGTGGTCAAACCACGATCCAACTTTAATGTACTTCAAAATGGTCTCCTAGATTATAGGATCTGGCCTCTTCTTAATAAGAGACCATTTCTTACTTCTTCCTTTTATTTTCTATTGGTGCACCTGGTGACTTCCTCCCATTATGAGTCTTGTGTCCTTGCAGGAGCCCTTCTCGCTCAGACTTGGAGTTCTTCCTACAAGTCTCACCATCACCTATTTTAGTCACAAGAAGGAACATCGATCCTTGATCATCCAATTAGGGATTTAATTTTTCTTCTCTTAAATGGTGAATATATTGGGGTGGGTATATTAATGGATGATTGGGAGGAACCATTACATACTCATCATAAAACAAGAATTAAACTGATATTTAATATGATCAAAATATTTCTCTCACAAATAAAATAATGGGAATTATGTGGATTAATGTTGGACACCTATTTTATTTTGTAATCATTTTCTCATGTATGGTTGTTGTGGTTGAATGACTTCTAAAAATCATGGCCTTTGGTGATCTTTTCTAGTGGACTAGAGGTGATCTTTTTCATTGGAATGATTTCGTGTATATATGTAACATGAAATCTGATTAATCATGTATACCTAGTTAAATAAATAGATTCCATAGGATCAAAAAAGTTATATGATCACCCTAATTATATTAAATTTTAAATTAATAAACCCTTTTCGATTAAATTTGAATAAGGTTGGTTTGATGGTTGTGCTTATGTGTGGTGTGTTCTTCTTTCTATTATATGGGATTGGTATGTGGGGTGGTACATGGACTGTTGGCATCTCAGTCTAAGTGATTGATTGATTGCGGAATGGATGAACATGTATATAGTTTGACTATCCTTTGTGTTTTGGTGTCTCCATGTGAGATATTTTTTGATTGTGTAATGGAAGGACTTAGAGGTAGCTGAACTACCTTTATATGTTGTAGTGGTCGTGAAGCAACACCGAGCAGTGGGACTGCAATGTGGTTGTGGACTCGTAATGTAGTGGGACTGCATTGGGGTTTTTTTGGGATGTGGGGTTACAGGGTTGTGTTGTGAGATATGAAATGGTCTATATCACTTTGATGAATGATAGTTGGTAGGTGTTAGATGGGGGTGTTTAGTGGGACAACAAGGCTTGTTTTGTGTTGTTATGAAATGAGACTGCTATTTGGATTTTGTTTGTTTCATGGTATGGTTACAATTGTGAGTTTCCTATTAGTGTTGGAATAATTTAATGTGAACCATCTCAAATTAATAAATTGAAACTAAAAAATAAGGGGGATGGATTTATGATATGGAAGTGGTTGTTGTGCGGATGAGCATGTAGGTGTAGAAGAAAATGTGGTGATGGAGTGTGATTGATGTCTATTCATGTGAATACCATACTATGAGGTTGAGTGTTTGATTACATAAATATATATATTTTAGTTCTTTGTGACTTCTTTACACACTCCACACTTGTTAGCTATATGTGCCGAAAACCTCTATTTAAGGGGGGTGGGTCTATTTCCTTACATTCTAATTAGAGTCTGGATGGATGGTTACAAATTATTTCCCATGCACCCACTTCTGAATCATGTTGCTCTGACATATTTGGGTAGGCTGTAATGGATTGAGGCATACCATAGTCTAAGATTCTTTGGTAAATGGATTGTTTTGGACATGGGGATCATGTTTTATTTAGTCTAGGTATGTTTTTTTAATTATATTTGTGATTGAGGCCCATGTGTCTTTTGGCATGGTGTGTTATTATTGTGGCCCATGTGTCTATAGGCATGGTTGTGTATGGTTTGAGGCCATGGTGTGTGAGAGAAGGTTGCAGTAGTGGGACTGTGTGTTGTAATATTAGTAGCGTCAAGAATTTAGATTGTTAGGAATTAAAAGTTAACCATTGGAAAAGCGGTGTGGGTTTCCCCAATCTCGATATGCTTATACAATTACATTATTTGATATGTGTTACATGGGTGGGCATTCATTGGTGAGGGTGGATAGGTTTGTATTCCTTGGTAGGTGAATGAGGTTCCACACTTTTCTTAGAGGGTATTTGTTATGTTCCCCCACTTGTGCACATGTAGCTTTAGTATTCCCTACTGATTATACTCATATGCTCACCCTATGTATTTTAAAATGCTATCTGTTTTATAAGAGGATTTTGGGGACCATGATAGACCTTACTTGCTCTAGTTTTTGGATAGTTGTTGTGGCTTCTTAGTTTATTTTTATTGGTACATTATTATGGTGTTTTTTCTAACTTTGTATCAGCCATACTTTTGAACATGCATGTGGGAATGGATTCTTTGATTTACTATTCCCATTTTTCCTTGGGTTTGATAGGATTTACCATATTATCTTCTGATATTGTTCTATAAAATAAGTGTAGTTCCTTTAATTTTTGTGAGATTCTATACCATGTGTTCTAGTTTCCACTATAGGCCCTACTGAAGGCAAGAGTTAATGGTCATTATATATCCTTCATCTTGAGGAAGGAAGGGTAGGGTAGTTTTCCATCCCTTCCATCACCTTGAAAAAGGATGTTCATGATAGAATGGTATCATAGGTGATGGTTGATATATAGGATGGATTTTGGGATAAGGCATAGTGAGGATTTCATGTGATGGTTGGGAAATATTGTTAGGCAATCATGGTGCATGTAATAAGCCAGGGAAGAATGGCTAGTACACCTGATTTTAGGGGCCACAGTGATCCGATGCAAGAAATCTTGAACTAATGAACCACCAACTTAGGCTATGTCAATTGTAGGGTAATGACCCTTAGAAAGGTACAAGCATCATAACGAATTCTTTTATTGTGTGTCTTGGGTGTTTTGGAGTTAAAATAAATAAAATGTTAAAACATAATTTAATAGTAAATTTGCACACTAATCGTGTTTAGGTGTTTCTTTTTTTCTTTTTCAGTTAGGGCACCCGGAGGTCGTCCACATGTGGTATGTTTAATCCAGGACATTCTAGTTGATCTAGTTGATTAGTGGAGGGAAGATCAAGAGTAGTAGGAAGAGCAGTTTCATAAGAACCTTTGTGCATCTAGCTGCAAACCATATGAAAGTATGAAGGATGTGTCTTGTACATGGTGTAAGAAAGCTGGATCGAGGAGATGGTGATATCTTTTAGCTAGATCTAGGCTCTAGCAGAGTACTGGGTTCCTCTGGCAGTGAGAAATATGAAAGGATAGGTGTGTTAGTGGTGGAATCTTTAGATCTGGAAGATGAAGGAAACTGAGGATTCATAGACTGACATTGATGATGAGTTTCAGGAGTAATTCCTTTCATCCAAGATGATTACTGAAAATTTGAAAGAGCTTCTCCCCCATCAGGAATGGATTATGTCAGTAAGGGAGATGGGGACCATGTTTTGGGGTCTCTTTCATTTTCCTCTGGATCTCTTTCTGGATGAGGTGTCAGTGGAAGGATGCTTGGAGGAGGAACATTGAACTTCTCTTTTGTACATCATTACTCCCTTCACTGTACCAATGTACCTAGAAGTTCATAAGATGTCTGAAGTAGTGAAGAAGATGCACACACTAGGATGCTTTCCGTGAGAGGGGAGACAATAGAGTTTGTCAATGGGAAGGGGTGTTAGTAGTATGTCTCTGACATCAGGGCAATCCAGGTTTCCTCCAGTGGGGAGAAGGCCTTAGTAATTCCAGTTCCGATCTGCTGGACATTTCCATACCTCCACAGTCCGAAGACCAAGGTTATTTATCTGTGTTATGCTTTTGTGTCATCGGAATCAATGCCTTGTCCAAGTGTAGTACTATGGGGGTGGGAAGGTTCGTCTCCCACCTTAGTAGCATGAGTTCCCAGCCATTCCTTTCCAGTATCAGGGGCAGTATGCTCCAACTACACCTAGGGCTGATGGTGGAAAAGGAATCCGACCAACAGATGCTCCTTTGGGACCTCGACTAGGTCATGGTCAGATAGATAGTAAATATTTTAGGGGTAGAGGGGTTGGGAATGTACTTTTGCACGCAGAAGAGGTAGTAGTTCCAATTTGGATAGAAGTTGTTCGAGGTATGATCAGTCTGTTTTGGAATATTCCATTTTAATTGTATGATTCAGTTTATTCCCACTCCTTTGTTGTACCCAGTCAAGTCCATCTGTTGGGTCTATATTTAGAGATACTTTCCATCCCCCTGGTGTTGAGAATGCCATTTTGAGGTCAGACTGGCATGTTTGAGGATTTTAGATAAGGTATACTAATGTTGGGGCCACGTAAGTCTAGTGGTGATCTCTTTCTGCTAAAGATGCATCTATACAATGTCATCCAAGGCATCGACTGGTTGTTTTCTAAGAACACCATTATCAACTTCATTCAGAGAAGGGTTGTGTTCTCAAATATAGGCAGCCAATATGTAGCTTTTTTTGGCTAGGAGTGATTCCATGAGGGCTGTCGACATGTGGAACCCATTCCATCTTTTTTATCCGAGTTGTCAGTAGAATCAGCAGACTATGTGATGGTGGACATTCCGTGGATTGTCAGTGTGTTCCTAGACTTCTTCCCCAAAGAGTTTGTGACTCGACCCTTCAATGTGATATTCAGTTTGGGATTAACTTACAACTTGGTTCCCATTCGATTTCGATGGCTCCCTATTAGAAGGTTCCATTTGAGTTGCGGGAGTTGCGTATTGAGGATGATGACCCGATGAAGAATGGTTTAATATGACCAAGTGGGTCTCCATGGGTGCTCCAGTCTTGTTTATAAAGAAGTAAGATGTTGGTCTCATGTTGTTCATAGACCACCGGAGAATGAATCATGTGACTTTCAAGAAACATTATCCCCTCCTGAGGATCAAAAACTTTTATGAATAGTTGAATGGATCAGGTTGGATATCTAAGATCGACCTGGGGCATGGATATCACTTGTTGAGGGTGAAATCCTGATGTCTACATTTAGGTGCAAGTATGGGAAACATGAGTTCTTGGTCATGACATCCGGTGTTACAAACACACATGTAGTATTCACGAGGCTCATGAAATCTATTTTCCCAAAGTACCTGGACTAGTTTATTTTCGTGTTCATCGAGAACATCCTAATCCCCTCATGTTTGGAGGAGGATCATTCTAAGCATATAAAGAAAAATATGGAAGTCCTATAACACCACCATCTCTTTGGGATTTTGTGCATGAGCATGTTTTGGACACGAGAGGTGGACATCCATGGATATGTGGTGTCCTAGTGGGGTATAGAAGTGGACTCTTAGAAGGTTGAAGTGGTTTTTTCTTGTGATGCACCAATGAATGTGGTAGAATATCATATTTTATTGGGTCTGGATGCTTACTACCACATGTTCATAGCCAAATTTTCTTGTGTTGTGGCTCCATTGACACCTTCAACCTGAAATGAACAGGCTTTCGTATGGAGTGAGCAGTTCCATGTATGAATAAGATAACTCATGTGAAATCTGGTCAGTGCCCCAGTTCTTAGGCTCCCATAAGAATAAGTTACGTTCGATGTGTTTTGTGATGCTTCCAGTCTAGGATTGGGGTGTGTTCTGATACACTAGAGTGGATTGATATCTTATGAGTCTAGGTAGTTACGTCCTCAAAAATGTAACTATTCCTCCCCTGATTTGAAACATACAGTGGTTGTGTTCACAGTGATGTCTGGGCGGCATTACCTCATCAAGGAACACTTCGTGGTATTCACTGATCAAAAGATCTTGAGTAAAATCTTCTCTAAGTGAAACCTGAACTTGAAGTAGTGGAGGAGGATGGATTTTTTTCAGGTTAATGCCTTTGAAATAACCTAATCTTCTGGAAAGGGGAATGTTTTGGCCTATGGAATGATCAGGATTTCATATAAGGCTATAGCTTGGGAGTACGTAGATTCTTGGAAGGAATGGAGGATTTGGATTCCTTATATTTAGGCATGAGAGTGGATGACGATATCTGATTTCTATTCTAGATTGAATTGTTGTATTCCTTGTTAGAGGATGTGGGGGATTATTAGTGGTGAGACTCATAGGCTAATGTGATGTAGGATAACATTTTCCATGGTGATGCTCCAGAGGGATGGTCAGAGGACAGTCAGAATCATATGATGTTCAATGGGGAGATGTTTTTCCTAGTTGTGATGCATGAGGTATTTGTTGGTGTGTTCGATAACACACCCATGGCGGTACATCTAGGAGTCAGCAAGATGTACCAGGGTTAGGCATGTTAGTTTTGGTGGATCGGAATGAAGAATAAAGTGTCAGACGTTTTCGCAAGGTGCCTAGTGAGTTAGTAGGGGAAGGATGAACATCGTGTTCCCAGTGGTCTGTTGTATCCCATAGAATATCCTAACTAAATGTGGTATGAAATCTCTATGGATTTCATCATATAACTACCAAGGTATGAGAGAGGTTATGATTTCTAATAACTATTGGTTGATCTAATGATGAATTCAGATAACTTATTAGTGGTTAAGGAGATGATTGCATTGTAAGCCTTAATATAGTGGTTTGTGGGTGAAGTGGTACGATAACATGGTGTTCCAAGATCGATCATTTCAGATTGGGATACACACTTTACATCATGATTCTGGAAGGGATTACAATATGATTCTGGAACTTAGCTATTACATATCATTTCATTACACCCTCATAAGGATGGGAAGATAGAGAGGAGGATCCAAATGTTGGAGGTCAAGCTATGGGCATGTGTCTTGGACATCATAGGATTGTGGGTATGGACCATTCCATTTGTAGAGTTTTTCTACAATAATAGAAATCAATATACCATTTACATGGAACTATTCGATTCCTTGTATGAATGACCATGTCATTCACCCATTTGTTGGATAGAGGTTGGAGAGGAAAGTGTTCATGGCATAGAGGAGGTGCAGAAAATGACCGAGAAGGTTCATCATATGATTGAAATGATGAAGGATGATTCGGACCATAATAATTCATATAACTATCATAGGAGGATACCATTTGAGTTACTAGTAGGGTTACATGTGTTCTTGAAGGTCTCCCCACAAAGTGGACAAAGGAAATTTGGCAGGGGAGTTAGATTTCTCCCATGTTCATTGATACCTTCTAGGTGTTGGGATGAGTCGACATGGTGGCATATCAGCTAGTGTTATCACTATGGTTAGAGACGATCCACAATGTCTTTCATGTCTCATAGCTCCATCAGTATCTATATGATGGCTCCCACATCCTAGAATAGGTAGATTTGGATATTGAGGAAGTTATTACATTTGTGGAGTGACAGGTGAGAATCGAGGATCGAAAGGAGAAGGTGCTTCGGGGAAGGACCATTCCTCTGGTTTCTGTGTTATGTATGCATGGTGGCCTCAAAGAGAGTACATTGGAACAAGAGGCACATATTAATTCCCAATACCCCATAACAATTGTAAATTTTTATCATGTGTTTTCTATGTGTCTTGATTTTGATGTAATGTTTGACCTCAGTTGGTGTATGATAGGTTTTTTACCAATTCTCTAATTTTGTGTGAATAGTCCTAACACAATGGATTAGAGAACCTAATACCTATTCAAGACACATTAATGTGGATGTGATTAAACCTGTGTGGGAAATTTAGTGCCTCCAAAAGAATATAGTATCTTTATAGAGATGAAGTAACTTTCTAATACACGTGTCTTGATTGTGTGACTTTTTTTGTTTGTGTGGTTACTTGAGGGAGTGGAGCAGTGCTGTTTCTATAGTTTTTTAGGAGATATATGTCTATTAGGTGTCCATGGATGCTGAATTTTTTTTCTCTAGCTTTAGAATAACATAAGGTGGTTTACTCTATAGAGGTATCTTAAAGGATGGTTATTCAGTCCTCTTTTTCATCTAGTTTAGTTTTGAAAATATCAGGGATGAGAATAGATTGAGAGGTATATGATGTAATAATACATATTTTTCCTAGGACTTTTCATTTGAAAAATCCAGTGTTGGGGTGTCTTGAGAGCTTTTGGTGGCTCATTTGAAGAGTTTTCTATATTTCCATCTTTTCCATCTACATGTCAGTGCATCGACAGGTTAGTGTGTCAACATGTTAGTGTGTCCTCATATAAGTGCATCGGTGAATCAAGGGGAATATTCATTGATGAGTTGAGTGTTTTAGCATCGGTGAGTCAAGGGGTGTCAGCATTGGTGAGTTGAGGGCTTCAGTGTCTGTATCTCACCAGTCAGTTGCTCAGCGATGGTGGCTCAATGTCGATAAGTCGCATTAGTATCTAACTTGTTAGTATCACACCCGTCGGTATCTCACCCATCAATAGCTCATCAGTTTGTATCTCTATGTTTGTGGCTCCTTGTTGGTAGGTTAGGGGATCAATACCTCTGGTAAACATTTTTTCGAGTCGTCGGTAGGATGTTGGGTCGGTAGTCCGTGGCTTCGGTAGCTCAGCATCAGTGACCCACCCATCGATGTATCATTTATAGGTTTTCCTAGTTTTTTCAGTTTCACAACTATTACATGATTTACTATTTTTAATGTTCATTTATTAACTCACAATAAAATTATAGTCTATCTCCACTATTTATAGAAGGGAATGATTAAATCTCAAATAATTCCAACGTGGAAAACCATCGTGCCGTGTGGTCAAACCACGATCTAACTATTATGTACTTCGAAATGGTGTCCCTGATTTTAGGATATTGACACTTCTAAAGCCGAGATCCTCTCTTCATTATTCAGTTTTTTTTCTCTTGGTTCCCCTGGATACTTCCTCCCAAGATGAATCGTGCACCCATGCTATAACCCTTCCCACTCATCCTTGGAGTTCTTCCAACAAGTTGGGTCATGCCATCTTCTTGGTTCAACAAGGACCTTCAATCCTTGATCATCCAGGTAGGTTTTTTCTTTTTCTTCTCATTAATTGTGCATAATATGGGGTGGGTATAATAATTGTTTATTATAATAATGGGTTGATACAATTATTAAAATAGTAATAAAGTATGGTTTTCTATGATCATAAGATAAATAATAAAAATAACATAATGGGCAGTGTGTGGTTTGATGTTAGTATCTTGTTTTATTTTGTAATATTTGATTCTTTGATTTTGGTTTTTATATATGCCTACTAAAAATCATGGTCATTGGTGGTCTTAGATTGTGCACTAGTGTTGATCTTTTTCATTATGACATTTTGATCTACAAATGCAACAGAAATCTGATTAATAACTTATGCCAAGTTAAATATAGAGATTCCTCATGATGTAACCTATTCACTGATCACCCCATTAATATTAAAATTGAAATAAAAAACCCTTGTTGATTAAATTTGAATATTCTTGGTTTGATGGTTGTGGTTATGTGTTGTGTGTTCAGGTCTGAGTTCTATGGGCTTGGTATGTGGGGTGGTATAGGTGGGTGTGTTGGTGTCTCAATCTGAGAGATTGACTGACTATAGAATAGATAAACATGTAATGTAACGCCATGATGTTTTACGAGAATGATTATTTTAAACTTTAATGATGTCTTGTGTTGTACGCTACACCATAAATAGCTGGTTCTATACCCAAAAATGTACTAGCGTGTAGTATACGCAAACACTATTCTTGGATTGTGTTGCACGCAAGAGTGACCTTCCTCGATAGCTAGTGTTGTACGCAATACTGAATTTCACTAAACAATGATATATTGTCATAATATTATTATGAACTAGATGTTATGAATAGTAGTAAATAAATTTTAAATTTTATGACATTGTAATTCAACTTACACATTTTATAGAACATTGTTTGAGAACTAAAAAAATTCATGTAAAATAAGTATTTTTGAAAAAATGGAGTTTTGCCGCCTTTTGATGGCACACCCACATTAAATTTAGTTTTTTACATGTTTATAAGTTCAATTCAGGAAAATAAAATTCTTCTTTTGAATCAGGATATAAAAATTTACTTTCTATAAATTTTCGATATTTTTCTGATAAGTTTCTTAGTTTGAATGAATAGTAAAAATACGCAAAATTTTAATTAAAAACATATTTTTTTCATAGAGATAATTTATATGGTTAAATTATAATATTGTATGGTTTTAAAGTATAAATAGAATACATTTTTACCATTTTATATATTGAAATTCATTAGCATTAATTTTACACTGAATTCATAAGTAAAAACATTTCAATCCTTTGAAACATTTTAACTTTTAAAACACATTTTCTCAATAGTGGGATTAATTTTAAATTAAATAGTGAAACTTTTGTGTTTTGAATTTGGAAAAATGGATTCCATATTTGGAATCAGTAGGTCCAAATTATTTTAATATGCTACTTTTTATATTTAGGAATTTTGAATAGTAACTATGGTAAATTTTATTTACCATAGTTAATGTTAAATCGTGTAATTAAGGATAAATATAATAATATAAAATTAAGCTAAAACTTGTATTAATATAATTGTATGACTATATTTTTCCCTAAATCATACTTGAGTCGAAAGGGGATCTAATGGAACCCACTTTTATTTGATTAAGACCATTTATTTATTTTAATTAAAGGAATGTGAAATATGTCTCACTCAAACATAAATAATTAGATTATTTCTAATATAAGTTTATATAGAATATAAACAGGATTTTAAATACTCATTCAAAATCTAAAATGTTTTTATTTATCATGGTAATTTATTACAAATTTTTATGAAATATTTAACTACCTTAATATCTTATACTTTATTGATGTAGAAATTTTTTATTTAGTGAAAACTCAATAATATAGTTTTTATTAAAATAACAATACCTATCAAAATGACCAAAAACATGACCAAAAATTATTTTTAGTGTATATATATACCTTAAAAATCCAAGGGTTTATTTCTGGACAATTTAGAGCCTTATAAAATTGATTAGGACATTTATATTATTTTATTTTAAATGATGTCAAAGCTGTCACCTTCATAATTTAATAAATATATAAATTTAAATGATGTGATTTTAAAATTTTAAATTCTAGTAAAAATATTATTATGAAAGTTATTAATTTTATCTTCATCATAAGATTTTATTTTTAATTTTTATACAACAAATAAGTACATTAAATAATTATACAAAAATGTTTTATTTATTATATTATTAAGAGATATACCAAATAAATGGTTTTAAAAATATTAAAATAAATAATATTAACAAATTAATGTTCCCCATGATTTTTTTGATGCATATGACATGTTATAAATATATTATATATTTTGGTTCGAACATATATTCTGTGTTGTTTTTATTTAAATTCAAATAATGAATAGTGTGAAAATTGCACTATTGATATTTTATAAAAATAACATATTATTAAATTATTCAAAAATCACTAAAATATTAGAAAACTAAAAATTGAAAATTATATGTTCTACATGGTTATAAATTATCCAATTATGGGAAATTTAAAACATTTAAGTATGTACTTATAACAATTTTAAATTTAGAATTTCATTACCATAAATAAAATTAAATAGATTAAATAATGATAAATCAAGATGATAAGGTTTAAAATAAACATAAAACATGTCTAAATATTATTTGATGATGATATTACAACCATATCTCATCTCATCTTAGAATGGAGTCATTTTTGGAGGTTTTAAAGTAGGGTTTCAATTTATTATTAATTAATATTCTTAAGGTTTCCAAAAGTGCCCCTCTCCTCTCCTATATAATGGATCCTCCTTCCCACTCTTATTAAGTAAATTTTGAGACATCATGATCGGCCAAACATTGCCCATTTATCTTCTAAACATCTCTAGTTATATCATATAGGTTCTTTTCTTCTCAAAAGACCAACTATATTTCCCTAAGAGGATGTTTAAAAGAGGCACGTCGAGGAAGAGGTAATCTCTTCTACAAATTATTTCAAGTTTCTCTCTTCTTAAACATCCTCTTATTTATTTGTTTCACAATAAAGTAATAACATCAGTATCACTTATATACTGATATGTTATTATAAATTTGAAACAACCCTATTTCACCTTCTATCCATCCTACGAAAAACAAAATCACCGCGTGTGCGTACATACGGAATATCGTCTCCACGTCGTGGTGTAATATGTTTTTCCACCATCACCTTACTTGCATGGGTATAATGGTGTAAAGAATATCTATATACGTTTATTATAACATTATAATTATTCTGAGACATTATATCATAAACTCCAATTCCATTCAACAATTATGGGAACGATATCATCGCACGTGCGTACGTACGGATTACCGTCTCCATGACGCCATGAGATTCATTCTCAATGTTAACCATTCAATAATGATTATAAAGTATATATAATAAATAATCATGAAATATATGCTATAATAATGATACTGGATTTTTGTACATATATGTTTCATTTACTTAATTCCATTGGATTCAATAAGGAAATGAATATAGCATTCATGCGTACGTACGGCCTACCGTCTCCATGAACGGTGTATTTCATTCCATTTATTGATTTACCATATATATATATATATATGATGAATATATATGTTATATATAAATCATATTTTACATTCTTAAATTAAGTAAATCAGGATATAAGTGATAATATCAAGAACAACAAGTTCAAACAGATATGATAAATGGAACGATTTTACCCAAAATGCTGCTTTAACATGGAATTGACAGAAGAATGGGTGATATAAAGTCATAAGTGAATCATATATGATATCATAAATATTATTATGGTTCTGTTACAAGTTAATAATATGTTTCAAACCACTATATAAGATTTTCAGACACGTATGAAAGAAATTGGACCTAAGGTAAGAGATAATTATTCCAATCTCATTCTTATCCAGGGTTGTTTATTCATAAGTATTTATTGGGTTTATTGTTATCATTCATGTCCATGTTTTATAAAGACGTTTTCATGTATGTTTAATGTCCTTTTTACCCAGTTTTGACTTTTACCACATATTATGGAAAGAATCTTTCTTTTGTTTAACATACAGTGAAATTTTTTACATTTCTTGAAAAAGTACAAGGAGAATGTTTTTTTAAATTATACGGAATGAATGGATTTTTATGATTTTATAAAACATTATTTCCATTAATATTCCATTCCAATTTTTCATGTTTATTTTTAATTAACATTATTTAGTTTAAAATTGTATGACATGTTAAGAATGGAAAAATGTTTTTTAACTAGAAAGGATATTTTCCTCAAGAATGGATTTCACGTGTTTTATCAAAATTATTTTCCATTTATGATAATATAGGGTTATGTTACTATCCCTATTTTTACATTTATTTGATTATTTTATGATGGAATTATTTTTATGAAGTCCTTTTATCTTATATGGATTATGTTATGATGGAATGATTTTTAAGAATCCCAATTTTATTACATGGGTTATGCTACGATGTATGATTTATGATTTTTTGGCACACATGAGAATGGTTTCATTATGAGATGGGTGGGGACTATATCTCCCTTCAATTCATTGGGTAAAGATTTATATCTCATGAGATAGTCATGGCAGAAATGTTAAGTTAATCCGGTTCAGTGATACATGATTGGAATGAGGAGTGAACTCTATTCAGTAAGGGACTTTGTCCACTAAGATGATCTTGGAAACAATGCCTTGGATACTATAGAAATCATATCATGTGATTAATGGTTTGCCACAATTACATGATTAATTTTACTTTATGATCAATGCCTTCTGTACTGCCATGATTTATTTCTCAATATTTTGATGTTTAAACTTTATGTTCATGTTTTTTTAGTTTCAAATGTATATGATTTGTTTATTTTCTCCATGCTTACCATTACTGTGCATTTGAGCTCACCCATTATATGTTTTCTTTTTCCTAGGATTTAAAGAAAGTTTTTAGGTAAGAAAACAAAAAGGGGAACATCTTTATGGGAGTTTTTGAAGATATTTTCACCTTGATTAGATGATTATGTTCCGAGTTTCCAAAGACACTAAACTATTTTGTTCCTTGACTTTTGGTTCTTGTTATTTATTAATTATTCTTCAAAAGTAATTAATGTCCATGTACGTCAAACCTGGGTCTCTATAGTTGGTATCAGAGGCAAACGAGGTAGGAATGAATCTGATCATTTGTAACTCCCACTTGTGAGCGTTGGGCGAAGCATGGATCTCCGCCCAATGGGCTTCATGAGGAAATGTCTGCCACTGGGGATGGTGGTATGTCACACCTAGGGGGTGGAGCTACCCATGGAATGCTATGATAGGTATCAATTCTAGTCCACTAGAAATAATTCCAGACCGCTACGGTTGGTATTAGAGCGAAGGTTTAGTTAACTTTTCGAAACTAGGATAAGAAAACATTATTGAGATCCCTAGAAGATATTTCTAGGGTATGTCTAGGGATACACCTAAGGATTAGTATAACTATAGGTTATAGTCCTAGAATTATGTTGAAGACCATGATTAACCATGGGTAATCCTAGGGTGTGATTGATTAAATAATTTTTGATAAGTTATACATCCCATAAGTGACTTTTTATGAGTATGTGGTTCCTTGTTATTTCAATTGTTTCTTAGAACATGGTTTTATGTTTTAGTCAATGGAGGGAACCAGAATAAATTCGGTCAACAATGAAACCAATGGAAAAATTGGTGACTATGAGATACAAAATTTCTTAATTCCACGAAAGAATGATTTTGTGATAATGGGGAATCAGTCATCGCGATATATGATTAACAAGGTGAACATTAGTGGTATTTATAATTCATAAAATAAGAGGAAGATGGAATTTTATGCGTGTTCTCATGGTGAGGATCATAGAGAAAGGAAGATTGAGATTTCTAAAGAAGGGAAGTGGAACGTTGAAGAATACATCAAATGGATGGGAAGATGTAATCTGTGTGGGGAGAAGGGTCATAGAGTGACAAACTGTTATGGAGTTCAATGTCTTATCTGTGGAGAACATGGGAATTACCCAAATCAATTCCCTGGCCTAAAATGTTACTTCTAAAGCAAGTAAGGAATTATTCCAAGAAAATCTTTGAAAAGGATGGATTGAAGTGTTTATGTATTGGTATTCAATAATAATGTTTATGGGGTAATTTTATGGTATATTGGAATATCTATGAATTGGTACATTTTTCTTTTCCATAATAATATGGTACCAGTATCCATGAAAAGTGATTGAAATATTTTTGGAAAGTAGATGAAATGGCCATAATGAAAGGAGAAGAAGAAAATAATATGTTTGATAGTATTCATGAGCTCATGATTGAGATGAGGAAAAATTGATATCATGGATTGAGTATATAGAATTTTTGGGATTTTGGTATGTGGAAAGAGTTAACTTTTAATAGCATTCATGTTTTCACTATGGTTCTATGGTAATACATGTTTTATAAGAATACATTATTAAGGTAATCACATGTTTTGAATGTGACCGACATGATATTTCTTGGGATATATGAGGGATAAATGATGGTATTTACATGCTTGTTATATGAACTTTTTAGTATTCATTCTCTCTATACTATGAGTTTGGAAAGAAGTATTTTGGATAAGTCTTAAGGTTGGAATGGATTATGCTGAACATCAGATTGTATAGTTTAAGGATAGACCTTTTTTCGAATTTATTTTTGGAATGTTATAATTGTATAGTTTAAGAAAATGGATAACCTACAGAACGGGCGACAACCCATCACGTCAGACAAGGCTGTGGAAATCAAACCCACAACCAAACTGTGACAGGACTTTATCTACAACCACTAGCCTAAAGGAAGTCCCTGGTTAGTAGAAACTAGTTTTATATTATTAAGTGGTATGATAGATGAAGTATAAGTCCATTTTTGAATCCATATAGGATTAATCTCACCATAAGATGGACTTATGTGTATAACTTTTTCTAACCTTATGTTTGAAAAATTTAGAATGACCTGTCATTCTATTGAATGATCTACTAACACTTCACGGAAGAAAAATTAAACTTCATTTCTTTAAGAGATGAAGTGAAAATTGTTCAAGGGACAAACAATAGTGAGATTGTACCAAAATCAAGTAAGTATTTCTTTGAATTCAAAAATTATTCAACTTTAGGGATATGATCTTGAAAACCAAAACTTTTGTTCTAGTACCATCATATTCGATGAATTAGATGGTACCATAGATCATCACAAATTTATGGATTTGTGATTGTTGGACTTTTCATAGTCGTGTTCTCTACCACTCTCCATCGGAACTTGATGGTTAGATTTCTCTTCCATATCCATATTTCAACCTATGTTCTCTTATGTGGAATGTAACATACCAAGTAAGTAATGAATAATAGATATAGTTATCTATGTCTATTTATGAATTAGATAGTGTTTTAGAGGATTAATATGAGAATAAATCCAATCTTAAGCATGGAATACACTAATATTTTTAAAAGATTGTTTTACTGCCTTTTGATTGAAAACCATTTTTAAATAAAACATTTGACAATTTTATAAGCTCTATTTGTCAAAATAAAATTATTATTTTTTATTGGGACATTGAAATTTACATTGGTCAATTTTTTGGTATTTTTCTGACAATGTTCTTTTTTTAATGAATAGTGAAAAATACTGCATTTTACATCAAAACTGCTTTTTCATCTAATTTAATTATATGGTTATATTATCTTTTTAATTTCTGTTAAAGTTTAATTTGAATATATTTTTACCATTTAATACAATTGGGGTCATTAGGATTAATTTCACTTTGTAATTGGGCATAAACTAATACCAAACTTTTCATAGATATTGTTTCAAAAAAACCCACTATTTGTTTTGACAATGGGAATTATTTTTTAAATTAATTAATGCAATTTCTGTGTTTGGAATTTGGTAAAATGTATTACATATTTGTAATCAGAAGTTCCAAATTATGTAATCAATACTCTTTTGTTTTTGGACATTATGAATAGTAACAACGGTAATTATCTTTAATTATCTTGATTAATTAGTAATCGGGTAGTTAAGGATAATAAAATAATATCATAATAATAACAAATGACCCCAAGATGTGTCCTAATTCTACTGGTTGTCTCATGGCCGACCATGGGATTCATTTTTCCAAACATGGGGACCCCATGGAATCACGTTTGTGTGAAAGTGACTTTTTATGTTTTTATTTTTAAAGAAAGTTAAATATAATAAAGAATGTATCACCTGAGTAAACAATTTCTAATTTTGTCTAAATAAATGACATATTGGACTATAAATAGTCATTGTAAAGATAAAAGGATTTCCTACATCATAGTATTTTTTTATAATTAATATACTTTAGATAAATTTAATTATTTATGACATCATGATGATGCAACGATTACCTCATTATTTAACGATTTAAATAAAATGAAAAGATAATGTAAAATATAAGACTTACACATGTCAAAAACCTAATGAATGAGTATATTTAGAACCCATATCACTTTATCCTCAATATACATCAATTTGGGAACTCTAAAATCTGAAACTCATTGGAAAATAAAGTAACATTTTATACATTTTCAAGTGTTCCCCTGCTCTCCTCTTATAAAAGGCTCCCACCTCTACCTCCTTACCCACACCTCTCAAGCCTTTGGATCGCCCAATCTCTGATCATTTTGTCTCTCCACATCCCTCTCCGCATCCTAGAAGTCTTACCTTAGGCAGGATGCTCTTCAAAAACCCTTTTGGTTCAAACCAAAGGGAGTTACCCGGTTTTAAGGTAATGTCTTCTCTTGTGTTCTTTTGTTTTATTTTGCTTCTCCAACCCCCTAAACTATTTTTATTCATTTCTTTTGTAACAACTATAGTATATTAAATGTACTAGGGTGTTGTTATAAGAAGTATTCGAGCTACACTTACACACACCAACATCTAATGGTTAAGGAACATACTGTTTCTGTGGATGGTGAATTTCTGCCTCACGAAACGACGATTGTTCAATATTCTTTTATCACCATCAAAGGTGGCCATTAAGATGTCACTATATTTATAAATGATATATAATATGTTTTTTTTTCTTTAATCTTCTGTATTTTTCATTTATGGCATACCTTTATGGTTTCCATTATAGTTAAACACGATATCTTCATTTTAGGAAGTGCGGACTACCGCCCCTGCAAAGTGGTTTGATTCGTTAATACCATATGTGGTACGTATAAAGGATAGATTTAATTATATTATATATGATACCATACAATAATTATAATAATATTATGTACATTATTTTTTAATTCCATTAAATAAGAAATAGAAATGGAAGTAGCGTTCATGCATACGTACGGCTTACCGTCTCCGTGAACAGTGCATTTCATTTCTTACCTCTAAATGTTATGTAATATTATAAATTCATGTATATAATGGATATATATGATATATATGATATCTACATAATGAATATAATTACGGATATAATATATATTTTACCACATGAACAAACATGTAATTATAAAGAGTTTATTTTTGACTCAAGTCGCAATGATCGAAAAAACGACCATTATTAACATAAATAATTACATAGTTTTCATGAAATGGTAATAAGTGATATAAAAGGAATAATGAACTTGAAAAAGGATCTTAAACAAGTATAAATTAACTCAAGTTTATTATTCAGTAGGTTAATGAACGATCGAGTCAAGTCGGACATGAGGTAAGGGAATCCGTCTCAATCTCCTTTCATTGAGTCATATTTCATTTTATAAACAACATTCTTTTATACGGTGTATAAAACCCTTTGAGTTTTACGATTATTCAAAAGGAATATTTTTATACTAAGCGTTTACTAAATGAAAATAGGGAATGTTTTTTTGTCGTACGTATGTGGTGACAATGACTTCTCCGCCGCCGTGACCATTATTTGAGTTTCGGCTTCCTCTACAAGCCATAAATTTTTTTGAATGAAAAATAAATACCATGTTTTACTTTGGTATTGAAAATGGTTTTCATAATGTTTTTACATCAATGTGTTGTATTGATATATTGTGATTGAAAGGTGGAAATGTTATGTTTCCTTTATGCATGTTTTATGTGATATGATTTTGTTATGGTTCTTGGGAATTATTATGAAGATGGGTGGTTCCGTGATAAACTAAGGATGGGTGAGCCCGATATAGCTCTCCAATACATTGGGTAATGCAAAGGAGTTAAATGTTAAGGTTTCTCCAAATACATTTAGGGAATATGATGTGATGGGTATTCCAAACGTAACCAAGAGGGTTGCTCCCTACGTAAGAATGTTATGAATGCCTCAAGTTACCTTTATGTCTTATGATTTCCTTGATTTACTCAGGATTTGATGAGGCATGTTAAAGTGCTTATGTTTTATGGGTAAAGTATGATTTCATTCTTATGTATATATGAACTCATGTTTCCTTTCCAAATTTTTATAACCCTTACAGAGCTTTTTATGATCATCCCATGTTTTTGAAATGTTTTTCACAGGTCAAGGAAATGGTACATGATATGATGATAGTGTCAAGTAAGTGTCAAGAAAGAATCCATGTTTTATTTTAAATATGTTTCTGTTGATGGAAAAATGAATACTATCTTTTATGTAACCACTTTGTTTAAATGTGGAATGTAATGAAAGTTCTATTATCTAATTCTCTAAAACTCTTAACCTAAAAAGATCCTCAATGTGTAATCTTGTAATAACTCAAGATTAAGTAAGGTTTATGGCAGGGGCCTTATAGTTAGTATCAAATGTCGGTTTAGACAACTTTAGGAGTTAGAAAATTTTTAAATTATAAATTAATTTATGGTATGATTGAAATGATATAGCATTTAATGATTTCCATGTTTCTTCGCCTATGATATTTCTGTGTTAAGGATGGTTTTTCATAGAGGAAATAGAGAATATTTTCTAGGAAGGAATACAGAGGGAAATGACCTTTCAAATCAGCATCCCGAGATGGTCAGAATCAGAATTGAGCAGTTTACTGCACTGATGGCTCAGTTGAATCAGGTGATAAATGGTGGTTGTGTTTATTTATGATATTTTGATGTTTTCTAAAAGTACAGAGGAGTGTGAAAGTCATTTAAGGGTTATCTTGAAAACCTTAAAAAAAGAAACTATATGGAAAATTTAGCAAGCGTGAGTTTTGGTTACAACAAATTTCATTCCTTGGTCAAATTGTTTCTAAATATGGGATAAATGTTGATCATTCAAAAGCAATGGTTGTTGAAGAATGGCCAAGACCCAAAAATGTAACTGAGATTCATATTTTCCTTGGTTTGGCAGGCTATTATCGAATGTTTGTTAGAAATTTTTCATGGTTATCTAGTCTAATGATTAAGCTAACTCTAAAGGGTGTTAAGTTTATCTCGACAAAATAATGTGATGATTTTTTTCAGGAATTGAAAAGAATTTTAGTGAATGCTGTAGTTTTGGAACTACCTTCTAGGAATTCTAAGTTTTTTATCTATAATGATTCTTCATTGAAAGGACTTGGTTGTATCCTAATGTAGAATAATCAGTTAATTTCTTATGCTTCACATCGGTTGAAAACTCATGAGGTAAATTTACCTACACATGATTTGGAATTAGCTGCTGTTGTTTTCGCTTTAAAAATTTGGAGGCATCATTTGTATGGAGTAAAGTGTGAAATATATACCGATCAAAAAAGTTTAAAGTATATATTCACTCAGAAATAATTGAACATGAGATAGAAGAGATGGCTAGAATTAATCAAGGATTATGATTGTATAATTCATTACCATTCGGGAAATGCAAATAAAGTGGCTGATGCTTTGAGTCGAAAAAGTAATTCTTCATTAACAATGTTGTGTTTGGAACGTGATCCATTGGTTAAGGATTTGATGAACTTTGGAATAGAAGTTGTTGGTGCAGGAATTTCTTCTATTTTGTTTCAGGTATCAGTGAGATCATCTCTATCAGACAGAATCAAGCAAGCATAGAAGTAAGACAGTGAGTTGTAGAAAAAGGTAGAGCTGGTTCAGAAGGGTAAGTTTCCTGAATTAAACATTGATAATGATTCGGTTTTGAGATTTAGGAAGAGATTGTGTGTGCCTTGTGATTCACAGTTGAATAGAGAGTTGTTATGTGAAGCTCATAGTTCTTCATTATCAGTTCATCCAGGAAGTACTAAGATGTATAGAGATCTTCGGGAGTATTACTGGTGGGAAGGAATGAAAAGGGATATTGCTGATTTTACTGTGAAGTGTTTGACTTATCAACAGGTAAAAGCAGAGCGATAGTTATCAAAAGGGATGCTTCAACCTTTACTAGTACCAGAGTGGAAATGGGAGAATATATCCATGGACTTCGTTGTGGGATTGCCGAAGACATCTCGATGTAATAATGCAACATGGGTTATTGTTGATCTTTTGACTAAATCTGCTCATTTCCTTTCTATACGAGATACTTTTTCCCTATATCAACTTTCTTGTTTGTATCTTAAAGAGATTGTCAGGTTAAATGGAGTTCCCCTCTCTATTGTATATAATCATGATCCCAGGTTTACTTCTAACTTTGGGAAAGGCCTTCAGTAGTCGTTGGGTAGTGAATTAAATTTTAGTACAGCTTTTTATCCTCAATTAGATGGGCAGTCAGAATGAACAATTCAGACTATGGAATATATGCTACGTTCTTGTGCGATGGATTATCAGGAAAGTTGGGACCAACATCTTTCTTTGGTTGAGTTTTCTTATAATAACAGTTTTCATTCCAGCATACAGATGGAACTATTTGAGGCGTTATATGGGAAGCGGTGTCGAACTCCAGCTTTTTGAAATAAAGTGGGTGAAAGGAAGCTGATGGGACCAGAATTGGACGAAGAGATGGCAGAAAAAGTTCAGTTGATTTAGAAATAGATGAGAATAGCTGAGGGCAGAGAGAAAAGTTATGCGGAAAACAGGAAGAAGGATCTCTCTTTTGAGGTAGGTGATCATGTTTTTCATAAAGTATCACCGTGGAAAAATGTGATACGATTTTATAAGAAAGGAATGATGAGTGCAAGGTTCATTGGACCATATGAAATTTGGGAGAGAGTTGGATCAGTTGCATATAGAGTGGATTTACCTCGGAGTTTATCTCAGTTACACAATGTTTTTCATGTTTCAATGTTAAGGAAGTACATGCGAGATCCATCTCATGTTTTGAGTCCAGAGGTAGTTCAGCTAGAAGAGAATCTATCTTATGAGGAATAGTCGGTCTAGATTATTTTCCCTAGGGAGAAAGTGTTGCGTAATATGGTGATTCATCAGGTAATGTTTTTGTGGAAAAACCAAATGATTAAAGAGGCATCATGGGAATCTGAAAATGCAATGTGGGCTAAATACCCCCACTTATTCGATAAGTAAATAAATTGTAGGGATGCAATTTTCTAAAGGATGGAAGTATGTAACATCCCAATTAAGTAATTAATAATAGATATAGTTATCTATGTATATTTATGAATTAGATAGTGTTTTAGAGGCTTAAAATTATTATAAATCCAATCTTAAGCATGGAATACAATAATATTTTTCAAAGATTGTTTTATTGCCTATTGATGGAAAACCATTTTTAAATAAAACTTTTGACAATTTTATAAGCTCAATTGGTCAAAATAAACTTATTATTTTTTATTGGGACATTTAAATTTACCTTGGATAATTTTTTGTTATTTTTCTGACAATGTTCTTTTTTTAATGAATAGTGAAAAATACTGCATTTGACATCAAAACTGCTTTTTCATCTAACTTGATTATATTGTTAGATTATCTTTTTAATTCGCATTAAAGTTTAATTTGAATATATTTTTACCATTTAATCCAATGGTGTTAATTATTATTAATTTTACTTTGGAATTGGGCATAAACTAATGCCAAACTTTTCATAGATATTGTTTCAAAAAAAACCTCTATTTGTTTTGACAACAGGAATTAATTTTTAAATTAATTATTGCAATTTCAGTGTTTGGAATTTGGTAAAATGGATTATATATTTGGAATCTTAAGGTCCAAATTATGTAATCATGACTCTTGTTTATGGACATTATGAATAGTAACGATGGTAATTATCTATAATTATCTTGATTAATTACTAATCGGGTAGTTAAGGATAATAAAATAACATCATAATAATAACAAATGACCCCAACATGTGTCCTAATGCTACTGGTTGTCTCATGGCCGACCATGGGATGCCTTTTACCAAACATGGGGACCCCATGGAATCACTTTTGTGTGAAAGTGACTTTTTATCTTTTTATTTTTAAAGAAAGTTAAATACAACAAAGAATGTATCACCTGAGTAAAACATTTTTAATTTTGTCTAAATAAATGATCTATTGGACTATTAATAGTAATTGGAAAGATAAAAGGATTTCATACATCATAGTATTTTATTTATAATTTATATAATTTAAATAAATTAACTTATTTATGACCTCAAGATAATGCAGCGATTACCTCATTATTTAACGATTTAAATAAAATGAAAAGATAAAGTAAAATCTAAGACATAAACTTATCAAAAACTTACTGGATGAGTATATTTCGAACCCTTATCACTTTATCCTCAAAATACATCAATTTGGGACCTCTTAAATCCAAAATGCATTTGAAAATAAAGTAACATTTTATACCTTTCCATGAGTGCCCCTCCTCTCCTCTTATAAAAGGCCCCCACCTCTACCTCCTTACCCACACCACTTAAGCCTTTTGATCAGCCAAGCTCTAATAATTTTGACTCTCCACATCCCTCTCCTCATCCTAGAAGACTTACCTTAGTCAGGAAGCTCTTCAAGAAACTCTTTTGGTTGAAACCAAAGGGAGTTACCCGATTTTAAGGTAATCTCTTCTCTTGTGTTCTTTTGTTTTATTTTTCTTCTCCAACCCCCTAAACTCTTTTTATTCATTTCTTTTGTAACAACTATAGTATCTTCAATATACTAGGATGTTTTTATAAGAATTAATCGATATACACTTACACACACCTACATCTAATGGTTAAAGAACATACTGTTTCTGTGGATGGTGAATTTCTGCCACACGAAACGATGATTGTTCAATATTCTTTTAGCACCTTAAAAGGTGGCCATTACGATGTCACTATATTTATATATGATATATAATATGTTTATGTTTCCTTAATCTTCTGTATTTTTCATTTATGTCATACCTTTATGGTTTCCATTATGGGTAAACACGATATCTTCATTTTAGGAAGTGCGGACTACCGCCCCCTCAAAGTGATTTGATTCGTTAATACCATATGTGGTACGTATAAAGGATAGATGTAATAATATTATATATGATTCCATAATGGAATTATAATACTATTATTTATCATTATGTTTTAATTACATTAAATAAGAAATAGAAATGGAAGTAGCGTTCATGCGTACGTACGGCTTACCGTCTCCAGGAACGGTGAATTTCATTTCTTACCTATAAATGTTATGTAATATTATAAATTCATGTTTATAAAGGATATATATGATATATATGATATCTACATAATGAATATAATTCTGGATATAATATATATTTTACCACCTGAACAAACATGTAATTATAAAGAGTTTATTTTTGACTCAAGTAGCAATGATCGACAAAACGACCATTATTAACTTAAATAATTACATAGTGTTCATGACATGGTAATAAGTTATATAAAAGGAATAATGAACTTGAAAAAGGTTCTTAAGAAATTATAAATTAACTCAAGTTTATTATTCATGAAGTTAAAGAATGATCGAGTCAAGTCGGACATGAGGTAAGGGAATCTGCCTCAATATCCTTTCATTGAGGCATATTTTGTTTTATACACAACTTTCTTTTATACGGTGTATAAACCCCTTAGAATTTTAAGATTTTTCAAAAGGAATATATTTATACGAAGAGTTTACTAAACGATAAAAGGGAATGTTTTTTTTCGTATGTATGCGGCGATAATGACTTCTCCGCCACCGTGACCATTATTTGAGTTTCGGCTTCCTCTACAAGCCATAACTTTTTTGAATGAAAAATAAATACCATGTTTTACTTTGGTATTGAAAATGGTTTTCATAATGTTTTTACATCAATGTGTTGTATTGATATCTTGTGATTGAAAGGTGTAAATGTTATGTTTTCTTTTATGCATGTTTTATGTGATACGATTATGTTATGGTTCTTGGGCATTGTTATGAAGACGGGTAGTTCCGTGATAAACTAAGGGCGGGTGAGCCCGATATAGCTCTCCAATGCATTGGGTAACGTGAAGGAGTTAAATGTTAAGGTTTCTCTGGAGAGATTTTGGGAATATACTATGATGGGTATTTCAAACGTAACCAAGAGGGTCACTCCCTACGTAAGAATGTTATGAATGCTTCAAGTTACCTTTATGTCTTATGATTTCTATGATTTACTCATGATTTGATGAGGTATGTTAAAGTGCTTATGTTTTATGGGTAATGTATGATTTCATTCTTATGTATATATGAACTCATGTTTCCTTTATATATTTTTATAACCCTTACTGAGCGTTTTATGTTCATCCCAAGTTTCTGAAATTTTTTTCACAGGTCAAGGGAATGGAATATGATATGATGATAGTGTTAAGGAAGTGTCAAGAAAGAATCCTTGTTTTATTTTAAATATGTTTCCGTTGATAGGAATAATGAATACTATAATTTATGCAACCACTTTGTTTAAATGTGGAATGTCATGCATGTTTGATGATTTAATTCTCTAAAACTCTAAACCTGATAAGATCCTCAATGTGTAATCTTGTAATAACTCAAGATTAAGTAAGGTTTAAGGTCGGGGCCTTATATGGGAACCCAGTGATGAGTTAATTTGGGTAACTGATAAGCTTCATAATTTAGTTTTTAAAATTAAGTTTTAGTATTATTTTTTACGAGGTGGGTTTCTTTTAAACAATCATTCAAGTAGTAAACCATTTATAACCCCGATGAATTTCAAGGGTGAAATTCATTTTTAGGGGGGTAGAATGTAACACCCTGAAATTTTATGAGAATGAATATTTTTAATTTCTTTGATGTCTTGTGTTGTAAGATACACCAAGATTATCTTGTGCTATAAGCAACACTGTACTAGCTTGTAGTATATGCAAACACTATTTTTGGCTTGTGTTGCACGCAAGAGCGACCTTCCTCGATAGCATGTGTTGTACTCAATATTGAATTTCACTAAACAACGATATATTGTTATACTATTTTTATGAACTAGCCGTTATGAATAGTATTAAATAAATTTTTTATTTTATGACATTATAATTCATCTTACACATTTTATAGAACATGGTATGAGAACAAAATAAAATTTTCCGGTAAAATAAATATTTTTCAAAAATGCAGTTTTGCTACTTTTTGATGGATCACCAACATTAAATTTAGTTTTTTTTACATGTTTATAAGTAAAATTTGAAAAAAAATGAAATTATTCTTTTGAATCAGGATATAAAAATTTACATTTGATAATTTTTTGATATTTTTATGATAAGTCTCTTATTTTGATGAATAGTAAAAATACGCTAAATTTTAATTAAAAAATTGCTTTTATGATCGAGATAATTTATATGGTTAAATTATAATATTGAATGGTTTTAAATTATAAATATAATATATTATTAATATTTAATATATTGTAATTTATTACCATTAATTTTACACTTAATTCATAAGTAAAAACATTTCAATCTTTTGCAACGTTTTAACTTTTAAAACTCATTTTTCGACAGCGGGATTAATTTTAAATTAAATACTGCAACTTTTGTGTTAAAATTTGGAAAATGGGATTCTATATTTGGAATCAGTAGGTCCAAATTATGTTTATAAGATACTTTTTAGTTTTAGGCATTATGTGTAGTAACTACGGTAAATTTTATTTACCATAGTTAAAGGTAAATCAGGTAATTAAGGGTAAATATAATATTATAAAATTACCCTAAAACTTGTCTTAATATAATTGGATGAATATATTTTTCCCTAAACAACACTTAGGTCAAAATGGAATCTAATGGAACCCACTTGTAATTCATTAAGACGTTTTATTTATTTTATTTAAAGGACTGTGAAATATGTCTCACTCAAACATTAATAATTAGATTATTTCTAATATAAGGTTATAAAAAATATTAATTCGATTATAATTAGTCATTTGAAAGATAAAGTGTATTTATTTATAATGGTAATTTATTTTTAATGATTAATAAATATTTAATTACCTTAATATATTTTACATTAATGATGTAGAAATTTTTTATTTAGTGAAAATCAATAATATTGTTTTCATTAAATTTAAAATACCTATCAAAAGGACCAAAAACTTGACCAAAAATTGTTTTTCGAGTATATATATACCCTTATCATCCAAGGGTCTATTTTTGGACCATTTGGAGCCTTATAAAACAGATTGGGACATTTATATTATTTTATTTTAAATGATGTCAAAGATGTAACCTTCCTAATTTAATTAATATAACAATTTAAATGTTGTTATTTTGAGATGATAAATTAGAGTATAAATTTTATTATAAAAGATATTATATTTATCTTCATCATAAGATTTTGTTTTTATATTTTATACAACAAATAATTATATTAAATAATTGTACAAAAATGTTCAAGTAATTATGTTATTAAGATATATACCAAATAAATGGTTTTAAAAATATTAAAATAGATAATATATGAACAAATTAATGTTCCCGTGAAATTTTTTTTGATGCATATGACATGTTATTAATTTATTATATATATTTTTTTGTACATATATTTTATTTGTTATTTATTTAATTTCAAATAATGAATAGTTTGAAAATTGACACTATTGATATTTTCGAAAAATAACATATTATTATATTATTTAAAAATCAAAAAAATATTTAAAAACAAAAAATTGAAAATTAAATGGTCTAAAATTTTATAAAGTATCCAATTATGGGAAATTGGAAACATTTAATTATGTATTCATAACAATTTAGAATTTAGAATTTTATTTCCACAAATAAAATTAAATAGATTAAATAATGATAAATAAAGTTGATAAGGTTTAAAATAAACATAAAAAATGTCTACATTTTACTGGATGATGATATTACAACCCTATATCATCTCGAATTCTAATGGAGTCATTTATGGTGGTTTTTAAGTGGGTTTTCATTTTATTATTCATTAATATTTTTAATGTTTCCAAAAGTGCCCCTCTCCTCTCCGATATATGGGCACCTCCTTCCCTCTCATCTTCACTAATTTTTGAGCCTTCATGATCGACCAACCCCTGGTCATTTCTCTTATAAACATCTCTACTTATATCATATAGGTTCTGTTCTTCTCAAAAGACAAACTGTAGTGCCCTATGATGAAGTTTAAAAGAGGCATGTCGAGGAAGAGGTAATCTTTTCTACCGATTCTTTAAAGATTCTCTCTTCTTAAACTTCCTCTTATATATATGTTTCATTATAAAGTAATAACATAAGTATCACTCATATAATGATATTTTATTATAAATATTAAACAACCCTATTTCCCATTCTATCTATCCTACGAAAAATGAAATCGTCGCCCGTGTGTATGTACAGAATACCATCTCCACGCCGTGGTGTAATCTTTTTTTCCACCACCACCTTACTTGGATGGGTATAATGGTGTAAATAATAATTATATATGGTTATTATAACATCATACTGATTCCAAGATATTATATCATCCACTCCAATTCCATTCAATAATTATGGGAAAGATATCATCGCTCGTGCATGCATATGGATTACCGTCTCCACGACACAATGATATTCATTCTCCATGTTAACCATTCAAGAATTATTATAAAGTATATATAATAATTAATAATTAAATATATGACATAATAATGACACTTTATTTATGTACATATATGTTTCATATACTTAATTCTATTTAATTCAATAAGGAAATGAATACAACGTTAATTGGTATGTACGGTCTACCGTCTCCATGAACGGTGTATTTCATTCCATTTATTGATATACCATATATATTTATAAGCTGAATATATATTTTATATTCAAATCATGTTTTACATTCACGAATTAAGTAAATCAGGATAAAATTAATAATATCAAGAACAATAAGTCCAAACACATACGATAAATGAAACGATTTTACCCAAAATGTTGCTTTAACATGGAATTGACAAAAGAACATGTGATATAAAGTCATAAGTGAATCATATATGATATAATGAATATTATTATGGTTCTGTTACATGTTAATAATCTGTTTAAAACAACTATACAGGAGTTTCAGAGACGTACCGAAGAAATTGGACCTAAGGTAAGGGATAATTATTCCAATCTCGTTCTTATCAGGTATTGTTTATTCGTAAGTGTTTACTGGGGTTATTGTTATCATCCAAGTCCATGTTTTCTAAAAATGTTTTCATGTATGTTTAAAGTCCTTTTTTACCCATTTTTGACTTTTACCACATGTAATGGAAAGAATCTTTCTTTGGTTTACCATATGAGGAAATTTTTTACTTTTCCAGTAAAAGTATGAGGAGAATGTTTTTTTACTTATACGACATAAATGGATTTTTATGATTTCATAGAAGTTTATTTCAATGAAGATTCATCTACATGTTTTCATGATTATTTTTCTTTAACTTATTTTAGGTTAAAATTTTATGGCATGTTATGAAAGGAAAATGTTTTTGAAGTAGAATGGATATTTTCCTCAAGAATGGAGTTCAATTGTTTTCTCAAAATTATTTTCCATATAAGATAAAATAGGGTTCTATTTCTATCCCTATTTTTACATAGATTTGACTTTGATATGATGGAATTATTTTTATGACGTCCTTTTAACTTATATGGATTATGATATGATGACATGATGTTTTAGAATCCCATTTTTATTACATGGGTTATGCTATGATATAAGATTTATGATTTTGGGGCACACATAAGAATTGTTTCATTATGAGATTGGTGGGACCTATATCTCCCTCCAATGCATTGGGTAAATATTTATATCTCATGAGATAGACATGGCTAGAATGGTATGTTAATTCGGTTCAGTGATACCAGACTCGAACGAGGAGTGAACTCAATTTTGTAAGGGACTTTTTCCACTAATATGGTCTTGGAAGCAATTACTTGGATACTATAGAAATCATATCATGTGCTTAATGGTTTTCCACAATTACATGTTTTATTCCAATACTATTTTATCAGGATTTATGTTCCTTTGGGATCTATGCCATATGTACTGTAGAGATTTATTTCTCAAGATTTTGATGTTTAAACTTTATGTTCATGTATTTTTTAAGTTCAAATGTATGTGATTTGTTTTATTTTCTCCATGCTTACCCTCACTGAGAATTTAATCTCACCCTTTATATTTTTTATTTTCCCCTTGATTTAAAGAAAGGTTTTATGGAAGAAAACAAAAAGGGGAATATCTTTATGGGAGATGTTGAAGATATTTCACAATGATTAGAATATTATGTTCTGAGTTTCCATGACACTAAACTATTACGATCCTTGAGTGTTGGTTCTTATTAGATATTAATTATTCCGCAAAAGTAATGTTATGTACATGTACGTCAAGCTTGGATCTCTATATGTAAGTAGTGGGAATGTCCTTTCTATGTTGGTGTCTCAGTCTAAAAGAATGATTGATTATGGAATGGATGAATCATTAGGCAGATGAACAACATTTATGATGCGTTGTGGTCTGGAAGCGACATCATGTTGTAGGAATGTGGTGTGGTTTTGTACTTATTATGGAATGTGACTGCATTTGGGATTTGTTCATGCAGAAGGGATGTAGGGATGGTTTGTGATAGAAGGAATGGGTGGTATATCTTTGGATAATTATAGTTGGATTGAGTTGAACGGGGATGTGTAGTGGGAATGAAAGTCTAGACTTGTGTTGTAGTGAATTGGGATTGCAGTTTGGTTTTGTTTTTTGGTTGGTATGATCACGATTATCAATTTCCAGTTAGTGTTGGAATATTTTAAAGTGTATCCCCTTAAATAAATAGAAGAAAACTAAACAATACGGGGGGCTAGGATTATGATTTGGCAGTGGATGTTAGGTGGTGTGCTTGTATGGATAGCAGCAAAATAGATTTTGTTGTGGGATTCTTGTCTTTTCATGTGAAAACCATATGTTGGGGATGAGTTTTATATATCATAAATATTTATATTATTGTTAGTATGATTTCTATATTCACCCCACCATTGTTGAGAACTATGTTCTAAACAACTCAATTTCATGGTGGAGAGTGTCTTTTCAAACATTTTGGTGGGAGAATGGATGGCTGGCTACTTATTTTCATGTTCACACCCTCTTCCAGGTGTTTCCGCTCGGGCATATCTGGGTACGCTGTAATGTCTTCAGGGTTACCATAGTGCAATATTCTTTGAGAAAAGGTTTGTTTTTTAGGATGGGATACATTGTTTATGGTCTAGGTATGTTTTCCCAATTATCTTTGTGATAAGGACCAGGTGTCTTTAGGCGTGGTGTGTGGTTTTTGTGGCCTTGGTGTCTAAGTTCATGGTTGTATGTGGAATGAGGCCCAAGTGTCTATGGGAAATTTGCAGCAATGGGAGTGTGTGTGTGAAGAGTGGAATCATAAATATGTTAGATCATTTGGAATGACCAGTTAACCAGTGGGAAGTGATGTGGGATACCCAAATTTCAATTTTGGTATACAATTACTTTACCAGACATACGCTACATGGGTTAGCATGCCGTGGGGAGTTACAGATGGTTAGTATTACTTGGTAGGTGTTTGAGGTTATATTATTTTCCCATAGGGGCATTAGTATGTACCCTCACCTGAGCAAAGATTGTATTATTTTTCCATATTGAGTATTCTCGTGTAATCACCCTACGAATATAAAACTATTTTCATGTTTCTATGACGATATTGGGGACCATCCTAGACCTTACATTCTCAGGTATTAGGATAGTTGTTCTTGGTGCTTATTTTTTTTCTGTGGTACATTATTTTGGAGTTTTATCTTACATAGTATTAGCCATACTTTTGAACAAGCTTGTGGAAATGGATTATTGGATTTACTTTTCCCTTTAGTCCATGGTGTTGTTGGGATTTACTATCTTATCTTCTTATCATGATCTATAAAAATGGGAAATGCCTTCAATTTGGGTGAGATTACTTAACCTTTGGGATATTTTCCACTCCATGGCCTACTTATGTCAGGACTCGAGGGTTATTTTCACTCCTTCTTGAGGAAGGAAGGGCAGGTAACTTTGTCGTCCCTTCCATCATCTTGAAGAAGGAGGATTGTGACAGTGATTGAGGGTATAATTACATTTAAACACACACACATACTCACAAACCTAACACACATGCCAATATGGTAGGATATAGACCCCAAGGGTATATCCCACCCATCAAGCCTTATTTATTCAATATATGGAACATAGACCTAGTGAGCATGAATCCAATTACATGATCCATAGGCCCAATGGGCAAGAAATACGATTACAAGGCCCTGAAGGCTCAATTATTTTAACACAATTTCCTTCTAGTTTTTAGTCATGGTGCAATAGCTATGTTGCTATAGTATTTTCTATAGTAATGTCACCACTACAATTATGGGAACACTACTCACCACCGCTACAGTCTCGCCAATGCAACAGGTCCACCAATGCTATAATCCTACTAAAATGCTGCTATAGTTTTGCTACAATACATTCACACAATGGGATTTAAACTCGTAACCTTGATGTATTATTATGGGGTTCTTAAAAATAATATTGAAAACCTACAATTAGATGTATTTAATTATATAGTATTCCAAATAACATTAATCACTCATAGTGTCTTATAAAAAAATTTACCTCCTAAGTCACATAATTTCCAAGATATGCTAACCATTTATATAAATGTAATGGCCCATAAACCATTGGTCTATCAATGTTTCCAAATCCACTATTTTTGGTGTTCTAGGAGGTAATGGTAGCTCATTTCCACAGTTTTCTAAATTTTTAGTTTTTCCATCAGTGGGGAAGACATCGATAGGTTACACATCAGTTCAGTCGGAATCAATGAATCAGCATCATTAGCTCATAATTTATGAATCATTTTTATTAGGTCATGTTAATGAATCACTATTTTTAGTTCAACATTGGTCGGTCGGGGAGTCAGTAGGTTGGGGCATCCATTGGTCAGGCCATCGGTAGGTCGAGGCATCGATAGGTTAGGATGTAAAAGGTTGATGTCACTGTATCCTGTTGGTGACTCACGTTGGAGACTTAGGAATAAATGACTCACTATTAGTGCATCATGTCGGTGAATCATGTTAGTGAGTCGTATTGGGGAATCATTGTCAGTGACTCATATCGGTGGCTCAACCATCAGTGAGTCATTTCCAGTTTTTCCCAGTTTTTCTAATTTTACCCCATTACATTTTATTTGATGTTAAATGAGTTATCTTTCATTTTTATGAATTTATAAAGTTATTTCCACAATATCCTAGGCGAATAATTATATCTTAAATATTCTAATTCCTCTTAAAATTTGAAACTATCAAGATTCTTCATCAAATCACGATCTGAATTTTAAGTACATTGAAACCATTTCTCATCCATTGATATATGACGCATATCTTCTAAGTCAAGGTCTTATCTTCTTTACATGTTTATATATTTCTCTTAGTGTGCCTGGATCCTTTATTCAATGCAGAGTCATGTGTTGTATTGTGGCCTTCATATTTAGTTTTCCTTGAAGTCTCCTATTGCTCACATGACCCCCAGTTTTTTGAATTAGGAGGAGTTGCTGGTCATCTGTTTTTTGAGGTAATAATTACTTCATCTCCCCATTAATTTTGTATCATGTGGGGTGGTTAAAATCTTGTCTCATTTTAAATATGGTCAAATAAAAATATTAATTAATGGTTTTATGAAAATTAAAAGACTTATTAAGATAACATGTTTGGATTCCTTATTAATAAATAAGGGTTTGGGGAGATGATGATGATGATGTATATTTTATTTTATCTGTTAGATTTTATCAACATTCCTATCTATTTTGGATTTATTATTTTTGAAGGTAATGGCCATTGGTGGTCTTATTTTTCATATAAGACTCGTGAATTCTTATTGTTAGTCTACTATTGAATGACTTTGATAATTAAAACATGATTAATAACGTATATTCAGTCAACTAAATGGATGAACCATGATAAAACATGTTCTGTGATGACCCCTGATTTATCATAGTGGAATTAGATTTTTTTTAAATATGAATGCACTTTTCCTTTTTTGGTGTGGTTATGTGCTATGTCTAGATATTTTTTATGTCTTATTCTTTGTACAGGTTGTGTGGTGCTTCTGTTGAGAGCATGATGGTGTGTGTAGATGGTTGAGGGTGAAATGGTATCTTAGGTTGAGAGATTTATTGATTGTGGAATGGATGAACTTGTTTAATATTTGGTCTATATATGGGTCGTGGTATGGTTATTGAGCATGGTTAGTTTATGAAGTGGGACTGAAAATAGGTTTTTTTTATGCATGTGGGTCTATTCATGTAGTGGGGATACTAAGGATGGTTTAGGAGGGATAATTTAAAAGAAATATGGTTTTACCTTTCATGGGAGATTCTACCAGAATTTATAGAGAAATTTGTTAAGTGTGTGTGAGTTATACTGTTACGTATGGTGTGCTTTGTTTGGTAGTATATCAATTTGGGTTGAAAAATAAATAAATGAATGGTTTAATGTAGAGTGTTAATAGGTTAAAGAAATTTGCTGGGGGTTATGAGTTAAGTTTGTGTTAGGATGTGGTTATGCATTAGAGGTGGTAGTAAGGGTTGTTTTATTGGGTTGGTAGGTTGTTTGGAAACCCTTAGGTTAGGCTGAGTATTTTTTACAAATATATATACATATAGTTCCTTGTGATTTTCTATATGAACCTACCAGTGTTGAGAATAATGTGTTGAACACTCCCATTCTTATGGGGGTAGGTGTCCTTTCCCAATATCTCAGTGGGAGGATGTATGGAATGTTGTTAGCTCTTATCTTATCCATCTTCTAGGAAATGGTAGACCAAGACTCTTTGGGAAGTTTGCGTTGTGGTTGTGAGGCCATGTGTCTGGTGTAAATGTGTTCTTTCCCAAGTTTGTTTAGTATGATGTTGTGGTTTTGTGGACTAGGTGTCTAAAGAAAAGATGTTATGTGGTAAGTGACCCAGGTCTGTGAGAGTAGGTTGTGAAAGTGGGGAATGTGGAAGAGCGTGGTAGCGTTAGGATTTTCAACATTAGGGATTAAAAGTTAACTAATGAGAGTTGTTTCAAGGTATCCCAACATCGATGTGACTACTAATCTACAATACTTGACTTGAGTTATATGGTAAGCATTCCTTATTGCGTTTGGGGTGGATAATATACATTGTTTGGTGTTTTTGAGTTTCTGATGTTTTCTCATTGGATAATTAGTATTCTTCTCCCACTTGTGAATGAGTAATTTTCCTTTTCCTACTCATTATAGTTTTATTCTTAGCCTATGAATGTTACAATGTTTTCATATTTTCAGGGAGATTACGCCGATTGTGTTGGATGCTACTAGCTTGGGCTTCTTGAAAGTTGTTGTGTCACTGCTTAGATTTTTTCTTTTGTGATGTTCATTGTATTTCTAGGAGTTTTACATTAAACATGATTGTGTTATGGATTTGGTTTTAATTTATATATATGTATTTGAGTTATTTCGAGGTTGAAACATCTTATCTCCTGGTATTGGTTACCATAAATATGGTATTTCCTCCCATGTTTCCATACTTGTATACCCTTGGTGTTGGTCTCCACCCCAGGGCCAACTAGAGTTGGGGTGTGGGGGGGGGGGTTATCTCTTTCTCATCTTGAAGAAGGAAGTCCATGACACCTTTCAAGCATTTACCTCATCTAGACGAAGGAGGTTCATGAATAAAATGTTATTAGAAGATTATGGAAGACAGATAGGATGGAGTATGCAGTTAGGAACATTGAGGATTACATTGGACAATAGGGAAAATAGTGTCAAGTGATCTTAGTTAATGACCCAAGATAGGGAAGAAAGGATAGGACACAAGATATTAGCCCTCCCAGTATATGATGTAAGGAATCTGAGCTTACTGAACGGTCTTGTGAGGCTACACCGTCTGTGGGGTAGGGACCCAATGAATAGTACATGCATCATGATAACTTATTTTATTGTTTATTTTGGGTGTTTTGAAAAATTAAAATAAATAATGTGTTAAAATGAATCCAAAATAAATTTTATACTACTTAGGCTTAAGAGTTCCCTGTTTACTTTTCAACTATGACACATAGTTATCATCTTCACATGGTATGAGAAGTGGAGGCTCAGTAGGAAGACCTGATTGACTGATAGAGGTTTTACCCATTAAGGGAGGATAATAAGTGGTATAAAATGCTTCAAGCTTTCTGAAGAAAGAGTCTAGGAAAGTAAAAATGAATCATTTCATATATAGATATGTGGAGTTGTCTTGAAGGGATTTTGATCACTTTCAACTTGATCCATTCTCTATCTGAGTACTTATTTCTTTTGTTGGTGATCCAGATGTGGTGTGTTGTGTGTCCATGGTGGAAACTCAACCTTGTGAAGAGGAAGGATAACGATTTTCTATGGGTGGATTTTGAGAATTCATTTTGCATATAATTCCATTTTTTTGACCATGACGACTAATAAGGGACATGATATACACTCCCTCCATAACTGGAGTTTGTCAGTTTGGGAGTTGGGGATCATTTTCAAGGATCTCCTTCATTTTTCTATATTTCTCTTTTTGAATGAGGAGTCTCGTTAGAGACGCTTAGAGGATGCACGACATCGTTTCCTCTAGTACATAGTTACACCCTTCACATTGTCGACATACCTAGAGTTCTAATAGAAGGATGAAGTGGATGAGGGGATGTAATAGTGAGGAGGTATTCTATGACTAGGGAGGCACTATGTTTTTCTGAAGGGGAATTCTTCTAGAAACATGTATCAGGTGCCCAGGCCTTGAAGGTTTTGTCCAGTGGGGCATCGACCTTAACAGATTCAATTGGAACCTTTTTGTCCTCATGCTTTTCCCAATGTATTGGGATAGAGGTGAATCACTTATGGAGACCATGGGAATATTTAGATTTGGTTCCTTGTTCGCAATCAATATGGTTTTAGTTGGAAGGTTCATCTCTCACCTGAATAGTAGTTGTCGGCCTATCTGTTTCAACAGTAGGGATACCAGGCTCCTACTCCAATAAGGGGAGATAATGTAGGTGAAGGCCTACATCAATGCATTCCTCAAGAAACTCAAGCTAGTCATGGTCATGGAGGTGGCCAATAGAAGAGTGGTGGAGGAGCTGAGAATGGTCAGTTTCATGATGTAGAGGTAGAAATTCTAGTGGGGTTGGAGATATTTTGATATTCGATTATCTTATTTAGTACTCTTGTTTGCGCCTTGTTTGATTCCAGAGCTTCAAAGTCCTTTGTTTCTCCTCCTCTATCCCATACTATTGTAATAGAAATATCAATCCCTTATTTTACCTTGGTGAGGAGTACGCTAGTCAAAGGACATACCCTACTTCCTAGAGGATTTCTAGGGATGTAGACTGATGTTGAGGTCACATCAGTCTCATTGGGATCTTTTCCTGTTATAGATAAAACTGTATGATCTCACCATTGGCATCGACTATTTTTTCTATATATATGCTATAATTGAATTCATCCAAAGAATATATTTTTTTCAAACGTGGATGGAAAAAATGTGTCTTTATATGGTGAGTAGAGTTGTATGATGATAATTTGGCCTATGGAGCCTCACTTTTCTTTTCTAGCCAAGATATTAGTGGAATCAGTGGAAGTTGAGATAGAGGAGGTATAAAAACCTTGCTATTTATTACTCACTTAAATGTGATTTAATATAAAAACCATCACTTGATACAACATATATGTTCAAGAGGTCTAGTTTCTTTGGGGATTAGGAACATTACCTAAAAAATAAAATATAAAACCCAACATCTTACATAAAAATTCCTTTACATAAACACTACATTCCCTCGTACATAACATTTCCTAGGATAACCAGAGGAAAAACATAATAATGGGGTGATCTATAAAAACTGGCAAGGGTTTAAACATGGAATTACATGAGTAATACAATACATGTTAGACAATGGGCATATCAATGGATCAAAAGGTAAAAATGAACATAAAGGCATGATAAAGCATGATAATCATAATATGGAGATGTGGAAACAACAATTAATATAATATTAGCATGATCAAGGCCCATTTCACATAGAGAATGTTTAAACCCTCATTGCACACGAAACACGAGTAAACTCTTGTTGGACTTGAATTAGAATGTTTCATCCCTAATTTCACATGATTTATCATGATACTATTCTTTACCCAATACATTGGAGCGGTATGAGGGCATATCCTTCTTAATCATTTCAATTCATGCATAAGTGTGCCACATGTTTACAAAACATAGATTCATCACCTTTAAACTATGATAAAGGAATATTGAATTCATAAATTAAACTCTATAATCAATAATTAAATGTGCTTAATGGTGAATACCCTTGATAGAGAAATGGGCATGGTATTCACTACACAATGACTTTGGCTTGAAAAAATGTTGTGCAATTTCGGCAGCATAACAGTGTGACATAAGAATTCATAAAAATGATTGATGAGAGATAAATGGGTTTATCATCATACGTACATGAAATACACATTAAGGGGGTCATATAGATATATTTACCACCATAATTAATGGAATTTGTATTCATAATAAAAATTAATTACTAGAATGTAAATGAGGAGATAGAAATTCCTTACGGAATTTCAGCATGGTAACAGGTGTACATGGGAGGAATTGATGAGATACAATTGTGTATATCATCATTAAAACATAATGACGACAGTATGGGGGTGGTGAGAAATCATACCCCAACATTTATGAAAGAAAATAATAGGGCATAACTATATTAAGATACATGGATAAAATGAGAAATGAATGAATCCTTTACATGGAAGTGTGATCCCAAAGGCACAGAAGGGGGTTGAGAGAGGCTTCTTGGGAGATAGGGGAACCTTTAAAGGATTAAAGATAATGGAGGGGAGAGGTTTGATGAAATACAAATGCATTGGGTGTAGAGGAAGGGGGAGAATGAGTGAGTTTATATTGGAATGGAGAAGGAATTATTTATTATCTAGGTTTAGATCAATATACATTAAACAAATCTAAACCACAAACCAACACTTGTTTTTTTCCATTGCCATTTCTAAAGGGGTTGTGTAAAACCATTTTTTATAATTACAATGGATAAAAGTCTTAAAATAATATGGTGGCTTATGTAGAGTTTAGTCACACTCTCAAGGAAATAAAATTAAAAAGCTAAAAGGTTTTAGAAGTCTTGGAGCCACTAAGGATTTGTAAAATAAATAAAACAAACCAAAAATTAAATTTTTTTAATGGTTGAAAATTTATTGTCCGAACATAATTTTTATTTTATTTTATTACAACACTATTGGGTCATTATGATGTCATAAAACACATTATATAATTAAAAGGTATTTATTGTTTTCAAACTAAAATTCAATTGTCTCAGAAATTATAAAAAATTCACCATTGGATAAATTTGATGTCCTGTTTCCAAAAAATTATTCATTTTATTTAAATAATTTCTTAAATATGTTAACTTTCACTTTTAAAATAAATATTGACATTTATAAAATAAATCAGGGGTATTGAAAAAACACACTTTTAAACCTTAATAAAAATTTCAATTGCATTCTTAAAATTATACAATAATTTATATTTAGTAAAATGAAATTTAACAATTAATAGTAATATTTTATTTAAATATTATTTAATTATAAAACCCATTTATTTATCAAAATATATTCTTTATTTGAATATTAAAAAATACTATTTGTGCTTAAAACAAATTTGGAAAGTAACAATAATAAAATGAATGTATATCCACCGTTATACCCAAAAATAATTCACATAGTCGTAGTGATATAGTCATATTAAATAACCCCATATAACACCCACATATGACCGAAGGGTAAGTTGTGTGATGAAGAAAAAATCTTGGGGTTTCTCGAATAACATCACTCAGGTGGTAATCTCAATAAACATCCACTTCTCTCGTAGGTGGCTCTATTAGAGCATTACTTGATGAAGCTAGAATTGGGATTAGTCAAGAGAAAAGACCAATGACACCACCTACTTTCTGAGCTCCAAAAATGGGCTTCATATAGGGAAAGTATAGTAGATGAGGCCACCACATTCTTTGTCTGAGTAAATTTAATTTTTTTTAAATCCCTATATCTATACAAATCATGTAATAACTATTCAACAGCTATAACAGCAATGGTCACAATTTTTAACAGTATTTTAAAATCCAAAAACATAAAAGCAATGATGTTCACAATTTATATAACCATTTTAAATAATATGAAATTTAATTATACCAAGAATAATTTTTATTAATAAATATCTTGGTCCTTCAAATCTTCCCCCCTTATAAACTTTTTCCCTCGAAATTTCATTTTTGAACACTAAATCAAATGTGGGTAACTATGCTTAATCACTTCTTGTGGTTCCCATGTCGCTTCATCAAACTTGTGGTTGTTCCATAACACTTTAACTAGGGGCATTTTCTTAATTCATAGAACTGTTTCTCTACAATTGAAGATCTTCACAGATTTCTCCTCGTAAGAAAGATCATCCTCTAGATGTACTACCTATAAAGGGAGTAAATGTGAAGTGTCCGGTATGTAAATCCATGAGAGGGATACATGAAATACATCATGTACTTGGTCCATGGTAGGTGGAAGTTCTAGTAAGTAAGACACAACCTCGACATGATAAATAATCTTGAAGGGCCGATATACTTAAGAATTAACTTCCCCTTCTTTCCAAACCTCATGACCATCTTACTCCAAGATATTCGTAGAAACACCAGTCACCATCTTTGAACTCATGGTCTCATCGACGGTTATCTGTATAAATATTCTGTTTACTTTGGGCTGCCTTGATATGCTGGTGAATGATTTTGAACCTCTCCACCATTTCATCAACCATTTCTTTTCCTATAAGCTTACAATCACTGACATCATCAAAAAACGCAAGTGTTCTGCACCATTACCCTTAAAGGTCTTCATATGGTTCCATTCAGATTCTTTAGTGGAAATTGTTGTTGTATGAGAATTCAAACCATGTATGATGTCGGTCCCATCCTCTTTTCAAGTCCATAGGACCAGATCTTAGCATGTCATCCAGTTTCTGAATAGTCCGCTTACATTGTCCATTAGATTGATGATGATATGTTGTACTAATGTTTAGTTCAATGCTTAGAGCATGATGGATATTTTTCAGAACATTAAGGTGAATCTAGGATCACGATCAGATACAATAGATAGTTCTACACCATACATCCTTACCACATCTTTGATGTAAATCTGTGCAAGTTGATCAAATTAGAAGTCCTCTCAAATTGCGATAATGTGAGTTCTCTTCATAAGACGATCCAGCACGACCCATATTGTATTTTTCCTCTGGATTCCCCTTTATGTCTACTGAAAAAGTCCACCATAATGTTTTCCCACTTCCATGTTGGTATGGGTTGTGGTTGCATCATAACCTTTTAATTTTTCATCTCAGCCTTCATATGCTGACATATTAGGAACATTGACGTATATTCAAAAATATCTGTTTTTCATATTGTCCCACATAATGTTTTCTCTGAGATCTCGATACATATTATTTCTCTCGAGGTGAATAGAGAATGTTGAGATATGTGCGTCATTTGAAAGATACTTCTTTTTCTATGGATCCGATGGTACACATAATCATGACCCAAATATCACAATTCCATCATTTTCAACCAAGATCTATGAAGATTTCTAATTTTTTAAAGATTCCACCCTTTTTAGAATTACCACATCCTTTCTTCGAGAATCATTTATTTTCTCCATAACGAATTGTAGGGAAATCATTTGTGTAAAGATTGATTATATTCCCTTCATTATGTTTCCCATGTTCATCATCATGAAATCTAAGATGATTGGACCATTCTCATTTTTATTCAATGATAGAATCACTGGATCATTTCTACAACAAGAATCTTCCACCTTTTTCTCTATACCATGGTGGTAATGGATTGAGAAATCATAATCATTGATCAGTTGTAACCATCTTCTGTGGAACATATTCAACACTTTCTATGTGAATATATACTTGAGGCTTTTGTGATCCGTTTATATTTCACAAATCTGCCAAAAGTGGTAATGCCGCCGAATTTTTAATTCAAGGATCACCGTACCCAACTCTAGATCATGTGTTGGTTAATTCTTCTCATGAACTTTGAATTACCTTGAAGCATTAGTAGTGACTTAGTTATTCTTCATCAAAACACAACCCAGACCCTTCTTCCAAGAATCACTAAATACCACAAAATTTTCTCTACTTGTGGGTACTATGAGAACAGGTGTTGTGATAATCCTCCTTTTCAACTCCTTGAAGCATTATTCGCATTTATCACTCTATGAAAAATATACACCTTTAAGATTTAGATTTGTATGAGGGTTGGAAAATCATGACAAATTTAAAAAAAAAATCACTGATAATATCAAGAAAACCGCAAGAAGTTATGGATATAAATTACTGATATTGACCTCATTCATCCCTCAAATGTAGCTGTCTTGGAGGGATCTATAGATTCCCCATTTCTTGGGATGTTGTGATCCAAGAATGATACATCCTTCAACCAGAACTAATAGTTGTTGTAAATTTTATAGATCTTCTCCTTCTACTCGGTCTGTAGTACAGTTATTATATGCTCATCATGACCCTTCTGGGTTTTTGTGCATATTAGAATATCATTTATAAAGACAACCACAAATTTTTTGAGGTAATCTCTAAATACACTATTCATCATATCCATGATGATTCCTAGAGAATTAGTGAGTTCTAAAAGAATTACTATGGTTTCATAGTGCCCATATCTAGTATGAAAAGTAGGCTTGGGGATATCTTCCTTCTTCACCCTTTATTGATAATATCATGACTGCAAATCTACCATGGAGAAGTATTGTTCTCCACGCAGATGATAGAAAAAGTCAACAATTCATAGAAGATGATACTAGTTTATTATCATGTGTCTGTTAACCTCACAATAATCAATGCAATGATGCATTGACCTGTCATTCTTCTTAATGAATAGGACTGGTGAACCCCATGGTGAAGCACATGGGCATATACACCCTTTATCCAGAGTCTCTTGTAGTTTTTTCTTCATATCCTCAAGCTCCATAATAGCTATTTGATACAGAGTCTTGGATATTGGGAATTCCCCAGGTATAAGGTCAATTGATAATTCAACATCTCTTCTAGGATGAAGTCTAGACTATTCCTTAGGAAAGACTTCAGTGAATTCCCTCACAATAGGAATGTGTTCAACGACAGGTTCTCCCTTAGACTCAAGCATCTGAGATAGATACACATCCCCATAGGGCAGTAATATCCATGCTGAGACGATGGAACTAATCAAGATTTATCATATTTCTTGCACTTGTATAGAATCAGGGGTCGATTCTCCACACAGAGAGTGATTTACCTCTCACAGTAATTTATGTCGGCTCCATATAAAGAAATCCAATCCATGCAGATAATTTAATCAAATTCCACTATAGGGAGTATGACAAGGTTCTCTGGGAAGTTCAATCCACAAATTATGATAGGGTATGAGTTATATTCATGGGATGCAATGATTGTCCCATTTATCGTATTCACTGACATCTTTACTTATATGATTTTTGTTGCTGTTGGGATTGTTCTATTAAACATTCGGTATATAAATGAATGCACTGAAATAGAATAAAAAAAATATCTTCACTTTTATTGAATGAATAACTAGCTTACCTATCATCAGTTCGTTGTTGGAGTTCACTTTTATTGTAGTGATTGAAAAAGATCTATCTTTCTACCTTGGAGGTTGTTGGTTGCCTCTAAAAATCCTTGGCTTGGGGAAAATATTTTCAAGATAGTCCGGTTCTTTTTACTGGAAGAAATGAACAACACGTTGAGTGTCAAATGGAGCTTTCCTCTCCTCTATCACAGGTGTGGGTTTTTTTGTCTGTAGTTAACAACTAGGTTTCCTTCTCTTCAACACCTAAATAATTTCCTAGTACCCTTCAAGAAATTTTTGGGGTGCTTCTTTCCTTACCTTTAGCAAGTGGGCAACTGGGTTATCCTAGAACCGTTGGATTTATCCATCAGAATCCAGAATTGAAGTCCACATTATGATTTTTATCCCCAGGATATCACCAAGATTCCCTGATATTTATTTGGACCTTGAGGGCAATCATACAATTTCCTCACAGCTTTTGAAGTCACGGATCACCAGGTCTTTCCGTAGGCTAGGTTTCATCCCACGAAAGAAGTTTTCAACCTTGCATTCGGGGGTAACGACAAATCCGGAGGCACATCGTGCAATCCTTTTGAATTTTCCCCATACGCTTTGATGGATTAATCATTTTTTTTTAGGGAAAGTAAGTCCCTTTCCTTATTAAGTCGTAGGGTGCGAGGAAAATATTTATCAATTTTTTTGTAAATACGTCCATTCCAACCCCTCGATCTCTTACTTAGGCTTTGTATTTTTTTTATCAATGTCGACCATTGGTTAGCATGAACCTCCATATGATAATAAGCTAGATGAACCTTCCCTTTTCCGGAACATTTAAGGATAGAGAATATCTTTTCAATGGATTTGAACCATTGTTTGGAGATTGAGGGATCAGATTATCCATTAAAATTAGGTGGCCTTTGTCTCATGAGGCTCTCGAAAGTGACTTGTTCTTTCTATGGGGGGGGTGAATATTCCACTTTCTCATGTATTTGTTAAAATCTTGAGTTAACTAATAGCTTATCATGACATAGTTCATGATTCCTACTCTCATCAGATTGGGAATCTCATTTGATCAGTCATCACATTGATCTTCACAACGATTGTTAGCCCAAGTCCTCATATTACCATCAATTGGCTGGAATAAAAGGAATGTTAGGGTTAACACATAAAGGGAAATCCATGAACAAAAATGGATGACATATAAATAAGGTTTATTCCCAAAACATATGAATCTATAGTATTTAATCTATGTTATCTGTTATCTAAATTCTATCATATATTCATTCGGGATCTTTTTTAATTAAATTAATAAAGTTCATACTATTCTTGGGAATTTACTGAATAATATCCCCAAAAAGTTTTGTATCCCATAGTGTGGTAAGGCCCATGGAAGTGAACCAGGATACCTTGGTTCAAGCCCAAAACTCCTTATCGGAGTTTTCACTCCTTGGTACATCTATGCCAGAGCCGCCTCTACCAGCTCGTATCCAGAAGTGGATTTACTTTCGTAATAAACCACTTACTAAATACTCACAAAAACATAGAGATGTATTTATTATACGTATTCCTATCCCTAAGGCTCTCACAAGGGTTTTCTAATCCTAATCCCAAAAATAACTAAACATATCCTCTGATACCAAGAATAACAACCCTGCTCATTATTACACTCTTATTATAATTAATTACATAAAACATTCACTTGATAAAACATAGAAGATAATGAGGTCTAGTGTATTTGGGTCATAGGAACATTACATAAAAAATTAAAACAAAAAATGAAATATCTTATTGAAAATTTCCTTTACATGACCAATACATTCTCTCGTACTTATCATTGCATGGGATAACCTGAGGACATACATAAGAAAGGGGTGAGCTATAAATCCCAGAAAGGAAATAAACAAGGAATAACATTAGAAATAAAATACATGTTAGAAAATAGGAATATTAATTGAGAATAAGATAAACATGAATATAAAGGCATGATAAAGCATGATAATCATAACATGAATATGTGTAAAAAACATTTAATATGATATTAGCATGAGCCAATGCTCATTGCACATGGAGCATCAGTAAACCCTCATTGCACAAGAAGCATGAGTAAACCCTCGTTACAATTTAATTATCACGAGTCAACACTCATTGCACATAATTTATCATTATACTATACTTTACCCAATTCATTGACGCACTATCATGGCACACCCTTTGTAATAATTTCATTTCATGCATAAATGTGCCACATGGATCATAAAATATGGATTCATCATCATTTATTCCATTATAATGGAATTTGGAATTGAAAAAGCAATCTGAAAAATTAATAAATAAATGTGCCGAATGATGAATACCCTTGATAGAGAAATAGGCATTGTATTCACTACACAATGACAATGGCTAGGAAAAACGTAGTACAATTTCAGCAACATAACGACATGACATAAGAATTCATAAAAATGATTAATGAGATATAAATGGGTGTATTATAATATTTAAATGAAATATAAATTAACGAGGTCATATAGATACATTTCCCAACATAATTAATGGAATTTGGATTCATAATAAAAAATAATTGCTTGAATGTAAATGAAGAGAGAGAGATTCCTTATAGAATTTCGGCATGGAAAGTGATCTACATGGGAGGAATTAATGATAGAGAAATTGGAATCTCATCCTTAAAACATAAAGAGTGGAGTATGGGGGATGTGAGAAATCACACCCCAACTTTTATAATAGAAAATAAAAGTGCATAACAATATTAAATAAATTGGATAAAATGAGAATGGAAGGAATCCCTTACTTGGAAGTGTGATCCCAAATGATTGGGAGAGGATTGAGAGACGCTTCTTTGGAGATTGGGGTTCCTTTGGATGATTCTAGATATTGGAGGGAAGAGGTTGGACAAACTCAAAATGTTTTGAGTGAAGAGGATGTGGGATCATGGTGGGTTTATATATGAATGAGAGGGGATTCATAATTAATTTGGTTAGGGTCACCACACATTAAACTAATCTAAATCACAAACCAGCCCATGGTTTTTTCCAATGGTGTTTGAAAAGGGGAGTTTAAAAAAATATTTTATATGGAGAATGGCCAAAACTCTAAAAATAACAGGGGTGCTTATGTGGAAGTGAGTCACATTCTCAGTGAAATAAATTTCAAAATCTAAAAAGTTTTATAAGTCTTTGAGGTTCCACAAAGTCTATGCAAAATAAATGAAACAAAACTAAAAATACATTATTTCAATGATGAAACATATATTGGCCGAACGTAATTTTTATAGTATTTTATTACATCACCATTGGGTCATTATGATGCCCTAAAACACATTATATAATTAAATGGTATTTAATTTTTTATGCAAAAATTCGTCTGTCATAGAAAATAATGAAAAATTCAATAATGAATCATGTTGAAATCATGATTCCAAAAATAATATTCATTTTATCTAAATAATTTTTTAAATATGTGAATTTCTACATTTAAAATAAAAATTGACATTTATAAAAAATCATTGGTTTTGACAAAAGTGCTTTCAACCCTTAATAAAAATTACAACTACATTCATAAAATTATACAATCATTTATATTTAATAAAAAGTAACCTAATAATAATTATAATATTTTATTAAATTATTATTTAATACAAAAATCCATTAATTCATTAAAATATATACCTTAGTTGAATATTAACTAAAACTACAATTTGTGCATTGAAAAAATTTAAAAAGTAACAATAATAAAATTAATCTATATTAATTTTTATACCCAAAAATAATTCACATGATTATAGTGATATGGCCTTTTACATAACTGCTTATAACACGTTCATAAGAACAAAAGGTACGGTGTGTGACGATGATAGACTCTTGGGGTGGCTCAGATAACATCGATCTGCTGGTAATCTCTATCAAATTCTACTTCTCTCGTAGGTGGTTATGCCCAAGATTAACATGTTAATACTCATATTTGGATTGGTCAAGAGTGAAGCCCAATGACGCCACCTCCTTTCCGAGTCTGAAAAATAGTCTTCATACGAGGAAAGTCTAATCGATGAGGTCGTATCTTACTTCATATGAGTAAATTGGATTTCTTAAATCCCTATATTTATATTAATCATGTGATCACTGTTCAACAGCTATAATAGAAACAATCACAATTCCTTACATTATTATAAAAACAAAAACATAAAACTAATGAATTTCACATTTAATATAACCATTTTACATAATAATACATTTAATTAGACCAATAGGGATTTTCATTAATGAATTTTTGGGTCATTAAAGGAGGTTCCCAGTATTTATGGGGAATTATTAGACTTATTTCATGAGGAGGATTTGAATCTTCCACCATTATGTAATGTTGTGTTCAGAATAAACTTTCAGCCTGGTGCATCTTTGATTTTGATGGATCCTTATCGGATGACACCTTCATAGTTGCCGGAGCTATGGAATGGGATTGATTAGTTTATGAAGAAGGGAATAATCTGGCACAATGTGTCACTATTGGGTGCTCTAATATTTTTTGAAAATAAGGAATATGTACTTATGAGGCTGTTCATAGGATACTCAGTTTTGAATCTTATGAAATTCAAAAACTAGTAACCTCTCTTGAGGATAGATAATCTTTTCAACTTGATTAGGGTATCTGGTTGGTTCTCTAAGATCGATATGCAGTATTGATATGACTAGTTGAGGGTGATGGAGGGTGAAATCAAAAAGAATTAATTAAAATGTAGGTAAGGGAAAATTGAGTTCATGGTTAGGTAATTTGGTGTTTTAAATGATCCGGCCTTGCTTGTGGGACTTATGAACTCTTTCATTCGTGAGTTCACATACTGGTTCATCCTTGAATTGATCAATGACATTCTGATCTTCTCAATGTCTAAGGATAATCATATCGAGCATAGTATGATTGGAATAGAGGTCATTGAATGCCACTAGCTGTAGGAAATGTTTTCCAACATAATATATTGGACACCAGGGGTCCACCCCCTTAGACATGTGGTGTCTTAACATGGTGTAGTTGTGGACCTGTCGATGGTCGAGGTAGTTTTTTCTATGGCAGAACCCAAGAATGTGGCCTATGTTTTTATTTTTCAAGGACTCACATGCTATTAACAGATATTTGTAGCCAATTTCTCTCAAGTAGCATCATCATTGAGGACAGTGAAAATAAAGGCCTAGGCATTTGTGTGGAGTGAGCTTTCTTAGGTAGATTTAAACTATCAGTAGGGGATGTTGGTTACTGCTCCGGTTTCTAGAGGAATGCGTGATGTTCTAGGTGTTCTGCAATGCTTCCAATAAAGGATTGGCATGTATGAAGATACTGAAATGAAAAGTGATATCTTATGGGTGCAGGAATTTCCTTCCCCATTAATGTAACTAGGCCAATGGTGATTTGGTACTAGAACTATTCATATTCATTATGATGTTGTAGAAACATTAACTCATTGGGGAGAACATTGTGGTATTCATAGATCACATGATCTTGATGTATATCTTTTACTGGTGGGATCTGAACATGCCGCAGTAGAGGTGGATGTAGTTTTTCTTGGATTACAACTTTGAGGTCTCTTACACCTCATGAAAGGGGAATGTAGTGGCCAATGCCTTGAGAACGATGTCGCAGAATAAGGTAGTTCAAGACTTTATGGATGATTGGGGGTGATGGAGGAATATTTTTCCATGCACGTAGAAACTGGAATGAATGACATGAGTGTTAGTCTATTTTAGATGAATTTTTAGTCATTTATATGTTAGTTTGTCTCAGAGTCTATGTGAGGAGACATGGAGGAGGAGGTGATGTGTGATCACATTGACCAGGATGATGCTCCAGAGAGATGGTGAATGGATGGTCAGAATCAAATGTTATTCAATGGGAAGTTGTATGTCCCAATGGAGATTCACGAGGGAGTTCTCTGAGATTTTTATAGATCACCCTTAGTGGTACACCTAGTAGTTTCCATGATGTACTATGGCTCGAGGGAATTGTTATGGTGGCATGGGGTGAAGTAGGTAGTTGAAGTTCTTGTGGCAATGTGCCTTATGTTCCAGCAGGTGAAGGGCGATCTATGTGTTCCTGATGCTTTTTGGTATCCCCTAGATTTCCCCGAGTGGAAGTGGGAATAATTCTCAATTCATTTCATCAAAAGATTACCCCGGGATCAAGGGGGATACGAATAATCTTGGTAATAGTGGATTAGCTGACAAAATTGTCTCACTTATTAGAAATTAAGTAGTCTGGCATGGTAGATTCCATAGCGCAGATCATTGTGATTGATTTTGTGAGGCTGCATAGAGTTCCTAGACCCATTGTCATGGATAGGAATAAACTTCTCACTTCACTAGTCTAGAGGGTATTTCAGCATTCTTTTGACACTCAGTTATGTCTCATCATTTATTTCCACCCTCAAATAGATGGGTAGAAAGAAAAAACAATCGAGACTTTGGATGAAATATTTTGGGCATGTGTCATGGACTTTGTGAGGTCTTGGATGCGATACATTCGCTTTTTAGAGTTTTTTAAAAATAATAGATATCAATATTCCCTTGGTATGGATCTATTCAGATCTTTGTATGGGAGACCATGCATTCAACTTTATGTTGTGTCGAAGTTGGGGATGCAACTATTCATGGTCAAAAGGGCTACAGAGTACAATCAAGAAGGTGGATCTTGTAACTCCCCAACCCTAGATAAGAAGATTCAGTGCATTATTACATAACATTGGCATGATACAAGTAATGATGTCTTGAAAGATGATCATTTTAGTAGACTTGGATGTACTCGGTACAAACATAAGTTTTACATTACTTTATAAAATGATTAACAACAAAAAAATGTCTCCATTGAGAACATTCATATCCCTTAGAGTATCCCTAGAGGTCAGTCATAATATACTTTTTCACATCCTGGAAAAAATAAAATATAGAAAAGGGTGAGATTATGTTCTCAGAAAGGAAAACAATTTAGCAGAAAGTTTCATAAAAAAGCATACACATTTAAGGCAATGTATAAGACTAAAATACAAGTCTTTTAATCATAAACCTCATAATAATATGGAAAAGATAAATAAAATAATTCCATTTACTTATTCACAAGGATATTATATTACTTGAATAATCACATGTAATAACAATTTCCAATTTCATAATGATGGAATATATAATGTTGGACATCATAACCACATAGTCAAGGCCTCTTGCCAAGACTACAAAAAATATTTTTTTCAAGGCCTTGTGACAAGACATTAGTTTATCTCATGAGACATACCGATGCATCGAGAAGCTATTGCAGGCTCCACCCATCACTTACTATGTCCAATGAATTCCTCATATAAAAATGTTGAAACATTACAAAAACATTATTATTAAAAATAGCATATTAAATGTTAATACTTTAACCATAAACCATGAATGCTATAAAAATAACACAACCATAGTCAACCATATAAAAAACCTTCAAAACAATATGGATTATTTTATCATAATAAGTCAACTTTAACCATGTGTAATATCCATCAAAGGATGTTGACGTAGATGAGATCAAAACTATTAGTGAGAAATATCTCATTCATTTTTTATATCATTTAAAAGACTTGTAATTATAAAAGAAAAAATTTATTTTGAAAATATTCATACACACTTTTAATGGAAGCTTTGAAGGTTTTATAATGACCGCATATAGCCACAAACGTCGTATAAGTTAAAAAAACATTCTTTCATTAAATTTTTTTCAAAAAGATCTTAAAGTATCAAGTTTGAAAAATGACAGAAATATTTCTTTGTTAACATCTTATAAAAAGTAAAACAAGGGTATAAATGAATTTAAACCATAGTCTAGGAAATAGTAAAAATGTTTTGAAATAACTTTTTTAGAAACACTGATGTGGATGATAAAGAGGCCCCTGTAGACACTCATGTATAAATAAGCTCAAATACTAAAGATATTGTATAATTAACCCTTACATTATAATTTTCTTTGGTCGAGGGTAATTTAACCACCTATATAATATTTAAATCATTACTATTAAATTATAAAATAACTGATGTTGGCACCAGAAAATGCATCCATGTCATTCACTGAATGCTTCTATATATGATCCTGGGGTATAGCTCGTTCCCCAATCTGTGATTTGACTAGTCATGGAGCCCCAACAGAGTTACTGATTACAAGTTACGGTTGTTCGAAGTCGGGATGCCGGGAATGGCCATCCAAGATGGTTTTGAGGAAAAGTATGTATTTGTGCGTAAAATGGGAATCCTTCATGTAAAGAAGGGACTTTCATGTAAAATGTCTTTGCAAGGAAAATTGGAATGGAATTTTATGTGCACCGACATTCAAGGATTTTCTTATAAATAAAAGTGAACCCCCATCTTCTTAGGGAGGCACTAGAGGTCGGTCGCCGCTCTAATTCGCCTATGTCCACATTTTCCGCGGTCGTGCACAAAACCCCCCACCCTGTGCCCAAAACAACACTTTTGCGCGTAAAGGGACCAACATGGCCAATTTTACATGCAATGCATAATTTTTTCGCGCAACATTTCCAATGCGCCCAATTTTTCATGCCCCAATTTTGCGCATGTCCAATTGCAGACACACCATCCCTATTAAGAGAAAACACCACATATTGTGTGAAATTCCTTCCCTATTGGGCGCACATTCCCTATTGTGAAAAAAGATCCCCTATTGCGCACCAACCTCCCCTATTTAACGTAATTCCTTAAATATTCCGAGCAAGGCACCCTATTGCACTCACATATCCCATCTTGCGTGCACACATCCCCTATTACATGCTACAATGCCACGATTCCCAATATTTCACACACCTATGCTGCACAGTTCAATATTGCATATAGCCTATCATGCATGTAGTTCATTTTACGTGCAACAGTATATTCACCTGCGCCCACTGGACAATCGCATAGTGAACTTCTCTGGCCGGGATGTCAGAATTTTCCATTGTGCCCTTATATGCGTCCTCCTTCCACCTATGGAATATCGTGATCTGAGATACTCCTCTACAACCCATGAAACACCTTGAGTCGACATGTTCCTCTTGGTTCGTTTCTTATGTCGTGAGTTGAGATTCTCATCATCAATTCCTCGAGAACCTCGATTCGAACCATTTCTCAAGAAACTCATCCCAACCCCATCACCCAACTCCTATTCCTGGTTAAACCAGAAAGGGCCTCTCATGTGTAAGTCCCAACACCATTTATTTCTAGGCGCCTTATGCCAATAGTCCTCTTTAAAAGCCTATTAACTTTAGTATACCCTATGTTCCAAACATAGGGTGCCTCTCGATCCAAATAAGAGTTTCCTTATACCCCAAGCATAAGATTCAAATAGTCCTCTCTACATGACTATAAACTGTAGTACTTCTTCTGTTCCAAACATAAGATGCCTCTTGATCCAGAAAAAATTTGCCTTATGCTCCAAGAATAAGATTCCAATAGTCATATCTACATGATTTTAAATTGTAGTACACACTATATGAAAAATAGGGGATGCCACTTTTTCGGAATATGAGATTCCTTGTGCTCCATACAGAAGATGCCAGTAGTCCTATCTATATGAAAATACCCTATAGTACACCTTAGGTGACAAATATTATGTGCCTCTTTCCCCAGTCAAGAGATTCATTATTCTCTAAGCATAAGATGCAAATAGTCCTCTCTACATGACTATAAACTATAGTACTCCCTATGTTGGAAAACATTGGACGCCTCTTTCTCCATACAAGAGATGCCTTATGCTCCATGCATAAGACACAAATAGTCCTCTCTAAATGACTATAAAATGTAGTACACCCTTTGTTACAAACATAGGATGCCTATTGATCCAAATAATATATTCCTTATACCCCAAGAATAATATGCCTACAGTCCTATCTACATGAATCAAAACTATAGTACGCCCTATGATCGAAAGATAGGATACCTCTTGCTCTAAACAAGAGATTCCTTATGATCCAAGTAAGAAATGCCAAATGTCCTTTCTACATGACTCTAAATTGTAGTATGCCCTATGTTCAAATCATAAGATGCATCTTGCTCTAAACCAGAGATTATTTATGCTCCATGAATAAGATGCCTAATGCCATGATTACAGTGGCGTAGCTTCAAGAGCATTGAAATTCGTTCAAACATTCCATCACTCCATCTCCCACTATTCGTGTCCTTTATTCAGTTCTTCATCTTCTTCCATGTCTGAACGTACCCCCTAATGGCCTTGTCCCATGCCACATTAGATCACCTACCGTCCAATTCCAATGCCCTAGAAGACTTTGGGTGACACATTATGTCAGGTCTTGTGTTTCAAACAAGGTCAAAATTCGACCCTCATTTGTTTGTCCCCATTTCTGGCTAATGCAATATGGATGTTGTGTTTCGAACACGGCGAACTATTATCCTCCATTTTCACACCACCCTCACCACATTCCGAATGTCAGGCATGAGATTCACACATTTAGTCTCCCTTTGTTTGGACTGATTACAACACCCTTGGCATTATCCCTCTTGTAAACTAGTGCATAGGTGAAGGCCTCAACCCACTAGTGTGTTGGTATTCCCTCATGGCCATACATGACGATGAAATTACAGGTAGATTCCATGCGTAGTCCCCATTCACCATTCTCACTCCATAGAGGCAACTAGGAAACTTTCTTGTGTAAATCCCATTCACCATTACCGCTCCATAGTGGCACCCCGGCAGCTTCATTGTGTAAGACCCATTCAACATTGCTGCTCCATAGAGGCACCCATGAGACTTCCTTGTTTAAGCATTATTCCCCACCTTTCTTGGACGCGCCTTTTCCTTGTGATCATCAGGTCCTTGATGCATGTTGTTTCTCACCCCAAGCATGACTGACGTGTGTTTAGAGTAAGTATCGACCGTGAAATCCTCTCTAGGTAGCATGGAGTGTAAGCCCCAATCACCATCCCAAAATACACATACTTTGATCATTTCCAATGCATGGTACGTATGAAGCCTCTATGATATTCAATCCAAATTACCATTGGTTCTGTCCCCCATTCACATCGGTTCCCACTCCTCCCAAACTACACATACTTTGATCCTTTCCAACGAAAGGTACATTCGAAGCCTCTCTGAGGTTCAAGCCAAACCACCATTGGTTTCGACCCCCATTCACGTTGGTTCAGAGTCCATCCAAACTACACAGACATTGATCAGTGCCAAGAAAAGGTACGTTGGAAGCCTCCTTGAGGTCAAGCCCAACAACCATTGGTTTCAACCCCCATTCAAGTCAGTTCCCACTCCTCCCGAACTATGTGGACTTTGATCCTTTCCATGGCATGGTACGTAGGAAGACTCCCTGATGTTCAATACCAACAACAATGTGTTCAGACCCCCCGTTCATGTCAGTTCCCAATCCAATTGAACTATGTAGACATTGATTCATGCCAAGGCAAGGAACGTAGGAAACCTCTTTGAGGTTCAAGCCCACCATCCATTGGTTCCGACCATTTCACGTCATTCTACCACCCTCATGAACTACATATAATTTGATACTTACCAGGGAAATGTGAATAAGAAGCCTCCCTGAGGTTCAATACCAACAACCATTGGTCCCGAATATCTTCAGGTCGGTTAACCAACACCCCCAACAACCATTGGTTCTGAAACACTTTCACGTCAAATCCAACCATCCTGAACTACGTGGTCTTTGATACGTTCCAAGTAAATGTTCATAGAAAGACTTAATGAGGTTCAACCCCACCATCCATTGGTTCTAAACCCCTTCAAATCGTTCTAACCCCATCCTTTGTGACGTTAAACTGTATTCCCCTTTTGTCCCACGTGACACCAAACTGTCCCCTATCCAGAGTTAAGCCATTTCCAATCCCATCAAGCAGTAAGGCTTTTTCAACCCCATTCAGTGGTAAGACATTGTCAACCTCATTCACAGGTACTCTGTTGAAGTCCCCAATCAACTGTAATCCATCATCAGATAAACTACTTGGACTTTGATTCCCATCCACGGGGATAAGTATGAAGCCTCCATGAGGGTCTAGCATATCAACAATGTCTCGTCATAATCTAGACATCGATCCCATGTGTTCCAGGAAGATCATGCCTCAACCTGGAGATTTTATTTCCTCCAGATCCCATCCATGCACCCATTATTATGGGTCTGCTCCTCAGGTGTTCCATCGTCCCACCAAACTACACAGACATTGATTCCCTATGACAAGGATACACAAGATTTATTTTCAAGTCTCAATCCCAACATCATCATCTTGCTCATGTCAGTTCCATCTTAGTCTACCTTTACTTCATTCAACTCTACATCATCCATCTTTATTCTTACCCAGGCTGCCAGATCTCAGTGGGATCATGGAATCCACCTCCTCACTACTCCTAGCAGTACTTGGGCTACTTTTCATGCATTAGCCCCAACATGTATCCAGGTTGTTGTGCATTTTGTACACCCTGATTCATCACCCCTTCAAACTATGTGGGATTTGATACCAATCATCTACATAGGGAAAATAAGAATCCTCAATGATCTTCAATCCCCGCCAATGGTAAACCCTGGTGTTTCCCCATCTTGGGTTGCACACTCCCTGATACTCCCTCAGTGGTGTCCAGATCAGCCTTAACAGTGAGACATATTCCATTTATGGGAAACACTATCCTGGGTCTACTCTTATTGAGTTTTTTGGATCCATCCACCTGGTAAACACTCCGAGCACTCCCTCCTAGGGATATACCACTCTGACCAGTCTCTATGGGATGTTCAGATAACCCTCACTATGTCTCTGAAAGACGTTAAAATAATGACCTATCTCATGTTAAACATGAGATTCCTGAGTAAAACCTCTAAATGAAATCATTTTATGTAACTATCTCCACTAGATGTTAAACTCGTGGCATACCCCATGTTAAACATATGAAGCTAAGCAAAACCTCTGAGATATGCCTCTGACATAAGATACAATGCGACCAGTGTGGGATATCTCAGATTTTTCACCCTTGAGATTCCTTTTTATGATGAAGAATACTGATTACCCAATGTCCATGCATCTAAAGATGCCCTATCATTCTTGTTGTTTTCATCTACTCGAACCGAAGGTTTCTTCCCTAACCATACCCCTTGGAATGTCGCGATAGAAGCAATGTAACTAACCAGTGACCATGAAGACATGGAACTGGGAACATATTAAAGAACAACATCGTAATCTATGAGAGAGTCCTAGACAAGGAAATGAGTTCTAAGGAGGAATCCATTGAAGGAAGAACTGATATCCCGTCATCCCATTTACAACAAGGAGAAAACATCCCAAACTAAGCGACGAATATCACCCACCTTTGGAAAGTAGGAATGTGGGGAAACCGCTACGTGCCCTCCATATATAGATGCGCGTGCCCCAAAGAAAGCATTGGAAACAACCACATACATAAATATGATATCATATATGATCTTTTAATATTTATTTGTTAATAATATTTTAGTAGTATCATTGTTTTGGGTGTTAACTGATTCATTTTACTTTATATGTTTTATTATGTAAGTCATGTTTGTTATGAATTGGATGTATTTTATTCATATCTAAAATGATATTATGTTCTTAAACATTATTTTTATTCATAAAATGATAATTATTCTTGAATGGTTATGGTGGGGAATTAATCTCATCATATTCGTGGAGACGGTAATTCATACGTACACACGAGCGACAATACCATTTTATTAATGGTGAAATCATATGTAATTGGATGGTATATCATATATACATAATCCTTAACATATTATATTTATTATTTACATAAGTTATACTCATTATTATACCATTCCAAATAATTAAGTGTTTGAATAACACACTACACCACGACGTGGAGAGGGTCAGTTGTACGTATGCGCATATGGTGACTTTTCATACATAGGAAGGGTAGAATAATTAATATGGTGGTACCATATTTATAATAACATCACAGTATGTATAGGATACTAGTGTTATTATTTATTTATGAAACAACAACAAAAGAGGAAGTGGAAGAATAAATGATCTTTGAAAGAGGTACTGAAATTATTAACTCTTCTACATGTGTTTCTTTTTGACATGATCAAAAGGGCTCCATTGGTTGGATTTAGGATCAATGTAAGGATTATAGGTCTATGTTAGGGCAGTTTGGAGAATATTTGATCAGGTTTTGGCCGAGCCAAATGGATTTAGTGGTCTCATGTTGAGAGAAGGGGAAGTACCCTTTTATAATAGAGGTTAGAGTCACATTAGGAAAATCTTGAAATATTATTTTATTATAAAACTATATTTGTTTTATAAAGTAAGAAAAATGATTTATTTCGAAGATATGGTGGGTATAGGTCGAAATAATTTCAACCAATTGGTTTTAGATGTGTTTGGGTCACTATATTAAACTTATCTTTTATATTTATCTCTTAGTTAAATAGTTTAACATTTACCATGTATTCTTGTATTTTTATAATAAATGTTTAATAAACATACAATAAAAATAAAAGTGAACCAAAAGTGGTTCATTATTAATATATATAACTTTATATATGTCATTTGGATGAACATAATATTTTTACGAATAGTATATCAATTAATAATATAGTATTTATTTTAAAAATTCATTTATGTCAATTTTCACAATATTTGGTATTATGTTTTTGTGAAAGTCATAAAAAATTTATCACATTGAAAAATATTTATTTAATAAACCCTAAAATGTAATATGTACCAATAAAATTAGTGTAATTCATCAGAAGTCGCAATTTACATTTCTTTTTATATTTATAATATCAATTATTTTAATCTTTCATTTATAAGGTAATTACTCATCGTCATTGTGTCATAGATAAATTTAATTATTTAATGTCTAAAAATTAAAAATAAAATACCATTATGTAGGAAATCATTTTAGTTTCTAATGAATATTTATAGTTGAATTTATCTTTTTTATAACCTCATATTAAAAAAAATTACCTATTAAACATTGAATTTAACACTTTTAACTATTGTTTAAATAAAATAATAATATATGCCCTAATATAATAAAATTATACCAAAAGTATCATATTTTATTCCTATGGTTTATTTTGGCAAAAATAAACTTATCCAATAGAATTAGGACATGTGTTATGGTAATTATAATATCATTTTTACCTTTAATTACTCTATTAACATTTAACTGTGGTAAATAAATGACAAAAAATACTTTTCACCAAAAATTATTTTCATCTTATTGAACCAAATTATACTTATTGATGTCAAACATGTCTCTAGGATTTTTTAAATTCAATTCATAGAAGCAGTAAAATTACATTTTATGCAAATTTTCAAATGTTCCAATAAGGTGGATAAAAGATGGTAATAAGTTAAAAAAAATTATACATCTAATATTATAATAAAATGACTCTAATGTATTATATTGAAATTTTATAGGTATTATATATCTATTTAAATGTGAAATAAATTTATATAAGATAAGTAATTATTTAAATTAAAATTCGGTTTTAAACAATTAAGTAGTGTATTTCTCTATTCATAAAAAATTGAATGTTTTCAGAAGAATAGAAAAAATTCACCCTGACCTAATTTTGACATTCTGAACTCAGAAATGAATTCCATTTTTAAAAATAAATTTTATAAAATTTTAAAAAAGTGTGTATTACTATTCATAATGGCTAGTTTTATTAGTCAGGGTGTGCTAAAACTAAAAGTTGCGTACAGCACAAGCTATTGTATTATTGCATGGGAAACATACTTAATGATATTGGGGTGTTATATTCTCCTATACTAGTAATTTCTTCCTCAAAATTTCTAGAATATTAATGCATAAAAATATTTTTTTGGTTCTTCATTATATGTTCTTCGGGTTCCAATGTCGCCTCTTCCATCTCATGATTTCTTCATTATACTTTAAGAAGACGGGTCGTTCGGTTTCTCAGCACATGTTCTCTGGTATCAAGAATCATAATTGGATCCTCACAATAAGACAGAGGATGTTCTTGTTCAACATTTCATAGGTGAGTACATGGGTTGGGTCATGCATGTATTTTCTCCACAGTGATATGTGAAACACATCATGAACTTTGGATAGACACGGTGGCATTTCCAAATGATAATCTATAACTCCAATTCGTTATTGAATTTCGAAATGTTTGATGTACCTAGGACATAACTTTTCCTTCATACTAAATCATATAACACCCTTCCATGGAGATATTTTCTAGAGAACATGATCTCCTACTTGAAATTCAAAATATTTCCTTTGGTTATCGGCATTGCTCTTTTTCCTACATTGTGCTGCGTTGATGATGGTTTAGATAACCTTCACCTTTTTAATTATTTCCTCAACAAGTTCTGGGCCTATGAGTTTTCTTTCACCACCGTCATACCAACAAGTTGTTGTGTGAAATCCTTTTCTGTATATCATTCTATATGGTTTTATATGAATACTTGAATGAATGTTATTGTTATAGGAAAATTCTTCTAGAGGTAAATATTGATCCCACATGCCTTGAAAGTCAAGTGATCAAGATATAATCATGTATTCTAAGGTTTGAATAGTTCGTTCTGATTTTCCATCTGTTTGAGGGTGGTAGGTAGTGCTCAAATTAAGTTCACTATCCAATTACTTATAAATACTTTTCTAGAATATTGATGTAAAATGGGGTTCACGATCAGAAACAATCGATGGGGGCACTCCATTATGTCTTGAAAAATCATTAATATACATTCCTGCTAAAATTTCAAGGATTAAATCTTTTCTTATAGTAAGAAAATGTGCTGAAAAGGTATGGTGATCAACAATGACACATATTGAATGATTTCTTCTAGGATTATTTGGTAGTCCCATAACAAAGTCCATTGTAAAATCATCCCATTTCCACTCAGGTATGGGAAGAGGTTGCGTGACTCCTCTTGAATGTTGTCTTCTAGCCTTCATATGTTGAAAAACCATACATCTTGAAACCTAATCAGAAATATCCCACTTCATGTTGTCCCACAAAAAATGTTCCTTATAATCATTATACATTTTAGTTCTACCAGGGTGTCTAGAGAAATTGAAGTTATAAGCATCATTCAACAATTCCCTTTTTAGATTAGGTATGTCAGGAACACAAAGTCTCTTCCCAAATTTCAAAATCCCATATTCATATATGAATTTGATCAATCTTTCATCGTGTATAGCTTTAATTTTTTTTAAATCCTCATCATCAGTCTGAGAACATCTTATCTTTTCTAGTAAATATGGTTTAATTGGGCTTTGAAAAATTATTGATGTTCCTCCATCCAGGATTATTCCCATATTGATCTTTACTTGATCTATGAATCTAGAATCCCTTTCAACCATCATCTTGTTCAAAAATCGATGATCCTTTATTCTCAAAGCATCTGCCACCTTATTTTCCTTCCCCGGGTGGTATTCAATAGTGAAATCACAGTCATTGAGTAGTTCAAGCCATCATATTTTCCACATGATAAGTTCTTTATATGATAAAATATACATTAAACCCATGTGATCAGTATATATCTCACATTTTTTACCATTTGGGATATTGTGTCCATATTTTGAAAGAAAATATTACAACTACTAAATCAATTTCATGAGTGGGATATTTTTTTACATTAATTTTTAGCTCTCATGATGCATATGAAATAACTCTATCATTCTGGATAAGGACACAACCAAGTCTTTTGTTTGAAGCATCACTATAAATCACAAACCCAACATTCCCCGATGGTAGAGTCAAGATAGGATCAATGACTAATATTATTTTTAGTTCTTCAAAACATTCTTGACATTCTTTTGTCCAAACAAATTAAACCCCTTTACGTGTGATCTTGGTTAATGGGACAGCCAATTGGGAATGTTTCTGGATGAAATACCGATAATAATCTGCTAAACCAATAAAACTCTGTACCTCAGATATACTCGTCGGTTCTGGCCATTAATGTATTGATCATGTCTTATAAGGATCAATATAAATTCCATCCTTAGATAAAATATGGCCATGAAAATAAATTTCTTAAATCCAAAATTCACAATTGCTAAAATTCCCATATAATTCATTTATTATGAGGGTTTTTAGAATAGTGCGAAAGTGGTTTTAATTATCTTCAATGATTTTGGAGTAATCCTAGACATAATCAATAAAAACCAAAAAAATCATCAATATATTCATTGAAAACTCTATTCATTAGATTCATGAAAATAGAGGGTGTATTAGTCAGTCCAAAAGGTATTATTTTAAACTCATAATGCTCATACTTTGTTAGAAAAGCTATTTTCAGAATGTCTTCCTCCTTCACACACAAATGATGATATCAAGATCGAAGGTAAATATTTGAAAAATATTGAGCTCCATGATTTTGGTCAAATAAATCATCAATGTGAGGTAGGGGAACCTTGTTCTTTATTTTTATACCATTGATCTCCCAGTATTCAAGGTACAACCTCATAAATCCATCTTTCTTCTTATAAAAAAGAACAGGGGATCCCATGGATAAAACACTTGGTAGAATAAGTCCTTTATTACGCAATTCCTCTAGTTGTTTATTTAGTTCAAGTAAATCCACATTGGTCATTATATAAGTGGTCTTCGATATGGGTCTTTAACAATTATTTAAATCAATGGAAAAATCAATTTCTCATTCTAGAAGATGTCTAGGTAAATCCTATGGAAACACATCATCATATTCTTGTACACTAATTACATCCTCTATTACGATAGTCTTTTACTCACCCATATTTATTTCATTCTCTTCCTCCCCAATAATTGAATTTATTAGAGCTACATAGGTAGATCTAGATAAGAATCAGATGGTGACATTTCTTCTCTAAAGATAATGTACTCCATATCATCATAAAAAATTGTAACCTCTTTTTTCTTACAAAATTTTTTCACATCATGGTCTGAAAGACAATCCATACCGATGATTATAAAAAATTATATCATGGGTATGATGATGAGATCATTAGGTAAAGAAAATTTATATTCCCTAATGGGAACTAATTCACAAAATGTTGTTGCAAAGATACTTCCCCTTAGAATTTTGATTGACAACTCCCTTATTAAATCAAATTGAAAATATATAATTTTATAATAACCTTGGGAAGATATAAAACAATGTGATGATCTAGAATCAAATAAATCATTGGATGAACTGGGGGAAACCATAAAATTACATGCCACCACATCGTTTGGAACTTTAACCTTTGTAGTAGTGATCGCAGAATCCTGAACATTCCCCCTTGGCATTTTGGAGGTATGTTTCCATGGTGACTATGAAATTAATTTGCATAATTCCCCATTCCTATACAATTGTATCATTCCACAATGACAACCTCTTTCTTTTCATTTCAATCAAGAGGTTAGTGGCCTTCTTCCCCTCACTTGTAACAGACTCTCATTCCCATCAAGAAAGTACTGGGGTGTTTCATCCCACATTTACCGCATGATAAGAATTAAAATTTTATTTTCTTCTCCTTATTTCAATTTATATAGTGCTCAACATATCTCTTATTATTTTTCTTTGATTTAATGTTATAAGACATAGATAATTCTTTTTCTATCTTGATAGCACATGAGACAATATATTCATATGATGAGAAGGATGGTGAAACTAATTCTTGATGGAGAAATGGTTTTATCCCATCAAAGAATATATCAATATTACTCCTTGGGTTACGTATATAAAATACTACATGCCTTGATAACCTCATAATGTTAGCCTCATACTTTTCAATATTCAATCCTCTTTTTTCCTCAGACTCAGAAATTTTCTTCCCATATCCGCTTGATGGTCGCAAGGAATGAATTTTTTTAAGAAAATATCTTTTAAATCCCTCTATTACATATTTGATACTTCTTCATCGACCTTTTTGTTTTGAATTAATGAGAACCATTGATCTGCATCTCCCATGAGGTGATAAACTGCTATGAAAACTTTTTCCCTTTAGCTACTCCCCAAATCATGAATTATTTCCTCTAAGGAACTTATCCATTGAAAAAGTACAAATGGATTTATAGTACCATTGAATTTTTGTTGTTGTTTCCTCATGAGGCGGTCTAACATTGATCCTCCACATTGTGGATCAGGGTGATCCCTACTTGTAAGGCTATTATTCATAACTTGAGTGAGTTTTCCCAGAATGGTGATAAGATTATCGGCACCAGTTGAGTCACCATCTGAACTATAATTATCTTAAATAGGAGGGAAATACCTACATGGATTTTGTGCATTGATACTATTTCAATTCCTTCTAATAGAGGCCATTTCTAAACAATGACATACACTATATATGTTTATGAATCACAATACATAATTCCAAACTTATAAAACACTTATAATAAATTGAATAGTTTATGAATACATTCCACAATCTTAGAAATGTTTTCATTGAGGAAGTATATACTCATAAATGTATCATAATTATTTTTAATGAAAATGTGTATTATCCTTAGCATATCTTCCAGGAGTGTCGTGACCAACAGTACAACAAGGCCCATTGTTGTGTACCAGGATACACTGGGACAAGCATATAACACCTTGTCAGAGTTTTCATTCCTAGGTACATATGTACCAGAGCATCCTCTACCAGATCATATCAAGAAAAGGATTTATTTCTTGAAAAACTACCAAAATATATACATGACCAAAATTCTATGAGGTTCTTCTATACTAATCTTCAACTTATATCTTAGGGTAATTATATCTAATTATAGTTTTTCTAAATCTAAATTCCACAATTTGTTCTAAAGTTCATCTTATTCAAACTATAACGCCCTGGCCTCAGTTACCTAGAGTCAGTGCATTATTATATAACATTTTCATGGTATAAGGAATTATTTCCCTAATGACCGATCAGTTTTGTAGCTTTGTAAGTACTAGAAAAAATCACACATTTTACATTACATTATTGAATGAAAAAAAATAACAACATTGTCTCCTTTGAACACATTCAAATTTCTTATACTATCACTACTGGTCAGCCATAATAAACTTCTTCACATCTTAGGAAAAATAAAACATAGAAAGGGGTGAGATCAGATGCTCAGTAAGGATAACAATATAGCGGAAACATTCATAAATAAGTCCAAACATTTCAATAAATCTATAAGATGAAAACACAATCCTTTTAAACACAAATTTATGAATAATATAGAAAATAGAAATGAAATAATTCCATTTAGTTATTCACATGGATATTCTACTAGTCGAATAATCACATGTAATATCAATAGCCAATTTCATAATGATTGATTGCATAATGTCGGACATCATAATACAATATTAAAGGACTTGTTAAAAGACTGCAAATAATGTTTTTTCAAGGCCTTGTGCATTGACACTAGTTTGTCTCATGATACCTACTGATGCATCAAGGAGATATAGCGGGCCCCACCCGCCACATAATTTGTTCAATGCATTCCTCATATGAAAAGTTTGAAACATAACATAAACATTCATATTAAAACTAGCATTAAAAATGTTAATATGTTAACCATAAACCATGAATGGTATAAAAATAACACATCCATAGTCAACCATATCACAAAACAATCAATACAATATGGAAGTTTGTATCATAATTTATCAACTTCCAACAAGTGTAAAATCCATAAAAGGATGTTGACGTAGAAGAAATCAAAACTATTTTTGAGAAAAAGCTCTTTCTATTTTGAAATCATTTAAAAGTAATGTAATTATAAAATAAAAAAATTATTTTGAAAATATTTATATATGCTGGTAATGGATGCTTCTAAGTTGTTATAATGGGGGAAAATATTCGCACTCGCCATATAATTTCAAAAAAAACATTCTTTCCTTAATTTTGTTGAAAAGGTCGTAAACAACCATGTTTGGAAAACACTGGAAAGGTTATTTTATTAACATCTTATAAAAAGTCAAATAAGGGTGCACAAGAATTTAACCCTTAGTCTATGTAATAATAAATTTTTTTGAAATTCATTTTCTAGAAACATGTATGTGGATGATAAAGAGGTCCCAGATAATACTCATATATAAACAACCTCAAATAATGAAGAGATTGTAGAAATAACCCTTACCTTGTACTTTTCTTTGGACGATGGTACATTAACCTCCTATATAATAGTTCAATAATTGTTATTAAATTATAAAATAACCACATACTTAAATAGGATATCATATATGATCTTCTAATATTTCGTTGATAAATTTTTTTTTGTATTATCATTGTTTCATGTGTTAACTGATTCATTTTCCTTTATATGATTTGTTATGAAATTCAGGTTTTTTATGGATAGGATGTATTTTTATAATATCCATGATGATATTATGTTATTAAACTTTTTTTTAATAATAAAAATAATTTTATTCTTTTATGGTTATGATGAGGAATGAATCTCATCATGTTTGTGGAGACGATAATCCATACGTACTCAATTGCGACAATATCATTCTATTGGTGGTGAAATAGTATGTAATTGGATAGTATTTAATATATAAAGAATAATTAACATGTTATATTTTTTATTTAAATCAGTTATATTCATTATTATACCCATCCAAATAATGAAGTGTTTGAATAACATATTACACCATGATGTGGAGACAGTAAGCCGTACGTACGCATGTATGGTAACTGGTCATTCATAGGATGCATGGAATATTGAATATGGTTGTAAAATATTTATAATAACATAATAGTATGGTTAATTTATATGAGTTATTATTTTGTAATAGAAACAACAATGAAAGAGGAAGTCAAAGAAGAAAAGATCATTAAAAATGGTGGTGAAATTATTACCTCTTCTTCGTGTGTTTCTTTTTGAGTTGATCAAAAGAGATACTTAGGTTGGACTTCTGATCAATATAAGGCCTTTGGGTCAAACTGAGGGTAGTATAGATGAAATTTGATCAGCTTTCAGCTGATCCAAATGGCTTTGGGGGTGTTATTTTGAGAAAAGGGGAATTACACTTTTATAAGAGAGGTGATGGTCATTTTATGAAAAGCATGAAATATTATTTTATTATACAATCATATTTGGTTTATCATGGATCCAAAATAAATTATTTAATGGATACGGTAAGTATGGGTTGAAAAGCTCTCAATAAATTGATTTTAAATATGTTTATGTCACCATATTAACTTATCATTTAGATTTTACTCTTCGTTAAATAGTTTAACTTTTACCATTTATTATTGTATTATTATAATAATTGGTTTATAAACTTACATTAAAAATAAAAAAACCCCAAGTGATTAATTTATGATATATATAACCTTATCTAAGGCTTTTAGAAGAACCTTATATATTTACGAACCTTATATCAATTAATAATATAGTATTTGTTTTAAAAACTCATTTTTTCCAATTTTGACAGTATTTGTTATTTTTTTGTAAAATTAATAAAAACTATATCACATAGAAAAAATTTATTTAATCAACCGTAACATGTCATATTAACCTAGAAAATTAGTGTAATTCATCATAAGTCTCAATTTACATTAATTGGGATATTTATAATATCAATTGTTTTAATCATTCATTAATAAGGTAATTACTGCATCATCATTGTATTATAAAGAAATTAAATTATTGAATGTCTAAAAGTTATAAATAAAATACAACCACGTATGAAATATTTTAAGATTCCAAATGAATATTTATAGTTTAATTTATATTTTTTATAACAATATATTAAAAATGATTTATTTATTAAACATTGAATTTAACACTTTTAACTCTTGTTTAAATTAAATAATAATAAATGTCCTAATCTAATCCAAGTGGACCAAGAGGATCATATATTATTCCTAAGGTTGATTTTTGTCGAAATACACTTATACAATAGAACTAGGACAGGCTTTAGGGTAATTATAATATCATTTAGTTACCTTTAATTACCCTATTTACTTTTAACCGTGGAAAATAAAAGTCAAAAGATATTATTCACCAAAAATTATTTTCATAAAAAATTATACATCAAATATTATTATAAAATGACTCCAATATATTATATTGAACTTATATAGGTATTATGTATCTATTTTGACACAAAATAAATTTAAATAAAATTAAAAATTATTTAAATAAAAAGTCTATTTTAAACAATAATGCAGTGTTTTCACTATTCATCAAAATTTGAATGTTTTTAGAAAAATAACAAAAATTCATCCTAGGATAATTTTGATATTCTGAACACAAAAATGAAGTCCATTTGGAAAAATATATTTTATTAAATTTCATAAAGTGGGTAACACTATTCATAACGGCTAGTTTGATTTGTCGTGGTGTGTTGAAAATCCAAGTTGCATACAATGAAAGCTGTTGAATTATTCAAAGGGAAACGTACCATGGAAGCTTGGGGTGTAATAGAGCTTGTTTGTGAGAGGATGAAGGAAATAAATTGACAGAATAATTCTTATGTCGATCACAGGAGGTGGCCCTTGGAGTTCAAGGTGGGAGATCATGTTTTATTAATGGTTTCCCCACTCCGTGGGTAGTAGAGTTTTTGATGAGGGAGAAATATTTCTCCCAGGTTCATCAGTATTTTGGATTCATTGGGGGAACCAGGAAAGTTGAAATACCAGCTAGAGTTTCCACTAATGTTGGAGAAGATCTATGAAGTCTTTAATGTATCCCAACTTCATCGGTATCTACACGATGAATCCCACATCAATAATTGGGAGGAGATTTATATTTAATTTGATTAAATATACATGGAGTGTCCATTGGAGGTCTAAGATCATCATGATATGGTGATACGTTTATAAACCATTCCCTTGGATCACTTGTTGTGGATTGTAGAGACCCGAAGCTTGACGTACATTGACATTACATTTCATTTGCGGAATACTTAGTACATAAAAAAAATACACACACAAGGATCGTAATAGTTTAGTGTCTTTGGAAACTCGGAATATAATCTTCTAATCCTGTTGAAAGATCTTCAACATCTCCCATAATGATCTTCCTTTTTTATACCTAAAACCTTTCTTTATATCCTGGGGAAAAGAAAACATAAAAGGGTGAGCTCAAATGCTCAGTAAGGGTAAACAAAAGAAATATCAATCACATCATATACATAAGAACATAACTTTTGGAAATCTTAACTTGTAAAAGAGATCATAATTTCATAACCTGGGATAACTCATGGCAGTGAAATTTAATCACAATAATCATAACTTAAAACATGAAACTTTGTGTCATACACACATAATCATAGATAATCATATCTTATAAGTCAAGACTCATTTCCAAGACTATCTTAGTGGACAAAGTCCATTTCTGAACCGAGTCACCCTCGTTTCAGTCCTGTTTCACTGAACCGGTATAACCTACCATTCCAGCCATGTCTATCTCATGAGACATAAAATCTTTACCCAATGCATTTGAGGGAGATATAGGTCCCACCCATTTCATAATGATACCATTCTTATGTGTGCCACAAAATCTTAAAACATACATCATTGCATAACCCATGTAATAAAAATGGGAATCTTAAACATCATGACATCATAATACAATTCATATAAGATAAAAAAATTCATAAATAATATTTCCATCACAACATAATCAAATCCATGTAATAATAGGGATAGAAACAGAACCCTTTATTATCTTAGATGTAAAATAATTTTGATAAAACACTTGAACTCCATTCTTGAGGAAAACATCCTTTCCACTTCAAATTTTTTTTCCTTTCTTAACATGTCTTACAATTTTAAACTAAAAGAAGTTGATTAAAAATAAACTTGAAAACTTGTAGAGGAAGATTCTTGGAAAAAATGTTTTAATAATCCATTCATGCCGTATAAGTTAAAAAAACATTCTTTTCGTACTTTTGTCGGAAAAGTCAAAAAGTACCTCGTATGAAAAACGACAAAAGATTCCATTCATATCTTTTACTAAAAACTTAACGAAGGGTAAAATTGGATTTAAAAAATTGTAGGTGGATGGAAATAATATTACATATTGAGGAAACATGGATGTGGATGATAAAATACACCCTAGTAAATACCAAAGTATAAACAATCTCGGATAAAAATGAGATTGTGATATTTCCCTTACCTTAGGTCCGATTTGCTTCGTACGTGTCCGAACCTCCTGTATAATGATTTAAATAATGTTATTGACTTATTCCAGAATCATATTTATTGTTATGATATCATATATGTTTCACTTATGACTTTATATTACCCGTTCTTTTGTAAATTCCATGTTAAAGAAGCGTTTTGGGTAAAATCGTTTCATTTATCGTAGGTGTTTGGACTTGTTGTTCTTGACATTATTATTACTTATATCATGATTTACTTAATTCCATAATATAAAACATGATTTATATATCATATATATTCAGTATATATATATATATAATAGATAGATAAATGAAATTAAACACACCGTTCATGGAGACGGTAGTCCGTACGTACGCATGAACGTTGTTTTCCTTTCCTTATTGTCTTGAATGGAAGTAAGTAGATGAAATACATATATATATATATACATAAATCCAGTAGATTTAACATGTCATATGTTTCATTATTATTCGTTATATATACTTTATAATCATTCATGAATGGTTACTGTGGAGAATGAATCTCATCGCGTCGTGGAGACGGTAGTCCGTACGTACGCACGAGCGATGATATCATTCTCATGGTCGTGGAATTGTGTTGAAGTGTATGTATACTATTTCAGTATCAATATCAATTTAAAATAATAATATATTGTTATTATTTACACCATTATACCCATCCAAGTAAGGTGGTGGTGGAAAATAGATTTCACCACGGCGTGGAGACGGTATTCCGTACGTACGCACGCGCGGTGATTTCGTTTTCCGTAGGATGGATAGATGGTGAAATAGGGTTGTTTCATACTTATAATAACATATAAGTATATGATTGATAATGATGTTATTACTTCATAATGAAACATCCTAATAAGAAGAAGTTGAAGAAGAAATAAAGGTGAAAGAATCGGTAACAGAAATTACCTCTTCTTTGAAGCGCCTCTTTGAGACCTCCTCTTAGGGAACTAAAATTGGTCTTTGAGCAAGACGAGAACCTCTAGGATGTTTCTAGGGAAGTGGAGAAGAGAATTTGGCAGGGTTTGGACGAGCTTGAAGGCTCAAAGTTGTGTGAGGAAGAGAGGGAGGAGGTGCTCTTTTATAAGGGAGGAGAGGGGCTCCTTTGGAAAAACTAAAAATATTATTTTATTATAAAGTCATGATCGGTTTTAAATAGCTCCAAATTGATTTATTTTGAGGCTAAGGTGGGGATGGGTCTAAATCCTCTAATCCAATAGAATTTATACAAGTTTATGTTCCTATTTTAACCTTATCATTTAGATTTAACATTAAGTTAAATAATTTTACTTTTACCGTGTTTTCTTGTGTTCTTATACTATAAGGTAAATAAACTAACTATATCAAGCCAAAAGAACCCCAAGATGTTTATTATTAATATATATAACCTTATCTAAGTCATTTGGCCGAACCTTAGATTTTGAGGAATAAAATAACAATTAATAATATAATATTGTTTTAAAAAACTATTTTATGTCAATTTTGACACTATTTAGTAATTGATTTTTTTGAAACTCCTAACAGAATGATAAGTTCGAAAAAAGTTAATTAAAGCAATACTAACATGTCATATTAACCTATAAAATTAGTGGAATTCATAAAAAGTCTAAAATTATATTTATTTGAGTATTTATAACATTAATTATGTCAATATTTCATTAATAAGATAATTACTGCATCATCGTTGTGTCTTAAATAAATTAAATTATATAATGTCTAAAAATTACAAATAATATACTATTATGTAGGAAATAGTTTTAGATTTCTAATTAATATTTATAGTCGAATTTATCTTATGTATAACCCTATATTAAAAATGTTTTATTAAATAAACTTTGATTTTAACTCTTTTAACTCTTCTTTGAATTAAATAATAATAAATGTCCTAATCAAATCCAAATGCGCCTAAATGGTCATATTTTGTTCCTAAGCTTGTTTCGGTCGTATTACACTTATCCAATAGAATTTGGACATGTGTTAGGTTAATAATAATATCATTTTTACCCTTAATTACCCTATTTACTTTTAACCGTGGTAAATAAAAGTAAAAAGTTACTATTCACCAAAAATTATTTAATCTCATTGAACCACATTTTACTTACTGACATCAACTGTGTCTCTCGTATTTTTAAAATTCCACTCACAGAAGTGGTAAAATTAAGTTTTATGAAAAATTCAGTTTTTTTAACTACCACTTAGTGGTTTCACTATTCATCAAAAATTGAAAGTTTTCAGAAAAATACCAAAAATTAGGCCTAAGCTATATATGATATTATGAACTCCAAAATGATTTATATTTTACCAAATTCAAAACATATTAGTTGCATTAATTAATTTAAAAATTAATTCCCATCGTCAAAACAAAAGGCGTGTTTTTAAGAGATAATAACTATCAAAAGATTGACACTTGTTTATAACTGGTTTAAATGTGAAATTACATCCAATGACCAAAATTGTATTAAATTGTAAAAATATACTCTAAATATACTTTAAAACCACTCAAATTAATAATTTATCACTATTAATTATTTCGATTGAAAAAGTTGTTTTTAATTAAAATTTAGTAATTTTCACTATTCATCAAAATATGAAAGTTATCCGAAAATCACCAAAATTTCACTCTAAGCTAATTTCGATATTCCGAATCCAAAAATGAAGTCCATTTTGAAAAATAGAATTTACAAAATTTCAAAAAGTGGTTATTACTATTCATAATGGCTAGTTTTAATAATATTTTAATAACATATCGTTGTTTAGTGAAACTCGGTTTTGCGTACTACACACGCTACCGAGGAAGGTCGCGATTGCGTGTAATGCAAGGAAAGTCAAGGATGCGTATTGTGCAAGATCCTTTTGGTATAGCGTACAACACAAGACATTAATGAAATTAAAAAGAATATTTTTCATAAAATCTCGGGGTGTTACATTCTACCCCCCTTAAAATGAATTTTGCCCTCAAAATTCGTCGAGGTTATAAATGGATTACTACTCGAAAGTTTCTTTAATAGAAACCCACATCGTAAAAAAGGAATACCAAAAACAATATTTAAAAACAAAAGTATGAAACATAACGGTTACCCAAATAAACTAATCCCTGGGTTTCAACATAGGGGAAAATATGGATATGGAAGAAAAATCTAACCATCATGTTCTGATGGAGAGTGGTAGAGAACATGGCTATGGAAAAGCCAGCAATCACAAAGCCATAAATTTGTGATGATCTAAGGTATTATCTGATTCATCAGATATAAGAGAACTAGGACAACATTTTTGGTTTTCAAGATCATTTCCCTAAAGTTGATGAAATTGGAATTAGAAGAAATACTTTCGTGATTTTGGTATAGTCTCACCGTTTGTCGTTATTTGGACAATTTCTACTTCATCTCTTAAAGAAATGAAGTTGAATTTGTCATTCGTGATGTGTTAGCAGATCATGTGATAGAATGATGGGTCATTCCATCTCTTTCAAACAAAAGGATAGAAAAAGTTATAAGTCCATCTTATGGTTAATCGTATATGGTTCCAAAAATGAACTTATACTTCATATATCATACCGCTTAATAAAATAAAATTAGTTTCTACTAACCAGGGACTTCCTGTAGGCCAGTGGTAGGCGATAAAGGCCAGTCGCACTTCGGTTGTGGGTTCGATTCCCACAGCCTTGTCGGAAGCGATGGGTTGTCGCCCATCCTGTAGGTTGTCCTTTTTCTAAAACTATATTACTATAACATCCCATCAATAATATCGAAAAAAAACTTCTATCCTTAAACAATACTAACTTATGTCCAACATAATCCATTCCAATCTTTAGGCTTATCTATAATAATGTAGTCCACTCTCATAATATAGTGAAAACGATTACCAGAGATTTAATATCATCGTTGATCCCCATATATCATAAGATATGTCTTGTTGGTCACATTCCAAACATTCAAAGGCCTTAATCAGGTATTCTCTTGAATACCCATTGAACCTTAGTGAAAACATGAATGCAGTTAAACGTTAACACTTTCCACATACCAAAATCCTCAAAATTCTACATACTCAAACCATGATATAACCTTCTCCTTATATCAGTCATGAGCTCATGAATACTATTAAAAATTTCATTTTCTCGTTTTCCCTTCATTATGCGCATATCATCTTATTTCCAAAAATATCTGAATAACCTTTAATGGATACTGGTACCATTAATCATACACTTTCAAAACTCAAGGAAAAAAACAGTGTAACAATCCTTAGATGTCTCTTTATTCCATAGTACCATGAGATTACTTATACAACATTACACATGATAAACATGTAATCATTCCACTACATTCTTAAACCATTGACCGAGCTTCAACAATTCTTTCATCTCACATATCATTTGTAGTCTCTTCATCATCATCCACATAAATACTACCCATACGACCATACTGATTCTCTTCATGATACTTTCCCTTAGGGAATTGGTTTGCATAATGCCTGTACATTCCACATTTAAAACATTTAACCACTGTTGATGTCATAACAATACCATTATCCTCATCCCTGGTGTTAACTGAACCTTTTCCTTTGCACTTACTGGCTTTGTGTCCTTCTTTTCCACACCCAAATCATCTTCCAGTTCCTTTGAAACATTCTCCTTGATGCCTCTTCCCACATGATTTACATAGGGGAAATTGAACTTTCTTTCCTCTATGATCATCATGAAACTCCATCTTTCTCTTATTAGCCGAGTCAGGAAACTTACCAAATTTTACTTTATTGATCATATTATGAGATTACTGATTCGGCATAATAATGATGTTTCGACTTCCAAATCCCATTTCATTTGGTTTTTATTGAAGAATATCATTCCATTGTCCAACATATCGTCCATTTTCTAAAACCCAAAAAGAATAGTGTGAGAGGCAAAAATCATAATAAAGGGGGAGTAACTTCAATATCTAACATCTTTGGTTTAATCTAATATCGTTACCATAGTTCTAGGAATATATCCTATATGTATACGTATCCTTAGGGGCATCCCTAGACATACCTTAGAAATATCTCTAGGGATCTCACTAACGTTATCACATCCTAGTTTCCAAAGGTTGACTAAACCTTTCCTCTGATACCAACTGTAGAGACCCGAAGCTTGACGTACATTGACATTAAATTTCATTTTCGGAATACTTAGTATATAACAAAAACACACAGACAAGGATCGTAAAAGTTTAGTGTCTTTGGAAACTCGGAATATAATCTTCTAATCCTGGTGAAAGATCATCAACATCTCCCATAAAGATCTTCCTTTTTTTATACCTAAAACCTTTCTTTATATCCTGGGGAAAAGAAAACATAAAAGGGTAAGCTCAAATGCTCATTAAGGGTAAACAAAAGAAATATCAATCACATCATATACATAATCACATAACTTTTGGAAATCTTAACCTGTAAAAGAGATCATAATTTCATAACTTGGGATTACTCATGGCAGTGAAATTTAATCACAATAATCATAACTTAAAACATGAAACTTTGTGGCATACACACATAATCGTAGAGAATCATATCTTATTAGTCAAGACTCATTTCCAAGACTATCTTAGTGGACAAAGTCCATTTCTGAACCGAGTCACCCTCGTTTCAGTCCTGTTTCACTGAACCGGTATAACCTACCATTCCAGCCATGTCTATCTCATGAGATATAAAATCTTTACCCAATGCATTGGATGGAGATATAGGTCACACCCATCTCATAATGATACCATTCTTATGTGTGCCACAAAATCTTAAAACATACATCGTTGCATAACCCATGTAATAAAAATGGGAATCTTAAACATCGTGACATCATAAAACAATTCATATAAGATAAAGGAATTCATAAAAAATATTTCCATCACAACATAATCAAATCCATGTAATAATAGGTATAGAAACAGAACCCTTTATTATCTTAGATGGAAAATAATTTTGATAAAACACTTAAACACCATTCTTGAGGAAAACATCCTTTCCACTTCAAAATTTTTTTCCTTTCTTAACATGTCTTACAATTTTAAAATAAAAGAAGTTGATTAAAAATAAACTTTATAACTTGTAAAGTAAGCTTCTTGGAAATAATGTTTTCAAAATCCATTCATGACGTATAAGTTAAAAAAACATTCTTTTCGTACTTTGGTCGGAAAAGTCAAAAAGTACCGTGTATGAAAAACGACAAAAGATTCCTTTCATATCTTTTACTAAAAACTTACCGAAGGGTAAAATTGGATTTAAACAATTGTAGGTGGATGGAAATAATATTACATATTAAGGAAACATGGATTTGGATGATAAAATACACCCCAGTAAATACCAAAGTATAAACAATCTCGGATAAAAATGAGATTGTGATATTTCCCTTACCTTAGGTCCGATTTGCTTCGTAAGTGTCCGAACCTCCTGTATAATGATTTAAATAATGTTATTGACTTATTCCAGAATCATAATTATTTTTATGATATCATATATGTTTCACTTATGACTTTTTATTACCTGTTCTTTTGTAAATTCCATGTTAAAGAAGCGTTTTGGGTAAAATCGTTTCATTTATCGTAGGTGTTTGGACTTGTTGTTCTTGACATTATTATTACTTATATCATGATTTACTTACTTCCAGAATATAAAACATGATTTATATATCATATATATTCAGTATATATATATATATAATAGATAGATAAATGAAATGAAACACACCGTTCATGGAGACGGTAGTCCGTACGTACGCATGAACGCTGTTTTCCTTTCCTTATTGTCTTGAATAGAAGTAAGTATATAAAATATATATATATATATAAATCCAATAGATTTATCATGTCATATATTTCATTATTATTCATTATATATACTTTATAATCATTCCTGAATGGTTAATGTGGAGAATGAATCTCATCGCGTCGTGGAGACGGTAGTCCGTACGTACGCACGAGCGATGATATCGTTCCCATGGTCGTGGAATTGTGTTGAAGTGTATGTATACTATTTAAGTATCAATATCACTTTAAAATTATAATATATAGTTATTATTAACACCATTATACCCATCCAAGTATGGTGGTGGTGGAAAATAGATTTCACCACGGCATGGAGACGGTATTCCGTACGTACGCACGCGCGGTGATTTCGTTTTCCGTAGGATGGATAGATGGTGAAATAGGGTTGTTTCATAATTAGAATAACATATCAGTATATGAGTGATACTGATGTTATTACTTCATAATGAAACATCCTAATAAGAAGATGTTGAAGAAGAAGTAAAGGTGAAAGAATCGGTAACGGAAATTACCTCTTCTTTGAAGCGCCTCTTTGAGACCTCCTCTTAGGGAACTAAAATTAGTCTTTGAGGAAGACCAGAACCTCCAGGATGTTTCTAGGGAATTGGAGAAGATAATTTGGTAGGGGTGGGACGAGATTGAAGGCTCAAAGTTGTGTGAGGAAGAGAGGGAGGAGGTGCCCTTTTATAAGGGAGGAGAGGGGCTCCTTTGGAAAAACTAAAAATATTATTTTATTATAAAGTCAAGATCGGTTTTAAATAGCTCCAAATTAATTTATTTCGGGGATAAGGTGGGGATGGGTCTAAATCCTCTCATCCAATAGAATTTAGACAAGTTTAGGTTCCTATTTTAACCTTATCATTTAGATTTAACATTAAGTTAAATAATTTTACTTTTACCGTGTCTTCTTGTGTTCTTATACTATAAGGATAATAAACTTACTATATCAAGACAAAAGAACCCCAAGTTGTTTATTATTAATATATATAACCTTATCTAAGACATTTTGTCGAATCTTAGATTTTTAGGAATAAAATAACAATTAATAATATAATATTTGTTTTAAAAACTATTTTATGTCAATTTTGACACTATTTAGTAATTGATTTTTGTGAAAATCCTAACAGAATGATAAGTTCTAAAAAATTTAATTAAATCAATACTAACATGTCATATTAACCTATAAAATTAGTGGAATTCAAAAAAAAGTATCAAATTATATTTATTTGAGTATTTATAACATCAATTATGTCAATATTTCATTAAAAAGATAATTACTGCATCATCATTGTGCCATAAATAAATTAAATTATTTAATGTCTAAAAATTACAAATAAAATACCATTATGTAGGAAATAGTTTTATATTTCTAACGAATATTTATAGTCGAATTTATCTTATGTATAACCCTATATTAAAAACGTTTTATTTAATAAACTTTGATTTTGACTCTTTTAACTCTTCCTTTAATTAAATAATAATAAATGTCCTAATCTAATCCAAATGGGCCTAAATGGTCATATTTTATTCCTAAGATTATTTCTGGTCGAATTACACTTATCCAATAGAATTTGGACATGTGTTAGGGTAATAATAATATCATTTTTACCCTTAATTACCCTATTTACTTTTAACCGTGGTAAATAAAAGTAAAAAGTTACTATTCACCAAAAATTATTTAATCTCATTGAACCACATTTTACTTACTGACATCAACCGTGTCTCTCGTATTTTTGAAATTCCACTCACAGAAGCGGTAAAATTAAGTTTTATGAAAAATTCAGTTTTTCTTACTACCACTTAGTGGTTTCACTATTCATCAAAAATTGAATGTTTTCAGAAAAATACCACAAATTAGGCCTAATCTATATTTAATATTATGAACTCAAAAATGATTTCTATTTTACCAAATTCAAAACATATCAGTTGAATTAATTAATTTAAAAATTAATTCCCGTCGTCAAAACAAAAGGCGTGTTTTTAAGAGATAATAACTATCAACAGATTGACACTTGTTTATAACTGGTTTAAATGTGAAATTACATCCAATGACCAAAATTGTATTAAATTGTAAAAACATATTCTAAATATAATTTAAAACCACTCAAATTAATAATTTATCACTATTAATTATTTCGATTGAAAAAGTTGTTTTTAATTAAAATTTAGTAATTTTCACTATTCATCAAAATATGAAAGTTATCCGAAAATCACCAAAATTTCACCCTAAGCTAATTTCGATATTCCGAATCCAAAAATGAAGTCCATTTTGAAAAATATAATTTACAAAATTTCAAAATGTGGTTATTACTATTCATAATGGATAGTTTTAATAATATTTTAATAGCATATCGTTGTTTAGTGAAACTCGGTATTGCGTACTACACACGCTATTGAGGAAGGTCGCGATTGCGTGTAATGCAAGGCAAGTCAAGGATGCGTGTTGTGCAAGCTCCTTTTGGTGTAGCGTACAACACAAGACATTAATGAAATTAAAAATAATATTTTTTTATAAAATCTCGGGGTGTTACATTCTAGCCCCCTTAAAATGAATATCGCCCTCGAAATTCGTCGAGGTTATAAATGGTTTACTACTCGAAAGTTTCTTTAATAGAAACCCACATCGTAAAAATGAATACCAAAAACAATCTTTAAAAACAAAAGTATGAAACATAACGGTTACCCAAATAAACTAATCAATGGGTTTCCACATAGGGGAAAATATGGATATGGAAGAAAAATCTAACCATCATGTTCTGATGGAGAGTGGTAGAGAACATGGCTATGGAAAAGCCAGCAATGACAAAGCCTTAAATTTGTGACGATCTATGGTATCATCTGATTCATCAGATATAAGAGCACTAGGACAACATTTTTGGTTTTCAAGATCATTTCCCTAAAGTTGATGAAATTGGAATTAGAAGAAATACTTTCGTGATTTTGGTATAGTCTCACCGTTTGTCGTTCTTTGGACAATTTCCACTTCATCTCTTAAAGAAATGAAGTTGAATTTGTCATTCGTGATGTGTTAGCAGATCATGTGATAGAATGATGGGTCATTCCATCTCTTTCAAACAAAAGGTTAGCAAAAGTTATAAGTCCATCTTATGGTTAATCGTATATGGTTCCAAAAATGAACTTATACTTCATATATCATACTGCTTAATAAAATAAAATTAGTTTCTACTAACCAGGGACTTCCTGTAGGCCAGTGGTAGGCGATAAAGGCCAGTCGCACTTCGGTAGTGGGTTCGATTCCCACAGCCTTGTTCGAAGCGATGGGTTGTCGCCCATCCTGCAGGTTGTCCTTTTTCTAAAACTATATTACTATAACATCCCATCAATAATATCGAAAAAAACTTCTATCCTTAAACAATACAAACTTATGTCCAACATAATCCATTCCAATCTTTAGGCTTATCTATAATACTGTAGTCCACTCTCATAATATAGTGAAAACGATTACCAGAGATTTAATACCATCGTTGATCCCCATATATCATAAGATATGTCTTGTTGGTCACATTCCAAACATTCAAAGGCCTTAATCAGGTATTCTCTTGAATACTCATTGAACCTTAGTGAAAACATGAATGCAGTTAAACGTTAACACTTTCCACATACCAAAATCCTCAAAATTCTACATACTCAAACCATGATATAACCTTCTCCTTATATCAGTCATGAGCTCATGAATACTGTTAAACATTTCATTTTCTCGTTTTCCCTTCATTATGCGCATATTATCTTATTTCCAAAAATATCTGAATAACCTTTAATGGATACCGGTACCATTAATCATACACTTTCAAAACTCAAGGAAAGAAAACAGTGTAACAATCCTTAGATGTCTCTTTATTCCATAGTACCATGAGATTACTTATACAACATTACACATGATAAACATGTAATCATTCCACTACATTCTTAAACCATTGACCGAGCTTCAACAATTCTTTCATCTCACATATCATTTGTAGTATCTTCATTATCATCCACATAAATACTACCCATACGATCATACTAATTCTCTTCATGATACTTTCTCTTAGGGCATTGGTTTGCATAATGCTCGTACATTCCACATTTAAAACATTTAACCACTGTTGATGTCGTAGCAATACCATTATCCTCATCCCTGGTGTTAACTGAACCTTTTCCTTTGCACTTACTGGATTTGTGTCCTTCTTTTCCACACCCAAAGAATCTTCCAGTTCCTTTGAAACATTCTCCTTGATGCCTCTTCCCACATGATTTACATAGGGGAAATTGAACTTTCTTTCCTCTATGATCATCATGAAACTCCATCTTTCTCTTATTAGCAGAGTCAGGAAACATACCAAATTTTACTTTATTGATCATATTATGAGATTGCTAATTCGGCATAATAATGATGTTTGGACTTCCAAATCCCATTTCATTTGGTTCCTCATGAAGAATATCATTCCATTGTCCATCATATCCTCTGTTATCTTGAATTGTCTTGTTTCCATCCATTTTATAAAACCCAAAAAGAATAGTGTGAGAGGCAAAAATCATAATAAAGGGTGAGTAACTTCAATATCTATCATCTTTGGTTTAATCTAATATCGTTACCATAGTTCTAGGAATATATCCTATACGTATACTTGTCCTTAGGGGCATCCCTAGACATACCTTAGAAATATCTCTAGGGATCTCACTAACGTTCTCACATCCTAGTTTCCAAAGGTTGACTAAACCTTTCCTATGATACCAACTGTAGATACCTGAATCTTGATGTACATTGACATTACATTTCATTTGCGAAATACTTAGTACATAACAAAAACACACACACAAGGATCGTGATAGTTTAGTGTCTTTGGAAACTCGGAATATAATCTTCTAATCCTGGTGAAAGATCTTCAACATCTCCCATAAAGATCTTCCTTTTTTATACCTAAAACATTTCTTTATATCCTGGGGAACAGAAAACATAAAAAGGTGAGCTCAAATGCTCAATAAGGGTAAACGAAAGAAATATCAATCACATCATATACATAAGCACATAACTTTTGGAAATCTTAACCTGTAAAAGAGATCATAATATCATAACCTGGGATACCTCATGGCAGTTAAATTTAATCACAATAATCATAACTTAAAACATGAAACTTTGTGGCATACACACATAATCATAGAGAATCATATCTTATTAGTCAAGACTCATTGCCAAGACTATCTTAGTGGACAAAGTCCATTTCTGAACCGAGTCACCCTCGTTTCAGTCCTATTTCACTGAACTGGTATAACCTACCATTCCAGTCATGTCTATCTCATGAGATATAAAATCTTTACCCAATGAATTGGAGGGAGATATAGGTCCCAACCATCTCATAATGATACCATTCTTTTGTGTGCCACAAAATCTTAAAACATACATAATTGCATAACCCATGTAATAAAAATGGGAATCTTAAACATCGTGACATCATAAAACAATTCATATAAGATAAAGGAATTCATAAAAAATATTTCCATCACAACATAATCAAATCCATGTAATAATAGGGATAGAAACAGAACCCTTTATTATCTTAAATGGAAAATAATTTTGATAAAACACTTGAACTCCATTCTTGAGGAAAACATCCTTTCCACTTCAAAAACATTTTCCTTTCATAACATGTCTTACAATTTTAAAATAAAAGAAGTTGATTAAAAATAAACTTGAAAACTTGTAATGGAAGCATCTTGGAAATAATTTTTTAAAAAACCATTCATGCCATATAAGTTAAAAAAACATTCTTTTCATACTTTTGTCGGAAAAGTCAAAAAGTACCTCGTATGAAAAACGACAAAAGATTCCTTTCATATCTTTTAATAAAAACTTACCGAAGGGTAAAATTGGATTTAAACAATTGTAGGTGGATGTAAATAATATTACATATCGAGGAAACATGGATGTGGATGATAAAATACACCCCAGTAAATACCAAAGTATAAACAATCTCGGATAAAAATGAGATTGTGATATTTCCCTTACCTTAGGTCTGATTTGCTTCGTAAGTGTCCGAACCTCTTGTATAATAATTTAAATAATCTTATTGACTTATTCCAGAATCATACTTATTGTTATGATATCATACATGTTTCACTTATGACTTTATATTACCCGTTCTTTTGTAAATTCCATGTTAAAGAAGCGTTTTGGGTAAAATCGTTTCATTTATCGTAGGTGATTGGACTTGTTGTTCTTGACATTATTATTACTTATATCATGATTTACTTACTTCCAGAATATAAAACATGTTTTATATATCATATATATTCATTATATATATATATAATAGATAGATAAATTAAATGAAAGACACCGTTCATGGAGACGGTAGTCCGTACGTACGCATGAACGCTGTTTTCCTTTCCTTATTGTCTTGAATGGAAGTAAGTAGATGACATACATATATATATATATACATAAATCCATTAGATTTAAAATTTCATATATTTCATTATTATTCATTATATATACTTTATAATCATTCATGAATGGTTAATGTGGAGAATGAATCTCATCGCGTCGTGGAGACGGTAGTCTGTACGTACCCACGAGCGATGATATCATTCCCATAGTCGTGGAATTGTGTTGAAATGTATGTATACTATTTAAGTATCAATATAACTTTAAAATAATAATATATAGTTATTATTTACACCATTATATACTCATCCAAGTAAGGTGGTGGTGGAAAATAGATTTCACCACGGCGTGGAGACAGTATTCCGTACGTACGCACGCGCGGTGATTTCATTTTCCGTAGGATGGATAGATGGTGAAATAGGGTTGTTTCATACTTATAATAACATATCAGTATATGAGTGATACTTATGATATTACTTCATAATGAAACATCCTAATAAGAAGAAGTTGAAGAATAAATAAAGGTGAAATAATTGGTAACGGAAATTACCTCTTCTTTGAAGCACCTCTTTGAGACCTCCTCTTAGGGCACTAAAATTGGTCTTTGAGGAAGACCAAAAACTCTAGGATGTTTCTAGGGAAGTGGAGAAGAGAATTTGGCAGGGGTTGGACGAGCTTGAAGGCTCAAAGATGTGTGAGGAAGAGAGAGAGTAGGTGCCCTTTTACAAGGGAGGAGAGGGGCTCCTTTGGAAAAACTAAAAATATTATTTTATTATAAAGTCAAGTTCGGTTTTAAATAGCTCCAAATTGATTTATTTCGAGGTTAAGGTGGGGATGGATCTAAATCCTCTCGTCCAATAGAATTTAGACAAGTTTAGGTTCCTATTTTAACCTTATCATTTAGATTTAACATTAAGTTAAATAATTTCACTTTTACTGTTTCTTCTTGTGTTCTTATACTATAAGGTTAATAAACTTTCTATATCAAGACAAACGAACCCCAAGTTGTTTATTATTAATATATATAACCTCATCTAAGTCATTTGGCCGATCCTTATATTTTTAGGAATAAAAAAACAATTAATAATATAATATTTGTTTTAAAAACTATTTTATGTCAATTTTGACACTATTTAGTAATTTATTTTTGTGAAAATCCTAACAGAATGATAAGTTCAAAAAAAGTTAATTAAATCAATACTAACATGTCATATTAACCTAGAAAATTAGTGGAATTCCTAAAAACCCTCAAATTATATTTATTTGAGTATTTATAACATCAATTATGTCAATATTTCATTAATAAGATAATTACTGCATCATCGTTGTGTCATAAATAAATTAAATTATTTAATGTCTAAAAATTACAAATAAAATACCATTATGTAGGAAATCTATTTATATTTTTAATGAATATTTATAGTCGAATTTAGCTTATGTATAACCCTATATTAAAATTTTTTTATTAAATAAACTTTGATTTTAACTCTTTTAACTCTTCTTTGAATTAAATAATAATAAATTTCCTAATCTAATCCAAATGGGCCTAAATGGTCATATTTTATTCCTAAGCTTGTTTTTGGTCAAATTACACTTATCCAATATAATTTGGACATTTGTTAGGGTAATAATAATATCATTTTTACCCTTAATTACCCTATTTACTTTTAACCGTGGTAAATAAAAGTAAAAAGTTACTATTCACCAAAAATTATTTTCATCTCATTGAACCAAATTTTACTTAATGACATCAACCATGTCTCTCGGATTTTTGAAATTCCACTCACAGAAGCAGTAAAATTAAGTTTCATGAAAAATTCAGTTTTTTAACTACCACTTAGTGGTTTCACTATTCATCAAAAATTGAAAGCTTTCAAAAAAATACCAAAAATTAGGCCTAAGCTATATTTGATATTATGAACTCAAAAATGATTTATATTTTACCAAATTAAAAACATATCAGTTGCATTAATTAATTTAAAAATTAATTCCCGTCGTCAAAACAAAAGGCGTGTTTTTAAGAGATAATAACTATGAAAAGATTGACACTTGTTTATAACTGGTTTAAATGTGAAATTACATCCAATGACCAAAATTGTATTAAATTGTAAAAATATATTCTAAATATACTTTAAAACCACTCAAATTAATAATTTATCACTATTAATTATTTCGATTGAAAATGTTGTTTTTAATTAAAATTTAGTAATTTTCACTATTCATCAAAATATGAAAGTTATCCGAAAATCACCAAAATTTCACCCTAAGCTAATTTCGATATTCCGAATCCAAAAATGAAGTCCATTTTGAAAAATAGAATTTACAAAATTTCAAAAAGTTGTTATTACTATTCATAATGGCTAGTTTTAATAATATTTTAATAGCATGTCGTTGTTTAGTGAAACTCGGTATTGCGTACTACACACGCTATCGAGGAAGGTCATGATTGCGTGTAATTCAAGGCAAGTCAAGGATGCGTGTTGTGCAAGCTCCTTTTGGTGTAGCGTACAACACAAGACATTAATGAAATTAAAAATAATATTTTTCATAAAATCTCGGGGTGTTACATGGATGCATGATGTCTTTTAAGATCGTACTTCAGATCGATAAGCGTAGATGTGTTCCAAGTACATGAAGTAATTTAGAGTAATACTTGTGTGTTTTTCTATGTGATGTAATGATTAATCATTATTTTCTATGAAATTAGTTCTTCTTTTTATCAATTTTGTGTTAGAGTCCTAACACATGGAGAGGGGAGGACCCAATTCCTAATTGATATGCATTAATGAGGCTATGACTAAACCTATACGGGTGAGTCAGGGCTACACAAAGTGGATAATATCTTTAAATGGATGATGGAATACCTAGATCCATGTGTCTGAAAAATGTGACTTTGGTGCTTGTGTGGCAGTTGTGTCGTCTATTTGGGGTAGAAAAAGTTGGAGGAGGTGTTCCTAGATATTGAGGATTCAATCCCCCTTTGGAACAACACATGGTGGTTTGTTAGTGGTGTTTCAAATGCAGCAAAGACCTTTAGAGGTATCTTATGTTGTGGTTGTTTAGAACTATCATTCTTATTGGGATGGTGTTATATATTATTGGGAAATAATATTTTGAGAGGAATATAATATTATAGTTAGAACCCATCCAGTCCATTACATTGTAAAAATAAAGTGATTGTGGTTCTATGGGTAGAAATAATAGGTCATTTATGGAGTTTTCTAAAATTATAGTATTCCATCAGTGGTTCAAGAATCACTAGGTTAGGCGTCGATAGGTGGAGCTTTGGTGACTCATATTTTGTAGCTGAAAATATACGACTCAATGTCGGTAGGGCTCGTCGGTGACTCACTATCTGTATCTCAGCATTAGTAGGCTGGGGCATCGGAAGGTTGGGGAATCGGTAGGTCGAAGCATTGGAAGGTTGGGGTGTCAGTTGGTCAGGGTGTCAGTTGGTTGGGTATTAGTGAGTCATGTTGGTGACTCACGTCGATGAGTTAGGCATTGTTGACTCTCTATCACTGGGTTATATTGGTGACTCCTGTTAGTGAGTAGTGTCAATAACTCCCATCTTTGAGTCAGGAGTCAGTTACTCACTATTGGTAACTCGTGTTGGTGACTCACCCATTGGATAGTCATTTCCAGTTTTCCCCAGTTCTTCCAGTTTTCCTTTTTTTGTTTTATTTAACTTTAAATGAGTTATATCCCATGTTTACACATTTATGAAGATTTTTCCATAGCCTCCCAAAAGTATAATTACATCATAAATATCCTAACACCCACTAAACATATAAATGACCAATCCATGTGGTCAAACCATGATCTGAATTTTAAGTACATTGAATCCATCTCCCTTCTATTGATATATGATCTGGATCTTCTAAGCCGAGATCTTATCTTCCTCATGTGTTTCCATTTTCAATTTGGTGTGCCCAGATCCGTTCATCCCTATGGAGTCTTGTGTTGTGTTATGTCAATCAAATTTACTTTCCCATGGGGTATCCTACTGTTGGAATGACCCCTTTTATATTTTGAAGGACTAGTTGATGATCGTTTATATTTCAATTTAGTAATTCCATAGTATGTTCTTTAATTTCATATCATGTAGGCCTGGTAAACTCAAGTCTCTTTGAAAATAAAGTCGAATCCAAATCTTAATTAAGACTGGTATGAAGATGAAAAAACCTGTTATGATAACAGGTTTGGATACCTTAGTAATTAATGTGGGGATGGGTAGATGATGATGATGAAGTTTGTTTTATTTTAACTTTTATATTTGATCCATGCAGTGAATTGTGTTGTCCATTTGCCTTTTGATAATCATAACGGTTGGTGGTCTCTATTTTCACATCGAACTCAAGAATTCTTGTTATTAATCTTTTATTTAACGTCTCTGAAACTGAAAAAATCCTTATTCACATTTTTGTTTATAATAAAATGGATTCCCCATGATAAAACTTGTACTTTGTTAACCCTTGATTTATCAATGTTTTATAAAATATCATGTGTGAGGTGTCTGAAAATGCATTGCATTGTTTAGTGTGGTTGGGGGCAGTGTCTGGATATTTTCTTTCTATCTTTGTATGGGTTGTGTCATACTGTTATTGAGAGAATTATAGAGTTTTTAGATGGTTGAGGGTGAAATAAAATCTCAGGTTGAGATATTTTCTGATTTTATACTGTATGAACCTGATGAAAAGTGATTCTACATCTTGGTTGTGTTATGGTTGTTGGGCATGATCAGTTTTTGCAGTGTGACTACAACCTAGTTGAGTTTTTTTTCTAGTTGTGGTGCCTTTTGTGTAGCAAGGTTATAGATGATGTTTTGGGAGAGATAATTTTAAATAAGGATAGTGTTACCTGGAATGTGTATTTTTTCTAGAGCTTCCAACTACAATTTTTTTGTGTGTGTGGGTAATGATGTTACTTATGGTGTATTGTGGTTGGTATATTAGTTAAGGATTTAATAAATAAATAAATGACCTTTTTAGTGTATAGTGATAATTAGTTATCAAAATTGGTTGGGGGTTATGAATTAAGGCAGTGTTTGGATGTGGTTATCCGTTAGAGGTGTTTACAAAGGCAGTTTTGTGTGGGATAGTTGGTTGATTAGAAACCCATAGGCTGGGTAGAGTGTTTTGTACATATATATATACATGTAGTTCCATGTGATTTTCCATATGCACACCACCTGTGTGGAGAATAATGATTCAAACACCACCATTGTTAAGGAGGAGGTTATCCTTTCCAAACATCCTAGTGGGGGATAAATGTACAATTATTGCCTCTTATAATCTCCATCTTTAAGGCATTGGTATTCTAAGACACTTCATGCTAGTTGTGGTGTGCCTGTGAGGCCCAGGAGTCTACGGGTGAGGTGTGCTTTCCCATGTGTCTTCGAGATGAGGTTGTTGTTTTTTCTAACTTGGTGCTGGTGGGAAGGATGTGATGTGGTAGGTGGAAAAGGTGTGTGTGGTAATATTGTGGTAGTGGGGATCATTGAAGAGTATGGTAGCATTAGTACTATGACCTTTAAGGATAAGAAATTAACCAGTGGGAAGAGGTGTAGGGTACCAAAATATTGATTTGAGTACTAATTTCCTTTACATAACATGCATTATTTGGGGAGATTGACTTGGTGAGGTTGGGGTGGAGAGTTTACCATGTTAGGTGTTTTGGAATTTCAATTGTTTTCACACAAGGGTATTAGTATTCTTCTTCGTCTTTTTCATGGGTGAATTCATATTTTCTTACTGAGTATAATGTTATTCTCAACCTACATATATAAAACTATTTACTAGGTTCTAGAAAGATTACATGGACTGTTCTATGCCTTACAAGCCCAGGCATCAGGATATATGTTGTGTCACTGCTTAGATTTGTTCTTTTGGTATTTATATTTGATTATTTTTTTGTATTTATGCATTATTACTTTTATAATTCAAGAATGATTGATTTGGGGTTCATTTATATATATTTATTGGAGTTGTTTAGTTGTTGATACATATTATCTCTTGATATTGGTTTCAATAAAATGGGTAATTCTTCCCTTTTTGTGATATTTTTATACCCTTAGTTCTATTCACCGCCCTGAGGTCTACTGGAGGCGGGACCTGGGGGGCATTATCTCTTATTCATTTTAAAGAAGTAAGGTCACAATACATTTCCATCCATTCCCTCTTATTGATGATGGAGGTTCATGATAATAAATTTCCTAAATAACTATAATTCCATAATAATATTGTATATTATTCAAAAATATAAATCAATGTTTACATATAAAATAAAATCCCACAGTATACTGTTTACCATTACCATATAGGGTTCCCAAAATATTTAAGATCTTTTGAAATAACATTAATCACTTAATTATCAAATAATCTTCCCATTCAAAGGTAAACTATTTTATAAATTTTTTTTCTAAAATAAAAATATAATTTATCAATTAGATAGTGTAACAAAATTTTTTAATGATTATTGATAGTTCATATAGGCTAGCGGTAGTGGTTGCACCCTTATTTCCCATTATTTAAATCAATATTAATATTATCCAATAATGGGTTAAGAACACTAGAAAAATAAACTAAAAATATTCAACATTAAAGAAAATATTTAACCACAAATATTATTTAATGTGTTTAATTGTGTATTTATGATAATATTAATTCCCATAATTAAATTAAATTGAAGGATTTTATAAAACATAATATTTATCCTCATCATTAATCATATTCACATAAATTCAGTAGTAATTTTTGCTTAAATAATGTTTTCACACATACTAAACCAATTGGTTGTTTTCCAAAACATATATTTTCTAAAATCCTGTTCTCAATGTGATAATAAACTTCCCAAGAGACCAATTTTAATGGACTGACCCTTGAACCCTATAGCTAATTCATTATTTTATTAAATATTCATGATTACAAAGAATAAAATCCTCACGGACCTAATATATTAACATTTTTTGTAAACATTATTCCATACATGATACCATAAAATATTTATAGATGAAAAAAGATCCAAAATAAATAAATTCTTGACATCCATTAAATCCCAATAAAAATTTTCTTCTTCCTAACCTGGGAAATGGAAACACAATTCAGGTTAGCTAAAATTATGAATAATGTTCTATAAAGTGACAATAATAATTTATTAATTAGAGTAAATCTATATGGGAAGGTAAATTACTAAGAACACATTCCATTTAAATAAATAGATTTCGTATAATCAACATCGAAATGTAAATAACTGAATACACATTCAATTTAATTTGTAAACATATAATTAAATTAATCTTTAGATTTAATCATATGAAAACATCATGGATAATAACAATAATTATTAAAATATCTATGATGTAGATGCTAAAATTTTGGGCATCATGTCTGATGCACATGAAAACCTATATAATCAAGACCTTTCAAAAGATTGTTAAAATCCATATGTAAAATCCATTTTAATTTTTCCAACCTATTTTTCTCATGAGAACATGTTGATTCATCAATCATCTATATAATGTTCAATACGAACCCATAACTACCATTCCAAAGCATTTCTGATATCTAGTAATCAATTTAATTAATATTTAAAAAGAAATATGAAATAAAAATATTGAATAAAAATTATAGATTTATCAAAAAATTCCCCAATGGTTGATTTCTATCAAAATGGGTTTTTGAAATTGATGAATAGAAAATAGTATTTAAATATCATTAAAACATTCTTGAAGAAAATAATCATTATACATTACAAAGTGTCCCGTACCACATTAAAAACATTGAATCATAATTACCATAAATGAATAACATTAAATGAAAAGTATAATATCATTAAAATAAATATATTCATTATATTACATGTCAAATTTTATTATATACACCATAAAAAAGAAACTAGGTTCCAAATATTACAATATGGCTAAATAAAATAAAATATAGACGAAATCCCTTATCTCACACTTCTTTTTTACTTGTAAATGAGTTAAACTGATGCATAATGGTATAAATAATTTAATAGTGTTTAGTATGATATTATTAATATTCATGAAAAAATATATTATTTTATTATTTTATTTTATGGCCCATTTGTTAATAATCTATCATCATTTTGACTATTTTGAGCATTAATTTCCTAGATTGTCAAGAATGTTTTGAAAATCAATATGTTTTTCCAATTATATAGATCATGATTTCATCATATAAATAATTTAAAACAATATTTTAATATGATATATATATTCAGTATAAATTTATTTATACTATTCCATAAAAATTGGAGATAACAAATGAAATTCACCAATCCTGGAGCCAATTGGCCATATGGACACATGAATTCTACATTTATTTATTTTCAATATTAAAAGAATGAAAATTATATATATATATATATATATATAATTTATACTTCGGGAATCATATAAATTCATATATATCACATATTTCTGTTAAAAAATCCTTTATATGTTCAATGTTTAGTGTGAACGAATCACATCACTGTGAGGATTTAGTTGTCCTCACTTCCAAAAATGTTGTAATCATATTTACACATAAGTAAATCATGATGTTATGAGTTATATAAAAATGTAGAAGGTATTATTATAAAATAAATATGATATATATCATACAAAAATACTATTCACAACATAATGACCAACCATTATTGTTGGTGAAGGAAAGAAATGAATGGCATCGTTTCGTGATGCTGAAGTTTACCATACAGGAATGGTAAATTCAATACCACTTTGATAGATGTGTGTATAGGTGTAGGTAAAAACCTTAACATAAAAAATATAATTATATTTATTATATATGAGTTATTATATAAGCATGTATAAATAATAAATTATGGATTCGGGAAAAGAAAAAAACTAAATCCATCATTTAAGAATGTTACCCAATTTTTAGGTTACTCCTTTTGGTTTATTCCTAAAGACAACCTTGGTGGGATTTTTGAATAAAAGAAGGATTCTACGATGAGGGGAGGTAAGTTAGGATATTATTTATTACATTTTTTTTCAATCTAGAATGTTGAATGTGATGTGAGTATGTGGGGGTAGAGGTTCACTTTTATAATTTTAAAGTGTCATTTTTAGAAACCCTCAAAATATTAGCATACAAATATGCAATTCTAGAAACAAAGAATTAAATTGGAATATAAATTAATAAATTATGACATTTAGACCATATTTTATACCCTTTTATATTATTTAACTTTAATGATATTTTTAAATAATTTAGTAATATATTTAATCAATAAAATATCAGTGCTGTAAAATTTGATATTATTCTTTTAGTTTGTCTTCAAATACATCATAAAAAAGTGGAAATTCATATATAATTCTTTTAGGAATCAATAATATATCTTATATATATATATATACAATTCATTATACACATGAAATAATACCATGAAAATCAAAATTAATTGTTTAAAAATGAATTATTTTAATTTTTAAATTAAATAAATTCTATTTTAACATTGAAAAAGCAGTTAAGATAATTATATAATTTCTAAAAATTAAAAGCATAATTATATAAATAAATCCATTTCATTAAGATTATTATATAAATTTATTATAATTAATATAATTATTGATTCCATATGAGTAAACATAAATGATATTATATACAAAGAAAATGACATTTTGTAATTATCTTTGATTTAAATAATACTTATGTTTTGGTCATGTAAATGTGTCCATTAAACAAATAAAATTATAGGTTAAATATCATGAGGGTCTAATATTATTAATCAAATAAATTTGTTACATGTTTATATCATGGTAATACCCTTATATTATGATTTTAACCATTTCTTAAACCCTTTTAAACATAACATGACAACATGTATTTTTACTCGTTAAGGGTTCATATAGTAAATATAATATTACAAACGACCATAAATGAGTCATAGATGAAATTTTATTATAAATTCCAAAAAAAATTCTTATTTTTATATTTATATTAATTTAATATCATTTAATAAATTATTAGTTATTTTAAAATATCAATAATGTTAATTTTGATATTATTTATTTCATCGCATCTTGAAAAATATTAATACTCAAGATAACATCACAAAATAATTTTCAATAGTTCTATAATATTTATAGTTGATTTTAATAATTCATTTATGACATTAATTATGTCCAACTAAATTTATTTTATTTTTTTAAAATCTTATTTATTGATTATGTTAATTAATAAAAAAAATTGCATCATCATTGTTCAAGCCATTAATTTATTATTTATTTTCAAAGAATAAAAAATAAATTTTCGTGATTAATAAAAACATTTTAAATTTAAAATGAAAATTTATAGTCTAAAATATATTATTAATTACCTTATAAAAAAATTAATACATACTAAAATCTTTTGTATGACATAGTGGACATCCATTATATTAAAATACATAATAATCGTTAATGTCAAACAGGTGGATCCAATGAGTCATAATATGGACCAATGATGCAATTAGAAGACCCTAAAAAATAAAATTATAATTGGAAAAGTGTTATAAATGTTTTATAATACTTATAATATTGTTTTTACCTTTAATTACTCGATTTATCCTTAACCATTTTAATTTAAAAAAACATAATGATACCATTAATATTGAACAAAATTTAATTGAACAAAATTAAATAACATGGACCGGTTCATTAAAAATATGGAATCTATTTTTAAAAATTTAAAACATAGTTGTTTTAGTGACTAATTAATAATTAATCCTCTTTTTTGAAGGAGGAATGAGTTTTTGAAAGTGAAAATGTTCAAAAGATTGAAATGTTATTATAGTCAAATTTAATGTGAAATTGGTTTCAATGAACTAAATTAGATTAAATCATATAATATTGATATAGTTAGACTTTAAAACCAATTAAAATAATTATTTAACACTATAAATTATATACATGAAAAAATGTTTTCAACTAAAATGCACTATTTTTAATATTTTCTTCAAAAGAAGATACATACGAGAAAAAAGTAAAAAATTTTAAAAAAAATAAGTTTATATATTTTAATTAAAAAATTTATGTTTTTCATTTCCAATAAAATTTATAATGGTTTCCAAAATTGAATTTAAAATGTGTTCTCCATTAAAAGGCGGTAAAACTCCCTTTAGAAATAATTTGGTTTATATGCATAAACTTGGGCTTGCTATTATATTATGAATATTCAATCAATTAGATGAGTGTAAAAAATATTTTATTTTATATATATTACATTAATATCATTCACTATGTAACACTCTAATCTTCTATGATACACTTCTCTTTGAATAATGCAATAGCGTGTGTTGTACGCAACATCGAGTTCTAACAGACACCACAACCGATCAAACTAGCCGTTATGAATAGTAATACCTAATTTTTAAAATTTTAGAGATTTTGTCTCTCAAAATGGAGTTCATTATTGGATTTTGAGTATATAATTTAGCCTAAGGTGAAATTTTGATACTTTTCGGATAACTTTAATATTTTGACAAATAGTGAAAATTACTAAATTTTAATTAAAAACCACTTTTTTAATCAAAATAATTAATAGTGAAAAATTATGAATTTGAGTGTTTTTAAAGTATATTTAGAATATATTTTCACCATTTAATACAATGTTGGTCATTTGACATAATTTGACAGTTAAACCGAACATAAACAAGTATCAATCTTTTGATAGTTATTATATCTTAAAAACACGCTTTTTGTTTTGACAGCGGGAATTAATTTTAAATTAATTTCTGCCACTTCTGTGTTTTGAATTTGGAAAAATAGATTCCATATTTTAAATCAGGATGTTCATATTTTGTAAATAGGTAACTTTTATTTTTAGACATTTTGAATAATTATTTCAGTAAATATTTTATTTACCATGGTTAAAGGGTAAATCCGGTAAATAAGGGATAAACAATAACATTTTAATAATAACAAATTACCATAAAACGTGTCCTAACCTTATTGGTTGATACATGTTCTACCATTTGCATCTTTGGGTCGATTTTGGGACCCCATGGTGCCACTTGTAAGTGTTAGGGACACTTTATTTTAATTAAGTTAAAATGAATACCAAAATGACACAAGCATATATCTTTTAGAAAAAAAAAAATTAATAGCGTTATATATGTTGGATTTTAGACTATAAATATTCATTAGAAATATAAACAGATTTACTACATAATTTTATTTTATTTATAATTTTTATACATTAGATACGGTAATTTATATATGACACAATGGTGATGCAGTAATTACCATAATAGTGACAAATTAAAATGATTGATATTGTAGATACCCAAATAAATATAATTTGAGACTTTTAATGAATTATAGTAATTTCCTAGGTTAATTTGACATGTTAGGAATGATTTAATTAACGTTTTTAGAAGTAATCATTCTGTTATGATTTTTAAAAAATTCAATTATTGAATAGTCTCAAAATTGACTTAAAAGAGTTTTTAAAACAAATATTATATTATTAATTGATATTAAATTCCTAAAAATCTAAGGTTCGTCCAAGAGACTTGTATCATGATAGAAGTATCATTAATGGACCACTTGGGGGACTCTTGGATGTATATAGTAATTTTATTAACCATATAATATAAAAATACAAAAAGACATTGTAAAAGTGAAACTAATTAACTAAGAGTTAATACTTAAAGATAAGGTTATTATAATGACCCAAACCTGTATAAATTATATTGGGTGAGTGGTTTTCAATCTATCCCCACCTTATCATTTAAATAATCCACTTTTTAGCCATTAGAAACCGAATATGAATTTATTATAAAATAATATTTCTAGCTTTTCCAAAGGTGCCCCTCACCCCTCTTATAAAAGGGCACTCTACCTTATCATTAACTCACACCTTCAAAGCCTTTTGGTTCGGCCAAAATCTGCCCAAATACTCTCTTAACTTCCCTCACTTCATCCTAGAGTCCTTAAATTAGTCAGAAAGCCAACTTAAGGAGCCCTTTTGATCAAATCGAAAGGAAGAACCCAAAGAAGAGGTAATGATTTCACCACCCTTTTTCAAGTTCCTTTCTTCTTCCACTTATTTTATCTTTGTTATTACCATTATAAAATAATAAATCCAGTATATTATATATACTGTGATGTTATTATAAATATGGTACTATCATATTCAGTATTCTATCCATACTTTGAATAACATGTCACCATACGTGCGTACGTACGACTTACCGTCTCCACGTCATGGTGTAATTGTTATTCAATAAATTTTTATTTGTATGGGTATAATAATGATGTTTAAATCATGTAAATAATAAATTTTACATGATAATGATTCTTTATATATGATATACCATCCAATTATATATTATTTTAATATCAGAAGAATGATATTATCGCTCGTACGTACGTACGGACTACCGTCTCCACGAATGCGATGAGATTCATTCTCCATCATATCCATTCAAGTCTAATTCTCATTTGATGATTAATAATAGTATCTAAGGACTTCATATCATTCTGGATATGATTAAGATACAACCTATCCATGACAAACATGACTTATTAAACAAAACATATAAAAGAAAACGAGTAAGTTAACACCCGAAACAACGATAATACTACGATATTATTAACAAATTAATGTTAAAAGATCATATATGATTTCATAATAATGTATATGATTCTTGTATAATTTAATAACAATTATTTAACCATTATATTGGAGTTTAACCTACCCCCAACCAAGGAAAAGTACAAGTTAAGGGTTTATTTCGCAATCTCTTCATTATCCAAGGTTGTTTATACGTAATAATCTACTGGGATATCTTTATCATCCACATCCAAGTTTCTTAAAAATTTATTTCAAAACATTTTTACTATTTAAAATAATATGGGTTAAAGTAATTTATACCCCTGTTTAACTTTTTATAAGAGGTTTATAAAGGAATCTTTCCATCGTTTTCCAAACAAGGTGCTTTTTAACCTTTTAGACAGAATTAAGGTAAGAATGTTTTTTTAACTTATACGACGGGTGCGGATATTTTCTGCCATTATAAAATCCTCGAGGCTTCCCTAACAATCTTATAAGAATATTTTCAAAGAAAATGTTTTATTTTATAAATATATGACTCTTAAATGATTTCAAAATAGAAAGAGATATTTCTCTAAAAAGAGTTTTGATTTCATCTATGTCAACATCCTTTGATGTATTTTATGCTTATTTGAAGTTTATTTATTCTTATACAAAACATCTATATTGTATTGAAGGTTTTGTGATATTTTTTACTGTGTATGTGCTATTTTTATACCATTCATGGTTTATGCTGAAAGTATTGACATTTTGTATGCTAGTTTTAATACAAATTTTTATTTTATATTTAAACCTTTTCATATGGGAATGCATTGGACTTAATATGTGACGGGTGGAGCCCTCTATAGCTCCTCGATGCATCGGTAGGTCTCATGAGACAAACTAGTGTCTTGGCACAAGGTCTTGAGAAAATATTATTTGTAGTCTTGGCACGAGGCCTTGTCTATGTTGTTATGATAGTCTGGCATTATGCATTACATCATTATGAAAATGGTTATTGATATTGAATGTGATTATTAGATTAGTATAATATCCATGTGAATAAGTAAATGGCATTATTTAATTTTATTTTTTCCATACTATGTTGAATATCAAGTTTAGAAGGCTTTTTTTAGTTATACATTGCCTTAAATGTTTATTCTTATTCATGAATGTTTCCACTATATTGTTATCCTTACTGGGCATTTGAGCTCACCCCTTTTCTATGTTTTATTTTTCCAAGTATGTGAAGAAGTAAATTATGAATGACTTTCAAGGATATTATGAGGGGATAATAGTGTGGACAAGGGAGACAATATGTTATTTTAGTAGTTTTTCACATTATGATGTAATGAAAAAATTATGAATATATCTAGTGTTTCCAAGGCTACTAAACCAATCGGTCTTTCAAGATTTGATCTTTCTTGTGATCATTCCAATGTTGGGTAATAATGCACCGACTTTGGGTAACTGGGGTCGGGGCGTTATAGTTGGTATTAGAGGATGTTTAATACAAACCTTGGAAGCTATATTTAGATAAACTCTGATTAGAGCACGTAGACCTAAGATGAACTTTTAGGATTAGTATAGAAGAACTTCCTAGAATTTTGGTATTGTAGAGATTTTGTGAGTTTTCTGAGAAATACATCCATGTCTAGATACAAGAAGGTAGAGGCGACTCTGGAACAGATGTACCTAGGGGTAAAACCCAAAAACACCACTTTGAGCTAGACTCGAACGAGAACTGGTGGACGACAACGGGCCTTGCTTCACACTTGGTTACGACACTCTCGGGGGATATGCTTAGGATAACACTAATTTTCTTTACAAATCATTATGAAGGGTTTATGAGTGTATACTTCCTCAAAGAAAACATTTTTATGATTATGGATTATATCAATAAATAGTTCAATTTATGTTAAGTAATTATGGAAATATGTATTTTTATTCATAAACTGATCTAGTTTTGCCATTTTTTAGAAATGGCACCTAGTGGAAGAAGTGGAAACCGTATCAATTCACGCACTCCATGTAGGGATTTCCCTCCTTCTCAAGATAATTATAGTGGATCCAATGATGCAACTGGTGCCGATCAGCTAATCACCATACTGGGAAAACTCACTCAGGTTATGAATAATAACCTTACCCGTATGGAGCACCCTGATCTGTAGCGTGGAGGATCAATGTTAGATCGATTCATGAGGCAACAACCACCAATGTTCAATGGGATTACAAATCCCTTAGTAGCTGAGAAGTGGATAAATTCCCTATAGAAAATATTTCAGGCTTTGGGAAGTAGTGAAAGAGAAAAAGTTATCATGGCATTTTACCGACTCACTGGAGATGCTGATCAATGGTGGTCATTGATTCAAAACACGAAGGAATATAATGAAGTATCAAATATGGAATGGGTAGAGTTCAAAGATCTGTTTTTAGAAAAATACTTTCCTCATGACCATCGATCAGATATGGAAAGGCAATTTCTGAGTCTGAGACAAAAGGAGGATGAGAATGTCTCAAAGTATGAGGCTAACTTTATAAGGTTAGAAAGGTATGCTGGAGATTATATACGTAACCCAAGAAGTAATATTGATCGTTTCTTTGATGGTTTAAAACCATTTCTCCATCGAGAATTAGTCTCACAATCCTTCTTGTCGTACGAAGACTTTGTCTCATGAGCTATCAAGACAGAAAAGTAATTCTCTAAGTCTTAAGAATTTAAAGAAAAGAAAAAGAAGAAGAGATCTGCTGATCAATCTGGGAATGGAAATGAGGGGAAGAAGGGAATGGCTGAATATACATCCTGTGGTAAATGTGGGAAGAAACACCCTGGTACTTGCTTGAAGGGAGTGGGTGTCTGTTACAAGTGTGGTGAAAAAGGCCACCAAGCTCGTGATTGCAAAGGGAAGAAGGAATCTACCAATGTTAAGTGCTAAAATTGCAGGGAGATGGGACATTATGCAAATAAATATCCTAATCGTCAGGGGAACTTACCTCAGAAATGGACAAGGGATCAAGGTGATGCTTTTTCTATCACTACTACTGAGGTAGACGCTCTGAAAGACGTGGTGGCAAGGAATTTAATGGTTTCCTCAAGTTTAGAAAATGCATTATTTGATTTTTGATCATCGCATTGTTTCATATCTTCCTAGTTTTCTAAGAAAATTAGATATTTCCAATTTGATTTAACAAGGGAGTTGTCAGTTACAACTCCTAAGGGAAGTATCATTGCAACAATGTTTTGTGAATCAGTCCCCATTAGATCACATAAATGTTCTTTATCCGTGGATCTCATCATCATACCTATGATTGAATTTGATATAATACTCGGTATGGATTGGATTTTGGACTATGATGCAAAGATTTATTGTAAGAAGAAGGAGGATATTATTTTTGATGATGATGATAAGGAACACATTATCTTTAGATCATAATCATCACCACCTAATTCTTATCTAGATCCACCCCCAGTAGCTCAACTAAATTCAATTATTGGGGAGGAAGAGAATGAAATGACTATGGGTGAGGAAAGGAAAGTTCAAATACAGGTTGTACCTGTTGTGAAAGAATATGTACATGTATTTCCAGAAGATTTACCTGGACATACTCTAGAATGAGATGGTGAGTTTTCAATTGATTTAATTCATGGATCAAGGCTTATATCGAAGACCCCTTATATAGTGGCCACTGTATAATTAGTTGAACTAAAGAAACAACTAGAGGAATTGAGTAATAATGGATTTATTCGCCCTAGCGTTTCTCCATGGGTAGCCCCTGTTCTTTTTGTTAAAAAGAAATATTGATCTATGAGGTTATGTATCGACTATAGGGAGATCAATTCTATAACAATAATGAAAAAGTATCCCCTACCTCGCATTGATGATTTATTTGACCAAATTCATGGAGCTCAATACTTTTCAAAGATTAAACTTCAATCTGGATTCCATCAGTTGTGTGTGAAGAAAGAAGACATTCCGAAGACAGCATTTCGAACCAGGTACGAGCATTATGAGTTTACTGTAATGCCTTTTGGATTGAATAATGCACCCTCTGTATCATGGATCTGATGAATATATTTTTCAAGGAATATCCCGATGAATTTGTGGTGGTATTTATTAATGATATCTTGGTATACTCTAAAAGCTACGAAGATCATGAAAGTCACTTGCGCATTATCCTGAAGACTCTGAGAAGACATGAAATATATGGTAAGTTTAGCAAGTGTGAATTATGGCTTCAAGAGATTTCTTTTCTTGGCCATATTGTCTCTAAAGATGGATTCTCTATTGATCCTTCTAAGACCAAGGCAATCCAAGAATGTCCGGAACCTACGAGTATAACTGAGGTACGCAGTTTTATTGGTTTGGCAGGTTATTATCGACGCTTCGTCCATAATTTTGCCCGATTGGATAACCCATTAACGAAGATCACACGTAAAGGGGATTAATTTGTTTGGACAAAAGAGTATGAAGAATGTTTTGAAGAACTGAAGAGAATATTATTCAATGCTCCTATATTGACTCTACCATAGGGGAATGATGGGTTTGTTATTTATAGTGATGCATCGAATAAGGGACTTGGTTGTGTCCTTATGCAGAATGATAGGGTTATTTCCAATAAATGACGACAATTGAAAATTTATGAGAAAAACTATCCTACACATGATCTCGAGTTTGAAGATGTGATCTTTTCTTTGAAGATATGGAGGCACTACCTCTATGGTGAAAATTTGAGATTTATACTGATCACAAGACTTTGAAGTATATTTTCTCACAAAAAGAACTCACCATGAGGCAAAGGAGATGGCTTGAATTACTCAAGGATTATGAATGCACGATACACTACCACCCGGGGAAGGAAAATAAGGTGGCAGATGATTTGAGCAGAAAATACCATAGAGTTTTGAACAATATTTGAATTGAAAGGGATCCAATTTTCATAGATCTAGTGAAGATGGACATGGGAATAACCAGGGAAGGTGAAACATCAATGCCTTTTCAAATCGTTTCCAAACCATCTTTACTAGAATGGATTAAGAGTTCTCAGATCGATGATTAAGAATTTCAAAAGAAGATTAAAGCTGGGAATGAAGGGAGCTTGAGAGACTTTGTGTATGAAGAAGGAATTTTGAAATTCGGGAAGAGGATTTGTGTTCCCGATATACCTGATCTAAAAAGGGAATTGTTGGATGATACTCATAGTTCCGATTTCCTTATACACCATGGGAGCACCAAAATGTATAGAGATTTGAAGGAACATTTTTTGAGGGACAACATGAAGAGGGAGATTGCTGATTTTGTGTCAAGTTGTATGGTTTGTCAACAAGTGAAAGCTGGTAGGAAATAGCCTAGAGGAGTCATGCAACCTCTTCCCATACTAGAGTGGAACTGGGACAATATTACAATGGACTTTGTCATGGGGCTACCAAAGACTCCTAGAAGGAACGATGCAATATGGGTCATTGTTGATCGTCTTACCAAGTCAGCACATTTTCTTGCTATAAGAGATGATCTACCACTGGAACGTCTAGCAAGACTATATATTGATGAAGTTTTGAGACTTCATGGAGTACCCCTATTGATTTTTTCTGATCGTGATCCTCGTTTTACTTCAAGATTTTGGAAAAGTCTTCCGAAATACCTGGATAATGAACTTCATTTGAGCACTACCTAACACCCTCAAACGGATGGACAATCAGAACGAACTATTCAAACCTTAGAGGACATGTTGAGATCCTGCTCACTTGACTTTCAGGGTATGTGGGATCAATATTTACCAGTGGTAGAATTTTCATATAACAATAGCTTCCATTCGAGTATTCAGATGGAACCATATGAAGCGTTATACAGAAAGAGATGTCGCACACCAACCTGTTGGGATGACGTTGGTGAAATAAAACTTGTAGGTCTAGAATTGGTAGAGGAAACAATGGAAAATGTGAAGGTAATACAAAATCACATCAAAGAATCTCAAAGTAGGCAGAAGAGATATGTCGATAATCGAAGGAAGGATTTGTAATTTCAAGTCAGTGACCAGGTATTCCTGAAGGTATCTCCATTGTAGGGAGTCATATGTTTTGGTAAGAAAGGTAAATTGAGTCCCAGGTACATCGGACCTTTCAAAATTCTAGAACGAATTGGGGTTGTAGCTTACCGATTGGAAATGCTGCCAAGTCTCTCCAAATTTCACGATGAGTTCCACATATCTATTTTGAGGAAAAACATGACTGACCCAACGCATGTACTAAACTATGAGGAATTATAACTAGAACATGATCTGTCTTATTGCGAAGAACCTGTCAAGATTATTGATACGAGAGAACATGTACTGAGAAACTACACGACGCATCTGGTAAAATTTTTGTGGAGAAACCATAAGATGTAAGAGGCAACGTGGGAACCCGAGGAACTTATGATGAAGAACTAACCGATTCTTTTCATGAGGTATTATTCTAGAAATTTATAGGACGAAATTATTTTAAGGAGGGGAGAATGTAACACCCCAAGCTTCTATGGTACGCTTCTCTTTAAATAATGAAATAGCGTGTGTTGTACGCAACATCGAGTTCTAACACACACCACAACCGATCAAACTAGCCATTATTAATAGTAATACCTACTTTTTAAAATTTTAAAGATTTTATCTCTCAAAATGGACTTAATTTTTCGATTTGGAGTATCGAATTTAGCCTAAGGTGAAATTTTGGTACTTTTCAGATAACTTTAATATTTTGATAAATCATGAAAATTACTAAATTTTAATTAAAAACAACATTTTTAATCAAAATAATTAAAAGTGAAAAATTATGAATTTGAGTGGTTTTAAAGCATATTTAGAATATATTTTTACCATTTAATACAAGGTTGTTCATTGGACATAATTTCACAATTAAACCGAACATAAATAAGTATCAATGTTTTGATAGTTATTATATCTTAAAAACACGCTTTTTGTTTTCACAGCGGGAATTAATTTTAAATTAATTTCTGCCACTTATATGTTTTGAATTTGGAAAATGGATTCCATATTTGGAATCAGGATGTCCAAATTGTGTAAATAGGTAACTTTTATTTTTAGACATTTTGAATAATTACTTCGGTAAATATTTTATTTATCATCGTTAAAAGGTAAATCCTCTAAATAAGGGATAAAAATTAATATTATAATAATAACAAATTACCATAAAACGTGTCCTAACCATATTGGTTGAAAAATGTTCGACCATGGGAATATTTGGGTCTATTTTGGGACCCCATGGTGCCACTTGTATGTGATAGGGACAATTTATTTTAATTAAGTTAAAATGAATACAAAAATGACACAAGCATATATCTTTTAAAAACACAATTTTTATATATGGTTATATATGTTGGATTTTTGACTATAAATATTCATTAGAAATATAAAAAGTGTTCCTACATAATGTTATTTTATTTATAATTTTTTAACATTAAATAATTTAATTTATATATGACACAATGGTGATGCTGTAATTACAATAATAGTAAAAAATTAACATGATTGATATTGTTGATACCCAAAAAAATATAATTTGAGACTTTTTATGAATTAAAATAATTTCCTAGGTTAATATTACATGTTAGTAATGATTTAATTAACTTTTTTAGAAGTAATCATTCTGTTATAAGTTTTAAAAAAATTAATTATTGAATAGTGTCAAAATTGACTTTAAAGATTTTTTAAAACAAATATTATATTATTAATTGATATTAAATTCCTAAAAATCTAAGGATCGGCCAAGAGACTTGTATCATGATAGTTGTATCATTACTGGACCACTTTAGGGTCTCTTGGATGTATGTTGTATGTTTATTAACCATATAATATAAAAATACAAAGAGACATTGTAAAAGTGAAACTAATTAACTAAGAGTTAATACTTAAATATAAGGTTAGTATAATGACCCAAACCTATCTAAATTCTATTGGTTGAGTGGTTTTCAACCTATCCCCACATTAAAATTTAAATAATCCTCTTTGGAGCCATTAGAAACCGATTATGAATTTATTATCAAATAATATTTCTAGCTTTTCCAAAGGTTCCCCTCACCCCTCTTATAAAAGGGCACTCTCCCTTCTCATTAACTCACACCATCAATGCATTTTGGTTCGGACAAAATCTGCCCAAATACTCTCTCAAATTCCCTCAATTCATCCTAGAGGATTTATGTTAGCCAGAAAGCCAACTTAATGAGCCCTTTTGATCAAATCAAAAGGAATAACCCAAAGAAGAGGTAATGATTTCACCACCCTTTTTCAAGTTCCTTTCTTCATCCACTTCTTCTTTCTTTGTTATTACCATTCTAAAATAATAACTCCAGTATCTTATATATAATGTGATGTTATTATAAATATGGTACAATCATATTCAGTATTCTATCCATCCTTTGAATAACATGTCACCATACGTGCGTACGTACAACTTACCGTCTCCACGTCGTGGTGTAATTCTTATTCAATAAATTATTATTTGGATGGGTCTAATAATTATGTGTAATTCATGTAAATAATAAATGTAACATGATAATTATTCTGTATATATGATATAACATCCAATAATATATTATTTTAATATCAAAAGAATGATATTGTCGCTCGTGCGTATGTACGGACTACCGTCTCCACGAACGCGATGAGATTCATTCTCCATCATATCCATTCAAGTCTAATTCTTATATGATGATTAATAACAGTATCTAAGGACTAGATATCATTCTGGATATGATTAAGATACATCTATCCATGACAAACACGACTTAAAAAACAAAACATATTAAAAAAAACGAGTAAGTTAACACACGAAACAACGATAATACTAAGATATTATTAACAAATCAATGTTAAAAGATCATATATGATATCATATTAATGTATATGATTCTTTTATAATTTAATAAAAATTATTTCACCATTATAAAGTAGGTTAACCTAACCCCATCCAAGGAAAAGTACAAGGTAAGGGTTTATTTCTCAATATATTCATTATCTGAGGTTGTTTATACACAATAATCTACTGGGATATCTTTATCATCCACATCGTTGTTTCTTAAAAATGTATTTCAAATCATTTTTAATATTTAAAATAATATGGTTTAAAGTCATTTATACCCTTGTTTGAATTTTTATAAGAGGTTTATAAAGGAATCTTTTCTTCATTTTCCAAACAAGGTGCTTTTTAACCTTTTGGACAGAATTAAGGTAAGAATGTTTTTTAACTTATACGGCGGGTGCGGCTATTTTCCGCCGTTATAAAATCTCCGATGCTTCCCTTACAAGCTTATAAAAATATTTTCAAAGAAAATTTTTTATGTTATAAATATATGACTCTTAAATGATTTCAAAATAGAATGATATATTTCTCTAAAAAGAGTTTTGATTTCATCTATGTCAACATCCTTTGATGGATTTTACACTTACTTGAAGTTGATTTATTGTGATACAAAACTACTTTATTGTATTGAAGGTTTTGTGATATTTTTGACTATGGATGTGCTATTTTTATACCATTCATGGTTTATGATGAAAGTATTGACATTTTGTATGCTATTTTTAATACGAATGTTTATGTTATATTTAAACCTTTTCATATGGGAATGCATTGGACTTATTATGTGACAGGTGGATCCCGCTATAGCTCCTCGATGCATCAGTAGGTCTCATGAGACAAACTAGTGTCTTGGAAAAAAGCCTTAATAAAATCGTATTTTCAGTCTTGGAATGAGGCCTTTATTATGTGGTTATGGTAGTCTACAATTATGCATTCCATCATTATGAAAGTGGTTATTGATATTGCATTTATTATTCGATTAGTAGAATATCCTTGTGAATAAGTAAATGGAATTATTTCATTTTATTTTTGCCATACTATGTTGAAGTTCATGTTTAAAAGGCTTTTGTTTTAGTTATACATTGCCTTAAATGTTTATTCTTATTTATGAAAGTTTCCACTATATTGTTATCCTTACTGGGCATTTGAGCTCACCTCTTTTCAATGTTTTATTTTTCCCAAGATGTGAAGAAGTAAATTATGAATGACCTGCAAGTATATTATGAAGCGATAATAGTGTGGACTATGGAGACAATATGTTTTTGTAGTAGTTTTTCACTTTATGATGTAATGTTAAACTTTATGAATATATCTAGTGTTTCCAAGGCTACTAAACCAATCGATCTTTCGAGATTTGATCTTTCTTGTGATCATGCCAATGTTATGTAATAATGCACCCACTCTAGGTAACTGGGGTCGGGGCGTTACACACTATTTTTAACTAGCTTAATTTATTTATATAAAAAAACTTTGTGAGCCTAAACATATATCACTATAAAATCATTTATTATATATTCAAATGGTTCCTAAAATCATTTATATTTAATTTTGTGGCCTTTTAATTTTATCTTATATTTTTTATAAGTTTGTTAATAGAATTCATAATCTCCAACATAAAAGCTAGGTTATATACTCTTACTTTAAATAAGAATATTTTAATAATATAATATTTCTAGATAATACTTAGTCTTTCATGTAACACACAACAACCCACTTATGTGAGAAGAATAAGTAATATATAGTGATTCACGTAAATAAATGTCACAGCCTTGTTTTAATTTTTTTCCTTTGTTCCATTTCAGGATGAGTTTTTGGTTGTTTCCTCTAGAGCCGTGTGTGATGGGTCTGAAATCATGGTATATTCATATTTTTTTATTATTGTTTTAACATTTCCCATCGATTTTCCTTGGCTTTTTTGGAGAAAAAGATAAGTTCTTTGATTGGACAGACTAGGTGCACTATATTCGCATGGCACGTAATAACCATGTACCAATGAAAGAAACAATATTGTAGGAGACATAACCAACCGTATGACCTAATCATGACTATGATCCATGGTCGCACGGATGTCTTCCTTTGGAATTAATGATCAGTATAAATATCACACTATTTACGAAACCATATGGGCTAAACATGCGGATCTACCAGCACATTGAAATTTGGAGTTTTATTTTTTCGTATTCCCGATTTTACCCAATTCCACCCCCATTTTTCAACCCTCACAGCCTCACTAGCCCTATACGGCCTCCCCCATTCTCTACATTCATACGGATCCCTCTTTTGGGTGTTTTTGGATCAAATTCATCAAAATATCTCATTAATGTCCTCTTATCTCTCTTTTAAACATATTTTAGGATTTCATCTCTTCTCATTGTGGGTTTTAGTTTTCCAGAATGTGTAGGGTTTGATTTAGTGATGGATATTGGTGGTAAGTGTTCAATATTGATACTATAAGTTCGATCTGTCCTTCTTAGGTTTTACTCAAGTTTAGGTTGTGGTTTCACACCCTTTCACTGGAGTCATCTTGGTATAAGGTTTTTTGTTTCATGCCATAACATTATTATATGAATTTAATATATTTTTCTATGTTTATAAATGTGAACATTGGTTTTATTTTGTGGTGTAAATGGTGTTTATTAAGTTGTTGGCACATCTATAGGTTACAAATAAATTTTTAAAAACAGAATGTGAATGATTTTGTGTGTATAATTATGTAATGTTTTCTAAATAGGGTTTTAGGGGTTGTTTGTATGGTGAAAAATGTGTTTTCAAAGGCACTTGTGGTGTGTTTAATTTTAATGGGATTTTCAATGTAAAATAGATAATTTTGACATGTTATACCTATCATGATCTACAGATTATGAATTATAGAATTTATAAATTTTGAGAAAGCTTGTTTTAAAAATGGACATTAATGTATCAATGGTATTAAAAAGGGGCTTGGATCATGGAATTGGTTGGTTGTAATTGCGTTTTTCATGTGTTTTTAAAAAGGGAAATATATGAATTTTTTGACTATTGGAATATTAATATAATGTGGGGTTTTTAGTGTGTGTAAGATATAAAATGCATAGTTTTATGGAAATGGTAGTTTCATTGTAATTCATTGCATGTTGTTATGGTGGTGGTGATATGTTTGATATTTGAAAATTTAATCTAGCACAATTTAATATTAGGTATCTTGGTGGGAAAACGAGAACTAGTACATTGGCTATTTAGAAGTGGGTTGTAATAGTTTCAAAAAGCTGGATAGATTCTTACAACACTTACTAAACAATGATGATTATTAATCACCACTAGAGCCTTGTTTATTTCTCCTCTCTAGTGTCTTGTGAAGAGGATGCTAATGTATGTGGTTACTATTCCACCTATCACTGAGGTATAAGTTTTTAGGCCCCTACTCAATCTTGATTATCCCTATTGGATTTTCCCATAAGTCTCTAGTATAAATGTTTTGTTGAATTCTATTGTTATATAGGGGACCCCTTGAGTATGTGTTCTATATATAAATTTCCTTTCTCATGTATGGTTGTATTTGCGAAATGGTTTCCCTTCAAAGTGTTTATATTTAAGTACTTACTTTGAAAATGTTTTCTATGGTAGTGCTTTAAAAAATCCTTCATTTAAATCAGCATTTTATATTATCATAAGATTTTTTTGGAATCGATACACATTCCTGTGTGGAATCCTTATGGGCTTCGGATCACACACTATATACACCATTGGTTGTGTGTAGATCTTCTTACATGTTTATTATAGGAAAATAAAATATGATCAGTGATCATGGTGTGTGTTGTTATTGATCTTCTCTTATGGGTTTTGTGGCGGTTTTGCGATGTTGTTTAACATGTGGCATGAATGTTTGGGGTAGATTATTTTATTTTTCCTTTTTATATTCCTTTTTGGGGGTTTTATTTAATGTGTAAACATCAATTCTGAAAATTGATAAGGGTGTTAGGTTGTTCAGGGATCTCTCATGATAGTTCATGTCAGGTTTCTCTTGTCAATTCATACTAATTGTATAATATGGTTGGTTATTAAGGTGGGAGACCCATTATAGGTCTCGATGAATTTCCTCTCTAATACATCGATGTTTGCGTATTTCTTATGGTAGGGTTTCTATTCAGGACTCCTCATTTCAGTTTTATTATATTGTGTTATGTGTGGTTTGGTCTTGTCAGTTTATTTCAAATAAGTGGGGTGGATTACATTTAATAATGATTTATGTATTTCACTTTGATAGGATGGATTGTGTTGGTGTGAATGTTCTTTTCCTTTATTGATGAACTGAAGATGTTATAGATTTAAGGGTTAGGTGACACTTAGTGAGGAGTCCACATTAGGGTCTCTTATGGTTGTTTTTCATGTATATTTCTCTAATTGGAGTGTACTTTATTCCTTTTACGTTCCTTTCATTGGGAACCCCCATGAACTATAAATAAATATCAGTTTTGATTTTGGTAGTACTATTGTTTTGGATTTTTGGGGGTGGATATCATTATAGTGGGGAGGACATTCACACCGAAGTTTTAATTTTTTCCTGTGCTCCATCTCAGATGGGTTTTTAGTAGTATTCTATAGAGCTAGGTGTTAGGGGTTAGAATATTTGATGTATTATTACATTTTCAGCAATGGTATAAAATTCCTTATTGTGTTTCAATTGAGTTTATGGAAGAAATTGTACCTTTTTAGGTTGGAGAGACAAGGAACAAGTTTTTCTCATGGTTAGTAGTAACCATGTACTCTCCTAAGAAACTGTGCGGTATGAGACAAAACCTATAACACGACCTTCACACATTCCTGTTCCTTATCCAATAAAACCTGTTGATCTAACAACACATTTAAATTTATAGGTTTGATTTTCTCTCAACAGGATTTTACCACATTCCACCCCATTGCTCGACTCTCATGGCCTCCCATTCCCTAGTCACGGATCCCCCAAACTCTCATCTCCTTTGGGATCCCTCTATTTGGTGTTGTTTTCTCAGATTATCCACGATCTCTCATGTATGTCCTCCTGTCCCTTTTTTTATTCACAATTTTTGGTTTCTTCTCTTTTATTTTGGGGGTTTTGGTTTTTCAATTGTTTTGGGGTTTGATTTAGTGTTGGATCATAATGGTAATGTTTTAGTCTTGATGACTTAAGTTAGATATTTCCTTTTTTGGGTTTTCTCGAAGTGCGGCTGTGGTTTCACACCATTTCTCTGGATAATTCCGGGTTCAATGTATTTATTTCCAGTCCCAAACATTATTATATGAATTTAATATGTTCGTTTATGTTTTAAAATGTTCCCTTTGGTTTTATTATGTGTTGTGAATGGTTTTGTTAATTAGTTGGCTTATTTATAGGCGAGAAATGAATTTTGTAAAAGTGGATGTCTATGTTTTTGTGTGTGTTTGGATGTAATGTTTATAAATAGTGTTTTAGGGGTTTTTGTGGAATTTTGAAATGTTATTTCAATGAAAATTGTGTTGTGTCTATTTTTAAATGGTATATTCATTGGAAAATGGATCATTTTTGGAATTTCATCCTTGTTGTCTAGTTTTGAGTATTAATTGTACATTAATAAAATTATGGGCATCCTTGTTTAAAAAATGGAATTTAATTTATGCCTGTCATTAAAAAGGTGTATGGCCCATGGAACTTGTTGGTTTTAATTTTGTGTTTTCTTATTTTTGCAAAAAGGGAAATTTATGATTTTTTTAGTGTTGGAAAATATATTTAATGTGGGGCTTTAGTGTGTGTAAAATAGAGAATGGATGATTATATGGAAATTTTTATTTCAATTAAATCCTTAGCAGGATGTTGTAGAGGTGGTGATATTTGTGATATGTGAACATTAACTCGAGCATAGGGGAATCCTGAGTAACTAGGTGGGCAGACTAGAAATTGTAACTTGGTGATTCGGAAGTGGATTCACCCAGTTTCACATAACTGAATTGATACTTACAACAAAAACTATTCTATGATGGTGATTGATTGGCACTTGAGGTTTCGTTTTTTATCCTCTATAGTGGCTCATTCATGAGCATGCTAATGTTTGTGGTTACTATACCACCATTCCACGAGGTACGTGGTTCTAGGGTCCCAATTGAACTAGATGAACCCAATGGTATTTACCCATGGTGATCTACTATACATGTTGTATAGCCTTCCATTGGTACACAGAGGAACCCTTGAGTGTGTGTGGTATTTATATGTTTCCTTTTTCATTTAATATAATATTTTGGAAATTGTTTTCCTTCAACCTATTCCTCTTAAAATGTTTACCTAATAAATATTTTCCTTAGTAGTGTTTTCAAAAAAACTCCATTTAAATGAGAATGATAGATTATCCTATACATGTTTTGGAATGGATCCTATATCCTATGTGAAATATTTATGGTGTTATACTAATACCCAACATAGATCCTTTGGTGTAGGTGAATCTTTTTTCTTAATTATTCCAAGTAAATCTGAGATGCTCTGTGATCATGGTGAAGGTTGTTAGTGGACCTCACTTTTGGGTTTGGTGGCGGTTTGAGGATTTGGTTCTTCAAGTTTCATGAAGGTTTGGGTTGGATATTTTTTAGTTTTACTTATTTTATTCCTTTTTGGGGTTTTTGTTTAAAGAGTAATCATAAATTATGAAATTTTTTATGGTATTTATTGGTTTTGGAATTTTAGTTTTGGAATATTTGAAATTGAATATTGATTACATGTATACAATACAGTAAAATTGTTCCCAAAGCGTATTATTGATACCCAGGAACTAGTTATCACCCCCTGTGGATCATGAATGCTTCTCAGGTCGTGCCATGGACTGGGCCGGGCACCATGTCGGATGGCGACCAGACTTGGTTCTTGACAATAATTATAGCAAGAAAATTAATATTACTCAAAAATTAAAATATTGTAAAGTATTGGCTTGTTATAGAAAATTATTTTTATCATTATGGAATCATAATATTATTTTCTCTTTACCACAATCTAAATGTGTGTTAATATATTAATTAATTTTTCAATAAATCATATTAGAATAATTATTTTAATTATTTCATTTAAATTAATTCGATAAAAATATCTTGATATTGAAAATACATTAATTTTTAAATAATTATTCTGAAATTATAATGCTAATATTCCTTTAGTAATAACAATATAATTTTATATCTAAAATTTAAATGGGACATATTAAATAATATAAAATTTCTTCTCACAAATATAAGAATCATTTTATCAAATTACCTTTCTTTGTGTATGAAAAATTAATATTACCAGAAGCACATATAACCTGCAAAACTTCATTATATGAAAAAGTTTATTATTAATAAAAAATATTCATGAATTTGTTAGTGATATAAATTAATTTAATAATAAATAATATAAAATAATTATTATCATTAAAATTGTATTTATTTAAAAATAAAATTAATAAATCACATTATTTCATCATGTTATAATAAATTAAAAAATATAGTAGAAAAAAATATTTCATTTGAAACACTTCCAAAAATTCAAAAATGATGACCATAGGTTTATAAATTCATAAAATTATTTTAATGTTATTTATTACACATTATAATATATAATTTCATATGAAATGGATTTATATCTTATTGGTCAAATAAAAAATAGGGTATTATAAAAATTAGTTTTTTCAATATTCACCCAAAATAATTCTTCTTAAAATCTGAAAAATACATATTAAAATAAATTTATTATATAAAATTAAGAGATGAATTTTATATTTCTAATTTTAAGTTATAAAATATGTGAATTTTTTTTTTTAGAAAAAAATATCTAATATAAACAAAATTCCTTCTATTAAAAAAAATCATAATATTAACACATATAAAATATTTACCTTCTAAAACTAGTAACTATTAAGGTGTTACCACCATAGTGTTTATTATATTTTTCTTAATAATTACTTTTTTTGTTTATATTATTTGTAGAATGTGATAGATGTTTTAGAACATAGTAGGTATTTGAAAAGATCAAGAAATCGGGTCATTACAACAGTCTCCCACACTAAATTTCATCTTAAGATTGTAATTATAGTTTTCTATACGAATAACATATGAAATACTTAAAAATGTAACATATATATTCTACTAACATATCCATATCATTATTATTTTTAACAAAAATAATGTAATTATCAAAAATATGTTTCCTAGAATTCTTAGGGATATACTTTTCACAGCATTATTTCATAGATCACGATTCAACAAAATCCTATATAAAAAAGTATCTCATAATACCCAAAATTAATTTGTATATAAAACCCTGAAATAACAAATATAATTTTTCTTCACTAACAAATCCTCCATTAAAAATTAAGATACTTTAATTTCAATGATGTGTTGCTTCATTTTTACTATAAATATCTTTGTTCTATGTTATTTACATTTATTTTTTAGATACCACTTCATACCCTATTTCCTCAATAAAACATTGAAATCAATACTCTATTGTGGTTTTTAAAGAGAATGTGATCAAAAAACGTTTTTCCACCTAAGGTGTCAAAACGGGTGTTACGTTTTTCCCCCTTTTCATACACTAAGTGATGACAAAGTTAATATCCAATATTACCTCTTTGGGGTTATTACACATACGTAAAATTATTTAGGATAATGCATCCACTTGACATATCCATATATGGATGTAATTTATTAGATAACAAAACAATGTTTTCTTTAAAAAATGATTTGGATGTTATCTTATAGTTTTAGTATTCCCTATAGTTTTTCTTTAAGTAGTTATCTAATCCTGAATATAATATTTTAAAAAATAACCACTCTAAAATAAAAAACTAAAAAAAATTCATCTGATATAATCTATAGTTAACCATATAAAATATTACATAAATATTACATTAATATAATAATATAGTGTACACATCTCAATATAGTTATATAATAAAAGGACCAAAATTTTTAATTTCTTTTAGATTAGATGCAAAAATATCCCATTTTACTACACTTGTGAACATTTTTCCAAAATTGGGACCCTTTAGACATTTCAAAACATCTCACCTGATATAAACATCTCCACATCATGGGGATTGAAAAGATAAAGAATGTGAGAGATGAAGCACTAATTATTGTAATGAAATTCAATAAATGTTATAGAGAATATGATGATTACATTCATATCTTAATAAATGATGAAAATATCATTGTGGATAACCATACATCAGGATGGAGAAAAATAACATCAATAAATGATTATTAGTGATTTATAAATGTCATGACCATTCTAGAAATACATATGAATTACCCAAAAGAATTATGGGCATGAGTATTATCAATAAAATATGGAATGACATGGAAAAGAACTTGAAAAATTATAAAAACCATAAACATAGAAATATTTTTTCATAATTATCAAAAAGTATAATCACATCATGTTGTGAGAAACCAAAATATTCCCCCCCTCGCATTGTAAATAAACAAAATCCCCATAGCTAATTCTGGGAAAAAACAAAATTCCCATTGTTGATATTGTGAACAAAAAAATTACCTTGATTCTTGTTGTGAAAAAATAAAATATCCATGATTCATATTTTGAATAAACAAAACATACATGTTCCATGTTGTTAACAAAAACATTTCCATTGTTAAAATCCTTGTGTTATGATATAAAAATCCTTATTATATTTTTTATAAGGTCATATAGGACACCACTGCATATTATTTAGAAATATTAATTCCATATAAAACTAAAACCTTCGGCATTTACTAATAAACTAAAGTAAAAGAAAATGGGGTATAAAAAAACACCAGATAACACGATCTTAAAAAATTATATAGTATACAAACTCTCATTTTCTAAATAAAATCATATCCAAATAACATGTAAATAGTGATAGAAAATATAAATCCCTAAACATATCACACATTTATATTACAAATTTTTAAATGAATTTTCATTACCTTACAAAAAACATATATATGAATATTAAAGGTATAGTTCATTTTTAAACATATAAAAAAACATCTCGTAAAAAATATAATATCTGTCATCTACTATTATGTTCTTCTTAATTGGAACACTTATCATTCATATCATACATAATACCATTAATCATAACATGGGGAAAGGAAACATTATTTAAGGTAAGATTATATGCTCAGTAAAGGTAAACAAGAAAGATATCAACATATCATGAGTATAATGGAATGAAAAATTGAATGAAATTTGAAAACCATAACATGCATTACATAGATCAAATAAATGAGTCTTTTGAGTAAATATTTGATGTTAATTAAACATGAATTATAATAACATCAATGAACATGAATATTGAGAACATACAATTGGAAAAAGGAAAAAACAAATTATAACACAAATACTCAAAGAAAATAATTTACATAATATTTCAAGTATATTATACAAGACAATAATAGTTTAATGATTTCACTTCCTAAACCTTCGTAGTAGTCATTGTTCCATAATAGGACTCTCAGAGTGGAAATAACCCCTTACCAAAAAGAGTTCACTCCCAATACTTGTTGGTTTTGTCTCATGATATATTAACATTTAACTGATGCATTAGAGGGATATATTGGTCCCACCATTCACATTATAAAAATGATAGGTACATGGGAAATAATATTATAAAAAATTTATCAGTTAAGAACCCATTTAAAAGGAATAGGTTTCATAAAAATTTCATCATAAAAAACCTTTGGGAATGAAACATATCTAAAAATCATTTTATCATGTATTCAAAACATTACCTTTGAAAACTAAACATGTTTCATGATCATTTTACCATTTCATCAATGTATAAACCACGGAAAAAGTATATTGAATCATATGAATCCTTCCTCTATAAATATAATCAATTTAGATTAAGAATAAAAATGTTATAATTGTGTTATATCATGAGTAATTCTCAATTAACATCAAAGGCTATAATCTTATATGAAACAATAAATTAAATAGAAATCACATTGAAAATTTATTGAGGAAAATTTCATTTCTTGGAAAAACACCTTTTAAAATGACAAATTCATAAAATATTTCAAAATAATGTTATTTAAAAATAACCTCGAGGAAACCTAAAGTAATTTTCAAATAAAATTACTTTAGAAATTATATTCATGTTGTACATGTTAATATAATGATTATATTAACATTTTTTTGTAAAAAATGGGCCTTGATTGTAAAATTTGACATAAACTCCCTCATTTTCATAAAATTAAATAATGTGTAAAAATTTATTTAATAAATCATTCTTTAAATTTCATGACATTGTTTTAAATCCATTTTAGAAGGCATGGATCTTGAGGAAAATGGGTTCCCGAATAAAGAGATAAGTAAAGGAAAGTTTGTTACAAATAATCCTTTTATCTACTATGTATTTAAATAGAGGAAAAAGAACCAAAAAAACTGAATTCCTAAAAAATAACCATGGGAGAAGAAAAATAAAATATATACATGAGATATAAGTCATAATGTTTAATCATTGGATTCATAATCATGAACAATTTCGATAAATGATGATATTGTAACATAAACTCATGACCACATTAGTAACATTGAATAATAATCCCCATTAAATAAAAACAGTAAATAAATGGAAGAATATACTAAGAATGAATAAATCCATTAGATTACATGAAAAATTGGTTGTATATACACCTCAAAATAAATAATGGGGAATTACATAACATATCACTCAAAGAAGTAAAATTGAGAAAAGAATCCCCTACGACAAGTTTCAAATTCCATTACACATATTAAAAACTCATGTGTAATAAATATTAGTTTATTATAAATATAGTTAATAAAAATATATATTTATACCATATAATATATGATTTACTTAAGACTGTTTACTACCGGTTTAATAACTATTCCATGTAAATGTCATCTTTCAGCCAATAAATTCACTATATTTTATATATGTTTTGAATTTTTATTTTTCGTCCTCTAAAATTGATCATAGTTTTAGAGTATAAATAATTTTATCTGTGGTTTATATATCATATTTATTTAGAACATAAATTTTTAGAGTCAACCATAAAAGGTATAAATAATAAATTAAGCACATCGTTTAGGGATATAGTATGTTGTACGTATATATGAACGATGTTTCCATTTTATCAATGGAATGAAATAAATAATCATATATAATAAAAAAACATTATAAACAACTTTTTTATTTCATATATATCATATATTATCAGTATACCCAACTTTATTACCTTCCATGAAATGCGATAATGAATCACATCACTTTACAAGGTGATACTCCACCGTACACACAAATAAAGTTATTGTGTTCACAAATAATTGAAAAAAGTATGATTTTATAGGATATAATAATTAAATAAGTATAATAATATTATATATATTATATATATTATATATTTAATATATGTAATGCAACATTATACCCATCCATGAGTGGTTTTGAGGGAACATAAATAACATCAGGTCACAAGGTGGTAGACCGTTACAGACATGAGAAATGTTATCATAATCCAAAAGAATGGAATAAATGGAGTTATACATGAATTACAATTACATATTTTTAATAATGATATATATTTCATATTTAATAGTTAAGTCTATCATTATATACATATGTGAGAGGTTGAGATGAAAATAAGAATCATCGACTCATGAGGTGGTAGTTCTCCGTACACATGATTGATGATTTCATATACCATTTGTTGAAAGTGGATGTTTTTCAAGGAAATTAATTTATAATTATAACATATCAGTATGTTTAATATTCTATGGTAATCATTTAATAATTTATTAACAATAATTTATATTTGGGGATGATTAAATACAATAAAATGCTTGATTAGGGATGTTACCTATTCTTTGTAAAAATTATGTCTGATTGCATGAAAAATATACCTACATTGGATTTATGACCCAAAAAAAGATTATAAAATTATAGTAGGGATGTAAAGATAGTAGTAGGGTAGGTATTTTCCAAATGAAATGTTTTTTATGTTTGAGGATGATAGGATAAGGGGTGGCCTTTTATAAGTGTGGTAAGTGGTACAATATTATTCTTTTTAAAAGGAAAAGGATTACCCATGTTTTTTACCTATAAAAAGAATCCAAAATGAACAAATATCATGATCTAGGCATTATAAGGTAGAAATACTTCCATCTAATTTGTGTGGAACATATTTTGGGTCATTTTTAGAACTTATAATTTTATTTGAAACCCTATATAAACCCATTTTATCTTATCCAAGTTAAATAATGTTGAATTTTTTACCAAAAATCATGGTAAAAATAATGATAAACTTAATAGATAATATAAATGAATTTGATTAAAAATTTATAATACATTTTTTCAAATCCATCTACCAGAAGAAGAAAATTTTAATTTATAATTAAATCTACAGGCACGACGAGAAAGCAGTTTTCCAATAGAAAAAAGGTTTAACATTATAAGATGAATATATATAATAATTTAATATGAAAATAAATCCAATTTAATAAAATAGATTAATTGATATTTTAATTATCATTTTTTATATTTAAACTAGTTATAAAATAAAAAAATGTATAAAATCTTTAATAGAAAATGAAATTATAAATAGAAACTAATATTTTTAACTATTCATTGTTTTTGAAATCATCACAAAAAATAAATCTAATCTTATATTGATGGGGAGTTTTCAAAAAAATGATATTTATTTTCTAGAATTAATATTAAAAAATTATAAAAAATTATATTTAATATTATTCAAAAAAATAATATTTTATAAAAATATATTTTCTAAACATTTGAAGGCTATACATAAAATTACAAACTTTTTTATCAATATTATAACCTTATACAAACATATTATAGTTAATATTAAAAAAAATATATTACTATTAAGATTAAAAATATTTACTGGTAGTCTATTATGTTCATGTCTAAATAATAATATTAATTTTTTTGCGGCGGTTTCCTAAGACTCATTTTTCTATTTATTGAAAAATATCAATGAAATTTAATCTATTAAAAAACTATGTCATAAAATAAGAAGGGGTAAAATAATAATCCCCATAAAATAAATTTATTACCTGAAATTACTTCACTCAAATAGTAAACATAAAGATACTACTGCCATATTATATCCTCAAGTTAACATGTTTCTTCCTCAAACTGCTAGGTTTTTTCAAAGAACTTTAACCAGGTGAGTGGTATTGTTTCCTAGAAAATTTTATATTATATTAAGAATATACACAAGATATTATTCATAATAATTATATTTCTCTACTGTTATTTCATCTGAGTTAATCACATGTGGAGGTTCATGTAAGTACTTATGTAGTAGAGATACATAAAACACATCATGAACTTTATAATTGTTTGGTTGAGGTGCCAAATGATATGATATAATCCTAGTAAAATCATAAAGTTGAAAGGGAATGATTTTTTCAGGGAATAGTTTTAAATAATTTCCAAATCTAATTGATATATTCTGTTTATAAATTAATAGAAACACCATGTCAACAACTTTGAATTCTAGATCATTTCATTTATTTTCCACATATGTTTTCTACTGGCTCTGAGAAACCATGAGGCATTACGGGATGACTGCAAAATTCTCTACCATTATTCATCCCCATCAGGTACTAATATTTTATTTCTTGTATATTTTTATGGTACAAAATATCTCTAAATTTCATTCCATGGATTTATTCCAAAGGATCCATCTGAATGCTCTTGTGAGATATATAATTATTGGAAAACTAAACTAAAGGAAGGAGTTGATCACTACCACCATTGAAAAATAAATGAAAAGTTAACAATATATCATTTAGGTTTTTATGTTTTCTCTTTAATGAAAAATGTATTTGAGGATGAAACACAATAATGAAAGTAATATAATTATCATTATATCACTGAATACATTTCTAGAACATTATGGAAATACTTAGATCCAAATATGATTCAATTAGACATGGTACTCATTGAACCCTTAATATTTCCTTCATATATATCTTAGACAAATAATACTAAGGGAATTATTTTCTGATAAAGATGAATTTTTGTGAAAGTATTAGTATATTGACTACAAAAAATATATAATTATTCACTTTACTTATTTTATTGGGTCTAAAGAAAATATACATGGTGTTGTTTTCCCATTATCATCATAGAATAGCTAATGGACTAATCATCACCATATATTTTATACTCATATCCTTATAACAATGACATACTATGTACCGAGAAAAAATCTCCAGGATATATCTATTCATTTCATCTGACTAGAAAAATATTTTGAATCCCTGTACATCTTTGTACAGCGAAGATGAATAGAGAATGAAACACTTGGAGAATACGCTATCAAATCCTTGTTAAAATATGGTATAATTTTAATAAAAACATGATTCCTGAATATTATAATTAAATAATGATCATTTTTAATGTTAAAGATATTTCTAACCATATTTTGTCTCTAAAACATCATTTTTCACCTCAAAAACATTCACTCAGATAGATGGTTAAATAATCAAATAAGAACGATTAGATTAATCCCTTACATCGTTATTTCTATATATATCATATGAAAATATAATAATAATGGGTATTTTTTGGTCCTCATCATGGAAAATCAATAATAATACTTTTGTCTCAAAGCATTTGGTACCTTGTTCACATTATTATGGTTGTAATTTAAAAAGTATTAATAATATTTATTAGGCTCTAACCATTTTCTCCAGATAATATTCAACTGATTTGGGGGGCATATATACTATGATCATTTTTGATAGAAATATATCTCACAATTATTTCCATAAATATAGTTCCTCCATATTATTAATGAATAAATTACCACATATTACTCCAAATCATCAGGTGGTATATTTGTCTGACGAACCTTTAATCGTCGTAAGGAGTAAGAAATAACCATTCTATTCTACATGAAAAATGAATCGCAAAACCTTCTTTGATGTACCAATATAGATTAAAAACCCTTCTGTACTAAAGGGTAATGTATGAACACTTTTCCTGAGTAATATTCTCATTAGGTCCCTAAAATTTTCATCACTATGATTTTTCAAGAGGAACATGGCTCCCATATAAGTTATCTTGGAAAATGGATTACATAATTGTGTGAAATAATCTAAAATAATCATTAATATCTGGATAAAATAAGAATATCATGGGTATAAATTACCATGGGTGATCTGGGTCAACATTTAATAGCCTCTGTCATTGATAGATTTAACAATATACACGCTGTTGAAATTATTTATCACAAAAATGAAACTTTTTTTCACCCAAAATTCATTGTTTTTAAATATTTAATAAAAATTTCCTTGAATAGGTTTTTTAGTACAATTATCATCTGATATTCTTTATATTTATTACTCCTGATATATATAAGAATACCATAAATAATTACTACCACCAACTGAATATTGTAATACATAAAGACTCTATTCATGAAATCAATATAGTTAGGAGGGGAATTAGTAAGGCCGAATGGAATCAATATATATTTGAATTATAGATACCTTATACAAATTTTTTTCTTAATTTTATCCTCCTTATTAAACATTTATTTATGATATCCATAATGAATGTGAATCATGGGAGTCATTGAGGTAAGCTCAATTAATCAAATAGGTCATTAACAATCTTTCAAGGATACTTATTCTTGATCATGATCCTGTTCAGCTCTTGGTAATCAATGATGTGTCACATTGATCCATTATTATTTTTAATTAAAATAACATATTCAATCCAAGGTCACACAATGGAGGTCCCAACTAGTCAAACAGTTTATGTGATTCCATATAAATGTTTTTAATATTATTTTACATTAGCCCCTCTTCGATAGTAAAAATCACATTAGCCACATTGAAACCCTAATTCACAATATAAATGGCATCAACCTTAACTAGGAAAAATAATTCTTCTTATTTAGAGTAAAATTAATGATCATAAAAAAAATCATGTACCTTTAAAAGTTTATGTCTTATATATCTTTAAGGTCCCTAAAACTATATATGAAAACATTGAAATTTATTTTTTTCCAATTACTTATAAGATTATTATTCTATAAACTAATATATCATTAATAGATACAGAACAATATTGAGGCATCATGATGTAGGAATTATTACAATATATAGTTTATTAGACACCAATCAAATTTTCAGAAAATTTAACATAAGTGTACTACCCTAATGTCTCTCTTTGGGAAAACCTCACAAGGAAAAAATATTATACCTCATTATATATCACAACATCTAATTTCACTAAAACTATTCTACTCTAGAAAAATATATTTCAGATGCTTCCTATCATCAGATATTATTATCACTAAATCATGTAGATTTGTTACAATATACTAGATAATCATGATTGGTTTGTGATTATATTATTATTCTCAAGGTACAATATCCATGATTTTCCATTGATTCTCGTATCTAATACCTGATATTTTATATTATTATTTATAATAATACATATATCAAGGTCCTTGGAAATATATAGACCTCTAAAAATGTTGATGGCTCCATTTAGACACTATAAATGACATGAAACATTTACTCCAAGTTGTTTTATAATATGTGTGATAACAAATGAAAAATAGGTTGATTGGATTTCATCCTTTTATGTCATTATAACCCTTTAGGAAAAGATTCTTATTCTATCATATTATCTTCAATGACATGGAATCATTATTTATTTTTTTAATAAGGTTAATTTCCATATTCTTAAAAATAATTTCTTTTTTATTATATCAGGAATCAACCACCCATTTCACATTTTATAGAGATATTGAGATTTATTTGTTGAGTGTATTAGAGAGTATGTTTGACATAGAAACGAGATTAAATTAAATTAATAACATCAATATTTTATTTTCCAATTGTTTAATGTATCCCTACTTTAATTTCAAACCATGCATGATGACTATTGAAGACACACACTAAAACTAGTTCTATTATTCATTTATTATGTATTTTATTTGAATTTATGAATTTATTAAATATATAATATATCTCTCTCTTCACATAAATATTAATACAAATTTTTATATGTATAAATTGAGGATGAATATGGTTATATATTACAATTTGAGTGATAAATTAATTTTTTCATCATGGTAATATGTTATTAATTTTCACTAACTAAATAATTACACTATATTTTTAAAAAGCTCTACAGTATTATTTATTTAATTAATATAAATAAGAATAAACAATTTTAAAAACATTAAAAATAGTATAATTTGGAAGAATTATTTTGTTCTAATAATTAGTAGGAAAATATAACATATTAGGGATTTGTGAATGGTTTGGATTTGATTAAAAATGTTTTAAGGTGTTTTACCATTTTACATTATTTTAATATTTAAAATAATGATAGTAATTATATTTTAAAATAAATATTATTATATTAAATGATTATAAATTAATAAAAGTCATATCATATTCTCATGTAATAGTATATGGTTGAAAATATCAATTATCATACATTTAAATGTCTCCTTTATTTTTATGGTATATTTTTTTATCATTAGAATGAAAGAATAGTTGGTCTCTAAATAATTTTCAAATGGTTTATTGGATGGTTAAAAAAATATAAATGGGTGCAAAGATGAAAACAACATGTCTTGTTGGATGTAACAGAAAATCATTGTGGACAAGGGAGGCTAGACATAGTGAGTGTCTTGGGGCCCTCAAAACCAAAAATCCTTGGTTCCAACTCTGCAGTCCATCTGAAGGATGGGTATGAGGGATGGAAATCAGCCTAGAGAAAAATAATGGAGAGGTGGAGTCTCTATGTACGTAGAGGCACCTCAAAGAAGGAATGGAAATAAATTTGGGGAACTATTTTGATGGTTTGGAAGATCAAGAACCTCTATGGTCTTAAGAGGAGGATTCATTATGTGATGACAGATTCATTCACCCTTCAATGGATATCATGAACCAAATTAAAGGGAAATATACTCACATCACTAGAAGGAAGAAAGGTAAAAAGGTATTCGAGGCTTAGGGAAATGTATTGTGGTTCAGGGGAAAACAAACGGGATGTAATGTTTACTCCCACCTAACAAATTTAATGAAGACCTGGTCAGTCAATAATGGTGGAAACAAGGAAAGCCCAACTCTATTTAAGAGGGAAAGTGAATAACAGAGAAAGAATACTAGATTCAATGATGAAGAGTATGAGGAGTTCTTGAAGCTTATATTGCACTTCATGAAAGAAATTCTTGAATGAGTTGTACGAACCAATGTCTTAGAAGAAAAGATTAAAATAACTTATGAACTAATAATGTAAGTGGCTTCCAAAAAGATTCAAGAAGTGTGGTTAGATAAGAATAATCTAATACAATACTATGGCTTCAATCATAGGAAAATCAACATAAAGAAATTTATTCATAAAATCTAACAGATGATTACTCACATTGAAGAGATTATCAGAGAGGATCCAGATACATAGATTAATAAACGGTAATGGGAACTATATAGAGTAGTTGAGTCATTTAATCTGAGTCATGTGTTCAATAATTTTGTGAGCTCTTTTAGAATGTATTGGATCATTGTTGTTAACATTATTTTCCATTTTTTACTTAAAATGGCATAATAATAATATCTTAAAATTGGTGGTGAAAAAACATGTCAAAATATTGTTTGATGGGGGGATTTTGGAAAATAAACATCTTTTATTTTAATTATATCAATTTATTAACATTTAAGAATGATAATTAATTTATATTTATTTAATACAATATGTAATTCGATGAATTACCATACCTTCTCTAATAACTAGGCACTCATTCTCCCTTTTATTTACACCACTTATATACGTCTAGCTTGACCCACCCAAGTAAAATTATCTTTTGAAATTAATTATCCAAAATTTTGAGGTGTGATTCTTTTTAAAAGACTATTAACTATGTCCTTAAGAACATATTAAAATGATTTCCCCCATAAAAGAGTATGTTATTGCTTCTTTAAATCAGGTCTAGCTTGAGATTAGGGATTATTGTTTGAATCTAATTTGAACCAAAATTTTTTTATAGAATTTATAGTAATAGAAAATTTATTATAATTTAATGAGTAATATATTTAATTTTATGATCCTCATTTTATTTTTGATAATAAAACATTACCATTAATTTTTATCACTTTTGATACTTAGGAGACTAGAAGAATGTTTTTAATTAAAAATGTCTTCATTTCTCCTTTTGGTAGAGTACCAAATTTATATATCAATGTTTTATAATAAAATTACTAAAATTTCTTATATTTTATAATATTTTCTTTCTATTTAAAACTTATTTAATTTTTAAAATGTACTCTAAAAGAAACCTACTTTCAATTTTCTAAACGAGTAACTTTTTCCCTTTACCTAGAATTTGCAATGAATCATTATTTTTACATACATGGTATGATCATATTTTCTAGTATTTTTGACTAATAAATAATTTGATTTATCACATTCCATTAAACATGGATTTATTGAAATAAAATGATATCTTTAATATCTAGGATAATTTTATATTTTAAATTGGTGTTTTTAAATTTAAATGATTTTCCCCCAATAATTGTTCAATTTGATCAATTATAAGTAATTTTAATATATTATAAAATCCTTTAATGAAAATCATAATAAACAAGGAATATGTTTCTATAATATCATCATTATTATATCAATTGATGGATTATTTTTATGATGATGAGATGTTCAACTGACCAATTATATTATACAAGGGTTGTGTTCTGATGCTATAATAAATATTTTCATTTTCACATGTAATACACATGAGTGTATTTTGGATTATATGATGACTGGGTCTATTATAGCATTCAAATACATTACGTTAATATGGATCACTAATAATAAAAATATATTATGTGTTACACTTATTTCATGTTCAAAACATTATGTATAGACCTAGTTTTCATGTTTATAATATTTTGTGTAGACTTGGTATTCTTGTCCATATGTTTATGTGTGAACCTAATTTTCCTATCCAAAGGATTATTCATTGTCCCCCTTTAATGTAACTAAATTTATATGAGGGAATTATTTTATGTTCATAACAAAAGAGGGAACCTATTTCCATTTATAAATGTTCATAATGTTGTAATATTATTTCTCTTACCTCGTTCATATCGAGATGTTATGATCTCATGGATTATTAGAGACTATTTATGATTCTACACTATTATGAACATTTTTTGTTGATATGATAATGTTTTATTCCATGAATCATTATTATTATCTATGATAGGCTAGTTATAAACAGTGTAGGATATGATCATGATATCATAATTATTATTATCCTATAATTTAATATGATCATTTTCTGATATTGTATATGTAAATCCATATAGAAAATATAAGATCATCATTTATTATATATTCCTACAAATTGTTAAGAAAAATTATTTATGTGGGGTATATATAAGAATCATTTGGTGTGGTAAAAGATGAAATATTTTATGAAATATTAGGATTTGAATCTACTACCCAATGAAAATAATGGATTCGGGATCCTATGTATATCATAATGTTGTGTGATAAATATTTATATAAAATGATTTCATATTTTTGTATGAAATTTTTGGGTCTCTATAGTTGGTATAAGAGCAAGGATTACTCAGTTATTAGAGGTTATGATTAGATATCTTTTTTAAGAAAACCATGGTATTATTTTATGTATTGTACTACATCCAAATGTTCGGTTATGATAGAGATTATGTGATTTTACAATAGAATCATCCCTATGTAGATACTACATTTGGACATCATCTTCAGATAGATTAATCAATGGATAATAACCTTAGAAACTAGTTGTTTAATTTAATATCAACCATCATTATTGTGTTTTATGTGTGTACAATTACTATAAACCTTCTTTTACACCCCCAATAGATATTTTGGTCATAACACACATTTTACTTATGCACCATTATGAAGGATTTGAATAGATTATAACAAAGTATGGCCTATGTTAAACATAAGGATTCAAATATAGATATTAAAGTTTCATAATTTAAACATCAAATTGATTACTTTTAAAAAAAATTGATTTATCATTATGATTATTGTTTCACCCATTATACTATTCGGTTTCTGTTAGTTTCTATAACATAAAGAAATTGCATGATGAATGGACATGAAATCCAATGCATTGATAGTCTAAATGAGAAAGAAATGTCTTAGGAGTTGTGATGAAATATTTTGTGTATATAATAACAAAAATATCTCTTCTTATATGTGGTACCAATGATTATGTTGAAAATTTAAATTCACCAGGGATATAGAAACAAGCCATTCAGTATTTATCATGAAATTTCCACCCTCTTTCTATTATTATTATTATCCAATGGTTACATCAAAAATAATCAATGTGGTGGAAAATATATTTTTCATTAAAATTTAGTCAAACCATTAAAATTGTTTCATTTTTATTTGTCATTTATAAGAGGAATTAAATAAATTAGGGAATCTTGTTATGAATAAGAGGAAAGAGGAAGAAAATGAAAATGAGAAATTGTATCATTTTAAGATAATATTTTTCAATAATTAATACCCTCATATTATATATATATATATAAGTAATTTATTGATCTTAAGAATAAGTGTGATGAATCCCTTGGTACCTATAAGAAATTTTCTATAGGCCTCGTAATGTATTATTCTAGTTTGATCATCAAACCTGAAATGAAAATTGATCAATTCATTAGTGTTTCATACAAATTCATTAAAAGAAATTTTCTATATGGATCTTCCGAAACATGGAATGAATATATAGATGTGTAGTTGAGGAAGAAATGGATGTATAACCCCCTAAAGGTTCATGTTATTATAACTTTAATATAGTGTTTCATAGAAGATACAATCATGTAACATGGTGGGAGTAATATGTTTCACCCTTTGAGATTCTATAAATTTTATACTGAGAAATCAGGTGAATGCTAGGAAGGAATAATAAGATGTTCTAAGTGTGGTAAGTATGGATGGAAGAAAACTAATATTTATGTAATTTAAAGATTATAGTTTATTAAATTAATTAATAGAGAGAGATTAATAGAATACTCAATCCACAATTCATTTATATAGATAAAAGGGGTTTTGGAATTATGATAATAAATGCCCTAATCCATGTGATAATGAGGATAAAATCAAAAAAATAACAAAACAATTTAAATGATAATGGGAATGATTTTGAAATCATAATTTTTGAATTTAATCATGATAATTATGTTCTTTTATCTACCAATTCAGAGTTATATATTCTATAATGATGTTTGTATGATGATCCCTATAGAAATAATACTTTTCACTGTTTATTAAACAATGATGTCATCCTGAGAATTTATTATCTCTCATTATAATGGTTACACATAAATCATTAGAATAACTAAAAACATATATATTATTTTTAAACACCATATGATCTTTTATATGTGAATAGAGGAACTAAAACATCTATCCAAAATATTTTTTTCTAAGTTATGATCTTATTAATTGAATAATGTGTTAATTTTATTTTTTAATCATATATGATTTTATTGTGAATTTATTTGGATAAATTTTTATTATATTTTGGATAATATATTATAAAGGTATATATATTTTGTATGATACTTTATTAGAGAATATTAATAGTTTATGATAGTTGTTATTTTGATCAAGGAAGGCTATGAGATTAAATCTTTCAAATCAGTTGGTTTAAATCTTATTCATTCATATTTTTTATGAGTCTTAAGGTTAACCATTTCACATGTTTATTAATATAAACTTTGAATGTTATTATTTTGGTTTTAGATATTCATTTTTTATATTAATCCATATTCTATAACCTGATTTAACCATTATGGTTTTATTAATAATAGTGTTTAATAAAAAAAAGTCTTATAAATTATTTTACAATATTAGTTACACATTTATGAAAATTTCATCTCGAGATTTTCTTTATAATATACAAGATTATATTTATATTTTTCAATGCACAAACAAGGTATGAAATTAAACATATAAAATTGAGATAAATAAAATAAGTTTATTATACCATGTTCATTATAGTGATAGTAAAAATTATCTAAACAATATGAAAGTGACTTTTAAATAAAAAAATTATCATTTGACCATTATTTTTTTTAAATTTGAAAAAATTTAACTAAAGTCAGACTTATGTTTTTTTGGTCATTTCAATTCCCACTACCGTGTTCTCTATAACTCTTTATTTGTCTTTAGACATTTTTAACCCAATATTTATATAATTTAACAGCCCTCCAACATTTTCCATATATGAGAACCTAATAATGTGTTATTTCTATAACCATTATATTTCATACTTCCCCTTTTCAAAGGGGTTTTCATTATACCATTGTACAATAAGGGTTTCAATAGAGGAATTTTTTTATTTTGAACCATTGTTTAACATGATTTCAATTACGAGGGAACAATTTTATGAAGGGGCATCGAATGTATTAATTGTAGATTTTAGAATATACATCTCATTAAATTAATTTTTAAGTGTTTGATATCTTTCTGGAAACAAAACCCTGAGAATAAGAAAAACCACATTATATTATAATAATGTAGATAAATTAACATGAATGGGTTTGAATAAAAATATTATAAAATATATCTATATAAATATTTTACATAATAAAAATTTATTAGTTAATGAATAATATATAACTAGTACTTTAATAGAAAAGCAATTTTATGTCTCCAAAATATATTTTCTTCAAAAATGGGTTTTATTTTATTTATTGAATGAATAATAATATATTCCTACCAAATTTTGAAATTATATTTTATAAAAATGATATAATTTTTTCAAAATTATCTTAGGATGAAAATTTCGATTTTTTGTGAAAATAACGATATATCAGTGAATAATGAAAATAACTATTTTTTAAAATTGCCATTTCATTTAACTCAATGGTACCATTATTCATTAAATTTTACCATAAAATAAAAAAGTAATCATTTAGTTTTATATAACATAATTAGTTATATTATAATTATCATTAAAATTAATTTAGGTGTGAGTTCATTTTAGGGATTAAATACAAATTACTTCCAAATATAGTTATTTTGTTTAAAATTTGTTTTAATTAAATTTTTTAAATATTTATCTAATGAATAATTATGAAAAATAAATTTATTAATTATTTATAGTATAAAGTTATTTTACTTTCATCTAATGGGTTTTACTACCCATGAAATTAACAATTTCTTCTTCAAGAATAATTTTTTTTCTCAAAACATTTCTTTGTTTTTTGTAGGATTATTTGAATATGGAATCTTATACATAATGAAAATTAACAATTAAAAATGAATTCCGTATTTTAAATTAGGAAGATCCAATTTATTAAATAGGACCCATTTATTTTTGGATATTATGAATTGTAATCACGGTTGTTTTTTATCATATCATTAAGGGTAAAATTGATAAACCATGATTATAACATTGGTAAAAATCATTAAAATTTATATAACACAACAATTTACCGTATTGGTTAGATGATTTTATAAAAAAGAATATATTTTCAATTTTTTGAATTTTTGGTCATTTATAATTGATTATAACTTTTATATTAATTTATGAAAAGAATATATACAAAAGGTATCTATCATAAATTAAATAAATAAAAAATATATCATAATGATAAAAAGATGTTAATATAGACTCTAAAAAATTATTTTAAACATTAATAAATTTATTTATCATGGTACATTATTTTTAATTTTATTTATTGCATAATTACCAAAAAATCATACACAACACCGAGAGAGTATTAATTCTATTAAAAGAAGAAATAAAATAAAATTTTAAAATATTAATAAAATAAATATAATTTCTATAAATTATTATGTTACAAAAAATATAAATATAATATATTAACGATGTGTAAATGTTATATATTAGCATTCCATTTTTTTCATGTTGTTTTCAAAGTCAAAATAAATGAATTGCTAAAAAAATTAATGTAATGATATTTTATAAAATTAAAATATCATACTACCTTATTTAAAAATTATAAAAATCCTATAATTTTCCATCTAAATGGTATATGTAAATCCCCATTATTTGAAAAGGAAGTCTATATTCTCTAGTGTATTTAATGTGAAAACCCGACCAGAAAGGAACCATGAAATATATATATATATATGATTATTATAACATACCTATTAAATTGGAGTGTATTAATTGTTTTAAAAATTTAATTAAATATATAATAAGTTTTTAATAAATGAAAATTTACTTATAATTTCTTATTATATAATTATTAACTTTTTAACAATATTTTTTTATTCTTCAGAAAAATATTTTTTTCAAAATAAGTATTTACTTATTTTCATGAGAACATAATATAATTATTAATTCAAAAATATTTTAATTTTATTTCATAAAAATGATTTTATTTTTTCTATCATCACGGGAAAATCTTATTGAAGTGATTTTTTTTGAATATCTCAAGATAGTTTTTTTCCAATGTATAGTAAAAAATACTGATTTTTGTTGAATGTCGTATTTTTAATTGAAGCATTCAAAAAGATCAATATTGATTCAATAATTATTCAACAAAATGTTTTTTTCATATAATATATATAATATTTTTATCTTCAATGGAATAAATTTAATTTTTGAATTTTTTATAAAAACATTTTTATACTTATAGAAGATTTTTTTGAAAAAATTTGTTTTTCATATGGTTTTACATTTTAAAATTTAATTGAATTCTTCTAATTAATTGAATTTAATAGATAATAAAGAATTAAATAATTTTAATTGGGTTTTCCATATTTTTTTTAAAATATTTAGCTTTTATTTTCCATTATTATGTATATTAACCAAGGTAAATAATTGTCACAACGATACGTGTAAATCATGTAATTAATGTTAAAAAAATGCGACAAGGACACAAAACTAATACTAACACTTGAAATAAGATAACTGTAGGAGTATTTTTCATATTTAATCATTATATGTTTTGATAAATGTCCTTATTTTTCTATTTGTCTATCATTTTGACCTTTCTATTAATGAAAGAAAAGATAATGTAAAAAATGTCACTTTATTTATTTTATTATATATAATATTTCATGACAAGGGAAATGAAAAATTAAGTTCATTTATAAGTACATATCTAAAAATTAATTTTTTTTCTAGAGAAAAGTCCATTACTTTTTTAGGAATATAAAAATATAATTATTCTTTTCTCAACAACATCACATCTTTTTAAAAATTAATATAAATTTAAAATAAATTATTTTAATAAAATATTAAAATCTTTATAATTTCAACACAATATTATATCTAATAAATTCAATAGATAAAAATACATATATCGGTGTGATTTGAATATATTATATACAAATAACATTATTTTTATGTTGTTTTCAAAGTAAAAATAGATGACTTGTTTCAAAACTGATAGTAATGATATTATATAACAAATAATAATTTATTAAATATTTTAAATGTCCCTAAAATTTTATCATTAGAAACTCTATTAAGATATGGTTGGAAATTTAAATAATGTTTTATTTATGATCCAATTTTTAATTTATAATAACTATCATTACAGCTAAATAATAAGTCACTTTTTATCACCATAATTGTCAAATAGGTAAACAAGGTGTTAAAAATTGATATGGGTAATATAACATTTTAAAAATATCTAAATATTATTATATGAGAGAACATCAACCCACACATACCCTATATTGTCAATTTCTTATTTTGGTTCATTTTTATATTAAAATTACTTTATTTTAATTTAATATTTTGTGTCTTTTCATTAGTTGCCGACCACACTCTTATAAAAGGAATCTTCTTATCCTCTTCAATTCATAGTTAAAATAAATTTTAGTTAATCCATTACCTACCCAAATATCATCTAACACCCCTTTAAATATTCTATATGGCTTCGTATAATACCGATCTTATAGGGGATATGGGGTAAAACAAATGATATTTTCTGATAAAAAAGAAGAAAATGAGTGCACAAGATAAGTGAAACTCAAGGTAAGGGACACATTACCTTAAAAACATCATCATAAATTATTTCTTTATTTATTTTCTAAATCCATTACTTCTATTTTCACATGAATAATGTAATTTTATAGATATATTTATATGGATATAAATGAATTATAAACCACAGTAACTGTTTTTTAATATGATTATTTTTTAAATATTTTAAAAATATCCTTATGAATTTATTTATAAAATACAAAAGGAATTTTATATATTAACATATATGACATCAAACGTTTTTACAAACACCATAACTAGTATTTGTGTTTTTTTCTTCCTTAATGAGATTAAATGGTTTATTCCTAGTATAAGACTCCATCACATTGATATATGTTTTATAAAAATGGTTTTTTAATTGTAATTTATTTTTTCATATCTATAAATTGTTATCTTATGGCTGTAAGGGATCTCTCAAAACTACACCTTTTCATTGGGTTTTCAACTGTCTCCCTCTATCATTATTTCTGTCAATTTTTAATATTATGTAATGTATTTATTTTTTTTATATTTATCTTTCACATATATACTAATCATATTCTCCATTAATTTAAATAGTTATTATATTACATCAGTTTATTTATCAAACTATTTCTTTATGATCTTTCTAATAATATTTATATGAGGAATGATTATAAAACCCATTTACAATGATTGATGATTATAATGGTTAATCCAGATGATTTATTTTCTTTTGTTTCACATATAATAAATAACATGTTATGATGGGTGTGCACAGATATCGCACTATTACATTGGGTAAAGATATTATATTTTGAGATGTTATGTATGGGATTAAATAGTAAGTCAATTACACTATATGACTTCTTCTACAATGTGATGCTGTATTGAATATTAGTCAAATATTATACTTTTTTCATGTTTTTTGTTCCTTCCAAATTTCTTATGTATGTATGATCTTATGATATCATTTTATTTATGTTATTCCCCTATGTGATAAATCATGTGCTTATGTTTGATGTAAATTTCTAGATACATTATAAGGATGACATTTATGAAATTTTTTGAAAATATTTCCAAATGTTTTTGGGATCATAATATAGATGTAAATGTATATGACATGAACAATTCAAGAGGGGGAAAATTGATGTTTTAAAGAAATTGTATTTATACACTTAAGAATGATCTTAGTTTAAGAGTTCATACACTAATACAATTCACACCCAATAAAAATGATCGTATATGTCTTGGATTTGATGGATATGATATGTTCTAATACAATAAGTCATCAAAAATAGTTGTATTCTAATTGAATACAATGATCAGTGTAATAAAAAATGTAAATGATTCTACCATGAAACCTATAGAATAACTGAATTCAATATTTAAGGAATGAATCGTAATGGAAACAATTAAAACAGTAAACTAATATTAATATAAAGAAGAAAAAAACGATTCCCTTTCTATTACATGCTGTAGTAGAAATATAAATGTATTACAATATTTTTATCCCAAAGAGTAGGATGTAAATTCACTTAGGATAAAAGGTCTTTCTTACAACCACCTTGGTAATACATCAATAATATGATCATAATGACTATCTTACTATCTCTGGAAACACTTGATTAACAATGTAATCGACACTACTTTCTTTCATACACTTGAATGCCATCAATACGATGATCGGAAACACATCTTCCTATCCCCAGAATCCCCCGATCATTATCACAACGATCAGTCTCAAAAATAAAAAGAATGGCCTTATTGAAATACAAGAACATGGAACAATCCATTCATGTCTTGTATCTTCAAGGATTTCGCTCGAAGAAAGAGATAATCCATTAAATCTCTCTATTGAACATGATATCAAAAAAAGATATATATTCTGATTGAAATAATCTCTTATTTATATGCCCTCAGGTTCTAACGATCATATTCATCCAATGGTCATATTTATCTGAAAAAAATTGAAGGGACATAGACATATGGAATTATCAAGGTCAAAACCAACAGAATACACAACATCATTTTTATTGGCATATAACCAACTCAAGGACATTGTTTTTGGTTAGAAGATAGTAAGTGGAAAGTTATGAATCAAGGGGTATGATAAGCGTGTAATCAATAGTTAAGTAATACATGAAATATAAACATTAGATAAGTACAATATATGTTGAGAAAGTTTTGTCTTCAACAAAACATAATTTTATTGTTAAAAAGGGGGAGATTATTAAGAACAATACTCTATCTCATTATGATAATTTAGATGCTCACATAATAGCCTTATTTGTTATTCTAATGATTTTACTCTATGTGTATTTCTATAATTTAACATTTATTGTGTTATTATTTCTAGAAGAAATATTTATGTATTTGAACAGCGAGAATGATTTTCTAAAGTATTTGGAAATCATTTTTAGTGTGTTTTGGAAATATTGTTTATACCATACATTGAGAAGCATATTGTAAGGATGTAATGTTGTGTTTACTCTTCGAGATATCAAAGAAGTATGGTAAAACAGCCATAAGTTATCAGCATAGTATGAATCAAGGAACCCTATGTTTGGAAGGAACCCTACATTTGGAAGGAACCTTCTGTTTGGAAGGAACCTTACGATTGGAAGGCACCCTACATTCAGAAAGAACCTTACGTTTGGAAGGAACCCTACATTTGGAAGGAACCTTAAGATTATGATATAAGAAAATAATTAAATAAGATTATTATGTAAGTATGAAATGATTAGTTTGTTTCTAAAAAGTATGGTTCATCAACCTTTCTTTTGTGAACAACCATACTTTTGAAAGCTAAATACAAAAGTACGGTTCATAAAACTTAGTTTTATGAAAAACTGTACCTTTTATTAAAAATTATTGATTATATATTCCATGTTTGATTGTTTAAGTGAAATTTTTTAGATCAATATTACATTTGATAACAACCTTATGTTGTGAACCTTACATTTAGAGAATGTGTGATATGCAGTTCCACCCTACATTTGACATCAGATGTTTAAATTACGAATTAATTAAAGAAACGATATTTATGTGGATTATCAGTCTGATATCAATATAGGGTTAAATCCCAAATTTAAATCGAGTATTTGACTAATTCAAATACGTTAATTTGTGATTTAATGAATCAATTTAAGAGGATATTTTCATCCATAATTTTCTGGGGAGTTACGACTGCTCTGCTATACACACATTTGAATATCAGTATTCTAAATGCGACTTTTGTGGATATAAATTTAAATGGGGAATTCTCATCTTTATTTTATATATATACCTATATTATTTTGTTTCAAAAAATGGTATTAATTATTAAATATAAGATTTTCTATTACAAAGAGAGAGAAGAAAGCTTCGTTTTCTAAAGAAGAAGAAACTCGACTGATGATTTACTAATCTACATCAAATATCATTTTGAGAATCAACTACTGTTAATGTTTTAGATGTCATTTCAAGATAAACTGCAACTAGATCATCACATAAACTAATTTTACCATAAGGTCCTCATTTCTGATGATGAAGATCCATCTACATTCAATTGCATGCTATTTCAATTGTAAAGAACAACTGGGAAATTTTTTTCAACAAACAAAATACTATTTTTTCTTGAGTGATGACCTTCTCATTCTAAGATGCGTATTCAGTACTGTGTATAAACCAATAGGATTTATTTAGCTTCAATATTGTAGAGGTGTCAACTGCATGTACTCAATTGTGGAACGATCTGTTGATAAGAGGGCCATATAATGAAAATCACCAAGCTCGTGGAGTAGAGCGTTGGTGGAGCGGACTGGGGGATTTCTCTTCCCCGAACCACTATACATCCTACATCCTGTGATATTTATTTTCTTCAGCTAAATCATTGACATAAAGATAAAAGGAAAAATCGTGATCATTCAAGGAAATTGAAAAAATCATAATTCACCCCCTCTAGTGCGTATCTAGTATAACCCTATCCAACAATGTATACTTATGTTACGATTCTTAACAAGGATATTATTTATATTGTTGTTACAATTCATGTTTTTTTATTATTCATATCATAATTTCAATACACAACAAGGTTGCAATGCAAGATGTGATTACAATGTATATACTGGTAACGAAATAGGGTTATGATACATATAATGATTTCAATACATATATTGGTTATGATACATGTCCGGGTTATGATACATGTGGTTACGATGCATGTGGTTACGATGCATTTGGTTATGATGAATGTGGTTATGAAACATTACCTGAATATAATACACTACCTCGTTATGATGTATGATTATGATATAATACATAACCTAGTTATGGTGCATGATAAAAATACATAATATGTGGTTACAATAATAAAATATATTATGTGGTTACATTGAGAAATAATTTATGTTATTATGATTGAAAAGAAAACAACATAATATTATAATGTGAATCAATAACATGTTTGGTTATGATATAAAAACAAATCTATGATTACAATAGTATATGATTACAATATACGTAATTACGATGAGAATACAACACATAAAATGATATTAACAACAAACATTATTATGATAAGAATAAATAATATATGAAAAAAATATATTTTAATATGATTGTAAAAAATAATAAATGAAAAAAATGGGATTATTATATGTGTGATTTTTGATTTCCAAAACAATTGATCATTGGTAATGTCAAAACACATTTTGAATAAATAATCATCTTATTTTTGGAAGGCACAAATAAACATAAACAATAAATACTTATCTCCCAATGAATTTAATAACTCATCTCAAAGTAATGGTGGATTTGACTAATCCCACCCTAGTTTACAATTCACAAGTTATCATATTCTCTTTATTTTTACTCATGAGTTCCCCCCCATAATAAGGTATTCATAAATTTCTTCCTTTACAATCTATTCTCACCTGTTGTGAATTTCAAAAAGAATAAGGGAAAGTATTAATTTCCTAAAATGGGTTAGAGGAATAGAGTATGAAAAAATATATATTACATGGAATGAATCAAAATTATTTTACAACAAGATTTATAGAAATCATTCTTTCCCCTTTTGTTTCTTCAATAGACTAGACACCATAAGCTTCATTTTCGTGATCTCTTTCCTATCCTCCAACAGCTTGTCAAGAACTTCTTTTTGTACCCTCATCATCACATACAGTTAAGAAACAACCATTTCTTGTTTTTGAGGACTTTGTTTTAGAATCCAATTGATTTATTCTTGAGATTTATACCTTAATTTTTGAGAATTGATATCATCCAATATTAGTTTATAGGCCTTCTCTAGGATTAAAACTCTATTTGAGAGGAAAACATCCTCATTACTCTCATTATTCAATTTTCCTTTAAAAAATTTCTTTAAAGGCTAATCCTTGTGAGGCACTAGGTATTTTAAGGACTACTTGTTTATCATTGAAATTAGTAGTCTTCTATTGATACATAGAACTGAAAACATTTATCTGGTGTACCAATTCATCCTTCTTTTCCATATGATTCTGGAGACAATCATCAACATTGTTTGACCATTTAATAAAATTATTACCAACCATACTGTGATCATTATAAATTTCATCAAATTTCTTGAAATTGGCTTCAAGACATAGAAAAATTTCTATTTGAACCTTGAGAGAGTCAGTTCTATATTTATGAAAATTTGAAAGGATTTATAACCTAGATTCAATCTTGGGAATGAATGGTATCATATCCTCCAATCTATTCAAATATTTTTCTATGTAATTAATTCTATTTAATGTTTTTATTCTTTTAGAATCCTTATCCTTAGTTTATTCAGAGAGATCACCGAAATGAGATTCATTAACGATCGTTTGAGATGGCGGATACCGATTCTAATCAGACTCTTCCTCATATTCTTATTTTTATCAAATCTTAATGACATTATTCAAGGAAACCATTTGAGACACTTTATTGGAAGTATGGGGACCGGGAGTTGAAAAATTTAATAGTGGAACTTCTAAGGATTATGCGGTACAAATTATATTCTTTGCATATTTTTATGTTTCACTTCTATTTTTAATTAACCCATTTCTTCTTCTTTTTATTCTTATTGTTCTTCTTCTTATTATTATTATATTAATTTCTCATATTATTGAATAAGATATTGTGTAGATGATTATTCTGAAGAATATTGTAATTTTTTTTCTTAGCTGGATCTAATTGATTCTGAACCAGTGACTCCCTTATTATAGTACCTGTTTTTTCTTGCTTAAGTAATTTGAAAATATTATCAAAGTCAATAACATGGGCCCTTCCCTTTATCATTATCCTCTTATTTTATTCTTCATTCAATGTGTCTTATGATCTTATTATTAATGAAATTAATTTATATGGAGCCAAACCAAACTGAGGATCCCCTTCATTATTTTATTCTCTCTTCATTATCCACTCGGCATCAACCTCATCAAATACAAATTTTTTTTTTCTTTGGTGCCTTTGGAGATGTAGTCTTAACTAACATTATTTTTCCTTATGTTTTCTTCAATGTATTAGATATCTTCTCACTACCTTCAACTACTTTCTTTTCATTCTTAGAATATGGAACTTTCTCATTACTTTTTTATTCAGGATTGAATCGTATATTGAGCCTCCTTATCATGTACATACTGATTAAGGGCTCCTTTATGGATGTTGGATCTGACATGATTGCAACATCACACAAGATCAACCATTATTTGAGAAAGTTACTGATAATATTTGGAAACATGCCAACTGTGACTTTATGGCACAAGATTTCAACTTCTCAATAGTCAATAAAATGAACCTAATTATATTTAACTTCCTCCTATTAACCAAATAATCAAGCACATACACATATGAAACTTTTAATGTTTCCTTTTCAACTATTCTCGGCACTAAAAACCCTTTCACCCAGAGGGATATTAGTCGATTTTCATCTAATAAATTACTCAAAATCCACTAGTCCTCAAGAATATCAAAAATTGATTATTTATATATACAATTGTCAAAAATTCCATAATTTTTCAGTAATTTATAAGAAGGATAAAGGGAATCAGCCTTAGATGACACTCCTAGAAATATTGCTTCTTATTTTATTGAGGTTTTATACTTCTAGTCATACATCATAAAAGAAATCATAAGACCCTTATCTATCTCCATTGATTTAAAGAATTGTAAAAACTCATCATGATACGCATAATCCTGATATGAATCTTATCATTCGACCCAGATTGATTCCAAGCCATGGAATCCTATTATCTTTTTTAAAGATGAATCAAAAAGCTCATAAAAGTCTCAAGAGACTCACCATTGACCTCAAAATGTCATGGAAGAGAAATATTTAGGCGACATTTGCTTTGAAGAATAATCGGTCGAATCAAACATGGATGACAAACTTGAATGTGTACATTTTCCAAGTGATGAAAGATGAGTTGATATAAGATTATGAAAACTACTGTATCTCTGATTACAAACCATTCTAAATATTTATACTGCATCCAGACTTGAATGAAAAATAGAGTTCGATGTGGGATTAGTAGCCATATGTTCTTTAAAAAAATAAATTTAATTTCAAGATTAGATCCAAAAGATCCAATGTTCAAGAATGATTTTGAACTCTTGAGGTTTTATATAAAAAAAAACTTATTTAGACTAAAAATAATTACTAGTATAAAAGAAATAAATGATAGACAACTATATGGATAATAAAAATGAGGATTTATAAATTATACTTATCGAATTATCAGAATACATGTATTTGATTCATAATATTATTCTTATGATTATAATACAAACAAAATAAAAAATGACTAAGATTATAAAAGTGAAAAAATCAAATAAGCTGGTATAGATAATCTAGTACCAATTGAAAAATCAAATACCGATAGTTCAGTACCAATAATTTAATCTAATACCAATAGTTTTGTACTGATATATTAATCCAATAACGATAGTTTATTACTGATAAAGTATAAAAATGGTGATAGCCCTATATCGATAAATTATTCTAATACCAATTTTCTAATCAAGTACCAACATTTATAAAGCTGAAACATGGAACTGATAGAAACATGAACCCAATAAAATCATGAAACCCATAAAACAAATATTGATTATAGTGAAACCAATAAACTAGTAGAACTTATTTAAGAAGAAATGATACATGTAAAAATGTAAAACCGATAAGGGTAATACCAATAACATTAAAAAATAATAAGTGAAACTGGTAACAGGTAAAACCTATAAGTGAAATTGATAAAGTGTAAAACAAATAAGTGAAACTGATACACTGTAAAACTAATAGGTGAAATGTATGCAACCTCTTTGAAAAATAGTAAAATAATGTAAGGATATGGTTTAAACAAGAAATATATGTGAATTATTAATAATAGTGATCATTCTTAGTTTCTATTTAATGTATTTAAATCTATTTAAATCTAATACTTTTTTTAAAATATCACCATGTTTTTGTTTGAGTGTGATGAATGCTAAAATAATTTCCCCTTTTTTCATTTGATCCATACGAATGTGGTTCATTCTATCTATTTGTTTTCCTGTCAATGATGTTCATGGTTTTTACAAAGAGAAATCAAACTAGTATTATCACATAATATTTGAGTTTAGTAAAAATACATTCCATAGTTAGTGAGTGTTTGTTGCATCTACAACATGTGAGCACAAAAACAACCAGCTATTACATATTCAGATTTAGTAGTGGAATGTACTATGAAATGTTTCTTCTTTAATGACCAAGAAAAATAGAAATCTACTAAGATATGAAATGTTCAAGATGTTCTTTTTCTATATATTTTACAACCACCAAAGTTAGCATCTGAATTTTTTAAAAAAAAATCATTTTCAGAAGAATAAAATAGAACTAAATCCATAGTTTCCATTAATTAGAAAAAATTCTTTTCAGTGATTTTAAATGAGATTATTTTGGATTAGATTGGTATCTTGAACAAAAGATTACTGAAAACATTATGTTTTGATGACTAGCTTTTAATTATAAAAAACTACCTATCATACCTCTAATAGATGTTTTATCAACTAGATTCCAATCGTCATCAATATCAAGGGTATTTGAGGTACCGATTGGAGAGCATGTACTTTTAGTTTTATCATATCAACACATTTAATGTAAATATTTGATATAATTATATTGGGATATATAGGTTCTTTCTAGTTTATGAGAAATTTGAAAACCTAAAAAAGAATGTTAACGTACCCACCATACTCATTTAAAACTCAGATTTGATTAGATTCTCAAAATAATTTGTCAGAGATTGATGAGTTTATCCAAATATAATTTCATCGACATAGATTTTAATAATAAAAATGTTTTTGTTTTCCATTTTTGTATATAGAGTTGGATTTCCAGTACATTTATTCATAATTGTTTTATAAAATAAATCGTAAGAGTCTATCATACCAAGATCTAGTGTCTTTTTTAAATCCACATAATGATTTGGGTAGTTTAAAAAAATATTATTATGGTCTTTTTAATATAAAAAAAATCTATGAAATCTATATCCTGTAAAAATTCATTATGAAAAGAACATTTTACATCTATTTGGAAAAGATTGAAATTAAAGTATGCGATTATTGACACCACTTAATAAAAAGACTATGATGAGTGCCCTGAATATTTCAAAATTTCTAGTCAGGTTTCGAAGAGTTCTAATGAAAGTCAAATACTCTAAAAAGACCTGCGTGGCCAAACTATGCGACAGACCTACACGGCAGAGGTATGCGACAGACCTGCGTGGCAGAGCTATGCACTAGAATAATTTATGTACCCCTATACAGAGTACCTGTGTGGAGGAGATGTGCAATGGACCTATGCATGAATCGTCCATTAAACTATTCCCCATCCATGGTAATAAATAGGACACCTGGGATCCTCATTTCAAAAAATTGAAAAATTTGAAAGACTCTCTAAAGCTCCCAGTGTGTAGCTCTTTCTCTTAGATCCCACAAATTGTCTCATGTAGCTCTTTAAATAATGAGAGAAGAGATAATTAAATGGGATAAGCACATTTTGAAATTCATTTAAAATTTTTACATTGGTTTGGTTATCCTTTGTGAAACAAATCCTTCTGTCATCATACACACCTATGCGGCATACCTGTGCGCCACAACTGCATGGTGTACCTGTGCGGTATAACTACGTGGTACATCAATATGGGGTACCTACACAGAATACCTTCATGAGGTACCTATGCAGAAGATATTGGTATAAATCCTATATATCAACTTATGTACCCTTTTTAATTCCATTCATAGCACGATATCTCCTACATTGGTTGCATTCTATGAAACAGATTATGTTGAATCCTCCACCAAAACCTCATGACTTATCAATCCTTTGGGAAAGGCACATCATCATGTCTCCTAGTTTAGTTTGTATTTCCATAGTCACAGGTTTACCAAATTTTTTATAAGGGAGTTAAGATACTCAAAATGTCTATGGGTTTGTGTATCCACATTCACATGGACCATTCTCCCAAAAACCAAGTTGGGATGTTCCCGGTGTGGAAGAAGGTTGGGTCTTGGCCTCTCCCATCTCAATGAGAAGACACAGAACCTCGTGTAAATTTGTTAGGGAAGGTATGTTTCACACCTACTTCATCATTTTGATGAAAGGAAAATTATCCCTCCACAACCAGGGTCAAATTTAGGGCAACCATCCGGGCATAATCCCCTAGATTTTCTTGCAGGAGGTAGCAACATTGCTCCCATTTTTATTCGGTTCCAAAGATCAGAGGGGAGATTGGCACACAGTATTTTGTTACCCTTTCCCTATCCCATTGGGCTTTGTCACCATGGGCATCCATCTTGGTTTAGGCTTCTAACATTCACCCCTTCATTCTTTTATTGGACCCTTGTACAATGTAAACTGAACAGAGGGAAGGCTCGTCGCCTTGCCCTCTTCCCGGGTCACCTCGACCTTGTCCACCCACACCACCATAGGTGTTCCATTTCTATTAGTAGAGGAAGAAAAGTGCATGGGTAATTGTTGAATCTTTCAAATCATCTAGTTTCTCACACTAAGCATGGCTCATGTGCGATTAGAGATTCATGATTCTTAAATCATGTGAAAAAACACTGATAATGAAATGAACTATGAGAACTCTCTTTCCCACCAAAACTGGGATACATAGGAAGCCTTCTCAGGGCCCGATATCACTAGATATACTATTAAGGAATCCAAACCTAATTCCCCATATTTGCACATCTTCCTTATGAATAATCCCCAAATTAAATCCTCAAATCCCTAAGCAATTATTTTCAGGAAGTATTCCCAAACTCATTTCTCTTGAATTACAATACTCTGCTATGAGAATTATCGAACAATGTGGGCTTTCATTGTCATCAATATAGGATGTGTAGTAATCCTCCATGGGGTTATAAACCAATTCCTTAAATCAACCCTTTTCACATTGGGCCATATTCCCAATAGGGTCTGATCTTACGTGGAAAGTCATATCCTTCCCATGTTATTTGGGCGGCTACAGCATAAGTCCCACACTATGTTTTGACAAAGCACCTTCTACATTGATGTCCATACAACATAACATTAATCACTATGGATATGTCATTATCACGTGAACATAAAAGGTATGATGTGTCAAATTCAGTATCACCAAACTATGAGTGTCCAGATTTCATTGACAAGGATACGTAGGTAGCCCATTTTGTGGGCATGATCTCAACATCTAACCAAACCTTCATCTCCCTATATGATAATAAATTCCAGAGTACCCCACTATGTGGCATAAAAACCGGTATCATCATAACAATGATTATAAGAATCTATAAGTAGTATATAAGATAATACCATTGATGGAGAACCTCAAATACATATGGATATCTCCATTAATGAAGAACCTTGAATACATATAGATGATTTTAAACATTATACATGTTAAATAAGTTATTGAAAATTAAAAAGGTTACTTATGATATATTTCGTAAATTAATAAGGATACACAAAAATATCTCAAATTAAAAAAGGGATTCCCCAAGTAGAAAATAATTCCTCCCACGAAGGGTGTGATGAGTCCAACCTACCATCCTCTTGACCAATTCATGTTCTTAAGTATCATGAAGTTCAAAATTAACTAATTATTGACTTTGTAAAGCAGGACTCATTTGGATAAAGAACAGTTGTATGTTTCTGGTTCCATAAATAAATCCAATGGAAACTTCCTAGAAGAAGTGATTATTATAACTAGAATACACATTTCAAGGAATTGTGAAACAATAATGGTGAAGTCAATGCGAATCCTTAACCACGTTAATAATGTCACCCAACTATTAGGCCATATCCAAACTGATAAAGGATGGCCAGAAAAAGGAATCAATCACGCTTGTATCAATTTAAAAAGATGTTGCTTTAATGGAGTTTGTTGTTGTTTTCATGTTTTTCTTAGAATTCATTTCACTCCAAAATGGCTTTCTTCAAGAAAACATCTGTGAACTTCCCAACCGCTATTAAAATTTGATCCCCATCTGCGGGAAGGACATCATCACAAACCTAGAATATTTAACATTGGATCTACAACGTGTTGATAAAGGAGATTCATCAGTATAGTACAATTCCAACTTTGGAGGCTGCTAGATAGGCCTTCCAAGTCAATTAGAATCCTCGATCATCCAGAAAACGATGACTGGTGATCAAGCAGTAGATGGTTCTACCATAGTCTTTGACAGTTTTGGGTCTTTATCCATGTAACACAACAACTAGTTCCTTACATTCTATATTGAGTTGGGACAAGTGCCCACATAAGTCATTAATTCAGGAATACAGGAGTCCTTCCTAAGGACCCCCACCAGCAATCACTTCCAGTAGAATCACGCAGTAATGAACCCCCAAGATGATGTGGGTGTTGCTTTTAGACATTCTTCCCTAGTCTCTTGGACCCAAAAACACATGATGAACCACCAGGGACAACGTTAAGTCAATAGTGAGCAGGTTATTACCTCTACCCCTTTCAGAGAAGACCATCAACCTAACTTGATGGAAACTAGTGAACACGCACATACACTCTTCCGTCCTAATTTTTCCCTCCAGTAGACTTGTCTGGCAGGAACCCACTAATCCAACCATGTAAATCTAGTGGAGTACCATGAAAACACACACACACCTGCTTACAAGTTATTATCTAGTCAGCAGGCTCCTCTAACTGTATTAAAAGAAGCCCACCAATTTAATGTGGTGGCAATTGATAGACAAGAACATACATCAGTTTACAATCACCAATTCTGCCAATAGTCACATATTCTAGTATTGAAGGATTTCAATCAACCTTACATGATGGGAAATAACCCCTAAGAACATACACCTGTTAATGTTCATCAAGTCTTCCAACAGTCTCATTTAGTAGCACCCATAGAAGTCAGTAAAAAAGCTCCGATGAAAAATTTGGGGGTTTCTAAACTCTCTGCCCCCATACATGAGTACTGTCAATACCCATTGGTAAGAAAAAGATAATAGGATCAAGAACAAACTCCTTCTACAGATACAGAATGGACATATATTCCCATTCTGACCGCTAAAGTCACCAAACACATCTTATCAATGTTTAAAGGGAAAACACAAATCACTGCCCATATTCTAGAAGCATGCTATGATATTAAAACAACCAATTCAGTAGTACTGGGGAAACAGACACACAAATATGTCCCCAGACATAGGATGACACATCGGAATTCCATCCTTGAATCGATACACACCTATCTTATATTCTAGTTGGGTCATGTTGCATACTCCCGCCATATCATATGGACAACAAGATCATGAACATATACCCTTTTCAATTGAAGCTAATCGGTCCGATCTGATAACCAATCCAAGGCAGGAACATACACCTTCTAGTGATAACCAATTTTCCCAACAAGTGGCCCCAACTATGTATTAGATAACATCCAGAAAGATGTCTCACCAAGCACTGTTGAAATATCAAGAGTCAAGCTATGAGTTGGATCCTCTTAATGCTGATGTTCATGAAGCCCTCATACATTTATCTGTTGTAGATCAAGATCGTGTACTCTAATTACCAAAATTATGGGAGTGGGAGTAGTAATAATGATGTTCCATATCAAACACTCTATCATGATGGTTTTTTTCATTAATATTCGGTCAATCCAGAGTGCCTATCTCTATATGAGAGCCACAACAACCCTCCATGTGGCTAGAAGACCAAGGGGCATATAGATTAATCCATTACTGTAATCCACCATGGTGACCCTCCCCATGATGGAATTCTCTTTGAAAGTCCTCTCTGCAGTATTATTTCACATTGTTAAGACAATTCTAAAATTGAAAATGTAGTGATGTGAATGTCCTCCTATTTCGAGGTAGTTTCAATGACTAGGTCAGTCATGTTTGATGCATTTTCATTGATTGGTGAAACACTTTCTAACCAAGAAGACATCTTAAGAGAATGGTCAATATTTGGACCTCCTTTGGGTTGTTTTTCGTCTAATACATATCATCCACTTTGGTCAGAACTAGGGTAGAAACATTTAGTGAATGATGATGAAGACGGGATAAACACGAGAATACAATTGGCTAAAGGGGATGTACTAGTCATGTTCTGGCCTATAGAAAATTCTCGATATAGCATTCCAAAATTGATTGCAGAAGATTTCAATCATGATATCCACGTCAACCTATTGAAGATTGTTCGTCATTTGAAAACCAAATTATTACTATATGATGAAAATAAAAATAATGTAAAGGTAATAAAAGTTTACAATGCCAAATTGACTTGGAATCTCTCTGAGATTCCAAACAACCAAAGGTTGAAAAACCTCAGAGAATCCTTTAACATACATTCATAAATGATCTAAAAAGGATACATCAGTTAATTTCGGTTTCCTTATGTAGTTATTGTATCAGAGTATGGGTTACCCATGTTGAATTGCATTTCACTAGACTCCAAGACTAGAAAAGTCATACAATGTTTCCTCATGCAATGTTACTGCCCATGGTCAGCCACCATCAATAGATTTTGTATTTAATCAAATGTTCGCTCAAGAATAGGCCTCATCCAGCTCTCATCAGTGTCAGATCTAAATAAAACAATTTGTTGTGTTACTTTTACATCAAGCATATGAGAATCTTGAGGAGGCATCCTACATAGAGGATGTCAGCCGTCAAATAATTAAAATGTCTGAAATAGCAATGCAGTCTTTCAAAACAAGTGATTTGAGTGGTTATTAGATAATGCATCCTGCTAATGTTCGAACTGAAATTCTCAAAATCAGAATCACAGTTTCATAAATTTCATCCAAATAAGTTCATTAATAACCCCAGCATGCAAGGTTAGGGGCTTATTTAATTAATCCTTCAAAATAATTAAAAAATGGTCAATGATTTGAAGAAGATGAATCAGAACAACCCTAGCCTATAGGGCTATGGGATATTTCACATATGAAATCCCTTCCTCAATGGATTTAAGCTTTCATCAGATAAGGTAAGAAGTCAAAAAGTGAGTATACAATAAAACTATACAAGTATTACCTTCAGGTTAATTTCTCCCAAAACGTTCCTAGGAATTCATCATATAGGATAACATAGTCTCATAGAAGATACAGAGGGAGATGATATTACAAATATACAGACAGAATTCCATCAATGCATTTTACATCCATTAATTTCATTAATACCACAACAGAAGATCCTCCAAAAAATGAGTCTATTTCAATTGAATCAGAAGATGATGTTCTTGTCTATAATATGGTACACGGTAAGGCAAATGAAGGAGGTGTGTGTACCCGAAATCAAAGGCTTACCCAGAATCTATATATTCCTTCAAATAACCAACTATCACCTCTCCAAAAGGCATCTGGATAGGGGAAAGGTAAAAGTCAGATTGAATATCACTTTTCAACTGGAGAATTTCAATATTTTTTGCTTCAAAAATATTTTCATGGCAAGAAGTGGAAATGAAGGAGTTGAAAAGACAAAATATAAGGTCACTTCGAAGTAGAATTTCTGCTAGACCTACTCCTGAGGAATGTCCTCAACTTGGATATCATGTAGTTTTTCTTCAGAAAAGAGAGTTTGTAGTAACTACATATTCATATAATGAATTCCTTGCACTGGGTACTCAATCAGGGTACGATCAGACCCATTCGGATAGGCATGTTTGCATAGTTTATCCACGGAAAATATCTGCACCACCATCAGTGGTTTTTTTGGTCATTACAGTAGCTCAAGATCATGTTATTATACCTTTATAGGTTCCAACTCATCAAGATATACCCCAAATTCTTATTAACACAATTAACGCATTAATGACTCGATTGGAAGATATGAAGGAACGACGTGCACCAGTTCAGGTGGAAAACAGATCTTACCCTAAATGGGTGGATGAAATTCCTGCCCCACCAAATTTTTTCAATACAACATTCCCAATATTTAAAGGATCGGGAGATCCAGAGTGACACTTAAAACATTTTGTTTCTCATTGGGATCCTATGATGGGAACTCCTCAACAACAAGAAACAGCAATGCTTAGGTGTTTTGTACAGTCATTACATGGACCATCTTTTTTATAGTATACATGTTTACAATATTGATCAATTACTCGATGGGAATATCTCTATTTGAAATTCATTCATAAATTTAGATCAACTCTACCAAATATGACAATATGTTATTTTAACTATTTTAAACAAAGAGATAATGAAAGAGTTTCAGATTTCTTTAAGCAATGGAAAGAATTAACGTATTCCTTATGTCTATCACTCCCTCAATAATAATTGATGCCAACTTCTGTGGGAAATCTACATGATGAGTTATGCACACCATGGATCACTATGAAATACACAGGAGGGGTTAGAGACCTTACTTCAATTGATCAATAGAACTAAGGCTAACACTCATGTAATTCCCTCAGCTCTAGGGAGGAGGACGGGAAAGGAAGAAGCTAGTCTAGATACACTAAACCAGGAACTTGTACCTGCTTCTTCTTCAAGATCATGATCATACTGAAGGGCTTTCCTCCGAAGAATCCGCATCAACAACCACCTACTCAAGAAGATCAAATATATCAATGGTGGAAATAGATTGAGGAATTAATGAAAAATGTTTATTCTTTCTGGAAATAAAATGTTCCCAGTTACATAATCTCAACTCTAGAAAACAATTTGGTTTAGTTTCAAAGGCCAAAGAAACCAAATTAATAAGGATTTAAAGATATTTCAAATTATTTTCCTTTTCAAAAGATGTTTGGGCATTCCATCCAGAAATCATTTGTTTCCAAGTACTTATTGCAAGATATGTTAGATTCTGGACAAGTAAAATTGAAAATTTCATATACTCATGTAGCATTTGTTACCACTACTGATCTAGAGGATGAACACCAATGGAAGGATGTCAAATATAAAAACGTGGAGAAATATGATGATTGGATGATCAGGGAAATGATCAACTGGACTCATGCCATTTGATGAACACAGTTGAAACAACCAATTGTGTCTTCTGCCACTCTGGCCACCGAAAAACCACCTTCATCAAAAGGTAACCCATCAAAGAAGTGAAGTGATCATATAGACCAAGAGAAATTATAATAAGATGAGCTCACGTTAAGGCTGATGTTTTCCTTAGCCATGGTAGATTTCATTCCATCTGTTTAAAAAACATAGGTACTACCCCTCTAAATTTCACAATCAGAATAAACCTGTCAAGAAGAATCACTATAAGATGAATAATTGATCATTGGTTTTGTCAATGTTATCTATTTAACAGATTCTTATGACAATGGTGATTCTGATTATAATGATCCACAATTCCTTATACCTAATTGGGGAACAAAAGGGCATGGTTGAGGATAAATGGGAAGACATTGGAATTCATGAAACCACTCTTTTGACACTACCCCTACTTGAACCATATATGCAGAAATAACTCAATGAAGAGCCCTTCTGTGGTCTCAACATGAATAAAAAGTTTCTTCCATGCATGAAAAGTTCTGTTCTGACATAATAAATTTGGGGGACCAATTAGAAGTCACACCATCATTCTCTTAGCAAGTGAATAAACCTAGAAAGTATAATTTTCCAAAGCCATAAGTATTTCCAGCTTCTACTCCAACACTGGGTAAGCCTACATCAGAAGTATAAACATCCAAAACACCTTCAAAACCACATCTTCATTCTAAAAATTATAGACATTTGGGCTGAAAGTATGATTTATTGAAACAATTGGACCTGGTTCCAGCCAAGTTATCAATTATGGATGCATTGAATCTGTCAAAAGTTATTCAAGAAGCACTCATTAATGCCTTTTCTATTCCACAAGAGTTTGAAACTGAAGCTACTGCTAATGAGGTTTAATGAATAAAGAATGATCATGCCGAATGTCATACAGTTATATCACTTATAGATGAATATGAAGCCAATGTTTTACATGGACATGTTAAACCCTTGTATTTGTCTAGAAATGTCAATGATGTAGACATCAGATGAGCCTTCATTGATAATGGATCCAAATTCAACCTTTTTCTTGTTCGTAAACTTCTTCTATTGGGCATAACTGAATCTAACTTATCACCTTTGACTTTAGTGTTTCAATGATATGAAAAAAATTAACAAGAACCTCTGGGAGAGATTACACTCAGAACTCAGTTTGGAGATCTTGTGTCTAATACAGATTTCATGATTGTTCGTTAGGACAGAACCTTTAATAGTATTCTTGTAAGGCCTTGGCTGCATCAACATGTATCCATACCTTCTCTATACTACCAATGTCTTATGTATTGGTTCAATGGTCTGATCGGGACATTTTATGGTTACATGGTTCCATTAAAAACATGTGAATCTCAATACATTGAGGTAGAGTTTTATTACATTGAAGGATAAATGTCCATGAAAAAAGAATTAACCAGAGTTAATTCTTCGAATGGACTGAAAAATAACCCCACAAATCAATTCATACATTTGACTAAAGATTATTTGCTACCCATCAATCAAATTGAAATGGTAAACCGAATCTAAGAACTCTTAAAATAACATCGATAATGTCAATTGTGTAATCTGAGCATAAAAGAATGGGAGCAATTCGTGATTCTCCAAGTAGTGATAAAAGCCTAAATGGAGAAGTTTTCATTTCATATGTTGAACTAAAAGAAGACTCTACTTCACCAATCAGAGTAGAAGAAATTGTAGCAATGCTAGAGGAAGATGATTATTTTGATTCTCAATCCATTAACTCATCTTTTTTACCACATAAAGTCCACTCATCATCAACAGGGTCAGATATGGTGGCCTCTTCTTCAATATGTTCAAATACTAACTCTCCCTCTAACTATAAGAGTTTTCCATTCCATATACTATGAATGTGGAAACAGAAGAGGTAACATTTAATGATGATGGAGACGAATATCTTGGGGATTCTCCTCCATCATTTGAGGAAGGTGTATCTACCACCATGGATGAACTCGAAGAAATAAATCTCGGTACAGAAGAATATCCACGCACCACTCTAATTAGATTGACCATGAACTATAAAGAGAAAGAGATGAATATTTAATTTCTAAATAAAAATTGTGATATATTTTCTTGGAATTATATAGAAATTCATAGACATAATCCTGATGTAGCCACCCATCTTTTGGGGTTTCCAAAGCAACATTGTGGATTAAAGAATGCAGCAAGATGAACACACCCAACTAATGCCTATTAAATTGAATTTGATGTTGATAAGAATATAAAGTATAAATTTTTTAGGGTTGTTCAATATCCCAATGGGCTGGCCAACATTGTCCCAATGAAAATAAAGAATGGGAAAAATTAGATTTTCATTGATTTTTGAGATCTTAACCAGCATTTTCCTAAAGATGATTTTCCAGTTTCGATTACAGTGCTTTTAAATGATTCAAAAAATGTCTATGATGCTCTTTCATTTAGGGGTGGTTAATCTGGGCATAATAAAATCTGTATGGCCCCATAATATGAAGAATTTACAGCCTTCAAGGCCCCTCAAGGTGTGTTTTGATATCGGGTAATTCCCTTTGTTTTAAAGAATGCATGCACAACATATCAATGTTCCCTGAATCATACCTTAAAAACCTTCTTAGGAAAATTTGGTTAATGTTCTGTCGATGATTTGGTGGTCAAATTGATGAAATGTTCAAATCACTTTGCTGATTTGGAAACCATATTCTATAAACATCGACAACATAGTTAAATATGAACCTCTTGAAATGTACTTTCAGGGTAACCTTAATAATGTTCATTAGCTTCATTGTATGACATCATGGCATCAAAGTTGATCCTAAGAAAAAAAAATTTGTATGTCACCTCCTCAAAATTTGAATGAATTAAGAGGACTTAAAGGACACTTGGCCTATATTCGGTGCTTTTTCTCCAACTTCATAAGCATGTGTTTACCCTTCACCAAATTAATGAAGAAGGAAGTCACATACCCATGGACTATAGACTATCAATAAGTAGTCAACTCCCTCAAGAAATATCTCTTGATTACAATAGTATTAATGAAAAATATTGATTGAATCCTTCTTATTCTTTATGTCACAGCTTTAGAGCGATCATTGGGCACCTTCCTTTCTCAAACGAATGATGCTATAAATGAAAACAACCTTTACTATCTTAGTTGAACTATGATTGGTGCAGAAACTAGATATTCAATTATTGAAAAGTACTTCCTAACTTTTATCTTTGTAGTTTAGAAATTGAGGCAGTACCTACAACATCATGTGGTCCAATTCGTATCTCACAATAACCCGCTAAAATTTATCCTTAGTCAACCTATACTTAAAAGGCATCTGACATAGTGGGCAGTTATTTTTCAACAATTTAATATCCATTTTGTGCCTCAAAAGGATATAAAAGGCCAATCTCTTGCCTAAATCCTTGCTGAGATTCCATCTACAGAAGATACATCCTTAAATAAAGAACATCCTAATAAAGAGGTCTTCTCACTTCTAGATAATTCGCAAACATGGGAAATGTACATTGATGGTGCTTCCCAGAGTGCAACAGGGAAGACAATGGAAACCCCTAATCTCAATGATGTTGGGTTATGAATTATCCTTATCTCCCTAGAAAAGTAAATATTTCCTTATTCTTTCCTATTATTAGAAGGCGGAACCAACAATGAGGCGAAGTATTAATATCTAATTACAGGTTTGGAATTTCCAGTTCAGGTGAAAATGAATCACTAGAAGGTAAAAGGTGATTTAGAATTTGAAATCAAGAAAATAAATGGAGAATATTCTTTGAACAAACAATAGTTAGGAACATTGTGTGATTACTTCAGAGGGTTAATGGCTGAATTTCTCTCAGATTCAACACTGTCTTATGTCCCACAATCCCAAAATGCCCAAGCAGATGCACTGTATAATGCAGCTATAGCCTTGGTAGATCCAAATTGGGATGAGAGATTCATTAGCATATCCCATAAGCATGTTGTCTTGACTTTTTTTCAAACAGGAAAGGAGGAAATTAATGAAATTAGCTCTACATCTAAGACATATGGTTATACTATGGGATGAATAAAATCTACCATGTAAAATCTTCAAAATGGAGTACTTCCACCGAATATGGATTAAAAAGAATAGATCTTGCAACGATCAGCCAATTTTACTCTTTATGATAGTTCAAAAAACCCAAAGATTCTCTACATGATAGGATTTGATTTAATAATATTCAGATGTATTGATGGAGAAGTGACTATAGGTGTAATGGAAGAATTACATTCAAGAGTTTGTGGTGCCCACTAGTCTGGGCACAGACTCTCTGATCAGATCAGAAGGCTTGGATATTTTTGGCCATCAATGACGCAAGATGGCTCAAATTTCACTAAGAAATGTCTTCCCTACCAAGTGCATGCCAACTTCATCCATCAACCCCCAAAGTTTCTATAAACAACTAAATACTCCAGGCTATTTTCCACATGGGGAATGGATGTAGTATGACCTTATCCTCCATCCACAACAAAGAAGTTCAAGTATATCATTACTTTCAGTGACTTTTTTTTCTAAATGGTAAGATTTAATACCTCTCAAAGAAGTCAGAGTAAAAATCATTGAATGTTTTGTCCAACCTAACATCATCACCAGATTTGGTGTCCCTCATAATATATTGATAGACAATGGCACCAATTTTAATTCAATTGAGGTAATGAACTTATATCAAAAGCATAATATCAAATCCAACCATTCGTCTCTCTATCATGTGGTGGCCAATAGATGGATAGAGGCCTTATACAAGGCACTATCATATATACTCTAGAAGATAGTTGATAAAGATATTAAATCATGGACTGATAAACTTTTGAATGCTTTATGATCTTATAAGACAACTACTCATACTACCGCCCAATAAACTCGTTATTCATTGGTATTTGGAACGAAATCCATTTTTCCAATGGAAATTCAATTTCCTATACTCAGATTTGAAATCTATGATCAATTTTCTATAGATGAAAGGTCTTAGAAATGGTTCAATGAGATGGAACGATTATACAAGAAAATATTGCATACATTGTATCATTTAGACATCTATGGGGTCAGAATATCATGACCTTTTAACAAAAAATATCCCCTCATATCATTTCTACAAGTAGAATTGTTATTGTTCCTTAGGAATCCCATGATACTAGGGATGAAACCTCTAATGCTTCCGCCAAATTTGGAAGGACCTTATTCCATTAATAAGGTATATTAAAATGGAGTATATGACTTAATCTCAATGGATGGAGAGTTTATTTCAACTCGAACCAAGGCAATTTTCTTAATGAAATTCTTTTTGTAGTTGTACATATCATCCTCACTGCAAGAATTAAAACTTTACATCACAATTTCGTTGCTATGAGACTAAAAACTGCACATCCCTCATGTCCTCGCAACAAGACTAAACATTTAACAGTAAAATGTCCTAGTTGAAAGAAATTAAAATTCATAACAATCATAAGAATCCATGCAGCATGATGTTGAAATGCATAGCATCTTTATCCTTTTCACATGACGTTAAACTGCATGAAATTATTTTTCTACATTAAAAAACATTAAACTGTATGACTAACATTTTCTCTATTTGACGTTAGAATATTATATAATCAAACATAATTGAAATCATCTTTACTCCTTAGAACCACATGAGTCTCTCTTTTCATTATGCCTGAGTCAGATCTTCATAGGAACCGTGAGTCAAGAGCAGTGTATGGATTGATTCTCATTTTCAATGTCATACATATAGACACCTAAATATCCATTTTTGTACGCAGTCGTAATTACAAAATCTTCATACACATTTTTCTACTCCTATACAAAAATCAGATCTATACACATTGTCTCCTTAAGATATATGATTTGGTCATTATACCAGTTTAGGTATTATGATTTATTTTTCTCTAGGAATGTGTCAAAATCCCCCATTCATCATGTGAAAAATGATTAGCGTGAGGAATGATTATTTAAATAACTACCTAAGGCTTGATTATCCTCTATTTGAGATAAATAGAGATGCCTAAATCTCTAATATTCGGCCCAACCGCAAAAAACCCTTTATTCTTTGTATAAGAATAAAACCTACATAGGTAATGTTCAAATAACTATGTATGGATTGATTCTTAACCTCAATAAGACACATTGCGACACAAGGCTTTTATCCCTTAGTCCAACTACAACAAGTATATATTTTCACATCATTTCAACTTTTTTCCTTACTACCCGACATTAAACTGCATTAATATATAATACCCATTGTTTTGGGTTGGTTTCAAAATTCCCAATGGTTCTATATCCGACGATATGTGGAACTGCTTTCCAAAGGTATGCGTTCGCTGGGTGATTTGGCCAACGACGCTTAAGAACTCACATTGGTCGAGAGGATGGGAAGTCGGGCTCATCGCACCCTTTGGGGGGGGGAATTATTGCCTGTTTCGGGACTCTCTTATAGATTTATGACTTATTCATATGTTAATGAATCTTTGGATTGTACACAGGCATAATATCCATGGACTTCTCCTGGTGGGCAATGGTCAGTTGGATGTAGGGGTTCAGAATCATTTATGCCCGAGGTTTACCATCCCTCATTGGATTAATGACCCCGAGGAGTTGGGACTCATTGAAGAGGTACTAGGAGTGGTGTGGTGAACTGATGTGAAAATAGTCGGATCGACCGGTTGTTTGGCTTTAACCTCGAGGAGTTTTCCTACGTACCCTTCTTAGGATACATGGTTCAAAGTCCACATAGTTTCAATATGATTGTTGGAATGCCGACGCGAATGTGGACCCAGGGGTCCGACGATGATCGGGCTTAAACCTCATGGAAGATTTCTACATATCCCTATGGTAGGGAATCAAAGTCCTCGTAGTTCGCATTATCTTGGGTCTTACGCTCTGAGGTAGGACAGATTAATGGATTGGGGCTTACATTCTGAGGAGGCCCATGGTGTGGATTTGGGCTTACACTCTGAGGAGGCCCATGGTGTGGAATGGGGATTACACTCTGAGGAGGCCCATAAGAGGATTTCATGGTCGATGCCTACTCTAAGCCCACGTGAGTCTGCTCGGTGTGAGAAACAAGAGGCAGAAGGGACCCGACAATCATGTCGTGAAAGGTACATCACTGGGAAGTAGAGTTGGGCTTACGCATACGGTGGCCCATAAAGTCGGGGCTTACTCTAGGATGGACACCCATGGAGACTTTTTCATGTCTGACCATGAGGGCATCCCAACCCATTGGTGGGTTGAGGAATATAATGGGGGACAATGACTATACGCAAGTGCATAAGCAGGATAATGCCAAGGGCATTAGAATCAGTCCAAACAAAGGGAGATGAAAAGTGTGAATTACATGCCCGACATTTAAAATGCAATGAGGGTGGCATGGAGATGGAAGATAACTGTTGACTGTGTTCGAAACACAACATCCATATCACGTTAGCCTAAAATGGTGACACACAAATGAGGGTCGACTGTTGAATGTGTTCAAAACACAAGACCTGGCTCAAAGTGTTGTCAAAAGTCTGAAGGGGGCGTTGGCCTAGGACGGCAGGTGGGCCGATGCGGCATGTGACCAGGCCATTAGAGGGTCCCTTCAGACATGGAAGTGGATGATGATTAGAATGAAGGACATGCAAAGCGTGAGGTGGAGTGATGGAATGTTTGAATAGATTCTGAGGCTCTGGAATGTACGACACTATGATCATGGAATTAGGAATCTTATGCTTGGAGCATAAGGCATCTATTTTTTGGAGCAAGAGGCATCCTACGTTTGGAACATAGGGAATACTACAGTTTAAAGTCATGTATATAGGACTGTTTTAGTAATGCTTAATGTCATATCGATAGGAAGAGGGCCATAATGTTTAACGTCAAGTGGTTAGGAAGAGGTCCATACAGTTTAACATCATTTTGTTAGGACGACGACCCTATAGTTTAACGTCACATGGATAGGAAGATGGCCATACAGTTTAACATCATGTGGTCAGGACGACTAGGTAGGAGAGACCTAGGAGTGGTTCGTGTGGGACTTATGCAAGGGCAGCCATTTCTAGTTCAACCTGACATAGGAGCCAAGTGATTGGGTTTGGAGGAGTATCTCAAATCATGGTATTCTATAGGTGGGAGGTGGGTGCGCATAAGGGCACAATGGGAAATCCCGTCATCCTGGCCAAAAAAGATTGTGGTGTAACTCTCCATTTTTCATGGGGGTTCGTGATGGTAGCGAAGGGATTGGCCCTAAGGCATGGGACTGCAGCATGGCACTGTCCGAGAGTGGGGGTGCGAGGGTACATCCCCCGCAGTATGGACCTTGGAGTGCATGGGGTTTTCCGCATGGGGTGGGCCGCATAGGAGTTGGTCGTAGAGGATTGGCCGCAAAGTAGCTGGCCACGAAGGATCTTGCCTCATAGGAGATGGCCATGTAGGGGCTTTCTGTGAAGCATCTGGCCACGAGGGAGCAGGCTGCATGTGGTTCACAATTTAGTTGTTCGCGAAGGGTGTTCGCGGAGGAGCTGGTCGCGAGGGTGTAGGCCACGAAGGACAAGGCTGTGAAGGATGTTGTCTACCAAGGAAATGGCCGCGAAGGGCATCTGCAATAGGGCTGGTGCCCGTCCTACTTCGCGCCCGTGGAGGGGTTCCTGCCTCCATTTCGCAAACGACACTAGTCTGTGGAGAGGGTGGCCACGGAGGGACATTCCGCGAAGGAAATGTCCGTTGTGGGGTGGCCGCGGAGGTGGCTATCTGCGAAGGAGCTGGCTGCATGTGGTTCACGATTTGGTTTCTCTCCTATGTGGAAGAGTGCATCTGCAGATGATATGGGGTCTCCGGATGGTCGCAGAACATTACCACTGGGAGCGTTTTCTCCAGCATCTCCCCACAGGTTTTCACCCGTCCATCCTACGCTTTTTTCCTCGATCCCTCGGTGAATATTTATTGAGTCACGTGGGGGATATGGCACATAAAACGTTTTGCAGAAACCCATGAACAAATCCCCAACCATGAACAAATCGGTCATCCAGTGATTTTTGGAACCGAGATTCGAGGTATTGCTCCGCGGTCATGCACCACACAACCTCTATCCCGCAAAAGACAATAGTCCGCGAAGGGGGTGGCTCCCGGCGGTGGACTTGCCTGATGTTCATCCCACTTCGCACCCGCGGAGGGTCGTCGCCTCTATTTCGCAGATGATGCTGGTCCGCAGAATTGCGGGAGGGCGGTCTGCTGAACTGGCCACGTGCTGTTGCTGGGAGCCGGTGCACAGACTAGTTCGGTCTTTTTCCAAGTCTTGCAGTAATTGGATTTCCCCCTTGCGGAATTTTCAGGACCCTACACCCATATTCTTCAATTGTGTCACCCTTTAGTTATAAAATAATACCTTACCAATTATTGTTTCTCAAACTGAGCATAGCTCATGTGGGATTATGAATTGCATAAAAGGATACTTTATATAAATAAAGTGTCTCAAATTATTATAGTGTTATTAATGTCATCACTGCATGAATTAAAACTACATAGAATAATGTCCTCACTACATGAATTAAAACTACACAGTATAATGTCCTCACTGAATGACTTCAAACAACCCAGTTTAATGTTCCAATTGAATGAATGTAAACTACACATCATGATATAAATTCAAAAGGAAGCAAAGAATGCCCCCATTTTACATATGCATCAGATCTACATAATAGATTCCAAATTAATGGTCAACACTGATTCAGATTTTCCTCATATTCATTGAGCATTACCACCCATTTTCTACACTCCTAGTATTGAATATATTCAGATCTTCATAATCATTCTTAGGGTTTAGGGTGACAGAGATTCCAATACATGAGAACAAATTTTCCTGACTATGCAGCACGTTCCCATAGGTGGCCTTGCATAAGTTTCCTACATATTGGTCCTGTCAGTCAAAAGATGCCATTATTTGGCTATACAACATATGCTTTAATTGACTCTGTATAACAAAACCCTCATAATGGGGTTGTTAAATGGTAGTAATTTCATTCTTGGATATAGTGTCTTTGTTCCCTTCAATCATTGATGACAATATACATAAATCTGTATTTTAAAATAGTCATTCAGATATATTGGTCCCATTATCTTTCTTTCGATCAAAAACACTTCAAGAACAATGTTTACACATTTCCCTCTCCATGTGTTCAACATAATTTGAAACAACCTTATAATCAATTAGCCACATGTCATATAGTGTGTTTATTTTTTGGTCCTAGTTCTATGACATAAAATTACATACACCACACCTCCAACATTTAGGGAATACCTTCGTAGAAGTACTATTCCTCCGTTTTTTTTGGAAATCTTGGTTGAATGTACAATTTCTATATTTAGGTAACTTTCTCAATAAACAAAACACTATGCTATGGAAAATCGTAATCTCTAAAATCATTCTTCATTTTTTAGCAGTAGAATGTTAGATTTTTTAGAATTCCTTTGTCTGAATGTGCAGCATGTGACTTTAGGTGGCCTTTCTTAAGATACCGACATAACATGTCTGTCAGTAGAAGGATGATACTATTTGGATTTGCATCATATTCCCCAGTTGGCCCTGCATAATACAACCCCCATAACAGGGTTTTCAAATATTGGTAACATTATTATTAAAAAAATAGACTTCCTCTAATGATTTTACCCCTTTTCCCATATCATTCATTGGATTTAGAAATTCATAAATCACATTTTACAATTTTCCATTCCATACCTAGATATGGTAGTACATTTCAAAAAAAAATATCATGAAATTGGGAGAGTCTAACAACTTTGTTCAAAGACAATGAACTTAAATTAGATCCAAACAATGTACTCCCTACATGACTTAAAACTGCACAGTACAAATGTCCTCAATGCATGACATAAAACTGCACAATATCATATCAGAAATTCCCTTTTTAGATAAATATTAATCATACCTCATACATGAAATTTGATTAGAAATGGTTTTCCTATTCATGAAATATATCGGTATAAAATATCACTTTAATTATTAAAACCAATTTCGTTGGAAAAACCACCCACTGTTGTCTTGATCCACCTAAAAAGTATTTTCCCCTGTCTATCAGCAGTAAAATGTTAAATTCCTAAGATCTATTTTCCTTAACTATGCAGTACGTGCTCTTATGTGGCTTTTCATAAGTTTCCTATGTAACAGGATTTTCAGCCAAAAGATGACACTATTTGGCTATGCAGCATATGCCCCATTTAGCCCTGAATGAAAAAACCCCTGTAACAGGTATGTCAAATAATGGTAACATCATTCTTGGACAAGACTTTCCATATGTTTATACATGTTTAAAATTCTGTGGGAATTAAAATCATGGCTCGAGATTCCCCTTGGAAATATTTAATGAATATTAAAGTAATTCTTAGTCATAAATGCTTTTTTAGGATATAATTTAAGAAGTTATTTTCAAAGATATTTGACACTAAATATTAGCCCATTACATTCCAACATGCATGACTCTAAACTTACAAAAACCAAAAGCATGGTACTCATTAGATTGAGAACCTACAATGGGCACTCTGAACAAAAGTCAGATCCCATCTCACTAAACATACTTTTTTGTATGATTTAGGTAATATTGAGAAATAAAACAAAAATCTAAATATATGAAATTTTTGGGGTTTTCCATATAACCCTATAAAAAATCAAACAATGCTTGTTAGGCCCATTGGCTTAATAAGTAAATTATGAGCATCCCCATTCTAGTCATTGTAATCATGGTTGTCTAACATGAAGGTATAAGGATTAAAAAAATTTCATCATCATCATTACCTTTAATATTGAAATCCTGGAAAACATGAATAAAGACACATTTTATTTGAGATAAGAAATCCCTTTAATTTATATGGATTCATAGGGACGTCCACAGATTGAAGACTCTCTATCATGCATCAATGTAAACTCTCAACAAGACTCTTAATTTGTTGAATAGCTTTATAAGCCTTCTCATCTACCTATTGATATTTAAATAGCTAAGAAACTCTAGCCTCCTCGGCCCGATGAAGTGCTTCCTTAGTAGTTGAAATAGATTTTAACCCTTATAATTGGGTTTATCCTCATGTCTGATTCATTTTCTCATGTTATTATAAATACAATCCAATTGTTGTTGATGATATAACGACTCCTTCAAGGATTATTTGATTTGTTGGATAATTCATCTCTATTTCATGTTATGTTTTTCCTTCACCTCAGCTACTGCATATTCAAATCCCTCAACATTGATAAGCTATTTAGCCTCTTTAAAATCTTCTCACAACTTATACTCCAACTTCTGTCATAGAATGATATATTTCATTACATCATAGAGTAGTCGATAATTAAAACCACCAAATCGCAATATGCATAATAATGCTGGGAGTTTGGAAGAATAGGACATGAGTTCATCTAAAGGTTTCTCAGTAATTACGCTCCAGATATGCCGCCATGTCTTCTTACGTTCCATGCCAAGATCATATTTAAACTCTATGTCTAAATATGAGTCACTATAATGTGGTAAAATGTACTACAAAAATATATCACTTAATGAGAAGCCTCGTTCTACTTCTCGCAGAATAGTATAAGCTTTACCTTGTTATCTGGGAGCTCATATCCCTAAATGATAAATCATGGTCATTTTCAGTATCAAAAGGAAGAAACCAATATGATTTTTATAACTGATTATGTTTACCTAATAATAACTTAGATACATGATTGGATTCGTCCCATGTATTCTCATCTTGAGTTATTTGAGCAGATGTATCTTGAGATGGAATACCTCATTCCTGAAGAGCCTTTGCAACATTTTCTATAGATAAAGATGCATAAGGTGAACTTTTACATAAGGAATCATGTTATGAAAAACAATTGTGTATGGAAAATAAAAGAATAAGGACTTACGTCCTTGAAATTCTTCATGAAAATCCCTAAACTCCTTGAGGGAACCTCGAATATCAATATTTGGATTAAGGGCTTCCATCATTTTAGTGTAGAAAGCCTAGAATGTTATAGCACCCTTACCATTTAAGGTATCTATAAAATCTTGGTTGATGCCAAAATTGGCTCTACTGACATTCTGTTCCACTGGATATTCAATCAAAATAGCTAGAATCCATATTTTTCATTTTCCAATAACACTTTTAAATGAAAAGTGTGAACCTTAACAAAATTCATAACAATGTTCCAACCAGATAAAGCCATCGGTAAAAAACCACCACTGCCCGCTTATGAAAGTGTGCCATCAAACTCGGACTACCAGTTTCAAAATTCAAAATACCACACTCCACCACCGCATCGACTCCACAATGACCCAACCGAAAATACCATTTCAGAATAGCATAATTTGGACTTTCCCTGTTTGGTCCATCATTAGTATTTATCTCATATTTCATTGGTTTTCATTCCATTATTCTAGACCAAAAGGAATATCATAATTGATTATTTCAGCATCTGCTGACGAAAGCAACTGAGCGATGTATCTAATCGTACCGTGACTTTTTTTTCTCTCTCACTCTCTCAGTAGATCTAGGTGCGGGTATAGCTAAATCATTTAATGATTTATATACTATGATAGTAGGTTCATTAACATGAACTTGGGTTTATCTTAGGGTTTCCTTCTCTGGTCTAAAATAATCAACTCTTATTCCCTTGAGAGAAGAGAGAGACACAGATGCTGCATGAATAAACTTGATTATCAAAGTCTGTTGAGAAAATTACATGCCCTAATTATAGTATAAATACCTACTCCATTGGAAAGCACATTGGATCAATCTCATTACTCTCTTTTGTTTCTTTTCAAATGCAAGGGGAGAAATTGAAACACTCTTCTTGGAAATAGAAATTTGAGGTAATGGTTGAGGATTATCCATTTCCAATATAGCAGTAATAATTATCACTCTTGGAGAATGTTATGGAGACCTGGGAGTCAACCGTTATTTTTTAAATATAATCCTATAATATTTTATTTACCTTAATCATATATTGAAACCCCAAATTATATTTATTATCATCCGAATTAAATTTTATCACATTATCACCAACTTAGTTTTCAATACCTTGGTTTTCTATATTATAAAACATATTTTACTAAAATGATGTTTACCATTATTCTGGAGACAATTTATATAAAATAGTTTCATACTAATTTGGATATACCATAACTAGTGGTATACATTACACCCTTATTTCCATTTTTTGTGGGTTCAACCCCCACAACCTTATTAGATTTGATAGGTTTTCCTTTTTCCTAAAATTAATCAAATATTTTTCATATAATTTTCCAAAAAATATATTTAACCACCTAGAAAATAATTGTAATCATCAATTATATTTTAAACTACAAGTTTTTTCAATACTGTTAAAAATAAGACAAGATAATTCTTTAGAAATTTATACATCATGTTGAACCTAATTGTTAAATATACCTCATCCCAGTTAAATTTTATAGTCATTGTCCTTGGACAAGATGTTTTTTAATTTAACAACATGTATATTCAATTTATTGAATATTAAAAAAATAACTTATTATATATTGTTTGTTTTTCTGCATGAATATAACGTAACTAGGTCCAGGCGTATATATTGCATTAATAAGACCATATTTGTTCTCTTTTATGATGTGAACATTGATGTGCATTTACAATATTCTAAAATAATTATATTTGGTTGGATAATGTGCTTTGATGGGACACATACATTATAGACTATCCGATGTGAGAACTCGTAAGAAGATGAGGCTCCGACTCATGAAGTTCACACTTGGTAATCTCCAAGATAAGAGATTATGGAAATAGACTCTCCTTTAGTAATTCCACTTGCTTTGGTGTCATTGGATATACTTATCTAAGAGAATTTGTAATGGTCCTTATATGTTAATATTATTTTTAATTCATGTTACAACTTGTGTACATTGATATATTTCATAAACCATGATGATAACTATTCATTGGGAATTTAGACGTGTTGGGTGCGTCACGGGTGACATGTCATTAAAGAATAAGTTGAGGAATGATTTTTCACATCCTTTTTTATTGAATATGATATCTCATGCCAATTATTTGAATAAAACTATAGCATTTAATTCCATGTTCATGGTTTATCAACATCTTTATTTCAGATAGTAAAACCAAGATATATAAATAATATAAGTTGGTGACCCCGATGTGTAATCTTCATGATGAGATATTTTGAGAAAAGGATTATATGAAAAAGTTAGTGTTTCTATGTTGTTATTAACATTGGGACATTATTTTCTCTCTCTAATTCATTGAGATATTTATTTATAGTAATCTTGACCATTAGAAAATCTCTCATAATGCCAACGAGAAAGAATCACAGAAGGTCAGACATTATGTGTTTATGTTCAGTTCAAATAAATTCTATTTGAAATTAGATAATCGAATAAAAATTATTCTTTGGTATAATAAATAATTTCATTCAAGTTGTATTAATCGCATAAATTAAATAAATACTAATTTTTTAGCTTGTAATTTAAATATTTATTTTATTTACTGTATATTTTAAAAAATATTTACTTTTTATGTTTTGAATAAAATATTTATTGATGAATTAAATATTTATTCTGTTTATCAATAAAAGCTAATGGAGTTCAAACTGACCAAGACCATGTTGAGTGGAGAATATTAATTAACAAGACTATTGTATAATATTTATTATTGTGCACATTCGGATGTGATGAAAAAATTATAATTATATAATTATTTTTATGTTTCATGGGATTTATTATATGTAATTATATTATTTAACGGAATTTATTCAATTGAATAATAATTTATATTAAAACCCAAATAAATTGTGTGTAAGCTATCTCTATTTTTTATATTATTCAAAATTGGGAATATAGTGTTTTTTCACAATGTACTGTCTATCAACTTTTCCATATATTTACCTATTTAGAATGATATGTGCAAGATATATTTCTTCAATATTAAAGAATGAGAGATCAAGAACAGACATTGTGGGATGTTTGACACATCATTCTAGCACCCTGAGATCGAGTGGAATTTCTAGGATATCATTGGAGAACATGTGTATCACTACTAGATGAATTATATCCCCAACTCCTCATAGTGAACTGAATTTATTCTAAAAGAATCTTCTCAGACGATCAACACTCACTGATGAAGAAAGCTCATATTCTCAGGTATTTATTTCTTCAAATTTTATACTAATTAATTATACATTAGATTTTCATGATAACCTGTCATTGTTTATGGAAAAGATTAATAAAATAAATTTTAATATATCATCCACTTCAGTATTATTTCACTATGAATAGAACCATCACATTCTATTATAGTGGTTATATTAATGTTTATAATTATTTATTTGATTGTTTATAAATGGAAAATTTTATAAATACTTTCATTTCATGTTATTTTTTATATAATTTGATTTTAAATAAAATGTTATCAGCATATTAATAATATTTTTTTGAGTTTCATTTATTTAATGGTTTAAGATAAAATGATGATTGACTTAAAATTAACTTTGGAAGATCCAAATCATTGGCCTTTAAACTGGGTTAGTGGGAGTATTATAGGATCACATGGCATATAACCATGAACATTCTATCTTTATATATCAAGAAATTAATTACAACATGTTCTTTTATTTCAAACCACATGTTGACCAAGACAACCTGCAACACACTAAGTGGATATAGTTTGTGTAGCTAGATTTTACACACTATGTAGTCTGACAAGGATAACATTACGAATCATTAGGCATGTGACTTGGATATAAAAAAACTAAGATACATGGTGTCCTTCTCCATGTAAATTATTTGTGTTTTATTGTTAATGGAAAAATTTAAATTAAATATAATTTTAAAATGGCATCATTATAACCTTTTTTATTGGTAAATAGTCGTGTGTTTTAAAATTTAATAAGGGTTTTAAAAAAATTTAAATACACAATTAAATTATTTAATTAATATATTCTTATTAGTTCAACCATTTATTTTACATGAATTCCATTAATGATAACTATCTAAAAATAATATCATATGATCATTAAATATTAAAGGGAATTAATTAATTATTTAATTAATAAAAGAATGTTAATCGTTAATATTAAAATAACATGTAGTCAAATGAATGGTTGTGTTTACTTGTGTGTAATCACATAATCTTTGACCATTAGTGAGATTTAACCACACCGTTATAGGTGTTGGATTTTTTAAATTAATCAATTCCACATGTTTATAATTATTTAATATTAAATTAAATGATTTTTTGTGTGTCATCCCTCTCACCATTATTATGTTGGACCTTCATGCCTAGGATATTTAAATAATCCTGTTTAATTAATCCTTTAGTTCACCTGACCATCATGTGAGTAATAAATATTTATAACTAGTGGATCATTCAAAGGAAAGTGATGGTGTTTGAAGACGAGACCACAATTATACCATCCCTTGTGATAAAAAAAAGTGGAAAAATCTAATGCTCTAACTCATGCAATGATCAGTAATAAATGTTTTTTACCCTAAAACCCAGGTTGATTTAATTTATACTCATTAAATCAGCCATTACATAAATCTCATGAATGGGTCATTTAATAATTTATTTATTTCTATCCAAGAAATTATTTATTTTATTGATGGAAATCCATGATCACATAAATAAATGAATTATTGTGAAAACCAAGAAATTAAATAAATAAATTGTGCGTTAATGTTTTATCCAAGATGGTTAATTAATTAAGTAATATCCAATTAATATTAATAGGACTTGTAAATGATAAAACATGATAAAATTTTGGAATAACAAATTAAAATCCCTCAACTAAATATAATGTCAAAATGGGCCATCTATTACTTTATTAGGAAAGAATTCATATAGATAAGTGTATTACATGGAGAAAATATAGAGAAATACTTTTATGAGGGATTTCTAATGGGTGTTTTGCAATGAAATAAAAAATATTTTATTGATCATAGTTGACAATTTAGGTTCACTGAAAATTTGGAGGCAAGTGTTGAGGAAATTCTAGTCAGTAAATCTAGGTAGGGAAATCCACTCAATAAATCAATGAGCTTCAAATCCATACTTTGGAAGACCTCCTACCTAATTAAATATTTATTGTTTTAATTGATAATTTATGTATTAAAAATAAATGTTACAGGGATCCTTTACCACTATAATGCTAAACTAATTATAAATTCCATGTTCCATGGTGAGGGATATTGGGAATTGATAAAATTGTGGGAGATTTAAAAAATAAATAAATAATCATTTAATTTATTATATCTCCCTTATTTTATAATCAAGAGAAGTAATAATAATATTCTATTTTTTATTATAGAATAAAATAATAATTTCATCAAGCGCACAATCCCTATGGTCAACATTAGAGAAAGATAGCCTCCTAACGAATGGTAACTTCCTTGAGTTCTTTAGACACCTTCAGGTTATGTTACTCGATAAATAGAAATATTACATGCTAGAATCCTTAATCCCAGATCTGACTACTGAATATGTGGGTAATAATGAGATTTGGGTAAATGATGAAAACTTAGTGATGTAGTTTACATTCAATGTTTTATGATTTCTTCAATGTCAAGTGAAATAATGAAGTCCCACAAAAACATGGATGCATATAGAATTTATGATCACATCCATGGTCTTTATGAGGAGATAACTAAATAAGAACATTTTTTATTTGTAAGGAACTAATTCAGGTCATTCTTGGAGAGGGTTCCCCTAATAGGCCTCACATATTCAATCCCATTGACTACATTGAGAACTTAGAAGCACTAAGGGTTAACAAAGTCTTGATGAACTGGGCACAGACCTCTTTCTGGAATCACTCCATCATAGATTCTCTATATTTGATGTGAAATTTAATATAAAAAAAATAAGAAGTCTATACCAAATCATTTTACTCATCATCACATAATATATAAGGATATGATGTGTGAAAAATATTATGTTCTTATAGTGAACAAACAGAAAGGGCAAGAAAATAGCCTTAAGACCAAAGCTTCTTCACACCCCTCTAAGAAGAGGACGATCTAGTGGAATGCAATGGAAAATGATGTTGTCTGTTTCACATATGGAAAGAAGGCCCACTTGATGATAAACTATACCAATCAAAAAAATTAAGGGCATGCTTCAGGTGCATTTTTTATCGAGTGTAATTTGTCTATTTTTAAAAATTGGGTATTATGTACTGGTTTTGGTTCTAACAATTTTATTAAAATTTATAAAACTTATATATTTATTAATATTGACCAAGGAGAGGTATATCTTCTTGTATCCAATGGTGTTGAACCAAACAAAATAGCTATTAGAGACAACCACCTCACATTTTCTACTTTAATGATCTCGCTTTTAAAGGGATGTTATGATGTTCCTTTAATTAAAATATCATTATTTCTATATTTACACTTGATATTGAAGGATTAATGTTCAAATTTTGTAATAAATATTTCTTCTATTATAAATATAAAATTTTTATGGTAATGAACATTTAAATACTGATCTTGATCTGTTGGATTAGGCAAACCAAATACTAGAAATTGGTAGCTATGTTACTTTACATGACTCACACCACACCCATTTTTGCATCCCGAGCTAGGTTTTGTAAATGAAAATTTATTGACTAAAATACATGAAGATTAATATTTACATTCTTTTGAACTAAAACCACTTTGTTTATTTCATGCCTATTTAGAAGAAAAATTATTTTCCCCCCATTTACTGGGAATGGTAATGGGTTACAGATCATATTGAATTAGTTCATAATGATGTATGGGGACCATTTTGAATTAAAGAAATGGGTGGTACTCATATTTCATAACTTTGACTGATTAATTTAGTAGATATTGACATTTAAACATCATGCGGTATAATAAAATCTATTTTAATAAATTCAAGGAAAACAAGAATATGTTTATAACTACCTTTGTAAGAAGATTATGAAACATTTCTCGGAATTTGGGGGGGAATTTTTTAATCAGTAGTTGGATAATTATTTATCGGAGTTTGGGATTTTATACTATCTTAATAATATTTATACACCTCAATGGAATGGTGTAATAAACAGATGGAACCATACATTATATGTAATGGTGAAATAAATGATGGGTCATGCAATTATTGCATTATCCTTTTGAGGATATGTGTTACAAATAGCAGTATACGTTCTAAACTGAGTTCCAACTAAAGTAATAGATAATATATCATACCAATTATGGAAGGAATAGGATCATGTGTTGTCTTACATACATGTATGGGGTTGTAAAGATTTTATTACGACCTCATCAGGTAACAATATTTCACCCCAAGGAACAAAGTGTGTCTTTATAACATATTAAAAAGAAAAAATGGGATACTACCTAATCAACCCTTAAGAGAAATGTTGTGGTTGACAAAAATCCCAAATCTATTGAGGAGGATCCTATCTCTAAAAGAGATATTGGGAGTGAGATAGAAATTGATGAAGTTAAGTCTCAATATAAAAAATAGTTGGTATGTGAACAAATTTCACAAATCCCTATAGAATATGAAATTTTTCCACAGACATAATTACTATTTATTAGTTCTAGATAGGTTAGAGAACTAGAAGGGTATGGTTTTCTTGTCACCAAGGATTGAGAATCATTATTAGTTTATAATAATGACCCTCTTAACTACATGGGAGAAGTAAGGGGACAAATTGGTTTCCAGGTGGCAAGAAACTATTAATTCTGAAATGGATTCCAGGTACCAAAACAAAGTATAGATTTTGGTAGAACCTCTAGTAGATATAATTCCCTTCTGTTTTAAATGGGTATTTAGGAAATAAATATACATGGATGAAAAATGAAATAACTATAAGTCATGACTGGTTGAATAAGGGTTTAAATAGAATTATGTTCTTCACTATGATGAATCCTTTTCACCTATTGAAATTTAAAAATCAAAAAAAAATATTCTTTACATTGTTTATTTCAATGATTATTAGTTTTAGAAAATTGATGGCCAAATATCATTCTATTAAGGGGTCCATCAAGATGATTTCTATATGATACATCCCAAATATTTTTTAACTCCAAAGGATTTCAACAAGGTATGCAAGTTTTAATGATCCATTTATGGACTAAATAAATCATCTGTGTCATTGAAAATTCATTTTTCTGGGGGAAAATTGAACATGGATTCATATTAAATGAATGCAATACATGTGTCTATAAATGGTCTAGTGGGAGTGAATAATTTTTTTAATAGTATATATTGATGAGAAATTACTCATTTGAAACAAAATACCAATCTTATAGTCTATTTAGCCATGGATGAGTAAATTGTTCTCTATGAAGGACTTGTGAGAGGTAACATATATTCATGGAATCAAAAACCATAATCATAGATCCAAGTGGTTCCTCGGTCTCAATAAAACATGATACATCTGCAACGTACAGAAAAAATTCACTAAAGAACAATCCAAGATAGGATTTTTTCCAATGGGACATGGGATTCATCATTCTTGGAACATGTATCATCGCATATATGCGGATGGGAAAGGAATTATAAGGATTCGATACATATCAGTGATTGTTCCAGTCATGTTAGCTATATTATGTACCAGGTGAGATGTTTCCTATGCATTATCTGTATTATGAAGATTTCTATAAGACCATGGTGGTCCCTATTGTATGGAAGTCAAGAATATCTATAACTATCTAAGGAATTCTAATGATATGATCCTACTTAATGGATAATAAGAGGAACTTGTCTTTATAGTATATACTTGAGCTATTTTCCAAACTGATCAAGAAGATATAATGTCACAAATGTGATACCTCATCACTTTGAATGGAGTTTTTGTTTACTAGAAGAGCACAAAGGATGTTATGGTTATAGATTCTACAGAAGGATCCTGTGAATATTTTGGCTACTGAGGTAGAGAAATATGAATTATGGATACATAATTTAATCCAATATTTTTTTTAGTATCTCTAAATAAAGATCATTTCACACCCTATTATGATAATTTTGCAGCATTTTCTCATGAAAAAAGCCAAGGGCGCATTAATGGACTAATCACAAACATCGAAAGTATCATCTTTTGAGGTCTTTTTTCTCATATAGATGAAGTTATAGTGATTAGTATTTCCATGGAAGGAAACATGGTAGACCAGTTGAATAATGACATGAATCAGTTGAAACATGACTATAGTGTAATATCTAACAAATTGACAGTGATACATAGTTTGATATATTCAAGGTTAGAGTTTGTTGGAGTTGGTATCCTAAGACCAGTTTTTTATACATTGATTAAATGTATATTTTACTTATTCAACACCTTTTGGCTGGTGAGCATCTTCAGGACACATTTCTTATTCAGAGAGTTCAACGGATGGAATATGAACTTCTGTTTGATGGAGGCGATGGGATAGCCATGGCATTGGAGGTATTACTTATCTAGCCCTGGTCATCATGGTATAACTCATGCTATGACGTTTTTAGGGCTTTGAATCCTCTAATACTTCGACATAATCTATAGCCATGTATATCATACCACGATTTCTTCGTGCAACAGTTGTCTTAGCTGCCACTAGATATAATTATTTTTTCAAAGCCCCTTGAGGATATTAAGAAGCCCAAGCTTTGGAATATCCATCTTCCAAACCGATTGATTCATTTGGTGTAGGTAACATAATCAAAAATGTGGATATATCTAAGGGTGTTAGAATCCATAATTTGTCGACACCATTGGTTGTCTCTCTTGTCTAACAGAAGTGGGTGGGAAAGTGTTTGATTGTTGATGTCATCTGAACAGATTAGCAAATATATAAGGGATTTAATCCTCACATATAATTTCACAATCAATCATTGTCGATAATACACCCTCCATGAATGCCATCATATAATTTCTCAGCTCATAATTCCTTTCTTTACCATCATTAATAAATTTCCTAGTTGGTGGGTTACCCAAAAAAAGGAACCTGAATTATCATTATATATTCAATGCCTTTAGAACCACATCAGGTGTCAAATTTAGAGGCTGAATACCAGATATTTTCTGTAAAAAATGGGGTGAATCAAGCATTGGGAACACTTTCATAAATTCTGCACAAGTCTGACAAACCTAGAATTCCCACAGCTACTCATCTTTAACACTCCCATCAGAAAAAATATCACAGTCTTCATTCGAACCATTATATAAATCTGTTTGAGAATCCTTAAAAGTGGAATCATAGTAATGTGGTCTTGGATATACAATGTGATCGTTCATATCATGATTATAACCACTATGATGAAGGATGCAACAAATAGGGATCAATCATTTAGGTACTGGAACCCCTTGCACTAATATTCATGTAGTTATAGTTTGAGTATTGAAGAAACAAATTCTCTAAAAAGTACTTCTTAATAGATGGAATATGTGCATCTTTAAAACGATCATGCTCGTACAAGGGTATGTAAGGACGTTGTAGATAATAACGTTGGTACAGAATTAAACCCTTTTATAGCACATGAAGAGTACATTCAACAATTTCATAATAGTATGGTCTGACGATATTTATCGTTTAATTTTGAAGAGACTTAGCTTCTTTAGTATGGGTCATCAAATGCTCAATTTCTTCGCTGTGAAAAAATTACGAAACATCCCCTGTTTTTTTGGACTTTTAACATTAATTTCAACTTAATGAAAAAGGGATTTTTTTTTTGGAAAAGGACACTGTTTAGGTGGGTCCTTCGATGTAGTCTGTCTCATAGGTCCTTCGATGTGGTCCACCGTGTTGGTCCTTCAATGAGAATCCTAGCCCAACTCCATCAATGAAGTCCCTTGGTGTAGCTCAATCCCTTTAATAAGTTTACCTGGATGATATTTCAAGTGGATTACGCGAGAGGAAAATGCCTTAGGGCTAGATTAATGAGCTACACAATGAGATCTGTAATTTCTGAAAAGCACATGAGAAGAAATAAACAAGGATCAGACCACAATATAGACAACTGAAGACCTGTGCACCAAGATTGCATGGAAAATCTCTATGGAATACCTACACAATGTTGCTTCACAAAAAACATGCACTGTCCATCAATTAACCTATAGCCTTTCCCCACTATTATACCTTAGGACTCAACCCTCTTTCAATTTTGGGTCCAATCATGAGGGGGGGGTATGTTGAAAAAACATAAGAAAACAAAAAGTCTATGAAGAGAGAACTTGATATTTAAAAATCCCAAAGAATGGTTAGAAGTGTTCAAAGGTAAGTCATATACTCTAAAATGACCTGCACGACAGAGCTAAACGACAGAACTGCACGATAGAGGTATGCGACAAACCTGTGTGGCAAAGCAATGCACCAAAATAATTTCATTTCCCCTACATGGAGTACCTTTGTGGCGGATCTGCGTGAAGTAACTGTGTGGGGAACGTCCCATAGAACATGGCCCATACATGCCTATAAATAGGAACCTTAGTATCCTCATTTAAAAAAACTAAAAAGGTTGGAAGACTATCTGAAGCTCCCATTGCACAGCTCTTTCACCTATATTTCTCTTAGATCAATCATATAGTGTTAGGTAGCACTCTAAAACATGGGAGAAGAGTTAATTAAATGGGATAAGAATGTTTTGAAGGTCTTTTACAATTATTACACATGTTTGGTTCTCTTATGTGAAACACATTATTCAGTCATAATACACACCAGCACGGCTTACCTACACGCAACACCTGCGCGGCATACCTATGTGGTACATCAATTAAGGGTACCTACATGGCATACTTGCGCGATGTACCTTTGCATAAGATCTTGGTATAAAGCCTACATACCAAATTATGTACCCTATTTAAAGCCATTCATGAATGGGTATCCCTTTCCTTGATTCCCTTATCTGAAAGGGACTAAGTTTAAGCCTCCACCAAAACCTCATAACTTCTCAATCCTTTAAGGAGCATCCATGTGTCTTCCATTTGGGTTTGTATTTCCATAGTCATAGGTTTTCTAACTTTGTTTTATATGGGATTTGGGATACATGGAATGTTTGTGGGTTTGTATATCCATAGTGGTATTTACCTTTCTCCTAGAAACAGTGTTTGGAAGTTCCTGGTTTGGAGGAGTGTTGGGTCCTAGCCTCTCTATTCTTGAAGAGATGACTCAAAACCTCAGGTCTATTGGTAGGGAAGGTACGTTTCACACCTACTTTATCCTTTTGAGTAACGTAGAAGTCTCCCTCCCCTACTAGGATCAATTTTAGGGCAACAATCCTATCATAAGCCCCTATATTTTCTTGTAGGAGGTAGCATCATTGCTCATCCATTGTTCATTGATGCCAAAGATTATAGGGGAGATGGACACATGGAATTTTGTTACCCTTTCACACTCCTGTTGGGCTTTGTCACAATGGGAAGCCATAGTGGTGTAAGCCCCTAACCATCATCCCTTCCTACTTTTATTGGACCCTTGTCTAATGTAAAGTGAACAGAGGGAAGGCTCTTTGCCTCACCGTCTTACCTGGTTGTGTTGACCTCATCCACCCTCACTGCCATAGGTGCGGCCTCTTCCACCCGTAGAGTAGGAAATGTGGATGTGTCATTGTTAAATCATTCACATCCTCTTGATTCACACACTAATTCTGGATCTTGTGGGATTATAGATTCGTGTTGATTAAAACATGTGCACAAACACTGATAATAGAATGAACTATAAGAACTCTAATTCCTACCATAATTAGGATACAAATGAAGGTTTCTTAGGGACCAAGCTCACTAGATGTACTCTTTAAGAATCCAACCCTAATTTCCCAAATTTGGTAATCAGCCATAGATATATACCCAAATTAAATCCTAAAATCTCCAAGGCATCCTTTTTAGGAAGTAATCCCAAACTCATTTCTCTCAAAGGACTATACTCTCTTATGAGACATATCGAGATATGTGAGATTTCATTCCCATATATATGGGATACGTAGGAAGACTCCTTGTGGATCAAACCCAATACCTTAAATAGACCCTATTATCATTGGTCCATATTCCCAGCCAGGTCTGATCCTACATGGAATCACATATACTTTCGATGTTCATTAGGATGCTATAGTATAATTACTACACTATGTTTTGACTATGCACCTTCTTCTTAGATGTCCATACAACATAACATTAAATTTTAGGGATATTTCCATATCACATGACCTAAAAAGGAATGATGTGTTCCATTCAGTGGCACCGAACTACGAGGGTTCTGAATCATTTCACAAAGCTGCTTAGGTAGCCCATTTTATGGCACAATCCCATGATAAAACCAAACCATCATCTCCTTGGATGACAATAAAATCCTGAGATCCCCACTAACTTGATTAAAAACTAGTATCATCATAAAAATTAATAAATTAATCTCTATGTAGTATATGAGAGGATACCATTGATGGAGAACCTCGAATACATACAGATATCTCCATTAACGAAGAACCACAAACAAATTCAGAAGATTTTTTAACTTTCCACATGATATATAAGTTATTAAAGAATCCAAGGGATACTAATGATATACAAGGTGAATTAATAAGTATTAATGAAAGTATCTTAAATTATAAAGAGTACTGGAGTTGAAAAAAATCCCCCCAAAGGCTCTGATGAGTCTGAACTTCCATCCTCTCGAACAATGGACATTTTTAAGTATCATGATGCTCAAACATAACGAATTCCTGCATTTGGAAAGTATCTTCCCTTTGGATAAATAACATTTGTATATTTCCAGTTCAATAAATAAATCCAATGGAAACCTTCTAGAAGAAGTGATTTTTTAAACTAGAATACATGTTTCACATAACTAAGAAACAACTGAAAATGCTAATAGAATACGAATTGATTCAAGTATAGCAATATGAGAATATGTAACTTCATAATCTATTCCCCATTTTTTATTATAGAATTTAGCAACAAATCTTGATTTATTTATTATAATGACTCAATTTTCATCACATTTATTTTTGAAAACCAAATTTACACCAATTACAGTTGAGTCTTTATTTATTTCAAAAAAATATACTGACTTGATTCCTTTAAAATTAATTTAGTTCATCTTGCATTACATTATTCCAATCGTAATCATATATGGCTTCATTCGATGTCTTAGGTTAAAATTGAGATAGGAAAGAATGTTGTTCTATTTCATTTCTCAAGGAATTTTTAGTCCTTACAGGTTTATTTATATCACCAATGATATTATCACTAGGATGATTCCTAATAAATAATTTATTTGGGTTTTGTACAACATGTTCATTAACATAAGATAAAATGTGTTCTAAGGTAAATATTTCAGAAAAAAAATTCTCAAGTATTTACCTTTTCAGAAGAGTATTCAATCAAAGATTGATAATCAGTTTGTGAAAACACATATATTGATGTCAGTAAGGGTTTTTTAAAAACAAAGGTGTTAGTTTCATCAAACATAACATGTACTATTTATTCAACAATATGAGAGTTTTGTTAAAAACACTTGAAGCCTTAGAAGTTGTGGAATAACCTAGAATAATTCCATCATCAGGTTTGGGTGTGAATTTATTTTGATTATCTTTGAAATTCATTGTGAATAATTTTCATTCAAATACTCTGAAGTAAGGAACATTAGTTTTTCATCTAGTCCACAATTTATAAGGTGTTTTATTAAGAATATATCTAGTTAAAAAAAGATTTATAGTGTAACATGCAGTACTAAAAACTTCAGCCCTGAAATGCATAGCAATTGAGTATTCACTCAACATAGTTCTTGTCATTTCCTGAAGAATACAATTTCTTCCTTCAACCAAACCATTTTGTTGAGGGGTTCATGGAGATGAAAACGTTTGAGTAATGCCTTTATTAATAAAAATGTTCAAATTCCGAATTTTTAAATTCAGCACCATGATTACTAAGAATAGTTATCAGTGGTAGTTTTTTCTCATTTTTATCTTGGACTCTAAATGTTTTGAAAAAGAAAATGGTTTAGAATTCATTAATAGAAAATATACTCATGTAAATCTAGTGTAGTCAAAAAAAAAACAAATTATTTTCCTATAATTCTTCTAGTATGTGTATAAATGAAATGATCCATGTGCAAATATTGCAATTCATTAGATGTTGAAACATCATCAATTGATTTAAATGTAGATTTTTGGTGATTTCCATATTGAAAAGGGTCAAATTTTTTTGTAAAATCATAGCCTAGATACTGTATATCTTTAACAAGTCATTTTTTAAGACCATAAAATGGTTTCTAAGGTTAAAATGTCATAAAATTATATTATATAACCAATATTGGTCATCCATTACACATTATCAATGTAATTCATTTCACCTAAGGTCTTCTAGGTTATGTGTGTAAACTTTATCATGCCTATGGGTATGGAGAATGAATTCATCTTTGGAATTGTGAAGGAAACATTTATTATTCATAAAATTTACAAGGTAACCTTCATCACATAATTAGATTATGCTTATAAGGTTATGATTAATTCATTTTCCCAATAAATATTTTTAAATTAAAATTTTTTCAAAAATAATAATATAACCTATACCAATGATCTATCCCTATGAATCATCTCTGAAGGTCCCTATTCTAACATTCATTTAAATTTTTTTTCAACGATATATTTGTTTCCTATACTATTTCAACAACAACCACTATCCATGTACCAAATGTTCCTGTTGTTGTTACACTTTTTTATTCACGAAAATGAAACTATTAGTTTTTCAGAACAAAACCTCGTTCGGATCTGGAAATGTTAGCCAAAATATTTTTAGGAATCTAAATTTGTTTTGATAAATGATCATTATGAAATCTTAATGATTGAGTTTTATTAAGAGAACAATTTCTTTCCCAATGTTAAACACAATGACACTTAGTGTAGAATGGAGCACATTGGGGAAAAAATTGTTATGACTAAAATATGGTTTTGAATGAGTGTAACCAATTCCAAAACTATTCATTAATGAAAAAAGTTGTGAATACATTTTATCTAATTATTTCATTTATGTAGTGTAATTTGATAAAAATTTCATTAGAGAAAAAATTTAAGATTGTATTCTAATGACTAAATTATCATTTTTACAAGACATTATATTGGAATTTGTTTTGATTCAAAAACATATTTCTTTTAAACATGTTGATCAAAGTCTATAGAAAGTTTATCCTTCTCAGAATTTACTTCCATAATGTTTTTTGAAATATTTTGAAAATAAATGGTTTTCTAATCAATATATTTTTAAATATCCTATACTATTTTATTAAGAATATATATTCAATAATTTTAGTAATCAATAATTTTCTTTAGTTTGGAATTCTCATTTTTATGTAATTTGGAAAAGCTGGATACTTCATTAAAAGAAGTTAAATTATTCTCTGTAGAGGAAGATACTTCATCAGAAGAGTATGAAAACTTTTTATCTGGGTAATTAGAATTTAAATACACATATGTAAGATATTATTCATTGTCTTCCTTTTCCATAAAACAATGATTTTTGATAAAAAGTTCGGCAATGAGTCCTATATAATTTTGACCATAAGATTCTTATTTTGAAGAATCATTTAATGAATCACCCCCACTTTCAATCCAAGTATCATTTTTTTTAAATAATTTCATTTTCTTTTACTTATAATACTTTTTATTTTTTCATTCAAAATATTTTTCTTTCTTGTCTTTTATTTTGAGCAAAGGAAAATCCATCTAATATGACATGTTCTTTTACATTCATATCAAGTTACATCTAAGTGTTTCTTTTCATTCCTAACATTCTTTTTGAATCTACACTGAAATTCTTTCTTTCCCAAAATATTTTTCATTATTTGAGTAATATTTGAATGTTTATCCTATAAACGATCACTTTCACTAGATTCTAATATAACTATAGATTTCATACCTTTATATCACATTACCCTATCTAGTGTCTTATATTTATATGTATTAGTAAAATCTACACATCCATTACCATATTATTTTAACTAAACTCATCATCTATTTTCATTCTTGTCTCATGCTGACGAAGAGTTCCAAATAACTCATCAAAAGTGGTTTGAGAAACTTTCATGTTTTCATCAATAATTGTCCTTTTTGATTCCCACTTATTTGGAATCATATCATTTATCATGTCCACAAGTGATTCCTCATCAAGGACCTTTTCACCCATGGATTGAAGACCATTGATTATTGTCCAAAACTATTGTCGTACCTTGCATACCGGTTCTCCATAAGGAAAAAAACCATGATATTAAGCTCGAAACATTTCCATTATTGTTACTATTATATTAGAAATATTCTTCTAATTAAAATCTGCATCTATTTTCAATCTTATCTCATACTGAAGAAGAGTTCCAAATAACTCATCAAGATTTATTTGAGAAAATTTCATGTTTTCACCAATAGTTTTATGTTTTGATTCCCACTTTTCTGGAATTATATCAATTATTATGTTCCCAATTCCTTCCTCATCCAGACCATTTTCACCCCTGGATTGAATAATGTTGACAATTCTTCTAAATCATTGTTTCTCCTTGAATACCAGTTAACCATAAGGTTTAAAATAGTGATATTAATCTAAGATTGTTTCCTTTCTTGTTTCTATACCATTAGATGTACCAAAATTTCTGAAATGTAATTTCTTATAGATATAATTGGATATATTACATGATGATATCTGACTATATATATGTATGGTCATTGAACAGAAAAAAGTATTGTATACCTTGTAGTTTAATTTCTATTCTTGTTCCTATTGCTTGGTGAAGTTTCTGACATCCTTGTCTTGTATTTTGTAATCTCTAGTAAGCATGAAGAAGTTGTCCACTCTAGTATTAAAAAAATGACTTCATTTGATCTCACAAATACTAATAATAACTTCCTTAATAAATAACTTGTCTAGATGGATTTATAATTTCAATTGATCCAATATTCATCCATGTAATCTTCTAAAAACAATAATTTTCCACTCCACACATTAGCCTACTAAGTAATTAAAAACAAAAGATTTAAAAAATAAATATAATTTTCATTAAAAAAATAAATAAAGATGGTAAAACAAATAAGTGGAAACATCCTTGGATACCAATTTTGGGATCATAATATTGACGTAAATGTATATGAGATGGCATAATAAAATAGGGGGGTGAATTGTAGGATTACAAAATATGTATTTAAACAGTTAATAATTAACATAGCTTAATAGGTCTTAAACTCATAAAATTCAAAACCAATTCAAATTACCAAAGAGGTCTTGGATCCGTTAGATGTGATATGTGGTAATACCATATTAAATGAAAAACAATATTATTCGAATTGAACATAATGATCATAGTAATAAAAATGTAAATGATTTTACAATTGAGAGTATATAATCTATTGATGCAATATGTAATGAATTAATCATAATTTAAACAATTAAAATAGTAAAATAATATGAATATCAAGACGAAACAAAATGATTCCCTTTCTATCACAAGTAACAACATAAATGTAATGGTATTACACTTATTTAATCCCAAAGAGTATGGTATCATTTCACCTTGGATAAAACGCCTGTCTTACCACCCCCTTTCTAAGAACTCGATATGATGATTGGAATGACTGTATTCTTATCTCTAAAAGAACTCAATTAAAAATGTAATCATCAACTCTGTCATTCAGTCATTTGAAAGCCACCAATATGATGATCCGGATCATGTCTTCCTATTCTTGGAATCTCTTGATTGTTATCACAATGATCATAACAAAAATAAAATCAATTCACTTATATGAATACTAGAACAATAAACAAGCATTTCACATCTTGTATATTCAAGGATTTTGCACAAAGAAATAGAGAAGTAACATCATCTCTCTATAGAACATAATACCTCAAAAGTAATATATTCTAGTTAAAATGACATCGTATTTATAGGCCCCAGTTTCCAAGGTCCACATTTCTTTTAATGTTCAATTTTCTTTGAAAATTCATAGGGACTTGGACACCAAAAATTATAACAGTAAAAACAAACAGAATACACATCATCTTTTTGATTGGCATATAAACAACTCAAAGATATTTTTTTTGGTTATAAAGTAGTGACTGAAAAGGTATGAAGTAATTGATATGAGAGGAATGTAATCAGTCATGAATTAAAACATGAAATCAATACATTACACTAGTATGATGAATAACTTGTTTATGATGCTTTACATGGATAAGATGCATATCGTGGATACAATTCTTGTCATGGTTAGGATTCATATCGTAATTTCAAAACATAAAACTGTTAAAATGCATGATTTGATTGCAATGTATATCCTCATTACGAAATAAGGTTATGATGCATATTATGATTACGATACATATATTGGTTATGATACACGACCTAGTTATGATACATGTTTTTACAATGCATGTGGTTACAATTCACATGGATTCAATGCATGTGGTTACGTTGAAAAATCTAAATATGATACATTAAATGGTTAGAATTTTTAATTACAATACAATACTTACCCTTGTTATAATACCTGAAGACTATACATAACATGGGGTTACAATAATAAAAATGTTCCTGGGGTTAAAATGAGAACCAATATATGTCATTACCATTTAATGAGAAAGAACGTAATATTATGACGTAGATCAACCACATGTGTGGTTATAATGTGAAAAAAAATTATGATTATGACATATAAAAAAATATATGTAAAAAAAATAAACTTGATTATGTTATGAATATGTCATATATGAATAAAAAAATATGTGATTATGATTTCAAAACAACATACATGATAAAAAATATATGTCACGATGATAAGTGTGATTTTTCATTTCCAAAATATATGATCAATGGGAAATTCAAAACACATTTTGAATCAACATGGTTTTTTAATCATTTTAAATGATCATTTATGGGTTATATTTTTCTGATATTATTTTTTATAAAGTAGTTTGTTAATGAATTTGGGTATAAAAGATGATTTATTATATAATAAAAAAATTATTTTGAGACTATATTTTATCTTGGAAAAGAAATATTCTTGTATAAATATTCATTAACTAATAAGTTTCTTTTATTGTTATTATATGTCCCTTGTTGATTCTTTTGAGATCAACACACATTTTAAAATATCATTTATAGGGTTTTAAGGATATATAGGGATAATGATGATATCAAGATGAAAATTATGAAGATGTTCCATGAAAGGGAAACATATTTTACTTTAAAAGTAATTTTTTTTAGAAAATATGACACCAAGTATATGTTTGCACATATTAATGTACCATTTTTTTCAGAAGAGTTGTGGACTAATCCAACAAATCTCTCAACAGTACTGATCCTCAAATGCATGATAGTGAATTCTTGACATAAAACTCAAGATTTAGAAATGTTTATGGCTAATTACATATAGATGTTATCAGAAGATGTTTTATAAAATACTGTAGATTATAATGTTTTTATTTTAGGATTACTTAAGTGTTATGGATTGACATCATGATTTTATTTGATTATGGGTGATTAAAAAGTTCAATTTATTATACACCCCATTTGATTATTTAAGTGATGATATTATTATGTGATTAATGACTTATTTGGAGGGGTTTTATGACGGTTTCAAGCATAGTGGAAGCATGTAGAGGTCGAAGATATATTAAAATTTATTTAGATAATCATTTCTTCATAACAATAAAAAGGATTTGTGACGTAAAATTTATAATTAATGTATTTAATATTTTATGAATTAAATACATGGACTATGAAAATTTATATATCGGTGAAAGTTGATCACCTGAGAGGACCCTTTCAAATTACCTTCATTGCATTATGTGGATCAAAGGATAGAATCCATCAAGCGGTGATCCAAACATGGTCCTATGATCATAGAGAAACGTCACTAAATCACCAAGTACTATAAAAGCGAGTCAAATGTATTCTGTTCTTCGTTATTTATCACTATTTCATTGGTCATGCAGAAATATCTCAAGAACATATTGTTCATGTGAGTGAGAGATAAGGAGGAGTTGAAAGAGAATTGATTGTGTGAAACCATTCTCTCTTCTCAATTTTTGATTCTCAACATAGTTTAGATCACATTCTATTTATAGAGCTTGTAATTTTTATGAATTATAATATAATTTCATACTATCAATTAAATAAAATTTATTACCTTGGATAAATCACATGGATCAATATAATGATTATATAAAAATTATATTTGTTGAAAATGAAAACAAGAGCGTAATGAATATTATATAATTATCTTGTTAATTAATATATTCACCTGACTTAGTATTGGTCCGCTTGAACTTCTCTACCATTAATGGTATATCCAAATAAATATTGTATTCATAAAGAATATTTTTTTGACAATCTAGAGAAAAAATGTTAATAAAAATATTCAATAAATAAATATCTAACATCCAAAAAATAAATATTTATTTAATTTATCTAACTAATATTACTGAATAAAATTATTCCTCAGAATTGATAATAATATTAATTCATATAATTATGCTCACATATAATATAATTGAGATCAACAGAGACACATAGTGTGTTACCCTATAGGATTATTTTTCACTATAATTAGGTGAGATTCCCTAGTATGAAAGATTACAATCTATAAATGGGTCATGGCACCAAATATAAATAGATTAATGTCATAATTTCGGTGAACATATGAAAATTACCACTATGTGATTTAATCTATTTGTTACAGTATCTCTTGAAGAAAGTTCTACATCTGTGTCCCCAACCTATATGATCGATATGTCATTCATTACCTATAAAAAATTAACACATCATTACACCATTGAAATTGAATTTACTTTGATAGTTATATACCAATAAATGGTAAAATATATGATTATCATTCACATTCATTTGATGTACAATATTACCAAAAATAACAAATTAAGACTAAGAAATTTATTAATGGGGTTGAATATAAAACATCATAAATTTAAAAACAATATTTCTTTTGATAATGAATATGTCACACAAAAGTAAGCCCAAAAAAACCATGTAATTTTATTATTTTAATATGACTATTATAAACTAGTAATTAAATTGATGGTTATGAATAATAATAATTTTTTGAATAAATATTAATTTTCTACTAAACATAAATTTATTGAAAAATTCTTAGTAAATAATTAATTCATTTTTAGAAAAATGATTTTACTTTTTAAAAATACATTTACATCAAAAGTTGTTTTTATTTCTTTTTGTGAGAAAATTATAAACTTTTTTTTTGAAATTTTTTAAATTTTATTTAATAAAAATAATATCATTTTTTGGATCACCATGTTATAATTAATTTTTAATGGTAATGAAAAGATTTATTTTTCTATGAATACTGAAATATCGACTTTCATTTAAAACCATATTTTTAAATGAATTTACAATGTTCAATTTTGTTAAAAAAATTGGATTCAAAGTATCATTAAGAATATTATTCCATTAATAATCCAATTATGTGAATTCAATAATTTTTATTACTGAATTCAATATGAAAACGTATTTATATATAAAAATTTATTTTTCTTAATAATTATTTTTTATTATGTTTTTCACTTTATTATTAAATTAAATTATTCTACTTTTTTGAATTGAATCTTGAAAAATAGACTCTGTATTTGGAATAATGAGGTAAATTTTTTGTTAATAGGTCTTTTTTCATTATAGATTGTAACTATAGATAATAATTATCACCACGGTAGGGTAAAATTGGTAAAAAATGCTTAGAAATAATATTACAAGGAAAAGAAAACTTACCCAAATATTTGACATAATCTCCCTTATATGTATATTCCTTCCCTACTCATCCATTTTTATGATATATGGCCCTTTTATCACTTGTATATGATTTTGAACTTTATAAAAATCATGTAAAAGGTAATATCAAAAATGTCACATTATTTTTTTTAATTTCTGAATATAGTTTTTATAAGGATTTAGAAAATTATTTTTATTATAAATAATAATATGAAAGGTAAATGACTTGAATTATTAGTATTAATTTTTTTACTATAATTTTGTGATGAAATAAATACCATAAATGATTTCATAATGCAAAGTCAACATCTATTTGATTAATAGAAAAAAATAAATGATTTTAGAAATATTAAATGCATTATAATTTGAATTATTTATTATGTAGCATGATTTATTATATATTAAAATAAAATATTTTAGTGTTAATATTGTATGATATATGGATTAATTTTATTTTTTCAAATGTAGTTTTGATTTTCAAATCAAATTAATAATTCCAAAATTAACATTTATGATATTTTATAATAAATAGTATTTTATAAAATGTTATTGTAGTACAAAAAATAATATATTCATCCAACTGATTGGTATTTGGATGAGAATACCAACCATGGCACATTTATATTCTAACGTTATTTTTATATAAATTATTTTGACATATAATGAGTGGAAACGTTTTTACCACAGTAATAATCAAAAATTATAGTGAGTGGTTAAAAATTATAATTCTAAAAACATAGTTTGAACTTGTCCAGAAATTATTAAATGAGATGTTCTAACCCATAATCAATATATTTTTGAACTATTTCATTTTTGATCCATTTTCAATGAAAATAATTTTATATTAATTTATTAGTTTTAGTAATTACTACATTTTCCCACACCTCTTAAAAATTTATACATCCACTCATGTTTTCTTCTTACATAAAAACCTTTTTTATTTAGTCGACCACTACAAATGTCTCATGACAACATACCTAGCATCATTATAGAGGTATTTTTAGGTATAATTCCATCCATATAGGGATAAAGGTGTGAGTCAAATGGGATATTCAGTAGACGATTAAGATAAAGAATATACATTATAAACTACGCTCATGGTAAGGGACACATTAGACAAAAATAACTTTTTTAAATACTTTAAAAATTTATTTTCTAAAACATATCTTCCATTTCCATATGTATAAGTTTATTTTTTGTTTTATTTTGTAGTTTTTTTAAAAATTATAAATGATATATAATGTATCTTTTAATAATAGTTCAATGAGCTTTCAAAAGGAATATTTTTATGTATTTTATACAGAGTATTTTGAAACTCTATATGAAAGATAAAAATAATATTATAGCTTACGTTATATAGTTTCAGTGGTTTTTCTGGCTACAATAAAAATAATTTTATTTTTTTTATTTTTTAGTGGCATCAATGTTTTCTTCAATGAAAAATTACCTTCACTTTTTTCTAAGTATTTTCTTATTTAGGATTGAATGGAAAGTATATTTTGATAGTTGAAAATTCATTTATTATGAGAGTTGGGTTCTCATTGAACCACCATTTTACATTAGGTTATTAACATTCCATTTTAACTAATTTTCTCTTTATTTTTAATTTTATAAAATGTTTTTGAAATATTCATTTATGTCTATCAAATATATACCAAGCTTATTCAAACATCCTTTAAATGGATAATATATGCATTATGTTCATATCGCAAATACTTCCTTCATTAAATCCACTTGACTGACTGTAAATAATTTTTTTTATTATCAAAATCCAGTTTATGGGTACCGGTGCCCGAACATACAAAAACAAACTCAAACAAAGAAAACAAAATTTTGAAAACCCAACCAATGCATAATTACACATCAAAAACCCATAGTCATCTCCGTAACCCATGCCGGATTCATCTTCACCGGTAGACGTAGTTGATTCCCATTCTGGCGACCTACAGTAGCTTGCACTTTGTACTCGACATCTGAGTTATTCCAGTGTTGATCTATCTGGTTATGTTCCCTTGATCAAGAAACCCTTCCAAACAGCCACGATAACCTGACTATTCCCCTTAGAGGCGGACCTAGTCCACATCGGCCGTGGGATACAAGAGTAATCTCTTCTTGGCCGTCTTCTTGGTGTAGCTGAAACAAGCCCTTCAACTGTATCTAGAGGCTGCTTCCTGCCTTGAACAACTTCACTAAAATAATGACCAACTGGGACACTCAGATTCTCTTTAACTACCTTCGAGATTCCTTTTCCGTTAATGATTTGATCCCCTAAACCCGAGCCAGGACCCCCCTCATTTTTCTCCCTCCCTTGATCTGGAGTATTTAGCTCCGTCAAAGGAAAGTATTCCCCCTATGGAGACACAATTTTCAAAGCCACCGCAGCAGCCTCCTTCTCACCACCACCAACCGGAATATCCATACTCTTATCTGTTTCAACCCTATTGGGACTCTTGATCATAATGTGATTGTCATCCATTGGAAGACCAACAGAAACAAGCCCACTGCCTCTAGCCAGTGTAACCTCCACCGTATGACCCTCTGGAGCCAACTCACAAGTAATCTCCATGCATGTTTCAGCCGGATGACAACCTGGAAGTCCCCTGTTGCCAACAGATGAATCTCCCAAGCCTTCAAACGACTACCTCGCTGGAGCCTCCTCACCATCAGTCCCTTCAGAAAGGCCGACCTCCTCCAGACCCTCTGCCATCAACCCATCAAACAATCCTTCAAACCTGTTACACAAAGACATAAAAGGTGTTGCAAAAGGCTCCAGTACTTTAGGCTCTTTAGCACCAACCAAGCAGACCACATTCATAGAAACCAAATTCCCCCCGTCCCGCTCCTTCCCTACACTCTCACTACCCAAAGAGCTAGTGGAAACTTCAGTCTCCTGTCTTGACTTATGCAAACTTCCATCATCCTTCGGGTTATGCCTCATACCCCCCGAAGCTCCAGGATCAAGACTTCTACTCTCAAAGGACACCTTACTAGACCCAAATGGCTTACCATTAAAATCTGAACTAGACCCACCATCACACCTTCCTTTGTCAACAGTCCTAATCGATCTCAACTCAGGACCCATCTCAGCCTCCAATCAGGTATCTTCAGTTGTGTCCACCAGAACTGATTTCCCTTTATGGCGGCTCTACCTCAACCGAGGCATATGTCCCCTATAGCAAACATTAGATGAATTCCCTCGCCTACTGCAAGAATCACAAAACTCGATCCTTTCTTCATAAACCCCTCACTGTCTATAACGATACTCCTCACCAATCGTAATCCCAACAAATTCGAACGGCGTGCGAGATGCATCAATTTCCAAACACACTCGGGGGTTCACTGGATGGAAAACCACCTCAGTGCAGCTATCAAAGCATAAAAAATGTCCTTCCATATTTCCCAGTATACGAATAATTGAAGTGTTTTGAAATGGTAATGGAATTTTGGAAAAAATTACCCAAACCATGATGGAAGGAGAGTCACAGTTCCTATGGAGATCGAATGACCAACAAAGAAGTAGAAATTGAGTTCCCTTGAAGAAGAGAGAAGCCCTCGACTACGCTTGAATCAGATCCTCTTCTGTCTCAAAATGAATTATAATTTGCTTACTGTCAAGCAAGTCGACAACCGCGCGTTCCTGGAGATCCCACGATCCGAAAAAAATGGTTGAAGTCATCCACAAAAGAGCTCTTATTCTTGAACCGAGCCACAAGAGTGATATTCAGCAATCTTGAAGACTCTGTAAACTCGGAAGGAAAGAGTTGAAGGTTCGGCACCCCGTCGAACAAATCAGGGACCTTAGGGTTTATAGCAGCTTTCGGGAAATGAGGAAGAAACTCCGGATTAGTAAATTCCTGGAAGATCCTTGCTCTCCCATGATACGGTGATTCCCCCTCCCACATCGAGGGGGGAGGGGCCGGCACGAAGGTCACCTTCGTCACCTACAGAGGAGAGGCATTGAAGGATCGCGAGAAAGATCAAGTTGAAATCTACTTTTATTTTAATATGTGGCTAGAGTATACAACCAATTTCATTTCATGGGTAATTCTTTTGACTAATAATTGTGACTTATTTAATTTAGTGGAATATATAATTTTAATTATGTTATGACAGGTTCACCTAGAGAGTAGTGCAATGAATCGAGTAATTCTTGTGCCTCGTGATAAATTATATATGGTATTAGGGAGTGTATTGAATCCACTTTGTGGCTCTGTCCACCATGTTTTATTGACACTCCAGTTCTCCAACACTTATGATTGTGTGGGTTTTTTGTTTCTTCTATATTTTACTTGTATCGATGATCTTATGATACCTTTTCCTATATGTTTTTCTCCCACATGATTACTTATGATCTTTTGTTCAAGGGAATGTATATGCTAATTGGTTTTTGTGATATGTAATGAATTTTTGGAAAAAATTTCAAATGTTTTTGAATACGGAATTTGAACCTTTATGAGTTTTATTATTTCATTTTGGATTTTTTAAACATTTTATGTGAGTAATTGAGCTCAAATGTTAATTTATAGGGTAATGAAATGTATATTTTCAGTATATTTTGTAATTTTAGAATAAAAAATTCATGATTTTGTATTCCTAAACTAATAGGTTTCCTTATTTAATTTTATATTTCCCTTAGTGTGATTTTATTTATTATCCAAAATATTCAAATTTTTTTATATGTTTTTAAGGATGGGCAGAGTAAGATAGGAGATCAAGAATAAATGTATTAAAAAGTGTGATAGAAATAAAAACTATTAAGCCATAAATGATTTTCTTCATAGGAAAAATTTATACTCAGTAGAAGTGTCAACATTATGACATTATAATTTCTTATATAAGGGTTAGGGACTAATACTATAATTATATAAAATTTTATGTTTCTAAAATATATGAAAATTAATAAATTATTTCAAAATCATGATTTTTAATGTTTATAGACATATCATTATAATTTATTTCATAGATAGTTTTATACATCTTTGGATACTATGGTATTTTCATATGAGGATAACTTAAGAGTTTTGGATTCCATCATGAGTTTTTTTTGAAAACCCATATCTATCCTACACATTATTTCAGGACTTATAAATGTTTGATACACTTAATACACCCATATAAGATCACGATGCCTATTATATTTGGGAAATTAGATACATTACATAATATCGTGCATCAAAAATATAATTATATAATCTAAAACCAAATATCATACCCATAAAAATCAGATATCTTCAAAATTTTCACTTGAGAACATTTCGATATACATAAAAAAGGGGTGAGATACGTATTCCATTAAGGTAATAATCAAATATTATCCTTAGGAGAAATGTATGTGTGATTAAATATAAATATGAGGGTAATATAAGAGGGGTTAGAATAATAATCTTTATTAGAGAAGCATGTTATAAAATTATAACCTGAATGAAGCATGTGATGTGTCACCAATATAAGACCTATCATCATAAACATAGTTCAATGCTAACTACATAGAAAACATAACATTTTCCACTTCAGATTACCTACCATGCACCAAACATGGAATATCATGAGAAAAAACATTACCCAATTCAATTAAGGGATATATAACTTTGGTCCCACCTCTCCCATGAATATCATGCACAAGCATAAGTGTGATATATAGATCCTACAACATAAAAAACCAATAATCCTAATGAAATTAAGAAGGGTTATTGTAACACCCCATGTATTTCTAAAAATAAATAGAAATGCATGGAACTTTATTTTATGTAGATATTTTTACCTATCCTTAAAAACATAAATTTTCCACTTCTATGTTTTGAATTTCAAAAAAATATCATCTACAACTGTGTTCAGTTTGTTATTTGGAGTCTTTTGGAACAAACATTTTTTTGTGAATAGTAACATACTCTTATGAATATTAATATGAATAGTAATATGACCTTAATGAATAGTAAATTTTATTATTATTTTATTTTCTTAAGGCTTTAAGATGATAACATCTTGGTTAATTTTTCATTGTGATATAGAAGTAGTTATAGAATTAGAATTGTTAAATTGTGAATTAAGTGTGATTTTATTAAGAAATTAAATTAAAAATATTAAAAATATTTTTTATAAAAAATGGACTTCATTTTTTAAATCTTCAGGTCGATAAACGGTTAGGGTGAATTTTGGGGATTTTTCTGAAACAGTTGATTTTTCAGTGAATAGTAAAAAATATAGTTTTTAATTTCTATGTGTAAATGACATAATTAATGATATAATAATTATGTAATAAATCTGGGAGACTTGTGTATAGTTAAATAATATGTGAGGTGTCCCAAGTGTCTTATACCATGGGCAAGCCCATGGTTTTGCAAATACCTCCCATGAGGTGTCCCTTGGAATTTATTAAAATATTCTATTAATTTCCTATAAATACCAACCCATTCCTTCATTAATTTCATTCCAAATTCCTCCTCAATGTTTCTATGGCCTACTTACTTTCATATTATTCTTTTTAAGGATTAATCAAGCCCCAAAGGACCCAATCTTCATGTTCTAAGGGTTACTCTATAAGGTAATCAAATTCTAAATTTATTTTTTTTTTCCTTTCATGTTCTCTCTTATGTGGTATACCATTCAAGTTTCCATACCATGTTCTTATTTACTTATTATTCATGATATATTATGTATTATGATACATTTTTGTATGGCTGACCCCTGTACCCACTCTTCTTAATGTTTTTAAAACCCTGTAGCATAGTCGTTGGGCTGCTGAATATTTGTAAGAGATTTCTCAATTATTCTTTTATTTTGAGTTCCATTCTCATTTTTTCTTCATATATTCTAATCCATGAGGCATTAAATCTCTAGAAAAATTTATATTATGTATGTTCTCATGTTCATGGAATAATCATCATCATTTGTTTCTCTTATAACACTTATTCAAAGAATTAAAAACATTGTCTGTGATGTGTCAAATTACCGACATCGTGGACGATGTGATTTAAATTTCCATTAATTCATTCAGGTCTGGTCATGAAACAATTTATATGGTTGAACCAGGTTATAATATATGTGTTATGACTCACCTATGGTTATGTAATAATTTTGTACTCATGGTTCTAATTTATAAGACAAAATGAGGTTTTTATTATCAAGGAACAACTAAAATTATCTAAACAAACATCATTAATGTTTTAACTAATGAATCATCTTCATATTAAAAATAAAAATGATAAATTGTATAAATTATGGTACTTGAAATATGTAAAATAACTTTCCAATCCAATTATATAATTTTACTTCTAATCGACAAGAACATCCACCATGAACCAATCATGGAAATCATGTTAAGAACTCACCAAAAAATAGTGCAAGGAGCAAAATACTGACAATTAAAGTGTGAAATGATGTTATGAAATGATATTATAAGATGTTATAAACATGAACATGTTTCTGTAAAATATTAATAACACTCTTTTAACCATTATACAGGAGTTTTAAATAAGTTTAAATCAAGATAAACCAGAGGTAAGGGAATTCATAACCCAATTTCCATTATTTGGGTTAACCTTCTACTTCATTATTTATGTCCTGTTAAAATTGTTTGTGTGATGGTTTCTGTTTATATTATGTTTTATTATTTTTATTTAAAGTATATATACATACTCCATCAAATCTATTAAGTCTCTTTTCAATTTTATGATATTTATACATGGGTTTTCTTTAAAAATCCTCTTTTTAAATTCGGTTTTATGAAATTCCAATGAAACGTTTTTATGGAATTATTCATGGTGTATGATTATGTTTTGGTTATTTTGAATTATTTATGATAAATTTCGGGACCTATATCTCCCTAAAATTCAATTGGTATGAGTAATTTGGATAGCGTCCATATGGTTACTCCAAGTGTAACTGTGATGGTTACACAAAGTAAGGTAGCCATGAGGGTTACAAATTATAAGGTAGCCAAGAATGGTTACAACATTATCTAAGTAATGCCTTAAGATATAGTTATTATTATATTTATGTTCTCATGTTTATGTGGATCTTGTGTAAATATCATGTTACACAATGTAATTATATATGGGTGAAGATCACCTCTTTTGAAAATGTTTCCATATGATACGAGTTTTCATGGACTAATGAGCTCTTTCCTTCCTTTTCTTCCCATACTGAGATTTTGTGATCATCCTATGTTTTTAAATTATTTTCACAGGTTAATGTATGTGTAATAAAAATAATGAAGCCATGTTTAATGTTGGATAATTGTCAAAGAGTCTTTTTTTATGTTTTAATGTTTTATATTTTGGAAAAATGGAAACTGTTTTTATGGTATCCACTCTGTAATAATGTGTAATGTTATGAATGTATTGCCCTATTTCTATAAGGCTCTAAATATGAAAATATCCTCAATGTAAAAGGATGTTTTTTTCTTTACTAATTTTATATTATATATGTAATAATTCCGGGTCCTTATAGTTGGTATTATAGAATGGTTTAGATCACTTTATGGGTTAGGGTGATGTTAATAGAATACCATAAATGAATTCCACTATTTGTTAAATTTGAAATGTTTTAGCATTTGACTATTACCAATATGCTTCATCTAAGACATGTTTGTTCAGAATGATTGTCTGCAGAAGGAATAGGGATGCTGAAGATGAGAGGCACTGACAGAATGACATCATTCCAGAACTAAAGCCCAGAATGGTAAGGATTGGAACCGAGTAGTTTGTGACAGTAATGGCTCATCTAACATAGGAAATAAATGGTGGTGGAATCCATGCAAGTGAACCAATAGTGGTACCACAACAGAACATGACAGTAGTGGAACATTTTATGAGAAACCATCCTCCCGCATTCAATGAATCTTATAACCATGTAGAAGCTGAAGGATGGATCAACTCCCTTGAAAAGATATTCAATGTTATGGGATGTTCAGACAATCCAAAGGTAAGTATTTCCATTTATCATTTTGAAGGGGAAGCTGATCAGTGGTGGTCAATAGTATGGAATATCAGGGGTAGATAGGATTTTGAAGCATCGGAGTGGAATGAATTTAAGTATTTTACTTGGAAAATATTTTCCTAAAGTGGTGCGACATAGAATGGAGAAGAAATTCCTTGATTTGAAACAGATGGAGGAAGATTCAGTGGCTATGTATGAAGAGAACTTCACCTTACAGGAAAGGTATACTGCAAATCTTATTCTGGATCTTGAGAGAAAAATCAACCACTTTTACTTAGGATTTAATCCAAGGTATCGAAGGTCGTTGGCCTCCAGTTAATTTAAATGTTATGAGAAACTTATACGATGTGCTAAGAGGGTAGAGATGGTGTTTACTGATGATTAGATGCATTTTGGAAACAAAGAGAAGAAGAGGTCCAGTGGGTAAGAAATGTGTAAGAATCAACCAATGAAATATGATGGTAAGAAAATCTAATTTCCAGTTTTTGAAAAGTGTGGCAAGAAACACCCTGGGGAATGTCTTAGACTAATTGGGAAGTGTTTTAAATGTGTAATGTTTGGACATATGGACCAAGATTACAAAGAAAATGATCATAATAAAAATCCTAAAAAGAAGACTGTAATGTGTTTTAAATGTGGGGAGATGGGTCATTATGCAAATGTCATCCCAAAGAGATATCTAAATGATGCAATGAAGCTAGAATACAAGAAGAAAGGTGTAGTGGGATCCTTTGCGACTACGTCAGAAGATGTCGGGCCATCCAATGAAGTTTTATCAGGTACTTTGTTTGTTCACTAAAATTTTTCTAATGTTTTGTTTGATACGGGGTCTACACATTCCTTCACCTCTAAGAAAGTTTCTAGTAAATTGGAAATATCAACTCAACAAATGAGACCAGACCTTGTAGTTAAAACACCAGGGGGAAATGTTATAACAAAGAAGAATTATAAGAATCTTTGTATTGTGTTATGTGGAATGACTTTACCTGCAACACTTTTTGTTTTCCCCTTAGTTTAATTTGATGTTATTCTGGGGAGGTATTGGCTTTCTGATTATCATGCTATGATTGACAGTAGAGCTAAAAAAGTTGTTTTTCAGAAAGAGTTTCAATTTGTATACAAGAATGAACACATAGAATTGATCACATATTAGAAAGATGAGAAACTATTGAAAGATAGAAATGAATGTTATCTTGCTCATATTGTTGAAAACAAGAGACCTATTTAAATTATTGATGTTCCCATGGTATATGAATACCATGATGTTTTTTTGATGAGTTACCCGGTGTCATACCAGAATGAGAAGTCAAATTCAGAATTTACATTGTTTTTGATGGTAAGACAATTTCAAAACCCCTTTATCATATGGCTCCAATAGAAATTCTTGAATTGAAAAATCAGTTGCAAGATTTTCTTGACAAAGGATTCATTCGTCCTAGCACTTCACCATGGGGAGACCCTGTTTTGTTTTAAATGAATGGTGGTTTTATGAGACTTTGCATTGACTATTGAGCTTTTAATAACATCATATTTAAAAACAATTATCCTTTTCTTCATATTGATGACTTGTTTGATCAGATCCAGGGAGTTCAGTACTTTTCCACGATTTCCTTGAGATTCTGATACCATCAGCTGAAGGTGAATGATGATAAAATCCTGAAAATAGCCTTTTGTACTAGATATGGGAATTATAAATTTGTTGTTATGTCATTTGGAAGAACTAATGTACCTTCTGTATTCATGAATCTTATGAATAGAGTATTTCACGAGTTCTTGGATAAGTCTGTTGGTTGTATTTATTGATGACATTATGGTATTTTCTAAAAATAAATAAGAGCATGAAAATTATCTAAGGGATGTTTTACAAACATTAAAAAAAAGAAAATGTATGGAAAATTCAGAAAGTGTGATTTTTGGGTGCAACAGATTTATTTTCATGGGCCCATTGTAAATAAGGATTGAATAACAGTTTATCCTACCAAAAAAAGTAGTTGATGAATGGAAAAGACCCACAAATGTTACAGAGATTCGTAGTTTTCTTGGGTTAGCAGGTTATTATAGACAGGTTGTTAAGAACATTTCATGGTTATCTAGCCCGATAACAATGTTAACACGGAAAAGGGTTAAATTTGTTTGGACATAGGAAAGTGATGTTTGTTTTTAGAAACTGATGAAGAGATTGGAGAATGCTACAGTTTTGGCCTTACCTTCCGGAAATAATGAGTTCGTCATCTACAGTGATGATTCTTTGAAGGGACTTGGTGGTGTTTTGATTCAGAATGATCAGATTATTGCCTATGCTTCGAGAAAACATAAACCTCATGAGATAAATTATCCCACACATGATTTGGAATTAGTTGTTGTGGTTTTTGCTTTGAAAATTTGGAGGCATCATCAATACCAAACCAAATTCCAAATATATACTGACCATAAAAGTCTAATGTATATATTCACTCAGAATAAATTAAACATGAGGCAGAGAAGATGGCTTGAACTGATAAATGATTATGACTGCACAATCAATTACCATCTTGGAAAAGAAAAAAAAGTAGCGGATGCCTTATGTCGGAAACATCATGCATCATTAAGAATGATATGCTTGGAACATGGTCCCTTGATTAATGATTTGATGAATTTTGGCTTAGAAGTTGTTGGTGCAGGGAATACCACTATTTCTTTTTAGTTTTCAGTGCATTCTTCGTTGTCAGACATAATTAAGAAACAGTAGAAGGAAGGCCTTGAGCTATAGAAAATTTTTTAAATGGTTAAAATTGGTAAGTTCCTAGTATTTAACCGCGACAAAGATTGTGTTTTATGATTTGGAAAAAGGTTGTGTGTGCCTAGTGATTCTTAGTTGAAGAAATATTTGTTGTGCGAAGCTAATAGTTCTCTATTTTCTATTCATCTTAGGATTACTAAGATGTACAGAGACCTTCAGGAGTATTATTGGTGGGATGGAATGAAAAGAGATATTTCTGATTTTACCATGAAATGATTCACATGTCAACAAGTTAAAGCATAGAGGTAATTACTGAAGGGGATGCTTTTTCCTTTTCAAGTGCTAGAGTGGAAATGATAGAATGTATTCATGGACTTTGTGGTGTGACTACCAAAGTCTTCTCAAGGTAATAATGCAATTTGGGTTATTTTTCATCGGCTAACAAAGTATACACATTTTCATTCTATTCGAGATACAATGACTTTTGATCAGCTTTCTCAATTGTTCCTCAAAGATATTTTCAGGTTACATGGTGTTTATCATTCCATTATATTTGATCGAGATCCCACATTCACTTCTAACTTTTAGCATGGACTTTAGAAGTCATTGGGCACAGAGTTAAATTTCAGTACATATTTTCATCATCAATCAGATGGCCAGTCAGAATGAATGATTCAAACATTGGAGGATATGCTTCATGCTTGTTCAATGGACTATCAGGGAAGTTGGGATCAACATCTTTCTTTAGTTTAGTTTTCTTATAGTAATAGTTTTCATTCTAGTATTCAGATGACACATTTTGAGGCCTTTTATGGAAAGCGGTGTCGGACTCCAACATTTTAGGATGAAGTCGGTGAAATAATGTTGATGGGGCCATAATTAATAGGAAAAGTGGCTGAGAAAGTGAGGATGATCCAATAGCACATGAGGACAGCTCAGAGTAGGCATAAAAGTTATGATGATAACTGAAGTAAAGTCTTTTCCATCGAGGTAGGTGACCATGTTATCCTTAAAATCACTCCCTGGAAAAGTGTGATGTGTTTCAGTAAGAAAGGGAAGTTAAGTACACGATTCATCGGTCATTTTGAAATTTTAGAGAAAGTTTGAACAGCTGTATTCCGTGTAGCTTTGCTTCCAAGTTTGTATCACATACACAATGTTTTTCATGTTTCAATGTTGAGGAAGTATGTGTTAGATTCATAACATGTCTTGAGCCCAGAAGATGTTCAGCTGGAATAGAACCTTTCTCATGAAGAGAAACCAGTTCAGATTCTTGATCGATGGGAACATGTATTGCGGAATGAAGAAATACACCAGGTAATGGTTTTGTGGAGAAACCACATGGTTGAAGAAGCAACATGGGAGTCTGAAAATTCTATGAGGGAAAAGTTCCTTCAGTTGTTTAATAAGTAAATAAAATTGTGAGGACCCAATTTCTAGAAGGTGTGGATAATGTAAAACCCCATATTTTTCTAAAAATAAATAGAAATGAATGGAACTTTGTTTTACATAGATATTTTTAACTATCCTTTAAAACATAACTTTTCCACTTCTATGTTTTGAATTTCAATAAACTGCCATCTACAATTGTGTTCAGTATGTTATTTGGAGTCTTTTGGAACCAAATTGATTTTTTTTGAATATAAACATAACCTTATGAACAGTACTATGAATAGTAATATGACCCTAATGAATAGTAAATTTTATTATTATTTTAATTTCTTAAGGATTTAATATATTAATATCTTGGTTAATTTTTCATCATGATATAGAAGTTGTTATAGTATTAGAATTGCTAATTTTTTTAATTAAGTATAATTTTATTTAAAAATGAAATTAAAAATAATTAAAAAATGATTTTTAAAAAATGAAATTCATTTTCTAAATCTACACGTCGATAAATGGTTCGGGTGAATTTTTGGAATGTTTCTAAAACATTTTATTTTTAGTGAATAGTAAAAATTCTGTTTTTAATTTCCGTGTTAATGACACCATTAATGATATAACAATGATTTCATAAACTGGGTCTACTTTTTTATAGTTAAATAAGATGTGAGGTGTCCCATGTGTCTTATTCCAAGGGAAAATACCATGGGTAAGCCCATGGTTTTGCAAAAACCACCCATGAGGTGTCCCTTGGAATTTATTAAAATATTCCCTTAATTTTCCTATAAATACCAACCAATTAATTCATTAACTTCATTCCCAATTCCTTATCAACGAATCTCTGGCCTTCTTAACTTCATAGTATTCCTATCATGGTTTCCTCAAGAACCTATGGTCCCAAAAATCATGTTCTAAGGGTTACTCTACAAGGTAAGAAAATTCTCAATTTCATTCTTTTTTTCTTTCAAGTTCTCTTTATGTGGTATAACATTCATGTATCCATACCATGTTATTATTTACTTCTTATTCTTGATATATTCCTTACTATGATTCATTTTTTTATGGGTGACCCTTGTCCCCTCTCTTCATAATATTTTCTAAAACCCTGTCGAATAGCCGTTGCTCTACCGAAGTTTTATAAGAGATTTCTCAATTATTATTTTATTTTGAGTTCCTTTCTCATTCATTCTTCATATCATCTTATCCAAGAGGAATGAAATCTCTAGAATCATTTATATTCGTGATTTTATCATTTTCATGGTAAATTCATCATCATTTTTATTCTCCTCTCACACTTATTCAATGAATTAAAAACATTGTCTGTGATGTGTCAAATTACAGACATCATGGACGATGTGATTTCAATTTCCATTAATTCTTTCAAGGATGATCATGAAAAAAATTATATGGTTGAACCAGGTTATAATATATGTGTTATGACTCACCCATGGTTCTGTAATTCATTTTTACTCATGGTTCTAATTTATTAGACAAAATGAGGTTGTTATTATCAAAGATCCACTAAAAGGATCTAAACGAACATCATTAATGTTTTTACTTATGAATCATGCTCATATTAAATATAAAAATGGTAAATGGTATAAATTATGGTACTGGAAATATGTAAAATACCATTCCAATCCAATTCTATAATTTCACTTCCAATCGACCAGAACATCCACCATGAACCAATCATGGAAATCATGTTAAGAACTCACCGAAAAACAATACAATGAGAAAAATACTAAGAATTAAAGGGTGAAATGTTGTTATGAAATGATATTATAAGATTTTATAACCATGAACATGTTTCTGTAAAATATTAATAACACTCTTCTAACCATTATATATGAGGTTTAAACAAGTTGTAAGTAAGACAAACCCGAGGTAAGGGACTTCTTAACCCTATTTCCATTCTTTGGGTTAACCTTCTACTTCATTATTTATGTCCTATTTAAATTGTTTGCGTGATGAGTTTTGTTTATATTATTTTCTTTTATTTGTATTTATAGTATATATTAATACTCCATCAACTCTATTAAGTAAATTTTCAATTGTATGATATTTATAATGTGATTTCTTTTAAAATCCTCTTTTTAAATTCTGTTTTATGAAATTCCAAAGTAACGTTTTTATGGAATTATTAATGTTGTATGATTATGTTTTGGTTCATGGGAATTATTTATGATGATGGGTGGGACCTATATCTCCCTACAATGTTTTGGGTATGAGTATGTTGGAGTTCGGCTATATGATTACTCAAAGTGTAACTACGATGGTTACACAAAGTAAGGTAGCAGTGAGGGTTACAAATTATAAGGTAGACAATAATGGTTACAAGATTATGTAAGTAATGAACCATGATATCTTTATTATTATATTTATGTTCTCATTTTTTTTCGGATACTGTGTAAATATCATATTACACGAAGTATGTATATATGGGTGACAAGTATGTATTTTGAAAATGTTTTCATACGTTACGAGTATTCATGGACTAATGTTCTCTTTCCGTATTTTTCATCCGTTACTAAGCTTTTGTGCTCATCCTGAGTTTTTAAATGATTTTAAGAGGTTAATGGATGTGTAATAGAATGAAGGAAACCATGTTAAATGTTGATGAATATTCAAGGAGTCTTTCCTTAACATTTAATGTTTTATATTTTGGAAAAATGAAAACTGTTTTTATGGTATATACTCTGTAATAATGTGTAATGTTATGAATGTATTGTCAAAATTATCTAAATATATAAACATGAAAATATCCTCAATGTAAAAGAATTTTTTTTCTTGACTAAATTCAAGATTATGTATGTAATAAGGATGGGGCCTTATAGTTGTAATCAGATGATGGTTTAGATAACTTTAGGGGTTAGGGTGATGTTAATAGAATACCAAAAATGATTATAACTATATGTTAAATTTTAAATGTTTTAGCATTTAAAGACTACCATGTTTCTTCATCTATGACATGTTTGTTCAGAATGGTTGTCCACAGAAGGAATAGAGATGCTGAAGAGGAGAGGCACCGACATAATGACATCCTTTCGGAACTATAGCCTAGAATGTTAGGGATTGGAACAGAGCAGTTTGTGATAGTAATGGATTAGCTAACGCATGCAATAAATGGTGGTGGAATCCTTGAAAGAGAACCAATAGAGGTACCACAATAGAACATGATAGTAGTGCAACATTTTATGAGACAACATCCTCCCGCATTCAATGGATCTTCTGACCCAGTAGCAGCTGAAGGATGGATCAAAGTCCTTGAAAAGATATTCAATGTTATGGGATGTTCAGAAAAATCAAAAGGTATGTCTTGCCATTTATCATTTTTAAGGGGAAGTTGATCATTAGTGGTCAATGGTATGAATTATTAGGGGTAGAGAGTATTTTGATTCCTCATAGTGGGATGAATTTGAATGTCTTTTCTTTGAAAAATATTTTCCTGATGTGGTGCGACTTAGAATGGAGAATAAATTCATTCAATTGAAACAGAAATTAAATAATTCAGTGGCTGTGTATAAAGTAAACTTCACCCAACTGGCGCGGTATGCTCCAAATCTTATTGTGCATCTTTATAGGAAAATCAACTGCTTTTACTCAAGATTGAATCCATGGTATCGAAGGGATTTGGCCTCCCATGAATTCAAAAGTTATGAGAAACTTGTCTGATGTGCTGAGAGGATAGAGATGGAGTTTTTTGATGATCACATGAATTTTGGAAACTAACAGAAGAAGAGGTCCAGTTTGCATGCAATGGGTAAGAATAAACCAAAGAAATCTGATGGTAAGAAAATACAGTATCTAGTTTGTGAAAAGTGTGGTAAGAAAAACCGTGAGGAATATCTTAGGAAAACTGGGAAGTGTTTTAACTGTGGTATGTTTTGACAAATGGCCTAAGATTGCAAAAAAAATTATACTAAGACTAAACCTGAAAAGAAGATTGTAAAGTGTTTTAAATGTGGTAAGATGGTCATTATGAAAATGTCTGCCCAAAGATAAATCTGAATGATGCAATGAAGAAAGACTATAAGAATAAAGGTGTTGTGAGATCCTTTGCGACTACTTCAGAAGACGTCAGGACATCCAATGAAGTTGTATCAGGTACTTTTTTTGTTCACTCAGATTTTGCTAATGTTTTGTTTGATACGGTGTCTACACATTCTTTTATCTCTGAGAAATTTTATGGTAAATTGGAAATATCACCTCAACAAATTAGGCTCGAACTTTTTGTTAAAACACCACGGGGAAATGTTATAGGAATGAAGAAATATAAGAATATTTATATTTTTTTCTGTGGAAATACTTTACCTACAACCCTTGTTTATTTACCCTTAGTCGAGTTTGATGTTATTCTAGGGATCAATTGGATTTCTGATTATCATGCTAAGATTGAATGTAGATCTATACAATTTTATTTTAAAAAAAGAGTTTTAGTTTTTATAAAAGAATTAGCCCATAAAATTGATCACATATCAGGAAGCTGAGAAACTATTGAAAGACGGAAATAAAAGTTATCTAGCTCATCTTGTTGATAAAAAGGGAACCATTCAAATAAATGATGTGCCAGTGGTAAATGAATGCCTTGATGTTTTTTCTGATGAGTTACTCGGTGTCATACCTAATCGAGAAGTCAAATTAACAATTGACATAGTTCTTGATGCTAAGACAATTTCAAAACCCCATTATCGTATGGCTCTAATATAACTTCTTGAATTGAAAAATAATTTTGAATATTTTCTTGACAAAGGCTTCATTCATCCTAGCACTTCATCATAGTGAGCCCCTGTTTTGTTTGTTAAAAAAATGATGGTTCCATGAGAATTTTAATTGATTATAGAGCATTGAATAACATCACTATTAAAAACAAGTATCCTTTGCCTCATATCAATGACTTGTTTGATCAGCTCCAAGGATCTAAGTACTTTTCAAAGATTGACATGAGATCTGGATACCATCAGCTGAAGGTAAAGGAGGATGAAATCCCAAAAACAACCTTTCGTACTAGATATAGGCATTATGAATTTGTTGTCATCCCATTCGGATTAACTAATGCACTTGTTGTATTCATTAATCTTATGAATAGAGTATTTCATGAGTTCTTGGAAAAATTTGTGGTTGTATTTAATGATGACATTATGGAATTTTCTAAAAATGAAGAGGAGAAAGAAAAACCTCAACGGGTTGTTTTAAAAAAATTATAAGAAAGGAAACTGCATGAAAAATTCAGCCAGTGTGTTTTTTGGTTGCAACAGATTTCTTTTCTTGGGCACATTGTAAATAAGTATGGAATAACAGTTGATCCTACCCAAAAAAAGTAGTTGATGTATTCCCAAGACCCACAAATGATACAGAGATTCGTAGTTTTCCTGGTATAGTAGGTTATTACAGATGGTTTTTTAAGAACATAGTATAGTTATCTAGCCCAATAACTATGTTAACACTGAAAGGGGTTAAATTTATTTGGAAATTGAAATGTGATGTCTATTTTTAGGAACTAATGAAGTGGTTGGTGAATGCTCCAGTTTTTGAATTACCTTCCCGAAATTGTGAGTTTTTCATCTATAGTGATGCTTCATTGAAGGGACCTGGTAGTGTTTTGATGCAGAATGATCAGGTAATTGCCTATTCATTAAGAAAACTTAAACCTCATGAGATAAATAATCCCACACATGATTTGGAATTAGAAACTGTGGTTTTTTCTTTCAAATTTGGAGGCATCATCTATATGGAACCAAATTCCAAATATATACTGACCATAAAATTCTAAAGTATATATTCACTCAGAAGGAATTAAACATGAGGAAGAGATGGCTTGAACTGATAAAGGATTATGACTGCACAATCAATTACCATCCAAGAAAAGAAAACAAAGTTACAGATGTGTTATGTCGGAAATATCATGCATCATTAATCATGTTACATTTGAACATAATACCTTGATTAATGATTTGATGAATTTTGGCTTAGAAGTTGTTGGTGCAGGGAATACCGCTATTTTGTATTAGTTTTTAGTGTAGTCTTCGTTGTCAAACAGAATTAAGAAAGAGCATAAGGAACCCCATGAGCTACCGAAAAAGGTAGAATTTGTTAAAATGGGTAATTTTCCAGAATTTAACCTCCCCCAAGATTTTGTTTTAAGATTTGAAAAAAGGTTGTGTGTTCCTAGTGTTTCTCCGTTAATGAATGATTTGTTGTGCGAAGCTCAGATTTCTCCATTTTCTGTTCATCCTGGAAGTACTAAGATGTACAGAGACCTTCAGAAGTATTATTGTTCGGATGGAATGAAAATAGATATTTCTGATTTTACCATGAAATGTTTGACTTGTAAATAGGTTAGAGCAGAGCAGCAATTACCAAAGGGGATGCTTCAGAATTTTCTAGTACCAGAGTGGAAATGAGAGAATGTATCCATGGACTTTGTGGTGGGACTATCAAAGACATCTCTAGGTAACAATGCGATTTGAGTTATTGTTTATCGGCTAATAATGTATGCACATTTTATTTATATTCAAGATACAATGACTTTAGATCGGATTTCTCGATTATACCTCAATGAGATTGTCAGGTTACATTGAGTTCCTCTTTCCATTTATCTGATCGAGATCCCAGGTTCACTTATAACTTTTGGAAGGGACTTCAATTGTTGTTGTGAACAGAGTTAAATTTCAGTATAGTTTTTCATCCTCAATCAGATGGGCAGATAGAATGAAAGATTCAATCATTGGAGGATATTCTTCGAGCTGGTTCAATAGACTATCAATGATGTTGGGATCATCATCTTTCGTTAGTTTAGTTTTTTTATAATAATAGTTTTCATTTCAGTATTCAGATTCCACCTTTTTAGGCCTTGTCTAGGAAGCGGTGTTAGACTCCAGCATTTTGGGATGAAGTCGGTGAATGAAATTTTATAGGGCCATAATTTGTAAAAGTAGTGGCTGAGAAAGTGAGGATGATCTTGCAGCACATGAGGATAGCTCAGAGTAGGCAGAAACTTTATGCTAATAACATAAGGAAAGACTTATTTTTCGAGTTAAGAGACCATGTTTTCCTTTAAATCACTCCTTGGAAAATTGTGATGTGTTTCGGTAAGAAAGGGAAGCTAAGTCCACGATTCATAGGTCCTTTTGAAATCTTGGAGAAAGTTGGAACAATTTCATACCGTGTATCTTTGCCTCCGAGTTTTTTTAGGTACACAATGTTTTTCATGTTTCGATGTTGAGGAAGTATGTGCTAGATTCATCACATGTCTTGAGCCCAGAAGCAGTTCAGCTGGAATAAAACCTTTCTTATGAAGAGAAACCAGTTCATATTCTTGATCTAAAGGAACATGTATTGCGGAATAAGGTAATCTATCAGGTATGGGTTTTGTGGAGAAACCACATGGTTGAAGAAGCAACATGGGAGTCTGAAATTTCAATGTGGGAAAAGTACCCACAGTTGATTAATAAGTAAATAAAATTTCAAGGACATAATTTTTAGATGGTGGGGATAATATAACACCCCAAGTTTTTCTAAAAATAAATAGAAATTCATTGAACTTTGTTTAAAGTATATATTTTTAACTATACATTAAAACATAACTTTTCCACTTCTATGATTTTAATTTCAAGAAACTGTCATATAAAATTGTGTTCAGTATGTTATTTAGAGTCTTTTAGAACCAACTTGTTATCTTGGTGAATAGTAACACACCCTTATGAATAGTAATATTAAATGTAATATGACTCTAATGAATAGTAAATTTTATTATTATTTTATTTTCTTAAGGATTTTAGATAATAACATCTTGGTTAATTTTTTATCGCGATATAGAAGTAGTTATAGAATTAGAATTGTTAATTTTTGAATTAAGTATTATTTAATTTAAAAATTAAAATAAAAATATTTAAAGAATTATCATTAAAAAAGGGACTTCATTTTATAAATCTACACGTCGATAAATGGTTTGGGTAAATTTTGTGAATTTTTCTAAAATAGTTGTTTTTTCGGTGAATAGTAAAAACAACAGTTTTTAATTTCGGTGTGTTAATGATATCATTAATGTTATAATAATGATGTCATAAATCTGGTCGACATGGGTATAGTTAAATAATATGTGAGGAGTCCCAAGTGGATTATACCATGGGATAATACCATGGGTAAGCCCATGGTTTTGCAAATACCACCCATGAGGTGTCCCCTAGAATTTATTAAAATATTCCATTAAATTTCCTATAAATACCAACCCATTACTTCATTAACAGCATTCCCAATTACTCATCAACTAAGAACTGTCCTCATTACTTTTATATTAGTCTTACCAAGGTTTCCTTATGCCCCAAGGTCCCAACCTTCATGTTATAAGGGATACTCTACGAGGTAAGAAAAATCTCAATTTCATTCTTTTTCCTTTCATGTTATCTTTTATGTTGTATAACTTTCAAGTTTCCATAACATGTTTTTATTTACTTATTATTATTGATCTATTCTGTATTATGATTCATTTCTAGATGGGTGACCCTTTTCTCCTCTCTTCATAATGTTTTCTACAACCCTGTCGCATAGCCGTCGGGCTGCCGAATTTTTGTCAGAGATTTCTCAATTATTCTTTTATTTTGAGTTCCTTTATCATTCCTTATTAATCTCTTATTATCGAAGAAGAATGAAATATCCAGAATCATTTATATTCTATATTTTCTCATGTTCATGGAAAATTCATCATCATTGTTCTTCTCCTCTCCGACTTATTCAATGAATTAAAAACATTGCTCGTGATGTGTCGAATTACCGACATCGTGGATGATGTGATTTCAATTTCCTTTAATTCTATCAAGTCTAGTCATGAAACCATTTATATGGTTGAACTAGGTTATAATATATCTGTTATGACTCACCCATTTTTCTGTAATTCTTTTGTACTCATGCCTCTAATTGATAAGACAAAATGAGGTAGTTATTATAAAAGAACCACTAAAATGATCTGAACAAACATCATTAATGTTTTTACTTATGAATCATCATCATATTAAACATAAAAACTGATAAGTGTTACAAATTATGTAATTGAAAATATGTAAATTACCCTTTCAATCGAATTCTATAATTTCACTTCCAATCGACAAGAACATCCACTATGAACCAATCATGGAAATCATGTTAAGAACTCACCCAAAAAAAGAGCAAGGAGCAAAATACTAACAATTAATGGGTGAAATAATGTTTTGAAATGATATTATAAGATGTTATAAACATTAACATCTTTCTTTAAAATATTAATAACTCTCTTTTAACGATTATATAGATGTTTTAGACAAGTTGGAAGTAAGTCAAACCCGAGGTAAAGGAATTCTTAAACAGATTTCCATTCTTTGGGTTAACCTTCTACATCATTATTTATGTTCCTTTTAAATTGTTTGTGTGATGGGTTATGTTTATATTATGTTTTATTATGGGTATTTACAGTATATATACATACTCCATCCACTATATTAAGCCTCTTTTAAATTTTATGATATTTATATGGGGATTTTCTTTAAAAATCCTCTTTTTAAATTCATTTTTACGAAATTCCAAATAAATGTTTTTATAGAATTATTCATGTTGTATGACTATGATTTGGTTCTTGGGAATTATTTATGATGAAGGGTGGGACCTATATCTCCCTCCAATTTGTTTGGGTATGAGTAAGTTGGAGTTTTGCCGTATGGTTACTCCAAGTGTAACTACGATGGTTACACAAAGTAAGGTAGCCGTGAGGGTTACAAATTTTAAGGTATCCAAGAATGGTTACAAGATTATGTAACTAATGCTCCAAGATTCCTTTATGATTATATTTATTCTCTCAGGTTTGTATTCATATTGTGTAAATATCATACTACACGATGTGTGTGTATATGGGTGACAATCATGTCTTTTGAAAATGTGCTCATATGTTACGAGTATTCATGGAATAATGTGGTCTTTCCTTATTTTTCATCCCTTAATGAGATTTTGTGATCATCCCAAGTTTTTAAATGATTTTCACAAGGTAATGGATGTGTAATACAAGGATTAAAGACATGTTAAATGTTGAAGAAATGTCGAAGAGTCTTTTTTTATGATTTAATGTTTTATATTTTGGAAAAATATAAAATGTTTTTAGGGTATCCACTCTGTAATAATGTGTAATGTTATGAATGTATTGTCCAATTTCTCTAAAGATCTAAACTTGAAAAGATCCTCAATGTAAATGAATGATTTTTCTTGACTAAATTCAACATTATGTATGTAATATGGCCAAGTACTTATAGATATGGGTTACAGGAAATAAATTTTTTTATCAATACTGGAGATTTTCCCATTGGAGAACACCAATGAGTGAGAATGGTGATGGGTATTCACTACACAAATGTTTTTCATGAAAAATCACATGATATCTTTTGAAGCATAATGGTGGTACAAAATCATTCATGGAACGGTTTAATAAGATTAAAATGGGTCTCATAAGATTTTTCTATAATTAGGTAAGTAATAAGTATTTGTAAAAACTTATCTCAATATGAAATATTTGATATAAAAAGGCATATAATAAATATGGTTATTGAATAATGGGGAATTTGATAGGATCCCTTACAATGATGGGTTATTCCAAAAGATTGAGAGGAGATTATTTTGTGTCTTGGGGTACCTTGGGAGGATATATAGAGGTAATTCAAGAGTAAAATCGTGTTCCAGTGGTATTGAGTGATGAATAATTTCTCATTGGGTGAGTTTTTTTAGAAACGATACATGAAACCTTTATTAAATTCAAAACATTAGTTTTTTTCTCTATAAGGTTATTTAATCCTAACCAAAAACCATCCAATGGTTTTTCCCATTTATTATTCCAAGGAGGATGGTGTTTAATTATTTTACATGTCTAGGTACCGAAATCCTTAAAATATTACCATTGATGATTTTTGATGTGAGACATGTTTATGACAAATTTATTTCAAAACCCACAAAATTGATAATTTTTTAGGGGGATTCATTAAGGAATTATAAAATTATTCAAATAAAATAAAAAATTATTATTATAAAATTGAAACATAATTTTTTCATGGATACTATTTTTTATTTATTACATCACTTGTTGGAATTTATTATGTCAATACGAAAACTGTATAATTATAACATATTTAATCTTTACCAAGAACATAAATTATCTCATAAAATTATGGAGAATTAAATGTTAAGTAATTTCAACATGATTATTTAAATAATAATATTTATGTTATTAAAATAATTGTTTAAAAATTATTATATACACTTTCAAATAAAAATACCCACTTTTTAAAAAATATTGGTTTTTAACAATAATTATTTTTTGTCCACTTAAAAATTTACAATTGACTTTATAAATTTATATTATTAAATATATTATATATTTATAATTTAGTAATAAAAGTTTCTGAAAATATATATATTTTGAAAAATTATTGAATTCATTAATAATAGTTTATTGATTGGAACAAGATTTTTCACTAAAATATTATTTGGGATTCATCTTATAAAAATAAGTTTTTTTTAGACATTATAAGTTATCTATTATAATGTAATAAAAGACAAAAATAATGGTAATTTTTTAAAAATTAAAATTTAAAAATTTATATAGTTAGGGTCTTGATATATAGTGTAATGCATAGGTCTGTATGCCACTAATCTAGTTCCTCGACCCATTTCACCACAAGACCATAAGAACACATCATTGTATAATGGAGGCTATCGTCTAGAATCAGTGGTCTATAAGAGAACTATAAGGATAATTTATCTCCATACTATAGTGCAATGATAAAAGTAAATAACCAAACACCATACACATCAGAGTCTGTGGAAAAAATAAATAAATAGAAATTGAATCATTATGTATTCCAGTGAAATACATTAAATGGACGAACAACCATGCTATACATAAAACATATATCTCCCCTTGGGTGGATCACATATATAAAATAATGAGATGAAAAACAAATACATCAAGATCTATAGCCAACTATGATCTATAGCACCTACCAAATACACAGGTATATTTCGTGCGGCTCTAGTATTACCATAAAAATCCTCCTGAGCGACCCACTTAATCAGGGAATCCAATTCCTATCCCATATTTCTCATGTCTTTGTGGTCAACATGAATTTCCACATAATTAATGATTAAACAATGAATTGCACACACAAGTGGTGATAAATAAATCATAGTATGAAACCTGCTATGATGAACCAGTGACAGTGTTCAACAAGTGAATGGTCATGCAATATGCTCATCGTAGCTGAAACACCACTGAAATAGATGTAAATAAAACCATCATAGATGCTTAGTCTCGTGCCCCAAATATGACATATATACATCACATAGTCCCATTATGTCTCTATGAATGTATCGATGACTACACATCCCATGTAACATGTCAGATCCAATCCAAGGTGTTTATAACCAAACGTCAAGACCTTACCCACTATAGCTACATGGTATCTTGACACCTCTTTCCTGAGTATCCACACCAAGCTATATTACTATGAGACCCTAGGGAATCAGTCAAACATATAGCCTATTTATCATGTATGATTGTTCCTAAAGAATCATTATATCTTCTAACTACACATCATCATTGGTGGAACTCTGGTTACTAGCTTAGAACTAGCCTAAATATGATGAACATTAGTCCCACATCCTATCCTATATGTTTTTCCATCAATTCCCCAAAAATCAATCTGGAGCATAAAACATAGTGTACACAATCAGTTTCCAGATCCTCCATCTAAAACCAAATCCATATAGAATATTACCCATAACTAAATCCTAAGTCTATAATCTCAATAAAATATATGTGAATTTGTGTCATCCAATATCTAATATATTATTTAATACTCATGGATCCATTTTAAAGGACAAAATCCATTAAACAAACCATCAATATCGATCGAGGGCATCATTCCCAACATCCAAAATCAAATGAAAGGTCCACTCTGACAAAACCCTAAACGAAATGTGAGGAGTACCAATTCCATATCCAAAATATATTTTTAGGAAATCCATGACAACAACCCAAACCATAGGTGTCGATAGGACGTAATTACACTTTAATCCCCATGCAAGTTAACCATTAACTAGAGACAAAAAACAATGGTTGAAGACACAGATGGCTAAAACATTAAACCATATGTGTGTAATGAAAAGAATAATATTTAAAACCACGATTGAGGACCATTGTGTACAACACCCTAACCCATATATATGGAATTACATGAAAAATAATCTGAACAATAACACAACAGCCACATGGATGAAACTGATTCTCAACATGAGATTCATAAAACATATCAATGGTCGGCCAAATGACCACTTAATTTTTCATATCTTAGACCAATTGGATAACACATCAGTTTAGGTCTATATGGGACACCAATATACATTAATAATAAAACTAAATTTATTAGGAAGAATCAATCTATCAGTCAACAACTTGGACCTCTGTGTCAATACATATTTAGCATCATCCCTCTTGGGATCCTCAAATCTAATATGCATACAGTGGCATCCCTATTAGGATCCTCTGGGTGAGAACATAAGTGGATGAATCCCTCTTATAATCATGGGTTATATTTATTCTCTTAGTTAGATTCTTATCTCCCAGGGTAAAAGGCCATATAACCTATCCTCTAGAAACATATGATCTCATCCACCATAATGGTCGTAAAACCCCACAATAGAGATGTCGTTATGCCCAGCCCATTTCCTTTCCACACTTGGTTGGGCTTCCAACCAAAAATATCAACCACTTAGAGTCACAAAACATTATTTTAAAACATTGATAGTCCAATTCTAACTCAAATATCGGTATCAAATAAAATCATTCTACATCCTACAATAATTCTCATGACTTTCACATGGGTCTCATCCCATGTATATCTCTCAAGAGACAACTGAATTCCTATTCAGTAGGAAAAAAATCTTTATCAAAACATACACTCACAAAAACTCATTTTATAAATATTCAAATCATATCATCGGTTACACCATCATGATAAATGTGAAAAAAATCATAGAAGGAACTACTCAAAAGTCCTATTCAGAAATTGGGGAACAAAAAAACTACAAAACTACTTTGCCGGATGATATAAATGCTATGTACATTTAAGTACATAGTTTCTATTATAAAACCTGAACCAAGACATTCAATCCTATATTGAGAGATTAAGAACATGGTATTCCCATGTACTTATGCATGTTTCAGGGGGTACACGGGGTCTACTTGTGTGCTACGACATGGCCATAAACCAATCATACAGGGTGTCTTAACTGTTATATATCCACAATTCCACGTACAATGATATGTTCCGTAGTGATTATACATGATTTGTACATTCAAAAAATCGATGTTTACCATATACATGGCCACATTTCTATATAAATGGACATCTATTACTATATGGATTACACTCCAAATACATTTCCTATAATTCCATAATTCATATTTTACTAAAATGGGAATAACATTAAAAATGTTCTCTTAAAAACAAACACTCTGTGATTAGGATTTTAGAATGATAAACCACTACAGACCTATTAAAACCCCATTTCCACCAATTAATCATAGATCAACCCATTGAGTGTCGTTAATTGAAAAAAATAAGGCATTAATATTTGAAAAACCATGAATATATAGGTATTTGACCATAAAATTCAAAAACATATCCTACATGCATACAAAACACCAAATCATGGGGTCAAAATCCAATCTTGGAAGGTATTATACCTCAATCAAATAATAATCCTCACCATAGATGAATTATAATTGAATATATTTCCCCTTCCATCCCATACCATCCTTCACAAGGGGGGATTCTGTACACCCCTTCCAACCATACATTGGAGGCCCCAAATGGGGGGACTATTTTACTTACTTAATTAATTAATTAATTTTCCATTTAACAACTCGCTCAATTTCACAAACATGAAGATAGTTTATACATATCATAGTAAAAACCACTCATTAAAAACTCAACCATTGAGTAATAATGCTAATATGAGACATTATTTAAGATATATCACCACTCATACTAGAACAATTTGTTTAATAAATAAATAAATAATCCTTAAATATTCTTCTATAAATATAATGGAAATTAATTCCCCCAAACTCTTAATATATGACAAACACACTTTTATGTGACTAAATAAGTGGTTAGAAAAATTATTCATGATCATATACTTGGGAAAATGTTCAATTTTACAACTCATCATAAACTAAAAAAAATACTCAAATGTATGATCAAAATAAAGATTCTGGGAAACACGAGTCATTACAACCACACCACTATAAACCATCATATTCCAAAAAAATATTCGGGGTATTCTAACCACAGACCTTGACATCCATTTATCATAAACTCATAAATGGTCTTGCCACCACATTCCACCATTATTAAATTATCAAGATAATTACAAACTACACATTACATCCAAAGATGTCAAAATTTCCTCAACAACTCATCATCATGATCATGGTATTACCCAATATCAAAATCACCCAAAAATGGTTGATTGAAATCATGGAAACTTCACATCCTCAACATAACATATTAAAGAACATCCATAGAAATATACCAACTGAAATGATGTTATTCTCTGTGTATCCTCTACCCCACTGGAAAAATAGTCACTTCGCCATGACTGATCTTATACTTCCCACTATATGAGTATTCTTTATGTCACATCATAAACACACATCAACTCCAAAAATAATTATCAAAATTACAGACAAACCATAAAAATGGAAATCTCTATATCACTGTAACATGAAGAAGAAAATGAAATCTAAACTATGATCTGTTCCTGGAATTCAAGAATGGAATCCATGGTATTTTCCAAATCTTATATATCCATAATGACCTGACTAAAAAATGGCCAATAGTGTATTCCTACTATACATCATATCAAACACTACTCCATGAGAATAACTTCCTGAGATTTCCTTTAACAAATATGTGACATTTATATATAATTAAATATCGCCAATACTATCTCTGTGTACTCAGGATGATTTCATGACAATGTGGACGATCATTTCTTGATGAGGAGTACAATATGATTATTTATGAATTTCACCACAAAATCATCCATTCCTAGAATATCGATGCTCTACAATGAAGGCCTCATGTTACCATTCCCACCAACCACCCATTGAACCAAGACCTATCCTTCATATAGATATCATTTTCTTCTCAATTAATGAATATTGTAATATTCTTCCATAGTTCTCAATCCACAAACCAAATTACATAGTGTTTCGATGGGTGTTTATGCCTCCACGATCCGATCAACATTGAACCAATAACTTCCCTATTATAGCCAAAAAATCTACTCTAACTATATTGAGTTATTCCACACATATATATGGATCAAAACCATGATTCACATATCCATGAGAACCTCTGGTGCTCCTGATTCAGCTCAAAACCACTAAGGGAGTCATATCTTCACATCAATTCCCTGGGCTAGGAACCTGAACAAACCTACCCCTCTAAAAACTAACCATAATTAGGATGTACTAGCACACATGTTCTCTTTCTCAAAATAAAAATATGTCGTGTATGCCTAATCCCCATACTATGTCGCATCAATAATGTACCATTTTTGAAGGTATAAAACAACCTTTTATACCATTCCCACCCAAAAGATCACAAAATTTGGTCAAACCCTAACACATTCCACCATTGAAAGTCAAAATATAGTAACTACAAAAAATAGAGTCACATAACTTATTTTCATAAGTCTCTCTCACCAATCCCTACCATTGATGCCCAAAAAAAAAGTAACTATGCCCAATTAACTAGGTCTATACCAACTCATAGTAGGCCACAACTCGTAGTGCATCAAATATGCTCTTATCCTGTCATAAACTTAAATCACATGTCAAGACACCCATATCTTGGGTATCAAATTATATAAAAGACACATGTAAAAAAACCAACCATAAAAGGAACCTATCTGTACCAATCATTTGCACATCATGATACTCTATATAAGAAATGTCCACACAACCAAGTTCAAACAAAATCCACCTTTAAGGGTTCCAAAGGTTTTGAACCTTTGTTATTCCTAATCAATAGGGTCAAATCACCTACATTTCATGAGTACCAAGTCACCATATTCATCATTGAGAATCTTAGTGTAGATCTATGAATTTTTACCTTAGATGTAAATCCATAAAATCAATAACATTCAAGACATTACTTCGGTGATCATACTTCTCGACCATTATTCTTTTGATGCCTCATACAAATACAAGACAAGATTAAAAATATACCACTAGCCTCATTATGACAATCCAAGTTCCAAAAATACATCATAAATTATCAACGACATACCACATTTTTGTCTCCCTAGGAGAAAACCATAGAAAAATTTATCATCACAAATTAGGGAATTAATCCAAGCCTTGGTAACAATGAATACCTCTATGAAATTGTGTTAGTGACTCACAATCTAGTATCTATAATAGTCTTTAAAAAATTAATTTATAACCAGTATACCAAATCATTAATAATAATATTTGAATGAAACCCCACTAAAACCACTTCAGGACATCCCATCCTGGATTCCACTATACCAGTACCATGAGTTGGTCCACCAAAAAGATCTCATGCATGAATCCCATTATACCATAGGATTCCTACTTGTAGTATGGGTATGATGTATAATTTTTAAGAGTATATACCCCCATATCAGTGATAAAAACTTGAAGTAATTAACCAAAAATAACACACATCATATTGCAAAGAAATAATAAATAAACTAAATTAGAACAATTTCGTTAAAAATTAGAATAAATAAATGGATAAAATATCCATTCCATGAATATATCATCAATTACAGGCTGAGAGGATAACATAAAAAATAAATAAATAAAAATTTAATACATCATGATCAATATATAACTCTGATATAAAACATATACAAAGCATATTATACATTTTTGAGAAACATGATCTCAAAAATCATACTACACAGAAGCTACCAACTCAATCATGAAATCATATTCAATTTATCTATACATTGTGCATCTCTAATCAACATGGAATCATACATAATGTTTGTACGTACACTGAGGTGCATGAAAAAGGGGTTAGAAATAAATCTTATTAGGCCACACCAATGGTGAACCTATAAAAAGCTTCTAGAAGTGCATGTTTGTAAAATATTCTCATCAAATATCAAACATAAATGAAATAAATAAAAATAAAAATTTAATTAATTCATGGGTTTATCACCACAATTGAAAATACCTACATCGTCTAGTGTGGGTGTGCCTCTGATAATATTTTGATGATCATGCATCCCAACATACTGATGGGATTCGATACAAGGTATCCCAATCAAAACCCAAAAAAATAATTTATTTTCCCTTAAATGGTACTTACACAACTTAGTCACTAGTACTCACAACATATTATAGTACTATGAGTCCCTATAGCCTAAGGCCAATATAAATTACATTTATAATAATTTAAAATTCTTAGAGAATCAGTCAATCATTAAACCATGCATGAAAATTGGGGGCTCCTAGAGCATTAACATTGAACTAGACCAATGAAAATGAAATTCATTCCTTAATTTTATTCCATATGGTATTTCATCACTACCAAGAACATCATTCTGAATCATAATCCATAGTGTATTTTATTAGTGTCATGATCCACCATCTAGAAACTAAGCCATATAGAATTCTACACATTCCCAGATCCTCATTCCAGAATCTTATTCACATATGTGTAAAATCCTGTACCCTAATATAAAATAAATCAATTTACATGCCTTGAATATTAGAATCCCCAATGAAAAGAGTTTACACAATATGATCCTCATAATTGAGGATATCCCATCCCTTATCATTGTCAACTAGATTTATCATAACCAAATACACATATATATATAATCATATGATCTTGGAATACTATCTATACTATAAAAAATTATGATTCTAAATAGTGTTTTAATTATGATTGGATATAATTTTTAATTGTCCACAACCAACATACAACATGTACATTCTATAATTTCATTTCATAAAAATTAATTATTCATTTAAAATATTAATTTCATTTACAATATTTTGGGTTTTAGATTATTCATCTCCTAAGAGAAAATTCCATTGTAATTTCATTAATACACTAAAATAGATGTGGTCACTTCTGTCTCATTAACTCATATGGATGCCACATCATTATATCACCATTGTTGTTACACCACAAATAACTGAGGATTTATTTTATACTATTTCATTGAAAGTTTTCACTATGATCTAATATTTTCAACAACATCTCCTTTTATGGAATGTTATTATCAAATTGTAAATCATCTAGAATCAGGACATGTGAGGTTTCGATTATATACAACCTCAATAAATATACTTCAAACACCTCATGTACTTGGGATAGGTAATTTTGGAGTGTTACTAGATCGGACACAACTCTGATACAATAAAGGATCTAAAAGTGGGGGATGTATCTTGGAATAATTCTTCTTTTATTCCCAGGATTCAAGACATTATTCTAATGTGATATATAAAGGAATACATTATCTCCCAACTCAAATTCAATGTCTCATCGATGATTGTCTACATAGATTTTTCTATTTACTTATTTGAGGATTTGAGATGTTAATGGATGGTTTTATCCTTATCTATAATATATTGGATATGATAGGTCCCATTAGCTTCAAATCTCCAACTTCTTCCCAACATAGTGGGTTCTAAGACCTGTTCCCATAAAGAGCCACATATGGTACCATTTGAATGCTAGAACTTGATTTTTATATGTGAAATATACTATGGGAATTTTTTTATACCAAAATACTTTGAAATTAATTTTAAATTATATTTTTATATTCGATATATTTAATATTTCTTTCAGAATGAACACACTATGAGGGTGATAAGTAGCGATGAAGTTTGGTTTTTTATCCAATGCTTTCAAAAGGTTTCACAAAAACCTAGAGATAAAACATTAATCTCAATCATATACAATAATTATTGGAACTCTATTAATCCATAACACATCCCTCATATATATATATATATATATATATATATATATCTCAAAAATTTAGTCAAGATAGAAATTATCTTTGATATCAATAAAATAATGACTTGGTATGGACATTTACTACCACCCAGATTGAATTATTTCCCTTAGTGGTCCTTGGGAGTCAAATAATGAAATATTTGGTTATGAGTTCCCATTTTCATATTGGTATGTGAAATTTTTGTATCGTACCATTAGTTTTTTTCCCATACTTGAATTATTGAAACACAATGAATCATGATACAAATTATTTAATCCCCCTCTTCATGTAATCCCACATGAAGATGTTTTTCAAATCCCTATACATCGTAGTGAATTATAGATGAATATAGAAAGATTATATAGGTGAATCATATAAAATTACCTTATTTAGTAATGTTTTTAGAGGGCACATATTTGGGTTTCAAACCATATAACTCTTTCATTACCAAATTTGATATCTATAATATTCTCTATATTTTTATGTAGAATTTCATCATCATTTTTAACCTTCATGTTCCACTTATGAATAAATGGTTGGGTAGTATTTTGAGAATGGTAGGATGAGTAGCATTATACTTTTCATATGTCCCCCAAATGTATGTCCCTGAATGTTGGATCTCATGTAATCATTTTCTTTTATTGGGTTACATGATCTATTCTACTCAGATTATATTCCTTTTCGGTCACCTTCTAATTATGAAAGGGGATTAAACAATATAATACTTGATCATTTCTAACCACCATCATTGGTGGATATTGATATTATATTATGTGTATATATACATAAAAATAATGTGATCTTTATATAATTCACACTTCTCACTATAAAGACAATTCCGTCAAATTGGCAGCATGGAGATCATAACATATAATTACTAATCTTGTGTTGGGTAGTTCTTATAAATGGTAGTTAAATAATAGGATGAATATGATATCAATTCCTCATATTTAATGAGTATGAAAACCAATAAATTTTCAAAACATCCCTATAGATCAAGAATAAATCTTTATTGGTGCATAATATGAGCATAGGTACAAGGATAAGACTGTTTTTCTTATTAATGAATCATTGTTTTCTTTCATCATTTGAGAAAAACATAACAACCTTCAGAGTTATCTTGGTTACATGGATTAAAAATTGTTAGATGTTTATCATATATTTTTTTAGTACCTAAATTATCAAGGGAAACCATATATTTCTATTAGAGAGGTTTTTTAGGAAATCCTTCTATGCCCTCTATTTTTGAAGGATCCAAAAATATCCTTTCACTAGAGATAACATGATGCATTGAAGTTACATTATCCATATAAAAATCACATTTCATATCATTTTTATACATATTTTATTTCATTATTGTCTTTAATAAAATATCATAATGCTCTTTCAGATCCTCCTTGGTTACAGAGTAGGTAAAAATATCTTCTATGAAGGCTACTATAAATTTGTTTCTACAATACCTAAAGACTCTATTAATTAGTACAATAATGATTATTGAATCATTAATGAGTCCAAATGGAATCACTGTGAAATCATAGTTTTTAAACCATATATGAAAATAAATCTTGGGGATGATATGATACTTTTCATTTATGTGATAATATTCCATATGAATATACACGTTAGTGAATAATCATGCTCAACAAAGATCATAAAACATGTCATAAATACATGACATATCATACATATTTTTCTCATTATTTTTTATAGTTTTTTTATAATCAATACGTATGTCCATTTAACAATCCTTTTAATTGATAAGTAAAACTATTAAATCCCATAGTGATAAAAATATAAATATAACCCCTTAAAATAGATTATCCTAATGTTTATTCTATATCTCCTAAAGTTCAATAACATATATTGTATAATAATTCATGGATATTTGATAAGGTCAGGGAATAAGATAGATCGGGAACTCGATCTCTCAGTTATGAGGATGACTAGGACATTATCTAGTATAGGCATTTGTGAATTACATTACAATGGAAATTTCATAAAGGATTAATGTTTCCTTACTCTCAATCATTTTATGTAGAAACAATATGCCATTAAGAAATAGTAATCACTCTTTAAATGATGATACTAATTGAGACTCATCATATTTCATTCTATTGTATATAATCAAAGGGAGATTTTAGATATTGACGGTGATTTCATTTTCCTATATATTTAAGTTCATTTTATACAATGATTGAAAATCCATTCCTATAATAACATAAAATTCTTTTAATGAGTGTATCATAATGTTTTATGGGAAATTAATCTCAAAAATATTTATAGGGGAGAAATTATAAACATAGAATACTATGGTTTCCCCATTTAATATTTTCATTAATCCCTCTACATCAATGTTTTCTAGTGTTGTTAGAATAGTTCTACCAAAATTTCATCATATGATGATATGTATAGAACCATAATCAAACAGAACACTTAAATTTCATTAATGGAGGATAAACACACATATCAGTATTTGATTATATTTTTACTCATTTAAATCATATATAATATATATAGGGAAAATAGTTTTCAAACTATTAAACATAAAAATAGTAAACTATGAATGTTAAAGGGATAACACATAAATTATATATAATCCAAAACTATAAATTTCATAATCTTAATATGTGTTATCATTTATGAATTTCTTAAAATAGAGTATTATTTGATAATTTATCCATATAATAATTATTTCATATGAGGTTTTTAATTTTAAAAAGAATATTCCTTGGGAGTCCCAAATTAGTTTTGTAACAAGGTTTATTTTTTATACAACACATAATGATCATGTTAGCTTCAATTTTATGTTTTTGGGGTTATTACCCCAATATAAGACGGTTCAATATCAACATAAAACTGTAGTATTGGGATAGTGGTTTATTTAATTAGAAACCACACATCATATACTTCACCAAAATTCAGAAATTTTTTCCTATTTTTTGTGTTATCCATATAGAATTTAGTAAATATTCCTTATTCTAATCACCATAAAAAATATCTAATAAAAAAATTGAAAATGAATATCATACATACACATTTTTCATGATTGTTTTCCTAATTATAAACATCATACCATACATGAAGATCATGAGGCATAATGTATTCAGTTATTTGGTAAATAGATTATGAACAAGAAATAGAAATACAAATTCATTTACCAGAAGTCCAAAAAATTTCATTAAATTTCTCATATCCACTAAAATAGATCATGATAAATTAGAGTTTTGTGAAAGAATGGTTTGAGATACAATCCAAAATAATTATTATATATAAAAAACATAATATATGAAATCATAAATGTTAGTTAAGGATAAAAACATAGACACCAAAACATTGTGTGATAAAGAAATAATATTTTTCAATATATATGGGATTTCTTGAGAAAAAACATTTCCATGTGTATTCAAGGGATATAACATTATAGTCTCACCCTTAACATATAATATCATGTAAGTTCATAATTGTGACACATATATCATATAACATAAGAAAAATTTGATACCCATTTAATATAAATATTTTTTAGATTGGTTTAAATACATGTAAATAAAGAATAAATGATGGATTTGTATATCTAGTTGAGTACCCATGAGTTTAAAGGTGGATGTGTATTCACTATATAAATTTAATTCATTGAAATACACATTATAATTTATATATCAATATGTGTACATAATGATTTATGGAAGGGATTAATGATAGTGAAATTTTTATATAATGAAATGGAAGTGTAATTAATATAATAGGGGTATTTAAAAAAAGTCCCAATGTGGGCACATGAAAATAAAATGGAATAATATAAAAAATGTTCAAGAATAAATATTAGAAATATAAGATCCATTACCTTGATATGTAACCTCTAATATATTTTTAGGAGATTCTTTATTGATTAATGGAACAATGGGAGTGACCGAGAGGAGTAGGGGAAGTGTAACTTCATTTTCAATGTGTTTTGGGTGAATATGAAAATGTGGTTGGATGGGTTTAAATATAATAATTTATGAAAATTCAATATTCATTTGGAAACATAAGTTTTGGAGTCTTTGTGAATAATTAATCGAAACCAAAAACCATCCCATTGTTATTCCCTAGGTTTCCAAAAAAATATGATTGTATTTCATTATTTTCTATGGATAATATGTTAACACCTTTAAATAATACCCTTGGTGATGTTGAAGTGTGTAATGTTTATAAATAATTTATTTTCAAACATTCTAATATAATATTAGTATTGGATGATAATTTATATTTATATAAATATAATAATATAATATCAAAAAACAATTTTTTATAAAGGGAAACATAATTTTTTCATGGATACCCATTATAGAATTTAATAGACTATTTTTTTTCATTTATGATGTGTTAATATATACTAATTAACTATAATGTATTTAATTTTTCAGAAACGATTGACTCCCTCTAAAAATTATGAAAAATTCATAGTTGGATAATTTCAATTTGATGATTTCAAAATTTATTTTTATTTTATTAAAAAACTAAACGTATTATTATTTATAAATTTAAATAAATAATTTTTATATACTGAAAAATACTGGTTTTTTTACTAAGATAGTTTTAATACCCCTATAAAATTTACATGTGACTATATAACTTTATATTATCATTTATAATTAATAAATATTATATTATAAAAATTATTTATGAAAATATAATTTAATTTAATATTTCATTAATTTATCAAAATTATTGTCTTGATTGAAACATTATAATTTCATGAAATTTAATTAATGTTTCATCATAACAAAACATAACCATCTTGAAAAACTATAACTTAACAATTATATTGTTAAAAAATCATAATTTTTATATAATTATAAATAAAAATATATATATTCACAATGATAGGGTAAATATATATACACAGTCATTACTCTAGTGAATACCCTAATTTTAAGGTTTGTGTTAGTGAGATTATTCTATAGATGATTGACAGACGTGGTTTCCACCGTGCTCTCAAAAATCATAAATGTCCCCTATAAACGGTTTTAGTCATGTTTTAGTTGTTGATTATCATATTAATATTCAACAATGGAAAATCCTAGTGATGTTATCTCCCTCACATGATCTAATAAATTGGATTCATAGTGTACAATATGACTAGCTGTGGCCATAACATCCCTTTTTTGTGTAAATTGGATTTATCATAACACTATAAATACACTAATCATATGATCAATATATTATAGTTATATAATCAACATTTTATGATGATTAATGGTCTATTAAATTATATATTATATAAAATATAATGAAAAAATGTAAAATTAGTGCAATTTATTTATTTAATATAATTTATCAATAAGTAATTTACTAATAAAAAGGGGGATTTCATTTTTTAATGTCATTTTCCTTAAATTATGAGTTTCATGTTTTTCATATGTTCAATTTCATATATGATTTTTTTTTTATTAATTACTGAGATTTTACAGCAAGAAATCATATTTTGGGAGGAATGTTTTTGGATTTAGGTATATGTCACCCTCAGGATAAACAAGATGTACTGTATGAGGAGGAATTATCTTTCAATCATATTAATAGTATCGATATCCGTTACAGTTTATATGATGTCTGATGATTATGAAAATTTGATATGGGCTTCTCATATTTTTGTCTAGGTTACAGAAATTATATAAATATATTTTTAAAAAAGAACAACCATTCACATATAGCAAGGATGTGGGGATTGAACCCACAATTTAAGGGAAACATGGGTGAAACACGTACCACTATCCTAAATTATTTAATAGTTAGTTTGATATTGTTTTACATAAAATTTGGAAAGATTAATATTGTATTCATTTTTGGAATATTTGTTTTATCATATAGATAAAAATGTGATTGAAAATTGATTTCTGGCTTAGGTGATTAATTAAATTTTCAAATATGATCACTATAATATTTGGTGAACATTATATGAATGAGGAAAATATATTATTTTGGGATTTTATTTAAAGAATAATAGTATAATTATATCTAAATAATATATTATTTTAATTTTTTCAATGGTTTTTCATGTTATTAATTTAAATAACAAACATATATTTATGATTATATGAGTAGGTAAAATGAATTTTAAGTATATACTCTATGATTAAATATTTCTAATTGGATAAAAATTTTATGATGTGGGAATTTGGCAATGATGTTTTTTAAATAATAAAATTGAGTGGAGGAAATTTATTAATTGGGGATAATGTAACACCATAATATATTAAAATGAATACTATGATTGATAGCATATATGACACACAACACTGAGCCTAAATAAAACATAAAATATTTTTATTTGAATATTATGGTTTTAACATTGCCATTAAATTATTGGACTGAATATAATTATTTTTTTTATGAATTATTTAATAAATTTCTACTCAAAATAAATGTATCAATAAATTCTTACTAAATATGCAATGAATTTTTAGAAAACTAATTTTATTCTTCAACAATTTATTTTGTTCAAAAAATATATTTATTTTTTATAAAATATAATTTCTCAAAAACATTAAAATTTTATTTTACAAATAGGATATAATCTATTATATAATCATGTGATAAATATCATGGACTTATTTTTGAAATTTTATAAAATTATTTACTTTCTAATGAATATTGAAAAATATTTAGTTTTTGAAAAATGTATTTTTTTTTTCAAAAATTCACAAAATGTGTTTTGATCGAAAATGGGATAATGTAAAAAAAGTTATATTTTATTATGAATAATAAAATTACATTAAATATAATAAATTTTATGATTGAATTTTGTACAAAAATATTTCCATACATAAAATGGAAATTTTCCATAATACTGTCTATCATTACATTTTATGTTATAATATTAAATTAAATTCCTCCACAGCTTTGAATTGAATCATTAAAATGGATTCCATATTTTAAATCATCATGGGTAAATTTTATTAATATTTTCTTTTTATTTTTAGTCATTATAAACAGTAACCATAAAAAATTATTACGAGTTTAGTAAGTATATATCAGGTAAATAATGTTAAATATAATATGATAGGGACCAAAAAATAAACTAACACATTCTTAAATTTCATTAGAGGAGTCTATTTCATATATAATCATCCTAAATTCCTATATATGTCCATTTATTTCCATTTGTATTTTTTTTAATTTTATGACAATAATGTAAGAGATAAAGTAAAAAATGTCAATTTCAAGGTTTTAAATTCTAAAATATCCATTAACATGTGTAAATAAATATTTTCTTTAATTATAACTATTTATTTAAAATATAAATTTATTTAGTCATCTTAGTAATTTTTATTATTTTTTATGAAATAAATACCATAAATGCTTACTCACCACTGACAAAACATTTATTCAAATAATAGAAAAATAATTTAATGATTTTAAAGATGATAAAATAAACATATTTTGAATTAATTATATTTCTATTAGAAATTTTTATATAATATCACTTATAAGATATGTTTTAATTTAGTAAATTTTACTTCCATTAAATTTATATTTTTCCAATGTGCAATTACATAAATAATTAAAAATTGTCATTATAGATATATTGTAATAAATAATGATATATATGGTGTTCTAAAAATAAAAAATCTTATCTTTCATAAAATTATTGAAATATAGAAGAATATGTGACCTATTATCCATTTCACATCAACGGTTTTTTTATAGTAACTGTCTAAAACCCTTAATGTGTACAAAAAAATATTAACTTCATAATTTTAAAAATGGATAATAGGGGGTAAACCTAAATGTAAGGGTAAAAAAATTGTCTAAACTCATCCAAATTTAATTATATGTTAGTATTTTTACCCCACATGAAAACATCTTCAAATTATAACCCATTTGTGCCTTTTTCGAGAATATTTTTTCACTATCTTAATATTTTATGTAATTCAAATAGTTCACCTCCCATATCTTATAAATTGGTACATCCACATTAATTTTTTAAACACTTCAATAGTCTTTTATTTCATAGTTTCTGGACTAAAATATATTTTTAAAATGACTCAATGTATTCTATATTATTTGTTTTAGGTATTATACAATGTTTTGAGAGATTCAGGTGTATGTCAACAGAGAATGACTGAAGTAGAGGAAGAAAATAGACTGCTGTGATGAGTCATTCTCGTGGTAAAGTCCACTTTACATTAATCCCCATGACATAAATGATTAAATTGTCTATTTTTAGGATTTTATCTAATATTTAATTTTTTTAATTATTTAAATACAGTTTTTATATAGATATAATTGAAATATAAATAATATTTTATATATCCCATGACATTATTTCAATGGTTTTCAAAAGTAATGTTCTTACATATTTGATATGGAATATTTTTAATGTAATTATAAAATAAAAAATTTATATTTTAACGTAAATGGGGTAAATGGTTTTCCCCACTTTTAAAACCATTTTTTATGCTTTCATTCTACTATAAGAATCCATTGTATCCTATAATAAAACCCTCATATACTTTGTTCATACTATTTCCTAAAAGGATTTCGAAAGGAATGAAATGTTTGGTATTTGTAAATATTTTTATTATGGATGTAATGGATATCTCTGAAACACATCTTTTCTTTAGGTAACGATCAATCAACCTCAAACTATATTTGCCTATATAATTACTATTATTTAGTGTTTCTAAATTATATATATGTATCTCATATATATAACTTTTAAATTCCACCTTCATTTGATGGTGTAATTCATAACTTATGTAATTTTCACAAATTTTATACTTTATTTTATTAAAAAAACTTTTGATAATAGAGAATATTTTGGAACCAATTTCATACCAGGGAGAATTCTTATGGTTATGCCTTATGATTTATTTATATTTTGGGAAACATAATCATAAAAATTTTATGATGGGTGTTCCAAGATAGCACTCAAATTAATTAGGAAAATCCTTCATCTTGTTAGACGTTATGAACAGGATTTGGTAGAAATCCAACTATACTATGAGACTCTACCTACCATGTGATATTTATTTGGTATCCATCCTTTACTTATTCGTCCATTATGTTTTTTTCTTCTACATTTCCATCATTACCATGATCGTATGACCCGACGTTCATTATGTTATACTCCCATGTGATGGTTAATTAGATTATGTTTAAAAGAATGTATATTCTAATTTATAAGGGATATATTTTTTGGAAAATTATTCATCTATTTTCCATAATTTGAAAGGAACCATTATGAGTTAGAGTTTTTATTTATGATTTCTTATTAAATGTTTTATGAAAATATATTTGCATAAAATTTGATTTCTTGGATAATATTTTTTTTCCATATAATAATTTTTAAAATTAAAAATATTGAATAATTATTCAGGAAAAAAATATATTATATATTATTTATAAGCCACTTAATAACATTTTTTGTCACATCCCATATTTTATGTTCTTTTTCACATATTTTTAAGGCTGAGTTGGGAAATTTATGTTATCATGATAAAATTTTCAAACATTATTTATATGATAAAAACATGTTTTACATAAAATATGTTTCTTCAGAGAAATGTTATTTAAATATTTCATAGTAGTGATTTCATAGTTAATTATATAATGGTGATGTCATGATCCTATATTGTTATAAAAAATAAAAATTCTCAAATGTATAAAATTGAAATCTAATATTATCGAAGGTTAAATATAATGTGATAAGGGGGGAAATATAAAAAAACATTATCATGTTTAATTAGATTAAAATAGTTCAATTCATCCACTTATTACCAATTATTTTTATCTTTTGGAATCATTTTAGTGAAAATAAATTTATATCTATTTATTAAATTATGTAATCCCATGTGTTCTGCGATCCTCTCCAATAAAATTTCACACATTCTATGTTTTTATTACACCTCATTACGCCATCAAGCTCAATCAAACCCTAGAAAAATTATTTATCATTTTCCTTTGAAATATACTATATGTTTCAGTCATATTAAAATGACATTCTTTGTATCCTTATAATGGTTTCTAAAGAGGTCTCCCAAATAACTAGAGGTTAGTGTGACTTCATAGAAATTTAGACATGAGGTAAGGGATTTATGTTTCAAACTCAATTTAATGATCATTTATTATGAATGAATTTTCATTATAGAATATTATATGATCAATTCATAATAAATCCATTTCATTTTATTCTCTTATATTTATTTCTTGTTAATACATTACTTATTTTCATTTTCCTAATTCAATTCTCATGATAAAAAAGATGTTTTTTAAAAAATACGTCATATCTCTCTTTTATCTAAAATAATTTTACATATCTATCTAAATTTTATAAAATTGATAATTATATTATTATATGAATGATTAAATTCATTTTTTTCCATAAATTAGTTTTAATAAATGGCTTCTAAAAAATATTCTAATAATTTTGAGAATAAATTACTTTATATATTATAAAAAATTTGAAAGCAATCATAATTTTAATGTACATGGAATGAAAATAATTTCCCAACTTCAGGAATGAATGGTGATTTGATATATTGATTACATATTTCAAATGTCATTTAAAAACAATTTCCTTAATATTGGATAAATTCTAAAATTTTCATTATTTATTAAAAAATGAAAAATGAATTTTCCTCCAAAACATGTTTAATTTGGGATTTAGAGGTATTTTAACATATTCTAAAATCATTATATGTTACTTATGATTCAGAATAGATATAAATTTCTGATATAAACATTATTATTTATTTGGGTATTTTATAATTTTGATGATGAAATTTTTACAAAACCCATTTTATTTTACATCAGTAAAGTTGTAATGGAATGTTAAATGGATTCATATTCAGGGGGAGTATATATGAATATATTGTGATATAGGATATTTGTGTCCATTATTTCTATCCGTTGCATTAGGTAATGATGAAAAGGTACTGAGAAAAATATGTTTTATCTAAACATGATGTCACGTTAACAATTTTATGCATGGACATGGTTTTCATGCTCATAAGATTATTCAATGATCTATTTTGAAAATACATAAGATTATGTGTTGTCATAGTTTTCAAGTTTGAAAGATTATGAGTGGTCCTAGTTATATGTCCATAAGTTTATTCAACATTCTGATTTCATGTCCACCAATTAATGAGTGACCCTATTTCTATTTATACTAATTTTCAATGATATAATCTTGTTATTCATGACCCGTTAATATATATACTATTCTATCCCATTTCCCATGATTAATTATTGACGATTCTAAACTCTTAGGATTATTTTTTATTTTAATGATATTTTTTTGTGACATGAATCATTTTTATGATCAATAAAAGGTTACAAATGTATGATTATAGTCATATTCATGGAAAAATAACCATATGTGTATCATATAATTTCATATTATCATTGACTAGTATCTAATATGTTTACACTCACTATGAATTTTAGATCACTATATTAGTTGTTTTTCCTTCCCCAAGTCATGAAGAAATATTTTAGGTGGGGTATAACTATGAAGTGTCCAATGAGGGAAATGTTAAATATATTTTATGAAATAATAGTACTTTATATATACTCTTTAAAGACACTAATCCTTTATAGTTTTGGAATTAATCATAATGTTATGTTTTCTTTATTCACCTAAAATCATGTAATATTTATGTATCAATAGTGTGGGACTTCATAGAATAATGAAACAATTTTTTTATTTTTTGAGGTTTGACTTGTATTTTTTTATATTCATTCATTCATAGTTTTTGGTTTTATAATAAGGTATAAATGAGTTTTTATTTAATATAGTTCAAGATAATTATATACCTATGAGGAAAACTATAAATCTCATGATCTAGAACATGTTTTTATGGAAACTTCCTTGTAATTATGGTAGAATAGTATTCTAGATTATTTATTTATAGTCATTACATATAATAAATGATTTTGTTACATAGTTTCATAAACAGACATAATCATCTGATAAATTATATGACTTGAGTTTCATAAGACAACTAAATTTATGATCACATATAACATTAGAATAGGTAATGTGGTGGAGTATGAGCTATGTGAAATTCCACTTCTTTATTTTTGTCCATGTAATAGTTAGGAATAGAATATGATAAATTGGTTAAAATATTTAAATTTTATATAATTCAAATTTTTTAATCAATGTTTCTTATATAATATGAAATTATATTCTTCATTATTAGAGTGACTAATTTATATTCATTAAGGTTTCAATAATATTGATGTGTGGTGAGATAGTTGTTTTCATTATTATGAAAATATGTGTTGATAAAAATGAATATCAAATCATATCATTTCCAAATGGAGGATTATTATTCAAAATGACGTGCATGAGTATGTTATATGTGAATTTCAAAGAAAACCAATGGCTATGTACACTAATTTGGTAATTATAAACAATTAATTAAAGAATAATATTTATTATCGAAAATAAAATTGTTGTTTGGATTACTTTGATGATAGATATCATTTAAATTGGAAGGTGATGGTATAGAATAAGGATTCAGTAAGGTATTCAAAATCATTTATTTATTATCAGTATAACTAGAATAATATATCCATTGAATCCTCGATATATTTATCTCTTACGTTTTAGAGGTTATATAACTATATGAGTTGTGGTAGATAGGTTGAAGAAGCTAGAAAATTTCACCATATAAAGTAGTGAGGTCTTGTGGGTTCCATCAAAAGTTATACATATTGGATGTTGAAAATTTGTATGGAGATCATCAACTAATTTTGAATTTTTATGATGATTTTTTTATAATTTTGATGTAGATTTGTTTCAAAAATTATTTTAGTACTCCGAATTTACTCTGAAAGTAATTTTATCCAATGAATATAGTGAAATACCCATAGTTATGAATATATGTTAAAACCGTAATTTTTGATGTTAGTGGATCATGAGACAAAAAACAACCATTGAAAAATTTATCTTATTACATAAAATATAATTCTTTTCTTGTAATGCCTGTATAATAGTAGTTTTAAAGGAATCCATTCCATTGACTAGTATTTTTCAATGGATATTAGGAAGCTAGATATAACTAGAGTTAGATTAATAATGATTATGATGGATTGGGTGTGTCTAGTTAAGTTTTATATGAGGATGATTCAATGTATGAATAGTTACTATAAAAATGGACCAATATAACATTATGGATCATGGTTGGGGAATATATATACATGGGTGATTCTATAAAGTGGGGACAATATTGGTTTGGTTGTTTCAGTAATCAATCATCTTTAGATATTATTAATTTTTTGGTATTTTAGAGGATTTCATAGGTATCATGTAATTATATTTTACCTATTTAGTCGAAGAAGATGCATGATTCAGTTCACATATCTTATTTTTAGAATTATATTTAGGATTAACCCCATATGATCAACATGTGTCAAATAGTTATTTTAGATGGAATGATGTCTGATGACTATCGAAATAAATTTGAGGTCCATAGTTTTGGAAATAAAAAATCATTATATTAATTAAAGTACGATTATTGAATGTTTATATAGAGGAATTTTAGTAGAACAGAGAGATCATGTTAGGATGTAGTACCCCATGTTGTTTTTTCTATTTAAACATTTCCCTTCAATTTTAAAAAATTTATTCATTTATGAATTAAATGACAATGGAACTTCATATTATTTACATTGACCATATTTCATTATTTTATGTTTATGGTTATGGTTTTTTCTGATTCATTACCTTAGAAAAATGATATTGTAATTGTGATCTTAAATTTTTTCCAATTTTTAATTGCGAGAGGTCTCTCACTATTACAATAGTGATAATGGAATCTTGGTTTATAATAGACGATGGGAGGTCATACAAACCAAAAATGGATATTATTACCTTGTTGGGGACTCCCTTATACATTTAAGACTTGTTGATGAACCACACCCCATCACAATCCATGTTTAAATTGTTTAATTAGATATCTTAATACCTTAGTTAGAAAATGAAACAATACATTAATGGATGAGTGTGTTCGGAACATTAGACACTACCTATTATTTATCTTGTAAAAATATGTGGGAATATTATAATTACCAAATATAAAATGGTGTGTTTTATTTTTTATTCCATGTAGGTTATATCACACTATATGTTATACACAAATAGATATGATATAATGGTTTAATGTATGTTGAGGAACCACAAAATTTAATGTCCACTGTGGATACTCACAATTTTCAGTCTAGTGGGGATTCATATAATTTAGAGAGCAGTGGGGAAACTCCTGTTATTTAGTCCAGTGGGTACACTCTCAATTTATTGTCAAGTGGAAAGAATGGATTTATATTCTAATGGGAAGACATTAAGGAATAAAGGCTCATATGTAAGTATTATGGGGGGTTAGGGTTCTCATATAATGTGGTAAACTAATTGGTCCCACTACCTATCACTAGAGATGTGACGAAAATATTGTATGGATTCATCCTCTTGGAGGAATCCTATATATGATGTGTATAATTGAATCAATATCTCATGTAGATAAATTTACATAGTTTATGTTAATATTAAAGGAGAGGTTATTACAGTTGAACATCATATAGTAAGTATTTTTCTCTCATAAATGGAAGAAAATATTTTATTGAGTATGTATTACTCATGGGTAACCTAGGAAAAATATTTACATTTGAAGGTATATATTCATACAACCTATAAAGAGAAATGAAATTTTAGGGATAATAAATAAATTATTCAATATCTTATGTATGGGTACATGAGGTTGAAATTTTCATCTTCAGTCTTGTAGGGGGGTTTCCATGAATAAGCCTATTTTAGAAAAATAGATTCTCATTTTTCCATCACCATTATAGTATTTATTCTCCATGAATGGGTGAATCAAAATTTTTTATATAGTATAATCACCAAAAAACATTTGTTGTGAGAGAAACCTATATTTACATATGAAAGATGATTTGTGGGAAGATTTACCCTCAAGGAAGGGGTGTTCTGTTTTCTCTTCACAAGATTATTCTAATGCATTTATGGGGTTAAATGAAATAATTCTAATAAATGTTTTCACATTTTTGTACCAATTTTGATCATTGATATCAAAGTTAAATGAGGACTAGATGAAATGGTTCCATGAGGGGAGATGATTTAGCATTCCAATATTCAAAGAAAGGTCCTAAAAAGGGTGATTTGTGGGGTATTAAAAAGCATTTGACTTGTTTAAGTGTATTAGATTGTTTGTCACCAAAAGTTGGATTTCACACTCATTACAATATATCATTCCTTGATAACATAATAAACACTTTTCAAAACCTAGGTATTTCATGATAATCATCTCTTGAAATTATAACTATTCTAATATATTCGTATCTTATCCTTGAACCATCATGAATTTGGTTTAAAACATTGATAATTATATATCAAGTGTGTATTTTATTGTATTTTAATGTATTCATTCTTAAATTTAAATGATTATTCCATGTAATTTATGTAAAATTTCAATTTTTTGGGTTTTATGGAAGGATATAATGAATATTTGGAAAAGTGATGAAAATAAGAAAATATTAGAGAAATAAGTCACTTCATGTGATGAGAAAACTGTATCAGTGTGACACTATATTTTTGAGGATACAATGAAGTTGTAATATATTGGATGGTTGATTAAAGATAGTTTATTTCATTTACACGTCATGGAATCATTTAAAGAAGCAGTCTATCATGGAAAGTAATGACAATATTACATGCTATTAAGAACAATAATTTATAATGTGAACACATTACAAGATGTGAGTTTATTCGAGTTATGTTTTTTCTTTATATACAAAATAATTAAATTTTCCTATAAATTCAAAACATACACATTGTGTAAATACATTACATGTTTCACAAATTCAAGAAAAGGGATTTAAATGTAAAAAATCTATATATCTACAATTTTAACAAAATATATGACATAGGAAATACCATGGACTAACCTATGGAAAAAATCATTATGATATTAATTCACACCAAAGCCTATATATAGCCTATAATATTATGGTTAGGCTACTACTACTATGGGAATACTGATCCGGAGACCAAATCATTAAGCAAGAAGCAGCGAGGCCCTTTCTTATTTCATTATCCCTTTTCATTATTCTTTTATTTTATTGTAGCCTTCCCTATTATTATCTTGTCACTAGGATGATTGGGTAAACCTTCCATGTTCTACAGTATTGTAATTAATGGGGTATGGTTCCATTTTATTAATTTATTTTATTCATGTGTTTTGATTGATGTCATTTACTCTTCATCTTCCAATCCATATATTTAACTTTTATCTTGAGTATTGATAAATGATTTAGAAAGGATCTTTTAAAGTGCACAACGGACAGCCCTAAAGAATGAATTTCCACTATTTTCTTTAAGGAAAATATATAATAAACTTTGTATCAAGACAAACCCAATTCAATGAAATAATAACATATCATACTAATATAAATATGTTCTTAACATGTTGATGAGGTAATTATATGACCATTTGATCTTCCTATAATCAACTATGGCACCAATCATGAATTACTCAACCTATAATATTAAATAAAATTTCACCTAAAGCAATAAAGGATAAAATCTTGACATGATTTCAAAATATTTTTAGAAACTAAACCAATCTACGAGGCTTATTTCTCTTCATTCTCTTTATAAAAATCAATTCAAATAGTCTTTTATGAACTCATTCTTAAAATTATTAAAATTGAATATTTTTAAAACATAATAAAACTAATTTCACTATCTCTAAGGATTGATCTCGACCTGTTGTATTACTATTTTAAAATTAATTTTGTATAATTTATGAGTTTTTAAAAAATTTAATTCAGTATAGATTCATAGGGGATGATCAACGCTCTAATGGCATGTAAAACATCAACCACCCACCATCATAATTTTATTTTAATTTTATTGACCAATTTGAAGAATATTATAAGGTAAATAAATAATTTATAATCAATATTAACAAATAATGTTTTATGTAATTATGTCTCCTATACTATTTATAAATATCGGTGGTGACCTTATCTAGGTCCAAAAACTATTGAAAAATATGATTGATTCCATAATATTCATTAAATTCAATAATTTATTTGAAAATACTATAATAATACTTTCTTTACATCACCTAATATCACTTTATGTGAACACATATTCATATGGAACATTGTTACATGTAAATTCCCTTAAAATGTTTTAGTTTTAGTAAATGGTAATAATTTAGTGTGAAAATATTTAGGGAATTATCACAAGATTTATGAATATACCATAAGAATTTTTAATCCATTACTTCTGTAACCTCAATTAGGGGGGAAATGGTAGTGAAACCTAGAGATAAGCACAGTGAGATGAATAAAATATATAAGCAAGGGTTATATAATTTTTCATTCATCACATAGAGAATTGAATGGTGTACCAAAGGTTTTTTCATTAGGAATTTTAGCTATTATATGACATTTAAATCCATAAATAAAACATTTAAACCCTAGTCTACTAGTTATATATCTCATCAACATATATATCAATTAATATATATACCACCACACTCATTGTGATCATCCATAATGTTTCTCTTTTTATACCCTACACCATCCCATTCTTACAAAAATGGACGAGGAACCCATTTCAATTCCCTCACAACTAAAATACACAACCATTTTTAAATATAGCATCACAAATATAATATTATTAATTTCAATGTAATGGTGTATGTATATAGGAGGAATGTTCTATTGAAATTAGGTTTGGGGATTTTGGGTATAGTCATATTGTGCTGAATTTGGAGAAAACCCCCATTCTATTGAGAAATAACTAGACATTGTAGTCATCATAATTTTTACATATCATTATATGTACCTACTTATAGAGAATTTATTTTGATAGTCCTGAAAAAACACCTTACACACGGAGAAAATGGAAATCTTTAATGATCTATTAGACGCCCAAAAGATTAAAAATATCTTGATCCTTAATAGGATGTATAAATAATTCCAATTAGAATAAAAATTGTTGCTCAAAAAAGAAAATCCCTACAAGAATTATTATCAATGTATTACTTTTGAAATTAATTGTGTAATATTGATGGAAGCACTATAAACTCAGTAAAATAACATTCACAACATTATTAATGATGTTTGAGAATATGCTGAATGTGAAAATGGTGAGCTGATTAAGCAGTTCTAATGATTATATTTCTTGAAGAGATTAAAATCATATTGGTTTAACAACACATAGTCATAGAAAAACATTATTCTTATATATTAATTAGAGTATTTACTTGAACCTATGGGTAATATTATTCCTGTAAAAATTATTTAATCAGTGGTTATTAATGTTCAAGGATTCCCAAAATGGGGATAAGACAGAAAATTCATGGTGGTAGTGTAGAAAGGACATTAGAATAACCCAAACCTTTCTATTACTAGGAATAATGACACTTTAATTTATTGGGGCTTTTGAATTTGAGGGAAGAATAGTTGGGTATCTCAATTACCATCTAGTATCTATATGTATGTTATACTTCACATTTCTGGAGGTATGTAGTTTCAAAATATGTCATCCACTGAAATAAATAAAAAATAAATACCCAACTTAATAATATCCAAATATACCAACATGGGGTATGAATAGTCCATATGACTTTCATCATGGGGTCCCATGAATGATTTTTCTTCTCCCTGTACAATTATATGGATGGTTTAACAACTAATAATGATTGTAAATCTTAAAATGATAAGTAATAAATGGTGGAAATTATGAGAATCATGTTGTTACAAAGCATCAAAGAATTGATAAAATAGTCAAAATACACCGTGTTCATTTCTTTATAATATAATATCAACTTACAATTGTTAATTCCTTGAGTTTACACCATATTTCACCATGAGAAAAAATCAATTGATCATAAAACGAATCTAGTTTATTCTGTCTCACCTGAACAATGATGATTAGTTGAAACTTCTAGTGAGAGATTCCTAAACCACGCATCATATGAAATGTTCCAAAGTATGGATAGTGGAAGAGACTACATTGGAGATATAAATATGTTTTGTGAAGAAAATAAATGACTATAAATATCATGATGATCATAGAAGAAGTAAATAACTATGGTGGTGCAAATTAATGAGAATAAAAGAGCTTACACACCTCTTCGTGGTGCTTTTTCAAGGGATGGATCATCTTATTGTGATTTTGTACCTATAAATAGTTCATATAATTAGGTTGAGGACACTAAGGCCTGTGAGGATACTCCACTGATGTCTTTTGGAAGGTATGTGAGGTTAATCCATAAAACAAAGAGGGTTGCAAAATTTCCATGAGACTATAAATTATTAGATGATATATGGATATACTAGATATATAAGATGATATGGGGTAGTCTCTAAAAGATTGAGGTATACTTATCACAAACATGGTTCATCATAGATTGATTCATAGTCTCTTAGGGGAATCTGTGGCCAATATCAATGAGCTGAACATGATGGTTTACACATATATCCACTATGGTGTATTCATCAATTGAGTAGTGGTCATGTTCAGAAAGAATATATTGGAAGGAATAAAGCCATTTCGGATGGTCATAGATATAGGAAATAGGTATTTGGATTAAAATAATTCAAGGGAATGATATATGGAATGATTAGAAACATCTAGTGTTAGAATCTAGACATTTTCCACTATGGAATCATGAGAGATCTCCCAAAATGAAGTGATTATAAAAAAAACTTTAATTCCATGTTTGTAACTACAAAAACACTAAATCCCCCACCCCCATTAATAAAAAAATCATTCATAGAAAAATCATAATGACATCCCCTTCTCGAAGGAATATGAGATTGCGTGAAACACCCATGTGGTCAGTAGGTATGGAATGTTCTATAGATTCGATGGTGTTTCCCATGCTCTATGGGGTGTTTTATCCTTTATCTTTTCCAAAAATACCACCAACCAAATATGATTAGATTACATAGTATACAATGACACTAAATATCCATAAATATAAAAAAGTACTAAAAAATTACAATTCTATTCTTTCATATAAATTAATGAGAGTAACATATAAAATTGTTCTTGAATCATCCATTTCAGTTTCATCACATTGAGCTACAAAATATCTAACAATGAATTCATAGTTTCTCATTAGTTTTGAGGTTTACTCCATCATTAAAAAAATCTCCAATACCACCAAATTATATTTATATCTAATATTGTGACCATAATAGTCCAGGTAGTGGAGTCATATGGTTTATAGTACATTTACAACATAATAGAAATCAAAATTGATGAAAAATATGATCTCATCATTTTTCCTATGGAGGTTAATGCTTCAATACTAGTAGTTCATAGTATTATTATTATATTTTCAATGATTAATGTTATATTCATATAAAATATCTTAATAAAAATGAATATAAACAAAATACTCGAATTTCACAAGAGTTTGTAGCCATCCATGACTTTAATGTGAGGCTATAAGAGAAACAAATTGAGGACTGTGCATTATCTTTGGAGGATGATGTATAGACCACTCGATAAGGAGATAATGAGCAGAAAGAACATTAGATCCTATTAACTCAAATGTGTTAGAAATTTTGTTGGGATTTATGAAATGGGGGACACTAGGGTGTTGTCGCAAATGGCGATAGGTAATGAAACAAGCTTTGTTCCCACACAAGAGTTTCACAAATCCAGCACCGCAGGTAAACTACTGAAAACATCCATTAAAACAAGGGAGTGATTGACATGTATCAGTTCTTGAAAATAATTCTTTGGAAAATAAAATAATTGCCTTAACAAGATAACTATACTAACTAGTAACTACTAAAGAACTCCCATAATATCTGGTTGCAAAAATCATTGAGTTTAAAATGGCATGTGAATAAGTAGATTAATATGGATTAGATGAGGTTTCATATATACATGTTGTCTGATGAAGGTAATGTTATAAATTCTATGTCTTTATCCCCAAAACACCACTAGATAAAATGGGTGTCTTGATTGGAATCCATTATTCACTTTATGATAAACATATATTCCTACATGGTCGATTAAAAAAACCTCCATGATCTGATCTATAAATTATAATTCTATTACAAGTGGATAAAGTATAAGTTATTTGAATATATTAGGGAAAAGTATATAGCCCATATTTTGAGTCATTGTAGCCTATTAAATAAAAAAATTCATCTGGTTGATTATTATTGTTAATATATGTCCCCATTTACTATGGGAATAGAAAACCAAACATTTGATAAACAAATATGTAGACTTTGGAAATTGTACTCACATAATTAACAGATTAGGTAGTGGAGTACATGGCTTTGAATGAAATATTCTATATTCAGGTATAATGTGTGCACCCCCAAGTGGAGGCTAAGAGGTATTTGCTAGTAGGGATACAAGAGGCCACAAAATTATACTTTAAATTATTGGTTGATCATAAGTAATAAGTTAATAGTTCACTTGCATATCCATATTTATTCTAAAAGATTTACTAATGCCTATGGATGGTACAATTTCATTTGTAATGTAATTAAATTTAAATTTTTTGACATTACTATTTCATAATTCAATACAATTCAATCATGGTAATAATTTTTTTTCAATATTTATAAATACCATATGATTATTGATCAGTGGGAGAAGTATCATGTAATAGATGATCAATGGTATTATATTAAAGCACATGATAGAATTTGATGAATTCAGGTTTTATTATTTCACTTAATGCTCCCATATTAATCGTAGAATTATGTTAAATTTGAATTTAATTTTTTTAATTCTCTTTATAATATACAGTGTTGGATGGTGGGTGTGGGTCATCAAGCATTATAGAATGCCACTTGCACATATGGGTAGTGGGGGAGGGGTTAATTTTTGTTTTATGTAGTATGAAAAGAGGTAGGTGGAGACAAACAATAGGAATATGATTACTGGATAAATTCATAAAATTTTATTTGTTATAGTAAATTTTTTGATACTATGGAATGACGTTGAGTATGACTAGTTAACATGTTTGGAAGTAAACTTTCATTATTTTTATATTGAGGATGTTTCTTCTAAGACATTTACCTCAATGGGTATTATTTTTTCATGACTAGGGATAATGTTCCATCGCCAAAATCAAAGTGTGGTACGTTTCGAAACAAAATATTATCTTACTAATTAGAACACATAGAATAAAACTTGTCTTAATGATGGAAATAATGACTCTTGAAAATATTTCATGAACATCAGGGTAAAAATGAAACACCTTGAAATTTTGGAGTTTGGATATTGTATTTGATAGTTTATTTATACAGAAACACAAAGCGTAGCTGGAATATAACACCCTATGAACTTCTGATAATTTATTTCAAATAAATTCAAAATTTTTTTTAGATTTCGTTACACGCAACAGTTGGTTCATTTTGGGTTACACAAAACCCTGAGTTTATCTTCTGTTACACAAGAGACTATTTTTTAATGAATAATAATATAATATAAAATATCATTAATTTACATTATTTTTATAACCTTCAAATTATTATTGTTTATTAATAGTAATAACTACATTATTAAAATTATTTTTATTCTATTAATTATAAATAAAATACGAATAATTTAGATGAATAAAAAAATTATTTTAAAAACAAATAATTCATTATAATAAAATATAATCAATCATTGGGGAACTTATTTAAAATTAATTTGGTCCATATTAAGAAATTAATTTGAAAAAGATAAGCATAATTGTTTTCCCTTATCGGTGTACCTATGTGGTTACTCATTTGAGGGAGCTCATGGGAGGTCTTATGAATATGTCTCCCTAAGTACTGGTAGGTGTAATAGTATGTTTGATTCTTTGTAACACACCTCCCCCAAAATAATTTAATAAATAAAATTATGTTTTCTAACAAAAATATAAAAACTATCTTAGGGTGAATGTTTTTTATTTTTCTGATATGTTTTATTTTATTGATGAACAGTGAAAATACTACATTTTAATTGAAAAATTCCACTTCATTTATATAATTTATAATAATAAATTAAAATTATAATTAGTTTTAAACTAAAATTAGTTCAATTTTATGTCATTTAATACAATTTTGGTTATTGGTATCATTTTCATATTTACAGTTTTAATAAAAAAGTTGTATACTTTTGAACAATATCACATTGAAACCCCACTATCTCATCTTATCAGTATAATAAATTTTAAATTAAATTCTACCACTATTTTGAGTTGATTTTTGAAAATATTATTTCATATTTATGATCATGATAATTTATATAATCAAATAAGTTAAAATATATTTTGACAATAATTATTTCGTTATTTTTTTTATGATTAATTACAATGACGATGGTTAAAATAATTATTTTTCCATTACATGAATTTGTATTAAAATTATTTTCACTCACACCTTTTATTTTTTTATAATAAATTGGATTTAATATTCCAAATAATTAGTTATAAAATATTATAAATATAAAATTTCCATTTTAATATTAGATAAAAAACATCCTTGGAATATAAAAAATAGAATTCACTCTTCTAAAAAACTAAAATGGTAAAATTGAGTAAACATGATGGTGAATGAAAAAAATTATAGAATTTTTTTTTTCATGTTTTTTGAATATATTTATACACTAAATAAAACCTCCTACATTTTGAAGCAATATTAGTGGAACATGATGTATGAGAGACTTCCAAATACTGAATAATTTTGGTTATTTACAAAAATGAAGCTCATCCAAAAATAAAAATGGGAACTCACTCTGCCACCATATAGAAATCATAAAAACAAATTTTATATTCAAATTCATGTAAAAAACATCCCTAATACCCTGATATCATCCTAAAATATTTTTTGGGAGTAAATCCAATCTTGGATGGATTTAGTTCCAACCTAAAGAGGATACCCAATGAAGAGGTAATGTTCTCCAATAAGAGTCTCTATTTTAATTCTTAATTGACCTCCATAAATTTTCATTAAACCATGATAACAAAATTTCCTCACTATATTAAACAAAATGTTTTAGTTTTATAATTAATTTGTGACCTAAAACCTTCTCTACTTCCATCAAATGGGTTACAAAATCATCATTCTTGTGCAAGATAGACTATCGCCCGATGAACCAATGTCATTCGTTCTTCCATTATCACCTTTAATGGTGGGGGTATTATGATTAATATAAAGTATATATGTGAAATTTATAACATTTTTATACCTTTGGAGTCACTATATCACATATATTAATATTTACATTTTATTCCATTTGAGATATGATAACATCACTTCTATGTATGGTTAACTACTGTCTTGAGAAGATATGTTATTTCTATTTCACTAATAATTAAACTGTAAGGTGATAAAGAATTTTTTATATATTATATGTAAGGAAATTACCTAATAATGAAATTATTTACATAATTTTCATTCTGTAATGATAACATATATATATTATTTTCCTTATTTCTTTTTCCCTCCAGAAAAGATTATAACATCATTCGTGTATGTGTGGAATGTTATCCTCACAATGTGATGTGACTCTATTTTCATAACCAGAGAACATAGATGATATATATATATATATATATATAATGTTACATATATGTTATTATGATCACTGTACAAAGGAAACATTACTCATGTGAATGTACGACCAGCCATTTCAACAATCATAACTACTTCATTTTTCATAACAATCATTCATTGTTTGTTTTAAAAGTAAAATTGAGATATAAATGTGAAATTTGTATTATTATTATTATTATATATTATAAAAATATATAATAATCACAAGAAATTAATCGTTCATTTAGAAAAACACATGAGAACACATCACAATTAACACAAAAAACAATGATAATAATGATATATTATTAATGAAAAGGTTATAGGACATTATTTATTGACCATATATGACATTATAAATATTAATATTGATCTGAAACAGGTTATTAACTTGTTTAAACAGAATTTACATGAGTATAATTCATTTTTAACCAAAATAAATTTTAGTTAAGGGATTCTGTCTCAATTTATATTCCATTGCGACTTATTTGTTATTATGCATCAATTAACTTTTTAGGGTGTATATACAACCCCTTTGATGTGTAATACAATAAAAATTTAATTATTCTTTTTGTGTTATGTTTCAATTAAAAATATTTCACCCAAGGGGATTTGAATTCAAAATTATTAAATGTTAAATGATTTTGTGCCATCACACTTTCTTTGGTGATTATTTACATTCACATGAAAGAATCACATTCTTATAAAAATATTTCATTGGATATTTTATTTATCTTAAATATTTTTATTTAAATGTCATGAATATAATTATTTCCAAAAACATATACCATTTGTATATATTTTTTAACATTTAATGTTATTTGATTAAATATAGAAATATGTATAATTATCTTTACTTTAATCAATAAGGATATTTGATAAGGTACATTGTTTATGAATTAAATAAATTATTCAAAATATGAGAATTGACTTGGATATAAAATAAACTATTTGGGGACTATTTAATCAAAGACCCTCAAGGCATAGATAGTCTCATGATAAAAAATCAGTCAGAAAAAGATATGTGTTTGTAAATAAGTTGTTTAAAATAATATTTTTAATATTTTTTATAGTACTATATTATAAACTATCTATTTAATGGTATTTATGGTAGAAGAATAATGTTCCTTGGAATAAGTATATTTGATAATGAAATATTTAATTTATTTCTAATTTAGTTATTATTATCCATGATATTTTATCTATTATATTATATATGTACACATTTATACTACAATTATCGATCAAATGTCATGTGTTATTAGTTATATACCATTTAATGATTATAGTTCATAATAGTATCATGATATTTAGTAACAAGAATTTTATTTTTTTCTTAATTATTTACAATTCGTTGTTGATTATACTTATTGACTCAAAAATATATTCCACTATAATTAACCCTTACTGGGTATTTGAGAACACCCTTATTTTGTTTTCTTTACATAAGGATTCCATGAAGTGTACTAAAATGTATATTCAATTATATTCTAGATTAAAAAATTTTATTTTATAAAATAATTATGTAGTAATCTTTATTATCAAATGTAACATAAGAATCAAGTATATATCTAGTTTACCAAAAGTACTAAATTATGTGTTCCTTAGTGATGTGATTTATTATATCTTATGCTAATGTACTAAAGTATCAACCATCTCTAGGATACTAGGGCCTGGGTCACTATAGTTGGTATTAGAGGATGTTTAATAGAAACCTTGGGAAATAGATTTTGTAAAATATATATTATGGATCATAACCCTATCAAATACATTAAGGATATGTATAGAAGAACACCCTGATGTTTCTATAAGGTTGAGATTATATGGATTTAAAGTAAATAACTCTTTTTCTTGATAATAATAGAGGAAATGGTTTTATAACCAATGTACATAGGGGTAATAACACTATAAAAGGTGGATTTGGCTTTACTCGATCATCATATGGTGCATGATAATGTGCTTACGGTGCACCTGTTTTAACAGTTATGGGGGATATTCTTTAGATAATTAACATTTTATTTACAAATAATTATAGAATATTAAAGTAGGTAATGAAAATGAAATACCTAGGTTAAATCCTAGACTAATTAAATACTTGTTTTGAAATAAAATGGATTCATTATTTGTGTGTTGGGATTGAAGAGTTAAATTTTGAAGTATTTTCACCAATGGTATTTTGGTATATAAAAAGAGAAATAATTAATGATTATTTTAAATTTATGAAACATATATGTATTAATTAATATAGTAGTTATGTAATACCATAATTGGTGTTATTTATAAGATTTAAAACAATATCTAATACTTAAAAACATTTTTAGGTTTTATGTGACATGTGTCTACGGAGATTATAGAAAACATGGAGAAATTTATGGCAAGTATTTATTTTAGTGGATAATTTATATGAATTATTATGTATTTACAATTTAAAAAAATAAGTTTAAAAATATTTATAACATTAACGGTTAATATCATCATCAATTAAAATTTGTAATTTTCATATAAGAGAATTACACTTTGTGAAAATAAATATGTTTTATGGAAAACTATTAATTGATTTTTTTTGTGATGTGGAATGGTTTTTTCTTATCAGGCTACCATCATCACTATTCCCAGAAACTCTCAATGGTCCCCCCAAGTTGTAGATGGGTACATACATTCTTCCTAAATGATTGAGATTATCTTGGATTTTAGGCCTAATGACTCTTGAGGACTCGCATTGGTCGAGAGGATATGAGGTTAGTCTCATCACACACATTTAGGGGGAATTGTTGCCTACTCTATTACTCTATCATAGATTTAAGATATATAAATGAATATCATCATAACCATGATATTATACCAGTTTCCCTTATAAAATAATCACATTTAACTATATTTTTGGTAAAACAATATTGGGATCTTTTAGTAAAATTCATCTATATGTATCCAAGGTTCTGCAACATTTTTTGTTTTTCGGAGGGTTTTTATATGTTGAATCCATCTAACCATGCTCCTCAAAACCTGATACCATATAAGGATATATTTAATATCATAAATAGTGGATTGAGTCATTATAATGTGCCTTACATATCCTAGTTTTTGCAAGAATAAAAAACCATGCATTTCTTTAATCCTTTGTAGTTTTGCATCATGTAGAGAGTACATATGTGCACATACAGAGACACTAAATTCCTGATCTCAGGTCTCAAGGAGATGTCCAATGTGTCTTGGTTATAGAAAGAATCAATTTCAACATAGTTTAATCATGAACTTGAGATTGGCCCCATGGTATATACACTTATATAAGGGGTGTTCATACCATAATGCTCATTGGGACTTGCATACTAGGATTTCTCTAGTGAGGGTGGATTAATGATGTATAATGAAATTTTCATTGCATCCCCTTAATACCATGTGAACTATGTTCAATTTTGAGAAACAAGGGGAACATATGATTAATGACCTGGAATATGTATAACAGACATTAATTTTAGGATAGTCCTTAGGATGTTTCATATAGATCTCTATCCTTGGAAAAGTGTCGTACATATTCTAGTTATGGAGAGAATTATATTTCTCATAGTTCATTTAATATTGGATAATACACACTATGGATACCCTTTTGACCAGATATACTTGCCTAAAGGGAATTGCATCCACGATTGGCTTGTTTGGGGGACATCTCATGACCAGGTCCACTTGTCTCGGAAGCCATCGAATGACCTGGTTGGACTATTTTTGAATTAATTGAATGACCTATCTTAACAAAAATATGGGGTCTGAATGTTTTAGTGCGACATAGTCTAAATGAGGTTGTCTATCTTGGATAAAAAAACTAGAGGTCATCATAAGACCTGACAGTCATGTCCGAGGGCGGCATGGGTATCATCTGGCTTGTTCGGAGGGTATCGTGAGAGCTTTGATTTCATGCCCAAATGCAATTTTAAGACTTGATTGATATGAACAGAAATTGTTATATGATTCTTGTGATGCATATGATGTTCATCATAGGGATAAGGTGATAGACCAATAGGGTTTCACCAGACCTAGGTGGTGCACCCAGAGAGACCATGTGACTTGATTTTATATGTCCATAGGACTTCGCATGTCTCAAATATCATGAAAAAGGAAGGTCCTAATCTATAAGAAGCGTGTCATGGTACTATCGCATGCCTTCTTATGACTCATGAGAAGCATAATAGGTTTATTAATAAAGTGTTTTGTTTTTTTCTTACCGTTTTGTTCTTCGTTCAAACCCTTGTGTTGTAAAGGCCTTAGGTAAATTTAGCACTCGTTCATTTGAGTGTCACATGATCTAGAATATGAGGATTTGTTCATTTAATGTATTTCTAGAAGTGATTCTCATGGTCTATGAATGATCACATGAATCACGATATGTGTGGTTCATGAATTCTGCAGGTATCGATTTGTGAATTACATGATGGGATGTTGTTATTCACATGATCTATTGCTACAATAAATCCACAGAGGATGAGAGTTGAATCATCCAAATTATAGGCGTGTAGAGTCTCATATTCGAACAATTTATTCATGTAGGAGTGGGGAATTTATAAGAATCACCACACTGTTTGGGTGTTGATTTATTTGGTATTTCTATCGAAAGTCTAGGATTTAGTCTCTGAAGGGGTCGGGTGCCACACGAATTTGCAAGTCCCTTCCATGGACATCTCTAATGGTGCCACCTTATTTTCAGTTGTCACAAGTCTCTCTCTTCAATTATACCATTATTTGATTATATCCAATTAATGAAGACTCATTTGATCATGAATTAATGTATAAGGAATTAATTATTTTCCTATAAGCATGTCCAAAGGACATCACAAGATCTATGTTCTTATTTAAAGGCATATACGAGATGCTTGGTGACTTTTTTGGGCTCTACTAGAGACAAGGATGTTTTTTCTGGGGTCTCACAGGAACGCATTGTGGAGGTCCATACCACATCCTATGTATTATATAACCACGATTATCTTCAACCTCCTCACTATTTTATTTTCTTAATTTTTATTTCCATGTTTGTTATTCATGAATGATTTCATAAGTAATTTCAAGGACAATTACTCTAGTCTTTGATGATGTGTCGAGTGACCAATATAGGTCATACGGGGGTGCATGATCATTTCATTGGACAAATCCATTTTTTCATCCTTAGAAAAGAGTAGAGCTTCCAAGACAAACCCAAGGGCTTCATTGTCATGATTTTGACAAGCCGAAGGGCTTTCGTGAGGAGTGTTAGATATGTATTTGGGTACTCAGGATATACTTTTGATCATCGACGGTGTGCCACATGCCCTTCAGTGACTGCGAAAAATTCTCCACTCCTCATATTTATCTCTTTTTTTCTTTTAATGGATTGGGTGTCTAACGAGTTGACTTAGATATCATCATGTAATTTGATTCATCTAAACAATGATATGTAAAAAAGCTTCATGACCACAAAATTCATTCTCTAGGAATATCACCATCCTTATTTTTATGGATTTTGGGTGGTTTTTCAGGAACTTACAAATGACAAACCATGTGGCCAGGGGGTCTCATTCGGCTATCACCATGCGACCATCATTTGTATAGAGGGAGTTTTAAATAATACGAAGGGTTACTGAAGGATGATATATGAGACTTGTTGCAAGTCATGCGTAATATTTGAAGACATCACATGACTTTGAAATGGTTATGAGATAATGAGTCCCTTAGAGGATAAAGTGATCCTCAAATATCATCCATACACTTCTTCCTTTGCATCGATGTGGAATGTAATGCCAATATTCAGGAGATTATTCCATTGTGTTTAGGTGGATGCTCATTTGGAGGGAGTCATGATATTCCACCATCATGAGCTACATCTTATGGGATTAGGACTTTGTTCTATGAAATGAAAGTTCCATCCAAAGTCTTTGATGGTGTCACGAACTAGTGCTTCAAGTGTTTTTTGGTCAACAGGGAAACATTTGGTCTTCCGATTGACACATGGTATTCCATGATATTCCCTATATATAGGTGGTTTAGGGTAATTCATTAAACTAGACACCCATTCTACAGAGTGTCATCACCTTTGTCTTCGTTGGAATATCATGTCATGAACCATGAACACAAGTCTCATTTATTAGTATGTGTTTCAAACCAATCCTTCTAAAAAACTTTCATGATACTTTTTCACACCCAGGTTCTCATCCAACTCCATTTTGAAATGTAATTTGGTAATCCTTTGATATTTTGAAATGATATCCATGGTTGTCTTGAGAACATCATGGGGTCTGTCAGCTCGATTATTCAGTAATTTATGACTCACATGACCAAGTTTAGATCACGTGAACCTGAGTCTCCATAGAGGTGGTCATTCAGTTGGTGTGATTACCTATGGGGGTTATGTGACACATGATTCCTCTATAGGTCGAGAAATTTTAAAACTCTTTATGAAGTTCATGGATCCTTTGTTGAGTCATACGATAAGCCTGATTCCAATGGAATATTCATGGCTCAATTTTTTGGCAATGATATTATGTTTTCTTTGTCCTAAATATTCATTTTACATATTTTCATATGGATTATAATTATCATCAACCCTGCTAATAAGGATTCGATGAGTGAGGCAATGGAATCAATTTATCATTGTGATGTTATAGTAGTGACCTTGGATCCCACTTGTTGTCATTTAGTTAGTTCATTTCAGTAGAGTCTATTAAAGACCATGGTATTAAGATTCTCCAACTATGATGTTTCATACTTCCTAACCTATTAACAGTTTTCCACACCAATGAAGCTTCCATACATCCATTGAAGTCATCATTTGTACCCTCTTCCTAGATTCAGGGGTCCAAATATAATTTCTTAGATAAAAATTCTCTAGGGGAACTTTACCTATACGGAGGACCATAAGGCTGGTCTTCTGATGACCTTTTTTACGAAAAAATTAATGATACTAATTGTACATCAAATAAGGATTTCAAAATGTATTTTTCAATAATATGGATGTCTGTATCGGATCAAAAATTTGTATGGAATTCAATATGGGACTTTTTATTATAGGGTAGCTTTGTATTGGACTGGAGATGGCCCTTCTGTGTTAAATATTTTATTTAGGAATTTATCAGAGAGTTTAAAATACTATAATGTATGAGGCCATCTAGATATGGATGAGATCTGTAACACCCCAAGATTTTATGAGAAGTATTCTTTTTAATTTATTTTAAGTCTTGTGTCGTATGCTACACAATGATTATCTTGCGCTATACGCAACACCATATTAGCTTGCAATATATGCAACACTATTCTTGGATAGTGTTACACAAAATATCATGTTCGTTTGATAAAAGTTATTCTACGCAACATTGAGTGTATATATATATATAATCAATGTATAAATAAAATATGGTTGGATTCTATTATACGAAATATCAATGTAATCTTTCACAACATGCAACCCTAACTTGGCTTTCATTACATGAAATCACAACCTTTCCCGATAGCGTGTGTTGTACGCAATACCGAGTTTTACTAAACAATGATATGTTATTAAAAAATTGTACAAACTAGCTGTTATGAATAGTAATACAGAATTTTTGGTATTTTTTAAATTTTATCATTCAAAATTGACTTCATTTTTGGATTCAGAATATCTAAATTTTCCTAGGGTGAATTTTTGTTATTTTTTCAAAACATTCAATTTTTTATGAATAGTGAAAACACTGAGTTATTGGTTAAAACCGACTTTTTATTTAAATAATCATTTATTTTATCTAAATTTATTTTAGGTCAAAATAGATACACAATACCTATATAGGTTCAATGTAATTCATTGGATTCATTTTATAATAATTTGAGATATATAAAAATTTTATTGAACTATTTACCATCTTTTACCCACCTCCTAGGAAAATTTCCAAATTTACATAAAACATAATTTTAACTCTTCTATGAGTGTAATTTCAAAAATCCATGAGACACAGTTGATAATAGTAAGTAAAATACGGTTAAATAAGATAAAAATAATTTTTTTGTGAATAGTAACTTTTTACTTTTATTTGCCACTGTTAAAAGTAAATATGGTAATTTAGGGTAAAAATTATAATATTATTACCCTAACACATGTCCTAATTCTATTGGATAAGTTTAATTCTACCAAAAAAAATCTTAGGAATAAAATATGACCATTTAGTTCAACTTGGATTAGATTAGGAAATTTATTATTATTTAATTCAATGAAGAGTTAAAAAAGATAAAATCAATTTTTAATAAGTAAACCATTTTTAATATAGATTTATACATACGATAAATTTGACTATAAATATTCATTAAAAAGAAAAAAATATTTCCTACATAATGGTATTTTATTTAGATTTTTTAGACATTATATAATTTAATTTATTTATGACACAATTATGATGCAGTAATTACCTTACTAATGAAATATTAACATAATTGATGTTATAAATACCCAAATAACTATAATTTGAGACTTTTTATGAATTAAACTAATTTTATAGTTTAATATAACATATTAATGTTGGTTAAATGAATTTTTTAGAATTAATAATTCTGTTATGAATGTAGCAAGAAAATAATACCAAATAGTGTCAAAATTGACATAAAAGATGATTTAAAAAAATATTAAATTATTAATTGATATTATATTACTAAAAATCTAATGTTCGGCTAGAAGACTTATATAATAATATATATGACATTAATTAACAAATTGGGGTTCTATTGGGAGTTTATAGTATGTTTATTAACCATATAGTGTAAGAATACAAGAAGACAGGGTAGAGAGATATTATTTAACATAGAGTTAATTCTAAATGATAATGTTAAAATGGTAACCTAAACTTGTATAAAACCTATTGGTTGAAATTACTTCGACCCATACCAACCCTAGCCTAGACCTAAGTCACTTTATAGCCCTTATAAAATGAATATGAATTTATTACAAAATAATATTTTATGTTTTTTCAAGGGTGCCCCTATCCTCACTTTTAAAAGGGCACCTCCTCCCTCTCCTCTTACACAATTTTGAGCCTTAAATCATGGCCAAACCCTAAATATTTCTCTTATCAACCTTTCTAGTTATATCATAGAGGTTCTGGTATTCTCAAAAGTCCAACTCTGGTTCCCTAAGAGGATGTTTAAAAGAGGCACAACGAAGAAGAGGTAATCCCTTCTACTGATTCTTTTATGTTTAATTCATCTTCTACTTCCTATTATTTAGTTGTTTCATTATAAAGTAATAAAATAGGTATTAATTATATACTGATATGTTATTATAAATATGAAACAACCATATTTCACCCTCTATCCATTCTATGAAAAACAAAATCACCACCCATGCGTACGTACAGAATACCGTCTCCACGGCGTGGTTTAATATGTTTTTCTACCACCACCTTACTTCAATGGGTTTAATGGTGTAAAGAATAACTATATATGATTATTATAACATGATACAAGTTCTGAGATATTATATCATCCAGTAAAATTCCATTCAATAATTATAGAAATGATATCATCGCTCATGCGTACGCACGGATTACCGTCTCCACGACGCGATGAGATTAATTCTCCATGTTAACCATTCAAGAATGATTATAAAGTATATATAATGAATAATAATGAAATATATGGAATAATAGAGCTACTATATTTAATAATATATATTTATATGGGTCATCTACTTACTTCCATTCAAATCAATATGGAAAGGAAACCAATGTTCATGCGTATATACGGCCTACCATCTCCATGAACGGTGTATTTCATTTCATTTATCTTTCTATTATATATATATATATATACTTAATATATATGATATATAAATCATGAATTAAATTCTGGAAATAATTAAATCATGATATAGGTAATAATAATATCAAAAAACAACAAGTCCAAACACGTATGATAAATGAAACGATTTCACCCAAAACACTGATTTAATATGAAATTGACAAATGAACGGTTAATATAAAGTCATAATTGAATCATATATGATATCATAAATATTATTATGATTCTGTTATAAGATAATAATTTGTTTTAACCCACTATACATGAGTCTCATACACATATGGAATAAATTGGATATAAGGTAAGGGATAATTTCACAATCTCATTTTTATCTGAGATTGTGTATACTTAAGTACTTACTGGGGTTATATTTTTCATCCATTTCCATAAAAATGTTTTCCATAAAGAGTTTAATATTATTCCATGCATTTTTATAGTTATTTTTACCCCCTCTTTTATTTTTACTTTGTTTTTTGGAAGTAATCTTTCTTTTGTTTACCATATAAGGTACTTTTTGACTTTTCCAGCAAAAGTACGAGGAGAATGTTTTTTTAAATTATATGGCATCAATGGATTTTTACAGTTTCAAAATGCCTAATTTTGATGATGCTACCTCTACAATGTTTCGTGGTTATTTTCAATAAAATCCTTTTATTTTAAAATTTTGTGGAATTTTTTGAAAAGAAAATGATTTTAAATAAGAAAGGATATTTTCCTCAAGAATTCATTTCATGTGTTTTATCAAAACTATTTTCCATCAATGATGACATTATTTAGAATGATTATGTTTCAAGTATAATGTCTCTATTATTTACATGGTGTTATTTTTATTATGATGAAATGATATCCATTTGTTTTATATGGATTATGTGATGATGGGATGAGGTTTATGAAACCCATTTTATTCTTTGGGTTATGATGAATGTTTTATCTTTATATTATAGAACAAGTAAGAATGATTTAATTATGAAATGGGTGGGACCTATATATCCCTTCAATTCATTGGTTAAAGATTTAAATATCATGATATAGACATAGCTGGAATTGTACGATTATCCAATTCAGTGATATAGGACTGGAACAAGGAGTGAACTAGATTCAGTGAGGGACTTTTTTCACTAAGATGGTCATGGAAGCAATGCCTTGGATACTATGGAAATCATATCATGTGCTTAATGGTTTTCCACAGTTCCATGTTTTTTTACCATGTTATTTATCATGATTAATGTTCCTTTATGATATATTCATTATGAATTTTCAAGATTTAGGTCATTACTCATGATTTTTATGGTTTATGTGCATGTTCTTATGTTCAAATGTTTTGGGATTGTTTTATGTTTCACGGTTTACCCTTACTGAGAATTGGAGCTCACCCTTTTTATGTTTTCTTTTCCCTAGGATTTAATGAATGGTTTCAGGTAAGAAAAAAAATAAAGAAGACCTCTATGAGAGATGTTGAAGATCCTTCACCATGTCTATAAGATGATGTTACGAGTTTCCAAAGTCACAAAACTATTACGGTCCTTGGATGTCTGTTTTTTTATGTATTAAGTATTCTGCAAAAGTAATGTAACGTCTATGTACGTCAAGCTTCGGGTCTCGAAAGTTGGTATCAAAGTGAAGGTTTAGTTAACCTTTGAAAAATATGATTTGAAAACTTTAGTGAGATCCCTAGATATATTTCTAAGGTATGTCTAGGGATGTCCCTAAGGTTAAGTATAACTATAGGTTACAGTCCTAAAATTATGTTTACGTTCATGAATAACCTAGGGTGAACCTAGGGTGTTATGGATTATAGAATGTGTGATAAGTTAGAAATCCCATAAGTGAATTTTTATGATTATGTGATTCCTTGTTATTTTAATTGTATCTTACACCATGGTTTTTGGTTTTAGTCAATGGAGGGAACTAGAAGAAATTGGGTCAACATTGAATCCAATGGAAAAATTGGTGACTATGAGCAACAAAATTGCGTAATTCCTAGAAAGAAAGATTTTTTTGATTATGCCGAATCAATCATCGCGATATATGATTAACAAGGTGAAATTTAGTGGTACTACTAATTCATAAAATTAGAAGAAGATGGAATTTAATGCATGTTTGCTTAGTGAGGAGCATAGGGAAAGGATGATTGATATTTCTAAAGAATGGAAGAAGACCCTTGATGAATACATCAAATGGAGGGGAAGATGTAATCTGTGTGGGGCGAAGGGTCATAGAGTGATAGACTGTTATGGAGTTCAATGTCTTATCTGTGGAGAACACATTCATTATACAACTCAATGCCCTATCCTAAGAGGTTAATTCTAAATCAAGGTAGGAATTATTCCATGACAATCATTGAAGAGGATGGACTGAAGTTTTTATGTATTGGTATTCAAGAATAATGTTGTTGAGGTACTTTTATGGTATATTGAAATATATATTTATTGGTCCATTGGGGTTCTCTATAAAAATATGGTACCAGTAACCATGAAAAGTGATTGAAATATTTTTGTAAAGCAGATGATATTCACATAATGAAGGTATAAGAAGAAAAGATTATGTTTGATAGTATTCACGAGCTCAAGATTGATATAATAACAAAGTGATATCATGGTTTGAGTATATATAATTTTTTGGATTTTGTTATGTGGAAAGAGTTAAGTTTGGACAACATTTATGTTTCCAATAAGGTTCTATGGTAATTAATGTCACAATAGAATACAAGATTAAAGTATTCATATGTTTGGATTGCGATCAACAAGATATATCATATGATATATGGGGGATAAATGATGGTATTTAAATTCTTGGTTGATGACATTTCTTGTAATCATTTTCTTTATACTATGATCTTGGACCAAAGTATTTTGGATAAGCCTAAAGATTGGAATGAATTAAGTTAGACATAACATAGTATCGTTTATGGATAGAACATTTTTTCAATATTATTGCAATAATGTTATAATAATTTAGTTTTAGAAAAGGCGACAACCTCCAGGATGGGCGGCAACCCATCGCATCAGACAAGGTTGCGGGAATCAAACCCACAACAGATGTGCGACATGCCTTTATTGCCTACCTCTAGACTATAGGAAGTCCCCGGTTAGTAGAAACAAGGTTTATTTAATTAAGCGGTATGATAGATGATGTATAAGTCCATTTTTTGAATTATATACGATTAAGCTCACCATAGATGGACTTATGTATATTTGATAACTTTTTCTATCCTTTTGTTCGAGATAGATGGAAGGAACCATCATTCTATCACATGATCTGCTAACACTTCATGAATGAAAAATTCAACTTCATTTCATTAAGATATGAAGTGGAAATTGTTCATGGAAAGACCAACGACGAGATTGTACCAAAATCAAGTAAGTATTACTTCTAATTTAAAAATTTTCAACTTTAAGGAAATGATATTGAAAACCAAAAATGTTGTCATAGAACCCTCATATCCGATGAATCAGATGGTACATTAGATCATCACAAATTTATGGCTTTGTGATTGTTGTCTTTTTCATAGCCATGTCCTCTACCACTCTTCATCTGATGTTGATGGTTATATTTCTATTACATATCCATATTTTCACCTATGTTCTCCTATGTGGAAACCCAGTGATGGGTTAATTTGGGTAACCGTTATGTTTCATACTTCACTTTTTACAATTACGTTTTATTATTCCTTTTTTACTATGTGGGTTTCTATGAAAGAAACATTCATGTAGTAAATGACTAATAAACCCGATGAATTTTGGGGAAAAATTCATTTTAAGTGGGGTATAACGTAACACCCCGAGATTTTTTGAGAAGTATTCTTTTTAATTTATTTATTTTTATTATGTAGTATGCTACACCAAGATTATATTGTGCTATACGGAACACTGTATTAGCTTGCAGTATACGTAACACTACTCTTGGATTGTGTTATACACAATTTCAAATTCGTTTGATAAAAGTTATTCTACCCAACATTGAGTGTATATATATATATATTCAATGAATAAATAAAATATGGTTGGATTATATTATATGAAACAACAATGGAATATTTCAATACATGAAACCCCGACTTGGCTTGCATTACACGCAATCGTAACCTTCCCTGATAGCGTGTGTTGTACGCAATACCGAGTTTCACTAAACAATGATATGTTATTAAAATATTTTATAAACTAGCCATTATGAATATTAATAACCAATTTTTGAAATATTATGAATTTTATATGTCAAAATGGAATTCATTTTTGGATTCATAATATCGAAATTAGCCTAGGGTGAATTTTTGGTATTTTTCTGATAACATTCAATTTTTGATGAATAGTGAAAACACCAATTTATTGGTTAAAACCGACTTTTTATTAAAATAATAATTTATTTTATTTAAATTTATTTTAGGTCAAAAACTATATATAATACCTATATAAGTTCAATGTAATTCATTGGAGTCATTTTACAATAATATTAGATATATAAAAATTTTATTGAACTATTTACTGTCTTTTACCCACCTCCTAGGAGAATTTGAATATTTACATAAAACATAATTTTACCACGTCTATGAGTGGAATTTATAAAATACGAGAGAAATGGTTGATATCAGTATGTAAAATTTGGTTCAATAAGATAAAAATATTTTTTGGTAAATATTAACTTTTTACATTTATTTACCAATGTTAAAAGTAAATAGGGCAATTTAGGGTAAGGATAATATTATTATTACCATAAAACATGCCCTAATTATATTGTGAAAGTTTAATTCGACCCAAAAAAATCCTTAGGAATAAAATATGTCCATTTAGGTCCACATGGATTAGATTAGGACATTTATTATTATATAATTCAAAGAAGAGTTATAAGAGTTAAAATCAATGTTTAATAAGTAAAAAAAATTTAATATATGGTTATACATAAGATATATTTTACTATAAATATTAATTATAATGATAAAACTATTTTCTACATAATGGTAGTTTATTTTTATTTTTTAGACATTAAATAATTTAATTTATATATGACACAATGATGATGCAATAACTACCATACTAATGAAATATTAACATAATTGATATTATAAATACCCAAATAAATTTAATTTGAGACTTTTTATGAATTATACTACTTTTCTAGGTTAATATAATATATTAGGGTTGGTTATATGAATTCTTTTCGAAGTAATTATTCTGTTATGAATTTAGAAAAAACAAAATACCAAATAGTGTCAAAATTGACATAAAAGAGTTTTTAAAACAAATATTAAATTATTAATTGATATTATATTCCAAAAAATATAAGGTTCAACCAAAAAACATATATAATAATATATATGACATTAATTAACCAATGGGGGTTCGATTGGATGTTTATAGTATTTTTATTAACCAGATAGTGTAAGAATACAAGAAGACACTGTAAAAGTTAAATTATTTAACTTAGAGTTAAATCTAAATTATATGGTTATAATGGTATCCTAAACATCTCTAAAACCTATTGGTTGAGAGTATTTGGACCCATCCCAACCCTATCCTCTAAATAAGTCAATTTAGAGCCATTATAAACCAAATATAAATTTATTATAAAATAATATTTTATGTTTTTCCAAAGGTGCCCCTCTCCTCCCTTATAAAAGGGCACCTCGTCCCTCTCCTCTTTACACAATTTTGAGCCTTAAATCTCGGCCAAGCCCTTCCAATTTCTCTTCTCAACCTCTCTAGTTACATCATAGAGGTTCGGGTCTTCTAAAAAGGCCATCTCTAGTTCCCTAGGAGGATGTTTAAAAGAGGCACATCGAAGAAGAGGTAATCTCTTCTACCGATTCTTTTAAGTTTCTTTCTTCTTCTACTTACTCTTCTTTAGTTGTTTCATTATAAAGTAATAACATAAGTATTACATATATAATTATATGTTATTATAAACTTGAAACAACCTTATTTCACCTTCTATTCATCCTACTAAAAAAACCACGACGCCTGCGTATGTACGGAATACTGTCTCCACGTCGTGGTGTAATATGTTTTTCTACCACCACCTTACATGGATGGGTATAATGGTGTAAAGAATAATTATATATGATTATTATAACATGATAAAAGTTCTGAGATTTTATATCATCCACTCCAATTACATTCAATAATTATCAGAACGATGTCATCGCTCGTGTGTACGCACGGATTACCGTCTCCACGACACGATGAGATTCATTCTCCATGTTAACCATTGAAGAATGATTATAATGTATATATAATGAATAATAATGAAATATATGACATAATAAATATAATGGACTTTTGAATATATACATATATATATATATATATCATATACTTCCATTCAAGCCAATAAAGAATGGAAAATAGTGTTCATGCGTACATACGGCCTACTGTTTCTATGAACGGTGTATTTCATTTCATTTATCTATCTATTATATATATATAATGAATATATATGATATATAAATCATTATTTAAATTATGGAAGTAAGTAAATCATGATATAAGTAATAATAATATCAAGAAACAACAAGTCCAAACGCGTACGAAAAATGAAACGATTTCACCAAAAACACTCCATTAACATAGAATTGACAAACGAATGGTTAATATAAATTCATAAGTGAATCATATATGATATCATAAATATTATTATGATTCTGTTACAAGATAATAATATGTTTAAACCCACTATATACGAGTCTCATACACATACCGAAGAAATTGGACATAAGGTAAGGGATCATTTTTCCATCTCATTTTTATCTGAGATTGCTTATACGTAAGTATTTACTAGGGTTATATTTTTCATACATGTCCATAAAAATGTTTTTCATAAGGTGATTAATATTAATCCTTGTATATATAAAGTCATTTTTAACCCTATTTGACTTTTACTTTGTGTTATGGATGGAATCTTTCTTTTTTTTCCATATAAAGAACTTTTTGACTTTTCCAGAAAAAGTACGAGGAGAATGTTTTTTTAACATATATGGCATGAATGAATTTTTACGGCTTCAGAATGCCTAATTTTCATGAATCTTCCTCTATAAGTTTTCATGGTTATTTTCAATAAAATTATTTTCTTCCAAAATTGTGTGGAAATTTTTGAAATGAAAAATATTTTAAAGAATAAGGGATATTTTCCTCAAGGATTCATTTCAGGTGTTCTATCAAAACAATTTTCCATATAAGATGAAATTATTTAGCATGTTTGTGTTTCTAGTATAATGTCTATATTATTTCCATGGTTTTATTTTTATTATGATGAAATTATATTCATTTGTTTTATATGGATTATGTGATGATGGGATGATGTTTATGAAACCTATTTTATTATTTGGGTTATGATGAATGTTTTATGATTATTTTGTGCCACAATTAAGAATTATTTCATTATGAGATGGGTGGGACCTATATCTCCAAACAATGCATTGGTTAAATATTTATATCTCAGGAGATCGACATGGATGGAATGGTAGGTTAATCTGGTTTAGTGATACAGGACTAAAACGAGGAGTGAACTCGATTCAGTAAGGGACTTTTCCACTAAGATGGTCTTAGCAGCAATGCCTTTTATACTATGGAAATCATATCATGTTCTTAATGGTTTTCCATAATTCCATGTTTTGTTCACATGTTATTTATCATGATTAATGTTCCTTTATGATCTATGCCTTATGTATTGTCAATATTTATGTCATTACTCATGATTTTTAGGTTTTATGTTCATGTTCTTATGTTCAAATTTAAAGGGATTGTTTTATGTTTCCATGTTTACCCTTACTGAGCATTTAAGCTCATCCTTTTTATTTTTTCTTTTCCCCGGATTTAAAGAATGGTTTTAGGTATGAAAACAAAGTTGGAAGACCTTTATGGGGTATGTTGAAGATCATTCACCATGATTAGAAGAAGATTTTCCGAGTTTCCAAAGACACTATACTATTACGATCCTTGAGTGTATGTTTTTGTTATGTATTAATCATTCCAAAAAAGTAATGTAATTTCTATGTACGTCAAGCTTTGGGTCTATACAAGATAAACCTACTACCACAATGATTTGATTTTGTAGATTCTAATTCATTATAGATAGTTTTAAAACACCTTCCATCTTCCACATGCTGAGGTTGTCATCAGTTATCAGGACATGGAATAGGGTTTTTTGTACCTATAGTTGGTAACATGTATGAAAAACTATTTCCACCTTGATCTTATTAGGATGATGTAATGAAAAATTCTTCATTAACTCAAGAGATGATAATTATGTCTAATAAGAACCATCTAATGTTGGTTCTTCCAAATGTTGATATCCCTTTGAAAAACTGGGATGAGTACATAATTCATTAGATCAGCTCTGATTAATAGGTTCAGAACCCAAAATATTGGAACAGAATGGATTCATGTATTGCTTCTAGTACCAATTATCCCATAGTTGATGGAGGTATGCTTATAGATTAGGGATGAGAGGTTATCACTTGCATTGATTGGTTCATACAATTGTATGGTTTCCTTATCATGTATTTAAATCAGTAATTTCATCCAACAATAGAGGGAGGGGGAGTCATGGTCTCCACTTTTATGATTTCAACTATGATGTTTGGAGATGAGTTTATCAGACTTAATAATCATGTGTTAGCCATGATTTATCACCTATTATTCCATATTTATATGAGATAATCCTATAATAAAATATTGTACCCCTTCCATGTTCAATGGTGTTAGATGGGGGATCATCTAGGTTGTTATGAGTAGCTAAAAATTGGAAAACTCACCAGTATTATCATTGTAACATACTTACAATGAATTAATGGGGAAAGACCCATCATATTAAAAGATAGGGTAATTTTATATTTATATAAAGCATCATGAATGTTTCTACTTCAGGATATATACAGTTATGTCCAAGGGATTTTTTTTCTAACATTGTAAGGTTTTCCTTAAAGAACATTCTTATACTATGTCACTTTATTATTTGTTCTTTCTACCCCTATCGACGAGGACCCCATTTATGAGTGGAACTCACCATGCAAGATTAGACACATTTTTGTTTTTCATCTAGTGAAGCTTTCCTTGTTATATCCATGTAATAGCAGAGGAACACCTTGTGGTATTTCCAAAATTTGGCTAATGATTACCAGTGAAAACATTGAGGCTGATATATGCCTTCCTCCTCATGAAGCAACGATCGTTTTATCACATGGTTATGAGAACATTGGGATTCACTCATATTTTAATGGAAAAATATTTTATTTTGTATGTCATGCATACTGACCCTGAGTAGCTGAATACAATCCCATGCTTCGAAAGTAATTGGCTTCTAAAAGGTTGAAAACCCTAGAAGTATCCCAAAAGGAAATAAACTTTTTATCAATCTTAGAAGATACATCAACTATCATGGATAGAAAGGATATTTTTGACTTTCTATTTCTTACCACATGTCTGTAATGAGTGATATATAAGTTGAATCATCCTGATGTAGTCCACTAGGGTATACGCGATTTCTCAAAGGTATGTTTGTAGGGTTTTTCATATATCTATGGGCCTTGTAACATTATATTTAAAGTAAATAATGAGTAAGAGATGTCTTTACTCTAATATATTGACAAATTTTTTGTGATTCCTTAGGGTCGTACATTTTATTCTTCTTCAGGCCACAAAATGGACCCCTATTGCACACATCTGATTGATGAAGATGAATAGTGTTACCATATTAATATGGAAGTAGTGTTTATGGGACTATTATTGCCCCTATGATGTCATAGTTCTAGTTCAAGTATAATAATATCATTTATTTTAATGGAAGAAGGAAGATATTGAAGATGATCATTTGACCATTCCTTCTACTAAATATACTCCCTATTGTATAGTTGTAGGAGAGGAATTTGGCGTTGACCAAGGGGATGATGATGGAGGGTCCTTAGATTGATATGCTTAGATGAGGGTAGTTATTTCTTCTTCTGGGGTGATGGATCGATCTTAAACACCTTTTGGAGGTCCTTATTTAGAGAGTAAGAAGAAAAGGAAATGGAAGAAATCTATTTTGTCAGATCCATCTCCTCGGGAATCTCTAGGTTATAAGGGTATCTGATTTTCCCTTTAACATAGGTCATCCTAGATGTGTATTCATTATTTCTGGAAAATGTGTAGGACCCCACCGGGAACATTTAGGAGAGATTGTGTCATGTTTCAAGGATATTTATGGGAATTTAGTGTAACAAATAGATCTTCCAATACTAGAATAAATCCACCAAGATGAAAATAGGATAGAGGGGGCCATTCAATTGTGTTTTCTATCTACCAAATATGTTTTATCCATATTACCATATGATTTAGCATATATGGATTCATTTTCGGATGGTTCACATATATATAGATATTATTCCATTACATTATCCAACATGGAGGTGAGTTTGGAAGAAGGTAAATGATTCTTCAAGGATGGACCTTTTAACTTGTGTCATACATCCAAATATTATCATTTATATTTTTAGTCATTAAAGGTGATGAATTGAGTATTTCTATAGAAAAAGGGTAGGATCAACCACTAAGTGGTTCGTTGAAAAGTGGTGTATCTTCTCCTGCCGACACAATTGTGGTAGGGGATTCTACTGATTACATGATCGAAAATGCTATTTTTCTAAACATATTCACATGTGCTAATCTTTTTCAAAATAAAAAAATAAATCATAGAAGTTCCATGCTCTTTCATGCTATAATATAGTGTTATCTCATCGGAGTTTAGAGGAATTGGTGTCTACCCCTTTGGGAGTTCCTCTGACTAGGTCTACCAATTTAAAGGCTAGTTCTCTTCCATCATCGTTGTAGACCACGATCACAACCATGTATCTAACTGATCTTATTCAAGAATATGTTCTTATCCCCGCGTTATATCTGGACCATGTCCATCTTTATACATCACATTACATATCAATTTGATGACAAGTGCGGAATGATATCAGGATTTTAGTCTCAGAAATCCCATTGGACGAGTTGAATGATCAATTGGGTCATCATAAATTCATCTTCCCCAAACTGAGCTATAAAGGTCTCAAATATTCTTCCCTACATTCGTTTTAAAGTAGGACCTCTGTGTAAAATAATAGGAAAGTTTCCTTGAGGTTCGTGAGAAAAATGATGAGGCTTCCACTTCAGTGAAGAAGGATTGGAGCTGAGTTGTAAATTAAGATACTCAGTGTGCAATGAAGGATACTAATGAACAATATGTCAGTAACATTTAGATGATGTAATATGATCATATTTAGTTTGAAATTATATTGCTTCAGTATGAAATCATTAATTTTTAGGCAAAACTATCCATGTTTTAACATGAAATATAGATACTAGGAAAGACCATGTTAGAAGAACAAGGGCTCCCAGACATTGTGGAGAAATATATACATGATGTTGTTTCTAAAGAATAGGAGATGAAACTTACTGAAGGGGAAAACCCCAAACTCATCTATCAACAACAACTATATGTGGCCTTATTAGAGCGAAGACATTATGCTCTTAAAGATTCATCCGAGAAGTTGATGTAAGGATGGAAAAAATTTGCAATCATGTTTTAGATCATAAATTTTTCAGAGAGGAACCATAATGTGGAGATAACTTCTTTTATATTGTATAACTGAATATCATTACTAAACTTTCATTGATATATTATATTTTCATTTTCTTATGATTTTCATGTCTTCTTGTTGATTTTAAATAATTTTATTTTCCAATGATACACATCCATTGATAATATGATTTCTTATATTTGGATGTTGGAATTATAACATATTACATATTGGAGATTCTTCTGAATGCCCTCCCATAATAGATTCTATGTTTGTAATCTGTTCTAGAAATCTTGAGATCACCTAATCTATAATGGGATCCAAAGGTAGAAGATGTATCTTGATGAGTTACTGCTCAATTATCTCTAAAATATAATAGGATTTGTTAGAATAACTTGTTTTTAAGGCCATATAGTGATCCATATAATTTCATTCAAATTGAATTGTTCTTTTTATTTAGTTTATGGTATTTGATATTTCACATTTTATAACATCACCATTCATTTCTATATTTCACCCTTACATCACAATTTTAAACATGTTTTGTATTTGAAATTACAAATCTTATCTCAAATTGAACATCCCATTTGGGTAAAATATTAAATTTTTATTACTAAAAAAAGATAAATTATTCTTGTGTTGGTGATTTCGTTGTAGGAGGATGTGATTTTGAGCATGGGTGATTATCCCAAAGGAAAATGGGATAAACTGCATGGAATCCCAAGGACATATATCCACTATTTTTCATATTTCATGAAATCCGTGCATCTAAATGGGCTTAAATGTTCTAGGTCTCACCATAAAATCATTTGATAGAACTCATCCCACTGAATAAATTCCCAATTCATCCATTAATGGGGCTATCCAAAGCAATATGTCCTTGGAGAAAAATCAACATGATGTCAAAGATATAGTTATGTATTTTATATGTATCATCAACTGTAATACTCTATTGGACCCAAAATTTTATATGATGATATTGAATATTCAGTGATAAAACTTTTCTCTGCTGTCCATGTCGGGATAAATCCATTTAAAAACTGAAAACCGGGATACAATTGGTATCTCAAAATATGGGTTCCCAAAACCACATCACATTTGGGCTAAAAATGGCACTTTCGATATCTCATTTTAAAGATCAACCAATGAGTAAAGTGTTGGAATTTAATAGTTCTATAGAAGTAATCTCATCACTTTTTAGGTTCTATAACTTCCTATACTCATAGGGAGGCCTCTTGAACTTCATCGAAGCCTTATTCTCTATCTCATGTAATAATATATTTCTTTTTGTAATAAACTTCATAGTTATTCTTTTATTTCATATGTTTTCCTATTTTTTATTCAAATATATTATTAATAAATCATTATATTTTGGATGGAATTCAAGAGTAGAAATGGTATTGGGTTATACCGTTTATAAACCATTGCAAATGAAAAAAATTTCTATGATGACATCACCATCCATACAAGAGTATCTGTTTTTGTAATCATTATTCCTCTTACATTCTTCATTCATTTATTTTGAATCAATGAGATATAGTAATTAACATAATATGATCCTTGAATTGATGTTTTAAAATATAATAATCTAATCAATTAATTGTACAGTTAACACAAAAACATGTGAGGATGATATTTTTCTAAATTTTGAGAGTAAAAAATTAATCGACAAAACAAAACCACACCAGATAAATTTATTGAGTTCAAATATGATACATAAAATAAATTCACCATTATTTTTATAGTTTATATGTTCCATAACTCACCACTAACCATATGTTTAATTTTTAGCATCAATAAACATAGGGTGCTATGATTGTATTTACTAAAGCTAGCACAAGGCTCAATTCATTTCATCTTCATGGTTTGGTTAAATATCATAGGGTTCAGGGGTTAAAAAGTTACAGGATCATAATTAAGTGGATGTTAATTTAAATGATAATGATAAATAATTTAGTGAAGAGGTAGAGTAATATTAGTTACTCTTTCTAAAAAAATTAAATTTTTTTCATTGCATCTTATTAACCAAATTTCATTTCATAAATAAAAAATGCAATATTATTACAACATATATCATATATATATTTATAAATGGACCCCCATACATTATGTTGTTTTTTTTCTTACTTGTTTACTTTATTTTAAAAATACCTTTAAGATGTTGTTTTAAATTACATCCTCCATTAAGAGATGACCTTGGTCAGCTACTATGCTACAACTAAGTAACAAAAAAATCACACTTCATTTGAGAGAGCCCATGGAAGGTCCTTTAAAAAATTCATCATTGTCGAGGAGGAAAGTAATTTATTCAACGAATTAGATGTATTTATTTTATTTTTCATTTTAGTTTTTTCTTCTCTTCTTTTTTTCTTTTTTTCCCCTTTCTCATGTTTTTTATCTCTTCTTTTATTTTAATCGGACAAACTCAAAATTTTCTTTTTATTATTGACAACATTTTCTCTTTTTGTTTTTATTAGAATTATGACATGAAATAATTCTACTAGTCTATTAGATCCTGAACCTAAGATTGAATGTAGCCTTTGAGCTCAAATCAGACTGTCTCATTCTACCGGAAGTTTCAACATTCAAAGATGGGGATGATTTTTCCATTCTGGTAACATTGAAATTGGAATAAATTATACTTAAAACATAAAAAAAGAACATATTGTTGAAAACAATATCATGGAACATAATAGAACAATTTGATAATTGGTTTCACCATATATTAAGTATCAGTAAATTTCTATTGCATACAAAAATCTTAAATCAGATGTTGAACTAAAATCTAAGTTAATTCACATATTTCAAAAATTTCATGAATTATCTGGTGAGGATCCAAAATCTCATTTATAATAATTTAATGTGTATTTCTCAACACTTAACCAAATAAATTTCACTGAAGATCAAATAAAAAGAAGTGAATTCGAATTTCACATGATAGAGCTATAATGGATTGGATGTATTAAATACATCCTAAATGTGTAACATGTTTGAATGATTTGAAACATCTTTTTTGCCGAAATTTTTTCTAGCATCAAGGATGACTTGCATTCACAAAGATATCTTATGAACCAACAAACCCTAAGGAGGTCAATGTATGAGTGTTTGGAGAGATTCAAGAAATGTTTTTCAAGTTACCATATCACTAAATCAGCGAGCAACTACTCATCAATTACTTTTATGAAGGAATCACACAAATAGAGAGAATCATGATGGATGTAGTAGTTAGAGGGGAATTGGTAGAAAAACACCAGTTGCAGCAAGTGCGTGGATTAACAAGATGGTAAAAAACTCCAAACTATTTGGTAATAGAGGTACACAACATGTTATAGGAGTACATCAGGTAATCACTTCCACTATTGAAAATCATTTTATTGATAATAATTTATAACAATTGACCATTATGGCAAGGCCGATTTCATTGTCTCAAAATACATCACATCCGACTCCTATTAATCCATTTGTCATTTTAACTAAAAAAGACCAGCCAACTAACTATTCCCCCAATTACGAGAGTCATAGGATTGTCTGATAGTTTTCCCTAAGAGACACTATCAACAACAACAACAACCACATCACTAGAATAAGTATAATTACTTTTCTAAAACATACAACCAAGGGTGGAAGTACCAATCATACAAGAGGTAAGGCTCTAGAAAATAATAATGGCCCCCTTTTCAACAATGTTTCCAACAACCTCCACCTTACCAAAAGGGTTTCCAATAACCCCAAAAGACATTTGAATCCCAATAATCAATATATAAATAACAAGGTGATTCTCAACCAATGGTTGATTCTAATACAGATGATCGTTCAAAACAAATTGTTCATAAGGAACAGAATGAGGTGAAGAGTCAAGGTTTGGAGCTTAGGTAGTTAAAGACTCAAATGAGCCAGATTGCCCCCACATTCCAGGAACTGGTAAGTAAGAATTCTAGAAATATACCTTCCAAACCTACTTTAAATCCCATGTGGAATGTCTATACAATCACATTGATAAGTTTGAAGAAAATAACGGATACATCAACATCTATTGTTTTACCCGGATTCACCTCAACTCCGGAGAATCCCCATTCAAGAACCACAGATGGGAAGCCCAAGGCGAAAGACAATAGTAAGAAAAGAATTGATGATGTTCCTCCTATAACCCATCCATTTTCAAATAGATTTGTTCAATCCAAAATGATGGCTGAAGAGGTGATGAAAAAACTAGATATGGATACGTTTATGTGTGTTAAGATCAACATCCATTTACTTGAATCCATTAATAAAATCCCTAGGTATTGAAAATTATTAAAAGAACTATTTACTAATATAATAAGGCTCATTGTAAATGAGAGGATCAATCATGGAAGGAGTGTGTCAGCACTCATTACACCATCTTTAAGAATACCAACAATATGCAAGGATACAAGGACATTCAACATCCATTTCACCATAAGGGATTTTCACTTTTCATATAATCTTTGTAATTTATGAGCTTTCATAAATTAAATGCCACACTACATATTTTCATCCTTATAGGTTTTTGAGTTTAAGCCGAATATAGTAGTGGTATGATTAGCGAATAGAGCTAAAACATATCCATCGGGTGTCCCTGGTGATGTACTTGTTCAGGTAAAAGACATTATCTTTCCAGTATATTTATATGTTTTTAACCTAGAGGATGATTAATAATGTTCCCATTCTTCCATTATCTTAGGTAGCCCTTCCTCAAAACAAAAAAAAACAATAAAAACTGGCTATAAGTGTAAAATTTTGATGGAGTTTAAATATGAAGCTGTTATATTTATTGACAAGGAATCTATGATGTACCCCTCAGAGGACCACTCTACTTTTGTTATCTCCCATTTTGAACCACAAAATAAAAACCCATGAAATTTTATTATCCTATTATTCTGATGATTATGAGTATTTTTCTAGTTTAAAGTATAAGATCACTTAAAAACCAGTTTATAATGCACAAACCTCTCATAGATTTAATTTTTAAATTAATTTTTATTTTGATTTTGATCTTGTGAACTTTGAATAGGAAATTAATGTTGAGTATGACGATCTATTTGATTATATATTCTCTAATTTTGATGATGTATATTCTTATTCATAGGTTTCTTGTGCACATATATTAGTTCTTTCAAATTCTACACCCATACATCACCCTTACACTGGAATTCAAGCTATTTCCACCAAATTTAATATTCACATTCTTCTTTAGTGGTGATAAATTTCATTTTAACAATTCTAAAAATCTCCCTTATGAATATGAATATAAACACTTAAATATGTTGAGGGAAAACAATAAGGTAATTGGGTGGATCATGGATTTCATATCGGGTATTAGCCCATACATTTTCATACATGGGATTATTTTGGAGGGTGGGGATAAACCAGTTAGGAATCCTGGAAAGATACTCAATCCAACCCTTTTGTATGTTTTTAAAAAAGTGGTTGAAAATTTTACTAATGCAGGTATAATTAATAGTATTTTATATTCATATTGGGTAAGCCCTATTCTGGTTGTTCCTAATAAAAGTGGTGTTATAGTGGATAAAAATTATGAAGAAAAGTTACTTCCAACGAGGTTACAAAATATTTGGCATGTGTGTATTGATTATAAGAATCTAAATAAGTCCACCTGCAAGGACCATTTCACCATCCCATTTATTAAGAAAATTATTGTTGGACTAGCTAGGAAAACACACTATTTTTTCATAGATGGATTTTATGGATATTTTTAGGTTTCTATTGCTCTGAAGAATCTAGTGATGACGACATTCACTTTTCTATTTGGTATATTTTCCTACAGGAGGAGCCTATTTGGACTTTTCAATTCCCAATGTACCTTCTAGTGATGCATGGTGATAAGTTTTTCTAATTTTATTGAGACTTTCATAGAAGTATTTATGGATGATTTTATAGTGTATCAGTCTTCATTTGATTATCGTATCTCAAGTTTGGGAACAGTTTTGAATCATTGCTTTGAGAAGAATCTGGCCTTGAACTTTAAAATGTGTCATTTCATGATAGAGCATGAGATTGTCTTAGCGAATGTAGTGTCAAAACATGGGATAAGGGTTGATAGATCTAATATATATATATTATTTCATCATTACCTTATCTTCTATGTGTGCGTGATGTTAGGTCGTTCCATGGTAATGTAGTATTTTACCGGTGCTTCATCAATTATTTTAGTAAGATTTCCCTTCCCATGTGATGATAACATTAAATGGATTCTGATTTCTTGTTTTAGGATTCTTTGAAGGACATCCTTTGATGAGATAAAAAAGATTATGTCAACTGCACCAATCATACATCCCCCAAGGAGGTACATTCCATTTCAGATGATGTGTGATGCTTCAAACATTATAGTTGGAGAAGTTTGATCTCAGAGGGTGGATGGATGATCACAAGTGATCGCATATGCTTCAAGGACATTTTATTTATAACAATAAAAATATAAAAACAAGGGAAATAATTTTTTAGTCTTTATATTTTATTTAAATAAATTTTCATCATATTTTTTGGGATCTAAAGTAGTTTTATACCATGTAGCTATGAGGTTCCTATTGAAGAAGACAAATGTGAATCCCAGGATTATCCGATGGAAGATTCTTTATCCAGAATTCAATATTGAGATAAAGGATAATTTTTTTTTTGAGAAAACCACATGGTAGACCACATCAGTAGAATTACTCATACATTATAGGTTGAAAACCTGGATCAGGTACTACATCTGGACACTTTCCCTGATGAGTATCTTCATTCCATATCATGTATGCATCCCTAGTAGGCTGAGTTATTAAATTACCTTTTTGCCTTTAAAATTCATACAAATTTAAATAAATATCAAGTTTAATGGATAAATATTGAGTCATTATTTTATGTTTGTCTTGTTCCATACACCTGGCGCATGTGGAGTGATCAAGTTATTAGGAGGTGTATTCTTGATCTTGAGTTTGAGTCAATTATACATTTTAGCCATACACTATCATGTGGAGGATGCATTGGAACCCCAACGAACACCTATGAACGTCTTACTCTTTGTAATATATTTTCCTTGGTTATTCCATGATGCATATATGTTTTTTAAGTCATTATATCATTACCAACACACCGAGAATATTTCAAGGAGACACGAGATGCCCCAACTATAAGGCCCCAGCCTTAAACCTTACATAATCTTGAGTTATCACAAGATTACACGTTGAGGATCTTTTCTGGTTTAGAGTTTTAGAGAATTAGATCATGAAACTTGCATTACATTCCACCTTTAAACAAAGTGGTTACATAAAAGACAGGATTCATTCTTCCCATCAACGAAAACATATTTAAAATAAAACTTGGATTGTTTCTTGACACATCCTTGACTCTATCATCTTATCATGTACCTTCCCCGTGACCTGTGAAAAACATTTCAAAAACATGGGATGAGCATAAAAATCTCAGTAAGGGATTATAAAATATGGAAAGGAAACATGAGTTCATATATACATAAGAATTAAATCATACATTACCCATAAAACATAGGCACTTTAACATACCTCATCAAACCATGAATAAATCATAGAAATCATAAGACATAAAGGTAACTTGAGGCATTCATAACATTCTTACGTAGGGAGTAACCCTCTTGGTTACGTTTGGAATACCCATCACAGTATATTCCCTAAATCTCTTCGGAGAAACCTTAACGTTTCACTCCTTCGCGTTACCCAATGCATTGGAGAGCTATATCGGGCTCACCCGCCCTTAGTTTATCACGGAACCACCTGTTTTCATAACAATGCCCAAGAACCATAACATAAACGTATCACATAAAACATGAATAAAGGAAACATAACATTTCCACATTTCAATCACAATATAACATTTTATTATATTGAAATAATGAATCCATTCAAAAAGAAACCATTTCCAAAACCATTTAAAACATTTAATAAAGAGATTTGGGAATCAAAGTGTCCCATACCACATTGAAGCTTAAAATTTTAAACCATTAATATCCATATAAATAAATCCTTAAAACCATTTTGAAAACATGGATATTAATAAGAACAAATAATTAAAACATTTAAAACGATATTTTGGTTAAAGGGGTTTTACCAAAATTAGAGACACTTGAATACAATAATTGAGGAATAACATTTAGTCACAACTTTATAATATCATGAGAATAAATGGATTCATGATATAATACTCCAAAGGATAGTATATGCACCATATAAGAGTGAATTGGTGCATAACAACAATGAACCCTCAATAGAAATGTCAAATGTGATGAAATCCCTTATAAAGAAGGTATCCTTAAATTAAGGACCAATCAATCTCAAAAATATGTGTGAAAAATATAAATACACCCAATATATGTGGATATTAAGTGTAAAACAATAAAAGGTCATTCACACATATTCAATGGATGACATATTCAACGACTACATGTTGAACCCAGAGAAATCGAAATTGGGTTAAAAAGTTCCCTTGACAGCCTAACAGCATCACATCAAAATGAGTTGATGAGAGATAAAAAGTGTATCTCATCACTTGGACATAAAATTTACATCAATAAGGATATATGAGAACATATCCGAACATAACAATATGTAAATTAAAAGACCCAACAAAAGAAGTCTTTTAAAAAAGAGGAGGGTGAAAGGTTCCCTTACCGACTTGGGTATCTTTCAAAACATACACCCCATGAAAGAAGGACAATAGATCATTGATATAATACTCATAAACGAAATTATATTAAACATAGAGTAGAATAATTGGCAGTACATACACCAATAAATGGAATTTGTGGCAAATGTAGCATAAATCTCACGGGAATAAAAGTGAGATGAAAAATCCCTTACGAAAACTCGGCAGCCTAACGGCGCCACATAAAACTTCCGAATATGGATTGATGAGATCAAATAGGGTATCTAATCACATTAAAATAAAATGTACAGCAATAGGAATATAAAAGAACATCCCCCAACATTACAAAGAGGAGCTTAAAAGAAGTGACATAAAGGAGAGTACTTAAAAAGAAAGAGAGAGGTTATATCTCTTACGAAAGTTCGGCAGCCTAACGACGCCACTCAAAACTTCCAAAATGGATTGATGAGATAGAATAGGGTCTCTCATCAAATGAACATAAAAATTACAGTAAGTGTAATATAAAAGAACATCCCAATCACAAGAATGATGAGCTTAGAAGGAATGACATAAAAGAGTGTACTTAAAAAGAGAGGAGTAGGATCCCTTACCTCGTATCCGACTTGACCCGACCGTTCTTTAATCTCCTGAATAATAAACTTGAGTTAATATATACTTGCTTAAGAACCTTTTTCATGTTCATTATCCCTTTTATACCATGTTATGAACATCATGTAATCATTTAAGTTAATAATGTTCATTTTGTCGGTATTTGGTTCTTAAGTCAAAAATAGACTTCTTACAATTACATGTTGTTCGTGTGGTCAATGGTTCTTTATATCCAGAATGATATTCATGATTTGGATATCATATATATCATATATATCGAGCATATATATGTATTTTTAATATTACATAATCATTTAGAGGTAAAAAATGAAATGCACCGTTCATGGAGACGGTAAGCCGTATGTACGCATGAACGCTACTTTCATTTCTTTGTCATATTAATGGAATTAAAACTAAATGAGAGGTATGTATATATTAATTCCAGAATTATATTCATCATTTAGATGTATCATTCATCATATATATCCATTATATACATGTACTTATAATAGTACATTACATTTGGGGATAAGAAATGAAATGCACCGTTCATGGAGACGGTAAGCCATACGTACGCATGAACTCTACTTTCATTTATATCTCATACTTTAATGGAATGAAATAATAATGATATATAGGTATATTATAATTCCATTATAACATCATATATAATATCATTAACTTTATCCTTTACACATCCCACATATGGTATTAACGAATCAAATCACTTTTAGGGGGCGGTAGTCCGCACTTCCTAAAATGAAGATATCGCGTATACCCATAATGGAAGCCATAAAGGTAATCCAAAAATGAAAAATACAGAGCTTAAGTAAATAATAAACATATTATATATCATATATAAAAATAGTTACATCATAATGGCCACCTTTGAAGGTGTTAAATGAGTATTGAACAATCATCATTTCAGGAGGCAGAATTTCGTCATCCACGGAAACCGTATGTTATTTAACCATTTGATGTAGTTGTGTGAGAGTGTAGCTCGAATAAATATTATAACAACATCATAGTATATTGAATATACTGGTGTTGTTACAAATGAAGTAAATAAAAAGAGTTTAGGGGGTTGGAGAAGAAAAATAAAACAAATGAACATGAGAGAATGAATTACCATTAAAAGTGTAACTCTTTTTGATTTGACCCTAAAGACTTCCATTGAAAGGATTATGCCAAAAGGGAATCCTCTAGGATGAATAGAGGGATGTGGAGAGAGTAAATGGGTAGGGGTTGGCCGAGCCAAAGGCTTGAGGAGTGTGGGAAAAGAGGTAGAGGTGGGGGCCTTTTATAAGAGGAGAGGAGGGGCACTTTTGGAAAGTAAGAAATATTACTTTATTTAAAAATGTGTTTCGGTTTTAAAAGGTCCAACATTGATATAATTCTGGGATAAGGTGATAAGGGTTCGAAATCCACCCATCCAATAAGTTTTGGACTTGTTTAGTTCATAGATATTACATTATCTTTCCATTTTATTTAAATCGTCAAATAATGATGTCATCAATGCATCATTATTATTTCATAACTAATTTAATTTATTTAATGTCTAAAAATTATAAAAAAATTACTATGATGTAGGAAATCTTTTTACATTTCCAATGACTATTTATAACAAAAAATATGACTTGTATAACCCCACTGAAAAATTGTTTTAGTAAAACATATCATGTTTGTGTCATTTTTACTTTTACATTAAATAAAAAGTTATTTATGTCATTTCCCAACCAAAGTGGATCCATGGGGTCCCCAAGTTGACCCATGGATTTTCTTGGTCGGTCATGACACAACCAATGAGGGTAAGACATGTGTCAAGCTCATCTCATTTTATTAAAGCATTATTTTTACCTTAAACTACACTAATTACCACTAATCACGATTAAAAACTTAATAAGTTACTATTCACCAAAAAATTATTTTAATCTCATTGAACCACATTTTACTTCTTAATGACAACCATGTATGTCGGATTTTTAAAAATCAAAACACAATTATGGCAAAATTTCATTTAAATGGAAAATCAGCTTTTATAAGTACCACTTAGTGGTTTCACTATTCATCAAAAATTGAAGTTTTTCAGAAAAATCCCAAAAATTCACCCTAAGCTATATTTGATATTCTGAATTCAAAAATGAAGTCTGTTTTACAAAATTCAAAACATATAAGTCACATTAATTAATTTAATAATTAATTCCCGCTGTCATGACAAATAGCGTGTTTTTATGAAACAATAAGTATCAAAAGATTGACACTAGTTTAAGTCCGATTTCAAAGTGAAATTAATTCCAACGACCACTATTGGATTTAATGGTAAAAATATTTTCTAATTTCACTTTAAAACCAATTCAAAAGATAATCTAATCATATAAATAAATTAGATTAAAAAGTGGTTTTGAATTAAAATACAACATTTTACACTATTCATTAAAAAAATGAACTTTATCGGAAAGATACCAAAAAATTACACTAAGTAAATTTTGATGTCCCGATTCTTAAGAAGAGTTTTATTTTGGTCCAATAGAATGTATAAGAGTGAACAAAACTATATTTTATGACGGTTCTCCATCAAAAGGTGATAAGTGAACCTTTAGTGAAAACTAGGGCATATATGCCTAAAATTGAATTCTTTCCGTATTTTAGGCCTTTATCTTTTATTGGATAAATGTAAAAACATTTAAAAACATATATAATCATATTTTAGTTATTTATATCCATTCCCGCCAATACAACGACAAATTATTTTATTATTAGAGTGCGACGTAAGATTCCTAAGAAACTCATTGTTGCGTGTTGGGTACGCCATCGAGCATAGCGTCCCCTTTAAAGACATATTAATATTTTATTCACAAATATGGATAAATAAGAAAATGTCATATTCTTTATTTACCTGGGGTGTTACATCCTTCCCCCCTTTTGGGAATTGCGTCCTCTCAATTTTAAAATTGCGCTTGGAAACATCCTTGAATGTCCCACATCGGAACAAGAGTCGGTAAAACAATCACTTAAAAAAAAGATAGGTATAGAGGTCACCCGAGTTAACCCATACTAGGATTCCATGTAGGAAAACATGGACATGGAGGAAAAAAACAAAGGGTCATGTTCTGATAGAGAGTTGTAGAAAACATGTTTAGGAGAAAGTTAACCATGAGAAAATCACAAACTTGTGATGGGTTAAACGGTATTCGATTCCCCAGTAGGAAAAGTTAATAGACAACATTTTTGTTTTAAGTTACTTTTTATTGAGGAATTTATTCATAAGGAAACATAATCACTTATCATGTTGACTTTCAACTTTTACTAGATTCCTTAATCAAACTCATATTTTTTCCAAAAGAATAGTATTTAGGGAGACTTGTTTGCATTAAGAGTACTATAATCAACTTCTAGAAATCACCTAATCCACAAAAGCGAACTATATAATTCCCATGTCTTTAGACTTTAACCAAAACCAAAACCAAAAAGGCTAGTACAAGATCAGATAATCCAGAAAAGAATAACCCTTTATAAAAAGAAAATCTATTCTTAATCTCCAAAATTTGTCCAACAAAACCCAAAGTTCAATGAGGACCATTAGATAAACAATTTGTCCATAAAATTCTTCAAATTAAACCAAACTAAGGTTGAAACCCAAATATTTTAAGGATTTAGTCACATAGTCTTCCAAGGTACAAATTAACACTTATCTCCAAATAACATCAGTTACTCTTAATGTCTCATATTGAAAAGTAATTAACCTAATCACATATCCTCCATGATAGGTTAATCATTTTCATAAATAACCCAAAATCAACTTACTCTTAATTCATAAAATCATATAACTAAAAAGAATCAGTCAAACTAACCAGGGACTTCACGTAGTACAGTGGTAGGCGATAAATACCAGTCGCACTTTGGTTGTGGGTTCGATTCCCGCAGCTTTGTCCGACGCGACGGGTAGTCACACGGTCGGTGTGTTTTCCTTTTTCCAAAACGATATAATTCTTAAAACATTCCCCAAAATGAGATAAAATCTTCAAATATGATCAAAACATATTTTAACCTCAAGTTTATCTCATGCCCTTCATTTTCCATCATATCATAGAGTAACCCATAATTACCTAAAAAGTAAGGATCATATAAACCCTAATGGTTACCTTAATAATTATTACCTGAATTTCCATATCGAGTTGGCCATCTCGTACATGACGCATTAGAGAACTCACCAAGGTTTGAGTGGTTGATCATGACTCCATGATAGTTGGTTTAGAACAACCACGAGTTTCCTCATTGAATCCCCCATCTCATCCAGTATCTTAATCAGAGAACCACCACAGTTTCCTTCAAACCCATTGTCACTTTGGTGCCTGCTAGATCCAGCCATTTACTAAAACCAAAAAGGTCAGTGTGAGTATATCAACAAAACCATTATGTACTAATGAGTAAGGTAAACACTAAGATACACTTACTCATTCACTTTATCTAAAACTAGGACTCTGAAATCCCAACCGTTATGGTAATGTCACTTATGCTTAGAGAATACCCTAACCTCTAAAGTTATCTAAACCGACCATTGATACCAACTATAAGGCCCCATCCTTAAACCTTACATAATCTTGAGTTATCACAAGATTACATGTTGAGGATCTTTTCAGGTTTAGAGTTTTAGAGAATTAGATCATGAAACTTGCATTACATTCCACCTTTAAACAAAGTGGTTACATAAAAGACAGGATTCATTCTTCCCATCAACGAAAACATATTTAAAATAAAACTTGGATTCTTTCTTGACACATCCTTGAATCTATCATCTTATCATGTACCTTCCCCGTGACCTGTGAAAAACATTTCAAAAACTTGGGATGAGCATAAAAAGCTCAGTAAGGGATTATAAAATATGGAAAGGAAACATGAGTTCATATATACATAAGAATGAAATCATACATTACCCATAAAACATAGGCACTTTAACATACCTCATCAAACCATGAATAAATCATAGAAATCATAAGACATAAAGGTAACTTGAGGCATTCATAACATTCTTACGTAGGGAGTAACCCTCTTGGTTACGTTTGGAATACCCATCACAGTATATTCCCTAAATCTCTTCGGAGAAACCTTAACGTTTCACTCCTTCGTGTTACCCAATACATTGGAGAGCTATATCGGGCTCACCCGCCCTTAGTTTATCACGGAACCACCCGTTTTCATAACAATGCCCAAGAACCATAACATAAACGTATCACATAAAACATGCATAAAGGGAACATAAGATTTCCACATTTCAATCACAATATAACATTTTAGTATATTGAAATAATGAATCCATTCAAAAAGAAACAATTTCCAAAACCATTTAAAACATTTAATAAAGAGATTTTGGAATCAAAGTGTCCCATACCACATTGAAGCTTAAAATTTTAAACCATTAATATCCATATAAATAAATCCTTAAAACCATTTTGAAAACATGGATATTAATAATAACAAATAATTAAAACATTTAAAACGATATTTTGGTTAAAGGGGTTTTACCAAAATTAGAGACACTTGAATACAATAATTGAGGAATAACATTTAGTCAGAACTTTATAATATCATGAGAATAAATGGATTCATGATATAATACTCCAAAGGATAGTATATGCACCATATAAGAGTGAATTGGTGCATAACAACGATGAACCCTCAATAGAAATGTCAAATGTGATGAAATCCCTTATAAAGAAGGTATCCTTAAATTAAGGACCAATCAATCTCAAAAATATGTGTGACAAATATAAATACACCCAATATAAGTGGATATTAAGTGTAAAACAATAAAAGGTCATTCACACATATTCAATGGATGACATATTCAATGACTACATGTTGAACCCAAAGAAATCGAAATTGGGTTAAAAAGTTCCCTTGACAGCCTAACGGCATCACATCAAAATGAGTTGATGAGAGATAAAAAGTATATCTCATCACTTGGACATAAAATTTACATCAATAAGGATATATGAGAACATATCCGAACATAACAATATGTAAATTAAAAGACCCAACAAAAGAAGTCTTTTAAAAAAGAGGAGGGTGAAAGGTTCCCTTACCGACTTGGGTATCTTTCAAAACATACACCCCATGAAAGAAGGACAATAGATCATTGATGTAAATACTCATAAACGAAATTATATTACACAAAGAGTAGAATAATGGGCAGTACATACACCACTCAATGGAATTTGTGGCAAATGTAGCATAAATCTCACGGGAATAAAAGTGAGATGAAAAATCCCTTACGAAAACTCGGCAGCCTAACGACGCCACATAAAACTTCGGAATATGGATTGATGAGATCAAATAGGATACCTCATCACATTAAAATAAAATGTACAGAAAGAGGAATATAAAAGAACATACCCCAACATTACAAAGAGGAGCTTAAAAGAAGTGACATAAAGGAGAGTACTTAAAAAGAAAGAGATAGGTTAGATCACTTACGAAAGTTCGGCAGCCTAACGGCGCCACTCAAAACTTCCAAAATGGATTGATGAGAGATAATAGGTTCTCTCATCAAATGAAAATAAAAATTACAGTAAGTGTAATATAAAAGAACATCCCAATCACAATAATGATGAGCTTAGAAGGAATGGCATAAAAGAGTGTACTTAAAAAGAGAGGAGTAGGATCCTTTACCTCGTATCCGACTTGACCCGACCGTTCTTTAATCTCCTGAATAATAAACTTGAGTTAATATATACATGCTTAAGAACCTTTTTCAAGTTCATTATCCCTTTTATACCATGTTATGAACATCATGTAATCATTTAAGTTAATAATGTTCATTTTGTCGGTATTTGGTTCTTAAGTCAAAAATAGACATCTTACACTTACATGTTGTTCGTGTGGTCAATGGTTCTTTATATCCAGAATGATATTCATGATTTGGATATCATATATATCATACATATCGAGCATATACATGTATTTTTAATATTACATAATCATTTAGAGGTAATAAATGAAATGCACCGTTCATGGAGACGGTAAGTCGTACGTACGCATGAACGCTACTTTCATTTCTTTGTCATATTAATGGAATTAAAACTAAATGAGAGGTATGTATATTTTAATTCCAGAATTATATTCATAATTTCGATGTATCATTAATCATATATATCCATTATATACATGTACTTATAATAGTACATTACATTTGGGGATAAGAAATGAAATGCACCGTTCATGGAGACGGTAAGCCGTACGTACGCATGAACGCTACTTTCATTTCTATCTCATACTTTAATGGAATGAAATAATAATGATATATAGGTATATTATAATTCCAGTATAACATCATATATAATATCATTAACTTTATCCTTTACACATCCCACATATGGTATTAACGAATCAAATCACTTTTAGGGGGCGGTAGTCCGCACTTCCTAAAATGAAGATATCACGTATACCCATAATGGAAGCCATAAAGGTAAGACAAAAATGAAAAATACAGAGCTTAAGTAAAGAATAAACATATTATATATCATATATAAAAATAGTGACATCATAATGGCCACCTTTGAAGGTGTTAAATGAGTATTGAACAATCATCGTTTCGGGAGGCAGAATTTCGCCATCCATGGAAACCGTATGTTATTTAACCATTTGATGTAGTTGTGTGAGAGTGTAGCTCGAATAAATATTATAACCACATCATAGTATATTTAATATACTGGTGTTGTTACAAATTAAGTAAATAAAAAGAGTTTAGGGGGTTGGAGAAGAAAAATAAAACAAATGAACATGAGAGAATGAATTACCTTTAAAAGTGCAACTCCTTTTGATTTGACCCTAAAGGCTTCCTTTGAAAGGATTCTGCCCATAGATAATCCTCCAGGATGAATAGAGGGATGTGGAGAGAGTAAATGGGTAGGGGTTGACCGAGCCAAAGGCTTGAGGAGTGTGGGAAAAGAGGTAGAGGTGGGGGCCTTTTATAAGAGGAGAGGAGGGGCACTTTTGGAAAGTAAGAAATATTACTTTATTTGAAAATGTGTTTCGGTTTTAAAAGCTCCAACATTGATATAATTCTGGGATAAGGTGATAAGGGTCCGAAATCCACCCATCCAATAAGTTTTGGACATGTTTAGTTCATAGATATTACATTATCTTTCCATTTTATTTAAATCGTCAAATAATGATGTCATCGCTGCATCATTATTATTTCATAACTAATTTAATTTATTTAATGTCTAAAAATTATAAACAAATTACTATGATGTAGGAAATCTTTTTAGCTTTCCAATGACTATTTATAACAAAAACATCTGACTTGTATAACCCCACTGAAAAATTGTTTTAGTAAAACATATCATGTTTGTGTCATTTTTACTTTTACATTAAATAAAAAGTTATTTATGTCATTTCCCAACCAAAGTGGATCCATGGGGTCCCCAAGTTGACCCATGGATTTTCTTGGTCGGCCATGACACAACCAATAAGGGTAAGACATGTGTCAAGCTCATCTCATTTTATTAAAGCATTATTTTTACCTTAAACTACACTAATTACCACTAATCGCGATTAAAAACTTAATAAGTTACTATTCACCAAAAAATTATTTTAATCTCATTGAACCACATTTTACTTCTTAATGACAACCATGTATGTCCGATTTTTGAAAATCAAAACACAATGATGGCAAAATTTCATTTAAACGGAAAATCAGCTTTTATAAGTACCACTTAGTGGTTTCACTATTCATCAAAAATTGAAGTTTTTCAGAAAAATCCCAAAAATTCACCCTAAGCTATATTTGACATTCTGAATTCAAAAATGAAGTCCGTTTTACAAAATTCAAAACATATAAGTCACATTAATTAATTTAATAATTAATTCCTGCTGTCATGACAAATAGCGTGTTTTTATGAAACAATAAGTATCAAAAGATTGACACTAGTTTAAGTCCGATTTCAAAGTGAAATTAATTCCAACGACCACTATTGGATTTAATGGTAAAAATATTTTCTAATTGCACTTTAAAACCAATTCAAAAGATAATCTAATCATATAAATAAATTATATTAAAAAGTGGTTTTGAATTAAAATACAACATTTTACACTATTCATTAAAAAAATGAACTTTATCGGAAAGATACCAAAAAATTACACTAAGTAAATTTTGATGTCCCGATTCTTAAGAAGAGTTTTATTTTGGTCCAATAGAATGTATAAGAGTGAACAAAACTATATTTTATGACGGTTCGCCATCAAAAGGCGATAAGTGAACCTTTAGGGAAAACTAGGGCATATATGCCTAAAATTGAATTCTTTCCGTATTTTAAGCCTTTATCTTTTATTGGATAAATGTAAAAACATTTAAAAACATATATAATCATATTTTTGTTATTTCTATCCATTCCCTCCAATACAACAATAAATTATTTTATTATTAGAGTGCGACGTAAGATTCCTAAGAAACTCGTTGTTGCGTGTTGGGTACGCCATCGAGCATAGCGTCCCCTTTAAAGAAATATTAATATTTTATTCACAAATATGGATAAATAATAAAATTTCATATTCTTTATTTACCTGGGGTGTTACACCAACAACCAACACTATTTTGTGAGCTTTTGGATGTATGGGGTATCAATTTAATGGTCCTTTTCTATGTTCATTTGGTTTTTATATTTTGTTTTTTGTTGATTATGTGAGTAAATGGGTGGAGGGAAAGGCCACCAAGACTGATTATTTTCATATTGTATTGTAATTTGCAAAGACACAATGGTTTTTTAGGTTTGGAGTGCCAAAGGATATAATCAGTGACCAAAGGACACACATATGAAATCAGAATTTTTCTTCCCTCTTTAAAATGTATGGGGTGAAACCCAAAACCTGAACACTATACGACCAAAAAAATGGCCAGGATGACATTTCAAATTGGGAGTTGAAACAAATTTTAGAGAAAACTGTGTACCTGAATATGATGGATTGGAAAAAGTGACAGGATGGTGGGTTATTGGATTATAAGAAAGAATATCATACATCCATAAGTATGTCCCCATTTCTAATTGGATTTGTGAAATCATGTCATCTCTCACTGCATGTCGAGCATTGATCATATTGGGATATAAATAAATTCAAAATTTATTTGGACCAACCTAGATATTAAAGGATGCTAAAAATTAAATAGCTTGAGCATATTCTATTGTAATCATATGAGAACCCACGACTATACAATGAAAGATAAAAAGAATCTCATGATATAATGATCCATCAAAGGGAGTTTCATGTTGGATAGAATGATCTACTCTATAGTTCACAACAAAAGATGATGCCTAGTATGTTGCATTATAGATGGTTAGGTCCTTATAGTGTATCTAATGGTTTTATTTAAGGTGCTATGGAGATCACACAAGAGGACACTAAAATAATATTTAAACTCAATAGGAAACATTTTAAGCAATAGATTTTGGGAATTTCTTCTGATGTGGTGCATTTCATCCCACCGCATGACCCCATCATCACTTGATAATATCACGATGATCAAAACCCATTCATTTTAATATTATTTTTCTTATATACAATTATTCATTTAATTTGAACATGTCATATCATGGGTTCACATTGTGGGAAATGCAACATTTTAACTATGGTGGAGGTATCCATATTAGTTTATTAATTTCAATTGTTTTTCAGATTTTCCAAAAAAACAATTGTTTGTATTTTAAATTTTTGTGTGTTTCTAAAGATTTTGAGCTGAAATGACTCTTTTCGCCATTTTTTAATCCATAAAAATGAGGGAAAAAATTTAACCCATGAAATTGAGCTAAAATGAATAATAAAAATGTCTTTATTTAATGTTCTAATAATTTATTATTTCATGAAATATAATAAGAATTTTGAATCCTCTGCCATGTATCGCTACCTATATAATTAGAATCCCTTTTATTTGAGGCTTCTAACCCATTTTTTCATATTATTTACATTCACCACACTTCTTGATAGAACTTAAACATTCTTGATTTAACCATAATTAGATAAATTCCAATCATAACTTAAGGGTTTGAGGAATTAGTGTTTTTCAATGATTGAGGTATTTCAATGGTTTGAAAGCCCAAAATTTTAATAATCATTTTATAACGGCCTACCATAAAAATTTAATCCAGGTATACTGTATAATACATGAATATAATATTAGTTTATCCAATTTGAATCCATTTCCCTATCCAACATTCTCTTAATGTGAAATTGCCTTATCTAGTTGATGATAAGGTTAGTAAAATCTATATTGTATTGTGCTACTTCATATGGTGATAATTTGGGAGTAAAATAAAATTTTATAGAGATTTTTTTCAGCTAAAGAAATCATTCATTTGAATGCTATTCCATTTTAATGCTCTAATGAAAAAATATGTTGTTCTTTTCTGGAGATTATAGTTAACATAGAATGTTGAGCCTACCTAGAGCTTTGACAAAAAACTATTTTTGATAAGATTTATTTTTTTGCTAAAATTATGAATGGTATAAAAATTCCATGATTTTTCATGATGATGGAGATAAATTGATACTATGGGGAGTAAGGATGACACCATACTTGAGTGAAAATTTGAATAATGAAAATTTTATTCAAAAAGAGTCAACAGCTCCCCATTCAGCATCAAAATTTTTTACATCAAAATCCTACCAACTGAAAGCCACAGAACATCCATGATATTTATTAATGATAAAATTATGCACTTGACTCGCATTTGGTGGAGATATAAGAATTTATAAAGCCCATGTTGATCCCTGTACGAGTTTGGATGAGAAAGAAATTTCTAAAAAATTGGTATTTGTGTGATAAAAGAAAATTCAAGTGAGTTAAGTGTTTTGTGATAATGAGAGGATTAATAAATTGTAAATATATTTAATGATATAAATTAATAAATTTAAATAATGTTTTTATGAAAAATTATATCTTTTGATTATTGTTGTTAAGTTGTTAGATCTCATAGGCACGTTTTTTATGTTTTACATTAATTTAATATTGATGTATACTTTTCACATATTTTTTGTAACACGTGATATTATTTATTCTCTATGAGTGAAAAAGTGTATGTGTGGTATTTTGGTCACCTCAGGATTTACAACTTTATTTCACCCTTATATCACATTTTTAATCTTGTTTTCTATTTAAAATTTAAAATATTATCTCAAATTGAAAATCCCATTTGATTCAATTATTAAATTTTTATCTCTGTAATAAGGGATATTATTCTATTTTTGATGATTTTGTTGTATGATGAGGTGATTTGGATTATCTGAGATGATCTAGATGGAAAATGGGCAGAACTATGTGGAATCTGAAGGACAATTTTCCACTTTATTTCACATTTCTCTAAATCTGCCCCTCCAAATGAGCTGAATTTTTTTGGGCATCTCCATAACATCATGGGAGAAAAAAAAATCTCAAGAAATCAAATCCCAATTAATAAATTAAGGTCCCCATACGAACCAATATTTCCAGGGGATAAGATCTGAATGATGTCAAAAATTAGATTCTGTTAATTTTCCATATCGTGTTCTATATTCTTCTATTCGCCTCCAAATTCAAAATGTTTATATTAAAGATAAAGGAATAACCATTTCTTGTTTTATAAAGTTGAGATTTGTTCATTTTCCAATCCAAATCCGATGCAAAATTGGTATCTCTAAATATGGGTGCCCGAAACCACTTCTCATTTTGAATATAAATTGGCCCCATGGGCACCCCTTCTTCATGTTCAACCCAGGAGTGAATTAAAACCATTTTAGACTTCCAAAGAAGTTCTCACATCACGTTGGAGGATCCTGACCTTCTTATAATCATAGGGGTAGCTCTTGATTCAATGTTACCTTTATCGAAGCCTTATTCTCTTTTACATGTTGTAATATTTTTCTTTGTGTAATAAACATCTTAGTTCATCTTTAATTTCAACTGTTTTACTCAAATCTTTAAACGTATCTTATTCATTAATCATCTTATTTAAGCTATAATTAATAACTATAAATTGGATTGGGTTATAAAATTTCAAAACCGTTGTAAATGAAAAATGTTTCTATGATGAATACATTATCCATATAAGAGTAGTTATATTTAGTAATTTATCTACCTCATATCTTAACCATTAATTTATTTTTAATCAATGAGATATTTTAAATTACATAATATGATATGTTAATTTAGTTTATTAAATAAAATTAACTATTAAAAAATTAGAATAATTAAACCAATAACACATAATGTCTAGATTTGTGTTAATTGGGGGAGAAAAATCATAATCCGTTAAACAAAACCACATAGGATAAATTTTTAGAGTTAAAATACAATCCCTTAATTAAATTCATCATTATTTCTTAAGTGATTATTTTACCTAACACACCAATGCCCAGAAGTTATTCTTATAACATTAATTAATTTAGGGTGCTATAATTTATTGTACTAAAGCTAGCCTAAGGATTTATTCATTTCATCATAATGGTTTAGTTATTTCTCATAGGGTTTGGGGGTTAACAATTTAAGGGATCATAATTAAGTTGATGTCCATTTAATAGATAATGATAACTAATTGAGTGAAGAGTTATATTTAGATGGTTTTTTATTTATAAAAATAATTTCTAAAAAAAATTCCCCCTTTTCATTTATTAATCAAATTTCATTTCATAAATAAAAAAGGAAATATTCTTCCAACATACTTCTTCTAGAATTATAATTGGGCCACTATCATTTTTTTAGTTTTTTTCTTCATTTTTTAATTTATTTTTAAAATACCTTTAAGAAGTTATTTTAAATTTCTTCATCCTTTGAGGGTAATCCTTGGTCAGCTACTCTACTATAACTAAGTACCCAACAATCATACTTCATCTGAGAGCACCCATGATAGCACCTTTCAAAATTACATCTGAATAGTTTATGGTTTTTTTCATTAGACCTTATGTTGATTTAGTTAATGCTATTTTTTTTCTTCTACTATATTTATCTTTAGATTAGATTCTTTTATATCACACCTTCAACTACTATAGTTTAGGGTCTTTTAGAGAAGACCACAAATTTCTTTAGTTTAGTTTATTTTAACTCATACTTTTTTCTAATTTAGTATAAGGTATTTTAGTTGGGGATTTGTTCTATCTACACCATTAGGAGGTGGATCAGTAGCACCTTGTAAGGAAGGTAGAATGAGTAGAACTATACATATAGTTATAGGGGACCGTTTTGGTCATCTTACCTAGGATATGGATGGACAACTTCAGTAGATCAGAACTACTCCAGGTATTCATGTTACAACAAAGGTCCATGGATCAAGAAAAATTTATTCATTTCATCATATGAATGATGTGTAGGATATTGGTACTTCTAATATTAATGTTACTAATCTAGTACCCTATAATATCATTTATTATGTTTTAAATAATGTTTCATCAGATTCCATTATATTTGTTCTGGTTTTGGATAGCCTTGTACTTCAGGTTCAGTGCTCTGGTAATGTTATGGTGCTTCATACACATTTGGGTATACATTATAAAATAATGTTCTAGTGAAAGTATTGTCCCCTTGAGGTATGTATACATCACTTATTATGTATCATTTTCTTGCTTGAGATTATGGGATTCAATATCTTTCTCATAATGGACTAGGCGGTTCCTTATTATGAATATGTGGACTATTGTCAACAAAGGGTGTTTTTTCATCCCTAAAGGGAAGTATATATATTCAAAGGGTGGGTGGGATGTCTAGGTTGGTAGAGACAAACCAGATAATCTTGGTCTAGGAGGAACTACTTTTTGAATATCCATATTTTATATTGAGGATCTGAACCTACATCAGGCTATGTTCCCATATGTAGTAGATTAATTCATGGATGTTTTTCTATTATGAATCATCTATACTACATCCTAAGGGGGTGTTAGAGTTTAATATTAAGCTAGTTCATAGAGTTTCACTAGTATCCATTCCTTATTTTAGGATTTAATGCATAGATTTTGAGGACCTCTAGTGGTAGCTAATGTATTTAAATGTTAAGTGTCTTATATGGCCAAGTACATCTCACTAGTGTTAACTAATCTTTTTCACCAAGAAACAGGATGAAACACTCAGGATATTGAAGGATTTTTGAAAATTGAATCAATATACTATGAAACAATGTTATCCCATACCTTTTATAGGTTATATATTCTACTAAATCATTGGAGAGAAGTTATTATTGAAGGGAGCCCTCAGATCGTGTTATCATTTTGTTCAAGTCATACTAATAGATATTTTGTGTATAGATTTATGACGTTTATATGACATATATGAGTATCTCATCATGTCTTTCAGTCTTGTGAATTTACATACTATTTTAATGGATTTGATGAATATGTTTTAGCATCCCATTCTGTATTCCTTATTTTGGTCTTTATCGATGAAATCTTGGTGTAGTCCCATACTCAATATGACCATGCCACTCATCTTTATTTGAATCTGAATACACTGGGAGAGCACAAGTTGTATGCTCTAATTTTTAAATGTCACTTCTAGATTAACAGGGTATACTTATTGGGGAATATTATCTTTTAAGGTAGGAATTTCTGTTGATCTAGATATGGTATGTACTGTGGATACTAGGGACCATCCCAAGATTTTCTTTTAGATATGGGGTTTAATGGGAATAGATTATTGCAATAGTCACTCTATATATGACAACTTATTTGTATGGTTGTGTAAATAAATGATGGAATCATTTTGTGAAAATGTGGAAACATGAATAAATTGACTCCATGTATTGGGATGAGTTCATGGAGATTTATTTCAAGATGTAAATTCTAATTAACTTTCATTCAAAGAATGAGATGAAGTTCCATGGTATAAAGCTAATGGACGATGCATCTGTTGGAACTTATAATTCAATGTTTAAAATGCATGAATGGTACACTTCTGTTATAACCATCCAACATGAATTTAAGGTTGATCAATTCTTTAGTGGAATAAAATAATGAATAAAATGGGAATAAGCACTTAGAGACTTTAGTATCTATGAAAATATTATTTTCTATGCCATCAACATTGAAATGGAGGTCGTAGATACCTATCAATATAATGTTTTTGAAATTAATACAGAATTATAATTCCATGGATAATCTAAAAACCATAGAGATTATAAGATGATATTTTCGAAATGATTTTTTTAGAAGAAACATTGAGGAAAATTATTAAGTGTAAATGTAATTTTTGTGTGTGTTGAAGATATGGTCATCATGAATTTGATTCCAAAAGTGATGGGTAGAAGTAATCTAATGATAAAGATATTAATAAATATCTATAAAATAAAGCACACACACTCCAATGTTTAAAATGAATGTAGTGTTGGAACGATGCTAACCAGTGCCAAAATCTGAAGGATAATGATGATAATCGATGTCAGCAAATCCATATGTTGGGAGACAATGGGAAATCTCATTCAATAACAATTTTTTTGAGGCATTTGATAATGATGTGGTGAAAGGCACAATTACCATCCACTCTAAAACTATTATTTTCATACCAGAATCTCGATCTACCTATTCCATGAAATTTGAATACTTTTTTAAGGGTATCAATATTACAACCAAATAATTTGATGAATAATTATCAATGAAGGCACATAATGGGTCAATAATCACTTCTAAAGCCTATGATTTTCTCGTAGTGGATATTGGGGGGAATGTTTTTCATATTTTATTAAATCATTCTCTTGATAAATTTGATATTATCTTAGGATTTTTTTTATTTATCTCCATAAATCTGAGAGTAATTTCCTTCAAATATAAGTAACATTTTATATTCAAAACAATAAATTTTTTTAATCAGTATAAAGAAATATATGAACATATAATGGATATAACAATCATCATATGGATCATAATTCCCATTCAAAATGGATATTTACACAAATTGTTTAGGATTATATTTACATTAATGATATTATAAATTTTTTAGAATTGTTTGATGGTTTTTTACATAAGTGTTTCAAATTCTGACATCATATGATGATGTTGAGTTATTAACAGTACTCATACCTGGTACCACACCAATTTAAATGACTCCTAATATAATGGATCTAACATATTCTAGGAAATGAAAAACAAAATCTAGGAGAACATTAATATGTGAATCATTTATCCACATGTTTTACCTTGGGGTGAACTAGTTTTTTTATTAAAATTAAATATGGATCAATGTGAGCCTACATTAAATACCAATAGCTATAAAATATCAAGAAAAAGAACAAGTCTATTCTATCCTATATTGCTAATATATTTGATCTTCTATATGGATTTCAATACTAATCCCTGATTTACATTCATTAAGGATATCATAAATCTTGATTCCAAAAGTATGATATACCCATGAAAGTAATCTATTCATGTTACGAAATCTATTAATATATAGGTATGTGATTTGGTCCCACTAATGACCCAACTATATTTAGGGAATTAATATACATTATGTTTATAGAATACCATAATTACAATTTTATTTGTCTTCATTGATGATGATATTATCTATTCAATGAGAAAGGAAGATCATTAGTAGTCTTTTTGAATAGTACAACTAAAATAAGGAAGGATAAAATATATGAAAAATTTACAAAATTTGAGTTTTGTTGTTAACTTTCCTCAATTTTAGTTAATATAATCTCAAGAGAGTTTGTATCATTGTATTCATCAAATAAAAAGGCTATTAAATGTTTGAATATACCTACCATGGTCATCAATATATATAATTTCTATTGTTTTTCTGGATATTATCATCATTTTTGGCGAATTTCTCACAGCTACACAACCCACTCATTAAGAAAACTTGAATGGGAACCATGTACCTCATTATTGGTGATTTTTGGAGTGTTTTAAGGATATGAAGAGAATATTAATCAACAAAAATATATTTAAATTTTTCCATATTGGATACAGTTTCTAAATCTAATGTGATGAATCCCAAAAGTCATTGGGGGTGTGTTATAATGAAGAATTTCCATGTTATAGCTTCTGTTTCACATAAATTGATGGTTCATGATCCAAATTAACAATACAATTACTTAAAGTTAGATGTAGTAATTTTTTCATTAACAATATGGAGGATTTATCATTATAGAGATAAGTGTCATTTACAAATAACAATAAAAAAATTGTAAATTATATATTCCCAAAATAGGTGTTGAATGTGAAGTAGAGAATATGGTTAGAGATGATTAATGATTATGAATACTCAATACAATACCACTCTAGGAAATAGAACAATGATGTTAACTCCTTATGTAAAAAAATTAAAAAAATTATCCATTTTGAGGATCAAAAAAGTTACAATAAATATATATTTTCAAAGGTTGAATATAGATATATATAATGAATGGGATAAACTTTATCCTACTGCAATCAATGTTCATCTATTTATCTATGTTTAAATAAAATAAGAAAAGAGAAAATATGTTTTTCTAAATAATTATTTAAAAATAATTCATGTGTTCAAGATTGATCATTATGTAATGATATGTTTCATGAACTTTGTATGTGTTTCACCCATAATATGTTTTAAGAAGATTTTGTTAGAGGAAGTTCATTGTTCTTCATTCTCTATTCATACTTGATACAGGAATATGTTTAGTGACTTGAATCAATATTTTTATGGGATGACCTAAAAATAGATATCAAAGTGTTTTTAATTTAGTAATTCATATGTTATCACATTGAGGTTGATAGTTAATAGTTTAAATGGTAGTTACAAAAATTACCCATACTGAAATGTATATGAGAAAACACAATTTTGGATTTTTTTCATCGGACTCCCTAAATTTTTTTAAGGGATTACTCCTATATAGATTTTATTTGACCACCCTTCAAATTTTTAACACATAATAACTATTATAGAATTATTCTCTCAAGATAAATGTTCCATGAAATACAGTAAATATGTCGTAATGTTTAATGGTGTACAAAATTCTATTATGTATGATTAGGATTCTAGATATAGCTCGATTTTAATAAGAATTCATCATCATAAACTTGATTGGATGGTGATGATCAACACTGTGTATCATCCTAACACAGATTGTCAGTTTGAAAGAATAATTAAAACACTATAATATTTAATAAGATCTTATTATTTTTATTTCAATGGTTTTTTTTGTACCAACACCATCTTAAAGTTGATTTCTCATAAAAAATAATTCACAGTCATGGATTCACATAGATCATTGTGGAACCCCTTATTGAATGAAATAAATATCTCTAATGAGATGGAATAATATTAGAGAAAAAATGATATTGGGACATAGTATCGCTAATGAAATGGAAGAGAATGTTAGTTCTATTCAGCAATAAATCAAGGCATCTAGTAGATGGTAGAAAATTATTTTGGATAATCGATGGAGTAATCTATAATTTATAGTTGTTGATAATGTGATTCTATGAATTTCTTTATAGAGTATGGTTGTGAGATTTAGGATGAAATGGAATAAATTAATTATTATATTAGTCACTTTGAAATTATTGATCATATCGGTTTGGTATCTTATCGGTTGGAACATCCACTAAACCTATCTCATACTTATGATGTGTTATATTTTTCTCTCATGAGGAATTAAGTATCTAAAACCTCACATGTACTGAAATAAGAGGTCATTCTACTAGAGGAAGATCATTCATGTGAGGAATAACTAGTGTAGATTATCGATTTTACTGAAATGTTCTATGAAACAATACTACACACCTAGTAATTTGTTCTTGGTGAAACCACCAATTTGAGAAAGCTACATAGGAACCTGAGGATATGATGAGGTTGAAGAATCTTAATTTTCTGTATGAGTGTGAAAATATTCAAGGGTGAAATTAATCCTAAGGGTTATATAATGTACCAAACAATTTTTTAGATATATTGTTTTTGAATAAGTTAAATTTTATTGATATCTTAAATTTAAAGAAACAACTATTTAGGATTCTGTTACACAAAATACTAATTTTAGCCTCGGTTAAACAAGGCACTGCATTTTAATGAAACCATAATATATTATTAATATATTAATAATAAAACATTATAACTTATCCACAAAAAATATATATGATAATAGTAACATAAAATTGTAAAATATTATTTATAATTGTTTTATATAAAGAAACATTCTGATGAAAATAATTAACTTTTCAATTGTCTTTATATGTTTCAAAAATATTATTTTATTAAATAATGTTTTTTTAAATTTTATTTTGATGCATGTAGAAAAATTATATGATAAAAGAGAATTAATTTCCTAAATAATAAGACAAAAATATTCATCGGGTGATTTTTTAATAATTTTATAAAAATATTGTGTTTTTTATAAATAGTAAAAAATAACTGATTTTAATTGAAAACCACCTTTAAAATAAATTATCTATAAAGATAAATTATTTTTTAATTTGGTTTCAAAGTAATATTATTTTAATAATATATCTATTAATCCAATTTAATTAATTATTATCATTTTTATATAGATATTTGATTTAAAAACCATGTAATATTTGAACATTTCATTTTGAAACCCCTCTTTCTCTATGCATCTATGTGATGAAATTAAAATTAAATTGATCTGATTCTATGATATGAATGTGAAAAAATAAATTAAATATTTGGATTCATATAAATTTTTATTATATAATATGTTCAATTTATTTTTTTTCAATAAATAAATACTAAAAATAGAAAAATATAACTTCTACAGTTAAGGATAAAATTTATTTATAAGGGATTAAACTACAAATATAATTATTAATATGACATGTAAAATTGAATAAAATATATTTCCTTGTCATATATTGACATTATATTTTATTAGGACAGATAATATACCATTTAATTTCTTTTTCCATGATAAAAAAGTTGATACATCATTATCTTTTAAAAAAATTACAATTGATCAAGTATCAATGCTTATAAAAGGCCACCCACTCTCCCATCTTTTTAATAATTTAAAACCATTTTTATTCACCCAATACCCTCCAAAATTACATAAATCATACCCTTATAGCATCTTATTATATATATTTTTTATTACAAATGAATCTATTGGTGGCTCGATGTGCTAACCAATGGATGTTATTCAAGGAAGAGGTAAAGTACTTTATCGAGCATTTTTATATTATTTCATCATCCAACTCATTGAATTATTATTAAACTATGATAATATATTTAATAATTTTCTTTCCATATAATGAGATGTTTTGGTGTTTGGATCATGACATAATACCACCTCCACATTTAGTAAATGGGTTGCAAACCGACATTAGTGTGTGTGACGGACTACCACCTCACAAACCAATGTCATTAATTTTTCCATTACCACCTCTCACATATTGTTATAATGATGGAATGATTTATTATATGTGATATTTATAAAATTATTATAATTATTTAGTTATTACTTAACACATATATTCATACATTCTAGTATATACGACTATGATAACATCAGATGTCTGTACGGTGGATTACCTCCTCACGAAGTGATGAGATTAATTAACTCTTTTACATGGAAGGTAATAAGGATGAATTTAATGAAAATATGTGATATTTAAATTTTAATTATTATTAAATATTAATGTATTAGGTTCCCATTTTCTACAATTTTTTGTGAAAATAGAATCAATTTTCATGCGTACGTAAGACCTACCTTCTCCATGAACGATGTATTTCATTTTCTAAATCTAACAATTATAGACAACTCTAAAAACATATATACTGAATATATATATATATATATATTTTTAATAACCTGGGAAACATTATGTCGATTATTTAACTATGATAAATATAATATGAAAATAAAAACATCATAACATAGACAAAAAAATAAGTTATATCTGGAATGGTAAACTTGACATTGAATTGTTAACATACAGGTAATAAAAGATCATAAGAAAGTCATATATGGTGTGATATATTGGATTATTTTCCAGATATATGTGTATATATAACTTATATATATTTTATATGAGGTCCTAATGTGTAATAATGAATTCGAGATTTATTTTACAGTATTTTTTTCACTTTGATCTTTTACGGGACAAATGCCATATTCCGAACCAATTTCATTTATGTGGTGTATATATTTAACATAAATGTATTTTGTGATGATTATAATGAAATTAATAAGGTTTATATATCCATTTTAGGATAAATAATTCATGGGAATTAAGATTCGAAAGTTACAAAACACGTCAAGGGTTAATTTTATAATCACATTGTTTTTCATGACTATTTATGACTAAACCTACAATGATGAAATATTATTACCTAACACCCAATAATTTTCATTAAATTTCTTATACTATGAGTTTTAATTATATTTTAATTTAATATTTCAATTTTACTACTCTTTTATACTTATAATAAATGATAAAATATTTTCAATAAAATTCATCATTACTCATCTCTTCGAAAGAAAACTTTTTTCATTACAGTATCAATTTTTCTAAAAAATGTATTCTAAAAATGTCATAAACATTAATAAAATGATTTCATAATCTGTTTTTACCCATTCATGATTATTTTTTGAAATTAATTCAAGGAATGTTTATGATATTTTACAAATAATTCATGTTTGGATTTTATTCAATGTGTAAAAGTAATATTATTTTAACATGTTTGGCATGGATGGAATTTTCCACCATCTTGAATATTTATTTTATTTTAATATTAACTTATAGGATTACCTGCTTTAATTTTATATAATTTTCATTGGATATATGATCAAAGGATACCATTATTATTCATTATTTGAATATTTTATGTTTATCATTACATGAGTTTTATGAAACCCTTTTCACTTCCACGAGTAATACCATGACAAAATTCCTATGAAGTGTACTTATTCTCATGTGATATGATATGATGAAGTAATGAAATGATTATGAAACATATTTATTTTCCACATGTTGTTATTGAAGGACCCCAAGACACAGTATGAGGGGATGTGTTAATCAGGGTGTACACTTTTTCTTTTAAATGGATGGATCTTGTTCCCATGTTTTTAAAAATATTTTAAACCTGTATGATATGAACGTAGAGAAAAAACAATCACATTAAAAGTGAAGACATAAAATATCACTTGGTTCACCACTAAGGGCTATGATTAAGGAGAATAAATTTACAGGTTTTCAGTTGTTCCAATGTCCACTAATCATCACAAGATATGTAGCATAAAATTAAATCACAATCACTATGTACCATGCACACTACCTTTTCATGGTTTTAGGGATAACACACTTCATCTCTCTGATCACATTGGTTGAATCCCCCTTGCTCACTATGTTGGGAAGAACCAATTCTTTCTTTATTGATTGAATATCTCTTTAATGGACTAGCCTTAAATCATGGATCTTTAACACTAGATAGATGATCTGTTGAAGTCCCAGTTTCCCCTATAGATGTAAATTACTTTTCCTCGTAATGTTGGTTCATGAACATATCCTATTTGAACTGTCCTTTTTCCTAAATGCATTTTAGTTCCCCATATACCACCTCCACATAATTCCTCTATAAACCATGAAGTCCTAACACCTTCACAAGCTAAGAACTCACACTACCTTTTCTTTTTATCTCACGTACCACTGCTTCAGCGCATACAAAATTCTCATCCACAAATCATCTATTGTGTACCACCTCTTTTTGTGTACTACCTTTCTTCATGTTATGCCTCACTTGCTCTATGTATTTCAAAAGCACCACATACCATGTTCTTCTTCCATGCATAGTCACATCTATGTGGAAATGTCTTCTATGACAAATCTTCTTTTTATTATAACATAAACATGATTCATTACATAACAGTTAACTTGATACAATAATGAAGATCGAGAGGTTTAGTGTCTTTGGGGCTTAGGATCAACACATAACAGGAAATACAACATCTTTATTGAAAACTTCCCTTACATGACCACTACATTCCCTTGTACTTAGCATTGCATGGGATAACCTGAGGAAATGCATAAGAAAAGGGTGATCTATAAAGTCCGACAAGGGAATACACATGGAATAACATGAGGAGTACAATAAAAGTTATAAATTAGGCATATCAATAGAGGATAATATAAACATGAACATAAAGGCCTGATAAAGCATGATAATCATAACATGGAAATGTGGCAACAACACTTAACATGTAATTAGCAAGAGCCAAGGCCCATTGCACATGGAGCATGAGTAAATCCTCATTGAACATAAAGCAAGAGTAAACCCTCATTTCACTTGAATTAGCATGAGTCAACACTCATTTTACATGACGTATCATGATACTATACTTTACCCAATTCATTGGAGTGCTATAAGGGTGCACTCTTCTCAAACATTTCATTTCATGCATAAGTGTTCCACATGGATCATAAAACATGGATTCATAAAACATAATAATTTATTGCATGATAAAGGAATGTGGAATTCATACATGAAACTCTATAATATTTAAGTAAATGTTCATAATGGTGAATACCCTTGATGGAGAAATGGGCATGGTATTCACTACACAATGGCATTGGTTTAGAAAATCGGTGTGATTTCGGCAGCGTAACGGTGTGACATAAATATTCATAAAAATGGTTGATGAGAGAGAAAGGGGTTACTCATCATATTTAGATGTAATGGACAGTAAAGAGGTCATATAGATACATTTCCCAACAATTTTAATGGAATTTAGATTCATGATAAAAAAGTATTTCTTGAATGTATATGAGGGGAGAGAAGTTCCTTTCGGAATTTCGGCATAGTAACGGGTGTACATGGGAGGAATTTAATGAGAGAGAAAGGGTATACCGTCATTCAAACATAAAGAGGGAAGTATGATGGAGGTGAAAACCCATACCCCACCATTCATAATTGAAATTAAAAGGGAAAAACAACTTAATGAAAATTGGACAAAAATGAGAAAGGAAGAAAAACCCCTTACTTGGAAGTGTGCTTCCAAAGGATAGAGAGTGGCTTGTGAGAGGCTTCATGGGATCTTAGGGCACCATGAAAGGATTATAGAGAGAGTAGGGAAGTGGTTGGACGAACATAAAAGGCTTTGAGTGAGGAGGAAGTTGGATCTTGGGTGGGTTTATATTGGAAATGTGAGGGAATTCTTTATTGTTTAGGTTTGAGAACCCTTATATTAAATTAATTCAAACCACAAACCATCCCATGGTTTTTGCCCATGGTTTTTGAGAAAGGGAAGAGGAAAACATTATTTTATAAGGACGAAGTCCGAAAAATTTAAAATAATAGGGTTTCTAATGTGTAGGCGAGTCATACTCCCATGGAAATTAATTTAAAAAGACAAGGTGTTTAATAAGTCTTGAGGGGTCCATTAATGCTTTGAAAAGTAAGCCAAAAAAAACCAAAATCACATTATTTTAATTTTTAAACATATATTGGCCGAACATAAAGAAAATAGTATTTTATTACATCACTATTTGGTCATTATGATGTCATAAAACACATTATATATTTAACTGGTATTTAATTTTTACTCAAAAATTTGACTCTCTCAGAAAATTCGGAAAAATTCACCATTGGATAATTTCAACATCATGATTCCAAAAATAACATATATTTTATCTAAATTAATTTCTAAATATGTGAATTTTCACTTTTAAAATAAAAACCAACATTTATCGAAAATTTATGGGTTTTGAAAAAAAATGGAATTCAAACATTAATAAAAATTATAATTGCATTCATACAATTATATGATGATATATATATAATAAAATTAATCTAATAAGAATAATAATAATATTTTATTAAAATATTATTTAATTCAAAAATCCCTTAATTTAATAAAATAGATTTCTTAATTAAATATTAACTTAAAACACCATTTGTACTTTAAAAACTATTTACAATGTATCAATAATGACAGGAAATTATATTCATTATTATATACAAACAAATAATGTACATGAACATAGTATTAGCGATTTGTTACATAACCCCTTAAAACAGCCGCATACGACCTAAGGGTAAGGTGTGCGATGGTGACATACTCTTGGGGTGGCTCGGATAACATCGCTCGAGTGGTAATTTTTATCAACTTCCATTTCTCCTGTAGACGTTCTCATTCGAGCTTGACATAATGAAGCTTATCTTGGGCTTGGTGAAGAGAGAAGCCCAAGGATGCCACCTTTTTTTCACGCTCTGAAAAATGGGCTTCATATGGGGCAATTCTACTGGATGAGGCCATCGCTTCTTTTGTCTGAGTAAATTTGGATTTGTTAAGGACCTATATTTATACAAATCATGTGATCACTGTTTAATTACTATATTAGAAATGGTCAAAATTATTAACATAAAACCAATGAAGTTGACATTTTATATAAACATAAAGAGACATTTAATTAAATCAAGAGGGATTTCCATTAATGAAACTTTGGGTCGTTACAATATTCCCCCCTTAAGAAATTTCACCCTCAAAATTTTCCTTTTCCCATACTAAAATAGATGTGGGTAACTCAGCTTCATCACTTCCTCCAATTCCCAAGTTGCTTCTTCAAACTTGTGGTTTCTCCACAACACCTTGACGAGGGGCATTGTCTTATTTCGTAGAACAATATCACTACGATCTAAGATCTTCACTGGTTGCTCCTCAAAAGAAATATCGTCTTCCAATTGTACCACCTCAGAACAGAGTACATGTGAAGGGTCCGGTATGTAATTCCTTAAGAGGGATACATGAAAGACATCATGTACTTTGGCTATGGTAGGTGGAAGTGCTAGATGATAGGTCACAACCCTGACACTATCAAGAATCTCAAAGGGGTCAATGTACCTTGGACTTAACTTCCATTTCTTTCCAAACCTCATGACCTTCTTCCACGGAGATATGCATAGAAAAACCATATCACGAACCTTAAACTCAAGGTCTCATCGACGATTATCTGCATAAATCTTATGTCGACTCTGGGCTGCCTTGATATGCTGATGAATGGTTTTCACCTTCTCCACCATTTTCTTGACCATTTCTGGTCCAAGAAGCTTAGATTCCCTGACCTCATCCAAACATTCCGGTGTTCTACACCTTTTCCCATACAGGGATTTATATGGTTCCATTTGGATGCTCGTGTGGAAACTGTTTTTATAAGAGAACTCAACCAGAGGGAGATTCTAATCCCATCCTCCTTTAAGGTCCATTGAGAACACTATCAACATATCCTAAAGTGTTTGGATAGTTTGCTCGGATTGGCCATCAGTTTGAGGATGATAGGCCGTACTGCAGTTCAGTTCAGTATTCGGAGTATGTTGAAGACTCTTCCAAATCATAGAGGTGAATCTTGGATCTCGGTCAGACTCAATAAATAGTGGTACTCCATGCAACCTTACAACTTCCCAAATATATATGTACCCCAGTTTATTCAATGTGAAATCCTCCGGAATAGCAATGAAGTGTGCATTCTTTGTTAGACGATGCACAATAACCCAGATTTCATTGTTGCCTTTGGATGTCCTCGTATGTCCGGTGACAAAGACGATGGTGATATTCTCCCATTTCCATTCTGGTATGGGCAATGGTTGCATCATCCCCTTAGACTTCTGCCTCTCTGCCTTCACTTGCTGGCACACCAGACACTTTGATTTATATTCAGCGATCTCCTTCTTCATATTATCCCACCAAAAGTTTTCTCGGAGATCTCGATACATCTTTGTGCTCCCTGGGTGAATAGAGAAATTTAAACTATGTACATCATCCAAAAGTTCCTTCTTTAGATTCGATCTTGATGGAACACAAAGTCTTTTCCCAAACCGCACAATTCCTTCTTCATTAACATTAAACTCTGAGGATTTCCCTTTTTCGATAGCTTCCACTTTTTCTTGAATTCCACCACCATCCTTTTGAGCATCCTTTAACCTTTCCAATATAGATGGTTGATCAATCATTTGTGAAAGGATTGATGATTTTCCCTTCTCTATGATTACTATGTCCATTTTCATCAAGTCTAAGAAGATTGGATCATTATCAATTCTCATCATTGATAGAATCATTGGATCCTTTCTACTTAGGGAATCAGCCACCTTGTTCTCTTTCCCAGGGTGGTAATAGATTGAACAGTCATAATCCTTGATTAGATCTATCCATATTCTCTGGCGCATATTAAGCTCTTTCTATGTGAATATATATTTAAGACTTTTGTGGTCAGTATATATCTCATATTTCTCCCCTTAGAGATAATACCGCCAGATTTTCAAGGCAATGATCACCGCCACCAACTCTAGATAATCCGTTGGATATTTTTGCTCATGGATTTTCAACTGCCTTGAGGCATAGGATATCACTTTATCATTATGCATAATCACACAGCCTAAGCCCTTCTTTGAAGCATCACTAAATACCACAAAAAGTTCCCCACTTGTGGGTAAAGTTAGCACGTACGCAATGATAAGCCTCCTTTTCAACTCCTTGAAACTTTCTTCGCATTCATCACTCCAAGAAAACTTCACTCCCGTTCATGTTAGCTTGGTAAGAGGGTTGGAAAATCATAAGAAATTTCTCACAAATCGTCGATAATATACAACTAACCCCAAGAAGCTATGGATATCCATTACTGATGTAGGCCTTGGCCATCCCTCAATTGCATCTTTTTTGGAGGGATCCACAGATATCCCATTTCTTGTAATGATATGGCCCACGAATGAGAGCTCATTCAACCATAACTCACACTTGTTGTACTTTTCATACAGCATCTCCTTGCGCAATGTCTCTAGTACAGTTCTGAAATGCTCCTCATGATCCTCCTTGGTTTTGGAGTATATTAGAATATCATCTATAAAGACTACCAAAAAATTTTCTAGGTAATCTCTAAAGAATATATTCATCAAGTCTATGAATATTGCGGGAGCATTGGTGAGTCCGAAAGACATTACTATGAATTCATAGTTCCTGTATCTTGTACAAAAAGCAGTCTTGGGGATATCTTCCTTCTTCACCCTTACATGATAATATCCCGACCGCAAATCTACCCTGGAGAAGTATTGTGCTCCATGCAGCTGATCGAATAACTCATAAATTATTGGGAGAGGATACTTGTTCTTTATCATGATTTTGTTAAGTTCACGAAAATTGATGCAAAGCCGCATTGACCCATCCTTCTTCTTGACGAAGAGGACTTGTGCACCCCATGGTGAAGCACTTGGGTGTATAAACCCTTTATCCAGATTCTCCTGTAGTTGTTTCTTCAGCTCTTCATGATCTACAATAGCCATTCTATATGGAGTCTTGGATATTGTTAAAGCCCCGGGTATAAGTTCAATTGAGAATTAAACATCTCTTCTAGGAGGAAGACCAGGCAGTTCTTCGGGAAACACTTCAGTGAATTCCCTCAAAATAGGAATTTCTTCAAGGATTGTTTCTTCCTTGGACTCAATCATCTGACCTAGATACGCGTGCTCATAAGGCAATAATATCCATGCTTGAGATGATAGAGCTAAAGGAGATTCATCTTCCTCCTGACAGTTGTAAATAATCGAGGGTCGATTCTCCATATGGAGTGTGATTTCCCTCTCCCGACAATTTATGTTGGCTCTATATAAGTAAAGACAATCTATGCCAAGAATTTCATGAAATTCTACCAGAGGGAGTATGACGAGGTTCTTCGAGAAATTCAATCCACAGATTATAACAGGGTAGTACTTATATTCATTGGATGCAATGATTGCCCCATTTCATGTACTCACCGACATCTTTACTTCCATAATTTGTGGTGGTGCTGGGATTGTTCTACTAAACTTTCGAGATATAAAAGAATGCGTAGTACCTGAATCAAATAGAATGTTCACTATACTTGAATGAATAACTAGTGTACCTGTCACCACTTCATTGTTGGGGTTCACTTCGGAAGAAGTGATGTAAAAAGCTCTTCCTTACTTCCTTTGAGGTTGTTGGTTGTCTCCGAAAACCATTGGATTAGGGAACTGATTTGCAAAATGACCTAGTTCTTTGCATTTGTTGCATTGAACAACGCATTGAGGTTCGAACAGAGCGTTTTTATCCTATGTCACAGCTACAGGTCTTTCTTGCCGATAGTTAACAGCTAGGTTCCCTTCCCTTCCACACCTGAAGCATTTCCTCATCCCCTTAAGACAATTTCTAGGGTGCTTCTTTCCGTACTTCTGGAAATTGTGGTTCTGGATCTTCTTAGCACCGTTGGATTTATCCATCACCCCACCATCATTGAAGTCCACCTTACGCTTCTTCTCCCCATGATACCCATGTGATTCTCTGATCTCCATTTCGACCTTCAGGGCACATCAGAAAATTTCCTCATAGCTGTCGAAGTCACGGATCGCCAATGCTTTCTGCAGGCTAGGCTTCAGCCCACCAAAGAAGCGGTCAACTTTGCATTCTGGGATAACTACAATTCCAGAAGTGTATCGTGCATGACTTTCGAAGTTTACCTCATACTCTCTGACAGATTCTTCAACTTGTTGCTTGAGGGATAAGAAGTCCCTTTCCATCTTAATCTGGAGGGTGCGCAGAAAATATTTATCAAAAAACATCTTCTGGAAATAATTCCACTCCAACGCCTCAATCTCCTCCTCATGCATTGTATTTTTGATCAACTTCTACCATTGATCAGCTTCACCCTCCATACGTTAAGCCGCCAGGAGAACCATCTCTTGTTCAGAACATTGAAGGATGGAGAAGATCTTTTTAATGTAGTTGATCCATTGTTCAACGATCGTGGGATCGGATGATCCACTAAAAGTAGGAGGCCTCTGTCTCTTGAATCTCTCGATAGTGACTTGTTCATTCTTAGGGGGGTTTGAACGTTCCTCTTGACCCATGATTCTATTAAATTCTTGATTTAGCTGAGAGAGAAGCGTGACAATGTTCGTTATTCCCACTCCCAGTGGATTGGGCATCTCATTAGTACAGTCATCACAATGTTCTTCACATCGGTTGTTAGCCCGAGTCCTCCTATTAATGGACATTGGATGGAATAAAAGGAAAGTTAGGGGTAACACATAAAGGGTAATCCAAAGAATAAAGTTGATGACTTCTAGATAAACTATTATTTCCTTTACTCATGAGTCTATAGGCTTCAATCTAGGATTTTCATGATCTACCTTCTAACATATATTCTTAGGGGCATTTTTTTTAAATTCCCTTAATAAGGGTTCATACTAAGATTGTGAATTTATCAAAACATATCCCCTGGGAGTGTCGTAACCAAAAGTGCAACAAGGCCCGTTGTCGTGCACCAGTTCCCATTTTAGTCTAGCTCAAAGCGGGGTTTTCAGGTTTTACATCTAGGATACATATGTGCCAGAGCCGCCTATACCTGCTCGTATCCAGACAGGGATGTATTTGTTTGATAAACCACTTACTCTGTACTTACCAAAACATAGGGATGCTTTTATTATACTTAGTCTTGTATCTAAGGCTTTACTAGGGTTTTCTAATCCTAATCCCAAAAATAGCCAAACCTATCCTATGATACCAACTATGACAACCCTTCTTATTATTACAACTTAAACATGATTCATTACATAAAACATCACTTGATACAACAAAGAATATTGAGAGGTTTAGTGTCTTTGGGGCTTAGGATCATTACACAAAAACATAAAACATGAAATACAACATCATTATTGAAAAATTCCTTTACATGATTACTAAATTCCCTCGTACTTAGCATTGCATGAGATAACCTGAGGACATGCATAAGAAAAGGGTGAGCTATAAAGCCCAGTAAGGGAATACACATGGAATGACATGAGGAGTAAAATACATGTTAGATATTAGACATATCAATAGAGAAAAAGAGAAACATGAACATAATGTCATGATAAAGCTTGATAATCATAACATGGAAATGTGGCAACAACACTTTACATGGAATTAGCATGAGCTAAGGCCCATTGCACATAGAGAATGAGTGAATCCTCATTGCACATAAAGCACGAGTAAACCCTAGTTTCACTTGAATTATCACGAGTCAACACTCATTGCACATGACGTATCATGATACTATACTTTACCCAATGCATTGGAGCGCTATAAGGGTGCACCCTTCTTAAACATTTCATTTCATGCATAAGTGTGCCACATGGAGCATAAAACATGGATTCATAAAACATAATAATTTATTCAACGATAAAGGAATGTGGAATTCATACATGAAAATTTATAATCAATAAGTAAATGTGCATAAAGGTGAATACCCTTGATGGAGAAATGGGCATGGTATTCACTACAGAATGGCATTGGTTTAGAAAATCGTTGCGATTTCGGCAGTGTAACAGCGTGACATAAGAATTCATAAAAATGGTTGATGAGAGAGAAAGGGGTTTATCATCATATTTACATGTAATGGACAATAAGGAGTTCATATATATACATGTCCCAACAATTGTATTTGAATTTAGATTCATAATACAAAAGTATTTCATGAATGTACATGAGGAGAGAGGAGTTCCTTTCGGAATTTCAGCATAGTAACGGGTGTACATGGGAGGCATTTAATGAGAGAGAAAGGGTCTCCCATCATTCAAACATAAAGAGCGAAGAATGAGGGAGGTGAAATCCCATACCCCAACATTCATAATTTAAATTAAAAGGGCAATGTAACTTAATGAAAAGTGGACAAAAATGAGAAAGGAAGAAAAAACCCTTACTTGGAAGTGTGCTTACAAAGGCTAGAAAGAGGCTTGTGAGAGGCTTCTTGGGAGCTTGGGGCACCTTGGGAGGATTATAGAGAGATTAGGGCAGAGGTTGGACGAACATAAAAGGCTTTGAGTGATGAGGAAGTGAGAGCATGGGTGGGTTTATATAAGAAAGGTGAGGGAATTCTTTATTGTTTAGGTTTGGGACCCCTTATATTAAATTAATCAAAAACACCAACCATACCATGGTTTTTGCCAATGGTTTTTGGGAAATGGAAGAGGAAAACATTATTTTATAATACAATGTCTGAACATTTTAAAATAATAGTGTTGCTTATGTGGAGGTGAGTCATACTACCATGGAAATTAATTTAAAAAGAATTGGTGTTTAATAAGTCTTGAGGGGTCCATTAATGCTTTAAAAAGTAAGCCAAAAAAACCAAAATCAAATTATTTTAATGTTAAAACATATATTGGCTGAACATAATGATTATAGTATTTTATTACATCACTATTGGGTCATTATGATGTCATAAAACACGTTATATATTTAAAAGGTGGTTATTTTTTAATCAAAAATTTGAATGTCTCAGAAAATTATGAAAAATTCACCGTTGGATAATTTTGACGTCCTGATTCCAAAAATAACATTTATTTAATCTAAATAATTTTAGAAATATGTGAATTTTCACTTTTAAAATAAAAACCAACATTTATCGAAAATTAATGGGTTTTGACAAAAATGGCTTTCAAACCGTAATAAAAATTATAATTACATTCATACAATTATATGATCATTTATATATAATAAAATTAATCTAATAATAATAATAATAATAATATTTTATTAAAATATTATTTAATTCAAAAATCCCTTAATTTAATAAAATATATTTCTTAATTAAATAATAACTAGAAACACCATTTGTACTTAAAAAACTATTTACAATGTATCAATAATGACATGAAATTATATTCATTATTATATACAAAAAAATTATGTACATTAACATAGTATCAGCAATTTGTTACATAACCCCTTAAAACAGCTTCATAAGACCTAAGGGTAAGGTGTGTGATGGTGACAGACTCTTGGGGTGGCTCAGATAACATCGCTCGAGTGGTAATTTCTATCAACTTCCACTTCTCCCGTGGATGGTCTCGTTCGAGCATGACATGATGAAGCTCAGCTTGGGCTTTGTCAAGAGTGAAGACCAAGGATGCCACCTCTTTTTCGAGCTCCGACAAATGGGCTTCGTATGGGGCAATTCTACTGGATGAGGCCATCGTTTCTTTTGTCTGAGTAAATTTGGATTTGTTAAGGACCTATAGGTATACTAATCATGTGATCACTGTTCAACAACTATATTAGAAACAGCCAAATTCTTATCATAAAACCAATGATGGTGATATTTTATATAAACATAAAGAGACATTTAATTAAATCAAGAGGGATTTCCTTTAATGAATCTTGGGGTTGTTACATCATCCCTTTTAGACTACAAAATACCTTTTGGAAAAATTATATTGGTGTCAACCTCATTCAAAATTTGTCAAATTGTCGAAGAGATGAATTACAGAAATGAAATTTAATAATCTCTCATTAATGATGGGATTTTTACTCCTTATATAGGAAAATATATATGAATAATACTCTAATACTAGATTTACCAAATAATTGATACCACTCCTCCTTCACCGCATACCATGCATCTCATACGAACCATTTCCCAATGTCGTTCGCATACCGCAACTCTTCCCTTCGCAACAACCGAACTACTCTGTGAACTGATTTTTTCCTTTCTTTCGCCAATGTAAATCCACCCTACAAACCATCTATTTTGAAAACCACTCCTCATTTTCAAGAACTATACTCCATCCTTCAAACTGTCATGCCTTCCATGTGATGCGAACCTTCATGTGAACTATTTCTAAAACATGGTTCGTAAGTTCGCCATTCTGTGTATGATATTTCATAATCCACAAACTGTTACCTCCATGTGGTTTTTGGGTCCCTTGCATTTCCAAAACTCTTCCATTTACATAAAACAAACTCCCGATTTTGAGGAATAGAATTTTTGGAAACACTGAGAAACTACACCACCTTCAATACTAAATTATTCTTCAATTATAAGACTACATTCCTTGAAAATTTCTTAATCAATCCAATGAAAATTGAAAACTAAGAGAAACCATACTCCATTTCATGCAATGAACAACCTAGGTTCTTACAATTATATGTTTAAATATTTATAAAATCCATTTCATTTCATGGGAAAGGATATGATGAATGTTTTGTTATATTATGGAACACGTATGTATGATTTTTCATTATGTGAATGGCGGGACCTATACCTTCCTCCGACCATTGGGTAAACATTTATATCTTCTGAGATATAAATGACTTGAATAGGGACTGAACCTGGTTTAGTATGAGACTTTTTTTTTGATTTTCTTATAGTGAACCTTGAAAATTGTGATGGATTGGTGAATGAACCCATTCCATTATGATATCCTACACATCGAGCCTTAATGGATATAAAAATGATTTTATACGTTATGCTAAAATCAGAATTTTGAGGGGGATTGTTTTTTCAAATAGTGGTGGTTTAAACTTCCACTGAATCAATCTATGATGGTTTTGAAAACCCGCTGATAAATCATGTGCCAACATTTTTTTATTGGTGTTTTCTCAAAACCGTCACAGAATGAGTTATCAGTGGTTAATCTGTCGCTAACTAATTTCATGACCGTATTTTAAAAAAAGATAATTTTTTTAATTTTATAATCTTTATGTTTTTCATTATACATTTATTACTTATTTATTATTTATTTTAGTATTTATATTAGTATTAATATTATTATTATGATTATATTATTCTCTATTTTTTTTTATTTTTATTACAATCTTTTATTTTGTTACTATATTTTTATTATATTATATAATAATTAATTTATTATAATTAATTTATTATTATTCTTATTTTGTTATTATTCTTGTGGTTGTTTTATTTTTATTTAATTATTACTTTACTGTTAGTCTATTATTATTCTCTAATTATTATTATTATTATTTTTATTATATATTATATGTAATATTATATATTATTTATTTACTATTAATAGATTATTTATTTATTACATTTTTATTATTTATGTATTATCATATTTTATTGTTATTCAAAATTTATTATTATTATATTATCATTATTAATTAATTATTATTAAATTATTGTTATTTTATTATTATTATATTTATATTGTTGTTGTAGTTTTTATTAGTATTTTATAATTGTAGTTTTATTATTGTATTAATATTGTTTTATTATTTTATTTTATTTCCTAATTTGGGAATTCAATTAATTAATTAATTATTTATTTATTACTTTGTGCATGGACATGCATATAAACATGCACATGCACATGTGTAAGGCATATATAGAAATTCCGTGTTCGATGAGATTTGAACCCCTTATATGTTGCTTGTTCTCCAAAGACAATACCCCATTAGGAGTCTCATAATGTAGTGAATAAAAAGAATTTAATATAATTATATTTATATATGTGTATATATATACGGATGTATAATGAATAAATAAAGAATACATAAATAAGTGAATAATAAATAAATATTAAACAAATAAATATTCACTAATTATTTAAATAGTAATGACAAAATTAAAAATAAATAAGACTAATAATAAATAATAAATAATAGAGAATAATGAATAAATAATAATAAATAAATAATGAATAAATAAATAAATAAATAATTAATTGATAATTAATAATTAATAACTAATAAATAATAACTAATAAATATTAAATATTAAATATTAAATATTAAATATTAAATATTAAATATTAACTATTAAATAGAAAATAATAAATAACAAATAACAAATAAAAACTAAAAAATAACAAATAACTAATAAAAATAAGAAATAAGAAATAATTAATAATTAATAATTAATAATAGTCAATTAATAATTAATAATTAATATTAACTAATAACTAATAATTATTAATTAATAAATCATTATCCATAATTAATTTCTAATAAATAACATTTAAAAATATTATAAATAATTAATAAATATTTAATAAATATTTAGTAACTAATTAATAATAAATAAATCAATAATTTTTTAAAGGAAGTTGATGACACGAATTTATTTCCCAATCCATGCCCCCTAGAGAATTTATTAAAAATAAAAGGTAACAATATAAGTGCAAGGTGTAATGCACTTACACCAGAAGGGAATTAAAGATTACAAGATAAAACTTAAAGCATACCAATGTCAAAGAGGGAACAAGTCCACAAGAGATCGCCAGTATATATCAGTGCTTGATGATCTTCCAAATCCAACCATCTCAAATATTAATCTTCAACTTCTGGTGATTGATAAATAAATCAATAATAATTAATTAATTAAATGAGTAAATAAATAAATATATAGTAAGTGAATAATATAATATAATTAATTAAATAATTAATAAATGAAAAAATAAAAATAAAAAAATAAAAAAAATAATAAATAAATAAATAATCATAAATAATAAACTATTAATAGTAAATAAAAATTATTAAAAATTAATAATTATAAATATCTAATAATTAATAACTGATAATTAATAAAATATAATAAATATTTATTTTTTTAATTTAATATTTAATAAATAATGAATGAGAAATGCTTAATTAATAAATTAATAAGAAAAATATAAATAATACACTAATAATAAGTAAATAATAAATAAATTAATATTTAATGTGTAGATAATAACTTAATATTATATAAAAAATTATTAAATAGTAAATAAATAATTAATAATCAAATAAATAATACATAATTGAGATTATATAAATTATAATATATAAATAATAATATAATAACATAATAACAAAAAATATATAAATAAATAATAAATAATTAATTGATTCATATATAATTAATTTATGTAATGAAAAAATAAAAAATTTGTAAATAAAAAATAAATATTAAAAAAAATTAAAAATAAAATAAAAAAAATTATTTTTAAATATTAAATAAAATAAAAAATAAATGAAATATTAATAATAAATAATAAATAATAAATAATAGATCATAGATCATAGATAATTAATTAATAAATAAAATCAATAATTAATTAATGGATTATTAATTAATAAATTTATTAATAAATAAATAATATATCAATAATAAATTAATAATTAATAATTAATAATTAATTTGTAAGTAAATTAACAATACCTAAAACTTTAAGAAACTCTAAAAACCCTAAAAACAATGAAATGGCCATAAAATATGATTTGGGATTCTCTTTTCAGCTCGCCAAATAGTCAAATCAAATATTATGAAACAAACATTGATATGATATGTGGTATAGGCTAAACAGCCACCTATATCAGATGTTATAGCTATTTTAATTTTAAAAATTCTGGGTCAGCACCTAAAAACTCGCTTTTGGAGGCCTTCTAGTCCTTTTTGGGGAAATTGTAACATAATACTCAAGGAGATTCTCTTAAATGAGATGGTGTAGAGGTCATTGTATGATTCAATTTGATATGTGTTAGAGCCCAAATGAACTCCTGGATAAACAGTTATGGTCGTTTGACGTTTCAGTTTGATTTTTGAATTTTTGGAATTTTTAATATACTTTTCCCTTTTATTATTAAATGATTTAAATCTCATCTGGTTTTTTCGGATCTCATAAAATTCGATTGGACTGGTTTGTGGAGTTGAAATAGACTATTGGATCAGAAGGTATGGTCTTTTGATAACGAAGTCTACTTTTTAGTTTTTTCTATATTTTTTTATGATTGATGTTATTGTTAACTAATATTTATAAATATTTATTTATTTAAAGATTATAAATAATTAAAATTAATAGCAATAAAATATATATGAGGGTAAATAATAAATAATAAATAATAAATAATAAATATATATTTTTAATTTTTTTATTTTGATTTACCTATGGTTTTTGATTAATCACCTACTAAAAAATTATATTTTCACATTGAAAAAAATAAAAACATAATTCCAATCATTTAGCAGTGGTTTTAGGAACTACCACGATATGTTTTTGGGAAAAACATTTCGTCACGGTTTTCGAAACCACTATGAAAATACAACCTCTAAACACCATTTTTTATAGTGATACTCATATGTGTTTGATAAAAAACTATACCCTATAGAAATGTTATGATATAATGTATCATGTTCATTGATTATTTCCTGATTCATGACATTTGAACTTCCAATCATTTTCCATGGCTCAATGTTTTGATCTTTGATATGCATTGTATGATTTTTCAAAAGTTATGCCCTTATTCACATACCTTTATATTCATTTTGTTGTTAAAAACTCTCTTACATGCCCCTATTCTCATACCATTATATTTCCATATATCCAAATATACAAACCAAAACAATTATAATATTATTTAGAATGATAGAAAACATAAAATGGCTCTATTATGATAAATATATACCCAATAGTAATAATGATTTTAGGAAATCTATAGCCATATTACATATGTTGGTACATTTTTAAATACCTATAATATTATTAAATTAATAGAGATATTAATATGGATATTTTTTATGAATATATTAATGTTGTATAAATTTAAAATATTGAAATATCTCATCATTATTTAAGTGTGTCATCATTTATTTATGAATATATTAAATGTCTTCCTTCTTCACGCACAACTGATGGTATCCAGATCGATGGAAAATCATAGAAAAAATTTGAGCTCCATGAAGTTGATCAAATAAAACATCAATGCGAGGTAGGTGATACTTGTTCTTTTTTTATAGCATTGATCTTCCTGTAGTCAATATACAACCTCATAGATTTATAATTCTTCTTAACAAAAAGGACAGCAGCTCCCCATGGAGAAACACTAGGGAGAATAAATCCCATATTACTCTATTCCTCTACTTGTTTCTTTAGTTCCACTAATTTTATAGTGGTCATTCTATAAGGGGTCTTCTATATAGTCTTTGAACTAGGAATTAAATCAAAGGAAAACTCAATTTTTCATTCTGAAGGATGATCATTTAAATCCTCTTGAAATACATCAACATATTCTCACATAATAAGTATATCCTTAACTTGAACATTATTTTCCTAACCCATAGTTATTTCATTATCATCTTCCATAATAATTGAATTTAGTAGAGATACTGGGGGAAGATATAGATATGAATTTTGTGGTGAGGTTTCGGATCTAAAGATAAGGTATTCATTATCATCATCGAAAATTGTAACCTCCTTCTTCTTACAGTAAATTTTCACATCATGGTCTGAAATCCAATCCATTCCGAGAGTAATATCAAATTCAATCATGGAAATGGTAGTGATATCAGTAGATAAATAACATCTATATTCCCTAATGGGAACTGATTCACAAAACATTGTTCAATTATTACGTTCCTTAAATGTTTTAACTAGAAAATACCTTTTTTAGTCAAATTGAAACAAATATAATCTTCCCAAAAAACTAAGAAGATATGAAACAATTCGATGATCCAGAATCAAATAAAGCATTGGCTAAACATTATGAAACCAATAAATTACTTAACACCACATATTTCAGTGCATCGACCTAAATAATGATTATCAAACAAATTTGGTATTGCTCCCTTGGCTTTTTTTGAGGTACGTTCCCTTGGTGGTTAGGATATTCATTAGCATAATTCCCCTTGAAATCACAAGATTTGACGCCTTTTTCACCACACTTGTAACAAACTCTCATTCCCTCCTAGGAAGCAACATTGTGTTTCTTCCCATATTTACCACGGCATGGATACTAAAATTTTCCCATCTCCCCCATATTTCCATTTCTAGAGTGTTCAGTCGATCTCTTTTTTCCATTCATTGCTTTAAATTCATAAGACTTAGAGAATTCCTTTTCCCTCTTGATAACGCATAAAACTATATCTTCAAACAGATAGAATGATTGAGAGACTGATTCTTGAAGGAGAAATGGTCTTAACCCATCAACGAATATGTAAGTCTCACTCCTTGGGTTACGTATATAATATGCTGCATTCCCTGCTATCCTTTTAATGTTATCCTCACACTTTGTAACTTTTTTATCATTCTTTTTCCTCAGACTTAAAAATTGTCTTTCCATATCCGATCGATGGTCACAAGGAATGTATTTTTCAATGAAAATATCTTTAAACTATCTGCATTACATGTTTGGTACTTCTTCATCTTCTTTTGTGTTTTGGATTAATGACTACCATTGATCTGCATCTCCCGTGAGTTGATAAACTACCCTGACAACTTTTTCCCTATTGCTACTCCCAAAAGAATGACATATTTTCTCTAAATAATGTACGCACTGCTCAGAAACTAACAAATTAGTACTCGAATTGAATGTTGGGGGTTGTTGCCTCATAGAAGCAGTCTAGCATTGATCCTTCATTTTCTGGATTATGGTGCTCTATACTGGTAAGGTTATTATTCATAACCTGAGTGAGTTGTCCCAGTTTGGTGATAAGATGATCTGTACCAGTTGCACCACCAGCTCGACAATAATTATCTTGAGTAGGAGTGAAATCCCAGCTTAGATTACGTGTGTTGATAAAATTTTCATTCCTTCTACTAGGTGACATTTCTAAACAATAGCATACAGTAGACTAGTTTATGAATCACAATACATAATTCCAAATATGTAAAACACTAAAAATAAATTGAAAAGTTAATGGATATAATACATAATCAGAAAAATGTTTTCCCTGAGATGTTATATACTCATAAATCCTACATAATGCTTTGTAAAAAAGTGTGAATTATCCTAAACATATCCCCCGGGAGTGTCGTAACTAAGAGTACAACAAGGCTCGTTGTCCTGAACCAGTTCCCGTTCAAGTATAGTTGAAAGAAGTGTTTTCAGGTTTTACCTCTATGTACATCTGTGCAAGAGCCGCCTCTACTAGCTCATATAAAAATAGGGATGTATTGCATGGAAAACTCAAATAATCTCTACAATTCAGAAATTCTAAAATGTTCTTATATATTAATCCTTGAGGTCTATCTTAGGGTAATGTTCTCTAATCAGAGTTTTTCTAAATATGGCTTCCTAGGTTTGTAATAAAATTACACTGATACCAACTATAAATCTCCAACCCCAGTTACCCAGAGTCAGTGAATTATTACATTAAATTGGCATGATCACAAGGGATCAAATCTCAAACTACCGATCAGTTTAGTAGCCTTGGAAGTACTAGATACATTAATAATTTTTTACATTAAATCATGAAATAAAAACATCAACAAAATTTTTTCCCCATTGACCACACTTATTTCCTTAGACTATCCCTATAGGCCAACCATAAAATATTTCTTCACATCTTGGAAAAAATAAAACTTAGAAAGGGGTGAGCTCAAATGATTAGCAAGGATTACAATATTGTAGAAACATTCATAAATAAGCATTAAAAATTAAGGCACATGTATAAGACTAAAGAATAAGCCTTTGAAGCATAAACATATGAATAACATGGACAATATAAATCAAATAATACCATTGTTTTATTCACATGGATATTCTATTAGTCTAATAACCACATGTAATATCAATAACCAATTTCATAAGGATGGAATGCATAATACCAGAATTCATAACCATATATTCAAGGCCTTGTGCAAAGACTACAAATAAGATTTTGTCAAGAACTTGTTCGAACACACTAGTTTCTCTCATGAGACCTACCTATGCATAAAATATCTATAGAGAGCTCCACCCATCACTTACTATGTTCAAATCATTCCTCATATGAAAAATTTTAAACATAACATAAACATTCCTATAAAAACTGGCTTACGAAATATAAATACTTTATCCATAAACCATGAATTTTGTAAAAATAACACATCCATAGTCAATCATATAACAAAACCTTCAATACAATATGGATGTTTTTTATCATAATAAATCAACTTAAACAAGCTTAAAATACATCAAAGTATGTTGACATAATTGAAATCAAAACTTTTTTTAGAGAAATAACTATCTATTCTGAAATAATTTAAAAGTTATATAATTATAAAAGAATACTTTTATTATAAAAAAAATTCTTACAAGCCTGAATGGGATGCTTTTATGATGTTATAACTTTTGAAAATAGTTTCACATGATGTATATGTTGAAAAAATACATTCTTTCATTAATTTTGTCGAAATGGTCATAAAGTACCTTGTTTGGAAAATGACGGAAATATTCCTTTTAAAAATTATATGGTCAAATAATGGTATAAATGAAATTAACCCATAGTATAATAAATATTAAGAATGTTTTGAATTACATTTTTAATAAAACACATATGTGGATCATAAATAGGTCCCAGTAGATACTTACATATTAATCACCTAACATAAGTAAAGAGATTATAGAATTAACCCTTACCTTTTAATTTTCCTTATTTGATGTTATTTTAACCTCCTGTATAATAGTTAAAATATGTTTATTAAATTATAAAATAATAATATACCTTAATATGATATCATATATGATATTATAATATTTCATGGTAAATAATATTTTAGTAGTATCATCGTTTCGGGTGTTAACTGATTCGTTTTCCTTTATGTTCTTGGTTATGTAAGCCATGTTTTTTATGGATATGATGTATTTTATTCATATACAGAATGATATTATGTTCATAAAAATTATTTTTAATCATAAAATGAAAATTATTCTTGAATGATTACGATGGGGAATGAATGTCATTGTGTTCGTGGAGATGGTAATCCGTACATACGCACGGGCGAGAATATCATTATATTGATGGGGAAAACGGTTGTAATTTGATGGTATATCATATATACAGAATCATTAACATTTTATATTTATTATTTACAACATTTATACTCATTATTACACCCATGAAAATAATTATGTGTTTTAATAACAAACTACACCACGACGTGGAGACGGTAAGCTATACGCATGCACGTATGGTGACATTGTTGTTTATAGGATGGATAGAATAATGAATATGGTTGTACCATATTTATAATAACATCAAATTATGTAGTAGGTACTGGATTAATTATTTTTGTATGGATAAAACGAAGAAATCTGAAGTGGAAGAAGAAAAGAACTTGAAAGAGGGTGGTGAAATTATTACCTCTTCTTTGGGTGTTTCCTTTTGAGTTGATGAAAAGGGATACTTAATTTGGAATTATGATCAATGAATGGACTCTAGGATTAAGTGACTAATGTTGGGAAGGTATTTTGGTAGGGTTTAGCTGAGACAAGTGGCTTTGGATGTGTGAATTTAAGAGAAGGGGAAGTACCCTTCTCTAAGAGAGGTGAGGGTTACTTTAGTAAAATATTGAAATATTATTTTATAATAACATAATTTTAAGTTTCTAATGGTTCCAAAATGATTTATTTAGAGTCTATGGTGGGGATGGGTCAAAAAACTCTCAACCAATAGGTTCAAGACAGGTTTAGGTCACCATATTAACCATATCATTTTTATTTAACTCTTTGTTAAATAGTTTGACATTTACCATGTAACTCTGTATTTTTATATTATATGGTCAATTATCTTACAATAATAAGCCAATAGAACCCCAAGTGGTTCATTATTAATTTATATAACTTTATCTAAGACCTTTGGACAAAAAATATATTTTTATTAATATTATATCAATTAATAATATAGTAATTGTTTTAAAAACTCAATTATGTGAATTTTGACACTATTTAGTTTTTGGTTTTTATGAAAATCATAACAAAATAATTACATCAAAAAAATTATTTAATCTACCTTAAAATTTTATATTGTCCTATAAAATTAGTTTAGTCCCTCAACAATCTCAATTTACATTAATTTATATATTTATAATATGAATTATTTTAATATTTCATTAATAAGGTAATTACTGCATAATCATTTTGTCATAAATAAATAAAATTATATAATGTATAAATATTTTAAATAAAATACCATTATATTGGAAATAATTTTATATTTCTAATGAATATTTATAGTCGAATTTATATTGTGTTTAACCTTATATTAAAAATTGATTAGTTATTAAACATTAAATTTAACACTTTTACCTCTTCTTAAAAATAATAATAAATGTCCTAATTTAATCCATGTGATCCAAATTGATCATATATTATTCTTAAGGTTGTTTTGGGTCAAATTAAACTTATCCAATAGAATTATTACATGTGTTAGTGTAATTATAATATCATTTTTACCCATTATTACCCTATTTACTTTTAACTGTGGTAAATAAAAGTCAAAAGTTACTATTAACCAAAAAATATTTTCATCTTATTGAACCACATTTTACATACTGATGTAAACAGAGTCTCTCAAATTTTTGAAATTCAACTCACAGAACCAGTAGGATTATATTTTATGCAAATTAGTAAATGCTCCTAGAAGGTGGGTAAAAGACAGTAAAAAGTACAATAAATTTTTTTAAATATTAACTTATTATAAAATAACTCCAATGAATTACATTGAACACATATAGGTATTATGCATCTATTTAGTACTAATTTAAAATAAAATAAAATAACTAATTATTTAAATAAATAATCGGTCTTAAACAACACTGTAGTGTTTTCACTGTTCATCAAAAATTTAATGTTCTCAGAAAAATACCAAAAATTCACCATAAACTATTTGTGATATTCCGAATCCAAAAATGAAGTCTATTTTGAATGTTAAAATTTATAAAATTTCAAAAATTGGTTATTACTATTCATAACGGATAGTTTCCTTGGCCGTGGTGTGTTGAAACTCCAAGTTGCGTACAACTCCAGCTACTGCATTGTTCAAAGGGTAACGTACTTTGAAAGCTTGGGGTGTTACAAAATGATTAGTTAATTTATCATGTTTCAAGAAAACTAAATCCTCATGAGTCAAATTATTCCATATAGGATTTTGAATTTGCAATTGTGGTTTTCTTATTTCAACATTTTTTGGCATCATTTATATGGATCTAAATGTGAAATATATAATTACCATAATTGTATGTTTTATATATTCACTCAGAAGGAACTAAAAATGATACAATGAAGATGTCTTGAGTTGACAAAGGATGTTGATTGCATGATCAATTATTATCTAGGGAAAAAACAAAGTGGCAGATTCCTTGAGTTGAAAACATAATGCATCATTAACCATGGTACATTTGGAATATTTCCTCTTGATTAATGATTTGATGAATTTTTGTTTGTAAGTTATATATGAATGAAATTACTCCTTTTAGTTTCAGGTGTCACTGTAGTCATCTCAATCAAGTATAGTTAAGAAAGTGAAAAAGGATGAATGTGAGTTATAGAAAAAGGATGAATAACTTAGAAGGGTTTAGTTTCCAGATTTTATCATTAATAAAGTTTGTGTTTTATGATTCGGAAGAGATTATGTGTTCCTAGTGATTCCAAAAAAAACAAAGAATTATTTCGTGAAGATCATAGTTCTCTTTGTTAGTTAATCCTGGTAGTACTAAGATGAACAACGGCCTTTTAAGAGTATTACTGATGGGATGGAATTAAATGAGATATTTCAAAATTTACCGTGAAATGTTTGACATGTCAAGAGGTTAAAGAATAGTTAAAACTACCTAAAGGGATCCATCCTCCTTTCCCAATTCCATATTGGATATAGGAAAATATATATATAGACGTCATGGTAGGACTACTGAATACTTCTAAAGGTAACAATTCCATTTTTTTATTGTCGATCGGCTGACTAAATCTCCACATTTCAGTTCTATTCGAGATATTATATCTTTGGATAATATTTCTCAACTATACCTCAAAGGGATTTTAAGGTTGCATAGAGTATTTATTTCAATTTTATCTGATCATGATCCCATGGTCACATATAACTTTTTTAAAAACATTAGAAAGCATTATGAAGAGAATTAAACTTCAGCAGAACCTTTCATCCTTAATCTGATGGACATACCATGAGGAAAATTGAAACACTGTAGGATATGTTTAGAAATTGTTCAATGAATTACTAGATTATTTGAGATATTAGTCATTATTTAGTTGAATTTTCATATAGTAATGGTTTTCATTTCATTTTACAAATAGAAACATTTAATGCATTTTATGGGAATCAATGTAGAACATTAACATTTTGGGATGAAGTTGGTGAAATGAAATTGATGGGACCAGAATTGGTAGACAAATTCGCTAAGAAAATAAGGATGATATAAAAACACACAAGGACAACTCAGAGCATGTAAAATGGTTATGGGGATAATAGTAAGATTGTATTTATTTTTTTAAGTAGGATTCCATGTTTTTATTAGAGTCACAACAAGGGAATGTGTTATATGTGCTGGTAAGAATAGAAATCTTACTATGTGGTTCATTGGACCATATGAAATCCTATAGATATTTAGACCAGTCTTCTATGGAGTATATTTTCCCTTGACTTTTTCCCTGGTACATAATGAATTTCATGTTTCAATGTTGAGAAAGTATGTGCCATATTTATCCAATGTTTGGATCAATGAAGTAGTTTATCTGGAATATAACCTTCTTATAGAGAGAATACTATTAATATTATCAATTATAGAGGCAATGCATTGAGTATTAATGTAATGCACCGGGTTTAGGTTTTGGGGAGGAACTACATGGTTGAAGAAATAACATGGTAATATGATAATTATATAAAGGAAATATACCATCACCTATTTAAAAAGTAAATATTAAATAATTAGGAAAAAGTTTTATAAGGTAGGGAGAATGTAACACACAAAGTATTTAAAAATAATGTAAATATAGAATGGAATTCATAAAAAACTATGACTCTATAAAACAAAACATTGTTTAAAGAGATATTTAAAACCTAGATTCTAAACTAAAATTACCAATTCTATAATTTTAATTTCAAATAACATATTTCATGGTTCCAATCAGTATGATATTTAGAGTTTGTTAGGGTCAACATAATTTTTTATGAATAGTAACACAATCTTATAAATATAAATTTAACCCTTCTGAATAGTTAATTATCCAAATACATTGTAACCTCACCCATGAATGTATAAATACAATTTCAGCATCTTTTAAATGACAATATGATCATAGAATAATTTTTTTATTTCTATAAGAAATAAAAATTTAATTAATTTTATTTATTAATTTAATAATTTACATTAAAATTTATTTTCATATAATTTAATCATAAATTTTTAGTTTTTTCATATGTTTAACATATTGTTTTATGAGACTGTGATTAAATTTTCAAGGGGTTATAAAATTATTTAAACTTTTAAAATTAATATTTTCAAATAAATTTGGAGTTTATTTAAAAAATAAATTTCTTGGATTTATAAATTGTTTTAAAATGGATTTTATTTTTTAATTATACATGTCATAAAATGGATTAGGTTTTTTTGGATTTTCTTAAAATACTAGATTTTTGTGAATAGTGAAATTCAATAATTTACGACATATGCTATATAAATGATTTTTTTCATCATTCTTGAGTCATGTATATTGTAAATCTCCATTGGTTCAAACTCACATGAAATTATTATTATTTTTAATCCCATGATTCAATGATTTTTATTATCTTGTATAAAATATTAATATAATAACTAATATAATGGGAAAACCGTCTTCTCCTTAACTATAAATGCCACCCCTCACCCCCTCTTCCCCACAAACCTATCAAGATTTCATAATTATATATATTATTACCCATGATATTACCAAGGCTAATACATATATCCAAGGCCTACTGGTCTCACCAAAATGGAAAGAACCAAAGGCCTGAAGGTTGATCTCGAGGAGAATATATCAAGAGGTAAAAATATGCATTCATTTTCATTTAAATTCTTTTAAATTCTTTTTATTTTATTATAATATCATCACCAACCCTTATAAAAGAGACATGAAATTTACATTATCATATACATAATATAATTTTATCTTTTAAATGGAAAAATTAATTCTCATTATTTTTCTCCTCCACCTTTTATTCTAAAAATGAAAATATCAACTCTGATGTGTTGAATTACCGACATTGTGGATTTTGAGTTTTAAATTTATTTTCCTTCCTTTAAATATTATTATAAAAACATTCTAATGATTTAAATATATTTCAATGTGTTTTTATATAACCTAATTCATTTTCTTGAATTATCATATAGTCATAATATTAAATTATATAATAAAACAAGGTCCCGATTATCAATGAACTGAAAAAATTATCTAAACGAATATCATTAATGTTTTGTTAAATTATTCATCGTCACATACAAGAATAATTATTTATGGTATCAATTAATATTCTAGAAACATATTAATATCATTTCACTCAACTTATAGAGTTTCACTTCTGTTGAACAATGAATTTTTTTTTGCATCGACCATGGAAGTCACATAAATAATGCACCTGAAACAATGGAACTAAAAAAATATTGTTAATAAATGGGTGGAAAGATGTTATAAAATGATCATATAATGATTTATATACATTAATTTATTTCATTAAAATATTAATAAAACTTTTTTAACCATTATTTTGTAGTTTTGAACGAATTTTAAGTAATATGAACCCAAGGTAAGGGAATTCTTAACCCAATTCCCATTTTTAGTGATATCCTTTTATTTTATTGATTATATGGAATTAATATTATTTTTCAAATGGATATTGTTCATTTTATGTTTTATTATATAGATTTGTAATTTATACCCATTTTTATTTTACTATATAAATCCTCACTTCAATTATATTATATTTGTACGGGGGGTTTCTATAAAAAAACATATTTTTTAATTTTAATTTACATAATTAAACGGAATATTTTTTTATGAAATTACTCAGGTTTTATGATTATGTTTTGCATCATTGACATTTTTTTATGAATGGTGGGACCTATATCTCCCTCTAATAAAATGTGTATGTTTAATATAAAGGATGGTTATATGGTTACTCCAGGTGTAATAGTGATGGTTACACCATAAGTTAGTTGCGAGGGATATATTGTAAGGTAGTTGTGAGAGTTAAAAATCATATGTTATGCTTGTGGGATACAATGTATGTATGTAATTTCCCAAGATAAATTCATATTTTATTTATGTTTTCAATGTTTTATGTAAATATCATTTTTCAGAAAGTACGTATATGATAACTTAGGGGTGAGAAGTATGTATTTTTCAATATCATTTCATAGGTTTATATGTAATCATGGTCCAGTTTTTTCATTCCATATTTTTTTATCCTTTACTGAGATTTTTATGGTCATCCCATGATCACAAAATTTTCAATGGTTATTAGGATACATAAGTGGTAGAAGGAAGTCAATTTAAATGTCATGAAGATTTTTGAAACAAATCATGTTATATTTTTAATGTTTTATGATTTGGATTTAATAGATATTTTTTTATTGGTACCCATTTTGTATACTTATTAGTTTATATGTATGAATTATTTCTTAATATTCTAAAGCACTGAACCTTAATGGATCTTCAATGTAAAAGAAATAATATTCTTGATAAAAAATCACAGATATGCAATGTTTGAGGCTGAGTCCTTATATTACATGTGTGTATATTCACCCCACAACTAATTGTTCCTTTCATATCTCCTTTTCAACTTAATCATGAGATAATCATAACGGTTCAGTGATCTCCACATTGAGATATTTATATGAGAGGATATTAAGGACATGCATCTATCCATCTAAATATTGAAATTACTTATATTCAGTAGTGATGCTATAAATCATCTTGTTCTTCTAACATTTCCATTCATGGAATGGGTTGTAATTATTGTACATTATTTAAATAGATAACCCTTTTATGAAATGTTTTAAAATCCTGAAATTACTTATCAAATGACTAAAAATTTAATTATTAAATTCCTTATAATATCTTTTTCTTTGAAATATATTTAACTAATGTTATTTTTCATCATATGATAACATCTCAAGAGACATCGTAAGAGAAATATGGTCTTTTAATTAAATTGATCATTATATAAACTAACATAAGTGTAGAAAAACAATTCATCAGAGTAAGTTAAAATATGATATTATGATATGAAATAAGGATTCTTCATGTTTGTTTCGATTTCATAATCTAATATTTTGATAATATCATTTTTTCATGATAATAACTTCTTATTACCTTTAATCTATATGAAATATGTTATTGTGGTATTTGAGAACACAATAATTATTAACTAATTAAAAATTATTTCAAAGTACGATAAATATTCTACATGGATTTTTCTATGTCTATGTTGATAGAAGATGAATAGTCCTTACTTAGCAAAATAATCAAAAATAAAATAATACAAAAAATAAAATATTTTGATAAATATAATCAAAACTCTTAATAAAAACTTTTCAAATTGAAATAGGTACTTTTGGAATCATGTAATAAATAAAAACTGAAATATTTTGGAAGAATATAAGACTTCCCAGCAATATCCTCCTATTCTATGATCACAAAACCCATAAAAAAGATGACAAAAATTTTGCGAAATAATATTTTATCATTCCTAATCATCTCAAATTATGAAATTTTTTGTTAAATATATACTTTTTTTTCTTTCACAATATCATTTTCTTATCCATTGTAAAAAAATTTGAAAACATTAATTTTTTTATTATCCTATGTTGAAGTAATTATAACTATTATCAAAAAACTTTTAAAACATTAAAATCATATATTCTCTTTTTCATTTCCTCTTTTGAAAAATGATGAGGTTTTTTATAATCAGTTAACCAAACAATTTTAACAGTTACGTTTTTGTATTATCCGTATCTTATATACATTTGTTTCATAAAAAAATGATGTATATTTAGAATTAATAATAATATTTCATGCAAATAGTAGTAAATAGTCCATGTTACTAATTAGGAATAGAATTTGGCATAATCTTCTTATGAGATTAATGATTTGGGAATCATTTTAATCAAAAATTAAAAGTAAACATTTATAAGAAGTTATAAATATATCGATGATGTGAAGAACTGATTGAATTTAACTTTATATAATAAGGATATAAATTTACCAAAATCTAATAACATTGATTAGAAGGAAATGAAATAAAATAATATCAGAAAAAACAAGTAAAAATGAAAATTAAATTCATTGAATTCTTGTAAAATATGTATTTAGACAACCATTAAAATGTTTTTAAATGATATTAATCCTAAAAAATTTCAATACGTTCAAAAACCAATGAAATGTTAAAAATTACTTCATTTAATAAATTATAATTACAATTTTTGTAGACCACATATCCACTAGAAAACCATTATATAAACAGAGAATTGTGAGAGTTTTTAATCCGTCTTATTCAAAATACTTTTTCAAGGAGGATTTTGGATTGATAAGGATTAGCCAATAGGTAGAGAAGATAATGACATTGGAGTATCAGAAAACTCTTTTACAACTTATCCAAATGAAATTAAAAATGATCTAAGACCTTCTCTACAATCTCAAGCGATTCTAACAAACATTTATTTGGTGTTAGGAAAAATTTACAATCAATATCTAAGTAAAACGTATATACAATAAAAAAATATTTGAAAAAGTATCAAGTTTAATGGAAAAAAATTATTAGAAAACCTTTGGATTTCACTTCTGATAAAGAGTAGTCAGATCATATTTTTTCAACCTTTGAGAAAAGGATGAATAAAGATTGGTAATGGGAGGTCTAAGAATTCATCTCCTTCTAATCTAAAATATTAAAGAATCTATTTTTTTGAACTTATATACTTCTAGAATGACCTAGTGGAATTTATCTGACACGAGGTAACTCTTCTACATTGTGTGATTCCTGAGACTCAGACGTAATTCTTCTGGCTCCTAATTTACCCAATTCCTTATTATTAGAATCAACATTAAGAGGTGATGTTTATGGTATTGCAGTGTTGGTAAACTCCTTAACAGTATAAAAAAATTAGTGGGAGAAGAGTCTGATCATTATTTATTTAATTGTATAGAAATAGTTGGGAACTATATGGAGCTGGAGTCCATTCTCCTGATTCCACAACATCCTTGAATCTTCTTCAAATTTTTGAAGAGTTTCTTCATCATCACGACATTCTTTTATATCAATAATCAAAACATATCTGCCTACTATCACTAGCGGTTTATGCAGGAAGGAATAACCCCCCTATGTTGAAGTATGATTAAATTCATTATCTGATGTTACAAGAACCAACATATTAAAAGTTAATTTCCAACACAAACCCCATTGCCTAAAAACAATTGAACTTAATGTTTTCAACCCTTGAAAATGTCTGGCTATATTTTCACCCAAATAAACCCCAAATTATTTACACACTATAGATAACATTCTTCTTAATGAACGGAAATTTAAGGAATTTTTTTAATTGAGATATTTAATTCATAAAAAACTATTCTAGATTAACATTATTTTAATTAATAAAAAAATATGGCACACTACCATCTTAAAAAATATCAAACTAACTATCTAAATGAGTGATAGAGGATTGTAAGAACATTATGAGGATTTTTTTTAAATCATTAACCTGCACCTGATTATATTTAACATCATTTGTTCTAAATAAGGGATTCATAATCTCTAGTGGACATAAATCATTTATTCCATGATGTGATGTACTGAAATCTATATATAAATCTTGCGATAACATAAAATATTAAACCATTATCCCCGAGGATAAGGAAAAATATTTTTGGTTCACTATTATGATGATGAGGTCATCATTGTCTCTAAAATGAATGACTATTGTTTCGTAAAAAAATCACACTACCCTTTCAAATAGAAACTAATTTCATTTTTCATCAAACACATATTCTCATCCTTGATGATTGATTCCATTCATGATTTTCATATCAGTTACATAAGGTTTTGAAAAATTTATTTCTTAATCATAAATAACATTCCCTGATGAACTTTCCCTCTTAGGTATTCTTAAAGAAGCTCAATCACCTCATTCAATCTTCACTGTTTTTAGTAGGGTGACTGGAGGATTGATTGTATTAGAAGATTAAGGAAATAAGGTTCTTTATAGAAGAGGGAAAAAAGGGTTCTAAAGATTTCCAAAAGTATTTCACGTAGTATTGACACACACTTTCATTTCACAGTAATTTAGTTGTCACACAATGATATTAATGGTAATTTATAAAAAATATTGGTGATGTTTCCTATTTTAATATTTCTAATATTCAATACCAAGATTCCAAAAAATTGATTCATTATTTTAAAAATAAAAAATTGATGATTTCAAAAAAGGGTGAGGTAACTAAAAATATTTAGTAAATATTATAATTATGTTAGGAAATATGTAAAAGTGAATGTAAGTAAGATTAAAAAAACATAATTTAGATCTATTCATATAAAATCAATCTATTAGCAATGATTTTGTAAAAATTTAAGCCAATTAATTTTCTATTAAATTGAATTTTCAAAATATTACATTCATTTCTGTATGATATATTATAAAATGTGGTCTTAAATCTTTTTTATTTGTTATTAAATAGTTTATTAGATTCTTTGAAATTTTGATATCACTTTTTTTCTATAACATTTGATTGGATCACATTTTAAATTAAATAAAATATATAGTATGGTGTGTTTCATCTGTAAAAAATGCACACAACAATTTCCTACTATAATCTTTTTAGCTTTAGGTATTGATAATTATACAAATGTTTTATCTTACTTGACCATGATACTAAATAGTTCACATGAAAATTATAGTTTCCTTAGGATGTGTTAATATCTACTATATATCTAGTAATATATATTTGGATATGAATTTAAATAAAATTTAGATGTGTTTAGGGAAAATAATAGAAAAATAAATGCTTCTGACTAAATACCATAAAATTATTTTTTTATCATTTTAATTAGATTTTTTTAGATTGGAATTATAACTTTCTTAAATATATAATGAAAGCATGAATTATATTAAATGCGAATTAATATACCAAAAATTATAATTATTCCTCTATAGAACTTGTTGTTAACTAGTTTCCCATTTTCACACATATCGTATTTAATATTAGATATTATAGGAGATGTGGTTGTCTTACTATTTTCAAGCCCAATTTTCTTTAGTATATCAGTTATATAATGGATTTGATTTAATAATTTTACAACATTTTTTTCTAAATTTTAAATCATAGAAAATAGTTTGACTCACTCTGGAAACTCATTAAAATTTCCTTTTCCCTAATCATTTAAAACTTATTACATAATTTGGAATTTTTGATCTAAAAATAACATTATAAACATTTATTTGTACTAAAAAATATTTGAGGACGATTTTTTCTCAAATAATGTAGGTTTATTCATTACATTCATAAAACAATTTGTTAAAAGAAAAGATAGTAATCATTCATACCATTTTCTTGGTGCTTGTTTAAGTCCATACATATCAAGTGTATGTTTAGAAACAAAATTTTGAAAAAATAGGTTCTATAAAACTAGGAGGTTGTTTTATTTTAACACACTACAATATAAATATATGTATAAAAATAAATTTATCATCCATCTAATAAAAATAAAAATAAAAATAATAAAAATAATATCGAATGATTCTAATATTTTCTAAACTAGATACAAGAGAAATGTATTATTCATAATCTATTCCTTTATCTTCTTTGTATTTTTAGCAACTATTCTAGATTTATTTCTATAATTTACACCATGATCATTTTTTCTTTCTAAAAACCCAGTTTGTTCTAATTACAAGATAGTAATAGTAATTTTTAACTAATTCCCCAAAATTATTTCCTTTGAACTAGTTTATCACTTCATTCATATCCAATAACCAACATTCATATTATATATATTATTCTATAGATTTTGGTTCTATTTGGGTGAAAAATTAGACAGTAATATTAGGTTTCCAATATTTATTCTAGTTCGAACCCTTTTCTATATTCTTTTGATGACTGTTTATAATGGATTATCTTCAGTATTTCTTTGTTTTCTAGGTATCAAAATTTCTTATACCCTATAATCTACCATTCATTCATCAGAAATCATAGGCCATTTATTGAAACCTTTACACCCATTGTAAGTAGTATAGTAACATAATAGGGTGACATCATCATCATTTGGATCAATTTTTTGAAGTGTATATTTGGTTATAAAGATACCAAACTACCATCCAAATAATTTAAATATACTACATTTGGATTTATATTATTTTATACCTCATATGGTTTTTCTATAAGACATGTCTTTTTATAACTCAGTTAATGATATATCATGTTGTGTCAGCAGCTTCATCCCAAAAATGAGTGGTAATGATATATAAAAATAACATAGTCCTATAAATTTCGTGAAAATACTTTTTTCCTATAAAATACACTATTAAATTTAGTTTTCCAAGGAAAATTGATTGTATGTTTAATTACATACATTAATAAATATGAATTAAATTTATGATTCTCAAATTCCCCCCACAATCACTTCTTAATGTAACTATTTTATCATACTTTTAATTTTTCACAATACTATTGAAAAAATAAAAAAAATCTCTACTCTTACATCAAAAAAATTAAACCCATGTAAACCTCAAAAAATCGTTATCCAACACTTAAAAAAATTTATTTTCCAGCAGGACATATTGTTCTAAATATATCCACATGGGTAATCACAATTTATATATATTTAGTAACATATTTAATTAGTCTAGAATTTTAATTGTGATGCACTCCAATTTCAAATGCATCACATAGCATGTTTTATCCAATTTAGGTTCATTAAAGTTACAAATAAAATGTATTTTTGATATATTTTATATATAATGTACATTATAAGGTCTAGTACTTTAGTTTTAAATCCAAAATTCATCAACTTCATCATTCAAACATTTTACATTTTTTATATACATGTAATTTTTTTTGTGTATATGCATTATCTAATCTAGGATCATTAAAAATTTTAGATTAATCTATGAAAAAATCATTAATTTCTTGAAAAAATAACATAAATAACCATCATCAGAATATTAGGAGATAATTTTCAGATTGTGCTTTTATCCATCAACATAAAGATATTTTTTATGAGAATTTATTTACGATTTCTGATAGATCCAATCCCAAATTTGTTTTCCTTTTTCATTTCCACCCAAAGTAGAATATCATCAATCAATACAAGATAGTGAGTGAAAATTTTAGAAATCAAAACTCATATTTATTGAACATGAACATTCCATAATCCACCCTTAATTTTTGTCCATATGGATTGTTCCATATAAGAAAAAAAATCAAATAATGGACTTTTTTATTTCTAAAACTCTTTTGGGTCTGGAAATGTTAACTATAAGAGAATTCGAGATCCAAACTTCATTTTTTCATAAAATTTCAAAACTTTTGTTGAGAAATCATTTGAATGAAAATAATTTTTTATTCTATATAATTAAATATTTTTAAATATATATATATATGAGCATAATTTCCATTTTCTTCATAATGAAAATAAGTAACTCAATAATGTTTTCTATTTTTGGACCTAGGGAAAAATAGATTTTATAAAATTTGGTCGTTTCACCATAACTTCATATTCCGAAAATTTATTTATATTGATTATTTTTACCATTAATTTTGTTTAGGTTATAATCTACATTAGTCAAGAAACCAGAAAAATATTTATTTATTTAAAAGAAAATTGTAAATCATCAGTTTTATTAGTTCATTCAATTAATAATTCAATAGACTTTTATAATTTTTTTTAAATCTAGAATATTCTTAACTAAATCGTCATCATCATTGAAAATATTATTTTAACAATTTTTTAGGGAGATATTTTTTTTTTCATCATCGATACTTTGTTTCCAACATGTTTCAATATTCATTTATTACATCATATAAACAATTGTTACTTAAACATACATATTAATTCTCAAAATATTAATACGAATTTACCTCCTCAGAATGTGCCACATGGCATATGATGGCCTTTTTATTAAGGTTTTCATCTTCTTATTTTGATGATATAGAGTCACTAGAATCTTCATAAGTACTCCACATGGCCGTCATAGAATTCTTAGATTTCATATTACAACCATTATTTATGATTTATTTCTTTTATATCTCTTTATCATTCTAAATTTTATAGAAATCATGATTTGTGTGTCATAGATTCTTATAATGAATGTATCTTAAATACATATAATTTATACCATGCCTTTTGTACTCATTAAAGGGTCTTCTAAAGCCTCACACATTATTGAATTTTTATTTTTATTTTTAATCTATAGAAATTCCTCATATAACCCAAAATATCTTGGGGTGCCTAATTTATCACATGATCCAGACATTTTTAATCATTTATTGATCCTATCATCCTTCGAAGTTGAATCCATCATTATAACATTTTAATTTTTGATAATTTTCAGTTCTCTAGATTCATATTACATTTCATCTTCATACATAATCTTACTTCCAAAGAGATATTTTATACTTAAACATTTCAAATCCATAGTATTTTATAGATTCTAAAATTCCACTAAACTTCGATGGTAATTCCCTTTAAAACATCAATGATCCTTTAGGTTTAGTGATAGGTGTTCCTACATAATACAAATTATTAACAATCCTAGGGTGGATTCCATTGAGTTGAGTAATAAATTACACATTATCCATTGTGAGTTTGTGGAACATAGGTTTGGATTTATCAAATCTAAGAGACATCACATATGTGATACTGTCATATGAAAATATTTTAAGGGTCCACATTTCATGGGAGGTTTGACATTGAGGAATTATATTGAATTTATCTAATCGCAATGAAATGAATATATCATTCATATCTGGAAAAATTATATCATATTAATTTTTAGTTATATAATTCCCCATTTATAATTCTATATTAAGAACCTCATACGGATTTAGGACATTAAGATAAAAATTCATGCTTGGATTCTTCATATTGAAAGTCTTCTGATAATTCAAACGTCCATGATTTTAACTATTAGTGTTTGGATATATGACTATTATCCTAACTTATATTATAAGGCCCCAGCCTTAAACCTTACTTAATCTCGAGTTGTTACAAGATTACACATTGAGGATCTTTTCGGGTTTAGAGTTTTAGAGAATTAGATCATAAAACTTGCATTACATTCCACATATAAACAAAGTGGTTACATAAAGATAGTATTCTTCATTCCCATCGATGGAAACATATTTAAAATAAAACACGGATTCTTTCTTGACACTTCCTTAACACTATCATCATATCATGTACCTTTCCCTTGACCTGTGAAAAACATTTCAAAAAAACTTGGGATGAGCATAAAAAGCTCAGTAAGGGATATAAAAATATGGAAAGGAAACATGGGTACATATATACATAAGAATGAGATCATACTTTACCCATAAAACATAAGCTATTTAACATACCTCATCAAATCATGAATAAATCATAGAAATCATAAGACATAAAGGTAACATTAGGCATTCATAACATTCTTACGTAGGGAGTAACCCTCTTGGTTACGTTTGGAATACCCATCACAGTATATTACCTAAATCGCTTCGGAGAAACCTTAACGTTTCACTCCTTGGCATTACCCAATGCATTGGAGAGCTATATTGGGCTCACCCGCCCTTAGTCTATCACGGAACCACCCGTCTTCATAATAATTCCCAAGAACCTCAACATAATTGTATCACATAAAACATGAATAATGGAAACATAACATTTCCACCTTTCAATCACAATATATCAATAAAACACATTGATAAAAAAACATTATGAAAACAATTTTCAATATCAAAATAAAAGAAAAGTAATACATGGTATTTATTTTTCTTTAAAAAAAGGTATGGCTTGTAGAGGTAGCCGAAACTCAAATAATGGTCACGGCGGCAGAGAAGTCATTGTCGCCGCATACGTACGACAAAAACATTCCCTTTTGTCGTTTAGTAAATTCTTCGTATAAGAAAGATTCCTTTTGTATAAACATTAAAGTCAAAGGGGTTTATACACCATATAAAAGAAGGTTGTGTATAAAAAAAAATATGCCTCAATGAGAGGAGATTGAGACGAAGTCCCATACCTCGGGTCTGACTTGACTCGATCATTCTTTAATGTCCTGAATAATAAACTTGAGTTAATTTATACTTTTTTAAGAAACTTTTTCAAGTTAATTATTCCTTTTATATCACTTATTGCCATGTCATGAACACTATGTGATTATTTAAGTTAATAACGGTTGTTTTAACGATCATTGGTACTTGAGTCAAAAATAAACCCTTTATAATTACATGTTGTTCATGTATCCATTATATCCAAAATTATAATCATTATGTATATATCATATATATCCAGTATATACATGCATTTATAATATTACATAATCATTTAGAGGTAAGAAATGAAATGCACCGTTCATGGAGATGGTAAGCCGTACGTACGCATGAACGCTACTTTCATTTCTATTTCGTATTTTATAGGATGGAATCATAATGATATAAATGTATATTATAATTACAGTATAATATAATATATAATATCATAGTTCCATCCTTTATATGTACCACATATGGTATTTAACGAATTAAATCACTTTGAGGGGGTGGTAGTCCACACTTCCTTAAATGAAGATATCGCGTTTACCCATAATGGAAACCATTAAGGTATGACCAAAAAGAAAAAAACAGAAGCTTAAGGAAAACATAAACATATTATATATCATATATAAATATAGTGACATCTTAATGGCCACCTTTGAAGGTGTTAAAAGAATGTTGAACAATCATCGTATCGGGAGGCATAAATTCACCATCCACGGAAACAGTATGTTCGTTAACCATTAGATGAAGGTGTGTGTAAGTGTAGCTCGAATCCATATTATAACAACATCCTAGTATATTGAGGATATTTGAGTTGTTACAAAATAAAAGAATAAAAAGAGTTTAGGGGGTTGGAGAAGTAAAATAAAACACAAGGACTCAAAAGAAGACATTACCTTAAAATCGGGTAACTCCCTTTGGTTTGAGCTCAAAGGCTACCTTGGGAAGACTTATTCCCACAGTGAGGCTTCAAGGAGTAAGATAGGGAAGTGGAGAGACAAAATGGGCAGGGTTTGTCCGAGCCAAAGGATTTCGGAGTGTGGGTAAGGAGGTAGAGGTGGGGGCCTTTTATAAGAGGAGATGAGGGGCACTCTTGGAAAGTAAAAATAAGTTACATTATTTTAAAATGAGTTTCGGATTCAAAAGGACCCATATTGATATAATTCGATGATAAGGTGATAAGCGTTCGAAATCCACTCATCCAATTGGTTTTGGACATGTGTAGGTTTTAGATTTTACATTATCTTTCCATTTTATTTAAATCGTTAAATAATGAGGTCATTGATGCATCATCATGATGTCATAAATAATTTAATTTATTTAATGTCTAAAAATTATAAAAAAACTACTATGATGTTGGAAATCTTTTTATATTTCTAATGTATATTTATAGTCAAAAATATGACTTGTATAACCCCATATAAAAATTGTTTTAGTAACATAACTCATGTTTGTGTCATTTTTACTTTAACATTAAATAAAAAGTTATTTATGTCATTTCCCAACCAAAGTGGCTCCATGGGGTCCCCAAGTTTACCTATGGCTTGTCTTGGTCGGCCATGACACATCCAATGAGGGTAGGACATGTGTCAAGCTCATCTCATACTATTAAAACATTATTTTTACCTTAAACTACACTAATTACCACTAATCGCGATTAAAAACTTAATAAGTTACTATTCACCAAAAAACTTATTTTAATCCCATTGGACCACATTTTACTTCTTAATGACAACCATGTATGTCAGATTTTTGAAATTCAAAACACAATGATGGCAAAATTTCATTTAAACAGAAAAATCAATTTTTATAAGTACCACTTAGTGGTTTCACTATTCATCAAAAATTGAAGTTTTTCAGAAAATTACCAAAAATTCCCCTTAAGCTATATTTGATATTACAAATTCAAAAATGATGTCTATTATACAAAATTCAAATCATATAAGTTACATTAATTAATTTAACAATTAATTCCCGCTGTCATGACAAATAGCATGTTTTTATAAAACAATAAGTATCAAAATATTGACACCAGTTTAAGTCCAATTTCAAAGTGAAATTGATTCCAATGACCACCATTGAATTAAATGGTAAAAATATATTCAGATTACACTTTAAGACCGATTAAAAATATAATCTAACCATATAATAAAATTAAATTAAAAAGCAGTTTTGATGTAAAATGCAGTATTTTTCACTATTCATTAAAAAATGAACATTGTCAGAAAAATACCAAAAATTTATCCAATGTAAAATTCAATGTCCCAATAATAATGAATATGTTTATTTTGACAAATATAGATTATCAAATTGTCAAAATATTGATTTAAAAACGGTTTTCCATCAAAAGGCAGTAAAACAATCTTTTAAGAATATTAGTGTATTTCATGCTTAAGTTTGAATTTATTTTCATTTTAAGCCTCTAAAACACTATCTAATTAATTAATAGACATAGATAAAAATATCTATTATTCATTACTTACTTGGTATGTTACATCCTTCCCCCCTTTTGAAAATTGTTCCCCCACAATTTATTTACTTATCGAATAAATGTGGGTACTTATCCCTCATTGTATTTTCAGATTCTCATGTTGCCTCTTCCATCATGTAGTTTTTCCACAAAACCTTTACCTGATTAATCACCTTATTCTGTAACACTTGATCCCTATGTTCAAGAATCTGGACCGGTTGTTCCTCATAAGATAGGTTCTCTTCCAGCTGAACTACCTCTGGAATCAAAACTTGAGATGGATCTGGCATATACTTTCTCAACATCGAAATGTGAAAAACATTGTGTACCTGAGATAAACTCAGAGGTAAATCCACCCGGTATGCAACTGATCCAACTCTCTCCAGAATTTCATATGGTCCAATGAACCTTGTACTCAGCTTTCCTTTCATACCAAATCGCATCACACTTTTCCATGCTGAGACTTTGAGAAAAACATGATCACCTACCTCAAAAGTTAGATCCTTCCTCCTATTGTCTGCATAACTCTTCTGCCTACTCTGAGCTGTTCTCATGTGGTTCTGAATCAGCTGAACTTTTTCTGCCTTCTCTTCTACCAATTCTGGTCCCATCAACTTCCTTTCACCCACTTCATCACAGAAAGCTGGAGTTCGACACCGCTTCCCATATAATGCCTGAAATGGTGCCATCTGTATACTAGAATGAAAACTGTTATTATATGTAAATTCAACCTAAGAAAGATGTTGGTCCCAACTTCCCTGATAATCCATAGAGAAAGAACGTAGCATATCCTCCAATGTCTGAATTGTTCGTTCTGACTTCCCATCTGATTGAGGATGAAAAGCTGTACTAAAATTTAATTCAGTACCCAACGACTTCTTAAGGCCTTTCCAAAAGTTAGAAGTGAACATGGGATCACAATCAGATAAAATGGAGAGAGGAACTAAATGTAACCTGACTATCTCTTTAAGATACAAATGGGAAAGTTGATCTAGGGAAAAAGTATCTCGTATAGCATGGAAATCAGTAGATTTAGTTAAGCGATCAACAATAACCCAGATTGCATTATTAGCTCGAGATGTCTTCGGTAATCCCACAACAAAGTCCATGGATATATTCTCCCATTTCCACTCTGACACTGGTAAAGGCTGAAGCATCCCGTTCGGTAACTGCCGCTCTGCTTTAACCTGCTGACAAGTCAAACACTTCACAGTAAAATCAGCAATATCTCTTTTCATTCCATCCCACCAGTAATACTCCCGAAGATCTCTATACATCTTAGTACTGCCAGGATGAACTGAAAACTGAGAACGATGAGCTTCACATAACAACTCTCTCTTAAACTGTGAATCACAAGGCACACACAATATCTTCCCAAATCTCAAAACGCAATCATTATCAATGTTGAATTCAGGCAACTTACCTTTCTGAACCAGCTCTACCTTTTTCTGCAACTCACTGTCTTGCTTCTATGCTTGCTTGATTCTATCTGATAGAGATGATCTCACTGATACCTGAAACAAAACAGAAGAACTTCCTGCACCCCCAACTTCTATGCCAAAGTTCATCAAATCCTTAACCAAAGGATCACGTTCCAAACGCAACATTGCTAATGAAGCATTACTTTTTTCGACTCAAAGCATCAGCCACTTTATTTGCTTTTCCCGGATGGTAATGAATTGTACAATCATAATCCTTGATTAATTCCATCCATCTCCTCTGTCTCATGTTTAACTCTTTCTTAGTGAATATATACTTTAAACATTTGTGATCGGTATATATTTCACACTTTACTCCATACAAATGATGCCTCCAAATTTTTAAAGCAAAAACAACAGCAGCTAATTCCAAATCACGTGTAAGGTAATTTACCTCATGAGTTTTCAACTGTCATGAAGCATAAGCAATTACCTGATCATTCTGCATTAGGACGAAACCAAGTCCTTTCAATGAAGCATCACTGTATATAACAAACTCACCATTCCTGGAAGGTAGTGCCAAAACTGGAGCATTCACCAATCTTCTTTTCAATTCCTGAAAACAATCATCACATTCTTTTGTCCAGATAAACTTTACACCCTTCCGAGTTAGCTTAGTCATTGGACTAGATAACCGTGAAAAATTTATAACAAACCTTGGGTAATAGCCTGCCAAACCAAGGATGCTACGAATCTCAGTTACATTTGTGGGTCTTGGCCAGTCTTCCACAACTTTTGTTTTTGCAGGATCAACAGTTATCCCATCTTTAGAAACAATGTGACCAAGGAAAGAAATTTGTTACAACCAAAACTCACACATTCTGAATTTTCCATACAATTTCTTTTCTTTTAAGTTTTGCAAAATAACCCTTAATTGTCTTTCATGCTCTTCTTTACTTTTAGAAAACACCAAAATATCATTAATAAAAACCACCACAAACTTATCCAAGAACTCATGGAAAATTCTATTCATTAAGTCCATGAATATAGCAAGTGCATTGGTTAGCCCAAAAGGCATTACTACAAATTCATAATGGCTATATCTTGTACGGAACACGGTCTTCGGAACATCTGCTTCCTTTACCTTCAGCTGATGGTACCCTGATCTCAGGTCAATCTTTGAAAAATACTGAGCTCCCTGGAGCTGATCAAACAAATAAATTACCTGATACAACTTCATTTGATGGACCAACATCTGCTGAAGTAGTTACAAAAGATTTCACCACCCCTTTCTGCTTCTAGTCTAACTGCTTCCCATCACTCAAGCTCTTTGTCGGACACTCGTTTGCATAGTGACCCATCTCATTGCACTGATAACATTTCACTAACTGTAAATCAAATTTGGTCTTACCATCACCTTGATCCTTTTCAGTGCAATCACGAGCCTTATGTCCCATCTTACCACATCGGTAGCACTTTTCATAATTCAAAAGACATTCCCCAGCATGCCTTTTACCACATTTATCACAAATTGGAAACATAGTTTTCTTACCGTCAGACGTTTTTGAAGAATTATTACCTTTCTCCTGCCACCTCGGTCTCTTCTTCTATTGGTTGTTATAGAACACTTGATCATCGGAAAACTCCATTTCCACCTTCTCAGCACATCGAAAAAGATTTTCATAACTTTTGAACTCACGAGAAGCCATTGCCCTTCGATATTTTGGATTTAATCCTGAGTAAAAACGACTGATTTTACTATCAAGGTCTCGGATAAAATTTGGAGCATACCTTGCCAATCGAGTGAACATTTCTTTATAGGTATCCACTGAGTCTTCCTCTTGCCTCAATTCCAAGAATTGCTTTTCCATACTAAGTCGAACAGCCTTAGGAAAATACTTCTCAAGAAACATGCCTTTGAATTCATCCCAGTCAAGAGCATCAATCTCATCGGCGTCCCTGATATTTTTAACCATAGACCACCACTGATCTGCCTCACCCTCCAAACGGTAAATATCAAGACTAACCTTTTGATTTTCTGAACACCCCATGACATCAAAAATCTTCTCCAGTGCTTTAATCCACCCTTCAGCTAACACAGGGTCAGAAGATCCTCTGAATGATGGGAGATGTTGCCTCATGAAATGTTCCACCATAGACATGTTCCTCTACGGTCGATCTGGCTGATCTCGTGAATGGATACCACCACCATTTATCGCTTGATTCAACTACGCCATTACTGCAACAAACTATTCAGTTCCAATTCCGACCATCTCAGGATGCTGATTCGGAAGGTTATTTCCTTCTGTATGCCTTCCTAGCACTGCTTCCCTGTTTCCTCTGCGGAAAACCATTCTGAACAAACATGTCTTAGACGAAGCAACATGGTAATCTTCAAATGCTATATCATTTCAAAAAAAATATATTTTTGGATAATCATTTAATAGAATTCTAACTCCTGATGTTATCTAAACCGACCTCTGATACCAACTATAAGTCCCCAGCCTTAAACCATACTTAATCTCGAGTTATTACAAGATTACACATTGAGGATCTTTTCGGGTTTAGAGTTTTAGAGAATTAGATCATAAAACTTGCATTACATTCCACATATAAACAAAGTGGTTACATAAAGATAGTATTCTTCATTCCCATCGATGGAAACATATTTAAAATAAAACATGGATTCTTTCTTGACACTTCCTTGACACTATCATCATATCATGTACCTTTCCCTTGACCTGTGAAAAAAATTTCAAAAAAACTTGGGATGAGCATAAAAAGCTCAGTAAGGGATATAAAAATATGGAAAGGAAACATGGGTACATATATACATAAGAATGAGATCATACATTACCCATAAAACATAAGCACTTTAACATACCTCAACAAATCATGAATAAATCATAGAAATCATAAGATATAAAGGTAACTTGAGGCATTTATAACATTCTTACGTAGGGAGTAACCCTCTTGGTTACGTTTGGAATACCCATCACAGTATATTCCCTAAATCTCTTCAGAGAAACCTTAACGTTTCACTCATTCGCATTACCCAATCCATTGGAGAGCTATATCGGGCTCACCTGCCCTTAGTCTATCACGGAACCACTCGTCTTCATAATAATGCCCAAGAACCTCAACATAATCGTATCACATAAAACATGCATAAAAGAAACATAACATTTCCACCTTTTAATCACAATATATCAATACAAAACATTGATATAAAAACATTATGAAAACAATTTTCATTACCAAAATAAAAGAAAATTAAAACATGGTATTTATTCTTTTTTAAAAAAAGGTATGGCTTGTAGAGGAAGCTGAAACTCAAATAATGGTCACGGCGACGGAGAAGTCGTTGTCACCGCATACGTACGACAAAAACATTCCCTTTTGTCATTTAGTAAACGCTTCATATAAAAAATATTCCTTTTGAATAAATGTAATAGTCAAAGGGGTTTATACACCGTATAAAAGAAGGTTGTGTATAAAACAGAATATTCCTCAATGAAAGGAGATTGAGACGAAGTCCCATACCTCGGGTCCGACTTGACTCGATCGTTCTTTAATGTCCTAAATAATAAACTTGAGTTAATTTCTACTTCGTTAAGAACCTTTTTCAAGTTCATTATTCCTTTTATATCACTTATTTCCATGTCATGAACACTATGTAATTATTTAAGTTAATAACGGTCGTTTTAACGATCATTGGTACTTGAGTCAAAAATAAACCCTTTATAATTACATGATGTTCATGTATCCATTATATCCAGAATTATATGTATTATGTATATATCATATATATCCAGTATATACATGCATTTATAATATTACATAATCATTTAGAGGTAAGAAATTAAATGCACCGTTCATGGAGACGGTAAGCCGTACGTACGCATGAACGCTACTTTCATTTCTATTTCGTATTTTATAGGATGGAATCATAATGATATAAAGGTATATTATAATTCTAGTATATTATCATATATAATATCATAGTTCCATCCTTTATACGTCCCACATATGGTATTTAACGAATCAAATCACTTTGAGGGGGCGGTAGTCCGCACTTCCTTAAATGAAGATATCGCGTTTACCCATAATGGAAACCATTAAGGTATGACCAAAAAGAAAAAAACAGAAGCTTAAGGAAAACATAAACATATTATATATCATATATAAATATAGTTACATCTAAATGGCCACCTTTTAAGGTGTTAAAAGAATGTTGAACAATCATCGTTTCGGAAGGCATAAATTCACCATCCACGGAAATAGTATGTTCGTTAACCATTTGATGTAGGTGTGTGTAAGTGTAGCTCAAATACATATTATAACAACATACTAGTATATTGAGGATACTAGAGTTGTTACAAAAGAAAATAATAAAAAGATTTTAGGGGGTTGGAGAAGCAAAATAAAACAGAAGGACTCAAAAGAAGACATTACGTTAAAATCGAGTAACTCTCTTTGGTTTGAGCTCAAAGGCTTCCTTGGGAAGACTTATGTCCAAGGTGAGGCTTCAAGGAGTAAGATAGGGAAGTGGAGAGACAAAATGGGCAGGGGTTGGCCGAGCCAAAGGCATTGGGAGTGTGGTTAAGGAGGTAGAGGTGGGGGCCTTTTATAAGAGGAGAGGAGGGGCACTCTTGGAAAGTAAAGATAAGTTACTTTAATTTAAAATGAGTTTCGGATTCAAAAAGTCCCATAATGATATAATTTGATGATAAGGTGATAAGCGTTCGAAATCCACTCATCCAATTGGTTTTTTCCATGTGTAGGTTTTAGATTTTACATTATCATTCCATTTTATTTAAATCATTAAATAATGAGGTCATCGCTGCATCATAATGATGTCATAAATAATTTAATTTATTTAATGTCTAAAAATTATAAAAAAACTACAATGATGTATTAAATATTTTTATCTTTATAATGAATATTTATAGTCAAACATATGACTTGTATAACCCCATATAAAAATTGTTCTAGTAACATAACTCATGTTTGTGTCATTTTTACTTTAACATTAAATAAAAAGTTATTTATGTCATTTCCCAACCAAAGTGGCTCCATGGGGTCCCCAAGTTGACCCATGGCTTTTATTGGTCGGCCATGACACATCCAATTAGGGTAGGACATGTTTCAAACTCATCTCATACTATTAAAACATTATTTTTACCTTAAACTACACTAATTACCACTAATCGCGATTAAAAACTTAATAAGTTACTATTCACCAAAAAAATTATTTTAATCCCATTGAACCACATTTTACTTCTTAATGACAACCATGTATGTCGGATTTTTGAAATTAATAACACAATGATGGAAAAATTTCATTTAAACGGAAAAATTAGTTTTTATAAGTACCACTTAGTGGTTTCACTATTCATCAAAAATTGAAGTTTTTCAGAAAATTACCAAAAATTCCCCCTAAGATATATTTGATATTCTGAATTCAAAAATGATTTCTATTTTACAAAATTCAAATCATATAAGTTACATTAATTAATTTAATAATTAATTCCCGCTGTCATGACAAATAGCGTGTTTTTATAAAACAATAAGTATCAAAAGATTGACACCAGTTTAAGTCCAATTTCAAAGTGAAATTGATTCCAATGACCACCATTGGATTAAATGGTAAAATTATATTCAGATTACACTTTAAGACCAATTAAAAATATAATCTAACCGTATAATTAAATTAAATGAAAAAGCAGTTTTGATGTAAAATGCAGTATTTTTTACTATACATTAAAAAATGAACAGTGTCAGAAAAATACCAAATATTTATCCAATGTAAAATTCAATGTCCCAATCATAATGAATATGATTATTTTGACAAATATAGATTATAAAATTTTCAAAATATTTATTTAAAAAGGGTTTTCCATCAAAAGGCAGTAAAACAATCTTTTAATAATATTAGTGTATTCCATGCTTAAGATTGGCTTTATTTTCATTTTAAGCCTCTAAAACACTATATAACTCATTAATAGACATAGATAAAAATATCTATTATTCATTACATACTTGGGATGTTACATATATATTATCATCCATAGAAGACATAGGAAAATAAATATTTTGTCTTCAATTTTTGAAAATAGTGAAATAAATAGACAACATCAATGTTGTTAATTTTTTATTACATAGAATGGATAATCATAATCTTAAGAGGGGTGACTTGGGTTCCAAAAATATTATTTAAAAAAACCTACCACTTTAGGTATTATATTTAAAATAGTTTTCTTTTATATGAATGTTATCATAAATATATAATCACAATATAAATAGTTTTAACAAATCATATTTATCATAGTTTGATAAAAAAATCCTCTAGTCCACTCCATCAACACTCTGATACATGAGTTCAGTTATTATAACTATAAAAATAATTTTATTACGGGATCCCATGTGTGTACATGTAGTTTGAACTTAATGAAACATTTCAATATCATTCAACCTAGTTATTTCTTTACGATACATATCCTCGATCTCATGACACAATCATACAGTGAGTGTAAAAAAATATCTAAATATACTTTTCAATTAACTATTACATAACACAGTTGAAAGAAACAATAGAAAGTTTTTTAAGAATCATTATAATACGTTGATTGTATTCAACATCTTTCTAATAATTATATTCATTGAAACTAGTAAAACCACTAATAATGACATGATCATTTACGTTTTTTATACGTAATTAAATTTAGAGTATTTATATGGGTGTACATATGTACTACTCATTATTATCACCCATTCATGTGTGTATATTAATATAGAGGCTAATAATTCTTTTTATATATCATTTTTAACTTAATTCTTATATAATCACAATGTCAAGTAGGCCATGCACTTAGAATATTAAAAGATATGATATTAAGGACATGTTTTCATCCATACAAATATAGTAATTACTTTTAAATAAAAAATGTAAGAAAAAGTTTAGTTATTTGGATCATTCAATTCATGTATGATCCTATAAAAATCAATATTTCCATAAAAATAATGATGTCGGGTCTTGACCCCCCCTCCCGATCAGATGGGGGAGGCTCGTGCTCGTTACCGTCAGGGAAGGATGTCCCATATTTTGATCGTTACTTTCCCTTCCCTATGATTTCTATTTCCCCAAAAGTCCCAGATCTTTTCCAGGAGGCACCACATTTATCTCTGATTCTGGAAGAGCTTAATAGAACCAATGATCTATTCAAATATAACTTGGTGGCTCGATTTCATCCTCATCGACCCTCGGTTGAAGTGTTTTCTCAGTTTGTCTCTGATTCTTGGAATCTTAAGGAGCGAGCGGTCATTGGGTTTCTTGAACAAAGACAAATAATGGTGCATTTCAGCTCAAAGGAAGATTTGGTTTCCGCTTGGTCCAGGGCTCCTCAGAGGTGCGGTGAATCTTCCATCTTTTTATTCGGGTGGAGCTTTGATTTTCATATGCGGAGGGATCCTACTTCAGGTCCTACTTGGGTATGTCTCCCTGGACTTCTGATTTCATTTCAAAGTCCTTCTATTCTCTGTGCCATTGGTAATATGATTGGGAGGTATTTATGCTCGGATCAACAGATTGAGTCTGTGGCTTTCCTTATTTTCTTGTTAATCTTTGTTAAGGTCAATGTCGCCAAGACACCTTTACGTTGTGTCTTGATTATCGATGGGAAGGAATTCTGTTGGATGGAGGAGGTTGTCTTTAAATCGTGGATGAAGTTCTGTGTAGTATATTGACGGTTTGGTCACCCGGAGGCCATTTGCCGCTGTGCCAAGGTGGGTGTTTTTTCTCGTGTTGTGGAGACATAGTGTAGTTGTGGTTGCGATCCTGGTGTTTTTGAGAGGTTGCCTCAAGAGATTGTGAAGGATGGCTTTGGGACAACTCTAGTTGTGTTTGGGATTGTGAATGGGGATCTGAGTTCTCTTATGGAAACTGTGATGTGTTCCGATGATGGAGATTCTTCTTCGAAGGGAGCTCATTTGGAGGCATCTTGCACTGATGTGGCACTTGTTATGGATATTTCTGATGGTAAGTTGTAGAGGGAGATGATGCAAGGTATTATTGTTGCTGTTCCAAGTCCTGGTTGTTGTATGAAGGCAGTGGAGGTGTATTTGAACCCAACAATGCTGCAGGTTTTTGACAGATTGAGAGTTGACCTTGGTGTTGAGTCCCGAACTGCAGCAAATGGGGCATGCCATCTGTATTTGGTTCCTATTCCTCATGAGACTTTTTCCAATTTGTCTTTGGGTTCTAAGAATATGGGTACGCCTGTGACCTGCAATCAGTTTGAGAATCTGGAATTTGAGGAGGTACCACTGATTCTGGAAGGTCCACAGATTTCTAAATGTGGTGTCTTGTAGGATGTTATCACTAGTACAAGAGGAGAAGATGAAGAGATAGTGGAGAGAGAGACTTCTATTGATCATAGTATTTCTCATCATGAGGAAAACATGAAATATCTTGCAATGATTGATACAAATAGTCATTTTGAGAAAGATCGAGGAGTAAATAATGGTTGCTAAGAAGTGCACGTCTCAGGAAAATGGGGGGATCTTTCAGATAGTGAAATGGAGAAAAATAGTGGCAGGACCAAACTCTCTTATAGTGAGATTTGTCTGGGAGGGAAGAAGAATGTATCAGGGAATGAGAAAGCTGGGACTGCTCCACCAAGGCAGAAGAAAAGGAAGGATTTCTCTTTTATGTCGAAGCTGATAACTACTAGGTCCTCTATCAGCAAGGGAAAAGGAATGCAGTCCTATAAGGAGTTCCTATTTTTGGAAAAGATAAATCTCTGAAGAAACTATGTCAAGGCCCAGGCATAATATGACAGCTCAAAGTGGGAGTCGGCTACTATAGATGAAGCAATGGACCAGGGTTATGGGGATGGGCATAACATCTATGATATGTAGCAGTTTTCATGGCTTCTGTTGTTTTCTTTGTGTACTTTTATTTTATTTTAATAAATTGTCCGGGACATTGTCTCTGGCTGAGCCTTCCTAGTATAAAATACTTCTTAGGAAAAATAATTACTCTTAATTAAACTAAACATAAGATAAACTGACATAATCACATCATAAGATAATTCTTCAATGTAAGATAAAATATACTAATATGATATGAAAGATAGTTTCATCAAATTCATATATATTTTGCGAGATAATATTTTTAAAATATAATTTTATTATATAATGACTTCTTGTTGGATTAATGGTATCAAAATCTATGACTAGAGTATGTAGCGACTTAATCATTAATTAAATAAGATAATTTCTCTCACAGTATGATAAATATTTAACAAGGTGTTTTATGAGTCTGAGTATATGGAAGTTAAATAATTAACACATAATTGAAAATTGACATATAGAATCAGTGTAAGATACAATGTTTTGATAATTATAAACTTAAAAAAATAATTCTATCTTTTTAGAATAATAAAAGGGATTTTATGAAACCACATTTCACAGAAAAACTGATATATTTTTGAAAAACATAGGTCTTTCAATGAACAAATTCCTATTAAGATAATAAAAAAGGATTTTTTATATATATACATTTATATGTAATGAACTAGAAATTATTTGATAAATAGTATATTTTCAATCATTTTGGATTATGGTGAATGTTCCCTTACTATCGAACTTGTTTGACACTATTGGTAGATATTTTTTTTGTAAAAGAAAATTTCCATTATAACCTGGTATGATTTGTTTTAGTAGATAATTTCCAATTATGAACTTTATAACCCTACGGTTTTATAGATTAAAAATTATGGGTCATGATTTTGACACACAATTAATGATATTTCATGATTTACCACCAGGAATATTTTTTCTCGTACTATTAGACTAGTTTTTATTAAAATAATGGTACTAAATGGAATCATGTTTATGTTTAACTTTAAGGGAAATGTATAGATTTTGAGAAACCAGATGAAATTTTTACTAGAGTTAATTTTATTGGTATTATACCTATTAGTTATTATGATATATGATTAACAACATGCAACTTAACCAACTATCAAACTCACTATAGAAGGTATGGATATTGTCTTCCAAGAGAATTACTAGTATGGATCATAGAAGAATTTTGGAATTGTTTCCTTTTTTATTCAATGTGGTGAAAGAGACACCTCAGATACTGCCTCAATGGAATGATAAAATATTTTATTTGTATAAAATAGGGGCATAAATCATGAATTTCTAGGTAAGGATGAAGTATATGATAGAATTGAATAAATATTATGATATGGTATTTTTGTTAGTGTAATTTCATAACTGTGGTGATTATTTTAATTTTAGAAGACAATACCCATATCCAGGGTCAACTACTATACCAAAGAGCTAAATATTCTATGGAAACCAATGATATGTATGGGTTGATTTTTATATGATTTTACATTTTTGTATAATGTTATAGATGTATTATTATAATTATTTTCATTATATAATAATCACCAAAAATATAATTACTTCTACTTAATATTTTTTTATTAACAATATGAATATAAATTTAAATGGTATCAATATCCTTGAAAACAGAATTTTTGATGAGGTTATATTTTTTGGAAACAAATTTTACTGGAATCGATAACCCTTAATTTGTTTTAATATTGGGATAAAACTAAAGTGTGTTGGGGGGATAATTCTAAGTTAGACTATACTTTTAATTGAATAGATATCCCTTTTGATGATTTATACGGGGGAAAGTTCAAATTATTAATGATATTTTTGGAGATATTTATTTGGATTCAACCATTGGGTTTAGTATATGATTTTGTGCAATGTTTATTTGGAAAATAAAGTATTTATATTATAGGATCATAAGTTTAAATTTATTGGTAAAAATTTCGATTAGCATTATAATTGATTTCATGGTAATAATTTTAAATTTATATTATTATTCATTTCTCAAAAAAATAAACTGAATATATATATAGAGTTGTTAAAAATTAATTTTATTTCTATCTCTATTTCTGAAGATGTTTATGGTATTTTTGGGGATATAATAGAGAATATTGTTTTATAGTTTTGTTATAAAAGAAATCCCATGGTATTTTCGATAACCCATCTCATCTAGTAAGGCCTCTATCCATGAAGCCACAGTAAAACGGTGATAAGGGCACAACATCAACCACTATTCAAAATTATATCATAATTACTAGGAATTGTTTTGATATAATTAATAAAGATTAATTTTATTTTCAGAGGCATATTATAGGATCAACTATTTTTGAATTTTTGTTTTTTTTATGTTAATAATTAAATCTTGGTAGACATCTTATTATAGTATTTTATAAATAATATTTAGGATTAAATTAAAGGTCTATTTGGGAAGTATATCTGTTTTATTTTTAAAGGTTTAATATTGAGGTTATGAGATATTCTTTGAGGTTAAAAAATCATTGATCTTAATTTTATTATGGATATTTGGGATATAAGGTTATTTATTTATGAAATAGTCTATGTTTATCCCTTGTAGTTATTATCCAAATTTTTATGTTATATTTATTGTCCCTTCATATGAAGAATTATACATTTTGAGTATTCTATTACTATATGGTAACCATTTTATTTTTGGATAATGTATAAAGATAATAAGAATATATTTTTATCCTATTATGCACTATTTAATCCATTAGAGGATTATTTTAGGGTATTGAGAATAAAAATTGCATTATGAATACTCATCATTTTTAGAAAAATATATTATTGTGGTGATAATTGATTAATAAATGAAATTTCATATATTAATTTATTATATTAATTTTTTTTCTATTCTATATGATAAAGTTATTAATAAAATATAGGAAACATTTATTGAAATATAAATGTTATCCAATTGAAATTATTTTTGATGAATTAATGGTCTTGTTCATACCACATTGTTTAACGTTTTCTTGGTTGTTAACATTCTCATGATCACTCACTTTCAAATGATCAATTTTCTTTATCACTCTCTATAATTATTTACTAATTACACATTCCATTAATGTATATCTTTTTCACTTCCCAATAATTTTTTTAATTCTAGAAATCTAGTTATGTGTCAATAGTGAAGAAAAACAAATTTCATTTTCAATGTATTCAATATGATGTTTTATTAAACCATTTTAAAATGTGGTTTCCCCATAAATAGTTTTCAAAATTTAAAACCTTGATTTCCGAGCATTATTCCAAATTGTGAGAATGCAATTTATTAAATGTGGTAGAATATAAATCAATTATATTTTAAAAATAAAACTATGTTCAATAGAATATATGAAATGAAAGGTCGAGCCTAAATGGTCAAAAAATATTATTTAAATATGACAATTACAATGTAGAAATTGAATTGGTGGATATAATTAGTATTAAACAAATTATTAAATATATAAATGACATAATGAACACAATTTTATTTAATAATGTTACTGATATATATACTAAATTTACAATTAATTTATTTTCTAAATAAAAAATACTTATTCTTCAAAATTTATTATTATTAATTATTAAAAGAAAACAATATTATTTATTTTTAGAAAAACAATTAAATATTATTGTATAAAAACAATATAATTTTTTAAATCAGTAAACAGAAAATATATTACTGTGAAATGTTTTGATTTTTCTAAAAAAACTGTCTTCAATAATGAATAGTTAAAAATACTAATTTGTATTTATGACTATATTTTTTCAGGAATACTCATAATTCTATTTATTTAGAAATATTTAAAAAATGTATTTCTATTATTTTCCAAAAATCCAATTATTTTCACACCAATTAATTTTGTGATTGAATTTTGTATAATCATATTATTATATATAATGTGCGTTATTATTAAATAAGATTTATCATTTCATGATGTGTATTGACTTAAAATTAATTAATGATAGTAATAGAAATTAAATTTTAGATAATGGTATCCATATTTGAAATCAGTTGATCCAAATTTGTAAATATTCCCCTTTTTTGTTTGGTTGTTATGATGGGTAACGATAGTAATGAATTTTCAGAACTATAATGGTAAATCTATAAATTAAAAACAAACATAACATGATAAGGAATTTAAAATTATACTTGATCTTTCCTTAATTTTATTGGGTAAAACTATATATTTCATTCTCAAAAAATATCCAAATATATGATCTTTTTTTCTATTATTTCTGGTTTTGGCCTTTATAGGATTTTATCTAATTAATTGTAAAAAATTTCATTCTCTTAGATTTATTATAATTAAAATATTTACATAAGTATAATAATAGTAAATATTTAGAAATAAATAGTTGTTTAAAATATAAATAATTTTTTTACTATCAATTTTTTTTTCAGTTTTTTAGTCATGATATAATTTACTTAAATTCATAAACCACAACCACACAATAATTATTCAACTAATTTAAAAATAAAATAAGCGATTTAATAAATAAAAAAATTTATATAATTTTAATGAATTAATGTCTCCTAATAATTTTTTACATATAAATTTTGTCTTAAGGAATTTTTTATGGATTATAATTTAATTTCATTTTATCAGGATGTATTAAAGTTCATAGTATATTAATAGTGTCAAAAATTACATTAATACTATTTATAATAAATAAAATGTAAATAAATTATTTAAAAATGAAATATTATTAATTTCAGAATTATTAGTGGGATATTTTTGGTTAAATCATTAATTTTCCATTTATGGGTCGTTTATTTGTTTATGCTATCATTCATGACCCTTATGGAATAAAAAACATTAATATTGTGGAAATTATCAAAATAGTTAATGGAAATTAGAACTAATAAATATGATCGATGGCATAACAAAAAAAATGTTATGGGATGAGTTTGTTTCAACTCATATTTATAATATACTAATATTATTACAATTTTGACACATTTTACATGAAAAATAATTTATATTAATTAAATAATTCAAGAAATTCCAAAAATCACCCCTCCCATCTATTATAAAAGGGAACCACAGATGCTCTTATATCCTCATATCATGTGCTGTTTTATCATCCATTATATTCCCAAATATGTTTTCAATTTCTTTCGTGGAATTCTTGATTTTTTATTTAGATCAAAATACTAATCTCAATTGTCTTTTGTTGAAATGAAAAGGTGATTTCTTGAAGAATAAGAGGTATAGTTTTAACCATGTTTTTTCATTTTCCCATATTATACCACTATAAAATATTATAAATCAATTATTAGATAATAAAATTCATATAATAAATATATGTGTATTTTATTATTTTAATTATTTTACCTATAACCTTATCTCCATTCGTTATATGTTTAATTAGACAATCATTTGTCTGCAAGACAGACAACCGTCTCATAAAGAAATGTGATTTGTTTTCCATCACCTTATCTAATGGGTTTTTATAATTATGGATTTAACGTATATATTTGAAATTATTTAAATTATTATCATTATAAAAAATAATATATCATTCAATTTTTTTCTTTCCATACATTGAAAATGATAACATTATTTGCGAGAACACACTACCACCTCCACAAAGGGATATAATTCTTTCGATCAACACATCACATGGATAATACATAAAAATTATTTAAATGAATAATTTGGTACTTATTATATAATGATTATTATGTATTTATAAAATTATTCTATTCATTCCATCATTATCATCTAAAAATGGAAATGTACCTCATTTGTATATATGATATACCATCTCCATGATTACGATATAGTTCATTTTTCATAAAAACATTTCATGTTCAGTATTAAATTGATAATTAATGTATAAAAATTATATTTATTTCATTAATATTATTCTAAATATGTCTTTATAATGATATCTTTTTACATAATCAACCTACCTTTTTAATTTTTTACATATGAACTGAACGTCATCAAGGAAACAATCATGATCTTAATTGATTATTTAATTTAATATGGAATGGTAATAAATATAAAAAATTATATAAATGGAAAATATTATTAAATAGATAAAAAATTAAAATAATATTATTATTTAGGATAATATATAACGTACATACTTAGCAAACCTGATGAAAGAGATTCCATCCCAATTTTCCTTTATTGAGGAATATTTTATTATTAGACATCTATTTTCATTTTTATGGTACTTATACTACCAAATTTAAAAGTTAAGTAATGAATCATTAATATATCATTATATTTATTGTTTCATTATATGCTCATTCATTCATGATCTATATTATTCGAATGTTACAAAAAATTGTAAGCGTTTACTTCACAATATCATCAATATATTGGATTGTTTATGTTTAAATACATATTGGGGGAATTATGTATTCTATTTATATTAAATATAATAAATTTTATTATCCTAAGTTTATTTATGGAAAATAAAAATTTTCCTTTCATTTACTTATCTTTATGTTCTCAGGAAATTGAAATAATAATTTAACTGAAAACAGAAATTTTTAGCACTCATTCATGAGTCTTTTTATTCCATATCAATTATTCCTTAAAATATTTAAAAAAATTTTTAAATACACTTCAATTATTTATAAACATATTTACCCATTTTTGAAATTTACAATATGTTTTTAATGGAATCCTCCTACTGTTTTATGAATGAGATACTTTTTGACATTATTTTAAAAAGTATGAAAAGATATGTTTTCTTTTAACTTATAGGGTATGAATGAAACTTCCCACCATCATTAATTATTAATGAATATTATATTACATTACATGTTTACAAGGTTCTATTGAATGAAATTTTTTCCTTATAATCTTTAAAAATTTACTTTTTAAAATTGGATTAAAAAATGATAATGTATATTTTGTTCATGAAACTTTTATTAACATTTTTTCATACTTCTATTAATTAACAAAAATAATTTTTTTATTGATACTCCACTAGTGATATGTTAAAATGATTCATTCATTTTTCTTTCATTGAATGGTTAATTTACAATTTTATTGGGGAAATATTATTATTTTATATTCTATTTTTATGTTTGATTTTTAGATAGAATATGTATCAAATTACTATTCTACACTTTTATATGATTAACTCATTAGAATTAGTAAGTGATGGGTGATACCTATTATATCCCCCCATGAATCATCAGGTCTACTGTGAAAATCAATTTTGGTTATTGGGATAAGTTCATACCCAATTATTAAATATGTCATGTTTGGAGGCCATAATTTTTTGTTTATGATCCTCAAATTTGTGAATCATATTATTATTAGAATTATTATTGATTCTCTTATGATCATTTGACTGGTCATTATACCCATATATACTAGTTTCTACTCTTGTGATTATTTATATGCCATTATTTTATCATTAAAATTACAAATGAAATTATTCTATGTAATCTTTTGTCGAATAAATGGTACGAGTTCATAGTTTTTCACTATTCCATATTGATTATTCATTATTTAGGGAATAATAATTCTGTTGTATGTAACCCACATTGTTCATATAATATCAACATTATATTTTTTACCTGGGTTATGAATATATAATCATTGAATGAGTTTATGGATGAAAAATAAAAAACACCACAATGACTTTTATATTATGATTCAAAATGTAATTTGAGATTCATGCATGTGTCTATTTTACCGAATCATGTAAAATATTTAGTCATTCAAGATCAAATTACATGTATCAAGATAAAATATAGAAATGTTACCAATAGATCTAGTCTTCTAGGCTCTATGTGTTTACAGTGAATATCATGCCATCTATTTATATTATTAAAGGGTGTTCACCTAGATTTCATTCATTGATTTATTGGGAATTTTTTTAATATACCATATATTATTTATATATATTGTATAAATACCATGTTTTAAATTTTTTAAAATTCCAATACTATGATTATTACAAAGTTTCATTGGATACCCATTTAAATTTCTTGGGATTATCACGCTTATTAAAGTAATTATGAATGTATTCCTTATTTGATTCTATTGAAAGGGACATTAAAATGACTTTCTCTCTGTAACATCCCAAGTAAGTAATGAATAATATATATTTTTATCTATGTATATTAATGAATTAGATAGTTTTTAGAGGCTTAAAATGAAAATAAATCCAATCTTAAGCATGGAACACACTAATCTTTTTAAAAGATTGTTTTACTTCCTTTTGATGGAAAACCATTTTTAAATCTATAGTTTGACAATTTTATAAGCTAATTTTGTCAAAATAAACTTATTATTTATGATTGGGACATCAAAATTTACTTTGTGTGAATTTTTGGTATTTTTCTGACAATGTTCATTTTTTTAATGAATAGTGAAAAATACTACATTTTACATCAAAACTTCTTTTTAATCTAATTTATTTATATGACTAGATTATCTTTTTAATTGGTTTAAAAGTTAAATTAGAATATATTTGTACCATTTAATCCAATGGTGGTAATTAGGATTAATTTCACTTTGGAATTGGGCATAAACTAATGCTAAACTTTTCATAGATATTGTTTAAAAAAAAACCTGCTATTTGTTTTGACAACGAGAATTATTTTTAAATCAATTATTGCAATTTCTGTGTTTGGAATTTGGTAAAATGGATTACATATTTTTAATCAGAAGGTACAAATTATGTAATCAATACTCTTTTGTTTTTGGACATTATGAATAGTAACGACGGTAATTATCTTTAATTATCTTGATTAATGAGTAATCGGGTAGTTAAGGATAATAAAATAATATCATAATAATACAAAAATGACACCAAAATGTGTCCTAATTCTACTTTTTGTCTCATGGACGACCATGGGAATGTCTTGTGCCAAACTTGGGGACCCCATGGAATCACTTTTGTGGAAAGTGACTTGATATCTTTTTATTGTTTTTGAAACAAAGTAAATAAAACAAGAATGTATCACCTGATTAAAACATTTTTAATTTTTTCTAAATAGATGATATTTTATACTATAAATATTAATTGGAAAGATAAAAATATTTCGTACATCATAGAATTTTTTTCATAATTTTTTGACTTTAAATAAATTAAATTATTTATGACATCATGATGATGCAGCGATTACATCATTAATAAAGGATTTAAATAAAATGGAACGATAATGTAAACTCTATGACCTACACATGTCCAAAACCTATTGTAAGGGTGGATTTAGAACCCTTATCACCCTACCCTAGAATTATATCAATGTGGGACCTTTTTAATCCGAAATTCATTTTCAAATAAAGTAACATTTCTTTACTTTCCAAGAGTGCCCCCCCCCTCTCCTCTTATAAAAGCCCCCCACCTCTACCTCCTTACCCACACACCCAAAGCCTTTGGCTCGGCCAAACACTGCCCATTTTGTCTCTCCACATCCCTCTATTACTCCTTGAAGCCTCACATTGGGCAGAAGTCTTCCCAAGGAAGCCTTTGAGCTCAAACGAAAGGGAGTTACCCGATTTTAAGGTAATGTCTTCACTTGAGTCCTTTTGTTTTATTTTGCTTCTCCAACCCCCTAAACTCTTTTTATTCATTTCTTTTGTAACAACTCCAGTATCTTCAATATACTAGGATGTTGTTATAAGAAGTATTCGAGCTACACTTACACACACCTATATCTAATGGTTAAAGGACATACTGTTTCCGTGGATGGTGAATTTATGCCTCCTGAAACGATGATTGTTCAACATTCTTTTAACACCTTAAAAGGTGGCCATTAAGATGTCACTATATTTATATATGATATATAATATGTTTATGGTTTCCTTAAGCTTCTGTATTTTTCATTTTGGGCATACCTTTATGGTTTCCATTATGGGTAAACTCGATATCTTCATTTAAGGAAGTGCGGACTACCGCCCCCTCAAAGTGATTTGATTCGTTAAATATGAAATGTGGGACGTATAAAAGATGGAACTATGATATTATATATGATATTATACTGGAATTATAATATACCTTTACATCATTATGATTCAAATCTATAAAATACAAAATAGAAATGAAAATAGCGTTCATGCGTACGTACGACTTACCGTCTCCATGAACGGTGCATTTCATTTCTTACCTCTAAATGATTATGTAATATTATAAATGCATGTATATACTGGATATATATGATATATACATCATTATTATAATTCTGGATATAATGGATACATGAACAACTTGTAATTATAAAGGGTTCATTTTTGACTCAAGTACCAATGATCGTTAAAACGACCGTTATTAACTTAAATAATTACATAGTGTTCATGACATGGAAATAAGTGATATAAAAGGAATAATGAACTTGATAAAGGTTCTTAAGAAATTAGAAATTAACTCAAGTTTATTATTCAGGACATTAAAGAACGATCGAGTCAAGTCAGACCCGAGGTATGGGACTTCGTCTCAATCTCCTTTCATTGAGGCATATTTTGTTTTATACACAACATTATTTTATATGGTGTATAAACCCCTTTGACATTTACGTTTCTTTAAAAGGAATCTTTTTTATATGAAGCATTTAATAAATGACAAAAGGGAATGTTTTTGTTGTACGTATGCGGCGACAACGACTTCTCCGCCGCTGTGACCATTATTTGAGTTTCGGCTTCCTCTACAAGCCATACCTTTTTTTTAAAAGAAAAATAAATACCATGTTTTACTTTTCTTTTCTTTTGGTATTGAAAATGGTTTTCATAATTTTTTTATATCAATGTGTTGTATTGATATCTTGTGATTGAAAGGTGGAAATGTTATGTTTCCTTTATGCATGTTTTATGTGATACGATTATGTTGAGGTTCTTGGGCATTATTATGAAGACGGGTGGTTACATGATAAACTAAGGGTGGGTGAGCCCGATATAGCTCTCCAATGCATTGGGTAATGCGAAGGAGTGAAACGTTAAGGTTTCTCCGAAGAGATTTAGGGAATATACTGTGATGGGTATTCCAAATGTAACCAAAGGGTTACTCCCTACGTAAGAATGTTATGAATGCCTCAAGATACCTTTATGTCTTATGATTTCTATGATTTATTCATTATTTGATGAGGTATGATAAAGTGATTATGTTTTATGGGTAAAGTATGATTTCATTCTTATGTATATATGTACCCATGTTTCCTTTCCATATTTTTATATCCCTTACTGAGCTTTTTATGCTCATCCCAAGTTTTTTGAAATGTTTTTCACAGGTCAAGGGTAAGGTACATGATATGATGATAGTGTCAAGGAAGTGTCAAGAAAGAATCCATGTTTTATTTTAAATATGTTTCCTTTGATGGGAAAGAAGAATACTATCTTTATGTAACCACTTTGTTTATATGTGGAATGTAATGCAAGTTTTATGGTCTAATTCTCTAGAACTCTAAACCCGAAAAGATCCTCAATGTGTAATCTTGTAATAACTCAAGATTAAGTAAGGATTAAGGCTGGGGCCTTATAGTTGGTATCAGAGGGAGGTTTAGATAACTTTAGGAGTTATAATTCAATTAAATGATTATCCAAAAATATTTTTTTATAGTCAAATTGAAGTGATATAGTATTTGAAGACTACCATGTTGCTTCATCTAAGACATGTTTGTTAAGAATGGTTTTTCATAGAGGAAATAGAACAGATTTTATGGGAAGGCATACAGAGGGAAATGACCTTTCAAATCAGTATCTAGAGATGGTCAGAATCATAACTAAACAGTTTGCTGTAGTGATGGCTCAGTTGAATCAGGTGAAAAATGTTGGTTGTTTTTATTGATGATATTTTGGTGTTTTATAAAAGTAAAGAGGAGAATGAAAGACATTTAAGGGTTATCTTTCAAACCTTAAAATAAAAGAAACTGTATGGAAAATTCCGCAAGTGTGAGTTTTGGTTGCAACAAATTTCTTTCCTTGGTCACATTGTTTCTAAAGATGGGATAACTGTTGATCCTGCAAAAACAAAAGTTATAGAAGACTGGCCAAGACCCACAAATGTAACGGAGATTCATAGCTTCCTTGGTTTGGAAGGCTATTACCGAAGGTCTGTTAGAAATTTTTCACGTTTATCTAGTCCAATGACTAAGCTAACTCGGAAGGGTGTTAAGTTTATCTGGACAAAAGAATGTGACGATTGATTTCAGGAATTGAAAAGAAGATTGGTGAATGCTCCAGTTTTGGCACTACCTTCCAGGAATGGTGAGTTTGTTATATACATTGACGCTTCATTGAAAGGACTTGGTTGCGTACTAATGCAGAATGATTAGATAATTTCTTATTCTTCACGACAGTTGAAAACTCATGAGATTAATTACCCTACACATGATTTAGAATTAGCTGCTGTTGTTTTCGCTTTAAAAATTTGGAGGCATCATTAGTATGGAGTAAAGTGTGAAATATATACTGATCCCAAAATTTTAAAGTATATATTCACTCAGAAATAGTTAAACATGAGACAGAGGAGATGGCTGGAATTAATCAAGGATTATGATTGTACAATTCATTACCATCCGGGAAAAGTAAATAAAGTGGTTGATTCTTTAAGTCGAAAAAGTAATGCTTTATAAGCAATGTTGTGTTTGGAACGTGATCCTTTGGTTAAGGATTTGATGAACTTTGGCATAGAATTTGTTGGTGTAGAAAGTTCTTCTGTTTTGTTTCAGGTATCAGTGAGATCATCTCTATCAGATAGAATCAAGCAAGCACAGAAGCAAGACAGTGAGTTGCAGAAAAAGGTATAGCTGGTTCAGAACGGTAAGTTGCCTAAATTAAACATTGATAATGATTGTGTTTTGAGATTTGGGAAGAGATTGTGTGTGCCTTGTGATTCACAGTTGAAGAGAGAGTTGTTATGTGAAGCTCATAGTTCTCCGTTTTCAGTTCATCCTGGCAGTACTAAGATGTACAGAGACCTGCGAGAGTATTACTCGTGGGATGGAATGAATAGAGATATTGCTGATTTTACTGTGAAGTGTTTGACTTGTCAACAGGTTAAAGCAGAGCGGAAGTTACCGAAAGGGATGCTTCAGCCTTTACCAGTGCCAGAGTGGAAATGGGAGAATATATCCATGGAATTTGTTGTGGGATTACCGAAGACATCTCAAGGTAATAATGCAATCTGGGTTATTGTTGATCGCTTGACTAAATCTGTTCATTTCCTTGCTATACGAGATACTTTTTCCTTAGATCAACTTTCCCGCTTGTATCTTAAATAGATAGTCATGTTACATGGAGTTCCCATCTCCATTGTATCTGATCGTGATCCCAGGTTCACTTCTAACTTTTGGAAAGGCCTTCAGAAGTCGTTGGGTATGGAATTAAATTTTAGTACAACATTTCATCCTCAATCAGATGGTCAGTCAGAATGAACAATTCAGACCTTGGAGGATATGCTACGAGCTTGTTCGATGGATTATCAGGGAAGTTGGGACCAACATATTTCTTTGGTTGAATTTTCATATAATAACAGTTTCATTCCAGTATACAGATGGCACCATTTGAGGTGTTATATGGGAAGCGGTGTCGAACTCCAGCTTTCTAGGATGAAGTGGGTGAAAGGAAGTTGATGGGACTAGAATTGGTAGAAGAGAAGGCAGAAAAAGTTCAGCTGATTTAGAAACACATGAGAACAGCTCAGAGTAGGCAGAAGAGTTTTGCAGACAATATGAGGAAGGATCTAACTTTTGAGGTAGGTGATCATGTTTTTCTCAAAGTCTCAGCATGGAAAAGTGTGATGCGATTTGGTATGAAAGGAAAGCTGAGTCCAAGGTTCATTGGACCATATGAAATTTTGGAGAGAGTTGGATCAGTTGCATATCGGGTGGCTTTACCTCCGAGTTTATCTCAGGTACACAATGTTTTTCACGTTTCGATGTCGAGAAAGTATATTCCAGATCCATCTCATGTTTTGAGTCCAGAGGTAGTTCAGCTGGAAGAGAACCTATCTTATGAGGAACAACCGGTCCAGATTCTTGACCACATGGAGCAAGTGTTACGAAATAAGGTGATTAATCAGGTAATGGTTTTCTGGAAAACCCACATGATGGAAGAGGCAACATGGGAATCTGAAAATGCGATGAGGGATAAGTACCCCCATTTATTTGATAAGTAAATAAATTTTGGGGATGCAATTTTCTAAAGGGGGGAATGATGTAACATCCCAAGTAAGTAAAGAATAATATATATTTTTTTCTATGTCTATTTATTAATTAGATAGTGTTTTAGAGGCTTAAAATGAAAATAAATCCAATCTTAAGCATGGAATACACTAATCTTTTTAAAAGATTGTTTTACTGCCTTTTGATGGCAAACCATTTTTAAATCTATATTTTGACAATTTTATAAGCTATGTTTGTCAAAATAAACTTATTCTTTATGAATGGGAGATCAAAATTTACTTTTTGTGAATTTTTGGTATATTTCTGTCAATGTTCATTTTTTAATGAATAGTGAAAAATTCTGCATTTTACATCAAAACTGCTTTTTAATCTAATTTATTTATATGATTAGATTATCTTTTGAATTGGTTTTAAAGTTAAATTAGAATATATTTTTACCATTTAATCCAATGGTGGTCATTAGGAATAATTTCACTTTGGAATTGGGCATAAACTAATGCCAAACTTTTCATAGATATTGTTTCAAAAAAACCCGCTATTTGTTTTGACAACGGGGATTATTTTTAAATCAATTATTGAAATTTCTCTGTTTGGAATTTGGTAAAATGTATTACATATTTGGAATCAGAAGGTCCAAATTATGTAATCAAGACTCTTTTGTTTTTGGACACTATGAATAGTAACGACGGTAATTATCTTTAATTATCTTGATTAATGAGTAATCGGGTAGTTAAGGATATTGAAATAATATCATAATAATAAAAAAATGACACCAACATGTGTCCTTATTCTACTGGTTGTCTCATGGCCGACCATGGTATGTCTTGTGCCAAACTTGGGGACCCCATGGAATCACTTTTCTGGAAAGTGACTTATTATCTTTTTATTTTTTTGAAGAAAGTAAATATAACAAGAATGTATCACCTAATTAAAACATTTTTTATTTTGTCTACATAGATGATATTTTAGACTATAAATATTCATTGGAAATCTAAAAATATTTCTTACATCATATTATATTTTTCATAATTTTTAGACTTTAAATAAATTAAATAATTTATGACATCATGATGATGCAGTGATTACCTCATTAATAAAGGATTTAAATAAAATGGAAAGATAATGTAAAATCTATGACCTACACATGTCCAAAACCTATTAGATGGGTCTATATCGAACCCTTATCACCTTACCCTTGAATTATATCAATGTGGGACCTTTTGAATCCGAAAATCATTTTCAAATAAAGTAACATTTCTTTACTTTCCAAGAGTGCCCCTCCTCTCCTCTTATAAAAGGCCCCCACCTATACCTCCTTACCCACACTCCCAAAGCCTTTGGCTCGGCCAACCCCAGCCCATTGTGTCTCTCCACATCCCTCTCTTACTCCTTGAATCCTCACTTTGGGCAGAAGTCTTACCAAGGAAGCCTTTGAGCTCATCCCAAAGGGAGTTACCCGATTTTAATGTAATGTCTTCACTTGAGTCCTTTTCTTTTATTTTGCTTGTCCAACCCCCTAAACTCCTTTTATTAATTTCTTTTGTAACAAATCCAGTATCTTCAATATACTAGGATGTTGTTATAAGAAGGATTTGAGCTACACTTACACACACCTACATCTAATGGTTAAAGGACATTCAGTTTCCATGGATGGTGAATTTATGCCTCCCGAAACGATGATTGTTCAACATTCTTTTAACACCTTCAAAGGTGGACGTTAAGATGTCACTAAATTTATATATGATATATAATATGTTTATGTTTTCCTTAATCTTCTGTATTTTTCATTTTGGGCATACCTTTATGGTTTCCATTATGGGTAAACGCGATATCTTCATTTAAGGAAGTGCGGACTACCGCCCCTTCAAAGTGATTTGATTCGTTAAATACCATATGTGGGAGGTATAAAGGATGGAACTATGATATTATATATGATATTATATTGGAATTATAATATACCTTTAAATCATTATGATTCCATTCTATAAAATACGAAATAGAAATGAAATTAGCGTTCATGCGTACGTACGACTTACCGTCTCCATGAACGGTGAATTTCATTTCTTACCTCTAAATGATTATGTAATATTATAAATTAATGTATATACTGGATATATAAGATATATACATCATGATTATAATTCTGGATATAATGGATACATGAACAACTTGTAATTATAAAGGGTTTATTTTTGACTCAAGTACCACTGATCGTTAAAACGACCGTTATTAACTTAAATAATTACATAGTGTTCATGACATGGAAATAAGTGATATAAAAGGAATAATGAACTTGAAAAAGGTTCTTACACAAGTATAAATTAACTCAAGTTTATTATTCAAGACATTAAAGAACGATCGAGTCAAGTCGGACCCGAGGTTTGGGACTTCGTCTCAATCTCCTTTCATTGAGGCATATTTTGTTTTATACACAACCTTCTTTTATATGGTGTATAAACCCCTTTGACTTTTACATTTATTCAAAAGAATATTTTTTATACGAAGCATTTAATAAACGACAAAAGGGAATGTTTTTGATGTACGTATGCGGCAGCAACAACTTCTCTGCCGCCTTGACCATTATTTGAGTTTCGGCTTCCTCTACAAGCCATAAGTTTTTTTAAAAGAAAAATAAATACCATGTTTTAATTTTCTTTTATTTTGGTATTGAAAATGGTTTTCATAATATTTTTTTATCAAGTTGTTGTATTGATATATTGTTATTGAAAGGAGGAAATGTTATGTTTCATTTATGCATGTTTTATGTGATACGATTATGTTGAGGTTCTTGAGAATCATTTTGAAGACGGGTGGTTCCGTGATAAACTAAGGGCGGGTGAGCCCGATATAGCTCTCCAATGCATTGGGTGACACGAAGGAGTGAAACATTAAGGTTTCTCCGAAGAGATTTAGGGAATATACTGTGATGGGTATTCCAAATGTAACAAAGAGGGTTACTCCCTACGTAGGAATGTTATGAATGCCTCAAGTTCCCTTTATGTCTTATGATTTCTATGATTTATTCATGATTTGATGAGGTATGTTAAAGTGCTTATGTTTTATGGGTAAAGTATGATTTCATTCTTATGTATATATGTACCCATGTTTCCTTTCCATATTTTTATATCCCTTACTGAGCTTTTTATGCTCATCCCAAGTTTTTTGAAATGTTTTTCACAGGTCAAGGGAAAGGTACATGATATGATGATAGTGTCAAGGAAGTGTCAAGAAAGAATCCATGTTTTATTTTAAATATGTTTTCATTGATGGGAAAGAAGAATACTATCTTTATGTAACCACTTTGTTTATATGTGGAATGTAATGCAAGTTTTATGATCTAATTCTCTAAAACACTAAACTGAAAAGATCCTCAATGTGTAATCTTGTAATAACTCAAGATTAAGTACATTTTAAGGCTGGGGCCTTATAGTTGGTATCAGAGGGAGGTTTAGATAACTTTAGGAGTTAGAATTCTATTAAATTATTATCCAAAAATATTTTTTATGGTCAAATTGAAGTGATATAGTATTTAAAGATTACCATGTGGCTTCATCTAAGACATGTCTGTTAAGAATGGTTTTTCATAGAAGAAACAGAACAGATTTTCTGGGAAGGCATACAGAGGGAAATGACCTTTCAAATCAGTATCCAGAGATGGTCAGAATCATAACTAAACAGTTTGCTGCAGTGATGGCTCAGTTGAATCAGGTGAAAATTTTTGGTTTTTTTATTGATGATATTTTGGTGTTTTCTAAAAGTAAATAGGAGCATGAAAGACATTTAAGGGTTATCTTGCAAACCTTAAAAGAAAAGAAACTGTATGGAAAATTCAGCAAGGGTGAGTTTTGGTTGAAACAGATTTCTTTCCTTGGTAACATTGTTTCTAAAGATTGGATAACTGTTGATCCTGAAAAAACAAAAGTTTTGGAAGACTGTCCAAGACCCACAAATGTAACAGAGATTCGTAGCTTCCTTGATTTGGCAGGAAATTACCGAAGGTTTGTTAGAAATTTTTCACGGTTATCTAGTCCAATGACTAAGCTAACTCGGAAGGGTGTTAAGTTTATCTGGACAAAAGAATGTGATGATTATTTTCAGGAATTGAAAAGAAGATTGGTGAATGCTCCAGTTTTGGCACTACCTTCCAGGAATGGTGAGTTTGTTATATACAATGATGCTTCATTGAAAGGACTTCATTGCTTCCGAATGCAAAATGATCAGGTAATTTCTTATGCTTCACGACAGTTGAAAACTCATGAGGTAAATTACCCTACACATGATTTGGAATTAGCTGATGTTGTTTTCGCTTTAAAAATTTGGAGGCATCATTTGTATGGAGTAAAGTGTGAAATATATAATAATCACCAAAGTTTAAAGTATATATTCACTCATAAAGAGTTAAACATGAGATAGAGAAGATTGCTGGAATTAATCAAGGATTATGATTGTACAATTCATTACCTTCCGGGAAAAGAAAATAAAGTGGATGATGCTTTAATTAGAAAAAGTAATGCTTCATTAGAAATGTTGTGTTTGGAATGTGATCCTTTGGTTAAGGGTTTGATGAACATTGTCATAGAAGATGTTGGTGTAGGAATTTTTTCTATTTTGTTTCAGATATTAGTGAGATCATCTCTATCAGATAGAATCAAGCAAGCACAGAAGCAAGACAGTGGGTTGTAGAAAAAGGTAGAGCTGGTTCAGAAAGGTAAGTTTCCTGAATTCAACATTGATAATGATTGTGTTTTGAGATTGGGAAGAGATTGTGTGTGCCTTGTGATTCACAGTTTAAGAGAGAGTTGTTATGTGAAGCTCATAGTTCTCCGTTTTCAGTTCATCCTAGAAGTACTACGATGTACAGAGATCTGCGAGAGTATTACTGGTGGGATGGAATGAAAAGAGATATTGCTGATTTTACTATGAAGTGTTTGACATGTCAACAGGTTAAAGCAGAGCGGCAGTTACCGAAAGGGATGATTCACCCTTTACCAGTGCCAGAGTGGAAACGAGAGAATATATCCATGGACTTTGTTGTGGGATTACCGAAGACATCTCGAGATAATAATGCAATCTGGGTTATTGTTGATCGCTTGACTAAATCTGCTCATTTCCTTGCTATACGAGATAATTTTTCCCTAGATCAACTTTCCCGTTTGTATCTTAAAGAGATAGTCAGGTTACATGGATTTCCCCTCTCCATTGTATCTGATCATGATCCCAGGTTCACTTCTAACTTTTGGAAAGGCCTTCAGAAGTCGTTGGGTACTGAATTAAATTTTAGTACAACATTTCATCCTCAATCAGATGGGCAGTCAGAACGAAGAATTCAGACCTTGGAGGATATGCTACGAGCATGTTCGATGGATTATCAGGGAAGTTGGGACCAACATCTTTCATTGGTTGAATTTTCATATAATAACAGTTTTCATTCCAGTATATAGATGGCACCATTTGTGGCGTTATATGGGAAGTGGTGTCGAACTCCATCTTTCTGGGATGAAGTGGGTGAAAGGAAGTTGATGGGACCAGAATTGGTAGAAGAGATGGCAGAAAAAGTTCAGCTGATTCAGAAACACATGAGAATAGCTCAGATTAGGCACAAGAGTTATGCAGACAATAGGAGGAAGGATCTATCTTTGGAGGTAGGTGATCATGTTTTTCTCAAAGTCTCACCTTGGAAAAGTGTGATGCGATTTGGTAAGAAAGGAAAGCTGAGTCCACGGTTCATTGCACCATATGAAATTATGGAGAGAGTTGGATCATTTGCATACCGGATGGCTTTACCTCCAAGTTTATCTCAGGTACACAATGTTTTTCACGTTTCGATGTTGAGAAAGTATATACCAGATCCATCTCATGTTTTGAGTCCAGAGGGAGTTCAGCTGGAAGAGAACCTATCTTATGAGGAACAACCGGTCCAGATTCTTGACCACAGGGAGCAAGTGTTACGAAATAAGGTGATTAATCAGGTAAAGGTTTTTTGAAAAAACCACATGATGGAAGAGGTAACATGGGAATCTGAAAATGCGATGAGGGATAAGTACCCCCATTTATTCGATAAGTAAATAAATTGCGAGGATGTAATTTTATAAAGGGGGGAAGGATGTAACATCCCAAGTAAGTAATGAATAATAGATATTTTTATCTATGTCTATTAATGAACTAGATAGTGTTTTAGATTCTTAAAATGAAAATAAATCCAATCTTAAGCATGGAATACACTAATCTTTTTAAAAGATTGTTTTACTGCCTTTTGATGGCAAACCATTTTTAAATATATCTATTGACAATTTTATAAGCTATTATTGTCAAAATAAACTTATTCTTTATGATTGGGACATCAAAATTTACTTTGTGTGAATTTTTGTTACTTTACTGACAATGTTCATTTTTTAATGAATAGTGAAAAATACTGCATTTTACATCAAAACTGCTTTTTAATCTAATTTATTTATATGATTAGATTATCTTTTGAATTGGTTTTAAAGTTAAATTATAATATATTTTTTCCATTTAATCCAATGGTTGTCATTAGGATAAATTTCACTTTGGAATCGGGCATAAACTAATGCCAAACGTTTCATAGATATTGTTTCAAAAAAACCCGCTATTTGTTTTGACAACGGGAATTATTTTTAAATCAATTATTGAAATTTATGTGTTTAGAATTTTGTAAAATGTATTACATATTTGGAATCATAAGGTCCAAATTATGTAATCAAGACTCTTTTGTTTTTGAACATTATGAATAGTAATGACGGTAATTATCTTTAATTATCTTGATTAGTGAGTAATCGGGTAGTTAAGGATAATAAAATAATATCATAATAATAAAAAAATTACACCAACATGTGTCCTAATTCTACTGGTTTCATTTCTGACCATGGGATGTCTTGTGCCAAACTTGGGGACCCCATGGAATCACTTTTGTGGAAAGTGACTTGTTATCTTTTTATTTGTTTTTAAAGAAAGTAAACATACCAAGAATGTATCACCTGATTAAAACATTTTTACTTTTGTCTAAATAGATGATATTTTAGACTATAAATATTAATTTGAAAGATAAGAATATTTCCTACATCATAGTATTTATTTCATAATTTTTAGACTTTAAATAAATTAAATTATTTATGACATCATGATGATGCAGCGATTACCTCATTAATAAATGATTTAAATAAAATAGAAAGATAATGTAAAATCTATGACCTAAACATGTCCAAAACCTATTGTATGGGTGGATTTCGAACCCTTATCACCATACCCTCGAATTATATTAATGTGGGACATTTTGAATCAGAAAATCATTTTCAAATAAAGTAACATTTCTTTACTTTCCAAGAGTGCCCCTCCTCTCCTCTTATAAAAGGCCCCCACCTCTACCTCCTTACCCACAATCCCAAAGCCTTTGTCTCGGCCAAACCCTGCCCATTTTGTCTCTCCACATCGCTCTCTTACTCCTTGAAGCCTCACTTTGGGCAGAAGTCTTCCCAAGGAAGCCTTTGAGCTCAAACCAAAGGGAGTTACCCGATTTTAAGGTAATATCTTCACTTGAGTCCTTTTGTTTTATTTTGCTTCTCCAACCCCCTAATCTCTTTTTATTCATTTATTTTGTAAAAACTCCAGTATCTTAAATATACTAGGATGTTGTTATAAGAATTATTAGAGCTACACTTACACACACCTATATCTAATGGTTAAAGTACATACTGTTTCCGTGGATGGTGAATTTATGCCTCCTGAAACGATGATTGTTCAATATTCTTTTAACACCTTCAAAGGTGGCCATTAAGATGTAACTATATTTATATGTGATATATAATATGTTTATGTTTTCCTTAAGCTTCTGTATTTTTCATTTTGGGCATACCTTTATGGTTTCCATTATGGGTAAACGCGATATCTTCATTTAAGGAAGTGCGGACTACCGCCCCCTCAAAGTGATTTGATTCGTTAAATACCATATGTGGGACGTATAAAGGATGAAACTATGATACTATATATGATATTATACTGGAGTTATAATATACCTTTATATAATTATGATTCCATTCTATAAAATATGAAATAGAAATGAAAGTAGCGTTCATGCGTACGTACGGCTTACCGTCTCCATGAACGGTGCATTTCATTTTAATCCTCTAAATGATTATGTAATATTATAAATGCATGTATATACTGGATATATATGATATATACATCATGATTATAATTCTAGATATAATGGATACATGAAAAACTTGTAATTATAAAGGGTTTATTTTTTACTCAAGTACCAATGATCGTTAAAACGACCGTTATTAAATTAAATAATTACATAGTGTTCATGACATGGAAATAAGTGATATAAAAGGAATAATGAACTTGAAAAAGGTTCTTAAGAAAGTTGAAATTAACTCAAGTTTATTATTCATAACATTAAATAACGATCGAGTCAAGTCGGACCCGGGGTATGGGACTTCGTCTCAATCTCCTTTCATTGAGGCATATTTTGTTTTATACACATCCTTATTTTATATGGTGTATAAACCCCTTTGACTTTTACATTTATTCAAAAGGAATCTTTTTTATACGAAGCGTTTAATAAACGAAAAAGGGAATGTTTTTGTCATATGTATGCGGTGACAACGACATCTCCGCCGCCGTGACCATTATTTGAGTTTCGGCTTTCTCTACAAGCCATACCTTTTTTTTAAAGAAAAATAAATACCATGTTTTACTTTTATTTTATTTTGGTATTGAAAATGGCTTTCATAATTTTTTTATATCAATGTGTTGTATTGATATCTTGTGATTGAAAGGTGGAAATGTTATGTTTCCTTTATGCATGTCTTATGTGATACGATTATGTTGAGATTCTTGGGCATTATTATGAAGACGGGTGGTTCCGTGATAAACTAAGGGCGGGTGATCCCGATATAGCTATCCAATGCATTGGGTAACGTGAAGGAGTGAAACATTAAGTTTTCTACGAAGATATTTAGGGAATATATTGTGATGGGTATTACAAACGTAAACAAGAGGGTTACTCCCTACGTAAGAATGTTATGAATTCCTCAAGTTACCTTTATGTCTTATGATTTCTATGATTTATTCATGATTTGATGAGGTATGTTAAAGTTCTTATATTTTAAGGGTAAATAATGATTTCATTCTTATATATATATGTACCCATGTTTCCTTTCCATATTTTTATATCCCTTACTGAGCTTTTTATGCCCATCCCATGTTTTTTGAAATGTTTTTCATAGGTCAAGGGAAAGGTACATGATATGATGATAGTGTCAAGGAAGTGCCAAGAAAGAATCCATGTTTTATTTTAAATATGTTTCCATTGATCAGAAAGAAGAATACTATCTTTATGTAACCACTTTGTTTATATGTGGAATGTAATGCACGTTTTATGATCTAACTTTCTAAAACTCTAAACCCGAAAAGATCCTCAATGTGTAATCTTGTAATAACTCAAGATTAAGTAAGGTTTAATGCTCGGGCCTTATACTCTCCATGGGTTTTCTTTTATGAATAAATAATATATTATGGTACAAATATTTAAGGATATTGATATTTCAGGTCATATATAGCCCTCAAATGTTTTAGATATGGATTTATATATTGATTGATAATGATATTATTTGTGGAGATTTTTTTCTCCAAAACACAATGTATGAAAACAAAATTTATTCCCAATAGGAATCCTAGACATAATCTGTCTTCATAATGTTACAATTTCTATATAATTATCCTTATTATATTTTCTTATTCTATGTTTCATGGTCTTGGAGTATTTCCAGGTCATATTTGTATGATTATGGTCCATGGAACTTTTTTATCATCTCATGATTCCAGACTCTTTTGATAAGGTCATTTTTGTTCATTTGAGAATAAATTTCCTTCTATCCAAATTTACAGACTTCACTTTTTGTTTCATGTTACTTTTAAAAACTAAATTTCCCCCCGATCAATTTTTTCTCATATGCTTGTTATATAACATTATGTGGAATATTTACATGATTTACCCTATAAAATGATTGATCTCATTGTATTGTAAAATATATTTTCCCCGTATTTTTAGAAAATTATAATTCTATATAATATTATAAGGTTGTGTAGAGGATTTTCATAAAGTATAAATGATAACATTCTATATAAAAATTTTAAAAATATTTATATCCTTAAATTAAATTAAATTAAATGGGATTTCTTGTTATGTCAGGCTATTGTGATCTGCCATTATAATGTGAATGATTTTCATGTTTGGATTCAATCATGTATCATTGTTTTAATGTTATATTTTATGTATAAGTATTTATTATACAACCTGGTATTTCAGAACTACGGTTCAATAGTTATTATTGAAAAATAGTTTAGTTATTTTAGGGAATTATTTTAATTATTTTTTATTAATATAAGAAATAATTAGTGAAACCCCTTGGAAAATATTTAGTGGTATATTTATTTATATGATAACATCCTATAATTTTATTAAAATAGAGATTCTATGGATCTCAAGGAAATTCATTCCCTACATGGATACTAAAAGTGAATGTTGGATATGATGTAGATTTACCTGAGAAAATAACCCATAAATTGTATATTGGATATTACCAAAACTTTTACATGGTGGGTGGCAAAGAGGCCTAAATGCACAATTGGTTTGAAGCATGTAGGATTACATTGGTTAATTAATGATATATTTAATGAACTGTTACTAAGGATTTATGTGTGATAATGACAAAATATGTGAGAGAACCTACTATTAAAATGCTTATATATAACCATTAGATAGAAAAAGAGCGTCATAGGTTAAAAAAGTTTCAAATATTTAAAAAATTTATAATAGAGGAATAAATATCCCTATTGATGTTATCATATTCAAATTGTGGATATTATCATCAACATCATGGTTTTAGTATATGGGTAATAAAGGATCATGAAAAGGATATTTTGAATCGATTTTATATTGAAATTACTACTTCATATAACCGAGTAATGGATCATAATTAAAGGGTTGATAATATTATTAATTGCAGGTATGATTGATCATATGAGTTTGATAGTCATAAATAAGGTGGTGCAGTTAATTTATCAATAAAATTATATCATGATACTCTCAGTAATTTTTATTGGCGAGTGATTTTAATATATGTCATTCTTGTAAATTCAAAATTTTATAAGGATTATGTGAAAATTCTATGGATTTCTATTCAACATATTTTTACAATTTTTCAAACATATGTTAAATAATATCTATAAACATGAATATTTATTTTATGATATAGTTATATTTTTTTGATAACTATTGTAGACCATGAGATTGATGGATGGATATCCCTCATTATTAAAAATATATATACATATTTATAAAATTCAATTCGATAATATTGATAACATTTTAATTTATTAAAAATTTAATAAAAAAATTGTTCATCATTTGTTTTGTTATTTTTGTTAAAATTATGTTTTATGATATATATTGACTAGTATGTGACCATAAGGACTAGCGGTGAATTCAATTTTTGGTTTAAAGATACTGTTACTATTTAAAAAATTCCATTTTTTCACATTGGTTTAATTTCATGGATATTCAGATGGTTTGGGGAAAGGTGCATGATAGATATTGTATTATTACTGTATATACCTACTTTATAATATAATTGTATAAAATAATAATATTTTTTCAGGAATAGAACATAACAGAGTATAACATAAGTGTGTATAGTTTATATAATTTTTGAGGTTATATCATGGTTGATAAATTTATCCAGAAAATCCTCACCATCTTTAAATAGTGATTTATAATTGAAATTTTTGGGGTAAAATTTATTTTAGGAGGCAGAATTTAATGACCCATGATGTTGGAATATTTTATATCTCTTTTAATAATAAGTAAGATAGATTGACTCACATGTAACAGAAAAACTAAAATAATCAATGACAAATTATATAATAAAATTGTAAGATGAATATATCTCAATGTAGATAAAAGTAATGTAATGAATTAGAAATTCATAAAAAGAGGATTATGAATACATAATATTTTAAGATTTTATTTTCCCACCAAAACCTTGTTTCATCATATATTATATTATTTTAATATATAAATACATACATATAATAATTTTTTATTTTTAAAATTGTATTATCATCTAAATTCTGGATATAAAAATTATAATGGGGTTAGTTTTTATGATTTTTCTAAAATAACTAATTTTTATGTGAATAGTCAAAATATGGACTATGCTAAAAACTATCACATTCATGTAATTATTTGAAAAAGAATGATATATATGATTATTAAAAAATTTTATATAAATTTAATTTATTTTATAAATAATATAAATTATTTAATAAACTATTTGGAATTGATAAAATCAATATCTAACTTTTTTTAAAAATCAGTAATATTTATTATAAAATATTTTTATTTTCTTATACTAATAATTATTTTTCATCAATTGAAAAAGTTTAATAAAAAAGTATTGACTTAATATATTAGATTTATTTTTTATTTTTTTCTATCTTTACTTTAATATCTATTCATAAAAATGAGATTACTATGATTAATGTAATTTGTATGAATAATGATTAAACTATTTATTTTTCGAATAAATTTTTTGAAATTTTTAATTTTCAGATAAAAAATTAAATTAACATATTTAAAATAATTAATGAAACATTATTTTTATTCATATATATTAATGTTTTAAAATATATTTAATTTTTAATCGGTATTTGAAATGTTCAATAACATAATATTTAAAAAATATTTTTAAAAAATTCTATAAATAATATTTATAAGTTCAAACTTTTATTTTTTTATTTATAATTTATAAAAAATAAAATATAGATTAAATTTAGATTAATCAGACCCAAATTATTATATCTTTGGTTATTTCTAATTTTTAGTAAAAGAAAGGTTATTCAGTTTAAAAAAGGTTAACCAAATAAAAACAATAAATGCTAAAAGCAATAATATATGAGTAAATTACTATAACATCATTTAAAAAATGATTTTTTATTTTTTATTGAACATTTATATCCCAATTTTAACTTTGAACGCCATTATTTTTATCTATTTGATTAATTGACCCTTGAATAAGAGAGTGAACTCATTGATAATAAAGGGTTTTACCGAATGTGCCTTTTTCCTCACAAAAAGGAGGGGATCAATTCCACCATTGAAAATTTACACATACAAATAATTATTTCCTTGAACCCATAACTAATTCATGTAACATTTAATTCCCTTTCATGAAATAAATTCCAAGTTCACTATTATTTAGTATTTTCAACACATTTCCATGAATACATTCATAATAAATTCCACGGACCCAATATGTGTGTTATTAAATCTATTAAATATTATTATAATGATTTATTTTCTAGAACTATCCTGAAAATAGTAATATAATGACCCAAGTATCAATATTTATATTAAATTTTAATAAATTAATGTGTGAACTATTAATAGTTCATTTTAATAAACTTATGAAAATAAAATAACGCCACTCGTGCATGTGCACACTATCACCTCCTTAATGTAATATATGTGATTTTTCATATAGTTTATTTATTATTTATTAAAACATATTAAAATATAATTCACCACTTTAAATATATTTAATTAATATTTTTATTATCCTAGTGTGATAATATTATGATTATAGAAACTAAATTAAAAACCATACATAATAATTAATTATGGTATCTTGATGTTTGGGATGGTAAAACAACCTACTCGAAAAAAGAAATAAAATAATATAATGGATGACTATGAGAACAATGTTACTAATAATATTTTAAAATATTAAAAAAATTATTTATCTTCTATTATCTCTCTAAATGTGTAATTAATATTTAAAATATTTTTTAAGATACAGACATTGTTTGTAAAATATTTTAAAAACATATTTGTCACTAATTTATTCTAAAAGAAATGTGTATAAAAGTGTTATAAAATAAAATTATAATGTTATAAAAAATTGTTAAAATAATTTCTAGTACCTTTTATGGTCGTTGAATGATAAAATTTAGTAGAATAGATAAGAACAACATCACTATTATTATACAAGTTCCAAATAAACAATATTACCCACATATCTAAATGAGAATAAATAATTACATACAAATATATATGTAGATAATAATTATAAAATATTTTCCAAAAATTTATAGTAATGAATAAGGGTTTGAAATATGTTATTAATATTAATGTTCTTTCTATAAAGGATATTTTAGTGCTTTAGTGTAGGTCATTAATTAATGTAAGGGGTTTTTTGTATCCAGTATAATTTCACCAGATGTAATTCTAATTGGTCTCCGAGAAACATTAAAAATGTTTTGATTAATAACTAATGAATTTATATTTACATATCTATATATTTCAGGTTATTTAAGATCTATTTCATGTCCCTTTTTTAATTGGATTTCAATTCGATGGATATCAAGGATATAGATTTTTATCTTTATATATTTACAATTCCATGATACCTATTATATTTTATGCACAATAATTTACATTTTATTTTGTATTCACATCAATATTCACATGAAGTATAATTTATATCTTCCATTTAATGATTTTAATATTCATATTTCATTGTATCTTTTTTTTTACGATTCTATTCCATTAATTGAATCTTTTCCGATCTCAATTTCAAATTGATATTTTTTTTGAATGTTAATCATTTTAGTAAAGTTTATTTTATTTTTTTGAAAAACATACCCCATTAAATCATTGTTTTTTAAAATTTTGGGTTTATATGTCCTCATATTATTTTATTTTCTCTCTGGCATCAATATTTTCACATCTTATTGAAACGAACCCTACCTCTTCTTTTATGGTTGAGAAATATCCTTTTTGAATGTACATATTCATTGGATTTTTTAAATAATTCCCTCATATATGCCTTAGTAAATTATAAAATTCATTTTATAGTGCCATGATTTTTATTATAATGTTTTACTAAATTTATTTATTATATTTTGTGTTGTTTGTTTCCATGATTAAAAATATTAATATTTTTACATTTACCTTGTGAAAAAAATTTTCAACATTTTTTTTCTATATGAAACACCATTCATAAAAAGTGTTCCTAAAATATATTCTGTTTCAAGTATTTCAACAAAAAACCTTCTTCTACATTTTTTTAAAAAATATTGGATATTTATTATTTCAAAATAGGTTTTCTAAAAAATACATAAATTTGCCTTTCGTCTAAGTTATTTTCTTTTGTAATATCTTTTGATTAATACATTAAATTTTTAAAATTGATAATATACTCCTTCTTAATCTATATTGAATATTTAATGTTAATTGGAATTAATGAAATGATCAGTTAATGATAATATCCTTACTAATCATCCACTATGAGTAGGAATAGGATTCATCCAACTATCTTCATTGGTGGATACCATGTCTTCTATTTCATTATAAAAACTATGTTTAACTAAATTCAATTTATTTATTTAAAGGGGAATTTATAGACTAATATGTATACCCATTATCTATATGGTGTATATATAATTAATTATATTATTTAATAGTTATTTTACTTTAGTTTTAATTAACAATATTTGATACTGATATATATTCGATATTATTATCATGTTTAGTAATAGGGTTATACATGTTTTTATTATATGATTCCATTTCAAATGAATATGAAACAAATTTTCATCCCATGGGTTCTTTATAATGATGTTTTGATAACTTATTTAACACATATGTAATGAGAATTCTATTTTGGGTCCAATGTATCACTATAACTCATTGGATAATGATTTAAAACTTTAGAGTTTAGTATATTAATCATGTAACTTATTTTTTTTCATAATTAAATTATAAGAAATTTTGTTTTCCCACAATCAGATGTGTGAAATTTTGGATTCTTCACAATATAATGCATGTAAATATTTCTATAAAAATGTTATAATTTTTATATAGTGATGTTATTTGCAAAAAACAATTTTATATTTTGGTTTGAGGTTTTTTTTTAATTTTAATTTCAATGGACTATGATTATTTTACATGGATATTTTTTATCATATCAGTATTCTGCACAAATTTTACATGTTAATTGAATGTTTATTTATGATTACATTTAAAGATACAGATCCCAGAAGTCTAGAGTCCGTGCCTTAAATAATTAAAGTGGAATTAATACTAGGAACGAAATCCCAGTGGACTGAAACGTTTAATATTTTATGAAACTAGATACATAAATAAAAAGTAATTTACATTGGAAAAAGGAAATTAATCATAATACATAACAAAAGTAAATGTTCAGATTCCAAGAAAACTCATTGAAATATCTCATCTTCTAAGCTGGGGAATGAAAAAAATTTAGGGTGAGCTCAAATTCTTAGTAAGTGTTAAGTACAATGGAAGAAATAATGAATCAATTATCATGACTAACAATGAAAAGTAATTAAGAGTGAACATGTTCCATTAAAATAGCTTTATAAGGAAAAACAATTATGGGATTGTAAATAACTGATCACATTTTTCATATTATCAATAAAAATAGATTGAAATTCAGCCATAGATTTCTTCAGATTGAAAATGATTTGGATAATAATTATTTAGGTTTGAATGAATTAAATTAATAATTATTTTAATTCATTTATCTGTAACATGAACCACAAAATTCATGTCCTTTCACAAGATAGATTAACAATAGGTAAAAACCAATTAAATGATAGCTTAACTGAATCATCCCATGAGGCTATAGATTCATCAAGGGACTATCTATAAATAATCCCACCTATTTCAAGCATCCGAAATAATATCTTTTATATTGAAATATATGTTTAATAAATAATTAATGTTCCTTTTCATAAAATATCTATATTAAATAAAGTCTAAATATTTATCAATATTTCCAAAATTAATCAAATAAATTACAATGAAAAAAGAGTATGTACAAAATTTAATAAGGATTGTTACATAATAAAATCCTTATAATAGAAATATGTGTGATTAAAAAAAATTTAATTTCCCAAAAAAAATTATTACAATAACATTATTTTCAAAGTGAAAGGTAACAATCACAATATAATGTGATATTGTTAAAAACATTTATCAGTTGTTAATTTTCAACTAGAATCCAGTTAGATGATATAACTAAAATTCAAACATAAAATATCATGAGGAATGAATAAATATAAAAATTAAAATTCAGAGTGATATTATATATAACATATATAAGTTAATTGGTGCATAATATTAAATAAGAGTCAAGTAAATGTGAACTGAGATGGAATATAATATCTTACACTTTCTTTTGGTAGAATTATATTTAAGATCAATTATAATTGATTTAATTATGTTATTTAATTACACCATTAAATTATTAATATTTATGATATAATATATTATTCTTTTAAAACATCATATCAACCATTCATTATTAATCACTCATTATTTTCACTGTTTTTGGTTTGTTATGAATTATTTTTTATTGTGCCACATATGCAGATCATGCTTTCATCTCCTCCAGAATATAAAAAATAATTTAAATACTATATATGAATTATTTATTATTTATTTATATTAATCCATAATATTTATTGGTAGGATATGTAATCCACCATTCATGAAGATTATAGGTCGTACGTACCCATAAACATTGATTCCATCTTTTTATATAAAAATAATGAAATTTAAATGATATATATGAATATTATATTTATTATATAAAATTTATGTCACATATGTAACATAGTTTTGTTAAAATTTTCCTTAATAAATTCCTTTTAATTAATTAATGAATCACATCATTTTGATAAGGCTGTTGTCGACACGTTCACAAACAATGTTATTATATTCCAAAAAAATGGAAATAATGTATGTGTGTGTGATATAATAATAAAAGAAGCATTAATTCATCATAAATATCATAAATATAACATAAAAATAAAATTAAATCTTTATTCTCAACATTTAATGGTTTTAAATGAATAAAAAATTAAATTAGTTGATGAGACGGTAGTCCTTCGTACACACAAACAATGATTATGTATCCCATTTGATGGATGTGTGTGAATTTTTAGATCGTACCCCTAACAGAATAAAATATCAGTTTATTTAAAATAACTATATTTTTATGCAATCATGATACAAAAATAATTTAATGAGTTGGAGAATGAAACAAAAAAAAGGCTTTTAGTAAAAGATTACCTATACTTGGGGATTCTTCCTTATGTTATCACTAAAACACTGATAGTTTTTCTTTCATCCACTTATAAGGAAACTATGAAATGTATAAAGAATAAGGGTAGAAAATTGGTTAGGTATTTTACAAACCAATTTTATTTTTCTATGTGTGAATAAGGGAGAAAAATTTGGTCCCTATTATCAGAGAGGGGTGGGGAACTCTTGGAACTTCTCAAAAATTAAATTAATATAAATTTCATTCAATGAAAAATGTATCCAAACATAACAAATTTATAAGATAAGATGATTTTGTGTCAATATAATCACATTCAATAAAAATTATATATGTTCTGACCAAATTTAAACCCTTATCATTGCTGATTAACCCTTACTAACCCCTTTAACTTTTACTGTGACAACATGGGTTTTTACCATTTCAGTGTCAAGATATTAAATTTAAATTTTTTAGAGACCCATAAATGGGTCAATGGTGAAAAGTTTTACATAAAAAAATTTTTTATATTAATTTATTGTGTTTATAAATATTATATTATTTAATAAAATATTATTTAATTTAAAATATCATTGATGTCAATTTTGACATTATTCAACAAATTTACTTTTAAAAATATTTAGATAAATCATATAATTTTAAAAAAATAATATTACATCTATCATATATAATTTCCATAAACTAGATTTTGTGCATACATTATGTATCTGAAATAATATTTATTTTAATATATTTTATAACATTTATTTGATATTTCTATTAATCTAATTAATACTGTACAATCACAGTGAAAGAAATCAAGGTAATTATTTCTTTCCAAAAAAATAAAAGTAAATCTACATGATGAATATAAATATATTATCATTCCAAATATTATTTATTTTCGATTATTTATTTTGAGTGACTACATATGAAAAAGGTTATACTTATTAATAACATTAATATAACGTTTTTTACTTTTCATAACTTTATATACTATAAGGGGTTTAATGGAAACAATATTGATTCTAGAGGTACTAAATTCAAAACATTGATGATTTATATCCAAAATATGCATCCAATAAAATTCATACATGGTTTATGGTAATTTTATAATTTTTAAAATATTATTCTTACCATCAATTACCTGATTTATATTTAATAATGGAAGTAAAATTACAATGTTTATATTGATATTTTCAAAAACGAAAATGGTAAAAAATTAAAACTTTTGACCTTATTATATAAAATAATGAATCCCATTAACAGAAATTAAGCACATAAGTGGGAAAAATTAATTTAAAATTAATCATGTCGATTGGTGAGAGAAAAGGTTTTTGAATTGAAAATTGACAAAAATTTGAAATTGTTATATATTAAAATTAAAATTGATAATGATTACAAAGTACTAAATTGGATTAACAGAATTATAATTGATAAATGTTTACTCTAAAAAATATATTAAATTTCAGTTAATTTTTTAAATTATATAAGTGAAAATTCAATTTTTAATTAACATTTAGTATATTTCACTATTCATTTAAAAACATATCCAAAAACTATAAAAACATTGAAGAAAAATAAATTTAAAATTAATCATTCAAAATAGAAATAAATTTTTTCAAATAAAAGTTTTTAAAGTTCTGAAATTTATATTTAAAATAAGGTCTTAATATAAAGCTGGAAAAATATCCTTCAGTAAAATACAAATTTTTATGTAGAAAATTAAATTCTCATTTATATAATGTATAGAAAACCATTAGATGAATTTTATATATTAAATTGAATATTTTTTATGAATATATTTCATTAATATAATTCGACAAGAGTTAGTTAGTTATTTAATTAATATAAAATACATGTGTGCACATTTAATTAGTTTGTCGAAAAATGTATTTCTTTAATTTTCAAAAAGGACTATATTTTTATTTATAATAAATTTGTCAAAAAATTTATTTATATATATATGTGTAAAGAATATTTTAATAAATACATTATTCATTTGAATACCATCTACTATGACTGCTAGGTTGTAACAGTTACATCATCAGAATATTTATTTATTCATTTATGCTCGGTGTTGTGTATATTATATTCTATCGAACATAATTATCCCCTTCAGAAACTCATGATGAAACATTAAACACACCTTTAATAAATTGCATCCACTAAATTGAAACATGACCACAAAAAATGTGGATTAGATATTTCAAAATATAATTATCGAAAAAGCCCCATCGTAAATAAGGTTTATAACACATCTTCTTAATAATAGGGAATGGGAAATGTGAATTTCACAACCAAACTAGTATTTCAATTAGGAGAACAGTAGTGAAAACATTGAAATGTTAGAGAAATATATATATATTTTGGTTTTTTTGATAGTCATATAAAACATTATTTATAGTAACGTTTGTGGTCTAGAAAGGGGTAATGACCACAAATCCTTAATAAATACCGATATAAAAAGGGATTGATATCCTAAAATTGAAGATAATAGGGAAAAAATATGTTTCAGGACTCTTTATGATATAGTTTGTATCTATTTTATTCTATAAGAAAATAAGTAATAATATTTTTCAATTTTATAAAAATAATCCTTTTATTTGGTCGGTTGTTGAACTATTTTTACCTAACCGTTATCATCATATGGTGAAACAACACATTGATGAAAAAAAACATTGCAAATTATCAACTTAATCTATATGAAAAATGGTTATGTTTTCCAAAATATTATAATTCAAAACAATACATGTAAGGTCACTGGATTTCAAAAATGAATATATCATTAGTCTTCCATATACATGACGTAACTCTTTAGCCATCACATACCAAATATGTGAGCGCCATCATCATCTATGAATTTTAAAACATGGAAATAACATGAGAAACCATAAATCAATATTGAAAAAATAATGATTACTTATTCGTTAAATATAACAATGATTATTTGATTTATTTCTTAGATAAAAAAATTCATTAAACTCCATAAATGATAACATAAACCATGTTTTCAATAAATCATTAAATAGTTTCAAAGTGGTCAATAATATAAAATTAACTATTATCCATATCAATAATATTTTAATCTCTAAATACTTATCACAAATTATAGAACATATTATGGACAATATTTCCCTCCATCAGAGGTTTCCCAAGATAAGCATCTTTTCATTGAGTCATTTTTCATGGTTATTGGTACCAATCAACTCATTCATTTAAATCAATGATGGAAAATTACTTCCGTAAAATCCTCATACATTCCACAATTTCTATAACTAGGTTATCATTGATGAAATAATATTTAGAAATTATTTAAGGATACAAATGTAGATAAATATTAATCAATCTGTATCATCTATGTAGAATTTAAAATATTCACCATGATGCCTTAGCTTCTACTGAGGTATTTTATCTTGACTATTGGGGAATTCAGTTTTATAGTGCCCTTTATCTATATAGTTGTTTCACAAAATAGAATCATTTTTTCCTTCCCATTTCATACATTTATCTAGTTTCCCTTTTCTCCAAACATATGAAAAACACTTAATATAATCAATAATTTCATAGAGTGATTTTTACACAAATATCATAGGTTAGAAAATCCCACATTCCCTTATTCCCATTGTTAATATTTTTCTCAGCCTTCCTCTTCTTATCTTTATTATTATCAAATCCATTTGACATGGGTAATTATTTCCCTATGTTGATATCTCATAAAACTATTTCATAGTACAAAGATAATGTATGTGAGACCAGTTCCCTTCGATGACATTAATTAATATATTAAATGATAAAGCAAATATTTCCATATTATTTCCTATATAATCCATATAATACCAAGATGTCCTTATAAAGATACATTAATAATCTTAAACAAGTTCTGTTACCTTTTTATTTACTAAAAGCATCAGTCTCTTTATTTCAATTTCATCTTCATGAGAGAAATATTTGTAGAATAATTTATCCTTAAAATATTTCTGTTTATTGAGTGATATTTATTCTTCCTTTACTGTATTTTGGATCAATTTCCACAATTGGAATATTTCATATCTAAAGACATATACTTCGAATGTGAACTTTTCATTTTCCCTATAGTCCAACACTAAAAAATATTATTGAAATAACTATTCCATTTCTCAACTACAATTGTATTAGTATTCTAACTGAAGGATAGTGGGATTTGTCAAATAAGGTAATACAACAAAGGTGAGTCTCATTGAGGAATAGGTTTATCTTTCTAGAGAATTTAATTTTTTTTATAATTGAACAATTCTTCCTGAAATTAGAAAAAAAATTTATATATTCCAACACCAGCTTTATTAGTATCCTCATCAGGGAAATGACTACATTTTCCAAATTTATTGAAACAATTATTACCTACAAGATCCATTTTTAATAAATAAAATATATTAGATTATATAATATCATAACAAAACATAATGTATAATCCCATAACCAGTGAAATACTAAATATGAATGGAAAATTTATTAATAGACATGAAATATTTGGGATGTTGTTCAATGCGTATCCTAATATTAATTCATAGGGTTATGATAAATATTCAAAAAATTTCTAATATAGTTCCCATGATTCTTAAATAACAAGTTAAAAAATTTATTATAGAATTGTAAATAACAGAGAAACCATGCCACTTTTTCAATAAACATTGAATGAAATGCATCCATACATTTTTTTCAAACTGAAAATAATTGGATACTAATAATTTAAATTGGAATATAGGAAATGCTTATCTATTATTTTTCATGTATCTATCACATGAAGCCCAACCATTTAAACATTTCAGAATATGGATTATATTTTTGATAAATACATTTTTAGCTTAAATGGATCATCCCATGAGACTACCGACACATCAATGGGCTATATATATCATGTCCTCACCTATTTCTTCCAGCACAAAGAATTTATCACATATAGAAAACACAATTTAATTAATATATAATATGTGTTATCGTAAAATATATATATTAATAAATATAAAAATTTATCAATATTTCCAAAGTTATTTGAATATATTTAAAATTCAACCCCATACGTAAAAATGGAATACATGATGGGATATAAAAATATCCATCACACATTAATATGTCTATTTACGATATATGTAATTTACAATGAAAAATAATTTCAATAAAGTTTCCACATCTTGTTAACGATTACAATAACAAAATAAAGTGATATTGTACAATAAATTTTATCACATGGTAATTTTGAAGTCAAATACCTTTGGATAAGATAATTCAAATAAAGACTAATAGTACAATGATAAATGAATAAATTATGATATTACCTGTTAGAGGGCCAGTATATACCACACATACAAGTGAATGGGTAAATAATAGGAAATACATCTCAATGGAATGTAAACTGAGATGGACTCCCTTACCAAACACACCCTTTTGGTTAAAATCTCATTAAATTTCGTAAAAATTGTTTTTAGAATGTTACCGACTGATTACATAAACTTATTAATATTTATAATATCATATTTGAATCTTTTATAATATTTTATCAATTTTTTTTAATAATATGTCATAATTACGATCGTTTGTATTATTTGTTGACTTTTATTTATTTGTTCTTCTAATGTAGATCATGATTTTATAGTCTCCATAATGTAAAAAATGAGATCAATATAATATTATATATATATAAATATTATAGAAATATATATCATTTAGGGACATGAGTTGAAATGCACCAATCATTGAGATGGAAGGTCGTACGTATTAATGAAGGTTGCTTGCATTTTCTTATCTTATTAAATGAATGAATAGTAAATGATATATATATATATATTATAATTATAGTATAAATTTTATTATATATATATATAATTTTTTTTAGTAAAATCATTATTAATAAAGTCCTTATAATGCGTGAACAAATCACCCTGATTTGAGGATGTAGTGGTCCACATGTCCACAGACAATATTATCGTATTAACAAAAATGGAAAGCATGTCGGTGTGTGTTATATAATAATTACAGATTAATAGAATATCATTAAATATAATTAATATAATATATAAATTATAAATCCATCATTATTCCAAAACACGAATGGTGGTAATGGATAATGAAATGTATCAGTTCACGGGGAGGTATTCCACGACACACATGAATGATTATTGAATATCCCATTTGTTTGAAGTTTTTTGAGTTATACATTGTCCCCTTTAGAAAAAATATATTAGTATATATAATATATTGAGGATATTATATAATCGTGATATAAGATGAATTGATGGTGGGGGATAATGAAATAAAATGAAAACTATTTTTGATAAACCATATGTCCTCTTCGGTTTTCTTCCATAGTATAACACTAAAACCCTGAATGGATTTTTTATGAAATGGTTAAGGATTATATGATGAGTATTTTTATTTTTGGGAGTTAATATTTTATGTATTTACCAACACAAAGTGGGCTGATATGTGTAATGGACAGTGAAGAAGAAATGACCATTTATATGAGAGGGGAGAGGAACTATTTGAACTTCACAAAATTTTAAACTAATATTAATTAATTTTAAATAAAAATGGGTCAAAACATGTAAATTTAAAATATGAGAAAACAAGGTGTAGAAATAATGTCCTAAAATATAAATTATATATCTTTTATTAAATTTTGAATGTAATATTTTGGATTTAACACATATTCTACCCCTTTAACTTTTACAGTGACAAAATTGGAATTTACTCAATGAGGGGTAATATAGTTTCCAGAAATTACTATAAGAAAATTAATTGGATAATTAATTAAAATTTTAAAAATATAAAAATAATTGGGAATAATATAATATTTTTAGTAATTTTATATCAATTAATAAAATATCATTTATTTTAAAAAATTATTAATTTAAAGATTGACACTACTATGTATATTAGGTTCCTTGGTGTAAAATTACACTAAATAGATAGACACACTACGCACAATGGACAAAACAGTATGTCATATCCTCCCTAAAAGATAAGCCACCCATCATGTATTATTTACTCTTTACATGGCCTGAAGGCCTAGTGGGCATTAAACCTATAACAATGACCAAAGCCCAATAAGCTGGCCAAAAGGCCTCGTGAAGCATCCTGGATGCATCATAATGCATGCATCACTAACCCCAAGTCACTGTCTGCTTGTTTCAGGTGTCATAAAGACGTCACCACATGGATGAGTAAATTCTCACCCATGCAGATTTGAACCCGGATCTGATGAATGATTAAGGGGATAATTTACCACTCGAGTAATTCCTCACCTGTATGTCACACGTTCCCATTGAGTACCAATGTGGTAAAACTTTTTCATAATACAATTACCTAAAAAGGTAGAGGGTTTAGGAGAAGTAATTAATCAGTCATCTTAGACATTTCCTTGCGAGGACACGAACCTTGAACCTTATGTTCAAGGAACCACAACAGAAACCACTCCACTATTCCCCCTATGGGAAAAATGTGTATTTGGGTATAGAGGAATGGGTTTGACCTCACAACCTGCACACCACACATACCTAGCGAGGACCAAGGTGGAAAACCATGGTCTTACAACAATTAACAATAGGGTATAGGGTCACATTAGAGGTTATAATGGCATATTGTGCATGTTCCTTTGCGAGGGACTCCAACCAAATCCTCAGGATTAGGACACCACCACTAGTAACCAACTACCTATGCGTCGTTGGAAAATGAATATTTAGGAAAATGTCATGATAAATTATATAACTAAAAAAAGCATTATTTAATTCATATAATGAAAATGAAATTTATAATATTACTTTATTACATTAATTATCTCAATTTTATTTATTTTTCAATTTTCATTAACATTTATTTAAAATTTCCCTTAATTTAATAATTATTGTATCATCATTATGAAAGACTTTTAGATAATTATATCATCCCTAAAAATAGAAAAATAAATTACCCCAATGAAAATAAATATTTTATTATTATAAATATTATTTATGGCCTAAGACAAATTCTGTATGAAAACAATTTCAAATGTTTTACTTATTAAAAACATTTGTCTGACAAGAGGAGCATTTTTTGAAACAAAATAATGTAAGGTGAATAAATCCATCCATGTGGATTGAAGAGGTAATAAGTTATACCCACAGATTATTTTGGTCAAAGAATAATCATCATCACAAATTGAGAGAAGCATTACGGTAATTGGATTATATTTATAATATTATGTTCATCCATTGTTACCTAATTTATCATTAATTGAGGAAATAAAATTACTATGATTACTATTCATTAGTTCAAAATTTCAAAAGGGATATATTTACTAACTTTTATCATAATATTATAAATATTGAATCCATTTATCAATGTTAAAAACATCAAAGTGGGTAAAATTAATTTAAAATTAATCTTATTGATATGGAATAAAAGAAGGTTTTTAATGTCAAAATGTTTGAAAGATTGAATAGTTTTTATTTCTAAATTAAAGACAAAAATTATAAAAATAACATAAATTGGATTAATATTTTAACAATTGATCAAATTTAAAACTAAATACAATTAAATATATAAGTAATAATTTAAAAAATTTATATAAAAATTCATTTTTCAATTAAAATGAATTATTTTTTCTACTAATTATCAAAAAATAAACATATCAGAAAATTACCAAAAACTAATCCTAACATAATTTGGAAATTAAATTTTCAAAAATGAATTTTATTTTTTAGATTAGATTTTTTAAATGTGTAAAAATTTATTTTTAAAATTAGTTCCCATCGAAAGTAGGTAAAACTACCATTATTAAAATACCACTTATTATGTGTCATTATTGATTTGTCTTTATTTCTTGTATTATAAACTCATAAGATGAATGTAAACAAATTATATTGAATATATTATATACATATTAATTTAATTACTATTATCCAATAAGAGTGAATTTATTATTTTAACAGTATATAACACAAATATGTGTATTTAAATATTTTTCAAATTAATACATCCTTTTATTTTCATGAAGGGTTTTATATAAATTTATACTAAAATTGACACCAAATATTTTTTCATATATTAATGTGTAAACCATGTTTTCATAATTCATTCAATCCAGTTATTACTCACTATTATAACAGCTACGTTATAACTGGTACATAATAAAAATATTTTATTATTTTTTTTTCTTGATTTGTTTATCTTGTATACCATCGAACATCTACATTCCTTATAAAATTTTGGGGTGTCACATTATATGTACCTATATCCAAATTTATGGAAAATATTATATCATATTGTTCTTTTTAGTTATAATTTTCTCTATTTCCCATGTTTTCTCATTTTTTATGATCTAATCATTGATGACAAGTTGATATTTTTTCTCATACTCAGTGTTTGTGGTCAGCCATTTCATATGATTCATTTGTCCATATTTTGTAGATTTATTTAACATTTTAAAATTATATAAGATACTATAGATGAGTACTATAATGGGAAAATTTTCCAATGTGTTGTAAAATATATTTCTTATGTATCTAGTCACTAGTGACACTAAACAAAAATTTTCTTAATGTTGTAGCAATTCCAACTCCTGTTACCAAAAAACATTATCTTATATTTTTGAATATAGAATAAATTAAAAGTGTTAACTATAGATGGACTAAAAATATTTGTATTCAGGGTACCAAAGGTTACATATATGGTACACATTTGAAATTGGAAGTAAAAAATAAAACATAAAAAAATAAAATACTCTGCAACATTGAAACTCATTATATGGAATCATCATTCTAATCTGTGGAAATGAACCAAAGTAATAGTGGGATAAAATCCATAGTAAATATTATCTATAATGAAATTAATTATTAATAAGAAATCATTATTAACATGAAAAAGATAATATCTGGACACAAATACCATTTAAATACCTCGAATATCATGAAAATATTAGGCGTGACCAATATAAAGGTATGTAATAAAACACACAGTCCATATAAAATATAATCTGAGAATAAAATGTATCTAGATATAATATCATTTTGAAAATACAATAGATAATAGAAATAGATAAATTTTCAATGCTCAGAAAGATTAATGATTTTAATTAATTATCTTAGTATTCATAATGCCTCTAGCATAAAGACCATTCAAAATATGGTTTAAAACTATTGTTAAAAACTGATTTAATTTAGAAAATTAATTATTGTCATGAGACCAATCCATATATATATGGGAAATATAATTTTAATCCCCTCCTACAACATCATGTCCAGATCATTCTTAATATATCGAATAATCAATAAAATTCATTAATAATGTACCTTATCATTAAATATCCTAATATTGTATTGAATAAAAATTAAGAAATATTTTCATAGATAAAAAAATAAATTCAATGTATATTTCTATATGTTGAAATTAAATATTTTTTAGAAAAAAAAATATCTGTTATAAATATTCTAAATATTTAGGGGAAATTTAATATCCAATGATCGTTAGAATGTAAATAATTCAACGAGAAGATAATAACTAAAATTTGAATAAAGGAAGTGAATTTTAATACTGTAATTTTTTAATATAATAATATATTATCCCAAGTTAGAATAAAGATTGTATCAATACCATATTCTCAATAGGATTATATGTAACAAATGTTTGTTTTTTTTAGGAATAAAAATACTATAAAAATTAATTGAAACATCCATGAGGAAAATATAATTTTCATTCAGAAAATATCTATTTAAGAATAATATTTTAATATCATTTAAAAATAATTCTTTTAAAATAAATAAATAATTTTATATTTGTTGTTTTAATACAATTAGTATTCTATAATTTTGTAATTTTGTACATCCCAAGTATGTTAAAAAATATTTCTTTCACTTTTTAGTAGAACCCAAACATTCCATGTTTTGAAAATTATACAATAATTCATTTCATTATTTTAATATAAATATAGGTAAAATTATTTTTATAAAACCATTTAGAATAGTTTTATATAAATTGTATAAATCATTTTTGAATTTTTATAGAGAACATGATTTCTGAAGAAAAATGTTTTTATACCAAATAGAGAAATTAATTCAGATTTTATGAAAGTATTTTCTCAATTAATTAAAGTAAGATCATGTGTAAAAATGGTACTATGATATAAGTATATCATTAATATATAAATTGTAGGTATATGATGGGTTTTGTTAAAAAAATTGTAAATTAATTTATTTCAATGGAAATCCATGAAAAACCAATCCAGACAAAACATGATTGTTAAATAAACCCTTACAAACATCCTATCATTTATTGATAATAAGGAAATTAATTGATTATGTGTATCAAATGTAAATTAACATTAATTTTGTTTACATAAAACATAATATAAAAAAAATTTAATACACACATAATCATAGAATTTCAATGATAACAAGTAAATAAACAAGCAAAAGAAAAGAAATTATTTTTTCTAGTACATTACCAAATGGTAACTTTTATGTTAAACCACCATGGATGAAATAATTCAATTTTAAACATCATAAAAAATTAAATATTTTTGAATAAGGATACTACACTTCAGTGGTCAGGATATACACCATATCAAATAATTTTGGTACAAAACATTACAATATGCCTCGATGATGGGAGATTGTGACTAAGTTCCTTATGTTGAGCCTTCCACTTACATTCACTATATTCTAGAATAAAAAAGTAAGTAAATAAATAAATTAATAATAATAATTTACTTATTTTTTGTTAATGTTTTTTAATAATTACCATGTTATATAAGATTATATTATCAATTTTGTTTATGTTGTATGATTCGATGTTATTAGGATTATGTGTCAAAATTGAATTTAGTAGGACGAATATGGTTAATTTTATTTATTAAATATACATATCCATAATAATTGTAATGAAATAATTATCAAATTAATAAATAATTAATAATATTTATACAAATAGTGATTGATATTTAAAACAGTTATGTGAATTCTAATCATAGAGATGATAGGTCGTGCATATACATTAGTAACATTTCATTTATTAAATATCATTATATAAATTAGTAAGTAATATTTTTTATTTAAATACATGTAATAAAATCCTTAGAAAACATATTATTTTGTTATATATATGTATATGTACCATCCATGTGGTGTGGTGATTAAATGAGAGTCGCACAACTTCGTGAATGCGATAGTCCACAAATACATGAATGGTGTAATCGTCTTTAAATTTGTGAGAATGTAAGATAAAAATGAAATATTATATTTTAGTAATGATAAGTATGTTATTAATATATTAACTATATATTTTATATCACATATATTCATTAATTTTAACCATATTACTTACCAAGTAAATCATTATTGAAAAATGAATCACATCGCTTCTTGAGGTGGTAGTCGGTCGTACAAACAAGGGACTTAATAGTTTCTCATTAGAAATATAATGAATTAAATTTATATATAATATAATTATGAAAAGGTTATATGTATCCTGTAAATATCATATATATACTTTACATTAAATATCATGCCAGACTGTTAGATGTGTTAATGGAAAACATGTCACATTGTTTTGCGAGGAAGTAGGCTTCGGTACTCATGAGCAATGTTATCCTTTCCCATTTTGGGGAAGACGGTATAGATATAGGTAATTACAATAAAATAAAAAATTTAAGAATATTTTAAATTTTAGTGTTATAATATAATCATAAATGAATAATATTTAAGGAGGGGTATAAATAAATAGAATAAAAATGTATAATTAGTAATTTTACCTCTTCTCAAACCACATCTTTATGATTTTAAATAAACTATTACCATGGAATATTTGATATCAAAAAAATAATAATAGTGTGATTTTATGGATTCTTCTATAAAATATGGATGGTATTATGTAAAAAATTGCAACTTAGGATGTGAATAAGAGAGGATAGTGGGTGGTTGTGTTTAGGTGAGGTGAGTAGTATACCTGTAATATATTAATAGAAAAAGGTGTACCCATGTTATCCATGACAAAAAAGGATCAATAATGGAGTGTTATAAATCTATAAACATGATAATTTATCAATATGGATATAAAATATCTTTTATACATGTTTTTATGTCATTGTAACCCATATTATATTAGTTTAAGTCCATGAAAAAACATATTTTTACATTAACCATGGTATATAATTTTAACTATTTTTATTCTTAATTATAGTCAAAAATTAATTTGACCTTATTATAAGATATAAATTATTTTTATTCATAATATTGAAATCATTTTTACAAATTAAATTAGCATTTTTTGGTGGAATATATTTTAGAATTTATCCTGCAAACATCACGAAAAAGAATGTTTTGAATGAGAAAATGTTAAAAAGACTAGAATATTTTTATATCAAATTTAAAATAGAAAATTTAATATGTATCACCCCCAAATGATAAAGGGGAAAAATACTAAATGATATGACTAATTTCCTCAAGGTGCACCTTCCTTTTTGGGAGCCTATCTGATTAGAAATCCACATTTAAGCGTGCTTGCTTGGAGTAATGATCAGGATGGGCAACCTTCTGGGGAGTTTCCCAGGGTGTGTGAGAGTGAGGACAAAGCACACTGGAAAGGACATGTGTTGGCCTGTGGGGACTTTAATTAGTCATATGACCCGTTCAGGCACGTGGGTAGACCCTAGGGTGGGACCCACGTGTCTTTGGGGAAACTGGTGGTACCTGGTTCTCCAGGACCCGACGACCATGTTAAGGCGGGGTGGATGTACTGTCACCGGGACACAGTTTTTACATTTCGTATCAAAGGTGGTACCCAGCCTTAAGTGTAGTGCACTGCCTGGGTTGAGATGTAGGGCCCACAACAAGGACATTGTGCTCTAGGGGGGGTGATTGTAACACCCCAAATGATAATGGGTTAAATGACTAAATGATATCGCTCATGTCAATAAGGTGAAACATCCTTTTCGGGAGGCTATCTGATTAGAACTCCACAGTTAAGCGTGCTTGGCTTGGAGTAGTGATCAGGATGGGTGACCTTCTGGGATGTTTCCCAGGGTGTGTGCGAGTGAGGACAAAGCACACTAGAAAAGACATGTGTTGGCCTGTGGGGACTATCATTAGTCATATGACCCGTTCAAGCGTGTGGGTGGACCCTGGGTGGGCCCCACGTGTTTGTGGGGAAACTGGTGGTACCTGGTGGGCCAGGACCGGACAACCATTTTAAGGCGGGGTGGTTGTGCTGTCACAGGGATCCTGAGAAAGCACTGGTGTCCAAGTATAAAGAAAGCAGTAGCAGATTTTGCCTCTCGATGTCACACTTGTCAGAAGGTGAAGGCAGAGCACAAGGTTCCAACAGTCTTGGTTCATCCCTTAGAGGTTCCGGAGTAGAAGTGGGACAAGATATCCTTGAATTTCATGACGGGACTTCCACGTATATCTAAAGGACACGACACTGTCTTGGGGATCATAGACCGACTCACCAACTCAGCCCACTTCCTACCGATCAAGTAAATGATATGACTCATATCAACAAGGTGCACCTTCCTTATTGGGATCTTGTCTGGTTAGAACTCCACAGATAAGCGTGCTTGGTTTGGAGTAGTGATCAGGATGGGTGCCCTTTTGGGAAGTCTCCCAGGTTGTGTGCGAATGAGGAAAAAATACACTGGAAAGGACATGTGTTGGCATGTGGGGACTGTCACTAGTCATATGACCCGTTCAGGAATGTGGATGGACCCTGGGGTGGGCCCCATGTGTCTGTGGGGCAATGGGTGTACCTTGTGGGCCAAGAACCGACAACTATATTAAGGCAGGGTGGTTGTGCTGTCATTGGTACCCTAAGACCGCACTGGTGTCCAGGTATGAAGAATGTAGTAGCAGATTTTGTCTCTCGATGCCTCATTTGTTAGTAAGTGAAGGCGGAGCACCAGGTTCCAGCAAGCTTAGTTCAGACCTTAGAGGTTCCAATTTTGAAGTGAGATATGATATCCATGGATGTCATGATGGTACTTCCATGTACATCAAGAGGACATGAATCTATCTGGGTGGTCATAGTGTGACTCACCAAGTCGGCCCACATCCTACTGACCAGAGATCAGGGCTTAGTAGAGAGCCTGGGACGCCTCTACGTTCAGGAGATCGTACGACTTCATGGTGTGCCATCGACTATCGTATCCATGCATGTATATTCGGCTTTGGTCATAGTTGGGGGGATAATTTACCCTTGGTGTAGTTAGCGTAAAACAACAGCTACCACTCCACAATTGGGATGGCACCTTACGAGGCACTGTACGGGCGACCTTGAAGATCACCTCTACGTTGGACTGACCAAGGGGAGTCAGCACTTGTAGGATCAGAGATGGATCGGGCTACAACGAAGAAGGTGCAGATCATCCAAGAGCGGATGAAGACTGCACAGAACAGGCAGAAGTCCAACGCTTATAGGAGATGGAGACCGCTGGAGTTTGAGTAAGGTGACCACATCTTCCTACGGGTCTCAAATCGACGAGGTCTACGGTGATTTGGACAAGGCAGAAAGTTATCTCCGTGTTTTTTCAATTTGTTCTATATCCTCAGTAGATTAGGCGAGGTGGCTTATCGCCTAGCCCGTCCACCTCAGTGGCATCGAGTGCATGACGTCTTCCACGTATCTCAGCTGAGGAGATACGTGCACGACCTGTCCCATATTATCGACCACGGGGAGCTGTACATTGATGACGGGGTGAATTTCACGGAGGTCCGGGTGGATATCGAGGATCGACAGGAGCGGTTCCTAAATGGATGATCGATTCCCCTAGTGCGCATTCGTTGGCAGCACAGGATCCTCTAGGAGAGATAATGGTAGCGGGAGGCTCAAATGTGTGCTCAGTACCCACTTGTGTTTCCCTATTGTGTGTTTTAGCTATACGGGGACGTAAAGCCCTGATGTGGGGGTAATGTAATGACCCTGAAATTTCAATTAATTTTTTTTCTTAATTTCCTTATAATTTTACGAGTACGCAGTTTATGACGACACCTGATTTCGAGGCCCGGTGTGCCCGGAATAATTTTCTGATGTTTTTTCCGGGTACGTTCAGTGAACGTATGAGCAGGTTTTTCTATCTTTTGAACCGGTGCTCGAAATTGAAATCTAAGGGCACCGCTGAAATTGCAACACCGGTATTCGCCTAAGGGGACCGTTACCATAGTTGCGTTTGGTCGGGAGTTGATGTTATGTTTTGGGGGTTCATAATAAATTAAATAAATTGTTGCGTTACACAATTTAATTTAAGTGGTAGTTATGTACTCCAATGGGAATTTGAAGGTGGGTCACACAGCCCACATAACTTCCCATGGGAGGATATAACTAAGGGTGGGGCCCACACGAGCCCATAACCCTTAAATTCCCCCTTTAACTCTGTTAAACCCCTCTCTTAACTTTTTAACTTCCACATAATGGTGGATCCTCTCCACCTCCCTCCATTGATTGTGTCAACCCCATCAATTTATTTAATTAAGCTCCTTTAATTAATTAATTTGTGTGTCAACAATTCATTTTGAATTAATTTGAAATTCTTGGAAATGTTATATTATTGGAGGTCCTTTTTATTTTATTTTCCTGGAAAATATTTGTGGGGAGACTTTGGGAGAATTCAAGAGAGGATGAGGATCATTCATCCAATGAGGAACGTGAAGAACATGAAGAACGATATTCTCTCAATGAAAAAATTATCTGATGAATAATGAAGTTCTCTCAATGAAGAACTTATCCAATGATGCTTCCTCTTTGGACACACTCAGATGTCAACGGAATCGACGTCCGTATTCCGCAACACCCAACTTCCATGACACCATCTTCTGCGGATCATCGACGTGAAACGTACATTTAATCGAGGTAGGGGGTTATGATCAATTTTATTTGAATAAACTTTAACCTCATTCTTAATTGAGAATCTTGGATTGTCTTCGGCCTATTATTATAGCCTAGCGCGGAGGGCGCAGGCCGAATGAACACGGATCGATGACCCTCCGTTGATCTTTGTTATTATTCGCGAGGGAGGCGGACATGGATGAGGTGGAGGAGACCGGAGTTGACGGCGATCGGGGGTGGGGATGACCAAGTGTGGTGGCGGCAACGACGGCCACGCGACACCCCATTAGGGGACATCGGCACCAGGTGCCGCACGGAGAGGGGAAGACCCCAGCCTGCAACTATGTCGCCTGGCCGAAGAAGAACCAGCCGGTCTCATGACCGGCTGGGCAGGAAGAGCCAACCGACATTAGCCAGCCGAGCTGGAGAATCGTGGTGCCCCCTTGGGGCTGTGTTGCAGAGAACTATGGCCCGCGCTAGGTGGGCCACTTCGGAGACTAACTAGCCGGCCGCCTGCCGGCTGGGCTGAAGGGAGTCACGGAACCTGCTGGTGCTGTGTGCGGAGGAACTGCAGCCCGCAATCCGTGGGCTGCTCACGCCGGAGAAGACTGTCCAGTATCGGCCAACCGGGCAAAAGGGGTAGCCCCACTCAGTGCCTCCATTTTAGAACCCCCCCCCCGCCGCACCCCCCCACGCTCCGCTCGGCCAGCTGGCCCAGCCGCGACGAGTTGTGGGTCAGGCCGCCCTTGAACGGGCCGGGCCGAGCCACGCCCCGCCGGGCCAGGATGACCACCCCAACCGGGTCAGACACGGTGAGCCAGGAAGGGCCGCCCCGCCTGCCCACTGGGCTTGACGGGCGAGCTCATTTCGCTTAAATGCGAACATCTTCTAGAGCGTGCGTCCGTTCGACGCGCCATCTACCGAACTAGGATCCTCATGACAAGATGGCCCTTTGTGATACTATAAGTGATTTTTGGACAACTTTGGAATATGGTAGGGTTTGGAATGAGCATAATTTCAACCGGGCCCCTGGAATGGAAAAGCCAATAACACTCAGACCGAGCGTCTGATTGACACGCCAACCCATCGGGCCTGACGGGCCAATAATGGGAAGGAGGGGCAACGCCGATCAGCACCGTCAAGATGAAGAACTGGGTGTTGTGCCCCCCGCTCCGCCCGCCATCTGGTCGAGCCGCGACCTGCCGCTTGTGGCACGGACTGTGCCTACACGCGCAGGCCGGGCCGCCTGCAGCACGGGCCGGACCACGCCCTGCCGGGCCAGACGGTGTCCCGCCAGGCTGGGCCACGCCATACCAGGCTGACCCATCAGCAGGTTCGATCCCGCTGAGCCAGGATGGGCCGACCCACCAACCCACCGGGCCTGACGGGCCGGGTCCATTTCACTTAAATGTGAATAACTTCTTGACCGTGTGTCTGATCGATGCACCATCTTGGAAACTGGGACCCTTACGATGAGGCAGTCCTTTTATGATACTCCAAGAGAGTTTTGGGCAACTTTGGAAAATGACCAGGCATGTAACGAGCGTAATTCTAACCGGGCCCCTGGAACGGAAAATCCAATAACTCTCAGACCGGGCGTCCGATTGACGCAGTGTCTGTTGTGATGGGTTCCATTTGATGAGATATAACTTCAGGATACATCAACTCTGGTCTTTGTGACATTTGATTTATCGACCCCCTTTGCTTGAGAAGCAGACCCTGCCAGAATCGAGCGTGTTGTGTGCAGGAACCCTAGAGCTGGCTGCGACTGCGACGTCTACCGTACTGGAATCCTCTGTGGGTTCTGCGATGACGAATATCGTACTGGAGTCCTTCATGGGATCGACAGTGATGACTAATGTTCTTGTATCTTGTGTGGGCTCGGCAGTATTGACCTTTGTACTTGTATCATGTGGGGGTCTGACAGAGTAGCTGGTCTTGTATCCTGTTTGGGTCTGACATTTTAGCTGGTCTTGTATCCTGTGTGGGTCTGACAGCTTAGATGATTCAGTGACTACATCTGATCATCTCTATCTGCTATACGGAAGATATATACCTGTGTTAGCTGAGTCTTGACTTTAAATCATTATCATTGATGTGATTGACTTAACTTCCTGTGTGGACTAGGTTGTTCTTAGGCTCGAGATTTGGAGCTGAACTGAGATTGATAACTTAGGTATATGTATGGGCATATACCTAAGTAGGGTTGGTTGATACTTCTTTTTTTCTTTCTTCTATGGTTTATCCTTCATGGATTCCGAGAGACCTTCGATGTATAGGGATCCCTACTGAGTATCGTTATACTCACCCCTGCACGGGCTATGCCCACACCTCGTAGTGTTGGATGTAGACGGTGGACAACATAAACAGAGGCTGAGAGTGAGCTAGGACCAGAGGGTACCCAGAGGAGGACCACACGGCAAGACGGTACACGGAGCAGACCGATAGACTTTGAGTGCTGAGGTGGACATCTGCACCTAACCTTCATGTAGGATACTCGGCGGATGCTCCAGGAGCTACCCTTTTTAGATGTTGTCCCTTTTTCAGTTTTACATGATTTCTATTGTACCTGTACATTACTGTTGGGTTTGTATTTCCGACCCCTTTACTTTTAGAACAATTTTTTGTATATAGTTTTTACTTAGTGTTTACTTCCTGTTTCATACTTTGTTGTGTTTTTTTACTTTCATAATGGCAATGCCTTCCCAGCATAGAGATTTACGGCTTCGGTGGAAGTCGCTAGCCCCTGGCCTGTGTAAGGCGGACTTGGGGTCACGGCATTGGTGCCGAGGACGGGTCGTGACTTAATAAATGACTTAGATTAGTTAAATATTAATATAATTTCACTACTATTTCTATAAACACTATTTAAAATATAATTCATCTTTATGAATAATTTTAATGAAAATGATGTTTTGAATTAAATTTCAATATTTTTCACTATTCATAAAAAATGAATCATTCTAGAGAATTCAAAAAAATTCATCATAGTTGAATTTTGATATGATTTAATTAAAATATTTATTATCTTTTAAATGAAATTTTATAAAATGGATAAATTTTAATTTTAATTTCGATGTTAAAAGCCCGAAAAAATCATTTTTTATTAAAAATATTTTTTAAAAAATAAATATTTTTATTTTAAAATAATTATAAATTTAATTTCTAGTCAATAGATAAAAAAGGAAATTTTAATTAATTTTGTATAAAAATATAATTTATATATTTTAGTTAGTACTATTTATAACCACCAATATACCGTCTAAGTCAAAACGGTGTACAAAATTACAATTTATTTAAGATCAGTGTTGTGTGTCACATTTTTATTGTATACAATTCCATTCTTTTATAATTATATGGTGTTACATTCTACCTACAATAAATATACTACATCATTGAAATTTTATTATTACCACAATATTTAGATGTTTTAAATTTAAAAATACCATTATTTAAATCAATCATCTTGAGAAGTGTTAACAAAAAACCCCGTTAATAAGATAGAAAGAATGATTGAAGTTTATATAGTATAAAATAATTATTAGAAAACCATGTATGAAAAATTAGAGGTTAATAAAAATATGAAAATTGAAAATAATAATAATTCCAAATGACTAATAGTGTGTGACAAGGATAATGCATGAAAATAAATATAGTTATCCAAATAAGATTAATAATACCAAAATAATAAATTTTTTATGAGTCAAGGTTATATTTGACACATCATATACCATGTTTACAGGAGAACATTTTTAAATATCCTTTCTTAATATTGATGAAATCATTTTTGATCTATAAATATGAGGAAATATATAAACATGATATGTTTTTATTTCATAAGAATAATATCATTATTTGGTTATTCATGGATCAATTTTTAATTCAACAATAACTGCATGAAAAAAATAACAAACAAATATTTTTTTTTCATGAAGTAGTAAAATTTACATGAATTTAATTTTAAGAATTATAATGTAATGATAATTCATTCCTTCATGTATAGTTATTATTATAACAAAAACTATAGTACTGGTTATCTAATATTCATATATATTCATATGATGAAGTGATTAATTAATATTTGAAACCTCATCCAATGTTCATTATAAATAATTTTATACATTCTTAACCATATTACCATTCCAAAATGCTATAATCAGAATATTTAAAAAAATAACTAACATTAAAAAATTAACATATCAATAATCTTCCAAACAACACGAATTAATTCATAATCATAACATACAAAAAATATTGATACATTCATCATGTATTATATTGAAGCATTGAAATAACCTAAATTACCATTAATAATTTTTTTTAAAAATCATTTTTATTTATTCCTTATAAAACATAGATTATTGGATATATTTTTCTATTCGAAAAATGTTGTCAACTCCATTAATGATAGTATAAACCACATTTTCACCAAATCATCAATCAGTTCCAAAGTAGTCAACACCATCCAATTTAAAGTATCCATATCCATCATCTCTTTATCTGATCATAATTTTATTAACCATAAGTAACATATAATTTTTTATATATTTATAAATAATGTTTTTCCAATAATTTCAACTTCCCAAGAATCATTTTTTCTATTTATCGGTATTGTTAAATAGAGGCTTTTAAATCATTTATGAAAAAGAAATATAATAAAATCCTAATATATTTCATAATTAATTTAATAAGGATATTGTTGATAAAATACTCAATTTCTATAATTATTTTTTCCAAACACATTCACATTAATAATTCCACATTGTCTACAATAATAGTGAAAGATAGACCAATACCCATAAGAAACGTTTGAGGTATATTCCACTGACTTATGTGTAATTCATTTTTCTACCATACTATATTCATAAAGATAAATAATTTTATAGTTAAATATTTTTTATTTTCCTCAAAATCACAACGATGTTGGAATTTCTCTCCATAATGTTAAAATACTCACATTCCCTTTAAAAAAGTACTTTGGGATGTGTTTCTACAATTATCACATGCATGAAAATCCTTATATCCATTTATCACTATATCCAAATATTTCTCTACCATCCTATTTTAATATTCCTTCCCTCAAATGATGTAATATATATAGATATTTATTTATCCTCTTGGAATATTATACAATTTACTCATATCAAGAGAATGTTTGGGAAAATATTTCCCTTGAAATGATTGGATTAATCTCATGAATTAAACGATTATCATTACTATTTTGAGTATGTGAATTGATTTAGTTACCATTATATATAATATACACCATTTCTAATGGATAGAATACAGTTGTATTGAAAGTTTAATTATGATACATAATTCGTATTCCCAAAACTACTAAAATACCATAAATGAAAAAATTTATGCATTGTCAATATTTTAACCATAAATATGGTATATTTTGGTATATCATTAATTTAAATTCATTCCTACAGTTTTATAAATAGAATGTGTATTATCATATGTATATCCCCACATAGTGATAAAATAGTTATTCATTATGGAACATTTTCATACATTATGTGATGATCATTTGACGCCTAATGTGCCAAATTCAGAGTTATTTCACATAGGTCCCATTGTTCTAGAACCACATCCACTTCAATTATCTGGACTATGATGTATTCAATGTGAAAAGAAAAATAATATCTTATTTAACAAAACATTAATATTTTTATATATACTTATCTTAAATGGTGATCATAGGGTTATATTCCCAAATCATTGTTTTCCTTTACCTAGTTCCTATGGTTGATGGTAAATTTACCACTGTATAAACTATAACAACCCTGATATTATAACCTAGAGCCTCTATATAAATGTAATACATTTTCAATGATACATAGGGTCAAATAATGAAGAACCCCTTTTTTAACCTTTTTAAAATTTATACATATGTGATATAAATTTTACATTGGTAATAAAATATAAATATTATCAAAATAAAATTTTCTTTATCCTTGATACTCATTCAAATGATTCATCATTTTAAATTAATGAAAGGAAACAAAATAAGGGTAATCTATAATTCTTAGTATGCTATACGTATAGTAGAATATATCATGAATAAACATGTATAATCAATATGTAATGGTTTATAACTATGCACACATTCCATTAAAAAACATTAATATCAAGAAAAGATAATGTCTAATAAAAATGGAAATATAAATTACTAAACACATAAAATAATTTATCAAAAATATAAGAATGAAATGCATCCATTTATAATAATATTGTGAAAATATAATGGATAATAAAAATTAAGGAATTTTAAATAAAGGGAATGATTTATTATAAGACATTGTGATCTCTGGAATAATAACAACTCTAGTATAATTGTTTAAAACTACAGGTAGCATCCATTTTTATTTGTTCAATTGATTTGTATCATAATACATTTCAATACATGAAAGGTGTTATATAATTCTAAGACCCAACCATCAATACAATTCCATATCATTTCTTCATATATCAAATACTCGATTTAATAAATGAACAATTTGTTTTATAATCATATATCAGAAATACGTAATGAATACAAATATATCAGTTCGTCCATAGAAAAAAATAACCTTAAATGTAAAAAATATTTTTATATATGATATAATATTACAAGAAAACCCATATATATTAAAACTAATGTCGGTATTTATGTGAAATTCAATATAAAATAGTTACATGAAAGTGATTAATTTAATAGAAAGTTACTGACTACAAAAATGAATCAAGGAAGTGAATTTCAATACAACCATTAGCCAAAATAATCATAAACCAAACAGATAAAGAATTACGATTTTATTAAAGGAAACACATTCATAGATTAATATATTTTAAATAAAGAGTATTTTCCTTTAATGAATATAAATTGCATAAAAATATTTTTATTAAAATATTCTTTAAAAAAATACATTTATAATTTTGAAAATAAAATTTAAAAGTAAAAGTTCAGAAAAACATTTATTTGGAAACATCCATTGAAAATCATAATTAATTCTTCAAAACATGGAGTGGGAATGATGGGATAAAACCCCAATCTTGTCGATTATGTTAAAAAAACTATTCGAATCAGTTTTTCAATAAAATCATTATGGTTGATGTTTTAAAAAAGACATGAAAATTCAAATAAAAATAATTTTTAACGATATTGAAGAAAATATGTCTTTAATAAATCCTTTAGAAAATTATTGAAATCATTATTGATAATATATTTAGAAAACATGGTTTTGTAAGAAAAATTATTTCCAACAATAGAGATAAATGAAGTCCGGATTTATTAAATCATTTTCCCAATAATTGTAAGGTACATAGAGTGAAAAATGGTAATATTAATTAAAACATTATTGAATATATATAGGGGATGAAAAAACATTTCACTCAATAATCATAAAATAATATCATTTAATTGAAATTCAAAAATAAGTAATACTGATTAATATGATATTACAAATTAATCCTTTTTAAGGATCATAATATTTAATTGAGAATTAATTATTCAATTGATTATATGTATTAAATGAAAATCCAAATGAAGAAATTGTAAATTCAAAATATTATAATTAAAATTCATTACATCTATAATATTATTATGTTAATGACAACATGAAATTAATATAACTGAATGTAATAAAATTGAGATATGAAATTCTTTTCCTATTAGAAACTTTTTAGTGAAATTTCATCCGATGAAATTATTATAATTGATATTAAAAATACAATGATTAATTAATTAATAATTATGTATCATTTAAAATGGGATTACTATACAAAATATAAAATAATTTTGGTTTTTATCTTTATAATATTCCTCAATAAGGGTAATATGAGATGGTGTCCCTTACATTGAGTCTGACTCATCACATATATCATTTATCATCTTGATTATAAAACATAAGTTAATTATTTATATTCATGACAACCTTTTTCAGGTTTATTATTCCATTTATTTATCTTATTATAATTTTTTATATGATTTTCTTTATCTCTCTAGGAAAATTGATACATTAAAATCAATTCAACTCCCTTCATAAATTTGTTTCCCAAAAAACATTAACACATTGTTGAGAATAATTCACCAATATACCATTGAATATATTTGTTTTAATATCTATGTTTTCTATTCCTATTAATATTGTCCATTAATCTTTTTAAACTCAAATATATGTAAATTTTGGTTGATTTCATATTTCCCATTAAATAATTTGAAAAATGTGTTTTATTAAAATTAGTTATACGGATTTCCAATAAAGATATTATTAAATATTAAATGTTTTTTCCAAATCATAGTTATATCTTTTATCTTCAAATAAAAATTTTCAATGAATTATTTTTAATAATATTTTTACATTGAGTATTACTCTAAATACATCACATCAGTTTTCTAAATTGTTTTGTTGTAATTCATAACATCCTATTTCAATGATAATGTAAAAACATGTTTTGTAAAATTAATTTTTAATTTTTTCCATGGGAACATATTCTTTCATTATTTTGTTCATTTTTATAAAAGAACCATCATTTACATGATTTAAAATCTTTTACAATATAAATTTATTTACAAATATTTTTAGAAAATTAAATAGTAATTTTAAATTACTTTTCAATTGATTTATCTAATTATATAAAAAGGTATTTTCATCTATTTCAATGTTATTAGTTATATATTTTTTACAATTGTTAAAATTATTAATCCACTGTATAAATTATTTCCTTGGATATCATATGTAATGTTCATGGAATTTTGTTTATGAAACCAATATCTCCTTCTTCTGTTAATTTGGTTACGTTTAAGGTATGCATTTTGTTTAATTTTTTAGGAGAAAATATTTTTGTAGATAATTTTTATGTGATATGTGGGTCCTATATTACCCTCCCATTAAATAATTAATTATATTAATCTTAATATAAATTATTTAAAAATGAGTATTATGCATTATAAACTATGAGAAACTAGTAGTATTGCCTATTACACTAAAGGAATATAGATGTGTTTGATAATATACAATGTATTGATTTATATAATTATTTGTTTTCACATTTCTATTTTCTATTCCTATTTTTATTTTTCATGGAAAAGGTTTATTATCTCACAAACATATAACATAATACATGTTTATTTGTTTGATATTAAATTTACTTCTATTATGACTTATTGAAAAAAAATGTTTCTCCGTATTTTTTAAATAATATATCTATCCCACACTCATGTTTTCTCATTTATTATAATATAACTCTTGATGAAATATTGATAATTTTTCTGTTATTGATAATTTTAGATCACTACTTTCTTATGTTTCCATCCTCAATGTTATGATGATGTGTATAACCAGGGAAGAGACTATAAGGGGGTCTATGTGGATGGATTATAGTGAAATGTTAAAAAATTAAAAAAATATTGTAGTATGTATTTTATCCTTAGTGACAATAAATATTTTATTTCATAAATTGTGTGAGATGTAATTTTGTTTTCATAAGGATGAAATGTAAAATAATGATATTCCTAATCTGGGTCTCCATAGATTATACCCAATCTAGTGTTTAAATAGAACGCTTTATTCCCCAAATCATGGATTCTGGGTCTGGTGGCCCATAATTATGGAGTTATTTAACGAATTAACTTAATGATGTATCTTTTCTTGTATGTTACTCAAATATATAATAAAATAACAATATTCTTTGTTTTTTTATTTGATACCATTTTAATTTAATTATTATTGAAACAAATATACAATAAATCCTTGATAAAAATATGCATAAAAATTTATATATATATATATATATATATATATTTCAAAACCTATAATTAATTTTACAGAATAGGGTAAAATAATAATATCAATAGTTAAAGATATTTTTTTCAATGTTTACGTGAATTGATAAATATTTTGTTAATATTTAAATTTATTTTTCAATTATTTTATGGTTAATTGTAATAACTATAATATTGGATAATTTTTAAAACAGTATATGAGAAACTAGAAAATTTAATCATTTTTTTAATTCATACATTTAAATAAAAGTAATAAAATAATAATATTGATATATAGACACACAAACCCATATATATTTTAATAAAATATATAATATATAAATATTTTATATTATTATATATTATGTTATTATATATATAATGGTATTTATTAAATATTAAATGAATATATAAAAATATAATATAAGTGTAGGCTAAAGAAAATAAATTAACTGATTTTTTAAAAATATTCCATCCTATTGACCACTTTCATCATTAATTACATTTTTTCAAAAAATAAATAATTTTACTTGACTTATAAATCTAATTGATATTTTTTAGCATGTAATAGTTTATATTAGAATTACATGGATACTGTAGTTGCCATAAATTGGCAGTAATTTTAAACTCTATTGATTAATTATAGGCTTTGAGAATGAGTTTGATGAGCTATTTTATTATATTTTTTATTATCATAAAAATCTGAATAATATTTGATTTATAAACTCCACCAATGGTATATTGTTTTTATTGGGACCTAATATCCAATTAGTTATAGATCATTTTTTATTATCATCTTATTATTCCCTCCCCCTTCCAATAGTCAGTATGAATTGTATATATTGAGTATTGAATCTAAAAATTGAGATCGTATGGTTATACGTTGATTAGTGGTGGTAAATTAGAAATTTGGGATATGTATACCAACTTTATGAAGTATATTTTTCTAAACCATAATTGATATATAATTTTTGTGATGTTCAAAATAATAGAAGCATTGAGATATGGAATTTCCAAAATGAAACGTGCTCTATGCATTGCCTATTGATCCCACATTTATTTTATATTTTGTAACATTTTGGCACTACAAAATCTCTCTCTTGTACATTGTGGTGATGGTTCTCCCCCCGGTGGTTGTGACCAGAAAACTCGTTTGGATCTATTCTAAACATAATTTGATCATAGGTTTTCATCTAGTCATTTATCACATAATAGTGCCCTGGTCTAGCTTCCAATGTCACATCCTAATCAATTTCCTATTCCTTATTCCCCATTCAATGAACTATGATACTTCTATGGTACATTGTTCTAATTCCATATCCATCCCATACTACCTCATATTGTTCTACTCCACTAGATCCCTCCACCTCCCTTATCTACTAAAGGACCCGATATCATCAAGGGAAGTATTTTGTTTCCTTTATCTATGGTGATTTATATAATGTTATGTATTATACATCTAGGTACCTCATTGTAAAATATAGGCCTCATAAGCTATTTTACATGGTGCGTTCTCTATTCATTGACCCGTGTAACCATTCCTTTCATATAGTTTTTTCAATTACCAACAATAAATAATTCTATGTACACCTCTCACCGGAAGGTTTTTTGTAATCCTACTCTTGGGAAGGGAATTCATACAAAAGATTATTATTGTTTCCCTATCATTGTTTAATGGAGATTCAAAACAAATGAGACTCTACTTTTTGGTGGTTTTTATTTTTTTTCTATACATTTAACATCCCAGGTAAATGAAGAAATATGAAATTTTCATATTTATTAATATTTTTGAATTAAATAATAATTTTATGTTATAGAGGATTGCTATGTTCGATGGTGTACCTGATACACAACAACGAGTTTCTTTGAAATTTTACGTTCCACACTAATAATATAATAAATTTTTTAAATGGTAGTTAACTCCTTGCCTTTGTATTGGAAGGAATGAATAGAACTAACTAAAATATGATTATACATATTTTTAAATGTTTTTACATTTATCCAATAAATATAATAGGCTTATAATAATAAAGAATCTGATTTAAAGCATAAATACTAAAATATTCATCAAAAGGTCGATTTACCGCCTTTTGATGGAGAAGCCTCATTAAATACAATTTTGTTCACTTTTATATGTTTTATATGAAAAAATAAAATTATTATTTAGAGTTGGGATATCAAAATCTACATTAGATCAAATTTTGTTATTTTTTCTAATAAAATTCATATTTAATGAATAGGGAAAAATTACTCTATTATAATTTAAAACCGCTTGTTAATCTAATTTATTTATAAGGTTATATTGTATCTTTAATTTTTTTAGTGTAATTAGATTATGTTTTTACTATTAATCCAATTACATTCATTGTAAGTAATTCTACTATGAAATTGGACATAAATAAGTGTCAATCTTTTGATAATTAATATTCTTAAAAAACACGCCATTTTCTTTGACAGCGGGAATTAATTTTAAATTAATTTCCGCCACTTATGTGTTTTTAATTTGGAAAAATAGATTCTATATTTAGAATCTATATGTCCAAATTTGTAAATAGGTATATTTTATTGATAGACATTATGAATATATATTTCAGTAAAAATATTATTTACCCTAGTTAAAGGTTAAATCTAGTAAATAAGGGTAAAACAATTTTATTATAATAATTTAAAACTAACCTTAATTTTGTCCAAATATTATTATATTGTACATATCTAACCATGGGAATCATTGTGTAGATTTTTGGACCCCATGGAGCCACTTGAGGGTGATAATGACACTTTATTTTAATTAACTAAAAGTATAGGCAAAAATGTCATAGACAAATATCATTCAGTAAATTAATTTTTTTATGAGTTTATAAAAGTTATATTTTCAAATATAAATATTAATTGGAAATATAAAAAAATTTCCAAAATTATGGTATTTGTTTTATAATTTATATACATTAAATAAAATAAATTATTTATGACATAATAATAATACAGTATTTACCTCGTTAATAATTTATTTAAATAAATAAGATTAAAATGATTAAAATAATAACCAAAACCTATCTAATTATTATTGTATGATTTTATTTCGACAATGAGTCATCCTATAATATACTGTAATGATTTTTGGACCTTTTGAAATGGAAAATATGTTTATTATAAAATAATTGTTTGAAACATTCCTCAAGAGCCCCTCCTCCCCCTTATAAAAGAACAACACTTCTAACCCATTCCTTACACATCTAAAGACACATGGCTCATCCAAACCCTGCCAAAATAATCTCTCAATATCCCTCTCCTCCGCCAAGAAGCCTTATCATAGGTAGAAGGCACTTCAATACTCTATTTTGCTTCAATCATAAGGGAGTTACCCGAATTAAAGATATCAGCTTCTCTTAAGTTCTTTTGTTTTATTTCACTACTCCAACCCCAAAAATATTTTAATTACATTATTTTATAAAAAAACAAGTATCCTATATATAATAGGATTTTCTTATGAGATGTATTCGAACTACACTTACCCACACCTCCGTCTATGGTGTAAAGAACAAACTATTTCTGTGGACGGTGAACTACTGCCTCACGAAACGTTGATTGCCCAAATATCTTCAATCGCCTCTCATGGTGGACATTATGATGACACTGCATTTATATATGATATATATTATTTTTATTTTTTTCAATGCTTTCGTATTTTTTATTTATAGAATACCTTTATGGTTTCTATACTGGGTAAATATGATAATCTCATTTAAGGATGTGTGGACTACCGCCCCCTCAAAGAGATATGCCTCATTCATGCCTTATGTGGAACGTATTAATGATGGATATAATGATATTATATAGGATATTATACTGTAATTATAATATTATTTTTTATCATTAATTTTTCATTCCATTACAATATGAATTAGAAATGGAAGTAGCGTTCATGCATACGTAGGGATTACCGACTCCATAGACGGTTCATTTCATTTGTTATCTTCAAATGTTATACACTATTATAAATAAATGTATTTACTGGATATATATGATATATATGATATATAAATCATGAATATAATTTTGTATATAATTAAATTTTTACCACAGAAACAATTTGTAATTATAAGACGTCCATTTTTTACTCAAGTAAAAAATATCGACAAAATGGCCATTATTAACATAAATGATTACATAATGTTTATAACATGATAATAATTTATATAATAGGAATAATAAACACAAAAAAGTTTCTAAAGAAAGTATAAATTAAATTTAGTTTATTATTCAAGATATTAAAGAATGAACGGGTCCAGCCGGGAACGAGGTAAGGCACTTCATCCCAATCTCCTTTCATTGAGGCATTTTTTGTTTTATACAAAACACTATTTTATAAACTGTATAAACACCATTGAATATTCATTCCATTGAAATGGAATATCTATCTTCAAAGCATTTTACTAAAGGAAAAAAATGAATGTCTATTTTAATGTAATCGGTGACAACGACCTTTCTACCGCCTCGAGTATTATTTTCTCTTTGGTTTCCTTAACAAGACGTAATGTTATTAAAAGGAAAATAAATAAAATATAATATTTTTGGTATTTTTTTATTGAAAATTGTTTTTATAATGAATTTTTTATGCCAATATATTTATGTGATACATTATCATTGAAATGTAGAAATTTTTTCTTTCTTTTATATTTGGTGTATGTGTTATGTTTTTATAATGGTACTTGGACATTTGACAAGTAGTAACGTGATAAACCAAATGAAAGGTGGTGCCGTGATAAAACAGGACAGGTGGTTATGTTATAACATACAATTAATTGGGTGTGGAAGTCGGCCGTATGGCTATTCCCTTTAGTGATATGTGTGGATGTTGACCGTATAGATATTCTATTTAAGAATGTTTATGTCCTAAGTTACCTTTATATGTTATGTGTTATTTATATTGGTTTTCTGGTAATCTTTTGGATACAAAAGTACTAGAAATGATCTTTAATTCAGTGAAGAGTATTTACTACACCATAAATGTGAATGTTATTATTTAGGATTAATTATACGTGGTTTAATTGTAGTTTTGAAAAACTAATAGTTTTCTTTCATAGTGTATCCCTTACTGAGATTTTTATTCTCATCCCATGTTTTTGAAATGTTTTTCAATGGATAGAAAGTGAAATAGGGTCAAGGATGGGATCATGGAAATTTCATGATTTGTATAACATATAACTTGACATGAATTTTTTCAATGAGTTTTAATTTTGTGAAAAAATGGATATTGAGTAGAAGTGTCTAATTTGTATCATTTGAGATGTAATGTATATGTTATGTCCAAACAATATAATACTATAAACCTAAAAATACCATCAATATGAATTATTCATTTAATTCAAGATTATGTAATGTTGTAAGACTGAGTCCTTATACTACACCTCCCTCTACCATTTCATAATTGGTCTATTTTAAAGGGTATTGGTGACACTTGTAGGCATTTTATATGATCTAACAACACATTGCAGAGGATGTGAAACACCATGGTTTCATGTAATTTTTTTTCAGGATGGATCATTCAAACAGTCAACCTTATCATATCATGATTCAGTCTAGTTCTATGATATAATTTTCAAAATGAATACTCTTCTGTCATCATGTTAGTCATTTACATTCTTATTCCCTCCATGTCAACTCTATTTTGACATAACCAAGGTAGAACATAAACAATTAGTCATATTGAAATCCTATGAAACCTACCTACACCTAGTACTGAATCCACTAACTTATATACCACCTCTATTATAGTCATATATAATTATAGATTCCTTAATCATGATGGATTGTTAACAAAAAGAAACAACTCACGTTGATTCATGTTCCAAGTACCTCAATTGGCCATCAATGGTTTTGTTGAGACCCAACATTCAGGTGTTCAAGGAAGATCTATAAATGATTATTTTCTTTCTAATGAAGTATTATCTTCCAAACTCACCTTATACATGGTTCCCTTCTCCATCATTAGATCATCCATGTACACCCATGGCGACCGAACCCTCCTAATTTTATATGTCGACAATGCCCAATTTAATAATGTTATTTCTTACTCAATCATGCATTTAGTTTCATGTCTTGATACCACATTTAATTTAATTCTTATGAAGTGATTATGGGGTTGACTAACTTGAACCTATCCTTATATCTTTATATAACCTTATATATAATTCCATATTACTCTATCACTCTCTCTCTATCTCTCTTTCTATGTCCATACCCTCAAACAACCTACCTTATTTTCTACTAACTATATTGAAGATATTTGTTGGCTTGATGAGAAACATTAGCCACTCCCCTACCTAGCATAGTTTTTTTTAAAACCATTAGTCTCTTCCAAAGGATGTATTAGAGTACACACTAGATATTATGAGAAATATCTCTTAGATGGTATGTCACTATCATCTAAAAATATGGATAAACTTTCCTTAAATAAAATCACCCCATACAAATTATATCATATATATTCAAATGAAAATTAATGGGTTATATATTCCTCTATAAAATTTGAATATGTCTTAAAAAATAAGTCATGGTCCCTGTATAGGAAATTTAGGTGCCCAAGAGAAACTAAGAATCATCAAATATATGTCTACTATATATCAGGTTAAGAATATATTTAGTTATAGTCTATTTAATGATCTTATTGGGATATATTGTAGAAAAAAAATCATTTCTTATTTTATCATCTCAACACGTCATTTAATTAATATTATAAAACCATAAAGTTATATGAAATTCATCACAATTGATTATTCCAATGGTGAAGAAATTGATTGGTTGGTATTGTAGGATGATCGTTATATTTTAAACCTAGAAACTCTCTACTGGTTCATTACAAGTGGGGTATTCAATAGAATACAATAATATCCATATAAAATAAGTTTTTCTATAATTATAGAAGTTCTATTTCTATTTTTATAACATCATCAACTTGAATAGTATTTTTTTAAATGATGTTTTCCATATATAATGATACATGATTAAAAAATATAAATGAAACCATAGGATACTGATCCAACTTGATTTATGTTTATATAAAATTAATTATATTTTATTCTCTCCATATGTTATGGTCACTCAAAACATTTTCATCTTATAGGTATAATATATTCCATCTAGTAAAGCCGATAACATTACTCAAAATTTAATTTATCACTTGGATAAAAAATTTGAAACATAATCCCATATGAAGAGTGAATTGTTTCTTTAAAATAAATATATAAGTATGTATTATTAATCACAATTTATTTTCATTCATAAAATCATAACACAAATATCATGAGGAAATATTATAGAGAAACTTTGAATGTCATAGTATCCATGACATATATAATGTTTTAGGATTATTAAAAACACTTTTTTATATCTTCATAACATTACAAGATATATTAACTCCTCCCATTCATACAGCATTTTGATTTTTCATTAGTATGTAATAGAAATATGTAATATGTATAAATTATTCCCCACTGTTTTAGTGTAATGTTTTATTGAAGAAAATGTGGCATAAAGAAAACATATAAGAAATTTTCAAAAACATAATAGAATAACAAAATTAAATCAATGAGTTTTGAGTTCAATTATAAAAACATATTCAACATATCAAAGAAAAATTTATTCTTTATTATAAATTTTTTTAATTAACTTATATATTTTCTATAATTTGACTTTGGTTTTCTTTTAATATTATACTATTGAATAAAATATCGCCACGTTTTACACCTGTAACTCAATATACAATCTCTTATTGCAATGTTCAAAATATTTTTCATGGTGATGGATTTGAGATCATCAATAGATCTTGTGAAATGTAAAGAATCAATATTGTTGCTATTGGTATACTTATATATTTACATTTATTCTAACTTTTATCCATGAATCTATTTTAGATATGTTCTTTATGAAAATATTTGTATAACCCATCCATATAGTAATACTTTTTTTTGTTATTGAGATTCACAATGGTTTTTATTTTAAATCATTAAACGGTAAATATTTCTTAATAATAAATATAAAAAAATCAAAATATTATACCGTTTGATTACATTTATTTTTCCGTAACATATATGGTATGTGTTTTTATTTTTGTAAATTCTTACACAATTATTGCAAACCACTATATTAAATCATTGAATTAATCTATTCTAATAAATATAATTTTTGATAATATAATTGGGGAATAATATTTTGAGTCATATGAAACATATATTAATATTTTCTTTTTAACTCATAATGTTTTTTCTTCTTGTCATTATATGAAATAAGATTGAGATACATCAATAGTATATACATCATCATTGGAATGAGCTTGTTTTGGTGGCATTACATAAAATAATTATTCTCAACCATGAATAGGCTCTTATTCCTTAGAAATAATATAAAACTAATATTGATATTGAAATAATGGAGTCTTTTAAGAATAAATTGATGTTTTCATAATATAAAAAATAATAATTTATTTTTGAATATAATTGTACCTTTTAAACCCTTATCTACCGATAAACCATTATCATATGACCTCTATAGAAGTACATTCTAAAGTAGTTTCCATTAGAAGCAATCATAAGAACTATAATGGTATCTCCTGAATGAAAAACTAATATATTAAATAGAAACAATCTAGAAATATATATAGAGATATTTGATTAGTAGAGAGATATTTTTTTATCCAATAAATATTTATATATAGGATAGGGGTGATGTTTCAATATTCAATAAAATCAAATAAATGAAAATGAAAATTCAAAGCCTAATTGATATAGTTTGGTCTATAATAGATGATGATGTAATGATTTAGAGAAATATTTATTTTTTTGAGCTCTAAAAGAGTTATAATATTTGTTAGAAATTAATTTCATTGAATAACATTATTCTAGTTTATCTTTATATTTTTTAATCAATATTTTATAAGGTAATATCCATATAATTTAAAAAAATAATACAAATATTTTAAAGATTGTAGAATAATTTATTTTCAAATGAAAATATACATTCTTATAAAAATATGGTGATTATAGAATACATGGATACATAAGAAAATATGAAAGAAAATATATTTTTACAATGAAATATCATATGAACACAATTCTTATGAAACATATGAAATTAAAAAAATCTTTCACCGGTAATTTTTTTACAATACACAAGGAAAAATAAATTTGAGAAAAACATATAAAATATCATATAGAGAAAAAGATTCATTAATTTGTGAAAGGTGTTTTTCAATAAAATAAAAATGTTATCACATTAAATAGATAAATGATCATGTTATAATTATCAATCCATGAATTTGGTTAATATATTTAAATCTTTCAACATTGAGGGGTTTTCTAGAAATTTCATTTTATTGTAATTTTATTATAATAAATTTTATAATAATATCTCTTTCTTTTGTCTGATCCTAGTGGAATTTATTTATTATCTATATTTTAATCTTTTTAGTGAGGTGATGATATTTTCACTAACTATATGAAAACTATATGATAACAAAAAATTATGGTTTTACTAAAACTCATTCCAAAACCAGTGAGTGTTCATTTAATCCACAATACCTAAGCATAATAACTTCCAACGTTAATTTATAAATTTTATTTTTGTAAAGTGTTATCGAGTGCCATTACCTACATGAACAATAATAAATATCTTATCCTAATAACTTATTAGTTCATCGAATACTTTTCCTTTCTATTTAATATCCAATAAAGGTATAATATAAAAATAATTTATCAAAAATAATTTATAGATGAAAATAGTTGGATGTTTTATTTTTTCTATGAAACAATATATATGTTGATAGATAAATATTAGTAGTAAAAGAAATAGTTATTGAATAAATATCCAAGTTAATGGATTATATTTCATTTATAGAAGAATAAAAACATTCAGGCTACCAAGAGGTAACTAAAAAACTCATATCTAAACTATCCTTTAATTGAACCAAACATCAATGGTAATGATCTTATTTCTATAGATTATCAACATTTATTTTGGTTTCCAAATTTTAAGATACACTATATAACATTCAAAAATAGATATTTTATTTATATTATATAATTTTTAAATATCAGATGTAATATATAATTTATAAATATGGGCCATGGATGAATATCTACATTTCCCATACTAGATTTCTTATCTAATATGTTTCGACCTCACCCCCCCCCCTAATGGGGGGAAAATGGGACCTATAACATTTAATTTTATAAATATAGAAGTGATTTTACCCCTTTCACAAATCTAAAATCAATACATCTCTTTACATGTATGCCATTTTGTAGAAGGTCCCTAGGATTGAAATTTGAATCTGAAAACTATCAATATCTACTTTAGAATGAATTGAGGCCATATATACACAAAATTATTTTAGGTTGGATCCTTTTTTGAATGATCTTCCACTGGTACACATTTTTTATGGATTAATCATTGCATTTTAGGGTATGAAATCTCAAATTATGGTCTAGTTACACTACTAAATGTTCTTTTTTGTTCAGTTCTCTAATGAAGATGATCTATCTATCATTTATTATAGTGCTAAATATATAGTTTATGGATTTTTTTCTCTAATGGCTCTATGATTTCCATATGTGACAGAACCCCATGAATCTATGAATCTGGTTAGCCTATTCATCATCACCTATACCCTTCCGAAAACAAGTTATACTATATATTCATCAAAGAATTTTTTTTATATTTTGACCATAGAGTATAATAAGGAAAACTTATGTCATCATATTTATCATCATATTTTAATTGAGGATGGTTCCATTAATTTTTTTGTGGAGTCCTTCTATATTGAATTAAAATAGGATATATGATCAAGAGATCCATTTTGAGTCCTGGTGTCATTTTCTATCTTATATGATATCTGGACATTTGATACAACATTTTCATCTATGCACTAATTGGAATTCATACTTCTCTTATTTTCAGATGATTTCCAATCATTTTAAAGATAGTAGAGATGATATAAATTTTAGAGATTCAACACTACAGAGGCAGGTGTTAGATATAAACAATACAAGGTTTGGAAACTATATGTCCAACAGTCATGTACCTCATAGGATTATTCCATTGGATGTTACCCACCACTCATTTTAATCCGATATCCTAGAAATTGTGAATTGTCTTATTTCTGAGTTATGTATGGAGTATACATCAAATGTATTTGGGTATTGGGTCGAGGGATCCAACGCCCATGCTTAACCACAACAGTTATGTTGAACCAAGTGTCTTATATGATCATTATTAATATTGTTCCTTCCATTCATGATATTAAGCCCTATGAATGCAGTTTTAACCTTAGATGGGATTTGTATGTCTCTATTACATATCATGTAATCCCATCTTGGAATAATTGTAGGAGTCTGGACCCCCGTATTCATGGAATTTCAAATATTATCATGGGATATTTTGTGAAGAATAATGTTACATAGTTCATGTTATATAATATATTTTAGTCATAAATGATTACTCTATGTGTACAGATAAATGAGAAAGGAATGAATGAAAGGGTAATAATCCTGGATTCAAACTAGTAGAACATGTGTGTCTTGTAACTTCATAGGATGAATCATTTTAAATAGAATCATTTAAGAATGAATATAAGAGATAAACTAATAAATTTTATACACTAAATTATAAGAATTAAAAGGACAATTGATTTTATATTAGGGATATCTAGTTAATAAGAGTAAGAAAACTAGAGTTTATATAGACTACTATAAGAAATCATGTTTATAGTCAATAGATCCAAACTAAATGATCTTATAATAACTAAAGGATGTATATACCTGGAAAGAACATATAGAAAAGAGGTTTATTTAATCTATGATCATATAGAAAATCAATATATACTGACATGTGATTAAATATGAGGGAAATATAATTTCACCCATAATAGAGAGGTTTCTATAATTCTGGATTCTAATGATCCCTAGACTGAGATGGTTTGATCATATATAGCCAGGGAATGGAAATCTATTGGTAGTAACATAGACATGGAAGATATAGGGGGAAATAAAGAATGTAAAATGAAAAATTATAACCCACTACAAAACATGGCTAAGTATCTGGAAATCTTAATCTGTAACTTGGTTGTGACCAATCGAAAAAATTGGATCTATTAATTAACTATATATGAGAGGGTGAGGATTAGTCTTTAACTATATTTTTCTTCAATGGGTTAATCAATAATAATGTTAATTTGGTGATGAAAGTCTATATGAAATAGAAACAATAATATTATATCAATTTTCAAGATTAAACTTTTATTCATTGTTTTAAGAAAGGGAATATCCTTCTGGAATATTTCCTCTAAAACCATGACAAAATTGTTGAATTATTTGAATCACTCATTAAATATTACCCTAATAAGTTGGTAATTTCCATTTATTGGAGTTTACACAAGTTACTGGGATCTAAAACAATATATGTATTCTGGAACAATCCTGTGATGTCTTGAAAATCCTAGCCATCTAGTTCTATTTACTTCCTTAGTGAGGGTACACACTTAACCTGTAAAATAATCTATATTGAAAATATAAATATTGGATTATATATAAAGCTATAAAATATCACATTTCTTGATGAATTGTCAGAAAGAATGTAAAAGGCTATGAAAAAAATAATCAAACTTGTATAAAACATTCAAAAAATGATAGATAAAATAAATTAATAAATATATGACATAATGAATAAATATATTTTTCTAATAATTATTATATTAAAAAATATATGAATTAAAAATAAAAATATTAACTTTAAGATATATTTTATGAATTCTAAAAAATTCATAAAAATATAATTGATTAAAATAAAAAATTGGTGGTTAAATCATTGTCTATTAAAGAATTTGGATCCTTATTAAACTAAAGTTCCAAATTTCCTAATGTTGAAGTTGAGAGAATCAATAAGGGTAGTAAGGAAATAATAAATATGATTTGTGATAAAAAAATACTCTTGATAGTAGGAACCATGAATGTGAGGTAAAATTATAAAATTGATGAATTTCTCAAGCAATGTCTCTATGGGGATATGTGGGGTAAAATATTTTAACACACAACCATAAAAGGAAGGTTACAATTTTAAATATCATATATTTTATTAAATAAATACATTAAGATTATCTACTAATAAATACCCATAATTAATATAATATAAACATACATGTGTGTGATAAAAGATAATTAGAACATGAATATAACTTAAGAAATTTATTCAAAATTAGTCAATATACTTTAATCAGTAATTGAGGAATATGATATTTTCAAAAAAATACACATAAGTATGTGGGATAATAAATAGTCCATCAAGTGAAATTATAACATATCAAAACCATATGACCTAAGATTTTTAAATATACATAATCATAGAAAATTATTTCATTAAACAATGATAATTACTATTTATTGCACATTAGAAGGAGTCCCATGTATGATTGGATTCACTCCACAGTCCCATAAACATTGTGTATAGAGTCTCATAATTGACATTATATAATGGAAAAATTTGATTCAATCCCAATTCTCATAATCATAATTTTATTAAAACCTAATCATAACATAAATAATTAATTCATAATTATTAAAATATCCTTAATCATGAATCATGGAATATGTTTTTCTCAGTCGAATGACATAACACATATGATTGTGGGATCATATATATTAAATCATGATCCACAATAATATATTATAAATAAGGGAAATAATTCTTTTACACATGCATAAGAATAAAAAGATCATTACTATGGTCATGGATCTCTACCAAGACTATCATATTATATCAGATTCACTCCCCATTCCTTTATTTCCATATTCATGTTTCCCCACTAAGACATTCACTGTAGAGAGAGTCCCTTATTATACCTGGTTTAATACATATTCAAATCCTTGTTATCCCATGAGATATCCATAATTATCAAATTAATTATAGAGAGATAATATTTTATAGCCATCCATAACATAATCCCATACTTATTTTTTTGATAAAATCATAACACATTAATCATATCATCCCATCACAACCCCTTAAAAGGAAATATGTTTTTTAAATATGTCATCATTTCAAGGTATCATATCGCAAGGATAGTAAATTTGGATCATAAATTCTTTGTTATAACATAATTAACATGTGTGAGAGAAATGGGTTTCATAAAATTATACTTAAATAAAAATAATCATAAGTAATATAGATAATGAAATTGTGTAGTGTCATACATACACACTATGGATGTTTTCAATTTTGATTGATATATCAAAAGATAGGTGAGTGCTAATTCACCTATATATAATCATTATTATATAATAAATATGATATATTTTCATTAAATAAATCTTTATTACAAGTAATGGATAGAAAAAATGAAAAAAATAATAAGACTTTAGGAGGGCTGGTTTTCTTAGATACACATGAGTGACATTATCATTTTAGAATGTTTGGGAATGATAGAAGGATAATAATTTACTATAATTATTAAAGAATTATATAGTCTAATATGTCATATTTAACCATTAAATTTATTAAAATATCCAAACATTAAATATATTAATTGAAAATGAATCATATCGTAATGTAGATGCACTTTTCCACATGCAAGAATGAGTAATACATTCACTTTCCATTTATTGGAAATGAAAAAGGATACTACTCATTAAATAAATAGAAATAAAAATTATTATATTGTAGATAATTATTTTTTTTATATTTTTACTAGTTAGGATAGAAGTTATTAAGGTAAATATGATGTAAATTGAAATAGATAAGTCAAAATGGTTACCTCAGCTTTGAAATTCATCCATCTGATTTATTCTTAAGGACCCTATGTATGATATATTTATGATTCCAGAAACTCTATTACATTAACAAGTATTTTTATATGTGTGCATTCATGGTTATGTTTAGAAATGTGGCTCAATTTGATTTGATTATATTGGGAGTGGAGGTGTCCTTTTATAGTTAAGAGTCAGACAGAAATGGAATCACATAAAATATTTAAATACAATAATTTTTTCATCTGATTTTGGGATTTATTGATGAGTATGAGTTTAAATAAATTAATTGAGTAAAATTTGAACATGTTTTGGTTGTATTTTAACCATTACTTCTTAGATTTAACACCTCGTATATATTTTTGATGACTACCATGATATTATGGTTTATAAATTATTAAGGGTAAATTATTTTGATATATAAGATAAATTGACAATGAATGGGTGATTGTTGATATTATAAAACATATCCATTAATATTTATAATTTTATGATGTTTTTAAATATAAATTATTTAATAATTTAAAATTTAAAATTTAATATTATATTCCACTAAAAAATGTTAAGGAATGTTCCACCCTCACCTTAAGATGTCAATATGGGGGATTCAAATTTTGATCAAATATGTAGACCAGAAAAATAATAGATTTTTTTCACTCGATAATTTCATGAGAGGGAGAAAATGTGTCAGGAATTTATTGTTAATAATTTGGAGAAACAACATCGACATCAATTTTGAATGGGTGTCAATTATAGGGGTATTTTCAAGTAATCCAAAGTGGTAGTTTAATGAGACCCTTCTATATTGATGATGATGTATTTTATTTGTTTCAATGATGTCTTTAAATTATTCCTTTTCATAATATTTTTAAATTAATGAGTATTAATTTATTTTTCCTATGGTTATTTTTTGAACAAATCCATATAAATTCACAAACTCATGATGGGGGTACAACTATAAGTAATAACTCTATAAATATATTTTCTACAAAACAAATATGAAACCAATGGTTAATCTATGATAAGAGGATAATTTTCATCAAAATTATTCAATATAATTGAAGTGTTTGATATTGGTAGATGGAGGATATATTCACGATGAACATTCTTTCATAAAGAACCCAATGTATCAAATTATTGTTGACTTATTCATCAAGATAAATATATGTTCCCAAATATAAGTATTATACAATATAATTGTTATGTATAGATTTTGTTTCCATCAAAATTGTAAATTTATGAATTGAAATATAATTTCAATATAGTCCTTCTATATAATTTTAGGAATCCCATACTATTAAAGAATTTGAATTATCATCCATACAATTTTATTATTTTTGACCAATATTAGAAAATAAATTTACTAGAATAACAATAATTATTTTAGCATTTATGATTTATGTATAATTCACTCAAAATAAATAATAATGTTGGATGATGTTAAAATCAATATAAGAAATGATAGTCATATTAAATGATAGATATGAAATAATAAAAAATAATTAAAAGATCAAATGATTGATCCTTTTGTTGAATAATTCAAATGGTATATAATGATTGTATATAAATGATTATAGACAACTAAAATCATATAAATATGTATTATGATTCTTAAATAATAGAATGAAAATCAATATTTTCCTTGACTTGCAGAATCTCTAATAGATAAACTTTCAAATATAATTAAGGTGAAACTGATTGATACTAGAAAAATCATATGAATCATGTATGTGGGGATTTTTTGTTACTATATGATGCATATTATTTATAGGGGGACAAGATAAAACCTGAAGGGTCTAATTCTAATTAATATATGTTCATTGACCAGAAAATATTGATAGGATTTGTATTCATGTGGAGTCAGAACAATTTGGAAAATTCTGATATGGAAATTTAAATTATAATAATCATATAAGGATGTTCTTGAGGAATGTTATGATATTTAGATGATTTAAATATTTTTATTTTTAGATTGGGATAATATTATATTAGATCAATCTAAGATATCATTGATGGAATTAAATAATGATGAATAAATACTTGGTATTAGTAGTAGTTTCTAACGAAACCATGTGTGTTCTCTATATTTATTGAATGGTTTTTTTGTGATATATAGGGAAAAATAATTTGAGGAATTGATATAATGATTGGGTGGAGGAGCTTAAAAAATTAAGAAGAGGGAGTTTTCATGTGACATTCATCATATTTATATCTAGGTTAATGTTTTTAGAAGATTACAATATATATTTATAATTATAATGATTTCATTGAATTTAGAAGACCCAAAAGAGTATAGCCATTCCAATGTTATTTATAAGATAATAGAACTGTGAAATTTTGATATGATATAGTTTAAGATTGTAAATTATATTAATTTATGTAGGAAAAGTCAAAGTGAAAATGAGTATAATTAAATTTTGTATGGTAGTTGAAGTTAATTCTAGGAAATTTTCATGGAGAAACCCTAAAGATTAGTAGTTCTATTATAACCATGTATATCATTACTAATAAAAAGAATGATGATAATTTTGGGAATTAGAAAAATCATGTCTGTAATATTGGGGTTTTGGAGTTAAGGATGAATCTTAATCTAATGTAAAGGATAATAACTAGAAATATCTAAACAATATATGAATATGGTGAAAAAACTAATAATCATAAATCCTAAACAACGGATGGAGTTAGTTTTCTACAATGTGTACAATTAATGTAAAAATAGTTTTGTAGAGGAAATTTTACATTATTTTCATTTCATGTGGTAGTATGTTTTTTGGGTTTTATATCAAATATACATACATCCAAACCAATATAAATGGTTCGATCAATTTAAGGGAATATAATGTTTAATTAGTATGTTACTTGTAAATGATGAACACTATTGATTCACCCCATATATCTCATAAAGAATGAATAATCCATTACAACTAACATTCATGAACAACATGGGGATAAAAATGAAAATAATAAGTCCATGAGGGGATCCATGGTGATTGTTTCTATGGAATGGGGTCTATAAAAATGTAGTTATTTTATAAGAGGTAATGAAATAATAGGGAAAAATATCCACATTACCAATTATTGTATTTATGTGAGACTCACTTTAAAGAGGAACTATTTATAGATTAAAAACATTCATGTTATCGAGTATATGTGATGTTGTTTACATTGTTGACTTCCTCATGTGATTGGTTACATACCATTATAGTATTAATTTTTCCATCATCCGTTATTAAATTTGTTTAGTTATTGAGTTTCATTCCATAATTTCATGTTTCTATATTCAAAGAACATCCATATTTTTTTCATAATTTTTTTATGGATATTTGAAGATAAATATTCTATTCCAAAAATTCCATATGAACATAAGATGTTAGATTCTAGGATAAGGCTGTGAGTTTTTTTATGAGAACCACTCGTGTGGAATATCCATTGGAAGGAAATTTTATTAATGTTTTATTATTTAACAATTATATTATATGTAAATCATTAATGAGTTTATACGGTAGACCCCTAAAAGAAGAAGGGTTTGTCCTAATAAAATAATATCCACATATAAAATGACGAGAAACATTATTTGTTAAATTTAGAAGAAATGATATAGATTTAAGAGTCACCTGAATGAATTAAGTGTGCTTTAGTGACCCACATATGAGTAATTTTAAACAACATAATATTTGATTGGAGTATTTCTATGAGCTCAACATATGAGTAATTTTACTCTTATAATATGTTTCATATGGGAGGTGATCTTGAGGGAGACACTTTTTGATAATATTGAACAATTGAATAATTAAATCCAATATCCTAGAGATAAATATATATAATGAAATGTGGATTTAATTATTTTATATGGAACCCTCAAATTTTATGTTTCATTATAATTTTAATCACCATTTTTTCTGATTATGAGAAAAAATAAATAAGAGAAGATTGATTTGTGATGTAAAGAAATGAGAAACATTGACGGTATGATTGTGTTATTCTCATGCATATGTGGTTTCTATTAAGGTTAAATATTTCATTGAATTATTATGAAGAGAATAACAACCTGACTTTTTATGGATTAATAAATACAAATAAAAATAGGGCTTTGATTTTTTTTACAGAGTCTTCATGTGAGATTAGGAGAAAACTTTAAAGTAAATATAGTTTAGAATGCATGAGATTTTATGAATATATATATCAAGAAATTTTATTTACCTCATATTGTAAAATATTATTTACACTATTTTGTTAATATATGTAAGAAGATGAATAAATGAGATAAATGTATATTCTCTCTATGCGAGTCAAAAAGTTTGGGAAGAAAGAAGAAATGAAAAAATGATCACCACATAAATATTCTTTTATTTGACGAAAATATTAATGTATAAGATATGATATAGAAATAGAATGTAATAGTATTGGATATTGAATAAGAGATTATAAACAGTTCCTACACTTATAACATATAATATAACATAGAATGAATGATAAAATCATAAAATCATAGACACGTATGTTCTATGTGTTGTTGTTGAGAGAGGAAGAGTTATAGAAGACATCATTGCATGTAATATTTTTAAGAACCTTATACATGATTAAAATCAGGTTGAATGGGAAGAAATATATTCATTAATGATAAAATAATAAAATATTCCCTACAGTTTTCTATGAGAATAAGAATAAGTGATCAATGAAACAATCATGATTGTTTTTATAAAGATGAATAAAAATTCATATGAATTTTTAAGAATAATATGAGAAGAGGTACCTTTATTCTATATATGTATAAGAATTGAATGAAGGAAATACTATCCCCTATGCATGGATTTAATAAATTGATAATAGACAATATTAAATTGGAGTAAGAATAATAATAATAATAATAAAAAGAAGAATAATAATAAGGGATACTTTCTCAATGTTTTGCAAGTAGAACAAGAAAAAAACAAATAATCACATGAAAAATTCATCAATTATTATATATTGGTAATATTCACTTTATATGTACTCACCATTTCATATTGTTTTAAATTTTAGGACAAAATAAGTTATGGTAAGCACAAAAATATGTTGGGGGAAATGTGATAAGAGTACAATAATAAATCGTACATATTTCACTCAATAGGTTTACAGAAGTGGGTTGACTGGTTGTGGAGGAATCCACATTATAATAATTAATAACATTCTCATTTTAATGGGTGGACCATAAAATTTGGTGCCACCCTTTGTGGGAAAATGTTTGGTTGTGATGATAAAAAAAGTTATCATGAGACAATTAGGGTTATCTTATTTTGATGATGTGAATATTTAAAAGATTTTGATAAAAATGTTAAATTGCAAAAAAAAACCCCAACACTGATTCAACCCCAATCTTGAGAATATCCCAAAAGTGATCCTCTATTGTATATTTGTTTTTATCATCCTTCATCTTTTAAGCATATATTCCTCTATTACTAAATAACTATTAAAAGTATTGTTTAATAAAAATGTAAATTTTATTCCATAATTAAAATTTTTTAATTTACAATTTATGTTAAAATATAACATATTTTTTTTCGAGAAATATTTTTTTAATATTATTTTAATGAAATGATTTTAATAAATTCATATTATGTAAATACATATATATTTAAATAATATATTAAATAAAATTTAATTTCATATTTTGAAACATTAAAATATGTCAGTTTTACATAATAAGTCCTTTAAATGTAATTTCATAAATTAAAAGTTATTTTATGAAAAAGTAAAAGAGAGAATTGTTTTTCAATTAATTTTATTTTGTTAGGAAAATTTATGATTTTTATGATATTATATTTATAATATTATTTATTTTAAATAAATTACTATTATAATCCTTTATTATTTTTAAATTTGATCTGAAATATAGAAGAAATAATTTATATAGTCATTATATTTACTATGAATACATATAAAATTATTTTTTTATATATTAATTAATACAATATTATAAGGGAAATAAATTGGACATTTATAATGAATATAACTATGAAATAATATAAAAATTTATTTTAATGGAGTAATAATTTTAATCTAAATGATATCAAAATTATATTTATTAGATGAATATTTTAAAATAATAATAATGGATTATGATATATTTTTTTGAATAATTTAATGTTAATAGTAATCTATGTAATCATTGAGATAATTAAATAATTATTCTAAATATATTTCATTCAATTATTTTAGTTAATGAAAATTTGTATAGTTATATATATACAAAAAATGGGATAGATAATAACAAGTTAACTAGCTCAACCATCCATGAAAGAAATCCAAACCATGCACAAGATCTATCTGACCCAGTCTTATAGTGGAATGGGGGTGGGATATGCAGGATATGACATGAGTTAGAGTAGTGGAGCCATGGTGCATGGAATGGTGGCGGAGGAGGCAGCCCAGGTCGGTGCCTATAGAGGATCAGGATCGAACCTCGTTACTCAAATATATCATGTCAATGGAATGGGTTATTATTTATAGAATCACAAAGACTTATGCAATATTTTATGGGATGTGGTTCTCATGTTATTGGTTACATTCCACATAAATTCTCTTTTATATAATGGTTATCTGAAATAAACATAAGATCTGTATGATCATTTCACAACTTCTTCTTCAGACTCTAGATCAATCTAATGAATCATTTGAAATTTTGATTTTCCTAACACACAAATTTCATTATAATTATCAATGATCTTATTGTACAATGTTTGATTCATCCTAAATTATTATTTTCATTCTTTTCATAGAACTACCATAAGATAATAAATCCAAATAACACATGAAATCTTTTGACTTATGTTATTCATATACATCGGTTTCATTTTTATTCCTTCAATATACATCTTTAATACCATGTTATTAAACTAATTAAAATAATATTATAAAACTGAATTGGTTTTATGCATACGATATGGAAAAATGGTTCTTTTTTGTGATTGGGAAGCTCCACGAAGTAGTTATGATAGTCCTTTATAAAACAAAATATTATATATATATATATATATTACAGCACTGTCAATTTTATTTAAATATGGATATTATAGAAATTTCATTTTATGATTTTCCTCTACATTGGTATCTTCTAGATAAATCAATTCAAATACACATATCTTCCAAAAAATTTTACTCATTTACCCACAGCCTAAGCTTGATCAATAAGCAAGGATAATATATAATTGTATTTTTGTATTTTTGATTAGATGTGAATGGATTTTGGATGTGGGTCATAAGATTTTTCTTTTTTGATGAATGTATTTTTAAATTTGATTGCATCAAATCCCCAAACACTTCCTTCGTATTATTTTATATGAATATATAATGAACAACCCTTTATATAAAGACCACCTTCTCGCTGAACTAGATGACCAAAACCTCTATTCTATTTTTCCTCAGTTCATCCACACCCTTATATACTTGGAAGGAAAAATATACTTCTAAATATCCACTATAATTCATTATAATCTCTCCAATGTCATAGGTTTTTGATGAATGATATTTGGTAAGGGTATTTGTTTTTTATATTATAGTATTATTTGATTAACCCCCTTTTTTATAAAATCAAGTTATTTCCATCAATTATTTATCAAACCCATCAATAAGGGTAATAAATTATATTCAAAACCCTCAATCTATAAATTACATTTTTTTGTTGAATTCAATAAAAATATTTCTTTTTATATTAAAAATATAATCCATGTTTATATTATGAATATATTTTTTAATGAATTTAGAAACATTAATTTAAGGGGGAATGGTTATTATTATATTATTATATATTCTTTTTATGATTTATTTCATTAATTGTAAATGTGTTTTTCAATTTATTATGAAATTATTTTATGCATAAAATGTTATTTAAAATTAATGAGTTTTATAAATATATATTATTATGTCCATGAACACTGTATGTTATTGAAATTCCATTTATATCAATAAATATATTTTTATTAAGTTTGATTTACAAATATTTTATAAAATATTCATCAAATCTATGAAAATATTCTAAAATCGTGGATTTATCATGACCCTTACGTAGTAATAAAATTTTTTGCCAAATATTTAGAGAAAATATAAAATAATACCTTCTTGAAAATAATTTATTTATGTATTCAATGGGTTTTAATTGATTATAAATAAGAAAAAAATCTTGAAAATAAAATTTCATAACATAAAAACCTGGAATGTGGGAATAAAATATGTTAATGAGGAATGGGTTTATCCCACTGCCTTTATGAAATTTTCACTTCATGGTGAGACTACTCATCATTAATTTCATATGGTATTTTAAGTATCATTTCATTATATAAATTTAATATTTTTAAAATGGATTTAATAGAGAAATATATCGCTTATTTCAATGGTATTTGATTTAAAAAATTAAATAGGTTTTCAAAATAAAATATCATCAATGGTATTTGAACATAATTTCGTATGTTTTTATCCAATAGAAATATATTTTAAAGGTTATTTAATCTATCAAATATTTTATAATTGATATAAATTTTTATAAAAAAATCAATTTAATTTATAAATTATTCTTTCCAATGATTTTAAAAATCGTCACTAAGAAATTATATTCTATCCATATGTTGCAAAATTATTTTCAAAGGATAATTAAATTATTAAAATTGTTTTTTCTTAATAGAAAATGAGAGTAAAAAAATTTGGTTTTATTTATATATGATGTAAATAATGAAATATTAAAAGAATCATTCCTAATACATCAAAAAAATAGGAAATGAACCTCCAGTATGTAGAGGGATATATATTTTTAAATTAATTTTATAAGAAAAAAACATGTGTTGGAAACAAAGATCATGCTATAGAGGGAATGAAAAACGTTTTTTTCCAGTTGGGAGTTAATTTAGACTCATATAGCCTCGAAATTTTTCAAAGGAGTCTTGTTCACCAAGGTATATTTTGAAGATCACTCACCACCAGACAATGAATATCTTTGGTGGTGCCTCTATGAGTCTGAGGAGCACCATGACTACGAGTGTCATCGACAGTACCTTCGCATGTTTGACAGAGTTTGACTGATCCCTACCACTTAACAGTGTCCTTTTTTCACCGTGGTGAGCCATGTGAATATTGTGAAACCCTTATTCTAATAAATAATTGGTTCAAACCCCCTCATTAACATTTTAACCCTAAAAAACATTTTTAGAGATCCCATTTATTGAAGAACCTATACATCATGATCATGATAAGAAATGGATCTCCCAAGGTACTAGAGAATTACAAGACACACATTACATTGTTCTTAATGGCCTTACTTATGGTAGGGCTTCCCTTCACAATGGCCTCCACCCTTCGTTAATGAATGGAAACCTTTGAGTTTCTTCAGGATCTGCGAATCATTAACCCTTCATAGATCACTCTGATAATAATGAGCCTATACCAAGTCCAAGACAAGCTCCTTGATATCCTTTCCTTCATGGTGTATCATTCCATCAAAAGTCACCATTACTCTAGGAAGCACCGTTACTTCATAAAGATCCTTTTTGTGAGCTCCATATCAGCATGAACGCCTTCCCCATGAGGCCCTCATGGTTTAACTAAAGTGATTTTACGGTTCCCTATGCATGGTTTCATGTTGTGATGCTCTACACAAATCGTCTTCTCATAGGGACACTAACAACAACTTATTCTTCTCATAAATACTCTATCATGTACCCAAAATTTTAAAAATCCTCCAACCTGTTGTACACCAGCATTTCTAGTGCATTTCCTTCCCCATGTGTGGGTCACTACCAGTCATGTATGTCCTAGGGGTGATGAGAGAGTCCTCACTGTCTGAGCAGCAAGAGCTTAAATTACCTAGCACCAACACCCTCAACACTTGATGTTAAACTTTAGTTTCAACAAGCATGGAATTTTCAAAAAGACCAAAATGAGGATAGAAAATATATCAATCTCACACACACTCTCCCTTTTGGCTATTTCTCCATGTGCTCCTCGGGTAGTCTCCACATAAGACCTAACACACACCTTAATACATTTCTCTATGTAAAACTAATATAGAATGAGATAATCCTCTCACAAAAAGAGATCATCCTCGTATATCCTGTCATCACCTACGAGAATCCCTCCAAGAGTAGGCCCCAATCTCAATATCCATCTTCTCAGGTCGTCTATAAGAGTAAGACTCACGTCAGCTCTCATGTCTGCATTTTTTTAGAATACAAATTTAGGTCTACTAATGAATCATGTTTCCCATGTCGAGCATAAATCATGTGGTATTAAATATTAATAGGGGTGACCAATCACTAGGACACTATAGAGCATAATCTTCATAGCCCTCTATACCGAACAAAATGGGTTTCTATCAATGTCTTCTAAACAGTGTATGTATACAGCCATAACATGGTTCAATCCCAACCAATGTTAAATATCAGTTCCCCCTTACATTGGTTGTATGCTCAATATTATCCATTAGTGGTGCTTTGATAAGCCTTCATGGGTTGCCTCAGTGAAAATTCACCAATGACCCCACAAAATTATATGGACTTTTATTCCCAGTTCACTGGGATATGTGGGAATTATCCTCAAGGATCAATATCAACACCTTCATCTTCATTTCAATTCAACCTTATACACCCCATTCACATAATTCTAAAATCCATCATCTTCAATGATTCTTACATGTGCCACTAGATAAAAGTGGGATCATTCCATTAATTTGAATGGAGAACAATGAAAAATCAACATTCCTCCCATAGATACTTCTTGTAGAACCCAGGTAGTAAGCCATGTGTAAGATCAAAATCACCCCTCGAACTATATGGGTGTTAATCCCTGTCTTCTATATAACATATTTTTTATGCCTCATGAGGTTCATTACCAAAAAATGGTAAACTTTTGCACCCCATCATTGGGGTCGACCATTCGTGATCAGTCCTCATTGATTTATATATCATCCTTCATAGTGTGAATCCTTCCATTTTCGTGACACAGAATCCTAGTTCCATCCACAATGGGCATTTTGATCCATCCACCCAGTAATACTTCCAGGTGCTCTCTCAAAAGAATGTACCCATTTGATTCACCATGATATGTGTTCAGATTAATCTGATCCATTATTAAAAGATATTAAACTCATAGAATACACCATTTTAGTCATAGGAGTCTTGGGAAAACCTCGTAGACATGACTTTGGTATATGAAGTTACCAAAATATCGAGTTGGGATTCCTCTGGCTTCTGTTCCTTTAAGAATACCTTTGATAAGATAGAAATGAGGTGTACTAATTTCACAACATCTAAAAATTATATTGAAGCCTAATGTTTCTACTCTCCTAGCCAAAGGATGATTCCATGACATGACCCATTAGAATTTCCTAGAACAAACAACATAATTAACAATAATTCACATAGAGATGACATCGTGAATGAGTTTCATGAAAAATATCATAATCTGTATGGGATACCCCGACTAGGCAGAAAAATCCCTGGAGGATACCAATACATGAGATACCGACATCATATTATTTTATTTCTATTAATGAGTAAACATCCTTGAATATGTGAATAATGTCTTTCTCCATGGGAATTCAGTTACATGGTATAATTCCCCATCAATGGGAATTGACATAAAAAACCAAGAAGTGTGACCCTACTAAAATCCTCAAAAACAAAAATTATGATCCCGATGTGAGGTGGTTCTCCTTACACCATGGGTATTAGTACTGTTCGAGACGTCAATAGTTGTGCGTGCCACCAGATATTGTTTTTTGGTTGTTGGACATGGTAAGAAAATCGTGGGCCTGACATGGTACTCATTTGATTTATAGTCAGTAAATTGTTGGGATTTTGAGTATGTGGAATTGTTTGCGTGGATCTCTCTATGTATCCTTGGAAGAATAGATAGCATTAGAGAATCAGAAATTTCTTTCCAACTATCTATTTTGATTGGTGAATCTCTCTGCTTTGGAGGACCCATGCTACTGGACACTATTCACCCCCTCTAACAAGTGTAGTGGTAGGAGAAACATTAATTTAGAAATCCCACATACTATAAAATTCTCCACAACATCATCCACTACCATGACTACTGAGGAACCATGCCATGTATCACCCTAATGAATTTTTTATAGGATGGTGATTGAATTAATCATTCATTTGTACAAACATAAGAGGTAATTCCCAAAAGTGATATAGTCCGCTAGGACTTGAATGTTTTTGTGACTCACTATCACCAACACCCCAAAAGGCAACACAGAGAGCCACTACAACCCATAACAATGTTCAAATATTTTAGAAGCATCTCACCATAATGCTCATAATACTCAAATCCCTAGGAAAATGAGGTGAGGGACATCAAAGTCATCATGACTACGACTACCACCTAAGATCATCCAAGTAAGGCTCCCATCAAGACACACCAGCACAATAAACTACTAGTCCCTCTGGGAGAATAATAGGTGGGTTATGCTCCTGCCCTGTTAGACCCAGTTTACCTAACTAGATGAAAACATTAGCTAATGGATCTAGAAGATACCCATCACAAGGTGTCATATTCTATATCTAGAGTGGCCCATTTCACCATCGACACATTCTATTAGGTCCCCACCACTGTATAGAAGATATTCACCATCACCCGGTCATAATTGGGACCTCAAACACCCCATGTGCGAGCCAGTTAGATCTTTTGATCACTTTGGCATCCAACAACCATCGTCTGCTAACCTGTGATGATGATATCTAGATTGGAAGTCCTCCCCGAACCATCACTAGTTAGACCGGTGGTCCTCCCTACTCGAGAAACCATCATTCATGTACTCACCTTGTTATTTATATTAGTTCAAGCATAGTCCCTCCCCATCTAATTTACATTTAGCATGTAGGTCCTCCTTATGCCTATGATTTATGAAATAAAGGGCTTTATATCTCTAATCATCAATTTGATGATCTTCCTCACGTTCCCCCTCGCTCATGTTTAGTCCCTCCATATGGAATCATTATCCAGAGTTAAGGCCCTCCTCACTCTGTCATCCATCAATATGGAGGTCCTCGCCATATTTTAATTAGCTCCAATGGAGGACATCCCTACCCATCCAACCATCTATGTAGAGGGCCTTCCTACTTCATTGATGACCTATACGAATTTCTTCCTTACAGTTCAACCAGTATGAAGGACCTCCTTGTGCTACCACTTCCATCTAGCGTAGAGTTATCTGTGCTCCAGCACTCCCAACAGAGGAGGTCCTCCCTGCACATCCATTGACTAGTACATAGGTCCTCCCCATATCCCTTTGTAAATTTTCTTAATCTCTCCTCGCACCACAGCTTACCCCTAAGGAGGTCCACCCCGCTCCGACATTAACAGATACTGAGGTCCTCCCCTTATCTATTCCATCTCAATTGTGAGTCCCCCTCCCCACTCCAGCACCAACCCATATGAATGTACTCCTCATGCCAGACATCTTCCATTCCCCGAAGAGTATTCCATAGGAAGAAGGGTGAACTATCGCCATTGAGGGAAGAACTTTGAGTAATGTCAGATCATTGCCAACCCAATTATAATTTCATATTTTGATGCGGAATATGACTCAATGTTGGAACGTTCATTCCAACCTCTACATCAGAGTATGAGTAGGAAACCGGTATGTGATCATCATCCTTCCAGAATGTGAAATGATCCAGAACCACAAAAACCCTTCACATGTACATGAAAGAGGAGGATAATTTGAATTTGTTCTAGGTTCTTTCCATGAAGTATTATATGTTTTAAATAGGCTCATTTTCTAAATCGTCACAAGATCAATATGTGAAATTATGGGGATTTTTAGATGAATAGAACCATCTAGATAGACTTCCAATAGTTTCTTATCTCTCACATGAAGTTGTCTTTATCACCCCGTCTTATAGGGACATGATGATGTAGTCGGTACCTCCACTGACAGATGACCTAGTATGCAACGGCTTGTCAACTTGTATGACTTTCTCTCCACCAGCTTTTCCACCACTAAAAAAATATACATAAGTTCCATTGTCAGTTAATCATCCACCCCCAGTATAAGAATCGGGTAATCAAGAGCGACATCCCACCAATAAATGATCATGTTTTGGTCCACCCTTATGGTAGAAAAGTTTTCTCCCATGTCTTGGATGATTACTACTCCCAATTTTGGCATCCCAAAGTCACTCAAATAGGACAAGGTAATGTGCTTCCTCTAAACAAACTGAGTGATTCATTTTCACCTCCACAATCATCAGTTTTCCTATTTAAACAGTCTAGATAATTATGAAAACATTAGAAAATATTTTCATGTGGTTGTGTTACCAACGCTTCCTTGGGATCAGCACCCTACAATGCTGAGTAGTCACCAGATAGTCTATCAATGATGTTTTCAATGATTCACTATTCAGCATATATTTATTCAGGAGTCATACCCACATTGATAGTTCAATCGATGGGTGGGGAATTCTACTCTTCACATTAGTCCTATCCTACACCAACCCGAAATGGTATGTGATATTGAGGACATGTTTCTAGGTATAGTCTTGTTGAAGATGGCTGACCCTAATCTGCTCTAGGATAATGATTCCAAGGTAGGTCTTGATAAAGAATACTTTCCTTATTTGGTAGCATAGTACCTTGTGGAAACACACACAGATGGGAATTATCACTCACCAGAAAATCCAATTTACTGTCTTTGTAGAGGCCTCCCAAATTCATTATATTCCGGTCAAGACCCTAATAATGGCAAAAGAAAAAATTGGGATCGTTAATCCCTCTGATAAATCTGGATCAATGTAGAAGATTGGGGATGGTCTTGAAAGGTCCGTGTTGCTTTAACATCTTATAGAACAAAAAGTTGTAATTGGAGAGATCTATAAAAATAATCCTTTAGAACAGATCCTAGACTATGACGATCCTCTGTACGATTTTATCTATCCCGCACTGGATAAGTAGAAGAAGTTACAAGTTCATATCAGAATGTTGCCTCCCGTTGATCTCCAAAACCCTATATATCATGAATTGGTAAAGGTCAATGCTTTTAAAAAATTACCATGGTATGCCTCACTAAGTCTGCCCGATATGTACATGAATATTACTCGAGACATGTATCTACATGTCACTCATTAAACATCTCTTTATGTTTTTCTTTAGGTTGTTCCTCCAATAGTCCTTTAGGTCATTCCACTATCCACACTATGAACCCTTAATAATTTCTATCATGTTGAAGAGATTGTTAATGAATTGGTGGTTAGGAGTCAAATAGAAGAAAAAAATCTCCTTTTGGGAGATCCAATGTCTTCTCTAATCACTCTTCTTTAGGATCTTGAGACATGATAAGTAGTTATACCACGTGATAAAATGAAATACCATGCAAGGGATGATGTTATATCAGCATCCTCGGTTTTATTGAATCCAAAATTCTCCCCCTCCTATGGGATGGGTGACCCACTTCAGCTCTTTTCCACCTTCTTTCAATGTGTGGACCCATGATATAAAATCTAGGATAGCAAGAAGCCACCAAGATCATAAAATTGATGAAAACATTGTAAGGACCTAAATTCATCTATTAATGTGATTTACCCAATGGGTCCATAGCCTTTTGGGAATATCTCTGCAGGATGTTTTCTCTATCAGTTTAGCTCCAACACTTGGATGAAATTTATTATTAACCTCTCCAAGTACAAAAAACTGCATGATGAGAGGTTTGTGGACATTTTCACAAGGTTTATGGGTACTATGTTTTCACTCGACATGCTAATAACTCATGAAAAACATTCAAAGATGTGTTTGGGGGAATTTAAAGACATTATTGACTCGATCACATGTACCTCAAGACGGTCTAGGTGGATTATTGTCTTTTTATTACAAGGATCAGTGCCTAGAGGTGGCCTTGCAGGATGCTAAATAGTTATGCCTATTTCTTCCCACATATCCTACATGAAAACCCTCCATGAATGAGATTGTATCTATTATATAGGTAGAGGACCCCATTCCACTAGAATTGTTACCTCTAGAACCTAATCCATCGCTTCATGGAGTTCAACAGCCTCAGTCCCAACCTCTGGCTTAGCAGCTCTGGCCACCGAATATGCAGGCTCCAGCACATCATGAACCACATCTTATGTTAGAATATTAGGCTCAAGCCCCCCATTAGGGTCCAACCCCTCATCATGGACATGCTACTGGATTCCCTTTCCTTGATAAGAGAAACCACACCATCTCTTTCAATGAAGCTTATGTCCAAAGTTATTTCAGATGTGCAATGGATAATCAAATCACGAATTTTCTAGAATTTACATGTCCCTAGGAGGTTGATCTCACTGATCACCATGATTACATATTATATAATAGATTTATTTGGAACACCATCAACAAGTTCTATATGTTTAAGGATTGTCACTATGACCATGTTTCTAGGAATGTGGTCAAATTTTCTCCTACCCTAACCCTGGTGGTCTGCATCTCTACAAAACATAATGACGATTAAGAAGATGAATGGAAGTATGTATCCAACCACATGTCCTAGATGTATAATGACTGGTTGGATCATAGGGTAGTTTCTCATTCCCATTGAATCAGTCATTCCCATTCGATTCAACCTCTTCCCCTCGATGTTGTCACACCGCTTCTGGTTATAGGCTTTGCATCCACATCCCATCATTCCACCTCTCAATATATATGTTTCTAATTGAAAAAGGGAATAAAATTCCCCCACCAACAATGAATCCATCTTGCACTCATAGAAACATCATTCCCACATAGATTGGTGTTTCCCCCATAATTACCCCAACATTGGTGGATTCATCATATTATGATTAAGAGTATGTATACGTTAATGCGTTCAAATTGGCGGTCCCTTACATGGTTCCCATTGATTTCGAGAATCATGAAGGTAAACATAATCTTCGTGGTTGATTCAACCAACGACATGGTCAAGGATATATGAGTAGTCAAAATTTATAAGGCAGAATTTCTATTCAAGCCTTAAACTCAACTGTGACCAAGTTATATTTTCAGTGATGAACTCATTTTGAAAAGTACTATCAACGTTTCTCATTACATTCCCTACCATAATCTTTTATGTCACTCGATCAAGAAGGGTTGTCATGACTATGTCATGATCACCTGCAACCAGCAGGGGCCAGACCTCAATCATCTGACAACCATCCTTTAAGAATTTTTCATAATTAATCTAATAAGAAATGGGATATCCCTAGTTCCAGACTGAACCCATTGGTTTGACCAAAAACACTCATCATACCTCCTACCACAATATGACATCCAACATAATAAATTTGTGCTTAGAGTAGAGGAATGACATGTTGATGTACCTTACAAACATTCCCATAAATATATCGATCCTCAAGGCCCTACTCCTATCATATGATATGAGTGAAACTCTCTCATCATCTTGGAGAACCACCCTCTAGATTGAGAAAGATATAGAAGCTATATAGGCCTCCCATTCTGAGGAAGATGAGTGAACAAAATTCCATGCCATTATCTTGTTCTTTTGGGAAGATGATGACCCTAATATATAGGGGCACATCCGACCACTATAAACCTCTAGATAGTTCAATTTCATGGAATTTCACTTATTTATTTGTTAAACATGTTCATGGATTAGTTTCATCTTTACATGAATGCTCCAAAAGCTTTTATTGAATAAACCAGATTTGATCCCCTCTGACATTAAGATTCAATGTAATGATAAGACAGAGAAAATTCCACATAAAAATATATGCCTATAGGACAAGTTCAGTCACATTATTTCAAGAAATGACTTCATCTTTGTCTCATAGGTTACTAATTACAATTGGTAGATTGGTGGGTTCTGGCACCACCAGCATGTAGTAGTTCCCTCCTCATATCATCAATGCCTCAAGTCCTCTTACAATGGTTGGGTGTGCATGCTCCATGATTATGTGTATCTCATTGCCTCTTTTGAATTCTACTACTTCGATGATGTTTATTATAAGAGAAATTAGAAAAATAGGTTTAAGCTATTGAGATTTATCTCACTTTCGTTTTGTCCTACCCACGGACAGACTTGGACGATTCTTTCATCCTACTGATTCATATATTGGAGGTCATGATCCCAAACATGGGAGACTATTTTTTGACCTCTCGAAGGAGTGGGAAACACTTTCTTTTGTATAAGGAACACTGGAAGATAAACTTCTACACCTACATGAATCTGGATTTAGTGATTACATAGCCCCTTACCCCTATATGGTATTGAAATGATCGCACCATGGATACAATAACACATTATACAATCTTGTTTCGCCAATATGGGCGAATTCAACATAGAAATAACCTACCAAATATTTTATATCATCAATCATGGTCCACTTGGTCAACGTTATAATGGAATTGGATCAGTAGATTTAGTTCCCATTATTTCAATAGTGCAGGATACCCCAGGTAGACAAACAGAGATAATAATTTAATAAATTTTTATATTTAATTCAATTATTTAATCCCTAAAAATTGAACTAGTTGAGTTAATTACATCAATTTTGAATTTATGATGTGTTTTGGGCTAAAATTAGAAAACTGCTTAATTTGGAAATATTGATAGATTTTAATCACTTTTGTAATTCACGCATATCTATTAAAATATAAATCCAATTTATGTGACTATTTTTTTATTCGGTTCATATTTTTATTTTCTTCATCCTTAATATTTGTATCAGGATTTAATTCAGCCATTAAAGGGTCCGAAAAATTCAATCAATGTGGACAATTATTCTGGAAGACCTCGTGGACCCCACTTCAATGAATAACTCATAAATCTATCTACACACCTCAAATTTGGGTCATTAAAATTGTATTGGAAAGAATATTAAATGGGGCGTTAGTATGTAGAAGGGATTGAAGATTTTATACCATCATGGCAACCCATGGATGCTGAACATTTGGGGAATGAAAAAAGTAAACATTCATCCAGAATAATTGCACCAATTAAATTTCACATATCTCGTACCACACATGGATGATAAAATTGAAATTTTGTGATGAAACCTCAAATATTTTTTGGAAGATCTTTCAAGAAGAAACTATCCCAAATTTCGGCCATTAAAGTGACCGAACATGGTTAAACGTTTGGTGGACAAAATATTCTTGAAATCATAAAGAGGAATTATGAAGATCTTGAATTTGAAGACCAGAGGTTGGCACCCCCTTGGCATATATAAAGTGGAGTTAACCCATGCTGAGGGGAGAGTTCAATACCACAATTAGAGATGGGAGGAAGCCAAGGGACACTCAGGGAAATTCTTCTTCAACATAAATCTGTTTATTTTTTTATTTTTCTTTACTTTAAAATTTCTCTCCTCTCCCACATCATCTTGCTTACCCCATACATGGAGGGGTAGATTCATTTGAGTGATCGGAAATAGGGGATGATGGACCTATGTGTTGTTTTTTGAGTTTTTTTTCTTGAAATGAATCAAATTTCTTCTTCATTATTAATCTGGTTTCAATTCATAATTCAGTATTAAATTCCAAATGCGGTAGTGTTAGGAATTGATTCTGAAATTATAAATTTCTTTGGTCGATGATCACATCTCCCTCCACCAAATTCTAATCTATATACGGTGGAACATGATTAGGGTTGGGTGGTGATTTCTCGGTGGTATTCAAGCACGTGTGTAGGATTGTATGTAGAAATCATGGTTTATTAGGGAACAACAATTCAAGGTCTAAGATTGCTCTAATTAGAAAAGAAACCTTATAAAACCCTAAACACACTGGAAGGAGGATAGACAAATATAAGGTTTTAGAAAGGGAAATTATCACCTCAAATCTATCTGGCCAAGGGGGATAAAGGACTCGGTAGATAAATCTATCTCTTACCAATTAATGAAGAAGAAGATACAATATTTGGAAACCATGATGGCACAACAATAGGCCTAGCTGAACCCAATCTGATCACCATATTTATCATTTATTAAAACCAATCAATTAAATCTTTTTGTTTCTCTCATATTCATTCATTTTAATTAAAACAATCCTTTTTAAAAAAAACCAACAAAAATTGACAACCTTGTTTTGTGTGCACTCCTCTTCTGGAGACTACCTAGGATCAGCTGCTATACTATACTTAGGTTAATAAAATATGGTTTTGAAATGCCCCTGGAAGGCGTGTGTCAAACTTGGCACCGTTGTCGGGGAGGAAGTGCCTCAAAAACCTATAAAAAAACATTTTTTTCCTTCCTTATTTTGAATGACCTGTAGTTAAAACAACAATTTATTTGAATTTGAACCTGAAATTGAGCGAACAATAACCCAATTAAGAAAGAAAAATTTGAAATTAGAGTTCGAAGAAATCACCTTACAGATTCAAGTGACACATCTTGTGATCACTTTGAACCTCCAATGGCTGGAAATCCCAACAAAACATTATGTGATCTTTGCGCCCCACAATTCGCTAACCAATGAAATCAACTAGATATTCCTCCCTTAGAAAATGATTTTGAATTGCGCATTAACATGATTCAAATTCTTCCTAAATTCCATGGTCTTGCAGGTGAAGACCCCAATAGGCATATCCATGAATTTACAAATGTGTGCTCCAAATGCAGACCCTTAGTTGTTGCAGAAGAACTGGTAAAGTAGAGGGAATTCCTCTTCTCACTCGAGGGGGTAGCAAAGGAATGGTTGTATAGTCTACTACCAGGATAAGTACAAGACTGGAAAGATCTTCAAAGATTCTTCATGGAAAGGTTTTTTCCTGTATCTAGGAGCACATCTATCTGAAAAGAGATCTATGACATTATCCAATCAACTGATGAAACTCATTACGAGTACTGGGAGTGATTCAAGAATATTTGCGATAGTTGTCCACACTAGACTGTGGAAGAACGCCATTTCATTGTTTTCTTCTATCAAGGATTTATTGAAAATGATCAAAACATTCTAGATGCGTCATCTGGGGGAGCCTAGATTGACAAGTCACCAATGGATGCCAAAGGATCGATTGAAATGATTTTCACAAAACTCATAGTAGTTTGAAAATAGAGGTACAATCAAAAGTGGAATCTATATGGTAAGAACATCTGAATAAAAAGATTTTATTTGAAATGAAATGGGTGAACTCACCAGGTTAGTGCGACAAATAGCTGTGAACCATGTGAAGGAACAACAAGGCCCGGATCAGGTATGTTGTTTATTCTCTTCTAATTCTCATTACGCAGATCAATGTCGAGAAGTACATGGGATAGAAAGTTGTGCTACAACCTATCAACAAAGGAAATACCAACTACAAACCCATCCAGGATATGGGTTTCAACAAAACCAAGCCAGAGCACCTTTTCAGCAACAATATCAGAACCCGATAGCATTCCAACAACAAAAAACTTTCCAACCACCACCTTTCCAGCGAAAGAGTTATGAGAAACCATCCAAAAGTGCACCAACAACTGAAGATCAATATCTGAAGACAAGTGTTGTGAGATTATAAGATAAAATGGATAGGCAAGCTGATCAATTTACAAGCATCATGGATGCTCTCACCAATAACCAAGGTAAACGTACCTCACAAAAAATACCCAATCCAAAGGATAGTGTTAGTGAAATCACCACCCGAAGTGGGAAGGAGCTCACACCACCAAAAAAATGAGGAGGATGATTCTAGGGAATCTCATGAAGCTTGTCATGTCTAACCAAAAGATGGATTCGACAAAAAAGGAGAAAGAACAAGTTTTCGAAAGGAAAGAACAGAAACACCTTTTCAAAAACAACAATGGGAGAGAATGTATATCGCATCACCATTCCCATCAGCATTGGTTGAGTCAAAGAAGGGTCAATAATAATGAATTCAAATGGAAATTCAAGAAACATTCCAAAAAGTTGAGATTAACATTCCAATACTGGATGAAATCAGGAAAATCCCTAAATATGAAAAATAATTTGAAGGAGCTGCATACTAAAAGAAGGAGGCTGTATAGAAATGAAAGAATCAACATAGGAAGAAGCATCACAGCCTTGATCACACCACCAATACAGCAAAAATGTCATGATCCAGGGACTTTCTCTATTCCCTGCACTATCGGTTCCTAAAATGTTACTGATTCATTATGTGATCTTGGAGCTTCGATAAATGTGATTCCTCGCTTGGTGTTTTCATATTTGAAGATTGGAGAACTATAACCAACTCAGGGGGTGGTACAATTAGCAAACAGATCCACTGTTTTCCCAGATGGAGTCGTTGAAGATATATTGTAGGAGTGAGCGGATTAATCTTTCCAGCAGACTTTTATGTCCTTGCCATGGAGGAAGACCGAGTAACAGCCCAATCTCCCATCATCCTAGGGAGACCATTCATGAAAACAACAAGGATGTTCATAAACATGCATGAAGTAACACTCACCATGGAGCTCGGAGATAGTACGGTACACTTCAACATTCTTAATATGATGAAACACCTGTCCAATAATCATCACTTTATGCGATCTCCCATGATTTAGGTATGGAAGCAATTGAAGACTCATGTATGCTTCAGGACTTCTTATCAGTGGGAGATAACTTTTCAATTGAATTTTAAAATTCCCATGAACCATAAAATTATGATATCATGTTGGATGATGGAGTAAAATCTGATGTTTTGATGATTTGTTAAAAGAAAGTGAGATTATACCAGAAAGATCAACCTTAGATGGAGGAAATCTAAATGCAATATCTTCCCTTGAACAACCCCCATGTTTAGAGTCGAAGCCTTATGCATGTGATTTGAAATATTCTTATCTAATGGAGGGAGTGAAATTGACAGTAATCATTGCCAATAACCTATCCCATTCACAAGAACAAACATTGATTAACCTTCTCAAAAGGTATGTCAAGGTTGTAGGATGGAGTTTAGGTTATATTCCTGGAATCAACCCTAAGGTATGCTCTCACATGATATTTTTAGAATGTGATTCCCGACTAGTTAGACAACCTCAAATAAGACTCAATCCCACAATCATAGAGGTCGTTAAGAAGGAGATAGAGAAATTGATAGCAGCTAATATCATTTACACAATCTCTAATTCTCAATGTGTCATCCCAATTCATGTAGTCCCCATGAAAACCGGCCTGACCACTGTTAAAAATGAATGAAATGAACTGATCCCCATGATAGTACAAAATATCTGGAGAGTGTGTATAGATTACATGAAGCTAAATCAAGTTACTAGAAAAGTTCACTTTCCTATTCCGATCATTGATTAGATGCTTGAATGTTTAGCCGGAAAAACTCATTACTGTTTTTTAGATGGATAATTAGGATATTTTCAGGTACCAATTGCACTCGGAGACCACGAGAAGACAACTTTCACATGACCTTTTGAAACATTCGCCTACAAAAGCATTCCTTTCGAGTTATGCAATGCCCCATGTACATTTCAACGGTGTATGGTGAGTATTTTCTTGGACCACATTGAGGATTTCATGGAGGTGTTTCTTGATGAATTCACAGTTTTTGGAAATTCATTTGATCATTTCTTGGGAAATATGGAAAAATTATTGAAAACATGCATTGAAAAAAACATTGTCGTAAATTTTGAAAAATGTCATTTCATGGATGAAAAAGGGATAGTGTTGGGGCACATAATTTCACAAAATGGGATTGAGGTTGATAAATCAAAAGTTGATGTAACAAATTCCTTTCCATATCCAACCTGTGTCAAACATGTTAGATCCTTTTTAGGGCATGAATGATTTTACAAAAGATTCCTCAAGGATTTCAGTAAGATTTCTCTCCCCCTCTCAAGATTACTTCTAAAGGATGCCGACTTTAATTTTTATTGTGCATTTAGGGAATCATTTGATGAATTAAGGAAAGGTAGATAACACCACCAATAATGTAGCCACCCAATTGGGATTACCCTTTTGAGGTACTTTGTTACCCATCCAACCATGCAGTGGGAGCTTCTCTATCACAGAGAATTGACAGCAATCCTCAAGACATCTCCTACACATCAAGGAACTTGGATGGAACACAAATTAATTACACAACCACTGAGAAGGAGTTCCATGCAGTCATTTTTGCACTATATAATTTCTGATCATATCTTTTGGGCACTAAAGTTGTTGTTTTTTGTGATCATGCAACTCTTAGGTACGTAATGAAAAAAGGTAGATTCTAAACCACGGTTGGTGAGATGGATGATACTCTTGAAAGAGTTAAATTTGGAAATCAAAGATAAGAAGGGGACTGAAAATCAAGTGGTTGATCATCTGAGTCGACTACCCCACACCGCTGAAGTAGATATCCTAAAGCATAACCCACTTAATGATGAGCTTCCTGGAGAACAACAAGACATCATCAATAGTGAAGTACCATGGTATGCCAACATTGTCAACTATTTTGTTACATCTCAGGTACCCCCTCATCTAATCTCTCATCAACAACATAATCTTAAATCTAAATCAAGATTTTACATTTGGGAAGATCTGTTTCGGTGGAAAATTTGTAATGATCAAATCATAAGAAGATGTTTTCCAAGAAGTGAAATTGAATCAGTGTTTGAATTTTGTCATAAATTATCTTGTGAAGGCCACTTTGGACCTCAGAGGACTGCCCTAAAAGTTTTAGAATCTGGACTCTATTGGCCCACCTTATTCTAGGATGCATATGAACTTTATAAACGATTTTAAAAATGCCAATTTTCTGGTAACATATCCAAACGACATGAAATGCCACAAAAACCAATAACCTTTTGTGAAATTTTTGATTTTTTGGGAATATATTTCATGGGACCATTCCCAATCTCATTTAAAAATTCATATATTCTTTAGGCTGTAGACTATGATTCTAAATGGGTGGAAGAAAAAGAAACCAGAACTGATTATTATAAAGTTGTTTGTGATTTTTTTAGGAATAACCTTTTCTGTAGGTTTGGTGTTCCACGAGAAATCATAAGTGATCAGGGAACTCATTTCTGCAAGAGGAAATGGAATAATTGCTGAAGAAGTATGGTGTGCATCATAGAACATCTACCCCATACCATGCCCAAAAAAATGGCCAAGCAGAAGTCTCCAATAAAGAAATCAATGCCATTCTAGAGAAGACTATTAAACCCAACCGAAAGGACTAGAGCCAAAAGTTAGATGATACATTATGGGAATACAAAACAACCTACAAGACACCGATAGGTATGAGTCCCTATAGATTGATCTATGGAAATAGTTTCCACCTTCCTGTGGAGTTGGATCATAGAGCCTACTGGTCGGTCGGAGAGATGAATCTGGACCTTGAGAAAGCTGGCAAAGAAAGAAGATTTCATTTGTAAGAGTTAGAGGAAATTAGAAGAGAATCTTTTGAAAACTCAATGATATATAAAGAGAGAACAAGGATTGCCCATGACAAGATAATTCAACCAAGAACCTTCAACCCTTGAGATCACGTGTTACTCTTCAAATCCAGACTTAATATTATGCCAGGTAAACTTTGTTCCAGATGGGAAGGCCCCTTTACTATTATTCAGGTATTCCCCTTTGGTTTTGTGCAGATTCAAAAGGAAGGAGGAGGAAACCCATTCACTGTAAATGGGTAGAGGCTAATGATGTTCCATGGGACTGTACCTCAAGAACCATTGGAGGAGATCACACTTTTTCACCCTGAATACAAATAAATACCTACTAGATTGCATCATTCCTTTACACTTGATTAAATGCAGTAACTCCATTTTTTTGAAACATACCTAAAAACATCCATTTTTCATGCATTGAGGACACTCCATCAATTATGTGTGGGGATGGAATAATGTATTATAGGATTTTATTTTAAAAAAAATTTAATTTTTTATTTTTTATAGTCGAGCCAACAATATTAAACAAAGGTGCTACCGGGAGGCAACCCACATTTTCCCCCATTGTCCACTTTTCCTCTTAGTCATTTACGAGCATGATTGAACATGCCTACACTACCAATTATTTTCATTCTTATATTTCAGGTCCATTAATGAAGAGGTTGAAGTGGTATTACTCATTGTGATGAAAGTAATCAATTTGAAAGGGGAGTAAGAGTTTCAATTCTAGATTATCCAACTTTATTCCACGCATTTTTGGTATTTTAAAGAGTTAATTTAAATATGAATTCCCACACTTGAATTCATGTTTTACATGACTTATCTTTGATACATGAGTTTTATAGGAATCTGGTGATGCCATGTTTTAAATTTCAATGTTAATGAGATTGAATGATTAAATGGATAATTGGATAATTAAAGTGACACAATGATATTGAAATAAGGACTCATGATTTGAGAGAATTAATTGATTCATTGTTTCCTCTGGAATTGGGGATGACCTCATTGATTGAAGGTTCAAACATTCCAATCGGTTTCTAAGAGGGTTGTTCATAGAACCGAAAACATCCAATGATTCCATATCAATTTGGACTTACTTTCCAAAGGTATGTGCTCATTAGTTGTGGACCGATGAGGCTTAGAAATTTTCATTGGTCGAGAGGATGGGAGGTTGGACTCATCACACCTTTTTAGGGGAATTATTGTCTACTCTAGGACTCTTTTTATAGATTTAAGTCATGTTCGTGAATACTTATTACATTACCATGTATATAAAATGAGCTTTCCTTTAGATCTGACAATCAATGATTGATATGTAGGAAATTTAGAGAATGTTTTATATGTATTTGAGGTTCTTCATCGATAGAGAATCATATGTACTTGTTAGATATTATTATTCAATGGTATCCTTCGATACATAAAATTATATTGTTCATTATGATAACCATACTGTTTTTAAAGCCACTCTGTGGGGCACTTGAAGTTTATTGTCATTTAGAAGGACATGGATTATTTCAGAGTTGGGATCATACCTACTGATGGGCTACCTACGTATCCTTTTTTTCGAAAAGGAATAAGAAACCACATAGTTTGATTAAGGGAGTATGATTTTTATGCATGATTGAAGTCTCAAAGAAATATTTCATGATTACTTTTACACTCTAAGCTCACGTGTGTCATGCTCGGTGTGAGAAACAAGAGGTATTGGTGAAACCGGAAAATTGTGCCACGAGATATGCAATGATGCGGGACTTATTTATGTATGACTTCACAAAATAGATGAGGATAAATATTTACTTCAGGGAATAAATCCAAGAACAAGTTCCATAAATGTATATGTACTTCATGGAGATTTGGGTACTCTAACTTGGGGCTTACTCCCGAGGAAGATGCCCAAATTAAGAGGGGACTCATGATTGGGTTTTACTCCTGAGAAGGAAGCCCAGATCAAGAGTAAATTAAGACTGGTTGAGAGAAATTAAGACTACGGATTACTCCTAATAAAGAGGCCCATGTTAAAGGGATTTGAAAACTTATGGGACTTGGGGTTACTCCTAAAGAGGATGCCCATATTTGAATCTGGGGCTTACTCCTGAAAAGGAAACCCATATTAGGGGACTTGTACTGGGGCGTACTCCTGAAAAGGAAGCCCACATTAATGAGGACTTGGGGATTCCTCCTAAGGAGGATTCCCATATTTGAGACTGGGGCTTACACCTGAAAAGGGGGCCCATGTTAAGAAAATTATGGATGGGGATTACTCCAAAAAAGGAGGCCCAAATTAATGAGTAATTGGGGCTTACTCCTAAGGAGGATGGCCATATTATTGAGAATTTGGATTGGGGATTACTCCTAAAGAGGATGCAAAAATTAACAGATCTTGGATTGGGGCTTACTTATAAGGAGGATGCCTAAATTAAGAGATCTTGAACTGGGGTTTACTCTTGAAAAGGAGGCCCAGGATAAGGGAAATTATGACTGGGGATTACTCCGGAATAGGAGGCCCATATTAATGATTCTATAATTTCAGAGGATGTGGTTGAATGAATCAAATCTCTAACTTTAGTGACATAAAGTAGTTTAAATCACTAGGTTTGGAGAGATGTTCCATGGAACTCCATTGAGATAAGGAAGTAAATCAAGAAAACAAGCCACAAATGGATTTGAAGAGTGTCTTGAAGACTAAATCTGGAATAGGAGAGGTGGAATGGAATAAGAGGGGTTAAATGGGCAGGAAGGGCACCCAAAAATAGAAGGGCGTGCATGTCCTGATAGGCGTGCAGGTACTGTGTGGGCATGCAAGTCCTGGTCGAGCAGGTATACCTGCGCGGCACATGGGTACTTGCATGATTGTTAACCAACAGGGTAATAATTGGGCGATTCTTGACCAAATCCTTTAGAATCATCCTGATGTACTTCCAAAATAGTGGCGCACAAGTTTCAATGAGTAGGTAAGGAAGAGCGCAAGTGTGTCCATTTCCCTTAAGGGTAAAACACTTAGGCGTGCAAGTGTTAGTGAATTCTAACACATAGACCTTATTCCTCTTGTTTAGACCATCCATTCTAGGTAAATAATTACCGTAGAAGTGTTCGGAAGACTTAAAGAAGAGACTTGGGCACTCAAAGCTCTGTATCTGAATTCTGGAAAAATTCCTCCCAAAAATGAGGGGGCCACTGGGGTATTTATAGGCTGGAGAAGACCCTGGGAGATTTTTAAAGAGGGTGCGCAAGTCACCTACGCGCCCATTTGGTCAGCGCGCAAGTCTACTTGCGCGACCATGCTGGAACATGAATGACCTATGGGAAGTGTTCTCTTTGTTCATCCCTTTCTCTTTTTTTGATGTTTATTCAAAAGATGAATCTTCCTTATTGAGGAATTTCCCTTTTCATTTTGTTTAGAATCTATGAAGAAAAAGTCACATCAAAAAAAGTCCCCCCTCAGAGTTGGATCCAAAAAGGAATGAGGATTTGACTCTAAGGAAAATGTGAAATAAATGGAAGTTAAGGCACGCAGGGTATGGCGTACAAATGGGATTCGGGTGCACAGGGTCCGGCATGCAGAGTCCGGCCTCATCTATAAATAGATGGCCTCACATTGCGCAAAGCACCCGGCTCTCACTTGTTTGGTTTTCTCTCAACGCACATGTGGACTCCCGGCTTTTGCTCGTCCGCACTTATTGTTTCTTTCGTCGTGCTTCTGTTAAGTAATTTGGAATTGTGTAGAGATACTTGCACGCCCAATACTTTCATGACCGAAGGAGACTAGAGCGCCAACTAAGGGAATTGCGCTCCTAAATTCCTTAGCCAATTTTTCAAACTCCTGCACAAAGTTTATGAAAAATTAAATTACTTTAATAGTTAATTATTCAACTTTTGTGCAGAACCAATGGCTCCCAAGAGTATCAGAATGGCTGATGAACTGGGAAGAAAAAAAATTGATGACATGATGGACATCGTTGGCCATGATTACTATACAGTCTGTGAAGGTACTCTCCCAGAATTAGCAAAGTACTTGAAGATGCATCATATTAATTTCCCGCACAACATCAATCTTCCTCTGTATGGCCATGTTCATCTGCAAGATGTTAATATTCCAGAGGTAAGGAACTATCTTCCGCATTCTTGGTTTCAGTCATATATCAACTTTTCTTCAGAAAATGTCTCAATCACAGGAACATTTTCTAATTCTGGAATAGTAAAGAAAGCCTATATAATGCATCATATCTCATGTGCACCAGATCTGAAACCTCACAAACCTGAGATGCAACCACATTGTTATCCCTCGAGCTTTTGAAATTCTCAGATGGATCAATCAAAAGTCTGGAAGGAGAAATGTGAATTTTGTTCTGGAGGAGGGCTGCAGCCATCTTGGATGTTGGCTTATTGGGTGTGACATACATGTGAAGAGTTTTTTTAGGTATCTGAAGGGAGCTTCAATTTATGAAGCCCTCTGGGCTGGGCAGACGTACGTTTATAGGAATGATAATTTTGTACTCGATTTTCTTAGCTTCTGGAGCCCAGAAACTAATTATTTCCATCTGACCCATGGAGAAGTAGGCATTAGTTTGTGGGATGTCTACAAGATATTACGGGTTCCAATTTTGGGTGATATATATGACGAATTCATCCCTCCAAAGGAAACCTTGAATGATCCAGAGAAGACTCCGAATTTGGTTCAATAATTATTAAATATTTATCATAAGCTCAAAATCATAAAGACTCCAAAGACTCAATCTAGAAGGGATATTCATCTAGAGTAATGGATGGATATGTTTCTCAAGAAGAAGAGGGAAAAGGGGCCCACCTGTACTCGTCCTACTAGTTGCCCTAGAGCGGATAAGAGAGGTGCTCCTGGAACATTCTGGCCGACTCTGGAAGCAGGAGAGTTTGAAAAATGGGGGTATGAAGTGAATCATAAAATCCCAGAGAAGATCTGCCTGGCAGGATTTTTAGCCTTATGGCTTAGTGTCTATCTTTTTCCAGTCAGAGATTCGAAGGGATGCGTCCGGCCAAGGACCTTCGTTATTTAATCCATGTTGGATGAGAGGATGATGGTGGGGTTGGCTACCCTAGTTTTGGTAATGATTCATAGGATCTTACTCCATGTCTATATGGGTAAGTCTCCTTTGAGATTAGTGGGACCATTCTAAGTTTTATGGGGATGGATCGCCGCTCACATCTGGACAAATACTGTACAGAATTGAATACAGATTCCTGGAAGTTCTTTCAGGATGTCTATTTAGGCCTTCTCTGGAGTTTTTCCTTTTTCCCTCAATGCCTATGATATTAGGACAATTCAAGTGTCTATAAAAAACTATTTTATCTCCTCTAGTGCACGTCAGGTCAGGGCAGCATCCAATGGTTGCCCAGAAACTATGGTTTCTAATGGCTATGGAAAAGACTGGTGCAGTATTTGACTTACCAGATGCAAAAGAGGTAAGTAACTTGGCCATATTTTATGCTGAAAACTGGATAGCATCATATCCTGAGGCAATATTGAATAAACCTGTTTACCGGGTGGGGAAAAAGAATATAACCATTGAGAAGGAAACAATTCAGGTGGCAAGTGATTCTTCCACTCTTGAAGCTGGTTCACCAAGTTATTCAAACTGGGCTGATTCATCAGATTCTCAGGAGATACAACATGTCTCAAAGTGGACACATTCCATATATAATCCTCCTGTTAGAATCAAGACAGCCACTCCATCAACTCTTGGTGAGTTACTTTATTGAGGCAATTTAATTGCTAGTAACTTTATAGAGTAACAAGTTTGCAATATATTTTTATAGTTGCAGAATCTAGAAAGAAATTAAAATAAAAGGTTGTAGGACCCTCTTCACAGCCTTCTAGTACACCTCTATATCTACGACTAGAGGCCATCCAGACATGGCGGGATGTATACTGCGATACTGAAACTATCTGGCTGGAGCTATGTGTAGAGCTACATCTTCCTAAAATAGGGATTCGTCAGGCTCCTGAAAATATTCATTTCAAGGATAACCCTGATGAAGTAAGAGCCTATGTTAATGATTTGAGGACCTATATTTATGCCACCAATGATTCTATCCCAATAACCAAGAGGGTGAAGGAAATAATGGATCGCGGTGCCACTGATGAGGAGTGGCATGAGTACGTGGCTCCTGAAGATGTATGTTTTATTTCCTTGTTTACATTGCAACTCTATTTCAGTCAAAGCATTGTTACTCAAGGAAGTTTTTTTATTCACCTTTCAGCTTGAAAAAAAGGAACTAATGAGGTTCCTTCACCACAGTATAGCCCTGGTGGTACTGCCATTGGTGCCGCTGATGAATCTGCTCACGAATCGGGAAAAATATCTCCGGGCCAGCAGGCCATGAATGAATTGTTGGACATGTCCCTCTATTATCAAATTCAATTTCTTGTAAGAGAGACTACCTATACTCCCAAAAATCCAATGAAGAAAAGGAAAAAATTGATGAAATCCACAACTAAACGCTTCATTAGTAGAAGTAAGTCCTTCAGATAATCATGGATCTATACTCATGAAATGTTTTCTCATATTTCTGAGAATTGCAGGGGCTTCTTCAATTTACCCTCTGAGGGAGATGACTGATCCTCCTATGAGGACCACAGAGGGTGCTATAGAACAATCATAAATTCAGGCGTTCTTGGCTGCTCCTAGAAAAGAGCAAGCATCTAGTCCCAGTATCCCTCCTAATACTGTTGAAAGAAGAGAAGAACTTCCGTTCTGTGATATTTCAGGTATAACACCTACACCAGAATCATTGGCGGCCACAGAAACTAAATATGTTATCCTAATGAAGATGTTATCCAGGGACAGGGGCCACAGAATGAGGGTCTCCAAGAAGACACATCAAATGCTCCCAATAGTGAGACTAACCGGGATTCTAAAATATCATTGGATGAAATGATGAATCTTGGAATGTATTTCAAATAATTTTTCGATCATTCTAAGTTATCATGTGATTTAGAAGATCTTGGGCATGAGTGTTATCCTTCGTCTGGAAAATTTTCTGATAATTTACACTTTTAATCATGACTGAAAATAATAAGCAGTTCCATCCAAAGAAGCTTCTAAATTGCCAATTCCTGAAGAGGATGTAGACATTGATATCAACCCTACCATTGCAAAAACATTAGCTCAAGTGGAGCTAAACCCAGTAAAGCTTCCTCAAACTCATCCTAAAAATCCCGTTGAATCTAGGAAAGATGGGGAGGAGCCTTCTCAGGTGGCTGATCTACCATTGGGTAAGGAATAACAATATTTGTGATTGTACATAATTTGCAATACAACTGATTCTTTTGTTATCATATGAAACTAACCAAAGCTTTCAATTAATTATGAAGGGCCATCAATTGCAGTGGCTTGATCTGGACATGAGGCCTCTGCCTCCGCCCAAATGGGAATTGAAAGAGAATAAGCTTAGGTCGGTGGGGAAGGAGCAGAACATGGTACTTCCCTAAGTGTATTAATCCCAGATTATAATTCTACATGTGACAGTGACACTGAGTCGGACCCATAAGTTCAAAAAGAGTTCCAATTTTCATGATGCGTGGCATGGAAGAACAGATGGAAAATCATATCTGATGTGCCTCTAGAGGAGCTTCCATCGAAGATTCCCTGGCTATCATCCCTATTTTTCATAATGGTACTTGGCGGTTTTGGATATGAAAAGATCCATGCCGCGGTGAAACATGTCATTTTCAGGAGGGAGCAGGAGAAAAAGTGTCATGAAGATCTTACCAGGGTGAAACTGTCAGTCAACATCAGTGAATTTGAGGCTGTGGTATCCCGAGCTAAGGCTGAGTATGCTGCAAAGATGAAGGAGCTTAAGCATAAGATCAAAGATAATGTCGTCCAGCAGATGTACCTACAACAACAGTTAGATGCCGTTACTGGGGAACCTGACCAACTCAATAATTCATTGGAGGGAGCTCAAACGAATGGTATAAAGGCCATTGCAGATGCCAAGAAATCACCCCATGAAGTCAAAAAGAGTGAAGTTGGTCGGGTGCATGAGCTTCAAGTAGCTGCTGATGAAGCTTGGGATGCTATTCATCAAGTGAATACTTATGTTGACAGCCTCTTTTAATTTCCTGGAAAATAGAAGAGACTCCAATTTGTGGATGTCCTTCTAATTCTTGTGCATCATATGGAAAGAATGCTTTCATTTTCAGTCACTTGTGCATGTATTTTCCTGCTACCTACCTTAAATTTTAACTAAGACAATGGGCCTAGTAAGCATTGTTTGATTTTTACTAGGATTATTATAAATAAAACTACAAAATTTTAATCTTTTAATTGCTCAATATTACATAAATCATACAAAATGTATGTTTAGTGAGCTGGAACATAACTTTTATTTAGAGTTCCCTTATCATTTGTGGGAAGTTTAAAGTCATTCATGTCTTACATAAAGAGTCTAATGTTTATGGTCGAAATAGCATTGGATGAATTAATTATAATTGACTCAATTACTTGAAAATTTATCTAAAAATATATTACCATACTCAAATATGAGGGAAAATTTGTAAATACGACTTGAGAAAATTTGAATCCGAGCAATGATATGAAAAAGATCTAAAAAAGAATTAGAAGAAGTAGTTCCCAAGAATGATGTTACCATTATATAACAAACCCGTAAGGGGGTTGATTATATAGGCCCACCTAAGGGCATTGGCTGCATAGTCAAATAAATAACATCTTTTGGCTGGCAAGTCCATTATGTAGACTACTTATGCAAGGCCGCCTAAGGGAATGTTCTGCATAGTTAGGTAATACAACTCTCAGAAATTTACTTTTCTACTACTAAAAAGATAGTGGAAGTTTATGGGGATTCAACTTCTCCAAAGAATAGAGTTTTCTGTATGGAATGAGGTACTTGAATATGTAGAAGATATTTCCAAACAAGATTATCGAAGAACTGGATGAATATCACTCCTACGAAGGTCTGACCCAAACGTAGGGAAGGAAAATATAAACCATAGAGTTGAATACTTTCAGATCATGAAAAAGGATATGGGAAAAATATGTTAAGGATGGCTATTTTTTACAGATCCCTAGATATTTTCATTAAGAAAAATAAGGGACAAAAGAGGTTTTCTTCCCAAGAATGAAGTTACCAGTATGTGAAAAACCTGTTTGGGGGTTGAATTATCTAGGGCCAGCTAATGGAATTGGCTGCATAGTCAAATAATAGTATCTTTTGGCTTACCAATCTGTTATGGAGACTATTTATGTGAGGCCGCCTAAGGGCACGTACTACATCGTCAGGCAGAAGAACTCTCAGAAATTGGACATTTTGTGACTAGAAGTCAAGAAAAGGGTTATGATGATCATAAAATGTTTAAGGATAAGATTTATGAAACATAAAAATGGGTATTTTTCAATGTCTGTAAAGATTCATTGATCAATTCTAAGCATAATAATGTTGTGCCTGGGTCCTGAATTGAAATACTGGACTTCACTACGTATCCCATAATGATGGGAATCAATCCATACGTAGTTCTTGAAATACAGTTTAACGTCATGTGGGAAGAAAGTATGAGAGATCTTAGTTTAGGGTCGTAGAGCTTGGACCATTATAAGAAATACACAGTTTATGTTTTCATGGGGACTTTTCAGCCATGGGGACTGAAAGTGGAATTTGGGGTTAGGTCCAAAAGACTTGGGGCTGGATTCGAGGGACACTCGAACGTTCTTACGTATCCCATAAAGATGGGAATCAAGCCCACATAGTTCTAGAAATACCCTATGTAAAAATTTGGTTTGTACATGTGAAGGGTGAAAGGGGAATTTAGTGCAATGATGGTTTAACCCAAGATAAAATGTTCAGTTATTTCCATGTGTGGATAATGTTTTTAGAATATAACATGATTAAAAATCAATGTAAATAATGATTCCCTTTCAGGTGAGGGTATCAAAGAATATTGTAGTTTATTGTCATACATGACAAAAGTGTTGTACAGTTTAACGTCGTATAATAAGGAAAGAGGTGAACCAATGTAAAGATATTTATTCTAGGAGCAGTTTCACCGATAAACATCATATGAGATGATGGTGAACCGATGTGGAGAGATTAGTTTTGGGCTTGACCCTTGGAATGTTTCCTACGCACCCATCCTCAAAGGAAAGGATCAATGTCCGCGTAGTTCAATTGAATAATGAATTAGTGATCAAGTTGTTTTTTTGGGGGACAACGACCTAAAAAATTATGTTGGGACTTACGCGTGGTAAACAGCCCAAAGAGGGTGTTATGGTTGAAAGTTTCTCTATGCTCTTGTGAGTCATACTAAATGTAAAGAAAAAGAGGTAAATAAACCTTAACGATGCAAAGTTTAATGCCATGTAGGACATATAAAGGAACTATGCAGTTTAAAGTCTTGCAGTTAGGACTATTGGTGCTGCACAGTTTAGAGTCATGTAGTAGAGAAAAATATACATTTTAACGTCATATAGGATGTATAAAGGGATTTCTATACAGTTTAGTTTTATGTAGTTAGGCTGATGAGGACAATACAGTTTAATGTCATGTTGGACAAAAAGAGGTCTGTGCAGTTTAATGTCATGCAGTATAAACAAAAGTGGACACATTTTAACATCATGTTGGACGTATTAGGGAAATTTTCACAGTTTAACTTCATGTTGGGCAAAAAAAGGATGATACAGTTTAACATCATGTTGGACATAAGTGAAAACAGTTTAAGGTCATATGCATGGACCGTTGGTTTTGTAGTTTAACGTCTTGCTGGACGTAAGGGAATTCTGTACATTTTAGCGTCATGTAGTCTACACGGCAGAGTTTAACGTCATGTTGGACATAAGTGGAATAGTTTAAATTCATATGCATGGACTCTGTATGGTGCAGTTTAACATCATGCTAGATGTAAGGGACATGAAAATAGTTTAAGGTCATATGCATGGATCATTTATGGTGGTGTATTTTGTATTTATACAATATACTTCTTCAAGAAAACTGGCATTGATTGGATTAGTGATGAGTTCTCTATCCATTGTGATTAAAGAATAAGATCCATTGGAATATACCTTATGTATTGAATAAGGTCCTTCCAACTTTTGTTCAAGTTTGGGAGGTTACTTCCCTGGTATCATTGGAGTTCTGAGAACTGATACCAATTCCACCTGAACGAATGAATGAAGACGAATTTTTTTTTGAAAGCTTGTGCTATTCAATTCTGATAGACTTCCAAGTGGTGCAGAGTGCACAATATTTTCTCATCTAACCATTCCAATTCGTTCAATCACTTTTGAGATTGTTAATCTGTAGATTATTGATCAAAAAATGGCTACTCTAAGCGAAGGTAATTGAACATCATTGGGCAAGACTGATTCCATTCCATATACCAATGAATATGGAGTTGACTATATTGCAGTGCGGGTTGTAGTTCGATAAGCCCATAAAGCATGAAAGATTTTATTAGGTCATGACCTCTTATCTTTATCCACTATCTTTTGCAGTATATTTGAAAGAGTCTTGTTGTAGGATTCTATCTGGCCATTGGCCGCGGCTTGATACCGAGATGAATGATTGGATTTGATGTTGTATTCTTGATATGAATTCTTCACCATGGATGGACAGAAGTTGGCGCCATTGTCCATCAATATGGTATGAGGGACACCAAATCGGATAATGATGTTAGACTTGATGGAGCTAAAAATGCTTTTAGAACTAACTTCTTTGAGGGGTATTGCCTCTGCCCATTTGGAAAAGAAGTCAGTAGCAGTAAGAATATACATAAACTGTTTGACCGTAGTTCAAGGGTAAGGTCCCACCATATCCATTCCCCATGTGGAAAATGGAAATGAGTATTTAGTTGTTTGAAGCAACTATGGAGGTTGATGAATGAAGTTGGAATGTACTTGGCATTAATGACTCTTCTTTGTGAAATCAACACAATCTTGTATCATTGAAGGCCAAAAGTATCCAAGCCTTCGAATCTGATTAGACAGTCTATGTCCAGACGGGTGGGCACCACAGGCTCCTGCATGCAATTCTTTCATGACATCCATTGTCTCCTTACCATCAATTCTTATAAAGATAACCCCATCAAAACCACACGTGTGGAGAATTTTCTCTAGGTGATCTAGGCTATCATAAAGTGTAAAATTGACCACACGTTGTCAGATTTGTTCTTTCCCTGCTCTATCAGGTGGAAGTGTTCCATTTTGATGGTATTCCCTTATAGGTGTCATCCATCATGTAGTATGACCATATGGTTCAGATATGGGTCAAATTTCACTGATTTCTTCTATTCTACTTTGAACATAAGGTGAAATTGTATGAAGGTGGGCAATAATGATGGTTGTCTCGTCCCGATTTGGATCTTCCAGAGCTTTGGCTATATTAGCCAGTGTATTAGCTTGGGCATTTCATGATCTTGAAACATAAGAATATATCAGTTCCAAAGGAAACTCTACAATTAACTCTCTGAAATAATCATACAAAGGGATTAGTTCTTCTTTTCTGATGGCATAATCCCCATTGACTTGTTTGATTACCAGGTCTGAATCACCCTTCACCTTTAAGTGATTCACTTGTGCTTGAAGCGCCAACTCCAAGCCTATGATGAGAGCTTGGTATTCCACTTCATTATTTGTACCGACTCCCAACAATGAGATGGAATAAGGTAACACTGCCTTTTCTGGAGAAATGAGTACAATTCCTAAGCCAAATTTGTTGAATTTAGGATTTTCTATTTTCTACCATGTTGGACTTCTGGAAGCACCATCAAAGTACATTTCCCATGATTGATGATTTTCTTGAATAGAAAAGACTTTTTCATCATGGAGTTCAATATCTGAAGATGTGTCTTCCACTAAAGGGTGTTCATCAAGGACATCAGCCAAAGCTTGGCCCTTTATTGATTTTTGAGACACATATTGAATGTCAAATTGCTGCAAGATAACTGCCCACCTTGCCAAACGTCCTGTAAGGATTGGATGACTAAGGATTAATTTGAGCGGGTTATTGTGAGATACTGATTGGACCTCGTGATGTTGCAGGTAGTGTCTCAACTCTTGAACTGCAATGATTAATGCTAGGAAGCACTTCTCAATATTTTAGTATCGGGTTTCTACTTCAAGCATTGCCCGACTGAGATAGTAGAGGCTATTTTCATTCCCATCATCCTTTTTCTGAGCAAGAAAGGAACCAAATGATCACTCTAGAGCTATCACATAGAGGATAAGTGGTCTTCCTTCAACAGGTGGCATTAACACTGGTGGACTCAAGAGACACTTCTTGATAATATCGAATGATTCTTGACATTCTTCAGTCCACAGGTAAGTGACTCCCTTCTTCATCAATTTGGTGAAGGGTAAGCTTTTGCCTGCAAAATTGGTGATGAAACGCCGAATATAGGAAAAGTGTCCTTGATGTCCTCTCAATTATATTAAATTTAGAGGAGTTGACATATCAAGGATTGACTTTGTCTTCTCAGTATCGACTTTGAAACCACGATGGCGTACAACAAAGCCGATAAATTTTCTTGAGGTTAACCCAAAATCACATTTTAAGGGGTTCAACTTCAAATTATATTATCAAAGCTTGCGGAATATGACTTCCAAATCATCCAAGTGATTATAAATTTGTTTGGATTTGACCACCAAATCATCCTCATAAAATTTAACAAACTATCCCAGAAAGGGGTTGAAGATACGATGCATGGAACACTAATATGTTGTGCCTGCATTCTTTTAGCCAAAGGGAATTACCCGATAGAAAAACACACCGTGAGGGGCTCTGAAGGCTATAGATTCATCATCTTCTAGAGCGATCCAGATTTGTTTATATCCATAATATCCATACATGAAGGAAAGTGCTTCATAGTCATTTGTCGCATCAATCAAGAGTTTTGTAATCGGAACTGGAAAATCAACCTTAGGACAATGCCGATTAAGATCTCTAAAATCAATGCAAAATCTAATTTTCCCATTCTTCTTTTTCACGGGGACAATATTAGCCAACCACTAGGGATATTGAACTTCTCTTAAAAAGTTACCATTGATGATCTTATCCAATTCAGCTTCTATTTTTGAAGCATAGGTTGGGTGCGTTCTTCTAGCAGCATGTTTGAATCCTCGATGTTCTTCTGGAAAACCCAAACGATGAGTAGCGACATCAGGATCAAGCCCTGACACCTCGGTATAGTTCCAATCAAATATATCCCGATTTTTCTTTAAAAATATAATATACATCTCTTGCTCTTCAAGAGTCATGTCTGCACTAATTAAATTGGGGCGTGGATCTTCTTTTGTACCCCGACTTATTTCTCTGAGTTCATCCATGGTGGTAGAGATACCCTCTTCAAATGCTGGAGGAGAATCCCTGAGATCTTCCTCTTCTTCTTTAGCATGTTTTATTTCTTTTGTTTCTACTTTCATAGTAGATGATGAAGAAGAATTTCCATAATCAGAAGAGATGCCAAAATATGCACATCTTGAAGAAGAAGCTTCCATTTCTGACCCGATTGATGATGATGGGTATTCTTTGGGTAACAAATTGGAAATGATAGATCGAGAATCGACATCATCATTTACCTCTGACATTTCTATAACATTCCTTGGCTTGACTGGTGAAGTATAGACTTTTTGGATTTCAGAAGATGAAATGAAGACATCTCCATTTGAGGATTCATCATTACTTGGTGGATCACCAATTTCTCCCATGTTGTCTGACTTGATTGCCATAATTGACATTACGGAGGTTTCTATAAGAGTATTTTGATTTGGGTCTATCATGTCATTTTGACTGATAGGGCACACATAATCTGTACTCACATGTGCTAATGGGTTTACTAGATTCTTTTCTAAACCATACAGAGCATTAACTTTGGTAATCTCACTTGTTGCGTATTTTTCTTTTCCCATTATGTGATAGAATTACACCTCAATGTATTGAGATTCACATGTATTGAATAGGGATTTATCACCATAGAATGTCCCAATTTGATCATCGAAACAATATTTGAGACATTGATGTTATGACGAAGGGATGGCCTCATGCTGATGTAACCAGGGTCTTCCAAGAAAGATGTTGAGGGCTGAGTCTTGATCAACAACCATTAAATCTGAATTGGATACAAGATCAGAAAACTGAGTTCTGTGTGTAATTTTGCTCCGTGGTTCTTATTCATTTTTATCCTATCCTTGTAACATCAAAGTAGATGGAGATAAATCAGATCCTGTGAGGCCCAATCGATGAAGTGTACGAATGGGCATGAGGTTGACTCATGAACCATTATCAATGAAAACTCTTCGGACATCTACACCATTGATCTTTCCAGATAAGTATAAAGGTCTGATATGTCCATGAACGTCATCATCTTCATCTTCGTCTATGAATGATATCACTTCATGGCATTCTATAGGATTATTCTCTATATGGTAGGCCTCAGCTATAGAAATTTTAGTCTCAAACTTTTAAGGACTTGACAAAGCCTCAGGGAGTGCCTCCTGAAGATCCTTTGATAAATTCGAGGCATCCATAATTGATAACTTGGCCGGTACTTGAGCCATGTGTTTCAATATATCATACTTTTGATCCAAATGTCTACGTTTCCCAACAAGAACATGTGGTTTCACAAGTTTCTTTGAAGTTGATGCTTTGGAATTTGATGCATCTTGTACCGGTACAGAAGTTGTTAATACTCCTGGATTTGGAAGATTAGACCGATTAGTTGTATTTAATTTATTAGAAGAAGAAGATGGAACCGTCAACCGATCTTCCATAATAATTGTTCTAGGACTGAGTCAGCCTTGTGTAGAAGAACTTGATTGTTCTTGTTGAGCTCGTTGAAGGCCTCTGTCATGAGTTTTTGCCACATACACAGTTCTAGCAGGTGTAGAATTGGAATAGTAGCCTCTGAAAGATCCATGTCTTCCCCTGTATCCTGAGCTTCTGTAAATTCCTCTGATTCCTTTGTTTTATATAGGGAATTCGGGCTCATCAAAATTGAAACTGCGACTAGAAATTGGATTTGTTAACTGAATCATATTAATAGAACCGAAGATCAATTATTCATCCGGTGAAGACTCTGCCGGATTATCCTATTTAGGTTGTGCTGTTTGGTGGGGCGGTGCCCGTAAAATTAAAGTATATGGAGTGATGTCTTCCAGAGTCAAAGAAAACATAGGCTTTGACACATGCTCATCTTCTTCTGATTCTTTTTCTTTCTTTGAATAATGCTATTTATTTGAGGATTTTCCCTCTGATGAAGAGGGTTTTGCTGCAGCATTCATGGAAGAAGGCACAATTGGTTTCTTCAATTATGTTTGCAAAATGGCATGAGTTCAGTAGATCATTTTTCAGACCATCCAATCATCATATTTTTGCGTATATTTGTCCTTGAATTCTTTCCACTCAGCCTCCTCCTCTGCATCTGTAGTAGTAACACATGCTACCTGAGATGAAGAACCTTTTAGTTTGACTTGTCCCGAGTCAACCATTTTTTGAGGAGGTCCTTGAAAACAAAACATTCCTGAATGGGATGCCCCAAAATTTGATGAAAGGGGAAATAATTGGGAAATTCTTCATCTCCTTTCTTATTCAGCCTCTTGGGCCTTGGCAATTTAACCAAATTATTTTCTAGAGCTGAAATGAAGTAACCAAGAACATGTTTACTTCGAAAAGAGTATGTTTTGCTCTTCAGATACTCAAACTGTTTTCTTCTTTGATCTATTTGATCATATTTACTAAACAAACTCTTTTTTTAACACTCAGGAGGCGGAGCCCTTTGAGAAGATAAAGGCCTTGAAGTAGAAGCAAGTACATGTGCTTGTTTATGCATAACTGTAGAAGTCTCTACTTTACCTATTATCCTTCTTAGAGCTGATGGAATTACACGAGCTTTATCCTTAGTCTTTTTAAGATAATATTCAATCTGTTGAGCGATTGAAGTAAGGTCTCGAAACCCTCCTGTGTATTTCACAGGAATCAACAGTGTGCATAACTCGTCATCCATATTTGCCACATAGATTGGCAACAGTTCTTCTTGAGGGTGTGCTAAGCTCAGGGAATAAGTTAATCGCTTCCAGTGAGCAATGAAATATGAAACCCTTTCATTATCCCTTTGTATACAGTTTGTAAATCAATACTATTGTCTTTGGTAACGTTGAGATGAACTGAAGAAGGAATTTTTGACGAAGATCCTCACATCTGATAATTGACTGGGATTGCATGCTTGTGTACCAGACAAAATCTAGTTCTAGCAAGGTTCACACGAAGCATCTGAGTTTCACTACTTCATGATGTTTCGGAGTTCCCATCATTGGATCACAACAAGACACGTAATGCATCAAATGTTGTTCAGGATCACCTGATCCATTGAAAATAGAGAATACAAGATTCCAAAAACATGATGGAGGAAGGATTGAATCTACCCATTTAGGGTAAACTATATTTTTTGGCTGAACCTGCACACACTTCCCTTCCATAGTCTCTAACCGAGCTGTTAATGACTCAATGGAAGTTGTTAACTTTTGATAAACATCTTGTTGAACTTGGACTTGAACATGTGTAATGATTCTAGTTGGTACAGATGCGGTGCCTGGTACTGCAACCAATGGTAGCACTGCCAATTGTTGTTGCACTTCACCCATAGGATTAGACCTATGAGGGTGTACTGAGAGAGGAGGATATTCGTGATCCATCTTAGTATCCACAAAAAATTCCCTTGGTTGAATAACTCCAGCACGCTTAGGTGGAAGACTATGTTGAAGTAGTTAGGCATTCAACCTCCTCAATTCCTTCATTTCTTCCTCTTATTGTGCAAATCATTTCTCTAGTGATAGAAATTGGCCTTCTCCAGAGGAAGGGTATGCAACCTGATTCATTCCATTCCCCTTGTTAGCTCCCTTTAGAAGAGGTGTAAGTGGGTTACTTGAAGGATTACCTAGATTCTAGGTAATCCATTGATTTCATGTATGCACAACTTCTTCATTTGTGTCTGTGCGTACAACTTCTTGAGCATGAACCTCTTCATCTGATCCCTCCGAGTGAGCCTCATCTGGTGGATCAGTAACTACATAATTGATGAAATTGATTGATTCATAACACATTGTATTCCTTTTATCAGCATTTCTATGATATTGTATTCTTCTATCTCCCTGATGAGACATTTCCTTTTGTTGGTTTGATCCCTTAGGAACAACTTGACGAACCGTAATTTGGAGGGAGTCTCCTGATAATTTGGCTCTTTGTTCATCTTGAGGATTCTTCCCCAATAGAGAGAAGACTGAATTTATCTGATGGAGGGATTGAGGATTTGAAAAATTCACTAGTCTAGTGGACTGGGGCTGTTCCTACTATTCCCTCTCAACTCCTCGAATCATATTTGTTGATTCTGAGGGTTGGGTTAAAAGAGTCTCTAGTCTGGCAAGATGGGGTGGCTATTGACATGTTATATCTGAGACTTTCTTGAAAGCTCTCTTGATCTTACGGGCCTTGGTCCAGAAATTAGATAGATGCGTCAATTTACATCAACTTTCATCACCCAGCTCAAAATACCATTGGATGATTTATGACACTTCTGTCACTTGGTGATGTGCTTTCTCCAAACAAGAGGCTTGTTCAATATTCTCGTTTTCTTGATGCAGGATTAATTCAATAAATTGTTCTCTTTAATCTTGATTTTGAGAGGATCTAGTAGAAGCCTTTTCTTGGGAAATCTTTTTATTACTAACGAAACTCATTGATTGTGGCCGGCCATAGGAAATAACATTACATGACACCATTTTCAATGGGCTTTGCTGACTGGAGAGCATAGTAAAATGTAGTGCTCCATGAACACCTCATCCTATGACCTGAATACCATATGGGGCATTGGAAATTAACTGGCGCAATCTTCATAGTGCGTCATGGAATAAACTTTGAAGGGCTCTCTGCTGCTTTTCAGCCTTCGAATATCGAGAGACTGATAGAGATGCCAAGTCAATTTGGCATTGTAACCCTTCTATTATGTTAACATGATTTTCAAATTCATAATAAGTTAATAGTTTTTTTTTCAACTGAAAAAGAGTTTTCATATGTTGAGATGAATATTAGGAATTTTTTCTTCCATCAACATCTATAGAATGTCTTACTGAGAGTTAGCCAAAGTCCAAAACATGACTGGCACTTCACCTTTTTCTAGTGGTTTTCTCATGTTTAGTACTTCCTCTTTATTATTCAATGGATATTATTCTACCTGATTAGACTAGATCTAGTGCTTACTTGTTGCTTCACCAGATTCAACAAGACTGGTAGAGAAATAACTGATCAAACTAGAAGTTTCTTGACTTAGGTGTGGTTCAGAGAATGACCTACACCCTGGGTTATCTTCTTGTTGAGAAAGTATTTCACCTACTAATGGTAAAACATCAGACATGAATGGCTTCACATTTTCAAGTGCCTCAAGATAACAGGGATTTCTCGTCACTACATTGTGTATTGGATAATTTTCCAAGCAATGTGTATCACTACTGCAGAGAGGACTTTCACCGCGAAATTCATCATCATGGGTAGGACCACCATGGTGGGTTACAACAAAAGATGAAACATTTTTATCCTTGATCTTCTGACCACACAGTGGGTTCTTGTGGCACTCATCTGAAGATGAAACTTCGAGATCGACCAAATTTTCATGAAGCAAGCCATCATGAGAAAGTATCTGATGCATACCTTTAGAATTAATGTCTCGACTATTGGGAACTATGAGAGCAGAATCTTGAGTTGAAGCAGATATTTTTCTGAGTGCATCAAGAACTCCAGCATTGATTAATGAATTGTTACAGATGGGCCTTTGATTTCTTGACTGTGTTGGGCCAGTCTTCTTATTAGACGCCTTATTACTCAATTTGGAAGGTTTGTGTGCCTGCTCTGGAGAAATGAACAGTTTAGGATGAATATCTCCTCTCAAACCAGGTGTATTTTCCTGAATTGGTTGTCCGTATGATACAGGGGACTATGCCCCACAACCCTCCTGGACTTGAACAGAAGTGTGTGTCTGTTCCAGAGTGAACTGTTGATGTGTCACTCCGCTTGTAGGGACTGATTCATGTGTCTTTCCCTGAGATGATGCTGAAGCTGTTATAATATTCTAGTAGGCATCTAGAATATGAGCAGAGATTTGCTTCTTCTCTTTCACCATTGATAGAATATGCTTGGTGACTTTAGCTGCTGGAACAAGGATATACATCCATTCCATGCTTGGAGTAGGTGTGTGTTCCTACTACTGTCCTCCTTTTCAGGTCAATGAATCCTTACAGTACCCATGTGTGGGGGCAGAGAGTTGAGTCTACCTCCTTCTTGTCACCAGAGCTTTCTGACTGACTTCTCCAAGTGATACCAAACGAGAATGTTGCTAAGCATAATCAATACTAGCAGGTGTATGTGCCTACAGATTGCACTTTGTCAAACGTAGATGAAGAGATCCATCATATGTAGTCAGACGAGCCTGCTGACTAGCTGATGATTTATAAACAGGTGTATGTTCCTGTCTATAGTACTCCACCGGGATTGCCTAGCGGGATTGGCATGATGCTGCCAAACAAGTCTGCTGGACAGCGGGATTAAAACGGATGAGAGTGTGTGCCTGCTCATTCCATGCCACCATGTTAGGTTGGTGGACTTCTCCGGAGATGGAAGAGATGATAACCTTCTCAATGTTAACCGGATTTCACCTCTGGTGTTTCGTCTTTCCTTCTCGGGTTCGAGGAACCTATGTTGAATGCCTAGAAGTGATACCCTCATCATGTTGAGGGTGCACTGCCGCAAGATTCTGGCGGCGATTATTGATGGGAGCCCTGGGGAGGACTCATGTCTCCTTGAATTAAGTCCTTGAGGGACCTTCTCATTCACCTCCTCAGAATATGGGAGTGAATGGTGATTGCATTCCGGGGATAACGACCCGAAACAGTTGGAGATGGTGGTTAGCACCGCCTGCTTCTTGATCACTGGTCATCGCTGTCCGGATGACCAGGTTGAATTATAGACATGGAGGGCTTGTCGAGCAGCCTCCAGAGTCAGAATAGTACCATTTTGACGGTACTCCTTAACCAGCGTTTTTTATACCCATCATTGAAGACGCTGTGTAGGTGATGTCGTCCTCAGAGCGGACGATGATCTAACGGAAGTAGCAGCAGTGGAATTTGCAGCAGAATTGTTCACAGCAGACGTATTCACAGGTGTAAATTTTATAGAATACATTTTCTTAATGCAGAAGATCTTGGAAAATAGTGCATGTTTGATATAACAGACAGAATCAAGATAAGTCCGGCCACTGCATCTTTTGGATGAGAAAATATGTTATTGATTGTTTTGTTGGCCCTATCATTGAGTTTTATATAGGGACCTAACAAATAAGCAAATTATTATTTTAACTTGGTTATGGATTCACGTAGGGATCACCATTTTTTTTCCTCTAGAATTGGAGATGACCTAGTTTATTGAAGGGTCAAACATTCCAATTGGTTTCTAATGGGTTTGTTCGTCGAAACAGAAACATTCGATGATTCCATATCCATTTGGACCTACTTTCCAAAGGTGGGTGCTCATTAGTTGTGGAACGATGATGCTTAGGAATTTTCATTGGTCGATAGGATGGGAGGTCGGACTCATCACACTTTTTTAGGGGAATTATTTTCTACTCCGGGACTCTCTTTATAGATTTATGTTATGTTCGGCAATCCTTATTACATTACCATGTATATAAAATGATTTTTATTTAGATCTGACAATAAATGATTGATATGTAAGAAATTTAGAGAATGTTTTATATGTATTTGAGGTTCTTCATCGACATAGAATCATTTGTATTTGTTAGATATTATTAGTCAATGGTATCCTTTGATACAAAAAATTCTCTTCGTCATTATAATAACTATACTGGTTTTAAAGCCACTCAGTGGGGCACTTGAAGTTTATTGTCATTCACAGGTAGATGGATTATTTTAGAGTTGGGATCATACCCACTGATGGGCTACCTATGTATCTTTTTTTTTGGAAAATTAAACAGAACCCACGTAGTTCGAGTAAGGGCGTATGATGTTTATGAATGATTGATGGCTCAATGAAAGATGTCATGATTACTTTTACACTCTAAGCTCACATGAGTCATGCTCGGTGTGAGAAACAAGAGGAATTGGTGAAACCAAACAATTGTACCATGAAAGATGCAATGATGTGGGGATTATGTATGTATGACTGTCTGAAATAGATGAGGATTAAGATTTACTTCATGGAAGAAATCTTGGAACAAGGTCCATAAACGTATATGAATCTTCTTTATTGAGGTATTTCTATTTTCATTTCTTTTAGACTCTATGAAGAAAAAGGAGCTTCAACATTCATTTATATGAAATTTCCCTTCCGTTTTTAATTATTTGAATTTCTAAAATTCATGTGAACTAATTTTTTATTATTAATCATGCAATCAGTGATTGTCTAATATCATATTCTCATTCCTTAGTGGATTTCAAGACCAAATATTTCCTACTTTTTCATGAGCATATTTCTGAGTGATCTTGGGATGTTCCGCCTTCTAGAACTTGTATTGAAACTTTTCAAAGCTATGACTGTACAAAAATATATTTAAAATGACTGAGGCACTACTTTGGCTGGACACATATGTACCTGATACCCACCCATACATTTATCTTTCATTATCACATATAATCCATGAATTGCCTTATATGTTTAAGCCACATTACAAGACAATTTTTCCTTACCTTCCCACTCTCTTAGTATTTTTGCATGGTAACTCAAGTTAGAGTGTGGTGGAAGGGCCTTTCGTGTGTGTTCATTGGGATATGTATAATTTTTGGATGGTGTAATGTGTGCGTCATCATTTTGGGAATGTATTATTAGAAAATTGGGCATGAATCATCATTTCATTATGCTTATTTCATTTCATTCGGTTCTCCATAAAAAAAGAAAAAAAATTCAAAATAATGTTCTGCCTTTATGGAGCTTCAAAAACAAAGTTGTGCCTTTCTGGAGCTTTACAAAAAAAGGAGAACTTGGATGATATCATTCTTTGTAATCATTTATTGACTCATGAACCATGTCATTAAAAGGGGTGGTGTTTTTATTCACATTCTCAAGGGGATTTGAGTGAGGTTCATCTTGTTTTTTCACATGATTAATCATGAATTGTACTTCATATTCAAACCACCTAATACTAGCCTTAACTTATTTCATTCATTTACCCACCAACCCTAATCCACAAAGTCATTTGAACCTTTATTGCAAGTCCTCATTATTTTATGTGTGTTTTGTCTTTACAAAGTGTAGAAAGTAGTTCCTTTACAAGACTATGGAAAATGAGAATGTACTCATGATATGAGAATAAGTCTACTATTAATTTCTCATGAGTGATGAGAGAAAAGATTCAAAAGTGAGGTAGATCATGATTTGGCATGTTAAATAATAATAAATTTAGAAGCTTGAATGAAAGAAAGGAGAAGCTCCAACATTTTTCAAAGGGGAAAAGTAAAATGCATGAATTGATTTTTTCTTTAAAAAATGGAAAATTAAATTGATATTGTTTGTGGAACTTGAAAATTTTATTGGACATTGATAATCATTTGAATTTATTTCATTGAAAGTTAAATATTGGTGACATTGGTTCCCTTTAAATTCCATGTTGAGATTTTATGCTTGAGGAAAAGCATAGTTTATGTGTGGGGGATTTGATAAAGATAATAATTTTCATAATTTTTTATATTTAATTTAATGATTTAATCACTAAAAATTGAACAAGTTGATATAATTATATCAATTTTGAATTTATGATGTGTTTTGTGCTAAAATTAGAAAACTGCTAAATTTGGAAATATTGAAAGATTTTAATCCCTTTTCTAATTCACGAATATATTTTAAAATATAAATCCAATTGATGTGATAATTTTTTTATTCGGTTAATATATTTATTTTATTCATATTTAATTTTTGTACCAGGATTTAAGTCAGCCATTAAAGGGTCCAAAAAATTCAATCAATGTGGAAAAGTATTCTGGAAGAACGCGTGGACCCCACCTCAATGAATAACTCATAAATCAGTATACACACCTCAAATTTGGGTGATTCTAATTGGATTTAAAATAATATTAAATGGTGCATTAGGATGTTGATGTTCTTGAAGAGTTTCTACCATTAATGTGATCCATGAATGCTGAACTTGTGGGGAAGGAAAAAGGAAACGTTCATCCAGAATAAATGCTCCAATTAAATTTCACATATCTCGTACCACACATGGAGGATAAAACATAACTTTTGTGATAAAACATAAAATATATTTTGTAAGATCATTCAAGAAGAAACCATCCCAAATTTCGGCCATTAAATTGGCCGAACATGGTAAATCTTTCAGTGGACATAATATGCTAGAAATTATAAAGATGAATTATGAAGATCTTGAATTTCAAGACCGGAGGATGACACCCCCTTGGCCTATATAAAGAGGATTTCACCCATGCTGAGGAGAGAGTTCAAGAACACAATTGGAGACAGGAGGAACTCAAGGGACACTCTAGGAAATTCTTCTTCAACATCAATCTGTTTCTTTCTTTTATTATTCTTTACTTTAAAATGTCTCTCTTCTCCCGGATCATCTCGCTTACCCCATCCATGGAGGGGTAGTTTCATTTAAGTGATCAGAAACACAGGAGGCTGGAACTATTTGTTGTGATTGAGTTCTTTTTCTTAAAATGAATCAAATTTCTTCTTCATTCTTAATCTGGTTTCAATTCATAATTTAGAATTAAATTCCAAATGCGTTAGTGTTAGGTTTTGATTCTGAAATTATAAATTTCTTGGGTCGATGGTCACATCTCCCTCCACCCATTTCTAATCTGTATACGGTGGATCATGATTAGGGTTGGGAGGAGATTTCTTGGTGGTTGTCAAGCACATGTGTAGGATTGTATGTCAAAATCTTGGTTTATTAGGGAACAACAATTCCAGGTCTGGGATTTCTATAATTAATCAAGAATCCTTCTACAACCCTAAACACATTGGAAGGATGATAGACCAATCAAAGGTTTTAGAAAGGGAAATTCTCACCTCAAATCCATCTGACCAAGGGGGAGAGAGGACTCGGTAGATGAATCTCTCTCTTACCAGTTAAAGGAAGAAGAAGACACAATATTTGGAAAACATGATGGCACAACACTAGGTCTAGATAAACCCAATCCGATCACCCTCTTTATCATTTGTTAAAACCAATCAATTAAATCGTTTTGTTTCACTCATAGTCATTTAATTAAATTAAAATAAACCTTTTTTAAAAAAACAAACAAAAAGTGGAAACCTTGTTTTGTGTGCACTCCTCTTCAGGATAATACTTAGGATCAACTGATATACTATACTTAGGTAAATAAAATATTGATTTTCCATGCCCCATGCCAGGCATGCGTCATGTACATTCCACCACTTCTCAAACATGCACCTACATTCCACTAGTGTAAGATAACTCAGATGATTTTCCTATCAATCCCACTTTCCTAGATGATGATAATGACCTGTAATATTCTCCTACCATATTTTATGAGGGGTTCTTCACCACCATCGATGAGTTGGAATAAGTAAATTTCAGTATGAAGGTATACCCGAGACCAACAATGATCATCAGGGACATTCCCGTAGAAGAACCAAAAAAGTATGTGGATGTCACGATGCAATATCCTGATGAATTCACTTAGAGTTATATATATATTCTAGGACTATATCCTCATGTCAGCATCCCCCATCTTCATATCTCAGATAGTCATTGTGGGCTCAACCAACCTCCTAGGAAGATGCATCCATATCTTGTTTTTATGTTCTCGGTCGAAGATGATAATATCATCATATCAAACATAAAAATGGAAGTTCATTACACCATATGGTTTTCCAAAATCATTCCAATTATGTGAAGAAAAGATAGATCAGAGTCAACATTTATTTCTCATATATAAATTTCCACTATCTGAAGTATGATTTTCCCCATCATGTGATATGGTTGTTGATTGATTCCACTGTTGGGTTCCATGGTATCAATTTATTGGGTTGGTACTCTATGTATAATTAGATCTGAAATTCCCTTGATGATGAATATTCCACCACCTTCAGGGTATAGTAGGGGACCTTATGTAAGTAGGTAATGGACATTGGTTTCTAGAATGAAGGGTCCAACTATCCACGCACCATGAATCACATATTCGAACTGATCCTCAAAATGCATGTGAAATTATATGTTTACAATTTGTAGGTCAAATCCCAAAAGTGTCAGGTTGATATAAGGGGTCTTGATACAGTGTTAATATACCTTCTCTCCTACCATCTAATGATTAAACCCTTGAATTTCACCTTCGGGGTTACCTAGAGGATGTTTCTCAGTTTCATTGTCAGATATAGAGGCATCAAGGTCTACCCAAAGAAGACAAAGACTATCATCCCAATTTCATTTCCGAGAAACATTTTGATAGCTTCGATGATTGCAAGGACAGTATATTATGTTTTCTGAATCATTGAGAATTTTTCTAGAATGTGTAATCTTTTTTATAGACTCATCATATAATATTTTCACTAACAATGGGATGAAAAGTGCCATACCGCTTTCTAGGAGAACATGAAGTATCTACTGCAGCCTCTAGTTCTGAGGCCACTTTTCTCTGAAAAACCACTGGTCCTTTGTATGACTTCTCTAGAATGATCCCATGGTCTCTTTTAAACCATGGTAATAACTAATTGACACATAATAGTCTATATTATCTCAACTTCATTATCCTCAACATAGATATTAGATATTCCTCTATTATGAAGAGCTATATCCTTATGTTTGTTTTCAGTGTAGAAGTTACTAGATTATCTATAGCCCCATGGGATACCGCTGATGTCCCACACAGATCCTTTATATTATATTTTGATCCTCTCCATATTGAAAAACCATCTATCATAGTGGGCAGTGGTCCATCAGTAGTTTGATATCAGGTTCATCTCATAGAGGTCTATAAAATTACATGCACAAGATGTTTTTCGGTCTCCCATCCAGCCCCTAAGGAGTAGACCATAGATCTGGAAATTCAATACGAGGCCATCCACCTAATGGATAATTATATTCCATGATGGGAGATAAACTTTTATGGTGCCTCATAGAGCCCAACTAGAAGAAGGCTCAATGATCCCAAACTCAATATTGTAGGTGTAGGTATCATCTTCACCATGACTACACATTCTATATTAAACTATTATTTATAGTTATTATAATGATGAACCTATAATGAGACAGAGTATCAGGCTCTCATTACTGATCTTGAGATGGACCTTGATATTGATGTTCCCCACATACATGTGAAGGGGGAGTTTGAGCTTGTCGTCAAGAAGACTAAGGGATAATATGTCATTAGGAAACTAGAGACTGTTCTCCTATTTAGGTGAACTCTCAAAAAGATGGCATGTTTCCCATATTGGAATAATATAAATCATTTCCCCGAGTCACAAAATCGTCCAGATGATGCCCTATCATTTTAGACTCTTCTTTTATAGAGCCTTCCTTTGATAATTTATTTATCCATGTCGTGCATCGAAGGATCATCGCTACTGTCACTCTGGATGATGATGATAACCAACAAGTAAGACTATTTACCACTAGTACATCCCCCCTAATAATGCTAATTCCCCATGAAAAGCATAATAAACCTCCAATTATAAATGCATTTTTAGTACATCTAGTACGACAATCCCCCAACCGAAAGTGCTGAAGGTGATAGATTATTTCACTGAGTGGCCCAGTTCACCCTCTATAATGTTCTCAAACTTGAAATATCCTCTAAAAAGGTTTTATTGGTTTATTATCCATTGTATTCAATGATAAGATATCTCCTAGGTTATGTAGGTATTTCATCCCAGGTTCTTGCAGAGCTCACTAGGTACGGTTGAAAGACCCCACCAGATTTGAATATTTGGATACTTCTTGCCCACCATGGTCCATGACTGTACTGAGTGTTCCAAGAGGTGTCAGGCATGTAAGATCCATTAAAACATTGAGAATTTACGTCCACATCCCCTCCATAATACCAAGTAGTCGTGGTTCTTTGTGGTCTGAGGACTCGACATAGTGGACCATATCCACCAGAGACATCTCTCTAGGGTTGGTTCACCATGGCCGCAATGGATATCCTTTTAATGTGGATATAGGTAGTTATAGTCAAGGAGTTCAAGGAATATTATATTTTTTATTTCAGGATATCCAATATAATCTATCTATTTGGAGTCCCTTGCGTTGTTATCACCAACAATAGCTCCAATTTCCGATCAGATGAGCTGAATAAATTGAATTCCCGCTACAAAATCTGGTCTAACCATACTTGATGATAATATGAGTAGGAAAATGTATAAATAAAGTTGTTAAACAAGCCACTGCCTGGAATTTCAAAAGATGGTTTCTCAGAACAATAAAAAGTTTTAGTACAAGCTCCCCACCACTTTTTCCATTATCTAACTATGACTCATAATTCAACCTAGATGTCACCATATTCTTGGGAGTACATAACAGACGCAGTCTTACCCATTGAGATTCAGTGGACATCACTCCGTATTTCTAACTAAGATCATAATATGTATAATATAGTAGTAGAATCCCATCTACCTAATATAGAAGACTTCAATGAGAATAGGATTCCAGCCATGAAAAATATAGAGAGGCAGCAGAAAAAGATAGCTAGATCTTTCAACAAGAATTTTTATCTCCACTACATCATTCAAGGTGATATCATATTGGATATAAGGATGTAGATGATACATGGTAAGAAGCCACCAATGTTAGATCCGAAATGGGAAGGCTCCAATATAAGAAAAAAGTTTTACCATAACGGTGAATAATAATCAGTCACCATGGAATGAGAGCGAGTAACCCCTTCTATGAATTCCAATTTCATCAAATAATTCTTCACATGAACAAATTTTACTCATCAATAATGATGTTAAACATCTATTATATATTTCATCATGTTATAATATTAGAATATCCCTCATCTTACGTGACATAAAACTGTAGTTATGTCCTGCATGATGTTAAACTACACAAAGTTCGCTTGTCCTTATTCTGTTAAACTGTTATTATGTACAACATGATATTAAACCTCTTGAAGTTCATTCATCCTTCATGATATTAAACATCATGATGTCTACTCATCCTTCAGGATGTTAAACTATTGGTATTTCTTGCATGATGTTAAACTTCATGATATTCCCTCATCCTTCATGAAATTAATCATATGTTATTTCCTACATGAAATAAAACTACATGACGTTCAATTCTCTTACATTACATTAAACTATTATTATGTAAGGAATTGAATTAAACTATATGAATTTATATCTTCCTTTACGAAGTTAATCTATTGTTATGTACTTCATGACTTTAAAATGTACAATTTTCCCTTATCTAGCATGAAATTAAACAATTGTTACATCCTAAATGACATTAAACGACCTGAGGTTCCTCAATAATGCATGATGTTAAACTATTTTTATGTTCATCATTAAGTTAAACTGCACAAAGTTTCTTCATCCTGCATTACATTAAACAACCTCGTACCATATTGCATTAAAATATTGTATCCTGTCTACAATACGTTAAATTGAAAACCACCCTGATGTCCTCATTGGAGAGGGTGTCACATTTTGAATTGGTCACTCACCATGAAATCCCAATGAACTATGTATGGATTTATTCTAATCATCATAAGATACATAGGATTTCGAATATATTTTTTCTACGGTCGATCTAGTAGTTTAACTTTTCATCATAGTGGCCTAGGTTTTTTGTTAGGTTTTACTATAGAACCACACAACACACCCCTATGTTGGAATCATAACCATAGAGACTATGTTATCTGAAATTAAACTAGGATATCATTCATTCTAGCAATAAGAAATTAGATTTTTCTTCCACATCCAACATGAAATTAAAATGTTGTTTGCATTCCACAGAATGCTAAACTGCATAGCACCCCGATGTCCTCATTTTGGAAGGTGTCACCATTGGCACTGGTCTCGTACCATAAAATCATTAAGAAATTTGTATTTCCTGAATCTAATATTCATGGGATATGTTGGAACACCACGAAATGTTTTCCATGTATTAGTCAAGAAATTACTTCAAAAATAAAATTCCTAGGTTTACATTGGGAGTGTGTGGTGTGGTGGAAATACCTTTGTGGTTCTCATTCAAATCAGGATCTAACTGCATCACCATGTTCCTCTATAAAGAGTACCCCTCTAAACCACATCCTTGCTGCATGATATTGAACTGTATGGTATTCAAGAACTAAGTGTGTCTTGATTCCCATACTTATGGGATATGATAAAAAACCTGTAATTTTTGTCTTATGTTCCATTCTAGGGTTGACATCAATTCTATTTAGGAGATGTGGAATGTTGATGGGCCTCCTTTTTCCTTATTCACAGCAAGTTTTTCACCTATCTATGCTATATATATCCCCTAGAAAGCCCCCACCCATGGTCCGAGCACTACTATAGTAAACTAAAATCCATATTCATCTACACTTAGGATTTAAAACTGCTCAATACAATCTTCCATACAACATTATGTTAAATTTTATGACATTAAAGAAATATTTATGGAATTAATAACATCCTTATGGGATAATTTAGAATCACTGAAATTTTCATTTTTGGGTCAAGCCCCAGGTTTAACAAAATTCCATTATATCCTTACGCTCATGGCTAGAATCTCATGGGAGTACGTGGTGTGGTACGAGACCTCTTAGGTCCTCATTATTTTTGCATTATAATAATCAAACCATATTCCTCTCATAGGAATACTCAAACTTACCTATTTTATTATCAAATCATGTTAAACTACATGGAATTAAAAAAGTATGTGTTTCTTGATTCCCATATAATTGGGATACATAGGAATGTGAGACAGTTCTCTCTTTTGGTACAGTTTTAGGTTCCATATATCTTTTTATCAATTCATCACTATATCCTGAAATTCCTAGGAGTTTGTGGTGTGTTTTGAGTCCTGTTTGGTCTTCATTCATGTCGAGTTTTTAATAGTCACACCATGTACCCACCACAGGTATCATCCCCTTTTCACCCCACATCCTTACCACATTATGTTAAACTATAAGAAATTAATCAACTACATATGTATAGATTGACATCCTACAAAAATATGTTAGCACATGCTAACATTTTTTCTTAAATTCTAGCCCCATGTTCCTCCATCCTTTCAACCTATCTAGGAATGAGTTCTCTTTTGGTATTGTGAATATTTTGGTGTAGAATTCTTTCATTCATATTGATTTTAGGTTATTTTGGAATTACATAAACATCTCCATTATGATACCTCAACACCCAATTTCCATACATCATTAAATTAAACTTCATGGAATTCAAGAACATCTTGTGTCTTGATTCACATACTTATTGGATGCGTAGAAACACCACAACCCTTTGTCTTTAGTTCCATCCCAAGGTTCATGAACCTATTTTGTTTCATTCCACCACTCGTCCTCTTAAGTAATCTTCCCTCAATTGAATTAATTAAACACTAATCTACCTATTTAAAATGCATAAATGTGTTGCGGCCTAGTGCGTAGAGTGCTGGATTCTACATGGACATTCTCTCATTTGATCTCTTTGTTCCACACATGTATTTAATTAGGTCTTCTTCATCATTCACATTTTAAGGGACCCCCTAACGACATGGTTTTGGTATTCTATTGCTCGTATAACATCTTAATCCAACACCCTAGAGTATATTGGGTGATATTGTGAGGCAGGTTCCTCATTTTGAATATGATCATCTACTGACCTTTGGCTTTTTGTTCACACCCAACGTTACATGATATGGATGCTTTGTTTCCAATAAGTTGGCCAGGCATCCTCCAACATTATTCCACCCACATTTCATCACAAATGTTTTATTTTGTGGTTCAAATCTTCCTAATCCTTATGTCATGGAGAAACTCTAACACCGATTTTTCTACCCATCCACCAGCCTTTGTGTCTTGAGAAGAATGATCAACTTTTTTGGGATATACTTGATCCATCTTGTCTATTCCCTATAGCGCTCTTTCATGTGTATTGGGAATCCACTCAATCGTTTTTTTCCTACAGCAGCCATGGATCATGTGGGATTCTGATTATTTGTATGGTTTCCACCAACATGAAAAGGATACACAACCCTATGATCAAAACAATATAACTTTAATCTAGAAGATTACTTTCCAAGAACATGACATTAAATTGGGCACTGATGTCCAAGCGTTATAAATTTTAACTGTGAGCATGTTTTTTTACTTGAGAATGTGTTGTGCAATCTGGGACTCCTTTTTCATCACTCACGTCAGGTTGTTCACATCACACCACACATCTCCCGTCTCTTGGGTTCACCCCCATTCCTTTATAGTCCATGTATTATGACAATAAAATATGTGTAGATTTATCATGGGAATACACGATGTGGTATGAGACCTATTCGGTCCTCATTAACATAGGAGGCCCTCAAGAAACTGCATCAAATATTTCCACTTGGCAAATAACATCTTCATGGTCCAACATTGTTACTCTATCCTAAATACCCCATGTCCGTGCCATATGAAATTAAACAACATGGAATTCAAGAACTACATATGGATTGATTCCCATCCTTATGAGATATGTACATGTTCCCGAAAATGTTTTCCATGAGTTTAGCCATAGGTTCAATATCCTTTTCTCTTGGTCCAAGCTCTATGACCTAACACCAAGATCGTTATCATCTTACACAATGTTAAACTACCACATGGCCCTTTTGTAAGGACATTAAAAGGAATGTTACACTATTTTTAAAGAATATTGACTAAATTTTCCTACATTTCACTAAATTTTATGCTATATCCTTAATGAATGATGTTAAACTGCACAAAATTAATGAAATATTTATGGATTGACTCCAATGTTCCAGGGATATGTAGTGATGACTAGAAATTTTGTCTTTAAACCCAGCCACAAACCCTTTTTTCCAAAATCTATGATGTTAAACTAAGAATCTCATGTTGATATGTGGTGTAGTTGTAGGTCTTTTTGGAAAACAATAATGTCAGGTCCCCCCCCACTACATCACATATTCATTCTTTCTATTTGTTCCTTGGTATTTTTAGGGCAAGTAAGCCTTAATTGGTACATCAATAATAGGTTCATCTCCTCCATGACAAAAAAATTATAGGAATATACATTTTGGTTCATCATACTAGACTTTAAAGCCATTGTACAAGGCACATATAATATTCACTTAAACTATTTGCAACATCCTGGTCATATTACATTGAACTATTCCATGCATCATCCTCACTAGACAATGTAAAAAACATATGCCTCATCCCCAAATTCATTCTAGTCATCTAACACATTTCTCACATCTTAAACCGTAGTTCATCAATCGAGATGATTCCCCCCATACAATGTAGGTTTGATATCTGTTCCGACCAATGTGTCTTTACAAATGTTCTCCAAGCCATGATAGAAGAATTTCAAGAGTTTTGGAATCATTTAAAAAATTTGACCACCGCACTTATGTTCTTTTTATAAACCTTATTATAATACTCATCCCCTTACATGTTTTATGGTACCCCCTAAAGGTTTGTCTACGTTTCTTTGGCTCAGCTACCACTCTAGGAAAACACCCCAAAAGGCTTTTGGCAACATTTCAGGTTTGGTCCCTTGTCTTGAATACAATCAATGGTTGTACCTAGTTTGATTGTTCCCATTTTAGTCTAGATATATAGATACATTGTCTAAATTACTATAAAACAATTATATTTAATTGGAATTCCATCATCATTTTCATAAAAAGTTTGCATCATGATTCAATATTCTCATATCCCCTTTTATTTAGATTAATTTCACCCCCACTAGAATTATCCCACACACGCATTAGATCATATTGGGAAAGTAATGTTGGTTGTATCAAGAGACCTATTTTCCAAAAACATTTCCTTCCCCCCTGAATACTCTGGGTGGTAATCCAAAAATATTATACTTCGAGTATTCATTTATTGGATGACAATGTCGTATACAATGTGGGTAATTATAATATCATCCCTTATTTCTCACATAGGGAATTACCCACATGTACTAATCGAATGATCATTAGTTTATTCATTGATATGATTGGGATCAATTAAATGAAACAAGAATACAATATTTTTATGAAATCAGTTTAAAAAGGTAGTTATGTAGGTAACTTATGTATTATATGTTTGGCCAAAACATTTCCCTTAGGGATCTAATCTATCAATGGAATGCTTCAAATCCACATCCCTCTACTATGTGGCTTCCACATTTCACTTCCATTTACTAATATCCCTCTCCTTATCACAATATATAGAGCAAAGCTTATTATATTGGATCTACATCATATCACATTAATCTCGATTCTCACCCACTTAATGGCTCGCCTAATATTGTCTCTCTTGAGCTTCCTCCAACAGGACCTTATATTATTCAAATTAGTAAATAGGCAGAATTCTCATTTAGTTTTGGTTCATTGCACTAGATAACCTATTCATTCTCATGGTTCTGTTTTGAGACTTATTCTAGCACCAAACAACATCTAAGAACTGGATGCATTCCTAGAATTTCTCATCAAGGTATTCCGGGATTAGCATGTGCTGATTTTATTCATCTACCACTCCTCCACAAATATAGTGAAACTTATGTTTAGGTGACACCATTCCTCTTATCCATTATTAATATGGAGATTTTTAAATGAAGTGTTCTATTAGATTCTATTACCAGCATCATGTATTCCGACTGCTCTCGACTTCATCAAAATCAGATTCACCCAACTCCACTTGATCAATGGGTTCATATTCTAGGAATGCGTTATAGAGTTCATCATTGAGATCCTCATCTGGAATCTTATCGGATGGTTCATGAACCATTTTCCTAGGTTTTTCTTCATCTATTGATTCTATCTCAATGATATTGTCTTGGAAAACCATAGGTTCCTCCCCACAAATTGTGTCACCCACATTCACCATTAATTGCTCATCAGAAACCATGGCATGGTCAGCTTGGATAGTAGGTTCCATATAGATATGCATCACTCTCACGAAATGGGCCCCAAGTCATTTGGCTATATGAAACTGTAGAATACCCTCCACTCTAAGGACAATTCAGAAAAGGGTTGTGTCTATATAAATTTCATTGAGAAAACAACAAGTATGGCTCCACAAGACAAGGAAAATTCAATAATCAAGATGTGGAACCAATTTCTCCCTATTCTATCTTGTTGTCACTGGGATACTAGGTCATGGGCCCACATATATGATTTGGGGTTATGAAGGTTCCAAATAGACCACCCTTTCCACTATAGCATTACTAGACTCTACAGGTACTATTTAATAAGATTCAAGTTTCGGTGCATGGTCATGTACACCAATAACCATTCATCTGTCCCTGTCAGTAGAAGAAATTCTAATAAGATTCTCCTACTCAAGTAGATATAATTAGAGTAACTAAGAAGAATTTAGGGATATTATATAAAATTGGGACGAGTTAGATCTTACTTCAAGAGCTGTATAAAATCCACCCATAAACTTTGTTTAAGGAAACTATATGACTTTATTTCAGAGAGGGTTCCCCTAAATATTATTCTTCATCATTATTCTAAAGGTTTTTCTCACTTATATCTTTTCCCATGATCCATATGAGATATCACTCATGAGAGATCATTATGATACCTAAACTGCTGATAACACTGAGGGGAAGGCATGTCCAGTAACATCCTTACTTGGTCTGTCATCGGATGTGTGATTCCTTGAGAGATCACTCTTTCTTTGAATTCCATCACAGATTATCTCGCATCAGCTTCAGAACCATTGAGGAAAAAATTGGAAAATTTTATCCCTTCCCAACTCATCACATGAATGTTTAGTTGATCCCCTAGGTTTTCAATGTTTGGGATCTATCTATGGGATTATTAGTCTTTCCAAGCCAACTAGTAGGCAACATTGTGATGATGTTCCTCCCGGTGTAATCGCTTACTAGGATCCTAAGGAGACATCCTTTGAAACACCCTTTATGGTCCCCCTTGATCATAGTTCCTCTATGTTGGGGAAACTAGGGTTGGTATTGTTCCCTCCCTCTATTCACTTTCAGTAGTTACATGTCCATGGTCCGCTGCACATTTTCCCACACCCCTATAAAAATGATGTCTATCAGCACCACCATCACAATGCCCCTTGCTACTGCTCAAACATGATTTGTGGCATGTGGACCTCTCCATTACTGGTACAGACCATCGACTACTTTTGTATCTTCCCTAGAAAATAAGCTTCAAATATATGTGAAAATTCTAGGATTAGCCCAAATTCAGTAGTTATGGAGTCTTTTAATTCCATATATTCTCATCTTCTCGCAAGAATTTTATCCAAAGAATCCTCATCACACCCAGGTGGTCATCATTATACAATCCCATGTACACACATTGAGTAATCCTCTATATACATATGAAATACATAGAATATCGGTGTTGGATGTGTGGTTCAATATTTGTTCACCGTCCACCCATGCCACCCGCACTCCATTACAAAAGGACATTACATATGGCTGATTTTCTTTGGTATATGTACAATAATTGGTGAATTATCCTATTTGAAGAGGGAATGGCTAAAAAAATGAACTATTAAACTCACCCCATGTTTCTTAACATATCAATCAGACCTAGTTTGAGTATAAAACACCTAGAAATGTTTAGGATATCTGGTCGAGAGTTTATCCCCAGCAGACAGATGAGATTTAGGTAGTCATAAAATCCCATGTGCACTATGATCTGGATGTATAATAAGTGTAATGGAACACACACACCTAATCTCCTATTCCCCTAACTAATGATCCAATGTACTTTTTATATATTCTAAAGCACGATGATACCAAGATTAATGTGTTTCCTAGTGTCCATCATCACTACCAGGATGAATGAGTTTGGCTGCACACCCATGTGCACATCTCTTAATAGAAGCATCCTTCCAATGATAAGTACTGAAATGAATCTTACCAGCCTAAAAATATGTCGTTTCATAGACTTTATGTTGTATCCTCATATTTTTTACCATCCATCCTCCATGATCCACCTATAAGATCTGCCCTAGCCTCACTGGAATCCCCTTAGACAAGTGAAAGGACAATTTGGTAATTTCAGGGGTGCTTCAACTCCCTCGACTAGATTCATCACGAGAAATATCAGAATGTATCCAAACTATTTCTTGAAGTGGAGGTTGTCAATTGTTTTTATATCATTTTTCATGCCCAAAACTAGGTCTATTAATTCCTTATCTAGAGGAAGAATATCTTTTGTATCCTCTCATGCATTCTCGGTAGAGAGGCAGTCATCACACATGCTCCCCGTAAACTAGATGCCTGAGATTTGGTGGAGGGCCAATAGGCTAATGAAAACTTTCCCATAAATAATATGAAATGTATTGGTATCTGGTGACTACTAAATCAATAGATTATGTATGATTTCCTTTGTTAGAGAGACATTGAATTGGTAGGCTCATACTATTTGATATAACCCTACTCTCTTACACACTATCTCTAGAACTACGCAAGATGCACACACCCAGTAATCCAAACCCACTCCTCCATGATGTTCTTACTATGTTCTAGATCCAAAATATTTTTCGACCGCTTCTCTGGGTTCCCAAGACCATCCATGATGATTTTGTATACAATGGAGGGGAAACTCCTTTCCCCAACGTCCTTCCATCGATGTTGTTTAGATGATTCTGAAGGAAGTCAATTGTGATAGGGGTATTGTACATATCGATATAGCTATAGTCATCCTTATACAACTGGTATTGTACTAGTTTTCCCCAAAACTAGTAGGTTAGAACATTTCTACATTCCCCCGTGATGAAGACATTATCTCGGTATATGAAGTCATGCAACGAAAACCTTTTACACAGCAGGTAGTCTTTCGTGGAATCTAAAAACAGCTTCATCAAATATTAATGGTCACAATGACTCCAAACATAATCCCTTATAATGATTTTATACAATATTTCTTCACTTTGGGTGGTATTAGGGAGAACCTCTTGAGAATATTCTTGAGTAGCATGTTGGAGTGGAATTAGAAACATATTTGATCTTTTTTTATAGAGGTCGTTCCTAAAACACGATCTCTAAGTAGGAATTCATTGAGTATCCATGTCTGTGGCATGCATCAAAATGATGTTGTTGTTACTGATGCTCTGTTCTCAAGAAATATTACATGGTGAAAAGGTCTCTGGGATCCGGTTTGTTGAGATTCATTTTTGAGGTGGATCGATTAGCAAAATGTGAGATTTATAGTAAATTTTTGAGGATATCCATTACGTAAAATGCACCACACACACACACACACACACACTATTTATAGGTGATGGCTTCCAAAGATTCATGGAGACATTCACCCCATGGATCTTTGGGATAACCTTCACTCACCGGGATTCATGATTAATCATCACCCCACATGCCTCGTTAGATGGATTTAAGCCCGCATAGTTTTCATTGAAATACATTCATAATCTTACCCTCATTTTTCCTATAGGCTCCCATTTTAAAGGGGGAATCAATTGGCATATAAAATTTTTCTATTGAAGAAATGGACAAATTAATGACTTATTGGGGACAAATTTGGACTCAAATAACTTCAAAATTTATTAGAGGAGACTATTTTGTGAATCCCCTATGTGAATATCCCTCACAACCATGACCGAAAATTATTCTAATGGTCCCTCAATGAGTCTGATGATCACCAACACCATGATAAATTTTTGCAATACCTCCATGACATCGACAAACTACAACTTCTTCACTGTAATCCTCATAAGCATCGTGAAACCCCAATGATTATAAATATCCTACTCACACACCCCCCCTTATAACCATTATTACTATCACCATAAACCTTATGACCACACATTTCATGAATCGTCAGAGCGTCATGAACTTGAGAGAAAATGAATCACCCAAGGTACATGAGCATGATGAGCTGTACATTTCATTGTTCTTTATGGCCCCTACTTATAGAAGGGATTATCTTCGTGAAGGCCTCCACCATTCGCAAAGGAGGGAGCACCTTTGGTTATTAAGTCTTTGTGAATAATTAAGGATTAATAGAGAACTCCCATATTAATAATCCCTATGCTAAAGTAAGGCCATGGTCAGTGAGATCCATTCCTTCATGATGCACATATCCTCTGCAAATCACCTTTCCTTATTGAGGAAAAATTGAAACTTAAAGAACATTTCCATTATGAATCTCCACTTAGCATGACCCATGGATTAATGAACACCTTCCCTGTACAACCCTCCAGATATTTGCGAAGCGATTTTAAGGTTCCATGTGTGATATTTTATGTCATGTTTACCTACCAATTTATTATTTCAATAGGTATTCTAATAGATATTTATTCTTCACATGGATATTCTAACATAGACTTCATAATTGACCAATCCTATAACCCATTGTATATTGAAATTTCTTGTGCCTTTGATTCAACATGTGTTGCTTGGAATAAGTCATTTAAGTACTTGGGGTGAGGAGAGATTCCTCACCATCCATGTTATAGAATGTTAAACTACCTAGCACCAACTTCCTCAACACATTATGTTAAACTATTGATTCATCATGTGTGGATAGTACAATAAGATGAGAAAAATGATGATAACTATAAATAAATCACTCACTCTCTAAACTTTTGGGGGGTTTCCAACATGTTCACCTTAGAAATGCTCCACATAATCCATGACACACACCTTGATATCATGCTCTATGTACTACTGACACAAAACGAGAACATTCTCTTGCAAGATGAAATATTCCTCTTATAGAATGACATCCTCCTAGGTCATTCCTCTAGGAATAGTACCTAATCCGAATATCTATCTTCACATGCCTCCATAGAGCATAAGACTCCCATCACATATCATGGTTTCATCTTTCGTGAAAGATCGTCAAGTCTAATGTTTACTCGTTTTTCTTACACTGATTATGAATCATGTGGTCATTGAGTTTAATAGTGGCCATGACAACCTAGGATACAACAAGGCATAATCCCCATTACTCCCTCTACCAAACTACTAGGATATTTATCCCTATATATTTAATATGGTATTTCCGAAACCTCTACAAGGTTTAATACCAACCAATGGTATACTTTGGTTCCCCCTGCCTAGTAGTGCATCTACCAGATCTACCTATAATTGTGCTTAGATCATCCCTCATGGGATGCCTCATTTCATAAGTCCCAATTCTCCCACAAAAAAATGTGAACATTGATTCCTAGTCAAATGGGATACATAGAAAACCTCCCCAATGTTCAATACCAACACCATCATCTTCACACTGGTTACACCACTTCCACCCCATTCACTTCATTCAACCATCCATTATCCACCATGATTCTTACCTAGGAAACCACATCTGTTTTGGATAATGCCATTAATTGGGGAGGATAACCATGCATAATACTCATTCCACCCAGTGCATCTCCTTACAACACTAGTTCTGGTAGCCATGTGTAGGAACCAAATCACCCCCTGAAACTACATGTGTTTTAATCTCTTCCTTCTATGATTTATATGTAGGAAGCCTCCCTAAGGTTCAACCCCAAGCAATGGTAATCCTTGGTGCCCAAATAATTGGGGACCAACCTTCTTGATCCATCGTCAGGGATGAATAGATCTATATTCTAGTGTAAAAAATTAATTGTTTTTGGGACACGCCATCACGGGACTATCATCATTGGTCATTCTGATCCACCCACACAGTAAACGTTCGAGGCGATCCCTCAAAAGGATGTACCCATCTGATCCAGATTCAATAGTATTTTGATTTTTTTGATCTGTCTCTATAAGACATTAAACTAGAGGCATTCCTCGTTTTATGAATGGGAGGATACAAAAAATCCCAGATACATTCCTCCATCATATTAAGATACCCCGCAATCAACATGGGGTGACTTAGGCTTCTGCACTCTCAAGAAGCCCTCTAATAAGATATAAATCAGGTGTACCAATGTTATAGCATCCAGACATTCCAGTTATGCCCAACGTGACCTCTATCCTAACAAAAGGTTGCTCCTTTTTCTTGACCCATTGGAATTTTATGGAAGATGTAGTGTAATTAATCTCCGTCCACAATGAAATTTCATCAAAAAGGAGTTTCAAGAAAAAAACTTTAATCTATAAGGTAGACCTGGAATAAGCGACGAATTTTGGGGAGGAATACATGGAAGAAGATACTAACATCCCGTAATCTTGTTTTGATAAATGAGAAAAAATCTCTAATGAATTGATGAATGTTTCCATCCTTTCGAATGTGTGAATATATATAGTACAATGTACTATCAGCGGGTGTCTACATGATGACCCATACTGCACTCCCCAGTAAAATGCATAAACAAAGTAACTTTTAACATCAGATCTGGGTGTGTGGGTTTTAGGATTCCATAATTTTTATTAATTTAATGGTTTATAGAACGTTGTAGATTATAAATTTTTTGAAGATAATTTAACTGTTAGAGGTTCAGTTTTGAGCTTATAGGGAAATAAATAAACATTAAGAGTATATTTGTTTTTGAAATTATATTTTTCTTTTTTCTGAAGACGGAAGATCATAATTTCATTAAGAATGATAATATTGTTACAAAGGATAGTTCCTATAATAGGTGGAATTTATCATCCTATATATTTTAATCATTTATTTATATTTTTTTATAATGTTTATTAAAAGTAACTCTGAATATAAACATAATTGTTTCTCAAGAATAAATAATTAAAAAATAAATAAAATAAAGTATTGAAAATTATTTACATTTGTTAGTAAATAATATTTTTATAAAATATTTTATTTAAGGAAAAACAGTTTGTTTGTTTTAAATTTTTAAATTAATATTTTTCCTAAAACATGTTAACTTCTTTATGTATTTCCTTTAAAAATATTTATTTTGTTAATTTTACATATTAATTATTATATAAAATAGATCATAAATTATAATTAATTATTATAAAATGTTAAAGTGTGTATTAATTATTTTCTTGTACATTAATTTTGATATGAAAATTTATGATTTTCAATATATTATTTTTATAATATTATTTCATATGAATAAATTTTTATTATAAAACATAATTAAATTTATATTTTATTTTATAATTAATAATAATTATTATTATTATTGAAATGATTATGATTAATATGAATATAATTCGTCTTAATTAGTGATAAATAAATGTCTTAAATATAGTAATGATGGATGAATGTAAACATTACATAATATAAAACTATATTTTTGAGGAGAATGAATTTTATTTCAAATGAATTAAATTCTATTTTTAAAATATAATAGTTTTCAAAAAGTTATAAGTTATTCTAATTTAAAATATTGTAATACTGATATTCATAAAGTAATCTATTTCAACATTATGAGAAAAAATTATGTATACTAAAAATAATTTTTAACATTGTTTTATATATTTATGATTCACATGGTGATATATATATATAATGTGCTAGAAAAAAACTATCTTGAAAGCTCAACTACACATGGTAGAATGCACATCCATGCCTCGAAGAAAACAAATACACCTGTATAGTAGCATGGGAGTGGGATAGAAGTCCATGAAATGTGTTAAAAAATTTGTGCCACCATTAACGCGACATGGTGGAAGAGGTGTCGGCATGGGTTGGTACCAGTAGAAGATCGGTAACGGACATTGTCACTGAATTTTTTTGAGTCAATGGGAATTGTTTTTATTTATATATGTTTCTAGGAATTTGACAATTTGATGTGGGGAGCGGTTCTCAAGTCACTATTCACTTGATATTAATACTAATATTTATATTATTATCATTTGATCAAAGACAGATGATTCATCCGATCATCTGATGACATCATCATCATCCTCAAGCCCGACCATACAAAACCCTCACCTCATTAATATTTCTCCCTAATTAATGAAATTATCTTTACCCATTTGCTTATGGTTCAAGCCTCACTTCAACCTCAATCACCACTTTATTCATTTTTTCTCAAGATACCCAATTAACTAAATCCATAAACCATGGAAAATCCCTTACCCTATGTTTTTCATCAATGTTATTTATATGTTTGTTACTTCAGCTTATAACAATAGATTACTTGCAATAAAATCATTGATATCATCATACCAGCTGTATTGGTTTAATGCATATAGTGTTAAAAAATGATGGTTTTTTTCTATTGATCGTTATAATTCAAGAAGTCGATCCAAATAACCTATTTAAAGGAATAATCATATATATATATATATATATTATCATATTCAATGATCTATATTATATAAATTCAATCTTAAGATCATCCTGTTCAATGGGATATAGTAGTTTCTTAACCACACACAAAAACACAAAAACATACAGAAAAAAATATAAAAAATCCATAAATTATAGAACATGTTTAACCACATCATCCTCCTTCTCCATAATACCAAAGGTTCTTGATTTCCTAATTTTATTTTCAATGATTTTAAATTAATTGAATATGGATATAGATCATATGTTTTTTATTTTTCTACGTATTTCCCTAGAAATGAAATTTCTTCAAATCCCCCACCTCTTACATTGTATTATTTTTCCTCAATTTATAGTGTAGGATTCACTATATAAAGTCCATCTTCTATAGTTAATCATCTCATTTCCATAATGGGAATAAAAAATATACTATTAAATCTCCTATGTAATTTATTTTATCCTCTCTTATGCCTTTTCTTAAGGCTATATATCCTCATGTAATGATATTTCTTTTTTAATTCCATGATTATTTTATAGAACCCTTTTTTAAAAAGGAATTTTTTCCTTCAATTATATTCTAAAACACATGTGGAAGGGTAATATATTATTTTCCAAACTCATGATTGAAATAATATAATTTAGATTGATTTCAATTAGGAAAATATTTTTTTTTCAAATTTAATTTTTAATTTTTTTATAAATATCATTTTTAATAAACAATAAAACCATAATTTAATGTACAAAGCTGTTATTTATTTTATTATATAGTATCTTTAAGAGTTATTGAAGGAGTTTTAATGTTTTTAGTAAAATTAAAGCTATAATTTTTTCTATAAAATTTATATTAAAATTTATGGGCGCTGCACACACACACATATATATACAAACATTCTATATTTTTTAGTGAAATTACATGAATATTAATAAATGTAATTTATTTAATCTTAATTTACAAAGTGTTTATGTCCTCTTCCTTCAGAATAAGAATTGATTAAAAAATTATGGATTCCTCCTAACTGTTATGTTGTATTTTGGAAAATAGTTTTTTCTATCATTATAAATGATATAAAATTATTTTATTCATGAAAATAATTTATGTATATTCTTAAAGGTTTTTAATAGATTATTAATGAAAAGGTAATACTAACTAAAGATATTCTCATGAAATAAAAAAAGGTAATTTAGTATCAAATGAGATAATAATGAATGGGGTTACCCCACATATACAAGAGGATATAGTTCATTGAATGAACAAACTCTCTAATAAAACCCTTCATAACATGTTCATTAATATATGTGCCACATTAGAAATAAACATAAGAGTTACGCAAGGAATGTAATGGGAATAATAATCTTGTGAAAACCCATAATATAGGCATGTATCATACAAGAGTCCATGAATGAATTAAATTCAATCATACATGTAAATTCACAAGGAAAATAGGCATAGACTATAATATGTAATGTCATGATTATATGTAAGGACCCGACCATTGATGGCTGGATCCACTACCTTATATTAATACATTTTATTTTAAAAAATAAATAAATTCCTAAAGCACCAAGTAGTTTGGTAATTTTGGAAATCCATATATATACACAAGTTTAACATTATATCTTGAAAATAAAAAAAACATATAAGTATTATTGGTAACATCCACCACAATAAGGTTATCCTTGTAGGTCAATCATAAAAAAACTTCTTCATGTCCTGAGAAAATGAATCATAAAAAAGGGGTGAGGTAAAATTCTTAGTAAGGGTATGAAATACAATGGAATATATATCATAATCATCAACTTTAGAAAAGGTTAATAATTGAAAACACTTGCCTATAGGAATAATAAACATGAACACATTATGGCAGGAATAAGAGTTGAGAAAATAATGCCATAATAAAAAATAATCAAGGATACTCCACTGGTCGAATAATAACATGAACATTAATTATTAGCTTTATAATGAAGGATGATCATATGTAGGACATTATAAAACATTTATTCAATACCTAAACCACAACGTCTAAAAAATGATTTAGTCCTTGACCAAATCCACATATTAGATGGGGAATGGTCTCAGCCAATTCCACATCCATTTGTCTCTTGAGACACAATGATGCTTCCTGGGGATATACAAGGCCCCAACCATCAAATAAAAAGTCTAATGAATTCCAAATATTAGTGGGAATAAACATAAACAACATATATATTCATATTGAAATTTCATATGAAATGAAACATAATTTTCCCAAACAAAAAACACTAACCATTCTGAGGAATATGGTGAATGGTTTTAGGATACATCTTCTAAAATAAAATTTTTCAAAAACCATTCAATTGAATATGGTATGTGAGATAATAAATTATTAAAACCATTAAAATATATGAATCAAAAATAGTGTTGAATTAGATGAAAATACTCTTCTAAAATCATTAAGCAATTAAAGAGATAAATACTCTTTAATTTTGATACAAAGAGTTAATTTGAAAAAATGTTCGTTTAAAACCCAAAGTGAATTAATATAGTATTTTTATAATAAAATTATTGATTTTATAATGATAATGGTTTCCAAAAATAGATTATAGAGTCCCCTTTAAAATTGTTAAGAGTTTGAGAAATTCTCTTCAATCAAGCTTTTATTTTGGAATAAATTTTGAAATATCCTTTTAAAATGAGTAAATATCCATAAAATAAGGAAGATTTATAGCTGTTAAAAATATATATAACAATCACATATATTTTATGAGGATTAAATAATAATATAAAAGAATTTCATTGAGGTAATTAGACAATAAAATTATCACGAATGGAAATGGATGTTCGCCTGCAAGAACCCTTTGCACTTTGTAATCAGACGATTCGTTTGCCCAAAAAAATCATAATATTAATATAATAAATTTAATAAAATAAAAATAAACATATTCCAGATTTGTTAAATCAATGGGGAGTATACATAAACCAAACATAAGTATTAGTAGTGAATATGGAAAATCTCACAAAAGATGGAGGTGAGATGAAGAAACGCTTACCTTAAGTCTGAATATATTCCCCTCTTGATCATATGGTACTGCAATATAAAATTATAATTATTAATAACATAACTAAGAATCTGTTATTCAAGTATTTATTTTTTCATAATTCTTTTTAGTTCATTTATGTCCTTATTGATAAGTTACAATATTTAATTTTGTCATTCTGAAGAGTTCGTTTTCTTTTTTTTTCAAAATCGGTTCACATGTTTTTAAATAATAGTAATCATGTGGAATGGGTGTGAATCTATAGAATTGAAATTAAATATTATTTATGAACATACAGGGTTGTTAATTTTAATTTATATCATTTGGTTACATGGAATGAGTATGAGTCATTAGATTACAACCACTTCGATTATTTGGTGGTATTTGGATTATTATGAAATAGTTTTGTCATATAAATTAATAAAATGTACATATACAGGTTAATGAAAATTAATTAGGTTATAATACATATATAATATTCATTTTAAATCATAAAATTGGTTTAATGACTAGTAATGAAGGAGAAATTTAAGAACGAAACGTTGTTATCCACGAAGGTTATAAATTGGAACCTCATGGACGTTGATTACATTTATAAAAAAAGGAGGGAGTATGAATATTGATCATGTTTATTCCATTAACATGATATAATTACATTATATATATGATCATAGATTTATAATGGTCATTTGTGTTCAATATGAGAGGAGATAAAAATAAGAGAGATGAAGATGAAAATAGAATAAATGTTGAGAGATCCCTTTTGAAAATTAAGCATCCTAACGACGTCGCTTAAAATTTCATAAAATGATTTGATTAGTGAAACAAGTGGATCTCATCATTTGGAAATCATAATGAAAGTTATAGGAATACATAATATCAAACCCCAACATTTTAAAATGTAAATTCTAATAGATAACATAAAAGAAGTGTTGGGTAAAAGAGGAGGGTGGAAGATTCCATTACCTTGTAGAGAAAATCCTAGAACATGAAGGTTGGAACCTTGGGGATTAACGACTCCTTGGGAGGACTCCTAGATATATATAACCAACTTATAATAGAGGATTAGGGGTTTATAATGAAATAAAACGAGTGGATGAGTGGGTATTTAAGGCAAAAAAAAAAAATCATTAATTTAAAAAGACACATCAATAGTGGTTTTTGTAAAACCATTGGCTTTACCATTGTATTATACCATGTTATTAGCCACTTGTGACACCTAATACATTATTTTAATGAAATCAAGTTGAACTGAATTTTTTATTAATTATTACATCATTATTGTGTCATCAAACATACAAAAAACTCAAAACTGTATTTTTACTATTCATTAAAAATTCAATTATTTTAGAAAAATACCAAAAATTCACCCTAACCATTATTCGAGATATATATTCCCAAAAATGATTTCAAATTTCAGAAAATATACTACTAAATATTATTAATTAAATTTTAAATAAAGTCATTTTTTATTTCAAAAAATCCACTTTAAAACTATAACTCATTTTATAAGTCCTTAAGAAATTAATCAAGGTCATGTTAAATTATCTTATAATCATAATATAATAAAGTTTCAATTTGTGATTACATTTAATAAATATATATTTATATTTAAAATTATAAAATTAATCAAAAAAGTATAATTAAAATATGTATGTCATACTAAAATACCAATACTTATACAATGATCATTTTTTCAGTTTTATGATGTCTGAATTGTATTTATACATTCATGGGTGATGTTTATAATTTTGTAGATGATTTTTTATTCACTAATATTAATAAATTTATGTCACTATTCAAAAGGGCATGTAAATATTCAACAAAAATTAATATTTTCTTATAAGACTCTAAATATCTTACTGAATACACCTGTGTATGTCAGTTTTTCAAAATTCAAATTATAAAGGTGGAAAAATTATATTTACTTGACTAGGTTATAACAGAGTGGTGTTTTTTAGAGATTCCATGATTCATTAATTATATAATAAATATATTTTTAAATTCTTGGGGTGTTACATTATCCCATCCTAAAAAATACATCATCAAAATTTCAAATTGAACATCAAAATATAATGGTTGATACATGAAATTTCCCTTATGGTAAAACCACACCACGAATATTTTTCAAATATTATATTAATAATAGGAAAGTGTAAATAATTAGTTACTTCAAAATAAAACATTCTTATTGGAAAACAAGTTCAAGGAAGAATAAATAAACAATCATGTAGCGACATTATACACCAAAACCTATAAAATGATCAACTTAAACCATTTCTTATATGGCTAAAAATTCCAAAATAAAATTATTCAACACATTATAATAAAGGACTATAAATTTCATAGAAGAACTTATCATTAACCAATAATAAACAAGAAGTATCTCTAAAATTTACATTGTTAAAATGTGAATAACATCTTCATACATCCTCCTAAAATATGGTAAGAAAATGAATTAATTTAAAACCATATCGAAAACATGCATTCCTCTGTATTCCTTAAGTAAGATACATGTTACTAGAAATATTTCATAAATACAAAAGTGATGTAATATCTATCAATGATATCATATACCACTTCTCGATAAGCCAATAATCAGTTCCAAGGTAGTTTGTACATATCTGAATCAATCATTTCTTCATCATTATTTGAACCTGATATATATATATACTAACGGTGGTCTTTCCCTCAATCATGTGTTTTCTAAAAGGATTAACTTTATACTAAATCACTTGTCATTTTTAACACTAACCATATGACAAAAAATTCTTATGAAATAGTACTGTAGTAAAATTCCTATAAATATAATAAGTCTTACTTCCATTACAATACTTAAAAAATATCAAATGAAAAGATTCATGAATATGAATATTAATAATTCTATTTCATCCACGATTGAATCCTAACATTATCCTTATCCAAAATCTTCATTTGGGGTATATTTCAATGACGCATGGGATATTGATTCGCATAGTGTCCCATCTCTTTACATTTGTATCATTGAATATAGGGAAATTAATTAGTTGACATTCAATTATGAGAATGGTGTAATTTTTCTCCACACATGAAGAAAACTCATTTTCATAGCAAGCATATACAAATTTGTTTCCTTCCACAATTATAACATGTGGGAAAACACATGTTTCTCTTCTTCCCTTTACCTTTGTTTTTATCTTCCACCCTTTTCTTCTTTTCCATCCCTTCAAAACCATAGTACACATAGATGACTTTACAAACCTTGTCATCACCTAATACTATTTATTAATATGATGAGGATTCATGGGAGACAATCTTCCTTTTAAATGATGGATTAAGATCATTAGAGATATGATCCTTATTACTCTTTTCATATCATTCATTGGTGATGTTCTCATTTATTCTACTAGGCGCCATTTCTAATCAATTACATATTTTATATTAGTTGGTAACAATAAGAACTATCTATGAATCTAATAATGTTATAACACATAGCCAAAATTTATGAATTGTAAATTCTAGAACCATATACATTTGATAATTTGGGGGATTAAATCCATCATAATGTTGGGTGAATAAAATTTTATTTTTCTTAAGAATATACCATGGTAGTGTCAATACCAAGAGTATAGAAAGGCCCATTTTTAGGTACTAGGATACCCCGAGTCAAACCTGAAACTCTTTTTCGGAGTTTTCACTCCTAGGTGCATCTATTCCAGTGCCACCTCTACCTATTTATATCAAGATATGGATGTATTGTCTATAAATATCCACATAGTTTATTCCTTCTCAAAATACACGAATGTTGTTGTAAGCATATCTTCAGAAAAAAAACATAGGGTTTTTTCCTAAACTACATTTTCTAAATCTAGTTTCCAGGTTTTCTACTAAATTTCCTTTCATAACGATTATAAGGACTCGACCAAAGTTACCTCGAGTAGGGGCCTTATTTTAATACATTGGAATATTAAATAAGAATAAAATCTTGAAGGACAGAGTATATTAGTATTTTTGGAAAGGCATATACATACAAAATTTTAACATTACAACTTCAAAATAAAAACAAAATATATGTTTTATTGGGAACATCCACCACTCAATGATTATCCTTCTATGTCAATCATAAAAAAAACTACTTCATGTCATGAGAAAATGAATCATAGGAAAAGGGTGTGCTAAAATGCACTATAATGTTAATAAATACAACCACATATATCCTAATCATCTATATTAGGTAGGGTGTACAATTGAAAACACATTCCTTTATAAATAATAAACATGAACACATTATTGTAGCATATGAGATTAATAAATAATTGCACAATAAAACATAATAATAGGTATTCTACCAGTCTTATAACTAATTAAAATTTAATTAGTATATTTATAACGAGGGAAGTGTTTTTTTCCAGATGTCCTAAAACATTTTTTCATCGCTTGGCTAAAACGTCTAAAAATTTATTTAGGCCTCGACCAAATATATAAATCACATTGGGAATGGCTATGGAAAATTCCAAATATATTTGTCTCATGAGACATACAAATGAATCAAGGGGCCATATAGGTCCCCACCTATCACATAATAAGTCCAATTCATTTCTCATATGATAAAGGACAAATATAAACATCATATACATTCACATTAAAATTTTTATATGAAATGTAACTAACTTTACCCAATCATAAAACACTAACCATTATGAGTAATATGATGAATTGTTATAAGATAGATCTTACAAAAACATTATTCATAAACAACTCAATAAAATATGGTAGATGGATTCCTATATTACTAAACCTATTAATACATAAGAATCATCAATAGTGTTGAAACAGACACAAATACTGTTATAAAATCATTAGGCAATTCTTTATATAAATACACAATTATTTTAAAAAGATGATTTATTTTGGAAAAATGTTTGTATAAATACAGAAGTGAAGTATGATAGTATATTACTAATAAAATTAGTTATTTTATAAAGATAATGGTTTCTAAATATTGATTATATAGGGCCATTGAAAAAATGTAAGATTTTGATAAATTCCATTGAATTGGACTTGTATTATGGAATCAATTTTGAATGTTCCTTTTAAAACGTGTAAATATCCAAAAAAATAAAGACGTTTTATGGTTGGAAAACACATATATACCAATTAGACATATTTTAGGTGGATTACATAATAATATACCAGAATTTTAATAAGGTATTTAGACAATGAAAGTAACCCGAATAGAAATGGATGTTCGTGTGGAAAAAAAATGCTTAAAAATTTCAAGAAATGAATTGATGAGAGAAAAAGGGTGATATAATCATATGAAAATTATACATAATGTAATATGAATACATAATATCAAAATCCCACATATAAGAATTTAATTTCAATGAATAACATAAAAGAAGTGTTGGCTAAAAGAGGAGGGTGAAAGGTCCCCTTACCAAGTAGAGTAACTCCTAGAACATGAAGGTTGACACCTTTGGGATTAAGGAAACCTTACGAGGACTCATAAGGTTGTAAAACCACAAACTATTCGAGGATGAGTGATTTTTAATGAATGGAAATGAATGTATGAGTGGGTTTTTATAGTAAAAGAGATGAGTTTTTTTATTAATTTAAAAAGACACCACATTAGTGGTTTTAGTAAAACCATGGGGTTTCCCAAGGTATTTTCCAATGTTATTTGGTACATGGGTCACATAATATCTTATTTCACTCTAAAAAAGTCTACCAAAATTGATTATTTTTTATTACATCATTATGAAGTCATAAAATATAATGAAAACTCATAACTGTATTTTTACTATTTTTGAAAAATTCAATTATTTTAAAAAAATCTCAAAAATTCAGCATAAAAATTATTCTACATGTATATTCAAAAAATGAACTCCATATTTCAAATATATTTTCCTAAATATTATTAATTTAATTTTTAAATAAAATTATAATTTTTTCAAAACAAACCACATTAAAACTATAAATCGTTTTATAAGACATTGAGAAATTAAGCAATGTCCTGTAAAATTATCTCATAATCATAATAAAATAATTTATCAATTTGTGATTACATTTTATGAAAATATATTTCCATTTTAAATTTTGAAATTATTCATGAAATTTTAATTTAAATATTTTTGTCATAAAAATACCAATACTTATACTATGATCATTTTTTCACTTTTAAGACGTATAAATTGTATTTATACATTCATTGGTGATTTTAATAATTTTTAACAAGATTTATTATTCATTACTATTAATTACTATTCATAATAGTATGTCATTATTAATAAGGGTATGTAACTATTCAACCAAAATAATTTTTGTCTTATCAGCCTCTAAATATCATACTGAACACAACTGGGTATGTAAATCTTTTGAAATTCAAACCCTAAAGGTGGAAAATTTAGGTTTACTTGACTAGGTTATAACAAATTTGTTTTTTAGTGACTCAGTGTTTCATTAATTATATAATAAATCTAATTGTAAATTCTTGGGTTGGTACACTATCCAATCCATAAAAAACATTCATCCCTGAAGTTTTAATTTTAACATTGAAAGTTAATGGTTGATATTTGAAATCTCCCATGTAGGAAAACCACCTTTAGAATATAGTTAAAATATTCTATTAAAAAGAAGGAAGGGAAAAGCAGAGATTAGTAAAAAATAACACATTCTAATTGGAAAACATTATAATGGAAGAATAACCAAACAATCATATTACAAGAATAAACTCTAAATCCCTTACAATGATCAACATAAAACATTTTTTAAATGGTTAAAAATTCCAAAAATATAATTATTCAACACATTATAATGAAGGAATCTAAATTTTCAAGATGAACTTATCATAAACCCTTAATGAACAAGAAGCCGCTCTAAATTTAACATTCTAAACATGTGAATAACATCATCAGGTATCCTATTCAAATATGGTAATAAATTGATTTACCTTAAAACCCATATCCGAAAAATTCATTCCTTTGTATTCCATAAGTTAGATACATGTTACTAGATATATTCGTTAAATAAAAAAGTGTTATAAACACCATCGATGATATCATATAACACTTTTCAACAAGTCAATAATCAGTTCCATGTTTCTCAGTACATTTTTGAATAAATAATCTCTTCATCATTATCTCAACATGAGATATATATATTAAAGGTGGTATTTCCCTGAATCATGTGTTCTTTAAAAAGTTTAACTTTCTACTAAATATTTTTTTTTGGAACAATCACCATATGACCTCAAATCCTTAATGATATAGTACTGTAATTAAATTATTATAAATTTTGTAATTCATATAACCAGTAAAATACTGTTAAAAAATTAAAATGGCATGATTCTTGACTAGGAATATTAATCATTCTACTTTATCTGCAGTAGCTTCATAACACGATCATTTTCCAAAATCATTATTTGGGGAATATACCATTGATGCTTGGGAAATTGATTCGTATAGTATCTCATCTCCTTGAACTTATATCATTAAATATATGTAAATTAATTCACTGACTTGAAATTATGAGATTAATGTCCTTTTTCTCCACACATGAAGCAATCTCCTTTTCCTTTCAAGAATATACGATGTTATTTCCTTTCACAGTTAACACATGAGGGAAAATAAATCTTTCCCTTATTCCATTTATCCATGTTATTTCCTGAAATCCTCTTCTTCCATTTCATCACATCAAAACCAAAGGACATAGAGAAGCCTTTATAATCCTTGTCAAAACCTGATACAATTTTTTCATATGATGAGGATTCCTGGGAGACAACATTCCTTTGAAATGATGTATTAAGACCATCAGAAATATAATCATTCTTACTCTTTGAATATCGTGCATTGGTTAATATCTCATTCCTTTTGATAGGCACCATTTATAATCAATTACATATTATATATTTGTTTGTAACATTGGGAACTCTCTATGACTCTAAACATGGTATAACACATATCATAAATTTATGAATCATAAATACTATAACATTATACTTGGGTTACTTTGGGGGAATAAGTCATTCATAATTGTGGGTAAATAAAATTTTAATTATCCTAAGAATATCCCTCCAGAGTTTCAATACAAAGGGAGTAGTATGTCCTATTGTCATGTACTGGGATACCCCAAGTCAAGCCCGAAACTCCTTGTCAGATTTTTCACTCGGTAAATTTGTGCCAGAGCCACCTCAACCTGTTTGTATCCAGAAAGGGATATATTTGCTTGAAATATCCATATAATCTATTCCATTCCAGAATACTAGGATGTTCCTGTAGTATTATCCTCAAAAAATATCATAGGCATTTTTTCCTTAATCAACATTTTCTAAATCTAGTTTCAAGGTAATCTACTAAACCTCCTTTGATACCAATTGTATGGACCTGAACCCAGTTTCCTGGAGCCGGTTCCTCGTTTTAATACATTGGCATATAAATAAAGAATCATGTCCAGAAGGACCAAGTAATTTAGTAGTTTTTGAATGCTAGATACATACATAAGTTTAACATTACAACTTGAATGGAAAAATAACATATAAGTTATTTTAGGAACATCCACCACTCTTTGATTATCCTTGTAGGTCAATCACGCAAAAAACAACATCATGTCCTGAGATAATTAATCATAAGAATGGGGTGAGCTAAAATTCTATGTAAGGGTATGAAACATAGTGTATGATAAAATTAACATCCACATTAGGCATGGTCAGTAATTGAAAAAACATGCCTTTATGAATAAAAAACTTGAACACATTATAGCAGGAATATGAGTTGAGTAAATATTCACATAACAAAAACTATTCATTGTTATAATTCTAGTCTAATAACCACATCAACATTTAATTTCTCTATTCATAATAAGTGAATTTCATATTCCGGAAATTCTGAATCATTTTTTCAAGGCCTCGTCCAAGACGTCTAAAAATTGATTTATGCCTCTGCCAAATAAATATATAACATTGGGAAATGGATCGACAAATTCCACGTCTATTAGTATCACATGACATAATGATGCATATATGGGATATAATAGGCCCCACCCATCACATAATGAGTCTAATGAATTAATCATATGAGTATGGATAAACATAAAAAACATATACATTTATTTTGAAATTATCATATAAAATGTAACTAACTTTCCCCAATCATAACACATCAACCATTCCGAGTAATGTGAAGAATGGTTTTAAGTTTGATCTTCCGAAATAAAATTAATCATAAACCATTAATTCGAATATTTTAGATCGCTTCATAAATTATTAATCCCAATAATACATTAGAATCAACAATAGTATTGAATCAGACAGAAATACTATTATAAAATTATTGAGCAATTCTGCAGATAAATACTCATTTATTTTGAAAAGATGTGTTGTTATAGGAAACTATTTTTATAAAACAAAGAGTGAAGTTAGATATTATTTTCATTATAAAATTATTTATTTTATATAGACAATGTTTTCCAAAAACATATTATATAGTACCCATGAAAATAGGTAAGAATTTGAGAAATTCCCTTGAATTAGGATTTTATTTTAGAAACTATTTCGAATGTTCCATTTCAAATGTGTAACTTTACATAAATTAAGGAAGGGTTATAGTTGGTGAAAATATTAAGAAAAATCACAAAAATTATATGAGGATTAAATAATATTATTAAATAATTTCATTGAGGCAATTAGACAATGAATGTAACCCAAATGAAAATGGATGTTCGGGTGAAAAAACCCTTACCATTTTGTAATCAAATGATTCTAATGCCCAAAAATTAATAATATTAAAATGATATATTTAATGAAATTTATATAATGATATTCAAAATTTTCTACATCACTAGGAAGTATACATACTCCATAAACATGTATTAGTAGTGAATATGGAAAATCTCACAAAAATAAAAGTTAGATGAAGAAACCCTTACCTAATGTCTGAATGTGTTTCCCTATTGAACATAAAGTCCTGAAATATGTAATTATACTCATTAATATCATAACTAAGAACCTATAAGACATGTATTTATATTTTCATAACTCTTTTTTGTTCATTTATATAGTTATTTATAAGTTATAATATCGAATTACGTCATTCCAGGGTGTTCCTTTTCTTGATTTTTAAAATTGTTTCACTTGTTTTTAAGTAATAGAGATCATGTGGAATGGTTGTGAATATATAGAACTGAAATAAAATATTATTTATTAACATAGGAAATTGTTAATGGTCATTTCTATCTTTTGGTTATAGGGAACAATGATGAATCATTAGATTACAACAACATTTATTATTTATTGGTATCTGGGTTATTATGATCTAATTTTTCCATATAAATTAATAATATGTAGATATAATGGATCATGAATATTAACAAGGCAATAATAAATATATTGTAGTCTTATTCCACAATAAAAATAGTTCATGACTAGTAATGAATGAAAAATTGAAGAATGAAACTTCGTCATCCCTGAAGAATATAAATTGGAACGTCATGGACATTGATTTTGTTTATAAACATAAAAGGGAGGGTGTAAGAATATTGATGGTGTTTATTCAATTAAAATGATATAATTATAGTATATATATTATACTGGAGTTATCAAGGTCATTTTGATAGAGTAGGTGAGGACAGAAAACAAATAGATGAACATGAAAACAAAAGAAAATTTGAGAGATACCTTATGAAAATTCAGCAACCTAACGACATCACTTAATATTTCATAAAATGAATTAATGAGAGTAATAAGGGTATCTCATAATATGGGAATCAAAATTATTGTAATAGAAATACGTAATATCAAACCCCAACATATGAGAATGGATATTCAATGAGATAACTTAAAATAAGTGTTTCTTAAAAGAGGAGGGTGAAAGGTTCCCTTACCTTCATGTGTAACTCCTAGAACATGAAGGATGGGACATTGGGGATTAAATAAACATTAGGAGGAATCCTATAGAGGTAAAACGATTAGATATTTGAGGATTAGGTATTTATAATGAACGAAAACTAATGGATGAGTGGGTATTTATAGTAAAAGATAGAGAATTGTTTATTAATATAAAAAGACACCTCATTCGTGGTTTTTTTAAAACCATTGGCTTCCCCTTAGAAATTTACAATGGTATTAGCCATATGGGAAAACTAATATCTAAATTATATTGTAAAAAACTATACCATCATTTTTTATTAATTATTACATCATTATGATTTCATCAAATATAAAAAAACTCAAAATTGTATTTTTACTGTTCAGGAAAATTCAATTATTTTAGAAAAATCTAAAAAATTCACCCTAACCATTTTTCAACATGTAGATTTCAAACAATGAACTCCATATTTCAAAAATATTTTTAAATTATTTTTTAAATAAAATTATAACTTTTTCAATGAAAAACCACTTTAAAACTATAACTCATTTTGTATGACCTTGATAAATTAATCAAGGTGTAATAAAATTATCTTATCATCAAAAGAAAATAATGGAACAATTTTTTATTACATTTTATAAAAATTAATTTCATATTTAGTTATTAAATTAATCATTAAATTGTAATTTAAATATTTATTTCATAAAAAAATACCAATATTTATACATTAATCATTTTTTCTCTTTTAAGATGTCTTAATTCTACTTATACATTCATGGGTAAAGTTTCTATTTTTTATATGATTTACTATTCATTGTTATTCATAAAGGTATGTCACTATTCATAATGTGTATGTTTCATTTCACCAAAAATTATGTCTGTCTAGTCAAATTGTAAATATTTTTTTGGAATACAATTATTTATTTTTGTTTTTCAAAATTCCAATCACAGGGGTGGAAAAATTAAATATACTTGAATAGGTTATAACAAAGTGGTGTTTTGTAGAGACTCAGTGTTTCATTAATTATATAATAAATCTATTTTTAAAATATTGGGGTGTTACATTATGTGATAACATGTAGAAATATCGTTTAATAAACATTAAAAATAAAACATTTTAGTGTAGATTAAGGAAAACATTGTAGAGCAATTAAAGAAGAAATGGGCACAATATATTAAATAAAACCCAAATCTATCAATTACTAACATCACAATAAGATGATTGTATCTATAAAAATATAAATAATACATCAAATATATTATGTAGTTAACATAAAAATGGGTAGGAATTCATGAAGTTGCCTTTAATATGGCTTTCTTATCAGCAATGCTTGAGAAGAGATCCTTTTAAAAAAATGCATAGACCTAAAATAGAGGGATGAACTCATATTAAAAAATGATTTTTGAACTAAAACACATAATTTATATTATTTACAAAAAAATTACAAGTTATGTTAATTTGGGTATTGGAAGATAATGATTAAACTGATGTAATAATGGAGGTTCAGGTATATTCACATACCATCTGCCAACAAATGTTCCACACATGAATGTAATGACTTGGAAAATAAAAATAGCTTGATGAAATAAAAATTATAGAAAATTGTACACCATAATTTTAAATTTTATAATTTTATGATCAATTATGGTTTTTTATGGGTTATAGTGTTCTATTCCATTGTTTGGGATTGATTGTTTTCTTGGTTTTCATGATCATTTCACTCATATAATAGTATAAAATTTCTTGTCAAATGGGAATGGATGTCTTGAAGTGAAATTAAATTATATTAATGAAAATAATGAAGATAAAATGGTCATATAGTCCATTTTATTATTTGTAATCATGAAAAACCATTATATAAGACATTAATGATAAACACATGGTTAAATTGGGAGGGTTTTCGATCCTCATGTACTAGTTTTTTTTTATTTAATATCATTTATATTTAACAGTTACCGAACATTAAATCAAATTCATATAACGTATTATGATATTTTTTTATTAATAAAATTGGTTTTATGAGCAGTATTGAATGAGGTAATGGAAATTGGAAAACTTTCTTCCTTGATTGTGATGAATTAACATGTAACACCCCGAGATTTTATGAAAAATATTCTTTTTAATTTCATTAATGTATTGTGTTGTACGCTACACTAAAAGGAGTTTTCACAACACACATCCTTGAATTTATTTTCATTACACGCAATCGCGACCTTCCTCGATAGCGTGTGTAGTACGCAATAATGAGTTTCACTAAACAACAATATGCTATTAAAATATTATTAAAACTAGCCGTTATGAATAGTAATAACCACTTTTTGAAATTTTGTAAAATTTATTTTTCAATATGGACTTCATTTTTGTATTCAGAATAACTAAATTATCTTAGGGTGAAATTTTGCTACTTTTCGGATAACTTTCATTTTCTGATGAATAGTGAAAATTACTAAATTTTAATTAAAAATAACCTTTTTAATCGAAATAATTAATAGTGATAAATTATTAATTTGAGTGGTTTTAAATTATATTTAGAATATATTTTTACAATTTAATACAATGTTGGTCATTGGATGTAATTTCACATTTAAACCAGACATAAATAAGTGTCAATCTTTTGATAGTTATTATCTCTTAAGAACACGCTATTTATTTTGACGACGGGAATTTATTTTTAAATTAAGTAATGCAACTGAAATGTTTTGAATTTTTTAAAATAGACATCATTTTTCAGTTCATAATATCAAATATAGCTTAGGCCTAATTTTTGGTATTTTTCTGGAAACTTTCATTTTTGATGAATAGTGAAACCACTATATGGTAGTTAAAAAAATGAATTTTTCATAAAACTTAATTTTACCACTTCTGTGAGTGGAATTTAAAAAATCCGAGAGACACGGTTGAGGTCAGTATGTAAAATGTGGTTCAATGAGATGAAAATAATTTTTGGTGAATAGTAACTTTTTACTTTTTTTCCCACGGTTAAAAGTAAATAGGGTAATTAAGGATAAAAATGATATTATTATTACCCTAACACATGACCTAATTCTATTGGATAAGTGTAATTCGACCAAAACCAACCTTAGGAATAAAATATGACCATTTAGTCCCACTTGTATTAGATTAGGACATTTATTATTAATTTATTTAAAGAAGGGTTAAAATAGTTAAAATCAAAGTTTAATAAATATATCATTTTTAATATAGGGTTATACATAAGCTAAATTTGACTATAAATATTCATTAGAAATCTAAAACTATTTCCTACATAATTATATTTAATTTGTAATTTTTAGACATTATATAATTTAATATATTGATGACACAATGACGATGAAATAATTATTTTATTAATGAAATATTGACATAATTGATGTTATAAATACCCAAATAAATGTAATTTGAGTCTTTTTTTGAATTCCACTAATTTTATAGGTTAATATGACATGTTATTATTGATTTAATTAACTTTTTTAGAACTAATCATTCTGTTATTAGTTTTACAAAAATCCATTACTAAATAGTGTCAAAATTGACATAAAATAGTTTTTAAAACAAATATTATATTATTAATTGTTATTTTATTCCTAAAAATCTAAGGTTCTGCCAGATGACATAGATAAGGTTACATATATTAATAATAAATAACTTGGGGTTTGGTTGGCTTGTTAGAGTAATTTTATTAACCATATAGTGTAAGAACACAAAAAGACACGGTAAAAGTAAAATTATCTAACTTAAAGTTAAATATAAATGATAAGGTTAAAATAGGAACCTAAACTTGTCTAAATTATATTGGATGAGAGGATTTCGACCCATCCCCACTTTAGCTTCGAAATCAATTAATTTGGTGCTATTTAAAACCGAATTTGGCTTTATAATAAAATAATATTTTTAGTTATTCCAAAGTGCCCGTCTCCTCCCTTATAAAAGGGCACCTCCTCCCCCTCTTCCTCACACCACTTTAAGCCTTCACGCTCGGCCAACCCCTGCCAATTTATCCTCTCCACTTCCCTAGAAACATCCTAGATGTCCTAGTCTTCTTCAAAGACCAATTTTAGTGCCCTAAAAGGATATCTCAAAGAGGCGTTTCAAAGAAAAGGAGGTTCGGACATGTACAAAGTATATCGGACCTAAGGTAAGGGAAAATATCACAATCTCATTTCTATCCGAGATTGTTTATACTTTGAAATTTACTGGGGTGTATTTTATCATCCACATCCATGTTTCCTAGATATGTAATATTATTTCCATCCACCTACAATTTTTTAAATCCTATTTTACCCTTTGGTGAGTTTTTAGTAAAATATATGGAAGGAATCTTTTGTCGTTTTTCATACGAGGTACTTTTTGACTTTTTTGAAAAAAGTACGAGAAGAATGTTTTTTAACTTATACGGCATGAATGGATTTTTAAAACATTATTTCCAAGAAGCTTCCTTTACAATTTTTCAAGTTTATTTTTAATCAACTTCTTTTAGTTTAGAATTGTCTGACATGTTATGAAAGGAAAAGTGTTTTTGAAGTAGAAAGGATATTTTCCTCAAGAATGGAGTTCAAGTGTTTTATCAAAATTATTTTCCATCTAAGATAATATAGGGTTCTGTCCCTATTATTACATGTATTTGATTATGTTGTGATGGAAATATTTTTATGAATTCCTTTATCTTATATGAATTGTTTTATGATGTCACGATGTTTAAGATTCCCATTTTTATTACATGGCTTATGCTATGATGTATGGTTTATGATTTTGTGGCTCACATAATAATGGTATCATTATGAGATGGGTGGGACCTATATCTCCCTCCAATTCATTGGGTAAAGATTTTATATCTCATGAGATAGACATTGCTGGAATGACAGGTTAAACCGGTTCAGTGAAACAGGACTGAAACGTGGAGTGAACTCGGTTCAGAAAGGGACTTTGTCCACTAAGATAGTCTTGGAAATGAGTCTTGACTAATAAGAAATGATTCTCTATGATTATGTTTTTACGCCACAAAGTTTCATGTTTTAAGTTATGATTATTGGGATTACATTTCACTACTATGATTTATCCCATGTTATGATATTATGATCTCTTTTGCAGGTTAAGATTTCCAAAATGTTATGTTCTTATGAATATGATGTGATTGATATTTTTTTGTTTACCCTTACTGAGAATTTGAGCTCACCCTTTTATGTTTTCTTTTCCCCACGATATAATGAAAGGTTTTAGGTAAGAAAAATAGGGAATATCTTTATGGGAGATGTTGAAGATCTTTCACCACGATTAGAAGATTATATTCCGAGTTTCTAAAGACACTAAAATATTACGGTCCTTGTCTGTGTGTTTTTGTTATGTACTAAGTATTCCTCAAATGTAATGTAATGTCCATGTACGTCAAGCCTCGGGTCTCTATAGTTGGTATCAGAGGAAAGGTTTAGTCAACCTTTGGAAACAAGGATGCGAAAATGTTAGTGAGATCCCTAGAGATATTTCTAAGGTATGTCTAGGGATGTCCCTAAGGTTAAGTATACGTATAGGTTATAGTCCAAGAATTGCGCTAACGATCTTATAATTTAACCTAATATGTTAGATATTTAGGGTACTCCCCCTTTACTATGTTGTTTTCCCTAGCATGATTTTTTCCTCTCACAGTATTCTTTTTGGGTTTTAGAAAATGGCTGGAAACAGGAAGATTCATGATAATGGAGGATATGATAGACAATGGAATGATATTATTCATGAGAAACCAAATGAAATGGGATTTGGAAGTCCAAACATCATTATTATGTCGAATCAGCAATCTCATAATATGATCAATAAAGTAAAATTTGGTAAGTTTCATGACTCGGCTAATAAGAGAAAGATGGAGTTTCATGATGATCATAGAGGAAAGAAAGTTCAATTTCCCCTATGTAAATAATGTGGTAAGAGGCATCAAGGAGAATGTTTCAAAGGAACTGGAAGATGCTTTGGGTGTTGAAAAGAAGGATACAAAGCCAGTAAGTGCAAAGGAAAAGGTTCAGTTAACACTAGGGATGAGGATAATGGTATTGCTATGACATCAACAGTGGTTAAATGCTTTAAATGTGGAATGTACGGGCATTATGCAAACCAATTCCCTAAGGGAAAATCTCATGAAGAGAATCAGTATGGTCGTATGGGTAGTATTTATGTTGATGATGACGAAGAGACTACAAATGATATGTGAGATGAAAGAATTGTTGAAGCTCGGTCAATGGTTTAAGAATGTAGTGGAATGATTACATGTTTATCATGTGTAATGTTGTATAAGTAATCTCATGGTACTATGGAATAAAGAGACATCTAAGGATTGTTACACCGTTGTCATTCCTTGAGTTTTGGAAGTGTATGATTAATGGTACCAGTATCCATGAAATGTTATTCAGATATTTTTGGAATGTAGATGATATGTGCATAATGAAGGGATAAAGAGAAAATTAAATGTTTGATAGTATTCATGAGATCATAACTGATATAAGGAAATAGTTATATCATGGTTTGAGTATATAGAATTTTGGGTTTTTGGTCTGTGGAATGAGTTAACTTTTGACGGCACTCATGTTTTTACTAAGATTCAATGGGTATTCATTTTTCAAGAGAATACATGATTAAGGCCTTAGAATATTTGGAATATGACCAACAAGACATATCTTATGATATATGGGGATCAACGATGGTATTAACATGCTTGTTATATGAAATCTCTGGTAATCGTTTTCACTATATATTGAGAGTGGACTGCAGTATTATGGATAAGCCTAAATATTAGAACAGATTATGTTAGACATAAGTTAGTATTGTTTAAGGATAGAAAGTTTTTTCGATATTATTGATGGGATGTTATAGTAATGTAGTTTAGAAGAAAGGACAACCTGCAGGACGGGTGATAGCCCATCACGTCAGACAAGGCTGTGGGAATTGAACCCACAACCGAAATGCGACTAGCTTTTATCGCCTACCACTAGCCTACATGAAGTCCCTGGTTAGTAGAAACAAGTTTTATTTTATTAAGCGGTATGATATATGAAGTATAAGTTCATTTTTGGAACCATATACGATTAATCTAACCATAAGATGGACTTATAACTTTTGCTAACCTTTTGTTCGAAACAGATGGAATGACCCATCATTCTATCACATGATCTGCTAACACATCACGAATAACAAATTCATGTTCATTTCTTTAAGGGATGAATGGGAAATTGTTCAATTCACGAACAACAGTGAAATTGTACCAAAATCATGTAAGTATTTCTTTTAATTCACCAACTTTAGGGAAATGATCTTGAAAACCAAAAATAATGTCCTAGTGCCCTTATATCTGATGAATCAGATGGTACCTTAGATCATCGCAAATCTACGGCTTTGTGATTATTGGCTATTTCATAGCCATGTTCTCTACCACTCTCCATCAGAACTTGATGGTTAGATTTTTCTTCCATATCCATATTTTCACCTATGTTCTCCTACGTGGAAAACCAGTGATGAGTTAATTTGGGTAACTGTTACGTTTCATACTTTAGTTTTTAAAGATACGTTTTGGTATTCCTTTTTACGATGTGGGTTTCAATTAAAGAAACTTTCAACTAGAAAACCATGCATAACCCCGATGAATTTCAAGGGCGAAATTCATTTTAAGGGGGGTAGAATGTAACACCCCGAGATTTTATGAAAAATATTCTTTTTAATTTCATTAATGTCTTGTGTTGTACGTTACACTAAAAGGAGTTGCACAACACACATCCTTGACTTTCTTGCATTACAGGAAATCACGACATTCCTCGATAGTGTGTGTAGTACGCAATAACGAGTTTCACTAAACAACAATATTCTATTAAAATATTATTAAAACTAGCCGTTATGAATAGTAATAACCACTTTTTGAAATTTTGTAAAATTTATTTTTCAAAATGGACTTCATTTTTGTATTCGTAATATAGAAATTATCTTGGGGTGAAATTTTGGTACTTTTCGGATAACTATCATTTTCTGATGAATAGTGAAAATTTCTAAATTTTAATTAAAAACAACCTTTTTAATTGAAATAATTAATAGTGATAAATTATTAATTTGAGTGGTTTTAAAGTATATTTGGAATATATTTTTACAATTTAATACAATGTTGTTCATTGGATGTAATTTCACATTTAAACCAGACAAAAACAACTGTCAATCTTTTGACAGTTATTATCTCTTAAGAACACGCTATTTGTTTTGATGATGGTAATTAAATTTTAAATTAAGCAATGCAACTGATATGTTTTGAATTTTTTAGAATAGAAATCATTTTTCAGTTCATAATATCAAATATATCTTAGGCCTAATTTTTTGTATTTTTCTGGAAACTTTCATTTTTTGATGAATAGTGAAACCACTAAGTGGTAGTTAAAAAAATGAATTTTTCATAAAACTTAATTTTACCACTTTTGGGAGTGGAATTTCAAAAATACGAGAGACACGGTTGATGTCAGTAAGTAAAATGTGGTTCAATGAGATGAAAATAATTTTTGGTAAATAGTAACTTTTTACTTTTTTTACCACGGTTAAAAGTAAATAGGGTAATTAAGGATAAAAATGATATTATTATTACCCTAACACATGTCCTAATTCTATTGGATAAGTGTAATTCGACCAAAAACAACCATAGGAATAAATTATGACCATTTAGGCCCACGTGGATTAGATTATGAAATTTATTATTAATTTATTTAAAGAAGGGTTAAAATAGTTAAAAACAAAGTTTAATAAGTATATGATTTTTAATACAGGGTTATACATAAGATAGATTCGACTATAAATATTAATTAGAAAGAAAAAAATATTTTTCTACATAATGATATTTAATTTGTAATTTTTAGACATTAAATAATTTAATTTATATTTGACACAATGATGATGCAATAATTATTTTATTAAAGAAATATTGACATAATTGATGTTATAAATACCCAAATAAATGGAATTTGAGACTTTTTATGAATTTCACTAATTTTCTAGGTTAATATGACATGTTAGTATTGATTTATTTATCTTTTTTAGAACTAATCATTCTGTTATGATTTTTAAAAATATCCATTACTAAATAGTGTCAAAATTGACATTTAATAGTTTTTAAAACAAATATTATATTATTAATTGTTATTTTATTCTTAAAAATATAAGGTTCGGCCAAATGACTTAGATAAGGTTATATATATTAATAATAAATAACTTGGGGTTCGTTTGTCTTGTTATAGTAAGTTTATTGACCTTATAGTGTAAGAACACAAAAAGACACGGTAAAAGTAAAATTATCTAACTTAAAGTTAAATATAAATGATAAGGCTAAAATAGGAACCGAAACTTGTCTAAATTCTATTGGATGATGGGATTTCAACCCATCCCCACCTTATCTTCGAAATAAATCAATTTGTTGCTATTTAAAACAGAATTTTTCTTTATAATAAAATAGTATTTTTAGTTATTACAAAGGTGCCCCTCTCCTCCCTTATAAAAGGGCACCTCCTCCCCCTCTTCCTCACAAAACTTTGAGCCTTCAAGCTCGGCCAACCCCTACAAATTTCTCCTCTCCACATCCCTAGAAACATCCTAGGGGTCTTGGACTTCTTCAAAGAACAATTTTAGTGCCCTAAAAGGAGATCTCAAAGAGGCGTTTCAAAGAAGAGGAGGTTCGGACACGTACAAAGCATATCAGACCTAAGGTAAGGGAAAATATCACAATCTCATTTCTATCAGAGATTGTTTATACATTGAAATTTACTGGGGTTTATTTTATCATCCACATCCATGTTTTCTAAATATGTAATATTATTTCCATCCACCTACAATTGTTTAAATCCAATTTTACACTTTGGTGAGTTTTTAGTAAAGTATATGAAAGGAATCTTTTGTCGTTTTTCATACGAGGTACTTTTTGACTTTTTCGACAAAAGTACGAGAAGAATTTTTTTTAACTTATACGGCAGGAATGGATTTTTAAAACATTATTTGCAAGAAGTTTCCTTTACATGTTTTCAAGTTTATTTTTAATCAACTTCTTTTAGTTTATAATTGTTTGACATGATAAGAATGGAAAAGTGTTTTTGAAGTAAAAAGTATATTTTCTTCAAGAATGGAGTTCAAGTATTTTATCAAAATTATTTTCCATCTAAGATAATATAGGGTTATGTCCCTATTATTACATAGATTTTATTATGTTGTGATGGAAATATTTTTATGAATTCCTTCTTCTTATATAAATTTTTTTATGATGTCACGATGTTTAAGATTCCCATTTTTATTACATGGGTTATGCTATGATGTATGGTTTATGATTTTGTGGAACAAATAAGAATGGTATCATTATGAGATGGATGGGACCTATATCTCCCTCCAATGCATTGGGTAAGATTTTATATCTCATGAGATAGACATGGCTGGAACGGAAGGTTAAACCGGTTCAGTGAAACTGGAATGAAACGAAGAGTGAACTCGGTTCAGAAAGGGACTTTGTCCACCAAGATAGTCTTGGCAATGAGTATTGACTAATAAGAAATGATTCTATATGATTATGTGTGTACGCCACAATGTTTCATGTTTTATGTTATGATTATTGGGATTACATTTCACTACTATGATTTATCCCATGATATGATATTATGATCTATTTTGTAGGTTAATATTTCCAAAATGTTATGTTCTTATGAATATTATTTGATTGATATTTCTTTTGTTTACCCTTTCTGAGAATTTGAGCTCACCCTTTTATGTTTTCTTTTCCCGAGGATATAAAGAAAGGTTTTAGGTAAGAAAAAAGGGAAGATCTTTATGGGAGATGTTGAATATCTTTCACCACGATTAGAAGATTATATTCCGAGTTTCCAAAGACACTAAACTATTACGGTCCTTGTGTGTGTGTTTTTGTTATGTACTAATTATTCCGCAAAAGTAATGTAATGTCCATGTACATCAAGCCTCGGGTCTCTACATAACACACCATAGATAATGCTTTCAATTTTTTAACAAAAGGACATCAGAAATAATAGACCATGAATTATTCCATGAATAGAAAAATATTTTATTAAATATAAGGTACTATAATTAACGTTCCATATGGATTATGTATGGTGAATAGAGAATATGAAAATAAATTACATGAAGAGAAAATAAATGAAAAGAAAAGTGGAATTTACCTCTTCAATTTTTCTTCCTTGAGAGCCTCCTTAGAGAAATGTTTTCGATTTATTGAAAACGCCAATAGCTCTTATACAAATGGGAAAGGCACGTGATGATATTTAAGCATAATTTAAGAATATATCATTGATTCATGGGTGAGAAGAGAAGAGGTGTTGAGGGGTGTTATTTATAGAGGAGGAGAGGTGTGTTTTCTCATTATTTTATTTAATTGATTATTATTTTGTCCCACGACTATGAATAGTTTTATAATTATCATAAAATATATTATAATTAATAATTATTGTTTTAAAGTATGGTTATTAAATCTAAAATGACTCAAGGAATAATTTTTTTAATTTATAATGTATAAATATAGTAAATTACCATATTTTATATTTCACAAAAATTAATCTATTTTAGAACAATCCCAAAACATCACCGTAGAAATTTTTTTAAATGTAGAATCCAAAAATGAAATCCATTTTCAGAAAATAATTTTCTAAATATGAGAATTTTAATTTTTAATTAAAAGCATAATTTCCTTGAAAATAGTGATTTTAAAATTATAACAGATTTATAAACACCTTGAAACAACTAATTAAGATCTCATAAAATTAAATTATATGATTAAATTTTTTTATAAATAAAATTTATTTTAAATCAATATATTAATTATAAAAATTTAATTAATTATTTATTTATTTAAAAAACAATTACTTTCTCATTTTTTAAACTTCTATATACTTATTCCAAAATATACAAATATAACATTTTAATTTATAAGATAAAAAAATATTATTTATACTTTCATTGGTCGGGTTACTATTAATTTTTTCAATTTCACTATTGTAAAGGTTCATGTTACTATTCTAGTGGTCATGGTACTATTCCTTTGGTATAGGTTATTCAAAATCTTGAAATAACACTTATTTTATTCATTCCTAATTTATAAATCATCTATTTCAGTATTAATGTGATTTTATGTCAGTATACTATATGAAATAATTATTAGAGCTGAATTTCCATTGACATAAATTATACTTGTTACATTCTTATGCCCTTATGAAATTCCTCCCTTAATTTTTTTCACAGTATGGATAAAATAGATGTGGCTAATTACCCTTCATTGCCTTTTCTATTTCCCATGTTTCCCCTTCATACCTATGGTTTTTCCATAATACATTGACTATATAAATAATCTTTTTTCATATAACCTTACCTCAATGATCCATGATCATCACTGAATGATCATAGGTTGAGATATCATTTTTCATATTTTCTAGCTCTATATTCAGTACATTTGAATGATTAAGCTTGTAAATACTCAAGATGGATATGTGTAATATATCGTACACTTGTTACATGGTTGGTGGGAGATCTAGTTGATAGCCCATAGCTCTAACATAATCAAGAATCTTGAACAAGATACTGTACCTAGAACATAACTTTTGTTTTTTCCATAGTATCACGTCTATATTCCACAGAGATATGTAGTGTAAAACCATTTCACTAACTTTTAACTCAAGGAATATTCAATGATTTTATACATATATTGCAACATCTCAAGTAAGTAATGAGTAATAGATATTTTTATCTATGTCTATTAATGATTAAGATAGTGTTTTAGAGGTTTAAAATGAAATTAAATACAATCTTATGCATGGAATACACTAATATACTTAAAAGATTGTTTTACTGCCTTTTGATGGAAAACAATTTTTAATCCTATATTTTGAAAATTTTATAAGATATGTTTGTCAAAATAAACTTATTATTTATGATTGGGACATCAAAATTTACTTTGTGGAATTTTTGGTATTTTTCTGACAATGTTCATTTTTTATGAATAGTGAAAAATACTATATTTTACATCAAAACTGTTTTTTAATCTACTTTATTTATATCATTAGATTATAATTTTAATTGGTTTTGAAGTGAAATTAGAATATATTTTCACCATTTTATCCAATGGTGGTCATTGTAATCAATTTCACTTTGAAATTGGACTTAAACTAGTGTCAATCTTTTGATACTTATTGTTTCATAAAAAACACGCTATTTATCATGACAGTGGGAATTAGTTATTAAATTAATTAATGCAACTTACATGTTTTTAATTTTTTAAAATAGAAATCATTAATGAATTCAGAATATCAAATATAGCTAAGGGTGAAGTTTTGGTATCTTTCTAAAAAACTTCAATTTTTTATGAATAGTGAAACCATTAAGTGGTAGTTAAAGAAACTAATTTTTCGTTTAAATGGAACTTTGCCACTTTTGTGATTTTATTTTCAAAAATCTGACATACATGGTTGTAATTAAGAATTAAAATGTGGTTCAATGAGATTAAAATAATTTTTTGGTGAATAGTAACTTTTAAGTTCTTAATCGCGATTACTGGTAATTAGTGTAGTTTAAGGTAAAAATAATGTTTTAATAATATGAGATGAGCATGAAACATGTACTACCCTCATTGGATGTGTCATGTCCGACCAAGAAAATCCATGGGTCAACTTGGGGACCTCATGGAGCCACTTTGGTTGGGAAATGACATAAATAACGTTTTATTTAATGTTAAAGTAAAAATGACACAAACAAGAGATGTTTTACTAAAACAATTTTTACATGGGATTATACAAGTCAGATTTTTGATTATAAATAGTCATTGGAAAGCTAAAACGATTTCCTACATCATAGTATTTTTTTGTATAATTTTTAGACTTTAAATAAATTAAATTATTTATGACATCATGATGATGCAGTGATGACCTCATTATTTAATGATTTAAATCAAATGGAAAGATAATGTAATATCTAAGACCTACACATGTCCAAAACCCATTGTATTAGTGGATTTCGAACCTTTATCACCTTATCCTTGAATTATATCAATGTGGGACCTCTTAAATCCGAATACAATTTTAAAATAAAGTGACTTTTCTTTACTTTCCAATAGTGCCCCTCCTCTCCTCTTATAAAAGGCCCCACCTCTACCTCCTTACCCACACTCCCAAAGCCATTGGATCGGCCAAACCCTGATCATTTTGTCTCTCCACTTCCCTCTCTTACTCCTTGAAGCCTCACTTTGGGCAGAAGTCTTCCCAAGGAAGCCTTTGAGCTCAAACCAAAGGGAGTTACCCGATTTTAAGGTAATGTCTTCACTTGAGTCCTTTTGTTTTATTTTTCTTCTCCAACCCCCTAAACTGTTTTTATTCATTTCATTTGTAACAAATCCAGTATCTTCAATATACTAGGATGTTTTTATAATAAGGATTCGAGATACACTTACACACACCTACATCTAATGGTTAAAGGACATACTGTTTCCGTGGATGGTGAATTTATGCCTCCCGAAACGATGATTGTTCAACATTCTTTTAACACCTTCAAAGGTGGCCATTAAGATGTCACTATATTTATATGTGATATATAATATGTTTATGTTTTCCTTAAGCTTATGTATTTTTCATTTTGGTCATACCTTTATGGTTTCTATTATGGGTAAACGCGATATCTTCATTTAAGGAAGTGCAGACTACCGCCCCCTCAAAGTGATTTGATTCGTTAAATACCATATGTGGGACGTATAAAGGATGGAACTATGATATTATATATGATATTATACTGGATTTATAATATAACTTTATATCATTATCATTCCATTCTATAAAATTTGAAATAGAAATGAAAGTAGCGTTCATGCGTACGTACGGCTTACCGTCTCCATGAACGGTGCATTTCATTTCTTACCTCTAAATGATTATGTAATATTATAAATGCATTCATGTACTGGATATATATGACATATATGATATCTAAATCATGAATAAAATTCTGGATATAATGGATACATAAACAACTTGTAATTATAAAGGGCTTATTTTTTACTCAAGTACCAATGATCGTTAAAACAACCGTTATTAACTTAAATAATTACATAGTGTTCATGACATGGAAATAAGTGATATAAAAGGAATAATGATCCTGAAAAAGGTTCTTAAGAAAGTAGAAAGTAACTCAAGTTTATTATTCAGGACATTAAAGAACGATCGAGTCAAGTCGGACCCGAGGTATGGGATTTCGTCTCAATCTCCTTTCATTGAGGCATATTTTGTTTTATACACAACCTTCTTTTATACGGTGTATAAACCCCCTTTGAATTTTACGTTTATCCAAAAGGAATCTTTTTTATACGAAGCGTTTTACTAAACGACAAAAGGGAATGTTTTGTCGTACATATGTGGCGACAACGACTTCTCCGCCGCCGTGACCATTATTTGAGTTTTGGCTTCCTCTACAAGCCATACCTTTTTTTAAAAGAAAAATAAATACCATGTTTTACTTTTATTTTATTTTGGTATTGAAAATTTTTTTCATATTGTTTTTATATCAATGTGTTGTATTGATATCTTGTGATTGAAAGGTGGAAATGTTATGTTTCCTTTATGCATGTTTTATGTGATACGATTATGTTGAGGTTCTTGGGAATTATTATGAAGACGGGTGGTTCCGTGATATACTAAGGGTGGGTGAGCCCGATATAGCTCTCCAATGCATTGGGTTACGCGAAGGAGTGAAACGTTAAGGTTTCTCCGAAGAGATTTAGGGAATATACTGTGATGGGTATTCCAAACGTAACCAAGAGGGTTACTCCCTACGTAAGAATGTTATGAATGCCTCAAGTTACCTTTATGTCTTATGATTACTGTGATTTATTCATGATTTGATGAGGTATGTTAAAGTGCTTATGTTTTATGGGTAAAGTATGATTTCATTCTTAGGTATATATGTACCCATGTTTCCTTTCCATATTTTTATATCCCTTACTGAGCTTTTTATGCTCATCCCAAGTTTTTTTGAAATGTTTTTCACAGGTCAAGGGAATGGTACATGATATGATGATAGTGTCAATGAAGTGTCAAGAAAGAATCCATGTTTTATTTTAAATATGTTTCCATTGATGGGAAGGAAGAATACTATCTTTATGTAACCACTTTGTTTATATGTGGAATGTAATGCAAGTTTTATGATATAATTCTCTAAAACTCTAATCTCGAAAATATCCTCAATGTGTAATCTTGTAATAACTCAAGATTAAGTAAGGATTAAGGCTGGGGAATTATAGTTGGTATCAGAGGTTGGTTTAGATAAATTTAGGAGTTATAATTATATTAAATGATTATCCAAAAATATTTTTTTATGGTCAAATTGAAGTGATATAGCATTTGAAGATTACCATGTTGCTTCATCTAAGACATGTTTGTTCAGAATGGTTTTCCACATAGGAAACAGGGAAGCAGTGCTAGGAAGGCATACAGAAGGAAATAACCTTCCGAATCAGCATACTGAGATGGTCGGAATTAGAACTGAACAGTTTTTTGCAGTAATGACGCAGTTGACTCAAGCGATAAATGGCGGTGGTATCCATACACAAGATCCGCCAGATCAACCGCAGAGGAACATGCCAGTGGTGGAACATTTCATGAGGAAACATCCCCCATCATTCAGAGGATCATCTTACCATGTGCTAGCTGAAGGGTGGATTAAAGCACTGGAGAAGATTTTTGATGTCATGGGGTGTTCAGACAATCAAAAGGTTAGTCTTGCTATTTATCATTTGGAGGGGGAAGCATATCAGTGGTGGTCGATGGTTAAAAAAATCAGGGACGCTGATGAGATTGATGCTCTCTACTGGGATGAATTCAAAGGTATGTTTCTTGAGAAGTATTTTCCTAAGGCTGTTCGACTTAGGATGGAAAAGCAATTCATGGAATTGAGGCAAGAGGAAGACTTAGTGGCTACCTATGAAGAAAGGTTCACTCGATTGGCAAGGTATGCTCCAAATTTAATCCGAGACCTTGATAGTAAAATCAATCATTTTTACTCAGGATTAAAGCCAAAATATCGATGGGAATTAGCTTCTCATGAGTTTAAAAGTTATGAAAAGCTTGTTCGATGTGCTGAGAAGGTGGAAATGGAGTTTTCTAATGATCAAGTGTTCTATAAAAACCAACAGATGAAGAGACCATGGTGGCAGGAGAAAGGTAAGAATTCTTCAAAAAAGTCTTATGGTAAGAAAACTAAGTTTCCAGTTTGTGATAAATGTGGAAAAAGGCATGCTGGGGAATGTCTTCTGAATTCTGGAAAGTGCTACTGATGTGGTAAGATGGGACATAAGGATCGTGATTGCACTGAAAAGGATCAAGGTGAAGGTAAGACCAGATTTGATTTACAGTTAGTGAAATGTTATAAGTGCAATAAGATGGGTCACTATGCAAACGAGTGTCCGACAAAAAGCTTGGGTGATGGGAATAAGTTAGACTACAAGTAGAAAGGGGTGGTGAAATCCTTTGCAACTACTTCAGCAGATGTCTGGCTGTCAAATTAAGTTGTATCAGCTCCAAGGAGCTCAGTATTTTTCAAATATTGACTTGAGATCGGGGTACCATCAGCTGAAGTTAAAGGAAGCAGATGTTCCGAAGACTGTGTTTCGTACAAGATATGGCCATTATGAATTTGTAGTAATGCCTTTTGGGCTAACCAATGCACCTGCTGTATTCATGGACTTAAAGAATAGAATTTTCCGTGAGTTCTTGGATATGTTTGTGGTGGTTTTTATTGATGATATTTTTGTGTTTTCCAAAAGTAAAGAAGAGCATGAAAGACATTTAAGGGTTATCTTTCAAACCTTAAAAGAAAAGAAATTGTATGGGAAATTCAGCAAGTGTGAGTTTTGGTTGCAACAAATTTCTTTCCTTGGTCACATTGTTTCTAAAGATGGGATAACTGTTGATCCTGCAAAAACAAAAGTTGTGGAAGACTGGACAAGACCCACAAATGTAACTGATATTCGTAGCATCCTTGGTTTGGCAGGCTATTACCGAAGGTTTGTTAGAAATTTTTCACGGTTATCTAGTCCAATGACTAAGCTAACTCGGAAGGGTGTTAAGTTTACCTGGACAAAAGAATGTGATGATTGTTTTCATGAATTGAAAAGAAGATTGGTGAATGCTCCAGTTTTGGCACTACCTTCCAGGAATGGTGATTTTGTTATATACAGTGATGCTTCATTGAAAGGACTTGGTTGCGTCCTAATGAAAAATGATCAGGTAATTTCTTATGCTTCACGATAGTTGAAAACGCATGAGGTAAATTACCCTACACATGATTTGGAATTAGCTGCTGTTGTTTTTGCTTTAAAAATTTTGAGGAATCATTTGTATGGAGTAAAGTGTGAAATATATACCGATCACAAAAGTTTAAAGTATATATTCACTTAGAAATAATTGAACATGAGGCAATGGAGATGGCTAGAATTAATCAAGGATTATGATTGTTTAATTCATTACCATCTGAGAAAATCAAATAAAGTGGATGATGCTTTGAGTCGAAAAAGTAATGCTTCATTAGAAATGTTGCGTTTGGAACGTGATCCTTTGGTTAAGGATTTGATGAACTTTGGCCTAGAAGTTGTGGGTGCAGGAAGTTCTTCTGTTTTGTTTCAGGTATCAGTGAGATCATCTCTATCAGATAGAATCAAGCAAGCACAGAAGCAAGACAGTGAGTTGCAGAAAAAGGTAGAGCTGGTTCAGAAAGGTAAGTTTCCTGAATTCAAAATTGATAATGATTCTGTTTTGAGATTTGGGAAGTGATTGTGTGTGCCTTGTGATTCACAGTTGAAGAGAGAGTTGTTATGTGAAGCTCATAGTTCTCCGTTTTCAGTTCATACTTGCAGTACTAAGATGTACAGAGATCTGCGAGAGTATTACTGGTGGGATGGAATGAAAAGAGATATTGCTGATTTTACTGTGAAGTGTTTGACTTGTCAACAGGTTAAAGTAGAGCAGCAGTTACCAAAAGGGATGCTTCAGCCTTTACCAGTTCCAGAGTGGAAATGGGAGAATATATCCATGGTCTTTGTTGTGGGATTACCAAAGACATCTCGAGGTAATAATGCAATCTGGGTTATTGTTGATCGCTTGACCAAATCTGCTCATTTCCTTGCTATACGAGATACTTTTTTCGTAGATCAACTTTCCCGTCTGTATATTAAAGAGATAGTCAGGTTACATGGAGTTCCTCTCTCCATTGTATTTGATCGTGATCCCAGGTTCACTTCTAACTTTTGGAAAGTCCTTCAGAAGTCGTTGGGTACTGAATTAAATTTTAGTACAGGTTTTCATCCTTAATCAGATGGGCAGTCAGAACGAACAATTCTTATATTTGAGGATATGCTACATTCTTGCTATATGGATTATCAGGGAAGTTGGGACCAACATCATTCTTTGGTTGAATTTTCATATAATAATAGTTTTCATTCCAGTATACAAATGGCACCATTTCAGGCATTATATGGGAAGCGGTGTCGAACTCCAGATTTCTGGGATGAAGTGGGTGAAAGGAAGTTGATGGGACTCGAATTGGTAAAAGAGATGGCAGAAAAAGTTCAGTTGATTCAGAAGCACATGAGAACAGCTTAGAGTAGTCATAAGATTTATGCAGACAATAGGAGGAAGGATCTATCTTTCGAGGTAGGTGATCATGTTTTTCTCAAGGTTTCTCCTTGTAAAAGTGTGGTGAGATTTGGTAAGAAAGGAAAGCTGAGTCCAAGGTTTATTGGACCATATGAAATTCTAGAGAGAGTTAGATTAGTTGCATACCGGGTGGATTTACCTCCGAGTTTATCTCAGGTATACAATGTTTTTCACGTTTCGATGTTGAGAAAGTATATGCCAGATCCATCTCATGTTTTGAGTCCAGAGCTAGTTCAGCTGGAAAAGAACCTATCTTATGAGGAACAACCGGTCCAGATTCTTGACCACAAGGAGAAAGTGTTACGGAATAAGGTGATTCATCAGGTAAAGGTTTTGTGGAAAAACCACAAGGTTGAAGAGGCAACATGGGAATCTGAAAATGAAATGAGGGATAAGTACCCCCATTTATTTGGTAAGTAAATAAATTGCGGGGACGCAATTTTCTAAAGGGGGGAAGGATGTAACATCCCAAGTAAGTAATGGGTAATAGATATTTTTATCTATGTCTATTAATGATTAAGATAGTGTTTTAGAGGTTTAAAATGAAAATAAATACAATCTTATACCTGGAATACACTAATATTCATAAAAGATTGTTTTATTTCCTTTTGATGGAAAACAATTTTTAAACCTATATTTTGACAATATTATAAGAGATGTTTGTCAAAATAAATTTATTCTTTATGATTGGGATATCAAAATTTACTTTGTGTGAATTTTTGTTATTTTTCTGACAATGTTCATTTTTTTATGAATAGTGAAAAATACTGTATTTTACATCAAAACTGCTTTTTAATCTACTTTATTTATATCATTAGATTATCTTTTGAATTGTTTTTGAAGTGAAATTAGAATATATTTTTACCATTTTATCCAATGGTGGTCATTGGAATCAATTTCACTTTGTAGTTGGACTTAAACTAGTGTCAATCTTTTGATACTTATTGTTTCATAAAAAACACGCTATTTGTCATTACAGCGAGAATTAGTTATTAAATTAATTAATGCAACTTACATGTGTTTAATTTTGTAAAATAGACATCATTTTTGAATTTGGAATATCAAATATAGCTTAGGGTGAAGTTTTGGTATCTTTCTGAAAAACTTCAATTTTTGAAGAATAGTGAAACCACTAAGTGGTAGTTAAAGAAACTAATTTTTCGTTTAAATGAAACATTTCCACTTCTGTGATTTGATTTTCAAAAATCCGACATACAAGGCTGTCATTAAGAATTAAAATGTGGTTCAATGAGATTAAAATAATTTTTTGGTGAATAGTAAATTTTAAGTTCTTAATCGCGATTAGTGGTAATTAGTGTAGTTTAAGGTAAAAATAATGTTATAATAATATGAGATGAGCTTGACACATGTCCTACCCTCATTGGATGTGTCATGGACGACCACAAAAATCCATGGGTCAACTTGGGGACCCCATGGAGCCATTTTGGTTGGGAAATGACATAAATAACGTTTTATTTAATGTTAAAGTAAAAATGACACAAAGAAGAGATGTTTTACTAAAACAATTTTTACATGGGGTTATAAAAGTCAGATTTTTGATTATAAATAGTCATTGGAAAGATAAAACGATTTCCTACATCATAGTATTTTTTTATAATTTTTATACTTTAAATAAATTAAATTATTTATGACATCATGATGATGCAGCGATGACCTCATTATTTAATGATTTAAATAAAATGGAAAGATAATGTAATATCTAAGACCTAAACATGTCCAAAACCCATTTAATGAGTGGATTTAGAACCCTTATCACCTTATCCTCGAATTATATCAATGTGGGACGTCTTAAATCCGAATACCATTTTAAAATAAAGTGACTTTTCTTTACTTTCCAAGAGTGCCCCTCCTCTCCTCTTATAAAAGGCCCCCACCTCTACCTCCTTACCCACACTCCCAAAGCCATTGGCTCGGCCAAACCCTGATCATTTTGTCTCTCCGCTTCCCTCTCTTACTCCTCGAAGCCTCACTTTGGGCATAAGTCTTCCCAAGGAAGCCTTTGAGCTCAAACCAAAGGGAGTCACCCGATTTTAAGGTAATGTCTTCACTTGAGTCCTTTTGTTTTATTTTGGTTCTCCAACCCCCTAAACTCTTTTTATTCATTTCTTTTGTAACAACTCCAGTATCATCAATATACTATGATGTTTTTATAAGAAGGATTCGAGATACACTTACACACACCTACATCTAATGGTTAAAGGACATACTGTTTCCATGGATGGTGAATTTATGCCTCCCAAAACGATGATTGTTCAACATTCTTTTAACACCTTCAAAGGTGGCCATTAAGATGTCACTATATTTATATATGATATATAATATGTTTATGTTTTCCTTAAGCTTCTGTATTTTTAATTTTTGGCATACCTTTATGGTTTCCATTATGGGTAAACGCGATATCTTCATTTAAGGAAGTGCGGACTACCGCCCCCTCAAAGTGATTTGATTCGTTAAATACCATATGCGCGACGTATAAAGGATGGAAATATGATATTATATATGATATTATACTGGATTTATAATATACCTTTATATAATTATGATTCCATTCTATAAAATACGAAATAGAAATGAAAGTAGCGTTAATGCGTACGTACGGCTTACCGTCTCCATGAACGGTGCATTTCATTTCTTACCTCTAAATGATTATGTAATATTATAAATGCATGCATGTACTGGATATATATGACATATATTATATCTAAATCATGAATAAAATTCGGGATATAATGGATACATAAACAACTTGTAATTATAAAGGGCTTATTTTTGACTCAAGTACCAATGATCGTTAAAACAACCGTTATTAACTTAAATAATTACATAGTGTTCATGACATGGAAATAAGTGATAGAAAAGGAATAATGAACTTGAAAAAGGTTCTTAAGCATGTAGAAAGTAACTCAAGTTTATTATTCAGGACATTAAAGAACGATCGAGTCAAGTCGGACCTGAGGTATGGGACTTCGTCTCAATCTCCATTCATTGAGGAATATTTTGTTTTATACACAACCTTCTTTTATACGGTGTATAAACCCCTTTGACTTTTACGTTTATCCAAAAGGAATCTTTTTTATACGAAGCATTTTACTAAACGACAAAAGGGAATGTTTTGTCATACGTATGCGGTGACAACGACTTCTCCGCCGCTGTGACCATTATTTGAGTTTCGGCTTCCTCTACAAGCCATACCTTTTTTTTAAAAGAAAAATAAATACCATGTTTTACTTTTCATTTATTTTGGTATTGAAAATTGTTTTCATAATGTTTTTATATCAATGTGTTGTATTGATATCTTGTGATTGAATGGTGGAAATTTTATGTTTCCTTTATGCATTTTTTATGCGATACAATTATGTTGAGGTTCTTGGGCATTATTATGAAGACGGGTGGTTCCGTGATAGACTAAGGGCTGGTGAGCCCGATATAGCTCTCCAATGCATTCGGTAACACGAAGGAGTGAAACGTTAAGGTTTCTCCGAAGAGATTTAGGGAATATACTGTGATGGGTATTCCAAACGTAACCCAGAGGGTTATTCCCTACGTAAGAATGTTATGAATGCCTCAAGTTACCTTTATATCTTATGATTACTATGATTTATTCATGATTTGATGAGGTATGTTAAAGTGATTATTTTTTAGGGGTAAAGTATGATTTAATTCTTATGTATATATGTAACCATGTTTCCTTTCCATATTTTTATATCCCTTACTGAGCTTTTTATGATCATCCCAAGTTTTTTTGAAATGTTTTTCACAGGTCAAGGGAAAGGTACATGATATGATGATAGTGTCAATGAAGTGTCAAGAAAGAATCCATGTTTTATTTTAAATATGTTTCCATTGATGGGAAGGAAGAATACTATCTTTATGTAACCACTTTGTTTATATGTGGAATGTAATGAAAGTTTTATGATCTAATTATCTAAAACTCTAATCCTGAAAAGATCCTCAATGTGTAATCTTGTAATAACTCAAGATTAAGTAAGGTTTAAGGCTGGGGAATTATAGTTGGTATCAAAGGTCAGTTTAGATAACTTTAGGAGTTAGAATTAAATTAAATGATTATCAAAAATATTTTTTTATGGTCAAATTGAAGTGATATAGCATTTGAAGATTACCATGTTGCTTCATCTAAGACATGTTTGTTCAGAATGGTTTTCTGCAGAGGAAACAGGGAAGCAGTACTAGGAAGGCATTTAGAAGGAAATATCCTTCCGAATCAGCATCCTGAGATGGTCAGAATTGGAACTGAACAGTTTTTTGCAGTAATGGCGCAGTTGACTCAAGCGATAAATGGCGGTGGTATCCATACACGAGATCAGCCAGATCAACCGCAGAGGAACATGCCAGTGGTGGAACATTTAATGAGGAAACATCCCCCATCATTCAGAGTATCATCTTACCCCGTGCTAGCTGAAGGGTGGATTAAAGCACTGGAGAAGATTTTCGATGTCATGGGGTGTTCAGACAATCAAAAGGTTAGTCTTTATATTTATCATTTGGAGGGTCAAGCAGATCAGTGGTGGTCGATGGTTAAAAATATCAGGGATGCTGATGAGATTGATGCTCTGGACTGGGATGAATCCAAAGGTATGTTTCTTGAGAAGTATTTTCCTAAGGCTGTTCGACTTAGGATGGAAAACAAATTCTTGGAATTTAGGCAAGAGGAAGACTCAGTGGCTACCTATGAAGAAAGGTTCACTCGATTGGCAAGGTATGCTCCCAATTTTATCCGAGGCCTTGATAGTAAAGTCAATCGTTTTTACTCAGTATTAAAGCCAAAATATCGAAGGGCATTAGCTTCTCGTGAGTTTAAAAGTTATGAAAAGCTTGTTCAATGTGCTAAGAAGGTGGAAATGGAGTTTTCTGATGATCAAGTGTTCTATAACAACCAACAGAAGAAGAGACCAAGGTGACAGGAGAATGGTAAGAATTCTTCAAAAAAGTCTGATGGTAAGAAAACTAAGTTTCCAGTTTGGGATAAATGTGGAAAAAGGCATGCTGGGGAATGTCTTCTAAATTCTGGAAAGTGCTACCAATGTGGTAAGATGGGACATAAGGCTCGTGATTGCACTGAAAAGGATCAAGGTGAAGGTAAGACCAAATTTGATTTACAGTTAGTGAAATGTTATAAGTGCAATTAGATGGGTCACTATGCAAACGAGTGTCCGACAAAAAGCTTGGGTGATCAGAAGAAGATAGACTACAAGCAGAAAGGGGTGGTGAAATCCTTTGCAACTACTTCAGCAGATGTCGTGCCGTCAATTGAAGTTGTATCAGCTCTAGGGAGCTCAGTATTTTTCAAAGATTGACTTGAGATCGGGGTACCGTCAGCTAAAGGTAAAGGAAGTAGATGTTCCGAAGACTGCGTTTTGTACAAGATATGGCCATTATGAATTTTTAGTAATGCCTTTTGGGCTAACCAATGCACCTTCTGTATTCATGGAGTTAATGAATAGAATTTTCAGTGAGTTCTTGGATAAGTTTGTGGTGGTTTTTATTGATGATATTTTGGTGTTTTCCAAAAGTAAAGAAGAGCATGAAATACATTTAAGGGTTATCTTGCAAACCTTAAAAGAAAATAAATTGTATGGGAAATTCAGCAAGTGTGAGTTTTGGTTGCAACAAATTTCTTTCCTTGGTCACATTGTTTCTAAAGATGGGATAACTGTTGATCCTGCAAAAACAAAAGTTGTGGAAGACTGGCCAAGACCCACAAATGTAATTGGGATTCGTAGCTTCCTTGGTTTGTTAGGCTATTACCGAAGGTTTGTTAGAAATTTTTCACGGTTATCTAGTTCAATGACTAAGCTAACTCGGAAGGGTGTTAAGTTTATCTGGACAAAAGAATGTGATGATTATTTTCAGGAATTGAAAAGAAGATTGGTGAATGCTCCAGTTTTGGCACTACCTTCCAGGAATGGTGAGTTTGTAATATACAGTGATGCTTCATTGAAAGGACTTGGTTGCATCCTAATGCATAATGATCAGGTAATTTATTATGATTCATGATAGTTGAAAACGCATGAGGTAAATTACCCTACACATGATTTGGAATTAGCTGCTGTTGTTTTTGCTTTAAAAATTTGGAGGAATCATTTGTATGGAGTAAAGTGTGAAATATATACCGATCACAAAAGTTTAAAGTATATATTCACTCAGAAATAATTGAACATGAGACAATGGAGATGGCTAGAATTAATCGAGGATTATGATTGTATAATTAATTACCATCCGGGAAAAGAAAATAAAGTGGCTGATGCTTTGATTCGAAAATGTAATGCTTCATTAGAAATGTTGCGTTTGGAACGTGATCCTTTGGTTAAGGATTTGATGAACTTTGGACTAGAAGTTGTGGGTGCAAGAAATTATTCTGTTTTGTTTCAAGTATCAGTGAGATCATCTCTATCAGATAGAATCAAGCAAGCACAGAAGCAAGACAGTGAGTTGCAGAAAAAAGTAGAGCCGGTTCAGAAAGGTAAGTTGCCTGAATTCAACATTGATAATGATTGTGTTTTGAGATTTTGGAAGTGATTGTGTGTGCCTTGTGATTCACAGTTGAAGGGAGAGTTGTTATGTGAAGCTCATAGTTCTCCATTTTCCGTTCATCCTGGCAGTACTAAGATGTACAGAGATCTGCGAGAATATTACTAGTGGGATGGAATGAAAAGAGATATTTCTGATTTTACTGTGAAGTGTTTAACTTGTCAACAGGTTAAAGCAGAGTGGCAGTTACCAAAAGGGTTGCTTAAGCCTTTACCAGTGCCAGAGTGGAAATGGGAGAATATATCCATGGTCTTTGTTATGGGATTACCGAAGACATCTCGAGGTAATAATGCAATCTGGGTTATCGTTGATCGCTTAACCAAATCTGCTCTTTCCTTACTATACGAGATACTTTTTCCCTAGATCAACTTTCCCGTTTGTATCTTAAAAAGATAGTCAGGTTACATTGAGTTCCTCTCTCCATTGTATCTGATCGTGATCCCAGGTTCACTTCTAACTTTTGGAAAGGCCTTCAAAAGTCATTGGGTACTGAATTAAATTTTAGTACAGCTTTTCATCCTCAATCAGATGGGCAGTCAGAACGAACAATTCATACATTTGAGGATATGCTACATTCTCGCTCTATGGATTATCAGGGAAGTTGGGACCAACATCTTTCTTTAGTTGAATTTTCATATAATAATAGTTTTCATTCCAGTATATAGATGGCACTATTTCAGGCATTATATGGGAAGTGGTGTCGAACTCCAGATTACTGGGATGAAGTGGGTGAAAGGAAGTTGATGGGACCAGAATTGGTAGAAGAGATGGAAGAAAAAGTTCAGCTGATTCAGAAGCACATGAGAACAGCTCAGAGTAGGCAGAAGATTTATACAGACAATAGGAGGAAGGATCTATCTTTCGAGGTAGGTGATCATGTTTTTCTCAAGGTTTCTCCTTGGAAAAGTGTGATGAGATTTGGTAAGAAAGGAAAGCTGAGTCCAAGGTTTATTGGACCATATGAAATTCTGGAGAGAGTTAGATCATTTGCATACCGGGTGGCTTTACCTCCGAGTTTATATCAGGTATACCATGTTTTCCACGTTTCGATGTTGAGAAAGTATATGCCAGATCCATCTCATGTTTTGAGTCCAGAGGTAGTTCAGCTGGAAAAGAACTTATCTTATAAAGAACAACCGGTCCAGATTCTTGACCACATGGAGCAAGTGTTAGGGAATAAGGTGATTCATCAGGTAAAGGTTTTGTGGAAAAACCACATGGTTGAAGAGGCAACATGGGAATCTGAAAATGCAATGAGGGATAAGTACCCACATTTATTTGATAAGTAAATAAATTGCGGGGACGCAATTTTCTAAAGGGGGGAAGGATGTAACATCCCAAGTAAGTAATGAGTAATAGATATTTTTATCTATGTCTATTAATGGTTAAGATAGTGTTTTAGAGGTTTAAAATGAAAATAAATACAATCTTACGCATGGAATACACTAATATTCTTAAAAGATTGTTTTACTGCCTTTTGATGGAAAACAATTTTTAAACCTATATTTTGACAATTTTATAAGCTTTGTTTGTCAATATAAACTTATTCTTTATGATTGGGACATCAAAATTTACTTTGTGTGAATTTTTGTTATTTTTCTGACAATGTTCATTTTTTTATGAATAGTGAAAAATACTGTATTTTACATCAAAACTGATTTTTAATCTACTTTATTTATATCATTATATTATCATTTGAATTGTTTTTGAAGTAAAATTAGAATATATTTTTACCATTTTATCCAATGGTGGTCATTGGAATCAATTTCACTTTGAAATTGGACTTAAACTAGTGTCAATCTTTTGATACTTATTGTTTCATAAAAAACACGCTATTTGTCATGACAGCAAGAATTAGTTATTAAATTAATTAATGAAACTTACATGTGTTTAATTTTGTAAAATAGACATCATTTTTGAATTCGGAATATCAAATATAGCTTAGGGTGAAGTTTTGGTATCTTTCTGAAAAACTTCAATTTTTGATGAATAGTGAAACCACTAAGTGGTAGTTAAAGAAACTGATTTTTCGTTTAAATGAAACTTTGACACTTCTGAAATTTTATTTTCAAAAATCCGACATACATGGTTGTCATTAAGAATTAAAATGTGGTTCAATGAGATTAAAATAATTTTTTGGTGAATAGTAACTTTTAAGTTCTTAATCGCGATTAGTGGTAATTAGTGTAGTTTAAGGTAAAATAATGTTTTAATAATATGAGATGAGCTTGACACATGTCCTAACCTCATTGGATGTGTCATGGCCGACCACGACAATCCATGGGTCAACTTGGGGACCCCATGGAGCCACTTTGGTTGGGAAATGACATAAATAACGTTTTATTTAATGTTAAATTAAAAATGACACAAACAAGAGATGTTTTACTAAAACAATTTTTACATGGGGTTATACTAGCCAGATTTTTGATTATAAATAGTCATTGGAAATATAAAAAGATTTCCTACATCATAGTATATTTTTTTATAATTTTTAGACTTTAAATAAATTAAATTATTTATGACATCATGATGATGCAGCGATGACCTCATTATTTAATGATTTAAATCAAATGGAAAGATAATGTAATATCTAAGACCTACACATGTCCAAAACCAATTGGATGAGTGTATTTCTAACCCTTATCACCTTATCCTTGAATTATATCAATGTGGGACCTCTTAAATCCGAATACCATTTTAAAATAAAGTGACTTTTCTTTACTTTCCATGAGTGCCCCTCCTCTCCTCTTATAAAAGGCCCCCACCTCTACCTCATTACCCACACTCCCAAAGCCATTGGCTCGGCCAACACCTGCTCATTTTGTCTCTCAACTTCCCTCTATTACTCCTTGAAGCCTCACATTGGGCATAATTCTTCCCAAGGAAGCCTTTGAACTCAAACCAAAGGGAGTTACCCGATTTTAAGGTAATGTCTTCACTTGAGTCCTTTTGTTTTATTTTGCTTCTCCAACCCCCTAAACTCTTTTTATTCATTTATTTTGTAACAACTCCAGTATCATCAATATACTAGGATGTTGTTATAAGACGGATTCGAGAAACACTTACACACACCTACATCTAATGGTTAAAGGGCATACTGTTTCCGTGGATGGTGAATTTATGCCTCCCGAAACGATGATTGTTCAACATTATTTCAACACCTTCAAAGGTGGCCATTAAGATGTCACTATATTTATATTTGATATATAATATTTTTATGTTTTCATTAAGCTTATGTATTTTTCATTTTGGTCATATCTTTATGGTTTCCATTATGGGTAAACAAGATATCTTCACTTAAGGAAGTGCGGACTACCGCCCCCTCAAAGTGATTTGATTTGTTAAATACCATATGTGGGACGTATAAAGGATGGAACTATGATATTATATATGAAATTATACGGGATTTATAATATACCTTTATATCATTATGATTCCATTCTATAAAATAAGAAATAGAAATGAAAGTAGCGTTCATGCGTACGTACGGCTTACCGTCTCCATGAACGGTGCATTTCATTTCTTACCTCTAAATGATTATGTAATATTATAAACACATGCATGTACTAGATATATATGAAATATATTATATCTAAATCAGGAATAAAATTCTGGATATAATGGATACATAAACAACTTGTAATTATAAAGGGCTTATTTTTGACTCAAGTACCAATGATCGTTAAAACAACCGTTTTAACTTAAATAATTACATAGTGTTCATGACATGGAAATAAGTGATATAAAAGGAATAATGAACTTGAAAAAGGTTCTTAAGCAAGTAGAAATTAACTCAAGTTTATTATTCAGGACATTAAAGAACGATCGAGTCAAGTCGGACCCGAGGTATGGGACTTCGTCTCAATCTCCTTTCATTGAGGCATATTTTGTTTTATACACAACCTTCTTTTATACGGTGTATAAACCCCTTTGACTTTTACGTTTATCCAAAAGGAATCTTTTTTATACGATGCGTTTTACTAAATGACAAAAGGTAATGTTTTGTCGTACATATGCGGTGACAACGACTTCTCCGCCGCCGTGACCATTATTTGAGTTTCGGCTTCCTCTACAAGACATACCATTTTTTTAAAAGAAAAATAAATACCATGTTTTACTTTTATTTTATTTTGGTATTGAAAATTGTTTTCATAATGTTTTTATATCAATGTGTTGTATTGATATCTTGTGATTGAAAGGTGGAAATGTTATGTTTCCTTTATGCATGTTTTATGTGATACGATTATGTTGAGGTTCTTGGGCATTATTATGAAGACGGGTGGTTTTGTGATTTACTAAGGGCGGGTGAGCCCGATATAGCTCTCCAATGCATTGGGTAACGCGAAAGAGTGAAACGTTAAGGTTTCTCCGAAGAGATTTAGGGAATATACTGTTATGGGAATTTCAAACGTAACCAAGAGGGTTACTCCCTACGTAAGAATGTTATGAATGCCTCAAGTTACCTTTATGTCTTATGATTACTATGATTTATTCATGATTTGATGAGGTATGTTAAAGTGCTTATGTTTTATGGGTAAAGTATGATTTCATTCTTATGTATATATGTAACCATGTTTCCTTTCCATATTTTTATATCCCTTACTGAGCTTTTTATGCTCATCCCAAGTTTTTTTGAAATATTTTTCACAGGTCAAGGGAAAGGTACATGATATGATGATAGTGTCAATGAAGTGTCAAGAAAGAATCCATGTTTTATTTTAAATATGTTTCCATTGATGGGAAGGAAGAATACTATCTTTATGTAACCACTTTGTTTATATGTGGAATGTAATGAAAGTTTTATCATCTAATTCTCTAAAACTCTAATCCTGAAATGATCCTCAATGTGTAATCTTGTAATAACTCAAGATTAAGTAAGGTTTAAGGATGGGGCATTATAGTTGGTATCAGAGGTCGGTTTAGATAACTTTACGAGTTAGAATTATATTAAATGATTATCCAAAAATATTTTTTTATGGTCAAATTGAAGTGATATAGCATTTGAAGATTACCATGTTGCTTCATCTAAGACATGTTTGTTCAGAATGGTTTTCCGCAGAGGAAACAGGGAAGCAGTGCTAGGAAGGAATGCAGAAGGAAATAACCTTCCGAATCAGCATCCTGAGATGGTCATAATTGGAACTGAACAGTAAGTTGCAGTAATGGCGCAGTTGAATCAAGCGATAAATGGCGGTGGTATCCATACACGAGATCAGCCAGATCAACCGCAGAGGAGCATGCTAGTGGTGGAACATTTCATGAGGAAACATCCCCCATCATTCAGAGGATCATCTTACCCTGTGCTAGATGAAGGGTGGATTAAAGAACTAGAGAAGATTTTCGATGTCATGGGGTGTTCAGACAATCAAAAGGTTAGTCTTGCTATTTATCATTTGGAGGGTGAAGCAGATAAGTGGTGGTCGATGGTTAAAAATATCAGGGACGCTGATGAGATTGATGCTCTCGACTGGGATGAATTCAAAGGTATGTTTCTTGAGAATTATTTTCCTAAGGTTGTTCGACTTAGGATGTAAAATCAATTCTTGGAATTGAGGCAAGAGGAAGACTCAGTGGCTGCCTATGAAGAAAGGTTCACTCGATTGGAAAGGTATGCTCCCAATTTTATCCGAGACCTTGATAGTAAAATCAATCTTCTTTACTCAGGATTAAAGCCAAAATATCGAAGGGCATTAGCTTCTCGTGAGTTTAAAAGTTACGAAAAGATTGTTCGATGTGCTGAGAAGGTGGAAATGGAGTTTTTTTGATGATCAAGTGTTCTATAACAACCAACAGAAGAGGAGACCAAGGTGGCAGGAGAAAGTTAAGAATTCTTCAAAAAAGTCTGATGGTAAGAAAACTAAGTTTCCAGTTTGTGATAAATGTGGAAAAAGGCATGGTGGGGAATGTCTTCTGAATTTTGGAAAGTGCTTCTGATGTGGTAATATGGGACATAAGGCTCGTGATTGCACTGAAATGGATCAAGGTGAAGGTAAAACCAAATTTGATTTACAGTTAGTGAAATGTTATAAGTTCAATTAGATGGGTCACTATGAAAACAAGTGTCCGACAAAAATCTTGGGTGATGGGAAGAAGTTAGACTACAAGCAGAAAGTGGTGGTGAAATCCTTTGCAACTACTTCAGCAGATGTTGGGCCTTCAAATGAAGTTGTATCAGCTCCAGGGAGCTCAGTATTTTTCAAATATTGACTTGAGATCGGGGTACCATCAGCTGAAGGTAAAGGAAGCAGATGTTCCGAAGACTGCGTTTCATACAAGATATGGCCATTATGAATTTATAGTAATGCCTTTTGGGCTAACCAATGCACCTGCTGTATTCATGGACTTAATGAATAGAATTTTTCGTGTGTTCTTGGATAAGTTTGTGGTGGTTTTTATTGATGATATTTTGGTGTTTTCCAAAAGTAAAGAAGAGCATGAAATACCTTTAAGGGTTATCTTGCAAACCTTAAAGGAAAAGAAATTGTATGGGAAATTCAGCAAGTGTGAGTTCTGGTTGCAACAAATTTCTTTCCTTGGTCACATTATTTCTAAAGATGGGATAACGATTGATCCTGCAAAAACAAAAGTTGTGGAAGACTGGCCAAGACCCACAAATGTAACAGTGATTCATAGCATCCTTGGTTTGGCAGGCTATTACCGAAGGTTTGTTAGAATTTTTTCACTGTTATCTAGTCCAATGACTAAGCTAACTCAGAAGGGTGTTAATTTTATCTGGACAAAACAATGTGATGATTGTTTTCAGGAATTGAAAAGAAGATTGGTGAATGCTCCAGTTCTGGAACTACCTTCCAGGAATGGTGAGTTTGTTATATACAGTGATTCTTTATTGAAAGGAATTGGTTGCGTCCTAATGCATAATGATCAGGTAATTGCTTATGCTTCACGACAGTTGAAACACATGAGGTAAATTACCCTACACATGATTTGGAATTAGCTGTTGTTGTTTTTGCTTTAAAAATTTGGAGGAATTATTTGTATGGAGTAAAGTGTGAAATATATACCGATCACAAAAGTTTAAAGTATATATTCACTCAGAAAGAATTGAACATGAGACAATGGAGATGGCTAGAATTAATCAAGGATTATGATTGTATAATTCATTACCATCTGGGAAAAGCAAATAAAGTGGCTGATGCTTTGAGTCGAAAAAGTAATGCTTCATTAGAAATGTTGCGTTTGGAACGTGATCCTTTGGTTAAGGATTTGATGAACATTGGCCTCGAAGTTGTGGGTGTAGGAAGTTCTTCTGTTTTGTTTCAGGTATCAGTGAGATCATCTCTATCAGATAGAATCAAGCAAGCACAGAAGCAAGACAGTGAGTTGCAGAAAAAGGTAGAGCTGGTTCAGAAAGGTAAGTTGCCTAAATTCAACATTGATAATGATTGTGTTTTGAGATTTGGGAAGTGATTGTGTGTGCCTTTTGATTCACAGTTGAAGAGAGAGTTGTTATGTGAAGCTCATAGTTCTCCGTTTTCAGTTCATCCTGGCAGTACTAAGATGTACAGAGATCTGCGAGAGTATTACTGGTGGGATGGAATGAAAAGAGATATTGCTGATTTTACTGTGAAGTGTTTGACTTGTCAACAGGTTAAAGCAGAGCGGCAGTTACCAAAAGGGATGCTTCAGCCTTTACTAGTGCCAGAGTGGAAATGAGAGAATATATCCATGGTCTTTGTTGTGGGATTACTGAAGACATCTCGATGTAATAATGCAATCTAGGTTATTGTTGATCGCTTGACAAAATCTGCTCATTTCCTTTCTATACGAGATACTTTTTCCCTAGATCAACTTTCCCGTTTGTATCTTAAAGAGATAGTTAGGTTACATGGAGTTCCTCTCTCCATTGTATCTGATCGTGATCCCAAGTTCACTTCTGACTTTTGGAAAGGCCTTCAAGAGTTGTTGGGTACTGAATTAAATTTTAGTACAGCTTTTCATCCTCAATCAGATGGGAAGTCAGAACGAACAATTCATACATTGGAGGATATGTTACATTCTTGCTCTATGGATTATCAGGGAAGTTGGGACCAACATCTTTCTTTGGTTGAATATTTATATAATAATAGTTTTCATTCCAGTATATAGATGGCACCATTTCAGGCATTATATGGGAAGCGGTGTCGAACTCCAGATTTCTGGGATGAAGTGGGTGAAAGGAAGTTAATGGGACCAGAATTGGTAGAAGAGATGGCAGAAAAAGTTCAGCTGATTCAGAAGCACATGAGAACAGCTCAGAGTAGGCAGAAGATTTATGCAGACAATAGGAGGAAGGATCTATCTTTCGAGGTAGGTGATCATGTTTTTCTCAAGGTTTCTCCTTGGAAAACTGTGATGAGATTTGGTAAGAATGGAAAGCTGAGTCCAAGGTTTATTGGACCATATTAAATTCTGGAGAGAGTTAGATCAGTTGCATACCGGGTGGCTTTACCTCCGAGTTTATCTCAGGTATACAATGTTTTCACGTTTCGATGTTGAGAAAGTATATACCAGATCCATCTCATGTTTTGAGTCCAGAGGTAGTTCAGCTGGAAAAGAACCTATCTTATGAGGAACAACCAGTCCATATTCTTGACCACAGGGAGAAAGTGTTACGGAATAAGGTGATTTATCAGGTAAAGGTTTTATGGAAAAACCACATGGTTGAAGAGGCAACATGGGAATCTGAAAATGCAATGAGGGATAAGTACCCCCATTTATTTGATAAGTAAATAATTTGCGGGGACACAATTTTCTAAAGGGGGGAAGGATGTAACATCCCAAGTATGTAATGAGTAATAGATATTTTTATCTATGTCTATTAATGATTAAGATATTGTTTTAGAGGTTTAAAATGAAAATAAATACAATCTTATGCATGAAATACACTAATATTCTTAAAAGATTGTTTTACTGCCTTTTGATGGAAAACAATTTTTAAACCTATATTTTGACAATTTTATAAGATATGTTTGTCAAAATAAACTTATTCTTTATGATTGGGACATCAAAATTTACTTTTTGTGAATTTTTGTTATTTTTCTAACAATGTTCATTTTTTTATGAATAGTGAAAAATACTGTATTTTACATCAAAACTTCTTTTTAATCTACTTTATTTATATCATTAGATTATCTTTTGAATTTTTTTTAAGTGAAATTAGAATATATTTTTACCATTTTATCCAATGGTGGTCATTGTAATCAATTTCACTTTGAAATTGGACTTAAACTAGTGTCAATCTTTTGATACTTATTGTTTCATAAAAAACACGCTATTTGTCATGACAGCGGGAATTAGTTATTAAATTAATTAATGAAACTTACATGTGTTGAATTTTGTAAAATAGACATCATTTTTTAATTTGGAATATCAAATATAGCTTAGGGTGAAGTTTTGGTATCTTTCTGAAAAACATCAATTTTTTATGAATAGTGAAACCACTAAGTGGTAGTTAAAGAAACTGATTTTTCGTTTAAATGAAACATTGCCACTTATGTGATTTGATTTTCAAAAATCTGACATACATGGTTTTCATTAATAATTAAAATGTGGTTCAATGAGATTAAAATAATTTTTTGGTGAATAGTAACTTTTAAGTTCTTAATCGCGATTAGTGGTAATTAGTGTAGTTTAAGGTAAAAATAATGTTTCAATAATATGAGATTAGCTTGAAACATGTCCTACCCTCATTGTATGTGTCATGGACGACCCGGAAAATCCATGGGTCAACTTGGGGACCCCATGGAGCCACTTTGGTTGGGAAATGACATAAATAACTTTTTATTTAATGTTAAAGTAAAAAATGACACAAATAAGAAATGTTTTACTAAAACAATTTTTACAAGGGGTTATACAAGTCAGATTTTGGATTATAAATAGTCATTGGAAAGATAAAAAGATTTCCTACATCATAGTAGTTTTTTTATAATTTTTAGACTTTAAATAAATTAAATTATAAATGACATCATGATGATGCAACGATGACCTCATTATTTAACGATTTAAATAAAATGGAAATATAATGTAATATATAAGACCTACACATGTCCAAAACCCATTTGATGAGTGGATTTAGAACCCTTATCACCTTATCCTCTAATTAAATCAATTTGGGACCTCTTAAATCCGAATACCATTTTAATATAATGTGACTTTTCTTTACTTTCCAAGAGTGCCCCTCCTCTCCTCTTATAAAAGGCCCCCACCTCTACCTCCTTACCCACACTCCCAAAGCCTTTGTCTCGGCCAACCCCAACTCATTTTGTCTCTCCACTTTCCTCTATTACTCCTTTAAGCCTCACTTTGGGCAGAAGTCTTCCCAAGTAAGCCTTTGATCTCAAACCAAAGGGAGTTACCCGATTTTAAGGTAATGTCTTCACTTGAGTCCTTTTGTTTTATTTTGCTTCTCCAAACCCCTAAACTCTTTTTATTCATTTAATTTGTAACAACTCCAGTATCTTCAACATACTAGGATGTTGTTATAAGAAGTATTCGAGATACACTTACACACACCTACATCTAATGGTTAAAGGACATACTGTTTCTGTGGATGGTGAATTTATGCCTCCCGAAACGATGATTGTTCAACATTATTTTAACACCTTCAAAGGTGGCCATTAAGATGTCAGTATATTTATATATGATATATAATATGTTTATGTTTTCTTTAAGCTTTTTTATTTTTCATTTTGGGCATACCTTTATGGTTTCCATTATGGGTAAACGCGATATCTTCATTTAAGGAAGTGCGGACTACCGCCCCCTCAAAGTGATTTGATTCGTTAAATACCGTATGTGGCACGTATAAAGGATGGAACTATGATATTATATATGATATTATACTGGAATTATAATATACCTTTATATAATTATGATTCCATTCTATAAAATACAATATAGAAATGAAAGTAGTGTTCATGCGTACATACGGCTTACCGTCTCCATGAACGGTGCATTTCATTTCTTACCTCTAAATGATTATGTAATATTATAAATGCATGAATGTACTGGATATATATGACATATATGATATCTAAATCATGAATAAAATTCTGGATATAATGGATACATAAACAACTTGTAATTCTAAAGGGCTTATTTTTTACTCAAGTACCAATGATCGTTAAAACAACCGTTATTAACTTAAATAATTACATAGTGTTCATGACATGGAAATAAGTGATATAAAAGGAATAATGAACTTGAAAAAGGTTCTTAAGAAAGTATAAAGTAACTCAAGTTTATTATTCAGGACATTAAAGAACGATCGAGTCAAGTCGGACCCGAGGTATGGGACTTCGTCTCAATATCCTTTCATTGAGGCATATTTTGTTTTATACACAACCTTCTTTTATACAGTGTAAAAACCCCTTTTACTTTTATGTTTATCCAAAAGGAATCTTTTTTATACGAAGCGTTTTACTAAACGACAAAAGGGAATGTTTTTTCGTACGTATGCGGCGACAACGACTTCTCCGCCGCCGGGACCATTATTTGAGTTTCGGCTTCCTCTACAAGACATACCTTTTTTTAAAAGAAAAATAAATAGCATGTTTTAATTTTCTTTTATTTTGGTATTGAAAATTGTTTTCATAATGTTTTTATATCAATGTGTTGTATTGATATCTTGTGATTGAAAGGTATAAATGTAATGTTTCCTTTATGCATGTTTTATGTGATACAATTATGTTGAGGTTCTTGGGCATTATTATGAAGACGGGTGGTTCCGTGATAGAATAAGGGCGGGTGAGCCCGATATAGCTTTCCAATGCATTGGGTTACGCGAAGGAGTGAAACGTTAAGGTTTCTCCGAAGAGATTTAGGGAATATACTGTGATGGGTATTCCAAATGTAACCAAGAGGGTTACTCCCTACGTAAGAATGTTATGAATGCCTCAAGTTACCTTTATGTCTTATGATTACTATGATTTATTCATGATTTGATGAGGTATGTTAAAGTTCTTATGTTTTATGGGTAAAGTATGATTTCATTCTTATGTATATATGTACCCATGTTTCCTTTCCATATTTTTATATCCCTTACTGAGCATTTTATGCTCATCCCAAGTTTTTTTGAAATGTTTTTCACAGGTCAAGGGAAAGGTACATGATATGATGATAGTGTCAATGAAGTGTCAAGAAAGAATCCATGTTTTATTTTAAATATGTTTCCATTGATGGGAAGTAATAATACTATCTTTATGTAACCACTTTGTTTATATGTGGAATGTAATGCAAGTTTTATGATCTAATTCTCTAAAACTCTAAACCCGAAAAGATCCTCAATGTGTAATCTTGTAATAACTCAAGATTAAGTAAGGTTTAAGGCTGGGGCCTTATATATATATTTTGCTGACTATGTGATACCTTGATGTGATACTGAATGGTATTTACCTTCTTCACCATTTCATCAACCATTTCAGGTCATAGTAGCATACTTTCACTAACATCATCCCATCACTTCTATGTTATTCACATTTTACCATAATGAGAATTATATGGAACCAATTGGATGATTTAATAGGAAATATTATTTTAGGGGAACTCATCCAGAAGAATATTTCGGTTACATACTCATTTGATATCTAAAGATAATTCCCACAACTTTTCTTCGATTTTCATCATATTACATTCATATTTGACATTAGTTTGAGTATAATAGTTTTATATAATGTTCAAATTGGTGTTCAGAGTATGTTAGGGACATTTCAAGAAAATAGCGGTAAATCTTGGATCTTGGTCAGATATAATAGATAGCAGTACTCCCTGTATCCTTCCCAGTTCATTGATGTATATCTCTGAAAGTTGATACAATGAGAAGTCCTCTTTAATTTCAATAAGGTGAGTTATCTTTGTATTATGATCCACAATAACCCATATAGTTGTCTTTGTATGTCCATTGAAAACATCCATGGTTGCGTTTTTCCATTTTAATGTCGGTATGGGTACTGGTTGCATCATATTGTGAGAATTGTTTCTTATATCCTTTACTTACTGACATAACAAACACTTTGATGTATATTCAATGATATTTTTCATCGTATTTTCCTACCATAAATTTGGTTGGATATCCTGATAGATCTTTGTGATACCTGGGTTAATAGAGAACTGTGAGCTATGTCCACCATTCAGAATCTCGTTCTATAACTCTATATTGGATGGAAAACATATTCATGACCCAAATCTTATGACACCATCTTCATGGATCAAGAACACTATTGATTTCACATTATTAATAGCATCCACCCATTTCTAAATTTCAAAATAATATCCCTGAGAATATGTTATTTTCAACCAAAGGAATGCTTGAGAAATATATTGAAAAAGGATTGAGGATGTTCCGAGAATATTGATTCACAGGTCCATCCTTTTCTTTCCTTTTAATATTGGATACTTTTAAATTCCAATCACTAAAAAAGATGATAGAAACTTTCTACATAGAGCATCTTCCACCTTATTTTCTTTACTGGAATGGTAGTGGATTGGATAGTTATAATCATTAATGATCTGTAACAATCCTCATGGGAACATATTAGAATCCTTATACGTGAATTTGTATTTTATGCTCTTATGAATAGTATATATCACAAACTTCTCCGCATAGAGATAATGAAACTAGATTTTGAATGCAATTATCACAAATTCCAACTCCAGTTCATGCGTAGGATTGTTTTTCTCCTTAATTTCCTTCTTCCTTGAAGAATAATTAGTCACTATATCATTTTGCATATGTACACAACCTTAAACATTCATTAAAGAATCATTGTATAAAATAAATAGTTATCTACTCGTTATAACTATGAGTATTTGTGTAGTGATAATCCTTATTTGAGATCCTTAATTTTATTCAGATATAACTGAGTCCAGAAATACAATACTCCCTATGATGTCAACTTTGTTTTGGATTTTCCAATTGTGACATGTCCCTACAAAATCATTTTTAGTCTCCATATAGGATAAGGACGCTACATATCACCATTAAATCTATCGTCCTAGGTCACTCTTTGAATTCCTTGGTCTTCGAAGGGTCCATAGATATCACTTTTCTATTGATTACATTCCCTAATGACGACACATCCTCTATCAAGATGACACATTTAATATACATTGAATCATGTTAATCTAATAAAAAAGTCTTAAGCACAGTATTCAAATGCTGTAGATGTTCCTCCTTATCCATGATGTAGATACAAATATCATCAATAAAGACTAGCACAAATTTTTTGAGGTTATCTGTAAATAATAAATTCATTAAATAAATGAAAAAAGTTTGATAATAAAAAATTATTAAGGGAATAAATAGGAAATAATATTTTATATACCTTATTCGAAAGGTAGACTTAGTAATATCTTCCTTCCCCACTATTAATTTGTGATATCTTGACCAAATTTCCACAATAGAGAAGTACATGGCCTCACTTGTCTAATAAAACATGTCATGTATTTGTGGTAGGGAATAATTGTTCTTTATTGTGATTTTATTAAGATCACAAAAATCAATGAATAGTTTCATTTACCCATCATTCATTTTGAAAAAGATGATTTTTTTTCTCCCCATAGTGAAGCACTCATGTGTATAAAACACATATCTAGATTCTCCTATAACTTTTTATTCAGTTTTTTCAGTTCAATAATGGCCATTCTATAATGTTTCTTTGATATAGATAGAGATCTAAGAATAAGTTCATTTGAGAACTCGGCCTCTTGGTGTTGACAACGATTAGTAAATTCATCAGTTAATGCATCAATTTATTTCCTCACGATGGGAATCTATTTGGGCATGATTATATCCTTTGTATCAAAAATTTAAGCTAGATATGCTTACTCATAGGAAATATTATCCATACATGAGAAAATGATTCTGAAGGAGAATCAACCTTTTCCATACACTTGTACAAAAGTGGAGGATGCTTCGGGATTGAATAGTAATCTATTTTTCTCTACAGTTGATATTTTATTTATATATAAATATCCAATAAATTCCAAATATATGATAAAACTATATAAATGGGAGTTTCATAAGATTTGATGGGTGGTTCAATCCACAAAATCTGACCAGGGAGTAGTTATTAACACTATATTCAATAACTGCCAAATTTTCTATTCTTACCTACAACTCAACTTCCAAATTTTGAGGTATTGATCGAATAATTCTACTAATAATGGGTGATATTAACAAATTTTTAGAACCAGAATTAACTAAAAATTGGTTATTCTTGAATAAATTACCAGCATAGCTGTCAACACATCATTACTGGCATCCACCCTAGTAGTAGTGGTAGCATAATACCATCCAATCATCTCTATAGCTTTTTTTCGTTAATTTACTCCAAAAACCATGCGATTAGGTAAATATTTTGGATAATTGCAATTTTCCTTGAATTTTAAATATTTTACTATGATATAAGTATTGACCTCGACTATTTTTCTTTTTCATTATTAGTGGAATTTTTATCCCTTTAGTAGTTCTTATATAGATTCCCCATTCTTCCATATTTGAAGCATTTATTGGTTACCTTTACATAGTTCCAAATTTTCCTCTTCCCATTATTTTGACATGTGGGGTATTCATTATTCTTTATAGCATTGGATTTATTTTCTAATATTCTCATATTAGACTCCATTTTCATGTTTTGGTAACAAGGACAATGAGATTACTGAGAATCTCTATTCTTCATTTCACCCATAAGGATACACCGTACATTCCCCTCATATCTTTAAATGACTAAAATAGCCAATGATTTTTGTATACTCAGCATTAGTACACCAAATAACCGATCCAACATGATTTCGGTGTTCATGAGAAAGATGGATGTGTATCTCAAATGCCTTCTAATGTTGGACTATTATGACCCGGTGGAATCATTTTCCCTTTTAATCCGTATGAGAAATACCCTTTCTATATTGAGATAGAGGGTTCACGGAAAATATTTGTCGGGAAATATTTTATTTATATATTCCCATCCAAGGGGACTAATTTCCGCCTTGTACATTTTGTTCATGATCACTGTATACCATTGATCAACATCCCCATAAAAATCATAGACTGCCAAAAACAGTTATCATCTTTTTAGGGATGGAGGATAGAAAATATCTTCTCAATGGATTTATTTTATTTATCTACAAGGAGGGGATTATAATATACCATAAAAATGGGTTTTCATTTTTATGAATATTCAATGTAAACATTTTTTCTCCTAGGAGTACAATGTTATACTTGATTCAAGTTATTATTTATATCTTGGGCTAGTTGATCCAGTACTATCATTATCTTTAGATCACCCATTCCCATCATATTTGGCATATCATTTGGAAAATCTTCATAGTGCCTATCACATTGATTTTTTGCATGAGTTCTCTATTCCACACCATTAACTTATAAAAACAATTTTCAATTAAGTGTATTGAATGTTTAAATAATAAGAATAATAAAATGATACTTTGAATATAAAGAAATATAATCGTATAGGAAATCATATCCTAATTTTTGATTCCTAGTATTCAATCAAGGATATCCACTATTTATTTCCTAACATATAATATTATGGCAATTTTTTGTTCCACTATTAAGAATTAACAATGAGCTTATAAATTACCAATTCATATCCATTTGGAGTATCAAACCAAGTGAATAGTAAAACTCATTTTCATGTACAAGGTTACCCCTAGTTAGGCCTAAAACCCATTGTCGATGTTGTTACTCCTAGGTACCTTTGTCCTAGACCCACATCTACCTAGAGTATCCTGATGTTGATTTATTTTCTTGATAAACCACATACTCTATACATACCATTAATTAGGGGTGGTATATTATATTATGTCTTATACCTAAGGTTCATGCTATGTTTATCTAGTTTTAGTCTCCACAATATAACTAAATCGTGCTCTGATACCAACTATAGTAACTCTAGAATTTTAAATATAATATTATATAATTATAAACATGCTAAAATATCCTATTCAAAGAAAAGGATCCTAAGTACTTGTGTCTTTTGAAGTCTAAGAACATAAAACTGAAAACATGTGACTACAAAAAATCAGTATTTATCATCCATTATGAGCTCGTTACTTATTTTGAGCCCTTAAATATGCATTGGATAACCTTGGGATAACATGAACAAAGGGATGACCTAAAAATCCTAGTATGGGAATAAACAAATGAATAAGGAATTGAATATTCATAATATGTCATAATAAGATGAAATAAAAGTAATGAATATACATAAGGAATAATAAAATATGTAATCATGGAATCTTATGATATTTGGAAACAATAAACAACCTTACATAATCACGAGTCAATGGTTATTTCACATGAGGTAAACGAATCAAAGATAACCTCCAAGTTTATTACACATAGAGAACGAGTCATGTATAATCGCTCAGACCATTTCATAAATAATAATAACTAGTGTGCAACATGAAAAATAAACATAAGGGTTTCCCATTGAATTAAATTGGTATCATAATCATGTAATAAAGAATAATAAATGGTTGTATCGAAAAATTGTTCCTGAAGGAAGGGAATTAAATCATTCATGGAAATTAATAAAAAAACAAAATTCATATGACATGATATGTGTTTTATAGATAATGTGATAACATGTAATAATTATTATTTAATAAACATTATAAATAACACATTTTATAGTGGTTTAAGGAAAATATTAAAGTGTGTTTAAAGTAGAAATTGTAATAATATTTTATATGAAACCCAAAGTAAATTGAGAAAGTATTCATAATTAAATGTGTGACTTTTTTAGAATGTAAATATGTCTTAAATAATATTATGAAATGCATTTAAAATTGGCATGATTTTTGGACGTTCCGTTTATCTCATATTTCTTATTAGGAAGAATTGAGAAAAGGACCCTTTTAAAAATATGTATATCCCTAAAATAAGAAAGATAAACTGATCTTGATATATGATTTTGAAATTTATAAATATAATTAAAATTATTTATATAATAAGAAATGTTAATATCATTTTTTTAAGGAAATAGCAAGTTTGTGCTGAAGGAATAATGTAGTTTCAAGTAAAATCCCATACCATATTTCTGAAATTGTTTTTCACAAGACCTTAATGTTTTGGATAATAAAAATAGATTATTTAAACCAGATGTCTAGAACCAGTTATACCATAATTTTTTTTCTTATTATTTTATTAAGAACATTTATGGTTATTTTTATGTGTCATGGAGTTCATTTTTGTTTTTTGGGAGTATTCGTTTTTATGGTTTTCTTGATTGGAAAGATTGTATAAGAGTACGAAAGTTTATTTAAAATGGAAACATATTACAAGGAGTGAAATTATATTATATTAACGATATTTTATTTTATTAAATGGTTATATAATTCATTTTATTATATTTAATAAGGATGAATCAGTAGATAGAACATTAATGATAAACACTTGGTTTATTTTGGGAGGGTTTTGATGATCATATATAAATTTAGTGTAATTATTAATATCATATAAATATAATAGCTAAAGTACTTTATATTGTTTATAAAAAAAATATTATAATTTTAGTTAACTATAATTGTTTTTATTATCAGTCTGGAAGCAGGTAATGGAAATTGAAAACTCATCATCCTTGAATGCGAAAACTTAACATATCATGGATGATGTTTTCATTTAATCAAAAATAAGATGGGAAATAAATGATGATTGATTATTAAATAAATGTAATAAAATAAAGTATATTTATATTACTTGAATTATAATTACATTTGGAATATGGTAGGTTTCGAGATATTAAGAAAATTATCAACGTTCAAAGAAAATAAAATAAAAAAAAGGCGAATTTACCTCTTAAATGTATCTTTATTGATAGCATACCTACAGAAATGGATTTGGTATTTTTATGATACCATGAGCTTGTAGTTGTGGGTAAGGGTATTTTTATAATATTTGAGCTGAATTTGGACAATGATAAGTGCCATAGAGGTGTGAGCAGAAGAGGTGGTGATGCGTGGTATTTATAGTGGAGGAGTGGGGTTTTTTATCGTTATTTTATTCATTATATTATTATTATGGATCAATACTGTAAATAAATTTATAAATATCATAAAAAAATTTAAAATAATTAAGTATAGTGTGAGATTAAGGTTATTAAATCAATGATTACTCAAGGAATATTGTATTTAACTTATAATGTAAAAATACCATAAATTACCGTATATTACTAGTGACCAAAAAATTAACGATTTTAGAAAAATCCAAAAAATCACCCTATCCATTTTTTGACATATTGAATCCAAAAATTTACACAATTTTATGAAAATAATTTTTAATATATGATAAATTTAAGATTTAATTAAAATCTTCACTTACATGAAAAATTTTGATTTTAAAATTATAACTGATTTTATAACCCCCTGAGAAACTAATTAAGGTCTGATAGAATTATCTTATATTCATGAGAAAAAAATATATTAATTGATGAATAAATTTAATAAAAATAAATTTTCTATTAAATAGTTATATTTGTTATAAAAATGTAATAAATTATATATAACTTCAGAAAATACCAATACTTAATTTTTTCTTTTCTAAAAAATTTATTTACTTATTCAAAGATATAGATATTTCATATTTTCATTTAAAAGATATCTAAATTTAATTTATACATTTACAGGTGTGGTTACAATACATTTTCCTATTTTATTATTCAAAAGGTTTATGTTACTATTCCAAAGGTCGAATTACTATTCAATTGGTATGCTATCTGTAACATCTAGAAATACCTCTCATTTCATTTATTATTCATTTATAATGAATTTATTTAATTTATAGTGTGTTTTAATGTGATTATAATATACAATATAATAATAATATTTTAATTTAAATTGATGTAATTCAAGTTTTTTACACTATATTTTATTTTAATACTATAATTTTAATGAATAATTTCAATAGAAAATTCATGCTTTACACTTTAGTAATGATGAATCACTATATTTTTTTTAAATTCTTCATAAAAATATTTTGTACTGATGAATTTTTGATAATATCATTATTATTAATATTATTAATTTAATTATGTAACTTAAATACCACTTTTTTAGCTTTATACCGAACAATTTTAAAATGGAATACAACATCTTGGGATTTTTCTTTCTTCTACCTCCATGAACGAGGGATGTTAATTTTCATAAAAAATATTACATGGTTGGTACAAAAGAGTAATTTATTTAAAAAAATAATTATACCCCTATTAATATTTATATGTTATATTTATTTTATTTATATACTTCCCACATTCGATGAAAAAGGGGACCATCTTAAATATATGTGTAACCTACCGCCTACATGGAATGATGTATTTCGATTTTCCATTACAGCAAAAAATGGATAGTTTTAGAAATTAATCAAATGTTTATAGATGATATTTATAATAATATAACAATTTAATGGTAATATTTGAAATTAAATAGGTTACATTAATAATAAATATACTTTATAAACCTATCTATATAAAATTAACATATCAACATGAATTTATTAATAAAATCCTTTTTGGGAAATCGTCAAAAACTATATAAATTTTATGCAATTGTTTCATGACACCATTCCCAAATATATACTAAAATGAAGGGAGAGTGATTTTTATTTCTTAAGTCTAGCCTCGAGTAGTCCCCTAGTGGGGGATAATGACCTATGGTATAATAAACATGAAAATGGGAGGCAATACCTTATAAGAGAAACATGTAGAAGATTGAGAAAATAAATATAAAACAACCAACCCCTCCATATAAAAATTTAAATATATATATATATAATGAAAACACATCTACACACATGATATTTAATATAGTATTAATCACATGAAAAACTATATGTACAAGAATTTTAAATATTGAAGTTACCACAAAACACAAATATCTACTACTAAACCATGGGATAGGAATATACAGCTCGATCGATATCCAACTCTTCTTGACCTAAAAAATAGTGTGTGTATATATATAAATATGTACCATGATAATAAAATTCCACACTATAAGATCCTCCTAATATCCTCTTATGAAAATTTCAATGAAATCATGATAAAACATATTGAAGAATAGTGAATTTAACTCATCACCAAAATAGATATACTACACTCGCAACCTCACCATGGATAACTCTAACTATGTATCACATACATGAGATCGTATAATATAACAATAAAACATCAATGGTACCCCACTCCCTCTTCCCAACTAGTTTTCCACTATACCCCATCATTTCAGGCCCCGATTATCTCTCCAAAATTAAGAATTCTTGAAAACAACTATACAAGGTATCATAACATTCACCTCATGCCTCACATAACAAGACCTTGTCTTATCACAATGTGTATAGTGACCATGTAGTTTATGGAATCCACCACAACCTATATGATTTATATCAAAAATGTGGTATTATACGTGAAGACATTATAAAACATATACTGAGAATGTTCTCCAATCCATCACATCCTATAAATGATATACCTATAATAATCCTTTGGATTCTATATAATGTAATACATGTATGTGGAATACCCACAAACCAAGGAATCCCACTCCCTGAATATATAGGAAAACTAACTACCCTTCATACTAGTACATGTAAAGACCAATTCAAGAGAGCTAGGTCATAGGGGGAAACCAATCATCAATCCTCCAACTAGATATTGGTAAAAACATTGTCCCATAGTCCACTAGGTTTATGTCTCCCAGAAGGGCATGGGTGGCGAAGCATGGAGAATCTTATAATATACATGTTATTATATAGCTCACAACCACAATATGTGATTAAAATATTCTTAGACCCAACTATAGGTAACATCGCTCGAACTCCAAGAATCCACTAATAAGACCATATATCCTATAATAAAACAGGAATTAAAAGGGACTTATTAATTACTTCTTCTATTTTTTTATTCTCGTCCAATAATTAATTCATCAGACATTAAATAATCATTAACATTTTTCAAAACTTATTACATTGAATTATATTACATAATTTTAACAATGTCTATTCTCACAAGGAATAAGTGAAAACCAAAGAATATGATTATCAATATAAAAATAAATTATTTATTTTCATTCCACCATAAAAAAACCCTTTAGTTAAGATATATACTATATCATATTAGAATCATTCCATATCATGTTACTCTAGGAAAACCATCCAATGAAACCACCAGGATAAAACATAAATCCATGTGCATCCAACTACCTCATGGAGTGGGTAATGGAATTGTTATAAAATAAAGAACCCATCCATTATCTCTTAAATGGACTCAAAAGAGAGCATATGAGCTCTTTGTATCTCATCAATGGGTAATCCATGATTTAACACACTCCATCACCTCTAGTTACATCCCTGAAACCCAATTGAATATACCTATATATGTCTCCATCATAGGAGCCATATTATATGACATTATTTAATCTGTATTGCCCACAAATCCCAACCTTTATCCTAGACTCAAACACTCATTCTCACTTCACGTTCAGGACTTCTCTCCCCATATCACAGATCTTTCCTCTAGGATTATCCATAAAAGTATCATATCATAAGGTTCTTATCCAAATCACATTACATGTAGAAGATAAAAACAATAAATCAACATGACAACTAGTCCCTAGAAATAAGGGATATAGCCTTTCTATGAAAACGTGTTGTAATGGCCCTAAAATGAGGCACATGGCCTTCTCATGTAAACCAACCAATCAGGACCAAGAAATTTTTTTTATAAAAAAATTATTTACCCTTAAATTAATAATTATCATATTCATTTATTTACATGTTCCAACTAAAATAAACCTTTGGAATCATGATACAACAGTAAATTGTGTCAAAAGGTGCTATTAGAATTTGTTTATAGTTTGAACAACCTAGGAACAAATCTTTCAAAATTAAAATGAATTTTTATTTATTATCAAATATAATTAACATGATTTGGTTTCATTTTCCTATTTTTCTAAATTCAAATTAAAACATGGAATATCATTTCTATTACACACGTGAACTACATCATTTCGACTAACATAAAATTACAAAACATAGAAGATTAAAAAATTGAATCTTCTTTAATAAATTATAAGAAAATTATTTATCAATTAATTATACAATTAAATTATGTAAAAATTTACCTAAATAATGAAATGATAAAAAAATAGGGCAAATATATCACATATATTGAAAAACATTTGGCAAACCACAATCATGATGTAAAGCCAGAAAATCACCATCATAATATCAAAACCATTTAACAAAATTCTGTTCAATATTACAGGTTTAATTTAATTTTCATAAAAATATATAATTAATGATAAATTTACTATTTCATGTAAATAATTTAAGAGAATAAAACAATATCATACCTCCAAATCTGTTTGCGTTCTTTACATGACAATTGACTAGTTTTAATATCTTTGATCACATATCCTGCATAACATCATCCATCCGAGGATGATGTGGAACAAATACATGAAAAAACCAAGAATAACCCAAAAAAACATCGGTTATCATCCTCCATAATTGTTAAAGTATAAAAATGGAAAAAGAGACAACACTAGGAGAAACTAATTGTTAACAGAGGTAGACATTCCTTGAATCGATACAGATTGAAAAAGGAATCCATGAATCAATAATCGATTGAAGGAATATAGAAACACCTAGAAGGAGTCTTAATGATCTTATAGAGAGATAGAGAGAGAAAGATATGATATATTGTTTGAAAAAAACTACTTAGATGAAACATTTATGTATTTAGAACATTGTTGATTTACTGAATCTGTAATCCCCTTTCACATTATGAAATACTCGAGGGTTGGTTTTTTCTAAAATACAGATTTTGTTTTTATTATATTACCTAAAAAATTTACATGTTGTGTACCAAAGTTACTCAAATAATGAGTATCACTTATACATTGTGGAATATTTACACATCATTTTATCACCTTATTTCTTAAATTTCATTTCCAAAGCCCACCAGACCACATTGAAACCGATTCTAAGCACCACAAGCCTCAGAAACATCCAATGTGTTAGTATACAAAAATTTCGTTCTGTTTAATTATATGCCTCTCAAAAAAACATTTCCATGAAAATTTAAAACAATATTATAGAGGAAAAAAGGAAAGGTGTTGTATAAATAACCACAACACATGATTACTCTTAATGGAATTTCCAACATAAGATCTGAATCACCTCACCAAATGAATAATACGAAAACCACAAAAAATCTACAACTTGATCACAATCACTCTACTCAGGTGGATACCTATAAAATAGTGAAATATCACAACAATAAATTAGAATAAACCATTTCATAGTCTAAAACGGTGCATAATATACAATAAAAATATTAAAAGAGAAGATCTAGTACTCAAACATATTGGGGTACTAAACACATATCTATGACTCACATTCCCAGGAACACTCCTCAACACAATTTTTCATCAACAATAAACAATATATAGGAATATCATTCTTACAATACTCCTTTTTTAGGTAGTCATGGATCTTCACAAGACACTCCTCTAATTTTTCATCATCATAAACATCCAACTCGCCAAAACCAATTCCATGATAGTCATCATGAAAATAAATATGTATTTGAAACCAGTGAAAACATCATGTATCCATATCATCTGTCGGGGAAGTTCATCCTGATAATCCTCAACTAAAAAATGTGATAAAACATCAAAAATGCCCATAAAAAGAGGGATAAATCTTACTATTATGCCCATAACTTCACTACCCACCACAAGGAGTCACTGTTTGGAACACAATATCATGAACTTCGAACTATAGTGGTGTCCTACAATGATCATAATATAATTTTTGAAGATCATGTGTGTATTCCATCCTACCATGAATCAACTAAACCATCTCTGGTGTACTCTATACTAGTTTAATCCAAGAAATTATCACAACTCAAACCATAGTCTAGTATAATGGAGAATAGTAATTTCAGCCATACATAAATTCAATCAGTGACATACCAATGGTGGATTGTAAAATATTGTTGTAATAAAAGATGAAAAAAGTCAGGGACCTCATCCATGATCATCCAAAATATAGTACATCGAATTATAACATGACTTGAAGAATCTATATTGTTTTTCTATCTTTCCATCCATTATTGGTTGAAAATTAGTGCTAAGAAATAAGTAATAAACAAATAAATATTGGAGACCTCTCCCCAACCTATTGGTAAAATGAGGATGCCTATTAGAAATGACCATCCTTAGGACTCTATTGATTTTTACCATGTCCTCTAGATAATTCCTATAGAAAAAAATTCAACATGACACCATGAATGCTAAATATTGACACACTTCCTCAAATCATCTTCAATCACCCATATAGAATCCTACCCTTCTTTATTTTGTCAAAAATAGGAATCATATACCATCGATATTTCTTTTTAATTCCATTGTAAAGTATTTAATGGTGGATTAAAACCATAGGGGGCCTAATGATTGACCTTCACCTTGTGGCAGACAAAACAACGAGAAATAAGCTCTGCTATAACACACATCTACCCAAGCCACCAAAACATACCTCTCAAGACTCGATAAATATTTTCAATTATTATAAGTACCTCCAAAGGTTAACTATGGAACCATCTAAGAAGAATATAAAGAATATAAAAATGAACTAAAATCATTACCTAAGTCAAAACCAAAATATGTCTATCCTCTGACCAATCAACTGGGTTTTCACCCAAAACCACTTGGTATCTCTAGACCTCTACCCGATAATCCACCTAATAAGGATCCTCCACCCACTGCACAAAATATTACTGCATCTTCATATAGTAAAATACATTCTCAGCATTTATCCAATAACATTTCACATTGTATTAGTGTTAATTATTCAACCACTCAAGAGGAATACCTATATTCAATCCCCTCATCAATACATGACTTCCAACATAGGACATAGTCTACAAAAAATTATATATCATAGAATATATGAAACATAGATTTAATAGTCCTATAATAATTCCTTTAACTAGACTGACATATGATTTAGTCATGTTGATAGAAGACATACCTTATGCCCTTATGGTCAGTAAACACCACAACAATGATCCCTAATGTGGACATGTCTCTACAACATCATATAAAACAATAATTATATTATCTCAAGAAAATGGTTGCCATAGTTATTTACTTGGTGACATAAAATTTGAGAAGTATTAGAAATTATTGATATCTAATACATCAGAACACAGTCAGAGCCAATAATTGTAGTGGCATGGAAAACATAAAACTGAAATCCCATATTTGGAGAATATATAACTAGGGAACAGAAAAATTATTCTTTATGTACTAAAAATCTTTATTAAACTTTTCAATCAACAATATTGTGTAATCCTTTTGGTTAAACACTATCATAGGAGTCATAACCATAAAAAAATATATTTGAACCACCAATAAAAGCTTGCAATACCAAGATGAATTTGTACCTCTGCCACTTTAATGGGGGATAACCAAGATAGAAAAGCATCAACCTTCAACGGATCCATAACCAATCTATATTTGTATTCCATATTCCCCACCAAATGGATATCATAATCCCATAATTCAAACATCAGTAAGTTCTAAAAAAACTTCCCATGATGATGAAATCCCAAAATAGAATGCAGATACTCTATATGTTCTTTCTGTGACATATAGTTGATAAGGATTTCATAATCAAAAGAACCCATTATCATATCGAGGGACTCTCTAAAAACCATATTCATCAATCCCATTCAAATATCTAGATAATTATTCACACTGAACTTCACCATAATGAACTCATAATTCTTGTGATGACAATAAAATGATATCAAATTAATATCTTCTTAAACTAGTAAATGATGTTTCCTAAACTGTAAGTCGATATTATAGAACAAGTACTATCTTTTAGTTGATTGGATAAATCATCAATCCATGGAATATGATTGAGGTCCTCTAATATCACTATTTTTTATTCTAAAATATTTGACCCAAAGACTTAAAATTCCATCAAACTAATTTGTGAACAAAATAGGTGAATGGTAAGGTGTCACACTCATCCAAATAAAACCTCACTACAATAGATCATCAAGTTATACATGCAGCTCCCGTAACACGGAAGGTACAATATTATATAGAGAAATAGACATATAAGACATTATTGGATATATATTGATCACAAACTCAATCTCCCATAGAGTGGGTAGTGCTACAACCTCCTATAGTTATAAATTTGGGTACTCTTATACAACCCAAGGAAACACTAACTATTGAATCTTCAATAATATTAGGATTGTCATGAATATAAAATTTTAAAATGATAGAATATTCCTCAAACCCATATAAGGGTCTCTTTTACTAGAAAACACTGATCGATTTCCATAGATTTCATTGAAAAAACATCCTCATGAAGAAATCCATGATATATTTCTCAAAATATAAATAATACATATTACGAAAGATGACATATCTCTGCATCAGTAAACATAATAAATATACCCAAGAGCGGTGAATCCCTTATACTAGATCAAAATATCTACATACTTCATACATTATAGATCAACCTCAAAATTATAAATTAAATTCTAAGGGAATTGGAATCCCTTGTAACTCAATTCCCAAATCATGGTTGAGGGAAGGTCAAATATAAGAGTGTATTGATCGTGGATCAAAAAATACAAGAAACTAAAAAGAAAAATAGACAATGTTTCCTTGAACTATAACTATATCACTTAGGTAAAAAAATTGACATATGTAGATAACAGTGATCAGCTCTACGAAGTCTTTGACCCAACTGATGACCACCTCCATGATTGTTCTCTACTCCATTTGGGTAGGTATCATCTCAGAGGTGTCCTTTGACTATGTTATTTCCTCTATGATGATCCCAAAGTAGACCACTATGTTTTTTACTTGGATAAAACAAACTCAATAGAAGAAACTAAAGATTTAAAAATGGGACACTCTAATGGCCAATAAAGGTCAAACACTCTCTCCACTGATGAACTCATCCCCCCAAAAAAATTAAAAAGTGTATGATCCTTTATCATGGGTCTGAGGACAAGCACCCCTAGAAAAAAATGATGATGATGTCTAGGACCTAGACCCATCATTTTGAAAACTCTAATGACATGAAAACTAGGAACTATGGACCACAACTATTTTTTATACAATCCTAACAAATCCACCACTTGAAGTCCCAATTCTAGACTATATACCCTCGATAACCAATGCTCTCCAAAACTTCTCAATATATGTTATCAAAATAAATGAGGTGACATAGAATTGAATATCTTGTATAAAATCCTCCATGAAATACCACTCCCTAAACTTATCATCTTGAAATATGTCTGAGGGTTATTGTATAAGGACTCTAAAATCAATCGAAAAGTCTTGTTCCCTAGTGCACCCCTGCAGATGGGTAAATAGATCTTGATGATTGGACTCATTCATAGTCGAAGAAATGAACCCTACTCCAAACTGGACTTGAAACTACAAAAATTAGACTACCAACTCTTTAATATCCTTGAGGAACAAGAACCACCCTCCCTCGCTTCTCAATGATGAATATTAATAGCCAGCGAATACCATTTCTCTTGTCAATCATGGATCAAACTCAAACCTATATCAATATACTCTAACAAATACTCTATGAATTATTCCAAAATAGAGGACATATAATTTGATATAATCTTGAACTAAAACTCTCATAGTTTATCCCTATATGTCTATTCATAATCAACCTTTACTCTGTGGCCTTATTCTTGCATATCTTGCTAAACATATTTATCATGAACCTGCCAAGGACGTCAACTAGAATCCATTCCTTTAAAATGTAAAAAAAATTTATAACTCATAAACATGGAATATGGAATATTAATAAGTTTGTTATATAATTTATTTAATATATTATTAATGTTTTAACACATCAAAATTTATTCCCATTTCAAACACATGCACAATGAAAAATTATGCATTATCCATTCCTAGGTCAATACCCTCCAAACAGTATCACATCATTTAGTAAGTTGAGTAAACATAATTGATCAAGCATATGATTAAAGGGGGCACCACGAAACTGTGTCTTGGTTGGTCTCTTATGATTATATTTCTTACTATGCTAGCTAACATTGTTTCCCTACTAACCCAAACAATATCACTAACAGATAACTCCCACCTTCATTATATCAATCATACATAAAGCATTGATACAACTATATTATAACCCCCTCCCAAAAAATATGGTTCAATAAGGTGAGATAGATTGTGACTACCTAATTCCAACATATAGTATGACCTATATAGTAATTTACTGTTGAGGGTATAGTAAAAATGAAATTAGGAGGCATTGGTATCTAAGAGAAACCGAAGGAAGATAGAGATAAATAGGATACAACAACCAACAAGAGAAAATACACATACAAACACACATTTATATATATAACCAAATGATAATTATTTAATTAAAAGTGGTACTAACAAACATAAGGTAAATAAAATGATGTAAAAGATAAAGAAGACAATACCATGAATCCCAAAAAGATCATGATGAACCCCGAGATAGTAATATCCTTCATAACCACAACCTTCATTAGATAACATGACATAATTATATATATACGTAGGGTGATAATAAAATTATACTTAGTATCATTCTCTGAGGAGGCCCTTTTCAATGGATAATGAGAGAATGATAAGACATAGTGAACAATATTGAAACGAACTGATCACCTTAACATGTAAACTATGTTCCCAGACTTACCGTGTATAAATCTCACAAAATATCTCATTTAAAAGAGAATATAATGTATTAATAAAACATAGATGGTACCCCAGTCCTGTTTCCCCATTATTTTTCCATTCTTCACCAACATTTCACTTCCTGAGAATCTCTCTCCAAAAGAAATCTTTCTCGAAGACATCTATGCAGGGAATCACAACTTGCACCTTGTGCGGCACATAACCACACAATCCTATATCTAAATCCATATAGTAACCAAATAAATTCATGAATATAATACTTCCTATATGAAATATATCAGACATCTGGTATTTTTACAAATTCCAAATTAGAGTATACACCAATTGTGTACCTCATTCCATCACAACCTAATCATGTCATACATATAATATACCATTGGATACTGTATCTTGTAATACATGTGTGTTAAGTAGCCACAAGTCATAAAATACCCTATTCAAATATATTGGAATACAAACCATGTGTGTATCATCATAAGTATCTACCAAGAGGTGGGATCAGGTCCAGATGGGGTTGTCATTCAACCATCCTCCCACTAGGATGTTGGGGAAAACACACTTCCAAATTCAAATAATTGTCAGTTTCACTAACTTACATTTTTATCGAATTGTATGAAATAAAATAATATAGATGATATAATATATATTACAACCACACTATCAGAATAAACCCAACTTATTACAAAAAACATCAGACATTTCTTGGACACCCAAATGCCACATCTAATATAAGATATCCTATAAGCACAAAATTATTAAAAGAACTATAGTAATTAATTATTTACTTTTTATTATTTCCTTATGTTAATTATGTAATTATCCATTAATATAACATTATAATTTTCCATGACTCATTTCATTTCATTATTGTATATCACTAGAGTTAAGTGCCTTCCCTCTAGACACAGGTCCGAACCATAGACATGGTTTATCAAGATTAAGATCTTTCAAGAATTTTCATTCCATCATCAACCAACCATATGGGTTAAGATATAATAAATTCATTATTAGAATCATTATATATCCATGTTATCTAGGAAAAAAATTCTAATCTACCACTAAGAGAAAACCTAATGTCAAGAACATCCTACTACCTCAATACGTTAGAAAATGAATGATGATAAACAATGAAACCCAACCCTAGGCTATTAAATAGACACACAGTAGACTATTATAGTTCTTAGAATCTAATCAATAGGTATTCCAAATTAAATTGTTTAGTTATCATCAATTACATCCATGACACCCACATGAACATACTGATTCATCTCTCCATCCAAGGCAATATCTTCTACCACATCATTCAGGAATCCCTACCAACATATCAAAATATTAATCCTAATATCATCCATTCCATGATCATATAACATCATGGTATCCTCCCCCCATATCACACATCAGGGCCATGATCAACCATATAAGGAAAATATCAAAATTATCATATACAGTTAACATCAAAAGAATAAAGAAACAATAATAAATCAATAGGGAAACTAGTCCCACCAATCAAGGCATTCAGCCGTGTAATGCAAAGGATATCTCATAGCTTCAAAATAAAAAAATCCCATATAATGTGAATTGGATATTTAGTCCCTTGAAATTTATCTTCATCACAAAATTGGTTCTAATTACATCCTGAATTTTCTGATTCATCTATTTATAAGTTTCAACTATATTCAAACTAAGGAATCAAACTATAACAATATATTATGGAAACACATGCTATTATCATTTATTTTCAAGTTAAACATTGTAGGGAAGAACCATTACCAATTAAAATGTATTTCAAATTATTATCAATAATAATTAACATCATTTTGTTTCATTAACCAATTTTTATCAATTACATTAATCACAAGGAAGATTATATCAATTTAAAATGTGAACTACATTTATTTGATTAAAATCAAATAAAAAACACCCGATTATAAACATGAATCTTCTTTAATTAATCATAAGATAATTAATTATAAATTAAATATGGATATATTATCATTACTAATATCTATATAAAACGATGTTTTGAAAAAGAAGTCCATAGATATCACACTATCTATCAAAACATGAAGAAAAACAATATCATGGTACAAAAAACAACATCACTGACATGAGATCGCAACCAATTGTTTTGGTTAAATATGAATAGGTTGATCTCATTACCATATAATGAGATAAAGCATGATAATATTATTGTTGCATGTAAATAATTTTATAGAAGAAATGAATCGCCTACCACAACATTTTTCATTTTTCTTCGCATGAGAATAGACAATGTTGTTGATCTTTGATCACCAATCCCACGAAACTACATCGATCAATGAATGATGTGGTACATCCCCAACAAAAAAGGAAATATCAATTAGGAACATTGGATAAAATACATCATTGCTTTGAAATAACAATATTCAAGTTAATGATTTCAAACTAAGAGAAACCACTAGTTAATGGAGAGACCTATCAGCTTGTATCAACACAGATCAAAGTTATAAGACAAGGATCAATTCCTAGTTGAAGGAATATAATGATTCTAGGAAAGAGGGATACTAATCACCACGAATTATAGATATAGATAAAGAGGTCCACTGGGAATAGGTTTTTGAGAAAAGTTTAAGCACTTGAAATAGTTAATGATATATAGAATCGTAGATTATATATATATGTTTCCATGTATACAATTTATGGTTATTAAGAAATATTTAATTGAATAATCTCTCTAATTATTGAAATTTTTTTTTACGTCTAATGGAATGAAATAAGGAATATTTGAAAAAGTAATGAATAGATGTTTATATTGGAACAAGAATATAGTTATCACCGCAAGCAATGTAAAGTAGGGAGAAACTAGATTTTTGAGGGCGTTTGAAGATAGAAAACATAGAGAAATTTTTTTATGTCATGAACTAATCAAAAAGGAAGTCATCTTCCAGGACAAGTCATGAAGTTTATACATGCTAAAAAAGATTATTACATGTCGTGTAATGATTTTATACAATGTATAATTCATCAATATTTTTTTTGTGATGAAAATACATCGAGATTCAAGAGATCTGAATATTTAAAGGTTACACATCGTGAGTCGTCATTACATGTTGTGAATAGAGTCAACATTATATATATTTAAAAGATATTTTTTTTAAAATTCATAGATATTTAGAAATTAAATTGGAAACATCAAATCATAATTATAAATGTGAATAAATATTTGACATCATGTAATTTTTTTGAAAAAACCAATCCAAATTCTATAAATAGATGTGTTCCGGGTTTCCTATGGCATTCAATGTAAGTGTCCAATTCTTGGATTAAGAAGTTGTTTCTCCCTCTGTATGTTCTTTTCTTCCTTTTAATTTTTCTATATGTTTAATTTATCTTTCCCTCATATACTATCATCTCTAGGATGCGTGTTTAAACCTGATATGTAGTAGGGTGGTGAAAATAGAAGGGAGAAGGTGAACTTGATTTCTGTAATTTAATTATTCATGTATTTGGTTTGTGAAATTTATTCTTCAACGTCCAATAAAATTTTATATGTTACCATGAACATTTATAATTTAATTAAAAGGATCATTAAAATTTCAAAAATGATAACCCTGAAGGATGAATCACCATTCTCACCATTTGGAGAAATCAAGTTTAAATATAGAATCGTGATAAACTTGATTCAGTAAAGTCCAATATTTCTGAACCGGGGTAAATATTGGGTTGCTTCATGAATAAATCAATCTAAATTTTGAAATCCAATGGCAGAAGAACCATGAAATTACAAAAACCATGACAAGATTTTTAATCTATTTACAGAACAATAAATCAATCTGTTGTACATTGTTTTCATCCTTCATTTTCTCAAAAATCAATCAAACATAAATTTTCAATCTCTTTCAAAAATATAATAAAAAAATATCTATAGGAAAACATAATAAAACTAATTTCTTCATCCTTATGGGTTCATCCTTGAACTTTCGTTTTACTATATTTTTAATTAATCAAGTATAATCGTTTGTATTATATATATATTATTTTTTATAGACCAGTTTGGAATCAAAATTTCCATGTCAGGATATCAATTTACATGATGTGTAATCCCCTTTCATGTCGTTTATTCCGCTTTGTTTGGTTTTTTCAAAAAAAATGAATACCCTTTTTATTATCCAACACAATATTATATAAATATCAGGAACTATACAAGCTCAAGTCATTAATCACACCTAAAGGATGTCTAATCCTTACACATCATGTATTTACCATGCTTGCATAATTTCACAGCAAATCCCCTCATGACCACTTCAATGGCTCCTCTAAGAACCAAAAGACTTAGAAAATGAAAAATGTTTTTTATATTTATTTAGGTCCCACAACATAGAATAATAAAATAAAAAAACATTTTAATTATGGTTTTTATGATGATATTAGAAAAATATTTGACTATAATGAATATACCAAGGATGTATTTATGAAATTAACAAAACTACCTCAAGTAACATCCATAATGAAATAATATCAAATAAATAAATTACATGTGATAATAAATAAACATTTAGGAATGAAATATTATTAAACAAATCATAATAATTTGTTTAATAAAACTATTTTGATTATTCATGATGCTAGATACACATGCATAACGAATTAGGACCTGAGGTATGGGTATTTCATATATAATTATTTTCTTTGATATGTTATTCATACTCACTAATTGTTTAGATTTTTGGTTTATGTAATATAAATATATTTCTTTTTGTAATAACAATTTAAATAACGGGGTGTCTAAAAATCCATTATATATTCGAAATTATATGTATTTTGATTCTATATAATACTACAGATTAAGGAGTTTTAACTCAAGTATCATTCCATATAGCCATTATAACTCATCATGCTATAATTACATATATGAATAATTTCTTAAACCCTAATATTTTAAATTTTATTAACTTGTCATCACCTTTATTAAAATAAATTTTACGTTCAATGATTTTAACTAGATTAATTTTTACGTAAAAAACTATATCATTGTTGAGAATATTTCTTATCCTCTCTAACATTGCTTTCCCTTATCTATATTTTTTATGTCCAGTGATGTTATGAATTATATATGGAATCCTAATTGTTTATTATATCATGTGAAATTCATATTATTATTTTAAAAAATTCAATATAATTCTTTACTAATATTTTAATATTGTATTTTTTAATAAATGTATTTGAAAACATAAAAAAGTGATCTTCGGAACCAACCATAGTACATATGGATTTTTCATTATCCTTCCACTTCTCAATTTCCCCTATCTTATTCTCATGAATTTCTTCAATATTCTATGTTTATTTATCTTAAATAATTATCTAGTTTATTGTAACTTTAATTTTTGTGGATAATACATATTTTATGTTCCCATCACAATTCTATATTTTTTTTGTAATTCTGATTTATAGGAACTTCCTCATTTCTTATATCACGCCATCCTACACCCCAATATGATATTTCCAAATTTTCAATAAAATTTTAAAAGCCTCTTTGATATATATTTTATCCTCATAGTTCAATTCTATTAAAAATTGACATAATATTATACTTCATCCATCAAATGACACATTGCTTATTTCATAAAGAATAAACCAATGATTATTTTTAATCATAATTTTCTAAAACTTATAATGAATGTTTCAATAGTATAAACATATATTCATGAAATTTAATTAGTTATTAAATAATAAAAATATGAAACATTTTAATTCCATCTACGATTTGAAATTTTATTATATATAATTAGATTAGATTATAAATCAATCTTTCCCCTCATGTTTTCATGAAAATGTATTATGTATGGGTTATTTTCCATGCATGAAACTTGCATGAATTTCCAAGTTAATATTTTTATCAGGTGATGGGTGTTCCATAAATAATCTTACCCACTACTAAATTTGTTAAATAATTAGATAATATGAAATGAAATGGGGAGTGAACCCAATCCACTATGAGATTCATTTGATTGCATTTCTGGATATAGAGAGTAATCCCAACCCATTATAAGAATTCATCCAATATTTTAAAAGTAATCAAGAGTGAATATAATCAAATATGGTATTATATCTATAATGTTTATCTTATTGTAAAGTGAACCCAATCCACTATAGTACTCTTTCCACTAATATAACATTAGAAGTAAATGATGACATGTGCTTATAATGTCATGTTCTAGGTTGGTGTCACTTATTTATGATTCCTATAACATATCAAACCATTAATCCATTTTTAAATCCATATGGGAAACTATAATAACATGGTTCGTGACAGTTCATTTTATATTATATGTTTTTCAATCATGACTTATGGGTAACACTTATTATTTCAGGTTCGATTTAGTAATATATTTATCATCTTCTAATATTTTCACATATGTATATGTTCTAGCCCTTGATGATAGGTTGATGTATTTCTCTTACTGGAAATTTTATGTCACCCCTTATTATATTTATATTTCCATGGTTAAAAATAAAAGTATGAAATATGATAAATTTAGAAGGGAGTATAGTGCTGCATAAATATGGAGAATGTTTGACATGTTTTATAAATTTAATTTCATATATATTTATATATATATCTCAAATTATCTAGACCTTCTGTTATAAAGATTGTGAAATGATTGTTTACAATTTTATGTTTTATTTATAGAAATACATTTAGAAATTTATATATTTAACCTGGGTTTTTATAGTTATTATCAAATTATCATTTTGTTATTTTTTGGATTGGTTCAGTTATATTGTGGGATTATTATTAGAGAATATTTTTTGTTACCATTAGGATATTTCAATGGTATATGTGGAAGCGTCAGAGAATATATTAATATTTTGGTTTCATTTTGATTATTTTATTTTCTTCTATATCACATCTCTATATGGATACTTAAAATTAGTAACATTTGTTGAATATATGTGTCATGGGGTTATCACATTGGAAAATTTTTGTTCAACATTAACTCGATCTTCATTCAGTGCATTATGATTAGGCTTGTGATTTCACACATTATGTGAAACTAATTAGGGTTATCATTTTGTAATAAATATTCCATTTACAATCAATTAAAAAGGAATTATTATTTTGATAATGAAGGTTGGGGTATGAGATAGCCCCATCAAAAAATCTAATATTTTACTAGTTTTTATTTATATAAAATTGAATATCAATGTAATTGTTGTGAAGATTATTCCATTTCAAGATGCAGTTTTATTATATTATATATGATAATTTCTTATTATTTGAATTTCTCACATTGACCATTTTGGTTTTCTAATAATTTGGAACATGGAGTAACCAAGTTAATAAGGGTTGTGATAAAAAATTCATTTTTTTAAAATAATTATTAATAAAGGTGGTGGTTTCCAATGCATAAAATATTGCATTATTCTCCCAAAAATATCTTAATTTATAATTAACAACATGATTCTTCCTAAACATCTAATGAAAATTAATAAGATAAGGATAATGTTCCATATAATATAAGGTGATGAAGATTGTTATGTAACGAAGATACAACTTCTTATGAATAAAAATAAGGGAAAACATATATAAGGGAATGTCTCAATTGAACAATAAACTATTTAATGTGTGAAAGTATTGGGAATACCTTTTTTGATTATCAATATGGGCTAAAGAATGTAATCATTATAATTTTTCTGAAAATTATACCACCCAAAAATTTTGTAAAATATATATTTTTTATTTAATATAATCTATTTGTGTTTCTTTCATTTCACAAAACCATGAATATTTTTTCATATTGAACCAGTATTTTTTTATACAATAATCAAAGTAAGGATTGTTTTAAACACAATACTTATATATTATTTTGGTACATAAACACAATGTTTTCCTTATTTTACACAAATACCAAGTCCCTTTGATATCTTGTGTAACACACAAGGTCGATGTTTACTAAACCACAAGATACTAATAATATTATTTTTAAAATGTTATTACAGATTACACCTAGCAATTAAAATTGATGTTACAAATAAGATTAAATAAATTATGTAACTACTAATAACAAATTTATTTTAATTGATTCTATTGGTTATCAATTCGTATATGAGCCTGTATGAACTATTTGAAAATAAAGAAATTAAATTTCTAAGAAAACTATTTTACTATGTAGAAACATATTTTATTCTCAATAAATTAAACAAATGAATTTTTTATTAATTTTAAAAATAAAATTTATATATTATATATTATGTAAATATTTTTGATTATAATGAAATAAACTTTATAGTTAAAAGGATTGAATAAATTTATGTTTAAGAATAAAAAGATGCATATCTCAAATTGGTAATTTTAACGCCTCATAATGGAAAACACATTTTTAAAAAGGTTTTTTTGACAATTTTATAATTTTTATTTGACAAAAGTAATACTATTTTTGATTGAATAAAATAAAAAATATATTGTGGTTAATTTTTGGAATTTTTCTATGATGTTTCATTTGTTGATGAATAGTTACAAACAGTGAATATTAATTCCAAACATCATTTGCATCTAATTTATTTATATAGATAAATATAATTTTATTTTTGATTAATAGTTTAGTTAGATAAATTTTATATAAAATAATCCAATTAATGTAATTGGAAAAAATATCCTATTGAAATTGGATATAACATCATTTTAATCATTTAAAAACATTATATTAAAATCCCACTTTGTTGTCTCGTATTCATGATTACATTAATTTAGTATCTACAAATTCTTTGATTTGAATTTGGAAAATTTTATTCCACATTTAAAATAATAGTAACTTAAAATGTATAATAACCTCAACTATGTAATTTACCATAAATATTATTGAATATGATTAATATTAATTACGTAAAATAAGAAAAATATCTTCTTAATGGAATGAACCATAATCATAATATCTAAAATGAACTATAAAATTGTCCAAAATAAATTTCATGTCCCTATTTAGACTCTATAATCACATTTATATATTTAATTAAATCAGAGGATCCACTTTTTATAAGCAAAATGTGTGTGGATATTGCTTTTCAAACCTTTCACAAATTCCCTTCCTTATCTACAATGAAAAGGAACTCACCCTCCAACTTATTGACACCTATCAAGCACATTGTATGACAAAAAGTATTATTAAATAATTTCACAAAATACCTCCCTTAAAACAACAGTCCCTCATTTTTTCATACAACTATCCAAGGAATCCCTTTGGTTTAATTCAAAATGAGTTCACCAAAGAAGACAAAACATCCTTACTTAAGATCCTTTCTATTATTTTCCCAATAAAAAACCTAAATTATTACTATTAAATGAATAAATAATACCTTAAATACCATAAAAATATAGATATGTTTTTATATTAATGGTTACACCTACACTTAAACACACTTCCATTATAATGGTATTGAACTTATAGCTCTTATTTGGGGGAATCTAAAACCTCATGAAATTATGTTTTTCATTTTTTATTTACAACATATCATGGTTGGAGATTTTGGTGAAAAATATATATTTTTTGTTGTATATAGATTATTTATTATTTATTTATTATTTTTGGATTTTGGTTTTTTTGTAAAACATACCTTCATTAATCCCATATTTTTTATATATGATTACATCATTTGTGATGTTTGGACTACTGCCTCCTCAAACAGATATGATTACTTCACACTTTACATTGAATGAATAAAAGGTGGTTTTAGTGAATAATTATGATATTTATGAAATGATAATTTTAATTTAACGGTATTATATATATACATGATTTTTATTTAAATTCATTCTTTCAATATGATTAGAAATCTCAAACAGTTTTAATCAGAATGTGTGACATCCCTTCTCCCTGAAGGGTGTATTCCATTTTATATTTAAAATTTATATATATTATAATAAATAGTTATATAAAAAATATATGTGATATATGAATCATGTTTCACATTATCTGAATAAGTAAATCAATATCTCAGTAATAGGATCAACAATAACACTAACTACTTATAGGAAAAACAAAGTGGATATGACCTAAAATGTATAATTAACATGGAGTTGGTTATAAATGGGTAATGTAGAGTAGAAAAAAATTATTATGTGGTCTTATATATAATAACATGATTCCTTTTTATATTATAATAAACTAATATTCATTATAATGAAAATTTAAATTTTTACAAATAATGTTAAGCCTTAAAGCAAGCCAATTTAATGTAATTTTTTATTTCCATAAGATTCATGCCATTTTCACTACTCTCTTCATTTTTATGATGTATATTATACTTTATGAAATTTTATATCATTAATTTTATATATTTAATAACATTAAACATTTTTTTTTCATGTGGATTATGATTAAAAAATTAATAATGTAGAATGGGTTTTCTCATCTAACTTTTTTCTGTGAGAGTTATACATTATTCACCAACATTTTTTTGGTGATTGTAATTATCATTAATTATCTATATTATTATTATAAATAAATTTGTTTCTATTTAAATAACCATTTTATGACTTTTATTTTACTTTGTGTTTCCTGAGTTACCAAATAAATTAGGTTGTTTTGTCAGCAGTTTACTTCTTGGAGAAACGTTTTTTGTGCACTTATATTCTTATAAGAGGTTTATATACTACCATTTGATATATTATATCGTGAATCCCCTTATTTTAATGACATATTTATATTTTTTAATTTTATTTTCTTAAATGGGGACTATGATTCAATGTTACCAATTGGTAATGTTTTTTGAAACAAACTCAACATTTATCTATCTTTTTTGTGATTATGATTCCATTGATGAAATATTATGATAAAAATCACAAGAACACTCATTAAATTTATTTTAATATTTTTATTTGTGATGTGTTCATTTATTTATTACCAAATTTAAATTAATTATTAATTGTAATAATTAATAATGGGTTTTAATAAAATATTATTGTTTGTATTTTTTTGTTTGAAAACCATCTTCATTCAAAACATAGATTTAAAAATCAATTTTTAATGTGTTTTGAATTTAGTTTTATATGTTTTCAAGGGAAGAGGTTTTAAAAAAAATTACATTATAATTATTCATGTTTATTTTCATGGATAATGGTTTTCATATAGATTTATATTTTTATAATCATCACTTTATGAGGAAAGAATATTTTCCTTAATAAATGTTTTAAAATATTTTTCAGAATTATTATACATATAATATGACTTCTATTGTTCTTACTCAAGACTTTCTGGAGAAATGATCGAAATGTTCCATTTATATTCTTTCTCTAAATATTTTTTGTTTTGATTGTATGATGTTTCTGAAAAATAAATCTCTTTCACCGGTTATAATCTTATGAAACCTTCTTTCTTTCACGCGTTATACTTCGATGAAGGGATTATGAATCCAAGTTTTTCCACTTTTTATGATATGATTACATGTTTTCATGGGTTGTGATATGATTGATTATTATCTTTTAGCACATGTATTTTTATTTCATTATGATATGGGTGGGACCAATATATTCCTCCAATGCATTGTGTAATGATAAGTGGTATATGAGTTCAAAGTGTAAATGGGTTGTATCCAAATCTTGAAATCAAGACAATACATGGGTTGTATCCCAATATAGAAAATAAGAGGGTATATGGGTTGTATCCTAAGATCAAAAATAATAGGGTGCATAAGTTGTTTTCTGAAGCCTTTAGTAGGTACATGGGTTATAGCCCAATCCTAACATATTATAAATTTCGTGGCATGTATCATGAACATATGATTTCATGTTCTTATGTTTATACAAAATATTCTATGTCTTAATCCTATATTATTCTTTCATAGCTTATTCTATTTATTTTCTTATGATTTATGTCTTATGAACTCCCAATAATTATTCCATGTCTCATGATTATTACCCTTAATATGTAGGGTATGGTTGTCAAATGATATTCTCATGTTCACATACCATTATTTTCATTTCATGATAATTTACATTCTTTAGTTTCCTTTATTGAGAATATGATATCACATATTTGTTATGTTGCATCATTCTAGTTTATGAAAAAATATTTAAATTTGATGTTTAAATGAGGTAGATCCTTATGAGAAACATTTAAGATATTTCAAAAAGATATAAAATTTTGATCCAGTTACCGATGAACCTAAACTATTACTGTCCTCAATCATGAAATTTTTTAATATATTGAATATTAATCTATATTGATGTAATATCCATGTTTGTTAATCCTAGGTTATTATACTACGTATCAATAGAATGGTTTTGTAATCCTTCGGTAACTAGGATAATAAAACATTAGAGATATCCCTTTGGATATTTCTAAGGATATATCTTGTGATGTCCCTAAGGAAAAGTCTAAGGTTAAGAATAAATATTAGAAAATGATGAAAATTTTGGAAAAGTATTGACAATGTGGTTTTAAATAAATACATCACACTCAAGATATTATAAGTTGATGTGGATATGGTATAGGTATACCTAAGGGTTAAAACTATGAAATCTATGTCAAAACTGACTTCAGTGTAACCTATTATTAGACAATGGGCCCTGCTCCACACCTAGATAGACACTCATAGGAAATTCCTTAGGAATTAAAAAGATATTTATAAACCATCATGAAGGATTTAAGTAGAATATTACTATGAATATCATAGGATAAACCCAAGGTTTCATGGAATAATGATGTTGGATCCATAATTTTGGAATCAGATAAGTAATTTTATATGATTATTGTGATAACTGGGTCCCAGTGACAGCACAGCCACCCCACTATTACAAGGACGTCAGGTCCTGGTAGGCCAGGTACCACCAGTTTCCCCACAGACACGTGGTCCCCACCCAAGGGTCCACCAACATGTCTGAATGGGTAATCTGACAAATGATAGTCCTCATAGGCCAACACTTGTCATTTCCAGTGTGTTTTTTCCTCACTCACACACAGCCTGAGAAACTTCTTAGAAGGTCATCCATCCTGATCACTACTCCAGGAAAAGCATGCTTAACTATAGAGTTCTAATCATACATGCTCTCGAAAAAGAAGATTCACCTTGTTAACATGAGTCATATCACTTAGTCATTTAACCATGTATCGTTTGGGGATGTTACAATCACCCCCCTAGAGAACAACGTCCTCGTTGTGGGCCTACATCTCAATACAGGCAGTGCACCACACTTAAGGATGGGTACCTGCTCTGATACCAAATGTGACAACTTGGTCCCTGAGACATTACATGCACCCCACCATTACATGGTTGTCGGGTCTTGGATGGCCAGTTACCACCAGTTTCCCCGCAGACACGTGGTCCCTACCCAAGGGTCCACACACATGACTGATCGGGTCATCTGACTAATGATACTCCCCAATAGCCAACGCTTGTCCTTTCCAGTGTGCTTTTTCCTCACTCACTCACACCCTGGGAAACTTACTAGAAGGTCACCCATCCTGATCACTACTCCAGGCCAAGCACGCTTAACTATAGAGTTCTAATCAGACAGGCTCTCGAAATACAATGTGCACCTTGTTGACATGAGTCATATCACTTAGTCATTGGTGCTAGTCGCCAGTCCATGGCCTATGAAAGGCGGGCTTGGGGTAGTCACGACACAGGACCCAAGGACAACCAGAGTATAAGAAGAAGTAAAAACTAAGTAAAACTGAAAAAAAAAGTAGTGTTGAAAGTAAGGGGCTAGAAATAAAAGCCCAACAGTAAAGTAAAAGTAAAAGACCAAACAGCTAGAAGGCGACAAGCAGCTCCTGGATCGCCCACAAAGGATCCTACCAGAAGGGTAGGTACAGATTGCACAGCTCCTCGATCGTCCACCACAGATCCTACCTGAAGGGTAGGTATAGATAGCCTCCTTAGCGCCCTCGTCTGTCAACCTCCTCCGGGTATCGACTCGTCGTGTGGTCCACCTCCAGGTGTCGTCCAGTCCTCGTACACTCGGCCTCCATCAGCACTGTCTGTCATTTGTATCCAACACAACGAGGTGTGGACGTAGCCCATGCAGGGGTGAGTATATTGATACTCAGTAAGGACCCCGAGACTATCATGGTCTCACTAAATCAACAAGGATCAACCACAAAGAAAGATCTGAATAGATAACCTTTACTTAGGTATATGCCCATACATATGCCTAAGTTATCAAGTAACCCATCTCAATCATGAGGAAAACACAAAGGTCATTGACTCAGCTCAAAGTAGGATTTTTATTATCGAGACCAAAAATACTGGAGAAATCCTCCTCTGTCGAGTACAGTGGCTCTGTCACGACTCTGAGCCACTACTCACTAACCTTAGCCTGCTGAGGTACTCCTCCTGTCGAGTACCCTGGGTCTGCTGCCAAATACCGGGCACTCCGTCCGCTGAGGGTCTACCGCCAAATACTAGGCACTCTCCCTAATAGCCTACAGAGGTACTCCTCCATTCGAGTACCGCGGGTCTGCTGCCAACTACTAGGCGCTCTGTCTTCCATGGGTCTACCGACAAATATCGGGTGCTTCGTCCACTGTGCTAACCAAATCACTACGTGTCCAATCAGTCAAGCAGTCGTCAGGTCTACAACTACTCGGTCTCCGCACTTCGTACGCTCACCTCTAAGAGGGTCTGCTCTACTATATATGGGTCATTACTTCCAATTGCCATGAATTCTCACCTAGAAGTATCACAAAGGACCACCTCATCATAGAGTTCTCAACTCAACAGACGGCGCGTCAATCAGACGCTCGGTCTGTGAGTTATTAGCATTTTAGTCCTGGGTGCCTGGTTGGTTTCATGTAAAAATCAACCTGGCCGTATCTCAACTGTACCCCACACTCTCATGGGTAAACTCAAAGGAACTTTTTCTCAATGAGATTACCAACGCCGTTGATGATTCACTAAACAGACGTCTGGTCTGAAAGTTATTGGCTTTTCCGTTCCAGGGGCCTGGTTGGTTTATAAGCTAAACCAACCTGACCATACTCCATCATCATCCAAAACTCAAGTGTAGTATTCCAAAATAAATTTCTCATCAATAGAAATCCAATGTATTCAATGGCACATCAATCGGACGTCCGGTCCTCATGTTATAAGTGTTTCCGCTAAAAGGTCCTGGTTGGTTTCGTGTTCGAACCAACCTGACCATTCCAAAAACATCGCCAAAACCTTGAGTGTAATATACCAAAATGACCGTCTCGATCCAAGGAGTCCTACTCAATAGATGGTGCATTGATTAGTGGTACAAAACTCAAGATAAGGTCGTTTAACCAAAAAAAGTCTGGAAATAGGGGGTCTGGGCCCGGTCTGACTCGACCCAACACCCCCTGGGTCGGCACAATTTGGCGCAGCCCAGCCCAACCGGTGCGGTCCGGCCCGACCTGTGTGGCCCGCCCCGGCCAGGCCGGGGGAGCTGGCTCAGCCAGTTGGCCAAGCGCGTTGCGCCAAGCCCCCCCCGTTGATTAACACCGGCGGCGACGCTGGTGCCACCCCGCCTCACGACTCCCGCGCGGCCGTGGGGTCCGATGCTTCCCCGCCATGGTTGTTTCCACGTTAGATTTTCTCTGGCGGCGGGCTGGGGCGCCGCCGCCTCCAGGAGACCGGTCGGCTCCGGCCACCACCTCCGGTCACTGGTTCCATCGCACTGCCACAAACTTCATGCGGGCCACCGGAGTTTCTCCAGTGGTCCGTATTAGCTTCCGTCTACGTCAATTGTCTTCTCATCTCCCAATGTTTACTACAAAGGATTCCAAATGCCGTTGCGGTCATGTTTCATCATCAACCATCAATCCGCGCCGAAAAAAACAACCAGCGGAGGGTCCGGTCGTGTTCTTTAGCACGTGCGCTTAGCATTAGAGGCTCAATCCTTAATTCATCAACTACAAGGGTATAATTTATTCAAAATAAATTATACAAACACCCTGCAATTAAATTGTAACAGCCCAAGATTTTATGAAAAATATTTTTTTTATTTCACTAATGTCTTGTGTTGTACGCTACACCAAAAGGAGCTTGCACAACACGCATCCTTGACTTTCCTTGCATTACACGCAATCGCAACCTTCCTCGATAGCGTGTGTAGTACGCAATACTGAGTTTCACGAAACAACGATATGCTATTAAAATATTATTAAAACTAGCCGTTATGAATAGTAATAACCACTTTTTAAAATTTTAGAAATTTTAGCTCTCAAAATGGACTTCATTTATGGATTCGGAGTATTGAATTTAGCCTAAGGTGAAATTTTGGTACTTTTCGGATAACTTTCATATTCTGATGAATAGTAAAAATTACTAAATTTTAATTAATAACAACTTTTTTAATCGAAATAATTAATATTGATAAATTATTAATTTGAGTGGTTTTAAAGTATATTTAGAATATATTTTTACAATTTAATACAATGTTGGTCATTGGATGTAATTTCACATTTAAAGCAGTTATAAACAAGTGTCAATCTTTTGATAGTTATTATCTCTTAAAAACACGCTATTTGTTGTGACAGCGGAAATTAATTTAATTAATGCAACTTATATGTTGGGAATTTTGTAAAATATAAATCATTTTTGAATTCGTAATATCAATTATAGCTTAGGGTGAAATTTTGGCATTTTTCTGAAAAACTTCAATTTTTGATGAATAGTGAAACCACTAAGTGGTAGGTTAAAAACTGAATTTTGCATAAAACTTAATTTTACCGCTTCTGTGAATGGAATTTCGAAAATCCGACAGACACGGTTGATATCAGTAAGTAAAATGTGGTTCAATGAGATAAAAATAATTTTTTTGGTGAATAGTAACTTTTTACTTTTTTTTACCGCTGTTAATAGTAAATAGGGTAACTAAGGGTAAATATGATATTACTATTACCCTAACACATGTCCTAATTCTATTGGACAAGTGTAATTCGACCAAAAACAATCTTAGGAATAAAATATGACCATTTAGGCCCACTTGGATTAGATTAGGACATTTATTATTATTTAATTCAAAGAAGAGTTAAAAGAGTTAAAATCAAAGTTTATTTACTAAAACATTTTTAATATAGGGTTATACATAAGATAAATTAGATTGTAAATATTAATTATAAAGCTAAAAAGATTTCCTACATAATGGTATTTTATTTGTAATTTTTAGACATCAAATAATTTAATTTATTTATGACACAAAGATGATGCAGTAATTATCTTATTAATGAAATATTGACATAATTGATGTTATAAACACCAAACTGAATGTAATTTGAGACTTTTTATGAATTTCACTAATTTTCTAGGTTACTATGATATATTAGTGTTGATTTAATAAACTTGTTTCGAACATATAATTCTGTTATGACTTTCACAAAAATCATATATCAAATAGTGTCAAAATTGACACAAAATAGTTTTTAAATCAAATATTATATTATTAATTGTTATTTTATTCCTAAAAATCTAAGGTTCGGCCAAATGACTTAGATAAGGATATATATATTAATAATATACAATTTGGGGTTCGTTTGGCATTTTATAGTAAGTTTATTAACCATATAGTGTAAGAAAACAAAAAGACACGGTAAAAGTTAAATTATTTAACTTAGAGTTAAATCTAATTGATAAGGTTAAAATAATAACCTAAACTTGTCTAAATCCTATTGGATGATATGATTTCGACCCATCCCCACTTTAGCTTAGAAATAAGACCCTTTGGAACCATTATAAACCGATTTTGACTTTAATATAAAATAATATTTTGAGATATTCCTAAGGTGCCCCTCTCCTCCCCTATAAAAGGACACCTCCTCCCCCTCCTCCTCACACCAAATTGAGCACTCAAGCTCGGCCAAACCCTGACATTTTCTCCTCTCCACTTCCATAGAATAATCCTAGAGGTCCTGGTCTTCTTCAAAGACCAATCTTAGTTCCCTAAGTGGAGGATTCAAAGAGGCGTTCCAAAGAAGAGGTAATATCCATTACCGATCTTTTCAATTTCTTTCTTCTTTCTACTTATTATTCTTTAGTTGTTTCATTATGAAGTAATAACATCAGTATCAATCATATACGGATATGTTATTATAAGTATGAAACAACCCTATTTCACCATCTATCCATCCTACGGAAAAAGAAATCACCGCGCGTGCGTACGTACGGAATACCGTCTCCACGCCGTGGTGTAATCTATTTTCCACTACCACCTTACATGGATGGGTATAATGGTGTAAAGAATAACTATACATAGTTATTACAACATCATATTGATTCTTATATATTTTATAATCCACTCCAATTCAATTCAATATTTATGTAAATGATATCATCGCTCGTGCGTATGTACGGACTACCATCTCCACGACGCGATGAGATTCATTCTCCATGTTAACCATTTAAAAATGATTATAAAGTATATATAAAAAAATAATAATGAAATATATGACATTATAAAGCTACTGGATTTATGTATATATATGTATATGTATGTCATCTACTTACTTCCATTCAAGACAATAAGGAAAGGAAAACAGCGTTCATGCGTACGTACGGACTACCGTCTCCATGAACGGTGTTTTTCATTTCATTTATCTATCTATTATATATATATATATACTGAATATATATGATATATAAATCATATTTTATATTCTGGAAGTAAGTAAATCATGATATAAGTAATAATGATGTCAAGAACAACAAGTCAAAACACCTACGATAAATGAAACGATTTTACCCAAAACGCTTCTTTAACATGGAATTTACAAAAGAATGGGTAATATAATGTCATAAGTGAACCATATATGATATCATAACAATGAATATGATTCTGTAATAAGTCAATGACATTATTTAAATCATTATACAGGAGGTTCGGACACATACGAAGCAAATTGGACCTAAGGTAAGGGAAATATCACAATCTCATTTTTATCCGAGATTGTTTATTCATAAGTATTTACTGGGGTGTATTTTATCATCCACATCCATGTTTCATCAATATGTAATATTATTTCCATCCACATAAAATTGTTTAAATCCATTTTTACCCTTCGGTGAGTTTTTAGTAATATGTATGAAAGGAATCTTTTGTCGTTTTTCGTACGAGGTACTTTTTGACTTTTCCGACAAAAGTACGAAGAATGTTTTTTTTAACTTATACGGCATGAATGGATTTTTAAAACATTATTTCCAAGAAGCTTCCTTTACAAGTTTTCAAGTTTATTTTTAATCAACTTCTTTTATTTTAAAGTTGTATGACATGTTATGAAAGGAAAAATGTTTTTGAAGAAGAAAGGATATTTTCCTCAAGAATGGAGTTCAAGTGTTTTATCAAAATTATTTTACATCTAAGACAATAAAGGGTTCTGTTTTTATCCCTATTATTAAATTGATTTGATCATGTTGTGATGGAATTATTTTTATTAATTCCTTTATCTTATATGAATTGTTTTATGATGTCATGTTGTTTAAGAATCCCATTTTTATTACATGGGTTATGTGATGATGTAAGATTTATGATTATGTGGCACACATAAGAAAGGATTCATTATAAGATGGGTGGGACCTATATCTCCCTCCAATGCATTGGGTAAAGTTTTTATATCTCATGAGATAGACATGGCTGAAATGGTAGGTTATACCGGTTCAGTGAAACAGGACTGAAACAAGGGTTACTCGATTCAGAAAGGGACTTTGTCCACTAAGATAGTCTTGGAAATGAGTCTTGACTAACAAGAAATGATTTTCTATGATTATGTGTGTATGCCACAAAGTTTCATGTTTTAATTTATGATTATTGGGATTACATTTCACTTCTATGATATATCCCATGTTATGATATTATGAGCTCTTTTGCAGGTTAAGATTTCCAAAATCTATGTTCTTATGTATATGATGTGATTGATATTTATTTTGTTTACCCTTACTGAGCATTTGAGCTCACCCTTTTATGTTTTCTTTTCCCCAGGATATAAAGAAAAGTTTTTAGGTAAAAAAAAGGGAATATCTTTATGGGAGATATTGAAGATCTTTCACCACGATTAGAAGATTACATTCCGAGTTTCCAAAGACACTAAACTATTACGATCCTTGTGTGTGTGTTTTTGTTATGTACTAAGTATTCCGCAAAAGTAATGTAATGTCCATGTACGTCAGGCTTCGGGTCTCTACAGTTGGTATCAGAGGCAAAGGAGGTAGGAATGTATCCGATCCTTGGGAACTCTCACATGTGAGCGTTGGACGAAGCATGGATCTCCGCCCAAGGGCTTCATGAGGAAATGGCTGCCACTGGGGATGGTGGTGTGTCCCGCCCAGGGGGTGTAGCCGCCCATGGAGTGCCCTGATAGGTATCAATTATAGTCCACTGGAAGTAATTCCAGACCGCTACAGTTGGTATCAGAGGAAAGGTTTAGTCAACCTTTGGAAACTAGGATGCGAAAACATTAGTGAGATCCCTAGAGATTTTTCTAAGGTATGTCTAGGGATGTCCCTAAGGTTAAGTATACGTATAGGTTATAGTACTAGAATTACGCTAACGATCATAGAATTAAACCTAAGATGTTAGATATTGAAGGTACTCCCCCTTTATTATGTTGTTTTCCCTAGCATGATTTTTGCCTCTCACACTATTCTTTTTGGGTTTTAGACGATGGCTGGAACCCGAAGGAACCGTGTTGATCAATGCAATGGACAATGCAATGATTGTCCTCCTGAACAAACAAATGTTATGGGAGATGGAGTGCAAAATCTTATTGCTATACTTACACAAGCTATGAATCATTCTGGACTTCCAAATGAGCAGAGAAGGGAACAATATTCTATTGAGTCCTTCATGAGGCAACGTCCACCTTCTTTCAGTGGGTCTTCTGATCCACTTGTTGCTGAACAATGGATCAGTACCACTGAAAAGATATTTTCAGTTCTTCAATATTCTGAACATGATAAAGTCATCTTAGCAGTATATCGTTTGGAAGGTGAAGCTGATCAATGGTGGAATCTTATCAAGAATACGAGGCCAAGAGATGAAATTGAGTCCATGGAATGGGACGAGTTCAAGAACTTATTTTTCAATAAGTACTTCCCTCGTATTCTTCGAACAAAGATGGAGAAGGAGTTTCTTGAACTAAAGAAAAAGGATGATGAATTTGTTGGTATTTACGAAGCGAATTTTACAAGACTTGCAAGGTATGCATCTGGCATTATCATCCAACCTGAAAGTAAAGTTGATCGATTTTTCAGTGGCTTAAAACCAAGTCTTCGAAGGGCATTAGCTATAAGAGACTTCAGTAGCTATGAAGAAATTGTGCGTTGTGCTATCAAGGTAGAAATGGAAGTTGGTGTTACATATCCATCTCATGGTTTTGACAAAAAACGAAAGATGGAGTTCAAGGAGAAATCTCAGAATAATGGTGAAAAGAAGATGAATGTTTCCTTATGCACAAAGTGTGGAAAGAAGCATGGTGGAGATTGTCTTAAAGGGACTAGAAAATGTTTTAAGTGTGGAAAAGAAGGTCATCGAGCAGCTGAGTGTCGAAGTAATGGAAAAAGGGTTTCTAATGATGTGAATAAAGCAAACACTGCAGAGAACGCACCACCAACACTTCAATGCTTCAAGTGCAAGGAAATGGGGCATTATGCTAATAAATGCCCTAATCCAAGGGTTAGTGATGATCAACATGAGCAACCACTGAAGGCAAAGGACAAAGGGAAGTCACATGCGATCACTATTGGAAATGTTGAATATGACAACGATGTGGTGGAATGATTAAGTGTTTATGTAATGGGATTTTGAAATAATGTTGTATTATTGAGTATTGCAATATTTATTGATGTGGTATTCAAAGTGATTGATATATTTTGGAAATAAGATGATATGCGCATAATGAAGAGAAAATGAGAAAATGAAATGTTTAATAGTATTCATGAGCTCATGATTGATATAAGGACTAAGTGATATCATGGTTTGAGTATATAGAATTTTGAGGATTTTGGTATGTGGAAAGTGTTAACTTTAAACTGCATTCATGTTTTCACTATCGTATTCAAGAGAATACATGATTAAGGACTTTGAATGATTGGAATGTGACCAACAAAACATATCTTATGATATATGGGAGTGGACTGCAGTATTATGGATAAGCCTAAAGATTGGAATGGATTATGTTGGACATAAGTGAGTATTGTTTAAGGATATAAGTTTTTTTTTCGATATTATTGACGGGATGTTATAGTAATGTAGTTTTAGAAAAAGGACAACCTTCAGGACGGGCGACAACCCATCGCGTCGGACAAGGCTGTGGGAATCGAACCCACAACCGAAGTGTGACTGGCCTTTATCGCCTACAACTGACCTACAGGAAGTCCCTGTTTAGTAGAAACTAGTTTTATTATATTAAGCAGTATGATATATGAAGTATAAGTCCATTTTAGGAACCATATGTGATTAATCTCACTATAGATCGACTTATGTATATAATTTTTGCTAACCTTTTGTTTGAGAAAGATGGAATGACCCGTCATTCTATCACATTATCTGCTAACACTTCACGAATAACAAATTCAACTTCATTTATTTAAGAGAGGAAGTGGAAATTGTTCAAGGCATGAACAACAGTGAGATTGTTCCAAAATAAAGTAAGTATTTATTCTAATTAAAATTTTCAACTTTAGGGAAATGATCTTGAAAACCAAAAATGTTGTCCTAGTGATCTTATGCCTGATGAATCAGATGGTACCTTATATCATCACAAATCTATGGATTTGTGATTACTGGCTTTTCCATAGCCATGTTCTCTACCACTCTCCATCAGAACATGATGGTTAGATTTCTCTTCCATATCCATATTTTCACCTATGTGGAAACCCAGTGATTAGTTTATTTGGGTAATCGTTACATTTCATACTTTAGTTTTTAAAGCCAAGTTTTGGTATTCCTTTTTACGATGTGGGTTTCTATTAAAGAAAATTTCGAATAGTAAACCATTTATAACCCCGAAGAATTTCGAGGGCGAAATTCATTTTAAGGGGGGTAGAATGTAACAGCCCAAGATTTTATGAAAAATATTTTTTTTATTTCACTAATGTCTTGTGTTGTACGCTACACCAAAAGGAGCTTGCACAACACGCATCCTTGACTTTCCTTGCATTACACACAATCGCAACCTTCCTCGATAGCGTGTGTAGTACGCAATACTGAGTTTCACGAAACAACGATATGCTATTAAAATATTATTAAAACTAGCCGTTATGAATAGTAATAACCACTTTTTAAAATTTTAGAAATTTTAGCTCTCAAAATGGACTTCATTTATGGATTCAGAGTATTGAATTTAGCCTAAGGTGAAATTTTGGTACTTTTCGGATAACTTTCATATTCTGATGAATAGTAAAAATTACTAAATTTTAATTAATAACAACTTTTTTAATCGAAATAATTAATATTGATAAATTATTAATTTGAGTGGTTTTAAAGTATATTTAGAATATATTTTTACAATTTAATACAATGTTGGTCATTGGATGTAATTTCACATTTAAAGCAGTTATAAACAAGTGTCAATCTTTTGATAGTTATTATCTCTTAAAAACACGCTATTTGTTGTGACAGCGGAAATTAATTTAATTAATGCAACTTATATGTTGGGAATTTTGTAAAATATAAATCATTTTTGAATTCAGAATATCAATTATAGCTTAGGGTGAAATTTTGGCATTTTTCTGAAAAACTTCAATTTTTGATGAATAGTGAAACCACTAAGTGGTAGGTTAAAAACTGAATTTTGCATAAAACTTAATTTTACCGCTTCTGTGAATGGAATTTCGAAAATCCGAGAGACACGGTTGATATCAGTAAGTAAAATGTGGTTCAATGAGATAAAAATAATTTTTTTGGTGAATAGTAACTTTTTACTTTTTTTTACCGCTGTTAATAGTAAATAGGGTAACTAAGGGTAAATATGATATTACTATTACCCTAACACATGTCCTAATTCTATTGGACAAGTGTAATTCGACCAAAAACAATCTTAGGAATAAAATATGACCATTTAGGCCCACTTGGATTAGATTAGGACATTTATTATTATTTAATTCAAAGAAGAGTTAAAAGAGTTAAAATCAAAGTTTATTTACTAAAACATTTTTAATATAGGGTTATACATAAGATAAATTAGATTGTAAATATTAATTATAAAGCTAAAAAGATTTCCTAAATAATGGTATTTTATTTGTAATTTTTAGACATCAAATAATTTAATTTATTTATGACACAAAGATGATGGAGTAATTATCTTATTAATGAAATATTGACATAATTGATGTTATAAACACCAAACTGAATGTAATTTGAGACTTTTTATGAATTTCACTAATTTTCTAGGTTACTATGATATATTAGTGTTGATTTAATAAACTTGTTTCGAACATATAATTCTGTTATGACTTTCACAAAAATCATATATCAAATAGTGTCAAAATTGACACAAAATAGTTTTTAAATCAAATATTATATTATTAATTGTTATTTTATTCCTAAAAATCTAAGGTTCGGCCAAATGACTTAGATAAGGATATATAGATTAATAATATACAATTTGGGGTTCGTTTGGCATTTTATAGTAAGTTTATTAACCATATAGTGTAAGAAAACAAAAAGACACGGTAAAAGTTAAATTATTTAACTTAGAGTTAAATCTAATTGATAAGGTTAAAATAATAACCTAAACTTGTCTAAATCCTATTGGATGATATGATTTCGACCCATCCCCACTTTAGCTTAGAAATAAGACCCTTTGGAACCATTATAAACCGATTTTGACTTTAATATAAAATAATATTTTGAGATATTCCTAAGGTGCCCCTCTCCTCCCCTATAAAAGGACACCTCCTCCCCCTCCTACTCACACCAAATTGAGCACTCAAGCTCGGCCAAACCCTTCCATTTTCTCCTCTCCACTTCCCTAGAATAATCCTAGAGGTCCTGGTCTTCTTCAAAGACCAATCTTAGTTCCCTAAGTGGAGGATTCAAAGAGGCGTTCCAAAGAAGAGGTAATATCCATTACCGATCTTTTCAATTTCTTTCTTCTTTCTACTTCTTCTTCTTTAGTTGTTTCATTATGAAGTAATAACATCAGTATCACTCATATACTGATATGTTATTATAAGTATGAAACAACCCTATTTCACCATCTATCCATCCTACGGAAAAAGAAATCACCGCGCGTGCGTACGTACGGAATACCGTCTCCACGCCGTGGTGTAATCTATTTTCCACCACCACCTTACATGGATGGGTATAATGGTGTAAAGAATAACTATACATAGTTATTACAACATCATATTGATTCTGATATATTTTATAATCCACTCCAATTCAATTCAATATTTATGTAAATGATATCATCGCTCGTGCGTACGTACGGACTACCATCTCCACGACGCGATGAGATTCATTCTCCATGTTAACCATTTAAGAATGATTATAAAGTATATATAAAAAAATAATAATGAAATATATGACATTATAAAGCTACTGGATTTATGTATATATATGTATATGTATGTCATCTACTTACTTCCATTCAAGACAATAAGGAAAGGAAAACAGCGTTCATGCGTACGTACGGACTACCATCTCCATGAACGGTGTTTTTCATTTCATTTATCTATCTATTATATATATATATACTGAATATATATGATATATAAATCATATTTTATATTCTGGAAGTAAGTAAATCATGATATAAGTAATAATGATGTCAAGAACAACAAGTCAAAACACCTACGATAAATGAAACGATTTTACCCAAAACGCTTCTTTAACATGGAATTTACAAAAGAATGGGTAATATAATGTCCTAAGTGAACCATATATGATATCATAACAATTAATATGATTCTGTAATAATTCAATGACATTATTTAAATCATTATACAGGAGGTTCGGACACATACGAAGCAAATTGGACCTAAGGTAAGGGAAATATCACAATCTCATTTTTATCCGAGATTGTTTGTTCATAAGTATTTACTGGGGTGTATTTTATCATCCACATCCATGTTTCATCAATATGTAATATTATTTACATCCACCTACAATTGTTTAAATCCATTTTTACCCTTCGGTGAGTTTTTAGTAATATGTATGAAAGGAATCTTTTGTCGTTTTTCGTACGAGGTACTTTTTGACTTTTCCGACAAAAGTACGAAGAATGTTTTTTTTAACTTATACGGCATGAATGGATTTTTAAAACATTATTTCCAAGAAGCTTCCTTTACAAGTTTTCAAGTTTATTTTTAATCAACTTCTTTTATTTTAATGTTGTATGACATGTTATGAAAGGAAAAATGTTTTTGAAGAAGAAAGGATATTTTCCTCAAGAATGGAGTTCAAGTGTTTTATCAAATTTTTTTCCATCTAAGACAATAAAGGGTTCTATTTTTATCCCTATTATTAAATTTATTTGATCATGTTGTGATGGAATTATTTTTATGAATTCCTTTATCTTATATGAATTGTTTTATGATGTCATGTTGTTTAAGAATCCCATTTTTATTACATGGGTTATGTGATGATGTAAGATTTATGATTATGTGGCACACATAAGAAAGGATTCATTATAAGATGGGTGGGACCTATATCTCCCTCCAATGCATTGGGTAAAGATTTTATATCTCATGAGATAGACATGGCTGAAATGGTAGGTTATACCGGTTCAGTGAAATAGGACTGAAACAAGGGTTACTCGATTCAGAAAGGGACTTTGTCCACTAAGATAGTCTTGGCAATGAGTCTTGACTAACAAGAAATGATTTTCTATGATTATGTGTGTATGCCACAAAGTTTCATGTTTTAATTTATGATTATTGGGATTACATTTCACTTCTATGATATATCCCATGTTATGATATTATGAGATCTTTTGCAGGTTAAGATTTCCAAAAGCTATGTTCTTATGTATATGATGTGATTGATATTTCTTTTGTTTACCCTTACTGAGCATTTGAGCTCACCCTTTTATGTTTTCTTTTCCCCAGGATATAAAGAAAGGTTTTTAGGTAAAAAAAATGGAAGATCTTTATGGGAGATATTGAAGATCTTTCACCACAATTAGAAGATTACATTCCGAGTTTCCAAAGACACTAAACTATTAAGATCCTTGTGTGTGTGTTTTTGTTATGTACTAAGTATTCCGCAAAAGTAATGTAATGTCCATGTACGTCAGGCTTCGGGTCTCTACATAAATACTCATGCACGAGTGTATAAATCACATATCAACTATAAACAAAAACCCCCTACCTAGAGAAATATCTGTGGTAGCCAAGAAACATGGATGACAGTGTCGTGAATGGGCGGACGTCAGCTTGTTGACATCGTCGCATGGTACGATATGAAGGTGACAACGGTCGTTATCATTTTTCGCTTCCATAAAGTTCCTTCGATCCCGGCTCGAGCATCATTTGTTCGATCCTACGTATGGAAGACGTCGAAGTCAACGTAGTTCGTTTCGGCCACACCATGATACCGATCCCTACTCGTTCATCGGTGTCTCGTCGGAGAAGATGGAACCTCGGTGGTGGTGCAACAATGGAGGAAGGAGAGGAAGTTCTCCAGCGGATCCCCCTCCCATAAAAAATGCTCCTATACATTAATAAAATATTAGAATTGGATAATATTTTTATTAACACATCCATTTCAAAATTAAAACACCTCATTAATTAAATTGGAGGATTCAATTTATTAATTAAGGTGTTGTCATGAATTAATGAGAGAGGAGAATGTGAAGAGGCCTGATAAGTGGATGAGTTTTCAACATTAACAAGTTAATTAAAAAGGGGGTTTAAGGGAGATATTTGGGGAGTTTAAAGAGGGATTTGAAAAGTGTTATAGAAGGTGGAAGGTTGGGGCTTGTGTGGGCCCCACCTCCCAAATATCCACACAAGGGTAGTTAGGTGGTTGTGGGCCCCACCCTTAACTCCCATTTGTAGTATTTAACCATCAAAGATATAAATAAAATTGTACACACCAATTTTATTTATTTTTAAACTATTTCCCCAAAAATAATTCTCAACCTGCTTAAAACGCGACTGCGCTAATGGTCCCCTCTAGCAATTACCAGCACCGAGAGTTCATCGGTGCCCTCAGATTTCAATTCCGATCACCGGTTTAAAAGATAGAAAAACTCAATCGTTTGTTCACTGAATGTACTCGAGCTAAATTTCGGAAATTGATTTCGGGAACACCAGGCCTCGGAATCAAGTGCTGTCAGAAGCCACATGCTCATAAAATTCCAATGAAATTAAGAAAAAAAATTCATTGAAATTTACAGGTCTTTACATTACTCCCACCTTTGGGATTTATGTTCATGTAAAGATACAACACAAAATAGGGAAACTAAAAGACATACTGAGTAGGAAACTGAGCCTTCCTCTCCCATGTGCTCTCCTAGAGGTTCCCGTGCTTCCAGTGAAAGCACACAAGAGGAATTGACCATCCTCATAGGACCCACTCCTGTCGATCCTCAATATCTACCCTAATCTCCTTGAATGTCGCCCCGTCATCGATATCTAGCTCACAGTGGTCTATGATGACGGTTATTTCATGCACGCATATCCTCATGTGAGATACGTGGATGACATCATGCACTCAGTGTAACTAAGGTTGAAGAGTCAAGTTGTAAGCCACCTCGCCTACACTATTGAGGACCTAGAAAGGTCCAATGAACCTTGAATATTACTTAACACCTCGGCCAAAACTCTTTAGACCTTGTCGAGTTGAGACCCGTAGGAAGATGTGGTTGCCATCCTCAAAATCCAGTGGTCTCCGTATCATATCAACATAGGACTCCTCTCTACTCTGTGCAGTCTTCATCCGCTCCTGGATGATCTGCACCTTCTCCTATAGCCTAAAGTTAGCGCACTGGTCAACCTATGCCTCAGCTCCTATAAAGATCTACTGGCATCTCTCTAACCACATGAAGAGTTTCTCCATCTTCGTCAAAAATCGGTGCATCAAATCTGGAGAAGACTGGAAGAAATCTAGGTCTGGCCGACTCTTGAGTGATCGACTACACCAACTTATGAATGATTCCATCCTGTGCTGCCTGGGGTTTCCTTTTCGCCGACCATAGAAAAACCCATCCCAACGTTGTTGGTAAACCACAACCCTTTTGCCTAATACAGTCAATCTGTGTATGAACTTTGGTTGCCCAGTCCATACCCAAACTAACTTCGTATGGCCTCGACGCTGCCACCAAGTGGTTCCAACCGAAACTGTTGCCTCAAGGGTCAGATCACACCATCGTCGTAAGCGTGATTATCAAGTCTCCTCCCAAAGGTATCTCAAGACATGAGGGTCAAGTTAATGGTTTAACCTAGAACTCTAAGTCTGGGATAAGATTCATGGAAGGAAGGAAATATTGGACTCAATATCTATTTTTACAGCAGCTATTAGTAGGCACAGACCGTACCTTGAATCATTCCTACAGCCCTTGTGTCACACTCCTGGACCGAATGCAGCTACTCTATTCCCCTACCCTCCTGCTCCGTGAGCCTGGCGGGGACTACAAACATCACCACATGCTGCCCTCCTAGCTCTACTTCCACGTCTGCTACTTTGTAGATTCACCTGTCCATAACACTTCCTTTTCTTAAAACAATTTACACTCCCAAGTCTCTGAGATTGGTGTCAGATTTCTTGATTTTCCTCTGCTAACTTACACTGACTGTATCCAATCAGCCAAAGAATTCTCAACCACAAAGGTTCTGTCTAGCACCCTAACATATGTAGGAATTCATAGAGGAAAGGTGTTGGCTCGGATGTCCTTAAACTCACATCGCTTGGAATTCCGAGCCTCGGAGCACTCATCGTGTTGTAGTCATCAAGTACCTGGACCGATCGGTACACCTCGATCATTACTCAGCTACCGACATTTCGTCCTGTCGAAGCTGTACAAGCTCTTGAAAACACTCAGCCACCTCCTCAAGCCAGTCTTTATCTACCTGTGAGTTGGGGTTTCCTCGGAACCTGAGGGGTTTCTGATGCTAAAACACATGTATGGCAATGAACCTACATGTGTCATCTACCGGTACCACCGGTAGAAACTTCTATCCAATAGGCAGTGAGATAGATGAAAAGCTACCCTAAGGTACTATCTCAGGCATCGGTCCACATACCGAAGTACCATAACTATAACGACCATCCTCATGGTCACTGACTGGGAAACACCAGTAGCTAAAATCACTATCTACTCTACTAGTGTCAAAACTAGGTGTAGAACTCTAGAAATATCCTCCATCCAGTCCACTGCTACCTGGGAATCTTTCTCGCCTCGTAACCTCGGAGGCCTCTACTGTTGGAACTTGTGCAACACGCTCTATCAGCGTGCACCATCCGCTAGTATGGCTAGTGGCATCTGCTTCCCAACGGGTGGTGGTGCTGCTGGTACACCACCTGAAGGTGCCAAGATAGCAAGAGGGCCCTGCATTGGAGTCTCATCGATCGGTGGGTCGTCATCGAGTACTCTCTCGGAACTCCAACTGACTATCTCTGTGGAGACATCCTGAACAAATGCGACACGGTCAGCCGATTTAAACATGGTGAGATAACCCGGTTGAGCTGACTTTAAGAAAACTTTTGAAAACAAACACGCAATCAGTTTTTTCATCTAGTGATTCAGAAATCAGAAGTCAGGGTCCTGGTGTATGGATACGTCAGTCGCCGCACCAACACTGGACTCCCGAAACTAAAAACCACAATCAGTACCCTTAACACTACTACTTCACAGAAAAGAAATATCAAAGTTATTTGTTCTATGGAAGAACCGACTTCTCTAATACCAATTTGTCATGACCCGTCCTCGGGGCCCGTGTCGTGACTACCCCAAGCCCACCTTCCATAGGCCAGTGGCTGGAAACTAGCACCAAGGGCGTAAAGGCTGATAAAAAGGGAAGGCATTGCCTTTATGAAACTTAAACACACATAACCAGAGTATAAGAGGAAGTAAACAATAAGTAAATCTGAAAACAAAAGTAGTGATGAAAGTAAGGGGGCTGGAAATACAAGCCCAACTGTAAGGTACAAGTAAAAGTCAAAACATCTGGAAGGTGACAAGATGCTCTGGGATCGTCCACCACGGATCCTACCTAAATGGTAGGTACAGATAGCGCAACTCCTAGATCATCCACCACAGATCCTACCTGAATGGTAGGTACAGATAGCCTCCTCAGCGCCCTCGTCTGTCAACCTCCTCTGGGTACCGACTCATCGTGTGGTCCAACTCCGGGTACCGACTCTTCTTGAGGTGCACCTCCAAGTGCTGTCCAGTCCTCATACACTCGGCCTCCATCAGCGTTGTCCGTCGTCTGCATCCAACACAATGAGATGCAGACATAGCCAGTGCAAGGGTGAGTATAATGATACTCAGTAGGGACCCTGAGACTATCATGGTCTCACTAAATCCAACAAGGATAATCCACAAATAAATATCTCAATATATAACCTTTACTTAGGTATATGTCCATACATATGCCTAAGTTATCAAGTAAATCATCTCAATCATGAGGAAAACACAATGTTTATTGACTTAGCGCAAACCAGGATTTTCCTTATCGAAACCACAACTTGTGGATAAATCCTCCTCTATAGAGTACATGGGCCATGTCATGACTCCGAGGCGCTACTATCTAACCTTAAACTACTCAGGTACTCCTCCTGTTGAGTACTGTGGGTCTGCTTTCAAATACCGGGTGCTCCGTCCGCTGAGGGTCTATCGCCAAATTCCAGGAGCTCTCCCTAACAGCCTATAGAGTTAATCCTCCTGTCGAGTATCATGGGTCTGCTGCCAATTACCAGGCGCTCCGTCCACCGTGGTTCTGCTGCCAAATATTGGGTTATCCGTCCACTAGGCTAACTAAATCACTACGAGTGGAATCGGTCAAGCAGTCATCAGGTCTACAGTTACTCGGTCTCCACAATCCATATGCTCATATCTGGGAGGGTCCACTCCAAAAGCTAATGGTAATTAAATTCAAGTGTTACGAGTCTCACATAGATGTATCACAAAGGACCACCTCATCATATAGGTCTCAACTCAACTGACGGTGCGTCAATTGGACACCCGGTCTAGGAGTTGTTAGCATTTTAGCCCTGGGGGCCCGGTTGGTTTCCTGTACGAATCAACCCGGCCATATCTCAATAGTAACTAGAACTCTCATTGGTAAACTCAAAGGAATTGTTTCTCAACGAGATTACCAACGCTGCTAACGGTTTGCTAAATGAACATTCAGTCTGAAAGTTATTGGTTTTCCGTTCTAGGGGCCTTGTTGGTTTATAAGCTAAACCAACCTGACCGTACTCCAACTACATACAAACCTCAAGTGGATTATTCCAAAAGAACCGTCTAATCAAGAAGAATCCAATGTATTCAATGAAACCTCATTTAGATGTCCGGACCTTAAGCTATAAGTGTTTCTACTCCCAGGGGCCAGTTGGTTTCGAGTTTGAACCAACCCTGCCATTCTCAAAAATTGCCGAAACCTTGAGTGTAATATACCAAAATGACTGTCTCAATCCAAGGAATCCTACGCAACTGACGGTGCACTGATCGGAGGTCCACAACTCATGATAAGGTCGTTTAACCGAAAAAGGTGCCGAAAATAGGGGTCTGGGCTCGGTTTTACCCGACCCACCGCCCCATGGGTCGGCCCGAACCGGGTTGACCCGACCCCTATCCGGGTCCGACACAGTTGGGCATGGAGCATCTTTGTTGATGTGATGCATCCCGTCCCATGTGGCCCGCCCCATCCCGGCTGGGGGAGCTACCTCGTCCAGTTGGCCGAACGTGTTGCGCCAAGCGGGGGGAGCCCCCCCTCACCCATTGATTGACACAGGCGGCACCGCTGGTGCCCCCACCTCCAGGATCCCATGTGGTTGCGGGGTCCGATACTTCACCGATGTGGATGTTGTCATGGCATATTTCCTCCGGCAACGCACTAGGGCTCCGCCTCCTCCAGGCTGTTGGACGGCTCTGGCCGCCGCCTCCGGTCTCCAGCACCACTGCACCGCTACGAGCTTCCGCGGGCCACCGGAGTTTCTCCGGTGGTCCATTTTAGCTTTCTTCCATGCCATCGGTTTTATCGGGTCCCGAACATTACTATGATTGCTTCCAAATGCCGTTACGGTCCCGTTTCATCATCGCTCGTCAATCCGCGCACAAAAGAACTACCACCGGAGGGTCTGGGCTTGTTCGTTAGCCTGTGCCCTCCGCATTAGAGTCTCAATCCTTAATTCATAAACTACATCGGTATAATATATTCAAAATAAATTATACAAACACCTTGAAAATGAAAAACCCATGAAAGAGGGTATAAATCACATATACACATTAAATGAAACACCACTACCTCGAGAATGATCCGCGGTAGACGAGCAGCATGGATGACGGTGTCGCGAAAGGGAAGACGTCGGCTTGTTGACATCGTCGCAAGGTAAGAGATGAAGGTGACGATGGTCGTTGGCATTTATCGCTTCCGTAAAGCGCCATCGATCCCAGCTCGAGCGTTGTTTGTTGGATCCGACGCTGGGAAGACGTTGAAGTCAACGTAGTTCATTGCACATGCACCATGATACCGATCCCTGCTCGTTCGTCGGTGTCTCGTCGGAGAAGATCGAACCTCGGTGGTGGTGCAACAATGGAGGAAGGAGAGGAAGTTCTCCAGTGGATCCCCCTCCCAAAGGATCCTCCACATTAATAAAAAATTATGCTTAGCTAATATTTTTATTAATACATCCATTTCAAAATTCAAACACCTAATTAATTAAATTGGAGGATTCAAATTATTAATTAATGTGTTGTCATGAATTAATGGGAGAGGCGAAAGTGAAGAGGACTCAAAAATGGGTGAGTTTTCAACATTAACAAGTGAATTAAAAAGGGGGTTTAAGGGAGATATTTGTGGAGTTTAAAGAGGGGTTTGAAAAGCGTCATGGAAGGTGGATGTTTGGGGCACAGGTGGGCCCCAGCTCCAAAATATCCACACAAGGGTAGTTAGGTGGTTTTTGGGTCCCACCATTAACTCCCCTTTATAGGATTTAACCACTGTAGATATAAATAAAATTGTACACACCAATTTTATTTATTTTTAAACTAATTTCCCAAAACAAAATTCTCAACTCGCTTAAAACACAATGGCGCTGAAGGTCCCCATAAGCAATTACCAGCACCCTGAGTTCATCGATGCCCTCAGATTTCAATTTCGAGCACCGGTTAAAAAGATAGAAAAACATGCTCGTTCATTCATTGAACGTACCCGATCTAAACATCAGAAATTGATTCCAAGAACAAAGGGCCTCGGAATAAAGTGCTTTCAGAAGCCACAGACTCGTAAAATTCCAAAAAAAAATTAAGAAAAAAATTCCTTGAAAATTACAGGTCTTTACAATTATGTGGCTTAATATTTTGATAAGGGTTTCTCATTATATAATGTATGTTCTTAGTTAATGTCAAGAATAAGAAGGAAACATGTTAATTCTATGTGAAATAAATAATAAAATGATTGTCCTATTATAAAACCAAATTTTATGGGAGTAAAAATGGAGAAAATTATTTCCTTGACCAGAAAATTATCCTATACTATGAATAATTTTAAACATCTAAAGAAAGAATATTGTGAATAATGTACTATTGAGTCCCAAGTTTTAAAAATATACCTTCTTTTAGAGGTTATAATAAGACAATAGTTGATGAGAAAATGGCTAATACGAATGAAAACATGTTTTTTATTATTCATTTATCAAATCTTGAAAAATTCATTTTTATTGTATATTATTTGAGAAGTGAAGATAATATGTGGTGGAACCTTAATATGAATACTATAGAAATAGAAGAAATTTAATCTAGGGAATGGGAATAAATTATGAAGATATTTCTCAGTATGTACATCCCTTATATTATATTGACAAAGATATAGAATAAATTCTTTGAGAATAAATTGAATGACGATGAATCAATAGAAAACTATAAAGAAAACATTACAAGAAATTCATGGTAGTCCTCAGGTATAATAATTATTCATGAATGTAATGTTGACTGATTATTTAATGTATTTAAACAATATAATGAAGTGTGTTTCAATTAGGGACTTTGGATTTTATGAAAAGACATTACAATGGTATATTGAGGTGTAAATGGATGTTGGAGATATATATCAACCTCATGGTTTATATATTAATAGAAAATTAATTTTGAACGAAAATCTTGCATCCATGGAGAGAAGAACATGAGATATCATGTATGATTAATGTGTGGGAAGAAATATTTAGGGATTTATCTTAATGGGGCAAGTAAATTTTTTATATGTGAAAAGGAAAGACATCGTATGATGGCATTCTTATGTGATTGAATAATGTTTTATAATGATGTGAATAATAAGAAATAGCAAGAGGATACACCTCCCAAAATTCAATAATTTATTTTCATTGAGTTTGGGAATTTATCTAAAAAGTTACCAAATCTAATGGTTAATAATATTGATCAATAAAAACAAACTATGATGATAATAGAAAATGGGATAACTTATGTTATCATAATGTACAAGGAGAATAAATATTATTAGGTCACATTAATCCTTCTCTACTTAGTTGGGAATTTCATGTTTAATTTTATATGAATAAGCCCTATTAAAATAATATTGTTTCTCATTAAGTGAAATTCCATGTTATTATAAACCTATACATAGATTCTAGTATAATAAATTCATGTTTGATGTTCCATTAGTGCAACAATAGACACAAATTTCCAATTAAAATATTTTTGGTATAATATAATACTAATTTTAAGGAATAAATGGTAAATTATATTTTGGAAGGGCTATAAGGTTGAAAATATTTGAAATATATTAACTTTAAAATTCGATGAGGTTTTATAAATTAATGTATCACTATACCATATAATTCTGTATCAATATTATATATCTAGTTAAAAGAAATTTATTTGGATAATTATATATGATATGACCTATAATTCTATTTATAGACCTCGTTATGTCCTAATTCCTCACAAATGAAAAAGTCATCTTCATTTCATGGAATAAGAGATGAAGTGGAAATTGATCAAGGAACCGCAAAGGGTAAGATTATAATGAATTAGTTAAACATATATTCTCATGAAAATTATTCATCATTAGAAAAATGGTCTTCAAAAAAATTGTTCTCATTTTATAATAATTTTGGAATATATCATTGAAAATTTTCAATATATTTTTGAATATATATTTGTGATCACAAACACTCCCTAAACCATGTTCTCTATAAATATACATCATTTCTTGGCATTTATATTTATCTTCTATTTCCATGGTTCCTCCTTTTTTTATGTTCTCTTAGGGGAAACCGTAGTTATGAGTTACATTGGGTTACCATCATGTTTCCAACCATGTATTTTTAAAATAGGTTTTAGTATTTATTTTTATGTTATGGGTTTCAATGAAAGAATATTTAATATATTCAACCATTGTTAAGCGAAAAGAAATTTTCAGGGGTTGTTTATTTTAAAAAGGAAAAAATGTAACACCCTAAAATTTTTTGAATTTTTTTTTTCAAATGAATTTAATATTTTTGATATTTTTCAATTAATGCGACATTTAATATATACATTTGTAATAAAACATCAGTATGTTTGTCTTGGGTTATACAAAACCCCATGTTAATATTACATTAAATTTAAGACTTAGATTAGCATTTGTTACATGAAATACTATGTTTGGAATGTTTTACATACAATTCCATGTCCCTTCAATATCTTGTGTTAAAAAAATATCATTATGTTTTTTAAACTACATGATACTATTAATATTATTACTAACATATTATTATAGCTATGAACAAGTGTTTATAATTAATGTTATGATTTTTTTTAAAAAAAATTTTGAATATATTATTTTCACATGTATATAAAATAAAACATTGGTTATCAATCTGTAAAATATAATGTATGAACTATTTGTAAACAATAAAATAAATTTCCAAATAAAACCATTTGTTTATGGACAGATACAATTATATATATATAAATTAATAAAACCCCTCTTTATTAATTTTTTCAATATAATTTATATATTATATATTTAATATATATGTTTGATACTCATCCAATATATTTGATAGGTATAAGGTAATAATAAATGCATGTTAATGAATAAAAAGATGTATATTCCTAAAAATAAATTTTACCACCTTTTAATAGAGAACCCATTTTAAATTTTATTATTTACACTATAATAATCTCTATTTTAAAAAATATACTATAATTTTTATATAGTAACTTAAATATTATATTACAGTAATTTTATGGTATTTTCTTTGATGTTTCAATTTTATGAATAATAATGGATAACATTGGATTTTATTTAAAAAAAATATTTTTCAACAAATTTATTTATATAATTAAATTATATTTTTGTTTTAGTTTTTTTTATTTTAGATGAATTGTAAATAAATTATTCCAATTTATTTCATTGGAATAATTTTCATAGTGATTTTTGATATAAAAACATTTGAATATTTTGAACATTTTTACTTTAAAAACCTACATGGTTGTCCTGTTTGTGGAATAAAATATAAATTATTTTCTAAAAATTAAGTGATTAGAATTTTTAAAATGCATTAAAAATTTCCAATCCTAACAATTTATAATTTATAATAATTTAAACATTGTTTCTGGCAAAAACATTTACTGAAATTGAATAATATTATTTATAGAGATTAAGTGAAAAAATAGTTTAACAAAGGATTAAACCATAAACATAGGGTGAAAATTGACCAATAAAATTCACCAAAATCCATTTTATGACCAAATATCGACCATATCCTCTAATGTATCAAATTGTTTTCATTATGTGATCCATTTTTCATAACAACATTGTATGTATAATTTCTTTTTAAAAAATATACAATAATTCCACTCCTCATCCATTATAAAATGGCACTCAACCCACTTACTTATTCACACTGATAAATCTCATTGGATAAAAAAACTTATTCTCAAATAATCACCCAAAATCTTTACGATTATTCTAGAAGCCTATATTTTGGAACAAATCTATCCATGGAATCCCATTGGTGAAAACCAACCAGAGTTACCCAAATAAGATGTAACATCCTTCCTCAAGCTCCTTTATTTTATTTTCTCTCTGTACTACAAATTTATTATTATTACATGATTAAAAATTAACATTATTATTGTCAATATACTAATATTTTATTCTATTAAGTTTTATTCCTACACATAGACACACTTCCATCAAATGGATAACAAACATTCATTTCTTGTGTACGGAGAACTACCAGCTCACAAAATGATGGTGTTTTTTTACTTTACCACCAATAGTGGTTGGGATTCATGATGTAAAATTTATTTTTTTATTATAAATATAATATTTATGAAATATTTATGCTTCCATATTTTTTATCTAAAACATACCTTCATGCTTTCCATATTTAGGATGTGTGATAACATTGTTTGTGGAAGTGTAGACTATAACCTCCTTAGAGCGATGTGATTTATTCACACATTGCATGGAATGTATTTAGGGTTTTTTTTTTGAAAATATATGATAATTATTTCTTTTTAATTCTTAATTAATGATATTATATATATATATACTTTTCACTGAATTACAGTCTGTCAATACTATAATAAAATAGAAACAATGTTCATGCATATGTATGACATACCGTCTTCATGTATGGTGTATAAAATTATATATATATTATATTATTATAAATATTTATATAAAATATATACTATATATAAAACGTTTTTTAAATTTTTGTAAATAAGTAATCCATGATCTAAGTTCGTGTATCTAGAATAAAAGGTCAAAAATTATAACAAAAATGAAGATATGATGTGATTATATAACCTATATATTATCCATAGATTAAGATATGATTACATGTTTATAAAATCCATTTCATTTCATGGATTATGATATAAATTTTTATAAATTTGATTTCAGGTATATATGATTTCATTATGATATGTGTTGGACCTATATCACCCTCTAATGCATTTGGTAATGATAATGGTATATGAGATCAATGGGTACACAAGATGTAGACCAAGAATAGAAACATGAGGGTATGTGATTTATAGTCCAGTCCCTAAGATAAGAGGGTACACATGTAGTATAAAAGGCAAAAAAATGAGGGTACATAGGTTATTACACAAATCTTGAAGTAGGTGCACATGTTGTTTCCAAAACATACCATCATATAATGGTAATGATAGGTATCCATAACATTATATTTTCTATTCTTATGTGTATACAAAAAAATTATATATCATAATCATAAAACCTAATTTCATAGAGTATTATATTGACAACCTTTAGATTCAGTCTCATGAACTGGAAATATTTATTACATGTCTCGTGATTATGATCCTTCACATGCAGGGTATGATCTTTAAATAATATTAAAGTGTTTGTATACCTTCATGTTCATGTTATGTTTACAAACATTCTTTATTTACATTATTGAGTATTTCTTATTACCCATTTATGTTGATTCATTTCCCCAGTTTATTAATAGTGTTTTTATTTATAAGTACTAAATGGGTTGATCGTTTTGGGAAACATTGAAGATGTTTAATGAAGTAATATTTTTTTCATGTCTCCAATGTCACTAACCTATTATAGAACTCATGAATTTACTCGTTCAAATATATTGAATATTAACCTATATTGATTTAATATCAATGTATATTAATCATTGGTCACTATAACGAATGTACAATTCCTAAAATATACTGATTTTTTGAATCATTCAAATTTATTCCATGATCCAAGGTCAAATAAGTATTAATGACATTTCAAACCTAAAAATAAATTATAAAAAGTGAAATCCCATGAAATAAACACTATTAATATAGACAGTGATAAATATTTATTTTGAGTTACACTTATCCTCTACCTCAAAAAAATCTAAATGTCATATTGGTTTCTAGTAAAAACACACAAGCATGTCGTGGATGTTCTCTAGGAGCATAACATCAATACCCCAATGATTTGAAATTTTTAGAGAATAACTCTTATTTTAATTTTATCCCATTTTTATGTTTGTAGAATATACATCAAAAAATTCATGTTATCCATGAGTTATATTAATTTTATGGGATTTTGGAAATTCGTTATATCCACATAGAAGTCTATATTATGTAACAAGATGGGGAAATAACGTATCATTCAATCATATAACAATAGATTATCATGTGGGTGAAATTAATATTTCTTAAAAATCTAGTTCTATTATAAGCGTTATTATACCTAATCATTTGGGATGTTGAGTTCAAATGATAAGAGAAAATAAAATATATGGATTGTATTATTCATGAGAAAAATGAAATGTATCCAAGGTTTGTTATGTTTTTATGTCTCTAAAAGTTATAACAAATGTCATGTGTATATTTTATATATCCTTATCCTTGTAAGATAGTTAATTATAATAAATATTACGATTATGTGATTTATTTTAGAGAGATAATGTGGCACCCTTATATTGGAAATTATATTTTCCTTCAAAACTTGATGTGTCTGATAGATTGTTTTAAATTCAAAACCAATATAAAATGATTCCTGAAATATTTTTTGAATATTATTAAGATAATTTAATAATAAATAAACTAATAAAAAATAAAAAAATTAGAAATTATAAATTAATATAAAATCGGATTAATAACTCTTAGATATTTAAAATTTTATTTTTCAGCAAAACATGTTTTCATTTATATATATATATTTTTAGATTTTTCATGAAGATTTATAAATTTTATATTTATAATTAGTATTAATTCACATCATGTTTTCGATTCAACATTTTAATATTTTTATAGGAATTATTTTTAAAGTTTTCTAAAATAATATATTTTGATGTCTATATTTAAAAATTATCATTTTTTCTAATACTCTTATGGTTATTACATTATCATGAAGTAATTATTAATTTAAAATAATTAAAATTTTAATTAGACCAAAAATATTTTATAATATTGGAATAAATTTATTGAAAATGATCTATTGAATATATAATACAATTTATTTTCATTTTTGAAACATAACTAATATTTAATTCCAAAACAATTTTTACTCTCTTATATTATTTATATTTTTATCTAAAATATATATATTAAATTAACAAAAATATTTAATAATTTAAATATTAATTTTTATATCATTTAATAATAATATTTTAATTTTATGCATAGAATTATGATCTCTAAGATTAATGATAATGACCATGAAAATGGAGGAAGAGTAATTTTTAATGAATTTTATTATTAATGTTGTGTATGTTTTTATTCATATAAATTTATATTATTTAATTTACATAAATTTTTATAATATTAATTTATCCCACATACACTGATATATATATATATATATGTATATATATTTACATATATATTAACACACATTTAGTTATTATTTAATTCAAAATAATATTAAAAAAAATTAACTGCTAATTAAATTTTACTCGAAAAACTTATTAATATTATATACATTAAATTTGTACATATATTTATCATATATAAAAAATAAATTTTTTTAAATATGTTAAAAACATTGGTTCATCATAGTCAATTTAGTAAGAGGTGGTATATTATATTTTTGGTAAAAACATATCCATATAGAAAAAATATAAGTTATCGTGGGGAAATCCAAAATAAAAAATTCTAGACATATAATTATAATAGAATAATGTTAAGATTAGAAAATATTTGAAATATCCAAGTCGATTATTGATCAAAATACTCAAAATTTTCAATAATTTTGATCCAATTTTGCATTAATTGATCGTTGAGAAGTGTCCTGGAATCGTTGAGATGCTATGGTTGTTTTCCCAAACCCCCTATTTAATCACATATAAAATGTGATCACTTGAAAATTTTAAATGATACAGATTTACAAAAAATTATTCATTAAAAACTATAAAATTTATATCTCTAAGAATTCTATTACTTTTTTATAATCATCTAGTAACAAAAAAATAGATAAATCCCTTCATTTCCAAAACATCTGTCAAAAGAATTTGTATTCTCTCCCCATGAGTAATACTTACAACATACACATTTCTTCATTGTTAAACTATTAAAAAAATTTATCTATTGATGTCAGATAATATTTGTTTAATTAATCAGATTGTTTTTATTATACTTTTTAATATCCTTTTCCTTCCGTCCACCAAAACCATTTTAAAAATAAAGATATCATCTTAGTTTTGTGTGGACTACCCCCTCCATGAATATATGGTTATATTTTTCATATGGTTAACCTAGAATACTAATTTCATGAAAAAAAATATAAGAAACATTATTATGATTCCAAACTAATAATATTTCCATTTTAATAATCATATCAGAATATAAAAAATGACAACATCATCCATGTTCCTACAGATCCACGAACATGATTTAATCTCCACCAAAATTGAGGATCACACCCATATCTAGAAGAACAAGTTCTTATATTTGGGGGCCACATCCCTTTTATCAACCGTGTACTATTGGATACTCCAATACATTCCCTGTTCGATTTCAAGTTACTGAAAGGTGTTATCTCTATTATTGATAAGTTACAAGATGTATTCATCTGGGACCCACTTGAAGGTAGGAAAAGGAACTCAGCATCATGGTACAAGGTGGAGAGGCTGGTGATGGATGGTGGCATTAATGAGAAAATATTTGATGACAGTCTTAGATGCATGCATGCATGGTTGGCTTGGGAAGTGCATGAATATAGCATATTGTTGGGGAAAACAATGAATCTTCTATTTTGAAATAAATCCTTGCCTGAGGGGCGGCCCTCTTCGTTATTAACAACTCTTGTCCCCTATTCTCAGAAATTCAGGAGCAGTCCAAATGGATCATCAGTAGGGGTGACCTGTCTTTTTGGCATCTCAAATGGGTGGGGAATATTCTTGGTTACTCGAGGTGCTCAGTGCCCAATGTTTCTTTCAGGGAGGCAAGCCAGCACCCAGCCTTCATCAAGTATGTGATGGATGATCACCAACAGAATTTTTTTGATCTCATTGTCTCGACGTAGGAACCATACCATTGTGTTTTCACCCTTTCTTCCTCAGGTCACCTTTACCTTGTGAGACTATCGCATTTCTCGATATATATCAGAGGAATAGAAGTTCTAGAGTGAAATTTTGTGGTCTGAAGAGGCCCCTTCAAAACTCAATTTTCTTTTATAGAGGATCATGCACCAGTCCATCACCACAGATGATAACATCAAATGTTGTGTTATCCCCTTTGCTTCTCGGTGCCCCTATTATAATGCCTACAAAGAGGGGGCGATAAATGATCCTTATGGCAGGGTGTTGGAAAATTTCGCAGGGTAGGAACAAGTGGAAGCCTAAGGGGGTTCATTCGGCTATTATGACCATTATAATTAGGACCAAGAGTTATCTCCGCAACTTGGCTTGTCTCATTATTGGATGGAGGAATGCCCCTCCCTTCGGTGGATGCTACCCCATAGTCATGGTGTCTAATAAGTCGACATCATCAAATGTGGTCGTTTGGTGATGTGAAATCCCCCCTCTAGATGCCTTAATCTCAATACTGACGGGTCTTATAGGATGTGGGTTCTTTGTGGGGGGACAAGGGGTCTGGGACTGTCAGGGGTCCATCATTATTTCCTTCTCCACCAACATGGGACATGATTTATATCTGCAGGCTGAAGCCAAGCCTATGATCATGTGTATAAGCCTCTTCTATCAGAGGGTTCAATCTTTATTAGAGGTTGAAACACACTCGAATATCCTTCATGATGTTATGAATGACTATCTCCCTCCTCCATGGTCGATAAACTGCACTATCAGAATGTGATAGGTCATGATCAATGATGTCATCGATATATTACATTCATGGCATGAGGGGAATCATGTGGGAGACCATCTGGCATCAATTTAGGTTCCTGTAAATGCTCCAGTTTGGTTGCACCATATTACTTCTCTGAAGGCCGACGGAGTTAATCTGATAAGAGGGGAGTCCCTTAGCCTTCATCATTTTAGCCCTCCCTAGGTTTTTTGTTTAATTTTGGGTTATTGTTTTGGGGTTTTTGTACCCTTATTTTAATAAAAAGTTACATTGAATGGATGTTATCAAAACAATATAAAATAAAGATATTTTTATCTTGGTTCATTATGGACTTTTGTTTAATACATTCTGATTATTTTACCCATCATATAGTGATGGGTGAGCACAAAATCTCACAAGATTGAGGTAGCCTTCCCCCATTTCATTGAGGAAAAATCATGAGATATTCATGGAAATTATCATTTTCTATCCCTATTCCCCTTCGTTAAATAATTAAAATTGGTTCATAATTTTACATTTATTGAAATTTCCCTATTTTAATCGTATATCGGATTTTATAAATCTAGAAGAGCATATCCAACTTTATTTCCAAAATATTGTAATCATTTTTAGATTATAATGATATATTATATTTTATGGAGGCATCTTATTTCCTTCCTAAATATTAAATTTTCTTCTGGAAGGGGTAAGTTATCAATTGATTTTGAGTGTGGTATATCATACACAAATTGATGGTCTGGTAGAATTTGCAATTCAAATTATTTAATATATGATCCTTTCCTAAATAAGTGACATTGGGGGTTAATGGGAGAAGATAATATCATTTAATGTGATTTATTATAATAACATTTACCATTAATTAATTAGTATGGAAAATTTTTAGTCTTTGTAGAGTCATCGATGTTGGTCCCCTCTTTTTTGGATCTAGTCTTGTCACTGGGCTTCAATGTGTTGGGCATGCATTGTCTCAACAATAAACTATAATTATTGATGATTTTTATTTTCAATAATACCACTATTTTTTTAATTAAATTTTATTTTGTACATTTTATAGGAATTTATATTCTAATTTTAATAGAATATATCATTATAATAATGGTTCTAGAAACACGGTTTTCCTCCGTACATTACGCTGAAAAGATATCATTTCTGTATGGTATCAACCCTAAATTACACTAAACATATTATGTATGGATCCTAACCCATATTTTCATTTAATTATTAACATAAATAATATTAACCCTATGTTGGTGTTTTGATTTATTGTTAAGAAACATATGTTCAATAAAATTGAAAGTATGGTTAATTAATGTTATGTTCGTAATATTATACTGATACGGATGAATGTATGATCATCATCCCTAGGTTACATTTTTATCCCTAAATTACATGTTGATTCATGTATCTAAATGCAAACCTATTCTATATAATGGAACCCTACACTACACAACTCAACCATACGTTGTGTTCTCAACAACAATGTTTTTCAAGTCATGTTTTCAATCTGAGATTTATGCACTGGTCGATTAAAATTTTAAGATCAATTCTAATATAATTTTTATTATTTCAATTAACGATATTTATCAAAAATAATAATTCCTAGTTATAAGGTAACCAAATACTCTACTAGAAAATTGATATTTTAATTTCCACAAACAATAGGGATATTCTATTTGATCTTTAATATCAAAGAAAGTTTCCTGCTCTATATATTCCATCATGATATCTCTTCAAAATTTATTTTATAAGTTTTTAACATATAATAAATCCTTATTTAAAATATTTTATTGCGAATAAAAGTACTAATGACTCAGAAATAGTACTACACTTTGGAGAGATACGTGTTCAATTTTGTTCTTTTTATGTTCACTATTGTTTTGTTTTATTTCTTCATTCAAGTGTATATATTTTTACCAATAGAATGCTTCAGATTGTTTCTATATTGATGATAATATTTTAGGAAGAATAAAATCCATTTAATAATAATTACGTGGGGTTGTACGTTCAACATTATTCACACAAGTCAATATCTTTTGAATCATATTGAGTTTTTAACTATTTGTAATCGATTGTGGTGAGTATCGACCTCTTCATCATAGCTGTGGATAATCTGTTCTCTATTATAGAACTATAATATTTTTTATTTTTTATTTCTTGTAATGTATTTACATTAAGAACACATTTGTGTAATTATGGTCTTCTGATAAGTGGACAAGACTAGTGAAATTTTCCAAGCATGCAGATAGAGTATTTGGTTGATTGGACTAGGGGATCTTTGTGAAACGAACAATTATAAAAGTTCTATTATTTATTTATATTAATCCAATTTATATTTTCATATAGACTAAAAAACACCACATATTCACATTAATCAATGTGGGTGTCAAAATCAATAATTGTGGATGTTTTCGAAAAGACATAATTCACCACCACCACCCCTCTTATGCGTTGCATTGTATATTCTGACCTAACACAATGGGCTAGAAATAGTTCTAGGGATAGTGAGAGATGTTTAGTTGACCTTTATAATATCTTAAACATTAATATTTCAATAGAAATAAAATTATGAATATCATTTTCAACCATTAGAATTTCAATTCGGTGATCACACATTTCCTAAAAACTATAACAAGGAATGAATATTGTATGGAATCCTGGTAACCATTTGATATTATAATACTTCAATAAGAGATATTAAATAAAATTAAGAAATTAAAATATCTTCTAGGATTTCATCTTAATTTATGACCATTCATGATGTTTTTAACGTTCCCTAGTTGAAGTTAAATTCTCTGGATTCTTCATGTTATTGAATTGGATGGTTTGGATTTAGAATGTAGCACCTTAGAAGTAGAGAAACTATCCTTTATCCTTTATTATCAAAATATATTTTTATATATAAAATATATTCTATTAGTTAATGTGTATTGGAATCATGGTAAATATTTTCCTAGGACATGGTATTATGAATATTTGATAAAGGACATTTGGCCTCACTTTTATTTCTAACCAATAAAATTTACGTAATTTTTATTGGGAATTTTTAATGGTGGGGAAAATTTTTAAACCAAAAATATTACCGTTCTGTGTTTATGTATTATTTATGGGTTGAATGATTTTTTCATAGAAAAAATTATAAAACAAGGAAAATTTGATGATATTTGAGGATGCATGGTTAGGGAACATGTTTATTATAATGAAGAATTATATCCATGAATGTTTTATTTTTACTCCATAAAATATAAAATATAGGGAAAAAGTTAACCTAACCGTGTGATCTAACAATTTGTATTTCCAAAAATTCATATTTCTATATATTCAATTATTTTTATAGTTCCCCCATTTCATTCAGCACATGAATAAGCCCTTTCTCTATGGGTTCAATTCATTTCCCAATATCTTATCCAAATATAATTTCATTCTTCTACTGATTCAAAAATATGCCTTCATAAAATCTCTTTCATTATCTTTATTTTTTCCTCCTTTCTTCTATCATACTTATCCTCTTCGAAAGTATATAATTGTTTAGTTCCCTATTTAGCATTGGTGGCAATTTCTTGATCAATATTTAGTCTAGTAAAAGGGTTTTCATTCCTAGTGACCTCAATGGGACTCATTAATCAAAAAATCTCATTATATAAAGAAGTGGACATTATTTCAATGGTTTAATGCATGTGTTTCAATGTAGTCTTTTTTAATTATCCAAACAATGGTTCTTAAGGAATTATATAAATAATATGTTAAATTTATATTAAACAATATAAATATTATAATGTACTTTTTTTGTTTTCCTTTTTCTATTTTGTAATTTAATTTGAACTAAATATATTTACATGCCTTCATAAGGATAAAATTTCAGTTGGAGTTTAAATTCTTTCAAGGTTTTTATAAAACATTATGGACTTTAAAGTTAAATTGTTTTAAAAATAGGGTTTTAGATTGGAATTTTAATTTATATGAATGTAATTATATTATTTATTGTTAATTTTAAACTTTGAATGTTATGTTTTATATTATAATGGTTTTAATTGATTTTTATTGAACATTAACTCATATTCCTGTTATTGGTTTTGGTTTATATTATAAATTTTTTTATGATATATATTCTTTAAAAATTAGTTTGGGTGAATAATTTCAAGGGGTATTTTGGTCTTTATTCTAGAATAGTTTAAATATGATGGTTTATGTTGGAACCTCTAGTGTAATATGGGTTATCTTGGTTGAAATCCATAACATCTCGTGATATTGAAAGTAAAAATTATGCCACATCATGCCTAAATGTACAACTAAATGCTATTATGTGACCTTTATAACCGAGCCGTTAAATTGACGAGTATTAAAATAATTAATATAAATATAAAATTAATATAATTTTTCAACTCAAAATTAATTAATTTATTTTTTATTTGAATATTATAATTTCTTTATTATAGACACTTTGAACATTAGAAATTCATATTCTTCAACGAAAATTAATTTTTATTACTTTTTATGTGAAAATATAAAAATTAATTTCTAGAGTCTCCATAATAAATATTATTTAAAACTAAATTCATATAAAAAATAATTATATAAATATTATTCTATTTTGATGTTTGTATTATTTTCTAGTAACGTTTAATTTTTTTAGTTGTAAAAAATACCATATTTTTATGAAATATGGTATTTATTGTGGCATCATGAAAACATATTAATGATATAAAAATTAATAAATTTATTTTATAACTGAATTATTATATTTTAGTAGTAATATTTTATAGAAATAATTCAGAACATGTGTGTTATATTTTATTTCATGGTATGAATACAAATTATTGGCAGTGTTGACACTATACCAGCGTAAAATTGGAAATGTAAAATTTGGTTACTTATAAACAATAATTGAGTGCAAAAAATATTTCCCATACTTATTTATTATTTATACATATTATTAATTTTTTTATATTAATTTTTAATTTTATAATTATATAACATTAGTGTTATTCAAATTCTTATGCAATGATTGTGTAGGGTAAAAAAGACAATATATATATTTTAAGATGTTTTATTTACGTGTACAAGAAAAAATATTCATAATTAATGTATAAAAATTAGTTTATTCAAACTTATTAATTTATTTTTATTACAGTAATTTACTATTTCTTTTTATAAATAAAATAATTATCTTTAATGATTCTGTAGTGTTGATTCAATGCTTCTACAAGAAGAATAAAAAATAAAATGTTTTATCTAAATATATAAGAATAATTAATGGTCTAATAAACTATATAAATTTAATTTTTTTGTGTATGTTTTGTCCAATATTTTTCCTTGAATCTATTTGGAGACATTTTGAATGCACGTGAATTAAATTATGAACATTATGATATTTTATTTCAAAATGATTTCAAGTCGACACATTCTAGGTTTTAATTAGTAAATTAATTTAATGTACGGTTTTATAGTATATTTTTCTAATATTTTATTTAATATATTAAAAAAACAATTCAAAACATGTATGTTATAGTTTATATGATGATACTATATAACATTTTTTCCTTGTCGACGTAGTACTTGCATAGTGTTCAAAATGTCATATTTTGTTTTTTATAAATAATAATTTAGTGCTAAAAAATATTTTCATGACTTATTTATTAATTATTATATATCATTGGTGTTTTGTCCTATTAATTTTAAATTTTTAGTTATATGAGATTAATGTTATCAAAATGCTTGAGCAATGATTATATACGGAAAGAAAAGGCAAAATAAAATAATTTAAATAGTTGTACTGACTTGTATATGAGTAAATATACATATTAAACAAATATAAATTAACGTTCTGTACATATGTTATTCATTTTTATGATATCAATATTTTTTTATTTTTAAATGAAATAATTATCTTTATTGAAGCTATATTTTTTATGCAATTATTGTATTAGGAGAATAAAATAATAAATAAAATGCTTCAACTAAATTAATAAGAATATATAATTGACTCCCAGACTATATAAATTTACATGTGTGTTTTTTTGGCTAATATATCCTTTTGATTTAATTTAGAAACATTTTCGACACACATTAATTACTTTAAGTCATTTAAGATATTTTATTTCAGAAGGAAGTCATGTTGTCACATTATAGTTTTGAATTACTAAAATCATATAATGTTTAGTTTTATAGCATATATTTTTTTATCATAAATAGTTTAGATCGGATAAAAATTTTAAGTTCTTCAAAAAAAATTATTTTTAAATTTTAAGGAATAAATAATACCTTAATGGCTTCGAAAATTAAGAAATTAGAATTATATAATTACTGAATAAATAAAATTAATGATAATATAAATAATAAAATAAATAAAATTAGATAATTTTAAGAAGTTTCATGAATTATATATATTAATATGATATGTAATTGATATAATAAAAAATTATATTATTATTTGAAAACAAAATTATAGTGTTTAAATTCATAGTTATGAATTGATTTTATTTTGACCAAATATATTTTTCATGAATAAAATATATTATTAATGTATTTTAATAAATAGGTAGTCCAAAATTGATTATTTTCCTTCTAAAATGTAATACCATTTAGTTTCTAGGACATTTTTAATTGCTAAACCATGTAATACATTTATTGTATTTTAATAATTTGAGTAATGACCATGTTACCCCTCAACCCCATTGTTAATAGACCCTCATTCCTTTAGAAACATTCACCACCATGAGCCATCATACCTGATTATATTTATTCAAAATCACTTATCCTCATCCATTTAAACATTATAGTTCTCATGGCCTCATGATATTACCACTTAAAAAAGACTAGTAATGTTTTGAAAGAAGAATTTTGAAGATGTAAATTCCTTCTTTTTCCATTTTAAATTCATTCTTTCTTCTACATTTTTATCACCTCTTATAAAATGTTTAATGACAACCCCAGTATCATATATATATTATAATTTTTTTATATGGTATCATCATCATAAAATAAATCATCTTCCCATTTTTCACTTAAAAAAATCATTTTATATGGTCTGTCAATTCAATGCCATCAGTGATGATGAGTTTTGTTTCCATTTTTCCAAATTCATGGAAATGTTAAATTAACATTAAATTTTTTAAAATTATATATATATATATATATATATATTCACATCTAAAATTATATTTCATTATATAATTTAATACCATAGCAATCATACCATGGAAACCATGAATAAAACACACTTGAAATAATGGAAATAACCAAAATTGTAAATATATGGGTGGAAAATGTAATAAGAATTTTTTTAAGGAATTATAAATATGTTTTTTTTTAAGAAAAATTTTAAAACACTACTAAAATAATTATACAGGATATTTGAACACATTCTAATGATTTCGAACTAGAGGTAATGAACTCATTAACTAAAACATTGTTTTAACTGATTTAAGGATTTATTCATCTAAATATTTTTATTTTATATCCATGAAATCAAAATGGGTTTTAAAAATGTATCTATATGGTTACTAATGATTTAATTTCTCATATTTCTTTTCGAAAATTGGTCTTTTAATTTGTTATGTAAGGGAATTTCATTTTAAAATTCATTTAAATTTATCTTTTATGAAATTAAAAATTATTATATATATAAATGCACCATGAGTGGTTTCTCCTGATTTCAGGAATCGTTATTTTTATAATTTTTTCATATGTGTTTTAAATGTTTTTTGTGAAGAAGATTTTATTATTATGTGCAGAGTTTTTTATTTCAAAGGAGAATACTATGATAAGTGAATTTTGAAATCTGAATTGGTCTTTCTCAAGGGTTCAAAGGATTTATCAAGGTTTTTGTTTCATGATATGTTCCATGGACATTATACATTGTGGGTTGATCCCATTAAAGCTAATTATATGATGGTTGAGTCCTGTTATAGCTCAAGATATGATAGGTTGATTCCCATTATATCTCAATATATGATGGATGTGGCCGATTATAGCTCTCTAATGCCTTGGGTACTCAGAAGATGGAAGTTGACAGAAAGGTTAAACTATTTGTAATAATGATTGTAATAGTGATGTGGTAAATATTTCCCAAGGAAACTATATGATTTATATATGTATGCTAATTAATTTTATGACAAGGGTTTTAATGACTCTTTTGTTTTCACATGAGTAACAATTTAATCATTTATATCCCTTATAGATATTTTTTCCCATCCCATGTTTTTTAAGAAAATCATAGGATTCAAAAGAAGATCAAAGGACAGCTATTGTTCTAGCACAGATGAATCATATTAGTAAAATTGTAATTATTTTTGTAACCTCTAATTTAATTTATGGTTTATCTAATCCTATAAAACATAAACTAGAAAATGATCACGAATGTATAATGTACTATGTATTTCTTTCAATTATATTTTAAAAACACATACACAACATGTTTTAGAACTGAATCAAGAAGTTTTGGTTTTGGTCGTCACATTTTCTCCCTAAACCATGATCTCAATCTTTCTTATGGTCCCTAGATTTCATTTCACACTAGAATGGGTTTTACCCCTAGTGATTCCCTGAGTTTAAATTGGGGTTTTTTTGTGTCAAAAATTTATTTTGTGAACAATGGTATAGAAATGACATCTTAGGTTTTTCTTTAGTAGACTCATGGTTTTCATCACTTATGTGTAATTTTATACATTTATTTTATCCATATTCTTAAATATTAAAGGTTAATGTTATTTGAATTTAATTATTTTCATATATTATTATTTACATTATGCCTTGAAAATTATTTGATGTGACAGAGAGAATATTATTTGAGGTTATTAGGTTTTTAATTAAATAAATATCCCATTTCATTATGAATTTTTTTAACGGGAGGAAAATTAGATAATGGATTATTTAGACACATTACCTGTGTTGTTTATTGTGGTTAATGCCTAAATATTTTTGAAATAAACCAAAAATAATATTAAAAATGTTAGTTGAAGGATATTTTTTGTCTTCTCATGTTTTAGAATTGTATGGTGTCATTAACTAATTTATGTTTCCAGAGAATATATCTTCCATATATAATTTCAATTTCCTATAATATAATAGAAAAATATTTTAATGTTAGATTAAATGTCATAAGGTTTCATATATGAAATTATGAGTAAATATGATGATATATTTGAGACAATAATCAATTAAAAAATGCATTGCATTGAGGATCTAGCGAGGGATAAGATCACTTATCTATGGTATGTTTCATGGATTCATGTAAAAATATCGATAGTTCAATCAATGAAGAACCTAAATGATGAAACTATTTATAACGAGTAGCAATATGATGAATCTTTAACAATGTTATCACACCTTAGACGTTATCATATTTTATTTGAGACAAGCTATATAATAATTATTTGTACAGATAAATATTTATTTCACCATGGAGAAGGATATCATGTTGGGAGTGGACCCACATTGGGGTAAAATATAGCCAATGTAAGATTAATGCTTATGGAGTCATGTTGTAGTTATTTGTACTTTATATTTTGATTTATAACTTAAGAAAAAACACAATTAATTGAAACTATATTTTATATAATCACACCACATTAAAAGATATTGGTTTTGAGATATTAGAGGAAAAATAATTTAATTCATAGTAATGGTATTTATCCTCACTATATTGATGAAAAATTTTAAGTTTTAGAAATGTTAATGAATAAATATTTTTCCTTTATGGGATAATCAAACTCTCAGAATTAGGACACATATTCATCACTAAGGGTGACTGGAACGTCAATATAGATCTAGTAGATGTAAAACCAGTGTGAACTTTTGAAGAGGAAATTATATTGAAAATTGATTGGATATTTTAGTTATTAATGTGTTAAAAAATAGTTTGTGTTCATAATTTTTTGGACTCATATAGAATAATAGTAAATAGAGATCGTAGAAAAAAATGATTAATAATAGAATTAAGAGGAATAAGATGAAAAAGGTGGAGGAGAAGAAGAATCCAAACAATAAAAACCAGATAGTGTTCTTTTCATAGTGTATACTATATTTTTAGTAAAATTTTATTTATATTTTTTTAAGAATGATGGAAATATTGATGTTTAGAGACGCATTATATATCTTGGGTATAAGGTGTATCCAAATTTATTTGTATACTATATGGTAATTATACAAGAATATTTCATCTATGGCCTTACCAAATAAGCACAAGGATGTAGCTACACATTTAAAGTATAATACCATAATCCAATCAACAATAACTATACTCTCTATTCATTGGTGTATGTGAAAATTATATAGTCATTCATTTTAATGGGTATCATGTGTTTTAAAAAAAAATTATAGAGTTAATGAATTAATTTGATCACAAATTATATTTAATTTTCTCCAATATTGTATGTAATATTTAAATGTTATTAATGTATTTTATGTTCATATAAAAGAAGACCAATTAAATGTAAATTTATGTGAACATTTTTTATATGATTATGAAGATTAATGTTGTGAATTTATTTTTTTAATTTACAAAATTAATTAATTGAATATTAAATGGATTTTTACTTTTTATAGTAAAATTAATTATTATAAGAATATTATATGCTTCTTTAACATCTATTAATCAATATTTATGTATTTTTGACAACCAAGAAAAAATATTTTTACAACAATGATTGTTTTTTCAGATACAATTTGATATAAATAATGATAAAATGTTTTTTCTAGGAATTACATCTTATTATATATTTTTGAAATGGATCTTCTTAAGATTAAGTTGATAAATATAGCTAATATAAATTTGGATAAGCTAAAAAATATATGTAAAAATTAATGTAAAATTGAATAAATCCATCATATATGTTTATAGAATATATTATAATTACATAAATATGAGTAATGAAGAAACAATGGATGACTTTTTCACATATATTGATGAAATTGTGAGCATAATTACTGGTTTTTATGGAATGTGAATGAATCTCTAATTTTAAAAAAGTAAATATATGCCATTCTATAGATACATGATACAAATTACTCTTCACTTAAAAATAATGATCTAATTACATTTTACTTAGATGATTTCCATATCATTTTGGTTACCTATGTAATATGGAAAAGAAATATTTTCAAGAAGATTATAAATATAGTTAAGGAAATTTCCTATAAATCATTGATGAAAGATACGAATATGAAAATTATCGATGAAAATATTAATATTCTATAAATAAGAAGATGTGGAAAAGATATTTAAATGACTCTATCTGTTTATTTCCTTAATTTTGGGTAATGGAAAACTGAAGGATATATCAAAGAAAACAATAAAATGTTTTAAATTTAGAGATAATGCACATTTTTTACAAGATTATACAATATAAAATGAATATAGTTATGAGACACCAAAAATATCATCAAAAAAATAAAAAAAAGTTAAATCTTTATTTATAAATATTCCTAATCATAATATTAGAAAAAAAAATTACTGTAAATATGATTATTGTACTAATGAAGAGGGAGTTGTGGCCAGTTCAAGTGATGTTGGTTAAAATGAAAATATTTTAAAAGAAAATTAATAATAAAATCGTATTTATGAGAATAGTACATATAGAAAAAATATCAAATTGTTTTTATTCTAACATGAGAATAAAAAGGGATATATTTAAAGAAATTCAAGGTGGAGAAGTAAAACATAAAACTGATGATAGATGGTTAGTTCAAAATAAAACATGATTATTTTCATTATAATAAACAATTATCCTTGATGAATTAAATTTATAACATGAATAAGTGACATAACTAATAATAAAATAAAGTCTTGTCATTACATACAAGGCTCAAAACAATCTGAAAGAGAAAAATGTTGTTCAATTGAATTTGGGTGGTGTAGAGAAGGATTTAGATATGTTTGAATGTAACATTCAAAATTATATACAATAATTTTGGGAAATGTATATCATAATGATGAATTATAAGTTTGATGCACTTACATAGAATGATAATATTGAGTTTTTTAATAAAAATATATATATTAATTATAAAGAATTTATAAATTCAAGAAACTCTAATTTGAATAAAGAATTAAGTAAAAATTTTGTTTTGAAATAATAAATAAGAATGAATATAACTAATTTTCAAATCTCATGAGCCTAAAATTATTATATTTTAGATAATGGATCATGATTTACACTAATATAACTAAATAATAATAGGATTATAATCCTATATTAGAAGATGTTTTCTATAGAATGTAAACTTTTGAGGATACAACTATAACGTGGTTGGGTTTTGGTATATGTTATTAATATGTTGGTTAGATTATCAACATTTACAGTGAATATTGAGAATATATGATATAAGGATTGGAGAGGTTTCAACCTACATAAAGAATAAATGTTCAAAACAGTTTTAAAATTATACATCAATGGATGAAAACAAGATCAATGCATTAGAAGAATATCATGGTAGACATTACCATCCAATTAACATAACCAAATATTGTTTCCATGTTCTACCATTCCTATTGATTGTGAACTAATCTACTCAAAATTATCAAATTAAAAATAGAAATTATAATATTAATAATTGGTTATTGATGTATCGCTTAAAGTATCATAGACGTAATATTCATGAATCATGGGTAGTGGATTTTCCTCACATAATATATGATATTTAAATATATATAAATATGTTGAAACATTTTATAATGGATTAGTTACCATTGGTAATGATGGGTTAATCAAGATAAAATAAATTGGCACATTTTTCATTGGATAAGGAAAATAAAATTACAAAAACAAACTATTTCTATATAGGTAGAAACATAGGTTATTATGCCTATATTATCTTTGATACAGTGTAAATATAGTGGTTTTTTTGAAATAAAAAATAATTATTAATAGATTAAAATATGGTTATGTATTGAAAAAAGTGCAGTTAACACAATATTACTTTTATTAGGTTTCGAATGAATGAAATTCCTTATAAATGAGCATAAAGAAAGAAAATGAAGTTTGGAATCGATGGGTTAGACACATTTGCCATAAAATTTGAAAAATAATACTCATGGAATAAAATTTAGCTCTCTGTTAATGATAATGTGATAATTAAATAGATATGTTATATATTCCAAAAGGGACGAATGTTATCTCTACACAAAACAATGTATCGATTTAATATTATTATCTATATGATCTCATTAATTAAGACATTTATGGTCATGTGAGAAATCAATCACCCATTGGAGATTATTATTTTATTTTTTATTGACAAACAAACAAATATTTCACGCATCGTGTTTATGAATATTTATTTGGAGGCCATGAAACTATTAACATATTTTAATATAACTTTATATAATTATAATATTTCTCCTTAATGTAGTTATAGATGAATGAAATATCTAAATAAAAAAGTGAACTGTTTGATAGATATATTATAAATCATTATATTATAAATGTATTTTTCGCACCATATTCCCCTAAATATAATGTTGTTACTAAAAAAATAACATGATCTCAATGGAAATGGCTCGCATAGTTTTGGTGTGGCATGGAACCAAAGGATTTTTCTAGAGGGGAGATATTAGTACAAGGGGTTATATAAAAACCAATGGTGTATTCCATAAAAATATAGATATGACCCAATATTATATGGGTTGAAATAATACAAAAATATTGAAAAAAATTATAATATATTGAATCCATTTTTTATTAATGAAATAGGATAAAATTTAGCATTTTTATGGAATGTGGAGTTGAATTAATATTCCATTATTTTATTTTAGATGCAAGGTAATATAATTACTAAAAAATTATAAAATGGATGGTTTTTCATGTTTATTATGTGGAGGATAGGGTACACTCGAATAATAAATGCATACACCATGAATCATATTCCGTAAGTGTATATAATAAAATATAATGGTTCATACAACGTATGAGATTATTGAAAAAATAGAATAATTCAGATGAATTGAATGTTGAAAATGATGATTCATCAACTTTTAGTAATGAATAAAAACCTTTCACAATTAATCCAATGATGATAAAATAGTTAGAGGTATAAATTTTCATTTGAAATCAATGACGGATGATTCGAACCATATTAACTCTGATAGAGGTGAAACATAACTCTTATGTATATAAATATAAAACATGAAATGTGAAATATTAAATTTATAAGCAAGATTAGATCAATGATATGAATAAATATTATAATCGGATTAGTAGGAATAATAAATTTTAGTTGGTAACCAACCCAGAAAAAATAAATTTGTTGGAACAAGTAAATTATTCTTTAACATGTTGAATGGGAAAGTGTAGTTGGTGATAAAAATTAAAGACATATCTCTAAAAAAATTTAAAAAAAATTAAATTCATTGATACATTCACTCTATTTTTTCAGAATTAATTATTTAGAAATAATCTTCATAACACAACACAAAATCAATACAATATAATTAAAATGGAAGTCATATATAAATTTGTCAAATGTGTTTTTGAATGGGAGGTGTATATTGATTAACCAAAAAGAATATTTATTATACATGATAAAATATAATATTTAATATTGAAAAAATATTATACAGAATAATTAAATCCCTAAGATAATGATTAGTTAATATTGAATATTTTTTTAAAAAAACATTCATTAAGGGAAAAATGAACAAAACCCATCATTATAAAATTACATAATGAAGTAAATTTATCAATCAATATTTATTTAGAAAATATTTTATTTTCATGATGAAATAAATTTCTGTGTGATGAATTTTATTTAAATATGATGACAATTATTGATATTTACATTCTTGGAGTGATGAGGCATTTTTATGTTTGAAAAATTAATATCTTAATGATCATAGTTTCCTACTTTAAGAGTATTATACCCATCAATTTATAATAATGTATGTCTTGAAGGATTAAATTTGGTTTTTTTACCTCGATTTTAATGGGATTCTATATTATAAATGCATAAAAAACAAAACATGTAGAATTAGTAAGTTCAAAACGAAAATTTTGAGTTTTCATTATGTGGTAGCATCATGATCAAATATTGGGCATGCTATTACACTTTTTGATCTATTTTAGAGTGCGCAAAAGAAGTATTGAATTTTGATTATATAAATTATTCTCAGGTATACTACTAGAATAATGAACCATAGCATAAAATATTTAATAAATTTTATTTTTGATCTCTTTGAGTATGAAGATACATATTTGGATGGAAATGGATTATAAAAGATTGAAATTTGTTGAAGATAAAAATTTGTGGGAAGGTTGTACATGTTCATACCAAAAAATGTAATGTTTAGTTACCTTGAGTATTGTTGAGGTAGATTATGTTATTATAACTCAAGATATATCCCAATTGATGTGGATAATATCTTTATTTGAGGATCTTAATGAGGATGTCAAATTATCACTACTCAGATGTGATAATCAACATTTTAAAAATCATTCACTAATTATAGTGTACAACTCATGATTCAATTTAATTAATATAAATTATAACATAATTAATGATATTAGAGAGAAATAATGTAGAAATAAAGTGTTTCTTTCAATTAAACTGTATATTGGGTACTTTTTCATGAATCCCCCATCAAATTATTCATTTTAAGAAAAAAAATATATTATTTTTTTATTTCATCTGAAATCCTTCGAAGGATATGGTATGGCCTTTCAATCCACTTTGAATTTTTAGAATGAATGAGAAGAAATATAAATTCATGGGATATGTTTTTCCTTGAGGTAAAAAACAAATTTTAGGTATTTTTTGAAATAGGGATGATGTGATCCTAATTTGGTTGTATGGGTAGGTGTATGTGAGCTAAATTAAATTTATTTCTAAAGGATTATGTTGGATCTTATAATACAAATGTTTAAGGAATAGTTTTCAATTTTTTATGATTAGTTTTTTTACGTGGATCTTTTTTTAGATCATATTCTACAAAGGGGTAGATATAAGTAAACATAATGGGAAACATGTAATTATTATTTGATGTTTTATTTATGACACAAATTTCTCATGTAGGCTTATCAGTGTTATATTATGATCATTGTTTAAGTGAGTCATGTTTTATATGTATTTCATGACCATTTTTTTCAAATCATCTAAAGGTGGGATTATTGTAATTCAATGACGATTAATGTAATTGTTGAGTTTTGGGGTTGAAGAAGGATCCCATATACTTGTTATGTTTATCAAAGGGGTGAATAATTGAATAATATAATAAGTATGTATGATTTTTTTGGGTTTTTTTCTCAATACATAAATCATTTTCCAACTCACACTAAATAATTATTATCATTTGAGATAAAGATTGTTCGGAAGTCTATAGTTCTTTATAAGAATAATAGAGTAGGTTTAGAGAAATAGATGTAATCATTCAATAATTCAAGAATCTAATGTATTAATTAAAAATATAATTGAATAAATTTAAGATATTTTAGATTAAATATGTGTTATGTAAGAGTTGTAACACCACAAGCTTCCATGGTATTCTTCTAATTGAATAATACAGTAGCGTGTGTTGTACGCAACTTCGAGTTCTAAAACACCACAACCAATCAACTAGCCATTAGGAATAGTAATATCGACTTTTTGAAATTTTATACACTTTATCTTCCAAAATGGACTTCATTATTGGATTTTTAATATCGAAATTAGGTTAGGGTGAAATTTTGGTACTTTTTTGATGACTTTCATATTTTGATGAATTGTGAAGATTACTAAATTTTAATTAAAAACAACTTTTTCAATTGAAAAAATTAATACTGATAAATTTTTATTTTGATTGATTTTAAAGTTTAATTAGATTATAATTTTACCATTTAATACAATGTTGGTCATTGGATATAATTTCACATTTAAACTGGACATAAGAAAGTGTCAATCTTTTGATAGTTATTATTTGTTAAAAACACGCTTTCTGTTTTGACTACGAGAATTAAATTTAAATTAATTTCTTTCACTTCTGTTTTTTGAATTTAAAAAAATTGATTCCATATTTAGAATCAGGATTTACAAATATGTGTAAATAGGTAACTTTTATTTTTAGACATGTTGAATAATTACTTCCGTAACTATTTTATTTACCATGGTTAAAGGGTAAATCTGGTAAATAAGGGTAACAAAATAATAATATAATAATACTAAATTACCTAAAACGTGTCCTAGCACTATTGGTTGATACATGTATGACAATTTTCATATTTGGGTCGATTTTTTAACCCCATGGAGCCACTTGTAAGTGATAATGACAATTTATATTAATTAAGTTAAAGTAAATACAAAAATGACATAAGTATATATCTGTTAGAAAAAAAAATTTACATAGGGTGATATATGCTATCATTTCGACTATAAATATTAATTTGAAATCTAAAATGATTTCCTACATAATGGTATTTTATTTATAATTTTTAGACATCGAATAATTAAAGTTATTTATGACACAATGCTGATGTAGTATTTTCCTTATTAATGAATGAATCAAATAATTTGTATTATAAATGTTATAATAAATATCATTAGAATGTTTTGATTCCATGAACAACTTTTATTGGTTAATATGACATGTTATAATTGCTTAAATGAATTTTTTTTCAATTAATAAATTTATTAAGAATTTAACCAAAAATCAATTATTAAATAGTGTCAAAATTGACATAAAGGAGTTTTTAAAACAAATATTATATTATTAATTGATATAACATTCCAAAAAATCTAAGGATCAGACAAAGGACTTATATTTTGATAGATATGTCATTATAGAACCGCATGGGGTTCACTTGGTAGTTTTTTGTATGATTATTATCCAAATAATATAAAAATACAAAAAGACATGGTAAATGTCAAACTAATTAACTAAGAGTTAAATATAAAAGATAAGGTTAATATAGTGACCCAAACCTCTCTAAAACCTATGGGTTGAGTGGTTTGAGACCCATACACACCTTATAATTTAAATAATCCAGTTTGGAGCCATTATAAACAAAATATTAAATTATTATAAAATAATATTTTACGTTTTCCCTAAAGAGCCCCCCTCCCCTTTATAAAAGGACACCACTTATAACCAATTCTTCAGCCTTTTTGGTCAGAAAACCCATGCCCAAATATCTTATGAACATCCCTCACTTCAACCTAGAGTCCTTAGTTTTATACGAAAGCTATCCTAAGGAGCCCTTTTGATCAAATCAAAAGGAAGAACCCAATAAAGAAGTAATGTTTTCACCACCATCTTTTATGTTCTATTCTTCTTCCACTTTTTCTTTCTTTGTTATTTCCATTATAAAATAAAAACTCAAGGATCCTATCTATACTATGATGTTAATATAAATATGGTACAACCATATTCAGTAATTTATCCATCATTTGAATGACATGTCACCATACGTGCGTACGTACGGCTTACCGTCTCCACGTCGTGGTGTAATTGTTATTCAAAACATTAATATTTGTATGGGTATGATAATGATGTTTAATTGTTTTAAATAATAAATATAACATGATAATGACTCTGTATATATGATATAACATCCAATTATATATTATTTTAATATGAAAAGAATGATATTATTTCTCATGTGTATGTACGGACTACCGTCCCCACGAACGTGATAAGATTCATTCCCCAACATATCCATTCAAGAATAATTTTCATTTGATGATTAAAAATAATTTTTAAATACCTAATATCATTATGGATATGAATGAGATACATCCCATACATAACAAATATGACTCACATAACAATGAATATAAATTAAAATGAATCTGTTAACACTAGAAATGATGATAATACTATGATATTATTAACAGAACAATGTTAAATGATCATATATATTATCATATTAATGTTTATGATTCTTTTATAATTTAAAAACAATTATTTCACCATTATATAGGAGTTAATCCTACCCTCAACCAAGGAAAACTACATGGTAAGGGTTAATTTCACATTCTCTTTATTATCCAAGGTTGTTTTTACGTAAGTATCTACTGGGACCTGTTTATCACCCAAATACATGTTTATTAAAAATGTATATCAAAACATTTTTACTATTTACTAGAAAATGGGTTAAAGTCATTTATACCCTTATTTGTTTTTAAACTATTATTTCCGTCGTTTTCCAAACAATGTACATTTTGACCTTTTTGACAAATTTAGGGTAAGAATGTTTTTTAACTTATACAGCGGGTGTGGTTATTTTTCCGTCATCATAACATCATCAAAGATTCCCTTACAAGAATAAGAATATTTTCAAAATAAATTTTTTATTTATAATTATGGGTATCTTAAATGATTTCAAAATAGAAAGAGGTATTTCCCTAAAAATGGTTTTCATTTCATCTATGTCAACATCATTTTATGGATCTTAAGTTTATTTGAAGTTGATTGATTATGATACAAAACTTCTATATTGTATTGAAGTTTTTGTGATATGTTTGACTGTGGATGTTCTATTTTTATACCATTCATATTTTATGATTAAGTTATTGAAATTTCGTAATCTAGTTTTAATACGAATGTTTATGATATATTTAATCCTTTTCATATGAGTAATATATTGGACTTAGTAAGTGATAGGTGGATCCCTCTATAGATCCTCGATGCATCGGTAGATCATATGAGACAACTAGACGTAGAATTGGCCGAGGCCCTTTCCCAATTTCATATGTGGTTTTTTGGCGAGGCCTTAATCAATTTTAGACGCCTTGGATGAGGCTTTGAAAAAATGTTTCAGAATGGCCGGCATTATACATTTCCTCATTATGGAAATAATATTGATGGTTCATGTGGTCATTAGACTTGTCTAATATTCATAATTATGTTTTATTATGGCATTATTTACTCAGTTCATATTCCTGCCATAAAATTATTCATGTTTATTATTAGAAAATGCATGTGGTTTCAATTATTCACCATGCTTAATATTTATGTTATCTTCTGCTGTATTTCTTACCCTTACTGAGCGTTTGAGCTTACCCCTTGCTTATGTTTCATTTTCCCAGGATATCAAGAAGTTAGTTATGAGTGACTTGCAGGCATAATCTAGGAGGCATGGATGTTCCTAATAGAATAAATTCGTGTTGTATTTATTTTCAAGTTTTCAAGATGAACTTATGTATGAATCTTTTTTCCAATAATACTAAACTATTCGGTCTTTTGAGACATGATTTATTTCTGATCATGCCAATGTTATGTAATAATGCTCCGACTCTGGGTAACTAGGGTCGGGGCGTTACAGTTGGTATCTGAGAAAGATTAGTACAAATCTTGGAAGCTAGATTTAGATAAACTATGATTATAAAGCATAGCCCTAAGATATTATTTGATGATTAGTATAAAAGAACATCCTAGAATTTTTGTAATGTAGAGATTTTGTGTATTTTCCGAGCAATACATCCCCTTCTGGATACTAGTAGATAGAGGTAGCTATGGTACAGATGTACCTAGGGGTAAATCCCAAAAACACCGTTTTGAGCTAGACTCGAATGTGAACAGGTTCACGATAACGGGTCTTGCTGCATTCTTTGTAACGACACTCCCATGTGTTATGCTTAGGATAATTCTAATTTTCATTACAAACCATTATTAAGGGTTTATGAGTATATACTTCAGCAAAGAAAACATTTTTATGATTATGGATTATATCTATAAACTATTCAATTCAAGTTAAGTGTTTTACATGTTTGGATTTATGTATTGCGATTCAAAAACAAATCTAGTGTATGCCATTGTTTAGAAATGGCGCCTAGTGGAAGAAATGGAAACTGTATCAATGCATTCACTCATTGTAGGTATTTCCCTACATTCAAGATAATTATAGTGGATCTAATGATACAACTGGTGCTGATCAGCTTATCACCATACTAGGACAACTCACTCAGGTTTTGAATAATAACCTTACCCGTATGGAGCACCCTGATCCACAGCTTTGAGGATCAATTTTAGATCTCTTCATGAGGCAATAACCACAGACATTCATTGGGAATAAAAATCCATTGTTAGCTTAGCAATGTATAAGTTCCCTAGAGAGAATATTTTTGGCTTTGGGGAGTAGTGAAAGTGAAAAAGTATTCATGGAAGGTTATCGCCACATTAGAGATTCTGATCAACGGTAGTCATTGATTCAAAACACAAAGGAAGATGATGAAGTATCAAATATGGAATGGAGGAAGTTTAACGAGCTTTTATTGGAGAAATTATTTCCTCGTGACTATCAAGAAGATATGGAAATGAAATTTCTCAGTCTGAGGTAAAAGGAGGATGAGAATGTTATAATGTATGAGGCTAACATTACAAGGTTAGCAAGGAATGATGCAGATTATATACATAACCCAAGAAGTAAGATTGATCGTTTCATTGATGTGTTAAAACCATTTCTCCATCGAGCTTTAGTATCACAATCCTTCTCGTTATACGAAGATATTGTCTTGTGTGCTATCAAGACAGAAATGGAATGCTCTATGTCATATGACATTAAATCAAATCAAGAGAAGAAGAGATTTTCTGAACACTCTGGGAAAGGAAATAAGGAAACATGTAAGAAGGGATGAGTTGAATTTACTCCCTGTGATAATTGTGGAAGGAAGCACCCTGGTTCCAATCTAAAAGGAAAAGAAGTGTGCTACAAATGTGGACAGAAAGGCCATCTAGCTGGTGATTGTATGGGGAAGAAAGAATCTTCTGATGATCAATACTACAATTACGGGGAAATGGGATATTATGCAAATGAATGTCCTAAGCGTCAAGGGAACTTACCTCAATAAAGGACAAGGGATCTAGTATAAGTTTATGCTATCACTACTGATGAGGTCGAAGCTCTGAAAGACGTTGGGGAAGGTAATTTAATGGTTTCCTCTAGCTTAGAAAATTCATTATTTGATTCTGGATCATCGCATTATTTCATATATTCTATTTTTTTAAAGAGAATTATATATTTCCAATTTTATTTAACAAGATATTTGTTAGTTAAAAATCCTAAGGGAAGTATCACCGCAATAATGTTTTGTGAATTCAATCCTATTAGAGAATATAAATGTTCTTTATCTACTGATCTCATCGTCATACCCATGATTGAATTTGATATAATCTTCATCATGGATTGGATTTTGGACCACGATGATAAGATTTATTATAAGAAGTAGGAGGTAACTATTTTGTATAATGATGATAAAGAACACCTTATATTTATAGCAGAATCGTCACCACCTCATTCTTATCAAGATCCACCCCCAGTAGCTCAACTAAATTCAATTATTGGGGAGGAAGAGAATGAAATAACTATGGGTGAGGAAATCAATGTTCAACTAGAGTTTGTACCTATTTTTAAAGAAAATGCTGACTTTTTTTCAAAGGATTTACCTGGACATCTTCCAGAATGAGAAATTGAGTTTTCCATTGACCAAATTACTGGTTCAAGGTCCATATCGAATACCCATTATAGAATAGATACTATGGAATTAGTGGATCTAAAGAAACAACTAGAGGAATTGAGTAATAAAGGATTTATTCTCCCTAGTGTTTTTCTATGGGGATCCCCTGCACTTTTTGTTAAGAATAAATATGGACCTATTAGGTTATGTATCGACTTTAGGGAGATCAATACTATAACAATAAAGAACAAGTATCCACTACCTCACATTGATGATTTATCTGACCAACTACATGGAGCTCAATACTTTTCAATGATTGACCTTCGACCTGGATACCATCAGTTGTGTGTGAAGAAGGAAGTCATTCCGAAGACAGCATTTCAAATCAGGTACGGGCATTATGAGTTTATAGTAATGCCTTTTGGATTGACTAATGCACCCTCTGTATTCATGGATCTAATGAACCAATTTTTAAAGGAATATCTCGATTATTTTGTTTTGGTGTTTATTGACGATATCTTGGTATACTCCAAAAGCTACGAAGATCATGAAAATCACTTGCACATTATCCTGAAGACTCTTAGAAGACCTGAATCATATGGGAAGTTTAGAAAGTGTGAATTCTGGATTCAAGTGATTTATTTTCTTGTACATATTATCTCTAAAGTTGGAATTTCTATTAATCCTTCTATGACAATGGCAATCCAAGAATGGACAACATCGATGAGTATAAATGAGGTATGCCGTTTTATTGGTTTAGTAGGTTATTATCGGCATTTTATCCAGAAATGTGCCCGATTGGCTAACCCATTAACAATCCTCACACATAAAAGGGTTAAATTTATTTGTAAAAAAGCGTGTGAAGAATGTTTTCAATAACTTAAGAGAAGATTAGTCAATGCTCCTATATTGACTATACCATCGGGGAATGATGGGTTTTTTATTTATAGTGATGCTTCAAAGAAAGGACATGGTTGTTTCCTTATGTAGAATGATAGAAATATTGCATATGCATCACAATAGATCAAAATTCATGAGCAAAACTATATTACTCATGATCTTGAGTTAGCTACTGTAATATTTTCATTGAAGATATGGAGACATTATCTCTATGGTGAAAAATGTGATATATATACCGATCAAAAGAGTTTTAAGTGTATTTTCTCATAGAAATAACTAAACACGAGGCAAAGGAGATGGCTTGAACTACTCATGGATTATGATTGCATGATACACTACCACCATGGGATAGAAAATAAGGTGGCAGAATCATTGAGCAGAATGGATCTTGGAGTTTGGAAAAAAATGAGAGTTGAAAGGGATCCAATTTTCATGGATCTAGTAATTTTGGATATGGGAATAACCATGGAAGGTCAAACATTGATAATTTTTCAAATGTTTTCCAAACCATATTTACTAGAAAGGATAAAGAGTTCTCAGACTGATGAAAAGGAGTTTCAAAAGAAGATTAAAGATGTTAATGATGGGAGATTGAGTGACATTGTGTATGAAGATGAAATTTTGAAATTTGGGAAGAGACTTTGTGTTCCTGATATACCTGATCTAAAAAGGTAATTGTTGGACGATGCTCATACTTCCAATTTATCTATACACCCTGGGAGCACCAAAATGTATAGAGATTTGAAGGAACATTCTTGGAGGGACAACATGAAGAGGTAGATTGCTGATTTTGTGTCCAGATGTATGGTTTGTCAACAAGTGAAAGCTGGAAGGCAACGGCCTGGAGGAGTCATGCAACCTCTTCCCATACCTGAGTGGAAATGGGATAATATCACGATGGACTTTTTCATTAGACTACCAAAGACTCCTAGAAGGAATGATGCAATATTGGGTCATTGTTGATCGTCTTACAAAGTCAGCACATTTTCTTTCTATAAGGGAAGATTTACCACTTGAATGTTTAGCAAGACTATATATTAATGATGTTGTGAGACTTCATGGAGTACCCCTATCGATTTTTTTATCGTGATCCATGTTTTACTTCAAGATTATAGAAAAGTATATAGAAATACCTGGATACTAAACTTAGTTTGAGCACTGCCTACCACCCCCAAACTGATGGAAAATTAGAACGGACTATTCAAACCATAGAAGACATGTTGATATCTCGTTCACTTGACTTTCAGGGTATGTGGGATCAATATTTACCTCTGGGGGAATTTTCATATAACAATATCTTCCATTCAAGTATTCAGATGGAACCATATGGAGCATTATACAGAAAGAGATGTCACACACCAACATGTTTGGATGATGTTGGTGAAAGAAAACTTGTAGGCCCAGAACTTGTTGAGAAAATAATGGAAAAGGTGAACGTAATCCAAACCCACATCAAAGAAGCTCAAAGTAGGCAGAAGATCTATGCTGATAACCGAAGGAAGGATTTCGAATTTCAGGTAGGAGATCATGTTTTCTTGAAGTTATCTCCCAGGAATGGTGTTATACATTTCGGTAAGAAGGGTAAATTGAGTCCAAGGTACATAGAAAATTTCGAAATTCTAGAATGAATTGGGACTATAGCTTACCGTTTGGAAATGCATCCAAGTCTCTCCAAAGTTCATGATGTGTTCCACATATCACTGTTGAGAAAATGCATGCCTGACCCAATGCATGTACTCACCTATAAGGAAGTAGAACTGGAACCTGATCTATCTTATTGCGAATAGCCCATCAGGATTCTTGATACCAGTGAAAAAGAGTTGAGAAACCGGACGACTCGTCTGGTAAAATTTCTATGGATAAACCATAAGATGGAAGTGGCAACGTCGGAACCCGAGGAACTTATGATGCAAAACCACCCAAGTTTTTTTATGCGTTAGTATTCTAGAAATTTCAAGGTAGAAATTATTTGAAGGAGGGGATAATGTAACACCCCAAGCTTCTATGGTATGCTTCTTTTTTAATAATACAGTATCATGTGTTGTACGCAATTTCGAGTTCTAAAACACCACAACCAATCAACTAGCCATTATGAATAGTAATAACCACTTTTTGAAATTTTTTAAATTTATCATTAAAAATGGAATTCATTTTTGGATTCGTAAAATTGGAATTATCTTAGGGTTATATTTTGGTACTTTTCTGATAACTTTCATATTTTGATGAATAGTGAAAAATAATAAATTTTAATTAAAAACAACTTTTTTTATCGAAATAATTAACTGTAATAAATTATGAATTTGAGTGATTTTGATGTATAATTAGATTATATTTTTAACATTTAATCCAATGTTGTTCATTGGACATAATTTGGAATTTAAAATGGACATAAGAAAGTGTCAATCTTTTGATAGTTATTATTTGTAAATAACACACTTTTTGTTTTGACAACTGGAATTAATTTTAAATTAATTTCTGCCACTTCTGTGTTTCAAATTTAGAAAAATAGATTCCATATTTTTTAATCATGATTCCAAATTGTTTAATTAGGTAACTTTTATTTTTAGACATTTTGAATTTTTACTTCGGTAAATATTTTATTTACCATGGTTAAAGGGTAAATCTATTAAATAAGGGTAAAAAATAATATTTTAATAATACTAAGCTATCCTAAAATGTATCATAACCCATTTTGATGATACATGTCCAGCCATGGGAATCATTGGGTCGATTTTGGGACCCCATGGAGCCACTTGTAAGTGATAATGACACTTTATATTAATTAAGTCAAAGTAAATACAAAAATGACATAGTCATATATCTTTTATAAAAACAATTTTTCCATAGGGTTATATATGTTATACTTTCGACTATAAATATTAATTATAAAGCTAAAACTATTTCCTACATAAAGGTATTTTATTTATAATTTTTAGACATTGAATAATTAAATTTATTTATGACACAATGATGATGCAGTATTTTCATTATTAATGAATGAATCAAATAATTGGTATTATAAATGTTACAATAAATATACATTGAATGTTTTGATGCAATACATGAACTTTATTAGTTAATATGACATTTTAGGATAGATTAAATGAATTTTTTTCGAATTAATAGATTTAATATGACTTTAAAAAAATCAATTATTAAATAGTGTCAAAATTGACATAAATGGGTTTTTTTAAAAAATATTATATTAATAATTGATATAATATTCCTAAAAATCTAAAGATCGATTAAAGGACCTATATGATGATAGGTATGTCATTACTGAAACACTTGTGGTTATTTTGGTAGTTTATAGTAAGTTTATTAACCAAATAATATAAAATTACAGTGAGACATGGTAAATGTCAAACTAATTAACTAAGAGTTAAATCTAAAAGATAAGGTTAATATAGTGACCCAAACCTATCTAGAACCTATTGGTTTAGTGGTTTTCGACCCATCCCCACCTTATACTTTAAATAATCTAGTTTTTTTCCAATATAAATGAAATATGAATTTATTATAAAATAATACATTAAGTTTTTCATAAAGAGCCCCTCCTCCCCCTTATAAAAGGAAACCACTTCTAACCAATTATTTATACATTAAAAGACTTTTGGTTTGGTTAAACCCTACCCAAATATCCTCTAAACGTCATTCAATTAAACCTATAGGCCTTATTTTGATCAGTAATCAAACCTATTTATCCCTCTTTATCAAATAAAAAGGAAGAACCCGAAAAAGATGTAATGTTTTCACCACCCTCTTTCAACTTCCTTCCTTCTTCCACTTCTTCTTTCATTTTTATTTCCATTATAAAATAATAACTCAAGAATATTGTATATAATGTGATGTTATTATAAATATGGTAAAACCATATTCATTATTCTATCCATATTTTTATGGACATGTCACCATACATGCGTACGTACGGCTTACCATCTCCACGTCGTGGTGTAATTGTTATTCAAAATATTATTATTTGGATGGGTATGATAATGATGTGTAATTTATGTAAATAATAAATATAACATGATAATTATTCTTTATATATTATATACAATCCAATTATATATTATTTTAGTATCAAAAGAATGATATTTTCACTGGTGCATACATACGGACTACCGTCTCCACGAACGCGATGAGATTCATTCCCCATCATATCCATTCAAGAATAATTTTCATTTGATGATTAAAAATAATGTTTAAAGACTTGATTTAATTTTGGACATGAATAAGATACATCCTATACATAACAAATATGACTCACATAACAATGAATATAAATGAAAACGAATCAGTTAACACCCGAAACAACGATAATACTAATATATTATTAACAGAACAATGTTAAAAAATCATATATGATATCATATTAATTTATATGATTCTTTTATAATTTAATAAAAATTATTTCTCCATTATACAGGAGGTTAACCTACCCTCAACCAAGGAAAACTAAAGGTAAGGGTTAATTTCACAATCTTTTTATCCGAGGAAGTTTTTACATAAATATCTACTAGGACCTCTTTATCATCCACATCCATGTTTCTTAAAAATGTATTTCAAAACATTTTTACTATTTACTAGACAATGGGTTAAAGTAATTTATACCCTTATGTCTTTTGAAAATAATATTTTTGTCTTTTTCCAAATAAGTTACTTTTTTACCTTTTCGAGAAATTTAAGGTAAGAAGGTTTTTTTAACTTATACGACGGGTGACGTTATTTTCCGCCGTTATAAAATCATCAAATATTCCCTTACAAGATTATAAGAATATTTTTTAAATAAAAGTTTTCTTTATAACTATGAGTCTCTTAAATTATTTCAAAATAGAAATAGGTATTTCTTCAAAAAGGGTTTTGATTTCATCTATGTCAACATTCATTTATGGATCTTATGTTTATTTGATGTTGATTTATTATGACACAAAACTTCAATATTGTATTGAAGTTTTTGTGATATGTTTGACTGTGGAAGTGATATTTTTATACCATTCATGGTTTATGGTTAAGGTATTGAAAAATTGTATTCTAGTTTTAATACGAATGTTTATGATATGTTTAAACATTTTCATATGAGGAATATATTGGACATAGTAAGTGACGGGTGGAGCCCTCTATAGACCCTCTATGCATCGATAGGTCTCATGAGACAACTGGACGTGGAATTGGTTGAGGCCCTTTCCCAATTTGAAATGTATTTTTGGCCAAGTCCTTAATCATTTTTAGACGTCTTGGCTGAGGCCTTGACAAAATGTTTCAGGATGTCCGACATTATATATTTCCTCATTATGAAAATAATACTGATGGTTCATGTGGTAATTCGACTAGTAGAATAAAAATTACTGTGTTTTATTATGGAATTATATACTCATTTCATATACCTACCATACAAGTATTCATGGTTATTATTGGTAAATTAATGTGGTTTCAATTATTCACCATTCTTAATATTTATGTTATATTCCGCTCTATTTATTACCCTTACTGAGCATTTGAGCTCACCCCTTTCATATGATTCATTTTTCCAGGATATGAAGATGTTAGTTATGTGTAACTTTCAGGCATAATCTAGGAGGCATGGATGTTCTTAACAGGATAAATTAGTGTTGTATTTGTTTTCATGTTTTAAAGATGAACTTTTGTATGAATCATGTTTCCAATAACACTAAAAAAATCTGTCTTTCGAGACATGATTCCCTTGTGATTATGCCAATGTTATGTAATAATGAACCGACTCTGGGTAACTAGGTTCTGGGCGTTACAAGAGTAAAATCTTTTAATGTAATTTTAAATTCCATTGTATCCTAAAGTATTATGTCGTGATTACATTTAAATGTAACATTGTCATCATCTTATCTTAATACAAAGTAATCATTGTAAATTTTTATCTTAATGTGAGTAAAGTATTCCTATAAATCATATGTTATAGGGAGTAATGTTGTAATTAATTATTTCATGTGAAAACTAACTATCAAAAATAGATAGTATATAATGAAAACTATGGTGATGCATCATATAAGAGGATTTCAATCCAAAACCATAATCATATCTTAATATGATACATCTCTATAAGAATAATCTTGTGTGATATATATATATTTTACTCGAATAAGGATTTCATTCTTCTTGTAAAAAGACATAAGAGTTTAACACAATATATGTAAGAGTAACCATGTATGTGTTGTTCTATATTGACTTGACTGTGATATGTTTTTTATTTCTTTAGGTGAAGGAAGAGATGCTCATAATTTAGTAGATAATATTATTCAACATTGTAAAAGGTAATTTTCTAAATAGCTAGAGAATAATTTTTATTATTTTATAATTGGATGTAACCCACTAATATTAATATAAAATGTATCACTTCATTAATGTTGATGTGTTACACTAGGTGATTCAAGGGAATATCAAACATTAATTATAATGCATCCCAATTATATCCATTGGTGTAATGTAGGTTTATATAGATTCAACAGATTTAAAATAATGGTGAACATCTGAATTGGGATGTATCTCTTAATTTTTATGATATACAATTTTCGCTGTGTTAAGAAATATAGTGATTATGAGGGTGAGTCATAGGGGGAACATGACGAGGAACAGAATGAAATGGAATATGATGATGAATAAAAAAATAAAAAAAATTACAATAGAAACTTGGTTGATTTATTTACATAGTGGGTAATCTCCTATTTTTTATATTTTGGTTCTATATCTTATTTTGTACCAGATTAAGTAACAAAATATTAGAGATAGATTCTGTATTATATGTCAAATAATAATTCATATGTTTTTTAATACACATGGTTATAGTAGTGGAATTTTTGTGATTTTTTATTAGATCATATAAAACATATAGCTATTCATTTTTAGTTGTAACCCTAGTAAAAGTACCTTTTTACTATTGTGTTATTGTCTTTATATGTGTCATATAAATATATTAAATAAATTTAATAGGATAAAATGATTTTTTTGAATAAAATTTAAAATGTTAGTGGATTCAATGACCTCCCCCCTCTAAGTGGATTCTCATTGAACTTGTGGGTACAATTCGTTCGACTGACTCTAAGATGGGGAATACATTTCAATTTTTTCATAATTTTTCAAATGAATTATTTTTTTAATTCAATGATAAGTTTTTCATTTTCTTCAAAAACATTGAGAAACAACATTCTAATTATAGGTCAATCTAAAATATTGGGCATGACGTGTAGAATGGTTTATAATGATTCCTTGTGGTATCCTATTATTGGTTTTCTCAAATAGTATATACACTCTATCATGTGTATATATACATGGTTATATATAATATAGGTAAAATTACTGGTTATACATCAAATGGTGGTGTTTTCTATATGTTTCTTATAATCTATTGATCACATGAGAATTTCACGGTGATCTTTCGTCATGTAGGGATGGTTTGTTTGAAAATATTTGAAATATTTATCCATTTTTGGGACATATAAGATCCATATATTTATTTTTCCATTCCTTTAATTTATTCGTTATGTTACATGACTTGTATGACTCATTTTTATTTTTTTATTGAATTAGTTGTAGGGTTTATGTTGATTTTGATCTATTATTCCTTGTTTGGTAAAAATATTGTTATAAAACTAATTATTATATTTTCATGTACATCCAATGTAAAAATACTTCATAAAAAATAATTAGTTATAGTACATTATTATTTTTTTATTGGTTTGAGAAGTCGAAGCCATTCTCAATTTTTATATTTGATGCCTATTGAAATTGTCTCCATCCCATTGTGTTCGACATTTCCTCTTAATCACTGTATAAAGATTATATGAATAACATAGTAGTGGACTAATAAATTTCATTGTAGTGGTAGTCATTTTCAATGAAAACATGGAATTTTTTTATTATACTAGAATGTGACCAAATATCCATTTAGAATGGGAGCGAACTTGTAGGTCAGCATAATTTTTCCTCCCTCTCCCAATTGGTCTTTTAAGACTATATCAGTTGAGGATATGATCTATGAATGTGAATTATGTAGTTTTTAGTGGTTATGTGGTTGGATTATATTTTTTAGGGATAATGTTACTGGTTTGTAAGAGTTAGTTGTTTCTAGACCATTTTTAATTTTATGTTCTGATGTGTGTTTTGTATATAAAAAATATATTTTTTAGTTATACAGTAGTATTTTTATCAGTGAGACTTTCCCCGAGCTGGGATGGATTCTTGATTTGTCTAGTATAGACTAATTCATCGGTATATTTTCTCAATATTGTTCTTTTAATTGTATGAAAGCACACTTATAATATATGTTAATACATGACCCTACTTCTACATAGTTTTTAGATATTAATGATTCCACTGGGGGTGGTATTTGGGGGACTCTTCCCATGACCTCAAGTTACTCTTTGAAGTATGGATTTAGACATTTTATTTTTATACCTATGATTTGTAGTATGTTCTTTTATATTATCTTCCATTGGAGTTGATTAATTTTACTAGTTAATTTATTCTTTCATTTTTATTTTACAAGAAATTTTAACATTATACATTGGTTTCATATTTTTTTATCAAGAAAATTATATTTCCATAAATTATGAAATTTAAATAATTACATTACTCATCAATTATTTAATATATAATTTTTTCAACTATAAGTGACTATTCTTGTAACACCCCGAGATTTTATGAAAAAAATTCTTTTAATTTCGTTAATGTCTTGTGTTGTACGCTACACCAAAAGGAGCTTGCACAACACGTATCCTTGACTTGCCTTTCATTACATGCAATCGTGACCTTCCTTGATAGCGTGTGTATTACGCAATAACGAGTTTCACTAAACAACGATATGCTATTAAAATATTATTAAAACTAGCCTTTATGAATAGTAATAACCACTTTTTTAAATTTTGTAAATTTTATTTTTTAAAATGGACTTCATTTTTGGATTCGGAATATCGAAATTATCTTAGGGTGAAATTTTGGTAATTTTCGGATAACTTTCATATTTTGATGAATAGTGGAAATTACTAAATTTTAATTAAAAACAAATTTTTCAATCGAAATAATTAACAGTAATAAATTATTAATTTTAGTGGTTTTAAAGTATATTTAGAATATATTTTTACAATTTAATACAATTTTGGTCATTAGATGTAATTTCACATTTAAACCAGTTATAAACAAGTATCAATATTTTGATAGTTATTATCTCTTAAAAACACGCCTTTTGTTTTGACGATGGGAATTAATTTTTAAATTAATTAATGCAACTGATATGTTTTGAATTTTGTAAAATATAAATCATTTTTGAGTTCATAATATCAAATATAGCTTAGGCCTAATTTTTGGTATTTTTATGAAAATATCAATTTTTGATGAATAGTGAAACCACTAAGTGGTAGTTAAAAAAACTGAATTGTTCATAAAACTTAATTTTACCGCTTCTGTGAGTGGAATTTCAAAAATCCGAGAGACACGGTTGATGTCAGTAAGTAAAATGTGGTTCAATGAGATGAAAATAATTTTTTGGTGAATAGTAACTTTTTACTTTTTTTTACCACGGTTAAAAGTAAATAGGGTAATTAAGGGTAGAAATGATATTATTATTACCCTAACACATGTCCTAATTCTATTGGACAAGTTTAATTTGACCAAAAACTAACTTAAGAATAAAATATGATCATTTAGGCTCACTTGGATTAGATTAGGACATTTATTATTAATTTATTTAAAGAAGGGTTAAAAGAGTTAAAATCAAAGTTTGTTTACTAAAACATTTTTAATATGGGGTTATAAATAAGATAAATTCGAATATAAATATTCATTTGAAAGCTAAAAATATTTCCTACATAATGGTATTTTATTTGTAATTTTTAGACATTAAATAATTTAATTTATTTATGACACAACGATGATGCAGTAATTATCTTATTAATAAAATATTGACATAATTGATGTTATAAATACCCAAATAAATATAATTTCAGACTTTTTATGAATTACAATAATTTTCTAGGTCAATATGACATGTTAGTATTTATTTAATTAACTACGTTAGAACTTATAATTCTGTTATGATTTTCACAAAAATCAATTACTAAATAGTGTCAAAATTGACATAAAATTGTTTTTAAAACAAATATTATATTATTAATTGTTATTTTATTCCTAAAAATCTAAGGTTCGGCCAAATGACATAGATAAGGTTATATATATTAATAATAAACAACTTGGGGTTCTTTTGGCTTCTTATAGTAAGTTTATTAACATTATATTGTAAGAACACAAGAAGACACGGTAAAAGTAAAATTATTTAACTTAATGTTAAATCTAAATGATAAGGTTAAAATAGGAACCTAAACTTGTCTAAATTCTATTGGATGAGAGGATTTCGACCCATCCCCACCTTAGCCTCGAAATAAATCAATTTTGAGCTATTTAAAACCAAACCTGACTTTATAATAAAATAATATTTTTAGTTATTCCAAAGGTGCCCCTCTCCTCCCTTATAAAAGGGCACCTCCTCCCTCTCTTCCTCACACCACTTTGAGCCTTAATTCTCGGCCAAACCCTGCAAAATTATCTTCTCCACTTCCCTAGAAACATCCTAGAGGTTCTGGTCTTCCTCAAAGACCAATTTTAGTGCCCTAAAAGGATATCTCAAAGAGGCGCTTCAAAGAAGAGGTAATTTCTGTTACCGATTCTTTCAACTTTATTTCTTCTTCCACTTCTTATTCTTAGGTTGTTTCATTATGAAGTAATAAAATCAGTATCACTCATTTACTGATATGTTATTATAAGTATGAAATAACCCTATTTCACCATCTATCCATCCTACGGAAAATGAAATCACCGCGCGTGCGTACATACGGAATACCGTCTCCACGCCGTGGTGTAATCTGTTTTTCCACCAACACCTTACATGGATGAGTATTATGGTGTAAAGAATAACTATACATAGTTTTTATAACATCATAATTATTCTGATATATTGTATCATCCACTCCAATTCAATTCAATAATTATGGAAACGATGTCATCGCTCGTGCGTACGTACGGACTACCGTCTCCACGACGCGATGAGATTCATTCTCCATGTTAACCATTTAAGAAGGATTATAAAGAATATATAAGCAATAATAATGAAATATATGACATTATAAAGCTACTGTATTTATGTGTATATATATTTATTTCATCTACTTAATTCCACTCAATTCAATAAGGAAACGAAAATAGCGTTCATGCGTACGTACGACCTACCATCTCCATGAACGGTGTATTTCTTTCCATTTATCGATCCATTATATATATGTATATTCTGAATATATATTATATATAAATCATGTTTTATATTCTATAATTAATTAATAATGATCTATGTAATCATATGAATAATTACAAGTTAAAACACGAACAACAAATGAGGCGATTTTACCCAAAACCCTACTTTAACATAAATTTACAAATGAACGGGTAATATAAAGTCATAAGTGAACCATATATGATATAATAACAATGAATATGATTCTGTAATAAGTCAATGACATTATTTAAATCATTATACAGGAGGTTCGGACACTTATGAAGCAAATCGGACCTATGATAAGGGAAAATATCACAATCTCATTTTTATCCGAGATTGTTTATACTTTGGTATTTACTGGGGTGTATTTTATCATCCACATCCATGTTTATTCAATATGTAATATTAACATCATTCTACAATAGTTTATATCAAATTTTACCCTTCGATGAGTTTTTAGTAAAAGATACGAAAGGAATCTTTTGTCGTTTTTCGGACGAGGTACGTTTTTGACTTTTCGGACAAAAGTACGAGAACAATGTTTTTTTAACTTATACGACAAGAATGGATTTTTAAAACATTATTTCCAAGTAGCTTCCTTTACAAGTTTTCAAGTTTATTTTTAATCTACTTCATTTTGTTTAAAATTGTATGACATGTTAAGAAAGGAAAAGTATTTTTGAAGTAGAAAGGATATTTTCCTCAAGAATGAAGTTCAAGTGTTTTATCAAAATTATTTTCCATCTAAGATAATAAAGGGTTCTGTTTTTTCCCTATTATTACATTGATTTGATTATGTTGTGATGGAATTATTTTTATGAATTCCTTTATCGTATATGAATTGTTTTATGATGTCATGATGTTTAAGATTCCCATTTTTATTACATGGGTTATGCAATGATGTATGGTTTATGATTTTGTGTCACACATAAGAATGGTATCATTATGAGATGGGTGGGACATATATCTCCCTCCAATGCATTGGGTAAAGATTTTATATCTCATGAGATAGACATGGCTGGAACGGTAGGTTATACCGGTTTAGTGAAACAGGACTGAAACGAGGGTGACTCGATTCAGAAATGGACTTTGTCCACTAAGATTGTCTTGGCAATGAGTCTTGACTAATAAGATATGATTATCTATGATTATGTGTGTATTCTACAAAGTTTAATGTTTTAAGTTATGATTATTGTGATTACATTTCACTGCCATGAGTTATCCTAGGTTATGAAATTATGATCTCTTTTACAGGTTAAGATTTCTAAAAGTTATGTTCTTATGTATATGATGTGATTGATATTTCTTTTGGTTACCCTTACTGATAATTTGAGCTCACCCTTTTATGTTTTATTTTCCCCAGGATATAAATAATGGTTTTAGGTATAAAAAAAGGAAGATCTTTATGGGAGTTGTTGAAGATCTTTCACCAGGATTAGAAGATTATATTCCGAGTTTCCAAAGACACTAAACAATTACGATCCTTCTGTGTGTGTTTTTGTTATGTACTAATTATTCCGCAAATGTAATGTAATGTCAATGTACTTCAAGCTTCGGGTCTCTACAGTTGGTATCAGAGGAAAGGTTTAGTCATCCTTTGGAAACTAGGATGCGAAAACGTTAGTGAGATCCCTAGAGATATTTCTAAGGTATGTCTAGGGATGTCCCTAAGGTTAAGTATACATATAGGTTATAGTACTAGAATTACGCTAACGATCATATAATTAAACCTAAGATGTTAGATATTGAAGGTACTTCCCCTTTATTATGTTGTTTTCCCTAGCATGATTTTTTCCTCTCACACTATTCTTTTTGGGTTTTAGAAAATGGCTGGAAACAAGATGATTAACAATAATGGAGGATATGATGGACAATGGAATGATATTCTTCATGAGCAACCAAATGAAATGGGATTTGGAAGTCCAAACATCATTATTATGCCGAATCAGAAATCTCATAATATGATCAATAAAGTAAAATTTGGTAAGTTTCCTGACTCGGCTAATAAGAGAAAGATGGAGTTTCATGATGATCATAGAGGAAAGAAAGTTCAATTTCCCCTATGTAAATCATGTGGGAAGAGGCATCAAGTAGAATGTTTCAAAGGAACTGGAAGATGCTATGGGTGTGGAAAAGAAGGACACAAAGCCAGTAAGTTTAAAGGAAAAGGTTCAGTTAACACTAGGGATGAGGATAATGGTATTTCTACGACATCAACAATGGTTAAATGTTTTAAATGTGGAATGTACGGGCATTATGAAAACCAATTCCCTGAGGGAAAGTGTCAGGAAGAGAATCAGTAGGGCCATATGGGTAGTATTTATGTGGATGATGATGAAGAGACTACAAATGATATGTGAGATGAAAGAATTGATGAAGCTCGGTCAATGGTTTAAGAATGTAGTGGAATGATGACATGTTTATCATGTGTAATGTTGTATAAGTAATCTCATGGTACTATGGAATAAAGAGACATCTAAGGATTGTTACACTGTTGTCCTTCCTTGAGTTTTGAAAGTGTATGACTAATGGTACTAGTATCCATGAAAGGTTATTCAGATATTTTTGGAATGTAGATGATATGTGCATAATGAAGGGATAAGACGATAATGAGAAGTTTGATTGTATTCATGAGCTCATGATTGATATAAGGACTAAGTGATATCATGGTTTGAGTATATAGAATTTTGAGGATTTTGGTATTGGAAAGAGTTAACTTTGAACAACATTCATGTTTTCAATAAGGTTCAATGGGTATTCATTCTTCAAGAGAATACATGATTAAGGTATTCACATGTTTGTAATTTGACCAACAAGATATATCTTATGATAAATGAGGGATAAATGATGGCATTAACGTGATCATTTTCTTTATACTATGAGCTTGGACCGAAGTATTTTAGATAAGCCTGAAGATTGGAATGGATTATGTTGGACATAAGTTATTATTGTTTAAGGATAAAACTTTTTTGATATTGTTGATGGGATGTTATAGTAATATAGCTTTAGAAAAAGGACAACCTGTAGGACGGGCGACATCCCATCGCGTCAGACAAGGATGTGGGAATCGAACCCACAACCGAAGTGCGACTGGCCTTTATCGCCTACCACTGGCCTACAGGAAGTCCCTGTTTAGTAGAAACTAGTTTTATTTTATTAAGCGGTATGATATATGAAGTATAAGTTCATTTTTGGAACCATATACGATTAACCATAAGATGGACTTATAACTTTTTCTAACCTTTTGTTTGGAAGAGATGGAATGACCCATCATTCTATCACATGATCTGCTAACACATCACGAATGACAAATTCAACTTTATTTCATTAAGAGATGAAGCGGAAATGGTCCAAAGAACGATAAACGGTGAGACTATACCAAAATCACGAAAGTATTTCTTCTAATTCCAATTTCATCAACTTTAGGGAAATGATATTGAAATCCAAAAATATTGTCTTAGTGCTCTTATATCTGATGAATCAAATGGTACCTTAGATCATCACAAATTTATGGCTTTGTGATTGCTAGCTTTACCATAGCCATGTTCTCTACCACTCTCCATCAGAACATGATGGTTAGATTTCTCTTCCATATCCATATTTTCACCTATGTGGAAACCTAGTGATTAGTTTATTTGGGTAACTGTTACGTTTCATACATTTGTTTTTAAAGATTGGTTTTGGTATTCCTTTTTACGATGTGGGTTTCGATTAAAGAAACTTTCGTATAGTAAACCATTTATTACCCCGACGAATTTCGAGGGCGAAATTCATTTTAAGGGGGTAGAATGTAACACCCCGAGATTTTATGAAAAATATTCTTTTAATTTCATTAATGTCTTGTGTTGTACGCTACACCAAAAGGAGCTTGCACAACACGTATCCTTGACTTGCCTTTCATTACACGCAATCGCGACCTTCCTTGATAGCGTGTGTAGTACGCAATACCGAGTTTCACTAAACAACGATATGCTATTAAAATATTATTAAAACTAGCCATTATGAATAGTAATAACCACTTTTTGAAATTTTTTAAATTTTATTTTTCAAAATGGACTTCATTTTTGGATTCGGAATATCGAAATTAGCTTAGGGTGAAATTTTGGTAATTTTCGGATAACTTTCATATTTTGATGAATAGTGGATATTACTAAATTTTAATTAAAAACAACTTTTTCAATCGAAATAATTAATAGTGATAAATTATTAATTTTAGTGGTTTTAAATTATATTTAGAATATATTTTTACAATTTAATACAATGTTGGTCATTGGATGTAATTTCACAATTAAACTAGTTATAAACAAGTGTCAATATTTTGATAGTTATTATCTCTTAAAAACATGCCTTTTGTTTTGACGACGGGAATTAATTTTTAAATTAATTAATGCAACTGATATGTTTTGAATTTGGTAAAATATAAATCATTTTTGAGTTCATAATATCAAATATAGATAAGGCCTAATGTTTGGTATTTTTCTGAAAACATTCAATTTTTGATGAATAGTGAAACCACTAAGTGGTAGTTAAAAAAACTGAATTGTTCATAAAACTTAATTTTACCGCTTCTGTGAGTGGAATTTCAAAACTCCGAGAGACACGGTTGATTTCAGTAAGTAAAATGTGGTTCAATGAGATGAAAATAATTTTTTGGTGAATAGTAACTTTTTACTTTTTTTTACCACGGTTAAAAGTAAATAGGGTAATTAAGGGTAAAAATGATATTATTATTACCCTAACACATGTCCTAATTCTATTGGACAAGTGTAATTCGACCGAAAACAAACTTAGGAATAAAATATGACCATTTAGGCCCACTTGGATTAGATTAGGACATTTATTATTAATTTATTTAAAGAAGGGTTAATAGAGTTAAAATCAAAGCTTGTTTACTAAAACATTTTTAATATGGGGTTATAAATATGATAAATTCGACTATAAATATTCATCTGAAAGCTAAAAGTATTTCCTACATAATGGTAGTTTATTTGTAATTTTTATACATTAAATAATTTATTTTATTTACGACACAACGATTATGCAGTAATTATCTTATTAATAAAATATTGGCATAATTGATGTTATAAATACCCAAATAAATATAATTTGAGACTTTTTATGAATTTAACTAATTTTATAGGTTAATATGACATGTTATTATTTATATAATAAACTTTTTTTCGAACTTATAATTCTTTTATGATTTTCACAAAAATCAATTACTAAATAGTGTCAAAATTGACATAAAATAGTTTTTAAAACAAATATTATATTATTAATTGTTATTTAATTCCTAAAAATATAAGGTTCGGCCAAATGACTTAGATAAGGTTATATATATTAATAATAAACAGCTTGGGGCTCGTTTGGCTTCTTATAGTATGTTTATTAACCTTATAGTGTAAGAACACAAGAAGACACGGTAAAAGTAAAATTATTTAACTTAATGTTAAATCTAAATGATAAGGTTAAACTAGGAACATAAACTTGTATAAATTCTATTGGATGGGAGGATTTAGACCCATACCCACCTTAGCCTCTAAATAAATCAATTTGGAGCTATTTAAAACCGAACTTGACTTTATAATAAAATAATATTTTTAGTTATTCCAAAGGTTCCCCTCTCCTCCCTTATAAAAGGGCACCTCCTCCCTCTCTTCCTCACCCCACTTTGAGCCTTCAAGATCGGCCAACCCCTGAAAAATTTCTTCTCCACTTCCCTAGAAACATCCTATAGGTTCTGGTCTTCCTCAAAGAAAAAGTTTAGTGCCCTAAAAGGAGATCTCAAAGAGGCGCTTCAAAGAAGAGGTAATTTCCATTACCGATTCTTTCAACTTTAATTCTTCTTCCACTTCTTCTTATTAGGTTGTTTCATTATGAAGTAATAAAATCAATATCACTCATATAATTATATGTTATTATAAGTATTAAACAACCCTATTTCACCATCTATCCATCCTACGGAAAACGAAATCGCCGCGCGTGCATACGTACAGAATACCGTCTCCACGCCGTGGTGTAATCTGTTTTTCCACCAACACCTTACATGGATGGGTATTATGGTGTAAAGAATAACTATAAATAGTTATTATAACATCATAATGATTCTGATATATTGTATCATCCACTCCAATTCAATTCAATAATTATGGAAACGATATCATCGCTCGTGCGTACGTACGGACTACCGTCTCAACGACGCGATGAGATTCATTCTCCATGTTAACCATTTAAGAATGATTATAAAGTATATATAAGAAATAATAATGAAATATATGACATTATAAAGCTACTGGATTTATGTGTATATATATGTATGTCATCTACTTAATTCCACTCAATTCAATAAGGAAACGAAAACAGCGTTCATGCGTACGTACGGTCTACCGTCTCCATGAACGGTGTATTTCTTTCCATTTATCGATCCATTATATATATGTATATTCTGAATATATATTATATATAAATCATGTTTTATATTATATAATTAAGTAATAATGATCTATGTAATCATATGAATAATTACAAGTTAAAACACGAACGACACATGAGACGATTTTACCCAAAACGCTACTTTAACACGAATTTACAAAAGAACGGGTAATATAAAGTAATAAGTGAACCATATATGATATAATAACAATGAATATGATTATGTAATAAGTCAATGAGATTATGTAAATCATTATACAGGAGGTTCAGACACTTACGAAGCAAATCAGACCTAAGGTAAGGGAAAATATTACAATCTCATTTTTATCCGCGATTGTTTATACTTTGGTATTTACTGGGGTGTATTTTATCATCCACATCCATGTTTCTTCAATATGTAATATTTACATCATTCTACAATAGTTTATATCAAATTTTACCTTTCGATTTGTATTTAGAAAAATATATGAAAGGAATCTTTTGTTGTTTTTCGGACGAGGTACTTTTTTGAATTTTCCTTCAAAAGTACGAGAAGAATGTTTTTTTAACTTATACGACAAGAATGGATTTTTAAAAAATTATTTCCAAGAAGCTTACTTTACAAGTTTTCAAGTTTATTTTTAATCAACTTCATTTAGTTTAAAATTGTATGACATGTTAAGAAAGGAAAAGTATTTTTGAAGTAGAAAGGATATTTTCCTCAAGAATTAAGTTCAAGTGTTTTATCAAAATTATTCTCCATCTAAGATAATAAAGGGCTCTGTTTTTATCCCTATTATTACATTTATTTGATTATTTTGTGATGGAATTATTTTTATGAATTCCTTTATCATATATGAATTGTTTTATAATGTGATGATTTTTAAGATTCCCATTTTTATTACATGGGTTATGCAATGATGTATGGTTTATGATTTTGTGGAACACATAAGAATGGTATCATTATGAGATGGGTGGGACCTATATCTCCCTCCAATGCATTGGGTAAAGATTTTATATCTCATGAGATAGACATGACTGGAACGGTAGGTCATACCGGCTCAGTGAAACAGGACTGAAACGAGGGTGACTCAGTTCAGAAATGGACTTTGTCCACTAAGATAGTCTTGGCAATGAGTCTTGACTAATAAGATATTATTCTCTATGATTATGTGTGTATGCCATAATGTTTAATGTTTTAAGTTATGATTATTGTGATTACATTTCACTACCATGAGTTATCCCAGGTTATGAAATTATGATCTCTTTTACAGGTTAAGATTTCCAAAAGTTATGTGCTTATGTATATGATGTGATTGATATTTCTTTTGTTTACCCTTACTGAGCATTTGAGCTCACCCTTTTATGTTTTCTTTTCCCCAGTATATAAAGAATGGTTTTAGGTATAAAAAAAGGAAGATCTTTATGGGAGTTGTTGAAGATCTTTCACCAGGATTAGAAGATTATATTCTGAGTTTCTAAAGACACTAAACTATTACGATCCTTGTTTGTGTGTTTTTGTTATGTACTAAGTATTCCGCATATGTAATGTAATGTCAATGTACGTCAAGCTTCGGGTCTCTACAATTCCCTCAATTATAGTTTTAATACCTTGACCTATAGATGTTGAAATTCATGTAACATTTTCATTCTCATAAATGAATTAAATAAGATTCTCATTATAGTAAGGAAATGTAATTTTTACTAAATTCTACAATTATTCAATCATTAACCTGATAAAATAGTGATATGATTTCATCATCCTAAGAAATATGTTTATTTTTATAGGTGTGTGTATCTTAATCATTTAATTATGGATATTTTTTATTATATTTTTTATTTCTCCTCTATCTCTTATTGTGTTTAGCATCCTAGAGAACAAATATAAGTGTTGTCAGAGTTAGTAAAACATTAATGAAATGATTGAGTATGAGATTTTTTATGATTTTATACAATTGAAGATATAATTTTAAACATATGTGTCTCTAAGAGATGACAAAATAACCAAATATTAATTATGAAATAATTTTCAACTATTCATCACTTCCTTGTGTTGTAGTTGGTAGTTATGAATTGTGATATATAAAATTTTTATGCTGATGTAAATATGTATCCAAAATAATTTATGATAAAAAAATTCAGGGGAACAAGGTTGTATGAACAATGTTACTTATTTGTAAAATTATGAAAATATTGTCTAAATATGTTATATATTCCATTAAGTTTACATAATTATTATAATAACTCATCATGTAGTCAATAATAATAATTTGAAAAATATATAATAATTATATGAAACAAAATCACTCAGAAATGATTATATTAAAAAAATTAAGGTATTAATAAAAAATTTAATGTGGGTATATCACATTTAACAAGTATTTAATGACCTCATAGTTTCTATTTATATATAAATATTAATTATATAATGAGAATATCTATATTTAATTAGAATGTATTAATTTAAATTTCTCTAGAAAATAAGAATTTAATTTATAATTCATTAAGTATTTTATTCACAAATAGATATCCAATCTTAAAAAAATTATTTTAAAAATTTATATAAAACTAATGATCTTTAATAATATATATTTATTGATACAAAAAATAGTAAAATATTTAAAACATTATAATTTTGAGAGAAAATTACAAGATATATTTTCTGTCCTGCTGAATGAATCATCCTAATCAATTAATAATATGATCGATCACAACATTTATACATTTTACTACTTTTTTAAACATATTTTTATTCAACATGTCATAAGTTTGGTAATTATATAATATAAAAATACCCCTTCAAATAATTCTTAGGTATTTAATTAAATTTTTGTATACATTAAAGAATTTTGGGTCATATAAAATTCTAGATAATTTTTTTTAATTATATCAACTATTTATAGATTTGAAGAATATTTTTAAATATTAATGATATATAATAATTAGTATTTCAATGTGATATGTTGTGTGATATTTTTGTATTTTTTATTTTTCTTTATTATATTAAAAACTAATGAATCACACACACATGTTGATAAAAAATTACACAAATATATATATATATATATATATTCATTTTATAAAATCACACTTGGGAAAAGGATTAACGTGAATAAAAAAAATTGATAATAATCCTTTAAATGCATTTTTGACTATTTCAGAAATAATGATAATATTTTAACATTATAAGATGTTTTATTATTTCAACATTTAATTTATTTAAAATTTTTCAATAATAAAATGGACACATAAAATGTCTCTTCTTTTTAACATCACATTTTTAAAATTAATGAATTTAAAATAATAACAAATTAATTTATATCGATACAATGATGAAATTTTAAAATAAAATATATTAAAAATTCATGTTATGTTATGTTATGTTATGTTTTGTAATAAGATTTTTCTTTTGAATATTATTAATTAATTACAAATTAAAATTAATACATAATATTTTATATTATATTTATATTAATAAAATAAATTTTCAAAAAAAATTTACATTCTACAACACCATATAATAGCATGGATTACACTTGATGATGGATATGCCTATTATTAGAATTTTAAAATCATTTTAGTCTTTATGGGCTCATTATATGTCATTTAAATTTGAAAAATATGTTTTATTATCTTGATTGATATCCGGATTTGGATTTCTATTGAAATAAATGTTTATTATAAAAAATAGAGAAATGAAAAATTAACTTTGATCTGGGAGTAGGATACTGACCACACTGTTGAATCTAGAATGGGGTGTTTACCCTAGGGAGATGGTTGTGTCATTTTTGTGTGCTTGTGAGTTGTCATGTAGTTATGTCAAAGGTTAATTCAGGAATTCTTAAATTAATAATAGTGTATATATTTATTCAATGACATAGATTCCACCATATAAATTCATCAATTAGAGTAAATATGGGGTTTATAAGAGCTTATATAAGTCTCAAGCCTCCATGCAGAGAAATCCTACACCAAATGTTATAGGATCTTGGTAATAGATCCTTAGGTCATTGAAAATATGTAATTTTTTTATCTAATATATTTATTTTTAATAATTTTTCTATCCCTTATTTTTTAAATTTTTTAAATTTGATTTTTCGAATGATGTTTTTGTATGATATTATGTTCTTCTTCCGCTATATAATTGATCAAGAATTACCAATTTCCAACACACACGTTCAGAAATATGCTATAGATAATTTTTGGGCTATAATATTATCATATAAATTTAATGTTATATCTATTTGGATTTTATAGAATCCTCTAATATTGCAGTTCTTGGTGGGGATACAAATCATATTCCATTGGATTTATAAAATTATATAGAATATATTTTGAGATAATAGTAGATATTTTTTTAGATCAATTTGAATTATCTTGGATATCTTCATCAAATGACTATTTCTAATGATAACCCACATATCTCTATAAAGTTATTTATGAGATGAATCCATTACATATGAAATAATACTAATCATTGATTTCTTTTTAGATTAATCTAGAATAATTTATATCTGATTTATCATATTATCTATAGGAATTTACACACATAGATTTTATATGATGGAATACCATGATTGTTTATGAATATAATGATTGAAATCTACTAGGTTTTCATTTTGGTGAATAATTACATAAATTATCATTCTACAAGTCATTGGTAATAGTTATGGTGGAAAAAAATTAAATATTTGTGTGACTGTAATACAATATCCATCTGATCCATAATTGTATGAATCACATGATTCACAATGAAAAGAATGGTATTATGGCTCATATAAAGAGTTAGGAATTATTGTAGCCATGAAATTGAGAAAAGATAATAAACAAGGTCATGAAACATCATCCCTTAAATGAAGATGATACAAAATATCCTTGTTGTGAACATAGGAAATAAATTAATTTAGATTAATTCCATTTAAAATGTCATTCATCCATGTTTATCCAAAACATTTCAAGGAGAAATGTGGAATAATGATGCATATGGACATGATTATCAAATGGTTGGGAGGAAAGAATGGTCTCAGAGGCTATGGGGACACATAAAACACTATTAGTTATTCCACACTAAACATCGAAATTAGATAAACCTTCATATGTTGTGTGAGGTAATGCGGGCATCCATTTTGGCCATAAATATTTTCATTGGAAACATTGTGACATCCAAAACCCAATAGAACCTAGTTTATAGTATTTTGTAATTTTCTAAAACTAAGTTATCCTTAATGTTATATAATAAATTTTAAAAATTATTATTATTAAATAATACTAATATATCTCTATTAAAATGGTTGATTATGTGAGATAGGGACATGATTTATCATGAATTTATTTATGTATGGCTAGTCTCATTGAAATTTTTATTCAGGGATTTTGATTTATCAGCTGTTTTTTATGGATATATAATAATATTATTATTTAAATCTGATAAATATGTTATTGAGATGTTTTGAAACAAAAAAAAACATGAGATATTAAATTTGATATGTTTATTAGTTAAGGGAGTGGGTGTTTGATCATTTATGAGGACTCAGTGGACATCATTTTATTTTATATAAAAGGTAATATTATTATTTAAAAGTATTATAAATTCTCTTAAAATAATTACTATACATATAGAGATTATAAATTAATTATGAAATAATTTTTTGAATATATTTTACATATAATATCCAAATTAATGGGAAAAAATAAAGTAAAATTTTTTATGAAAAATTAAAAAGATAAAGGATGATTACTCTTAAGATTTATAATAGGTAAAAAATGTAATATATATATATGTAACATTTTTCTCATAATACAATCAGTGTTTTCTATAAAATATTTATCATAATGGAACGTTTTAAAGTTATCAAGATGATATAAATTTGATGATTTACTTCTATTAATGGAATAAAATTTATTGAAATAATAAACTTTTCCAAAGTTATTGAACTAAATATTTTTTATCAATGGAAAAATATGAAAAATCGTTAATTAGAATGAAAAAATGATATAACATCAAGAATGGTTATTTCATAACTTGGAATGTCATAGTCATATTGTAAATAGAGGTATATATTGAATTTATTGAAATCAATGAAATGATAATAAAATGTGGTGGCTCAAACCTTTGGAACTATGTTGGAAAAAACCTTCAAGTAAATATTTGAGTTGTCAATGATAATTATTGGATGGTGAAGTGGAGTAACAGTAGTAACCAAAGATGACGTAGAAGAATATCCAAATGATTAAATTTGTTTCAACCTCATTCTTATGTTCCATGTTGAATAATTTAATAAAAACCTTATTTTTATTGATTTGTTATCAATAGTATATAGTTAGTAAGGAATGTTGAACCCATTTATGATATTATGACATGTAGTAATGATGTGGATAAAAAAAGGTAACCATAGAAGTCATCATCCTAAAATTCAACATCCCATTCCCAAAATACAATGCTCGATTGTAGATTGAATAGTTTATTAGTAATTTTTTATGTCAATACGTAGTTTTTGGTGTCTTCATTAATCTCCACATTTTATTTTTAGTTAAACATTTATGTTTTTTTATAGAGACAAAGTAATGTTATCATCAATAATTTTTCATATCTAAAATCATACTATATAGATGAGTTTATAATATGTTTTTTAGTATATGGAAACATTTTAATAATTTTTAGGAATGTTTATGATTGTGAGGAGGATTGGTGATTTATCTACTACGAATTTATTTAATAAATAATATTTCATTAATAAATGTTTGACACATTATTCCCCCACTAAAATAATTATTTTTATGAAATGGATAGTGGTTATATGGATTATTGAGGATGAAAATTCCTTGGTAATGACACTAATGATAGGAGGAATTTGTCCAAATTATCAATAGATCATCGATACTTGTAATTTTTTATCAAAACATTTTTATTTGAGAAATATTCTCTATATTATCATTTTTATAACAACCCTTATAATCATTTCTTGATATTAGTGTATGTAATTATTTATTTCATACCAATTCCACTACCTTTGGATCTAAAAAAACTTGTGATTAGATATCATGATATGTTAGGGAATGTTCTAGAGGAATTTTTACATAAAAAATTAATAAATTTATTATTTCATTAATTCAATAAGACTATGATACATTGTTATATGTAAAATTGTCATACAACACTCTACCCTTACAATCAATCCAACCGTAATGTTAAATTAGATGAAATATTATAGTTACAAATTTATATCCATTATGTCATATTTTAATATTGAGGATATTATGCAAATAATTTATAAAAAGTGAAGCCAAATTTCGAGTAAAGTGTTCATAAAATTGTAGTCTGTGTAATTTTCTATTCCCAAAACACAATATAAGAATATAAAATCACCATGAGTGGTTGTTGGTGACATTAAAGTGGTACTGAGTCATGTCGGTGGTGATCATGGAACTAGAACCATCTTAATTAATGATCTACAAATAAAAAGTGGCCATGTATCCCAAATCTAGGGTGGGTAATGGATGTTTCCAACAATATTTTTTTAATCGGCCAAATCATATTGTTAATATTTTCAACAAAACCATATAGATTCATGAATGTGAAAATTACAAGCTCGTCTATCCTCATAGTCATATGGTGGATGGAGTATAAAATTTTCACAATCATTGGTTGTTATGGACATTATGATGATAGTCTCATCCCTTTATACACAAAAAAATCAAATGGTTGAGATGGAGCTGCTCAAGTCTGTTGAGATATAGATAGTCGACGGCCCCCAGGGACACATATTCCACATGCATTGAGTTTCATCATGGAACTTATGGACTACTAGATGAAATATCAAGTACATGGCGACACATCACACATCCTTTTTTGATATAAAAAAATATATAGTTCTTCTATTGACTTATCATATCCAATAGATCCTTGTTTGGACCATTTTGGAAATGTTATATGAGTAAATTACTCTAATTAAGACTAAATAATTATTAAAATTGTTAATATTAATATAATAATAACTATAACAATAGAAATGATAATAATTATTTGTATAAATGAATATTTGGAATGAATTTTTCCCTTGGGCCATCAAATATATTTGTTTGACAAGATAGTACATTGTAGGATACGTACATAAAAATGAGGGTGTGATTATTTCATAGTGATCAATAATGTATTAAAATGTGAATAAAAATTAGTATTATAGAATTATTTTTAACACAAAAAAAGACTTTATTTAATGAAATTAATGGATAACATATAAAAACAAGGGAATTCTTGAATGGTAGTTTTTTTAAAAGAGTGTTCAGTGAATTATTGGACTACTAAACACATTTTTACCCATGTTTATCTCATAAAATAACATTATTCATTTAAATAATAGTTTTTATAAAAATTATTTTGAATGAAAAAAGAGTACATGAATTGTTTTGAATGATCCAGACCATACAAAAAGGTTTGTACCAATTTAAAGTTTTGTTGAACATCTATTTTTATGTTTAATGAAGTGTTTATAGGGTGTATTTGATGTTTTGTTGGTCTTTTAGGGGTGAAGCACCCGAAATGAGGACTAATGAGGCCAAAAATTCTAAAGTGCATGGTTAGCACACAGTTAGTATAGACAATGAGGCTTAAAAGGGAAACTATATGGTAAGACCTCATATCATATATAGGTGGGTTCAAATTCATATCATAGTTTTTCAAACTATTTGTGTGATTCTAGGAGACTTGTGGCTAGGTCCATCTTTGATAGAGGGAGCCATATTGTTGGTGCACAGATTCTCCAACCATGATGCCAAACTGTGTGGACCAAAAAAATTAAAATTTTCAATCTTTAATAATGAATATTATTTAATTATCCATTGAATATATCCCTCATTCAACCCCATATATTTATTTTGGCAAACCGATACCCACCATCCTTCATGGGTGTTTCTCCGTCGATTCTATGGTGTTTGGAGTGTCATGGGGTACAAATCAATGATTTGGGTAAGTCTTCAACACTGTTTCATACCATTTTCAATGAGAGACATGGTGTTTTTATTCTATATTTACAAATACATAAATCCTATTTTTCTAGAATATTCTTGGAGTCACATTTATGGTTGTTTATGATTGAATCGACTGTTATGTTTAAGTGAGAAGTTGTCTACAAGTATTAGGTAAGTGTCCCTTATAATTTTACTATATTCAAGAAGTTTATAAGACTATTTAAAGGCTCTAATTTAATTACTTCGTGATTTATAATGTCTTTAACTATGGAATTTTATTTCGGTCTTAGAGTGAGCTGTGAAACCCTTCATGAACCCTATTGGTTTTGTTGATGATGTGAGACTGAACCATAGGCTACCCCTAGGGGATTTCAAACCCATGAATATGGTGAAATTAGTGGGGAAAAATTGTGATATGGTGATTATGGAAATTAATGTTCTATGAATTTTATTTCGGTTTTTGAGATTGGTTAATAGGGTAGTTGATATGCTTGAATGTTAGTTTTGTATGTTCCCAAGGGGTTTTTTGAATGTTTTAAATGATGAGTTATGTTTCTTGACCCTACTATTCTTTTCAATGATGGAAAAGATGTTTTCAAAGTGAGTAGTGTTTTATAAGGAACTTTTAAAGTCAAAATGACTTGGAATGTAGGTATTATTAATGAACATAAATGGAGGATTTGAAATGGGGAGTTTGGTCCCTTTTTTATAAAAAAAATACTTAATGATAGTTTTATATTGGGAATGAATTCCATGGTTCATGATTTAGTTTTTATTTGAGGAGAATGCCATGTGTATTAAATGGTGTTGTCAAGATGAATTTATTATATAATTTAATTTGTGTCAAATAATAGAATTTTGAAATTATGTTGATGTTAATTATTTTCTAGTGGATAATATTACATAAGGTGTTGTTTTCCATAATGGTATATGTGTTAATGAGTTATTACATATATGTGGCGTATTGACTTGAGGTTCTAAACCCATTGGTGGGGTTGGACTGAGGCTCTAAACCGCACTCATATATTGTTTGTGTTTGGGTTTCAGACAAAGTCCATATGCCCCTAGTGGATTCATTTGATGAGACAACTGGGATTGGGGACAAAAGGTATGTGTTATTTATTGTATTGTTGGGATGTCAAACTAAGGATTTATTCTTGTAAATGTATGGATATTATATGGTATCAGATGAAGGAATGTTGATTACAGCATCCTAAACACATATAGATGGATTGATTACTGGACTAAGGATTTTTTGTATATTAATAATTTGTGATTATTGAATTAAATTGTAATTAAAAGTATGTGACCCATTATAGTTATGGGTTAGGAAACAAGTATTAATATAGTTAAGTTTGTTTTATTTTTTAGTGTTATGGAACATAAAGGATGAAATAGTTATTAATGATATTTTAAATGTGATTAATATTTCCTTCCTTCCACATTTATTTATTTGATATAATCATATTTTATAATACACTATATATACTAGATATTACTTTAGACACCATTAGTTGTGGACTACTGAGTTTTACTCACACCCTTCTTGAGCTATCATTGATATCAAGAGCTCGAGGAGATTATACAGGTTTTCTGATAAAGGATTATTAAAGGGACTTGGAGTATGGTTGTTCATGGGATGAAAGGATGGAGTTAGGGAGGTCATCATCAGGTTGGAACATGGGACCATAATTGAGGTATTTTGGTTTTTTTTTCATTTTGGATTTCTTTTTGTGAAAACTTGACATCTAGAGTGTATGTTTCACTGTTGTTTTAGGTCATCTCTTATTATATGTGGAATTTTCACATGTTATTCATTATGTTTTCCTTTATGGTTATTATATTAATTAACATTATTCCTATTGTTCCATTAATCTGATAATTAGGTATATTCCCCCACACAATTCATTATAGACCCAAAATACTATTCATAAGCCTCTATCGTATGGGAAGGCATGCTTGAGGTCATGTAATGACTAGGATCGAGGCACAAGATATAATGGTCATTGGGATGGGAAGGTCACAATGTGAAATTGGATTAGTTTATATTTTATTACTATATAGGGAATGGTAAACATAAGGCTAAGATATTTTTAGTAGATGGTCGTGATCTCAATCATGGGTTCCTTCAGCCTAACAAATAAGGGAAAGGCCATATTTCCATGGGTGGTAATTGGTATATTTTTAATTTTCTGATGGTTTGTTTGAGCTTCCACATCTATATTTGGCCTTTTATGGGATATTAATGATTTATGTGGTTTTATATCTTTATCGGGTATGGTAAGAGATGGTTTCTGAGGTCAAGAATCATGCTAGGCACATATGATTGATATGGCATATATATGTTTCTTGTGATTGATATTTCTTTTGTACAAACATGTTAGTATTTTTCAATATTTATATTGATTAATCTTGTTGAAATTTCATTCAAATGGTTGTTAATGAACTATTTTTAAAAGAAAAATGAATTTGAATAAAAATGGATTTTTTCAAATTTTGGGTTAATAAAAATGTTTCTGAAATTGTGAATTCATGGGTTTTGAAATGGAATTTTTTGTAATGTAAATCCTAGTAATTTAAATAGAAATGTTTAAATAATAATTGAATTGAAAACAATTACTGAATTTTTAAGGACACTGGTACTGTGTATCCCTTATACTAGTTTTGAATATTTGTAAAAGTGGTTTCGACAGTGAGAGTGTCTTAGTTTTCATACATTCGGTTATCAATGTGATACCTAAATGGTTTTGAATGTTTCCATTAGTTTAATGTTTTTTTGTGTATTTGGTTATATTGTGCCATTTACATTGTGAAATGACATCTATTAATGTGAATGTGGTGACTCTTGGAGGTTGATACCCTGTTAATTGTGTTTTTTGTATTTAGTGGGTGTTTGGATTTTGCTTCCAATTTACTTGTGTGAGAATATTTTGGGTGAAACCAAGAGTAATACTTTACATGGTGTGTTGGATGCATAGTCTTCACAATGGGGCTAAAACTTCCCCATGTGAGTAGTGGTTTGTTTAATGTTTCATTTTTATGTATTATAGGGAGAGGAATTGTATTTTTAAATTTTTGACTTCTATTTTGGGAGTTGGTATCATTTGACATTCATGGTGACCTTAGAAGGGGATTAATTAGGGTTTATATTTCTTTTTGGTTTCTATGATATTGTTGAATGATTTGTACTTTGGAAATGTAAAAGATAGATTGTTACCTAGTAAAAGTTTGGAAAAGATGTCTGAGTGGCAAGGTTTATTTTTTGGTGAGGTTACTCGAGTAGTGGTTATGAGCTGACATTATTGGGAAATAGAGAGAATCTTATTGGGAGGCTGGCCCAGTATTGCTGGTTCCTCGGACTGTAGAACAAAATTTTTTGGTTTCGAGTTGGAATCTAGGGATGATAAATGTCACCATATTTTGTATGTGTGCATAGTTATTCCTTGGTAATGTCTCATGGAATCACTTGAGTGCTTCTGATGAGTTGTAAAGGTGGTTGTGATGGGAAGGATCATTTAGAAACATAACCATGTGGTTTTAATTTTATTTCTTACAATAATAAATATGGATTTAGAGAAAATACAGAAAGGGAGAAAACCCCATGGATGGATGATTTTTAATGGAGGAAACCCAACGGTAATTCTGGTCTGACGGTTTTTATTGGTCATCCAAATTGTTTGGTTTTTGGGTGAAAAGTTGTGAATGACATTAGTTCCATGAGGATGATGGATCAAGTAGAATGGATTTCTATTTGAGTTGGAATTTGGGGACACCATTTTTAATGTGAGGCTCGTGAGACCTATAGTCGGGTTCAATGTCTGGTTTCAATCATGTATAATGCCTCGAGGGATTTGATTATATCCAGATGTGGGTATGTTATAGGAAAGAATAATTCCATTTTGGGTCGGTGAATAAGTGATTTAGGGTAATAACTTGTTTTTTAAACCAAATAAGGAAGAATGGTTATGTGGTAGACTGTTGGTATGTTGGTGGGAACATAAGATTAGCTACCAGTCCCTTTCTAGTTTTGATGGCCAGATGACAATGATATGTTGGTGGGAAAGTAAGAAAGAATCATTAAACATTTAGTGTTGTCCCAATAGTTTACAATGACATTAGTGATGAATAGTTTATGGTGGTGTCTATCGATGACTTCATATCATAAATTTTCTAGTAATGATCATATGTGATATGTTTATATTACCATGGGTAAACTAAGATATATTTGGATCTATTCCTAACTACCAGAATGTGTTCGGTTTAAATATTGGGCCTATTGGAGGTAACACTCAAGGAGATATATAAATAGATTTGGATGGTGGGAATTGAACCATAGAATGATTATGGGATAAGTAGTTGGGATTGACCAGAGGTCGATGAACACCACAAATGTAGTTATCAGACATCAGGAATGGGTAGTGGTTGGTGATTGGTTTGATCTAGTGGAAGGTATATTAACACATACATGATTCAAGGTTCATCTTATAATTTATTTGTGAGTCATGGTGGTTGGAATTTCTTGAGTGCAGCAGTGAAAATTACACTCTTAAGGTGGGGAGTTATATTTAAGTCATGAATGTATAGATCAGGATGTTTAGTATATGTGGTGGCATTGTGATTCAAATAAGAAAAATGTGTCATACACATTTTGTTTTCTTATAGTAAGGCTAGGTAGGCCTTGGTTTTGGTGGTTGATCAAGTCGAGTGGTATCTTTGGACTTAGGATGATTCTATGATGATCTCAGAGCAGTTTCACCAGAGATATGTTATTGGGTGTTGTGTGTCTTGTCTATGGTCAGTGGAGTAGTGGTTTGATTAGCCACTAGAAGAGGATACTATTCATTTTTAATTTATATATTTTTCATGTTCCTTGTTATTTATAAATACCATTTTGGTGCATTTTACACTTTGAACATCATTTCATATCGTGATTTTAATTCTTTCTTAAAATGCACTATTACATGGTACATTCTTGAACATCTCATAAAACACCAAATGTTCTTGATTTTATTTTTATATTTTATTATCATTTCACCCATGGTATAAGGAACAATTCATTTTTTTGGAGTACATTGAGATTCAATTTGGAAGACCACCAATGTGGGATTTGAACCAACCACATTCTGGGCGAAGTGACCTGGACAACTGCCCAATCAAAGTACTGTAGCAGCCCTGATTCACGCCCAATGAGTCCCAAACTTTATCTGGAGTTATAAAATATCATGGGGAACATTTCATTCAACATTGGCCCAAGCTTATTCGAATGGTTTAATGGATTTCTAGGCGGCCTTAGTTGGAGATGCAATTATGGGCCAGATTCTGCGGCCCAGAAAAATATCCCACCATTTAAATTATATCTCCCAAGCAAGAAAGTCTTATGGGACAAAATTTTACAGGATATTAGTCAAAATTTGGGGATTAATTTATGTCTTCTATGGACCACTTCTATTCGGCCTTCTAGAAGGTGAATTTGATGCTTCTGTTTGGTGTATGAAAGCTGGCTCCCACTTCGAGGAAAGTGTTGAAAGGTCTCCTCTACATTAAATTTCCACCCACCTAGGTCCACCACATTTTATTAATGAGAGTGGGATTGATGGTGGCTCGACCCAAGGACTCCTAAATATCTATTTAAGGTAGTATCAATATAGGAATTATGGATCTTGGAGTATTACTTTCATTGTAATGTTCTTATGCCAAATTGCCTTTGTAACTTTCTTCTTTCACATGTAAGTTGTATGATTCACCTTAGTTTTCAATAAAAGATCTTCTTCTTATCCTTTTATGTTATTCTTATTTTCACATTGATATCATTTCCCTTATTTGTGATCTTATTCACACCAACACTTTTGAATTTATTCACACAATGGTGGAGTGATCATTTTATTGTTTTATTTTTCTTATTCAATCATGCTTCTTTAAGTCGAATTCCCGCTTCCTTTTATTGAATACCATAAATGGAGGGATAACCCCTTATGGGTTGATCGTATAGAGTTTCATGGGGTGTATTGGTTGTTATTTAATGTGCTTAAATTCATAATCATTTCATTATTTTAAGATTTTCATTTGATGATTTATTTTCTTCTTTGTCTTCGCCAAATTTAACAATAACACATTTTGAGTGCTAGTGCGATCCAATTCCTTAGAGTGATCATTAAATTTATCCTACAAGTGCATTGGTTATTAGACTTGGAATTTTTTATGGATTAAATTGGTGAATTCTATTGTGGAATTATATCATTTTTTGGAAACATCTTTAATTAGTGAAATGAAACGTTATAAGAAAATTACTACATTCAATCTAACCCTAGACACAACTTAGGATCAACTCATCTCCATTAATTGTTTTAGACTAAGTAATTGTATGTTTTTTATTTTTTCATAAAATTAAATCACTAGTTACTCAAATCAAATCAATCCAAATAGTTATCCATTTCATATCCAAATCCTTCCAAAATCAGAGTATCTCTAGGTTTTTTCTTTGTTCCTTGTGGATTCGACCCCTACCTATACTACAACAACCGCATACCTGTAGAGTAAATTTGGGCGCAAACATATTATTCCGCCATTTCTGAGGACCCAAGTAAGTTACCTTAGACACTATCAACCTTTTCTCACCCCAGGTTCTCTATTCTCACCCCATCTTTATAATCTTTACCCCTTTCTGTTTGTGTGTGTCCTTGAATATAGAATCCAGCATTCTATCTTCCCCAATGGAGTATCTTACAAATTACCATGTAACAAACTCATAAATGAATCAAATGGATAATCAATATTTGGAACCAAAATAATTAGAAAATTTCATTGATCAACCCTTAATTAATTACCCCACACCAGGTGACATGTACAGTCATTGGGATGATGAACATTTAAAGGATAAATTTCCATCCCTCTCAATGATGGTTGAAGAGATGAATCTTGGGGAAGTCCATGATGATCAACCACATAAAAATTATATTCCTCAATCACTAATTGAAATATTGTGTAATCAAATGGATATAATGTGTTCCAAGGTATCATCTTTGAGATTAGGACTACAACGCATTAATACATTTGAGGAACTTATCCCCACACCAATTGTACCTTCCAAAACCTTATATGGAGTGTCTAGTTTCCCAAAATCCGCTAATGAATTTATTGAAGAACCAACCTTTGGAATTGGGGTAGGGTAAGTGAATCGAAAATTGTTGTATGGTCTTTAAATCAGGAGGAAATTGATTTCTTGTATTCACAAGAGAGAAATTGGACATCTTGGATTGAGTCCCCTATGTATAACACTATTGATGATATTTCAAAAACAAATGTCACTGAACCATTGATAGAAATTAAAAACATTGAGTCAATACCCATTCCTAACACTGATCTCTCTAATTTGGTGGTTGAATCTTCTATTCTAAAGGAACCAATTTTGTTGAGAAATTTAGAAAATGAAACTGTGTTAGTTTCAAAATCTCAACCTGTGTTTGAATGTCTTATGCAACCCAATATCAAAATTATTATCCGTACTTCCCCACCCAACTATCCTGTCATAGGGTATAATGAGGATCTTTCATTTTGAATTCATTCTTCTCTTGAAAACATAAAATTTCGAATGATCATTAATTTCTTAGGAAAGACTACATGGGAATCTAGATCACGATTTCTGATATTCCATGGATTTTCCCACTCATTGTAGAACATAGGTTTGAACATGACACAAATTCTAAACAAAGAATCAATCTCAATAATGTATAAGTGTATAAATATGGTGTCCGTAAAATGTTTAAAGTTGGTATTGGGTAAATTAGGGGGTTCATGTCGAGCTAGCGACATTAAACAAAAGCGTTGTACTAGAGGAAACCCTTGGTTTTCATGTTTCCAATCATTGTGAATCATATTTTTTTATCTTTACTTTTTCTTCTTCATTTTGTTAATTTTAAAATAAAATATATACTGTTGACATGTTCTTCTTTTATGTGTAAGTATGGGAATGAAATGGGAGAACCGTATTCATCCGTGTCACATGGTGTGATCCCTGAGTAATACCATACCAAGATATTTAAGTGAAGACAATGTATCATCTGTTTATTTTTTTATTTATGTTTTTATAGGTTAAAAAAATTGTACTATTGACATGTTCATCTTTTATGAGTATGGATGGGTATGAAAGGGGAGCACCGTATTCATTTCTATCATGCGGTGTGATCCCTGAGTAATACCTTACCCAGATATTTAAAAGAAGACAATGTATCATTAGTTTGATTAAAAAAAACATAAAACCAGGAAAAACATAAAAATGGTGACACATGGAATTAAATAAATTCATGTGTTGTTGGTTTTGTCCGGTTTTTGAATATTTGTATGGTTTAAGGACTATTTTGGGTGATACATGTTCAATCAAGGAGGTGCCTACATCCCCCAAGAGATCAAAGGAGTAATTTGGAGCATCATGAACTTCAACTTCAAAAATCATGTGAATTTGGTCCATGTTTATCATTTTAAATTTCCTATTCGAACCCTTCTCCTACCCCCCCCCCCCCCCCCTTCTAAATTTTCTTTTCTTTAAACACTAGGGACAGTTTTATTCAATTTTGGCGGGAGATGAAATAAATTTTTTGATCTTGTGTGCAAAAAAAATGTGTGGATGGAAAAAATTCATTAACCTTTAACATGATAACACACATTGAAATCTATAAAATTCAATATCAAATAATTTTTCATTCCTTTATTTTGCTTTTAATGAATGTTTAGGTTCATGTGCAAATATTTTGGAATGTTCAGTTGTCCGATGTGATTTTTCTCCCTTATATTTTCATCCATTTAATAAAAAAACACAATGCACGTCTTCTAGATTGTGGGGTTTTAGTTTGAGTTCTTGGGTCCCATATTAAATTGCATAGGTTTGGTGATAATTTTAATTTAAACATGAGTATTAAAAAATCAATTTGCGCGTAGAGCAACGAAATGACCCAATGTGTGGCTTTTGGAACATGGGAATCTTGACTCCAGTTGTTTTCTGGCCCGGAGTTGGGAATTTTATCTCTATTTGTGGTAATTTGAGTTTTTTTTGATTGATTAAACTCGAGATGATGCAAAGTATGTGAGATTCACTTGGTTCCCTAAGGTTATTGAGCCTGGGAGTCATCGGCAATGTCTTACTACATGGGTTGACTCTATTGAGTTCAATTTCAATTACCATGGAAAAATTGAAAAGAAAAAAACAAATAAATAAATAAAATAAAAAATGAGTACCCATCTTAATATTAAAATTTTATTTCACTTAGTGATTCCATCTTTTCCCCCTCGAATGAAAATGAACCCCCTTGTCTATTTTGAGGCACAACACTTCATCATGCTTAATTGAAATTGGATGAAATATGGTGATTAATTTGAACAAAGGAATAGGCTTGGGCTTGGGTTATTCCTCTGGACACAGCTTGTTTTAAATGAATTTTATGGGTTTTATAATTTTTTGGTATGAGGTCTTTGGGTGAGAATTATGTATTAAAATGTTTTTGGAAAAGGTCATTCGAATTTAATGTTTGTGAGATATATTTTTCTTGGGACTAGAAAAACTCAATTTGGGGGGTGTAATTAGCCACTGGAAGAGGATAATAATCATTGTTAATATATATAGTTTTTATTTTCCTTGTTATTCATAAAAAGTATTTTAGTTCATTTTCCACTTTGAACATCATTTCACATCATGATTTCAATTCTTTCTTAAAATACACTATTACATGGTACATTCTTGAACATCTCATAAAACACAAATGGTCTTGATTTTATTTTCATTTTTTAATTTCATTTCACCCATTATATAAGGAAAAATTCATTCTTTTGGAGAACTTGATGATTCAATTTGAAAGACCACCAAAGTGGGCTTTGAACCAACCACATTCTGGGCGAAGTGAACTGGACAATAGCCCAATCAATGTACTGTAGTGGCCATGACTCAAGCCCAATGAGTCCTGAAATGTAACTGGAGTTATAAGACCTCAGGGGGAACATTTCAATCAGTAGTGGCCCAGGAAAATTAAAACTTTTAAGGGATTTCCAGGTGGACCATGTTGAAGATGCAATTCTAGGCCAGATTCTGCGGCCCAGAAAAATAGCCCACCATTTAAATCATATCAGGAAAATAACATAGTATTTTGGGTGGAAATTTTACATAATAGTATGGAACATCAGGGGCGTTATTTGAGACTTCCACAAACCACTATAATTCTGCCTTATAAAAGGTGAATTCGGCTCTTCTAATCGGTGAATGAAAACTGGCTCCCACTTCAAGACAAGAGTTGAACGGTCGACTCTACATTAAATTTCCACCCACCTATGTCCACAAAAATTAATTAAAGAGAGTGGGATTGATGGTGGCTCGACCCAAGGTCTCCTAAATAGCTATTTATGTTAGTAGAAATGGAGTATTTAGGGATCTTGTATTTTTACTTTCATTGTAATGTTCTTATGCCAAATTGCCTTTGTAACTTTCCTCTTTCGCATGTAAGTTGTTTGAATCACCTTAGTTTTCAATAAAAGTTATTATTCTTATCATTTTATGTTATTATTATTTTCAAATTGATACCGTTGGCCCAATTTGTGATATTATTCACACCAGAACATGTGAATTTATTCACACAACGATGGAGTGATTGTTTCATTGTTTTATTTATATTCTTCAATCTCACTTCATTAAGTTGACTTCCCGCATCCATTTATTGAATTGACTAAATGGTGGGTTAACCCCTTATGAGATGATCCTTGAGAGTTTCATGGGGTAGATTGGTTGTTATTTAATCTTCTTAAATTCATAATCATTTCATTATATTAAAATTTCCATTTGATGATTTATTTTCTTCTTCGCCTTCATCAACTTTAACAATGACACATGTTGAGTGATAGTGTGATCCAATTCCTTGGAGTGATCATTAAATTGATCGTACAAGTGCATTGGTGATTAGACTTGGAATGGTATAGGGATTAAATTGGTTAATGATGTTGATGAGTTATATCATTTTTTGTATGTGTCTTGAATTAGTGAAATGAAATGTTATAAGAAAATAAATACATTCAGTCTCTAGGATTTTTTTTCAGTTCATATGGATTCGACCCCTACTTTTACTACAACAACTGTATACCTGTAGGGTAAATTTGGGTGCAAACAGGGATTCTAGGATGATGAAGTTTCGCTTGTAGTCAAAATGGGATATTTTATGTTCATCAAAATTATTTATGTATAACTTATGTGAGAATTTTTCATGTCTATGTAAATGGGTGACATTTCAAATATGGAAGATTAGAACCAATGGATTGAGTATTATAGAATGTCCTGACTCAGTTGGGGGAAAAGGAACGAATGTGGTGGTATGTAGTAACTTCATCTAATTAATGCTAGAACAAAAAGTGCATCCTGTAATTGAGAATGGTTTTGTAGAATAACAATGTAGTATATGGTTTATATATTGATACATAAAGTGTGCCCAATCTGATAAGTTTTTGTAGAAACAATAAATCCTAGAGGGTGGAGTTATCATTGACATCTAGCATGGTATGTTGGGAAACACACCGGGTAAGTAGTGAAGCATTAGTTTAGTTTTTTGGTATCTCTATCAATGATGAATGTAATCAACAATGGAATATGGTGTTGGTGAACTATGTAAAATGGTGGGGAGCACCATTTCGGGTATATAGTTTGTTAATGATGTGATCTGATTTTTTAGTTGGATAGACTGAAGTAAGAGCCATCATGCTGTATCGGTGTTGGTAATGGGCATTGGCTCAGGGTTTTATAGGTTAAGCACATTGATATAGATGTTATTCTTGGGATGTATATAAAATTTTATGAAATTAAGTGAGGTTATTGGGACTCGAGTTACAGGATAATGTAGGTTAGGAAAAAAAATTAGAATTTGTGTGTCCCATTTGTGATGTTGAGCTTGGGTCACCATTAGAATTTTGGAAACTATGTAAGATAGGGCCATGTGATTTGGTCTATGATTTGCGGAGAGGATCAAACTAATATTGTTTAGTTAACTTTCCCAATATAGTTTAGTGCATTGTTAGTAATACCTTGTATGGTATTTTAGTGATGTTACTTATAAATTTCTCATTCATTTACATTGGTTATGTTTTTTTGAGTTTGATTTATCCTTGAGGATCATCGGGTTGTGATTGTGGATCATAGTAGGGAAATGTTTTTAGGGTAGTAAAGTTTCCTTGGTCTGAGTGTTGTACATATGGCTATTTAAAAGGAAAAAATGAATGATGGATTGTTATAAGTGGCGTTATGGCCCTACCATTGGCCTTGGAGTCTAATAGATTCTTGGAATGTGTGTCTTAGAGATGAGGCATTATAATATAGAGACGTTATCAGATCCCAACTATGTGTGGAGGTACGTATATATTTTAATTTTGGTTAATAATCCATTTTATGTATAATGAAGTGTTTCTCATGTGTATGGGATGTTTTGGGTGGTGTTTTGGGGGATGTGGGTCACGAATGTATGAGCTAAGTGGCAAAACAATGTGCAAATCATTATTACCACACATGCATTACATATTGTACTCCATGCTAGGTAAATCGTGTGACTCTTCTTTCATTTAGACAGTTGCTAGCCCATGGTCACCGCATAATTTTCCTAACATTGTTGTTTCTTTTAGGGGATCATTTGGTTTAGCCCCTCTTGGATAGATAGAGGAGAAAGTTTGGCGCACAGTTTGGCCAACTGTACATCCAAAATGTTCGGCCTTCAAAAAGATTGAAATTCCAATTTTCTCTCCTAATAATATTTATTTCTCCCGCAATTTCATCCCTATTAAAACCATATATATAGAGTGGTAGATTAAAATGCATACCACTGTCTACAAGAAATTCACCTTTTATTTTTAGGTACATGGAGTGTTAGTGGGTGAGAATCATTGGTTTGGGTAATTCTATAACTTGAAATCCTTTGGATTTCTTGAAAAGGATGGGTGCAAGGTATCCTCTCCTTCTAAAGATATAGAACCATATTCCTTCCAGAGTATTGTTCTATTTGGATTTTAGGGTCATTTGAGTTAGAATCAAGGTCTACGTTTAAGAGAGCGGTTTTCTACAACCATGAGTTAGGTGGTCTTTAAGATTTTTCTTGTATTCATAATGATTTATAAGTGTATGTGGTTGTGAAAATCAACTAGCTTGATTTTTATTTTATTTGACCGTGGAAAATGATTTGGGATTTATACTAATGTGTGAGACCCTTCAAGAACCCTAATTGGTTTGTTGATGATGTGAGATTGATCCAAATGGCTACCCTTGGGGTATGCCAGCCCCATGAAAATGTTGAAATGAGTGGGGAAACTTAGATATATGGTGATCCAGTTAATGAATCAGATATGAATTGTGTTTGGGTATGTGGGTTTCGTCATTATGAATATTGGTATTCTTGTGTGTTACTTTTTTATGTACCCAAGGGGGTTTGGAAGGGTTTAAAGGATGTGATTTGGGGCATGATCTAAACATGGTTTAAAATGAAAATTTTTATGTTTTCAAACTTATTAATTTTTAAAAGGAGGTGTTGAACACCAAATTATTTGAAAAGAAATTATTTATAATGTATTTTTAATGGTGACTTGAAATTTTATGGGAGAGGATGGTCCATGTTTTTAAAAAAATGATTGATGATAGTTTGATAGTGGGAATGAATGAATTAGGGCATATTTTAGTTTTTATTAAAAGTGGAAGAACAATGATACAAAATGGGAATTCGTGATTATTTTAAATGTGTATTTGACTCATTTGATAACATTTAATTATGAAATTATGTTTATGTTAATTTTTTCTGGTGGAAAATATTTAATAAGAGTGTATTTTTCAAAGTGGTATCTATGATAATGTGTTAAGACTTGTAAGAGGGGTATGTATAATGATTTATTGACTCTATGTTATATATGTGATTAATGGATATGTTTTTTTTTCTAATTATAAAATGTTTAAAGAAGTAAGTGAACATGGATTGGTGGAATACTGGGTATTGACTCGAGGTTATGTGCCCACCATTCTGGTTAGACTGAGGCTATAAACCCCACAAATATAATTCATGTGTTTGGGTATCTTACTGAGGCTCCATGCCTATAACAGTTGAATTTGATGAAAATATAGATACTAAGGATCCATGGTAGGTGTTATTAAATGTATTTTTGTGATGCTAGACTAAGGATATATGATTCCCAATTTATAGAGACAGTGTGGTGTGAGATGTCAGACGGAGTCTCTATGTTTTACAGAATCAAGTGAATGGATTGATTACCGAACATAGGCTCTATGGTATGTAATAAGTTGTGTTTAGTGAATTTTGTTTTGATTAAGTGTATGTTTCTGATTTATGATATGGATGCATCCCCTATTATGACTTGAGTTAGTCTTTTTTGATCGGATGGAATTATGGAACATAATGTATATAATAGTAATTAATGATTGTTAAAATGTGAAATTTGTTTCCTTACTACATAGTTAATTTATTGTATTTGATTATATAGAATAGACTAATTTATAAATAGGCTATTGCATTAGTCAATTATGGTGGTGGCCTAATGACTTCTACTAACACCCTGCTCAGGTCGCCCTGACACATACAGACCCAAGAAGATGTTATTTTTTATATAGTTTCAGCACAAGGGCCTGGTTTACGGTTGTTCATGGGATAATGTGTTGGAGTTGGGAAGGTAAGGACTAGGCTGGGACTTAGGATCATGTTTGGGTAATTTGGGTAGTTTTATTCTTTTAGAGTATTTGTATCACTATTGATTAGTTCTTCCAGGGGTATACATGTAATCTTCTACATTTTATCAATTTATTTGTTCGTGCTAGTTTTTATATCTATTGATATTATTTTCTACGTGTCATTACTCTGATGAGTGGTTATTTTTGCCCAATGTTTCTTCATAGACTCTCTCTTCTAGAAGTCTTCTGTTGGAATATATTGAGTCATGCCTAAGGTAATGTGATGAAAAGTCCCGGGGAACCAGATATAATGATCACTGGGCCAGGGAAATTGCTTTTTTACTCAATTTTATTTTAAAAAAATTGTTAATAACAAGTATCTATTTATAAATAACTTATATTGTATAATGTTAAGATAATCGTTACCTTTAGAATGATATCTATGGAAAATATATATTTCAAATACCTAATGGATTATAATTTTTTAATAATAATATTAGCTTCTATATTTCAATCATGTTTGGTCATATTATAAGTAAAAAAAATAAAATTAATGTATCTTTATAAATAAAAGATAATTCTAAAATAGTGAATAAATATTGTGACAGAGCTACTTAAATTTTAAAAGTAGTATTGTTAAAAAGAAAAGGATTCTCAAAATACATTGAATTGAACATAACATGACAGATTTTATTAGGTGATATAAACAGATTCATTATATCATGACATGAAAATAATTTCATTTGAAATAACAAATTGAAAATCAATTTAATCAAAAAATTACATTGGTGTTGGATAATGTTATAGGAAAATGATGGGAAGAGAACAAATAAATATTCATGAAACTGCAACACCCAAATATTTTAAAATAGGAAAATAATATTTCATATCATATATTCCTCTCAATATTAATATCAAAATATAATTTAATACATTGAGATTAATGATTTATTTATTTTTAAATAAATTCTAAATCGCTAATTATATATAATGCATGAAACACTGGGTTCGAAAGTAACACAACACTCTATTAAAATATTATTATTCAAACATGATCATTTTAACATATCCATTAAAATGATAGGTATGAATAGTAAAAATTATAAAAAATATATGTTTTCACATGCTTGAAATAAATTTATTGTTTTTATACTGATTATAAACAAAATAATAATAATTTTAATGAAAAAATGATATGTTTTTTTGAAAAATATTCATTTTTGTAAAAGGTTGTGAAGTAGCATTATGTGCAGAGAATTCAGAAATAAAATTTTACAATTTTATGAAATTTTTATTACAAAATAAATACAATATTTTAAATATACTTCTCAAAATTATCATTCAGTTATTGTTTAATAATTTTCTGAAAATATTAATTTTTTTATGTGTATTTTGATAAGATAATTTATATTAAAATTTGTATTTTTGATTAAATTACATTCAAATATAATCATATAATAAAAATTTTAAGTAAAATTAGTCAAATTATATCACAATATATCTAATTTACTTCGTTTAAACCTGTTAAATATTGAATATTTATATTAAAACACTCTAAACTATTGAGAATTTTCTCTATGGAAAACTGCTCTTTCTTCACGTCTACAACATATTTTTTAATTTTATTATACCACTTATGTAAATATAAGTTTCAAAAATAGATTCTATTTTTTTTAATATGAATTCTTTATATTTTATAGTGTGGCCAATGTTTTTTTAAATATTTAATAGGAGAAACAGTAAAAATAATTTACCACATTCATTGTAAAAATTGGTTTATCAACAATTAAAATAAGATGATAAGGGTTAACAAATGATCTCTAACATTTCCAACACCCATTTTTTGTCCATATTTCGACCCTAAAATCACTTATGATTGATAAATACCCATTTTGGGGAATATTATCATTATGAAAATGTAGTTATCACTATATCTTCTCAATAGTTTCATGTGTGTCATCTCCCCCATTTACAAAAGGCCACCAATAACCTCTTCTATTTAAACAACCAAAACCCTTTATTTTTGAAAATACCTTCCAAAATCCCACAATTAAGTCTGTTCCCACAATCTAGAGGAATGTTTTACATTAGAATCCCAATCTATAAAGCCATCAGCTTAATCCTAAATAAGTTTTCCGAAGAACACGTAAAACATATAACAATACGTTCTCATGTTTTTTCTTCTTCTAACACCAACTAATATTATCCAATTATGAGAACAAAATAAAAATATATATCTTATGTACTGATATTTTATTATTTTAATTGAATAACCTATATCGATCTCCACATCCATAAAATGGGGAACAATATTGATAATTGTGTGTATAGTGGACTATCGGCTCAAGAACAAATGTAATTTATTTTCCATCACCAAATTTAATAGTGGGATATAATAAAAATATTTAACATAATTATTTAAAATATATGAATTTATTATGCCTCTATAACCATTATATCACATACACCTTTTTTATTAAATTTTTGTGGGTGGATATGATAACACCACTCATGTGTACGACAATGACTGCCACAAGAAGTGATGTGATTCATATTTATCATATAAATTAAATAGAAGGTATGAAGGAAATATACATTAAATTTGTATGATATTTATGACCTAATAATATTCATAAAAATATAATATTACATTTAATTATTAAAATCATATATTAAAAAATAGAACGTCCCTCGGTTGTATGTGTGTTTTACCATCTCCTCATATTGATGTGAAATTATTTTCATTTTAGTTTTATTTGGATAGTAATTTTTATATATTTTATTAATAATAAATATATATAACATAATTTGTATTATGGAATGGTTTATTTACATTTATTTTCCTTCCAACCCATCCATTGAGAAATGTGGAGACAACGTTTGTGCGTACATACAACATACCATCTCCATGAATAGTGTAATCGATTTTATACCTCTATTATTGAATGATTAAAAAACATAAATATATAATTCCTATATATGATATTTATATTTGGGAATAAATTATTCATGTTTTGATTCCATGATCAAATTATTTGGACAAAAATACAAGACTGAAACATAAGGTAAAACGGAAGCAATAATCCCCCGAAAGAATTATTTTAATAAATAATTGATAAAAAATGACTGATAAAAGACTATAGGTAAATAATTTATGTTATGAGATATATTATTATATTTTTTTTAATATTTTTATATCAAATATATATTTATTATATAGTACTTTAAGACATATATGATAGAATTTGAACCTATGATAAGGGTTTCTCATCTTACTTTTAATTCTGTGAGACATACGCTATATTCACCACTTATTTCATTTTGTGGTGTATATAAATCAACATTTTATATTTTACAACATGAACCTATTTCTATTCATTTTATTTATTATTTTATTTCAATTAATCTCTTTTATTTTTGTTATTATTCAATTCTTACATATGTGGTAAGGGTTTATTTCACAATCTTATCACTATTTGAGATTTCTTTTATATAAGTCTCCCTTAGAGGAATTATTTGATAACTATATATTAAAGTTGATATATTTTATTATTGGATAGATATTTAATAATTTTTAAATTTTCTAAAACTTTTTAACATTAAATTAATGGGAAACTGTTTTTTGAAAACCCAATAATCTCTCTCTCTTTGTTGAAAATATTTTATCCCCAAAATATATTATTCCTTGAAATATTTTCAAAAATGATTATAGAATCTTAAAAATGGTTTATTAAATTATTTTTTACCCATTATTACTTTTTTAACATATTTAGTTTAATCTTCGTGTCATTTTCAAAATAAAGAATACATTTATTTTCCAAAATTTTTGAAAGGAATGTAGGTTTATCTTGTATGAGACTAACCGAATTTTCTACCAATAATACCATTCAATTATTTATATATTATTTTATAGTTTTTTAAAAAAAAATTAATAAAAATTATCTTCAAAAGGTTTTTTGAACATTTTATCATAAAATATAATTTTAAAATTGAAAATATTATTTTCCTCAATAATGACATTATAACCATTTTATGGGATTTCTATTCATCGGCAACATCTAACCACTATAGTATTTATGATCCATATAGGATGTTTGTAATTTATATCATAATTACTCTTTATTTTGATGGTTTATGATCATTTTAACCGAGGAGGTACAATTTTTTTTATCATTCACTATTTTAGTCATGATGTTGTATGATTATGATTATTTGATGAAGGTTCGTATGAACATTTTTTTTTATAATTTTTCAAAATGAGTATTTATGTTTATTATATTATACACAATTAATATGAGTATTGATTTTTAAATAATAAGGTACGGATTGGAATTGATTATAGATATCCCCTCAATTCATTGACAGGTTCCATTAGACAAATCTGTTGGACAAATTGGATTAGTTTCTAACAACAAATTTAAACTATACAGTAAAAGGCTTTTAAGGTTTATATTTTTTTTATAAATTATATGTTACATTAGTATGGGACCATATATTTATTCCCATGAGATAATATAATTATTTATAAGTTCCATGGTTATGTTTCAAGATTATATGATGATTTTAATGGTATTTTTATCATCATTTATTAGATCTATATTAGCTTATTTTATTGAATAATTGGAAGTTGTTTAAATTTTTTACCTTACCATATTTATTATGCTTATTTAATCATTACAAGATCAATTTTACTCTCAACATATTTAATTATTTGATCTCGCCGATTTCAATTGATTTATATTCCCTAGGATTCTACGATGTGTTTTATGATTGGTATAAAAAGATACGCTATGAGGAATAATGGGTTTCCTAATTAAAATGTCATGTGTATTTGATATCAAAAAAATATAGGTTAAATTCACATATATATATTTATATATATCTTGCTTTTGAATACCACTAATCTAATTTTTCCTTTTGGATGCAATACCTTGAATCTAGTTCCAATGTAATACGGTAACCACCGACTTTAGGAAATCGAGGTTAGGGTCTTTATTGTTTGATTAAAAGGAAGATTAGTTGAAACTGTTATAACTATATTTATAAAACAATATATAAGAGAAAAAATCCCTAAAATGGAATTTAGTTATATGTATATAATTACAGTCGAATATTTTGTTGAGGAAGAAATTATTTTCATTTTCCTAGAAACATATCTTCATCATAGTACTACTAAAGTGAGTGGTTCTAATATAGATCTATATACAGGTAATAACACTAAACAAGATCAATGACCTAGATTAAGGCATTACTTACTACATAAAAATGGGACTTATTACACACCTAGTTTGGTACTCCAAGATGATATTCATAGGGTAACACATATTTTCATTTTAAAAGAATTATGAAGGGTCTGAAAAAAAATTATGATTTAGAATCATTCATAATGAAACCTTGTTTATGATTATGAAATTATAAATGCAAAAAAAGTAAATTATTTTTATGTGTTTCGCTAATTTTTTGATTATACATTATGATACATAATTTTATGATCTATTCTAATATATAAAGTTGTTCTGAAATGGAACCATTAATATTTTATTGGAATTGAATCAATGTACATAATGTAATGTGTAATAATATTGGTTTCAGTGATATGACATAGAAAATAATTCAAAAGAAACTATTCTCCAAAACACTCTCATAATATAAGGGTAGAATATAATGTTCTATAAATATAGGGAAATAATTTTCTATGTAATATGGAATTGAAGAAAAGAAATGGTATTAGAGTAAGGGAGATAAAATATAGGTAATGGTAATAAGGGGAGAAGTGTTATCCTATATGTTATAACTGTATAATGATACACCTCTTCACTTAATTGAATGAAGTGTGTGATTTCAATGAGTTTGGAGGGATATTCAACTACGATTGTTATTTCAAGGTTTTGAATTATTTTTCCGATGATTAATTATTTTATCATAAAGAGATGGGTCATCATATAAATGAATTCCGAAATCATTGAGGGAATATACTTTAAAATAAACTAATGGATCCTGGTCATGATTAAGCTAATACTATAGATAATGTTGAAAAATTATTGTTCATGTGTTTGTATTAAATAATTAAATTATATTAGTATTTTTATCAATGATATTTCTATTATAAGAATTATTAAATATATAATTATTATTCTGCAATACTTTTTATATAAACTATTTGATAGAATATATTTAATGGTATTAATAACCATGAAATGTTAGTAAATTGAATTATTAACTTCATTAAAGATTATTATTTTGGGAAAATACCTATTAGTATGTATTAACTATTGAGATAATAATTGAAAATATATTTTTAAAGGCTAGTATTAGTGACCATGAATTTGTTATGAGATTTGATGGATTATGTTATCATTATTTGAGATTATTGCATCTTTGAATTTATGGAATAAATTCATTAATATATGAATATATTTATTTGATGAAATTATGTAATCATTATGGTTTTATGGGTATCAAGGTGTAAACATATTTTTAATATGAAATTAATATATCATTTATATCATTGGGGAAATATAATGTTTATTTACTTACATTACTTCTATATACGGTCAGAAATATTTTACATAGGACATATAATTTACTATTATTACTGTGGATTAATTTTATTGTTTTATGTCAATATTGTTGGGAATGTATTCTCTAAATAATAATCTATATTAGATGTTGATTTTCATGCTCACAAATAACTTTTTTATAACAAGTTTATGATTATAATTTTTTGGAATAGATATCATGTTATCATTTATATTTTTCATGGAATGCGAGCTTTGATATGTGTTTTGAAAACATTGTTCAAACCCTACGTTTCCTAAATGAATGTTTTGATCATCATCCATACATAAAATTCTTCTTTATGAATTGTTGAATAGTTTTTGTATGGATCAGGGACCCAACATTTGGGAATCAATTAATGTTTGAGGTATCAACCATACGTTGGAATCACGATATACTATTTATATCATATATTTTGAAATTTAAGTGTATTTTTAATCAATGATAGATTTATGTTATTGTGATGAAAATAATGACCATATGAATCATCATTACTATGTTAATTTGATCCCTAAATTATATGTAGATAAATGTTTTTTATTGAATAATATGTTGGAAGGAACTCTGCACTATATAGTTCAACACTACATTTGATTACACATTATCAGATTTTTTAAAACCAATATTTTATCAGAGTTCCATGAAGTGGTCATGAAATAATATAATGATTATTATAAATTTATTTTTAAAAAAATTGAATGATCATTATGAGAAATTAAAATAACTATTTTTATTATAGAAACTAAATATTGTTCTTATGGGAATTTATGAATCTTTTGATTAATTAAGATTTGAATTTCTGCATTCTACCTGATGACTTTATTTGATATATAATACTAAGGAAAAAATTATTATCTATATATTATACCAGTGTATGTTTTCAATCTATAGATATTAAAGTCACATATTATCATAAATGATTACATTATTGTAAATATATTTTTTGTGATTTTATAAAGAATGATCGGCTCTAAAATAAACTACACATTGAAGCTATACATGTTCAATTTAATAGTGTTGTATGTTTATTGTTTCTTTATATTGATAAAATTTTGTAAGATTATTTGTAACTGGGATCTTATCCAAATCATTATTTCGTGAAGACATTAATTTCAAAAGAAGATTTTCTATCAGCTTTATGTTGCTGCTTTTGTAACTATGATCTTCAACTCGAAACATCAAATCAAGATCTTTTTACATTTTGGAGTATCAACTCCTCATACATAGTTATGATGGAGTTTCAGCTTCTTGATTTAAGCTGTGGATATTATGTTCTTGTTCAAACAACCAAAAGGATCAATGTTTTTCCTTGATGTAAAGGTGTCAACTTCCTACACTTAGTTATGGGTTTGTGGTCTGCTGATATAAAGATGATTCTAGTGATATTCTCCAAACTAGAAAAGAGATTGATTGGTGGAGTGGACTATGTGATCATTGTTCCCAAAAACACTATAAAATGATGTGTTTATTCTATCTATTTAACTACATAATATCTATTCATATCTAAAAGACACAACATATATTCATGAATCACAGACCGGGTTAAAATTATGAATTATGGAAGATTATCAAAAATACACACTAAAACCCCCTCCTATTCTACTCAGTATTATTTCAAACTTACTATTCGTATCAATTGTGAGCTTTTGGATAATGTTATAGCAAGATCAAAAGTTTAATTTCTCTACAAAGATAGAACTGGATAATCCCTTAAACTTAATTTCTATTGTATGTGATCTATACTTTAATGGTGAAAATTATGGATTCATGAAATTTCGAATGATCGTATATCTGAAGAATCATGGATTTAGATTCTATTAAAAATCATCACTCCCCATAAGATTCTTCAAAATCCATAGAAATGGGGTATAGAAATAGAAGCTGGTTATGATATAAATTTAAAATCAATAAATGATGTTATATATGGGCATCATCATGATGAATTTTATCATGTATCATAATGCCCTAAAACCTATGATATTTTGAATACTATTACAGTTTCTTATGATGAAAAAAATGTTGAAAAAATGAGGTATGATAATGAAAAGATAAATATTGACACTTCAAGAATATTTGATGGTGAAAGCATCAAATAGATGAACGAAGGGATTATAGATATCATAAAAAATATTATATCCTTGGGAGAATCCATAAGACAATTTAATCAACATATAAAATTACATATAATTCTATAATGAAAATTGAATGAAATATCTTCTACTATTTGTCAATCATCACAAGTCAATGTTCTGACTATGAAATAACTAATTGGGAAAAAATGATGTATGAAAAATGAATGTTAATGATAAAAATAATAATATTTTTTGTGAAAAAGGAATATAAATAATTGAAAGGGTCATCTGAAAATAATAACCAAAAATCAAAATAAGAAGTCAAAATAGAGAAAAATTTAGATTTTTCTGATTCTGATATAGAACATGCTTAGCTAGCTAGAAAATTATTTAAACTATCTAATAATAATAGAGGCTTCAAAAACTACTTTATGAAGGATGAGAATAAACACATATAAGCTCGATGTTATGAATGATAAAATGGGTCACAATAAACCAGATTTCCCTCCATTAATTTTTATACGAAAGATGATAGAAATAAAATATAAGATGAATGTTGACTATGAGTATAAATTTAAAAATAGAAATTAAATTTAAGATGAGTGTGTCTAAAGACTCACGTTTCTCATTCCAATATCATTTTGAGAAAGATGTATAAAAACTAGAATCCAACATGTGATTTAAGGCTAAAGCTGAAGAAGTGGTACAATCATGTTACTCCTTCGATTCTGGTACTGAATGTTTCTCAACTTGTAAACTAGATTCATATTGTAAAATATTATAATATAAATATGATACTTTTTTGGAGAAAAATAAATCAATGAAAAACATTCACAATGATATTTTAGAAAAAAGGGATACTGTAATAAAACAACATTATCAATTTGTTGAAATTTTTAATTCATGTAAAAAAAATGTATTAATTATGAAAAAACAATTAAAAAATTTCATGATTCTATAGAATATTAAAAGAGTACTGAAATTACCATCACTATATGAGAATTATATTTAATTAAAAATCTTGGGGGTAATGTAATTAAAATTTAAATATCTAGAATAGGTAGTAAGGGTGAGATATCAAAATTATATAAAAATTATTTTGTGCCCCAATCAAAAAATGATACCTGTAAATGTTTTCGGAACAAAAGGTCATTACACAAATTATTTTTATTTTAATAATCTTCAAATTATTTATATTGAAGTGGATTTTATTTCCCAAAATTGTTTGGAAGAAAGTGATAGTAATTATGAAAAATAATGCAGATTAGGATTCTTATATCCTTACTCTCTAATGTTGTAGGAACCTACAAAATAATTGAACCATAAAAACATTCGTTTAATTTATTTTGTAGTAAATATTTCAAAAGAATATAAAGAAACATGGTATATGAAATGTAGATGTTCTAGGCACATGAGTGGAGAGTCAAAAAATTTCCATACTCCAACTCAAATGTATGGTGTTCTAGTGAATTTTAGTGACAATGTGAATGGAAAAATTGATGGATTTGGAAATGTTGAAAATCCAAAAACTATCTCAATAAAAAAAGTAATATATATGAAATGGATAAATCAAAACCTGATATGTATTTCTTTTCTTTTTTATGATAATTTTTATGCTGAATATTTTTAACAATTCCTTCTCTCTTATTTAAAAAAATGATTAAATTTAGAGAAACTATTATTGATAATTTTTATACATTATATTTATAATTATTATGTAATGAGAAAGATAATTGTATATCTTCTATTAAAAATATGTCCTGGATTTGGAATATAATACATAGACACTGTAATATTTATTCATTACATAAATTCTATAAGAATGAGTTAGTTTCTGATTTACGGAATCATAACATTGATAATGATATATTTTTTATGCATGCTAAAGTGTTAAACAATACAAATTTTCTTTCAAATATATTAAAAAAATTCTTCATCTAAACCTTTAGGCCTTAATCATATGTACTTCTTTGGACCATAAATAGTACAAATTTTGGATTATAAATTATATTCTTATTCTTTAGTAGATTATTATTCTCGATTTACTTGTGTTTCTTATCTAATACTCAAATGTTAAGTTGTCACTTTTTTTTGAATGTTTTTGAACAATTATTCAAAATGAAAAAGTTTTTAAAATAACATCATTGAGAAGTTATCATGGTGTAGAATTTGAGAATCGAGAATTTATTTTTTTTTGTCAAATTTTATTATTAAAAACATCTTTTCTACCCCGAAAACACCTCCAAAAATCAAATTCTTGAATGAAGAAATAGAAAAATTAAAATAATTGTTAGGAAAATACTGAATGAATATAATATTCTTACCTATTTTTGGATGAATATGTAAGAACAACCAAATATATAATGAATATAATATTAATAAGGTCTATTTATAAATGTATCCCTTCTGAAAATTAGAATATCAGAGATATTATATTACGTAACCATTAAATTTTTAGGTGTTTTTTTATATCTTCAAAACTAAGGAAAACCTTGGTAGGTTCAATCCCAAAGATTGTGTATGAATATTTTTGGGATATTCCCCCACTTCTAAAGATTATATTGTGTTTAATAATATGTCATGGATTGTGGAAGAACTAGATCATGTGAAGATTGTGGGAACCGACCCTTTTATGAAAGATAATGATAAAACCAATTAATTTACTTGCTCATTCAACATCATAAGACTTGAAAACCCTTAAGAAGATTTTAATAGTGATATTTATAAAATTTATTATAGTTTAGAAGAATATGAAACTAGAAGACCTAAAATTTTATTTTGAGGATATTCTAGTACTTTAATGTACCATCCCCTGCCAATAATTATAGGAGACATAGACACGGGAATTAAAACTATAAGAAATGTAACGAACCCTGCCAAATTCTCTGCCATTATGTCTCAGCTAGAACCTAAGATTGTTGAAGATTACTTAGAAGATGCTGGTTGGATATTTTCATTACTGAAATAACAAAACCAATTCATACAAAATAATTTTTGGGAATTTCTTGAAAGACCATCCAATTATATAGTTATAGAAACTATGTTGTTCTTTAGAAATAAATTTTATGATCAAGGGTTCATAACCAAAATTAAATTTAGATTAGGAGCTACAAGATATAATCAAGAAGATGGTATGTATAATGATAAAACCTTTTCACTTATAGGTAGATTAGATGCCATTAATATCAATTTAGGTTATACATCACATATGAATTTTAAATTATATCAGATGGATGTTAAATCTACCTTTATAAATAGATATTTAATTGATGATGTTTTTGTTTAATGACCATATGGTTTTGAAAATACTCAAAATCCAAATTATGCTTTTGAACCTACTAAATATTACTATGGAATTTAAAAATCACCTAGTTCAAGGTGTGAAAGATTAAGTTCTTTTCTTAGTAAAAATTGATTTGTTGTTGGTTTGGAAAATCCAACATTTTATAAGGAAACTATTTCTTCTAATTTTTTTTAGTACATTTATATGTTTATTATGTTTTTTTTAAATAAAAAAAATTAATTATTTTTTAAAATTACTTCAAAAATAAGATGAACTAAGTATGATTGGAGAATAGAATTTCATTTTAGGGTATAAAATTTATAAAAAAGATTATAGAAATGATATAAATAAATTTAAATATATTGTTGATTTATTGAAAACATTTGGACATGAGAACATGAAGACATGTTAATATTTTATATTTACAAATATAAAACATGATTTGGATGAAATTCCAAGACCAGTTAAAAAAAGGTTTTATAGAGGCTTACTTGGTATTATGTCCTATATTAAAACTGGTAGACCATAAATTATTATTTTGGGTATGTTTTTGTATAATCATTCAGTTAAATACAAAATAATATAATCTTATAACTATTAAAATATGTTTTAAATATTTAAAGTGAACTATTATTAAATCTCTTCATTACCCCAAAACTTTTTATTTAAATTTGATTTCATATTTAGATACTAATATAAGAGGATGTATATTTTACAGAAAAATCACCTCAAGAACATATCACCTTTTTAAAAAATATTATACCATTTTAAACTAAGAAACAAAACTTACTTGGCCTATCAATAGCCGAGACAGAATATGTTTTTGTGGGTAGTTTATGTGCACATGTATAATTGATGAAAAAAATATAGTATAATTCGGACTAAATTTTAATAGTATACCAATTTTATGTGATAACAGAAGTGATATAAATATTTCCAAAAAAAATATAAGTCATTCTATGATATAGAATATTGATATTAGGTATCATTTTCTAAATGTTCATGTCCATAAAATGGATATATCTTGATATTTTTTTAATACTGAATATCAATTAGATTATATTTTTAGTAAACCATTTCCCATTGCATGTTTTTATTTCAGAATGGGGTGTTATTATTATTTAATATAAATGAATATTTATTAATTTATTTTATTCATAGTCTCTCTATTTTTACACTAAATAATAAATATATGATTTACTTAATTTATTATTATGATTATTATTTTGTTTATTGATAATATTTAAATGGGATTTTTTATTTATTTTTATATGTATTTTAAAAATTAAAGCATAATGAATATATTATCAAATGAGGTGAGAAATATCTCAACATTCCCCAACTCTTCTCCTCCATGTCACTTCAATTAATATAGTCTCTCTGTATATCACTCTCTCCCTCATACCAGTATATTGAAACCCTAAAACTTTGACCCATCAATCAAAATTCCATCAGAAATGGAACCTTCAATAGGATATGAAGGTGATGATTTGGGTGTGTCTATATATCCACTACTGAATTATCACATAGTTCTTCATGATAAGGTGAATGATTTTGATTATCTAAATCATCCATATCACTCATTAAAGGAAACAATTCAATATCATGGAGTAGAATTTTATTTGGGATATGATAGTACTATTATGATGAAAAATCTAGAGGTAAAATAATTATGATGGAATGATAAGTTCAGTTTGGGAATCATAAAAGATACAATAATTTTTATGATTCAAGATATTGAGTTTACCCTTTTTTTCAGGGATATAGTTAAGTTGTTATGTTTTCCTCACAAGGGGGATTTTAATTTTTATTTAAATTGTATTAGAGATAAATGTTTTAAGCCACAATACAATATTATTTCCTTATTTGGGAGAAAAATAATCAACAATGTGTTGAACAAATACATTACTCCTAACAGAAGTGTCCTTTTGAAACATATTTGGGTTGGGATTTTATATGATCATCATTGTAAGAAAATTATCATTAACCTAATATCTACATGTTGTTTTTATTTCTAAAACAAATTAAGTTCAGTTATACTTTATTTACAGTGAGATATTTATGTCACTAATTATAAAAAAAGGATGATATATTATCCAAATGGATGAATCATTTCAATTTTTTTACAAAAAAAGGAAGAATCTTAAATATAAACATTGAAAATTAGGTCATTATGCTATCATTATCAATGATGGGACTGTCGAGAAAATGGGATAAGTTTGGAGTAACTCTTGCAGGATAATTCCACCTATTGATGTTAAACAACAAAAACAATTGAAGGAAAATTATTTGGGGAGAAAAGAATGATTATTTTTGTCGGTTATACAAAATAGAGGCCTTATAAAGATGATGAATCGAGACATATGTATGTTCATATTGTTTAGGGAAGAAGGGTTTTAATAAAAATTCCTAATATCGTGAATGAGGCTGGAAATGTCTTTGTGCAATAAGATCATGTGAATGAGGTTATTGAGCAATAGTTTTATATTCAAGAAGTTCATAGGGATAATGGTCCTACACCTGCTATCCTCTCTATCATTTCACCAGATTCGGTATCTGAATAATAATCTATATTGATAAATAGACTATAAATTCATGGAGAGACTTGTTTGACTATTGTTGAAGGTGAATAATCTTCAAGTAATATCATTTAGAGTCTTCTGAATATTACGATGAATATTTTATTAGAATTTTCATGCTTTTAAAAAGATAGACCTTATCTTTGGAAGAGGATTTAGAAGATGAAAAGATAAATTTGTGGAGCTAATAGGTTCAAATATTCCAATAGACGTGTTTTATTCCCTTCATATTCAACAATAATATGTTCCAGAAAAGTTAATTTCAACGAAATATCTTAATGGCCTTATATAGACAATGGATAGAGGGTTCAGATCTCTAATAGATAAATATAAAAAACATTGAATTTTATGAGATAAAACTTATGTCGAGGAGATAATTTCATTCTTTCAAGGATAGTAACCAGGCTTCATATTCTACCCCTCAACCAACATCTCCAAACCTGATAGAGATATTTGAAGCAATAACTATTGTTATGGCTAAATTAAACAACATGTTTCACACTCCACAGAGTGATAGTGTGCCTACTAATGTACTTCTAGAATATTAGAAATATTTGATCAGTCTGTTGACCTCTAATGAATCCTGGTAGGGACCAGTCACTCATCAAGTTAGAGGCAGATTGCAACCATTATACCATCATAAGAATTTGCGAATGGATTTTTTAATTTTAATCTGGTGGAATGGTTAAAGGTATGTCTATATTTAATAAAATATTCTATAAAAATATATGGATTAATTAAAAACCATTTTTAGAGTGGGTAGGTATGTTTTCTTGATAGTCATAGTGTTTTAATGACCAATCTGTATCTAGATATAGAGACTTCTACCCAAAGAGATTCATAAAATGGAAATCAATCTAACATGAGCCTCTAATTTTCATGAACACTTGGGTTGATTGACAGGATATAGACCTTAATTTTCCACCATTTTCATTGATTTTACATTTAATATTGTTTAATTTTATATTTTAAATGTTTTATATTAATTTTATTATTATTTTAGTTATGCTCAACTTTCTACTGCCAAATCACATTTTTTTCAGAAACAATATATTATGCACTTCATTTATACTTCAATTCTATATCAACTGTCATTTATGTGATTTATTCTTTCAAAAAAATATTTTTGATATCACAAAAAGCGGGACACAATTTTTGAACCGAAATATTAACAATTTTTTGTAGAATATTTGCTTATTTTTTATATTTTTTGGGGAATACAATTTAATCTGAATATTAATGTGAAATCAAAATATTTTATTACCCATTACAATTCCTATAATTTATGTTAATTATTTTATGGGTTTTGAGGTCATCAAAAGGGGTGATTGTTGGCCATGTATTGTGTCAAAAATACTCTATATTAAATGTTGTTTTTGATTCTCTCAAATAACCTTATTTGTATACTAATGAAGCTACGTTTAGAATGTTTCAGGAATATATATATTATATTTTTATTTTTATTTTTTATGGAATGCTACCAATGAGATGTTTTATGGAAACAATTTCAAAACCCACATTTGGTAAATTAATGCTTGTATCATCATCGATGTTTTACATTATTTTCTATTCATTGTAGAAAGGTCTTCATGTGAATTAATAACCCTTTGTTTTGGAATTAATGAACGTATGAAGTATCAACCCAATATTGGTGTCTGGATTTAATGTTCATATTTGACTTTCATGAATTTAAATGTACGGTTAATCAATGTTAGATTTGGATTCTAATGAAGAAATGGATGAATGTTTGGTTCGTCATCTATATGATACATTGAACCCTATGTTATGCACAGATTAATGTATGGTTAAGTAACTATATATTGGAAGGAACCCTACTCTTTGTTGTTCAACCCTATATTTGTCTACATATTATTTATTATTAAAAACTGAGATTTTATCAATGTTACTTTCACCGGTCTTGGAAGAATATAAGCCAAATTAAAATAATATATTTTACTGATTCAAAGTGCATTATTATCAATTAAAATAACTGATATTCTTACAGGAAGTTAAGACTCCTCTAATTAATTCATAATTGAATTTCCACATTACACTTGAAGAACTTCTATGATCTATAATACTGTAGGAAAATTTATAATCTATAAATTCTACCACTATATATTTCCAATCTATCGATATTCATGTCACGTATTATCGAATATGATTACATTCTTGTAAAAATATTTTATAGTGTTGTTTTAAAGAAAAATTCACTTTGAATTAAACTATACTTTGGATATACACATGTTCAATCTCGTACTACTGTATGTTAATTACATTTGTGTGTTGCTATCCATTTTTAAAAAAATTATCAACCAAGATTACATCAGAATAATTGTTTTTTTATGAATTTCATTTCTGAGAATAAGATCCATCAATTGATAGTATCTGTTGTTGAAACTGTGAAGATCAACCCAATACATCAAATAAAACTATTGATTTCTTGGAGTATCAACTTATCATACTCTGTTTCAGTATAATATCAACTTCTAAATCTAAGATATGTAAAATTAGTTCATGGTTAAAGAACCAAAAGGATGTATATTTATACATGATGTAAAGGTTTTAACTTCCAGTTCAATGTTTTGGATTTTTGTCTTCTTATAAGAGGACAATTCTAGTGAAATTCAAAGATCTCATAGAGAGAGTGATTTTTGGAGTGCACTAGGGGGTCTTTATGACCCGAACAACTACAATAAGCCATTTTTTCATTATCATTATCCTCTAGTTATATTGTTTCGTACATACTAAATAAATTTATACCCGCATAAATAACAAATTGTGTTAAAAGTCCTAATTACGCTAGATTATCAAAAATACACAATTAACCCCCTCATGTTTTAGATTGTATTATTCCATCCGAATAATTATATAATATTTTTTAATAATTTATGTTTTAATAAATATATGATGAATATAATATTACTATTTTATGGATATTTTGATTTATTGAATATAAATACCTGGTCATAATGTAAAAAAACACTTTTCAGATATTCATTTCATTAAATAAGAAATTTGTTTGAAATTTATTGAAGAACCACCCAATGATGAAAATGTTGTTATGAAATATAAAGATATCACATAAGTATATTTCCATATATTTATAGATAGTATGATAATTCTACATCCCTTGGAAAAGGATATTTAGCAAAAAAAATGTTATCATAATACCTTCATTTCTTATGAACATTTTGTCTTTTCACCCTTAAACTATTTATGATTTTGTGCTCTTTAACATTCTCAAGATCACTATCTTTCTTATGATAATTTTTCCTTATCACACTTTATAATTGTTTAAAATTTTCTTCAAAATTCATATCTTTACATCCAACCAATGATGTACTATATGGAAACCAAGGTATTTGATTATTAAATATGTCCTTTGTACTTACCTTTCCTGCTTATAAATTGGATATTTTATAATCCCTTCTCACGACATGGGGTTTGAGGAAATTTGTTTTCAAATATCAAACCATTTATTACCGAGATCAAAATGAAATTGTGAGGATGTAATTTATTTAAGGGGATAAAATGTTAGGCCATGATATTTTAAAAGAGAATGATTTTATTGTTAGATAATCTGAAATGAATCATAAATCATAAAAGATAATGTCACACCCTAATAATTAATGATATTTTTATTTTTAAATAAGTTAAATATCTTTGATTGCTTGCAATATAGGAAAAACCAGATTTAAATCAAATTTGATACTTTATTAAAATATTATTATCTCAAAATGACCATTTCAACCTAGACCATAATTTATCTTGTATGAAAATTATAACTAAATTAATAAATTTATATTTTTTACATATGTATAAAAAAATTGTATATTTATCTATGGGATAATATAAAATAAATATCATTTGAACAAAAAACTACTATTGACAAATATTTTAATTTTCTAAAAGGTGGTCTAGTAATGATTTGTGCATTAAATTTAATTCTATTTTTTAAATAAATTTATATTTTTTTAAGGAACATTATTTTTTAAATCAACATTTAAAAATATCATTGGGTGAGTTTTTGATATATTTCAGAAACAATTAATTTTTGGATGTATAATAATGAATAATAATTTTTGTTTTATAAAATGTGGAATACTATTTTAATTTTTTGATATAATATTATTTATATTTTATTAATTTATTTATATTTTTTTGATTGAGTAAATTTCTTGAATAATTTTGAAACTAAAAAATATCTACATATGATAATTTTATTTTTGCAAAATAACCCATTTGTAACGTTTGTAGATTAATTTATATAGAATTATACCATATCTATTTGTTTAATTTCGATAAATATATTCCATATTTTTTATTAGTATAATTTATATTATATATTAAGGAAAACATAATTTTTACATATTGAATATTGATAACAGTAGAAATTAATTACCATGGATGAGGTAAATATGGGTTTACTGATGGATAATCAATAATGATAAGGGTTCCAAATGACCTAAAATAAGTTCAAAATGAATTAAATATACATATGTATAACATGTAATATATAATGGTTTTAGTGACCAAATTTGGAGTCTTTTTTCATGAGATATTATTTGGTATCACATTATCTTTTAAAATCATCCATGTGTGTCCTCTCTGCATACCTCCTCTCATACCCACTTAATACTTTCAAAACAATTTTATTCAACTAATACCATACGAAATAACTTCCTTAAAACATTCCCTATATCCATGTAAAAAATTTTAAATCGTAAATCTAATATAGAAATGCATTAGGATAAATCTAAAGAGGTTATCAGGAAAAGACTTTATGATTTTAACTATCTTTTATCATTTCTATTTTTTATATGACACATTCTAATATTATAAAACTACCCTATAACAATAAAAAAAGTATATCATATATACATAGATTTTATTTTGATAATATAATAACTTAAATATTTTCCAATATAATAAAATGTGAAACACAACTGTAGATCATGTGTACGGTGGACTACTGCCTTGTGAAGGGATGCAATTCATATTTCTTCAGCACATTTAAAGGCATAATATAATGATGGATATAAAATATTTACATTGTTTTTATAAAATTAATATAACTATGAAATAATTTTATATCATATACCTTGTCAGTTTCCATATCAAAAGGGATAAAATAATGTTTCTCATTTGTACGACAGACGACTACTTCCTAAAACCAGATGATTCATTTTACACATAAAAATTACAATGATGTTTTTGAGGATAGATAAATTAAATATTTTTTAGATTTATTTATAAACAATACTTATGGTTATATAATATCACATATAACTTCTTACCTTTTAATCTATTGGAAAAAATTGACACCACTCATGCGTACAAGTGGTCTACGTCCTTCATGTAGCGATGTGTAATGTTCTTCAATTAATCATTACAAGTATGGTAATTAAAAAGGATTTAATTTATGTAAATTATATATATAATATAATAATTATTATGTAAAATTTCATTAATATTTATTTTTATTTCATTCCATCCATTGTGTAAAATTGAAATATCAATCATTCGTACATATGGCATACTATTTCTAAGTATAGTGTAATCCATTTTATATCCCTAAAATTTATAAATGACACTAAATACGTATATAGTAAATATATATGATATTTAAATCAATTTTTACATTTCTTAGATTATTTAACCAGGGTAAAATTATATGTACACAAATTATCAGAATAAATTATATATAAAATATGATGTAATTATTACTAAAAGAGTAATTTTAACAATTACAATTAATAATAAATGTGTGACAAATGACTATACCTAAATCATATATTGCATGAGATATATGATTTGGTTGATTCGATAGATTAATAATAGTAATAATTTTATTTAATATTTTTTTTATCATATATAAAGGATGTCAAACCTATGGTAGGGGTTTCTCGTATATCTTTTACATCCGTGAGACATATACCATCGTCACCACTTTTTCTTTTAAGAGATTTATATACAAAACGTTATGATATATTATATTTTGAATATATTTCCCTAAAGGTTATTTTAATTATTATGGTATGACACATCATTATTGTGGATAATTATTTAGATGTTAACAATGTTGTTAGGGTTTATTTCACAATATCATCAGTATTAGGTATTATTTTATTTTATGTCTCCCAGGGAGATATTATGTAATATTTCATTCATGAAAAAGAATCATTCTTATTATACTATAGTTATTCATTAACTTATAAATGTAATGGAACAAATTTTACACTCCAAGGCACTAAAAATGATTGATAAAATGGTTTTTAGAAAATCTGTCATTAATTCTCACATCAATCAACAATTCTTTTTCATCAAAATCATAATTGTTTGAAAAGGGTTTCATTAATTTTTTAGAATAATTAATATAATTAATTAAATAATATTTTAATAATATTGAATTTTTTTTTTAAATATAGAGATTCATCTTCATGATTTTTTCAGAATATGAGATGTTTCGCTTTCAATGAAATTGTGAATGAAATTTTGTTTAATGTTTATGGGATGATAATAATTTTATACCTTCATGAAACCTGAATTTTTTAATAATTATATTATATTTTTTCAAATATTTTTATCAAATTATTTTATTTTCAAATTTTTTTTGTGAATTTGTTTTTAAAATGTTATTTTCAATGTGTAATTTTTATTTACCTCAAAAATATTTTTATGAAATTTTTACGGGTTCATATTAATAAAAAACATAATCAAATTATTTTATAAATAATACACTACAGATAATTGGTATTGGTATCATCCTAATCCATTCAAATATATATTTTTGGAACATTTTCACTAATTATTTTAAATTTTATGACTATTCAACATATTACCGTGTATGGTTTATAATTTTTTTTTCTTTATTGCGATATGTATTATCATATCATATAAAATTTATTCAATAAAAATGTTTATGTTGATTATGTTTTAACCCTTTAATATGATGAATGAACTAGCCTTCTTAAGTTACATATAGGTCGTATTAATGATATCTCTTTGATTCATCAACATGTCTCGTGAGACAAGTAAATTGGACAATTTATTCATGTTCATACACACATATTTAAAATTTCATTTGAATTGTCTTGATATTATATTTTCGTTATATCTAACATTATGAATTCCATCATTATGAAATCAGTTATTGTAATCCATGTGATTATTTAGTTTGTTAAAATATACATTGAAAATGTTCAACATTATGTTATTATTCATATGTACTTATTATATTATAATTTATTTATTCCATTTTATGTTCTATTTATTGATTAAATGTAATTTGATTTAGTTATTTGCCTTACTAGAATGATTATTATTACTTATTCTTGATAGATTCACTTGTACGATTACTATTACTGAGTATTTGTAATCACCGCTTTCTTATTTTTATTTTACCCATGGTACCAGGAAGTGATTTATGATCGATATACAATGATTATGTAGGAGGTTTATTTGCATCTTGAAGAAAAAAAAGACTTTCTATGTATTATGTTTTCATGTGTTGGAGAAACTTCATAATGTATCTATTTTTTAACACCAACTATTCAGTCCCAATGAATCTGATACATTGTATCTAGTGATAATTTAATAATGAAACCACTGTCTATGTGATTATGGAGTGAGGGTATTTTTTGGTATAATTAAATTAATAATTTAATTGGGATTGTTGATGAATTTTTAGCTTTAATTTTTTATGGGATCGTATTACGATAGCTAAAATTGTTCTATATAAATAATGAGATCATTATGTTTTATACATTATCATAATATGTGATAAAACTTGAGACGGGTGAATATCAATTACGATGTGATATAATGTTTGATAACATTTACACTCTCCCTCTTCCTATGGTCATAGTGGGAGGATAGTGACTATACACTTTCTCACCTAATTATCTACATGGGGATATTCAATGACTTTTTCATGTATTTACTTTTACTCACCCACACATCATGGTAGATATTTATATGATATTCCTTGGATATTAAAAGAGATAATTTTTCCCATTAACTTCTATAGTGAGTTAAGGAGATAGATAAGTTATTCTTTAAGTATCCCATGTCTATGAAAATTATTAAAGTTATGGGTGGAGATTAGTAATTCTTATGATTTCAAGAATATTCAAATGTGATGGATGATAATTCACATTTGTGGTCACAATATTCTACACATAGAAAAAATGGGATCGATTGGGATAATCATTCACCTGAAACTCATTCATTACTTACCAGCTATTCTAGGACTTCGTAGGAACACGTATTTTACAAAAAATCGTAGTCATGTGTATTCCCTATAGTTATCTAGTATAAAACATTAAAAAATATGATATGGGTGTCCTCCCATGTTTACCCTTATAATAACTTGTAGTTTTGGAGATGTAAATGTCCTCATGTAATATAGGGGTATTTATTTCTACACCTTAGTAGTAGATAGGGGTTTTTAATTTCATTATTTCCTTTGAGAGAATCAGTTATATGTATTTTCTCCAATGTATCATGATTAGTCTATCTAGGGTGGATTACCGTGTGGGAAATTTATGATATGTTATGAGTTATGGTTTATAATTATTTATAGAGAAGACTAATTATCTGGGAATCTTAGTGAATGTATGATAGTATATTGATTGATTAAGACATATCATGTTTATTACTATTGATGACCACATTTTATGTTACATTTTTTTAATGTTTTTTCTATAGATACATTTAGATAATTAATGGGTATAGTGCTAACACTCTATTTGGAATGAATAAACTAGGTATTTTTTTGTCATCCAAGAAAGCTTACATGTGAGTTACTCACCTTATGTCCATATAGGTCGTCTTATGTAGAGAATAGATGATCCTAGATATGATAAATAGATGGTGTATTTAGATATATTTTGGGGTAGATATGACCATGATTATGGACACCCTCTTGTTATTAGTGTCGAGATATTGTATGTTTTGAATGAAATGGTTATACTCAATTGTTACATTTCTATTATGTTAAATTTTATCTATGATATTTTATTATATATATAAAAATTTAGTATATTATTAGATTTATAGATTATCTATGTTATATTGTAATTGAATATATGATATAATATAAAGGGTTGGTTATGGTAAATTCCTCCCATGATTTTGTGGGAACTACAATGTTTATTTGTAACCCCATTCCTGGTAGAGGAATCCATTGGGTGTTCACGTATACGTATGCCAGGACAAGGAATATTTTTGTTCATGTGATTGGATATAGTAAAGTGCCCCAAATTTGTGAGTAATTTTTTTCATATTCTAGATAGAGTCTTTTTATGTATCTCTAGAATATTTATCCATAATTGATTACATCGTAAAGATTATAATAACTAATATATATTTAATCATGACTCTTATTGATAAAATATGACTGTGTGATTTATATATGAAATGTGATTTTATAGGGAGGTCATACAATGTATAAATCCAGTTATTTTTATTTTTATTTCATTGGTGATTTAATCATGTACATCAACACTCTATGTATGCCCAAATATGGATATAGTTTATCTATAAAATCATATTTTTTCTATGATTATAAGGAAATGATAATATTTCACAGACCCTTTAGCAAATGGAAGATTATTGGAGAGGCATCATTGGAGGAAGTAAATTAGGGTATAGACTATTATCCAATTTTTTAACTTTTCATTATAAACTCACTAGACTACTTGGATCATAACCTCTTAATCATATGTTTTTCTTACCTTTCTCTTCATAGTTTGTGTTGACGCTAATACATAACCTATGTTTTATATCAACATATCTAATGGTTTTTTTGCCAACTATATTTGAAATTGAATAACAGATAATATTGAAAATGAAGCACAAAGACAATAGGGTTATTACTTGGATCAACATTATAGGATACGATAAAGAAAATACGACTAATAATGTGTTAGTTCACTATAAAAACAAATTTTGCTACATTTTAGTTATAGGGTATGCCACTAATTCTAAGTATCATCTCAATTAAAATGGTTTAGGGTGGATATATTATCTCCCTATGATCACATCCCCTAAAATTACCTCTTACCATAAATACAAAAAAAGTAAAAAAAGATCACACACCAAAAAATAAAAAATATCACATATTTTTTATATTTTTATTGAGTTTTCTTAGGTTGTCATTAAATATTTAGGATTATCCTTAAATAATATATTTTTAAACTCACATTGAATACTATAATATTAAAATTTCAAGGGTATTTCATTTAAATACCCCATTATTTGGTATTTTATTCAATATATGTTAGGTTTTCTTCTTTCTCATTAAACTAATGAGTCAATAATTTTCATATCTTTTTGTTTAGAAACATTGATGACTTAACATTAATAGATTCAAAAATTTATCATTTTTGAGGAAATGTATATTGTATTGAATGTAATAATTACTAGTAATAATTAAAAGCCTCATTCTACTTATTGAGGGTTTCCATTGTAATTTGGGGTTTTGTATTATCTTCATCAATATATATGTGGTCGATAGATTTTCAACCAATATATTTATTTTATCTTTTTTATTAGGGACATAACAACACGTTGATATTCTTTCATATAATTAAATATGGGGTGTATTAATTTATCAAAACATTATATCATTCCATGATATAAATTATGGAAAACTCTTTAAACGTACAAAGTTTATATCCACATGCATGGAAACATTTCCATAATCAAAAATATGAGAACCTAATAATAATAATATGAGGATAAACCTTAATATTCAATCATCCCTTCTATATGAATATTTACATATCTCATTGTTTTTTGACCACATCAATATAAATCAATGATTATATTTTCATATTTATAAATATGAATGCCTAATAATTTGATGGTGTTCTTACTATAATATGAATTATAGAAAAAATCATATGTCAATTTAATATAGTTCTTTACGATCTTCCCATATTTTTTCCCATTTATAATTTTTTTGTAATTATGCCTTAATTATTTATTATTTAATTTTATTTAATATTTTTAATTTATTTTCCCACTAATATCATATCATCAAAAACACATGCATGACTAGTTTGGTAATATTGTGTGCAACTCATGTGATGTGTAACCATCATGCAACAAGTTGATCATTATCCATACAAATTAGATCAACTAAAACAACTAGAACTAAAATTAATATCGAATATTATTTTCCAATTAACTTCCCATGTGAATGGTGATGGAAAAATGATATTCTTCATTTAAAATCCTTTGAGAAAGGTCACTAGTTTGACTATACTATTTCATATTCAATGAATAACACCATCATTTAGATATGTCACATCAAAAATATTAGTTTTTAATATGAAATGTTTTATAATCCATAACACAATATCAATCATCCAACAATATCTAATTTGAGATTGTTCCTTCCCCTGTCCCGCCATACAAGCCCCTTCTTAGGGAATATAATAACAAATTTACCAATTATATCAAACTATTAAACCTTCATGTCTTCACATTCATATACACATGCATTCATAGTAACTCACACTCACACTCCTCCCACCTGGTTGACATGACCCATTTGATATTTTCCACTAACCATATATGAAAATATTCATCTACTGAATGCCTTTTCACAAAATAAAAATAACTAATATATAATAATAAAACCACGTTCCTCATAGAATTTTTTAACCAATAATGGTGAAAACTATAACATTAAACTAATAATATTAAAATGTTTGAAATGTTTGATACCACTTTTTCAACAATAGAAGCAACATTCTCTTAAATTACAGACTGAAAAAATTTACCACATCAAACCTGAGGTGTCAAAAAATAATACAGGACTACTGAGTCATGGTTTTGTGTAATTAATAATTATTTTAGATGAAAAAACACAGCAAGTTTCCTATGCCACTGAATATTTTTATTACACTCATCAATGATTTAACATTCCATTTTCTCAACACATACTATTATATGAGTCAAACTAACATTAAAATAATAGTGTATAAATTGTAAAGAATAAATGATGTGTAATATACTACAGATTTCCACCATTTTTAAAAACAATGTTGGTGACTCTGGTGGGATTTTATTTCTTCCAAAAATATCATTAGAACCATTATCCCAAAACAATGTTGATCAACAATTAATAATTTTCCTCTAATTTCCCCTTAATTATAGTATTATTTCTATATATTATTCAAAAATGTTTGGGAAACCACATATAGTGATCTAAATATTATTGTTTAGTAAAATAATGAACAAAGATTTATACCTCTTATTGGAGGAATAATTTAACTAACCACATGGAATGTATTCCCTTGTTTTAGGATATATTTTTCATAATATATAAGATTACAACAAATCGTCGTTCATGAAATAGGATGCAACCATAATTCCATTCATATTATAATATCATCTATAAATATCATCATATCTACAACATCTATCTTTATAATATAATTTTGAAAACTTAATATTTAATATGTACTTCCTTTTAATTAAATATGACAAATTTTATAGGGTTTCTAACTCATAACCACGAGGTTATATGAATTAGGATAATTTATTCCTTTATAATAATGGTATTAAATTGGAATGTATGAATAGTAATAACCAAATTATGATAATAATTTTTATAAAATATTTAAATAATGAAAATATATTTATTAATTCACAATAAATAAATACCTTTTTTTAGTAATTTAATTTTATGCTTCACAATTAATTATTTTTTTCAAAATTATCGTTTCATTGAATTTTTCATACATATAATTTATAATTAAATAAAAAAAATTTAGAAATTATATTTTAGGAAAATAATATCATTTATGATATCACCATTTAAATTTTATATTAGGATGAACTAAAAAATTGTTTTAAGAGGATTTATTTTTTAGTGAATAGTGAAAGTACAAATTTAAAAGATCCATTAATTAATTATCAATTAAAAGACATATTAGGGTGTAAAAATGATCCTAAAGTAACATAATAATTATTTAATTAGTAAAAATAAAATTAATTTCTATAATGTCATAATTTTACATTATTTGTTTATAACATAATTTTCATGTTTGAAGTCAATTTTTTCAACAAATAGTTATTAAGTACCCCAAGTGATTTTATATTATTAGATTAAACTAATATGTATATATTAATGTATTAATGAAATTTATCAATTATATATTCTATCATATATATTAATCTTTATTTTATATTTTCTTACAAGGTATGTAATTGAAGTAAAATGAGTATTTTCCTTAAAAATAATAATTTCCCTAAAAGGATGTTTCATTTCATGTCTCATGGTTATTTATAATTAAATTCTTACTATTATTGAAATTTAATTTGGTAAAATTAAATATACATGGTACTAATATATTTAATATAATTTAATAATGTAAACATAATTTTTGGTGATAGTGAAAGTAATAACAGTAATATGATGTTACCATAGATATAGATAAAATAAATTTATTTGGGTATTATCAAATAGATAATGTTACACTTATATAATTCTTATTGGTTAAATATATTTCAACCTTATATATATATATATTAATAAATTATAATTTTGAGCCACTTTTCAATGAAATTGACCTTATATCATTGAAATATTTTAATAAATTACATTTTTTTTCCATCCTCTCACTTATAAAATGAAACCTATTATCCCTCCATTTTCAAACCATTTAATCATTACTTTTCATCCATGAAATTATAAAAAAACATATTGGATTTCATACCTAAATCCTTGAACTCTTTTCCTTCTCGCAATACCAATCCTTCATGTATTATGGTGTAACCTAAAAGAGCTCTCTCAAACAAGTGTTATAATTATTAACCAATATCATTGAATTTTATTTATTCATATAATTTATATAAAATTTTTGTATTAATAAAAAATTATGTATCCAATATAATTACTATACTGATATATATTGTGTGTATCTGTAGACTACCACTTCTATGTAATGATATGATTCATTTTGTCTTCCCAATATTCATTCTTGGTGATTATAATTTATTTCATAATTTAAAATTATATTTATTATATAATAATTTTTATTTAAAAGTTAATTAACATTGATAATGTTTTCATGAATATATTTACAAAATAGAAACATTATTCATAAATATGTATGGACTACCTTCTCCACATTGTTGTTTAATTGATTTTCCATCACTTATTTATATTAATGGTGATAAAAATGTATATAATAAATATATATTATATTTATATCATGAATAATAGTGTATATATGAATTCATAATGATTTATGTTGAAGGAATATAACTTACAAACCAAAACATACATGAAAAATAAGGTAGTTAACACCAGAAATTATAAAGATAAAGAAAGGTTGTTAATGAGTGAGTGATAACACATTATGATTAAATCATTAATTTTATTGTACAATTCATTAAATTTTTTAGAGTATAATTATAATAAATTTAAATTTCTTATATAATAGGTTAGACCCCTTATGATAAAAAAGTGTACTTAAGGGAAGGGTTTAATGTTACAATATCATTATTACTGGGATTTCATATGCTAAAATTTAAAATAATTAAATTATATGATCAATGCATAAAAATATTATTTTCATCATTAAAATATATTTATTTATAGTTATTAAATGATATTATTTGATCTTCCTCTCTCTATTTACTCAAGATTCAAAGTGAATATTTTTAATAAAAACCAGCCATCATTTTCTCTTTGATCGATAATATTTTCAACCATGTAAATACATTCACCAAAATGTTTTAATAAATGTTTTCAATATTATATAGTGATTATTTTAATTCATTTTAACTATATTTTACATTCTATAAAAGGTTTATAAATAATATTTGTATCATTTTCTTAATGAGTTAGTATTTATATTTTTGGGGAAATGTGAAAGAATATTTTGTTTTAACATAGAACATATAAATTGATTTATATTTCATAATTAGTGCTCATCTAAATTTTGTTAAATTGATATTTTCCATGGTTTTTATCAATGATATTTTTTCCTTAATTTGGTTTTTTGAATTTTATGATTTTAAATTAATTATTTCCAAATGAAGGTGTATCTTCTTTTATAAATTTTTTCTTAGTATTTTAAATATACTTTCATCCATAGTAACATCTCTTAATGTTTCATATGGTTTAGTGGGAATATAATCCAATTTTACCATCTTTATTCCCTATTTATATTTATTTTGATTATGAAAATTAATTTTTTATAAAACTCATACCCTTTCCAAAGTTTATAAAATGATAATATGATCAAAGTATCCTGATCTTATATAATTCAGGTATATGGAATTCATTATTTAATTTGTGGGACATGAATTAAATATCCCACCAATTCATTAGGATAAGAAGGAAGTATCCTAAGATAATAATAACTACAATATGGAGTTAACCTAGTCATGTAATGAATATTTTCCTATAAAAAAAATTGGGAGTAAACTCTGACTATGGAAAACATGGAATAAAGAGTGAATCTAGACCACAATTATAGTAATAAATGTTATTCTTTACAAATAAAATGATTTTGAATTTGTATTTATAAACAAAAATATAATTCATTTTTCTATTTTTATGTTATCATGAATTATTTTAGTTTATTGATGATTCCATATTCACATATATTATATATATATTTTTTTGAAAAAACCTAACACCATGTTTTATGATTAAATATCACTGAATGATTATATTTGATTATTATAATATAAGATCATGTTCTCAGAACATTTTTCATATATTAGGAATACTTATAATCAACAATTAATATATATTATGTTTACAATTAGTGATTATCTGAGTTCACCCTATAATATGATTTCCATACAATGGGTTTGAAGATAGTTTTTATATATGATATATCTACATGGGTTCTAGTTATGAAGAACATAATGTGAAATGTTGTAGATATTTTTTATAACAGTTTTTATGTATACATGTAACCAAAGACACTAAATCATTATTTCATTGGAGTATATTATATTTATATAAAAGTAAGGTTTTTCTAATGCCATTGAATATTAATGCTTGTTATTTTGTGTGTCATTGTAGTTGGTATTAGAGAAATATTTTGTTATCTTTTGAATCCATAATGAGAAAACAGCTATTAGATCTTGTATGATAAACCAATGTATATGATTATACACTAACTCTAACAAATACGAATATTATTATTGTATATGAAATGTATACCTGTCTTTTAATGCTATGTGGATGTGGTTTTGGAACATATGTATCTCTATGTAGTAATCCTAAAAGAGTCAGTTGAGTATCTCTCGACTATCATTCTGATGAATAGTGAATATTCTCTAACTATATAACTGGTTTTACACTCCTTATGGATATTATTGGGTAAAACCAAACATTCCTTATAAATGATTGTGAATATTTTTAATATATGATAATGAAGGATAACCATGGTTAAACCTATGGTGTCTTTTATTTAAAATAATGTTTCAATATTTAAACATATAATTAATTATTTTCATTATTTTATGATTTACCAATGTTATTATTTCTTCTCATACTAAATTATTTGGTTATAGTTAATATATGTTAGTGGAATAGACTATGATAAAATTGAATATTATTGATAATGCAATGATAATAATTTGGAAAATATGAATTTTATGTGATATAGAATGAAAAATATTAGTTTTATTATTATAAAAATTTATCCAACCATAAATCATACTACGTTTCATAATGATAAAATTAGAGAACAACTTATTGTTGATCCGTTTATGAGGGAATGTCTACCATATTTATGTTGTTATTATTATCCAATAATTATCAAGTTAGAGACCATTTACACTAATAATATATTTTCCATTCTATAATTATTAAAATATGATAATTTTATATTAGTTGTTTATTATTTTGATAAATAAAATGATTAATGGTGTACTATTATTAACAATACAATGCAACTAGAAGAATCTTATTACATGGATTAGGATGAAATTAGAAGAATATATTTGAATAAGTACATTCCATATATTATTCATATGATTACGGATATGGAATTATTTAAGCATAAATAGATGGATGATAAATCCATTAGCACCTATTTGTTAAATTTTACACGACTTATAATATAGGCTTCTTGTATTATCAATGAGCATAAATGTATGGAATATTGATTATTTGCGGTCTTAAATCCTTGTATCTGATGTTATTTATACATATAAGACATTAATTGAAATAAAAAATTAATTTCAATACAATCGTGGTGAAAATGGAAAATATTTTCACTTATCAATCTCGTGATTTTAATAAGACAAAAATATAAAAAATCAAAAAACCCATTTAATAAAAAAATCAAAGAGGGAAGAATATGTGTTGTCCTTTATGCCGAAACTATGGATAATATCATAGAAAAAATTATCATATGTGTATTAGTATATATTTCATGAGTGGAAAACATGTACATTTAGAAAACAAATTCTAATGTAATGGGGAGAAATTATCTAATCATGTAAATCGATATAATTATTTAGTGAATGAAACACCCATACATAAATATTTCATATACAAGGGTTATGGGAATTATGATAAACAGTGATCAAATATGAGGATTAATGGTGCTGATCAATAATAGTAACCTCTTAAGCTCAGAGATGAAGGTAAATAACATGAAATAACTATTGTTGATGTGGAGTAAGATAACGAAGTGTTGAATGGTTAATTTATCCTATACTCTCAATGGAGAATATCTTATTTGATTCTTGTTGTACTAAATGTTTTATAATTTAATAATATACTAAGTGTATCACATTATCACTTCAAAGATTAGATACTGAAATGTTCTTCCATATAATAATGGTATTATGGTCACATCTCATGTCCATGATTCATCATTGATTAATGTTTCTGGGAATACTCTCTCTAAATATCATCTTATTATACATCTAATTGAATTATATATGATATTGTTAAGGTATTTTTTTCATTATATAAATCCCATATAAGTTTTAGAACTAGGTAACACAAATTTTATATTCCAAACCATCCTATAATTATCTATCCTTGTGAATGTAAATATGAAAATATAGAATAAATTAATTATTTTTTCATGGATCTTGATTCTTATTAAAAGTGCATATTTACCACAAATGGTTTGTGTGAAACTCAACATAGATTATATTCCCACATTATGGGGTGTTTTTTGATATTTTCCTCAAACATTTTCCTACTCATCCTCAAAATCTAGAATTTGATATTTCAATTGAACTCAAATATGAGGATACACATATTTCAATCACACTAAATGGAAATAGACATACTTGTGATACAAGAATTTAATAAGAAACTCCATGTGAATATTTATAATGGACTCAGTTCTCCATGTACAACACCATGGAGTGATCCTCTAATTTGTTTGGAAGAAGATTTTTTAATATGCCTCTCTATTTGATTATTATGAACATAACATGAACATGATTTAGAATAAGTACAATTTTTTTCTATATTGATGATTGTTTGGACCAATTAATGTGAAACAATTATTTTTCCTATGATTGTTATTTTAAATGGATACTATCATTTAATTGTCAAAAGTGAATATATACACAATATATCATTCTGTTTGTGGTTTGAACACTGTGAATTTATAGTGATTACCTTTGGTCTTACAATTTCCCTTAGCATCTTCATGTATTTAATGAATATAGTCTTTAAAGACTACCATGATCATTTTTATATGTTTTTTAGATGATAATCTAGTGCATTCCAAAATAGAATAAGAGAATGATGACAATAATAGGTTTATACTAAAACCCATATATATGGAAAATTTATATGGAAAATTTAAAATTGTGAATTTACCACTATATTAACTCTTATTATTGGTTCACGTAATAAAAAATGAGGTTATATTAGTGGATCTGTCGAATATTGATGTTCTTAAACATTGGACAAGGAAACCAAAAATGACATAGATATATAGTTTTATTTGATTGGATGGATATTATTTGTACTTAATATAATATTTTTCAAGGGTATATAATCCAATCATTATGTAAACATGGAAGGGAGTTATGTTTCATTTGACTGATGATTATGAATAAAATTTCATGGAAGAAAAGAGAATGATAGTTTTGGAACTCGTTCTCACATAATTCTATAGTGTAAAATGGTATTTGATTTATACCTTTTCATCAAATAAGGTATATTGATTTTTTTATTATGAAAAAACACATTGTGATAACCTATTCCCCCAAAAAATTGATGTTTCATGAGAAAAATATCTTAACTTGTTATTTATCATTAATAATAATAATACTTGGAATAATGATCTTGATGAATTATATTTATGGTGAATGGTGTGATATATATAATAATCATAAAATATTAAAGTATCTATTTAAATATAAATTGTGAAATATATTATATATAATATGGATGGAGTTGATTTATGATTAAGTTAACTCAATGCATTACCATCCTAGGAATGATAATATAGTCGTCGATGATTAATGTTTAATGGATCATTGTAGCTAATCTGTGATGAGGATCAAAACAGTTACAAAAGTTATATATTTTAAATGGATTAACTATGAAATCATAATAGAAGAGGAGAAAAAATGTCTTCATCAAATTATTTTTCAAACATCTATCCAAGTGATGATTAAATAGGTACATAAGGAGGATGTGAGGCTATAAAATAAGGTGACAGATGTTCTCGATTTGAATATCAAATGTTTACCTTGATGATGGAAATTTATTATGAAAAATTGGAATATAGATGTATTTTTTAGTACTATATATCATCCTCAGACATATTTTCAATTTAATATTACCATTAAAACCCTAGAGGATATTTTTCAATACAATTATTTTGGTTTTAAATGTGGTTGGCATCATTACACTCTTATCATTGAATCATTATATAACAATGTATTTCATTCAAGAATTCAAAAGGTTTTTTTTATGAATATCTCTATTAAAAGAAGTATATAAATCTAACATGATGGGATTATGTTTTAATAAGAATGAAATTGGTATATAAGCTATAAAATAAAATAAAAAATAAGTTTTGATCCATTCATCAACACATCGGGGCATCACAAAGTTGAAATAAGGGTTATGATGGAATTAATTGGTGTGATATAGAATTCATTGATATAATGTATTACCTTCAATTTCACTATGTAATAATTTTATGATATTTTAAAACAAATTGAATGGTACTTCTTCGGAATACTTATCACATAAATAATATATATTGATTAAATAATGGAAAATATCATTTGGAACTCCGATCGAACCTCTATCAAGTTCATGATATGATACATGTATCTTTCATGAGGATATACATACCTAAAAAATTTCTACCACAAAACCTAGTGGTTATACCACTATATCAGGATCATTCCCATATAAAAAAACAAATAGAACTATTTTATTATAGAAATAATGTTCTACAGGAGATGACTACACATCTAATTACTGTTTATTGGATGAATCACAAATTTGATGATGTTACAGGGGAACCTAAGGATGTAATGAAGCTGAGAAATTGTTTTTATTATATTGTAGTGGAATAATTTATAGGGTGATATTAATTTTACTGGGTTCAAAATTTAATAATTAAATATTTTATTTGTATTTCTTTTGAAATAAACATGAATTGTTTGATATCATACATTAAAGGCAACCTTGATTTTATATTAGTTTCTATTAAAATTTAATTATAACCTAGAACTTAAATTGATGGGTATGAATAGAAATAACCACATTATTAGAATATAATACTCATGGTTTAAAATAATTATAATCCATTGATTTATTCAAGATAAATATATACACGATTTTTAGTAATGTTATATTATACTTCAAAAGTATGTTTTCTCCAAAAATAGGTTTTTATTCTATTTCGGTTGCACAGAATTTATAATTAATTATTTTTTTTATAAATTTTATTTCAATGAATTAATATAATTTTTAAATAAAAATATCTTTTATAATAGTAGTGTTATATTTATAATTTATAAAAAAAATTACTTTCCAATGAATAAAAAATAGGCTTATCTGAAATGTATAATCTTTTTTAATGTAAATTTATTCAAAATTTTTTAATTATCCTAAATAAAAATATGAAACTTATAAATAAAAATAATAAAATTAAGAAATTCAATAATTATTATACTTGGTTTTGGTGTAAGATTATTTTTGGTCTTAAAAATTATTTTTTCTAAAAACTCTTTTAAATAACACAATGTGTTTTTATTTAAATATATTAAATTAATCAATATTAAAATATAAATTTATTTAAATTTGATAACAATATTTTTTATTATATATTTTAACATTCATCTTAATATTTTACAAGGACATAAATGAAATAAATATAATTTTTATCCTAAGAAATTCATTTTTATTAAATGTGTTTTCATTGTAGTTTACATTCTATTTTAAAATTAAATTATTGAATATATATATATATATAATATGGTAAAATTGACTCCATATTTTTAATAATCATAATTTATATAATGATTTTGTTAAATTTTATTTTTCCATAATGAATTGTAAAAATAGTAAAATTTGGTTATTATATTTATCATTGAAACGAGTTTAATGGGTGTTAAACAACGATATATGGCATTTATTTCCACTAATATATGTATTTTTATTATATTATCAGTATATTTTGACCATATATTATCCAAAAACTAAATCCACTTCTAATTGGAACCACATTCCAATGAAATTTAACTTATATTGTTAACATATTTTAAAAAATCTCATTGGAGTCTCTCCACTCACTTATAAAAGGGTACATGTTATTCTACATTTTGGAAAATATTTATTCATTATATATTATGAAATATCTTTTCAAAATCATAAAATGATTCCTTTCATTCTTCCAAGATATTTTTTAATTCTCTTATGACCTATCCCTTATGTCTTAATGTGTAAGCCAAAGGAGGTCCCTCGAAGTAGATGTATAGATCTTATCCAAGATCTTTCAATTTTATTTATTTGTTTTTTTAATATTATATTTTTGTATCCATAAAAACATGATAAATATGTAATAATAAATATAATTATATTTTTTTATAATCAATTTACAGCTATTCAACAGCTCTTATCTATGAAATTAGAGTTGATAGTATTTCTAATTCTTAACAATGGACGACCACCTCAAATATCGATCTAATTCATTTTCCATATCCTTAATTCTTAGTTGGTTATTATTATATTTAATATACCTATATATTAAATTAATGATATAATAATTTTCATTTTATGTAGAATTTATATTTAACTATATTTCGTTCCATACTTTGAAAAATAGAAACATCACTCATGAAAATGTATGTACTACCATTTCCAAGTAGGGATCTAATTCAAATTTCATCACCATTTTATATGATTTTTTATAAATATGTTTATAATTAATATATATGATATTGATATTATTTTCAAAATTCTAGGGTTTATTTAAACTAGATGGAAGTTCATGAACAACAAATTATGAAACAAACCTTATAAGAACAGTGAAGTAGTTATCATCTAAAATGATGATGACTGTAGCGACTTGGGTTTTTTCCTTGTCAGACATCAGAATATTCTTTTGAATAATTCCAGAGCTAGGCACAAAGACAGCGTGCGATTATGAGGCCCGATGGTCCCGAAATAAATTTTATACAAATTTTAAGTATTTTTATACTATGCGCATGGAGGGGTATGTTATCTCATAAAAGGTTGCTTGGAATGGGAATCTGAGGGCATTGTTGTGTCCAAAACATGTCATTTACCCTAGGAGGGGTGAAATTTTGCGGGCGCGGGCCTGCTGTGAGAAAATCTACTAGGGTCATTTTTGTAAATAGATGGTAATGTTTATTTATGAGTGTCAGCTTGAATAACCTATGAACGGAGTCTCGAATCAAAAATTTTAATCCTCCATTGCATTCGGAACACTGTGTTTACCCTAGGCACAACATAATTTTATTCGGAACCGGGTGCTGGGTTGGACGCGTGTGGGTGGGGAGCTAAAATGAAGTTTTTATTATAAAAAATAATAAAAATCAATCATCTCTCCCCCCAACCTATTGATACGCAGGAGGCAAAAACCCCTCCCCCTTCACCCAATTTTTCAAGAATGGTCCCACCATGTGTCATTTTTGAGGCAGATCGACAGAAGATCAAGCTCTAGCGCGTCACAGGCGTCATTCTGCACTCGAAGCTTCAGAGTTTCTCCCTCGAGGTAGGCGATTTGAGTTATCACCCTCGATCCTATTTCGGATGTGTTTTTCATCATTTTGATTTAATTGTAGTGTAGAAGGGGTCCCGAGGTTCACACAGACACCTTCGGATCGAAAAAAGAACCACTGGGGTGGTCCCGATGGCCCGCGGAAGTCCCACCAGCACGACATCGGCGCGGCGGCGCAGGTGCCAGCAATGGGCGGCCAGCCACGACGGGCCAGCACGACGAGGTGGGGGCGGCCGCCTGAGGCGAGGCGGCCCTCCGCCCAGCACGGTGGAGGGCCGCGGTCCCGTAGTGGTGTGGGTTGTGGCACGACGGAGGGTCGCCGGCTTGGGCGGGCCGGTGGTGGCAGCTGAGCCAGCCGGGGCGTGCTGGTTCAAGCTAGCTGGACCAGCCAGGTTGGGCCGGTCCGGCCCAGTTTTCATCCAGGGGTTCTTTAAACCCCAACTGATTGCAAACTCGGTGTCCGTTCTGTGCACCGTCTACGGCAGCATGACCCTAGGATTGATACAAACCTTTTGGAATAGGTTAGGGAAATTTAAAGTTGGGTTCGTGATCTGGGGTCACGAAACGTTGAATAATAATAAAATTTAAATTATTATTCAACTTCGACCGACCGTAACTTTTTCCTGGATCGTATGATTGAAATTTCGTAAGTGTAATTGCATTCCAGATGGTAAATCAGACGTTTTGAGAAAGATTTTGGGTGTTGGGACCAAGATTGGGGTACGGGCCCCACGAGGGCTAGTTTGTGTGTTTATGGAGAAACACAACATTCTCACCAAGAGTCCGATTTAGGCGGATGAATAGACAATCTTGTGTGTCTTTCCGAGAGGGTCACAATGGTGTAATCCGTTCGATGTGTTCTAGGATCGAGACATGGGCCCCATGAGGACCTGTCATAGTGAATAGTATCTTGTTCACCAGATGCCCGTTTTGGGCGAGTAAACAGCCTATCATGTGTATTTTTCCACGTCGATTGTGATGACAGCCTCGGTATCGTCCATGGAGATGTGCGATCTGGCGTTGTGGCGGGTCTCTCGGGTTAGCGACATTTAAATCAGCAGTGGTTGAGGGTACTCCCTTGGTTTATTCCTACGAGGGTTTGCGCAGAATCACAACCTTAGTATAGGTTAGTAATCCTTTGTATGGGATATTTAATCTGTTAGAGTAGTTGCATCCATTTGGTGGTCCTGGTGTAGGATCCTCCAACATTGCTTCCCTAGATTGGGTTCTTGGTATCGTTGTGACCGCTTATCCATGGGCGACGATCCCCTATCTTGCAGGTTAACCCCGTAGGGTTTGTGGAATCATCGGGAATATAATCCCCTATGAAGTGGGCCATGCTCAGTAGGGTTGTGGCATCGTCAGGTATATGATCCCCTCATCAGTATGAGGATTATAGTAGGGTTGCAGTATCATTGGTTATACGATCCCCTACTCAGAAAGTGGTGTCTGTTGGGTTGTGGCGTCGTCAGTTCGATCCCATATAGCGCTAGATGTACCACATAGGGTTTCGGTATCATCTTGACTATCATGAAATGGGTGATGATAATCTATCTGAGTGATGTGTTTCTGTCAAGCGCCAGATCGGGTTGTGGTATCCCCCAGCAGATCCTTAGAGTGATCCTCTATCTTTAATATCATCAAATAATAGATCGGGTTGTGGTATTCCCCAGCAGATCCTGGGAGTGATTCCCTATCCCTGAGATCTTCGAATATAGGTGTGGGTTCTGGAATCCCCTATTAGACCCTAGGAGTGATCCCCTATCCATGGAGTTTAGTGTTTTTTCTGTTTCAGCGTAACTTTTCGATGATGATATCTGACGAGCGTGATCTATCTGGTGAGCATCTGTGATGATTGTGTGGGACTAGATGGAATGTATATCTTGAACGACTTTCATCTAGATGATAGTGCTCGTGGATTGTGTTCTTGTTGTTGTAAATAGTTTCTAGTGATGAGGTCGGTACCACTTATGGCTTGGTGTTGTATCAAGTACATCTGGATTTTTGTCGTATATGGGGGATGTATATATGTGTGGATGATCTTGGCATATGTATGGGCATATAACTGAGAAAATGTTCATGATATATTTATGGTCATATACCTGATTGCATGCTCAAGAGGTATGTATGGGCATACACTTGATTTGAGTTTACTAGTTGTGTTTAGCCGAGGATGGTAATGAGGTAGAGTTTCTCTCTCGTCTAGGATCCCTCTGGCTGGGAGAAGCGGACGGTTGCCTTTTAGTTTCTCTCTTATGATTTTGGTATATGGGGTACCTACTGAGTATTGTTATACTCACCCCTGCACAGGCTTTTCACGCACATGTTTGGGTCTTGTGCAGACCACAAGCCTTTTGACAGTGTCCTGAGAGGACCCATAGCAGGTGGAGCTGAGTGAGCGGGACTGACTATGGAGTCTTATAGGAGCTGTGATGAGGAGCTTACCCATTGAGATATTGGCAACGTACCCATTCATCCCAGCAGGTTGGATGCTTTTGTGGTTTTCCTTTGGTGGGCCCTATTTTTCCCTTTTCTACTTCTATTGCACTCTGGTTTGGGAGAGTTTTATGCATGCATTTACTTTTCAGTTTTATATATCTCTGCACTGTTTCATAGAGGTGTATGTGGTTGTGTGTGTGTACAGGTACCTTAGGCTAATGGCTCTCATGTGTGTGATAGCCTACTCGGTGCTGGTCTCCTGCCCCTGGCTTATTGGAGGCACGCTTGGGGAGTCACGGCTTGAGCCTCGTTGGGTCGGGTCGTGACAGAGTGGTATCAGAGGAGGTCCCACCATTGGGATCTCAAAGCATAGCTGGTGTATCTGTGAGTTTGGTTTGGGTTGCATAGCAGTAGTGTCAAGAAGTTTCAGGTTTGGATTTCAGGCCAAGGACTTCAATGATGGTGCGACGACAGACATATCCATTCACTAGGACATCGAAAACCTGCCTTTCAACTTGGGACGTTTGGAAACTAGTCGCAAAGGCATAACAGTATATGCATCATATACGATTGTGTTTTTGGTTTTCCCCTTGTTCTTCTTGTGACAACTCTCCAGATATACTCTTTTCCTATGGTGCGTCTTGATTGTATTTCAGGATGCCTCCATGACGATAGCCAGTGAGTGTTCCACAGCGGGTTTGTGGTGAATATCTGCCCAGTGTAGAGGTCGTTGACCAGGGTGCAGTTTCTGAGGCTGGAACTCCAAGTGGTCCTCCTGAGGGGCCACCACCTGTCGAATGGCTGTTTGTGCCGACAAGGTAGGATGAAGTTGCGAGAAGGATGAGTGCACTGCACGAGTTCTTGGGGGCAGTGACCTCTGAGGTTTTGGGTTGATCTAGAACCCCAGGCAGCTTATGAATGGCTTGAGGCAGTCACCCAAGTTTTTCACCTCATGAGAAAACATCCTGATCATATGGTGGTCTAAGCTGCATGACTTTTAAAAGGTTTGGATGGACGATGTTTTTGCCTACTGACGTAGTACCTTGACTAGGAGACATAGACGTGGGCAGAGTTTGAGTGACTCTTCAGGGAAGAGTTCAGTCCAGAGACGCTGAGGTCAGTGTGGATCCAGGAGTTTCTGCAGCTTCCACAGGAGGGCATGACTGTGTCAGAGTACTCAGTGTGGTTCGCAGACCTTTCACGCTACTCCCTATATATGGTTTGAGACCTATTCTTTAGGGCTCAGACCTTCGAGTAGGGCCTACACAGAGACATATGGGCAGGTGTGGCTTCCTTTTATCTTCCCACCTATTCTGGAGTGCTGGAGCGAGCCTTGGTGGTGGAGGGAATTCTGTCTGAGAAAATTTTGCTCATCGGTGTTGGGCGTGTGGCTGCTGAGATGTCAGCAACTGTTAGTCGGTGGAAGGAACAACGGTTTGGACGTGGCCGACGTTTCAGGAGGTGACCCCAGGATGGAGGATTTGAGGTGCAGGGCTCGCAGGATATTTTTGGTCATCCCCAGGGGAGGTGGTGTTATGCTTGCGAAGGTCAGGGACATCTTGATAGAGATTTCCTGACCTGTCGTGCTACTGAGAGGTATCCAGTCGATAGGCCACCTTGGCAGCGACAACCTCTTGAGTTTAGAGGTCCGCAGGGAGACAGACGTGGGGACAGAGCAGGTGCAGCAAGAGGAGAAGGTAGGCAGTATCAGGTACCACCACCACCACCCCCAGGTGGTCCATACCGAGCTCAGGGAGCTGGAGGGAGAGGGAGAGGACGGCTTCATGAATTGTAGGTTGTTGACCCAGAGGCTCCACGGTTGGATAGAGGTGCAACTTTTTTCATTTTTACTTTATGCAGTAGTTTCGATAGACACATTTTAGCAGTACTCTTCCCTTTCCATTTCATGCTCGAATTTTGTTCAGGGAGTTGGTAAGACTCTGTGGGGGTGTTGTTTGGTGTGCTTCGAATGCGTGAGTAAGATGGATCCTTCCCCCATCGAAATGCATTTTTATGACCGGATCAAAACCATTCAGGAGATTAATTTCCACCCAAAGAAGATAGTGTTTAGGTGTGGTGGATAAGTCTTGACTTATGTGTTTGGGCAGGATTGTTTTCTGGTGAACTCGCTAGCAGGGGAGACCCAATTGAGAGTCCAGTTTCTTTCCTTGTGCCTATGGATTTTCATGAACGAAAATTTCTAAGGTAGGGAAGATAGAGCGACTCGATTATTTTCCCTATCAGAGTTTGGAAGATTCCTTTGAATAACTCCATAGCTAGGCGAGAAGACGGTGTTCGGTTCTGACGCCCGGTGTGCCCAGAATACAATTTATAAAAATATATATTATTTTTATACTATACACATGGAAGGGGTGTGTCATCTCATAAACGGTAGCTCAAAACATGAATCTGAGGGCATTTTTGTGTCCGGAGCATGCATTTTACCCTAGGTGGGGTGTAAACATTGCAGGCGCGGGCCTGTTGTGGGAAAATCCACCAGGGGCGTTTTCGAAAATAAATGGAAAACTTTATTTATGAGCGTCTTCTCGAATAACATCTGAATGGAGTATCGGATCAAAAATCCAAGTCCTCTGTTGTATTTATAATTTTTTTTACCCTAGGTGTGACATAATTTTATTTGGCACCGGGTGCTGGGACTGAGAAGTGTTGGCGGGGAGCTAAAATGGTGTTTTTATTAAAAAAATATAAAAAGAAATAATCTCTTCCCCCCACCCCATTGATGTGTAGGAGGCGACACCCCCTATACCTTCACTAAATTATCCGAGGATGTTTTTGGTAGGTTCCGTTTTTTATGAATATCAACGGAAGATAGAGCTCTAGTGCTCATAGGTGTCGTTTTGCACCCGATGCTTCAGCATTTCGCCCCCAAGGTAGGTGATTTGAGTTTTAACCACTGATCCCGTGTCGGATATGTTTTTCTTCATTTTGAATTTTTAGCAGTGTAGAAGGGGTATATAGGGTCACGCTATCACCTTCATATTAAAAAATGGACCACCAGGGTGGTCCCGGTGAACCACGGAAGTCTCACAGGCGCGACACCGGCACTGCGGTGCTACCACTAGTGAGGGGCGTCTCGCCACGGCGGGCCGGCGTGGCAAGGTGGCGCACCACCAAGTGCTGCGGAGGGACACAGTCCCATAGTGGGGTGGGCCACAGTGCGGATGAAATCCAATGGCCAATGGCCAGGCCGGCTGAGGTCGGCCGGTTTAGGCCGCTGTGGGCCAGTTCAGGCCGGCCGGACTAGCCAGGTTGTGTCGGTCCAGCCCCGTTTTTATCTCAGAGTTCTTTAAACCCCCACAGATTGAAATCCACGTGTCCGTTTCATGCGACATCTACGGAAGCATGACCCTAGGATTGAAATGAACTTTTTTGGATAGGTTCGGGAATTTTTGGGTTGTGTCTGTGATCCGGTGTCACGAAATGTTGAACAATAATAAAATTTTAATTATTATTCAACTTTGACCGACTGTAACTTTTTCATGGAGCATCTGATTGACGTGCCATCAGTGGAATTGCGATCCAGATGGTAATGCGGATATTTTGAGATAGATTTTGAGTGTTGGGACTAAGATTGTGGTGCAGGCCCTATGAGGGTCGGTTTGGGTGTTTACGGAGAAACACAACATTCTCACTAGGATTCCGGTTTTGCCATATGAATAGTCGATACTGTGTGTTTATCCGAGAGGATCGCAATGGTGTGATCCGTTTGATGTGTTCTGGGATCGAGATGTGGGCCCCATGAGGAACTGTGTTAGTGAATAGTACTTTTTTCACCGGATGTCTATTTTTGGTGAGTAAACAGCCTATCCTGTATGTTTTTCCGCGTGGATTGTGATTGTGGACTCAGTATCGGCCTTCTAGGGGCATGGTGTGGCTTTGTGGAAGGTTCCTCGGTTTAGCGACGTTTGGACTAGCAGTTCTTGAGGGTACTCCCTTGGTTCATTCCTATGAGGTTTCGTGTGACATCACAACCTTAGTAGAGGTTTTTTGATCCTCTCGATGAGTTGTTTAATCTGTTAGAGTTATAGAATCCCTCTAGTGGTCCCAGAGCGGGATCCTCTAGCATCGTTTCACAAGATCGAGTTCTTGGTATCGTTCTGACTGCTTATCCATGGGCGGTGATCCCCTATCTAGCAGGTTAACCCCGTAGGATTTGTGGAATCATCAATAATATGATCCCCTATGCAGTGGGACATACTCAGTATGGTTTTGGCATTCATTAGGTATATGATCCCTTTTTTAGTATGAGGATAATAGTAGGGTTGAGATATTGTTGGTTATTCGATCCCCTACTCAGCAGGTGGTGTCTGTTGGGTTGCGGAATCTTCAGTTCGATCCCATACAGCACGAGATGTACCAGATATGGTTTCATTATCATCATGGCCGTCGTGGCATGGGTGACGGTCCTCTATCTGAGTGACGTGTTTCTGTCGACTGCCAGATCGGGTTGTGGTATCCCCCAGCAGATCCTGGGCATGATCCCATATCTATGAGATCATCAAATACTAGATCGGGTTGTTGTATAACCCAGCGGATCCTGGGAGTGATCCCCAATATATGAGATCATCGAATTACTGTGTGGGTTCTGGAATCCCCTAGCGGACCCTAGGAGTGATCCCCTATCAGTGGAGTTTAGTGTTTTTGTTGTTTTAGTGTGACTTTCTCAATGATGATATCTGATATGCATGATCCCCCGTGTGATCATCTATGATGTTTGTGTGGGATACGATGGAGTGTATCTCTCGAACAAATTTCATTTGGATGACAGTGATCGTTGAGTGTGTTCTCCGGGTTGTGAACTGTTTTTTGTGATGTGGTCGGTACATCTTATGGCTTGGTGTGTGTATTGGGTACATTTGTATGTTCATGGTATATGTGTGGATGCATATCTGGGCGGATTCTCTTGGTATTTGTATGGAAATATAATTGAGTGAATGTTCATGATATAACTATGGGCATATACTTGAGCGGATTTTCAAGGTGTATGTATGGGAATACACCTGAAATGAGCTGAATAGTTGTGTTTAGCCGAGGATGGTCACGAGATAGAGTTTCTCTCTCGTCTTGGTTCCCTCTTGCTGGGTTGATCAGACTGTTTCCTTTTAGTTGCTCTCTTTTGTTTTGGGTTTTTGGGGTGCCTACTAAGTATTGTTATACTCACCCCTGCATGGGATTTTCCTGCACATGTTTGTGTCTTTTGTAGGCCATAGGCCTTTCGATGGTGTCCCAGGAGGACCCAGGGCAGGCAGAGCTGAGTGAGTGGGACTGACCATGGAGTCTTACCAAAGCTGTGACGATAAGATTTCCAGTGGTTCTTTTGGTAGGGTACCCCTTCTTCTGAGAAGGTTGTATGCTTTTGTGGTTTTCCTTTGGTGGGCCCTATTTTTTCCTTTTTGTACTTTTGTTGCACTCTGGTTTGGGGTATTTTTATGCACGCATTTACTTTTCAGATTTATATATCTCAGCTCTGTTGCATGGAGGTGTGTGTGGGTGTGTGTGTATAGGTACCTTAGGCTAATGCCTCCCATGTGTGTGATAGCCGACTCAGTGCTGGCCTTCAGCCCCTGGCCTATTGGAGGAGAGCATGGGGAGTCACTAATTCAGCCCCATTGGGTCAGGTCATGACAATGACAATGCATGGTTTTTAATGAATAGGTGATATGCTGTAATAATTGATCTATGTATGTAATTATAGATATATTTACATTATTTTTAGATAATTATAACAAATTTATATGTATTCTACTAGTGATTAGTGTTCTTATGGTGCAATATTCACTCATAGTATGGGTTTTATGTTATAATCTCATTTTTACTGTGATTGTTTATGTTTATATTTTGGATAATGAAATTAAGTGATATATCTATCATATTTTTTTATTTTTTTATCATTTGATTATTTTTATTAATTGCATTTTTTTTCTTTTTCTACACTTTTAGTACTAATGATATTAAAAAAATGTTTTATGGAAAATTGCCCATGTTTTTCTCTTCTATTTAGAATATTTACCTCCATGCACATATTTTCATTGAAATTATTTCAATAATTTTTTAAATATTATAAGAATGATTTTTAAGTTAAATTTTTACAATATTTTACGTTTTACCATCATTTAAAAGGATTCTTCATACCATTTTCTAAATGTTGTCATTTGTTTACAACAATTATAAATAGAATTTTTGGTTTAAGATAAACTACGAGAATGGGTTTCTCTATGACCATGAATGATATTTTATTTTACTTTTAATTTATAAATATCCATTGGTAGTGCAAAGTAACAAAAATTACCCTACATTATTCGAAATTGTAAGATTTTAAATAATATATTTCAAAATTAACACGTTTTTTTTTTCAGAAATGTTATAGTGATATTTTAAAAGGAATAGTCATCTATAAAAAAATAACATGATGATTTAGATTATTTACAAGGTATATTATGAAATTTTATCATCTTAATTCATTATCTATATAGTTTATTATTACGATGTCAAATTTTTATGAAACTCATATCCCTTTCATGGGTTATTTTATAATGATATTATGAATGATTTATTATTTTGTGGAACACATATTTATGGTTATATGTATTTTATAGGTGGGAAAAAATATAAATGTCTCTATAATTAATTGGGTAAATATGTATATCTCAAGAGATATTAAGGAATTTAATTGTGGATTATCATATTTATATAATATACTTTTTCTGTAACATAATATTTGGAGTAAACCTTGAACATGGAAATGATGGAATGGATAGTCAACCTAATCCAAAATGATAGTTTTGGTAGAAATTCATGACTAAAAAATGATTTTCTATGATTACTTGTTTTCCCAAAAACATATTCCTTATTATCATATTATATTGTCATGTATTGTTATTGAATAGTGAAAATATTGCACTCTTATATATATTATAATATCTATTAAGGATATCATTATACCATGTTTCATGGTTAAAGATAATTGAATGGTTATGTATGGTTATTTAAGTCATGATATTATAATAATACCCTTATATTAATGTTATCCTCAACCCTGGTCATTGATTGGAATAAATTATGTTTACCCTTAGAATCTGATCTCACCACTTTTTATGTTTCCATAATCTACTTTGTGAAGAATGTTTTTATGTATGATATTTCTAATGGAAAACATAGTTGTTAATAAGTTAATAGGAAATTATGTTGATCTTTTATAAGCCAATAATTTATATAAAAGATCAATCCCAACACTCCACGATCCTTATCTTAAATAATAATCTATATATTTTTGATTTCTATATCGATGAAGGTGATCTATGTTTTTACATCCAAATCCATCAACATCAAAAAGAAAACATGTTTCAATAATATTCTTGATGATTTTCTTTGTTTATACATTTATATTATTATCAAAAACTATTACATAAACAATACCATGTATTTAAATGATAATTTATTCCACTTAAAATATATATTCTTATTTCACATTAAGTCATCATCATCCATATGAAACACTTCCTGAAATAATTTGTAGAGACCCCAAACTTAACATACATGTACATTACATTACTTTTTAGAAATACATAATACCTAACAAAAATAAACACACAAGGACCGTAATTGTTTAGTGTCTTTGGAAACTCGGAACATAATCTTCTCATCGCGGTGAAAGATCTTCAACATCCCCCATAAAGATCTCACCCTTTTGTTTTCTTACCTAAAACCTTTATTTATATCTTAGGGAAGAGAAAGCATATAAAGGGTGAGCTCAAATGCTCAGTAAGGTTAAGCATGGAGAAAATAAAACAAACCATATACATTTGAACTTCAAAACATGACCATAAAGTTTACACATCAAATCATGAGTTATGAAATAAATCATGGCAGTACGTAAGGAATATGTCATAAAGAAACATTAATCATGATAAAATAGCATAGGAATAAAACATGTAATTGTGGCAACTATTAAGCTCGTTATATGATTTCCATAGTAGGCAAGGAATTGCTGCCAAGACCATCTTAGTGGACATAGTCCCTTTCTTAATCGAGTTCACTCCTCGTTCCAATCCTATATCATTGAAGTGGATAAACATAACGTTCCATCCATGTCTATCTCATGAGATATAAATCTTTACCCAATTCATTATAGGGAGATATAGGTCACACCCATCTCATAATGAAATCATTCTTACTTCTTCCACAACATGAATATAAATCATTCATCATTACCCGAAGTATAACATGGGTTTCATAAACAACATCCCATCATAACATAATCCATATAAAACAAATGGATATCATTTTATCATAAGTAAGTTAAAACCATGTAAATCATAGATACATTATACATGAAACATACATGTATGAAATAATGTCATCTTGGATGGAGAATGTTTTTCATAAAATAGTTGAAATGAATTCTTCAGGAGAATATCCTTTCTTCTTAAAATCATTGTCTTTTCACAAAATACCATGAAATATTAAAAGAAAACGATTTTTTGAGAATATTCATGAAATCTTTTAGAGTATAATTCATAAAAATAAGGTGTTATAAAACCATAAAAATATGTTCATTCCATATAAGTTAAAAAAACATTCTCCTCGTACATTTGTCGGAAAACTCAAAAAGTACCATGTATGCTAAACAAAAGAAAGATTTCTTCCATAAAACTAATTAAAAGACAAAGAGGGGGTAAACATGACATTAAACTTACATGGAAGAATATTAAACACTTTATAAAAAACATTTTTATGGACATGGATGAAAAATATAACCCCAGTAAAAACATACTTATAAGCAATCTCGAATAAAATGAGATTGAAAAATTATCCCTTACCTTATGTCTCATATGCTTCGTATGTATTCAAAACTCCTGTATAATTATTTAAATAATGTCATTGAATTATTACAGAATCATATTCATTTTTATGATATCATATATGGTTCACTTATGACTTTATATTAACCATTCTTTTGTAAATTCCATGTTAAAGCAGCGTTTTGGGTAAAATTGTTTTATTTATCGTATGTGTTTGGACTTATTGTTATTGATATTATTATTACGTATATAATGATTTACATACTTCCACAATTGAAATAATGATTTATATATCATATATATTCAGTATATATATATATAATAGATAGATGAATGAAATGAAACACACCGTTCATGGAGACGGTAGGCCGTACGTACACATGAACGTTGTTTTCCTTTCTTTATTGACTTGAATGGAAGTAAGTAGATAACATATATATATATATACATAAATCCAGTAGAATTATTATGTCATATATTTCATGATTACTTATTATATATACTTTATAATCACTCTTCAATTGTTAAGATGGAAAATGAATCTCATCGCGTCGTGGAGACGATAATCTGTACGTGCGCACGAGCGATTATATCGTTCCATATTTATTGAATGGAATTGTAGTGGATGATATAATATAATAGAAAAACTATAATGTTATAAAAATCATATATTGTTATTCTTTACACCATTATACCCATCCAAGTAAGGTGGTTGGGGAAAAACATATTACACCACGGCGTGGAGACGGTATTCTGTACGTACCCACGCGCGGTGATTTCATTTTCCATTGGATGGATAGAAGGTGAAATGGGGTTCTTTCATATTTATAATAACATATAATTATATTATTAATACTGATGTTATTACTTTATAATGAAACAACTAAATAAGAGGAAGTAGAAGAAGAAGGAAACATGAAAGAGTCGGTAGAAGAGATTACATCTTCCTCAACACACCTCATTTAATCTTCTTCTTAGGGAACTAGAGGTGGTCTTATGAGAAGACCAGAACCTCTATTATATAACTAAAGAGGTTGAGAAGAGTAATGGGTAGGGTTTTTCTGAGCTTCAAGACTCAAATGGGTGTGAAGAGAAGAGGGAAGGGATACCCTTTTTATAAGGGAGGAGAGGGGCACCTTTGGAAAAACTGAAAATATTATTTCATAATAAAGTCATATTCGGTTTATAATAGCTACAAATTGATTTATTTAGAATATAAAGTGGGTATGGGTCGACATAATCTACACAAATAGGTTTTAGACAATTTTAGGTTACTAATTTAACCTTATCATTTAGATTTAACTCTAAGTTAAATAATTTAATGTTTACTGTGTCTTCTTGTTTTCTTATACTATATGGTTAATAAACATATATTAACAAGACAAAAGACCACCAAGTTGTTAATTATTAATATATATAACCTTATCTAAGTCATTGTGCCAAACCTTATATTGTTAGGAATAAAATAACAATTAATAATATAATATTTGTTTTAAAAACAATTTAATGTCAATTTGCACACTATTTGGTAATTGATTTTTGTGAAAATCATAAAAACATGATTAGTTCGAAAAAATTAAATTTAATCAATAATAACATGTCTTATGAACCTAAAAAATTTGTGTAATTCAGATAATGTCTAAAATTACATTTATTTGGGTATTTATAACATTAATTATGTTAATATTTCTTTAATAAGGTATTTATTGCATCATCATTGTGTCATAAATAAATTATATTATTTAATGTCTAAAAATTGTAAGTAAAATACAATTATGTAGGAAATATTTTTATCTTTCTAATTAATATTTATAGTAAAATTTATTTTTTTTAAACCCTATATTAAAAATGTTTTAGTTATTAAACTTTCATTTTAACTATTTTAACTCTTCTTTAAATAAAATAATAATAAGTTTACTAATCTAATCCAAGTGGACCTAAAGGGTAATATTTTATCCCTACAGTTGTTTTTGGAAGAATTAAACTAATCCAATATAATTAGGGCTTGTGTTAGGGTAATAATAATATCATTTTTATTCTTAATTACCCTATTTACTTTTAACCGTGGTAAATAAAAGAAAAAAGTTACTATTCAGCAAAAAATATGTTTATCTTATTAAACCACATATTACTCCCTGATATTAATCGTTTCTCTTAGATTTTCGAAATTCCACTCACAGAAGTGGAAAAACTAAGTTTTATGTATGTTTTCAAAAAGCTCATAGGAGGTAGGTAAAAGATGGTGAAAAGTTCAATAATATTTTTATTTATCGAAAATTATTATAAAATGACACAACTAAATTACATTGAACATATATACGTATTATGTATCAATTTTTACTTAAAATAAATTTAAATAAAATAAATAACTACTTTAATAAAAATTCGTTTTTTAAATAGTAACCCGGTGTTTTCACTATTCATAAAAAATTTAATGTTTTCAGAAAAATACCAAAAAAATAACCCTAGGATAATATCGATATTCCGAATCCAAAAATGAAGTATATTTTGAAAGATAAAATTTATAAAATTTCAAAATGTGGTTATTACTTTTCGTAACGGCTAGTTCATAATAATATTATAGTAATATCTCGTTTAGTGAAACTCGGTATTGCTTATAACACACGCTATCGATGAAGGTTGCTTCTGGCATGCAAGACAAGCCTAGAATAGTGTATACGTATACTGTAAACTAATATGGTGTTTCTTATAGTGCAAGATAATCATGGTTTAGCGTACAAAACAAGACTTCAAAGTAATTAAAAATAAAATTTCTCATTTAATCTAGGGGTGTTACATTCTACCCCCCTTAAAATGAATTCCTCCCTAAAAATTCGTCGAGGTTATAAGTTGTTTACTACTTTAAAGTTTCTTTCATATAAACCCACATCGTAAAAAAGGAATACTAAAACTTTATTTTAAAAAGGAATGTTCGAATCAGAACAGTCACCCAATGTATCTCAGCACTAGGTTTCCACATAGGACAACATGGGTGAAAATATGGATATGGAAGAGAAATATAACTATCAACTTCTTATGAAGAGTGGTAGAGGACATGGATATGGAAAATAAAACAATCACAAAGCCATAAATTTGTGATGATTTAAGGTACCATCTGATTCATCGGATATAAGGACACTAGAACAACTTTTTTTTTGTTTTCAAGATCATTTCTTTAAAGTTGAAGAATTTTTGAATTAAAAGAAATAATTACTTGATTTTTGAACAATATCACGGTTGTTTATGGCTTGAAAAATTTCCTTTTCATCTCTTAAAGAAATGAAGTTGAATTTGTCTTCCGTGAAGTGTTAGCAAATCATGCGATAGAATGATAGGTCATTCCATCCGTCTCAAACATAAGGTTAGAAAAAGTTATCAAATATACATAAGTCCATCTATGGTCAGGTTAATTGTATATGATTCCTAAAATGGACTTATACTTCATCTATCATACTACTTAATATAATAAAACTAGTTTCCACTAACCAGGGAATTCATGTAGGCCAATGGTAGGAGATAAAGGCATGTCGCACTTCGGTTGTGGGTTCGATTCCCGCAACCTTGTCCGATGTGATGGGTTTTCTCCCATCCTGATGGTTGTCCCTTTTTCTAAAACTACACTATTATAACATTACAAAAATAATATCGAAAAAAAGTTATATCCTTAAAAAAAACTATCTGATGTCCAACAAAATCCATTCCAATATTTACGCTTATCCAAAATTCATATGTCCAATATCATAGTCTAAAGAAAACAATTACCTGAAAGGTCACATAAAAGACATGTGAATACCATCATTTATCCCCCATATATCATAAGATATATCTTGTGGGGTACATTCCAAATATGTGAATACTTTAATAATGTATTCTTTTGAAAGATGAATTACCATAGATCCTTAGTGTATACATGAATTATATCAAAAGTTAACTCTTTCCACATACCAAAAAACCAAAAGTTTAAATATACTCAAACAATGCTATATCTTTGTCCTTATATCAGTCATGATCTCATGAATACTATCATAAATATTATTTTCTCCTTATCCATTCATTATGTGAATTTTATCTACTTTCTAAAAATATTTCAATCACTTTTCATAGTTACCAGTACCATATAATTATTGAAACCCAATACATAGATATTCCAAAATTCCATGATACCATAAATAAGATTCCATGATACTACTTTGAAATCTCATTACATAAACACTTAATCATTACACCACATCATTTTCATACTCAACATCACAAATAGTGATCGCATGTGACTTCCCTTTATCCTTTTCCTTAAGAGGTTTCTCGCCTTTATCTTCATTAACCCTTGGATTAGGGCATTTATTTGCATAATTCCCCATTACCTTACACTTGAAGAATTGAACTGTTGGTGGTGCATTCACTGCAGTCTTTTCTTTATTCACATCATTAGCAACCCTTTTTCCATTACGTTGACACTCAGTTGCTTGATGATCTTCTTTTCCACACATAAAACGTTTTCTAGTCCCTTTAAGACAATCTCCACCGTGCTTCTTTCCACACTTTGAGCATAGAGGGACATTCATCTTCTTTTCCCCATTATTCTAAAAATTCTCCTTGAACTCCATCTTTCATTTCTTTTCAAAACCATGAGATGGATATGTAACACTAACTTCCATTTCTACCTTTATAGAACAACGCAAAATTTCTTCATAGCTACTGAAGTCTCTTATAACTAATTCCCTTCGAAGACGTGGTTTTAAGCCACTAAAGAATCAATCAACTTTACTTTCAGGTTGGATGATAAAGCCAGATACATACCTTGCAAGCCTTGTAAAATTTTCTTCGTATATACCAATATATTCATCATCCTTTTTCTTAAGCTCAAGGAAATCCGTTTCCAACATTGTTCAAAGAATATGAGGGAAGTACTTATTGAAAAATAAGTTCTTGAACTCATCCCATTCCATGGATTCAATTTCATCTTAGGGCCTCGTATTCTTAATTAGAGTCCACCATTGATCTGCTTCAACTTCTAAATGGTAAATAGATAGAATGATTTTTTCATGTTCCAAACAGCGAAGTATGTAAAATATATTTTCAATGGTATTGAACCATTGTTCAATAACAAGTGGATCAGAAGACCCACTGAAAGAAGGTGGATGTTGCCTCATGAAGGACTCAACAGAATATTGTTCCCTTCTCTGCTCATTTGGAAGTCCAGAATGATTCATTGCTTGTGTAAGTATAGCAATACAATTTTCCACTCCATATCCCATAACATTGTTTTTTCAGGTGGACAATAATTTCATTGTCTATTAAATTGATCAATATGGTTCCTTCGGGTTCCATCCATCATCTAAATCCCAAAAAGAATAGTGTCAGAGGAAAAAATCATGCATAGGAAAAAAAGCATAATAAAGGGGGAGTACCTTCAATATATAAAATATTAGGGTTAATTCTAATATAGTTACAATAATTATTGTACTATAAAATATAATTATACTTAACAATAGGGACATCCCTAGACATACCTTAGAAATATCTCTAAGGATCTCACTAAAGTTTTTGCATCCTAGTTTCCAAAGATTAACTAAACCTTTCCTATGATACCAACTGTAGAGACCCCAAACTTGACGTACAAAGACATTACATTAATTTTACAAAATAATTAATACATAACAAAAACAATCAGACAAATATTGTAATAGTTTAGTGTCTTTGGAAACTCGAAACATAATCTTCTAATTGTGGTGAAAGTTCTTCAACATCTCCCATAAAGATCTTCCCCTTTTGATTTCTTACTTAAAACCTTTCTTTATATCCTGGGGAAAAGAAAACATATAAAGGGTGAGCTCAAATGATCAGTAAGGGTAATCATGGAGAAAATAAAACAAACCATATACATTTGAACTTCAAAACATGTACATAAAGTTTACACATCAAAATCATGAGTTGTGAAATAAATCTTGGCAGTACGTAAGGAATAGGTCATAAAGGAACATTAATCATGATAAAATAGAATGGGAATAAAACATGTAATTGTGGAAACCATTATGCACGTGATATGATTTCCATAGTAGCCAAGGCTTTGATGTCAAGACCATCTTAGTGGACAAAGTCCCTTTCTGAATCGAGTTCACTACTCGTTCAAGTCCTGTATCACTGAACCGGATTAACATACCATTACAGCCATGTCTATCTCATGAGATATAAATATTTACCCAATGCATTGGAGGGAGATTTAGGTCCCACCCATCTCATAATTAAATCATTCTTACTTGTGCCACAACATGAACATAAATCATTCATCATTACCCAAAGTATAAAATGGGATTCGTAAACATTATCCCATCATAACATAATCCATATAAAACAAATGGATATCATTTCATCATAAGAAAAGTCAAACCATGTAAATCATAGAGACATTATACATGAAATATAAAAATATGAAATAATGTCATCTTAGATGGAAAATGTTTTTGATAAAACACTTTAAATGAATTCTTGAGGAAAATATCATTTCTTCTTCAAAATAATTTTCTTTTCACAAAATACAATGAAACTATAAATGAAAAGGATTTTGTTGAAAATATTCACGAAATATTGAATAGTAAGCTTCATAAAAATAAGGTGTTATAAAACCTTAAAAATCCGTTCATGCCGTATAATTTAAAAAAACATTCTCCTCGTACTTTTGTCGGAAAAGTCAAAAAAAAAAGAAAGATTCCTTACATAACAAAAATTAAAAGTCAAATAGGGATAAAAATTACATTAAAAATACATGGAATAATATTAAACACTTTATGAAAAACAGTTTTATGTAAATTGGTGAAAACTATAACCCCAGTAGATACTTACTTATAAGAAATCTCGAATAAAATGATATTTGAAAAATTATCCCTTACTTTATGTCTCATATGCTTCGTATCTATCCAATCCTAATGTATAATGATTTAAATAATTTCATTGAATTATTAACGAATCATATTCATTGTTTTGATATCATATATGGTTCACTTACGACTTTATATTACCCGATCTTTTGTAAGTTTATTTGTTAAAACAACATTTTGGGTAAAATTGTTTTATTTATCGTACGTGTTTGGACTTGTTGTTATTGATGTTATTATTACATATATCATGATTTACTTACTTCCAGAATGTAATTAATGATTTATATATTATATATATTCAGTATATATATATATATAATAGATAGATGAATGAAATTAAATACACCGTTCATGGAGACGGTAGGCCATACGTACGCATGAACGTTGTTCCCATTTCCTTATTAACTTGAATGGATGTATGTAGATGATATATATATATATATATCCTTTAGCATTATTATGTCATATATTTCATGATTACTTTTTATATATACATTATAATCATTCTTGAATTGTTAATATAAAAAATGAATCTCATCACGTCGTGGAGACAGAAATCCGTACGTACGCACGAGCGATGATATCATTACCATATTTATTGAATGGAATTGGAGTGGATGATATAATATCATAGAATCCGTATGATGTTATAATAATCATATATAGTTATTCTTTACACCATTATACCCATCCAAGTAAGGTGGTGGTGGGAAAATAGATTACACCACGTTGTGAAGACGGTATTCTGTACGTACACACGCGTGGTGATTTCATTTTCCATAGGATGGATAAAAGGTTAAATGGGGTTGTTTCATATTTATAATAACATATCAGTATATTAGTAATACTTATTTTATTACTTTATAATGAAACAACTAAATAAGAGGAAGTAGAAGTAGAAGGAAACTTGAAAGAGTCGGTAGAAAAGATTACCACTTCCTCGACACTCCTCTGATAAAATTATTCTTAGGGAACTAGATTTGGACTTTGGAAAAGACCCGAACCTATGTGATATAACTAGATAGGTTTATAAGAGTAATTATAAGGGATTTCCCGAGATTCAAGGCACAAAAGGGTGTGAAGAGAAGTGGGAAGGGATGCCCTTTTTATAAGGGAGGAGAGGGGCACCTTCGGAAAAACATAAAATATTATTTTATAATAAAGTCATATTTGGTTTATAATAGCTCCAAATTGATTTATTTAGATGATAAAGTGGGTATGGGGAGAAATGATCTCCACCAATAGGTTTTAGACAAGGTTAGGTTTCTATATTAACCTTATCATTTAGATTTAAGTCTAAGTTAAATAATTTAACTTTTCCCGTGTCTTCTTGTTTGTTTACACTATGTGGTTAATAAACATACTATAACAAGGAAAACGAACCCCAAGTGGTTAATTATTAATATATATAACCTTATCTAAGTCATTTGGCCTAACCTTAGATTTTTAGAAATATAATAATAATAAATAATATAACATTTGTTTTAAAAACTGTATTATGTCAATTTTGACACTATTTTCTAATTGATTTTTCTGAAACTCATAAGAACATGATTAGTTCGAAAAGAGTTAATTGAATCAATAATAACATTTCATAGTGTCCTATAAAATTAGTGGAATTGATAAAAAGGCTCAAATTACATTTATTTGGATCTTTATAACATTAATTATGTTAATATTTCATTAATAAGGTAATTACAACATCTTCATTGAGTCATAAATTAATTACATTATTTAATATCTAAAAATTGTAAATAAAATTCCATTATGTAGGAAATATTTTTATATCTTTAATTAATATTTATAGCCTAATTTATCTAATGTATAACCCTAAATTAAAAAATATTTAGTTATTAAACTTTGATTTTAACTATTTTAACTCTTCTTTAAATAAAATAATATAAATGTCCTAATCTAATCCAAGTGGACCTAAAGGGTAATATCTTATTCTTAAGGTTGTTTTTGACGAATTAAACGTATCCAATAGAATTATGACATGTGTTAGGTTAATAATAATATCATTTTTACCCTTAATTATACTATTTACATTTAACCGTGGTAAATAAAAGTAAAAAGTTACTATTCACCAAAAAAATTTATCTTATTGAACCAAATTTTACTCCCTGAGATTAACTGTGTCTCTCGTAGTTTCAAAATTCCACTCACAGAAGCGGTAAAATTATGTTTTCTGTATGTTTGCAAAAAGCTCCTACGAGGTTGGTAAAAGACGGTGAAATGTTCAATAAAATTTTTATATGTCGAAAATCATTATAAAATGACACCAATTAATTAAAATGAACTTATATAGGTATTATGTATCAATTTTTACCTAAAATAAATTTAAATAAAATAAATAATTATTTAAATAAAAAGTCGGGTTTTAAATAGTAACCCAGTTTTTTCACTATTCATTAAAAATTGAATGTTTTCCGAAAAACACCAAAAATCCACCCTAGTCTTATTTCAATATTCCGAATCCAAAAATGAAGTCCATTTTGAATGATAGAATTTAGAAAATTTCAAGAAGTGGGTATTACTATTCATGATGGATACTTCATAATAATATTAGAGTAATATCTCGTTTAGTGAAACTCGGTATTGCGTATAACACATGCTACCGAGGAAGGTGGCTTCTGGCATGCAACACAAGCCTAGAACAGTGTTTGTGTATACTGTAAGCTAATACGGTGTTACGTATAGCACAAACTAATCATGGTGTAGCATACAACACAAGACATAAAAGTAATTAAAAATAATATTTCTCATAAAATCTCGGGGTGTTACATAATTCATTCAACACCAATCTAGGCAAACAGGGGAAAAAGGAAATATAATAAGGGTGAGATGAAATTATTAGTAAGGGTAAAGAGGAACACTAACTATTCAATTTCATAAATGATAATAATTATTGAATATTTGTATGATGATATAATTATCTTACATGAGAAAATCATAATAGAACTCCTTCCCATAAAAACCTAAATCATTAATAATAAACATGGAATATGGTTTGAGAAAGGGAAAGAGTATAAGAATCAACAATCATGAGCCATGTGATAAAAATGTTAATCGACGGAAAAATTATAATCCCACGAATAGCATAGATAAAATGTACTGGTGTATTGGAACATCATCATTATAGAACCCTTATAGAACCTATACAATTAGAATTACCATAAATATGCTTTTCAATATCATTATCAATAGAACATAATTATTACCCAATAAGTTGGAGCATTATCTAGGAACACCCTTAATATATGATATAATAGGATCACCTGATATTATAAAGGTGTGGCTGTAATATATTATACAATGGGATCAACTAATGTTTTCTAGGTGAACTGATTATAAAATCTATAATGGGTAACATGGAACTATATAGGCACACCCATAGAATATGAAATTTCATATAACCACAACTTTAATAAAGTAAAAATGTCAATAATTTATTCATAAAAATCATTAAAATAATCATTATTCATTCCTAACATGGTAAATCCGTGGAATTGAAATGGGTCCCATGCAATCCCCATTGAAAAAATTTTAACCCATAGAAAAGAATTGGGTACAAAAAAATTCTCATTGAATATTTTTTAACCCATTTAAAAAAATATTTGAAACATGGTAAAATATTTGATAAAAATTGGATCCATAATAATTTCATTCAAACATGATTAAACTATGGAAAATAAAAAGGTTACATAACAACATCATGGGAACATGATTAAACTGTATAAATTAACTATGTTCCAAAACAAAATCTTTGGAACATTGTTAATCGATCTTTTGAAAGAATGAGGATGTTGTCGTTTAAATATTCCAATCGAATCATAAGTAAGAAAAAACGATATCATTTTATAAAGAAAATTATTTTGAATGATAACATATAACATTTCTTATCCAGAATAACTTTTCGTTGAAAAATATATTTTAAAATTTAAAATTTTATAAAATATTTCGGAAATCCATTACTTTGAAAATAACTGCAAATACTTATAAAAGACGTTTTAAAAAATAAACCACTTCTTGAAGAAAATATATATCCCATTTTGGAAAAAAATTAAAATATTTTTCAATTAATTTTATTTTAATGTAACTTTGAAAAATTTAAAAATATTGGTAGACCCATATATTGATCATTATGATGGGAAATTATGTACATGATGAATATGTTAAAACAAAGAATCCATTCATATTTTTGGTAAAAGAAAAATGTACTATGTTTCGAGAAGAACATAAATATTTATTCAAATTTTTTATATAATATAAAATAGGGTGATAATTTATTTAATAAGTCTTATTGAAAATGTAAAAAATATTTTTGGAAAACATTGCATTGGAATAAAACAGATTTCTTACCAAAGAGAAAATTAAAGTCGAATTATATTTAAAACAATTCCTAAAAATATATATATACCAAATAGTAAAAAACATTAGTATTACGAAAAATATAATAAATAACCATATGATAAGAAAATTAAATGGGTCAATTTTGATATGGTTAAAAAATTTCCTCAAACTAAAATTTTGGAACAATCAATCTCGATTTGAATGAGATTGTGTAAAAACCCTTAAAATTATCTTAATGATGATCATAGTGTAAATCAGCAAATATATTATGTGTATCAAATGAAAATACACATAAGATTTGTCAATAACATATTATATAATAAAAATTTATTTCACATGTAACATTAGAATATTAAATATGATGAAAATTAATATAATGTGGTGAAAAGAATTTGAGTTATCAAATTCATTACCACATGAAAATTCATAAATCAAATACAAATTGACGAAATAATTCAAATTTGAAAATAAAATACCATTAATTATTAATAAATCTGGATATTATAGATCAATGGGTTTGTGTATACATCATATTAAAGAAATTAGGTCAGTAACTATATAGTATGACTTAATGAATGGTAATTAAGTCCAAGACCTCAGAAATCATTTAAGATGAATTTTTTTTAACACATTTGAATTTTTTCTAAAAGATATATTAACTTATACTAGAACTATATTAATAATTATAATATCATACATGTTTCTTTTATATCAACCTATCTCACTTCTGATAATAATAATTCCTTATTATCATTATTTTGGGTGTTAACTGTCTAATTTTCTCATCTGTGTTTCTATACGAATGATCTAGGTATTTCAAAAATTATATAGTTGTATAATCTATAGACTAATAATAAAGAAATTATTATCATATTTTTTACATTAATTATTCATTTAAAATAAATCAAGATAGTGGGTTATGAAAATTGGTCTTTTTTAATATCAGGGACATGCTAGGTCATACATATCTATTATTGACATTTCAATTTTTAAATGATCATTATGTAAATCAGGTATATAATATTTTTCCATTAAATAATTTTCTAATATTATATACCCCATATTTATTAAATAAATATACTTATATGTATCATATATGTCGTATGGTGATGAAAACAATGTCACATCACTTCATCAAAGTGGTAGTCCGTAGGCACATAAACGATGTTATAATTTTTCAGTGTAAAAGAGAATTTGATATATTACAATTTAACAATGATAATTATATCATTTATATCATATTTATTTTATTTATATCACATATTTTAATTAATAATTTTCAAATTACATTCTATATAAATAATTAGTGAAAGGAAAAACACATCTCTTTGAAATGTGGTAGTACATTGTACACATGAGAAATGTTAGGTCATCCCATATAGAATGGAAATTAAAAATGTTATATATGTTATAATTAAAAAATATTAATATTACATTATAAATTTCATATTTATAATTTATATTCATCATTATATCCAACTTTGAGAGGTTGTAATGAAAAAATGAATTAAATTGCTTTACAAAGTGGTTGTCCGCTCTAAAATTGAATAATGATTTTATAAACCATTTGACTAATGTAGTAATTTTTGTAGGTAATAAATTAACATTATATCATCTTAGTATAGGTAACATACTTTTCATATTATATAATCATTGTTTAATAATAATTTAGGGAGTATTATTAATAAAAAAATAAGAAGGATTGTTGAAGAATGTTACTTATTATTCAGGTAACCTCATTAGGATTACACCAGAATAATTATAGGTAGGATTTATATCCAAATAAAGTCCACTATCATGTGTGGAGTGATATTTTCAAGTGATTATTTTAGTTTTTGGTAGATCCAAATGGATTTATTGTTTTCAATATGAGAGGGGAGTGAGTCGCCTTTTAAAATTAAGGAGAAGTGATATTGTTTTAAAAACTCAAAATTATTCTTAATGGGTGGCCAATATCAACTCTTGTGGATTCTAAATTGATAAATAATGGACTGAAGGGATTACATGGTGTACAAAAATATCCACCATAAGAAACATGTTCTAATTATTTAATTCCTTAACATTTATGATTACCCACCTATTACCACTTTAGTTTCCACTAGGGTAATTGGTTTTTTAACCTAAGTAATTAAAAAGACAGACCTATCATAAATCCACCCATTTTATATACATTTTTAATATATATTATAAATAAGAAACCAAATTATTCAAATAAAAATCTTATGTTAGTGGTAAATTATTTCCAATCATAGCGAATTTAACAAGAAACCCCCTCTTTTAATCATAATCATGGTATTAATTTTTTTTTCATTGATAGTTATTGGGAAAATTATTATTTTTATCTTATTAAACAATATAATTATTCTACATCAAAATATGGAATTAAAATTTAGAAATAAAATTAATATAAATTCAAAAATATAATTTTAATTTAATCCTACAAACATGTTGAGAAAGTTATATTTTAAATGGAAAATGTTGAAAAGAATAGAAATTTTTAATATCCAAATTAAATATGATAATGATTCCAAGGACCTATATTGGATTAATATATATAAATATAGAATTGAAAAAAATTACATTTAACCCAACTTAAAATATGATTTATTTTTATAAATAATTTAAATAATAAGAATTATATAATTAAAATTTAGACATTTTCACTATTCATAAAACAAGAAATATTTTAAAAATACAAAAAATAAATCCATAGCTAATTATGATATTATGATTTCAATATTATAAATCATCATATATAATAAATTTTATATAATTGTTCAAAAATATAATAAAATTTTTTCATTGTGAGAATAATCCTTCTTATAGAATAAGTACAGTTTTTGATAAAGAACTTATTTATCTTTTAAATTATTATCAATTTTTCCAATAAACAAAAAACCATAATTTTCATAATTATGTTAGTACTATTCATTCCCTCCAATTTAATATCAATTTTATAGTGGTTTTATATATCATGGTTTGATTATGTTCGGTGTAGCATGTTGAATACGATAATGAACAAAACAAATTTAGGGATACATTTAATGAAAGCTATAAAAGAGATTAAATTGATATATATATATATATATATTATAATGTCTTAGGATTTTACATTCTCATAATGCTTAGTTTTTTTTCCTTTTGCAATAAAGAAACAAATTTCTTACTATTAAAATCATGTGAGGTTACATGATCCCCCCCCACTATTAATAAAATTTTCCTTCACAATTTGAACATTATGTGAGTAATTAAAATATGTAAATTTGAAAATAAAAAAAATTGGAAACCCAAATCAATGAAAGGTTAATAAAACATCATCTTGATAATTAATATAAGTACATAAGAATGTTATACAGAATAATACATACTTTTTGTCGAGATTGGAAATCATTGGTGGGATGTGAAGATTTGAACGTAGAATAATAAAAGAAATCTAAAATGAGGATAGATAGTGACCGAGATCATCATTAACTATTAAGTAAATAACCAAAATAAATTAAACAACTATTGAAATATTGATCAAATATGTGGGATACTCTCATTGATATCATCAGGTATAATGTTAAAAATGATAAAATGTTCTTTTATAATCCCTTTCCTAGAGTTGAGGAAATACATTTCCGTCTATAATCAGAGAATAATGAAATATAATAACATAATATATTGAATTTAATCCTTTAATAATATTTCACCAAAATATCAACATTTTAAACTGATGATGAGTGTTAAATATGATTTATTTAATCATTCCTGAAGCACTTTAATCAATATTTATATACCCCATAACCATAAATTTGATAATAATATATTCCTCTTGTCTTTATACATTAACCAAAGCCTAAATTCTTAGTACATGATAAGATAATTTATAAAATTAATATACAATCATATAAAACATTAATCATCAAAATAAATAAATTGTAATACCCAATGATTGAACTAAATAATTCATAAAAAACTCAATAATAATGTGTGTTTTAAAATAAAATTTTATCTCATTCCTTTCATCTTTCAATTGAAAAATATGGTAATTTTTTGGTAATAACATAAATAACTTATTTACCAAATTAATTTCTAATCCCATGGTTATATATTTGATAAAACATGGTTTCCCATGATTACAAGAAAATGAAAGACTATATATACCTTAAAATTTTAAAATATATTGAAACATAAGTTAGAAAATTATGTAAATATATACTTCAAACTAATCCAGACATTTATATGTACTTCAACCTAATAAAATGCCTCCTAAAATTCTATTAATACCTTTATGCAATCACCAGTTAAATCCTTGATGAGGTGGTTATTGCTTTTTACATATGATCATCCATAATTTTATAAACCTCTGATGTTATCCATAACCCTTATGAAAAACTCACATTAAAAGGTCATAATATCCAATGTTATCTATACATTTCATCTTATACCAACTATAATATCCCAAGACCTACACTCCAATATCCAGTGATGATATTATAGACATTACATTTCCATCATTGATATAGTTAAAGGTGACCCAATTTTTTCCCATACAAAACATACAACATCAAAAGGGATTTTTAGATCACTAAAATTCCCAACGCAATTTTAGTTATAGAGTTTTTGAGAAATAATAAAAATTCTTAATAAAATTAAACTCATAACATTACATAAAAATTTCTCCAAATTAACCGATAATTTTATATTCTACATTAATTCATCATCTTCATCCATAAAAAACCATTATTTATATAATTAATTCTACTACATTCATGAAAACTTGGGTTAAAGAAATTATATGATGTGTGAGCTCAAAAACTCAGTAAGCGTAAACATAAACATTAATAATTGAATTTCATTTACAAGAATAATAAATCAATAAGGGTATCATTTTAATATTGGAGTTCATTATAGTCTCATAAAATATATCATACCAATCAATACCAAAATCATCAAACATGAAACTAGGAATAAAGTGGTAATAAGGGAAAGAGTAATAAGAACCAATATTAATGATACCTGTGATTTAAATCTAGAAGAAAAAAAATTACAATCCCAAGGAAATCATAGATAAAACATATGGGTCCCTTGGAACATCAATTTCATAGAACCCTTATATAACTATTTGAATTGAAATAAACATGTGTTCGACATATAATATGATTATCTGAAGAACGTAATCATTACCCAATGTATTGGATTTTTATCTATGTGCACCAATCATATATATCATATCACGTTCATGTGGTGCTATCTAGGTGCACCCATCATATAATATATTATTGGATTAGTCGATTTTATCTAAGAGAACCCATCATATAAACTATAACAAGAATACAATGTACTGTCGTGGTGCACCCATTTTATAATTGATTAATAAGAACCTCAACAGGAATAAATTTTAAAATAATACACTTCATTATAAAACTCATAAAAATAATCAATTTTCCTTTCATAATGTGGTTTACCCACTACGGGGAAAATGGGTATTTGCGATGGGTTATTTGCGACGGGGGTATTTGCCCGTCGCAAATAAGTAGCCTTTTGCGACGGGATTGCTTTCCCCGTCGCAAAAGAACTGGCGCGTTTGCGCGCCAAATCGCGGGAAACATATTTGCGACGGGCGGTTATTGCCCGTCGCAAATAACCGGCGGTAGTAAAAGGTATTTGCGATGGGCATATTCCCCCATCGCAAATAGTATGTCGGCAGGTGGTTATTTGCGACGGGTCCCGTCGCAAATAACTACTTAACCGTTGACCGTATTAAATGATGGCTAAGGTATTTGCGACGGGCACCGTCGCAAATAATCTAACCTATAAATACCTCCATCCGTTTTTTTCAATTAATTCTCAAACTCCATCTCCTTCTTCTCTCAAATTTCTAGTTCTAGAGTTGAGCGTTTCTCAAGTTTAATTTTTTTTTCGGAGTTGATTTTGAAGGTTTCAAAAACGATCAGAGATCAACCTCAGATCAATTTTCAAGGTATTTATATTCATTTTATTTTAATATTTATTTTAAATTTTTTATTAGTTTCAATTATTCTTAATTAGTTGTAATTTAATTATGTTTACATTGTTTTGTTACTTAATAAATTTAAATTATTAGTATTGTTCATAGATAATGGTAATTAGGAATAATTAGTAATAATTAGTAATAATTAAGAATAAATATTAATAATTAGTAATAAATACCAATAATTAGGAATAATAACATTATTACATTATTAGTATATTTTATTATTAATATTAAAATAATATAATTTTTTATATTATTTATACAATTCTCTTTTCATCTGTGTGTTTTCTGTCTCCATATGTATTATTTGTATGTGGACACGGATGAAAGGAGAATTGTATATAATATAGAAAATTATATTATTTTAATATTAATAATAAAATATACTAATAAAGTAATAATGTTATTATTCCTAATTATTGGTAATTATTGATATAATTACTAATAATTAGTAATAATTACCAATAATTAGGAATAATTACCAATAATTAGGAATAATTATCAATAATTAGTAATAATTACAAATAATTACCAATAATTAAGAATAATTACCTATAATTACCAATAATTACCGATAATTACCGATATTTAGTAATAATTAGTAATAATTACGAATAATTTGTAATAATGACCAATAATTACCCATAATTACCGATAATTACCAATAATTAGAAATAATTACCAATAATTAGAAATAATTAACAATAATTAGGAATAATTTACCAATAATTAGGAATAATTACCAATAATTACCAATAATTAGTAATAATTACCAATAATTAGTATACATTAGATATAATTACTAATAATTACCAATAATTATTAATAATTAGTAATAAATACCAATAATTAGTATTAATTAGTAATAATTACCAATAATTAGTAATACTTAACAATAATTAGTAATAATTACCAATAAATAGGAATAATTACCAATAATTACCAAGAATTACCGGTAAATAGTAATAAATAGTAATAATTAGTAATAATTAGGAATAATTACCAATAATTAGTAATAATTAATAATAATTACTAATAATTAGTAATAATTAGTAATAATTAGTAATAATTACCAATAATTAGTAATAATTAGTAATAATTAGTAATAATTAGTAATAATTGCCAATAATTAGTAATAATTACCAATAATTAGTAATAATTAGTAATAATTAATAATAATTACCAATAATTAGTAATAATTACCAATAATTAGTAATAATTAGTAATAATTACTAATAATTACCAATAATTAGTAATAATTATCAATAGTTAGTAATAATTAGTAATAATTATTAATAATTAGTAATAATTAACATTAATTAGTAATAATTACCAATAATTAGTAATAATTACCAATAATTAGTAATAATTACCAATAATTACCAATAATTAGTAATAATTAATAATAATTAATAATAATTACCAATAATTAGCAATAATTACCGATAATTACCAATAATTGGTAATAATTATTTCTAATTACCAATAATTAGAAATAATTAGTAATAATTACCATTAATTAGTAATAATTAGTAATAATTACCAATAATTAGTAATAATTATTAATAATTAGTAATAATTAACAATAATTAGTAATAATTAGTAACAATTAATATTAATTAGTAATAATTAATATTAATTAGTAATAATTAACAATAATTAGTAATAATTAACAATAATTAGTAATAATTAACAATAATTAGTAATAATTACCAATAATTAGTAATAATTACCAATAATTAGAAATAATTACCAATAATTAGTAACAATTAGTATTAATTAGTAATAATTAACAATAATTAGTAATAATTAACAATAATTAGTAATAATTAACAATAATTAGTAATAATTACCAATAATTAGTAATAATTATCAAAAATTAGTAATAATTACCAATAATTAGTAATAATTACCAATAATTAGTAATAATTAGTAATAATTAGTAATAATTACCAATAATTAGTAATAATTAGTAATAATTACCAATAATTAGTAATAATTAGTAATAATTACCAATAATTAGTAATAGTTAGTAATAATTACCAATAATTAGTAATAATTACTAACCAATAATTACCAATAATTAGTAATAATTACCAATAATTAGTAATACTTACCAATAATTAGTAATAATTCGTAATAATTAGTAATAATTACCAATAATTAGTAATAATTACAAATAATTAGTAATAACTAACAATAATTAGTAATAATTACCAATAATTAGGAATAATTACCAATAATTACCAATAATTACCGGTAAATAGTAATAATAAGTAATAATTAGTAATAATTAGGAATAATTACCAATAATTAGTAATAATTAACAATAATTAGTAATAATTAGTAATAATTAACAATAATTAGAAATAATTAACAATAATTAGTAATAATTGAAAATAATTAGTAATAATTAACAATAATTAGTAATAATTACCAATAATTAGTAATAATTACCAATAATTAGTAATAATTTGTAATAATTAGTAATAATTAATATTAATTAGTAATAATTAACAATAATTAGTAATAATTAACAATAATTAGTAATAATTACCAATAATTAGTAATAATTACCAATAATTAGTAATAATTACCAATAATTAGTAATAATTACCAATAATTAGTAATAATTACCAATAATTAGTAATAATTACCAATAATTAGTAATAATTACCAATAATTAGTAATAATTAGTAATAATTAGTAATAATTAGTAATAATTAGTAATAATTTCCAATAATTAGTAATAATTAGTAATAATTACCAATAATTAGTAATAATTAGTAATAATTACCAGTAATTAGTAATAATTAGTAATAATTACCAATAATTAGTAATAATTACCAATAATTAGTAATAATTAGTAATATTTAGTAATAATTAGTAATAATTACCAAAAATTAGTAATAATTACCAATAATTAGTAATAATTAACAATAATTAGTAATAATTACCAATAATTAGGAATAATTACCAATAATTACCAATAATTACCGGTAAATAGTAATAATTAGTAATAATTAGTAATAATTAGTAATAATTAGGAATAATTATCAATAATTAGAAATAATTACTAATAATTACTAATAATTAGTAATAATTACTAATAATTAGTAATAATTAGTAATAATTAGTAATAATTAGTAATAATTACCAATAATTAGTAATAATTAGTAATAATTAGTAATAATTAGTGATAATTGCCAATAATTAGTAATAATTACCAATAATTAGTAATAATTAGTAATAATTACTAATAATCACCAATAATTAGTAATAATTTCCAATAATTAGTAATAATTACCAATAATTAGTAATAATTAGTAATAATTAGTAATAATTACTAATAATTATTAATAATTACCAATAATTAGTAATAATTAGTAATAATTATTAATAATTAGTAATAATTAACAATAATTAGTAATAAATAGTAATAAATAGTAATAATTAGTAATAATTAGTAATAATTAGTAATAATTACCAATAATTAGTAATAATTACCAATAAATAGTAATAATTAGTAATAATTAACAATAATTAAAAATAAATAGTAATAATTGACAATAATTAGTAATAATTAACAATAATTAGTAATAATTACCAATAATTAGTAATAATTACCAATAATTAGTAATAATTAGTAATAATTAATATTAATTAGTAATAATTAACAATAATTAGTAGTAATTAACAATAATTAGTAATAATTACCAATAATTAGTAATAATTACCAATAATTAGTAATAATTACCAATAATTAGTAATAATTACCATTAATTAGTAATAATTAGTAATAATTAGTAATAATTACCAATAATTAGTAATAATTAGTAATAATTACCAATAATTAGTAATAATTAGTAATAATTACCAATAATTAGTAATTATTAGTAATAATTACCAATAATTAGTAATAATTACCAATAATTAGTAATAATTAGTAATAATTTGTAATAATTAGGAATAATTACCAATAATTAGTAATAATTACCAATAATTAGTAATAATTAGTAATAGTTAGTAATAATTAATAATAATTACCAATAATTAGTATTAATTACCAATAATTAGTAATAACTACCAATAATTACCAATAAATACTAATAATTAGTAATAATTTGTAATAATTAGGAATAATTACCAATAATTAGTAATAATTACCAATAATTTGTAATAATTAGTAATAATTAGTAATAATTAATAATAATTACCAATAATTAGTATTAATTACCAATAATTAGAAATAACTACCAATAATTACCAATAATTAGTATTAATTAGTATAATTAGTAATAATTAGTAATAATTACCAATAATATTAGTACTATTAAAATAATAAAAAATTTATATAATATTAAAATTATCAATATTTGTAACAGGTTTTGCTTTATTTTCAACATATTTAATTCTTAAATGGTCAATTTTTAGGTTTATCTCAATAAAACGTTTGTGTCAGTCGTGTATGATGTAAACTCTATAATTATCCTAGCTTGAGTGTTTTTTCTAACAAATTATTCAAAACCAGTAATGCTTTTATATTTTATAGAAAAATATGGGACAACGAGGTCATTAACAATCATTATTAGGTGACCGAATATGGATAAATCAACATAGAAATCCAAACGGTTCTGGTTTAAATCTAGTATATGTAGAGGGTGTGGAGACTTTTTTATCATTTGCGGCATCAAATCCAGAATTTGTTTCAGAAGGCAAAATTAAATTCCCTTGCAGAAAATGTGCATTGAGAACATTTGACACATTTGAAAAAGTGGGGGAACATCTCTTGCGTTTTGGTTTTCAACCAGATTATGTTTTTTGGTATCAACACGGTGAACGCAGTTCCAGAGCAGGTGATACCAACTTGATTCCGGATCCATCCCGGTTTCAAGATTTAGTACATGATGTTGCAGGTTCATCTGTTCAACATACAGAAACTCCGGCTGATATAGCTTCAAATCCTGAGTTGTCACCATCTGAATTTTATGAGTTTTTGAGGTCTGCTGAGGTTGCATTATATCATGGCTGCAAGATGAGCAAATTAGAAGCAGTTGAAAAATTTATGACTATCAAATCAGATAATGGAATGTCAAACACCTGTTTTGACTAGATATTTTCTTTACTTAAAACACTTTTACCCGAAAGAAATGTTTTTCCTGAAAATTACTATGAGAGTAAGAGGCTGGTTCAAAATTTGGGACTTACTTTTCAGAAGATTCATGCATGTTCAAATGACTGCATTTTATATTTTGGGGAAAATGAGTCGTTGGATAGTTGTCCCACATGTGGGCAACTGAGATATAAAGAAGGAAAACATGGGAAGTCTGGTTTGATTCCTGTAAAACAGTTGAGATATTTTCCGCTTACATCCAGACTTCAGCGTTTATTCATGTCTAAGAATACAACGACAATGATGTCATGGAATAAAGACAATATTTCAACTGATAAAAGCTTGAATCATCCAGCCGAGGGTGATTCATGGAAACATTTTGATAGAGTGCATCCATCCTTTGCTTTAGAAGCTAGAAATGTTCAACTTGGCCTTTACACTGATGGTTTCTGTCCGTTTGGATCTTATGGTAGTCAATATTCATGTTGGCCTGTTTTTTTAACTCCGTACAATTTACCTCCAAGGATGATGATGAAGGACCCATATATCTTTTTGACTTTACTAATTCCAGGACATCCGAAGAAAAATATTGATGTTTATTTGAAACCATTGATTGATGAATTAAATTTATTGTGGAGTACTGGTGTCAGTACATATGATGTTGCAACGAAACAAAATTTCATACTGAGAGCAGCATTGATGTGGAAAATTAGTGAATTCCCGGCTTATGGGATGTTATCTGGCTGGAGTAAACATGGTCAGAAATTATGTCTTTACTGTATGGGAGAGAACAAAGCATTTATGCTCATTCATGGAAAGAAACCTTGTTATTTTGACTGTCATCGAAGATTTCTTCCAGCTGATCATCCTTTTCGTAGAAACAGATCTCATTTCAGAAAAGGAACAGTTGAAAGGGATGGATCTCCAAAAATGTTATCAGGTTCAGAGTTAAAATCAGTTGTATTTTCATTACCTCCCATCACTTTTGGTCCCACAATAAACCAACAGAAAATTTCTGGTTTTGGGAAAGAACACAATTGGATTAAACGTAGCATATATTGGGATTTGCCATATTGGTCTGATTTGTTGGTCCGACATATGTTAGATGTCATGCATATTGAGAATAACTGTTTTGATAATTTGTTTCATACAGTTTTGGATACTCCAGGAAAGAGAAAAGACAATGTAAATGCACGTTTAGATCTTTCCCAAATTTACAGGCATTCAGAATTGGAACTATTTGAGAATGTCAGAACAGAAAGGTTACTGAAACCAAAAGCAGCTTATACACTGTCTAAAGAAAACCGTTTATTATTTTGTCAGTGGATTGTAGATTTGAGACTTCCATATGGATGTGCTTCCAATTTGGGTAGATGTGTAAAGAATGGTCATATTACTGGATTAAAAAGTCATGATTGTCATGTTATAATGGAAAGACTTCTACCCATTGGATTAAGAGGTCTGTTGAATTATGTGACTTGGGATTGCATAACAGACATATCTCATTTTTTTTCGGGAAATTTGTGCGGCTATAGCAGATTATGATGCTCTAGGAAAACTTGAAAAAGTTGTTTTTGTAATTATATGTAAACTGGAAAAAATATTTCCACCGTCTTTCTTGACTCAATGGAACATTTGATGTTACATTTTCCATATGAAGCCAAATGTGGAGGTCCAGTACAGTTTCGATGGATGTACCCATTTGAAAGATTCATGCAAAAATTGAAAATAAAAGTACATAACAAAGCATTTGTTGAAGGATCTATTGCAGAAGCTTATTTGCAAGAGGAAATATCTTTTTTCTGCTCCCATTATTTTGAATCTGAGTATCCTTCAAAACACAACCGAATGGGACAGAACAAGAAGAATATTGATGAAATCGACAATCAATTATCTGTTTTCAACCAGCCAGAGCTTGGTTTTGGTGGAGTTTGTGAATGCTGGCTTTCAGATGATGAACACCATAGAGCTCATACATATGTTCTGCTCAACTGTGAAGAGATGACATCAGTTGTACTGTAGGTGTTTATATCACTTATTCTATCATTTATGTTACAGTAAATAACTTTGGTTCTTATAGTTTGTATGATAATCATATCAAGAAAAAATTTCCACAAATTACAGGAGCTTCTCTCGATGAACGTCGACTGAAAAATTTCTCTCAGTGGTTTCAAAAACTGGTAACATAAATTCTTTATCTTTTAGTAACTCATTCAATGTATAGTTTACTATATTGATAATTATGTCACAAATTTTCAGGTGTCTCGACATGCTGCTAAAATTGACAAACGGCTGTGCGTATTGAGTAACCCACCTTCCAAACTTGTTAAAACTTATAATGCATATGTGGTGAATGGATTTCGATTTCACACACATGCATATGGGGAATCGAAAAAAAATGAACAGTGGAGTTAGTTTGAGAGGATCTCATCATCGAGAAAATGAAGTTGACTTTTATGGCATACTTGATGAAATCATTGAACTCTATTATCTTGTACAACATTACATAACCATGTTCAAATGTCGGTGGTTAGACACAGAGAGAGGCGTGCGTGTTCATCCGACTCATGGAATCATCGATATTAAATGTAAAAGTGTTCTCGTAGTAAATGAACCATTCTTATTGGATCAACAGGCACATCATGTTTATTACACAAAGTACTGTGCTACATCAAGAGACTTGACTGATTGGTGGAGTGTAATAAAAACCAAAATTCGAGATAATCAGTTTAGTTAAAGTGAATGTGCTTTCAATGATGTGCAAATAATTGAAATTTTTCAAGAGAGTAATCAAAATAAATATTTTTTACAAAGAGACATGAGTATCGATGACGACACCCCAAATTTAAGAGTCGGTGATGACGATGATGTTAATGATGTCACATATGAATTTGAAATGGTAAAAGATGAAGCAACTGTAACTCGAATGGATATCGATGATGTTGAGGAGGAATATAAAGATGACATTGACATATATGAAGATGATGATGAAGATGAACACTGATAGAATTCTATGGTATTTATATACAATCATAATATGTATATATGTATATATAATAGTAATTATCAATTATTTTCTAACAACATCAACATTTCCTGTTTCAGATGGATGACGCCACATTTCGTGAGTTGGCGGATGCTGACCTGTCTTTCGATGCGGATGACTTGCTGGCAGATGACCCTCAGCCTGCAGGTGCTCCAGGGAGTACGCGGAGGGGGTGCGGTTTTGCACGATTGATGTTTCCTGAACCCGTCCCCGAGCGACGTCCACGTCTTGGGTTTGATCCACACACACAGAGGTGTGATAACCTGTGTGATAACCTGTGGATTTGACTAAGATTTCATTAATCTATTCACATAATAAATGTTTATTATTATTACATTTTTCCGCATATAGCAGTCGGACAGGGCAACACTATTTTGCTCAACTATTTCTTTCAGCCGTGGACCACATGGGAGCAGATTCCCATTGATGTGCAGCAGGCCATGTTCGGCTATTGGTTGGTACGTACGTAAATAAATATTTTTTATTTTGAAAATTATTTCATTTCTAACTTGATATTTTGATTTATTTGTAGGGTTTATGGTATCCGATCGAGGATACCATGCGTGACGCCATCCACGAGGCATGGGAGGTGGCCATGCGTGATCACCTTCGTCAGTTTTTGCACAATTTAAGAAAAGATGCCATGAAGAAAGCAGGAGTGTCAGATTTTGACGAGTCATGTAGAGCACACCGACCAGAGTATATTTCATCCCATGTATGGGATGGATTATGTGCGCACTGGTTGAGTGGTGCCTTTCAGAGGAGATCATCGGTGGGGAGGTAGAATCGGGGGAGACAAGAGGTGACTCATCGAGCTGGGAGTCGTTCTTTCAGTACTCATAGACAACATCTGGTACGTACATTATTTATAAATATTTTATATAAATATAAATATTAACAGTTTATTTTTTATTCTTATAGGCTGTCAAGCACCCCGATATTACAGAGTACGACGTATATCGGAGGATGTATAGTGATCCTGCTACTGGGGAGCTCATAGGTGATCGTCAGCATAACATTGTGGTCAGTATTATTTGTTTTCAAGTTTAAAAATTAACTTCATATAATATATTCACAATTGTAATTTTAAATTGCAACTACAGGAGTCATATGAGGCCGCAGCGTCACATGCCCGGCCTGAGAGTCAGGACGAGTCATCAGATCAGACCACTGGCCGTCAGTTTGATGAGGTGGCATGGATGCAGGCCACCCAGTATGCCTTCGAGAAGGGCCGGGTAGTTGGTATCAGCTCTCGATTGACTCCCGAAGATTATTATGGCAGTGCTACGATGTCGGCGTCCAGCTCGAGAGGAGCTCGTGCATCTTCTTCTGCTACACAGTATGAGGATCAGTTGCGATCTCAGACTGCACTGATAGAGAGTCTCTGACAGGATCAGGAGCATATGCGTCAGCAGCATGATGAGGAGCGTCGACGCCGGCAGCAGCTGTACGAGGAGCAGACGAGTCGGTGGCAGCAGCAACATCAGGAGTAGATGGAGTACATGCACCGACACACTCATGCTTTAGGGATGAAGTTTCATCCACCACCATCTGCAGATCGCCCCCTCCCCCCCTCCGCCCTACTTCAGATTAGAGTTTGTTTTTATGATATAAAATTTGTGAAATGAAAATATGATTTTTTTTTCTATTCGTAGTTTCTGTCTCATTATAAAATATTAATAATGTTATATTTTGAAATAACAATATTAATATGAATAATATTATTATTTATATTTTATAATATTAAAATATATATATATTTTAAAATTTTATAATATTATAATTTAATTATATTTTTTTTGTAATACTTGAATTATTTTAATATTTGAATGTAAAATAATTCTATTATTTTTATATTAATTAAAATAACTTATTAATATTTTTTTTATTTATGAATTATAATTCTAATATTATTATATTAATTAAATAATTTATTAATATTCTATTATTTTTTATTTTTTAATTATAATTCTATTATTATTATATTAATTAAAGTAATTTATTAAAAATTTATTTTTTTATTTGTGAATTATAATTCTATTATTATATTAATTAAAATCATTTATTAATATTTTAATATTTTTTATTTTTGAATTATAATTGGATTATTATTATATTAATTAAAATAATTTATTAATAATTTATTTTTTTTATAGTATTTGCGACGGGATACTATGCCCGTCGCAAATAGTTTTATTATTATATGCATTAAAATAATTTATTAATAGTTTTTTATTTTTTTAAAAAATAGTTTTTGCGACAGGTCCCGTCGCAAAAACTATTTGCGGCGGGCCCGTCACAATAGGTATTTGCGACGGGGCCCGTCGCAAAAGGTATTTGCGACGGGGCCCGTCGCAAAAGGTATTTGCGACGGGGCCCGTCGCAAAAGGTATTTGCGACGAGGCCCGTCGCAATTACTATTTGAAAAGTTTTTTACAAATATATGGAATACTTTTTGCGACGGGGAGAATCCCCGTCGCAAAAAAAGGCTTTAGCGACGGGCCCGTCGCAAATAATTGTTGTTGCGACACCGTTTTCAGCAACGGGCCATTTGCGACGGGCCCCCGTCGCAAAAATCAATTTGCGACGGGATCCTGTCACAAATGCCCGTCGCAAATACCTTTTTTTCTAGTAGTGACCGATGGAAAGGAAATAGGTTACATGGAAATTTATTTGAAAAGTCAATGAAATATTGAAAAGAATTGGGATCCTTTAAAATATCTCTGAAGCATGATTAAATAGATCAAAGGAAATGTGATTGGTAATAATCTATTTGATACATGATTAACCCATGGAAATGAAATGTTTTCCATAAATGTAACTTTGAAAAAATATTATCCCATGTAAAATAAATGGGTTTCATAAAAAACTCTTTGAATCATGACTAACCCATGTAAATAAAATGGGATCTATAAAAATTTATTTAAAACAATTTTATTTAATAAAGAAAGACAATTTTGTTGGTATCATCAAGAAGTATCCATATTGGAGGATAAATGAGAAAAATGTATTTAATATTAGATGAAAAATGTCATTTAAATATAAGAAGTAAAATTTCTGAAGGATAATATCTTTTTAATGAAAATAAAATTTTCATATTTAAAATTCCAAAAATGATGTTGGAAATCCTATTTCTATAAAAATAATCTTGAACACTTATAAATTATTTTTTAAAAATCATTTAAATAATTTCATGGGGGAAATGAATGTTCAATTTTGATAACACAATTTAAAAAATAATAATTTCATTTTTCTTAAATTATCATTTATAATATATAATATATATGTTTCATGTCATTTAGTATTCATGACAACAAGACATTCCAAACATAACGATTTTGTTAAAACAAATATTCCATTCATATTTTTTGTAGAGACCAGTATCCTGACGTACATGGACATTACATTACTTTTGCGGAATACTTAGTATATAACAAAAATACACACACAAGGATCGTAATAGTTTAGTGTCTTTGGAAACTCGGAGTATAATCTTCTAATCGTGGGGAAAGATCTTCAACATCTCCCATAAAGATCTTCCTTTTTTTTACCTAAAACCTTTCTTTATATCCTGGGGAAAAGAAAACATAAAAGGGTGAGCTCAAATGCTCAGTAAGGGTAAACAAGGGAAATATCAATCACATAATTTTCATAAGAACATAACATTTTTGGAAATCTTAACCTGCAAAAGAGAGCATAATTTCATAACATGGGATAAATCATAGTAGTGAAATGAAATCATAACTTTAAACATTACTCATTGTGGCATACACACATAATCATAGAGAATCATTTCTTGTTAGTCAAGACTCATTGTCAAGACTATCTTAGTGGACAAAGTCCCTTTCTGAATCGAGTAATCCTCGTTTCAGTCCTGTTTCACTGAACCGGTATAACCTACCATTCCAGCCATGTCTATCTCATGAGATATAAAATCTTTACCCAATGCATTGGAGGGAGATATAGGTCCCACCCATCTCTTAATGAATCCTTTCTTATGTGTGCCACAGAATCATAAATCATACATCATTGCATAACCCATGTAATAAAAATGGGATTCTTAAAGAACATGACATCATAAAACCATTCATATAAGATAAAAGAATTCATAAACATAATTCCATCACAACATAGTCAAATCAATGTAAAAATATGGATAGAAACAGAACCCTTTATTATCTTATATGGAAAATAATTTTGATAAAACACTTGAATTGAATTCTTGAGGAAAATATCCTTTCTTCTTCAAAATCAATTTCTTTTCACAAAACATCATGCAATTTTAAAAGAAAGAGATTTTATTGAAAATAGTCATGAAATCTTTTGAAGGAAGCTTCATGAAAATAAGGCTTTATAAAACCGTAAAAATCCGTTCGTGCCGTATAAGTTAAAAAAAACATTCTTCTTGTACTTTTGTCGGAAAAGTCAAAAAGTACCTCGTACGAAAAACGGCAAAATATTCCTTTCATATTCTTTACTAAAAACTCACCTAAGGGTAAAATTGGATTTAAACTTTTGAAAGTGGATGGAAACAATATTACATATTGAAGGAACATGGATGTGGACGATAAAATACACCCCAGTAAATACTTACGAATAAACAATCTCGGATAAAAATGAGATTGTGATATTTCCCTTACCTTAGGTCCGATTTGCTTTGTTCGTGTCCGAAGCTCCTGTATAATGGTTTAAATAATGTTATTGACTTATTCCAGAATCATACATATTGATATGATATCATATATGGTCATATTATTAGCTTCTTGTTAGTAATATTTCATTGTTACTTGTTACTCGGGTCTTTATAACTTTTTGTTCTTATGCGTGTTTTGTCGAATAAATTCTTATTCTTATCTTTAGGTTATAGATAATTCATTTCCAGAATGGTATTAGTGTAGTATATACCATATTCATTCATTCAATTCATTTATATAATCATTATGAAATGAAGATCATGTAGAACGAGTCACATCACATCGTGGAGACGGTATTCCGTACGTACGCACGAGTGATGATATCGTTCCTATGATCATGGAATTGTATTGGAGTATATTTATATTATTTCAGTATCAATATTACTTCATAATAATCATATATAGTTACTCATTACACCATTATACCCATCCTTGTAAGGTGATGGTGGAAAATAGATTACACCACGGCGTGGAGACGGTATTCCGTACGTACGCACGCGCGGTGATTTCATTTTTCCGTAGGATGGATAGAAGGTGAATTAGGGTTGTTTCATATTTATAATAACATATCAGTATGTAAGTAATACTGATGTTATTACTTTATCATGAAACAACTAAAGAAGAAGAAGTTGAAGAAGAAAGAAATTGAAAAGATCGGTAATGAATATTACCTCTTCTTTGGAACGCCTCTTTGAATCCTCCACTTAGGGAACTAAGATTGGTCTTTGGAGAAGACCAGGACCTCTAGGATTATTCTAGGGAAGTGGAGAGGAGAAAATGGCAGGGGTTTGCCGAGCTTGAGTGCTCAAATTGGTGTGAGGAGGAGGGAGAGGAGGTGTCCTTTTATAGGGGAGGAGAGGGGCACCTTAGGAATATCTCAAAATATTATTTTATATTAAAGTCAAAATCGGTTTATAATGGTTCCAAAGGGTCTTATTTCGAACCTAATGTGGGGATGGGTCGAAATCCTATCAACCAATAGAATTTAGACAAGTTTAGGGTATTATTTTAACCTTATCAATTAGATTTAACTCTAAGTTAATTAATTTAACTTTTACCGTGTCTTTTTGTTTTCTTTCCCTATATGGTTAATACACTTACTATAACATGCCAAACGAACCCCAAATTGTTTATAATTAATATATATATCCTTATCTAAGTCATTTGGCCGAACCTTAGATTTTTAGGAATAAAATAACAATTAATAATATAATATTTGATTTAAAAACTATTTTGTGTCAATTTTGACACTATTTGATATATGATTTTTGTGAGAGTCATAACAGAATTAAATGTTCGAACCAAGTTATTTAAATCAACATTAATATATCATAGTAACCTAGAAAATTAGTGGAATTCATAAAAAGTCTCAAATTACATTTATTTTGTTGTTTATAACATCAATTATGTCAATATTTCATTAATAAGATAATTACTGCATCATCATTGTGTCATAAATAAATTAATTTATTTAAAGTATAAAAATTACAAATAAAATACCATTATGTAGGAAATCTTTTTATCTTTCTAATGAATATTTATAATCTAAAATCCAACATATATAACCCTATGTAACAATTGTTTTGCTAAAAGATATATTCTTGTATCATTTTTGTATTCATTTTAACTTAATTAAAATAAAGTGTCATTATCACTTACAAGTGGATCAATGGGGTCCCAAAATCGACCCAAAGATGCCCATGGTCGACCATGTATCAACCAATAGGGTTAAGACACGTTTTAGGGTAATTTAATATTATTATAATATTATTTTTTTAACCCTTATTTACCGGATTTACCCTTAACCATGGTAAATAAAATATTTACCGCAGTAATTATTCAAAATGTCTAAAAATAAAAGTTACCTATTTACACAATTTGAACATCCTGATTCCAAATATGGAATCCATTTTTCTAAATTCAAAACACAGAAGTGGCAGAAATTAATTTAAAATTAATTCCCGCTGTCAAAACAAAAAGCGTGTTTTTAAGAGATAATAACTATCAAAAGATTGACACTTGTTTATGTTCGGTTTAATTGTAACATTGTGTCCAATGACCAACATTATATTAAGTGGTAAAAATATATTCTAAATATACTTTAAAACCACTCAAATTCATAATTTATCACTATTAAATGTTTTGATTAAAAAAGTTGTTTTTAATTAAAATTTAGTAATTTTCACTATTCATCAAAATATTAAAGTTATCCGAAAAGTACCAAAATTTTACCTTAGGCTAAATTTGATATTCTGAGTCCAAAAATGAAGTCCATTTTGAAAAAATAAAATTTATAAAATTTCAAAAAGTGGTTATTACTATTCATAACGGCTAATTTTAATAGCATATTGTTATTTAGTGAAACTCGGTATTGCGTACGAAGAAAGCTACCGAGGAAAGTCGCGATTGCGTGTAAAGAAAGCCAAGCAAGTGTTGTGTAGAAAAAGATTCCTTTGATGATTTATATAACATAAAAGTCTCGGGTGTTACATTCTACCCCCCTTAAAAAGAATTTCGCCCTCGAAATTCGTCACTTTGTAACAAACAGATGAGGATACTTCTCCCTCATCATATCCTCAAGCTCCCAAGTAGCTTCTTCAAGTTGGTGGTTCCTCCATAAAACTTTCACCAAGCGAGTGGTCTTGTTTCGTAGGACTTTTTCTCTACGATCCAAAATCTCTATCGGCTGTTCTTCATAAGAAAGATCTTGCTCCAGCGGTACAACTTCTGAGCTGAGTACATGTGAAGGATCTGGTATGTACTTTCTCAGGAGAGATACATGGAACACATCGTGAACTTGAGAGAGATTCGGTGGAAGCGCCAATCGGTAAGCTACCTTCCCAACACGATCCAGTATTTCGAAAGGACCGATATATCTAGGGCTCAATTTCCCCTTCTTTCCAAATCTCATAACCCTCTTCCAGGGAGATATTCGTAAGAACACTTTATCACCCACTTCAAACTCTAGGTCTTTTCTTCGGTTGTCGGCATAACTTTTCTGTCGACTCTGAGCTTCCCTTATGTGTTGTTGAATAGATCTGACCTCTTCTGCCATTTCATCAACGAGATCAGGTCCTAATAGCTTTCTTTCCCCAACTTCATCCCAGCAAGTTGGAGTCCTGCATTTCTTTCCATAGAGAGCTTCATAAGGAGCCATCTGAATACTGGAGTGAAAGCTATTATTATAAGAAAACTCCACCAAAGGTAGGTGTTGATCCCAACCTCCTTTGAAATCAATAGAGCAAGCTCTCAACATATCTTCTAGGGTTTGAATTGTTCTCTCAGACTGACCGTCTGTCTGGGGATGATAAGCAGTGCTGAAACTCAACTCTGTATCCAGAGTATGCTGAAGACTTCGCCAGAACTTCGAGGTAAATCTCGGATCCCGATCAGATACAATAGAAAGTGGTACTCCATGCAATCTTACCACTTCCTTTACATATATCCTGGCAAGCTGATCTAGAGAGAAATCCTCTCTAATAGGAATGAAGTGTGCAGACTTTGTAAGACGATCAACTATGACCCAGATAGCATTATTGCCTTTGGATGTTTTAGGAAGTCCTGTGACAAAGTCCATAGTAATGTTTTCCCATTTCCATTCAGGGATGGGTAATGATTGTAACATCCCCTTAGACTTCTGTCTCTCAGCTTTAACTTGTTGACAAACCAAGCATCGAGAGACATATTCAGCAACATCTCTTTTCATGCCATCCCACCAGAAGTACTCTTTCAGGTCCCTATACATCTTCGTGCTTCCAGGATGAATAGAGAATGAAGAACTATGAGCCTCATCCAGCAGCTCCTTCTTTAATTCGGGGATGGAAGGAACACAAACCCGATTCCTGAACTTTATTATCCCATCACAATCAAGGTTGAATTCAGGAACATTTCTCACCTTCTTTTGTAACTCGACATCTTCTTTCTGTGCCTCTTTAATCTTCACATGTATAGATGGTTGAACATTCATTTGAGAAAGATAAGATTTTTCCCCTTCCATTATAATTCCAAGATCCATCCTTTGTAAATCCATAAATATTGGATCTTTTGTGATCCTCATCATGGATAAACTAGCATGGTCTTGTCGACTTAATGCATCTGCCACCTTATTTTCTTTCCCAGGGTGGTAATGGATTGAGCAGTCATAATCCTTAATCAGCTCCAACCATCTTCTTTGACGCATATTCAACTCCTTTTGTGTGAAAATATACTTTAAACTTTTATGATCAGTATAAATATCACACCTTTCACCATAAAGGTAATGCCTCCAAATCTTTAATGCAAAGATTACCGCAGCCAACTCCAAATCATGTGTTGGGTAATTTTGCTCATGGATTTTCAACTGTCGTGAGGCATAGGCTATCACCATATCATTTTGCATAAGAACACACCCCAATCCCTTCTTGGATGCATCACTGTAGATCACAAACCTTTCTCCACTACAAGGCAGTGTGAGCACAGGTGCACTGGATAACCTTCTTTTCAACTCCTTTAAATTCTCTTCACATTCCTCTGTCCAGACAAACTTAACTCCTTTCCGAGTCAACTTGGTGATTGGATTAGATAATCGTGAAAAATCTTTTACAAAACGTCGATAATATCCAGCCAAACCAAGAAAACTTCGGATCTCAGTTACTGTTGTTGGTCTCGACCATCTTTCGATAACCTCTGTTTTTGCTGGATCCACAAATATCCCCTCTTTTGAGATTATGTGACCCAAAAATGCAACTTTTTGAAGCCAAAATTCACACTTGGTAAATTTGGCATAAAGCTTCTCCTTTCTCAGGGTCTTCAATATAATTCTCAAGTGATCTTCATGTTCTTCCTTGCTCTTTGAATAGACAAGAATATCGTCTATAAAGACTACCACAAATTGATCAAGATAGTCTCTAAAGACTCTATTCATTAGATCCATGAAGATAGCAGGGGCATTAGTAAGACCAAATGGCATCACTATAAATTCATAGTGTCCATACCTTGTACGGAAAGCCGTCTTTGGTATATCCTCCCTTTTGACCCTTAATTGATGATACCCTGAACGAAGATCAATCTTGGAAAAGTATTGAGCTCCGCGCAGTTGGTCAAACAAGTCATCAATGCGTGGGAGAGGATATTTGTTCTTGATAGTGATCTTGTTAAGTTCTCGATAATCAATGCAGAGTCTCATTGATCCATCTTTCTTCTTAACAAATAGAACAGGTGCTCCCCAAGGTGACGCACTAGGGCGTATGAATCCCTTATCAAGATTCTCTTGGAGTTGCTTCTTCAATTCCTGCAACTCAATTGGGGCCATTCTATAAGGTGTCTTTGAAATAGGCAAAGCACCCGGTACGAGTTCTATTGAAAACTCAACTTCACGATTTGGTGGAAGACCTGGTAATTCCTCCGGAAAGACATCATCAAACTCCCGTACAATGGGCATATTCTTAATCATAAGTTTCTCTCCAACCATTTGAGATAAATAACCTTCATTTAGTGGAATCAATACCCATAAGATGGAAGAAATTTCCACTGGAAGGTTATGTTCATCCTTGCATTGATAGACGATCGTAGATTGATCTGGAATATGAAATGTGACTTCTCTTCTTTGGAAATTGATATGAGCTCCATGTAGAGAAAGCCAATCCATGCCAAGAATCACATCAAATTCCACTAAAGGAAGGATCACAAGATTTGCAGGAAGCACTTTCCCACAAACTTCGATCGGAGAAGAATTATAAACTTTTGATGCGATTGATGTGCCATTAGGTGTTGTCACAGCTAACTCAACATCTAATTGTTGAGGTAATACAGTGATACCCTTAGAAAATTCTTCAGAAATAAAAGAGTGGGTGGATCCAGAATCAAATAAAACATTTGCTACTTTAGAGTGGATGGTAAGTGTACCTTTCACCACATCGTTATCGTACTCCACATCGCTGATAGAAATTGCATGTGACTTTCCTTTGTCTTTAGCCTTAAGAGTTTGTTGACATCAACCCTTGGATTTGGGCATTGATTGGCATAATGCCCCATCTCCTTGAACTTGAAACATTGAAGTGTAGTAGGTTCATTCTGTGTATCCCTTCCTTTGTTTGCATCATTAGACATCTTCTTCCCATTATCACGGCATTCAAATGCCCGATGACCTTCCTTTCCACATTTAAAACATTTACTTGTCCCTTTAAGACAACTCCCTCCATGTTTCTTTCCACACTTTGAGCATAAGAGAAAGTTCATCTTCTTTTCAGTGTGCTCTTTAGAGTTTCCTTTGAATTCCATCTTCCTCTTCTTATCAAACCCATGTGACTGATGGGTTACTCCAATCTCCATCTCGACTTTGAGAGCACATCGAACGATTTCCTCGTAGCTATTGAAGTCCCTTATGGCTAACGCCCTTCGAAGACTTGGTTTTAAGCCACTAAAGAATCGATCGATCTTACTCTCAGGTTGGATAATAATACCAGAAGCGTACCTTGCAAGTCTTGTAAAATTTGCTTCATAGGTACTAACAGATTCATCATCCCTTTGCTTCAGTTCAAGGAACTCTTTCTCCATCGTTGTTCGGAGAATACGAGGGAAGTACTTATTGAAAAATAAGTTCTTGAACTCGTCCCATTCCATAGACTCAATTTCATCCCTTTGCCTCGTATTCTTAACAAGATTCCACCATTGATCCGCATCTCCTTCCAAACGATACACTGCTAGGATGACTTTATCATGTTCAGAACATTGAAGAACTGAAAATATCTTTTCAATAGTACTAATCCATTGTTCAGCAACTAATGGATCAGTAGACCCGCTGAAAGAAGGTGGACGTTGCCTCATGAAGGATTCAACAGAATGTTGCTCCTTCCTTTGCTCGTTTGGAAGTCCTGCATGATTCATAGCTTGAGAAAGTTGTGTGAGCATGGCTACAAGATTTTGCATTCCAGCTCCCATATCGTTTGGTTGCTCAGGGGGACAATCATTGCATTGCCCATCGCATTCCGCATTAACACGGTTCCTTCGGGTTCCAGCCATTGACTAAAACCAAGAAGAATAGTGTGAGCAACACTAATTATAATAGGAAAACCACATAATTCAAGAATACAATTTTCATGCTTAAGGTCTTATCCTAGGTTTTTCAAGGACATTTCTAAAACACTAAGATTGTGTTCTATGCTTAGACTTATCCTTAGGGTTCTTACTAAGGCTTCCACATCCTAGTTTCCAAAGGTTGACTATAACCTTTCCTCTGATACCAACTGTAGAGACCCGTATCCTGACGTACATGGACATTACATTACTTTTGCGGAATACTTAGTATATAACAAAAATACACACACAAGGATCGTAATAGTTTAGTGTCTTTGGAAACTCGGAGTATAATCTTCTAATCGTGGGGAAAGATCTTCAACATCTCCCATAAAGATCTTCCTTTTTTTTTACCTAAAACCTTTCTTTATATCCTGGGGAAAAGAAAACATAAAAGGGTGAGCTCAAATGCTCAGTAAGGGTAAACAAGGGAAATATCAATCACATAATTTTCATAAGAACATAACATTTTTGGAAATCTTAACCTGCAAAAGAGAGCATAATTTCATAACATGGGATAAATCATAGTAGTGAAATGAAATCATAACTTTAAACATTACTCATTGTGGCATACACACATAATCATAGAGAATCATTTCTTGTTAGTCAAGACTCATTGCCAAGACTATCTTAGTGGACAAAGTCCCTTTCTGAATCGAGTAATCCTCGTTTCAGTCCTGTTTCACTGAACCGGTATAACCTACCATTCCAGCCATGTCTATCTCATGAGATATAAAATCTTTACCCAATGCATTGGAGGGAGATATAGGTCCCACCCATCTCTTAATGAATCCTTTCTTATGTGTGCCACAGAATCATAAATCATACATCATTGCATAACCCATGTAATAAAAATGGGATTCTTAAAGAACATGACATCATAAAACCATTCATATAAGATAAAAGAATTCATAAACATAATTCCATCACAACATAGTCAAATCAATGTAAAAATATGGATAGAAACAGAACCCTTTATTATCTTATATGGAAAATAATTTTGATAAAACACTTGAATTGAATTCTTGAGGAAAATATCCTTTCTTCTTCAAAATCAATTTCTTTTCACAAAACATCATGCAATTTTAAAAGAAATAGATTTTATTGAAAATAGTCATGAAATCTTTTGAAGGAAGCTTCATGAAAATAAGGCTTTATAAAACCGTAAAAATCCGTTCGTGCCGTATAAGTTAAAAAAAAACATTCTTCTTGTACTTTTGTCGGAAAAGTCAAAAAGTACCTCGTACGAAAAACGGCAAAATATTCCTTTCATATTCTTTACTAAAAACTCACCTAAGGGTAAAATTGGATTTAAACTTTTGAAAGTGTATGGAAACAATATTACATATTGAAGGAACATGGATGTGGACGATAAAATACACCCCAGTAAATACTTACGAATAAACAATCTCGGATAAAAATGAGATTGTGATATTTCCCTTACCTTAGGTCCGATTTGCTTTGTTCGTGTCCGAAGCTCCTGTATAATGGTTTAAATAATGTTATTGACTTATTCCAGAATCATACATATTGATATGATATCATATATGGTCATATTATTAGCTTCTTGTTAGTAATATTTCATTGTTACTTGTTACTCGGGTCTTTATAACTTTTTGTTCTTATGCGTGTTTTGTCGAATAAATTCTTATTCTTATCTTTAGGTTATAGATAATTCATTTCCATAATGGTATTAGTGTAGTATATACCATATTCATTCATTCAATTCATTTATATAATCATTATGAAATGAAGATCATGTAGAACGAGTCGCATCACATCGTGGAGACGGTATTCCGTACGTACGCACGAGTGATGATATCGTTCCTATGATCATGGAATTGTATTGGAGTATATTTATATTATTTCAGTATCAATATTACTTCATAATAATCATATATAGTTACTCATTACACCATTATACCCATCCTTGTAAGGTGATGGTGGAAAATAGATTACACCACGGCGTGGAGACGGTATTCCGTACGTACGCACGCGTGGTGACTTCATTTTTCCGTAGGATGGATAGAAGGTGAATTAGGGTTGTTTCATATTTATAATAACATATCAGTATGTAAGTAATACTGATGTTATTACTTTATCATGAAACAACTAAAGAAGAAGAAGTTGAAGAAGAAAGAAATTGAAAAGATCGGTAATGAATATTACCTCTTCTTTGGAACGCCTCTTTGAATCCTCCACTTAGGGAACTAAGATTGGTCTTTGGAGAAGACCAGGACCTCTAGGATTATTCTAGGGAAGTGGAGAGGAGAAAATGGCAGGGGTTGGCCGAGCTTGAGTGCTCAAATTGGTGTGAGGAGGAGGGAGAGGAGGTGTCCTTTTATAGGGGAGGAGAGGGGCACCTTAGGAATATCTCAAAATATTATTTTATATTAAAGTCAAAATCGGTTTATAATGGTTCCAAAGGGTCTTATTTCGAAGCTAATGTGGGGATGGGTCGAAATCCTATCAACCAATAGAATTTAGACAAGTTTAGGGTATTATTTTAACCTTATCAATTAGATTTAACTCTAAGTTAATTAATTTAACTTTTACCGTGTCTTTTTGTTTTCTTTCACTATATGGTTAATACACTTACTATAACATGCCAAACGAACCCCAAATTGTTTATAATTAATATATATATCCTTATCTAAGTCATTTGGCCGAACCTTAGATTTTTAGGAATAACATAACAATTAATAATATAATATTTGATTTAAAAACTATTTTGTGTCAATTTTGACACTATTTGATATATGATTTTTGTGAGAGTCATAACAGAATTAAATGTTCGAACCAAGTTAATTAAATCAACATTAATATATCATAGTAACCTAGAAAATTAGTGTAATTCATAAAAAGTCTCAAATTACATTTATTTTGGTGTTTATAACATCAATTATGTCAATATTTCATTAATAAGATAATTACTGCATCATCATTGTGTCATAAATAAATTAATTTATTTAAAGTATAAAAATTACAAATAAAATACCATTATGTAGGAAATCTTTTTATCTTTCTAATTAATATTTATAATCTAAAATCCAACATATATAACCCTATGTAACAATTGTTTTTCTAAAAGATATATTCTTGTATCATTTTTGTATTCATTTTAACTTAATTAAAATAAAGTGTCATTATCACTTACAAGTGGATCAATGGGGTCCCAAAATCGACCCAAAGATGCCCATGGTCGACCATGTATCAACCAATAGGGTTAAGACACGTTTTAGGGTAATTTAATATTATTATAATATTATTTTTTTAACCCTTATTTACCGGATTTACCCTTAACCATGGTAAATAAAATATTTACCGCAGTAATTATTCAAAATGTCTAAAAATAAAAGTTACCTATTTACACAATTTGAACATCCTGATTCCAAATATGGAATCCATTTTTATAAATTCAAAACACAGAAGTGGCAGAAATTAATTTAAAATTAATTCCCGCTGTCAAAACAAAAAGCGTGTTTTTAAGAGATAATAACTATCAAAAGATTGACACTTGTTTTTGTTCGGTTTAATTGTAACATTGTGTCCAATGACCAACATTATATTAAGTGGTAAAAATATATTCTAAATATACTTTAAAACCACTCAAATTCATAATTTATCACTATTAAATGTTTTGATTAAAAAAGTTGTTTTTAATTAAAATTTAGTAATTTTCACTATTCATCAAAATATTAAAGTTATCCGAAAAGTACCAAAACTTTACCTTAGGCTAAATTTGATATTATGAGTCCAAAAATGAAGTCCATTTTGAAAAAATAAAATTTATAAAATTTCAAAAAGTGGTTATTACTATTCATAACGGCTAATTTTAATAGCATATTGTTATTTAGTGAAACTCGGTATTGCGTACGAAGAAAGCTACCGAGGAAGGTCGCGATTGCGTGTAAAGCAAGCCAAGCAAGTGTTGTGTAGAAAAAGATTCCTTTGATGATTTATATAACATAAAAGTCTCGGGTGTTACATTTTTGGTAAAATCCAAATGAACCATCTTTTAAAAAATCAATTTAGATTAATTATGATAAATTTAAAAATTAAAATGGGTAAAAATTAATTTAATAAATAAATATTTAAATGTAAAAAAATTATAACATTTTAAAAAAACATGATTTTAGAGGAAAAATTATTTTCCATAGAAGATATAAAGGAAGACATATTTACATAAAACATTTTTTAAAATATTATAAGTACCATAGAGTAGAAAAATGCGACTCCTATATTTTAATATCATGAATAACTATTGTTTTCGAAAATAAATGGGATTCTTGGGAAATGGTAAAATAATTCTCTTTACTCGAAATTTGTGAACAAAAAATCTCGGTTATATTAAGATTATGAAATAAACCCATACACCGATAATAACATTGAAGTGGGAGTTAATAAATATTTAAATTTTTTGTATCAAGTAAAAATAAACATAAAAAAGTTTAAACACAATAAAATATAACAAAAATTAATTTCACACATAAATTTAGAATGTCAATGATGATGAATATGTAATATAACCAAATGAAATGAATTTGTGTTGTGAGATTCTTTACTAGTGGGTAACTATTATATATAACTACCATGGTAAAAAAATTTAATATTTGTAATTAATATACCTATATTTATAAATTAATCATGATATTATATGTCAAAGGGGTAATACATACACCATATAATAAATTAGGTGAAAAATATAACAATATACCTCAATTTAGGAAAATTAAGATGAAGTCTCTTAACAAATGATTCCTTTTAGGAAAAAATTATTTAAAATCATGTATATTGGTTTTAAAAAAGATATTAACTAATTAGATAACCATATTAATATTCATAATATCATATATGATCCTTTTTTAAAATCATATCATTATTCTGTTAATAATCATTCATTTTTATCATGGTTTACTATGTTAATTCCCATGTATTCTCATTCTAGTTTAATCATTAATTATTTAGTTCTATTCCATGTTATATGATTGTATCATCTAAATAATAATAGTAATGACATAATTATCATATTTTTTCAAATAATATACTTTTAAATCCAATCATGAAAAATGGTTTTGGAAAACAGACGATGTTAGAATATTAGAGATTGTAGAATGTACTTACGCATGAGTAACATTTCGAATTTACCAAAATCATTATGGAGAGGGGGTGAGAAATATTTTTTAATTTAATAGTTTTTATAATACCATATGTAATGTATTATTTCATTAAAGAAACATATATATCATACATGGGTTGTGGCAATGAAAGGGAGTCACATCACTTTGTGATAGCGGTACTCCACATGTACATGAATGATGTTATAATTTTTGTATGTAAATATGATATATAATATTATTATAAAGATAAATATAAAATTATTATCATAATTATTTATTTTATACAATATTTATTTATTAAATATTTCCATATTTCATTCAATTAATGTTTTAGTGAATGATGAATCACGTCGCTTTGTGAAGAGGTTATCTTCCAGACACAGGAGTGATATTATCATTTCCAAAATAAAATAGAAATTAAATAATTTATATATTTAATAACTAATATATAGGTATAATAATGTTATAAATATCACATATATACCTTATATTCATCATCAAACCCAACTACGAAAGGTGGTAAGAGAAAATTAAATAACATATGTTCACAAGGAGGTTTCCCCCATCCACATGAATAATGATTTGATAACCCGTTTGATGGTAGTGGAGTTGGTTATAAGTAATATTATTAACATAAAATACATAATTATATGAAATATATTTAATTTTTAAAATAATAATAGTTTAATAATAATTTATGTCGGTGGTGGAAAAAAATAAAAAAACTCATAGTTAATTGTTACAAATACTTCAGGTAAACTCTTTTCACTTCCATCAAAATACATTGAGGTTGTATTTCAGCCAAAAATAAATTTTATAGTATGATAGGAGATATGTTAGTATGTTATTTTTACATTTTTTGGAATATCCAAATGGATTTATAGGTGTGAGAAGTGAGGGGAGCAAGTTAAATTTTATAATTATAGAGGAGTAGAGTTTTTGTAATTATGAAAATGTATTCAACAATGGGAGGTCACTCTCAAGACGTTTGGCACAAATATTTATAATTTATGGAATTAATTTATGTAATGATAGATATATACATCCAAAATAACATGTGTTTTGAACATTTCATTCCTAACACATTAAATTTAATATCGTTTTAGCACTTTACCTTTCACTATGGTAATTATTTTTTTGAGCAAGGTAGTTAAATATTTATAACTAAAATTAAATTTACAATATTATATAATTTTATAACAATGTATATAAATATCAAATCAATATGTTCAAAAAATATATATATTTTCTAAAAATTAATTTTACCTCAAGCGAATGTGATGTGAAAAAACACCATTTTTAACCAAATTCACAGTAATTAATTATTATTATCCTTAATAATATATACGGAAACAATTATTGTGATGGAAATATTTACCAATATTATTTATTTTTGTTCTAAATATGTAATCTATTACCCCAAATTATATTAACAGTATTTATAAAAATCAATTTAAAATTATTTCCACAAACATAGAGAGAATGTGGGTTTTTATGGAAAATTTTCAGAAAGTATACAATGTTTTTATTTACAAAATCATAAATGAAAATTATTTTTACGTCTTAACTTTTATTAATATATATATATATATATATATAATTTAACAAATTTTACTTCAATAACAATTCATGATATTATTTATCTTTTTCAATAATTTACATGTATATGAAATTTTGAATTAAAATTTAGTATCTTTCATTATTCTTCATAATATAAAAATTTTCTGAAACTTACAAGAAAATCACAACAAGGAAATTTCTATATGAGTATTTCAAAAATTAATAATATTTTTTCAATTATATTTTATAAATATTTTATAATTCATGTTTCCAAAGAAAATTGGAATTTATGGTTATAACAAGGATTATATTGGGAAAAAATCCCTCAACGTAACATTGCAGCATTTTTGGGTTGATTGTGTTTGTTGACAAAGCATATTTACATGGTTAATTGTCATGTTCCAGCGTTGTAGTTGACAATCCATGTTGACAAAGAACCATTATAAAGGAATAGATGATCTGAAGGTGGTACAAAAAGAGTAGTACAAGGAGGCGCTGTTTCCAAAATTTGGTGTTTGGTGAGCATAACAAAAATTGGATATCCTTGAAGATCTTATTTAAATGTGGAAAAGGCATGCGTTTCACGAATATTGGCTTCATGGAATTGATTTTTCAAAGGCCAGAAATATTATGGCTGTTATTATTCGCGATTACGTCAAGATTCACGAATGGAAGAGGTTGAAGTTCATTGTGGCGGTGAAGGTATTTGCGAGGCAGCATCACCGGGAAGGCATGAAATAATGTTGACGGTGATGTTATGCGATTACAACGAGCTCTGCGATAAGAAAATTGATGTGGTGCTTCACAATTTTGATAGAATCTCGGCGGGAACATTGGAGCTTCTGGATTTGAGATGGCGTGGCATTGACATCACATTGAAGGTTCGAGGTCGGTGGAATCGCCAATAAATAGAGGTCGACCGCCTCGAGAGAAGAAGAGAGTTTTTGAAGAAAAATATTTTTCTCTTGGTTCATGAAGGTGATTTGCGATGGTAGTGTTCTTCGCGAAAGAGAGGTTCTTTGTGGTGGCTAATCTAGGTCTGTGAAGGATGTGCACTTTGTGAGGCTGCGTGCTCTAAGGAGTGTACTTCGCGAAGAGGTAGGAGCTTCGCGAAGGCCTAATCTTTTCAAAGGATTGTGCTTCCCAAAACTGTAGGAGCTTCGTGAAGGCTTGTTTGAGCTTCGTGAAATTGGGAGCCTCACGAAGTAGGGTGCTTTGCGAAAGTATTTAAAAAGGAATTTCTCAGTGTTCAGGGGCAACAAGGTATTCATTAGTGGATGAAATTTGAACTTAAATAGAGCATCTATCAACAATCGAGGATTCATTCTTTCATAAAAATGAAGAGACCTACAGTTATATAAACTGGGAGTGGATCTCATGAAGAAGCAGTGAGATCACTTCAGTTGAGAGAGCAGCGTGTTCTCAAATTGTGAGTGGTTGTAAACTAGGAGGGATAGTGGGTCCACTTCCAACATGTATACAAAATTGCACTTATAGTGGAATTGGTGCATCAGCACACTGTCGGTGTATTCTCCTTGGACGTAGCCCAGTGAGGGTGAACCAAGTAAAAATCATTATGTTCTATGCATGATTTAAGTTTTATTCTTACCCTATATCGAGAAGGAGATAGAAGAGGGTTTTGTCTACTATCAAAACAAGTTCAAAAGGGGCATTCGTTTTAATCCTCATAACCTGATTCACCCCCCCCCCTCATGGTATCTAGCATAGTTTATCAAACAATTTGTATCCAAGGAATGGTTTATATCAATATTTCTCTCTCAAATAGAGTTCACTAATCATAAAGGTAATATCATCTTCGACGAAAACAATTTCTAGCTATGGAAGAATGAGATGTAACACTACTTCTGATCATTTGGAATGGATGTGTTCATAGGACCAATGCATGGCATAAAAGCTGATATTAATAGTTGTGTATTACCAGAAGCTGAGCTTAGAGAGTTGGATGCTGATGCCAAAGGAATTAATGCCTTAGGGGGAGCCCTATCCAATCCCATATATACAAAGGTGATGTCATTCAAAACGTCTCATTCCATGTGGGAAAAGTTATTGAATATATATGATGGGGATACGAAGGTCAGAGAGGCAAAGCTGCAAGTGTTGTGGAACAAGTATGAAGATCTGAGAATAACCTGAATGAGTCTGTTGATGCATTCTTCGATAGGGTAAATGTTGTAGTGGAAGACATGCGAGGTCCTGGAGAAGTTTTTGAAGCCATAAAAATTGTGACACACATTATGATGAAACTTCTACCTCAATTCAATCCGAAAGTGTCGGTTTTGGAAGATAAAGACCCAAAAGAGCTGACATTGGTCAACCTACACAACACCCATGTTGCATATGAAATTAGAAATGATGATAACGATGATGTGGAAAAGGGGAAATCCAAATAGGTGGAATTCAAGGACATGATGAATCTCACCATTGAAGACTCTCAGGAAGAAGAAGAGACAGATGAAGTGATGTCATTCCTCTCCTCAAACATTCAATGAGGAAAAGGAAAGTTTAAACGGGAAGCTTACACTTGCTTGTTTTCAATGTGGAAAGGTTGAACATATTACTGCAAGATGTCCCAAAAATATCCAAGAAGATGATGATGTCAATGATGTTGATATTCCCAAGAAGATGTCATCAACCTATAGGAGAGGCAAGAAACAGTTCAAGAGAAATTTATTTAAGAAGAAAAATATCCTTTCAAAATAATGCGACGGTTTGGATGAGTCTGAGGCTGAGGAGGTTTAAGAGAGAGATAACTGCAATGATTGTGGAGAAAATACTATGGTGGAAGTTGTTGGTAGTTCTCAGGAGAAGAATTCAACTGAAGGTGATGAAGAAGAATAAGAATTTTACGGAAGAATAGATATGCAATCTGAGTTAGAGGCTGGTCTTGAGGAGATAAATGTTTGTAGATCCAAAACAAAGAAAGCTAACAATGTTTTTCATGATGCAAACACTATATGCAGCAGAAGGAAGAAGAGATGTTTGATTTAATGGAATAAATTGATAAAATCAAGTAATTAACACCAGAGAACTCAGAATCAGTTAGTGAGTATAAACTCAAGATTGAAGAACTGAAAATGGAGATCGATAGCTTGAATAGAAAAGTGAATAATCAAGTCAATTGTATCGAAGAACATGAAAAAGAAGTGGTCAATATCCAATGAAAAATGAAGGATCAAGAAAAACTCTTGACTCCAACTATGATATTAGGAAAGCAGGTCATTCATAGGAAATAAAAGATGGAAGAGGATGCTAGTAGTTCAGTAGGAAAGAAGAAGCAATCGATCTCAGATGCTAAGGAAGAATTGGGGATTGATTAGAAAAAAAATCTATAGAAATTGAAGTCAGATCGCAAGCACTCATCCTGAGGTTGATGGTTGATTTGGGCACAAATAATAATCAGAATATTCCGAGATCCCAAGGGGAAACTCGTAGTGTGGAAGTAAAACGAGGTAATTCACCTTATATCAGGTGTTATTGTTGTGGAAAGATGGGATATTCGTAGTATGTTTATTCCATATCCAAGAGATATTGAAGGGAACAAGAACAAAAGTGGCAGTCAAATAGAGAATGGTTCTCCAAATCATATTTCAAAGGACATTATTTTTGGTGTGGAGGATTTGGGCACATGGCAAGGTACTGTGCTTCAACCATACAGAGGAATGTGCCAAAGCAGAATCAGAATTTCATCAAGAAGCATATCAATAAACCAACAGGTGATTTAAAAATGTGGAATAGATTTGCAGTGCTGTAAGATGAAGTTGGTCCATCAAACTCTGAAAAAGGTCAAGATCCTCAATCCATCTCAAGTATGAATTAAGAAATATGGACCAATAAGAAAAAGGATAAGAAGGCAGTGGTGGAAGAAATTTCCCTTAAAGCATCATATCGCTCTGGTGTGGCGATCTTTGAAAGCGGTTGCACATCTCTAATGACAGGTAATTAAGATCTCGTTACAGGGGTAAAATATGACAAATAAGGAGTTGTCAAGTTTGGAAACGAAGAAGGTGTGAAGATAATTCGCTCAAGAAATGCCATGTTTGGGGGCAAATAGATGATACGTGCTGATGCCTTATAAGTAGAAGATCTTAGTCACAATTTTATCAATTTCAATCAACTATGTGACCCAAGACAATCTATAAAGTTTAATAAGATGATTTTTGTTGTCAAGGGAAGAGATGGAGCAGTTGTTCTACAGGGAAAAGGAGCAAAGGGAAATCTCTACCTGGTAAGTGGATAAGAAGATATGTGTTTTCATTCCAGAGTGGAAGAAAAACATTTGTAGCATAAATGACTTTTTCATCTTTTCCAACCATCCCTGGAAGATCTGGTAAAGTGTGATGCATCAAGATAACTCCCTAAGCTATCATGTGATCATAATCACACATGTGATGTGTGCCAATAGGAGAAGGTCATCAGAAAGACGTATAAGGAAAAAGAAAAGAAGTCAACAAAAGTGCTTGAATTGGTGAATTTTGAGGTTTTTGGGCCTATCACACCAAGAGAAATTGACAAAAAGCGGTACTACCATATTTTCATTGATGACTATAGCATAATGGTATGGGTATTTGTTATTTCCCAAAAGACCGATGTGTTCAGCTGCTTAAGACAGTACCGAAGGGAGTGTGAAAGGATGCTTGGACAGAAAATTCTAAAGTTTTGTACTGACAATGGTAAGGAATTCACAAATAGTCTGGTGGAAGACTATCTCGAGAAACACACAATAAGGAATCAAGAATCATCAATAAAAAATCCTCAACAGAATGGAATGGTTGAAAGAAGAAATCGGATCATCAACAATATGGCCAGAATTATGCTTATTGAAAAATACCTACAAGATAAATTTTGGAAGGAAGAAGTTGTGACATCAGTTTACATTTCTAACAGGGCTCTGTTGTATCTGTTGAAAAGAAATTCTCTGTACGAGATCTGGTATGGAATGAAGACGACAGTAAAATAATTTCGAATATTTGTAATTAAGTGTTTTATCCTCAATAAGGAAAAACATCGGAAATATGAACCATGAGGAGATGAGGGGATATTATGTGGGTACTCAGGAAAAATCAAGGAATATAAATGCTTTAAAAAAAGGCTAGGAAATGTAGTTGAAAGCAATGATGTTACTTTAGTGGATAATGAGGAGATCATTCAACAGCATAGTGAACAATTTTCTAATGAGAGTGATTGGGATGAAAGGAACACAGAAAAAGTAGAAGTGGATGATGTTGATTTAGAAGAAGATACTGATGATGAGCATGAGAAAGTAAAATCTTTATCTGCACAAAAGCCAAGGAGTCGAGCTAAAATTGATGGGAAGAATATCATTAGTGATCAGTCAGCTCCAGTTCAGATTAGAATAATGAAGTCACTAGAGAAGACATCTTTCCTATCTCAGGTTGAGCCGAAATGCTTTGCTGATGCTGCTGAAGATGAAAACTGGGTTCTGGCAGTGAATGAAGAGCTTGATCAAATTGGTAATAATCAGACATGAGAGATTATTTCGAGGCTAGTGGATAAGAATGTCATCAGGACTAAATGGGTATATCACAACAAGATGAATAAAGATGGAACAATGATTCGGAACAAAGAACGACTAGTGTGCAAGGGATACTTCCAGAAAGAGGGAATAGATGTTGATGAGACATTTGCACTGATTTCAAGGCTGGAGACAATCAAATTATTCCTAGCCATTGTTGTGAAATGGAAGTTCAGAGTGTTCCATATGGATGTCAAATCTACATTCTTGAATGAGGTTCTGGATAAGGAAATATATATTTATCAGCCAGATGGTTTTCTCATTCATGAGGATGATAAAAAGGTTTTCAGACTAAAGAAGCCGTTGTATGGGCTGAAACAAGAACCAAGAGCATGGTACGCAAGGCTTGATCAGTACTTGAAGAATCGTGGTTTCTAGTGTGGGGGAGTTGATTACAATCTCTATTTCAACTACAATAGTAATAAAAGGATGATGGTTCTAGTTTATGTTAATGACATAATATTTGGAGGATCAGATGAAGCTCAGTGTAGACAGTTTTTAGAATTCATTAAAAGTGAGTTTGAAATATCAATTATTGGAGAGCTAACATTTTTCCTTGGTCTACAGGTGACACAAGGAATGAATGGAACATTAATTTCACAATCCAAATATTCCACGAAGGTTTTGAAAAGATTTGGAATATAAAATCCCAAGGAGATGAATCCTCTAGTAGCAACCTGGATGAAATTTTCCAACGATTAGGATGGAAAGACATTTAATATCACAGAGTACAGGCAAATCATTGGAATTTCACTATACTTGACAGCAACAAGGCCTGACATTGTATTCGGCACATTCCAGGTAGTGAGATATCGGATTAATCCCAAGGAAAGCCACATATATGCAGTAAAAATAATACTTCGGTATATCAAGGGAACGATAGACATCGGCTTCAAATATAATGAAAAATCCAAGACAGAGTTATTCGGATATACTGATGTAGACATGGCTCGTTCAGAGGATGATAGAAAATCAACATCATGTGGTGCATTCTATCTTGGTGGATTGGGTATTTCTTGGCTAAGCAAGAAGCAAGATTGAATTTCATTGAGCACTGTGGAAGATGAGTATATTGCGGCTGCTCAAGAGTGCACACAGTTATTATGGATGAAGTAGAAGCTTGATGGTATGGGATTTCATGTGAAGTATATGATTGGAATCCATTATGATAATTTATGTGTTATCAATCTCAACAAAAATCTCATCCATCACTCAAGGAAAAAGCACATTGAGATAAAGTATCATTTTATCAAAGAGAAGGTTGAGCGAGGAATTGGGAAGTTGAAGTATGTTCCTACTAAACTACATGTTGCAGACATTCTGACAAATGCCTTACCCAAGGAAGCGTTTTAAAGGCATCGACTGGCTTTGGGATTTCCGTTGACTCCCCGCACTTAAAAGAGTGTGGATGTCGATCGACCCCCTCTACCTGAGGAATTGTGTGTTTTCTCTAATGTGCTAATCTATATTCTTTCCAATTTTGCAGACCACAAAGGGGTGACCTTTGGGTTCGTTGACAAAGGGGGAGAAATAGTAACTCCTCAAGGGTGAGAAAATGTGGCAAAAGAAGGGAGAAAATGTCTTAGTAAAAGACACGGGGAGAAGCTGACAGGTGGAGCAGCGAGATAGGGGGATAAATGAGATAGGGGGAGAGTTTTGAAATCTGACGATGCTTGAAGTGATAGATCAATGAATAGATATCACGACAATTGAGGATCGTGATAAAAGCAGAACAGTGATGTTGGAATGGTGAGAGAAAGTTTCCAGCTATCACCAATTGGTATCAGTGTGGTTCATCAATTGGTATCAATTTAGCAATTGGTATTAGTTTGGAATCAAAAACTGGTTTCTGACATGAAGTGATTCATTAATGAACTTCTCATACTACTCTTGATTCTCACGTCGATCGTTATTAATATGGTCTTAGAGTACTTGTTAAGTGAATCCTTGAACGTTATCTGAATCACAATAGGAGAATGGTGGTAGACGTTGGAAGGGGACTCAGTGAGGTATCAAAGTGCACAAAATCATTCTAATAAGAGTTGTGAAGAGTTGTCAACAAAACCAATGTATGAGATTGTTGGGAAAAAATCCCTCAAACTAACATTGCAGCATTTTTGGGTGGATTGTGTTTGTTGAAAAAGAATGTTTCTACGGTGAATTGTCATGTTCTAGTGTTGTTGCTGACAATCCATGTTGACAAAGAACCATGAAAAAGGAATGGGAGATCTGGAGGCAGTACAAAAATAGCAGTACATGGTGGCGCTCTTTCCCAGGAATGGATTTCGTGAAGACCAGAAAAATGATGGTGGTGATTCTTCACAATTACATCACGCATCACGAACGGTAGAGGTTGAAGTGCATCTTGGTGGTGAAGGGGTTTTCATGGAATCTTCACAAATAGGGCATGGAATAATTTTGATGGTGATGCTACACGATTATGATGAGATCCGCGATCAGAAAATATCTGTGGTGCTTTGCAATTTTGAGAGAATTTCAGCAGGAACTTTGGAGCTTCACGATTTGAGATGACATGGCATTGACTTCGCATGGAATGTTCGAGGGTTAGTGGAATTGCCTATAAATAGAGGACTACCCCCTCGATAGAAGAAGAGAGTTTTCAAAGAAAATATTTTGCTCTCGGTTCGCAAAGGTAGTGTTCTTTGTGAAAGAGAGGTTCTTTGCGGTGGCTAATCTAGCTCCTGAAGGAAGTTCGCTTTGCAAGGCCGCCTAATCTAAGGAGTGTGCTTCACAAAGAAGTAGGAGCTTCGCAACGGCCTAAGCATTGAAAAGGCTTGAGCTTTGTGAAATGTTAGGACCTTCACGAAGGCTTGTTTCAGATTCGTGAAATTGGGAGCCTCACGAAGTAGGGTGCTTTGCAAAGGTATTTACAAAGGAATTTCTCAGTGTTTAGGGGAAAAGAGGTATTCATCAGTGGATGAACTTTGAACTTCAATAGAACATATATCAACAATTGATGATGCATTATTTCATGAAAATGAAGAGACCTATAGGTTTATAAAATGTGAGTGGATCTTCTGCAGAAGCAGTGAGCTCACTCCAGTTGAGAGAGAAGTGTGTTCTCATATTGTGATTGCTTGTAAACTAGGAGGGACAGTGAGTCCACTTTGAACTAGTAAACAGTAGTGCACATAGAGTGGAATTGGAACATCGGTACAATGCTGGGGTATGCTCCTTGTACGTAGCCCATTGAGGGTGAACCAAGTAAAAATCATTGTGTCATGTGCAAGCTTCATGTTTTATTCTTACTCTGTATTGGGAAGGAGTGATTAGAGGGTTTCTTCTAATAGAAAAACAAGATCAAAAGGGGATGTCATTTTAATCTATCATACCATGATTCACCCCCCCCCCATCTCTGGGTATCTAGCCTAGTGGACCTACCAGATTATATTACTATGTAATGAATATTCTATGAAGAAAATGAATTTTTTATTTATTTAATATGTGGGACTCTATTAATCTTTTATCGAAATGTATTTATTAGAACATGATATAACCTACTAAAAACTGTATCTACTATAGAACTATATCTTTTTTGGCCTATTTCATGTGTTTTTAGCACACATATCCCATGTATTGTGTCTCTCCTTGAATTTTACACATATTATAAAAAAATTAAATATGTTTATTAGAAATGAAAATGGGGTACTATCAATATTACTCATATAGAGAAATATAGTTTGTCACTAATGAAAAATATTTTCAATTTTTCTATCAATTTATAGTTTAGTTTTATATTATTATCAGATTTAATTACTTTTATTCTCCATTCCATATCTTTGGGATTTTCCCCTTTATTCATCCTAAGTTGAAACATGATCCCCATTGAATAATTTTACTATTTAGTAAATCATTTTACATTATAGTTTAACTTCAAATTTAATAACTCATATTTCTACTCAATATATTCATGTAACAATTTTTAAACATTTCATCTTATACTAAGTTTAATGAAATCCCTTTCATATATACTATTTTCACCTTAACATAACGGGAACACTTTACTTTATTCCAATCATTTTTCCTATATCTTTATGAATTATATCTATTCAATTTTTTTTGATTTTATCATTCATGTTTCTATGATAAATTTGTTCCTCTTAAAATTGCCCTTGTAATAATTTTCCTTTAAGAGATGACTAATTTTCAAATAAAGTATTTTTCCACTATTAAAACATTATTAAACTTATATTTTATCAATGTTTAGTATGATAATTATTTTTAAAAGTATAACAATACAAACTTTTTATAATTTATTTCATATCATATAAAATATTACACTATTTTCACAACATTTAATGATTTATTATGGCTTAAATACCTATAGATGTCTCCATGAAATGCACATATATAACACAGATTACTATATATATTTTTCTAGGGGAATTTTTTTATTAACTTTTGAAAAGACAGTTTTTGACATTTATATAGACCGTACAAGAGTAAAAATATTCTGATAAAATTCTATAGATATTTCATTTTATTACATATAGGGGTTTCATAAAACCATAAACCATATTTTCCAATAGAATATGGATTTTTGGACATAGGGGAATATTCATTATTATTATATATGATAGAATAGTCATACATTATTTTATAATCACATGCATTGGGTTGGTTATATAATAAATACACAGCATCCCAATGCTTAAGATTTCCCATGACATCAAACTACTTCTAGGTTTCCACCAACATTTCATCAAATTGTTGGTTGTTTTTTCTTATTGATTCAAGTTGAGAATAATGTTCTCCTTTGAGAGTGTATCAACTAGATATTTTATCCTCCAATTATTTAGAGATATTGTAACCCCCCGACCCCAGTTACCCCGAGTCAGTGCATTATTGCATAACATTGGCATGATCACAAATGATCAAGTCTCGAAAGGCCGATTAGTTTAGTAGCCTTGGAAACACTAGATACATTAATAAGTCTTACATTACATCATAAATTAAAAAAAACTACAACAACATCTTGTCTTTATATCCCCTCATACTATCCCTGCAGGTCATTCAGAATATACTTCTTCACATCCTAGAAAAATTACATCATTGGAAGGGGTGAGCTCAGATTCTCAGTAAGGATAACAATATAGCGGAAGCTTTCATAAATAAACATCAACATTTAAGGAAATGTATAACTAAAAAAAGGCCTTTTAAACTTGAACTTCAGCATAATATGGAAAAAATAAAATGAAATAATGCCATTTATTTATTCACATTGATACTCTACTAGTCGAATAATCACTTGCAATATCAATAACCACTTTCATAATTATGGAATGCATAATTCCAGACTATCATAACCACGTACCCAAGTCCTCGTGCCAATACTACAAATAAGATTTTTTCAAGGCCTCGTTCCAAGACAATAGTTTGTCTAGTAAGACCTACCGATGCATCTAAGAGCTATAGCGGGCTCCACCCGTTACTTTTTAAGTCCAATGCATTCCTCATATGAACTGGTTTAAACATATCAGAAACCATAACATAATCATATCACATACAACTTTCTTAAAGAAAACATAAAATTTCCACATTTCAATCACAAGATATAAATACAAAACATTGATATAATAAATAAACACTTTCAAAACCATTTTCAATACCAAAATAAAAGAAAATTAAAATATTTTTATTTATTTTTCATTTAAAAAAAGTTATGACTTGTAGAGGAAGCCGAAACTCAAATAATGGTCACGGTGGTGGCGAATTCATTGTTGCCACATACGTACGACAAGAAAAAACATTCCTTTTTGTTGTTTAGTAAATCGCTTCATATAAAAAGAATCATTTTGAATAAACGTAAAAGTCAAAGGGTTTTATACACCATATAAAAGAATGTTGTGTATAAAATAAAATATGCCTCAATGAAAGGAGATTGAGACCAAGTCCTTACAAAGATCATTTTTTTAAATAAAATAGATCTATTATGTGTATCCACTATAATTACACATAAATAAAGTACAAATACAAGATAGGACATAATAATATCATGACATAATTTGAAATTAAGGGATTAACCCAAAGAATGGAAATTGGGTTAAGAAGTTCCCTTACCTCGTGTCCGACTTAACTCGATCATTCTTTAATCTCCTGAATAATAAAATAGAGTTAATTTATAATTTCTTAAGAACCTTTTTCAAGTTTATTCTTCCTTTTATATAACTTATTACCATGTTATGAACATTATGTAATTATTTATGTTTATAACGGTCATTTTGTCGATCTTTGGTACATGAGTCAAAAATAAACTTCTTATAATTACAAGTTGTTCATGTGGTAAAATATCCATTATATCCAGAATTATATTCATGATGTATATATCATATATATAATATATATCCAGTATATACATTCATTCATAATATTACGTAACATTTAGAGGTAAGAAATGATATGCACCGATCATGGAGATGGTAAGTCGTACGTACACATGAATGCTACTTTCAGTTCTATTTTGTATTTAATGGAATGATATCATAATGATATAAAGGCATATTATAATTCCAGTATAATATCATATATAATATCATCTACTTCATCCTTTATACGTCCCATATATGGCATTAACGATTCAAATCACTTTGAGGGGGTGGTAGTCCGCTCTTCCTAAAATGAAATTATCGCGTTTACCCATAATAGAAATCATTAAGGTATGCCATAAATGAGAAATACAGAAGAATAAGGAAAAAATAAGGATAATATATATCATATATAAATATAGTGATATATTAATGGCCACCATGAGAGGTGTTAAAAGAAGATTGAACAATCATCATTTCGTGAGGCAGTAATTCGCCACCCACAGAAACAGTATATACTTTAACCATTAGACAAAGTTGTGTGTAAGTGTAAATAAAATCCTTCTAATAACAACATCATATTATATTTAACATACTAGTGTTGTTACAAAATAGAGGAATAAAAATATTTTAGGGGGCTGGAGAAGCAAAATAAAACAAAAGAACACAAGTGAAGACATTACCATTAAATCGGGTAACTTTTTTGATTTGAGCCAAAGGATTCCTTGGAAAGACTTCTACACAAAGTGAGGCTTCTAGGAGTAAGAGAGGGAAGTTGAGAGAGTATTTGGGTAGAGTTTGGCCGAGCCAAATGTCTTTGATGGTGTGAATAAGGTGGTAGAGGTGGGGGCCTTTATAAGAGAAGAGGAGGGGCACTCTTGGAAACTCATGAAATGTTACATTATTATGAAGTGCTTTTCAGATTTAAAAGGTCCCACAATTACATATTTCAAGTATAAGGTGATAAGGGTTCTAAATATACTCATAAAATAGGTTTTTGACATGTTTACGTCTTAGATTTTATATTATCATTTCATTTTATTTAAATCGTTAATTAATGAGATAATCGCTGCATCATCATGGTGTCATGAAAAATTTAATTTATTTAATTTAAAAAAATTATAAAAAAATACCACGATGTAGGAAATATTTTTAGTTTTCCAATTAATATTTATAGTCAAAATTTTAACTTATATAACCCTGTGTAATAATTGTTTTAGTAAAACAACACATGTTTGTGACAATTTTATTTTTACATTAAATAAAATGTTATTAATGTCATTTTTTTTACCCAAGTGGCTCCATGGGGTCCCCAAGTTGACCCATGGATTCTTTTGGTCTGCTATGACTCATCCAATAAGTGTAGGACAAGTGTCAAGATATTTTTATATTTTTATAATATCATTTTTACCTTAAATTTCACTAATTACCTTTAATCGCGATTAATAAAACATAAAAGGTACTATTCACCAAAAAATTATTTTAATCCCATTGAACCAAATTTTACTTCCTAATGAAAACCATGTATTTTTGATTTTTTAAAATTGAATCACAGATGTGTTAATGTTTCATTTACAAAAAAAAATAGTTTTTAAACTACCACTTAGTGGTTTCACTATTCATCAAAAATTGATGTTTTTCCAAAAAATACCAAAAAATAACTCTAAGCTATATTTGATATTCCAAATTCAAAAATGATTTCTATTTTACAAAATTCCAAACATATAATTTGAATTGATTAATTTAATAATTAATTACCACTGTCACAACAAATAGCGTGTTTTTATGAAACAATATATATCAAAATATTGACAATTGTTTATGTCCAATTTCAAAGTGAAATTAATTTTAATGACCACCATTGGATTAAATGGTAAATAAATATTCTAATTATACATTAATACCACTCAATAGTATAATTTATCACTATAAATTATTTTTATTAAAAATGTTGTTTTTAAGTATTTTTTCTATTCATAGAAAATTTGAAGTTCTTAGAAAATTACAAAAAATTCAATGTAGGATAATTTCGATACTCAGAATACAAAAATGAAGTCCATTTTGAAATATAAAATTTATATAATTTCAAAAAGTGGGTATTTCTATTCATAACGGCTACATTGATTGGTCGCGGTGTGTTATAACTCGAGGTTGCGTACAACACACACTGCTCTATTATTCAAAGAAAAGCGTACCATGGAAGGTTGGGGTGTTACATTCTACCCTCCTTCAATAAATTGCATCCTCGCAATTTGAAATTTTTCTTTGAAAATAAAAGGTTGATAATAAAAAATACCTTTGTGGAAAACCCATATCGAAAATAGGGTTAATATATTTTTTCCTTAATAAGAGAGAAAGGAAAATTAAAAAGTCACCACCAAATTATGATCTCGATTAGGAGAAAATTGGTGGAAATTAGAGACATATAATTGGAAGAAAAACGTAAATATTTTTATGGAGTGATTGAGGTTATCAATCACAAACAAGTGTAAAAATGAGGGCCTCAAAGCCTTTAATCTATGTTGATTTAAAATATCATCAGTTCAACAAAACATATGGAATTAGGATAACACATTTTTGTTTTAATATCCCTTCCCTAAAGATTAAGAATTAATTTATTCATAGAATAATAGAGAGGTATATATATATATATATATACTTGACAAGTAGAGTTTTGACCCTCAACTAATTTCTACCACAAACTCATCTTTCACTCAAAAAGTTAATAGAACTAAAAAATATTATTTTTATTCTAATCGTACAAGGTTCCAAATAATAACACATACCATTTAGATCAGGAAAACTATTTTGTAATAACCAGGGACTTCCTATAGGCTAGTGGTAGGTAATAAAGGCATGTCTCACTATGGTTGTGGGTTCTATTCCTATAGATTTGTCTGACGCGACGGGTTATCCCCTAACCTGCGGGTTGTTCTTTTCCTAAAAATATAGTATTATAATATTCAAAAAATAATCTTCAGAAATGTTTTAACCTGAAACAATACTATCCAAAGATCAACTTAATCCATTCCAACCTTTATAGTTATCCAAAATAACTATGTCTAGACTTTCTCTAAAAGGTCTCTAAATTCCAAAATCAATTGTATCATAAGATTCCTCAAACAAAGTAAAGTTTCTCTTATTGTCACATACAAAAATATGATTACCTTAATCATATTAAAACCTTAATGAAAACAACAAGTACTGCAGTATAATCCTTATATATATCAAATTATTATTATAACTAGAATATAAACCTTGAGTCCAAAAGCACCTATACATTAATTATTCCACTTCAACTGTAGTAATAGAAAAAGATTATCCTTGATCTCTTGGCCTTTTCTGAGGTATGTTTCCCTGACACTTAGGAAATTCATTTGCATAATCCCACATTTCCCTACAATTGTAGCATTCAACATTGATAGCCTCTTTCTTTCCCTTGTAATCACGATCCTGGTGACCTTTTTCTCCACATTTATAACAAACTCCCATTCCTTTTAGGAATGTACCGGGGTGATTCTTCCCACAATTATCGCATATTGGAAAATCCTTCTTTACCTTTTTCCCTTCATTTGTCTCTTGTTCCACCATTCTCTTCTTCTCTTGCTTTACTTTATTGTCATAAGATTTAGAAAATTCATTTTTTGTCTTGATAACACATGAGACAATATCTTCGTATGATGAGAAAGATTGTGAGAGTAAGACTTGACAAAGAAATGAATTTAACCCATCAAAGAAATGATCAATATTACTACTTGGGTTACGTATATAATCTGCAGTATGTCGTGATAACCTTGTAAAGGTGGACTCATACTTTATGACATTCGTATCTTCCTGTTGTCTCAGACTCAGAAATTGCCTTTCAATATCTGCTTGATGGTCATGAGGAAAGTATTTTTCTATGAGAAGCTCTTTGAACTCCCTCCATTTCATATTTGATACTTCATTATCTTCCTTTGTATTTTGAATCAATGACCACCATTGATCAGCATCTCCAGTGAGTCGGTAAGCTGCCATGACTACCTTTTCCCTTTCACTACTCCCTAAAGCCTGGAATATTTTCTCTAGGGAATTTATCCATTGCTCAGCTATTGAGGGATTAGTACTCCCATTGAATGTTGGTTGTTGTTTCCTCATGAAGCGTTCTAACATTGATCCTCCACGATGGGGATCAGGGTGCTCCATATGAGTAAGGTTATTATTCATAACCTGAGTAAGTTGTCCCAGTATGGTGATAAGTTGATCAGCACCAGTTGTATCTCCAGCTCCACTATAATTATCTTTAACAGGAGGGAAATCCCTACATGGAGTGCGTGCATTGGTACGGTTTCCATTCCTCCCACTAGGCACCATTTCTAAACAATGTCATAAACTAGATTAGTTTATGATTCAAAATACATAATTTCATACTTGTAAAACACTTAACATAAATTGAACTATAATCATAAAAATGTTTTAATTGAGGGAGTATAAACTCATAAACCCTTCATAATGGTTTGTAAATAAAATGACAATTATCTTAAGAATATCCCCCGGGAGTGTCATAACCAAGAGTGCAGTAAGGCCCATTGTCATGCACCAGTTCTCGTTCGAGTCTAGCTCAAAGTGGTGTTTTCGGGTTTTACCCCAAGGTACATCCGTCCCAAATCCACCTCTACCTGCTCGTATCCAGACATGGATGTATTTCTTGGAAAACTCACAAAATCTCTATAATACCAAAATTCTAGGAAGTTATTCTATACTAATAATCATAGTCTATCTTTGGTATATGTGCTCTAATCAGAGTTTATCTAAATATATCTTCCAAGGTTAGTACTAAACTGCCTCTGATACAAACTGTAATGCCCCGACCCCAGTTACCCAGAGTCGGTGCATTATTTCTTAACCTTAGCATGATCACAAAAGATCAAGTCTGGAAAGGCTGATTAGTTTAGTAGCCTTGGAAACACTAGATACATTCATAAGTCTTACATTACATCATAATTTAAAATAAAACTACAACAACATGTTGTCTTCATATCCCCTCATACTATCCCCGCAGGTCATTCATAATATACTTCTTCACATCCTGGAGAAATTAAAACATTGGACGAGATGAGCTCAGATACTCAGTAAGGATAACAATATAGCGGAAGATTTCATAAATAAACATTAACATTTAAGGCAATGTATAACTAAAAAAATCATTTTAAACTTGAACTTTGAATAATATGACAGAAATAAAAGGAAATAATGCCATTTACATATTCACGTCGATATTTTACTAGTCGAATAATCACATGCAATATCAATAACCACTTTCATAATGATGGAATGCATAATCCCAGAGTATCATAACCACGTAGTCAAGGCCTCGTGCCAAGACTAAAAATAAGATTGTTTTAAGGCCTCGTGCCAAGAAACTAGTTTGTCTCATGAGACCTACCGATGCATCGAGGAGCTATAGCGGGCTACACCCGTCATTTACTAAGTCCAATGCATTCCTCATATGAACATGTTTAAACATATCATAAACCACAACATAATCATATCACCTAAAACATGCATAAAGGAAACATACCATTTCCATATTTCAATCACAAGATATAAATACAACACATTGATGTAATAAAAAACACTCTCAAAACCGTTTTCAATACCAAAATAAAAGAAAATTAAAACTTTTTATTTATTTTTCATTTAAAAAAATGTATGACTTGTAGAGGATGCCGAAACTCAAATAATGATCATGGCGGTAGAGAAGTCATTGTTGCCGCATACGTACTACATGAAAAAACATTCCTTTTTGTCGTTTAGTAAAACGATTCATATAAAAAGATTCATTTTGAATAAACTTAAATGTCAAAGGGGTTTATACACCGTATAAAAGAAAGTTGTGTATAAAAAAAATATGCCTCAATGAAAGGACATTAATATGAAGTCCTTAAAAAGATCATTTTTTAAAAATAAAATAGATCTATTATGTGTATCCACTATAATTACACATAAATAAAGTAAAAATACAAGATAGGACATAATAATATCATGAAATAATTTGAAAGTAGGAGATTAACCCAAAGAATGGAATTTGGGTTTTGAAGTTCCCTTACCTCATGTCTGACTTAACTCAATCGTTCTTTAATCTCCTGAATAATAAACTAGAGTTAATTTATAATTTCTTTATAACATTTTTCAAGTTTATTATTCCTTTTATATCACTTATTACCATGTTATGGACATTATGTAATTATTTATGTTAATAACAGTCGTTTTGTCAATCTTTGGTACTTGAGTCAAAAATAAACATCTTATAAATACGTGTTGTTCATGTGGTAAAATATTCATTATATCCAGAATTATATTAATGATTTAGATATCATATATATCATATATATCCACCATATACATTCATTCATAATATTACGTAAGATTTAGAGGTAAGAAATGAAATGCACCGATCATGGAGACGGTAAGCCGTACGTACGCAAGAACGCTACATTCATTTCTATTTCATATTTAATGGAATAAAATAATAATGATATAGAGGTGTATTATAATTCCAGTATAATATCATATATAATATCATTTACACAATCCTTTATACATCCCATATATGTCATTAATGATTCAAATCACTTTGAGGGGGTAGTAGTCCGCACTTCCTAAAATGAAATTATCACATTTACCCATAATGTAAACCATAAAGGTTTGCCATAAATGAGAAATAAAATAGCATAAGGAAAACATAAAAATAATATATATCATATATAAATATAATGATATCTTAATGTCCACCATGAGAGGTGTTAAAAAAATATTGAATAATCATCGTTTCGTGAGGCAGTAATTCGCCACCCCAAGAAATAGTATGTTCTTTAACCATTAGATGAAGTTGTGTGTAAGTATAAATCAAATCCTTCTAATAAAAACATCCTATTATATTGAAGATACTATGTTTGTTACAAAATAATGGAATAAAAAGATTTTTGGGGGTTGGAGAAGCAAAATAAAACAAAAGAACACAAGTGAAGACATTACCTTCAAATCGGGTAACTGTTTTTGATTTGAGCCAAAGGATTCCTTAGGAAGGATTCTACCCAAATTTAGGATTCTAGGAGTAATAAAGGAAAGATGAGAGAGTTTTTGGGTAGAGCTTGGCTTATCCAAATGGCTTTGATGGTGTGAATAAGGTGGTAGAGGTGGGGGCCTTTTATAAGAGGAGAGGAGGGGCACTCTTGGAAACTCATGAAATGGTACATTATTATGAAGTGATTTTCGGATTTCAAATGTACCCAAATTATATATTTAGAGTATAAGGTTATAAGGGTTATAAATATACTCATCCAATAGGTTTTGGACAAGTTTATGTCTTAGATGTTACATTATCTTTTCATTTTATTTAAATCGTTACTTAATGAGGTAATCGTTGCATCATCACGAGTCATAAAACATTTAATTTATTTCATTTCTAAAAATTATAAAAAAATTACCATGATGTTGGAAATATTTTTAGCTTTCCAATGAATATTTATAGTCAAAAGGTTAACTTATATAACCCCATTTAGTAATTATTTTAGTAAAACAACACATGTTTGTGACAATTTTATTTTTACTTTAAATAAAAAGTTATTAATGTCATATCCTTACCCAAGTGACTCCATGGGGTCCCCAAGTTGACCCATGGATTATTTAGGTCGGCCATTACTCATTCAATAATTGTAGGACAAGTGTCAACCTATTTTTATATTTTTATAATATCATTTTTACCTTAAATTTCACTAATTACCTTTAATCGTGATTAATAAAATTTAAAAGTTACTATTCCCCAAGAAAATATTTTAATCCCATTGAACCACATTTTAAATCCTAATGACAACCATGTATATCGGATTTTTGAAAATCAAATCACAGAAGTGGTAATGTTTCATTTACATGAAAAATTTGTTTTTAAACTACCACTTAGTGGTTTCACTATTCATCAAAAATTGATGTTTTTCAGAAAAATACCAAAACATTACTCTAAGATATATTTGTTATTCCAAATTAAAAAATTATGTTTATTTTACAAAATTAAATACATATAAGTTGAATTGATTGATTTAATAATTAATTCCTGCTATCAAAACAAATAGCGTGTTTTTAAGAAACAATATATTTTAAAATATTGACAAATGTTTATGTCCAATTTCACAGTGAAATTATTTCTAACGACCACCATTGGATAAAATGGTAAAAATATATTCTAATTATAAATTAAACAACTCAATAGAATAATTTTTCACTGTAAATTATTTTTATTAAAAAAGTTGTTTTTAAGTATTTTTTTATTCATTGAAAATTGGAAGTTCTCAGAAAATTACAAAAAATTCAACTTAGGATAATTTCGATACTGTGAATACAAAAATGAAGTCCATTTTGAAATATAAAATTTATATAATTTGAAAAACTGGGTATTACTATTCATAACGGCTACTTTGATTGGTCAGAGTGTGTTAGAACTCGAGGTTGCGTAAAACACACGCTGCTCTATTATTCAAAGAGAAGCGTACCATGGAAGCTTGGGGTGTTACAAATATTTTCTAGTAGTCCTTTTATTACATTATCTTTAAATTCATTTGAATATTAGTGTCCATAAGATATACCACTAGTTATATTAATATTTTTTCCCATGAACCACATTAGTTAGATGATAAGGGAGTTTATATTCCCATGTATTCAAATTATTAACATATTTTTAGTTTGGAAACATTGTTTTTGGATCATTATTTATAATTTGAAAACTATTTTAAAAACTTTACCACTCAACAACATTAAAGTCATTTTTTTCATTATTTAGGTTTCAAATTCAATAAGTATTTAATCTAAAAAACTAATACTATTGGTTTCAGTTTCCTATTATTTTATTTGGATTCCATAAAAATTATTTTCATAATTAAGATTAATATTTTATTCTTCAAATTATAGATCCATATTTTCACTCTTGTGAAATTAGTTTCATCTTGGTATTTTTAAAATATATTCATTAACATTGTATTTTTATCCATTCTAATAGTATCATTAAATGAAACCTCAGATTCATAATTTGATTCATCCATATCCTTATTTTTCTTATTGTTGGTCTCCTCCATCTAAATATCACACATTCCTAAAATAGAAAAAAATTATTATATTTCACTAGACTTCTTACTACTCTTCAATTTTATACCCTTTTCCTTGTATCAAAAAATTATTAGAGAAACGTGAAATTGATACTTCAATAATCAAATGGATTAAAATAGTGTAGAAAAATCATATAGAAGAATATTATACTCTAATACGAATTTTTAGGCCCATATATATATATATTTTATTAAATACACAAAAATTGGTGGTGAGTAATGTTGTGTGATATTATCTAATTTTACCACATTTATTTAAACACTATGTGAGCTACTTAGTTCAAAACCCATAATTTTATTATTTCACTAATTTTTATCATTACTGTGTATTTTGATCAAGTTATCTAATATTCTTTTGAATTAAATTCGAATTTTGATTTTAATACCTACATTATCTGATGATAATATATATAAATTGTTTAAAATAAATCATATAGATTCAAAAAATTTTACTTGGATCATCACTACGGGATATGCCAAGAAACATGCATTTAGTAATGCTTTGGAACCCCTAGAATACTAAGTTTTCAACTTATTGGATGTAGGATTTCTAACTCATTCCTCAATCCCTACCTTCAAAAAAATAGTATAGATGCGCTACCTCTGAATGATAATGTCCATCAAAATTACCCCACTCCTTCTCTCCTACAAATAAAAAATTAATTAGAAAACATTAAAAAAAACAATATCAGGTAATTTTCAGAGTTGCTCTGAGTGAGGGTTGGTTCTATTTTGATATTCTAGACTATCCTTTGTATAAAATGTATAATGATATACTTTAATATAATTTTCAACACCATTCATTAGGATTTAATGAGAATAGATCCATTGGAAAATTCATTATGAGATTTCAAGTCTTATTCTTCATATTTAATGGAAAATATTTACAATTCCCGTATAATTTTTAATTTAAAACTAAAATTGGTGAAATTGTTTACGATAAAGAAATGTCTCTATTTCACTGTATAAAATATAGAATTTTTTTTTGAATTAATTAAAAACTACCATCTAGTTATAGATTTTTTTTCCATTCAATGAAAAGTCGATTTTTTTTAATATTCAATATAACGATGATCGAAATGTTCCCACAAATATTATTATTAGTTTGTTTATTTTTGTAGGGTATATAAAAACATGTTCATATTCCAGAAAATATTTAAATATATATAATATGAATTAATTGTAGATGAATATAATTCAATAATATTAATTATTGAATCCTACTTTAAACATGTTCTGTAATTCCCTACATCAATTATAATACTTTCATATCCAAATATATGAGAACCACGGAAAAAATAAATTTGATACCCCAAAATCCATAAAATTTAATTTTCCAAATATTTTCATATATGTAGTATTATTCTCTACATAGATATCACTTCATGAAAATATTATCATTCTTAAAATTATGAAATCCAAGAATTTAGAAATTTTCATCCGGTAGTATGAATTATACAATCCAAGAGTCTCACTATAATATCCTTCATTATATTTTCCTTATATTTTATATATTAAAAAAATTAATTCCCATATAAATATCCCTCCTCTTTAAATCATAAATTATGTAAATATTTAAATTTGTTTCTAATATAAATCATGAATCATCAGAAATTTGGGTTTAACATGTGTTGCATTAATTTATGAAACTAATATGACGTGAATACAAAAATATGTATGGTTATATTTACCAATATAAAAGAAATCCACCATAGCTGCATAGTCTACCCTAAATAAATAATTCACTTTTCATAAGCCCCGTTCCCCTTTTTAATCCATAACTTAATGATGAAAAATAATACATTTATATCATTTTCGAATAAATTTTCATTTTTATAGTTTAGGATAATTATGTTATATATCTTATATAAAAACACATTCATTTAAATTTTCAAACATCCAATATGTATATATTTTTCCAAAAAATGCATAAGTCTTAAAACAAAACATATCTTCTATTCATCATAAATCATTATAATTTTCAATACTAAATCTTCATTAATCACAATAATTCTGAAAACAATTGAAAAAATTAGAGAATGGAAAGAGAATAACAACATCTATAAGTTAAATAATAATTATGAATGGAATATGTTAGTCCTTTTTAAAACCATGATCTAAAAAAAATTAATATATAAAATTTTGAGCTCCAAATAATTTTTCCATTACACATGAAATCTGAATCACTCCCCAATGTTAATTATAAAATAAATTATATGAAATCATATATGATAAATAATACAGAAGAAATTTTCTTATAAAACATGTGAACCCATTAAAAACAATTCTTTAAAAAATTGATTTTACCAAAATAAGTCAGATTAATCACTTCAAAAGAAATTGTCAGTACACTACGAATTGAAAATAAAATTATTTCCATGAAAACTCATTATAATGTATATAAAATTCAATTAGGCACCTTGGGATATAATTTTCATAAAATAAATATGAGAACACTTATAATTTGAATAACCATTATGGTCGACCTCTAATATATTTCTATAAAGACACTAATCATTACACAGTGTATTCAAGAGCTATATCAGGATCACCTGTCATCATTGGGTATAATACGGTCACCCATTATAATCTGATATATTGGGATCAATTATAATAATAAGTAATTTACAAGGATAATATCTATAGTAGAAAAGTTTAATATCTCACATTTTCATAACAAAATCTCTTGAAGAATATCTTTCGAACTTGTATGCAAAACACTTTCGTATATATGAAAAATATTTAAATAAAAAAACACAAAAAAGTGTATAAAATAAGTGTTCTTTGTCTAAATAAAAATGGAATCATATCATGGATTCTATATATGAAATAATGGCCAGGGTGGCAGGAAAACAAATTGACGCTATATGTCATAAAAGAGAACGTTCTTTCTGTAATGTGTAATGAATGTAATTAAGTTTCTTAAAGTGTTTAATATTTATAAATATCTCTTCTATAATTTAATAATTCCAATTTATATAAACAAATTATTAAATATGTATAATGAATAATTTTTTTAATAAAATTTATATTTATAATATTTAGAATAATATTTTTAATGTAAAATTTTAAATACCTCGATTCGGAATAATTTCATCCATTATTTATACTCCTAAATAATAAAAAGATGTTAATTATTTTTATTTATTACATAATTTTTCATTTTTATTTTTACTTTAATTTTATTTATTATAATTTCATATTTATTTATTTATGTTCATGATGGACGTATTAGTATCATTCGGCTCATATGAAAATAATGACTCAGATAGGTTGATTATGAACAATGAGGTCGTTATTAAATGATATCTAGATAAAATATCATGAATTAATATTCATTTTATATATTAATTATTATTTTTTTAAAGAACCATAGTTGTGGTTGTGAAAAATGAATTTACTTTATAATCATGATAACGATATGGTGTACCTATTTTTGAGAAATGATTCTATTTTTCAAAGAATTATATTAAAATAATGTAAGTATCATTTTAATTTTACAGTGTTTTGATTATATCAAAAATAAAATTTTATTTATTTAAATATTATTATATATTATTTACATGTGATGTGGTCATTAAAAATGAATCCCATCATTTCATAGAGGTCTTAATCCACATGTACACATGAATGATGTTATAAATTTTCAATGGGTTGAAATTTAATATATTAAATGATATATAATTTATACATATTGATATATATGACATTAATATCATATATATACCTTAAATTTATAATTATAACTACCCATGAGCAGTAGTGATAGTAAATTATTTATATTTCTTCATGAGGTGGTAGTCTTCCGTACACATGAACTATGGTCTCATTTCTCATTTCATTGAAGGTGATATGTATATTGTTCATTATATTAAACAATATTGATGATAGAACTGTTATTATTTCATCCAATTTTAATAATATTTAATGGTGGTATAAGAACAAATAAAACTAAACAATTCAGTTAAAAACTATACTTCTTTTTTAGACAACCACCTTTTCATTACACATTAAGTCATCTATGGAAGGTATTATTCCTAACATAATACCGCTATTATGTTTTCTGAGATGATATTAAGGGATTTTTTTAGTATTTTCCATGATATAGTGCTCAAAATGTGTGGGGAAGAGATGAGAGGATGATCACTTTTATAAGTGACGGGGGATTCTAGGAATGTCATAAATTATTAAATTAATTTAAATTATTTTCATGTTCAAGTGGATAGAAACTAATATAATAATAATAAAAAATAACTATGTCTATAAAGACACTCATATAATAATATTTATACAATTATAATTTTTTTATTCTTCTTTTTTTATATTAACGCCATGTTATCTCTTTTGATAAATACAACAATAACAATGTTATTTAAACATTAGGGGTAAAAAGTTCATATAAAATGAATAAAGACCCATAAAATGAAAATGGATGAAAGTTTCTTTCATATTAAATTCAGTTGTATGATGATAATATTTTTATTAAATTTATTTCAATAAACAAAATGATGTTTAATATAAAACAACCTTAATTTAATTATTTGGACTATACTTTTAATTTTACAGTGAATAAATATTACATAAATGGAATTATTATATACACTTTAAAATATCACAAATAATTTCTATTTATCTATATAATTCATTGGATTTGATAAATCAACAAAAACAATAATACAATTGGTGTTCTGTAAATGATTTTTATAATTTTTCTACATGATTGGACAATAATAGAGTCATCATTGTTTAAGAATTTAATTTAATTTTTTCAACACTATATAATAAAAAATATATCAGAAAATATAAAACCCTTATTATAAAAAAAATTATTTTTCCTTTACTTGTTATTATTAACCTTATCGTAAAATAAAATATTAATATAAGAACAAAGGAATCGTATTTAGTTTTTTTATTCACATAAAATATTATATTTGTATAAATAAAATATAAATGTATAAAAGGACATATTTTAGATAAATATTAGAGTATGGATGAACTATAATCATTAAATAAATAATTGAATATTTTTTATTGAATTTAATTCTCTTTCACATTAGTTTTAATTCTAATTAACTCATTCTACATTTATAGAGGTAACAAAAATAAACTAGGGTTTTTAATAATAATGAAAAAATTTGGGTACTAATTACAAAATTTGGACATCCACATTAAAAATTTGAAATAAATGTTTTAATATTAATTTTATAGAATATTAATTATTTAATTCAAAATTGAACTCTTAATATTGGGAAAAAACATATATATTTTTTAAGAATTCTTTATGAGTATAATAATTTCTTTGTACAAAATTCAAATATATAATTATTTAAAAAGACCATAATTGGATTTTTCCTTATATAATGTAACTAATTAAATTTTTAAAATAATATAAAATAGATTTTCAGTTTTTATATTTATAAAAATATGATATGATTTCTAATAAATATCACTATTTTCACTATTCATTGAAAAATCAATACTTTCAGAAAATTTGCAAAATTTCATCGCAAGGTAATTTCAACATGATAAATTTATTAAATGAAATTAATTTCATCAAAATAAATGTGAAATAATTTGGAAATATAATTTTCAAATTAAACAATATAATGCATGAAATGGGAATTTAGGTAAAAATAAGGAAGTTTCTTTAGGAATGAAAAATTACCCTACATATTTATGATGATTGTATCTCTATAAAATAAAATCAATGAAAACTAATAAACAATAAAATTAATCATTTAAACATTGATATTGTTGTTATATTCATACCCCTTTAATAAATTTAATGATCTCATTTTTATTTAACACTCAAACATGTGGGGTTATTTTTCCTTTTTATAATTTTCAAATTCCCATGTCACCTCTTCAACTAGATTATTTTTTCAAAAACATTTTGAAAATATAAATATTAAAAATATAAAACAATTTCACTCTATATAAAAAATATATGTACTAGCTTTTCTTTATATGAAATTCTCAATTCCGACTAGACTATTTCAAGGATCAAAACATGAGGTGCATTTTGCACATCTTTTAATAAAGATAAAGCATGAAATATTTCATGTTCCTTATATAAAATCAGATGAAATTACAATTTATATGTAAATTATCCAAAATTCTCCAAGATTTTATATGGTTCAATAAACCATGGACTTTACTTTCCATGTTTACTAAAACACATAATAATTTTCAATGGTGAGACTTTACAAAAACCATGACCAATTACCTTGAATGAATGAAAATTTCCCTAGTTATTTTTAATACTATTATGCCCTCAAAGAGATTTCATCATAATATACTATGTCAAAATCAAATTGTCTTTAATATTTTTGAAAATTTCTAGTCCCAATAAAATAATTTCACAAATATCGTCCCAATAATACAATGTCTATAATCATTTCCCATATAAAGCCTAAAAGGATTCAACTATTATACTTAAATTCACACTGTTATTACAAAAAAAAATACTATTTAAATATTATTATTCTTAATTTCATAATAATCTATCAAAAATTATCATTGAGTGTCTTCCAAACCCAAATTGTTCTCTCAAATTATCAGTCAATGTGAGGATGAATAGTTCACAAAAAGTTAATTTTTTATCTAGGAATTTATAAGAATTTTCAAAAAATTAAAACAATTCTCATGATCATGGATAGAAACAATAGAGAGAGGTACTTTATATAACCTAATTATATCCTTTATTTATATTTTAGAATCCTAATCGTAATGCGCATTATATTGCATGAGAAGAAAATTGGGTAATTTAGTTTATCAATAAACAATTACCCAAATAGAATTATGACTATGACATATATTTTGAAATCCTATAGTGAAATCCCTCGATATATTCTCTCATTTATAATCTAACACTAGAATGGAATATAAAATCCCATTACTTAACTTTAATTTGGATTTAACCTGTTTACTAGAAAAATATTTCATATTGAAATTAGTAATATTTATATTCATTCCTTACGAATGGAAATGGTCTTGAAGTTATCTACAAATGTATATATTGCATATTTGAAATGGAAATTTATAGATATAATCCTCACTCAATAATTCATTCTCTAAATTGGGATAAAAAAAGGAGATTATCTAAATCTAAAAAAACTTTCTTCGTAAATAATAAATTATAGAAACAAAACTTATTTTACCAATTATATCATTTCCTATAAAATATTATCTTCCTTATGATCTTAAAAAATCATTTATAATAATTATAATTGAACTGATACTAGATAATATACAAGGGAATATCCAAATAAATAATTTATAATAATCAAATCATCAAAAAATTTAACAAATTGTCATGTTCCAAATTTAGCATAGATTATGATGAATTATCTTTTAGAATCCAATCATCAACTACATGATTTGCAATACAAAGATAGTAATGAATATTACTATAATAATCTTATAGAATTTTAATCTATCTCCAATATCTCATCTTAAATTTTTATGATTTAATATATACGTCATGTTTTTATTATCATTATATGACTAATTATTTGGTATATATAGATTATGCCACCTTGTTTTTAACAAAAATAGTGCAGTCACCTATTCAAGGTCATGTATATAACAATTTTTATCATGAGGATTTAAATGATTGGTTAAAAATAAAATTCCATATCATTATACATTGAATCATAACCAATTAAATTCAATGAATCAATGTTGTAGATGAAAAATTAAATACTATTTTTGGGTTGGTCTAAAACTATGGAATTCATCAATCATCTTGTCTGTTCCCCAAAAGGTCGTGACAAACTTTTGTTTATTTGAATTAAATAGGCTTTTTGAGTTATCATGTTTTTAGTTTTCTAGATAACATTTAAATTTCTCACAAAACCCATTATTAATAAAACATTAATCCAATAAAAAACATTGTGAAATGTTTAGTTCTTTTACAATATTAAATATCTTTAGTAATAGTATTGTAAAATGTTATTCCATGTTGTGAAAAAATGTTCCCTCTAAGAGAAATTGTATACAGAAAATATTCCGGATTACAATATTTTCTATATAACTAAATTTTTTGAATATTTGTAAACAAAATATTTATGCTTAATTCATGATCCTCAATAAATTTATAATATAAAATTTATAATCAATAAAAAAGAACAAAAATAATATCTAATTAATCATGGAAGTAAATTATTAATATTTATAAATACAATTGTTCATTAGACAACCAAAATGGCATAATTAAAAAATAAAAAAGTTGTATATAGTTTAAAATGTTTCCAATGGAATATCTTCCCCCTTCATCTTCATGTGATGGTTCACAGACCTAAGATCAACCTTCAAAAAATAATTTTATCACTGTATATAATCAATAATGTTATAGATTTTAATAAAATAATTCTTATTATAAATCATGATGTTAAGATAATGATTCTTCTTATAAATATTATTTTATTTAATATATCCACCTTTTTTCCATTAAATGTTATATGTTCCACCCATATTTATATATTCCATATTTGATTTAAATTTTCTTAGGAATGAAGGACTGTAAAGATATAGAGTAAAACAGGGAACTGGAATAATTTGAAAACACATGTAATGTACATATCAACACTTAACTAGTTGAACAAACATCATCTGTAGTAGTTAACAATTTTTCAACACCATTTTTATTTTTATCTTTATTTTTTCTACCCTATTTAAAAGAAATCCTCAAAACCTTAAAAAATACCATAAATAATTATAATTAAAACATCTCAACATTATATAGATATTTGTTACCCCACTAATATAATGTTTGGGACACTTTAATTTATAGTCACGAGCATTATGAAAAACATTTCTGTACTAAAAACACTTCCCATATTTTATAAAAAAATCCTTAGTAATACTTTTACCTCAACAATCACAAACCAAAAAAGTGATTTTCTTACATTTACATATATTTTATGGATGTTTCCATATTTATTTCCCTTTGGATCTATTTGTACATTTGTTTTAATTTAATACATGATCTTAGAAAAACAATATTTATATCTTCATGGAATATCCAACAACATTCTCATAATTTTTGAGCTCATGCGAGGAAAATTCCTTTCAATATATTGTATTAAATATTGAATAAAACTGATTAATTAATATATAAAGATATCAAAAATAATTTCTCTTGTTCCATTCAAATTGGATAAAGATTTATTCATACAAATCAACAGAATCTTCCTAATTCTCTCACAATTAAAAGAGTGTTTTTTGTCCTATTTCCGACAACATTAGTAAATTAGTTCACCCATATAATATTCCTAAGTACACACGATTACAAGTCATCAATATCTTCACTTTATTTGATGTTATTAACCATAGATCACTACTTATCACCATTGGTCAACTATACATTCACAATTGTAAATCCAATGAGTTATCTTATGATTATTTTAACAACCCACAACATTAAATAAATTTTCTAGAGTAGTAATACATACCTATTATACCACTAGGATAAAATATAAAGAAATTTTTAGAGATTTTTGTTTCATAAAATTATATTCTATAAATATTTTCCTACGTAGTTACTATTGTTTTTCTATCTCATGGATCTAACCATAATTTAAAGGTTGTATAAATTGATCAATCCCAACAAAAAAAAATATTCCAATTCCAAAATTTCCATTTTTATGATTCATAAGGATACTCTCCTCTTAGTAAATTAAAATGTCATCTTACAATTTTTCCCTATAAAATCATTATGAATAGACAAGTTTATATTTTTTTCCTAGAAATATACAAATCAATTTTCATGATAACCATAAATTAGAACCACTAATGGGTACTTATTTATATTATCAAAACGAATAAAATTATCAAAAACATTTTTATGATACCAACAATAAGGAATTAATCACTATTAAATCTATAAATTGATTTTCAAAATATAATTTATTTTTCTAGATTCTTTATGATCATTTCTAGTTTATAGTTTTAGAAAATTCAATCAAAACTAATACATAGAAATTTATATTTTTTGTTAGAAACATCCTATTATTATACATTTTTTCCATAGAACATGACTTTTAAAAATAAACAGAAAAATGTTTTATATAAAAAAAATTGTGATTTTAATCATGATTTCCTTGTCACATTATGATTTTATAAGACCTATATATTTTAATTTTATTGATTTCTTTTATTATTTGAATCATCGATTAGAAATTATCCATAAAATATTATTATTTAACCATGACGGTTGTAACTTAGACTTTAATATTAGGAGGTGTGAATGGGATTAAAAACATTATAAAAATATATAGATGTAATAATCAATTAAAATGATTTTATTCATAATTATAAATTAAAAATATCATATTTATAAAAGGAATTTTATTCTTAAAAAATTCGTTGTCTTAAAAAAATAATTAATGTCTTTTATTGAGTGAACATTATAATTAACTTATTTAAAATTAAAAAATATGATAAAAATGATATTATTATTTAGATCATAATATTAGAATTATCTTATGATAGAATTTGTGGAATTTTTAAAAATGAATCATTCTAAAAAGATTTTTGAATAATAATATTTTAGAAAAAAAACTATATTTTTCATTAAAATATATATAAAGGGACAAAAATAATTTGGATTAAATTTAAAATTACATTTGTTCATTTTGATTGAATTAAATCCATTTATATTATTTGGAATAAATTTTATGCTATAATTTAGTATAAAAACATCATTTTAATTAAAAATACAGTATTTTCATTTTCATCACATTTCGTGCACTTGATTTAAAATTAAATTCAACCACTTATTGGTATTAAATTTGATAAATATTTGGAATCAAGTGGTTCAAAATTTTTATTTGAGAAATTTTATTTTTTGGAAATATGAATAATAACCGTCTTAATTTTATCACCTCAATAATGATTGAATCAATTCCATCAAGGTTAAAACTAAGTGATAAGGGAATAAATTTTCATCATAGTTCTTATTGGATAAAAAAAGTATACCCTTAATACAATAGCATCAAATATGAATTTTTAATATACACTTTTCCTTGAAAACGACCCACCTAATATTTAAATCGTAGAATGTAACGAAACATAACACTCTTCATTTTAAATATCTTTTATGTATTCATATAAGAAAAATGAAGTTATGAATGAAAAATAAATTTCTTTTTCATAATTCAATTATATTCCTTATAATAATTTATATATATATTTTAGTTAATAAATAAATACATTAAATTCTTGTCCAACCTTCATAAGATATTTATTCAATTAATAAAAAAACAACAAAAATGATTTTAAAAATAATAATAGTATTTTAATTTGAATTATTAATGGTGTAAAATAAATTTATTATGAACATAACATATTATTAACATTTAAATAGATTATATTTGAACTAAAAAATTTATTTTATGTCTTGATATTCAAATTAAATTAATTGATTCTAATTTGACATTATTGAATATTAATAAAAATAAAATTTTATTAAATTATATTGGAATCGTAAAATCAATTATGTTGTATTAGGTGGGTAATATGTACTCTGAAATTTCATCCCTTGGACATTTCTGAACCAATTAACACATTATATATAATATTATAACACATTAAGGTTTAACAAGTTGTTACAATGGTTAATGTAAAAATATGTTATCTAAAGGTTTAATCAAAATAATAAGGTCTCAAATGGATAATAAAACTATTTAAATAAATATATTAATTGTTATTTAAACCATATAACACCTAAACATATAATCAATTGAAATTTGGATGAATATTTCTAAATAATGACATTATTATATTTTAATATATTATGAAATTCTAATAGTGACACTCCCCTCACTTATAAAAGGTAACCTTATGTTTCTATAATTCGTACCAAATTGAGCACTTATCTCAACCTATAACTAATATATTTTTTCCAACACCCCATGTAAATGTTTTTAGTTTTTTATATCAAAAATACCACCTATAGTGACCTTCATTAGAGGTTTAATAGAGTTTTTTCAACAATGATCCAATCACCTTAACTAATATCCGTCTTTTTAATTCATTTTTACATCATATACATATTCAATACTATTTATAAAATAATAAATTAAGCCTCTTAAATATACTAAAATGTTATTATGAAACTTTAACCAACTTTATTCATCCAATTTGTATATAATGGAATGTGAATGTTTTTCCCACACATATATATTAAATATTATCTCCAGGTAGTGATACAATTTATTTTCCATCTCTATATCTGATGGATGATTATTATGACAGTTTTATAGATTATATATGAAATCATGGAATTTAATATTCCTCAAGAAAGACAATATCATATCTACCTTCTTACCTATCAAGCAATTAGAAGACAATAACGTCTCTTCTATGAATATGTTGACTACTACCTCCTTGGAGCGATGTTATTTGTTATTCATTTCTATTTTACATAGATGGTTATAATGATTTATTTAATTATTATAAAAGATTTATATGTTATCATAATTATTCTACAATGTTTAATTTTATATACAATTATATTGTATCATCTTTCGGAAAATGAAATTAGTGTTCATGCATATGAATGACCTATTGTCTCCATAATAGTGTAATTAGTTTTTCGACATATATCATTAATGAGTGATTATAAAAATGTATATAATGAATATATATTATATTTATATAATTATTAAAATTCTATAATAGATAGAACCAAGATAAATGTATAGGTAATGAAACTACCAAACCAAAACATATAGGAAAAACATAATAGATATCACCTAGAAATGTGATATTAATAATGATTTGTCAATAAACCGGTGATAAAGGTCATCAGTAAATCATTTATGGAATTCTATTAATATTTATAATTATAGAATATAATTATTATAATTTGAAATTTAATATAAATGTTTTTTGACCATGTATAATTGACGTAGGGCATGTAGTAAGGAATTATTGCCTCGCTTTTATTAATGTGAGACACATGCTATATTCACAGATTGTTTCTATTATTTTAGTTATATACTTCCCATGAATTAATTTTAAGTTTCATGATATGAATATTTTGTTGATTTGATAATATTTATTATGTTATTTAATTTAGGGCGACCATGATTCAAGTTTTACAAAAGTTATATGGGTTTTATGATTCAGTCATATTATTTAGAGAGATTATATATGATTACATTTCAGATGATGTAATATTAGTATATACTTATAAAAAATATATAAATATATAGTCCTTAGGTTATTTCATCTTAATACATTTTTTCCTTCAATATATCTCACATTAATCACAAAAGATACTAAAAAAATAGTTTATATGGATAATTCACATTATTTTACATTTTCATCAAAAGCCCATTTTTTCATACATATCCATATTTTATAAAAAAACTAAATAATGTTTTAATATTTTTATATCATTTTTTAAATTTACTATTACACATATTTTATTTTCTTTAAAATTATTTGAAAATGATATTCTTTGTATTTACCAAATGAGGTAAAATAGTGTGAATGGACAATTCTAATATAATTTAAAACGCAAGACTAGAATTTAACACTATGATGTATATTTAATGATATCATTATAATATTAAATGTTTCAATGGTTATTTTCAAATAATATGTTTTCCATAATATTTCTGAAATTTTTGGATTTTGAAGAAATAATTTCAAAATGAAAAAAGAATCTTCCCCATGAAAAATTATAGCAATCTATTAGAGAATGTATTAATCCCTGATAATATCCTTTTTTATTATTTATGATTTAATATGTATATGATCCAAAATTATAATCCCTATTATTACCCAAGGTGGTATATGGTTATGATATTGAGATTTCAACCAACCATTTTTATTTTTGATTGGGAATATTATGATGTTATGATAACTGGTTTATGATCATATGAACTCTATAAGTGTTGATTATGATTATATAATTATAGGGTTTTTTTAAGGCATCCAATGCATTGGGTAAATTTGGATAACCCATGAGGTAAATATTTCATTTATGAACATGATTCCATAATTAAAATTTCATTTGTGGACCTCTTTTTCATGTCTATATGATTATGCACAGACCCATATTTCAGTTCTGGAAGATTAACAATAGAACTAGATTTCATGTTTATAACATTAATCATGAAATTAATTATGACCTTTTATTGAAATCCAGATAGCTTATTATCTTAAATAATTTATTCCTTGTAATTAAACCATATAATGATTTACAGAACTCCAAATTGAGTCATTATTTATTTTTTGGATATTTAAAAAGAATAGAACATTTTCATTTGAATAAATAATCTTATGATTCATTATTAATCAAGTCTAAAACTGGGTTATAGTTTTCTCTTTGTTATTAATTCATTTCCAACGGTTTTCAAGAAATATTTTTATTTTGTTTTTTAATCATAACATCAGTTATATAAATAATATTAAGGTTATTATTGAGTTTATATAATGATAATGAAATTGTATAAATTTAAGGTAAAGGTAACCAAATCATAATCTGTCATTTATACATTTTTTTAGTTTTAAATTTTGAAAATTCATTTAGGGTAAATCTTTTAAGAATGTATATATTTGAATCACCTAAGTGATGAATTTTCATACCTAACAAACATATATTTGATGAGATAAATTATGTTAATCCTAAATATATAATATAATACATCAATAACTAATATATATTTTCCTATGTGGTAAATTATCAAACATAGAGAAAAAACATATGTGAAAACCCCAATGTGAATTTGGCTACAAAGTTTTGTGAATTTATAATTGTTTTTAAAAAATTTAGAAGAAAATAAGTTTAAAATTTTCTACATATCTATTTGTTTCATTATAATTGTATATATTTAAATTAATATAATGACTTTAAAAATTAATAATAATTATATAGAACATGTTTAATGTATATTTCAATGATTTAAAAAATTGTTTTACAATGTTCATTGTGTGTTTTACATTCTCAAAAGAAACATACAACGTGAAACTCAAACACCATTATTATTAATTTTTGTTGTTTTCTTTAATTATGTTGTTTCATAATTGATATCAGTTGTTATTAGACTGATTAAAACATGTTTCAAATTTTTTGATGTAGTCAATTTGTGTTTTTAATATCTTCTCATATTTACATATTGGTTTATATATTATGTTTTTAAATTTTAAATTTCAAATTCATACATGAATATTTAAAGGGACCATTAATTTCCCTATTATTGTGACAGTATTTTAATCTATTCAATTAGGTGATTTAAAATGGGTTTGAATCAATCATCAATGTTTTAATTTTTTGTCGGGATTTGAGCGATATTTTAATAAAAAAATTTATGTCTTTTCATTTTTATCAGCAAACAGATTTTATCATTTTTGGATTTTAAATTCCCAATCCACTTTCATATAAGTTTACATTATTATTTTTTAAGGAGTTCAATATTTTTCTTTATCATAGTCTACTTATATACCAATTATTCAATTAGATATTTCAAATTTTCAAGTTATATGGAATGAAGAGCGTGGTTTTGTTCATACTATAATGTGTTATACATTCTCTATAAGATAATAATTTTATAATACTTGTAGATGACCTCTTAGTGGATGAATAAAAATTTATACAATTATTAATTCACTTGTGATACATCCAAATATATTTATCAATAACTATTTCCAATTATTTTTTATTTATCATCTTCTTCGTTCATCTTATTTATGACTATAACTCTTCTTCAAATCATTCATGAGTACTCCTTTTATAGGTTTTTTATTTTATAAAAAAAATAATCTTCTGACCAATAATCATGTTGTGACTATGCGATTATAAAGTTAAAAATATTCAGTTTTTTTCATATACTCTAAAAATAATTTTTAAATTTGGTTGTAAATCCACATAAAAAAGTCAGGTGTTTTGGTTATTCATCCACTAGAAAATGAAGTTTTCATTTTTGTAATGATTCTTCTTGAAGAATAAGATTATTTCACCACAAATATATCATGGATTAAAGTGTTATAAGATTGTATTAGGTTCACATTCGATGGAGCTACTATAAAAAACATCATTCTGTTCTCTTTAATATTTAATTTTTCCCAACTAGTAAACATTATTAATTATGAACTATAATTATTTTTAAAATTTACTCTATTTTGATATAAAATATTTTTTACCTAATATATTTACTCCCATATAAACTATATACGATTAAATTATTCAAGCTAATAATTTGTATCAAATTTGGTTCTATTTAGAATTCATTCAAAACATCGTTAGAGTTTGTTTTATTATTATGTTATTATATTCGTAGACAAAATAATCTAAGGAGAGAATCTATATGATGAATGGATTTAATAAAAATGATTAACTAATTCCTCAGAAACTACCCCAATTTGATGGAAATGATTATGGATACAAGAAATCATGAATGAAGGAATACCTTTTATAGTTGATCATATTAAACTGGTTGATTATTCAAAAGTCATACACACTAATAAAAGACGACACAAATAATATTATATGAAACCATCGTATTGGAAGGGTTTTAAAGTATCAATTTGTAGAAATCATATATTTTTCTATTAATAGATGTTTATTTAGTCATGTTTATTAAAATAATACTAATAATGAAATTTGGAATATTTTAATAGTTTCTCACCATAGCACAAACAAATTAATAAAAACCAAAAAATAAATTCTTTATGAAATGTGACAAGACATAAAAATGGGTGATGATGAACCTATAAATAAAATTTTTCATCGATTCACAAGAATAATTTTTAGAATGATTTTCTTGGAGAATGTTTGGAAAACACGGTACATATTAAATGATTCCTAATATAACTACCAGATAAATTTAATGCAATGAATGTTTTCATTACTAAATTCATGAGTCTTAAATAGTATAATTTTGGTGAATAGATTAGATCAGTACTTCTATATGAACCTGAATTGAATAACAACATTTAAGAGGAGAAAAAAAAGGTATTGCATTTAAATATGGGAATGTTGTTTTCAGGAAATCTTTTAATTCTAAAATATATGATAAAGAAAAAAACGATATGCCTTAGATTGTGATCGGTTTAAAGAAATTAATGAAAAAGGAATGGATTCATGAACGGATTTACAAAAAAACAAACAGAATGGACAAGAAATGTGAGATAATAAGGGAAGTACTAATTTAAATACTTCATATGTTAAAATTATTACTAAATGAGTAAAGGGAATATCATTCCAGCCTTCCAAATTATGAATAATAAATTGAAATAAAAAAAATAATGAAAAATTGAATTAACAACAAGTTGGAGTTATACCAAAGAATCAAATTTAATGTAAAATTCATAGAATGAGAATGAATCTAAAAACTTTTTCATCATTGAATAATTGTAAAAGATTATAAATTTATTTTTTTATTTTTATTTCATTATTGGATTAGTATAATACCTTTAAAATTTTATTAATCTCAAATTATTTTGTTTCAATTACTAATGAGATTAATATATTATAATATTCAATTACACTCCAATAGAAATATCTAAAATTTCATACTTCATGATTAAAAATATACATCTACCATTAGTTGGTATAAACTGTCATTAGTTTTATTAATTTACCTTTATTTTACGTACTACTAATCATATCTAATATCATTTCAACAATCTACCACTTGTTCACTTTGTTGTACTACAAATGTGCACCAACAACCACATGTTACTACTACTAATATGTGGTTTTGTTGGGTGATGTTACCATATAACTATCATTATGAGAATACACCACCATTAGGTGCATCAACTAGTATAACTAATATACTACAATATTATTCTATGATTTCATGGTGCTACCATTAGTCGAAGATACAACTAGTTCAAAGTGAATCATCAAGAAACACTTAAAACCATGATCTTCTTCTATTTGGGGTATCCATATTTTTGCACTACTACATTCAAAATTCAGAACTTCTAGTATAACTTATTATCCAGCAAATATAATACCAATTATATTTATAATTAGTTTCTCCAATGGCTAGTTTACACATTGAATTTTAGGTTGGCACTTGAGGATATAATAATTATTGTTCTTAAAAAATCTATAGATATATTAATGAAAAATATATACTTCCTAGATTTTATAGTCAATATAATGATCCAAAATAGGCTATTATTTTTCTACACAAAATAATTAGAGCATATGCAGTTTAATAAAGTCAAAGGAACCCCTTAGTCATGTGTTTTGACATCTTGTAGATGTATATAAAACCAATAATGGTAACTAAAATTTAAAGAGATATATATGTGAATGAACATATAATAAAAATTAAATAATTTTTCAGGGCCTTGATATCACCATTGTTTATGAAATTAATGTGAAATATAGATTTAATCTATTCAATGAAAATTTCATATACATTCCATCAACAAAAATTATTTATATTTAGTTTCATAATAATATCAAGTATCTTATTTAACTCACTTTCTGTTTCAGTATACATTTGTTCAATGTTTTTATTTTACACTGGTAATCTGTAAAACTCAGTCTCCTACTAAAATGATATAGAAACTATCATAGAAATATTTTCATTTGTATTTCCATATATAATAATAGAAGAGTTCATGTGTAAAATAATTATTTTTTATGACATGAAGAACTATGGAAGAGTCCTATTTATAGTCTTAATTTTCCTATTATAGTGGTTTCTAAACCCAATATAAGTAGTAGATTAGTTTATTTTATAAAAAAATCCATCTATGTGGGTGATTTATATGTAGAGGAGATTCAATATAATATTGATACATAACCTCTTGTTTAAAATTTCATAGTGGTTTTTTTGAACTAATGTTATAAAAAATCTTATATCAATTTTCAAATCCATACATTGGTAGAAAACTTTATGCTATGTGTTATCTACAATGATTCATAATTGTATTGTACTTTCAATATTTAAAGTATTTTCACATTTATTTTAACTGATATGTGAACAATATTTTTAAATTTCTATTTAATAATAAAAATATTTATTTCAACACATTTAGCTAGTTGGGTGCTTTTATCAAATTATGGGATTTATGTTTTAAATCATTTTAACATGAAACATGTATTGGAAATTCAACTCATTCCCTCTTGAGTTGTCCAATATGAACAATATTTAACATTAGATGTTTTAAAGATATCTTTTTTATATTTGTTGAGTTATATTTAATGATATTTAATTTTTGTTAAATCTAAATATAAGTCTCTACAGATAACAATAAACATGATGGATGCTTTTCTAACAAATTTTCACCATTTAAGGAATTGAAATATTTTATGAAATATTTTTGGGAGGGAATAACAGAGAATGAATGAGATTTTTAGACTCGGTGTTCTTGGAATTGATATTACTTCAATAGTCAATATATTAATATCATGCACATGTATTTGTTTAGAAATAATGGGAACAAATCATGAGAGGATAGCTTGATTGGAAATATAATAACTAGGATGAATCCATAATTTGGGGTTTACCATTGTGGTAACTTAAGGTTGGTTCGTATCAGATGTTCTGCTGACAAAACCATTAGTGAGTGTGATAAGTGGATTAATTAATTTTGTTTATTTATTATTTAAATTCACCAAACCAAGAAATTACTCTATAAATATTTATTTATAATGATTTTAAAAGGGATTAAAATATATACCTTCATTTATATGATATAAGGAGGAATACATTCTTCATTGGTAGATTGAAAACTGTTGAAGAGTGGTGATTAGATTAAGGAAAATTTGGATACTACAAACACAACGAGTCTCCAACATTATTGGAAAACATGTTCCTCATAAAAGATCAATGCAAACCATCATAAGGATTATATAATATATTTTTGTCCCATAATTAAATGTATGAGCCTTGATTATTAATGTAGTTTTTCATTGATGTATGTTTTTACACACTTCATAAGAGCTAGTCCAGATAACTGAATTTCTTAAGATCTTTATATCATGTATTCCATGTTATCTCCCCTGAAAATACCCTTTATGTAATAATTGTCAAACAACACTTTTATAATAATGTATTATCTTTTATATTTTTCATCTACCCAACACATCAATTGTGTTATTCAAATTTGGGCTTATTTATTTCGGTTCCAAACTATCAAGGCTGCTTTTTGAACGATCAAACTCCTAGATTCATTTGTGACAGCATAAATGGCGCAAAAAAATCAAAGATTTGTTGACTAATCAAGAAACAATATAGGGTGGTGGTAGTAAATCTCAAATACATGATTTATATGTTGATTAGTTCAATGAGTAAGGTGGAAATAGGAATGAGACATTGCTTTTAGGGCTTCAAGGGGAAATCATTATTTCGACAACCGGACATTAGAGTTTGGGAATCGATGACCATAGGTGGATTCCACTGATTTCAATGGTATAATAGGCATGATTTGTTGCTGGGGGGATAGATCCGGTGAATTGATTAAGATTATGAATTTTCTATGTAAAACCCATATACAATGTGTCTTTTATGATGAATATACAATTGGTAATACCCCAAGTTTGTAACACTATGGTTTTGGGAGGATATAAGGATCACACAACATGTGGATATCTTGACACATTCTGTGACCCAACCTATGTGGCCAAGCCATGTGCATGTTGGATAATGCCTAAGACCCCATATATGAGGAAACACTCTATATATTGGGTGTATACAAGAACACCCGTTGGTACATGGGAATGGCCTGGTACCTGGGCACGATAGGTTAAATGGATGGGTACATGGGAACGAACCAATGTACAAGAGCATGGCCAGGTGCAGAAGGTATGGCACTGAGTGGATGAGACATGATGTGAGGTCCCCTTACATGATACATAATGGCCATTGATTAGTGTCTAGAGGAGAAACCTAGTAGGTATCGAAGTGGGAAAACATGCCATGCGGAACCAATACACACCATATAACACTATGAGAAACATCCTCCGTGAAAATATGTTCTAACTAGACTTGAATTTAGTACCATGATTAGCCTATCCCTATTATTTTTCCTCATGTAACATTATGGTAGATTTCACAATGACTTTTTTGATTTGACGTTGAATGTTACAATCATGATGATTATTTGGGAGCTGATAAATGATGAAAATGATCAGGCATGAACATCAGTGGGAGCGGTCATGGTTGGAAACCACTCAATCATTGTAGGACGTGGGTCCCACATACTGCGTGAATGGTTTTAGTGGTACCACAAGCATACTAAGGTGTGTTTCCTATACCTAATGACGGAAACCCCAAATTTACAAGTGTGTGGTTCTTCAATCCGCAGAGTGGAACCCCCTAATACACTATGGTTGGTGCCATCATGTGACACCCAGCGAGTGGGTCCACCCTCCCCCACCATAAAAGGGAATGGGTATTCTATATTTTTAGTTGAATCCCCTTAATGCACCTAATAATATGTATTATATCTATCAACAATGTATAATCCCTCTAACATAATGGGGGTGTGGGTCCCCTATCAATCTACTCAGTCAAATCCCCATGATACACCAGGGTGTGGGTCTCTTATCTACATAGTAGAACCCTCCTAAATTATTATAGTTAGGGTCCCCATTATACTAGATATTGTTCTACCAGGATTTTGGATAGTGTAGTGGTTTCTATCCTCCTCAGGACCTTCCCAGGTAAACACAAGCGGTGTTGTGCATCATTGATGAACATTTTGTGCATTAAGCAGAATCTTCATCCTAGGCTAGACTATAAGACGCCGAACACCTTTGTCATTAATTTTGGATTTTGTTGAGAATATATATATGTTTTTGGGTTTTTTACCTCTATATTTTGGGATGATCTAAAAACTTCTGTTGAATCTCTCAATTTCAAGAATTGTGGTTTTTGGAGAATCCTACTTGGTTTGTATATGGAAACCACTACCTGGGCTATTCCAACATGTGTGGTGACTTATGAAGATAGTATAAATTGTAATGGTAAAATAAGTGGATAATATTGCAACATGGGGGCATAGTTCGCTTCTAGATGTTAGGATTTGAGATCAAGAGTTGGGATCTCTCTATTTTCTATAAATCTTGTTGTTGTTAGGTTGAGACTCAATTTTTGGTTTGGTTTGTATTTTTTCCATAAACACTTTGGTTACATTCTATTGTTATTTCACCCCCAATTTGAGGAATGTATCCTTTTATTCCTTTTTATGTATTTAATGTTCTTGGGATGATTTGGGAAGAGGTTGGTAGAGTATGGAATGGTTTTGAAAACGTTTGGAGTCTTTTCTATGGATGCATGGTTTGAGCAAGGTTGGGGAAAACATTACAGGTTCTCTATGAAACCATGCATAGGGAGGAAGTGGGCTCCATATTCCCTACACATTGTTTTCAAAACTATTTTGGGTAATTTTATGGAATCATCCTCTCAAGACAGTGGTCTGCACATGGTTAGCGCACAATTTTTCATACCGTGCACACAAATAGTGCGACCACATAAAAAAGTGTTTTAAAAAAAAGGTTCATTCAGGCATGAGATATTTCCCTCCAAAAATTCTCCCACTTGATCCTCAATCATGATTTTAGGTTCTCAGGTGTTATAGGGTCTCTCCCACTTACTTTGGAAAAAAATCGAAGGGCTTTCAAGGTGGTTTGAAGGTGGTTTCTCATGGGTAAGACTCTCCTCTTGGTTTCTCTTTGGTTTTCTCTATGTCTCCCCTTACCCCTCTCACAGTTTTATTGATCTACATATGTTTCATATAGATCATGTGTTTTGGATTCCTTTGGTGTTAATTTTATGGTTTGTGGATGATAGTTAAAGAGATCTTGAGGGGTTTTCATGAAGTGGTTTCCCATATTGGGGTGCGGTGGCTTTTGGGTCAAATTCACAAGAACACTAAAGATAGATGGCTCCTCTATTGAATGCGATTTTCTAGAACATGAATTTATGTTACAATTATTATTTTTTATTAACATTAATTGTGTTCTTAAATTTCACAATTTGACAGAAATCCCAAGGTGATGTGTTGGGGATTCTTGGGAAAATGGGGCTTTATGGTGAAAGGATCTCATTGTGGGTTTTAAAATAGAGGTTTTAAAATGGGTTGGTGAGATTGATTTATGAAAATTGATGATGAATAGGGTTTTAAATAAATATGTTGTTTTATTTAAATATTTTTTGTAATGGAAAATGGTTAAATGGTTAATTCAATAACTAGGTGATTTATTTAAATGAATTTCCATGTGAGGGGAATGATGGAGTGCTTTTGTGTGGCCTAGGTTCTTAGTTCTTGTTGGTTGATTAAGAATTTTGGATTTTGTGGAATTCTGTGGAGGTGGACGTGATTTCAAACTATAATAAGGGTATGGATAGAGGATATAACACCATCAAAGGATAAATGGGTGGAAGGTACCACTAGTTGAGAATGAAGTGAACAGGATGGGAAGAAGTCCCACCAAAATAATCGCTTTGTTGTCTGTTTCCTAGCACAAATGGAATTTTTTGTGCTAATGCATGATGGGGATATGTCTTATGGAATATTTGTGGCTTTCCCTTGATTCAAAAAAACATTTAATGGGTATGTTTGGATTATGGTAATGGTTTAACTATTTAATGTATCATGTAAACTGTTTTATATAAATTTTCTAATGGTTCATTCCTAGTAGCATGTGTAGGGAAGTCATTTAGGGAAAACCTATTTAGTATTAGTGCTCACCCCATACTTTGGTACCTGGGATCTATTGCAGATGTCATATTTTTCTAAACTGGTAAGAGTAAAGATTCATATTTTTTCTAGAGGTTTAGCATGAATCCTAGATGATGTTGTGGTGCTTGGAGCATGCAGATTGGTGTGGTGCTATAGAAGGTGTCCTAGTTTATTGGGAGTCTTCTTGTAGTCCTCCACTTGGTACTCTGACTTTCACTTTTTTTGTATTCTCCATGTGGAATTGATATGGATTAGTTAATTGTCTTTTAATAATGTATGAGTTTGGTCGGTTGGCTGACATGCAAAATATAGTTTTCGATTATTTGGTTGGTTGGATTTGTCTTAAATGGTAAATCAATCCCCAATTCATTCTGGAATCCCTTGGAATTTATTGAAATCCTTTGGGTTCTTTGAATCACTGTTTAAGGTCATGTATCATTCCTCCACCCTCTCAATCCAATAAGATGGGGTGGGATGTTATAAGTGGTATCAATTTTTTTGGTCCATGGATTTCAATTGAGAATTGTTGCTCTATCCTTTGGGGTTGATTTTTGGTCTTGGTTTTTACATTCGTTCTTGGCCAATTCCTTGAGTCGAGATGGTAGGAAGGCGTTGAATTGTCAGAACATGTAATGTATAGAATAAATAAATTGGTAAACCCTTTTATGCTGATCTTCATGTTACTTGGGAGTTGGGTACATAAGTGTTTGGAAACACTTGTAGTAATTGCATATCTCATTGTCGGGGGTGTAGCCAATGGGATTCGCATGGCATCAATGGTAGAAATGACTTCCCACTAGGATGAAAATTTCATTAGGGTATAATGATTTATGGTGTGATATGAATGTTTGGATTTCAGAAATATGAATTGGGTTTCAAAACAGATGGATTTGAAACATGTAAAACTTATAATATTTTGAAAATTGGTTTATTTTTAAAATATGGTGGATTTATTTTCAAAATAGTGCAATGTGGAATATGTGAACATTTGGAAAGACTGGTTGTGATAGTTGTAGTGTAATTGAACTAAAATTTGTGAATAATTTGTTTCTAAAATAGAAGGACTTTTGGTTGATTTGTATTGATATAAATGGAACTAGTTAGGCGTCATAGAGACCAACCGAAGGAAGCTGCTGAAAATGTTGTTGCACAAGAGCCACACGTGAACCAGTACCTAGTGCAAAGTATATAACAAGCTTTCCAAGCAGTTGGATGTGAAAATAAAGTGGATGAACCAATGCATGTGGATCATGAGGCTTAGTTTCAAAGGCATAATCCACCAATATTTAGGGGTGATTCAAAGCGAGATATGGTTGAAGCATAGCTAAATAGAATGAATTGGATATTTCACATTGTAGGAACCATGGTAGATATGAATGTGAAACTAGCCATGCATATGATGGAAGATCTTCCCCTTTAGTGTTGGGTACTAGTAGTCTATGTTGGGACAGACTAAATAATGACATGGGAGGGGTTTGAAGAATTGTTTAATAATAAATTCTACACTCATAAGTTCAAGATTCAGTGTCCAATGGATTTATTTAGTATGAAGAAATGGAACATGGAAGTGAAAGAATATTATTCTATATTTATGAACATAGTATGGCTTGCAACAAAGGTGGAGTGTAGTACATTGTTGTAGGAAAGAGGTTATGAAGTTGGGTTAAACCAGGAAATTCGTTCCAAGATAGGGGTGTTGTTTATAGATGATTACAGAAAAATGGTGAATCATGGTATAGTAGATGAGCAAGATCTTTCTGGGGATACATGAAATAGAATCATGTTGGTACCAATGACAAATAGTGGGAACTTGAACACTACGATCAACAGGAAGAGGGACACTTATTTTCATTGTGGAAGAATGACTCAGAATCTGGTGGTAGGAACTATAAAGATTCCTTTGATTCCACAGAGCATGATGATATGTTTTCTGTGTGGTTCTTTGAGCCACATCAAAAGAGATTTTACGAAACAACCTCGAGCATGTCATAATTATAAGCAGATGGGGCATCAGTAGAGTTATTGTCAGAATGCTCTGAGGTTGGGTGTATGTTACACTCCTTAGGGTCCACATGGGTATTCTGCCTTGATGGGATGGGGGAAGCAACATACCCCTCTTTAGCAGAGTAAAGTCAGTCATTGTGATTCTTGGAAGACAAAAATTCCTAAGAAGGGTAATAAAGAGAAGAGTGTGGCAAGTAAGTAGTTGTTTGAAGCAGAGCAGGCAATGATGGATGATCAGTGATGACCTTCTATGGTGTGAGATAAATTTATTTTAAAGTCAACATTGATGCAAGATATTTTTGATACGGTTTCTTCAAATTCTTTTATTTATTATGGCATCATGGATTTTTTGGGTTTAAATAATAAAATTAGCCTTTTTGTTTTGAAAATACAAACGGTTCTTGGTCAAATTGATTTTCGAGCCTTCATATGTTGAGGATGTTGTTTAGTTGCTAATGGCATCGAATTGATGTGGGATTTCTCAGTTATGCATATGGATGCTTATGATATAATCCTGGGAATGGATTGGTTAGTAATGTTTAAGGACCACATTGATTTCTATGAATGAATTTTTTTTTGATGGACGATGGGGTTAGACATTTCATTAGAGGTGAGAAGTGTGAAAATATACATGAAATATATTTGTTGGCACCAACTGTTGGCACGATCTCATATCAGTTAGAGGCCTTGTCATTTGCAACTGTAGAATTTGTCGATTATAGTGTTCTTCAGGAAGATGTGTATTAGGTTATGGATGTATTCCCTGATGAATTCGCAGAGTTTCACCCCATGAGAGAAGTGGAGTTTACGATTGATCTCTTTATGGGGACCAGTCCTTTCTCATTTCCATCTTACCAAATGGAACCTACAGAATTGTAGGAATTAAAGGTGAAGTATGAAGAATTAGAAAACAAAGGGTTCATCTAGCCTAGAATGTCTCCATGGGCAGTGCCATCATTGTTTGTTAAAAAATAGGATGGAACCTTGTGGCTATGTGATGATTATCATAGATCTAATAAGGCCGTGATAAAGAACAATTATAAACTCCCATGCATTGATTATTATTTTGACCAGTTGAGGTGACCTTAGTGGTTCTCCAAGATTTACATGAGGTCAGGGTATCACCAATTGAGGGTTAGGTAGGAGGATATTCTGAAAGGAGTTTTTTAGAAGTATATATGGCCATTAGGAGTATGTGGTTATACCCTTTTGTCTAATGAATTTACTAGTGGTGATCATGGAATTGATGGATCAGATATTTCATTTGTATCAAGGTTTTTTTGTGGTCGTATTTGTTGATGATATACTGGTGTATTCAAGGACAAGGGTGGAGCATGATCAGTACATAGAAATAGTGTTGGGGAACTTGAGGGATCATCGATTGTATACGAAATTTTCAATGTGTGACTTTTGGATACTGGAGGTTTGTTTCCTTGGACATGTTATTTTTGAGAAGGGTGTTTCTATTGATCCACAAAAGATAGATATTTTTATCTTATAGAAACATCCAAAATATGTTTTTGAGACACAGAACATCCTATTTCTAACTGGGTATTATCGACGTTTTTTAGATATTTCACATGATTTGCTTCACCGATGACAGCTTTGACAAGGATGAATATCCCATTTCAAACGGATGGGAAATTCCAGAATTTCCTTGAAGAGTTAAAGGGTAACCTATCATCAGCACTAATCTATGTTTTTTCAGAACTATGGAAAGGAAACGTGCTGATTTGTGATGCATCAGACTCAGGGTTGGGTTGTGTTCTCATGCAGGGGGGTCATGTGGTTGTGTATGGCTGACGGTAGTTGAGGTTTCATGAGAAAAAATACCCAACAAAAGATTTGGATTTGGATCTTTTGATTCATGCTTTAAAAATGTTGATCCATTATCTCTTCGGTGAGAAATTTATAGAGTTTACCGATCAAAAGAGAATAAAGAATATTTTCTCAAAGAGAGTTTTGATCATGAGGAAATAGAGATGGATGGAATATCTCCAGATATTTTATTTCGACTTAATGTACACAACAGGTAAAAGAAATTTAGTGGAGGATACATTATGTAGGAAATCATATGCTCATGTGGTAAATTAGGTATTAGATCAGTGGAAGTTGATGGCGATCATAGCTGACATGCAGTTGGAATTTGAGGACAAGGGTGACAGAGTAGTTTTAATTCCAATTTCATTGGTTCCAGCTTTGGTTGGTTCGGTTAGACAGGCACAAAAATCAGATTTCTTGTATATGTCAATGGGGTCAAAATGCAATGGTGGGGAGACCATTGAGAACTGGGAACTGAATGGGAATTTAGTTTTGTTTTTTTGGAATCTGATATTGGTTCTAGTAGAATGTTGGGAGGAACTTCTCAAGGCTTATCATCATTCCCGGGGGCCTATCCATCCCAGAATTCAGAAAATGTAAAAGGTATTGAAAGTGATATTTTGGTGGGTTGGTATGAGAAAACATGTGGTCGAGTATTGTCTCTAGATATCTACCATGTCAACAAGTCTTGAAAGAGAATCAGTGGCCAACAGGCACGATTCATCCTTTACATATCCCAATGTGTAAATTGGAGCATATAGTAATGGATTTTGTGATGGGTCTCCCATGAATGGTCTGAAAGAACAATTCTGTATGGGTGATTGTGGATCGGCTCACATTGTTGGCCCATTTCATCCGGATTCATGAATCATATATGGTGGAGGATCTGTCCAAAGTCTATATCTGGGAGGTGGTGAAGAGGCATGGTGTTCCAAATTAGATTGTATCAGATAATCATTTAAGGTTCAAATCTTGTTTCTATAAATCCTTGTAGCAAGACCTTGTGACACAGCTGATGATGAACACATCATCTCATCCTCAGATAGAGGGCCAATCTGATAGGAAGATACAAACCATAGAGGATATGTTTAGGGTTTGAATGATGGAATTTTCTAGTTCGTAAGAGGAGAACATACTATTGGAAGAGTTATCCTATAATAACAATTATCAGGCTACGATACATATGGATCCATTTGAGGCGTTTTATGGGAATCCTTTTCATTCTCCACTATGTTGGGAGGAAATGGGAAAGACTTCAATGATCAGATCGAGCCTTTTCCAAGAGATTATTGAAAATATAAAGTTAATAAGGAAGAGGATAGAGATGGCTCAATGTCATTAGAAATAGTATGTAGACCATCATTGTAGCGACCCGAAGCTTGACGTACATGGACTTTACATTACATTTGCGGAATACTTAGTACATAACAAAAACACACACATAAGGATCGTAATAGTATAGTGTCTTTGGAAACTCGGAACGTAATCTTCTAATCGTGGTGAAAGATATTCAATATCTCCCATAAAGATCTTCCTTTTTTTTACCTAAAACCTTTCTTTATATCCTGGGGAAAAGAAAACATAAAAGGGTGAGCTCAAATGCTCAGTAAGGGTATACAAAAGAAATAAAAATCATATCATATCTTTTTGAAAATCATAACCTGTAAAAGAGATCATAATATCTTAACATGGAACAAATCATAGAAGTGAAAATGAGATCACCATAATCATAACATGAAACTTGAAACTTTGTGGCATGCACACATAATCATGGAAAATCATTTCTTGTTAGTCATGACTCATTGCCAAGACTATCTTAGTGGACAAAGTCCCATTCTGAATCGAGTAACCCTCGTTTCAGTCCTGTTTCACTGAACCGGTATAACCTACCATTCCAGCCATGTCTATCTCATGAGATATAAAATCATTACCCAATGCATTGGAGGGAGATATAGGTCCCACCCATCTTATAATGAATCCTTTCTTATGTGTGCCACATAATCATAAACCATACATCATAGCGTAACCCATGTAATAAAAATGGGATTCTTAAACAACATGACATCATAAAACAATTCATATAAGATAAAGGAATTCATAAAAATATTTCCATCACAACATAATCAAATTCATGTAATAATAGGGATAAAAACATAACCCTTTTATTATCTTAGATGGAAAATAATTTTGATAAAATACTTCAACTCCATTCTTGAGGAAAATATCCTTTCTACTTCAAATTTTTTTTTCCTTTCATAACATGTCATACGACTTTAAAATAAAAGAAGTTGATTAAAAATAAACTTGAAAACTTGTAAATGAAGTTTCTTGGAAATAATGTTTTAAAAATCCATTCATGCCGTATAAGTTAAAAAAACATTCTTCGTACTTTTGTCGGAAAAGTCAAAAAGTACCTCGTACGAAAAATGACAAAAGATTCCTTTCATACATATTACTAAAAACTCACCGAAGGGTAAAAATGGATTTAAAAAATTGTAAGTGGATGGAAATAATATTACATATTGATGAAACATGGATTTGGATGATAAAATACACCCCAGTAAATACTTACGAATAAACAATCTCGGATAAAAATGAGATTGTGATATTTCCCTTACCTTAGGTCCAATTTGCTTCGTATGTGTCCGAACCTCCTGTATAATGATTTAAATAATGTCATTGACTTATTACAGAATCATATTCATTGTTATGATATCATATATGGTTCACTTATGACATTATATTACCCGTTCTTTTGTAAATTCCATGTTAAAGAAGCGTTTTGGGTAAAATCGTTTCATTTATCGTAGGTGTTTTGACTTGTTGTTCTTGACATCATTATTACTTATATCATGATTTACTTACTTCCAAAATATAAAATATGATTTATATATCATATATATTCAGTATATATATATATATAATAGATAGATAAATAAAATGAAAAACACCGTTCATGGAGACGGTAGTCCGTACGTACGCATGAACGCTGTTTTTCTTTCCTTATTGTCTTGAAATGGAAGTAAGTAGATGACATACATATGTATATATATACATAAATCCAGTATCATTATTATGTAATATATTTCATTAGTACTTATTATATATACTTTATAATCATTCATGAATGGTTAATCATTGAGAATGAATCTCATCGCGTCGTGGAGACGGTAGTCCGTACGTACGCACGAGCGATGATATCATTTCTATAAATATTGAACTGAATTGGAGTGGATTATACAATATATCAGAATCAATATGATGTTGTAATAACTATGTATAGTTATTATTTACACCATTATACCCATCCATGTAAGGTGGTGGTGGAAAATAGATTACACCACGGCGTGGAGACGGTATTCCGTACGTACACACGCGCGGTGATTTCTTTTTCCGTAGGATGGATAGATGGTGAAATAGGGTTGTTTCATACTTATAATAACATATCAGTATATGAGTGATACTGATGTTATTACTTCATAATGAAACAACCTAAGAAGAAGAAGTGGAAGAAGAAATAAAGATGAAAGAATTGGTAACGGTAATTACCTCTTCTTTGAAGTGCCTCTTTGAGACCTCCTCTTAGGGCACTAAAATTGGTCTTTGATGAAGACCAGAACCTCTAGGATGTTTCTAGGGAAGTGGAGAAGATATTTGGGCAGGGGTTGGCCGAGCTTGAGAGCTCAAATTGGTGTGAGGAGGAGGGGGAGGAGGTGTCCTTTTATAGGGGAGGAGAGGGGCACCTTAGGAATTCTTAAAAATATTAATTTATAATAAATCTAAACCCACTTAAAAACCTCCAAAAATGACTCATATTCAAAGCTTAGATGAGATAGGGTTGTAATCTCATCAACCAATCAAATTTAGACATGTTTGGATCTTATTTTAAACCTTATCAATTAGATTTTACTCTAAGTTAAATAATTTAACTTTTACCGTGTCTTTTTGTTTTCTTTCACTATATGGTTAATACACTTACTATAACATGCCAAAAGAACCCCAAATTGTTTATTATTAATATATATATCCTTATATAAGTCATTTGGCCGAACCTTAGATTTTTAGGAATAAAATAACAATTAATAATATAATATTTGATTTAAAAACTATTTTGTGTCAATTTTGACAGTATTTGATATATGATTTTTGTGAAAGTCATAACAGAATTAAATGTTCGAACCAAGTTTATTAAATCAATATTAATATATCATAGTAACCTAGAAAATTAGTGGAATTCATAAAAATCCTCAAATTACATTTATTTTGGTGTTTATAACATCAATTATGTCAATATTTCATAAATAAGATAATTACTGCATCATCTTTGTGTCATAAATTAATTAAATTATTTGATGTCTAAAAATTACAAATAAAATACCATTATGTAGGAAATCTTTTTATCTTTCTAGTGAATATTTATAGTCGAATTTATCGTATGTATAACCCCATATTAAAAATGATTTACTTATTAAACTTTGATTTTAACTATTTTAACCCTTCTTTAAATAAATTAAAATAAATGTCCTAATCTAATCCAAGTGGGCCTAAATGGTCATATGTTATTCCTAAGTTTGTTTTTGGTCGCATTACACTTGTCCAATAGAATTAGGACATGTGTTAGGGTAATATTGATATCATATTTACCCTTAGTTACCCTATTTACTATTAACCGCGGTAAAAATAGTAAAAAGTTACTATTCACCAAAAAGTTATTTTTATCTCATTGAACCACATTATACTTACTGATATCAACCGTGTCTGTCGGATTTTTGAAATTCCATTCACAGAAGCGGTAAAATTAAGTTTTATGAAAAATTCAGTTTTTTAACTACCACTTAGTAGTTTCACTATTCATCAAAAAAATGAAGGTTTTCAGAAAAATGCCAAAATTTCATCCTAAGCTATATTTCATATTACGAATTCAAAAATGAAGTCTATTTTACCAAATTCATAACATAGAAGTTGAATTAATTAATTTTATAATTAAATCCCGCTGTTAAGACAAATAGCGTGTTTTTAAGAAACAATTTCTATCAAAAGATTGACACTTGATTATGTCTGGTTTAAATGTGAAATTACAACCAATGACCAACATTGAATTAAATTGTAAAAATATATTCTAAATATACTTTAAAACCACTCAAATTAATAATTTATCACTATTAATTATTTCGATTAAAAAAGTTGTTTTTTAATTATAATTAATAATTTTCACTATTCATCAGAATATGAAAGTTGTCCGAAAAGTACCAAAATTTCACCTTAGGCTAAATTCGATACTCCTAATCCAAAAATGAAGTTCATTTTGAAATATAAGATTTACAGAATTTTAAAAAGTGGTTATTACTATTCATAACGGCTAGTTTTAATAATATTTTAATAGAATATCGTTGTTTAGTGAAACTCGGTATTGCGTATTACACACGCTATCGAGGAAGGTCGCGATTGCGTGTAATGAAAGGCAAGTCAAGGATGCGTGTTGTGTAAGATCCTTTTGGTGTAGCGTACAACACAAGACATTAATAAAATTAAAAAAAATATTTTTTATAAAATCTTGGGCTGTTACATTCTACCCCCCTTAAAATGAATTTCGCCCTCGAAATTCGTCGGGGTTATAAATGGTTTACTATTCGAAAGTTTCTTTAATAGAAACCCACATCGTAAAAAGGAATATCAAAACCAATCTTTAAAAACAAAAGTATGAAACGTAATGGTTACCCAAATAAACTAATCATTGGGTTTCCACATAGGTGAAAATATGGATATGGAAGAGAAATCTAACCATCATGTTCTGATGGAGAGTGGTAGAGAACATGGCTATGGAAAAGCCAGTAATCAAAAATCCATAGATTTGTGATGATATAAGGTACCATCTGATTCATCAGGTATAAGATCACTAGGACAACATTTTTGTTTTTCAAGATCATTTCCCCTAAAGTTGAAAATTTGAATTAGAATAAATACTTACTTTATTTTGGTACAATCTCACTGTTGTTCGTGCCTTGAACAATTTCCACTTCATCTCTTAAATAAATGAAGTTGAATTTGTTATTCGTGAAGTGTTAGCAGATCATGTGATAGAATGACGGGTCATTCCATCTGTCTCAAACAAAAGGTTAGCAAAAATTATATGCATAAATCGATCTATAGTGAGATTAATCATATATGGTTCCTAAAATGGACTTATACTTCATATATCATACTGCTTAATATAATAAAACTAGTTTCTACTAAACAGGGACTTCCTGTAGGCCAGTGGTAGGCGATAAAGGCCAGTCGCACTTCGGTTGTGGGTTCGATTCCTACAGCCTTGTCCGACGCGATGGGCTGTCGCCCGTCCTGCAGGTTGTCCTTTTTCTAAAGCTATATTACTATAACATCTCATCAATAATATCGAAAAACGTTTTATCCTAACTTATGTCCAACATAATCCATTACAATCTTTAGGCTTATCCATAATACTTCAGTCCACTCTCATAATATAGTGAAAACGATTACCAGAGATTTAATACCATCATTGATCCCCATATATCATAAGATATGTCTTGTTAGTCACATTCCAAACATTCAAAGGCCTTAATAATGTATTCTCTTGAATACCCATTGAACCTTAGTGAAAACATGAATGCAGTTAAAAGTTAACACTTTACACATACCAAAATCCTCAAAATTATTCATACTCAAACCATGATATCACTTAGTCCTTATATCAATCATGAGCTCATGAATACAATCAAACATCTCATTATCTTCTTATCCTTTCATTATGCACTTATCATCTACTTTCCAAAAGTATCTGAATAACCTTTCATGGTTACTGGTAACATTAATTAGACAACAATGTAACAATACTTACATGTCTCTTTATTCCATAGTACCATGAGATTACTTATACAACATTACACATGATAAACATGTAATCATTCCACTACATTCTTAAACCATTAACCGAGCTTCAACAATTCTTTCATCTCACATATCATTTGTAGTCTCTTCATCATCATCGACATAAATACTACCCATATGGCCATACTGATTCTCTTCATGAGTCTTTACCTTAGGACATTGGTTTGAATAATGCCCATACATTCCACATTTAAAACACTTAACCATTTTTGATGTCGTAGCAATACCATTATCCTCATCCATGGTGTTAACTGAACCTTTTCCTTTGCACTTACTTGCTTTGTGTCCTTCTTTTCCACACCCAAAGCATCTTCCAGTTCCTTTGAAACATTCTCCTTGATGCCTCTTCCCACATGAATTACATAGGGGAAATTGAACTTTCTTTCCTCTATGATCATCATGAAACTCCATCTTTCTCTTATTAGCCGAGTCAGGAAACTTACCAAATTTTACTTCATTGATCATATTATGAGATTGCTGATTCAGCATAATAATTATGTTTGGACTTCCAAATCCCATTTCATTATGAAGAATATCATTCCATTGTCCATCATATCCTCCATTATCGTGAATCATCTTGTTTCCAGCCATTCTCTAAAACCCAAAAAGAATAGTGTGAGAGGAAAAAATCATGCTAGGGAAAACAACATAATAAAGGGGGAGTACCTTCAATATCTAACATCTTTGGTTTAATTCTATGATCGTTAACGTAATTCTAGTACTATAACCTATACGTATACTTAACCTTAGGGACATCCCTAGACATACCGTAGAAATATCTCTAGGGATCTCACTAACGTTTTCGAATCCTAGTTTCCAAAGGTTGACTAAACCTTTCCTCTGATACCAACTGTAGCGACCCGAAGCTTGACGTACATGGACTTTAAATTACATTTGCGGAATACTTAGTACATAACAAAAACACACACATAAGGATCGTAATAGTTTAGTGTCTTTGGAAACTCGGAACGTAATCTTCTAATCGTGGTGAAAGATCATCAATATCTCCCATAAAGATCTTCCTTTTTTTTACCTAAAACCTTTCTTTATATCCTGGGGAAAAGAAAACATAAAAGGGTGAGCTCAAATGCTCAGTAAGGGTATACAAAAGAAATAAAAATCATATCATATCTTTTTGAAAATCATAACCTGCAAAAGAGATCATAATATCTTAACATGGAACAAATCATAGAAGTGAAAATGAGATCACCATAATCATAACATGAAACTTGAAACTTTGTGGCATGCACACATAATCATGGAAAATCATTTCTTGTTAGTCATGACTCATTGCCAAGACTATCTTAGTGGACAAAGTCCCTTTCTGAATCGAGTAACCCTCGTTTCAGTCCTGTTTCACTGAACCGGTATAACCTACCATTCCAGCCATGTCTATCTCATGAGATATAAAATCATTACCCAATGCATTGGAGGGAGATATAGGTCCCACCCATCTTATAATGAATCCTTTCTTATGTGTGCCACATAATCATAAACCATACATCATAGCGTAACCCATGTAATAAAAATGGGATTCTTAAACAACATGACATCATAAAACAATTCATATAAGATAAAGGAATTCATAAAAATATTTCCATCAGAACATAATCAAATTCATGTAATAATAGGGATAAAAACAGAACCCTTTTATTATCTTAGATGGAAAATAATTTTGATAAAATACTTCAACTCCATTCTTGAGGAAAATATCCTTTCTACTTCAAAAACATTTTTCCTTTCATAACATGTCATATGACTTTAAAATAAAAGAAGTTGATTAAAAATAAACTTGAAAACTTGTAAATGAAGTTTCTTGGAAATAATGTTTTAAAAATCCATTCATGCCGTATAAGTTAAAAAAACATTCTTCGTACTTTTGTCGGAAAAGTCAAAAAGTACCTCGTACGAAAAACGACAAAAGATTCCTTTCATACATATTACTAAAAACTCACCGAAGGGTAAAAATGGATTTAAAAAATTGTAAGTGGATGGAAATAATATTACATATTGATGAAACATGGATTTGGATGATAAAATACACCCCAGTAAATACTTACGAATAAACAATCTCGGATAAAAATGAGATTATGATATTTCCCTTACCTTATGTCCAATTTGCTTCGTATGTGTCCGAACCTCCTGTATAATGATTTAAATAATGTCATTGACTTATTACAGAATCATATTCATTGTTATGATATCATATATGGTTCACTTATGACATTATATTACCCGTTCTTTTGTAAATTCCATGTTAAAGAAGCGTTTTGGGTAAAATCGTTTCATTTATCGTAGGTGTTTTGACTTGTTGTTCTTGACATCATTATTACTTATATCATGATTTACTTACTTCCAGAATATAAAATATGATTTATATATCATATATATTCAGTATATATATATATAATAGATAGATAAATAAAATGAAAAACACCGTTCATGGAGACGGTAGTCCGTACGTACGCATGAACGCTGTTTTTCTTTCCTTATTGTCTTGAAATGGAAGTAAGTAGATGACATACATATGTATATATATACATAAATCCAGTATAATTATTATGTCATATATTTCATTAGTACTTATTATATATACTTTATAATCATTCATGAATGGTTAATCATTGAGAATGAATCTCATCGCGTCGTGGAGACGGTAGTCCGTCCGTACGCACGAGCGATGATATCATTTCTATAAATATTGAACTGAATTGGAGTGGATTATAAAATATATCAGAATCAATATGATGTTGTAATAACTATGTATAGTTATTCTTTACACCATTATACCCATCCATGTAAGGTGGTTGTGGAAAATAGATTACACCACGGCGTGGAGACGGTATTCCGTACGTACACACGCGCGGTGATTTCTTTTTCCGTAGGATGGATAGATGGTGAAATAGGGTTGTTTCATACTTATAATAACATATCAGTATATGAGTGATACTGATGTTATTACTTCATAATGAAACAACCTAAGAAGAAGAAGTGGAAGAAGAAATAAAGATGAAAGAATTGGTAACGGTAATTACCTCTTCTTTGAAGTGCCTCTTTGAGACCTCCTCTTAGGGCACTAAAATTGGTCTTTGATGAAGACCAGAACCACTAGGATGTTTCTAGGGAAGTGGAGAAGAGATTTTGGCAGGGGTTGGCCGAGATTGAGAGCTCAAATTGGTGTGAGGAGGAGGGGGAGGAGGTGTCCTTTTATAGGGGAGGAGAGGGGCACCTTAGGAATTCTTAAAAATATTAATTTATAATAAATCTAACCCCACTTAAAAACCTCAAAAAATGACTCATATTCGAAGCTTAGATGAGATAGGGTTGTAATCTCATCAACCAATCAAATTTAGACATGTTTGGATCTTATTTTAAACCTTATCAATTAGATTTTACTCTAAGTTAAATAATTTAACTTTTACCGTGTCTTTTTGTTTTCTTTCACTATATGGTTAATACACTTACTATAACATGCCAAACGAACCCCAAATTGTTTATTATTAATATATATATCCTTATATAAGTCATGTGGCCGAACCTTAGATTTTTAGGAATAAAATAACAATTAATAATATAATATTTGATTTAAAAACTATTTTGTGTCAATTTTGACAGTATTTGATATATGATTTTTGTGAAAGTCATAACAGAATTAAATGTTCGAACCAAGTTGATTAAATCAACATTAATATATCATAGTAACCTAGAAAATTAGTGTAATTCATAAAAATTCTCAAATTACATTTATTTTGGTGTTTATAACATCAATTATGTCAATATTTCATAAATAAGATAATTACTGCATCATCTTTGTGTCATAAATTAATTAAATTATATGATGTCTAAAAATTACAAATAAAATACCATTATGTAGGAAATCGTTTTAGCTTTCTAGTGAATATTTATAGTCGAATTTATCTTATGTATAACCCCATATTAAAAATGATTTACTTATTAAACTTTGATTTTAACTATTTTAACCCTTCTTTAAATAAATTAAAATAAATGTCCTAATCTAATCCAAGTGGGCCTAAATGGTCATATGTTATTCCTAAGTTTGTTTTTGGTCGAATTACACTTGTCCAATAGAATTAGGACATGTGTTAGGGTAATATTGATATCATATTTACCCTTAGTTACCCTATTTACTATTAACCGCGGTAAAAATAGTAAAAAGTTACTATTCACCAAAAAATTATTTTTATCTCATTGAACCACATTTTACTTACTGATATCAACCGTGTCTGTCGGATTTTTGAAATTCCATTCACAGAAGCGGTAAAATTAAGTTTTATGAAAAATTCAGTTTTTTAACTACCACTTAGTAGTTTCACTATTCATCAAAAAAATGAAGGTTTTCAGAAAAATGCCAAAATTTCATCCTAAGCTATATTTCATATTCCGAATTCAAAAATGAAGTCTATTTTACCAAATTCATAACATAGAAGTTGAATTAATTAATTTTATAATTAAATCCCGCTGTTAAGACAAATAGCGTGTTTTTAAGAAACAATTTCTATCAAAAGATTGACACTTGATTATGTCTGGTTTAAATGTGAAATTACAACCAATGACCAACATTGAATTAAATTGTAAAAATATATTCTAAATATACTTTAAAACCACTCAAATTAATAATTTATCACTATTAATTATTTCGATTAAAAAAGTTGTTTTTTAATTATAATTAATAATTTTCACTATTCATCAGAATATGAAAGTTGTCCGAAAAGTACCAAAATTTCACCTTAGGCTAAATTCGATACTCCTAATCCAAAAATGAAGTTCATTTTGAAATATAAGATTTACAGAATTTTAAAAAGTGGTTATTACTATTCATAATGGCTAGTTTTAATAATATTTTAATAGAATATCGTTGTTTAGTGAAACTCGGTATTGCGTATTACACACGCTATCGAGGAAGGTCGCGAATGCGTGTAATGAAAGGCAAGTCAAGGATGCGTGTTGTGCAAGCTCCTTTTGGTGTAGCGTACAACACAAGACATTAATAAAATTAAAAAGAATATTTTTTATAAAATCTTGGGCTGTTACATTCTACCCCCCTTAAAATGAATTTCGCCCTCGAAATTCGTCGGGGTTATAAATGGTTTACTATTCGAAAGTTTCTTTAATAGAAACCCACATCGTAAAAAGGAATATCAAAACCAATCTTTAAAAACAAAAGTATGAAACGTAATGGTTACCCAAATAAACTAATCATTGGGTTTCCACATAGGTGAAAATATGGATATGGAAGAGAAATCTAACCATCATGTTCTGATGGAGAGTGGTAGAGAACATGGATATGGAAAAGCCAGTAATAAAAAATCCATAGATTTGTGATGATATAAGGTACCATCTGATTCATCAGGTATAAGATCACTAGGACAACATTTTTGGTTTTCAAGATCATTTCCCCTAAAGTTGAAAATTTAAATTAGAATAAATACTTACTTTATTTTGGTACAATCTCACTGTTGTTCGTGCCTTGAACAATTTCCACTTCATCTCTTAAATAAATGAAGTTGAATTTGTTATTTGTGAAGTGTTAGCAGATCATGTGATAGAATGACGGGTCATTCCATCTGTCTCAAACAAAAGGTTAGCAAAAATTATATGCATAAATCGATCTATAGTGAGATTAATCATATATGGTTCCTAAAATGGACTTATACTTCATATATCATACTGCTTAATATAATAAAACTAGTTTCTACTAAACAGGGACTTCCTGTAGGCCAGTGGTAGGCGATAAAGGCCAGTCGCACTTCAGTTGTGGGTTCGATTCCTACAGCCTTGTCCGACGCGATGGGTTGTCGCCCGTCCTGCAGGTTGTCCTTTTTCTAAAGCTATATTACTATAACATCTCATCAATAATATCGAAAAACGTTTTATCCTAACTTATGTCCAACATAATCCATTACAATCTTTAGGCTTATCCATAATACTTCAGTCCACTCTCATAATATAGTGAAAAAGATTACCAGAGATTTAATACCATCATTGATCCCCATATATCATAAGATATGTCTTGTTAGTCACATTCCAAACATTCAAAGGCCTTAATAATGTATTCTCTTGAATACCCATTGAACCTTAGTGAAAACATGAATGCAGTTAAAAGTTAACACTTTACACATGCCAAAATCCTCAAAATTATTCATACTCAAACCATGATATCACTTAGTCCTTATATCAATCATGAGCTCATGAATACAATCAAACATCTCATTATCTTCTTATCCTTTCATTATGCACTTATCATCTACTTTCCAAAAGTATCTGAATAACCTTTCATGGTTACTGGTAACATTAATCAGACAACAATGTAACAATCCTTACATGTCTCTTTATTCCATAGTACCATGAGATTACTTATACAACATTACACATGATAAACATGTAATCATTCCACTACATTCTTAAACCATTAACCGAGCTTCAACAATTCTTTCATCTCACATATCATTTGTAGTCTCTTCATCATCATCGACATAAATACTACCCATATGGCCATACTGATTCTCTTCATGAGTCTTTCCCTTAGGACATTGGTTTGCATAATGCCCATACATTCCACATTTAAAACACTTAACCATTTTTGATGTCGTAGCAATACCATTATCCTCATCCATGGTGTTAACTGAACCTTTTCCTTTGCACTTACTTGCTTTGTGTCCTTCTTTTCCACACCCAAAGCATCTTCCAGTTCCTTTGAAACATTCTCCTTGATGCCTCTTCCCACATGAATTACATAGGGGAAATTGAACTTTCTTTCCTCTATGAACATCATGAAACTCCATCTTTCTCTTATTAGCCGAGTCAGGAAACTTACCAAATTTTACTTTATTGATCATATTATGAGATTGCTGATTCGGCATAATAATTATGTTTGGACTTCCAAATCCCATTTCATTATGAAGAATATCATTCCATTGTCCATCATATCCTCCATTATCGTGAATCATCTTGTTTCCAGCCATTCTCTAAAACCCAAAAAGAATAGTGTGAGAGGAAAAAATCATGCTAGGGAAAACGACATAATAAAGGGGGAGTACCTTCAATATCTAACATCTTTGGTTTAATTCTATGATCGTTATCGTAATTCTAGTACTATAACCTATACGTATACTTAACCTTAGGGACATCCCTAGACATACCGTAGAAATATCTCTAGGGATCTCACTAACGTTTTCGAATCCTAGTTTCCAAAGGTTGACTAAACCTTTCCTCTGATACCAACTGTAGCGACCCGAAGCTTGACGTACATGGACTTTACATTACATTTGCGGAATACTTAGTACATAACAAAAACACACACATGAGGATCGTAATAGTTTAGTGTCTTTGGAAACTCGGAACGTAATCTTCTAATTGTGGTGAAATATCTTCAATATCTCCCATAAATATCTTCCTTTTTTTTAACCTAAAACCTTTATTTATATCCTGGGGAAAAGAAAACATAAAAGGGTGAGCTCAAATGCTCAGTAAGGGTATACAAAAGAAATAAAAATCATATCATATCTTTTTGAAAATCATAACCTGCAAAAGAGATCATAATATCTTAACATGGAACAAATCATAGAAGTGAAAATGAGATCACCATAATCATAACATGAAACTTGAAACTTTGTGGCATGCACACATAATCATGGAAAATCATTTCTTGTTAGTCATGACTCACTGCCAAGACTATCTTAGTGGACAAAGTCGCTTTCTGAATCGAGTAACCCTCGTTTCAGTCCTGTTTCACTGAACCGGTATAACCTACCATTCCAGCCATGTCTATCTCATGAGATATAAAATCATTACCCAATGCATTGGAGGGAGATATAGGTCCCACCCATCTTATAATGAATCCTTTCTTATGTGTGCCACATAATCATAAACCATACATCATAGCGTAACCCATGTAATAAAAATGGGATTCTTAAACAACATGAAATCATAAAACAATTCATATAAGATAAAAGAATTAATAAAAATATTTCCATCACAACATAATCAAATTCATGTAATAATAGGGATAAAAACAGAACCCTTTTATTATCTTAGATGGAAAATAATTTTGATAAAATACTTCAACTCCATTCTTGAGGAAAATGTCCTTTCTACTTCAAAAACATTTTTCCTTTCATAACATGTCATACGACTTTAAAATAAAAGAAGTTGATTAAAAATAAACTTGAAAACTTGTAAATGAAGTTTCTTGGAAATAATGTTTTAAAAATCCATTCATGCCGTATAAGTTAAAAAAACATTCTTCGTACTTTTGTTGGAAAAGTCAAAAAGTACCTCGTACGAAAAACGACAAAAGATTCCTTTCATACATATTACTAAAAACTCACCAAAGGGTAAAAATGGATTTAAAAAATTGTAAGTGGATGGAAATAATATTACATATTGATGAAACATGGATTTGGATGATAAAATACACCCCAGTAAATACTTACGAATAAACAATCTCGGATAAAAATGAGATTGTGATATTTCCCTTACCTTAGGTCCAATTTGCTTCGTATGTGTCCGAACCTCCTGTATAATGATTTAAATAATGTCATTGACTTATTACAGAATCATATTCATTGTTATGATATCATATATGGTTCACTTATGACATTATATTACCCGTTCTTTTGTAAATTCCATGTTAAAGAAGCGTTTTGGGTAAAATCGTTTCATTTATCGTAGGTGTTTTGACTTGTTGTTCTTGACATCATTATTACTTATATCATGATTTACATACTTCCAGAATATAAAATATGATTTATATATCATATATATTCAGTATATATATATATATAATAGATAGATAAATAAAATGAAAAACACCGTTCATGGAGACGGTAGTCCGTACGTACGCATGAACGCTGTTTTTCTTTCCTTATTGTCTTGTAATGGAAGTAAGTAGATGAAATACATATGTATATATATACATAAATCCAGTATCATTATTATGTCATATATTTCATTAGTACTTATTATATATACTTTATAATCATTCATGAATGGTTAATCATTGAGAATGAATCTCATCGCGTCGTGGAGACGGTAGTCCGTACGTACGCACGAGCGATGATATCATTTCTATAAATATTGAACTGAATTGGAGTGGATTATACAATATATCAGAATCAATATGATGTTGTAATAACTATGTATAGTTATTCTTTACACCATTATACCCATCCATGTAAGGTGGTGGTGGAAAATAGATTACACCACGGCGTGGAGACGGTATTCCGTACGTACACACGCGCGGTGATTTATTTTTCCGTAGGATGGATAGATGGTGAAATAGGTTTGTTTCATACTTATAATAACATATCAGTATATGAGTGATACTGATGTTATTACTTCATAATGAAACAACCTAAGAAGAAGAAGTGGAAGAAGAAATAAAGATGAAAGAATTGGTAACTGTAATTACCTCTTCTTTGAAGTGCCTCTTTGAGACCTTCTCTTAGGGCACTAAAATTGGTCTTTGATGAAGACCAGAACCTCTAGGATGTTTCTAGGGAAGTGGAGAAGAGATTTCGGCAGGGTTTGGCCGATCTTGAGAGCTCAAATTGGTGTGAGGAGGAGGGGGAGGAGGTGTCCTTTTATAGGGGAGGAGAGGGGCACCTTAGGAATTCTTAAAAATATTAATTTATAATAAATCTAACCCCACTTAAAAACCTCCAAAAATGACTCATATTCGAAGCTTAGATGATATAGGGTTGTAATCGCATCAACCAATCAAATTTAGACATGTTTGGATCTTATTTTAAACCTTATCAATTAGATTTTACTCTAAGTTAAATAATTTAACTTTTACCGTGTCTTTTTGTTTTCTTTCACTATATGGTTAATACACTTACTATAACATGCCAAACGAACCCCAAATTGTTTATAATTAATATATATATCCTTATCTAAGTCATTTGGCCGAACCTAAGATTTTTAGGAATAAAATAACAATTAATAATATAATATTTGATTTAAAAACTATTTTGTGTCAATTTTGACACTATTTGATATATGATTTTTGTGAAAGTCATAACAGAATTAAATGTTCGAACCAAGTTGATTAAATAAACATTAATATATCATAGTAACCTAGAAAATTAGTGTAATTCATAAAAATTCTCAAATTACATTTATTTTGGTGTTTATAACATCAATTATGTCAATATTTCATAAATAAGATAATTACTGCATCATCATTGTGTCATAAATTAATTTAATTATTTGATGTCTAAAAATTACAAATAAAATACTATTATGTAGGAAATCTTTTTATATTTCTAGTGAATATTTATAGTCGAATTTATCTTATGTATAACCCCATATTAAAAATGATTTACTTATTAAACTTTGATTTTAACTATTTTAACCCTTCTTTAAATAAATTAAAATAAATGTCCTAATCTAATCCAAGTGGGCCTAAATGGTCATATTTTATTCCTAAGTTTGTTTTTGGTCGAATTACACTTGTCCAATAGAATTAGGACATGTGTTAGGGTAATATTGATATCATATTTACCCTTAGTTACCCTATTTACTATTAACCGCGGTAAAAATAGTAAAAAGTTACTATTCACCAAAAAATTATTTTTATCTCATTGAACCACATTTTACTTACTGATATCAACCGTTTCTGTTGGATTTTTGAAATTCCATTCACAAAAGCGGTAAAATTAAGTTTTATGAAAAATTCAGTTTTTTAACTACCACTTAGTAGTTTCACTATTCATCAAAAAAAATGAAGGTTTTCAGAAAAATGCCAAAATTTCATCCTAAGATATATTTCATATTCCGAATTCAAAAATGAAGTCTATTTTACCAAATTCATAACATAGAAGTTGAATTAATTAATTTTATAATTAAATCCCGCTCTTAAGACAAATAGCGTGTTTTTAAGAAACAATTTCTATCAAAAGATTGACACTTGATTATGTCTGGTTTAAATGTGAAATTACAACCAATGACCAAAATTGAATTAAATTGTAAAAATATATTCTAAATATACTTTAAAACCACTCAAATTAATAATTTATCACTATTAATTATTTCGATTAAAAAAGTTGTTTTTTAATTATAATTAATAAATTTCACTATTCATCAGAATATGAAAGTTGTCCGAAAAGTACCAAAATTTCACCTTAGGCTAAATTAGATACTCCTAATCCAAAAATGAAGTTCATTTTGAAATATAAGATTTACAGAATTTTAAAAAGTGGTTATTACTATTCATAACGGCTAGTTTTAATAATATTTTAATAGAATATCGTTGTTTAGTGAAACTTGGTATTGCGTATTACACACGCTATCGAGGAAGGTCGCGATTGCGTGTAATGCAAGGCAAGTCAAGGATGCGTGTTGTGCAAGCTCCTTTTGGTGTAGCGTACAACACAAGACATTAATAAAATTAAAAAGAATATTTTTTATAAAATCTTGGGCTGTTACAATCATTGACGATTGATATCATTCAAGGTGGGTGATCATGTGTTTTTGGAAATCTCTCCAAGGTTGGGAAATTGTTGGTTTGGGAAGTAGGTTAAGATATATATGAGGTATATAGGGACTTTTAAGATACGTGTGTAGATTGGAGAGTTGGATTATCATTTGGAATTTCCACCATGGTATATCGTGGTGTACAAATTGTTTTCTATGTCACATATGAAAAATTATCAGTCGTATCATGACCATGTCATTCATTGGGATCATGTTGAGCTATAAACAGATGCTTCCTTGGTGAATGATGCAGTGCAGATTGTGGATAGGCAAGAGAATCTTTTGTGTGGTAAAAGAATTGATTTTGTCATTGCTTTGTGGAAGAATGGTTAGATTCAAGTGGAGACATGGTAGCGAGAGGAAGATATCATCAGGCAATTTCCTGAGCTCATTTGGCAAAGCGATGGTTCCCTAATTTCTAACGACAGAAAATCCAATGATGGGGAGAATGTAGCACCCCCATTTTGAGGTATGTAGACATTTTTATTCATTTTTATGTGTCTGATCTTCTCGGAATGATTTGGGAAGTGGTTGGGAGAGTTTGGAATGGTTTTAAATATGTTTGGATGATTTTCTAAGGGCGCACGGTATGAGCACGGTTGGGGAAAACCATGTGGTTTCTCTAAGAATCTGTACATGGGGAGGCAGAAGGCTCCACACGGCCTGTGAAAAGTTTTCCAAACCATGTGACGTAACTTTTCTGACCCCTCCTCTTGAGATAGTGGTGTGTGCATTGTTAGCTCACCGTTTTCCAAACCATGCGGACTAACAGTGCGACCACTTACAAAGAGGGGTTTTAAACACATGTTCACTCAGTCATGACCTATATCACTCCAAACATTCTCCCACACAATCATCACATAGTATTTTTAGTTCTCAATGGTTGGATGGGCTCTCCCACACTCTTTCAAAGGATATAGAAGGGGTTTCAAGGTGATTTGAAAGTGGTTTATCTGTGTAAGTGTATCCTCATTGATTCTATTTGGTTTTCTCAAGGGATTATCTTCCATATATCTCTTTAGTTTATAGATCAACATCGGTTTCATATTGATCTAGTGTTTATTTTTCCTTGGGAGTTTATTTTAATGATTTTGGATGACAGGAAAGGATATCAACAAAGGTTTTCATGAAGTAGTTTCCCAGATTAGAGTGTGGTTTCTTGTGTGTCAAATTCGGTTGATCCCTAAACTTTGGTGGCTTCTCTCTAGAGTCTACTTTTCTAGGACATGAATCTTTGTTAAAATTAAATTTATTTTAAAAAAATAATTGTATTTTTGATGTGTGAAATTGGTTTGAAATTCTTTGGTGAGGTGTTTGGGATTTTTGGATAAAATGGCGCTTTGTGGTGAAAGGCTCTTATTGTGGGTTTTAAAATGGAGGTTTTAAAATAGGTTGTTGGGATTGATTTATGAAAATGGTTGATGAAAATGGTGTTCAATAATGAAGTTATTTTATTGAAATGTTTTTTACATAGAAAATGATTAAATTGTGATTTCAATAAATGGGTGATTTATTATAGTGAATTGGAATGTGATGGGAATGATTGTGTGCTTTTTTGTGGCCTTGGTGCTTAGTTCATGTTGGTTTATTAATAATTATGGACTATGTGAAATTGTGTGGGAGTGGGAGGGATGTACCACGATAATAAGGGGTTGTATAGTGGATGGGAGGGCCACCATCAATGTAAAAGTGGATGGGAAGTACCACTATTTGGGAATGTGGTGAACGAGATGGGCAGAAGTTCAACCGTAATGATTTCATTGATATGTGTTTCTTTGCAAAAATTGATTTTTTTGTTCAAATTCATTATGGGGATATGGATTTTGGAATGGTTGTGTATTTTTTTATTTGGAATATCTTGGTATGGGTATGCTTGGATTTTGGTATTTTTTTCACTATTTAATGTTTTATATAAACATATTCATATAAATGTGCTAACAGTTCTTTCCTAGTGTCCTATGTTGGGAATTCATTTGTGGAAAACCTACTGAGTATTAGTACTCACCCCAGCTTTGGAACTTCTGTGGTTTTATAGATATCATATTATGGGACACATTTAAGCATAAAGCTTCCCATTTTTAAGCATTTTGGCATGATGCTAGGGTGTTGTTGTGGTGGTGGGGGCATGCATCCTAGTGTGGAGCTATAGATGGTGTCCTATTTTTTTGAAGTATTGTTGTAGACTTCTTCTTGGTACTGTGACATGGGATTTTTTGTCCTTGGGATGTGGGAATGTTATGGATTAGAGTATTGTCTTTTATTAATTTACGAGTTTGGTTTTTTGGTTGACATGCATCATATTGTTGGGGATTATTTTGTTTCTTGGCTTTGTTTTAAAGAGAAATTTTTCCCCAATTTATTCTTGAATCACATCGCATTTATTTCTAGCATTTTTCACGTTGAGAAAGTCACTTAAGGTTAAGTTTCATTCATACACCCTCTAAATCCAATGAGATGGGGCGGGATGTTATAGTTGCACTCGGATGTATTCACTAGAAGTTATTACATTCATTATTTTACACTAAATTTTAGAACCCTTTTTTATTTATCATTTCCTCTATTCTATGGAGATCATTAGAAGTTTCCAAATTGGTACACTTGAAAAAGTTCTCACATAAAAATAATTCATTCTCAATGATTACCAAAAACCCTTGTCTTTTTGTATATGGGTTTGGTGTTGTGGAGGAACATACATCAGCATGCCTAGTGGGCCCCAGTGGGTTGGTTTGTTATAGAGTAGTATCATATATAGTTCATCATTGAATTGGTGTAGAGAAAGACTGTTGACGCTCCGTTCCGTCACATTGTCTAAGGAATGACAAAGGTGAGTACCTCAAGAAAAGAAACACAAAAAGAAGAAGAGAGATGGAAGAAGTATCAAATGTTGCAAAGGAATTAAGGCGTGCAAGTCACTTGTGCACCAGCCTTGGGCACGCTTGTTACTTGCACTCCATATGTGAGCTGCTCATGTCACTTGCGCACCGACATTGAAAACTTTCCCTAATCTCAGGAGGCCTATAAAGACCCCCTGTGGGCCCCCCATTTCATGGACGAATTTTACAAAACTCAGATTCAAGGTATGGTCGCCCAAGTCTATGTCTGACATCATCCGAACACTTTTATGGTAATTCATTAACTATAATTGAAGCTCTAAAGTGGAAGAATAAGGCCTATGTGATAGAACTCAGCAATACTTGCGCGCCTAAGTGTCCAGCCCTTAAGGGAAATGACGACACTTGCACGCCGCCTTATCCTCTCAAGGGAACTTGTGTGCCACCCTTCTGGAAGCCTCTAGAGATGATAATAAGGTCTTGAGTTCAAAGTCGCCCAAGTATTACCCTATAGATTCTCTGTCACCCAAGGTAACTCATTTCACTCAAGTCTACTTATGCGACCAGGACTTGCTCACCAGAACGATACTTGTTTGCCTCCTTCCTAGTCACCTCCTTTCCTCAAATCCACCTCTCCTTCTCAACACATAGCCTTCAAAACCCTCTTCAAAGCCATTTATTGTAACAGCCCAAGATTTTATAAAAAATATTCTTTTTAATTTTATTAATGTCTTGTGTTGTACGCTACACCAAAAGGAGCTTGCACAACACGCATCCTTGACTTGCCTTGCATTACACGCAATCGCGACCTTCCTCGATAGCGTGTGTAATACGCAATACCGAGTTTCACTAAACAACGATATTCTATTAAAATATTATTAAAACTAGCCGTTATGAATAGTAATAACCACTTTTTAAAATTCTGTAAATCTTATATTTCAAAATGAACTTCATTTTTGGATTAGGAGTATCGAATTTAGCCTAAGGTGAAATTTTGGTACTTTTCGGACAACTTTCATATTCTGATGAATAGTGAAAATTATTAATTATAATTAAAAAACAACTTTTTTAATCGAAATAATTAATAGTGATAAATTATTAATTTGAGTGGTTTTAAAGTATATTTAGAATATATTTTTACAATTTAATTCAATGTTGGTCATTGGTTGTAATTTCACATTTAAACCAGACATAATCAAGTGTCAATCTTTTGATAGAAATTGTTTCTTAAAAACACGCTATTTGTCTTAAGAGCGGGATTTAATTATAAAATTAATTAATTCAACTTCTATGTTATGAATTTGGTAAAATAGACTTCATTTTTGAATTCGGAATATGAAATATAGCTTAGGATGAAATTTTGGCATTTTTCTGAAAACCTTCATTTTTTTTAATGAATAGTGAAACTACTAAGTGGTAGTTAAGAAACTGAATTTTTCATAAAACTTAATTTTACCGCTTCTGTGAATGGAATTTCAAAAATCCGACAGACACGGTTGATATCAGTAAGTAAAATGTGGTTCAATGAGATAAAAATAATTTTTTGGTGAATAGTAACTTTTTACTATTTTTACCGCCGTTAATAGTAAATAGGGTAACTAAGGATAAATATGATATCAATATTACCCTAACACATGTCTTAATTCTATTGGACAAGTGTAATTCGACCAAAAACAAACTTAGGAATAAAATATGACCATTTAGGCCCACTTGGATTAGATTAGGACATTTATTTTAATTTATTTAAAGAAGGGTTAAAATAGTTAAAATCAAAGTTTAATAAGTAAATCATTTTTAATATGGGGTTATACATAAGATAAATTCGACTATAAATATTCACTAGAAAGCTAAAAAGATTTCCTACATAATGGTAATTTATTTGTAATTTTTAGACATCAAATAATTTAATTAATTTATGACACAAAGATGATGCAGTAATTATCTTATTTATGAAATATTGACATAATTGATGTTATAAACACCAAAATAAATGTAATTTGAGAATTTTTATGAATTCCACTAATTTTCTAGGTTACTATGATATATTAATGTTGATTTAATCAACTTGGTTCGAACATTTAATTCTGTTATGACTTTCACAAAAATCATATATCAAATAGTGTCAAAATTGACACAAAATAGTTTTTAAATCAAATATTATATTATTAATTGTTATTTTATTCCTAAAAATCTAAGGTTCGGCCAAATGACTTAGATAAGGATATATATATTAATAATAAACAATTTGGGGTTCGTTTGGCATGTTATAGTAAGTTTATTAACCATATAGTGAAAGAAAACAAAAAGACACGGTAAAAGTTAAATTATTTAACTTAGAGTAAAATCTAATTGATAAGGTTTAAAATAAGATCCAAACATGTCTAAATTTGATTGGATGATGAGATTACAACCCTATCTCATCTAAGCTTCGAATATGAGTCATTTTTGGAGGTTTTTAAGTGGGGTTAGATTTATTATAAATTAATATTTTTAATAATTCCTAAGGTGCCCCTCTCCTCCCCTATAAAAGGACACCTCCTCCCCCTCCTCCTCACAGCAATTTGAGCTCTCAGGCTCGGCCAACCCCTGCCAAAATCTCTTCTCCACTTCCCTAGAAACATCCTAGAGGTTCTGGTCTTCATCAAAGACCAATTTTAGTGCCCTAAGAGGAGGTCTCAAAGAGGCACTTCAAAGAAGAGGAGGTTCGGACACATACGAAGAAAATTGGACCTAAGGTAAGGGAAATATCACAATCTCATTTTTATCCGAGATTGTTTATTTGTAAGTATTTACTGGGGTGTATTTTATCATCCAAATCCATGTTTCATCAATATGTAATATTATTTCCATCCACTTACAATTTTTTTAAATCCATTTTTACCCTTCGGTGAGTTTTTAGTAATATGTATGAAAGGAATCTTTTGTCGTTTTTCGTACGAGGTACTTTTTGACTTTTCCGACAAAAGTACGAAGAATGTTTTTTTAACTTATACGGAATGAATGGATTTTTAAAACATTATTTCCAAGAAACTTCATTTACAAGTTTTCAAGTTTATTTTTAATCAACTTCTTTTATTTTAAAGTCGTATGACATGTTATGAAAGGAAAAATGTTTTTGAAGTAGAAAGAATATTTTCCTCAAGAATGGAGTTGAAGTATTTTATCAAAATTATTTTCCATCTAAGATAATAAAAGGGTTCTGTTTTTATCCCTATTATTACATGAATTTGATTATGTTGTGATGGAAATATTTTTATGAATTCCTTTATCTTATATGAATTGTTTTATGATGTCATGTTGTTTAAGAATCCCATTTTTATTACATGGGTTACGCTATGATGTATGGTTTATGATTATGTGGCACACATAAGAAAGGATTCATTATAAGATGGGTGGGACCTATATCTCCCTCCAATGCATTGGGTAATGATTTTATATCTCATGAGATAGACATGGCTGGAATGGTAGGTTATACCGGTTCAGTGAAACAGCACTGAAACGAGGGTTACTCGATTCAGAAAGGGACTTTGTCCACTAAGATAGTCTTGGCAATGAGTCATGACTAACAAGAAATGATTTTCCATGATTATGTCTACATGCCACAAAGTTTCAAGTTTCATGTTATGATTATGGTGATCTCATTTTCACTTCTATGATTTGTTCCATGTTAAGATATTATGATCTCTTTTGCAGGTTATGATTTTCAAAAAGATATGATATGATTTTTATTTCTTTTGTATACCCTTACTGAGCATTTGAGCTCACCCTTTTATGTTTTCTTTTCCCCAGGATATAAAGAAAGGTTTTAGGTAAAAAAAAGGAAGATCTTTATGGGAGATATTGAAGATCTTTCACCACGATTAGAAGATTACGTTCCGAGTTTCCAAATAAACTAAACTATTACGATCCTTATGTGTGTGTTTTTGTTATGTACTAAGTATTCCGCAAATGTAATGTAAAGTCCATGTACGTCAAGCTTCGGGTCGCTACAGTTGGTATCAGAGGAAAGGTTTAGTCAACCTTTGGAAACTAGGATTCGAAAACGTTAGTGAGATCCCTAGAGATATTTCTACGGTATGTCTAGGGATGTCCCTAAGGTTAAGTATACGTATAGGTTATAGTACTAGAATTACGCTAACGATCATAGAATTAAACCAAAGATGTTAGATATTGAAGGTACTCCCCCTTTATTATGTTGTTTTCCCTAGCATGATTTTTTCCTCTCACACTATTCTTTTTGGGTTTTAGAGAATGGCTGGAAACAAGATGATTCACGATAATGGAGGATATGATGGACAATGGAATGATATTCTTCATAATGAAATGGGATTTGGAAGTCCAAACATAATTATTATGCCGAATCAGCAATCTCATAATATGATCAATAAAGTAAAATTTGGTAAGTTTCCTGACTCGGCTAATAAGAGAAAGATGGAGTTTCATGATGATCATAGAGGAAAGAAAGTTCAATTTCCCCTATGTAATTCATGTGGGAAGAGGCATCAAGGAGAATGTTTCAAAGGAACTGGAAGATGCTTTGGGTGTGGAAAAGAAGGACACAAAGCAAGTAAGTGCAAAGGAAAAGGTTCAGTTAACACCATGGATGAGGATAATGGTATTGCTACGACATCAAAAATGGTTAAGTGTTTTAAATGTGGAATGTATGGGAATTATGCAAACCAATGTCCTAAGGGAAAGACTCATGAAGAGAATCAGTATGGCCATATGGGTAGTATTTATGTCGATGATGATGAAGAGACTACAAATGATATGTGAGATGAAAGAATTGTTGAAGCTCGGTTAATGGTTTAAGAATGTAGTGGAATGATTACATGTTTATCATGTGTAATGTTGTATAAGTAATCTCATGGTACTATGGAATAAAGAGACATGTAAGGATTGTTACATTGTTGTCTGATTAATGTTACCAGTAACCATGAAAGGTTATTCAGATACTTTTGGAAAGTAGATGATAAGTGCATAATGAAAGGATAAGAAGATAATGAGATGTTTGATTGTATTCATGAGCTCATGATTGATATAAGGACTAAGTGATATCATGGTTTGAGTATGAATAATTTTGAGGATTTTGGTATGTGTAAAGTGTTAACTTTTAACTGCATTCATGTTTTCACTAAGGTTCAATGGGTATTCCGGAGAATACATTATTAAGGCCTTTGAATGTTTGGAATGTGACTAACAAGACATATCTTATGATATATGGGGATCAATGATGGTATTAAATCTCTGGTAATCGTTTTCACTATATTATGAGAGTGGACTGAAGTATTATTTATAAGCCTAAAGATTGTAATGGATTATGTTGGACATAAGTTAGGATAAAACGTTTTTCGATATTATTGATGAGATGTTATAGTAATATAGCTTTAGAAAAAGGACAACCTGCAGGACGGGCGACAGCCCATCGCGTCGGACAAGGCTGTAGGAATCGAACCCACAACCGAAGTGTGACTGGCCTTTATCGCCTACCACTGGCCTACATGAAGTCCCTGTTTAGTAGAAACTAGTTTTATTATATTAAGCAGTATGATATATGAAGTATAAGTCCATTTTAGGAACCATATATGATTAATCTCACTATAGATCGATTTATGCATATAATTTTTGCTAACCTTTTGTTTGAGACAGATGGAATGACCCGTCATTCTATCACATGATCTGCTAACACTTCACAAATAACAAATTCAACTTCATTTATTTAAGAGATGAAGTGGAAATTGTTCAAGGCACGAACAACAGTGAGATTGTACCAAAATAAAGTAAGTATTTATTCTAATTCAAATTTTCAACTTTAGGGGAAATGATCTTGAAAACCAAAAATGTTTTCCTAGTGATCTTATACCTGATGAATCAGATGGTACCTTATATCATCACAAATCTATGGATTTGTGATTACTGGCTTTTCCATAGCCATGTTCTCTACCACTCTCCATCAGAACATGATGGTTAGATTTCTCTTCCATATCCATATTTTCACCTATGTGGAAACCCAATGATTAGTTTATTTGGGTAACCATTACATTTCATACTTTTGTTTTTAAAGATTGGTTTTGATATTCCTTTTTACGATGTGGGTTTCTATTAAAGAAACTTTCGAATAGTAAACCATTTATAACCCCGACGAATTTCGAGGGCGAAATTCATTTTAAGGGGGGTAGAATGTAACAGCCCAAGATTTTATAAAAAATATTCTTTTTAATTTTATTAATGTCTTGTGTTGTACGCTACACCAAAAGGAGCTTGCACAACACGCATCCTTGACTTGCCTTGCATTACACGCAATCGCGACCTTCCTCGATAGCGTGTGTAATACGCAATACCGAGTTTCACTAAACAACGATATTCTATTAAAATATTATTAAAACTAGCCGTTATGAATAGTAATAACCACTTTTTAAAATTCTGTAAATCTTATATTTCAAAATGAACTTCATTTTTGGATTAGGAGTATCGAATTTAGCCTAAGGTGAAATTTTGGTACTTTTCGGACAACTTTCATATTCTGATGAATAGTGAAAATTATTAATTATAATTAAAAAACAACTTTTTTAATCGAAATAATTAATAGTGATAAATTATTAATTTGAGTGGTTTTAAAGTATATTTAGAATATATTTTTACAATTTAATTCAATGTTGGTCATTGGTTGTAATTTCACATTTAAACCAGACATAATCAAGTGTCAATCTTTTGATAGAAATTGTTTCTTAAAAACACGCTATTTGTCTTAACAACGGGATTTAATTATATAAATAATTAATTCAACTTCTATGTTCTGAATTTGGTAAAATAGACTTCATTTTTGAATTTGGAATATGAAATATAGCTTAGGATGAAATTTTGGCATTTTTCTGAAAACCTTCATTTTTTTGATGAATAGTGAAACTACTAAGTGGTAGTTAAAAAACTGAATTTTTCATAAAACTTAATTTTACCACTTCTGTGAATGGAATTTCAAAAATCCGACAGACACGGTTGATATCAGTAAGTAAAATGTGGTTCAATGAGATAAAAATAATTTTTTGGTGAATAGTAACTTTTTACTATTTTTACCGCGGTTAATAGTAAATAGGGTAACTAAGGGTAAATATGATATCAATATTACCCTAACACATGTCCTAATTCTATTGGACAAGTGTAATTCGACCAAAAACAAACTTAGGAATAACATATGACCATTTAGGCCCACTTGGATTAGATTAGGACATTTATTTTAATTTATTTAAAGAAGGGTTAAAATAGTTAAAATCAAAGTTTAATAAGTAAATCATTTTTAATATGGGGTTATACATAAGATAAATTCGACTATAAATATTCACTAGAAAGCTAAAAAGATTTCCTACATAATGGTATTTTATTTTTAATTTTTAGACATCAAATAATTTAATTAATTTATGACACAAAGATGATGCAGTAATTATCTTATTTATGAAATATTGACATAATTGATGTTATAAACACCAAAATAAATGTAATTTGAGAATTTTTATGAATTCCACTAATTTTCTAGGTTACTATGATATATTAATGTTGATTTAATCAACTTGTTTCGAACATGTAATTCTGTTATGACTTTCAAAAAAATCATATATCAAATACTATCAAAATTGACACAAAATAGTTTTTAAATCAAATATTATATTATTAATTGTTATTTTATTCCTAAAAATCTAAGGTTCGGCCAAATGACTTATATAAGGATATATATATAAATAATAAACAATTTGGGGTTCGTTTGGCATGTTATAGTAAGTGTATTAACCATATAGTGAAAGAAAACAAAAAGACACGGTAAAAGTTAAATTATTTAACTTAGAGTAAAATCTAATTGATAAGGTTTAAAATAAGATCCAAACATGTCTAAATTTGATTGGTTGATGAGATTACAACCCTATCGCATCTAAGCTTCGAATATGAGTCATTTTTGGAGGTTTTTAAGTGGGTTTATATTTATTATAAATTAATATTTTTAAGAATTCCTAAGGTGCCCCTCTCCTCCCCTATAAAAGGAAACCTCCTCCCCCTCCTCCTCACACCAATTTGAGCTCTCAAGCTCGGACAACCCCTGCCAAAATCTCTTCTCCACTTACCTAGAAACATCCTAGAGGTTCTGTTCTTCATCAAAGACCAATTTTAGTGCCCTAAGAGGAGGTCTCAAAGAGGCACTTCAAAGAAGAGGAGGTTCGGACACATACGAAGCAAATTGGACCTAAGGTAAGGGAAATATCACAATCTCATTTTTATCCGAGATTGTTTATTCGTAAGTATTTACTGGGGTGTATTTTATCATCCAAATCCATGTTTCATCAATATGTAATATTATTTCCATCCACTAACAATTTTTTTAAATCCATTTTTACCCTTCGGTGAGTTTTTAGTAATATGTATGAAAGGAATCATTTGTCATTTTTCGTACGAGGTACTTTTTGACTTTTCCGACAAAAGTACGAAGAATGTTTTTTTAACTTATACGGCATGAATGGATTTTTAAAACATTATTTCCAAGAAACTTCATTTACAAGTTTTCAAGTTTATTTTTAATCAACTTCTTTTATTTAAAAGTCGTATGACATGTTATGAAAGGAAAAATGTTTTTGAAGTAGAAAGGATATTTTCCTCAAGAATGGAGTTGAAGTATTTTATCAAAATTATTTTCCATCTAAGATAATAAAAGGGTTCTGTTTTTATCCCTATTATTACATGAATTTGATTATGTTGTGATGGAAATATTTTTATGAATTCCTTTATCTTATATGAATTGTTTTATGATGTCATGTTGTTTAAGAATCCCATTTTTATTACATGGGTTACGCTATGATGTATGGTTTATGATTATGTGGCACACATAAGAAAGGATTCATTATAAGATGGGTGGGACCTATATCTCCCTCCAATGCATTGGGTAATGATTTTATATCTCATGAGATAGACATGGCTGGAATGGTAGGTTATACCGGTTCAGTGAAACAGGACTGAAATGAGGGTTACTCGATTCAGAAAGGGACTTTGTCCACTAAGATAGTCTTGGCAATGAGTCATGACTAACAAGAAATGATTTTCCATGATTATGTGTGCATGCCACAAAGTTTCAAGTTTCATGTTATGATTATGGTGATCTCATTTTCACTTCTATGATTTGTTCCATGTTAAGATATTATGATCTCTTTTGCAGGTTATGATTTTCAAAAAGATATGATATGATTTTTATTTCTTTTGTATACCCTTACTGAGAATTTGAGCTCACCCTTTTATGTTTTCTTTTCCTCAGGAAATAAAGAAAGGTTTTAGGTAAAAAAAAAGGAAGATCTTTATGGGAGATATTGAAGATCTTTCACCACGATTAGAAGATTACGTTTCGAGTTTCCAAAGACACTAAACTATTACGATCCTTATGTGTGTGTTTTTGTTATGTACTAAGTATTCCGCAAATGTAATGTAAAGTCCATGTACGTCAGGCTTCGGGTCGCTACATTTATGGCATGGTTCCTTCATTGTCTTATTTATCTGAAAGGAGTTCTATGGGAACCTCTCCCAAAACCTCTTGACTTACAAGATTTATGTCACCACATTTAAGGGTTTCCTATATAACCTCATCATTTGAGATGAGAAGATATTTTTATTTGGGATTATTTATCAGGAGGAAGCACCATGTTATAAGTCCTCGTAACCTAGGCCTCATTCTAAAGAGTATTCACTAGACATAGATTCCTTAAACATTGGGAATCCCCCTCATGAGTAAGCCCCAATCTTAATTTCTTTTGATTTGGCCTTCCTTCTAATGAATATGCCCCAATCATAAGCCCCTATTAATTTGGGATTCCGTTTCAGGTGTAATCTCTGGGTTAAAACCCAAAATCTCAATAATTTACAAATACCTTTATGGACCCTACTCCTGGGATTCGTTCCTATGTCCTGGTCTTCCTCTACTTGGGCAGTCATACATACGTAATCCCCACATCATTTCTCTTGACTGTATCTTTCATGGCACCATCATCATGTTTATTTTTACCTCATATTTGTAACACCGAGCATGACTCACATGATCATAGAGTGTGAAAGTAATCATGACATCACTTTTTGGGCCATTAACCATGCATAAACCCCATATTTCTTTATCCGAACTACGTGGACATTGATCTCTGCCTTAAAAGTAGAGTAAATAGGAAGTCGTTATATAGTTCAATACTATCTTTCATTAATTCTATTTCATCCCATAAGACGTTAAACTATATCCTTCTTATCAAACTACATGGGCTCTGATTCCTTTTTATCAAGGATACATAGGTAGCCCATCTACGGGTACGATCCCAACTCTGAAATAATCGATGTCTTTCTGAATGACAATAAACTTCAAGTGCCCCACTGAGTGGTTTTAAAACTAGAATGGTAATCATAATGACCAAGAGATTCCAATATTATGTATTAAAGGATTCCATTGGCTAAGGATATCTAATACATACGGATGATTCTCCATCAATGAATAACCTCAAATACATATAAATGATTTTCTAAATCCCATAACATATCAATCATGGTTATGTAAATCTAAAGGAAAACTCATTTTCATTATTGGTAAATTAATAAGGTTTTGTGAAGATAACATAAATCTATAAGAGAGTCCCAGAGTAGGTAATAATTCCCCCTAAAAAGGTGTTATGAGCCTGACCTCCCATCCTCTCGACCAATTAAATTTATTAAGCCTTATAGGTCCACAACTAATGAGAACCTACCTTTGGAAAGTAGGTCCAAATGGATATAGAATCATTGGATGTTTTCGGTTCTATGAATAAACCCATTAGAAACCAATTGGAAAGATTGAACCTTAAATAAACAAGTTCATCCCCATTTCTAGAAGAAACAAAAATTGTGAAACCAACGTTAATCCTTAACCAAGTTAAATGATGTTTTACTTATTTGTTAGGCCCCTATTAAACTCAATATGAGGGCCAACAAAGCATTCAATAACATATGTTCTCATCCAAATGATGTAGTCTAGCCAAACCTATCTGGATTGTGTCTGCTATATTAAACATGCACTCCTTTCCAAGATCTCCCTACAACATAGAATGGCTTCCTTAATGCTCACACCTATGAATGCCTCAGCCGCTACTCTTGCTGGATCTTCGTCCACTCTGAGGACAACTTCACCTAATCGGCTTCTTCAACCCTGGGTATCAAATACATTGGTGAGGGAATACCGTCAACATGGTACCATCCTGTCTCTAGAGGCTGCTCGACAGGCCCCCCAAGTTAAAAACTCACCCTGGTTGTCCGGAAAATGACAACTAGTGGTTAAAAAGTAGGTGGTTCCAAACACCATTTCCAACCATTTCAGGTCGTTATCCATGGAACACAACAACTAGTCCCTCCCATATTACAGGGAGGTGAATGAATAGGTCACCCAAGGCCTTAGTTCAAGAAGACAGGAGTCCTTCCTGAGGACTCCCACCAATAATCACCACCAGACTTGTGGTGTGGATGTGCACCCTCAACATGATGAGGGTATCACCTCTAAGTGTTCGGCTCTATTTCTTCCTAAAAATGGGGATGACCTAGTTTAGTTTAAGTTTTAAACATTCCAATCAGTTTCTAATAGGTTTATTCTTTGAACCGGAAACATCCACTGATTCTATATCCATTTGGACCAACTTTCCAAAGGTAGGTGCTCATTAGTTGTGGACTTATGCGGCTTAAGAATTTTCATTGGTTGAGAGGATGGGAGGTTGGACACATCACACCTTTTGGGGGGGGGGGAATTATTGTCTACTCCAAGACTCTCTTTATATATTTTAGTTATGTTTGTGAATCCTTATTAAATTACCAAGTATGAAAATGAGTTCTCCTTAGATCTGACAATCAATGATTGATATGTATGAGAATTAAATAATCTTGTATATATATTTGAGGTTCTTCATCGATAGAGAATCATCCGTATGCATTGGATATTTTTGGTAAATGGTATCCTTCATTTCATTTTATATAATTCTCTTGGTCATTATGATGAACATACTAGTTTTAAATCCACTCAATGGGGCACTTGAAGTTTATTGTCATTTAGAAGGACATGGATTATTTCAGAGTTGGGATCATACCTTCTGATGGGATACCTACGTATCCTTTGTTTTGGAAAAGTAATAAGAACCCACATAGTTCAGGAATTAAGATACTATTTAACGTCATATGGGACGAATGAGAATTAATGGGTGATGGGATTGAACCTTGGAAATTCTTCCTACATACTCTACTTTTATGGTAGATATCATTGTCCACATAGTTCATTTAAGAATTGTGGGGCTTACGTATGATTAATAGCTCTAAGATATGTGTCGTGGTTACTTTTACACTCTATGCTCACGTGAGTCATTCTTGGTGTGAGAAACTAGAGGTATCAGTAAACCTGAAAATTTTTCCCATGAAAGATATGGACCGAAGGAATGATATGGGGCTTTTGTATGTGTGACTGCCCAAGTAGATGGATACTAGGATTTTATTCTGGAAAGAAACCTATGAACAATTTCTATAACGGTATTTGTGTTTTATGGAGATTTGGATACTCTAACTTAAGGCTTACTCCTGAGCAGGATGCCTAAATTTGGTGGGACTTATGACCGGGGCTTGTAATTGAGAAGAAGACCCAAAATTAAAGGGACTTAAAACTTGGGTCTTACCCCTGAGAAGGAGGCCCATAGTTAAAGGGGGTTTTGGGCTTACTCCTAAGGAGGATGCCCAGATTAAAGGGGAACTTTAACTTATGGTTGGGGCTTACTCCTAAGAAGGATGCCCAAGTCAAAAGAAATTAAGACTAGTTAAGAGAAATTATAACTAGGGATTATTCCTAAGGAGGCCTAGGTTAAGGGACTTATGACTAGAGATTACTCTTAAGGAGGATGCCCATGTAAAAGGAATTTGGAATTTGGGGCTTACTCCTAAAATGGAGGCCTAGGTAAAAGGACTTTTCATCTTTATAGGATCAGGTTAGATGGAGGAAATCTCTAACATTAGTGAAATAAAGATATGTAAATAACTAGGTTTTGAGAAATGTTCCCCAAAATTCCTTTCAGATAAGGAAGAAAACAAAGGAAACATGCCAAAAGTGGCTTTGAAGAGGGTTTTGAAGGCTAAATCTTGAAGAGGAGAGTTGGATTTGAAGAAAAGAGTTGAATAGGTAGGAGAGGCACCCAAAAAGAGTCAAGCGCGCAAGTATTGTTTGGCGTGAAAGTCCTGGTCGCACAAGTATACTTGCGCGACACATGTATACATGCGCTATGGTCAACCCATAGGGTAATACATGGGTGAGGCTTGGTTCAAGCCCTTAGTATTATCCCTGAAGGCTTCCAAAATGGTGGAGCGTAAGTTCTGTTGATGGGATAAGGCGGCGCACAAGTGTTACCATATTCCCTTAAGGGTTAGACCCTTAGGCGCACAAGTGTTGATGAATTCCAACACTTAGGACTTGTTTCCCGTCTTGAGATATTCCATTCTAGGTAAGAAATTACCTTAGAAGTGTCTGGAAGACTTCCAGCAGAGACTAGGGCGCCAAGATATTAAATCTGACTTTTGGAATTTTCCATTCTCGAAATAGGGGGGCCCACAAGGGATATTTATAGGCTACTGAAGACCTTGAGTGAAAATCAAATAGGGCGCGCAAGTCACATACGTGCCCAATATGTGGCACGCAAGTATACTTGCGCAACCATGATGAAACATGCACGAACCTTGCTTAAAAGTATCCTTGTTCATGCCTTTTCCATTTTTTGATGTTTCTTCAAAGGATGAATCTATTTATGCTAAGGTATTCCCCTTTTTCAGTCATTAGACTCTGTGATGAAAAGGTGCGTCAACAAAAGTCCCCCCTCATAGTTGGATCCGAAAGGAAGGAGGATTTGACTCTGAGTAAAAAGGATAAAATCAATGAAATTGCAGCGCACATGTTTCTAGCGCGCAAGTAGAGGCGTGCATGTGAGAGTCGTGCAGGCATCAACGCGCAGGGGTGCGACCTGGCCTATTAATATGCACCCCATTCTCGGGCTAAGCACCTGGAATTGAATTCTTCTGAGTTCTCTTCGTAGAAGTTCCTCTCATCTCTCAAGTGACTTGTTTTCCACGGTTTCATTACTACTGTTCATGTCGCGCTTCTGTAGAGGTATTTGGACTTGTGTGGTAATACCTGCACGCCAAAACTTGTGTGACACAATTACACTTGCGCGCCAACATTGGACTTGTGCGCCTTAATGCCTTAGCCATTTTTTCACTTTCCATTACAAATTTTATGAAAAATCAACTTAATTAAGAGTTAATTGTTCGACCTTTGTGCAGATTAAATGGCTCCTAAAAGAATTGAAATGGCTGATGAACTAGCAACAAGCGAATTGATGATATGATGAACATTTTTGGCCATGAATATTATGATATCTATGACAAAACTCTCCCAGATTTGGCCAAGTACCTGAAGAAGTATCATCTAAATTTCCCACAGAGTATCTACCTGCCTCTATATATCCATGGTCATCTGCAAGAATTCAACATTCCAGAGACAAAGCTTAACTTCTCCATTCTTGGTTTCAGACTTACAGAAATTTTTATTCAGCAAATGTCTCAATGGTAAAATCATTTGTAAATACTAGAACAGTGGAGATGGCCTATATAATGCATCATAGCCCTTGTGCCCCATATCTGAAACCTCACAAGCTTGACCTGCAACCACATTTTTATCCATCAATCTTCCAAAATTTTTAGATGGATCAATCCAAAGGCTGGAAGAAAAATTGGGAATTCCGTCCAAGAGGAGGTTTGAAGCCAACTTGGACGTAGGAATATTGGGTGCAACAAACCTAGGCCAAATTTGTCGACGATTTGAAAGGAGTTGAAAAATATAAAGCCGTCTGGGCTGGGTAGACATATGTCTATAGGAATGATGACTTTGTGTTGGATCTAACCAGCCACTAGAGCCCAGAAACAAGTTCTTTCCATCTAACTCATGGAGAAGTGAGCATCAGTTTTTGGGATGTCTACAAGACCTCAGGGGCTAAAATTTTAGGCAATATGTATGATGAATTCATCCCTCCCAAGGTGACTAGGAATGATTTAGAGAAGACTCCGTATTTGGATCAAGAATTATTAAAAATATTTTACAAACTCAAGAATTCCAAGACCTCCAAAAATCATTCTAGAAAGGATATTAATCCAGAGGAGTGGATGGATATGTTTCTTACTAGGAAGGAGGTGAAGGGGCACACATGTACTCGTCCTGGTACCTGCCCCAGAATAGAGAAGAGGGGTGTTGTTGGCACATTCTAGCTGACCTTGGAAGCAGGAGAATTTGAGAAGTGGGGGTAAGAAGTGAATAAGTTAATACAAAAAAAACCCATCTAGCGGGCCTCTTAGCCTTAAGGCTTAGTGTTTATCTTCTTCCAGTCATGGAATCAAAGTGAGGCGTCAGGCCAGGGACCTTCATTGTGGCAGGCATGTTGGTTGAGAGAAAAATGGTTGGGCTGGCCACCCCTATTTTGGAAAAGATTCATAGGAACTTACTCCACGACATTATGTGTAAGTCTCCTTTGGGAATAGTGGAAACATTAAAAGTTTTTTGGGGATGAATAGCCACTCATTTCAAGAAATATGTTGTACAGAATAGAGTACAGGTTCCTGGAGGTTCATTCAGACCATCATTGTAGGAATTATCTGGAATTTATCCTCTAGCCCTCAACATCTATGATATGATGATGATGCTGAGAATGTTCAAGGAATTCAATTTCATTCCTTATTGAAACCTTCCAACCGGGCGGTTTTTTGGTGATGGAACAACCAGCCTGGAACTAAGTTCATACATGCTGGCTTGCAAAGATGGTGTACTGGCCACCAGGATTGATGGAGAGATTATATGTGAGGCTTGTGCTCCATACAGATTTGCATGCCAATTCAAGTGTCTACAGCTGAATGTTGTATCCCCTCCTGTGTTGGTTAGGTCAGAGCAGTTTTCAATGGTTGCCCGACAACTATGGTTTCTGAAATCTATTAAGAAGACCAGGGAAGTGTTTGATCTACCAATTGCTAAAGTGGAGAATAACCTAACTACATGGTATGCTGAGAACTTGATAGCATCATACCCTAAAGGGGTACTGAATCAGCTGGTTCATTAGGTGGGGAAAAAGAAATGAAATGTAGAGAAAGAAACCCTTCATCTGGAAGGTGACTCTTCCCCACCTAAACCTGATTCACCAAGTTCCTCACCTAGGGATAACTCACCCAATTCCCAATATGGGGAATATGAGGCACAACATGCAGCAAAGCGGCCTCATTCCAGATATAATCCTCCTGTCAGAATCATGATACCCACTCCATCGACTCCTAGTGAGTTACTTCATTGAGGCAATTTAATCACCATTACTTTATAGAGAAACAAGTTTCATTTCCTTATTCTCTATCTGTGATTGCAGGAGGTGGGACGAAGCGGAAGTCTATGATTGTAGGACCCTCCTCGACGCCTTATGGACCACATGTTGAATATCTATGACCAAAGGATGTCCAGACCTGGTGGAGTTTATATTGAGATGCTGAAACTGCCTGGCTGGATCTGTGTGAGGGGCTACATATCCCTGCAGTAGAGAATCTTCGGGCTTCTACAGATATAGGTTACAAGGATAACCCCGATGAAGTGCGGTCTTACATCAGAGAGCTGGAGATTCTCATATATTCCACTGATGATTCCATTCATGTCACCAATCTATTGAAGGAAATGATAGATTGTGGTTCCACTGAGGGAACTGGTGCTTCTGTAGAGGAGGAGTGGCATGATTCTGTGGCTCCTGAAGATGTAAGCCTCTTTACTTATTTTATATGCAACTAGATTACAGTTAAAGCTTTGTTACTCAAGGAAATTACTTTCTTAATTCTATATCTTGCAAAGAAAGGAACTACTGAGGTTCCTTCAGCACAGTATAGCATTGGTGGTACTGCCATTAGGGCTAATGAAACTCCTCACGAGATGTGTTAAGTATCTCTAGGACAAAAATACATTGATGAGGAGTTAGATATAGCTCTTCCTCCTCCGATTCCTAAATTTGGAGATGATGATTTCAACACTCCTAAAAGGCCAAAAAAGCAAAGTCATCGAAGGAAGAAGTCCATGGCTAAATGCATCATTAGTAGTGGTATGTACTTCAGATAGTCATGAGTATTAACCCATGAAAATATTGCTCATGCTTCTTGGGATTGTAGGGGATTCATCAATTTCCCCTTTGATAAATAGGGATCAACCTCCTTTGAGGATGACGGAGGGTGCTGGTGAACAATCACAAGTTCATGCTGACTTGGATTCTCGTAAAGGAGAACCAGCGGTTGTTCCCAGTTCCACTCCTGCTACTGCTGCAAGGAGAGAAGAGCCTGCTTCTGGTAAATTAACAATGATTCATAAGATGTTTAATTAAAACATCAACTGACTTCCATTATGTGATACTTTAGGTTTAACCCATGCACCATAGCATTTTCTGGCCACTATAACTGATGCCGTAATTTTATCAGAAGAAGTTGTCTGGTGTTAGAGGCTGCAAGATGAAGGCCGCCAAGAAGACACATCATATGCACCCACTGGTGAGACTAACCAGTAATCTGAGATATCATTGGATGAAATGATGAAACTTGGGACATGTTTTGAAGACATTTTAGATCATTTTAAATTACCATGTAATTTAGAACATTTTGGACATGATTTTTATCCTTCGCCCTGTTAAAATAACTTCTTATTACATCTCTAACCATGATTGGTTAAAAATGTGCAGTTCTTTCTGAGCATGATAATGAATTACCAATGCATGAAGGGGGTATGGATGAACCTACTATTTCAGAGACACTAGCTCAAGTAGAGATGAACCTAGTAGAGCTTCCTAAAACTTGTCTTGAAAATCCTATTGAAGCTAGTAATGATGAGGAGGAGCCTTCTTTTGCTGTTGATCTACTGTTGCGTAAGAGATAACAATATTGGTAGCTGTACTTGACAACTTAATAAAAAATTTTCATTCTTTGAAACTAACCAAAAACATTCAATTGACTATGCAGGGCTGTCAATTTCAGTGGCTAGATCTGGAGGTGAAGTCTCAGCCTCCGTCCCAACGGGAATAGAAAGTGTAATAATAAGTTTCAGGGGTAAGGAGCAGAACATGGCCCTTCTCTAAGGGCATTAATCCCAGATTATATTACCTCCTTTGACAGTGATGTTGATTCAGACCCGGAAGTACAAAAGGCGCTCCCGTTTCCATGACGCAAGGCATGGTAGAACATATGGATGATCATATCTAAAGTGCCTCTCGAGAAGCTATCTTCAATAATCCCGCGACTGTCATCCCTGTTTGTCATGTTGGTACTTGGCAGTTTTGGATATCAAGAGATCCATGATGCGGTGATACAAGTCATCTTAAGAAGGGAGGAGGAGCATAGGTACTGTCAAGACCTGACCAGAGTAAGGCTATCAACCAATATCAGTGAATTTTAGGTTGCAGTGTCCCGAGCTGAGGCTGATCATGCTGCCATGTTGAAGGAGCTCAAGCATAAGATCAAGGAGAATGTTTTCCAGCAGATGCACCTCCAGCAACAATTAGATGTTGTTACTGGGGAACATGACCAGCTTGACAATTCACTAGAAGGAGTTCAAACGAATGGTATGAAAGCCATTGCAGATGCCAAGAAATCACTCCATTAAACGGAAAAGAGTGAAGTTGGTCGAGTGTATAAGCTTCAAGTGGATTCTTACGAAGCTCGGGATGCCATAAATCAAATAAAGAGTTTGGTTGATAGCCTATTATAATTCTTGGAAAAGAGAAGATAATCCAATCTGTGGTTGTCCTTCTAACTCTTGTGCATCAATGAAAAACACTTTCATCTTAAATCATTTATTCTTGCATTCTTTTCCTTCCTGCATAAAATCATTACTTAATCCAATGGGCCTAGTAAGCATTGTTTGATTTTTGCTAGGATTATAAAAATAAGCCTACAAACTTTGAATCTTTGTATTTCTCAATATTACCTAAATCAGAAAAAATGTATGTTTAGTGAGTTGGGACTTGACTTTTGTTCAAATTTACCTTGTCTTTTGTGGGCAGTTTAATGTCATGCACGTTGGACATAAAAAAGGCTAATGTTTATGGTCGAATAGATTTGACCAAATGGTGAATGGATTAAAATTGACTCAATTCCTTGATAATTTATCTGAAAACATATCACCATACTCAATTATGGGGAAAACATGTAAACTATGACTTAAGAAATTTTGAATCTGAGGAATGATGTGAAAATAGGGCTAAGAGGCATTAGCATTAGAAGAAGTATTTCCCAAGAATGAAGTTACCACTATTTAACAAATCCTTTAGGGGGTTGAATTATGGAGGGAAACCTAAGGGAATTGGATGCATAGTCAAATAATAGATCCTTTTGGCTAACAAGTCTGTTATGTAGACTATTTATACAAGGCCGCATAAGGGCACGTGCTGCATAGTCAGTTCAAAGGAACTTATAGAAATTTTACTTTTCTATTGCTAAAAATCCTGTGTATGTTTATGGAGATTCAAAGTTTACAAAGCACATAGTTTTCTTTATGGAGAGAGGTACTTGAATATGGAGAGGATATTTTCAGTCAAGATTGTCTAAGAGTTGGATTGATGTTACTCCTGTGAAGGTCTGACCCAAACTTAGGGAAGAGAAATATAAACCATAGACTTGAATACTTTCAGATCAAGAAAAAGAGTATGGGAAAAATATGTTAAGGATGACTATTTTTGTGGATCCCTACATATTGTCATTAAGATAAATAAGGAAAAAAGTGGGTTTCCTCCCAATAATAAAGTTACCACTATTTTTAAAACCTATTAGGGGTTGAATTATGTAGGGCCACCTAAGGGAATTAGTTGCGTAGTCAAATAATAGCATCTTTTGGCTGACATGTCTGTTATGTAGACTGTTTATGCATAGCTGCCTAAGGGCACATGCAGCATAGTCAGGAAAAAGAACTATCGGATATCAGACATTTTGTGACCAAAAGTCATGAAAAGGGTATGGAGATCTGAAAGTATTTAAGGTTAGGATTATGACACATGAAAATGAGTATTGTTCAATGAATGAAGGAGATAGATAGACTAATTATAACCATAATCATATTGTGGGTGTGTCCTAAATTGAGGTGATGAACATCACTATGTATCCCATAAGGATGGGAATGAATCCATACGTAGTTCTTGAAATATAGTTTAACGTCATGTGGGATGAGAGTGTAGGAGATCTTAGTTTAGGGTCATAGAGCACGGACCATAATAAGGAATACACAATGTGTGTTTTATAAACCTTATGTGAATGAAGACTAGGGTTTTCATACCACATTCATGTTATCACAGTGGGAATTTCAACTATGCGACTGAATGAGGAATTTGGGGTTAGGCCCAAATACTTGGTGCTAGATTTGGGGGATTCTCGAACGTTCCTACGTATCCCATAAATATGGGAATCAAGCCTCACGTAGTTCTAGAAATACCCACTGTACATATTTGGTTCGTACAAGTGAAGGGTGAAAGGGGACTTTATTGCAATGATGGTTTGTCCCGAGATTAAATGTTTGGGAATTTCCATGTATGCATGTAGCCTTTGGAATATAACATGATTGGAGATCAATGTAAATAATTATTCTCTCTCAGGAGAGGGTGTCAAAGAATGTTGTATTTTATTTTCATACAGGACAAAAAGTTCAAATAGTTTAACGTCATATAGCACGGATGATGGTGAACCAATGTAAAAAAATATTGGTTATGGGGGCGGCTTCACGAATCAACATCTTATGAGACAGAGGTGAACCGACCTGAAGAGACTAGTTTTCGGCTTGAACCTCAGTAGGTTGGATACGTACCATGCCTAGAAGGCAAGGATCAAAGTCTGCGTAGGTCGATTAAATAATGAATTGGTAATAAAGTTGTTCATGAGGACAACGACATAAAAATGGTGTTGGGACTTACACATGGTTAGTGTCCCATAGAGGGTGTTATGGTTGAAGTTTACTCTAAGCTCACTTGAATCATACTCGGTGTGAGAAACAAGAGGTAGCAACAACCCTATCAATACCCAGTTTAACATCATGTTGGATGAAGAGGGGACTATGTAATTAAATGTCATACATTAAGGAAAAAGAGATCATTTATAGTTTAACATCATATAGCACAGTCACGTGTTGTACAGTTTAGAATACTGTAGCTAGGACGTAAGGCCATGCAGTTTAATGTCTTATAGTGAGGAAAATTGGGACACCGTTTAACATCATTTTGGACAATTTAGGTACATTTTCATAGTACAAAATCATGTGGGACTAAGAGGTGCACAGTTTAACGTCATATATCTAGGATGATGGTTACGTAGTTCAATGTCTTGCTGGACATAAGTGGGACAATACAGTTTAACATCATGTTGGATGTATGAGTGCTGTACAGTTTAACGTCATGTAGCTAGGATGTGAGGAAAATACAGTTTAATGTCATGTTGGACAAAAGGGGGACTGTCTAGTTTAATGTCATGCAGTAAGGACAAAAGAGACACAGTTTAATTTCATGTTGGATGTATTATATACTTTTCTAAAGTTTAACGTCATGTTGGACAAAAGGGTTTTATACATTTTAGCTTCATGTAACTAGGACCTATTTTGAAATTTAACGTCTTGCTGGACGTATGTATTTTTGTTACAAAAAATACTTTTTCAAGAATCTTGCATTGGTTGGAGTCGTGATGAGTTCTCCATCATTTGAGATTAAATAATAAGCTTTGTTGGAGTAGACCTTATGTATTGAGTAAGGTCCTTCCCACTTTGGTTCAATCATGTGAGGTTTCATTCCTGATATCTTTGGAGTTATGAGAACCAATACCAATTCTCCCTGATTGAATGAATGATGATGACATTTTTTGTTTAAATCTTGTTCTATTCAATTTTGATAGACTTCCAAGTGGTGCATGGTGCACAATATTTTCTCATCTAATCATTCCAACTCATCCAATCACTTTTCAGATTGTTCATCTGTAGATGAATGACATAAAATTGCTACTCTGAGTGAGGGTAATTGAACCTCAACAGGAAATACTGCATCCATTCCATATACTAATGAATATGGAGTTGACCACATTGTAGTGCGGGTGGTGGTCCGATAAGCCCATAATGCTTGAAAAAGTTTATCAGGCCATAACTTCTTATCTTTATCCACCATCTTTTGTAGTATGTTTGAAAGAGTCTCGTTGAAGGCTTCTATTTGGCCATAGACCGCTGCATGATATGAAGATTAATGGTTGGATTTAATGTTGTACTCTTTATACAACTTCCTTACCTCAGATGAAAAAAATTTGGTTCCATTGTCCATCAATATGGTATGAGGGACACCAAATCTTATAATGATGATAGTCTTGATGAAGCTAATAATGCTTTTAGAACTAACTTCTTTGAGAGGTATTGCCTCTACCCATTTGGAAAATAAGTCAGTAGCAGTATGAATATACTTAAACTGCTTGGATGTAGCCGAAGGATAAGGTCCAAATACATCCATTTCCCATGTGGAAAATGGCCATGAGTATTTAGCTATATGAAGAAACTTTGGGGGTTGATGAAAGAAGTTGGAATGTACATGGAAAGAATGACACATCTTAGTGAAATCAACACAATATTGTATCATCGAATGGAAAAAGTATCCAAGCCTTCAAGCTTGATTAGATAGTCTATGTCCAGATTGGTGGGCACCACAGACTCCTGCATGTACTTCTTTCATTACAACCATTGTCTCTTCGCCATCAATGAATTTGAAGAGAACTCCATCAAAACCACTTTTGTAGAGAATTCTTTCTAAGTGATCTGGGCTATCATAAAGAGTAAAATTGACCACATGTCCCCAGACTTGTTCTTTCCCGGCTCTATCAAGTGGAAGTGTTACATTTTGAAGGTATTCGCTGATAGGTGTCATCCATCCTGTTGTTTGACTAGATGGTTCAGGAATGGGACTAATTTCATTGATTTACTCTATTCTGAAATGAAAATAAGGTGAAATTGTACGATGGTGGTCAATACTGATGATTGTCTCATCCTGATTTGGATTTTCCAGAGCTGTGGCTATATTAGCCAGTACATCAGCTTTGGAATTTTGTGATCGCGGGACATAAGAAAATGTCAGATCTGAAGGAAATTTTGCCACTAACTCTCTGACATAATCTTATAAAGGGATTGACTCTTATTTTCTGATGGCATAATCCCCATTAACTTTTTTTATTACCATATATGAATCACCTTTCACTTTTATGTTATTCACTTATGCCTGAAGCGCTAAATCTAATCCAGTGATGAGAGCTTGATATTCTGCTTCATTATTTGGCCACCATCCCGCAATAAGAATGAATATGGTAGCACTGAATTTTCTAGAGAAATGAACACAATTCCTAACCCAACTTTGTTGAATTTGGGTGCTTCTAATTTCTTCCCAGTTGGACTTCTAGAAGTACCATCAATGTACATTTCCCATGTTTGAAGATTATCTTGAATAGAGAAGACTTCCTCACCAGGAAGTTCAGTATCTAAAGATGTGTCTTCTACTGAAGGATGTTCAGCAAGGAAATCATCCAGAGCTTGTACCTTTATTGCTTTTTGAGACACATACTGGATATCAAATTGCAGCAAAATAACCTCCCACCTTGCCATAGGTCCTGTAAGAATTGGACGGCTAAGGATGAATTTGAGTGGGTTATTGCGAGATACCAATTGGACCTCATGATGTTGCAGATAGTGTCTCAATTTCTAAACTGCAAAGATTAATGCTAGGAAGCACTTTTCAATACTTGAATACCGGGTTTTTTCTTTAAGCATAGTCCGACTGAGATAGTAATGGTTGTTTTCATTCCCAGCATCATTCTTTTAGGAAAAGAAAGCTTCCAATGATCGCTCTAAATCTGTCACTTAATGAATAAGTGGCCTTCCTTCAATAGGTGGCATTAATACCGGTGGACTCAAGAGATATTTCTTGAGGATTTTGAATGCCTCTTCACATTCTTTAATACACTGGTAAATGACTCCCTTATTCATTAATTTGGTGAAGGGTAAACATTTTCCTACCAAATTGGAGATGAAACGACGAATATAGGCCACGTGTCCTTGAAATCCTCTAAAATCTTTCAAATTTCAATGAGGTGACATAAAAAAGATTGAATTTTTCTTCTTTGCATCAACTTCGATACCAATATGGCCTACAACAATGCCATGAATGTTTCTTGAGGTTACCCCCGAAGGATATTTCAATGGATTCATCTTCAAATTGTGTTGTCTAAGTTTGTAGAATATGACTTCTAAATCAGCCAAGTGATTGGAAATTTTTTTTGGAATTATCCACCAAATCGTCCATATAACATTGAATAAATTTCCTTGAAAAGGATTTGAAGATACGGTGCATGGAACACTGATATGTTGCGCCTGCATTCTTCAATCCAATGAGCATTACCTGATAGAAAAACACACCCTGAGGGGCTCTGAAAGCTGTTGGTTCATTATCATCTGGAGACATTCAGATTTGATTATACCTAGAATATCCATCCATAAAGGAAAGTGCTTCATATCTATCTATTACATCAATTAAGAGTTCTGTGATCGGAACTAGAGAATCATCCATTGGACAATTCCAATTAAGATCTCTGAAATCAATGCAAACTCTAATTTGTCCATTATTCTTTTTCACAGGGAAAATATTTTCCAACCATTTGGGATATTGAACTTCTATGATGAAGTTATCTTTTATTATCTTATCCACTTCAGCTTCAAAATTTTAAGCATAAGTTGGGTGTGTTCTTTTTGCAGCTCTCTTGAATCCTCGATGTTCTTCTGGAAAACCCAAACTATAAGTAGCAACATTATGATCAAGCCCTGGATTTTCGGTATAATTCAATGCAAATATATCTCGATTTTGATTTAAAAATGAAATATACATTTCCTGGTCTTCAAGATTCATGACCAAACTAATTAATGTGGGATGTGGATCTTCATTTGTACCCAGATATATTTCTCCGAGTTCATCCACAGGGGTAGAGATACCCTCTTCAAAAGCTGGAGGAACACACCTAAGAACTTCCTCTTCTTCTTCAGCATGTGTTATCTCTTCTACTTCTACTTGTATAGTAAATGATAAAGCATAATTTCCATGATCAGGAGAGATGTTAAAATTTTAACATATTGAGGAAGAAGCTTCCATTTCTGACCCTATTGATGATGAAGGGTATTCCTTGGGTAATAAAGAAGAGATTATGGATTCAGAGTTGACATCATCATTTATCGCTGGCATTGCTATAACTTCTTCTGGCCTAGTTAGCGAAGTATAGAATTGCTGAATTTCAGTGGATGAAATGAAGACATCTCCATTTGAGCTTTCATCATTGCTTGGTGAATCACTAATTTCTCCCATGTTGTCTGGCTTGATTTCCATAATTGACATTATGGAAGTTTCCATAAGAGTATTTGGATTTGGGTCTATCCTGTCAATTTGACTAATATGTGTAGGGTCCTGAAAAATCCACTAATGAAGATAATAATCCCCTCCCTTCGAGAGAGTATTTTTACCCAATTCCCTTCAACGAATTGGGCAGAGGAAGGAGGCCAATACCCAATATTGGAAAAGGACCAATTGGTCTACGAACCAGCCCGAATATTATGCCGCCGTTTTAGTGAACCATTCCCCTCTGCGGAACAGCCTCATTCGTGAGATGGTGGTGGAGATCCTCTGTGGGCACGAAATAGAATAGGCGCTGAACCGACCCACCATCCCGAACCGCCCCAAACACGAACCGCTTCAACCGGACCAAGTTGCATCCGCTTTAATTCGTAGAATGGATTTGGAACCCTCTGCGGCCGCGAATCACTCTATGAGCTCATTTTGTTCGCGGGGGAGATCGTTTGTTTTGCAGGGGAGATGCACTCAATGCCCCCCGTGAGTTGTGAATTGACCGTGTCATCCATGAATCAGGTTTTTGGTCTTAGGTCTCTGCAAAAGTTGCAGCATGACCGTAGATATATCCTTTTTCCGAGTATATAAAAGGAGGTCGAGGGGAAGAGAAGAAGGGGATTCTAGGAAACATAGAGGAGATCAATCCAAATTCGGGTGGAGGGATTTCTAAGGAAGACTTAGGATTTCGGAAGTTCCAGTTCACGAACCAGAGCAAGTATGAACCTGGTAATGAACTAATAAGGAACCAAAAATGCATAATAACTTGGTGAACCACGAACCAAAAATAACAAATAAAAGAAAACCACGAAACATGGTCCCTCCGAAGATGCACTCCCCATGGACCAGGGGATTTATGCCCCTTTTCTAATCTGTTGCACTGCGTAGCACCCTCCTATGCGGGCATAACCCCGACCGATGAACCTCAGGTTGGTGCCTCCCTTGGCTGGCGCAGCCTGCATGGAACCCTCAGCGGACCACCCTGGTTTGTAGACTGAACCTGAAGTCGTGAACCACCCTGGTTCACAGGATGCTCACCGTTCCGTGAACCACCCTGGTTCGCGGGATGCCCCTCAGTCCACAGACCACCCTGGTTCACAGATGTCCTTTCCAGCCTTGTATCACCATCCTGCGTGAAGGGATCCACCACCCGTACACCGGTGTGACCCGCTGAATCCTTATGAGTTCCAGTTCCCCGAGCCAGATAAAATCCTCCCAATCCAACCAGATCCTTCGTGATTCCCTCACTGTCCTACTCAACGGCCCCGAGCCGAGGCGTCCACCAGAGCCACTAGACCCATGAGATGTAACCCTCAGGCACATAGTGCGCCATTTTGAGTTCACATACCCATGGTATGAAGCGGTGAAGGGGTTTCTCCGACCCTTGAGTGGATTTCTGAAGCATTCCTGGGTTCACATTCCCATGATAATGCAGAGTTTGAGCTCGGGATCCCCCTTTATTCCCCTCCACTTATTGGGGATGGAGCACTTCTCCCCACTTTAGGGGGTAGTAAAATAACCATCCGAAGGAATCCCCATGCACGTCAGTACTTCACTCGGGAATAAGGGAGGTGTCGGGCACAGGAGTACCTCTTTCCCTCTCCCACTGCGTTTTGTCGCCATGGGCATCCATCTCGGAGTAAGCCCCAACCTTATGGGTTGTCCTATGCATAAGTCCCACTCCACTTCTCACGGACGCAATATTCGCGACATGATTGTCTGGTCCCTGCTACCTCTTGTTTCTCACACCGAGCATGACTCACGTGGTCTTAGTGTAAGCATCGACCATTAAATTCACAACATGGTCCTCCTCGGAGTGTAAGCCCTAATACACACCATGGGCATCCTTAGAGTGTAACCCCAATCCAAACCATGGGCCTCCTCAGAGTGTAAGCCCCAAGTCTATACGAACTTCGAGTAATTTGATCCATGTTAAGGCATGGTACGTAGGAATCCTCCCCGAGGTTCAAGCCCGATCACCATCGGACCCCCCAAGTCAACTTTCACATCGGTTCTCCGACACGCCGATTCGAACTACATGGACATTGATCCCCATCTCCTAGGCATGGTACATAGGAAGCATCCCTGAGGTTCAAGCCCAACAATTGGTCGATCCGACTATCTTCTCATCGGTTCACCGAGCTGATCCTAGCACCGTCTCAAGGAGTCCATATTCTTTAGATTCATTAATCAAATAAGGGATGGTAAACCTCTAACCTAAATGATTTTGAACCCCTGCGTCCAGCTGACCATTTCCAACCAAAAGTAATCTATGGATACTATGCTTGGGTATAAACCAAAGATTCACAAACATATGAATACATCTTAAATCTATAAGAGATGCCCAAAATAGGAAATAATTCCCCCCAAAAGGGTGCGATGAGCCCGACATCCCATCCTTTCGACCAATGTGGGTTCTAATGTGTCGCTGGACAAATCACCCGGCAAATGTCTGCCTTTGGAAAGCAGGTCCACGCATCGTCGGATATAGAAACGTTGGGTGTTTCGAGACAGACCTGAAACAAAAATGGTGAACCCGATGTGAATATTTAACCAAGAATGATAGATTTAACCCAATCCCATTGTGTTCCCCCTTACACTCACATGGATGGCGAAGCAAGGTGATGAATTACGCATGGGATCATGAGATGTTTCTTTGATGGGTTTTCTGTTTTTATTGGATAAAATATTTTACAGGTACCATAGAGAACTCCCTTAGATCCAATGGAGTCCCGAAAGAACTCACAAGTGTGTGCTTCCAATAATGCAATGACATGACATCCTCACCAATGGAGGACCCCATCGCCTACCCAGCGTCTTCAACGCTGGGTCTCAGACGTGATGATCTGAGAGTACCACGTGAACGGTACTCTCCCAACGGTGGAGGCGGCCATGCATGCCCTCCAGTCCGCCAGGACACGCCGGTCGCCTACCCAGCAGCGGCCGCAAAGGCAGATCTAGACATCCCCTATTGCTGTCTCCAACCATTTCTGGAGTCTATCCCTGTAATGGGACAACATGTACCTCCCTTATCTTAGGGAGGTGGATGGGGTCGACGCTGAGGACCTCATCCCCACTGAACAGAGGTTCTGCTCCAAGGCCCCCACAGAAAGACGACGTCGTGGTCATGCTGTGACTCAACATCCTCACGCTCAGGAGGATGTAACCCTAAGGATCCAGGCCCACGATCCCCGAGCATCGGCCCCTCGGACCGCCCGACCAGGGCGGAAAACATACAACCAGGGACCGGTCATCACCCTTTTCCCTGAGGGGGAGCTCCACTTCCCAGTCACAGAGACACATCACGAACAGGAACATACACCTATTCGCTCATCCCAAGCCCGCTATCCAGATCTGGAGGCATCATAAAAGTAGGCTCACATCCCCTCCGAGCTCCGTCAAGCCCGTCGCTCATGCAGGACGACACTTACTGGGCAGGCACCTCTCCCTGCCCAGGGCCGTGAATCCCACCAACCCAACGTGGTGGCGACCCAACGTCTGCAGGGCCAGATCCTAGTAGATCCCCATGACGCCTACCATCCCAGAATGGTGGCAATCAACAAAGCCTGCCACCCAAATGTGGCAGCAACTCATAGGAGGGCACTTCTCCCCACAAACAAAGTACACCGACTCGATGCGGTGGGAAACCAATATATGCAAGGCCATCTCCCTACGGATGCAAGTAATGTCCACCATCCCAATGTGGCGGCAAACGAAGAGATAAACTGGTGTATCCCGGTATAGGGGCAGATTCATTCACCTGCCCGACATAGAAGAATTGTCAGTACCCACAGACCACTGGAGGACCGGAGCAGGATATTCCAACTCTCATACTGGAATGGGACTTCATACCCATTCCAGCCAAATATGACTCTCTACATATCCTGGAAATTATGGAGGAGCACGTATCGATCCTAGATCATATCTTGCAGACTTTCCAGAATGTAATTGCATCAGCGGCAACAACAAGGATTCGGGCATGTGAGCCCATCTCCCCAAATGAGGCGACTCATCTAAGAGATGAGATTGCTTCCTCAGAGTAGATCTGTGTCCTTGATCCCACCCAGGAGGGTCGCTGACTATATTCAATGATGTAAGGGCATCCATATCAAGCAGCTTCACTCATTCCAACTGGGGGACACCCGTCCATCACGTTGGATACTCCAGAGCAGGCATATATCCCTGGTAAAAGTCAAGATTTTCGTCGGCATATCCCGATAGCATCATGGGACCCAATTAGACAGGGACACAATGGTGACGACCATTGTCAACAGCAGACGGTCCCTGCTGCCCACAAGAAATCACTCTTAATGCACCGAAGAAAGACGGAAAATAAAGTGTCGGTTTATGACTCTACTCAGCTGGAAGCTGGGGTTCCCAACGCCGCTAGGTGCATATCGAAGGATCAGAACCCTACCCACCAATTACTATATTATTGGAGTAGCAGTAGCAATTGCGAAGGTCATCCCCGCAATGTTGATACCACCAGCTCTGAAGGTCCTCCCCAGAGCACCCATGGGGCCTCCCCGTGGGCATATAATGATCGATCACAATAGCTCTTATTTTGATGCGAGTCATAGAAACCCTCCACTTGACCAGAAGATCGAGCATCAAGAAGGTCCTCCACTTGCTGCGGTCCACCCTGAAGGTCCTCCCCAGGGTATACAGTACAAACACTCTCCATGTAGTGGGACCACAGAATATGATAGTAGTCCTCGCTATCATAGTCGAAACTGTGGAGGCCCTCCCCGTAGTGACATCTCATCACGACAAGAAGGCCCTCCACTTGTCATCGCCTGACCTGAAGGTCCTCCCCAGGGGTTACGCAGCAATGACACTCCGCATAGCCGGATGTCAGATCACGGTGGTAGTCCTCACCACCTTGATAATGGAGGTCCTCCCCGTAGATACATCATGCAATGAGAAGTCCCTCCCCTCATTGCTGTACATTATGAAGGCCCGCCCATGGTTGTACCTCGCATATATTCTCCCAGCGGCAACTGTAATGGTAGTCCTCTCCATTGTAGTAGTTGTGATGGTAGTCCTCGCCACCATGACCACCATTGCCATGGTCCTCCCTCTAGTGGCCCCAATCAACAAGAAGGTCCTCCCCTAATCTCAGTGTGTCTTGGAGGTCCTCCCCAGGATGAACATCGAATGTCAAACAATGATGGTCATCCTCACCATGATGGTTGTTGTTGCGAAGTCCCTCCCCGTAACAACGCTACATAGCCAGAAGATCCTCCCCTTTCTGCGACACACCTTGGAGGTCCTCCCCAAGTTATGCACTTCAAAAGTCCTCCATACAGGGAGGAGTCAAGAATTAGTTGTATTCATCGACATTACGACCGTCATTGCGAAGGACCTCCCCGCAATGACAAATCATATCGACAGAAAGGTCCTCCCCCTACTGAATCAAGCATAGAAAATCCCTCATATGCCGAGGCACTCAGAAGGACAAGATCAAGCATGTTAGATTCCCAGTTAGTCTCCAACGACACCCTTATTCAATTAGGAGACATTTTGGGGCCACGTTCATCTTCTGAACCACATCAGAATCGTCCACATGATGATTCAACACCAACCAGTCCCACTGATTCTGACCACACTATCAGCGGGCGGCTTAGTTGGGCCAACCAGGTAGAGGAGTCACTAGCGGAGAATTATGTAGACATGTTTCACCTGAGGAAACGACTAGTTAGGTATGATATACCAGTTATGTTTTGTCCCACGTCCACCTCTGAATTCGACATACCGAGAGAGTTGTTAGAAGAATGCGTTCACGGCATCCGCCACAATATATGGACGACCATGCGCCAGCTGAAATCAAGTTTCCTACCCTATGATGGGTATGTAGACCAAATCAAGACCACAGGAGACCTCCTACATCACATCGACCAGGAAGATCTTCTTTTGGCGCGGCAACAACGACCTGAGAGGCCCAAAAGGAATATGGAGATAGCCCGCCTCTGTGCACTGCACCAGCAACGCTGCCCCATCAGTGATGCTCCGACGGGAGTCCATATTAGAGGATGGGGGAACATGGAGCTATGCATTTCACTCCCCTCCACACCCAGAATAACCCATTCGGCATAGTGTCTTGCAACATCATCACATCAAGACGGCAATCGGGTGGTCTCCCTATTCGTGAAAGGCAATACACCCAATTGAGTCGGGCCTTGAGTAGGTCCCAGAAGCATCAGGCCCAACGGGAACAAGCCATTCTAGAGCTCCTAGATCAGGCCACCGAGAGAATAAAACATGCCTCTCACCTAAGGAAAGCCAATCATAGATTTTTTCCTACCTACCCAGATGGGATTGATTCACAAAAGAACTCGGCACCAAACCCAGTTCACCCCCGAATGGGGGCACGCAAGATCAGGAAAGTAGCGATAGCCGCAGCCACTGCTGCAATCTAGGTTAAACCCCAGCCTGTAGGTCTGGGGGGATTTTTAACAACAAATGCCCCTGTAAGACCAATAAAAAATGGAAGAGACTCAACGTCCAAGGAATGGAGCCAACCCCAGCCCTCAGGGCTAGGGGCATTATTACCCCCTCAACAAGAACCTCCCACACGAGAGTCAATAATCTCTTGTCTAGGGAGGATAGTCAGAAGAGGAGGTTCTTGTACTATACCATTATTCGAATCATCATCCCCTCCAAGAGGGAGGTGTACCATATGGACACATAAAATAACTCTCTGTGTCACTCTTCGCCAGGAAGTCAGAATGAAATCCCAGGTCATGAAAGGGAAGTCCAGTAAAAGACGCAGGAGATCCTCTTCCAATTTGGATGATGACATCTTCTCTGCCCCACAATATGCATCTATCAAGGTCATAGAGGTTATCCCCATGGGTGACACCAAAGAAAATGCAAATCAAGATGGATCAGGAGACGATGGTTCTGGTCAGGCTGTGACTCACAACGAACCACCAGGTGTGCACACTCGGAACCAGAGGGCCACCCTAATCATGGCCACCCCTTCATCTAACCATCCTCCACTTACCCTGCGAGCTTCCAACAATGACAAGAAAAAATGACCGGTTACCCTTAATCTATCTCCTTCTCTCAAAAAAAATGAGCCAATCACGCCCGAAGAGAGGTTTGCTCGACAGGAAGAAGAAATGAAAGAATTGAGGCAGGTTAATGCCGAGCTACTCCAGAGGAACCATCTTATTGAAAACTTGTCCCCAGAGGTTCCACTTATTGCACTCCCACTAAGTAAACCTCAATGACCTAGGTTTACCATGCCCAATGAGGCGCCTTATCCATCCAACTACCTAAATGTGGATCTGGATGAATACCAAGAATTCCCTCCACTTAGGAAGAAACCCTAGAAAATACACCCGAACCCTCCGAGGGTGCCCCGAATGAAATATGCACCCTTGGTGCCGGTTGAGCTGGATCTTTGAGCAATGATTCATGTTGCACCTGTCAAAGACCAGGCCCAACAAGATGTAAAATAGGGCCTCTCCAATACCATCGAGGAACTCACAGCTCGATTGGAGGCGATGGAGAGCCGACACGCTCCAATACAACTAGAGCAGAAAACCTACCCGGATTGGGTGAGAAACATACCACCTCCGCCCAACTTTGGGAGCCCTTTATTCCCTATCTTAAATGGATCAGGAAATCCGGAACAACATTTGATTCACTACACATCCTATTGCGACCCTATGATGGGGACTCCGGAACAACCGGAAGCAGTGAAACTCAGATGCTTCGTACGGACCTTGCAAGGATCTGCCTTTATCTGGTATACAAGCCTACTTTCCTAGTTGATATAAAGCTGGGAAGACCTTCGGTAGCAGTTACCGTTCCATCTCAGCTCAATGTTGCTTAATACAACGGTCAGCGACCTCATGAACTGTAAGAAGAGGGAGAATGAGAGGGTCTCAAATTTCATCGCCAGATGGAAAGGTTTGACCTACTCTCTGAACAGGCCAATGACTCAAGATGAGTTGCTTTCCATATGCATCAACAAAATTACAGATGAGCTGTGAACACCACTCATACCAGTGGAGTGCACCATTGGCTTCTGCCATCTCTCGGCTATTGCCTAGAGAATTGAGGACTCTCTGCAGCGGACCAATTTGAAGTCCCGAATAGCCTCGCAGGCTCCCACAAAGTGAGCATCCAGAGCTGAAGCGTCCTCTCTCACGCTCACGCCAGTCCCCTGTGCCTGCTCCACCGCTCAGGCCTCCACCAAATCATCAAGGGCCCCCTATATATCAACGACCGCCTCCACCCAGGTGAGATGATTAGAAAGGGGCGAAGCAGAACCAGTTTGAGGAACGATGAAATAAAGCATACTCGTTCCGGGAGGACCAAGTACGTGTCTATTTAATGGATGACACAAATTGGAACTTGCTCCTACTCCCGGAGCCGAGTAAACCTAAAGAAGTCAACTGTGATGACAGGCCAGACTACTGTCCTTACCATCAGATGTTGGGACACAATATTCCGGAATGCTTCCTCTTCAAAGACCTCCTGCAAAGGATGGTAGAATCCGGGATGGTCGGGCTGGGACCACCCCCAGCATATGTGACATATATTTGTACCAATAACTCCAACAAAGGGGAGGGGAGGCAGGAAGTCACTAGAAAAAAGGAGCAGATGTTTGACAACTATATGACTCGGAAGACTATCAACCAAGCCTAGGGCATACTCCGAGCTTAGCTATGACATCCAGTGTTTCCGACAACATCCCATGATGCTGCACAACCGACAGTATCGGCCTCACAACCCTCCACGAGCCGATCATCCAGGCATAATCAAAGAGGGAGGGTAAAATCGCAAGAGGAGCAGTCCACAATGGGGCCAAGGTTACTTCCAATCCTTGCAGATTATATGCCCTCAAATTTGGTGCCACGGACACCGACCCACCAAACGGCACCATCAGGGACAACCGACCCGGTTGACCTTTCAGAGGATGAAGATCCAATCTTTGGTTCCATCAACGACATCTGTCTTATGGAATCATTCCCTGAAGAAGGGTATGGTTATGAACCCGAGTTCCCAACATGAGGAGCCAGGACAAGGAATCGCAGAAGCAAGGGATACCAAGGGAGGCATAGTCATAGCCGAAACCAACCCTACGGTTGGACCTCAGCCCAAACAGTCAATATTGCAGAAACCCGTGGGAGAGACCTTCAATGGACTCAGCAGGAGAAAGAACATCCCTCCACATCCACAAGCAGCCACCCTAGTCCTGTTATTCTACGATACCCATCAGAGGAGGAACACGAGCCTAGCTGCCTAGTGAGAACAAACAGACTGGCCGGGCCGAGTCCCCAGAACGTCGTATCATTGTTGGAATCCGACCCTGTAGTAGGTCCCTCCTTGTCACGTACTCCAACTCCCAAGCCCCCTGCTAGAACTCCCCCGCCATCGGAGAAGTGTCGGCTGTTGGAGCAGAAGTACGACATCCTTAAGTATCTAGCATCAGTACTAGCCATGTTGTCTATCCTGGGGGCCATGGGATTGTCAGCCAGCCATAGGGAGGCACTGATTGAATCCTTGGTCAGCCCCCAGGAGTTTCAGGCCAAATTAGCTACCGCCAAAATTTACCGGACAGAGACAGGCTCATCTGAATGCAATGCGGTGATTTCCTTCACTGATCATAGTGAAGATTCCATCATGAAAGGACACATCAAACCACTATATGTGTCTGACACATTAGATGATGTTGAGATCCACAGAGTCTTCATCGGAAACGGTTCTGGAGTTAACCTTCTTCCCCAATGGAAACTCTGTAAGTTGTCCTACAGTGAGGATGATCTAATACCCTCATCCACAACTCTGCTAGGTTACGGCAAGAGCGAGTAGAAGACAATGGGAAAAATTAAGATAAATACCCATTTTTGGCAACCTCATGGCTTACTCGGAATTCCTGGTGGTCTGTAAGAACACAACATTTAATGCCCTGGTGGGGAGGCCGTGGCTCCATAAGCACATGGATGTTACTTCATCCTACCACCAGTGTATTATTTACTACGTCAATGGGAATAGCGGGACACTGCATGCCGACAAGTCCCTTTTCTAGCTCTCCGAGTCTCATTACTTTGACGCCTGATTTTACGAGAAAAAAAGGATGAAGCCTTTGGCTGATGGTGTTGACTGGATCCCCGCTCCAAATGGTCTGGAAGTGGTTCCTGATGACCTCCTCAGGAATCTTGGAAGAGACTATGTACTGCCCATCAACCATATTGAGAGAAGGGGTTCATGTACGGACACACACTCAGCTGTCTTCATGACTTCTTCAGCCATGATGGCCAATCGTGACAACGCGGGAACGTCCGCTAACCCACAATCTGGGGACGAATGCTCGAGCGGGGATGCCCACGATGGCTCTCCCTCACCTCCAGACTCCCAAGAACCTATGCTGGGAGATTTCTCCCTTTCAGGTCAAGAAAATGAGGGTTTTGGAGAAGAAGAGGAGGAAGACCTCAGGGATGCACCCCCCGCATTTGAGGAGGGTATCTCCACCATGGTGGACGAGCTTAGGGAAATAAACCTGGGTACCGAGGAAGATCTAAGGCCTACACTCATTAGTGCATCCATGTCCCCCGAATATCATGAGGTATATACCTCTTTCCTAAGGAAACATTGGGATGTTTTTTCCTAGAATTACACAGAAATTCTAGGACTCGATCCCAAAGTGGCGACACATCAACTGGGTCTTCTAGAAGACCACCGGGGCTATAAGAAGGCCGCCAGAAGGACACATCCCTCACATGCCGCCAAAATAGAGGCTGAAGTAGATAATCTCATAAAATCAAGCTTCATTCGGGAGGTCCAGTACCCCATCTGGATGGCCAACATCATCCCCGTCTTGAAAAAGAATAGGCAAATCTGCATCTGCATCAACTTCAGGGATCTTAATCGGCATTGCGCGAAAGATAACTTCTCGATCCCAATCACTGAATTATTAATTGATGCAACGACCGGGTATGAGGTTCTATCCTTCATGGATAGATATTCTGGGTATAATCAAATCCGAATTGCTCGAGAAGACAAAGAAGTCACTGCCTTAGAGCCCCCCAAAGAGTATTCTGTTACAGGGTCATGCCCTTTTTCCTCAAGAATGCTGGCGCCACATATCAGCAAGCCATGCATTGTATTTTCAAGCCATTCCTAGGGAGATTCATTGAATGTTACGTAGATGACTTGGTGGTCAAATCGAGGAAGTGATCAGATCACCTGTTAGACCTCAAGAACGTCTTAAACAAACTTCGACATCATAGCCTAATGATGAACCCCTTGAAATGCACCTTCAGGGTTACCTCAGAGAAATTCCTCGACTTCGTTGTACGCCATCGCGACATCGAAGTCGACCCTGAAAAGAAAAAGGCTATTCTCAGCCTACCACCTCCCCACAACCTCACTGAGTTGAGAGCATTCCAAGGAAACCTAGCCTATATTAGGCGGTTCATAGCCAACCCGGCGGGAAAATATCTATCCTTTACCAGGTTAATGAAGAAGGGAGTCATGTACCAATGGACAGATGACTTCCAATAAGCATTTGACAGCCTAAAGAGGTACCTCTTAAGCCCACCGGTGCTTATTCCCCAGGTTGAAGGAAGACCTCTACTCCTAAATGTGACTTCACTAGAGCAGTCACTGGGAGCCTTCCTTGTGAAAAAGAATGACGCCGGCAGTGAAAATAGTCTCTATTACCTCAGCCGAACTATGATATCTACTAAGACTCGATAATCAAACATTGAGAAGTGCTTTTTGGCCATGATCTTCGCAGTTCAAAAGTTGCGACATTATCTGTAGCATCATGAAGTCCATTTAGTCTTGCGTAATAACCAACTAAAATACATCCTCAGTCGCCCAATGCTGACTGGGCACCTATCTCGATGGGCAGTCATCCTGCAATAGTTTGACATCCGGTTTGTACCTTACAAGTCCATCAAGGGCCAGATATTAGCAGACTTTCTGGTAGAGCAGCCCTCAACAGGGACTACCACACTGTACATCGAGCTACCGGATGAAGACATCCTCAAGGTTCAAGATGAGCTCCCAACATGGGAAATGTACTTCGACGGAGCATCCAGGAGCCCAACTGGGAAAAGGATGGAAGATCCCAAATTCAACAAGGTAGGTTTTGGGGTAATACTCATGTCCCCGGAGAAGGCAGGCTTGCCATATTCTGTCCTCCTATCAAAAGGATGTACAAACAATGAAGCTGAATATCAAGCCCTCATTGCAGGACTGGAACTCGCGATCCAGGCACGAGTACAACACCATATGGTAAAAGGTCACTCGGAACTGGGTATTAAGCATGTCAATGGTGACTATGCTATTAAAAAGGAAGAGTTGATTCCCCTATTTGACCATGTTTGAGGGTTAATGGAGGAATTCTCTATAGAACCAAAATTTACCTATATTCCCCAGTCCCAGAATGCTAAGGCCGATGAATTGGGCAACGCGGCCACAACCCTGGATGACCTAGACCGAGATGAAAAATTAATCAGTATTTCTCACCACCGAATGGCCTCGCCGTTTGTTCAGACCAACATAGAGGAAATCCATGAATTCAGTCCTGTCTCAGAGCTGTATGCTCCCACCACCGGTTGGATGACCCCTATGGTAAACTACCTTCAACGGGGAGAACATCCATCAGACAGGGATGAACGAGAGAAAATATGGAGAAGGGTGATAAACCTTTTCCTATATGGAGGCACGGGTCAGTAAGAAGTCCTCTACAAATGTGGCATCAACAGAATCCTCCTTCGGTGCATTGATGGAGAAGAGAAAACCACTGTCATAACTAAAGAGCATGCCGGAGTATGTGGAGAACATTAGCCAGGGTCCAAGATTTCCCATCTGGTTTGAAGACTCAGGTACTATTGGCCCACAGTGGCACGAGATTGCGAGCGCTTTACTGCAAAATGCCACTCGTGCCAAATACATGCCAACATCATACACCAACCCTCAGAGTTACTTCATCAGGACATGTACTCCTTTCCATTTTCGGTTTGGGGAATGGACGTGGTGGGACTATATCCCCACACCATAGCCAAATCACTAAAGTATATACTCACGGCAACCGAATTCTTTTCCAAATGGGCAGAATCTATACACCATAAGGAAGTCAGGGCAAGAAGCGTTTTCAGCTTCGTGAAAACCAATATCATCACCAGATTTGGTGTCCCTCAAACCATACTGACGGATAACGGCACCAACTTCTGCTCTACTAAATTGGAGAAACTATACCAAGAGTATGGTATCAAGGCTCACCACTCATCCCACTACCATGCGGCGGCCAACAAACATATATAGGCTTTCAACATGACCTTTTCCAACATTCTCTAGAAAATGGTGGACAAACACAAGACGTCCTGGCTGGATAAACTCCTCTATGTATTGTGTGCTTAACGAACCACAATCTGCACCACTACTCGATCTACCATGTACTCATTGGTGTACGGCACAGAGGCGGTCCGGCCCATTGAACTCCAACTCCCCTAACTCTGTGTTGCCATCTGTGATCAATTATCCGATGATGAGAAATCAAAAAAAGCCTGGGTGAATTGTAACAGCTATACGAGAAGTGGCCGCACACTTTTCACCATCTGGAAGTCTACCAGAATCGGATTGCATGAGCATTCAATAAAAAGGTCCGTCTCCAATCTTTCTTGGAAGGAGAATTGGTATTGGTCCTCTGAACCCCAATGATACCTGGAAGGAAACCTCCAAAGCGGGAGCCCAAGTTGGAGGAACCACATGTTATACACAAGGTCTACTCCAATGGAGCATATTCCATAATCTCCATGGACGGGCGATTCACCACCACTCCTACAAATGAGATATTCCTGAAGAAGTATTTCACATAGAAACCAAAAATTTCCACTGTCCGTACCGCACGATGATAAACTGCACGGATAAAAGAAATAAATGAGAAAAAATGGATCATCCGAGCTGCATGACTTTAAATTTCCATGCACCCAACGGTCCTAACTCTATGTCCTTAAACAAAGAGAATTTAATCCTTACTACACGACCATAAACTGCATGGATAAAAGGAAAAAAGGATCATCTGAGCTTCATGACGTTAAAATTCCAAGCAACAAATGGTACAAACTCTATGACCATAAACTTAGAGCATTTCGTCCTCACCGCACGATGCTAAACTGCACAGACAAGAAGTTTTAAAAATGATGCCTCCCCCCATGTATGGACCAGACCTACACGGGGTGTATTGACTTTCAGAGAACTACGTACGGCTTGACTCCTATCCTAGAAGGATACATAGTGACGCCAGAGTACCTCATCCTGGCCCAACCACCTCTCAAAAAAATTCCCCCTTACCCCGTGCACGACTACACCTGCACGAGGTGTATTTGGCATAGAACTACGTTCGTCTTGATTCTTGCCTTCGTAGGATACGTAGAAATTCTAGGATCTTGTCCTAGACCATCCACTCCCAAATGAAATGAAATAAAAGTTAAATAGTTTCCCCTTCCCCCGTGTATGAGCTAGCCCTGCACGGGGTGTACTTCTTCCAGAAAACTATGTACGACTTGATTCTTGCCCTCGCAGGATATGTAGCGACTCCAGAGTACCTCGTCCTAGCCCAGCCACCTCTCAAATAAAAACAAATTCCCCCTTCCCCAATGTACGGACCAGACATGCATGGGGTGTATTTTCCAGAGAACTATGTACGGCTTGATTCCTGACCTTACAGGATACGTAGTGATGCCAGGTTTCCCCATCCTAGCCTAGCCCCCCGAATAAAATATAAAAATGCCTTTTCCCCCTATGTACAGACCAAAATGGCACGGGGTGTAATTCTCATCCTTACTGCACGACGTTAAATTGCATAGATAGAAAGGTTTATAAATGCCCCTTTCCGTCGTGTATGGGATAGACCTACACGGGTTGTATTTTGACGTCCTCTCCGCACAACGTTAAACTGCATGGATAATGAAAGATAAAAATGCCATTTCCCCCCCATGATTTGAACGGACCTGCACGGGGTGAGTTTTTCATCCTCACCGCACGACATTAAACTGCCAGGATTTCATCACAAACCACCTAAGATATATGGAGAAACAAGGTGGAAATACTCCTTGTGCATTTGGATGTATCCTCCCCATACATCAGACTCCACGGCCCGGATAATTATTGATCTTCATAACCATTCATAGCCATTGGAAGTGGAAAGTCATCGACCCGTGGAAACCTTTGTATGACTATGCATACCATGCCCTCAGCGGCTCAGCATATTGATAGCCCCTGGCCCATCTACCAAAGGAAAGATTTCCATAGACGACACTGTTCCTAGCTCTATACACTTACTGGCCCAAGAGCCCCATACCATACTTCCTGACCCAGAAGTTTATGACATAGTGGTTTACAAGCTCTTCCCCTTTTTACATCCAAAATCTCCAGGGAATCCCTACTCGGTTAGCCTATGTATCCGCCCATGGTTCACATGACGACCTACATCTACGAACATCAAGCCAGGACTAGGCTATTGTGACTAAATGGATAGTTGTAGTGAAGATGTTTCTTGAATGCTCGGACACCACTATCCCCATGTGTCGAACTCTGTACTATGTGCAATCTCGGATTTTCATAATCATTCATGTCCATCGGAAGTTGAAAGTTATCGACCTGGGGAAATATTTGTACGACTATTCATACCATGCCCTCACCGGCTCTGCATAACGATAGCCCCTGGCTCATCAATAAAAGGCATGATTTCCTTCGGTGCTACTCTTCTTAGCTCCGTACGCTTACCGGCCTCAGAGCCCCCACACCACATCTCCTGATCCGGGGAACCTCAGAGTTGCAGTTTACAACCTTCATCCCCCCACCTTGTTCCGAGTATATTAGAGCATGTTAACTCAGTTTTCCTTCGAGTGACTACAGCAATAGTCACCCAGTGGTCTGAGCTCTATGACCGCTAAACTAGGAGTACTTCGTCCTTACTGAACGACGTTAAACTACATGGATTGAAAGTACACCCCCGCACGCAGAATAAATCAGGGGGAGCTCTCTAAGAATTAACAGAAACCAGGGCCGAGTATTCCCGAAATGTCCTGGCATTTCGTTCCCAAATGACAGACTTCGTGGCCCGGATAATTATGGATACTCATAACCACTCACGACCGTCAGAAGTGGAATGTTATTGACCTGTGGACACCTTTTCATGACTATGCATACCATGCACCCAGCGGCTCTGCATATTGATAGTCCCTGGACCGTCTACCAAAGGCACTATTTCCACAGGCGTCACTCTTCCTAGCTCTGTACGCTTACTAGCCTCAGGGCCCCCATATCATTTCTCTTGATCCAATAATCCACGAAACAACGATTTACGCCAATAGACCCCTCTCCAAATCTTGGAAATGCCGAGATGCTCAATCCCAGTTACATCCTAGTCAAGAGAAGCCTTTGAAACTACTTCCTTAACATAAGACGTTAAACTGCATGGAGCATCATGGCTGCTTGACGTAAAGCTGGAAAGATCGAGCTTTGAACATCTAGGGAAATGTCTCTAACCATGAGTGTTTTCACTAGTTTAAAAATACCCCCATACTTACCGCATGATGTTAAACTACAAGGAATATAATAACACTCCCTGTCCTCGCCGCATGATGTAAAAATGCATAGTATCCTTTAAAAATGCTCCCCGTCTTTACTGCATGATGTTAAACTGCATGGAAGTCGTCCTCACCGCACATCGTTAAACTGCGCAAACCCCCCGTTCCTTTCATGTCAAGTCCCCATCATCCACACTGCATGACGTTAAACTGCATGGATTTTGTCCTCAACGCATGACGTTAAATTGCATGGGCTTCTTCGAGACCCACCCAAGATATACCGCAAAATTAGAAATGAATAATCCGGGTGCATTTGGATGCATCCTAATACACCAGACTCCATGAACTAGATAATTGTGGATCTCCATAACCACTCAAGGCCATCGGAGGTGGAAGACCATCGACACATGGACACATTTGTATGACTATGCATACCATGTCCTCAGTGGATCTGCATAATGATAGACCATGGCTCGTCCATCAAAGACAATATTTCCCCAAGTAATACTCTTCCTATCTCCGTACGCTCACCTGCGCCAGCGCCCCCATGTCATATCTACCGATCCAAAAATAAATGGAGAAGTGGTTTACATGTCCTTTCCTCACCTGCATCAAAGTGTTTTCAAGGAAACCCTTCTCGATGAGCCTATGTATCCTCCCGCGATTCACACGACAATTTTCATCTACAAGAATCATGCCAGAATTGGGCTACTCTGACTCAGCGGGAAACTACTATGAAGATTCCTCCTTTGTGCTCAGGACACCATTATCCCCACATGCCGAACTCTGTACTGTGAGAAATCTCGGATTTTCATGACCATTCATGGCCATCAGGAGTGGAATGTTATCAACCTATAGACACCATTGTACGACTATGCATACCATTCCCTCAGCGGCTCTGCATAATGATATCCCCTGGCTCATCCATCAAAGGCACGATTTACCCAGGCGATAATTTTCCTAGACCCATACGCTTACCAGCCTCAAAGCCCCCATATCATCTCTCCTGATACGAGAAACCCCAGAGTTGATGTTGACACCTTCATTCCAACACACTTGTTCAGAGCATGCCAGAGCATCCTAACTCAATTGTCCTCCGAGTGATTGTAGCAACAGTCGCACAATTGTCTAAGATCTATGACCGTTAATCTAAGAGTACTATGTCTTTACTGCATGACGTTAAAATGCACGGAATATAAAAAATTGTCCCTCCTTCTTTACCGCATGACACAAACTGCCCGGCCAAACTCATCATGAGTCAAGCCAGGGATAGGGTTTTTCCTCCCCCCCTCAGTGCAAGGTCCATACCTACATAAACTACCACCTCAAATCAGTGTGGGGAGGGATGACTTCACCCATTCCAGTAAATTCAGTCAGGACGTTTCTCCCGTGTCCAGGCATCCTCTTTTCATAAACCAAACTCTGCACCCAAAAAGAGCTGAACCCCTGTAAGCCACCCCAGGTGGTCTCGAATCTCAACTTCCCTGAAGTTGCTCGGCTATCGGTAGAATAAAATCATTGACCTAAGGACACCTTTTCATGACTATTCATACCATCCCCTCAGCGGCTCTGCATATTGATCACCCCTGGCTCGTCAACCAAAGGCAAGATTTCTTTAGGAAATGCCTCTCTCCATACGCTTGTTGGCCTCTGAGCCCCCATATACATTCAGAAACCCTCTGATCTGCTATTTACTATCCCCTTTCATAACCCTTCTTGAATATGGTGGAACGTCTCTGAAAAGATTTTTGAGGACCAAGAGAAGCCGTTCCATTCTAGAAAATGTCCTAGCTACATGACTATAAACTACACCAAGCCACAACCGTCCTTTACGCTAGATAAATATGTAGGACATGAACCTTACTTCCACACTCCTGATTGATACTGATGTTCTCGAAACCTTTCATACATCGCATACCCTTTCTACGACACCCCCGGTGGTTTTGATTATTCTCCTAGCCACCCATGGTGGTTTCCATAAGCTGGACTTTCATGAAGTCCTATAGCCATAAAAAATGGAGAGTTATTGACTTAAGGAGACCTTTGCATGACTATTCATACCATGCCCTCAACGGCTCTGCATATTGATTTCCCCTAGCCTATCTACCAAAGGAAATTTTTCTTTAGGCGACGCTCCTCCCACCTCTACATGCCGATACAACTCACATGCATTGAGACATGCCCTGCGTGTCGTTCAAAATAAACACACTCCCTCCACATGCTTCTAAAGGACACCGATAAATATTTTATTCAACCAAACCTCATTAGGGCCCTTGCCGCATTATATTTGGTCAATGTTATTTGAACTAAAACATCAATAATGATAGTCTTGACAGAGGGACATTAAACCACTCACAAAAGAGGCACAATGCTTGTTAGGCCGAAAACCCGAAATGGGAGACCTAAGAAAAAGTCAGGCCATACCCGTTGGGTTCACAATAAATGAGCCCAGGAAAAATTAGGGCACTAAATGAAAAGACAAAAAGTTTGTGGGGGGTTTTTATATAGAACCCTAGAAATAGTCAAACTATGCTCACTAGACCCCATGGTCTAGGGAAAAGTTAGAGTTAGTTTTCCTGAGTTATGATTAATTCTGATTTAGTGAGTTGTTATTTACACAAAACGTTTCCTAATTAACAATCAAATTTTACAGCGACAAGTGATTAAAATCCATTGTATTCCATTCAAACAAAAAGGGATGACATCAAAAAGCTGGGGTCTCTCCCTCAAAAAAAGAGGGGTAAGTAAAATAGAGAGTACAAGAATGGCGCTGATAGTCATAAAGAGCATGATTTGCTCATTCCACCAGATCAACGACCATGCGGCGGAGGTCGTTGCATGTCTGCTCCAGCACGACCTTCTCCCTGGCCTCAACCTCGGCCACCGAATGAGTATGCTTCACTATTGTTTGGAGATCGTTGATACCTTTTCTAGTGGCCTCAAGGTGACCAGTTATAGTTGATAATTGATCCCTAAGCATCTCTCCTTGTTCTTCACATTGATGAAACTCGGAATATAGGACGGCTACCTGATCTCGATAGCTCACCTCTTGTGCTATCAGTTGATGGATCTTTATCATGTCTCCCTCTAGGGCTTGGGTCCTACAATGAGAGGAAACGACGTGAGAAAGTTTGCGCTCACTAGTAGAAACTTACTCACGGGCAATGAAAATCTTACAGGCGAAAAAATGAAATTGCTGACACTCAAAGCCACCTGACCCCAAACCCAGGAAAAGTTGTTGGAGTGCTTTAGTTTTAGATTCCATTTCAGCTAGGGGATTTTCAGTGACAATCTTGCAAATCCAGGGCCAGGCCCACCTGCGCACTGCTCGGTGATCCGCCATGACATGAGGATATTCGGTATCCTCACTAGACAACATGAGAACGAAGTCTGGCATTGCGACTAGCACAGGCATGTGCATGTTAGACGATGGGTCCAAAGCTAGAAGACCTAAAGCTTCAAGCCTCGATTCGGGCTTGAGAGTCAAGTTGTTATGAACTGTATCGGTAGTTAAAACTTCAGGAATTTTCTCGATGGGACCCAAAGCCACAAGGTCATCCTCATCCACATCCAAGAAGGTTGGGTCCATTTGAACTTCGGCCGTAGAGGGGATGGGAGGGGAAAATCTCCTGAGTCACTTTGACCGAAGATCCATCAGTCTATCCTCCCTCAGATCTGATGGGGACGGTGTGGTAGGCATAGCAGCCATAATGACTCTCGATTTGGGAATCTGCTGGACAACCTTCACTAGGATCCCATTAGGGTAATGTTTTACCCATATCCTTGCATACTACAAGGAAAGGCTAGCAGCCTCTCCCCTACCATGAAAGAGAATTCTTGTATCAGATCCCTCCCGCATCAGCATCAACCACCATGGATAGAGAGTGGCTGGGTGCAGTCCTCAAGCCTGAGGAGGAGTAAGGGAAACATGGAGTTGCATACACCCAAACTGGTGGGAAAAAAGATGTGGGGCATACAACTTGCGCAGGGAAGCACTGTCAATCCGCGTAGACAAGGACCCATCCCATAGTGAAATCATGAAAGAACACTCCTCTAGGCTCCCCCTATGGTTGTCAACCACGACGCCAGAAGGAGTGGTCTAGGGAGCGAAAGAAAACTGGGAGATGTCACTCAGGAGCTCAATGATTTCATCAGAATTGAATGACTTCAGCCGAACCCCAGCTATTTCAAGAAGGGTACGATGGAAAGTATGAAGCGGGATGAACATGTTATGACTATATTCATAACAGTGACAATGATCCGCGATCTAGCCATGTAAAAACTGAAATGGTCCACATAGATGGTAGGGTGACCCTCCCTCCAGCATGTGGCTCAGCAGTTCGTAAATATGGGCCAAAGTGGGCACAACTAAGTTCACCTAGTGGCCCTCTACCAACTCAACTTCCATCATCAAGGTGCAAGCTCTAACGCCCGAGTTGATAACCCGAGAAGGGAACATCCACCCGCTCAGAAACATAGCAAAAAAACCTGTCAGCCGGAGCATAGGTGGCACACCGGGGCACACCTCATAACCCCATGAAAGGTAGTCACCCCCCTGCAGGACCGCCCAGTATGAACCTGGGGTGGTTTGTGACTGTTGAGAAGGATGAGTCCTTGGGTGCTTGATCTTCGGCATATGACCAGTGGTGTTCAAAAATATCCCTATCCAGGTGCTATAGGGAATAAGAGAGCAGGCACGCAAGTCCTGACCCAGTGATTTCTCTGCCATAACCAGGAGATCCCTCTCCAACGAAGTAACTTTTTCGACGTCATCCCACGCATCAAGAGTGGGAAGAATCTCATCGTACATCTCGCTGATAATCGGGATCCCTCCCAATTGATAGATGACCCACAGACTAATTCCAACTACACCATGGGCAACGTGGAAAGTATTTGTGCTTGAACTCAAGAGACTGAGCAGGTCAAGCAGGATCAATGACGGTGGGTAGATGGAAAACCAGGAAGACCATAGTGCGGAGTACAAATTGACTACTTCCAGTGACTCAGGAGATTTTCGACAATGATGATGGACACAAAAGGCCCAGGCCCAGTCGTTTGAGAAAATCCCACTAGACCGAAGTTCCCACCTAAGAATCCACCCCGCGTTCGGATCCACCTGAGTAAGGTTGATTATGGGGGGATAATTATTGAAGATGTCTTTTTGAGAGAAGTAGTTAATGTACTGATCGCTTTGGGTTCAAACAGAGCCTCTCCAAATGAAAGCATCTTCTGAATCAGAATCAAAGTTTATCTCCCCCAATGGGGTAAGGCTCACCTGAACGCACTTTGGTGGCACATCCAAGAAAGGAGACAGAAGACCCGAGAATGTAGGGGGGATAGGGACGTCATTCTGAAGACGGAAGCCATAAAGAGGAATCCAATTTGATAGTGGATAAACTAGGAGCTCAGGAGAGAGTATGTCCTTCTAGATACCATCGTCAGGAATGATGGATTGACTAGGTTCCTCTTTGACATTTTCCACTCTCCGAATCATAGAAAGACATCTTCCTGAACCTGTTGGGAGAGGCTCTGTGATAGGTCTAGTCACCGGGCAAGGAGGAACCATATTAATCTTCTCCCTATTCCATGGAAACCATGCATGTAGTTAGTCCAAAAATAATAAAACTTGGAAAAATTACCAAGTATTTGCAATGGAATCCAACCAACCCTCATAATGAAATCCGCAAGGTGGCCTCATAGGTTGGTTCTCCATGACATCATCCCGCAAAACAACCTTACACAGAAGGCATCCACAAAAACCTGGCCCGCGTAGCGTTGGCCAGAAAACAGCGAACCAGGCTACCTTGCGGAACCTCATCACCGAGTATTAGGCATTTAAGTTCGGACATAAAGTTTTTTTTCAATGTTTGGATCATTCTGGTCTGCTGAAACTTTGAAAATGTGAAGCAAGTTCCTCCACGGCCCGTCGTGACTTAATTTTTAATTAATTAAAAAGTACTAGTTCACGGTTGGGAGATTGGTCCATGGGTGAAGGCAACCGTGTAGTATGAATGGTTCGCTGAAGTGGTAGCTAGTTCGCGGATGAAGCACCTCACGAAGGAATGAGCATGCGAAGACAAAAAAATGAGAGGTATCTGCTTTCGTGAAGAATTCGGTAAATGTAAAATGAAGCGCCCCCCGTATTTATAGCCATGTTCCCCTACTGGGTCCACCCCTCTACCGCAAACTATTCATGTTTCCGAACCACTCTGCATCAGAATCTCCTACTCTTCGTTCCCATCAGACCCCATTTTGATGGGGGGCATCTGTAGGGTCCTGAAAAATCTGCAAATGAAGATAATAATCCCATCCCTTAGAGAGAGGATTTTTACACAATTCCCTTCAACGAGTTGGGAAAATGAAGGAGGCCAATACCCAAAATTAGAAAAGAACCAACTGGTCTGCGAATCGGCCCGAGTGTTATGTGGCCGGTTCAGCCAACCGTTCCCCTCCGTGGACCAGCTTCGTTCGTGAGATGGAGGAGATCCTCCGCGGGCGCGAAATAGAACAGGCGCTGAACCGCCCCAGCTACAGACCGCATCGACCGGACCAAGCCACATCCATTGTCGTTCATGGAATGGAGGCAGAACCCTCCGTGGCCGCGAAGCACTATCCGATATCATTTGGTTTGCATGGGAGATTGTTTGGTTTGCATGGGAGATGCGCTCAATGCCCCCCGCGAGTTGCGAATTGAATGAGTCTTCCGTGAATCGGGTTTTCAGTCATGGGCCTCTACAAAAGGTGTTGCATGACCATAGATATATCCTTTTCCCCCCCCCAATAAATGGAGATCGAGGAGAAGATAAGAATGGGATTTTAGGACATGGAGAGGAGATCAATCCGATTCGGGTGGAAGGATTATGAAGGAAGGCTTAGGATTTTGGAAGTTCTAGTGTGTGAAACAGAGTAGGTATGAACATGAGAACGAACTAATAAGGAACCAAAAATGAATAATAACTTGGTGAACCATGAACCTAAAATAACCATGAAATGAAAACCGCAAACCATGGTCCCTCTGCGGATGCACTCCCCACGGAACAGAGAATTTATGCCTCTTTTCCAATCTGCCACACCGCGAAGCACCCTCCTACGCAGGCGGAGCCCTGACCGACAAACCTCCGGCCGGCGCTTCCCTGGGCCGCCGCTGCCTGCATGGAACCCTCCGCAGACCACCCTGGTTTGTAGACTGAACCTGAAGCCGCGAACCTCCCTAGTTTGCTGGATATTCATTGTTCCACAAACCACCCTGGTTTGCGGGATGCCCATCAGTCCGCGGACAACCCTGGTTCGCGGACATCCTTTCCAGTTGCGTAGCACCTTCTCGTGCGAAGTGTGCCACCACCCATACCCCGATGTGGCATGCCGAATCATTTATAGTTAGAGTTCCCCAATCCAGATAAAATCCTCTCGATCCGGCCTAATCATTCGTGATCCCCTCACTGGCCTACTCATCGACCCTGAGCCGAGGCCTCCACTAGAGCCACTGGACCCGTGTGATGTAACCCTGAGGTGCATCAGTGCACCGTTTTTAGTTCACATACCAATGGTAAGAAAGGGTGAAGGGGTGGCTCTGACCCTTGAACGGATTTCCGAAGCATTCCTGGGATCACATTCCCATGGTAATGTGGAGTCTGAGTTCAGGAGAGGCCTTTCTTCCCCTCCACTAGTTGGGGCCGGAGCACTTCTCCCCTCTTCATGGGGTAGTAAAATACCCATCCGAAGCAATCCCCCATGCACTTCGGTACTTCCCTCGGGAATAAGGAAGGTGACGGGCACTAGAGCACCTCTTTCCGTCTCCCACTGCGCTTTGTCACCATGGGAGTCCATCTCGGAGTAAGCCCTGACCTTATGGGCTTCTATATGTGTAAGCCCCACTACACTTCTCACAGACACACCTTTCGGGACATGATTGTCTGGTCCCTCCTGACTATTGTTTGTCACACCGAGCATGACTTGTGTGGTCTTAGAGTAACCATCGACCATGACATCCACACCATGGTCCTCCTCAATGTGTAAGCCCATATCCACACCATGGTCCTCCTCAGAGTTTAGTCCCCAATCCACACCATGGTCCTCCTCAGAGTTTAAGCCCCAATCCACACCATGGGCCTTCTTAGAGTGTATGCCCCAAGCCTATGCGAACTACGAGGACATTGATCCATGTTAAGGCATGGTACGTAGGAAGCCTCCCCGAGGATCATGCCCGATCACCATCGGACCCTTGGGTCCACCTTCACGTCGGTTCTCCGACCCCCCGATTCGAACTACATTGACTTTGATCCCTGTCTCCTGGGAAGGGTACGTAGGAAGCCTCCCTATGGTTCAAGCCCAATAATCGGTCGATCCGACTATCTTCGCATTGGTTCACCGAGCTGCTCCTAGCACCATCTCAATGAGTCTAAATTCTTCAGAGTCATTAATCCAATGAGGCATGGTAATCCTCCGGCCTAAATGATTCCAAACCCCTGCGTTCAGCTGACCATTTCCAACCAAGAGTAATCCATGGATACTGTGCTTGGGTATAAACCAAAGATTCTCGAACATATGAATACATCTTAAATCTAAAAGAGAGTCCCAGCACAGTCAATAATTCCCCCCAAAAGGGTGAAATGAGCCCAAATTCCCATCCTCTCAACCAATGTGAGTTCTTATGTGTCACTGGCCAAATTGCCCAGCGAACACTTGTCATTGGAAAGCAGGTCCACACATCGTCGTTTATAGAACCGTTGGGAATTTCGAGATCAACCCAAAATAATAGGCAACACATAATCCATACTCACATGTATGAATGGGTTTACTGGAATATTTTCCAAACCATATAGAGCATTAATTTTTGTGACCTCCATCGTGGATTTCTCCTTCCCTTCCATGTGATAGAATTCTGCCTCAATGTATTGAGATTCACATATTTTGAATGGGAATTTATCACCATAAAATGTCCGGATTTGACTATTGAAACAATATTAGAGACAATGATGGTATGATGAAGGGATAGCCGCATGTTGATACAGCCAAGGTCTTCCAAGAAAAATATTGAAGGCTGTGTCATGACGAACAACCATGAAATCTGATTTGGAAAAAAGATCTCCAAACCGAATTCTGAGTGTGATATTTCCCAGAGGTTCTTGTTCATTTTTATCATATCCTTGCAACATCAATGTTGAATAAGATAAATCAGATTCAGTGACACCAAATCAACGATGTGTATTAATGTGGATGAGGTTGACTCCAAATCCATTATCAATGAATGCTTGTCGGATATCTACATCATTGGCCTTTCCACATAAATACAAATGTTTGATATGTCCATGCACAACATCATCTTCATCTTCATATGTAAAAGATATCACTGTATGGCATTCTGCAAGACTATTCTCTACAAGGTAGAATTCGGCCATAGGATCTTCAGTTTCAAATTCCTAAGGACTTGACAAAGCCTCAATGAGTTCCTCCAGAAGATCCTTTGATTGGTTCAAGGAATTTAGAATTGATAACATGGCCGGTATTTGAGCCAACTGTTTCAAGACATCATACTTTTGTCCCAATGGTCTGCGTTTCCCAACATGAACATGTGGTTTCGCAAGTGCCTTAGAAGTTGATTCTTTGGAAGTAGATACATCATGTATCGGGGTAGGAGTTGAAAATACTCCTGGCATTGGAATATTATACAGATTAGGTCTATTTATTTGATGAGAGTAAGAAGGTGTAACCTCCAACCGATATTCCAAAATAATTATACTATGACTGAATCTTCCTTGTGTTGATGAACTTTCTTGCTCTTGTTTAGCCCGCTGAAGGGATTTTCCACGAGTTTTGGCTGCATATACAGTTATAGTAGGGGTAGAATTGGAATAGTGGCTTTTGGGATATCCATGTCTTCCTCTGTATCCCAGACCTCTAGAACTCCCTTTAATTCCACTGTATGATACAGGGAATTCCAGCTCATCTATATTAAAACGATTACTGGCATAAGGATATTTTATGTGAAACATGTTAATTGAACCAAAGATCAACCCTTCATCTGATGAAGACTCTACCTGTTTAGAAAATTTAGGCTGTGATGTTTGGTGGGGCGGTGCCTGTAACATTGAAGTAGATGGAATAAAATCTTCCAGTGTCAAAGACAACTTGGACTTTGAAACGATCTCATCTTCTTCTAACTATTCCTCTTTCATTGAATTATGACGTTTCGTTGAGGATTTTTATTTTGTTGAAGGAGGTTTTACTGTGGAATTCATCGTAGAAGACACAATTGGTTTCTTCAATTGCGTTCGTAAAATGGCATGAGTTTGGTTGATCATTTTCTGACCATCCAATCATCATATTTCTACACATTTTTGCTTTTGACTTCTTTCCACTTTTATTCTTCTAATGGATTTGTAGTAGTAACACATGCTACGTGAGCTGAAGAACCTTCCAGTTTTTCCTCTCCCGAGTCAACCATCTTTTATAGGAGGTCTTTGAAGACAAAACACTCCTGAATGGGATGCACCAACATTTGATGAAATGGGAAATAGTTGGGACGGTCTTCATCTCCTTCCTTGATTGGCCTTTTGGGCTTTGGAAATTGAACCAAATTATTTTCCAGAGTCGAAATGAAGTAACCAGGAACATGGTCCTTTAGGAAAGAATAAACTTTTCTCTTTAGATCCTCAAATTGTTTCCGTCTTGGATTTGTTTGATCATCTTGACGAAACAGCCTATTTTGTTGACACTCAGGAGGTGGAGCCCTTCGATAAGATGATGTTTTTGAAGTATAAGTAGGTATAGGTGCTTGTTTTAGCCTAACTATAGCAGTATATGAATTACCCATTCTCCTTTATAGAGCTTATGGAATTACACTAGTTTTATCCTTAGTCATTGAAAGAGAGTATATGATCTGCTGAATGATTGAAGTAAGGTCTAGAAACCCTCATGTGTATTTCACAGGGATCAACGGTGGGCATAACTCATCATGCAAATTTTCCACACATATTAGATACAATTATTCTTGAGGGAGTTATAATCTTATGTAATATGTTAATCCCATCTAGCGAGCAATGAAATCTGAAACACTATCATTCTCCCTTTGCATACAATTTTTATGTTAAGAAAATGTTTTCTTTGACAAATTTGAGCTGAATTGAAGAAGGAATCGTTGACAGAGATCCTCCCACCCGGTAATTGACCGGGATTGCAAGCTTGTATACTAGAAAAAAGTAGGCCCTTGTAATGACTGTACAAAACACATGAGCTTAACTGATTCTTGTTGCTAAGGGGTTCCCATAATAAGATCGCAATGAGAAACAAAATGTGTTAAGTGTTACACTGGGTCTCCCGAACCATTAATGATTGGGAATGTGGTACTTGAAAAATTTGAAGGGGGAGGAATTACATCTACCCATTCAGGGTAAGCTTTCTTCTCCAGTAGAACTGGTGCACACATTCCTTCCATAGAATCCAACCGAGCTGTTAATGAATCAATGGTAGTCATTAAATTTAGAGAAACATCTGGTTGAGCTTGGACCTGAGAAGGTGCAATAACTGGATCTTGGATAGGTGTGGTGGCTGGTACTACCATTGATGGTAGTATTTCCGGTTGTTGTTGTGTATAACCCATAGGATTGGACATGTGAGGGTGTACTGGTAAAGGAGTATATTCATGATCCGTCCCAATAGCTGCAACAACTTCCCTTGCCTGACTGACTCCAGCACTCTTAGGACTAAGATTACCTTGAAGTAGTTCTGCATTAAACCTCTTAAACTCTTCCATATATGCCTATTATTGTGCGAATCTTTACTCTAGTGAGAGTGATTGGCCTTCTCCAGAGGAAGGATGTAATGTAACCTGATTCTCTCATTTCCCCATGTGAGACGCCTTTCATATAGTGGGAAGTTGTTTATATGAAGGAATAACTAGATTCTGGGTAAGCCTTTGATTTCGTGTATGCACACCTTCTTTATTTTCCTCTATGTGCATATCCTCTTGAGCATGAACTTAATCATCAGATCCCTCTGAGTGAGCCTCATGTTTTGTAGGATTAGAAAAAATGGCACTGATGACATTTATTGATGCATAATGCATTGCATCTCTTCGATCGGAATTTCAGTTATATTGTCTTCTTCCATGTCCTTTATGAGTCATTACCTTCTTTTGAGTTGATCCCTCAAGAACTTCTTGAAGAACCATAATTTGGAGGGTATATCATAAGAATTCGGCTATTATTTCCTCTTTTGGCTTCATTCCTTATCGAGAGAAGATTGAATTTCGTTGAGTAAGATATTGAGGATTTGAAAAAGTCCCTAGTCCAGTGGACTGGGGATGTTGCTGCAAAACTCCTTGATTCTTATTTGTTGATTCTAAGGGATGGGATAACAGAGTCCCTAGTCTGGAAAGCTAGGGTGTCTCTTGAGCTGCTACATTTGAGACTTTCTTAAAAGCTCTCCTGATTTTGCTATCATTATTTTAGAAATTGGCAGGATGCAGTAACCTACATCCACTCAATTCACCTGGCTCAAATGACCATTGGATGGTTTCAGACAATTCTGTCACTTGCTGATGTGCACGCTCTAAATGAGAATCCTGTTCGATATTCTCATTTGCCTAATGCAAGAGTAATTTAACAAATTTTTCTTTGTATGCCTGACTTTGGGAAGAACTAGTTCAGGCATGTTCATAATAAAGCATCTGATTACACACAAAACCAGTTGGTTGTGGCCATCCTTGGGCAATAACATTGCATGAGACCACTTTTGGTGGGCTTTTCTGACTGGAGAGCACAGTGAAATGCAGTGCTCCATGAACACCACATCCGTTGATATGAATACTAGATGAGACATTGGAAATTAATTGCGGAAATCTTTTTAGTGCGCCAAGGCATGAACGCTGAAGGGCTCTCTACTGCTTTTCAGCCTTCGAATATCGAGAAACTAAGAGAGATGCCAAATAAATTCGGCATTTTAACCCTTATATTATCTTGACATGATTTTCATATTCATAATAAGATAATATTTTTTCAATTAAAAAAGATATTTCCACATGTTTAGATGAATGTCGTAAATACAATATTCCGTCAAAATTTTTGGAATATCGTACTCAGAATCAGCCAAAGGCCAAAACATGAATGGTAATTCACCTTTCGCCAGTTGTTTTCTCATATTCAGTAATTCATCCTTATCATTAAATGAAGATTCTTATACCTAATTAGACCAATGCTGGTTCTTCTTTGTTGCTTCATCAGATTCAACATTATTGGTAGAGAATTCATTTATCAATTTAGAAGATGCATGACTCAGGGGTGGTTCGGATAATGACCTACAGCCTGGAATATCTTCTGCTTGAGAAAGTATTTCACCTGCTAGAGGTAATGCATCGGACCTGAATAGATTCACATTCTCAAGTGCCTCAAGATAATAATGCTTTCTCGTCACTGCATTGTCCTTTGAATAATTTTCCAGGCAATGAAAATTTCTACTTCGAAGAGGACTTTCATAGCTAAATTCATCATCATGGGGAGGAACACCATGGGGGGTTACTGTAAAATATGAAACCATTTTCTCCTTGATCTTCTGCCCATGCAGAGGGTTATCGTGGCTCTCATCTTAAGATGATACTTTGAGATCGATCGAATGGTCATGAAGCAAGCCTTCATGAGTAAGTGTCTGATGCAGACCTTCAGAATTAATGTTCCCACTATTTGGAAATGTAAGAGTAGAATATTGAGTTCCAACAGATAATTGTTTGAGGGATTCAAAACTCCAGCATTGAAAAAGTATGTATTAGAGAGTGGCTCTTGATTTCATGACTGTGCTGAATGAGCCTTTTACTTAGACACCTTCTTTCTCATTTTAAGAACCACTTGTTGAAAAAAGTGGTTATTATGGGTAGGTTTATGTGCCTGATTAGAAGAAATGGCCAGGTTAGGATGATTATCTCTATTAAAATCTGGTGTATGTGCCAAACTTGATTGTCTGTATGATATGGGGGAGTATGCCCCACAACCCTCTTGGACTGAAAAATAGGTGTGTATCTGTTCCGGAGTGATATGTTGATGTGCCACTCCACTGGTAGGGATAGATTTTCATTTCTTTCCCTATGATGCTACTGAAGTTTTTATAATATTTTGACAGGTATCCAGAATATGAGCAGGGAATTTCTTCTGCTCTTTCACCATTGTCAGAATGTGCTTGGTGACTTCAGCTGCCAGAATGGGAATATATGTTCATTCCGTGCATGGAGTAGGTGTGTTTGTCTGCTCCTGTCATCCTTTTCCTGTCAGTGAATTCTGTTAGTACTCATGTGTGGGGCAGAGAGTGGAGTTTGCTCCAATTTTGTTGTCAGGGCTTTCCGACTGACTTCTCCAGATGCTACCAAACGAGACTGTTGGAAGGCATGATTAACATTGGCAGGTGTATGTTCCTGTTGTGTATTCTTCGTCAAGTATGTTTGAAGAATTCCCATTAGTAATGGAAGACGACACTACTGACAGAATTGTTGATTGTAAACAGTTGTATGTGCCTGCTTATGAGTTTCCACAATATTGGATTGGAAAGCTTCTTTGGTTGTAGTCAGACGAGCCTGCTGACTATCTGATGGGTTATAAACAAGTGTATATTCCTTCCTATAATACTCCGCCGAAATTTCTTGGTAGGATTGGTGTGTTGCTGCCAGACGAGTCTACTAGACAGTGGAATAAGAACAGATGGGTGTATGTGCTCGCTCGCTATTTTCCCTCGAGTTGGCTTGATGGACTTCTCCAGAAGGGGCAGAAATAAGAACCTGCTACCTATTGACCAAATCTCACCTCTAGAAGTTCATCTTGTGTGGTCAGGTTTGAGGAACCAGAGTCGAACCCCTAAAGGTGATACCCTCATCATGTTGAGGGCGCACTGCCGCACGAGTCTGGTAGCGATTGTTGACGGGAGCCATCTGGAAGGACTCCTGTCTCCTCGAATTAAGGCATTGAGTGACCATCTCATTCACCTCATCATAATATGGGTGGGACTAGTGATTACATTCCGGGGATAACGACCCGAAATGGTTAGAGACAATGGTTGGCACCACCTGCTTCTTGATCGCTGGTTGTCGTTGTCCAGACAACCAAGGTGAATTATTGACTTTAAGGTCTTTTCGAGCAGCCTCTAGAGTCGGAATGGTACCGTGTCGACGATATTCCTTAACCAGTGCATTTGAGACCCAGCGTTGCAGACGCTTAGTGGGTGATGTCACCCTCATAGGGGACAAGGATCCGGCAGGAGTAGCAGCAGATGCATTCACAGGTGTAAACTTTAGTGAAGCCATTTCTGAAATGCAGAGAGATCTTGAAAATGAGTTCTTATTTGATATAACATACATAATCAAGATAATTTCGATCACTACATCTTTTGGATGAGAACATGTAACACCACGAGATTTTATGAAAAATATTCTTTTTAATTTCATTAATGTCTTATGTTGTACGCTACACCAAAATGATCTTTCACAACATGCATCCCTGACTTGGCTTGCATTACACGCAATCATGACCTTCCACGATAGCGTGTGTTGTACGCAATACTGTGTTTCGCTAAACAACGATATTTATAAAAACTAGCCATTATGAATTGTAATACCCAATTGTTAAAATTTTGAAAATTTTATTTTTCAAAATGTACTTCATTTTTGGATTCGGATTATCAAAATTAGCCTAGGGTGAAATTTTGGTATTTTTCTGAAAACTTTCAATTTTTGATGAATAGTGAAAACACTAGGTTACTATTTAAAAACCGACTTTTTATTTAAATAATTATTTATTTTATTTAAATATATTTTAGGTCAAAATTGATACATAATACCAATATTAGTTCAGTGTAATTCATTGGAGTCATTTTATAATAATTTTAGATATATAAAACTTTTAATGAACTTTTCACAGTCTTTTACCCACCTCCTAGGAGAATTTGAAAATTTACATAAAACTTAATTTTACAACATTTGTGAATGGAATTTAAAAAATCCGAGATACACAGTTGATTTCAGTAAGTAAAATGTGGTTCAATGAGATGAAAATAATTTTTGTTGAATAGTAACTTTTAACTTTTATTTAGCACGGTTAAAAGTAAATAGGGTAATTAAGGGTAAAAATGATATTATTATTACCCTACCACATGTCCTAATTATATTTGATAAGTTTAATTCGACCAAAAACAACTTTAGGGATAAAATAGGACCATTTAGGCCCACTTGGATTAGATTAGGACATTTATTATTAATTTATTTAAAGAAGGGTTAAAATAGTTAAAATCAAAGTTTAATAACTAAATAATTTTTAATATCGGGTTATACATAAGATAAATTCGACTATAAATAATCATTAGAAATATAAAAAGATTTCCTACATAATGGTATTTTATTTATAATTTTTGGACATTAAATAATTTAATTTATTTATGACACAATGATGATGCAGTAATTATCATATTAATGAAATATTGACATAATTGATGTTATAAATACCCAAATAAATGTAATTTGAGACTTCTTATGAATTAAAATAATTATATTTGTTTATATTACATGTTTTTATTGATTTAATTAAATTATTTCTAAATAATATTTCTTTAATGAGTTTCACAAAAATCAATTACCAAATAGTGTCAAAATTGACATAAAATAGTTTTTAAAACAAATATTATATTATTAATTGTTATTTTATTTTTAAAAATCTAAGTTTTGGCCAAATGACTTAAATAAGGTTATATATATTATTAATAAACAACTTGGTGTTCGTTTGGCTTGTTATAGTAAGTTTATTAACCTTATAGTGTAAGAAAACAAGAAGACACAGTAAAAGCTAAATTATCTAACTTAAAGTTAAATCAAAATTATAAGGTTAAAATAGAAACCTAAAATTGTCTAAATTCTATTGGATGAGAGTATTTCGACCCGTACCCACCTTATATTTGAAATAAATCAATTTGGAGCTATTAAAAACCGAATATGACTTTATAATAAAATAATATTTTTAGTTTTTCCTAAGGTGCCCCTCTCCTCCCTTATAAAAGGGCACCTCCTCCCTCTCTTCCTCACACCACATTGAGCCTTCAAGATTGGAAAAACCCTGCCAAAGTATCTTCTACACTTCCCTAGAAACATCCTATAGGCTCTGGTCTTCTTCAAAGACCAATCTTAGTGCACTAAGAGGAGGTTTCAAAAAGGCGTATCGAAAGAAGAGGTAATATCAGTTACCGATTCTTTCAACTTTATTTCTTCTTCTAATTATTCTTCTTTAGTTGTTTCATTATGAATTAATAACATCATTATCACTCATATACTGATATGTTATTATAATTATGAAACAACCCTATTTTAACATCTATCCATCCTACGGAAAACGAAATCACCGCGCGTGCGTACGTACGAAATACCGTCTCCACGCTGTGGTGTAATCTATTTTCGACCACCACCTTACCTGGATGGTTATAATGGTGTAAATAAATAACTATATATTATTATTGAAAAGTGATATTGATTCTTAAATATTATACATACACTTCAATGCAATTCCACGATCATGGGAATGATATCATCCCTTGTGCATACGTACGGACTACCGTCTCCACGACGCGATGAGATTTATTCTCCATGTTAACCATTCATGAATGATTATAAAGTATATATAATAAGTAATCATGAAATATATGACATAATAATGATACTTTATTTATGTGTATATATATTTATGTAATCTACTTAATTTCATTCAATTCAATAAGGAAACGAAAACAGCGTTCATGCGTTTGTACGGCCTACCGTCTCCATGAATGATGTATTTCATTTCATTTAATCAATCTATCATATACATATTTATATAATGAAATATATATTATATATAAATCCTATTTTACATTCTGTAATTATGTAAATCAGTATATAATTAATAATATCAAGAACAACAAGTCCAAACACGTACGATAAATAAAACAATTTAACCCAAAACGCTGCTTTAACATGGAAATTACAAAAGAACGGGTAATATAAAGTTTTAAGTGAACCATATATGATATCATAATAATGAATATGATTCTTTAATATGTCAATGACATTATTTAAATCATTATACAGGAGGTTTGGAAACGTACGAAGCATGTCGGACCTAAGGTAAGGGATAATTGTGCAAATCTCATTTTTATTCGAGATTGCTTATTCGTAAGTATTTACGGGGGTTATTTATATCATCCATGTCCATGTTTTATAAAAGTGTTTTCATGTATGTTTAAAGTCCATTTTACCCATTTTTTTCTTTTACTACATGGTATGTAAGGAATATTTCTTTTGTTTACGTTACGAGGTACTTTTTTGACTTTTCCGCTAAAAGTACTAGAAGAATGTTTTTTTTAACTTATACAGCACAAAAAGAGTTTTATAGTTTTATAAAGCCTTATTTTAATAAAGCATTCTCCAAAATATTTCATGACTATTTTCAAAAAAAAAAATTTTCTTTCAAAATTGCATGATGTTTTGTTAACAGAAATTGATTTTTGAAGAAGAAAGGATATTTTCCTCAAGAATTCGTTTCAAGTGTTTTATCAAAACCATTTTCCATCTAAGATGAAATTATTTCATATGTGTATGTTTCAAGTATAAAGTCTTTATGATTTACATGGATTAAATTTTCTTATAATGAAATGATATCCATTTCTTTTATATGGAATATATGATGATGGGATGATGTTTATGAAACCCATTTTATTCATTGTGTTATTATGAATGATGTATGTTTATTTTGTGGACCAAGTAAGAATGATTTCATTATGAGATGGGTGGGACCTATATATCCCTCCAATGCATTGGGTAAATATTTATATCTCATGAGATAGACATGGCTAGAATGGTAAGTTAATACGGTTCAGCGTTACAGGACTAAAACAAAGAGTGAACTCGATTCAGAAAGGGACTTTGTCCACTAAGATGGTCGTGGCATCAATGCCTTGGCTACTATGGAAATCATAACATGTGCTTAACGGTTTCCACAATTACATGATTTGTTCCCATGCTATTTTATCTTGATTTATGTTCCATTATGATCTATGCCTTATGTACTTCCATTTTTTATGTCGTTGCTCAAGATTTTGATGTTTAAACATTATGTTCATGTTTTTAAGTTCAAATGTATATGGTTTGTTCTTTTTTATCCATGCTTACCCTTACTGAGCATTTGATCTCACCCTTTTTTTGTTTTCATTTCCCCTAGGATTAAAATAAAGGTTTTAGGTAAGGAAAAAAAAGTGGAAGATATTTGTTGGAGATGTTGAAGATATTTCAAAATTATTAGTAGATTACGTTCTGAGTTTCCAAAGACACTAAACTATTACGGTCCTTGTGTGTCTGTTTTTGTTATGTATTAAGTATTCCGCAAAAGTAATCTAATGACCATGTACGTCATGCTTCAGGCCTCTACAGTTGGTATCATAGGAAAGGATTAGTCAACCTTTGGAAACTAGGATGTGAGAACATTAGTGAGAACCCTAGAGATATTTCTAAGGTTTGTCTAGGGATGTCTCTACGGTTAAGTATAAGTATAGGTTATAGTACTAGAATTACATTAACCTAATATGTTAGATATTGAAGGTACTCTCTCTTTATTATGTTGTTTTCTCTAGCATGATTTTTTCCTCTCACACTATTCTTTTTGGGTTCTAGAAGATGGATGGAACCCGAAGGAACCGTGTTGATCAATGTAATGGACAATGTATTGATTGTCCTCCTGCACAAACAAATGTTATGGGAGATGGAGTGAAAAATATTATTTCTATACTTACACAACCTATGAATCATTCTGTACTTCCAAATGAGCAGAGAAAGGAACAATATTCTGTTGAGTCCTTCATGAGGCAACGTCCACCTTCTTTCAGCGGGTCTTCTGATCCACTTGTTGCTGAACAATGGATCAGTACCACTGAAAAGATATTTTCAGTTCTTCAATGTTCTAAACATGATAAATTCATCTTAGTAGTATATTGTTTGGAAGGTGAAGCTGATTAATGGTGGAATCTTATCAAGAATATGAGGCCAAGAGATGAAATTGAGTCCATGGAATGGGATGAGTTAAAGAACTTATTTTTCAAAAAGTACTTCCCTCATATTCATTGAAAAAATATGGAGAAGGAGATTCTTGAACTAAAGAAAAAGGATGATGAATCTACTGGTATATACGAAGCGAATTTTACACGGCTTGCAAGGTATGCATCTGGGTTTATCATCCAACCTGAAAGTACAGTTGATCGATTCTTTAGTGTCTTAAAACCAAATCTTCGAAGGGCATTAGCTATAAGAGACTTCAGTAGCTATGAAGAAATTGTGAGTTGTGATATCAAGGTAGAAATGGAAGTTGGTGTTACATATCCATCTCAAGGTTTTGATAAGAAACGAAAGATGAAGTTCAAGGAGAAATCTCAGAATAATGGTGAAAAGAAGATGCAGGTTTCCTTATGCTCAAAGTGTGGAAAGAAGCATGGTGGAGATTTTCTTAAAGGGACTAGAAAATGTTTTAAGTGTGGAAAAGAAGGTCATCGAGTAACTGAGTGTCGAAGTAATGGAAAAAGTGTTGCTAATGGTGTGAATAAAGAAAATACTATAGAGAACGCACCACCAAAACTTCAATACGTAAAGTGCAATGAAATGGGGAATTATGATAATCAATGCCCTAATCCAAGGGTTAATGATGATCGACGTGAGAACCCACTCAAGGCAATGGACAAAGGGAAGTCACATGCGATCACTATTGGTGATGTTGAATATGACAACAATGCGGTGGAATGATTAATTGTCTATGTAATGGGATTCCAATATAATGTTGTATATAGTATCGTGGAATATTGGAATATTAATGTATTGGTTTATTGTGGTTTTCAATAATTTTATGGTACCAGTAACCATGGAAAGTGATTGAGATATTTTTGGAAAGAAGATGATATGCGCATAATAAATGGATAAGAAGAAAATGAAATGTTTGACAGTATTCATTAGCTCATGACTGATATAAGGAAATAGATATATCATGGTTTGAGTATATAGAATTTTGGGGTTTTGGTATGTGGAAAGAGTAAACTTTTGACAGCACTCATGTTTTCATTAAGATTCAATGGGTATTAATTTTATAAGAGAATACATGATTACGGCCTTCGAATGTTTGGAATGTGACCAACAAGACATATCTTATGATATATGGGGATCAACGATGGTATTAACATGCTTGTTATATGAAATCTTTGGTAATCGTTTTCACTATATTATGAGAGTGGACTGTAGTATTATGGATTAGCCTTAAGATTGGAATGGATTATATTGAACATAATTTAGTATTGTAGGATCGAAATAATGTTGTAGATGCTCAATATACAAGAGGGGGGGGGGTGAATTGTATACTTTAAAAATTCCTTTGTAACCTTTAAAGATAGTTACGAATAACTATGTTTTCCTTAATCAAAGGAAAGGGATAAGTTTAACAATGTTTAAACTAAGAAAATTCACAACACCTCTAACACCAAATGAAAACTTGGAATAAGTAATGAAGTTATAAACTTCAATTCCTATGAAATTTCTTAAAACTGGAAAGAGATTCTGAAAGTAGGTTTCGGAAATATGGTTCCGGAAACTGAAACATAACAAAAGATTACAATATGTGATTCTACCTTAAAGCGTATAGTATCTAAATGAAACAGAGTACAAGTAAGGAAGTATAAGAAAGTTATACTTTCCTTACAATAAAATATGCATCGGAAATAAACAAGTAGTAAAACTACAAGTAAGAAGATATAAGTCATTTAACCCAAAGAGAAGGGTATCCAACAACCTTGGATAAAGGTCCCTTGATTTATACTTTCAAGCAAGTCTATCTTACCCACACCTTGGTAAGCCCTAGATACGAAGATTGGAGTCTCTGTCTTGCTATCCCCACAAGCCCTCAACTTCAAGGTAGTTGGCAACCTCTGTCTTCCTCAGCAAGGAAGCCCTCAACTTCAAGGTGTTGGAAACCTCTGTCTTCCTATCCCCAAAAGTCCTCGAATGTAATCACCAACATTCGGAGTCGCATGAAGCAAAAACTGAATGATCGGTTCAGTACGCACAAGGCATGAAAAGATTTCTCTCTCTAGAAATCACCTTAGCAGCGTGTGGTCTCTAGATCGATCAACTTCTCTATGTTGTTCTTTCTATCTTGAGCTCTTTCAAATGAGATCCTATTTATAGGCAAGGTCGGCCTCCCTTCCAACAGTCATATTTTTCTTAAAAATCGGAGGGACCTGTACACGTGTAACTAAACCGACAGTTAGTTTATAATAGAATAGGCGACATCGTTTTATAACAAAACAAGTGTAACAGAATGTACGACATCGTTTTAAGTCTAAAAAAGTTCGAAGTGATGATTTGGAGTGAAGGTTCGAAGTGTAAGAAAAATATTAAAGTGTAGACAAATTATAAAAGCGTAAGCAAATTGATAGTTCAGAGTCTAACCAAATACAATTTTTGGAGTCTAAATAAATTCGGAGTGTATAAAACAAAGATGATCAGATTCTGTTTAATAGGTGAATTTGGAATGAGATTTCGGAATGAGATTTCGTCTTTAGAATTCGAAATGAGAAATCGTCATCAGAATTCGTAATGAGAATTCATCATCAGAATTCGTAATGAGAATTCGTATCCAGAATTCGGAGTAGAACTTTATTACAGTTCTCATCCAGAATTCGGAACCTAAAATAGAATGCTTCATATCAAAGTTTCAAACGATTCCGAAAAATAGAAATGAATCAGAATCTTATACTTAAGAAATATATGGATGAAAATATGATAAGGATATTTTTTCATACAAAATCAGTTTTCCTTATAAAATAAATTTTCCTTATAAAAGCGATTTTCCTTATAAAATCAATTTTCCTTATAAAAGAAATTTTCTTAAAGATATGGTGTTTGTGATTTTCAAAACAAGAACGAATGGAAAAGTCATAAGGTAAACCTTATTGACTCAACAATATTCCCCTTTTTGGAAACCACAAACATCCTTACGAAAAAGAAGTTCTAAGAAGAAAGAAAACATTAAGGCTTATCTCCCTTTTCTTTATGGATATTGAACAATATGACTAACTCCCCCTTAGGCTTTGAAACTCTAAGGATTGTATTCTAGATTTCCGAAATTATATTTCATTGCGAATAAGAAAGTCTTCTTTAATGAAAAACTCCCCCTTAGATAAACTCTCTTAGATTTTGTTTTCTTTCTCACCCTTTGTTAAGATTATTTTTACCCTTTATTAGGGTTCTTTTCCTTCTCCCCCTTTGTGATTTTCAATATGAATTCGAGGGAATGGGAAATATAACAAAGTACCTGAAAAAAAAGTATCAACAACAAAAAAAACGAGCAAGCACAATTTTCATTATGTTAGAAATCTCAACAACAAAGAAGATTAGATACAACAAAAGATCGGATCTATCCATTTTGGATCTTTTTCCTTCACCATGAGACCCTTAAGAATAGTCTTTATCTTCTTCAAGTCTTTATGGTCTTCCTCGGCTTGCTTCTCTAACACAAGAATTCTTGCACTTTGAGCTTCAATCTTTTCTGCCTGGGCTTGAAGCTTTTCTTCATGAGCCTGAAGCTTTTCTTCTTGAGCCTTCAAGATTTGTTCTTGCTTTAACAACTTTTCTTCAAACTCAATCTGATGATCCCTTTCATACTTCCAGTTTTGAGAAGAAGAATTCAGCTTCCCATTCAGATATCTGACTTCTTGAATCAAGAAATTCTTTTCATCTATCAACTTTTCTTCAAAGGATGAAGTAAGTTCATTTATCTTCATGTCTTCTGTCTCAAAGGCATCCTTCACATTGTCTTGGAATTCATCAAAGAGCCTCATCTCTTCTACAGTATTCCTCGACCAACTATTTATCCTCTTGCAAGATCTTTTGTGGGCTTCATAGCCGACAAAGAAAGTTTTGAACTGAGCCTCTATCTCAACACATTTTTCCATAACCATGAATACAGAGTCTGTTTTCTAATTCAAAGCATGTTGGAGCATCTGGAATCTTGAATCAATACTTGAGAAAGTCAAAATTGTACCCACCAACTTCTTTAATGACTGGACAACAAATTCATGCCCCAACGAAGATGACTCTGAATCCGAGACTTTTCTTGGAGAATTTTCTTCTTCAAAATGCTCATCTTTCTTTTTAGAAGAATCACCAACATCCCTTTTCTTTACAACCACTGAGCTCAGGGTATCAACAACAAGTTGTTTTCCCTTGTCCTTTTTCGGAATGGATTCATATTCCGGAGTTCTCTTTTCACTGTAAGACACTTGAACAACATTGTCTTCCTCATCAGAAACATTCTGAGAACCATCCTCTAAATTCTCCATTTGAGAAATATCATATAGAAGTTGTTCTTCCTCTGCATGATAAGATACTTCTTCTCCCCCTTTCTCCACATCCATCCCTGGAGTGATTAACATATAAGACTTAGCTTCTGAGGTTCAGAGCAACAAATGTTTGGAAGGTGTCCCCTTATAATCATCTATTTGCTTTAAAACATATCCGGTGTCACCACTACCTTCAGCAACTACTTATTCTTCTTCGACTTCCTCAATCTGCTCTACTTCCTCAACATGCTTAGCAACTGCCTCTTCCAGAGTGACAATGTTTCTTCCTGGATCTCAGGTAGAGATCCCAAAGAAAAAGATCTCAGAATGGGAATGTTTCCAGAGGCCATCTCAGTAAACTTTAACAAAGTCTGAACCACCTCAGCTTCAGACATATTCTTCTTAAGCTTCTTAACATTCACTTGTTTTTATAGCTTATCCGCAGTTCTTTCCTTCAAGGCCTTAGCCTCCAAAGGATCCAAGCCAAACTAAGGCTCCCCTTGAACTCTCTTCTCTTTGATTTCCCTCCATTTAGAAACTACCTCATCAGGGTAAGCTTTCTTCTTCTTCGGTTGTGGAGGTGCGTAATGAACTTCCTTTGATTTGGGATTCTCTGCTTCACCTTCAACGTCTTTCAAATTTCTCTTCCTCACTGGCTTAGAGGATTCAGGTTCAGCAACTTTCAGAACTATTTCTTCATGAGCAGGTAAATCAACAAACTAACTAGTCTTCTTGTCGAAGGCTACATCCATCCTTTTGAGAGTACCATCACTCACTAACATAATCTTGAAAACTCTTGGCTTAGACTTTCAAGCCTCCTTGAAAGACTCAAGGCACCGAACTATCAATTTTGAGTGGATTGTTGGATACATTATGATCTTAGCTCTCAAATTCCCTTTCTTAAAATTCTCAAGGGTAATAAGAATGTGTTTCATCAGAGTAAACTTCCTCAGATTTATCAAAAAATCTAGGATGTAGATCTCACTCTTCTTCAAACTATCTTTGTCACCCTTTCTCGGCACGATAATGCCTTGTACCCATAACTCTAGAATCCAGAAATTTGTAGACAGAGAAGAAATCTTCAGAGCCTTATGATCTGATAGTCCGAGTGTTTCCAAAGCATATTCCTTGTCGAAGCTTCCATTGGAATCTAGAAAAACATGAGAAATAAACTCAGCTTCTCCTTCAGTGTTCATCCCTACCAAGCTGGTTGCCTTGGCATAAGAAAGCTTATAAGTCTTGCCATAAGACATAAATGATAATTTTTCCCTGCCATCTACCTTATAGAAGGAAACTGTCTCATAGAATTCTATAAGTAAATCCGAAAATACTTCATCTTGATTCCCAGGCTTAGACACAGCAACATCTTCCCATCCATTAAGCTTAATGTTCTTGGATATAAGAGAATCCTACCTATTGAAGAAATCAGGATGAACCAACCTTTCTCTATATACTAACCACTTCAAAATCGTCTTAGAGGAAGACATGTCTTGAGAAGATGCTTCCACAGACATTCGGATCTGAAGACCTCTGAGAAATTAGAAACGGAGATTTCTGAAGTTCGGAATGACCTTAAAAAAGAGAGTCAGAGCTTCGGGACACTGGATCTTGAAAACCAATGTGGGACAACCATTTGGGGTCCCCTTTATATAGGCAATGAGAAGACGATTCAACTTCTTCAGTTGATCGAATGGTTGTGACAATCTTAGATCAGATCTTATGGTTGAAAACCAATTCTCAAGAAAACATCAATCCGATCTTTTGAGATTTTATTAAAACAAAAATGTAAGAAAACTATAATCCGAAAAAAAAATATAAGAAAATGTCAGCAAGTAATGTATGACTAAGAAAACTTGAGTAAGGAAATCATACCTTTCGGATTAGCTTAGGAGGATTATTCGTAATCGGTAATATTAAAAAAATATTAACTACAAAGAAAAAAAATCACAAAACTCACTACGAAAAACAATCTCAGTACGCAAAACTCAGTATGAAAATCATTATAAGGATTTCAGTATGAAAATTTCATTACAAAAGTTTAAAAAAAATGAAAAACTCATTATGAAAGTCTCGGTATGAAAATATCGTTATAGAAATACCAGAACTAAATTTTCCATTCCGGAAGTTTTCAATACAAAAATTTCCATTCCAGAATTTTTCTATACGAAAATATCCATTCTGGAAATTTTCTGTTCCTGAAATTCCCATACCATAAATTTAGTTCCGAAAAGTTTGAAAACAAACTTTGAAAAACATAGTTACTCTAACAAACAAATGTACTCCCCCTATGAAAAGGAGTTTATTAGTGTAAGGAGATTTTTTCAACAGAAAGTTAATTACGAAAGATTACCTTAAGGTTATCATTCCTAAATTCTGTTTAATGGATTCAAATCTATCAGTAGGCAAAGATTTTGTGAAAATATCAACATTTTGATCTTGCATTCCGATAAATTAAAGAATGATATCTCCTTTTAGTGTGTGATCTCTAAGAAATTGATGCCTAATATCTATGTGTTTTGCACGAGAGTGATGTGCAGGGTTCTTACTTAAGGAAATGGCACTTGTGTTATCACACAAAATTTGAGTTTTAGTGAAACTCAAGCCATAATCTATGAGTGTTTGTTGCATCCACAACACTTGAGCACAACAACTTCCAGCTGCTACATATTCAGCTTCAGCAGTGGAGAGTGCTACCAAATGTTGCTTCTTGAAAATCCAAGAAACTAATGAATCTCCTAAGAAATGACAAGTTCCAGATGTACTTTTTCTATCCATTCTACATCAACCAAAGTCAGCATCAGAAAAGCTTTTTAAATAAAATCATTTCCAGAAGTATAAAATAATCCTAGATCCATGGTTCCCTTAATGTAGAGAAAAATTCTTTTTACTGCCTTTAAGTGAGATTCCGTAGGATTGGATTGATATCTTGCACATAAGCATACTGAGAACATTAAGTCTGGTCGACTAGCTATTAAGTAAGGTAAACTTTCTATCATACCTCTAAAAGATGTTTGATCTACTGGTTTCCGAGGTTCATCAATATCGAAAGAGTTTGAGGTACCAATGGGAGTACTTATACTCTTAGTGTTGTCGCATCCATACTTTTTGAGAAGATCTTTAATATACTTATTTTGAGATATATAGATTCCTTCTGGTTTTTGAGAAATTTGAAAACCAAGGAAAAAAGTAAACTCACCCAGCATACTCATTTCAAACTCAGATTTCATTAGACTTGCAAAAGAGCCGGTTAAAGATTGCTGAGTTGAACCAAATATGATGTCATCAACATAAATTTGAACAATCAAAACATTTTTCTTATCTTTCTTTATAAAAAGTGTTGGATCTACATTTCCATTAACATAGTTATTTTGAAGCAAAAATCCAGTGAGTATATCATACCATGCTCGTGGGGCTTGTTTAAGGCCATACATAGCTTTGGTAAGTCTAAAAACATAATCAGGATGTTTTTTATCTTCAAAGCCATGAGTTTGTTTAACAAAAAATTCCTCTTGAACATAACCGTTAAGAAAAGCACATTTCACATCCATTTGAAAACGTTTAAAATTAAAAAATGCTACAAAGGCAAGTAGAATACGGATAGATTCAATTCTGGCTACTAGAGAATAGGTTTCTTCATAATCTATTCCCTCTTGCTGATTATAGCCTTTAGTAACATGTCTAGCTTTATTTCTTACTATGACTCCATTTTCATCACATTTATTTCTGAAAAGCCATTTTACTCCAATAACAGAAGTTTCCTTAGGTCTTTCAACCAAAGCCTAGACTTTATTCCTTTCAAATTCATTTAGTTCATCTTGCATGGATTGGATCCAATCATCATCACCTAAAGATTCATCAGTGCTTTTAGGTTCAAATTGGGAAATAAATGCTAGATGTTCTACTTCATTTCATAAGGAATTTCTTGTACTTACTGGTTGATTTACATCACCAATGATACTATCACTGGGATGATTCTTAAGAAACACCTGATTTGGGTTTTGAAAAGCCTGTTCATCAAAATAGGGTAGAAAGTCTTCTGGGGTAAATGTTTTAGAAGAATCTTCTTGAACATTATCCTTATCTGAAGGTTCTTCTGTCAAAGGTTGACAATAATTTTTTGAAAACACATCCGAGGATGTAGTATGGGATGGCTTAAAAACAAAAGGTTCATACTCATCAAATTTTACATGTACTGTTTCTTCAACAGTACAAGTATTTTTATTAAAAACTCTATAATCCTTTGAAGTTGTGGAATAACCTAAGAAAATTCCTTCATCAGATTTTGGTGCGAATTTATGTAGGTTATCTTTAGTATTAAAAATGAATACTTTGCAACCAAAAACCTTCAAGTAGTATAGTCTTGGTTTTCTACCATTCCATAACTCATAAGGAGTTTTATTAAGAAAAGGTCTAATCAAAACTCGATTTATAGTATAGCAAGAAGTACGTATAGCTTTAGCCCAGAAATGTCTAGCTATAGAATATTCACTCAACATGGTTCTAGTTATCTATTGAAGAATTCTATTTCTTCTCTCAACTACACCATTTTGTTGAGGAGTTCTAGGTGCTGAAAAATTGTGAGTAATACCTTTTCTACTACAAAAAGTTTCAAAATCAGAATTTTGAAATTCTCCTCTATGATCACTATAAATAGTTTTCAATGGAAGGTTTTTCTCATTTTTAACTTGAGCTCTAAAACTTTTGAAATAAGAAAAAGCTTCATACTTCCTGGTTAGAAAATAAACCCAAGTAAATCTAGTGTAATCATCAACTAGAACAAACACATAGTATTTTCCTCCAATACTTCTAGTTTTTGTTGGACCAAAAAGATCCATGTGCACTAACTGCAATGCATTAGTTGATGAGACTTCACTGATTGATTTAAAACTAGATTTATGTTGCTTGCCATATTAACAAGGATCACAAACTTTAGAAGAATCAAATCTAAGCTTAGGTAGATCCTTAACTAGTTTCTTCTTAGTGAGTTTGCATAGGTTTCTAAGGTTACAGTGACCTAGTCTTCTATGCCATAACCAGGAATGATCTTCTATTGCACTTGGGAAAGGTAAATCTCGGCTTCTGAGGTGTTCTAGGTTCAAAGTGTAAACATTCTCTTGCCTATTGGCTGAGAGAATAAATTCATCCCTGGAATTGTGACAGAGCACTTATCATTCCTAAAATTCACATGGTAACCTTTATCACACAACTGACTTATGTTAATGAGGTTGTGCTTAAGACCCTTAACAAAAAGAACGTTTGAAATCAAAGTTTTTCCTAAAAGAACAATATTACCAATACCAACAATCTCTCTATTAGAATTGTATCCGAAAGTTACCTTTCCTCCTTTCGTTTTGATAATATTTTCAAAATAGCTTTTATTACCAGTCATGTGCCGTGAACATCCACTCTCCATGTACCATGTATTGTTGCTGGTACTCTCTTTATTTTCCTGAAATCAAGAAGAGAATTAGACTTTCGGAGTCCAGACATGTTTGGATCCGAGATTTCCAGATAACAAAATTTTAGGAACCCACATCTTCTTAGAAAAGTAAGCTTTGTGAAATCCTAAGGATTGGGTTTTGTTTAAGGAACAATTATTTTCCCAGGGACCACCACATTGACACTTGGTAAAAAATGGGGCACTTTGTGGAACAAAATAATTGTTACTGAAAAATGGTTTTGAATGGGTATAACCAAATCCAGATTTATTTCTTAAAGGGAATATTTGGGAATACATTTTATCAAAATTTTCCTAACTATGGGTAAAGTTTGATAAACACTTCTTTAAGGAAAAATTTTCGGACATGAGTTTTATAACAATATTTTTATCCTCAAAATCATTATTTTTAGAACTAGAGTTTGGCTAGAAAATATTTTTCTTAGAAATTACTTTTTCTAACTCTTTAGAAAGTTGGTTCTTCTCAGAACTTACTTCCTCAAGATTTTTTGAAATACTTTCAAAATCAGCATTTTTTCTATCAAGATCTTTAGAAAGATCTGATATCTCTTTTGTAAGAATATAATTTCTAGAGTTTGCCTTATCAAGTTTCTTATTGAGTATAGAATTCTCAATCTCAATAAGTTCAGCAAACCTAGAGACTTCTTCATAAGTAGGTAAAGTATTTTCTTTATCAAAAGAAGATTATTCATTAGAAGAGTTATAATACTTACTATCATTAGAATTTAAAGAAACAGTGGTCAATGATTCAAAATTTCGTACCTTAGCCATAAAAAAATGATTATCAATAGGTAATCTGGCTATAAGAACAAGATTCTTCTATCCTGAAGATTCGTAATCAGAAGATTCATCTGAAGAATCACTACCACTGGCACTCCAGGTGTCACTAGATTTCAGAACATTCTTAGCTTTGGCTTTATAATACTTCTTTCTGTTCCTGTTTGAATGCCTTTCTTTCCTTTCTTTCTTTTTGAGCAAAGGAAAATCTGGTCTAATATGTCCAGCTCTCTTCCATTCATAACAAGTAACTTCTCCATCTTACTTATCTTTCCTGTCCTATTTCTTATAACTGGAATGGAAATTTTTCTGACTAGCTATCTTGTTCATCCTTAGAGCAAGATTTTCTAATTCATTTTCAGAGATTTCACTTTAAATAGAATCTGATTGAACAACTATCTTCTTAGGCTTGGATCTGGTTACTCTCTCAGGAGTCTTGGCTTTCATATGATATGATGTTGTTGTAAAAGCAACAGAACTATTCCCATTTTTCTTTTTGATGTTGTCAGCATTTATTTTCATTCTGGTTTCATTTTGGAGAAGAGTTCCGAATAACTCATCAAGGGAAATTTGAGTGACCTTCATGTTCTCATCTATAGCAGTTCTTTTGGATTCCCACTCATTTGGCATGATATCAATTATCTTATCCACATATGCTCCATCATCTAACCCTTTCACTCCCATAGACTGTAAACTGTTGACGATAGTCATAATCCTCTGTTTAACTTTACATATTGGTTCTCCATAAGGAAAATTGAAGCCATGATATTCAGCTCTAAGCATAGCTCTCCTAGTTTCAATCACTTTTGAAGTTCCAAAGTGTGTAACCTCTAACTTCATCCAGATACAATTAGCTGCTTCACAAGAATAAATTTGGATATATATATATATATTTCTAGTCATTGAACAAATTAAAGTATTGCGTACCTTATAATTGAGTTGATACTCTTGCTTTTCCTGGTTAGTAAAAGTTCTAACTTCCTTATCAGGAATTTCATAATCTCCAGTAAGCATAACAAAGTTATCCACTTCAATATTGATAATAAAAGTCTTCAATCGATATCTCCAGTACTCATAATCATTACCATCAAATATTGGTGGTATTGTAGGATTTAGATTATCAATGGAACCAATATTAATTCCTGCCATACATAAAATAACCTTCGGCACACAAACTTGTTAGGAAACAAAATTTTGTAATAACAATGTTCGGAATGAGAATGTTCGGAATGAGAAAGTTCAGAATGATAAAGTGAGCAAGAAAAACTTATACATGAGTACAAGTATTTTAGAGACCTCCTCTGATACCAGTTGTATAATCCAAATAATGTTGTAGATGCTCAATATACAAGAGGGGGGGGGGTGAATTGTATACTTTAAAAATTCTTTTGGAACCTTTAAAGTTAGTTACGAGTAACTATGTTTTCTTTAAGCAAAGGAAAGGCCTATGTTAAACAATGTTTAAACTAAGAAAATTCACAACACCTCTAACACCAAATTAAAACTTGGAATAAGGAATGAATTTAAAAACATCAAGTCCTATGAACTTTCTTAAAACTGGAAAGAGATTCCTAAATTAGGTTCCGTAAATATGGTTCTGGAAATTGAAACTTAACAAAAGATTACAATATGAGATTATACCTTAATGCGTATAGAATCTAAATGAAACAGAGTACAAGTATGGAAGTATAAGAAAGTTATACTTTCCTTACAATACAATATGCAGCGGAAATAAACAAGTAGTAAAACTACAAGTAACAAGATATAAGTCTTTTAACCCAAAGAGACGGGTATCCAACAACCTTGGATAAAGGACCGTTGATTTATACTTTCAGGCAAGTCTTTCTTACCCACACCAGGGTAAGCCCTCGATATGAAGATCGGAGTCTCTGTCTTGCTATCCCCACAAGCCCTCAACTTCAAGGTAGTTGGAAACCTCTATCATCCTCAGAAAGGAAGCCCTCAACTTTAAGGTGTTGGAAACCTCTATCTTCCTATCCCCGAAATTCCTCGAATGTAATCACCAACATTCGGAGTCGCACGAAGCAAAAAATGAACGAGCGGTTCAGTATGCACAAGGTATGAAAATGTTTCTCTCTCTAGAAATCACCTTAACAGCTTGTGGTCACTAGATCGATCAACTTCTCTATGTTGTTCTTTCTATCTTGAGCTCTTTAAAATGAGCTCCTATTTATAGGCAAGGTCGGCCTCCTTTCCAATGGTCATATTTTCCTTAAAACCAGGAGGGACCTCTACACGTGTAACTAAACCAATGGTTAGTTTATAATAGAATAGACAACATCGTTTTATAAAAAACCAAGTGTAACAGAATGTACGACATCATTTTAAGTCTAAAAAAGTTCGGAGTGAAGATTCGGAGTGAAGGTTCGGAGTGTAAGAAAAATATTAAAGAGTAGAAAAATTATAAAAGCGTAAGCAAAATGAAAGTTCGGAGTCTAACCAAAAACAATTTTCGGAGTCTAAATAAATTCGGATTGTAAAAAACAAAGATGATCAGATTCTGTTTAAAAGGTGAATTCGGAATGAGAATTCTGAATGAGAATTCGTTGTCAGAATTCGTAAAGAGAATTCGTCATTAGAATTTGTAATGAGAATTCGTCATCAGAATTCGTAATGAGAATTTTTATCCATAATTCAGAGTAGAACATTATTACAGTTCTCATCCAGAATTCGAAACCTAAAATAGAATGCTTCATATGAATGTTTCAAACGATTTCGAGAATATAGAAATGAATCCGAATCTTATACTTAAGAAATATATGGATGAAAATATGATAAGAATAATTTTTCTTAGAAAATCAGTTTTCCTTATAAAAGCATTTTTCCTTATAAAAGCGATTTTCCTTATAAAAGCAATTTTCCTTATAAAAGAAATTTTCTTAAAGATAAGGTGTTTGTGATTTTCAAAACAAGAAGGAATGGAAAAGTCATAAGGTAAACCTTATTGACTCAACAAGTATTGTTTAATGATAGAAGTTTTTTTTCGATATTATTGATGGGATGTTATAGTAATGTAGTCTTAGAAAAAGGACAACCTGCAGGATGGGCGACAACCCATCGCGTCAGACAAGGCTGTGGGAATCGAACCCACAACCGAAGTGCGACTAGACTTTATCACATACCACTAGCCTACAAGAAGTCCTTGGTTAGTAGAAACTAGTTTTATTAAGAGGTATGATATATGAAGTATAAGATCATTTTTTGAATCATATACGATTAAATTCACTAAAGATGGACTTATGTATATTTGATAATTTTTGCTAACCTTATGTTTGAAACTGATGGAATGACCCATCATTCTATCACCTGATCTGTTAACACTTCACGAATAACAAATTCAACTTCATTTCTTTAAGAGATGAAGTGGAAATTGTTCAAAGCACGAACAATAGTGATATTGTACCAAAATAAAGTAAGTATTTATTCTAATTTAAATTCTTCAACTTTAGGGAAATGATCTTGAAAACCAAAAATGTTGTTCTAGTGCCCTTATATCCGATTAATCAGATGGTACCCTAGATCATAAAAAATTTATGGCTTTGTGATTTTTGGATTTTTCATAGACATATTCTCTACCACTCTCCATCAGAACATGGTGGTTATATTTCTCTTCCATATCCACATTTTCACCTATGTTCTCTTATGTTGAAGCCCAGCGATTAGTTAATTTGGGTAACCGTTACATTTCATACTTTAGTATTTAAAGCCAAGATTTGGTATTTCTTTTTTACGTTGTGGGTTTATATTAAAGAAACTTCTGAGTGATAATCCATTTATAACCCCAATGAATTTCGAGGGAGAAATTCATTTTAAGGGGGGTAGAATGTAACACCCTGAGATTTTATGAATTTTTTTTAATTTCATTAATGTCTTCTATTGTACGCTACACCAAAAAGAGCTTGCACAACATGCATCCCTAACTTGGCTTACATTACACGCAATCAAGACCTTCCACGAGAGCGTGTGTTGTACGCAATAACGAGTTTCACTAAACAACGATATGTTATATAAACTAGCCGTTATTAATAGTAATACCCAATTTTTGAAATTTTTTAAATTTTATTTTTCAAAATGGACTACATTTTTGGATTTGGAATATCGAAATTAGCCTAGGGTGAAATTTTGGTATTTTTCTGAAAACTTTCAATTTTTGATGAATAGTGAAAACACTAGGTTACTATTTAAAAACCAACTTTTTATTTAAATAATTATTTATTTTATTTAAATTTATTTTAGGTCAAAATTGATACATAATACCTATATAAGTTAAATTTAATTCATTGGAGTCATTTTATAATAATTTTAGATATATAAAAATTTTATTGAACTTTTCACCGTCATTTACCCACCACCTCCTATGAGAATTTGCAAATTTACATAAAACATAATTTTTCCACTTTTGTGAATGGAATTTCAAAAATTTGAGAGACACGGTCGATGTCAGTGAGTAAAATGTGGTTCACTGAGATGAAAATAATTTTTGGTGAATAGTATCTTTTTACTTTTATTACCACGGTTAAAAGTAAATAGGGTAATTAAAGGTAAAAATGTTATTATTATTACCCTAACACATGTCCTAATTCTATTGTATAAGTTTAATTCGACCAAAAACAACCTTAGGGATAAAATATGACCATTTAGGCCCACTTGGATTAGATTAGGACATTTATTATTAATTTATTTAAAGAAGGGTTAAAATAGTTAAAATCAATGTTTAATAACTAAATAATTTTTAATATAGGGTTATACATAAGATAAAGTCGACTATAAATATTAATTAGAAATATAAAAATATTTCCTACATAATGGCATTTTATTTATAATTTTTATACATTAACTAATTTAATTTATTTATGACACAATGATGATGCATGAATTATCTTATTAATGAAATATTGACATAATTGATGTTATAAATACCCAAATAAATGTAATTTGAGACTTTATATGAATTCCAATACTTTTCTATGTTAATATTACATGTTATTATTGATTAAATTAACTTTTTTCGAACTAATATTTCTATTATGAGTTTCACAAAAATCAATTACCAAATAGTGTCAAAATTGACATAAAATAGTTTTTAAAACAAATATTATATTATTAATTGTTATTTTATTCCTAAAAATCTACGGTTCAGAAATATTACTTAGATAAGGTTATATATATTAATAATAAACATCTTGGGGTTCGTTTGGCTTGTAATTGTAAGTTTATTAACCTTATAGTGTAAGAAAGCAAGAAGACATGGTAAAAGTTAAATTATATAACTTAAAGTTAAATCTAAATGATAATGTTAAAATAGAAACCTAAAATTGTCTAAATTCTATCGGATAAGAGGATTTCTACCCATCCCCACCTTAGCTTCTAAATAAATCAATTTGGAGCTATTAAAAACCGAATATGACTTTATAAAAAAAATAATATTTTTAGTTTTTCCTAAGATGCCCCTCTCCTCCCTTATAAAAGGGAACCTCCTCTCTCGCTTCATCACACAACATTGAGCCTTCAAGAACGGCCAAACCCTGCCATATTCTCTTCTCCACTTCCCTAGAAACATCCTAGTGGTTCTGGTCTTCTTCAAAGACCAATCTTAGTGCCCTAAGGGGAGGTTTGAAAAAGGGGTATCGAAAGAAGTGGTAATATTCATTACTGATTATTTCAACATTATTTCTTCTTCTACTTCTTCTTTAGTTGTTTTATTATGAAGTAATAACATCAGTATAACTCATATATGGATATGTTATTATAATTATGAAACAACCCTACTTCACCATCTATCCATCATATGGAAAATGGAATCACCGCGCGTGCGTACGTACGGAATACCGTCTCCACGCCGTGGTGTAATCTGTTTTCGACCACCACCTTACTTGGATGGTTATAATGGTGTAAATAAATAACTATATATGATTATTGAAAAGTTATATTGATTATGAAATATTATACATACACTTCAATGCAATTTCACGATCATGGGAATGATATCATCGCTCATGCGTACGTATGGACTACCATCTCCACGACACGATGAGATTCATTTTCCACGTTAACCATTCATGAATGATTATAAAGTATATATAATAAGTAATCATGAAATATATTACATAATAATGATACTAGATTTATGTGTATATATATGTATGTCATCTACTTAATTTCCTTCAATTCAATATGGAAACGAAAACAGCTTTCATGCGTACGTATGACCTACCTTCTCCACGAACGGTGTATTTCATTTCATTTAATCGATCTATCATATTTATATGTATATAATGAAATATATATTATATATAAATAATGTTTTACATTATGCAATTAAGTAAATCAGGATATAAGTAATAATATCAAGAACAACAAGTCCAAACACGTACGATAAATAAAATGATTTAACCCAAAACGTTGCTTTAACATGGAACTTACAAAAGAACGGGTAATATAAAGTCATAAGTGAACCTTATATGATATCATAAAAATGAATATGATTCTTTAATAAGTCAATGACATTATTTAAATCGTTATACAGGAGGTTCAGGAATGTACGAAGCATATCGGACCTAAGGTAAGGGATAATTTTGCAAATCTCATTTTTATCCGAGATTGCTTATTCATATGTATTTACTTGGGTTATTTCTATCATCCACGTCCATGTTTTATAAAAGTGTTTTCATGTATGTTTAAAGTCCTTTTTACCCATTTTTTAATTTTACTACATGGTATGTAAGGAATCTATCTTTTGTTTACGTTATGAGGTACTTTTTTGACTTTTCCGGCAAAAGCACGAGAAGAATGTTTTTTTAACTTATACGGCACGAGCAGATTTTTACGGTTTTATAAAGCCTTATTTTCATGAAGCTTCCTCCAAAATATTTCATCACTATTTTCAAGAAAATATTTTTCTTTTAAATTTGCTTGATTTTTTGTGAAAATAAATTGATTTTTGAAGAAGAAGGGATATTTTCCTCAAGAATACATTTCAAGTGTTTTATCAAAACCATTTTCTATCTAAGATGACATTATTTCATATGTGTATGTTTCAAGTATAAAGTCTCTATGATTTACATGGATTCAATTTTCTTATTATGAATTGATATCCATTTCTTTTATATGGATTATATGATAATGGGATGATGTTTATGAAACCCATTTTATTCGTTGGGTTATTATGAATGATGTATGTTTATTTTGTGGAAAAAGTAAGAATGATTTCATTATGAGATGGGTGTGGCATATATCTCCCTCCAATGTATTGGGTAAAGATTTATATCTCATGAGATAAACATGGTTGGAATGGTAAGTTAATCCGGTTCAGTGTTACAGGACTGAAACGAGGAGTGAACTCAATTCAGAAAGGGACTTTGTCCCCTAAGATGGTCTTGGAAACAATGCATTGGCTACTATAGAAATCATAACATGTGATTAATGGTTGTCACAATTACATGCTTTGTTCCCATGATATTTTATCATGATTTATGTTCCATTATGATCTATGCCTTATGTACTTCCATGTTTTATGTCGTTGCTCAAGATTTTGATGTTTAAACATTATGTTCATGTTTATAAGTTCAAATGTATATGGTATGTTCTATTTTATCCATGCATACCCTTACTGAGCATTTGAGCTCACCCTTTTTATGTTTTCTTTTCCCCTAGGATTAAAATAAAGGTTTTAGGTAAGGAAACAAAAATTGGAAGATCTTTATGGGAGATATTGAAAATATTTCAACATGATTAGAAGATTACGTTTCGAGTTTCCAAAGACACTAACCTATTAAGGTCCTTGTGTGCCTTTTTTTTATGTATTAAGTATTCCAAAAATGTAATGTAATGTCCATGTACGTCAAGATTCAGGCCTCTACAGAACATATGTTATTGATTTCATTGTTGGCCCTCACATTAAGTTTAATAGGGGCCTAAAAAATAAGTAAAACATTATTTAAACTTGGTTAAGGATTAACGTCAGGTTCAATATTTTTGTTTCTTCCTGAAAATGGGGATGACCTAATTTCTTTTAATGTTCAAACATTCCAATAGTTTTCTAACGGCTTAATTCATAGAAATGGAAACATCCAATGATTCTATATCTATTTGGACTTACTTTCCAAAGGTAGGTGCTAATTATTTGCGGCCTTTTGAGGCTTAATGTAACATCCCATGTATGTAATGAATAATAGATATTTTTATTTATGTATATTAATGAATTAGATAGTGTTTTAGAGGCTTAAAATGAAAATAAATCCAATCTCAAGCATGGAATACACTAATATTTTTAAAAGTGTTTTACTGCCTTTTGATGGAAAACCATTTTTAAATCTATCTTTTGACAATTTTATAAGCTATGTTTGTCAAAATAAACTTATTCTTTATGATTGGGATATCAAAATTTACTTTGTGTGAATTTTTGGTATTTTTTTGACAATGTTCATTTTATAATGAATAATAAAAAATACTGCATTTTACATCAAAATTGCTTTTTAATATAATTTATTTATATGATTAGATTATCTTTTGAATTGGGTTTAAAGTTAAATTAGAATATATTTTTACCATTTAATCCAATAGTGGTCATTGGAATTAATTTCACTTTGAAATTGGACTTAAACTAGCGTCAATCTTTTGATACTTATTGTTTCAAAAAAACCTGCTATTTGTTTTGACAATGAGAATTATTTTTAACCAATTATTGCAATTTATGTGTTTGGAATTTGGTAAAATGGATTAAATATTTGGAATCATAAGTTCCAAATTATGTAATCAAGACTCTTTTGTTTTTGGACATTATGAATAGTAACGATGGTAATTATCTTTAATTATCTTGATTAATGAGTAATCGGGTAGTTAAGGATAACAAAATAATATCATAATAATATAAAATGACACCAAAATGTGTCCTAAGGCTACGGGTTGTCTCATGTCCGACCATGGGATTCCTTGTGCCAAACTTGGGGGCCCCATGGAATCAATTTTGTGAGAAAGTGAATTTTTATCTTTTTATTTTTAAAGAATGTTAAATGTAACAAAGAATGTATCACCTGAATAAAATATTTTTACTTTTGTCTACATAAATGATATTTTAGACTATAAATATTAATTAGAAATATAAACATATTTCTTACATCACGATATTTTTTTTATAATTTTTAGACTTTAAAAAAATTAAATTATTTATGACATCATGATGATGCAGCAATTACCACATTAATAAAGGATTTAAATAAAATGAAATGATAATGTAAAATCTATGACCTACACATTTCCAAAACCTATTGGATGTGTGGATTTCTAACCCTTATCACCTTACCCTTGAATTATATCAATGTGGGACCTTATTAATTAGAAACTCATTTTAAAATAAAGTAACATTTCCTTACTTTCCAAGAGTTCCCCTCCTCTCCTCTTATAAAAGGCCCCCACATCTACCTCCTTACCCACACTTCCAAAGCCTTTGGCTCTGCAAAACCCTGCCCATTTTGTCTCTCCACATCCCTATATTACTCCTTGAAGCTTCACTTTGGGCAGAAGTCTTCCCAAGGAAGCCTTTGAGCTCAAACCAAAGGGGAGTTACCCGATTTTAAGGCAATGTCTTCACTTGAGTCCTTTTGTTTTATTTTTCTTATCCAACCCCCTTAACTCCTTTTATTCATTTCTTTTGTAACAAATAAAGTATCTTAAATATACTAGGATGTTGGTATAATATGTATTCGAGCTACACTTACACAAACATACATCTAATGGTTAAAGAACATACTGTTTCCGTGGATGGCGAATTTCTGCCTCCCGAAACGATGATTGTTCAACATTATTTTAACACCTTGAAAGGTGGACATTAAGATGACACTATATTTATATATGATATATAATATGTTTATGTTTCCCTTATTCTTCTGTATTTTTCATTTGTAGTATACCTTTATGGTTTCCATTGTGGGTAAACATGATAATTTCATTTTAGGAAGTGCGGACTACCACCCCCTCAAAGTGATTTGATTCGTTAATACCATATGTGGGACATATAAAGGATAGAGTTATGATATTATATATGATATTACACTGGAATTATAATATATCTTTATATCATTATGATTTCATTCAATAAAATACGAAATAGAAATGAAAGTAGTGTTCATGCATACGTACAGCTTACCGTCTCCATGAACGGTGAATTTCATTTCTTAGCTCTAAATGATTATGTAATATTATAAATGCATGTATATACTGGATATATATGATATATACATCATTATTATAACTCTGGATAAAATGGAGACATGAACAACTTGTAATTATAAAGAGCATATTTTGACTCAAGTACCAATGACCGTTAAAACGACCGTTATTAACTAAAATAATTACATAGTGTTCATGACATGGTAATAAGTGATATAAAAGGAATAATGAACTCGAAAAAGGTTCTTAAGAAAGTATAAATTTACTCATGTTTATTATTCAGGACATTAAAGAACGATCGAGTCAAGTCGGACCCGAGGTAAGGGACTTCGTCTCAATCTCCTTTCATTGAGGCATATTTTGTTTTATACACAACCTTCTTTTATACAATGTATAAACCCCATTGACTTTTACATTTATACAAAAGGAATCTTTTTCTACGAATCGTTTTACTAAATGATAAAAAGTAATGTTTCTATTAACGTATGCGGTGACAACGACCTTTTCCGTCGCCGCGAGTATTATTTGGTCTTTGGATTCCTCAACAAGCCATAATGTTTTTAAAATAAAATAAATAACATATACTCTTTTATGTATTTTGGTATTGAAAATGGGTTTGATAAAGGATTCTATTATGTCAATATATTTAAATGATATATTGTGATTGAAATGTGGAAATGTTATCATTCCTTTATATTGGTTTTATGTTTTATGATTTTATATTGGTACTTGGACATTTGACGGGTGGTTACGTGATAAACCATATGACGGGTGGTGTCGTGAATACCAGGACGGGTGGTTACGTTATAACCACCAATGCATTGGGTATGGAAGTCGGCCGTATGGCTATTTCATTAAGTATGCATGGAAGTTGGCTATATGGCTATTCCATTAAGTGATAAGTGTGGAAGTCGACCGTATGGTTATTCCACTTAAGTATGTTTATGTCCCAAGTTACCTTTATATGTTATGTGACATTTTTATTGGTTTTATGGTAATATTTTGGTTAAAAAAGGGTAGGTAATGATCTTTTATTCAGTGAAGATTTTTTACTACTTCATAAAGGTGAAAAGTATTACTTTGATAAAGTATACATGGTTTACTTGTTGTTGTGATAAACTAACAGTTTTCATTCTTTGTGTATTCCTTACAGAGCTCTTTATGCTCACCCCAAGTTTTTTTGAAATGTTTTTCACAGGACCTAATGTGGAATAGTGTCAAGGATGGGATCAAGGGAAATTCATGCTATATAAAACATGTAACTAGACATGTTTCTTTTTAAGAGTTTTTTATATTCTATGGAAACTTAGTAGAAGTGTCTACTTTGTAATCTTTTGAGATGTAGTAGTTATGTTCTAATTCTCTAAAACTCTAAACCTGAAAAGATCCTCAATGTGAATTATTCATTTAATTCAATATTAAGAGATGTTTAAGGTCGGGGTCTTATAGTTGGTATCGGAGGTCGATTTAGATAACATTAGGAGTTAGAATTCTATTAAATGATTATCCAAAAATATTTTTTTTTGAAATGATATATCATTTTAAGATTACCATGTTGCCTCAACTAATACATGTTTGTTCCGAATGGTTTTCCACATAGGAAATAGGGAAGCAGTGCTAGGAAGGCATACAGAAGGAAATAACCTTCCGAATCAGCATCCTGAGATGGTCGGAATTGGAACTGAACAGTTTGTTGCAGTAATGGAGCAGTTGACTCAAGCAATAAATTGAGGTGGTATCCATGCATGAGATCAGCCAGATCAACCTAAGAGGAACATGTCTGTGGTGGAACATTTCATGAGGCAACATCCCCCATCATTCAGAGGATCGTCTGACCCCGTGCAAGATTAAGGGTGGATTAAAGCATTGGAGAAAATTTTTAATGTCATGGGGTGTTCAGAACATCAAAAGGTTAGTCTTGTTGTTTACCGTATTGATGGTGAAGCTGATCAGTGGTGGTCGATGGTGAAAAATATCAGGGATAGTGATGAGATTGAGGATCTTCACTAGGACGAATTCAAATGTATGTTTCTTGAGAAATATTTTCCTAAGGTGGTTCGTCTTAGGATGGAAAAATAGTTCCTAGAATTTAGGCAGGAGGATGATTCGGTGGCTGCTTATGAAGCAATGTTCACTCGAATGTCAAGGTATGCTCCAAACTTCATATGAGATCTTGATCATAAAAAAACCGTTTTTACTTAGGGTTAAATCCAAAGTATCTAAGGGCTTTAGCTTCTTGTGAGTTCAAAAGTTATGAAAAACTTGTTCGATGTGCGGAGAAGGTGGAAATGGAGTTTGCCAATGATCAGGTGTTCTATGACAAACAACAGAATAAGAGGTCCTGTTGGCAGGAAAAGGGGAATAATTCATCAAAGAAGCAAGGAGGTAAGAATACCTAATATCCATCCTATGAGAAGTGTGGTAAAATGCATCCTGTAGAATGTTTATCCAAGTCTGGTAAGTGCTTTCGGTGTGGTATGTCTGGTCATATTGCTCGTAACTGTAAGGAAGATGATCAAGCAGGCAATGAAAAGCCAGTGGTAAGATGTTTTAAGTGTAATGAAATCGGTCATTATGAATATGAGTGTCTAACGAAGAACTCCACTGGGGGAAAGCAGCCAGACTACAAGCAGAAAGGGGTGGTGAAATCTTTTGCAACAACTTCAGCAGATGTTGGGTCATCGAATGAAGTGGTATCAGGTACATTGTTTGTTTGTTCAGATTATGCCAATGTGTTGTTTGATTCAGGGTCTACACACTCTTTCATTTCTGAGAAGTTTTCTAGTAAATTGGAAATTCCATCTCAAGATATGAATCCTGAACTTATGGTAAAAACACCCAGAGGGAATGTTGAGACAAAAAGGAATTATTAGAACCTTCCTATCCTTGTGTGTAGAAAGAATCTACCAGCAAACCTTATTGTTTTGCCTCTAGTAGAGTTTGATGTTATTTTGGGCATGGATTGGCTTTCTGTTTATCATGCTAAGATTGACTGCAGAGATAAAATGGTTTCTTTTCAGAAAGATTTTCAGTTTGTGTACAATAATGAACCCTTGATTTTGATAACATATCAGGAAGTTGAGAAACTAGTAAAATATGGAAATGAATGTTACCTTGCACATATTGTTGAAAATAAAGGAACTGCTCAGATTAATTATGTGCCAGTGGTAAATGAGTATCTTGATGTTTTTCCTGATGAGTTGACTGGTATTATTCATGATCGAGAAGTTGAATTTACTGTTGACTTAGTTCCTAATTCTAAGCCAATTTCAAAACCCCCTTATCGAATGGCTCAAGTTGAACTTTTAGAGTTAAAGAAGCAATTGTAGGAGTTATTAGATAAAGGTTTCATTTGACCTAGCACATCACCATGGGGTGCTCCTGTCTTGTTTGTTAAAAAGAAAGATGGCTCAATGAGACTTTACATTGATCATAGAGCCTTGAATAATATTACTGTTAAGAACAAGTATCATTTTCCTCATATCGATGATTTGTTTGATCAGCTCCAGGGAGCTCAGTATTTTTCAAAGATTGACTTGAGGTCGGGGTACCATCAGTTGAAAGTAAAAGAAGCAGATGTTCAGAAGACTGCGTTCTGTATTAGATATGTCCATTATGAATTTGTAGTTATGCCTTTTGGGTTAACCAATGCACCTGCAGTATTCATGGACCTTATGAATAGAATTTTCCATGAGTTCTTGGATAAGTTTGTGGTTGTTTTCATTGATGATATTTTGGTGTTTTCTAAAAGTAAAGAGGATCATGAAAGTCATTTAAGGGTTATCTTTCAAACCTTAAAAGAAAAGAAACTATATGGAAAATTCAGAAAGTGTGAGTTTTGGTTACAAAAAATTTCTTTCCTGGGTCACATTGTTTCAAAAGATGGGATAACTGTTGATCCTGATAAAACAAAAGTTGTTGAAGAATGGCCAAGACCCACAAATGTAACTGAGATCCATAGTTTTCTTGGTTTGGAAGGTTACTACCGAAGGATTGTTGAATATTTTTCATTGTTATCTAGTCCAATGACTAAGATAACTCGTAAGGGTGTTAAGTTCTTCTGGACAAAATAATGTGATGATTCTTTTCAGGAGTTGAAAAGAATATTGGTGAGTGCTCCAGTTTTGGCACTTCCTTCCAGGAATGGTGAGTTTGTTATATACAGTGATGCTTTGTTGAAGGGACTTGGTTGTGTAATTATACAGAATGATCAGGTAATTGTTTATGCTTCACGTCAGTTGAAAACTCATGAGGTAAATTATCCTACACATGATTTGTAATTAGCTGCTGTTGTTTTTGCTTTAAAAATTTTGCGGCATCATTTGTATGGAGTAAAGTGTGAAATATATACTGATCATAAAAGTTTAAAGTATATATTCACTGTTGACGCTCCTTTCGTCACAGAATCTAAAGATCGGAAAAGGGGAATATCTGATCTCAAAGTGATTCATCCTTTGAAGAAACATCAAAAATCGACAAAGGGATAAAAAAGGAGAACATTGCCCATGTATCGCGCAAGTTCCATCTTGGTCGCGCAAGTACACTTGCGCGCCGCCTCAATACTTGCGCGGCTCCTCATGTTCGTGCAAGGGACTTGCGCGACATATATGGTAACCGCCTAGTAACCGCCTAGTAACCGCCCGGGGTCTTCTTTTGCCTATAAATAGACCCTGTGGGCCCCCCATTCGAGAGGATCTTTTTCCAGAAACACGAAATGAAGCTCCCGACGCCCAAGTCTCTTCTCAAAGCTTCCGGAACACTTCTAAGGTAATTTCTTACCTAGAACGGAAGATCTAAAGAGAAAAAGGAAGGCCTAAGTGTTGAAACTTATCAAACACTTGCGCGCCTACTTAATTCCTTCAATATAACTTGCGCGCCCCTCTTCTGGAAGAACCTCAAGAGGATGGTGAAGGGTTTAATAAATAGTCGCTCAAGTATTTCAATACTGGTTGAAAATCGCGCAAGTACCCCTCATGTCGCGCAAGTATACTTGCGCGACCAATACTTGCGCGCTGCCGCAGGACTTGCGCGCCTTTCAAGACTTGCGCGCCCCTAGCTTTTTGGGTGCCCATCTTGCCCATTTTTACCCCTCTTAAGCCATTTCACCCTTCCTATTCAAGATTCAGTCTTCAAGATACTCTTCAAAAGCCATTTATGGCATGATTTCTTTATTTGACATCCTTATCTGAAAGGAATTCTGTGAAATACCTCTCAACACCCTGTGATTTAAACATCTTTATGTCACCAAAGATTGAGAGTTCATTCATTTCAACCTCATCCTTTAAGATGAGAGAATCCTAACCTGGGTCTCCTTTTCAGGAATAAGACTCAGTCATAACCTTGGGCTTCCTTTTCAGGAGTAAGCCCCAAGTCCCCTAACCTGGGCTTCCTTCTTAGGAATAAGTCCTAGTCATAAATCTTGGGCATCTTTCTCAAGAATAAGCCCCAATCAAGTCCTTTAATCTTGGGCATCCTCCTCAGGAGTAAGCCCCAAACCTTAATCCCTAACCTGGGTCTCCTTTTCAGGAATAAGACTCAGTCATAACCTTGGGCTTCCTTTTCAGGAGTAAGCCCCAAGTCCCCTAACCTAGGCTTCCTTCTCAGGAATAAGTCCTAGTCATAAATCTTGGGCATCTTTTTTAAGAATAAGCCCCAATCAAGTCCTTTAATCTTGGGCATCCTCCTCAGGAGTAAGCCCCAAACCTTAATCCCTAACCTGGGTCTCCTTTTCAGGAATAAGACTCAGTCATAAGCTTGGGCTTCCTTTTCAGGAGTAAGCCCCAAGTCCCCTAACCTAGGCTTCCTTCTCAGGAATAAGTCCTAGTCATAAATCTTGGGCATCCTTCTTAAGAGTAAGCCCCAAGTCTCTTAAAATTTCTCTTAACCAGTCATAAATTTCCTTTGATTTGGGTTTCCTTTTCAGGAATAAAACCCAATCATAAGTCCCCTCCTAACTTGGGCATCCTCCTTAGGAGTAAGCCTCAAGATTAGAGTATTCAAATCTCCATGAAGCACATATAACTTTGTGGACCCTGTTCTTGGATTTTCTCCCTAAAAGTAAATCCTAAACCTTCACCTATCTGGGCAGTCATCTATACATAAGCCCCAAAACAAATTCTTATGATTGCATCTTTTATGGTACAATTGTCTAAATTTTACCAATACCTCTTGTTTCTCACACTGAGCATGACTCACGTGAGCTTAGAGTGTAAAAGTAATTATGACATTCATCTTTGAGCCATCAATCATAAAACATCATATCCCATTCCTCGAACTACGTGGGTTCTGATTCCTTTTTTCAAAACAAAGGATACGTAGGTAGCCCATTTATGGGTTCGATCCCAACATTGAAATAATCTCTGTCCTTCTGAATGACGATAAACTTCAAGTGCCCCACTGAGTGGCTTTAAAACCAGCATGGTCATCAAAATGACCAAGAGACTTTTATATAAATGTTTTGAAGGATACCATTGACCAAGAATCTCTAAACAAATATAGATGATTCTATATTGATGAAGAACCTCGAATACATATAAAAGATTCTCTAAATTTATTATTTAATCATTGATTGTTAAAACTAAAGGAAAGCTCATTTTATACTTGGTAATGTAATAAGGATTCACGAACTTAACTTAAATCTATAAAGAGAGTCCCGGAGTAGACAATAATTCCCCTCAAAAAGGTGTGATGAGTCCGACCTCCCATCCTCTCGACCAATGTAAATTCCTAAGCCTCATTAGACCACAAGCTAATGAGCGCCTGCCTTTGGAAAGTAGGTCCAAACGGATGTGGAATCATTGGATGTTTCCGGTTCTACGAACAAACCCGTTAGAAACCGATCGGAACGTTTGAATCTCCCGTCCAGGAGGTCATCCCCGGATTCCGCGCGAAACAAAAATGGTGAACCCGACGTGAATCCTTAACCAAGTTAAAGTGATGTTCTTCTTATCTGTTAGGCCCTTTGGGCCAACAAGGCAATCATTGACATATGATCATCCAAAAGATGCAGTAGCCGGATTCATCTTGATTATGTCTGTTACATGGAACATGCACTCTTTTTTCAAGATCTTCTGCAAAAAATGGCTTTCCTTAAATTCACCCCTGTGAATACTGCTGCTGTGAACACCTCTACTGTGAGGTCTGCTGCTGTGAAAACCAATGCTGCTACTCCTGCTGGAACGTCATCCGCTCTGAGGATGACATCACCAACTCAGCGTCTTCAACGCTGTGTTGCTAATGCACTGGTTAAGGAGTACCGTCGCAACGGTACTATCCCAACTCTGGAGGCCGCTCGTCAAGCCCTCCAAGTTAACAATTCTACCTGGTCGTCCGGACAACGGCGACCAGCAATCAAGAAGCAGACGGTGCTGACTACCGTCTCCAACCATTTCGGGTCGTTATCCCCGGAACGCAATTTCCATTCACTCCCTTACTCCGAGGAAGTGAATGAGCAGGTCCCGCAGGACCTTAATTCAAAAAGACAGGAGTCCTTCTCAAAGGCTCCCATCAACAATCGCCGCCATACTCGTGCGGTAGTGCGCCCTCAACATGATGAGGGTACCGACTCCAGGCGTTCAGCTCAGGTTCCTCGAACCCGAGCAGGCAAGATGAATCGCCAGAGACGGAATCCGGTTAACAATAGGCAGGTTGTCATCCCTGCCATCTCTGGAGAAGTCCACCAACCTAACTTGGTGGCAAATAACGAGCAGGCATACACACCTGTCCGTTTTAATCCCGCTGTCCAGCAGACTCGTCTGGCAGCATCAAGCCGATCCCGCCAGGCAATTCCGGCGGAGTACCATAGGCAGGAGCATACACCTGCTTATACATCAGCAGTTAGTCAGCAGGCTCGTCTGACTACATATGGTGAATCTCGTCAACCGCGTTTGGCGAAGTGTAATCAGCAGGCACATACACCTGCTAATACTAATCAAGCCTACCAACAGTCTCATTTGGTAGCGCACGGAGAAGTCAGTCGGAAAGCCCCGACGACAAACAGGAGGCAGACTAAACTCTCTGCCTCCACACTTGAGTACTGTCAGGATTCACTGACAGGAAAAGGAGGACAGGAGCAGGCACATACACCTACTCCAAGCCCGGAATGGACGTATATCCCCGTTCCGGCGGCTGAAGTCACCAAACATATTTTGTCAATGGTGAAAGAGCAAAAGAAAATTCCTGCTCATATTCTGGATGCTTGCTAGGATATCATAACAGCTTCAGCATCATCTCAGGGACAGACACATAAATCTATCGCTAGCAGTGGAGTGACACATCAACAATTCACTCCGGAACAGACACACACATCTGTTCCAGTCCAAGAGGGTTGTGGGGCCTACTCCCCCATATCATATGGACAACCAAGTCAGGCACATACACCTGATTTGAGCGATGATCGTCAGCATAACCTGACCATCTTTCCTGATTAGGCACATACACCTGCTCAGAGCAATCACTTTCATCATCAAGTGATTTCTAAAGCGAGTAAGAAGGCATCTAAGAAAAAGATCCGCCCAGCACAGTCAGGAGATCAAAGGCCAATCTGCAACAAGGCCTTGCTCGATGCTGGAGTTCTTGAAGCCCTCAGACATTTATCTGTCGGAATTCAAGATTCTACTCCCTCAGTTCCCAATAACAAGAACATTAATCCCGAAGGTCTTCAACAGACACTTCCTCATGAAGACTTGCTTCATGAAAATTCGGTCAATCTTGAATTTTCTTCTTCAGATGAGAACCACAGGAACCCTCTGTGTGGTCAGAAGACCAAGGAGCAAGAGATCTCATATTTTGTTGTAACCCATCATGAAGGTCCTCCTCATGGTGATGAACTTCGCTGCGAAAGTCCTCTCCGCAATAATGATTCACATTGTCTCGAAAATTCTTCAGAAGGCAATGTAGTGACGAGAAAGCCCTCCTATCTCGAGGCACTTGCAAACATAAAACCAGTCATGTCTGAAGTTTTACTATCGGTAGGTGAAACTCTTTCTCCATCAGAAGATAGCTTGGGGTTCAGGTTGTTCTCCGAACCTTCCCTGGGTCATTCATCTTCCAGCATGAATAGTGATTCTTCTACCAATCTTGTTGAATCCGATGAAGCAACAAGGAAACACCAACTCTGGTCCAAACAGGTAGAAGAATCTTCATTTAATGATAAAGAGGAAATGCTGAACATGAGGAAAAAACTGGCAAAAGGTGAAGTACCAGTCATGTTTTGGCCTTTGGCTGATTCACAGTATGACATTCCAAAGATGTTGACGGATGATGGAATCCATGATATTCGTCTTAACATATGGAAAACTCTTTGTCAATTAAAGAAGAAGGTATTATCTTACGATGAATATGAAAATCATCTTAAGATAATAGAAGGGTTACAACGCCAGATTGATTTGGCATCTCTATCAGTCTCTCGGTATCCGAAGGCTGAAAAGCAACAGAGAACCCTTCAACGTTCATGCCTTGGCGCACTAAGAAGATTGCGTCAGTTAATTTACAATGCTCCATCTAATGTTCATATCAGAGGATGGGGTGTTCATGGAGCACTACATTTCACTGTGCTTTCTGGTCAGCAGAGCCCGCCGAAAATGGTCTCATGCAATGTTATTGCCCATGGCCGGCCACAGTCAATGGGCTTTGTTCATAATCAAAATCTTGCTCGAGATCAAGCTTCAACTAGTTCCTCTCAAAATCAAGTATATAGAGAACAGGTTGTTAAATTGCTCCTACATCAAGCAGGCGAGAATATTGCGCAAGCCTCTCGTCTGGAGCAAACACGTCATCAAATGACAGAAGTTTCGGAAATCATCCAACGGTCTGTTGAACCAGGTGATAAAAGTGGATACAGGTTAATGCATCCAGCTAATTTCCGAACTAAGATTCGCAAGATCAAGAGAGATTTTAAAAAGATCTCAGACATAGCATGTCAAGAGACACCCCAGCTTGCCAGACTGGGGACTTCTCTAACCCAACCCTCAGAATCAACGAATGGGATTCGAGGAGTTGAGCGGAAGCAACAGGAACACCCCCAGTCCACCGGACTGGGGACTTTTTCAAATCTTCAATCCCTCCCTCAGAGAAAGTCAGTATTCTCTCGATTAGGGAATAAGCCTCAAGAGGAACGAAGAGCCAAGATGTCAGGAGATTCTCTCCAAGTGACGGTTCTCCAAGAAATTCCCGAGGGATCAAGTCAACGGAATGCCATGCCTTATCATGGACATAAAAGGAGACAATATCACAGAAATGCTGATAGAAAGGGTTCCATGAAATATGCATCCATTAATGTCATCACTGCCATTGCTGCTGATTCACCAGATGAGGCTCAATCAGAGGGATCAGATGAAGAGGTTCCTGCTCAAGAAGTTGCGCACACAGACCTAAATGAAGAAGGTGTGCGCACACGTAATCAAAGGCTTACCCAAAATCTGGGTATTCCTTCAAGTAACCCACTTCCCCCTCTCCGAAAAGGATCCAATAAGGGGAAAGGAAAGAATCAGGTTACTTATCACCCTTCCTCTGAAGGAGGTCAATCGCTCTCATTAGAGCAAAGGTTTGCACAACAGGAGGAAGAAATGAAAGAATTAAGAAGGTTGAATGCAGAACTACTTCAGAGTAGTCTTCTTCTTAAGAATGCTGAAGTCCGACAGCCGAAGGAATTTGTTGTAACTACTGAGATGGATCAGGAATATCCTCCTTTATCAGTACACCCACAGAGGTCTAATCCTACGGGTCAAACGCAACAACGGTTGGCAGCACTACCATTAGTTGCAGCACCAACCTCCACGGCTGTCCAAGCTCCATTCATTGCACCTACCCAAAACCAAGTTCAACCTGATGTTTCTCAAAAGTTAATAACTACTATTGAGTCATTAACAGCTCGGTTAGAAACTATGGAAGGGAAACGGGCGCATGTTCAACCTGAAAAGAAAGTTTACCCTGAATGGGTAGATTCAATTTCTCCTCCATCCAGTTTTGGAAACCCTATTTTCCCTACTTTCAATGGATCAAGTGACCCTGAACAACATTTGACGCATTACGTGTCTTGTTGTGATCCTATGATGGGAACTCCAGAGCAACAAGAAGCAGTGAAACTCAGATGCTTCGTGCGAACCTTGCAAGGACCAGCTTTTGTCTGGTATACAAGCTTGAAATCCCGGTCAGTCATCAGATGGGAGGATCTTCGTCAAAAATTTCTTCTTCAGTTCAGCTCAACTTTGCCAAAAACGACAGTTTTCGATCTTACAAACTGCAAGCAAAGGGAGAATGAAAGAGTCTCTGATTTCATTGCTCGTTGGAAGGGATTAACGTATTCCTTGAGTTTATCACTCCCTCAGGAGGAATTGTTGCCAATCTGTGTGGCAAATTTGCGTGACGAATTACGCACGCCATTGATCCCTGTGAAATACACAGGAGGGTTTCGAGACCTTACTTCAATCGCTCAACAGATTGAAGATTCCCTTATGCAGGCTAAGGTTAAATCTCGTGTAATTCCATCAGCTCCAGGAAGAAGAATGGGTAAAGCAGAAACTGCTACAGTTATGCTTAAACAGGCACCTGTACCTATTTCTACTTCAAAACCTTCATCTTCTCGAAGGGCTCCACCTCCTGAACGCCAACAACAAAGGCTGTTTCGTCCAAACGATCAAAAAGATCAACGACGAAAACAATTTGAGGATATGAAGAGTAAAACATACTCTTTCCGAAGTGAGCAAGTTCCTGGTTACTTCATTTCAGCTCTGGAAAATAATTTGGTTCAATTACCAGTGCCGAAGAGACCAAACAAGGAAGGAGATGAAGACCGTCCCAATTATTGTCCCTTTCATCAAATGTTGGGACATCCCATCCAGGAGTGTTTTGTCTTTAAAGACCTCCTGCAAAAGATTGTCGACTTGGGACAAGTCAGATTGAAGGGTTCTTCAGCTCATGTAGCGTGTATTACCGCTACAGATCCAGAAGAAGGAGGCGAGTGGCAGGAAGTCAAAAGCAAAACTGCGAAAAAATATGATTATTGGATGGTCAGAAGGACAATCAATCGGACCCATTCCATTTTGCGAACACAATTGAAGAAGCCAATTGTGTCTCCTACAAAAGCTGCAGTAAAGCCTCCATCAAAGGACAAATCCTCAAAAGGGCAGCACAATTCAAAGAAGAAAGAGGAATCAGAAGAAGATGAGTATGTATCAAAGCCTAAATTGTCTTTGACTCTGGCAGATTTCATGCCATCTACTTCAAAGCAACGGGCACCGTCCCACCAAACGGCACAGCCTAAACAGGCTAACTTGGCAGAGTCTTTATCAGACGAAGAATTGTTCTTTGGTTCTGTTAATATGATTCAATTAACAGATTCATATTCCAGTCTTGATGAGCCTGAATTCCCTGTATCAAATAAAGGAACCCGAGGAAGTTCTAGAGGTTCAGGATATAGGGGAAGACGTGGATCTTTCCGAATCCACTACTCTAATTCTACCCCTGCTAGCACTGTATATGCAGCAGAAACTCGTGGTAGAGCCCTTCAGCGAGCTCAAAATGAACAAGCAAGTTCTTCTGCCAATGGCCAACTCAACTTCGGCACAGTTATTTTGGAAGACCGATTAAATGTTCCATCTTCTTTATCTCAGCAAGTAAATGGATCTAATCAGTCTAATTTTCCAAAACCAAAGATGTTGCCAACTTCAATACAAGAGGCATCAGCTTCCAAAGCATCTGCTTCCAAGGTACCTGCTAAACCGCATATTCCTATTGGGAAACGCAGGCCTCTAGATCAAAAGTATGATATATTGAAACACTTGGCCCAAGTACCAGCCAAATTATCAATTTTAGATGCTTTGAATCTATCAAAAGATCTTCGGGAAGCACTCATCGAAGCTTTGTCAAGTCCTCAGGAGTTTGAAGCTGAAATTGCTGCAGCTGAAATTTATCACATAGAGAATAATCCTGCAGAATGCCATGCAGTGATATCTTTTACTGATAAAGATGAAGATGATGTTGTGCATGGGCACATAAAACCTTTGTACCTATCTGGCAAAGTCAATGGTATAGATGTTCGAAGAGCTTTTATTGACAATGGTTCAGGAGTCAACCTCATGCCCATTCGCACACTTCGTCGATTGGGCCTCACGGAATCTGATTTATCTCCTTCTACCATGATGTTGCAAGGATATGATAAAAATGAACAAGAACCACTGGGAGAAGTTACGCTCAGAACTCAGTTTGGAGATCTTGTTTCCAATTCAGATTTCATGATTGTTGATCAAGACTCAGCTTTCAATATCTTGCTTGGAAGACCCTGGTTACATCAGCATGCAGCTATTCCGTCATCATACCATCAATGTCTCAAATACTGTTTCGATGGTCAAGTTGGAACATTGTATGGTGATAAGGCCCCGTTCAAAACATGTGAGTCTCAATACATTGAGGCGGAATTTTATCACATGAAGGGAAGAGAAAAATCTACAATGAAGGAAATTACCAAAGTTAATGCTCCATATGGTTTGGAAAAAATTCCAATAAATCCATTTTCACATGTGAGTACAGATTATGTGTTACCTATCAGTCAAATTGACAAAATAGGCCCAAATCAAAATACTCTTATGGAAAGATCCATAATGTCAATTACGGTAATCGAGCCAGACAACATGGGAGAAATTGGTAACTTACCAAGCAGTGATGAAAGCATAAGTGGTGACGTTTTCATTTCGTCTGCTGAAATCCAACAAGTCTATACTTCGCTAATCAGGCCAGAAGAAGTTATAGCAACACCAGAGGTGAATGTTGATGTCGATTCTCAATCCATCATCTCCTCTTTATTTCCCAAAGAAGACCCTTTTTCATCAATAGGGTCGGAAATGGAAGCTTCTTCTTCAAAATGTGAAAATTTTGACATCTCTTATGATCATGAGAATTTCGTTTTTTCATCTACTTTGCAAGTAGAAACGGAAGATATAACACATGATGAAGAGGAAGAGGAAGATCTTAGAGATGCTCCTCCAGCATTTGAAGAGGGTATCTCTACCACTGTGGATGAACTCAGAGAAGTAAATCTGGGTACAGAGAAAGATCCACGCCCCACTTTAATTAGTGCGGCCATGACCCTTGAAGAACAAGAGATGTATATTTCTTTTCTAAAGAAAAATAAAGATATTTTTTCTTGGAATTATACAGAGATGCCTGGCCTTGATCCTGATGTTGCCACCCATCATTTGGGTTTGCCAAAAGAACATCGAGGATTCAAGCAAGCCGCGAGAAGAACACACCCAACCTATGCTTCCAAAATCGAGGCTGAAGTGGATAAGCTTATCAAAGCTAACTTCGTCAGAGAAGTTCAATATCCCAAGTGGTTGGCTAATATTGTCCCAGTAAAGAAAAAGAACGGACAAATTAGGGTTTGCATCGATTTCAGAGATCTTAATCGGTATTGTCCCAAAGATGATTTTCCAGTTCCGATTACAGAACTCTTAATTGATGCGACGGCTGGCTATGAAGTACTTTCTTTCATGGATGGATATTCTGGATATAATCAGATCTGAATGGCCCCAGAAGATGAGGAATATACAGCCTTCAGAGCTCCTCAAGGTGTGTTTTGTTACCGGGTGATGCCCTTTGGTTTAAAGAATGCAGGTGCAACATATCAACGCGCCATGCATCGTATCTTCAAACCTTTTCTAGGGAAATTTGTTGAATGCTATGTAGATGATTTGGTGGTTAAATCCAAACAACGTTTTGATCACTTGGCTGATTTGGAAATCATATTCCACAAGCTTCGACAACATAATTTGAAGATGAACCCCTTAAAATGTGCTTTTGGGGTAACCTCAGGAAAATTCCTCGGCTTTGTTGTACGCCATCGTGGTATTGAAGTCGATCCTGAGAAGACCAAATCAATCCTTGGTATGTCACCTCCTCAGAATTTGAAAGAATTAAGAGGACTTCAAGGACACTTAGCCTATATTCGGCGTTTCATCGCCAATTTGGCAGGCAAAAGTTTACCTTTTACCAAATTATTGAAGAAAGGAGTCACTTACCGGTGGACTAAAGAATGTCAAGAAGCATTTGATGTTCTCAAGAAATACCTCTTAAGTCCACCAGTACTCATGCCACCTGTTGAGGGTAGACCTCTTATCCTCTATGTGACAGCTTTAGAGCGATCATTGGGTGCCTTTCTCGCTCAAAAGAATGATGCTGGGAATGAAAATAGTCTCTACTATCTCAGTAGAACTATGCTTGAAGCAGAAACCCGGTATTCGAGTATTGAAAAGTGCTGCCTAGCATTAATCTTTGCAGTTCAGAAACTGAGACACTACCTGCAACATCACGAGGTCCAATTGGTATCTCGTAATAATCCACTCAAATTCATCCTTAGTCGTCCAATGCTTACAGGACGTCTGGCAAGGTGGGCGGTTATTCTACAGCGGTTCGACATTCAGTATGTGTCTCAAAAGGCAATTAAGGGCCAAGCTCTGGCTGATTTCCTGGCTGAACACCCTTCAGTGGAAGACACGTATTCAGATATCGAACTCCCTGATGAGGAAGTTTTTTCTATTCAAGAGAATCCTCAAACATGGGAAATGTATTTTGATGGTGCTTCTAGAAGTCCAACAGGGAAGAAAATGGAAAATCCTAAATTCAACAAAGTTGGTTTAGGAATTGTGCTCATTTCTCCAGATAAGGCAGTGTTACCTTATTCCTTTTTGTTGTGGAAAGGTGGTACCAATAATGAAGCTGAATACCAAGCTCTCATTGTAGGCTTGGAGTTAGCGCTTCAAGCACAAGTGAATCACTTAAAGGTGAAAGGTGATTCAGACCTGGTAATCAAACAAGTCAATGGGGATTATGCCATCAGAAAAGAAGAATTAATCCCTTTGTATGATTACGTCAGAGAGTTAATGTCGGAATTCCCTTCAGAACCGACATTTTCTTATGTCCCAAGATCACAAAATGCTCAAGCTGATGCACTGGATAATATAGCCACAGCTTTAGCAGATCCAAATCGGGACGAGACAACCATCGGTATTGCCCACCGTCGTGCAATTTCACCTTATGTTCAAGTCAGAACAGAGGAAATTAATGAAATTAGTCCCATTCCTGAACCATATGGTCATACTACAGGATGTATGTCACCTATCAGGGAATACCTTCAAAATGGAACACTTCCACCTGATAGAGCCGAGAGAGAACAAATTCGGCGACGTGTGGTCAATTTTACTCTTTATGATGGTCCAAACCACCTCGAGAAAATTCTCTACAAACGTGGTTTTGATGGAGTTCTCTTCAGATGTATTGATGGTGAAGAGACAATGGCTGTCATAAAAGAAGTGCATGCAGGAGTCTGTGGTGCCCACCAGTCTGGACATAGATTGTCTAATCAAATTCGAAGACATGGATACTTCTGGCCTTCAATGATACAAGATTGTGTTAATTTCACAAAGAAGTGTCATTCATGCCAAGTATATGCCAATTTCATTCATCAACCTCCAGAGTTGCTTCATACAGCTAAATACTCATGGCCATTTTCCACATGGGGAATGGATGTGGTAGGACCTTACCCTTCAGCTACGGCCAAGCAGTTTAAGTACATTCTTACTGCTACTGATTTCTTTTCCAAATGGGCAGAGGCAGTACCTCTCAAAGAAGTCAGTTCTAAATGCATTGTTAGCTTCATCAAGTCTAACATCATTACTAGATTTGGTGTCCCTCATACCATATTGACAGACAACGGCACCAACTTCTGTTCTTCTGAGGTAAAGAGATTGTATCAAGAATACAACATTAAGTCCAACCATTCATCTTGATATCATGCAGCGGCTAATGGCCAGATAGAGGCCTTCAACAAGACTCTTTCAAATATACTGCAAAAGATGGTGGATAAAGATAAGAGGTCATGGCCTGATAAACTCTATCATGCTTTATGGGCTTATCGGACTACCACTCGCAATACAACGCGGTCTACTCCATATTCATTGGTATATGGAACAGAAGCAGTCTTGCCAATTGAAGTTCAATTGCCCTCACTCAGAATAGCCATTTGTGATCAGTTATCAACAGATGAGAAATCCCAAAAGCGGTTGAATGAATTGGAACAGTTAGATGAGAAAAGATTGTGCACTTTGCACCACTTGGAAATCTATCAGAATCGAATAGCACGAGCTTTTAACAAAAAAGTTCGTCTTCGTTCATTCATTCAGGGAGAATTGGTATTGGTTCTCAGAACACCAATGATACCAGGAAAGAAGCCTCCCAAGCTTGAACCAAAATGGGAAGGACCTTATTCAGTACATAAGGTCTACTCCAATGGAGCGTATTCTCTGATTTCAATGGATGGAGAACACATCACGACTCCAACTAATGCCAGATTTCTGAAGAAGTATTTTGTATAAACACAAAATATTGTTCCCAGAACCAAGACTTACAATTGGTTCATACAGAAAAGGTCCGGTATGACCTTAAACTACTCCATGGTCCAGTATGACCTTAAACTACAACTTCGTCCAACATGACATTAAACTGTGTTACACTTTTGTCCGAGATGACATTAAACTATAATACGTCCAGCATGACGATAAACTGTACGGTCCATGCATATGACCTTAAATTATTCGCACTTATGTCCCTGCAACATGACACTAAACTGTGCAGCACCAATAGTCCTAACTGCAAGACTTTAAACTGCATAGTCCCTGATTTTGTCCTACATGACAATAAACTGTATAGAAGTTCCTATATTTTGTCCGAGATGACATTAAACTATATTGTGTCCTAGCAACATGACATTAAACTGTGTGGCACTTTCATCATCCAACATGACGTTAAACTGTGTCAGTTCCCTTATTGTCCAACATGACGTTAAACTGTCACATTGGTTACTAATATGTCCTACATGACACTAAACTGTATATGTCCGAGATGACATTAAACTATATTTTGTCCGAGATGACATTAAACAATATTGTGTCCTAGCAACATGACATTAAACCATGTGGCACTTTCATTGTCCAACATGACATTAAACTGTAAAAAAATCCCCAGAACTGATATCCTCATATTGGTTCACCTTAGTCCTAGCTACATGACTTTAAACTGTACAGCACCAGTTCGTCCTTTCTATATGACGTTAAACTATACAGCAATGGTCCCGTATAACTTTAAACTGCATCATCCCTGGTCCATGTATATGACCATAAACTATTTGCAAATATGTCCAGCAAGACGTTAAACTGTGACGTCCTAACTACATGATGCTAAACTGTATAAAAGTCCCTCACGTCCGGAAAGACGTTAAACTATATAATCATCAAAAGTCCAGCATGACATTAAAACTGCACAATCCCCCTTTCGTCCAATATGACGTTAAACTGTATTGTCCCCATCGTCCTAACTACATGACGCTAAACTGTACAGAAAGTCCTTGATATGTCCTACATGACATTAAACTGTGCATCGTTAAGGTTGTTATTACCTCTTGTTTCTCACACCGAGTATGACTCACGTGAGCTTAGAGCGAACATCAACCATAACACTCCCTTTGGGCCACTAACCATGTGTAATTCCCAACAATATTTTTTATTAGATCATTGTCCACAAGAACAACTTGATCATTGATTCATTCTTTAATTGAACTACACAGAATTTGATCCTTGCCCTCCAGGCTGGGTATGTAGGCAACCTCCCAAAGGTTCAAGCCCAAAAAACAATCTCTTCACATCGGTTCACCACCATCTCATATGATGTTGATTTGTGAAACCGCCCCTGAAATCAATATCTTTACATTGATTCATTTTCATCCTTGTTATACGACGTTAAACTATACAACACTTTTGTCTGGTACGACAATAAACTACAATATTCTTTGATTTCCTCATTTGAGAGAGAACTATTATTGACATTGATTTTTCAATCATAGTTTATCATTTTTTTTAAAAAAGACTACGTGCATACATGGTAATGCCTGAACTTTTTATCTTAGGTTAAACCATCATTGCACTAAAGTCCCCTTTCACCCTTCACATGTACGAACCAAATTTGTACAAAGGGTAATTCTAGAACTACGTGGACTTGATTCCCATCCTTATGGGATACGTAGGAACATTCGAGTGTCCCTCGAATCCAGTCCCAAGTCTTTTGGGCCTAACCCCAAATTTCACTTTCAGTCCCTTGGCTGAAAAGTCCTCATGAAAACACACACTGTGTATTCATTATTATGGTCCGAATTCTATGACCCTAAACTAAGATCACTCATACTTTCGTCCTGCACGACGTTAAAATACATTTCAAGAACTACGTATGGCTTGATTCTCATTCTTATGAGATACGTTGTGAAGTCCAAAATTTTAATTTAGGACCCAGCCACAACATGATTATGGTTTTCATTGACCTATGTATCTCTATATACATTGGACAATACCCATCTTTATGTGTTATAATCCTAACCTTAAATATTTTCAGATCTTCATAACCCTTTTCATGACTTCTAGTCACAAAAATGTCAATCTTCTGAGAATTCTTTTGCCTGACTATACAGCACGTGCCCATAGGTGGCCTTGCATAAACAGTCCACATAACAGACTTGTCAGCCAAAAGATGCTATTTTATTTGACTATGCAGCCAATGCCCATAGGTGGCCCTGCATATTTCAACCCCCTAACGGGTTTTGTTAAATAATAGTAACTTCATTCCTGGGAAGAATGCCTCTTTTGTCCTTATTTGTCTTAAACGACAGTATGTAGGGATCCGCAAAAATAGCCATCCTTAACGTATTTGTCCCATATCCTTTTTCATGATCTGAAAGTATTCAAGTCTATGGTTTATTCTTCTTCCCTACGTTTGGGTCAGACCTTCGTAGGAGTGATATTCATCCAGTTCTTCGATATTCTTGTTTGGAAATATCTTCTCCATATTCAAGTACCTCTTTTCCATACAACAAACTCTATGCTTTAGAAAATTTGAATCTCCATAAACTTTCACTAGCTTTTAGCACTAGGAAAGTAAATTTCTGGGAGTTCTTTTGCCTGACTATGCAGCACGTGCCCATAGGTGGCCTTGCATAAACAGTCCACATAACAGACTTGTCAGCCAAAAGATGCTATTTTATTTGACTATGCAGCCAATGCCCATAGGTGGCCCTGCATATTTCAACCCCCTAACGGGTTTTGTTAAATAATAGTAACTTCATTCTTGGAAACTACTTCTTCTAATGCCTTTTATCTCTTTTTCATATCATTCCTCAGATTCAAATATTCTTAAGCCATAGTTTACATTTTCCCCCTCATACTTGAGTATGGTAATATGTTTTCAGATAAATTGTCAAGGAATTGAATCCATTTTTTTAATCCATTTTCGGTCAAAGCTATTTCGACCTTAAACATTAGCCCCTTTATGTCCGGCGTGCATGACTTTAAACTTCCCACACAAAAGACAAAGGAACTCTGAATAAAAGTCAAGTTCCAGCACACTTGCGCGCTGCCCTCTGTGCACTGAAGACTTGCGCGCCCCCCTTTTCCTTTGGATGGATTCAATTTCCTCAGAGTCAAATCCTCATTTCTTTCTGGATCCAACTCTGAGGGGGGACTTTTGTTGACGCTCCTTTCGTCACAGAATCTAAAGATCGGAAAAGGGGAATATCTGATCTCAAAGTGATTCATCCTTTGAAGAAACATCAAAAATCGACAAAGGGATAAAAAAGGAGAACATTGCCCATGTATCGCGCAAGTTCCATCTTGGTCGCGCAAGTACACTTGCGCGCCGCCTCAATACTTGCGCGACTCCTCATGTTCGTGCAAGGGACTTGCGCGACATATATGGTAACCGCCTGGTAACCGCCTAGTAACCGCCCGGGGTCTTCTTTTGCCTATAAATAGACCCTGCGGGCCCCCCATTCGAGAGGATCTTTTTCCAGAAACACGAATTGAAGCTCCCGACGCCCAAGTCTCTTCTCAAAGCTTCCGGAACACTTCTAAGGTAATTTCTTACCTAGAACGGAAGATCTAAAGAGAAAAAGGAAGGCCTAAGTGTTGAAACTTATCAAACACTTGCGCGCCTACTTAATTCCTTCAATATAACTTGCGCGTCCCTCTTCTGGAAGAACCTCAAGAGGATGGTGAAGGGTTTAATAAAGAGTCGCTCAAGTATTTCAATACTGGTTGAAAATCGCGCAAGTACCCCTCATGTCGCGCAAGTATACTTGCGCGACCAATACTTGCGCGCCGCCGCAGGACTTGCGCGCCTTTCAAGACTTGCGCGCCCCTAGCTTTTTGGGTGCCCATCTTGCCCATTTTTACCCCTCTTAAGCCATTTCACCCTTCCTATTCAAGATTCAGTCTTCAAGATACTCTTCAAAAGCCATTTATGGCATGATTTCTTGATTTGACATCCTTATCTGAAAGGAATTCTGTGAAATACCTCTCAACACCCAGTGATTTAAACATCTTTATGTCACCAAAGATTGAGAGTTCATTCATTTCAACCTCATCCTTTAAGATGAGAGAATCCTAACCTGGGTCTCCTTTTCAGGAATAAGACTCAGTCATAACCTTGGGCTTCCTTTTCAGGAGTAAGCCCCAAGTCCCCTAACCTAGGCTTCCTTCTCAGGAATAAGTCCTAGTCATAAATCTTGGGCATCTTTCTCAAGAATAAGCCCCAATCAAGTCCTTTAATCTTGGGCATCCTCCTCAGGAGTAAGCCCCAAACCTTAATCCCTAACCTGGGTCTCCTTTTCAGGAATAAGACTCAGTCATAACCTTGGGCTTCCTTTTCAGGAGTAAGCCCCAAGTCCCCTAACCTAGGCTTCCTTCTCAGGAATAAGTCCTAGTCATAAATCTTGGGCATCTTTTTTAAGAATAAGCCCCAATCAAGTCCTTTAATCTTGGGCATCCTCCTCAGGAGTAAGCCCCAAACCTTAATCCCTAACCTGGGTCTCCTTTTCAGGAATAAGACTCAGTCATAAGCTTGGGCTTCCTTTTCAGGAGTAAGCCCCAAGTCCCCTAACCTAGGCTTCCTTCTCAGGAATAAGTCCTAGTCATAAATCTTGGGCATCCTTCTTAAGAGTAAGCCCCAAGTCTCTTAAAATTTCTCTTAACCAGTCATAAATTTCCTTTGATTTGGGTTTCCTTTTCAGGAATAAAACCCAATCATAAGTCCCCTCCTAACTTGGGCATCCTCCTTAGGAGTAAGCCTCAAGATTAGAGTATTCAAATCTCCATGAAGCACATATAACTTTGTGGACCCTGTTCTTGGATTTTCTCCCTAAAAGTAAATCCTAAACCTTCACCTATCTGGGCAGTCATCTATACATAAGCCCCAAAACAAATTCTTATGATTGCATCTTTTATGGCACAATTGTCTAAATTTTACCAATACCTCTTGTTTCTCACACCGAGCATGACTCACATGAGCTTAGAGTGTAAAAGTAATTATGACATTCATCTTTGAGCCATCAATCATAAAACATCATATCTCATTCCTCGAACTACGTGGGTTCTGATTCCTTTTTTCAAAACAAAGGATACGTAGGTAGCCCATTTATGGGTTCGATCCCAACATTGAAATAATCTCTGTCCTTCTGAATGACGATAAACTTCAAGTGCCCCACTGAGTGGCTTTAAAACCAGCCTGGTCATCAAAATGACCAAGAGACTTTTATATAAATGTTTTGAAGGATACCATTGACCAAGAATCTCTAAACAAATATAGATGATTCTATATTGATGAAGAACCTCGAATACATATAAAAGATTCTCTAAATTTCTTATTTAATCATTGATTGTTAAAACTAAAGGAAAGCTCATTTTATACTTGGTAATGTAATAAGGATTCACGAACTTAACTTAAATCTATAAAGAGAGTCCCGGAGTAGACAATAATTCCCCTCAAAAAGGTGTGATGAGTCCGACCTCCCATCCTATCGACCAATGTAAATTCCTAAGCCTCATTAGCCCACAAGCTAATGAGCGCCTGCCTTTGGAAAGTAGGTCCAAACGGATGTGGAATCATTGGATGTTTCCGGTTCTACGAACAAACCCGTTAGAAACCGATCGGAACGTTTGAATCTCCCGTCCAGGAGGTCATCCCCAGATTCCGCGCGAAACATTCACTTAGAAATAATTGAAAATGAGACAGAGGAGATGGCTGGAATTAATCAAGGATTATGATTGTACAATTCACTACCATCTGGGAAAAGAAAATAAAGTGGCTGATGCTTTGAGTCGAAAAAGTAATGCTTCATTAACCATGCTACATTTGGAACGAGATCCTTTGGTTTTGGATTTGATGAAATTTTACATATAAGTTTTCGGTGCAGGAAGTTCTTCTGTTTTGTTTCAGGTATTAGTGAGATCATCCCTATCAGACAGAATTAAGCAGGCATAGAGGGAAGACAATGAGTTGCAGAAAAAGGTAGAGCTGGTTCAGAAGGGTAAGTTGCCGAAATTCAACATTGATAATTATGGTGCTTTGAGGTTTGGGAAGAGATTATGTGTGCCTTGTGATTCAAAGTTGAAGAATGAGTTGTTATGTGAGGCTCATAGTTCCCTGTTTTCAGTTCATCCTGACAGTACTAAGATGTAAAGGGATCTGTGGGAGTATTACTGGTGGAATGGAATGAAAAGGGATATTGCTGATTTTACTATGAAGTGTTTGACTTATCCGCAGGTTAAAGCAGAGCGGCAGTTACCAAAAGGGATGATTAATCCTTTACCAGTGCCAGAGTGGAAATGGGAAAACATATCCATGGACTTCGTTGTGGGATTACCGAGGACATATCGAGATAATAATGCAATCTGGGTTATTGTTGATCGTTTGACTAAATCTTCTCATTTCCCTGCTATACGAGATACTTTTTCACTAGATCAACTTTCCCGTTTGTATCTTAAAGAGATAGTCAGGTTACATGGATTTCCTCTCTCCATTGTGTCTGATCGTTATCCCAGGTTTACTTCTAACTTTTGGAAAGGCCTTCAGAAGTCGTTGGGTACTGAATTAAATTTTGGTACAACTTTTTATCCTCAATCAGATGGGAAGTCAGAACGAACAATTCAGACCTTGGAGGATATGCTACGAGCTTGTTCAATATATTATCAGGGAAGTTGGGACCAACATCTTTCTCTGGATGAGTTTTCTTATAATAACCGTTTTCATTCCAGTATACAGATGGCACCATTTGAGGAATTATATGGTAAGCGGTGTCGAACTCCAGCATTTTGGGATGATGTGGGTGAAATGAAGCTGATGGGACCAGAATTGGTAGAAGTGTTGGTAGAAAAAGTTCAGTTGATTCAGAAACACATGAGAACAGCTCAGAGCAGGCAGAAGAGTTATGCGGATAACCGGAGGAAAAATCTATCTTTCGAGGTAGGTGATCATGTTTTTCTCAAGGTTTCTCCATGGAAAAGTGTGATGCAATTTGGTAAGAAAGGAAAGCTGAGTCCAAGGTTCATTGGACCATATGAAATTTTGGAGAGAGTTGGATCAGTTGCATACAGAGTGGCATTACCTCCGAGTTTATCTCAGGTACACAATGTTTATCAGGTTTCGATGCTGAGAAAGTATATTCCAGATCTATCTCATGTTTTAAGTCCAAATGTAGTTCAGCTGGAAGAAAACATGTCTTATGAGGAACAACCAGTCCAGATTCTTGACCATAGGGAGCAAGTGTTACAGAATAAGGTGATTAATCAGGTAAAGGTTTTTTTGGAAAAACCACATGATGGAAGAGGCAACATGGGAATTTGAAATGCAATGAGCGATAAGTACCCCCATTTATTCAATAAGTAAATAAATTTCGGGGACGCAATTTTCTAAAGGGGGGAAGGACGTAACATGCCATGTAAGTAATGAATAATAGATATTTTTATCTATGTCTATTAATGAATTAGATAGTGTTTTAGAGGCTTAAAATGAAAATAAATCCAATCTCAAGCATGGAATACACTAATAATTTTAAAAGATTGTTTTACTGCCTTTTGATGGCAAACCACTTTTAAATCTATCTTTTGAAAATTTTATAAGCTATGTTTGTCAAAATAAACCTATTCTTTATGATTGGGACATCAAAATTTACTTTGTGTGAATTGTTGGTATTTTTCTTACAATGTTCATTTTTTAATGAATAGTGAAAAATACTGCAGTTTACATCAAATCTGCTTTTTAATCGAATTTATTTATATGACTAAATCATCTTTTGAATTGGGTTTAAAGATAAATTAGAATATATTTTTGCCATTTAATATAATAGTGGTCATTGAAATTAATTTCACTTTGAAATTGGACTTAAACCAGTGTCAATCTTTTGATACTTATTGTTTCAAAAAAACCCGCTATTTGTTTTGACAACGGGAATTATTTTTAATAAATTATTTCAATTTATGGGTTTGGAACTTGTTAAAATGGATTAAATATTTGGAATCAGAAGGTCCAAATTATGTAATCAAGACTCTTTTGTTTTTGGATATTATAAATAGTAACGACGGTAATTATCTTTAATTATCTTGATTAATGAGTAATCGGGTAGTTAAGGATAATAAAATAATATCATAATAATCAAAAATGACACCAACATGAGTCCTAAAGCTATTTGTTGTCTCATGGCCGACCATGGGATGCCTTGTGCCAAACTTGGGGGCCCCATGGAATCACTTTTGTGAGAAAGTGACTTTTTATCTTTTTATTTTTAAAGAATGTTAAATGTAACAAAGAATGTATCACCTGTGAAAAATATTTTTAATTTTGTCTAAATAAATTATCATTTATACTATAAATATTCATTATAAATATAATCATATTTCCTACATCATTATATTTTTTTAATAATTTTTAGACTTTAAATAAATTAAATTATTTATGACATCATGATGATGCAGCGATTACCTCATTAATAAAGGATTTAAATAAAATGAAATGATAATGTAAAATCTATGACCTAAAAATGTCCAAAACCTATTGTATGGGTGTATTTAGAACCCTTATCACCTTACCCTTGAATTATATCAATGCGGGACCTTTTTAATCCGAAACTCATTTTAAAATAAAGTAACATTTCCTTACTTTCCAAGAGTGCCCCTCCTCTCCTCTTATAAAAGGCCCCCACCTCTACCACCTTACCCACACTTCTAAAGCCTTTGGCTCGGCCAAAACCTGCTCATTTTTCCCCTATACATCACTCTCTTACTCCTTGAAGCCTCACTTTGGGAAGAAGGCTTCCCAAGGAAGCCTTTGAGCTCAAACCAAAGGGGGGTTACCCGATTTTAAGGTAATGTCTTCACTTGAGTCCTTTTGTTTTATTTTTCTTCTCCAACCCCCTAAACTCATTTTATTCATTTATTTTGTAACAACTACAGTATCTTCAATATACTAGGATTTTGTTATAAGAATTATTCGAGCTACACTTACACACACCTACATCTAATGGTTAAAGAACATACTGTTTCCGTGGATGGTGAATTTCTGCCTCCCGAAACGATGATGGTTCAACAGTATTTTAACACCATCAATGGTGGCCCTTAAGATGACACTATATTTATATATGATATATAATATGTTTATGTTTCCCTTATTCTTATGTATTTTTCATTTGTGGTATACCTTTATGGTTTCCATTGTGGGTAAACACGATAATTTCATTTTTGGAAGTGCGGACTACCGCCCCCTCAAAGTGATATGATTCGTTAATACCATATGTGGGACATATAAAGGATGGAGTTATGATATTATATATGATAATACACTATCTTTATAATATATCTTTATATCATTATGATTCCATTCTATAAAATACGAAATATAAATGAAAGTAGCGTTCATGCGTACGTACGGCTTACCGTCTCCATGAATGGTGCATTTCATTTCTTACCTCTAACTGATTATGTAATATTATAAATGCATGTATATACTGGATATATGTGATATATAAATCATGATTTTAACTCTGGATATAATGGATACATGAACAACTTGTAATTATAAAGAGCATATTTTGACTCAAGGACCAATGATCGTTAAAATGGCCGTTATTAACTAAAATAATTACATATTGTTAATGACATGGTAATAAGTGATCTAAAAGGAATAATGAACTTGAAAAAGGTTCTTAAGCAAGTAGAAATTAACTCATGTTTATTATTCAGGACGTTAAAGAACGATCGAGTCAAGTCGGACCCAAGGTAAGGGACTTCGTCTCAATCTCCTTTCATTGATGCATATTTTGTTTTATACACGACCTTCTTTTATACAGTGGATAAACCCCATTGACTTTTACTTTTATACAAAAGGAATCCTTTTCTACGAAGCGTTTCACTAAACGACAAAAAAGAATGTTTCTTTTAACGTACGCGGTGACAATGAACTTTTCCGCCGCCGTGAGTATTATTTGGTCTTTAGATTCCTCAACAAGCCGTAATGTTTTTAAAATAAAATAAATACCATATACTCTTTTATGTATTTTGGTATTGAAAATTGTTTTGATAATGGATTCTATTATGTCAATATATTTAAATGATATATTTTGATTGAAATTTGGAAATGTTATCATTCATTTATATTGGTTTTATGTTTTATGATTTTATATTGGTACTTGGACATTTGACGGGTGGTTATGTTATAAACCATATGATGGGTGGTGCTGTGAATACCTGGATGGGTGGTTACGTTATAACCTCCAATTAATTGGGTATGGAAGTTGGCCGTATGACTATTCCATTAAGTATGTATGGAAGTTGGCCGTATGGCTATTCCATTAAGTGATAAGTGTGGAAGTCGACCGTATGGTTATTCCACTTATGTATGTTTATGTCCCAAGTTACCTTTATATGTTATGTGACCTTTTTATGGGTTTTATGGTAATATTTTGGTTACAAAAGGGTACGTAATGATCTTTTATTCAGTGAATAGTTTTTACTACTTCATTATGGTGAAAATTATTACTTTGATAAAGTATACATGGTTTACTTGTTGTTTTGATAAACTAACAGTTTTCATTCTTTGTGTATTCCTTACTGAGCTCTTTATGCTCACCCCAAGTTTTTTTGAAATTTTTTTCACAAGACCTAATGTGGAATAGGGTCAAGGATGGGATCAAGGGAAATTCATGCTATATAAAACATGGAAATAGACATGTTTCTTTTTAAGAGTTTTTTTATTCTATGGAAGCATAGTAGAACTGTCTACTTTGTAATATTTTGAGATGTAGTAGTTATGTTCTAATTCTATAAAACTCTAAACCTGAAAATATCCTCAATGTGAATTATTAATTTAATTCAATATTAAGAGATGTTTAAGGCCATGCCTTAATTTGCATTGGTCGAGAGGATGGGAGGTTGGACACATCACACCTTTTAGGGGGGAATTATTGTCTACTCTGGGACTTTATTTATAGATTTATGTTATGTTCATGAATCCTTATTAAATTACAATGTATGAAAATAAGTTTTCCTTAGATCTGAAAATAAATGATTGATATGTATGAGATTTAGAGAATCATTTATATGTATTTTAGGTTCTTCATCGATAGAGAATCATCTGTATGCATTGGAGATTCTTATTCAATGTTATCCTTAAGTACATTATATAGAAATCTCTTGGACATTATGATGACCATACTGGTTTTAAAGCCACTCAGTGCGGCACTTGAAGTTTATTGTCATTCATAAGGAAGTGGATAATTTTAGAGTTGGGATCATACCCACAGATGGGCTTCCTACGTATCCTTATTATAAATGGAATCAGAACCCACATAGTTCGGGAATTAAGATATAGTTTAACGTCATATTGGTTGGATGAGAATTAATGGGTGATGGGCTTGAACCTCCGAAAGGCTTCCTACATACTATACTTTTAAGGTTGAGATCAAATTTCATGTAGTTCAGCTAAGAATTATGGGGATTATGTTTGATTAATGGCCCAAAGAGTTGTGTTGTGGTTACTTTTACACTCTAAGCTCACGTGAGTCATGATCTGTGTGAGAAACAAGAGGTATTAGTAAACCTGACAATTTGTGCCATGAAAGATATGGTCACAAGGAATGATATGGGGCTTATGTATGTGTGACTTCCCAATTAGATGGATACTAGGATTTACTTCATGGAAAGAAACCTAGAAACAATTTCCATAAAGGTATTTGTGTTTTATGGAGATTTGGATACTCTAACATAAGGCTTACTTATATGGAGGATGCCTCAATTAAGGGGGACTTATGATTGGGGCTTGTTCCTGAGAAGGAGACCCAAAATTAAAGGGACCTATAACTTGAGACTTACCCCTGAGAAGGAGACCCCGAGTTAAAGGGGGTTTGGAGCTTATTCCTAAGGAGGATGCCCAGATTAAAGGGGAACTTTAACTTATGATTGGGGATTACTCCTGAGAAGGATGCTCAAGTAAAAAGTAATTAATACTGGTTAAGAGAAATTATAACTGGGGCTTATTCCTAAGAAGGAGGCCCAGGTTAAGGGACTTAGGACTGGGGCTTACTTTTAAGAAGGATTCCCAAGCTAAAGGAATTTGGAATTTGGGGCTTACTCTTGAAAAGGAGGCCCAGGTTAAAGGTATTCTCATCTTTAGAGGATGAGGTTGAATGGAGGAAATCTCTAACCTTAGTGACATAAAGATATGTAAATCACTAGGTTTTGAGAGATATTCCACAAACATCCTTTCAGATATGGAATCCAACAAAGGAACCATGCAAAGAGTGGATTTGAAGAAGGTTTTGAAGGAAAAATCATGAAGACGAGAGGTGGATTTGAAGAAAAGAGTTTAATAGTTAGGAAAGGCACCCAAAAAGAGTCAGGCGTGCAAGTCTTGTTTGGGCACGCAAGTCCTGGTCATGTAAGTATACTTGCGCGACACATGTATACTTGCGCGATGGTCAACCCATAGTGTAATACTTGGGAGAGGCTTGGCTAAAGCTCTTAGTATTATCCCTAAAGGATTCCAAAAGGGTGGCGTGCAAGTTCTGTTGATGGGATAAGGCGGAGCTCAAGAGTGGCCATTTTCCCTTAAGGGTTAGACCCTTAGGCACGTATGTGTTGATGAATTCAAACACTTACACCTTGTTTCCCCTATTTAGATCTTCCATTCTAGGTTAGAAATTACCTTAGAATTTTCTAGAAGACTTCAAGCAGAAGCTAGGGCGTCGAGAGCTTAAATATGACTTTTGGAATTATTCGTCCTTGAAATAGGGGGCCCACAAGGGGTATTTATAGGCTACTAAAGAACATGGGAGAAAATAAAATAGGGCGCACAATTCACCTGGGCACCTAATATGTGGCACACATGTATACATGCGCGACCATGATGAAACTTGCACGGACCTTGCTTAAAGGAATCCATGTTCATGCCTTTTCCGATTTTTGAGGTTTCTTCAAAAGATGAATCTATTTATGCTAAGGTTTTCCCCTTTTTCCGTCATTAGACTTTGTGACGAAAAGGAGCATCAATAGGCTCAGGTTCCTCCGACACAAGCATGTAAGACGAACCGTCAGAGGTGCAATTCGGTCAAGAGGGAGAATGTAACACCCCGAGATTTTATGAAAAATATTTTTTTAATTTCATTGATGTCTTCTATTATACAACACACCAAGTTTAGCTTGTACTATACGCAACACCGTATTAGCTTTCAGTATATGCAACGCTATTCTTGGATCGTGTTACACACAATTTCATGTTCGTTTTATAATAGTCATTCTACGCAACATTGAGTGTGTTTATATATATATATATATATATATTTCAATGTATAAATGAAATATGGTTGGATTCTGTTATATGAAACAACGAAGGATTCTTTCACAACACGCAACCCTGACTTGGCTTGCATTACATACAATCACGACCTTCGTCGATAGCGTGTGTTGTACGCAATACCGGGTTTTACTAAACAACGATATATTAATATAATATTATTATGAACAGGCCGTTATGAATATTATTAACTAAATATTTAATTTTATAACATTATTATTCATCTTACACATTTTCTAGAACATGGTATGAGAACAAAATAAATTTTTCGGGTAAAATAAGTATTTTTTTAAAAATGAAGTTTTGTCGCCTTTTGATGGAGCACCCACATTAAATCTAGTTTTTCACATGTTTATAAGTTCAATTTGAAAAAATAAAATTCTTCTTTGGAATCAGGATATAAAAATTACTTTGGATAAAATTTTCATATTATTCTGATAACTTCCATATTTTAATGAATAGTAAAAACACGCTATATTTTATTTAAAAACATCTTTTTTCATCGTAATAATTTATATGGATAAATTATAATATTTAATGGTTTTAAAGTATAAATAGAATATATTTTTACCATTTAATATAATTTATGTCATTATCATTGATTTTACATTGAATTCATAGGTTTAATCAATTCAATCTTTGACAATGTTTTAACTTTTAAAACCTATTCGCTTAACAACATGATTAATTTTAAATTAATTTCTGCAACTTCGGTGTTTTGAATTTTGAAAAATTTATTCCATATTTGTAATCAGTGAGTCCAAATTATGTTAATAGGTTACTTTTTTTTATTATGAATAGTAACTACGGTAATTTTTATTTACTGCGGTTAAAGGTAAATAGGGTAATTCAAGGTTAAAAGAATATTATAATAATTCAAAATTACCTTGACACTTGTCCTAACCTTATTGGATGAGTAGTGGCTGACCATGTGCATCTTTGGACCGATTTGGGGACCCCAATGAGCCACTTGGTAGTGAAAATGACAATTTGGATTAATTAATTTAATGTAAAAACAAAATTGACTTTAACAGAAATATTTTAGTAATTAATTTTTATAAGGGGTTATATATGTTATATTTTCGACTATACATATTATTCGGAAAGAAAAAACGATTACCTAGATCATGGTATTTGTTTCATAATTTTTAGACATCAAATGAATTAAATTATTTATGACAGAATAATGATGTAGTGTTTACCTCATTAATAAATGATTTAAATAAATAAGATTATAATGATTAAAATATGATCCAAAACCTGTCCAATTCCAATTGGATGATTTTATTTCGAATATGAGTCATCTTATCTTTGACATTAATGTGTTTTTGACCTCTTGAAACCAAACATAAATTTATAATAAAATAATGTTTTCAAACTTTCCTAAAGAGCTCCTCCTCTCCCGTATAAAAGGAGACCACTTCTATGCAATTCCTCACACCTCTCAAGCCTTTTGGCTCATCCAAACTCTACCCAACTACGCTCCCTACATCCATGTCTCCCCCTTGAAGCCTTACATTAGGTAGAAGACTCTCCAAGAAGTCCTTTTGGTTCATACCAAAGGAAGTTACCAAAATTAAAGGTAAGAGTTTCTTTTAAGTTGTTTTCTTTTATTCTACTTCTCCAACCCCTAAACTTTTTTAATCCTTTATTTTGTAACAAAAACAATATCATAAATATACTAGGATGTTTTTATGAGAAGTATTCTAACTACACTTACACACACCTCCATATAATGGATGAAGAACATAATGTTTCTGTGATGGTAAACTAATGCCTCACGAAATGACGATTGTTCGATTTTCTCCTACCGCCTCTCATGGTGGCTATTATGATGAAAATGTATTTATATATAATATATATTATGTTTATGATTTACTTAATCTTATTTACTTCCCAATTATATAAAGATTTTACAGTTTTCATAGTCGGTAAAGACGATAATCTCATTTGAGGAAGTGCGGACTACCGCCCCCTCAAAGTGATGTGATTCGTTAATACCTTATGTGGGATGTATAAATGATGTGGTTAATGATATTATATATGATATTATACTGTAATTATAATATAACTATGTATAATTATGTTTTAATTCCATTAAAATAAGAAATATACATAAAAGTAGCGTTCATGTGTACGTACGGCTTATCGTCTCCATGAATGGTGCGTTTCATTTCTTACCTCCATATGTTATGTACTATTATAAATGATTGTATATTCTGGATATATAATGAATTTATATGATATATAAATCATGTTTTACATTTTTTAAGTAAGTATATCATTATATAAGTAATAATAACATCAAGAACAACAAGTCCAAACACGTACGATAAATAAGATGATTTTACCCAAAACGCTACTCTAACATTAATTTACAAAAGAATGGGTAATATAAATTCATAAGTGAACAATATATGATATCATAAAAATGAATATGATTCTGTAATAAGAAAATGACATTATTTAAATCATTATACAGGAGGTTTGGATACGTACAAGTCATATCAGACCTATGGTAAGGGATAATTTTGCAAATCTCATTTTTATCTGAGATTGCTTATTCATAAGTATTTATTGGGGTTATTGATATCATCCATTTCCATGTTTTATAAAAGTTTATTAATGTATGTTTAAATTCCGTTTTACCCATTCTGACTTTTACCCCATGGTATGGAAGGAATCTTTCTTTTATTTACCCTACAAGGTACTTTTTGACTTTTCCGACAAAAGTACGAGAATAATGTTTTTTTAACGTATACGGAATGAAAGGATTTTTAAGGTTTATAAAGCCTTATTTTCATGATTCTTACTCCAAAAGATTTCATGATTATTTTAAACAAAATCATTTTCTTTTAAAATTGCATGATGTTTTGTGAAAAGAAATTGATTTTGAAGAAGAAAGTACATTTTCCTCAAGAATTCATTTCAAGTGTTTAATCAAAATCATTTTACATCTAAGATGAAATTATTTCATATGTGTATGGTTAAAGTATAATATATCAATTATTTACATGGTTTTCCATTTCTTATGATGAAATGATATCCATTTTTCTTATATTGATTATGTTATGATGGAATGATGTTTATGAAACCCAATTTATTCTTTGCATTATGATGAATGATTTATGATTGTTTTGTGGAACACGTAAGAATGATTTCAATATCAGATGGGTGGGACCTATATCTCCCTCCAATTAACTGGGTAAAGATTTATATCTCATGAGATAGACATGGTTAGAAAGGAAAGTTAAAACGGTTCAGTAATACAGGACTGGAACGAGGAGTGAACTCGATTCATAAAGGGACTTTGTCTACTAAGATGGTCTTGGCAGCGATTCCTTGGATACTATGGAAATAACATCATTTGCTTAATGTTTTCCACAATTACATGTTTTATTCCCATTCTATTTTATCACGATTTATGTTCCCTTATGATATATTCCTTACGTACTTCCAAGATTCATGTCTTTGTTCAAGATTTTGATGTTTAGATTTTATGTTCAAGTTTTTGCATTAAAATGTTTATGGATTGTTTTATGTTCTCTATGTTTACCCTTAATGGGCATTTGAGCTCACCCATTTTATATTTTCTTTTTCCCCAGGATATAAAGAAAGGTTTTAGGTATGAAAAAAGGGGAAGATCGTTATTGGGAGATGTTGAAGATCTTTCACAATGATTAGAAGATTACGCTACGAGTTTCGAAAGACACTAAACTATTATGGTCTTTGTGTGTCTGTTTTTGTTATGTATTAAGTATTCCGCAAAATTAATGTAATTTACATGTACGTCAAGATTTGGGCCTCTACTATTGGTATCAGAGGAAAGGTTTAGTCAACCTTTAGAAACTAGGATTCGAAAACGTTAGTGAGATCCCTAGAGATATTTCTATGGTATATTTAGGGATTTCCCTAAGGATAAGTATACATATAGTATATAGTCCTAGAAATACGGTAATGATCTTAGAATTTAATATAAGATGTTAGATATTGAAGGTAATCCCCCTTTATAATGTTGTTTTCCCTGAAATGGTATTTACTTCTCACACTATTATTTTTAGGTTTTAGACGATGGTTGGAACCCGAAGGAACCATGTTGATCAATGTAATGGACAATGCAATGATTGTCCTCCTGACCAAACCAATGTCATGGGAGATCAAGTGCACAATATTATTTCTATACTTACACAAGCAATGAATCATTCTGGACTTAAAAATGAGAAGAGAAAGGAGCAACATTCTATTGAATCCTTCATGAGGCAGCGTCCACCTTCATTCAGCGGGTATTCTGATCCCTTAGTGGATGAACAATGGAGCAGTACTACTGAAAATATATTTTCAGTTCTACAATGTTCTGAGCATGATAAAGTCATCTTAGCAGTATATCATTTGGAAGGTGATGCTGATCAATGGTGGAATCTTATCAAGTATACGAGGCAAAGAGATGAAATTGAGTCCATGGAATGGGATGAGTTCAAGAACTTGTTTTTCAGTAAGTACTTCCCTCGTATTTCTAGAACAAAGATGGAAAAGGAGTTTCTTGAGCTTAAGGAGAAGGATGATGAATCTATTGGTATATACGAAGAGAATTTTACAAGACTTTCAAGGTATGCATCTGACATTATCATCCAACCGGAAAGTAAAGTTGATCGATTTATCAGTGGCTTAAACCAAGTCTTCAAATGGCATTAGCTGTAATATACTTCAGTATCTATGAATAAATTTTGTGTTGTGATATCAAGGTAGAACTGGAAGTTGGTGTTACGCATCCATCTCATGGTTTTGACAAGAAACCAAAGATGGAGTTCAAGGAAAAATCTCATAACAATGGTGAAAAGAAGGTGAATGTTTCTTTATGCTCAAAGAGTGGAATGAAGCATGGTGGAGATTGTATAAAAGGTACTAGAAAATGTTTCAAGTGTGGAAAGGATGGTCATCGAGCAGCTGAGTGCCGAAGTAATGGGAAAAATGTTTCAAATGACATGAATAGAGAAGAGAATTCAGAGAACGCTCGACCAACACTTCAATGGTTCAAGTGCAAGGAAATGGGGAATTATTCTAATCAATGCCCTAATCCAAGGATTAATGTTGATCAATGTGAGAAACGTATTAAGGCAAAGGACAAAGGGAAGTCACATGCGATTACTATTAGCAATGTTAAGTTTTAAAATGATGTGATGGAATGATTATGTGTTTATGTAAAGGGATTCTAAAATAATGTTGTGAATCTCATTTATAGTATTTTGTAACATTGGAATATCTATATAATGGTTTATTGTGATTTTTGATAATTATATGGTACCAGTAACCATGAAAAGTGATTCAAATATTTTGGAAAGCAGATGATATGCCCATAATGAAGGGATAAGAAGATAATGAGATGTTTGATTGTATTCCTGAGCTCATGATTGATATAAGGACTTTGTGATATCGTGGTTTGAGTATAAAGAATTTTGAGGATTTTTGTGTGTGGAAAGTGTTAACTTTTAACTGTATTCATGTTTTCACTAAGGTTCAATGGGTATACATTCTTCAATAGAATACATTATTATGGTATTCACATGTTTGTAATTTGAAGAAAAAGATATATCTTATGATATATGGGGAATAAATGATGGAATTCACGTGATTATTATGTGACATTTCAAGTAATCATTTTCTTTAAACTATGAGCTTGGACCGAAGTATTTTAGATAAGCCTAATGATTGGAATGGATTATGTTGGACATAAGTTAGTATTGTTTAAGGATAGATTTTTTTTGATATTATTTATGGGATGTTATAGTAATGTAGTTTCAGAAAAAGGACAACCTGCAGGATGGGAGACAGCCCATCGCGTTGGATAAGGCTGTGGGAATCGAACCCACAACTGAAGTGCGACTGGACTTTATCACATACCAATGGCCTATATGAAGTCCCTAGTTAGTGGAAAGTAGTTTTATTTTATTAAGCGGTATGATAAATAAAGTATAAGTCCATTTTTGGAACCATATACGATTAATCTCACCATAAGATGGACTTATAACTTTTGCTAAACTTTTTTTGAAATAGATGGAATGACCCATCATTCTATCACATGATCTAATAACGCTTCATGAATAACAAACTCAACTTCATTTCTTTAACAGATGAACTGTAAATTGTTCAATTCACGAACAATAGTGATATTGTAAAAAAATCATGTATGTATTTCTTTTAATTCATCATCTTTAGGGAAATGATCTTGAAAACCAAAAATTTTGTCCTAATGCTCTTATATCCAATGAATCAGATGGTACCTTAGATCATCACAAATTTATGGCTTTCTGATTGATGGATTTTTCATAGCCATGTTCTCTACCACTCTCCATCAGAACATGATGGTTAGATTTTTCTTCCATATCCATATTATAACCTATGTTCTACTATATGGAAACTCAATGATGATTTACTTTGGGTAATCATTACATTTCATACTTTAGTTTTTTAAAATTAAAATTTAGTATTCCTTTTTACGATGTGGGTTTCTATGAATAGTAAACGATTTATAACCCCGATGAATTTTGAGGGCGAAATTCATTTTAAGGGGGGTAGAATGTAACACCCCGAGATTTTATGAACAATATTCTTTTAATTTTTTTGATGTATTCTATTATACAGCACACCAAATTTACCTTGTACTATACTCAACACCGTATTAGCTTGCAGTATACGCAACGCTATTCTTGGATCGTGTTACACACAATTTCATGTTCGTTTTATAATAGTCATTCTACGCAACATTGAGTTTGTTTATATATATATATATATTCAATGTATAAATGAAATATGGTTGGATTCTGTTATACGAAACAACTAAAGATTCTTGCACAACACGCAACCCAGACTTGGCTTCCATTACACGCAATCGCGACCTTCCTCAATAACGTGTGTTGTATGCAATAATGGGTTTTACTAAACAACAATATATTATTATAATATTATTATGAACTATCCGTTATGAATATTATTAAATAAATTTTGAATTTTATAACATTATTATTCATCTTACACATTTTCTAGAACATTGTATGAGAACAAAATAAATTTTTCGGGTAAAATAAGTATTTTTCAAAAAAAAGCAGTTTTGCCGCCTTTTGATGGAGCACCCACATTAAATATAGTTTTTGACATGTTTATAAGTTCAATTTGACAAAATAAAATTATTATTTGGAATCAGTATATAAAAATTTACTTTGGATAAAATTTTCATATTATTCTGATAACATTTAAATTTTAATGAATAGTAAAAACACGTTATATTTTAATTAAAAAAACTTCTTTCGTCATAATAATTTATATGGATAAATTATAATATTGAATGGTTTTAAAGTATTAATAGAATATATATTTTTACCATATAATATTATGTATGTCAGTATCATTGATTTTACATTGAATTCATAGGTTAAATCAATTCAATCTTTGGCAATGTTTTAACTTTTAAAACCTATTCGCTTATCAATGGTATTAATTTTAAATTAATTACTGAAACATAGGTGTTTTGAATTTTTAAAAATGGATTCCATATTTGGAATCAGTGGGTCCAAATTATGTTAATAGGTTACTTTTATTTTTTTTATACTATGAATAGTAACTACGGTAATTTTTATTTACTGCGGTTAAAGGTAAATAGGGTAATTCAAGGTTAAAAGAATATTATAATAATCCCAAATTACCATGAAACTTGTCCTAACATTATTGGGTGAGTAGTGGCCAACCATGTTCATCATTGGGCCGATTTTGGTACCCCAATGAGCCACTTGGTAATGAAAATGACAATTTGGATTAATTAATTTAATGTAAAGACAAAATTGACATTAACAAAAATCTTTTAGTAATTAATTTTTATAAGGGGTTATGTAAGTTATATTTTCGACTATAAATATTATTTGGAAATATAAAACGATTCCCTACATCATGGTATTTTGTTTCATAATTTTTAGACATCAAATGAATTAAATTATTTATGACACAATAATGATGTAATGTTTACCTCATTAATAAATGATTTAAATAAATAAGATTATAATGATTAAAATATCATCCAAAACCTGTCCAATTCAAATTGGATGATTTTATTTCGAATATGAGTCATCTTAGCTTCAACATTAATGTGTTTTGGACCTCTTGAAACCGAATATAAGTTTATAATAAAATAATGTTTTCACACTTTCCTAAAGAGCCCCTCCTCTCCCTTATAAAAGGAGACCACTTCTATGCAATTCATCACACCTATCAAGCCTTTTGGCTCGTCCATACTCTTCCCAACTAAGCTCCCTACATCCCTATCCTCTCCCATGAATCCTTACATTAGTCAGAAGACTCTCCAAGAAGTCCTTTTGTTTCAAATCAAAGGAAGTTACCAAAATTAAAGGTAACAGTTTCTCTTCAGTTGTTTACTTTTATTCTACTTATCTAACCCCTAAACTCTATTTAATCCTTTATTTTGTAACAAAAAAAATATCATAAATATACTAGGATTTTTTTATGACAAGGAATCGAACTACACTTACACACACCTCTATCTAATGGATGAAAAACATAATGTTTCTCTGATGGAAAACTAACGCCTCACGAAATGATGATTGTTCGATTTTCTCCTACCACCTCTCATGGTGGCTATTATGATGGCACTATATTTATATATAATATATATTAAGTTTATGATTTCCTTATTCTTCTTTACTTCCCAATTATATCAAGCCTTTACGGTTTCCATAGTCGGTAAATACGATAATCTCATTTTAGGAAGTGCGGACTACCACCCCCTCAAAGTGATGTGATTCATTAATACCTTATGTGGGATGTATAAAGGATATGGTTAATGATATTATATATGATATTATACTGGAAGTATAATATACCTATGTATCATTATGTTTTAATTCCATTAAAATAATAAATATAAATGAATGTAGCGTTCATACGTACGTACGACTTACCGTCTCCATGAACGGTGCGTTTCATTTCTTACCTCCATATGTTATGTACTATTATAAATTCTTGTATATTATTGATATATAATGAATTTATATGATATATAAATTATTATTTACATTTTGGAAGTAAGTAAATCATGATATAATTAATAATAACATCAAGAACAACAAGTCCAAACACATACGATAAATAATATGATTTTACCCAAAACGCTACTTTAACATTAATTTACAAAAGAATGGGTAATATAAAGTCATAAGTGAACCATATATGATATCCTAACAATGAATATCATTATGTAATAAGTCAATGACATTATTTAAATCATTATACAGGAGGATTGGATACGTACAAAGCATATCAGACCTAAGGTAAGGGATAATTTTTCAAATCTCATGTTTCTCTGAGATTGGTTATTCGTAAGTATTTACTGGGGTTATTTCTATCATCCATTTACATGTTTTATAAAACTATATTCATGTATGTTTAAATTCCTTTTTACCCATTCTGAATTTTACCCCATGGTATGGAAGGAATCTTTCTTTTATTTACCCTACAAGGTACGTTTTGACTTTTCTGACAAAAGTATGAGAATTATGTTTTTTTAACGTATACGGCATGAAAGGATTTTTACGGTTTTATAAAGCCTTATTTTCATGAAGATTCCTCCAAAAAATTTCATGACTATTTTAAACAAAATCATTTTCTTTTAAAATTTCATGATTTTTTGTGAAAAGAAATTGATTTTGAAGAAGAAAGGATATTTTCCTCAAGAATTCATTTCAAGTGTTTTATCAAAATCATTTTACATATAAGATGACATTATTTCATATGTGTATGGTTCAAGTATAATGTATCTATGATTTACATGGTTTCACTTTTCTTATGATGAAATGATATCCATTTGTTTTATATGGATTATGTTATGATGGAAGGATGTTTATGAAACCCAATTTATTCTTTAGGTTATGATGAAAGATTTATGATTGTTTTGTGGCACACATAAGAATGATTTCAATATGAGATGGGTGGGACCTATATCTCCCTCCAATGCATTGGGTTAAGATTTATATCTCATGATATAGACATGGCTGGAACGGAAAGTTAAACCGGTTCAGTAATACAGGACTGGAAGAAGGAGTGAACTCGATTCAGAAAGGGACTTTGTCCACTAAGATGGTCATGGATGAAATTCCTTGGCTACTAGGGAAATCATATAATGTGATTAATGGTTTCCACAATTACATGTTTTATTACCATTCTATTTTATCATGATTGATGTTCCCTTATGATATATGCCTTACGTACTTCCAAGATTCATGTCTTTGTTCAAGATTTTTATTATTAGATTTTATGTTCATGTTTTTGCATTCAAATGTTTATGGATTGTTTTATGTTCTCTATGTTTACCCTTACTGGGCATTTGAGCTCACCCCTTTTATGTTTTCTTTTCCCAAGGATATATAGAATAGTTTTAGGTAATAAAAAAAGGGGGAAGATCTTTATTGGGATATGTTGAAGATCTTTCACCACAATTAGAAGATTATGTTCCGAGTTTCCAAAGACACTAAACTATTATGGTCCTTGTGTGTCTGTTTTTGTTATGTATTAAGTATTCCACAAAAGTAATGTAATGTCCATGTAAATAAAGCTTCGGGTCTCTAATGAGGAGGTTCTTAACTTTGCCCTTCTGAAGAATTCCATCAATTTAACTTGATGGAAAACAACGAGCGGGCATATACACCCATGCATCCTGATTTCACTGGCCAGCAAACTTGTCTGGAAGTAACACATAAATCCCGCCTGGAAATTCCGGTAGAGTACTATAGGCATGCACATACACCTGTTTATAATTAATCAGCCAGTCAGTAGGCTCATCTGACAGCATCCAAATAAACTCGCCAATCAAATGTGGTGACCACCTGTAAACATGAACATACATCTGCTTACACTCATCATTTCTGCCAGCAGTCTTGTCTAACAGTATTGAAGGATTCTTATCAATCATATTTGGTGGAGGACAATCAGTAGGCACATACACCTGCAATTAATCAAGCTAACCAATAATATTTTTTGGTAGCACCTGGAGATTTCAATTCGAAAGCTCTAATGTCAAACAAAAGGCAGACACACCATTCTTCTCCCACACATGAATATTTTCCGAATTTACTGATAGGAAATGGGGGCAGAAGTAGGAACATACACCTAATCCAAACATGAAATGGATATATATTCCTGTTCCGGTAGCTGAATTCACCAAGCACATTCTGATAATGGTGAAACAACATAATCAAATCCCTACCCATATTCTGGATACCTATCAGAATATTATAACAACTTCAGCGACATCAAAGGGAAAGAAACAGAAATCTATCCCTACCAGTTGCGTGACTCATCATCCTATCACTCCGGAGTAGATACACACCCATATTTAAGTCCAGGAGGGTTGTGGGGCATACTCCCCCATGTCATACGGAAAATCAAGTCGGGCACATTCACCAGATCTAAATGGAGATAATCATCCTAAAATGACCATTTCTAATGAGAAGGCACATAAACCTACCCATAATAACCTCTTTCATAAAAAAGTTGTATCCAAAGTGAGTAAGAAGGCGTCCAAGAAAAGGACACATCCAGCATAGTTGAAAAATCAAGAGCCAATCTGCAATAAGGCCTTGCTCAATTTTGTAGTTCTTGAATCCCTCAAAAAATTGTCAGTTGCAACTCAAGATTATACAATATCATTTCTAGATTCCGAAAGTGACAACAATAATTCTTAAGGTCTTCATCATACACTTCCTTATGAAGGCTTGCTTGATGAGAATTCAGTCAATCTCTAAGTATCATCTTTAGATGAGATCCATGATAACCCTTTGCATGGTCAGAAGACCAAGGAGAAAAAGGTTTCATCTTTTTCTATAACCAACTATGATGGTACTCCCCATGATGATGAATTTAGCTGCGAAATTCCTCTCCACAGTAGTGATTCACATTTCCTGGAAAAATTTTCATTGGACAATGCAGTAAGAGAAAGCCCCCTTATCTTGAGGAACTTGAAAATGCGAAGCGAATCATGTTTGATTCCTTACCACTAGTAGGTGAAATAATTTATCAATTAGAAGATATCCCGAGGTGTAGGCCATTCTCCGAATCACCCCTGGGTCATTCATAATCTAATTTGACAAATGAATTTTCTACCAAACTTGTTGAATCTGATGAATCAAGAAAGAAGCACCAACTTTGGTATAATTAGGTAGAAGAATATTCATCAAATGAAAAAGAGGAAGTGATGAATATGAGAAAACAACTGGAAAAGGTGAAATACTAGTTATTTTTTGGCCTTTGGCTGACTCTCAGTATGATATTCCATAAACGTTGATAGAAGATTGTATTCACGATACTCCCCTCAACATATGGAAAACTCTTTGTCGCTTAAAAGTGAAAATATTATCTTATGATGAATATCAAAATCATGTCAAGATAATAGAAGGGTTGCAATGCCAAATTGACTTGGCATTTCTCTATGTTTTCCAACATTCAATGGTCGAAAACCAGCAGAGGGCCCTTCAATATTCCTGCCTTAGCACGTTAAAAAGGTTGTTCTAGTTAATTACCAATGCCCCATCTGGTATTCATAAAAGGGGATGGGGTTTTCATGGAGCATAGCATTTCACTATGCTCTCAAGTTAACAAAGCCCACCAAAAGTTGTCTCATGCAATGTTATTTCCCATGGCTGACCACATCTAACTGGTTTTGTGTGTAATCAAAGTCTTCCTCAAGAACATGCCTCAACTAGTTCTTCCCAACGTCAGGAATATAAAGAACAAGTTTTGTAATTAATCATGAATCATGCAAATGAGAATATCAAACAGGCATCTCGTTTAGAGCATGCGCATCATCAGGTGACAGAGGTGTCAGAAATAATCCAACAGTCATCTGAGCTAGGTGATTTGAGTGGATGTCAGATGATACATCCAGCTAATTTCCATAATAAAGTCCGCAAAATCAGGAATGATTTTAAAAAAAATTTCAGATGTAGAAGTTCAAGAGCCACCTGTGATTACAAGACTGGGGAATCTTTTAATCCAACCCTCAGGATCAACAGACAGGATTTGAGGAGTTGAGCAGGAAAAACAGGAACAGCCCCAGTCTACTGGACTAGGGACTTTTTCAAATTATCAATCTCTCCCTTAGCGAAAGTCAGTTTTCTCTCAATTAGGGAAGAAGCCAAAAGAGGAAATGAAAGCTGAATTATCAAGAGACTCCCTCCAAAAAACATTTCATCAAGAACTTCTTGAGGGTTCAACCAAACAAAAGGCAATGTCTCATAAAGGACATGGAAGAAGACGGTATCATAGAAGTGCTGACAGAAGGGATGCAAAGCGTTATGCATTGATAAATGTCATCAATGTCATTGTCACTGATCCCCCAGACCATGTGTCTCACTCAGAGGGATCAGATGAAGAATTTACTGTTCCAGAGGCTGTAAACACAAAAACGAATGAAGGAGGTGTGCATACCTGAAGACAAAGGGTTTCCCAGGGGAAAGGCGTTCCTTCGGGTAATGCCCTTCCATACTTCAGAAAGGCACATACCATGGAAAAGGGTAAAAGTTAGGTTACATTCCACCCTACATCTGGAAAAGGTCAATCACTCTCATTAGAGGAAAGGATCACAGAACAAGAGGAAGAAATGATGGAGTTAAGGAGGATAAATGCAGAACTACTTCAAGGTAGTCTTACTCCTATGCATGCCGGAGTTAATCAGTCAAGGTTATTTGTTGCAGCTACTGGGATGGATCAAGAATATCCACCTACACAAGTACATCCTCACAAGTCCAATCCTATGGGTCATACGCGATGACAACCAACAATAAAACCATCAGTTGTAGTACTGGTAGCCACACCCGTCCAAACTTCAGTTATTGCACCTGCTTAGGTCCAAGAACAACCAGATGTGTCTCAAACATTAATGACTACCCTTGAGTCATTAACAGCTCAGTTGGAATCTATGGAAGGAAAGCGTGCATGAGTTCAACCAGAAAAGAGAGCATACCCTGAATGGGTGGATGCAATTCCTCCCCCATCAAATTTCGTGAATACTACGTTCCCAATTTTTAATGGTTCAGGAGATCCATAACAACACTAAACACATTTTGATTCTCATTGTGATCCTTTTATGGGAACTCCTCAACAAAAAGAAGCAGTTAAGCTTAGGTGTTTTGTGTAGTCATTATGAGGACCTTCTTTTGTCTGGTATAGAATTATGTAATCACGGTCAATTACTGGGTGGAAGATCTCCGTCAAAGCTTTCTTATTCAATTTAGCTCAACATTACCAAAGGCGATATTTTTTGACCTTACCAATTGTAAACAAAGGGAGAATGAAAGATTTTATGATTTCATTGCTTGATGGAAGGGATTAACATATTCTTCATGTTTATCACTCCCTCAAGAAGGGATTCTACCAATCTATGTGGAAAATATACGTGATGAATTATGCACACCGTTAATCTATATGAATACACAGGAGGGTTTAGAGACCTTACTTCAATCACTCAACAGATAGAAGATTCTCTTATAAAGACTAAGGCTAAAACTCGTGTAATTCCAGCAGTTCCAAGAAAGAGAATAGGGAAAGCAAATACTACTACAGTTACACTTAAACAAGCACCTTTACCTGATTCCACTTTAAAACCTTCATCAAATCGAAGGGCTCCACCTCCTGAGCCTCAACAACAGTGACCACCTCATCAAGATGATCAATGAGATCAAAGGCATAAACAGTATAAGGATTTATAGAACAATGTTTATTCTTTCTAGAATGAACAAGTTCATGGTTACTTTATCACGGGTCTGGAAAAAATCTTGTTCAATTTCCGAGGCTGAAAATGCCGAACAAGTAATGAGATGAAGACCTTCCAAACTATTTCTCATTTCATTAGATGTTGGGGTATCCCATTTAGGAGTGTTTTGTCTTCAAAGACCTTTTGAAAAAGATAGTGGACTCTGGAAAAGTAAAACTAAAAGGTTCTTCAGCCCACGTAGCATGTGCTGCTGCTACTGATCCAGAGGAATATGGTGAATGGCACGAAGTCAAAAGTAAAAATGTGTAGAAATATGATGATTTGATGGTCAGGAAAAAGATCAACCGAACTCATTTCATTTTACGAACACAATTGAATCAACCAATTGTGTCTTCTTCTATGTATGCCACAACAAAACACCCTTTATTAGAAGTAAATTCTTCAAAGAAACTGCGTAATTTGAAGAAAGTAGAGCAGTAAGAAGAAGATGAGATCATTTCGAAACCTAAGTTCTCTTTGACTTTGGCAGAATTTATCCCATTTGCTTCAAAAGCATGTGCACCGCCCCACCAAACGACGCAGCCTAAACTAGTTAATCAGGAAGAATCTTTATCAGATGAATAATTGATCTTTGGTTATGTTAACATGATTCATTTAACATATCCTTATTCCAATGACAGTTTCGATTATTATGAGCCTATGTTCCCTGTATCTAACAGAGGAATTAGAGGAAGAGAAAGAGTTCTAGGATACAGGGGATGACGTGGATATTCCAGAGGCCACTATTTCAATCCTACCCCAGCTAGAACTTTATATGTAGAAGAAACTCATGGAAAATCCCTTCAGCGGGATCAACCGAAAAAAGAAAGTTCTTCCAGACATGGAAGATTCGGTCCAGACATAGTTATTTTGGAAGAATAGTTAAAGGTAACCCCTTATTCCTCTTAGTAAATAGATAGACCTAGTCAGTCTAATCTACCAATTCCAGGAGTATTTCCAACTCCTACCCTGATAGAGGATGCATCTACTACCAAAGCATCAACTTCCAAGGGACCTGCAAAACCACATTTTCATGATGGGAAACGCGGACCTTTGGACCAAAAGTATGATTTATTGAATCATTTTTCCCAAGTACCGGACATGTTATCAACTCTAGATGCCTTAAATCTATCAAAATATCTTCATGAGGCACTTATTGGGGATTTGTCAAGTCGTCATGAATTTGAAACTGAAATTTTTTGCAGCTGAGGTCTACCATATTGAAAATGATCCTACAAAATTCCATGCAGTGATATATTTTACTGATGAAGATGAATATGATGTTGTACATGGACATATAAGACCATTGTATCTATCTAGAAAAGTCAATGATATCGATATCCGACGAGCTTTCATTTATAATGGATCAAGAGTCAATATCATTCCTATTCGTACACTTCGTCGATTGGGCCTCACCGAATCTGATTAATCTCATTCTACTTTGATGTTGCAAGGATACTATAAGAATGAACAAGATCCTCTGGGCGAAACTACACTCAGAATTCAGTTTGGAGACTTTATTTCTAATTTAGATTTAATGGACCTGTGTCAGGATACAACCTTCAACATTTTTCTTGGAAGACCTTGGCTACATCAACATGTGGTCGTACCTTCGTCATACCATCAATGTCTCAAATATTGAATCAATGGTCAAATTGGGACACTGTATGGTGACATGGCCCCATTAAAAACGTGTGAATATCAATACATTGAGGTATAATTTTATCACATGGAGGGAAAGAAAAAATCCATGGCAAATAATGTCACCAAAATTAATGCTCCAAGTGGTTTGGAAAAGATTTCAGTAAACCCATTAATACATATGTGTAAAAATTATGTGTTTCCTACTAGTCAAATTGATATGATGGACCTAAATATAGACACTCTTATGGAAACTTCCATAATGTCAATTATGGATACCAAGCCAGACAACATTGGAGAAATTGTTGATTCGCCAAGTAGTGATGAATGCTTAAATGGAGATGTCTTCATTTCATCCACTGAAATCCCACACTTCTATACTTCATCAACCGGGCAAGAATAAGGTATAGCAATACCATAGGAAAACAATGATGTAAATTCTCAATCCATTATCTCCTCTCTATCACCCCAGAAAGACCCTTCATCATCAATAGGGTCAGAAATGGAAGCCTCTTCTCCAAGATGTTCAAATTTTAACTTCTCCGCTTACCATGTAAATTCTGCTTCGTCATCTACAATGAAAGTAGAAACAGAATAAGTGACACATATTTAAGAAGAAGAGGAAGATCTCAGGGATGATCCTCTATCATTTGAAGAGGGTATCATTACCACTATGGATGAACTCAAAGGAATAAATCATGGTACAAAAGAAGACCCACGCCCCAATTTAATTAGTGCGACCATGACTCTTGAAGATCAAGAAATGTATACTTCATTTCTAAAGAAAAATCAAGATGTATTTTCTTGGAATTATACAAAAATTCCAAGTCTTCATCCTGATGTTTCCACTCATCATTTGGGTTTTTCAAAAGAACATTAAGGATTCAAGAAAGTAGCAAGAAGAACACACCCAACATATGCCTCTAAAATTAAAGCTGAAGTTGATAAGAAAATGAAGGCTAACTTCGTCAGAGATGTTCAATATCCCAAATAGCTGGCTAATATTGTCCCTGTGAAAAAGAAGAATGGACAAATTAGAGATTGAATTGACTTAAGATATCTTAATTGGCATTGTCCCATGGGTGATTTTCCAGTTCCGATCACAAAACACTTAATTGATGAAATAGTGGCTATGAAGCTCTTACCATTATGGATGGTTATTCTGGGTACTATCAAATATGTATGTCCCTATAATATGAAGAATCCATAGCCTTCAGATCTCCTCAAGGAGTGTTTCTCTATCAGATAATGCCCTTTGGCCTGAAGAATGCAGGTGCAACATATCAACGTTCCATGCACCATATCTTCACACCATTTTAGGGAAATTTGTTAAATGTTATGTGGATGATTTGGGGGTTAAATATAGACAATGATCTGATCACATGGATGATCTGGAAATAATATTCAACAAACATCAACAACACAATTTGAAGTTGAACCCCTTGAAATGTGCTTTCGGGGTAACCTTGGGAAAATTTCTTGGCTTTGTTGTATGCCATCGTTGTATCGAAGTTGATCATGAGAAGACAAAATCAATCCTTGGAATGTCACATTCTAGAAATTTGAAGGAATTAAGAGGACTTCAAGGACACTTGGCCTATATTCGGCATTTATTTGCCAATTTGGCAGTCAAATGTTTACCCTTAACCAGATTAATGAAGAAGGGAGTCACCTACCAGTGGAATGAAGAATGTCAAGAATCCTTCGATATCCTCAATAAATATCTCTTGAGTCCACATATATTAATGACACCTATTGAATGAATACCACTTATTATCTATACTATAGCTTTGGAGTGATCATTGGGTGCCTACCTTGCCCAAAAAAAGATGCTTGGTACGAAAAAATCATTTACTATCTTAGTTGGACTATGCTTGAGGCATAAACTCAATATTAAAGTATTGAAAAGTGCTTCCTAGCATTAATATTTGCAGTTCAGAAATTGAGTCACTAGATGCTACATCATGAGGTCCAATTGGTATCTCGCAATAACCCACTCAAATTTATCCTTAGTCGTTCAATGCTTACAGGACGTCTGGCTAGGTGGGGAGTTCTTTTGCAGTAGTTTGATATCCAGTACGTGTCTCAAAAGGAAATAAAGGGCCAATATCTAGCCGATTTCCTTTCTGAACACCCATCCATAGAAGATACAACTTTAAATATTGAACTTCCTGATGAGGAAGTATTCTCTATTCAAGATAATCCTCAAACATGGAAAATTTACATTGATGGTGCCTATAGAAGTCCAACAAGGAAGAAAATGGAAGATCCTAAATTCAACAAAGTTGGGTTAGGAATACTGATTAATTCCCTAGAAATGGTAGTGCTGCCTTATTCCTTCTTATTGTTGGAAGACAGTACAAAAAATGAAGTAGAATATAAAGCTCTCATCGCACGCTTGGAATTGGCACTTTAGGCACATGTGAATCACTTGAAGGTTAATGGTGACTCATTTTTGGAACTCAAACAAATCAATAGGGATTATTCCATCATAAAAGAAGAGTTAATCCCTTTGTGTGATTACATTAGAGAGTTAATGGCAGAATTTCCTTCAGAACCGAAATTTTCTTATGTACCGCGATCACAAAGTGTCCAAGATGATGCACTGGCTAATGTAGCCACATCCCTGGAAGATCCAAACCAAGATGAAACCATCATCAGTATTGCCCATCGTCGTCTAGTTTTACCTTTTGTTCAAATCAGAATAGAGTAAATCAATAAAATGATCCCATTTCTGAACCATATGGTCATACTATAGGATGGGTAACACCTATCTGGAAATACCTTCAAAATGGAATACTATCACCTCATAGAGTCAGGAATGAACAAGTCTGGCCACATGTGATCAATTTTACTCTTTATGATAGCCCGGATCACCAAAAAATTCACTATAAGTGAGGTTTTGATGGAATTCTATTCAGACGTATTGATGGTGAGGAAAAAATGGATGTCATGAATGAAGTAAATGCAGGAGTATTCAGTGTCCACAAGTATGGACATTGAATTTCTGGTCAAATTAGAATGTTTGGATACTTCTGGCCATCAATGGTGCAATATTGTCTTGAATTCACTAAAACCTATCATTATTTCTATATATGTTCCAACTTTATTCATCAACCTTCGGAGATGCTTCATACAGCTAAATACTCCTTGTCGTTTGCTACATGGGGAATGGATGTAGTAGGACCCTATCCTCCGGCTACAGCTAATCAGTTTAAGTAGATTCTTACTACTAATGAATTCTCTTCCAAATGGGTAGAGGCAATACCACTCAAAGAAGTCGGTGCTAAAAGCATTGTTAGCTTTGTCAAGCCCAACATCATTACAAGATTTGGTGTTCCTCATACCTTAATAATGGATAATGGTGCTAGATTTTGTTCATATGAGGTAAGAAAACAGTATCAAGAATACAATATCTAATCCAACCATTCATCTTGGTATCATGTAGAGGACAATGGAAAAATAAAGGCCTTCAATAAGACACTTTCAAACATAATGAAAAAGATGGTATATAAAGATATGAAATAATGTCCTGATAAACTTTTTCATTCTTTATGGTCTTATTGGACTACCACCCGCACTGCTACACGATCAACTCCATATTCATTGGTATATGGAATAGAAGAAGTCTTGCCCATTTCGGTTCAATTACCTTCGCTCAGAGTAGCCATTTGTGATCAGTCATCTATAGATGAACAATCTCAGATGCAATTTGATGAATTAGAATAATTAGATGAAAAATGATTGTGCACCCTGCACCACATGTAAGTCTATCATAATCGAATAGCATGAGATTTCAATAAAAAATTATGTCTTCATTCATTCATTCAAGGATAATTGGTATTGGTCCTCAGAAACCCAATGATACCGGGAAAAAATCCTCCAAATCATGATCCAAAGTGGGAAGGACCTTACTCAATACATAAGGTATATTACAATGGAGCTTATTCTATACTCTAAATGGATGGATAACTCATTAAAACTCCAAAAAATGAAATATTTTTTAAGAAGTATTCTGTGTAACACAAATACACCCATTGTCCATGATGCAAGACATTAAAATACATATCACTGGTCCATGAATGTGACATTAAACTATTTTTTTCCTTGTTGCAGGACATTAAAATTCATAGCACTGGTCTATGAATATGACCTTAAACAATTTTTTTCCCTTGAAGTATGAAATTAAACTGCATAGCCCCTAGTTCGTTCAACATGACGTTAAACTGTGTCCCCCTTTTCATCAAACATGACGATAAACTGTGCATCGCCTAGAATGACATTAAACTATAAAAAGTACCTTATATGTCCTACATGATGTTGAACTGTACATGTTCATCCTACAAAAAATTTAAATTGTGAAAATGTCCCTTAATACGTCCTACATGATATTAAACTGTGCACATGTCCTGGAAGACATTAAACTGCACAATAATACATCCTAGCTACATGATGCTAAACTGTACAACACCCTTTGTCCCACATGACATTAAACATTTCATTGTTAGGGTTGTTGCAACCTCTTGTTTCTCACACTGATCATGACTCACGTGATCTTAGAGTAAGCTTCAACCATAACACCCTCTCTGGGCCGCTAACCATGCGTAAGTCCCAACACAATCTTCTGGTCATTGTCCTGAAGTACAAATCGATCACCAATTCATTCTAAGTCGAAATATGTGGACTTTCATCCTTTCCTTATAATATGGGTATGTAGGAAACCTCCTGAAGTTCAAGCCCAAAACCAATATCTTCACATTGGTTCACCATCATCCTTGCTATATGACATTAAACTATACAGTCCCCCATTATCCTTGTTTCATGACATTAAAATGCATAGCACTGGTCCATGCATATGACCTTAAACTATTTTTCACCTCTTGTCCTATATGAAAAAAAACTACAACAATCCCTGATATCCTCACTTGAGAGGAATCATTATTGACATGGTCTACAACCATGTCATGTTTCAAGAACTACATCTGGCTTGATTCTCATAATTATGAGATACGTAGTGACACCCAAGTCCATAATCTTGGGTCCATCCATAATTGCAATAAAGTCCTCTTTTCCCCACATATATATGAACCAAATCTGTACAATGGGTATTTCAAGAAATACGTGCATCTTGATTCCCATCCTCATGAGATACATAGGAACACTCGAGCATTCCTCAAGTCCAGCCCCAAGTCTTTGGGCCTAACACCAAACTCCACTTTCAGTCCCTTGGTTGAAAAGTCCCCCTACAAGCACATGAATGTGGTATAAAAACACTGGTATTTATTCACATCAGGTTTATACTAAACCCACAATGTGTCTCCCTCATTATGGCCCAAGCTCTGCGACCCTAAACTATGATCTCCTACATTCTCATCCCACATGACGTTAAACTGTATTTCAAGAACTACGTATGGATTGATTCTCATCTTAATTATATATGTAGTGAAGTCCAGCATCTCAATTCTGGACCCAACCACAACATGATTATGGTCATCTTTGGTCTATGTATCTCCTTCATGCATCGAACAATACCCATTTTTATATGTCATACTCCTAACCATAAATACATCCATATCTCCATAACCATTTTCATGACTTCTGGTTTCAAAATGTCTGATACCCAAGAATTCTTTTGCCTGATCATGTAGCACATGCCCTTAGGCGGCCTTGCATAATGAGTATACATAATGGACCTATCATCCAAAAGATGATATTATTTGACTATGCTGCCAATGCCCTTAGGTGACCCTACATAATTCAACCACCTAACATGTTTGTCAAATAGTGGTAACTTCATTCTTGGGGGTAAAACATCTTTTTTCCTTATTGGTCTTAACATTGATATGTAGGGATCTGGAAAAACATCCATCCTTAACATATTTGTCCAATACTATTTTTCAGGATCTGAAAGTATTCAAGTCTATGGTTTATATTTCTCTTCTCTACGTTTCGGTCAGACCTTCGCGGGAGTGACATTCATCCAATTCTTTGACAGTCTTGATTGGGAATATCCTCTCCATATTCAAGTACCTTTGTTCATATAGCACACTCTATGCTTTTGGAAATTTGAATCTCCATAAACATTCACATGGTTTTAGTAATAGAAAAGTAAAATTTCTATGATTTCTTTTTCCCGACTATGCAGCACGTGCCCTTAGGTGGCCTTGCATAAGTAGCCTACATAACAGACCTTTCATCCAAAAGATGATATTATTTGACTATGCAGTTAATTCCCTTAAGTGTCCATGCTTAATTCAACCCCCTAATGGGTTTTTCAAATAGTGGTAACTTCACTCTTAAAAAATACTTCCTCTAATGCCTTTTATCCATTTTTTCATATCATCCCTAGAATCAAAATTTCTTAAGTCATAGTTCACATGTTTCCCCCATACTTGAACGTGGTAATATATTTTCAAACTAATTATCAATGAATTGAGTCAATTTTAATCTATTCGGTCAAAGCTATTCGACCTTAAACATTAGCCTTTTTATGTTCAAAATGTATGACTATAATCTGCCAACAATAGACAGTGTACTAATAAATTGGGAACCTGTAAAAGGAACTTTGAACAAAAATCAAGTCCAAACTCGATAAATGTAAATTTTGTATGATTTAGGAAATACTGAGCAACAAAAAGATGCAAAGTTTGTGGGGTTGTTTATATAATCTTAGAAAAAAAATCAAACTATGCTTACTAGGGCCATTGGATTAGGTATTACAAATTAAGCAGTTAGCATGAAAATATAGGCACAAATGATTGAAAATGAAATGTCTTTTTCATTGATGCACAAGATTAGAAAAACATACATAGATTGAAGTATCTTTTATTTTTGAAGAATTACAAGAGGTTTTCAAAAAAAACTTTTCATTTGATTTACGACATCCCGAGCTTCATCAGCAACCACTTTATGTTCATTCACTCAACAAGCTTCACTCTTTTCAGCTTGATGGAGTGATTTATTGGAATATTTGATGGATTTAATACCATCTATTTTGACTCCTTCCAATGAATTATTAAGATGGTCATGTTCCTTAGTAACAAAATCTAGATGTTTCAGAAGGTGCATCTGCTAGAAAACATTCTCCGGGATCTTCTACTTTATCTCCTTCAGCTTTACAGCATGATCAGCCACCACTCGGGACACCTCACCCTCGAATTCGCCGATACTAGTCAGCAACCACTCTCAAATCAGATCTTGATGGCACTTTTACTCCTTCTCCCTCCTAATGATGAATTGTTTCACCGCTGTATGGATCTATTGATATTCCAAACTGCCAAGTCCTAGCATGATGAACAAGGATGATAGTCGCGAGATCTTCTAAGACAGCTCTTCAAGAGGCACTTCAGATATGATCTCCCATATATTCTTCCATGCCTTGCGAAATGATAATTGGAGTGCCTTTTGAACCTCTGGGTCTGATTTAGCATCTCTATCAGAGGGGGGAATATAGTATGGGATTAATGTACTTAAGGAAGTTCCTTGTTCTTCTCCTTCCCCCGGACCCTTGGTACTTCACTTTCTACCCCCGTTGGGGCTGAGGCTAAGGCTTCTCCTCTGGATCTAGCCACTGAAGTTGACAGTCCTGCATATTCAATTGAATGATTTGGTTAGTTTCAAAGTATAACAAAAGTTGATTAACTGTCTTCTAAATTATGTACGACCACAAATATTATCATCTTTTACCCAACGGTCAATCAACATCATGAGAATGCTCCTCCCCACCTTTCCAAGCATCAATAGGATCTTCATGACAGGTTTCATGAATCTCAACTGGGTTAATCTCTACATTATCTAGCATATCTGCAATGATAGGGTTGTCTGTACCCCCTTCAGGAATCGACAGATCAGCATCTTGCTTAGGCGAAACTGCACATTTCAACCAATCATGGTCAGAGATGTAATAAAAAAATTAATAGGATGAAGGATAACACTCACGTCCAAAATCTTCAAAATCACATGGTAATTTAAAATGATATAAAATTTCATTAAAATAAGCGCTAATTTTTATCATTTCATCCAGTGATATCTCAGATTACTAGTTAGTCTCACCAGTGGGAGAATTTGACATGTCTTCTTAGAGACCCTCCAACTGCGACCTCTAACCCCAGATAGATTCCATAGAGAAAATTGTGGAGTCAGTGTTTCCACTGGAATTGGGGATGACCTCATTGATTGATGGTTCAAACATTCCAATCGGTTTCTAACGGGTTTGTTCATAGAACCATAAACATCCAATGATTCCATATCCATTTGGACCTACTTTCCAAATGTAGGTGCTCATTATTTGTGGACTGATGAGGCTTAGGAATTTGCATTGGTTGAGAGGATGGTAGGTCGGACTCAACACACCTTTTTAGGGGAATTATTGTCTACTCAAGGACTCTCTTTATAGATTTAAGTTATGTTCGTGAATCCTTATTACATTACCAAGTATAAAATGAGATTTCCTTTAGATCTGACAATCAATGATTGATATGTTGGAAATTTCAAGAATCGTTTATATGTATTCAAGGTTCTTCATCAATAGAGAATCATCTGTATTTGTTAGATATTCTTAGTCAATGTTATCCTTCAGTACATAAAAGTCTCTTGGTCATTATGATAACCATACTGGTTTTAAAGCCACTCAGTGGGGCACTTGAAGATTATTGTCATTCAGAAGGACATGGATTATTTCAGAGTTGGGATCGTACCCGCTGAGGGGCTACCTACGTATCCTTTATTTTAGAAAAGGAATCAGAACCCACGTAGTTCAAGTAAGGGAGTATGATGGTTTTGCATGATTGATGGCTCAAAGAAAGATGTCATGATTACTTTTACACTATAATCTCACGCGAGTCATACTCAGTGTGAGAAACAAGAGGTATTGGTAAACAAGAAAATTGTGCCATGAAAAATGCAATGATGTAGGGCTTATGTATGTATGACTGCCGAAAATAGATGAGGATTAAGATTTACTTCCGAGAAGAAATCCAGGAACAAGGTCCATAAAGGTAAATGTACTTCATGGAGATTTGGGTACTCTAACATGGGGCTTACTCCTAAGGAAGATTCCCAAATTAAGAGGGGACTGATGATTGGGTTTTTCTCTTGAGAATGAAACCCAGATCAAAATTAAAGTAAATTAAGATTGGTTAAGAGAAATTAAGGCCTGGGATTACTTCTGAGAAGAATGCCCAGGTCATAGGGATTTGAAAATTAAGGGACGTAGGGCTTACTACTAAAGTGTATTCCCTTATTAGTTGACTTGGACTAGAGCTTACTCCTGAAAAGGAAGCCCACATTAATGAGGACTTGGGTCATAAGCCTAAGGAGGTTGCCCATATTAGTTGACTTGAACTAGGGATTACTCCTGAAAAGGAGGCCCAAATTATGATTCTCTCATCTTAAAGGATGAGGTTGAATGAATGAAAATCTCTAACTTCAGTGACATAAAGATGTTTAAATCACTAGGATTTGAGAGATGTTCAACAGAACTCCTTTCAGATAAGGAATTCAATCAAAAAAACATGTTGTAAATGGATTTAAAGAGTGTATTGAAGACTGAATCTTGAATAGGAGAGGTGGAATGGAATAAGAGGGGTTAAATGGGTAGGAAGGTCACCCAAAAATAGAATGGCATGCAAGTCCTGGGGGGTTGCGCGGGTATAACTGTATGGCACAAGGTTACTTGCACGATCCTTGACCAGTAGAGTAATACTTGGGTGATTCTTGACAAAAGCCTTTAGAATCATCCTGAGGTACCTCAAGAAGAGTGGCGCACAAGTTTCAATGAGTAGGTAAGGATGCGTGCAAGTGTGTCCATTTCCCTTAAGGGTAAAACACTTTGGCGCGCAAGTGTTAGTAAATTCTAACACTTAGATCTTATTCCTCTTGTTTATACCTTCCATTCTAGGTAATTAATTACTTTAGAAGTGTTAGGAAGACTTGAAGAAGAGACATGGGCGTTCAGAGCTCTGTATCTGAATTCTGGAAAAATTCATCTTCTCAAATGGGGGGACCAAAGGGGTATTTATAGGCTAGAGATACTCTGGGTGAAATTTCAATGAGGGTGCGCAAGTCACCTGTGTGACCAATGGGTGCCACACAAGTATACTTTCGTGACCTTGATGGAACTTGCGCGACCCAAGTGTAAATGACTCCTTGTTCATGCCTTTATCGATTTTTGATATTTTCTTCAAAGGATGAATCCCTTTATGCTAAGGGATTTCCCTTTTCATTCGTTTAGACTCTATGACAGAAAAGATCATCAACAAAAGTCCCCCCTCAGAGTTGGTTCCAAAAGAAAAGCGGATTTGACTCTGAGGGGAAAATAGAAACCAGGGGTCTTTGTGGTTATTTGCAGTTTAAAGTCAAGCATGTCAGACATAAAGTAGCTAATGTTTAAGGTCAAAATAGCTTTGACTGAATGGATTAATATTGACTCAATTCCTTGAAAATTTATTTGAAAACATATTACCACACTCATTTATGAAGGAAAATATGTAAACCATGACTTATGAAATTTTGAAGTTGAGGAATGATACGAAAAAGGGATAAAAGGCATTAAAATAATTAGTTACCAAGAATGAAGTTACCATTATTTAACAAACTCGTTAGGGGGTTGAATTATGCAGGCCCAACTAAGGTAATTGACTGTATAGTCAAATAATAACATCTTTTGGCTAAAAAGTATGTTATGTATACTGTTTATGCAACGCCGCCTAAGGGCACTTGCTGCATAGCCAGGAAAAAGAACTCTCAAAAATTTACTTTTCTACTGCTAAAAATCCAGTGGAAGTTTTTGGGGATTCAAATTTTCCAAAGCATAGAGTTTGCTGTATGGAGAGAGGTACTTGAATATGGAGAAGATATTTCTAAACAATATTTTCTAAGAATTGGATGAATGTCACTTCTACGGAGGTCTGACTCAAACATCTGGAAGAGAAATATAAACCTTAGGCTCGAATACTTTTAGATCATGAAAAAGAGTTTTGGATAGATATGTTAAGGATGACCTTTTTTTTGCGGATCCCTATATATTGTCATTAAGAAAACTAAGGAAAAAAGAGACTTTCTTCCCAAGAATGAAGTTACCACTATTTTGACAAACCCATTAGGGGGTTGAATTATGCAGGTCCACCTAAGGGCATTAGCTGCATAGTCAAATAATAGCATCTTTTGGCTGACATGTTTGTTATGTTGACGGTTTATGCAAGGCTGCCTAAGGGAACGTGCTGCATGGTCAGGAAAAAGAACCCTCAGAAATTGGACATTTTGTGACCAGAAGTTAGGAAAAGGGTTATAAAGATCTGGATGTATTTAAGGTCCGGATTATGACACAAAAAATGGGTATTGTCCAATGTATGTAGAGATACAAAGATCAATGTTAACCATAATCATGTAGTGGCTGGGTCCTGAATTGAAATACTGGACATCACTACGTATCGCATAAGGATGGGAATCAAGCCATACATAGTTCTTGAAATACAGTTTAATATCGTGTGGGATGAAAGTATGAGAGAACGTAGTTTAGGGTCATAGAGCTCGGACCATTATAATAAATACACAGTGTGTGTTTTAATGGCAACTTTTCAGCCAGGGGACTGAAAGTGGAATTTGGGGTTAGGCCCAAAATACTTGGGGCTAGATTCGAGGGACACTTGAACGTTCCTACATATACCATAAGGATGGGAATCAAGACCACATAGTTATAGAAATACCCTTTGTACAAATCTAGTTTTTACATGTGAAGGGTGAAAGGGGACATTAGTGTAATGACAATTTAACCCAAGATAAAAGGATATGGCATTGCCATGTATGCACATTGTTTTTTTAACATGATTTAAGATCAATGTAAACAACGATTCCCTATCTGGTAAGGGTATCAAAGAATATTTTAGTTTATTATCGTACATGACAATAGTGTTGTACAGTTTAACGTCGTATATCAAGGATGAAGGTGAACCAATGTAAAGATATTGATTCCGGGGGCGGTTTCACGAATGAGCATCGTATGAGATAGAGGTGAACTGATGTGAAGAGATTCGTTTTTGGATTGAACCTTGGGAGGTTGCCTACATACCCAGCCTAGAATGCCAGGATCAAATTCCACATAGTAGTTCAATTAAAGAATGAATTAGTGATCAAGTTCTCTTTTTGGGGGGACAAAGGCCTAAAAAATTGATGTTGGGACTTATGCGTGGTTTGCGGCCCAAAGAGAGTGTTATGGTTGAATTTTTCTCTAAGATCACGTGAGTCATACTCGGTGAGAGAAACAAGAGGTAACAACAACCTTAACAATGGACAGTTTAATGTCATGTAGGATATATGAAGGGACTATGTAGTTTAAAGTCTTGCAGTTAGGACTATTGGTGCTGCACAGTTTAGTGTCATGTAGCAGGAAAAAAAATACAGTTTAACATCATGTTGGACGTATTAAGCAATTTCTATATATTTTAGCATCATGTAGTTAGGACGATGTGGACAATACAGTTTAATGTCATGTTGGACAAAAAGAGGATAGTGCAGTTTAATGTCATGCACTATGGCAAAAAAGGACACATCTTAACGTCATGTTAGACGTATTAGGGACTTTTTCACAGTTTAACATCATGTTGGACGTAAATTAGGATGATATAGTTTAACGTCATATTGGATGTAAGTGTATATAGATTAAGGTCATATGCATGGACCGTTGGTTATGCAGTTTAATGTCTTTCTAGACGTAAGAGACTTCTGTACAGTTTAGCGTCATGTATTCTAGACATCACAGTTTAACATCATGTTGGATGTAAGTGCCAATAGTTTAAAGTCATATGCATAGACTCTGGATGGTGGAGTTTAACATCGTGCTGGACGTAAGGGACATGGAAATAGTTTATGGTCAAATGCATGGACCGTTGATGGTGTATTTTGTGTTTATACAAAATACTTCTTCAGAAATCTGGCATTGGTTGGAGTAGTGATGATTTCTCCATCCATTGAGATTAAATAATAATATTCATTGGAATAGACCTTATATATTGAATAAGGTCCTTCCAACATTGGTTCAAGATAGGGAGGTTTCTTCCCTGGTATCATTGGAGTTTTGAGAACTAATACCAATTCTCCCTGAATGAATGAACAGAGACAAATTTTTTTGATGAAAGCTCGTGCTCTTCGATTCTGATAGACTTCCATGTGGTGCAGAGTGCACAATCTTTTCTCATCTAACTGTTCCAATTCATTCAATCGCTTTTGATATTTTTCATGTTTAGATGATTGATCACAAATGGATACTCTAAGATAAGTTAATTGAACTTCAATGGGCAAGACTACTTCCATTCCATATACAAGTGAATATGGAGTTGGCCGTGTTGTAGTGCGGGTGGTAGTCCGATAAGACCATAAAGTATGAAAGAGTTTATCAGGCCATGACATATTATCTTTATCGACCATCTTTTTCAGTATATTTGACAGAGTCTTATAGAAGGATTCTGTCTGGCCATTGGCCACTGCATGATACTGAGATGAATGATTGAATTTGATGTTGTATTCTTGATACAATTTCTTCACCTTAGATGGACAACAGTTGTTGCCATCGTATGTCAACATGGTAAGAGGGACACCAAATCTTGTAATGATGTTAGAATTGATGAAGCTAACAATAATTTTAGGAATAACTTCTTTGAGAGGTATTGCCTCTGCCCATTTGGAAAAGAAGTCAGTAACAGTAAGAATATATTTAAACTGCTTGGTCGTAGCTGAAGGGAAAGGTCCCACCACATCCATTCCCCATGTGGCAAATGGCCACGAGTATTTAGCTGTATGAAGAAAATATTGAGGTTGATGAATGATGTTGGAATGTACATGGCATGAATGAAACATCATTGTGAAATCAACACAATCTTGTATCATTGAAGGCTAATAGTATCCATGTCTTCGAATTTGATCAGACTGTCTATGTCCAGACTGGTGGGAACCACAGACACCTATATGCACTTCTTTCATGATAGCCATTGTCTCTTAACCATCAATGCATCTGAAGAGAACTCCATCAAAACCACATTTTTAGAGAATTTTCTCTAAGTGATCTGGGCTATCATAAAGAGTAAAATTGACCACACGTCGCCGGATTTGTTTTTTCCTAGAACTATCAAGTGGAAGTGTTCCATTTTTAAGGTATTCCCTGATAGGTGTCATCCATCCTATAGTATCACCATATGGTTCATAGATGGGAATAATTTCATTGATTTCCTCTGTTCTGGCTTGAACATAAGGTGGAATTGTACGACCGTGAGCAATACTGATGGTTTTCTCGTCACTATTTAGATCTTCCAGAGCTGTGGCTATATTAGCTAGTGCATCAGGTTGGGCATTTTGTGATCTTGGGACCCAAGAAAATGTAAGTTCTGAAGGAAACTCCGCCATTAACTCTCTGATGTAATCATACAAAGGGATTAGTTCTTATTTTCTGATTGCATAATCCTCATTGACTTGTTTGATTACCAGGTCTGAATCACCATTCACATTTAAGTGATTCACTTGTGCTTGAAGCGCCAACTCCAAGCATGCGATGAGAGCTTGGTTTTCTGCTTCATTATTTGTACCGCCTCCTAACAATGAGAAGGAATAAGGTAACACTGCCTTTTCGGAAGAAATGAGTACAACTCCTAAGACAAATTTTTTGAATTTAGAATTTTCCATTTTCTTCCCTGTTGGACTTCTGGAAGCACCATCAAAGTACATTTCCCATGGTTGAAGACATTATTGAATAGAAAAGACTTCTTCATCTGGGACTTTAATATCTGAAGTTGTGTCTTCCACTGAAGGGTGTTCAACAAGGAAATCAGCCAGAGCTTGTCCCTTTATTGCCTTTTGAGACACATATTGAATATCAAATTGATGCAAGATAACTGCCCACCTTGCCAGGCGTCCTGTAAGCATTGGATGACTAAGGATGAATTTGAGCGGGTTTTTGCGAGATAACAATTGGACCTCGTGATGTTGTAGGTAGTTTATCAACATTTGAACTGCAATGATTAATGTTATTCAACACTTCTCAATATTTGAGTATCGGGTTTTTACTTCAAGCATAGTCCTACTGAGATAGTAGAGGCTATTTTCATTCCCAACATCATTTTTCTGAGCATGAAAGGCACCCAATGATCGCTCTAGAGCTATCACATAGAGGATAAGTGGTCTTCCTTCAACAAGTGGCATTAACATCAGTGTACTCAAAAGACACTTCTTGGGAATATATAACGCTTCTTGAAATTATTCAGTCCACTGGTAAGTGACTCCCTTTTCCATCAATTTGGTGATGGGTAATCTTTTGCCTTCCAAATTGGCGATGAAACACCAAATATATGCTATGTTTCCTTGATTTCCTCTCAATTCATTTAAATTTCGATGAGGTGACATACCAAGGATTTACTTTGTCTTCTCAGGATTGACTTCGATACCACGATGGCGTACAACAAAGTTGATAAATTTTCCTTAGGTTACTCTGAAAGCAAATTTTAAGGGGTTCATCTTCAAATTATGTTGTCGAAGCTTGCGGAATATGACTTCCAAATAAACCAAGTGATTATAACATTGTTTGGATTTGACCACCAAATCATCCACAGAACATTCAACAAACATTCCCAGAAAGGGTTTGAAGATACAATGCATGGAACGCTGATATGTTGCGCCTGCATTCTTTAGGTCAAAGGGCATTACCCGATAAGAAAACACACCCTGAGGGGCTCTGAAGGCTGTAGACTCCTCATCTTCTGGAGCCATTAAGATTTGATTATATCCAGAATATCCATCCATGAAGGAAAGTGCTTCATAGCCAGTTGTTGCATCAATTAGGAATTCTGTAATTGGAACTGGAAAATCATCTTTAGGACAATGCCGATTAAGATCTCTGAAATCAATGAAAACTCTAATTTTCCCATTCTTCTTCTTCACTGGGACAATATTATCCAACCACATGGGATATTGAACTTCTCTGACTATGTTAGATTTGATGAGATTATCCACATCATCATCAATTTTGGAAGCATAGGTTGGGTGTGTTCTTCTAGCAGCTTGTTTGAATCCTCGAATTTCTTCTGGGGAACCCAGACGATAAGTGGAAACATCAGGATCAAGCCCTGAAATTTCTATATAGTTCCAAGAAAATATGTCTTGATTTTTCTTTAAAAAGGAAATATACATCTCTTGTTCTTGAAGAGTCATGTCCGCACTGATTAAAGTGGGGTGTGGATCTTCTTTTGTACCCATATTTATTTCTCTGAGTTCATCCATGGTGGTAGAGATACCCTCTTCAAATGATGGAGGAGCATCCCTAAGGTCTTCCTATTCCTTTTCAGCATGTTTTATTTCATCCGTTTCTACTTGCATAGTAGATGATGAAACTGAATTTCCATAATCAGAAGAAATGTCAATGTTTTCACATATTGAAGAAGAGGCTTCCATTTCTGACCCGATTGATGATGAAGAGTCTTATTTTGGGTAACAAAGAGGAGATGATGGATTGAGAATCGACATCATCGTTTACCTCTAACATTGATATAACTTGCCCTGTCATGATTAGGGAAGTATAGACTTGCTGGATTTCAGCAGATGAAATGAAGACATCTCTATTTGAGATTTCATCATTGCTTGGTGGATCACCAATTTCTCCCATGTTGTCTGGCTTGATTGCCACAATTGACATTATGGAGGTTTCCATAAGAGTATTTTGATTTGGGTGTATCCTGTCAATTTGACTGATAGGAAACACATAATCTGTACACACATGTGCTTATGGGTTTACTGGAATCTTTTCCAAACCATACGAAGCATCAACTTTGGTAATCTCCGTTGTTGTGGATTCCTCCATTCCCTTCATGTTGTAAAATTCCGCCACAATTTATTGAGATTCACATGTTTTTTAATGGGGCCTTATCACCATATAATGTCCCAACCTGACCATCAAAACGAAACTTGAGACATTGATGGTATGATGAAGGGATAGCCACATGTCAATGTAGCCAGCATCTTCCAAGCAAGATGTTGAAGGCTGAGTCTTGATCAACAACCATGAAATCGGAATTGGACACAAGATCTCCAAACCGAGATCTGTGTGTAATCTCTCCCAGTGGTTCTTGTTTATTTTTATCATATCCTTGTAACATCATTTTTCAAGGAGATAAATCAGATTCTGTGAGGCCCAATCGACGAAGTGTACGAATAGGCATGAGGTTGACTCCTGAACCATTATCAATGAATGATTCTTGGTTGTCTATTCCATTGACCTTTCCAAATAAGTACAAAGGGCTAATATGTCTATGCACAAAATCATCTTCATCTTCATCAGTAAAAGATATTACTGCATGGAATTCTGCAGGATTATTCTCTACATGGTAGACTTTACCTGCAGCAATTTCAGTCTCAAACTCATGAGGACGTGACAAAGCCTCGATGACCGCCTCCTGAAGATCCTTTGACAAATTCAAGGCATCTAGAATTGATAAACTGGCTGGTACATGGGCCAGGTGTTTCAATATATCATACTTTTGTCCAAAGGTCTGTGTTTCCCGACAGGAACATGTGGTTTAACAGGTGCCTTAGAAGTTGATTCATTGGAATTTGATGTATCTTGTACTGGGAAAAAAGTTGCTAATACTCTTGGTTTTGGAAGATTAGACCGATTAGGTCTATTTAATTTCTATGAGGAAGAAGATGGAACCATCAACCGATCTTCCAGAATAATTATGCTAGGGCTGAGTATGCCTTGTGTGGAAGAACTTTCTTGTTCTTGTTGAGCTCGTTGAAGGGCTCTTCCACGAGTTTCGGCCGCATATACAGTTCTAGTAGGGGTAAAATTGGGATAGTGGCCTCTGAAAGATCCACGTCTTCTCGTGTATCCTGAGCCTCTGTAACTTCCTTTGATTCCTATGTTTGATACATGGACTTCGGGATCATCAAAATCGAAACTGTGACTGGCATATAGATCAGTAAATTGCATCATATTAATAGAACCGAAGATCAATTCTTCATCTGATGAAGACTCTTCCTGATTAGCCTATTTAGACTGTACCGTTTGGTGGGGCAGTGCCCGTGAATTTGAAATAGATGGCATGAAGTCTGCCAGAGTCAAAGACCACATAGGATTTCAAACATACTCATCTTCTTCTGATTGTTCCTTTTTTTGGGAATTGTGCCTCCCTTTTGAGAATTTTCCCTCTGAAGAAGATTTTGTTATGGCATCCATTGCAGAAGACACAATTGGTTTCTTCAATTGCGTTCTCCAAATGGCATGAGTTCGGTTGATCGGTTTTCTGACCATCCAATCATCATATTTATGTGTATTTTTGCATTTGACTTCTTGCCATTCGCCTTCTTCCTCTGGATTTGTAGCAGTAACACATGTTACCTGAGTTGAAGAACTTTTTAGTTTGACATGTCCTGAGTCGACCATTTTTTAAAGGAGGTCCTTGAAAACAAAACACTCCTGAATGGGGTGCCACAACATTTGATGAAAGGGGAAATAATTGGGATGGTCTTCATCTCCATCCTTGTTTGGAATCTAGGGCTTTGGGAATTGAACCAAATTATTTTCCAGAGCCAAAATAAAGTAACCAAGAAATTTTTTATTTCGGAAACAGTATGTTTTTCTCTTTAGATCCTCTAATTTTTTTCTTCTTTGATCTATTTGATTATCTTGACAAAATGGACATTGTTGTTGATGCTCAGGAGGTGGAGCCCTCCGAGAAAATGAAGGTTTTAAAGTAGAAGCAGGTATAGGTGCTTGTTTAAGGATAACTGTAGCAGTCTCTGATTTACCCATTCTCTTTCCTCGAGCTGATGGAATTACTTGAGCTTTATCCTTAGTCTTTATAAGAGAATCTTTAATCTATTGATCGATTGAAGTATGTTCTCATAACCCTCTTGTGTATTTCACAGGAATCAATGACGTACGTAACTCTTCACACAGAGTTTCCACCCAGATTGGCAACAGTTCTTCATGAGGGGGTACTAATCTCAGGGAATATGTTAATCCCTTCCAGTGAGCAATGAAATCTGAAATCCTTTCATTCTCCATTTTTTTACAGTTTGTATGATAAAAAATTGTTGTCTTTGTCAATGTTGAGCTGAACTGAAGAAGGAATTTTTGATGAAGATCCTCCCATCTGATAATTGACTGGGATTGCAAGCTTGTATAACAGACAAAAGATGGTCCTTGAATGGTTCGCATGAAGCATCTGAGTTTCACTGTTTTTTTCTATTCTGGAGTTTTCATCATATGATCGCAACAAGACACGTAATGCATCAAATTCTGTTCAGGATCGCCTGATCCATTGAAAATAAGGAATATAGGGTTCCCAAAACATGATGGAGGAGTGATTAAATCTACCCATTCCGGGTAAACTCTCTTTTCTAGCTGAACCTGCGCACGATTCCCTTACATAGTCTATAACCGAGATGTTAATAACTCAATGGTAGTTATTAACTTTTGAGAAACATCCAGTTGAACATGGACTTGAAAAGGTGCAATGATTGGAGATGGTACAGATTTGGTGGCTGGTACTGCAACCGATGGTAGCACCGCTAATTGTTGTTGCACTTGACCTGTAGGATTAGACCTGTGAGTGTGTACTGATAGAGGATGATATTATTGATCCATCTCAGTAGCCACAACAAATTCCCTTGGCTGACTAACTCCACCACGTTTAGGAGGAAGACTACATTGAAGTAGTTTTGCATTCAACCCCCTTAATTCCTTCATTTCTTCCTCTTGTTGTGAAAATCTATTCTCTAGTGAGAGAGATTGGCCTTCTCCAGAGGAAGGGTATGTAACCTGGTTCTTTCCTTTCCCCTTGTTAGCTCCCTTTTGGAGAGGGGGAACTGGGTTACTTGAAGGATTACCTAGATTCTGGGTAGTCCATTGATTTCATGTACGCACACCTTCTTCATTTGTGTCTATGCATACAAATTCATGAGCAGGAACTTCTTCATATGATCCCTCTGGGTGAACCTCATGTTCTGGAGGATTAGTGTAACACCCCAAGCTTCCACTGTACGTTTCCCTTCGAATAATGCAATAGCGTGTGTTGTACGCAACATCGAGCTCTAACACACACCATAACTAATTAAACTAGCCGTTGTGAATAGTAATACCTACTTTTTGAAATTTTATAAATCTTATTTATCAAAATGGACTTCATTTTTGGATTCGGAATATCAATTATAGCTTAGGGTGAAATTTTGGCCTTATTCTGAAAAACTTCAATTTTTGATGAATAGTGAAACCACTAAGTGGTTGTTAAAAACTGATTTTTCGTTAAAATGAAATATTACCACTTCTGTGATTTGATTTTCAAAAATCTGACATACATGGTTGTCATTAAGAAGTAAAATGTGGTTCAATGAGATTAAAATAATTTTTTGGTGAATAGTAACTTTTAAGTTCTTAATCGCGATTAGAGGTAATTAGTGTAGTTTAAGGTAAAAATAATGTTTTAATAATATGAGATGAGCTTGAAACTTTTCCTACTCCTATTGGATGAGTCATGGACGACCAAGAAAACCCATGGGTCAACTTGGGGACCCCATGGAGCCACTTTAGTTGGAAAATGACATTAAAATATATTTATTTAATGTTAAAATTAAATTGACACAAACATGAGTTGTTTTACTAAAACAGTTTTTATGTGGGGTTACACAGATCCAAATTTTGACTATAAATATTAATTAGAAATCTAAAAAGATTTCCTACATCATAGTATTTTTTTTATAATTTTTAGACACTAAATAAATTAAATTATTTATGACATCATTATGATGCAGCGATAACCTCATTATTTAACGATTTAAATAAAATGAGAAGATAATGCAAAATCCAAGGCTTACACTTGTCCAAAGCCTATTGGATGAAGATATTTAGAACCCTTATCACCTTTTACACGAATTATATAAGTGTGGGACCTTTAGAATCCGAAAAGAATTGTATAATAATGTAACATTTCAATCTTTCCAAAAGAGCCCCTCCTCTCCTCTTATAAAAGGCCCCCACCTATACCACCTTATTCACACTTCCAAGCCTTTTGGTTCGGCCAAACTCTGCCCAAATACTCTCCCAACTTCTCTCCCTTCATCCTAGAAGCTTTACTTTAGTCATAAAGCCATCCTAAGGAGTCCTTTTGATCAAATCAAAAGGAAGAACCCGAAGAAGAGTTAACATTTTCATCACCCTCTTTCAAGTTTCTTTCTTCTTCCACTCCCTCTTTGTTTATTATTTCAATTCTAAAATTATAACTCCAGTATCTTCTATATACTGTGATGTTATTATAAATATGGAACAACCATATTCAGTATTCTACCCATCATTTGAATGACATGTCACCATACATGCGTAGGTACGGATTACCGTCTCCACGTCGTGGTGTAATTGTTATTCAATACATTATTATTTAGATGGGTATAATAATGATATGTAATTCATGTAAATAATAAATATAACATGATAATGATTCTGTATATATGATATAATATCCAATTATATATTATTTTAATATCAAAATAATGTTATTGTCGCTCGTGCGTACGTACGGACTACCGTCTCCACGAACGCGATGAGATTAATTCTCCGTCGTATCCATTCAAGTATAATAATCATTTGATGATTTAAAAATAATGTTTAAGGACATGATATCATTCTGGATATGAATAAGATACAACCTATCCCTGAAAAACACGACTAACGTAACAAAACATATAAAAGAAAACGAGTAAGTTAACACCCGAAACAACGATAAATCTAAGATATTGTTAACAAAGCAATGTTAAAAGATCATATATGATATCATATGAATGTATATGATTCTTGTATAATTTAATAACAATTATTTCACCATTATACAGGAGGTTAACCTACCCCAACCAAGGAAAAGTACAAGGTAAGGGTTTACTTCACAACCTCTTCATTATCCAAGGTTGTTTATACATAATTATCTACTGGGACCTCGTTATCATCCACATCCATGTTTCTTAAAAATTTATTTCAAAACATTTTTACTATTAAATGGAAAATGGGTTAAAGTAATTTATACCCTTATACGTTTTTGAAAGTAATCTTACCGTCATTTTCCAAAAAATGTACTTTTTGACCTTTTTGACAAATTTAAGGTAAGAATGTTTTTTTTACTTATACGGCGGGTGCGGCTATTTTCCGCCATTATAACTTCGTCGAAGCTTCCCTAACAAGCTTATAAGAATATTTTCAAAGTAAATGTATTATTTTATAATTATGGGACTTTTAAATGATTTCAAAAAGGAGAGATATTTCTCTCAAATAGCTTTGATTTCATCCATGTCAACATCCTTTGATGGGTTTTAAGTTTAATTGAAATTGATTTATGATACAAAACTTCCATTGAACATTTTGTGAAATATTTGACTGTGGATGTGTTATTTTATACCATCCATAGTTTATGGAGAAATTGTTTACATTTCGTATGCTAGTTTTAATACGAATATTTATGTTATGTTTAAACCTATTCATATGAGGAATGTATTGGACTTAATAAGTGACGGGTGGAGCCCGCTATAGCTCCTCGATGCATCGGTAGGTCTCATGAGACAACTAGACGTGGAATTGGCCGAGGCCCTTTCCCAATTTGATTTATGGTTTTGGTCGAGGCCTTAATCATTTTAGACGTCTTGGCCGAGGCCTTGACAAAGTGTTTCAGAATGTCTGGCATTATACATTACCTCATTATGAAAGTGGCTATTGATATTTCATGTGATTATTCGTCTAGTAGAATATCCATGTGAGTAAGTAATGGCATTATTTTATTTTACTTTTTCCATATTATGCTGAAGTTCATGTTCAATAAGGCTTTTGTTTTAGTTATACATTGCCTTAAATGCTTATGTTTTCTTATAAAAGCTTCCGCAATATTGTTATCCTTACTGAGCATCTGAGCTCACCCCTTTCAATGTTTTAATATTTTCCAGGATGTGAAGAAGTGTATTATGACTGACTTGCAAGAATAGTCATTGAGGATATGAGTGTGGACTATGAAGACCATGTTATTGTAGTTTGTTTACTTTTTGATGTAATGAAAGACTTATGAATGTATCTAGTGTTTCCAAGGCTACTAAACTAATCGGTCTTTCGAGACTTGATCTTTTGTGATCATGCCAATGTTACGAAGTAACGCACCGGCTCTGGGTAGCTGGGGTCGGGGCGTTACAGTTGGTATCAGAGGCAGTTTAGTACGAACCTTGGAAGCTAGATTTAGATAAACTCTGATTAGATCACATATCCCGAAGATAGACTTTGAGGATTAGTATAGAAGAACTTCCTAGAATTTTGGTATTGTAGAGATGTTGTGAGTTTTCCGAGCAATACATCCCTGTCTGGATACGAGCAGGTAGAGGCGGCTCTGGCACAGATGTACCTAGGGGTAAAACCCGAAAACACTGCTTTGAGGTAGACTCGAACGGGAACTGGTGCACGACAACGGGCCTTGCTGCACTCTTGGTTATGACACTCCCAGGGGATATGCTTTGGATAATTCCCATTTTCTTTACAAACCACTATGAAGGGTTACGAGTATATACTTCCTCAAAGAAAACATTTTTATAATTATGGATTATATCCATAATTAGTTCAATTTATGTTAAGTGTTTTACAAGTATGGAATTATGTATTTTGATTCATGAACTAATCTAGTTTATGCCATTATTTAGAAATGGCGCCTAGTGGAAGGAATGGAAACCGTATCAATGCACGCACTCCGTGTCGGGATTTCCCTCCTGCTCAGGATAATTATGGTGGAGCTAGTGATACAACTGTTGCTGATTAGCTTCTCACCGTACTGGGACAACTCACACAGGTTATGAATAACAACCTTACTCGTATGGAGCACCCTGATCCGCAACGTGGAGGATCAATTCTAGACCGTTTCATGAGGCAACAACCACCAACCTTCAATGGGAGTACAAATCCTATAGTAGCTGAGCAATGGATAAACTCCTTAGAGAAAATATTTCATGCCTGGGGGAGTAGTGAAAGGTAGAATGTTGTCATGGAAGTTTACTGCCTCACTGGAGATGCCGATCAATGGTGGTCACTAATTCAAAACACAAAGGAAGATGATGAATTAACAAACATGGAATGGCAGGATTTCAAAGAGTTGTTCTTAGAAAAATACTTTCCTCGAGACCATCGAGCAGATATGGAAAGGCAATTTCTGAGTCTGAGGCAGAAGGAGGATGAGAATGTCGCAAAGTATGAGGCTAACTTTACAAGGTTAGCAAGGTATGCTGTAGATTACATACGTAACCCAAGAAGTAAGACTGATCATTTCATTGATGGGTTGAAACCATTTCTCCGTCGAGCTTTAGTATCACAAACATTCTCTTCATACGAAGGTATTGTCTCGTGCGCTATCAAGACGGAAAAGGAATTCTCTAAGTCTTTTGACTTTAAATCAAAGCAAGATAAGAAGAGATCCGCTGAAAACTCTGGGAAAGGAAATAAGGAAACAGGGAAGAAGGGTAGAAATGAATTTCCACCCTGTGATAATTGCGGTAGGAAGCACCCTGGTGCCTGTCTAAAAGGAAAAGGAGTATGTTACAAGTGTGGTGAAAAAGGCCACCAAGCTCATGAATGCAAAGGAAAGAAAGCGGATGTCAACGTGGAATGCTATAATTGTAGAGAGAAGGGACATTATGCAAATGAATGTCCTAAGCGTCAGAGGAACTTACCTCAGAAGAGGCAAAGGGATCAGGGCTAGGCTTATGCTATCACTACTGCTGAGGTGGAAGCTCCGAAAGACGTGGTGGCAGGTAATTTAATGGTTTCCTCAAGTTTAGCAAATGCAGTATTTGATTCTGGATCATCGCATTGTTTCATATCTTCCCAGTTTGCTAATAAAATTAGATATTTCCAATTTGATTTAACAAGGGAGTTTTCGGTCAAAACCACTAAGGGAAGTATTTTTGCAACAATGTTTTGTCGATTAGTTCACATTAGAGCACCTAAATGTTCTTTACCTGCTGATCTCATCGTCATACCCATGATTTAATTTGATATAATCCTCGGTATGGATTGTCTTTCGGACCATGATGCAAAAATTTATTGTAAGAGGAAAGAGGTTACGATTCTTGATGATGATGATAAGGAACACCTTATCTTTATAGCCGAATCGTCGCCACATAATTCTTATCTAGATCCACCCCCAGTAGCTCAACTAAATTCAATTATTAGGGAGGAAGAGAAGGAAATTACTGAGGGTGAGGAAAGGAATATTCAAATAGAGGATGTACATATTGTGAGAGAATATGTTGATGTGTTTCCGGAAGATTTACCTGGACATCCTCCAGAATGAGAAGTTGAGTTTTCCATTGATTTAATTCCTGAATCAAGGCCCATATCGAAGACCCCTTATAGAATGGCCACTGTGGAATTAGTTGAACTAAAGAAACAACTAGAGGAATTGAGTAATAAGGGATTTATTCGCCCTAGTGTTTCTGCTTGGGGAGCCCCTGTTCTTTTTGTTAAGAAGAAAGATGGATCTATGAGGTTGTGCATTGATTATAGGGAGATCAATGCTATAACAATAAAGAATAAGTATCCCCTACCTCGCATTGATGATTTGTTTGACCAACTGCATGGAGCTCAATACTTTTCCAAGATTGACCTTCGGTCTGGATACCATCAGTTGTGTGTGAAGAAGGAAGACGTTCCAAAGACAGCATTTCGAACAAGGTACGGGCATTACGAGTTTACAGTAATGCCTTTTGGATTGACTAATGCACCCTCTGTTTTCATGGATATAATGAATAGAGTTTTCAAGGAATATCTTGATGACTTTGTAGTGGTATTTATTGATGATATCTTGGTATACTCCAAAATCCACGAAGATCATGAAAATTACTTACGCATTATCCTGAAGACTCTTAGAAGACATGAATTATATGGGAAATTTAGCAAGTGTGAATTCTGGCTTCATGAGATTTTTTTCTTGGCCATATTGTCTCTAAGGATGGAATTTCCGTTGATCCTTCTAAAACCAAGGCAATCCAAGAATGGCCAGCACCGACAAGTATAACTGAGTTACGCATTTTTATTGGTTTAGCAGGTTATTATCGACGTTTCGTACAGAATTTTGCCAGATTGGCTAACCCATTGACAAAGCTCACACGTAAAGGGATTAAATTTGTCTGGACAAAAGAGTGTGAAGAATGTTTTGAAGAACTAAAGAGAAGATTAGTCAATGCCCCTGTATTGAATCTACCATCTGGGAATGATGGGTTTGTTATTTATAGTGATGCATCGAAGAAAGGACTCGGTTGTGTCCTTATGCAGAATGTTAAGGTCATTGACTATGCATCACGACAGCTAAAAATTCATGAGAAACACTATCCTACTCATGATCTTGAGTTAGCAGCTGTGATCTTTGCTTTAAAGATATGGAGACATTACCTCTATGGTGAAAAATGTGATATTTATACTGATCACAAGAGTTTGAAGTATATTTTCACACAAAAAGAACTCAATATGAGGCAAAGGCGATGGCTTGAACTACTCAATGATTATGATTGCATGATACATTACCACCCGGGGAAGGCAAACAAGGTGGCAGATGCTTTGAGTAGAAAATACCATGGAGTTTTGAATGTGATGAGGATTGAAAGGGATCCAATTTTCTTGGATCTAGTGAAGATGGACATGGGAATAACTAGGGAAGGTGAAACATCAATGCTTTTTCAAATGGTTGCCAAACCATCATTAATAGAAAGGATTAAGAGTTCTCAGAACAATGATGAAGAATTTCAGAAGAAGATTAAAGGTGTGAATGATGGAAGATTGAGGGACTTTGTGTATAAGGATGGAATTTTGAAATTCGGGAAGAGACTTTGTGTTCCCGATATACCTGATCTAAAAAGGGAATTGCTGGATGATGCTCATAGTTCCAACTTCTCTATACACCCTGGGAGCACCAAAATGTATAGAGATTTGAAGGAACATTTTTGGTGGGACAATATGAAGAGGGAGATTTCTGATTTTGTGTCGAGATGTATGGTTTGTCAACAAGTGAAAGCTGGAAGGCAACATCCTGGTGGAGTATTGCAACCTCTTCCCATACCTGAGTGGAAATGGGATAATATTATGATGGACTTTGTCATGGGACTACCAAAGACTCCTAGAAGGAATGATGAAATATGGGTCATTGTTGATCGACTTACTAAGTCAGCACATTTTCTGGCTATACGGGAGGATCTACCACTTGAACGTCTAGCAAGACTATATATTAATGAAGTTGTAAGACTTCATGGAGTACCCCTATCGATTGTTTCTGATCGTGATCCTCATTTTACTTCAAGATTCTAGAAAAGTCTTCAAAAGGCCTTGGATACTGAACTTCGTTTGAGCACTGCCTATCACCCTCAAACAGATGGACAATCAGAATGGACTATTCAAACCTTAGAAGACATGTTGAGATCATGCTCTCTTGACTTTCAGGGTATGTGGGATCAATATTTACCACTGGTAGAATTTTCCTATAACAATAGCTTCCATTCGAGTATTCAGATGGAACCATATGAAGCGTTATACGGAAAGAGATGTCGTACACCAACCTGTTGGGATGACGTTGGTGAAAGAAAACTTGTAGGCCCAGAACTGGTGGAGGAAACGGTGGAAAAGGTGAAAGTAATCCAAAATCACATCAAAGCAGCTCAAAGTAGGCAGAAGAGCTATGCCGATAATCGAAGGAGGGATTTGGAATTTCAAGTCGGTGATCATGTTTTCCTAAAGGTATCTCCATTGAAGGGAGTCATACGTTTTGGTAAGAAAGGTAAATTGAGTCCCAGGTACATCGGACCTTTCGAAATTCTAGAACGAATTGGGGCTGTAGCTTACCGATTGGCAATGCCGCCAAGTCTCTCCAAAGTTCAGGATGTGTTCCACGTATCTCTGTTGAGGAAATACATGCCTGACCCAACGCATGTACTCACCTATGAGGAATTAAAACTGGAACCCGATCTTTCCTATTGTGAAGAGCCCGTCAGGATTCTTGATGTGAGGGAACAGGTGCTGAGAAACCGGACGACTCGTCTGGTGAAGGTTTTGTGGAGAAATCATAAAATGGAAGAGGCAACGTGGGAACCTGAGGAATTTATGATGAAAACCCACCGAAGTCTTTTTATGCAGTAATACCCTAGAAATTGCGAGGACGCAATTATTTGAAGGAGGGGAGAATGTAACATCCCAAGCTTCCACTGTATGTTTCCCTTCGAATAATGCAATAGCGCGTGTTGTACGCAACCTCGAGCTCTAACACACACCACAACTAATTAAACTAGCCGTTGTGAATAGTAATACCTACTTTTTGAAATTTTATAAATCTTATTTATCAAAATGGACTTCATTTTTGGATTCAGAAAATCAATTATAGCTTAGGGTGAAATTTTGGGCTTATTCTGAAAAACTTCAATTTTTGATGAATAGTGAAACCACTAAGTGGTTGTTAAAAACTGATTTTTCGTTAAAATGAAATATTACCACTTCTGTGATTTGATTTTCAAAAATCCGACATACATGGTTGTCATTAAGAAGTAAAATGTGGTTCAATGAGATTAAAATAATTTTTTGGTAAATAGTAACTTTTAAGTTCTTAATCGCGATTAGAGGTAATTAGTGTAGTTTAAGGTAAAAATAATGTTTTAATAATATGAGATGAGCATGACACCTGTCCTAATCTTATTGGATGAGTCATGGCCGACCACGACAACCCATGGGTCAACTTGGGGACCCCATGGAGCCACTTTAGTTGGAAAATGACATTAATATATATTTATTTAATGTTTAAATTAAATTGACACAAACATGAGTTTTTTACTAAAACAGTTTTTAAGTGGGGTTACACAGATCCAAATTTTGACTATAAATATTCATTAGAAATATAAAAAGATTTCATACATCATAGTATTTTTTTTATAATTTTTAGACATTAAATAAATTAAATTATTTATGACATCATTATGATGCAGCGATGACCTCATTATTTAACGATTTAAATAAAATGAGAAGATAATGCAAAATCCAAGGCTTACACTTGTCCAAAGCCTATTGGATGAGGAGATTTTGAACCCTTATCACCTTAGCCACGAATTATATATGTTTGGGACCTTTAGAATCCGAAAAGCATTGTATAATAATGTAACATTTCAATCTTTCCAAAAGAGCCCCTCCTCTCCTCTTATAAAAGGCCCCCACCTCTACCACCTTATTCACACTTCCAAGCCTTTTGGTTCGGCCAACCTCTGCCTAAATACTCTCCCAACTTCTCTCCCTTAATCCTAGAAGCTTTACTTTAGTCAGAAAGCCATCCTAAGGAGTCCTTTTGATCAAATCAAAAGGAAGAACCCGAAGAAGAGGTAACATTTTCATCACCCTCTTTCAAGTTTCTTTCTTCTTCCACTCCCTCTTTGTTTATTATTTCAATTCTAAAATTATAACTCCAGTATATTCTATATACTGTGATGTTATTATAAATATGGAACAACCATATTCAGTATTCTACCCATCATTTTAATGACATGTCACCATACGTGCGTACGTACGGCTTACCATCTCCACGTCGTGGTGTAATTGTTATTCAATACATTATTATTTAGATGGGTATAATAATGATATGTAATTCATTTAAATAATAAATATAACATGATAATGATTCTGTATATATGATATACTATCCAATTATATATTATTTTAATATCAAAATAATGATATTGTCACTCGTGCGTACGTACGGACTACCGTCTCCACGAACGCGATGAGATTCATTCTCCGTCGTATCCATTCAAGTATAATTATCATTTTATGATTTAAAAATAATGTTTAAGGACATGATATCATTCTGGATATGAATAAGATACAACCTATCCATGAAAAACACGACTAACGTAACAAAACATATAAAAGAAAATGAGTAAGTTAACACCCGAAACGACGATAAATCTAAGATATTGTTAACAAAGCAATGTTAAAAGATCATATATGATATCATATGAATGTATATGATTCTTGTATAATTTAATAACAATTATTTCACCATTATACAGGAGGTTAACCTACCCCAACCAAGGAAAAGTACAAGGTAAGGGTTTACTTCACAACCTCTTCATTATCCAAGGTTGTTTATACATAATTATCTACTGGGACCTCGTTATCATCCACATCCATGTTTCTTAAAAATGTCTTTCAAAACATTTTTACTATTAAATGGAAAATGGGTTAAAGTCATTTATACCCTTATACGTTTTTGAAAGGAATCTTACCGTCGTTTTCCAAACAATGTACTTTTTGACCTTTTTGACAAATTTAAGGTAAGAATGTTTTTTTTACTTATACGGTGGGTGTGGCTATTTTCCGCCATTATAACTTCGTCGAAGCTTCCCTAACAAGCTTATAAGAATATTTTCAAAGTAAATGTATTATTTTATAATTATGGGACTTTTAAATGATTTCAAAAAGGAGAGATATTTCTCTCAAATAGCTTTGATTTCATCCATGTCAACATCCTTTGATGGGTTTTAAGTTTAATTGAAATTGATTTATGATACAAAACTTCCATTGAACATTTTGTGAAATATTTGACTGTGGATGTGTTATTTTATACCATCCATAGTTTATGGAGAAATTGTTGACATTTCGTATGCTAGTTTTAATACGAATATTTATGTTATGTTTAAACCTATTCATATGAGGAATGTATTGGACTTAATAAGTGACGGGTGGAGCCCGCTATAGCTCCTCGATGCATCGGTAGGTCTCATGAGACAACTAGACGTGGAATTGGCTGGGGCCCTTTCCCAATTTGATTTATGGTTTTGGCCGAGGCCTTAATCATTTTAGACGTCTTGGCCGAGGCCTTGACAAAGTGTTTCAGAATGTCTGGCATTATACATTCCCTCATTATGAAAGTGGTTATTGATATTTCATGTGATTATTCGTCTAGTAGAATATCCATGTGAGTAAGTAATGGAATTATTTTATTTTACTTTTTCCATATTATGCTGAAGTTCAAGTTCAATAAGGCTTTTGTTTTAGTTATACATTGCCTTAAATGCTTATGTTTTCTTATACAAGCTTCTGCAATATTGTTATCCTTACTGAGCATCTGAGCTCACCCCTTTCAATGTTTTAATATTTTCCAGGATGTGAAGAAGTGTATTATGACTGACTTTCAAGAATAGTCAGTGAGGATATGAGTGTGGACTATGAAGACCATGTTATTGTAGTTTGTTTACTTTTTGATGTAATGAAAGACTTATGAATGTATCTAGTGTTTCCAAGGCTACTAAACTAATCGGTCTTTCGAGGCTTGATCTTTTGTGATCATGCCAATGTTACGAAGTAACGCACCGGCTCTGGGTAGCTGGGGTCGGGGAGTTACAATTAGCAACAACATTAGTAATGACATTAATTGATGCATAACGCATCACATTTCTTCTATCGGAATTTCTACGATATGGTATTCTTCCATGTCCCTGATGAGACATTGCCTTTTGTTGATTCAATCCCTCAGGAACTTATTTACGAACCATAATTTGGAGGGAATCTACTGATAATTTGGCTCTTCGTTCCTCTTGAGGCTTCTTCCCCAATCAAGAAAAGACTAACTTTCTCTGAGGGAGGGATTGAGGATTTGAAAAAGTCCCCAGTTCGGTGGACTGGGGTTGTTCCTGATGTTCCCTCTCGACTCCTCGAATCCTATTTGTTGATTTTGTGGGTTGGTTTAAAAGGGTCTCCGATCTGGCAAGCTGGGGAGGCTCTTGACATGCTATGTCAAAATATCCCCTAATCTTGTAGACCTTGGTCTGGAAATTAGCTGTATGCATCAATCGACATCCACTTTTATCACCTGGATCAAAAGACCAGTGGATGATTTCTGACACTTTTGTCACTTGGTGATGTGTTTTCTTCAAATGAGAGGCTTGTTCAATATTCTCATTTTCTTGATGCAGGAGTAATTCAACAACTTGTTCTCTGTATTCTTGATTTTGAGAGGAACTATTTGAAGCCTTTTCTTGGGAAAGCTTTTTATTACAAACAAAACCCGTTGAATGTGGCCGGCCACGGGCAATAACATTGTATGAGACCATTTTCGACAGGCTTTGCTGACTGGAGAGCACAGTGAAATGTAGTGCTCCATAAACACCACATCCCCTGATATGAATACCAGATGAGGCATTGGCAATTAACCGGTGAAATCTTCGTAGTGCGCCAAGGCATGAACGTTGAAGGGCTCTCTGCTGCTTTTCAGCCTTCGAATATTGAGAGACTGAGAGAGATGCCAAGTCAATTTGGCATTGTAACCCTTCTATTATCTTATCATGATTTTAATATTCATCATAAGATAATACTTTCTTTTTAAAATGTTAAAGAGTTTTCCATATATTGATATGAATATTATGAATTCCATCTTCCGTCAACATATCTAGAATGTCATACTGAGAGTATGCCAAGGTCCAAAACATGACTAGAACTTCACCTTTCGCCAGTTGTTTTATCATGTTCAGTAATTCCTCTTTATTATTCAATAAAGTTTCTTCTACCTAATTAGACCAGTGCTGGTGCTTACTTGTTTCTTCATCAGATTCAACAAGACTGGTAGAGAAATCACTGATCAAACTAGAAGATGCATGACTTATGGGTGGTTCGGAGAATGACCTACACCCTGGGCTATCATCTTGTTGAGAAATTATTTCACCTGCTAATGGTAATGAATCAGACATTACAGGCTTCACATTTTCAAGTGCCTCAAGATAAGAGGGCTTTCTCATCACTACATTGTCTAATGGAGAATTTTCAAAGCAATGTGTATCACTACTGCAGAGAGGACTTTTGAAGCGAAATTCATCATCATGGGGAGGACCACCATGGTGGGTTATAGTAAAAGATGAAACATTTTTCTACTTGACCTTCTGACCACACAGAGGGTTCTTGTGGCTCTCATCTAAATATGAAACTTTGAGATTGACTGAATTTTTATAAAGAAAGCCTTCATGAGGAAGTATCTGATGCAGACCTTTGGAATTAATGCCCCGACTATTGGGAACTAAGAGAGTAGAATCTTGAGTTGAAACAGATAGTTTTCTGAGTGCATCAAAAACTCCATCATCGAGTAAGGCATTGTTACAGATGGGCCTTCGATTTGTTGACTATGATGGGTGGGTCTTCTTCTTAGATGCCTTCTTACTCAATTTGGCAGGTGTGTGTGCCTGGTCAAGAGAAATGATCAGGTTAAGCTGATTATCTCCGCTCAAACTAGATGTATGTTCCTGACTTGGTTGTCTATATGATATGGGGGAGTACGCCCCACAACCCTCTTGGAATGAAACAAAAGTGTGTGTTTGTTTCGGAGTGAACTGTTGATGTGTCACTCCACTGGTAGGGATAGATTTATGTGTCTTTCCCTAGGATGCTGTTGAAGCTATTATAATATCCTGGCAGGCATCCAGAATATGAGCATGAATATGCTTCTGCTCTTTCACCATTGATAGAATATTTTTGGTTACTTCTGCTGCTGGAACAGAGATATACGTCCATTCCGTGTTTGGAGTAAGTGTGTGTTCCTGCTCCAGTCCTCATTTTCTTGTCAACGAATCCTGACAGCACTGATGTGTTGGGACAAAGAGTTGATTCTGCCTCCTGGTTGTCACCGGAGCTTTCCGACTGACTTCTCTGAGTGCTACCAAACGAGACTATTGGTAGGTTTTATCAATACTAGCAGGTGTATGTCCCTGCAGATTGCACTTCGCCGAACGTGGTTGACGAGCTCCATCATATGTAGTCAGACAAGCCTACTGACTAGCTGATGATTTATAAACAGGTGTATGTTCCTTTCTATAGTACTCTACCGGAATTTCCTGGCGGGAATGGTGTGATGCTGCCAGACGAGTCTGCTAGACAGTGGAATTAAAACTGACAGGTGTGTGTGCCCTCTCAATGCTTGCCACCATGTTAGGTTGGTGGAATTCTCCGGAGATGGCGGAGATGAGAAACTACTCACTATTGACCGGATTTCACCTATGGTGATTCATCTTGCCTACTCAGGTTTAAGGAACCTGAGCCGAATTCCTGGAGTCGATACCCTCATCATGTTGAGGGTGCACTATCGCACAAGTCTGGCGGTGATTATTGATGGGAGCCCTTGGGAAGGCCTCCTATCTACTTGAATTATGGCCCTGAGGGACCTGCTCATTCATCTACTCAGAATATGGGAGTGAATGGTGATTGAATTCCGGGGATAACGACCTGAAACAGTTGGAGATGGTGGTTAGCACCACCTACTTCTTGTTCACTATTCGTCACTGTCCGGACAACCAAGTTGAATTATTGACTTAGAGGGCTTGTCGAGAGGCCTCCAGAGTCGGAATAGTACCGTTTTTATGGTACTCCTTAACTAGTGCATTTGATACCTAGCGTTAAAGACGCTGAGTAAGTTATGTCGTCCTCAGAGCGGACGATGATCCAGCAGTAGTAGCAGTAGTGGCATTCGTAGAAGAAGTTTTCACAACAGACGTATTCAGGGGTGTAAGCTTGAGAGAATCCATTTTCGTAATGCAGAAGATCTTGGAAAAGAGTGTCTGTTTGATATAACAGACATAATAAAGATTAGTTTGGCCACTACATCTTTTGGATGAGAAAATTAGTTATTGATTTATTTGTTGGCCCTACCATTGAGTTTTAAATAGGGGACTAAAAAATAAGAAAAACATCATTTTTAACTTGGTTAAGGATTCACATCGGGTTCACCATTTTTTGTTTCCTCTGGAATTGGGGATGACCTTGTTAAATGGAGGTTCAAACATTCCAATCGATTTCTAACAGGTTTGTTTATAGAATAGGAAACATCCAATGATACTATAGCCATGTGGATCTACTTTCCAAAGGTAGGTGCTCATTAGTTGTGGACCGATGAGGCATATGAATTTGGATCGGTCGGGAGGATGGGAGATCGAACTCATCACACCTTTTTGAGGGGAATTATTGTCTACTCCAGGACTCTCTTTATAGATTTAAGTTATGTTCGTGAATCATTATTGCATTACCAAGTATAAAATGAGATTTCCTTTAGATCTTACAATCAATGATTCATATGTAGGAAATATAGAAAATCTTTTATATGTATTCGAGGATCTTCAGCAATAGAGAATCATCTTTATTTGTTAGAGATTCTTAGTCAATGGTATCCTTCAGTAAATAAAATTATCTTGGTCATTATGATAACCATACTGGTTTTAAAGCCACTCAGTGGGGCACTTGATGTTTATTGTCATTCAGAAGGACATGGATTATTTCAGAGATAGGATCATACCCGCTGATGGGCTACCTACGTATCCTTTGTTTTGGAAAAGGAATCAGAACCCACATAGTTCGAGTAAGAGAGTATGATGTTTATTCATGATTGATTGCTCAAAAAATATGTCATGATTACTTTTACACTCTATGCTCATGTGAGTCATGCTCGGTGTGAGAAACAAGTTGTATTGGTAAAACTAGACAATTGTGCCATGAAAGATGCAATGATGTGGGGCTTATGTATGTATGACTGCCCAAAATATATAAGGATTAAGATTTGCTTCAGGGAATAAATCCATGAACAAGGTCCATAAAGGTATATCTACTTTATGGATATTTGGGTACTCTAACTTGGGGCTTACTCCTGAGTAAGATTCCCAAATTAGGAGGGGACTCATGATTGGGTTTTACTCCTGAGAAGGAAAATGAGATCAAAATTAAAGTAAATTAAGACTGGTTAAGAGAAATAAAGGCTGGGGCTTACTCCTGAGAAGAAGGTCCAGGTTAAAGGGATTTGAAAGTTAAAGGACTTAGGGCATACTCCTAAGGAGGATGCCCATATTAGGTGACTTGGACTAGGGCTTACTCCTGAAAAGGAAGCCCACATTAATGAGGACTTGGGGATTACTCCTAAGGAGGATGCCCATATTAGATGACATGGACTGGGGCTTACTACTGAGAAGGAGGCCCAAATTAGGAGTCTCTCTTTTTAAAGGATGAGGTCAAATGAATTAAAATCTCTAACTTCAGTGACATAAAGATGTTTAAATTACTATGTTTTGAGAGATGTTCCACGTAACTCCTTTCAGATAAGGAATTCAATCAAGAAAACATTCCATAAATGTATTTGGAGAGTGTCTTGAAGACTGAATCTGGAATAGGAGAGGTGGAATGGCATAAGAGGGGTTAAATGGGTAGGGAGGGAACCCAAAAATAGAAGGGCGCACAAGTCCTGGGGGTCGCCCATGTACTACATGGGTGCGCATGTCTTGGGCGCACAGGTATACCTGCGTGGCACATGGGTACTTACGCGATCCTTGAGCAGTAGAGTAATACTTGGGTGATTCTCAGAAAAAGCCTTTAGAATCACCCTAATGTACTTCCAGAAGAGTGGCGCGCAAGTTTCAATGAGTAGGTAAGGAGGCGCACAAGTGTGTCCATTTCCCTTAAGGTTAAAATACTTAGGCATGCATGTGTTAGTGAATTCTAACACATAGACCTTATTCCTCTTGTTTAGAAATTCCATTATAGGTAAAGAATTACTTTAGAAGTGTTAGGAAGACTTGAAGAAGAGACAGGGGAATTCAGAGCACTATATCTGAATTCTGGAAACATTTCTATTCTCAAATGGCAGGCCCATGGGGGTATTTATAGGCTAGAGAGACTCTGGGTGAAATTTCAAAGAGGGCACGCAAGTCACCTGTGCGACCATTGGGCGCCGCGCAGGTATACTTGTGCGCCCTTGATGGATCTTGCACGACCCAAGTGTAAATGACTCACTGTTCATGCCTTTGTCGATTTTTGATATTTTCTTCAAAGGATGAATCACATTATGCTAAGGCATTTTCATTTTCATTCTCATAGACTCTATGAAGGAAAGGAGGATCAACAGTCAGTTCCAGTGGTAGAAAATTTTTCTGGTGCTGGTGTTGAACCTAAAGCATCACAGAATGGACGTCAGTTGATGTTTTCATTCAAATTTCTATGAAGTATTGTTAATTTACCTAATGTAGGATTTTCTCTCCTTGCAGCACCAACATGAGAAGTACTGGGAATAGACGCTGGCTCTTCTTCTCTCATCGTATCTTTAAGAGTAGCCAGGTTATCATGAATTTACGACTGTTCACCAGCACCCTCCATCGTCCTCAGAGGAGGGTCAGCCTTCTCCCTCAAAGGGGAAATTGAAGAAGCCAATGCAATCTCAAGAAGTATGATAAAACTTTTCATGAGTTAGGATTCATGACTATCCGAAGGAATTACTACTTATGATGAAGCGTCTAGTTGTGTAATTCTTCATTAGATGGCTTTACTTCTTTGATTTTTTGGGTGTGTGGACATCATCACCTCCGAAAATAGGTATCAGAGACATTAATTCCCTTTCTAACTCCTCTTCCATGGTTTTCTGGCCTGGAGATACTTTGCCTGGCTCCTGAGGAGATTCAGTGGCTCCAAGAGTAGTGCCACCAGGGCTATACCACGGTGAAGGTACCTCAGTAGTTCCTTCCTTAACATGATATAGGATGAAGAAATTAATTTTCTTGAGTAATAATGATCTGAATGAAATCAAGTTTCAAAGAATATATGAAAATAAATTTACATCTTCAAGAGCACATAATCATTCCACTCCTTGTCTACTAAAGCACCAATCCCCTCAGTGGTGCCACGATCCATCATTTCATTCACGCACTTGGTGATAGGAATGGAATCATCAGTGGAATATATGAGAATTTCTATCTCTCTAATGCAAACCTGCACTTCATTAGGGTTATCCTCGAAGTGGATATAAGAAGAAGCCCAAAGAACTCCTAATCTGAGGATTTGTAGACCTTCGCATAAGTCCATCCAGGGAGTTTCAGCATCACAATATAAACTCCACCATGTCTGGACAACCTCTAGTTGTAAATATTCAGAATGTGCACCAGAAGGCCGTGAGGGGGGTCTTACAATCTGGTACTTCAACTTATTCCCAACTCCTGTAATCACAAATAATGGATAACAAAATGAAACATGTTGCTCTATAAAATAATGGTGAATAAGATCCATCAATGATAAAACTCACCATGAGTCTATGGAGTAGGACTCTTGACTCTGGCATAAGGATTATATCTTACACGAGGTCATTTTGACTCATGTCATTCCTCATCATCCCCATCCTAGGAATCTGGTGAATCAGCACCGGGTGAAGAACCCATTGAATCAGCTCCGGATGAGGAAGAGTCACCTTCCTGATGAACGGTTTTTTCCTGAAACTTCTCTTTTTACTCCCCACCCAAGAGATATGAGGATTCAATACCCCTATCGGGTATGATGCTACAATGTTCTCAGTATACCATGTAGTCAATTGACTCGTTGATCCAAGAACTGGTAGATCAAACACTACCCTAGTATTCTCTATAGTTGTCAGCAACCATAGTTGTCAGGAAACCTTTAGATGCTACTCTGACTTGACGTGAATGGGAGGGGATACAACAATCTGCTGCATACACTTGAATTGGCGTGAAAATCTATATAGAGCATAGGCCTTTCATATAATCTCTCATTCAATTCTGGTGGACAATACACCATCTCTATAAGCCAGCATATATGACCTTAATTCTGGGATAGCTGTTCCATGTTAAAAAACCGCATGTTTGGTGGGTTTCCATAATGAAAGAAATGAAATTACTTGAACACACTCAGCCTCACCTTCAGATCATAGGAATTGAGGGACAATGGAGAAATTCCAAAAAATGCCTACACCGAGGGCCTAAAAGAACATCCAGGAACCTGTACTCTGCTCTGTACAACGTATGTCCTGATGTTAGTGACGATCTATCCCCACAAATCATGGAATGGTCCCACTATTATCAAAGGAGACATATCCATATAGACATGGAGTAATATCCTGTGAATATTCACTAAAACTGAGGTGGCCAACCCAACCATGTTTCTCTCAGCCAACGTGGCTGCAGCAACAAATGTCCTTGGCCTGATGCCCCCCTTCAAATCCCTATCTGGCAGAAGATAAATGCTGAGCCACAAGGCTAAGAAAACCACCTTATGAGTCTTCTCTGGGATTCTTTAATCCACTTCATACCCCCAATTTTCAAACTCTCCCACTTCAGAGTTGGCAGAAATTTGTCAAGAGCACCCCTCTTCTCTACTCTGGGGCAGCAGGTAGGATGAGTACAGGTGTTCCCCTTCTACTTCATCTTGATGAGAAACATTTCCATCCACTCCTCTGGATGGATATCTTTTCTGGAGTGGGTATTCATAGTTTTGGTATTCATAAGCTTGAGGAAAATTTTCAATAACTCTCAAGCCAAATCCATAGTCTTCTCTGAATCATTCCAGTTCACCTTGGGAGGGATGAACTCGTCATAAATGTCTCCCAAAATTAGATCCCCTAAGATCATGTAGACATCCCACAAGCTTATCCCTACTTCTCCATGAGTTAGATGGAAAAAATTGTTTTCTGGGCTCCATCGGCTGATTAAATCCAGCACGAAATTGTCATTTTTGTAGAAATATTTCTTCCCAGCCCAGATGACTTCATATATCACAACTCCCATCAGATCCTCGATAAACTCTGCACAGGAATGCTGCACCCAATATGATCACATCCAAGTTGGTTTCAAACCTCTTCCAGGATGGAAATCCCAACGCTTTTTTCATCCCTTGGATTGGTCCATCTGAGAATTTCGGAATATAGAGGGAGTGAAATGTGGCTGCAGCTCAGGCTTCTGAGGCATCGGATCTAAAGCATATAGTCTATGATGCATTATGAATGCCTTCTCCACTGTTCCAACATTGAAAAATGATCCTACAACTGAGACATTTGCCGAAGAGAAATTGGTTTAAGTCTGAAACCCGGAATGAGGAATATAATTATTTGCCTCTGGAACGTTGACTCCTTGCAGATGACCATGGAAATATAAATGCATGAAAATGATTTGTGGGAAATTGGCATGATATTTCTTCAAGTACTTAGCCAAATACAAGAGAGTGATGTCGCAGATAACATAACAATCATGGCTGACAATGTTCATCATGTAATCTATTCTATTTCTCGCCATCTCATCAGCTGATCCAATATTCCATGGAGCCATTAAATTTGCACAAAGATCAAATAGTTATCTTTTAAGTAAGTCTGTTTTTATGAAATTTTTGCGTAGAAAACAAAAAATGGCTATGGAATTATGGCACGCATGTTTGTCTGCACAAGTCTTGTTGCACATGTTTGGCCACACAAGTAATGTTGCGCTAATGATGGCGCGCAGGTCAAAATCCTTATTGGAGAAACGCGACACAAAGAAGAGAGATTGACCGAGAAAAGAAAAAAATTGCGAAATGGGAGCTAAAAAGATTTGGTGGCAGGATGGTTTGTGCGAAGTGATGCCCATATATATAGACGATCATGTAACCCTGTGCGCTGCAACCTGCACGCTGAATCCTACTCGCCTAAAACTTGTGTTCCGATGAACCCTTGTTTCTCATTTTCCTCAAAGTCAAATCCACTTATCATTTTCATATCCAACAGTAAGGGGGAAATTTTGGTGATTCTATGTTCCTTCATAGTGTCTAAGTAATGCCAAAGGGTAGTACCCCAAGAAAAGAAAAACAAAAAGAAGAAGAGAGAGGGAAGAAGCATCAAATGCTGCAACGGCATTAAGGCACGCATGTCACATGACCTCCAGCCTTGGGCACACATGTTACTTTTGCGCCCACATTGAAATTTTTCCCTAATATCAGGAGGCCTTTAAATACCCCATGTGGGCCCCCCATATTGAGGACAAATATACAAAACTCATATTCATGCTCTGTTTTCCCAAGTCTTGTCTTACATCTTTTCAACACTTCTATGGTAATTATTTACCTAGAATAGAAGCTCTAAAGAGGAAGAATAAGGAATATGTGTTAGAAATCATCAATACATGCGTTCCTAAGTGTCCAACCCTTAAGGGAAATGAAGAAAATTGTGTGTAGACTTATCCTCTTAAGTGAACTTCTGTGCCACCCTTCTATAAGACTCTAAGGATGATACTATGGGCTTGAGTTCAAATTCGCCCATGTATTACCCTATAGATTCTTCATCGCCCATGGTGACTCATGTCGTGAAAGACTACTTGCGTGACCAGGACTTGCATGCCAGAACGATAATTGTGTGCCTCCTTCCAAGTCACCTCCTTTCCTCAAATACACCTTTCCTCCTCAAGTCATAGACTTCAAAACCCTATTAAAATCCATTTATGGCATAGTACTTTTACTGGATTCCTTATCTGAATGGAATTATGTGAGAACCTCTCCCAAAACCTCATGACATACAATATTTATGTCACCATGGTTAGGGGTTTCCTATTAAACCTCATCCACTGAGATGTGGAGATCTTTTTTTGGGCCTCTTTCTCAAGAGTAATCCCCAAGTTACAAGTCCCCTTAACCTGGGACTCCTTCTAAGCAGTATGCCCCAGTCTAAGTTTCCTTAAACATTTGGGCATCCCCCTCAAGAGTAATCCCCAAGCTTAATTTCTTTTGATTTGGGCTTCCTTCTGAGGAATAATCCCCAATTATAAGCCTCTCTTAATTGGGGATTCCTTTTCCGATGTAAGCCCCATGTTAAAACTCCAAATCATCATAAAGTACAAATACTTTTATGGACCCTGCTCCTGGGCTTCCTTCCTAAGTCCTAGTCTTCATCTACATGGGAAGTCATACATACATAAGCCCCACATCATTTCTCATGACTGAATCAGTCATGGAACCATCGTCAAGTTTACTGATACCTCTTGTTTCTCACAACGATCATGACTCACGTGAGCTTAGAGTGTGAAAGTAATCACGACATATCTTTTTGGGACATTAACAATTTATAATCCCCATATTCCTTTATCCTAACTATGTAGAAATTGATCTCTACCTTAAATGTAGGGTGAGTATGAAGCCTTTATATGGTTCAAGCCCATATTTCATTAATTCTTTTCCTCCCCTTATGACATTAAGCTATATCCTTCTTATCGAACTACGTGGGTTCTGATTCCTTTTTAACAAGGATACGTAGGTAGCCCATCTGTTGGTATCATCCCAACTATGAAATAATCCATATCATTATGAATGAAAGTAAACATCAAGTTCCCCACTGAGTGGCTTTAAAACCATTATGGTCATCATAATGACCATGATATTTCTATATAATGTATTGAAGGATACCATTGAATAATTATATCTAATACATACAGATGATTCTCCATCGATGAAGAACCTCAAATACGTATACATGATTCTCTAAATCCCATAACATATCAATCATTTATTTCTAAATCTAAAGGAAAACTAATTTTCATGCTGGGTTAATTAATAAAGATTTCTGAACATAACATAAATCTATAATAGAGGCCTGTAGTAGGTAATAATTCCCCACAAAAAGATGGGATGATCTTGAACACCCATCCTCTCGACAAATGCAAATTCTTAAGCCTTATTTGTCCACAAATAATGAGTACCTACCTTTGGAATGCAGTTAAACACGGATATAGAATCATTAGATGTTTCCAGTTCTATGAATAAACCCGTTAGAAACCAATTGGAAAATTTGAACCTTAAACAAACAAGGTCATCCCCATTTCCAGAATAAACAAAGACCTTTGATGAGTGATGGTTTGGAAGTTAGGGAAATTATGTTGGAGTGTATAAATTGTGTGTTTCAAGACATAAGACCTAGTCATGGTGTGGTGAATGACATATCCATACAATGGGACTATTAGTACAATATTTTCAACTCATTATACAATACATTAGTTGAAAATAATAGTGTGGAATTCATTATATAAGATTCATTAATTTGATTACCCTTCTAGATTTATCTCCCTCAATATGTATGGTCATCTTACCTTATGATTTTTGAAATACTTTTAGGTTCCATCCTTGAAGTAATTCTATTAGGTTATTGATTCAGGGTCATTTTAAAGATCATATGTGTTATGAGGCCTTAGTTATGGGGCCATTTCATGAGAAGATATTTCCATGTGGGAAGATATTAGCACCCCTTACTAGTGAGAATCATTCAATTCTACTAGGGTAGGATGATAATGTATGTAGTATTAGTGTTCAATATGAATTACAATACTAGAGGAAAATGAGCTTCTATTTTGAGAAAGATCCTCATGTAGTGGAAGATTGGTTGAGTTGGTGATCCATGTTTTAGGTTTACCTATAATCCATCTGATCATATTATTTCCCTAGAAGCCTATATTTTTTGTGTATTAGTATTTCACTAGGGTAGGCTAGTCACACAAATGCATGATGATTAAAAAATAACTTATAAATAATTCTATTATCTATTTACTGAAGAGTATAACACATTGTGCTTATGTTAAGTGATGATTGAGGAACTTCTATAGCTATAATAGTGTAGTAAGTCATTGGATGAGTATTTTTTTATTTTCACTAACCTGAAACGCTACTCCCTTGATATAGTGCAGGATGATTACTTCTGGGAATAGAAGTTCGATTACTGTCCCCACATAGACATCCATGCTAGATTGGTTCCCCTATGCATTCCCACATATGCTAGTAGGATGAAGCGGGAACTAGTGATAGGGAAAGGCTCTTTAGAGGGACTCCACACATTTTTAGAGGGACACTTACATCATAGTATTGATTCATATGAAGAATCTAGTTAGATCTATTAATCTAGATCATAGTGTATAATACCTCCTCCGATCATCTCTCAGTCTTGTGGTCATGTTATGTTGGGTTCTCAATGATGTTTGGGTCATCACAAAGAGGGTTAATTTTATAAATGTGATGGGTAAGGTTTCATATTTCATGGTTCTACAACCCAATTTTCTATGGATAATAGGAAGATAGTGGATGAATCTCTATGGAAGAGATAGTTCCATGATTAGGGTTATTCATAGTTTGGTCATGGTTTCCCTAGATAGGTGGTGTTGTTGGAGGAGCAAGTGGATATCTAGGGGAGGAATTTTTTATTAGAGGTATATCCTATAAATAATACCACCACCTCCACTAGGATTCCCACTCCATGAATAGGAAGCTAGAATTTTGGTCCATTAGAAACTATAACCCATGGAGTCCTATGACCCTAAATATCACATGATCATACAAGGCATGGTCTGGGATTATTCAAAAAAATTTCTATCACATTTAAACATTTCTGCAATTCACTTATTCATTTCCATAACAATTTTTTAGAGCTAGTTCTCCCCATTAAGAACCTACCATAACAACATTTTAGGAGGTTTTTCCTTGGTGTGACTCCTCAATATCTATTATTTGTCAACAGTGTAAGTAGGCTCTTGGTGGAGAGAGTTTCTCAGGATATCTCTGGTTCATAACAATGAAACTGAATGAGTTTATCTTGGGTATTAATTATTTTTCAATAGTTCAATCCCATATTTACTCTGATCATATGTAGATTAAATGAATATGTATATTTGGGAGCTGATTGTCATATACAAGAGAGAGAGAGAGAGAGAGCTTTGAAATAAGTGAGTCAGTATTCTGTGTAGAAGGTTGAACCCCATCACCCATTAGTTTAAAATTAAATTCCTTGGTGTTTTATTCTATTCTAGTATATGTAATATTTTAGATGTGTAAGAATATATGAAGGTATTTCATAAGAATATTTTGGGACTACCATTGAGGAGGTAGATTCACATTTGCGCCAACATTTACTCTGATACCACACCATCATCTTCTATGGATTATCATATGTCCCTGACAAAGTTATGGGATATGATGGTGTAATTAGAGGATCATTAAGTGAAGGTTTTAATCATATTCAATGATTCCTCCTATGCCTCCATAGTATTTTCATGTAACGGGTATATGGGAACATGTGTATTTGATAAGATTATTGATCACCTAAGACAATTAAAAATGAATAATACATAATAATTTCTAATGATTTGTTACCCCTTTGATCAATTTCGAGGTGAAATATGGATCCCAAAGATCTATATTATATATGGCTACAATTAGTTGATTATTTTGAGGTTAATATTCCAATAATGGATTCCAATGTTGATAAAAACTCTATGAGTTATTATTTATGTCACCTAGTGCATTGAGTTCCCCAGTTGTGTCTATGGAATATATTAACAATATTTTCTATCAGTACATAGACCAATTTATGGTTTTCATCTTTGACAATATACTAATTTTATTATATTTAGAGGACTATAAAGTAGAGTATCCAAGAATGGTTCTAGACCTCTTTGGGATAACCGACATTATGTTTGTATTTCAAAATGAATCTTCTAATTTTTTTGAATTAATTTCTAGGGAAATTTATTTATGGGCATAGTTAAGCCATTGAAACTGTAAATATTTATATAGTGATTGCAGGGGAGGCACCCATGAGTGTGTAAAATGTGTTGATTCTTCATGTCATTCCACTTTAATATATATGGATTGTGGTGGAATTATGCAAGATTATATACCCTATGACAACCTTTATGTAGAAATGGCAGTTGATTACATGGACCGAGAAGTGTTAGAGATCCATCAAGTTGTTGTGAATAAAGTTGAATACTACTATTATATAGAGAATACCAATGGATGTAATGTATTTCCTATAGTTTTGAAAATCCTATAGAGATTGAATCAGGTGTGTGATGATAAATAGGTAGGTATTGATCAACGATGGGTTGAGGTAGTTAATACCTCATTAGAAGAACTATGGGACTCGTGACATGGAATTGGAATTAGTAGCCTTCTCCCTAAATATGTGGAGGCACTATCTTCATGGAGAGAACATAATTATTTACTCAAACCATGTGCATCATAGATATATCTTTAGAAAGAGAGAAATTAACTCAAGACAGTGGTGCTAGTTGATGTTCCGAAGGGACTATAAAAAATTAGTCTATTCATATATGAAGGGAATGGTTGTGGTAGATTCACTTATCGGGAAATACTATAGTAATTCAGTGGAGGAAGCATATGTGTTGTTGGATTCCATGAATATGAACCTATAAGAGGAGAGGGGATAATCATATCTTCATTCGAGGGTGTTGAATCATCAATTTCTCGATAATTTGAAGGAGTCTCAATTAGAAAAAATAATATATGAGGGTTTTCAAGGTAATATAAATTATGAATATTCACTAGATTGGTTTTATGAATAAGGGGACCATGTCATACTTTTTCATGGATGGATGGTGGTTTCGATCAAATTGTGAAAGATGTTGTTGAAAGAGTTTCTTACATACCTTTTTTGTGCATTTTTTTGTGGAAAAAACGTTCAAGGTCCTTTAGTAGAAATTTTGGTTGGCTGGCGTGAGGTAGAGTGTAATATTTTCTTCCTTTATGTGTCTCAAATTAAAATAGGTTATGTCTGATTACTTGGTTCCAGTCGGTTAGAGATAGACTTTTGGGATCCTAGAGTGGAATTGGGATCAAATACACATGTACATTATGATAGGTCTTCCACAACAACATATGGCTAAAATTGTATCTACTTGATTACTTATTTACACACAATGTCATAACACTTCCATTCTATCAAGGAGAAGAGTTATATGGAGAGTTTTGGGTAGTTTTATGTGTGAAAAATCAGCTATATCTTTGGGGTATCCTCAAAAATTGTATTTTACCATGATATGTTTTTACATCATTGTTTAGGAGAGTCTGGTAAGAGGAATTCAAGACATAGTTGGGGATGCGCACAGAATTTCACACCCATTTGGATGGCTAGTTAGAGCACAATATCTGAATATTGGAGGATATTCTAAGGGGTCAATCTTTAGTTAAACTAGAGCTAGTAATATCACAATCGATTAATATAGTTATATTTTATTTTCATATATCAATTTATGATTAGCATTATACCTTTTGACCCCATGTATGAGAGACCCTAAAGGTCACCATTGTGAGGGATGTTGATGGGAAATAAATATATTTTTAGGATAGGGATAGTGAATAAATGATGATTAATGTTCAGATAATCCACAAGAATATGAGTAAAACATAGATCCAAAAGCAATTTTACACATATCGATGTTACACACCCTTATATTTTGATTAAGGATGCTATGTTTAACTTGGAGTCTTTTCACAATAAGGATTATGGAGGTTTTTAAAGAGAGGAAAGCTATCCCATAGGTTTTTCAGGACATTCAAGATCTTACAAAGGGTAGGCATGGTTTCATACCTTTATGCATTATACACCAATATGAGAAGATGCGTTAAATATTCAATGCTTCATAGCTATGGAGATACTTGAATGATCCTATCTATGTAATTTACTTGGGATTTATAGACATCAATGTTGGAGCCACCTTCACAAATAACCCAATGCTAATTGGGATCGAAAAGGGGGATCTTATGAGGATATAACGTTCCCTTTGGTTGTGTGTTATGGGTGTAAGGGAGCCTGTTAGAGAGAACAAGGGAACACCAGATACATATGAGATATCAATATCCCCACATTTAAATCTAGCTTATAGCTTTCATGGATGAAAATACTGATGGTGAGGAATAATTAATGTCCCAATTTTTTCCTTATATGACATTTTAATATTTTAAGATGTATTTTTTAATACATTTTCTAAGAGTTTGGGATATTCTACGACATAACTAGCCTGGATTTTATATTATAAAATTATCAAAAATATTAATTTCACATGTGTGTATTTATTCAGAAATTGTTAAATATCACATCAGTGATGCCTCAGATCAAAAATCTTATACCACAATTTAATTTGGATTTTTTGTGTTTCCCTTTTGTGAGACAAATTTTTATTCCCTACTAGAATGTAAGTTGATACAACCATTGGTGGGTGCGTTATGTGAAATAACTATTTTAATTTATTTATTAATTTAATACATCTAACCTAACCCATTATATTTTAATATTTAATTAGAATGAATTTACATGGATTATCCTAAAAACCCTTTCATGATCTGATAGGATGATGAGAGAGTTATACATTGTCATACCAACGTCAAATAATAAATGACGATCAGATCATGGTGGATCGAGGTGTAGAAAATGCAGTGAGACATCTGAATTATTTTTGAATGTATTATTCCTCAATGATTGATCATTTTTTACATATATCACAACAATTTTAGTTTCTACCATATAATAAATGTTTCAGCATATATTCTTAATCATAATTTTAAAAATATGTTTATATACCATTCACAAGATCCTTCTAAGATTGTTCAATTGTTTAACAAAATTATATTTTCTAATCTATGACATATCTTCTATAAATAAATGTTTTATAACAATTAGACAAGAATTATTGTCCAATGAAATAATTACATTTTTTGTTAATTTACCCTATTTTTTCACCATGTTCATCACTGCTATCTAATAGGGACATGGATTATATTATCAGGGGTGGGTTTCAGAGTAATAGATCAATCAAATTCATTATGATAGAAAAAATAACAATTGGACCAATGGTTTGTAGACTAATCGAGGAAATCCTAGGATATGGGAGATAGTTTCTGGATTTGGGATCCAAAGGGGTGATGGGGTAATGCTCAAAGAAACATGATGTGGGATACATGTCAATATAGACATCTAGGGGATTAGTGAATTCCAATTTTCTTCCATATGAAGTTACAAATTAATTTTCTATGGTTGTTTTCTTCAATTTTAGTAGTTCAGTAGGTGTGATTCCTGGTGGGGAGTCCGAATCAAGATAACACCTGATAAATATGTTCTATATATAGAAAAATTGATTAAATTGTCAGAAATGTGCAGAGAACATGCAATGTAGACCTCTATGGTTAAGATTCTGGGGATTTGGGTGTAGCAAAGGATCCCACACCATGTGGTAAGGCCCAAACACAATTTTCTCTCCCAGAGTGGTCATGTAGTGTTCTATTAAGCACACACTAGAGACCCCATAAGGGAGGAAAAACTATGTACATTGGGAGTATGCATTATCCACTCGAGGTGAATGACCAAATCCTAGTACCCAAGAATGGCCAGGTACAAGGATGGGAACATAAGTATAGCTAGACACACACAGGTAGGCCCCGGGTGACTGAGAAAAACTATGTTTACCCCTTATGTGCTATGAAATATGACATGATCATTGATTAATATCCAATGTAGAATACAATCAGGTACTAGATAGGGACCCCACACCATTTGGACCCTCACACCGTGCACCCCAATAATCAACTTCCACCTTTCATATCTCTATCTAAGGGACTCGGATTTTGGACCAAAGTATACTATCCCAAGAATATTGTTTCATATAGTGAAATATTGGAATTTTAAATAAATTTAAGGATATGATGTCAAATTTTATAAATAGGATTCTCTTTTAGGTGACTCTTGGACAAGGTGGTAATCCGGCAAGGTTATAAGTGAGAGAAGATTTCTATAGAAACCCACATATAAGACATGGTTTTTGGTACCCCATAATCAATGAACCATCTCTGTGTAACCCCCGGAGGTACACAGTCATCGGTCTTCTACCCTTTTAGTGGAACCCCCCCCCTGAAATACTAGTGTTTTTATCTTCAACCCTCAGAGTGGTTATCCTAATGTACTAGGGAAGAGGTATGCTTTCCATAGAGTGGCACCACCTTAACGCAAAACTGCGAGAGAAATATATCGATACACAATGATTAGAGACCCACCCCATCATACTATGGTGTTAGTCCTCCATGATTTGAGTTGCATCCCCTAACACATTATGATGGGGGACCTCTACCTTTATACTAAGTGGAATCCCTATAACACAACAAGGACAAGGTCCTCTATGTATATACTTAGTGGAATCAGAATAATTCACAATGATGTGGGACCTTTGTATATCTAATGGTTGGAATCCAAATATCATACTAGGTCACATGCCCTATTTCTATTGGAGAATCCACCCCCTTAGGCTATTAATCAGGGGAGAGCTAGGGGTCATTATCATGTCCTTCTCTGGAGGTTGTGCAAGATGTTGGGAATTGTTGATAGACCTTTTGATCAAAAGGAAGATTCAACTTCATGGGATATGTTTTGAGATAGAAATCCTTTTTTTCTATAATCTTGGTTTTTAGAATATATATATATATTGGGAGATTGTTTCCCACATTCTTTTTGTTGAGTTGAATACTTATATTGTATCTTTCTATTTCTCCATTTTTTGAGGAGTCATTCTCATTATGTAGATACACATCCCTTCATTGGATATTCCCACTCATGTCATGTCTTATGAAAACACTGGAAATTTTGTGGTGAAATTTGTTGAGTGTAGTAATACATGGGTATATAGGCCAGGTACGGTGGTTGGATTGGAGATCATGATCATCGATCTCTTAGTAATCCGTTATTTCTATTATTTTCTAGGGTTAAACATAAATTATTATTTGATTTTCATTTTTATACTTTACACCTTTGTTTTATTATTTTATAATATAATGTATTCCCAAGATGATATTGAATGCATGGGTTCGAACTAGATTTTACAACCATTTTTATTATTCATGTACAATGACTCATGGTGATTTTTGGGTATGTACATACATGTTCACTTGGAAAATGACACCCATTTATATTATTACCTCTCAACACTTTTCACCTTCCCCAAGACTATAGGAGGTTGTCTTGGGGTTGTGGTGGATCATTCTTATATTAACTAAGAAGAGCCTAGTGGGTCATGTCATTATATAACTTCCACCAATAAATCTTCTTGTTTTTGTTTAATCATATATTTTCAATGGAATATTAAAATCAATTTATATATCCAGATTCAAGGGGTTTGATATTCGGACTATTCTTTAGTATGAAGATGATATAACTATTACATCTATAAAATACTGATGTGATTCCGTAGATATTTCAAATGATTTTCTTTTTAAATCAATGAGTGTATTGTATTGTTATTTGGTGGAAAAAAATGTAACATAATATATGAAATTTCAACAAATTTTTGAAATTGGGTATACTCTTCATAAATCTCATAAGGGAATATATAATGTTAATGAATTGAATTTAAATAAATTTAATATTAAATATATAAAAATAGAGATGAATCTTAATGAACCCATATAGGATAAGTATCTTATGATTAATGATTTTTTGAAAATGATGAATTCCCTAGGATATAAAACTGTTGAAATAGATCAATTAAAAGGACTTCTAAGATGATAAATATACCAATGTAGTGGGAAATTAGTTTTAGTCAAAGAATCATGTGATATATGTATGATACCAATGAATGAACTCGTGGGAAAACTCATGATATATGAGGAATAATTAAAATTCAAAAAATAGGATGATGAACCAAAGAGGATGTATATAGCCTTGAAGACTAATAAATAAAATGTAAGAGTATATCAAAGATAATATTTCAAATGTTGTTGAGTCACACTCATTAAATGATGATGAAATTTATTAGGTATCTAGATGTTTCAAAACAATTAAAAGAAATTATGATCCGAAAGAGATCAAATTATACTGGCAAGTAAGATAATAGATGAATTTGGAGAAAAAAATGGAAAAAAGGATAATCCCAATAATGAAATTACCATAATTGAGTGTACAAGTAAAGGATTCCTAATTTTATACTCTCCAAAGATACAATATAATAAAATATGTGGAGTCAAATGTTATAGAAATAAAGAGTCTATAAAAAAACAACTACAGTGCCTCAGAAATACACATAAATGATTTAGACACTAGAAAAGATAATTAAATGATAAAATATGATTCTGACACCAAAAAAATAGGAATCAAGTATTTTTTCTAAATAATCTAAATAAATTTACAATTTTTTCAAAAATTATAGATAATGAATATAATATTTCCTATAATGATTTACCATATCTCTATCATTAAAAATGGATTATTACATAGAAATAAAAAATAATTCTCAACTAATATAAGAAAAAATTATAATTTAAATTGATCATTTATCTAATCAATATGGATATAAAGAGATTAAATAAGTTTATAGAAAAACTCACTAGATTTCATGGATATAAAACTACATTTAAATACACTATAATAATTTGTTATCAACGAGGATAAAGAAGGATTTATAAAATTAAATTTTTTTCATGTTTAGTTTTATAATGTATATAATGTAATCATAAACCAATGGACCAAAAACTGTTTTTATTGATGAATTTTAATGGATTGATTATTATATACCCGTTAAAATGTTTTCAATTCATAAATATTTATTACTAACATTTCTATCCCTAGGAAAATATGAGAACCCAAATCATTCCATATTTTCACTATATTATAGGAAAACGTCATTAAGAGTTCCAATAAGAACTTATGGTATCTGGACAGTGGATGTTCTAGAAACATGGATGAGAACTACTGAATCCTCAATAACTACAGTAATGTTGATGGTCCCGTGACATTTTTATTAAAAATTACAACAGTAAAATAATTGGATGTAGGCAAATTAATATCTATAGTGATATTTTAATTTCTAATGTATTGTTTAAATATCGATTACAATACATTATTCTTATAATTTGATATGTGTGTGATGATGTTGATCATGTTATCTTTTATGTAATACCATCAAATTATTTGATTCCAAACAAGCTATAATTTTCACTTAATTATGAAATTATAGTGTATATTTTTTGGATTTGAATTCTTTATTTCAAAAAAATATTTCTTTTTTAGAGATATTCATAAAGAATCAATGATTTGGAGTATTATAATAGGAAGTAAAAAATATAAAATTACATAGGAAGATACATAGAAAATGATTAGTTAAGGATCTTTTTAAACTACTATTATCAATAGAAAACGTTTTTAACTTATGTAAAAAAGGGATGAAACCAATTATCTCTTTGATACAAATGAATGAATTACCTATTAAGCAAGTTCACGTGAACATTTTTTGTAATGTATTTTTTTACTAAAATTGGAAGCATTATACTTATATTATTGTCCATGAATTTTATAGATACACCTACATATTCTTTTCATCTCAAAATGTGAATCTAGTAATTATTTTTAAAATTTTAATAAATATAAAGATAACCTTATTGGTAATATAATGAAAAAAATAAAATTTATCACAGATGTAAGTTTGAAAAAAAATAGTTTAAATTTTTATTCTCAAAACTAGGATATAGTGGCATCATTTCTACTCCTATGGTCCAATTGTAGAATAGTGTAGTAGAAAGGATAAATTGATGACTTCAAGAAAGTTCTCAGACCATGTTCAATGAGTATGACCTTACTATTTACTTTTTAGAATAATGTAAAATTTATAATGTAATATATTTGAAATAATATTAATTACAACACATTTAATGAAAATCATACATGATACATAGATTAAAGGAATACAAAAGTTATTTACGTTATAATTTTTTGTTGTAATGTTTTTGTACTCCAAAAAAATATAACATAGATACATTTTCATCCTAAATTGATGAAATAATATTTATTCTATTTTCAACATCTATTATGTCCTAATAGGTATTCAATAAAAGTACAGAGATTTTGGTAGTGTTTGTAAATGTTAAATGCAATGAATAATATACACATAAACATAAAAATAAATTATAAAATATTGAGGATGGACTTTTTAAAATAGTTTTTATTAGTAGTATAGTTATAAATCTCCCAGACACCCTATAGAAAAATCTCTCATTCAAGTGGAACAAAATTATTTTCTACTGATAGAATAAAATAAAGTGTCAAATAATTTTAATTCTGGAGCTATTAAGACTCATAAATTTTATCCATTATATGATATCACAGGAGATCAAGATAAAGGAACACTATATAGAAATTATTCTAGACATCTGTATGAAGAGAATTCATATTTTCATAGCACGAGGTTAAGGACAACATATAGTTAATTGAAAATTAACTCTTGGTAATAGAAATGAAATAACTTCTGATTCATTTTGAAAGTAGTAATGTTTTCTAACAAGTTGAATGTTATATTGAATAACCAATCATTGGAATGAAATAGTCATTTAGGAGTAATGTAGATGAGATATTAACAATAATTTGAATGAAATAAATATTTTTCACATAAATATATATTCATTAATAAAAAATTGATATTAATGAATCCTTTTAATCGATGGCTAGACATGATTCATTCAAAATGATTTTTTGCATTGAAGGACATTTGGATTTCAAATTATATCAAATTGATGACTAGATTGATTTCATAAATAGAAATATATATGAGTATTTATTTTTTTGAACATCCCCTAGACTTCAAAACCCTCATTTTCGAAATCAATTTTTTTAATTAAAAAAACATTTATATAGTTTCAAAAAAATATCTTAATGATATTTATGATAGGATTAACTAATATTTTATTTCCAAATGTTTTACTAAAGGAATGGATTATGATATATTATTTATTATAAGAATTTAAAAATATGTTTTATTGGTAAAAATATTTATTTTTTATAATATATCTGTATATTTGTGAAAACATTTATGTACTGAGATTTTAAAGAAAATTAAAAATGAATTATAAATGATTTTATTGGGATTGTTAAAAATATCTTTTAGATTTCAAATTTCACAGAATATGGAAGGAATTATTTAAATGTATATGAAGGATAGTAAATAAATTTTTAAACATTTTGGTATGGATATTATAAATTGTATTGATACTCCCATCAGTATAAGATGTAAATGGGCTGTTGATAAAAATACAAAACAAGTTCATCAAACCACTCACAAAGGTATGATTGGAAGTGTACATTATAAAACTACTAGAAATATGGGTATAATTTTTACATTATATATATATATATTTGTGATATTTTTAATTAATCTCAAAATAGTCACATTTTAATGATGTCAACATTATGATTAAGTACCAAAAATGTAAAACCAATTTAGTGGTTTTTTACTCTCGATGACACACATTTGATTTAGTGAGTTATTCATAATATTATTTATCATGGTTGCATGTTAGGTAGAAAAATAACATTCAGAAGAAGACACGTTTTTGGAATGTCTATAGTCTCTTCGTGTATTAAACATATGAATATTTTTTCACTGTCTAATAGTGATGATGAGTACATAGACATAGGTTATATTTGAATATATATTCTATTTATGAAACATATATTTAAATTTTTTGACTATCAATTAAAACATGTACATATGAATTATGAGAATACTAGTGCGATAAATATTTCTAATAATCCGGTGTATCATTTTATGATAATGAATATTGATAAAAAACATCAATTTTATAGAGAACATTTTAAAAATTGTCATATTTTTTTAATTCGCTTAAACTAAATGCCATATTTGTGATATAATTTCCAATCCATAGAATTTTATTTGTATGAGATATTTTGTGCATAAAATAGAAGGATATATTTTTATTAGTACATTATTCTTAAATTTTAATTTCATTATATTAGATAAAAAATACTTGAATAGTATTACAACTTAGATATTCTATATGATATATTACCATTATACATGATACCATTAGAAGATCAATCATTAACTGGACTACTATTGGTGATCTACCATTAGAGGATCTACCCTTGGGTGATCAAACATTGTGTGGTAAGTCATTAGGTTATCATTCATTGTTTAATATAATATGTTATAATAACCAAGGCTAGTCCACCATAGTTGGTCTACTGTAGATGATTTACCATGTGAATCTATTACTATTCTAGCGTTTCAGGATATCATTAACACAATATTTGATATTCCACATGCTATTGTTTCTGTTTTTCTAAAAATATATATATTATTATATTTTTTATTATATTTATTAATTTTTTAATACAATAATGATAAATCTACTTATATATGAGTCTGGAGTTAAATCTTCTCATTTGCACCTCTTTTGAAACCCCATCTATTTCTCTCTCTGATCATGATATTCCTTATTTGACGTACAACCATATAGCTAACACAAATATGGTTTGATTAAATCTTCATTACATATCTCATGATGAGTGATTTCCGTAAATAAAATCCATAGGATAATCGAGATGACTTACCGAACCAATTAATCACAAGCCTATATCTCACCTAGTTTTTTTCGAGAAGGAAGTTAAATTTTCTTGGAAATTTTCATGCAGGTCAGTCGTTAGAATTGTGATTTGAAACTATGAATGATATGAATATTTCCTTAGTAATGAAAGGAAATTCTTCCAGAAGTTGATTCATGTTTCTACTTAATTTTTGAGTATGATTTTATAGGGTAAAAGGATGTTATAAGAACACTGATGTATGGAAATGAACCTATTTTTTATTTGATATAGTGGTCATAATGTTTAATAATTCCTAAAAAGGTGTACATGTGGATAATCAAGGACCATTTACAATCAATCGTTATCACTTCAAAATGTAATATTATCTTCTTAAGATCATTAAAAATGAAATATTTTTTAGAAGTTATGTTTTTAATTGGATGAAGAATGTCACTTTTTATTCAAGTTCATTCATTATATATTGTCTACCATAAAGTGGGACTTGAACATTATGTGGTATCATGACAGTTTTATGTTGTTTCTTTTTAAAAGATGAGACAAAATTAATATTTATAGATATTTGAAGATGTAAATGATGGAACTATGATATCCCACCTCATTATCAAATTATTTTTCCTATCATATGATAGTATCTGATCTTTTAGAGGAAATGATTCATGTTAATAAATGATGGGAAATCATATAAACAGTTATTGGTTTCCTTGTCATTTAATTTATCTATGGGAGAATAAATGTAAAATATTATACTGAGTTTAAAATATTGGTAGTATATAATAATATGAAGTATGAAAATTTAAACCTATTGGATTACTCTTCAAGACCAAGAATGTTGGTAAGTTAGGGTTGGATTTATATGAGGTTATAGAGTATTATATATATATATATATAGAAATGTTTTTGTTGAAGATTTTGTAGATATTGAATAAGAATAGGTTTTAAAATGAAACTAGAGCTTATGTTCTTCATTTAGTGGAATACATGTGTGATTTAGAAATTATTAAGAGTCCCAATTTCTGATATAGATCTTTTTCCCTCATAATTTCCTTCCTAATAGTGAAATATGCAGAGAGGATTAAGTTGTAAATGATGGGACTGAGATTCCTAGTAGTTATAAGTTTAATATATCGAATTTGAAGACTCTAGATACTATTTCTGAGTGTTCTGATAAATATGGTCATGATGAAAATATTAAATATGGATATTAGGAGTTAAAATCCTCTCAAAAAATTATCAATCTACTTATTCTAATAATTAATACGAGAAAGGATCTAAATATTATTTAGTTATAGGAGTGGATAGTGAATAAACTCAAGGGGCTATGTCCCCAAAATCAGCTATTTTAGGACTATCTTATTATGATTTTGATGTTATATATGATTATGATAATGATTATGGAAGTCCACCAAATCATGATGGAAAAACCATCTTAGTTTAAATAAAATAACTTTTGTGATCATTTTATTTAAAAAAATGATCAATTTGAATTGTTGGACACAATTTATTTTTAGGTTCCTATTATGGAACATGGAGATGAGGATGTTTCCATTCCATGATATGATATTTTCTCACCACCTACCCATTTATCTCTTCCACATTCCATCTATCAGATTCAATCTGATCTTTCTTTATTTACAATATAAATTTTCCCTGATCTCAGTCTGATCTTTATGTCCTCATATTATCAACCTAAAAAGCTAACTGAGATTTATATATGGACAATAATTTCTTTAGTATGTTCTCATATCTAAACCAAAATACTTTTACAAATGGGAAATATATAAATATGGAATATGAGGTTGGTGGGAAAATAGATTATATTCAATACTATATCGAGTATATTAGTGATGGTATCATAAAGAAATATTTATCACCTCAATAGTGGCTGGAGTCATTATTTATCATGGAGATTCATCATCTGGACAACCAAATCCCTTTTCAACTATTTTAGTTGATGTTGAATTGATCATATCTATAGTGGGACAAGATATGTAAGATATAATGGGTTATTTCACCAATACTCATTATCATGAGATTTGATAAATAAAATCTGATGGTGGTCACATCTATATGAATTATAGAGAATACTTGAACAAATTTGAATGTTATTAGGAAATAATCAATATAGTTACCATGTACTATCTATTTTGGATCTATTCCAACAATGAGGAAAATTATAAATTTGATATCATAGAGGAGAATAATTGAAAACATCTTGTTAACAAGGACTCCATGTAGCAAGTGACCATGATTATTACATTGGTACCACTTCTCATGTATTTTATTGAAGATAATTGTTTTAGTTATATAGAGTATGGTTATTGGTTATATATATATTTGATGAGTTGTTGGAACTATTTCTCTATACAACTAGTAATAATGTCATTACAACTCAAACAAATTACTAGGACTACATTCCTCTATTAACCCTTTTTTATACCCCTATATACCGCCTCTATTACAGTTAGTCCTTTTGGAATTAAAATTGTTGAGGTTGTGGGAAATATCAGACCTATTCTGCTCATGACTTATATTCCATGCCTCCTTATTTGTTTCCATTGTTGTTGGGAATGGAAATATGATATTACACCCAACCCATACAAGAGAGAAAAGTGATTCTTATGTTTCAAATAAATCATTGATATGGATTTAATCTTCTATCATTTTCTTATGTTTTATATTACATTTCAGTACCTAATGATAATCATTTACCATCAATATTATATGTACGTTTTTATCTTCTTCTTACTTTTTCTATAATGAATATATGGAATTTTACATGAACATGTATAAGTAAATTACTACATATAGTATTTGACTATTAGTCAAGTCTTATTAAATATATTCATCAGTTAAATAATATTTAATGTAATTGTTATTAATTTTTATGAGTTCAATGACTTTGATAATAAAAAAGTGGGATATTTTTGGCTTCATCAAAGTACATCCTTGTTTTAAGGAAATCAAATCTTGTTTGTTGCATTAATAATTAGATGAATTTTTTCTAATAGTCGACAATATTCCTCTTTAAAAGAAGAAAAATTCTAATTTCTTGATCAAATATCTCCATCTATCATTATATGAAATTATCTATAATTATTTGAAATGAGTATTTGTTATTTTTAGTGATCTATCACATACAACATTAATTTGTTCATAAATATAACTCTATTTACCTTTGTTTCCATCACTAATGAGAATAAACAGCCAACTGATGTTATCAATAAATCAAGAAACCACTGGGTGATTCAACTGTAATGATACCACAAGGACTTATTACTACCATTAGGTGCATCTACTATCAGTGCTAATATTCAACTAAAAGAAACTTTCATCATATAATGAAACTATCAGGTGAAGCTATACCATTTTCACATTTTAATTGGTATATTTACCAAGATACAATCATTTCTATATTCAGGAATTTCTACTATAGAGCATTGAATCCATCATATGATAGATCCATAACTTTGGATTCCAACAACCTGGTCTCTTACCATAGCTTTTTTGAAAAAATTTAAAAATTAATTTCTCTAATGGATATTTTGAACGTTAATTTCTAAATCGATTAATGAATATTTATAAATTATTATTCTCAAAAGAATCCACTTTGGCCTTTAATAAAAATTCATTTTCATATTTGTTTCACTAATGTGATAATCTTGATTATTATATTGTTATCATACGATGAAAACATGGACCATCTGGAATGCTAAAAATTTAGAGGAACACCTTGGAAATGCGTTTTTACATCATATATATGTAGTTAATATTAATAATGGACAATAAATACTTAGAGACATATATGTGTAAGAAAACATATTCAAAATAGAATAAATTATTAGAACCACTATGACAGTCTGTTGCTTTGAAAAAATTTTCAAATATCAATTATAGCATTTAAATGGAAATTTCATAGTATTTTTGATAAAAAATGTTATTTTTTATTTATCTACACAATAAATTCATATCTCTCATTTCCTTTTATTTCTATTTAAGAATAATTTGTATCTACGTTTTTTAATTTTTTACCTATAAAACTCATTCACCTATACTAAGCGGGAGAGTGATAAACACTCTCTTAAAATATTTTCATTTTTATTACTTCATAGACTATGTATGTGGTCATGTTTAGCCAATATTTTATTTTATCTTATTAATTTCAATGGAATATTCTCTTATATAGTTTGAAATTCTTAGAATAGTTTTTTTTAACATTTGATCCATGTTAAGTATCTGTAAGTTTTATAATAAACTACATGGAAGTTGGTGATTTCAATGTGGGGAGGATTAGTTCTTGAGTAGAGAAAAAACACCTTCTTTGTTATTTGTATTCTAGTTTTCTTGTATTGTTTTTACAATATTCCTAAACATAGTTGTATCTATTCTTAAAACCATACATTTATAGTGAACATTAATATGTGTGTTATATACAGTGTTTGATACTAGTAGACTAATTTAAAATTTTAATATATTTTCTATATTATTTTATGTATAATATAATACATATTACAATAATCTTAGCAACATATTGAATTATATAATTTTTCACATTTTGGTAACAATGAGTTTTTATAAAATTAAGGGATTTATGATTTCAATATTTGTAACATTTTTTTGGAAACTCAATTCCCCCCATCCTCTTTTGCTTTTCACTTTTATAAATAGTTATAATTCTGATTATGATTCTAAAAATAAAAAATATTCCATGGTAAATATTGAAATTGAAAGTCAATGAAAATATTTCCCCAAAGCAGTATATTTATATAATGTGATTATGGAAACTAAAAAATAAAACTTATTTCTATTATTAATTTAATTCTATAATTGAGTGAAAAATTATATAACACTAAATATGATCCTCATTGTATAGTTTATGATAATTTAATGTTTTCTCAATATTGGAATGAAAATTTGAAAAAGGAATTTGAATGTATTAAAAAAATATTTTATTAATTTATTGAATATTGTGAAATATATAATCAAATGATGACTTCAAATAAAATAATTAAAAAATATATATGGTTTTGGCTATTATATAATATTACCTCAAAGTTATCAAAATCAACTTGATAAAAGTAAAAAATGGTTCAACTTCTACTACAACATGTCTTCAATGTGCATGTAAGGTAACAATACTAATTATTGTTTTCTTGTATTAAAATAGAAATTGGGATATAAAAAGTCTCATATTTCAAAATACCTATTATTTAGAGTACCAAAAATTATTAGTTTTAATTTTGGCCTATTAACAAATATATTTTTCAGTAATCTGATAAGACAAAAATGTGAATTGGGTACTGAAAATTTCAAGCCATTGATTTTTGTATAAAAATTGAATTATATGAATCAAGAAAAACATAGGGTACATGATTACTGTATGATATAATCATATGGATGAACACTATTCATATTTTATATCATAAAAAAAAGTTATTAGGGAATTTATAGATTTAGAGACATTTCTAAAGGTAATGTAATATGTTTTAGAAAATGTTTCATTATTAGTTATACATTAATTTATAATGATATATATGTTCAGTGATTAAAAACAAATTAATTATTATATCACAATTATTTGATGATGGGATGTATTTTAAATTTTAAAATACAAATTGTTTAGTTTTTAAGGATGATTCTTTATTTTTTATTCTAATCAGAGAAAAATAATTATATTTATGTTCTTTATGAACTAATAGTTCTCAATGTACAGTGTTTTAATGCCATGTAGAGTTATATAATTATTTATAATTGATGATTAGGACATTTTAATTTAATAACATTACATTATATATCTAAAAATGATAATGATATATAGTTACCTACTATGAAGAAAGGAAAAGATTATGATTGTGATTCTTACATGAAAGAGAAACAATGAAAAGTTCTTTATAGATTTATCAGTAAGTTATTTACTTGTAAACCATTATAGTTAGTACATGTTGATCTATTTAATCCTAATAAAATTTATAAACCTAGTGTAAGTAAATATTATTTAATTATTCATGATTATTGTAGTACATTTACACAGGTTAACAATATGTAACATAAAACTGATACATTATTCAATTTATTAGTTCTTTAATTTAGTTCAAAACATAAATTTTATAAGGATTATATCTATTAATAGTGATAAATATGGTGATTTTATACATTTATAATTAAAAAATGGAGATTTTTTATTTTTTTTCTTACTCTTAGAACACCACATAAAAATATTGTTGTTGAAAGAAAAAGAGAAATATTACTGAAATTTACAGAACTGTGTTATGTGTATATAAATTTACTAGAAATTTTATTTATGTAGAGTTTTCTATTTCTTTTTATATTTAATATATAATACTTTTTATGCAATTATTATAGAATAATTATTATGAAATGTTTAATGAAAGATATTTTAATGTTTTTAATTTTGGATAATTTAGATGTAACATTTTTATTTTGAATTCAAAGGAAAAATTAAATAAATTTGATTATAAAAGTGACAAAGAAATTTTACATGGATGTTATAATAATATTAAATATTAAAAAATTTATAATAAATGAATTATGTTTATAAAATAATATATTCATGTAATTGTTTACGAATATAATGTAAAATTAAATACTCATTTTGATTTGTTTTGCCGAGTTTTGAGATTTTAACATTGGTGAAGAGGAACCTCAAGATAATGATGAATAGATTGATGGAGATATTACTCTTTATCAACATGATCCATTCTTAGGGATGATCCATAATAATCATCCTTTAAATATTATTATAAATGTTGGTTCTAGTATGAAAACCAGATGCTCTATATTAAACATATTTGTTAACTCTACTTTTATTTCGGGACTTGTTCCTACTAATTTTGTAAGTGTATTAAATGGTATAAATTTGATTAATGTTATTTACATGGATGATGATCTGTTTTTAGATGTTATGAATAGTATTTATTTGAATTTCATTATAAGAAGTAGTGAATTAGATGTATTAAACTTTTTAGAACAAATATAGATGAATTTAGAAAGCTAATAAAAATATCCCGATTTTTTCCATTAGATACTCCCATGTAGATGGTATATACATGGAATATTATTTCTCACTTTTTTTAATAAATAATCTTTAATAACCTAGAGTATAAAAATAATATTTTTTTTGTGAAACATGTGGGTATTATATTATACACATACAACACATAGATAAACAAAAAACACATTTCATCATTAAATAAAATCATTACAACCATAAAAAAATAATAAATTTAAATGTCAAATATTACACTGGGAAAAATAAAAAATAAAAAAACTAAAAAGAGAAAATACAGATCTATCCAATCAACTAAAATAATCCCTCCAATGAATGAAACTATAGATAAGATAAAAAATTACAAAACTAATCAATGTTATTTAAAATTTAAATATATAAACATGATATGAATTGATTTGAATAATGAATGTATTTTTTTATTTATTAACATTAAGTTATTTTAAAATTTGAAAATAACCTGATCATTTGGAATTGTAACATGGCTATTGGGAAGAGTAAACCAACCATTGGAAATAGTAACATTACCGTTGGAGTAGTAATTGACCCATAAAAAATTAATTTTGATATAAATAATACGAGTTATGATTAATTTAACAAAATAAAATTTCATAATTATTAAATAAAAAATATCATGATTGTCACGAACCAACCTGAGTCGAACCTAAAATGGCCACCTGAGCTAGTCCGTGACATGTCCGTAGGGGCGTTCCCAATCACCACATGATGGAAACTAGTACAGAGAAGAAAAATATAACTATTAGGAATGATTTAAACAATGCACAATATATAAATAGATAAATAAAAACCAACAATATAAATAAAACTAGATGCATAAATAAAATAAGATGTACATACGTCCATGTTACATTCTAGGTCACAATCCAAGTAAGAACCATGTTCGCTCTGAGAGTGATCTAGCACTAATATAACATGAAACTGAAAATATAACATAAGGATTAGCACCAAAATATTTAGTAGGAAAACACATAAAAATACATACCTTTCCTTCCATGAAACAACACTTTAATGATAGTTTCAAATACAGATAAAAAAATATGGGATTCCATATTTTAATAAAATAAAAATTCATTCCCATTTCTAAACATCAACATAAATACAAAAAAAAATTTATAAGACTAACTTCAATTTGAAAAGGAAAACCAAAATTGGTGATACCAAAGGTATGCTAAAATAAAATAGTTAAATATGGAGACCTATTAATAAAATGGCACAATAGAATGTAAAAAATAAATATAAATGATCATGTAACCATGTGTGAATATAAACATCCATAGATGACCCCTGTACATACTCTGTTGGAAACCACCTTTCAGCGTGTGGTGACATTCCAAAGTCTATAACCAACTGGCTACCATAAAACTGCCAAATCAAATGGTAAAGCCATTCTGGCCTAACAACCAATCCAAGGGGTACTAATCTGTCAAAATATTGATGATCAACAACCATCACTCGATCATCTAAAAGATTCCCAAGAACCCATGGTGGTAGTAATACTATGTATGTAACAGGCCCTGACATGTGTGACTCAACTCACAAGTTATCACTGCACTTTCCTACCAAAAATACAGATTCATCCTATACATTCACCAATAAAGGGTTACCCTAGATAAGGGTGCCCCATATACTTATATATATATACATAAAAAAACATATAAAGTTCACATCGGGCCGTCACATCATTGGATTATTAAAACCACTTTATAAAACAGATTGAAATTTCCAACCAAGAATTTACGCTATTTAGAAACTGACATTCCTTTTTACAACACCAAACACCTGCTATAAGCTTAAAATTACTAACAGTCTCTAATTGTTTGCAAACCCAAAACATTTTTGAAACATCAACAAAACTACATAAAACACCATTTCAATGATTCTAATTCCAAATAGGATTATAAGGTCTCCAAATCCAAATACATTTATAAAACCCTTTCCAGTATATGAAAAATGGTGGAAACCACATGAAATATACTGAATGGTACGTTATACCAACTTTTACCAAAGAAAGTGTCAACTTAAAAATGGGACATGATTTAAATAATGCATTATAAATTACATGAAACATCACACACATGCCTTTTAAAGATTAATGTTCTATTTGAGAAACTAAGGTGCAAGACCATAATTTTTCAGGAGTGTCATCTTCACTTGAATTCACATCCATGTGTGCACCTAGTGCTCCCATGGATGTGTTGTAATGCAATGACACCCTCAAAATTCCACGAGAGACAAAAAAAATTATTTTAAAACCAACACTTCTTATAACCAAACCCATCAATATAACATAATCTCAAAAGGCATAAATGAATATTTTAAAGAAAAGTGTATCATTCCAAAAAGACATACAATACATGCCAAATAACACTATATTTTGAATTAAATCCCAAATAAAAATCTGACCATCTTAAACTATGAATTATAAGGGGAAATATCACAAAAATCAACTAATTTCATTATAAAAACCCAATTTACATTTAACCAGTCCAATTCAACACATGAAAACATAATAATAATTTAAGATTTACATCGAAAACATTTTTTAAAAATTTAAAATATCAAGAAAATTCTACAATAAATTTATTATGTTCATTACTAGGGTGATAACCATATGAAATTTTTTATTAAACATGACTGACCACTCAATCAATCACATTGGTCTTATGCGTGCTTAAACATAAACAAGAATCTCTTCAAGAGCTATTTTTTGACCAGTTATAAAAATCTATAAAATCCAAACAAGACCTATTATTCATACCATGAGGTAGTGATTCATGTAAAACTAATAATTTAAGTAACAAAATAACCAATTAATTGCTTTGAAATGGAATTGGATAAAAACCCCTACCTGAAACAAATAGCGGACACGAGAAACCCTCAATAGAAGGAGGAGAAAGACCATATGGACCAATAACACACGTAAAACAATGAGAAAAATGTTTTAATTACAATCCACATCATTAGGGAGTGGTTAAATTAAAGGAAACCACCTATAAAGAAGGGAGGACATACTTGGGGGTTGTCAGACAAGGTGGAATCACCAGAGAATGGTGTGGATGACCAATGTGGGAGTGGGAGGCAGTTGGGTGTTAGTTGCACTTTTGGCCGGAGCAAAGGGGTGAGGGAGGTTTCCTGGGGGTCAGGTGTATTGTTGGTCGTAGCAACAGGGCGAGGGAGGTTGGATATTATTTGGAAGGCTGGGAGTATAGATAGTGAGAAAGGGCATGCCATAACAAGAGAGAGAGAGAGAGAGAGAGGCTCCCATCAGATCTCACATTGAATGTTTTCTGGGCATGGCTGTCATGAACAAGTGCAGGGCATTCTGGCCACCTCCAAGAGAGAGAGATGGAGGGCGAGTTCTGAGGTTTTCCATCCAGGAGTATGGCTACACACACAGGAGGAGGGCACTTCACACCATGTAGAGATGGGGGTCATTGGGTGAGCCTCACACAAAAGTAGAGGACAGGGGTCAATGCCCTCTAGGGTTTTTACTTCTTCTTCATTTTTTATCATATAATAATCATATTACACTATTAATGAAAATAAAAATAATAAAAATAATTATAAAAATAAAAATAATAAAAATATTAATTAATTATTATTTTTATTATAAGAACAATATGTTGTTATTATTATCAATAGTAATTCTCCACTTTTTATTTCATTATATGTATATTATTATAATATTAGTTTTTTCAATTTTCTATTTCATTTTATTTTCAATTAAATCATATTACTTCTTTAAAAAACTGGGTCACTGCGCACTCGTCACATGGTTTTGTAAACCACACATAAGTTTCACACCTCAACCTAGACCACTTAGGAACCCAAAAAAGAACCTAGGTGGGCCCTAGGGTATTACTAATCATATGTTTCCCGTGCACTAGACTGAAACACACTAATGTAATTAAACATCAAAAAATTTAAGACAGAACTCAGCCCAAACTTTTATGCGAGTAACCAAAGCCAACAAATTTTAAAATAAAAAAATTTTTACAAATCGGGGTGTGAATATTCTCCCCACCATAGAAACATTCTTCCCATAGAAAGGAACCTAACCGAATAACATACAAAAATTCAATCCATGCCATATTGAAATAGAAAAAAACTACAACACTTGAGGATGGGAGAACACTATAGGTTTCTTCCCACCAAAAGAACTCAACTACAACATACATATAACACTAAAACATACAACCATGGGATGGGGGATAATTTCGAAACACCTAAACTATCTAAACTAACATATATAACATGAGTGAAACAACACCTCTACTGAAACATGGAACTCTTAACCCAGTCAAAAGACCCACAAAACTAGAGAAAACCCAACAATAAGAACACACCAAACTAGTGAACCTGAGTAGAACTACAAACATCAATTCTTCCCCAAGCACATACATCAATAAACAAACATAGCTAAACCAAGATCAAACCATAAAAGGTGTAAACACACTTAAAAAAATGAACGATTCAGAAAACTATAATTAGGGAAACCAAACTATTGGATTACAATAGAATAATTTCATCACATTACCCCATTGAAACGATTGATATAGAATAACATTAAAACATGAACAACAGATAAAGTAGGAAATTTTTTTTAAATGTTCCAATCCCCACATGGAACACAAAGCCCAAAATGAGACTTCACATATTCTGCAACTTTTGACTATGCTCCAGCTTCACCCCAATACTTGTGGTTGGGGTTTCGATGGCTGAATCATATCCTTCCTCGCAGCTAGATATTGGAATCCTCTAGTCACATTATCTTTTTCAAGAAATGATTCTGGAAGAACATCTCTAAATAACCCTGACACCCGCAATGATGAAACGTCTTCAGTGTGGTTCCACATGATGGCATTGTGTTCCCTAAACGTCCACACTGATGGAACACCATAGATTGGTCTGAGAAACTAGAAGCCAGATTCACTTTAGAAGACCCTTTATAAATAGGTCCCTATGGAACAACCTTCTCACCAGATGGGGAACCTTCAAAAGAAACTAATGACGGGAGAAGTATTCATCAAATCCTGCAACGCTACCTCCAGAGAAAAGGACACAAGTTCATTGAAATGGTCAACATATACATTCACTTTTTGTTTTCCTTGTTGAATACGCATGAGCTCTTCCCTTTTCGTTGTCTTCAACTTTTCCGGTTTGAACCATCAGATGAAGATGGATTTGAAGACATCCGACATCATCCAAAGATTCATTGATAATGGGGAGAAAAACTTTCATTCATCTCGAGATGGATATTTGGATATACCCAAAACGACATGTATTCTGACAACATCATGATTTCCAAACACCCTAAATATGCACTCGACCACTTCAAGACACTCTACTTCCTATAATGAACCACTATCGATGTATAAGATTGGTAATGTCTGAGAAGGACCAAATATTGGCCATGACATACTAGAAACAATGGGGACTTAACAGGTTGATATTTTATTAACAACATATAAAAAAAGAGTCATAACAAATATCAAACCAAATCAACATTAATAAAAGTATCTTCATCCAAAAAAACATGGTTAAAAAACAAACAAATATAAAACAAACAACCAACATCCATATCAAAAAAACATCTTCAGAAAACAAGGTCAAGCCTTTAATTTCAAATAAACAAACTTGGAATCCCAGGAACAACCACATATGTGCCAATCTGTTCCATTTCATCACCAATTTAAACTATTACTAAATTGTTAAGTTAAAACATTTTCCTTTCAAACCAATATTACCTATATCAAAACTATTTAAAAGAAATCATCATCATTTTTACAATTCATTTTCATTTTCAAAATTCATTTTCATTTTCAGAAACACACATACACTAACCAAAGCCAAGAGAAAATGCCACTTAAAAAAACTACAGGAGAGAGAAAAAAGTGTCTATGCCCAAATAGGTGACATGGTTGTGATCCACACCCCCAATAGGCCATGACACTAGGATGAATTTGAACTGGTTACTTGGATATCAGATGGGTAACTACTATATAAGAAATCACAATGTGGCATCGTCTCGGATTCATTGCCATCCCTCAATATAATATAAACCAGAATAAGTCAAGGACTCTATTACTATACTACCCTTGGAGACTAAAGGTTTAGAACGAGCGAGGTTTCATGTTACCCTCACATACCTACCTCCTAAATCCTATCAGTCCCAATCTCTGTCTAAAGGACACCCAAAAAAACAAGGTCCTCCTCTGATACCATTGTTTCGTGATCCAATAGTGTTCGACCCTGAACTGGTCACCTGAGTAGGTCTGCGACATGTCTTAAGGGGCATTCTCGATCCCCACAAGATGCCAACTAGTGTCGGGCATCAAAATTTAACCTTTTGGAATGATTTATCCCATAAAAAAAACAGTTATTCTTGAAAACATTTACTAAAAATTAATATAAAATTAGTAGCTGAAATGAAATTAGTTGCACATACCTACACACGACCTTCTAGGTCACCACCCAACTCAGAACTACGTTCTCTCATAGGGTGATCCAACACTAATGTATCCTGAAACTGAAAAGTTAACATAGGGGTGAGAATTAAAATTCTTATTAGGAAAACACCATAGAATCCATACCTTTCCATACACGAAATATTACATTAATGCTATTTTGATATAAAGACATAAAAATAAGTTTTCACAATTTTTATTAAAATAATAATAATTTCCCCATTTTATATTTTGACACAAAGAAAAGTTATTTTCTAGAACCAACTACAATTCAAAAACAAAAACAAAAACAAAAAAAAAGTTATACCAATACTGTGATAAAAAAAACTAGTAAACAATGTGAGATGGAATTAAACTAGTAAAATATAAAGAAAAAAAGAAATATAAAAGATCATGTAAACATGGAAAATCATAAATATCCCTAGAATACACTTGGACATATTCGGTTTGAGGCCACCTTCCAGTGTTTGGTGAATCTCCTAAGTCTATAACCAACTGGCCACCCTAAAACTGACCAAATTCAGTGGCAAAGCTTGCTTGGCCTGACAACCAATCCAAGGGCTACTAACGCATCTTATCAAGGTTGATGAGAAACCATCCCATGATCATCTAAATGACACTCAGGAACCCATTGTGGCAGTAATACTATATAATTAAGAGGCCCTCCAATGTGTGAATCAACTCACAGGTCATCACCGCACTTGCCTACCCCATACACGGACTCTTCCTATGCTTTCACCAAAAAAAGGTTACCCTAGATAGGGGATACCCATATACTTATATATATATATATATATATGCATACATTTCATACATACAGAGTTCCAACTGGTCCATCACAACATTTGATAAAAAATCCAGTTTAAAACCACTTTGAAATTCCCAAACAGACATTTACTCTATTTAGAAAAAGATTTTTGTTTTTATATCACCAAAAACCAATTTTTAGCATAAAAATAGAAATGTCCATAATATTTTCCAAAAAAAAACACATTTTTGAAATGTCACATAAAAACATTAAACACCATTTCCATGATTCCAATTCCAAACATGCCTATAAGTTCTCCAAATCAAAATACATTTAAAAATCCCTTTCTAGTCTATCAATAAAGTTGAAAACCTCATTAAATGTACACAATTGTCTTTTATTCCCAAATTTTCCATAGAATGTGTCTATTTCCAAATGGACCAATTTGTAAATAATGCATTTCGAATGACATGACACGTCACACACATGCCTTTTCAAGATTAATGTGCAATTTTTTAATCAAATGTTCAAGACAATAATAGTTACAATGTGTCATCTTCCCTTGAATATACATCCATGTGTGAACCTACGACTCCCATGGATGCGTTTTCATCAAATAAACCCCCCCCCCAAATTCCATGAGATACCCAAGACCATTTTTATTATCACACCAACACTTAGTTTCACCAGCCCATCAATATCACTAAATCTCAAAATTTTCAAATGGACATTATTAATGAAAAAGGAATATCTAAAAAATATACAATACATGACACAAAACAATATATTTCCCTAAAAACCCAAATCCAAATACAACAATCAAAACATAACATTTTGAAGGGGAAATATCACACTGATCTTTTAATTTCACTATCAAAACCCAATTTACATTTTACCAATAACATTCAACAACTGCGAACATAAGCATAATTTAATATTTTATAAAAAACCCAATCAGAGGAAAGCATCCAAACATTTATTAAAATAAAAGAAGAGTATAACAATAATGTATCACAAGACAGAAAAGAAAACTACAGATCAAAAAAACGAAACATATCAGCATTAACCAAACCATCAAAATAATTATTATGCCCAATAATGGTATCCTACTTTTTAGAATGTGGTTGTAAGACAGTTGAAATCCTCACCCACTCAACACGTTCATCCATTTAGATACCTGCCTACAAGTCCATTACAGAACCATCCCTCTTACCATCATTTCCCCTGGTGGGTTCAGCTAGTTTCTTCACAGTGGCCACCAAATATTCGGTACTGAGCACCCCAATATCATGCTTTAACCTATCAAAAACGTCATCCAACCTCGAGTATAATGGTTCCTCCACTACCTTCATGGGGACACCATGTACTACAATGCCGCTAATAGGACATGGACATGTTATCTTCCCAGTGATGAGGTCATGATTTCCATTCTTTGAATTCAAAGCTGCCGAGACCCATTCATCTAATGTCACCTGCAGAACCACCCTTCTACCTTTGCACACATCCTTCTGATGCCCGACATTGAATCACCAGGAGTAGTAATCTACCCAAGATTCAAATACCACAATCTATTTATATCTAAGATTCTCACTCACTACAAAGAAGAATGATTTAACCGGAGGTTTAGATAATTCTACATCAAAGAAAATTCTCAGTGAAACCAAATGGAAAATGGACCTAGTTCTACTGTCCAAGCATAGACAATGGCCAACCATATTTCCAACCATAATAATGATAGAAGTGTTCTTAAATTGGATAATTAGTTTGGGAAATCGTACCAAAATGGACGTGGTTAAAGAATATCGCCTCATGTGATTGTCATATATCCATCAGAAGAGAAAAAATCAGGAATAATTTCATGATTAATGAGCAGAAGACCATGCAAGAATCAGATCTTCTTCTATACATAATGAAACCATTATGTTCCTTGAGTCATGGACACCCCCTATGGTGGGATCTTGTTGATTCAATGAATTGAATATGAAATGATGAAATAAATCCATGGGTAGATGTCGTTGCTTGAAGAATGAAATAAAAGTCAATTTTTCAGAGAGGAAGCATTAGTGAACTATAGAGTCATGATGGAGATATGTAGGATCCCTTAAAAGAGCTCAATAATATTGGGGGAGAGGATGATTTTTGGGAATGAGGGACGGTAATTAGGGTTTGAGAAGTGGAGGAATCTACGATCTCCATATGGCAGCAATGATACCCCCTCCACCAAGGAAAGAGGGTTCTTTGCGGGGACCATCACTTCCTAGTGTGATGATCGCCATGTGAGAACCTTAGCTCTCCTAGTCATCCATAAATGAAGAATTACATGGAATTTTTTTTAAAAAAAATAATAATTTCATGAAAATACAACAATTAATTTACTAAATGTCTTACTATGTTGAAAAGCATAGGAAAAACTTTACTAAACAAAATTTACCACTGAATCAACACAATTGTGCTTAAGTGTACTTAAATATAAATATGAAACACTTCAAGAGATATTTTTAACTAGTTTGAAAAATTGATATATGCCATAAAAAACTAATTAACTATACCATTAAGTAAAGTATCTAATAAAATTAATAATTTAAGTAACAAAAGAAACAATTAATTTCTTCCAAATGGAAGAGGAAGGAAATTCCTACCTCAAACCAAGAGCAGACATGGTAGATCCTCAGTGGAAGGAAAAATGTCTCGCAGACCAATCATACACCTAAAACAACACGAAATACACACGGATTACAATTCAAATCAGTTGAAACTCAATTCCCTCAAAGAGTCTAAAAATGACAAATGGGATCCACTAATAAATAAAATGATAAAATACATATAGAAAAATCAAGATTTTCAAAATCATGAATTTTGATTCACCTTAGTCAAGACAAAACCCCAGTAGTGCATAGCCTACTAGCACCCCAAAAATTTCACGCAACCTACTTGAGCAATCCTATCTGATATTCAAGTACCTTGCATTCCCAACTCATTTCATCCAAGGTCACTTATTTTCCTATAAATAGACACTTGGGGTCCCCATTTTTACGAACGAATTTCCTTGAAGCCTAATTTCTACTCTCATCACCCTATTACTTCTCTCCAGTATTGAAAAATATTAAAGGTAGTTATTAAGCACCTTGAGTGGAGTATTTAATGGAGGAGAATTTTACATAAGTCCTTTTAGTGTTTGAAAACCATAAAACTTGTGCACATAAACCGCCCAACCTTCCCAAGTCAGAAATAGTTGTGCGCCTCACATTCCTCTCACAAGAACTTAAGTGCCCCACTTCTTGGATAACTTGTGAATACTCATGAAGGATTCACCAATTCCACTCACATGTATTACCATACAGGTTGTTCATCGCATAAGTGATCATCAAGTCTTCCATGTGTACTTTTTCACCCCTACATGCATTCCCTTCTCTACTTGGGCACCCCTCTGTGATTCACATATTCCCTTTAATCTTTTTAGTATACAAGACATCAATCCTTCCCTATCCATTTATGGCAAGGATACTTCTTCATTGGATCCCTTGTATGAAAGAGATTTTGTTAACACCTTCACAAAAACCTCATGAATTATCAATCCTTTAGGAATGGCACATCAGCATGTCTTATATTTGGGTTTGTATTTTAGGAGTCAGAGGTTTCCAACAATTGTATCACAATCGGGATAGGATTAATGGAATGTATGTGGTTTTGTATATCCGTATTCACATGGACCTTTCTCCCATAAATAGTATTTGGATGTTCCAGGTTTGGAGGAGGGTTTGGGTCCTCACCACGCCCTTCCCATAGAGGCAACCCGGAACCTCAGGTCTCTGGTAGGGAAGGCACACATCACACTTGATTTTCCACACAAGCATAAGAGAAGTCTCCCTCCCTTGTCGGGATCAATTAATGGGAACACATACCTATATAATGTCTCACCTTGAACCCTTTCCTACTTACAATGGACCCTTATCCAATGTAAATAGAATAGAGGGAAAGCTCGTTGCCTCGCCCTCTTCCATGGTCGACGCTCCCTCTTCTTTTAACGAAGGAGAAATTTTTTGAATGTATGAATTCCATTGTTGAATCACTGACAGACTCTTGTTTCTCACACTGAGCATGATTCACGTTGGCGTAGATATTTTTCATGATCACTAAATTTTCCCAATAGAAGGAACTATGAGAACTCTGATTCCTACCATAACCGGGATACATAAGAAGTCATCTCATGGAACAAGCTCATTGGACACCATCCTTAGGAATCTAACCATAATTCCATTAATCTGGGAATCCTCCTCAAGAATAAGCCCCAAATTAAACACCCAATCCATCAAGAAATCCTTTTCAAGAATTAATCCCAAAATAGTCTCTATCAATGGACCATTCTATCTTATGAGACATTTCGACCTACATGGGAATTGATTTCATTTTATATGGGATACGTAGGAAACATCCCTATGGATTAATCACAACATTTCAAATCAACCCTGTTCTCCATGGGCCATATTCCCAATAGGGTCTGATTCTTCTTGGAACCCCTATCCTTTCTATGTTTCTCAGGCTTCTTCAGCATAAGTCCCACACTAAGTATTGACAAATCACCTTTCCCTATGATTTCATTATCACATGACCTTAAAAGGTATGATGTGTCCTATTAAGTGTCACCGAACTACGAGGGTTCTGATAATTTTCACAATGATACATAGGTATCTCATTTTATGGGCATGATCCTATGATTGAAACCAAACCTTCACCTCACTGGATGAAAATAAAATTCCAGAGTGCCCCACTGAGTGGCTTAAAAACAAGTATCATTATAAACAATGAGTAAAAGAATATATAAGAAGTATATTAGAGGAAAACATTGATTGAAAACCTCAAATACATATATACATTTCTTTTAATGAAGAGACTTTAATGCATAATTATGATACTAAATTTTAAACATGTTAATAAGTGATTATAAATTCTAAGGGATACATATGATATAAGAGGTGAATTATTAAGGATTCATGAAAATATTTTAAATTTTCAAAGATTCTCCTGGAGTAGACAATAATTCCCCCCAAAAGGGTGTGATGAGTTCGACCTCACATCCTCTCAACTAATGCATATTCTTAAGTTCCATAAAGATCAAAAATTAATGAATTCCTTCCTTTGGAAAGTTAGTCCCATGTGGATAAAGAACTATTTTATGTTTCCGGTTCCTTGAATAAATCCAATGGAAACCATATAGAGATAGTGATTCTTAAATTTGGAACACAAGTTTAAAGGAACTACGGAACAATTTCATTAGGGTGTGGTTAAATTGATGGAAACCCCATAAAACAATGGGATCACATACCGAGGGGGTTTCCAGAAAAGGTGGATTTGTCCGAGAAATCCAGTACCTTCTAGAGTGGTAGAGGGAGGCCGATGGGGGTCGGTTGCCTTATGGGTAGAGAAAAGTTTCCCGGGAGTTCATCTGGGGGTCGGGTGCGCCGCTAGGTGGAGCAATGGGTAGTGGGAGGTGGATTGGGTTTCGGCTGGCTGGGAGTTCGGTGAGCGAGAAGGGGTGAGGTCGGAGTAAGAGAGGGAGTTTTTCATTGTGTAGCGCATTAGAGGATGGCCGGACAAGGCCATTGCGTGTTGGCACAAGGGGTTCAGGTCACCGTCAGGAGAGAAAGAGGGAGGAATAGGTCTGATTGGTTCCATCCAGGAGGCTTTACGCACACATAGGATGTGGGTTCCTTATGCAATGGGGAGAAGAAGTGGGGGGGGGGGGCTCGCACTGGAGCATGGGAAGGGGCTGACACCCCCTAGGGTTTTGCCTCTTCTTCTCTTTTTTTATCTTATAATAATAGTATTATTTCACAAATCATAATACTAATATTATTATTATTATTATTACTAATAATAATTATTAATAATAATATTAACAATAAATAATATTATTATTATTATCAAACATTCTTATTAAAATTTTATTTCATTTTATTTATCGTATTCGGAATTCATTTTAATTTAGTTTAAATTTAAATTTATTTTCCCTGAAAACATATTAATTATTTTAATAACTGGGTAACCGCGCACTTGTCACACATCTTAATAGATCGTGTGCACGTTGCACATCTCATCCTAGACCACTTGGGCACCCGCACAAGCACCAGGGGAAATAACACTGTTACCGCTAGCCCTGTGGTGGCCATGAACCGGTCCAAAACCCATTGATGTCATAAAACATCAAAAAAAAATTAAATTGAAACCCAACCCAAAACATTATGTGAGGAACCAGAGACAAGAAATGATAAATTAAAAAAAATTAAATGTTGGTGTCTGACATTGATTAAAAAATTCAAATCAGAATATATGCACATTCTTTATAAACTATATTTTGATGGATTTCTTAAAAATAATTTTTTTATTTTATAATTAAAAATGAACTATTCTAGATATTTATTTTAAATAAAATAGTATCATTTTTAAAACACAACAAAATAAATTTCCAAAATTTTTTTTTTAGTAAATATTCTAGAATACATCAATTTTTTATATAAATATTAAAAATATTGCGTCTCTTATAACTAATGTATAAATTTAAATTATTCATTTTTTAATAATGAACAAAAATTTTCATAAACAAGAGTTTTGGTAAAAATATATTTAATTTCTTTAATGATTCATGGAAATTAAATATACTAAATTTTCAAACCTAATTTTTTTTTCCAAATTCGCAAGTCTGACATGTTCCCTTTAATAATTTTTCCTTTTTTCCACTCTACTTTTTATAAAAAATGGATTTTAATTATAAATAATTTTTACATTATATTATATTAATATATGATATATAACCTCAATATTCATTATTACATGGGTTAATAGAGATAATGTTTTCATTTATTATTTAATTAAAAAATACCCATATCCTCAAGCATAAATAACCCCCCCAATGAAAATTGTTGTTCCCTCACTTTCGAAATCCAAAACACTAAAAAATCCTCTATCCTAAGTATCCTATCATTCATAAGGATGTTTTAATGCCATATGACTCTAATAATAAATGTATTTTAGTGTTAGAGAGAAGAATAAACCCATCGACGAGGGTATGTTCTCATCAATTATTCCTCTCATTATTTCCTCCTCTATATCTTTTTGTCCACCCATTGAAAACCCAAATATTAGAAGTGTAATTATTTAGTATGTTAAAATTATATTACTGAAGTTAAGCTACTTGTGTTATTATATTTACAACATATTTAATTTTCAGATTAACGTTTCCAACTGTTTTGAAAATGTCTTATTTACGCTTGGTTAACTGCTAAAAAAGGTGTTTATTTTTGTTTTCTTATCGCCAGTTATATGGGTGGCTGTAATAAATAAGGATTTAATGTAAGGGGATTCTCCAACCTAACAACAACTATTTATGTTATCCCTCATTCATGTAAATTTATATATGAATATTCCTATAAATTTAATTAATTATACATTAACTATTCATGTATTCTATTTTTAGGGGTACATGTATTTCCACCTTGATTTATATTAAAAATTAAAAAATCATAAAATAATTTTCAATCCAAAATATTTCTTTCACCCCTCATGAGTTGTTTCATCTTCTATCAAGAATGTTATTATTTATATCATTTTTCCCGTATTCATTTCATAACATCGTGTATATTCATGAAATTAGTTTTTTTAAATTCATATTAAAATCATTCTTTTCCATGGTTTATTTCATGACTATGATTTCTATACATTCAATGAGGCATGCATGATTATAATATTATGATGAAATGGGTGTGTCGTGAATCAAATATGCTTCCAATTAATTATGTAATGTAATGTATATTATAAGATGAGGTGTATTATTCATGAACATGGTGCTTTGTTTTTTCACAATGATGATGTTATGATTTAGGAACATATGTTATGTGTGGACATGATGATAACATCATTCACAGTTATGTATGTATTTGACCACTCTAACATGGTTTTTCATTTTTATGCATTTCAACATTCAATTACATCAAAATATTTCTCCCTCATGATGTTGATGATTAATGCATAATTATGATATGATGAAGTTGGAAATGATTACCCATGTATTAATGATTTAATTCCATTATTACTCCGCTTACTAGACCTATTACACACCCCTATCTTCGATTTATATATTTTGATGACTACATTATCAATTGATAATATGAATGACTTTATGTGGATAAAATATAATAGATTTACTAATTATTATACTCTATTATATATAAGTTATGTGTGAATATAATTTTACTATTGTGTTAAACATTTTAATCCTTGAATGTATACCTACTATAATGATTATATTTAAAATGATAAAATATTCATCTATGAAAATATAGGGTCTCTATAGTTGGTATATGAGGTACAATTAAGTTAATTTTGGAATTTGGATTAGAAAACATTAGTGAATTACATAACTATATGTTTAACTATTGTTATGTATACAATAAGTTTTCATAAGAATAATTATAAAGAAACAGGCCCTATAAGATACAATTTTAGACGTGATTTTCAAAAATATTTCAAATATTTATTCGTGATTTATTGACATAATTCTTTTAAAAATAAATCAATTTTATAAAATGTTGGGAACTAGGAGAAATATTTTTCAAAAAATCATGTGAGGGACAATGAAAACAAAACCTGAATTCCATCCCCAATGGAAGGGGAGGTGTATTTCAAAAAATTATGGTGATACTTACACAACTGTCTCAATATATGAACAAAACCTATACCATGTGGAATTTTTTACTTTCACCCACGAAGAATCAACAAACAGTTGATTCATTTATGGAGAAATGAACACCAATGTTTAATGGATATCATGATACACTTGTTTTATAATATTGGTATTACTCAATGGGGAGGTCCATTTTTGTGCTCCATTTTTCTGGGAATGATAAGGTTCCCTGGGTAATTCATCATTTAGATGGTGAGGATGATAAGTGGTGAGAGTTGATAATGAAAACAAAACCCTATGATAACATAGAATATATGTAGTAGGAATACATTAATAATTTTTTTTAATACATATATCTTTCGAACTCTTTAAAAATATGGAGGTATAATTATTATGGTGGAAGAAAAAGGAAGGTAAATATGTTAATATATATGAGGAAAAATTAGAAATTACATTATGATACATTCATAATTTGTTATAAAAAAATAATTGTAAAATATATATATTATTTTTTGGTTTAAAAACAGATATATGAAATGATCTATCTATTCTAGACATTGGGAGTTTCAAGGAAATAGTGGTATGTGATCTTAAAATAAGGATGGAGTTCATGGAATGGTCACATGGTTATGGATATATGATGATAAAAATAGAGTTTATAGTTGGTGGGTAAAAATGAAAATGGAGTAAATAGGATTCAACAACATACATGTCATAAATGTGTGAAGATATGTCATGTAAATTTCCACAATTGAATAGGAAAATGATTTTGGAGTGTTACATAAGGCCACCAAGCTGATGAATATTGATGAGACATGAATTATTTAACCCACATGGCATTGGAATTAAAGGCACATCCTAATTCACCACCAATGATTTAATGCTTCAACTATAGTGAGAAAGGGAATTATGTATGCTAGTGCACCAAACCATGAGACCTTGAAGTTATTCAGTGGCATCAACGAAAATAGTATCACGGGAAAGTACTCGCCATCACTAATACTAAGGTGGATCATGAAAATAATGGCATACAATTTACAATTAATATTTGATCTAGAATAAAAAATGATTTTATTTATTAAGTTTCTGGGAATTCCATTATATATTGTAGGTTTTCTTGAATTGTTGAATAAATACATGATTATTTGTTGTTGATATATCTATAAAAACACCTAATATTATGATTATTTCAACCCAAGTGTTGGAAACCTTTCTATTGTTATATGTTGGATGATTTTCCCAGTGTGTCTCATAATCCTTCCCTTTTTGGAATCCGATACTATAGTTGGAATGGGTTGGATCTCATTATTTAGAATGCACATCAACAATTGGTAAAAGAATAATTATTTTCATATTCAATACCATTACTTTATCCACAACACATTCATGGAAGATCCTGAATCTACTTTCTAAAATCCCAAAATGATTTTTGTGATGATACCATATGAATAAGAATGCCCTTTCCAAAATGGTTGAGTCAAAGGAATATATAACCAAGAGGAAATTGCCCTTATAATGGATAACAATAAAAGTTTTTCCTTATAATTTTATCAAACATCCCATAGATAATGAGGTATAGTTATCAATAGCACTTCTACTAAGATTCACTTCTATCTAAAAATTCCTCTACAAGATGGACCCTATAAATATAAAGAAATAAATGATGCATCTAAAATAGAATTTGGAAAAAGGGTTCTGTTGTCCGTGTAAATTGCCTTGGGGTGTTCTAATAATATTTGTAAATAATAATAATGGATCAATGTGACTGTGTTCAAATTACCAGGAGCTCACAAAGATCACCATAAAGAAAACTTGTCCCCTAATAATTCTTGATTACTTGTTCGATCAACTACAAGGATATTAGTACTTCTTAATGATGGATATTTGTTCTATTTATCATTATATGAAGGTGAGTAATGAATATATCCAGAATAATAATTTATTTAGAATTTATTGACACTATGAGTTCAGAGTGATTTATTTGGGAACAACTTCTTCCACTAAAATATTAATAGATTTGATTAATAGAGTCTATAAAGGATACCTTTAAAAAATTTAGAGATTTGTATAGATGGTATTTTCATTTCTCCCAATATAAATTTCAAGAATGAAGATCCTATAATTATTATGTTTGAGATATTAATAATGAAGAAACTATAATATATATTCAGAAAGTGTGACTTCTGGATGTAGAAAGTCACATTCTTGGGTGACATGATCAATATTTAGGGAATTTTATTAGATCATTAAAACAAAAAATATATTGTGGAATGGTATAAACCAACTATTTCCATGGAAATCCACAATTTTTATAGATTATATGTGTATTATAAATATCTTGAGAGAAATTTATCATGATTTTCATGACCAATAAATATGATAATAGGGAAATGGGAAAATTATTTCTGGAAATAAGAATTTGGGGAATGTTTAAATGGGTAATGAAGAGGTTCATCACTATGATTTTACTCACTCTACCATCAAGTAGAGAGTGTTTTGGGATATATAATGATAATTTGACAATATTCATGGTTATTCTAATCATGAGTGATAAAAAATTTATATCTTATGACTTACGACAGTTGAAGACCAATGTGAAAAACTACTAGACACATGATCTGGAGTTATCTATTCTGATCTTCACCATAATATTTTGCAGAAATATATCTGTGATTGGAATTGTGACATATATACAGATCATAAGAGGCTAGAGTGTATTTTGAAACTAAAGTATATCACTCTGAATAAGATAATATTGTTAGAGTTAATCATGAGCTATGATTTTGCTACTCACTCTCTTCAGGGAAAGGTGAACATGGATGTTTATACTCTTATCAAAAAATAAAATGATACTATATCCATGATGTGGATTGAGAAAGACCATATCTTCATAGATATTCAATGTATGGATCTAGATATTATAAATGTATGGAATATTTCATATATTTCCCTAATTATTACACAATAATCTATCCATGAAATAATCGAGGAGGAATAAAGGGGTTATTATTAGATTCCAAAGAAGGTAAAACAATTAAAGGAGGAGAAGATACATTAGTTTAACATCGGCAGACATGGTGTGGTTTTATTTGGAGCTAGGCTTCGTGTTTCTACATCACATGAGATAAAGGAGGGTCTATTAGATATTGGGAAAATATCATATTTCTCCATCCAACTTGGAATTACTAATATGAATAGTGATATTCGAGAGAACATTTTGGGAGAAAACATGAAGAAGAATATTGTTTAGAAACCCTCATATAGCATGGTATGCCAGCAAGTTAAAGATGAATAAAAGTAGTTTCAAGGGATGATACAATAATTTCTTATACCCGCATGGAAATGTGAGAATGTTACTCAAGACTTTTTTACTAGTCTCTTAATTAACTAAAATGGGAATAATGTGAAATGGGTAGTGGTGTACATACTCCCCAAAACTACACACCACATCACTATTCAGTTTCATTTATTTATAGAAAAACGTTCCAATATAAATTTAAATGATGTAGTGAGGTTTCATTGGGTACTAATATTAATCAGTACGACTTGTAATCCAAGAATAACCTCAAAATTTTATATAATTATTCAATAATATTGGAATAATGAATTGAATTCACATGATGAAGGATATACTGAGAGACTAATAAATGTAATTTAAAGGAGGACATGATTAACTTGTTCTATTAGTTTTATTCTTATACAAAAATGACATCAAATCATGTATTAAAATGGATCCATTTGAATAACTTTATGTCCAGTGATGTATAACATCAACATGTTGGGATGAAGTGGGAATATAAATTCTACTTTTACCCGGACCTGTGTAAGAGATAATAGAGAAGATTTATTCCATCCAACAAAATATAAAATACAGTAATTTTTTGACGATTAGATATGGTGACCACCATCAATGGGACATGGCGTTTTCATTTTTAGATAATATATTCCAATAAATTCTACCAAGTAAGAGAATATTGTGGCTTTAAAAGAATGGTACACCTTTCAATACATATATTGGCCTCTTTGATATCCACGATCACAATGGAGAAGTAGCCTATTGGATTTCACAACACCAAATATGGGTCATTTTCATGATATGTTCCATGTATCAATGATGAGTATGTACATACATAATCCCTCAGATGTACTAAATTCAGAGGTATTATAGCTGGATAATAAACTATTTTATGAATAGAATCTAGTGAAGATTATGGACAATATAGACAATGTTCTACACAATAAGACAAGTCAACTATCCATATATAAATAGGAATTATCAGATCTATAAAAAATGAAATACAAGTTCCCTCATTTATTATCCACAAAGAATATGAGTTGAAATTATGCTGTAGAAATTTCTAAAGGGGGGAAGAATATTACAAAACGAAATTTATATTAGATATTTCTTCCATGAAAAAATTGTGTTTTATATTATATTATATAGTATTATAAAAAAATAATTGATAAATAAACCAACAACACATTATTTCATTAATGATCATCATTAAATTATTCAAACACTAATACCATTAAAATAAAAACTATTATAAGTGTTAAATTAGAAAATAGAAAAAGTAAAATGAGAAAATATGGATCACCCCATTCTTTTAGGATTATACTCCCCAATTAACAACACACTAGAAATAAAAAAAATATTATTAAACTAATAAAGATTTCAGAAAATTTAAATATAAAACATTCATTGGAATTGAGATAAATAATGACTAAAGGATTTTAAATGTAATTATAGGATATAATGTGATCGTTGGAAGTGTATCCTAGACATTTAGAATAGTAACCTGGCTATTGAGAATCATAACCTAGCCATTGAATAGAAATTTAAAATCAAAATAATAAATACTAATATGCATAATATTTATCTACACTAATTTATTTTAATTTAAAAATTAGATTAATAGAAAATATATATTATGATTCAAAATTAAAATTAAATGCAACATGTTTTTTATAAACATTATTTCAACGGTTTTTGTAAAAAACAAAATGGTTATATTAAAATTAATAATTACTATAATTAAAAAGTAATTTCAAAAATCCATTAATTTTTTTTTAAAATAATCAAATCCAAATATTTCAAGGGTTATTTTCCGGTAATATTCTTAAATACTTCAATTTTCATGTGAATTGTAAAAAACATGGTTTTCTCGTAACCAATGTATCTTAAATTAAATCACTCTGGATGTTATATTTAAAAAAAATTATAGAAATTTATCTTTGGAAACGTTAAATTTAATTTTATAAATGACTAATTAAAATAAAATAAACATAATTTTCATTCCTAAAAATCATTTTTTTAAAGTATAGAGTAAATAAATTGTCCATAATAATAATTTTTTTTATTTTTTCTACATTCCATTAAATTAATCAACTTTATTAGATTTATAAAAGATTATAAAATCTAAAAACCATTATATTATATTTATATGTGATTATATATTGTAAAAAATCATTGTTAAAAGGTTTTACATAGATATTTTTTTGTTCAATGTTTTATTCAATAAATATTCCTCTCCACGTGTATAAATAACCCCTTCCCATCCCCTTTGGGAACCACTCCTCCCTCGCTTTACAATTCCAAATATATACCCAAATAACCTCTATTATCCCTCTATAAATACATATTAACCTTATATATTCTTCCAAATCCAATTATCAAAGGATTAATTCTTATATAATAAGAAACTCTATGAAGATGGTATGTTTTCATCAATTATTCCTCCCATTGTCCTCTAATATTTTTAATTTCCTCAACCCCATTCAACAAAAAATAATAATAAAGAAAATTAATTAGTGTTGAAAAATTATACTAGTTTTGTTAACCTACTAGAATTATTAAAATTATAACGTTTCGTATTTACATGCTTCCCATTCCCACTCTTTTAACAATGTCCCATTAATATTTAGAAAACCGTCAATGAGGAAATTACCAGTTATTTTATTATCACCAACCCTGTGGATGGTTGTAATAAATTTATTTAGATATATAAATGTAAATATATATGTATTTCAATATTATGGAATCATTTATACTAATTTATTACTGAAATTGAACAAAATTGTAAAATCAATGAAAAATGGGATATCTTTGTAGAAAACATTATATCCAATTGTCTTAACTTTATCCTAGGAAATTAAAGAATATATTCAAATGAATATAATTGAAATAAATTTTGTAAAACTAAAATAATTAAATTCAAATCAATGTTTTATGAATAATATTTTTATTACTTAGGAGGTGTAAAAGTGATAAAATATAGTGGGATTTAATGAAAGGGGATACACGACACCAACTCCGTTATTTTGTGAAATCACAATTTCATTTTATTTTTGATGTTGATATTTCTCTAATGTTCTTAAATTTTTGATTAACAAATATTAACTTATGTTTACGTATTTAGATGTTTCTTTCTTGATTTATAATCCAATTACATTTATTTTCTTAAAAGTATTTACTTTCTAAAACATATCATTCACTCCTCTTTAGTAGTTTCTTTTCTGCTCAAGAATTATGATATTTATTTTGAATAAATTTTTCCAAATATATTTTGTAATTACAATTTTATTCATGAAATTATGAATTAAATAATCCTTATGAAATCCATTCCATTACATGGGTTATTTTATAACAATGATTATTATACATTCTGTATTGCATGAATGATTATGCAAATATTATACGAGGACTCATGGGGTCGAAATTATATTTCCACATAATTAATTAGGTAATGTAATGTATCTTGTTATATTATGTGTATTATGAATGAAAACTATGCCTTTATTTTTCACAATAATAATGTTATGATTTATGCACATATATTATACATTAACATGATGGTTGATTTCTTAACAACTATGTGTGATATTTAACCACTATGACATGATGTTTCATTTTTACCAATTTCCTCATTCCATGAAATTATAAATCATTTATATTATTATTTTGATTATGATAATATTAATATGATATAATGATGTTGATTATTCCCACCAATTTACTATTTATTCATGTCCCATATCCCTCTACTTGTATGTCTTATAGCTAACCCTTTTATTGGCTGTATATCAACATGTGACTACATGTACTAATAAGACGATGCAATTTTTTTAGTGGACAAAGAAAAAGGATTCTAGATATGTTTATGTAATATAATTCATAAGTGATGTATGATCTTAATTTTCTCATGATACTTAAAATTTTCATCCTTGAATGTGTAACTATTATGTTTTTTGTCATTAAAATTATGTGATAGTCAGGTATGAAAATGAAAGATCGCCATAGATGCTATTATAACCCTATATTTTTTCATATTTTATTGTTTTAAACTGTATGAAATGAATTTTTATAGGTATTTATTAAATGGTTTTATATCTATGTATGTTTAGGATTCTCAATCCATAGTTTTTAAAATGATAAAATTCTTATTCATGTTTTTAAATTTTCAAAATCATTATATGATCTCAAAATAGATCACCATGATTAATATGAAATGATTTATTTATTTCTATTGAAAAATAGTGTAATGAAAGGAATTTTTAATTCAAAAAAAATATTAAATTAATTTATAATGATATTTTAATTGTGAAAATTTATATTGATGATATAGTTTTTGGTTCTTCTATAGATTTTATTTTCTGTGATTTTTATACATTGACGTCATTGGAGTTTTCCATGATCATAGTAGGATAAGTAATGTTTTTTGAAGGATTTATTATTTAAAAAAAGAATAGTGGGATATTTTTTAATCAATCTGATTATGTTAGTGATTTATTGAATTTTTTGGTTCTTATTCATCTAAATATTATAAACCTCCAATGTGTAATATTTATGAATTATTTGGTTATGCATCAAGAAAATATGTTGATATTATAGTTTATAGAGGATTGATATGTAATTTTCCTTATTTTTCTACATATAGACATGATATCAGGTTTCAGGTTTTTTTATGTGAACAATATCACGGTGATCATAAAGGTATTCATATTAAAGATATAAAAATAATAATTAGATATGTTAAATGAACTATTAATTCTTGTTTTTTTTTTCATTTAATAATAATTTTGATTTATTATCATATTCATGATTTAATTTTTTTAGGGTGTAGAATTATAAATAACATCACATAAGATTTGTGTCATTTTCATAGAATAATTTTAATTTCATTACCTTCTTTCAATAAATTATATATTTTCCTAGCTACTATTGTGTATCGTTATCATGATAATATTTTTTATTGATGAATATAGATTAAGAAAAAGTTATGTGATTTTTGTATTTATCTTAATAAATTAAATATTAATTATGATAACACATATGTAATTTCGGTTTCTAAAAACAATTTAACACATTATATAAAAAATCATATTGATGTTAGATTTTATTTTTATTACTTATAATTTGAATAATGAAGATATTATTTTTGAGTTTATCCCTTCTAAAAAATTATACATTTCTTAATGAAGACATTATTCATTACATAGTTTGAAAATATTTAATGTTATAATTGTAATATTTAATCAAAATACTTTTTATGTTCTCATGTGTTAAGGGGTAATTTTATTGTGTTTATATGCTAAAATTTTCATATTTACATGAAATCTAAAAATTCAGGAATATTTTATTATATTAATATTTCATTATTTTAGTATGAAGTTTTTTGTTATGTAATTATTCCACATCTTTTAATTCATCGAAAATGATGTTAAATTAATATTTAGTCCTTCAGATTTAGAAAAATCATATTTTTTATATTATTTATAAATTATTCTTAAACCATTTTTAAAAAATGTTCTAATTGATATTAATTCTTTGTTTTTACAATGGATCAGTTTTTAATGGACCCTTGATACATGATTATAAAAAAAGGATGGATTTTTAGGGACTCAATGAGTTTTGTTTTGGAAAATCAATGTTTAAGAACACAGTTTACAATATTTATATTATTTTTATAGAATAATTATTCTACTGAAACCATATATTTTTTGATAATCTCAATAAGGGGCTGGTGTTTATAAAATTATTTATATTTTTTTAATTATAAAAAGGGGGAGAATGTTGAGTGGATCCTTCAACCATATTATGTTTTTATAATTAAAATTATTTATTTTTGATTTACACTAAATTCATTAAAACGTTTAATAATATATTTATTAATTTGTGATTATCTTTCATCATATCATAATGTTTATTTGATTAAAATGTTTTTTTATTTAATTTTTTGAATAAACATAACATGATATATAATTTTTATTTAGAGTTACCGTGCGAAATAATTTAGTTGGGAACTAAGAATATCATTGATTAATGTTTTTATGGAACAGGAGTAGTAGAATAATTGTCTACCATATCCAAATTTGTGACTATGTAAACAAATTTTAAACCACAAAGTAGTTTTGAAATCAACATTGAAAATTTTCTATAATTGGTTACTCTCTCTATTTCTATAATATTTTTAGCTAAATTACTCTAATTTGAGTCATTAGTTTTTTAAATATATCCATATTATATACATTTCATAATACTAATTCGACTCATTAATTTTATCCCTATCGTATAATAAATTTTAAAGGGAAATATTATATTTTTTTAATCTATTTTCTTTATTTTTTAATCTCTATTTTTCTATTGTATTTTTGTGAAAACATGGGTTATATTAATCTGAAATTTTTTATTTTAGATTATTTTGAAATATAATGCAATTTTATAAATTTGATAAAACAATGACAGTTTTGTTCAGAGAGAGTAATTAAAGAGGGGGTGAATTGTGTTCTCAATAAAATGTTTATAAATAAATAGACTTATTTTTCAAATATTAGATAGTTATAAGACCTATCCTTTTAAAATATTTCTTAAAAAGTGATTAGGTCTCAGTCAAAATATGGTTTAAAAATAACTTCACTTTTGAGAACAATTTACATAGGTAGAAATAAATAAAAATGATAGTTAAGATTAATTATAAATGAATTTTTTTTGTTTGTTAATGAAATTTTATATTGAATAAGATAGAAAAGCCAAACAAACAACATAGTGATAGAAGAGAATAAACAAGAGGTTAAATCTCAAGGTGAGACCCAATCCCCTCCACTTATCCATCAACATCTACTAAGAATATTATTCATATAAAAAAATATAACCTAAATTAGGTATACAATAATGAGAAGCATGATGTCCAGGATAGAAATCATCATCTATAGTTATACATTTGGTAAAAGAAATGATAAGGTCACATAGGGACCTCTTCCACATAAATTGTGGGAAACAAACTGACAAATGATAGAATAATGATTATTCTCATAGAATATAAAAGAGATAGAATGTGTTGGATAATAGGAAAATAACACATCACTACAATGTAAAATAGATAGAACAAGTAGAAATAACTTAGTCTTGTGAGTTTTGTATGTTTCTAATACTCAGATCAGAAATGGTCATGATTTTGTGCTTTTTTATTGAATGTTAAGGTAGAACAGAGGATCATAAAAAAATGCAAGAATGATTCATTTGATCTCTATCCATTGTATAAATCAATCTCTATAATGTTTTCTGTGATTCTATATCATTTATCTTCATAGAATGTATATCAAAATGTTCACGAGTGTTCATATATTTGATCACACACTTATCTTGGTTACCATTAATCAATATGTTATCAGAATACTTTTTTTTACGAGAGAGAGATCCTTCATGAATTTATATGTGTTCTTTTATAAGGATATCTACATTCCCCGTAACATGATTTACTATGTCATAAATACATGTTTAAAAAATCTGGGAATAGATTTTTCCCTTGAACCATTTATACCAGAGATCTGGGATAGAAACGATAACATGAGAGATGGACGAGACCCAACATCTGGTGGTGAATCCGCTGAAATTGACCTCTTTGGTAGTATAGGTGACAATATTCTAGTAGTATCTTATTTTGGTGGTAATGGTAACTCTCCTAAAACGGTATCTCATCCCTGATGTAATAGTGACTCACCTATTCTAGTATCTCATCCTTGAAGTAACGGTGACTTGCCTCTTATGGTAGCCCATCCTAGTGGTAGTAGTGATATATAGGGGATGGTTTATTTCCAAGATTTTTAACATTAATATTATATATGTAATATGTTCATATAGACTTCTATCATGCAACCTGTCAAACATTAATTATATATGAATCATGGTTTTCAGTCATTAAAATATGATCTGTGAAAGTCACTCTATCAAAGGAGGTTCCAACATTATCCCCCTTGTTTATAATAAAAAATTTTCATTTTATCAAACATTTACTAAATACAAAATTAAAAAGGATTAGATATATATATTATTATATCAAAATTGAAAACGCCCAATTATCTCCCCCTTTGAGATAATCAAAAGAATAATTAAACTAGATAAAGGAAAAGAACATAAATGAATTTCATTAACTTGTTACCAAAAAGATATAAGATAAAGATGAATGGACGAAATAATAACATCACTATTAATTATATATCACTAAAAATGGATTCACTCCTTAAAGGATGGTGGATGATCACCTTTATCCTTTCGTTTTTCTTTTTTCTTTTCATTTTCATCATCCTGAGAAGAGACTATTGAGTACATGTCAGGGAAAATGTTATAATATATGGTATTGTTTTATTATGTGGTAACAATTACTTGAAAAGAATGAGTTTATGTTTTATGATAGCTTCAAATAAAAAAACATAGAGGGTGTTGTTGAGAAGGCATAAGGCTGGTTTACTGAGAGATTACAGTTGTCCTATACTATACTGTCCATGTGGTTGTGGTTGAAATAATCAGAGAAAATGGAATGGCCACTTGTGAACTAACAGTCATTTTATTGAAGTGAGGGTAATGATTAAAAATATTAACAAATTCTAATTTGATGGAGCCTCCTCCTTCCTTTTTATTGAATAAATATTCCTTTTTATATATAAATATCTCAAGAGCTGGTGCAATAAATTCTAAACGACTCACGTGTTCATTAAAGGAACTTGTCCTTAGTGGGATCTTCATTTTCATAGAGTAAAACTTGACATTAACCAATATATCATTGTTATTATAGATCCTTGAAAAATAATATTGGATAACATTTTCATCACCTCTTTATCTTCTCTGAGATCACTGATATATTCTTTAATGAATTGAAGAATATGTTCTCCTTGAAGATGTATTATCCTAATCTTGTCTTAATGAGTCATGAAATCACGAAAGGAATTTATTATTTCATCTCTGAAAAACTGTTGAAAAATATCCTAATAAACTTATACTAGAGAAGGAGGAGGTACAGATGATGTAGCGGTAGTATAAGCCAAACTATCCACCTTCTGAGAAGTGGAACTCACAAAATCTAAAAATGATGATTGTCGACCCTCTTTTGAAGATATAAAACCATCTACATCCGATGTTTATATTCTATATTCAAATTAAATTTATTTAATATGAAAACAGATTCAGGGTTGAATGTGAGAAATGACAATGTCAGCTAAATATATAACACTTCCATCATTATGTCGAGGAATATGACTTGGTCAATTGTTCAATAATTATAAAATATCTGAGACCAAAATCTTTATCGTGGCTTCTATATTGAATTGAAAATAATTTTTAAAATAATATAAAATAGAATGTGTTACAACATTAGGTGGAAACATTGTTGATGGAGTTGGAATATTTTCTTGTTCATGTGATATTACATCTTCAATTGGTCATTCTGTTTTAAATGGGAGTAAAAGGCAGTAACTCACTAGCTTAATCAATCTAATTCACTAGGAACCCTTCTCTTCTGAATTAAGATTCATCATCTAAATCACTATGTTTCAGCCCAATTATTATAAATCTGGATTATATTTTCCATTCTTTAAAGGCTCCAATAGAATATCTGACACAGGGAATAATTTTTGTGTTTTTTGGGCTTGTGAGATATTTTTCAAAATTCAGTTATTGAGGGATCATGAACTATCTCCTGTAGTTGTAATATGGGTGTCTATGGAGTTAAATCCACTGATTGGAAAAAATAATTTTAGTAAAATCCCCCTCTGTTAAACCACGATAAACAGTTATCTGACTGGTTTCTAAGGTCTCAATTGATTCCAACCCAGCCAGTTCAACTAGATTCTCATTGGTATTGGGAATTTTCTCACCCTCACTTGATGTTTCTATATCCATTGATAGAACTATTTGAATATCATGTGGCAGTATTTCCTAAGACTACCATTCTTAGATGACACTGGTAATGATTGGTGAATAGGGCTGAAGATAAAATAAATCTTGGGTTTGGATAAATATGACCAACACCATTCTATGAATTCCCTTCATGAGGAGAACTTCCTTGTTTATGTTGATAAACTCTATGATCATAGCCACTTCCATTATTTAAAACATTAGGATTCTCAAAAAGACATTCATCTACTTTATCCTCGTCAACCCTACTAGAAGATTCATCAAGTTTTCCAAGATACATAATCACATTATATAATCTTTCATAAACAAACCCATTTCCTCCATAATTACTCTCCATTGTTGACACCTCAGAGTTAGATGATTTATATAATGATTCCTAAAAAACATTTGTATCTTATTCATTATCATCATCAGGTAACACTATTTCTCATGAACAGATAAATCCTATAGAACTAATATTCTCACTACATACTCTTGGTGGAGATTTCATGATATCTAGATCACTTTTTTCTTCAACTTACTGAGTATACATTTGTTATTTCTATTTATTATAAATATCATCTACAATAGAATACTCATGAATCTCATAAGGTTCATGAATGGGATCTACCATATCCTTTTGTCTAGTTGGAAGATCAATAAGATTGAAAACATCATATACATTGCTGTTATCTATATCCCACATCTCTTTAAAAGATTCCAATGTACATTCACTCTTTTTTATATTGTCTTTGGTAGGAAAAATACCCATTTTCCCCAACTTCTTCTCTAGGTTTAACATAACTGTTAGCATATAAAATTTTAGATATAATTTTGGGATAAATGAGATATTTTTATCTGGGGATCTTCATATATATTTCTTGAATATGCACCATCAAAAATCTATAAAGATTTATTCTTTTCCCTTTATTCATCATATATGAGTAATAGAAATCTCCAATCTGCAATGTGTTGAACTCCCCTTTTCAAGAAGATTAAGCATGATATAAAAACATAAAAATGTAGCTTCAACTCAGAATAATGCTCTATATCTATTGGTATCCACTGGATACATCTCCAGACAATTCTAGGAGATCCCTCTTTTACTTTTCATTGTTATTACTTCCTTGGATATATTTCATATACCCCTGTGTGTGGAATCTGTGGAAACTTTTTCTACTCTATGGAAGAGAATGAAATATATTCTCTATCTATACTTCTAGGAATTCAATCTTTTTTCCTACAAATGAATCATGCATTCTAATAACATTTATATAAAATCTTTATGTATCAAACTCTATGATTTAAGTTAAACTAGTTCATCCACTTTTTTCATATTACATTTAATTATAATTTATTGCTAGTTAGAAGCCACTATGCATCAATATATTTTTTTGATTCGAAAACACATTCCTTTATGTATTGTTTTACAGAAATGGCATGAAAACTACATATAAATACTCGTCGTCTAATGGAAGGACTCATCAATTATGGATTTAATTTGGTAAAATTTCTCACACGGGCCATTAAAATTAGTTAAAGTCTTTAATAAGCGAAATTATATGGGAAGATTGGTTCATTTGGAAATGAAGGGATCAAGATTTCAAGGGTTAGAGGAGGGGAATCGACTTTGAGTAATAACGATGTTTTTATCATTTATCTATTATAAAGGAATAAAAAGATTCGAAAATAAAAATTTATTTTCTTAGTTAAAATTGACAATGGTTATAAAAATAACGGAAAAATAAAAGGAATAGTGAACCATTGAATGGAGACTCATCAATGGTGACTCATCAGTAGTGAAAAATAAATGGTGACTCATCAACTGTGACTCATCAACGGTGACTCATCAATGATGACTCTATCAATAGTGACTCATTAACTGTTACTCATCAATGATGACTCAATAACCAATGTTTTTAATTCCTAATTCATGTTTAATGTAGTTTAATATTTCATAATTAGAAGGATTAATGAATATATAAGAATGAATATGTTCATTACCAATAAATTATAATGTTATATCACCCTTTTGATAATGATATCACAGAAAGTGATGTCTTACGTCAATATAATTTGTTCTAGAGTGATATAATAGAATTTTTTGAAAAAATTATTTCACTTGTATTATCACAATTAATAGGTGCATGTATATATTTTTAACCAAAGTATAGTAAAGTATGTTTCAACCACCAGATTTGTGCACACTAACTACATGAAGGTATGTAGTTATATTTAGCAATATATAGTGCAATATAATTTTTCTCCACAAAAAACCATGATACTTTTGATTTCCCTAAAATATTACATGTTCCTGATGTGGTTTTTTATCTAACATGAATCCACCAAAATTAGTATCTTAATTACTAACTGAATAAAAAACATGTCCTCTTGGGTAGAATAATCATAATTTTTTGGTATACTTGAGGTATTAAAAAATTCTTTTGATTTGAAATAAAAGTGTGTCTTTTGTTTTTTTTTGAATGCAATCACACATACATATAAAAACGATAATATTAAGTCAAGTAGAAGTTAAGTATAGAAGAAATCCAATCATATATTTGTAACTAGTTTGATCAGTTGATTTCTTAGTTTCATCAAGGTATAGTTTACAGGTAATACTCATTAGAGTATCACAACTTTTGGTACCTACCCGGGAAAATGATATAAAATATCATTTTTTTATTTACATTGATTTAAAATAATTCCTTCTTTATTTAAAAAAAATATGAAATAAAAGAATTAATTTTATTTTACACTTTGAACTCATTTCAAATTCACATTTAATTAATTTAAAAAAATAGAAACATAAGAAATCATTAGTATATCAAAAAATATTATCATCCACATAAATTTAAACTATTAAATCATCTTTGGAAATTATTTTTATGAAGATAATTAGAACATCTCTTAATTTTGAAAATGATTTAAAATAAGAAGTTAGGTAAGCCTATCATACCAAGATGTTGGTGACTTTTTTAAACCTTAAAAATCTTTTGTTAATTTAAAAAATGAGTTTTGAAATGAGTTTTTTTAATCATTGGGGTTGTTCAAAGAAAATTCCATCAATTATAAATTAATTCATGAATTCAATTTCAACATCAATTTTATAGAGTTTAAATTAAAAATGTGATGTATAATAAATAATTATCCTAATGGATTCAAGTATTTCTACAGATAAAAAGAATTGCTTATAATCATTACCTTCATCATGATTATAACCTTGTGAAACTATCCTAGCATTACTTTATACGATTGTTCCAGATCTGTGAGCCTGTCATCTAACCACCAACTTAGTTCCAATAGTCAAGGTATATTTAGGTTGGTCAAAAAGTTCCCAATCATTGTTTCTTTTATATTGATAATGTTTTTCTTTCCTATTACTAAGAATTCATCATTGATGTTCTTCGGTTCAATTTGTGACAAGAGGGATTGATGTTCAGTTTTATTTCTCAGAGGATCTTTGGAATTAGTACCTATTCCTATATTTCTTATTATTACATCTAAAGGGTGGTGTCAATGAGTCCTAATGGGTTTCTGAAAAGAGGGGATGATATGCTCAGGATTTTATACCAATTCAGGTTTTATAAGATCATTAGCTGTAGTGCCTATTTTTAAACATAACTTTTAGATGCTTTGGAATTTATATTCAAATATGAATTATCATCCTCATTCTCATATTATATATTCTTAGCTTCATTGGTATTGGATTCATAAAACTTTATATATTTAGATTCTTCTATTGTTCTGGTCATCTTGGTAAACACTCCATATCAATTGTTGGAAGTTTAATACATATTAAAATTTCATTATAACTCTTGGATGAAAAGTTGGCCAAATTCTTCATTGTATTTAGAATAAATACATTGTAATGAAAAACTATAATATAAATAACCTTTTGGGTTTCTATTGTTCCATGACTCGTAAGGTTTTTTCATTAAGAGGTCTAATCAAAACATTTTTAATAATATAACATGTTGTATTTAAAACATTGGCACAAAAGTAGATAGGTGGGTCATACTCATTTAACAAAGTTAGAGATATCCCTTGATGAGTCCAATTTTCTCTCTCTACCACACCATTTTTCTATGCATTCCTAGGAGTAGAAAAATTGTGATTATATCCATTTTGAGAATAGAATGACTCAAAGTTTTTATTTTCAAATTATATACCATGATCACTCTTTAAGTTATTAATCCTAATTCAACTATGGTCTTCTATAGTTTTGGAATACGTAGTAAATTAAGAACAAGATTTAGTTTTGTGAGATATAGAGAATACCCAAATGTATCTAGATAAGTCATATAAAAGGACATAGACATAGTGTTTTTAATTTATATTGGAGAATCTAGAAGGTCTAAATAGGTCCATGTAAATTAAATATATTGTTTGAGAGGTTGAACCATAATTATTATATTTAAAATAAATATTATGATGTTTCTATTTTTGGTAGGGATTTCCAAATCTATCATTTAATAATTCATGCTTTTGTAATTGTCTAACTAACCCTTTTATAGTTAGCATTCTATGTGAGTTAATATTGCAATGGAGTAGTCTCTTATTCCAAAGAAAGAATTATTCATGTATTAAACATAATAATGATATATTTTTAGAATATAAATAATTTAAATCAATAGAGTAAATATTATCATTTCTCAAAGAAGTAAAAATTAAATAATTTTAATTATTAAAAACATGACAGACATTATTTTCAAATTTTACAAAAAAATCCATCATTACACAATTTGTATATTCAAAGAAGATTATATTTTAAAACATCTATATAAAACCAATGTAAATTAATACTAAATTAGAATTACCAATTTGGCTAAGGATGATGATTATCCATTTTTCAATATCACCAAAAGTGAAATTTCCTCCATCATAACTAATCAAATTCTTGATGTTTGAATACTGACTAGTCATGGTTCTGGTACATCCACTATCCCGATACTATATGATTTTTGTATAGGTTTTCATTTAGGTTTCCTAAAACAATAATTTTATGTCAAAAATGATTTTGGTACCCTAATTCTCTTGGGTCCAGATATGTTTGTAAAAAGATATTTTGGTATCTATATATTTCTCAGATGTTTCTTATAAATAGATAAAATACGAATAGAGAAACATACTCAGTTTGTCCCAGTTCAGTAGGTTTTTTAGTATATGTACATTCAACACATGAACATAATGTAAATCTAGTTTTTGTAATTTTCTTTTGTCTGGGATGGTAACCTATGATAGTTTCATACTCGGTAGAATCTTGTTTCCCCAGTATTTGAGTTAATTATTTCTTACCATTGTTAAAAAAATATTTCATTCTTTAATTATTAATTTTTTTATATTAATTCGTTGTTTTCTTTCAATAGTTGATCATTTTTCACTAATTCAACTGTAATATTATTTTTAACACTTACTATTAGAGCATTCTATTTTTTTGAAAGACTTATATTTGTCATTCAGTTTGTATAAAGTGTCTTCTAGCATGTTAAAATAGTCATAGTGATCTATGATATTCATGTTTTCCTAATTATTATTATTTTCATCATTTTTAGAAATTTATACACCATCGGTAGGAGATATAGGAAGATTATTTTTTAACTATGATGTGCTTGATGTAAAGAACATATTGGCTATGTCAGACTTATCTTCTTGATTAATGTCTAAGGCACATGAACTATCTTCAGAGGCACTCCACGTTTCATTCATGGATATTTATATCTCTTATCCTTATTCTCATACTTCATTTTGTCTTTATAATTTCATGAATTGTATTTCCATGTGTGCTAGTTCTCAATCACTATCATAAAGAGAACCTTTCTCACTAGAATCATTGGATTTTAAATTTTTTTTCTATATAAAGGTAGTAGATTCCAAGGATACTGAATTTCATTTTGGTTCAACGTTATCAATATCGTTGTTGAATTTAATCGCTTCTTCATACATCAACATCATTCCTATAAATTATTTAATAGGATGACTAATTTAATTACATGATTATATAATTTAAATAGAAGTTCCTCTCCATCTATCAGTTAAGCATCTAAATATTCTCAAAACTTGTTCTTTGTCTGTCACTTTTTGTCCAAGTGATTACATAATTTTCACTATTTCATTGAACCTGAGAAACATATCAAATATGGGTTCCTTGTATTTCATTTTAAATGTACTATTAATGATTGTATATGTATTTAGTCTCATTTACTTGATATTTTATGTTTCGTCGTGTGAGATAGATAAGTTATTCCGTATTTAAAATGATGATTTGAAAGTAGATATTCTATTTAACTCATCACCTCCCAATGCACAAAAAAATCATTCATATATTTAAAATTATTATAGTATGTATTTTTTGTAGCGCTTCGCCATTAACTTTTAGGATTTTCTGGTATTTCACATGGATTTTCTATTATTGATCATATATCAAAACCTATTCCTTTAAAATGAATATTCATTTTTATTTTCTATAGATCATTGTTTTCTATTAAAATAAAGAGGTTAGTTGGTAGCTTATCATTATTATCTATTATCCATAAAGGCTTATAATTTAAAAATAACATAAATTTGAGATATTTATAATAAAAATCATAGTTAAAAAGTTACTTTTAAATAAACCCTTTTATATCAAATTTTGGTCAGAGATAGTAACTCAAGAGGCGGTGAATTGAGTTCCCAATAAGAAGTTATGTAAATAAATTGGCCAACTAATCAAAAAAGCTTGTTGATATAAGATTTTTCCATTTAAAAGATTAATTAAAGAGTGATTAGGTCTCATTCAAAATGTGGTTTAAAAATACCATAACATTTGAGATAAATTTACATAGATAGAAACATGTATAAACACATTTTAAGATTAATTACCAAATAATTTTTATTTTTATTTAATGAAATGTTTACATGAATAAGGTATACAAAATGGAACAAAAAACATAGTGGCATAACGAATTAAACAAGAGGTTCAATATCAAGGTGAGACTAAATCCCCTCCAATTGGAAATCACTTGCTGCCAAGTAGATTTTAGATATAATAAAACAAATTGACAACAAATATTTTGAATAAAATCAATAGAATCATGCTATCCAGTATAAAAATACTCTTTAATAGTTATATGTGGGATAAGTGAAAATAATTGTTCATGCAGGGACCTCATCCATAATCAATGTGGGAAACCAATTAGGAAAGCAGATAATAACAAGTATTCTTCAAGAAAATTCATGATAAGGTGTGTGTTGGATAACCAGAAAACAAAAAAATACTCAAAAGTAAAATAAATAGAACAAATAGAAAGAGCTTAGTATGATGTGTTATGTATGTTTTTAATCATCATATCAACAATTGTGATGAGAGTTTTCTTTGTTATGAAAATTTGAGGCATAATAGAGGATCATATAAATAATCTTGAATGTTTTAGTTGATCTCTGTCAGTTGTCTCAATCAATCATGGTATTGAATCCAGTGTTTTAATGGTATTGATATTTACTGAATGTGAATCAAAAAGATAAAGAGAGTTCAAAGATTTGATCACACACTTTTCTTGATTTTCATTTGAACCTTTTACGTCGATGATCTCATATTGAAATGGTAACAAGAGTTCTAGTGGTGAATTTCAATCTGGTGGTGACTCGTTTTATAGTAATGTCTTTGGATGTAGTGGTGACTCATTTCTGGTTGTAACTCATCCTACTAATAATTGTGACTCACCTCTTCTAGTAACTCATCCTAGTGGTAATAGTGACTCACCTCTAGTGGTAGAACATCCTGGCAGTTATTGTGATTGAATTCTAATGGTAGGTCATCCTTGCGGTAGCAGTGACCTATACCCACTGGTGTCTTTCCATAACTCTTTACATAAATAGTATAACAGTAATATGTTTATACAAAATGCTATCATACAACATGTGAAAGATTAATAATAAATGACTAATGGTTTTTTATCATTAAAATAAGATATACCAATCACACTCCATCCAAAGAGGTTCCAATAGAAACAAAGATGATTCTCCCATTAAATAATCCATTTCGTGACTAAAATTTTATAATTTAATCTATTTATATTTTTTAGTTATTCAGATATATGTGTCTCCAATGTGATAAATTTTATTAGGTTAATTTCCAACAAGATGAATTATATTACTTGAATCCCTTAAATAATTTTGACTGTTGTATTCATCTACACAGATTATCATATGTGCACAATTCTATTATTTAGATAACAACAACAACCTGAATTTGGTCACAAAGTTCATTTAATTTATATATATATTCCTAAAATATAGAAATTGAATTATTTTACATTCTGTAACAAATTTTTTTTGAGTAATCTAATTTCATAAATTTAAATGTATATATTTACCTTATAAATGCATATTGGTTATGTATAACATGTGTGATGTTTTTGGAAATGATTGTAAACATGTGATTATAAACATAAATGTGTGTTTTAATTTCATGCATGAAACATACATCTTGATATATAAATAACATTTTTATTATTATTTGTTTTGTTATTGATGATATTGTTTCTATATTTACATTATTTGTTGTTAAAATCATTTAAAATAATATCAATTTTTTTTAATTTACTGTTATTATGTTTTAAATATCTCCGTACATTTTATGTTTGTAATAACAGGAATGTTTTTTAATTTCAAATTTCAAATAAAAAATTGAAATTTCATGGTATTTTCATTGAACTATTACTATGGAAATATTTTAAACTATTAAATTGAGAGATTTCAAATTTTCATGAATCAATTTCCTTGGTTTTTTATTTAGGTAATGAGTGGAGAGATATTTTTGGATCTATAATTTCCCCATTTTCTCTCATTTGTTGATAACCCAATTTTGTCAATTTTTATTTTAAACAACCTATACTCTCTCATTTGGGTTGATATTGTTTATTTATAAGGAATTTTAACCATGATTATATATGTAACTAATAATGAAAAACTTTTTGATAAAATATTCCATATATTCAAGTGATACTTTGAGAAGAGTGTTATAATTTAGATAATGTGAAGTGTTTTATAATCTTCATGTGAATAAAATTTCTCACTACTAATAGATGGTATATAAAGAGATTAATGATAATATCTATAACAAATAATTCTTTAATGACACATCTTGATATATTTCTAATGTTGAAATACCTATTCATTCATTATGTATCATGTTATTCATCATATTTTCTTATGTATCTAACACATTATCACATAATTATTGTATGTTCATTTTTTGTCTATATTTTTCATTTCATAAATATTCTCTATCATCTTGTTGTGAATCCTTAAATTTAAGGATCAGACCATTTAGGTTGTGAATATTTTATTCTAATGTAATTATTGTAGTTGGGTTATGAAACACCATATAAAAATTAGTTTGTTGGTGTATTCTTACACAAGAAAAAATAATTTGTAAACAGTTTATAATTTTCATTCAATAATAAAATTAATACAAAAAATATATTTCACTAATTAGAGAGATATAATAGTAGACTAGGTCTAATATGTACAGAACTACAATAAAAATAATTTTGTTTTTTTATTAATTTACTTTTAATGATGTTAATTAATTCTATTATATAACATTGATAAATAGTTTAGATAACTAATCTATTTCTATAAATTTTTTAAATATAATCTATTACCCCCCTATAGACAATCTTTAATAAACCTATCAAACCAAAAAAATAGAACATTATGTATTCAGTAGGACCATGAATGTTATGGACAATGCAATGACTGTCCTCATGAGAAAAAAATGGATTGTAGTGGGGATGAAATATCCAGGAAATATTCTCATTCAACTATGACAAGGTATTTATTTCAAAATAGATCATGTTGATCTTCAGAATTCAGTAAGGAGGGATTGACATGTTATGGAATATTCTATTAGACAATGTCCTTCCTCCTTTTATGGGTCTTCTTATACTCTGATTTCTATGTAATGAATAATTGTGATAGAAAAGAAAATTTCTAATAATCATTTATCAGAAATTAAAAATTATTTCCCAGTTGTTTTCCATTTTGAAGGTAAAGTAGATCAATGGTGTGATATTATTAATAACAAGTGGAAGTAATATGAAATTTACTTCATGATTTGGAATATTTTAAGTGGAAATTTTTTTAGAATGTACATACCCTATATGATACAAAAAAATTGGAGAATAAATTCCACAAACATAAGTAGAAAATTGGCGAATCCATTAGTACTTATGAAGAAAATATTACAACACCTTTAAAGGGAATTTTAGGTTTAAACTTCATCCTCAAAATAAAAAATGATCAATTTTTTGTGGGTCGAAATCAATTTTCCAAAAGGCATTATCCATAATGAACATTGGATGATATGAAGAAATTGTAAAAGTGTACTAAATTTTGAAATACAAGATTGAAAATCCGAAACTATAAACTAATAATAAAAATAAGATGGAGATTAAAAGATCCTTTCATAGTCTGTCTCATAAAGGTATAAAAATGATTCAACCGTAAACCTTCCAAATAATGTTTGAAGGATGACTCAAGTGAATTATTTAATGAAACAATATGATTTTTCATGTGTTGGAATCCATTCTATAAAACAAAATAATGTTGTAGTTATATGGGTAGGCTGGTTAATGAAATAAATAGAGAGAGGTCTAAACCAAATACACTTCTCACACAATAGATATATAGATTAAGTTAGTTTTAGAATTATTAAAATCAATCAGTCAATCCATGGTTAATTGAACATAATATGATATATTAACATCTATTTTCAAAGGATAAAGAGAAATCGAAACATCCCTGGTAATTATAGAATAATAATTTATCATATCTATAATTATTTAATAATTAGATATTAATTTTACTTTATAAAGGATTCTATGTCTGATAGCATAACGACACCCAACCATGGGTTTCTCTGAAATCTTATGTTGCACAAAAGATAGAGTTATACCAAAAAATTATTAATATTATTATTTTATATAGAAGTAGTTTGCTAGATATTTTATTGAATGGGATGATAAGAACTCACTATAAAATGTTTAGTCATGTATATTAGATATATCTTTTCATCTTATAAATATAGGAAGTCTTAAAATGAGAAACAAGATCCAATTTTAGGCAAAAAATACTCTGATATTTTTTAAAAGGTATTTTTGATGCCTTTTTAGGTAAAAACCTATTTAAACCAAGTTTTTGAAAATTTTATATTTTATATTTTACCAAATACACTTAATTTTTTGAAGTGGGACACTAAAATAAACATTGGTTGAAAATTTGGTATTTGTTTCTAATAATTAATTTTTAATGAATCGGGAAAAAACTTCATTTTAATTCAAAAATGCCTTTTGAATGTAGAATCCCGTGTTTTTTGAACTAAAAAAAAGTAAGAAGGTTTTTTAAATCATTCATTCACTAAACTGGACTTTTTTAAATTCGATCTTCAGAACATAATTTTGATAGATGGATCACTCCTCAGTGTTGATTTGAGACATGGGTGAATCCCCAAGAAGTCTCTCGAGTGACTCAACTTGTTTTGGGTTTGTCTGACCTAAAAACATCATGTTTTTAAAGACAATAGATGGCACACGGTTTTCACACGGTCTTCTAAATAGTACGGCCCACTACAGGTAACTGTGTAGCCTTATTTAATAAGTGGTAGTGGCTTAGCACATGGAATTCACACGTTTAAATAATCTATGCATCTATTCTATACAAGTAGTGTCTTGGAGGCTGTAGACTCCACACATTTTGTGCACAGTTTGGAAAACCATGTGGGTAAAACCGTGTACGATGCCCATTTTTTAAAAGTTTAATTTGATTTAATTTTGATAAATAAAATTAAAAGGAACACAAAAGAAAAAATCCCTCACCCTCAGCCTCTCTCATATGTGACACAGCCAAGGGATGTTCTCCCCTCAAGGCATGCATGAAAACCCTCCTAAATAACCTCTTACCCCTTCAATTTGGCTAATTTTCTTCGGATTTCACCACATGAACCATCACAGTGAGTCTTCTCACCCTCCTTCTCTCGGTTCCTGGCTTTTCATCAGTCGATTTATTACTCCATAGGGTTTTACCAAACCCTATATTCCTTGGGATGACCATATTTTTGTTTCCCTTCTATCATTGGTCATGCTAATGATCTCCCAGGTCTCGTTGGTGCGTGTTTTGGCAACCACCGCCAAAGGCGATGTGATTCTAGTGGTTTCGGTCTGTCAGATTGGTTTTGGGGTAAGTTTTTCACCTCATGTTTGTTTTTTCATGTGTTAATTTTATGGATTTTGGTATGTATGAGTCCCCAAAATGTTGCGTGATGTGTGTTGAAATCCTTTTTGAGGTTTCAGGGTATTTTGTTTCATCACCACCATCTGACATAAGGTTTTAAAACCCACAAGATGTTTTGCACCATATAAATTGATGTTTTTAGATGCATTATGTTTTCCTTGCACCTATCTTATAGTGTGTTGAGATTTTTCTTGTGTTTTCAAGTCAATGAGTCAAGGGTGAATCATCTGTGTATGCATAGGTAGGTATATGTATGTATATAGGTTCCCCTATTACATGTAATTCCACCCATGATTGTGAATTGCACATATGGGGAAGGAGTGCCTATATATATACCTAAAATGCATTCTCATGTTATTAGAGGCTAGTGTATGCATATAATCATACATGTAAGAATCCCCTTCCACATGTTCATGTCCATGCGGGTCTGAGTATATGGGCTAGGTGTCCTTATATGTTTGTGAAGGTGCATATGATCAGTTGGGGAGAAGCTGCTCGTAGTTAGAAAGTGTTAATATCTAGAGTGGATGGTTGGGTTCCACATTGAGTTATGGTCCCTTTCCAAGTCCTAAATTTTATAAATGCATTAATAATTTTCTTACTTCACTTTCATTAGAAATTAATTCCATGTAGTGGTGTATTCTTATTGAATGGCTCTTAAATTTGAATTTATCATATTTTATTTTAAATGAAAAATGTAGTAAATGATTAGTGCGATATGAAAACTCATGTCCTTATAATAACACCCCTCCAATGAAGGTGAACTTCCTTCAAGCTAAAAATTATTGGTTAACCCTTCATTTATTTACATGTTGTGATTAAAATTTTTATTCCTTGATATTATGTTTAAATATGACATATTTATGACATGGATCTAGTGGTATTAGAGAAATAGAGATACATTTTTTGCATATTAAAAATGACCAAGGCATTGTCTAAGTGCTTGGTCCAGTTTTGAATTGGATTTAATCAGGTGTGACATTTTCCTTATTTTTTATTTGGTGTTTTTGACAAAATCGGTCCACCATTCAGCTGTGCCATTTCATGACCATTATAAAGGTCATACCTTGCATATTAAATGGTTAAGTTATCCTATGAATTCCATCATGACACATACCATGTATTTTCTTCACATTACCCACCTAAGGTATGTTATTTTAAATAACAATTAAATGAGAAATGTGAATTGTAATTTATAATGAGTATATCATGTTGCCTTTTGAGACTAATTGAATAATGGTTTCATGTCTGTCGCACCCCTTTCCATGTTTATTTAAGGCAGAGAAGTGAACCTTATTTAATGATTATGTCTTAAATTATTTTTACTAAATGTTCACAATGGCACATGACCTCTCTAAACTAATTTGATGCAAGGATTGAACCAATAAATAAATGGTCTCAATGCTAGCATTAATATTCCAAACTAATTGATGGAAAGGCTTGGACCAAAGTGAATCATTTCATGAACTCTTTGTTAAATAAGAATGTTTATAATTACCCTCCCATGGTTTCTGATTGGAAAATACCATGATCAATCGTGTACCCCATTACTAATTCAAGGAGGGGTTGTTAATGTTCAAGCCCACCTAGATCCCATTCCAAGTCTTATCTACGGATTCCTAGTATGCTCCCATTGGGTCCCCCACATTGTACTATAGGATTCCTTGGATACAGTCCTTGGATCTAGCATTGAAAAGTCGGTTCTTTGGATACACTTCTCAGACCCAGTCCTTGCTTAGACCCATTTTACATTTGATGCACTCATTGGACTCAGCAGGCACCTCATCGTGGAATTACCTAGACTATATTCCTTATATTACACGCTTATCCATTAGCTAGACCTATACACTGCTGTGTTAGCATTCCGTGAGATCTATTTTACCATGGTTATTACCCTAGAACCCCCTCACTAGATATCTTTGTTAGGTTTCCTAGGTACGCATTGGTACCTTCACTACATATACAATCATGATGACTTTTTCCTGGTTATTACCATGGGTCTTTATTACTATATATAATCACTCGATTCCCTGGATACACTTCTTGGGTCCATCAATGACAAGTAGGTTCCATGGTTAAATTCCATCGGGCCCGGTAATTGCTTATCAACATTTGACCTTGGAGGAAACTCCTTGGACTCGGTAGGTTCTTTATTCACATGTGAGTTGTGAATAAATTGGTAAAACACAAATAATGAACTGATTATATATCCAGACACTCGCCGAGGGCTGAAGATGTTGATTGGGTATTTTAGTTACACTATGCTTCCTACAATATCTATTCATGCTTTCACCCTAATTAATTTATATTACATTGTCATGTCTATGTTAGACACTACTGGTACAAGCCTACTAAGATTTATATGTCACACCCTACTCGTGCTTCCATTACACTAGGATACTAGAGTAGACAATTCTTATTTATATGGACTTGGACCTTTCTAGTTGTTGTTTTCTTGTACCGTGGAGTTTGGAGAAGATTACTGATCTAGAGCTCAGGATGATCTTAGAGATCATCTTTGGGCATTTAGTTCTTTTCATTACTTATTTCTAACATTGTATTTTGTGGAAAATAATTTTCTACTATTACTGATTTTCATTATGTATCAATTCCATATCATGCATTCATTTATTGTGTAAATTGGAATGGGCCACTTTTGTGCTTTTATATGACATCTATCCTCCGCTGCTTTGTCATTTATGTATTACATCTTCCGTTATTGATTGTTATTTACTGTTTTATATTACACTACATATATGATAAGAGGTTATAGTCTCTTTTCTGACTATCCTTACACCCACGCTTCTATTTGGAAGCCTCTGGCATATGGGGTGGAATGATTGAGGTCATGTGGCGACCGGTCTGGCCACCGTCTTAGTTGTGAGCTAGGTCGGGACATTAAAAAGTGGTATCAGAGTGGGTTTTTCCTTTTTTATTACTATTTTTGGTTGGTATACATGAGACTATGAATGTTTTTCTCTTGGTTAATTGTCGTGATTGAGATTGATAAACCCATGTATTGGGAATAAGCATGTGGCCAGGGTTGGGATTTATGTTTATGTTATTCATTGCTACAATTGATATGATTTCACCTTGACTGAATGGTGTACATTCCACTGCATATGATTTATTTAATTGTGAATATTACCCTTGTCCTGTTATGGGATGTATGAAACAAACATCAATCACATTAGGTCCTTAAAAATACAAATTTCTCGTTGTGTAATTTCATTATTAGGGAGTCTTCTAAGTATGATTCAATGCCTTATTTATAACAACCCTACTTTTCTTACTCACTTAAACATGATTTATTACATAAACTTTTCAATTGTTAAAACATGGAAGATCAAAATGTATAGTGTATTTGGGGCATAGAAAAAGTATATAACAACTTATAATGTATAACACACAACAATTTTATTTAAGATGTCCTTTACATAACCACAAAATTCCATGGTACTTAGCATTTCCTGAGATAACCTGAGGACATAGATGTGAATGTGGTGACCTATAAAGCCAAGTAATTGAGTAAACAAGACATAACATAAATAATAAAATACATGTTAGTCAATAGGCATATCAATTGAGCATAAATGAACATGAACATAAAGGCATGATATAGAAGGATTATCATAACATGGAAATGTGGAAACAACACTTAACATGGAATTAGCAGGAGCCGAGGATTATTGCACATGGTGCATGAGTAAACCCTCATTAAACATGAATTAGAATGAGTACATACTCATTGCACTTGAATTATCATGTGTAAATCCTCATTTCACTTGACCTATCATGATACTAATCTTTACCCAATACATTGGAGCACTGTTAGGGCGCACCCTTCATAATCATTTCATTTCATGCATAAGTGTTCCAGTTAAATTATACAACACAGATTCCTTAACATAATAATTACTTCTAGGAATAAGAGATGAGGAGTACATAAGTTTAAGTCCTCAATAAATAATTACATGTGTATAAAGGTGAATACCCTTTATAGAGGAGTGGGTATGGTATTCACTACACAATGATTTTGGCATGGAAATTTTGGTGTAATCTCAGCAGCATAACGTCATCAAATAGAAATTTATAAAAACGCTTTATGAGATGGAATGTGTAATCTCACCATTTATAAATTAAATTAAAAGTTAGGGGATCTTGGTAAATAATATACTAACATATGGAATGTTATTTAGATGCATAATAGGAAATAATTTCTTGAATGTTAATGAGGAGGGAGAAATTCCTTACAGAATTTCAGCAAGGTAACAGGTGTAAATGGGAGGAATTAATGAGAGAGAAAGGGTTATCTCATCATTAAAACATTAAGGAGTCAGTATGGGTTAGGTTTTAAATCATACCACAACATTTATAATTGAAAATAAAAGGATATAACAATATTAAAAAACTTGGCTAAAATGAGAAAGGAAGGAATCCTTTACTTGGAAATGTGCTTCCAAAGGATTGGGAGAGGCATGAATGAGGCTTCTTGGGAGAATGGGATGCCGTGGGAGGATTACAGGGAGATGGGTAATAGGTTGGAAGAACTCCAAAGGATTTTATTTAAGCGGATGTTGGACATTCGGTGGGTTTATATAGGAAAAGAGCAGAGATTCGTTATTATTCGGGTTTGGGACACAACACATTTAAGTAACCAAAACCAAAAAACATACCATGGTTTTTTCCCATGGTGTTTTCCCAAGGGGATAGTAGAAAATATTATATATGGAAAATTACATATCCAATGGAAACAATAGGGTTTCTTATGTGGCAGGGAGTCACACTCTCAAGGAAAACAATTTAAAAAGACAAAATGATTTATATGTCTTGAAGGGCCCACTAAAGATCTTCAAAATAAATAAAATAAACATAAAAATAGATTATTTCAATGGTAAAACATATAATGGACGAACACAGTGTTTATAGTATTTTATTACATCACTATTGGGTCATTATGTTGTCATAAAACACATTGTATAATTAAACAGAATTTAAATTTTACCCAAAAAATTTACTGTCTCAGAATATTATGAAAAAGTCACCGTTGGATAATTTGGATGTCATGATTCTAATAAAAATATTAATTTGAACCAAATAATTTTCAATATATGTGAATTTTTACTTTTAAAATAAAAAATGACATTTGTCACAAAATCATAGGTTTTGACAAAAATAGATTTCAAACCTTAATAAAAATCACAATGGTATTCATAAAAATTATACGATCTTTTATATTTAAAAAATTAATTTAATAATATTATTTTATTCAAATTTTATTTAATGAAAAAATCCACTAATTTATAAAAATATATTTCTTAGTGGAATATTAACTGAAAATACTATTTGTTCTTTAGAAACTATTTAGAAAGTAACAATAATAAAATGAATGTATATTATTTATTATATAAAAAATAATGTACATAATCATATTGATATATTCTGGTTACATAACCACTTAAAAACCCCGCATAAGACCATTGTGTAAGGTGCACGATGGAGGCAGACTCCTGGGGTGGCTCAGATAACATTGTTCAGGTGGTAATCTCAATCAACATCCACTTCTACGTAGGTGGTTCCACTCAAGTTTAACGTATTCATGATCGGCTAGGGATAGGTCAATTGAAAATCCCAATGACACAACCACCTTTATGAGCTTCGACATATCAGGTTCGTTTGGGGATTGTCTACTGAATGGGGCCATCACTTCCTTTGTCTGGGTAAATTAGATTTGTTAAAGCCACGTATTTATACTAATCATGTGATAACTATTCAACATCTATATTAGCAATGGTCAAAATTATTAATGGTATTTTAAAATCCAAAACCTAAAAATAAATAAGTACATATTTTTTACATAACTATAAGAAGTAATTTAAATAGACCATGAAGAATATTCATTAATGAATCTTTGGCTCGTTACAATCTTCCCCCCTTACGAAATTTCACCCTTGAAATTTCCTTTTCCCACACTAAAACAAATGTGGGTAACACCGCTTCACCACTTTCTCTGATTCCCACATTTCTTCTCCAAATAATCAGTTTCTCCATAGAAAATTCATGAGAGGCATTCCCCTATTTCGTATAACATTTTCCCTATGATATAAGATCTTCACCGGTTTCTCCTCATAAGAAAGATCATCCACTATATGTACTACCTCTAAAGAGAGTTAATGTGAAGGGTCTGGTATGTACTTTCTTAAGAGGTATACATGAATGAAATCATGTACTTTGGTCATGGAAGGTGGAAGTGCTAGTCGATATGCCACAACCCTGATGTGGTCAAGAATCTCAAATGTACTGATGTACACGCGATATAAATTCCCTTCCTTTACAAACCTCATGACCGTATTCCATAGATATACGCATAGAAATACCATGTCTCCAACATTAAACTCATGTTCTCATCAACAGTTATATTCCTAACTCTTCTATCGTCTTTGGGCTGGCTTGATATGATGCTAAAATATTTCCACCTTCTCCACCATTTCTTTGACCATTTATGGTCCTAACATATTACGCTCATTGACTTCATCCCAACGTGATGGTGTTCTACGACTCTTACCATATAGAACATCATAAGGTGCCATTCGGATTCTTGAGTGGAAACTGTAGTTATAAGAGAACTCAACAAGAGGAAGATGGTAATCCCATCATCCTTTGAATTCCATTGAGCACGCTCTCAGCATGTACTCATGTGTTTGGATTGTCTTCTTCGATCAACCATCAGTTTGGGGATGATAATCCATAATAAATTTCATCTCAGTATATAGATCATGATCAAGTATCTTCCATAACATACATAGGAATCATGGATCTTGATCGGATACAATCGATAGTGGTACCTCATGTAGTCTTACCACATCTCTGATGTAAATCTGTGCCAGTTGATCCTTTGAGAAATCCTCCCAAATTGAAATGAAGTGTGTAACCATTATAAGATGATCCACAATAACCTTGATTTCATTACTGCCTTTGGGTGTCTTTAGAATTCCAGTTACGAAGTCCATAGTGTTGTTCTGTCATTTCCATGTTGTTATGGGCAATGGTGGCATCATGTCACATTTTCCTTTTTTCCATCACTTGTAGACACACCATGAACATTTTTGTATACTCAGCAATCTCCTTTTTCATATTATCAAACCAAAAATGCCCTCGGAGATCTCAATATGTATTTATGTTTCCTGGGTGAAGAGAGATATTTGAACAATATACATCATCAAAAAGTTACTTCTTCAGGTCCTGAAATGATAGAACACATAGTCTTTTCCCAAATATCACAATTCGTTCTTCATTAACATTGAACTCTATGGATTTCCATTTTATGATATCTTCCACTTTATTCTGAATCTCCACATCATCATTTTGAGAAGCCTTTAACTTTTCCAAAAGATATGGTTGAGCAATAATTTGTGAAATGATTGTTGATGTTACCTTCTTTATGATTCCCATGTCCATCTTCATCAAATAAAAGAAGATTTAATACTTCTAAATTCTCATCAATGATAGAATTACTAGGACCTTTTTAATTAGATAATCTACCACCGTATTCACTTTCTCGTGGTGGTAATGGATATATTAGTCATAGTCTTTGATCATCTATAAACATCTTCATTGGTGCATGTTAAACTCTTTCTTTGTAAATATACATGGGGATTTTGTGGTCTGTATATATTTCACACATCTACCCAAAGAGATAATTCCAAAAAAAATTTAAAGCTAAGATCACCGTAGCCAACTCCAGATCATGTGTTGGATAATTCTTATCATGAACGTTTAATTTACTTAAAGGATAGGAAATGAATTTTTCATTCTTCATCAACACACAACCCAGGCCCTTCTTCTAAGCATTACTGAATACCACAAAAATTTATCCACTTGTGGGTAAAGTGATCATGGATGAAGTGATAAGCCTCTTTTTCTACTCCTTGAAAAATTATTCGCATTTATCTCTCCATGAAATCTTTACTTCCTTCTGAGTTAACTTAGTAAGAGGGTTGGACAATCGTGAGAAATTTCTCAAAAATTGTTGATAATATCCCGCTAACCCCAAGAAGCTACAGATATCTATTATCGATTATGGCCTCAGTAATCCCTATTTTTCTGCCTTGGAGGGATCCATAGGTATCCCATTACTTGTGATGATATGGCCCAAGAATGAGACCTCCTTCAAAAAGAACTCACACTTTCTGTAATTTTCATAGAGGTTCTCCTTTCGCAAGGTCTCTAGTACAGTTCTTAGAAGCTCATCATAATCCTCCTTGGTTTTGGAGTATATTAGAATATCATCTATAAATACTACAAAAAATTATCAAGGTAATATATAAAGTCTTTATTCACCAAGTCCCTGAAGATTTATGGAGCATTAGTGAGTCCAAAAGGCATTACAATGAATTCATAGTGCCCACACCTTATCTGAAAAGCAGTCCTAGGGATAGCTTCTTTCTTCACCCATACTTGATAATATCCTGACCGCAAATCCACCATGGAGAAGTATTGTGCTCCATTCCATTGATAAAACAAGTCATAAATTCATGGTGGAGGATACATTTTCTTTATCTTTATTTTTTTGAGCTCACGATAATCAATGAAATGGTGCATTAACCCATCCTTCTTCTTAATTAAGAGGAATGGTGCACCCCATGCTGAAGCACTTGGGCGTATAAACCCTTTATCTAGATTGTCATGTAGTTGTTTCTTTAGATCCTCAAGTTTCACAACAATCATTCTCTATAGATTCTTAGATATTGGATATTCCCCATGTATAATGTCAATTTATAATTAAACATCTCTTATAGGAGAGAGACCAGACATTTTCTTGGGAAACACTTCATTGAATTCCCTCACAATAGGAATGTATTCAAGGATGTTTACCTCTATAGAGTCAATTATCTGAGGTAGATACGCATTCTCATGGGGAAGTAATATCCACACTTTAGATGATGGAACTAATGAAGATACATCCTTCAACTTGCAATTGTATAGAATTGGGGGTTGATTCTCCACATGGGGAGTGAATTACCTTTCACGGAAATTCATATTGGGTCTATATAAGGAAAGACAATCCATGCCAAGACTTGCATCAAATTCCACTAGAGGGAGTATGATGAGGTTTTTTAGGATGTTCAATCCACTAATTAAGAAAGGGGATGACTTATATTTATGGGATGGAATGATTGCACAATTTGTCATACTCACTGGCATCTTTACTTCCATGACTTGTGGTGGTGTCAGTATTGTTCTAGTAAAATCTTGGTGTATAAAAGAATATGTATAACCAGAATAAAAACGTATGTTCTCTTTTCTTGAGTGAATAACTAGCAAACCTATCACCACTTCATTTTCAGGGTTCAATACTGCAGTAGTGATGGAAAAATATCACCCTTGCTGGCATGGAGGTTTTTAGTTACCTCTGAAAACCCTTGGATAAGAGAACTGATTTGAATGAATCACTCGTTCATTGTATCTAAAGCAATGAACAATGTCTTAAGAGTCTAAAAACTAGTTCCTCTCCTCCGTTGCAGCTGTGGGTTATTCCTTTCGGAAATTAGCATCGAGGTGTCATTCTCTTCCACACCTAATGAATATCCTCGTCCCCTTTAAGGAACTTTTGAAATGCTTCTTTCCACACCACTGGAAAGTGGGTGCAGGATCTTCATAGAACCATTGGAATTATCCCTCAGACTACTAGAATTGAAGTCAAAATTACACTTCTTATCCACATGATACCTCAGAGATTCTCTAATCTCCATTTCATCTTTTAGGGAACATCGGAAAATTTCCTCCTAGGTGTCGAAGTCAAGGATCACCAGAGATTTCCGTAGGTTTGGTTTCAGCCCACCAAAGAAGCCCTCAACCTTTTATTCAGGGTAATAGAAAAGTATTAGGTGTATCGTTCAAGTCTTGTGAAGTTTCTAACATACGCTATGATGGATTCATCGTCTTTTTCCTTGAAGGAAAGGATATCCCTTTCCATCGTAAGACGAAGGGTGCAAGGAAAATATTTATCGAAAAAATCATTCCTATAATCCTTCAATTCCTATGCCTCGATATCCTCCTTAGGCTTCATATTTTTGATCAATGTCCACCATTGATAAGCTTCACCCTCCATATGATATGTATCTAGGATAACATTCTATTGTTCGGAACATTGAAGCATGGAGATGAAAATTTCAATGGAGTTGATCCATGGATCAGTGATTGAGGGATCAGATGATCCATTAAAATTAGGTGGCCTTTACCTCATGAAGCTGTCAATAGAAACTTGTTCTTTATGAAGTGGTTGGAAATTTTTCTTTACCCATGTTTCTACTCAAATATTGAGTTACATGAGAGAAAAATGTGATATTGTTTTCGATTCTCGCTCCAATCATATTGGGTATCTATTTAACACAATAATCACATTGATCTTCACATCAGTTGTTAGCTTGATTCCTCCTATTACTGGCCATTGTCATGAATAAAAGGAATTTTAGGGGTAACAGATAATTGGTAATCCAAGGAAGAAAACATATGACTTATAAATTACTTTTATTCTGTAACTTATGAATCTATAGGCTTAAATATATTCTATTCATGATCTACATTCTAACATGTATTCTTAGAGGCATTTTCTAAATTCTGTTAATAGTGGTTCATACTAAGCTTGTTTACATACCAAATCAATCCCCCAAGAGTTTCAAAACCATGATTTAAGCAAGGCATGTTTTTGTGTACCAATACACACTGGGTCAAGCGCAAAACTTCTTGTTGGAGTTTTCATTCCTAGGTACATATGTTCCAGAGCAGCCTCTTCCTACTCGTATCTAGAGAGGGATGTATTTTTTTGATAAAAACCTTACTCAATAATCACAAAAACATAGGGATATTTTTTATTATACTTATTATGGTCTATAATTCTTTAATTAGGATTTTCAAATCCTATTCCCAAAAATAACTAAACCTTTCCTCAGATACCAACTATGACAACAATGCTTTTATTACAGACATAAAAATGATTTATTACATAAACTCTTCTCGTGATAAAACATGGAAGATTGAGAGGTCTAGTGTATTTGGGGCTTAGTAACATTTCATAATAACATAGAACATAAAAACACAACACATTTATTGAAAACTTACTTTACATTACCACGACATTCCCTCATACTTAGCAATGCATGAGATAACCTGAGGACATTTATGTTAAAGGGGTGAGCTATAAAGCCCAGTAAGGGATTAAACGAGGAATAACATGAATAAAACAATACATGTGTGGAAATAACCATATAAATAGATCATAAAAGAATATTAACAAAATGGAATGATATATCATTATTATCATAACATGGAACTATGGCAACAACACTTAACATGGAATTAGAATGAGCCAAGGCTCATTGCACACAGAGCATCTGTAAACCCTAGTTTCACATGAATATGGAAGAGTAAATCCTCATTGCACTTGAATTAGCATGAGTAAATACTCATTGCACCTGATGTGTCATGATACTTTTCTTTACCCAATTCATTGGAGCACTATTAGGGCGCACCCTTCATAATAATTTCATTTCATGCATAAGTGAGCCACATAGATAATGCAACATGTATTAATTAACATCAAAATTCATTTCACAAATAAGACATATGCAATATATAAATTTATTTTCTCAATAAACATGTACATGTGTATATAGGTGATTACCCTTGATAGAGGAGTGGGTATGGTATTCACAACACAATGATCTTTCCATGGAAATTTTGGTGTAATTTCTACTACATAACGACGTCAAATAGAAATTCATAAAAAGGGTGGATGAGAGTGAAAGTGGTCTCTAATTATTTGTACATTAAATGTACAGTATGGGTATCATATAACATAACATACAAACATATGGAATGGAATTTATATGTAAAATATAATATAATTTCATGAATGTAAATGAGGAGAGAGAAATTCCTTACGGAATTTTGGCATGGTAACAGGTGTATATGGGAGACATTAATGCAAGAGAAGGGGTCTCTAATCATTAAAAAAATTAAATTATAAGTATGGAGAGGTGAAAAATCAAACCCCAACAATTATAATTGAAAATAAAAGGACATAACAATATTAAGAAACATGGATAAAATGAGAAAGGAAGGAATCCCATACTTGTAGGTGTACTTCTAAAGGCTTGAGAAAGGCTTCAGAAAAGATTATTGGGTGCTTGGGACACCATTAGAGGATTATAGAGAGAGGGGGGGAAGGGTTGGACTAACTAAAAAGACTTTTAGTTATGATTAACTGGGATAATGTGTGGGTTTATATAGGAATGGAGGGGAAATTCGTTATTATTTAGGTTTGGGACACCACACATTTAACTAATCAAAACCACAAACCCGGCTATGGTTTTTTCCCAAATTGTTGTGCCAAAGGGGAGTGTACAAAAGTATTATAAAATTAAAATGGACAAAAGACTTAAAATAATATGGCTTCTTATGTAGAGGTGAGTCACACTCTAATGAAAAACAATTTAAAGAGGAAAAATGTTTTGTAAGTTTTGAAGGGTCCCCTAAAACTTTGTAAAATAAATCATATAAACCAAAAATCACATTATATTAATGTTAAAGGATATAATGACCTAACATAGTGTTTATATTAATTTATTAAATCACTATTGGGTCATTATGATGTCATAAAACACATTATATAATTAAAGAGTATTTAATTTTTACCGAAAAAATTAACTATCTCAGAAAATTATGAAAAAACAACCATTTGATTATTTCGACATGCTCATTCCAAAAGTAATATTCATATTATCCCAATAATTTTCTAAATATTTGGATTTTAAATTTTAAAATAAAACCTGACATTTATCGAAAAATCATAGGTTTTGACAAAAAAAATTTTAAAACCATTATAAAAATTACAATTGTATTCATAAAATTTATAAAATTATTAATATTTAATAAAAAATAATTTAATAATAATAATTTAATATTATATTTTTTATTTAAAAATTCCATTAATTTATCAAAATATATTTCGTAGTTAAATATTAACTAAAAATACTATTTATGCTTCAAAAACAATTTACTATGTAACAATAATAAAATTAAAGTATATTATTTATTATATAAAAAAATAATGTATATAATGATAGTGCTAGGGTCTTTTTACATTCCCATTAAAATAATAACATACGATTTTAGGGTATGGTGCGCGATGGTGATAGACTATTGGGGTGTCTCAGATAACATTGCTCGGGTGGTAATCTCTATGAACTTCCACTTCACTCATATGTGGTTCCCCTAAAGATTAATATATCCAAGATCACCTTGGTCTTAGTAAATATTGAATCCCAATGATTCCACCGCCATTCTGTGCTCTGAAAAATGGGCTTCGTAAGGGGAAAGTTTACTATATGAGGCCAACACATCCATTGTATGAGTAAATTGGACTTTTTAAAGCCCTATATTTATAATAATAATGTTTTCATTGTTAAATGGATTTATTAGCAATGTTCAAAATTCATAAATTTATTTTAAAATCCAAAACATAAAACCAAACAAGTTCATATGTTTTATATAACCATAAAAATAAATTCTAATAGACCTTGAAAAATTTTCATTAATGAATCTTTGGGTTGTTACATTATTAATATTCCATGATTATATTTATACCTATTTAGGTAATACATTATCATTCTTTCTGTGCTTACTTCTTGTTATATCATCCTTCGATGATTAAAATTCCATGTTCTTATTATTTAAACTTCTTTCTCCGTGTTAGCAGTTTGTAGTGGAATGTCATTCTTGCTTAATTGGAATATGTAAATAGTTTCATGGGAAATATATTAAGGCTGCAATTATGATGGGAGAAAATTTTCAATTGAATGGTGTATGGGAACCTTATATATGGGAAAAGGTAACCCGTGTACCATTATTAAAAAGGGTTCTACATTGAATTGATTAAGTAAGTTGGTTTTGAATTAAGGGAGAAAAATTCCAATCTATAAAGTGTGTGGTCTCTTTTTAGGTTGTTAAATGGACCCCTATATAAATTGGACTGTTATGTTTGATTATGTTAAATTCCAATATTGACATTGGTATCGATTAATTGGTGGCAATTTTTAATCAATGTAGTGAATGGGCACTTCATGAATTTTAGAATGGGTACCTATATTAAAAGAAATGGAATAATGCCTTGTAAAACGCTTATAAGTGTTAAAGATGTTTAATGTTGATCTGAAATCAAGTCGATAGATTTAAAATTGAAACTGGACCCAAGTAGGTCAATTGGGGAATGTTTTTATTAGATGACCTATTATGGTGTTTGGAATTTTAATATTCGTGCATTGGCTATTGGGCTTATTTATAGAGGACCCATGTTGATTAAATTGGGACCCTCGTAGGTCACCATATCTTCTTAAAAGAAATCTATTTTGATAAGTTACCTTAAATGGTGGGATCTAAACTAATTTCAAATGTTTTTAATGGGAGTTTTATAAAACATGCTTGTTTTTTCTTGGGGAGTTAGTTATAAATCAGTTACCTTATTATTTTTTTTGAAAATGGTACTTTTATGTTTTGATTAAATCTTTTCATGATTATAGATTAATTGTGATTAAATATAAAGGATATGGAAATGAAACCTATAGTGGTGTCCACTATTCAACAACCCTCGTGTTAGGGTAGATCAGAGATTTCTTGAGCTGCCTTGGAACAGAAGCATGAGTACATTCTATAGGAATTCTTTTCCATAACAATGGAATTATTATTGTATTTTGAGCCTACAAATTGTTGTTTAATGTGACCTTGTGCAGGGTTGATGCTCTTTCTTCGTATGTGGCAAACCAATGGAAGGTAGCACCCTCAAAACATAAATTCCTTCCTGGTGCTATGAATTTTACCAATATTGGTGATGTTTGCGTGATGTTTTCCCAAGCAGAACATTCAGTTTTAATGTGATTCCCTTGATCCAATGGGTGGTCATGATCTTTTTAGGGGCTCAACCATCATTTTATTCTCCTTTTGATCTTATTATACATTCATTGGGCATGGTCTACCAATTCATAGGTCATTTTACCATTTCTTCTTCCTAGTAATAGATGAGTGGTTATGGCGTGGTCTATGAAAATGGTCTTATGAGGCAATACGAATTCAAAATAAATGTTATTGTACTATTGAGTATGCTCTCAGGTCATTTCCAGGTTGAGTTACTTGAGTGTTAAATAATTGGTTTCATTTTAATACTTGAGATGGTTTTTGAAAGACATAGGTGTCTTGATAGGCCTATCTTCCTATTATAATATTTTATGCTTATGAGCGGTTAGTATTCCTTGTTTTTCGGCTAGGATGCACCTAAGGTGGGTTGTGTTTTGATGAACCTGGAAAATGATTCCTTCTATATTGAAGGATAAAAACCTAAGGGGACTGTTGGTAAATTGTTGGTTATTTCGTGACGCTATTTTGGTTTTCATGTCTTAAATCCATTCATTGCTTTCTTGTTAGTAAAACATTGATCTGGTTCGACATTTTTTCATCCAATTTCTAGATGAGTTTGACTAGAAAATCCATCTTATATCCTCATAGTTTACACTTCTTATAAGACAATCATGTCCCCTATCTTAATGTCATCCTTGATCCACTAAGAGAGTGTTGGTCACATGCTGCTCTAACTATTTAATAGTTTTTGATCTATTTAGATGATCTTGGTTAATTTTACATGCATAAGAGTGGTTATTATTTAGGATTAGTAATTCATTAGTGATTCATGGGGTCCCATGTAGGAATTCCTTATATGAAATCATGGACCCCATCTATTTATTTTTAATTTCTCTGCCCCCTAAGCCATAGTTATACAAGATATGTCAGCCATGTGGCTAAACTCATTCTCTCTACCATGACTTCAATGTTTATGGTTTTATAGAAAAATTTTAAAGAATGTTTCATTATTATGGAATGTGGGGCCTTTAGAAAAGTTGTGTCTTATGAGAATTCTTAGATGGACAGTTTCTATAAGTCCGACTCGGATTCAACTATCTATTTTTAAATAAATAGTTCTAGTGGTCATAATAACACTAAGAGTTGTGCCTTGTACATAAATTCCAATGGTGGAGGTACCATGGATTTGAATTTCTCATTCCTTATGTTAAGACCTAGGTTGGGAAGAACCGTTGGTAAAATGTTTATCAAGACATTTATGGGATTATGCCTCCATCATAACAGTCCCATATAAGCATTGGTTGTATATTTATTTTGAACTTTGAGTGTTGACTTGGGTTGTAAAGGATGATGTATATAATGTATAATAAATTATTAAGGTGCATCGGGCGTTTGAAATGCAATTAAACTATTTGAATGAAAATTCATGACCATTTTTGTTTGGGTAATGTTTACATTGTTCACAAAGGCTTCTCGGTGATAAGAATTTTTTACAGTAGGTAGATTGGTGAATACCATGTTTTTTAACCAGCAAAATGTACAATGGGATTTGAACTCGTTCATTTACTAAACATGTTGATTTTTAAAGGGAGATTAAAAACATTATTTCTAGAGTAGGATCACACTAACGTGTTATTTTTTGACATGTTTTAAGGCTTGATATGTCTCTCAAGTGACTATACATGTTTCGGACTGGAAAACATCATGTGTTTAAAGAAAATAGAGGGTTCATGTTTTGTGGACTATCTACTAAACAGTGTGGCCTATTGCATGTAACAATGTAGCCATGTTTAATAAGAGTCAATAGTTTACCGCACAGGCTGCACATGTTTTACTAAACCGTTTTCTAGCCCATGCGGGGAGTGTCATGGGGAATGTAAACTCCACACGGTTTGTGCACGGTTTCAAAAATCATGGGTATTAAACAGTTAGTGACGCCCAATTTTAGCATTTTGATTTGTTTTAGTTAAATTAAATTAAATTAAATGAAATATTAAATAAAACTAAAACCCTCACTCTCAACCTCCCTAAAACATGACACACATATGGGAAGCGATCTCCTTTTTTCATGCACAAACACCTCCTAGGCCAACTCTTCCGTCGTCAATATGACCAATTTTCTTCTGATTTCTTTGCACGATCCCTCGAGATGAGTCTTCTCTCCCTCCTCCTCATGGATCCCAATTTTTCATTGGATTATTTGTTACCCCATATGGTCTGGCCTAACCTTATATTCCTTGGGATAACCCTAGTTCATACCACTATTTTCCGGGGTCTCGCTGGTACATGTTATGCTGCCAAAGGTGAGGTTGTTCGGGGGGTTTCAGACTTTCAGATTGGTTTTGGGGTAAGGTTTTCACCTCTTGTTTTTCTTTTAACATTTTAATTTTGGTGAATTTGGTATTTTTTATTCCTCAGCATGTTTAATGTTATTTTTTGGCCACCTTCGTGTGGTTCTAGGGTGATCTGGTTCGTCTACGCCATCCGAGGTAAGGTTTTAAAACCCGCAAGTTGTAATGCAGAATCTAAATTTGGGTTTTTAGATTCATTAAATTTTCCTTGAAACTATATTGTATTTAATTGGGATGTTTCATGTGGTTTGAATTCATCGAGTCAAGGGAGACTCACCTGCATATGTATCGTTATGTATATATATATACGTTCCCCGTTATGTGTAATTCCACTAATAGAAGAGGATTGCACGTATGGGGATGGTGTGCCTATTTATATTTATAGAGGATGCATGCGTAGGTGAGTGGAAGATAGTGTATCCATAAAAATATGCATGTAATGATACCCTTTAACATTCTCATGGCCATTCAAGTGTGTTTATAGGGTCTAGGTGTCCTAATATGTATGTGAAGGTGCATATTCTCAGTGGGGGAGCAGCTGATCATTGTTAGAAAGTGTTACTATCTAGAGTGTATGGTTGGGTTCCACCTAGAGGTATATTCACTTTCCATTTACTCAATTTTATAAATGAATTAATACTTTTCTTATTGCACATTCATTAGAAATTAATTCCATGAAGATAAGTATTCATATTGATTACATATGAAATGTGAATTTATCTTGTTTTGTTTATAATGTTTAATATAGTAAATGATTTTTGTGATAAGAAATATCTCGTTTTTAAAATAAAACCCTTACAATGGATGTAAACTAACTTCAAGATAAGAAGTAGTGGTTAGACCTTTCTTTCTTGACTTGTTGTGTATAAACTTTTTGTGCCTTAATATTATGTTGAAATATGTCATGTTTAAGTCATGGCTCTAATAGAATTAGAGAAATAGAGTAAACTTTTTTACATAAAAAATGGACCCAGGAACCACCGAAGTTCTTTGAACATTTTTTAATTTTATTTAATCATGTGTGAGTTTTTCTATATATTTTTTGGTGTGTTTGACACATTCAGACAACTGTTCATGTGTACATTGGCATGATATTGATAAAGGTAAGACTATATTTATTAAAAGGAAATGTTATCCTAGGAATTTCATCATAGAATGTACCATGTATTCTCATCACTTTACAAGTCAAAGGTAAGTTCTTTTAATTGGAAATTAAATGTGAAATGGGAATTGGAATGTATAATGAGTATATCACGTAGCCTTTTTGAGAGTAATTGAATAATGGTCGGATGTCCATAGTACCACATTCCATGTTTAAGGATGGTATCAGAGTGAAACATATGTAATAAATATGGTTTAATGGATTTTTACTTAATGGTTTCAATTCTACTTGACCTCTCCACATTAATGGAAGGAAATTATTGAACCAATAAATAAACATTAGAAATGATACTTGACCATTCCAGACTAATGGATGGAAAGGTTTGGATCAAAGTGAAGCATTTCATGACATATTTATTAAATATTAATTCTTAGACTAGAGCTTGTTATGGTTTCTAATTAGAGAATACAATGTGTACTCGTATACCCCATTCCGAATTCAAGGATGGGTTTCTAAGGTTCAGACCTGACTAGATCATGTTCCTTGTCAAATATTTGGATTCCTGGTATGCTACTGTTGGGTCCCCCATGATGTATTATAGGATTATATGGATAGAATCCTTGGATCCAACATTGATAAGTATGTTCGTTCGACACACTCCTTGGAACCAGTCCTTTCTTATTCCCATTTTACCTTAGACGCACTCCCTGAACCTGGTAGGTGCCTCATTGTAAAATGACTTGGACTACAATCCTTGGATTACACCCTCACCCCATAGTTTGACCTAGATAATACTATGTTAGCATTCCATGAGATCTATGCTACCTTGGTTATTTCCCTGGAACTCCATCAGTAGATATTGTTGTCAAGTCACCTTATTTTGTCTTGGGACCTTCACTACTTATACTATCATGTGGTTTCTGCAATAGTTTTTACATTGGGACTATATAATTAAATACCATCACTGGATTCCTTTTATAAACTTCTTGGGTCCAACATTAACAAGTTGGAGACATGGATAAAGCCCATAGGACCCGGTCATTGCTCCACCATGTTTTACCTTGGAGAAAACTCCTTTGACTCTTATGGTGTGTTATTCAAATCTGACTTACGATTAAATTTGTAATACTCAATTATGAAAATTGATTACATTTTCAGACACCATCTGAGTGCTGAAGTAGGTATTTGGGTATTTTAGTTACATCTTACTACTTACTATATTTATTCTTTCTTGCAACCTGCTTAATTTATATTACACTGTCGGGTTGGGGTTTTACACTGGTGGTGTCAGAAAACTATGATTTATATCTTACACGCTACTCGGGCCTTTATTGCATTGGGGTTCCCAAGTAGACCTTTCTTGTGAACAAGTCCTTGGAATTTCATTGTTTCTATTTTATTGTACCTAGGAGTTAGGAATAAAGGGCTGAGTTGGATTTCAGGAGGCTCATAGAGATCATCTTTGGGATTTTAGTTCTTTTTATTACATAATTATTAAATTTTATTTTATTGAAAATCATGTTGAATTTATATTGTTTTCTATAATTTATATTCTCGATATCATGCATTAATTTATTGTATAAACTGTAATTTTCCACTTTTCTTCATTTATTTTATATTTGTCTTCCACTATTTTGTCAATTATGTATTACTACTTTCCTTGTTGATTGTTTTTTACTCTATTATAAAATTGTGAAACTCTAATAAGAGGGTATAGCCTCCCCACTTACTATCATTACACACTCACTTCTAGTCAGTAACCTCTAGTGTATGGGGATGCACACTTGGGGTCATGTGGTGATCGGTCTGTCCACTGTCTTAGTGGTGATCCGAGTCAGGTTGTTACATTGATCTTATTTATTTAATTGTAAGATTATACTTTTACATGATTTTAAGGAATTATAAGATGAAATATTTATCAGTTAATCCAACATAGTTCATTGGATTCAATTTCACAATAATATTAAATAAAAACACAATGTGAAATTTTGAATATTTTACTTAAAACCCCTATTTATAGTTATTTCTACGGTGTTACTTTTAAACATAATTTAACCACATATGAGAATTTAATTTTCAAAAATGGAAATTCATGATTGTACACAATAAGAAAATTTTTGTTCAATAGGATCAAAATACTTTTTGGTTAATAATAACTTTAGTATTTTATTTACCACTATTAAAGGTAAATGGGTAATTAAAGGTTGAATTAATGTTATGATATTATAAAATTGACCTTGTAGTTTTGATAATATAATTTGATGTGATATTGTCAACCATGAACATCCTTGGGCCAAAATGGTGTATTATGGATGCCACATTGACGTGATTATTACATTTATAACATCTAATTTATAGGAAATTATGTCATAAATATATCTCTTCATACAAAAAAATTATTTTGGGGTTATGTAAGTGATAAATTTCACTATTAATAGTATTTGTAAGTATAAAAATATTACAAATATCATGTTAAATTATTTATAATTTTTAGTATTTAAATAACAAAATTTAATTATGACACAATGTTGATGCAGTAATTGATTTATTAAAGAACTAAACAAATAAATGATATTAATAATATTAAAATAAATATAATTTGTAATATTTGATTCTGGAAATGATTTTTTTTGGTTTAATATGAAATTTTAGGATTGAGTTACTGTATTTTCTTCAAAGTAAACATTTTTTATGATATTTTCAAAAAACTCATTAATGAATATTTTCAAAATTGACAAAATTCATAATTTAAAATATATAATATTTAATTAAATTGTACAAAATTTATTAAAATTTATGAATAAAAAAATGTTTATAGAACTCCAAAAATATCATTAAATACTCAATCATAGGTCATTTTGAAGGATTTTTTTTATTATTGTAACTATCAAATTTTGAATTAATTTATAAAATGGTAAGAGTTTAAAAGGTTAAATTAAAATATAGGGACTAAATATTATTCAAAACACATCTAATTCCCAATGGATGATTATATTAATAACCTTCCTAGTCCTATCTTATAATTAAATCAATGCGGACTAATTTGGATTCTATGTTTAATTTATACTAATTTAATACTTTTAATAATTCTAATAGTGTCCCCCCTCTCCAATAAAAGGCACTCATTCCTCTCTATTACTCAAAAATCCAATGACCTTTAGTTAGGTCAATGTATTCAAAAACCCCTTAATATAATCCACCCATAAATTCTTTATCCCATATTTTAGGAATAACACCCTTTATAGAGGTGTTAATGTGTTACGAAAGGTGATCATCTGATGGAAATGTAATTTTATTATTAACCTGCATCTATTTTATTTCCTCTTCTACTTCCTCAAACTCTCTTTCATCCATAAAAAACATATAAATTTAGTATAAAAAATGTACCAAATTTCTATTATGATAATATTTTCACTTAAATCTATCTACACGTCCATTAAATGGGGAATATATTGATCATTGGTCTGTACCTGTGAACTATCACCTCCACGAACTGATCTAAATCATTTTCATAATTTTCTCACATGAATGTTTATAATAATGGAATTAAAGTACATATGTTAAATTCATGACATATTTATAATTGTATGATAATAATATATATATTATGTTCTTACTTTCAATCCACATAAATATGATAACATCGTTCAAGCATACGTGTGAACTATCACCTACAGGGAGCAATGCAACTCGTTTTAATTCATTTTATCAATTGTAGGATATATATATATATTATTATTATACTATAAATTGTATTATCATTCTTGAAAGATAAAATAATAATAAAATTCTCTCCATATTGATCAATTAAAAATCGAAAATGTTACTCATGCATATGAAAAAATTACTATCTCAATGATTATAACATTGTTCATTTTCCATAACCATACTTATGGATTGATTTAAATTTATACTTTATTTATAAAAATGATAATAATTCCATGAATATTTTTTTTGAGACGAAGGACTTATGAACACTTGGACTTGTCACATCAAAACATGTTCAGTTCTGAGTCATGTAACAAATAACAACAAATGTTCGATATGAACTTAAATAATTAAGTAATTTTTTTACCATTGTAATAAGTGATATAAATGAAATTATAATCTTTAAAAATGTTCTCAAGAATGTAAAAATTAACATAAATTTTTTATTTAGCAATATAAAGAATTTACATTATGAGTTAGACTCCATGTAAGGGACATCATCTTAATATCCTTTCAATGAGTCACATTTCGATAACATACACCACCTTATTGAGTAAGATGTAAAATTAACCCATTTGACATTTAATTTCATTCATATTTCTTCAAAAGGAGTATTTCTGAATTAATTTATTTTACTAAATAACAAAAGCACTATTTTAATGTATGTGGTGGTAATGATTTTTCCTCCTCCATAACCATTATTTGATATTTGGATTCCCCTATATGCCTTAATGTTTTAAAATTAAAATAAATACAATATTACACATTATTGTATTTTGGTTTTAAAAATATTTTTGATAATGGATTGATTATTTCAATATCTTGAAATGATATCTGTTTACTATAATTTTGAAATTTTATTCTTCATTTACGCTTCTCAATGTGTGATGATTGTGTTTTGGATCTTGGGAATTGATTATGTATACAAGTGGTTCTGTGATAAAATGAGGGAGGGTGAGCCCGTGACCACTCTGCAATCAATTGGGAAATGAAATAGAGTTCCAAGATAAGGTTTCTCGTAATATATTTTATTAATATATTGTTATGGGTATTCAAAATGTAACCATGAATGTTACTACCTTTGTGTTTTTGAAGTGTACAATGTAAGTATGATATGTAGGCCAAAATTAACCTTAAGTATTTATGATTTCTATGAATTTTTTTCAGAATATTATAATTTCATGAGGTATGTTAAATAAATTGTTTTTTATGGGTGATAATTATGATTTTTTTAAAATGTTTTAATGAGTTTAAAATATTAATGGACTAACGGTTAAATTCTTTATTTATATACCATAATAATATTTTTGTGACCATACCTCATTTTTGAAATTATTTCTATAGGGTATGAGGATGGTTAATGGGAGATTAAGAAGGCAATTTGAATGTTATGAATAATATTATCATGAAAAATAAATCAAGTTTTATTTTAAAATGATTTTTATGATTAAAATAATGGATAAAATGTATACTTTTTTACACTATAATATTTGATATATTATGTAATAATTATGACTTAATTATCTAACACATTAATCCTGAAAAAATCATCAATGTGAATGAATATAAATTCTTTAATTAACTCAAGAATATGTAATAATAAAGGCAGGGCCATATATTTTCTATCTGAGGTCATTTTAGATAACATTATATTTTAGGATATTAGTAATAGAATATCCATAAAGGATTTTTACTTTATGGTCAAATTAAAATGATATATATTTTTTAATATTACCATGTTTTTTTATCTTAGATATGTTTTTTCAAAGGTATTCTGCGAAGGAAATAGGTCAGCTGTGCTGGGACTATATCAAGAGGAAATAAACCTTCCAAATCAATATCTTGAGATGGTCAGAAACAAAAATGAACAATTTTTTTTAGTGATGGACTAGTTGAGTAAGGAGATAAATTGGCGGTGGAATCCATCCACGAGATCAGCTAAATAAACCATAGAGAAACATGTTGGTAGTGGAGTATTTTAAGAAGAAACATCCACCACTATTTAGAGGACCATCTAGCCTTGGGTTAGCTGAATGGTTTATTAATTAACTAGAAAATATTTTCTATGTCATGGAGTTATCAAAAAATAAAATTTTTAGTCTTTCTATTAACCATTTTGAAGGAGAATCCAATTAGTAGTTGTCTATAATTAATAATATCCAAGAGAATGATGAGGTTGATGTTTTGATTTGGATGAATTCAAATACATGGTAGGACATTAAAATAATATTGTAATTGAGGAAGTATGATGACACAGAGGTTGTTTCCAATGAAAAATCCACTCAAATGGAAAGGTATGCTCCAAATTTCATCTGGGGACTTGATTGTAAAATCCATCATTTTTAGTCAAAATAAAAGACAATTTACCAAAGGGCATCAACTTCTCTTGAGTTCAAAAGTTATGAAAATATTTTTTGGTGTGAAGAGAAGGAGGAAAAAGTGTTTTCTAAAGATCATGTATTCTTTGAAAAATAATGGAACATCTGGTCGAGGTGGAAAGCAAAAGGGACTAATTATTCAAAAAAGGCTGGTCGAATGGAAATTAAGAATATATTTTTTGAAAATTTTGGATAACACATTAGAAAATTCCATAAAATTTTTTGTAAGTGCTGATAATGTGTAAAAATTAAACCTAAGTCTCATAAATACCATAAAAAATTAATTAGATTTTAGAAAATATCTAATCTAGATTCTGTAATATTTTTAATGTTCAATGAGATGGGTCATTATGAAAATGTTTGTCTGATGAAGAACTTAAATGATGGAAAGAAATTTGACTATAAGTAGAAAGGTATTGTGAAATCCTTCACAACTACTTCAGATCATGTTAGGCCATCAAATTAAGTGGTATCATATACATTTATTTTTTATTCATATTATTTTAATGTTTTTTTAATTAGGGTCTATACATTCATTCATTTTCAAAGATTTTTTTTTAAAATGGAAAAACCACCTCTTTAAATGAATATAAAACAAATGGTAAACATACTAGGGGGAAATGCTAAGGACACAATAAATTATAGTTAACTTTCTATCATTATCTGTGGAAACAATTTACCTGAAAACCTTGTTTTTTTCCTCTAGTATAGTTTGATGTTATTCTGGTTATGGATTGGATTTCTTGTTTAACATGCTATGATTTAATATAGAGAAAAAGAGGTTTCTTTTCAGAAATACTTTTGGTTTCGGTACAAGAATGAACCATTACAATTGAATACATACCAAGAATATGAGAGACTATTAAATTATGGAAAACTATCTTAACATAGACATATTGTTAATAAAAAAAGGAAATTTCACATTAATGTTGGTGCAGTGGTAAATGAGTACCTTGAAATTTTTCATGAAGAGTATCCTAGAATTATACCAGATCGAGAAGTTGAATTTACTAATGACTTTCATACTGATGATAAGATAGTTTTAAAAAATCCAAATTTAATGGAAAAAATGGAAATTTGTTTGTTGAATAAGTAATTTAAGATGTTATTATCTAATTGTTTCATTCAACCACGTAATTCACCATGTGGTGATATTGTCTTTTTTTGACATGAATGATGGTTCAATGAGACTTTTCTTTGATTATATTTCCATGAAAAACTTCATTGTTATAAACAAGTACCATTACCTCATATCGATGATTTGTTTGATTAGCTCTAGGTAGAATAATATTTTCAGAAGGTTAACATGAGGTCATAGTACCATTGGTTGAATGTAATGGAAGAATTCATTCTGAATAAAACATTTCATACTAGATATGGCCATTTGAAATTTTTAGTTATTTAGTTTGGACTACCTACTTCACCTACTATATTTGTGTATCTTATGAAAATAATATTTCATGATTTCTTGGATGATTTTTTTCTTATGTTTATCGATGAAATTTTTGTATATTCTAAAATAAAATAGGAGCAGGGAAGTCATCTAACAATTATTTTTTAAACCGTAAACGAAAATAAATTTTATGGGAAATTCATCAAATATGAATTTTGGTTGCGAAAAATTTCATTCCTTTATCACATTATTTCTAAATATATCATAATAACTAATTCTATAAAAATGAATGTGGCTTAAGAATGGACATGACCCAAAAATGTAGCTGTGATTTGTAGTTTTCAATGTTTAGTAGGAAATTACAGGAGAACTGCTGAAAAAATCATTGTTATCTAGCACACTAACTACATTAACATGAAATGTTGTAAATTTTATGTAGACAAAATAACATGATGATTGTTTTCTTGACATGTAAAAAAGATCTGTGAATTCTCCAATTATGGCCCAGCCTTTCAAAAATGGTGAATTTATTATCTACCGTAATACTTTGTTGAAATTACTTGGTTACGTCCTAATTCAGAAAGAGAAATTAATTTCTTATGGTTCAAGTCAGTTGATACCTCATGATATTAATTACCCTACACATGATTTCGAATTAGTATTGCTTTATTTTTCTTTGAAAATATGGAACATCGTATGTATGGAGTAAAATGTGAAATATATATTAACCACAATTTTTTTAAGTATATATTACCTTATAAACAATTGAACATGACACATATAATATTGTTGGAACTAAAAAAGGATTATAATTGCATGATTCGTTACTATATAGAAAAATAAAAAATCTTATATATGCACTGAGTTAGAAATGTAATGATTCATTAACTGTGTAAGGTTTCTAATGTGGTAATTTGGTTAGTGATTTGATAAAATTTTGCCTAGAAGTGGATAGTGCTATAAATTCATCTATTTTTTGGTTATAGTGAAATAATCTCTTAGAGATAGAATTAAGAAAGTAGATAAAGAAGATTTTGAATTTTACAAAAATGTAAAATTGGGTCAGAAGGGTAAGATGCTGCAATTTAAAAATGATAAATATTTTATTCATATATCAGAATAGATTATGTGTTCCAGGTGATTCAAAATTAAACAAAATAGTTGTTTTATGAATCTCATAGTTCTACATTTTTAGTTCATTATTGGCAACACTTAAATGTATAGCGACTGCTGACAGTACAACCAGTGGGAAGGAATAAAAATATATATTTTTGAATTTACTAAAAAGTGGATGAATTTTTAGTATGTTGAATCAGAGTAGAAGTTTCCAATGTTTATTCTTAAACCATTACCAATTCTAGAGTGGAAATGTGAAAATATAACCCCAGATTTCATAATTTTATTACCAAATACTTCTCAAGGTAACAATGAGATATGTGTTATTTTTTATTGATTAAATAAATTTTCTCATTTTATTCCCATTCTAGATACTCTGTCTCTATATCAACATTATCAGTTGAATATCAAAAATATAATAATGTTACATGGATTTACCCTCTCCATTATATCTGATCATGATCCCATGTTCAGTTTTAACTTTTTTTAATGTTTTTTTGAATGTCATTAAGTATTGAATTAAATTTCATTATAATTTTTCATCCACAATAAGATAGGTATAAAGAACTAACGATTCCGAACATGTAGGATATTCTATGTTCTTGTTCAACGAATTACATAGGATGTTGGGATATATATATTTCTTTGGTTGATATTACTTATAACAACAATTTTAATTCTAGAAAACAGATGGAACCATTTGAGACATTATGTGGGAACCAATGTTGAATGCTATATTTTTGGGATGATGTAGGTGAAATGAAGTTGATGGGACAAGAATGAATAAAAGATATATAAAAAAAGTTTACTTTATTAAGAAACACATGAGAAAAACCCAGGGAAGGAATAAAATTAATGTATATAACAAGATGAAGGATCTTTGTTTAGGTAGCTGGTCATGTCTTTCTCAACATTTCTCCATCTAATGGTATAATGCATTTTGCTAAGAAATGGTTATTGTGTCTATAGTTCCTTGAAATCTATCAAAACCTTGAAAATTTTGGATCAATTTTATTCCCATTGGATTTACACATGACTTTATCTCTGGCACAGAATGATTCTCATGTTTCAATATTATGAAAATATATTCTGGATAAATCCCTTGTTTTGAGTCCAAAACCAGTTTAGTTTGAAGAGAATGTTTCTTGTGAGGAAAAACAAGTCCAAATTCATGTCAAAAGAAGGAAAGTGTTGCATAATATGGTGATTCATCAAGTTGAGGTTTTTTTGAATTCCATATGTTTTCTGAGGAAGCATAAGAATCAGAAAATACTAGGAGGGAGAAATACCCCCACTTATTTGATCCTTAAATAAAATTATAGTGATGCAATTTAAAAAAGGGTGGAATGATTTAATATAACAAGAAATTATATGATAATAATTTTAATTATCTATTAATATTTATTAATTATATATTAATTTTCTTTAAAGGGATTCTATGTCTGATAGTGCCCTCAACACACAATAATTGTTTTCACCTAAATCTTCTATTGCACACAAAACCAAGTTATACTGAAAAATAATATATTATTAATATTATTATTTTAAATGGGTTTTCTCTCTTAGAAGTTTTATTGGTGTTAATGGAAATAACTAAAAAAACTATGTTTACACATGTTTACTATATATTTTTATTTTATTTTAATAATATTTGGAAGCTTAAAATGGGAAGACATCCAAATTTTAACCAGAAAAGACTCCAATATTTTTTAAAAGGTAGTTTTACCACCATTTACTGGAGGGAAATTTTAAATTATATACTTTTTCAATTATATGTGTTATATTTTCCAAAATAAAATTCTTATTTGGAAGAAGAACAAAAAAATTTACTTCAGATGAATTTTTCGTGTTTTTCTGATAATATACATTTTTTAATAAATAGTTAAAAATAATTCATTAAATTAAAATATCCCATTTCAACTTTTTTGTTTATATTGTTATATTAAAATTTTAAATTATTTTAAGGTATAATTAGATGAAATTTTCATCAATTAATCCATTGTAGTTTATTGGATGAAATTTAACATTAAAACTAAATAAAATAACAGTGTGAAGTTTTGTACGTTTTACTTAAAAAAACCTATTCCCCAATCTGTCAATGGGATTCGCGCTAAACATAATTTAACCACTTATGTGAATTGAATTTTTAGAAATACACATCCCTGGTTTTACTCAATAATAAAAATGGTGTCGAATAGGATCAAAATACTTTTTTGGTGAAAAGATACTTTAGTATTTTATTTACCACGGTTTATAGTAAATAGTGTAATTAAATGCCAAATTAATGATATAATATTATAAAATTAATCTAACACTTTTGATAATATTTTTTTATGAGTTATTATCAACCAATGAAATCCTTGGGATGACCTTTGGAATCCACTTGTATGTGATTATGACATTTATAACATTTAATTAACAATAATGAATATATTTCAAAAATAAGTCTCTCCTTACTAAAAAAAATTAAATATGGGGTTATATAAGTTATATCTTAAACTATTAATAATCCTTAAAATGAATAGAAAAATACTACATATGCCATTTTAATTTATTTAATGTTTTTAGAATGAAAATAAATAAATTTTATAATGACAAAGTGATGATGCAATAACTGAGTAATAAAGAAAGTATAAAATAAATGATATTAATAATATAAAAATGAATAAAATTTCAAATATTTTACTCCGTACACAGATTTTATGGGTGAATTTTAAATGTTACGATTGAATTAATATATTTTATTTGTGGTAATCAGGTTTTTATATTATTTTTAGGAAATCATGTAATGAATATTGTCAAATTAACAAAAATCATATTTTAAACTATAAAATATTTAATTAAATGATATAATGTTAATAAAAATCCATGAATCAACCAAAATTTTTACATAAGTATAAAAATATCACTATTTACAAAATCATTTATCATTTTACATTATTTGTTAATTGTTTTATCTATTAAAGTTTAAATTACATGATAAAATGGTATGAGTTAGAAAGGTTAAATAAAAAAGATAAGGATCAAAAAATTATTCAAAACATGTCTAATTAACATTTAATGATTATATTGAGACCCTTCCTCATCATATCTTCAAAATAAGTCAACTTGGACCCTTTTGGAATCTAAATTGATTTTATAATAATTTAATAATTTTTATAATCCTAGTTTTTCACATCCCCTCTCCAATAAAGGGTACCCATTACTATCTATTACTAACACTTAAAAATCATATTGGTTTGGTCATGATTTTCCCGATTCCCTTAAAATAATACTTCCCCAAATTCTTAAGGCCATATTTTAGGCAAAACACCCTTTTTAGTGGTGTTATGTTGTTAATAAAGGTGATTATATGATGAAATTGAAATTTTTGTATTTAAGAGTGTATATTTTAATTCTTCTTCCAATTAATTTATATTGAAATAATACATGAGTAACTAATAAATTTAGTATAATAATTATAATAAAATTTTATTATTATAATCTCATCATTTAAATCCATTTCTGCATCCATTAAATAAGAAAGGATATGAACGTTTGTGAATACATGTGAACTATTACCTCTACGAACCGATCTAATACATTTTTAATCATTGTCTCTCATGAATGGTAATAATAATTGAATAAATTCTCATATTTGATATTTATGAAATATTAATAGTTATACTATAATAATGTTTCAATAATTATCTTTCTTTCTATGCGCATAAAAATGATAACATTATTCATCCATACCATTGAACTATCACCTCCGAAAATAAATTTTATTCGTTGTTATTCATTATATCACTTGTATGATATATATTAAAATATTTAAATTATTAATATGATATTAATGATGTTATGATCATTCTTTAAGGATACAATAATACTCAAATTCTTTCTATAATGATCAATGAAAAATGGAAAATGTTACCCATTCATACATACCGCTTACAGTCTTCATGATTATAACATTGTTCTTTTTCCATAACCATACCCAAGATATTGGTTTGAAAGTATAATTTATGTATAAAAATTATAATAATGTCATGAATATCATTATAGAGATGAATGATATATGAAAACATGGACTAGTGACATTAAACCATGTTCATTTTTAACTCAAGTACTGAATATTGACAAATGTCTAATATAAACATAAATAATATTTTAATTTTTATATAATTATAATAAGTTATATAAAATATATAATAAAATTTAAAAGTGTTTTCATAAAAGTAGAAATTAGTTTAAATTAATTATCTAGCAATATAAATATTGTATACGATGATTCAGACTCCCTCTAAGGGACATTGTTTCAATCTCCATTAATTGAGTCATATTTCGATAGTATAAAACTCCTTTTTTATAATACATAAACATATCCCCTTTTAATTTTAATTTCATTATATTTTTTTTGAGATGAGTATTTTTTTACGAATCTTCTTAGAAAATCACAAGAGGAGTGTTGTATTAATGTGTGTGGAGATAATGAATTTTCTGCCATTTTGACCATTATTTGATATTTTTCTTCCAATATAAGACTTAATGTTTTTGAAGGAAAATAAATACCATATTAGATTTTTAAGTATTTTGGTATTGAAAATGGTTTGGATAATGTATTGATTATTTAAATATCTTGAAATGATATCTTATGATACAATGTTGAAATGTTTTTTTCCTTTAAGATTGTTAATGATTTATGATTATGTTTTGGTTCTGGAGAATTACTTTTTTATATAAGAAGTTATGTCCTAAAGTGATGGCTATGATCCCATGATTGAACTCTAAGGCATTATGTAATGACACAATGTTAAAGGATATGGTTTCTCTGAATATATTATGGTAATATATTATGATAGATATTCCAAATGTAACCGTGAATGTTAGTCCATATGCAGATTTGAAAGGTAAAATGTATATATGATATGGATTCAACAAGATACCTTTATGATTTAACATTTCTAATAGTTTGGTTATAAATCTTATGATTTCTTGATTTATGTTATAGAGCTTATGTTTCATGGGTGAAATGTATGATTTTTTTAAAATTATTTCTTGAGTTTAAAAAATTAATGGACTGATTGTTTCATTCCTTATTTTTATCCCATGCTAGAATTTTTTTTGCTCATCCCATGTTATTTAAATTCACTCTATACATTAAAAGGATGGTTATTATAAGGGAGTGAGACATTTTAAATGTTATGAATAGTATTATCAATAAAAATAATTTTGGTATTATTTTTAAATGTTTTATATAATGAAAAAATTGATAACATGTATACTTTTCTACTTTGTAATATTTGAGATGTTATGTAGTAGTTATGGAATAATTACCTAAAATTATAAACCAAAAAGGATCCCCAATGTGAAAAACTTTAATTCATTACATAACTAAATATTTTTTAATAGTTATATTTTTATCCTTTTTATTTTTATCCACGGTCGGTTTAGATTACATTAGGAGTTAAGATATTGTTAATAGAGTATCCATAAATGATTTTTGCATTATAGTCAAATAGAAATGATATAGATTTTTAATATTACTAGGTTAATTAATCTATGATATGTTTGATAAGAATGGTTTTCCATATAGGAAATAGGTCAGCTGTGCGGGGGAAATATCTAGAGGAAAACAACCTTCCAAATAAGCATTATGAGATGATATGAATCATAACTGGATTATTTTTCATAGTGATTGCACAATGGAATGAGGAAATAAAATTTGGTGGTATCTATACATGAGAATATATAGATAACCTATAGAGTTAAACGTCGGTAGTGGATAATTTCATGAATAAAAATCCACTATCATTCATAGGATCATCTGACCTTGAGTTAGCTGGAGGGTGGATTAAAGAACTATAAAATATATTTGTGTCATGGGATATTTAGAAAATAAAAATTTTAGTCTTTTTATTTATAATTTTGAAGGTGAAGAATATCATCAGTTGTTTGTGGTTAAGATATCGGGTATAGTGAGGACACTGATGCTCTTGATTGGGATGAATTCTAAAAATTGTTTCATGATAAATATTTTCCTATGATGGTTTGACTTAGGATGGAAAACGATAATGGAAATTAAGGAAGGATGATGAATCAGTGGCTAATTATAATGAAATGTTCACATTAATGGAAAGGTATTCTCTAAATTTCATCTAGGATATTTATTGTAAAATCAATCATTTTTTCCTTCGAATTAAAGACATTGAATTGAAGGGTATTGTCTTATCGTGAGTTCAGAAGTTATGAAAAACATTCAATGTGTAGAGATGGTGGAAATGGAGTTTTATAATGAAAATGTGTTCTTTCAAAAAATAAATAATATGAGATCGATGTGGCAAGATAAAGAGAATAATTCTCTAAAAATTACGATGGTTAGAAATATAAATTTATAGGTTGTGAAATTGTGGTAACAACACACTTGATAATGCCTTCTGAATTCTATTAAGTGAGTGTGATTTGGTAAAATGTGAAATAAGGATCACAACTAAACTGAAACAAATCAAGGTAGTGGTAATACAATGTATAATCTATATTAAGTAAACTATTTAAAGTGAAATAAAATGAGTCATTATGAAAATGAGTGTCTGATGAAGAATATGATTGAGGGGAAGCATCCAGACTATAAGTAAAAAGGTATAATGAAATCCTTTATAACTACTTCATCATATGTTGGGACATCAAATGAAGTGGTATCAGGTACATTGATTTTTTATTTATATTATTCCAACATGTTTTTTGATTTAGGTTCTAAATATTCATTCATTTATAATAAATTTTATGTTAAACATTAAATTATACCTCATTAAATGAATCAATAAATTATGGTAAATATAATAGGTGAAATGATGAGAAAAAAAATAAATTATAATAATCTTCATATCCATATCTATGGAAATAATTTAACTAAAAACATTGTTTTTTCTTTTAGTAGAGTCTGATATTAATTTTGGAATGGATTTGATTTTAATTTATCATTATATGATTTTATGTAGAAGTAATGTGGTTTGTGTTTTGAAAGACATACAGTTTGTCTACAACAATGAACCCTTACCAAACATAACATAAAAATAATTTGAAAAACTATTAAATTATGTAAAATAATGTTACCTTGAACATATTTTTTTAAAACAATGGTATAATTCATATTAATTATGTTCAAATGGTAAATGACTATCTTGATGTTTTTCCAAATGAGTTTCCTAGTATTATAGGTGATTGAGAAGTTAAATATGTTTTTTATTAAGTTCTTAATTATAAGAAAATTTCAAAACCCCCTAATCTGCTTCCTCAAAGTAATCTTTTATCGTTGAAGAATAAAATGAAGGAGTTATTAGATAATTGTTTTATTCGACCTAGTACCTCACCATTTGGTGTTCGAGTCTTGATTGTTATGAAGAAATATATTTCAATGGGACTTTTCATTGATTATAAATCCTTGAATAAGATCAATGTAAAGAATAAGTATCCTTTACCTCATGTCAGTGATTTGTTTGATCACCTCTAAGGAGAATAATATTTTGGACGGTAAAATTGATTCTGGGTTACTATGATTTTAATGTAATGGAAGAAGACATTATGAGGACTACATTTCATACTAGATATGTCCATTTTGAATTTTTATTTATTCCATTCGGATTAAATAATCAACATGTTTTATTCATGGGAGTTTTAATAGAATATTTCCTAAGTTATAAGTTTTTGGTTTTGTTTATTGATGACATTTTCGTATACTCAAAAGGAAAATAGAAGCATGAAAGCCATATAACAGTTCTTTTTCAAACCATACAAAAGAAATTGTATGTGAAATTCCTCAAGAGTGACTTTTTGTTACAAAAAAATTCATTCCTTTGTTACATTGTTTATAAAGAAAAAATAACCATTGATCATAATAAAATGAATGTTGTTTAAGAATGTATTCTACCCACAATTAGAACTATGATTCGTAGTTTTCTCAGTTTATCAGGCTATTACGGGAGGTCTGTTGAATATATTTCATGGTTATGTATCCCATTAACTATGTTAACTCAAAAAATTGTAATGTAAATCTAGAAAAATGAATATGATGGCTATTTTTTGGATTTGAAAAGATGATTGGTGAATGCTCCTGTTTTGATCCTGCCTTCTTAAAATGGTGAATTTGTTAACTATAGTGATGCATCATTTAAAGGGCTTGGTTGTGTCCTAGTATAGAGTAATCAGGTAATATCATATTCATTACTTCATTTATAACCTCATGAGTTAAATTACCATTAACATGATTTGGAATAAACAACTGTTGTTTTTTCTTTAAGAATACAAAAGCATCATCTAAATAGAGTAAAATATGAAATATATAATCACCAAAAATGTTTTATGTATATATTATCTTAGAAATAATTAAACTTCATATAGATAATATTGTTGTAACTAATAAAGTAGTATGATTTCTTGATACATTTATTTATATGGAAAGAAGATAAGGTATTCAATGCATTGAGTTGGAAAATTAATGCTACAATAACCATTATATTATTGAGATGTTATCCTTCGGTTTATGATTTGATAAACATTTTTATAGATGTTGTTAGCGCATGAAATTCATTTGTTTTGTTTAATGTTTTAGTGAAATTATATCTAATAGATATAATTAAGCAATAACAAAACGATGAGAGAGAATTTTAGAAAAATGTTTTATTGGTACAAAAGGGTACGTTTCTTGGAATTTACAATGGTAATGATTTTTTTGAGATTTGGGAATAGATTATGAGTTTATTGTCATTCAAAATAGATGAAAAATATGTTATGTGAAGCTCATAGTTCTCTATTTTTAGTTCATCCTGGAAGAACTAAGATGTAAAGAGTCCTTTGAGAGTATTAATATTAGATTGAAATGAAATTAGATATCGTTGACTTTACCATGAAGTGTTTAATTTTTCAATAGGTTAAAGCAAACTTGAAGTTTCCAAAGTGGATGCTTCATCATTTACCAGTTCCACTATGAAAACTGGAAAATATATCATTGGATTTCATAGTTGGTTTTCCAATTAATTCATGAGGTAACAATGTGATATGGGTTATTATTAACTGATTGACTAAATTCTCTCGTTTTATTCCCATTCAAGATATTCAATCTCTAGATCAACTTTCATGGTTGTATATTAAAGATATATTCATGTTACATGGAGTTCCCCTCTCCATTTTATTTGTTAGTGATCCTATGACCACTTCTAGATTTTTTAAAGTCCTTAAGAAGTCATTGGGCACTGCATTAAAATTTATTATATATTTTCATCCACATTCAGATACGTAGAAATAAGGAACAATTCTGAACCTGGAGGATATGATAAGTGATTTTTCAATGGATTCCCTATGATTTTGGGATCAATAAGATTATTGGGTTGAGTTTTTTATTTTAAAAATTTTCATTCATGTATACGGATGGAACCATTTTTTGGAATTTTATGGAAAGTGGTGTTGAACTCTAGTTTTTTTAGGATGATGTAGGTGTAATGATGTTGATGGGACCAGAATAGGTAGAAGAGATGGAAAAAAAAATTTTTGATTCTGAAACACATCATGGTAGTTCCGAGATGGAAATTTTTTTTTGTGGTTAACCAGATGAAGGATCTTTCTATTATGATAGGTGAATATGTCTTTTTCAAAGGATACCTAGGGAAAAGTGTGATTCGTTTTGGTAAGAAAGGGATGTTGAGTCCATTGATCATTGGACCATATGAAATCCTAGGGAAAGGTGGAGCAGTTTCCTACCGAGTGGCTTTACCTCTAATTTTATCCCATATACCCAATTGTTTTCATGTTTCAAATATAATAAATTATTATCGGATCCATTTCATGTTTTGAGTTAAACTTTTTTTCAAATGGAAGATAATATTTCTTATGAGGATCAACTATTCTAGATTATTGACCATATAGATTATTTGTTGTAGAATAATATTATTCATTAGGTTAGGTTTTTTGTTAAAAACATATGTTTGAAGAGGCTATGTGTGAATGTAAAAATTTAATAAGGGAGAAATACCCCGACTTATTTGATAAGTAAATAAAATTGATATAATGTAATTTCTAAATGAGGGGAGGGATGTAACATCCCAAATAAAGTATAGAATAATAATTTCTCATATCTATCAATATTTATGAATTACATATTAATTTTTCATTAAATGGGATTCTATGTTTGATAGCATTCTTGACAAACAAGAATGGGTTTCTATGAAATCTTATGTTCCAAACAATACTCGGTTATAAAAAAATATTATATTATTAATATTTGTATTTTCAATGTTAGTAATCTCCTATCTTTTATATGAGTAGGAATGAAAATAACATATAATATTATGTTTATAAATTATTATTAAATATTTATACAGTTTTTAAATAAATGTTGGAGGTTAAAATGAGAATAAAGACAATTTTAAGCATAAAAAATCTAATATTTTTTAAAAGATAGTCTTAATACGTTTTTATGGAGAACCATTTCTAAATCTATTATTTGGAATTTTATATGTTCTTTTTTTAAAATAAACACCTTTTTTGGAAGGAGGACATAAAAATTTACATTAGTTTAATTTATGGTATTTTTTCATACTATTAATTATTTAATGAAGACTGAAAAATAAATATTTTTAATTTAGAACTGTATTTTAATATAATTTATTTATAATGATATATTATCATTTTTCAATATTTTAAGGTATAATTACATGATTTGTTTTCCATGAAATCCAATGTTGTTTATTCTATTAAATTTTAAATTAAAATTAAATAAACAATGTTCAGAATATTTTTACAATTTACTTAAAAAATCCATTTTCTTAATCCGTCAATGAGATTAGTGTGAAATATAATTTAACAAATTATATGAGATTAATTTTCAAAATGAACATATTTGTTTTTAATCAATAGTAAAAATATAGTATTATAAGATAAAAATACATTTTGCAGATTTGTAACTTTAGTATTTTATTTACCACAGTTAAAGGATAATAGGGTAATTAAATTTAAAACTAATATTATAATATTATAATATTGCCTTAACACTTTTTCTAATCATATATGTTGAGTTATTATATACCATGATCATACTTGTGCCGAAATTGTAACTTTTGGTGCCACTTGGTTGTGATTATGACATTTATAAGGTTTAATTTTAGGTAACAACAAATATGCCCTAATCATGCCTCTTCTTACTAGACCTATTTAATTATGTGGATATATAAGAGATATATTAAACTAATAATATTACGTATAAATAACAAAATATTACCTAAATCATTGTACTTTATTTATAATTTTATGGAATTAAATAATTATATTTAATAATGACAAAATCGTGATGTTATAATTGATTTACTAAATAATGAATCAAATAAATGAAAATAATAATATTCAAATAAATATAATTTGAAATATTTAATGTTATCCATGATATTTCTAGATGTATATTATATGTTATTATTTATTAATTTTACTTTTTTCAAAGGAATCAGGTTGTGTTGATATTTAAAAAAATCCACGTAATGAATAGTTTCAAAATTTACATAATTCAGATTTTAAAATATATAATATTTAGTTAAATGATATAATATTTAAAAAAAGAAAATAATCGGCCAAAATTATTAGATAACAATAAAAATTATATTAATGACTCATTCATATTTAATTTTTCAGGAGTTAGTAATTATTTTAACTCTCAAAATTTAAATTACTTGATAAAATGGTAAGAGATATGATGGTAAAATAAAATCTATAAGTATTAAAAAATATTTAAAATAATTATTATTATCATTTGATGATTATATTTCTACCCTTCAACATCTTATATTCGAACTAAATCAAATTTACACTTTTTTAATAATAATTTAATTAATATTAATTTAATAATTTTTATAATTGTAATGGTTCCCATCCCCTCTCTTTTAAAAAGTCATCATTCCTCTATATTACTCACACATCCAAATCCATTTGGTTCATCCACTGTCTACCCAAAACTATCCTATAATATCTCCCCTTATTATCGAGGACTTATTTTCAGACAAACACCGTTCTTAGTCGTGTTACGGTGTTCAGATAGGTGATCATCCAAAGAAAAGTAGATGTTTTTTTTAAGTATTACTATTTATTTTCTTCTTACACATCCTTTAAATTTAATTCATCCATGAGGAACTAATAACTCTTTTATCCTCAATATAATGACATTTTAATTTTTTAATATCATCACCTAAATCCATCTCTACTTCAATTTAATTGGAACAGAATTAATAGTTTGGGTGTACGTATGAACTTTCACCTTACCAAGTAGATTTAATTAGATTTTCATAACTATCTCTGAGGACTGATTATAATAGTGTAATTAAAGATCATATTTTATAATAAAAAAATATTAATCGTTATATAATAATAATATATCAATTATGTTCTTACCTTACATGAACATAAATGTGATATAATTGTTCACGCGTATATGTAAACTATCACCTACAAGAAGAGATGTCGCTTGTTTTTGTTAATTATATCACTCTTATTTTATATATATTTATAGTTATGTGATTAATATGATATTAATGATGTTAATATAATTCATTTAATATTGAATAATACTCAAAATCTTCCCATAAGGATCTCTGAAAAATGGAAGACGTTACTCATGCCTACGTATATCTTACTGTCTTCATGATTATAATGTTGTTATGTTTTCATTAACTTACATAATGTATTGATTTAAAAGTATATTATAGGTTTAAAAATGATAATGATTTCATTAATATTATTCGGGAGATTAAAGACATATGAACACTTGGACTGGTGAAATAAAACCAAGTAAATTTTTGACTCAAGTGCCAAATATCAAAAAATATCAGATATGCACAAAAATAAATATCTTATTTTTAAAACATTGTAATTAGTGATATAAAATAAATAATAAACATGAAAAAAAATCTCATGTAAGTAAAAATTAACATATGTTTATATTTTTTGATTTTAAATATTGTATGTGACGAGTCAACTCACAGTGAGGGACTTCATCTCAATATCCTTTTATTGAGGAATATTTTGATAATATATACCGCCTTCTTTTATACAATGCATAATTATAACCTTTGAATTTTAATTCAATTAAAGGCTTTCAAAAGGAGTATTTTTATATTACATGTTTTACTAGGTTAAAAAAATGTTTTCTGACATATGCAGCAACAAATACTTTTCCGCTACCGTGACCATTATTTGATATTGGGTTTCCTCTAAAAGTGTGAATGTTTTTAAATTAAAATAAATACCATATTCTATTTTCAGGTAATTTTCTATTGAAAATGGTTTTGATAATGGATTTACTATGTTAAAATATAGAAATGATATATTTTGATTGTAATGTGGAAATGATATTTTCCCATTATTCTTATTAATGTGTTATGATTATGTTTTGGGTCTTAGATGTTTCTTATGTATAAAGGTGGTTCTTTAATAAATAGATGGTGGGTGAGCCTATGATAGCTCTCAAATGAATTAGGTAATGAGACAAAGTAAATCGATATAGTTTCTCCTATAATATTTAATGAATACACTATGATGTATATTCCAAATGTAAGCATGATTGTTACTCAGTATGTTGATATTAAAGATAAAATGTTAGTATGATATGGATGCCACAAGTTAACATTATGATTTATGATTTCAAATATTATTTTTAAGAATCTGTTAATTTCATGTGGTATGATATGGTACATAAGTTTTATGGGTGAAAAGAATGATTTTCTGAAAATGATTTGATGAGTTTAAAATATTCATAGAATAACAGTTTAATTCTTTTTTTATATCCCATACTATGTTTTTTATGCTCATCCCATGTTTTTGAAATGTTTTTGACATGGTATAATTATGGATAAGATCATGGAAAAAGGCAAGATGATTTATATGATAAATTTTATCATGAAAAAGAATTCAATTTTTATATTAAAATTATTTATATTTTGAAAAAATGGATATCCTGTAGACTTTTATACTTTTTAATATTTCAGATTTTATGTAATAGTTATGGATTAAATCTCTAAAACTTTATTCCTGAAAATAACCTATATGTGAATCAATGTAAATTCATTAAATAACTAATGATTATATAATGATTATGTATGGGGACTAATAGAAATCATATTCAATAAAAATTTATGTTGGTCTTGATAGTTAGGATTCACATAACCTCCACTCTAGAATTTATCATTGTATTTTGATGTTCATCTAAATAATCCCTACAAAAATGTTATCATTTAATGAAATTTAATGTGATTTTGGTCACTTAATATCTCCCACTATATTGATTTCTCATATATTTCTAAAATATAAAAATAATTTATTATATTCATAATTATTCTAGGACCATCTATCATTGAAAAGATGAACCTGATCCACTAATTGAAATATTTGTTGCTCTGGTAAAAGAATATATTAGATAAAGTGGTGAATTAGGTTTTGAATGCATATATGATTTTATTATGACTTTATTTTTTAGAACTAATCATATATTTTAGGGAATATTTTATCATGTGATATATATCATGTATGAGAACCTTTGGGTGATTAAAATTATAGTTATATTGATGAAGGAATGATATGAGATCAAATCATCCTTGGGTTACCATCTTGGTCAAACACATTTTTTAGGATTCATAGTGTTGACTTTTTATGGAATTGATAAAGTTGAAATTTTGGTGTTAATGTTTGATATTAAAGTATGGTTATTCGCATTGGATAACATGTAATGGTCATTTTGGTTTTCGTAAATATAAAGACATAAGGAATGACTTATCATTCATCTATGAATATTTTTATTTATTAAAAGTTATATTTAGTGCTTCTTACATGAAAAACTAATCTTGAATATATATTTCATGGCGTAATAGATGTGTTGTAATTTTTTCAAGGAAAAAAATAATGATGAAATTTTGAATATGTTATGGAAATAAATAAAGTAATTATTTTTACTTCATTTTCATTATCTAGATCCATCAACATTAAGAAATGGATTTTGAAATATAATGTTATACTTTTAAAATAGTTTTCATTGAATTGATGGTCTTTTAACCTACCACAATGTTAGGGTATTTTGGCCGTTAACATTTCCATAACCATGTTCTATATCACTACCTATCAGTCCATGGGAATTATATTTCACTTCTATGTCCATATATTCACATCCCACTAATGTTATCCAATATGAAAACATATATGACTTTTTAATTCCCTTTACATTTTTAAAGAGGCTGTTTTATTATACAGTTATATGATGTGGTCTTCCATAAGGGACTTTTAAAATATAAAAAATTTCAATAACAATAAAATTTTCAAATTCGGAGGATACATTTTTTATGGGGGAGAATGTGTTCTTGGATTTTATAAAATAATTGTTTTACAATTCTTCCATATGTTTTTGTATATATTACACCAAGACTAAAAAACCATGAAATATTGTAATTTAAATATGACTATAATAAAATAACCATTAAAATCGATGGGAATGAATAGTATTTACCTCACCATGATATATATGTAACAGTCCTAACAATTTTTTTTTAAAATCCAAAGAAATTAAATACATATTTTCTTGAAAAAACATTTTATTCTTCAATAGTATGTTTACATAAAAAATGGTATTTATTATATTTTGTGAGAGAATATGATAAGTAGTTTTAGGATAATTAGTATTTTTTTATAAAAATAATCTAAATTTTAATATCATCATATGCTTATTTTTTAAAGTGATATTTTGATATTTTCTAAAAACTTTGTCTTCTAAATAAATATAAAAATATATTGATATTTATTGAAATTTTTAAAATTATTTAAATATAATAATAATTAAAATTTTATGCTAGATTATATTATAAATTTATATATATCCTTATTTAAAATAATAATATATTTATAGTCTTTTGAATGAATTTCAGACTATATTTTAGTGTAAAATATCTTTTCACCTGAAAACTATCGTTTCGATAAACCAATATTCCTTTCCTTTTGTGAATTAATTTAAAACATAATATATAAAAATCATATGAAATAAATTTGTTATAATTCATTCCCTATTTATAATAAGAAGTTCCATTTTTTTAAAAGGTCCCTTCTATTTTATTCAATATGAATAATAACCATATTAAAATTCATCATCTCTGTAAATTGTAAATTTGGTTAATATAGGTTAAATCTAACTCATAAGAATGTGTGTATTAATATTAATTATCATTGGATGAATTTAATTCAAAACTTATTACCTTAGGAATGGAATTTATTTGTTTAATGTTAAATTTTCTATTAAAATGTCCTATATAATTTTAATGAAAAGATACAAAATGTAACTCTCTTAGTATAAAATATCATTTATGTGATCACCTAGGGAAAAAACATGTTATCAATGAATATAAATTTATACCTTTTCATAAATACATTATATTATTGTTGAAAATTTAGTTAAAATTTTTATTTATTAAATAATTACTATAAATTCTTGCACAACTCTAATACATCATTTATTCAAATAGTAGGAAAATAATATAAATGAATTTTTAAGTATAAAAAGTAAAATAATTTGTGTTATCTATTTTATATCATTTGTTTTTTATATTTAAGTAACTTGTTTTTTATTTTTTATTTAATTCTATTCAACATCATTGTTTTTTTATTTTAAGTAAAATTAAATGAATAGTTCCTAAATTGATAGTAATGATGTTTTATTAAAATAAATTTTCATTAATTACTTATAATTAATAAAAATATTGAAATATAATATTGTGGATATTATATGGTCTAAAATTTCAAACAATGTCAATTAATGAGAAAACATTTACCATAATTGTAAAATTATATCCCATTAAGTATAAAAAAGGCATTACCATTGTTAATATTAAAATTAGTTATCTAAGGGTTTAAATTAATAGATAAGGATTTAATCATGAAATAATCATGAATAAAAGTTATTTTATGATGGTATTTCAACCACTTCCATCCTTTTATCACATATATATTATTTTTCAACCATTGGGTATATAATGACTTTATGATATTTTAATCTTTAATGAAATTTACAATGTCCTCTCCCCTCACTTATAAAAGGGAACCATCCACTAACTTATTCAAATCACATTGAATCATAAACCATTAAACATACCAAACCAATTCTCTTTTGAACTCCCATACACACAACCAAAAGGCTTTTTAATTTTAAAAAACCAACCATCGGGTTCTTAAGAAGGAAATCCAAATGAGTTGATTAAATTAAGAGTTGGTCTCTATAAATGAACAATTATATTTTAATTCTTTTTAAACAAATAATAAATCAGTTATATAACCCATAAAATATTAAAAAAATATCATATATATTATTAACTGATATTATGATAATAAAATCACCATAATTCTCCCTCTTTCCATCAAATTCTAAATGAAATCAATACTCGTGTGTACGTACCATTTACCGTCGCCACATAGGGATGTAGTTAATTTTATAACATCATCATTCCTCAATCATTATTATGATGGGTTTAATGTTTATATGTCTTATTTATAACATAATTATGAATATGGAATTATAATATCATGTCTATTTTCTTTCCTTCTATTCTATTGGAAGCCAATAACATAACTCATGAATACATGTGGACAACCAAATCCATGAAGGGATGTCAATTGTTTTTAATATTTTAATTATTTATATATTAGTAATGATATATTTAATTAATTCAAATTATATAGATGAAAAAATAATATTCTTTAAATGATAATTATTTTATTCATTTCTCTCATTCTATCTTTCAAAAATTGAAAAGTGTGTTCGAAAGTACATACAACCTATTTTCTCTATTAATTGGTGTAATTAATTGATTTATCTATACATTTTATGAATCATTAAAAATATATATATAATTAATACATATGAAATTAAAATCAAGATTATAAATTTATATGTTACGGATCTTGGGTAAAACTACAAGGAATAAAACTACTAATGAAAAACATATACTAAAAAATGAATCTAATATCACCTGAATTTTTTTTAATAATTAATTATTAATAAATATGTCATAAAAAGATATGTGTAAATAATATATGTTATGATAATTGGGAGTATGGTTCTTTAAATGTTTTATAATAAATTTATATTTAATTTATCAGATGTTCTAGCATATACAAAAAAATTCATACATGAGGTAATGGATTATCATATCAATCTTTTTCTATAATATGCATGTCATATTCAAATATTATTTCTTTTGTGTTGTATATTTACTACACATATATGTCTTTTATTGTGTTCCTTATGCATCTTATTTTTATTTTATTATCCATATAGTCGTCCTTCATTCATGTTGTTAATTATTAAATTGATACCTAATATGTTGATGTTTTATATTATAGCGTCATTGTTTATAGAGATAATTTTTGGTTAAATTTACAAGGATGATATAAAAAGATATAAAAGTTAATAAAATCAAAAAAATTATTCACCAATATATATTTCATTAAAATATTAGTGTTACTTTCATTTACCTCACCTTAATTAATCAATTGATCAAACATATTTTTTATAGAATGTAATCATTATTTCCTTATTATGTAAAGAAAATTTGTTCATGTACAAGTTTGTTAAAAATTATAAATTGTGTTTTAATATTATCACATGATTATTTAAAATCGTGTTTACCAATGTTTTTTAAATCATTCGAAAATGAATCTTATTATAGTTTTTCATGTTTTTTTCTTTTTGAATTTTTACAAAATTATTAGAGGAATGTTTTTCTATTAACATATACCAAATGAATGGAATTTTACACTATCAGGATTGGTCAATGATTTGAGACAACCTTCACAAGATTCCATGGTTCTTTTTAACGAAATATTTTTCCATCATTGTTTTAAAATTTATAGATTTTAAATAAATGATTTACTAATGAAAAGGCCAGTTTCTTCAAGAATTATTATTGTGGCCTATTATATAAATTTATCATTAAGGATAACATCCACTGATTTTAATTGTGCTCAACTATTAACATGATCAAATTATATCATCAATATTCTTTCTCTAAGTGATTCATGATTATGATGTGGAGATGTTTTCAAAACCTGTTTATTTTTTAAATATTATATTATTAGGTTGTAGTGAATGATTTATGATATTAAGGAATTTATATGTGAGGATTATGATTATGTGAAGAATTTAACCTTTAAATAACTCAAATGCATTCTGTAATGTTGAATAATATATAAGATAAATATTTTATACATGAACATGATTAGAATGTTATAATTTTATATGTCGACCAGTTCTTCATGTACATAATATATGTGTGTACTTTGATTATTGGTCTATATGATTAAAAAGGGACCTATTTTTCATTTCCATATGATTAAGTGTAGACCTGACTTTCATTTATATATATGTACGCATGGACCTGGAATTCATGTCCATTGTATTGTTCATAGAACTTATTTGTCCATAAGTTTATATAAGGGGATAATTTTATTTACATAACATAATTATTGAACTGATTTCTATTTAAAAATTTTCAAAATGATATATGATTGCATTTTCCCCACATTCAAACATCTACGTAATGCTCCCATTGATTATGTCCATTAATTTCCATTATGATTCATGTCTTTTGAACATCCATGATCTATGTTAATATTAAATATTTTGATCATTGATGTGTATGTTATTTTTATAAATTGTTTCTCTTATATTATCATACAATTTTATTCATTTTAATTTTTTTTCTCCCTTACTTACCCTTTTTGGGATTATAATATCACCCTTTATTATGTTTCATTTCCCCAATTAATGAAAAAATGTGTTGGATATAATATATCTAAAAAGCATTATTGTTATGAAAAATAATAAGAGATATTATGTGGATATCTTATTTACCAGTTTTTTACACGTCCACAATTCCAAAAACACTAGAATTATATGATTATGTCATAGATCTTAATGTTATTTATTTAATTTTCATATAATTAGATGGAATATCTACATTTTAGATGTATGCTATACTATATTATCTGTATTTAAAATCCTTAAAACCAATTCAAATCATATAAAATCATAGGATGACTTCATAAATCTCAAAAAGTGTTTCTAAAAACTATAATTATCTCATTAGTCCATTTTAGAAGCTTGCTATTTAATAATTACTTTACCTTTATCATAATAAACAATGAGCTCAAAATAATCATTTACATACACATGAAATGAAAATTACTACCACAATGTTTTCATAAATCCCATTATAATAATCATAATTTCTATATCCTAAAAGTAATTATCTCTTAACAAATTTGATAACCTAGGAAAATAATTTCTTAAAAAATATACATTTTACCAAAATTTGGAATATCATTCCTTTAAAACCCTAGATTTTATGGTTACTTTTTAAAAAACAAATCATTTCCATGAAGAATCATTCTGATTCCTGGAAAAGAAATATAGGTTCCTTGGGATATAGTCATTATATAACCCATACAATAACAATTACAATTGGAGTAATCATTATGGTCTAAATTGAAAAAATTACCCATAGAACGTAATCATTACCCCATGCAATGCAGAGAAATATCGGGCTCACCCAACATCATGATACATATCAGGGTTTCCCATAATAATGAAATATATCATCTACACAAATCATCATAAATAATATACATAAACCATATTTTGGAAAAAAATTAATCATGCACTATATCATTATCAAACCCTTAAAGAAATCTTTTGAACCCATATGAAAAACAATTTTGAATATAAAAATATGGTATCCATTATGAATATAATTTTAAAAAATAAAATACCCATAAAAAGGAATCAGGGATTTATATAAAGAAAAAAGGGAATATTATAATTTAATATAAATATCAAATAATGGTTGTGGTGTTATGAAACCTTATTGGAACTATATGCTATAAAATAAACCATTATATTTTTCTTTTCTAAAGAAAGACAAAACATTCCAAAAAATACTACTTCTTTACCCTTTGTAAGAATTTAAGAAGAGAAAGAAATGTTCCGTTAAAATTGATCTTTGTATATATAAATACATATTAAAAACATTTTAAACAATACATAAATGGAAGAAAATGTAAAAAAAAATTCATATTTGATACGTTTAGAACACATTTTTTAAATTAAAGTGTCCCTCAACTCGAGAATGACTCGTCACATATGACCATTATCCCCCTAAATTATAATTTTTTTAATTATATAATTAATTAGAAAAAATATAAAATTTATTATTAATTTTAATTTTATTTTTTATTTTTTATTTAATTACTTAGTCAATTAAGTTCACATTAGACGTTTTGATGATATTTGGCTCATATGTCCAAAATGGCTTCGATAGGTTATCTTTGGTCAATGATCACGTCATTCAATCATCTAAAAAATAATTAAATTTATAAAATTATTATTTTTATAAATTAATTTTACATTTAATACCATCTACGAATCATTTTTATGAAAAATGAATTGTGTTACAATCATTAATATGTTGGGTCATATGTAACATGAGTAACATTTCAAAATTTCAATGAACAAGACAAAAAGATGTTAAACTTCATTTATTTTTTTCCATTATTATTATTAAATCATATATATAATACCTTTCGTTTCATATATTTATTTATAATATCCATGTTTTGTGGTAATGACAAAAATATCGGTTTATGGAGGATGCAATCCATATGTATGCACAAACGACATTATCATTTTTCAATGGGTAAAAATGTAATAAATTATATGATATAATATATTGGTATAATGATATATATATCTACTGAATTATATATATATAATACTCCATTATAATTATCCTCGAATGTTGATGATGGAAAATGAATTAAATAGATTCGTGAGGCATTAGTCTACCATGCACATGATTGATATTTTTTGTAATCATTGAATGGAAAAAGATATTGACATAGGTATTAAAATTAATATAAAAATTTCTAATTATATTTAATATTTGTTTTAATATATAATACTTTTTTCATAAGACTTTAAGGTTATAGAATAAGAACTAAAACTAAAGAATTTAGTTAAAAAATACCACTACTTTGGATAACAACGTCTCTATTAGAAATTATCTTCCATAATGTTATTATTCCACAAAATATAAACCTCCATTTTATTGGGAAGGAATTTATGTTGGTATTTTTCTAGGTCTTATTAGAGATAGATTTCTCAAATAGTGTGTGGAAGACAGGATAGCGTGATTTCTTCTATTACAAATAGGGAGGTACTTTTAGATAATTTATTAACGTGTTAAGTTAATAAAAATTAAATTTCATGTTCATGTGGTTCCAAAATGATATAATATTATTATTGTATTAGTGTATTTGAAATAGAATCATCCAATAAATTTATAAAAATTTATATTTGGATTTTACCCCAATCTCTTTGTCTTAACCCCCTAGTAACCCTAATGACAATTACTAAGATATTAATATTTATTACTTTTTTAGGGAAAGGAAAGTTACTATAATTTGAAAAATTCTCTATAAGTGGATCAAGTTTTTTATTTTAATCCATATAGCATTCGACTATGTATTTATCGCAATTTTATGAGTTTAATATCTTTTATTTAAATAATTTTTATTATAAAATATCATTAATGTAATTTTTTTCAAACTATTTAATGACAATGACATTAAAACCCATAAATAGAATTAATTCGAAAATAAATATTTAAAATAAACCTAATAAAATATATTTACTTATAAAATTTGTATCACACTAAAAATAAAATAATTAATATTAGTTTTAGTTTTTTTTTAAATTGATTACTCATTTTTTCTATTACTTATACAAGTAGGGAGTCAGTGTTGCGTAAGTATTTAATGTAATTTTATAATCCCAAACATTTAAAATTATATTCCCATAATAATTTTTTTTATTTATTCTTAAAAAAACAATATTATTCATTCATCACTTATTCTTATACATATGAGAACATATACGAGTAATTTAAAATAAAGAGAGTCTCATTTTTTATTTATTGTGACATAAAATGTTATAGAGGTAAAAATTTAAAATAAATGGAAGAAGTTCATATTTTTATTTACTATAAATAAAATTATTTATATCTTACGAATTAATATAATGTATTATCAATTTATTTTATACCAAAATTAATTATTTTTTACATTTATTGTGGTAAAAATAAATTAAAATGGTTTCTATTCATAATGACCATAAATAAATGGAAACAATTTATTAAATGCTGAAATAATAATTCAAAAATAAAAATATAATTTTAAATATTCAATTAATATAATAGGTAGAATTTAGTTTAACATAAAACATGAAAACGTGAAGAAAAAATAATTTTTTTTATAAAAATGCAATTTGAAGTATGAAAATATTTTTTCAAACAATTCATGTATAAAAATCATTTCAAAGGCCTTAGTCTAATTTTATAATAAACATTAAACCTTTAAATATTAGAACTCATCCAATATATAATTTTTATTTTTCAATAGTCGAAACCTGGATATAGTTTTAAATAAAAATCAGTATATATAGTATTCTTTAAAAATTAAATCTTTTCTAAAAAAAAAAAAAAAAAATCAATCTAAGATAAATAGTACATGATAAATTTTAAAATGAATTTAATTTTATAAAATACATTTACTATAATTTTAAAATTGATCTTTAAAATAAAATCATGAAATTCCTAGAAGCCCAATTTGGTAAGATACAATGCTTTATCTTTAGACTGAAAAATCACAAAATATTAATATACTGTTTATAAGTACATAAAATATAATAAATGAATTGTAATAAATATGAAAATTATTTATTCAAATAGTAACTGGGTTTCTACACTTTTTCATTCAATATACCTTTCCAAAATCACCAGATCAAAAATATTTTTTATCTGAACTCTTGTTTGTATAGTCACTTAATAGATGACTTTCTTTCTTTAGTGATGAGTAGTTCATTCATTTATATTTTTCTCATATCATAATGTTTTATATACTCTTACATATTGAAGGAACACCGATTTTATATTCACTATCCAATTACATTTTAAATGAAATGATTATTTTATATGATAACTTGTACTTACCTATGTTTGTGAATTCTATGCACCCTTTTCCCACAATAAGATGACACATGAAATTAATTTCCCTCACATGTTCAATCACATCACTGGTTCACACTTAATCTCATGTTATTTTCACCAAATTATTCTGTTACGTTTGTGATCAACCACCTTTTTCAGTGAGCTTCTTGGGTTTAAGCTCCTATTATTCTTAATGAATAATACATCTCTAGAATAGAAAAATCCCCATCATCATATATATATATTGTTTTATTTATTCATAGTAAAAACCAGATTGTGAAGATTATATTACAGATTCCTATATGAATCAACATATAAAATAAAATCACAATATGTAGTCAATAATTTTATAACCCCAAAAACTATTATTAAATATATATAACAAATCCTTATTGATTCAATAGAGACAGTAGGATATTCTATCGGAGATTTGGACATATTTTTTATCTTAGTAGTTTTAATTAAAATATAAGAAAAAGATGTATTATATATTATGTATCATATTCCTAGATAAAGAATTGCATCTGGAATAAGAATATTCATTAAGTGATTTTTCTACATAGACATATTCATTCCATGTTGGGTGATGGAGAAATTCATTATTTTTTTGAATTTATCATTGTTTCATTAGGATAAATCTGAAATATTTTACTTCCCTTTAGGTTTATTTTTGATAATCTATCAGATTCTATGTGAATTTCAGTTCTATGGAATGGAGTTTTCATTGAGTAGGGTTCCACAAGTGGGGGTCTGGAAATATAGGTTCCATGGGATCATAGTATCACAATGGAATAATAGTGGGATATATGGAATTCCAAATATTGACTGATATTTTTATAGATAATTCATTCTAAAATTGAAATTTTTATAGATATAAGGAATGTAAATTATCAAAAGGGAAGCTAGTGGAACATTTATTCAAATTTAATAAAATATGGGATTCCATTTGAGAATTTGTTCTGATTCTTCTCATTTAGGTCAATGATGACCATTATGTTGGGATATGTGTATTTATTTTGAATAAATAGTATATATGAATATGAAAAAGTTAAAAAAAATTCTTATGAATCCAATGAACTCATTGTCAGTATCATTCACTATTGGTCAGCTGATATGATAGATCCTGGACCAATCCTTTTCTCTGGGTAGTTACTAAATCATAAAAAACACATGTTATCTATATGAAGATTCTACATATTTCTATAATATATTATGTGGGAAAACATTTGATTCATCTTGTGGTAGTGTGGTGATAATTAATACAAATTTTTGTTTGTGCCGTTTCATTAATGAACGAATAGATAATGTATCTAATTATAGTTTCTATTGGTTTATATTTTTTATTAATATTATTTTATCAATGAAAGATATTGATTGTTAGGGAGGTGATATAGTTCTATTTTTATTGTAATATTTATATATATTTTTTATATTTGTTATAAATATTTTAGGGGGATTAGTATATATTATCATGGTCGAGAATGGGGTTATTCTATTTTTTTCATGAAAAGTGGGATCATCATAATCATTATAATACCCTCGATTTCTTTTTAATTTTTTAACATCCTAGCGAGCTCACTCTGTAACCAATAACTAGGATGGTTTTCCACATGACCATTGGCACACCCCCTAGAACCCCAGAGTCTTTTGACCAGTATCTGGGTACTATGAGGGTTCCTTAGAGAGACTATACCGCATGTATCAATGTTTTCAACTATCAAAATGACAAAATTACCAAATCTGTACAACCACAACCCATAAAATAGTATAAAAATAAATATAAAAATACATATACTAAAATAAATGATATCATTTAATAAACAACCATCCCATAAATATAAAAAATTAACTCCCTCTAGGTCCGTCACATATTCAAGTTGGTATAAAAAAGGAAAATAAAACATGTTACTACTACCACTTTGAACCATATGACCTCCTAATCTCTGATCATAGGCAATATATCTTGCATGACCATGATATCCTAATACACAACCTATCTTTTTCGTGCAATAATAATGTGATGAATTCATAATTACACATATACAATGGAATCCTCAATAGGGTACGAGTACAAACCTTAATAGGGAACCACTGAGAAAATATTGTAATAATGTGAATTTCACATGCTCAGATTAAATAAATAAATAATCTACAAAAAATAAATTAATACACCACTCAATAACCTATTCATCCCAATACCATGGTTTTTTATCACATTATTTTGAATTTTCCACCATTGTATCACCACAACCCATCGATCTAAACATATAACTTACTCACCCACAACAACTATATTCAATTATTTGGTTCAAGACCACAATTAACCATACCCACCCTAACTAATGATGGAGTGTCTCTATAAATACGCACCAACCTAGTGGAACATATATTCAGTCACTTGGGTCCATGTGTTCAAACCTCAACTGAGGAGTTCCATGCCATAGAGAATCACCTAAATCCATCACCATCAAGCCCTTAGTCTAAATCCCATAGTAAAACATTTTCATTATTGATCTCGGGATGATTTTTTTTACTAGTAGTTTTAGTCCCATTGTGATAATATACGAACATTTTTAATTGATTCCTAGGAGACCACTTAGATATAATGTATTACCATGCTTTTATCATATAGTAAATATCACAGGAATCCAATAACTCAGATCTCCTTGGATGAACCATCTCTACTACATCCACCTGATCCAATGAGTACCCTAGGCCTAGATTAAAAGGATAATGCTATCATCCTTATTATTTAAAAAATCTATGATCAAGCATTTATGCCCTCCCAATACCTTATACATCCATTTGAATCCATATAATCATGTGTATTTTCAATTTTATTGTGATATAACTATTCGAATGTTAGTGATATGGAATTCACAATGGTATCATTGAATCAATGGAATCCCTTAGAACTTGGGCTTATGTTTATTCATGAATTCAAATAGATTTTATGTTGCATCCCTTGTACCACCTCCATGTATACACTCCACCGTAAACTATAAATTTGGATTCTAGTGGGGCTATCTATCTTACCCTAATACACTATAATACATAATCCTAAACATATCACGTATCCCATTTCATTTTCCATCTCAATAGAGTTCTCTCAGGCATCCCATAAAATCATGACATTTCCATGTCTAATGAAATATTCCATAGATTCCATGGAAATCACAAATAATGTAAAAACATAAAATGGTTTGTCCAAACACCATGTCTATTCTTTATCATTTTAGCACACTCGACATATAAGTTGTTTTATGTTCTCAGTGCCTACTAAAACAATCTATACCCATAACGACATAATACCTCTCAGGGTGACCTCTAAAATAAGCCTTCCTTATTAAACCAATATATTTTATTATATTTTTCAAATTATATAAATTTTATTTCTTGTAATGAATTCGTTATAAGAAACAACATTTTTAATTAAACTGTGATGTACTATTGAAATACTTTTTTAAATATGATAATTATCTCCTACCAACTAGATTTGTGGGTATGAATTTGGTTGAAAATTATTAAAGTTATGTATAAAATATTTATTTAAATAAATTATTTCTCAATAATTTTTAATAAATAATTTCCCATTTTTTGTAAAGTCGTTTTATGCTTTTAAAACACATTTTCCAATAAGAATGTTTTTGGGTGCATAATTTGTACCAATATTATAATTAATTTCTATAAATTTTATAAATTTAATTTCATAAAAATATTATTATTTCTAATATCATCAAACAAAAAATTTCTTAGGTTGAATTTTTTGCAATTATAAAAAATGTTTATTTTTTGCTGAATGGTTAAAATACAGATTTTAAAGAAACAATCATTTATTCTGTTATATTTTCAAATAATCATTTTACTAGTTGTTTTAAGAAATTAATTAGTTTATTTTTTATATAAAATTAATTTTATACTTTTTGGATCAATATTATATTTTATCATTATATAAAAAAACTTTTTGGGTCAATAAATTCATTTTTCATAAGAGTATTTTTATTGAATTTTTATAAATTAAATTAATTTTTACCATTTATAGATATTTTTCGATAAAAAATATATTTATTATAAGAAATAATTATTTAAAAATTTATTAATTAGTAATATTTTGTTTTTATTGATTACGAATAGTATCAATAGTAAAAATACTACCACATTAGTAAAAAGTGAAAATGGGAAAATTATAGATAATACAATGTGATAAAGAAACATTTTTTCATCCTAATTCATATTTTATGATGTTATTTTTACTATCATTATCTTATATATTTAATATATTTTTTATGGGACACTTTTCCATAAATATGTCTTAATTAAATTTTAATCCTTTAAAATATTGAAGTTGTATTCATCCCCCACATATAAAGGGGCCTCCCACCTCTCTCTTATTTACACTTACATAAGAAACCTAGATCGACTAAACTATAAAATAATATCTTATAAAATCCTCTAATCATGAATTTGATTTTTTAATATTCTTAAATAAATATCCCAGGGGCCCATAAGAAGGTATCTAAAAAAGATCTAGAAAAATAAGAATTTCAATAGTAAATCACACATTGGTCATGAACATCTGGTAGTACCCAGTGAAACCCCAAAAGCTCTACACCTCATTCATGCTCTAGGGTGGCTCCCAAGAAAACCCCACATTTATCTTCACTAGTACACTACAACTTCGTCCTCCGAAATGATGTGTCCTATAAATTGGACCACCTGAACCTATAACTCACACATCGATAGCTTCCCAAAAATATAGTGTTCTCAGAGTGTATCTCAGACCATCCTGGGGTGTTTCGAGAGCTCCCCCTCAGATGCTGAGCACACTAGATTGTCATCAATGGAGACCATGATGAACTAGCCAAGTTATGTCTATATGATCTTGTTCATCAGTCAAATGAAACTTTCTTGGGGGGGTTTTACACCTAAATTCATCACCATGTACTCTTATTGGCCATACCAATATCTAAAGTTTGTATTTGGTACATCATCATTATACATAAAGTTGATGATAGCCAAATCCGAGGTCTATCTTCAAGAACCACTTCACTTCCTTCATCTGTTTTAATAGGTATTCAATTATTTTAAATAGATATTTGTTCTTCATGGTCACCTGGTTCATGATTTGGTATTCCACAGATAGTCTCTATATTCAATATACCATCTGGGAAAAAATATGGGGCCACCCATGGTGGAACACTGGGCCACTCGAAGCCCTTCCATTGAAGGTCCTATTATTGTACTCTCATATCCCGAAGCTCCGCTAGAGAAATACAATATTCCAGTGTTGATATAGGTTTCGTTCCAGCATAAATTTCAATGAAGAAGTCAACTTCCCTATGATGAGGTAATACTGAATCATCTTAAGGAAATATTTCCTTGTAATCTTCCACCACTGCAATTAATTGAGGACTTCTCTCATCGATTTCATTGCGGGTAAGAAAATCCAATTGGTGAGTAATTTGTTGTACCCTCTTTTGAAATATTCCTTCATTCAGTGCAAGTGTTCCCTTTTCAACAGTAAAGGAAACCATGGTCCCATCTCCGTAGAAACACCACACTATGTGACTAAAAAAGTCTATCAGAGTATGGACTATGGATAACCAGTCTATACTTACAATGACATTTTTACACCATGACACAACTACTAGGATATCCCAACCAAAACACTCACCTCCATGAGTATGTTTACATAGCTTTTAGTGGTGTATGATCGTCTAATCCACTCCCATATGAGTCTAAAAATGTCAAGATCGAGCCAATGGCTCAACCAGAATCTTCGAGCTCCAAAGAAGTTATGTAGTAGTGAAACAGGTACTAGAAATTTTGTCTATAATATTTGGAGCTAGGGTGGAAAAGACACATATCATTTCACAAATAATATATGGAGAATTTGGATTAAAATATTCTTTTTCTGGAAGTGGTTCCTATCCCTTTCCACCTGATCCCAGAGCATGTGGTGGATCACCAGGGGTGGTTGTGGTAGTACCTCGAACCTACACCCTCCGCTTGCTACTCTACCTACACCCTTTCCATGTTCATCACCCTGTGGACCACAATAATCAACCATCTACCTCTACCTCAGTGGTCCCTCTACCATCATCTGGTTGTCTGTACAGTGAGTACTGAAATCAAAATTCATGTTCCCTTGACCACTGCATTAGTAGAATAAGCATTTCTTATGCTGACTCCATGTGTCTTAGAATCCTTGAACCGCCAACCATGTGTCTTGTAGTCATCCCCATGAAGACATAACCCGCTTTGGTCCATGGTCCTTCCTACTACCCACTATTAAAAGTTTTTCTACCAACTATGTACAAATATCTCCCACTACTTGTGCCATCTCCGCAAAGAATCGCTCAATGAGTAGAGTTTTCTTTAGCCCCCCCCCCAGCCTGAGTAGGGATGCAAAGAGATATCATGGATGAGATGTTCTCCTAGTAAATTCCCTAATCAAAATAACAAATCTTATAGAATAAATCTTGCACCATGTCTATGGAGGCATGGGAATGATCAGTAACCCTCACCGAGTACTTTACTACAGTCTGGCTACCATTGTGTAGATGTATGATCTCCTATATGCGTTTTAAGTGCAATGTCACCAAATAGAACTCCTCTCTGAAAAGGCACTCAAAATCATACCAACAGAGAGGCATCTTGTCATACATCAAGATCAATAATCTCAACAAACGTCCCTTTTATCATTGAAAATGTCTCGTGACATGGAATTACATTTGGTTGAGAGGTTCCCTCACAAGGAGGAAGACATGTCTAAAGGCTTCTAGCCAATGCTCATCTACCTGGGGGTTAGTATCACACTTGAACCTTGGAGGTCTTTACTGATGGAAAATATTAAATGCACTGATTTTTCATGCGCCCTCTACTGGTAACACTGGTAGAAATTACTAATTGATGGTGGTGGTGAAACTGGTAAACCACTTCGTGGGGATATCTCTGATCCAGGTCCATGTATCGACGCTTCATCTCTAGGAGAATCACACACATTTCAATTCAATAAAATCCAAGATCACTATCTGCATAATGGCATCCTAAAACAGATCACGATGAACCATGGCCAACAGAGGATAGTTGTAGAGCTTACTTAAGAAAGACGAGAGGACACACTAAAAATCATATATGATACATGTACAATTTATTCCTCTACAACCAGGAGTTCTATGTACCGAGTTGGAAAGAGGTTTTCTAGAGTTTGGGTGTAAGGATACATTCACCACCGCACCAACACTGGAGTCCCTAGCCTAATAATCCAAACTCAAAACACGTAATATTGTTACCCCAAACCATCCTCATAGACTTATGGTCCCGATGTCGAACTAAACCTATGACTCTGATACCACTCTTTCAAGACCAGTCCTAGAGGGGTTCATGCTGTGAAACCCCAATACATCCTCCAATACACTAGGGCAGGTTTCTAGCACTGAGTTGGAAAATCACTAACATGGGAGGCATTGCCTATGTACATGTACACATGCACACAATGATAAAAGTAAAACATAAATTAAACAATGAATGAATGATAGTATGTATAACACAACTAGAGTGAAAAATAAATTTAATGTGCAATCGGGTGACCCAGGCCAGAATACAAGCCCACCAAAAAGGAAGAGTCGTAACATAAATACTGATGTTCATCTGAGGAAAACCTTTTCAGAATGTGAGGATAATGGAAGATTATAGATGTTTTAGGATTACACCATGTCTATATTATTTCTCTGGGCACCAACCATTCTTAGACCACCTATGTCTCTATCAAAATACCAGTCGTCTATATAAGAGATTACAGGGGTGGGAAAAACACATGCAGGGGTGAGTAAAATAGTACTTTGTAGGATGCCCCAAAATTAAAAGTGAAATAACACAAAGTAAATCACATGATAATTATATTCATCTCAAATTTTTATGAGTCTAAATCATGTAAATAATGATTTAAATAAGTAATCACTAAACACTCATTATTGATGAGGAGCCTAGTACGGATGAGACTCTCAGTCCTGATGAGTCACCTAGACTAGATGAGTCACTTTGACCGGATGATTCACTTAGACCTGAAGATTCACATGGATATGGAGAGGTTTAGTCTTGAAGGCATGTATATCTCAAATCGTATAGTCTCTTCGGCATAATCATCCACCTGATTCCAGTAGTAGAGCACTTTTTTTGGGAGAACATACTTCTCAAGCCAAATGTTGTATATCATCTTCCATGAAAATACACTTATAGTATCCAAAAAGTATTTCCTCATCATTAGGGTTCCAACACTACAAAAATTTCTTCAAATAGACACACGATTTGAATTTTGTGGGAAATATAGAGAAAAGAGACTGGTGGGGTCTGTGTCTGGTCCGACTCGACCCTCCTACCAATTTAGCCCGCTTGAGCTGGCCAATTAGCTCCACCCGGGGCATGGAAGGTGCCAGGTCCCTATCCCTTCAACACATTACAACCAATGAATTTTCGAAGAGTGGTCTTCCACACAACAACCCTATTATGGTTGCTACGGCTTCCCACCACCATGGACTAGCTGGACCACGAACCCTCTTCCTAAAGACACGGCCCACCAACTGTGTCTATTGAAGCCCACCGCTGGCCACCAACCAGTAGCCCCTATCTTCCGCTCTGAGGCGATTCTTATAGGGATCCCCCAACTAGCAGTCAATAAATCATATGCTGCTGGTAGGTGGCCACGATGATGCACACCACCACCACTATCCCTCCATCCTCTAGTCAACATTGTCACTATGGTGGTCCATATTCCAAACAGAAAGCACCCTTGACATCTATGGATATCCATATCCACTTTCAGGCACATCAAATTATCTTTCCATCGATAAGGCTGTCCAACCACATCTGTAACCTCCTAGAAAAAATTTGATGTCACCATGTGGGTCTGTTGGCAAGGAAAGAAAGAGATAGATATCACCATGAACACTCAAGGAATGAACTCCAGCCTTGTTCATTCAGACTTCATTAGTACCTTTATAAAAATAAGAACTAAAAGATATCGATAACAATTAAGGTATAATTAAATTTAATCACACAACAATTGTACCCATCCTACATGAAAGATCGATCTACGGATCATCTTATTGGTCAGTTGATCTTCATTTTTTATTTAATGTAAGAACGATGATTAATGATCCTATAGAATTAAAACCCCTACCTAAGATTGAACCGTCTAATATTTTGGATTCATTATTGATGAACCATTAATGAATGATCTTGATCCATAACTCTACCATCATTGGTGATTCGTCATTCATCCACACTAATCGTCTACTAACATTGTTTCTTAGAGGTTGCGAGGAATTCTCTCGGATCGTCCACATTTACTGTATCCCTTTCAAAATAATATCTGAATAAATTTTTTAGCATTTCTGTTTTGTTAAGATGCAGTTTCTCCACAATGATTTATTTATGAGGGGTAATAGATACTTGGTTGTTTTATAGAATCACCGCTACAAGTAATTTTGAGAAGATATAATAACATTATTTATGTTTCTTTTATTTTTCTATAAAACATAAAAAAATTTAATTTTCCCTCAATTTTTGATAGTCTAGGTTTGGCCTCTCCTATAATAAAGGTTAAATTTTAGACATAATGTTGCCATTGGATTTTTTATCTGAGAACCGATTTAGATGTAACTAAAACCACACACACATACTTAAGAATAACTTCAAACAATTATTCCAGGCACCCCAGACCTTGAAATCATGTGTCGTCTTGGCTACTTCTTTATAAATAATCCATTTAAAAATAAAAAAATCATGGAAATTTGGGGACATTACATAAGAAGTGATGGCCTCGAAATGTAGTATCATACAATACAAAGCCCACTTATTAGAGAATTTGATGGAGATATCCCCACAAGGATTTTTCGTATACTAATAAAAAATAGATATTCAACTACTCAAACCTAATAAAACCGATTTACTATAGATTTTCAAACATATTGATATGAATAAACAAATCATGTCCTCCAAACATCCCCAATAAATTTGCATCATCGTGAATTTTACCCTTATGGTGTATGTTATCATAAAAAGGGGTTACATGTGTAGACCAAAGAACTATGATTTTGTTATATTTTCTATTGAAATAGTGACTATAATTATTCTTTTTTATTATTAATTTATCAATGATTATATAATTTGTTTGAGAAAATTATATTTTGACTTGAAGGAAACAAATTTATATTTTTGGGAAACATATAATTTTAATTAAGTCACTCTTTTGATAAATTCCACAATTTTTTAATAATTTATTATTATTAGAAAATAATTAATAAAATAAAAAATATATATAATTTAAACAAGTCCAGTGTAATTTTTATAAAGTTCGGGATGCTTTTAGTATCGTAAAAACTAAATTATTTTGATAAATAATAATTTTGATTTAAAAGTGTAAATTATCCTATTTATAAATTTATTTCGATAAAAATATATTATCTTTAAAATCAACATGCAAATATTTTCCAATCGTGATTTTTTATCAATTCTCCAAGACATCTATTTTTTTAGTAAAAATTAAATATGGTATAAATTTATGTTTATATTATTACATCATAATAGCCAACAATTAATTTTATAAAAACTATAAATGGAATCCATGACCAAATAATAGTTTTAACTTTTAAATATTGTTCTAATGATATTTTTTTAATTAATTACATAATAATTTAATGAATATTGGAACACCAATATTATATCCAAAATTATAAAAATTAATTCTTTATGAACATTACTCACTTCCACATAAAAAATTGTATTACATTAAAATTATTTTTCCAATACTACTAAAATACCTATAACCACTACTCCTTGGTAGAAATCATGGGATATAAATAGTAATTCAAAAGGTTTTCAATATTTTATCACATAGATTCCAAACACTATGTTTTGAAATAAATAAATAATTCCCTTACCTTTTGATATAAATAACCACCCATCCTCCCAATATTCTTCACTTAGTACCCATTTAGAATAAATTTCATCTTTTTATCACTCTATGAATACCTAACATAGTGATCCCAATAACTTAATATTCTCCTCCCAATCTATTATAAGTTCACTCTTATTGTTTGGGATCATTTCCTCTTCATTTTAATATCAATTACTTTCTATCACCATGCCTTTTTATTTTAATTTTTTATTGTAAGGTTATTTCATGTTTACATTTAATTTTCATATGATTCCCATATAATGGTATACCACATTTCAATATAACAAAACCTTCCCCTGGACATTTATGTGAACCCATTATGAAAACAAAATTACATTGTGATTTTCCAAGAATATATTGTAACGACCCGAATCCGAAGCCCCTCCCCTGGTGCCCCATACCCGGTTCGCCACATGACCTCAAGCACATTTCCCCAAACGCCAGAGGCTTCTGACTAGCAACAAGGGCCTTAGTAAGTTATTGGGGAAACTATTCCCTCATTCAGTAAGGTATACAAGGTAAGAAAAACAACAATATATAGCGGAAGCAGCAAACAACATGCAACAACTGGAACCCAACAGCGGAAACCATAACTATATAGCAAATGATAATAATGATACAACAAGTACAAGTATGTAAGGAAAATAGAAAACACAAAAATGTGCTGAAGTACTACTGAAAAACTGAGTGCAAAGGAATACAAGATAAACTCTTCAGTATCGCGAGCCCTGGCTCGGTCCCATGCTCTCCATCTCCAGTGCAATCAAGAAACTGAAGTAGAAGGGTGCATGCCCATATCTATACCTGCAGAAACATAGTCTTCTTGGGCCCAAAAGAATGGACCAAACAGGGTGTCAGATACAATCCCATTAGGCAATCACCCAATGATTTGTTCCTAACAGTCAACGAATACATGGCAGTAATAAAACAAGAAATAGTAAACATAAAAGCACAAGCAGCAACAATCCACAGTTCTAACAAATAGAGTACAAAGTAAACAGCCAGCAACAAGAAAAAAATGGCAACCTTATGGGTAGATCTCACAGCCTAACCCCTATGGTTCAATCTATATGTACCAGGAACCCTCTAGGAGGCACACACTGTCTCACCCCTCTGGTTCTGCTTTGAAAATAATAGACTCTCTGTGGAAGCACTCACCGTCAATTCCCCCTATAGTCTCGTATCATGCTAAAGGATCTATGGGGAACTACTCAACATCTATTCCCCATGTGGTCCATGTCATGGAACTACAGATTCTCTTGGGAAGTACTCATCATCAATTCCCTCTGTGGTCTCACATCGTATTAAAAGACACTCTGGGGAAGCCATTCCGTCAATTCTCCCTATGGTCTACTACTCTAGGTTCTCACAGTCCTGAGTGAAAATAAACATTCATAGCATGTGTGTATCGTCCAAGTAAACCTCACGAACTACTTGTCTATCATTCTAAGGCTCAACAACATAATAATGTAGAAGTTCCACTATCCTACAAACTAGGCATGGAAACTGGAAAAACACCAAACAGGAAAAACAAACATGGATAAGCAACCTGAGCACAAAATAAATTACTCTACTTGCTTCATAAACCTCTACTACAACAATCATGCAATGCAGGCAAACAATAGGGGCAAAACAGGAAACCCACAATTCCCCAACAAAGGGAATTTGTGGAATTTGTACAAAATACTCATCGACCTTCAACCAAAAGGCACAAACCACCTACCTCAATCTTAGGAGATCGATATACGTAAACGAAGATGACATATTCCCCTTAGAACGACGTAGATCTGAGAAAAAGCACCAAATTTTCACCCTAAGATAACTTGAAAACTAGGAGGAATCCAGAAACAAGACTCAAGCAGAAGGGAGATCTCACCGCTGCAATTGCAAGGCAATCGACTGCGTTTGAATCGGAGAATGAAAGAAGAGGCGGAATCTCATCGAAGATCTGGTCGTACGGTCACTCTCAGGGAGACGAAATCTGGAGAAGACGATGATATCGTGGGTTAGGTGTGACCATGGTCTGTTTAATCAAAAAAAAGAAAAGTACAAGGCGTGTACTTTTAGAGTAAATGGTGTGTACTGGGTATTTTCCGTACTCTGCCAAAATTGGCCTCCACGTTACCCCTACACACCATGTGTGTGGCCCGGGCATGGCCAGCACACTGCTTCGAGCCGGGGAAGAGTACACGGCATGTACTCAGAAAGTACATGGCGTGTACTTAAAAAATTTACAGAATGTTAATTTTTTTAAAAAACTCTATAAAAAGAAAAACATACCTGAAAAGAAGATCTGGGTTCTTAAAAACTCTCCCCCCATAAAGAAAATTGTCCCCGAATTTCTCTATCGTGGTGTAGAAGATGAAATCCCAAATAGCTCAGGCCACTACGATCGTACATCGGACTCTCTCTCCCAGGTCTCGTCCTATACTTTCCCATGCTGCCATAGCACCCGTACAAGAGAGACATACCATCCTTGGAGAATTTTCGTACTGTGATCGACAAACTGGATGGGATGCTCCTCAAATGATGTATCCACTTCAAGCTCAACCTCCTCATGCTGAAAGACATAAGAGAGGTTTGAAAAGTAACTTCGGAGCTGAGAGACGTGGAAGACGTCGTGCATGGCCCGATACCTGTGAGGTAGCTGAAACCGATAGGTGACTGGCCCCACTCTATCTAAGACCTCAAACGTCCTGACGTACCGCAGTGAAAGCTTACCCTGTCTCTGAATCCTCTTGTGCCCCAACCTCGATGCGACATGCATGAAAACCTGATCCCCGACCTCGATCTCTAGAGGTTTTCTCCACTGATCAGCATAAGACTTCTGTCGAGACTGTGCTGTATCCATCCTCTTCCGGATCGGCTCTATCTTCTCTAAGGTCTCCTGAACAAGACAAGGTCCCAACATAGCTGCCTCTCCTGCCTCAAGCAAGCATAAGGGTGATCGGCATGGGCTACCATACAAATCCTCGTATGGTGCCATCTGAATGGTGTCCTAGAAAATGTTGTGGTAGGTGAACTCCGCCGGCGGGATATGCTTCTCCCAAGAACAGCCAAAGTCCAAAATGGAAGGTCTGAGCATCTCCTCTAGCGCCTGGATCGTGCACTCGGACTGGCTATCAGTCTGGGGATGGTATGCTGTACTCAAAAGTTCCTCTGTACCCAAAGCCTTCTGAAGTCCTTTCCAAAACCGGGAGGTAAAGCGCACATCCCTATCTGAAACAATGGAGTGTGGAACTCCAAGAAAACGAACATTCTCTCGGATGTAAAGTCATCCCAGATCATCGACATCGAAGGTATACTTGATTGGTAAGAACTGTGCAACCTTCGTAAGCCTTTCGACGACAACCCAAACAACATTGTTCCCTCAAGGTGACCTCAGTAAACCAGTCCTGAAGTCCATCGCGACGTTGTTCCACTTCCACTCTGAAATGGGTAACTGCTGTAAAAGGCCTGCTGGTCACTGATGCTCTGCTTTCACCTGCTGACAAGTAGAACATCTCATGACAAAACCAGAAACATCCTTCTTCATACCTGGCCACCAGTGCTAGGGATGAAGATCCCGATGCATCTTGGTGACGCCAGGATGAACTGCCCAAACTGAGGAATGAAAGTCCCGTATCAGCTCCTCGCGTATGTCTGTTGGCACCCATACGTGTCCCTAGAAACGCAAGATCTCATCCTTTCCCACTGTCCATCCAGGAAGAGGGTCCTCTCCTTATACATTCTCCCACAAGACTAAGCCTTCTGATTCTGATAGCTGCCTCATCCGTACTCAATCAAGAAGTGTCGAGGTGACAACTACAGAATATAGGAAGGTCTTCCCCTGTCTGTCTTGCACCTCCAGATGCATCTCATAGAACAGAACCATAAGCTTCCACTCACTACTGGCCTCCTAAACTTCATGAAACTAAGTTCTCCTGCTCAACGCATCTTCCACTGCATTGCCCATTCATGGTGTATAGGCAAGCTCGAAATCCAAAGATTGAAGATACTTGACCCACCTGCGTTGCCTCAGATTCAGATCACGCTGAGTGAAGATGTACTTGAGACTCTTGTGGTCGGTGAAGACCACAAAGTGCTCTCCAAGAAGACAGTGTCTCCAAAAATATAAGGCATGAACAACATCTGCCAACTCTAGATCGTGCATTGGGTAGTTCCTCTCATGTGGCCTCAACTACCAAGACCCGTACGCAACGACTCCATCTCCCGGCATAAGCACAGGTCCTAGCCCGATACCTGAAGCATCACAATAAAGAGTGTATCTCTTTCCTAGCTCTGGAAAGACTAGTATTGGTGCTGACGTCAACCTCCCTTTTAGATCTTGAAAGTTTGACTTACAAGAATCTGACCATAGGAACTTCGACCCCTTCTTTGGCAGACCTGTCAAAGGTTCTCCTAGACCAAAAATGTTCTGAATGAAGCGTCTGTAGTATCCAGCCAGCCCTAGGAAGCTCCGTACCTCAAATATGTTGTTTGGATGCTCCCAGGAGACTACAACTCTCACTTTCTCTGGGTCCACGGATACTCCTGCCTCTGAGATGACGTGACCCAAAAAGTGAATCTGATCCATCCAGAAGTGGCACTTCGAGAGTTTAACATAATGTCGATGCTCTCTTAGTGTACTTAGAATGATCTCAAGATGTGTGGCATGGTCGTGTCGAGTGAGAGATTACACCAAGATATTTTCCATGAAGACCACGACAAAGGAATCCAAGTAAGGATGAAACACTCGATTCATCAGTGCCATGAAAACCGCAGGCACATTCGTGAGACAGAACGGCATGACTGTATACTCGTATAGACGATACCTACTCCTAATGGCTGTCTTAGGTATATTTGGTGGTCTAACATGCAACAGATGATAACCGGACCTCAAGTAGATCTTCGAGAACTCCCGGGCTCCTCAAAGATGATCCAAGAGGTTATTGATCCTCGGCAAGGGAAATCGGTTCTTTACCGTCAACTGGTTCGGCTTCCGATAATCCACATAAAGCCGAAGGGTGACATCTTCCTTATTCGCAAATAGGACAGGCGAACCCCAAGGAGAAGTACTGGGTTGGATGAAACCATTTTCCTACAAATCCTCCAACTTATTCTTGAGCTCCTACAACTTAGGTGTATCCATCCTATAAGGAGGAATGAACACCGGTGGTGCTCCTGGAACGATCTCAATAGAAAAGTGTACCCCACGCTCTAGAGGCAGACCTAAAAAGTCCCCTCGAAAGACGTCCCTAAAACGATCCACCACTAGAGGAATGTCCAACTGTGAAGTCCCAAGATCATCTAGATAAAGACTAGAAATATGGGATGTCACCATTCCTATCCCATGATGCTCGAGTCCTACTCGACTCACCTGAACATCCCATTCTCCTCAACAAAGAAAAGATTCTCCCTCTAGTGAAACGAAACTCACTCTGCAGCGATAATAGTTGATGACTACCTGGAAGGGAACCAACCAGTCCATCCCGAGGATGACATCATAGCCTATCATCTCTAGGACATAGAGATCACATAAGAAATGATACAATGAAACCTTGAGAGGGCACTCTTTACACTGGCGCACACAATATTTCCTTGTCCCAAAAGGTGTGTCTAGTGTCAACGAGTCGGCAAAAGAAGTGTTGCAGAGCCCAAGGCTCTCCACAAAGCAACTGAGATGAAACTATGCATGTCACTAGTATCGAAAAGAGCTGACACAAAAACTGAGGCCACTAAAACCGTACCTCGAACAGTAGAAGGGTTGGGATCCTTCTCCTGATAGATCTGCTCCACGGTGAAGGACTGGCCTGCACCGCGGCCCTGCACCACTGGCTGACCACTCTGAGCTGAACCTCCCTGCTAGTGTTGAGGGACTGGTGGCTGACCACCTCGGCCTCGACCTCCACCTCGGCCCGAACGGCCAGATGAACTCCAATAACCTAACTGATTAGAAACTGTTAGGGCTACTCCTAAATGAGGAGTCATGGAAGTACCCTGGTCCCCAGCTACTGGTGAGAAAACCTAGCAGAAACGCTGAAGGTGACCCTTCTTTCCCCAAGATCAGCACTCCACGGGGTCCCTCTGGCACTGTGGCCTCGTGTGCCCTGACCGGCCACACTGGTAGCAAGTCACCTGGCTGCCTGACGATGCATCATGCTTCCTCAGGTCACCACGTGTAGGCTCTCTACGGCGCTTCTTACTGTCATATGGAGGAAGACTAGCTCTGGAAGCATAACCACCCTGGTTCGCAGCTCTAGAGTCTCTCAGATTGCGCTCCGCAATCATTTCCTGGTTGACGGTGGAAGTGATGGAATCAGGTGGAAGATGATCACTTGTGAGTGGATCTCCCTCCTGTGGCAATCATCAAAATTCCTTGCTAAGAACACCCCACTTCCATCTTGGAGGGATTTGAAACACTGCATCTCGGAGAAACAAGCGGAATACTCCATGACAGAAAAAGTACCCTACTCTAAGCTCATGAACTCTCAGGCTCGATCGTCCCTCTGGGTCTCTGGGTAGAAGTAATCGTAGAACACATGCTGGATCTCCTCCCAAGCCATATCCTGCTGTTGACCCACCTGTGAGATCACTTCCCACCATCTCATGGCGGAGTCTCAGAGCATGTAGGTGGTGAGATTGACCCGCCTCTCTGGAGGCGTGTCCAGATGCTCGAAGATAGTCAGCATGGCTTCCAACCATGACTCTATAGCCTGATGTATTCCTTTCCCCAAGAATGTGGGAGGATTCTCCTGGTGAAAAACTCACATCTTGTCTGCCATAGTCATGGCAGGAGTCGATGCTCCCTGTATGGCCTACATCAACCTCATAAATCCTTCCCTGGACTATGCATCAACACCTGCGACTGGTATAACAGTCAGTGCCAAGGCTGGCCCGACTAGAGGTTCTGCAGGAAGTCCCCGATCAGCCCAATATGGTGTCTGATCACTTCCTGATGACAGATGTACAACCGGAGGATGTCTCGGAGGCACAGATAGGAAAGATCAAAAGCACACCTTAGATCAGGAAAACAAGGACAGAGAACACTAGAGTACAAAACGGAAACATGGGAAGAAAAACACACAAGTTTGAAAAACACGACTATAGGGCTTGTATAAAAACTACACGACATGTCTTCTTAAACCACTGACATGGGTGTTTACTCCTGCCTTACAAGTCGTGTAACACCTCAACTACACTGCATGTTGACCCCAACACATGGCGTGTACTTGAAACTATTCCCCTGCCTGAGTCCCTTTACACGGATAACCTACACGGTCCGACTCAACTTGAGACTACACGACGTGTTCTTAACACACACGATGTGTACTAGACAAGGCTTCGACGACCCATGTTTGTGAAACACATGGCCATCTACACGACTGAACCTTACACAGTGTGTTCCGAACAAACACGACATGTATAGGTGAAGGTGACACCATCCTGTGTTGTTCGCGACACGTTCGGGTACCTGAGCATGACTACACGGCGTGTGCTGAAAACACACGGCGTGTCTAAGAGAAGGTCCCACCGACCCATGTTGTTCGTGACACGAACAGGTTCCTGGAAGGGACTACACGGCATGTTCCGTTACAACACGATGTGTGGTACTCGAGCTTCCCCCACCCGTGTTATTTTTCACACGGCTGGGTACACGGCTCATAACTACACGACGTGTACCTACCATACATGGCGTGTTCCTAAGTTACTTTCACAACACCGTTTTCTGCTCACACGGTCAGTATCACGGCCAGAAAACTATATGGCATGTATCTAAAAAGTACACACCATGTATTCTGGGTTTTTTTCTAGGCACTAGCTCAGAAACTGCACAGAACCCCAGAAACACTAAAAACGAGGCAAAGAGGTGCCAAATTCCAATTCATGAGGGCCCATACTCCCTGCGAATCAAAGCTTGGCATCTCCTATAGTCATATACAAGGGAAAACAAACATCTCACTAACATAACAGCAGATATTCTATCAAGCATCTATCACAATAGCATGCATAATCTACATGAAGTCTATCACAACAACATGCAATCACTAATGCACCCTATATGGAATGGAAAGAATGCATGGCATGTGATTTATAGAAGTGCCTATATGATGAATGAGATGGAATACCCTCATCTCATAGGGTTTCAATATAAATAGAATCGAAATATCATAACAATAACTGCACAAGTCATGCGAAACACCCTAGGTGAAAACATATCAGTCATAAAAACTCAAAACTAGCAACTGCAATTAATGAGGTAGTATGGATTTTACCTATACATGGGTTAGCTACTCCCGAGAAGAGATTAACACCATGTACCAAGTTCTTCATATCCCTGGCTAAAGTCCCCAAATAGTAAAGCAAGATAAAAGAACTCCACTGATACCACTTTGTAACGACCCAAATCCGGAGCCCCTCCACTGGTGCCCCGTACCCGGTTCGCCACATGACCTCAAGCGCATTTCCCCAAATGCCAGAGGCTACCGACTATTAGTGAGGGCATTGGTATGTTATTTGGGAAACAATTCCCCCATTCGGTAAGGTATACAAGGTAATAAAAACAACAATAAATAGTGGAAGCAGTAAACAACATGCAACAACTGTAACCCAACAGTGGAAACCATAACTATATAGAAAATGATAATAATTTTGCAGCAAGTAAAAGTGTGTAAGGAAAATAGACAACACAACAACATCCTGAAGTACTACTAAAAATCAGAGTGCAAAAAAAAACAAGATAAAATCCTTAGCATCGCGAGCCCTGGTTCAGTCCCATGTTCTCCAGCTCCAATGTAATCAAGAACCTGAAGTAGAATGATGCTTGCCATTATCTATACCCGCGACATCATAGTCTTCTTGGGCCCAAAAGCATGGCCCAAACATGGTGTGAGATACAATCCCAGTAGGCAATCACCCAAATATTTGTGCCTAACAGTAAATGAATACATGGCAGTAATAAAACAAGAAACAGTAAACAGAAAAGCACAAGCTGCTACAATCCACAGTTCTAACAAACAGAGTACACAAGTAAACAACTAGCAACAAGAAGGAAAAAGTTAACCCTCTGGGTAGCTCTCACAGCATAAACCCTATGGTTCAACTTATAAGTACCATCAACACTCTAGGAGGCACACATAGTATCTCCACTCTGGTTCCTCTATGAAAATAATAGACTCTTCGGGGAAGAACTCACCGTCAATTCCCCATATAGTCTTGTATCGTGGTAAAGGCTCTCTAGGGAAGCACTCAACACCTATTCCCCCTGTGGCCCACATTGAGTATCTACAGACTCTGTGGGGAAGCACTCATCATCAATTCCCCCTATGGTCTCACATCGTATTAAAAGACACTCTGGAGAAGCCCTTCTGTCAATTCTCCCTTTGGTCTACTACTCTTGGTTCTCATAGTATTGAGTGAAAATAAACATTCATAGAATGTGTCTATCATCTAAGTAAACCTAAAAAACTACTTGGTGATCATTCTAAGGCTCAAAAATGTAATAAAGTAGCAGTCCCACTATCTTACAACTAGGCATGGAAACTGGCAAAACGCCAAACAGACAAAACAAACATGGCAAAGCAACCTGAGCACAAAATAAAATACTCTACTTGCAAGCATAAACCTCTACTACAAAAATCATGGAAATCAGGAAAATAGCAGGGGAAAAAAAGGAAACCCACAATTCCCCGCCCAAGGGAATTTTTGGAATTTGAACAAAATACTCATCGACTTTTAACCGAAGGGCACAAACCACCTACCTCGATCCTCAGAGATCGATATATGTAAACGATGATGACGGATTCCCCATAGAATGACGTAGATCTGAGAAAACGCACAATACGCCCAACCTACAATAACTTGAAAACCCGGAGGAATCAAGAAACAAGACTCAAGAAGAAGTGGGAGCTCACCGCTGCGATTCCAACACAATCGACCGCGTTTGAATTGGAGAACAGATGAAGAGGCGGAAGCTCGTCGAAGATCCGGACGTACGGTCGCTCTCAGGCGGACGGAATCTAGTGAAGAAGATTAAATCGGGGGTTAGATGCAACCCCGGTCCATTTAATGAAGAAAAAAAGTACACTATGTGTACTTTTAGATTACACGATGTGTACTGGGTCTTTTCCGTACTCCACCAAAATCGGCCTCCACGTCACCCCTACACACCGTGTGTGTGGCCCAGGCACAACCAGCACACGGCTTCGAGCCGGGGAAGAGTACACGACGTGTACTACGAAAATTTCTAGAAAGTTCATTTTTCTTAAAAACTCCAGAAAAAGGAAAACATACCAAAAACGATGATCTGGGTTCTTACATATATTTTGGATTCTGAATACCCATTCCCATTTTCAATTAATCATATTCACATAGATGTAATTATACTTCCCGGATTAGGTACTTACATGTATATAATCCTAAATCCCTTTTCTTGGGAATAAATTTTATTAAATATGATATTATGTTGTACAATCTATGTGGCACAAAAATGCATTTAAAGAATCTGAATATGATGGGTTGCCCCATAATTATATATTCCACCAATGCATTTGGAAATTTTTTATCTCTAGTGAAGCCATGTATAGCTAGTTATAGGATATCCTAATAACACTATGTTATCAAGTATTTATTGATATCAGTGACCCATGATTACAATGTATTATTTTATGTTTCTTCCATATTTTGATATTTCCTTGATATCATCATCTTATCTCATGATTTTATGTTCATGATTATTAGATCATCCCATTATAGATATAAATGATATTCTTTTTGACTGAAATGTATTACATTCATCATGTATTGATTTACTTATTCCATTATTTGGATTTATATATGACACATTTATTGTACTCTTCTCTATTTTATATTGTGTTGTATTAAAACAATAAATGTAATATAAATGAATTTTTGCGAGTTTTTAATTTCTTATTGTATACCCATGATTCATATTATTGTTTTATGTATTTAATTACACATATAAAATATTCAATCATTATCATTTGTGATTGTATTATGTGTATCATTATGTATTAAGTCATGGATTATTGTGTATTAAATATATGGTTTTTGGTATTTAGTGTTAGTGAAAGGTCCAGTTAATCTTGGGGATTAGGATTATATTTCCTCAATAATATCCTATAGTGCAAGAAAAAATATATGAAAACAACACTATATTTTTCTAATAAATATAATTATTCATTTCCAAGAATCAAAATCATTATACTGATACTATATATGGATTCGACATTGGCATAGTTGTACCTTGGGGTAAAAACTAAAAAGTGTGCACTTAGAATTAAATAATTTGTCACCTAGTTCTAAACAATGAGTTTTTTTCATATTTGGGTTGAAACTCATGAGGGATAATCTTTAGTAAATTAAAAAATGCTTTAAGAACCCTAATGAATGGAAAAAATATCACCATAAATTTTATGTAATCAAATAAACCATTGATAACAGATATTGAAACCTATAAATTCATAGAATTATGAATTTTTTTCCAATATATGATTTATCCCATAAATGTTCATGGTTCGAATTTTATATGTGTAATATTTTAGAAATTATTTTCCCTAATTCTATTTTTGATGATGAAAATGATTAAAACTAGAATAAAATATTGAACTACATTCATAGAATATATTAATTAACATTAAATGTCAATGTAACTATGGTTTTATACATTCTTTCCTATCATTCATGCTTTTACGAACTATCAAGCACAACCAAAAAACAAGGAAGTTGACTTAGCCATAAAAATGGAAAATAAATAAATTATTGTATCCAAAATATAGAACTTATCACTTATCTAAATTTTAGGATGAACAACCTGGTGAACCTTGTGATACTACATTTAGTGTAATTTGATAAAATTATGGGTATCGAGAGACCGTTTTAAATAGAAAAAGATATGTTTCCAAGAGAAGTATATCATCTATGGAATTATGAATTCCCTCTAGTTTTGAACAGGTTTAAGGATGTGGTTAAATATCGTTTGCTGTATGCCTTTAAATCATGGAGGTTATTTAGTTATGAGAAAGTGTATCAAACTAAAATGATTGGGACTAAGGGAAATACCATCCTTGAGAACATGCCCATTCCAAGATAATATACTGATGTGTTTCTTGAATAATATTATGGCCCTACTACTAGATGATTGGTTGAGTAATTGATAGATTCAATACCTTAATATTTTAAAATATTAAAGACTCTATTGAATAGAGACTATTGAACATGAAGAGGTAAATGAGAAACTGTAGGAGAATCTTGATAGATAGATTATATTCCCAAGTGCATCACCATGTGCTACACTAGTCTAACTCATATAGAAGTATGGTATGTTGTTCATCTTCATTTATTTGTTTGATCTCAACATGATGAAAATAAATAAAATATATCATCTTCCATGTATTAATGAATTACTTGATCATCTATGCAGATCCCAATGCTTCTCTTAGGTTTATTAATAGTAAAGACATTATCTTATAAAGGTGAAGATAGAGGATATACCCTATACTACATTTCATAAAAGGTACAGAAACTATGAGTTCATGGTGATTCAATTTTGGAACCCTAACACCCTAGTAATCATCACAGACTTAATGAATAAAATTATTTATGTATTTATTTGATAAATTAATTATACTATTTATATATTATATTCTTATCTACCCCAATAGAAATGAGAACCATGAGGGTCATTTAAGTATTATACTAAAGTATTTGTTAAGGAAATGGTTATATGTGAAGTGTAGAAAATACAGGTTTTGGATGGATGATGTAACATTCCTAGGGAATGTTGTAACCATCCATGGAATATATTTTTTCCTTAAAGTAATAGGTATTTAATAGATGGCCAACAATAATTTATTTGACTTAGATCCACTATCTTCATGGAATATCAGGGTACTATCATTGAATTTTGGGGAAAATGTCATGATTTACAATCCCACTAACCATGATAAATTTAAAGGGAATAAAGTTTTTTAGGGCTCAAGAATTAGAGGAGAAATTTAAATATTTAAAGAACATGGTAATAACTACACTTGTACTCACATTACACACAGTATGGGAAGGATTTGTGATCTATATCAATGTATCCAAAATATTCATGTGTTATTTATTCATTAATTATGAATCCTTAAAATCATATTCCTCCTTAAAAATAAATATCTATTAGTAGAACTACACAATTAATGAGCTAGATTTAACTATAGTGATATTTAAATTGAAGATTTGGTATCATTTTCTAAAAAGGGAGATGTGTGACATATATATGGACCATGAAATCCACATGTATATGTTCACTAAAAATGATCTCAATATGTGTCAATGGTGGTTGTTATATCTGATCATGGTTTATAATTGTTTAATCCCTTACCATCCTGTGAGGGAAAAAATATGCATATGCCTTGTATAGAAAGGATCATACAACACTATCTATGATAAGACTCAAAAGGGATGTAATATTCTTAGATATGAAAATCATATTCATTTGAATAATAAAAATATATTCATATTACCTTGCTGATATAATAGATCAACCATGTTTTCTATAGAGGATCAGGGTGATTAAAAAATATGTTGAGGAGATACCAAAAAAGAATCAAATATTATGAAGTTAATCATTTTTAAAAAAGGAGTTACAATGTTTAGACACTAGATAAATGTCCCATAAAAAGCATAGTTCAACTGTGAACATTAAAATGATTCACAAAAATCATCCTTCTCTATTCATATATGAAGTACTAAAATGTATATATATCTAATGAAAAAAATTCTAGTGGTATTACATGAAGAGGGTCATTGTTGAATTTGAATATGGATACATGGTATGTTATGATGTCAATGGTGAATGATATATTAATAATGGCATGGGAAACTATTTCCCATTAAAGTAGTTAAATGAGAAAATAGAACCCTTCATTTCATCATAGGACTCCCCATGTTATCTAATGTCATTAACCTTATCCAGTGGTAGTCATTCACCTTACAAAGATAGAATATTTTATTTTTATTAAGGAATATTTATCCCTTGACCAAATCACCATGATATACATATATACATATATATATATATATATATATATGAAGTTATAAGACTTCCTAGTGTACCAATATCTATTACATATAATTCAAATATAATTTTTTTCTTATAGTTTTGATGAATACTATAACAAACATTGGATATGGATTATAGATTTAGTACATCTTATGACATTTAGATATATGGTCTATAAGATAACTATTAAAACACTATAGTATGATCTAAAATTATATTTAATGGATTTACAAGGATTTCAAATCATCACATTCCCCTAATTGTGTTCTCATATGACAAAATATTTTAATATATCATCCCAATGGCACCTTACATGGATCTATATGGGATGAAGTGTTAGACCCCAACATACTGGGATGAATTCTGAGAGTCAAAGGTTATGTGACCTTATAATATCTAAGAGACGATAGAGATAGTATGTGTTGGGGTCAATACTAAATAACCAATAAATATTTTACTTAAAATAAATTTTATATCATATATATGAATATTAATTAAAATATATTATCAAATATTCATAATTCTTATGAAAAAAATCAATGTGATAATGTACTAGAGTATCTATCACATTAAAAAACTGGCTTAAAACTTCATCGATATGTTGACAAACATGAAATTCTTTGCGGATTTTTTTAAATGTGGTCGTGTAGTCATGTAGTCAAATAAAATCATATATAAGGGGTAATGGTGAATAAATATCAGGTGTGATTCAATGTAAATATAATATTATTAAACACATGATGTTTGTACATGGTAATTTCTAATATGGGGGATTATAAGAATATGCATGCCTATTGGAATTCCTCAAGTTTTGGTGTCATCGTAAATTACTTCTTATGAGTGTGTGTAATGGTCCTTAGACATTATGATTTTGATTAATGTATGTGATGACAAATGATCATAGATTTTCTGAAAAAAAATATGTCACCCTATATGTTGGTGGGAGGTACGGATTGTTAGGGGTGTTATAAATGAAACATTACTAATAGATAATTCAAGGATGGATTTGGACCTTATATCATTATGGAGGGTGATATATAAATACATTGATGGAAATATAATGTTCTTTAAAAATATATGGCTATGGTGTATCATTGCTTATTCTAGACACTCAAATAAATACATATCAATCATATAGTTTTATGAGACATATGTGAATATTTTGTGATGGAATATTAAGGTAAATGAATTATAATACACATGGAACATTAATATTTGGTTGTAGTTTTTTTGAGATTATATTATTCCTCATTTGTTTCATGATCCATTCTAAGATAATAATTTTGGAATTTGGGTATACATGCCTAAATACGAAGATATAAAATCCCATAGTGTCACAGGAACAGTGTTGTTGTTGATCATTCTTAAATTCTATTTAAATTAAATTAATGGAAAAAATATTATGCTAAAGGACAATGAATAATTTTATTCATGCTTTATTGATAAAATAAATTAAAAACCTGTTTATTAAACGGATTTTAAATAATGGATTTTTTTAAATTTAAATGATTATTTGATAATTTTTTTTATTGGTTTGTGGATAAATTATTTATTTCTGGATAAAATGATTATTAATGTATTAAATAAATTTCTATTTGTTTTATTGGACCAATATAGTGTATAGTGATAATTATTAATTTATAAGCAGTTAAAAAAATATTTTTTATTTCCCATGTTATCTCAAAACCAAAGAATAAAAATTATAAATATAATATTATTTATATGTTGCATGGGGATTTATAATGACTATAATATTATTTTAGGTTCTGTAAGAAACTTAATAATATTATAACCCAAACATATCCTATATAAATGGATATTATGTCAAATCTTTATGGTTTTTGGAAAACTATGAATATAGAATCATTTCACAAAATGTTCTTCTCTCTATCTCTCTCAAATTACTCCTCTCTTCCCCTCAGGAATGAGAAGAACAATTTAAATCATGAAGGATTATAGAGTGATCAAGAATAATATTTCAAGGTAATTAATTTTTCATTATTCCTCCATGAAACCAATCGGTGTTGCACATTGATTATGGGAGGAGGTGCGGATTACCTCTTATGGGATTCTTCACCTGAATCCTTACAACACAACAAAGGTAATAAGAAAGGGTTCTCAAAATATCTATATAATTCTCAGTGAATGGATCCTAGGATGATATTATAATTTCCTCCAATCATAAATAAATTAATTAAAATTTGATCATAAAATATCTTCTATAAGGGTTTCAAGAAACAATATATTTAATGAAATTTTAATTTGACACCCACTAAGGGTGTTTCCACTACACATGATACCTTCATGTGGTTTTAGCATAGTCAGGTTTCATACTTATAATTATTTAATTAATTTTTGATTCTTATTCACAATAGGGTGTAGATATTTTAGTTTATATTTTCCATTCCTTAATAAATTTTAATTAACATGCTTTACTGTTTTTAATTATCATTCTTCAAAATTTATTTTTCCTAAATTATTAAAAATAGATAATGAACAACTAAATATTCCATTGGGAATTTCATCGGATTTTACCTAGATAGAATGAGATTAAATTTTTTATATCTTGAGTATATGTTTTGTTCCCATCTGCATTGCATCTGGACATGTCACAGGACACACAAAGTAGTAGATTACACGTGATACATTTATTACACACTGTGTGTGGAATAAGCCACCCTCTCTTGTTCATTGTCAGATTACATGGTGTGTAACAATTGTACATGTTGTGTTTTCTAAATGGTTTAGTGGGGGAATTCATGTTAACATTGTAGTAAAATACATGGTAAAAATGATTCTGTTGGACTAGAACATTAATGGGGTGCATGATGTGTACCTAGTGTAAATAGAATGTAGTACATTAACTCATTTATTCAATGATCATGTCAAACCATCTAGTGAGTCAAGTTAACACTTGAATTAAAGAACACATAAAACATAGTTGTAATGGACATCATGTGGTCCTATGTCCAAATAACACACTGAGAATTTATATGGGGCACTTTGACAAATGGAAATTGTGATACAGTTAATTTAGCATTCTTTTACATTCCATGTAGTCCAATTTAGGTAAAAACCAAATCCCCATACATTTATCATGGGTAAACATTAATCTAGGTGCAGGATGTGTAACTTGTAAGTACACTATGAGTATCCTTCTAATAAATGAAAGAATAAAAATTCATTAAAATTATGAAATTATTCTTCAGAACCATATTTTATTTGTTGAAAAAATGGTGTTTTTGGAACTTTTAAAACAATTTTATAAAATTATTAAATACACTATTAATTAATTATTTCAATTAAGTATTGTTTATTCTATCATTTAATTACCATGAATAATTTTTATTATGTGTATCTCTAAAAAAATTTGTTGATCACTATATTAAATGGGAATTAATTAATTTATTAATCCAATCATGTTTATTTTCATAAAAAAGAAAAAATATAACTGAATGTTAAATGCTTATAAATTTTCATATTTATTCAATGTACATGATCGTTCATGGTATAAATCTATACATGTGTATATGATGGCATTATTTAAATTAATTTATGTCATGGGTTTGAAAATATTTATTAGGAAATTAATTTTTATGGAATTTATGTAACCCATCGCACCAATATTATTTAGGACCTTCATGTATATGATTATTTTTGTAATTCCACATAACCAATCCATTAGTTCCACTCAAATATATGTAATTTATAAATAAGATTGATAAATTGATTATCCCTAAAATTATAGAGGGGGTTCATGATAGATCCTAGATGATTCCAACATAGGTGATACATAGGTGGCTCTGTTGAATGTTGAAACACATTCTAGAACTAAAATAATGAGTTTTTTCCCCGATATAAATGGCTGATTTATATTCCAACCTATAAATGACCCATTAGATAAGATCATGAGAGGATAATTTATTTAATTATTTAATCATAAACTTATTTATTTATTTATTGTGATTCATTATTTATATTTTGGATACAAGACTCTTATCCAATAAATTAATTATTTAATCTGAAATGATAGAAAAAATGGATTTTTCATTTAAGTTTTATCCATAATTGTTATTAAATTAGGTAAAATTAAATTAATATTAACAGCTAATAAAAAGGGTAAAACAATATTACTATTATAAATAATAAATAACATCCCTAACCTAAATAATAATTCAAACATGACCATCCATTAATTGATTAGCAATGAAATAAATGGAACTATTTGTTTGACCAACCCTTATTGCAACACTTAATTTATTAATGGGATTTAATATGACTATTTTTGGTTAACAAAAAATATTTTACATCAATATGAGTGTCCCTTGATAAATAAAATATTATTTGTAGTTATGTGAGGATTAAATGAATGTTATGTTGTCTACATTGGGTGATCAACTCAACCAATCAAGGAGATATCATCCCATAGTAAGAAAATATATTCTTACCTAAATACCATCATGTAGTTCCAAAAACCCTTTTTGGGGCAATGTGAAGGGGCATATAGATCCTTTTCAATGAAATTTATACGACACTAAATCTCCCATGTTCACTGGTGATGTATGTTGAGACATCACAAAATATTGATATATTCAATAAAATATATATTTTTTATCACATTTTGGTAATCAAGAGACGTATTAATCATCTGTTTTAATTAATATATAAAATGTAAAGAAACACCAAAAAAATAGTGTGATCATTCCCTAAAGTATGTAAGTTATATATGACTAAATTTATTTAGATATGGTATAATAATTTATATGAATCATTTTTATCAAAATGGTTTTATTTTTTTTTTAATATAGTAATCATTTTTGCCACCCTAGTAGGTGAGTAAAAGAGAAAATGATACTTATCAAAGATATGTTGAGGATGGTTCCAATTTTTTATGTATAATATTTCCAAATATTTCTAAAACCATTATTAGGCAATTTATATAAAATCTTACAAATGGTAAGAGTCTCAGCCTATTCATAAGTTGTTGGTCGATATATTTAAATTTCATGTAATCATCATTTCATGAAACCATCAGTGAGGATATTTCATATCAAATTTATAATTAATTTATTTAATATCTGAGGTAAAACTACCTAAGATTGGAAAAATATTTCATTGATTATTGTTGATTATCTGATAAGGCATTTTCAGAATGAATTTTTTGTGTTGTAGGGATCTGAATATATAATCCCTCAACTAGTGATCCATACATGCTCCAAGGATCACCTAACAACACCACTAGTTCATGGAGTGCTACTATAGAGAATCGAATTCCTTCTATTTTTCATTTTTTATCACTCATTCTTCTATCAAGAATAAATAACTCTTTTGTTTTTCATTCTTGGGAATGAGGGAGAAGGATGAGTTGAGAGGCCATTCATTATGTCCAATATTTCTCTACTCTAAATTTTTGGATATAATATACAATGGAAATAAAAATTTATTTATAGATTTAGTGATTAGGTTAAAATATTAATTAACTTTCGGTCACCCATTATATAATATTTAATACCATTAATAAACCCCCTAATAAAAAATAATTATTCCATTATTATTATTTTATGGTGCATGTCATCATTCATAGTAAAAATATTATGTTAGGGTATTTTTAATTAATATGTTTCACCGGACATGATCAAGGTCCATTCGAACTCCTCAACAATTTATTGAAAAAAATTTAAATATTTTATTCATAAATTAATATTTGATTCATAATCTAGTGAATAAATATTTTATATATGTTCATCCAATCAAATAAATTATTTATTAACAAAAAAATTTATTTATTTCCATGTGAATATTAGCAATCAAAAACATGAGTAAAATTATTCTTATGTCTTGATAATTATATCAATAAGAATATATCAATTTAAATATAATTTAATCATGATAACAAACACTTAGTGTGTGACCCTAATGTGTTATTTCCCTCTTAGTGTATCCACGAGACCCTGGTTTGAAACTAGGCGGAGGCATATTTTGCGGGGTTACTGTAGTAGCACTATATCGGGTAATGTATGGTACTATAGTAGGAATTGTCGAAACACTGTAACATGTAATGTATGGGTACTATAGCATGTATTGTAGTAGGTACTGTTCAGTACGATAGTAGCATGTACTATTCACCTGGGGACACTAGTTTGGGCTTGGAGTCCTTAAGTCCTTCGGGACACCTAGGTCTTCTAGTATGTAAGGCTTTTGGGCCATCCTTAAGGCCTTCGGGCCACCTCAAGGCCTTCAGTTCACATAATCAGTGCAGTTTCCCAAGACAGACTATACAAAAAAGGAGCAACCCTAGAGGAGGATTCAGATTATATGCATTCACCAAGAGAAAACCAATGGATTTGGAAGAATGAGATGGTATGTCTATGCTATCAGGACCGGCCTATGCTTCCATGGGAAGCCTAACCACATGGCCATGTGAAGGTGGAGAGATACCATCATGATTCAAGTGTTGGGGAGGGGGAGTTCCTTTTAGTTATAGCCTCATTGAATTCCCTAAGACTTTCGGGTCATGTAATGTCTCTTAAGCCCATAGAAAATGTAATCTATAAGCATACGGGCCTTGTAAGGGTTCCCTCATTTCCCTTGAAATGGGGTTTATCAAATATTAATAAACAATAATGGCTTAGGGCCATTAAAAAATATTAATATCTTGAAATGGGGAAAAGAAACAAAGAGAATGAACATAATGTCTCAATGATTACAACAACATATGAACACTCACTATATGATATAATCTCATTTTATCAATATATCATCGAGAACTTTTCACATATGTGTGACCAACCTATATTATTGATATACCTTTCTTTGAATGTATAAAATAAACACATCCTTAAAACACGGATATAGAATTCAGGGTGACAGTTCAATTCTAGTGAAAGGGGTGAGATTTCAATTTCCATAAATATGGAAGGGAGAAATCCTTCCCCAACATATCCATTGATGACATGTCCCTTGCGATTCTCCCAACATAGTGAAGTTCACCAGGAACAATTATCATCATGGTTTTAAAAATTCATCTATATATGCGAGTTGTAACAAGTGTTAATAATAATATTAAACTCTATGGGAAAATACACACCATCATATATAAGAATATATGATGGAAATAAAACATGTGTAATTCCTACTAGCAGTTCTATTCTCATAATATCCCTCCATGGTGATGACCAAATACAAACTTCATGGGAAGAATCCTCATCTTCTTATGAGAACTCTCAACTAATATTTTATGTATTTCGTGTCCGATAATAGTATATTATCCAACCACATAAAATTTATTTTATGAAATCACCATTGAACATCAAGGATATCATCATAGAATTAACCTAATCTGGATATATAATGTGAGGTATACATTCGTACATTATTACATTAGATTCACTAGTATTGTAAATAAATATGTTATATAAAGTTTCATTAATACTATTTTTTTGAATATAAAAGTAATCAAAGTAAAATAAATTTTTCCTCGGGCACCAACTCCTATAAAACTACCACATGGACTAGATCAAACTACTTACGAATTTTAGTCCACTATACCTCACATGATAGTAATGTTTTTAGTGTGTTCAATATGAATTCAATGGGTCCTTCACTTTTTCTTCCATGGAAATTTTATGCACTGTATCTTCACATCACAATGAAAAATTCCCATAGAGAAGATTCTTCCAAAGTATGTGCTCCATCTAGTGGAATGACATTGGATAATTTTGAAGAACCTCAACGAAATTATTATCACAAGAGTGTTCTATATGATCTTTATGTCAAAGTACCATGTTAAGCTATTGGTTGAAGTTTCTCATCCATAGTTAGTATTCTTATACCTCAAAATACAAAAAAATAATCACACTATGATGTAGAATATATAACCAGAAAATACATAGATCTCTTATACCTAAAAACAAATCTATTATAAGTTAATATTTATCCAGTTATTGACATCATATCAGCTCGACCATTTTAGAAAATAGCATTTACATATCCATTGATGAATTGTTCCTCATATACTATATAAAACAAGAACATATCCGTATTATTCCTCAAATACTTAAGGGTAGTCTTGACTAAAGTCCAATGGAGATCACCTGGATCATCTGGACAAGTTTCTAACCAAAATAATTCATAGGTGACATCTAGACTAGTAAATGTAATAAAATACATGAATTACCAAATCTATAATACCTTTGGAATACCTGCCATTAATTTTCATTAAAAAAATATCTGAGGACACATTTTCCTTGAATATGAGTTCCATGTGAATCTAGGATTAATCACCCCTATAATTTTTCTATTCAAAATTTTATATGTATCTTTTCAATGTGTGTACATTATCTTATGTCGAGTATCTGGTTATATTTATCACAAAGAATCTTGATACCATGAATATATGAGACCACATCAATGCCCTTTATTGAGAATCATTTATTCAAATATACTATAATAGGTTGTAAGACAAGTATTTCCACTCTAATGTGTATCATGTCATCAACACAAACTATTATGAAACCAAATTAACACTCACTATACCATTTATATACCCCCAACATTCATTTTTTCTTAAGGAAACCAAATCCCATTATTGGTTCATCAGATGACAAAATGTTTATCTTTTTCAAATTGGGGAATATCTATTGGTAAATGTTCATTTCCAATGATAAATTTTTTTACCAGTAACAATTATTATATCACTAAATTTTTGGTAAAAACTTAATTGCAAAATGTTATCGCAATAGATAAAATAGTTATGTTTCAATTATTATAATCCCTAAAAATTATATATATATTTATATATTGGTTAAAATTATTAGTAAATCATTAATATGAAATATTTATCTATTTGAAATATTTTTATCAACATTCATATTTCCATCAATAATATTATTAACAATATTATACGAAATGCCAAAAAATAATATCAATTTATCAATCATTGTTTCCATAAAATATTATATATGTGTATTCCAATATTTATTTATTAAATATTCTAATATATATATTAAAATATATATAATTTATTTTTGAAATACATTTTATAATAATTATAAAATTAGGTCCTATGAAACTTCACCAAAAAGATAATTTTCATAGAAAATCATGTTCAAAAAAAAATTAAAAACATGTTCATCAAATACATCATGTGTCACCATCATGGTTCAAACTAACAATTAGATCCTTATGTGTAAGTGTGTACCCTATAATATCAATTATCATGAACTTGTAAATTTATGTGGAATTATATGTATGTGTGATTGGTGTCATTTTCATTTTTCTCCATCAAATCACTTTATTTACATTTGGTGTGAGTCCTCTATTTTTCAATTATACATAAGGATAAAAGCAGATGTATGTGTAATAGTTATCACTACCATGGTTTGTAAGTCATGTATGAAATTCCCCATTCATGCACATTTTGATGGAATTAATTCATCCCCCATATCAAACGGATAAAAAAATATGAGTATAAGTCATCAAATTGTCAAAATCAAGTTCACTATATATAATGAATATATAAATTTACAAAATGTTCAATAAAATTACTACTGGGACAGTTTTGAATCACTAAAATATAAAATGGATTTCATTAATAGTGTTTATAAGTCTAATAAAATTTATTGGTTTGGTTTCATTTCAAAATTTAATATAGAAGTGTTACAAAAGATACATCAAATGTAGAAACAACTACATTTATTTTTTAGGGAGATAACCAGTGGTTAAATTTATTTATATGAAAAAATCCATATCCTGTCCCAAAAATCAAGGTTTCATTTTTCATTTGTGTAAAGGGTCCACTATACTACACCTATGATGCATCCAAATATAATAATAACTTAGAGAGAGCCCTGTATGACTAGGAATTCAAACCATCTCTGTTATCAATTATACTAGGCTACATTTGCAACAACAAAAAAACACTCAATCACTCAATCATTCTAAATGATTTAAAAAAATATTAATTAATTTATTAAAATGCAATGAAACAATTTGTAGAATACATGATCTAGGAAATATGAATAAATCCACCTACCATAAATCATATCTTTAATTAGTGAAAAATGGTATCATGAATCCCTACCCTAATAGTAGTAAATGTGATCCTGGAAATCAAAAGGTAAAGAACATAATAGAGTAGTTTGACATGAGGCATTTACTTAACACAACCCAATTTCAGTCAATAAATGTACCCTACTAACATCTAATGTTACCACCAATCCATATGAAAAATCCCAAAATTCTAACCAAGTAGAATCAATAATAAAGTTGTCTATAGTGGATCTAACTTGAATCTATGTTCTCAACCCAATCTGAACCAGCCAAAAATGAAACTAGATCTAGAATATACAACCCTAAAATGATATATCATGTAGTGAAGTGGATCATAACATGAACAAAATATCCCATCCTTCCCATTAATTGATGCGGACCACCCTTTTATTTTTCATGTGGCACCTAACACCAGCTCCCTCCGCATTAGACAACCCCCCTCACAATAAGCCTTTTGAGAACCAAAAGATTTACCTTAACAAACAATGCTTATATAAACACATGATAAAAAATAATAATTCATGATATAGGAAATTAGAATAATATAAATCAAGAGGGGACAATAATAATATATAACTACTGGCCACAAAAAACTCCATAACACATTATATAAAAATAAATAGTCACTACAATAATAGAAAAATAACCATATTAACTTGTGAACTCAATAAGAAAACAACAAGATACCTTCAATATAAGATAACCATTGACAAAAAACTAGAATTCCATGTCCAATATAATATAAAATAACAATGAAAGATAAAAATAAATATGAATATTACATAAATATTGACCATACACTATTAATAATGTCAAGGATTTCAATTAACAATTACACATATCTCAAAATTATGAAATCTAGTAACACAACATTCAATTTAGAATAGAACAACATTAAATAAAAATTACACTTAACTGAAAATATAAAAATATATTTTTTCCAATGGGGACCTTCGGCGTTAAGCATAGAGAGTAGAAAAGATACTGATGAACGACCTTTTCATATTGAAAATGAATCCTAAAAAAATTCCAATGAAATTGTATGAGACTAAACATTATTTCTTAATAATTTATATAATGGAATATTTTTTTAATGTTGATAATTCATATCATCTATATAATAATGTAATTAAAAGAAATAATCTATTGAATATCACATCCACTTTAACTACCAGAATCCATATCGATATCCTTTTTCTTATTTTAGTTGCATCTATATCATCAAAATCATGAAACAATTGTTTTTTAGTGAATTCATTTAGTATTAGATGTATCAAGATTCAATTCAATAATTTAATTAAAAGTATAATAGAGAGGGAAAATTCAATATATTGATTCTAAATAAGTTCAATATGCATAGAATACCAAATAAATATTCTTATGAAACAAAGATCATCAATTAAAAGTTAAACGATGTTTTGCAGGTAATGTTTTCAGGAAACAAAAAATTAAATTTTTATTAAATTTTTTAAAATAGAAATTTAATATCTAAATTTAAGATAAAAAATAAATAAATATGATTTCACTCATTATCTTCCAACAAATGTCTTTATTCAGAGATAGAATTCGATGTTGGGAGCATTTGATCAAATTTTTTAATCCCATAAAGGTTTCCACATAAATATGATTGTATTTTATTTCATTATTCTATAATCTACATCTATATTAGAATTATATCATTAAATTTATTTTATTGTTGATTCAATAGATCAAAAATAGGATTCATGTTTATGTGGTTTGTTAAACATATATTCAAGTTCATAATTCATAGGACACATTATTAAGTCTTTTCTTGAATATATCTATTATGAAATATCTTACAAATATTTCATGAATATTTAATATTATTTTATCTTTGAAATTGTAACATAGAATTACAAATTATTAATAAATAATATGTATTGATTAATATATATACATATAATATCAATTATTAACTAATATTTGGATAAATATGTATTTATTGTGATATAACATATATAGTCATCTAATCAGAACAAATATTGCAACATGTGTCAAAACTAATATTGTAGTATCATAATTAATATTACAACATAAGTAATGTTATTTCTAAAACATATATGTTGTATCTTAATATTTTTTCTAACATTTTTAGATTACATTAATGATTATGAATTAACACTTATTTTGATCAAAATACATAATTGGCCTTTCTAACAAACATTGATCAAAATAAAAATATGTTCTGAAATATTATTGTTATTAGTATATATAGTTCTGGTAAATGAATATCTATTCTACATATTATATATCTGTTCTAAACTAAAATACATAAATGTAATATGTAATATTTTTTCACAACTAACATGAAATTGGATTGGTTATGCAAAAGAAGAAATACGTGTTCTACTACAAATATTGATCGTTGTATAACTATTTTCATCACTATTCATATTTTACATCTCATTATATGATCATTATATTAGTTCATAAGTAAAATGTATTGAAAAAATTCCTCAAAAAACTATTTTATGATATATTTTGAACAGAATACATTTTTGTTCTCAACTATAATTAGTTTTAAAATCATTTATTAATCAATACACATTTTTTATAAAAAATATATATTGGTTGTGTAAATTTTTCTTAGTTCAGCTCTACAGGTGGAATGAAATGAATAAAAATTCCCACAACTTCACATTTTGTTCAGTTTAGAGACTTGAATTCAATATTTATCAATGGATCCATAATAGAAAACATGTTTGAAGCTCCTTTGATCCACTTATACGTTTTTTTTATTTTATTAATTTTTTTTATATTTTTCTTAATTTTTATTTTAACATTTATGAATTTTATATACCATTAAATTATAATTACTAACATGAGACTTATATTTAATGGTAAAATGTCTTATCAGTGATATATCACAATAAAATAAGGGGAATTTTTAATTTTGAGGACCTGTATGTCTTTCAAATGTTGTAAAAATATGAACGTTAATTGACAGTTGATTGAATTCAGAATATTTGCATGACATTCCTATGATTGGGATGGAAACTGTTTCCTCTTTATTGATACACTTCATTTAGATAAATACATTCATATATGTCATGTTTTGATTTACTGATGTTTTTCATAATTTTTTCATCAACTTGAGTAGTTGATTTTTATGTTATGTATTTATCTAAATTGGTATCATCATAATTTCATGTTTTCTGTGAGTTTTTCAATATATAAATATTTCATTTCACATGTAGCAGTGTCGACAAATTGTATTTTAATGTTTAAGATTCCTAAATATCATTATGTATTGAGTAATATGTTTCTCTGAAGTGTAAGAATATAAGTTACTCTTTAACATCTGCATATAATATATTACTGTGTAAACATTAACATTTCCAACTAGAAATGTTAATTAATAATATAAATTTCATATTAAAGTAGATTGTAAAATATTATACCATATTTGTTCTAGTTAAGGAATTTGTAATAAAGAGTTTAGCTTGTTTAATGTTTTTTCTTAAAGTTCCACTATAGACCTAAAAGTAATTGTAGTTAATAGTGGATAATATTATTGTAAAAAATAATGTAACATATACCTATCAGTTAGTAATGTATGTAAATGTTATAAAGAAAAAAACAACTACTTGTTAGTTAAAAAAGAAAAAATTCATAATTGTCAATTAAAAAAAGAATAAATTGAATAAATAACATATCATATTTTTTTTATATTATAGAAGTAAAAGTTGGAATGACTTTTATGAAAATCATGTTTCTATTATAGCATGGTTAAATTTATTTGTAATATGACATCATTAGAAATTATTTTTCAGTTGATATCCATTAGTGACATATCTGAATTGTGGTATGATAAATTGTACAATGAAGGAATGGTATTAAAAAAATATATACGTAGCGTGGTTAAAATGTTTATATGGAATATTTAGATGTATTATTAATTTTTAGTGTGCATATCAATAATTAAAATAATTATATGTGAATTTATTGTGTGAATATTCAATGATAAGAGTTTTATATAAAAAAATATATAACATCCTAATTTTATGGTATGCAAAACTAAAATCATCCATCCAATGGATTTAAAAATTGCAATATGATTTAATAGTATATAGGAGAAAATGGAACATTTCTATTAGAACTAGTTCACTGTGTTGAAAGATTTAACGTGAAAAAGAAAGAATAAGTATCATAGCTTTATAGTAGGAGAAGCAGATACCTATGAAGATGATAAATGTTTATAGAGATGAAAATGGTGTTACATGTTGTATGTAAATGAGTACAACATAATAAATATATTTAAATATTAATGTATAATATATTTGGATAAAAGAAATAAGATTGTACGAATAAATTTAATAAATAGTGAATTAATTTATAATGGTAATCAAATGGATTTCTCAAAATTATATGATCTTTTTAATAGAAATTAAATTACTTGAAATGAAGGTAATATACAGAGAAAATGATTCAATTGCAACTTCACTACTGAGGATATAATAAAAAATTAGAATATCTATTTTAGAGTGTTCGGGGATGAAAAAAGGAATAGCTAGTGATGATAAAAATAGAACAAACATAAAAACAAGAGCATCAACGATGAGATTTTACATAACCAATCCAATGATTACGAGGAAATTCAATAATAGAATCATAATTAGGGCCTCAAAAATTGGTTTAATTTTTTATGTAATGAAACATAAAACACAAAACAATGGAAAACAAATCATTGTAACCTAATACATAAAAGAATAATATTATATGTCAATTAGGGTTATATAATTTTAAGGGTGCCCATGAGATATTAAGGGTATAGAATCACAACACCTGCTTGATTCCTACGCAACAAAAATGGTACGTGGAGAAATAATGTCTATTTCAGAGTTGTTGAGAAATGGTTTGATGCTTCTTTGGAAGGTCTTCTATTTTGTTAGGTTAGGTGTAGAGGAGAGTTTGAGAAATGGGTGGCTTTGAAAGTGGGTTGATACAATGAAAGAGGGGAGTGTTTTTTAGGGTAACGAATGTATAGATTAACGACATGTGTGATGTAGAGGATTAATACAATACACACACACATATATATAATGAAAATTGTTTTAAATTCATATATATTTTGATTAGAAATTTATCTTCTAAACATATAGAGAAATAATATATATATATTAATTTTTAATCATTTTTATATCATATATATATAATTAAAAACATGTAATATTTCATTGAAAACATATGAATATATTCTTTTATTGAAATATTTATAATTTTTAATATTTATTGATAATATTTATAATTATATTTTTTTGTAAAATATTTTATGTTATTGAATAGTTTATTATAATGGACTTTTATAAGGATAGAAATTTTTTTGGTAATAACAATTAATAGTAATAGATTCAGTTGATGGTAAAAACCTAATAATGATGTGATAAAGAAAAATATTTAACAATTAGTAAAATACAATTGGGTGTCAAATATCAATATCAATAGATATATCCAATGGTAAAAATAAATGTTGGTACTTAAATTTAAAACCAATAAAACTTCATATCTATTCAAAATTTTCATCTTTAAGAATAGATATAAAATATGTCAATAAATATTTGTGGGTATAAATCATTTTTTATAGGGTCAAAATAATGTTTACATGACATGGATGAATTCTTTAGTACCTAAAAGGAAATTTTCAACTTATATGCCTTTTTGGCATCCTATGTGGTTACAAAACCATTGTGTTTTGTTATATATACAACTTCTAAAGGTTCCCTTTAAAGAATGTGGTTTTGACATCCATTTTCCAAATATCATTCCACAAAAAGCCTCAATAAAATGTTAATTTTTTTTATGTTTCAAAATTTCAACTGTGGAAATATATTCTTCATAGAAAATTCACAGACGTTGTTTAAACCCTATTGGAACAAGTCACCCCTTATAGGTACTGAATTTTCATTCGATGACATTTTTTTACATGAATATCCTTCTTCAACTAATATGTTATACATCAACTAGAGGTTCTAACAAAACCTTGACCTAATTTTGGTAAATGGAATCCCCTTTATAATTCATCACCTCTTTCCACATGGAATAACATATTCCACTTGCTGCTTCCTTTTATTTTTTGATGATATTATTATCAACTAAAAATGAGTCATCATCCTATGTGACTATAAACCTATACCATTATGGTTCTCTGACCTATCTAGAACTTATTCATAGTAATTTTATATCTATAATAATTTCTTCCACAACTGAGTTTTGTGGAATTTTTTCTTATGCCAACTTTTGTGTATCTTAATCATAGACTTCATCAATGTCGACTCTATCCCACTATCTCATTTAAAAATAAGATCCTCCTCATGAAATATGTGATGTCAGTCAACCAAAACCTTTTTCTAAGAAGGATTGTATAGGTTGTTGGATCGTTATAAGTATGGAAAAAATAATAGAGGAGATGAATAGTTATTTTAAATTTTTAGTCACAATAACCCGTATTTATCAAGGTTTATAAAATAAAACCTTGTGGGTGAATTGTTCTTGTGAATAAATGGATGATGCAAAAAAATAAAGAACATGAACATAGAGAATTTTTATAGTTCTTTAGAATCTAAAAATCCTTGTCCACTCATTAATCTCCTCTACTCATCGAGAAAACTAGTACCCTCTAAACCACACATTTAATTATGTTTGATAGGGTATCACACCATTAAGAGTGAGGATTATTGGGTACCCGAATTCTTGAGCATTAGAGGTGATTGATGAGTGGAATAAGATATTTTGAGCAAAACCACTATAAAAACCATCTCAATATGTGTCCTTTATTTTTCTGCTATATCCATTTATTAAGAAAAACGTTTCACACCTATGGTTTGATTTTATAAACATTGATAACTACTGGTAACATTGATTAAAATTTTTAATTCAATATTAAACACATTGTATTTTTTTCAAACATATATCGATCCAAAAATTGGTATTAGACAAAGTTTGATTTTTGGAAATATTGGCCTTTTATTATTAAGTATTTTACTACTTATTTGATATCATTTTGCCAACCCAAAACCCTAGGCTTAATAGTTTAAGAATCAAAAGATGATATTTCTATTAAAATATCATGTATCAAAACCAATGATTAATGGATACCACAAAAACCCCTATTATTCAATGGGAGTGTCCATAGTTACCGGATGGAAAACATTAAAGCTTACCTAAAGAAACTATGTGTAGAACACTATACGATAATGGAGAAATAAAACATGTTACCTGAATTTGATCTAGAGAGACATACTGGTGATGACATGGTGATATATATTCTAAATTATAAGGACAAGTATATTTTTTATTTCACTATTAGACTGAGTGTAAACAACAATGTATCATATTTTCATACTACACATAACATATGGAGGATTCTATTAGCTACCCATTATGGAATCGAAATGATCTAGATGACCATGTTAGAAATTCTATAAAGAGAATATCAATATTTCCAGATGGTTGATGAAGAATATGTGAACCAGATGTTCCATTAATTTATGAGAATCCCTTATGGGATTAATAGTATTAGTGAACCATTAGACACCACTACTCATATGGAAAGAGTAATGATATATCTTCAAAATAAATGGCATATAAATAAGTTGGCCATCGATGAGGGTAAGAAAAACAATGAAAACACTCTGGATGAACTGATTGGCTCTCCACTACAAAATGAACATGGACTAAAAAATATTGATGATGAGGAGTCTACCAATATAAATGGAATATCATTTAAATAAAAAATTGATGATACCTCAGATTCCCTTGAATCTGAGTGCTAGGATAGTGATAAAGATATGGCCATATTCAATAAGAAAATTTTCAAGTACATGAAAAAAAGGTGGGGAGAGGTCGTTTGAGAAGAAATTCAATACAAATAATTGAAAAGGTAATTCTACCAATAATAATGATGTTTCTAAATTAAGATGTTATGAGTGATCAAAAAATGGTCATATAAGAACATGCTTCCCTAAACTCATACATACCAAGTAAAACTATTAGAAAAGAATGAAAGAGAAACAAACATGGTTTAGCTTTTGGGAATGATCAGATATGTCTAAAAGTAATAATGATTCTAGATGTGAAAAAGATAAAACATACATTTATTTTATGGGTATTAAACATGAGCTAACAAAATCACTTTATAATCTATTAATATCTCATACTGTGGGGGATAAAAATGATTTATTGGGAAATGAAACTGAATTGTTTTCTAATTTATCAAATTATTATGATTCAGCATATCATAAAAAAATACAATTATTAAAATATTATTGAGTTAGAAAATGTTGGGAAAAGATTAATTGAAATTAATAGTGAGTTCAAATAACAAATAATATGTTTTCACAAAAAATTATTTTCTTTTAAATGAAATTAGAAAATCTATAAATATGTAACAACCAAAATATTAATTCTAAAGAAGATAAAAATTATAAAATTCATAAAATAAAGGATTTAAATGAAATAATTAATTATTTTTTTGAAGTTAATGATAAAGTTTATGTAAAAATATTTAACTTGATTGTTTATGACTTAAATAAAGATGATAATGAATGTAAGAAACATACATATCAAAAAAACTAAGAAATAATCCTTCTAGTCCACATGAAAATTTCTTTTCATATTTAGAAAATATTCAAAAGGAAAATAGTGATTCGAATGATGAAGTGGTAAATCTTAAAAAAGTAAATGTCTACAATTGTAAATGGTAAACAAAAGAATTATAATATGATGACATTAATGAAAAAAAATCACAATAAGACAAGTTTTGGTTACAATAATTGAATTCTTAGCCAAAATAAAATTACTTTTGTGAAAATATCAGAAGGAATTATTTCCAGTGTATCATGATTTAAATAATGACTGCAATGACATTATTACAATGAGTGATCACTATGATTCACATAATTTTTTGGGAGTACCAAACCTGGTACTTCAGATGATTCAATTTTAATCATCCCTCTAATAAAATCATTAAATCAATATGGGTTCCAAAATTTCCTTATACTAACCCAATTGGACAGAAGATTGCATTGGTGAAATAAAAATTTGTTGATTGATTAATTGTAGGAAATATATCTTGTAATCCTCAAAGAATCATTTTACAATGACAGTGGATGCTCTAGGCACATTACAGTTGATATCATTAAATTTATACCATATAATACATGTGATGGAGGCCTTGTCACTTTTGGAGACAAATCTAATGGACATATTAATGTTTTGGGTGATATAGGTTTTTCTAAAACTAAAATAATTTCAAAAGTATTATATATAGATGGTTTAAAACATAACATTTTATGTATATCACCACTGTGTTATGATAGATAAATTTGTTTTGAAAATTTGAAGTGTACAGTTATGAAAAATAAATTTGTTTTATTTTCTACCTGTAGAATAGAAAATGTTTACTCTATTAATCTTTCTAAATTTCTCAAACAAAATTTAATGTGTTTTAATACTGTAGAAATAGATTTTATACTATGGTATATGAGTATTGGGTATGGAAAATTCTGTTTTTTTCATAAATTGTCAACGTATAAAAATGTTTTCCAACTACCATGGAATTAAACAAGTAAGTCCTATTTGTGTGATTCTTGTTTGAAATGTAAAAATCATAATGAATTATTTAAATCAATTAATGATATTAGGTCTCCTAGATGTTAGAAATAGTACATCTTGACTTGTTTGGACTAATTTAACATGTTATTTTAGGGGGTAAATGGTATGTATTTCTTATTGTAGATTATTATATTTTATTTTTATGGATTTATTTTTTATCTCATAAAATGATTGGCTATCTAAATTTACTTCATTCTATAAAGTTATTCAGAATTTAAAAAATACATCAATCATCTCTATATGAAGTCAAAGAGGTGGTGAGTTTATGAACATAGAATTTGAAAATGTTTTTAATATAATAAATATAATACTTTGTTCTTAGCCCCTAGGACACCATAATATAACAATGTTGTTAAAAGATAAAATTTCCCCATTTAAGAAATCTCTAGATCCATGCAAATGGAATAAAAAAGTTCCAAAATTTTTTTGGCATAAGATGTAAATACACCTTCGCAAGTGTTAAAAAGAGTATATATTAGATCATTTTTTATAAGAACACTTATGAACTCATGAAAGGATATAAACCAAATTTTGGTTATTTTGGAGTCTTGGGGAGTAAATTGTTTCTCATAAATATGAAGGATAAATTAGATGAATTTGAACCCAAATAAGATGGTGGGAATTTCATAGGATATTAAAATTCCAATAAATCTTATTTAATTTTCAAAAAATACCTTTTAGTTATTTATGAATCTATTCATGTAAATATTGATGAAAATTTACCTAAAAATAATGATTTTTATTATTTATTGGAAATTGATGGTGTTAGAAATTTAAATATTGGTGAAGACAATGATTATAGTACTGATAATGCATTAGTGGAGGGGGATCATGACTCTTCAAAAGCTGATCCAAAGGAATATAAATGTCATAAATATCACCCAATTAATAATTGAAATGGACATTATGAATCTGGTATTCAAATTAGATAATTTGTATGCATTGTTGTTTTAATTCTTATTCTCTAGCTGTTTTTGTTTCAATTAATATTGAATCTTATTTAAATTATTCAAATTGAATTAATTACATGTATTAATAATTAAATAAATTATAATGAAATAAATTGTGTGATTATGTTGTTTTTTCTAAATGTAATGTTGTTATAGTAAGAAAATAGATTTTTCGAAATAAACTTGATGAGGTTAGAAATGTTGTTAAAAAACCTAGAATATTAGCTCAAGGTTATTCCCAAGAAGCAGGTATTGACATTGAAGATACTTTTTCTCCTATTTTAATTATATAAGATACAAGAATTATACTAGACTTTTATTGTTTTCCAAAAATACAATTATTTCAAATTGATGTAAAAAGTGCATTTTAAGTGAAATTATATTATATGAAGCTAATATGTGACAACATACTAGTTTTCAAAAATATTTGTTTCCATATCATGTTTACAAACATTATAAATAATTTTGTGGTCTCAAACAAGATCCAAAACCTTAGTATGAGACACATAGACAATTTTTACTGAATATTATTAATGTGATGGAATGATGGATCTGGCCTTTTTTATTAATATTGTTTAAAATTACTCATTAATTATTTCGATTTAAGTATATGATATAATATTTAGTTCAACTATTGATTCTTTGAGTAATTATTTTTCTATACTTATTAATAATGAATTTTACAGGAGCTTCATGAGTGAATTATATATTTCTCTTAGATTTCAAAATAATCAAAGGAAATATGTTATTTTCATAAATTAAGATAAATATTATAAATATATTGTGAAAATATTTAATTTATATTCTATTAAAGCTATGAAAACACCCATGAGCACTAATTTTAATTTAGACATAGATTATTCTAGTACGTCTTTTAGCATTAAAGTATATAGAGTCATGTTTGGTTGTCTTTTGTATCTCATTACTTCTTGGTCATATATAATGATTTTAGTATTCCATTGTGATAGGATCCAATATAAACAAAAATAATTTCACTTAAATGTTGTTAAAAGAATAATAAGATACATTAAATTTACTATTAGTACTATCTTTTTTAATTCAAAAATATTCTATTTTTATTTACTATATTACTCTATCTCTGAATTTGTGGATTATTGACTTGACAAAAAGTGTACCACTTGTATATGTCAATTTCAAGGTAAAATATTAATTTTGTGGTACTTTTTAAAACCACTATCATAATCACTATCAATAGCTGAGGCTGAGTATGTTTAGGATGCTAGTTATTGTTCCTAGATTATATGGAGTAGACAAACATTTTTCAATTTCAATAATTATTTTGATATAATCCCTATTTAAAATGATAAATCTAGTGTTATTTAAATTTCTAAAAACCCTCTTCAACGTTATTTGAAAAAACATATAGATGTTAGATAATATTTCTTAAGACATAACGAAAATAAAAGTGAAATATTTCAGGAATTTATTCCATTTGAAATGTAGTTAGAAGACATATTCACAATAACATTAGATTCTACTAAATACAAAACATTTAAGTTGGAATAAAGAATGTTATATGCTTAAATTCTTTGTAATTCACCATTTGTTTTGAAAAAACATGGGTAGTTGTTTTTTTTAAAAAATCATTTTAATTTTTCAAGATGGGGGAGATTTATGTAGAAAATTTAATAATTTTTATATTTTGTAATATAAAAAATGGGGGTGTTTGTAAGTATTTAAAAGTATATAAAGCTGGTAAACTAATATTCTCCCTTTTAAATTATGTTCTGATAAATTAACTTAAATTTGAGTTTATAAAATTTTCAAATATATGTTTTTGTATAATCTGGAAAATCGGTCACCATTGAAATGATTCATTATTGAAATGAGTCACCATTGAAAGCATTCACCATTGAAACGAGTCACTATTGAAATGAGTCAACTTTGAAATGTGTCACTATATAAATGATCCACCATTGAAATGATTCATCATCTAATGACTCGTCATTAAAATGTATCACCATTGAAATGAGTCACCATTGAAATAAGTAACCATTATAATGAGTCACTGTTGGAATGAGTCACGATTGAACGAGACACCATTGAATGAGTCACTATTATAAGAGTCATCGTTTCTAGACACCATTGGCTTTATACAATGGTAGGTCAGTAAGTCACCTAATGGTAGGTCAGTAAGTCACCATTGGACTTCCAATAGTTATTAAAAAAAAATTAATATGTTTTTCCCAATCTGAGATATTAATGGTGAAATTAGTTTTTTAAAACTCAATTTTTATTTTATTAAACTCATAGTGGTATGTTAAAGGATTTACTGTTGGATTCATATAATGGTATGTCATTCGAGTCATAATTCTCTTCATGAAATGGTATGTCAAATGAGTCATCATTTTTCATCCACCGGTAAATAAATTTACATAGTTAATTATCATCCTAAAAAGGTTTCTTCAATATAATTATTTCACTGATAAAATGATGATTTTAATATTTCATTATTGAAATAATAATTTTAATGTTTCGAATTATTTTATAATACAATATACAAGATTATTAATATTTTATTTGAAGATTTTATTTAATGCATATTTTCTACATATTTTAAATAGTTATTTCAAAAGATTAATTCATTTTTTTTCTATTATAATTTGTTTACAATTGAGTAACTAGTTATATTAATTTTTTTGATAAATATATTATGAGATTTAATAGCCCTATTGTTTTATTTTTGAATTCACTATGTTTTTTTATCACATACTTGTAATGTAATTATTTCTGTTATTTTAAAACATCCCATGCAATGAGTGAATATAGATACTCAATTTGCAGATTAAGATTAAATGTTCCTAAAGATTCATTTAGAGGGACTCAATTAAAATCGTTTGAAAATGTCATTATAAAGATAGAGAAAAGTATATACAATAAGAATTTTGTGATACTTTAAGAATAATTAATTCTCTAAAAAGTGTTTCATGGTCATCTGTGACTTCCTCCATATGTTTTGATCACAGGAAAAGTTATCTCTTCTATTATTATTCCGTCAACTGACCCATTATCTTGTGCTATATTCATCAATAAAATCTGGTTGTCTACAACTTTTCATTGTTTTTTGTCTAAATCATGTAATTTAGTAATCATATATTTGTTGTTCTTCTTAGTATGTTTTATTCATTTTCACTTTAAAAGTAGGTTTTCTCATTATCTTGTTATTATACCACCCAAAATTAAGGCTTGGGTTTTTACTCCAAAATAATTTTCAGGCAAATAGAAAAGTGTATTCTCTTGTACTAATTATTGGGTTCTCTCACTAAGTGTCATAAAAGTCGAAGTCTGTAATAGGTCACTACAACATTAAATGTGTGATTTTTTGGGTACTAATCTCCTGGAAGAGTAAAGGAGATTGATTAGTGGAATGAGATATTTAGATCTGAACCACTATAAAAATTCTCTATGTTTGTGTTCTCAATTTTTTCACTACATCAATTTATTCACAAGAATGCTCCACCCACAAGGTTTTATTTTATAAACTCTTAGAATTACTAGTAATTGTGATTAAATTCATAAAATGACTATTCTTCCTCCCAGTATTTTCTCGTTAGCTAAAATGAACCAATATAGGTACTACCCCAATTCTCCATTGGGATATCCTATAAATAAACACTTTTTAATGCATGGTGAAACCCTGTTACATGAATTGGGTAAAAAAGTGATCGAATATCCCACACATGTATCTATGAAATCACAGGTTTATTAAATTCAATAAAGTTATGGTATATCAAATATTTTGTTAGTTTTTACATGGTTTAGTATGTATGATTTTTTTTAAGTTTGTTTCACAAAAAAGATAATTAAAGACACTTATGACTCACTATTGATCTCACCATGCCCAACAAGGTATGTTTCTGCCTTTCCCTTACGCAAAATCACTATGTCTCACAAGGAGGATTTATTTAAGAGAATATCCAATACTCAAGTAAATAATCAATGGTGCCTTGTTTAAGATATTATCAACCCAGGTCTGTGTAGATATTCTTAATTTTCTTAAGAATTTTGTTCTAAAATTAATTATTGTATTCCACGAATTTATTAAATGAATACGACATAAACCTAATTAAATATACATATTGATATCTACTAAAATCATAATAAAAATTTATTAAGTATGATTACCCTCCCCATGCCTCGATATAAAATGGTCAACAGACATCGATATGAACAAATTCTATAATAGTTTTAGAACATTCAAATTTCCCACTAAAAATGGATTTAGTCATTTTTTCTTATAAAATTGTGTGACATGGACAAATATTTTATAGTTCAAATGAATCTAAATATCCATCTGGATGTAATTTTTCACATTTCAATTAAATGACCTATCCTGTCATTCTAATTTTGGGCTTGGTACGAGTCACATTGAGTAACATTTTTCTTAATTTCAATTAAATTGTCTGTGGAATCCAACACATAAATATTATTATTAAAATATTCCTTACAATAAACAATTCTACCAATATTAATAGAAAATAAATTATTTCTATATTTTTTTTTAAAAACCATTTATATCTAAGCTCGATATAGAAAAATCTTTTTGGTAATTAAATGCACATAAGAATAAGAATTTAAATCAATGATAATACTGGTGGTCAATGTGAGGTGTTGGTTACCAATATCAAGATAAGTATGTTTAACTATATTGGATTCTCATATATCAACCTCCCCTTGGTCAATCATTATAAATTTACATGGTTTATATATTTATGTATATATGTGAGCACCAAAATCTATATCTAATACCCTGTTTTTTTATTCAAATTAATTAAACATCATAACAAATATGCCTAAAGCTTCCTTTTTTATTTGGCTAGTTGAAATCATTCTTCCAGTGACCATTCATTCCATATGTAAAATAACAGACATCGTATTGCCTTATGTTCCCCATTGATATTCTTCAACATAGAAGGGTGTGAAGAAGCTTCCAATATAGAGATCTTTACATTACCCTAGTGTTTTTTCACCATAAGGACCAAGGGTTTTCCAAACATTGTTTCCTTATCAACATGTAAAATAATTTTGAAAATATCTATCAGAGGCTTCTCAATGTTTCTCATATCAAAATTCACAAAAAAGATACATAATATTGAAGAGATTCGTGCTATAAAGAGATCAATTCCTAGTTCATTTGGGATTTTAAACCCTAAAACATCTAGTTTATCAATGTGTCCAATGATATTGAATATGTGATTCCCAACTGGGGAACCCGCACTATGTTTTCTCTAGAAAATTTATTTGGAAATATCAAATTGTTCATATGTAGCTCCATCTTATTAGAGACCATAGAGGTTCTATGAAATTATACACATACCCTTGTTTTAGTGAAACTTCATTTTTTCACTATACAACATTGAAAGATTCAAACATAGAACATTGATGGTAGTGCTAAATATTTTTCATAGATAATGAACACTTTATGTCTCAAAACTTTTGTAAGAGGGCCAGACAGTGTGGATTCTTGCACATAAGATTTTTTAAATTATGTACACAATCTTATGGTGTTTAAACCAATCCTAGATGTTTCTACAATTTAAAAAGTTTTCCTTCTCAAATATTGAAAATAGGGATAGTGTGGTTTATGAGATTAAAATTTGATTCCAAAACTGAAAGATCATATTATTATTTATTTTTATGATTACAAGTTGTGTGAGAAATAATTAACTATTTAATTTATTTTATTAAACCTATCACTATATTATCAAGTCCTAATATCCCTCACTATTGAACTTATAATGTCTCGTTGCTTTAACATTCTAGTGGAATGGATTCCCATTACCTTTCCTAAAGATCATGAAAGTTTCCATAAAAACCATAAGAAAGTGATTTGGAATTTGATATTTCAAACATAGGACATACAACACCATTTAAAGTTGAGTATATTACCCTATCTAGTAATCATGACTTCGATTTCCTCAAAACATGCCTCAAAAATAAGTATTGAACAAAATTTGACCATAAATTCCATAATATATTGGTTAAGGAAAGCAAAAAACCTCATGATAACATCCCAAAAAACATTTTTTCCTGACATTGGACAGGTTCTACACTTAGTTCCATGCTTTCATCCCCAAATAATTAATGGAAGGATTAGTATTCCTTAATATTAGGTAGATGTATATAAACTAATGATGGACAAATTTTAGCTTTTTTATCATTTCCATGTCTTTTAACATTAAATAAATTTTACTTAACTAATTAACCATGTTGGATAAAACATTTATGCCTAATCCATTTATTTAAATTACCATCTTTACATATTGACTCTTTTTTTGGTCACTACTAACAAGTGTACCAAAAATAAAGCATGAATTGACGGAAATAAATTTGTAAAGTAAATGACATGATCATGAGCATATCTAATTGTTTGTTTAATTAGTGGGTGTGAAATAATCCTATAACCTCAGGGAATGACTCCATTTTCTAGTATTCACATGAGATATAACATTCCACCAGTATATCCCCACATCACTAAGTGTAAATCGACATGGTTCCATCTTCAATGAACACCATGTGCCTTGGGAGGCACTATTTATTAAAATTATTTATTACTCACTTTCTAGTGAGGGTATATAAATGATTGGACAAAAGGGATAAGAAATAAAATACTTGGACATGGAGGTCTTATATAAGAATGGAGAGTGGGATGACACATTTACCACTATTTATTTAATATTAAATAAATTCAAACCCATGAAATAAATTAAATTTAATACTTTTCTACAAATTCATAGGTATAGGTCAAGCTCATGATCAGTCATACATTCATTTAATATGAAACATTAACTTTCCATAATTACATTATTTATATATTACTTTTTATTATGTTTAACATTATTGTGGTAAGTAATTAATTATTTAATTCCCTGTCATCTTAATGATGATCTAATCATAATTGGATATACCAATAAATTATGGAATTCCTAGAAGATAAATGGATGAACTGATAATGATATATTAATTTCAATAAAGTAATTGATAATTTGATATTCTTTATAACCATTAATAAATTGTCAAATTCACATTGGTGTTCCAATAAATTAAATAAGGATATGATGATGTAATTTTAAATTTAATGTAATTTTCAATTATTTACCTTTAAAGGGAGAATACATGTTGAGTACAGTCCCATTATATACTTTGTATCCCAGTTTGTGTCTAAATTGACTTACACAAGGATTCAGCACGTTAACTCAACCAGACTACATGGTGTGTACATGACACAAAAATTCCCTATACCCTCATCATGTTCTCCACTTCAGCTCAGACAACACACGGTGTCTAATGGATGAACCTCATGTAATTAACTACATATTTTTTCTAGGTATAATGTACATGGGTACATGTCGTGTATTTTATCTACACACCATGTATCCCAGTTTTACTAATTGATGATTTCGAACTTCATGGTGGCAACTCTGGACGTTTGTAATTTATTCTTTATCCATTATGAAAGTGAAACACTAAAAGGAATATGATCAATATGACAAAGTTTTTTTAGTTAAAATCATATTATAAATTAATAATAATAAGTGAAAACTAAACTATTATTGTGTATAGATCAATTCTCAATTAAATAATTATAAATTTAAACATTACTTCTCTGATATAACTAATTGGTTTCTCATGAAACAAAAGCATGCGGTGGTGGTCAATATAATAAATTTTCATTTAATAAAAATTTCATGAAACAATGAGTGAGGAACATTCATGTAAAATTTAAAATAAATTTGATTAATATATGAAAAAATAAATACATTGTCAAAATAACTTTATCTATAGATGATTTTCAATAGTTCGATAAGACACTTTCAGATTACCCTCATTGTGCTGTGTGGATGCATGGATAGAATCCATCTAGTGGTGATCCACATGTGCTCTAATGATATCTGAACAACACCACTCAATCTTTAGTTTCTATCTTGGTGAATTAAATGTATTTAATTTTTCATTCTTTATTGATTTTTCTTCAGTCATGAAGAGCTCTCCCTTTTGTTTCTCATTCTTGTGATGGAGATGGAAGGGGGAGTACAGATATAATTCTTTGTTCATAATAATGTTTTATTATATTTGTTTGGATACAATACACAACATATCTGACCATCTATTTTTAGAGTTGTGGGTTATGTTAAAATATTATTTAATTTCATTCCGTCCATTAAATAACATTTAAAACCATTAAAAAACACCTTTTCACATGATAATAATATAATCATTATTATTACATGGCAATTTTCAACTTAGGGAGTAACAAATATAACATAACAGTATTGTTAATTACTATTTTTCACTAGACATTTTCTGGTTCAATTCGAACACCTCTAGAATTTATTGAACGACTGAATAGATATTTTATTCATAAGAAAATATTTTATTCAAAATCACGGGAAAAAATATTTATTAAAAATATTAAATAAATAAATGAAATATTTATTCATTCTCAATAAAATAAATATTTTTAAATATTCACATAATAAAATTAATTAATTAATAATAATAAATAATTATTTGTGACATTGTAATTATTATTGATCAATCATAATTAAATAAAATTATTCCATTTTCTTGATCGTACTATGTATTCAGAAAATCAATTTCATATACAATTTAATTGGGATCAAAAAAATCATGATCATGAACCTTTAGGAATCATTCTCGTTAGAATTATTTTGTCTTTACAAAATAATATTATTAATACAAAGAAATTGGTTAATGGAACATAAAATAATGAACTTAATATCACAAAGATGAAAACAACATATGAATGCTCACTGTGTAATTCAATCTCTTTGTCTGAATATCTCACCAAACAGGCTGCACATTTCTGTCACCAACCATTATGATCAATACATTTTTATATGATTATTATAAATAAAATCTTCATTAAATGACTTCATTTAAATTTATGGTATTGGATATATTCCAATCACTGGACAAATATATAATCATCCATAATGATGGACGGGAAAACCCTTTCTCAATTTATCTATTAAAGAAATATAACTTGTGAAAAACCCAATATACCCAACTTCTCCATGAACTATTATCATAATTTTTTTGAAAAATACCTATATGTACATGAATTGTTAAATTAATTAATAGTATTGATAAATTCAATGTACCACCACATATGCTAGAATATTGTAATATCTGATGACACAAAAACATTAAAAATCCATTGGCGTGTTTGTTCTCATAATCTATCATCTTGGTGATTACCAAATGCTAGATTCATGAGAATAATCCTCATTTTCTTATGAGTACATCCACCTGACAGTCAATTTACTCTATATACCATCATAGTATTTTATCCAACCAGATACCATTTATTTAAGTATATCATCAATGCATGTTTAACTACTCATCATAGAAAGGAATTATTATGACCTTACCAATGCGATATATAATTTATGACATTATTATATTATATTCATGTATAAAAATGATCAATATGTAATAAGAAGTTTCATTAATAATCAATGGATTGAATATACATGTATCCAAAGTACAAAAAATCGGTATAAGGTCACCAATTTCAACACATAGACCATAATATCACATCTTTTTTCCCTTGAGAATGAGAAGAAAATGATAGAATTTAATATGATTGGAAATTTATTATTCCATTGAAAAATAGAAGTATGTAATATAGATACAAATAATATATTAATCAGATATTGGTTTATGGAATAGTTTTTGAAATTAGACATCCATCTATAATAAGAATTATAAAATAGTATTATATTGTTATACATACCACCAAGATTGCCCTTATTTATCCAATACTAGATAAAAAATAGTTATGTTTCATAGGATATTTTTTATATACCTCACAAACTGAATGATGATTATTTGGAACTTGTTTATCTGCCCCATTGAGTACAAAAATTTAAATTTAATTAATCTGATCCCTTGGCCATTAGAAAGATTAATTTTATTTTATAGAATCCATTAAATAGAAAAATAATTGCATGAAAGATGAATAGATATGGGGAAACATTCTTCTTATGTTCTATGAATAGACGATGGATAATAAGTAACAAAAAACCGTAAAGAAAATTAGTACAATCAACTTCAGTTATATTCATTATGTTTTCATTTGGTGCATTTTTGTTAAAAACAATATGGTTAAAAAATAAATATATTTAAAATAAAGGAAATGAAAAACAATAGATAGGATATGGAGTCAAAACAAAATAACATAAAAAAGGTTTATTAATATGTCATCTATGGGGAACTCACAATTTATCATTGAAATATTTCATTGATTCAGGTTGGTAAAAAGTATTAACAAACTATTATCACAGTATCTAGTTATACATTGTATGATATTATTTCATTTTAATATTAAATTATTTATGGTACCTTAATACTAAAATTATAGTTTAGTACCACTTGAATAACATATATCCATTTTAATAAATAATAAATATTAAATATATGCATTTAACTGATGGTGAAAAATAACTCATTTTCATATAAAACATAAATTAGTTGATATGTTTATTCCCATAAATTATTTAAGTCATATGGGGATGATATATTATAAATATAAATAGAATACATATAGTGCTTTAGATAAATAATCCTTTTAAAATAAAATAATTTCAAAAATATTTTCAAAGATTTTTCACCATGTTGATTTGAACGATTCAAAAATAATGGTATCCTCATATAAATGATGAGATTTGATTACAAATTTCTAGAAATTCAAAGTAAAGTATGTGATTCAAATGGGTAAATATTTATGTATATCCGAGATAGAATATAAAATATTATCATATATAAGTAATCATTGATCATATATGTGGAGTAAAGGTTATCCCTAACTCACATTTCTTTCTATACATCAATTTCATGATAGAATTAAAAAATGAGATCAATGATGAAACATATATATTAAAAATATTCCATTATTTTTTACAAGCCATATATTTAAATTGTTATGAATCAAATAACCATACGATAAGTATATTATCTAGTGGAAATCATATATACAAAATTTTATGATAATAAATTAGTACACTACCACAATTTTTTATTCAAAATCATTTAACAAATGTTTCCTTTATCTTTCGATGAACAGTAAAACACTAATGTTCCTCTTATTTAATTATCTTATAGTCACTAAGGATATTAACATCTAGTCAGGATCAACTATATTTCCATAAATGATATCTTCCCATTAAAGATAGTTAGAGAATTCTTAACATCTATGATTTAAATATCTAGATTCCTAGGGGTTGGAATATGAATACAAAACACTATAGAGATATGTGTCAGTAGTACATCTAGATACATATACTATATAATAATTTATAAATATGATTGTGATTTATGTTCATCATGATGGCTGATACATGTATTATTCATTCATTTTTATTATTCTTAAAATGTAGTAGTAGATTTTAATATTATAAAGTAGAAATTTCTGCATATATTCAATGAATATACTCTATTTATCAATATTCCGAGACACATTATTTTAAATATCTCTAAGACATGATACATATAGTGAGTATTCAATTTAAACTAGACATAGATGGTATAAGACAGAATCAATAATGGATTATAGATATTTGAAATGTATAGTATACCACAAAACCTATACACTAATGATCATGAATAAAAACCATGTTGAATTATATTTTTTTAACAAATATTTATGTAATCATCATATTGGTACATTGATTTTAAAGTTCACATCAATTAATGGGAAACATACGGTAAATGTATATATGACGTGACCAAAGGGAGACCCTATGTTACATGTCTACTAGTAATGACATCTAATATTTTGGGACATTAAAAAATTCCATAATAAATGTATATTACATAAATTTATTTATACATAAATAATATATAGTGATCATTGAATAATTTTTTGGAAATTATTGTTTACCATGACCATCTATCTGTTTAGTTGGAAAAATACAGCTTTTCAAGAGAGATATATTGATAACATATGGGAAAAATGTTGTGTCTCACTAGTCTTTCAAAACTATTAATGTAACGTTTTCCATGTATACCATAAAGAATCATCTTTGTTCTAAGGATTAATATATATATGATAGTTCCACAGGTTCTATAAAATTAGTCATTGTGTATATATTAATTATGTATTTTAAAATAGTACTTTTTATAATTCTTGAATGAATTATTATTAGAATATAATCCTTAGAGATGAACATGAATCAGAATAAGAATAGATTATTTGAATTTATATAATTTATCAAGTTTATGGTCTAGAAATTTATACCGCATTCCATGATATCTATGGATGATGAATATTACTAATTCATGATACATTGTATGTGAATATTAAATAGATCAATCATAACTACATCAACACACAGTTAGAAATATATGAAATAACATTACAATGTAGAAGTTGATGATTTCTTGTTTTTAGGAGAAGTGGAAATATTTGTGATAAAGTGAATTGAACAGCTTTCCCCATTTTGATCAATTTGAACTTGTATCACAAAAAATGATAGGGTAAAGTTAATTAAAAAATAATTATTTGTATTCATATCCATTAATACAATATCAAAGTGTCTTTCGACTTCTAATGTTTCTTAAGTAGTTTTTTAGAAATATCTATTTTCTGATTTTGGTTTAAATGAAAAAAAATTATTATTGTGATGAAAATATTTGACATGTGATCAATAGTTGAATACTAATTTATATCCATACTTGAGGGATTTAATCAAGATATTAATTTTTGAGTAAATGAATTTTTATCAATTACTCGTTAAATTTTATTACCCTAACCATGGAACTATTATTAGGATAGCAATTGTATCCATACTCAATAGAAGAATGTCCAAATATGTAAACACCTCGTAATCCTACATGAAAAATGGGGGTTCAATGTAACACCCCATGCTTTCATGATATGCTTCTCTTTCAATAATGAAATAGTTTGCATTGTACGCAACTTCGAGTTCTAACACACACCACAACCCATCAAAGTAGCCGTTATGAATGGTAATACCTACTTTTTAAAATTTTATTAATTTTATCTTTCAAAATGGACTTCATTTTTAGATTCGGAATATCGAATTTAGCCTAGGGTAAAATTTTGGAACTTTTCGGATAACTTTTATATTTTGATGAATAGTGAAAATTACTAAATTTTATTTAAAAACAACTTTTTTATTCAAAATAATTAATAGTGAAAATTTATTATATTGAGTGGTTTTAAAGTATAATTATAATATTATTTTACCATTTTATCCAATGGTGGTCATTATAAATAACTTCACTTTGAATTTGACATAAACATTTGTCAATCTTTTGATTGATATTGTTTCTTAAAAACACGCTATTTGTTTTGACAATGGGAATTAATTATAAAATTAATTAATTAAACATATATGTTTGGAATTTTTTAAAATAGACACCATTTTTGAATTCATAATATCAATTATAGCTTAGGGTTAATTTTTGGTATTTTTCTGAAAAACGTCAATTTTTAAGGAATAGTGAAACCACTAAGTGGTAGTTTAAAAATTAATTTTTCATGTAAATGAAACATTATCACTTCTGTGATTTTATTTTAAAAAATCTGATATACATGGTTGTCATTAGAAAGTAAAATGTGGTTTAATGGGATTAAAATAATTTTTTGGTGAAGAGTAACTTTTAAGTTTTATTAATCGCGATTAAAGGAAATTAGTGAAATTCGAGGTAAAAATGATATTATAAAAATATAAAATTATCATTAAACTTGTCCTATACTCATTTTATGAGTCATGGACGACCAAAAAAATCCATGGGTCAACTTGGGGACCCCATGGAGCCACATTGGTATGAAAATGACATTAATAACGTTTTATTTAAAGTAAAAATAAAATTGTCACAAACATGTGTTGTTTTACTAAAACGATTATTACATGGGGTTATATAAGTTAAAATTTTGACTATAAATATTAATTGGAAATATAAAAATATTTTCTACATCATGGTAATTTTATTATAATTTTTAGACATTAAATAAATTAAATGTTTTATGACACCATGATGATGCAGTGATTACCTCATTAATTAACGATTTGAATAAAATGAAAATATAATGTAAAATCTAAGACTTAAACTTGTAAAAAACCTATTGGATGAGTATATATATAACCCTTATCACCTTATACTCTAAATATATAATTTTGGGACCTTTGAAATCCGAAAAGCACTTCATAATAATGTATCATTTCATGAGTTTCCAACAGTGCCCCTCCTCTCCTCTTATAAAAGGCCCCCACCTATGCCACCTTATTCACACCATCAAAGCCATTTGGCTCTGCCAAAATCTACCCAAATACTCTCTAATATTCCCTCTCTTATTCCTAGAAGCCTCACGTTGGGCATAATTCTTCCCATGTAAGCCTTTGGCTCAAATCAAAAAAAGTTACCCGATTTAAAGGTAATGTCTTCACTTATGTTCTTTTGTTTTATTTTTCTTCTCCAACCGCCAAAAATCTTTTTATTCCATTACTTTGTAATAAAAACAGTATCTTAAATATAATAGGATTTTGTTATGAGAATGATATTATTTACACTTACACACAACATCGTCTAATGGTTAATGAACATACTGTTTCTGTGGGTGGCGAATTACTGCCTCATGAAACGTTGATTGTTCAATCTTCTTTTAACACCTCTCATGGTGGCCATTAAGATGAAACTATTTTAATATATGATATATATATTATGTTTATGTCTTCCTTATTCTTATTTATTTCTTATTTATGGAATACCTTTATGATTTCCATTATGGGTAAACGCGATAATTTCATTTTAGGAAGTGCGGACTACCGCCCCCTCAAAGTGATTTGAATCGTTAATGCCATATATGGGACGTATAAAGGATGTAGTAAATGATATTATATATGATATTATGATGGAATTGTAAGACACATTTATATCATTATTATTTCATTCCATTAAATACGAAATAGAAATGAAAGTAGCGTTCATGCGTACGTACGGCTTACCGTCTCCATGAACGGTGGATTTCATTTCTTGCCTCTAAATGTTATTTAATATTATATATTCATGTATATACTGGATATATATAATATATATGATATCTAAATGATGAATATAATTCTGGATATAATTTATATTTCACCACATTAACAACTTGTAATTATAAGAATTTTATTTTTGATGCAATTACCAAAGATCGACAAAATGACCGTTATTAACATAAATTATTACATAATGTTCATAACATTGAAATAAGTGATATAAAAGGAATAATGAACATGAGAATGGTTCTTAAGAAAATATAAATTAACTCTAGTTTATTATTCAAGAGATTAAAGAACGATCGAGTAAAGTCGGACACGAGGTAAGGGAACTTATTAACCCAATTTCTATTCTCTGGGTTAATCTCATACTTTCAAATTATGTCATGATATTATTATGTCGAATCTTTTATTTGTACTTTCTTTTTGTTTACTTATACTGAATACACATAATATATCTATTTTATTTAAAAAATTATCTTTGTAAGGGACATCGTCTCAATCTCCTTTCATTGAGGCATATTTTTTTTATACACAACTTTCTTTTATATGGTGTATAAACCCCTTTGAATATTACATTTAATCAAAATGAATCTTTTTTTATACAAAGATATTTACTAAACGACAAAAGGGAATGTTTTTTTGTCCAACGTATGCAGTGACAATGACTTCTCTGCCACCGTGACCATTATTTGAGTTTCGGCTTCCTCTATAAGCCTTAATTTTTTTTTAAATGAAAATAAATACAAAGTTTTCATTTTCTTTTATTTTTCTACTGAATATGGTTTTTAAAGTATTTTTTATTATATCAATGTGTTATATTGATATATTGTGATTGAAATGTGGAAATGTTATATTTCCTTTATGCATGTTTTATGTTATACGATTATGTTATTGTTTATGGTATGTTTAAACCTGTTCATATGAGGAATGCATTGGAGTTTATAAGTGACGGGTAGAGCCTGCTATAGCTCCCCGATGCATCAGTAGGTCTCATGAGACAAACTAGTGTCTTGGAACGAGGCCTTGATAAAATCATATTTGTATTCTTGGAACGAGGCCTTGGTTATGTGGTTATGATAGTATGGAATTATGCATTCCATCATTATGAAAGTGGTTATTGATATTGCATGTGATTATTCGACTAGTAGAATATCCATGTGAATAAGTAAATGGAATTATTTCACTTTATTTTTTTCCATATTATGCTGAATTTCAAGATTAAAAGGCTTTTGTTTTAGTTATACATATCCTTAAATGTTTATGTTTATTTATGAAAGTTTCCGCTGTATTGTTATCCTTATGGAGCATCTGAGCTCACCCCTTTCAATGTTTTAATTTTTCCAGGATGTGATGAAGTGTATTATAAATGACCTACAGGGATAGTATGAGGGGATATGAAGACATGATTTGTTTTTTGTTTTAATTTATGATGTAATGTAATACTTATGAATGTATCCGGTGTTTCCAAGAATACTAAACTAATCTGTCTATCGAGACTTGATCTTTTGTGATCATTCCAATGTTACACAATAATGCATTGACTCTGGGTAACTGGGGTCGGGGTGTTACAGTTGGTATCAGAGGCAGTTTAGTACTAACCTTGGAATCTATATTTAGAAAAACTCTGATTAGAGCACATATCCATAAGATAGACTTTGAGGATTAGTATAGAATAACTTCCTAGAATTTTATTGTTGTAGAGATTTTGTGTGTTTTCCAAGAAATACATCCCTATATGGATACGAGTAGGTAGAGGCGGCTCTGGCACAGATGTACCTTCAGGTAAAACCCGAAAACACCACTTTGAGCTAGACTCGAACGGGAACTGGTGCACAACAACGGGCCTTGCTGCACTCTTGGTTACGACACTCCCGGGGGTTATGCTTAGGATAATTCTCATTTTCTTTACAAACCATTATAAAGGGTTTAAGAGTATATACATCCTCAAAGAACACATTTTTATAATTATAGTACAATTTATGTTAAGTGTTTTACAATTATGGAATTATGTATTTTGATTCATAAACTAATCTAGTTTATGCCATTGTTTAGAAATGGCGCATAGTGGGAGGAATGGAAATCATATCAATGCACAAAATCCATGCTGGGATTTCTCTCCTACTCAAGATAATTATGGTGGAGCTGGAGATAAAACTGGTGCTGATCAAATTATAACCATACTAGGACAACTCACTCAGGTTATGAATAATAACCTTACTCGTATGGAGCACTCTGGTCGGCAATGTGGAGGATCAATGTTAGACCGCTTCATGAGGCAACAACCATAAAAATTTAATGGGGGTACAAATCCATTAGTAGCTAAGAAATGTATAAATTCCTTAGGGAAAATATTCCATGCCTTGGGGAGTAGAGAAAAGGAGAAGGTTGTCATGGCAGTTTACCGCCTCACTGGAAATGCCGATCAATCATGGTCGCCGATTCAAAACACAAAGGAAGATGAAGAAGTATCAAGTATGGAATGGAGGGAGTTTAAGTAAATTTTCCTAGAAAAATACTTTCCACATGACCATCGAGCAGATATTGAAAGGAAATTTATGAGTTTGAGGCAGAAGGAGGATGAGAATGTCGTAAAGTATGAGGCTAACTTTACAAGGTTAGCGAGGCATGCTCCAGATTATATACATAACCCAAGAAGTAAGATTGATCATTTCTTTGATGGGTAGAAACCGTTTCTCCATTGAGCCTTAGTCTCACAATCATTTTCGTCGTATGAAGATATTGTCTCATGTCCTATCAAGACAGAAAATGAATTCTCTAAATCTTATGACAATAAAGTAAAGCTAGAGAAGAAGAGAACGGTAGAAAAGATATAGATAAAGGGAAAAAGGGAAATAAGGATTTTCCATTATGCGATAATTGTGGGAAGAATCACCCCGGTACTTGCATAAAAGTAATGGGAGTGTGCTATAAATGTGGAGAAAAAGGTCACCAGGCTCGTGATTTCAAGGGAAAGAAAGAGGTTATCAATGTTGAATGCTATAATTGTAGGGAAATAGTGAATTATGCAAATGAATGTCCTAAGCGTCAGGGAAACATACATCAGAAAAGGAAAAGGGATCAAGGACAATATTATGTTATTAATACAGTTGAAGTTGAATAATTAATGTATTGGTGCTTTTGGACTCGAGGATTATATTCTGGTTATAAGAATAATGTGATATATATATAAGGATTGTACTATAGTAATTTCTGTTTTCATTAAGGTTTTTATATGATGAAGGTAATCATATTTTTAGTATGTGACAATAAGAGAAACATTACTTTGTTTGGGGAATCTAATGTTACAATTGATTTTTGGAATTTAGAGACTTTTCATAGAAAGATTGGACAGAGGTATTTGGATAAATATAAAGTTTGGAATGGATTAATTTGAACTTTGGAAAGTATTGTTTATGGTTAAAACATTTATGAAGATTATTTTTGGAATATTATAATAATATAGTTTTAGGGAAAGGACAACCTACAGGTTGGGGGATAACCCATCGTGTTGGACAAAGCAGTAGGAATCGAACCCACAACCATAGTGCGACAGGCCTTTATTACCTACCACTAGCCTACAGGAAGACCCTGGTTATTACAAAATTGTTTTCCTAATATAAATGGTATGTGTTAATATTTGGATCCTTGTTAGATTAGGATAAATATAATATTTTTTAGTTCTATTATCTTTTGGAGTGAAAGATGGGTTTGTGGTAAAAATTTATTAAAAAATGGAAGTCTACATGACAAGTAATTATATTTCCTTACATTCTTAGTAAATCACTTAAATAAATTCCTCAACATTATGAAAGGTAACTTAAAACAAAATCGTTGTCGGTTAACGTTTCGAAATGGGGATTCAGTGACCGCTTAACCAATCACAAGTTTGTGATTTTCTTGTGGTTAACTTTCTCTTAATTCTGATATCTACAACTCTCCATCAAAACATGATGGTTTTTTTCCTCCATATCCATATTTTCATAGAATCCTAGTATGGGCTATCTCGGGTGACCTTTGTACTTCTCTTTCTTTCTTTTAAAGTTATATTTTTATTAACCATATTTCCTCTATGGGTTTTCCACAAAGGTATTTTCTATTTTAAACATTTTATTTTCGAAGAACAATTTCTAATTGCGATGATGCAATTAATTGAAGGAGGGGAGAATGTAACACCCCAAGCTTTCACGATACACTTCTCTTTCAATAATGCAATAGCTTGCATTGTACACAACTTCGAGTTCTAACACACACCACAACCAATCAAAGTAGCCGTTATGAATAGTAATACCTACTTTTTGAAATTTTATAAAATTTATCTTTCAAAATGGACTTCATTTGTTGGATTTAGAATATTTAATTTAGCCTAGGGTGAAATTGTTTAACTTTTCGGATATCTTTTATAATTTGATGAATAGTGAAAATTACTAAATTTTAATTAAAACAACTTTTTTAATCAAAATAATTAATAGTGATAAATTATTATATTGAGTGGTTTTAATGTATAATTATAATATAATTTTACCGTTTTATCCATTGGTGGTCATTAGAATTAACTTTACTTTGTAATTGGACAAAAACAATTGTCATTCATTTGATTGATATTGTTTCTTAAAAACACGCTATTTGTTTTGAAAATAGGAATTAATTATAAAATTAATTAATGCAACATATATTTTTGTAATTGGGTAAAATAGACACGATTTTGGAATTTAAAATATCAATTATATCTTAGGATGAATGTTTGGTATTTTTCTGAAAAACTTCAATTTTTGATGAATAGTGAAACCACTAAGTGGTAGTTTAAAAACTAATTTTTCATGTAAATGAAACATTACCACTTCTATGATTTGATTTTAAAAAATCCGACATACACAGTTTTCATTAGGATGTAAGATGTGGTTCAATGGGATTAAAAATATTATTTGGTGAATAGTAACTTTTAAGTTTTATTAATCATGATTAAAGGTAATTAGTGAAATTTGAGGTAAAAATGATATTATAAAAATATAAAAATAACTTGAAACTTGTCCAACACTTATTGGATGAGTTATGGCTGACCAAAAAAATCCACGGGTCAACTTGGGGACCCCATGGAGCCACTTGGGTAAGAAAATGATATTAATAACTTTTTATTTAAAGTAAAAATAAAATTGTCACAAACATGTGTTTTTTTACTAAAACAATTATTACATGGGGATATATAAGTTATCATTTTGACTATAAATATTAATTGGAAATATAAAAATATTTCCTACATCATGGTAATTTTTTTATAATTTTTAGACATTAAATAAATTAAATGTTTTATGACAACATGATGATTCAGCGATTACCTCATTAATTAACGATTTCAATAAAATGAAAATATAATTTAAACTCTAAGAATTAAACTTGTAAAACACCTATTGGATGAGTATATTTCGAACCCTTATCACCTTATACTCGAAATATATAATTGTGGGACCTTTGAAATCCGAAAATCACTTCATAATAATGTAACATTTCATGAGTTTCCAAGAGTGCCCCTCCTCTCCTCTTATAAAAGGCCCCCACCTCTACCACCTTATTCACACCATCAAAGCCATTTGGCTTGGAAAAAATCAACCCAAATACTCTTTAAACTTCCCTCTCTTACTCCTAGAAGCCTCAATTTGGGCAGAAGTCTTCCCAAGGAAGCCTTTGTCTCAAATCAAAAAGAGTTACCCGATTTAAAGGTAATGTCTTCACTTGTGTTCTTTTGTTTTATTTTGCTTCTCCAACCCCCTTAAATCTTTTTATTCCATTATTTTGTAACAAAACCAGTATCTTAAATAAACTCGGATGTTGTTATGAAATGTATTTGATTTACACTTACACACAACTTCGTCTAATTGTTAAAGAACATACAGTTTCTATGGGTGGCGAATTACTGCCTCACGAAACGATGATTGTTCAATCATCTTTTAACACCTCTCATGGTGGCCATTATGATGAAACTATTTTCATATATGATATATATATTTTGACTATGTTTTCATTATGCTTATTTATTTCTCATTTATGGCATACCTTTATGATTCCCATTATGGGTAAACGCGATAATTTCATTTTAGGAAGTGCAGACTACCGCCCCCACAAAGTGATTTGAATCGTTAATGATATATATGGGACGTATAAATGATGAAGTAAATGATATTATATATGATATTATACTGGAATTATTATACACCTTTATATAATTATGATTTCATTCCATTAAATATGAAATAGAAATGAAAGTAGCGTTCGTGCGTACGTACAGCTTACCGTCTCCATGAACGATGCATTTCATTTCTTACCTCTAAATGTTTTGTAATATTATAAATGCATGTATATACTAGATATATATAATATATTTGATATCTAAATCATTAATATAATTCTGGATATAATTGATATTTCTCCACTTGAACAACTTGTAATTATATGAAGTTTATTTTTGACTCAAGTACCAATGATTGAAAAAATGACAGTTATTAACTTAAATAATTTCATAGTGTTCATAACATAGTAATAAGTGATATAAAAGGAATAATGAACATGAAAAAGTTTTTTTGAGCAAGTATAAATTAACTCTAGTTTATTATTCAGGAGATTAAAGAATGATCCAGTCAAGTGGGACACGAGGTAAGGGAACTTCTTAACCCAATTTCTGTTCTTTGGGTTAATCTCCTACTTTCAAATTATGTCATGATATTATTATGTCCTATCTTTTATTTGTAATTTCTTTATGTGTAATTATAATGAATACACATAATACATCTATTTTATTTAAAAAATGATCTTTGTAAGGGACTTCGTCTCAATCTCCTTTCATTGAGGCATATTTTGTTTTATACACAACTTTCTTTTATACGATGTATAATCCCCTTTGACTATTACATTTATTCAAAAAAATCTTTTTTTATACAAAGAGTTTTACTAAACGAAAAAAGGGAATGTTTTTTTGTCGAACGTATGTGGCGACAATGACTTATCTGCCGTCGTGACCATTATTTGAGTTTCAGCTTCCTCTATAAGCCATAATTTTTTTAAAATGAAAATAAATACAAAGTTTTAATTTTATTTTATTTTTGTATTGAAAATGGTTGTGAAAGTGTTTTTTTATTATATAAATGTGTTGTATTTATATTATGTGATTGAAATGTGGAAATGTTATGTTTCCTTTATGCATGTTTTATGTTATACGATTATGTTATGGTTTATGATATGTTTAAACCTGTTCATATGAGGAATGAATTGGACATAATAAGTGACGGTTGGAGCCTGCTATAGCTCCTCGATGCATCGACATGTCTCATGAGACAAACTAGTGTCTTGACACGAGGCCTTGACAAAATCTTATTTGTAGACTTGGCACGAGGCCTTGGCTACGTGGTTATGATAGTCTGGCATTATGCATTCCATCATTATGAAAGTGGTTATTGATATTGCATGTGATTAGTCGACTAGTAGAATATCTATGTGAATAAGTAAATGGCATTATTTCATTTTATTTTTTCCATATTATGATGAAGTTCAAGTTTAAAAGGCTTTTGTTTTAGTTATACAAAGCCGTAAATGATTATGTTTATTTATGAAATTTTCTGCTGTAATGTTATCCTTACAGAGAATCTGAGCTCACCCTTTTCAATGTTTTAATTTTTCCAAGATGTGATGAAGTGTATTATGAATGACCTGTAGGGATTGTATTAGGGAATATGAAGAAATGATGCTTTTTTAGTTTTGTTTTACTTTATTATGTAATGTAAGACTTATGAATGTGTCTATTGTTTCCAAGACTACTAAACTAATCTGTCTTTCGAAACTTGATCTTTTGTGATCATGCCAATGTTATGCAGTAATGCACTGACTCTAGGTAACTGGGGTCGGGGCGTTACATTCAAAACCCATTGGGAACAGGGTGTTGTATCATTACTTTAGTGCACTGTAGCAGTGGTTTGACTATAGAAATGGTGGGCACTTTAGCAGCAGTAGGGTACTGTAGCAGCGGTGGGTAATGTGCGGTACTTTAGCCGGTGGGTACTGTAGCAGAACTATTCACATGATGGGATTTGTGAAAAAAATTGGCATATAGGCCATGTAATGGTCTAAATGCCCACTTGTCCTTTGGGCTATGTAATGAGTCTCCCACTACCCAGTTAAAAGAGGTATTTTTTTCTTTAATAATAAATGAGGCTTCGACCCTAACATTTAAAAAATAAATTACTGGTGGAATTTTCTTACCCTGTCCAAGGAAACATTATTAGGCTATAAATTGTATCTATAATCAATAGAAGAATGTCAAATTATGTGAGAACTACCTGGTCATTAGTTGTTGGTTATAGTGAATCTGTTATTTTTAAGAGTTCGTTCCCTAGAACCAACTAATTTTATACAAAGTAATCCATGTATTTTAAATGATTTGAAAATTAATTTAAATATATTATCAAATGTTGACTATTCATTAGTGTAACAATGTTGTCATTATATCCTAGGTTATCTATCTTATTTAAAAAATAGAATGAAAACTTCCATCAATTTTGAGAAACTTGAAATGCTAAGAAAATATTCTTAAAACTAGTTCTATGGCCAGATAACATACTATGAAAGGGAACATAGTATATATAAATTCCATTGAGTGTAGTCATTAGTGGACGAGGCATCATTTTATGATTTTCATACATGTTAGTATCCAATATATGGGATTAATAGAATAGATTTGTTGGTTGGAATTCGTCATTTTTGGGTGTCATTAGTTATTTTATTCTATCAAAATGTGTGATGGCATTTAGACATTAGGTTTACCATTAAAAATTTTCATGAATTATTAAATTATATTTATTGAAAAAAACACTATTCCATTTGTTATTGGAATGGTAGGGTGGGTTGGTTCCTCATAAATGACATGCTATTAATAGATATGTCAAGTTAGGATTTTTCCAATCTATATTTATGGAGGTTGATATATCATACCATTGAATGGAATATAATTTAGAAAAAAATGTTAATGGACTAAAAAATTTATTTTATATATTCCACTTAATATGTATCAGGATTATAGGTTGATAATATCAATATGCATCCTTCTTAATGACCAATTAAGATAAAGTTAATATATTACACAATTAGAATTTGTATGTGGTTTTTGATGTTACCACATAATGTTATTTCTCTAAAGGGCCTTGACACATTTACACATAGTTATCTCATACATTAGGTGTAATCACCAAATACCAATGGGAAAGGATACAATAGGGTCACACCCAAATGTATGATTTGATATCAAGTAGATTTTATTTGAATTTAATTCATGTAATAAATATTTTTCTCGAGACTGAGTAACAATTTTATTCATCTTCTTTTATCACATAAACTAAACAATTCATTATTACGTATATAATGTATAAAAAAATTTAATTTTTATATTGAATATTTAAAAAAAAATTATTCATTATTTATTTAGATAAAATTATTTATTTATGAATAAAATATTTATTCTGGTATACAATAAATAATACAGAATTTGAATTTACTAGGACCATGCCCACTGATAAATATTAGTTTACAAGATGGTAAAATAAAATTTTATGGCATAATTTATCATAAGATAAATAAAATATTAATATTATTATAATGAGGAATTGGCATTTATAATGATTTTATTATTATTTAAGGGATGGTATGAAAGAAAATAATATTTTAACCTAAAACCAGTTTTATAAATAAATTTTTGTAACTATTTTGTATGGTTTATCAAAAATTTATAATAGATAATCCTTGAAAACAATGGAATTTTATATCCTTATACCTCCCCCTCTTGAGTTACTCCTCTCTTACTCTCTTAAAAGAGATAAAATCCTTTAAACCTGAAGGATTTTAATGCAATGAAGATGAATAATTGAGACCAATTGATTTACCATGCCAGCACTCAGAAATCAGTTGTAATTGCTCAAATATCAAAGGATCATTTTTGTATCATAATTTTAGTGATTATTCACTCTAATCCTTATAGTACACTAAAGGTAATCAGAAAGTAATTTTAAAAGATCCACAACATTATCCAAGAATGCATCTTATGATGAGGTAATCATTTCTTTATATCATAAATAAATTAATTTAAAAATTAATATGAAATATCCCCTATTAGGGTTTTTTGAAACTATAGATTAAAAAAATTTAATTTCACTTATACTAAATGAGCTTTCATTATTCCAAGAACTATCAATTCGATCCATTCATCATCATATTATATTTTTGTAAACTCGATAGAAAATATATATTGACAATCATTGTTGATAAATAGACTTTGAGGTCAATAAGAAGGTGTTTAATTATATATCCTTATGGATTATTGTAATAATGCTTTGGTGGAAGGGAAATCGTAGTCATAGATACAATAGCCCCTTTGATATCCTTAGTCTCATTTGAGTTGTTACCTACCGACTATCACCCCCACCTAACCAATCACATGTTCATGATGTGTTCCACATATCCCTCTTATTTAAGTAAATAATGAAAACCTCGCATATATTAAATCAAAATGTGGTACCCTTAGAGAAGGATCTCTAAACAAAGGACCATCCGGTGATGATTTTAGATGATAGATACAATGTTCTATAAAACTAGACACCTAACCTGGTCAATGAGTTGTGGCGTAACAACAAGTTTGATGATGAGTCATGGGATATGGAAGAGTATAAGAGAGAGAAGTAACCTCATCCATTATAGTGTATGAAATGAAATTCATAAATTTTAATTTATTAAGCTGTGAAGAAATTAAAGAATATATGTTTTATAAATGAAATTCTATTTTATTGAATAAATTCCTTATTTTGTAATGTAGTTATAAATTATCATGCACTACATTGTTTGTATTGGACTATTATAAAATGTAGCATGTTGGATTTAAAATGTTGTTATATATCATAATCATTAATAACATATCGATTTTATAATGACTTAAAATTATTATATATTAAGAGTTATGACAAAGTCTAATTGGCATATATAGAAGAAGTGGTGTCCTCAACTAGGAGGATTATACCATATAAATCTAATTTATTTGTGAATCCAAGGTATATGTTATCACTAGTATTTCGAATTGACCATAAAGTAAAAGATATTTAAGAAATAAAACATCTTAAAAACCATTTATGGGAGAATTTAATGATTTTCAAGACCTTGAATCAATCCATTTTTTGCCAAACCACTCTAAAAAACATCCACCATCACACACCATTCACTTAAGAAATACATTGAATTAATAAGGTGATATATTTACATACCCTTGTAGTATGATTATTTAAATTATCATATAATTAAATAATGACTATATTTATCACTTTTTATAATTAATTTATGAATGTTAATATAATGGTATTGATAAAAATTTCATTTTTTACAGGAATAAATCAAATTTTTATTTTTTAAATATTAATTGTTTTAATTAAGACCCACCTTTGATAATTAAATAATGTTTTAAATACATTTTTTTTAAAAAAATATCCTCATTTGATTATAATTATTTAAAATATAAATGATAATATAATATAATGAAGTCAACTGAAGTTATTATAAGGATCCAAATGTTTTTAGTATAATAAAAAATATTATTTTTTATGAAATAATTTTTTTATTTAAATTACAAAAACTTAATATGTGGAAAATTATTCTAATAAAATATTTATTATTTTAGAAATAATTACACAAAAAATGGAAAAAAATTATTTTTCAATAAATTTAGGAGACAGTAAAATTTTGTGGTAAAAATTAAATATGGCATAAAAATAAGGTCTATTTAATGACATCATAATAGCACAAATGTGACGCCATAAATGTTTTAAATGGAATCCAGGACCAAATATATGTTTTCTAGGTTTAAAAAATACTTTTATTGTTATTTTATAAAAAATTAATCCTTTAATAAATACCCCAAAACCATTATTAAGGTTCACAAAAATTCAGTATGAATGTGAATCACCTAAACAACACCAATGGTCATATTTTAATTTATCTGGTTCTTATCCCTATAAAATATTTGATACTACACTCATATGGGAAAAAGGTAAAAACATTATAATTTTAATGATTTTATTATTTATTCATAAAGAATAAAAAACCTATGTTTATAAATTGATAAAGAACCCAATATTCTTATCTATTCATAACCACCCAACCTCCAACTCCACATCTCTAAAAATTCATTGATCACTAATTTACTCTCACTACATGATCTAAATTCAACACAAAATTCTCCCATGATTTTGGTAAGCACCATGAAAGATTTTAGAAGAATTCTATCAATGTAGGGTATCATCTCCTCTTCCTTTTAATTTCATGTAAATTCTTTATACTATGCATTTTAATTTAAAAAATTTCAAATTTTGATGATTTTATACACATAAATTTAATATTATTATGATTTCCATGTAATGATATATCACCATTTTTACCCAGTAAACAATCTCATTTCCATTTATGTGCACATATTAATCTATTGAAATTATTTCATGATTTTCCATGACAAATTTTCACGTTGTGATTACACATACCCATCTCCATTCATGGATATTTACAAATAAGGAAATATAAGTTAATATTTGGTTACATCCATTTATGTAACCCTCACACCTCAATTGGGCATATTAAAAGTTGTTAATGAAAATTATATGATGCAAGAATTATGTGGCAAAAAAATAAATAGACATAATATGAATGTGACGGGTGGGACTAGAGTTATATATCTCTCTAATGAATTTGGGAATATTTTTATCTCATGATATAAAATGTATTGATCATGGGTGTTAATTCTTATGATGATATGTTATGATGTCTCAATGATTCTCCTCAGCCAATTATTATGATTTATTGTTTTATGATGCCCCACAAATCTATCTTACATAGATATTATCATATTATATCATTCTTTGATGTTCATGTTTTTGATTCTCGCCCATTTTATATCACATTGATATACCTATTGAAAAACATGTATGAATTCCACCATGATGTGATTTTATTATTTAATTATTTAGATTTTTAGGTCACCCCATTTTTATGTATTCCACCACGTTATCTAATGCAGTATTAGGAGATCTGATGGATTACAAGGGCATGTTTCCATGTTTTTAAATACTATTGGTAGACCCATGCATTATGTTATTATTCTATATATCTAATTAAAAAAATAAATATTGTATTATTGTGTTTTTGGATTGTATTAACTGTTTATTTATGTGTTAATCATCATTTAAGGTGTATTAATGTTATGGGTTTTCATAGGTATACAATTCCCATTTAATAAGGAAACCACTAACTCTAAGCTACAGGAGTTGGTTTCATTAGAGTTTGTAGAAAAGATAGTTCAGTATAAATCATAATAACTATATTTATGATAACATAAATATTTTAACAAAATTCTAGAAATAAACATAAGGATATGTTTAATTGGTTGGTAATTTCATAATGTTTTTTGTAAGTTGGATATTATATGATTTTCCAATCAATACATCATTATTGAGATACAACATATGGGAATTGTTTTGGCAGTGATGTGACTTGGGGTAATAACCCCAAAAAATTATGGTCGATTATTTATCAACTATAATTTTGGTGCATGATAAATGGTCCCTTATTTAACTCCTGGTTTGACACTCTTAATAGTTATAGTTATATTAATTCACATTTCCTTTACAAAGAATTATGATGTATTTGAAAATAATTTTATAAAATAAGAAAATATTGAAATTATTAAAAAAAATTGTGATTAGATTTTAGCTATAAGTAACATTTGAATTCGTATTTAGTTTTCCACTATTTTCAGAATTATGCATTTTGTTTCTTATAGGTGTGATTTAATATATTATATTCCTCTATTTATAAAAATATCATTTTATAAAGAATATAACATGAATAGATTCATGTAATATATGTAGGGATTTAACTCAAGGGAAATATAATACTGTTGGAGCTAGCATTGGAGCTAGGGTAGGAGATGAACAAATTAAGACTATATTAGGGCAGCTAACATGGGTACTGACCAATAACATGGCATGTATGGAGCATCTTATTTACCTACAATCAAATATAATAATTTTAGTAAATTTTTGGTGACAACAAACTTAATCAATAAATACACTAATAAATCCATTTGTAGATGAAAATATATATGTTTATTAGAATATTTATTTATTTATTTGACAAGAACAAAAATAAAGAATGGTCAAGCATCCATAGTTTTCATAAAAACGTGGGCATAATGGGGACTATGGCCATTGTTATTATACAACTGTGGGAATAAGGGGGTCTATGGAAATTGAAATATTTGGAAAAACCTTTTTCCCTTGCATGATTGAACCCTATAAAAGTGTACAACTACCTACACTAATATCTAATTTTTTTTGGAAATAGGGATGTGTGGGAAGTGGTGAAAAATACCATTTATTCATAAAAAATTGGAAGGAACACCCATTTCTAGGGTTTTTATCAAACTGTGGAAATATTGTTTTATAGAAAACATAAGAATGTGGTAAAAAAAGACTACATAAATACATCTACTTATAACCATGGTTTAAAAAAATAAGCTGGTAAGTCTAGCTATAGAAATGGTTTATTATAACAAAGTAAATATGTCTTACTAGAAATATATATAGACATGCGTTGAATAAACCATATAATTATGTCTAGTAACATTCAAGGATCGATTAAGCTGTGGTAATATTTAAATGTTGAATCACATATGGCCACTGTTTTCTTAATCTCTGGCCATAGTCTAAAATGGAATCTTTTTTTGTGACTGTTTTTAGAAACATGGAAATAGACATTCCCATTAAATATAATTTTCTATGATCAAAATTTATTATTATAATTACATATTTACATATTAATATATATATATATATATAAATATATATATATTTGTGTGTATGGTAATGTTAATGTGTTTGGTATATTATGGGATATGCCTAGTGGTTGAATCCTGATTGCATCTTTTACTTTATCAAAGCATATTTACATGGTTGAATATAAAATGTAAGTAGGTGTATTTGTTGTAAAAAAATAGGCAAGCTCCATATGGACTATGTTGATAAATATCATATTTCCATGGTCTAACCGGCATTGCAGATAGCCATTGTTATAGTAGAATATCATCACAGTCCATGTGGTAAATTGAAATAATAGATGTAAGACCATATATTGAAACTATATTTGCTTCTTAGACCCTATTGTAATGAAAATAGAGTTCATATTTTGTATATCCCCTGGGAATAAGATGATTTAATGATTTTGGAGATTTTTCATAGTTTTAAACTGTTGAAATTGACTATTTTTGAATTTTTTCTATTTATATGTAGAGATAATAACAGATAGTTAATAATTTATTTTGATATTTAGATTAATGGTTCTCAGTAATTCAAAATTCAATGTATATGAAAGAAATAGTGAGCTTGTATTGGATGTTTCTTAAATTAATTTTTTCATAAAATATATGGTTCTCTTCAATAATAAAAAGTTATGGTGGGACAATCACTGAGTTAAAAAAATTGAAATGAAACTATCTCTATGTATGAATCTAGCATTACAATGATTGTACTACTTTATATTGACTATATACCTAATCCATGGAGTTATAATTATTGTTTATTTAATTTACTATTTCCAATACATTAGAGGAAACTATTCACCCAAACATTCGCATCTTATGAAACTATATTATCTGGAGTTATGAAGATTAACAAAAAATACTCTATGTTTTATAACATAAATGGAAATCAAGAGAATAAGATAATGGTTGTGCACCTCAACAAGATAAAAAGGGTTATAGGGAAGAAGATAATAGGGGTTTTCCATCATCAGATACCTATTGAAGGAAGTACCCTACTACAAGTATTGAGTTTACATGAGTTTTCTTCAAATGTCGAGAGAATTACAATTGTGATCATGAATACCAACATAGAAGATATGATATCAAAGTATACATAATTAAATATAAATATGTTGTGAACTATTATAACAAATTCCATAAATTTCGTGGGATAATAACACAGAAGAGGTAAAGGGGGGAAGGTTATGTTTATGCAATCACATCATCCAAAATTTATTTTTTAGTGATGTAGTGAAAGAGAAACTTATCATCCACTCTAGGAATGATATTGTTTTATTTTATTTATTTTCTACCCACTCATATATAGAAATAATTATTTAGGGGTATCACATGAACACCTCAATGATTAGATGTTGAGTTACTAGTAAAAACTTCTAATGGTGTGATTATCTTGTTTCTAGTCTTTAAATAATCTCTGATAAAATATTGTGGTAATTTGATTCTTCTAAATCCTTTTATTCTTGATATATTTTAAATTTTTATACTTTTGGAGAGGGATTGGATCTCTCATTATATATAATATATCGATTTTCAAGGAAGGGTTGTTACATTCGATATTTTGAATCAACATATAATCATCTATTGATGTGAAGATGCACATATAATCTTATTAGAATTTACTCTAATACTGTGGGTTTGATTACCTATTGACGAGGGATATTTATCTCATATGTATGGGGAGAAACATATCATTTACTACATTCTAATTGCGATTTATTTTTTCTATATTCCAGAAGAGTATGATAGTATTAATTGGAATCATGAATTTGAGTTTTCAGTTGAACTCAAACCGACTACTACACCTATTTCCAAGAATCTATATAGGATGCCTTGATTGAGTTGTAGGAATTGAATAATTTATTCTAATAGAATCATTTAAATGAATTCAAACACCTGAGTGCATCATCTTTGGGTGAACCATTCTTAAAATGAAGGTTCAATGCATCTTTTCATTGATAATATGGAACATGACAAGATCACTACTAAGTAAAAGTATCATCCACCCAGTATTTATGATCTATTTGGTCATTTAGAAAGAGATTAATATTTGTTCAATATTTATCTTTCTGATGGATATCATGAGCTATGGTTCAATATGGGGTATGTACCCCATATAACCTTTCGTATGAGGTATGGACTCAATGAATTTACATTAATTCTATTTTGACTTCCCAGTGCTCGATCTATCTCCATTGATTTAATTAATAAAATACATATATAATTATTTGATTATTTTTTCATATTTATAGGTGAAATTATTATATATTTATGACAATTTAAGAAAATTATGAATATAGGTGGATTATTATAAACAACTAGAGGAAGGATATGATATATTCTATATATAAAAAGTCTGAATTCCTGAGATAGAAAGTATCATTCATAGGTTATATAATTTATGGTGAGGGTATATTAGTGGATCTTTCAATGAAACAATTTATCGAAAAACAATATATATGATCCATGTAATTTTGATAAACATTTTTCATGGTTTTTTGGATACAACTACCTCATTGTGAGAGATTTCTCATGACTCGAGGGACAACGTTTTTGTGAATTATTTCTTTTTTCAATTTATATATTTCATTTTAAATAGTTCTTAATAAAATATATTGATTTCAGTAATTTCACTATGTTTTAGTTGATATAATAAAGATGATACTGCAATGTTAGGGTGAGGTATCCAATCATAGTAATGAAGATGAGGTATATTTTATGAATTGATGAAAATGAAATTATGTGTTAATGCCTTATTACTATTTGAAATAATTTTATTCTTTTTCCTTATTTTTGATCAAGAATATTATTTACATGAATTTTTAATATTCATTGAAACATATGAGGTTACTTAGGATTATTAATGAGTTTTCCTTTAAATTCAATACATGTACATGAGGTTTAGAGAACTATGTTTGTTATCAACATCAACAAGTATCCATTAATAGTATCCCTAATATTTTATTAAATATATTATTACCTGATATTGATGAATGATAAAAATGGATATAAAAGTTTTTGATGGATAAAGTGAAAAATTAGAGAAGAGATCCATAGAATTTAAATGCTAATACTCCAAGGTGATCATATATAGGAAATCAAACTAGTGTAATAGGATGATGTCTTCCATGTTTCACATTCATATATGTTGGTCGGAGTGGATACTCAAGAGGGGGTGAATTGAGTTCTAATTAAAATTTCTATTAAAATATTTTTTATTAAAATCCCCCAATTTATAAAACAAGTTAAACTGTAGTGAATTTATACAGATTGTAAATGTTCACTTCGCTTCTCAAATATTGATTAGGTCTCAGTTAATTTAACCAAAATATTAAACTAACTTTTGAAACTAACCTAATGATTTACAATAAGTGTAAAAACTTGCTAATTTAACTATCAAAGTAACTTTAAAATGGTTTTGTATTTCGAAGTAACCACAGTAGAATATAAAAGATATATGCAGTATACTATAAACATAAGATAAAAATGCACAGTAGATATAACAAGTGGTTCAGTCTCAAGATGAGCTTAGTCCTCTCAAATTTATATAAATTTGATCCACACCCTGGATCAGGGTTAACAACAGTTTACAAAACTGTCTAGGCCACGAAGGGACCTCTACCATAGGTCTTCGTGGGAAACAAAACAAAGACCAGGCCACAAAAGCACCTCTACCACAGTTCTTCGTGAAAAAAAACAAAGACCAGGCCACACAAGGACCACTTCCATAGTTGTCGTGGGTAAACAAGAGTTAAGAGTTTTGGATTGAGGATTTTGATATCCTCTAGTTCAGTGCATGAGATAGTGTGTGTGTGTGTGTGTGTGTGTGTAAGATTTACAGAGTACACCACACTCCTCAAAAGTAAATAAAAAATCACTTAGAGAGAACATATAAGTGTTTAGAAAGCTCTAGTGATTAGAAATGCAGCTCTGGACTCATTGTATTCAGTAGTAATGCTTCTATGTCCTTCTCTGTTTTTTTCTATTGAAAAACAGAGTGTTGTAGTTCAGCGTGTGTCCTACTGGAGTGAAAATGTTCTCTTGACTTTAGTTCCTCTAGTAGTGTATGATTGCATGTGTTGGAACTTATTTGAGGATCGTTCAATGTCTTCTTCACAATTGTGGTAAGGATTGTTCTTTTATATAGTACAGAGCACTTCCCGTGTGTTATAGAATTTATGTCGAGGCGACTTCTTCTTTTTACTGCAGCCGAGACTTCTTTTTATGCCATGAGCACTGGAAATAGGAATGAATCTCTTTACATATGTATGAGGTATGTTTTCCTGACAGACCAACAAATACCATTAAATAACATTAATTGCATTAAAAACATCGAATATGACTGTTAGTATTTTCTAAATAATTTTGACAAAAGGTTAAGAAACAGTGTCATAGTAGTTGTGCAAATGGTGTCTCCTTCACGGTTTGTGCTTCACGGTATGTGGCTCATGGTATGTAGCTCACGGTATTACCTTCACTGTGTCTGGGTCATGGTGTGTCCTACACGGTGTCTGGGTCACGATGTGTCCTTCACGGAATATGGGTCACGATGTGTCCTTCACAGTGTCTGAGACTTAGAATTCACGGTGTCTGCTTCTGTGTTTCTATTCACGGTGTCTATTTGACTGTGACTGTGTTTTGCACACAATCTATCTTACTATGTCAGACATCACGGTGTCTTGATACTTAGGCAAATATCTGTATTTAGACTTAAACAGTAATACACAAAATATGAATTAAGCTTAACCATTAGAATGTAAGATAATTTGAAACATAAATACAAAGGTTTGATACGATAAGTGAGATTATTGATCATGCATAATATTTGCAAATAATAGTGAGATTAATTAGCAGTAATAAGATTTGTGAATATTAATGAGAATAATGAATAGTAATAAAATTTGTGAATATTAATGAGAGTAATGAAGAGTAACAAGGTTTGGGAACATTAAAACATGATTAATACATGAGGAGTCCAACAATATCCCCCTTTTTTATGATCACAAATCATATATAGCTAGGAGATAAATGAGATGCAACTATATAGAATAAAAATAGATAAAATAAGTTATAAACATATTACTTTTTCTCCCCCTTTTGGGATTATCAAAATGTACAGAGAATGGAGTGAAACAATGCAGTTGTTATTAAAACAGGTTCATAATACATGATTCAAAATAAGTAGAAAAATAAAAACATCCCCATAAAAAAGAAATTAGTCACTTGACTCTTCAGGGATCGGCCTTTGACTTGCTTTTATCAGTAGAAGGAGTTGATGCGGATGTAGAAGAAGTCATATATGTGGTAGAAAAAGATGGTAAGGGTCGACCTTCAGAAATAGAGGGAGCCAATTTAAGATCTGTAGAAGATCTAGTCTTTGGTTGGCCAAGAATTACTTGTCGGATCTGAGATAGAGCTTGATTGACTGACATGGCAGTTGAGGCTAAGGTAGGTAGACCTGGTCTGAGCGGTGCAGCAGCTTGAGCAACGATAGCAGTACTCTGCACATGAAGATACAGCTTTAAAAGATTTATGAAATCAGTAATGATTTCTCCACCATATTGCATAGTCTTCTTGAAGTCTTCCTTATTCTCCAAGAATTTGTCCAACAATCTGGCGAACACTATAAGATTATGAACTTGAGCTTTAAAATCTTGATTCAGTAGAAGGATTTTCAGGTTCTCCAAAAGATATCTAAAGTGATCTTTCATGTCACTTTTAGAGAAAATTCGTTTGAGATATACATCAATCTTCTTGGTGATATCTTGTTGATCATCATTGGAAATATTTGAATGAATTATAACCATGTCCAGTGCTCGATCATTGTTCTTAACCACTTATGACAATGAAGACATATCCAAGCCACTAAAGACATTCTGAAGTTCTTCCTTGATTATGGATCTTAGCAAAGAATCATCTGAAGGAGGAACAATAGGTTGACCAGAAGTCAGAGAATCTTTTAAATATATGGATAGAACATTGAGCTGTTTTAAAAAATTTTACAGACATCCAGTGTACTCATCTGTGAGATTATTCAGATTTTCCACAAGCTCTCGCATGCTTTGAAGCATCTTGGTGTGTCTTGTTCCAGTCATCTCATAAAAAGATAGCATATAAGGATGCACTTGAGAAACAATCTCTCTAGAACATGTGGAATCAGTTGGTTCAGGAGAAGTAGCAACATGTGCAGGGGCAGAAACAAGAGATTTCTCTAATCTCAAAGACAAATCATTCTCCAAGTCTTCTACCATACTTTTCAGGATTGCAACATTAGCACTCAACAGCTTATTTTCAACTCTGACTTCTTGAATTTCTCGAATCATCATTGGTTGAATATATAGAATAATATTTTCTCAGAGAATCGATGCATCTTCTTGACTCAGTTGAGTCACTGAATGAGGTTGAGAGGATATAATATTCTCAACTCCAGCTAAAAGAGTCTCTAAAAAGACTTTCAGATCATCATTAGATACAAAAGATTGTTGATCAGGAAGAGGAGAGGGTTCTGGTTGCGATATTGGTTGAGGTTCAGGTTGGGGCTCTAGATCTAGTTCAGGTTCTGGGTGAGCTACTAACTTCAGTTGAAACACAAAAGAGAGATCCATTCTAGTTGTAGTCACTTGATGTGACTCATTCACATCATAAAATCTTGGGAAACATATCGAGTGTACATAGATTATGACTCAAAACCATGTTCAGATTTAGATTCAAATTCATCAGACTCAGCTGGAATAGTCTCAAGATTTTGAGGTTCCTCCCCCTCAAATTGTGCTTCTATTTCAGAGACTACAGGATCAGCAACATGATCATGATCCACAAGATTAGTTCTGATCTCTTCATCCATTTCTTGCCTTTCCAAATGGACGGCCAGTTCCATCCTCTCTTCAGCGGAGGGAATTATTGCAGGTACCGACTATTCCAAAGGCAGTGCTATCAGATTGGCTTGCCATTCAACTGGGAGTTCTTCTACACCAGCAGACTCTTCTATGGATTTTTTCTCTGATTCTATTACTACAGAATCTCTTACATCTTCAAACTGGATATCCATATTAACAACTTCTCTAGAAGCAAGAGCTGCTTTTTTACTAAGAACAACTGAAGGATCTACAGTCCTTTGTTTTTCAATAGGATCTGCTTCCATTGGAGGTATTTCAGCTTCTTCTCTATGTGGTACATCAGCTGCCACTTCCTCTTCTCCTTCTGCATTTGAGTATTCATCCACTTAATCTAGTTCCAAACCAAGATTAGTAACATTCTTTGGACTTCTTGGATAATGAATAGGATTGTACTTCTTATAAAGTTGATCATTATCCTCAAACCACTGCTTCTTCCAGGGGTTCCAATTAATCTTAATCCTTCTGATGATAGGATTGGATAAACAGAATCAAAATCCTCTATCCTTTCTTCATTCGTTCCAAAAACTCCTTTTGAAACTAGCATGGCTGAAATCATCCTTGAGTAAACCAATGAGGTGGATTTGAAAGTGAATTTTTTCCACTCACATATATGGTTAATGATATATTTGAAAAGATTGATCTTATGGACATTCTTCAATAGGTGAATCAGGAACACATCCTGATACTTCATCATAGAAAAATCTCCTTTTCTTGGACTAATCAAATTATGAACAAATTTGAATAGTATTCTTGTCTCCTGATCCAATTCAGCTGCTATGGCCCTTCGCTTAGTGCCATTTCCAGTCAGGTTTTCCAAAGCATTCTCCAGATCAAAGATTTCAGTTGATGGAGGAGGGTCTCTTTGGTAATCATCACAAATTACTTCATGAGTAATCCTCAGGCATGTATCCCACAACCAAGAAGAGAATGAACACTTATGTCCATTCATCCATATTGTTACCATATAGCCTTTTCCATCATCAAAAGAAAACATTACATATTGGTAAAATTGAGATACCAACCTTGGATAAATCGGTCTATCTTGTCTAGAGAACTATTCAAACCATCCTTGTTCTCTTAATATTTTTAGGACCAGAGACTTGCTAGACAGCACCCACTTAGGGAAAATATCTTTTTTAGGTAATACAGTATGGCTTACAAGATTCGGATTTAGAGGTCTTTCGGGAGCTATCCTTGGACCTATATTCTTCTTCTTGTAACAATGCTTCTCATGGGTAGATGAAGACGGACGCTTCATCCTTGGCATCCACTGAAGGTTCAGGTGAGAGAGAATAAGTGGTTCACAAGGTAAATAAGGTTCGAGAGAGAGAGAGTAGGAGAGAGTGTTCGGGTGAGAGATCGAGTGAAAACGTTATGTTTTATCATATGGGAATGTCAAACGTCATACAAACAAAAACACAGAAAATCTAATAGCGGTGAAATAAAAATTACCGCGATATGAGTTAAAAATAAATGCATAAATAATCTTCACGGTGAGACCATGAGTAGGCATTACGGTGTGGTGAAAAATAGTCTTCAAAGTGAGACAGTTGGTGGTCGTCATGGTGAGACAGTAACCATTCTATATAGTCATGGTGAGATAGTGAGTGAACTATTTTTTCACGGTGAAATAGTTAAGTGACAGACCGTGAACACAAGGTGTTTACTGTGAGACCGTAAGCATGAAACTGTAACTGTAAAACAGTGAACATGTAACCATAAGGTAAAATACAGTAAAGTATTAAACATTAATATCATTAAGATATATATTTATGTTTAATCATACCAAAATCATGTATGACATAGTCTAATATCTCATAATTTAATGGTTTATTGAATATATCAGCATGTTGATATTCAGTACAAATGAATTCTAAAGTGATATCACTTTTTTGGTAATGATCCCTCAAAAAGTGATGTCTTACATCAATATGTTTTGTCCTAGAATGTGAAATAGGATTATTTGGAATGTTAATAGCACTTGTGTTATCACAATTTATTGGGACATGTCTGAATTGATATCCATAGTCTAGTAATGTGTGTTTCGTCCACAAAATTTGTGCACAACAACTTCCAGCAGCTATGTATTCAGCTTCTATAGTAGATAATGCAAAAAAAATTTGTTTCTTTCTACAACATGATACTAGTGACTTGCCTAAAAGGTGACATGTTCCAGAGGTGATTTCTCTATCTAACTTACATCCAGCAAAATCAGCATCAGAATAACTAACTAATGAAAATGATTGTCCTTTTGGATAGAACAATCCTAAATTGGGAGTATGTTTGAGGTATTTGAAAATTCTCTTTACATCATTTAAATGTTACTCTTTAGGGTTTTATTGAAAATGAGCACACATACACACACTAAACATAATATCAGGACGACTAGCAGTCATGTGGAGTAGACTCCCAATCATTCCTCTATAAGTGGTTTGATCAACAGATTTATCATCCACATCAAGATCCAACTTACAGGTGGTACTCATAGGATTGTCACTACTTTTAGTGTCATCCAATCCAAAATGTTTTAAAATATCTCTAGTATATTTACATTGAGTTAAAATAATTCCATCTTCATTTTGAAAGATTTTAAATCCAAGAAAGAATTTACATTCACCCATTAAACTCATTTCAAATATGTTTTTCATCATTTTAGAAAAAATCAGTATATAATGTATTTTTTGAAGATCCAAAAATAATATCATCTACATAAATTTGTACAACTAAAACATCATTAGAAATACGTTTTATAAAATGAGTAGGATCGGATATACAGTTTGTAAAACCATTAGAAATTAGAAAAGTACTTAATCTATCCTACCAAGCTCTTAGAGATTGTTTTAAACCATATAATGATTTTGATAATTTGAAAATATGATTTGGAAAATGAGTTTTTGAAAATACAGGTGGTTGTCCAACAAAAACATGCTCAGTAATATATCCATTTAATAATGCACTCTTGACATCCATTTGATATAGTTTGAAATTTACATGTGCAGCATAAGAAAGTAAGATCCTAATGGATTCTAGTCTAGCTACTGTAGAAAACGTATCCTCATAGTAAATTCATTCTTCTTGACTATATCCTTGTGCAACTAATCTAGCCTTGTTTCTAACTATATTTCCAGATTCATCTACTTTATTTCTAAACACCCATTTAGTGCCTATGGTGAAAGTGTCCTTAGGTCTTTCTACTAGTTCCAAACTTTATTTCTTTCAAACTAATTGAGTTCTTCTTGCATATCAATTACCTAAAATTCATCATTAATAGCATCATTAATGTTTTGAAGTTCAAGCAGTGACTTGAAGGCTTGATATTCATCCTGAATTCTAAGAGAAGCTCTAGTCTGTGTCCCTCTATCAAGATTACCAACAATAGCATCTAATGGATGATTCTTTACAATTCTCGTTGATCTAGTAAATGTAGGACTAGAAATTTCAGTTTCATCTATGGGTTTGGGTTCATTAGGAGCAAATTATGAAATATTTCCAGAACTGGTTTTCTTTACAGCATGTTCATTGATTTTATCATTAAGGTTCAGTACAGATAAATCTTCTTCAAGATTTTCAAGAGATGACTTGGGATCATGTTGATTAGTTTCATAAAATTTGATGTGAACATAATCTTACACACACTTGGTTCCCTTATTGAAAACTCTATAGGCTTTTCTAGTTAAAGAATATCTGAAAAAGATTCCTTCATCACTCTTAGAAGCAAACTTGTCCATATTATTCTTTGTATTAAGAATAACAACATTGCAACTAAAGACTCTAATGTAACTAACTTTAGGTTTTATACTGTTCCATAACTCATATGGGGTCTTCTTGAGAACAGGACTTATTAAGACTCTATTAATAATATAACAAGTTGTATTCACACCCTCAGCCCAAAAATAAATAGGCAGGTAATATTCATTAATCATGGTTCTAGAAATTTATTGAAGGGTTATATTTATTTTTTCTACTACACCATTCATTTGAGGTGTCCTAGGGGCAGGAAATTTGTGACTATAGCCATTGTGTGAGAAATAAGATTCAAACTCTTGATTTTCAAACTCACAACCATGATCACTTCTCAGGGTCTTAATCTTAAGTCCACTAAGGTTTTCTACAGACTTGGAGTATTTAATAAAGTAAGTGCATGATTCACTTTTGTGAGATAAGAAGTATACCCAAATATGTCTAGAAAAGTCATCGACTAAGACATAGACATAATGATTCCCATTTAAACTAGAAATTCTAAAAGGTCCAAACAAGTCCATGTGAACCAACTCGAGAGGTTGAGAAGTTGAAACTTCTTTCTTTGATTTGAAAGAGATTTTGTGTTTTTTCCCTTTTGACATGGATTACACACTTTGTAATTTGGAAACTCAAGTTTGGGTAAGTATCTAACTAAGTTCTTCCTGGTCATTTTTCTATGTGATTGTATATTGCAGTTTCCTAATCTCCTATGCCATAACCAATACTCTTTATAAAAAGCATTTATAAAAGTAATATTTTTTTAGCTAAAGAATTCAGATCAACAGCATAAATATTCTCATTTCTCAAAGCAGAAAATACTAAATATTTTTAGAATTAAAAACATTACAAGAATCATTTTCAAACTTGACATTAAAACCATCATCACACAATTGGGAAATAGTTAACAGATTATTTTTAAGTCTATCAACAAATAAAACTTTAGAAATTAAAACTGAGTTAGTGTTACCAATTTGTCCTAGGCCGATGATTTTTCATTTAGAATTATCTCCAAAGGAGACATAGCCTTCATTAACCTTTATTAGACTTTTAAAGCATGATTAATCTCCAGACATATGCCTTGAACATCCACTGTCCAAGTACCATATCTTCTTATGGGAACTCATCAAGCAGGTTTCCTACAAAACAGATTTAGATGGGAAATGACTTTGGTACCCAGATCTTCTTGGGTCCAGATAGGTTAGCAATCAATGATTTTGGTACCCAAATTTGTCTTACAGGTCTCATATAATTTGAGTCGAAATATTTTGAAAGATAAACTCTATTTGATCTATAACTATGTGAATAACTAGTTGAAGCAAATGAATTTCCAGAACATGAACTAATAGAATTTTGTCCAGATATGGGAGTAAATTTAGTTTTAGTAAACCGTCTTTTTCTAGGTTGATAACCTATTCCTGTAGCATATTTTGGTGCCACTTTCTTTCCTAGCATTTGAGTTAGAGTGTCTTTTCCGTTTGTGAATTTCTCTAAGTCCTTTCTATGTTTCTCATTAAAGATTTTCAATTCAGTGTTTTCCTTTTATAGTTGAGAATTATTCTATTTTTCAATAGTAATTTTAGTTTTAGCAGTTGTAGTGAGAGCGTGTTGTTTCATCAATGATTTGTATTTATCCTTAAGATAATTCCATGTCTCTTCCATCATATTACAGTACTCAAAAAATTCATCACTAGTCATGTTTTCAGAATCCGAATCAGATTTAGTTCCAGAATAATAGGAATTTAAATGAGGGGTATCTAAGGTTACCTCAGATGTGTTTTTCATGAAACACATGTTGGCACGATTCTTTTCAGAATCAGACATTTCATATTCACTTGTGCTATATTCAGAAGAACTCCAGGTAGCCTTCATAGCTTTCTTGTACTTACTATTCTTGTAATCATATTTCTTCATTAATTTTAGCTTTGGGAAGTCTTTTTTAATGTGTCCTTTTCTTTTTCACTCATAGCAAACAACTTCATCACTTCTATCTGGCTTTGTCCAGTCCTTCATCCAATGTTCCTTATTTTCATACATTCCCTTGTAATTTGATTTACTGAAGAATTTCTTCTTCCAATAAAACTTCTTAAATCTTCTGGCAACTTGAACCATCTCAGCATCACTATCAGAGTCTGAACTTTCACTTGTTGAATTGTCAGTTTGTATTTGAGCTTTTTCTTTGTCCTTTCTCTTCAAAGCAGTAGTCTTGAATGCCACTGATTTCCTTTTAGGTTTATCATCTTCCTCCTTATTCACTTTGAGTTCTTCCTAATACATCATTAATTTACCAATAAGCTATTTGACAGACAGATCTCCAATGTCACATGATTCTCTGATTGAAACAGAGGTGCCTCTCCATCGGTCTGGAAAACATCTCAATATCCTCATAATTTTTTCCTTTGCTGGAACAACTTTACAAAGTGAACTCATTGTATTGACTATTTTATTAAACAAGAGATAAATATCAGAAATAGGTTCATCAGTCTTCATTTTGAAATTATCATATTTAATAGTATAAGTATTTAATCACATTTCTTTAACATTGGTTGTTATTTCATGTGAAACACCCAAAGTATCCCATATTTCATTAGCGGTTTTGCAGTCAGATATTCTATTACATTCCTCATCTCATAATGCACAATACAAAGCATTCATAGATTTACATTTATTATTGTATGCTACTTTAGTAGGTTCATCCCAAGTTGTTATTTCACTTTATGGAATTTTATACTGTGACTCTATAGCAGTCCAGATATCAAAACCCATACTTTCCAAATGAATTTTCATTGTATGTTTCCACTGGGCATAGTTTGTACCATTAAAGAAAGGTGGCCAGTTAGTATCAGCACCCTCTAGTTTATTGTTGATAACTAGATTTTAGAAAACATTTGTAAAGAGATAAAATTTAGAACTAACAGAAATTTAGGATCTTTAATGATGCAACTAAAATCACAGTTAAAAAACAGAGTGTTTTTAAAACTCGTATAAAAAAAACTTTTTATACCAAATGTTGGTCGGAATGGTACTCATGAGGGGGTCAAATTATGTTACAATTAAAATTTCTATTAAAATATTTTCTATTAAAATCCCCCAATTTATGAAACAAGTTAAACTGTAGTGAATTTATACAGATTTTAAATGTTCACTTAGCTTCTCAAAGATTGATTAGGTCTCAGTTAATTTAACCACAACATTAAACTAACATTTTAAACTAACCTACTAATTTAGAATTAGTGTAAACACATTATAATTTAACTATCAAAGTAACTTTAAAATGGTTTTGTATTTCCAAGTAACAACAGCAAAATATAAAAGATATTTGTTGTATACATTAAACTTAAACTAAAAATGCACAGCAGATATAACAAGAGGTTCAGTCTCAAGGCGACACATAGTCCTCTCAAATTTAAATAAATTTGATCCATACCCTAGATCGGGGTTAACAACACTTTACAAACCTGTCTAGGCCACGCAGGGACCTCTACCACAATTCTTATTGGGAAAAAAAACAAAGACCAAGCCACACAAGGACCTCTACCATAGTTATTTATGGGAATAAAAAAAATACCAGGCCACACAAGGATCTATTCCACAATTGTCATAGGTAAACAAGAGTTACGAGTTTCGGAGTAAGGATTTTGATATCCTCTATTTCATTGCAGGAGATAATGTGTGTGTAAGATATAAAGAGTACACCACAATGCTTGAAAGTAAATAGAAAAATCACTTAAAGAGAACAGATAAGTGTTTAGAAATCTCTAGTGATTGGAAATACAACTGTAGACTTGTTGGATTCAGCAGAAACGCTTCTGAGTCCTTCTATGTTTTTTTCTGTTGGAAAACAGAGTGTGGTAGTTCAGCTTGTGTCCTACAAGAGTTAAGATGTTCTCTTGACTTTAGTTCCTCTAGTAGTATATGATTTCATGCGTTGGAACTTCTTTGAGGATCATTCAATGTCTTCTTCATAGTTGTTCTCAGGATTTTTCTTTTGTTCTGTACAGAGCACTTCGCATGTGTTGTAGAACGTATGTCGAGGAGACTTCTTCTTTTTACTACAGCTGAGACTTATTTTTATTCCATGAGCATCAACAATAGGATTGAATCCCTTTCCATAAGTACGAGGTATGGTTTCCTGATAGACCAAAAACTATCATTAAATAATATTAATTGCATTAAGAACATCAAATATGTCTGTTAGTATTGTTTAAATAATTTGTACAAAAAGGTTAAGAAACGGTGTCACAGTAGTTGTGCAGATGGTGTCTCTTCACAGCATGTGCTTCACGGTATGTGGATCACGGTATGTAGCTCACGGTATGTCCTTCAGGTTGTCTGGGTCACAGTGTGTCCTTCACGGTGTCTGGGTCACGGTGTGTCCTTCACAGTGTCTGGGTCACGGTGTGTCCTTCACGGTGTCTGAGACTTAGACTTCACGGTGTCTACTACAGTGTTTCTGTTCACAGTGTCTGTTTTACAGTGACTATGTTTTGCACACAGTCTGTCTTACTGTGTCAAACATCACGGTGTCTTGATAATTAGGTAAATATCTGTATTTATACTTAAACAGTAATACACAGAATATGAATTAAGCTTAACCATTATAAAGTAAGAGAATTTGATGCATAAATACACAGGTTTGATAAGATAAGTGAGATTAGTGATCATGCATAATATTTGTAAATAATAGTGATATTAATTAACAGTAATACGATTTGTGAATATTAATGAGACTAATGAATAGTAATAAGATTTTTGAATATTAATGAGAGTAATGAAAAATAATAAGATTTTTGAATATTAAAACATGATTAATACATGAGGAGTCCAACAATATAGAATATCCAATGGATGAAATTTTATAAATTCGTCTATATGGATCCAATAAAATAAATCATTATAAGTTCATATAAGATATTCAATTATACAAACAATGATATAATGTTCAATTTGATAGAGGAATGGTTTTGAGACCATCAAAGTGATGTTCATAATAATTGTGGAGTGATGTGAAGAAACTAAGTTAAATATAAGACTGGTGGACATAAATATATAATGTATTATATTAGTGGTTACATTTGATGCATAATGATTAGATAAAATATATCCAATTTTACTTTTTGATTTGGTCTTCATTGATCAAGTTTCATTTTTCCATATGTTTATGAATCAAGATTATTTTCATGAGAATATAAAATATTATGAATGTTATTTAAATAAAATTATTTATAATAAGAGATTGAGGAATGTTCATTAAATAATCATGTTATGATATATTAAATTTTGTCAAAAATCATGGGAATTATGTTCTTAAACAATATTATGTGGTGATTGATGATTAATGAAGAGATCTATAAATTCCATCATAAGTACATCTAAAAATATTGAGAATAAAAGTGAATAAGTTGAAATGAAAAAACAAAAAAAGTGTTTAAGGGGATGAAGATGATGAAAAGAAGTATAAATTATGTCATATGAACATAGTAATCAGTCATATGGACTCTACCCAGTATAATCATACATATTATTAAATGTATATTTTTTTAGTTTATTATATTTGGTTGAATACTTTTTTGAGGTTATTATATTCGAGGAAATAATTTTAAGGCCACTAAATGATGAGATATTGTTCATTAATTATACTGATTTTCTTAATAACAATAATTAGATAAATGATTTTATATAATATATTACATGCAAAATGTGAAGATCATTGAGTGAAGAAGTTAAAATATAAAGTCATCGAATAGAGGGTTCAGAGTTATGTGTATCAGACTAAAGTTTCAATACTGAATAATATTGGAATATAGTGGAAATGTATATTCTATGTAAATCCTTTGAATAAATGTTTTTATTTCATGTAATCAAATATATTTCTAATGAATATGATGTTTAGGTGTTGAATAAATTAATTCATCTTAGAATTATTCAATTAGGAAAAGTTTATAATTACATTACACTGAGTATTACAATGTTGTATCATAGAGTTATACAAATTTATAGATAAAAGTTATAGGGAAAATATCAGAGTGTTTATAAAATAGTGGGAATCTAACAAACAATTAGTATCCAAACAGATTAATAAATATACCTATGAAAGTATTCATAATAGGTGTTCAAATCTTATAGAATATTGATTCAAGAGAAATAAAACTTGTCTATAAAAATATATTTTATGAATATCATTAGTAAAAGGAAGAATCACGGGAAGGAATTATTTTATGTTCCTATGTTGTTTTGAATGAACAAAAAATGATATTTCCCTGAATGGAAGAAGTCAAATATAGTTGTTTTAATGATATTTTTGAATTATTTTTGATTTTTTTCATATTGTGGTTGTTTTATGTTGGATGTTTATTGTTTCAATAATCATGATGTATATTTTTTATTTTTTATTTGTTTTAGTTTATTTGAATAAGTTCACTCATATAGAGATATAAGGATGTTACTAATGATGTTGGTTGAATCCCCTCTTCTAGTAAGTTAGAAGTTAGTCAAATAAATAAAGCAATGAGTGAGAGATTAAAATTTGGATGCAGGATGTTAAATATTGATTGTGTACCATTACATAATTTTACTAATAAATTATTCTTATTTACTGGGTCGTACTAAAATGTGATTTTGGTGTTTATTTTGTGTTGTTTTTCATATTATTTTTTATAGGAGTGATATTGAATCTATGTTTAATTCTATATAATTATAGGATAATGAAAATGTTTTGGCCAAGATTCCTAAGAATATTTCTAATTTGGGTTGAATAATTAATAGAATAAGAATCAAAAAGTTATAATTGTACAAGATTAAATGAATGTAGGAGAGATACAAATATTACAGCAGTAGAAGATGGGAAAAAATAATGAAGTGATACTGGGAATATCATTACCATTATGTAGTATAAAAGGAATAGGTATCAGATGGAGATGAATTTTTCATTATAATCAGGATCACTAGAAAAATGTGTTCCAAATTAGGATAAGAATAATGGATTGGATAGTCATTCACCGGGTGAACGTGCATCTTTAAAATAGGATCAATGGATGGATCAAAATAACTTTTTCTTGATGAATGAAAATGAGATAAAATATTAGATTTATTATTATACATTGAATAATAAAGATATTTTCATAGTCAATATCATTCATCTATCATTTTAATAATAAGTAATAATAATAACAAAACACTAGACATCCTATAAAATCCTCAACAGGTGGAATAACATATTGGTGTTACAAAAAAACTAAATAAGTTGAAGATTGTCTACAAAGTAAGTGTAATGAATCTATGAGTTGCTATAAGATTGAAAAGTTATTTATTAGTCTAAAAAATCAATATATTTATAATTCCTCTACAAAATTATATAGACCCCAACATTGGCTATGGATTTTTTGTCTAGACAAAACATTGTAAATATATATATCTCTTTATTTTGGATAATCAAATATCATGTATTCACAATATATATCTAGGAATAAAATCTATTTTTGAGAAGTGTGACTTGAAAAAAATAACATTTCCAATATTTTACATGCATTAAAATACATTCAATGAGTAATAAAAATATAATTAGAGAATCAAAATTAAACTAGTACTTACAGATAAAGTGGTAAAATAATATAATTGTATAAAAAGCTTCCAACATTGATTGCCCCTCATCTCAGTGTTGATGATATCCTAAACTGATCCTCTGAATAAAAATTAGAAGGATTGTTCACCACTATTAAATTACATATGTTGAGTTTATTCCCTTTTTAATATTTCATTTTCTTTATTATAATAACCATGATGTTCACATTTTATGATTATTTAGTTATCTCTAAGAATAATTTTATTTCTAAAAATAGCATGATGAAAATGAAAAAAAAGAGAATTTATTGTCTAATAAGATATACCTATTATCTAAATAAGAGTAATTATCATATTATAAGTTCCCTAATAATAAGGAATATATATATATATATATGTCATGGAATGTAAAATAGAGGTTTAATCTTCCATGATGGAGATGTAAAAAATTCTCACCAAAGGTGAATAAATAATTTTAATTGTCCATGAGTTAAGTGAAATTTAATGTAAAAACATCTGAAATAAATGACTCTTTTCATAAGTGGTGATAATAATATATCTTTAACTTTTCAAGATCGATCCTTTCATAGTTTGAATGATATTATGATCTGAATTATAATAGAAATAGTCGCTCTTGTCTATGGATTTTTTCAATGCATATGGGAAGAGATCACCCAACTCGAAGTAGAAGTAGGTAATATAGAGAGGTGATTACAAGATAATTTTCTATAATATATAAATATCTCCTAGAATATTTGAACCATTTAAAATAAACTGGCAGAGCCTGAAATATGATCCCCAAAGATTGAAAAAAATTCCTCAAATAAGGAAAACATAATGGTGGAGTAATGAAGATTATGGAAGGAAAAACTTTACACTTGAAGATAATATAAAAAATATAATTGATGTCATAATTTTTAGATTATAATAAAAACCCATGAAGATCATGGAAAATTAATATTTGATTCAATTTTAGGACATGTTGTATGAAGACCAAATTGGAAGAAAAAAGATGATTTCGGAATAGAAGGTGATCTTGATTGAATATCAAAAACATAACATTCAATATAAGGTATCTTGAATTGGATGTCATGTTTTTTAATATTTAAATTAAATAGATTAATTTTCAAAATAGAAGGATAATATTGATCTTCTACACAATACCCATTGGAAGATTATATTATTAAAATAAATCCAACACATGATACGAATATGATGACCTTGTTCAATTCTTGGTATCAAGAATTTATGAAGAAAGAGATGTAATCCATTGTATCTTGTAATAATGCTTATAATTCTATTTTCATTCTTTGTGAATATTAAGAAACACAAGTAATATATGTTTGGCTGAATAAAGGTGGTAATAATCCCACTTTCATGACTAGGGTGGATAGGAAAATGAGTATCAAATAAGGTTCCCCACAAATATCCCAAAAGTATATAAATAATACACAAGTGAATCCTACATTTGATATTAAAACAAAAATATTTATGTGTTGGTATTGTATTTTTAATGATTTGGGAATCTTTCATTAGATTCTATCTACAATCCTCTATATTCAAATTCACAAGGGAATCCCATGTCTTTGGGGAGAAATAATGAGATGAAGTAATAATCATAGAGAATAAAACATTTTAATACATCAAACTGATTTTTTAGTGATTGTAAATACTTTTGATATTGAAAATGATAGTTATAACAAGATTAGTTTATCCTTATATCTACATGTGTACAAGGATGATAATAAAAAAGGAAAAAATAAGTACTTAAGAAATAAGAAGAACCCATAAATTGTATGTATAATAAGGGTATAAAAAATATCCCCAGAGTATTTCATGAAGGACATATGAGAAGGCCTTGGATTCAGAATTTAATTTTTTATTGAAAATTTCATCATCAAGAATAACTAACAATGAAAAGCATACTCTGAAGAATCTATGTGTTTATACAAAATGTTTTCCCAATAGTCCAAATGATATGTATGTTATCATTCAATAATATTTATAGGGAATGAATAAATTTGAACAAACACAAAGAAATTCTACAATAAAAGGAAAAGAAGATATTCCAAAGAATTAAGAAAATGTAAATCATACGATTTTAATGAATGATACCTCTTTTAGAAACAAATTTTCTATAAAAGATGTATGAAGGTAGGTCATAGTTAGAAAGGATGTTTAAAAATTGTAATAAAAAAGAAGTATAACATAATATATGAAACATTTCCACATTTATGGATGATCATAAGAAGAAACATTTTCCACAAAATGAAGAGGATGATATGAAAAGATATATGCTTCCACAATATAAAATAGAACAAAGTTCATATATTAAATCAAGAATACTATAAGACATGGAAAAACATTGTTAAAAAAATCACAAGCATTCTACTGATTAAGAATCAAGGTAGATCCACCTTATTCTCTTAACAATGATATTTAATGCTTAAATATAATATCAATATTGATGGAGAATAAGTAGGTTTTATCAATACATGATTGAAAATTGAAATAATATCCCATCTTTATTTCATCATAAATTCTAATTATAATGGTATATGTTGGAAAATATCATATTTTTTGAAGATATAGAAATTACAAATAGTATAGATGACCATAGAAGAAATATCCATTTTTATATATTATCAAAATAATGATCCTAAATAATTTCAATTGAAGAGATTAATCTTTATGAAGAATGAGACTAATCTCTCATTTAATATGTGACAAGTGAATTATGATTTTGTTTGTGCCAAATTTTTTGAATCATTTAAATTTGTTTATTATTGAATGTTCTTAAAAGAATATCATTTTCAATGGTTTTTCACTATTCAATATCTTATCCTTGGTTACCTAATATAAGAATCATAATACAAATGGTGAGAACTGGACTTAATCAATGACATAAGGAATCTAAAAATATGAAAAGTTCCAAATTCAAAATTATCCATCTAGTAGAACATTCATGTTTTAATTAGTTCATTAATGTTATTTCATGACTTTTATGTTAAAATATCTTACATTTTTTTCTTATATCAATTAATATCATCATAATAAATTAAATCTGGAAAAACCTTGAGGTAAATTTTATAATTTTTAATTCCATTAGGTATCAATATTGGTTGTTTAGGGATAGTTTTTTTATTTAAAAAATTCCTTTTATTTTCTTTCATGACCATAATTCATATAGAATTACAGGGAAGTGATGAATTTCACATTTCATAAAAATAAATTGATAGCCTTTATCATGATTTTTTTTTATTTTCAATTAGGGGAAGATAATTTGAATTTAATGCAAGTATGGTAAATTAATGGGGTTAGAATATTTTTGAGGAAATGGGTAGAATTATTTACATATTGACATTGTCATTAGGAATGTACCTCAATCTTATTTCTAATAAATACAAAGGGGGTACATTAATGATCCCATGTTGTGTGTGATTTTTATTTTTTATTAATGAATTTCATTGAAAGAAAATTTTTTCAATGAAATAAAAATATTTCCGTGATATTAAAATGTTGATGAACTTATAAAGAATACTATGTTTGGAATATAAATTAATGTAACTATGTTTTCTATTGAAGTTGATGTATCTTGGTTAAATGGTTAATGAAAAAAGGATGTATGCGAGTATTATTATATTAAGAAATAAATTTTTTTCTTTCTTTACTGTAAATAAATATTATTTATTACTTTCAAAAACACTCATTGAAGAATTCGAGTTTACTTATGATGATCAATGGGTTGTTCTTAATGAACAAAACATGTACTTTATATTTGGAGAATCATGTTTGTTGTCAAATTTTTTATGCTTCTTTAGGATGATTTTTGATATTTTTTTATTTTACTTTTAGCATATTCAGAATAATGGTACAAAAGTACAAATAAGTATGTGAGGAAGCAAAGGATAAATCTATGACCAGATCCATTCCAGGTAGTGGCCATCAGAACAAGGTGATCAGATACTAGTGATCAGACCAAGGAAATTAGATGATGTTTTTAATGAGTAACAGTCAGATGGACTATCCAATGGATATAGTTTTAAAAACTCATCAAAAATAAGTCCCTAGAAGTAAATATTTCTCGGTTAAACAATAATAGTGTAACACCTAGATAATTTTTGATATTATTCAATTAAAATAAATTAAATTTCAATTATACTTGTGATACTATGTCTAAATCATTCCTAAAATAGAATACCATTAAAATCATTGCTAAAAATTACTCAAATGAATATAAATGAATACATTTATAAAACATTATATAATTGTTTTAGAAAATGAAAATATATTGGTAAATAAGTACTCAATTTCTAGTAAAGTGTTTATAATATTAATAATTCATTTTCCCTCATAAAATATTTTATTTAAATTTTGAGAAATAATAATGTAATTAATTTTTTACATATTTTATAAATTTTATTTGATAGAATGAAATTATTTTCTAGAATGATAGTGTATAAATTATTAGCATGATGTTCTCAAAATTTTCTAAAAAAATATTATTTTTAATTCAATACTAAAATATTTGGATTTTTATCTAAAAAATATTATCATTTAAAGAATTAAAAATGTTTATTACTATTTTGAATGTTTTGAATGTAATTTTAGAAAATTTAAATTTTTTGTAATCATATAAAATTTATTGGAATAATTTAAATGATGTCTTTAATTTAAAAACAATTTGTTAATAAGAAAACATATTTTATAGAGAACCATTTTTCATCAGGTTTTCTGGGATTATTTTTAAATTAAATTCTACCACTTATGTAAACATAATTTTAGAAAATGGATTCAATATTTGGTATAATCATAATGAATATTATTTAAAATTACCAAATTATTTTTTTCACAATAAATAGTATAAAGAGAAGAATTTTGTTACTATAGTTAATGATAAAACAGGTTAACCGAGGTGTTAAAATCTGATTTAGGGGTTAGTAATCTAGTTTAACTTATCTAATATGTATTTGATAATCGTAATTGTATGAAAATTATCCCACCATAAAATATATGACCATTTGGATTAATTATTTTAGTATGGACTTATTAATTTTTAGTTTCGTTATGAAATTCAAAGTGTGTCCTCTAGCCCTCCAATAAAAAGAAAACCCTTTCCTTCCATAATTTACACCTCATTTCTATATATATCTATACTAAACCATACCCAATTTTCTTCACAACTACCATAGATAAAAAATATATTTTCTGGGATTCATACCAGACAATTCCAATAGTCCTTAAACAAGGATCTAAAGGAGGCCTGTCGAAGAAGAGGTAAACTTCTAATAAGATCTTATTCAATTTATTTATTCATTAAACTAACAAAAATATATTATATTAATCATAAAAATTATTTTAAGGATATTTAATATATATTAATTTTACTATGATTATGGAAACACTAATATCCACCCATTATTCTATTAAATATGATGTGAAAGTATTGATTATGCGTATATGTGGACTACCACAACCATGGAGTGAGAAAATTTATTTTCCATCACCATATTTGATGGTGTTTTATTATTATTGTATTAATTTTTGGAATTTATTTTTATGAAGTCCTTATGTATTATTCAGTATAATATCACATCTACCTTCTAACCTTCTAATCTACTGTAAAATTAATATGATACTCATGTGTATGTGTGGACTACCTCCTCTATAAATTGATGTAATTAATTTTAAAATTTTACCTTACATAAATAGAAACAAGGATATATTTAGTTTATATCTATTATATAATAATGATTTTATAAAGACAAATTAGTATTCACCTTTCTTTCAACCCATACATTGAAAAATGAAAATATTGTTTATGTGAATGTATGGCCTACTGTTTCCATGAATGGGTTAATTAATTATCTATATCAAGAAAATAAATATTAATATAAATATTTATGATATTTATATAATTATTAAAAATATTTAGATTATGGATTAATGATTAATTTTCAAGTACAGGAACCACAAAATATAAATTCTCTTAAAAATTAGAACATTTAACTTTAATAAACGATTATTTTATTAAGGAATTATAAATTAATGGGTGCTGAAATTTTATAAGTAAAAAATAAATGATATTAAAATTTTGAAAATTACTATTTTATATATGTATAATAAATTTATATTTATTATATATAAGGTTATAGTACTTTAGATTCTATTCAAACTCTATTTAATGTATTTTCATCAGATTTTTATTTCTGTGAGACACATGACATATTTTACACTTATTTATTTTATGGGGTGTATATAATAGCCATGAATATATTTGCAGACCCCAAATCAAATTATTGGGATATATATTCAAATAAACTTTTTGTTACATGAGGTTTTTATTTGAACTTTACTATTTTTGTAAGGGTTTTTGTTATACTGTCATTATTAGTTGGGATTGTTTATGATTATGTTTCTCTTGATGGAATTTTATGACCTATAACTGTAGGTTCCCATGATATTTTTTAACTTTTTGTTCATTTATTGATTTTAGATGTTTTTATTTCCTTTCCCAATTTTTAGGATCTATAAAGACTATATTTATGTATTAAGTAAAATATTCATTATTTATCTCTTCTTTCAAAAACCATTTTTCTTATATATCCATGCTTTTTAAAATATTTTCCTGAAAGATTTTATTAATTCCAATGGTCATTTAAAGTATTTTTTATACATGTTTTAATTTTTTACAAAATGGAATAAATGTAATCATTCTTTTATTTTCTTAAATTAGGTACCTTTGACTTTTTGTTGAAAAAGTTATAGGAATATGTTTTATATAGACATCAGGAACAAAAATTTCTCACATTTATGACCACTAAATTCATTGAATAATGGTTTATAGGTTTCTAGGGATATTTATAAAGATATTTTTTCCTTCATATTTGTGAAATTTGTAGATTTTATTTATTTTATTTAAAATTTAAAAATGTATTTTCCTAATGAAATTTACTAGTTTACATTAAAAATAATATTAAATATATGATAACATTTTTGTATGATACATATGAATTACAAGGTATATGATCCAAGGATAACATCCTTATTATCTGTCTATATGGTTTCTTTTTATTATTATGAGTTTTTTATGAAACCTTTTTTTTACCATGGGTTAGGTTATGATGATTTTTTTGATGTTTTTATGAAACCTGTATCGATTCAAAAGGTTATGATATTTGATGAGTGATTTATGTTCTTGTAGCACACTTATTAATGTATTATGATTATGTTAACATATATCGTGAAATTATATCTGAGTCTAATTTATGGGGTATATATGGATATGACATTGGATAATATGGATTAGATTATTGAGTGATCCTGATTCATTATGGGACACTATCAACAATGATATTATTTGGAGTGAACCCTGACTAAAGATATGATTGAAAGGGGAGAGAACCCAATTTAAAATTATGGTCTTGAAAAGAATCATTTACTAATTAAATTATGTTTTACTATATGTATATATATATATATGTTTTTAAACCAACCAAATTAGCATAGAAAAAAATCATGAAGGATGAAATATCTGAATATGGGTGTGATTTCTTCTCAAAGGGAAAATGGAGAAGAATGGGGTCGATACCTACAGATCAAATGATCCCTAAAAGGACACATGATCATGTGACCATTATAAGTTCATGTGAAGGTTCCACACCAATTGTATAACCTACAGTATATCCCATGAATCACATTTCGACAGGCCCTCCTAATCTATTGAAGGCACTCTAGAAAACCAATGGTTTCATATCGGTGCCTGAATATGTGCTCCTAAGACACATGGTTTGTCCATAGTGAATGCCTGATAAAAATATATGAAAAATCATTTGAAAATATGAGGGATTTTTCAAAATATGAAGGCCTTTTGGGATCAAAAATATCATGTGCCACACCACCAACAGGAAGGGTTTTGGTCCTTGAAAACATCTGAACAAACATGCAATACATAGAAGCCTTTTTAAAATAAAATAAAGGATAATAAAAGGGGAGGAGGAATGAGATACTCATGATCATAAAATACATGAGACATGCTCTTGGCTTGACACAAGACACCGGGACAATATAGTAGCATAACTTACCCATATCACAAAAGAAGATTTTTTTTTCATTCCCTCCATGAAAAGTGCCCTTGGTATGTCTAGGAGACAATGTTCTTCCCCTTCAGCCCCATAGAAAAAACTGGATGGATTTGCCCAAAAAATGTGTGTTCACCCCCATATGACCAATATTTGTAACATGAGGCATCATCCATATGTAGAGTAATTTCCTTAAACATTAGTCATGTAATTTCTCATGAACATTTTCCTTTGTAAAATAAAACAAAGGATATAAAATAAGAAGGAGGTGGAAGAATATCATGGTCTAAAAATGCATACAACATGCTAAGGAATTCCAAAACAAAGTCATTCTAGACTCCTTGATAGGCCACCTTTATTTTAGAGAGACTATTGGGACAAGACACCCATGAATCGTGAAGTGTCATAGGAAAGGAATGAAGCATATCATGAAGGCCTTTCAATAGGAACAATTATCTCAAGAAGGCCCTTATACAAGTTAGTATGACAATATAGATTTCCTTTGGAAAAACTGCATGATCAAACAATGTCCATATTAATTTAAAATAATCCAATAATGTATTTTTTGATGAGAGGGACTCACAATGAGGAAAAATCAAGAGATATGCTTTGAGAAATTCCTAAGACAGGCTTGTGAATACTTGTATTGCTAGAACCCTTCATCAAATCCAGCCTATATCCATGCAAGATACACCGCTCAAAAAAATGAACAACTGGAGTGGTGAGGCTTATAAATTCCCCATCCGGTCATGAAAAATGTTTTGTGACTAGATGACCAAACCTTATACTAATTCAAAAAAATAGAACTAACCATCAGAATCTCATGACTGGAAAGTAAACCATTATGTAATATATTTGGTAAAAGCTAGAGTCATCATGCGTGATTTATAAATTACTTCACGTGGTCATTCATAGATAATGTGAAGAGATTATGGAAATAAATGTGACAAAAGAAACCACACATCTTCTGGATCATTTTAGATTCAAAATAAAATGGTACTGATGAAATGTAAGGAATTCAAAAGATAAGGTCTAGAATAATGAATAAAGGTGAAATACTTAGATAAAAACATGTTCCTTAACCTTAATTCATTTATCATGATTCATCCATGACATGCAACAGTACAAGTACATGTCACCTAGATCACAAGAAGTTCCTCTAGCATGTTATTTGGGTCACGTGATATCATTTTGGCATACTAGAGTAAGTCACATAGTTTCCCCCTTGGATGTACCAGATTATTCATGTGAAGCAATCTTAGCCTATGCAGAAACCTCACAACTTAATTCATATACATATCCTAACTTATAAAATGTCACCAACTCATGTCCAGAATGTCTCATAGATGCATCTATGAATGAAAAATAAACTCTCTCAATACCCTATGGGAATGTTAGTCGAGACTTGCAATTCCATCTAAACATTCTGTCTAGGTTTTGTGATGACCTCTAGGGAAGTTATCCAGGACATGTGACAATAGAGAATGTATGTTAGATCATGTGATACCCTCTAGACAAGCAATTCATTTCTTGAGATTGATTTCACAATTGTCCACCTATATTTTGCAAATTCATGTGGACGACCAATCATTGACCATGTGAAAACCTTCAATTATGACACCTAGTTTATGTAAATTCCCTTTGACACGCCATCTTGAATAATATAGTTGTATTCAGATATTCCAAGAAGAAACATTTATATATATCAGGACAATTAGATAAACAGATTATGTTATATAGGCAAGCAGGCCAGATAAATAGGGAAATCTAAGAGTGAAATCCCCACATAGTGACATAACATGATCTTCTAAAAAATATTAGGGCATCCTTAGGGTTTAATCCCTAAAAAGGAAACTATTATTACTATGATTCTTTTTATATTCATGTTACATATGTCACCTCTTCATGGTTTGGGTTCCATATTGATCATCATGGTAGATCCGAGCATATAAGTCTCATCTCTACAAGCAATGAAATTTATTACTTATCATCCATTGTTTCTCATAATTAAAATAGATCACATGGACATAGGGATTTCCATTGGTCATAAAATCTACACCATAAACCACCACAATTTGAAAGGTAACCATAGAGTGTAGGCCCTGGCCAAATGAACTATGATGACTCTGATTCCTACCATATTCAGGATCTATAGGCCACCTCTTCATGGATCGAGATCCACAAAGTTGTCAAAATACGTGAGTCCCTCACTCTCAAATCGATGATATTAATAATTAACAAACCCTTGTTTATCCCACTCAAAATAGATCACATGATATTATAGAGTTTCTATAATCATATTAGTTGCATCACGATTCTCCACAAGATAGGGAAACATATTTATGTAAACCCTCATTGAGTGTAATGAAACATTAGCCACAACACAAGGGTATCTACTATGGGGAAAATTCCAAGGGAATAACTAAATTATGATAACTCTAATTCCATAAATAAACAGGATATATAGGATGCCTTCCAAAGTTCTAAGATCAAATAGAACTCAAATTAAATGTAAGCCTTATTTAAATGATGTTTCAACCATCAAGACACAATAATTACAATGGGATTATCAAATTATTGCATCCCTTAGTGCATTAAAAATAAACTGAACTATGTTGACTATGATTCCTCCCATAATTATGATTTGTAGGAAATCACCTTCAACACCCATCTCTATACTAAATCCTATTCGAATAGTCCCAATACATAAGTCCCACATCACGAGTAATAAGAATTTTAATTGTTTTTCACTTGTTTCTCACACCGAGCATAGCTTACATGGGCTTAAGGAATTAAAATATACATTCCTTATGTATCATAATCCTCTAAAATGTAAAAGGAATACCTATTGTGTAATCCTCAAACAATTGAAATATGAAAACACTAGTTCTCACCATAATCAAGGTCTGTAGGAAATCCCTACAGGACTCGAGGTTTAAAACTCAGTGTCCAAGAGCACCCCTACAAGGTACTTCTGAATGTCATTGAAGATCATGGGTCCAAACAACTATGTTGGTTTTGATTCCAATAATAAATATACTAATAACATTACATCATAATGGCTCAATCCCCTCCACATAATATTAAATACATCCTTTCACAATAAAACATTATGAATATATAGGTTATTCAACTTCATCAAAAAATCAAGCACCTATTACTGGATAACAATGTTGAACCTCATAAACATATAGATTGTTTCACCCAAGATACCACCTTATTTTTCATAGGAATGATAATTAACCAAAAGTATTTTTGTTAGAGTAACTGATCATGTATTGGGATTAGGAAGAGATTAAAAAACATGTCCTAAATGTATAAGAGAGTCTTATAGAAGGAAATAATTCCCCCTAAAATTGTACAATAAGCCCAAACTTCCATCCTCTCGAGTAATGCGAATCCACATGATTCTCTAGGCCGATAAGCCTAAGTGTTCAGCTAACATTGGAAAGCTGGTATGTACCCAGTTATAGATGATAGATCCATTGGATGTTTCTAGTAAGAGAAAAAATGGTAACCTAATATTCATAATTCTCCACAACACAAATACCCTATAATGAAACCATCAGGTGGATCACATCCACCATTCAAAACCCCAATAGAAAAAATGGTGAACCCAATGTGATTCCCTATAAAAACAATATGATTGGGTTATAACCCATAGAAACATTTTTTTCCCATTATACGGAACAAAAATAGTGAAACCTATAAGTTCCAGGTGCAATGAAAGCATAGGAGGGGTAGTTCCAACATTAATTTTTTTTTATTAAATGAAAAATCCATGTTCAATATAAAAATTAACACTAATATACATGTAATTGGATCAATGATTTAGGAAAATGAATAGAAACCCATATCCAATAGATCTGAACAACAATTTTTTTTTTAATTATTTTAATTTAAATAAATAATTTCCTGTAAGGTGATTCCTATTTTATTGATTCATTTGGCCACTAATTTTCAATGTTACTTATTTGAATTGTAGATAACATGTTTAGATATCCTCTAGGAGTTACACTATGTTCCATGTATCTTTGAACATCACTAAATGAGTATCTAGGTGCTAGAATGAATGATTCTTGTGCTTGTGATGGCTTCCTTGGATCACCTTGAGAAATGATTCCAAAGTGTTCTCCTTGATCTGGTAGAGGGGGATCTCTATCATTTTGTAGGGTTTTGTTGTAGATGGATGAACTCTTTAGGCATGAGAGTTATTCTACAATTTGTTATACACAACTAGCATCCCTTATTTAGCACTTTTCTAATATGAGAATAATATAACTCGGTATTTGATTCACAAGGGAAATAATAAATTATTATCAAATGTGACATAATTATTTTATTAATCCTAGTGAAACTACCATGTTAAATAATGACAATAATATTATTATTTCCTGACATGCACTTATCTTGTGAGTTATAATTAAATATTTCTTAATAAAATAATATTCAATATTATTATTTCTTACTTGACCATTATCTTGGTCCGCCAATCCTCATCAATATTTATTGAAACAAAAATAATTATTATTTATTTATTAAATAAATATCACTTCATTTGTCACAAATAAATATATAAATAATATATTCACTAAATAGAAAATAACTATTAATTGATTATTCCACCGAAAATATATTTAGTGGAATTACAAGTGTCGAAATAAATGTGATTAGGAATCTAAGAATAATTATTAATCCACAATAAGGAATAGTCAAAATTTAACTTGTTTCAATAATAAATCATATATTATTTAACTGAGATGCTATATGCACTTATTGTGTGGCCTTATAAACCACTTTCTCAGGGACACTATGAAGAGTAGCCTAAATTACAAGGTTATAATCTAGTAACATGCCAAGGAACCCATAAATTAAGATTTTAATTCCACAATTACATTTCACCTCATACGAACATTTACCATGTAATATTATCCCTTTCTCTTGATATCTCTAATCAAGTGGGTAATATGCAAGTTCAATCAAACCATGGGATTGATTTCTTAATCTTTGCATCCCAAAAATTGAACATGCCTATATAAAATAGTGTATATTGATAGACATAGGCTATATATTATCCTTTAATGGGATTAAGATATCAACTACTATTATTGAAAATATGGAACAAATCCTTTTATCACATTATTCATTAATGCCGTATTACTTGTGACACATCTAATATATCCAACATCACACTGAATATATGTCATCATAGTTTTCATTAATAAATAGATGTTTTATATTCATAAAACCCAAGTATACAGACCAATACACACGTCTACAAAATACAAATATCCTAGACACTTATGAATGTAGATTTCCCACTAGCGGGTCATGTTCTCATAATATCCTCCTAAACATTACCATGGGAATACACCATGAGAAGGTGAATAAATATCCTATGAGTATCCACCCATAATAGCCTATATCTTTTGTGTCTACTAAAATTATATCATCCTATAATAGAATATATATTCAAGAATATTCTCACGCCACTTCCTGGTTATCATCATAGAAGTGATCCAATATGACCACTTAGTGTGACCACCACTCATAGGAAAATACCACATAAAATGTGATGCAATAGAACAATCATGATGTGATAATAATTTTGTTAATGTAAATAATATGAATACATTTTTATAATTATGTAAAAGATATTATTTATAGGGCACCAACTTCAATAAACTCACACTTTCAATAAATCCAACTACAAATAATCTTCAGTCCAGTATCTCTCACATGATATTCATGATTCTATGGAGATAAGCCATTTTTCAACGGGTTTACCACATTCTATTCCACATATAATATTTTCATTTCTACATCACAACATTAATGGGATTTTCTCATGATGTGATACTTTCATAGTACGCTCTTTGTTTGTTGATGTGACCTTGGATATTTTTCAAAAGCCTCCTCTACAGTATTATCACAATACAATGTGATATGGTCTTTACTGGTAGCTATAACATCATGCTCCTAGAACAAGTTATAAATCTAGAAAGATTACTTAGCTATATCATAATCCTCAATGTACTCAGGCTCTGTATTATGATCATCAACAACTTGCTATTTTGACAGTTCCTAGCTCTCAGTTCCTCTTTTGAGACGAAAAACATATCTTGATTGAAAATTCAGAACATTCTGATCTTTCTAAAAAACACCATCAACATACCCTTTGATGAAAATATCCTCATATCCTCTATACACTAGGAACATATCCTTAGTTTTTCTAAGATACATCGGGACATTCTTAACAGAATTCTAATGTTTATCTTCTAGATCTTCTTGATATTTTTCTACCAAGATCAATGCATAGAAAACCTCAAGTCTAATACATAAAATGGGAATCATGATTGATCCTATCAATGATGCTTATGAGATATTAATCATGTAATTACTTTCCTATTATTTTTGGGGACTCATTTTATTATAAAGATAAAAACCATGTGACATAGGAATCTACCCCCTCTTGGATTGTTTCATAATAACTCTCCTTAGTATCTGGTCAAAATATCTACATTGACCTAGTCCATGAAGCCTCTTAGATCTATCATGAATGATATTAATCCATAGATTCTAGGTCACTTCACCTAAACCTTTCATAACTACTAAAAAATCGGGCATTAGCGACCTCCATTGGCGGTCGCTATAGTCCTATAGAGACCGCCCAGCGACCGCCATTGGCGGTCCCTTTAGCTTCGTCGTTGTAGTCTAATAGCGACCGCCAGTGGCAGTCGCTATTGGTGGCCAAATTTCCGGCCTTAAGCGACTGCTTGGCGGTCGCTATAGGCTGCCTGGTAGCTGCCATTAGCAACCGCCATTGGCGGTCGCTGTAGGTGGCTTACAGCGACCGCCACTGGCGGTCGCTACCGTATGAATTTTTTTTTAAAAAAAAACATTTCCTACTGAAATAATTATATATATTTATTTATTAAATAAAGTATATAAATATATATTAAAGAAAATATTTATATATATAATATTAATTAAAATATTTTTCATTTTTTAAATGAAATGTACGAATTGTGTTTTTTTCTTCACGGTGCAAAATCAGAGATAGAACAAGGTAAAAATCATAAAAAATGGAAAACCATTTCAAACAGCATAAATATCAAGATCGTCATAAAATATAAATGATAAACGTGCTTCAACGATCCAAGAATCTCCATCCATTTCAATCTTCTGCTTCAATAAACCGACAATAAGACAAAAAACAACAAAACAAAACAAACATAAATTGGACATAATTATTCAGTTATTATATACATATAATAAAATTAAATCTGACATCAAATCATGGTGCTATAATAATTTAAAACCACCAATTTAAGAAATGCTATCATTTCAGGCCATTCAGAGCATGTTTGCTCTGAATTCGACCATCCCACGCCGTTTTTGGTGTTTTATGACACCGAAAACACGTTTCTGGTCACCGCGGTCAAACGACACCTCCAATTGATGTTCCGTTAGCACGATCATTTCAAAAATCACACAAAGGATGTTTTTGTATGGTTTCATGGCATTCTGATGTCGTTCAGGTGGTTTTGACCCCCCCAACGCGCCATTTTAGTGCGCGCCGAGCTTCTGAAAATGACACAATCGGCCGTACAGTGCATACCGCACGTCCGGTGGGCGTACCGTCTCCTCCTACATTCCAAGAATAATATTAATAATGTTTTCATGTGGTTTCAGGTCATTCAGAGCATGTTTTCTCTAAATTCGACCATCTCACGTCGTTTTTGGTGTTTTATTACACCAGAAACGCGTTTCCGGTCACCGTCGTCAAACGACACCTCCGATTGACGTGCCGTCAGTACGAACATTTCAAAAATCACACAACGGCTATTTTTGTATGGTTTCATGGCATTCCGAGGTCGCTCGGGTGGTTTTGACCCCCCAACGCGCCAATTTTAGCACGTGTCGAGCTGCTAAAAACGACACAATCGGTCATACCGCGCGCACCGCATGTCCGATGGACGCGCCTTCTCCACCTACACGTCATGAATAATATTCCTAATGTTTTCGTGTGGTTTTAGGTCATTGGGAGCATGTTTTCTCCGAATTCGACCGTCTCACGCCGTTTTGGTGTTTTATGACTCCAGAAATGTGTTTCCGGTCATCGCCGTCAAACGACACCTTCGATTGACATCCCGTCGGCACGAAAATTTCACAAATCACACAACGATTATTGTCATGTGGTTTCATGGAATTCCAAGGTCGTTCGGGTGGTTTTGACCCCCCAACGCGCCAATTTTAGCGCGCACCGAGCTACAGAAAACGACACAATCTGCCGTACAGCACGCACCTCACGTGTGATGGGTGCGCCGTCTCCTCCTAGAAGCCGAGAATAATATTTCTAATGTTTTAGAGTGGTTTCAGGTCATTCGGAGCACGTTTGCTCCGAATTCGACCGTCTGACGCTATTTTTGGTGTTTTGTGACACCGGAAACGCGTTTCCAGACACCACGGTCAAACAACACCTCCGATTGATGTGTCGTCAGCATGACCATTTCAAAAATCTCACAACTGCTATTGTAATAAGGTTTCATGGCATTCTAAGGTCGTTCGTGTGGTTTTGACCCCCCAACGTGCCATTTTAGCACGCGTTGAGCTTCTGAAAATGACACAATCGGTGGTACCGCGCGCACCGCATGTCCGATGGGCGCGCCGTCTCCTCCTACACGTCACAAATAATATTCCTAATGTTTTCGTGAGGTTTCAGTTCATTTAGAGCACGTTTGCTCCGAATTCGACCGTCTCACGCCGTTGTTGGTGTTTTGTGACACAAGAAACGCGTTTCCGGCCACCACCGTCAAATGAAACCTCTGATTAATGTGTCATCAGCACGACCATTTCAAAAATCACACAACGGCTGTTGTTGTGCGGTTTCATGGCATTCTGAGGTTGTTCGGGTGGTTTTGACCCCCTAACGCGCCAATTTTAGCTCGTGTCGAGCTGCTGAATACGACACAATCGGTTGTACCGCGCGCATCGCACTTCCGATGGGTGCACAGTATCCTCCTACACGTCACGAAAAATATTTATAATTTGTTTGTGTGGTTTCAGGTCATTTGGAAAAAAATTTCTCCGAATTCGACCGTCTCACGCCGTTTTTGGTGTTTTATGACACCAGAAACGCGTTTCCTGTCACCGCTATCAAACGACACCTCTGATTGACATGCTGTCAGCACGACCATTTTAAAAATCACAAAACGACTATTGTCGTACGGTTTCATGGAATTCCGAGGTCGTTCGGGTGGTTTTGACCCCTCCAATGCGCTGATTTTAGCGCGCGCCGAGCTGCTAAAAACGACACAATCGGTCGTACCGTGCGTACCTCACGTCTGATGGGTGCTCAATCTCCTCTTACACATCATGAATAATATTCATAATTTTTTCGTGTGGTTTTAGGTCATTTAGAGCACGTTTTCCTTGAATTCAACCGTCTCACGCCGTTTTTGGTGTTTTATGACACCGAAAACGCGTTTCCTGTCACAGCCGTCACGACACCTCCGATTGATGTGCTGTCGGAACAAACATTTCAGAAATCCCATAACGGTTGTTGTCGTACGGTTTTATGTCATTCTAAGGTCGTTCGGGTGGTTTTGACCCCCGAACGCGCCATTTTAGCGTGCGTCGAGCTGCTAAAAACGACACAATCGGCCGTACCGCGCACACCACACGTCCGATGTGCGCGCCGTCTTCTCCTACACGTCATGAATAATATTACTAATGTTGTTGTGTGGTTTCAGGTCATTCATAGAACGTTTGCTCTAAATTCGATCGTCTCACGCTGTTTTTGGTGTTTTATGACACATGAAACGCATTTCCAGTCACCACTGTCAAACGACACGTCCGATTGACATGTTGTCGGCACAACCATTTCAAGAATCACACAACAGCTGTTTTCGTACGGTTTCATGGAATTCCTAGGTCGTTCGGGTGGTTTTGTCCCCCCAACGCGCCAATTTTAGCGCGTGTCGAGCTGCTGAAAACGACACAATCGGTTGTACCGCACGTACCGCACGTCCGATGGGTGCCCCGTCTCCTTCTACACGTCACGAATAATATTTCTAATGTTTTTGTGTGGTTTCAGGTCATTCGGAGCACGTTTTCTCCGAATTCGACCGTCTCACGCCATTTTTGATGTTTTATGACACCGGAAATGAGTTTCCGGTCTCCGCCGTCAAAGGACACCTACGATTGATGTGCCGTCAGCACGAACATTTCAAAAATCACACAACGGCTGTTTTCGAATGGTTTCATGGAATTCTTTGGTCGTTCTGGTGGTTTTTACCCCCCAACGCGCTAATTTTAGCGCGCGCCGAGCTGCTGAAAATGATACAATCGGTCGTACCGCGCGCACCTCACGTCTGATGGGCACGTCGTCTCCTCCGACACATCACGAATAATATTCCTAATGTTTTCGTGTGGTTTCAGGTCATTCGAAGCACGTTTTCTCCGAATTCGACCGTCACACGCCGTTTTTGGTGTTTTATGACACCCGAAACGCGTTTTTGGTCACCGCCATCAAACGACACCTCCGATTGACGTGCCGTCGGCAAGACCATTTCACAAATCACACAATGACTGTTGTTGTACAGTTTAATGGCAGATGACCTGGGTGCGGGGAGGATATCCTAGGTGCGGGGGGCCTATCCGGGGTGCGGGGAGGGCTGTCTGGGGTGTGGGGAGGGCTGTCCGGGGTGCGGGCGGGGGGGGGGGGGGGGGTTGTCCGGGGTGCGGGGAGGGGTTGTTCAGGGTGCGGGGAGCCTGCACGGGGTGCGACGATGGTTGTCCGGGGTGCGGGGAGGGCTGTCCGAGGTGCGGGGGGGCTGTCTGTGGTGCGGGGAGGGGTTGTCCGGGGTGCGGGGAGCCTACCCGGGGTGCAGCGATGGCTATCCGGGGTGCGGGGCGGTTGTCCGAGGTGCGAGGGGGCTGACCGAGGTGTGGGGAGGGCTGTCCGGGGTGCGGGAGGGCTGTCCGGGGTGCGGGGAGGGCTGTCCGGGGTGCGGGGTTGCTGTCTGGGGTGAGGGGAGGGCTGTCTAGGATGAGGGGAGGGTTGTCCGGAGTGCGGGCGGCCTGTCCGAGGTCCGGGGAGGACTGTCTCGGGTGCGGGGGGGCCTGTTCGGGGTGCGGGAGGGCTGTCTGGGGTGCAGGGAGTCCTCTCTGGAGTGCGGGGAAGGCTGCCCGGGGAGCCGGAGGACTGTCCGGGGTGCGGGGAGGGCTGTCCGAGGTGCGGGGGTGCTGTCCGGGGTGCGGGGAGGGATGTCCGGGGTGTGGGGAGGGCAGTCCGGAGTGCAGGGGGCCTGTCCGGGGTGCGGGGAGGACTGCCCGGGGTGAGGGGGGCCTGTTCGGGGGTGCAGGAGGGCTGTCTGGGGTGCGGGGAGGGCTGCCGGAGTGCGGGGAAGGCTGCAGGGGGTGCGGTAGGGCTGTCTGGGGTGTGGGGAGGGCTGTCCAGAGTGCAGGATAGGTTGTCCGTGGTGCGGGGGGGGGGGGGGGTGTTGTCCGTGGTGGGGGGGGGGGGGGGGCTTGTCCGGGGTGTGGGAGGGCTGTCCAGAGTGCGAGGAGGGTTTTCCGGAGTGCGGGGAGGCTGTACTAAGTACAGGGGGCCTGTTCGGGGTGTGGGGAGGGCTGTTCGGAGTGCGGGGAAGGCTGTCCGGGAAGCGGGAGGGCTGCTCGGAATGTGGGGACGGCTATCTAGATTGCGGGGAGGGCTGTCCGGGGTGCGGGGGGGGGGGGGGGGGGGGGGCTATCCGGGCTATGGGGAGGTCTATCCGGAGTGTAGGGAGGGCTCTCCGGGGTGCGGGGGGGGGGGGGGGGGGGCTGTCCGGGGTGCGGTGATGGCTGTCCGGAGTGCAGGGAGGGTTGTCCGGGGTAGGCCAGGGACTACAAATAGTGAACTCGGCTCATTCATAAAAAACAAGTTTAATGGTTTATATTAGGAATCACATGTTTTTTTTCAAAAATATTACAGAACATGCAATTCTAAACATTAAAAACTAAATGAACAAAAAATATCCAAATCAATAATCAGTTTCATGGTTACTTCTCAATTCGTGCACACAAACATTGCATGAGCCCAAAACACACATGATACCCCCAAATAACAAAAAAACTCACTAGAAACCCAACATAAATATCAATAACACCCCCACCATTAAAATCAGAAACAGACCTTGTAAATATGATGTGTCATGCGTGTTTATCACTGACCTCCTTCCGATGGGCCAGGGGCCTACAAAAAATAATCATTTTGAATTTTTTCATAACAAAAATAATTTAAATTAAATAAATAAATACAGTATAAACTTGCATCGTATGATCCCCCACACCATCACCTGGACGAACATATTCCCACATTGCTCTAACCTCAGCAGCCAATTGCGCATTGGCCTCCTCGGAAGCCCGCAGTCGTGCCTCGAAATCTGACAACTGCTGTGTCATCTGAGAAACAGCAGGACCGACAACCACAGCGCGTGACACTACAGAATAAGGAATCCCTATTCCATAGGTAAAACTATATCCATGCCCGTCTTGACCAAAGATGCGATGAAAGATTTCATCCCTTCGAATGGGAATTTGTCATTTTTCCTCTGGCAGATGTTCTAATTCAGCTTCAAATTGAGCCTGTGAAATATTTAAATATATATACATATATTAATATACATATTTTATGTATGTATTCGTAATGAGTACAAGCACTTACTATCAATGTTGCAGCCTCTGTATCATTACGATCATGAGTCCTCATCCACAACAACATTTTATCAGTTGGTGCACCATGCTCCCGCAACTATATATGAATAGAATATAAACACAAAACCGTATTAATTAAAAAAATAAAAAATGAATAATAAATACCTAATGTCGGATCTGAGACACGTGACGGGTCCCGAGCCTGTGAGGTGGTCCCTGCAACGCTCGAATCTCAGAATGGCGTGTTGACACCTCCTACATTCAATTCATTCAAATTTCAAACAAATCACACATTCTTGAAAATATATATACCAAAATAAATATACAATCCACAACAACTTTAGTAGACCAATATGCAACTAAATCATGCCACTAAGCCGGGAGGACACCTCTCGGGACTTTTTCCAGAATGTATGGGGCACCCACATTTGGTACCCAGTGGTCCCTCTTGACTTTGCCTTTATATTCTTTCCACATCTTATAGAATTTTCTCATACACACTGGCCGAAACTCATCGGGACATACTTTCAAATTTTTCTATTAAAGAAAAAAATCACATATGTTATTATTGTTTATACATAGGGAATAAAGTAAAATGGTCTTCTTACCTGAACCTCCCTCCAAAGATGATATAATGTGTCCTGAGGGATAGAAGACCAGTCACACGTGGTCAATGGAAATCGATGTGGATCATGCATGATATGACCTAGCTGATGAATAAATGCAGGGGCATTCCATCCCATAGGATGAAATACCTCATCAAATGAAACATCAAAAGTCATATCGGAATTCCCTGATAATATGCCACGACCAGGGCCTCTTCTACAAGAGGAAGAATCAGTCGAGTCTGATCCTATTGAAATCTATTTCATATACAAATTTACAGATGTTATATATATATATATATATATGTTTATTAATTACATAAAAAATAGAGACAGTGACATTCCAACATACCTCGACCCTGAAACGTAGATGCCTCGATGGATGATGTGGATCTTCTACCTCTTCCCCTGACATGCCTGGAGTTATGGAAATCATTTCTAAGGGGACTATCCAAAGTGTCCAAATGATAAATTGGATTGTATTTTAAAAAATAAAACGTGTATAGTTGTTAATCAAACAAAAAGGGATTGAAAAATTAGTTGTGAATGAATTTTAAAAAATCATAAAGTTCAAAAAACATATATACAAATTATGTAAAAAACCAATCAATGCATAGCCAAATTTCAAATTGAATTAATAAAAATTCAAGCATCACATGAACCAAATGAAAAATACCTAAATGGGAAGATACACCAACAATAACATCAATATAAAATGAGTTAAATCACCCTAAATATTTATAACTGAATAAACGTCCAAAAGTGAGGATTAAAACTTACAAGGATTTATAAAATGTTCAGATAATTTATGATATCTTAGGCTGAATAGCGGGAAAACAATTATACCTTTCATTAAGCATGAAAATTGACCGTTTCTCCTTCAACATCCTCTCTGACCCAATAAATATCTTCTTCACGTTGAACTATGGTGTGTTGATCAAGCTGTTGGGAAAAAAATGAATAGTCTCGGGTTCATCTTGTTCAAATACAAACACTCCTCGCCGAGACATTTTAACAACAACATGCCAACATGGATTCGAAGGCAAAGTAACGAAGAATACTTGTTCCTCTTGTGATGTCAAAATGAAAGGTTCATTATCAACTCGTTCATTTCTATATAACATATAGTTAAAATTCACCAATGAAAACTGATATTGATCGACTTTACATCCACACACTGGATCAACCCAATTAAACTTTAACAATATGTACTTCAACCCATGTGTGTATACAACTTCAATGATGTCTATCAATTGACCATAGTAATAACCAGAATCGACAAATGGACAACCGATGACACTGTTTTGTGTTGCTTGTTTGTCGTCAACATCATTAATGAGAAATTGAAAACCATTATCATCTATAGATTTATAACGACGAGCCATTATAGATGGACCCTCAGCCAGTTGGATAAATTCTTCAGTTAGCGTGGGGTCCCCTAACTCCCTCATCTTATGAACCTACATAACTCATAGAATTAAATAATGATATATAAAGAAAGAAATTAGTATAATACTTCACTCATAATGAAAATCAATTTATACATACATAATCCTTGAACCAATCATGAAATTACGCATAATGAGACTGTTGAATTTGAAACTCAGTCGCACGATACATCTCTTATTTTATCTCATTAATGTGTTTTCTGCAAATGATAACGTGATGTTTAAATGATCAACTTATGCAAACAAAACATGTTAAATTTAAATAATAAAATTGATAAGATACTTACTGCATTAAAGGTGCAACTGATGGAGTATTGAACAAGATATATCGATGAGCTTGTATCCACTTGATGTTGTCCATATCATATGTGGTTCCTTCCCCAACTGGACCATCCTGAATCCGAGAGGGCTTATCTAATTTTGTATCAACATCCATAAGATATTCTTCACAAAAAGTAGTACACTCATCCATCAAATAACCATTGGCTATTGATGCATCCGGACGAGCTCTGTTTCATACAAATCATTTCAATGTACTCAAATACCGCTCAATAGGATACATCCACCTGAATTGCACTAGACCAGCAGCCATTACTTCATTAGTTAGGTGTACTGTCAAGTTGACCATAACATCGAAAAATGAGGGAGAAAATAGTTTCTCAATGTGACAAAGAGTAAGTACAATTCGGTCATGTAAACTTTTTAAATCGCTCGTTCATTGATTTCTTAATAAAAGCTGTCTAAAAAAATTACTCATCTCAATCAACGGTTGAACAAAATTGGGGGATAAACAATCACAAATTGCGATTGGAATCAACTGATGAAGTAGTATGTGATTGTCATGACTTTTCAACCCTTGCAATGTCTTTCTCGTCAGATTCACAATTTTAAATATTAGAAGAGTAACCATAAGGCACCTTGAGCATCTTCAAAATGGAAAGAAATGTCTTTTTCTCCTTTGTAGTCATTGTATACTATGTAGCAGGCATATATGCCTTGTTTCCCTTAGCTAACTATAAATGCAACTATTTCCTTAAACCCATTTCTTCCAAATCACGATGTGCATTAACATGGTCCTTTGATTTCCCACTGACACCTAAAATGGTCCACAATATGTTATCGCAAACATTTTTTTCAATGCCCATGACATCCAAATTATGCCTCAATATTTTAGTTTTCCAATACGGAAGACTATATAAAATACTTTTCTTTTTCCAATTGGGACTGCGCTGCCTACCCGCAGCTCGAATATTATGTACTGGAGGAGCCACAAAATCCTGAATTTCATATACCATGCGGATGTTTTTTCCTCAATCTTTGATAACATTTCGACACTTGTCATGATCTTTGGTGCTGGGATGAACTCTCTAGAACCATCAAATGCCACTCTGTACTTTCTGTACCTGTGCTGAGGGGGGAGAAAATGTCTCTGACCCATATATTCCCATTTTTTGTAATGCTTAAGCCATACAGATTTTTTACTTTTGTTGCAACAAGGGCAAGCAAATTCCCCTTTCATACTCAAGCCTGATAAATTTGCATAAGCTCGGAAGTCATTGATTGTCCACAATAAAGAAGCCTGCTTTTGAACATTTCAATCGTTTCACAGCCATAAGTCATCACACCATTGCCCCAAAATTTATTCAACTCATCAATAAATGGCTGATTATAAACATCAATCTTATCCCCCAGACTTTTAGGTCCATCAATAATAGTGGAAAGTAATATAAATTGTTGTTTCATACAAATCCCTGGAGGAAGATTATACGGAACCAACACCATGGGCCATGTGATATGAGTTGAACCAACCATATTCTTGAATGGATTGAGACCATATGCTGCCAATCTTAATCGGACATTACGAACATCTTTGGAAAAGTCAGGATGTCTCTTATCAAAATCCTTCCATGCATGGGAGTCTTCCGGGTGGGTTAACATATCACTTTTATGAACTCTTTCTGCATTCCATCTCATTAAATTAGAAACTTTAGATGACATAAAAAATCTTTTCAACCTTTGTTTAAGTGGAAATTAATGCATTTTCTTTACGAAAATTGGTTTCCCCTGTATCACAATCTGACTTTGATTAGTCTAATTTCCCCTGTTCTCCTTCCACCTAGAAGCACCACAGACCATACAAATATCCAAATGGGCAGTTTCCTTTCTAAACAGCATACAATTGTTTGCACATGCATCTATGGACTCATATGTAAAACCTAAGTTCTCTGTTATCTTACAAGCATGGTAATATGTCTCGGGAATCTTAGTGTCGACAGGAAGAACCTTTTTCAATTACACCAACAGCATGTCGAATGATGTGTCTGACCAATGATTCAAAGTCTTCAAATGCAACAACTCCACGATAAATGACAATTTATTGTAAGAAGTGCATCTAGGATATAATTCTGGTTTTGCATCATCAATTGCTTCATTAAACCTCCTCAAATCATGATATGCACCAGAGTGAAGATTTATCTCACCGGTCTCAAGATTCTGGATGTTAATTCCTTCAGGATCCAACCCACGTACCATTTCAGTAAGCATTTCATGCATTGGATCATTCATCCTTGCATCAACATCCATCTGATCTGCATCCTTATTTTGACAGCGAACATATTCTTCTCCATGACTAGTCCAACTCTTATAATTTTTCAGAAATCCATTAAATAATAGGTGCTCCATCACAGTATCTCATGTGAATTGATATCTGTTATCACATTTTCTACATGGACAACTAATATAGTCACTTTCAAATCCTCTGGTGAAGTCAATAAACTGCATAATTCCATTGAAATACTCTCTATACATTTGATTTGGAAGATAAATCCAACTCTTATCCATAATAAGATCCATATAACAAACATTTACACAAGACTTATTACATTTTCATTTTTCATATCAAATATATTTAAAATAAATAATAATTAATTGTTTGTTAACCATTTATAAAATAATAATGTAAGTGAAAGACCATGTCATACCTGATTGTGCTACAAACCTGGAAGGGAGGGGAGCCAAAGGCGGTGCTGTGAGGGAGAGGAGAGGCAGCGGTAGGGAGCCGATGTCGGAGCTGGTGCGGCGAGGGAGGGGACAGGCGGCGACGGCGACGGGGAGCCCGAGGAGAGGAGGCGGTGAGGTGGCGACGGTGCCGTGAGGGTGGGACAACGAGGGAGGGGACCAAGGACAGGGGGAGCCGGAGTGGACGGGCGGCAGCGGTGAGGGGACAAGTAGCGGTCGTCCGGGGAGGGAGGGGACCGGGCGGTGGCAGTGTGGCAAGGGAGAGGACGGTGAAGGAGGGGACGATTGGTGGTGGTCCGGCGCGGGAGGGGATGTAGACGGAGGGGACGGGGGTTTGCGGGGTGTGGGGGGGTGTTCGGGGTGCTGGGGGGGAGGGACGAGGGGGAAGAGGGCCGAGGGCAGATGTCGGAGGTCGGAGGGCTACCCGAGGGCCGCCGGAGGGCTGCCGGAGGTGGGTGGTGGGAGGCCTGAGGGCAGAGGGAGGCCGAAGGGCGGTTGGAGGGAGGAGGGCGGCCGGCGGAGGGTGGGGCGGAGGAGGGAGGCCAGAGGGCCGGGCGGAGGGTGGCCGGAGGGCGGCCAGAGGGCCGGGCGGAGGGTGGCCGGAGGGCGGCCGGCGGAGGGCGGGGCGGCGGAGGGCGGCCGGCGGAGGGCAGAGGGCGGCTGGGGAGGGTGGAAGGGTGACGGGGAGGGTGCGCGATGACGGGGAGGGTGGAAGGGTTTGGGGGGGGGGGGCGCTGAAGTCAGGGTTCCTATTTAGGGAAACCTAGCGACCCCCAGTGGCGGTCGCTATAGGTAAAGGGGCTCAGAAGCCCATATTTCTAATAGTGCATGGAGAATGACTTGTTCAAAAAGTCATTATCTAACTATAAAAATGGTATGTCATTTCCAATAAGTAATATGTCTTCAACACATATTACTAGGATAATTAAATGATTCCCATTAAATCTTTTGTAAATACTTGGATGACATTAATTAATAATGAAACAAAAGTCCCAAATGGATACATCAAATAGAATATTACATGACCTGGATGCTTTATTCAAACTATAAATGGACCTCTGTAACTTTAAATCACTTTTTGAATCACATGGTGTCACAAAATCATCAAGTTGTGTCATATAGACATCTTTTTAATAGTTACAGTTTTCTAATTTAGTTTTGGTATCCATCATTCAAATATCATAGTCATTGTAAGATTCAATAGAAATTATGATTCTTATGGATTTACACATGGAAAATAGTGGAAATATTTCATTATAATCTGTTCCTAAATGCTACTTATACCCTTTATGCACTAGCATTTCTTATACGAACATAATTACATTATATGTCCAGTTTATTCTTGAATACCAATTTACACCCAACTGGATTTACATCAACTGGCACGTCTACTATAACCCAAAATTCATTATGATACATGGACTCCATCTCAAAATTCATATCTTCTAGCAATCTTGATGCCTCTAATCTTTATACATCCTCCTTGTAGGAGATAGGTTTATCAATGTCCAACAATAATGAGTCACCATCCTTGGTGACTAGAAAATCATATCTCTCTGGTTCTTATTCCTCTATTGATATCCTATGTAGTAGTTGTGTTTTAGGAAATACTTCTTCCATAGGGACGGGTGGAACATGTTCTTGTACTATACCATGTGTCTCTTGATCATCAACATCATCTAAGTCAATCGTTCTCCCACTATCCCTTTTGATGATGTGCTCCCTCCAAAGAAAGTCATCTTATCTCAAAAAAATCACATTTTTGTATGAGGTGTTGTATAAGTAGTATCCATTGTTTTCCATTGAATACCATATAATGATACTCATTGTGGCTCGGGGTGTTGGTTTGTATCCTATAAAAACCATAACAAACTCCTCGCATCCCCATACATGTGTATCTGATATAATGGGTTTCATTTCACTCTATAACTCGAAGGGAATTCCATTTTCCTATTTAGTTTGTACTCAATTTAATGTATACATTGTAGTTTGTAACTGATATTCCCAAATTTATAATGAAAGATCTGAATGACTTATCATTGTCCTTACCATGTCAAAATGGAATGGTTCCACTTCTAACTAACACCATTCTATTATAGTGTACAATGTGGAGTGAGTAGATATAAAATCCAAAAATCCCATAAAAATTCAATAAACCCTTGGTTAAGATTTTCTCCACCTTGGTCTAATTGAATATCTTTCTAATTCTTACAAATATTAATCTCTTCATCATTCTTGAATTCAGTGAATTTATAAAAGGGCATAGAGTTATACCTCACCAAGTAAATATAGCTATATCAACTCAAGTCATCAGTAAATTCTATGAAGTAAGAATATCCAACTCTAGCATCTACTAGAATTTGTCCACACACATCAGTTTGTACCAATCCTAGAAGATATATGGACCTTTCACCCTATCCACCAAATGGTAGTTTTGTCATTGTCCCTTATAAACATGTTTGACATCTATCATGTGGTTTTTCCTTTGTTGAGACTAAATATCCATCTTGATAGAGCTATTTCATGCACTTCTCGTTTACATGAACTAGATGGTGATTCCAAAACTAGGTGCAAAATGTTTCATGTAAACCTGATTATTTTTCAATTTTCTACCCTTTTGTTCAAAATTTAATACACACTGACTATTATTTAAATCTTATATACAATAAATTGTGATTTCCTTATAAAAGAAAATAATTATCTCTCAAATTAAAAATAAATCCATTTATATCTAAAATTGATATATAATTAGTGTCAATTATAACACTTGTAAAATAATAACATTAATGTAAAACCAAAATCATCCCAATTAGCAATGAAAGGTGGTAGTCATGAATGACTAGAGAAACCAGACTCAAACCAATGGAAGGTTATAGATCTACCTATCCTCTAGAAATTTTCCAAAACATAATTTTTCTACATTTTAATACAGATATGAGACCATAGCCTGTATCTAATACTCAATGCATAGAAATGGAAATATTTCACTTGAAAAAAACACACCTTTGGCATCCCCTTACCTATGGGTATGGTTCCTCTTCCAGTGACCTGACTAGCCACATGAAAAACACACTTCCTCCTTTTCCTTTCCCTCCCTTTGAATATTATTCTCCTTGGTCCGATGGTTCTCTAGGGATTTAGACTGTTTATAGTACATGGTCTTTATTGCCTTGTCCTTCCTATCGTTACTCAACCTAAATAATATGGGTTTACCATGTGCAATGTCCTTATCCACTTTGCAAATCAATAGTAAAAGTTCTAATAGAATCTTCTCATTATTGATCATATTATAATTCATAATAAAACTAGAGGAGGTATTGTAATGTGATGATAGTATGAGATCTATATGTAACTCATCCATGGAGTGAATCCCCAAGATGTCAAGACACTAAATGTAGCCAATAAGCTGGACCACATGGGGCCCACCTAACATAGTCTATCCAAGATTAGTGTTAAACCAAGAATTTGAGATGTCATATATATTTTTTCTCTCCTTCTCTTGATAGAGATACAAATTTTGATACATCATGCTATAAGCATCTATTCCCTTATGTTATTTCAATAGATCATTGGTCATGGAAGATAGAATGAGTTACTAAACCTGTATAACATCATTCAGATGATTCTCATAGACAGAGAGCTCCTCATCACTCTCCTCTTTTCCAGGCATGACTGGTAAATGTTATTTCAGCACATATAGTTTTATTTTAATGGGAAAGGATTACTCAAAGGTTCCTTTTCCACTCCAAAAAAATCATTCTGGTGAGATGGTTTTTCTTTTCTATTATAGATCACAATGATATGTTTGATGTCATTTGTAATGTCATTTCTACAAAGAAAATGAATAGTGTTTTGTACATTATCTAATAAAATTGACATAAATTGATAAATTAATATTCATTAATCTCCCACTATTTTATCTAACCCCAATATCCCTCAACATTGGCTTCATAATATCATGTTCCATGAAAACTCTTGTGGCCAGGATTCATATTTTCTATCACATTACACCATCATTTGCCGGTTATAAAATTCAAAAGGTTTTATGTAGTCATTATAAATGCCAACTTCATGAACTCGGAACTCCTTAATCCGTTGTGTGGACTCCCCTATCTTGAAATCATTAATTTTGAATTTACTCAACCATTGCCTCTCAGTTACACCATGTCCTTCTTTGGAAGTCATACCTGGATGTAAACTAAGTCATGTCTACCCAACACCTCAAATTTGAAATATCTGATAACTGGATTTACCCCAATATTGATTTGTCAAGATTTTTTCAATATTGGTAAAATTCTAATCGTAGTAATGGAAGGATATACTGACTTAAATTTTTTTTGAGGGATTTCATCATTTATGTGTAAATTTCCATTTAATATCTTTTTAACAATATGGTTAATATTAGGTGACATTAGATTAAGTGATTATCAATTTACTTTATAATATTTATTCATAATCTTTTTTTTAATTCCAACTTTCATGTTTGAAAATTCATTAATTATGTGATCATGAGAAAACATCCATAATTAATAACCATGAATCTAACAGAAATAAAATAAAGGGTATGATCATGAGACTTTTCTAATGGTAAGTTTATCTAGCAGTCGATAAACCAACCACTGGCCTATGGGGAAAAACCTTCAACAAATTAGGTTCATGTTTATAGATTGACACATGTCCACATTTGCATCTCCTTGGATTGGTTTCTCCTTAGATCCTAACACGAACCACCTCTAATAGCATTGTAGCTTCACCCATTACATATTATTTTACTCACATGTAGGTGAGGGATAATAAATGGTTTACATAAAAGAAACCAAAGGCACACATTCCCTACATATTAATAAAGAGAGAGCTCATGCAATCAAATTATTTAATTTAATAATAAATTAAAAAGGATACCCAATCACATAAAAAGGTCTACTCTAATTCATGATCATCCACATGCATGCAAAGAATTACGTACATAATTAAACTAGTATTCATATATTTAATCATTATTATTTAATATAAATCATGCTCAGATAGATTAATTATTTTATTTAATTAATCAATCCTTTAATCTTAAATCTTTCCTAAACTTACTTGAGTTCCTCATCCATTATAATTATAAACAAATTAACAATTTCATTTAAAATTAACAATGTAGATAACATGTAACATTGGTTTAACCTGGGGAACATCCATCCAAAACTAACCATCATGTATTATACTTATATAGAATTTATTATTTGTGACATTTAGCATGAACATATGTAAGAACCCAGGTTTCTTATAACTGGTCAAAATCCCAACCCGGTTTGAATTTTTGACTTGTTTCTGAGGATACTAGATTATATGGGCAGTTTCTGGAAATTTTGCGACTACACACCGTGCACTTTAAGTACACACTGTGTATATGTTAAGCAAGTGTCGGTTGTGTGTTTTCCAAGTACATGTTGTGTGATGACCGTGTAGAAATTTCTTAATACATGGCCTGTAGTTTTAGACAAATCATGTATCCCCGTCCATGTGGTGGCCATACATGGCTTGTAGGCCGTTGGACGGGTAGAAACAAGGTACACTCCATGTTCCCCTTGGGCACACTGTGTAGGCTAGCCGTGTATGAGGGATATACATGACGTGTGGGTAAGTCAGTGAAGAAGAGAATAGAAACTTGGTACACGCCGTGTAACCCTAGATACATACCGTGTGCTCATGTCGGCAGGTTCAAAAAGTAAATCAGCGAAATACAGCCGTCTTAAGAACAGTTAAATGACATATACACTGCGTATAGTCCTAAAGTACATGTCGTGTACTTTTGTTTTGCTTAAAACGGGCAGTAGCCTCGTATTGAGGAAGAACCTCAATACATCGCCCGGTTTTGCAAACCAAGTCAGCATGGACTTCAATCGCTCCCCGAATCGATGTTCGAACTCCGTTTCGAGATTTTATTAGTGCGTTGGGATTCCCTCGGTAAGGTCTCGATTCCACTTTGGCTGTTTTGTTTGATTTTCATTCTATAATGAGTTATATGGGTTTGAGTGGTTTGGATTGTTTTGTAGATCTACCACATTTTAGACCAGATTAGCAGATGTTACCGGAGGAGTAGCATCATACGAGTCTCAGGTAGGTGATTCGTACCTCATTTTGTGTTTTCGTGGTTGTTTGGGTGATGTGGCCTTCGGCACGTTTTCGGGTATTTTGAGCGGGACCCGTTTTATCTAATATTTCATATTAAATTGCTTGTTGGACTAATGGGATGCATTTGGGTAGGCCCTATTACTAGTTTTCGTGAGCAGGGCCGGGTGAGGGGTCGTTTCTCATTAGGGAATTTTGGCTGGGGGATTCCAAAATGGTTTAAATTGAGATTATTGTTATAGACTATTTTGTTTAATTTATTGAAGTATGATAAATTGATAGAGGAATTTAAGACCTCAATGCTGGTATGGGACAACACCTTGCATAGTGTAATTCAACTGCTTAGTTTTTTTTCCTGGTTATGATTCGTGGTTACATATGTATATATATGCAATTGATGAATTGCATCTGCTGGACCCTTTGGGTTGTGTTGGGATTGGCCCGGTTACTCTTGAGTGATGCTGATCACAAGTTGGGGCTTTTCCGTGATACTTTGGGTGGTTTTGACCATGGGATTGGGCGTCATGGACGTCGACTGGAGGCAGTACGACTGTCAGGTTGGGCATGTCCTGGGTTACTAGGATAGAGATGCCATCATATTTGAGCGACATGGTCGCAGGGACACAAGGTGTCAAATGTGTTAGTGGCTTAGGTACTATTTTGGTGATTACCGCTCACCCAGAACATTGAGTAGTGTGCACACAGAGATACTCCGTGATGAGGTGGTTTTGAAAACTCATGTGGGTAGAGGCCCCTGTAGTTGTGGTTAGGTATTTTGGTTGGGGGTGCTTGCCGTAGAAAGCCATGGGGGAGGTGAGGAGCCTTTAGGGGATGGGCATGCCTTTAGGACGTCGGTACTTGAAACATATGGTGTCAAGAGGCACATGGTGCCGGGTTACTATTTTTGGGCGTGCCTTCAGGACGTTGGTACTTGAGACACGTGGTGTTAGGAGGCATATGGTGCTGGGTTACTATTCTTGGTCGTGCCTTCGTGACATCGGTACATGAGACATGAGGTGTCAGGTGGCACGTGGTGCCGAGTTACATAACAGAGATTCCAGTGTAGGCCGAAGCAGGTGATGCTCGATGGTGGCTGTTGAGCACCAGTGGAGTTTTTGTTTACTTGTTCATTGTATTTGTTATTGCTTTCCTTGTAAATGCATGAATTATTAGACACATATATTTGGTACGAACCGTTGGGTGGTATCCTACTGAGATTTGTCTGACACCCTGCAGGAGCCCTTTGGGATGCGTGCAGACTTTATGGATTTATGTGTAGGAAAGAGGCCAACTTCATGAGCTGGGTTGCATTAGTTATTTCATGGATATGGTATGGACCTTGAGGTCATTCCTAGCCGGGGTTTACTTTGTTCTATATTCTTTTGTGTATCATCATGCTTACTTGTTGAAGCTACTATTGGTTAGCCATTGGCTTCCTTTTATATTTAGTTTTGTATGACCTGCTCTAGATGCATGTTTTACTGTTCAGTGGAAGTTACATGTTATTAGCATGCTGTTGTACATATTTCAGCTGTTGATGTAATATTTACTGCTTCCTCTATTTTTCTATATTGATTGTGCTTCCACTCTGCAGGTCTGGTTAGAGTCTGTTGAGTCTTTCATTCCGCTGCATATTTATTTTTATACATGGACTTGTACCCCTATTATCATCCTCCAAGGGGGTATAGCCTCCCCACTATACCTAACAGACCCTCACTGCTAGTCGGAAGCCTTTGGAATTCGGGGAGGTGTGCCTAAAGTAGTAACACACGACCCATTTGGCATTGTTCAGGTGGCTGGCTGGGTCTGGGTCGTTACAAAGTGGTATCAGAGGAGTTCTTGATATGGATTTTCTAGCAGAGTTTTATTGGCTACTAATGAGTTTGAGGCTTCTCGCTTCATTCTGCTGGTTTTACTATTTGGGATATAATAGAATGGAGATAGTTTGTTATAGGGACTGGGTGTCTAGCCTGTGCTTGGGTGCCTGCAGCCCCAGGTACGAGGGATGGACCCAGTTGTCACGGGTGGGAACTGATGTATGTTTTGCTCAGATTACAGTTTATATGATTTCCACCTTAGTGGCTCACTTGATGTGTGATGTTCTTGATTGTGGTATATGACCCATAACCTGGTGCGGTAAGGGAGAATTGGAACTTGGCCCGGTATGGCGAGACTTGATATCTTGGCTTCTGATAGGCACATTTTTGGGTACTTCAATTTTATAATTGCATGTATGCTTTGTGAAGTGATAATTCCATGTGAATGAAATATCAAATTCCATGATTTATATGATTTAAAACGAGAGATGGTGAAATTCCTGATAGAATTTCTTGTTATGAAAATGTGTATTCCAAGCCTTATATTTTGTATAATTGCATGCTATATGATATTTGGGTCTGAATCTTATGAGTGCAGTCAAGTACTATGGCTGAGGCAGTATAACTGTCATGATTGGGCAACTTAGTCATCGGTTTGAGGCAACGTGAGTTGTTGGGATGGGCATGGCCTGAGGTACATTCATACTTGGCTCTGTTGAGGGTGGGTAAGGAGTCCTTGAGGACGAGATTCCATGGGGCATGGGTTGCGGTAAGGGGGAGTAAGGGTAGTTGTTATGAACTGCCTTTTACTACTTTCTTTATCTACATAGAATATATTGTTATATATATATGGTTTGTCTTACCATTAATGGTATTTAGTGGGTTACTCCTTCACAACTCGATGGAGAGTCAGGAAGGAGATGATACAGTGCCACAGGATCTGGGTCAGAATTCGATACAGGCTGAGCACGAGTCATAGGTATAGGCGCAGGGACAGGAACATGTTCAGGATCCAGTGTAGGCAGGACAGCTGCCGGGTTTGGCATCTTTCTGGTCGTGGCTCGACGAGCATCTCCGAGCAAGCCTGGTATGTGTGTTGCAGGGGATTGATAGAGTCACACAGGATACAGAGCCTTCTATGGAATATCTGACGTGGGAGTTCTAGTCGTAACACCCGCCACTTTTTTAGGGTGAGAGTGGTCCACAGGAGGTTGAGAACTGGATAGAGAGAATGCAGATGACATTGGAGTAGCTTGAGATTCCTCCAAGGCGGAGGTTCAAGATGGAAATATACATGCTGACAGGACCGGCGAAGCGTTGGTGGGATGTACAGGTTCAGGCTCGTAGGCACCAGGGACTGGCTATGAAGGACTTCGAAGACAGGTTCTTTTCGCACTTCTACTAGGAGACACTGAGGGCAGACAGAGCTCAGTAGTTCTTGAGCCTTCATCATTGAGATATGTCTGTCATGGACTACGCAGCTACTTCTACTGAGCTATCTCGCTTTGCACCTGGTATGTTATGCAACGATGCAGCTAGGGTGTGGCGCTTCGAGGATGGCTTACAACGTGCCATTCGGGTCCAGGTGAATATCTTCCGGCTAGGTTCCTTCTCCGAGGCGGTGAACAAGGCACTCATAGATGAGGGGAACGAGAGAGAGAAATCTCGCTTGGGCGGGACGACGACTTTAGGTGATGAATCGGACAGCAGGAAGCGAGGATGGGATGAGTTCCAATAGGGCAGTCAGGCTAGGGATTTAGCTAGACCACCTCGTGGTAGTTCTTCGGTGATTTGCTTTTAGTGTGGACAGCCAAGGAATGTTCGGGCTCAGTGCGATAGGCCCCCAAAGGAGTGTCGGGCATGTGGATAGGATGGGAATCTGGAGAGGTTTTGCAGGAAGCCTTCTCAGATAGTCGGCACGTAGGGACCAGGATAGACTGTAGTGTCGGGAGTTGGTTTAGGTTCGGTACTTGGAGAGGGTAGTCGAGTTTCAGCTACGCACGGAGGTCATGACAGAGTCGGTGGGACCCATCTGAGGTGTCAGTGGCTAGTGACTGAAGTAGCATCACAGGGAGGTCAGGAATCAGGCAGTCGTGTTTCAGTCAAGGTGCATGCTGTGGAGCTGCCAGAGGCTGAGCAGGTCAGTGAGGCGACGACAGTTAGACGTACACCGTGGTGTGGCCGTGATCTCCATGTTTCTTTTTTGGCATGACCTATAAAGGCATGCCTGTTTTGAGTGCACGTGGTGCACATGATCTATGTGGACTGTCTAGATTCTTGTTAGTGGGATTGGCACCATATCAGGTGTGTGATATTATATATATATATATATATATATGTATGTGGTGCGTAGAATCAGTGCATCAAGGATGCGGGTTACTTGAGGTGTTGTGGTTATCGGGACATCAAGGATGCGGGTTACTTGAGTTGCTAGGAACCAGGACCTCATGGAGGTGGACACCGATGCGGTATGGGATACGTTGGGTGTCGGGAACGACATGTGAGTGCCAATGAGGTTCAGGGGTGACAATGCATCACGAAAGGACTATGCATCCGGAAAACAGGTTAGTAAACCTTGGTTTCTTTGAGGTTTGTTGGTTGAGATCGAGTAGGCAATTCCTACGGTGGGGATCCCCTTGAGGAATTTAGTAATAACCATGGGACTGGGGTAGTCCAGGTTGTTTAACTGGGATGGACGGGTTCGGTGCCATCTCTGGGTTAAGTTCAGTAGCTCGGGGATGAGCTACGTTAAGGTGGCGAGTTAGTAAGAACCCATGTTTTTTATAACGGGTCAAAATCCCAACCATGTTTGAACTTTTCACTTTTTTCTGAGGAAACTGGACTAAATGGGCATTTTCTGGAAATTTCTAGACTACTCGTCGTGTACTTTAAGTACACGCCATTTATAGGTTAAGCAAGTGTCGGCCATGTGCTCGCCGAGTACATGCCGTGTGATGACCGTGTAGAAATTTCATACTACACGGCATGTAGTTTTAGACATACTATGTATCCCCGACTATGTGGTGGCCATACATGGCGTGTAGGCCATTGGCTGGGTAGAAACCAGGTACACACCATGTTCCCCTCGGACACACCATGTAGGCTAGCCATGTATGAGGGATATACATGGCGTTTTGGTAAGTTGGTGAAGAAGAGAAGCGAAACATGTTACACGCTGTGTACCCCTAGGTACACACCGTGTACTCATGTCGGCAGGTTCGAAAAGGAAGTCGGCAGAATAAAGCCGTCTTATGAACAGTTAAATGACATATACACGGCATATAGTCCTAAAGTACACGCCGTGTACTTTCTTTTTTTTGCTTAAAACTGGCAGTAGCCTCGTATTGAGGCAGAAACTCAATACTTCACCCGGCTTCATGAACCAAGCCAGTCGGGACATCAATCCCTCCTCGTATCGCTGTCAAAACTCCATTTCTAGCTCGGATTAGTGCGTTGGAACCACCTCGGTAAGTCCTCGATTCCTCTTTGTCCATTTTGTTTGATTTTCATTATAGAAAGAGTTATAGGGGTTTGAGAGGTTTGGATTCATTTATAGATCTATCGTGTTTTTGACCTAATTGGCGGCTGTTATCGGAGGAGTAGCATCGTACATGTCTCGGGTAGGCGGTGCAAACCTCATTTTGTGTTTTTGTGGTTGTTTGGGTGATGCAGACTTCGACGTGTTTTCAGGTATTTTGAGTGAGACCTATTTTATCTTCTATTTCATATTAAATTGCTTGTTGGTCCTATTGAATGCCTTTGGGTAGTCCATGTTACCATTTTGCGTGAGTAGGGCCGGGTAAGGGGTCGTTGCTCATCGGGGAATTTTGGTCGGGGGATTCCAAAATGGTTTAAATTGAGTTTATTGTTATAAACTGTTTATTTTAGTTTATTGAAGTTTGATAAATTGATAGAGGCATTTAAGACCTCAGTACTGATATGGGACAACACCTCTCATAGTGAAATTCAACTGTTTAGTTTGTTTTTCCTAGTTATGTTTCCTAGTTACATATGTATATATATGAAATTTCTGAATTGCATATGCTGGACCATTTGGGATGTGTTGGGCTTGGCCCGGTTACGCTTGAGTGATTATGATCATAGGTTGGGGCTTTTCCGGGGTTACTTTGGGTGGTTTTGACCACAAGATTGGGCATCCTGGATGTTGGAATGAGGTAGTACGTCTGTCAGGTTGGGCATGGATGAGGTCACTAGGATGGTGATGCCATCGGATTTGAGTGACATGGTCGCAGGGACAAGAGGTGTCAGATGTGTTGGTGGCTTAGGTACTATTTTAGTGATTAACGCTCACTCGGAACATTGAGTAGTGTGCACACATAGATACTCTGTGATGTGGTGGTTTTGACCACTCGTGTGGGAAGAGGCCCTTGTAGTTGCGATTATGTATTTTGGTTGGGGTTGCTTGCCGTAGAATGCCACGGGGGAGATGAGGAGGCTTCAGGGGATGGGCATGCCTTCGGGACGTCGGTACTTGAGATAAAAGGTGTAAGGAGGCACATGGTGCTCGGTTACTACTTTTAGGCGTGCCTTCGGGACGTTGGTACATGAGACACATGGTGTTATAAGGCACATGGTGCCATGTTAATATTCTTGGGAGTGCCTTCGGGATGTCGGTACATGAGACACGAGGGGTCATGTGGCACGTGGTGCCGGGTTACACGACCGAGATTCTAGCATTGGCCGAAGCAGGAGACGCACCATGGTGGCTGTTGAGAACCAATGGAGTTTCTGTTTACTTGTGCATTGTACTATTTACTACATTCCTTGTAAATGCATGATTGCTTAGACACATATATTTGGTACGCACCATTGGGTGGTATCCTAGTTAGATTTGTCTCCCACCCTGCACGGCCCTTCGGGACGTGTTCAGACTTTATGGATTTACGTGCAGGAAAGAGGCCAGCTTCGGGAGCTAGGCTGCTTTAGTTATTGCATGGAGATGTTATGGACCTTGAGTTTATGTCTATATGGGGTGTACTTTTTTCTTTTTTCTTTTATATATGGGCATTCTTACTTGTTGTAGCTACTGTTGGTTAGCCATTGACGCCCTTTTATATTTAGTTGTGTATGACCAGCTCTAGATGCATGTTTTACTGTTCAGTGGTAGTTGCATGTTACTAGCATGTTGTTGTGTTTATTTCCACTGTCGTTGTTATATTTACTACTTCCACTATTTATCTATATTGATTATGCTTCCGCTCTATGGGTCTGGTTCGAGTCTGTTGAGTCTTTCATTCCGCTGCATATTTATTTTTATACACAGACCAGAACCCTTATTATGATCCTCTGAGAGGGTATATCCTCCCCACAATACCTAACAGACCCTCACTGCTAGTCGGAAGGCTTTGGCGTTCTGGGAGGTGTGCCTAAGGTTGTAACACTCGAACCGTTTGGCACTGTTCGGGTGGCTGGCCAGGTCCGGGTCATTACAACATATGTTAATAACTCTAATAAAACACATACATGATTTTTAATATTTTGAGTACTATGTAGATTTTAATTATATATATATATATAACACCTATCAGATGTTGTATACCATATTTATGCCCAAACGAGGGTACATGTCTTAAGGGATGCATAATATAATAATATATTTTAAATATGAATATCATGGAACATGTAAAATGTATGCAGATCCAACTATACAGCGTGTACCATCCACACCTTACATCCAAATTACATGTTTGGGGAAATTTCATGTCAGCAGTACCTTATAAATCTTGGAGTATACAGTGTGTCTATTGGGCCAAATGCTGTGTTGACCCCATGTTACATAGTCAATGGTTGATTAGGCTACTTATATAATACACAACCTACCCTTGACCTAAAAAGGACAACATTCCAGGTGTAGTGGGCCACACAGCATGTAGACAGGCTGACCATGCGAAAATATGTCCTGGTCAACATGTGGTGTAAGAATTCATTACAATGTGCATCATTAATTCACACAGTTTGAATAAAATTCAAACTACTCCTAATTCATTAAACTCTACATCATGACATGTATCTCTAACTACAAGTAATGTACTACTACGTTACCTAAGAAAAACCGTTGGCACCTATGGATGATTTCCTTAATTTATTTTTAACCAAATGATCATTCTTTTCTTTTAGATATATGAGAAATGATAGAGGAAGAACATAACTTGTAATTAAAATTAAAAATAATGATTAAACAAAAATATAAATACTAAATTATTAAAGGGAAAATCATCAATGAATTAACCATATAATTATAAAAAAAATATGTCAACTCTGGTGCCACTAGTATGTTCTAGGAAAATCAGAACTGTGAGAGGGATATTTTGCAACATTAACTTTTTTCCATATTCAACGAACAATCCATGATTAATATGACGATTTATTTTATTATCCATAGAATTGAATCAACGATTCAGAAAAAGGTATAGAAACCCAAAAACAAGAGAGATGATAAATATATATTTTATATAATTAATTTAATTAAATGAATGAATAACCTCTAAGGTGATTCTTTCTTCGTTGATGCGATCAACCATAGATCTGCAGTGTTACCTCAATCGTTTATAGAGATCAAGGGTAGATATCCTATAGTAGTGATCCACACATGTTCCATGTATCTCCGGACATCATTGAAGTAGTCTTCGGGTGCTAGCATGAAATATCCTTATGCATGTGATGTTTGCATTTGATCACCTTGAGAACTGCTTTCAAATCATTCTCCTTTCTCTTGTGGAGGAGGATCTCTTTCATTCTTCAGAGTGTTATTATAGAGGTATTAGCTCCCGAGTCTTGATAGTTTTTATCTAATTCATTGTTCACAACCATCATCATAATGCTAGCACTTGTAAAATAATATACTAATATAACAAGGCATCTAATTCACTATGGTAATAATAAATAATTTTCACCATTACATTAATTATTTTATTAATCTTACTGGAACCCCTATGTCAAATAATAATAGAAACATTTTTATTTCCTAACACGTGATTATCTTATGAGTTATAGTTAAATATTATTTAATCAAATAATATTCAAAATTATTATTTCGCACTAGACCATTAACACGGTCCTCCAATCCTACCCCATACTTATTGAACCATAAATAGTGACTATTTATTTATTAAATAAATATCACTGCATTATTCTCCAATAAATATGTAAATATTATATTCACTAGATAGAAAATAAATAATTATTAATTTACCCACCTAAAATATATTCTCTTGAATAACTAGTGTTAAAATATATGGAATCATGTATCTATCAATAATTAATAAACCACATCTAGGATTCCTTATTATTCAACTTTTTTAAATAATTAATATTATATTATTTTACTGAGATACTGGATACACATTGTCTGTGACCATCTTGGCCTCTTTCTTAGTGGAATTAGGGGGAGTACCCAAAACTCCACGATTAGTGTATATAAAAATCCCATGGAACCTATCGATAATGATGTTAATATTGCAATGACATGTCACCTCATAAAAATTATTAATATGTAATATAATCCAATTTTCATGATATCTTCAATCAATTGGGTTCAGTTCATGTGCCATCATCCAGTGTGCTTGATTTCTCATTCTTTGAATTCCCTGTAATTGGGAATTCCAATAGAACACCATGGCCATTAATTTAATTAGGCTACATCATTTAAAATAATGCAAGTGGAATATCCGCTTCCATTATGGAACAGAAGGGAAAAATCGTTTTCTCTCATTATTCATTAAGACTGTATTACTCCTGACGAACCAAAAAATATCCTACCTCATTGTAACCATATATCGCTATGTTTTTCTGCAATATATATAAGTGTTCTTTTCATAATTCCCATTAATAATAATCATTATTTATAAGTACCAACACCCACATCCATAGATAGAAACATCCAATGACACTTATGAATGTGGATATGCTACCGATGGGTCTCATTCTCATAATATCTTCATATACTTTACCAAGGGTGTACACTATGAGAATGTGCCTCAATGTCATGTGAGTATCCACCCCTAATATCCTATATCATTTTATTCCTTTCAAATGATATCATATGGATATAGATCTTATATTCAATAATAGTTTCATGAAAACTTCCGGGATCTGATCATAGTAGGGGTCTACTATGTCGTTTATTGTGTTTTATATACTATTATAAATAATCATAAAAAATTTCATGTAAAAGAAAATTAAGGATTTGATATGATGTTTATTAATATCCATATAATGATTAAATGTTTATCATAAAGTACATGAGTGTTTTTCTAGGAAACCAACTCTTAAAATCAAAGTGGATCATTGTAATAACAAAAAAATGTGTTAAAATATGTCATATTTTTTTCATTCACCCAATATGAGAACAAAACTGATAGGCCTGATGTTAATCAATATGGAAACTTGTTTTCAATACCCTATAAAAACATTTCTAAGAATATCATGATCTTATAGATGATATTATTTAACTGGGGTTCCCAAAAATCAAACCTTGTTTTGATAACACTAATTGATTAGAATGGAAGAATAGACAATAAATAAACAATTTTGTTGACCATGCATATCAGATTGACCATATTATCACTATGATATTGCACTAATTGATAACCTATTTCATTTCCATTTTCATGATTACATATAGTGCTATGAGGACCCCAATTTGAGACAATTCCTTCATTATATAGCATTCACTCTCGTAAATCACCACGGGCTGCAACCTCCACAAGTCACAAAGCAATATCAACAGCTAGATAAATGCAGTGACAGGTGAAACAAACAGTGGTCTAGGACTACCAAAGACATGGTATGATCATGACCATGGAAGCAACCTGTTTGCTTCCCCAAGCATGTAAATTGGTGTGTCTGCATCACTCGAGAAAGGATACTAGTAAGCTAGTATACCCCGTCACTACAACCAACCGCTTTGAGAGCATATCCCCAAATCATCAAAAATACAACCATTACTCTCTAATAATGGAGGATAACGAATACAAATATGGATTCTTTTCGATCCAAATTCCTCCAAGGATGACACCGATCAACCGTTACCACTAAAAACATCCACCTGGTATCCTCTAGTCAGCTACTGAATGTACGACCTTTCATGGTGCCACCTCTGATGCTCATGCAAGGGTAACAAGGAAGAATAATCAGAGGAGGTAAGTGTTATATATCTATGACATGGAACATTTATTTATGTTGATGATTCCTATCTTCATTTTCTTGTCAGAACCAGTAAGTATGATCATATACCTACTGACTCTTAACAAGTCTATGGTCATATTCTTACTGAAGGTATGTGGGAGGAACATATCCATAATCCTATTCATGAATCACATTGGTATATTATGATTCCATAAGGATAGAAGTAAATATATATTCCCAATTAAATTGAAAACATATGGAAGTGTATAATAGAGACAAAACATTTCAATTCTTATATCCCTGTATAGACATTGCTATAATACGAATATATTAGAGAAAAACTTGAAGAACTCTACTAGCATATTATAGAACTATTAAGGTTATCAGGATATGAACATAGTACTATCTATATAGCTGGGGAAACTCAAACCTCTATTCATTGAGAAAAAGTGGTTATACAAGATAATGCACACATTCTTACTCATATCTAGGAGTATTATAATAATATTATAATAAAGGATGAGATGTTGGACGAGGAGCATACCATCAATCCAAAATGGAATCACAAAGTGAGAGCACCACATGACATTTGAGAGGGGAACATTCTAGTAGAAAAAATTTGGTAGAATATTTCAAAGGTCCAGTATCGAGATCATATCCTCATTCTGGTCGGGGTTCACTATGTAAGAGTGACACATGCCTCAAGAAACACTTATATTCCACTCAAATAAGTCTAGTGGAATAATCCAAAGGCCAAAGGTAATGAATATATCCAACTTCTGGAAATTGATGACTATGTGATAATGGAAGAATCCTAAACATAGGCTCATATTTGGTTTAGTGAATTTGCCTAGCATATTTTAGTAGATCACATAAGCGAGGCACATATTCCTACATCCACTAATGAACGACTGCACTAGTATAATTCTAAAGTAATGAAATAGGAGGATTATATCATATCTACCATTTTTGTGTTCTTTCGAAATATTCAAGTGTGGAATGATAATTTATACTAGGCTCAAATTCAATTTCCAATCAGGGCACACCAATTGAGTATGGAACAAGCCCTGGGTCCAAGATCATACTCCTACCAATAAATACCATTGTTATTTCCCAATGGATTAGGATTGGCCTCAAGCTCCCAAACTCTCTGAGACTCACCATATTAGAATGGAACATACCTCAGGATAGTCTCATATTCTTAGCAATAAAGAGGCGGATTACAGGTATATGCTTTCAACATTTCAGAGGTATATGAATATTCATATATCACCATATGGTCATATATAGGTTCTAGAAGTACATAAGGAAAACATCCATATACAATCAAAAAATCCTGGTCAACATATTCTTATCACGACGAAGAACATAGCCAATATTCCAAATATCCTCAATGATGTTATCCTAGATATTGATTAAGACACATTATCAACACGAAAATGGTCTATCAACTCATCTATCAAAGAGGAATAAGAATACATTAATCACTACAATAATCGTCATGTGGAAGTGTGGATATGGGTTATAGGGAATCTACTCCTGACATCTATAGTGGTTATCCTCCCAGGGGTGATATCACCCATGGACATGGAAATACAACCCTTTCTCGGATGCATAAACAAAGAGAGATGTTAAAAACACTAACACTTTCATATATAGAGTTACTCAAAACATCGAGGTCAACTTTATTTGGTTCAATATCAACATCTAGTAGTACTCTAATCCTATACGCACGTGACCATAAGAAATGTATTTTAGGGTTTGGCCGGATGGAGGCATGTGACTCTAATTATGAGGATGCCGACATTTTCATATGGAGATGTTTAGCTGAAATACCCCCCCATAATGTTCTATCCCATTTAAATATTAGAATATGAGATCCCAAATGAGCTGGAAAAGGATTTCATGTCTTATCAATGCCAGATTTACTTAATAATCATTTGAGACTGAAGGATCAATATATCCCATATCCTGGATTATAATGTCACCTTGATACATTCAATTTACAGTTTTTTCTGCTAGACCTGGCTTCTATCTCCATGTCCGGGGATACAAAACTAAAAAACCAAAATACAAATCTGTATTATGCTTTCTGCTATTACATTATCAAATTTTCCATGATAATATACAACAAATCATCATGTATCTATATTTAAGGATGGTGTTATTTTGGATCTATATACTTTTCTACACCACTATAATGACATAACCCCTCATATTCAGTGTCTAGTCATGTTATCTCTTCTCGTGGAATTAGGGGAATATGTAACACTCATGCTAGATGGTCACTACATTGGAATTCCCCTCATCAATGATTCTAAAAAATCATGAATGGATGGAGAGGATATCCAATAGGATATAAATGAGGGGCCCTTTAAGAAACATGAATTCATATTTGACATGAATACAGTTGTTCTGATCATTCATAATTATTCTTGTAATGAATGGTTCTCATCATTGGTGTTCGTCGGACTGAACTCTTGTATGAGCATATATCTGTGACATTAAATGTGCCACAATAGTTTCATCCATAGTATTTTTTCCAAGAGGAATATTGTCCCCTTGGGCCAAAAGAATATCTACAACCACCTCCACCCCTCAGACCATCAATTCCCAAGACGATTCAAGACCTATTTGGACTTATACAAGAAAAATACAGCTTAGTGGGATAGGGTAATTTATATATCAAACAAAATCTCCAGGTTCAACATCCCCTAAGAGTGTTCGGGAAGAATAAGTTGTTATTCTGGGTCACCCCCATCCAAATAGGTAAGGGAAATTTATATCTTCCTACTGGTCCTGATAATCATCAATTCCTCAACAAGAATCATTGGATCCACACAAATAGGACCAATCAATTCCAATAGAGGCCCTAAATAACCCCCACCCCATAGGGTTGGGGGAATTTTCATCATCATCACCACCATTTAGAAAATATGTCTTCTCAAAGATAGGATGAAAATGATGGATGTCCCACATATCCCTCCCACAATGAATCAAACCTCTACAAGTCAAGGCCTATATGGATACCACAAATGGAAACTCCCTCAATGTCACTGTTCATAGGCCTACACAGGATGAGAGTATGACAAGGATAATTAGAACCCACAAGGGTCACAAGACAAAATGTCCGAACTTGGCCAGGGGTTAAAATACAACCTTTATGAATGTCATACAAAATGATCCTCTGACATTGATTGTAATGGCTTGAACGCCATTTCCAAATATTCCTCTATAAAAGTCAACACAATCAATATGGATGAAATTGATCTTGATGAAATGCAGAGTGTCACAACATAGAGAATCTATCTTAGATGAGGGTGATTTGGATGCAATAAATGAGGCTGTGTGAACCTAGAACCAAAGAATTCTCCAAAATATAAATACTCTGAATATCAAGTTACAAAATCCATGATGGAACATTTCCAAAGGGAATGGTATGACTACATCCCAATCACTTCCTAAATGAATTTATATTCCAAACCTGGGGGGAATAGTTATCACAACTTGAGAGTGAAAGACAAAAACATATTCAATTCAATGAGGATATAATCATTGGAAATAATTCCATTGTGCATTGTATTAATGTAGAGATGAAAATTATCCGTCCTATATCCAATCCACTAGAAAGAGAGGTATCTAATAATTATATTGGTTTCAGATATACGTAGACAATCTCTATAAATGATGATTTAAAATGTGGCCCAAACCTACCTCCTTTTTTAAAACAACTTATCCCTCACTATAGTAACCATTGAGTCCATGTAAAAGTGAAGAATCAGTATGAGATAAAGGATAAACCACATTATCGGCCCCCACCTGCACCCTGTGGATTAGATATGGCTCCAATAACAGTTCCCAAAGAGTAACACGAAATAATTTAGTCCATGGATACTCTAATTTAATCTATATAATGGAAATTCACACTTGTAAAACCTGAGGGGAATTCTTATCCCAAATGGTTGGATGATACTCTACCTCCACCTAACAACGGTAATCCTAGCTTCTCTACCTCGGACAGTGCAGGTGACATTGAAAAACATCTCACACACTTTATATCCTGATATTGGATTATGATGAACCCACATGATCGATAGGAAGAAACAATGTCGAGGTGTTCTGTATGGAATCTGAAGGGGCCAACCATTATTTGGTATAGTAGCTTGCCAATAGGATCTCTTGTAGGATATAAGACCATCCATGTTAAATGCTTAATCATTTCATCTATACACTACATAAAAAAATATTTTCGACCTAAGGAACTGTAATAAGTACAAGAATGATATGGTGTTGGATTTTATATAAATATGGAATGATTTGACCCCTTCGATCACTATCCCTCTCTAATATCAGCAAAAACTAGAACTCCATGCCGGAAATCTCAGTGATGAGTTGCAGTCACATCTGATCCCTAAGAAGTAACTGGTTGGGTTTAATATCCTCGAAATATAATGTAATTAATAAATCGATTGTAATTTAAATAAAAGCTGAGAAAATATATTTTCTAAAAACAATATGATTTCATTTAATAAAAAATTAATTTTTTTTTATTTTTATTCATTTTAATATATTAATTATAATTATAATATTAATAGTAGTGATACTTAATTGTAAAATATTTATTATGAAAATTATTATTATAATATATTTTATAAATATTTGAAATAATATTATATTTTTTTATAAAAAATAAAAATTATAAATATATTTTTATAATAATATAAAAAACAAATTTAAAATATATGTTTAGAAACAAGCAATGTTTTATAAATATATGTATATTTTTTAAAATATATAATATGTTTTATAGTTATATATAATTATCATATATATATATATAACATGTAAAAAAGATTATATATATATTTATGTTTAATAAATATTTACAACCATCGCTTTTATTATCTTATAGTATATATGTTATTTATTTTATTATTATAGTTCAAAAGATTAAATGAATTTTTGTAAAATGAAAATATTTTTTTAATTATTGATAAAAAATATAGGATTTCCTTTAAAAGATATGTGATGATTAATCATTCAAAATATATAATAATATGTGATAATGAGTTAACAAAATTATTTAACGTGAATGAAAAAACAAGAAGAAGGTTTTTTAGTAATTTGATAATATATAATATTAAAATAATCATGACATAAAAAAGTGAAAGAAAATAATTATATACAAAACAATGGGTTTAACAACACTTTAAAAAAAACTCTATAAAATAATTAAAAAATATTTTAATTTTTTACAAAATAAATTGATAAAACAATTGATTAATGAAAAATTTATAGACAAAAAAGAGTCATTTTGTGTTTGTGTGTTCAGTGAAGTCCAAATTAGAATTCCCTATTTTATTACATAACACCTACATATAATAGGAATAATAATATAATGATATAATAAATGTGTAATGAAAAAAACAATGAACTAAAAAAATTATGTGGATGAATAGAACAACTTTTATGCTTTTTCCGCAAGCCGTTCAAATTTTATAAAAATCCTATTTGCATATATGAACCTCACTCTGCCAAGCCCTCTGTTGGTTTCCAGAAACTCAAAACCCCTATTTGGATCTATGTTTGGATAGGGTTTAATTATTTTGCTCAAAATATGTTTCGATACCCAGATATATGTATATATACATATATATATATATATCAAGTCAAATATATCTTTATAATATAAAATTTTCAAAATTATAGGCGTTTTTGAATTTGAATGCTTATATCTAAATCTTGTTATTTGGAAGGGTGTAGTTTTATAAAATTATTGGTGCTATATATATATATGATTGTATATATATATATGACTTATTATTTTTCAATATATATAAATGAGTTAAGGTTTTCATTCTAAGTCATATTTCGAAAATTTTAGTATGTGCAGCTTCATTTTAGTTTTCCAAATAGTAATTTTTTTGAAATGTGTTATTTATAGATATATGAGTTTATATACAAGCATATATACACATATACAACAACCGGTTTCTGTATATGTATATATATAATGGATTTCTATTTTCAAAACCTAACTACTAAAACCTACGGTTAAGAAATTTATTTATTAAATGATTTCTAACCACATACACATATATTAATGTGTGTATATATATATTTATATAATTAAAAACACATTTAGGTATAGTTACTCTTCCTTATGTATTTTAAAAATTTATAAATGGTATTTTCAACTATGCAATTAATTCTTAAAGATTTATGTCTGTTTAAATTCCTATATTCACCTTGTTTACCCAGTTGCAATGTGATAACTCTTATCATTTTATGTGATTCGAGTTATTATTTTATGTGTGAACTTGCATATGCATCCCCAGAAATTTTATTCCAGAATAGTTATGGCCACAATCAAGATCATATGTGACATTCCAAGCATTATGAGATCATTCCCTCACTTATTCATTATTTATACATTTATGGTTCACGAATAATAATAGGTAATTAAAGCATGGGATTCAAACTAATATGATATTAGATAATTCTGAGAAAATGTAGATAACATGAGGAATATTATTTTATTTTAAATAAATTAATATTATGCATGTAATTTAGAAATTTTTTGTGTAATAAATGAGAATCACATGTCCATGGGAAAATGTTTTCAATGGAGGGATCGAAGAAAATATGGGGTGTTATGGGGTGTGAAACCTATGTATTATTTATAACTAGTGGCCTTATGTGTGTATTTTGATATTTTCTACCAATTAATATTAATGAAAAGTAGAAAATTAATATTTTCAAAGGAGAATTCCCAAAAACAATTCAGTTATAACTAATTTCTGAAATACTGGTTTTCTAAATATATTCATGTGTGGTTGAAATCTATTTTAAAGTATGTATATTTATTTTGAGGAAATGTTTTCAAATAATTTATTTGTTGTTTTTTAAACCCCTTACTGTGCATAATTAATTCTCACCCTACATATTATAATCACTTTCTTTGGTTTACTAGTCATGCTTTGATGAATATCTATTATGAATGTTGTGCATTAAAGATTATTTTTTTAATAAATTATAAATTTTGTATAGATATTTTAGAATGTAATATTATTTTACAATTCTCTAAATCCAATGTAATGCCCCTACCCTAGTTACCTAGAGTCAGTGCCATATTACATAACAATGGAATGATGACAAGGAAATCATGTCTCGAATGACTGATCAGTTTAGTATCATTGGAAACAAGATTCATACATAAGTTCAACTTTACAACTTGAAAAGAAATACAACACTAATTTATTCTATTAGGAAAATCCAAGACTCCTAGAATATTCCTACAATTCACTCATAACTATCTTCTTCATATCCTGGGAAAATGAAACATAAGAAAGGGGTGAGCTCAAATGCTCAGTAAGGGTAATAAATACAGCAGAAGATAAAATAAATATTAAGTATGGTGAATAATTGAAACCACATGCCTTTACTAATAATAAACATGAATAATTTTATAGAAGGAATATGAACTGAGTAAATAATTCCATAATAAAACATAATCATGGGTATTCTACTAGTCAAATGACCACATGAACAATCAGTATTATTTTCATAATGAGGAAATGTATAATTACTGACATTCTGAAACATTTTTGTCAAGGCCTCGACAAAGATGTTTAAAAATGATTAAGGCCTCGGCCAAAACCACATATAAAATTGGGAAATGCCCTGGGAAAATTCCATGTCTAGTCATCTAATGAGACCTATCATTGCATCGAGGAGCTATAGCAGGCTCCACCGGTCACTTACTAAGTCCAATACATTCCTTATTTGAAAATGTTTAAGCATATCATAAACATTCGTATTAAAACTAGAATACAAAATTTCAATACCTTAACCATAAACCATGAATGGTACAAAAATAGCACATCCACAGTCAAACACATCTCAAAACCTTTAATACAATATGAATGTTTTGTATCATAATAAATCAACTTCAGGTAAACATAAGATCTATAAAATCTTGTTGACATAGATGAAATCAAAACCCTTTTTAGAGAAATACCTCTTTCTATTTTGAAATTATTTAAGAGACCCATAATTATAAAAAAACATTTATATTGAAAATATTCTTATAAGCTTGTAAGGGAAGCTTTTATGATGTTATAACGGCAGAAAATGACCACACCCATCGTAAAAGTTAAAAAAACATTCTTACCTTAAATTTTTCGAAAGGTAAAAAAGTACCTTGTTTTGAAAACAATGGAAAGATTACTTTCAAAACACATAAGTGTATAAATGACATTAACCCATTTTCTAGTAAATAGTAAAAAAAATTTGAAATACATATTTAAGAAACATGTATTTGGATGATAAAGAGGTTCCAGTAGATACTTACATAAAAACAACCTCGGATAATAAAGAGATTGTGAAATTAGCCCTTACTGTGTAGTTTTATTTGGTTGAGGGTAGGTTAACCTCCTGTATAATAGTGAAACTATTGTTACTAAATTATAAAAAAATCATATACATTAATATGATATCATATATGATCTTTTAACATTGTTCTGTTAATAATATCTTAGTATTATCGTCGTTTTGGGTGTTAACGAATTCATTTTCCTTTAAATTCTTTTTTATGTGAGTAATATTTGTTATGTATGGGATGTATAATATTCATATCCAGAATGTTATCAAGTCTTTAAAAATTATTTTTAATCATCAAATGAAAATTAGTGTTGAATGGATACGATGGGAATGAATCTATCACGTTCGTGGAGACGTTAGTCCGTACGTACGCACAAGCAACAATATCATTATTTTGATATTAAAATAATATATAATTGGATGGTATATCATATATACATAATCATTATCATGTTAAATTTATTATTTACATTAATTACACATCATTATCATACCAATCCAAAAAATATTATTTTGAATTACAATTACACCATGACGTGGAGACGGTAAGCTGTACGTACACACGTATGGTGACATGTCATTCAAAGGATGGATAGAATATTGAATATGGTTGTACCATATTTATAATAAAATCACAATATATATAAGATACTGGAGTTATTATTTTAGAGTGGAAATAACAAATAAAGAAGAATTGGTAGAAGAAAGGAACTTGAAAGAGGGTGGTGAAAGCATTACCTCTTCTTCGGGTGCTTCCTTTTGATTTGATCAGAAGGGCTCCATAGGGTGGATTTATGATCAAACTAAGGCCTCTAGAATGAAGAAAGGGATGTTGATAGGATATTTGGGTAGGGGTTGGCTGAAACAAAAGGATTTGAAGGTATGAATAATTGGTTATAAGTGGTGTCCTTTTATAAGGTGGAGGAAGGGCTCTTTATGAAAAACTCAAAGTATTATTTTATAATAAATTCATATTCGGTTTCCAATGGCACCAAACTATATTATTTAAAGTATAAGGTGGTTATTGGTCGAAAAAAACTCAACCAATAGTTCTTAGATAGGTTTGGGTCACTATATTAACCGTATCCTTTAGATTTAACTCTTAGTTAATTATTTTGACATTTACCATGTTTCTTAGTATTTTTATATTATTTGGTTAATAAACATACTATAAATTGCCGAGAAAACACCAAGTGGTTCATTAATGAAATTTATATAATCATATAAGTCCTTTGGCCAGACCATAGATTTTTAGAAATATTAAATCAATTAATAATATAATATTTGTTTTAAAAACTCCTTTCTGTCAATTTTGACACTATTTAATAATTGATTTTTTGATAAAGTCTTAATAAATTTATTAATTAGAAACAGTATAATTTAACCAATAAAAACATGTCATATTAACCAATAGAATTCATGTATAGAATCAAAACTTTCAAATTATATTTATTATAACATTTATAATACCAATTATTTGATTCATTCATTAATAAGGAAAATAATGCATCATCATTGTGTCATAAATAAATTTAATTATTCAATGTATAAAAATTATAAATAAAATAAAATTTTGTAGGAAATATTTTTATATTTCTAATGAATATTTATAGTCGAAATGATAACATATATAACCTTATGTAATTTTTTTTCTAAATGATATATGATTATTTCATTTTTGTATTTACTTTAACATAATTAATATAAAGTGTCATCATCACTTACAAGTTGCTCCATAAGGTCCCAAAATTGACCCAAGGATGCCAATGGTTGGAAATGTATCAACCAATAGGTTTTGGATACGTTTTAAGATAATTTAGTATTATTATAATATTATTTTTTTACCCTTATTTACCACATTTAGCCTTTAACCATGGTAAATAAAATATTTACCGAAGTAATTATTCAAAATGTATAAAAATAAAAGTTACCTATGAACAAAATTTTGACCTCATGATTCTAAATATGTAATAAATTTTTTCTAAATTCAAAACATTTAAGTGGTAGAAATTAATTTCAGATTAATTCCCGTTGTCAAAACAAAAAGCATGTTTTAAACAAATAATAAATATCAAAAGATTGACACTTTCTTATGTCCAGTATAAATTTGAAATTATGTCCAATGACCAACATTGGATTAAATGGTAAAAATATAATCTAATTATACTTTAAAATCACTCTAATTCATAATTTATCACTATTAATTATTTTGATTAAATTTTTTTTTAATTAAAATTTAGTAATTTCAACTATTCATCAAAATGTGAAAGTTATCAGAAAAGTACCAAAATTTCACCCAAAGATAATTTCGATATTATGAATCCAAAAATGAATTCCATTTTGAATGATAAAGTGTATAAAATTTCAAAAAGTGTGTATTACTATTCATAACAGCTAGTTGATTGGTTGTGGTGTTTTAGAACTTGAAGTTGCGTACAACACATGATACTATATTATTGAAAGAGAAGCATACCATGGAAGCTTGGGGTGTTACATTCTACCATATTTCAAATAATTTCATCCTCAAAATTTCTAGAATACTACCATGTGAAAGGACTCTGGTGGTTCTTCATCATAAGTTTCTCGGGTTCCCACGTTGCCTCTTCCATCTTATGGTTTCTCCAAAGAACATTTACTAGACGAGTCATCTGGTTTCTTAGCACTTGTTCTCTAGTATCAAGAATGTTGATGGGATCTTCGCAATAAGACAGATCGGGTTCCAGTTCTACTTCCTCATTGGTGAGTATATACATTAGGCCAGTCATGTATTTTCACAACAGTGATACGTGGAACATATCGTGAACTTTGGAGAGACTTAGCGGCATTGAAAAATGGTAAGCTACAGTCTCAATTTGTTCTAGAATTTCAAAAGGCCCTCTGTATCTGGGACTCAATATACCCTTATTACCAAAACATATAACACCCATCCATGGAGATAACTTCAAGAAAACATGATATCCTACCTGAAATTCCAAATCCTTCTTCCGGTTATCAGCATAGCTCTTCTACCTACTTTGAGCTGATTTGATGTGGGTTTGGATCACCTTCACCTTTTCCATTGTTTCCTCAACATGTTTTGGGTCTACAAGTTTTCTTTCACCAACATCATCCCAACAGGTTGGTGTGCGACATCTCTTTCCATATAACTCTTCATATGGTGCCATCCAAATACTTTAATGGAAGCTATTGTTATAAGAAAATTCCACCAGAGGAAAATATTGAACCCACATACCCAGAAAGTCAAGTTGGAAAGATCTCAACATGTATTCTAAGGTTTGAATAGTCGGTTCTAATTGTCCATCTGTTTGGGGGTGGAAGGAAGTGCTCAAACAATGTTCAGTATCCCGGTCTTTCTTAATACTTTTCTTGAATCTTGAAGTAAAACGGGGATCACAATAAAAAACAATCGATAGGGGTACTCCATGAAGTCTCACAACTTCATTAATATATAGTCCTGCTAAACGTTCAAGTGTTAAATCTTTCCTTATTGAAAGAAAATGTGTTGAATTGGTAAGACGATCAACAAGGACCCATATTGCATCATTCCTTCTAGGATTCTTTGGTAGTCCCATCAAAAATTCCATGATGATATTATACCATTTCCATTCAGGCATGGGAGGAGGTTGCATGACTCCTCCCGGCCATTGCCTACCACCTTTCACTTGTTGAAAAACTATACATCTGAACACAAAATCATAAATCCCCCTCTTCATGTTGTCCCGCCAAAAATGTTCCTTCAAATCTCTATTCATTTTGGTGCTCCCATGGTGTATAGATAAATTGGAACTATAAGCATCGTCCAACAATTCCCTTTTTAGACCAGGTATATCGGGAACACTATGTCTCTTTTCAAATTTCAAAATTCTATCTTCATACACAAAGTCACTCAATATGCTATCATTCATAGCTTTAATCTTATTTAGAAACTCTTTATCATCGGTCTAAGAAGTCTTTATCCTTTATAGAAATTATGGTTTTTCAACCATTTAAAAAAGTATCGATGTTTGACCTTCCATGGTTATTCCCAAATCCAACTTTACTAGATCCATGAAAATCGGATCCCTTTCAACTCTCATTTTGTTCAAAACTCCATGATCCTTTCTGCTCAAACCATCTGCCACCTTATTTTCCTTCCCTGGGTGGTAGTGTATCGTGCAATCATAATCCTTATGTAGTTCAAGAAATCGCGTTTTCCTTATGTTGAGTTCTATCTATGAGAAAATATACTTCAAACTCTTATAATCGGTATATATCTCACATTTTTTACCATAGAGATAATGCCTCCATATTTTCAAAGAAAATATTATAGCAGCTAACTCAAAATCATGAGTAGGATAGTTTTGCTCATTAATTATCAGCTGTCGTGATGCATATGCAATAACTCTATCATTCTGCATAAGGACACAACCAAGTCCTTTCTTTGAAGCATCACTATAAATAACAAACACATCATTCCATGATGGTAGAGTCATTATAGGAGCATTGACTAATCTTCTCTTTAGTTCTTCGAAACATTCTTCACACACTTTTGCTCAAATAAATTTAAAGCCTTTATGTGTGAGCTTTGTTAAAGGGTTATCGAATTGGGAAAACTTCTGGAAAAAATGCCGATAATAACCTACTAAACCAATAAAACTGTGTACCTCAATCATACTCGTCAGTGCTGGCCATTCTTTGATTTCCTTGGTCTTTAAATGATCTACAAAAATTCCATCCTTAGAGAAAATACGGCCAAGAAAAGAAATATCCTGAAGCCAGATTTCACACTTGCTAAACTTCACATATAATTCATGTCTTCTAAGAGTGTTCAGGATAATGCACAAGTGATTTTCATGATCTTCATAGATTTTGGAGTATACCAAGATATCGTCAATAAATACCACTAAAAAATCATCGAGATATTCATTGATAACAATGTTCATTAAATCCATGAAGATAGAGGGTGCATCAGTCAATCCAAAAGGAATTACTGTAAACTCGTAATGCCCGTACCTATTTTGAAATTTTTTCATCAGAATGTCTTCCTTATTCACACACAACTGATGTTATCCAGATCGAAGTTCAATCTTTGAAAAGTATTGAGCTTCATACAGTTGTTCAAATAAATCATCAATGCGAGGTAGGGGATACTTGTTCATTATTTTTATAGCATTGATCTCCCTGTAGTTGATACATAACCTCATAGATCCATCTTTCTTCTTAATAAAAAGGGCAGGGGCTTCCCATAGAGAAACACTAGGGTGAATAAATCCATTATTACGTAATTCCAATAGTTGTTTCTTTAGTTCCACTAATTCCAAAGGGGCCATTCTATAAGGGGTATTCAATATAGGCCTTGAACCAGAAATTAAGTCAATGGAAAAATCAATTTCTCATTCTGGAGGATTTTCAGGTAAATCCTCTAGAAAAACATTAATATATTCTTTCAAAATCGGTAAATACTCTATTTGAACATTCCTTTCCTCACCCATAGTTATTTCATTTTCTTCCTCCCCAATAATTGAATTTAGTTGAGCTACTGGGGGTGGATCTATATAAGAATTAGTTGGTGATGATTCTTCTCTAAAGATAAAGTGTTCCTTATCATCATCATCCAAAATAGTAACCTCATTCTTCTTACAATAATTATTCATATTGTTGTCCAAAATCCAATCCATACTATGGATTATATCAAATTCAATCATGGGTATGATAATGAGATCAGCTGATAAATAACATTTATATGCTCTAATGGGAACAGATTCACAAAACATTGTTGCGATGAAACTTCCCTTTTTGAGTTTCAACTGAAAACACCCTTGTTAAATCAAACTGGAAATATCTAACTCTCTTAGAAAACTGGGAAGATTTGAAACTATGTGACGATCCAGAATCAAATAAATCATTTGCTAAACTAGAGGATAACATTAAAATACCTTCCACCACGTCTTTCAGAGCTTTTACCTCAATAGTATTGATAGAATAAGATTTGCCTTGACCACTTGGCCTTTTTTGAGGTAAGTTCTATTGAATCTTAGGAAATTTATTTTCATAATGTCCCATTTATCTCAAATTGTAGCATTGAACATCGGTATCTTCTTTATTCCCCTTACAATCATCAGTTAGATGGCCTTTCTGTCCACATTTGTAGCATACTCCTTTTCCATTTAGATAGACAGTAAGGTTCTTCCTTCCACAATTATCACAAAGAGGAAATTCAACTCTTCCCTTCTTCCTTGCTTCCTTATTTCCTTTCCCAGAGTGTTCAGCAGATCTCTTCTTCTCTTTCTTTGATTTAATGTTATAAGACTTAGAGATTTCTTTTTATGTCTTGATAGCACATGAGACAATATCTTCGTATGATGAGAAAGATTGTGATACTAAAGATCGACGGAGAAATGTTTTTTACCCATCAAGGAAATGATCAATCTTACCTCTTGTGTATCATATATAATATGCAGCATGCCTTTCTAACCGTGTAATGTTAGCCTCATACTTGGCAACACTCTCATCCTCCATTTGCCTCAGACTAAGAAATTTTCTTTCCCTATCTGCTCGATGGTCACGAGGAATGTATTTCTCTACGAAAATCTCATTAAAATTCCCCCATTCCATATTTGATACTTCATAATCTTCCTTTGTGTTTTGAATCAATGACCTCCATTGATCAGCATCTCCAATGAGGCGATAAACTTCCCGGACAACTTTTTACCTTTTACTACTCCCCAAAGCCTAAAATATTTTCTCTAGGGAACTTATCCATTGCTTCACTCCCAATGGAATTGTATTACCATTGAATTTCAATGTTTTTTGCCTCATGAAGTGATCTAACTTTGATCATCCATGCTATGGATCAGGGTGCTCCATACAGGAAAGGTTATTATTCATAACCTGAGTGGGTTGTCCAAGTATGGTGATAAGCTGATCAACACCAGTTGTATCATCATCTCAGCATTAATTATCTTGAACAGGAGGGAAATACCTGCATGGAGTGGGTGCATTTATATGGTTTTTATTTCTTCCACTAGGCACAATTTCTAAAGAGTGGCATACACATGATTAGTTTCTGAATCGCAATACATAAATCCAAACTTGTAAAACACTTAACAAGAATTGAACATTTTATGGATATAATCCATAATCATAAAAATGATTTAATTGAGGATTTATATACTCATAAACCCTCCATAATGGTTTTTAAGGAAAATGATAATTATCCTAAGCATATCCCCCGGGAGTGTCGTAACCAAGAGTGTTGCAAGGCCTGTTGTCGTGCACCAGTTCTCGTTCGAGTCTAGCTCAAACTGGTGTTTTCTGGTTTTAACCATAGGTACATCTGTGCAAGAGCTGCCTCTACTTGCTCGTATCCAGATGGGGATGTATTGCTCGAAAAACTCTCAAAATTTCTACATTACCAAAATTCTAGGAAGTTCTTCTATACTAATCCTGAAATTATATCTTAGGGATTTGTGCTCTAATCAGAGTTTATCTAAATCTAGCTTCCATGGTTTGTACTAAAATTCCTCTAATACCAACTCTAACACCCTAACCCTAGTTACCCAGAGTCGGTGCATTATTACATAACATTGACATGATCAAAAGTAAATAATGTCTCTAATGACCGATCAATTTAGTATTATTGGAAACAAGATTCATACATAAGTTCAAATTTACATCTTGAAAATAAATACAACATGAATTTATTCTATTAAGAACATCCAAGCCGCCTAGATTATTTTTTTATGTCACTAATAACTAACATTTTCATATCCTATGAAAATTAAACATAAGAAAGGGTTGAGATAAAATGCTCAGTAAGGGTAAGAAATACAGGGGAAGATAACATAAATATTAAGCATGGTGATTAATTGAAACCACATGACTTTACCAATAATAAACATGAATACTTTTATGGATGGAATATGAACTGAGTAAATTATGCCATAATAAAACCTAATCATGTGTATTCTACTAGTCGAATGACCACATGAACCATCAATATTATTTTCAAAATGAGGAAATGTATAATTCTAGACATTCTGAAACATTTTTTCATGGCCTCGGCCAAGACGTCTAAAAATGATTAAGGCCTCAGCCAAAACCACATATCAAATTGGGAAAGGGCCTTGGCAAATTCAACATCTAGTTGTCTCATGAGACCTATCTATGCATCGGGGAGTTATAGAAGGCTCTACCAGTCACTTACTAAGTCCAATACATTCCTCATATGAAACGGTTTAAACATATCATAAGCATTCGAATTAAAAATAGAATATTAAATTTCAAAATCCTAACCATAAACCATCAATGGTATGAAAATGGCACATCCACATTCAATCATATCACAAAACTTTCAATAAGATATGTAAGTTTTGTATCATAATAAGTCAACTTCAAATAAACTTAATATCCATAAAAGGATTTTAACCCAGATGAAATAAAAACCCTTTTTAGAGAAATACCTCTTTATATTTTGAAATCACATAAGATAACCGTAATTATAAAGAAAAGATTTATTTTGAAAATATTCTTATATCCTTGTAAGGGAAGCTTTGTTGATGTTATAATGGCTGAAAAAACCGCACACGCCGTATAAGTCAAAAAAATTCTTACCTTAAATTTGTTGAAAATATCAAAAAGTGACTTATTTGGAAAATGACAAAAAGATTCCTTTAAAAACACATAAGGGTATAAATTACATTAACCACTTGTCTAGTAAATAGAGAAAATTTTTTGAAATACATTTTTAAGAAACATAAATGTGGATGATAAAGAGGAACCAGTAGATTCTTACGTAAAAAAAACCTCGGATAATAAAGAGATTGTGAAATTAACTCTTACCTTGTAGTTTTCCTTGATTGAGGGTATTTTAACCTATTTTATGATGGTTAAATAATTTTTTTTAATTTATAAAATAATCATATACATTAATATGATATCATAAATTATCTTTTAACATTGTTCTGTTAATAATATCTTAGTATTATCGTCGTTTCAGTGGTTAATAGATTCGTTTTCCTTTATATTATTTGTTATGTAAGTCATATTTTTTATGTATGGAATGTATCTTATTCATATCCAGAATGATATCAAGTCTTTAAACATTATTTTTAAACATAAAATGAAAATTATTCTTGAATGCATACGATGAGGAATGAATCTCATCGCGTTCATGGAGGCGGTAGTCCGTACGTACGCACGAGAGACAATATCATTCTTTTGATATTAAAATAATATATAATTGGAATGTATATCATATATACAGAATAATTATCATGTTATATTTATTATTTATATCAATTACACATCATTATCATAACCATCCAAATAATAATGTTTTGAATAACAATTACACCACGACATGGAGACGGTAAGTCGTACGTACACACGTTTGGTGACATGTCATTAAAAGGATGGATAGAATACTGAATATGGCTGTACCATATTTATAATAAAATCAAAATATATAGAAGATACTGGAGTTATTATTTTAGAATGGAAATAACAAAGAAATAAGAAGTGGAAGAAGAAAAGAACTTGAAAGAGAGTGGTAAAAACATTATATGTTTTTCGGGTTCTTCATTTTGATTTGATCAAAAGGGCTCAGTAGGTTGGATTTATGATAAAACTATGTCCTCTAGGGTTAAGTGATGAAATTTTAGAGGATATTTGGGCCGGTTTCGTCCAAACCAAAAAGCATTGATGGTATGAATAATTGGTTAGAAGTGGTGTCCTTTTATAAGGGGGAGGAGGGGCTCTTTAGGAAAAACTGAAAGTATAATTTTATAATAAATTAATATTCAGTTTATAATGGCTCCAAACTAGATTATTTAAAGTCTAATATGGGTATGGGTTGAAAAACACTCAAAAAATAGGTTTTAGAGAGGTTTGGGTCACTATATTATCCTTATCTTTTAGAATTAACTATTAGTTATTTAGTTCGACATTTACCATGTCTCTTTGTACTTTTATATTATTTGGTTAATAAAATTACTGCAAACTGACAAGAGAACCCTATGTGGTTCATTTATGACATAAATATCATCATATAAGTCCTTCAGATAAACATTAGATTTTGAGGTATATTATATCATTTAATAATATAATATTTGTTTAAAAAACTCCTTTATGTCAATTTTGACTCTATTTAATAATTTATTTTTTAAAAGTCTTAATAACTTTATTAATTAGAAAAAAATACATTTAATTAATCCTAACATGTCATATTAACCAATAATATTAGTGTGTGGCATCAAAAATTTCAAATTATGTTTATTATAACATTTATAATACCAATTATTTGATTCATTCATTCATAAGGAAAATACTACATCATCATTGTTTCATAAATAAATTTGACTATTCAATATCTAAAAATTATATATAAAATACCATTATGTAGGAAATATTTTTAGCTTTCTAATTAATATTTATAGTCAAAAGGATAACATATATAACCCTATGTAAAAATTGTTTGTAAAATATATATATGCTTAGGTCATTTTTGTATTTACTTTAACATAATTAATATAAAGTTTCATTATCACTTAGAAGTGGCTCCATGGGGTCCCAAAATTGACCCAAATATGTCAACAGTTGAACATGTATCAATAAATAGGGTTAGGAAATGTTTTAGGGTAATTTAATATTATTATAATTTTATTTGTTTACCCTTATTTAGCAGATTTACACTTTAACCATGGTAAATATAATATTTACCGAAGTAATTATTCAAAATGCATAAAAATAAAAGATAACTATTTAAAACAATTGGACATCCAGATTCTAAATATGGAATCCATTTTTCTAAATTCAAAACACAGAAGTTGCAGAAATTAATTTAAAATTAATTCATGTTGTCAAAACAAAAAGCGTGTTTTTAACAAATAATTACTATCAAAAGATTGACACTTTCTTATTAGAGTTTAAATGTGAAATTATGTCCAATGACCTACATTGGATAAACTGGTAAAAATATAATCTAATTATACTTTAAAATCATTGAAAATCATAATTTATCACTATTAATTGTTTTGATTAAAAAAGTTGTTTTAATTAAAATTTTGTAATTTTCACTATTCATCAAAATATGAATGTTATCAAAAAAGTACCAAAATTTCACCCTAAGATAATTTCGATATTACAAATCCAAAAATGAAGTCCATTTTGAAAGATAAAATGTATAAAATTTCAAAAAGTGGGTATTACTATTCATAATGGCTATTTGATTTGTTGTGGTGTTTTAGAACTCGAAGATGCGTACAACACACGCTACTGTTTTATTCAAATAGAAGCTTACCAAGGAAGCTTGGGGTGTTACAACCTAACTCGGTAAATTATTTGGATATTTAATTCATATGATCTATCTTAATTTTGTTAAAAAAATATACATCATCTATATGGGCTGAGTCTAGTAGTTCAGGCTCAGAGCCCTATAGTTTGTATCAGAGAAACGATCTAGATAATTTTGTAAAATTAGAACAAATTAATTTTTTTATAAATTTCACTTTTCAAATATTCTTTTCCATGTGAGTACGAATGAATTATGGGACAGAACTTAATTTGGGGGGAAAGAATGTGACATCCTGGAAATTTTATGTAATTAATAATGGATTATAATTCAAATAAAATATATTATGAAATATATTTTTAAAAAAATATGTGATTTCATTTAATCAGTAAAGAAATTTTGTTTTTTTATTTCAGTTTATATATTAATGACAATAGTTATAATAGTAATGACAATTAAGAGAAAACCATTGGATTATAAAAAATATTATAATACTCTATTTTATAAATATATGTATTTATATTATTATTATTTAAAAAAAATACTGAAATATTAAATATATTTATTTATAATAATTTGAAAAAATAATTTAAAATATATGTTTAAAAAAGTTATATGTTTCATAAATATAAAAATATTTTTAAAATACAAAGTATATGTTTAAAAATATATACTATATATTTTATTATATATATATATAACTTGTAAAATTTTATTTAATATATATATATATTTATGTTTTATAAATATTTACAATCATCAATTTTAATATCTTATTATATATATGTTTTAATTTATTATTATATTTCAAGTGATGAATTGATTTGTTTTGAAATAAAATAATATTTTGACTTGTTGAAAATGATAAAAGGTTTTTTTAGAAGAGATAAAATGATTAATAAAAAAATAATATAAAAATATGTGACAATGATTTGAAAAATTAGATAACATGAAATAAATAAATAAAAAGATATATTTTTGGATTCATAATATATAATATAAAAAAATCTTGACATATAAATATTGAAATATTAGCATGAGATACAAAACATTGGCTGAAACATTACTTACAAAAAATAATTTATACCACGACTAGAAAAATATGATTATTTTTTACTAAAAATGTTAAAACCAAGGAATAATGAATAATTTAATGAAAAAAAGAATAATGTTGTGTTTGTGTGTGTTGTAAAGTCCAAATTAGAATTCCCTTGTTTATATTTTTTAACAGCAGCTGAGAATAGGTGTCATGGTATAATTATATAATACATGTGTAATGAAATTCCAAATTTAATTAAACTAAATCATGTGAATGAATAGAACAAAATTCATGCTTCCTCTGCAAGCCTCATAAAATTTTCTAAAAATCCACTTTGCATACCTAATCTTCACTCTGCCAAGCCCTCTCTAGGTTTCAAGAAACCCACAATACCTCTTCGGAACTAAATCAAGTAAGGGTTTAATTGTCTTTTTCAAATTAAGTTGTTATACATAGATATTAATATATATAAAAATGTATATATGAAGTCATATCTATATTTATAATGTAAAATTTTCATTATGATCAGGGATTTTGAATTTAAATGTTTATCTATAAATCTTATGGTTCACAAGGGAGTATTTTTATCAAATTATATTTGTTACATATATATGTGAATATATATTTATATATATCCACATATATAACTATTTATTTTGTGTGTGTCTGTGTATATATATATGTGGGTTATGGGTTTTTGATCCAAACTTTATTTATAAAAGTTACCTATCTGTGGGTTCATTTTAGTTTTCAAAAATTTTATTTATTTCAATGGTGTTATACATATATATATGAGTGTATATACATGAATATATTCACATATACATCAATTGGTTTCAGTATATGTATATCTATATATATATTTGTATATATATAATAGGTTCCTGTTTAAAAAACCCAATTCCTAAAACCTACGGTTAAAGGATTTATGTATTAAATGTTTTCAAACCACACACACACACACACATAAAAATATAAATATAAATATATGTGCAATAAATTCAAATATTTTTAACTATATTTTGTCTTATATATTTTTAGAAGTTATAAATGGTATTTTCTACCACCAAATTAATGTTTACAGATTTATGTAGGTTTAAATTCCAATATTAACCTTGTTTACACAATTGCATGTGATAAATCTTATCATTTTATGTGAGTCAAGATATTAATTTATGTGAAAACTTGCATCTTCCTCCCTTTAAAATTCATGCATGAATATGTATTTCCATCATCCATCTCATATGTGACATTCCAATCATTATAAGATCATGTTCGTACTTATCCCGTTTTTCATATATTTATGGTTCTCAAATAATAATAGGTACTTAAAATATGGGATTCCCCTAAAATTATTTTAGAAACATTTGAGAAAATATTGATGACATGAGTAATATTATTTTCTTTTGAAAAAAATAATATCATTAAAATACATTAGAAATGTTTATGGTAAAAAATTACAAAGATAGATCCATGAGTAAATGTTTTCAATTATTGGATGAAGTGAAATATGTGATCTTATAGGGAAATGAACCCATAAGTCGTAGTTATAACTAGTGGCCTTATGTTTGTATTTTTATATGGTTTTCCAAGTGTTATTATAGAACCAAAAAAAATTATTATTTTTGAAGGATAATTCGCAAAAAATTTAAATCATAACTATTTTATGAAAGAATTGTTTATTAAATATATTCAAGTGTTGTGAAAATATATATTAAATTATGTATAATTATTTTGAAGAAATATTTTAAAAAAATTTATTGTGTTTTTTGAAAACACATTACAAGGCATAATAGTTCATGCTCAGGTAATTATAGTGGGTTCCATGATTTTTCTAAAATGTAATAACATCTTGAGGAGGCTATTTATAAAACCTGGTCCAATTATCCACTCATTCCCACATCATAGGGTAACTTTCTAGGAAAAAAATAGCTATATTTTTCACTCTTAAGCGAGTAGCCATTCCCATCCAAACACATAGTTAGGCTCCAAACCAACCATCACCTTTTGTTGAGCGACGACAACACCAGAATCATCCTTAGATAGAAGAACCGATAAATCAGGTTAACCTAGGATTTGATGAATGGATGACAAAAGAATAATCTTCCAGGAATGAATAAGTCCTCAGTTATTTATTAGCATCCATGGAAATAACCAGATCAAGTTTCTATAGCCTTGAAAGCCGGATGACGTCAACCTCATGGGCCATATCGACTAAATCTGTTACCATAGAAGTATATTCTATAGAATCAAAGATTTATTTATCCCCAAATACATCCTTCAAGGCATATTCAATTCCAAAACTATGGTATTATACAACTATTTAGAGTAGGTGGCATGGATAATCGTTGTCTGGTGAGAACGGAAGGATGGTTTGCAGAAAGTTCTAGCTAGGAGTATGCAATAATTTGGCAACTACATGAATCATAAAATAGTTGATCGATCTCATGGATCTGTGAGAACAAAATTATAGAGAAAAAACAAAAGCACTACATTCTAAAGATGTAACATCAAATGTTCTTCCCAAAGGTTGTAGTTATCATCAAAACAAGAAAAAATTGATGAGGAAGAATACTATTCTACTATAACGAACGATTTGACCCTTGAAGATTTCATCCCTACAGCATCATGAACACAAGAAACACCACACAAAATGTATTCCTCATTTGATGAAGTGATCATATTTTGTTCTATAATTTTGATAAACATGAAATACACCTTCTCCAATTATTATTATTCCCCTCAATATGAATTTCCCCCACATTAACAATAAACCAGAGGCTACATGCGCCAAAACTATGGGTATATGGGATAACCCAAACATAGTCGGATGCAATATTTTGATTATATCCCCATTTATGACATATATATAGCCGAAACTCATGGTAAATCACACCAGTGGTTGAAAAATAAGTAATGAGGATCTCTATAATCATTCAGTTTTTTCCTACTTCCAATTATCTTTCATGACTACACAGTGAGGATTCAATGCAATCAACCTAGGGAATGGGAATGGTTGGTGTTACCTACACTACATGTTGCAGATGTCCCCTCGACATCTACACATGAACCATGCCCATCCACCTTAGATTCCTTATTTACTGAATTTCATGCCCAGGAGTAGCCACATACCGTTAAGTACCTTCCATTATCATAGAAGTGTGATGTTTTGAAACAACTGGTTATTTCCACAATCGAGATCTCAATACTCGATGCCCTCCTAAATTCAAAATAACTGTGGGAGGAACTTTTGGATCACCTCATGATCCCACAATAGTTTGAGATATAATTCACTATGGATTAGGTCAATCGAGTGGAGATCATGGACTCATAATGTCATATCCTCATCTTGTTTACTAACCATGGTCACAGTGTTGTCCTTTAATAATAGATCTGACCCCTATATATTTCAAAAGACTCAATAATGTCAATATGGAAAATTATCTAGTTGATAATTATTCTAGGAACCAAATAAACTCATTTCAAACCCGTTTATGTTTGGAATATGGAAAATGGGGCATATCTACCACAATGTTTACCAATCAAGGGAATATTAATCTTGAGAAAATACCTCACTAGAAGATCGAACTCGATGCCTAGTTTGAGGAACGAAGATCAGACTATGAGTTCATGGTTATTTAGAATGAAACCATATATAATTTCCTTATTAGGAGACCCTGACTCAATATCCACATTCGCTACATTCATCATTCCATTGTTTTCTGAAGTATCCAATTTATGGAAATGTTTGTGTACTACATGGTGACAATGCCTCCTTCAACACTAGTAGATCCACATATGCTGTAAATTATTTCTACAAGAAGGGGCCAAAAAACCAATGGATGATTATGATATGTAGGTTTTAGCTTCTAATGGCACGGGTACTTCCCCTATATATCTTTGAGTATGCTCGACATTGACTATGTGCTCCCCAAAAATCTGGTCAAGGTAATAAAAATTTTAGATATCAGAGCCCCTCCTGTCCTCAGTGACAATGTAAAATGAAATCAACTCGAATAACACTATGTGATGTCTCAGATAAAAAGGGATGGTAATGTATCTTCTAATTTCCTCCCTCACACTAATAGGGATAGAGAAGCACCTAAATTTCCATTATCATCTGAAAATTCATTCAAAGAATCATATTTGGAGTAAGATTATGATGATTTCAAGAATTCCCATCCATCATTTGAGGAATGTGTCTCCATTCCCATAGATGAGCTCTAACTTATAAATCTACGAGTTGATCAAGACTTGTGTCCTACTATGATTAGTCCTTCCATTCCCCTCAAAAATAAATATATGTACATTTCAATTCTAATGTGAAACTGATATGTGTTCCCTAAGAACTGTACATAAATGGACGAATTGATTCCATATGTAACTAAACAACACCCCAGACTACCTGATGTGCATTTTGGCTTCCAGAAGGAATTATTAAATATGAAACCCTCTTATGGAACCAATTTAGAGGTAAAATTTGGCAAGAAGATCAAAGAAAAGTTTTTCCCAAAAGTTTCATACACATGTTCGCTTCCCAATATCATCACCATCACAAAAAAGAACAGGTAGATTAGGGTCTACATTGATTTCTAATACCTTAATTAGTATTCCATAAAAGTAAATTTACCATTTATGATCACAAAACACTTCATCAATTTCAATATTGGCTTCCAAGACCTTTCCATCAAGGTTGGGTACTTGCCGTACAGTCAGATCAAGATGTCCCCTAAATATGAAGAATCCACTACCTTTACGGTACCCTAAGTTATTTTCTTCTATCAGGTTATTCCAATTTTATTAAATATGGTTGGAACCACATATAATATATCCATACATCACATCAATAATCAATTCATGGTATGGATATCGAGGTGTTGTTTCAACATCTTGGTTATTGAATAACAAGAAAAATTAGATCAATTCATGGATTTGAAGAGAATTTTTAATAAGCTCCGACAACACATTATATAGTTTAATCTGTTGAAATGTGATTAAGGGTAACATAAATGATATTTTTAATCTTTTTGGTATTCTACCATGACATTGAGGTTGATCAAGAGAATACTAGTTCTATTTTAGTAATTTCACCCCCCATAAATCTCAAATAACTAAGGGGACTTAATAAGAAATCACATACATTTGGCCATTAATATCCAACCATGTTGGAAAAGATCTCCCCTTCATAGAGCTAATGAAATGGTTAATCACCTATCAATAAGATGATGATTTTTTAAAAATCATTGAACATATCAATCAATACATGTTTCACCCACCGATTAATATGCCTTCAGTGGATGAGAGCAAACACATCTTATATATGGTTGTCATGGAATTATCACTAGGTGGCCTTTTCACAAAAATAAATGATGTACGAAGTGAGAATAATCTTTACTACCTGAGATGGATGATTCAAGGTACTAAGACTAGATATTATTTTGTCGAGAAAAACTACCTTCCACTCATCTTTGCATTGAAAAAGTTGAGGCATGACTTTCAACACAAAAAATTCCCCATGGTCTCTCATATCAATCCATTAATGTTTATACTTTGACTCTCAATGTTAAATGGGCACTTGGATTGATGGGTGGTCATTCTACAAAAATATGAGTTTCAATTCATATAAAAGAAGTTAGTGAAAGGACCACCCTTTGTTGATTTCCATACAGAACATCCATCCCCAGATAATGTACTAAAAGACACCAAGCTCATAAATGAAGAATTATTATATACCCATGATACTCCAAGGACATGGGAGATGTACTATTGTGGAACATCTTGGAGTCTTGTTTGTATAATAATGGAAAACACGAAGCATAATTGGGTTTCTCTGGGGATTGTAATTGTCTCTCCAGAAAAAGTAGTTCTTTCCTAATCTCTCTCATTATCTTAAAGATGCAAAAATAATGAGGCAGAATACTGATCCCTCATCATCAGATTGGAACTATTTTTATAGTTTTACATAGCCTACCTAAATATTATAGGGGAATAAAATTAGTGATAAAGAAGATAAATGGTTAATATCTTATCCAAATTGAATAACCTCCTCACTGGATATACCAAGGGACTGATGGAAGAGTTTTCTTTTTACCCCATGTTCTATCATGTTCCTCGTTCAATGAATAATGGTGGTGATTCACTAGCTAATGTGTCCACCATTCTAGCTAACCCTGATTAGGAGGAAGTAATCTTCTGCATCGTGCATTGAATTATAGTCTCATTGATCATCATATGTGATATGGAATAAATAAATCATTTTAGTACCACCCTTGGGTTTAATGATCTAATTAAAATTATTGGATGGATGGAACCCATAATTGGTTATTTTTAAAATGGGAGTCTACCAACATACCAAGCTAGAAGGGAAATTATTCATCTTCATGGAACAAATTTCACATTGTAGAATGGTACAAATAAATATAAATCCCATTGTAAATGAGGGTTTTATGGAATCCTTGACATATACATAGAAGAAAGAGAGATTCTCACAGTCATGGAATAATTACATGATAGCCCTTACAGTGGCCGTCAATCTATGACCAAGCGATCGCAAAAAATATGGTGGTCTGGATATTATTTGTATCCATTGATATTAGACTGTGTGAAATTTAAAAAGAAATTTCATGCATTATAGGTCCATTTTGAATTCATCCATCATCCCCCATAATTTCTAAATACATATAAATATTATAGTCCATTTTCTATTTATGGTAGGGATGTTATGGGGCCATATCCCCAGCCATAATTTTGTAATTCACGTACATTCTTACAACTGCCGACATATTTTCCAAATGGTCTTGGGAATTACCCCTCAAGGATGTAGTGATGAAGAATATCAGAAACTTTGTGAAGTCCCATCTCATCACTAGGTGTAGGGTTCCTCTAGTGATATTTATTGAAAACAACAACAAATTTGGATCTCTATAATTAAAGAGACTATATGAGGAGTACAATATCGATCCTAATCATTAAACTCACTCTCATGTTATGGAAAATGGATATATGTATATTCCTTTAATAAGACACTATCAAATATAATATTGAAGATGGTGAACAATGATAAGAATTATTGGACATGAAAACTCCAAATGCTTTATTGGTCTACAGTACCTACACACAAGAAACGCCATATTAATTCTTGTATGACACCAAGGTACTGTTACCCGTAGAAGTCCTTCTTCTCTCAATATCAATATCAATTTTTGGATATCTCTTAATTGATTAAAAATCAAAAAAGGGGAGAGACTTATTGAAACAAATAAATTTCAATAAATTGTGCGCACTGTACAACCTAGAGGTCCATCTGAATTGGATCTCACATGCATTTAATAAAATGGTTCAGCTTCATTAATTCCTCCAAGGAAAGCTATTTCTAGATCTTATAACCTCAAAATACCAAGAAATAATCCCCCAAAACTAGAACATATGTGGGTAGGTCTGTATGTCTTACATAAGGTTTATCATAATGGAGCCTACTAATTAGCCACCATTGATGGGGATTGGTTCACACCACCAACCAATTTGATATCTAAAAAAAACCTTGTGTTTAAATTTGTATATGGGAATCCACATCAGAGTAAGCAACATCATTATTGCAAAGTACATGACATTAAACTATGCAAATTTATCCTGACCACATGATGATAAGTTGTACAGATTTCATCCTAGCTTCAGGATGTCAAACTACATGGTTCTTTATGAACCACTTATGTATCGATTCATTTTATAACATGATATGTAGTGATTCCCAAAACTCTATTCATGGGCCCATCAATAATATTACTTTCCTTTCAACTTAGGTGATCCAATTTTCTTACTGCATGACATTAAACTACATGGAAAATGGCATTACCACATGATGTTAAACTGCATGGATCCATCATTTCCCTTTTCATTAAAGTTAGGTGATCTATTTCCCTAACACATAACATAAAATGTAATGATCCATAATATCCATCTTCATTCACATTAAGTCAGCAATGTCCTTACCACATGATTTTATACTATATGTGTTTCATAGAACAATGTATGGATTGATTCTAATGTTCAATAAGATAATTATGGATGCCTTGATATTATATTTTGGTCCAGCCAACTCATGATACAATATACCCCCATCATATACTCAAATACCTCTACTCAGTGAGAGGAACACTTATAGTTCATTGATTCACACATAGAGGATACTTCATGTGGGAACATGAGTCTGAGAAAGGGATTATCTACACAAATAAGGAATAAAACATTTTGATAATACTATATCGGTTTAAGATTCAAGATTGTAAATGGAATACCATGTGTCCCCATTGTATTATGATAAACATTCTATTTAATGTCATCTTCTTGACTTGATACTACACAATCATGTGGACCTTTACTAAAAGGACCACTATAGTTGGTGTTTGACTTCTACCACACCTTCTTATACTCTATCCCAATACATGTTGGGGATCCCATGTCCATACAGAAAGATGTTAAATTGCATTGTTCTTCATGAACTATGTGTTGATTTAATCTCATTTTCATCATGTACATATAGACATCATGAATTCTATCCCTTTTCCTATGGGTAATATCACCACTTTTCCACAACAATACATCTTAATATATATGGAATGATGTCAAACAACAACGTTCTAGAAGAACTATTTATATCTTGATTCCTATCATCATAGGATTTGTAGTGACACTTAGGTCTTTAATACTAGGCACATCTACAACAATTAATGGAAATAATACCAACCTCTACAAATGGGTTCGTACTATATATACCATTTACCATTCATGAACTATGTATGACTTGATTCCTATCCTCACAGGATACATAGTGACACCCACATTTTCAAAACTAAGCCCAATCACAACCAATAAATATAAAAAAGAAACCATATTTATGTACCATTCAGAATATCACATATAAATTCAGTAAGAAATATGACAATCTTGATACCCATCAGTATGGGATTTGTAGTTAGATCTATAATTCTATTCATGTTCCCAACTGAAATACCAACATTTCAGATCAAGGTATCCAAATCCTCATAGCACGAAATTAAACTATATGGCCATTCAAAACTATGTGTGGTTTTATTTTCATTATCATGAGATACAGAGTGATGTCAAGACATCCACCCTTCGGCCCAACCACAACATTTTTAACTGTTCACATCGGTTCCCACATCCTTAATTCATGATTTCAAACTGAAGATGAATATGTCCTTACTATGTGATGATAATCTGCACAGAAGTACATCTTGACCACATGAAATTAAAATAAAAGTAAAATCTATAGGTAAAATGACATTGAAAATGGACAAAAAATACCTCCATACTTCATTAAGATAATCAACAAGTAAAATTTCCCTAATATGTTAAAATAAACTATATAGGCCACCACCCATTATCTTACCATATTGAATGACCACAAGAGACTTACCTCGATCAACCAGAGTACTGTTTCTTCTACCATCATTTAGAAAAACCTCAATTCATGTGCCAAAATTTACATCTTGAGTACCTTAGGTTTCCTCAAGCCTCCCACAACCCTTGGAAAAGAAAAAATATCTCTCGGTGCATCGATTATATTAACAGAAAAGGGCTGGAGACCCACCAACCATAAACATCATTGTCCAATATAATGGGATAATTATTGAGAGCATAATGTCACCAAGGAAAATCTCATTAACATAGTTTGGTTTTACCTCTCCCTATATGATTATCCCATATCATTACTACTGATCTGAGAAACTCAGGTCGTGATTTATAAAATATTCATCTCCCTCTCATAGGGATGTTTGTGTTCTCTTGACCCTAAGTATAATAATTTTTCTTGAGTATTATTTATACCTTATTAGTTTCATATGAGTCAGGACATTAAATTACCCAAACTTTAGTAAAAAATATATGACCTTAAACTCTAGCCCTAAATAGTAAAAATTTAATGATTTTAAACTAATAAAGAAAGAGAAACAAAACATGTCAAGTTGAAATCCCACAAAGATTGACCTGAGAAAATATCAAGTATTCAGTCACTAAACTCTTCATCAGTAGAGTTTATGAAACAATTAGTGTGTAAATGAATAATTCATAAAGAACATAGTTTCCACATTTTACCTCTAATAAAATCTAGGTTATTTTAATTGGACCCCTTGGTCAGGGAAAAAGTTTGAGAAATCATTTGTCACATCTCCTCACAATTAGAATATGATCTCCAGGTGGTGAAATTTTTTTAGTATAACCTATCCCATCCTAAATATTGAACATTTCATAATCCTCTTTCATTCCATTGAGGTATGAGCTCACACAACTTCCTCGTAACAGACTAGTTATAGGGAATTCCTCTATTGAAAGGACTATTGGATCCTTGGAAGGCCCCCATTAAACCTAGGAGTTATTTTCTTGACCACATCAAATTGTATAGAATTTATCAATATGTACACATCAGTTTTCATTTTTCATAGTTAACACATATATTCATGGGCCAAGATTAACAATTCAAGTAATAAGATTATTCATGTGGGTTCTAAATCATTGAAGACGTGTCACCATGTTCGGTACCCTTTCTCAACGATGTAATGTGACACTCTATTCTTGTTCCGTTAATGGCACACACCTCATGATATTAAATGACAAGGAAAGGGATTAAGCATCATAATAAAGTGATGAAATAACGTAGTGTTCGATAACCCTTGTAGGATATCCTTCATTAGATTCATAGCATCATCATATAGAAGTTTGAGTCTTCATAGTATTTCGTGATCCTTATAAATAAGTTTATATCATATTTTCATGGCCATTATGTTGATGTATACGGGCATTGACCCACCAACATAGGTTATCCTCTCTCAAAGAATAGATCTTCAATCCATGCGAGTCCCAATGATATTAAGGTGGGCCTGAACATCATAGAGTGTTATGGGACATACCCAGAATGTCTGCTCCATCCTATAACCAAATACTAATGATTTAGTGTAGTGATTTATTTCATCCATATCCCAACTGTCAATGAGGGATAAATATCCCTAGTTTTTCTCCCACAACCCATATTACATTAATAAATATGCCTTGACCCATGGAAGAGAGTGGAGGTATTCATTTCATGGTCATGAGATTAATGCATAAGGGACTCAAACCACCAACTAAATGTATTTCATCCTTTAAAAAATGGAACTCCAATCCTTGGGAACCATAGAAACACCTCAATAGAACCAGGCACCTCAGTTTGTTTTAGGACCTTATTGGAAGGTCTTCACTATATTACATGGTCATTAACATCACGTCTGTGATCAAAACTCTAATCATTATCACACTACATGTCTATACTCAATGAACCAAAGTTACAATACACCAAAGTTCCATATTCAAATAACCTAAATTAGAACTCACCAAAATTCCAAGATCAAATGCCCAAAAATATAGAACAGATTGTTCCAATATCAATGATCCTCAAATACATAGATGAAAGAACCAATCTCAAAGATCCTAAAATATAGCACACAAAAGGTCCAAGCTAAAATTACCTAAATTTTACAACACAAATGGTTTGACCAGAAGGAAGTGAAACTAAAATCAATAGAAGGTCTAAGCTAAAAGAACACAATATAAATCATGTGGGTTATTAGACTATAAAATATTGTAAATCCCACTACATGATCGTAGCGTGATCGAGATAATCTATTTAAGCCTTTCACCATCAATAGAAGATAGATAACTCTCAATATGTAACATTTATCTTACCCATACAATCCTTCTACAAATCAGGTGACCACAAGATAATTGTAATATATCATTAGTATAGAGTCTCATTTTGTTGTGAATTCACGAGTACTTCTAAAAAATATATATAATGATTTAAATATTTATATCCAAAAATTTAGTTTTACTTATGGTTATGCAATGCATGGTTAGTGTTTTCAATCCTCAAAGTATCAAATCAATGAAATATCTTTCACATCATGAATGAAAGTGAACTGGATAGTAATATTGAAATTTAATAAAATTCATCCATTCACTATGTGAGAAAAAGAGGGATAAATACCCACATTATAGAGTGTCTCCAAAGTCCCAAAAACATAATTCATTACAGGGGTTGATGTAATATAAAAGAAGATATGCCACACTATAATTGTCTGTAAGAGTCCGACATGATGTGTTGATGGAACTCAGGAGTGCCACTCACCCTAATTCTTCATCTTCAAACCCTGGATGAAAAGTGTTGACCAAATCCATCCACTCTTCATCCTTTTTTTGGATGTTTCCATGGAATGTCATTATGTTTAAAAATAAAACCTAGGATGAGTTATGATTTCCTAGAATCTCTCTATCAATGTAGTCAAATATTCCATCTATGCTCTCAATTTGGATTTCAATTGAAGACGTTTCTCTAATACACCTAACATCTCCCTCATTTTCCTATAAAGTGGATCCTCATATAAAATATCATGCAACTCCCTTTATCTCGTGTCCAGATCTCATCAGGTTACGATGATTTGCTATATAATTACATATATAGGATGTCAGTCAAGACCAATTACCCCCAGTTCATGAAATATCTAATGAAGAAATTCCCCGTAGTAATAGAATACAACCAAGTGGTATTAGTGATCGAGGTGGTGATATTTTTTTTAGATTATCCTACATTATGAATGATCATCTACAATCGGCTATGTAGGCATAGTAGGAGGATAAATAAACACATGAACCTGTAAAACAAATATGTGAATAAGCCCCATATGGACTTATCTAAAATTGCATATGGTTTATGGCCTGTTTTTGAGGATTGAATTATTCAATAGTGACTGTTTCATGATTAGAATACTTATCACATGAATGAGGTCTCTTTTATGACATATCACTAAAATCTTCGATCAATTCCATCATTTCCAATAATAATGGGGTTGAAGAGGAAAAAGGCATGGTCACATAATGAACCAACTGGTTTAGTACACTATTTAGATAAGCTACTACCAATGCCCAAAAAAAATACTATGTTAGAAAAGTAGATTAATCATCAAGAGGGGGAAGCATGATATTAGCCTTAGTTTCATCACATGTTTGCATCTTCAAAAATTGGTGGATGACCCAAGGATATTTATCCCCATGAAAGGATACCAAAGGAAGATGGAAGACCCTTGGAATATAGAAAAATTTACTACAAAATCAATTAGGGGATGAATGGTCTTAGGTAAATATCCATTATACTCTAGTTATTAGAACCCCATCTTGGAGAGGGATAATAAACAATAATTTATCAGGGGAACCACTGATATTATTAATTATTGGTCTAGTCGGTGTGCAAAAAGATGTTAAATCAATGTTTTCATATTTTCTTAGTTCATATTTAAACATGGTATGGCTTAGTGACATAGTCGCAATGACATATATATTCAACAGTCTGGGTTTGGATGAAGAATTATGGATCGAGGTGGTGCTATAGTATTCATAACAATGAATGTTCACCCTTATCCATCCAAAAAAGTAACTATATAAGACTATTGATCTAGTTAGGGGTTTTACCTTATTGAATATGGGCCAAGAGATGGTAAAGGAATGAAAGGACTAGCTCTTCCAAATTGAGACGTCAACCTTCCAAAAGTCATGACGCAATCAAAAATTTACTAACATGGACCCCAGAGCACTCGACCCTGGCCATGAAAATCCATCCATTCCAAAAGAATCCTATAAATCATTCAATCCTAAGGTACAGAAAGATCGTTTAAGTCACTCGATATCCCCATGATTGACAATACCGAGGTTATGGGATAGCACAATAAAATGCAGTTCCATCATGGACTTTCAAAGAAATGTTCCAATGAGGACATATAATAATTGGCAAGTCTCTACTACATTAATGAATGGAATTGATTCAACAATAAAAATAAATTAGTGGATAAGTTGTAAAATACTTCATGGATTTCTCCATTACTATAATAAGAATCTCCCTCACCAATACTAGGGACTATATAATATCATTATAGACATCCACAGAAGGAAGGATTTCATCATAAATTTCTCCAAGTGGGGGAATACTTCCCATTTAGTAGATATCTTATAGGCTGACACCAACATCACCATGGAGAATATTGGATGTATATGTTTTAGGGCACCAAAAATTGATCATATCTCGAAGAAGATCGGGATGGTAGTAAAAAATTAATAGGGAAATCCCCAAAGAATCATAAAGATGATTTCTTTATAGCTCATCAGAATACTCTATGAAGAATTCCCTAACCCAAAAGGGCCATGCCCATTCATTAGAAAAATTATTGGTGGCATGAAGATCCCACATTGAACCCCATTTAATACTATGATTTCTTAGAGAGGGAGAACATATATTCAAATAGCTCTGAGTAATGGCTTCATGAGAAAAGTCACAACCATCTGGACCTTAGTGTAACATCCCCAAATGATAAAGGGTTAAATGACTAAATGATATGACTCATGTCAACAAGGTGAACATTCCTTTTCGGGAGCCTACCTGATTAGAACTCCACAGTTATGAAAGCTTGTCCTGGAGTAGTGATCAGGATGGGTGACCTCCTGGGAAGTTTCTTAGGGTGTGTGTGAGTGAGGACAGAAAACACTGGAAAGGACATGTGTTGGCCTGTGGGGACAGTAATTAGTCAGATGACATGTTCGGGCATGTGGGTGGACCCTGGGGTGGGCCCCACGTGTCTGCGTGGCAACTGGTGGTACCTGGTGGGCTAGTACCCGACGACCATGTTAAGGCGGGGTGGTTGTGCTTTCACGGGACCTGGTTTTCACATTTGGTATCAGAGGAGGAACCCAGCCTTAAGTGCGGTGCACTGCCTAGGTTGAGATGTAGGTCTCACAACGAGGGCATTTTTCTCTAAAGGGGGGGTGATTGAAACATCCCCAAATGATAAAGGGTTAAATGACTAAATGATATGACTCATGTCAACAAGGTGCAGCTTTCTTTTCGAGATCCTACCTGATTAGAACTCCACAATTAATCGTGCCTGGCCTGGAGTAGTGATCAGGATGGATGAACTCCTGGGAAGTTTCTCAGGGTGTGTGTGAGTTAGGACAAAACACATTTGAAATGACATGTGTTGGCCTGTGGGGACAGTCATTAGTCAGATGACCTGTTCGGGCATGTGGGTGGACCCTGGGGTGGTCCCCACGTATCTGCGTGGCAACTGGTGGTACCTGGTGGGCCAGGACCCGACGACCATGTTTAGGTGGGGTGGTTGTGATGTCATCGGGATGCGGTTGTTACACTTAAGGTGATTTTGAAATAGATAAGATATTTCCTGAGACCGACCAGTGATCATTCGACCATCTATAGAAATTGTTTTATGGAAATAGTTGATTGAAGCCGAAACCGAGCGAGTTGGTGTATTGGAGTCTGGAGGGGGGATGGGAGAACTATCAAGTAGACCAAACCCATATAGAGTAATTAATTAAGATAATGAATAGTCTCGAAACTCATATGATAGGAACGTCTTTAAACACATCTTATTATAATACACATGGTATTAAGGGTTGGTGTTGTGATTCCTAGCCATCATGGCCATTTAATTGGATATAGTTGGGGACATTTGATAAGAACCAGAATCCATCTGAACAAGATTAAATGAAATATGTTAGACAAATGAAATAAAATATTGTTAAAGTATATACATAAATAAGTAGCATAATGTACATCACAAGAATAAAAAAGGTATTCAAAAACCACATAAAAGGGTTCGAAAATACCCTGACCTCTAAAAGACTCACTAGTCACATAACCCTTGTAGGGAATTGCACAATCTTATAATACCATTGGAGAATCCTAATTATCTGCCCTGTACATGCTCATCCGAATTACATAATAATTTGATGATTGAATGATCGAGCGAGCAGATCCCGCAAGACCCTCAAGCAAATCACAATTATATTGGATTAAGTTAAAGAAATTATTGGTTTTTTGCTTCATGTTTTGAAGGGATAAGAATATGAGTAAAACTGGTCTTATAGGGAGTTCTCATGAAATTGGGTTTCATGATCGGGTCTCATGGACATGCCCCATGATCATGACTCGCAAAATGATTATGTGGCAGGGGTATTCACTATGGGAAAAGTGAGAGGGATCTAGTGTAACTGTATATGGTAGATAATTCTTCCCTATGTCCCTATATGTATAATGTGTTTAGGGGAATACCAAGCATCACCTAGCATACCATATGTCATCATAGACACCTATTCGGGACACTACCAAAGACTCAGCTGGAATTCACTTTCCCAAGAACTGATCCCATGCCCCTCTGTCATCGCTTCTATGGGGGGTGGATTTTGATGGCCAAAAATGATAATTGAGAGAATTTACAATGGAATAAATACAAAAATATGGGTACTTTATCCTCATGAATGGAAAATTATGAAAATTGTGGATGAGACCATTAGATCATGTGAGCCTTCAAAGGTCATACGATCATGTGAACATTATATGGTCTTGTGACGGCTCCACACACAATTCGTAACCTGAATTTTATCCCATGGATCCCCATTAGAAAAGCCCTACTACTCTTAATAAGGTGATCCAGAAAACTATTGGTCACACCAATGTAGCTGGATTACAAACCATGGGCCACATATTTTTTCATTGATGAAAACCTGACAAAACCATCGAAACACTCATATGAAAATAATAGGTAAATGTCCAAAATACACAGGCCTTTCTCAAAGGAAATGAGCATGTGTCACATCACAAATGGTAAGGGTATTTGTCCTTGAAAACATCCAAAAAACTCACAAGACCCCTATTACATTGTAAAATAATACAAAATAATGTAATGTGGAGGAGGCAGAAGCTACTCATAGTCATAAAAAAATTTCTACACACTCTTGCCAGCCTACAAGACACCATGAGACTCCAGCAACATATACACCTCATCTATTTAAATCCCTCTATCTTTTCATCACCATTATGAAAAGTTCCCTAGCTATGTTCCTGAATCCATGTGCTTCCAATGTGGCTCCATATGGTCAAATAGATGGATTTTTTCATGAAATGCTTATGCACGCCCATATGACCTATACAGTTCATGTGAGGCATAATCATGAGGTAGTGTATTTGTCTTTGACATTACATAAGAATTTATATTTACCCTTGACCATTGTAAAATAAAACAAATGAAATTAAATAGGTGGGATGTGTAAGCCTCTTGTGGTCATAAAACACTAGCAATGAACTAAGAAAGTCAACTACAAGGTCCCATGAGTATCCCATAAAAGCTGACATGATTACATAGAGACCCCAAGGAAAATCAAACCTTGCTTCATGATGTGTCCATGTCAAGGCATCAGGCATCTCAAGAAGGAATTTCGACATGAAACATTTGTCTCACAAAGTCCCTTAGATATGTTAGTATGGAAATATTGATTTCCATTGGAATAACAACATGATCAAACAAAGTCCCCATTATTTAGAAATAATCCAATAATGGAGGCACTGATGAAAGGGACTCATAGTAGCTGAAAATATAGTCATACCCCCAGATAGATCAATGGAAAATGATTACAAAGACACATGGTGACATATCCCTCTTCTGACTCTATCCTAGATCTTTTCAACATAAGTTGTGAAAACCGGTGAAAAAACGAGTTGAGACATATAAATTCCCCACAGCAGTAATAAAAATGCACAATGTCTAGATGATTGGACTCCCTACCTATCACTTCCAATATAATATACACTTAGAATATCACAATTCTAAAGTATATTGTCATGAAATATATAGGTGAAAATATGGAGTGATCCTGAACTATTCATAAAGACCTTCATGCGATCATTCATAGATAACCCAATGGTCTTATAGAAAGATGTGAGATGGACATACCACACATCTATTAGATCACGCGAAACTCAAAATAAATTGATAATGAATAAATATTGGGAATTTAGAAGATAATGGCTAAAATGAATACTAAAGTCCAAATACTTAAACAAAAACATGTTATTTGACCCTCATGCACTTTACGTGAGTCATCCAAGGCATGTGAAAACATTAGGGCACATCACCCAGATCACACTAAGATCTTTTTCCATGCAATTTGGGTAACATGAATCACTTTGGATATACCAGAGAAAGTCACACAGTTCCCCCTAGGACATACCACCAAAGACATGTGAAATCCTCAGGGCATGTCGTCCAATCCTCCCGATGTAAATCAAATCCATTTCTTAAATTGTATAAGAGAATGAGTTCATGTCAGCTTAATCTCATGGATCAATATATGCAGTATATCTATTCTCTTGTGACACCCTCTAGAACATTCATCCAAGACTTGCAGCACCCTCTAGACGTTTTGGTCATGTCTCATGTTTCCCTCTAGGGATGTTTTCCATGACATACGAACTTCTCTAAGACATGTCATATTAACTCTCATGAATCCCTCTTTATGTTTCAAGAAAACTCTTTTGAATGACACATGGAAAAGCTAGATGGATCATGAGACACTCTCTATACAATCCATCCCAGTCGTGCATTGGATTATATGATAGAACAACTGGATTTTTTGATCTCCTCTAGATAAGTCACCTTTGACCAAGGGATAAACGTCAAATATGACACCAGGTTACGTGAAGTCCTTTAGAAACACCAACTAGTTCATTTAATTGTCTCATGTTATTCCAAACAAATATTCTTCTATATATCATGAAAAGTGGAGAATTATCACATATATGGTTTAAAAGAAAGCTAGATTAATAAAGAAACCTCATAGTGCCATCCTTGATCATCTATATAACATGATATATCCCAAAAGACAAGGGAATACTTAGAGTGTAATCCACATCCCATCAAACTAAGACTTTGAGTCCTACCATAATCCGTATATGTATGCCACCTCATCATGGTTTGAGTTCTATATTGATCATATTGGGTAATCCTGCATATATGTTCCTTATCTACAAGCAATGGAATTGATCACTTGTCATACATTGTGTATCATAGTGATCAAGGGTCACGTGGACTTAGGGAGACTCATTGGTCATATCATATGCACCATAAACCTCCACAATATCCAAGGAATCATCGGAGTGTATTCCCTAACCAAAGAATCAATTATGACTTGTATTACTACCATATTTAGGATACATAGGAAATCTCTTCAAGGTACGATCTACATAGGAAAATCTTAATATGTAACTCCCTCACTCTCCAAGAGATGATATAAATAATTTATCATACCTTATTACTCCCACTCATCATAGAACAAATTATTTTAGGGAGTTGCAATAATCATATCATTCATATCACGAGTCTCCACCAACAAGGGTAATATATGTATGTAAATACCTAATGGGTGAACTAACACATTATCCTCAACACATGAAAATCTACCTTGGGGGTAGTCTCAAAGGAGTATCTGAACAATGAGAACTCAGATTCATGAAAAAGACCTGATACATAGAGTACCTTCCAAATGATTCAGGTTACATAAAAATCTATATTGATGTATGCCTTATCTAAATGTTATTTCAACCATTGGGACCCAATCACTGTCATGGGATGATCAATATACATCACTAATCAATGGAAAAATAAATTATCCAATCTATGAGAACTCTAATTCCTTCCATTACTAGAATCTGTAGGTAATATCCCAATGGCCTATGACTTTAATAAGTCCTCTTAGGACAGTCCCAGTACCGATGTCCCAGATCATGAGAAATGAAAATGTTCATTTTCCATCCCTTGTTTCACACACTAAGAATATATCTTTTGGGATTAGGGAATTACAATTATCATGTATTTTACATCATAAGAATCTAGAATGACAAAGGAAACGTTATTCTGTTATCCCAAAACAATTTAATTATGAAAACTATAAATCCCACAATAATTAGGATACAAAAGATGTCCCCTTAAGTCTCAATCATGAACACCCAGTTTCCCAAACCAATCTTATATGTCTTTTGAATATGAAGCTAAATGGAAAGGGACCAACAGACTATGTGTAATTTTATTCATAAAATAACTTAGATATGTAATATGCCTCATAGTGTATCAATACCCTCTTTGGCATATTCACTACCTCCTTAGATGGTAGAACATTCTGAAACTCTTTCTTATATGACTTCTTTACATATGTAACCGCCCATTACTGGATGAAAATAGGGAACCTCATATACATATATATAGATTCACTAAAGAGACCCCAGACTTATTTTTATGAATGTGTATTAACCCAAAATCATTCTGTTAGAGTAACAGGTCCAGTATTGGGATTAGGAAAAAATTCACAAACATATATTAAATCGATAATAGTTATTTGGAGTATGAAACAATTCCCCCAATAGGGTGTGATGATCTTGACCCCTCATCCTCTAAAATAGTGTTAGTACTCAATATTCATTAGTCCTAAAAACCTAGGTGATATACTACCTTTGTGAAGTAGTTCTATACCAAGTTGCAGATGAGGGAACAACTGGGTATTTTCAAAAAGAGTGAAAATTATATCTTGATGTTCATAATTGTGCACAACAAAAATAGACCACAATAAAATCATTTGGTTGATCCCACACATACCTTGAAACATTAACAAAACAATATGCCGAAAACTTATAATCTATGGAAATGTTATATTTTCATTGCTTATTTTATTTGATTTATTTTTCATTCATGTAATATAAATTGCCAAGATTTATACCACGATTCAATATTAGGGTCAATAATATACTGGGTATGGTATTTAATGTTTATTATATTGTTATCATACTCTTATTATCGTGTTATTATTTAGAAATAATTGACATATACATTTGTTTCCAATATTTAGAAGATGATATATCCCTTTAATATGTTCCCTTTCCCTATGTTATGATGAAAGGTTTTATGTATGATATGTTTTAGAAGAATTCAAGTTATAGAAATCATAGAGGAGGGTGGTGTAGATTAATTATGGACATGTTATTTACGTATCTAGATTTCCAAAGACAACAAACACATATGGTTCTCTCTTGGATCATAATGTAATTCATTGAATATTCATCGAATAAGATGTTGTATTTATGTAATAAATTTATTGGTATCCATAAATACTTGATAAGATAGACAAAGATTTAAATTCTAATTAGATAGAGGAATGCTTGGGAGAACACTAAATGGACATTCACAAAGATAGTGTACTATTTTAAAGGGAATATGTTGATAAAAATACTAGTTTTAATTTATGTATTACTAATTATATTCATGGTTACATAATAAAAATAATGATCAAAATAACTATATCATAAATTTATAATTGATGTGTTCTATATTGATCAAACAACACATTTCCTCGTGTCTATATCAATTGAATTTTTATAATGAGACACATGTTTCTAAAAGAATGTAAAATATTATTAGTTTCAAAAGTAATATAATTGAATGGTTTTCTAAAGTCAATGTCATTAAAATATTGTTTTTGCATTGCAAGTAAATTGAACTATTATTACCATGGCTTGTGAGGGGATGATTTATATTGAATGGATAGTTGTATTAATTCCATCAAAAGGACTTGTAAAACTATTGAGATGAAAATTGTAAAAAAAATGAACAAAAACGAATTAATTTATGAGTATGTAGATGATAATAGAAAGTACCAATATATTCATATGAACATGGTGGTCCATCACAATGACTCTATTATATAAATGATTAATGATGATTGGATGAGTGTCTTCCTATTAAGTTCCATGTCATTGATTTTTTTAGAAGTAGTATTTGGGGTAGGAGTATTAAGATAATCAAACAATGATCTCTTATAAGGCCATCAGATATATTTTCCCAAGAAAAGTCATTAACCAGAAGTTTCTATATGATTTATGATAGGAAACATGTGAATATCATCAAGAAATTAAGTCAATATATAATGTTTTCACAAAATGTTTATCATTTATTTCCTCTAATCCAATGTTTTCTATGTTAAATATATTTTTATGAAATCATACATAAAATTCATATAAAATCCATCAGATAAAAATTTTAGAGTAGAGGATTTAGGATTTTGTTCTGAGTGGAGAGGAATGATTGATATTTTATTGAAGATGAATTATTTGAAATATGTAATTTTACCATGTCTAATATGCACTTTAGGATCAATATTACAAATTTATATGATAGATTTATATTAATTTATTGTTTATAAGGATTATAGAATTTATATGATTGTACATCAGATGAAGGAAAACTAACAAACATATGAGAACCCATATGATGGAAAAAGAGACCAAAAAAAATATGATTAATAAAAATTCATAAGGACTATCATGTAGATTCATTATAAAAATAGTGTATCATGCATATTTTATTAAGCATATCATCTGTCATAAGAAGGAACCAGTGAAATTATTCTATGATGTTCCTATGATGTTTTAAAGGGGATCTAAATGATTTCTCACTAAAAATTGATGTTTTTTGAATATGTATAAAAAATATTGTTCAATGAACATTCTGATGTTTTCCTAAATTAATTAATTGATTAAATATTGAGCTAAACATTAAACATTTTGATAATCATGATGCAATATTGTGACTATAGTGATATTTGAGGGATACTAAAGAAGTTTAACATCACTGAGATCTATGGAGGCTACCTATGGTGATTGGTAGACTCCTATATTTTTGGGAATATTGAAGGAATTTAAATGAAGAAATAAATGATAATGAGATTCCTATTATGATGTGGAATGTTCAAATTTTCGTTTCCACCTTCCCATATGATTATGGGTAAACAATTCTTAAATAAAAAGAGTGATGTAAAATGATATATTGATTTTTAATGATTAACATTTCTTATAGAATTTTTTGTGACAGGGATGTTGTGGATGGGTGTAATGATAGTGACTATTCACTTCTTGAGGAAGATATTACCAAACAACTCGAGAATATTTATATTTTTTATCAAATCATTGAAATAAATTGTACCATATAGAGAAGGGGGAATGAGATAGGAAGAAATCCTTGGATAGAATAATGATGAATTAATATAAGAATGGAAGATGGTATATAGTGATACTAGGTAGAGATATCCTATCAAGTTGAATAAAAAAATAATTACTGAATGTATCAGATTTGATTAGATGGAGTGTGTAGACAGTATGGAAATATACTATATAGAGAAGATGGTATCATATGGAATGTCACCATATGAATTTGCATCATATGGGTAAGATCAGCTTGATGGATCACACAAGAATGTTATAGATTATGGGATAACTAAATAAAGAGCATATTTAATATTTTCGGTAAAAAAAAAGATTGAGTTTCATTCCAATAGTTGAGAAAATAATGTTAGATAATTAGGTAAAAATTATTACACAACACTGTCCCATTCTATATAATACTCAAATAGTGGAAGAGTTTCTTGTCTTTACATAGTATCTGATATTCTGAGAAACCAACTATACAAGCAGTAAAAAGAACCATTGGTGGGATATATATTAAATGAGTCATTCACCAGTATAGAGATTATGGATGCCTTTCATCACCATATTAATGTGTAAAGAACCAAACATGGGATATGGATTTATTTTTATCCAAACCAAAGTAATGGGGAATCTCATTATACTAGGTAATCCATGTACTAGATCACATTTTAGGGTAATGACTTGCGGTCAATTTTGAATTGTGTAACATTAATTATTATCATGTTCTATATTTTACCTTCTTTTATACAAATTCATATGAAAATGAAAAAAGAATATGAGAATCTATATCCGAGTATGTCTATATAGTAAAGGGATAAAACATTATAATCGGATAAAAAATTCCCAACAGAGAATTGGTGAATATTAATGTTTATTATATCCTTAACTGGTCCTCTCAATTACTATATATTCCACCGCCATGTTTAAATGGAATGGGTTAACTTCTTATGGATGGATAAATGTGTGAAGAATTTTAAATAACTGATGAGAATGTTAGTAAGGGAAACAATGAAAACATAGTCCTTGAGTGGAAAACGGTTTGTAATATATTGTGATGCATCAAAGAGGGTACTATGATTATTCCTAATTCATAATGATATCATGATATATTATGTCTTTATTTAAATAAAAATACATGAACATAATTGCATGACTCAATATTTGGAGCTAGAAACATTACTTTTCACATTGTCTATTTGGAATGATTATCTATATGAAGAATATTTTGATATTTAAATTGATCATAAAATCATGACGTAAATATTTTCAAAAAAAATGTTTAATATGTTCTAGAAAATGTGCATATATTCAATCAAAGATTATGACTAATTAATATATTCTCATCCGGTGAAGGAGAGTATAGTGGTTGCTTCTTTCAGTTGGATGAAAAACATGCTAGTTTTTCCATGATGAACATAAAAACAAAAGTTCTAAAAATTAATTTATAGATGGTAGATATTTAAATATTTAAAAAATGCGACGAATCTTATATTTCTTATATATTGTTAAACCATCCATCTCAAGAGCATAAAAAATTTTTAGATTTAATATTTGGAGTTACAAAATAGATTGAAGAATATTTCTTAGTTAAACCATAATCATGGTGGAATGATATTTTAATAAACTATGTAACATTATACATGAAGAAGGTATTGATGGATAAAGCTTGTATTTGAACATTATCTATTCATCCTAGAAGTTGGAAGATTTAATGAATGGAAAAAGTATTTATAGTAGTATAATATAATAGGAATTTTTTGAGTATGTAGGATAATAACTATTATTTTAGTAAGTTAAGGATAATAAAAAATATTTTCATGGTATCTTATAATAACTACCGATATGAAAATATTAATTGGAAAAAAATTCCATTGATTTCTTCATCAGACTCCCCAAAACATCTAAAGGGAAGAATATTATTTTGTTTTCATTCAATATCCTTATGAAATATATGGATTTTATTTCATTAATAAAACATATATCTCTTGAAGTGATTTCTTAGTTAAACATTAAGGATGTTCTGAGAATTCATGGTGTACCAATCTAAGTTATATTTGATTAGGATTTAAGGTTTTACATATTGTTTGGGAGGAGTCTTCAACAGACTATGAATATAGAGTTGATTTTTACTAATTATGATTATCCATATAAAAATTCAATGTTTTATAAAACCATTCAAAATATAGAAGAAATTTTGATAGATTGCTTTTTAAATTTAAATGGTGTCTAGAATCAACACCTTATTTGGAAGGAATTTTCAAACAACAATAGCTTTCACTTGAGAATTCATATAGTTCTTTAGTTACCCATTTATGGTAGGTAGTGAAAAACTCCAAAATGGTGGGATGGTGTAGGAAAATGAAATTATTTTGTAAGTTATATAGTTATGTAAATGCTGGGTAATTCTATATCTATTCAACAACACATAGGGAAGCTCATAGTCAATAAATAATTATATCATTAATCATTGATGAAATCTACAATTCAAATTTTTTTCACAATGTATTCTTATCAATATCTCAATAAAATAATGTTATTTATTTGGAAGGAATATAAATCATTTCTCTTTATATTTCAGTCCCTTAAATATCTTGATTGTATCCAAATTTCCAATTATTTTTTTGACATCCACTGAATGATTCTTATATTCATGATATGTTCTTTGTATCTCTTGCGGGCATGTGTATGCTTGAGCATTTACATGTGCTGAGGTCATAGGTTCTAATTTTAGTTAAAGATAAATCTTATAAAGAAAAAAATGGGTGATTTATGGTCATAGAGGAAAATATTTATTACACAAGACTCCTTAATTAGCTAATTTTTTGTGGAGAAATCATAAATTTAAAGAAGACATGTAGGAATATGAGTATTTGATGTTGTAGAAGAATCCCCAATTTATTTTTTCAAAGTGATATAATTGGGGGGGGGATAAATTTCTATAAGAGGGAATTATTAAACTCCCAAATATTTTATGATATATTTCACCTTAAATAAATATAATTTCTCATGTTTCTTAGTTGACATGCAACCCTGAGTTTACACCAAACAAAAAATACTATTTTAATATTTTTGTAATATGTAAATACTTTCCTAAGAACTGGATTTCTAGGTTTGAATATGATTAAGAAAAATATAGAAAGTATTTATACTACTTTAAATAAATTAAAATCTATTTATTTGGTAATATTAAATAAATACAAATTTTTATTAAAGCCATCTAATGGTTAAAAAATTCCTTCAAATTTTTTTCTTTTATATTTTGTGTATATATTATCATTAAAATTTTCCTCTTATAGATATTAAATTTTATAAAAAGTAAAAGATTTTTTATATATTCATATCAAATTCATCTGAAGGTTATTTTTTAAATTTTATAAAAAGTGTTTTTTAGGGTGATTAAGGAAAATACCAATTTTTAAAGAAAAGAATTTTATATTTTCTTGTATTTTTTAAGACCCGTTTCTATTTAGTTCGGTTAATAAATGTTAATTTTCTTCTTTTTTACTCAATTTTAAACTTTCAGATCAGTTTTATACTCAATTATTGTTGTGAAAATACTTTAGAAATAAAAAGATAATTTTCAAAAAACTAATTTTAATTTTATATAATATTTTAATGTTTAATTATTTTCTACCATTTTATTAAATTTTATCATTGAATTTTTTTTCTATTTGTAATAAAATTTTCATATTTATTAATGTTTCAAATTCAGTTTTTTAGGAATTTTAATTTCAGAAAAAAATATACTAATTTAGATTAAATAAAGAAATAGTTAAATTAAGGATAAAAATATGTTACAAGGCTATAATTTTTCATCATAATTATTAATTTATAATGGGACATTATCCTATATTATTATATTCTATAAATTTTAATTTTTTAAGATAATTCACTATAAATATGACATAAAAATATTTTAATCATTCAAAAAATTCTATGTGAATTCCTCCCCCACCTTGTAAATGGGAACACAATGCGTTTCTTCATTACACCAGATTAAAATTCATATCCCAAAAAAACATACAAAATTCACTTCTATGATTCCCTTGTTATTATGTATAGGTTTTTACCATCATAGAAGACCATTCTAAGATCCCTTATAAATTTTTCTAAAAAGATCATCTGAAATGTAGAAATCTCTTTTAGAGAAAATATAATATTAATTCCAACTTATAATTCTTATAAAAATGGTTTAACCATCAAAAAAATAATCCATTATCATTAATATACTTATATGTAATTATAACTATGTGAAAACAATTTTCCACCACTTTTATATTCTATAGAAAGAGAAAATATCAACCATGTGTACGTACAGATTACCATCTCCATATAAATATAGAAATAAAGAAGTTATATGATATTTTTGTCATAATAATGGATCTACAAATATAATAAATCATTTTAATTATTACCCTTCCACCCATTAAAAAATTATATTATTTCCCATGTATACTGGTGGACGACAACCTTCATGAAGTGATGTGATCCATTTTTCCTTTACAACAATCATGGATGAATCTAAATATGTGTAGAATGAATATATATCATGTTTATATCGTGATAAATAAAATGAATATGAAGTAACCTTTGTAATTATTCATGTATAAAAACAACCAAACTGAAACATATATGGAAAATAAAAGTCTAAACACTAGTAAATGTATATTTTAATTAATAATTATTAATAAAAATGTATTGAAATGATTTAAGTGGATAAAATATTGTATTATAATTATGAATATTGTTTTTTAATTAAGACTAATAAATTTAAATATATTATATAGTATTCTAATAACACCTACAATGCATGTCATATCTGGGGTAAGGGTATATATCACAATCTCTATCTTATTTGAGATTGATTATGATTATGTTTTGAGGGAATTAATTATTTGACCATTCTATCTTTACACCATATATATTCATATATTTTAGATATTACTATATATAATAATTTTTTAATTAAATGTTCTTTATTTTTAGAATGTAAAATCCTTGAATAATATTTTAAATGAAAACAGACATTATTTTCCATCTTGTCAAAAAGTATTTTCAACATTTTCAATATTTTAATTAAATGTTTTCATGAATTTTTTAACTATTTTATAATGATTTAATTCATTCCTTTTTATACATATTTTACTTTTTATAAAATTGGTTAAAATTAATCTTCTTTTAATTATATGAATGTAGTTCTTTTTACCCAAGGAATGAACCTAATCAGTGTGTTATCATTTATAGTAAAAAAATTCCCACCAAAAAGGATATTATTTTCATTCAATAATTCCTTATAAGATTCCATGGTTCTTTCCAATGTAAAATATATACCCAATTTTTTTTTCAAATTTCATCATTTTAAATAAGTGATTTCATAATGAAACTGGATTTGTTTCCAAAAAATATCGCATTGATTTTTTTTAACTTATTTCCATCTATATCTACATACATTAATGAATAAAATTATTTAATGAGGTTATACTCTAGGGATACCACCAAAAATATATACCAAGAATAATTATGATCATTTTTATGGGGAAAAGTATTGATATTATGTATGATATATCTTCCAATACCGACAATTATTGATTTTAAGGCATGTTGATTATTGTTTTATTGTTTATTCATATAAGTATATCATTGTACTCAATAAGTTAATAGTGTGTCCCATTATTACATTTCCCATTATTGGATCATTATTTAACAAAAGAAAAAACTAGATGCATATTTGGCAAGGACATTATAATTTTTGTATGACATCACAGAATGAGGTCCAAATGGTATGTTTATGACGTCCTTCATTATACCTTACATTCATATTAAATCATTTTTCTATCCATGTTATATTTAAAATAGTAATAATATACATTGATAAGATTAAATATCAAGTTACTCTATATACGGAATTATAGATCATCATTTTTTCCAATATTATGCATTCATTTATTATTCTATGATACATTCCTATATATTAATTTCTATACTAAGCATACGATCTCATAGTTTTTTTATTTCATTCCCAAGGATGCCCAAAAATGTACTATGAATGATATATAACTTCATCCTAGAGGGAGTAATAATGTTCTCAATGAAAATTAAATGTTTTATCATATGTTTCAAAATTTAATGGGAGAATCAATAATGTATCTATTTTTTATTACTATTAAAACAGTCAATCCCTTAAGATACGATTATTTAAAACCAATTCCAATGTAATAAAGTATCTGCAGACTTTAGGATACTTTAATTTTGGATCTTACATTATAGGGATCTTGACTATCATCCCATTGAAGGGGTTACTATCTTCATGTAACCAAGTCCCATAATGTCCCATAAGCGATCACCTGTCATCCGAAGGGTGCCACACACCTTGGAAGTGTCAGACTCATTTAAGGATCCATTCTCCTCATTGGGTTAAGCCATTCAAGCATCAATGGAATAATATATTTTAATACTATTTCAATTTACCCATAAAAACTATATAGGTCCTCATTCTTAACATATCAATGAAGTGTCTACAAGTTCCACTCCCCCAATGATCACGTCTATATGGGAGATGTGTTCTCACCCCACCATCATTCCACCCAGCCCAATGCACTATGATATCTCAAATTTAGGTAGTGGACCACTATGTCCAACCATTGACATCCATATTTACCATATATATACATGTATATTTGGGATTCTATACTATGAATTCTATCCAACATCTATCATTGAGTCCTCATCCATCAAAGGTCATAGAAAACTAAACATTGCACAATGGTCATGTGGGGCCCTTAATAATTTATCCAATTTCAAGAATTTTATTTAATCTATAAAATAAAAAATTAATCAAATATATCAATATCACATTTTATAATTACCCGTAATATCAAATACATGCATTAAAAATTTTATAAAATCCAAGTGAATAGTAAACTAGACCACATAAGTTATTTTGGAGACCTTTATATTTTTACACTGCCGAAAAACTCACTTCCTAACCACAACCAAACTTTCCATGGATTCAATGGTCACTTCCTAAACTCTAGAGAACCTATTGTATACCAAGGGAACATAAAACATAAATAATAATAATTCATAATTAGATATATATTTTTTACTAAATATTTATAACACCTGATTTCTCACCTAATTACATTGTTTCACTGGAACAATACCCAACGACCCCGCAAAGGTCCATATCACATCCCCAAATCTATGATGGAAAAATTTCTCACAATTGACATAAAAAATTGAATGATAAAATTAATTTAAAATTTCAAAATTTCATAAATTCACAAATCCATGCACCTTTCATGAAATGAATAGTAGATTCTAATCATTGTCCTTGGAAAACCACTTCCTAAGAAAAAATATATCCCCATGAGAATCAATAAATATCACTATTATCTAGTGACATTTAATTTTAAGTCCATAATGAAGAATATAAAATTATAAATATAGGAAGAGAATAGAAAAAGACATTAAATGAGTTTGATAAATATCCTAAATCAGAGAATTAAGCACTTTTAAACACCACATTGATGGGTCTTTAATAGGAAATTTGGGAGAGCCCCCATGGTCATGTGATAAAAACAAAGATGGAGGATAGGGGTATCCCACTAATAAAATTTAGGGATGGAAATAACATTTTCACATTTTAAAGGGAAATTTTCTAGCCAATATTGGTATAGTAGCTAGCATGTATGCTCCATAGGCTTACCAATTCCCTCCCTAGACCAACCATTAGCCAATAACCAATCGGTGGCTCCAGGAAATCACCACCCTATATCCCAACCAACTCAAGATACCACGGATGATCCTAAAATCCTCCCCAACACTAATTATCTCTAATACCTCCCAAAATACTCTTTTATGGGAACTCAAACTATTTTAATTACTTTCTGAATATTTGTTCAAAATTTAGAACCCCTAGTAATTTAAAATAAAAATTTCATGCCAATTCCAAAATAGTTTTGTGGACATTGGGTTTTAAAATCTCCAAAACATAACACTCCCCTTTTATGATATATCACAATGGTCATCCATTGAGATCTATTGAAATATTTTCTACATTCATTCACCATCAATTGGTCATTTTCCCACTAAAAATAAAAAACATCTTTTTAAATCATAACCTCAATGTTAAAGATTAGATTCCACTGAATCATGATCCAAAAAACACAACCATTACCAAAAATTATGGATGTACTTTTATGATCATGTCCATCCTAAAAAATGATAATTTATTCATCTAATTCATCATTATAATTTTGGTTCTACCACCCATAATATTCAACCCATAATGTTTGATTCTAATTATTTCAGTCTTTTGCCCTCAAAATTGTTTAACAAAACATAATTTCCATTGTCCAATGATGCAACTGACACTATTTCAGTCTTAAAATGCCTAAATATTTGTGGTAGAATCAGTTCAATATCACAATGTTCATTTCCAATCAAAAATGGAAATACCTCCACCATCCAAGCCTAACATGAGAACACTAACTATCCCTCAAAACCCCCAACCAGAAACTAAAAACACACTCATCATATGCAAACAACTCATCTAATGCAGTTTCTAGGTCACTACAAATTAACTCTTATAGAAAGACTAAATAGACCACCTCTGAATTTCAATTTTGAAAAATGGTTAAATCCACCTAATGGTGCATTCCCAAAACTCGATAATAATGCATATAAGTCAAAAGGCATACAATGGTCACCCAAACAAACACACTGGAATCTTCACCTGACACCTGATTTGATCTTTTAAAAGGGATAACGAGCCAATTAGATCTGCATATTTCATTCCATGAGTAAATATGAATTTTTTATCCTTCATGATCTTATTTCATAATCCATATTGAGACAGATGAATATGCTTATACACCACCGGATACCATGACTGAAATTATATATGTAATTAATTATGGAATTAGATGAGAACACATGTTCATTTGTTGATTGGAATCTAAATTTCATGATGATATTCAAATGAATGATCCCATATGGACAGGAAAATTCTTACTTGATGTTCACATGATAGTGACTGATATCATTCTCCCACCAAATGAGTTTCTTTTTCATGACATGACTTGGTTGAAAACATTTCCACTATAGACCATGATCGGTATATCCCCTAATGTGCTATCTAGAAATAAAAAAACACTTATAACATAATTTCATAATAAAAAATAATACTTCCAATCCAATATCTCATTAATAGAACCCATGAAATTTAGTATGACTCGACCCATACTGAGGGTCTCACCCTTCGATGGGTATCAATGATCTTTTACCCTTAAGATCCTCTCACACTAATCCTAAAGCCAAACTCAAAATGTTACAACCTTCTGATATGATTGAAAATCATTATAGACCTGGTTATATTCAAACCAATCTCTAGTATTCCTCACATATAAGCTTCTCATCCAAAGATCCATTAATTCTGGACCAACCCATGAATTGTATCGCTTACCAATTTAAATGGGTAACATGCAAATAAAGTGTGCACAATTATCATATATAACTCCATAGATGGTGTACTATACTATAATAGCCAATCAATCACCTCACTAACTCTTATTTGTGTTTTACACCATTTAAATTATATTGATTTTCCAATATCACTGGTCATACCCCATGAAATTCTTGTGTTTCAATATATCCACATACATACCCACTATTCAATTCCATTTCAAAAGTTGTGGGAAATTAACCTTGATCCCAAAATTCATAGAATTGTAAACAAAGTACTAAAACTCTGTGATTATTCCCTACAGAATCTAATTAATCTTCATGACAATATCAAACAATTTATTTCACCTTCATTCACAATTGAATAACCGGAACCACAAACCTAGGTTTCCTTCTTCAAAGAAGCGCATTAACCCAACCAAACCCCCTCATGAGTTTTAATTATACTGAAAATTACAACTAAATTAGTAATACCTATGTTTTAATTCCATGTTTTTATGTCCACCAACATAACACAATACATGGTCTCACTAATGATCAAGCTCAAAGGAAACATTTCACCATTCCATCTGTACTCATACAATATCTCATGTGCCGAAACCCTCTCAGGGTTTTCCCAACATAATGAAATAACATTCTTTCTCAATATCCAACCAAGGGAACCCACACCCATTTAGAACCATCCTATCAGTTAGGTCCCTATATGTTCTTGTCAAACTATTGTAACATATGACGATATCCTCCAAGAATATATTTGATAAATGAAATCCACAATCATTGACTTTGCTATGTATATTGACATTCCAATATTTATGGGTAAATTCCATGAAGGTGGTTATTTAAACTCTTCATAATCTAACATATCAAATACTCACCCACACAGAGTGTACGTTAAGGAAAAAAATTACCCTTGCTTGCCCCTCAAGGTCTCCACTTAGCCCTTGTTGAGTGGAATGTACCACCATAATCTGCATTAAATCATCTAACCGTTATATATATGAAATCATCCTCTAGAATAAAAAACATGTATACTTGTTAGAACAACATATTATAATTCAACAAAATACATATATGGGAAAATATTTTATGAGAAGTTACTAATGCTTCACACAGTTGAGCCTTAGTTATTAGTAATTATTATCAAATAAGATGGCATATATCACCTGATTCCAATATGTCACGAATGATGCATTCATTGATGACACTTTCCAATCAAGAACAATAGAAAAAATACACACATGTATGCTTACTAAGGACCCAAGGGAAAAATTACATGACACATAATTCATACATATAAAGTATCACGTGTGTCATCCTATGTGAAAAAATTAAACTATCATAGTAGTGTAATCCATAAGCATCAGTCTCGTACCCATGGAAACCATGACATCCACCATGATGCTTGTTCACAATGCACTACTCTAGGTTCCATCAAAATTTATAACACATTACTAAATATATTTTCTACCTGATCCAAAAATATTAAAATAAAAACAATAACTCTGATTCCCCTTTTTTAACATCATATACCAGCTCATATTATAACTAGTGACCAGAATTATTTAAAAGACTACATGATGTAGTACTACCTAAATATCAGAGGCTTTAAATTATCATAGGAAGTTTAAAATGATACCACATAGAGACTATACCGCTTTTATAAAAATGAGTAATAAATAGAATAACAAAATATTGAAATATCATCCACCACAATAACATTAAGAGGAACTAATACATATAAAAATATTAATACTCAAAGAAAGGAAATAATGGGGGGAGTATTGATTCCATATAAACTATATATAACCTCTAATTGGGCCATAAATATATTCATTCTAGAAGAAAAATGAATTTACTACATAACTCGACTACCACTCTGAGCCATACCATCTCCCTATATCTAATTAAATCTGACTCGTCCCATTCGACTATGGTCTACCATGTCACAACTCAACATTTTCCCATAATGTCATTCTAAGAGATACTAGGGTACCTGTAACACCCCGAGATTTTATGAAAAATATTCTTTTTAATTTCATTAATTTCTTGTGTTGTACGCTACACCAAAAGGAGCTTGAACAACACGTATCCTTGATTTTCCTTTCATTACACGCAATCGCGACCTTCCTTGATAGCGTGTGTAGTACGCAATACCGAGTTTCACTAAACAACGATATGCTATTAAAATATTATTAAAACTAGCCGTTATGAATAGTAATAACCACATTTTGAAATTTTGTAAATTTTATTTTTCAAAATGGAATTCATTTTTGGATTCGGAATATCGAAATTAGCTTAGGGTGAAATTTTGGTGATTTTTGGATAACTTTCATTTTTGATGAATAGTGAAAATTACTAAATTTTAATTAAAAACAACTTTTTCAATCGAAATAATTAATAGTGATAAAGTATTAATTTGAGTGGTTTTAAAGTATATTTAGAATATATTTTTACAATTTAATACAATGTTGGTCATTGGATGTAATTTCACATTTAAACCAGACATAAACAAGTGTCAATCTTTTGGTAGTTATTATCTCTTAAAAACACGCTATTTGTTTTGACGACGGGAATTAATTTTTAAATTAATTAATGCAACTGATATGTTTTGAATTTGGTAAAATAAACATCATTTTTGAGTTCATAATATCAAATATATCTTAGGCCTAATATTTGGTATTTTTCTGAACACTTTCAATTTTTGATGAATAGTGAAACCACTAAGTGGTAGTTAAAAAAACTGAATTTTTCATAAAACATAATTTTACTGCTTCTGTGAGTGGAATTTCAAAAATCCGAGAGACAAGGTTTATGTCAGTAAGTAAAATGTGGTTCAATGATATGAAAATAATTTTTTGGTGAATAGTAACTTTTTACTTTTTTTACCACGGTTAAAAGTAAATAGGGTAATTAAGGGTAGAAATGATATTATTATTACCCTAACACATGTACTAATTCTATTGGACATGTGTAATTCGACCAAAAACAAACTTAGGAATAAAATATTACCATTTAGGCCCACTTGGATTAGATTAGCACATTTATTATTAATTTATATAAAGAAGGGTTAAAAGTGTTAAAATCAAAGTTTATTTAATAAAACATTTTTAATATAGGGTTATACATAAGATAAATTCGACTATAAATATTCATTAGAAAGATAAAAAGATTTACTACATAATGGTAATTTATTTGTAATTTTTAGACATTAAATAATTTAATTTATTTATGACACAACGATGATGCAGTAATTATCTTATTAATGAAATATTGACATAATTGATGTTATAAATACCAAAATAAATATAATTTTATACTTTTTATGAATTCCACTACTTTTATAGGTTAATATGACATGTTAGTATTGATTTAATTAACTTTTTTCGGACTTATCATTCTGTTATGATTTTCAAAAAAATAAATTACTAAATAGTATCAAAATTGACATAAAATATTTTTTAAAACAAATATTATATTATTAATTGTTATTTTATTCATAAAAATCTAAGGTTCGGCCAAATGACTTATATAAGGTTATATATATTAATAATAAACAACTTGGGGTTCTTTTGGATTCCTATAGTAAGTTTATTAACCTTATAATATAAGAACACAAGAAGACACGGTAAAAGTAAAATTATTTAACTTAATGTTAAATCTAAATGATAAGGTTAACATAGGAACCTAAACTTGTCTAAATTATATTGGATGAGAGTATTTCGACCCATCCCCACCTTATCCTCTAAATAAATAAATTTTTGAGCTATTTAAAACCGAACTTGACTTTATAATAAAATAATATTTTTAGTTATTCCAAAGGTGCACCTCTCCTCCCCTATAAAAGGGCACCTCCTCCCTCTCTTATTCACACAACTTTGAGCCTTCAAGCTCGGCCAAACCCTGCCCATTTCTTCTATCCACTTCCCTAGAAACATCCTAGAGGTTGTGGTATTCCTCAAAAACCAATTTTAGTTCCCTAAGAGGAGGTCTCAAAGAGGCGCTTCAAAGAAGAGGTAATTTCTGTTACCAATTCTTTCACCTTTATTTCTTCTTCCACTTCCTCTTATTAGGTTGTTTCATTATGAAGTAATAACATCAGTATCACTCATATATGTATATGTTATTATAAGTATTAAACAATCCTATTTCACCATCTATCCATCCTACGGTAAACAAAATCACCGCGCGTGCGTACGTACGGAATACCGTCTCCACGCCGTGGTGAAATCTATTTTCCACCACCACCTTACTTGGATGGGTATAATGGTGTAAATAATAACTATATATGATTATTATAATGTGATATTGATACTGGAATAGTATACATACACTTCAACACAAGTTCACGATCATGAGAACGATATCATCGCTCGTGCGTACGTACGGACTACCGTCTCCACGACGTGATGAGATTCATTCTCCACATTAACCATTCATGAATGATTATAAAGTATATATAATGAATAATAATGAAATATATGACATGTTAAATCTACTGGATTTATGTATATATATATATATGTATTTCATCTACTTACTTCCATTCAAGACAATAAGGAAAGGAAAACAGCGTTCATGCGTACGTATGGACTACCGTCTCCATGAACGGTGTGTTTCATTTCATTTATCTATCTATTATATATATATATATATACTGAATATATATGATATATAAATCATGTTTTATATTCTGGAAGTAAGTAAATCATGATATAAGTAATAATAATGTCAATAACAACAAGTCCAAACACCTACGATAAATGAAACGATTTTACCCAAAACGCTTCTCTAACATGGAATTTACAAAAGAACGGGTAATATAAAGTCATAAGTGAATAATATATGATATCATAACAATGAATATGATTCTGTAATAAGTTAATGACATTATTTAAATCATTATACAGGAGGTTCAGATATGTACAAAGCATATCGGACATAAGGTAAGGGAAATATCACAATCTCATTTTTATCCGAGATTGTTTATACTTTGGTATTTACTGGGGTGTATTTTATCATCCACATCCATGTTTCCTCAATATGTAATATTTACATCATTCTACAATATTTTATATCCAATTTTACCCTTAGGTGACTTTTTAGTAAAAGATATGAAATGAATCTTTTGTCGTTTTTCGTATGAGGTACTTTTTGACTTTTCCGACAAAATTACGGGAAGAATGTTTTTTTAACTTATACGACATGAATGGATTTTTAAAACATTATTTCCAAGAAGAATCCTTTACAAGTTTTCATGTTTATTTTTAATCAACTTCTTTTAGTTTAAAGTTGTATGACATGTTAATAAAGGAAAAATATTTTTGAAGAAGAAAGGATATTTTCCTCAAGAACGGAGTTCAAGTGTTTTATCAAAATTATTTTCCATCTAAGATAATAAAGGGTTCTGTTTTTATCCCTATTATTACATTGATTTGATTATGTTGTGATGGAATTATTTTTATTAATTCCTTTATCTAATATGAATTGTTTTATGATTTCATGATGTTTTAAGATTCCCATTTGTATTACATGAGTTATGCAATGATGTATGATTTATGATTTTGTAGCACACATAAGAATGGTATAATTATGAGATGGGTGTGACCTATATCTCCCTCCAATGTATTGGGTAAAGATTTTATATCTCATGAGATAGACATGGCTGGAATGGTAGGTTATACCAGTTCAGTGAAACAGGACTGAAACGAGGGTGACTCGGTTCAGAAAGGGACTTTGTCCACTAAGATAGTCTTGTAAATGAGTCTTGACTAACAAGAAATGATTATCTATGATTATGTGTGTATGACACAAAGTTTAATGTTTTAATTTATTGTGATTTCATTTCACTACTATGATTTATCCCATGTTATGAAATTATGCTCTCTTTTGCAGGTTAAGATTTCCAAAAGTTATGTGCTTGTGTATACGATGTGATTGATATTTCTTTTGTTTACCCTAACTGAGCATTTGAGCTCACCCTTTTCAGTTTTCTTTTCTCTAGGATATAAATAAAGGTTTTAGGTAAAAAAAGGAAGATCTTTATGGGAGATGTTGAGGATCTTTCACCATGATTAGAAGATTATATTCCGAGATTCCAAAGACACTAAACTATTATGTTCCTTGTGTGTGTGTTTTTGTTATGTACTAAGTATTCCGCAAAAGTAATGTAATGTCCATGTACGTCAAGCTTCGGGTATTTACAGTTGGTATCAGAGGAAAGGTTTAGTCAACCTTTGGAAACTAGGATGCAAAAACATTAGTGAGATCCCTAGAGATATTTCTATGGTATGTCTCGGGATGTCCATAAGGATAAGTATACGTATAGGATATAGTCCTAGAACTATGGTAACGATATTAGATTAAACCAAAGATGTTAGATATTGAAGTTACTCCCCCTTTATTATTATTTTTTCCTCTCACACTATTTTTTTGGGTTTTAGAAAATGGCTGGAAATAAGATGATTCACGATAATGGAGGATATGATGGACAATGGAATGATATTCTTCATGAGAAACCAAATGAAATGGGATTTGGAAGTCCAAACATCATTATTATGCCAAATCAGCAATATCATAATATGATCAATAAAAAAAATTTGGTAAGTTTCCTGACTCGGCTAATAAGAGAAAGATGGAGTTTCATGATGATCATAGAGGAAAGAAAGTTCAATTTACCCTATGTAAATCATGTGGGAAGAGGCATCAAGGAGAATGTTTCAAAGGAACTGGAAGATGCTTTGGGTGTGGAAAAGAAGGACACAAAGCCAGTAAGTGCAAAGGAAAAGGTTCAGTTAACACCAGGGATGAGGATAATGGTATTGCTACGACATCAACAATGGTTAAATGTTTTAAATATGGAATGCACGGGCATTATGCAAACCAATTCCCTAAGGGAAAGTCTCGTGAAGGGAATCAGTATGGTTGTATGGGTAGTATTTATATTGATGATGATGAAGAGACTACAAATGATATGTGAGATGAAAGAATTGTTGAAGCTCGGTCAATGGTTTAAGAATGTAGTGGAATGATTACATGTTTATCATGTGTAATGTTGTATAAGAAATCTCATGGTACTATGGAATAAAGAGACATCTAAGGATTGTTACACGGTTGTCTTTCCTTGAGTTTTGAAAGTGTATGATTAATGGTACCACTATCCATGAAAGGTTATTCAGATATTTTTGGAATGTAGATGATATGCGCATAATGAAGGGAAAATGAGAAAATTAAATGTTTAACAGTATTCATGAGCTCATGATTGATATAAGGACTAAGTGATATCATGGTTAGATTATATAGAATTTTGAGGATTTTGGTATGTGGAAAGAGTTAACTTTTAATAGCATTCATGTTTTCACTAAGGTTCAATGGGTATTCAAGAGAATACCTGATTAAGGCCTTTGAATGTTTGGAATGTGACCAACAAGACATATCTTATGATATATGGGGATCAACGATGGTATTAAATCTCTGGTAATCATTTTCACTATATTATGAGAGTGGACTACAGTATTATAGATAAGCCTAAAGATTGGAATGGATTATGTTGGACATAAGTTAGTATTGTTTAAGGATAGAAGTTTATTTCGATATTATTGATGGGATGTTATAGTAATATAGTTTTAGAAAAAGGACAACCTACAGGACGGGCGACAGCCCATCGCTTCGGACAAGGCTGTGGGAATCGAACCCACAACCGAAGTGTGACTGGCCTTTATCGCCTACCACTGGCCTACAGGAAGTCCCTGGTTAGTAGAAACTAATTTTATTTTATTAAGCAGTATGATATATGAATTATAAGTTCATTTTTGGAACCATATATGATTAACCATAAGATGGACTTATAACTTTTGCTAACCTTTTGTTTGAAAGAGATGGAATGACCCATCATTCTATCACATGATCTACTAACACATCACGAATGACAAATTCAACTTCATTTCTTTAAGAGATGAGGTGGAAATTGTCCAAATAACGACAAACGGTGAGACTATACCAAAATCACGAAAGTATTTCTTCTAATTCCAATTTCATCAACTTTAGGGAAATGATCTTGAAAACCAAAAATGTTGTCCTAGTGCTCTTATATCTGATTAATCAGATGGTACCTTAGATCGTCACAAAATTATGGATTTGTGATTGTTGGCTTTTCCATAGCCATGTTCTCTACCACTCTCCATCAGAACATGATGGTTAGATTTCTCTTCCATATCCATATTTTCACCTATGTGGAAACCCAGTGATTAGTTTATTTGGGTAACCGTTAAGTTTCATACTTTTGTTTTTAAAGATTAGTTTTGGTATTCCTTTTTATGATGTGTGTTTCTATCCAAGAAATTTTCGAATAGTAAACCATTTATAACCCCGACAAATTTCGAGGGCGAAATTCATTTTAAGGGAGGTAGAATGTAACACCCCGAGATTTTATGAAAAATATTCTTTTTAATTTCATTAATGTCTTGTGTTGTACGCTACACCAAAAGGAGCTTGCACAACACGTATCCTTGACTTGCCTTTCATTACACGCAATCGCGACCTTCCTTGATAGCGTGTGTAGTACGCAATACCGAGTTTCACTAAACAACGATATGCTATTAAAATATTATTAAAACTAGCCGTTATGAATAGTAATAACCACTTTTTGAAATTTTGTAAATTTTATTTTTCAAAATGGAATTCATTTTTGGATTCGGAATATCGAAATTAGCTTAGGGTGAAATTTTGGTGGTTTTCGGATAACTTTCATATTTTGATGAATAGTGAAAATTACTAAATTTTAATTAAAAACAACTTTTTCAATCGAAATAATTAATAGTGATAAAGTATTAATTTGAGTGGTTTTAAAGTATATTTAGAATATATTTTTACAATTTAATACAATGTTGGTCATTGGATGTAATTTCACATTTAAACCAGACATAAACAAGTGTCAATCTTTTGGTAGTTATTATCTCTTAAAAACATGCTATTTGTTTTGACGACGGGAATTAATTTTTAAATTAATTAATGCAACTGATATGTTTTGAATTTGGTAAAATAGACATCATTTTTGAGTTCATAATATCAAATATAGCTTAGGCCTAATTTTTGGTATTTTTCTGAACACTTTCAATTTTTGATGAATAGTGAAACCACTAAGTGGTAGTTAAAAAAACCAAATTTTTCATAAAACTTAATTTTACCGCTTCTGTGAGTGGAATTTCAAAAATCCGAGAGACACAGTTGATGTCAGTAAGTAAAATGTGGTTCAATGAGATGACATTTTTTTTGGTGAATAGTAACTTTTTACTTTTTTTACCACGGTTAAAAGTAAATAGGGTAATTAAGGGTAGAAATGATATTATTATTAACCTAACACATGTCCTAATTCTATTGGACAAGTGTAATTCGACCAAAAAAAAAACTTAGGAATAAAATATGACCATTTATGCCCACTTTGATTAGATTTGGACATTTATTATTAATTTATTTAAAGAAGGGTTAAAAGAGTTAAAATCAATGTTTATTTAATAAAACATTTTTAATATAGGGTTATACATAAGATAAATTCGACTATAAATATTCATTATAAATCTAAAAATATTTCTTACATAATGGTATTTTATTTGTAATTTTTAGACATTAAATAATTTAATTTATTTATGACACAACGATGATGTAGTAATTATCTTATTAATGAAATATTGACATAATTGATGTTATAAATACACAAATAAATATAATTTGAGACTTTTTATGAATTCCACTAATTTTCTAGGTTAATATGACATGTTATTATTGATATAATTAACTTTTTTCGAACATATAATTCTGTTATGATTTTCACAAAAATAAATTACTAAATATTGTCAAAATTGACATAAAATAGTTTTTAAAACAAATATTATATTATTAATTGTTATTTTATTCCTAAAAATCTAAGGATCGTCCAAATGACTTAGATAATGTTATATATATTAATAATAAACAACTTGGGGTTCGTTTTTCTTCTTATAGTATGTTTATTAACCTTATAGTATAAGAACACAAGAAGACACGGTAAAAGTAAAATTATTTAACTTAATGTTAAATCTAAATGATAAGGTTAATATAGGAACCTAAACTTGTCTAAATTCTATTGGATGAGAGGATTTCGACCCATACCCACCTTAGCCTCGAAATAAATCAATTTGGAGCTATTTAAAACCGAACGTGACTTTATAATAAAATAATATTTTTAGTTATTCCAAAGGTGCCCCTCTCCTCCCTTATAAAAGGGAACCTCCTCCCTCTCTTCCTCACACAACATTGAGCCTTCAATGTAACGCCCCGACCCCAGCTACCTAGAGTCGATGCATTACTTCGTAACATTGGCATGATCATAAAAGATCAAGTCTCGAAAGACCGATTAGTTTAGTAGCCTTGGAAACACTAGATACATTCATAAGTCTTTCATTACATCAAAAAGTAAACAAACTACAATAACATGGTCTTCATAGTCCACACTCATATCCTCACTGACTATTCTTGAAAGTCAGTCATAATACACTTCTTCACATCCTGGAAAATATTAAAACATTGAAAGGGGTGAGCTCAGATGCTCAGTAAGGATAACAATATTGTGGAAGCTTTTATAAGAAAACATAAGCATTTAAGGCAATGTATAACTAAAACAAAAGCCTTATTGAACTTGAACTTCAGCATAATATGGCAAAAGTAAAATAAAATAATGCCATTACTTGCTCACATGGATATTCTACTAGACGAATAATCACATGAAATATCAATAACCACTTTCATAATGAGGGAATGTATAATGCCAGACATTCTGAAACATTTTGTCAAGGCCTCGGCCAAGACGTCTAAAATGATTAAGGCCTCGGCCAAAACCATAAATCAAATTGGGAAAGGGCCTCGGCCAATTCCACGTCTAGTTGTCTCATGAGACCTACCGATGCATCGAGGAGCTATAGCGGGCTCCACCCGTCACTTATTAAGTCCAATACATTCCTCATATGAATAGGTTTAAACATAACATAAATATTTGTATTAAAACTAGCATACGAAATGTCAACAATTTCTCCATAAACTATGGATGGTATAAAATAACACATCCACAGTCAAATATTTCACAAAATGTTCAATGGAAGTTTTGTATCATAAATCAATTTCAATTAAACTTAAAACCCATCAAAGGATGTTGACATGGATGAAATCAAAGCTATTTGAGAGAAATATCTCTCCTTTTTGAAATAATTTAAAAGTCCCATTTTTATAAAATAATACATTTACCTTGAAAATATTCTTATAAGCTTGTTAGGGAAGCTTCGACGAAGTTATAATGGCGGAAAATAGCTGCACCTGCCGTATAAGAAAAAAAACATTCTTACCTTAAATTTGTCAAAAAGGTCAAAAAGTACATTGTTTGGAAAATGACGGTAAGATTCCTTTCAAAAACGTATAAGGGTATAAATTACTTTAACCCATTTTCCATTTAATATTAAAAATGTTTTGAAAGACATTTTTAAGAAACATGGATGTGGATGATAACGAGGTCCCAGTAGATAATTATGTATAAACAACCTTGGATAATTAAGAGGTTGTGAAGTAAACCCTTACCTTGTACTTTTCCTTGGTTGGGGTAGGTTAACCTCCCGTATAATGGTGAAATAATTGTTATTAAATTATACAAGAATCATATACATTCATATGATATCATATATGATCTTTTAACATTGCTTTGTTAACAATATCTTAGATTTATCGTTGTTTCGGGTGTTAACTTACTCGTTTTCTTTTATATGTTTTGTTACGTTAGTCGTGTTTTTCATGGATAGGTTGTATCTTATTCAAATCCAGAATGATATCATTTCCTTAAACATTATTTTTAAATCATAAAATGATAATTATACTTGAATGGATACGACGGAGAATGAATCTCATCGCGTTCGTGGAGACGGTAGTCCGTACGTACGCACGAGCGACAATATCATTATTTTGATATTAAAATAATATATAATTGGATAGTATATCATATATACAGAATCATTATCATGTTATATTTATTATTTACATGAATTACATATCATTATTATACCCATCTAAATAATAATGTATTGAATAACAATTACACCATGACGTGGAGACGGTAAGCCGTACGTACGCACGTATGGTGACATGTCATTCAAATGATGGGTAGAATACTGAATATGGTTGTTCAATATTTATAATAACATCACAGTATATAGAATATACTGGAGTTATAATTTTAGAATTGAAATAATAAACAAAGAGGGAGTGGAAGAAGAAAGAAACTTGAAAGAGGGTGATGAAAATGTTACCTCTTCTTCGGGTTCTTCCTTTTGATTTGATCAAAAGGACTCCTTAGGATGGCTTTCTGACTAAAGTAAAGCTTCTAGGATGAAGGGAGAGAAGTTGGGAGAGTATTTGGGCAGAGGTTGGCCGAACCAAAAGGCTTGGAAGTGTGAATAAGGTGGTAGAGGTGGGGGCCTTTTATAAGAGGAGAGGAGGGGCTCTTTTGGAAAGATTGAAATGTTACATTATTATACAATGCTTTTCGGATTATAAAGGTCCCACACTTATATAATGCGTGGCTAAGGTGATAAGGGTTCTAAATCTCCTCATCCAATAGGCTTTGGACAAGTTTAAGCCTTGGTTTTTTCATTATCTTCTCATTTTATTTAAATCGTTAAATAATGAGGTCATCGCTGCATCATAATGATGTCATAAATAATTTAATTTATTTAATGTCTAAAAATTATAAAAAAAATACTATGATGTAGGAAATCTTTTTAGCTTTCTAATGAATATTTATAGTCAAAATTTGGATCTGTGTAACCCCACTTAAAAACTGTTTTAGTAAAACAACTCATGTTTGTGTCAATTTAATTTTAACATTAAATAAATATATATTAATGTCATTTTCCAACTAATGTGGCTCCATGGGGTCCCCAAGTTGACCCATGGGTTGTCTTGGTCGGCCGTGACTCATCCAATAGGAGTAGTACAAATGTCATGCTCATCTCATATTATTAAAACATTATTTTTACCTTAAACTACACTAATTACCTCTAATCGCGATTAAGAACTTAAAAGTTACTATTCACCAAAAAATTATTTTAATCTCATTGAACCACATTTTACTTCTTAATGAAAACCATGTATGTCGGATTTTTTAAAATCAAATCACAGAATTGGTAATATTTCATTTTAACGAAAAATCAGTTTTTAACAACCACTTAGTGGTTTCACTATTCTTAAAAAATTGAAGTTTTTCAGAATAAGGCCAAAATTTCACCCTAAGCTATAATTGATATTACGAATTCAAAAATGATGTCTATTTTACAAAATTCCAAACATATAAGTTGTATTAATTAATTTTATAATTAATTTCCGCTGTTACAACAAATAGCGTGTTTTTAAGAAACAATTTATATCAAAAGATTGGCAATTGTTTATGTCCAATTTCAATGTTAAATTAATTATAATGACCACCATTGGATAAAATGGTAAAAATATATTCTAATTATACTTTAAAACCACTAAATATTATAATTTATCACTATAAATTATTTTGATTAAAAAAGTTGTTTTTAAGTATTTTTCACTATTCATAAAAATTTAGAAGTTCTCAGAAAAATGCCAAAAATTCAACATGGGCTAATTTTAATATTCCGAATCCAAAAATGAAGTCCATTTTGATAAATAAAATTTATAAAATTTCAAAAAGTAGGTATTACTATTCACAACGGCTAGTTTAGTTAGTTGTGGTGTGTGTTAGAGCTCGAGGTTGCGTACAACACACGCTATTGCATTATTCGAAGGGAAACGTACAGTGGAAGCTTGGGGTGTTACATTCTCCCCTCCTTCAAATAATTGCGTCCTCGCAATTTCTAGGGTATTACTGCATAAAAATTCTTGGGTGGTTTTTCATCATAAATTCCTCAGGTTCCCACGTTGCCTCTTCCATTTTATGATTTCTCCACAAAACCTTCACCAGACGAGTCGTCCGGTTTCTCAGCACCTGCTCCCTCACATCAAGAATCCTGACGGGCTCTTCACAATAAGAAAGACCGGGTTCCAGTTCTAATTCCTCATAGGTGAGTACATGCGTTGGGTCAGGCATGTATTTCCTCAACAGAGATATGTGGAACACATCGTGAACTTTGGAGAGACTTGGCGGCATTGCCAATCGGTAAGCTACAGCCCCAATTCGTTCTAGAATTTCGAAAGGTCCGATGTACCTGGGACTCAATTTACATTTCTTACCAAAACGTATGACTCTCTTCCATGGAGATACCTTCAGGAAAACATGATCACCGACTTGAAATTCCAAATCCTTCCTTCGATTATCGGCATAGATCTTCTGCCTACTTTGAGCTGCTTTGATGTGATTTTGGATTACTTTCACCTTTTCCACCGTTTCCTCCACCAGTTCTGGGCCTACAAGTTTTCTTTCACCAACATCATCCCAACAGGTTGGTGTACGACATCTCTTTCCATATAACGCTTCATATGGTGCCATCTGAATACTCGAATGGAAGCTATTGTTATAGGAAATTTCTACCAGTGGTAAATATTGATCCCACATACCCTGAAAGTCAAGAGAGCATGATCTCAACATGTCTTCTAAGGTTTGAATAGTCCGTTCTGATTGTCCATCTGTTTGAGGGTGATAGGCAGTGCTCAAACGAAGTTCAGTATCCAAGGCCTTTTGAAGACTTTTCCAGAATCTTGAAGTAAAACGAGGATCACGATCAGAAACAATCGATAGGGGTACTCCATGAAGTCTTACAACTTCATTAATATATATTCTTGCTAGACGTTCAAGTGGTAGATCCTCCCGTATAGCCAGAAAATGTGTTGACTTAGTAAGTCGATCAACAATGACCCATATTGCATCATTCCTTCGAGGAGTCTTTGGTAGTCCCATGACAAAGTCCATCGTAATATTATCCCATTTCCACTCAAGTATGGGAAGGGGTTGCAATACTCCACCAGGATGTTGCCTTCCAGCTTTCACTTGTTGACAAACCATACACCTCGACACAAAATCAGCAATCTCCCTATTCATATTGTCCCACCAAAAATGTTCCTTCAAATCTCTATACACTTTGGTGCTCCCAGGGTGTATAGAGAAGTTGGAACTATGAGCATCATCCAGCAATTCGCTTTTTAGATCAGGTATATCGGAAACACAAAGTCTCTTCCCGAATTTCAAAATTCCATCCTTATACACAAAGTCCCTCAATATTCCATCATTCACACCTTTAATCTTCTTCTGAAATTCTTCATCATTGGTCTGAGAACTCTTAATCCTTTCTAGTAATGATGGTTTGGAAACCATTTGAAAAAGCATTGATGTTTCACCTTCCCTAGTTATTCCCATGTCCATCTTCACTAGATCCAAGAAAATTGGATCCCTTTCAATCCTCATCACATTCAAAACTCCATGGTCTTTTCTACTCAAAGGATCTGCCACCTTGTTTGTCTTCCCCGGGTGGTAATGTATCGTGAAATCATAATCCTTGAGTAGTTCAATCCATCGCCTTTGCCTCATATTGAGTTCTTTTTGTGTGAAAATATACTTCAAACTCTTGTGATCAGTATTAATCTCACATTTTTCACCATAGAGGTAATGTCTCCATATCTTTAAAGCAAAGATCACAGCTGCTAACTCAAGATCATGAGTAGGATAGTTTTGCTCATGAATATTTAGCTGTCGTGATGCATAGGCAATGACCTTATCATTCTGCATAAGGACACAACCGAGTCCTTTCTTCGATTCATCACTATAAATAACAAACCCATCATTCCCCGATGGTAGAGTCAATACAGGGGCATTGACTAATATTCTCTTTAGTTCTTCAGAACATTCTTCACACTCTTTTGTCCAGACAAATTTAATCCCTTTACGTGTGAGCTTTGACAATGGGTTAGCCAATCTGGCAAAATTCTGGATGAAACGTCGATAATAACCTTCTAAACCAATAAAACTGCGTACCTCAGTTATACTTGTCGGTGCTGTCCATTCTTGGATTGCCTTGGTTTTAGAAGGATCAACGGAAATTCCATCCTTAGAGACAATATGGCCAAGAAAAGAAATCTCATGAAGCCAGAATTCACACTTGCTAAATTTCCCATATAATTCATGTCTTCTAAGAGTCTTCAGGATAATGCGTAAGTGATTTTCATGATCTTTGTGGATTTTGGAGTATACCAAGATATCATCAATAAATACCACTACAAAGTCATCAAGATATTCCTTGAAAACTCTATTCATTAGATCCATGAAAACAGAGGGTGCATTAGTCAATCCAAAAGGCATTACTGTAAACTCGTAATGCCCGTACCTTGTTCGAAATGCTGTCTTTGGAACGTCTTCCTTCTTCACACACAACTGATGGTATCGAGACCGAAGGTCAATCTTTGAAAAGTATTGAGCTCCATGCAGCTGGTCAAACAAATCATCAATGCGAGGTAGGGGATACTTGTTCTTTATTGTTATAGCATTGATCTCCCTATAGTCAATGCACAACCTCATAGATCCATCTTTCTTCTTAACAAAAAGAACAGGGGCTCCCCAAGGAGAAACACTAGGGCGAATAAATCCCTTATTACTCAATTCCTCTAGTTGTTTCTTTAGTTCAACTAATTCCACAGTGGCCATTCTATAAGGGGTCTTCGATATGGGCCTTGATCCAGGAATTAAATCAATGGAAAACTCAACTTCTCGTTCTGGAGGATGTCCAGGTAAATCTTCCGGAAACACATCAACATATTCTCTCACAATAGGTACATCCTCTATTTGAATATTCCTTTCCTCACCCTCAGTAATTTCCTTCTCTTCCTCCCCAATAATTGAATTTAGTTGAGCTACTGTGGGTGGATCTAGATAAGAATTATGTGGCGACGATTCGGCTATAAAGATAAGGTGTTCCTTATCATCATCATCATGAATCGTAACCTCTTTCCTCTTACAATAAATTTTTGCATCATGGTCCTAAATCCAATCCATACCGAGGATTATATCAAATTCAATCATGGGTATGACGATGAGATCAGCAGGTAAAGAACATTTAGGTGCTCTAATGGGAACTAATCGACAAAACTTTGTTGCAACAATACTTCCCTTAGGGGTTTTGACTAACAACTCCCTTGTTAAATCAAATTGGAAATATCTAATTTTCTTAGAAAACTGGGAAGATATGAAACAATGCGATGATCCAGAATCAAATAATGCATTTGCTAAACTTGAGGAAACCATTAAATTACCTGCCACCACGTCTTTTGGAGCTTCCTCCTCAACAGTAGTGATAGCATAAGCCTGGCCCTGATCCCTTGGCCTCTTCTGAGGTAAGTTCCCCTGACGCTTAGGACATTCATTTGCATAATGTCCCTTCTCTCTACAATTATAGCATTCCACGTTGACAACCACTTTCTTTCCTTTGCATTCATGAGCTTGGTGGCCTTTTTCACCACACTTGTAACATACTCCTTTTCCTTTTAGACAGGCACCAGGGTGCTTCCTACCGCAATTATCACAGGGTGGAAATTCATTTCTACCCTTCTTCCCTGTTTCCTTATTTCCTTTCCCAGAGTTTTCAGCGAATCTCTTCTTATCTTTCTTTGATTTAAAGTCATAAGACTTAGAGAATTCCTTTTCCATCTTGATAGCGCACGAGACAATACCTTCGTATGAAGAGAAGGTTTGTGATACTAATGCTCGACAGAGAAATGGTTTCAACCCATCAAAGAAACGATCAGTCTTACTTCTTGGGTTACGTATGTAATCTGCAGCATACCTTGCTAACCTTGTAAAATTAGCCTCATACTTTGCGACATTCTCATCCTCCTTCTGCCTCAGACTCAGAAATTGCCTTTCTATATCCGCTCGATGGTCTCGAGGAAAGTATTTTTCTAAGAACAGCTCTTTGAACTCCTGCCATTCCATGTTTGTTAATTCACCATCTTCCTTTGTGTTTTGAATTAGTGACCACCATTGATCGGCATCTCCAGTGAGGCGGTAAACTGCCATGACAACATTTTCCCTTTCACTACTCCCCAAGGCATGAAATATTTTCTCTAAGGAGTTTATCCATTGCTCAGCTACTATAGGATTTGTACTCCCATTGAAGGTTGGTGTTTGTTGCCTCATGAAACGGTCTAGCATTGATCCTCCACGTTGCGGATCAGGCTTCTCCATACGAGTAAGGTTGTTATTCATCACCTGCGTGAGTTGTCCCTGTACGGTGAGAAGCTGATCAGCACCAGTTGTATCACTAGCTCCACCATAATTATCCTGAGCAAGAGGGAAATCCCTACACGGAGTGCATGCATTGATAAGTTTTCAATTCCTTCCACTAGGCTCCATTTCTAAATAATGGCATAAACTAGATTAGTTCATGAATCAAAATACATAATTCCATACTTGTAAAACACTTAACATAAATTGAACTAATTATGGATATAATCCATAATTATAAAAATGTTTTCTTTGAGGAAGTATATACTCGTAACCCTTCATAGTGGTTTGTAAAGAAAATGGGAATTATCCAAAGCATATCCCCCGGGAGTGTCGTAACCAAGAGTGCAGCAAGGCCCATTGTCGTGCACCAGTTCCCGTTCGAGTCTAGCTCAAAGCGGTGTTTTCGGGTTTTACCCCTAGGTACATCTGTGCCAGAGCCGCCTCTACCTGCTCGTATCCAGACAGGGATGTATTTCTCGGAAAACTCACAACATCTCTAGAATACCAAAATTCTAGGAAGTTCTTATATACTAATCCTCAAAGTCTATCTTTGGGATATGTGCTCTAATCAGAGTTTATCTAAATCTAGCTTCCAAGGTTAGTACTAAACTGTCTCTCATACCAACTGTAACGCCCCGACCCCAGCTACCCAGAGTCGGTGCATTACTTCGTAACATTGGCATGATCACAAAAGATCAAGTCTCGAAAGACCGATTAGTTTAGTAGCCTTGGAAACACTAGATACATTCATAGTCTTTCATTACATCAAAAAGTAAACAAACTAAAATAACATGGTCCTCATAGTCCACACTCATATCCTCACTGAATATTCTTGCAAGTTAGTCATAATACACTTCTTCACATCCTGGAAAATATTAAAACATTGAAAGGGGTGAGCTCAGATGCTCAGTAAGGATAACAATATTGCGGAAGATTTTATAAGAAAACATAAGCATTTAAGGAAATGTATAACTAAAACAAAAGCCTTATTGAACTTGAACTTCAGAATAATATGGCAAAAGTAAAATAAAATAATTCCATTACTTTCTCACATGGATATTCTACTAGACGAATAATCACATGAAATATCAATAACCACTTTCATAATGAGGGAATGTATAATGCCAGACATTCTGAAACATTTTGTCAAGGCCTCGGCCAAGACGTCTAAAATGATTAAGGCCTCGACGAAAACCATAAATCAAATTGGGAATGGGCCTCGGCCAATTCCACGTCTAGTTGTCTCATGAGACCTACCGATGCATCGAGGAGCTATAACGGGCTCCACCCGTCACATATTAAGTCCAATACATTCCTCATATGAATAGGTTTAAACATAACATAAATATTCGTATTAAAACTAGCATACGAAATGTCAACAATTTCTCCATAAACTATGGATGGTATAAAAAAACACATCCACAGTCAAATATTTCACAAAATGTTCAATGGAAGTTTTGTATCATAAATCAATTTCAATTAAACTTAAAACCCATCAAAGGATGTTGACATGGATGAAATCAAAGCTATTTGAGAGAAATATATCTCCTTTTTGAAATCATTTAAAAGTCCCATAATTATAAAATAATAAATTTACCTTGAAAATATTCTTATAAGCTTGTTAGGGAAGCTTTGACGAAGTTATAATGGCGGAAAATAGCCGCACCCGCCGTATAAGAAAAAAAACATTCTTACCTTAAATTTGTCAAAAAGGTCAAAAAGTACATTGTTTGGAAAATGACGGTAAGATTCCTTTCAAAAACGTATAAGGGTATAAATGACTTTAACCCATTTTCCATTTAATAGTAAAAATGTTTTGAAAGAAATTTTTAAGAAACATGGATGTGGATGATAACGAGGTCCCAGTAGATAATTATGTATAAACAACCTTGGATAATGAAGAGGTTGTGAAGTAAAACCTTACCTTGTACTTTTCCTTGGTTGGGGTAGGTTAACCTCCTGTATAATGGTGAAATAATTGTTATTAAATTATACAAGAATCATATACATTCATATGATATCATATATGATCTTTTAACATTGCTTTATTAACAATATCTTAGATTTATCGTTGTTTCGGGTGTTAACTTACTCATTTTCTTTTATATGTTTTGTTACGTTAGTCGTGTTTTTCATGGATAGGTCGTATCTTATTCATATCCATAATGATATCATGTCCTTAAACATTATTTTTAAATCATCAAATGATAATTATACTTGAATGGATACGACGGAGAATGAATCTCATCGCGTTCGTGGAGACGGTGGTCTGTACGTACGCACGAGCGACAATATCATTATTTTGATATTAAAATAATATATAATTGGATAGTATATCATATATACAGAATCATTATCATGTTATATTTATTATTTACATGAATTAAATATCATTATTATACCCATCTAAATAATAATGTATTGAATAACAATTACACCACGACGTGGAGACGGTAAGCCGTACGTACGCACGTATGGTGACATGTCATTCAAATGATGGTTAGAATACTGAATATGGTTGTTCCATATTTATAATAACATCACAGTATATAGAAGATACTGGAGTTATAATTTTAGAATTGAAATAATAAACAAAGAGGGAGTGGAAGAAGAAAGAAACTTGAAAGAGGGTGATGAAAATGTTACCTCTTCTTCGGGTTCTTCCTTTTGATTTGATCAAAAGGACTCCTTAGGATGGCTTTCTGACTAAAGTAAAGCTTCTAGGATGAAGGGAGAGAAGTTGGTAGAGTATTTGGGCAGAGGTTGGCCGAACCAAAAGGCTTGGAAGTGTGAATAAGGTGGTAGAGGTGGGGGCCTTTTATAAGAGGAGAGGAGGGGCTCTTTTGGAAAGATTGAAATGTTACATTATTATACAATGCTTTTCGGATTTTAAAGGTCCCACACTTATATAATTCGTGGATAAGGTGATAAGGGTTCGAAATCTCCTCATCCAATAGTCTTTGGACAAGTTTAATCCTTGGATTTTGCATTATCTTCTCATTTTATTTAAATCGTTAAATAATGAGGTCATCGCTGCATCATAATAATGTCATAAATAATTTAATTTATTTAATGTCTAAAAATTATAAAAAAAATACTATGATGTAGGGAATCTTTTTAGATTTCTAATAAATATTTATAGTCAAAATGTGGATCTGTGTAACCCCACTTAAAAACTGTTTTAGTAAAACAACTCATGTTTGTGTCAATTTAATTTTAACATTAAATAAATATATATTAATGTCATTTTCCAACTAAAGTGGCTCCATGGGGTCCCCAAGTTGACCCATGGGTTGTCTGGGTCGGCCATGACTCATCCAATAGGAGTAGGACAAGTGTCAAGCTCATCTCATATTATTAAAACATTATTTTTACCTTAAACTACACTAATTACCTCTAATCGCGATTAAGAACTTAAAAGTTACTATTCACCAAAAAATTATTTTAATCTCATTGAACCACATTTTACTTCTTAATGACAACCATGTATGTCGGATTTTTGAAAATCAAATTACAGAAGTGGTAATATTTCATTTTAACGAAAAATCAGTTTTTAACAACCACTTAGTGGTTTCACTATTCATCAAAAATTGAAGTTTTTCAGAATGAGGCCAAAATTTCACCCTAAGCTATAATTGATATTCCGAATTCAAAAATGATGTCTATTTTACAAAATTCCAAACATATAAGTTGTATTAATTAATTTTATAATTAATTCCCGCTGTTACAACAAATAGCGTGTTTTTAAGAAACAATTTATATCAAAAGATTGGCAATTGTTTATGTCCAATTTCAATGTTAAATTATTTCTAATGACCACCATTGGATAAAATGGTAAAAATATATTCTAATTATACTTTAAAACAACTAAATATTATAATTTATCACTATAAATTATTTTGATTAAAAAAGTTGTTTTTAAGTATGTTTCACTATTCATAAAAATTTAGAAGTTCTTAGAAAAATACCAAAAATTCAACATGGGCTAATTTCAATATTCCGAATCCAAAAATGAAGTCCATTTTGATAAATAAAATTTTTAAAATTTCAAAAAGTAGGTATTACTATTCACAACGGCTAGTTCAGTTAGTTGTGGTGTGTGTTAAAGCTCGAGGTTGCGTACAACACACGCTATTGCATTATTCGAAGGGAAACGTACAGTGGAAGCTTGGGGTGTTACATTCAAGCTCGGCCAACCCATGCCAATTTCTTCTCTCCACATCCCTAGAAACATCCTAGAGGTTATGGTCTTCCTCAAAGGCCAATTTTAGTTCCCTAAGAGGAGGTCTCAGAGAGGCGCTTCAAAGAAGAGGTAATTTCCATTACCAATTCTTTCACCTTTATTTCTTCTTCCACTTCCTCTTCTTATGTTGTTTCATTATGAATTAATAACATCAGTATCACTCATATACTTATATGTTTTTATAAGTATGAAACAATCCTATTTCACCATCTATCCATCCTACGGAAAACGAAATCACCGCGCGTGCGTACGTACGGAATACCGTTTCCACACCGTGGGGAAATCTATTTTCCACCACCACCTTACTTGGATGGGTATAATGGTGTAAATAATAACTATATATGATTATTATAAAGTTATATTGATATTGGAATAGTATACATACACTTCAACACAAGTTCACGATCATGAGAACGATATCATCGCTCGTGCGTACGTACGGACTACCGTCTCCACGACGCGATGAGATTCATTCTCCACATTAACCAATCATGAATGATTATAATGTATATATAATGAATAATAATGAAATATATGACATGTTAAATCGACTGGATTTATTTATATATATATATGTATGTCATCTACTTACTTCCATTCAAGACAACAAGGAAAGGAAAACAGCGTTCATGCGTACGTACGGACTACCGTCTCCATGGACGGTGTGTTTCATTTCATTTATCTATCTATTATATATATATATAATGAATATATATTATATATAAATCATGTTTTATATTCTGGAAGTAAGTAAATCATGATATAAGTAATAATAATGTCAAGAACAACAAGTCCAAACACCTACGATAAATGAAACGATTTTACCCAAAACGCTTCTTTAACATGGAATTTACAAAAGAACGGGTAATATAAAGTCATAAGTTAACCATATATGATATCATAACAATGCGTATGATTCTTTAATAAGTTAATGACATTATTTAAATCATTATACCGGAGGTTCGGATACGTACAAAACATATCAGACATAAGGTAAGGGAAATATCACAATCTCATTTTTATCCGAGATTGTTTATACTTTGGTATTTACTGGGGTTTATTTTATCATCCACATCCATTTTTCCTCAATATGTAATATTTAGATCATTCTACAATAGTTTATATCCAATTTTACCCTTAGGTGACTTTTTATTAAAAGATATGAAAGGAATCTTTTGTCGTTTTTCGTACGAGGTACTTTTTGACTTTTCCGACAAAATTACGGGAAGAATGTTTTTTTATCTTATACGACATGAATGGATTTTTAAAACATTATTTCCAAGAAGAATAATTTACAAGTTTTCATGTTTATTTTTAATCAACTTCTTTTAGTTTAAAGTTGTATGACATGTTAAGAAAGGAAAAATGTTTTTGAAGTATAAAGGATATTTTCCTCAAGAACGGAGTTCAAGTGTTTTATCAAAATTATTTTCCATCTAAGATAATAAAGGGTTATGTTTTTATCCCTATTATTAAATTGATTTGATTATGTTGCGATGGAATTATTTTTATTAATTCCTTTATCTTATATGAATTGTTTTATGATGTCATGATGTTTTAAGATTCCCATTTTTATTACATGAGTTATGCAATGATGTATGATTTATGATTTTGTGGCACACATAAGAATGGTATCATTATGAGATGGTTGGGACCTATATCTCCCTCCAATTCATTGGGTAAAGATTTTATATCTCATGTGATAGACATGGCTGGAATGGTAGGTTATACCGGTTCAGTGAAACAGGACTGAAACGAGGGTGACTCGGTTCAGAAAGGGACTTTGTCCACTAAGATAGTCTTGGAAATGAGTCTTGACTAACAAGAAATGATTCTCTATGATTATGTCTGTATTCCAAAAAGTTTAATGTTTTAAGTTATTGTGATTTCATTTCACTACTATGATTTATCCCATGTTATGAAATTATGCTCTCTTTTGCTGGTTAAGATTTCCAAAAGTTATGTGCTTGTGTATACGATGTGATTGATATTTCTTTTGTTTACCCTTACTGAGAATTTGATCTCACCCTTTTCAGTTTTATTTTCTCCAGGATATAAATAAAGGTTTTAGGTAAAAAAAGGAAGATCTTTATGGGAGATGTTGAAGATCATTCACCATGATTAGAAGATTATATTCCGAGTTTCCAAAGACACTAAACTATTACGGTCCTTGTGTGTGTTTTCTTGTTATGTACTAAGTATTCCGCAAAAATAATGTAATGTCCATGTATGTCAAGCTTCGGGTCTTTACAGTACCCCTTTGAAATTGTGTCTTGGTCAGGGTGTGAGTAACAAAAAAAATGTAACCCCCAATGTGGTACCATATTGACAAACATAGATTGTAATATGTGTATGTTAAAAGATTGATTAAAATAAAAAGACAAGTTATTGAACAAAACTATTAAATATCTACATGACCTCAATACCTATTTTATCCTGATGTTAGGAAGTCTATAGGAACATCCTAATGATTCCTCCTCTATAGTATCTCAACTGTCTTATGGGAGTATATGTGTACTCAGGCTATGGCCCAGTTAATGTCATTGACCCGCATGTCCACAACCCTGATTGACCATACATGTTTCCGCCAAAGATGGAGTATTTTTTACAATGATAATCAAATCAAGGGATCCAATTTTCACTAACTTGGGATACCATACTCACACCTCTACTAATGAGTAATGTTTCATCAGAAATCACTATGCATTCCTCAATGTCAATCCCCTACATTGAACCCCATGGTAAAACTTATGTGTTCTCAATATCAGGATAATATTTGATTTATAGATTGGGAAGTACCTAATAAATCCTATACATATATGCATGAATAATTACTTGGAAACCTTTGAAATAAAATTTAACACATTCCATGAATCACAAAATTAATATATTGGGAATCTAAAATCATGTGTCTCCTTATCTAAACCATCTCTGGTATGTCCACTCGATCCTTGCAGTATCCTTATCATTAATTGATTGATCCAATTAACACCCTAGGGGTGTTTAATTTCTATTATTTCGCATTTATTCCCACTATCAACCTCATTCCACTGGTATAATATTAGAAATTTGCAATGGTCTACCATTATAACATTTTGAATCCTTGAACCCATGTATTCAAAATTGAATCATTTATTCAAGGAATCCCACCTATCTTGAGAATTAATCTATTTAAAAAATTGTATAGGACATATGTTATAACCTAGATGCCACCTTATTGATTCTACAACTTCAAAAAAATTCTTATTGATGTTATCTGGTCAAGGAATCCACTCCCCAAAAAAACTAGACAACATCCTAGACATACTGAGCATCCGAGGTTATAATCCCACTCATCCAGTGATTCCTAGAAATCATGGTCAATCATGTTAGTTTCATTCCCAATATCTAATTCTTAGGATTCCTGGAAAATCACATATCAAACCTAATAACTATTATAATAATAAAATTTTATGAGTTGTCCAAACACTCAATCCAATTCTCATTACACAGCCCCCTCATCAATACAAGATTGTATCGGTTCTAGGTGACACCTTCAGCTATATATGTCTAAATATTTATACTCTTATTCGAGGTTCAAAATTAAAGGTTCCCTATTGGGGTCCTTTTAGTCATCAAATAATTGAGGGAATCCATATAGGGCACCCAATTCCACTAAATGTGATAGTTCATCACCAATATCTCATAAGAATTAATGTACCTCAATAGTGTGATAACCATCTCATGGAAAAATTATCTTTATGGGGTTTATCAACTATAGAATCACTAGAATTATGGAAATAAGTGAAAATAATATTCCCCATCACCGTTAGGGTGTTCCTCATACCCTTTCGAACCATAAAATCTCTACAGTGTTGACTCACCCATCAATCTTATCCCAGTTGGAGAGTAGTTCCCACCATATAGTCATCCTTCATAGACCAAGGCTCTATGGTATCCCATACTCAATATACAAGGCATGATGTATAACCATTCTAGTCCATCTATCCCTTATTCAAGTATTTATGTTTTAATCCTATAACAGGCACCCAATAAAACATCTATGATTGAGTACATGTCCATTAGTGTCTATGTCAATCCTTCATATGCATAGGTGTTTTTCGGATCACTCAACACACTTTTGAATTCAATGAATTTTATTTAATCCATATTATTCATTATATTAATAAAATTTTTGATCTACCAACATGGTAGGATCCTTATTATTTCATGCATGAATAAACAGATACAATAAATTCAAGGGGAAACTATATGAGACTATATACAACATTTCAATGCCTTTTTCATTTTTCATTACTCAAAAACTCACTACCTAAACTCAATAAAACATTCCATGGATCAAAAAGACATCTCTTGTGCTACTAGGATCAAAATATATACCAATAAAGTATAAAAATATATTTATAATCATTTTTTATTACATAATCAATTTTTTTAAATAGGTATAATGCCAGATTTATCACTAAAAGACTTCTCTAGGCCTAAAATGCATCCAATGACACACCAAGGGTCTATTTCACAACCATTAACATTTGATGAGAAAATTACCCAAAATGATTCCAATGAAAATGGAAATTTAAAATTTTTTAAAATGATATGTCTGGATAAATTCCAATGTCAATGAAATTTTGATAAAATTAATAACAAGGGAATTCAGTCATTTTCTCGTGGTGAACTCTTCCTAGGAATAATGAAATCCCATTGAAAATTCAAATATTCAACCACTATCATATGTAATCATAGAATAAATGGATGATATAGAATATGGAAATTATTGTAAGAATATGATAAGATAAGTATAAACCAACAGAGTTAGAGAGATACCATAAATTGGTTATTTAATGTATTTAAATACCCATATAATGGGATTAAAAATAATAGGAAGGGGAAGAATCCATATATTCATGTTAAAAATTTAATAAAGAGGATAGGGGAGACCCCCTCAAAAACATTAGGTGGTTGAAATTTAAATTTACACTATTAATGGGCCATAGGATTTCCAATATTGTGCCACCAATAAGCTGGTGCATTGTGTAGTCTTGGCAGCTGGATATCTAGTTCCTAATGTGTAGAGAAAGCCTATACCCTAATAAACCCAAGAAAACTATGATGGTAAAATGAGCCTCCCCATCAGAAATTATCCCTTATACAACACTCAAAAAAAATATATGCGGGTGAAAAAACTCACAAGATTACATTTTGAATCCTTCTTCAAAAATAAGTTCCCCTACTAATTGAAAATTAAAATTTATTCCATTTTCTGTAGGACAAATATGTAATATGTTTTTTTTTGTTTTATTACACGGAGGATCCACAAAATCTTCCTTGTGAACCCATATGTACGAATTTTATAGTAGGATGATAATATTAAATGACACATTAATGGTCGATACAGACAATATGGGCATCGGGTTTCGATCTTGTGACTCTTAAGTTATTGATGATATTGGAAATTAGAAGAAAAAATATTAGTATTATTATTAGATATCCTATGAACTATTTTATTGTTTAAATTAAGAGACTAAGTCAATCTAGAAATCATTTAGTATCAATTATTATTGAGTTCAATATTGACTCAAGTCGGAATATTTACAAAACGTTGTTGGTGATATGATGTATGTTTATTTATATCATGAGACTTTATTTAATGGTTTGGTGGTTTTCCCACTTTTTAATGAGGAATTTTTAATGTTTTAATGATATAAAACAATGTGTTCGTAGATATTCACATATTCCGAGGATTGAATCCTAAATATAACAAATTATAATATTTTTTAGTTTTATTGGGGAATATTTTTTTTGTTATTTCGAGGTACCAACATGTTTTATCCTTATGATATATAATCTCTAAGGAATCATAGATTCAATGTTCGTTCTATTATCTTATTTTTAGTTTCAAATATGAACATTCCTTGGTGGAATCATTATATTAGAGATCTTAGTGAAGAAGATGTTTTAGTTTACTACATTGTCTAAAATTATGTAATGTTTTAGGGTATCACAGCTTGAATTCCAAGATACTCTTCACATACATATATGAAATATTGAATAAATAGAGGATTTCTTTTTGGGTTGTAAATTCAGATAATGATACTCTATGGCATGTTTTCTTAGTGTTTGTAGATATTTATGGGGGGATACATATCATGTGTTATTATAGCCCCACCTACATTGTGAGTGACATTTAATTTCTCTCTAAAAATTAATTCCACATCATAGGCTGTAAACATCATGTGTTATTACATGATAAACATCATGTAGTAAGTATTTTAATAGAAACTGAACAAGGATTCACGCATCTTCTAATTTCATCAGGCCACCATGGGTCTTTCTCTTAGACAAGTCAGTATATTAGGGAACCACCTCTGACTATTGTTCCCTAGCCCTTGATGCTCATGAAATGAAATATAGTGAACTGATCGATGTTTTTATTTCTCCCGGTCACCTGTAGCACCTCACATTACCACCCTTCAACACTCTAAATCCAATAACCATAAACAATTAACCACAATACATCATGATCTATGCACAAAACATTGATCTATCATCATTTACACATCCAACATAATTATATAGGTCTAACAGTTCTGGGACCCACATGGAAATGTCCAATCATGGCCTCATCGTCCAATGGGGAATAATTAAAAGAATAGATGGGGGAAAGAACACGAACAATTGTGAAAACATCGCTTGAAATTTGTTTTTGGTCAAAGACTATAGATCAGGGTCTTTTGGTGGGACCATGGAATAAAAATTCTAAAATTGAGTAAAACATTTTAATTCATATGATAGGCTTATGAGTAGGGTGAAGTAATGATGATCAAGAATAGAAGATACAAATAAGAGATCAATATATTAATAAAAATAGTGTAAATAAAAAATTTAAGAGACCCACATTGATTTGGATCGACCGTTGCTAAGAACATTTTCTCCAGTGAAGGAAAAATCCCACTTCATTTTCTTCATCTCGATCAACCTTCATCTAATCGTCATTCATCATCTAATTTCAGTTCACTAATGAGGAATGTTATGAAACTCTTATTTGATATTGTAGGTGTTTCTTGTATAACCCATGGGAAATCATTATAATGTGGTATTTATAGTGGATTTAATTACATATTTTAATATGAAATAAATTATTTGATTCAATATAAATCACCATCAAATGGATGCATCCATCGAATATATAGTGTCAACCAACATGTGGTCGCTCTTATGATAAACATTTCTTTTTTGAACTAATAGTGGTCTAATATTTATGATCAAAGACAGTATTAGAAATGTATTATATTATTCTAAAAAAATAGCATTCATGTGATATTAATATATTTAATATTTTTATAATACCATTTCTTAGCACATCAGGCCTTCGAATTCCATGTCATCTAAGCAAATGCCTCAAAATATATTCCATAAAATACATCAAAGTCTTACATGGGAAAAATGTGTCAATAATTTATTCACCACTTCATGGATTTTAGTCCTCATAAAGACTAAGATAAACAAAAGGTTGTTCACACTATGACTGCATCAGGATCTCCCACTCCCATGGGCTCTCCCACAAGATCTTATTCATTCACAGGACACGAACCATGTGTATCATTCATTCTCAAAAAACCGTATCATATCAATCCTCGATCACCACTGAGTACTCGATGATGGTTCATTAATACTCAATGTCCATATCACCCCATCCAATCATGTGTATAGTATCATGCTTGTAACTACTCAACTATGACCCGTGGAAGTCTCCATAATGTAGCTCAAAAAATGGTGGGAGGGCTTAGCGATAATACACCTCACCAACCCTCCATAACATGTTGTATGGACTAATTAACCTCATGGAAAGATAGAGTCCTATGTATAACCTTTCTGATACTCATCATGGGGAGACAGTCAATAAAAGATGTTCTCCATTCTTGAAATAAAAGGTCTCTATGCATAGATCTTTTTGGGATTTCAATTAGATCTGAGATGTGCTCATACGTTTTTAGAGGGCCTAAAATTTATCTATCATCATCTATACAATCTCTGGCCTGAGTAGAGATTCCTTACCAATCTTTATCCAACATAAGGATTACTTATATGTTCTCAATAACCAGTCCTTAAAAGGTTGTAGGTTAATCATAGAGTGATATATATTAATAGAATAAAACTCTATCATTGAAAAGTGATCCTCTTAGCAGGATTTAATGTCTTAGAAACAAGACTTCGTTATATCCTCCGACACCTTGATAGGGTGATCATTCATGCCATCTGTTAGGGGGTGAAACACCATACCCATCTGAAACTTATTCCTAAAAACATCATGTGGGAATATCCATAACCATGATATATATTAGGCATCTCAGTATGTAACAATATTCAATGGTACCTTAGGTAAATGTATGATCTACCACAAATAAAATTGTATCAGAAACTCTACTGAACTCCTATCTCTAATGGAGTAGAAGTGTGTCTAATTCATAATTTATTCAACTATATCCCAGAAGGAATCATATCCCTATACTATGCATGGAATCCCTATCATACTTTCCATATATATGTCCTCTCATTTATATTTTTGGATCTTGAAAGGCTATATAACACTTAATAGAATCTAGTTCTCATCCTTTACTGAATATATGTGAGAAATTAATTGAAGAATAAGGTCATACACAACAACATACAAACCCACCAAATATAATGTTAAATGTCTTTATAAATATTCCCTACACTGTTATGTATATCTAAAGAAGATGTGTGAAAATACCCTATCACTTAATCAAACAATGCCATTCGAACCACTATCCATCCATTGAAAATGTTGAAATGATCACCTTATTCATAGAATCCATCTTGTTAATCTAATGTGGTTACCTGGTCACATATTAACTCATAGATCATGTCTCCCAACAGATCCTCCCTCACATGTTATATAATTAGGGGAGTCAAAAAACATTAACTGAAGAAAAGTAGTACTCATCTCCTCTAACAATGTCAGCTATAATGAGACCAATTACTCAGAAACCTTGTCAAAAATATCGAACAAGACTTACTATAAATGGTATGTACAAAACATTTCCATTACAAAGAGTATAGACCATAACAATGTCATTACCACACATGAATTCTAGCTAGATCATTTTTATCATTTTAATTTCTCTCTATTTTAATACATAGTTGAGAATCTATTGGGGTGAGTAAACAATAAATAACTCACCAAAAAGATAGTTCCCAACATTATCTGAGAAAACACTTCCATAATAAACTCTAGTTCATGATTAATGTAGTTCTACAAGGGGGTTCTCAACCACAATGACCCATCTATGATCAATGTCTACATATTCATTAACTCCTAGTAGAACCCATCTCTAATAGAACCATAATACACCAAATACATCATGCCCTCCTCTGGTCAACTCAAAATAGGGTAAATAGTCATCCTTAACCTCAAATCTATAAAGGCACTATCGCATTGTCCAGTTAATGAATGTGGTTTTCCATTATACATTAGAGTATCCAAAGGGAATAAAATTCAAGGTAACACAATCACAAACCTATTCTTATAACCTTCCATGAAAATATAATGTCAAACCTCAAACATGATCTTTCTTGTATCCTAAGAAATAAATGCATCAGTCTTCATTGGGTACCAAACTAATTCATTCTATGAAATGACATAACGTAAAATTTGAAAAATGAATATTTACAACTTAAACTTTGAGATAATACACTAAATATTGTTCTCTTGAAGAGAGTCTAGAACCATCCTTACGTTCCCTTCAGAATCCTCTTCTAATTCAGTGTAAATACCTATTCCATTAATGAAGAAAATTGAAAATCAGTACATGTATGGTTTGATGATATAGTTTATCTAATCTATAATAATTTTTCGAAATATTTTATGCCAAATGACATCACTAGGATCCCATAGATTACATAGAGACATCATAATTATAGGTAACATTTATATGTCTCTTGATCCCAGAATGGATGGTAGTAAGACTTGAGATCAATATTTGAGAAACAATTCCTAACTCAAACTGGATAATATAAGTCCTCAATTATCAACACGGGGTAATTATTCTTTACAGTGGAATTTTATTTCTATGAAAATCAACAAAAATCCACAGGCTCAAATATTCCATTTTCACAAACAAGACTAGAGTTGCCTAGGAAGACACACTGGATCTGGTAAAAACCTTCTCTCAATAGTCCTCCAACTACATTCTCATCTCCTGAATCTTAGTATGGAATATTTGATATGTCTTTGAGAATATCATTATAGTCTTAGGGTCCAATTTAATGTTTAATTCCCTCTCCCTCCAAAGAGGTAATCATATATTTTTACTAGGTAAGACATCGATAAAGTCCTCTTCTCCCTTTGGAATCTAAAATTATTCAAGAGTCCTCTATGATAAGGACTAATATCACTAACTATTGTGATATGGAATACAAACTCATACCTTTAAGTACAAATAAATCCTCCATTATATATCTCTTTCCAACAAAGAATATTCTCATCACTTATGTCTAATAGAATCAGATCCACTAGTTATTATAGTCAATATGGAATAAAAAATGGATAACTTGTATATACCCAATGTGAAATATTAATGAGCCATCATAATAAATTGGAGGTTTCATGTGAGACTCTCTCCACTAAGTGATAACTTTCACATCTAGCAGATATGGTGTATTAAGGAATTACTCGCTATAGGAGCCTCTAGCCATAACTTATGTGATAAGGCCTCAACTCCAACCCCCAGATCTCACACCATGAATAAATATATAGAGTAATGACTCACAACTATAATTATTGGTACGAAGGAAATAGTCGAATAAAAATATATTTTTTCACATATATTCTCATGTTCAACTTGTTCATAGCACTCCATAAACTATAACTACCCTTGTCCCCAACCACCAGCTCTCTAAGACTGACGTGGGACAACTGGTGAAGGTGGTGGTGGAATGATCTTTTAAAGTCTCTCTACACTAGATACTACTCTATATGGACCTTCTATGGATCCTCTTCATTGAAATCCTTCTCAGTGTCTTCCCAAGATATGTCTAGGGGATCTCTGATCATGACACTGCATCATCCATGGAGGTCCATCCACTATCTGTTGGTCCTACAAAACATGACGGGTCAGAAAATCAAGGTACATGTGAAAAAATTCATTACAAGCATAACATACCCACACTCCAATAGAACATGATCATATACATAATCCTTAATCCATAGACCCATGAATATGAAAATAATAATTCCTCTATTGTAGAGATATCAATGCTCGATAATTTATAGCTAATGTAGATGACTCAGGTATATGGTAGCTACCACTAGATCCTACATCCTAGAGCCCCTCTTCCTGGAATCCCACAATCACTAAAGCCTACACTAGTACTCCTATATAAGTGGGTAGAAATAAAAATATCTCACAAGATCAAATGTCTCTTTGGATACCAAACTCCAACTTCCATGCTTGGAATGAGCCATATCTAACAATGTTGAGGAAGTATCATGTAATCTAAATGATCCTTGTGGTATACTAGGCTATAGTCACACTCCCCTACTATAGCTCAAGACTATCTTTGTTCATAATTAACTAAAAACAAAATTTTTCAAATTCATCACTAAATATCTTCTATAATTATGATGATGAAAAAATAATCTTTTCATGGTATTTCATAAAAAAACTCAACTAGTTCCCATATACTCCATGTAAATTATTGTATTCTAGTACAACTATATGATATGTTGGGGTTTGAATGAGCCTTAATGATTGGATCATTCACTCGAGATAATTTTTCACTACCTTGGGATTTGCCTCATCATAGAACATCAGTGTCCTCTAAATCTATGACCTACAACGTGCACTAATCCTTCATGTAACATAGTCCAATACTACCAGTACGAAATAATGTTGAAATGTGGGTTTATTGATACCTTCCCACCTAGTGGAAATACATCGTAGGATTTCTCCTGAACATAGAATGTGTCACTCATCATATTTTCAGGAGGATACTAAATCAATATCCTGGATGGACATCTTTATAGTGGAATACTGAAAGTAATCATGATTTATCATTTTTAGATAAGGATATATATATATATATATATTTGGATATGACCCAGTATGGATATTCAAAGAACTAGATCCTATATGATTCTTGTATCATTGTTTTGTATAACCATTGGATTGGTATACAATGTCAACTTATAGGTAGTCTGAGTCCATCTATATATATACATCAGCATCCACAACAACACTTGGCTACATAGACAGAAAGATGAATATAAGACACTCTAACACTTTTTTCCCGAAATTCTAATCCAAACCTCATAGGGTACAGAAAACCAAATTCCATCCAGATTTCAAGTCATATATTATAGCATGGTATAAAAATAGGGCCCATCAAGGCCTACCTACCATATATAAGCTTTAACAGTCACAATCCATATACCACCACCATAGGCCAGGGGATGGTGACAAGCGCCAATAATGAATAACCAAAATTGGAAAATTTTGAATGATTTACCTATAGTCTTACACCCAAATACCTGCATATAGTCATGAAAAAGAAATAATAATAAGATATAGTAATATATAGATTAAAAAATATACTGTCACGACCCGTCCTCGGGGCTTGTGCCGTGACTACCCCAAGCCCGCCTTCCAAAGGCCAGGGGCTGGAGACTAGCACAAAAGCGTAAATCCTGAAAATGGGAAGGCATTGCCTTTATATAAGAAAACAAACACCATAGAGTATACAAGCTGAAGTAAACACTATGTAAAGTGAGTACAAAAGTAAGTGATGAAAATTAAATGGACCAGTATACAAACCCAACTGAAAGTGCAGTACAAATGAATATTAAAGTACAACAGCTAAAAGATAAGAAGCAACCACCAAGTCGTCCTCCGGAAACTCCCACCTATAGGGTGAGTACAGATTGTCTCATTGGCTCCTCAGGCCTGGTCGTCCTCTCCATGTATGTCCCACCAGATAGTCCACCTACGTGTATCGACCCACTCCTCAGGCCTCAACAACGATCAACGCTTCCCGTCATCTGCAACCAACACAACGTAGTCTGAGCATAGCCCATGTTGGGGTGAGTATACGATACTTAGTAGGGACCCCAAGACTCCCTAAGGTCTCCCAGAATCCAAAAAGTATAAACCACAATGAAAATATACAATCACAAAGTATCAACCAACTCTACTTAGGTATATGCCCATACATATACCAAAGTCATCAATTCCAATTCTGCTCCAACTCACGAGCTCAAGTACAACCCAGTCCACATAGGAAAGTATAAATCAATCCACATAGGAAAGTACGTCCCAATCCACACAGGAAATCAAGGCAATCATATCGAAGATATTGATTGAAATTCACGACTCAGGTCACATAGGTATACTACTCACGAAGAGGGGTGGAGATGATAGATGTAGCCTCTGAATCATCTCCCCTGCCGAACCCACGTAGGATCCAAGTACATAAGTCGTCGATGCCGAACCCACGTAGGATCCTAGTACAGAAACCATCCCTATAAAACCCACGTATGATCCATGTACAGTCTTCATCTCTACCTAACCTACAAGGGATCCAAGTATAGTCTTCCTTGCTGTCGAACCCTTGTAGGATCCAAGTACAGTCATCATCGTCATCGCAGTCGCAGCCAGCTCTAGGGTTCCCGCACACAGCACGCTTGATTCCGGGAGGGTCTGCTCCTCGAGTAAAAGGGGTGGATACATCAACTGTCATGAAGACCAGAGATGATGTATCCCAACGTTCTGTACCACTTCATAGGGGAAAATCAAGAAAAACATGCCCGAGTCATGGAGAACAAGACAACCAAGCCATTTTCCAAAAGTACACAGCATGTTGGTATGATTACACATTGTGTCTTCAGTCCTTGGGTACTTCCCGTGTACCCCATCCCATGTTGAAGGGATGTTCATGTAAAAAGTGAGTACACGGAAAATGGTATGGTTACACACCGTGTCTTCAGACCTTGGGTACTACCCGTGTACCCCGACCCATGTCGAAAGGCTGTTCATCTAAAAATTATGTACACGACATGTGGTATGGTTACACGATGTGTCTTCAAACCTCGAGTACTGCCCGTGTACGCTAGACCGTGTCGAAGGTTTGTTCATGTAAAAAGTATGTACACAACGTGTGGTATGGTTACAAGCTGTGTCCAAACTCTTGGGGTCAGCTCCATGTTCACTGGCCATGCTTGGCTGTGTGGTGGATTACATGCTCGTGTACTCCACCCTGTGTATGTGTATTCCCGGAATACATGTCGAGTCATCACGAAGTCGCCTCTGCCATGGTGAAGGAAGTACATGTCATGCCTTGTGGCCGTGTGGTTCTTCCCGTATCCATGTATCACCCAGATTACACACCGAGCCTTGTGAAGCTGATTCTGCCATTCAATGAAGATAATATATGTTGTGCCTTATGGTCGTATATCTCTGGCTGTGTCCGTGTATTTACATTGAATACATGCCATGTACATAGAAGTCTCCTCTGTCAAACTATGTGGACAGTACACGCCATGTGACCGGTGTCACACACCGTGTGTCACTTCTTCTGATGTTCGTTACTTCTGCTGCTGAATGCTTTACTACACGGCGTGTGCTTTGGAAGTACACACCCTGTATTCTAGAATTTTCTAGAAACGATGCCTCTAGACATCACGCCTCCCGAGGCATCCGTCCTTTGTTTTAATGATCTGTTTGCTACAAAACTCCCATTCCTAGGTCGTCTCGATTTTCCAAGAATGTTTTTGATGTTTTTGGGACTCCGATCGGCTCTGAAAACATGCCTTGATTCACCAATCAAGAATGGTTGGAGAACACCATAAAATAAGAATGGCGGAGGAATCGGTCCATGTTAGTTTGTTCTGGTTCCTTCCGTAATTGTTTTATAGCAAGAGGTTTAGAGAGAACCAATAACATGGAATGGAAAACAACGTTGCTCATTTATAAGCACACCCCTACCTCAACACAAGTTGTTGAATGAAGGGCTTCGCGGAAAATGGCATCGTGGGGCGAGGTTCTGTAAACGTCGACAAAGAGCGTCTGAGGAGGAAGTGGTGTCTCCCTTCCTTTTTCACTAAGAGAATATTATTTGGCGTGATGTCGTTTGCGAGTTTCTGCATTGGTGCCTCCTCCTTTGTCGCGGAGGTAGAAGAGGATGAAAGAAACTGGGTCGCCAAGTTGATGGTCCTTAACAAAGTGTTGTCGTTCTTTGTTGAGGATGAAGTTCTTCAAGAGAGTAGATGTCTCCCCAAAATTCTCAACACAACAAGCTCAGCCCCCCAAAAAATAAGACTCATCTTATTTTATTTTACTTTTCCAAGCATTTAAAAATTTAAATTCAAAATGCTAAGTTAATTAAATGAAGTGGTTTAACCAATTAAATGATGTGTGTTGGAATATTAAAGTGAGAGAGGGGTAGTCACAAAATTAAACAAAAGGGGGTTTAGAGGAGTTAAAGGAATGTGAAGGGGTGGGGCTCGTGTGGGGCCCACCTCACAAATATCCTAACAAGAGTAGTTAGGAACTAGTGGACCCCACCCCAACTCCCATACGTAGGATATAACCACTTAGCTAAAGAAAATAAAATTGTACCACAATTTGATTTACTTAAATTTTAATCATCATTTTTTTAACAGCTCCTACCGAGCAAACGCACCTTCAAGAAAGGTTCTCTTAAGCAATTACAGGTGTTATGGTTTCATCGATACCCTTAGATTTCAATTTTGAGCACCGGTTCAAAAGTTAGAAACCCCCTCTCATCCATTCACTAAATGTACCCGAGCTATACTTCAGAAATTGATTCCGGACACACAGGGCCTTGGAATCAGGTGTCGTTAAAAACTGCGTACTCGTAAAATCCCAAAGAATTTAAGAAAAAAATATTTCCTTGAAATTTATGGGTCTTTATTTATAATTTTAATAACCTATTGGGAAAGAATAAGAGTGTGAAACTATAATATGAAATGCAAATCAGAAAATGTATGCCCACCTATAATATATGTGGCACCCTGATAACAGATAGAATAAAGAATGGTGATAGAAATAGGTTTTTCTATCTCTGATCTCAGAAAAAATAAATGGTCAATAAATCTTGGTATAGTTATGCTTCACCTTAATAACCACTAACCTTTGCATTTTCTACAAAATATACAACATGTTCATGAAAATCCAATATAGGTGTGAGTATATACATACCCATTGGAATGAAAAAAAACCAAAAGGGCGTGATAGGGGGATACAAAAAAAATTGACCCAATAATATTCATGAGGTAAATGAAACCTAATAGATAGACATTTATATATTCTCATAAAAAAACCCCAATGAGATAAGAATGGGATCTGTAACTCATAGCCCTGTTAATTTTTATTAGTAATTATATAGCACAAAAATTTCACCACTAATTCCCTTAATCAGGCGTATCATTATGAGAATTTTAGTGGAGGGGTGTGAACTGCACAACTATACTTCATAGCCAAGGGATAAAACATCTCTTGTAGAGGACCCACACCCATAGGATATTGAAGATGAGCGGGTACCACTCTATTGGTATATCCCCACACCTAGTACTATAAGGAGTACTAACACTAATTATATAAATAAATGGGAAACCTATTCCTTATAGTGAAAAATGGGCTATTAACCTTTATATATATTGGATAGCCAACGAAAACTACATGTTGGTGTGATGGGGGAGTAGTGACCTCATAATTTCATTGAAATCATGGGTAACTTTCACCCTTTTTTTACAGGGGTGAACCAACCCAAAAATCAATCAAAGAGAGTGGAGAACATATTCATTTGTCTGAATGGGGATTATTTAACCATATATGTACATGATACTCTTGACCGATCACAAATATAAAAAAGCAACAATTGAATAAATTTCATCAATTTAGAATATCACATCATAACATAAAATCCATTATAAATGACACTATCTCATTATAAACACAAAAACATTAAGGATATGATACTCAGAGTCCAAAATATGATTCGAAACAAAGGGTGAATAAGAGGTAGAACATTTACTAAGGAGAATATGACATCCAGGTGGTCCACATAGAATGTTTCCCTACTATTAGTCCTAGAAATGTTCTCCCTAGACATAACTCAGTATTATATATCTCTATATATGGAATATTATATAGGGTACATGGCAGGTATGCACACCTATGGTCTTTTTTGTCACTGTAGCATATGCTTTTGAATTATTTTTCATTACCTTTTCTCCTAGTACGTGGCATATCATTCTACATGGTTACCTTGGTGTATCCATCTAGTATAGAGAATGGAAACCTAGAAAGGACCACATAGTTTGTTGCCCCACTTAAATAATGTTTGGTATTTAATTTTACCCAAAACCCTATCGCAACATCTAGTAGAAATAGTTCATGTGTTCTTCTTTTATACACAGTGTATAGTGAGGATTTTTACAAGAAATGAATATGGTTTCACAAGTCTTCTAGATCCAATACCACCACCATGTATCTCACCTGTAGACCACCCAAAATTGGTGATACCTTAAAATAACCATAATTCTCTTTTCTCTAAATCTACAAAAACATCTAGTGATCCACTCGAATTTTTCATATCCCCCTCACCCAGAACACCTCACGTTGAAACCAATCAGCACTATAGACCTAATATCCATGAAGAAACAGATACAATCCTTCCTTATCAATCAAAAAAACACTTATCTATCTTCATTCCCAATTACACAACAATCTTAAGGTTTGATCATGCATATTCATTCCAAGAAATGACAAACCATGGTCCCGTAGTGCAACATCTATGAACATCAATGAACAAATAGGGGAAATGATCAAGAACAAATATGAAACCCCCATTTTTGTAGAATTCATGTCCAATTATCATATATTGGGGATTTATGGGGTGATAAAAATTCATAAATTGTATGAAAAATTAATATATTTGATAGTCTCATGAGAAATGTTAAGAAAATCAAACCAAGAAGGGAACACACAAATAAATTCTCAATATTTTGAACACCAGGGAATAAATCAAACATTGATTAGTCTTACATGGATTTTGATCAAAATTTGAAAAAGAATTAATTCATAAGAATAATTGAAGACATGATGTGTCATTTGCCTCTCAATTTTCTTTGATACGATCGTCTCCTATCATCTGATTCCAATTCTCAAACAAGGGATGGCATGAACCACCTATTAGGTATCACAAGTGCTATGTAAAAAACAATTACAAATAACATTATATAATGGAATTTATAGATTTTATAATTAGTGAATTTATTAAAAAATCAATCAACTTATTTATTCATTTTAATTAATCATTCCTTCCAACGACGTCCCCAACTAGATGTCTTGTGTCAACCAACTTTTGGTCAGACCTAGGGTAAACCCCCCATCCCGAAAACAACTATGGTCTTGGATTTTTATTCTAATGATCGTTTTGGGATTTATTCCATTATTAATGAAAAAATATATTTTTATAACACTAATATATTTATTATTTTTATAATATAAATTTCTCTATCATCATGCCTCATAATTACACATTATCCTAACTCCTAGAGTCAAAACTATTCCTTTTAAAAATTGTTTTGTCTTTTCCCAAATTGATAATTTGAACTCTCTCCATTATTTGTTTCCCATAATCTAGGTAATAATAATTAGTATAACTTATGAGGTGACTAGAAGTGGATATTATATGGTGTGATTATGGGGAAATGTTCACAGAAGGATTTTTATTTTGATAATCTCTAAAGACACGAAACATCATTGTTTTAGTGATTGTGAGATTATTATGAGATTTAATGGGTTTTTATTGTGAAATATATTAATGTTTTTATTGAATCATCTCACAAGGAGTTGAATCCCATAACAAAAAAGTTTATCATTTCACCATACATGGTGGGGAATTTATGGGGAATCACTGTTGAAATAAAAATAAGGTTTAGTTATTTTTTATTAGTGATAGAAAACCATAGTGATAACCCTAGGGATTAGTTGACATATATGAAATATCCATAATTTGGGTAAAGTATAGAGTGTGTATATTCATAGAAATTTTATCTATATCTTTTACAAAAATGAAGATGTAGGATCAAACCAAAAATCACATATGTGTAATATCCTTTGAAAAGTATGGTTGAGTATTAACATGATCTTCACTTGGTGCAGAACAAGTGGTCCTACCTAAAAACATAGTTTCCTACTCTATAGGGATATGTTATGATAATTCAAAAGATAATTAAAAGCCATTATCGAGGATATTTTTATTTTGGAGATCCAAATAGTTGATGATTATGGATATTATTGATTATAACATATAGATTCATCATATAGGTTATCGATGTCAATTATGTGATATTATTTTTATGTTTAATGTTTTATTATGATATATTTATGTATCATCTTCCTTAAAACATTCCTTTATTCTAGTAATGGAAGGATCCATATGTAACTGAGTGAAAAAAATAGTGAGATGGACAATGTGTCGATTATCCAAAGAAAAAAATAAAATGGTATGGATGATGATTTTAAAAATCATGTATTTAAGAAAATCATTCCATATAAACGTATTTTTAACAACCAAAATCCTCAAAAACACTCATTCACACCAATTTACAAGGGGATATAGAGATGTGTAATTTTAGAATAAAATGGTCACTTTGGAATGAAGATTTAACTTCATGTGTGTTTATATTGTGTGAAGAAGCACGTGAGGAAGTGTCTTAGCGAATCCTAATAATGATTCAATTGATTAAGAAAATATCATTTAGAATATTTATTTTAAGGATATATGGGTGAAAATAAATACATGGGGAATGAAACACCAATATTCCAATGATTCAATTTTTTATTAAATGGACATTATGCAAATAAGTGCCCTGAACCTATGGTTAATGATGCTACATACATCAATATCCACCTAATATAATGTAACAGGGTAATTCAAATGAAATTAATACCAATTCAGTGCATGGTGAAAATTATATTAAAATTTTATTATACATATATATTTTTAATTTCTTATATGATTTTAGTTCTATCTAATAAATTATTTCTAGTATGTTATTTAAAATCACTCAAATAACCACCCCAATGATTTGATATTTATTTTTCAACGAATATATATAGATTTATGATTATAATAGGCTATATTAATTTTTTGGGTCGATATACATCCCAAAAATATTATTATTATCTATTCGGTGTAATTTAATTTTTCACATAAAGTAACTCTCTCTCCACATATCCCATATAAATGTAAGATATCCTTATTTGATGTGAGTTTTTTCATATTAAATTTTGGATAAAATCCTCCAAATTGAATTTATGGAAGGTTTACCAAGACTGTGTAAGGATTAGTTGGAATGAAGGGGTTTCAGGAAATAGAAATTATTGAAAATAAGACAATCTTTGTCTGGAGAACTATTGGCACATGGTTTGTAGTAAATGTGTGCTACAATAATGTGGCATGTATAAGGGGGTGTATAGTTGGGGAAACTTTGTACGGTGGCCTAGGAGACCACGTGGCTCAATATCCATTAGGATGGTGGAGAGAACTTGGACTCTCCTAGTTTATCAAACTATACAGGCGGCCAAGAAAACTGTGTAGCTCAGTTTCCTCTTGGAGAGAGGGAAGTGCACGACTGGTGTTTGGTTTGGAAAATCGTTCTATATAACTGTGTGCTCCATTAAGAAGAGGTTTTTTACGCTTTTTTCTCCCAATATTTTTTCATACTCTCCATATTTTATCCCCCACTAATGGCTGATGAACCGGCAACTCATCTATCCTCAATAAATGTTTCTCAATCGATTATTAGGGGTTTTTAGTGTCTTTTAGTGAGAATTAAAGCCTATTCTAATTCTTAGAATCTATTTCCTTATATTTTTTGGAAGATTATAGGTGTGATGTTTCCTCTACTTCTGATGCTCCAAAATAGTTTTCTACTATAGTGTTCTTCTCTATGGTGTTTGAGGATATTTGAGTTTGAATCAAGGTCCATGTCAGGATGAATGGTTGTCTCTGAGCATGAGGTAGGTGGTATTCAAGATTTTTATCATAGTCATGATGCTATACATGTGTATTTATTTATTATAATACACTTCCATTCTTAATTTTTATGTAAATGGATAAGTAAATTATTTTGGTACTTAGATTGAGGTGTCATACCCTTTACAGATCAAAATGGGATCATTGATGAATTGAAAGTGGATATAAGGCTACACATGGGGAATTCCAAACACTTGAAAAGAGTGAAATGAATTTTCAGACCTTGAGATTGGATAAATTTGATAGTGAATATGGTGAACATGTATATTTAATATGTGGTAATGGTTAAAGTGATCATTGAAATGATTGCATGTTAAATTATTTTAAATTCCATTAATGATTTTAAATTTGATTAAATGTTGTGTTTTAGATTTAGATTTAGTCTTGGTTTTCAATTAAGGAAATTATATTAAGAAAATGGTTTTAGGATTTGAAATGTGAGCGTGGACCCATTTTTAAAGATTCCCTAGGGGATATTTTGATTTTTTTGGAAATGATGTTCTTAATCCCGATTATGATTTTAATTGAAGACCCATGTTTTAAATGGTGTCTTCAACATGTTTTCAAATAAGACTTCTTCTTTGTGATTCATGATGTGATATGTGAAATGAAATGAGTAATGGCATAAAATAGTGTTTTTATTAACCAAAAGATTTAATTGAGTCATGGAATATAATGGATAATCATGATAAATAGTTAAAAAATATTTTCTATATAGTAAATAGTATGATTCGGGTATTGGGTTATGGCTCTACTCCCATGAGTTGGAAGAGACTATTGCTTTTGGACCCAGTAATTCTGTTCGTAATTTACGATGTTGAATTGGGGAGCTATTGTAACAACCTAGACATTTATCAATAAAACATCCTTATATTATTTTTTTATATAGAAAAAATAATAATTAACTAGAGAACCTAATAAAACCATATTTTTATAATTGAAGAAGTATATAAGTGGTATTTATAGAAATCATAGATCCTACACCAATAGAATGGTAACATGGCCTTTAGAATAGTAATGTGACCATTAGTAATAGTAATCTGGCCAATATAATAGTATCCTAACCTATGAAATTAGAAATAAAATTTAAGTCTCAAATAAATGGAAATATGATATTGTTGACGCCGAAAAAAGTCCGTAACTCTCGGAGGAAGTTTCAGAATGATGAAGTGAAGTCATATTCGGAATCAGAGGCCCGATCCGGAGGCCCGGGATGTGGTGCGCCAAATAAAGGAGGCTCCGCGCAAAAAATTGTTCTACACGCGTAGAATCACAGGGTTTTTCGGAATTGAGCCATTGAGGCATGCAATCTTTGCGAGCCCCGGTTCGGCGCGACGAGTATTTGCGCGCCGACTACGCTTGGCGCGAAGAATTTCACGCGCCGCCTGGATTCCTCAACGGAGGTCGCCTATAAATAGAGGGTGACCCCGAACGGTTTGGGGGTTCAGGAATCCGAAGCCACTCCCATGCGCGTAATTCGGCTCCCCCCTTGTGCAAGATGACTTCCAGGTAAAACCCTCATTTCGTGCCACCTTGCCCCGGAGTTCGCCTTTGCGTGCAACTCCACCGACTTTAGTGAATTTTCCCCCTCCCTGGTATTCCATCCTTGCGCGCAATCCATGTCTCTTGCGCGCAATACCCTGCCGCGCGCGCAATACCCTGTGCATAGTTCCTTCTCAGCGTGCAATTCCTTTGCTCCAATTGCACGTCGTCCCAGTATTTTGCGCGCAAACCTTCCCTTTTGCGTGCAAAGCCCAGGACCCCTCACCTTGATGCCCCTTGGATACCCCCTGCACTGGCACCTGATGTCTCCCCTACCGGGCATGCACACCATGCGTTGTTTTTCCGTACGGCCTTCCAGGCTCGTGCGAAGTAACCTCAAGGTCCCTTGGGCCGTGTTTCCTGTTGTGTTGCTTTTCCTTATGCTTCTCCGCATAGGCACGCTAACGGCTATTGCTTCTTCGCATAGACATGGTAACGTGGACCCCCTAGTGGTTTGCCCTGCGGCCCCCCTTCACTATGGCCTTGAAAATGCCTTCCCTTCCACAAGAGGTAGAGGGTGTTGGGCATGTAAGCCCTAGGGGTGTGGAGCGAAGCCACCTCGTCCAAGCTACAGGACGTTAAACTGCTAAGCACCTTGTCCTTAACACAAGACGTTAAACTGTTGTCCGACCCCGTGCTTCGCACGCAGGGTCCCCCCATCTCGGACATTCTTTACGCCCACTCGTCTCCACGGGAATGGACTCTTCCTCACATGGAATGAGATCATCTTTTTCGGAGTGGCGTTTGTCCGCGGGGGAAGGGCTGCCTCAGAGCGTAAGCCCCTAGCCTTTCTTGCGGATGATTTCACCCGTGCATCTCCATACTTCCGCCCTGCCAAGGCCAGGGGAGTCCTTTTCCCACTGCGCTTTGTCGCACCACGGGCCTCCACCCTGGAGTAAGCCCCGGCACCAAGGGCCTCTAACCACACGTAAGCCCCTGTTTCCTCTTTAGGCCGCTCAACGCGTAAACCCCATTCCGCTTCTCACGGACGCACCCTTCGCGACGTGATTGTCTGGTCCCTGCTGCCTCTTGTTTCCCACACCGAGCATGACTCGTGTGGGATTAGAGTGCGCATCGACCATGAAATCCTCTTATGGGACACCCCAAAGCGTAAGCCCTGTCCCAGCAAACTACGTGGACTTTGATCTGTGCTAACGCACGGTATGTAGGAAGCCTCCACGAGGTTCAAGCCCACCACCCGGTTGTCCCGACCTCTCCATGTCGGTTCCCCGACCACCTTGGGCTGCCTCAGAGTGTAAGCCCCAAATATTCCATCCCGCATGATGTTAAACTGTATTCCATCCCGCATGACGTTAAACTGTATCGCGTCCCACATGACGTTAAATTGTATTTCTTCCTGCATGACGTTAAACTGTATCGCGTCCCGCATGACGTTAAACTATATTTCGTCCTGCATGATGTTAAACTGTATCGCGTCCCACATGACGTTAAACTGTATTCTGTCCCGCATGACATTAACCTATATCCCCCCTCTTGGGCCATCTCGGAACGTAAGCCCCATGTCTCACTCCACCGTCCATCCTGATCCTTACCCGGGCCGCCACATCCCGGTGAGATCATGCCACCCCATCCCACTCCATGAAATATGGGAAGCCACCCACGTGCTGGCCCCAACATCGGTGTTCCCCCTAGGGATCCTTCAACCCAATCCGTCTCCACAAGACGTTAAACTCGCGACATACCCCGTGTTCAACCTGGGAAGCTGAGGAAAACCTCATATGGTACACATTCCCTGTGTTCGATGTGGGATGCCTTGGGCTTCCGTGCCCTCAAGAAGCCCTGTGATGAGGGATCGAAGACAGACATGGCAACGACGCCCCAAGGTGACCATTCTCCTCACCGAAGGTTTCTGCCCCGACTAGACCCCTTGGAGCATCTTGATGGAAGCAGCATAATTAACTGGCGTCCATGTAGATAGGGCACTGGGAATGAGCTTCATGAACCCGTATTAAATCTATGAGGGAGACCCGAACTAGGTAATGAGCTCTAAGGAGGAATCCACGGAAGTAAGAAACGACATCCCATCATCCCGGTTTCGATCAAGGAGCAGATGTACCTGAACAAGGAACAGATGTTGCCCGCCTTTGGAAAGCGGGAATGTGGGGAAACAAGCAGCGCGTCCTCCTCCGCGAACGGATGCACACGCCCCGGCGAAAGCGTCGGAAACAAAAAATGGTGAACCCGACGTGAAGATATTCTCCTCAACATGGGGAATGGTAGCTGTTGGGGCATCAGAATAATAGCATGTCACAAGGTCCGGGTAACCCTCACCGGGACGTGAACCCGCCAGGGGTCGAGGCCGTCAGGACGTTGACTACTCCGTTCTGTGACGTCGTCAGTGTGGATCCCTCTCGCCGACCATGGAAGACAGAATGACGCTGGGCCTTGGTTGTTGATCTCCTTTCTTGTTGATACTAATGGGTTCATCTCCCTATTTCCAGGAATCAGATCACTGCATTTGAAGCTCGATCGCCCCCTGCCCACCGGCGCAGGGGCAGGGGCAGTACCGACGCGGCTACCCCGCGTGGTCCCACCTATTTGGCGGTCGCTCCGGCTTCGACCGTCGTAGCAGCCGTGCGCTTGCACCCCCTCTCCCCGTCAGAAATCATCCAATGTAGGGTGATCAATAACCTGGTTCATAGGTATGGAGAGGATGGAGGTCATCCCCACCAGGGGCATGGCCCGCTTGGATCTAGAGGCGGCTGCGCCTCACCACCATCGCCGCCCTCCAGGGTCGCGTAGGGATCCGCCGCTCCCCACGCCGACGTTCAACCACTTCGGAAGCCTATCCCCGGAGCGCTTTGACACATCCCTCCCCTACGCCAATGAGGTTGGGGATGTCTGGGTCCACCCGATCGGCAATCCATCCCAGGGGTTAATGGCAAGAACCGCCGCGAGGCTGCGTTGACGCCGCCGCCCGACTCCCTGAGCTGAGGAGTAGGCAAGATTTATGCCCGCACCGCCGGTTCCGTCCCATCTGACTCGACGCCGGCGTCGGGAGCGAGCGGGAGAGAATGCCCATCCTGGGGCACCAGCATCAGCAAACACTATGGCCCCAGCCACTGCTGACTCCTGTTCCCAGATCCCTGCACATGTTGAGAAGGGGCAGCCGCATGCCCAACATGGATCAAAATCCAGACTGCCCTGCAGGCAGGTTGGGTTGAATCTCCCATTCGCGGACACTGGCAATGGCCACTGCAGACCAATCCGCGGTAGTGCCGCTCACCATGAGGGCTCATTCTGTACCACCGATCTGGGAAGCCGAAAGCTTCTTCGTGACGGCTATGCTCCGGGTATGACTCCTTTCAGCGCCCACCGCATGGGGTATGAGGTCACTCCTCCTACTGCCGGTCGCGAGCATGGATCCATTGTGTATCCAGTCGCTCAATCACATGGAGGTCCTCCCCATGTCCCTTTCGACATCTGTCCCGGTGGTTCTCACACCCCGGCCCTCCGTCCCCTCTGCCCCAGATCTATTGTGGCCCGGGGACCCCATGACGGAAGTCGTCCTTACCCTGCTACCCAGGGGCAGGAAGGCCGGGCATCGTCACCGTAGGAGGAATGTCAGGGGAGTCCGAACGGGAATTAGACCAGTCCGTTTCTCGGATTCGGAGGCAGAGTACGACTCGACGATGGAACCTCCCCCCAACCCTTCGAGTTGAGGGCAGGGGTGGGGACGCGGCGTGGCAGTCTCTTACTCCCCGAATGCGATATCCGTCTGATCCCCTCCTCCCTTCGAAGGTATATCCAGGAGGACAAGGACTTGGCGTACCATCAGGGATCAAGCACGCAGTTGTCGCTGAACTCCTCGGAAGCACCTCACTCCCCTGTTAGGGAGGGTGAGGAACTTTTCTGGGGACTGAAGGAAGAATCGCGAGGCGATACACCCTCAGAGAGCACCGACGCTGTGACAGGAGGCCCATCCACCAGCCCATCCTATCGCGACGTGGCAGCCAGGGCACTGCAACCCCTGGAGGATGACCCAGGGATCCGCGGCCAATCGGCCTGTTCGCCGTATTCCCCGCCGGCCAGCCCACCGCCCCGACGGCCTGCCTCGGGGCCATTTCCAATTCCCTGACTTTCCTCGGTGGACGGGTAGGGGCAGTACGTTCCGGACCCCGAACCGGAGCTGTGAAGCTTCTGGACCGTTCTTGCAGTGGGTCACTTCCCTGAGAAGTTTTGGCCGGTCGCAGAATCGTGTTTTGATGTGCCAGATTCACTCACCCCGGGAGAGTTTGAATGCTTCCGCCAGATTCTTTGGGTGACTCACTCCTGCCTCCGCCATCAGCTAGCGCCTTATCCCGGGAGCCAAGCGCATCTCAAGGAGATTGGTGAGCAGTGCCGCTGGGTCGACCTAGCAGCACTCCCCGCGGTCCAGCACCCCGAGTCGCTGGACCCCCACGAGGCCCTTTAGCAACAATGTGTCTAGAGTTTTGAAGTACTCCGCAAAGTTATTGAGTAGGCCACCCCCACGCGCACATCCGCGGGTGGGGGTAGTACGCTTCTCTCCTCTTCTGTGTGATCCGCTGACAGCCCGATCCACTGGGCGGCCCTGATGGAACGTTGCCAAGGGTAGTATAAGTCAACATGGCTGACCATTCAGATGAGGGAAACATTGTGGAGCCCCTCGACAGGGACTCACCTCCCGAGGACAGGCCACTACTGGACCCATCTGGGAGGATTACTCGCCAACAGAGGAGCCTCTTAGGTCTTCTTGTACCCACGGAGGCACTGGCGATGGGCCGAAACATCGGCAAGGGTTAAGAGCCCGTCGGGTCTATCAAACTCTCTGACCCATCTGCCTCAGTGCAGATGGTAGAGGAAGATCCCGAGAAGGCCACGCTGCGCCAACATCTAGCCGAGGAAAAGAGGCTGGTTGATGAGCTCATGGCCGAACGCATTGTAGAGCGGCGGCCAGACTATGGAAACCCTATACAAGGACAACAGGTGAAGGAGCATCTACCCCTTGCTGAGGTCCCCCCAGGAAACCGTGACCGTGTCGTGTTCGCCAACAGGGGAGAAACTGGAGCCCATGGAAAGAGGGCACGATATGTTTCTCCGAACCCTCCCGAGTGGCAAGACAACCTGGGGGACCCTGCTCGGTTTCCTCCCGTAGCTCCAAGAGTTGCTCCGCCTGCTGCCCCCCGAGCTGCTGAGCGCGACTATCGTGTCGAAGATCCTAGCAATGCGCTTTTGGTTAGAGATCCCCATCAGGATAGGAATCCACATCCGGATGATCTGATGGAAGTACTCATCGCTCGCTTGGAGGCCCTGGAAACTCGGCAGGTGGCGATCCCACTAGATGGAAAGCTGTACCCCGCATGGGTGGATGACATGACGGCCCCGCCGGGATTTGGGAACCCCACTTTTGCACCCTTTAACGGGACTAGAGACCCGCCATAAATCATGGACCAGTTCAAATCGAGGTGCATGCCTATGTTAGGGACTCTGGCGCAGTAGGAGGATGCCAAGCTCCGGTGCTTCGTTCAGACACTCGAAGGACCAGCATTCGTCTGGTACAGCCAGCTCCCTGTTGGATCTGTGACGATCTGGGAGGACCTTCGCCGGAAATTCCTCTACCAATTCAGTTCCATAACCTGGAAGACGAACATTGCAGACCTCTTCAGGTGCAAGCAAAGGCCCGACGAGCGAGTCACGGACTTCGTCGCCCGGTGGAAGGGGCTCACGTACTCCCTTGACATGCCACTGACTCAGGAGAAATTACTGACAATGTGTGTAGGGAACGCCAATGCGGAGTTAGTTCCTTCCCTGATCAGGAAGAATTAGCCTGGAGGGTTCCGGGACATCTCGGACAAGGCTCAGCGCCTCGAAGAAGCCCTGCAACAGGCGAGTCAGGCACGCCCGCTGCCTCCTATGATCTCTGCAAGGAGAGTCTCCAGAGCTGAGCCCGCTGCTGTGGCGCAGATAGAGGCCCCCGGAAATCTAGAGTTTCTGCCAGTGAGGCCAGCTTAGCAGGCTCATAGGGGTCCACCCCCCACGGGCACAGCCTCCGGCCCAGCAGCGACCACCTCAAAATCGGCAGGCGCCTCCGCGTAACGCACCGCCACCACCTAGGTGAGGTAATCTGGCTCCTCCTCCTCAGCCTGCTCCTCCGGCCCCTAGCTATGGTCAGCCCCCAAGAGTCCCCTTTCCAGACAGAAGGAATCGAGCTTACTCGTTTGGCGAGGCCTAGGGTCCCGGTTATTTCTGTAGCACCTTGGAGGAGAGAATCATGCGATTGCCTGAGTGCCAGAAGCCAGAAGAGGCGTGTCTCATGGATCGCCCTAACTACTGCCCTTATCACCAGTTCTTGGGAAACACCATCTAGCAATGCTACGTGTTCAAGGACTGGTTCCAAGACCAGATTGACATTAACATAGTCAGGTTGGGCCCAGCCCCAGCACAGGTGGCAGGTGTCTTCGTGGGATCAGATGACAGTAGTGATGACGGGGACAGGTGGGAACAGGTTTCTGACCGTGGGTCCCAGAAGTATAATGACTGGATGGCCCGCAGGACGGTCTCCCGTGCCCATGGCATCATCCGTGCCCCCCTGGATCAGCCAGAGCCCTCGGAGTCTGCGAGCGCTGCTTTGGCATCGTCGTCCCAGCCTACTTCTTCCACGAAAAGCAGGCAGAGGCGCAAGAAGAAAGAATGCGCCCTACCATTGCCGTCATCTTCTCACATGCTTGGCGATTTCATGCCCCCGGAAATGGGGATCCCTCCAAGACCCCGACCAGTAATGGATGACTCCTCGAGTGAGAGCTCGGGGTACGCTTCGGTTAACACCGTAGAGTTGGTAAATCCCTTTGTGGATCCCAACGACGAGGAGCGCCAGGTGGACCTCCCCGAGAGCCCGGGGTACGCTTCAGTTAACACCGTAGAGTTGGAAAATCCATTTTGTGGCTCTCGACGACGAGGAGCGCCAGGTGGACCTCCCCGAGAGCCCGGGGTACGCTTCGGTTAACACCGTAGAGTTGGTAAATCCCTTTGTGGCTCCCGATGATGAGGAGCGCCAGGTGGACCTCCCTGAGAGCCCGGGGTACACTTCGGTTAACACCGTAGAGTTGGTAAATCCCTTTGTGGCTCCCAACGATGAGGAGCGCCAGGTGGACCTCCCCGAGAGCCCGAGGTATGCTTTGGTTAACACCGTAGAGTTGGTAAATCCATTTGTGGCTCCCGACGACGAGGAGCTCCAGGTGAACCTCCCCAATGTCCCCAGCCGTCGCCAACGACGGCGGAGCCGTGGCTACGTGAATCGCCGGGGCACGGCGGTCGTCACCTCCAGTCAGGTTGTGCACGCTAACGAGACCAGGCAGGAGGCCCGGTATAGAGAGAAGCACTCGCGGCTCCCTCACCCGGTGACAGCAGGTTCGCTTCCACTACAGTTTGTGTTGCTGGATCGGGCGGAACCGCCTTGCCTGCGTCGCAACCAGCCCAGCCCTGCCACTGGCCGATTACGGCCTTCCGGTCCTAGCATGGCAGCCACCTCCTGGGCTTCAGTCGGTGAATAGCGGGACATGCCTAGTACCAGCCAGTCACCGGTCCCGCCAGCAGGGCCCGTTATGCCCCCAATCGCGGAGAGACCTCCTGTAAGCAGAAGCTCGCGTTTGGCGCGAAAGTATGATGTCCTAAAGCATCTGGCTGGCATTCCGGCAAGGCTTTCCATCCTTGAGGCCCTCCTCCTGTCATCTAAAATGCGTGAGGCACTCGCCGAGGCTCTAAGGAGCCCCATCTAGTTTGAAACAGAGGTAGCGGCCGTAGAAAGCTTCCACACCGAGGTGATTGAGGACTCCGAATGTCAGGCGGTTATCTCATTCTCTGGTGAAGATGAAGACCCTCCCATACAGGGGAACATCCGCCCGCTGTACATCACCAGCCAGTTCAATGGCGTGGAGGTCTGTTGCTGTCTTGTCGACACGGCTTCTGGGATTAACTTCATCCCAACTCAGACACTACGAAAGCCGGGGTTGTCCGAGGATGATTTAACTCCCTCCGACCTCAGAATCCAGGGGTATGACAGGACCGAGCAAACTCCACTCAGCAGGATTTGTCTGAAGACCCAGTTCGTCGGCTTAATTGCCAATACTGAATTCATGGTTGTCTCTCAGGACACTGCCTACAACGCATTGATGGGCAGGTCGTGGCTCCATCTTCATGCGGCGGTTCCCTCATCATACCATCAGTGCCTCAAATACTCCCTTAAGGGTCGAGTGGGTGTGCTCTAAGGAGATGTGTCTCCGTTTGCCTCTTGTGAAGCTCGTTACCTGGATGCTGAATATTACAAGAGCAAGGACAAGAAAATCCGGGCAGGTGAGGTTGATCCCACCGCTGTCGTGAGTGATCCCTGGGCAGGTTTGGATGATGCATATGTCTTCCCAATCCATCGGTTGGAGGCCATGAATCCCGATATGGGAGAGTGCTTTGTTGCCTCGGGTACCAGAGGAAGCCATATTTCCGGGCCTAAGCGACGACAGGAAATCACCTCGTACTCTTACACCAACCAGGCCCAGGTGATCCCCGAGCCTCCTACCCCCGTACGATATCGGGACGTTGGGCTCATGGCAACGAAAGTACGTCATACGTGCCTGTTTTGCCGAGCCGGGATCGACCGGCTCAAGCCAACGCGTCACCACTGCTTCGATGTCGTAAAGTGTGGCCCCTTGGGCCGCAGGCCGGATGGGATTGGATCAACCGCCTTCGTCGCCATGGTCTCTGCGGTGCATGAGTCTCCCGTCGTGACGACCTATGCCGCCGAAGCCGGTTTCAGCTCCCCATTAGGGTCGAGCAGCCCCGAAACGGCTCCCCCCGTGGACGATCTTTCCACAAGCGGGGAAGAAGACATTGAAGATGCTCCTCTTGCCTTTGAGGAGGGTGTCTCTTCCACAGTCGATGAGCTAGTACAGGTGAACCTCGGTAGTGAGGCGGACCGGAGACCCACATTGGTCAGCGCCGCTATGGCTCCTGAGGAACGACAACGGTACATAGACTTCCTCAGACAGCACCGTGATGTGTTTGCCTGGAGTTATGACGAGATGCGAGGAATAGATCCCCAGGTAGCCGTCCACTGGCTTGGCCTCCTAGAAAACCATCGCGGGTTCAAGCAGCCTCCCAGAAAAATGCACCCCTTTCATGGTGCCATGGTTGAGGCCGAAGTTGATAAGCTCATTAAGGCCAAATTCGTCAAGGAAGTCCAGTACCCTAGATGGCTAGCCAAAATTGTGCCTGTCAGGAAGACTTTCCCCTTCCCGTGACAGAGCTGTTGATCGACGCAACAGCCGGGTTCCAAGCCCTCTCCTTCATGGATGTGTACTCCGGGTACAAACAGACCCGGATGGCACCCGAGGATGAAGAGTTCACTGCCTTCAGTGCCCCCAGGGCACTTTCTGCTATCAAGTTATGCCCTTCGGCCTGAAGAATGTGGGTGCCACCTATCAACGGGCTATGCACCGCATACTCAAACCGATCCTCGAGATGCTGGTGGAGTGCTATGTAGATGACCTGGTGCTTAAATCTCGTCAGCGCTAGGACCATCTCAAAGACCTTGAGAAAGTGTTCGGTTTTCTCCATTCTCACCACTTGAAGATGAACCCATTGAAGTGTGCCTTTGGGGTCACCTCTGGAAAGTTTCTTGGATTCATCATCAGATATTGAGGTATCGAGATCGACCCCGAGAAGATCAAGGCCATCATTCAGATGCCTCCCCCGAGTAATATTCGGGATCTTCGAGGCCTCTAAGGCCACTTAGCCTATATACGCCGATTCATTGCAAATTTGGGCAGAAAGTGTAAGCCCTTCTCTCGGCTCATGAAGAAAGGGGCCACCTATGGGTGGGATGAAGAGTGTTAGACTGCTTTTGAGGAAATAAAGCAGTATCTGCTTCAACCTCCAGTCCTGATGCCACCCATTCCTGGAAAGCCGCTAGTCCTTTACGTGACCGCCCTGGGGCGATCCCTCGGCGCCCTTCTTGTCCAGAAGAACAACGAGGGAATGAAGAATAGCCTCTACTACCTCAGCCACATGCTCCTTGATGTGGAAGTTAGATACTCTCCCATCGAGAAGAGCTGCCTGGAACTCGTATTCGCCGTATAGAAATTGCGGCACTACTTGCAGCACCACGAGGTACAGCTGGTCTCTCGGTTAGACCCATTGAAATACATCCTGAGTTGGCCTATGTTGACCGGCCAATTGGAACGCTGGGCGGTGATCCTCCAGTAGTTCGACATTAGGTTCGTACCTCAGAAGGCCGTCAAAGGATAGGTGATGGCAGAATTCTTAGCTGCCCATCCAACCTCTACGGACCAACCACGGGATTTGGGCTTTCCTGATGAGGAAATACTATCAGTCGATCATGCCACCCCATGCTGGCAGATGCACTTTGATGGCGCCTCCCGAAGCCCTACCGGTAGAAGGCTCAACGATCCTAGGCTTAACATAGTGGGCCTGGGTATCGTCTTCATCACCCTAGAGGAAGTCGTTCTGCCATATTCTTTCTTGTTGTCAGAAGGCTGCACCAACAATGAGGCAGAATATCATGCCCTCATCACTAGCCTCGAGTTGTCTCTAGAGGTTGACGTACCCCACATGTATGTAAAAGGGGACTCTGAGCTAGTGGTCAAGCAGGTTAACGGTGACTACGCTGTCAGGAAGCTAGAACTCATGCCGTTTCTGGAGTGCACCCTCCATCTAATGGCTAAGTTCCCATCCCGACCAGATGTCGTTCACGTTCCCCGGTCGCAGAACAGTCGAGCAGATGCTTTGTCCGGCCTGGCCGCATCACTCGCGGAGCCCAAACATGATGACCTAATCATCCACGTGGCGCACCGAAGAGTCGTTGCTCCTGTTATCCCGGAGGGCGATCGTGGACCGCGAGTGAACCATCTCACCGCTGGTGCCCCTGCGTTAGGACCCCCCGGGGCTTCAGGCGTGGTGATCGAGACAGTTCCTGACTAGACGACACCCTTTGTTGAATATCTCCGGCACGAAAATCTTCTGATGGACCGAGTGGAGCGGGAACGAATCCGACGCCGCGCGCCACAGTTCACCCTTCAAAGCGGTCCTAGCCGTGAGCAGCTCCTTTACAGGCGTGGGTTTGATGGTGTTCTCCTCCGTTGTCTTCAAGGAGTGGAGATCCCACAGGTCATGCAGGAAGTGCACGCTGGCTCCTGTGGCGCCCACCAGGCCGGGTCGAAGTTGTCCCACTAGATTCGGAGACTGGGATACTTCTGGCCCTCCATGATCCACGACTGCATCGAGTACGCCAAGAGGTGTCATGCGTGCCAAGTTCATGCTAACTTTGTGCATCGGCCACCGGAGCCTCTCTATACTACTAAGTATTCTTGGACCTTTGCAGTCTGGGGGTTGGATGTCATAGGGCCTTACCCGCCGGAGATGGCCCGCCAGTGCTGGTTCATCTTAACCGCCACGGATTTCTTCTCAAAGTGGGCAGAGGCAGCCCCGCTTAGGGAAGTCAAGGCTGGTTCTATCGCCGACTTCGTGAGTTCCAATATCATTCACGAGTTTGGAATACCTCACGCTATCCTCACGGATAATGGAACCAACTTCCGAGCAGCCGAGCTGAAAATATTGTACGCCAAGTACAACATTCTCTCTAACCACACCTCCCGGTATCATGCACAAGCGAATGGACAGATTGAGGCGTTTAACAAAACCCACTCTAACATTCTGCAAAAAATGGTTGGTCAGAACAAGAAATGTTGGCCGGACAAGCTCCCCAACACCCTCTGGGCTTATAGGATGACGACTCGTAATTCCACCCTGGTGACTCCATATTACCTGGTATACGGAGCTGAGGACGTCCTTCCCATCGAGGTCCAGCTGCCCTCATTGCGCACGGCGGTCTACGACCAGCAAGCGCCGGACAGAGTTGCTGAGATCTGTCTAGCCTAATTGGAAGCGCTAGACGGAAGTAGGCTTCGCGCTTTACATAACTTGGAAAGGCATCAGAGCAGGATGGCTCGAGCTTTCAATAAGAAGGTTCGCCTCCACTCCTTCCTGCAAGGTGACTTGGTGCTGGCTCTTAGAGCGCCAATGATTCCCGGCAGGAAACCACCCAAGTTGGAACCCAAGTGGGAGGGGCCTTTTATTGTCCACAAGGTCTATCCCAATGGTGTGTATTCCCTGGTGACTATGGATTGTCAGCGTATCACTCCTCCCACCAACACCAGGTTACTCAAGAAGTACTTTTCCTAGCCAGTATGGTCCTGCATGACCTTAAACTGTATGGTCCTGCATGACCTTAAACTGTATGGTCCTGCATGACCTTAAACTGTATGGTCCTGCATGACCTTAAACTGTATGGTCCTGCATGACCTTAAACTGTATGGTCCTGCATGACCTTAAACTGTATGGTCCTTCATGACCTTAAATTGTATGGTCCTGCATGACCTTAAACTGTATGGTCCTGCAGGACCTTAAACTGTATGGTCCTACAGGACCTTAAACTGTATGGTCCAGCACAACCATAAACTACACTCTGACCTACATCTGGGCTCCATGGTCCGAGCTCTAAGACCTAAAACTAAGATCCTCTTGGTCCGAGCTATAAGGCCTAAAACTAAGATCTATATTTCGTCCAACATAACGTTAAACTATATTTCCAGAACTACGTGTGGCTTGATTCCCATCCTAATGGGATACGTAGGACCGCCCGAACATTTCATCTCGGGTCCAGCCTAGGAGTTACCAAACTCTGCCCTTTCATCTCGGTCCAAGCTCTAAGACCTAAAACTAAGATCCATATTTCATCCAACATGACTTTAAACTGTATTTCCATAACTACGTCTAGCTTGATTCTCATCCTTATGAGATACGTAGGAATGCCCAGACCTTTCGTCTTTGGGTCCAGCTCGAGGTCCACTGTCGTGTCTGTTTCGCCTTTGGGACTTCGACCATAGGGTCGCGTGGAGTGGTGTGAGATTATGTCCCCATTCACGTCGGGTTTGCAATGGCTGCACCACGCGCACCCTGTTCTCAGGGTTTAGCCCTCCTATGTCCAATTGCATTTAAAGACGCATATCAAGAACTAAGTGTGGCTTGATTCCCATCCTTATGGGATATGTAGAACCACCTGAACACCTAGATGTCAGGTCCAGCCCCATCTCTTAGGAGATCCCACAATCTCCCGGTGCCCAGGGTGTTTGGCATTACACCCCCTCTTTTTCCCAGGGATCCGCCATCTTTTACCCGCTCTCGGACTGAGACCTCTGACCCTTTCTAGTGGTCTGCTGATGTGCTCAAGGCACTTTGGTCTAGAACATGGAGTGCCAGATTCAACATAGGCGAGTTCCATGCACTTTCCAAGCTTCGTGTTCCCCTTTATTTGGGCCCCCGTCATTCTTCATACCCAGAGGGACCCCCACGAACGACCTGGATACAACGCCCAAGGGCTCTCCTACCGTCATGGGCCAACGCCCCTGAGGGTTTTTGACCACAAATTGATACGAATCCCGCCTTGCGAACATGGTCAGTGGTTGATGCTCATTTGTTTGTCCCCATGGCTAACACGACAGGATGCTGCGTTGCGAACATGGTCAGCAGTAATCCTCAGTCGTCACGCCGGCTTCCCCAGACCCTGAATGTTGGTGGCATGGTTCATGTCATGTTCCACCCCACTGCGTCAAGCTGGAATCTCGACACTCCTTGTACTATCCCTCAGTACACCCCCGCACATCAGACAGACCGAGCTGTGTAACGGTGTCTCTCGGGGCTCCCGCGATCTGAGCACTAGAGTATGTGCTTGGGTCTCTTATTTACGGGTTGCGTGCGGCTTGACCTTCATCCACTTGGGGAGTGAGGAGTCGCCCAGAAATTGTGTTTCGGGCCCAGCATAGCTGGGAGCTAGCATCTCCTACCCCTCCCTGATTGTTGAACCCTCGTAGGCCCCTTTGGCCCGAGGCTCCTCTCTCGGTTGGTCCAAACCATATGACATTAAACTGTGTTGTTGGTCCAAAGCATATGACCTTAAACTGTGTTGTTGGTCCAAACCATATGAACTTAAACTGTGTTGTTGGTCCAAACCATATGACCTTAAACTGTGTTGTTGGTCCAAACCATATGACCTTAAACTGTGTTGTTGGTCGAAACCATATGACCTTAAACTATGTTGTTGGTCCAAACCATATGACCTTAAACTGTGTTGTTGGTCCAAACCATATGACCTTAAACTGTGTTGTTGGACCAAACCATATGACCTTAAACTGTGTTGTTGGTACAAACCATATGACCTTAAAATGTGTTGTTGGTCCAAACCATATGACCTTAAACTGTGTTGTTGGTCCAAACCATATGACCTTAAACTGTGTTGTTGGTCCAAACCATATGACCTTAAACTGTGTTGTTGGTCCAAACCATATGACATTAAACTGTGTTGTTGGTCCAAACCATATGACCTTAAACTGTGTTCTTGGTCCAAACCATATGACCTTAAACTATGTTGTTGGTCCAAACCATATGACCTTAAACTGTGTTGTTGGTCCAAACCATATGACCTTAATCTGTGTTGTTGGTCCAAACCATGTGACCTTAAACTGTGTTGTTGGTCCAAACCATAGGACCTTAAACTGTGTTGTTGGTCCAAACCATACGACCTTAAACTGTGTTGTTGGTCCTATCACACGACCCTAAACTGTGACATTATCATCCTGGCCGCACGACGAAAAACGGCACTGCATTGTGGTGGCCTCGTTATAGAGGACATCAAGTTTGGTATTGGTCTTGTACCATGCCATTTGTCAACGCCTATCACGGCTTGATGCTTATGGTGACACCATGGCCTACTGCTCTAGGTCTTTCTCTTCACAACAAAAAAACCACTCACCTTAAAGGACAAACAAGATTTATCAAATTCCGCTTCTTTTAGTGCAAGGGCCACACCCGCACTCCCCTTTTACCTTGGCACTAGTATCTTACCATGTCACCTTTCAGAACTACGTATGGCTTGATTATCATTTTTATGAGATACGTAGGAGCGCCTGGGGCACTTCCCCGCGGGCCCAGCCAGCCTACCTTCGTGTTCGGTCCCTCGACTCGAGCATTTCCCCATAGAGCACATGGTAATTAGGGCTTAGGTCCTCATTCACATCGGATTTTGTAAACGCCTTGCCATGTGTCAGTTTCTCCCCTATCCTTATGGTCTGATCTCTAAGACCTAAAACTAAGATCCTCACTGTCTGAGCTCTAAGACCTAAAACTAAGATCCTCACGGTCCGAGCTCTAAGTCCTAAAACTAAGATCCTCACGGTCCGAGCTCTAAGACCTAAAACTAAGATCCTCACGGTCTGAGCTCTAAGACCTAAAACTAAGATCCCCATGGTCCAAGCTCTAAGAACTAAAACTAAGATTCTCACAGTCCGAGCTCTAAGACCTAAAACTAAGATCCTCACGGTCCGAGCTCTAAGACCTAAAACTATGATCCCCAGGGTCCGAGCTCTAAGACCTAAAACTAAGATCCCCAGGGTCCGAGCTCTAAGACCTAAAACTAAGATCCATATTCCGTCCCGCATGAAGTTAAACTGTATTCCATCCCGCATGATGTTAAACTGTATTCCGTCCCGCATGACGTTAAACTGTATTCCGTCCCGCATGACGTTAAACTCTATTCTGTCCCGCATGACGTTAAACTGTATTCCGTCCCGCATGACGTTAAACTGTATTTCGTCCCGCATGACGTTAAACATTATTTTCAAGAACTACGTGTGGCTTGATTCTAATCCTTATGAGATACGTAGAACCGCCCGGACGTTTCGTCTTGGATCCAGCCTCAGGGATTACTAAACCTCGTCCTTCTTTATTATCGGCCACCCGTCCCGACTTCATGGGATGTGGTGTAATCGGGATATCTACCCCGAGCATGTTCGGGATGCCCCATGATAATAATGGGAAGCAGCAGTTCTCTCGCTAAAGAGGTCCTTCCTGGAAATTGGGACGACCCGTGATCAGGTTGGTACATCCGCCTAATGCGCCTTCGCCATGGTGGCGCAATTTCGGGAGTGTTGGACTCTGTTCGGACAAACCACCACTCCACCTTCCACGCTTTGCATCCCCCCTTATTTAGATACTCATTTCCTTTCGTGTTTGACGGGACTCCCTAACAGTATGGATGTTCGACCTATGGTCCGCCTACTGTCCTGGGCCAACGTTCTGAAGAAATGGTAATGTTTGACAGGACCCCCTAATAGTATGGATGCTCGACCTATGGTCCGCCTACTGTCCTGGGCCAACATTCCGAAGAACTGGTCATGTTTGACGGGACCCCCTAACAGTATAGATGCTCGACCTATGGTCCTCCTACTGTCCTAGGCCATCGTTCTGGAAAACTGACCAACGATATTTGAGTTAGGCCCCGTGTTGCGAACATGGTCAGCGGTCAGCCCTCATTTATTGGCCCCACCATTCCCAGCCACGTGATGGGGATGCTGTGTTTTCGCCACGGTTGACAGTTATCCTCCATGGTTGCGCCCCATTGGGTTCCGAATTTGGGCAGCGTGATTCACCCTTCCTCTCCATTCCCCTGTGTTTGGATGGATTTCAATGCCCCCGACATTGTCCCTCTTGTGTGTAAGATCACATTGAGAAGTCAACAAATCAATCGGCTCAGGGGTCCCCTCAGAAGTCCAGGCCTAATTTTGGACGCCTGAAGCTTGGTCAATGCCCCACAGTTGAACGAAATGATGGTGCCAGCATCTTCTGCTTCTTGCGTTGGGCACGGCCCATAGGATCCTAGGGATGAGTTGTTATTCATTTCAGAACTATGGTTGAGCGCATGAAACCGAGGGTACAAATGAGTGGATTTGACCACATATTGGATTGAGATGATGACCAGTACAAGCATAAAGTTCATGAGATGGCAGAAACAAAGCCCTTAGGGATTAGCATGCTGCAGCGATCTTTCCAGCGCTGCAACCCTCTAGCTGGTAGCATCCCGGACCGCTTCTCGCTCTTTGAAAACTCTCTCCTCATCGGCCACCATAGAGCGCAGCTCGCCAGCCCTAGCTTGTGCCTGTGCCCACTCGGTTTGAAGTACGGTCATCTGGTGACTCGCCTCCACCAGTTGATCCTGCGCATCAGCCATCTGGGCCGTCAATTGCTCCATAAGCTCAGAGAATGTTGTGATAAAGGCCTCTTTATCTTCTGCCTTCCCTTCGAGGTGCCGGACTTCCTGTTCCGCCCTCAGCAGCACTTGAGCACACACTGATCCTTCCCGGCACTGGGAAATGTCAGTGCACCGGCTGCTCTCGCATAACTTCTCGGCCATGTAATCATGGACTGTTAGATGAAGGCTCTGAGCGTCAGCCCCTCTGGTGCATAGGAAGCGCAGCCAGGTATGAAGTGATCACATCTGCCTCAGCCAATCCGACAGGGGATGCCTGAGGAAGTGCTTGATACACTTCCACCCTTTGCGCCGTGTCATCCGGCTCTCCTCGCCTGCCTCTGAGTCTGAGTCATCAATCTCCTCAGGGTCAGCAGGTGGATATATGGGGAAGACCGCCAACAGATCAGCAGCAGGATCCACCCCAGGGATGTCTTCATGAGGAATAGAATCCTCGATGTCCGGACGATCTTCTCTCACCCCAGCAGAAATGACGCCTCCACCAGCTTCCGAACTCGTTTCAAGAACAGCGCCGCTGATGTCCACCGCCCCCTGTTCATCAATTTTCGGGGCCGACTCAGTGCAGAGAGAATGTTCCGAGCAAGGTGGTATGTCCGCCGCTGGTTCACTCGCGGATGGCCCAGGCTCCGCAGCCTGACGTGCCTCCAGTGTTGAGATTACTGCGCAGGGCATACGCTGGTCAGACATGGTATTTTGACACCAAGCACCAGTAGTGAAGCGTGAGACTTACAGGAATCTAGAGCATCAGTCCCCAGTGTTTCGGCCGTTGCAGGAGCTACCATAAGGGGATACCCCTCTGGGCTTGTTAATTCAATGATGGGTGTCGGATCCCCATCATGTCCCACTGGTTCCTCTCCACCCTCCTCTAGTGGGGACGCCCGTCCACTGCTCAAGTGCTTCTGAGTAGGATGGGGAAGTGAGATAGAAGTTGGAAAGTAGAATGGATGAATGAGGGAAATGAATGAAGACAGAGACAAACCTCGAGAATCTCGGTTATGTCGAGATCAGAGTTGGCAATCTCGCCGCTCTCTCGGAGACTCCCTTGGTAGGTCGCCCCTTGCGACCCCTCACCTTTGGGCTCCCCTTCTTCGTCTTCTCCCTTGACTTTGTCCACTACGGTTTCCTCCTCCCCCTCCAGATCCTCATCAATGTTGCCTTCTCCCGGCGGCATCGCTTCTGGATTATGCTCCTGCCCGAGCATCAATTTCACTAGGAAAGTTGGCTCAACACGCTGCCCCCTTTGGTGTGCGTATGCATCGATGGCCATTAGATAAGCATCCCGCCGATGTAATTTTACTCGGTCGGTAATTCAAACAAGACCGACCTCTGGTAGTTGGATCCCGTTTTGCATTATCTTCTTCCATATGGCTTCGACGCTCAGCGATTGCCGCAGGGTCATCCAGGCCGACCACAGTGCCGAGAGAATTGCGTCTTGGGAAGGTTCGAGCAGATATTTTATCTGCTTCCCGGGCAGTTCCCTGGCCGCCTCATGTGACCTCCCTGTGGGTAACGAGGACGTGGCAGCACCATGTGATGTTCCCGCTGCCGAAGTCTCGGCCTACGCAGGCCTCGCTGCCTGACGCGCCCTTGGTTCCCCCCGTCCGACGGCACCGTGCCTTCTTTCCCGTCACCCGGTTTCCGCGCGAGTAACCTCGAGTTGCCGGACGCGCTTGCATAATAGCCCCTCAGGGTACGCAATGGTCCAGTTTTCGGCATATTTGGTTGCTAGGCCGACATCAACCCCGGTGGGAGGAAGAGTAACGACGTCACCAGAGCCAAAAGTGGTAAACATCAACCACATCTGGCGCAGGAAGCATGGATTCTTCTCCTGCCAGATAGCCGTGAATACCTTCTTCGGCATTCGTTGGAGGCACCCGATTTTCCTGGCGAATCCGGATGGCACGTAAGGCTCGCAGATCACCTTCCCGTAGACCTGATCCACGAGCACCCCTCCCCGAATGCTCTGGAAGCATTCCGGCTATTCCAGAGAGCCTCGCCTGTTGTCCACCAGCTGGCCAACTGGGGTGGTGAACGGGCTGAAGATGAAGTTGGCATGGTTTCCAATGCAGATCCTCAGTCCCTCTTCATTGATCTTCATCGGCGCCACCCCTGCGATGTTTAGCAAGGACGGTCGCAAGCCATTTCCCGGAGGACGGACGACGTTTGGGAAATTATATCCGCAGAGATGAGCCGCCACTCATCCATGGAAGATCTGGAAGGGACCACATACACTCCGAGGCGCCCCCCCCCCCCCCCCCCCCCTCATGAGATGCGCCCTAGGATGGTATACAGCTTGGCCAGCACGGGGACGCCCAAGTTGAACCGTTTGTTGGCGGCCAGGGAGCCCGCCATCACCAATGTCGCTGGATGGATGCTCATCCTCGCATCCCGCACCGGCAGGAGCCACCCGCTCAGGAAGGCGGCAAGGAACCCGGCATACCGGACGTTTGGTTCTCGGGCCTCAATGACGCGGTAGCCCCATGATTGGTATTGCCCGGCCTCCAGGGTCTTCCAATAGGACTCGTCCTTGCTCCTCTGGTCGCGGTTGGGCACCATTTGCCCCGTCCCGGCATCTTGACGGTGGTATCCCTCTCAAGGAACAGGCTGAACCAGCCCTTGTAAGCGATGTCCTTCAGGAAGTCCTTGACCCCCAGCCTCTCCTTGGCCAGCTGTAGAAGGTTCCACGTCAGCATAGGTGTCTGCGACCTGTCTCCCCAGGTGTTATTTGGATGAACGAACTCGTCGTATTGGTAACCCTCCAGTGGGATACCTCTGATGTAGTGAACGTCCCAGAGACTGATGCCAACTTCCCCATGATGAAGGTGGAACGTGTTGGTGTCAGGAGACCACCGGGTGAATAGATCCGGTCCGAGTTCTGGCTGGCGGTGGAATTGGAACTGCGATGTCCATACCGCCTCGAACAGGCCGATATACCACAATTCGTCCCCGAACTGGTCGCAGGTATGGCAAACCCAGAATGCCCAGGCGCATTCGCTGGTGAAGTTTCCCCCGGACCGCAGGTCCCAATCCTTCAGCCAGCCCTTCGTGTCATCTGTGACGCTTTGACAGAACGTGCTCGCGTAGAGGGCCAGAGAATCCTCCGCCACAGGCTCGTCCCCGGTAATGGTCCTAGTCCTCAGGTTCAGGACATAATCGTCCATATGTCTAGTTTCCCTGGCAGGATGGACGTTGTTGGTGATGTTGTAGTGGGGAAGTTCGTCCTCCTGAGTCACCCAAGACCGCGGCGTGTCCACTTCGAAGCTCAGTAGTGGCACCTCCTCTAGGATGCCAAAATTCTAGAGCGGGAGGTTCTCCGATAAGGGATATGCCTTCTGGGCTGGAGTCAGCAGGTTGAACAAGGTCAGATTGTTGGAGACAATCACCTTGGCACCGTAAACCTCCTCGTTTGCTGCCATTTCTATCCAACGGGCAACGACTTCTCCCTCATCAACTCGGTTTGCAGCCATCTCGAATCTTTCGGGAGTTGGGAGAAATCAGGATGCAGGGCGCAGAATCAGAGAGTTCTGCACGAAATCTGGATGAGTTGCGTGAAATCCTAGAGATGAGCGCGCAATCGGCATGCGGAGCGCGGAAAATCCTGGACAGACGCGAGATCACAGCTGAATTTCAGATGGAATTCCGCGCTGCCAGTGCGTTATTACGCAAAGCCGCGGAAGCGATTTCGCGCATGACAGCGATAAGATTATCACGTGGAAAAAGCGGAAGTATGGATTTGGGACCCAGCACCCCTTTTATAGGTGAGGCCAGGGTTCTGCGCCGTGCGGAAAGAGGATTTCGCGCGCATCCGTAGGTTTTGAGCGCCCCATCGGAATTTTGCGTGAAACTTGATCAAGAGACTTGGCTTTACGGTGTTTCAGCATTTCCCTTGGAATCCGATCATTGCGACCTATCACCAATCCAATTCCAAGGGGGGGGGGGCATTAGTTGACGCTGAAAAAAGTCCGTAACTCTTGGAGGATGTTTCAGAATGACGAAGTGAAGTCATATTCGGAATCAGAGGCCCGATCTGGAGGCCCAGGATGTGGTGCGTGAAATAAAAAAGGCTCCGCGCGAAAAATTGTTCTGCGCACGTAGAATCACCGGGTTTCGCGGAATTGAGCCATTGAAGCGCGCAATATTTGCGCGCCCCGGTTTTGCGCGGTGAGTATTTGCGCGCCGACTAAGCTTGGCGCGAAGAATTTCGCGCGCGGCCTGGATTCCGCGCTGGAGGTCGCCTATAAATAGAAGGTGACCCCGAACGGTTTGGGGGTTAAGGAATCTGAAGTGACTCCCGTGCGCGCAATTCTTCTCCCCCCGCATGCAAGATGACTTCCAGGTAAAACCCTCATTTCGTGCCACCTTGCCCCGGAGTTCGCCTATGCGCGCAACTCCATCGGCTTCAGTGAATTTTCCCCCTCCCCGGTATTCCATCCTTTGCGCAATCCGTGTTACTTGCGCGCAATACCCTGCTGCGCGCGCAATACCCTGTTCATAGTTCCCTCTCCGCGCGCAATTCCTTTGCTCCAATTGCGCGCCGTCCCAATCTTTTGCGCGCAAAGCCCGGGACCCCTCACCTTGACGCCCCTTGGCTGCCCCTACACCGGCACCTGATGTCTCCCCTGCCGAGCATGCGCGCCATGCATTGTTTTTCCGTACGACCTTCCAGGCTCGTGCGAAGTAACCTCAAGGTCCCTTGAGCCATGTTTCCCGTTGCGTTGCTTTGCCTTATGCTTCTCCGCATAGGCACGCTAACGGCTATTGCTTTTTTCGCATAGCCACACTAACGTGGACCCCCTGGTGGTTTTCCCTGCGGCCCCCCTTCACTATGGCCTTGGAAATGCCTTCCCTTCCACAAGGGGTAGAGGGCGTTGGGCATGTAAGCTTTAGGGGTGTGGAGAGAACCCACCTTGTCCAAGCTGCAGGACGTTAAACTGCTAAGCACATCATCCTTAACACAAGACGTTAAACTGTGGTCTGACCCCGTGCTTCGCATGCAGGGTCCCCCCCAGCTCGGACATTCTTTACGCCCACTCGTCTCCACGGGAATGGACTCTTCCTCACATTTAATTACATCCTCCTTGTCGGAGCGGCGTTTGTCCGCCGGGGAAGGGCTGCCTCAGAGCGTAAGCCCCTACCCTTTCTTGCGGATGATTGGACCCGTGCATCTCCGTACTTCCCCCCTTCCAAGGCCAGTGGAGTCCTTTTCCCAATGCGCTTTGTCGCACCATGGGCCTCCACACTGGAGTAAGCCCTGACACCAAGGGCCGCTAACCACGCGTAAGCCCCTGTTTCCTCTTTGGGCCGCTCAACGCGTAAGCCCTATTCCGCTTATCACGGACGAACCCTTTCGCGATGTGATCGTCTGGTCCCTACTGCCTCTTGTTTCCCACACCGAGCATGACTCATGTGGGCTTAGAGTGCGCATCGACCATGACATCCTCTTATGGGCCGCCCAGAGCGTAAGCCCCGTCCTAGAAAACTACTTGGACTTTGATCCGTGCTAACGCACGGTATATAGGAACCCTCCTAGAGGTTCAAGCCCACCACCCGGTCGTCCCGAACTCTCCATGTCGGTTCCCTGACCACCTTGGGCTGCCTCAGAGCGTAAGCCCCAAATATCACGTCCCGCATAATGTTAAACTATATTCCATCCCGCATGATGTTAAACTGTGTCGCGTCCCACATGACGTTAAACTGTATTCCGTCCCGCATGACGTTAAACTGTATCGCGTCCCGCATGACGTTAAACTGTATTTCATCCCGCATGACGTTAAACTGTATCACGTCCCTCATGATGTTAAACTGTATTCCGTCCCTCATGACGTTAAACTGTATCCCCCCTCTTGGGCCGTCTCGGAACGTAAGCCCCATGTCTCACTCCACCGTCCATTCTGATCCTTACCCGAGCCGCTACATCCCGGTGAGATCATGCCATCCAATCCCACTCCATGATATATGGGAAGCCGCCCACGTGCTGGCCCCAACATCGGTGTTCCCCCTAGGGATCCTTTAACCTGATCCGTCTCTGCAAGTCATTAAACTCGTGACATACCCCGTGTTCAACATGGGAAGATGAGGAAAACCTCAGATGGTACACATTCCCCGCGTTCAATGTGGGATGCCTCGGGCTTCCGCGCCCTCAAGAAGCCCTGTGATGAGGGACCGAAGACAGACATGCCAACGATGCCCCAACGTGACCATTCTCCTCACCGAAGGTTGCTACCCCAACAAGACCCCTTGGAGCATCTTGACGGAAGCAGCGTAATTAACTGGAATCCATGTAGATATGGCACTGGGAATGAGCTTCACGAACCCGTCTTAAATCTATGAGGGAGACCCGGACTAGGTAATGAGCTCTGAGAAGGAATCCACGGAAGGAAGAACCGATATCCCATCATCCCGATTTCGATCAAGGAGAAGACGTATCTGAACAAGGAACGGATGCCACCTGCCTTTGGAAAGCGTGAACGTGGGGCAACAAGCAGTGCGTCCTCCTCCACGGACGGATGCGCGTGCCCCGGTGAATGCATCGGAAACAAATATATTTATTTCATTTGATAATTTATTGAATGTTTTAAAAATGATAAATCAAGTATTGGTATTTTATAGAACATAAATTTTAATTTTAAATTATATAAATAAAATAATAATTAAAATGAAAATATATTATCCCAAAATAGACTAATTTTTTTTAAAAAAATTTCTTCTGTTTATAAGTTAATTTTATGAAACCATAATTAATTTTTCAATCTGTCTGAAAAGCAGTTATGGTAGTAAAATTTGTATTTTTGGAGTAAATGATAATTATATTGGAAAAATAAATTTACCATATTTATAAAAATATTTTCATAAAACGGTTTCCATTTTTTAAATATAAACATAAAAAGGAGGTTGGTGTGAATTTGTTTTTCGAATTTTTTTGATTTTTTAGTGAATAATGAAATAGGGTAATTAATGGTATTCCTCATTATAATTTAATAAATGATTTTTTCTGTCATTTATTGTGTATGGATGAATTAAGAACCATTATGCATAAATAAACTTCTCTTATTATAGTATTTATTCATGAAAATTGTCACTATTGATTGTCTAGAGGAAAAATAATAATCAAATGAATAAAATAATAATAACACGTGTTTTCTCCCACTATAAATATCACCCCAGACCACCTCTTATCCCCACACCTTTTTATACTTGGATATTTATTATATTATAACTAATTAATCTCTGAAACATCATCCTCATGTTCTATTATTTATTATCACTCTAAAATAACATTTTCCTGATCCTTAAGGACGTTATCAAGTAGATGAATCTCAGGAGGTAAAAACTCCCTCTTTCTATTTTAATTTCATTTTTATGATATAATTCCATCAACCAACATATCCAAAGTAACATTAAAACTCCATTATAATATGTATACATAAATTATATTATTTTAATGTAATATCCACCACAAAATCCCTTCTATTCTTATTTTAATATAAAATTTAAAACATCATCCCTGATGAGTCGATTTACAGCCTTCATGGATGAAGAGTTTTTGTTTTCAGTTACCTCCATCTAGGATGGTCATAAAATACTTATTATGGTTAAACAATATTAAAAAATGTATATTTTATATTCTTCATGTTCTAGATCTAATATATATACGTCATATTATATAATAAAACAAAAAACTTTCTGTTGATCGAAAAACAGCCTAGATAAAATACTGAATTTTTAAACATTTTAAAAAATGATCATTCTCACTTGTAAAAATTGATAAATTTTTCCATTTAAAAATTATGGAAGTTCATAAATATTATATAATTCAATTTTTATATCTTTTATTACATTTTAAATGAATTCTCATAATAAAACTTAGTGAAAATTATCATGAAATAAAAGAAATGAATACTCTCAAAATGATGGAATTCAATCTTATAACAAATGAAAAAGACTATAAATGATCCTAATATAACCAATAATAAATAAATTATATATATAATAGGTTATTAATTAATTATTTAATTTGTTTAATTGGACTATCCATTGCATTAATTACATGTTTATAACACTTACAAACATAAGGTAATATATTATCTCTAAACCTCTATTTTTCCATTGGGTTACAATGTATCTCCCATTAACCCATTTTAATTCAAAATTATTCATTATTAATCCTCCAAAATTATGTTATTAATTTCAAAACATATCTACCTAGCATAATTATTCTTTATTTAATGTGTAAATACATGATTTATAATGTTCCTTTTTCAATTCGTCTTGATATGCATGCTTGATTAATGGGAATTTTCCAATATCATTACCAATATCATGTACACTTTATAATATATTTTAAGAAAAAAAAGTATTTTTATAAATACACTATTTTTATCCTGAAAAACTATCTTAGTTCGTTTCTGGTTTTATGGAATGAATTATTCTTTCTTCCTCTTTAAAGACACTTTAATATTTTTCCTAAAACCGAACTAAAGTGACTCTTTTCTAATGTTTCATTACCACTCCATCTACATGTTTTCACTTAAATTAAACATAATTTTTCTTGATATAGGTTTGTTTTACCATATTAATTTGAATTTATTATTTAAATCCAATCTTCCAGGGAAACATATATGATACACCCATTTGTTATGCTCAATGGAATGATTATGATTCCCATATCATTCCATGGTTCACTGTTATATATATGTTTGATTATTCATGTGGAAAAAATATTAATGAAAATTTTCTGATGGGTGTGCCACGATAGTGCTCTAATGAATTGGGTAATGTTTATTCTCATGAGACATCATGTTGGGATAGGGTGTAAATCTGATTCCTATATGAAACTTTCTTCACCATGTTATATAGTCTTTGAAATTAGCCTTGACACATATTTATTTCATGTTATTTATTGATACCACATTCTTATTATTCCATAATTACATGATACCATGCTCTATATTTTATTCTGATATATTTTTATCCATGTTTCATTCCATTTTATTTTGTCATGTTATGCCTTCTAACCTATTTTCTTGTATTTATTCCTATAATTATTTCATTACTAGTCTTTATTAGCTCATAAATTTGTACATGAATTTCCTATGTAATTATATTAATATATAAGAGATCGAAGGATGTTGGTATATCATTTTAGAGTTTAAATAAGAGAATCTTTTATTTTGGTTTAATTTTTATAATTTTTAAACTAGTATTCAAATGAAATAAGTCTTTAGGATCCTTGTTTATATTTTATAGGTAATTATTCTTAAAATCATGTAATAATATGTGTAAAAGGATAGAGATTTTATACATCCTATCAGAGAACAATCTCATTTTTTTAAATATTGTAACTAGAAAACATTATTAGAAACCTTATGGACAATTATATCACTATTTATAACATAGATTTAAACAAAGGGAATCAAAATATAGGATATACTTTACAATTACAATCATATCATTTTAGGTTAAAGGGTTCCATTATATATTATTAGTATCTAGCTAATCAATCCACTAATTGTTCATTATTTTTTCATTTAATTTTTTTAATTGGAATACCCATTCAAATACACAATGTGATATGGTATGTGACAATTTCACTAATGAAATTCCCATTATGATTGGAATAGGATAAAAAATCCTCATGATAGTAATTTCTCAACTAGATCACGTTATGAGAAAAAAATTGAATCATGTAGAATTCCCTCATCCACCTATGAATGATAATGTTGATAATGAAACATTTATATGAAAATGTTTTCCCATATTTAGTGGATCTTCCTATCAAATCAACATGGAACAATAGATTACCTCCATTTTGAATTTTTTTACTTCAATGGGTAGAGGATGATTAATTCATGGTGGAGGTCAATCATTTTTTATGGGGAAGCTAATCAAAGGTGTAAATTGATAAAAAAAATTATAGTCTAAGTAGTAAATTGATTCAGTGGAACGATATGATTTTTGGAAAATATTTTTTCAGATTTAACTCTCATAATATATAAAGGGAGTTCCTTTAACTAATTAAAATGGGAGACGAATCTATCCGGGTGATCGAGGAAAACAATAAAATCCATTGACTAGATTCCCCTGGTATTATCCTAAAAACTATAATAAATATTGATAATTTATTTACCAAATTAAATCTATGTCCATGAAAATCATTGTGGATATAAACATTGGTAGTTATGAGGAGATTGTCTATTCTAACCTTCAGGCTCCAATAGAGGTCAGATAATCACAGTGTTCTCATTGTCCTCACGATAAAATTAAAAAATGGAGTTTGATATGTCTGTATCAATATATAAATACCATGATGGAATGAAAAATAAACATCATAAGTGGTAAAAGTGTGGGAAGAATTATCGAAGAAACTACCTAAGGGGAACTAGTAGATTCATCAAATATGTGTATAGAGGATAATCTGGATAAAAACATCCAAAGTGACATAAATAATCCCACTAATGTATAAGAAGAAATAGAGGTTCAAATAAACACTCAACATGTTGTCTCAAGTTTAAAATGGAAGGAATATTGTAATTATGTGAGCCAATTATTTAATCCAAGGGTTATCAGAGGGAATAAACAAAAAAATCCAAGGCAGCAATGAAGGGAATATGTGATCACTACTACTAATGTGGATCTTGACAATGATGTGGTGATATGTATAAAAGTTATTCATGAATGAATATATAATGTACTATTTTATTCTGGTGCTATGCATTCTATCATATCTAAAAAGTTTAGTATAACTATTCAAACACCTACTCAAAATATGGAGGATGCGTTATCTATGAGGATATAATGTTTTTGAAATTTTACATCCAAATTATATAAATCCTCCGTAGTTAATGTTTCGGGACTAAACCTTCTATAAAATCTAGTCTTACTTCCTTTGGTGGAGTTTGTTTCAATATTGTGAATGGATTAGCTATTTTTTTATATATATATATCATCAATTTTTTATAAAGGGATATCACTCTTCACATCTAAAGGCATCCTCCTATTTTGTAAAATTGTTTTAATTATGTTGAATCTTCTTCAAAATTATCATCTCAACTATTGATGTTATTTGTTTATGAGCAATCATATCTAGCTCAAATGATTAAGATAAAGGATAAAATCTTGATCGAGAATATTCTCATTGTTTGGGACTACACAAATTTTTTCCTAGAAGACATTTTTGGTCATCCTTCAAACCCATAGGTGGAGTTTTCAATTGAACTTATTTAGGAATCTATTCCTATATCAAAGTCACCTTATATAATGCCCATAATTGAGTTGGAGGAATTGAAAAGGTAATTAAAAGAGAATCTGGAGTAGGGTTCTATATGCATGAATGATTTATAATGGGGTTCACCAATCCTATTCATCAAGAAGAGGTATGGATCGATGCACCTATGAATTGATTATCATGTTATAAATTTAATCACAATAAAAAAATATCCCCTTCTATAGATAAATGACTTGTTTGATCAACTTCATTAGGCCATGCATTTCTTTAAGGTGGATCTTTGGTCAGGATATCACCATCTAAAGGTGAATAAGTAATATATTCTAAGAACATCCTTTCGAAAAATGATTCAAAACTATGAGTTAATTATAATTCCATTCAGACCCACTAATGATCTAGGAATTGTTATGGAATTATTGAGTATATTCTTTAAAAATTACCTTGAAAATGTTTTAGTAGTCATTACTAATGATTTTATAATATGCACATAGAGTATGGAGGAACATGATAAACATTTAAATATTATGATAAATACCATTAAAAGCTATAAACAATATGAAAAGTATAGGAAATTTGAGTTCTGGATGGAAAATTTATCCTTATTGGGGCATGTTTTCTCCAACAAAGGGATATATATGAATCCTTCTATGACCATGGAAATCGATGAGTGGCATATGCCAGCATCTACAATAGAGACCATAGATTCTTTGGTCTTGTAGGGTGTTACCATTTATTTATGAATAACTTATCATGATTTTAAAATACACTAAACAAGATGACTTAGAAGGCAGTAATGTTTGTTTAGGACCAGTGAAGTGAAGAGTTATTTACCGAGTTGAAAAAGCGTCTTATCACTATAGAAGTACTCACACTACAAAAAAGTGTGGATGACATTATGGTATATAGTGATTCTTAAAATAAGGGGTTAGGATATATAGTAATTAAAAATGATAATGTGATATCCTACTCATCATTTTAGTCTAAAATACAATATCAAAACTATCCCATGTATGATCTGGAGTTTGCAAATGTGATCTTAACATTGAAAATATGGCAGCATTATCTCTATTGGGATAAGGAAGAGATATATATTGATCATATATGCCTAAATTAAATATCCAAACATAAGGATATTATTATGTACTATCAAATATAGTTAAATCCCATCAATTATTACAACTAATCAATCCAATACATTCTAGGTAAATAAAATAAGTGGAAAATGATCTAGGTATATTGGATCCTACAACTTTATCAATAATGAGAAAAAAGAAGGATCTAATCTCCTTAAGTATTAAAATTATGTACATGGGAATAATTATGGAAGGAATGTCAGTATTCCATTATCAAATTATTTTTCAACCATCCCTTTGGGAAAAAACAAATGATTCTAAAAGCATAGATGTGGAAATTTTTAAAAGGGTGGAAGATATCCGAAATGAGAAATCCTACTTGGGAAAAATTTATGACAAAGGAGTCATAAGTGTTTTTTCATGACTATGTGTACAATCCTATCAATAAATAAATAAAGGGCTATAGAATGACACACATAGCTCAAATTTATCTATTCACCTAGGAAGCGCAAAAGTTTTTTCTAATCTCTGAGAGCACTATTCTTGGGATTTTATGAAGAATGATATTAATGAATATATATAAAAGTGTCTAGTTTTTCATCATGTAAAGGATGAAAGGAAAAATTCTAATGGAATGATTCAGAAATTACCCATATCAACACTAAAATGGGAAAATCACTGTAGAAACTGAAACTGGAATTATAAATACATACAAAGGAAATAATATTTTATGGGTCATTATGGATTGACTTATAAAGATATCTCACTTTATAGTAATTCAAGTAGAATTCCCACTCGACCAACTTGCATGGATATACATCAGAGATGTGGTGAGGCATCATGGAGTACCACAATTAATTGAATTCCATAATGATTCAAGAATTACCTCTATGTTTTGGAAAATTTTCCACCATTCTATATATACTAAGTTGAATTTAGTATGGTTTATCATCCTAAAATTGGAGGCAAATCTTGTAAGATTTTTAAGACACTAGATTATATGTTTAAATAATTTACTATTGACCTCAAGGGAGGACGGTAATAATAAATAACTCTATTTGAGTTCCCTTGCAATAGTAGATTCCAATAAAGCATCCAAAAGGCTCCATATGTATCCCTTTATCGGAAGATATGCATAAAAATTGATTGATAACATTAATTTGGTGAATGAAAGCATCCTTAACCAGAAATGGTCAATGAGATTGTTGAAAATGTGAAAAGCATTTAGTATCATGTCAAGGAAGGGCAAAGTAGATAGAATAACTATTCATAATATCATCAATTGGACCTGGATTATATGGTTGGAGACATTGTATTCCTTTCCATATCTCCACGGAAGAGTATCATGAGTATTGGTTGGAAAGGAAATCGGTATCCTAGGTACATCGCCCTCTTTGAGATTCTTATTCATATTTAAGCTGTGGCATACTGAATATAACTTCCATATACCTTGTATCAAGTACATTGTGTATTACAAATATCCCGTTTGAGGAAGTACATACTATCCCCCCCTCCTCAAATGTACTAAATTCGCATGTGGTAGGATTAGAAAATTATCTCATATATAAGGAACAGTCGGTGAATATATTAAACTATAGAGATAATGTTATATGCAATATAACTACACATTTGGTCAATGTACTATGGTTTAACCATCATTAGGAATAATTAACATGGGAATTGTAGGATTTTTGGAGGAGAATTACCGTCACTTTATTCACTATTTTATTAAAAATGAAATTATGAGGGGGAAATTTCATACGTGGAGCACAATGTAACAGACCAAACCTTAATCAATAGAAGTTCCCTTATTCTAATTATTCTACAGAGTATAAATATCATACATCACATAGAGAACCTAACAAAAAATTATTTTAATAAAATTGTAATTAAATAAAAGTATTTATAGAAGGAATGTTATTCCCAATTATTGTGAATTTTGAGACATGTTCACAATTAATATCGTAGTATTATCTGGAATTTTTACATCTAATTCCCCCCCACAATATCATCACTCATGTTTCTATAAGTAAGGCACAATACATCATAAAAATATTGAATTAATGATTGTACAATAATTTTATGGTGGGGAAAAACACAATGTTTTTGATAATTCCCAGTACTCATGCAGTGTTTCACCATGAGTTTTTCTAATTCCAAAAATATCCCTTTATATGGAAGTAGTTCTATAAGAAGGGAAAAAACATCGTTGAAATATTTCTTCTATTCTTTCCAATATATAATCAAATTTAAATGTTAATCGAAAACCCCTTCATTGGAAACACTTTATAAAGAAAATGGAAATGTCCTTAATTTCATTTAATTTTCATCAACTCACCATGCATTCATGTTAACACAAAGATAATGGAATTCATGAAGTTGTTTCTATGAATCATCCCATGTAAACCCATTATATTATGGATGTTAGTGATTGAATCTAGATTTAATTTCAAAATCAGCTATTGTATCAAGATATTCCTCAATATTTTTCGTTATTTTCAACATAATATAATTCCAATTATTTAAATGTTCTATTTCCAGCCATTGAAATTTATGATTCTACCAAGATCCTCATAATTAAGTTAGTGTATGACTCAAAACATTGGACAAGGGGATTTTTAGTATCTTTAACCATGGAATTAATTGATCTATTTAATTTAGAATCTGACATTAACAAATTTAGGGAATAAGTTTTGGTCATGAAAAAGCATCTTTTCCAAGATCAACTCATGAAATCCCCCCAGAAATGGAGTGAGTTGATGTGATGTTTTTTCATTAAATCCTCCATAAATAATTTTACCCCCAAGATAAATTAAATATAAATGTCCCTTGATTTTACCACAAGATGTTTCAATTTGTGTTCTAAAGATATCACTTTGGTTTTGTTTATTTTTAAAAGAATTTTAATATGGGGATTTGATAAAAAATTATAAAATAGAATAAAAATATAAATTAAATTTAAAAAAATTTAATTAATAAGACATAAAATTGATAAAAAAATAAAATGGGTTTACAGTAAATGTTGGGGGTAAGACCCTTTATTAAAAATGAATATGAATATAGGGAACCCTTTTAAGTTGTTAATGGAAACCCCATTAAATTCTTAAAGGCTCATATGCCTATGTCCTCACATATCAGTTGCCTAGAAGCATAGGGGAAAAAATCCCAGACAAAATCAAATCCCAACATAAGATAAAAAAACCAATTCCATAATGTATAGTATAAAGCCAATGATGATGTGTCATCCAATCTCAGCCACCAAAGGCCCAAATTACATAAAAAACACCGCAAAATGAACTAATTCCCCCATAGCATCCACAACTGCCATAGGGAGACCACTCTACTAGGCAAAGATACATTGTATCAACAGTTCCTACCTCCCACCCGCACTCTCACCGAAGAGACCCACCTTCCTCCATCTTCCTCAGTAAGTCTCTTGCGGTCGAGGGTCACACATCATTCACAAAAAAGGAAGCCAACCATCAATGCCAACCGTTATCATGATGCCACATGATCATCTGCTACCTCCAGCCTTGACACCCACAGTAGTCTCCATCCTAATAACTTGATGAGAATGATCATTATTTACACATTTAACTCATGTTGAATTTTTAGTTCTGAAACAGATTGATGAATAGTGAACTTCCCATCCAAAAAACCATGTCACCACTTACACATGACCCCACCAGAACACTAGATGCTAACATCTACATGTGACTCCACAGATCCTCGTCATTGTCCTCGTTTTCACCCGCTCCATAGATCCACAAATCATATATGCATCCCACCTGATGTCCCGGTCTAACAGTAGCCGAGGGTCGAAGCCAAGGGGAACCCTTGCACTCTCTACCAAGAAGAGATCCCCCCAAAACCTAAATCATAACTAAAATGTTTTTAAAATCAACATTAAAATAGTGGGTATGGATAATCTTTAGCGTCATTGACAATCCCCTCTACCTTGACAAAAATTATATCCCAATTAAAATTTTCAATTACCACCCAAATACCACTTTATAAACATTTTAACCTGAAAGGATATCATATCAATTTATAAATATTATTGCCCCCCAATTAATTTGATTCATTAGTTGAAGACCTACAAAAAATCATAACTAATTTAAAACACTATACTCAATGGAAAGACCTCACCAGTGAAATTAAAATAGTGTAATCAATTATTTTAATTCCTAAATTGGAAAACTATCAAAATCCATATTGAAAATATATTTAATATATAAAAAATTACATTCATTACAAAATATATGTTCATGATAAATTCAAGTGATTATACAATAAAGCCACAACTCAAAAGAAGGTGGGAGTTGGTTGTCATTTATCGAAACCACATAGTGCTTAGCCTCACATCACTTGAGTAGCCTAAAACATCTCCATTCTATAAATCCATCATAGAAACTTCATCTGGATATCAATATTAGTCTTTCTCTTCCTCTCTCAATCAAACATCTCATGGAATACTGAAGAGATGGAAATTTAAAGAGAATGATGGAAGAAAAATATGTTGTCTAAAATATATGTCCTTGAAGATAGAAAATTTTCTCTACAATCCTAGATGAATATCCCACTAAAATATTCGAAAGAGTTTTTATAAATTAAATTTTATATATACCCTACATATTTATGTTCTTCTTGACATGTGTTGAAATAACTATGATCCTATTACTCGAGATAATAGTGTATGCTCGAAAGGACACTTCATCTTCAATCTATTGGACTCATTCATAGACTCCTATAATGACCATATTTTCACTTCAAACTAGACATGAATGCATGAAATTTACTCCAATTTCATATATATGTTGACTCATCTTCTTAAAAACCTATATTCATATTTATTCCTCAATTAATGAGGTGGGTTCTATTCTGTCGGTAGAAAAACATTCCACAAATCCTAATTTATTTGTGCCTCCATATGTTTGAATCATTACATGGTTATGTTGAAAATTATGTATCCTATAAATTGGGTAATCCTATAAAATTATTCAATTAATTTTTATCACTATGTAAATATGATATTCATAAATTATATTAGTGATTTAAAACAATTAAAATTCAAGAATTGTGAAATTTTCAATTTTAATCTCAAAACATCCCCAAATTCCAAAAAAACTATTATTAAACACTAAATTTATAATTATAGGGGTATAAATAATTTAAATATAAATGAAAAATAGAGTAAATATTTTTTATATAACATAAAAATGACTACACACTCAATGGAATTTATCAGGCTACTTTATGAAGAACCCAATTGTCACCTTGTGATTTTCTTAAAACTATGTGATTCCTTGTAGTTCAAAAAAATGATAAGAAATTTGGAAATGCATCATCTATTACATGTATAATATAAATAAAAATATTGGGAGTGGGTTTAATCGAACCCCACCACTCAATCAAGATATGAGAGGATATGATATAGAAGTTTCTAACTAGATTTTTCCCTATATAAATGTTAATGGTGTTACAAGTATGTGCTACATATATTATAAAATTGAATGAAGAGTAACATTAAATTATATGAGAAAGATATAAAAATATAATTATAATATTTCACCATAATTTTATAGAATCATGTTTATTATTTAAAATAATTAAAATGTTTTATCATAGAGTAATATGTTGATTGTTGATGTGGCCGCTAGAGGATCACTGACGAAGAAATTACCCAAGAAAATATTTGATTTTTTGGATTAAATTTATAATAACAATTTCTAATAAAAAAATAATGGGGTATAAGAATATGGTGTACTTGCGATTGAAATAGCCTGTATGCCACCCAATTATATTCTATATTCATGAAATTAGTTGTTATGGTGACCACTCAACATCCCCAATATATTTGCTTTTGATGATGCTAATTGCCATGATAATAATAGTCAAAAGTATTCACAAGGATAGAATATATAATATAAAAAACAACCAAATAAATGGAATGGAAATCATTCATGGCCATATGGGTTTGATCCTCATTATAAATGAGTATTTATAATGATTCAATTCCACTCTTTATAATAAAATCTGGCTTCTTTCATGACAATCATTAGAGATTCACTCTATTAATTGAAATTATTCTCTAAAGATCAAGTATCCTATATTAGGGATCTAAAATTCAACTCAAAAACCAAAAATATGTCTATGTTGAATATGTAAATTCATGTGGTTATATTGTTACCCAACACGATGAATATACATGTGAAGTTTTTCCAGTAGATACTTAGGTTACTAAACATAGAGAACTAAAATTTTCCAATTGAAGAATTGAAATATAACCCATGAAAATGTCAACAAGGATTGAATATATATGAAAGAACATGAATAATAACAAAGAGAATAAATCCATGGATGAAAGTGAAGATTAAAATAATATTAGATTCCATTCGGGGGGAAGTATTACCACCATACCATCCACTACTTACTCTTTTCCAGATATCATAGAAAATTAATTTTTATGAGAAAAATAAATTTTTCTAGATATATATGATAAGATATATATAAAATTACCATTATTCTATGCTGATAAATTATATTTCAACATACATGTAATTTATTAAATAACTTGTGTTAAATAAAATAAATCTCGTAGAATAAGGCACCATATTGTTGATAAGAAATGTTTGGATGTGGTCTCTTGAAGCCCAAAAATATATCGAATTTACCCACATAGTTCATCCAATCTGATTTATATTAGTTCTATTGGGATTGGAACATATTTATTTGATTTTGGATAAAGTTTAAATATAATATCATACTCAACAGTAGGAATCCTAGTATTTAGAGAGATGAAGAAAAATTTTGTTATTAATCAACTTATGGATAAAAAACTAAGATTTAACAGAATTAAAAATCCAGATGAAATAGTAATGGTTGAAAATTTATACATTCTAGTGGAAATTATTATGATTGAAATATTTGTATAGAATACACCAATAATCATTAGAATAGAATTCATAGATATGGGAATGGCACCAATTTATTTTTTATGTAGAATGTTGTGTTTAGGTGTCATTGGAGAAGAGTTACAGTTCACCATAAACTATGTGATGAAATATATTGATAATAAATGTGATGACTTGAGAGATGAGCTATAAGGTTATTATGATAATACTATCCTTGAAAAAATATGTGTTTTAGGTACTATAGATAATTAATAAGAGGATGGAAAATAGATAATTAATGTAAACTTTTTATTAAAAGAAATATAGTGATAGTGGAGGGATTATTGTCCCTCAATAATTCATGGAATGATAATAATTTTTGGAAGTCCATAAACTAACCTCTCATATTTTAACACGAGCACAAAATTGGGGGATTGGGTCCATAGTGGTTAAGAAAGTGTTTCAAATTAGAAGATTGAATTTAGTTTCTAAAAATGAATATGGGACATCTACATTGTGGAATCATAACTTTTAATATTTTTAGATCTGTATTGGGTAAACATATTCCTACCCAAAATCACATAACATCAATAGGAAAGGTTGATCTCAATAAACAAAATCTAAGTTCCTTTATTAGGAAACCAACAATTTTTATTCTTTAATATTTCAATCCTCATTTCAATCCTCATTTTTGGATTCATGTGAATGGGAATGTGCTTTCATAGTTAGAATTTGATTTTTAGGTCCATTATGATTCAACGTACAATCACATAAGGTAGTAAAAAAGTGAAACAATGTATGATATTAAAGAAAACGTAGAGGGGTATTTAAATTTCAACATTCATTTATATTCCCCATTTTTCAGAATCTATTTTTGATGTTATATGGGAACAAAATTCATTCCAAAACATAGTTTTTTTACTTACCTTTATCCAATAAAATATATAATTTTTTATTACCTATTTATGTTATGCGTTAATTTTCAAGTTGATGGTATTTAAGAGGCATGATAAGGATATTGAATGATTATATTCTTGAAAATTAATTTATATTCACTGAATCATGTTTTTTATTTAGTCATATATAGATGTTGTTTTCCCATATATCTTTTATGATTATAATTTCTAAAGTTCAGATGGAATCTATTTTCATTTATTCACATTTCAGGAGAGATTGACTATAAAAGTGTATGTTCTCATTCACAATAGGATTATTGGAAATATTCATCTAATTTTTTGGTAATTTTATTATAGAACACGGGAAAATTAACCTACTAGTAATTGTGTCTGATATTTTGAAAATTATTACTATAAAAATAACTATGAAATTGAATGAGAAATTTTTTTTATCTCGTTTTTATCCTTAAGACCCACTATTCAATGACCCTAATATTAGTACATAAAGTCCTCTAATATAATTTTATACCAATTAGGCACATTACAAGAAAATATTATCTATTCAAACCCTTTATCTACTGACATTAATTATTATAAAATATCAACTATGGGGAGAAGGAATTCATTTTAAACAATAATTAAAACATTTGATGGAAAAATTAATTTGGGGTTTCCTATGATTTTATTAATGTATCAGAACATTATTATTTATATTTATTGGTTTCCATCTATGAAAATTCAAAAAAAAAAGAATAAAAGAAAAATGGTATTACATATAAAGGGTACAAAATTAACATTACTTGACTATTTATTTTTATTATTTAGAGTTGGGTGGTGGATTAGATAAATGTCCAATCCTAATTTTTTTTAAAATAAATACATTTGAGAAGGAAATCAAAATAAAAAGTAAACAATGGGAACAATTTCATTATTATATCAGTATTCATGTCCTTACATTGAATTTTTAGAAGTTGTTGTGGTACCTTTTTGGAGGGGAAAATTTACATGGATTTTAGTTTGATTGTTGTGTATTATATATAGTCATTAAATCATTTTCAGTGTTAATTTTTTTATTCACCAATTACCTTTCATCCTTATACCATAGAATCATATGGCTCTTGTTTAAAAACCATGCATTGTTTCTAGAGCTTTTTAGGATCTACTAAGTAGAGATTGTCAGTGTTATTTAATTCTATGTTTTGTTACATGTATTCAAGGTACGAGGAAAATTTCATTTATATTATACCATGAGTGATGAGAGGAAAAGATAACTAGAGAGGTAAATCATAATTAGCATGTTATAATAATATAAGAAAATAATGGAATGGATTAAATGAGAAGTTCCATCATTATTTATTGTGAATAATCAAATACATTGTGTTTTGGGTGGATTTAGAATTATTTTTCATAAGAAACCCATAAAAATTAGCCCCCCCCCCAAATTATGACTCTTTACTTGACCAAATTTTAATATTAAAAATTAGATGAATTGTGTTTTTCGTTATATGTTATTATTTATATATATGATTGTGGGAAATCATTATTTAACATAAGTGTTTTTTGATTTCATTTTATGAATAAAATTTTAGAAATCAACATCATTTACATTATAATTTAATTGATTAGTTTTTTCCCAGTTATGGATTGAATTAATTATTTCTTGGTGATTGAATGTTTAAAGTAAGTTTTTTAAAAACAAAGTAAATGTGATTAAATTTTTTTATTTTTCTGAAGGATATTTATTACTATTTTGATTTCATGTAGGAAAAAATTGACAACATAATAATGAGTTATATAGGAAAAAAATCCAACATGGGCCATCCATCAAACCATGATAGGAAGCCACATAGAAAACAAATGAGGGGTAGCTTGATAAAGAAACCACTAGAAAGGTATGTTATAGATACCCTACATTTTTTACATTACATTTACATCATTATAAAGAAAAACAATGTAAAATCATTACTCATATTGGATTAAAAGGTTTTGTGTCATGGGTAAACAAGGACCATACAAAACCTTTACAATATAAACCTAAAAAATTTATTTAGTTCCTTCTTCTCTGCCTTCAAATTTTACCATGAGTTATCCTTAGTGATGAAGCATGGATTTTCACATATTTAATACTGTATTTAATTTTTCGAAATCATAGAATAATGTCATTTATGGGAAGTTGTCACATTTTTAGGTTTTAGTGGTATTGTGAGCTCAAATTCAAAACTGGCATAATGTTGGAATTTAACTATTTTATTTGATTTCTATTTTTTGGCCATATCATTTTCATCACTTAACTGAATTGTGAAATTCTTTTTTTGAATATTTCATTACATATTGGAATACATTTTATCTTTCTGGGACCATATCTCAATCAATCATTTGGAGGAACAAGATCATATCCTAATCTGGGCCTCATAAACTATGCATATATTTAGATATTCTGAAAGATGCGATAGTATCCATATGTGGGGCGGCCTATTTGAGATGAAATATTTCATGGAGCTGGAAAAGGAATTAGTGAACATATTTAATTAAGGTGGACACATCTGAATCCACTGGTTTCAAGGTCTTAATGGCATGGGGAGTTGAAGTTGTGGAATACGAAGTGTCACATCGACAGATTAAATGTGTTGCACTAAAACAGCCATAAATCCTTCATATGTGGACCAATCAGGTGGAACATTTGAGTAAGCACACAGGTAGAATTGTGGAACAACTTTAAATAAATGTATAGTTTCCAATTCATTAATTTAATGTTCCTAAAAGTTTTTAACCTTTGGATGATAGAATTTAAGCGAGATTTATTCACCATTTTTCTCTATAAATTTGTACATCCTATCCCTTTTCAAGAGATATCCATTTTCAAGGGGTAAGGTTGGGAATTTTTTTTAATAGTTACTTTTGTATAAAATATATATAATTTTAGTTTCTCTTCCATACCTCCTTTCTTCCATTTTGTTATTTTATTTGTTCTTAAACAATTATTCCCTTCTTAACACCACTAAAAATAGAGAACTAACGTCGATGCTTGTTCAAGGGAGGCAATGGTGATTTGAATGAGACTCATGTACTTTAATTTCTTATATAATATTTAATTTTGGGAATTTTGGTGGTTGATAAATCAATTATAGTGAGAATTCGCCTTGTTTTCTCTACCACCGAGTTCTTCTTATCGTTTATCAATTTTCCTTCCCTTTGCTATTTGGGTTGTGAATACGGTGGATCATGTCATGATTAGTGATTGTCAACAAAGAGGTCTACTAGATGAATTTATGAAGAGCATTACCCCATATAAAGTGGTATCGGTATGAGGTGATGACACTCCAAATGAGAAGGTGAGGTGTGATAGGTCTTGATCAAATCTTTGAGTTAAATTTTGAGATTCCTTTTAAACAATGATATCTACAACCACGAACTCCTAAGAACAATTGTCTTCTTTCATTATACTGACTACATTCTGTTTTACATTGCATTATTAAATATTATATTTATATTTTAGGCATTTAAATTTCCTCCCTGATTTATATTAGTTTAATATTTTTATGTTAGTTATTTCTTATTAGTGATAATAGAAAGATAGTGTGTGGAAGAGGCCTCCTTGGGATCAACCATAGGGTGTTCCACTATGGTGAATTATTAGGTTAATACGAATTTAATTGAATTTTGGTTCATTACAAAAACTGTTTCATCTATTAGTACATGTAATCACATAAGGATATACATCAAAAATGGGTGACCTAAAATCACAATAAGAATATTGATATGAACGTGAAATAATATAACACGGGTAAGAATAATCATAATCACGACAATGGAATAAGATCCTAATCATGATATGAAGCATTAAGAGAATACATGGAATGAGGAAATTCATAAAAATGAAACATCATTCCTTAGTGGTAAAATAACACACATATATGGGAACAAATATAGCATCAAGTTCGTGCATATTTCATTTTACTCATGAGGTTCATCACATTACCCAATGCATTGGAGCGCTATATAATTCCGGGATCACCTGTCACATCATAACATTTACATTATCAGGAACTGAACATAAAATATATAACAATAATGAACCAAAATAACGCCCATAAAAGAATTTATTTCATGTAATTACAATACATTCATAAAAATTGGGTTCCGAAATGAAAGGGAAAACAACATAATTGATGTAAGAAACATAAACCTTGAGTTAGAAGTAAAGGTGTGTTATGAAAGAAGGGTTCATTTGGAAATCATTGTGTTTGTCATAAGCTCCAGTAGAAAACAATTATTTCCAATACAATGTAATATATTCATGAATAAATTATTTTTATCGAATAACCATACAGTAAAATGAGTGAATGGAGGAAAACCTGGAGAAATAATCTTGGGTTCAAGAATTCCCCTTACCTAGTTTCCAAACGCTTTCTTCATTATAATATCCTGTGTAATGACATTATGATAATTAATTGAAAATTATATTAACTTTTATACATGAATATGGTTAATTATGGTTTTATTATTTTTTTATGGGCCTTCGGATTAGTTATAGAGTTTTCATACATTTTTTGGGAGTGTTATTTTTCATAGTTTTCAAAAATAGTTCACTTGTACACATGAATGGGAGTTTGTGTATATCATGAATAATTATCCAGATTTTCTATCAAATGTTACTAATGATCTTACAAGTGTTTAAATTATCTTATAATTAATTTTTTTATATACCATGAAAAAGAATCATTTGCTAAAATTTAATAATTATTATTATTTTGATAATGTTGGCGGTTTTTAGATAACAACGAACATGTTTTGTTTTATAATTTTGTATTTTTTATAAAAAAATTATAAAGAACATAAAAGGGGATTCAAAATAAATATTAAAATATTTTTTAAATCATTTATTGTTTTTATTTAAATCCATTAAGGTGTTGAAGAAAAAAAGAAGGTGTATCACCCATGATGATTATAAATTAACACATCACGAGAAATGATTTCATTTTTTAAAAACAATTAAAGTGAGGGAGGGAAGAGTTTGAGGAATAATATTCCATTAACATGAATGAATTATATTTTATCCACCACAGTGGATTTGTCATGAGATTTTGATAGTATAAGGTAATGATAAGAAAAGAAATGAAATGAAATTTGAAAGGAAATGGAATGAAAATAGAGAGAGGAATTACCTCTTGAATCATCCTCTTGATATCCTCCATAATAATTATAGGCTTGGTATTTTGATGAGACCAAGATAACCTAGACATGGGGGTGGGTCAAGGAAATATTTTTTATCATAATTTAGTCAAGTACTGAATATTAAGCGATGTAAGGAATTGGGGTTGCGAGGGGTGGTTTATATAGTGCAGGGGTGAGGGGTTTTCTCAATATTTAATTCATTACTTTATTAATTTCTCCCAATACTAGAAGTATTGATTATTTCATGACTAAATATTGTAAATATGGAATGTTATGTCAAACCAAAGACCATATAAATCAACCATTACCCAAGAATTATGCTGAAACTCATTTATTTAAGATATTTTGTAAATTATCGAATTTCTCCCTTCCCCAAAAATTAATGTAATTCAAAAAAATATAAAATATTCAACCTAACCGTTTTTCAATGTGTAGAATTAAAATATTAACTCTATTTTAATAAAATAATTTTATTGATAGGTGTAATTTAATTTCTAATATATGTAATATTTTACTTGAAAAATACTAATTTTAAAATTAAAATTGATTTTCATACACATTGAAACATTGTTAAAGCTCTCGTAAAATTATAATATAATCTTAGGCCATATAAATACTTGCTACATTTTATGAATAAAAAATATCTTCTAAATTATTATATTAGTCATTAAATATTCATTACTTACACAAATACCAAAAATATAATATAATTATATCATATTGTCACTTATAGGATGGATAAATTTTATTTATACTCTCATTGGTAAGTATCCTATCCACATAGCCAATTTACTATTCAGAAGGGTCATATTACGTTTCGTAAGGGTAACATTACTATTTACAAGGGTGTGTTAATATTCATAAAAAATTATGTTTGTCCAATCGGACTCCACACATCTTGCAAATCAAAAGTTTGTATGTCAGATTTTTGAAATTCAAATCATAGAAGAGGATATATTTTGTTTGAAGGTAACATTGAATTTATTAGTTCATTTAGGCATGATGTGGAATTGTGCTTCGTAATGTTATTTTATAATAAGTGAATTTCTTTGATAATACATTGGTTCATAAAATTGTTTATGTTTATTAGATAGAAGAATTCATAGCTCAACGGTAATAAATCACACCAGTATGTGGTGATTGGGTTTATATGGCGGCAAGAGGAAGGTATCCATAATGCGAGACGACATGTAGTGGCAGTAGGAGTCCTCTGAAATCTACTTGAATCCACTATTGTGAAAAAAAAGGTATCTTATAAAACATTGTGATCAGTCCATGATATTTTTCAATGTGTGATTTTCGCTTCACTTGAGGGACTGTACATGTACAAAACACTGTCCTCTTGGGATAGCTCACACATCACCTTCCCCGGATTGATGTATCACGACAAACCACCTCTACCAATTCATATAAACTTAATCAATTTAAAAATTTATTATCTAAACCTCTAGATTTTAGAGTATCATTACACTATATCCATATATATGTGGTGGAGAAGACCATGGAGCTCGAACCAATGAAGACGTGATTTTGTTATGTGGTAAGTGTTTCTTGATAATGAGTTTGTGAAATCCCATGATTATTTCACAATAATAATAAATAATAATAAAACCATGAGTTTTGATACAGTATAGTGTTTTTAACAACCGTGTAGGGGTTCTATATTGGCAGTGTTGGGAATTTGATTAGATGACAGAGGTGGTACTATGGGTTCTATTTTTAACCACAGTCCAAATTAATCCATGTAGTGGTGGAAGTGGTATCATAACTTTAAATGAATAATAATCTTAAAATTATAAATGTATATTAGTTACTATGTCCATTCCACATGGTTTTATATTTTTTTAGGAAATTTATGTTTTTAAATGTTATAAAAATTTAAGGATATTTTTTCTTATTTTACTGATAATATTTCAAATTATTTTAAAAAATTATTTTCTTATCCTAAAAAAATATTATTATTCCTTCTCATGTAAATTATTTTATGATGCTATATAATTTATTTATTTATGTATTTTGATGATGATATTTTTATTAATTACTCATTAAAATTATTTCTTAGTAATGGGTTGATTTATCTATGATTAAATGATGAAATTATTTTTGATCCTGTGTTATATATATATGGTTGACATTATAATATTGGTGGTCCCAAAATTATATATCACTCTAGTTAAATTGGTAAACATTCATATAATATAAGAAAATTTCATTATGAGTGAGTGCAACAGCTTTTAGTTAGTCTTATTAGATTTTGTGTTAGTTGAATTGTAGTTAGTTATGAGCACTAGATTGGGTGAGTATAATTGTGGATATTTGTTAACACAATAATATGATTGAGTGTAGTTATGATTATCTATTTTCACAAATACTATGTATCATTTTAATTAAATATAGTTATTTCTATACAGACTATGTGTGAGTGTAATTGCATGTAGATTTTTTCCAAAAGACTTTGTGTGTGGGTGATTTCATATAGATATGCTATTAAATACATTGTGTGTTCATAACATCGAATGGTTATGATTAAAATTTTATGTTTTCTTATGATTGTTCTTATTACAATTTTTTTTTGTTTTATATGTATGTCCTAATCCATGTCTCATGATTATTATCTCAAGATTATATATTGTTATTTCAGGGTGTCTGTCTTCTCATTTTACATTACCTGTTTTTCTTTTATCCTTTATAACAAATTATTATTGTTATATGATCTTTAAATATGATATTTATCCAATGATCATGTTTTATCACCTTCTTAGGATATAACCCATGATGGAATAATAATAATTGATTCCATACCTTGAATTTTATCCCCCATTCTTATGTTTCATATTCATCATGTCATGAATATGTGTATAACTCGTGACATGACTAGAAGTGGATGTTGTATTGGGATATTTTGGGGAAATGTTCAAAATAACAATTTCATTTATCTACTCTCCAATGAAACTAAATTAATATATTTATAATTTAGTAATATTGTTTTCATATTTATTATAAAATAAATGTGAAATATATCCATGTTTATCTTGAATCATATCATTTGGTATCGATGAAAGTATGAAAATAATGTGTTTTTAGCACTAGAATATGGATTATGGGTATGGGGTATCATATGGAATAATTAAATTAGGAGATAAAAGGGGAATATTTTCTTACCTTAAATTTATATGTATTTTAACTTAGAGGAGTTATCAATAGCTCATAGTAAATAACAATGAAAATGAAAGGATTCCAATATGATGGTCTTTTTGGATATGTTTGGTTGTTTCCTAATTTGTATGTGATTGGGTTGGGTGTTTTCTTTTTTGGAACTAGTGACTATCCATGTTTTGAGGTTTTATTTCATAGGGAATGTGCAAAGGGAGAACCTAGATAAGTGTCTCCTTATAACTATATATTTATTCACAATCATAGGGAAATGTATTATATTATGGTTTTTTTTCTTTAATAAATTATTTCATGGAGTTCAACGCTGGATTCATGAACTCAAATACCTTTTTAGTATGTTTTTAAAAGAGTGTGGATATTCTAATTGATTCTTTAAAGGGTGATCAAAGGTATGATTGTACTATGATTTAGATATTGTCTAATTTTAATTATTGTTCTTCCATTCCATAAAAGTGATATATTATTGGGTGTGATTATTGGTAAGATGTTCAGCCTTCTGATGGTTCAGATTGTGTCTTCATTGATTCTGTATTAATTGAGTATGAATGATGCTAATAAAAAAACCAACATATAAAAAATTAGGCGTGGAATTTGGCTGTCATCAAATATATTTTTATAGATCCATGGATCATTTCTTAAAAGGTGAGGATACTAATTCTCTTTTAAAGGATAGGTAGTGAGTGTAAGTAATATATTCAAGAGTGTGATGAAATATCCTTAGACATTTGAATGATTCAATCCTGAATATAATGATTTGGTTATTTGGGCTATTGTTTTAATGTTTTCTTGTATGTTATTATTCAAGAGTACTAACATGGTCTATTAATGTGTTGTAAATATTATTTTCGAAGGGTTTTGTGGTTTTTATGATCATCCTATGTTTAGTTCAAAAAATAAATATTCCTTGAAGATAACCAATATTTCATTTCCAATAATGAAGATATAAGTAATATTATTACATTCTCCTAGGATTGTAAATTTTTCCATAGTAGTTACAACAGGATATCCAGAAGCTCATTTCCTATATTTATTCATCATAGTTACTTCATGATTTTTTTCATTAAGGATCTATTTTCAGTGAATATAAGTTTTGATCATTCTATTTATGGATTTTTTTAATTTTAAATGAATATATTTTTATGATATGTAAGATATGGAAAAATTGATTAGAACATGATATTAACTATTCTTATTATTAGGAAACAATACTTAGTTCATTATCATTTGTTGTATTACAACTCATTTGAATTTAAAAAAAATAGATTCAATGTATTGATTGATCCTCACTGGAATATATTAGAGGAAATACTATTTAGTGATTAAAAGGACAAATCTAGTAAATTTAACTTCATATGGGTGTTATTATGGAATATAAACTGCACTATTTTATTCTAAATTGGGTTTTTTACACTTAAGGGAGTGATTTTTTATTTTCCTAAAAATTGTGAGTCATTAGACAATGCTATAGAATCTTTTTTACTTAATTATTAAATCAAACAAATAATTTATTTATTCCATTACTTATATTCCCCCTTATAAATACATATTGTATACAAAATTTATTATTTGTGGAAGAACAACCATAGAGGGAATTCCATCACTAGAGATCATATAATCACTGTAAGAGATCACTAAATGACTATAAAGTGGTATGGTTCTTTTATCTCACTCATTATTTTTAATATCTAATTTCCCCATTTATTTCTTTCATAAAAATTGTATCATCATATGTAATCATAGTATTATGTTTTCTTTCTCATCCACATTCTAATGACATATTAAACCTAATTTTATGACATATGGATTTTGTGGAATCCTATATAAATGATTTTGTGTTTTAGAATTCTATCTAACATTTTCATTTATTTGAATTAAAATTTTAATTAATAAACCATTAGTGTTTTATGGGTAAATAGAAAAATCCAATTCATTTGGATATATAGAAATTGAAATAATGGATTTTGATAATATATATACAAAATTTTAAGGTTTTATTTTGTTAATATTTAGATATCCTTCTATCATTAGTGATTCAAAATAGATACAATATACATTGGGAATGTTATCTGTCTAAAAAGTCCGTTTCCATTAGAATCACTCCAATCATGTTGTATTTTTTTTTTGAAATCTTGGAGAGACTATATTGATTTTTACACCATATGTTTATGGATTGAGACGCTTGGAGATAAAATAATGGAAAACATAGGCTATATGTTGAATAATGGTATAGTGATTTAATGGAGTTTAGATTATGGTGAATAAAAAAATGAGTTTAACTCTAAAAAATACATCGTTAGTGGTGTTGGAAGGTTTTTCTAGGGACATTATGGATAGAAATACCATAGTCATCCATTATTTAATTCAATAGATTATAGGCTGCTATGTCCCCCCCAATATAGATGGGGCTTATGTGACTCCTATTAATTGGTGGGAATAATCTTGACCATTCAATCATGAATGATGAATATCAATAATCATGATGATACTTACCTACCCCATGGGTGGTGTAGTACAATCACATACTGATTATATCCATCGAATTAAGATTATAATATAGAGAGGATGGCATAACTATTTTAATCCCATTCATGTATTTATATAGCACATGAAACCATGGATCATTGTGGGTTCATGAATCATATAGGTGAAAGGATGGTGTGGTTCCAAAGTTAGTGGGGAACACATGTAGCATGCATTGGGTGCCAAAAGAACCCCCCCCCATTTTCCAAACCACATTGTGGAACTTGAGGATACATGGGGTTTCATCATTGGGCATAAAAATATACGATGAACTCTATATGACATCCCATACCCATTGGATCCATGTTTGGGAAATTTTTAGATTTTTTACAATATAAATTATGAAAATGTTTTTAGTTTAATATAAAAAATAATTATTATTGTTTAATAATATTAATTTTTTTTGATGAAACACCATTATTTACTGAGTTAGGACCAGAAAAAATGGGAATGTAGTTATATAGAGACAAAAACATTGAAGTGTTATATATTTAACTGAAATTTCTTGATGGTTTGAGATATTCTTGTAATAATATTATTATTTAAAAACAAAAATAATTATATTTTCATGGTGTTGTTAAGCATGGATGAAAACATGAATTTCCCATTTAGATGGGATACATAACTATTGGTTTTGGTGAGTGCATCTTATTAAGAACATTGTGTATAAGATAAAAAGTGATAGAAGAGGGAAAATAATCATTTTACAAAAAATTGACACATCTTAAAACATTTTGGAATTACTTATGGATATTGTGAGTTCGTTATTAAACATTATCTACAAATAGTGATCATTTATGATTTAAATGAATGGTCATAATGAAATAGAATAAAAAATCATGATGGGAAATTATAAAGATAAAGGAGGATTATTTATATGATAAATTTTGTATAAATGATCATAACTATTTTCTTTTATGATATGTTTTTATGAGAAGTTTTTATTTTAAAAAATATATGTTCAAAAAAACTCTATAGAGTCAACAGGATGTTATAAATTATATAATTTATGTTTTTTCATGGAATGGTGTTTTTTAAGAATAATATATTTACTAAAAGTGATTAAAATAAAATGTGTAATTTGAATGGAAAATGATGAATGTTTATAATATAATTGATGTAATGTTATAAAACCTATCATATTTATTCCCACAATTATCAGTGTATATTCATGTGGGAAATGGATGTGCATATTGAATTTCAAGATATCAATGACCTGATATTAGTGAATTGTTAATTTAACCATTAGAACTATGTTAAATAAATCATTATGTTAAATATTTGAGTTATCTATGATAATGTTTTGATTGATGTTGTGGCATGTTTATTGTCTCATGAGATGATGTTCATGAATATACAATTTAATAATGTGATATCATGTTAGTTCTAAATTTCTTGGTTGATTAAGTCTAGGAAAAAATTTATTTTTATACAATCAATATCCCTAACATATAGGGAGATTAAAATATAGAAACCCATTGTGGATTTCATCACATCTAGTGATAACCATGTGATAATTATTATATAACTTTTTGTGGTGTGGTTGTTAGATTAGTTCAAACATTGACATGTTAATGAATAGTCATTAGTTTTCTACAATATTAGACAGTGAGATATTGATGATAATGATTAAAATTTTATACAAAATCTATATAGTTATATTAGATGTCTTGGGAGACTGAAAGTGGGATACTTCATCCTAATACGGGTAATTGGTATTGATTACTCATTTTATCTGTTCTTTTATATAGTATATGATATTTGAATATTCATGGTGATATGATGTGATGGTGTATCTCCATAAACTCACCCTCCCATAAGGATTCAATTGAGATGATACATACCATATTCTAATACACCCACAGTCTGGGTTATAGACTGGTGATGATTTATTCTTGTATTAATATCTATTATCTCACTACTCTGGGATGAGAGAGATAATCCATTTCAAGGGGATAACTAATAATGAGAAACTCCTCAAATATCATTGTTACATGAAATACAGAGATGGGAAATACCATCAATATCAACATTGTGATAATATTATTTCTGGGATATGTGGATATGGTTATTTCATTTAGAATATCTAATATGAGAGTGTGATGGATGTTATTGTACTTGAGTGATGAAACCCCTTCTCCACAATAATAGGGATTGTGGTGGATGATGATTCGACAAGAAATATTTCACCCCTACCTATAACTTTGGGAATCAAGGTTCTAGATATATAGCTTAATCCCTGATGATTTTTATTTCCTCTATTATTATTATATGCATCACTATCCTATGAGATTTTTATTTCCTCTTGTGTCCATACATGTATAAATAACAACTAGAAATATGGGTATTTTAGAGAGTACACAAATTATGGTTGGAGACATATATTTTCTATGGTGATTTCGATATATTTGGAGATATGTATTTAATTTATAATATAAATATTATTAAATATATTTTGAATTAATAGGTGAGAAATTTATGAGCGGTTTTGAGATTTGGTTGATATAATTTTCCATAGAGCTTTGTTATTTCTGTTGAACACTAAAATAAAGAATGTGTAGATTGATCAGTTTTTTACCAGTTTATGGGAATGGTTATGGAATATTTTAGGAAATGTTACCTTTTATATACATACATAATATAGATTCATGATTAAAATATATGTTCATGGTTTTATATCACTGCTTTGGATGTCCATACTACATATTTTCTATGCACCCTTGTATGAGATCTTGTATTACATTCACCTTATATCCATATAGATTTTCTAATTTATATAAAATATGATTTTTGATCTGGGATATGTATTGTTGGAATGAATATATAGAGGAGTGACGATATTAATATGTCAACAAACCTCATATATTCTGTTATTAATATTATATCTATTCAAGATGTTTGATTTTTATATGGGGGATTCATTTTTATCCCCATACATTTTATTCAATATATTTTGGTTTTATATGCATGTATTCCATTATTAATTTTATATTTCATGCATATCTTATTGTATTTTTTATGATAATGAGATATATGTTTCTTCAAGGTAATTACTCATAATATATATTAATACCTCATTTCAATTGAATAAATTATATCCCATTGTACGAGGTATTAGATATTTCACGAACCTATGATCCAGTACTGGAAATCCATATCAAAGAATAATTATAATTTTTTAAAAAAAGTTGATATATAAATTGTATGTTCTGGGCGCAGCAGAAGCGTGTTGGTGGGTTTTCCCAATAATAATTTTAGCGTTAAACGATGTTCAATCCGAGATCTGTCACGATATAAAATGCCAAATCATCAGATTAGAACCCAGAATGAAAAAGAAAATAAGAGTCCCATAACCATTGAGATAGGATCATCATATGTTGGTTATAATTAATTTAATTAATTCATAATAATTAGCTCGATGGAATTCTTTCTTTGTTGGAGTCTTCAGTCATGATCCTCTGATCCGTCGTTGTGTTGTAGAATCCAATTTCAAGATTCCTCTAGTGGAAATCCACACGTGCTCCACGTATCTCTGGACGTCGCCGAAGGGATCTCCGGGTGCTAGCGTGGAAGATCCTTCGCTTGTGATGTCCGCCTTCAACCGCCTTGATCTGGTGGATGATCTCTCTCTCGTAACATGAAAGCATTCTTAGTGGAAAGGGAATTCTCTCATTTCTAGAGAGTATTTCCAAAATCCGTTGTGCACAACAATGGATCTCCCTCAATGAGAATAATGTAATTTGGGATTATAATACTTATAATAATAAAATAAATTAATTTCCTGAATGCATATAATCATTTCATTTAATTCTTAGTAATACCCCATGTCTAAATAATGAAAGTTGACCATCATTATTACTTGACATGCGCCCAACATATTACATTTAATATCATTTAATTAAATACACAATATTTTCTCATGAATCACGAAAAAAAAAACTACACGGCATGTATATAAATACACACGGTGTGTACTTTTATTTTTACAATTTATTTATTTCCTCCACCATATTTATTAGACCTTGAGTAATGGGTATTTAATTCTTACATAAATTTAACTGCATTACTCTCTAATAAATATATATATTATTTCTCCCACAATATATTATCTCTAATAACTAGTGTCTAAATAAATGCGATCAGACATCCTTAAATAATTATTAAACCACAGTCGGGAATAATATTTCTTTAACATGTTAAATTAATATTTAACTGAGATACATTGACACACTTAGTGTGTGACCCTCTAGGCCTCTTTCTCATTGGAATTAGGCAGAGCCTGCCTAAAGTCCAAGGTTAGCGTCTAGCTACATGCCAAGGCACCCATAGAGAAAGAAGTTAACGCCGCAATGAAGTGTCACCTCCTACGAATTCTTATCGTGTAATATAATCCTGTTGACACGATATCTCCAATCGAGCAGATTGCATGCTAGTGCCATCAACCCATGTGCTCAATTATTGTTTCTTTGACTTCCCAAAATTGAACTCGCCCATACCTTACCATGGACATGGATTTATTTAGGCTATATCAATTCCATCTAACGGCCTGAGTTATCTACTTCCATTATGGAACATAAGGGAAAAATCCTTTCTCGCATTTTCTATTAATGTTGTATTACTCATGACGCACCCAACGTGTGACAACCGGGTCCCAGTGACAGCACAGACACCCCGCCTTAACATGGTCGTCGGGTCCTGGCCCACCAAGTACCCCCAGTTGCCCCGCAGAAACGTGGGGCCCACCCTAGAGTCCACCCACATGCCCGAACGGGTCATCTGACTAATGACAGTCCCCACAGACCAACACTTGTCCTTTCCAGTGTGCTTTGTCCTCACTCACACACACCCTGAGAAACTTCCCAGGAGGTCACCCATCCTGATCACTACTCCAGGCCAAGCACGCTTAACTGTGGAGTTCTAATCAGACAGGCTCCCGAAAAGGAAGGTGCACCTTGTTGACATGAGTCATATCATTTAGTCATTTAACCCTTTATCATTTGGGGATGTTACAATCACCCCCCCCCCTTTAGGGCACAACGCCCTCGTTGTGGGCCCTACATCACATCCCAGGCAGTGCACCGCGCACTTAAGGCTTCGTTCCTCCTTTGATACAAAATGTGACAATCGGGTCCCGGTGACAGCACAGCCACCCCGCCTTAACATGGTCGTCGGGTCCTGGCCCACCAGGTACCACCAGTTGCCCCGCAGACACGTGGGGCCCACCCTAGAGTCCACCCACATGCCCGAACGGGTCATCTGACTAATGACAGTCCCCACAGGCCAACACTTTTCCTTTCCAGTGTGCTTTGTCCTCACTCACACACACCCTGAGAAACTTCCCAGGAGGTCACCCATCCAGATCACTACTCCAGGCCAAGCACGCTTAACAGTGGAGTTCTAATCAGACAGGCTCCCGAAAAGGAAGGTGCACCATGTTGACATGAGTCATATCATTTAGTCATTTAACCCTTTATCATTTGGGGATGTTACACAACGTATCCTACCTCACTGCAAATAGTGTGTCATCACAGTTTTTGTCAATACATCTAAGTGCGCGAGTTGTAATACCCATTAATAATAATCTTAAAATATACGGACCATTACAAACGTTCGTAGATAGGAACATCTAATGACACTATGAAATGTGGATTTCTTACTGGAGGGTCACATTCTCATAATATCCTCCTGGATATTACCAAGGGTGCACACCATGAGAAGGTGCCTCAATGTTTTATGAGTCCTCACCCCTAATAACCTATATTATTTTTGTCCCTCAAATAGTATCATCCAGCCATAGAACATATATTGAAGAACAGTGTTATGGAACTTCCGGGTTCTCATCATAGCAGGGATCCACTATGACCCATTAATGCAACAACTATCCTTAGGACATTATCACATGCATTGTCACATAGAAGAACAATTAATATGTGATAAGGCTTTTATTAATGAATAAAGTACAAAGTAGTTGGTTCTAGACCACCAACACCAACAGACTCCCACTTGGACTAGATCCAACTTCTAACAACCTTTAACCCGCTAGCTCTCACATGATATTCATGCTTCTGCTGAGATAGGCCTTTAGTCATGGGTTCCACCACGTTCTCTTTCAGGGACACTCTTCTCACTGCAACTTCACCCCTTTGATAGAAATCCCTCAAGAGGTGATACTTCCGGAGTACGTGCTGTGTCTGTTGATGTGACCTTGGTTCTTTTGCAAGAGCCACCGCTGTAGTGTTATCACAATACAATGTAATGGGATCTTTAATGAAAGGCACCACAACAAGATCCTGGACAAAGTCCCGAATCCAGACAGCTTACTTGGCTGCATCAGAGGCCGCTATATACTTGGACTCCACTGTAGAATTGGCGACAACTGGCTGCTTTGAACTCGTCCAGCTCACAGCTCCTCCATTGACACAGAAAACAAATCCAGATTGCGACATCAGATCATTTTGATCTGTTTGAAAACCATCATCAGCATACCCTCTGATGACGAGCTCCTCATCTTCTCCATACACCAGGAACATATCCTTAGTTCTTCTCAGATACTTAAGGATATTATTAACAGCATTCCAATGTTTTTCTCCTAGATCTGCTTGATATCTGCCTACCATGCTCAGTGCATAGGCGACATCAAGCTTGGTACATAACATGGTATAAATGATGGATCTTATAGACGAAGTGTATGGGATCTTACTCATCCTATCTTTCTCATGTTGTGTCTGGGGACACATTTTCTTAGAAAGATGTAAGCCATGTGACAGTGGAACCAATCCCCTCTTGGATTTTTACATACTAAATCTCTTTAGTATCTGGTCAATGTCTGTAACCTGACATAGTCCAAGCAGCCTCTTGGATCTATCACGAATGATCTTGATCCCTAGAATGTAGGATGCTTCTCCTTTGTCCTTCATGGAGAAACACTTGTTCAGCCAGTCCTTAACTGACTGTAATGGTGGTACGTCGTTTCCAATAAGAAATATGTCATCAACATATACTACTTGGATAACGACCGCATTCCTATTAAACCACCTATAAAAACATGGCTCACATTCATTCTTAATGGAACCAAATTCCATTATGGCTTCATAAAATCTAATGTTACATGACCTGGATGCTTTCTTCAATCCATAAATGTATTTTTGCAACTTTCAAACTCGTTTGGCTTCACCTGGTTTCACAAACCCTTCTGGTTGTGTCATATAGACATCTTCCTGAAGGTTCCCATTAAGGAATGCTGTTTTGACATCCATTTTCCAAATCTCATAGTCATTGTAAGATTCTATGGAAAGTATGATTCTTATGGATTTAAACATGGAAACTGGCAAGAAGGTTCCATCAAAGTCAGTTCCTTGACATTGTCTGAATCCTTTAGCCACTATCCTTTCATTAGAGGTGATAACCTGAACTTCCATGTCCATCTTTCTCTTGAATACCCATTTGCATCCAATAGGATTTACATCAACTGGCTCATCATCCAGAACCCATACCTAGATCTCATACATGGAATCCATCTCATAATTCATAGCTTCTATCAATCTGGCAGCTTCTGAGCTTTCTACTGCTTCCTTGTTGGAGAGAGGTTCATCATTGTCCAACAATAATGATTCAACATCCTCGGTGACTAGGAAACCAAATCTCTCTGGTTCCCTTACCTCTCATGTGCTCCTACGCAGTACTTGTGTTTCTAGAACCTCTTCCACGGGGACCTGTGGAACTTGTTTTTATACCAACTCCTATGTATCTTGAGCATAAACTTCGTCAAAGTCAATATTTCTCCCACTATCCTTCTTGATGATGTGCTCCCTCTCAAGAAAGACGGCTTGTCTGGCGATAGTCACTTTCTTGTCTTGAGGGTTATATAGGTAATAACCATTCGTTTCCTTGGGATATCCTATAAAGATACACTTTGTTCCCTAGGGTGCTAGTTTGTTGCATGAGAAGGACATAGCAAACACCTCGCATCCCCATACACGTGTGTGCGACAAAGTGGGTTTCCATCCATTCCATAACTCGGATGGAATTCCATTTTCCGCCTTAGTTGGTACACGGTTTAATGTGTATGCTGCAGTTTTTAATGCATATCCCCAAAAGGATAATAGAAGATCTGCATGACTCATCATCGACCTCCCCATGTCCAACAAGGTGTGGTTCCTCCTTTCACTAAAACCATTCCACTGTGGTGTATAAGGAGGAGTGAGCCTAGATAGAATCCTAGACTCCCGTAGAAGATCGATGAACTCTTGGTTCAGATATTCTCCACCTCAATCCGATCAAAGTTTCTTGAACTTAGTACCGAGCTGATTCTCTACTTCATTCTTTAATTCCTTAAATTTCTCTAAGGACTCTGACTTATACCTAATTAAGTATACATAGCCATACCTAATCAAATCATCAGTAAGAGTAATGAAGTAAGAATATCCACCTCTCGCTTCTACTAGAAATGGTTCACACACATCCGTGTGTACCAATCTTAGAAGTTTTGTGGCCCTTTCACCTTGTCCACCAAAAGGCAGCTTGGTCATTTTTCCTTGTAAACAAGCGTGACATCTATCAAGTGGTTTTAGCTCAGTAGAGTCTAAATATCCTTCTTGGCAGAGATTTGTCAAGCGCTTCTCGTTCACATGACCAAGGCAGTGATTCCATAACTGGGTGATGTATGAGTCATGTGAGTTTTTTTCGTTATCGATTGCCAACACTTGGTTTTCGTAATTCAATATATACAAACCATTATTTAAATGTGTCATACCATAACATACGTTGTTCTTATAAATGATAGAACCCTTATTTCCAAATATGAAAATAAATCCATCCATATCCAAACAAGATACAGAAATTAACAGTTTTTTAAAACCAAAATCATTCTAGTTGGCAATGTGAGGTGATAGTCACCAATAGCCAACGCAGCCAGCCTTACGCCATTGGAAGCTCGAAGATCCACCTCTCCTCTGGCGATCATTGTAAATCTACTTGGTTCAAGCATTTGAATATATATGTGAGCCCCACAAGTTGTATCTAATACCCCATGTGTATAAATAGAAAGATTGAACTCGATAACAAATGCACCTTTAGCATCCCCACGCTTCTCGGTGCAATTCCTCTTCCAGTGGCCCTGCTTGCCACATGCAAAACACACAGTCTCCCATTCCTTGACCTGCCTCTGGATCTTCCCCTTCTTGGAGGGATGGTGCTCGGGGGCTTCCGACCGTTTATAAATCTTTGGCCCCTTTTCCTTGTCCTTCCTTTTCTTGTTCACCATAAGGACCGCGGGTTTTTTCATGCCCCATGTCCTTATCTACCTGGAGAATCAAGGTCAGAAGCTCCGATAGACTCTTCTCATTGCCACAAATGTTATAGATGAAAATTAAGCTAGATAAGGTCTTGTGAAGTGATGATAGGATGAGATCTATGTGCAACTCATCTGAGAATTTAATCCCTAAGATGTCCAGGCGTTCAATGTAGCCAATATGCTTGACTACATGAGGCCCAGATGGCGTAGACTCTCCAAGATTCGTGGTAAACGATGAATTGGAGATCTCATACCTCTCCTATCTCGCCTTCTCTTGGTAGAGATCTTTAAGGTGAGACATCATGCTATACGCGTCCATGTATTCATGTTTCTTCAAGAGATCATTAGACATGGACGATAGTATGAAACACTGGACATCTGTGGCATCATCCATGTGTTTCATGTAGAGAGATAATTCCTCATCACTAGCCTCTTTCCCAGGTGGAACTAGAATAGGCTCTTCCAGTACATACAATTTCCTTTAATGGTGAAGGACGACGCGTAAACGCCTCTGCCACTATTGGAAATTGGTGTCGTTGAGAAGGTTTTATTTGTCGAGTATGGTGCACAATGATATGTTTGAAGTCATTTTCTTTCCATTCCTACAAATTAAGATGAGAAAAGGTTTAGTAATTTATTACAAAAATTGAGACAAATAAATAAATTAATACTTATTTGTCTCCCACTATTTTATCGAAATCCAATAGCCCTCACAATTGACTTCGGAATATTCCGTTGCATGAATATTCTAGTGGCAAGGATCCATATTGCCCTTTTCATTACCCCCACTGGGGTTGGTCAAGCAACTTGAAGGGTTTTATATTGGAATTTCAAATTCCAACTGCATTAACTCGCAGCTCCTTGATCTGCTGAGTGGACTCCTCAATCCTGAAATCCTTTTATTTTGGATTTCCTCAACCTTTGCCTCCTGGTCACACCAAGTCCTGATGTGGCATTCAACCCTTGATATGAACCAAGTCATGTCAACCCAAAACCTTGAATTAGAATTCCTAGATAATTGAAAGCACCCAAACTAGGGTTCGTCAAGCACTTTGAACTATGGTTCGATTCTAACCAAGATTATGGAAGGCTATGCCGACATAATATTTCTTTTGAGGTATTTTATCCTTATACGTATATTTCCATTTTATTATCTGTGATTACATGGTTGTTAATATTAAGTGGGATATACTTAAGTTATTAACCATGTCTAAGATAATATTTATGTATAAGCCGTTTTTATTTTAGTTCCATCTTCCATGCTCGTTTAATTCATTAATTGTGTGATCGTGACAACACACCCACAATAACTAAACCATGAAACTGACAAAAATAATTCAAATGGTATGATCATGAGCTTTTCTATTGGTTAGATTATCTAGAGGTTAATAAACTAACCCAAGACCTAGGGGAGAAACACCTTGAACCTTTAGGGTTCATGTTTACAGCTTTCCACCTGTCCACCTTTGTATCTCCTTGGATTGGTTTCACCATGGATCTTAACTTGAGCTGCCTCCACTAGCTTGAGAGCTCCATCCATTACCTATGCATTTATATCACACACATGTGAGGGGTAAAGGGGTTTTTACATAAAAGAATCCTTGGGCGCGCATTACCTACATATTAATCAGCAGATGGCTCGCAGGCCAACAAATTTAATTTAAATAAATAAATTAAAAGAAACCATTCATATACAAAGGTCTCGGTCTAGCTCATGATCAACTATACATGCAACGATATTTATGCATAAATAAAACTTGCATTCAATTCTTTAATCGTTCTTTTTTAAGATAAATCATGCTCGAATCAATTAATTATCTTTAATTAATCAATCCTTTTATCTCAAATCCTTTTTCTGAATTTCCTTGAGATTCTCATACATCATAATTATAATCAAAAAAATTCATTTAAAATTATCCTTTTACGTAACTTGTACCTTGGAGGAAACCCGGTGAATTTCTAATTATTACAAAAATGTTAAATTAAACACATATATATAAAACACTTATCACGTGTTGTGCCTCAGCTTTACTCTTGCATCATGGTACACGTCTCAAGGGTTTTTATAATATAATAATAAATTTTAATAAATCTTCGTAATTTGGGTGAGTACACGGCGTGTAGTTCCGACTACACTGTGTGTACTTTTTTTCACCGTCCATCCGAGTACACACCTAGGGGAATGGCGTGTTTATGTACTTCGGAAATTTTCATAGTACACGGTGTGTTCTGTGGGACACACGCTGTGTAGTTTCCAAGTTACACGGTTTCTAGCCAGGCAAGCCGTGTACGGGGTACACGGTCCAACCTGAACCCAAAGGGACTACATGATGTGTTCATTGGACCACACGACGTGTAATCTGGAAATCGTGTGCCACCTGTTTCTGGTCAACAAACTGTGTCATAAATGACTGCAATACACGACCTGATTTGGCGGATCAGTCAATGCATTGAAACTAGACTACACGACGTGTACTTCTGAATACACGCCTTTTATTCTGGTGTTATACTGCCAGAAATATTTGGCTCCTCCGGATGAGTTCCACTATTTTATTTTAATCAAAATTAAAAGAAAAATTCATTTCTGCGAGGTGAATGAGAAATGAGGGAGGAGGAACAGATCTCGATATTCAGATTTCCAGAATGATTAAACATGAATTGAAATAACTAAATTATTAAATGCGTAAATTACCAACAAAAAACTAAATTATTATAATCAACGATATAACCTACCTCTGATACCACTTGTAGGTTCTGGGCGCAGTAGAAGCACGTTGGTGGGTTTTTCCAACATTAATTATATCATTAAACGTCGTTCAATCCAAGATCTTTCACGATATAAAACGTCGAACCTTCGAATTAGAATGAAGAACGAAAAAGAAAAGAAGAGTCATGGAACCATTGATATAGGATCATTATATATTGGTTATAATTAATTTAATTAATTCATAAGAATTATCTCGATGGAATTCATTCTTCATTGGAGTCTCCGGTCACGATCCTGTGATCCATCATTGCGTTGTATAATCCAAGTACAGGATTCCTCTAGCGGTGATCCACACATTCTCCACATATATCTGGACGTCGCCAAAGGGATCTCTGTGTGCTATCACGGAATATCCCTCACTTGCGATGTCCGCCTTCAACCGCCTTGATATGGTGGAGGATCTCGCTTTTGTAACTTGAAAGTGTTCTTAGTGGAAAGGGAATTCTCTCTTAGCATGAGAGTATTTACAAAATCCGTCATGCACAACAATGGCTCTCCCTCAATGAGAATAATGTAATTTGGGATTATAATACATAGAATAATAAAATGAATTAATTTCTTGGAATCATTTAATAATTTCATTTAATTGTTAGTAATACCCCATGTCTAAATAATGACATTTGACCATCATTATTACCTGAAATGCACCCAAAATATTACATTTAATATCATTTCATTAAATAAACAATATTTTCTCAAGAATCCCAAAAAAACAAACTACACGGCGTGTACTTTTATTTTTCCATTTTATTTATTTCCTCCACCATATTTATTAGACCTTGAGTAATGGCTATTTATTTCTTAAATAAATGTAACTGCCTTACTCACTAATAAATATATATATTATTTCACCCCCAATATATTCTCTCGAATAACTAGTGTCAAAATAAATGTGATCAGGCATCCATAAATAATTATTAAACCATAGTCGGGAATAATATTTATTTAACTTGATAAATTAATATTTAACTGAGATACATGGACACACTTAGTGTGTGACCCTCTAGGCCTCTTTCTCAGTGGAATTAGGCGGAGCCTTCCTAAATTCCAAGGTTAGCATCTAGCAACACGCCAAAGCACCCATAGAGAAAGAAGTTAAGGCAGAAATGACGTGTCACATCCAAGAACGATTATCGTGTAATATAATCCCATTGTCTCGATATCTCCAATCAAGTGGGTTGCATGCTAGTGGCATCAACACATGTGATCGATTATTATTTCTTTAACATCCTGAAATTGAACTCGCCCATACATTACCATGGACATGGATTTATTTAGGCTATATCAATTCCATCAAAGGGCCCGATATATCTACTTCCGTTATGGAACAGAAGGGAAAAATCCTTTCTCGCATTATCTATTAATGCAGTATTACTCGTGACACACCCAACGTATCCTACCTCACTACGAACAGTGTTTAATCACAGTTTTTGTCAATACATCTAAGTGTGTGAGTTGTAATACCCATTAATAATAATCTTAAATTCTAAGGACCGATACACACATCCGCAGAAAGGAACATCCAATGACACTATGAAATGTGGATTTCCTAGTGGTGGGTCTCGTTCTCATACTATCCTCCTGGATATTACCAAGGGCGCACACCATTAGAATGTTCCTCAATGTTTTATGAATCCTCGCCCCTAATGACATGTATTATTTTTGTCCCTCAAATAATATCATTCGGTCATAGAACATATATTCAAGAACGGTGTTATGGCACTTCAGGTTCTCATCATAGCAGGGATCCTCTATGACCCATTAATGCAAAAAATGTCCTTAGGACATTATCACATGCATTGTCACGTAGAAGAACAATCAATATGTGATAAGGATTTTATTAATGATTAATGTACAAAGTAGTTGGTTCTAGACCACCAACTCCAACATAAATTCCTTGGATATTTTTATGAGAGTATTTATTTAAGGTCTTGTTATGTTTACCGCAATTGACTAACTATTAAAGTATATATCATCTCTATTGGTAGATGAAAAAATTTATATTTGATTTTTAATAAGTATTTATAAATATAAATTGTTATGTCATTGATGTGAATACCATTTTATATAAAAATACAACAAGATTTTTTTTCTAAGATACATATCAGTATCCATATAGTGAGGGACCTGATCACATGTTCATCTCAATATATCCTCTTAGATCCCACTAGTTTATATACATTGTGTACATTAAGGATCATATCCTAAAAATGGAATGTTTTGATTATTAATTAGTTGGTGGATAAAGTTTTTTACATTAAGGATATGGGTGAAAACTAGTTAGAGATAGTTTTATAGGGGTAGTTGTTAATTTATATTTTTGAGTTTTTTGTAATTCCATATATACCATCTGTTTGGGTGATAACAATTTTACTGAGGTATATATTACTGTAGGTATAGATAGACCTTACCCTAGGTTGGTATGAGTTATTATTTCAGTCACTATCCACAAAAGAAGTAATATATTTTCGTCACCATGTCCCAAATAGAGTTTTAATGGAGGAACCAAGTGAGTATGGTTCTACTCATCCCCATCTGAATATTTCTTTTATTATATTCATGATCATCATGGTTAAGGTGTTTACGGTGTCATCAAATTAATTCATATTGTTCCTCGGGTCATGGCGTTATAGGTTTACCTCAAATAGTTTTTTGTAGTATTAGGTTCCTGGTGTTTTCTTATCAATGGGGTTCTCATTTTTTTTAATTTTTTATTCATTGTTTCATTTTTTTCATGGAATTTATACATTTTAAATTTCTATGATCTCTGTTGGTCATGGATTGTACATTTCAATTCATAAATGATTAAAAATTATTTTACATTTCTTGTTTTTTTAAGGTTAATTCATTTAATATAAGAGTTATTATACCAATAATTCATGATGTTATATCCTCAATAATTGAAGGTTTACCTGAGGTGAAAATGTTTTTCTTTGCACCAACCTAAGGAGGAGTCGTGGTGGGGTCCGATCATGTCTTGTTTCAAGAATTATGAAATTATTATGGAAGGACATGAAAAATTAATTATTGGAATTATATAGTGTAAGAAAAATTATTTGATATATTCATAAATTTATTTTATTCCTATTAAATTATGGGTTCAAGTGATTAAAAATTAAAAAAATCGGACTTTTTGTATGTTCAACATCAAAGGGAAACAAATTTTTAATGTGTAAACTAAAGTCTTAATTTAATTTTTTAATAATATATTTTTAAAATATTATTTAGTTAAATTTAAAAATTAATACATTTGAGTTGAGTGGAGATGAAAATTTAAATAAATTACTATTAATAAATATTTTTTAATTACATTTTATTACATTGTGTTGTACACAGCTATTAGGAATTAGGATTTAAAAAATATGAATTTTTTATTAATATAAGTTCAAATAAAATTTTGGTATATTTTTTTGGTGTTTTATGGGTTTTTTTGAACTACATGACTCATACGGGTCTTTTTTTAATGCAATAGATTCCTGAAATAATTCATTCTAATAAAAGATAATATAACCCACCAAGAAAATAATCAAACAAAATAAAACCATTTCCCTCACAAAAAATGATAATGCTTATAAGAAAATTCCATTATTATTTTAAAAACATATAGTCAATTTTTTTTAAATAATGAACTAAAAATATCAAAACCTCTATAAGAAAACCAAAAGATAAAAAATCATCTGACATTGATAAAAAATTACGATTTAAATAATGTAAAGAAAACATAACTATAATAATTATATAAACATTTTTTAATAATAAAGAAAACCATTCAACCAATGATTTAACATTAGTTATTAAGGGATTACAATTACGTAAAAACATATGCAACATATATAAAACACTTCTAGAAGTGTTTAAAAATGAAAAAACCTTCCATGAATCCCACTCAAACATACACTATCTATTATAATGGAAAAAAACATAAATAGGAGGTATCCATCTATCATTCATATGTAACATCTCTAATTATGCAACATTAATCTTCTAATTCCTCTATATTTTATGTAAATACAGCGACATATTAATATGTACTTAATCAAATAATGATTTATCCATAAAATAGAATTCAATAATCTTTATATAATAAAACTATGATATTGAGTAGATATATTTAAATGGAGATACATCATGAAATAAAGACAACTGACAAAAAAAATCCACATCATAATAAAACAACCATAGACTAAGAAATAATATGTATGCTCCATTTATGTAAAAACCCACAAACAAATGAGAAATTTGAAACTAAATGTTCTTTATTTTTAGATTTCAATATTAATTAAGGATATAAATCATCAGGGACAACATTAAACTACATCAAAATAACCTATCTTGGAATTATATTTTTTAATCCTTTTAATATAACATCACAACCTTTATTGGAACATCTCTATTCCATATATTTTTCCCACATGATTACTCAATATCAAGATAAATAATATCACTAGATTTTAAACTAAATGGATTATATATATACCATTCATTAAAAATTTCTAGAGAAAAGGATCAAATTAAAGATCTTCACAATTAAGGATACTAAAATTAATTCCCTTATCACTTTCATTAAAACATGAATTCTACTTGCCCAAAAAAACAATTTTAATTTATAATTAATTAATTCCTTTTAACATGTATCATAAAACCTGGTTGAGATGGATAAGTACCAAATTTTTCAAAAAAATTCCCAAATTATAGGTCCTTCTATATCATTAAAAATAATACCATCCTAAATACTACATCAAATCACCATATTCAGAAAAGACAAATAACACCAAATTCATTTAAAAAACATAGACTATATCTCAATGTTGTATAAGGGAAATCAAAACTATAAAATCATTTCTATTTTATTGTATTGTCACATAATGAATAATGATTAAATTTCAGTCTACAATCATAAATTTTGAATAAATAAAAATTGAATTCCATATACATATTAAATACAACATTCCTTCAACTTTAGTCTAGTAATATTTATCTTATATAGTCTAATGAGGTTTGTTCTGACTTTAAAACATACCCCACCACAAATAAGAAAATATTATAGGGAGTATATGAATAAATATATTTGTAAAAATTTCTAAATAGATATTATATAAATGGATATATTAGGGAACAGATTTTAAGAAAGACCCTTTACTATGCTATGAAATATTTTTTAAGATCATCAATGTATTCCCCTTCCCACTCTATCAAATAAATTATTTATATATCCTTATTTGAATAATAATTAATCCTGGGAAGTCCTTGAAATTTAATATGATTCTAACCATGTTTAAACGTAATCAAAATTTAAAGTCAATATCTATTCTCATTTCCAGAAAAATATCTAAATGACATTATATATTTCAAAAAATTTACCCTAATTTATGGTTTTTTTCATAATTAGTAATACTCCAAAAATTTGATTGGATATAAAACTATGTTTCTCTATAGAATAAATTGTAATCGTATTCAGATAACTAATATATTATTGGTGGTACCCCTTTTAACTACAATTGGTAATGAATAATTATTTTAGAACATTCTATCAAAATCATCATTGGACATATGTTAGAAAAAATAATAAACATTTAAAGATATATATGATCCCCTTATAATGAATATGATGAAGGTTTTATTAATATAGTAAAATAACCATTGATTTTATTATTTTTGGAAAGATAATAGATTAATTTCCTTACGATTTCAATCTAGGATTCATGAAATTTCATTCCATAAATATCAATTTCTAGGAAATCCCATTACACTCTCTCATATTCCCTCATCATATCAAGCTTCAAATATATAATACCCATCTTAAAACACATTGAAACATGATTTAGTATTACACCTCAGTATAACTTTTAACATTATTATTTGGGTTTTCATTTTAAAATGTACATTTGACTACTGAATTAATATATAAAACAATATTTCATAGACTATTAGTTAAGAAAATTTATTACTAATTATAAATAAAATATAATTATTGAAGGGAAATGTGTCCTTAATAGAAATTTATTCTGGAATTTAAGGATTATGAGTGATAAATATATGGTAAAATTAGTAACTTTCAATTCACCCCCTATAATCTCATTTTTGAATTAAAAAAACAACAATAACCATACAATATAATCAATAAGTAAATAAAAAGTTGCAATTTAATATTATAATGACACCTATAATTATAGATAAAAATATTTTCATGTTGAATCTAACCATCTTCCATGAAAATCTAGCCACAATAAACACATAAAAAGCCCCTAAGTAACATCAATATAGTTTCAATATCCATTATAACCCAAGTTTAATGGATATTTTTTTATCATTACATAGTAATATGAAGATATATTACATGGAGTTGGACTACATTTAATACTCAATAATATATGTAAACTGCGAGTTCCAGTGATCCCTTATAAAAAATAATCCTCAAATTTATCAATATTATAATGAAAATAAATTTTGAATCATTATAGAGAGTAGTATTATAATCTATGGGGAAGTCTTATGTAACCCTTTTTAGATTCATCCTTTGTCAATAATATGAAATATGATGTGTTCATTTCAATATATTTTTTAAATGGTTCCTTTTAAAATTATTAAAAATGTGCTTTATCATTTCCATGAAATGAGAAGGAAAAATAAATTTTACACAATCATTTCATTGAATATAAATATCATTCATCATTTATATAGAGGTGGTGCGAGATAGCTTCTTTAATGATATCCACTAATATATCAAATTTGTTTTGAAATTTATATTTTCTTCTTTTTTTAGATACCTTGTCATTTATTCAATTAATAACATGAGATTCAATACATACTAGGAGGTTGGTGACTCAGGTTCATTAAAATCAAATATTTTTCACATTTAAATTTTCACTATATATTTTTGTAATAAGGAACAATACTTAATCCACTTTATTTCCATTCCATTTTTACTATGTAGTATCAACTTTGATTAATTATATTATTCCCTATCTCCAATCCTACTTTTAATTATTTTTCTTACAGAGTTCCTTTTGTTAAATACAATGAAGCTCGAGTGGGTTAATCCTCTATTAATATATCATAAATATATGATTTTATCCATAGTTCATGAATATGCTCCAAATTGTTTCCTAAAAGAGAAACCAAAATATCCCATATTGTTTCATCATCTCAAATTCATTTCTTACACTTCATAAACTTTACCTCCGTTCAGTTCATGTTTTTTATAATGAAATTATTCCCCATTATTCTTATATTTAATAATAAATTTTCTTTTTATAAACATCTTACTAATAAATATATCTATTAAAGTTATTTCCATATGCTTTATTTTATTCTCTAGATATAAGGGAATGTGAGAAGAAGAAATAATGATAAACCCAACTAGCATTGGAATATGGGGTTATTTTTTCATTTCATATAAGTGTATCATAACATGCATCATATGATCAATGTTACATTCCTCGCTAGCTTCATCAATATTATTTATGGTATATTGGCTATCTTCATTAGTATATCATTAGGCATTATAACATTTTCATTGAAGAGACAGGTTAAATATTCTTAATAAACATCATCACGGATCCTTAATCATCCAACGTTGACAGCCATTTCATTTAAATTCCATTATAAACTACATAAAATATGTAATAAGAAAAATTTCCACCATTATTTTGGTGTTTTATGTTCTATTGATTGGTATATTTGTAGTTCTTATCCAATTATTGGGATAACAAGAATCTACATGTGTTTTTTAAAAATAGATTATTTTTACATAAGTTATTATGAAAATTGGGTATTGACACTCTCTACTAGAGTTTATATGAAATTATCTTCAATACATATGTTTGGTGTGATGGAATTTCCCTTCTCTAAGGTTTTATTATCTAATCCCATGTACTGGTCCACTGTGATTTCGTGCAATTTGATAAATGACGGGTTTATTAAATGGAGAGGTCATATAAAGAGAAAAACCTATATAGACATGGTAGTGGGATCACACTTCATTTGAAAACAATAGGGGAAACATAAAATGGGTAATTCATTACTATTACATACTCATAGAGAAATATTCTTGGTTAAAAGAATAACAACCTTAGAAGTAAAATGACTATGTATATGTTATGATTTTAGTAAACCTATGATCATGTGTTCCTGAAGATCCCAAGAATTTAAAATGAACAGGATGAAGGAGTCTATTGAGTGATGTCATCAAAAATAGTAAGACACAAAATCATGATCCAGAATAGTAAATCCTCCCATAAATTCTATGATGGATATCTATATTTTTGGGTTTCTCTTTTATAATGATGTAGCTTTATTGAAAACATAAATTCCTATAAATGGAATTTAGAATTTGGGGTTAGAGAAGGTATAAAAAAAGGTGTCAAGACACCACCAAAAACACATGTTATACCTCTACCACTAATAATGGAGGTATTAGATTATATATTATATAGCTATGAATTGGAATATCAGGGTGAGAGCTCCGGACGAGGCCCCTTCGATATCTACTTATACCTTATCCCCAAGATCATGCATAAATTTTATAATAAATTCTCCTACTATATTCCAAAACATATTATCAATTAAAGCCTAAAACTATGTTGCCTCAAATATTTCTGTGGGTTTATCTTATTAAGGGAAATAGTCACCATCTTATCTATAATGTCATATAAAAAAGTTTAATTCATTGTGTCTATAATAATAGAAAAAATGAAGCTTAATAAATCAATGGACAAAGGGATGTGTTCCTAAATGAATAAATAATTACAATAATATATAATAATCTTATTTATATCATTTGAATTATTTTTCCAAAGTCTACCATCTATTTTAGTTTTAAAAAAATTCTTCCATCACACTACATTAGTACTCCGATGAAATATTGTTGTATTTTTTTCACCCTTAACATGATATTTATTTTCTCTTATATTACATTACCCCTCCATTCATTTGATATTATCTTCTAACTTCTCCAAATGAGATGAAAAATAAATAGTTGTTTAATAATAACTTCATCATGATAAACGTGTAACATCATTGGAATAAATCAAATCCCCCATCAACATTATGAAATTAAAATTGACCCCTTTTTGTTAAATTTGTGGAAAAATAATTTATTTTGATACAAAATCATACATATATTTTTTCATGTTTATTTTATAATTTTCCATATCATTATTTCATAGTCCACATATATTAAATTATAAATTTTCATCATATTCGTTAAAAATATTAAAAAATGATTACATAATAGGAAAATAATCAGAAGAAAAAATATAATGATGTTAAAAAATATAAAATGGATACATATATTTCTAATCCATAAAACCCATAAAATGAAATATCCTCTTACTCATTTAAATATCGACATTTATCACACAAAAATCGGTAAACGAATCCCCTTTAAAATTAAGATCTAAAACCAAAACATCTGATCTGAATTCAAGGAATGAATTTAGGTTGTTAATATTTCTCATAGGAATACATGTCAATTAATTAGTACACATTTCCTTATTTAAATCAAAATAAAAAATAATGATCTATAAACATCCTCTCATACACATCAAATATGAAACCATTTATTGCATTTATCAAAATGAGAAAGAAATTCATATATTACAAAAAAAATTAATCTAAATTAGTATTCTCAATAATATAAATTATAAGACTATGATTGTATATTTTAATCCTAACATTAATATCTTCCTTACATAGAATATAGAGACCACTAGTATAACCCATATATAAAACCAAAAGTAATCTTTGTCATGCCAAATATTATTTAATAAAATCGATTTCCTTGTATCTAGATATTGTTTTGAATAAAAAAATATACTATGAATAATTTGAGACTCTCATTATAGATTTTATAAATCGCATGGGCATTTATAAGTCCCTATAGTTGTAACATTTAATTTTCAAATCCCATTGTTGTTTTTCTTTTCCTACCTACTCCATTTCAGTATATTTATACATGGTTTCTCTAATAGGATTCATTAAATTCCCATAGGAAATAATATTTTCTTTAAGACAGCCTCCACATTACCACTTACCAAAGGAAAAAAATTCATAAAACTTTTTAAGGAATGTTTTACAATGTTTATTAGAAACTCTATTTATTATGTTTTCTTACTTGGTGGATTACATTAAAATATATAATATTCAAACCCCATATTTTGAACATGTTCCTCCTTTAGTATATTGGTTATAATAAGGTTTAATAAATAACATAGGTAGAGACATTACTCCATCCTGATATTTATTATAGGAAATCCATTATTATTAATTTTCATATATTTTATTTATAGTATTGGTTTTTTATTTTTGTTCTTTTATATAATAAAAAAACCAAAACCAAAAAACTTCAATAGATCATCCTGAATAACTTCCTAATATATATGAGTATCTCTTGGTGGACCTAATTTAATCACCTCTAACTCCTTACATGAAACTTTTAGTTTTTCTATTTAATCACTTTTCATTTTTTATTTATCACATATTATTTCTTCTTTTATTATCACAGAAGTATTATTATACAAGATAATTTCCTTGATTCGAATTCATAAATTGTCATGTTTTGATGATTTTATATTATAATCCTTATCTACATTATCAATGTCATAATAATGATAAAAAAACTAACAGTTGTTAAAACTCACCATTTATCAAAATTTCTGGGTTTTTAGTTTCCAAATAGAACCATATATTAAACAGTTTGTTAAACATAACCCATTATCCGTATCTTATAAACGTGTTTATTAAATGGGATTATATATATCCCATTAAATGATGTCACAAAACACATTACCAATGTTTTGAATAATGTTAAATTTTCAGCATCAGAAAGGAATTACTCTAAGGTAAACCTAGAAATTTATTTTATGAAATCAATATCTTAGGGAAGCCTAACAACTAAGGCGTCATTGATCATAATAATGTGATATTTAAATTTAGAGGTGTTTATTTCAAATAATGTTTTTTACATCTTCTAAAAATATTGATAGAAGTGTTTATATTAAATTTCATTGATTAAAAATCCTAAGGGAGATATTTTAAAACCAAACATTTTTTACATGAATATATTGAATAAATCATCTTATATTGAACCCAAAACTATATAAATAAATGCTATATATTATGAAAATAAAATTTTATAATAATATATAAACATTATAATATTATATGAAAAAATATAATTTTTTTTAAAATTTACTAGTGTAAGAAAACCACAGGTAAAGAAAAGGTCTATGAAATTTAAATTTTTATCCTTTAACTTTTCCTTAATGATTATAATACCACTTAAAACTACTTCGAGAAGGTAAAATATGATAAATATGATATATGTTTTGAATATTAGTTAATTAATATGATGAATAATATTAGTGTACTATGCAATGTTATATATGTGACGTTAGTATGGTCATTGGATATATCTCCCTTTTAATATGGTTATTGGTAATATGATCATTGGTTATAAGGTTTTTGGTAATATGATCCTCCATAATATGATAGTTAGATATCAGTTTTTTGGGAATAGATGTATCCAATATCATTGTCGAAAATCTCAACATATGAATATATAAGTTAAAATTTTTATATAAATATTATTTTGGGTTTCTAATTAACACATCAATATATATAGAAAAAAGACAAAAAATCATTTGGAAACATCTTTTAGGGAAATTACATTAATAAAATTCATTATTTTAAATAATTTTTTAATTAAATTTATTTGAAAAATTACAAAAAATATTTCAATACAAATTGATTAGTAAAATCCAATGAATAATTAATACATATAGAACAAATTTTCAATTAAATAAGATTTAAATCATGTAATGTTAAAATGTGATATATTTTTAAACAATTATTCTCCTAACTATTCAATAACTCTATCTTAATAAAATAAATTTATCACTATTAAATAATGGTTTTAATGAAATGAATTTTTTTATATATAATTAATTAAAATTAAAATATTGATTATTAATTGTTATGCTATAACAATAAAACCATTTAGAGTTTAAAAAATTATTTTTCAAAAAATAGCTTTTCATATGTATATTATGATTTCGGTCAAAAGAATAATATAATTAGAGTTTATAATTTTATTAAATGGAGTCTAAATTTGGAATCATCACATCAAATTTTATTAAGATGTCATATATTTTATATTTTTAAATAATATAGTTGCAATGGTAAATAATTATACAAGGTAAAATAATGTAAAAAATGGCAAATGATATAGCTTCATTTTTGGTGAATTAAAATTAAATTTAACATTTATAGAAAAAATTTATTAAGTGTGGGAGTCAATAATAAAATTATAACCAATATTTCATATGTAACACCCAGATATTTCCTAGTATGTTATCTATTTAAAGTAGTTTAATAGTTTATATTTCACGTAATACTGACTTGGGTTATGTTATATGAAAGATTGAGTTGTTGCGATACAATGCATTAGTATTATAATAATTTAAATTATTTATTTATTTATCAATTAAAAAATTTAATATGAGTAGTAATGAATAAATTTTAAATTTTATTTATAATTGTTTCACATAAAACATATGTATAATGAAATGTATATGTTTTGTAAAAATAGCTGTATATCTAGAAAAACTATTTTCTTAAAAGAACTAAATTTTTGAACAATAATAAAATTTATTTTAGACAGTCCTAAAATTTTGATTCTATAAAATAGACTACATTTTTGAATTCGAAAGATCATAATTATCTTAGGGTGAATTTTTAGTATTTTTGTTTAAAACATCAAATTTTTTATGAATTGTGAAAAATATTACATAGTATATAAAAACCAACATTTTCTTTTAAATAATTATCTTTAATTAAAATTTAGATTAAAGTAAAAAAAATAGATACATAATAAATATATTAATCCAATTTTATTCATTTGAGTGTTTTTATAATATGATTAGATATATAAAATTCTATTGATCTTTTTAATGTCTTTTACCCACCTTCTAGGCACATAGACAAATTTGCATAAATGTTAATTTTTCCACTCTTGTGAATTTAATTATAAAAATAAAAATAATTATTTTTATAACTGTGTAAAATGTGGTTCAATAGAATGAAAATAATGTTTTTGTGAAACGTAACTTTTGATTTTTATTTACCAGAGTTAAAAGTATATAGGGTAATTAATGGTAAAATAATATTATAATATTATGAAAATACCCAAATGCATGTCCCAATTCAATTGGATAAGTTTTTTTCGACCGAAAACCAACCTTAGGACAAAAATAAGATCCTTTTTTATCCATTTAGGTTATATAAGGGCATTTATAATATTTTATTTAAATAATAGTTAAAACTGTAAAATTCAAATTTTAATAACTAAACCATTTTTAATAATAGGGTTATTTATAAGATAAAATCGACTATAAATATTTTTTTGAATGATAAAATTATTTCCTATATCATAGTATTTTATTTATAATTTTTAGACATCAAATAATAAAATTTATTTATGACACAATGATTATAAATTAATTACATTATTAATGAATGATTAAAATAATTTATATGATAAATATTAAAATAAAAGTAAATTGAAACTATTGATTCCATACATGAATTTTCAATGGTAATTTGACATGTTAGGGTTGATATTATGTGTTTTTATCAAAGTAATCATGTTATTATGACTTTCCTAAAAAACCAAATACTAAATAGTGTCATAATTGGCATAAATTATTTTTTAAAACAAATAATATTTTATTAAATGATATAGTATTCCTAAAAAAATTAAGATTTTGAAAAATGACTAATAAGGTTTTATATATGTCATTAATTTACCACTTAATTTTCTTTTTTCATTTTATAGTAACAATAACTACCATGTGGTATAAAAATTCTTGATGACGTGATAAAAATTAAACTTTGTAATTAAGAGTTAAATCTAAACGATAAGGTTAATATGATGACATAAACTTATCTAAAACATATTGCTTGATAGAATTTCGACCCATACCCACCTTATCCTCAAACTATATCCATTTTTAGCTATTAGAAATCGAAAATAATTTAATAATAAATTAATATTTGTAGCTTTCCCTAAAGTCCCCCTCACCTCTCTTGTTAAAGGGTACTTCCCCTTCTCTTAAATTCACACCTCCATTTCCATTTTTCTCGGCTGAAACCTGATTAAATATCCTAAAAAGTACCATGAATTCATCCCATAGTCTTGAATTTTATCATAAATACAACATATGGATACCTTTTTTCAAATCAAATGGCAGCAACCGAATTAGAGGTAATTATTTCATCACCTCTTCCAATGTTTTTTCTTCTTCAACATCTTATTTCATTGTTGTTTCCATACTAAAATAATAACTGTAGTACCTTTTAAATTTTGATATGTTATTCTAAATATGTTACAAAATTATTCATTATTCATTACATCATATGAATGAAAAAGTCACATGCGTGTGTATGTACGGCTTACCATCTTCACACCATAGTGTAGTTTGTTATTCAACACTTATTTTTTGGATGGGTATAATAATGAGAATAATTAATTTAATAATTAATATAACATGGTAATTTTTTATATATATTATACCATCCAATTAAAAAAAATTCTCCATCAATAGAATGATATTGTCCCTCATGCGTACGAATTAATTACTATCTCCACGACGCGATGAGATTCGTCTTCAATGATAACCATCCGAGACTTTTTATAAAAAAATATTGATTAATTATAAGATATACAGAATATTATTTCACTAAAAAAATATATATTTATGTAGATAAATATCTTCTGTTTACTTACTTCCATATTATATGATAAGAAAACAGAAGCAACGTTCATGCATACATACGGACTACGGTCTCCATGAATGGTCATTCCATTTCATATATCAATAATTTATACATATTTATATTATTAATATATGTCATATATAAATCATGTTTTATATTTTGGAAGTATTTGAATTATGATCTATCTGATCTGATTGAGAATAACAAGTTAAAACACGTACGACAAAGAAAGAGTTTATTACCAAAAATCATACTTTAACAGGGAAATTATTATTTAATGTGTATTATAAAGCCATGAATGAAACATATATGATATCATAAATATTAATATGGTTTTTTATAATTAAATAACATACTTGGGTCATTATATAGGAGGTTAAACATACCCTCAATTAATGGAATGTACAAGGTAAGGGTTAATTCCTCAATCTCAACATTATTCGAGATTTTTTATGTGTATGTATTTATAGGGACATATTTATCATCGATGACCATGTTACATAAAACTGTTTTCAAAATAAATCTTTTAGTGTTTTATGGAAGAGAATCTTTAACTAGATCAACATTTTAAATGATTTAATGATTTATATTTCTAATTCTATTTAATTAATGTCCATGTTTTTTCACAATGGTTTTAAGGATTTATTTATATGGACATGATTGTTTCAAAGTTTTAATACCTTTAAAAGGATTCCAAGTTGTATAGAAAATATTGATTAAAAAGTATGATTTTAATGACATCCTTTATGAATTGATTAACTATTTAACAATTTCATGAAAAAGATATATTTTTTCTCAAATAGTTTTACTGATCATTTTCAACTATACCAATATCCTTACAAGATATTATTCTTGATTAAGGTTGATTTATTATATTACAGTATTCCAGGTGGAATTGAATTAGTTTTTATATGCTTGACTAAGGATGTGCTATTTTTATACCCTTCATGGTTTATTATTAAAGTATTGACATTTCGTGTTCTAGTTTTAATATGAATGATTATGTTAGGTTTCACACCTTTCATATGAGGCATGCATCGGAATTAGTAAGTGGGGCTGTATATACCCCCTTGATGAATCAGAAGGTCTCATTAGACATTCAAGTGTCTTGGCACAAGTCCTCAAAAGAATATTTTTTAATGTTCTTATTACAAGGCCTTGACGTAGTAGTTATTATGTCCAGAATTACGCATTCTCTGATTATGAAATTAGTTATTACATGTGATTATTCAACTATTAGAATATCAATGTGCATGTTTATATCGTGATTTTTGAATTATTTTTAAAATATTATGTTCTTTTTTTTATTTCTTTTCATTTTATAATACATCTTGTAGTAAAAGGTTATAGCTTTCGCTGAATTATTTACCCTTATAGAGAATCTGAGATCACCCCTTTCTTATGTTTTATTTTTGTAGGATTCCATGAAATGTATTATGATTTTTTTGTAGGGATAACTATGGGAATAATGGTGTTCTATAATAATTATATATGTTGTATTTTATGTTATAAATTATAGTGTAATGTTCATTTGTGTAATCTATTTTCCAAGACAGCTAAACTGATCGGTCCTTCATGACACGATTTCTCGTAATCATGTTAATTTTTTAAAATAATGCACTAGATCTGGGATATAGGGTTTGAGGTGTTACATATGGTATCGTAGGATGTTTACCAATAACCTTGGAAACTAAATTTAGATAAACTCATATTAGGTAACATTACCCTATGATAGACATATAGTATTAGAAAAGGAGAAGATCCTAGAATTTTGGTTATGTGGCTATTATGTGGGCATTCCATGAAATAAATCCATTTATTGATACTAAAAGTGGATGTGGCTCTAGAATGGATGTACCAGTGGGTGAAAATTATGATAAGGTGTTCCTAGCCAGACTCAGGGTAACCTTGTACAAGACAACGGGCCATGTTACCCTCCTAGTTTGACAATCCAGATGGATATGCTTAGGGTAGTTCATATTTTCATTAAAAACCATTATAATGTGATTATGATTAAATATTTCCACAAAGAATCCTGTCTTATGATTATGAGATTAGGTATGCAAAATTGTTTTTCAATTTCTATAATGTATTTTAATAGTTTTGAATCATGCATTATGATTCATAACCACCACCAGAGTCCATTTATTAATTTTACTAAAAACCCACTTTGAGGGTAAGTAGGAACCCCTACATAACCATTCCTTCCCATCAAGCCAAACCCATATTACATAATTCAAATATAAAAATATTAAAATAGAGACAAGCCATTGTTCCATCCGCCATCATGCACCCTGTTTCAAAATTCAAACATCATCACTATAAATCATGTAAATCTCGCAAGCTCACCTATGTGCGTCAAATGTATTGATAAAGGACATGTCCGGTCTATACTTTTTTTCCATCGTCCATTCACCTCTCCATATTCACCAGCATCCACCACCAAAAGTCACAACAAACCACCTCAATGTAGTTCATAATGCCAAAAATAATCAAGGTCGTAGACAACCAATCACTGGAAACCATCACCGCTGCCAAGAAAAAACCAAAACAGAACCCTAAAAAAGTATCCAATTAAAACCATATCAAAAAAATCAAAGCCCACTAACTCTAGAAGCATATTGAAGTGCTTAGAAATCTGAACCTAATCTACTATATGACAATGTTTTGAAATGGATTATAGTAGAAAGAATGACATCCCAAACAATGCACATGTTCCAAATAGAATGATGGATCAAATCTTTCATAATCTTACGCCAACATTTCAAATGAAAATAATATCACATGGATTATCATCATATGAGGAAATAGTGTCATGTCTAGATAAGATAAGTAAAAAAATTCAGTACTTTGGCTTTCAAGGGATGATAGAGAATAGTAGGACATAAGAGAGAAATTAGGATAAAGGGATGAAGGGAATGAAATATTTTCCCATGTGTGGTAGATGTGGTAAGAATCACCTTGGGAAGTGTTTGAAAGGAATGTGTGTTTGTTATAGGTGTGGAGAAAAGGGTCATCAAGAAAAATAATCTAATGGTAAGGAAGAAAGTACTTATATTCTGTATTTTAACTGTAGTGAAATTGGCCATTACAAAAATAAATGTCCTAAGTTTCAAGGAAATATAGCTCAGAACAGTATTATAGTACTATTTCATTAAGTATTTCTGATTTTATTGTACTATGAAATGTGACTTAATAGAAAGTTAAACTTTTTTGGAAAATATATAGTTGAGGGAAAGATAATCATTAATATGGTCTTGATACCGAGGTAGTGATTTTGGAATAAGAGATAATTTATTTGAATAAATTATATTGGATGATATTGACCACCTTGGAACTAATTAATTTTTTATTTATTCCATCATGGTTGGAGTTTACCACAATTTTTGATGTATGGAGTATATCATGTCTTCTAAAGGAATAACGGATCATGATTGTATTCAATAAGGTTTTATTGTAATTCCGGGTGTTACCATGTTTTATGAGAATACATGATAAAGTTAGTCACATGATATTATGTGGGAAAAAAGTGATATTCATTATGATTACCCCCACATACATTTTGGGACTGTGAGTTTAGACACAAGTATTTTGAATAATTATAATGGTTTGAATAGATATAGTTGAGCACTTGATATTCTGTTTGAGGATAATGTATAATTTGTTGGATTCATTGACCAAAACTTTTTGTGTTCAAAAACATATAGAGGATTAAGGAAATAATTTTGGGCCTTATGATTTATAAAATGTCGTTCAGGAATTAAAAATACATTTTGAACATTAATTTCCTAGTGTAAGGGATGAAGTGAAAATAGACTGAAGAACAACCATATGATGATATTATGATTATGAAAGGTAATGAAATCAGGTATCTTTTATTGTGTTCTTATCATTAATCCCTCATATTCAAAAACATTAACTAAAAAAATGTGTTACCCTAATAACTTATGTTTTTTTGAATCAATGATAGCTTAAATCATCATAGATTTATGGCTTTGAGGCCGTCAATTTTCCATTTGATGTTTATTTGTTCTTTATTGATGACCTCAATCAATCCTTATAAATTTTTTGTTTTACCTCAAATTATGGGTCTCTAATTGCCACCATTTTTTTTCTATTCGAAATCATAATTTTGTGGTGATTTTTCATTTCCGATTACCACTTATTAAGACTAAATTTTATCAACATTGTTTCCGATGTAGGTTTTCCACAAATTTATTTTCTTTTTTAAACATTTTACTTTCAAAAAAAAATTTCAAATTGTGAGGATACAATTTATTGAAGGATGGGAGAATTTAATACGAAAATATTTCATAGTACATTATCTCTTTAAAGTAGTTTAATAAACTATATTTCATGCAACACTGACTTGGCTAAATTTATACGCAAGATTGAGTTTTTGAGAAACAACACATTAATATTATAATTATTTAAATGATATATTTATTTATTAATTTAATATTTTAATATGATTTTTAACAAAAAAAATTAAGTTATATTTATAATTTTTTCACATATAAAATATTTATAATGAAATGAATAAGTTTTGTTAAAATAGTTAAATATTTAGAAAAACTATTTTCTTAAAAGAAATACTTTTTTGAACAATAATAAAATTAATTTTAGACCATCCTAAAAAATTTAATTTGGAAAAATATACTTCATTTTTGAATTTGGAAAATCAAAATTTTCTTAGGGTGAATTTTTGGTATTTTTCTGAAACCATCCAATTTTTGTTGAATAGTGAAAAATACTACATAAAACATAAAAACCAACTTTTTCATTTAGATAATTATGTTTAATTAAAATTTATATTAATGTAAAATTATATATAGAAAACATATATCAATCTAATGTATGTCATTTGAGTTATTTTATAATGAGACTATATATATAGTATTTTATTGAACATTTAAAAGCATTTTACCCACCTTCTAGGCATATTTTCAAATTTTCATAAAATGTAATTTTACAAAATATGTGAATTGAATTTTAAAAACCCAAAAGACATGGTTCTAATTAATAACTATAATTTGGTTCAATAGGGTGAAAATAATTCTGGTGAAATGTAACTTTGTTTTTATTTAACAGTGTTAAAAGTAAATAGGGTAATTAAAGGAAAAAATAATATTATAAAATTATAAAATTACCCCAATAGATGTCCAAATTCAATTGGATAAGTTTTTTTGACCCATATCATCCTTAGGATGAAAATTAGATCCTTGTTTTATCTATTTGGGTTAAATTATGACATTTATTATATTTTATTTAAACAAGAGATAAAAGTGTAAAATTAAATTTTTATTAACTAAACCATTTTTAATGTAGGGTTTTTCATAAGATAAACTCGACTATAAATATTCATTAAAAATTTAAAAAAAATTCTACATCATATTATTTTATTTATAATTTATAAAAATTGAATAATTAAATTTATTAATGATAAAATGATGATGCAGTAATTACCTTATTAATGAATGATTAAAATAATTGATATTATAAATATAAAAATAAGTTTAAATTGAATTTTTTTGATTTCAAACATGAATTTTATGGGTGAATATGACATTTTAGGGTTGATTAAATGTATTTTTTTGAATAATCAAGTTGTTATAACTTGACCAAAAAACCAAATACTACATAATGTCAAAATTGACCTAAATGTGTTTTTAAAACAAATATTATTTTTTAAATGATATAATATCCCCAAAAATATATGATTTATCCAAATGACATATATACCGTTAGATATTTCATTAATGAACCACATGAGGTTTTATTGTCATTTTATAGTAAATATATCAACCATGCAGTATAAAAATACCAGAAGACGTGCTAAAAGATAAACTATTTAACTAAGAGTTATATATAAATGATAAGGTTAAGATGGTGACCTGAACTCCTATAAAACCTATAGTTTTGGAGTCGATTGACCAATACCAATTATAGAATAAAAAAAATCCATTTGAAGCTATTAGAAACTGAAAGTAATTTTATGATAAATTAATTGTTCAAACTTTTCCTAATGTGCCACCCACCTCTCTTATAAAAGGGTTCTTCTCCTTCTCTTAAATTCACATATCCCAAGCCATTTTTCTCAGCCAACCCCTTTTAAAATATCCACCCATGTACCCCCACTTCAACCTAAAGGCCTTATTATGATCAGAATTCCAACCTATAGAGTCCTTTTGATCAAATCAAAAGGAAGCACCCAAAGAATAGGTAATAATTTCATCACCACATTAAAAGTTCTTTCCTTCTTCTACTTCCTCTTTATTTGTTGTTTAATTACTAAAATAATAACTATTGTACCTTCTTCATACTGAGATATTATTAACAAGAGAAACCAATGAAACTATATACCTCAATTATGTTTGTTGGTGTAGTATATTCATGGATTTAATTTTCTTTATTTTATCAATATAGATTCGATACGTGGATAATATATGGCAATGAAATGAATCTTCTTGAACTAGAAATCCAACATACTCAGTTTTCCATAAATCTCTCTTCATTTAAGAGTCTCAACGTTGATCTAAAATTGTTTCTAATTGTGCTAAGAAAGTTTCTTATAAACTAGGATAATATCAATTAATACCACAAAAATATAATAATGATATTCCTTACATACTATATTCATTAGATCTATTAATAAGGAGGGTACATTAGTCAATCCAAATGGAGTAAATCTAAACTCATTATATCCACACTTCATTCATATTATTTTCTTCAAAAATTATTCTTTATATATTCTCAAGTTATTATAATCTAATCTCAGGTAAATATTTTAAAAATATTGAGCTTCAATAATATTATCAAATAAGTCATTAATGTGGGGATTATGATACATGTTATTTATTTTAATGGAAATTATTTCCCCACAATCAATGCACAACCTCTTCCATATTTATTCTTAACGCAGTAAAAAAGGGGCTCCATATGGTGAAATAGTATATCATATAAATACCTTATCAAACAAATCCCCTAGTTGTTTCTTAAAATCCACTGACTCCATAGTGGCCATATATAGGGGGTATTTGATATTAGTATGTTATTAGGCACTAAATCAATGGATAACATGACTTCATCTTCTAATGGATTTCTATGTAATTATTAACGAAATATTTCAAAGTATTCATGTACTATAGGAAGATAATCAATTTTAAGACTATATTTTCCATAAATATATATTCTTTCTCTTTCTTCCCATAAATCTTATGAAAAATAACTATTTTGATGGATTTTAACATGAATCACATGAAAAAGTAACATAGATAAAGATAATTAATTCTATATATTCTTCATTAATCATAATTGTCTTCTCCTTTTAATATATTTTGGAAACATATTTTGAAATCTAGTCTATAGAAAGTATTTTATAAAAGTGAATCATTTGTATAATAATAAATTCATCAAATATAGAAAGTATGTTTCTCATAGTGAGGACTACCTGATGCATCTTGGTTGCAGCTAGGCTTCCACAGGTAGTATTTACTAACAACTCCCTTCTTGCAATAAAATATAAATGACTTTTTTTTTGAAAACTAGTAAGATGTAAAAGAATCTGAGGATAAAAAATCAAATATTAAATAAGAGAAATTTTAAGGCATTCTTAATTTACCTTCCACTATATCCTTAGGTATCCCCCTCAGATATAATTATTACATAAGATTGGCATTCACCCATTGTATGATTCTATGGTGGATTCCCTTAACACATGGTTCATTTGATTTTATAGAGCCATGTATCCCTATAGATGAAAAATTGATGTTTTTTTATTTTGTCCCTTTGTACTATTTACCCTGGTGAACCTTATCTACAGACTTATAAAAAACTCTCAATCCCTTCCAGTATTTACTAGGATGATTTTAACAACATTTTTTATAATGTTGAAATTATTTAGATACATTATTATTTTTTATGCATTACCTTTTTCATGGTGTTTAGATGACATCTTCTTCTCATGTTTTCCATTGAATATGTAGGATATTGATAATTCCTTCTCTATATTGATGGCACATAACATTATTTCATTATATGATGAAATAGTTTGAGTGACCAATGACATTTTCATACATTGATTAATACCTTCATAGAAATGGTTCATCATTCACTTAATGATTCTTATATGATCTTTATCATGCCTCGATAACATTGTAATTGTAGACACATACTCAAAAACAATTTATTCTTCCATATTATTTAAATGAACGAACATTCTCTTCATTTTAGTTTATTTCTCATGCATGAAATATTTTTTCAAAAAATGCTTTGTAAAATATTTCAATTATAATAATTCTATTTCATATTCTTCACTAGTATTCTAGATCAATGTCCACCATTGATCAAAATCACCTTTGATACTATAAATTTTAGGTACATATTTTTCATTTTCATCACATTATAAGGACATAAATATTATCTCTAGATAATTAATCAATTTCTTGGTTACCATTATATTATTTGTCATGCTAAATTTCTGGGGCTTCTGTATCATGAAGAAATCCAAAATCAGAGAATCCTTAAGTGGATCTGGTTTTTCCATCCATGCAAGGATATTTTTCATGACCTGATCATGATTCCCTAATATAACCATAATTTTCATAGATTAAATATTATATTAATTGTATTTCTCATTAGTTAAATCTATATATTGGCTATGAGTATTGATACCCTTCATCCTTCAAAGACGCATTCCTAAATAATTAAAGATAATGTAATAATTTATAAAATAATGAATTTTATATCATAATGTCTAATTCCAAATATAGTGTCACACTAAACATGAATTAATATTTTATGCATTTTGAATCATAGAATCCTAAATTTTGTTCTAAATATCTGTTATTTTTAAATCCTTCCAATAGGTTTGTAAATAAAAATTTGATTATACTAAGCAAATCCACCCCCCTAGATTTTCAAACCAGCTACACAGTAACCCCATTTTCAGGCACCTACTCATGATCGAGACAAACCCATTATGACCTTTTTATTGTTATTATACCTAGATACCTTTATTCTAGAACCTCATCAACATATTTTAGCAAGATAGGTATGTATTTAAATGAAAAACCACATAATATCTTCCTTTCCAAAACATTAATATTTAAATCTATACATATCCTCAATATCAGGCATTGGGTTATATTTACTAATCTATATTTTCATTAATCTAGTTCTCGTGGTTTCTAATAAACCTACCTCTGGTACCAACAGTAATATCCTAGACTCTAGTAACCAAGATGTGTTTCCCAATTTATTATATGAAAATAGATACAAGGAGGTAAATTCCCTAATTAGTTATTAGTATAGAAGTATTGGATAACTAGATATGTAAGTGATACCCATTTTATAATGGGAATATAAAATAAAAAATTACACATAACAAAAGGAAATGAATTTCATCCTCAAAAACTTATTCAATGATTTATTCTTAACATAAATGGGAACGTAAAAAAATAAAAATAATATCAATTTTACAGCTAGGGTTATAAATTGTGGGAACTATCATGAATCAATAATGAGTTTCCAATATAGAGAGATAAATAACAAGAAACACATTCCATTTAAAAAATTACTTTTCATTATTAATTAGATAATGTGTAATCAATATGAAATGGTAGATAACTGGACAAAAATTCTATTTTAATAACTAAAACATGTGAATATATAAGGATTAATCAATATGTAATGGAAAATAACTAAACACACATGGCATATAATTAATATTATGATAATAAAATGCATCTTGAGATAATATCATTGTGCAAATCTAATAGATAAAAAAATAAATGAATTTTATGTTAGTAAAATTATTATTTATTATAATTCAAGATCTTGTGTTACGTGATACCTCTACCAACAAGTCATTTCACTCGAAATCTTAATACTACTAGTTGACACTAATCTAATTTGGGTAACTTATTTTTATTAGGAGATAGGACGGTACATCAAGGGGATATATAATTCTGGGCCAAACTTGTCACAAAATATCCAATGAAATCCTCATATATTGAATAATTTATTTAAATAATGAAAAATATCACATTCAAATAAATACCCTCCTTGAGTAAATAAGATGGATTTATCAATACATTCCATATTAATCAAATAAAATTCAATGTAAACAGCATATGTAAAAAAAGTATATCGTTTAGGTAATATTAATATCCACGATACAAAGAAAATTTATAGCATTGAATAAAAAAGTTAGCCATAATAAATAAATATTTAGTCATGTTAAATAAATCAATGTGGTCGTATATAAACTACATTAAAGTGAATAGGTTCATATTAAAAAATATTTCCCAACTAAATAGAAATCAAGACAAAATCTATTACAATGATCATAGTGTGGATGAAATAGCTAATAAATGATTATATTATGGTTATCAAATGTAAATAAAAATAGAAAAGCTGTTATTAAATTATAATATAATCAAAATTAAATAAATAAAAAAATCTTATAATATCTAAGGTAAATTAAGAATTAAAAAAAACCAATAAAATGTAGTAGGGTTGTGAAATTATTTACCACTTGGTTACTTTTATGTAAAATATAATTGTATTAATTAAAAATAATTAAATCTTAAAATACAGTGAAATATTAAGGATTTATGATATTACATGTCAAAAGGGATGTTTCTTCACCATTAAAATAAATTAGGTGTATAACCTTTCAATATGACTTAATGAAGAAAAATTGAGACGAAGTCCCTTTCTTTAAGCATTCCTTTAGTTAAAAATGATTTAACCTCCTTTATAATTGATTTAAGAATCATATTATTTTATAAAATAGTTATATTAAAACTTATAATATCATATATGATCCACTAATTACTTTTTATTAAACATTAGTTAATTTTATTTACTAATTTTCAATGTCTCGTGTGTTAATTGACTGGTTTTCTCATGATCATTTTGTCATGAAAGTTTATGATCTTCTATATAGGATGTATATCCATCATATAAAGAATTATATTAATTTTATAAATATCACATTTACTAATTGTATATATTCTTATAACCATTTATAAAATTGGTCATTGAAATTGAATTGTATAACTTTGAGGAGATGGTAGGTCATACACACCCACAAGTGACATTATCATTCCCTTAACGAGTCAAAAGGTAAGGAATTGGTTGATATATTAATTTACCCTAACCATTATTATCTCATTTTTTTAAAATTTATTCATTAATTCTATCATTATTCTATTCCATTTTATGTGTCAGTGAAAAATTATTCGTATTGCTTCATGATGTAATAGTTCGTTATACACATGAGCGGCGCTATAATATTTTAAATTAAATGGAATTTAAAAGGGAATATGTGGTATTAAAAATAATTATGTATAAATATATAATAAATATCATATGAATGTTATAAATATATCATTAAATCAATCCTAGTATTATTATGATGGAAAATGAATTTAATGTTTTCATGAGGCGGTATTCCATTGTACACACAATTGACATTATTTTTTCGAATTTTATTGATTAGGATTTAGATACATGTAATTATTTTAAAATAATAACATCCAAGAATATATTATATACTTATTTGTTATACAATCTTTATTGAATACTATTTTATGTTAGTTAATGAATAAATAAAAAAATGCTCGTTTAAGAACATTACATCTTCCAAGACGACCTCCTTAGGTTTACCCTAGAAGAAATTCTATTTTGTATTTATAATAAAATAAATGATTAATGTAATATTGTAGAAATTTATTGATGTTATTGGTACATGCATGGGATGAACCAAATGGATTTGGGATAGTGAATAGTGGAGTAGAGTGTAGCCTTTATAAGTTGGGGAGAGGACTCTAATGGAATTTTTGAAAAGAAAGAAATACACATATATTTATATCATGGAAAAATCCTATAAATATTTCCTTCATGATTCATAGAGTTCATAGTGTATAAATATGTTCAAAAAATTGTTTTTGGACTTGTTGGAAGGTCATTTTAACCCTTATCATCTTTGTATAACCCTTAATAATTCATGTTTTACACTAATCACAGTTATTAAAATTGATATACTTTACTATTCATAATGGAAAAAAATTATGTTGTTGTTATTAGAAAATATAAATCATTATGATTAAAAATATGTGATCAATTTTGTTAAATTCAATCCATTTATTTTTTTATAATCTAATTTAGAATTATACCTATAGACCCAATAAAAAAATGAGATTCCATAGAGAAAATGATCATAAGTGTGGAATTTTTTTATATTGAAATTGATTTCAATATTTTTCCCAATATCATAAATTAGTTAAATATTGAAATAGTTGATCAAATTTTACAATCAAAAAAATTATAATATAATTTAACAACGTAATAACGTTAAACGAAATTGCAGTTTTCAATAACTAAAAATTATTTTTCACTATTTATTAAAAAAATGAAATTGTTCATAAAAATAAAAAAAATCAACCTAAGATAAATATTCTATTATGATTTCACAATTTCTATTAATTGTATTAAATAAATTTTCTTAAAGTTTCAAATATTAATTCTATCATTTTTAAAATCATAGAATGTGTTTTCTGCACATTACTTCAAAAATCGTGGTTGGATTTCAATTGTCTATAAGATTTCTCCATGGAGAGGAAATAGTAGAAAGACACCGCCCACCCCACTATTAGTAGGATATGGATGTACATATTCATAATCTTTATTTAATTTTTTATTAATTAAATGGAAATTTTGCGAGTTCGCGAAAATTGATGTCGCATGATTTCAGAGACCCAGTGTGCCCAAAATGAATTTTTGATCTTTTTTTCAAGTACATTCAATAAACGTGCTAGTGGGTTTTTCAATCTTTTGAACTGGTGCTCAGAATTAAAATTTGAGGACACCATTGAACATGCAGTCCTGGTATTCGCTTAAGGATACCTTCACCTCGAACTTAGTAGGACGAGGGTGGATTTTAGTTTTTCACTTATTCGTGAAAGAATAAAATAAAAATAAAATTCTGTAACATTTATTTTATTTTTATTTTAAATTCCTTATGGATGTTTCATAGCTGGGGTCCACCTGAACTAAACCTTCCATGAGAGGTTATGGTCATGGGGACCACCTGAACTAACCTCCCATGAGAGGTTATGGTGGTGGGGACCACTCGAGTATAAACCACCCATGAACTACCCTTTAATTGGATAAACCATCTAACATCCTATTAAATGTGGGGGAGCCTCTTCAACTTCTCCAACATTTATTATGCCAACACATTTAATTAATTAAGCCTTTTTGAATTTATGTTAATCAACTAAATAGACAACATAATCTATTATGTTGGCTACATGGAATTTTTTGTGCAATTGGGAGATTATAGCCTTGGGAGGAAGCTCTCTAATGAAGAATGCTAACAAAGAACGCCGACTTTGAATCCAACATCATCCACGGGATATTCGTTGACGTGGAATGTCTTCAACATCAATGAACCAACGATCGAGGAAATGCTGATGTCGCCAATGTTCACCTATTCCTAATGACATTGTATTCTTCCCTGTGGACAATCATCAAGAATCAAATGAACAAGTTAGGTAGGGTGTTTGAATTATTTTTCCTTTACTTGTTCTTGATATTCTTGTTCTTTTTGAGCCGCCTACTACCTCTCTAACACAGAGGGTGTGGTCCAAACATACATGGCTTGAACCCTCCATTGTTCTTCTTAAATGGTGTATCCATCATTATGAAAGAAGGAGACTTTGGTGATGGCGACCGGTGTTGGCAGTAGGCACCGGTGGAACTCGAGAACCGCAGATGAAGGCACGGTGCCCCGCCGCCCCATGGCCTCTGCACCCCATGGTGCTCTGCCATTTGCGACCACTACCACCCCTCGACCTCCATGCCCCACAACGCTCCACCGTCTGTAGCCATCGCCACCCCGTGGACTCGCCACGCAGCCTCGCCGCGCAGCCCCGGCCGATCCACCTCGCAGAACACCCGGGGACGAGCCGCCCTGCGGCCTCTCTCCCTCATGGTACCCCCATGGCCGAGCCTCCCTACGCCCTCGCGGTACCCCCGCTGCCTAATCATGCCTCCCCGCGGCCTCACCGCACCGCCTCTGCCTAGCCCCCTCACAACACCCGCTCATCCGAGCCACCCATCGGCCTCTTTCTCTCACGGAACCCCCGCGGCTGAGGCACCACACGCCCTCATGGAACCCCCCATGGCTGAGCCATATTGTGCCCTCACTGCACCCCCGCGGCTGAGCCTCCCCTCGGCCCTTACGGCACCCCCGCAGCCCTCACAGCCTATCGGGCCATGCCAGACCCAGTGGGCCTGGTCGATCTGACCGATTCAGACCGGACCCAGACTAGATATGACCCTATACTATACTTGGACCATAACATTGGAACATGGAATCCGTTTGAAGAACCATCCATGGCGCCTGAAACCTTGGAGCAAGAGGATCTCTTGGGAATATTCCATTGAAGATTTTGGATAAATTTGGGGAACGGTCAGGTTTGATTGAGAACGAATCCAACTGGGCCCCCAGGACTAAAAGAATAATAACACAAAGACCAGACATATAATTAACACACCATCTATTGAATTGAGTACCATATGATGCGAAAGTCCTTTGAGATACTTCTTCATGGGTATTTGTGGCATTTGGAGTATCAACCAGTAGCTTGTGGTGCGGATCCTCCCGGAGACGAGCGAGCATAGTGCGGGAACCTAGTAGCTGGCTATGATGTGAATAATGTAGATTGAACCTATTTGGGTCAGCACTTAGAGTGATCTTGTGTGGGTCAGCACCTTGCAATCATGTGTGGGGCTAGCACCTAGTGATCATTTGTGGGGCAGCACCTAGCGATCCTGTATGGGCCAGCACCATGCCATCCTTTGTGGGTCAGTACGTAGAGTGACCCTATGTGGGTAATCACCTTGCGATCCTGTGTGGGTTAGTACTTAGAGGAATCTTGTGAGGGTCAGCACCTTGCGATTTTTTGTGGGTCATCACTTAGAGTGATCTTGTTTGGGTCATCACCTTACGATCCTATGTGGGTTATCACCTAGAGATCCTATGTGAGTTATCACCTAGCGATCCTATGTGGGTTGGAACCTTGGGATCATGTGTGGGTCTGCACCTAGCGAGCCCGTGTGGGTCAGCACCTTGCGATCATGTGTGCGTCAGCAGCTAATGATACTATGTGGGTTAGCATCTTGCGATCTTGTGTGGGTCAACACCTAGCGATCATGTGGGGGTCAGCACCGGGCGATCTTGTGTGGGTCTGCCTATTAACAGAGTAAGATGATTTAGTAGTTACATCTAATAATCTCTAATACTATACTTAAGTTATACCTGGTGTGAGCTGAGTTCATACCTGTGTGTTACATTCCTTTGTGGTAATACATTGGTGGTATTCTTCTGTGTGGCGTACCGATGTGGTACTTGCCTTTGTGGTTTTCAATCATTTGTGGAATAGTTGTGATTTTGGATGTTGGGTTGGACCCTGTGTTTCCTCATGGTTGATACGGGTATACTTGATAACTTATGTTGATGTATGGGCATATACTTAAGTAGGGTTGACATTAGACTTCATGCATTGAGGTTTATCCTTTGTGGATTTTGTGAGACCTTTAGGGTCTTTGGGTCCCTACTGAGTATTGTAATACTCACCCCTGCACGGTCTATTCCCAAACCATGTTGTTCTTTGTGAAGATGAAAAACAACATTGATCGAGACTGAGGGTACAAGGACTAAACGGTGCCCAGAGGAGGACCTTACGACGAGTCGGTACACGGAGGAGGCGGATAGATGTGGAGTGCCGAGGAGGTGATCGGTACCTACCCTTCTGGTAGGAACCTTGGAGGAAGACCCATCAACTATCTTTTTTTTCTCTAGTTTACTTGTACTTTCAGTTTCTCATACATTCTAGTTTTTCTTGTATTCTGGCCCCATTTACTTACAGTATTCACTCTATTTACTATTCAGTTTACTTGAGTTCATATATTGTTGTGTGCTTGGTTGAGTGGGATTATAGGTTATAGTGGCAATGCCTTCCCATTTTTTGGGATTACATCTTTTGGTGCTAGTCTCCAGCCCCTGGCCTATGGAAGTCAGGCTTGGGGTTGTCACGACACAGGCCCCGGGGAACGGGTCGTGACAGTGGATAACAAATATTGATGATGAAATACTGTTGAAGCATGAAAAATCATTTTTCGAGTTTATTCCGAGAATACATGGTGGATTCATCATATATAGAAATTTAAATCTCTTTAATAGCTTCCATTTGACTTGTCACAAAGACCAAATGTACATATGGATCAAAAGTTATAGATTTGGGAAGGTAGAAAAAAATTGTAATGGAATGTCCATCCCCTCAAAAGTCCATATATGCATGTACATCCACGAAATTACATCCTTGAAAGTCCATTCACGTAGACCCACCTATGGGTCTATTAATAGACACCATTCACCACAAATTCATTCATAGATGGTCCAACTCCATGTTTTTGAATCACATAGAGTAATTTGGCTACACAGGCCCTACCTCCATGATGTCTATCACTACTTGGGAAATATTCCATCACCCGTCATCATTAAGTAAAGGATCCTTGCCTGGCACTTTGGTGACCCAATTATTGGTGACCCATACTTGGGTGAAGTAGTTTGATCCTCCCTTGTACTACTTGGAAGACCCACAAATGGGTTACCCACATTTGGGCGACCCATTCCTGGGTAAGGTAATTTTATCGAACCTAATACTACCTGTGCAGCTCACCATGGGAGACACGTACACGGGAGACCGACCTTGGACTACTCATACTAGGGTGACCTAAAAAAGTGAACCCAATAGTCTATACCGTAGGGGATACACCCCTTACCCCCACTTGAGATCATTATCAGGTTGTGGTCCCATCCCTTCACTTCTGTCATTGACCCCATTGAAAAATGGACAGTCGCATCATGAATGTTTCAGGTCGTATCGATAACATTTTTTATTTGGAACAATATTCACCCCTCAAATACAATGATTTGGGATAATCCTCCAAACATTTGGAAATTAATTCAATAAACATACTCTTCTTGGTTCCATTCTAATGTTATGAGTTCAGTTCATCATCATGGATTCCTCAAGAATCTTGAGTCGACACACTCCTCAAGATAATCCTTGAATCTCATCACCTGAATCCTATGCCAGGTTAAACTAATACCCAAATGCACATCATATTTAGGAGTAAGTCCCAACAAATCCTAATATGGGAATACTATTTATGAATAATCATTTATCCTCTACAGCACTTTTCCTTCAGAAGATATTGATAATTGTATGGTCCTTAGTTCCCCCTCTCCTCTTGTTTCTCACACAGAGCACAACTCACATGGTCTTAGAAGTCAGTGGTGATCAATAAGTCCCTATGAATCTAAATTATGGGCATCATCCTTAGGAATAACTACCTTCATATCCTTCTAAATGGTTCATATAACCCTGTGAGATAAAACTACAAGGGCTCCATATGTGTAGGTCCTCAGGATCAAACTACTAAATCATATATTCCTTCTCTAACCAAGATATGTAGGATACCTTCATAATTCCCAATATCAAATAAACCTCCATTATTATAGAATACCCATGAATTTTACATTTAAATCATTGAGACAAATTCAAAGTCATGGGTTGTTATTCATACCTCATCCCTCAGTGGACTAAGAATGATTGAACAATGAGATATCTGATTCCCACCATTACATGGATATGTAGGAAGCCTTGTCAAGCTCCAAGCTCTATATCATCTCATACATAAAATGATAAATCATACTACCCTATAAGACTGAATGAAAATTGAGAACATTGACTCCCACTATACCTGTTATACGTAGGATGACTTCACTAAGGGAACATGCTCACTGGACATCCTCCTCATGAGTCCAACCCTAATTCCAATAATCTGGGAATCCTCCTTAAGAATAATCTATGAAATAAGACCCCATAAATCTCTATGAGTTAATACATATCTTATAGACCTTATCACAAGTACATAGTCATTAATAGTAATCCACAACCTAGTTCTCTCAAAGGGACATTTTTTCCTACAAGACATAGAGAACTACATGAGATTTGATTCCCATTCAATGGAGATATGTAGGAAGCCTCCCGGAGGTTCTAACCCAACACTACAAATCAATCATATTATCTCTAGACCCAATTACCAATATATTATAATTCAACAAGGAATATAATATTCCTTTAATGATCCTTGGGATATTTTGACATAGGTCCCACACCATGCATTGAGTAGTCACCTTCTAATTAGGTATCTTTAAGACATGACATTAAACAATACAGTTGTTGTAAAGACCCGAAAAATTAAAGGGAAATTTTTTATTAATTTTCATTGTGATTTTACAAGAACGCAGTTTCTGACGGCGCATGATTCTGAGGCCCGGTATGCCCCGAATCAATTCCCAAAGTTAGTCTCGGGTACGTTCAGTGAACGAACGAGCGGGTTTTTTCTAACATTTGAACCATTGCTCGGAATTGAAATCTGTGGCACAGATGAACCCTCAGCGCCGCTAATTTCTTAGGAAAACCTTTTCTGGAGTAGCGTTTGCTTGGTTGTGGTAATTAAAATTTTGGGTTAAGTAAAAAAATATAATAAAATGGTGAAACCAATTTTATTTTATATAAAGAGGTTTAACCTAAGAAAAGTTGTTTGAGTGGGACCCACTATATCCAAATCCACTAGGTAGGATATTTGTGTGGTGGGTCCCACACATGCCCCACCTATTCAACTTCCTCAAACCCCCTCTTTTAATTAGGTAACACACCCGCACCCCCCATTAATGGAAAAGTCAACTCATTAATTGATTAACTTATTCAATGTAATTAATTATTAGATTTATTTCAATATCAAATGAAACGTTGGCTTGTGGGTTAATTAAATAAGACAAAGTCTTATTTCGTGGGAGGTTAGTTCGTTGTGCGAGGGGATTTGGAGAGGAAAGCTCTAAGTTCCGAAGAACATTCTTCCTCCTTGAAGAACGCGAAGAACACACCATTGTCGTGAAGAACACTGAGACTTTGACAAAGAACTCCGTCACCGCAAATGGGAGTTCGTCATACCATCTTATTCCCTCTCCGCAGCCGGTGAGACATGCCATCCTCAGAGATCGATGACGCGACGCCGACGATTCTCTTTTCCGCGACGTTCGACTTCCATGACTCAACAACGTGCGACGTCATTTTTTGAGGTAGGGAATTAATTTGTGAATGTTAATGAACCCATGTTTATTTCCTTCTAAAACAAAGAATGAGGATCAACTAAATATTAAGTTGATTCACGAAATAATATGTTTGCGGTTTGGAAATTCTTAATTGCGGGAAAACTGTAGGGGTTTTGTCTTTACATTCGGATTTTAATTGGACGTTCTTCGATATTAACGGCCAACTGTTATCAAAATAACGGAGGAGGGCCGACCGCACAAACCTGGACGAACCTCCTCCCCTTTTTATTTTTGATGTTTATCTTCGAGGATTGAAATGGAAGGGACGCGGTGCCATCGCACCGCGTAGAAATAAGGGAAAATGCGGCGAAGAAGCATGGTGCCGTCATTTCGCGCCGTTGAGGCTGAACGAAACTGTGTCCAGATTCGAGGCCGCGGAAGCGATGCGAATACTCCACTTGTTTATCGTTGTGCGCGGATTGACGGGCGGTGACAAACGGGGCCGCAAAGTAATTTTTAAGCCTCAGCAGTGATGGTTGGGTCCTGGGAGGACCGTTGGTGAAGGCGACGAGCAAAACGGACCACCGGAGCGCGTCCGGTGGTCCTCAGAAGACGTCGGTGGCACGCCGCCGGAATGGAACCGCCACGGTTGAGCCCTGGCAGCAGGCCAAACTCTAAAGGCTTAGCCATTCTGGAGGCTGAGCGGTGCGGCTTTAAGCCGTGCCGGTTGCGTCGACCGTGGGGGTTGTAACCCCCCAGCACCCACTGGCCACGCGGGCGCCGCGCCAGTGCGGCCGGACATCCGGCCGTCGTGTAGGGCTGGGCCGGGCCAGGCCATGCCCAGGAGGGCCCGGGCCGCGCAGGCTGGGCCGCACTAGCCAGGCCGACCCAAGGGGTCTCGGGCCGGGTCGGACCGGGCCCGAACCCCCTATTTTCGGGCATTTTTCGTTCAAACACCCATAACTTGGGCTACGGACCTATGATCGACACACCGTCAGTTGATATATGATCCTTGTATTGAGATGGTCGTTTCGGTATATTAAACTCAATGTTTCGGAGAACTTTGGGTATGGTCGGGTTGGTTCAAACCCGAAACCAACCAGGCCCTCGGAGCGGAAACGCTTATAACATGAGCTCAGGACGTCCGATTGGCGTGCCGTCGAATTTTTTGACTTCCTCTTGATGAGAAGGAACTTTTAGAATACTTCTCCTAAGGTTTGGATTCAGTTGGAGTTTGGCCGGGTTGGACTGTACACAAAATCCAACCGGGCCCCTGGAACAGAAAAGATGAAAACTTTCAGACCAGACAACCATTTGACGAACCGTCAGCGGCCTTGGTGATCACGTTGAGAAAATGTCCCTATGAGTATACCCTATGAGAGTTCAGGGTACAGTTGAGATATGGCCGGGTTGGAACGCACACGAAACCAACCGGGCCCCTGGGACGAAAAGGCTAATACCTCACTGACCGGGCGTCCGATTGACGCGCCGTCTGTTGCGTTGAGACCCCTAGGACGAGTTGGTCCTTTGAGATACTTCTTCATGGGACTATGTGATACTTGTAGTATAGACCAGTAGCTCGTGGAGCGTACCCTCCCGGAGATGAGCGTACGGAGTACGGAGACCGTGTATCTGGTTGAGACCTGACGACGGCTTTACCGACTCTACATGGAGTGAGTCGACTAGCCCAATGGACGGAGCACTACTTTGTTTGGGGGAAGACCCATGGAAGACGGAGCACTACTGAGTTTGGGTGAAGACCCACGGTACTCGACCAGAGAGTACCTCTACAGGCTATTAGGGGGGATGCACTACTGTGTTTGGGTGGTAGACCCCGGTGGGAAGCACTACTGTGTTTGGGTGGCTGACCCACGGTACTCGACAGGAGGAGTACCTCAGCAGTCTTAGGTTAGTGAGAAATACCTCAGAGTCGTGACATGATCATTGTACTCATCAGAGACGGGGCTCTTCAGCAGTTATGGTTTCGATAATGAAAATCCTGGTTTGAGCTGAGTCTATGACCTTTGTGTTTACCTCATGATTGAGATGGGTCACTTGATAACTTAGGTTTATGTATGGGCATATACCTAAGTAGTGGTTATCCGATGATTTCATAACCTTTTTGTTTCCTCATGATTGAGATGAGTTACTTGATAACTTAGGTATAAGTATGGGCTTATACCTAAGGAAGGGTTATCTATTGAGATCCTACTTTGTTGTAATTCTTGTCGGATTTAGTGAGACCTTGAGGGTCTCGGGGTCCCTACTGAGTATCGTATACTCACCCCTGCACGGGCTATGCCCGCACCTCGTTGTGTTGGTTGTAGATGACATGAAGTGCTAACGGAGGCCAAGTGTTCGAGGACTGGACGGTACCCGGAGGTGGACCTCACGACAAGTCAGTATCCGAAGGTGGACTTCACGGTGAGACAATACTCGGAAGAGGTTGACGGGAGAGAGTGATGTGGACGCTATCTGTACCTACCCTTTAGGTAGGATCTGTGGTGGATGATCCAGGAGCTGCGCTATATGTACCTACCCTTTAGGTAGGATCAGAGGTCTACGACCCAGAAGCTTCTTCTGTTCTTCCAGCTGTTTTTCTTTTCTGTTGTACTTCCTTTCAATTGTAACTGTACTTTCAGTTGGGTTTGTATTCTGGCCCATTTACTTTTCATCACTTTCTTTGTACATAGTGTTTTACATCCACTTGTACTCTGTGGTATTTTGTTTACTTTCATAAAGGAAATGTCTTATCGGGATTTACACCTTTGGTGCTAGTCGCCAGCCCCTGGCCTATGGAAGGCAGGCTTGGGGTAGTCATGACACGGGCCCCGAGGACGGGTTGTGACAAATTGGTATCAGAGGAGTCAGTTCTACCGCAGAACTTAGGACTCTGATATTTTCTTTTTGTGAAGAAATATTTTTAAGGGTACCGAGTGTGGTTTTTAGTTCAGGGAGTCCAGTGTTGGTGCGTGCGGCTGACGTATCCATACATCGGGTCCCTGACAACTGATTTCCGACTTTGTGTATGAAAACACTGATTGCGTGTGTGTTTCCAAAAGTTTTAAAATGTCAGCTCAGACCAGGTCATCTCACCAGGTATAAATCATTTTACTGTGTCACGTTTGCTTCTTTCAGGATGCCCCCCCCCCCCCCCCCGCGGACGACCAGCTAGAGCCCCGAGGGTTGTACGTACTAACAGCCTGCCGAGCGATGAGGCCTCAGTACAGGGCCCTATCCCAGTTGAGGCACCAGTGGAGGAACCAGCGGTACTACCACATGTTGGGCCACATATGCCACCAGCCCCAGCAGCAGAAAGTGCATCTTGCTTGAGCGCACTGCATGAGTTCCAGCGCTAGAGGCCACGTAGGTTGAGGGGAGAGATGGACCCACAGGTTGCTGAGGATTGGCTGGGGGCTGTGGTGAGAGTCTTCAGGATAGTAGGGACGCCAGCAGACTTCTTGGTGATCTATGCTTCCAGTCTTCTTCAGGAAGCTACTGAGAGATGGTGGAGCTACTTGTTCTAGTTTTGCGATGATATGACCTTCACATGGGAAGAAATCGAGACCTTCTTCAGGGTGGAGTTTAAACCAGTGGCACTACACCACGAGCGTCTTCAGGAGTTGCTGCCTTTCCCGCAGGATTTTCGATCAGTAGCCGAATCATCTGTGGGAAGTAGAAAGATGATGTAGAGGTCCAAGAGGACCAGAGCCAGCTGTACGTGGAGCAGGAAGTGTTATGAATGTGGCAGGAAGGGTCACCTAGCACGTGACTGTCTGAATCCCCGCACAGTTGATCCGCAGGCATTGGAAAATCCACTAAGTCAGAAGCAGCGGCGGGTGCTTGAGCAACAGCCGAGCGTTGGACAAGGTAGTAGAGCACCAGGAGAAGGTGGACAGGAGAAAAACTAGTGGATTCCTTTTGTTCTTGGTACTTATAGTTCCATGTTTCTGTTGTGTTTGTGTCTTTGTACTATGATCTGCAATAATAAAAGACACTTATCCTAGTGACACATTGTTTCCTGTCCTTTTGTTTGGTTGATACTTAGAGGTTACGGTTTAAACTGTTGACTTGAACCTCACTTTCGATATTTCTACTGGAGGAGACTCAGTGACCCCACACTAATGCTAACAGTGTGACTCGACCCTTGGAGGTGAGAGTGACGGTTGGATCTTTTGGTAGTATCATCGAGGCCTTACGACATCATCCATGGAATGAATGCATCATTCATGTCAGGATTGACTGTATTAGGCAATGGGAATGGTTCATCCAGGGGATGAGACTGAGTTTCTCTTCTCGGCGAAGGAGAAATCTTAGCAGCTCTTACAGATCATATGTAAAGAAGGTGCAGATCATCCAGGACCGGATGAAGACTGCACAGTGCAGTAAAAAACAGGAAACTGACACCAGTCTTAGAGACTCGGGCGTGTTAAATGTTTCCAGAAGAGGAAGCTTTAAGGAGAGATGAGTCTGTGAAGCAGCATACGTGGAGGCAGAGCTAGGAGAGCATCATGAGGTGGTGTACATTTTAACATGCTACAACCACCTAACTTGGTTATCCCCGCTAGGCTCAGGGAGCTGGAGGGGGGGGGGGGGGAAGAGTGTGGCTGCATGCGGTCAAGGAGTGTGACCCAATGACTCTAAAAAATGATTCAAGGGACAGTATGTGTCCACTATTTGATGTCATAGTAATAAACGTTGATATGAATCATTCCTTCCTTCCACGAATCTTTCCCCAGACCTAGAGTTTCTGGTAAGCCGTGGACTTGACCCTCACGTATGGAGATACCTTTGGGAGGAGACTCGATAATAACACTTACGCAGACAGTGTGATCTGACCCTCGAGGTGAGAGTTTCGGTTGGGATTTCTTGGTGGAAGTGTCGAGGCCTTGCGATGTTGGTCTCGGTATGGATTGGATTCACAACTCATGCTCAGATTGACTGTTTTAGGAAAAAAGGTTGTGGTCTAACTACAATGTCGGGATGGGTTTTCCTTGGTCGGCGAAAAGCAAACCCTGGCAGCACCGGATAAACTCATGAATAGGAGGGTGCGGCTGATCACTCTTATGTCAGTCAACCTTACCCTCGTGGCAGTAGGAGTATTGAGTTTCAGTTCTAATCTGGAAAGGGATACCTCTAGAGTTCAAGGATGACGATCACGTCCTTATACGGGTCTCACCTCGACAAGGTTTACGGACATGTGGCCGATGCGGCAAGTTATCTCTGAGGTTCAACGGACCTTTATAGGTCCTCAGCAAGGTAGGCGGGGTAGTTTACCGCTTGAACTTTCCACCTTAGTTGCACCAGGTGCATGAAATCATCCACGTACCTCAGCTGAGGCGATACGTGCATGATCCTTCACACATCATCGACCTCAGGGAGTTGGAAGTCAATGATAGGGCGACATACACGGAGGTTCTAGTTGAGATCGAGGATCGACAGGAGCAGGTCCTACGTGAATGGTCGATTCCTCAAGTGCACTTTCAAAGGAAGCACGAGAACCTCCAGGAGAGAACATGGGAGCGGAGGGCTTAGGTGCGTGCTTAGTACCACTTTTGTTTCCCTAGTTTGGTTATAGCTTTACGGGGACGTAAATCCCTGAGGTGGGAGTAATGTAAAGACCCGAAAAATTCACGAAAAAGTTTTTCTTAGTTTTCTTTGGGATTTTACAAGAACACAGTTTCTAACGGCGCCTGATTCCGAGGCCCGGTGTGCCCGGAATCAATTCCCGGAGTTAGGCTCGGGTACGTTCAGTAAACGAATGAGCGGGTTTTCTAACTTTTGAACCGATGCTTGGAATTGAAATATGAGGGCACCGATGAACTCGCAGCGCCAGTAATTGCTTAGGAACACCTTTTCTAGAGTTGCGTTTTCTCGGGTGTGGTAATTAAAATTTTGGGTTAAGTAAAAGAATAAAATAAAATAGTGCAAAAAAATTTATTTTATTTAAAGTAGTTTAACCTAAGAAAAGTGGTTGGAGTGGGACCCACTATATCCTACTCCACTAGGTAGGATATTTGTGTGGTGGGGCCCACACGAGCCCCTCCTATTAAACTTCCTCAAACCCCCTCTTTTAATTAGGCAATGCACCCGCACCCCCCATTAATTGAAAAGTAAACTCATTAATTGATTAACTTATTCAAAGTAATTAATTCTTAGATTCATTTGAATTTCAAATGAAATGTTGGATTGTGGGTTAATTAAACAATAAAAAGTATTATTTTGTGGGAGGTTAGTTCTTTGTGCGAGGGGATTTGGAGAGAAAAGCTCTAAGTTCCATAGAACGTTCTTCGTCCTTGAAGAACGCGAAGAACGCACCATCACCGCGAAGAACACATAGCCTTCGAAGAAGAAATTTGTCACCGCAAAGGGGAGTTCGTCGTACCATCTTCTTCCCTCTCCACAGCATGTGAGAGACACCATCCTCGGATATCGATGACGCAACGCCGACGATTCACTTTTCCGCGACGTTCGACTTCTGCGACTTGACGACGTGCGACATCAATTTCAAGGTAGAGAATTAATTTTTGAATGTTAATGAACCCATGTTTATTTCCTTCTAAATCAAAGAATACAGATCAACTAAATATTAAGTTGATTCGAGAAATAATATGTTTGTGGGTTGGAAATTCTTAATTGCGGGAAAACTGTAGGGGTTTTGTCTTTACATTCAAATTTTAATTCGACATTCTTCGATATTAACGACCAACTGTTATCAAAATAATAGAGGGGGGTCAAACCGCACAAACACGGTCGAACCTCCTCTCCTTTTTATTTTTGATGGTTATCTTCGTGGCTTGAAATGGAAGCGACGCGATGTCTTCGCACCGTGCGGAAATAAGGAAAAATGCGGCGAAGAAGCGGGGCGCCGTCGCGTCGCGCCGTTGAGGCCGAAATAAACCTTGCCAAAGTCGAGGCCGCGAAGGTGATTTGATGACTCCAATGGTTGATCGTTGTGTGCGGATTGATGGGCGACAATAAACGGGGCCGCAATGTCATTTTGAAGCCTCCGCAGTGAAGGTCGGGTCCCGGGAGGACCGTTGGCGAAGGCGCTGAGCAAAACGGACCACCGGAGCACGTCCAGTGGTCCGCCGAAGGCGGCGGCGGTGCACCACACCGGCGGAGACTGATGGTGGCGGCGTGCCACGAGAACAGAACTGCCGCGGCTGATCCACGGAGGCGGGCCAAACCGAAACGGCTTAGCCGTTCCTGAGGCTGAGCGGTGCGGCTTAAAGTCGCGCCAGTTTCGTCGACCGTGGGGGGTTGTAACCCCCCTGCACACGCTGGCCACGTGGGCAGCGTGCCAGCGCGGTAGGCCAACCAGTGCCAGCAGGGCCAGACCCGGACTTGGTTCTGGCCGACCCAGGGGGTCTCGGTCCGGGTCGGACTGGGCCCGAACCCCCTTTTTCGGGCAATTTTTGTTCAAATGCACATAACATGGGCTACGTCTCTCCGATCGGCACACCGTTAGTTGCGATATGATCCTTGGATAGAGACGGTCGTTTTCGTATATTACACTAAAGGTTTTGCAGAAGTTTGTGTACGGCCATGTTGGTTTGAACCCGAAACCAACAGGGCCCTCGTAGCGGAAACGTTTATAACTTGAGCTCCGGAAGTCCGATTGAAGTGCCATCAACTTTGTTGGATTCTACTTTATGAGATGGAACATTTATAATACTTCACCTAAGGTTTGGATGCAGTTGGAGTATAGCCGGGTTGGATTGTACCCAAAATCCAACCGGGCCCCTAGAACGGAAAAGCTGATAACTTTCAGACCGGACGTTCGTTTGACGAACCTTCAGCGGCGTTGGTGATCACGTTGAGAAAAAGTCTCTATGAGTATACCATATGACAGTTCGGGGTACAGTTGAGATATGGCCGGGTAGGTTCGCACACAAAACCAACCGGGCCCCTGGGATGAAAAGGATAATAACTCACAGACCGGGCGTCCGATTGACGCGTCGTCTGTTGCATTGAGACCCCTATGACGAGGCGGTCCTTTGAGATACTTTTTCGTGGGACTATGTGATATTTTTAGTATCGAACAGTAGCTCATGGAGCGGACGCTCCCAAAAACGAGCGTATGGAGTACGGAGACCGTGTAGCCGGTTGAGACCTGACGACTGCTTGACCAACTCGACTTGGAGTGAGTTGACTAGCCCAGTGGACGGAGCACTACTTTGTTTGGGTGTAGACCTATCGCGGACAGAGCACTTCTGAATTTGGGTGCAGACCTGCGGTACTCGACCAGAGAGTACCTTTGCAGGCTATTAGGGGGATGCACTACTGTGTTTGGGTGGCAGACCCCGGCGGGAAGCACTACTGTGTTTGGGTGGCTGACCCATGGTACTCGGTAGGAGGAGTACCTCAGCAGTCTTAGGTTAGTGTGCAGTACCTCAGAGTCATAATAGGATCACTATACTCTATAGAGATGGGGCTCTTCAGTAGTTACAGTTTCGATAATGAAAATCATGGTTTGAGCTGATTCTATGACCTTTGTGTTTACCTCATGATTGAGATGGGTCACTTGATAACTTAGGTATATGTATGGGAATATACCTAGGGAGTGGTTATTTGTTGATTTCATAACCTTTTTGTTTACTCATGATTGAGATGAGTTACTTGATAACTTAGGTATAAGTATGGGCTTATACCTATGACAGGGTTATGTGTTGAGATCCTACTTTGTGGTTATTCTTGTTGGATTTAGTGAGACCTTGAGGGTCTCGGGGACCCTAATGAGTATCGTATACTCACCCCTGCATAGGCTATGCCCGCACCTCATTGTGTTGGTTGTAGACAACAGGCAGCGCTGATGGAGGCCGAGTGTTTGAGGACTGGATGGTACCCGAAGGTGGAACTCATGACGAGTCAGCATCCAGAGGTGGACTTCATAGTGAGATGATACTCGGAAGAGGTTGACGGGTGAGAGCTTTGTGGACACTATCTGTACCTACCCATCAGGTAGGATCTGTGGTGGACGATCGAGGAGCTGTGCTATCTGTACCTACCCTTCTGGTAGGATCCGAGGTGGACGACCCAGGAGATGCTTCTGTTCTTCGAGCTGTATGTCTTTTCTGTTGTACTTTTTTTTCAGTTGTAGTTGAACTTTCAGTTGGGTTTGTATTCTGGCCCATTTACTTTTCAGCACTTTCTTTGTACTTAGTGTTTTACTTCCGCATGTACTCTGTGCTATTTTTTTACTTTTATAAAGGAAATGTCTTCCCAGTTATTGGGATTTACACCTTTGGTGCTAGTCCCCAGCCCCTGGCCTATGGAAGGCGGGTTTGGGGTAGTCATGGCATGGGCCCTGAGGACGGTTCGTGATAGTTGTGCCCTTATCACATGACCTTAAAATGTATGATGTGTCCAATTAAGTAGAACCAAAATATGAGAGATATTATTACTCTCAAAAGTATATGTAGGAATCCCATATATGGGTTCGATCCCAACATCAAAACAACTTTTATCTACCTGGATGACTATAAAATCCAGACTGCCCCATTGACTGGTTTAAAACCCATCATTGTCTTAATGATGACCAAAAAATGACTAAGTTGTACATAGAAGGTTTTTATTGATGGAGAACCTTGAATACATACATATATCTCCATTGATGGATAACATCAAATACATACAGATGATTCTAATTTTCATACATGCTAACAATTGATTTCCAATGTTGGGATGTGCTACCTCAAATATGGGAATTAATGGAGGATTCATGAACATATCTTAACTTTATAAGAGTGTCCTATAGTAGGAAATACTCCCCATTATAAGGGTTTGATGAGCCAGACCTCCCATACTCTCAATCTATATGAGTTCTTAGGAGTCATCAGTCAAAATACCCAAAACTTCATGCCATTGGAATGTAGGTCCCTTTGGACATAGAACCATTAGGTGTTTATGTTTCCAAAATAAAATTTTTTGGAACCCATTTGAAAAAAGTGATTCCTAACATGGACATGTATTCTGATGGAAACCATCATAAGTTCAAAAGAATTGACAAACCCATTTTCTTTGAAAAAATTAAATTCCTTTTAAAAAATTTAATTTAATTTCAAATGATTGTTATATTTATTTATATTAAATATTTAACCAATGAATTTATGAAAACTATATTGAAATTAATAATTTATTCAGTCCCATTAATATCATCATATTTAATGGTTAGGTTATGATGTTCCTATTTTAATAATATATAAATATAGAATCTTATTTTTTTTTAAACCTTGTTTTATAATCATTTCAAGCTATCAAAATGGTAGAATTTATTTAAGAGAAATCAGAATTATTTTGGTGTGTTACAATGTCCATTATTGGACATTTTACAATTAAAAATCATGATTTATGGATTGTTAAGTAATTGAGGATTATAATGGTGTAAAAATATTTTTGAAATTTTCTTGAAAATGAAAGGTAAGAGGGTTGAAATATACTATATGGGATGAAGATAGATCCACTAACATGCCCCATGGAAGAATAAATTTTAAGTAAAAGTTGGAGGAAAACAAATCTATAAAATCATTAAAGTGAAATCCTAGAATTTTAATATTAAAAGAATATAGGAATTCCATATGATTTAGTCATATGGTTTTTAAAACCATGAAACAGCCATATGATAGCCACTAGATGTAACCCCATGCCACAAATAACTTCTGTGGTTGGGCTAAAAGGTTTACAAAACCATGCACCAACCATGAAAACCCGAATACACAAATATATATCACTACACACGATTTTTCACATAATCTTCCCTAATTGTGTCCAAGTCATATGGAATCCCCAAATATGAAAAAGACATGAACCATTTATTGAATATTTAGAATGATTTAGACCAAATAATGTAGAAGGGATGGATAAAGGTCCTCTCACATACCCCAAGCAGAAAAAATTATATAGAAGAAGTAGGTGAGGAAAATTCTTAAAATTAGAGATGGGAAATCCATGATTTGGTCCGTTAAGGGAATCTAGGGAAGTCACCTAATAATGTCTTATTAATAGAAAAAACATGAACCAATAATGGGGGATCCATTAGGTATATCCCCCATGCCTCACATTAATTCAATGGCATTCCACCATAGTTTAAAAAACCATGTGAAAAAAATGCATAACCCACTACTAAAATCTATAGCACAACAAATAATTCCTTTACACAATCTTCACTTACTCTGTATAAGTTGTGTACCAACCATTATCCAAAAAGGAAATGAAAATTTTCTTCTAGATTTTACATTAATTATAAAAAATAAAACCCTAAATATACACACTAAAATTATAATAATAAAATGATCTTTAGACACCCATGTTTTATAATTCCCCCATGTTTTCCCTTTACCCAAGAATATTAACTGTGTAATAAGGAAGTTTTTCTTTAAAATTAATATTCCAATCCTAAAACAATCATGAATTTATGTAATCCTAAAATATTTTTATATAAAACCTGATAGTTTTTTTTGGTTTCAAACATGTCCTTGAATTACATATCCCTCAAATATGCTTGTAAAATATTTACATATCATACGATACTGTGGGGCATGGGTTGTGAAACCCAATCTAGAATTTTAGGAACATGGGTAGTGATTCATAATCAATTATTTTATGGAATATTATTTATGATTGATGATCCACAATGTCATGATTCTCCTTGAGGTTAGTCTTCACATATGTCATGATTTTTTACGATAATATTATGACATATTCCTATGTTATGTTACAATGATTATTGATTATTGATTCCACATTCTTATTTCATGATATATATTTTGAATTCTAAGATAATATTTTATAGATATATGTTTTTATTCCTTAGAAAATGATTATGCCTCATGATTACATATATTTATTCTGTTATATTATTTTATTAATTATGTATTTCTCTTAATTTTATATTCCCCAAAACATTATGATTTAATTATATGTTCTACATAGATCATTGATATTTATTTTCCCATTTTAAAGTGTTTGAGCTCCCCATATTATTATTTTCACGTTTCATTATGTTGTGAGTGAAAACATTATATGTTATATATATAATGTAATCAAATATGAATATTATTTGTGATTTTATATGCATTTTTTTCGAAAAAGATTTTTATGTAGATAATATCCATTGTCCCTAAACAATTTGGTTTTTGTAGTGTGGTTTTATTTGTGATATATAATGTATAATTATGGGAAATAGTGAAATATGTATATAAATTTATATAAAGTCTAGTTCATCTAAATTGGAATCAAAATAGTGTGAAGGCGATCTGGGGATTATTTTATAAGTAATAATTTGATTAAAACCTAGAACGTTGGCTAAACATGAATAGTAACCGTTTTAACAAATGATTCCATAAAATGAATTGATGGTTTCATATATTTGACTGAAAGATTCATCAGTTGAAATAAAGGTTCTGTATAGTAAGGAAACTAACATTTTATTTTTATATCAATTTGATTATAAAATGTAGTTTTTTTAAGATAATGTTTTATTATTAATCACGTAATATCTTTTGGTTTTAGTAAATAGGTAGAGATAGGAGTAACATTGTGAACAATGAGTGCAATGAATAATGATGTGATTGTACCAACAAGAAAACGTGTCATATGGTATATTGTTGCAAAACCATCATAGATATGATATATTAGATTATAATTAATAACTTGGGTCATGTAAAGATATCAGATAAACCAAATAAGGATCAACCAGATATTTATTCATTCATGCAACAATGATCATCTTTTTTAATGGATCATTTAATACCTTCATTACTAATCCATTTATTATTATGATAGAAATATTTTTTAATATACAATTCAAAATTTTGATTTGGATTTATATGATTTGGAAGATGAATTATAAAAATAGTAGAACTAGATCGTGAACACATAGTGAAAAGAATAAAATGAATCATTGGAATGGGTGGATATTATAAAAATATTTTCAAAAAATATTTCATTAACTTTTTTATCAAAATTGAGAAATAATTCCAAGATCATAAGTAAAATTAGGTGTAATATTTTAGTTGTTTTTTAAAAAATTGAACATGACTTGATTTTATGTTGCAGTTTTATTCATTGATCCTAATAGAGAAAAAATGATTTATTTTTTGGATTAAAATCATTTTTCTGAAAAGAATTAATTATAAGGGATCTTGTAGCAAGGAATAATTTTATTATAGGAAATATTGTTACAAATAAAAATTTGAGACTCTTTTTATTCTCATTGACATGAGGATAATTAATGGGAAATGAGTTTTGAGGGAATTGATATTATAATTATATGAAGAAAATATTATTTTTAATAATGTTCATGGAAAAAATGTAGAAAAATGAGGAATTTTATAAAAGTAACATGAAGTTGTTTTATTTGGGACCGATTTGGCCATTATTTATGAGGTTATAGAAGATATAAGAAGAGGCTAAATAAAATAACATTGGAGAAAATATCCTCAAAAAAACTGTACATTAATGATTTAAATATTAAGAGTTTTAAAATTATATAAATCCTTATACCAATCCAAGGATAATGAAGAAAATCAGTTTTAGTAATATTCATCACTAAGAGAGAAATACAGGACTTCTGAAATCACTACCATTAATTTGGTTCAGGATATTGAAGTGGTAAAAAGATATAATTTTTATCCACTCAAAAAACACAAACATATTATTTGATTTTGTAATTTACATTCCTTTTTTTGTTTTAATTTTTCAATGATCATATATTCACCACCATAAATATTTGATTTAAAATTACTGGTGAAAATATTTGTTGGTGTGATGATTGTATCCTTTTACATTAATCATCTTAAATTTTTGATTTTGGGATGATAACTCCTAATAATATAATTATTCTTTATTCATTATAATTTTATATAATAGTTTTCAAGGATTTGGTCTATTTATAAAAATCTCATATCAACTATCATGAAGGGAAGATATCATTTCATATCCCAATAAATCCTATGATCAATATGAATTTACATTGTAAACTAATCATTTAATTTGGGACTTAATAACTAATAATGAGGAATTTTTTCTCAAATGGTTTTAGAGTAATATAATAATGAATATTTACTTATTATAATGTAATATTTTGATTTATTTATTAATGATTTTCCTAGTCCTCATGTATAATGCGAGGAGGAGTTTTTAAATGAACTCATAACTGGTTCTGTGGCTATATAAAATAGTCTTTATAGGATATCATTCATTTAACTAGAGGAATTGATTTTGAAACTTCAATTTTATTTTCACAAGGGTTTTCAACATAAAATGCTTCTCCATGGGTAGTGAATCCCTCTTTACTTATAAAAATGATAGATTAATGTTTCCTTATATTTATTATCATGATCCTAATAAGATAATAATCTAGAAAACGTATACTTTATCCAAAATTGATTGTTCCATTATCATCTTAGAGGGTATAAATAGTCATCAATGGTGGATCTTCTGACCATATATCATCAAATAATGGTGTAAAGGGAGGATATATTAAAGGCATTATTTAATTCAAGATATGAACATTTTGAATTCATAAGGATTACCTTCATAATTAAAAATTCCAAATCTATATTCCTAAATGTAATGAATTAAATATTTAGATGTTCAAAAGATAAATTTATTGTAATCATTATTAATTATATACTCATATATTCAATGATTATGGAATAACATGGTGTGAATTCTAGGATTTTCCTCACAAGCTTCCATAAATTAGAAATTAAATTCCATGTTTCAAAAGTGAGATTTATCACACACATAAAGTATCATTATTATTTCATTTAATAAATGATGATGTTAATTATAGATACCTAAGGCCAAATATACATGGATATCACATTACTTTAGATGAATATTCAGTACATTACAAAAATACAAGCCTGAGGACCGTAATAGTTTAGTATCTTTAGAAATATGGGAAAACAATTTCTATCATAGTGAATGATTTTCAACATATCCCATAAATATCTCCCCTATATGTACTTCTATCTTAAACATTTATTCATAACTCTTGGAAAGGAAACATAAGAAAGGGGTGAGCATAGTTGCTCAGTAAGGGTACTTATATGAAATGTGTAAGAATAACATGAAAAAAGTGTATAGAACATGAGAATAACCATTGATGATCATACCTTGCATATTTGATATAATAATAAATATTGGAATTTCATAAAAATATTATTTAATGGAATTAAGAGAATATTTCATGAAACTATAACTTATGAAAAAGACACTAAATTTTTGGCATGTACATAAGATTAGAAAATATTACATCAAGGCCATATAGGAGGACCATTATAACATGTCATGCTTGGGCTACGACTCGTGTTCCATCTATAGGCCTGAGTTAATAATTTTTTTACACTATTACATTTATGCATGGTCTACAACCCATGAACCTTCATTTTTTTGTGGTTGGCCTAAAACAATACTACCCTCTTACATTTAGGCTTGGGCGACAACCTATATATCTTTTTTCGGTCATGGCCTATAACTCATGTAACCTCTTAATTTTAGACATGGGATATAACTCATGTACCTTCCTACTTTTATGATTGGGATCCAAACCATGTACCCTCTTACTATTTGGATATGGTTACAACCCATGTACCATCTTGTTTTTGGGTTTGAGCTATAACCCGTGAACCCTCTTATATTTAGGGTTAGGCCGAATCTCGTGTACCATTTTATTTTTTGGATTGGGTTATAAACCGTGTACCCTTTGAGATCATATAAAACTAATCATTAAACAATTAATTTGGGAGAAATATAGAACCCACACATATCATAATAAAATCATTCATATATGTTCCCTAATATAATAAAACCTACCACAATATATGGAAAAATAAAAATAAATAGGTTTTATAAACATAAAATCTTAAACAATGAAATAAAAAGGTAATCATTAAAATTTCATCACATCATCCTATGAAAATAGATAAGATTCATTTTCACTTCATGGAATCATAACCCATGAAATGAAGCGGGTTTCAAAAACATAAATCTCCTGGAAGTGAAACGAATGTCTTAAGAATAATAAAAACTGAAATAATTCAATAAATATTATGAATGGAGCATTTGGATCATTTTATAGAATGTAATTAGTGACAAAAATGGATGTTATCCTAGATAGAAAGTAACATGGAATGATATTTTGAAAATATTTCTTGAGGTAAATATCATTTTGTCTATGAAAAAAGCTCTTAACAACAAATAACCTTTTGAAATAATTTCCCATTATAAATATATAAAATAATCCTTAAATCCTTATGAAAACCATTTTCCTTAATAAATATATTTTAAAAAAAATATTAATAATTATCCTTTTAAATTGAAAAAAGGAATCATCAAATAATTGATAGTGGGTAAATCCATTCATGTCATACGAGCAAAAATAACATTCCATTTTCAATATAAAAAAACATTACAAAATGACTTATTCATAAACAAGTAATAAAATTATATTGAAATTTGTAAAATAAAAAATGAGTAAACATATCTATTAAATATTTTAGGATAATAGTATATAATTTTTGGTAACCTTTTTAGAAAACATTGTTTTCCAGAAAAAGAGAGGGTAAAGAGGATCTCTCTTAAAAAATAATTTTTTAACTATCATATATACCAAATAGTAGAAATATGGTACCAATACATGAATATATACTTAACAACTATAGGAGAGTGAATTTAATTAATGTTCTTGAAATATGGATCATAATATTTCATCAAAGGATGGATAAATGAAATCAATCCTGAAAGCGATTAGATTCTTTCAATAAAATAATATCACTTTGTAAATTTGGATAATAATATCAATGTAAGCTTATAATATTATGAAAATATATATATTAATGATATATCATGTATAATGGAAATATATTCACCTCAAAATTAATTTAGGCACATAACAAAACTTTAGTCTCAAATGCTGAAAATTGAGACATAACTATTTAACCGATTAAGAAACATTTAATACATAAACCTAGTGGAATAAAGGTCATATTATAGATATTTAAATATCCATAAATTTTACTATATGAAACATTTAATACATACATGGGCAGTATACACAGCACAAAAAAGGAGTGGGTAGTGAATACATCATGTATCACATACAAATAAAAAGTGAGATGAAATAATCATACCTTGTTTATTGACTCTCCTCATTCTCATAAAAATTGCATGTATTATAAATATAAATTTATTATAAATATATAAAAAACCATATTCATACTTATAATAACATATATTAATTTATTATGTCTTTATTTTACTCACTTGTTAACGATTCAATGTTAAGGATTCACTTCGGGTAATATCCTCTTTGTTTTTCTCATGTGTCTTATTTTTTTATATCTTTGCTCCTTATATTTATATCCAGATTTAGAAAATATAAAAAATGAATTAAATAAAATTTATTTTCATTATATTTTTAATATAATAATCTTTATAATATATAAAAATTAAATAGGATACACTGTTCATGGATATGGTAAGTCGTACATACCCATGAATGTTATTTCCATTTAATTGTCATGTTTAAAAAAATAAAATAAAATAAATTTATATATATAAATGTATATATATATACGTATATCATTATAATATCAGATTTATTATATCTTATATATCATATATATTTACTAAATCCATCCTTAATACATTCTATGTAGTGTATGAACGAATCACATCTCTTTGAGGGGGCGGTAGTCCACACGTCCCTAAATGAAATTATAACATTAAAAAATGAAAACTACAATATTATATGTTTTAAAAATTAATCTAGAGTACTAAAGAAATAATAAATATTATATATTACATATTTAAACATATTTTCTATCATAATGTCCTCCACGAGGGATGGTAACAGAAAAAATGAACAATCATTATTTAGTGAGGCAGTAGTTCACCGTACACATAAACATTATGTTTGTTGCCCATTATATGGAGTTCTATGTTATTTTAGGCTGAATACATACATTAATAAAATCCTAGTATATTTAGGATACTGGTTTTTTTATACAATAATGGAATATAGAGAGTGGATTGGTAGAGCTTCAAAGAAGATTTTACCTCTTAATCAGGTAACTCCTTTTGGGTTGTGCTAAGGCTTCCCTAGATTTCTTCTACCCAAATAGATACATCAAGGAATAAAAAATGTATTTTCTGAGACTATTTGGTAATATATTATATGATCCATTGTGTTTTTATTGGTGTGGGGAAGGGGTAGAGTTCATTCCTTTTATAGTGGAGGGGGTGTGGCACTCTTGTAAATAACAAAAGGTATTCCGTAATGGAATTTCTAATTTACCTAATTTCCCACAAAAATTGAAAATATAATATATTTATATGAATTTATTTGAGAAAAAATATAAACCACACAAAAATATATTTATTTTAATAATATTTCCCTTAACTTTTATCATTCCCATGTTTTATTGTTTTGGTTTTCATTAAAGCGTCTTGTTTTCAAAACTAAGTAATTTAACCATTAATAATAAAATAAAGTGATATTTATTATATAAAATATATCCACTTAATTTTAAATGTTATACCTAATTTAAAAATAACAAACTCATGGTTTTTTAAAATTATATTTTAAAACAAGTGCATGTGACGTGCAAAACACTGCTTAAACCCAGGTCGTGCTTACAATGTTTTTACAGTCTATAGGTCAATATGAAAATTATAAAAGATAAATTTATAAATTAATAGAAAGTATTTATTTTTTTAACCCTTAAAATCAATTTTTATAATATATTATTTTATTAATTTTAATTTGTTTAACGAAATATGATTTATTATAAAATATCAATAATTTCATTTCTGACATTATCTATTTAATTTTAATTTTATTATATCAAAATAATTTTGAAAATAAAAAAATATAAGTTTAAATATGTTTTAAATTATATAATAATCTTAAAAAAATAATTAAATACAATAATTCAATCAATTCACCATACATTTATCATTTATAGTATCATTTATTTTAGTTAACTATTAACTAAATAATCACTATGTCGGTGTTTCATAAGCATTTTAAGTAACTAAATAATCTATAAATATTGTTGATAATTTATTACAATAACAATAATCCATTTATATATCAAAAGGATATGTATAACCTGAAATATTATTTTTTCTACATATCATAATATTTTATTAATATAAAAGGTAAGAAAAGTTCCCTTTTTGTCTGTTTCCTTACATAAATTTTTATATAAGAAAATTCCATTTACTAATATCTAAATAACCCATAATAATAGAACCAATAGGGTATATTTTTTAATTATTTTTATCCAATGGATTTTAGACATGTTTTGGGGTCATTTTGTTCATTAATATTAAGGTTTAGTCTCTAAATAAGATTAATCCAAGCTTAATCACTGTGATTAATTTTAATCGCACTCACTCATATTTTTGTAAAAATGAATATCATATTATTAGAATAAAAATATCATAATAATTATCATTATTATGTATTTTTTGAAAATTCAAATCACATAAGTGGTAAAATTAAGTTTAACGCAAATCCCGTAGATGTGTCTAGAAAGTGTATTTTTAAAGAAAAAACATTCAAACGTTTAATAAGTTTATATATATAATTTCAATTAAAATAATGAATCTACTGATCTTAATTGGATTAATATATTCATTATTTATACATAGTGACTTAAAAATCCAAATTAAAATCTAATGTAACAGTAATCATTTTATGAATGAAAAGCCTTTTTTAACTAAATTTTAGTAATTTTAACTCTTCATCCAAATCTACAATTTCCTTAAAAAATCACAAAACATCACTATTATCTAATTGTAACATTATAAATTCAAAAATTATAATAATTAAATTTTTAAAATTTCCATTAGTGTATAAAAGTAATTTTAATATTATTCATAAAAGGGCATAAAAAGTAGTTTATTTATAAACCTTTTATATTGAAATATCTAAAGACTTTTCAGAAATTTATATATTTCATTATCAAGAAATTTTATTTATATGAAACAATTATAAATAATATATTATTTTTAATTATTAGTAATATTATTACTAAGTTTAACGTTTCTATTATAATTATCTCATTTAAATAATTTTAATAATAAAAAGATGTTTTGTTTAAACTTAGTGTTCTGTATAATGCACACCATGTCAGTGATGTGTGTAGAGCAATCTAAGTCGATTCATTATGAATGTAATATTTGATATAGTTCAATGAAATAATTCAATGAAAACTAATTCACTTTAAGAAAAAAAAATATTTCATAAAATCTCAGGGTGTTACATTCCACCCCCTTAAAATGACTTTCTCCCGCTAAATTCAGCTGGGTTATCAAAAGTTCAATATGTGAAAGTTTCATTCATAGAAACCCATATCATAAAAATGAATACTAAAAATTACCTTAAAAAGGGAAATTTGGAACCATAATAGTTACCCAAATTAACTTGTAATGAGATTCAAAAATAAGAGAACTTCAGTGGGTTGTGAAAAGGTGTACATCGAAGAGAAATCTTACTATCATTTTTCGGTGAAGAGAGGTAGGGAAAAAGGTCGGAAGAAAGATAACGATCCAAAAGTCATAAATCTTTGATGACCTAAATGACCATAAGATCTATGGGAAAATGTTACTAGGATAAAATTTTATTTATATATCATTTTCCAAAAAATATAAAATTTTCAGGAAAATATATACTAGAATGATTTAAAGAAAATATCATCCTTTGTTGTTCGATAATCAACTTCACCACATTCTCTAAAGAGGTAGGACAGATTTTCATTCTGGAATTACTAAAAGACCGTGATACCCCTCATATGTCATCTCATCATTATAATCATCATAATTTAGTGTGAACAAGATATCCAATATGTATAAATCATTAAATGGATATCTGACACTTTATTCTTTGTGGATTCCTCTCAAGTTTTAATTTAAAATTCTATTAATGGTTATCCTTGTAACCACTCTAAAATATTGAAAAAAACCTTGTAAAGAATTACCTAAACTCATATTAACATCGAACCCTCTATATCACAAATTTCTCTTGGTTGTCACATTCCAAACATGTGAATACCCTAATTGAATATTCCCTTGAAACATATAAATAACCTGATTTACCATAAATACATTTGGAAAACAAGAATTATTCTTATTTCCAATGGTTACTGAAAAAATCCGTTAAATATAATATGTTGTAAACTTTGTCCTTGATGACATAGACCATGTTTTCAATAATCAGTTCTCTGGTAATTAGTTTCATCCAATTTAATTAATCATACCCAAGGTGTCTTTATCCAAAGCTTACATTCTCAATAGTAGGAATTAACTAAGGGATACCTTCCCTTAATAAAAATATCACATTTACATGAAATCACCCTTTTAAATATCCTTTTAATTACATAATTAAAAATTATACTAAAAATAATTATATATTTCATGATTCATATAAGGTAATCTTTGAATTCCAAAACGTAACTACTTCATTTAAATAACATTATTCTTAACCAATTACTATCTCTTATAAACTTATTCATTAATTCCTATTTCTTAGAATATAAAATATGAATCATTCCTAAAGGTTACTCAACCTCATTCTAATCACTCTTCTTATGTTTAATGTAAACAATATTAGAATAACACCCCATACCTTTCACATGTCGTTTGTAGTCTATTTATCTTCAGAAGTATAACCAATTCCGACCCCACCATCTTACTTCTCATTATGATATTTACACCTAGGAAATATATTAACATAATTCCCATACATTCCATGCCGAAAACATTAATTTTTAACTGTGTTCTATCAAGTTATCTCCAATAAATAAAACCATAAATAATAATGTGATAAACATTTATCATATTATCATAACATATAATCATGAAAAATTACATATAGGGTGCATAAGTCATGGTTCATACTTTATTAATCTATTTAACCTCAGTTTTATCCTACAATATTCATATTAATCATTTATTTAAATACATTATGGTGGTTTCTAAAGAGTTTTTGGGAATTCCTAAAGCATATCCCTCGGGAGGGTTAAACTAGGTTTATAGTAAGGCCTATTTTTGTGTGTCAGATAACCCCAATTCACGTCTAGAACATCTTTTTAGAGTTGTTACGCTTATGTACATCTATTCCGGATCCACATCCACTTGTTTTATCTTGACATGGAGATATTTCTAGTAAACCACTAACTTTATCCATTACAAATATTCCAGAACATTATCCAATAAATTGACTCATCCTTATAGTTATCCTTAGAGACATCCCTAGAAATACCCTTAGAAATATACCTAGGAATCTCACAAATGATTTCTTATTCTATTTTACAATGTTTGACATAAAATTTTATTTTATACCAACTATAGTGACTTATTCTTATCATACATGGATATTACATCATTTTAGATGAATATTCGGTGCATTAAAAAAATACATTCCTGAGGACCATAACAGCTTACTGCCTTTAGAAACAAGGAAAAAATATTATATCCTAGTGAAATACCATTGACAAAATCCATAAATATATCACCCTTAATTACTTCTACATAAAACCTTTATTCATGACCTTGGGAAATGAATCATAAGAAATGGGTTAAATCGGAAGCTCGGTGTGGGTAAATATAGAAAATGTGTAATCATTACATAATCAAATGGTATGGAACATGAGCATAACATTTGAAGATCATACATTGTATATTATATAACATAATTAAGATTTTAATTTTATAATACATAGATTATAAGATAATTAATAGCATGTTTCATGAAATCATAACATATGAATAAGAACTGGAATTTATGGAATGCATATAAGAAAAGAAAATCATGTGTCATGGATACCTACCAAGACCATTATTATGTGTTAGGATTGTACTATGACTCATGTACCTGCATCCAGATTAGGCTAACGAACCATGTTTCAACCAACTTTTAGGCTTGGCATACAACCCATGTACCTTCATGTTTTCAAGCATGGTATACAAAATCTTTACCCTATTAGTCCTGTGTTTTCGATACATCCCATGTACTTTCTTATTATTCGTATTGGTCTCCATCCTGTGTACCCTCTTACTTTTATTCTTTGGCTACAACCCATGTACCTTCTGGTTTTCAAGACAGGGCTAAAACTCATGAACCCTCATACTTTTCATCTTTGGCTTCAACCCAAGTACTTTCTTGTATTCGGGCATAGGCTAAAACCTGTGTACCCTCTTACATTAAGGATTTGGCTACAACCCATGTAACTTCTTCTTTTCTATCCTAGTTATATGACCTATGTACCCTTTTATCTCACATATAATTTATCGTTTCCTAATGTATTGAAGGTAGATATACAGCTCACCCATCCCATAATAAAATCATTCATCCATGAGCCAGAAGATAATAAAAAATTAATCATATCATGACCCATAAAATGATATATGTTTTATAAATATCAAATCATAACCCCTGAAATGATATGGGTATTATGAAAATTTCATCACAATATAACCTATGAAAACTGATCGCTTTCATAATCACTTTAGTAAATAATATCTATGAAATGATGTTGGTTTCAAAATCATAAAACAAGGGGAAGTGAAATGGGTGTCTTAAGAATCATTAAAACATAACACATTAAATAATTAATATGATTGGAACCTTTGGATCATTTATTATAAGGTCTTGAGTAACAACTACTGATGTTTTCTCAGTTGTAAATAATTAGGAAAGATATTTTGAAAACATTTATTGAGGAACATATCCTTTCCACTTTGAAAAAATATCATTAAAACATAAAACATCTTGATAAAAGTTCCTTAAAAAACCAATAAAGTAATATTGATACCATTTTGAAAACCATTATCCTAAAAAATCTGTTGACAAAAATTTCTTTTAAAATAACATTTTAAACATGAGAATAAATCATTAAATAATTGATGGTGGGTAAATCTCTACATGTTGTACAAGGTTAAAAAGAACATTACTTTTGAATAGTGAAAATGTCAGTAAAATGTCTCATTTAGAAGGAGACTATAATATTACTTTTAAAAAATTGGTAAAACAAAAAAATGTATAAATGTTCATTTAAATATTTTTCTAAAATAATGGAATATTCTTCGAACCCTTTTTAGAAAACATATATTTCAAACAATAGAGAGAGAGTTAAGAGGGTATTTCTTAAAAGTAATTTATTAACTTGATTATATAACAAATAGATGAAATTTGGTTCTAAGACATAAATATATACTTAATAATTAGGGGAGAAGAAATTCAATGTATGTTCTTGGGAGATATATTATAATATTTAATTAATGTAGTGTTAAAAGTAAACAATCAATAACGTGATGTGATTGTTTCAATAAAATCATATCACATGGTAAAATTGGATAATTTGTTCTATATAAGATTATAAAATCATTAAAAGATATATATTAATGGTATATCATGTAAAATGGAACTATATACACCTTAGAATGAATTTAGGTGCATAAAAAACATTAGTCTCAAAGAATGAAAATTAAGACAAAACTATTTTATTGATTTGGTAAGTTGTAAAAAATTTACCCCACGAAATAAAGGTCATATATTGGATATTTTAATAGTAATAAATTTAATTATAAGATACATTTAATAAATCCATGGTTAGTATACACACCCCACAAAATAATGTGTTGTGAAAAAATCATGTATCTCATAGAAATAAAAAGTGAGATGAAATACTCTTACCTTTTGTATTAACCCTCTTCATACTCATAAAAACCTCTTATATAATTAAAGTAATTTTATTATATATAAATCATAGAATCATATTCTTATGTCTAACAATATATATGGTTTGATTATTTATTTATATTACCCGCCTGTTAACAACTCTAGGTTAAGGTTTCACTACGGGTAATATTAGCTTTATTTTTTGCATGTGTCTTAATTTGTTATATATTTTGTCCTTATATTTATTATATTTTTATTATAATAATCCAAATAATATATATGTATGAAATATAATTCACCATTCATGGAGATGGTAAGTCATACGTATGGATGAATGCTATTTCCGTTCAATTAATGTGTAGACTGAAAGAATGTAATAGACCTATATATATATATGAATGTACATATATATGATTATTAGGTTATATTTATTATATCCTATTTAATATATATATATACTAAATCCATCCTTACTAGATTCTATGTAGTGTCTGAATGAATCACATCGCATTAAGGGGATGTAGTACACACATCCTCAAACGAAAGTTTCATATCAACAAAATGGAAAGTAAAAAGGTTATGTGTTATAAATAATAATAATAAATATTAATGACATAATAAATAAAATATATACAATATTTAAATAGTACATACATCATAATGTCAACCATGAGGGTCAGTAATGGAAAACATGAACAATCATTACTTAGTAAAGCGGTAGTTCAACGTACACATAAATAGTATGTTTGTTACCCATTAGATGGAGGTGTGTATATGTGTAGGTATAATCCATACCATAATATAATACTATATATTATTGATACTTTTTTTCATAAAATAATTGAATAATTATAGTGGAGGGGTGGAGAATGAAAATAAAATAATAGAGTATGAGAGAATATGTAGACTCTTGATTGGTTAACTCCATTTGGTTTGTGACCAAAGTCCTACTTTAATTGAATTGGTCCAAAGGTAGGATTTAATTAGGAAGGGAGGGATGTTGAGATACTATTTGGGATGATTTTGGATGTTAAAACGTTCCATAAGTGGTGTGAGGAAGGGGTAGAGTGCATTATTTTTTATAATGGAGGGATAGTGGCAGTCTTGAAAATACCAAAAGCTATTAAATATTAGGATGTATCCTTTACCTAATCACCCTAAAAAATGGTAAAATAATGTATTAATGTGAAATTATGTAAAATACAAATCTAAACAACACAAAAATATGTTCATTTTAATAAATTTTCTCCTTAACATCTAACATTCCCCAATTTTATTATTCAAGTTTGTATTAAAGCACATAGATTTCCAACACAAGTAATTTAACCATTAAGAGTGAAATAAAATTATTGTTATTATATAATATTATTCCACTAAATTATAATTATTATAACTAATTTATAAATAAAATCTCATGTGTTTTTTGAAATTAATTTTTGAAATAAGCACTTGGGAACCGCTAAAGAGTGCTTAAACTCGGGCCAAGCTAACAATGTTTTCCCAATTTATGTGTCAATATGCTAATTATAAAAAAATGTCCATTAATATACCATATTTACTATTTTTAAAACCTTAAAAATCACTTGGTATAATATATTTTTTATTAATTTCAAATCATTTAACAAAATATCATTTATTGTAAAATAACAGTAATGTCAATTTTACATTACTTATTTATTTATTATTTAAAAATATGAAAATAATATTGGAATTCAAATAAATTAAAATTTAAATTTTTTTAAAATTATATAATAGTCTTTAAAAAATAATAAATTAAAATAATTCAATAAATTCATTTCACTTTTAACATTTATAGTAACATTTATAAGAATTTTAAGTAACAAAATAATAATTAAAAATTATTGAAAAATTATTTTGATAAAAATAATCCATTCATATTTGAAAGGTATTTTAATAACCATAAATATTTTATTCTTAACATATCTCAATTTTTTATAAATTTTTAATTTTTGGAAAGAATACTTTTTTTGTATTTTTTTCACATATCCTTTTATAGAAGAAAATTACACTTAATAATATCCCAATAATCCATTAAAGTAAAAAAGAATAGGTTTTATGGTCTAATATTCATCATCAAGTGGATTTTGGAAATGTTTTCAGGTTATTTTAGATCATAAAATTTGGATTTATTCCCTAATTAAGCTTTATATACATTAATTGATGTCATTATTTTTTTCACTTTCAGTAATATTATTGGTAAAAAATTAATTTTATCTTATTATAATATAATTATCATACTCTTTACAACTGTTTATGACAGTTTTTCAGAAGTCAAATTACATAAGTGGGAAAATTAAGATTTATGCTTATCACGCAGACGTGGCAAGAAAGCGAGTTCTTAAAGTAAAAATGCTTAAAAAATAATTATGTTTTTATATCTAATTTCAACATAAAAATGATTCCAATGACCCAAACTGGAATATTTTATTTATATTTAATATATTTTTACTTTAAAAACATTAAAATATTATGTAACAATAATCATTATTTAAACGAAAAGTAGGTTTTTAACTAAAGAGCGTTAATTTTTACTATTCACCTAAAAAATGAAGTTTCTTGGTAAAATATCAATAACTCAACCTAATATAATCTAAACATTTTGAATTCAAAAACGATTATTATTTTATAAAATTATATTTTTATAATTTTCTAAAATTAATTTTACTATTTTTTCATAAACAGACATAGAATAGTCGTTTGTTTAAGAAATTATTATTCTAAAACATATGCAGACTCTACCCAGATATATAATTTTCATTATAAATATGTTTTGTTAATTTGAAAACAATATAAATAATATATGAATATTAGTTATTACTAATATTCTTAATAAATTTAAATATTATTTTGTAATTATCTCGTTTAAATAATTATAACTATAAAATGATGCTCCGTAGAAACTCACTGTTGCATATAACACATTCCATGTCAGTTTTGTGTGTAGTGTAAGACAAATTGATTCCATGTGAGAGGAATATTTTAATTATTATAATGAAATATGTCAATGAAAAATTATGTATTCAATAAAAAAATTATTTGACAATATCTTAGCGTGTTACAGTAAGAATATTGATCCATAAAATATATATTTAATTGAAGAGTGTTCTATTCCAATGTATGTAATTTATATCAATATAATTATTAGATTGTATCTTTATAAGAAAAACTTTTTGGAAAATTTCTTATTATTTGAATACATAAAAACCATCTTAACTCAAAAGGGAGAAAATATTATCTATATAAAACAATGCAAAGATATCGTTAAATATACTAAGTTGAGTCTTTTTATTTCAAATATACTCACAGTAGTATAGAGTAGATAAGGGTTTGGGATATACAGTTATTTTTAAATGAATGGATTTGTGTGTTTCCTTTTAAAAAATTAAATGGTCGTGGCTTATGAAATTATTCAATTAATAAACCATTATAAAATATTATCCAACAAAAGATCATGACTTCGTAGTGGTAATATTTAAATTAAATATTTGTAGGAATTATAAATCAAATAAAATTTTGATATATTCATTGATTGTGTGATCTTAAAATATGTATTTCAAAAGAATGAGTTGAACATGAATCAAAGAATATGGATAAAAATAATAAAGTACTATTATTGATTAATTTCGTTTATTATCCCAATAATTTTGAGTGATTAAGTCGCTATGGAACTCTCCTATTGGTGGTTTAGGGTTTTACTAGTGTCTCTCTCCTTCCTCCATTATTGTATTTTCTTTTTTTTTTATTCTCTTAGCCATGGAAATATTTAAGGTTGGGTGAAGTGATGTTGATGATATAGTGTGGAGTTTAGTTTGGGGGAAAATGTTTTCTTGGATATTAATCATCTATAGTACTCTATTAATGATGTCTTCACAATTATACACCCACATAGGATGAAACCTATTTAAAGGTATTTGTTATTTCCCAAACAATGTCCTTAATTTCATTTGGTCTAGCTTTAATGTTTCCTTTCCTCTCATTCTATTATGGAGGTTTCCATTAATTAGTGGATTCTTATCAGTTCAACGGTCCTATGAATTCATGTTCTTGAGTTCTATTGATAAATATTTTACCATTTCTCACTCTCCTCTGATGGTTCCATTACATAAATTTATTTCTGATTTTGGACTTATTGTAAAAAGATTTCTGTTTTTTTTCCCTTGGTTTGGTTTTGTTTTTTCATGGACCCATATACTTTTTCTCTTATATCTGTCACATAGAACTGCACACGTGTATAGTTTGACACATTATTTTATTATTTGGGTAATGATGGTGGAATCTATAAATGTGGTTCATCTTGGGGTTTTGTGCTTACGGTCAGATCCATTACTAATGGTGTAATGGATTATGTGTTATCAGGAGCATCCTCTTCATGTTAGGATTGGGTGTAGTCATTGGTGGTGCTATAATTTTGTGGGTTTCTTCCCTCAGTTATGGTTTCTTTCTATCCCCATGCTTCGTACTATCCATCCTCGGTCCTAGACTTCCCTTTCTTTTTTTATTCCTCTTAAGACCCCAATCTGTTCTGGTTCTAATGTTTCTAGGGATCTTTTGGATTATGTTACTGGACCCCTTGAGGGTGGTCCTTCTCACGGATTTCTTGGTTGTGGTTTGTGGATGTACCATTCACAGTGTTTTAGCAGTAGTCGTTGGGGACTCTAGTCCCTCACCGGCATTCAATGCCATTTCATATGGTACGTTGGTGGTGTTGTAGTTTTGTGTGTCCTGAGATGTGGTGAGGGTATTGGTTTGATGCTGTGGAAAATGCTTGTGTGGGAAACATCAGTGGATCATTCATTAGTTTCTGTAGTGTTCTTGAGGTCTAAAAGGGTTGTTCCTATGATGTGGGATTTCGTTTGGGGCTAAGCTAACCCAAATTTTGGTGCTAATACTTTTATGGTTCTCAAATATCATTAAAGTTATTTTTCTAGAAATAAAAAAAATTATTTTAGACTATAATTGTTAAATACATTATTGCCTTGGGATCCGTAGACCTAAATCATATATAATTAAAAAATTTACTCTATTTATTTGAATGGGAGTTGAATAGAAATTTTATTATTTCATTTTTTAAATGGAATTCATTAATATGGTTTTTATTATAAAATTGTTGGTTATATATACGTTGGTCATATGTCCATTGGATATATGGTTGTTAGTTATACATTATTATAATAAATATTATGAAGGCTTCATAACATGAATATAGAAGTTACAAAATTTCATATATTAATTATATTTGGTATGTGTTTAAAATATTCTATGCACATACATATATATGCTAATAAAATTAAGATAAATTTTTTTTAAAATATCTTATAAAGAAATTTGATTTGTTTTTTTATTCCTTTTAAATAAAAATGTTAATTAGTTGTTTTAATAACAATCAATTGATGATTTTAATTCCAATGGATTGATAAAAATTACAGAAATTTTAGTAGATAAATAATTAATTTTAATGAAATATGAAAATAATTTGTTAATTTAAATTTGGATTATTTTTTAGTAATTTTGGTTTTCCATGTGCAATGAATATTTATCTTGATAAATCAAATATATCACTATTGAAGAATATTTTTAATGATATTTTGTTTTTATAAAAAAATATATTAACATTATCAAATTGATTTTAATTTTTAAGAACAATGAAATAAATCATTTGGTGTTTAAATTTTTTTTTCCAAAAAAAATAGTTTTCCCTATATATAATTTATCATCAATTAAAAATTTAATTAATTCTAATTAGAATTTCATTTTTATTAAATTTATTAAAAATTAAAAATAATCACATTGTAATCTTGTAAGAGGTTATATATTGTAATGTTCGTGTAAAATAATTATTGTGATAGATAATTGAACATGGTATAATAGAATAGAAATAAAAAATTGACATATTATAAAACTAGTTTCAATAAAATAATATATTAAAATTTTTAAAAGACAATTTTTATTGGTGGGATTCTTTTTTATTTTCAGCTAATATTTTCTCACCTAAATCCTATATGATTCTATATTTACACTACACATAAATCAAGTTTCCCAAGAAATGTCACTAATTTTCACTTTTAAAGGGACCTCTCCCACACCAACTTCTAAATAATTTTATCATTTAGTTTTATCTGGAATTATATCTATAATTTCTTCTCTATGAATAATACCATTTTGGAAGGATTTTGGTCTCAAGAAGTTATCCAAAATCCTTCATTGAAAAGGAAGTCAATAAAGGAATGACTGATTACAGCCAACTTTGTATTAAAAGTTTTCATCATCACATTAATTTATCTTCTCACATCGAATCTTCTTAGATCATATCCTGAACTATGAAATTTTTTTAATTACCTATGATTTTATATAAATGAAATTTAAAACATATAAATTCATGTTATTAATCAGTTATTCAGTATAACACGTTCTAGTTTTGGTATATTTCACCTCCTTTATGAATAATGTTATAAAAAATACAATTATAAAGACTAAGAAATCTAACATTTTGGTAATATATAGAAATACAATTTTTTACTCTTGATTTAAATTCAATAATGCTAATATATATATACATATTCATTAAAAATCAAATCTTCTTTTGATTTATAATTCATAAAATATTAATTTATAACCATTCATTATAACCATAACAATAATATCAATGAAATAATCATGGAAATAATTAACTATATCAAAACCCAAAATATAATATCCAATTCTATTCTAGTGGCGATAAATTCTTGACCAATGAGGTATTACTGATGTCATTATATATAAACAATTGTGGAACCAATAGAATAAAAAACACTTGATGATTAATTTTAACAAACAACAGTACATAAATTTGTAACTTGAAAATATAAATGAACTGTATTAAGTAAAAAATGAAAATAATGTTCATATGTATAAATAATAATCCTAAATTAATTATACAGTAATATGGATGGTTCATGCCCTAGAGGGAGTCAAAATTATGTTTTTTTATCTCGAATTAATATTACTGAGATGTGTTTATTATTAAAAAAAATTCTATTATAAGGTTAAATTAGTACCCAATTGATATATTTTATCATAAATCACTTTTAAATCAGGTGATTTACAATTCTATTTCATGGTTTCTCTTTAATATTCTTTATAATCATGCATTAATAATGTTATAAAGGGTTTTCTTGACACAATATAATTTCAGTGGGTAATTCTATTTGTGATTTATACAGTTGTTACAAATTTGATATATCCTATCCCCTCTCTATCTCATATAGAATTTTATTTTTATATTTTTGTAAAATAAAATTTATTTACCAATGAAACGTTTTGATCGATCCTCACAAAAAAAAATTACTTTTAAAAAATTACTCTTAATAATGGGTATTTCCCTTACATATACATATTATTTCATACCATAAATTTTTATTCTGGTTATTTTTAACGTAAAAAATGGATTTAATTATGTAAATATTAAATTTTTATTTTATTACGTAAAAAATTATTTCTCTTATATTGATGTTGGTTATCTATGTTTGTTTATTTACATTTTAAAAAATAGTGAAAATTGTATTTATTTCAATTGTTATTTCCTTATATTTATATCTTTCACATAATATTTTATCTTCATTGACATTATTTATATTTATGGATCTATTATTAGTTAATTAAATATTAATATAAAATTTTAAATGTAAATTTTTACCTTTAAAATATTAATTTTAAAGGGAAATTAAACTTTTTTTCGCAACATTACCATCTAGAAATAACATTTCATGATTTATCTTCCATTTTCCTTTCTTTATATGGAAGATTCATTATCATTGGAAATATATTATTTCATTTTTCTGTGATACAATAAGAAAAAAATTTATTACCGATTATATTCCCATGTTTTTATCAAGTAAAGTTGTCCGATTAATTCAATGTGGAGCGCATATATATTTTTTATTATTATGTAATGGGTGGTCCAATAGTTATATATCCCTACAATGTATTTAGTAAATATTTAAATCCCATGAGAAATAATGGGACATAAGTAGGGAATCCCAATATAAGGATCCGACCTTAAACATTACATAATCTTGAATTAAATGAATAATTTGTAACACCCCAATCTTCCATGGTACGCTTCTCTTTCAATAATGCAATAGCTTGCATTGTATGCAAGTTCAAGATTCCAACACATCGCGACCAATCAAAGTAGCCATTATGAATAGTAATACCTACTTTTTGAAATTATATAAATTTTATATTTCAAAATGGACTTCATTTTTGGATTCAGAATATCAAAATTTGCCTATGTAGAAATTTGGGTATTTTTCTAAGAACTTCCAATTTCAAAGAATAGTAACAAAATACTTAAAAAAATTTAATCAAAATAATTCATAATGATAAATTATTCTATTGAGTGGATTTAAACTATATTTAGAATATAATTTTACCATTTTATCCAATGGTGGTCATTAGAATTAATTTCACATTGAAATTGGACAAAATCAATTGTCAGTCTTTTGATTGATATTGTTTCTTAAAAACACGTAATTTGTTTTGACAGTGAGAATTAATTATAAAATTAATTAATGCAACTTATATGTTTGAAATTTTTTAAAATAGAAATCATTTTTGAATTCAAAATATCAATTATAGCTTAGGGTGAATTTTTGGTACTGTTCTGAAAAACTTCAATTTTTGATGAATAGTGAAACCACTATGTGGTGGTTAAAAAAACTGATTTTTCATTTAAATGATACTTTACGGCTTCTATGAATTGAATTTCTAAAATCTGACACACATGTTTGTCATTAGTAAATAAAATGTGGTTCAATGGGATGAAAATAATTTTTTGTGAATAGTATCTTTTGAGTTTTATTAACCGCGATTAGAGGTAATTAGGGTAATTTAAGGTAAAATTGATATAATAAGAATATAAAAATATATTGAAACATGTCTTATTCTTATTGGATGAGTCATTTCCGACCAAGAGAAACCATGGGACGAATTTTGGGACCCCATGGTGCCACTTGTGTAAGATAATTACATTAATACCTTTTATTTAAAGTAAAAACAAAAATGTCACAAACATGTATTATTTTACTAAAAAAAATTTAGAAGGGGTTATAAAAGTCATATTTTTGACTATAAATATTAATTGGAAAGATAAAATGATTTCATACATCATGGTAATTGTTTTATAATTTTTAGGCATTAAATAAATAAATTTATTTATGACACTATGATGATGCAGTGATTACATCATTAATGAACAATTTAAATAAAATGAAAAGATAAGGTGAAATCTAAGACTTACACTTGTCTAAAGCCTATTTTATGGGTGTATTTAGAACCCTTATCACCTTATCGTCAACATATATCATTTTGGGACCTTTAAAATCCGAAAATCATTTCATAAATATGTAACTTTCATTACTTTCCAAGAGTGCCCCTCCTCTCCTCTTATAAAAGGCCCCAACCTCTACCACCTCATTCACACCATCAAAGCCATTTCACGCGGACAACCTCTCCCCAAATACTCTCTAAAATTCCCTTTCTTACTCTTAGAAGCCTCACTTTGGGCAGCAGTCTTCCCAAGGAATCCTTTGTCTCAAATCAAAAAGAGTTACCTGATTTTAAGGTAATGTCTTCTCTTATGTTCTTTTGTTTTATTTTTAATCTCTAACCCCTTAAACTATTTATATTCCTTTCTTTTGTAACAACACCAGTATATTAAATATACTAGTATTTTTTTATGAGAAGTATTTTTTTTACACTTACACACACCTTCGTCTAATGGTTAAAGAACATTTTGTTTCTGTGGGTGGTGAATTACTGCCTCACGAAACGATGATTGTTCAATCTTCTTTTAACACATATCATGGTGGCCATTAAGATGTCACTATATTTATATATGATATATGTTATTTTTTCAATTATTATTATTTATTTTTCATTTATGGCATACCTTTATGATTTCCATTATGGGTAAACACGATAATTTCATTTTAGGATGTATGAATTACCGCCCCCTCAAAGTGATTTGAATCATTAATGCCATATGTGGGACATATAAAGGATGGAGTTAATGATATTATATATGATATTAAACTAGAATTATAATATAACTTTATATAATTATCATTTAATTCCATTAAATATGAAATATAAATGAAAGTGGTGTTCATGCGTACGTACGGCTTACCGTCTCCATGAACGTTGCATTTCATTTCTTACCTCTAAATATTATGTAATATTATAAATGCATGTATATACTGGATATATATGATATACATGATTTCTACATCATAAATATAATTCTGGATATAATGGATATTTTACCACATGAACAACTTGTAATTATAAGAAGTTTATTTTTGACTCAAGTACCAAAGATCAACAAAACGACCGTTATTAACTTAAATAATTACAAAATTTTCATAACATGGTAATAAGTGATATAAATGGAATAATGAACTTTAAAGAGGTTCTTAGGCAATTAGAAATTAACTCTAGTTTATTATTCATGTGATTAAAGAACAATCAAGTCATGTTGGACACGAGGTAAGGGACCTCGTCTCAATCTCCTTTCATTGAGGCATATTTTGTTTTATACACAACATTATTTTGTACCGTGTATAAACCCCTTTGACTTTTACTTTTATTCAAAAGGAATATTTTTGTAAAATGTTTTTTACTAAATAATAAATGGAATGTTTTTGTCTTACGTATGCCAAGACAACGACATCTCCATCGATGTGACCATTATTTGTGTTTTAGCTTCCTCTACAATCCATAACTTTTTTTAAATGAAAAATTAATTCCATTTTTTACTTTTCATTTATTCTGGTATTGAAAATGGTTTTATATCAATGTGTTGTATTGATATATTGTTATTGAAATGTGGAAATGTTATGTTTCCTTTATGCATGTTTTATGTGATACGATTATGTTATGGTTTATGATATGTTTAAAATTTTCATATAATGAATGCATTGGACTTAGTAAGTGACGGGTGGAGCCTGCTATAGCTCCTTGAGGAATCAGTAGGTCTCATGAGACAAACTAGTGTCTTGGCACAAGGCCTTGATAAAATCTTATTTGTAGTCTTGGCACATGGCCTTGACTATGTGGTTTTGATAGTCTGGCATTATGCATTCCACCAGTATGAAAGTGGTTATTGATATTGAATGTGATTATTTGATAGGTAGAATATCCACGTGAATATGTAAATGGAATTATTTCATTTTTTTCATGTTATTCTAAAGTTCAAGTTTTAAAGGATTTTTTTAGTTATTCAATTTACTTAAATGTTTATGCTTGTTTATTAATGTTTCTGCTATATTTTCATCCTTATTGAGAATCTGAGCTCACCCCTTCTATGTTTTATATTTACCAGGATGTGAAGAAGTGTATTATGATTGACCTGTAGGGATAGTCTAAGGGATAAGTGTGTTCAAATGGGACAAGATGTTCTTGTTGTTTTCACTTTATGATGTATTGTAACATTTATGAATGTATCTAGTGTTTCCAAGGCTACGAAACTAATTGGTCTTTTCGAGACTTGATCTTTTGTGATCATACGAATGTTACGTAATAATGCACCAACTCTGGGTAACTGGGGTCGGGGTATTACAGTTGGTATCAGAGACAGTTTAGTACTAACCTTAGAAGCTAGATTTAGATAAACTCTAATTAGAGCACATATCTTTAAGATAGAATTTGAGAATTGGTATAGAATAACATCCTAGAATTTTGGTATTATAGATATTTTGTTAGTTTTCCGAGCAATACATCCCTGTTTGGATACAAGTAGGTAGAGGCGGGTTTGGCATAGATGTACCTAGGGGTAAAACTTGTAAACACCTCTTTGAGCTAGACTCGAACTGTAACTGGGGCACGACAATGGGCCATGCTGCACTCTTGGTTACAACACTCCTGGGGGATATGCTTAGGATAATTCTCATTTTATTTACAAACCATTATGAAGGGTTTATGAGTATATACTTCCTCAAAGAAAACATTTTTTTATGATTATGGATTATATTCATAAATAGTTCAATTTATGTTAAGTGTTTTACAAGTATGGAATTATGTATTTCGATTCATAAACTAATCTAGTTTATGAAATTGTTTAGAAATGGCACCTAGTGGAAGGAATGGAAATTGTATCAATGCACACACTCAATGTAGGGATTTACCTCCTGCTCAAGATAATTATAGTAGAGCTGGTGATACAACTGGTGTAGATCAGCTAATCACTATCATGGGATAACTCACTCAGGTTATGAATAATAACCTTACCCTTATAGTGCACCATGATCCAAAGTGTAGAGGATCAATGTTAGATCGCATCATGAGGAAACAACCACCAAAATTCAATGGGAGTAAAAATACAATAGTAGCTGAGCAATGGATAAGTTCCATAGAGAAAAATTTTCAGGCTTTGGGGTGTAGTAAAATGGAAAACGTTTTCATGACAGTTTATTGCCGCACTGGAGATGTTGATCAATGGTGGTCATTGATACGAAACACGAAGGAAGATGATTAAGTATCAAATATGTAATGTAGGGAGTTCAAAGATATTTTCTTAAAAAAATACTTTCCTCGTAACCATCGAGTAGATATGGAAAGGCAATTTCTGACTCAGAGACAAAAAGAGGATGAGATTGTTGTAAAGTATGAGGATAACTTTACAAGGTTAGCGAGGCATGTAGTAGATTATATACGTAACCCAAGAAGTAAGATTGATCATTTCTTTGATGGGTTAAAACCATTTCTCCATCGAGATTTAGTACCACAATCTTTCTCATCATATGAAGATATAGTCTCGTGTGCTATCAAGACAGAAAAGGAATTCTCTAAATCGTATGATAATAAAGTAAAGCAAGAGAATAAGAGAATGGTAGAACAAGAGATAGATAAAGGGAAAAAGGAAAAGAAGGATTTTCCATTATGCGATAGTTTTGGGAAGAATCACCACGATAATTTCCTAAAAAGAATGGGAGTTTGTTATAAATGTGGAGAAAAAGGTCACAGGGATCGTGATTGCAAGGGAAAGAAAGAGGTTATCAATGTTGAATGCTACATTTGTAGGGAAATGGGGAATTATGCAAATGAATGTCCTAAGAATCAGGGAAACATTCCTCAGAAAACTCCAAGGAATCAAGGCCAATCTTATGTTGTTACTACAGTTGAAGTGGAATAATTAATGTATTGGTGCTTTTGGAATCAAGGATTATATTCTGGTTATAAGAATAATGTGATATATATAAGGATTTTACTGCAGTACTTTTTGTTTTCATTAAGGTTTTAATATGAAAAATGTAATCTTGTTTTTAGTATATGACAATAAGAGAAACCTTACTTTGTTTGGAGAATCTGATGTTATAATTGATTTTGAAATTTAGAGACCTTTTAGAGAAAGTCTGGACAAAGGTATTTTGGATAACTATAAAGGTTGGAATGGATTAAGTTGAAATTTGGATAGTATTTTTTATGTTTAAAACATTTCTGTAGATTATTTTTGGAATATTATAATACTATAGTTTTAGGAAAAGGACAACCTGCAGGTCGTGGGATAACTCGTCGCGTCGAAGAAAGCTGAAGGAATCGAACCCACAACCATAGTGTGACTGGACTTTATTACCTACCACTAGACTACATGAAGTCCCTAGTTATTACAAAATAGTTCTCCCAATATAAATGGTTTGTGTTAATATTTGGAACCTTGTACTATTAAGATAAATATAATATTTTAAGTAATATTATCTTTTTCAGGGAAAGATGAGTTTGTGGTAAAAATTAGTTGAGGGTTGAAACTCTACTTGTCAAGTATATATATATATATACCTCTCTCTTATTCTATAAATAAATTAATTCTTAAACTTTAGTCAAGGGATATTAAAACAAAAATTTGTTATCCTAATACCTAATGTTTTGTTGAACTGATGATATTTTCATCATAGATTGATGGATTTGAGGCCCTCTATTTTACACTTGTCTGTGATTGATTACCTCATTCATTCCCTATAAATATTTACGTTTTTCCTCAAATTATGTGTCTATAATTTTCACCAATGTTCTCCTATTCAAAACCCTAATTTGGTGGTGACTTTATCATTTCCATTTCCCTCTTATTAAGACTAAATTTTATTAACCCTATTTCCGATATGGGTTTTCCACAAAGGTATTTTCTATTTTCCACCTTTTATTTTCAAAGAACAATTTCAAATTTCGAGGATGAAATTTATTGAAGGATGGGATAATTTAACACCCCAATCTTCCACGGTATGCTCCTCTTTCAATAATGCAATAGATTGCATTGTACGCAAGTACGAGATTCTAACATACCATGACCAATCAATGTAGCCGTTATGAATAGTAATACCAATTTTTTGAAATTATATAAATTTTATATTTCAAATTGGACTTCATTTTTGGATTCGGAATATCAAAATTATCCTATGTTGAAATTTTGGTATTTTTCTGAGAACTTCCAATTTTCGATGAATAGTAAAAAAATACCTAAAAATAACTTTTTTAATAAAAAAAATTTCTAGTGATAAATTATACTATTGAGTGGTTTTAAAGTATAATTAAGATATAATTTTACCATTTTATCCAATTCTGGTCATTATAATCAATTTCACATTGAAATTGGACATAAACAATTGTCAATCTTGTGATTGATATTGTTTCTTAAAAACACGCTATTTGTTTTAACAGTGGGAATTAATTATAAAATAAATTAATGAAACTTATATGTTTGGAATTTTGTAAAATAGACATCATTTTTTAATTTTGAATATCAATTATAGCTTAGGGTGAATTTTTGGTACTGTTCTAAAAAACTACATTTTTTTATGAATAGTGAAACCACTAAGTGGTTGTTAAAAAATTGATTTTTTGTTTAAATGAAACTCTACCACTTATATGAATTGAATTTCAAAAATCCTACATAAATGGTTTTCATTAGTATGTAAAATGGGGTTCAATTGGTTGAAAATAATTTTTGGTGAATAGTATCTTTTGAGTTTTATTAACTGCGATTAGAGGTAATTAAGGTAATTTAAGGTAAAAATGATATTATAAGAATATAAAAATATATTTTCACATGTCTTAATCTTGTTTTATGAGTCATGGATAACCAAAAAAACCATTGGATGATTTTTGGGACCCCATGGATCAACTTGAGTATGCTAATGACATTAATAACTTTTATTTAAAGTAAAAAAAATGTCGCAAACAAGTATTATTTTACTAAAACAATTTTTTAGAAGGGGTTATACAAGTCACATTTTTTACTATAAATATTAATTGGAAATAAAAATATATTTCATACATCATGTTAATTTTTTTATAATTTTTAGGCATTAAATAAATAAATTTATTTATGACACCATGATGATGCAGTGATTACCTCATTAATGAATGATTTATATAAAATGAAAATATAAGGTAAAATCTAAGACATAAACTTGTCTAAAGCATAATTTTTGGGTTTATTTAAATCCCTTTTCACCTTATCCTAAAAATATATCATTTTTGGACCTTTAAAATAAGAAAATCATTTCATAATAATGTAACATCTCATGACATTCAAAGAGTTCCTCTCCTCTCCTCTTATAAAAGGCCCCCACCTCTACCACCTTATTCACACCTTCAAAGCCATTTGGCCCACCAACCACTACCCAAATACTCTCTCAACTTCCATATCTTATTCCTAGAAGACTCAATTTGGGCAGAAGTCTTCCCAAGGACGCCTTTGGCTCAAATAAAAAGAATTGCCCGATTTTAAGGTAATGTCTTCTCTTATGTTCTTTTGTTTTATTTTTCTTCTCCAATGCCTCAAAATCTTTTTATTCATTTAATTTGTAACAACACCAGTATATTCAATATACAAGGATGTTGTTATGAGAAGGATTTTATTTACACTTACACACACCTTCGTCTAATGGTCAAAGAACATACTGTTTTTGTGGGTGGCGAATTACTGCCTCACGAAACGATGACTATTAAATCTTCTTTTAACTCCTATCATGGTGGCCATTAAGATGTCAATATATTTATATATGATATATATTATGTTTATTTTTTCCTTATGCTTCTATATTTTTCATTTATGGCATACCTTTATGATTTCCATTATTAGTGAACGTGATAATTTCATTTTAGGAAGTGCGGATTACCGCCCCCTCAAAGTGATTTCAATCGTTAAGGCCATATATGGGACGTATTAAGGATGGAGTTAATGGTATTATGTATGATATTATACTGTAATTATAATATAACTTTATATCATTATGATTTCATTCCATTAAATATCAAATAGAAATGAAGGTAGCGTTCATGCGTACGTACGGCTTACCGTCTCCATGAACGGTGCATTTCATTCCTTACCTTTAAATATTATGTAATATTATAAATGAATGTATATACTGGATATATATGATATATATGATATCTACATCATGAATATAATTCTGGATATAATGGATATTTAACCACATAAACAACTTGTAATTTTAAGTAGTTTATTTTTGACTCAAGTACCAAAGATCGAAAAAACGACCGTTATTAACTTAAATAATTACTTAATGTTCATAACATGGTAATAAGTGATATAAAAGGAATAATGAACTTGAAAAATGTTCTTAGGCTATTATAAATTAACTCTATTTTATTATTCAGGAGATTAAGGAATGATCGAGTGAATTCGGACACGAGGTAAGGGACTTCGTCTCAATCTCCTTTCATTGAGGCATATTTTGTTTTATACACAACATTCTTTTGTATGGTTTATAAACCCATTTGACATTAACTTTTATTCAAAAAGAATATTTTTTTACGAAGTGTTTTACTAAACTTAAAATGGAATGTTTTTTTCTTACGTATGCAGTGGCAACGACTTGTCTGCCGCCGTGACCATTATTTGTGTTTCGGCTTCCTCTACAAGCCATAACTTTTTAAAAAAATGATAAATAAATACCATGTTTTACTTGTCTTATATTTTGGTATTGAAAATGGTTTTATATCAATGTGTTGTATTGATATCTTGTGATTGAAATATGGAAATGTTATATTTCATTTATGCATGTGTTATGTGATACGATTATGTTATGGTTTATTATATGTTTAAACCTTTTCATATAAGGAATGCATTGGACTTAGTAAGTAATGGGTGGAGCCCGCTATAGCTCCTCGATGCATCGATAGGTCTCATGAGACAAACTAGTGTCTTGGAACAAGGCCTTGACAAAATCTTATATGTATTCTTGGAACAAGGCCTTGCCTATGTGGTTATGATAGTCTGGAATTATGCATTCCATCAGTATGAAAGTGGTTATTGATATTACATGTGATTATTTGACTAGTAGAATATTCATGTGAATAGGTAAATAGAATTATTTCATTTTATTTTTTCCATGTTATTCTGAAGTTCAATTTTTAAATTATTTAGTTTTATTTATACAATTTCCTTAAATGTTTATGATTGTTTATGAAAGTTTACGCTATATTGTTATCCTTACTAAGAATCTGAGCTCACCACTTTCTATGTTTTATTTTTCCCATGATGTGAAGAAGTGTATTATGATTGACCTACAGGGATAGTCTAAAGGATAAGTATGTTCAAAGGGGACAAGATGTTGTTGTTGTTTTCACTTTATGATGTAATGTAACATTTATAAATGTATCTAGTGATTCCAATACTACTAAACTAATCGGTCTTTTGAGACATGCTCATTTGTGATCATGCCAATGTTATGTAATAATTCACTGAATCTGAGTATCTGGGGTCAGGGCATTACATAATTCACATTGGGGATCTTTTCAGGTTTAGAGTTTTAGAGAATTAGTCCATAACTATTACATAACAACATGAATATTACAAGTAGACACTACTACTTTGAATCCATTTTTTTGATAAAATAAAAACTCTTAAAAAGACACATGTCTAGTTCTATGTTTTAGACAACTTGACTTTTCCTTGATCCCATCCTTGAACCTATTAATCTTTAAGTCCTATGGAAAAAATTTCAAAAACTTGGGATGAGCATAAAAAGATTAGTAAGGGTTATAAAATAATTAAGGAAAACATTAGAGAAACCATAAATACAAATCCATGAAACCATACTTTTCAATCATAACATACCTTATGAAATCATAAGATTTATGAATAACAAAAACAAATAAAAAAATCATAGAGGTTACTTATGGCATCTATATCAAACATAAATTGTAGCTATCACAGCTACATAAAGAGTTACACTTGGTATACCCATCACAGTATATTCCCTGAATCTCTTAGGAGAAACATCGCGATTACCTCTGTCACGTTACCCAATGCATTGGAGAGCTATCTTGGGATCACCCGCGCTAGGTTTATCACGGAACCACATGTATACATAAATTATTCCCTATAACCATAACATAATCATAAAATATAACACATGTATAAAGGAAATATAACATTTCGACATTCCAATATATCAAATCAATATATTGAAATAAACAATGTTTTATCATATCATTTTAAAAACATTTTAAAAAGAGATTTTTGAATCAAAGTGTCACAAAAAACATTGAATCTTTTAAATTAATTATCATTTGAAAACATTAATTTCCATATAAATAAATCCTAAAACCCATTTTGATAACATGTAAATTAATGAGAAATATTTAGAAGAATAAATCTTTAAAATGATATTTTAGTAAAAGAGTTTTTTAACAAAAATATAGACACTGGAATACAAATAATTGAGGAAAAAATTTTATCAGATCTTTATAATATCATGATAATGAAGTGATTCATGATATAATATGTCAAATTATAGTATATACACCATATATGAGTGAATTGGTGTATAAAAACAATTAAGACTCAATGTAAATGTAAATTGAGATGAAATCCCTTATAAAGATGGTATCTTTAAATTAAGGATAAATCAATCACATAAATTATGTATGAAAAATATAAATACACCCAATATAAGTGGATATTAATTGTAAAACAATTAGATTTCATTAACACATATTCATTTGATGAGATATTCAATAAGTACTAGTTGAACCCAAAGAATTGAAATTTGGTAAAGAAGTTCCCCTGTAAAACTTTTATAGCATAACGATGTCACTTTAAAATTCAGAAAATGAGTTGATAAGATAAAAAGGTTATGTCATAAAATATAAATAAATTTTAAATCAATGGGGATATAAAATAACATATCCCGTCATAATAAGATGTAAATTAAAAGACATAATAAAAAAAGAAGTCTTTTAAATAGAGGAGGGTAATAACTTCATTTACCGATTTGGTAACGTACAAAACATATGACACATGGAAAAGGATCATACAATGAAGATTTAAATACTCATAAATGAAACTATATTACACAAATAGTACAATCATGGGTAGTACATACATGAAACAAAGGGAAATATTGGAAAATATAGTATGAATCTCACTAGAATAAAAAGTGAGATGAAAAACTCTTACTTCATTGTAATCAAGTTGAGTCATATGACCAAATGTTAATCACCACAAAATGACTCTCATAGTAACATGAATATAAATATAATCATCATTATATATTTCAATGTCAGTACACATTACACCACATGCAATAAATAAGTGGCGAACAATGGAAATCTCATGGAATTAAAAGTGAGATAAGAAATCCCTTACCTCGTGTCCGACTAGAGTCGATCATTCTTTAATCTCATAAATAATAAACTAAAGTAAATTTATAATTTCTTAAGAACATTTTTCAAGTTTATTATTCCTTTTATATAACTTATTATCATGTTATAAACATTATGTAATCATTTAAGTTAATAATGTTCGTTTTGTCGATATTTAGTACTTGAGTAAAAAATGGAATTCTTATAATTACAAGTTGTTCATGTGGTCAGCGGTCTATTATATCCAGAATGATATTCATGATTTAGATATCATATATATAATTTAAATCAAGTATATAAATGTATTTATAATAGTACATAACATTTAGAGGTAAGAAATGAAATGCACCGTTCATGGAGACGGTAAGCCATACATACGCATGAACACTATTTCATTTCTATTTATTATTTTAATGGAATTAAAATATAATGATACATAGTCATATTATAATTACAATATTATATCATATATAATATCATTAAATTTATCCTTTATACATCCCTCATAAGGCATTGATGAGTCACATCACTTTTAGGGGGCGATAGTTTGTGCCTCCTCAAATGAGATTATCGTATTTACCCACTATAGAATTTATAAAGGCATTATATAAATGGAAAATACAAGAGAATAAAGAAAAAATAAACATAATATATATCATATATAATTACAGGGCCATCATAATGGCCACCATGAGAGGCGGTTGGAGATATTTGAACAATCATCGTTTCGTGAGGCGTTAGTTTTCCATCCACAGAAACATTATGTTCTACATCCATTAGATGGAGGTGTGTGTAAGTTTAGTTAGAATCCTTCTCATAACAACATCCTAGTATATTTAGGATATTGGGGTTGTTAAGAAATAAAGGAATAAAAGAGTTTAGGGGTTGGAGAAGTAATATAAAATAAAACAAATTAAGAGAAACCGTTACCTTTAATTTGGGTAACTCTCTTTGGTTTGAACAAAAGTACTTATTGAAGTGCCTTCTGCCTAAGGTAATGCTTCTAGGAGGAGGATAGGGATATCGGGAGCTAAATTGGGCAGAGTTTAGATGATCCAAATGGCTTGAGAGGTGTGAGGAATTGGATAGAAATGGTATCTTTTTATAAGGTAGAGGAGGGGCTGTTTAGGAAAGTGTAAAAACATTATTTTATTATATAATGATATTTAGTTTCTAATGGTCCAAAAATAATTAAGGTCGAAGATTAGATGACTCATATCCGGAATAAAATAATCAAATCAGAATTGGAAATGTTTTGGATAATATTTTAATCATTAAAATCTTATTTATTTAAATCATTTTTAATGAGGTAAATACTATATCATTATCGTGTCATACGTAATTTAATTTATTTGATGTCCAAGAATTAAAAAAAAAATACTATCATGTAGTAAATATTTTTTATATATCCAAATAATATTTATAGGATAAAATAGGACTTATATAACACCATATAAAAATTTATTACTAAAATAATTTTGTTACTGTCAATTTTGTCTTCACATTAAATTTATTAATCTAAATTGTCATTATCACTCCCAAGTAGCTCAACGGGGTCCCAAAAGAGACCCAAAGATGCCCATGGTCGTAAATGACTCAACCAATAAGGTTAGGAAAAATTTTAAGGTAATTTTGAATTATTATAATATTTTTTTAACCATGAATTACCCAATTTACCTTTAACCGTGGTGAATAAAAGTCAAAAGTTACTATTCACCAAAAAATATTTTCATCTTAATGAACCAAATTTTACTTCTTGATAACAATCATGTATTTCGTATTTTCAAAATTTAATTCACAGAAGTGGTAAATTTTCATTTAAATGAAAATGTCATTTTTTTAACTACCACTAAGTGATTTCACTATTCATCAAAAATTGATGTTTTTGAGAAAAATACCAAAAATTCAGCCTAAGCTATATTTGATATTCTAAATTCAAAAAAGATGCCTATTTTTTAAAATTTAATACATAGAAGTGGCATTAATTAATTTTAAAATCAATTCCTGTTATCAAAACAAATAGCGTGTTTCTAAGAAACAATAACTATCAAAATATTAATACTTGTTTATGTCCAATTTCAAAGTGAAATTAATTCTAATGAACAAAATCCGATTAAATGGTAAAAATATATTTTGATTTCACTTTAAAACCAATTAAAAAGACAATCTAACGATATAAATAAATTAGATTAAAGGGCACTTTTTAATTAAAATGCAATATTTTTCACTATTCATTAAAAAATGAACTTTATCGGAACAAAATCCACAAAAAAATCCAAAAAGTAAATTATGATGTCCCCATTCTAAAGAAGGATTTTATTTGTTCATATAGAATATATTAACGTACCAAAACTAAATTTAAAAAGGGTTCACCATTAAAAGGTGATAAATCAGCCTTTTAATGTAAATTATGTTTAAAATTAGATTTATTCACATTTTAAGCCTCTAAAATTTATTGGATAAATGTAAATACAATTAACAAACATGTATAATCATATTTTAGTTAGTTTCTCTCATTCCCACCAATACAACGGCTAAGTGTTAACTACCGTTTAAAATAATAATATATTATTAGTGTGCAACGTAAGATTTCAAAGAAACCCATTGTTGCTTATCAGGTATGCTATCGAACATAGATACCCTTTTAAAGTAAAATTAATATTTAATTAAAAATTAATAAATATGAAAAAATCATATTCTTTATTTACCTTGGATGTTACATCCTTCCCCCCTTTTGGGAATTGCGTCCTCGCAATTTTACAATTTGGGCTCGGAAACATTATTGAATGTCCCATATCATGAAAAGAGTTGGTAAAACTATCACTTTAAAAGAATGAAAGAGAAGTACAATGGTCACCCGAGTTAACCCATACTAAGATTCCATTAAAACATGTATATGGAGGGGAAAACAAAGGGTCAAGTTCTGATGGATAGTGACAGGAAACATGATTAAGAGAAAGTTAACAACAAGAAAATCACAAACTTATGATGTGTGTAAACGGTCTTTGATTATCCAGTAGGAAATGTAAACAAACAACCTTTTTGATTTACGTTCCATTTTATAATTTTGAGGAATTCAAATTCTACATAAAATAAAAACATAAGGAAATTTACTTACCTTCATGTAGAGTTTCATCTTTTAATAAGTTTCTACAAAAACTAATAATTTATCTAAATGATGAGCATTAAAAAATACATGGTCACATGAAAATCACAAGAATCATCTTCTAGAGAATCACATAATCCAAAAAAGGAGAACTTTCTATTTCCATTGTATTTAGACATCAACTAAAACAAAAATTGTTAGTATAAGATCAAATAATCACTAAATGGATAATCCTTTATAAAAATAAATACTACTCTTAATCTCCAAAATTCAACAAAAATAAACCAAGGTTCAAGAAAGACCATTCAATAAATTGTTATCCATAAAATTATTCAACGTAATCCAAACTAAGATTCAAACCCAAATCTCTAAAGGATTTAATCACATAGTCTTCCAAGGTAAATCTTAACATTTTTCTCCAAATAACATCTGTAACTGTTAAATTCTCATACTGAAAAGTAATTAACCTAATCACATATCTTCCATGATAGGTTAATAATTTCCATAGATAACCCAAAATCAGATTATTACTGATTCAAAAAATCATCTAACTAAAAATAATTAGTCATACTAACTAGGGACTTCACGTAGTCCAGTGGTAGGTGATAAATTCTTGCCGCAGTTTGGTTGTGGGTTTGATTCCAATAGCTTCATCTGACGTGATGGGTTGTCAGACAGTTTGCGTGTTGTCCTTTTTCAAAAACAACATAATTTTATAACATTCAAAAGAGATAGATTCATCAAAAATAACCATAACATATTTTAACCACAAAGGTTATCTAATAACTTTAGATTTTCATCCCAAAATGTATTAACCGGTAATTGTCTCAAATTCAAGGATCATATAAACCCAAATGGTTCTTTATAACTATATCCACAAAAGAGAAGATAATTATTCCATGAATAAAATTTTCTTATATCAAACATCAGGGTTACACATACAATAAAAATTCATCTAATGTAATCCCATCATCAGAAGAGACTTAATACTTTTAAGCATTTCACCATCCTAAATTCAATTATAAATCATGAATCCCTTATATGTTGAATTCTAACTCATTCAACATTCTTCTAGATTCATTAACCATTCCATTCAAACTTATTCTTAAATACTTCTTTCCTATAAACAAAATCATGAATCATATCCTAAGATTTCAATAATATGAAAACATATGTTAAGAAATAATCCATACCTTTCATTGGTCATTGTTAGTTTCTTCATCGTCAATCGGAATGGAATTAGGTATTGGTAAACGAAAATTTGTTTGATATTGGTGATCCCATTCCCGAAACATCTTCAAAGGACATGTGTTTTCATAATGACTATGCTCACCACATTTAAAACATTCAATTGATCCTTCAGAAATAACTTCTTTCACTTTCCTAGAGTCAAGTAGATGCTTCCTTTTTCTATGGAAGGTTCTTGCTTTAGGACCTTCATTTCCACATCTATAGAATCTTTCTTTCCCTTGAAAACATTTTCTTATCTGTTTCTTTCAACATCTTTGACACATAGGGTTTTCAACATACTTACCTTTATTATTATTACCTAAACATCCGTAGGGATTCGTTTCTCGCGTATATGATGTCTTATAAAAATCACTAAGGTTCAGGTGTTCAATCATGACTCCAGATAGTTGGTTGAGAATAACCACAAGAGTTCTCATTGTAGATCCCTTATCATTCAGTTGCTCGTTCGTAAAACAGTCACAATTTTCTTCACATCCACTGTTACTTTGGTGCCTTCTAGATCTAGCCTTTTACTAAAACCAAAAAGGTCAGTGTGAGTATATCAATAAAATTATCATATAATAACTTAGGAGGAGGGTAAACACTAAGATATACTTTATCATGTTATCTTAAACTCATTCACCTTATCTAAAAAAACTATCACTCTTTCTGAAATCCTAACCATTATGCTAATGTCACTTATGCTGAAAGAATACCCCATCCTCTGAAGTATTCTAAACCGACCTCTGATACCAACTATAAGGACTTGACCTTAAACATTACATAATCTTGAATTAAATGAATAATTCACATTGGGGATCTTTTTAGGTTTTGAGTTTTAGATAATTAGGCCGTAACTATTACATAACAACTTGAATATTACAAGTAGACCCTACTACTCAGTATCCATTTTTTCATAAAATAAAAACTCTTAAAAAGACACATGTCTAGTTCCATGTTTTAGACAGCATGACTTTTCCATTATCTCATCCTTGAACCTATTCATCATTAAGTCATGTGTAATACATTTCAAAAACATGGGATGAGCATAAAAAATCACAGTAAGGGTTATAAAATAAGGAAGGAAAACATTATCGCAATAATAAATACAAATCCATGAAACCAAACTTTTCAATCATAACATACCTTATGAAATCATAATATTTATGAATAGCACACACAAATCAAAAATAATAAAGGTTAATTATGGAATCCATATCAAAATGACATTGTAGATATCACAGCTACATAGGGAGTTACACTTGGAATACCCATCATAGTATATTCCCTAAATCTCTTAGGAGAAATATCACGTTTCCCGCTGTCATGTTACCCAATGCATTGGAGAGCTATCTAGGGCTCACCCGCGCTAGGTTTATCACGAAACCACCTGTATATGTAAATTGTTCCCAATAACCATAACATAATCATAACATAGAACAAATGCATAAAATAAAGATGACATTTCCACATTCCAATATATCAAATCAAGATATTCAAAAAACAATGTTTTATCAAATCATTTTCAAATCCTTTTAAAAATAGATTTTTGAATCAATGTTTCCCATAACACCTTGAAGCATTTAAATGAATTATCATTTAAAAACATTAACGCCCATATAAATTAATCCTAAAACCCATTTTTAAAACATGTACATTAATGGGAAATATTTAGAAGAATAATTCTTTAAAACAATATTTTAGATAAAGAGTTTTTTAACAAAAAGAGAGAAACATGAATACAAATAATTGAGGAATAAAATTTAAGCAGAACATTATAATATCGTGAGAATAAATGAATTCATGATATAAAATGTCAAAGTACATTGTATACACCATAAAATATTGAATTGGTTCATAAAAACATTGAAGCCTCAATGGAAATGTAAATTGAGATGAAATCCCTTATAAATATGGTGTCCTTAAATTAAGGATAAATCAATCACATAAATTATGTGGGAAAAAATATAAAAACACCCAATATAAGTGGATATTAAGTTTAAAACAATTATATGTCATTAACACATATTCATTGGATGACATATTCAATAATTACAAGTTGAACCCAAAGAATTGATATTGGGTTAAGAAGTTCCCTTGTAAACATTTGATAGCCTAACGGCGTCACTTTAAAATTTAGAAATGAGTTGATAAGATAAAAAGGGTATCTAATCACTTGGACATAAATTTTACATCAATTGGGATATAAAATAAAATATCCCAACATAATAAGATGTAAATTAAATGACATAGTAAAAATAAGTCTTTTAAATAGAGGAGGGTGAAAGGTTCCCTTACCGATTTGGTAATGTACAAAACATATGCCACATGAAGAAGGATCCTAAAATGAAGATTTAAATACTCATAAATGAAATTATATTACACAAATATTACAATCATGGGCATTACATAAAGCACACAAAATGAAATAGTGGCAAATATAGCATGAATCTCACAGGAATAAAAAGTGAGATGAAAAACTCTTACTTCATTGTAATCAAATCGAGTCGTTTGACCAAAAGTTAATGACCACAAAATTAATCACATAATACCATGAATATAAAAATAATAATCATAATATATATCAATGGAAGTACACATTACACCACATGCAATAAATAAGGGGAGAACAATGGAAATCTCCCAGAATTAAAAGTGAGATAAGAAGTCCCTTACCTCGTGTCCGACTTGACTCGATCATTCATTAATCTCCTGAATAATAAACTAAAGTAAATTTATACATTCTTAAGAACCTTTTTCAAGTTTATTACTCCTTTTATATCACTTATTACCATGTTATAAACATTATGTAATCATTTAAGTTAATAATGTTTGTTTTGTCGATATTTGGTACTTGAGTAAAAAATGGACTTCTTATAATTACATGTTGTTCATTTGGTCAAAGGTTCATTATATCCAGAATATATTCATGATTTAGATATAATATATATCATATAAATCTAGTATATACATTTATTTATAATATTACATAAAATTTAGAGGTAAGAAATGAAATGCACCGTTCATGGAGATGGCAAGTCGTACGCACGCATTAACGCTACTTTCATTTCTATTTCTTATTTTAATGGAATTAAAACATAGTTATACATAGTTATATTATAATTCCAGTATTATACCATATATAATATCATTAACTCTATCCTTTATACATCCCACATAAGGAATTAACGAGTCACATCAATTTGATGGGGCGGTAGTCCGCGCTTCCTCAAATGAGATTATCGTATTTACCCACTATATAAACCATAAAGGCATGATATAAATGGAAAATACATAATCATAAAGAAAACATAAACATAATATATATCATATATAAATATAGTGCCATCATAATGGCCACCATGAGAGGCAGTTGGAGATATTTGAACAATCATTGTTTCGTGAGGCGTTAGTTTGCCATCAACAGAAACATTATGTTCATCATCCATTAGATGGAGGTGTGTATAAATGTAGTTATAATACTTCTCATAAAAACATCATAGTATATTGATTATACTGGTTTTGTTACAAAATAAAGTAATAAAAGAGTTTAGGGGTTGAATAAGTAAAATAAAAGAAAACAAATTACGAGAAACTGTTACCATTAATTTGGGTAACTCCCTTTGGTTTGAACCAAAGGACGTCTTGAAGTGCCTTATGCCTACGTTAAGGCTTCTAAGAGGAGGATATAAATGTAGGGAGATTAATTGGGAAGATTTTGGATGATACAAATGGCTTGAGAGGTGTGAGTAATTGGATAGAAATGGTCTCTTCTTATAAGGGAGAGGAGGGGCTGTCTATGAAAGTATGAAACAATTATTTTATTATATAATGATATTCGGTTTATAATGGTCCAAAAAACATTAAGGTCAAAGATAAGATGACTCATATTTGAAATAAAATAATCCAATCATAATTGGACATTTTTTGTATAATATTTTAATCATTAAAATCTTATTTATTTCAATCATTTATTAATGAGGTAAATACTGCATCATTATTGTGTAATAAATAATTTAATTTATTTGATGTCTAAGAATTATAAAATAACTAATATAATTTAGGAAATAGTTTTAGCTTTCCAAATAATATTTATAGGAGAAAATAGGACTTATATAACACCATATAAATATTTATTACTAATAGAATTTTTTTAATGCCAATTTTGTCTTCACATTAAATTAATTAATCTAAATTGTCATTATCACTCCCACGTTGCTCAAAGGGGTCACAAAATCAACAAATAGATTCTAATGGTTGTAAATGACTCAACCAATAAGGTTAGGACAAGTGTTAAGGTAATTTTAAATTATTATACTATTCTTTTAACCATGAATTACCCTATTTACCTTTAACCACATTAAATAAAAGTCAACAGTTACTATTCATAAAAAATTATTTTCATCTTAATGAACCACATTTTAAATCTAGATAACAACCATTTATGTAAAATTTTCAAAATCCAATTCACAGAAGTGGTGAAATTTCATTTAAATGAAAATGTTAGTTTTTTTTAACTACCACCAAGTGATTTTACTATTCATCAAAAATTGATGTTTTTCAGAAAAATACCAAAATTTCAGCCTAAGATATATTTGATACTCTGAATTCAAAAATGATATCTATCTTTCCAAATTCAAAACATAGAAGTTTCATTAATTAATTTTAAAATCAATTCCCATTATCAAAATAAATAGCGTGTTTTTAAGAAACAATAACTATCAAAAGATTGATACTTGTTTATGTGAAATTTCAAATTGAAATTAATTCCAATGACCAACATTGGATTAAATGGTAAAAATATATTTTAATTTATCTTTAAAACCAATTAAAATGATAATCTAACCATATAAATAAATTACATTAAAAGTCACTTTTGAATTAAAATACAATATTTTTAACTATTCGTTAAAAAATGAACTTTATCGAAAAAAATTCCAAATATTTACACAAAGTAAATTATGATGTCCCCTTTCTAAAGAAGGATTTTATTTGGTCATATATAATGTATTAAAGTGACCAAAATAATATTTCAAAATGGTTCGCCATTAAAAGGCAATAAATCGGCCTTTTAATGTAAATTATGCTTAAAATTAGATTCATTCACATTTTGTGCCTCTAACATATATTGGATAAATGTGAATACATTTAACAAATTTGCATAATCATATTTTAGTTATTTTCGTTCATTACCGCCAATACGACGGGTAGGAGTTAACTACCGTTTAAAATAATAATATATTATTATTGTGCAACGTAAGATTTCAAAGAAACATGTTGTTGTGTATCGAGTACGCTATCGAGCACAGCAACCGTTTTAAAGTAAAATTAATATTTAATTAAAAATTAATAAATATGAAAAATTCATATTCTTTATTTTCATTGGATGTTACACCCTATCTGTAATTTAATGGAAGTTGGTAGTTATTCCTAATCCACCATTTTATGTGATCCTTGCATTTTTTCCAATAAACTATGTTTTGAGTGTCTATATGGTTAGAATTAACATATGTTATGATTTTATATGACATTATTGTTCAAAAATATAATGTTATGTTACGCTAGTTTATGATTATTAATCACCATTCTCATGCTAGGACATAATTTGTAGTTTCCTCGTAACTCATTTATGAATAACCATTTTGTGTCTTAGTAAATTTTTATGACTCTTGAGTACATCTTATGATTCTATAATATTATTTCAATAATATAGTGTTTCTATTATTTTTATTCTCTATTCATTTTTATTATTTAATGAAAGGTTCTTCCTTACTCATTAATATTCCCTTTTTATTACTGTGAATTTGAACCCACCCTTTTATTTGTTTCCATTTTCCCTGGAAGTAAAGGTGACTATTATGTATGATATTTCTAAAAGGGAATCATGTATAAATAATATTTGAAACTAAATAAAAATTATATCATGTAATAAGTTGGTTATATAGACAATCTCAAATTACACTAATCCTTTGGCTACAGAGAGACTATTTTCATTTATGGAATAACATTTTTAATTATGGGAAATGATATAAAATGTATATAATTATTCATGGATTATGTTATATATACATTAAAACCTCTAATAATTTTCATGTATTTTGGTGATGTTTTATGATATTATATATAGATTTTATATGGTGTGAAATTCATAATATAAATCTATATCATATGACTAAAGGTAGCATATCATTAGGCATCATATTGTGATATCATGTTACTTTATTAAGACCTATCATATTGTATAATATGTTCAAATTTTAGGTTTTTTGATATATTTTCATTGTAACATATGAGTAAAAAATGTTTTCGAACATTAATTGATAACATTCATATCCCTTGCATGTCTATATAAAAATTATTCTCTCCATATAATAATAATGTCTTATTGAAAATCATACTTTCCATACCCCAAAATAGGGAGTTCTATATTTTATTATATTATTATAAAATAAAGTGATATAAAGATTAGGAACTTATTAATTTTTATATATATTGAAAAAAATGGGTTGGTGATTCGAGTAATAAAATTTAAGAAGATGATCTTTATGTTATGTAGAATAATATGAAATCATGATGATTTTGGAGAAGCCATCTTAATGTTTGAAATTGAGTATCCAAAATTATCTATTATGTTGAAAAATAAATTTTAAGATTTTATATATGTACTTTCATGTGATAAATATCATGATATATTTGATGTCATTATTCAACGATATCATAATTAAATCATGTGATATATTGTTTTGATTACTAAAGTGAAAATAAATTAGTGGATTTTCAAGAAAAATCTAGAGAGTTATCTTTACCATGAAATGTGAGGCCTTCACGATTTTGTTTAATAATTAATTGAAAATTCATTATAATCAAGTTTGTTTCCATATTACGGAATATCATAATGAAATTTATGATTAATTATTTTTAATAAGGAATAAGTATGTGTGTTTAGATGATGTGTTTTGTGAAGATTCAACAAGAATCTATATAGGTTAATGAAGAATCACTCCAACCAAATGAAATGATTTATCATTTTATTGTTGTATTTTATATGTAACTGTGAAGAATTATTTTAATGTGTCTTATTTGAGATAATTTTTGGAATAATTTTAATCCAATCCCTTTTTATTATTAATGAATAAATAATCAATCCAGTTTCAATAATAATAAAAATATGAAAAATATTTCATTTAAATGGGTATGAAAAAAGAAATGAGAAAAGGTTAAACATGTATTTTATGTAGAGTATATATTTTTATCCACATAACATATACTACTTTTTTAAATATGTGGGAAATTTTGTGGACCCCACTAGAAATTAAGAAGTTTCTTATAAACATTTTTATATCATTGATGAGAAAAATAGAATCAAAATAAGTCATCAATAATATACACTTTATCTAATTAGGCAAAGAGAAAGAGTGATGATCATAATGGAAGAAGGATGAATATAATTTGATAGAAACATGTTTATGCCTTATTAAATAAGATATTTTTTCAATCCTGTGAAACGTTCTTGGGTTTTAAAGAAGAAGAAGAAGATCATGAATCTGTGGAAATGTAAGTTGTGTAAAAATATATATACCTAATCATTCTAAGTTGAAAATAAGAGAAATGTTTACTAAAATAAAGTTATTCATAATGTATAATGGTATTAGATTTCATGGAAGTTTAATTTTGAGTGTTCATTTGTCGATTTTTATATATTGGATATTGTACAGATTTAGAAGACAATTTGCATGTGTTTTTCTTGAAGAATTTTAGGTATTTTAATTTATACGAATTTGAGAAAAAGATCTATTTTATTGGTGTAGTGGCATATATATATATTTAATTAGTAATATGATTCAAGTGCATAATAAAATATATTATGAATATGTGTGATGCAAGATTATGGATGTATATTGGGATGGTGTACTGGATATCTAGTGTAATATAATGTTGTCACACTTATGTAATATGGTGTTAAAGTTTTAATATAAAAACTCATAATCCAATTTAATTGATAAAAATATTAATAGTTGAAATTTTTTATATATTAATAATAACCATTTGTAGCATGGAATAGTCTAACATTGATATCGAACCTTATAAAAAACATGTTGCACCATTAAAAAATATATGTATTTCATAGATTTGTATCTTATGTTAAAATATATATCCAACCACAATAATATGTATCATATGAAAAAAAAGGTTTTTTAAAATATTTAATGTGGAATTTGTTTTTTTGTGAAATATTTTGACAACAACTAACTTATTTCCCCTCCAGTTCTATATAATGTATTAGGACTCTGAATTTTAATTAGGGGATTAGGTTCCCTATTTATTGAATTATTGTTCTATAACAGTTTAATTAGAGAAAAAAATTATATATATAATTGGATATAAATGTTCTTTCCTAGTATTTTTAAATATTTACATGAATTTTATATAAAAATGTCTAATAAAGAAGAGTTTTGTGCAGAAAATTAAAATTCTATCCCTGTTAAGATAGATTTGATGTTTTCCAAAGACATTGTGATATATGATAAAGTATGAGTCAATGAATCTTATAAAAGTATCAAATATAATATTGGTAAAACTATTAGTTGAATTTAGTAATAGTGTTAAGGGTTTAATATTTTACTCAATTTAATATTCTCCAATGCTTATTCAATTTCATTCTATGAGAAATGCAGTCTTGAATATACTATATACCTACATCTCGAGGGTATGTATTATCTAAATAATTTCACTATTAATGTGGTGAGGTAAATATAAAAATTAATTATTTTCATTTATAAGGACTACAATCAAAATGAGGTAGTGTATGATGCAATGTAAGAGGAATTAGTAAAGATGGTGGTCTATTACAAGTCACTCACAATGCTATTATAGGTCAAAGAATAAACTAATTTACATTTCAATAAAAGTTTCTATCATGGTAATATAAATTTTAAAATTTAATAAAGTGAGAAATAAGTTATTAAAAAAATTATTTCTTTGTTCTATTATTTGGATATGATGCCTAAAAATCTATACGGATGTTAATTCTTCCCATCATAATGAAAATTAAAAAGAGTTAAAAATTATGATAATTTATTACAAGAAATGAAGATAGTTCATGTGGGTGAATTTGAAAGTATATAATGAAATTAGGAATAATAATTTAGTTTTTACTAACCCAATAAATATTATTTCAGCTATAATTTCATATATTTGGTAGTTAATTTGAAATATTTAGAAGTTACATAATCAATAGCGTCTTAATATAATTTTGTAAAAAGATGAGAAAACCAAAAAAATGAATTATAATTCTAAAAAAATGACGAAATATTGTTGTGGATAATTTATCTTAAGATCATATAGAGAATCCTAAACCTTTGTTTCATTCATAAATGTGCCCCACTATTCAGTTAAATCTGATTAAACTAAAATAGTTTTACAGAAATTTGTGGGGGAGAATCAAAGAAAATGGAAGTTAAAAAAAGGTTAATACATCCCCATATAATTCTAGGATGAATATTGATATTTAAAAGATAATAATATCCCCTAATGTTTTAAAAAAATGGGATAAAAAATCAAAATATATCAAGACTGAAATTTGAATAGATTGGATACACTAGAAAAGAATAAGGTAAATTGGTTGAGGATAGTGTTAGTTGGGGTTTGTAAATTGGTATATTGACTTTTTTAATAATATGTTAGTGTAAAAAAGATATATAATACCAAATTAATGACTGATAAATTTTGATATACATACGATGACTATTAGAAAAAAATCAATAGAAAATAGAAAATATGTACTATAAAAATTTATTTAAAAGATGGAATTAATTATAAGTATTTTTCAATGTGTATGGGTATTATTTTATAAGCTATTGGAATATAATAGCCTAAAATAACTCTCATAATAAAGTGAAAATAATTATACAATAATATATTGAGAATTAAGGGAAAATAGGTGACTTTGACATAAGAGAAAAATTAGTGAAGAGGTTTTGAAAAAGATACTCCCATGAATTCAATAAAGGATACATTAATGGTTTTCAAGCCTATAGAGAGAATGTTAGTATACTCTGGTAAAAAAGGATATGTCATGGACAATAGAGGGATGAACATTAATATCAAATATAATGGGACTAAACTAGAATTAAACATTGAATCCATCAGAGGTGGAGGAATGTAATATTTGATTATTAGTTGACACCCATTGTGATGTTGTAACTGAGATGATTATCAATAAGAGTATCATGGAATCATCTAATGATTTTTTTTGTGGTTTAATTAGGTATCAAAAAGGGCTACTAGATTTGGAACTATATTACCTTGAAAATTAATCAATAAATGAAAATTTCCAATTACATCTAGTATTAATGTTTTTATAGAAATAATATAATCAAAACTAAAAGATTAGTTCAAGAATGTGGCTAATGATTTTTTTAATTTATATAAATAGATGAATTATAATTTGGTTATGAAATAGAGAAATATGAAATAAAAATGACTAATATTGTATTTAAAGTCTACGAAACTCATTCCAGTTATGAAGAAAGTCGAAATCAAGAAGAACAACATGATACTCATATAAGTAAATATTTAAAAAATAAATAATGGACTACGCATGAGGAGTTTTGTAAATTTTATACCATTTTATAATGAAGTATCTTCAATATTAAATATATATTATACCTAGTGTATCATGTTAATATTATTACCGATTTCAGCATTATTCCACTCGTCACTTAGTTCTTCTCAGTTACTAAGATTTAAGTTGAATGTCTTTAGGTATAATCCCATGTATGGAATCTATAAAATAAGTCAATATTATCATAGATTTATTAATCCCTCATAGATCATGATTTTTTGATACCCTTTATGATAATTGAATTATGATGTATTATTTTCACTTTAACAATTCTATTTTAGCTAATATTGAAGATAATTATCAATGGGAGTGATAATATAACCATGTGGGAAGATATACATGAACACAATATTTTTAATGTTTGTGTCAATATGAAGTGAAGGTTTATAATCTCCTTAAAATATTATTGGTTATCCCTGAATTAGTGACTTTAAAAGTTGTAATTATATTGTGATTTGATTATTGATATCATTATATCTAAAAATTAAACTCTTGTTTACAATAATATATTATCCCAGACGAAAATAAAGTTTCTGGGTTGATGGTTCATTTTAATGGAAAAAATGGTACCATAATTCTCTCATGTATACTAATACAATATGTCAAAAATGGTGGAGAAATTTTTATTAGAAGAAAAAAATTATGATTGGATTAAATTTGATTGAGGGGGATAATAATATTCCCATAGAGGGACTTCCCCACAATCATTGTATAAATTAATTTGATACAAAAAAATAAAGGGGGTATAATTAGATTGAGTACTGTAGTATCATTTCAAAGTGAAAAAAATTCAAAGGGAGATATTTAACTTAATTGGGATAATGAATTATTTGTTTTAACTCGGCCTTATTTTACTTTATAATGTAACAATATAAAGGAGTATTATTGGTCAATAGAGTCATTATACACCCCATGAGTATGTGAAAAGGTTCTCAAATCTACATGGTAATAGATTTTTATTATTTTATTACTTCCTATGAATACGTATCTAACAGATTCTATGTTGAAAAAAATACATAAGATGTCTGGAGATTTTATCTTTATGTGAAGACAACTTCCAAGGTTGGTGAGTAATATATATAATAGTGGGTAAGTTATTTTGAATAATCCAATTACTGGGGAGATAGAATTTCCAGTATTAAGAATGAAAACATAGTTATTTGGAAAGAAATATTTGGGATACAAACTATGGTGTTTTATATATGAAGTCTGTTGAATATTTTCTATAATACTACATGTTGTACATCTCGTTCCCCTCGTTGTTTGATTTTCATGATCACAATCACCTTATTATTTGTCTAATATTGTTTGATGTGTTTTTGAATGATAGGCACAAGGTTGCCAAGAAAATGGCCCAAGAAAGAAACAAGAAGTGGACTGAAATTCAGTCCACCGGCCAACCGGTGTGATAGCACCGGCCAGCCGGTGGACCTGGCAGAGGCATTGCCCACTGCCAGGTTCCACCGGTCAGCCGGTGGCTCTGTCACCGGCCAGCCGGTGGCACCCAGACTGAATAGTGACAGCTACTGTCTGCCCACCGGCCAGCCGGTGACTCTGGCACCGGTCAGCCGGTGGTTCCTGGAAAAGAATTCTTCTCCTCTGCCAAGGCACCGGCCAGCCGGTGGCCCTGCACCGGCCAGCCGGTAGCCCAGTCAAACTAGCCGTTGGCTTTGACCAGTCAACCTTCTTTTGGCCTCCAATGGCTCTGAGGCCTTCTCCAACGGCTCCGAAGGCCCCCAATGGGTTCCATGCCTATAAATAAAGGCCAAGGAAGCCCCGGACACCTACCGGAACTATACGGAAGCCCACGGACACCTTGTTGATCATTTGGCCAACCTCCGGCGACTTCCTTCAAAAGAACCTCAAGTGCTCCAACAACTTCCACATCCAAGGAGCTCCACCAAAGAAGCTTGGAAGCTGCCTTCAACATCTCCAATCAATCAAAGGCGCCCAAGGCTTCTCCCAATTACGGTTTTTCTTGTTTTATTTATTTTGAACTTAAAATTGGGTTTGTGCCTACAAACCCCAAACTCTTTCTCATCCCTCTTTCTTTTGGGTTTCACATCACCACTAAGGTGTGAAGAGGTTTCTTCAAGCCTTTCCTTTTAAAAGGCTTGTGTCATAGGTGAGCTAGCCTTCACCCGTTAAAAAGGCTAGTGGGTTCTTGCTATTCCATTGAAAGCAAGTGGGTTCTTTCTTAACCACTAAAAGCAACCTGTAATAGGTCCTAGTGCTACCTCAAAGCCTAGTGGGTTTCTTGCTAAAACCATTGAAAAGCAAGCGGTAGGAATCTCTCAACGGTTGAGTTGGGAGCGGAGACGTAGGCCGGGTTTTGGCCGAACTCCGTTATCAATTTCTTGTGTGATTGCCTCTTTATTTCCGCTGCATTCTTAACATTGATTTTAATTTGTTAATCTTTTTTTAAAAGGAAATTCACCCCCCCCCCTCTTGCCATCATTCCGTTTTTCTCCGACCCAACAATTGGTATCAGAGGGAAATTTGAGTAATACCCTAACCCGGTTTCAAATTTAAGATCCATTTAGATGGCATCAACCTCTTTCGCACCCGAAGGCTTTTCTTTGGGTCGGGCTCCATTTTTTGATGGGTCCGACTATAATTATTGGAAAACCCGCATGACTACCTTTCTTAGAAGCATAGGATATCCTATTTACAAAATTGTCATGCAAGGTTATTCTTTGTCTACCCCCGATGAATCCAAATGGACCCCCACCGATATAAAGAATTTTGAGCTTGATGGCAATGCCATGAACGCTCTCCATTGCGGCCTAGACCGAAATGAATTCAATCGAGTGTCTACTTGCACCTCCTCACATGAAATTTGGACACTTTTAGAAGTAACTCATGAGGGCACTAACAAAGTCAAAGACACTAGATTGGATATGTATAGGCATGATTTTGAGTCATTTTCAATGCATCCAAATGAGTCTATTTCCGATATGTTTACTCGCTTTACTGACATGTGCAATGGAAGGAAATCTCTTGGTGATGATGTTTCAGCCGAGACGATGGTCAAGAAGATCTTATGGGTCCTTCCGAGCTCATGGGCACCAAAGGTGACGGCGATCCAAGAAGCTAAGGACGTCAAAAATATGCCGGTAGAGGAGCTCATCGGATCTCTCATGACCTACGAGATCACCATGAGGAGGCAAGCACAAAAGGAGGGCACCCCTATCAAAACTCCAAAGAACATCGCCCTCAAGGTACAAAAGGAAGAAAGCTCCTCCTCATCATCCTCTTCATCTTCTTCATCTTCAAGCGGTGATTCGGAAATGGAGAATCTCGCCCGCCAAATGCACAAGTTTATGAAGAAGCACAAGAAGAAGAAATCCCGCAAGCACCGAAAGAAAGAACCCACCGCAAGATCTGAGCCCAAGGTAAAATGCTACGGGTGCGGCGAAAAGGGCCATTACAAGCCCGATTTCCCACTCAACAAAAAACGGGCTAAGGAAAAAGGAAAGAAAAAGGTCCTCAAGGCGACATGGAGTAACACCTCCTCATCATCCTCCTCCTCCTCCTCGAGTGACCAAGGTACAAAATGCCTAATGGCATTTCATGAGGTAACATCTTCCGACTCCTCCTCCTCTTGTTCTTCAAATTCAAATTCTTTAAATCATCTTTCTTATGAAGAACTCTCACATGCTAGAGACCAACTAGAAAAAGGTTTTCATGATTTATCATCAAAATTCGTTTCTTTAAAAAAGTCTTTCAAAAAACTCTCCTCCGAAAAAGAACAACTTCTCAAAGAGAAGGAGGAGATGTCCCTCAAAATCCAAAATTTCCCAAATGTTGATTCCATGGAATCAACCATCAAATACCTAAGGGAGACCCTAGCTAAGTTCACCCAAGGGGAACAAAATTTGAACAATCTCCTAGGTTCCCAACGAATTTCTAGGACCACTCAAGAACTTGGTTATACCAACCAAGCCTCCTCCTCCCATGCACCCACTATTTTTTTAAGGGGGAGCTCTAGTTTTAAATTTTGCAATTATTGTAAAAAACCCGGGCACCTTATTTATGAATGTAATTGTAAAAACGCCCGGTACGGTCAACCCAAATCTTTTTACTTTTCGGACGAATTTTATAGGAGAAGACCCGCCATGAGACAAGTTTGGATTGAAAAATCCCTTCTTGCGAGTCTCTCCGAGCCTAAAATTGTCTCTTTTCAAAATCTCACTCCCCGGTGATTCATTGTTTTTATTTAGGGGGAGTTAGGTTCTTTTAAGCCTTTTTTGTGAATTCAAATTTCAACTCTTGGTATCAAATTTTTCAATTCAAAATTCTCTTATTCATTTTTTGATTCAAAACTTTCAATTCAAACTATTATTCAATTTTTCATTTCAATTTTCATTCAAAATTTTCAATTCAAAATTCTCAATTCAAAATTTTCATTTCAAATTTTTGATTCAAAACTTTCAATTCAAATTTCAAAATTTCAATTGATTTAAAATCTCATTATCCCTCAATCAAATTTTTATGCCCCGTGCTTTTTTGATAATCACAAAGGGGGAGAAATTTCTTGATTGATTGGGGGAGAATCCTTTTCATCATGCTTAGCATTTCCTTTCAATTTCAGTATTTTACATTAATTGTTTTGGTGATTGTGATCATCAAAATAGGGGGAGATTGTTGTACATCTCGTTCCCCTCGTTGTTTGATTTTCATGATCACAATCACCTTATTATTTGTCTAATATTGTTTGATGTGTTTTTGAATGATAGGCACAAGGTTGCCAAGAAAATGGCCCAAGAAAGAAACAAGAAGTGGACTGAAATTCAGTCCACCGGCCAACCGGTGTGATAGCACCGGCCAGCCGGTGGACCTGGCAGAGGCATTGCCCACTGCCAGGTTCCACCGGTCAGCCGGTGGCTCTGTCACCGGCCAGCCGGTGGCACCCAGACTGAATAGTGACAGCTACTGTCTGCCCACCGGCCAGCCGGTGGCTCTGGCACCGGTCAGCCGGTGGTTCCCGGAAAAGAATTCTTCTCCTCTGCCAAGGCACCAGCCAGCCGGTGGCCCTGCACCGTCCAGCCGGTAGCCCAGTCAAACTAGCCGTTGGCTTTGACCAGTCAACCTTCTTTTGGCCTCCAACGGCTCCGAGGCCTTCTCCAACGGCTCCGAAGGCCCCCAATGGGTTCCATGCCTATAAATAAAGGCCAAGGAAGCCCCGGGCACCTACCGGAACTATACGGAAGCCCACGGACACCTTGTTGATCATTTGTCCAACCTCCGGCGACTTCCTTCAAAGGAACCTCAAGTGCTCCAACAACTTCCACATCCAAGGAGCTCCACCAAAGAAGCTTGGAAGCTGCCTTCAACATCTCCAATCAATCAAAGGCGCCCAAGGCTTCTCCCAATTACAGTTTTTCTTGTTTTATTTATTTTGAACTTAAAATTGGGTTTGTGCCTACAAACCCCAAACTCTTTCTCATCCCTCTTTCTTTTGGGTTTCACATCACCACTATGGTGTGAAGATGTTTCTTCAAGCCTTTCCTTTTAAAAGGCTTGTGTCATAGGTGAGCTAGCCTTCACCCGTTAACAAGGCTAGTGGGTTCTTGCTATTCCATTGAAAGCAAGTGGGTTCTTGCTTAACCACTAAAAGAAAGCTGTAATAGGTCCTAGTGCTACCTCAAAGCCTAGTGGGTTTCTTGCTAAAACCATTGAAAAGCAAGCGGTAGGAATCTCTCAACGGTTGAGTTGGGAGCGGAGACGTAGGCCGGGTTTTGGCCGAACTCCGTTATCAATTTCTTGTGTGATTGCCTCTTTATTTCCGCTGCATTCTTAACTTTGATTTTAATTTGTTAATCTTTTTTTAAAAGGCAATTCACCCCCCCCCCCTCTTGCCATCATTCCGTTTTTCTCCGACCCAACACTACATTGATAACATATTTGAAAATAATTTATACCAGTTAATGTCATATAATGTTACCTAGACATGATTTGTGAAAAGTTTTAATTTATGGGTATTATAATGTTTTGAAACTACGGACTAAGTATGAATCATCTCTTTTCCCTTAATAACAATCATGAATTGTGAAATAATTATATAATCCTAGAGCCATTGTAAAATGGTTAATTATTTGATGCATAATAATAGTAATTTTTTCTTTTTAACCACAAACTCCGATGTTTGTATGGATCATATATGTTCTATATAACTATCATCATATATAAATGGACTAGAAAATGGAAATTTCATCAATGTGTAATCATGATTCCATTGGTTATGTAAGCATGAACTATTATATGTATAACCATTGTTCAATGCATTGTAAACATCATAATCACATCATAAGACTAAATTATGCTTGTGTTAAAATCATTTCTACTATATAATAATGAATTTAAAATATACATAACATCATATACTAAACCATAATCCTCATAGGAATCATTACTTGATCTCATTAAACTTCATTTACATCTATATAACCACTAGTATGTTTTCTTAACCATCTTTAATTAGAGAAATATGAAATTCTATACATGAACACATAATGTTTTGGATTTTATAATCCAATGAGGAAATAAAATAGTACAAATATATTGTTTTCAATAGCATTGAATAGAATGAAAATATCAAGGGGTTTTTTATTCAAGAAATAAAATTATAGGATATTATTTTCAAGATATAGGGAATATGATCAAACCATGAATATCTTTTATAGCCTTTATTAAAGATTAAGATTATGTTTCTGATATATTTTATTCTTTTTATAAATACATTTTAGAATACTAATGCATTAATTTCACGTTATAAATATCATAATACTTATTGTTGGACTCACCCCTTTTGATAATCCCAAATCATGTTTAAATATTGATCATGATATATTAATTTAGTTACTAATCTTTGTAATCTACATCTATAATTATCTAATCCTGAACAATGTATACTTTTATGTCTCATGACTTTGCTGCATTAGATTATAGTTCATATTTATCTAAATATATGTTCACTGTTAAAAGATACTAGTAAGATCCTTCTGTTCAAATTCACCATTATAGCTCACTGTCACTCTAAGTCACTGATCCAAGAAGATCACTGTTGAAGATTTAGAGTCACTATTGGAAGTTACTGGTACAAGGTTATTGTCACAAGGTCACAGCTATGACAAAGCTTCTGTTGGAAGTTCACTGCCAGACTCTTTCTCAAGTCTTATGTTGAGAACCTTGTTGTTCAAATCTACAGTTGGACATATCTACCGTTAGTAGAAGGCTACTGTTAGACAACTTCCACCGTCAAAATAGTTGACTATTGTTCAAAGTCCATTGATGAGGAGTTACTGTTACATAGAGTAACAACAACCATTACAAGACATCCATAGACACAATGTATACCGTTATAATCCAAAAGACAAAGAGCATACTGATGAAGTTCATAGTTGAATAGCATACCGATGAAGTTCACAGTTGAATAGTCTACCGATTATGTTCATAGTTGAATAGTCCACCGATGAAGTCTACAGTTGGAAAGACCACAGTTGAAGTCTACGGTGTGACATGCATCTGCTACCAGTCTAATGATAATCTATTCTTTCTTTACCAATTTTATTAATACTATTATAACGGTCATGTCTGGACAAATTAATGCACCTGACATTATTTAATGATATTTGCAGGCATATCAGGAAACAGGACGATGTACGAGGAAGACCACACGTGGTTGAAACATTTTTCCTGTCGGCCCCTGCTGAACCAAATGAGAAAAATCTAAACTGGAAATGATTATATATATAAGAGAGAGACATTCAAAATTTATAGGCTAATACAAACAAAAACAAGAAGAGTGGAGTAGATATATTGAATATACATAGAATACTCATAAGAGAGAGAACCATATACAATATGAAGAAGACCCTTCAAGCACTCATTCAGAAGAACATAGAGCCTCACGAAGATCTATTGAAAGAACCGTCTACAAGCTGTAGTGTGCTACAAAGATTTTTTTAAACCCTATAAGCTGATTATCTCTACTTTTGGAAGTCATAACCTAGAAGTTGCGACACTCTGTTTTAGAGTCATCTTGCAGAGAAGGACCAAATATTCATATCATTAATTCCAACGAGTCCAGAGCTGATCTTCCAACACAAAAGAGCATTCAAAACTCATACCTACTATCTTTAGCTCTACTGTGCTTAAACACTTTACATTTGTGAGCAGTGTGTATGTGTTACACTCACTTACTCCTATGATTGAATTGAGGGATACTGAAAATCCTTATTCCAAACTCTCTTTAAATTTGATTCCCACGCCTAACTGTAGAAGAAGCATAGTGTGGCTTGGTAGTTTATTTTTCCCTTGTATAAATGTGGTAGAGGTTACAAAACCTGGACAGTTTGTGAAACTATTTTAAATCCCGATACAGGCTGTGTATCACTTTTTAATATAATTTCCTGGTGGCAGGTGATCACCAAGTGGAGATGACTAGGTCTTGTCTTAAGACTAAACCTCTTGTTTAAATTGTTGTGTTCCCCTTTCATTACTTTGTTTTATTCCAATCAGCTGTCTTATATTGGCAAAAACCTAAATCTGTATTTACATTCACTATGATAGTTTGTTTTGGTTAGTGTGTATATCTGAGTTTTTTAGTAAACTTGTTTCAAAAGAGGAATTAGTTCTCATACTGACTCTACTAAGGAGTAATCATCTTTTGAGAAACCTGTTGAACAATAAGTCACTTATATCTCTACTTCCTTAATTGACTGAGATGTTTTAATTTGAGGGATTATAATCCTAAATGTTTTTAACAGAAATTTTAAATTGGAACTCAATTCACCCCCCTCTTGAGTATCCACTCCGACCATCATTTGGTATTGGAGGTAGTGTTGTTTTTTATAAAAAGTTTTCAACCCCTCTATTTTTTAAACTGTGATTTTAGTTTTACCATAAAGATCTTAAATTTATATTAGTTCTAAATTTTATCTCTTTAATATATTTTCTAAAATCTAGTTATAGTCAATAGACTAGAAGGTGCTGTTACTAACAGTCCACCTTTCTTTAATGGTGTGAATTATGCTCAATGGAAAATTAAAATGAAAATTCATTTGGAAAGTATTGGTTTTGATATTAGGTCTGCTATAGAATCAGAATATGAAATTCTTAAAACTCCTAGATCTATCTGGGATGATGCTACAAAGTCTGACAATAATAATAAATGTAAAGCTATGAATGCCCTTTACTTCTCTTTAGGAGATGAGGAATTTTTCCAAATTTATGTTTGTAAAACAACTCATGAAATCATGGACACCTTGGCTATTTCTCATGAAGGAACAACCAACGTGAAGGAAATGAGATTAAATACATATACTATTAAATATGATAATTTTAAGATGAGACCTTATGAACCCATTTATGACATGTACCATACGTTTAATGAGATTTTCAACACCATGAGTTTACTAGGAAAAGTTGTTCTAGAAATGGAGCAGATCATGAGAGTATTGAGATGTTTTCCTAACAGATGGAGAGACACTTCTATGCCTATCCGAGAGTCATGTGACATCAGCAAGATACTTGTTAAGGAGTTTATTGGTAAACTAATGATGTATGAAGTTGAACTGAAGGTGAAAAAAGAAGATGATGATGAACCCAAGAGAAAATATATGGCATTCAAGTCTGCTGCTTCAAAGAGAAAAGACAAGGAGAAAATACATGTACCTACTGAAATCTCAACTAGTGAGAATTCAGATTCACACAGTGATGAAAAAATGGCTCAAATAGCTAGGATATTTAAGAAGTTATGTAGGAAGAAGAAGTTTTTCATAAAACCAAATTAGAAGGGTAAGTATGATCAAAAAGGTAAGTGGAAGAAGAATTGGAAGAAGTCTGCCAAGGAAAATGATATAGTCTGTTATGAATGCAAGAGGAAAGGACACTTCAAGGCCAACTGTCCGAAGCTAAAAATCAAAAAGAAATATGATTATAAGGACAAGAATTATAAGAAAGCCATGAAAGCAACCTGGAGTGCTTTGGAAGACAACACAAGTGAATCAGAAGCCACTGATTCTGAAAATAATCATGCCATCATGTGCTTCAGGACTAACATATCTGAGGTACCTATTTCCCCTATTCTAAATTTTTATTATTCTGGAAATAACAGTGATTCAGATAATGATGAAAATATGTCTAAGTATGAACTTTTTGAATATTTCAATATACTGGAAGATACCTACAATGAACTAAAAGATAAATATAAATATTTAAAGAAACAACATGACTTGACTAGTAATATTAAAACAGCTATAAGTGTAGAAAAAGAAAATAATGCTCAACTGTTGAGAGAGAACACTCAACTCAAATTAACTAATGAACAATTAAGAAAGGATATTGAGAAGTTCACTGCTGGTAGGGATACCATGACACAGTTTCTAGGAAAACATATTGCTCCAAAATATACAACTGTTCAAGGATATTAGCCTGGACAGAGGCAAATTACCAATACCAAATCTGTTCCAAAATCTGGACAGCTAACTGATAATTCTAGATATTATTTTGAGAAACAATTTTATAAAGGACCAAACAAAGTATTTATGTCTCAAAATATTTTTTTATATTTTAGAAAACCTATAAAGAAAATATTTGTTCCCAAAGTTTTATATGCTAACCTTTCTAGACCCAAGAATATCTGGGTACCAAAATTATCCCATGTTTAATCTGTTTTGCAGGGAAGTTGCTTAATGAGTTCCAGTAAGACCCTATGGTACTTGGATAGTGGATTATCAAGACATATGACATGAGACTATTCTTTCTTCAAGAGTCTAATTAATGTTGATGGTGGGCATGCCACCTTTGGTGACAATTCAAATGGAAAAATCATCGGCATAGGCCAGATTGGTAACCCTGATACAATATTAATTTCTAAAGTACATTTTGTTGATGGATTAAAGTATAATCTACTTAGCATATCTCAGTTATGTGATGATGTCCTTAATGTTAAATTTTATAATGATTCATGCAATGTTTTTTATTCAAAAAATGATTTAGTTTTCACTGCATGTAGAAATGAGAATGTATATGCTGTTGATTTAAACTCCTTAGCCAAACAAAATGTTTCCTGCTTAAATTATTTTCATAAAGAGTCTTGGTTGTGGCAAAGAAGATTATAAAACTGTAATGTACACTAACATAGGAATCTATCTAAGAAATGTTTAGTTAGATACTTACCTAAATTAGTCTTCCCAATTGACAAAGTGTGTAATCCCTATCAAAAGGGAAAACAACACAATATTTCTTTCAAACCAAAGAAAGAAGTTTCAACTTCTCAACCACTTGAGTTTGTTCATATGGATTATTTTGGACCATCAAGAGTTTCATTCCTAAATGGAAAGCACTATGTTTATGTTCTCGTAGATGACTTTTCTAGGTATACTTGGGTATACTTTATAGCTCGCAAAAGGGAAGCTTGTTCCTATTTTTTCAAATATTCCAAGTCTGTAGAAAACCTTAGTGAACATAAAATTATGACCCTAAGAATTGATCATGGCTGTGAGTTTGAGAATCATGAGTTTGAATCCTACTTCTCACACAATGGCTATAGTCACAACTTTTCTTCCCCTAGGACACCTCAAAAAAATGGAGTTGTAGAAAGGAGAAATAGGACCCTTCATGAAATTGTAAGGACTATGCTTAATGAGTATGACTTACCTTTTTATTTTTGGGCTGAAGCTATAAATACATCTTGTTATGTTATCAATAGAGTTTTAATTATATCTATTCTAAAAAGGACACCTTATGAACTTTGGAATAAGAGTAAGCCTAAGGTTAATTATTTTGGAGTATTTGGTTGCAATGTCTTTATTCATAATACTAAAGATAATCTTGACAAATTTCCTCCCAAAAGTGATGAAGGAATCTTCCTGGGTTATTCTATTTCAAGGAAAGCATATAGAGTGTTCAATAAGAAAACCAAAGGTGTGGAAGAATCATTTCATATCAAATTAGATGAGACTGATCCACATGAGCCTAAAAACTCTATTGAAAATCTTGAGGTAGATTTGACAAATCTAAACATTAATGATAAAAATAGTGAATCCCCTGTGAAAGTATCCAGTTCTTGAAATTTTCCAGAATCTTCTCCTTCCGATTCTGAACCAATAGACAACAATGACGAATCTAGATCAACCCTTCCAAGAGGTACTAGGACTCTTAAGAATCATCCTCTAGATGCTTTTGTAGGTGATTTGAATAAAGGAAAACAAACTAGAGCTTCTCTAAGAAACAAGGTTGAACATCAAGCCTTTATTTCACAGCTTGAACCCAAAAAGATTAATGATGCTGTCAATGATGAATTTCAGGTAATGGTTATGCAAGAAGAACTAATTCAGTTTGAAGGAAAAAAAGTTTGGGAATTAGTGGAAACACCTAAGGACACTTTGACCATGGGCACTAAAAGGGTGTTTAGGAACAAAGTTGATGAGTCTGGGAATATAGTTAGAAACAAGGCCAGGCTAGTTGCACAAGGATATAGTCAAGAATAAGGAATAGACTATGGGGATACCTTTGTACCTATAGCTGGATTAGAAGTTATTAGGATACTACTTGCCTATGCAGCTCATCTGAATTTCAAACTTTATCAAATGGATGTTAAAAGCGCTTTTCTAAATGGGTATATAGTTGAGGGTGTATTTGTTGAAAAACCTCTTGGTTTTACAAATCCCCATTTTTCCAATCATGTTTTTAAACTATCTAAAGCTTTATATGGCTTAAAACAAGCTCCAAGAGCATGGTATGAGAGGCTCAGCTCTTTTCTTATTTCAAAAGGTTTTACCAAAGGTATAGTTGATCCTACTCTTTTTATTAAAAGAATTTCTAAAGATGTTTTGATAGTACAAATTTATGTTGATGATATTATTTTTGGATCTTCTATAAATTCATTATGTTTTGATTTTTCAAAAATGATGCAAAATGAGTTTGAAATGAGTTTAATGGGAGAAATCTAATTTTTCCTTGGATTTCAGATCTTTCAAAATAAAAAAGTTATTATTTTAAATCAAAGTAAATATATTAAGGATCTTTTAAAATGTTTTCATTGGATGGTAGTAAAGGCAGTGACACACCTATTAGTACCACCTATAAGTTGGATACTGATGAAGATGGAGAACCAGTGGATCAAACCAACTACAGAGGTATGATAGGGAGTCGACTCTATCTTATAGCTAGTAGACCTGACATCATGTTTAGTGTTTTCATGTGTGATCGCATTAAATACAATACAAAAAATCTCATTTAACTACTGTAAAAAGGATTTTTAAATATCTCCAACATACTCCTAACTTAGGATTATTTTATCCAAAATGACAATCATTTGATCTGTTGAGTAATTTTTTATGCTGATTTTTCCAGTTGAAAGTTTGACAGAAAAAGAACCTCTGGGACATGTCACATTTTAGGCAATTCAATAGTATCTTGGTGTAGTAAGAAGCAGAATTCTATTGCATTATCCACTGCCGAAGATGAGTACATAGCTACTGGTAGTTTTTCTACTCAAATTCTGTGGATGGAACACACTTTAATGGACTATGGATATCAATTCAAACATGTCTCTATAAAGTGTGACAATACAAGTGCTATTATCATTTCCAAAAAACCTGTATCACATGCTAGGACAAAGCATATTGATGTGAGACATCACTTTTTGAGGGATCATTATCAAAAGGGTGATATCACTCTTGAATTCATTGGCACTAAACATCAATTGGATGATATATTCACGAAGACTTTGAATTATGAGAGGTTAAATTATATCAAACATGATTTAGGTATGATTAATCTCATCACAGTAGAACCTCACAGTCGAACCTCACAGTCGAACCTCACAGTCCAACCTCAGAGTCGAACCTCACAGTCGAACCTCACAGTCGAACCTCACAGTCCAACCTCACAGTCCAACCTCACAATCCAACCTCATAGTCGAACCGCATAGTCGAGCCTCACAGTCAAACCTTACAGTGAGACATAGCAGTGAGACCTCACAGTTAGACCTCACAGATAGACCATACTGTTAAACCTCACTGTTTCACCTCACCGTTGTACCTCATGGGTACATCTCACTGTTGGATACCTAGCAGTTTGTCTTTATTTTTGCGGGAATTCAAACCATTTTTATTCCTATTTATTATTTCTATTTTATTTTTTTTTAATCCCTAAATGATAAAACCAAAGGAAACGAAGACATCTCAATCCACCTTCCTCTCTCAATCTAAAACATTGCTCTCGAAATTCCTAAACCCTAACCCTTCACCTGAGCTATCGAACCTATCACAATATCTATGGCCAGAACAAAGCGACCCCTGACTGTTAATGAGGATGCGCCAAGGACAATGAGGACTCAAGACGATTCCAGTGGCACCTGTAATACTCTGAAAGGACCTATCAACCCACATCTGACCAAGAGACAAATCTTTGCTGAGAAGGAGTTAAGTGAAGAATGGCTGCGGACGAGGAAATCATTAGTACTAGAAGTACTAAATGCCCAAGGATAGACCAAATGTTTTTCCAATAACAATGGACTGTACTACCTGAATATTTTGAAAGAGTTATATGAATATCTAATGTTTGAAGAGGAAGATGATGTGCATAAGCTAATATCCAGATTCAATGGCAATGAAATCAGATTCTCATCTGCTAAGTGGGCTGCCTGTTTGAGAGTCCCTCGTGAAGGAGTATATGATTACTACTCTAGAGTGGCTCCACCAGACAATATTGTTTTTGAATAAGAAAAAGCTCTGGAAGAACAGACAGGAGATGAAAAATCTAGGAGGATAATTGTAGCTGAGATGAATGGAGAAGAGAGGCTTTTATTCAAATTTATTTATCATGTAATTAGTCCGAGGAGAGGAGATTTCACAGTACTGAAGTACCAGGACATATTCCTAATGTACATACTGAATCATGGACAGAAAATTAACCTATGTAGGTTACAGATGGCACAATTGGAGGATATGACTAAGACAAGATCAATGTCCAATGCCCTATTCCTTTCCAAGCTTAATTCAGTAATGCTAAAGGTAAAGGGTGTGACTGGAAGTCAAGAAGAGATGATAGTAGCCAAGAACAGTGTTTGTATATCCAAGGTTATTTTCAAATTCATGAAAATTAGTTGGAATCCTTGGAAGAAGGCATGGGTGAATGATGAAGGAAAGGTATATGAAAAGTTTTACCCTACTAAACACCCATCTAGGCCAGAAGACAAGAGAGATCATGGTCTGAAGCTTGATGAGCCAGAACCGGATTATTCAGATGAGGAGGAGGCTGAAGGAGCTATGGACTTTGAAGGAGAGAACACCCCCATTGATGATGGGAGTGATCCTGATTTTCCTCACAGTCTTGTAAGTACAGTATCTTTCGGAGCAGCTAGCCCTCCAAAAGAACTGCCAAGAAGAGAGACTGTTCTAAAGGACAGTGACCCTGAGACCACTAAAGAAGAAGAAGAAGCATATCAGAATATTTTTAAGGACACCTCTGAAAAGGATGAGGCAGAGGAATCTTGTGATAAGGATGAAGGAAAGAAGGTTGTTACTGTAGCTGATCATGAGAACAATGAAGAAGAAGAGCTCATTTTGAGCCCTCTGATAGATAATACAGACAATATAGTGTCTGATCAGGAAGTAGGAGTGGAATCTACTGCCATTGATATGGAAGTAATTGATGACTGAAATAAGGATAATACTCTCCCTACTATTGAACTAATAGAGGAAGTAGTTATTGAATTTGTTGGAGTTTCATAGGAGGTTGTGAAGTTACCAAGAGTAGAACAGAGAGAGGATATTCCTTAGGAGAGAGATCTAAGTGAGGGGGAGCATCTTGGTTCAGTTTCTATGTTGTATGACATCGAAGGTTGGTCATAAGATCCAGGATATATGGTACTTGGACTCAGTTATAGAGATTCTGATGAGGAAGACCAGCCTCAAAGGGATTCTGTTATCCTACCTGAAAGTATTCCAGTAGTTTTGGCTGACAATTTGGCAACCAAGGAGGACATTGAGTCATTAAAGGCTGAAATGAAAGAGGCAGTGAGAGAATCAGTGGCATATTTAAAGAATATCCTTGTTGAGGAGCTGAGGAGTGTGAATCAATCCCTCGATCTACCTCTGGGATGTGTTGTGTCAAGTCCAGTGAATGAAATGCTGGATGATGTTAAAGTGTTCCATACTCAAATTGAGAGCTGGACATGAGTTGTGGTTGCTCTGAGACAATCATTTTCTTCATTGACTGTCATGAGCATTTCTCAAAACCAAGTGAATGCTGAGATTCGTTATATCAAAGATGTAGTCAAGCAGTTTGTGGATGTTTTTGAGGCTTTTCATAAATTAGTCAAAGAACATATAAACACTCAAGATGCACTTTTTCAGAAGGTTATTGGTATCTTAACTCAGTATTTCAAAGAGAGTGGCATTCTCGGTAAAACCCCTTCCCTCATCTAGCACCTCTGTGACCATTGACTAGATCAGGACTGTGATCTAGTAAGAGCTTGCTCAGGCCAGTACTAGTGGCACCTCTGATTCTCAGGTACTTTCTACCACTAGGGAAGTCAACAGTTTTGTTCCTGACCACCTGCGGGCAGCTACTTCTTCTCAAGAGGCCATTAAGAATAAGGTAGATTCTTACTTTGAGAAGGTCTATACCGAGCATTAAATGAAAAACCACTTAAAGCTCCTGATAGAGAATATGAAGCTGCCACTAGTAAATCAGGCATTCAAGGAGCAGGTCAGCAAGTTGAGAGAATTGGCCCATGCTTGGGATAAGTTTTTGGAGAATAAAGATGATTTCTTATCTACTATGGAAAGAGGAGGAAACATTATTATGGATTTCAGAAGCCTTCTTCTACCCTTTCTCCATGTGGACTGCACCCTTTTCATCATCCCTCCTACCTTACCTACATCTCAACTCAGTGGTTCTTCCACGATGTATCCTGCTGAAGCTATCAGAAGCCTTACTCCACTAATACCTCAATGAGCTACCCATTATAGACCCACAGGAGCTTCTTTTGCTGCCCCTCTAGTCATTCCTGCAGCCAATCTTAAACTTGCTGATCCACTAGCTCATCCTCCCTCTTCTTCCTCCAAAGTGAAAGATCCCTTACCTACTGATGATATGGATTGAGTCTGTTTATGTCTTTTGATAGGGACTATGTATTCTTTCTGGATCATGTAGTCAACTGTTTATTAATACAAGATTTCTCTGTTTTCTCTATTTTTGTTTCTTTTTTCTAATCACAAATGAGGAGAAATATAGTGCTAATTTGAGAATATTGTGCTAATTCAAGACTAATCATGTGATTGGGGAGAAATGTGATAATATACTACTATAATTCTATGTTGAATCTTATCTGACTTTCTCTATGATACCATGTACTAATATTTTCTGGTTTTACACACTTATTAATCTCTGATACATGGGACATTTTTTTATCTTAGTTTAAAAATTTCATTATATTTGACATCTATCATTAATACACAGTGACATAATCTGTGATTATCAAAAAGGGGGAGATTTTTGGACTCACCTGTTTTGATATTCCAAATACGTGTTTAAATATTGATCATGATATATTAATTCAGTTACTAATCTTTGTAATCTACATCTATAATTATCTAATCCTGAACAATGTATACTTTTAAGTCGCATGAATTCACTACATTAGCTTACAGTTTATATTTATCTAAATATATGTTCATTGTTAAAGGCTATCAGTAAGAGCCTTCTATTCAAAGTCACCATTATAGATCACTTTCACTCTAAGTCACTGATCCTAGAAGATCACCATTGGAGATTTATAGTCAGTGTTGGAAGCTACTGGTACAAGGTTACTGTCACAAGGTCACAGTTATGGCAAAGCTTCTGTTGGAAGTTCACTATCAGACTCTTTCTCAAGTCTTATGTTGAGAACCTCACTGATCATGTCTATAGTTCGACATGTCTACCGTTAGTAGAAGGCTACTGATAGACAACTTCCACCATCGAAATAGCCGATTGTTGTTCAAAGTCCACTGATCAGCAGTTACTGTTACATAGTGTAACAGCTACCGTTACAAGACATCCACAAACCCAAAGTCTATAGTTACAAGCCTACAGTCAAAGAGCCTACCTATAAAGTTCATAGTTGAATATCCTACCGATGAAGTTCACAGTTGAATAGTCTACCGATGAAGTTCACAGTTGAATAGTCAACCGATGAAGTTCACAGTTGAATAGTCCACTGATGAAGTCCATAGTTGGAAAGACCATAGTTGATGTCTACTGTGTGACATGCATCTGCTACCAATCTAATGATATTCTTTTCTTTCTTTACCAATTTTATTAATTCTATTATAACGGTCATGTTTGGACAAATTAATGCACCAGACATTATTTAATGATATTTGCAGGCATATCAGGAAACAGTACAATGTACGAGGAAGACCACACATGGTTGAAACATTTTTCCTGTCGGCCCCTACTGAACCAAATGAGAAAAAGCTGAATTGGAAAAGTTTGTATATATAAGAGAGATACATTCAGATTTTAGAGGCTAATAAATACAGAAACACGAAGAGTGGCATGGATATACTGAATATACACAGAACACTCATAAGAGAGAGAACCATATACAATATGAAGAAGAACCTTCAAGCACTCATTCAGAAGAACATAGAGCTTTACAAAGATCTAATGAATGAACCTTCTACAAGTTGTAGTGTGCTGCAAAGAGTTTTTTAAACCCTGGAAGCTGATCATCTCTATATCTAGAAGTCATAACCTGGAAGTTGTGACACTATGTTTTGGTTTCAACTTGCAGTGAAGGACCAAATATTTATATCATTCATTCAAACGAGTCTAGAGCTGATCTCCCAACACAACAGAGCATTATAAACTCATCCCTACTATCTTTAGCTCTACTGTGTTTAAACACTTTACATTTGTGAGCAGTGTGTATGTGTTACACACACTGACTCCTGTGCTTAAACTGAGGGATACTGAAAATCTCCATACCAAACTCTCTTTACATTTTTTCCCATGCATAACTGTGGAAGAATCCTAGTGAGGCTTGGTAATTTCTTTTTGCCACGTATAACTGTGGTATAGGTTACAAAAACTGGATAGTTTCTGAAAACTATTGTAAAGCCCGATATAGGCTGTGTATCACTTTTTAATATAATTTCTTGGTGACAGGTGATCACCAAGTGGAGAGGACTAGGTATTGTATTAATACTTTACCACTTGTTTAAATTTTTGTGTTCCCCTTTCATTACTCTATTTTATTCCTATCCACTGTGCTTATATTAGCAAAAACATAAATCTATTTTTACATTCACTCTGATAGTTAGTTCTTGTTACTGTGTATATCTGAGTTGTTTAGTAAACTTGTTTTAAAAGTGGAATTAGATCTCATACTTAATCTATTGTGGAGTAATCAACCTTTGATAAACCTATTGAACAATAATTCACTTATATCACTACTGCCTTAATTGACTGGGCGGTTTTAATTTGGGGGATTTTAATCCTAAAAGTTTTTAACCGAAATTTTAAATTCGAACTCAATTCACCCCGCTCTAGAGTATCCACTCCGACTAACACTTATCAATTTAAAATTAAATCATGTTTTAATAACGTCAAGAGGAGGAAATTCATGATTAAAATAGTGAAAATAGTAAAATTTTATTTCATAAGTAATTTTGGTATATTTGATTTGAAGCATGGATTGTTCATCAATTCAAAAATTATTATGATATGATAGCTAGAGAATACTATTTATGTTGGGTGAAAATTAAAAAATTATTTCCATTGTAAAATAAGAACTCTTCCCATTTTTATTAAATATAAAAATTTAAAATTCAGTAGATATATTGTGGTATTGCAGTACTAAATATCAAAACATTCATTATTAATTAAATTTTGATAATAATGAAGATGAAAGTTAATTGTGTTTTTTATGTTATGAAAAGTCTCAACATGAATTTTTATAAGTTTCTTAAAGACGAACTAAATTTTATTTACAATAGTTATGCAATGGTGCTATGAATTTTATACTTCCTTGAAGAATTATATTAATGGATCTTTTGTGAGTCCATTTTTTGAATAATATGATAATAATATTATTTTATTATTAAAGATTATATAAAAATTAAACATTAAAATATAATAATTAAATAGGTTCAATTATAAGTAAATCATTTCCTTGAGTATATCTATAGAGAAATAAAGGAGTTTTTAGATAATGTGTACTATATATGGACCTAAGTTTTTACCCACATGATATCTCTAACATGATTTAATTTTTGTGAACTTTATGTGACTTCAGTAAACATTAAAGAGACACCATTATGGTTAGTTAGATCATGGAAGATGAAAATTATATTAATATAACTTATTTTTATTATGATTTTAGTCTAATTTCACAAATATAAACTATGAATCTCTCAAAGGAAGAAGTGTGAAGATAAAAAAAGAGAAAAATAAAGATATCTTGAGGAATAATAAAAGCGGTAGAACATTTACAACCTACATGAGTTTCAAATAAGAATATGTATAATAATATCTTGATTTAATGGTTGTTTATGATGAGAAAAAAATACATATACCTAAGCTTTTAGAGTTGATAAGAAGAGAAAGGATGACTAAAATAAAGGTATTTTGAATAGACATTGGCATTTGAGATCTTAGAAAATTTTGTTTGAATATCCATATATAGAATACAATAAACTAGATTTTTTATAGTTTTAGAGGTGAATTTCATTTTTTCATAAGAATATTAAGGTAATAAAAGTCACATTGAGTTGATAAAGAAAATATATTTCGGTACTACATTGACATCCCAAGAATGAATTGGTGATCTACTTTAAGTGGATAATAGAAGTTGTGAAGAATAGGATGGATTGTATTTTGAAGATGTATAATGGGAAGTATAACATTAAAACATATGTAATATAGTTATCTCCAATCTATGCAATATTGTTTTCATTGAATATTGAAAATATAATCCATTATCTACTTGTATTGATAAAAAATTTCTAATGGAAAATATATACAGTAGGTTAATAACTAGCATTAATAATGAGTAAGATCATATTAATAATAAACATTGTAAAAAAATTCGACATTTACTAATTTATATACATTGAATATAGGTATAGGCTATATAAAGAAAATATTCAACTTCTTTAATTGGAATCTGAGGTTCAAAATCAAAATGAAATTAGATGATTTAAAGATGATTTGGTTTTTAATAAAATAATATGATAAAACCTAATTTACACCCCCAGGTGTTTCTGAATAATCTTTTGGGACTCTCAATACGTCATAGTTAAATTATTTGTGTTCTATAAGACATAGGAGATATCGTGATATAGTCACATATAGTATATGTACTACAAATTTCTCATTGATTCATGATCATCATATTTGGTTCTGATGATATGTTAAGATTATAAGGAGTAGGAAAACATATAAATAGATAAAAATGATCACTTATAAGTTATAAGTTTTTTTATTTTAACGACTAATTATTTTCTTTTTAATAATAAAAATATGGAAATCTTTCTTAACTAGAAATAAGAATCTTTAAGAAAATTTTAATACTATTTAAAATATTATTAGTTAAATATGTCCCTTATAAACCATCCATTAAATTATATTATATGAATATGAGTAATCACATTATGAAATAAATTTTTCATTTCTATACTCAATTCAAAATTATTATTTAATTACTAATAAATAATCACTCATTTCTAGTGAAGTAGTTTTAGGCATCCAAAATTTGATTTATTAAAATGTTTTTTATTAAATTTTGAGATTGGAAATAATAATTATTTAATGTAACTTTGTTAAATTGTACTTTATAAAATTAAAAACGATTTTTAAACCAACAAATCCACAATAACTTATAGTGATATTTTGGAATGTTTATGAAATGATTGATTTTTTTATTTAATGGTAAAAGAATAATGTTTTTATAAATAAATCATTAATTTCATTAAATAAATTTATTTAAAATCCACATATAATCTATAATTTTGACTTCATGTGACATATTATCATTTTTTACAAAAATATAATTAATTCAATTTGAATAATTGATTTTCATGATATATATATATTTGCTAATTTTTATTCTTAAAATGTATTTTTCTAAATAGTATTTACTATTATGTTTTACACAATTGTATTAAAATAAATTCATAGAAATTTAAAAAAATTATCTAGAAAAAGTATCTTACTTTTCTTAATTAAAAAATCTAAATTATATTAGTGTCAATTTTTTAAATTATTCTAAAACGTTTTATTTTTTCAGTGAATGGATACAAATAATGATTTTTAAGGGAGGATATCATTTCCATAAGTGATTTTAAAAAGTTAATTTTTGTTTTTAAATAGTATTGAAGGGGTAATTTGATATATTATATTATTAATAATCCAATTTATGTAATTGGAATTAATTTTATGTTGGAGCCTATTATAGAATCATTTAATACATAAGAAGAGATTTTTTCTTGGAAGCTACTTTTCATCGTGTTTTGGAAGATTTATTTTAAATTAAATTATGAAAATTATCTGAATTGAAAATTTTAAAATGTATTCAATGCTTGGATCATAATATGTAACATTAAATTGTAAAATCTACATCTTTTTTTTCATTTTGAATATGAACTGTTTAAAAAATTCATCACCACAATTAATGTTCAAATGGGTTTATTGGGAAGGTTAAAACAAAAGATAAGGTTATTTTTTCTAATTAAACATGTATATGTACTATTATATGGTAATATCTTTTATCTAATCCTGTATATAATTGAAATATTTGGACATTTATTAGTTTCTATATTGAGTATGACCTCATTATATTTTACTCTTGTAATATATTCTAGATGTGTCCTCTTTCGATCTCATAAAAGGATACCAATTTTTTATTTTATTTGCACCAAATTGATCCTCAGAGATAAAATATTGTATAAATGTATCTTCGCATATTCCTGAGACATGAATTAGAGGTTATGGCCCTTTTAAAATACCATTCCAAGGGTCCTTGTGAAAGGATCTATATGAGGATTTCCATAGAAGAGGTAATCATCTTACCAAACTTCGTTAAATTTATTGCATATTCAACCACTTATAAATGTGTGAAATTAATAATAAATAATAACATTAACATCCATAATTTACAGTAAAAATTATTATGATAATCTAGACACTAATATCCACCCACAATACCATCAAATGGGATGTGATTGCATTGCACCTGTGTACAGGCCATAGTGATGCAATTCAATTTCCTTTACTATAGATTTTGTATTTATATTATTATAGTTTTAATTTTTATATTTGATGTTTTTGGTATATAAATTATTACATAACTATTTTGGTACATCTACCTTTATAAGTTCCAATCCATTGAAAATGATAATATCACTTATGCTTTCGTGTAGACTACCACTTCTATGAATCATTGATATCTGTTTTTCAATTTCGATTTACATGGATTGTAATAAGAAAATATTTAATAAATATATAGGATATATATGATATATATGATATTAGAATTATTATTTTAAAAGGAATTGTTATATAGCTTTCTTTTTTTCAATATATCTAAAATTTAAAAAACATTTTTCTGTATGTATGACCAACCCTACCAATGAATGGTGCAGTTCATTTTTCGGCCTTGACCATTTATGGATGATTTTAAATAAAAATATAATGAAAATATTTTAAATTTAAATCATGAATAAAATTGAATATATTATTAAACCATTATTAATTTATAATTATGGGAACCATTGAACTAAAAGTTTCACGAAAAATGAAAGAGTTAACACTCATAAATGATGATTTTAATAAGTAATATTTAACAAACTGTTCTTGGAATGTTATTTTGGGATCATATACGACACTATAGTTATATAAATTATTTTTTATATAAATATATTACTTTTTTTCATTATATAATATTTTATATCACATTAAAAAAAATAATATCTTGAGGTAAGGGAATTTCTTTTCACTTTTTTTTCTATGATACACCCACCATATTCACCACTTATGTTCTTCAATATACTATAAATAAATTATATTTATATGTGTTCTTATTATTATAATGAAAATTATATTGATTCACATATACAAATATGTTTCTTCCATTCATGTTTTTTATTTGAATGTTTCCAAAGGCATAAGTGATTTACATTATAATCTCATTTTGTATCAAGATTATTTAAGATCATGTTTACTATAGTGAAATTTTATAACACAACTCTAAATAATAACACTAATTTTATTCTCCAATGCATTATTCTATAGATTACATTTTTCATTTCATTTTCCTCTCTTTAAAAACTCAATATAGTCAAGTAATGTTATGAAAAAATACTTTTTATTATACATTTAAACATAATTTATTATATAAACTTCACTAGATAAAAATTATAATATTGATAGGTCTAGTGTCTTTAGGGCTTAGGATCATTATGTAACAAATTAAAACATGAAATATAACATCCTTATTGAAAACTTCCTTTACATGACCAATATATTTCCACGCACATAGAATTGCATGGGAAAAACAGAGGACATGCATAAGAAAAGGGTAAGGTATAAAGCATTGTAAGGGAATAAACATGAAAAAACATGAGGAATAAAACAAATTTTAGACAATAGAAATATCAGTTGAAAATAAGATAAAAATGAAAATAATGGAATGATAATACTTGATAATCATAACATGGAAATGTGGCGACAACACTTAACAAGGAATTAGCAAGAGCCAAGGCTCATTGCACATAGAACTGAGTAAACCCTCATTGCACATGAAGCACAAGTAAACCCTTGTTGCACTTGAATTATCATTCGTGAAAACACATTGTACATGATGTATCATAATATTATACTTTACCCAATGCATTGGAGAGCTATAAGGGAGCACCCTTCATAAATATTTCATTTCATGCATTAGTGTGCCACATGGATCATATAACAAGGATTAATAATACATCATCATTTATTCCACTATAAAAGAATGTGGAATTCATACATGAAACATTATAATCAATAATTAAATGTGAATGAAGATAAATACCCTTGATAGAGAAATGGTCATGGTATTCACTACACAATGACATTGGCTTGGAAAATCGGTGCAATTTCGGCAGCGTAACGACGTGAGGTAAGAATTCATAAAAATGGTTTATGAGAGAGAAAGGGGTGTCTCATAATATATAAATGAAATGGACAGTAATAGGTTCATATAGATACATGTCTTAACAATTGTAAGGGAATTTATATTCATGATACAAAAGAATAGCTTGAATGTACATGAGGAGAGAGAAATTCCTTTCGGAATTTTGGCATTGTAACGGGTGAACATGGGAGGAATTTAATGAGAGAGAAAGGGGTATACCATAATTAAAACATAAATAGGTCATTATGGGAGAGTTTTGAAACCATACCCCACCATTTATAATTGAAATTAAAAGTGCATAACAACATTAAGAAAATTGGACAAAAATGAGAAAGGAAGATACCTTACTTGGAAGTGTTCTTCCAAAGGCTTGAGAGAGGTTTGAGAAAGGATTCATGGGAGCATGGGGCACCTTGGGAGGATTATAGAGAGATTAGGGCAAAGGTTTGACGAACTCAAAAGGCTTTGAGGGAGGAGGAAGTATTATCTTGGGTGGGTTTATATAGGAACGGTGAGGGAATTCTTAACTATTTAGGTTTGGGATACCTCACATTAAACTAATCCAAACCACAATACATCCCATGGTTTTTGCATATGGCTTTTTCCAAATGACAGTGGAAAAAATTATTTTATAAGGCCAATGTCCTAACTTCTTAAAATAATGTGGTTTCTTATGTGTTGGTGTGTCACACTCTTATGGAAAACAATTTAAAAAGACAAAATGTTTAATAAGTCTTAAAGGGTCTACTAAAGCATTGTAAAATAAATAAAACAGACCCAAAATAAAATTATTTTAATGGTAAAATATATTTTTTCTGATCATAAAGGTTATTGTGTTTTATTACATCACTATAGGATCACTAGGATGTCATAAAACACATAATATATTTAACCGATATTTAATTTTTACCCAAAAATTTGACTGTCTCAGAAAATTATGAAAAATTCACTGTTGGATAATTTTGACATCCTGATTCCAGATATAATATTAATTTTATCTAAATAATTTTCTAAATATGTTCATTTTCACTTTTAAAATAAAACCCCACATTTATAAAAAATTCATGGGTTTGGAAAAAAATTGTTTTCAAACCTTAATAAAATTACAATTGCATTCATAAAATTATATGATATTTTATATTTAATAAAAATTAATTTAATAAAAATATTATTATTTTATTAAAATATTATTTAATTAAAAAAACCATTAATTCATCAAAATATATGTCTTAGTTGAACATTATCTAAAACTACTATTTGTGCATTAAAAACTATTTGCAAGGTAACAATAATAAAATGAAAGTATATTCATTATTATATAAAAAAATAATGTACATAACCATAGTACTAATGTCTTGTTACATATCCCATTATGACACCTACATGAGACCGAAAATTAAGGTGTGTGATGGTCACAGACTCTTGGGTGGCTAGGATAACATAGCTCGGTTGGTAATCTCTATTAACATCCACTTCTCTCGTAGGTGGTCCTGCTCAAGCTTAACATATTCAATCTCGAATTGGGCTTGGTCAAGAGAGAATCCCAAAGACACAACCTCCTTTCTGAGCTCTGACAAATGGGCTTCGTATGGGGCACATCTACAGGATGAGGCCATCACTTCCTTTTTCTGAGTAAATTGGATTTGTTAAAGCCCTAAATTTATAGTAATCATGTGATCATTGTTCAACAAATAAATTAGCAAAAATCACAATTCATAACTGTATTTTAAAATAAAAAAACATAAAACCAAAGATGTTGACATTTTATATAATCATTTTACCTAAAGAGTCATTTAATTAGATCCCGATGGATTTCCAATAATGAAAGTTTGGGTCATTACAATCTTCCCACCTTAAGAAATTTGTCCCTCAAATTTTCCTTTTCCCTAAATAAAACAGATGTGGGTAACTCTACTTCATCATTTCCTTTGATTCCCTAATCGCTTCTTCAAACTTGTGGTTTCTCCACGACACCTTGATGAGGGAAATTGTCTCATTTCATAGAACATTTTCTCTAAGATCTAAGATCTTCACTGGTTTCTCCTCATAAGAAATATCCTCCTCTAACTGGTCCACCTATGAAGAGAGTACATGTTAAGGGTCTGGTATGTACTTCCTTAAGAGTGATACGTTAAAGACATCATATAATTTGGCCATGGTAGGTGGAAGTTCTAGTCGATAGGCCACAGGTCCGACATAATCAAGAATCTCGAAGGGGCCAATGTACCTTGGACTTCACATTCCTTTATTTCCAAACATCATGACCTTATTCCATGGAGATATGCATATATATACCACGTATCAAACATTAAACTCATGGTCTCGTCGACGATTATCTCCATAACTCTTTTGTCGACTCTAGGCTACCTTGATATGCTGGTGAATGGTTTTCACCTTCTCCACCTTTTATTCGACCATTTCTGGTCAAAGAAGCTTACGTGCACCAACCTCATCCCATCATGCTGGTGTTCTACACCTTTTCCTATAAAGGGCTCCATATAGTGCCATTTTGATGATCGAGTGAAAACTATTTTTATAAGAGAACTCAACAACATGAATATTTTGATCTCATCCTCCTTTAAGGTCCATTTAGAATTCTCTCAAAATGTCCTCAAGTGTTTGGATAGTCCACTCAGATTGGCCATTGGTTTGAGGAAGATAGGTCGTACTAAATTTCAGTTCAATATTCAAATCATGTTAAAGACTCTTCCAAAACATAGAGGTTAATCTTGGATATCGATTAGAAAAAATAGATAGTGGTACTCCCTGAAGCCTTATAACTTCCCTAATATATATCATTTCTTGTTGACCCAATGAGAAATCATCCCAAATAGTAATGAAGTGGTCCGCCTTTGTAAGACGATCCACAACAGTCCAGATTGAATTGTTGGCTTTGGATGTCTTAGAATGTATGGTGATAAAATCCATAGTGATGTTCTCCCATTTCTATTCTGGTATGGGAAATGTTTGCATCACCCCCTTAGACTTCTGCCTCTCTGCCTTCACTTGCTGACACACCTGGCATATTGATGTATATTCCATAATGTCCTTCCTCATATTATCCCACCTATAATGCTCTTGGAGATCTCGATACATCTTTGTGTTTCCTGGGTGAATATAGAAATTTGAACTATGTAAAACATCCAAAAGTTCCTTCTTTAGCTCCATACTTGATAGAACTCATGGTCTTTTTAAAAATCTCACAACTTCTTCATCCTTAACATTAAACTCTGAGGATTTTCATTTTCTAATAGCTTCTACTTTTTCCTGAATTCCCACCTGAACTTTTTGAGCATCCTTTAACCTTTCCAAAAGTGATGGTTGAGAAATCATTTATGAAAGGATTGATGATTATTCCTTCTTTATGATTCCCATGTCCATCTTCATCAAGACTAAGAAAATTGGATCCTTCTCGATTCACATCAATGATAGAATCATTGGGTCCTTTCTATATAGGGAATCTGCCACCTAGTTTTCTTTCCTAGGGAGGTAATGGATTGAGTAGTCGTATTCTTTGATCAGCTCTAAAAATTTTTGTTGGCGCATGTTCAACTATTTCTATGTGAATATATTCTTGAGGATTTTTTGGTCTGTATATATTTCACACTTCCCCACCAAGAGATAATGCCACCAAATTTCCAAAGATAAGATCACTGCAGCCAACTCCATGTCATGTGTTGGGTAGTTCTATTCATGAACTTTCAATTTCCTTGAAGCCTAGGAAATTCCTTTGTCATTTTTCATCAACACACATCCCAGGACCTTCTTCGAAGCATCACTGAATACAACTAAAAGATATCCACTTGTGGGTAAAGTGAGCATAGGCGCAGTGGTAAGACTCCCTTTTAACTCCTTATAGATTTATTCACTTTAATCACTCTAAGAAAACTTTACTCCCTTCCATGTTTTCTTGGTATGAGGGTTGGACAATCGTGATAAATTTCTCCGAAATCATCGATAATATCTAGTTAACCCCAAGAAGCAATGGATATCCCTTTCTGATGTTGGACTTATCCATCCCTCAATTGCATCTATTTTGGAGGGATCCATAGATATCTCATTGCTTGTGATGATATGGCCCAATAATGAGACCTCCTTCAACCAAAACTCACACTTTTTGTACATTTCATAGAGCTTATCCTTCTGCAAGGTCTCTAGAATAGTTCTTAGATGCTACTCATGATCCTCCTTGGTTTTAGATTTTATCAGAATATCATCCATAAAGACTACCACATATTTTTCTAGGTAATCTCTTATGACTCTATTCATCAAGTACATTAAGATTGAAAGGGCATTAGTGAGTCTGAAATGCATTAATATGAATTCATAGTGGTCATAACTTGTACGAAAAGCAGTCATGGGGATATCTTCCTTCCCCACCCTTGATAAAATCCTGACCAAAAATCCACCTTGGAGAAGTATTGTGCTCCACCCAGCTGATCGAACAAGTCAACAATTATTGGGAGAGGGTAATTGTTCTTTATCTTTATTTTGTTAGGCTCACGATAATTGATGAAAAAGTGCACTGACCCATCCTTATTCTTGATGATGAGGACTGGTGCAACCATGGTGAAGCACTTAAGCGTATAAACCCTTTATCTATATTCTCTTGTAGTTGTTACTTCAGCTCCACAAGCTCCACAACATCCATTCTATATAGATTCTTGGATATTGGAAACACCCCAAGTATTAGATAAATTGAGAATTCATCATCTCTTCTAGGAAGAAGACCAATAAATTCCTCAGGAAACACTTCAGAAAATTCCCTCACAGTAGTCATTTCTTCTAGGATGGTTGACTCCTTAGTCTTAATAATCTGAGCTAGATATATGTGCTCATAGGGCAGTAATATCCATTCTTGAGATTATGGAGCTAAAGAAGATTCATCTTCATCCTTGCACTTGTAAAGAGTCGGGTCTCGATTCCCCACATGGAGAGTGATTTCCATCTCACGGAAATTTATGTTGTCCCTATATAAGGAAATCCAATCTGTGCCAATAATTGCATCAAATTCTACCAGAGGGAGTATGACAAGGTTCTCTAGGAAGTTCAATCCACAAATTATGAAAGGGGAGGAGTTATATTTATGGGATGCAATGATTTCCCCATTTGACGTACTCACCGACATCTTAACTTCCATGACTTTTGGTGGTGCTAGGATTGTTCTAATATAGTTTTGAGAGATAGAAGAATGTGTAGAACCTTAATCAAAAAGTATGTTCACTATTATTGATTTAATAACTATATTACCTGTCACTACTTCATTGTCAGGGTTCACATCAGTAGTAGTGATGGAAAGAGATCGCCCTCGCTACATTGGATGTTATTGGTTGCCTACAAAAACCATTGGATTAGGGAATAGGTTTTCATATTACCCTGGTTCTTTGTAGTTGTAGAAATGAACCACAAATTGAGGTTCGAACAGAGCATTCCTCTCCTCTGTCTTAGTCATGGTTCTTTCTTTATGAAAGTTAGTAGTCATGTGCCCTTCTCTTCCACAACAAAACTATTCCCTCAGCCTCTTTATGCAATTTCTAGGGTGCTTCTTTCTGCAGCTTTGGAAAGTGGGTTGCTAGATCTTTCTCGCACCATTGGATTTATCCATCAAACCAGCAGTATTGAAGTCCACATTATGCTTCTTATATCCATGATTCCCATGAGATTATATGATCTCTATTTAGGCCTTGAGGGAACATCATACAACTTCTTCATAGCCGTTGAAGTCACGGATCACTAGCACTTTCCACAGGCTAGGTTTTAGCCCACCAAATAAAAAGTCAACCCTGAATTCGGGGGTAACGACAAACTAGGAGGCATATCATGCATGACTTTTGATGTTTTCTGGGTACGTTCCGAAATTTTCGTCATCTATTTTCTTGAGGTCAAGGTAGTCCCTTTCCATCTTAATCCAGAAGGGGATGTGGGAAATATTTATCGAAAAACATCTTCCAAAAATCCTTCCATTACAACGCCTCGAACTCCTCCTTAGGCTTCGTATTTTTTATCAACATCCAACATTTATTAGCTTCACCCTCCATACGATAAGAATCCAGGAGAACCTTCTCTTGTTCAGAACATTGAAGGATAGAGAATATCTTTTCAATGGAGCTGATCCATTGTTCAACGATTGGGGAATCAGATGATACATTAAAAGTAAGAGGCCTTTGTCTCATGAAGCTCTTGATAGCAACTTGTTATTTATTAGGGGGGGTTGAAAATTCCTCTTGACCCATGTTTCTATTCAAATATTGTGTTATATGAGAGAGAATCGTGACAAAGTTTGCGATTCCCACTCCCATTGGATTTGAAATCTCATTAGTACAGTCATCACATTGATTTTACATCAGTTGTTAGCCCGAGTCCTACAATTACCGGCCATTGGCTAGAATAAAATGATTGTTAGGGGTAACACATAAAGGGTAATCGAAGTAAAAAACTGAGGACTTATAAATAACTTTTATTTCATTAACATATGAATCTATTGGCTTCAGTCTATGTTATCCATGATCTACTTTCTAACATATATTCTTAGGAAATATTTTTTAATCCCTTAATAATGGTTCTTACTAAGATTGTGAATTTACCAAATCATATCCCTCGAGATTTTCATAACCAATATAATATCAAGGCCCATTTTTGTGCACAAGTCTCCATTCGAGTCTAGCTCAAAGTAGTGTTTTCGGGTTTTACCCCTATGATACATCTATTCTAGAGCCGCCTCTACCTGCTCATATCCAGACAGGGATGTATTTTCTTGATAAACCACTAACTCAATAATCACAAAACATAGGGATGTTTTTATTATACATAGTCGTGTCTGAAAGGATTTACTAGGGTTTTCTATTCCTAATCTTAAAAATAACTAAACCTCCCTCTGATACCAACTATGAAAACCCTTCTTTTTATTACACAATTAAACATAATTTATTACATAAACTTCACTTCATTCAACATAGATTATCGAGAGGTATAGTGTCTTTGGGGCTCAGGATCATTACGTAACAACTTAAAAAATGAAATAAAACATCTTTATTGAAAACTTCTTTTACAGTACCACTACATTTCACCATACATAGAATTGCATGGGATAACCTTAAGACATGCTTAATAAAAAGGTGAGCTATAAAGCCCAGTAAATGTAATAAACATGGAATAACATGGGGAATAAAATAAATGTTAGAAAATAGGCATATCAATAGAGCATAATAGAAATATGAACATAAAGTAAGGATACAACTTGATAATCATAACATGGAAATGTGGCAATAACACTTAACATGGAATTAGCATGAGCCAAGGCTCATTGCACATGGAGCATGAGTAAACCCTCATTACACTTGAAGCACGAGTAAACCCTCATTTCACTTGAATTAGCGTGACTAAACACCCAATGCACATTACGTATCATAATACTATACATTACCCAATGAATTGGGTCGCTATAAGGGCGCACCCTTCTTAATCATTTCATTTCTTGCAAAAGTGTTCTACATGGATAATATAACATGGATTCCTAAAACGTCATATTTTATTCCATGATAAAGAAATGTGGAATTCATACATGAAACATTATAACAAATAAGTAAATGTTCATAAAGGTGAATACCCTTGATAGATTAAAGGGCATGGTATTCACTACACAATGTCATTGGCTTGGAAAATCGGTACAATTTTGGCAGTGTAACGGCATGACGTAAGAATTTATAAAAATGGTTGATGAGTGGGAAAGGGGTGTATCATCATATATACATGAAATTAACATTAAATGGGTCATATAAATACATTTTCCAACAATTTTAATGGAATTTAGATTCACGATACCAAAGAATTGCTTGAATGTAAATTAGGTGGGAGAAATTCCTTTCGGAATTTAGGCATAATAATAGGTGTACATGGGTGGCAGTTAATGAGAGAGAAAGCGGTCTCACATCATTCAAACATAAAGAGGGTAGTACGGGGGAGTTGTGAAATCCTACCACAACATTTATAATTTCACTTAAAATTGCATAACAACATTAAAAATATTGGAAAAAATGATAATGAAAGAAAAACCCTTACATGGATGTGTGCTTCCAAAGGATGGAGAGAGGCTTCATGGAGGCCTCTTGAGAGAATGGGGAACCTTGGGAGGATTATAGATAGAGGAATAAATGGTTTGGACGAACTCCAAAGGATTTGAGTGAGGATGAAGTTGGAGATTGGGTTGGTTTATATAGGAAAGGTGAGGTAATTCTTTATTATTTAGGTTTGGGACACCTCACATTAAACTACTCCAAAAGAAAAAGCATCCCATGGTTGTTTCCCATGGTTTTTAAAAAGGGGAGTGAAAAAATATATATTTTATAAGGCCAGAGTCTGAACATATTAAAGTAATGGTGTTTCTTATGTGGTGGTGAGTCACACTCCTAAGGAAATCAATTTAAAAAGACAAAATGATTAATGAGTCTTGAAGGGTCCACTAAAGCTTTTTAAAATAAATCAAACAAACCCAAAATCACAATAATTTTAATATTGAAACATATATTGTCCTAATATAATGTTTATATTATTTTATTACATAACTAGTGGGTCGTTATGATGTCATAAAACACATTTTTTATTTAAACGGTATTCAATATTTCCCCAAAAAAATTGACTGTCACAAAAAATTATGAAAATTGACCATTGGGTAATTTAGACACCCTGATTCCAGAAATAATATTCATTTTATCTAAATAATTTTCTGAATATATTAATTTTCAATTTTAAAATAAAAACCGACATTTATCGTAAATTCATGGGTTTTGAAAAAAATGGCTTTCAAACCTTAATAAAATTACAATTGCATTCATAAATTTATACCGTCATTTATATTTAATAAAAATTAATTTAATAAAAATAATAATATTTTATTAAAATATTATTTAGTTCAAAAAATAAATTAATTCATTAAAATTGATTTCTTAGTTGAACATTAATTGAAAATACTATTTTTTCTTTAAAATCTATTTACAAGGTAACAATAATAAAAGGAAATTATATTCATTATTATATACCAAAATTAATGTACATAACCATAGTGTTAAGGTCTTGTTACATAACCCCTTATAACACCCACATAAGACCGAAGAGTAAGGTGTGTGATGGTGACATACTTTTGGGGTGGCTCAAATAACATTGCTCGGGTGGTAATCTCTATCAACTTCCACTTCTCTCGTAGGTGGTCATGCTCAAGATTAACATATTCATGCTCGGATTGGGCTTGGTCAAGAGAGAATCCCAAAGACACAAACTCCTTTCCGTGCTCTGACAAATGGGCTTCGTATGGGTCACGTCTACTGGATGAGGCCATCACTTCCTTTGTCTGAGTAAATTGGATTTGTTAAAGCCCTATATTTATTCTAATCATATGATCACTATTCAATGGCTATATTAGAAATGGTCACAATTCATAATAGTATTTTAAAATCCAAAAACATAAAACCAAAGAAGTTGTCAATTTATATAACCATTTTACATAAAGGGACATTTTATTTGATCAAGAGGGGTTTCCATTAATGAATGTTTGGGTGGTTACAAATTTTTTTAAGTAAAAATGACTTTATTTCTCTCTTTAGCCAAAAATATTTATTCTTCTATATCTGTGTTTCCTAAAAATATTTGATGATTTTTCAGTTAAACAATTTTGATTTTAAATTTTAATTTTACCTAGGATTTTATATTTCAAAATGGTTTAAATGGGATCTTCTTGTCGTTTTCTAAATTACTTACTTTTGACTTTTTATCAAAAATGTGAATGGAATCTATGTTTTAATCTACACAACAGAAATAAAATTTCCTACCATTATCACAAATGATGGATTTTATTATTCCTTCACTATTTTATTGGTTTTTTTAGAGAAAATATTTTCCATGACAATTTTTTAAAAAAATTAGATTTTAAATATGTGAGTCCAAAGTTAAAGGGGTATTTTCCTCATGAAATGATCCAATAATCTTTGGAAGTCATTTTCAATCGATGAAAACATATATTTATGTTACATATTCCATTATAGTGTTATAAACCAAGGATTCCACCCTTATTTTCTCCAATTATAGTTTATTATGATGATGATGATATTTTTATGAAACTCAATTATTTACCATGGGTTATGAAATGGTGAAATAACAAAATGTTTCTGACTCTAGTTTCATTTCAAAAAGTTATCATATATAATGAAGGAACTATGAACTTATGTCACACATATTAATATATTATGATTATGTAATCGGTTTTCAAAGAAATATATATCCCTCAAACACATTGTGTAATGATATATATCGCATTAGATAATATAGACTGGAATGGGAAGTGAACCCATTTTAGTTATGGAACCTCTCCACTATGACATTTTGGGGGAGTACACCCTAAAAAATATATGATGGAATGGGTTGTGAATTTAATCCGCAATGATAATACTAGAAGTCATCCTTGATTATGGATATTCTTTTTCTTTGACTTTGTGTGTTATAAAAACATATCTATTATTCCAATGCTATTCTCTCAAGATTCACATTATTAGATTCATTTTAGAGTCTTTTATTTCGAACAGTGAATTATTTTTTTGATTATTATAACACCCTAATCATTTCTTAAAAAAGTTAACTTATGTGAGGTCGCATATGTGACATGCAATACTGAGTCTAAATGAACAATGATATGATATAATTATATAAATATCAGTAATATAACATTGTTATTAAATTGGTGGGTATAAATATTATTAAATAATTTTTGAAATATATATATATATATTCCCAACAAAATATAAATTTATTTAGAAATTCATAATAAATAATCAATAAACATTAATAATGAAATTTTTTTTTTAAAAAAATATGTTTCATTCAAAAATGTATTTTTTATTTCTTATGTGAGATAAAATATAGTTAATTCTAAGATATTTTGGTAATTTTATTTTATAAAATAAAAATCCATTTTAAAATCAGAATATTGATAATAAATTAGGGTGACATTTTGGTATTTCTAAAAAAATTGTTTTTCCAGTGAATACTGAAAATACAGATTGTTGGTATGACTTTCATTTATATTAATAGATTTAATAATTTAAAGGACCCTTAAATAGTGAATTTTTATTTTAAATTCAAATATTTATTTTTTATTTTTTCTAAATAAATTTAAATAATATTTGTTCTAGTTTTTAGATTATGTTCATTTTTAGGCATTAAATATCATTTCTCAAATAATTGTTTTAAAGTGAATAATTTTTATTGATATTAAATAAAATAACCCCTTATTATGATTTATTAAAATTAAATTTATAGATTATATATCTAGAAATAATAATTTAAATTGATTTAATTATGATTACTTCGAATACAGTTAACATGATATCATCTTTATTTTATAAAATTCATTTCTAGAAAACACTTGTTTTTGACACGTCTATGGGTTTAATGTTAAATTAAATTGTTATACTTGTGTGAGTATCATTTTTATAAATGGAATTAAAAATTATAATAATAATTTATATTTATTAAATAGTTCAGATTTATTTTTGAACATAACTAACAAAGAAAATAGTAAAAAAAAATTGTCATGGTTAAGGTAAAAACAGGTTTAGCAGGGGTTAAACTCCAATTATAAGGATTTAAAAAAGATCCAAAACATGTCTAATTCGTATTATATATCCATATTTATAAATTAAATTTTATTAGGGTCAAAAATGTCTAATTTTATTGCTTTTTTTGTAATAATGCGAAAATAAATTATTTAGAATCTCTGAAAATTACAATGTGTGACACTCAACTCAATTATAAAAGGCCACACCCAATCATTTCCATTCCACACATCCAAAACAAAATGGTTTTGAAAATTATTGAAAAAAATAATTTCCTTAATTACAACACCTCATACAATAATAATTATTTTGATAATAAATCCAACCAAAGAAGGATTCTGCTGAAAACCTGACGAATTTTAATGAATAAGAGATAATGTCCTTAAAGTGAGCGTTCTATTTAATTTCTTCTTCCACCTCAAACAAATATTATTAAAACATTATTATATAATAACATCAAAATATTATATATACTGATAATTTTTTATGTTATTTGAATTCAATATAATAATATCATCATCATTTAAATTGAAAACTAAATAGTGGAACCTGTGTATGATTGACTACCACCTAACGAACCAATATAAATCATTTTCCAAAAATACTACTTATGACTAGATATAAATAATTATTAAATTTTGTTATATTATATATATGAAATATTTTTTATTTTAAAATACTAATATCAACATATACTTAATTCCATTTTCACATGGAATATGATGAAGTCCTTCATGTTTACGAAATATAATGACCATAAAAAGTGATGTGATTCGATATGCACCTAAAATTTACATGGAAGGTAGTAATTATTGATTTTATATTGATATATGGAATTAATTAAATATGATTTTTTATGGATATGAAATATATCAAATAATTTCTTACCTTACTAAATGATAAATATATTCATTAGTATGGTGGACTACCGCCTCGCAAAGCGATGTGAATCATTTTTATTACTGAATCACATGGATGGTATGTCTGAGAGTATTTAAAAAACTATTATTATATTTATGAAATAATTATCAGACATGAAATATGAAATAGAACTTATCATATTTCCATCCTGATCTTATAAAAAATTGAAATGTTACTCGTGCATATGTATGGCATATTGTCTTGATGAATGTAATGTGGTTCATTTTACATAAAAATATTTTATAGTTAGTTTTAAAAGTATAATTAATGTATAAAAATGATAACTATTTCATGTTTAATTTTTTTATGATTAATTAATAATCCCTTCACCCAATTTAACCTTACGAATGTGATTTAGGATATATGGTTCGTTTGTCATTAAATCGTCTGTCTTAAAATTAATTAGTTATGTAATTGAATATGTTAGGTTAAAAATTAAAATAAATTGAATAGTGAAAATGGGATGTGTTCTTAATAATGTAAATATTTAAATTCTATTTAATATCCTGGGAGATAAATAATTCGCGTGACAAATCGGGTTATCATCATTTTCTCTCTTACTAACTATTTGTCTCTTTAAAGTTAAGGAGTTATTCTAAACTATATATATATATATCAAATGTACACTTTTCTTATTCTCCTTTGATTGATGGGGTAATAATTTCATTATTATAGTATATCAAATTCCTTATTTAGGGAACCACATTTGATTATGTTTTGAGACAAGATTATGAAACACATTACTTTCCATGGTTAATTATTAAGTTTGTTTCATATGATTGATATTTTATGTGGAATTCTAATTCATGTACATGAAATGAAAATTACATGTGGGCCTATAAGTATATATCCACCCAATCCATTAGAGAATATTTCAGTGTTGTGAGGCCTTATGCATAGGAATATGGGGTGATCTTAATACATTATGTGACTCAATCCACCATTTGATGTTGTGTTGAAAGTTATCCTTGGATTATTTTTAGGTCAGGTTTTATGTTTTTTCCAATTTCTCAAATTTATATTATCTTATGATGTTATGATACTTACGTTTTTCTTCTATTTTATTTCATGTATTCCATTTCTTTTTTATATATCATGTTATACCTTTGACTCGAATGTTATTTCCTTATCATGTATATTCCCTTGTTGGAATTAGCTCAATTGTTTCCTTCATGTATTCCCTATTTTATCCCATGTAGTTTTTAGGGATCAAATGGATTTAAGAGATCATCATAAAAATTAAATAATGATTAAATGTTTTATTTTCTATTGGATTATTACTAACCTTTTCCTTTAAAGACACTAGTCATTTATGATCCTTGTGTTGTTATTATTGAATATTTATATCTAAGATTCACGTTATAAAAACTATAAAGGATTTTTTCACAATACTTTGTATCAGATGAACGGTTTAGTTAACCTTTGGAAACTAGTAACCTTAGTGACATGTTTAAGGAGAAATATAAATATAAGACTATGAATATCAAAATAACATGGAATCATGGAAAAGAATAGAGTGATTGGTTTTTAATAAATTGCATCTATGTCAACACAATACATGTGGATGTGGTTCTAGAACATATATACATCGGTGTTATAACAATGAAAAATGAATGTTTTCTATGACTAGATAATTACGTGGTACATGACAACGAGCCTTTATATGAACCTAATTGGGAATCTCTCTAGGGATAAGTTTTTTAAATTCAATAACTATTTACGAACCATTACGAAGGGAACAAAAATGAAAATTATGTTTTTTTAATAAGAAATAGATCATACATAACAGTAGTTGAACCTCTAAAATATATACTTTAAAGAATATATGTTATTTATGAGTTATCCCTTTAATTTTCATAGTAACACACTTATATATTTAATGGTTTACAAATAATAATGTATAATTATCATTTTATTTCAGTAAAATAGATGGAATTAAGAGAAACAAAGTAAAAAATCATTGTGAGTGGCAATGTGATGACTAACCAAATGATATTACCAACCAGATAGAAGATAAATTTTGGAACTTCATGAAAATACATTCTTAGATAACACAATTTTTTAAATGTAACTTAAATCAAGAGGAACGCTGAAATATCCTTGAGAAATGTAAGGTATAAACTGAAGCCTTTTTTAAAGGACTCCATCTCTCTGTAAATATTAGGATCCATAAATATCATAACAATGGATCAACTCCATTGAAAATAACTTATTTCTCCTACATTTTTCTATGTATTTGAATGTTTTGTTGTCTATTTATCATATATAGGGAGAAGCTAGTCAATGGTGAAAGTTCATCATAAATAAAAAAAACCTGAGGTCGATATTAATGATATGGAGTGGATGGGATTTTTAGAAAATATTTTTTGATAAATATTTTTCTTTTTAACTCTTATATAAATTGAGGGGAGTTTACATATACCCAAGGTAAAGGATGATGTATCCATTGTGTCACACTATGAATGTTTCATAATAAATTATTGATATGCATTTTGATTTTCCATTTCACCCAAAACTAAAGGTGACAACATATATTGTGGGGTAATCCCCAATATATGAAAATCTATAGTGATTTTAGACATTGATATATATGTTGAATTTGTTATGTTTGATTATAAATTCAATATTGAGAACATAAAATATCTAGGATTTAAATAGGATAACATGAAAACAAATGGACATTAAAACCAGTGGAATGTTGGAGAACTCTAGTAGTGGTATGAAGATCCAATGACCCACCTATTAAAAGTTTGGGAAGGGGAATCTTGGGAATTTTCTAAACTTGAACATGTAGTCCTTAATTTGTGGGAAAGAACGTAATTTTGTTATTTATTACCCATTAGAGAACCCCACTAATGTTATGTGAGAAAGGAATGATCCAACCAAACCTATCCCTATTGTCCAATGTGAGAAATACAATAAAGAAGCACATAATTACAACTAGTTCACTAATCCAAGAGATGTTAAAGACTAAAAAAATAAATAACCACAAAGGACTTGAGATAATGTGTCAGATTATTCCATAAAAATAGTGGAGGTGGGCTCGAAAAATGAAGTGGTGAAAAGTATTCTAGATATTCATTCAATAATAGTGAACATTTTTTTATTTTGGTTCTATAAATTATTCATATCTATAATGTTTAGTATAAATATTAAATAACTATGTTAAAATAATGAAGTAGATTTACCTTGAAAGATGATAAATGGGTCAATTTTAGAATCCAAAGTATATGACAGACCCCCTTTTAATATTTTTAGTTTTTAATTCCCACCTGAATTTTTGATACCTTTTTAATGGTATTTGTTTAAATTCTAGGCATGGATTGGATTTAATTATATTGAGCCATCATAATATTCCAACAGAATGAAATTATCCTAAACATCAAAAAAATACCTTAGATTTTATTAAATTTTATGGAGTATGATGAATCTCTATTGGTATATTCATTTGATGTATGAATAATTTTTCTCTTTGAACAATCTTATCTTACTCATATGATTGATACTAAAACAAGAATCATACTAAAAGACATGAATAATGTGGTGAATTATACTGATGTAGTTTCTAATTAGTTTTCTATTATTCCTCTTAGTGGAGAATTTGAATTTGGAATTAAGATTATACATATATATTTCCCAATATTTAAGACCCTGTATATAATGGTCATCGTTGGACCTGAAGAGATGAATAATCACCTAAATGAGAGTCTAGATAAAGGTTTTATACACCGATTATCCTCACTATGTGGTGTACTAGTCATCTTTGTCTAAAATAATGATTGGTAAATGTTCCACTAAATTGATTACTGAGAGGTCAATGAAATAAAAACTAAAAAAATGTATCCCCTTCCATGGATAGAAATATTTTTTGACCAACTACATGTGGTACATTATATCTCTAATGAGGATCCCCATATATGATATCACCAATTATGGATGAAGAATGAATATTTTCTCAAAACATCTTTTTGAATATGGTATGGACACTATGAGTACATTGGGATGGATTTTGATTCACTAATGATCCATAAATAATTAAGGACTTATTTAATATCATCTTTATGTAGTATCTCAACAAATTTGTGGTAGACTTTATATATAATATTCTGATATACTCTATGATCATGGAGGAGGTTAATGTGTATTAAAATTTTATAATAAAATCATTAATAAACGGTATTCTATAGGAATATTATTGTGAATATGAGTTTGAAATGAAGTAATTAACATTCATGGGTCACATTATAACAAGTAAAGGGATATCTATAGACCCTTCTTAAATAATGGGAATCCAGGACTGATCAAGACCCGTATTTGTAACTTATATATGTTGTTTCCTTAGATTTGAGGGGGTATTGGTAGTGATTTTTGAAAAAGTTATCACAATTCAAAAATCTATTTACCAAGATTTCTAGAAACGTAGTTATGTTTTTCTAGACTAGTGACAGTAAAGAGATAATTAATGAGTATAAAAAGAGCCTTCTCACTTCACTAGAACTTATAATTCCCTCATGTTGGGAAATTTTATATGGTATACGACAATGATTAAAACAGGTTTTGGGTTGTGTAAAAATTTGAAATGATAATTTGATATTCTATGCCTCCTGAAAGTTGAAATTTTATTAGAATAACTATCTAACACATGACCTACAGTTGGTTGTAGTGATAGTTTTGCTGAATTAATGACACTATTATCTCTATGGAGAGATTTTTGAAATATATATGGATCACAAAAGCCTAAAATTTATATTCATATATAAGGAAAATAAAATTCACTAGAGAATATGGTTAGTGAAAATAAATTACTATAAATGAACAATACAAAACTATCCTGGTAAACCAAGAGAACTGCTTGATGATCTAAGATGAATGGATCCTACAATTTTATCAATGATAAGTATTGAGAAATATTCAATATTTTAAGACCTGAAAAGGATTTATGTGGGTATAATTAAATCATATTAATCCTAAATTTATCAAATAACTACTGAACCATCCATTACAGATGGAATCATGGGGCCAAAAACATGATGGTGTACAATAGAAAAAGGTGGTGAATATTTCAGAGTGAAACTTTGATGAAAATGGATTTATAATGTTTGGATCCTACATATATGTCCCATAAAAACCAGATTGTGAGAGAGAGATTCTATATAATTCTCATATTTTATCATTTTTTATTAATCCAAAAATTCCTACAAAGTATATAGATCAGAATAAAAAATGTGGTGGGATAACATGAAGAGGAATAATGCTGAATTTGTATCATGATTCATGGTATTCCATTAATACAAGGCTGTATGATAGATTTCTAAGGGTTTCATACCAATATTGAAAATTTCAATATTGATATGGGAAAAATAACAATGGATCTCATCATAGGACTCCCTATGCCCTCTAAAGGAAATAACGCCATCTAGGTGGTAGTTTATCATCTTAGAAATCTCACACATTTCATTGGTATCAAGAAATGTTTATCTATATGAAAACACATTATGATATATATAAAATAAGTGGTAAGAATTAATATAGTTACACTATTTATTATATATAATCTATATCTATGTTTTACCTCATGGTTCTAGAGAATCCTTCATTCAGTTTTGAATACATATTGTAGATTTTTTTACAGTTAATCACCCTCAAATAGATTGTAAGTCTCGGAGAACCAAAAAAACTCGAGAGTTAAATCTGATTTACTATTACATGGATTTAAAATGGATTTTGGGATCAAAACCATCACCTAGTAATGTTCTCATATAATGATAGATTACAATATTGCATTCAAATGTCACATTATGTGGCTTTTTATGTGATGAATTGTTAGACTCTCACATGCTATAATGAATTTGGAGAGTATAAACTGATGGGATCTGATCTTTTCAATGAGATAACACTGACTATTCAAGCTATGAAACATCATTTTAAATCAACACAACTTTGATAGAGAGTTATACAGACAATCATCGACGAGGTATAGAATTTGAGTCCAAAGACAAGGTGTTCCTTCTTATATCACTATCCAATAATGTCATGAGTTTTTAGAATAAGTAAATTTTTAGTCCTTTATACATCATCTTATATGTGATCCTTTATCATATTATAGTGATTTCTATCTATTATAACTTCCACCTAACTTATCTCAAGTACATGATGTGTTCCACGTATCCCATGTGAGAAATTATATACTAGACCCTCAAATGTAAAGAATCCAGAAAAGGTACCATTAGATAAATAAAATTTATAAGAGGAAGATTCAGTGAAGATCTTAGATCATTGATACAATATTCAAAAAACCATGACAACCCACTAGGTCAAAGTGTTGTGAAAATCCACATGTTTTAGAAATAAACATATGAACCAAGAAAGGAAATGAAGCTGAAGTACCCCAACCTATTTTTAGATTATTTTTCAGTATTAAATTTCTTCATTTAAACTCATTAACTTGGGAATAATGTAATAATTTGAGTTTTTTAGGAATAATTCCATTTGGTAGATTATGGAACATGAAACACTGAGTTTAAAACACCAGTGATAAAATATTATTATTTTAATGAAATTAATATATTCTAGCTATTACATTGATAGAAAATAATAGTATTAACTACATTATGAAATATATATATAAATACCCAACTAAATATAAATCTATTTATAAACTCATAATTAATAACTATTCAACATTAATAGGTATATTTTATTCGACAAAAAAATATGTTTCCTTTAAAAATTATTTTTTTCCTTTTTATGGGAAAATATAATAATTATATTTTTTATCTTATAGAAATGTTATTTGATAAAAATTAAATATATATTATTAATATATCAATATAAAAATATGGTATTTTTTTGGATTTTTTGAAAAATATTGATTTCTTCTCCTAATGGTGAAAATCCTAATTTTTAGCGAAACTATCAACTAATTTAAAAAAACATAAAATTTCCACTACTATTTAAATTTTATTTCAAATTAACCTAAAATTTATTTAGTTAAAATAATTACATTTAAACCATCTTTATAGATGATTTTAGTATATGTTTTTTTAGGATTTAAAACTCCTTTTTTTTCTGAAAACATTTTTTATGTGCATAATGTTTCATTATAATAAATAATTAAGATAACCCAAAGTATAGAATGATTTAAATGAAATTAATATATTATATATATTTTAAATTTGATTTAAAAAACATTTTTTTCTGCCATATAATTAATATGATATCATTTTTTCCATAAATAATACATTCTTTTGAAAACAGGATTTTTGACACATATATGGGTTTATTTTTAAATAAAATAATATTTCTAATATGATATAAATTTAAATAAATGGATTCAATATTTTGAATCATAATAATTTATTTTCTCTAATATGTTATCATTAATTTTTCAGAATAATTTATATTGGGAATAGTAAAAAAATTAAAATTGTTAAGTTAAAAATGACTTTACCAATGGGGTTAAACATAATAGAGAAGGGATAGAAATGACCCAAAACATGTCTAATTACTATTTTATTTCCATATACAGACTATAACTCCTCTAAGTATCATAAAATATCTATTTTCTAATCTTATTTAAAATAATTTGACTAGGAATTATAGAGAATGTTGGAAAATAAAAATGTGTTTCACTCGTCCTAATTAAAAAAAGGACACCCCTTATCCTATACATTGAACACTTCCCAAACCCATTACATGAAAAGATACCAACCGAAATATCTCATTTAATTACCCCCACACCATATATTCCATGTTTTTCTCCCAAATCTTACATTGGACAAACTTTTGTTAAAACCTAAGGAAGTTGGCTAAATTAGAGATAACATCCATAAATTGATACATCTATTTTATTTCTTCTTCCACCTCTATATATTATTAAACAATAGTGATGAAATAAAATTATTATCTTCTACATACTTAGGTATCATTATTTAATTGTAATGAACTATAAAAATATCCTCCTCCCTCAAATGGGAAATGAAATAGTTGATCGTCTGTTTGGAAGATTACGACCTTGAGAACCAACAAAACATATTTTCCATCAATGCTACTCAATGGTAGAAATAATAAAGAATTAAATATTTATATATGTTAAATATTGTACAATTAATCATCTTGAATTATAATATTATAAAATCCATCTTATTTTCAATTCTTTAGTGAATATCATAACGTCGTACCTATATATGGACCAATACCTCCTCATGATGTGATGTGATTCTTTTTTCACGTATTCTTTACATATAAGATCATAAGGTATAATTTTATACTATTATATTATATTAATTAAAAATTAATCATTATATATAATAAATATTTTATATAATTGTACGCCTTACTGTTCATTTAGTAAATGATAATATCGTTCATATGTGTCGAAAGCTACCACCTCACAAAGAAATGTGATTAATTTTTATTACTAAATCACATGGGTAGTATGTGTGTCTGTCTTTAATGAAATAGTATGATATTTTAGATATAATAATAATTATAATAAGATGAAATAACACTTACCTTCTCTCTATAAAGATCTTTGAAAATTGGAAATGTTAATCAAGAATATGTACACCCTATCGTATCCATGATTGTAAAGTAGTTTGGTTTCAAACAGATTTCATGGTTTGTTTTAAAATTATATATATAAAATAATACTTCATATTTATTATTTAAAATTATTTATATGATTAATTAATAATATCTTTATCCATATTCAATATAACATTGTGATTTTTGATGTATGATTTATTTATCGGTAAAACATCCAACATGAAATTAATTGGTTAGGTACTAGAATATAACATGATCACAATTTAAATAATGGGAATAATAAACATGAAAGTTGTTATTAATAGAGTAAATATTTAAATTATATTTATTATTCAAAGAGATAAATAATCCATGTGAAAAATTTGGCTTTAGGTAATAGATATTTTTAACCCATCATTTTCTTCTTGTTATGACCATTAACTATCTACTCACATTCTCTCCATTAAAAGTAATTGAGTTATACTAAAATATATATATATATATATTAGTGTCTAACTTGAAAACTAAGATTATTATAACTTCATTGGATGGGGTAATACATTCCTCTAAACCATATCTCCAACAGATTCTTTTAGTAACCCTTTTTGGTTGTGTTATGAGAGAGGATCATGAAACCCATTTTATTAATGGGTAATTATTATGTTTATACATTATGATTGATTCCTTGTGTAGAATATATATTCCAATTCATGAATTGAATGTGATGTATGTGCCTATAATTATATATTTCTCCAATGTGTTGGGTATTATTTTAGTCTCTTGATATGTCATATATGAAATTAATGAATGAACCTAATCTATTATGGGACTCTACCCACCATGTGATGTTTCCTTGGTAGTCAGACTTGAAATATGTTTATGTCATGTTTTATATCATTTTTAGTTTTCCATGTTTTCATGAAAATATGATATTTTTATCCTTGTGTTATTCTCTAATATTATTACCTATTTCTCTTCACTTTTATGATATCATGTTATAACATTGACAGATATGTTATGTTTATATGTCATGTTTATTCCACTACTAGGATGTTTAGCTCACTCCTTCCGTAATGTATTCTTAATATTATCACATAATATTTTAAGAGCTATAATATATTTAGGATCTCTATATATAAAATAAAATAAGGTTGTAATTTTTAGTTTCCTTTTATATATTTTTCTCTTAGTCATCAAAAAACACTATAATTTATGAACCTTATGTTTTATGTGTTAGATATTTATGTCTAAGAATCATTTCATAATTTTCGTAATAGGCATGGGTCGCTATAATTACTCATGGTAATGAAATATGATATTTAATTTTTAGTTCTAAAATTTTAATCTCATTTTCTCATACCCTTATAATCATGTTATGTTAAAGTGATTGTTGATATCTCTATTGTTTCCCTTACTGAGCATATGAGCTCACCCTTTCTTATGTTTCCTTTATATGGTTTTTTGAGCAAGGTTTTATATATGATATTATTTGTAAGTATACTTTTTATGATGAATTTATAGGGATTTTAGGTAGACCTATTATAAATTTTTATTTTTATTTAACCTTTTTTATAGAGATACTAAATCTAAACGATTATTATATGGATCATAATGTTATGTATTAAGGATCCATCTATTAAGGATTGATAATTATTTATGAAATATGTGGGTATATATATTTGAATCAGAGAAGGGTTTAGTTATTCTATTTACATTACTATGAATAAATATTGGGTACAAATATATAGACATGGTTAATTATAAAATAACATCCTACTATTTTCGTAAGGTAGATATTAACTGTTTTCTTAGAAATAAATACATGTTTGGATCCTATAAGAGGATTTTTTTTTGACCTAGATGCTCCTAGGGGTAATTACCCTAAAAACCCACTACTAGATTATATTTCAGCCTTTATTCTAGTTCATGGTGAATTTTATATTATTACACACCATGTTTGACACTCCTAGGGGATATACTGATGTGATCCCACATATTCTTTATACGAGAGATTTTAATAGATGATTTACATGGATGAACTAGATTAAACCTAATGATTCATTTATTAAAAAAAGTGTTTTTATGATTTAGAAACCATATGAATATATTTTCAAGATAATATGAATTCCCACTATGATTATTATTTCCCAAATTAAGATTTTTTGTTTTAGACAATGGCTGGAACCAGGATAAATTATGTAGATAATGAATGTGATTGAAAATTAAATGATAATACTTTAGAGTGATTGAATGATATGGGAACTATGAGGTGAAACATTGTGATTATGTATAATCATCTATAATTATATATGGTTGATGACATAAATAAATGTGATTATTTTATTACATCAAATAATAGTAAATGGAATTTTATGGAAGTTCATTAGGAAATGATCAAGGAGGAAAAAAGTCAAATTTCATTCATGTTAAGCATGTGGGGAGAAAAAAAACTAGAATATCTCAATGGAAGGATAATATTTTTATATTTCTAAATTAATTTCATATAGCACCTCATTACTATGAAATCAGTTGTCAAAAATACTGGGAACTTTGTAATTATCCAAGTCAATGCCCTAATCAAAGTGTTGAATCTTAGACAATGGACAGAGTTAAGTTATTCCAAATTTTTAAGTGAAAGGAATCGTGTGATTATATACTAGGATAAAAAAATTTATATTTTATAAGTTTCATGTAAATGATATTCTAGTTATAATAATCATGAAAAAATTAATGATTGATCCATTGTAGATTTTAATTATGGATTTAAAAACATTTTTTGAATAGTACTAATAACCTAAAAAAGCAATTATTTGTTAATGTGATTATTTTAAAAATAATCCTTTATATGTGTATAATGTTGACTAAATAGTGATTAGTTCGGATAAAGATATGATATAGATTGATGAATTAATGGTATAATATTTGTGGCATTGATATTGGTTACTGATTTTGTGATAAATTGATTGTGGCTATCGTTGATGATATTTATTACATTTTTTGATTTACGTAATTCATTCAATAGTATGTGGTTTTATTTTATAAATAAGGACTATGTAATGATTTAAAGGATATATTTTTTTATTGAGTTTCTACAGTGATTTGGGTTTTTATTAATTTTTTAGAGAATAGATAGTCTGGGTATTCACATGCTTGGTATGTATAATTAACAGATACTTTATATTGTTTGAAGATAAATGGTAAATTTGATCTTAAATAAGTATGTGATCAGATTTTTTAGTTTTTTTAGATTTGTATTTGGTTTGAAATTGTTTTGATGATTATTAGAGTTTAATATTTATAGAAATTATTAAATTCAACTCTAGGTATTATTTTTGAGGTTTTAGAGATTAATGTGTCATATTTATCCATATTAGATAATGTGTGTTAACCATTCTTGTTTTATTAAATATTCAGAGAAAATATAGAATAACATTTAATTCATTAGTAAATATTATGATCTATTAAAATTTAATTATTCTTCGTTTTTCATGAATAATTAATTTTAAATATCCATTTTTGTGTAAGAAATGAAGTCAAAATTGATCGAAGCAAAAATAATTATATTTTACTCTTGTACTATAATGTAATAATGTAACTAAATTTTATAATGTTCACTATCTATGAAATAAATGAATCCATCAAAATAAAGTAGATGATATAGAAATGATGATTTAATTCATTTACAACCATTTTCAATTAATTGGTACTCCTTTCACCCATCACTTATTAATGGTTTTGTGGTCGTTAAATTTCTCATAACCATGTTCTATATTACTATGTATTAGTCCAATGATTTTATTCATATCTTTCATGTATATATTTTAGGTTACGACCTGTTTTATCTATATCCAAGATCTTTATTATGGGTTATATAATATTACCATTAGTTTTTCCACTTCCCCTTTTCAATGGTTGTTTTCTTATTACTCATAATGATGTGAGTGTTTTATAAAGTTTTTTTCAAATATTGAATCATTTATGATTGAGATAAAACTTTTATTGTGAAATTTAATTAAGGTGGAATAATTTAATCATTCAAAAATTTAGTATAAAATAATAATAAGCTTGATATCTTGTTTAACACAAAACTATTATATTTAGAAAAATTGAGATATATTATGAAGTTTTAATATATAATGTGACCATTATAAAAAAATAAATTGAATAAATTGGTCAGAAAATGATTAAACTCATTATGAATTAAATGTACTATTTTTTAATTCAATAAAAAATTATTTATAAATTCTTATTATATAAGAGCTCATTTTCTGAGTGAATCCATTTTAAGATTCAAAAATTATGTTTCTTCAAAAATAATTTTAATTGTATTTAGGGGATGGGAATTAAATTTGATTCAAAATTTAAATAAAATATTTGTAAAATGTAAAATAATATTTTAAAAAATACATTAAAAAACTATCATAGTGTAAATATTTGATAATTTCCTAAAATTATTCACTTTTTCCATGAAAGGAGAAAAATACAGATTTTTATTCCTAAAGGACTTTTCGTTTCATGGATATAATAAAACATATTTATATATAAAATGGTTTTGAAACATAAAAATAGTTAATTAATTTTTTTAATAATCCAAATTATTTCATTATAATTAATTTTATGTTCTGTTTTTTTATAACAAAATTTATACTTCAAAAAACATATATTTGGGAAAATCACTTTTCATCGTAATATATGAGTTTAATTTTAAATTAATTTTTTCCAATTTTATGAATTGAATTTGATATTATATATTAAATTTTATTAAAAAAATTTAATATTATATAATAAATTCAACTTAATATTTTTTTTCAATTTGAATAGTAATTGTGTAAAAAACTCATTATTGTTGTTAAGGTTGAACCTAGTTTTTCCATGGGTTAAACCAAAAGATTAGGGTATGTTTTCTAATTATATATGTCAAAATCAGATTTTATAGATATATTTAAACCTTGTAATATCCCACCATTTAATATCTTGTTGTTTTTAATTATTTTACATTCGTAAGACTTCATTATATTTTAATCTTTTAAGAAATTCCAACTATTCCATCCTCCCTACTTATAAAAGGATGCCCCAACTTTATCTTATTTACACCATTTTGAGACATAAATATCAACAAAAATATTATAAAATATCATAAAAACATTAGTACACATTATTTATAAGTTCCTTTATTCTTAAATGAACATTTCAATGGTCCTAAATCAATGATTTAAAAAGGATGTGAATCGATGAAGATGTAATCATCTTATCCGAACTCTTTCAATTTATTTCCTCCTCTACCTTCACAAAATATATCATATTAAGCATAAGATAAAAACTTTATTATACTAAAATATCAAAAATATTATTATTACAACTATTAATATTTTTATTAGTAATATTTTTATTATTATTTAACAACCAATAGCCACCCTCTATTCCTCTAATTATTGTGTGAAAGTATATATAGTGCATAAGTGTGAACAAGCACATTCACAAAGTGATAAAATTCATTTTCCAGAACCATATTTCAAGAATTTTTAATATCTATATTAATTTTTTTTAAAGAAGGTGGCGTTTTGGTCCAAAGGCCGAAGAAAACTGTATTTAAGAAAAATAGACTACATGAGACTAAAATAAAGACTCATTTTACAACCAATAATATGCATAGGAATCAAGTTTTCTGAGATATCCTCCATTCATGATATGTCTGGCGCAACTATACTATTAGCGAGACCATCAGTAACCAAATTCTCCACTCAGTAGTTATCTGTTGATATTTAGTTGATTTATTGGAGAGAGTGAAGGAAATTAATCCACCGTGTAGTAAGAAGCCAAGAAATATGAATAAATCCCTTCCAAAGGGATAACACTAAAATAGTAGAATCACTTTCAATCCATAATTTTTTCCACCCGTGGTTTAAGGAGAAGTATATGGAATGAATCACAATAAGCATTTCAGCTTCCAAAGAGGTTTCAGAACCACGTCCTCTAAAAAAGAACCCAACTATCTAACCAAGGTTATTTCTGAAGAAGGTGCACCACCCTGTGGGTCCTGGATTTCCATTAGAGTCTTTATCCTCATTGATTTCAATCCACCCTCGAGTGGTGGTCTCCAGAAAACCTCAATATTTTATCTCATCTATATGAAAATGGGATCATCCCGAAGACTTATCAGGGTTATAAACTGTGCCACAGATTTGTTTCAACTCACATTCTGAATCAACATAGCTTCTCAAATAGCGATGTGATTCCTCATTATACCTGCATTAAAGATGAGTGAGCAATTATTATGAATAATTTCATTTCTATCTTACCTAATCACATGTAGAAACTCTGCAACCCCAACAAGAAACATGTTCTTAATTTGTTGGGAGTTATCCGTATCAACACAGCGCTGTAGTTGGGCATTGATAGAGTCATGAATCGGCCATCTGCAATCAAAAATGTCAAAAATATAGTTCCAATGAGCATTGGCAGTAGCACAAGATAGAAAATTGTGATTAGTAACTTCTCTATGTTGATTGAAAATACAATAGATTGAGAATAGTTGGATTCCAAAAAATTTCAGACAATACTTAACGATAACCCTATTGTAGGAAATATGCCAAATAAGAGTTATTCATGAGGGTTTAATCCAAGATATATCAAAATATTTAATCCATTTAAATTCATTTTTAGAGTTATGGAAGGAGTGATTATAGAAATTTTTTGATTTAATAATCCCATTGAAAGAAGGTTCCCAAATCAAAAGATCCTCCAACATAGTAAATGGATAATTATCAATAATTTGAATGAAATTAGCAGGAAGAGTATCAATATGAGAATTAAGAACATTACCAACAATGGCATTGATATTATTAGGGATATTGTCTGGGGTAATCAAAGATATAAGAGGGGAACCTATCCAGTTGTCCAACCAAAATCTCATAGAAAAGATTCTAGAGACCATCCATTTAGAATTGGACATAATATTTTCATACATGTTTGTAAAAAAGGTCCAAATAATAGATATCAGGATGTTATTGTTACCTCTTTAAAATCTATCAAGGGACCAATTTTTTATGAAATTAATTGAGGGGGAGTCATTTTTAATTAGTTTACAAGTTAATTTTTCCTGAAGGGACTCATTAATGATTTTTATGTTTTTAATACCAACACCAACTTTGTCTAAAGGTTTACAACATTTTTTCAAAGGAATAGTCAGAAGTCTCTTGTCTATAGTGAAACCTGTATAAAAAAATTGTTGTAAACATTCCTTTTCTTAATGATATCTTCCCGCAAATTGTAGACCATGATCATGTAGAAAAATTGGGATACAATGATAGATGTGAAAATAAAAACTCTCTCTTCCTTGTAATGTTATTTTCCCTTCCATGTAGAAAGATGAATTTGAAATTTTTCGACAATTTCAGAGAAATAACTTGCTTTGGGTCTTCACCAAAAGATGGGAACCCCAAGGTAATTGAATGGAACATAACCTTCTTGGGTATTAATACCATTGATTATACCATTTTTTCTATAAGCTAGAATGTTTTTCCAAAAGTAGATGATGGATTTTTTCCAGCCAATGACTTGACCAAATACCTCCTCATAGTGAGTGAGAGTAGTTTTAGGAGTTATAATGTCTCTTATATAACCCTATTTAAAAAGTATGATGTCATCTGCGAAAAAAAATGTTATTGGGAGCATTCACATTTTTGTAAGCCTAAATAGGATTGGGCTTCTTTTGATCAACTAGATGAGTTAGCATATGGCTTAAATAGTCTTCTTCAATAGAGAAAAGAATTTCGAATAGGGGATCTCCTTGTCTGACACCATTAAGACAATTGAAGTAACCTCTGGGAGGACCATTGACCAACATGAAAATGTGATCTGAATTGAATAGGGTTTTAATTCTAGAGATGAATATGTCATTGAAGCCAAATCCATTCGTAAATTTAAAGATGAAATCCCAATAAATTGTGTCAAATGCTTTCCTAATGTATTGTTGAATGTCGATGTTACCACTTTTATTTTTAATGTTTAACATGATAGTGAATTCAGAGGAAACAAAAATGCAGTCTTTGGTGGATTTCCCCTTGACAAAATTAAATTTATTCCCAGAGATAATTTTAGTTGTAATAGTGTTAAGTATATTCGCAATCAGTTTGGTGATAATTTTACAGAAAGTGTTGAAAAGATATATTTGATGAAGGAGATGAATTTCTAAGCCATTATATACCATGGGAATAAATGTAATGAATTGTTCATTTAAACCATGGGGTAGGAAATCATTAGAAAATAATGATTTGACATGTTTGTAAACAACACCATGGATGATATCACAATATTTCTAATAGAATCCAATATTAAAACCATCAGGACCTAGGGAACTAATAGGATTCAATCTGAAGATAGTGTCTCTGATTTCATGATCAAGGGGAACAGAAACAAGAAACGTGTTGCCAACATTAGTGACAATTGTTGGAATGATATTATTAATGAGTTACTTTTTTTATTGTTCCATTGAATAAACAATCAAAATAGGAGACAACATGATTAGTTATTTCCTCATTATTATATAAAAGTTTGTCTCCATATTTTCATGAGGCTAGAGGTCTAAAATCTTTATAAACTCTCTGCAATGCATTGTAGAATTTAGTATTTCTTTCGCCATCAGTTAACCATTTGATTTTGATATTTTTATTAAAAATATTATATTTGAATGTGAGAATTTAATTATGTTTCATAGTGATGTGAATTTCATGACTTTGATATGATGAAATGTTCAAATGAGTGTTGTTGTTTTTGATTTTATTATGCTCATTCTCATGAAGAAGGATTTCATTATCAATTTGTTTGGATATAGTGATGCACAAAATTTTAATCTTTTTTTGAGATATTTTAAATTAAAAGGACAAGAAGGAGCATCACTGGAGTGAGACATGGAGGGACAAAAATTCTTAATGAGATTACAACATTCAAGATCCGAGAACAAATATTTATTGAATCTAATGGGAATAGATGGTTTTAGAGTTTTGTAAATAATAGAGAGGAAAATAGGATGATGGTCAGAAAGAATTTTAGTTAGAGTGGATATGGAAATGGTATCCAATTTACCTAAACCATGGTCATTAGTGAAGGCTCTATCCAGTTTTCTCACAACTACTCTATTATAATTACTCCTATACCTGGTATATTTGGCACCGAGGAGGGTAATGTCAGTTACATTGGTGTTTTCTATTTCACACTTAAAATCTCTCATAAATAGAGTTGAATGAAGATGAATTTTTTTTCACTTGTGGAAAGAATACCATTTAAATCACCAACAATAAACCTAGGAAAATGAATATTAAAGATCAAGAAGTGGAGGTCATTCCAAAGAGTCCTCCTATCTTGATATTTGTTCTTGGCATAAATAAAGGAACAAAACAGATGAGTGTTACCTATCTTAATGTCACTGGTGAAACATTGATCAGAAATATGGAATACATTAACATTAGAAAAAGACGAATGAGAAAAAACTCCAAAGAGCATCAGAATTGGTGTTGTTTTGACGTTCACCTATGAAGGTGTATCCAAAACGTCAAAAATTCACTAAGAGGAGACGTTTATTTTAGATTTAGATATAGAAAAAATTAAAGGCTTCGGATTGTTTATCATTATTTTTAGTACAATGTAGGTGTTAATGTTTACAATACCTTGATATTTCCAATATAATATCTTCATTTGAACATACATTTGGAGTTTGAACTCCCTTTTTCATACTATCCAAGATTTATGTCTAGTTGGTCTTCTAACATTTTTTGACATATTAGGGCTTGTAAAAATAGAAGATGACACTGAGTAAGTATTATTATTATTGTTAATAGAATATGATAATCTATTATACAATGTAATATGCTTAATATATGTGCATCAGGTACCAAGAATGGAACTCAGGACAAGAGTACCTGCTTTCTATCCATCATGTGCAGCATACGGCAGTTCAGTATTCAAACCAAAAGAGAAGTTGCACTACCCAGGAGATTCTTTATTCTTCTTCTCAGCAACCAAATCCTTTGTAATCAAATTTTTTACCTTGGTGACTTTCGGTGTAATGACCCAAACTATCATTAATGAAAATTCCACTTCATCTAATTAAATGTCTTATTATGGTTATATAAAATGTGAACTGCATGGGTTTATGTTAAGAATTGTGAACACTACTAATATAGTTTTTGAACATCGATCACATGATTAGTATAAATATAAGGGTTTAACAAATCCAATTTACTCATAAAAAGGAAGTGATGGCCTAATCTAGTTGTCTTTAATCATAAGAATGCCATTTTTTGGAGCTCTGATAGGAGGTGGCATCATTGGGCTTCGCTCTTTAACAAGTCCAAGACGAGCTTGAACAAGTTAAGCTTGAGCAGAGCCGATTACGGTAGAAGTGGAAGTTAATAGAAATTTCCACCGGGAGATGTTATCTGATCCACCCCACGAGTCTGTCACTATCACACATCTTACCCTTCGTTCTTATATAGGTGTTATAATGGGTTATGTAACAAGACCCTAGCACTATGACTATGTACATTATTTTTGTATAAAGAATGTGCATTCAATTTATTACTGTCACTTTGTGAATATTTTTAAAAGAAGAAATTATATTTTTAGATAATATTCAACTAAGAAATTTATTTTGATAAATTAATTTTTTTATGAATTAAATAATATTTTAATTACTTTCTATTAAATATAAATGATAGTACAATTTTTATAAATACAATTGTTTTTTGTATTAAGGTTTGGATGTTTTTTTTGTCAAAACCCATGTTTTTTCTATTAATGTCTCTTTTCATTTTAAAAGTATAAATTAAAATATTTATAAAATTATTTAGATAAAATGAATATTGTTTTTTGAATCAGAATGTTGAAATTATCCAATGGTGAACTTTTAATAATTTTCTGAGACAGTCGAATTTGTGGGTAAAAAATAAAAACTGTTTAAATATACAATGTGTTTTATGGCATCATAATGACCCAATAGTGATGTAATAAAATACTATAAGAATTTTTTTCAGAAAATATATGTTTTACCATTAAAATAATGTGATTTTGTATTTGTTTTATTTATTTTACAAAGCTTTTGTGGAACCATCCAAGAGTTATAAAACATTTTTCCTTTTCAAATTGTTTTCCTTGAGAGTGTGACTCACATCCACTTAAGCAACCCTGTTATTTTAAGATGTTAGTCCATTGACATCATAAAATATTCTTTTCCACTCCCCTTTGACAAAAACCATGGGCAACAACAGTGGGTTGGTTTATGGTTTTGACTAGTTTAATGTGTGGTGCCCCAAACAAAAAAAAATAAATAATTCCCTCTCATTTCTTATATAAACCCACCCAAGCTCCCACTTCATCTTCACTAGAAGATTTTTGAGTTCATCAAAACTCTTAACTACTCTCTTTAGAATCCTCTCAAGTCTCCCCAAGATCCAAAGAAGCATCTCTTATGCTTCTCCCAAGCCTTTTGAAGCCCACATCCAAGTATGGGATTTCTACCCTTCTCATTTTTGTCCAATTTTAATTAAGTTGGTATGACCTTTTGTATTCAATTAAAAATGTTGGGGTATGAATTAAAACCTCCCCCATACATCCTTATTTATGTTTGGATGATTTTAGACCCCTTTATCTCTTATTAATGTCCCCCATGTACACTCGTTACCATGTCGCAATTTCGTGAGGTATTTCCCTCTCCTCATTTACATCCAAGTAATTCTATTATATTATGCAACAAAATTACATTATGTTTGTTGGTAAAAGTATCTATATAACCCCTTTACTGTAAATTTCATGTAATTAATATGAAAACCCCCTTTCTCTCTCATAAACCATTTTTATGAGTTCTTATTTCACACCGTTATGCTGCCGAAATTGCACATAGATTTTTCAAGACAATATCATTGTGTAGTGAATACCATGCCTATTTCCCTATCAAGGGTATTCTCCATTATGAGCATTTACATATTGATTATAAATTTTCATTTACTTATTCTAAATTCCATTATCATGGAATAAATTTTTATGATTGATTTCACATTGTATGATCCATGTGGAACACTTATGCATGAAATGAAATGTTTAAGAAGGGTGTGCCCTAATAGCGCTCCAATGCATTGGGTAATGTATAGTATCCTGATATTTCATGTGAAATTAGTGTTGACTCATGATAATTCAAGTGAAAGTAGGGTTTACTCATGCTTCATGTTCAATGAGGGTTTACTCATGCTCTATCTGCAATGAGCCTTGGCTCATGCTAATTCCATGTTAAGTGTTGTTACCAAATTTTCATGTTATTATTATCGTGCTTTATCATGCCTTTAGGTTTATGTATCTCTTGTAATCCATTGATATTCGAATTTCCTAACTGGTATTTTAACCTTCATATTATTCCTTGATTACTCCTTTAATGGGCTTTATAGATCACCCTTTTCGTATGCTTGTCTTCAGGTTATCCCATGCCATGCTAAGTTAGAGGGAATGTAGTTGTCATGTAAAGGATGTTTTCAATAAAATGTTTCACCCTATGTTTTAAGTTGTTATGTAATTTTCTTAAGACCCAAATAAACTAGACCTATTGATCTTATATGTTGTATAAAGTTAAGGTTTTATGTAATAAATCATGTTTAAATAAGAAATAAAGAGAAAGTTTGTTATAGTTGGTATCTGATGATAAGTTAATTATTTTTTTGGGATTCTGATCAGAAAACCCTTGAGATGCCATAGAGACAAAACTAAGTATAATAAAAATATCCCTATGTTTTGGTGGTTATTGAGTAAGTTGTTTATCAAGAAAATACATCCCAATCTAGATACGAGTAAGTAGAGGCGGCTCTGGCACAGATGTACTAAGGGGTGAAAACCCCAACAAGGAGTTTTAGGCTTGACCTAGGGTATCCTGGTACACGAAAATATGTCTTCCTACACTCTTGTTTACGACACTCCCGGGGGATATGTATTGTTAAATTCACAATCTTATTATGAACCATTGTTAAGATAATTATAAAAATTCCCCTAAGAATATATGTTAAAAGTATATCATGGATAACATAGATTTAAGCCTATAGATTCATAAGTAAATGAAATAAAATCTATTTATAATTCATATGTTTTGTCCTTGTATTAACCTTTATGTGTTACCCCTAACATTCTTTTATTAAAGAATAATAAATCGTTAGAGTTCTAGTAGTTTAATATCACAATTTTATCATGTCTAGAGGGTAACTCAAAATATAATATGTTTCATCAGCAGGATGAAGGATAGTTTTGAGATGTAAGGGTAAGAACCTCATACAACACTCTTATCCCATCCTGTGGACTTACTAGCTATAATTATTGCGAATTCAAGCTTGCGTAGTATCGAAACCTTTTTCAATGTCTAATATTCTTGCACGATTCTCTACAACATATCAAACACCTCTTCCATACTACAGAATTATCAAGGATCATGGATCACATGTGATCAAATATTAATCTCCCAAATCTCTCACCTTTCTCAAAAAGGAAGGTAATATCTGGGTATATTAAAATATTTCACCATATCCAGAGATTATGATGCACTATTTGAGTTTCGGATTGCAACCGAAGAGGGAGACCTCTGGGTATCCTCTATGTATATGGTCATAAAATAAAATATTTTTAGAAACATAGGCTATATATTAGAAGAACCATATTTTGAAAATTTAAAAGATGACTATGTCAGACTATTTTACAAAAACCAAGTATATGGGGATGTTTTGAAACTTTTTGTTTGAAACAATTATTTTCAAAAAGTGCATCAAATTTTCCATCCGTGAAATCCATGTTGGATGGATTGTGTCTAGACTAAGAAAGTGGAATACTTTGAAAGTGAATTGAGGTATTGATGCACTAAGTGGACCCCCTCTCTCCTTGATCAACGTGATAATGAGGGTTGGAGAATGGTTAATGGTGGTGTTTAAAAAACCCTAAAGTCGTGTTTAAATTTCAGAGCTCTTTTTGTATGTAATCAATTTGCGAGAACGCAATTGTTTTAGGTGGGGAAGATTTTAACAACACAAAAATTCATTAATTGAAATTCCTCTTGATATAATTAAATTTCTTATTATTGTTATATAAAATGTGAACTTCATTAGTTTTATGTTATGAATTTTTATAGGTGATAATAAAGTTGTGGAACAAGGATCACATGATTAATATAAATATTAGGCTTTAACAAATCCAATTTACATAGACAAAGGAAGTGATGGCCTCATCTGGTATACTTTCCCTATACGATTCCCATTTTTTGGAGCTCAAAAATGTAGTGGCGTCATTGGGAATCTCTCTTTACCAAGCCCATGCCGAACTTGAACACGTTAAGCTTGATCGGAACTGACTATATGAGAAGTGGAAGTTAATAGAGATTTCCACCAGAGCGATGTTATCTGAGCCACCCCATGAGTCGGTCATCATCGTACACCTTACCCTACGTTCTTATATGGGTTTTATAAGAGGTTATCTAACAAGACCCTAGCACTATGAAAATGTACATTATTTTTTTATAATGAATGTGAATTCATTTTATTATTGTTACTCTGTAAATATTTTTTAAATCACAAATAGTATTTTTAGTTAATATTCAACTAAGAAATATATTTTGAAGAATTTATTGATTTATTAATTAAATAATATTTTAATTACATTTTATTAAATATAAATGATCGTACTTTTTTTATGTATTCAATTGTAATTTTTATTAAGGTTTGAAAACTATTTTTGTCAAAACCCATGAATTTTGAATAAATGTCAGTTTTTATTTTAAAATAATAAAATTCATATAGTTAGAAAATTATTTAGATAAAATGAATATTATTTTTGGAATCAGGACATCGAAATTATCCAATGGTGAACTTTTGATAATTTCTTGAGACACTCAAATATTTGGGTAAAAATTAAATATCGTTTAAATATATAATGTGTTTTATGATATAATAATGACCCAATAGTGATGTAATAAAATACTATAAACAATATTTTCATAAAATATATGTTTAATCATTAATATAATGTAATTTATTATTTTTTTGATTTATTTTACAATGCTTTAGTGGACCTTCCAAGTCTTATAAAACATTTTTCTTTTTTAAATTGTTTTTCTTGAGAATATTACTCATCTCCACATAAGCAACCCTATTATTTTAAGAATTTAGTCCATTGACCTCATAAAATATTTTTTCCCACTCCCCTTTATAATAAACAATGGAAAAAACCATGGTATGGTTTATGGTTTTTATTAGTTTAATGTGTGGTTTCCCAAACCTAAATAATAAAGAATTCTCCCTCTTTTGTTATATAAACCCACCCAAGCTCCCACTTCCTCTTCACTCAATGCCTTTTTAGTTCATCCAAACTCTTCCCTCCTCTCTCTAGAATCATCCCAAGGTGCCCCATGCTCCCAATAATCCTCTCTCAATCTTCTCCCATGCCTTTGGAAGCACACTTCCAAGTAAAAGATTTCTTCCATTCTCATTTTGTCCAATTTTCTCTAAGTTGTTATGCCCTTTTTTCAAATAAAAATGTTGGGTTATGATTTCTCACCTCCCCCATTATTCCCTATTTTTGTTTATATGATGGTAAAACCATTTATATCTCATTAATTCTTCCATTTACACTTGTTACCATGCCAAAATGCTGTGAGGGATTTCTCTCTCCTCTTTTACATCATAGTATTTCTTCGGTATTATGCATCTAAATTCCATTAATTTTGTTGGTACATATATCTATATGACCCCCTTACTGTGAATTCCATGTAAATATGATGAGACACCCTTTTATCTCTCATCGACCATTTTTTATGAGTTCTTATTTCACGCTGTTATGATGCTGAAATTGCACTATGATTTTCAAAGCCAATGTCATTGTGTAGTAAATACCATGCCCATTTCCCTATCATGTGTATTCACCTTTATGCACATTTACTTATTGATTGTAAAGATTAATTTATGTAATCCACATCCCTTTATTGTAGAATAAATGATTATGATTGATTCTACTTTGTATGATCCATGTGTCACACTTATGTATGAAATGAAATATATAAGAAGGTTGTGCCTTGATAGCACTCCAATGCATTGGTTAAAGTATAGTATCGTGACACGTCATGTGAAATGAGTGTTGACTCATTATAATTAAATTGAAATGAGGTTTTACTTGTGATTCATGTGCATTGAGGGTTTACTTATGCTCTATGTGCAATGAGCCTTGGATCTTGCTAATTCCATTTTCAGTGTTGTTTCCACATTACCATGTTATTATTATCATGCTTTATCATTCCTTTATATTAATGTTTCTATTGGGCTCCATTGATATTCTTATTGACTAAAATTTATTATAATATTTATTTTATTCCTTTATTACTCCCTTAATGGGCTTTATAGCTCACAATTTTCATATGATTGTCCTCAGGTTATCCCATGCAATGCTAAGTATGAGGGAATGTAGTGGTCATGTCAATGAAGTATTCAATAAGATGTTGTGTTCTATGTTTTAAGTTATTATGTAATGTTCCTATGCCCCAAATAAACTATACCTCTAGATCATTTATGTTCTATCAAGTGTAGTTTTTATGTAATAAATTATTTTTAATTATTAAATAAAGAGCAGGGTTGTTATATCTGGGACCTACTATAGGGAGGAAATAGGATGTGTCTCTTCTCCATATGAAGTATCAGTAGAGTTCGAATCCATGTGTGAATCCACCATAGAGTATAAATTATCTTTAAAAATTGAGAGAATTGTGTTATAAACATCCTGTATATGACCCTGCATCGAAGAGGTTTCTTCTATATGAGTAATGTGCTTTATAGAATTTGTGAAACTATCACCAGTATGGGTTGTGACATCAGAAATGGGCTGATTATTCCCACGAAAATATGTTTGGTTCAAGAGCAATGGTCTAGTGTTAAAAATGATAACACTGAAAATGTGAGGATAAGAATGAGTGTGACTACTAGGATTAGAATACATTTTTTGATATTATTTTTATTTTCAACCTCTTGTGTAGGAGAGGTATTCAGGGGGTTGTCTGGGATTAGTCCTATTCCCAAAGATATGAAGTCTGATCCTTCCCTTCTTTCATAGAAATTAATCTTGGGAAACCTATTTCTGTGACTAGTTGTAGTGCAAGAACAACAAAAATTATATTTCATTTATATAGGTGAAGACAGTTTATCCCTCTTTCCCAGGTTACTGACATCATTCTTGGTGAGTTTAGAGCATAATACTTGCTCAAAGGGAAAAGTATCAATATCTGCTCTCCCCAGTTCGTGGTTGGATAGTCTGATGGAATCAAGAACCAGAGTCTCTAATTCATCTTGAATATTTTTATCCTTAATGAAATTATCTTCCTCTTCAGTAACATCAGCCCATGTGCCACACGAAGAGTCACCTAAGAGTGTCAAGTTTTGTGTTTTTATAATCCAAACACCACTTTTATTTTTTCTAGTAAATCCATCATGGGGGTTATGTCCTTATTATTTTTATTTATTTCCTTTCATTCATTTTCAATTGGTGGGTTAACATGTTTCCTAAACACCCTATAATTATAAATGTTGTGACTAATTATATTACAGAGCTCACAAAAGGGGAGATTTTGCTCATACTCTATTCTGATTTTAGTTTAATATTATTTTCATTGAAAGTAATAGTATTAGGCAGCTATGAATCATGATTTATTTCAACCATCACCCTAGAAAAAAGTCCTATGTTTTCATTTAATGTTCTATGGTATATTTTTCGAGGGGTTATTAAACATGAAACAATTACATTAAAAAAATTTGGATGCCAAAAGAACCAATTCAGGTCATGAATTCTATTCCAAACTTGTTGTATTGTGTTCCTATATTTATGTGGGTTGAAGGAAAAATACCACTCAGATAATTAAAAAATACTTGATCTCAGATTATAGTTACCAGTCCTCCAAACATTATTAAAATCCCCCTATGTTATTAAAAAAATAAGATATTACCCCTTGCCTATTTGTATCATTTTTTAGTTTATGAAAGTTTAATAGTGAGCAATACGTGAATGTAAATCTGTAACGATCCATGGATGTCCACCATTGATGTAGGATATGTCACCCATAATATAATATTTTCACATTTGAGTGTGTTGTACAAGTTCATCCAGGTCCCCTTATACCAATTAAAAAAATATATTTAGGATATAACTATGAATCTTTAATTATAATATCATATTTATCTTCTTATCATCCAATATTTTGTAAAATGATAATGTCCTGTGTAAATACTTGAGGACTGTCACTTCCACAATGCATTATGATTCATTATTATATAAATATTTACTATGATAATAATAATGATATAGTCAAATAATCTGTTTGACATATATAATATAATAATGATTCTCTAATTGATCATTATTATATACATTTTTTATTTCTATTAGTCAACAAGTAAAGAAAGTGTTCATCCATATGTATGGCCACCATCTCCATAAATTTTTTAATTAACTTTTCTATCTATAAAATTATTTATGACTCTAAATATATATATAATGAATATTTTTAATATTTATATAATAATTAAAATTTTATATATGTTGGAACCAAGATAATGTACAACTACCAAAACAACCGAATAGAAATTCTTCTAAAAAAATAATTAACACGAAGAAACAACAATTTTCATATGAAATTATTAATTAATTGATGATAAAATGTTTTAATTTGATCATATATGATATTATAAGTATTTAATTTATTATTTTATATATTACTAAAAAAATTATTTTTCTTATATGGGAGGTTAGAACACATTCAAAGAATGTCAAACATGAGTTATGGGATTCTTTTCTCAATTTTCTTATATGAAACACATGCCATATTCACCACTTTTTTCTTTTATGTGATACATATAATTCTCATAAATGTATTTTACAATGACTATCATGAAAATTATTTGGATTTAAAAATCCATCTAAGGTTCTCCCTTCCATGTTATTTTGAATTGAATGTTACCAATGCAGTAGTGTATTTGTGTTAAAATATCATTTATTATCCGGATTGCTCATGATCAAGCATTCTATAATGAAATGTTTTGAAAAATCCCAAATAATCCCATGAATATTACTATTTTTTTAATTCTACAGATTAAAATTTTTCCTTTCATTTTCCATTGTTTAAAAAATGAATATACTGAATGAATGTTTTTATATAAAACCAATTTTTTTCTCTCTTTAGTCGAAAATATTTTTGTCTCCTTGTCCATGTTTAATACAATATATTAATTTTTTTTTACTATTATATAACTATTGTGTAAAATAATTTATCCCATGTTTTAGATTTTAAAAAATAGTTTAAATGGAAACTTATTTCCATTTTCTAAAATATTTACACATGAATTTTTACATAAAATATGAAAGGAACTATTTTTTAATATGCACACAGAATGAAATTAATTTAATTCCATCATGGCCATCGATATATTTAATGATTTAGTGAGAAATTTCCAATGTTATCTTTGAAGAAATTTTTTACTTTAATATTTCTGATATTATATGATTTTAAATAAATGATCTAAAATTGGAAACAATATTTTCCTCAAGAAATATTATAGTGATATTTTAAATGCACTTTTCATCTATTAAACCATATATTGAAGTCACTTATTCTTTAACATCATTATTATCAAAGGAAACCATCTTTATTGATTCTTTAGGTAGTTTTTGAATATAATTTTTAGATGTTTATGAATATTGATTAATTTACATTTACTATGATGAGATTAAATTTTGGAATCAATATAAAACATTTTTTTATTTCAACGGTTTCTGATATATGTTAAATGATTAAAAATATTATGGAACACATATGATTGGATTATTATTATATGATGCTTAGGCTCAAAATCATATATGCATCTAATGCCCTGGGTAAGGATAGATAAATCAATAGATATCAAGAGCTTGAATGGGTATTTAACCTTGTTCAATAAGGGACTCTATCCACTATTGTAGTATTGAGAGTGAATGATTGGATTGTGATTATATGATGGGTGATCCCATAATTGCACATCCCTATAATGAATTGGGTAAAGATGAATATCTCTTTATATATAAAATGAATTTGGGAGTTATTCATGTTTATTATGGGACTATGTCCACTATGGTAGTCTTGAGAGTGAACCACATATACAGATATGATAGAATGGGGAGAGTAAATGATCCAATATGATATAGTGGGAAGTGATCCTTCACTATGGATATGAATTTATATACTTATGTTTATGCCACAAAAATATGTTTTTTTGCAATTTTTTCTCTCTCATGGAATAAGTTATTTGATTCCTTTATGATTCATGTCTTATTAACTACCATGATTTACACCTTAAACCAATATTATGATCTTTGATACACAAGGTATGTTTTTCAAATGTTAATATACAATTCATAGACACTTACACTCATGTTATGTTTGATTGATCACTAATATCTCCATTTCTCAAACATAATGGGCTTCTAAGATCACCCTTTATCACGTTTCCTTTCCACAATCTATGAAAAAAAGTTTTCAATTATTATATGTTTAATAAGGATGCTAGTTATGATGATCCTGGATGGAGGTGATGTAGATCTTTTATGAATATGTTGTTTTTGTATCTAGGTTTCTGTAGATACAGAACATGTTTGATACTGGCATAGATAATAATGTTATGTGTTGAGTATATATCTATAATGATGTGATAATTATGTATAATAATTATGTGAATCTATAATAAACATCTTATTAGACTAACTCGCATAAATTACAACACATGAATTTTCATATACATTTCATTGGTGTTATTGAAGTAAACATTGTCACTCGATCCTTTGAATTGATGTTATCAAAGAGTTTCCCTCTTCTCAAGGTTTCTTACATTATAACCCATATAAATTCATTTTTAGATTTATCTTAATATATTTTCATTGAGTATGACATAAATTATTCAAAGGGATTTGATTAACCAATATAGGTTGTATCTTCCCATATGATTAGTTATGACCTCATAGCCCCTAATTAAGTATTTACTATTTTTATTGACATGCCAATATAGTTTCATGGGATGTTATTACATAGAAGTTTTTCATCTTCAGTGTGGGGGAAAATAGAAATGATATATAATATTGACATGATCCATGTTTTTTCCATAATCATGATATTAAATGTAACACCCGAGACTTTTATGTTATATAAATCATCAAAGGAATCTTTTTCTACACACAACATTTTCTCGGCATGCTTTACACGCAATCGTGACCTTCCTCGATAGCTTGCGTCGTATGCAATACCGAGTTTCACTAAACAACGATATACTATTAAAATATTATTAAAACTAGCTGTTATGAATAGTAATAACCACTTTTTGAAATTTTATAAATTTTATTTTTCAAAATGGACTTCATTTTTGGATTCGGAATATCGAAATTATCCTAGGGTGAAATTTTGGTATTTTTCTGAAAACTTTCAATTTTTGATGAATAGTGAAACCACTAAATGGTAGTTAAAAAACTGAATTTTTCATAAAACTTAATTTTACCGTTTCTGTGAGTGGAATCTCAAAAATCCGAGAGACACGATTGATGTCATTAAGTAAAATTTGGTTCAATGAGATGAAAAATAATTTTTTGTTAATAGTAACTTTTTACTTTTATTTACCACGGTTAAAAGTAAAAAGGGTAATTAAGGGTAAAAATGATATTATTATTACCCTAACACATGTCTTAATTATATTTTATAAGTGTAATTCGACCAAAAACAACCTTAGGTATAAATTATGACCATTTAGGCCCACTTGGATTAGATTAGTACATTTATTATTAATTTTTTTTAAAAAGGGTTAAAATAGTTAAAATCACAGTTTTATAAGTATATCATTTTTAATATAGGGTTATACATAATATAAATTCAACTATAAATATTCATTAGAAATATAAAAAGATTTCCTACATAATGATATTTTATTTTTAATTTTTAGACTTTAAATTATTTAATTTATTTATGACACAAAGATGATGCAGTAATTATCTTATTAATGAAATATTGACATAATTGATGTTATAAATACCCAAATAAATATAATTTGAGACTTTTTATGAATTACACTAATTATAAAGGTTAATATGACATGTTAGTATTGATTTAATTAACTTTTTTCTAACTAATAATTCTGTTATAAGTTTCATAAAAATCAATTACTAAATAGTGTCAAAATTGACATAAAATAGTTTTTAAAACAAATATATTATTATTAATTTTTATTTTATTCCTAAAAATATATGTTTCGCCCAAATGACTTAGATAAGGTTATATATATTAATAATAAACAACTTGTGGTTCGTTTGTCTTGTTATAGTGAGTTTATTAACATTATAGTATAAGAACACAAGAAGACACGATAAAAGTAAAATTATTTAACTTAATGATAAATCTAAATGATAAGGTTAAAATAGGAACCTTAAATTGTCTAAATTCTATTGCATGAGAGGATTTAGACCCATCCCCACCTTATCTTAGAAATAAATCAAATTAGAGCTCTTTGAAACCGAACTTGACTTTATAATAAAATAATATTTTTAGTTTCTCCAAAGGAGCCCCTCTCCTCCCTTATAAAAGGGAACCTCATCCCCCTCTTCCTCACACCACTTTGAGCCTTCAAGCTCGGACAACCCCTGCCAATGTCTCCTCTCCACTTCCCTATAGACAACCTAGAGTTCCTGGTCTTCTTCAAAGACCAATTTTAGTGCCCTAAAAGGAGGTCTCAAATAGGCGTTTCAAAGAAGAGGTAATGTCCGTTACCAATTCTTTCAACTTTATTTCTTCTTCCACTTCTTCCTCTTTAGTTGTTTCATTATGAAGTAATAACATCAGTATCACTCAGATAATTATATGTTATTATAAGTATGAAACAACCCTAGTTCACCATCTATCCATCCTATGGAAAACGAAATCACCGCGCATGCGTACATGCGAAATACCGTCTCCACGTCGTGGTGTAATCTATTTTCCACCACCACCTTACTTGGATGGGTATAATGGAGTAAATAATGAATTTATATGACTATTGTAAAGTGATATTGATTCTGAAATAGTATACATACACTCCAAAACAAATACACGATCATGGGAACGATATCATCGCTCGTGCGTACGTACGGAATACCGTCTCCACGATGTGATGCGACTCATTCTACATGATCTTCATTGCATAATGATTATATAAATGAATTGAATGAATAAATATGATATATAGTACACTAATACCATTCTCCAAATGAGTTATCTATAACCTAAAAATAAGTATAAGAATTTATTCGACAAAACACCCATAAGAACAAAAGTAATAAACACCCGAATAAACAAGTAGTAATGAAATATTACTAATAAGAAGCTACGAATATGACCCTATATGATATCATAAAAATAATTATGATTCTGGAATAAGTCATTAACATTATTTAAATAATTATACAGGAGGTTCGGACACGTACAAAGCATATCGGACCTAAGGTAAGGGAAAATATCACAATCTCATTTTTATCCGAGATTGTTTATACTTCGGTATTTACTGGGGTGTATTTTATCTTCCACATCCATGTTTCCACAATATGTAATATTATTTCCATCCACCAACAATTTTTTAAATCCAATTTTACCCTTCGGTGAGTTTTTAGTAAATGATATGAAAGGAATCTTTTGTCGTTTTTCGTACGAGGTACTTTTTGAATTTTCTGACAAAAATACGAGAAGAATGTTTTTTTAACTTATACGGCATGAATGGATTTTTAAAACAAAATTTACAAGAATATTACTTTAATAGTTTTCAAGTTTATTTTTAATCAACTTCTTTTATTTTAAAATTGTACGACATGTTAAGAAAGGAAAAATGTTTTTTAAGTAGAAACGATATTTTCCTCAAGAATGGAGTTCAAGTGTTTTATCAAAATTATTTTCCATCTAAGATAATAAAGGGTTATGTTTCTATCCCTATTATTACATGTATTTGATTATGTTGTGATGGAAATATTTTTTTATGAATTCTTTTATCTTATATGAATTGTTTTATGATGTCACTATGTTTAAAGATTCCCATTTTTATTACATGGGTTATGCAATGATGTATGATTTATAATTTTGTGGCACACATAAGAATGGTATCATTATGAGATGGGTGGGACCTATATCTCCCTCCAATGCATTGGGTAAAGATTTTATATCTCATGAGATAGACATGGCTGGAACGGTAGGTTAAACCGGTTCAGTGAAATAGGACTGAAACGAGGAGTGAACTCAGTTCAGAAATGGACTTTGTCCACTAAGATAGTCTTGTCAATAAGCCTTGACTAATAAGAAATGATTCTCTATGATTATGTGTGTATGCCACAAAGTTTCATGTTTTATGTTATGATTATTGGGATTACACTTCACTACTATGATTTATCCCATGTTATGAAATTATGATTTCTTTTGCAGGTTAAGATTTCCAAAAGTTATGTTCTTATGTATATGATTTTATTGATATTTCTTTTGTTTACCCTTACTGAGAATTTGAGCTCACCCTTTTGTATATTTTATTTCCCCAGATCAGGAATAAGGTTATTAAGTAGGATATGCCAAAAAGAGACTCTAGATATGATGAAATAAATGGGAGGAAAAGTAGACGCTTTATGAACCAGTTGTTTATGTTTCCCAGTTTCTAAAGACACTATACCTATACGGTCCTTTCCTGGTTTTGTTATATTTTGTAATAAGTGTGCTTCAATTCTGAAGTAAAAACAATGTATGTAAAGTATGGGTCGTTATAGTTGGTATCAGAGGAAAGGTATAGTCAACCTTTGGAAACTAGGATGTGAAAGCCTTAGTAAGAACCCTAAGGATAATTCTAAGCATAGAACACAATATTAGTGTTTTAGAAATGGCCATGAATAACCTAGGATAAGACCTTAAGTGTGAAATTTTATTCTTGATTATGTGGTTTTCCTATTATAATTAGTTTTGCTCACACTATTCTTCTTGGTTTTAGTCAATGGCTGGAACCCGAAGGAACCGTGTTAATGAAGAATGCGACGGGAAATGCAATGATTGCCCCCTTGAGCAACTAAACGTTATGGGAGCTGGAATGAAAAATCTTATAGCCATGCTCACACAACTTTCTCAAGCTATGAATCATGCAAGACTTCCAAACGAGCAAAGGAAGGAGAAACATTCTGTTGAATCCTTCATGAGGCAGCGTCCACCTTCATTCAGTGGGTCTACTGATCCATTAGTTGCTGAACAATGGATTAGTACTACTGAAAAGATATTTTCAGTTCTTCAATGTTCTGAACATGATAAAGTCATCTTAGTAGTGTATCTTTTGGAAAGTAATTTTGATCAATGGTGGAATCATATCAAGAATATGAGGCAAAGAGATGAAATTGAGTCCATGGAATGGGACGAGTTCAAGAACTTATTTTTCAATAAGTGCTTCCCTCGTATTCTCTGAACAAAGATAGAGAAGGTGTTTCTTGAACTAAAGAAAAAGGATGATGAATCTGTCAGTACCTATGAAGCAAATTTTACAAGACTTACAAGGTACGCTTCTGGTATCATTATCCAACCTGAGAGTAAGATCGATCGATTCTTTAGTGGCTTAAAACCAAGTCTTCGAAGGGCATTATCCATAAGGTACTTCAATATCTACGAGTAAATCGTTCGATGTGCTCTCAAAGTCAAGATGGATATTGGAGTAACCCATCAATCATATGGGTTTGGTAAGAAGAGGAAAATGGAATTCAATGGAAAATCTAAAGAACACACTTAAAAGAAGATGAGTTTTCCCTTATGCTCAAAGTGTGGAAGGAAACATGGAGGGAGTTGTCTTAAAGGGACAATTAAATGTTTCAAATGTGGAAAGGAAGGTCATCGGGCATTTGAATGCTTCAATGATGGGAAGAAGATGTCTAATGATGCAAACAAAGGAAGGGATACACAGAATGAACCTACTACACTTCAATGTTTCAAGTGCAAGGAGATGGGGCATTATGCCAATAAATTCCCAAATTCAAGGGTTGATGATGATGGTCGACGTCAACAAACTCTTAAGGCTAAAGAAAAAGGAAAGTCACATACAATTTCTATTATTGATGTGGAGTACGATAACGATGTGGTGAACGGTACACTTACCATCCACTCTAAAGTAGAAAATGTTTTATTTGATTCTGGATCCACCCACTCCATTTTTTCTGAAAATGTTTTTAAGGATATCACTATATTACCTCAACAATTAGACATTGAGTTAGCTGTGACAACCCCTAATGGCACAACAGTCACATAAAAAGTTTATAATTCTTCTCCTATTGATGTTTGTGGGAAAGTGCTTCCTACAAATCTTGTGATCCTTCATATAGTGGAATTTTATGTGATTCTTGGCATGGAGTGGCTTTCTCTACATGGAGCTCATATCAATTTCCAAAGAAGGGAAGTCACATTTCATATTCCAGATCAATCTATGATCGTCTATCGATGCAAGGATGAACATAACCTTCCAGTGGAAATTTCTTCCATTTTATGGGTATTGATTCCACTAAATGAAGGTTATTTATCTCAAATGGTTGGTGAGAAATTCACGATTAATAATATGCCCATTGTACGGGATTTTGATGATGTCTTTCCAGAGGAATTACCGGGTCATCCACCAAATATTGAAGTTCAGTTTTCAATAGAACTCGTACCGGGTGCTTTGCCTATTTCAAAGATGCCTTATAAAATGGCCCCAATTGAGTAGCAGGAATTGAAGAAGCAACTCTAAGAGAATCTTGATAAGGGGTTCATATTCCCTAGTGAGCCACCTTGGGGAGCACCTGTTCTGTTTGTTAAGAAGAAAGATAGATCAATGAGACTCTGCATTGATTATAGAGAACTTAACAAGATCACTATCAAGAACAAATATCCTCTCCCATGCATTGATGACTTATTTGACCAACTACGCGGAGCTCAATACTTTTCCAAGATTGATCTTCATTCATGGTATCATCAATTAAGGGAAAAAGGAAGGATATACCAAAGACGGCTTTCCGTACAAGGTATGGACAATATGAATTTATAGTGATTCCATTTGGTCTTACTAATTCCCCTTTTATCTTCATGGATCTGATGAATAGAGTCTTTAGAGACTATCTTGATCAGTTTGTGGTAGTCTTTATAGGCGATATTCTTGTCTATTCAAAGAGAAAGGAAGAACACAATGATCACTTGAGAATTATTTTGAAGACCCTGATAAAGGATAAGCTTTATGCCAAATTTACCAAGTGTGAATTTTGGTTTCAAAAAGTTGCATTTTTTGGTCATATAATCTCAAAAGAGGGGATATCTGTGGATCTAGCAAAAACAGAGGTTATCAAAAGATGGTCGAGACCAAAAACAGTAATTTAGATCTGAAGTTTTCTTGGTTTGGCGGGATATTATAGACGTTTTGTGAATGATTTTTCACTATTATATAATCCACTCAATAATTTGACTCGGAAATGAGTTATGTTTGTTTGGACGGAGGAATTTGAAGAGAATTTCAAGGAGTTGAAAAGAAGGTTATCCAGTGCACCTATGCTCACACTGCCTTGTAGTGGAGAAAGGTTTGTGATCTATAGTGATGCATCCAAGAAGGGTTTGGGGTGTGTTCTTATGCAAAATGATATGGTGATAGCTTATGCCTCACGATAGTTGAAAATACATGAGCAAAATTACCCAACTCATGATTTGCAGTTAGCTGCGGTAATCTTTGCATTAATGATTTGGAGGCATTATCTTTATGGAGAAAGGTGTGACATTTATACTAATCATAAAAGTTTAAAGTATATTTTCACACAAAAGGAGCTGAATAAGCGCCAAAGAAGATGGTTGGAGCTGATTAAGGATTACAATAGCTCAATCCATTACCACCCTAGGAAAGAAAACAAGGTGGCAGATGCATTAAGTCGACAAGACCATGCCAGTTTATCCATGATGAGGATCACAAAAAATCCAATATTTATGGATTTACAAAGGATGGATGTTGGAATTATAATGGAAGGGGGGGAAATCGTATCTTTCTCCAATGAATTTTTAACCATCTATACATGTCAAGATTATAGAGGCACAGAAAGAAGATGTAGAGTTACAAAAGAAGGTGAGAAATGTTCCTGAATTCAACCTTGATTCTGATGGGATAATAAAGTTCAGGATTCGGGTTTGTGTTCCTCCCATCCCAGAATTAAAGGAGCTACTGGATGAGGCTCATAGTTCTTCATTCTCCATTCATCCTGGAAGCACGAAGAAGTATAGGGACCTGAAATAGTACTTCTGGTGGGATGGCATGAAAAGAAATGTTGCTGAATATGTCTCTCGATGCTTGGTTTGTCAGCAAGTTAAAGCTGAGAGATAGAAGTCTAAGGGGATGTTACAACCATTACCCATACCCGAATGGAAATGGGAAAATATCACTATGGACTTTGTCACCGGACTTTCTAAAACATCCAAAGGCAATAATGCTATCTGGGTCATAGTTGATCATCTTACAAAGTCTGCACACTTCACCTCTATTAGAGAGTATTTCACTCTAGATCAGCTTCCCAGGATATATGTAAAGGAAGTGGTAAGATTGCATGGAGTACCACTTTCTATTATATCTGATCGGGATATGAGGTTTACCTCAAAGTTTTGGCGAAGTCTTCAGCATACTCTGGATACAGAGTTGAGTTTCAGCACTGCTTATCATCCTCAGACAGACGGTCAGTCTGAGAGAACAATTCAAACTCTAGAAGATATGTTGAGAGCATGATCTATGGATTTAAAAGGTCGTTGGGATCAACACCTAACTTTGGTGGAATTTTATTATAATAATAGCTTTCACTCCAGTATCCAGATGGCTCTTTATGAAGCTCTCTATGGAAAGAAATGCAGGACTCCAACTTGCTGGGATGAAGTTGGGAAAAGAAAGCTATTAGGACCTGATCCTGTTGATGAGATGGCAGAAAAGGTCAGATCTATTCAACAACACATAAGAGAAGCTCAGAGTCAACAGAAAAGTTATGCCGACAACCGAAGAAAAGACTTAGAGTTTGAAGTGGGTGATAAAGTGTTCTTACGAATATCTCCCTGGAAGAGGGTCATGAGATTTGGAAAGAAGGGGAAGTTGAGCCATAGATATATCGATCCTTTCGAAATACTGGATCATGTTGGGAAGGTAGATTACCGATTGGAGCTTCCACCGAATCTCTCTCAAGTTCACGATGTGTTCCATGTATCTCTCCTGAGAAAGTACATACATGATCCTTCACATGTACTCAGCTCAGAAGTTGTACCGCTGGAGCAAGATCTTTCTTATGAAGAACAGCCGATAGAGATTCTGGATCATAGCAAAAAAGTCCTACTAAACAGGACCACTCGATTGTTGAAATTTTTATGGAGGAACAACCAATTAGAAGAAGCTACATGAGAGCTTGAGGATATGATGAGGGAGAGGTATCCCCATCTGTTTGTTACAAAGTGACAAATTTCGAGGGCGAAATTCATTTTAAGGGGGGTAGAATGTAACACCCGAGACATTTATGTTATATAAATCATCAAAGGAATCTTTTTCTAAACACAACACTTTCTTGGCTTGATTTACACGCAATTGCGACCTTCCTCGATTGCTTGCGTCGTACGCAATACCGAGTTTCACTAAACAACGATATACTATTAAAATATTATTAAAACTACACATTATGAATAGTAATAACCACTTTTTGAAATTTTATAAATTTTATTTTTCAAAATGGACTTCATTTTTGGATTCGGAGTATCGAAATTAGCCTAGGGTGAAATTTTGGTATTTTTCTGAAAACTTTCAATTTTTGATGAATAGTGAAACCACTAAGTGGTAGTTAAAAAACTGAATTTTTCATAAAACTTAATTTTACCTCTTCTGTGACTGGAATCTCAAAAATCCAAGAGACACGGTTGATGTCATTAAGTAAAATGTGGTTCAATGAGATGAAAATAATCTTTGGTGAATAGTAACTTTTTACTTTTATTTACCACGGTTAAAAGTAAATAGGGTAATTAAGGGTAAAAATGATATTATTATTAATCTAACACATCTCTTAAGTCTATTTGATAAGTTTAATTCGACCAAAAGAAACCTTAGGAATAAAATATGACCATTTAGGCCCACTTGGATTAGATTTGGACATTTATTATTAATTTATTTAAAGATGGTTTAAAATAGTTAAAATCAAAGTTTAATAAGTATATCATTTTTAATATAGGGTTATTCATAAGATAAATTAGACTATAAATATTCATTAGAAAGCTAAAACGATTTCCTATATAATTATATTTTATTTTTAATTTTTAGATTTTAAATAGTCTAATTTATTTATGACACAAAGATGATGCAGTAATTATCTTATTAATGAAATATTGACATAATTGATGTTACAAATACCCAAATAAATATAATTTGAGACGTTTTATGAATTACACTAATTTTCTAGGTTAATATGACATGTTAGTATTTATTGAATTAACTTTTTTCGAACTAATAATTCTTTTATGAGTTTCACAAAAATCAATTACTAAATAGTGTCAAAATTGACATAAAATAGTTTTTAAAACAAATATTATATTATTAATTGTTATTTTATTCCTAAAAATATACGGTTATAAAGAATGACTTAGATAAGGTTATATACATTAATAATAAACAACTTGGGGTTCGTTTGGATTGTTATAGTTATTTTATTAACCTTATAGTATAAGAACACAAGAAGACACGGTAAAAGTAAAATTATTTAACTTAATGATAAATCTAAATGATAAGGTTAAAATAGGAACCTAAACTTGTCCAAATTCTATTGAATGAGATGACTTAGACCCATCCCCACATTATCTTCGAAATAAATTAATTTGGAGCTATTTAAAACTGAAATTGCCTTTATAATAAAATAATATTTTTAGTTTTTCCAAAGGAGCCCCTCTCCTCCCTTATAAAAGGGCACCTCCTCCCCCTCTTCCTCACACCACTTGGAGCCTTCAAGGTCGTCCCACCCCTGCCCATTTCTCCTCTCCACTTCCCTAGAGACATCCTAGAGGTCATGGTCTTATTCAAAGACCTAATTTAGTGCCCTAAAAGGAGGTCTCAAAGAGGCGTTTCAAAGAAGAGGTAATGTCCGTTACCAATTCTTTCAACTTTATTTCTTCTTCCACTTCATCTTATTTAGTTGTTTCATTATTTAGTAATAAAATAAGTATCACTCATATAATTATATGCTATTATAAGTATGAAACAACCCTATTTCACCATCTATCCATCCTACGAAAATCGAAATCACCGCGCATGCGTACGTACGGAATACTGTCTCCACGCCGTGGTGTAATCTATTTTCCACCACCACCTTAATTGGATGGGTATAATGGTGTAAATAATGAATATATATGACTATTGTAAATTGATATTGATTCTGAAATAGTATACATACACTCCGATACAATTACACGATCATGGGAATGATATCATCGCTCATGCATACGTACGGAATATCATCTCCACGATGTGATGTGACTCGTTCTACATGATATTCATTGCATAATGATTATATAAATGAATTTAATGAATAAATATGATATATAGTACCCTAATACCATTCAGTAAATGAGGTATCTATAACCTAAAAATAATGATAAGAATTTATTCGACAAAACATGTATAAGAACAAAAAGTAATAAACACCCGAATAAACAAGTAGTAATGAAATATTACTAATAAAAAGATAAGAGTATGACCATATATGATATCATAAAAATAAGTATGATTCTGGAATAAGTCAATAACATTATTTAAATCATTATACAGGAGGTTCGGACACGTACAAAGCATATCAGACCTAAGGTAAGGGAACATATCAAAATCTCATTTTTATCCGAGATTGTTTATACTTCGGTATTTACTGGGGTGTATTTTATCATCCACATCCATGTTTCCATAATATTTAATATTATTTCCATCCACCTACAATTGTTTAAATCCAATTTTACCCTTCGGTGAGTTTTTAGTAAAAGATATGAAATGAATCTTTTGTCGTTTTTTGTACGAGGTACTTTTTGACTTTTCCGACAAAAGTACGAGAAGAATGTTTTTTTTAACTTATACGGCATGAATGTATTTTTCAAACAAAATTTCCAAGAATCTTCCTTCACATGTTTTCATGTTTATTTTTAATCAACTTCTTTTAGTTTAAAATTGTATGACATGTTAAGAAAGGAAAAATGTTTTTGAATTAGAAAGGATATTTTCCTCAAGAATGGATTTCAAGTGTTTTATCAAAATTATTTTCTATCTAAGATAATAAAGGGTTCTGTTTATATCCCTTTTATTACATGGATTTGATTATGTTGTGATGGAAATATTTTTTTATGAATTCTTTTATCTTATATGAATTTTTTTATGATGTCATGATGTTTAAAGATTCCCATTTTTATTACATGGGTTACGCAACGATGTATGATTTATGATTTTGTGGCACACATAAGAATGGTATCATTATGAGATGGGTGGGACCTATATCTCCCTCCAATTCATTGGGTAAAGATTTTATATCTCATGATATAGACATAGCTGGAACGGTAGGTTAAACCAGATCAATGAAACATGACTGAAATGAGAAGTGAACTCAGTTCAGAAATGGACTTTGTCCACTAAGATAGTCTTGGAAATGAGACTTGACTAATAAGAAATGATTCTCTATGATTATGTGTTTATTACAAAAAAGTTTCATGTTTTATGTTATGATTATTTGGATTACATTTCACTACTATGATTTATCCCATGTTATGAAATTATGATTTCTTTTGCAGGTTAAGATTTCCAAATGTTATGTTCTTATGTATATGATGTGATTGATATTTCTTTTGTTTACCCTTACTGAGCATTTGAGCTCACCCTTTTGTATGTTTTATTTCCCGAGGTCTGGAAGAAGGTTATTAAGTAGGAAATGCCAAAAAGGGACTCTAGATATGATGAAATAAATGGGTGGAAAAGTAGAGGCTTTATGAACCAGTTTTTATGTTTCCCAGTTTCTAAAGACACTATACCTATACGGTCCTTTCCTAGTTTTGTTATATGTTGTAATAAGTGTGCTTAAATTCTGAAGTAATAACAATGTATGTAAAGTATGGGTCGTTATATTAAAGACCAAGGAATTTACTAATAGAGATGTGGTGGATAAGATCCCACCAAACCCATTTATAATATGGGTAGTTATGACATGTTTTTAAATACCACCCTTAGTTTAGTATTATGAATGAGATTCATGATCATTTATAACATTACAAAGGTCCATTGTGGTTACACATTATATAATTAAAATTGGTATTTTTGGATGATTTTGATTATTTCATGTACAAATATGATTATATTTATTATAAACTAAAATATTATTTAGGGTTTAGATATATTTAATATTTAATTGAATAATTAATATGGAATTATAATATAAATATTGAATTATTATGTTATTAAAACACAAACTAGAGGAAAAAAGGACAAATTTAATTTTAAAATTGTTTTCATGAAATCGGCATACAAGGCCCATTATATGTGTAAAATTAATAATACTCCATAAATAGACCATTTAGAAACCTCATTTTCAAAATTAAACCATTTTTATGAATTATTAATCTATATACTTAGGTGGTAACTCACTTAAGACGCCTTTATATGTTATTTAATAAAAAATATAGTTTATTTATTTCAACTCCTTTAATTTTAAAATAATTTATCATCCATGAAGGATATTAAGTCAGAAATTTTCTATAAACAGATTAGAATCAGTGTACAGTCATCATTCTATTGAGAGAAAGAAAAGGTTGTTCTTAGTGGTCTCTAGTGTTCCTCATCTAAGGTAGCTCTCTTTTTTATTAATATAATAGGTTATCTACATTATGTCTCCAACCGTATTCCAATTAATATTATTGTAGAGTAACTAGTTTCAATGGATAAGGGTGTTTTTCATTAGAATTATTGAGGGATATTGTGTTTGGCCTTGATTTTGAAATTCATGATTGATTTAAATATAATAAAACTTTTAAAAATGGATTATTTTATTAATTTTTTTATATTTTTAATTTATATTTTATGGTCTTAGATGGGTTTGATTAAAAATGTTGTTTCATATAGAGGTTCAGGATTATCATAAAATCATGAAATGGTATTGGGGAAAAGTTTAAAGATCTAACTGATTTAAGGGAACTACATCACTTAGAAATGAAAATGTGTTGCTCTCCACCTTGAATATTTATTATTAATGAAAAGAGTTTCATATCCTAATTACCTTGGGGGATGAAATAATCTGATTGGTTATTATAGATATTGATTTGGATTCCTTTATATGTGAGATTTGATCTCACACTATAGTGGTATTTGTGAAAATCAATAAATTAATTTTTCATAATGTAAATATTAAAATAGTTTATAAACTTATGTTATATAAATACTATTTAAATGTTTTAACACTCACATTAAATACTAAAGGAATGTTTGATGTTGTAATTTCTCTACATAATGTTATTTTTTGATGTGGGTTTCCACTGAACCCCTATTAAAAAAATAATATTCCCTTTTATCAAGTCCATTGGACCGAAACATAATGATAGATCTATTCATCTTGATAAAATTTATGTGAGACCTAGAATTATTATTTGCAATGTGATTAATGTATTAACCATTTTATAAAATAAAATTATAAATGAATTGCATAATTATAACAAATAAGATTCCTTGAGTTTATATGTGATATATACTTTTGAATTAATATATGTATTGTTATGAAATGTATGTATGAGAAACATATAATGTAAATGCTGATACTGGATAAGTACCCTTAAATAAATATCAACGATCTACATTCCTTCAAATATTTTTCACATTCATCAAGACAATTATCAATCAAATATATGGTCAATTATTAGATTAGAATCGATAATATATCATATTTTTGGTTAAATGGATAATATGTATCCATATGTAAATGTTGGGTGACACTAAACTATAAAAATCAATCAGATTGGAAGTCGAACGCATGATATTCGAAATATTCATGAGATGGATTAAGATTGATTTTTTTCACTCAACAATGCAATATATGAATTATTGATATTTTAAATAGAATTTTTAACAATATATATCTATACACCTTAAAATGATCATATCTATAAGGACATGGCCTTATTACATTGCATAATCTTTATTTTAGACAAGATATCATTACCTTTTACATTGAGGGTCTTTTCATGTTTAGAACTGTTATAATTGGGACATAATATATTCATAACCTTACACATTGTTACATAGTGGATACCATAAAAACAGTTTCCATTATTTTCAAAATATAAAACCTTAAAGATTAAAACATGCTTTTGTTTCCCATTGATAAAAAAATTAACTTGGCTTAATATTTTTCTTACACAATCTTATTACCTGTGAAAATCATTTAAAAAATTTGGGATTAGCACCAAAATTATAGTAAGGGATGTAAAAGAAGGAAAGAGCACATTAGTCCATGAATACTTGTAATGTATGAAAACATTTTCAAAATACATGCTTGTCACCCATATATACTTTTTGAAACATGAGATTTACTCATTATGAACACAAAACAAGAGAACATAAACATAATATAAAGGTATCTTGGGAGATTACTTAAATAATTTTGTAACCCTCTCATCTACCTTAAAATATTTAACCCTCATGGCTACCTTACAATTTGTGTAACCATCACAGTTACACAAGGTGTAACCAAATGTCCAACATCCAATATACACATAAAAAATTAATTATATGAAAATACATGTCCCAACCTTCATCACAAACAATTCCCAAGATCCATAACATAATCATACAACATGAATAATAGTATAAAATCATTTCCTTTCATATTTCGTAAAACAGAATTTTAAAAGATGATTTTAAAAGAAAATCCTCTAACATAAATCATATAATTGAAGTAGATGTAATATTTATACACTCTATAAATACACATAATACAACATATTATATAAAAACCCCATCACATAACAATTTTCATTCCGCATAAATAATGAAGGAGAATGTTAACACAAAGAATATGAATCGGGTCCTGAATTCCCTTACCTCGGGATTGTCTTACTTCGAAATCATTTAAACCTTCTGTATAATAGTTACAAATTTTTATTAATATATTACAGAATCATATACATATTTATAATACCATATATGATCATTTCATTACATCATTTCACTCTTTAATTGTTTGTATTTTGTACCTTGCACTGATTTGGGTGAGTTCTTTAGATGATTTTAATGATCAGTTCATGATGGATTGTTCTTGTCTATCAGAAGTGAAACTCAAAAATTGGAATGGTAAGGTATATAAATATTTACATTACCATATTTTATATCATTTATAATTTTGATATTTTATATGATGAGGATTCATAAGAAAAAAAATTAATGACGTTCGTTTAGATCATTTTTCTGGTTCTTTGTTAATAACGACCACATTTTGTCTTATAATTTAAAACCATGAGTAAAAAAGAATTCCATAACCCTGAATGAGATATAAATAATAAATTATAACCTAGTTCAATAATAAAAATAGTTTCACGGCTAGACATTAAATAATTAATGGAAATTGAAATCAAATCGTCCACAATGTCCGTAATTCGACACATCAAGGACAATATTTTTTTCCCTAGAATAAGTGGGAGAGGAGAAGAAGAATGATGTTGAATTTTCCATGAGCATGAGAAAATCCAAAATATACATGATTTATGGAGATTTCATTTCTCTTGGGTAAGATGATATGAAGAAATAATTAGAAAATAAAGGTCCTCAAAATAAAATAATAATTGAGAAATCCCTTACAAAAAATCGGTAGCCTAACGGCTTTGTAACATGGTTTTAAAAAATATTAAAAAGGGAGGGGACAAATGTCACCCATCTAGAAATGAATAAAAATACAGAATATATCCGTAATAAGAAGGAAATAAGAACATGGTATGGAATCTTGAATGTTATACCACATAAAAGAGAACTTGAATGGAAAAAGAAGTAAATCGAGAATTTTCTTACCTTGTAGAGTAACTCCACTAACAGAATATTGGGACCTTGGAGGCTTGAGAAAACATTAGGAGGACTAATATGGAGGTGAGGAGGCAAAATATTCATTAAATAATAATTTTTAATTAATTTAATGAAGTAATGCGTACGTATTTATAGAAAAATTGGGGGATTATTTTAATTATTTCCAAGGGACACGTCATTCGTGGTATTTAAAAAACCATGGGCTTGACCATTGTATTTGACCATGGTATTAGCCAAATGGGACACCCAAAAAATTATTTAACTTTAAAAAAGTTGACCATATTTATTACATCATTATTACATCATTAATAATTTCATTATCACATTGCAACTCGAAACTGTATTTTTTACTATTCACCGAAAAAATCAATTGTTTCAGAAAAATTCCCAAAAATCACCCTAACCATTTATCGACATATATAATTCAAAAATGAATTCTATTTTTTGAAAATAAATTTCTCAATATGATAAATTTAAGTTTTAAAAAATTAATACTTAATTCAAAAATTAATAATTTTAAAACTATTACTACTTTTATATCACATTGAAAAATTAACCAAAATGTCATTATCTTCAAGCTCTAAGAAAATAAAATAATAATAAATTTTAATATTTATTATGGTCATATTATTATTCATATTAATATTCATAAGGTTATGTTATTAATCTATAAAAAACAAGTTGGATTCGTTAGACTCCAAATTACATACTGAACACAATTGTTGATGACCGTTTTTCAAAATTTAAAACATAGAAGTAGTTAAATTAAGTTTAAAGTCTAGTTATAAATATCTAATTTAAACAAAATTTATTTCTTTTAAATTTATTTTTAGAAAACCTTGGGGTGTTACAAGATCCCCACATTCTTGAAATTTCATCCTCACAATTTTATTAACTTATTAGACAAGTGAGGGTACCTTTCCCTCATAACATTTTCAGACTCCCATGTTACTTCTTCTACCATGTGGTTTCTACACAAACCTTTACCTGGTGGATTAGGTTATTCAGCAATACCTGTTCCCTTCAATCAAGAATCAGAACTGGTTTCTCTTCTTATGAAAAGTTCTCTTTCAGTTGAACTACTTCTGGGCTCAAGACATGTGATGAATCTGGCACATACTTTTTCAACATCGAAACATTGAAAACATTGTGCACCTGAGACATACATAGAGTAAAATCTACTCGTTATGAAACTAATCCAACTTTCTCTAGGATTTCAAAAGTACTGATGAACCATGGACTTAGATTACATTTCATAATAAAATGCATCACACTTTTCCAAGGAGAGATTTTAAGGAAAACATGGTCACCTACCACAAAAGATAATTCATTCATTCTGTAATCTGCATAACTTTTCAACCTGCTCTGAGCTGTCCTCATGTGCTATTGGATCATCTTTACCTTTTCAGAAACTTCTTCAACTAATTCAGGCCCCATATAAATTCTTTCACCATCTTCATCCCAAAACTCTGGAGTCCAACATCGCTTCCCATATAGTTCCTCGGATGGTTCCATCTGTATACTAGAATGAAAACTGTTATTATAAGAAAACTCAACTAAAAAAATATTATGATCCCAACTTCTTTGGTAGCCTATTGAACAAGATCGAAGTATGTCCTCGAAAGTCTGAATCATTAGTTCTGACTTCACATCTAATTGAGGATGAAAAGCTGTATTGAAATTTAATTTTGTGCCGAAATGATTCCGATGTCCCTTACAAAAGTTAGAAGTGAACCAAGGATCCCGATCAGATACAATGGAAAGTGGAACTCTATGTAACATAACAATATTTTTAGGTACAGTCAAGAAATCTAATCCAAAGACATTGTGTCAAAAATAGATATAAAATGTTCATATTTTTTCATCAAATCAACAATAACCCAAATCACATTGTTACCTTGCGAAGTCCTTGGTATTACCACCACAAAGTTAATGGATACATTCCCCCATTTCCACTCCATCACTAGAAAAATCTAAATCATCCCATTCAGTAACTTCCACTCTTCTTTAACCTATTGACATGTCAAAAATTTAATGGTAAAATCATCAATATCTCTTTTCTTTCCATCCCACAAATAATACTCTTGAAGGTCACTATAAATATTAGTACTTCCAGGATGAACTGAAAATAGAGAACTATGAGATTCAAACAACAAGCCTTTCTTAAAATAAGAATCACAAGGCATACACAATCTTTTCAAAAATCATAAAACACAATCATTATTAAGATTATATTATGGAAACATTCCCATTTTATCTAATTCTACATTTTTGTAGATTACGGTCTTCCCTCTATGATTTCTTAATTCTATGTGATAATGATGATTACACAAAAACCTAAGACAAAACTAATGTATTTCATCCACCAACAAATTCTATGAAAAAATTCATCAAATCATTAATCAAGGGATCATGTTCCAAATGTAACATGTTTAATGATGCATGATGTTTTTGACTCAAGGCTTCTGCAACTTTTTTTGGTTATCCAGGATGGTAATTAATCATGCAATCATAATCCTTTAACAGTTATTTCCGTCTTCTCTGCCTCATGTTTAATTCCTTCTGAGTGAATATATTGGTCAGACTTTTATTGTTAGTATATATTTGACATTTGGCTTCGTATAAATGATGCCTCAAAATTTTCAAATAAAAAACCATTGCTTCCAAATTCCAAATCATTTGTGGGATAATTTAACTCATGAGGTTTATGTTTTATTGAATCATAATAAATTACCTGATCATTCTAAATCAATCCACATCCAATTCCCTTCAAAGAAGCATCACTGTAGATGAAAAACTTACCAATTTGGAAAGGCAAGGCCAAAACTGGAGAATTCACCAATCTATTCTTTAGTTCAGAAAAACAAACATCACATTCTTCTGTCCAAAAAAATTTAACCCCTTTTCTGGTTAACATAGTTATCAGGATAGATAAGCATGTGATGTTCTTAAGAAATAATCTGTAATAACATGCCAATCCAAGAAAACTAAAAATCTTTGTAACATTGGAAGGTCTTGGCCATTCATCAACTACTTTTTTTGGCCGGATAATCTGTTATTCAATCCTTATTTACAATGTTCCCAAGAAAATAAATCTGTTTCAACCAAAAATCAAACATTATAATTTTTCAACACATTTTCATTTCTTTTATGGTTCTTAAGACAACACTTATAGGTTTTCCATGCTCCTCTTTATTTTTAGAAAATACTAGAATGACATCAATAAACCCAACCAAAAACTTATCCAAGAACTCATGAAATATTCTATTCATAAGATTCATTAATACAACCGGTTCATTAGTAAACCCAAACAGAAAAACCAAAAATTCATAATACCCATATCTAGTATAAAAGGTTGTTTTCAGGATGTCATCCTCCTTCACCTTCAACTGATGGTATCCAGATCTCTACTCAATCGTGGAAAAGTACTAAGCTCCATGGTGCCAATCAAAGAAGTCATCAATGTGAGGGAAAGGTTACTTGTGTTTAACAGTTAAGTTATTCAATGCTCTATAATATATGAAATTTCTCATGGAACCATATTTATTTTTAACAAACAAAACAGGAGCTCCCCATGGTGAAGTTCTAGGAATATTGATGCCTTTATTAAGAAAATCCTACAAAAGAGTTTTCAATTCTAGAAGTTCTATTTGATCCATATGATATGGGGTTTTGAAATTGGATTAGCATCACAAACTAAGTCAATTTTTAATTTGACATCTTGATTAGGTATGACACTAGGTAACTCATCAGAAAAAACATCAAGGTATTCATTTTCCATAGGCACATCATCAATCTGAACAATTCCCTTGTTTTCAAAAATATGAGCAAGATAACATTTATTTCCATCTTTCAACAGTTTCTCAGCTTCTTGATATGTTATCAATTTTATGGGTCCATTATTTTATAGAAAGTGAAACTCTTTTTGATAAAACAACTTCTTTAGATCTATTGTCAATATTAGAATGATAAACAAAAAGCCACACCATTCCCAGAATAACATCAAACTCGACTAGTAGAAAAAACATCCAGGTTCATAAGTAGATTCTTTCCATAAACCAAAAATAGAATGATTCTTATAATTCCTATTTACTATAATATTTCCCCTATTAGTTTAACAACATGTTTCTCTTTAATTTATTGAGGTGATATTTTCAATTTTTCAAAAAATTTCTCAGTGATAAGGGAATGCGTAGACCCCGTATCAAGCAAAACATTAGAAAAATATGAGTAAAAAAACAATGTACCTGATAAAAATTCATTGGATAGACCATCATTTGCTGACGTGGTCACAAAGGCTCTCACTACACCTTTCTACTTATATTTTGGCTTCTTTGCATAATTTGGATCTTTCTCTTGGCAGACATTTTCATTGTGACCCATCTCAACACATTTAAAAAACATTACAATTTTTATATCTGGATTAGTCTTAGGATCATTTTCCTTACAATCTCGGGCCATATGTCCCAACTTAACATATTTAAAACACTTCTTGGTTTTTCTAAGACATTCCCCAGGGTGTTTCTTGTCACAGTTTTCACAAACTGCGAATTGGTTTTTCTTACAATCAAATTTCTTTGGTTGATTCTTACCCATCTCTTTCTATCGAGACCTCTTCTTATCCTTATTACAAAAATGAACATGATCATCAGAAAAATCCATATCTACCCTCTCAGAAAATCGAACAAGTTTATCATAACTTTGGAATTCATGGGAGGCCAACTCCCTTCAATCCTTAGCTTCAATCATGAGTAAATGCTGTTGATTTTTTTATTAAGATCCAAATTAAGATTTGGAGCATACCTCGCCAGTCGGGTAAAGTTCACTTCATTCAAAGCAATAGAATCTTCATCATTTTTCTTCATTCAAGGAATTTCTTCTCCATCCTATTTTCAAACACCTTAGGAAAATATTTTTCAAGGAAAATACATTTAAATTCATCCAACTCTAAGGCATCAATATCATCTCTATCCAGGATATTCTTTACCATGGTACACCACTGATCATATTCACCTTCAAAATAATAAATGGAAAGACTTATCTTTTGAATATCTGAACATCCAATAACATGAAATATCTTTTCAAGGGCTATAATCCATCCTTCTTACACTACTAGGTCATAAGATTCCTTGAAAACAAGAGGGTGTTGTCTTATAAAATGTTCCACTATTGTCATGTTATGTTGTGGTACCTATGGTTATTCTCTTAAATGGATTCCACCACCATTTATTTCTTTTGTTAGATGATCCATTACTATAAAAAACTACTCGATTTCGATCCCTACCATTTCGAGCTGCAGATTCAGAAGGATGTCGTTCTTTCAGTGCCTCTCCTCTTCAATTTCCCTGTTTCTTCTGCGGCCAACCATTCTGAACAAACATATCATGGATGAATAAATATGGTAGTCTTTAAAATATATAACATTTCAAATTAATCATAGAGTAAAAATAATTTATGGTTCTATTAACATCATACTAAACTCTAAAGTTATCTAATCCAACCTCTGATACGAACTGTAAGGACCCGACCATATTACATTACATATTCTTGATTTTAGAAAATAAATCATTTCCTTTTACATTGAGGATATTTTTAGGAATATAGATTTAATGAACTGTTATATAATTCATTCATAACCATACACATTGTTATAGAGTGGATTCAAAAAAACTTCTTCCATTTTTTTCAAAATATAAAACATTAAAGCATAAAACAATATTTCTTTGAAAATTCTTCAAATATTTAACTCAGGTTCCTTATTTGTATTATACGTCCTTATGAACTGTGAAAATAATTTAAAAAACTTGGGATGAGCACAAAAATCTCAATAAGGGATGTAAAATAATAAAAGAGCACATTAGTACAGGAATACTTGTAATGTATTAAAACATTTTCAAATGGAATGCTCGTCATCCATATGGGAATACATTGTGAAACATGAGATTTACACAAGATATACACAAAACATGAGAACATAAACAAAATAATAAAGTAATATATGGACATTACTTGCATAATTTTGTAACCCTCTCAGCTACCTTATAATTTGTAACCCTCACTGCTACCTTACAATTTGTGTAACCCTCATAGTTACACTTGGAGTAACCACATGGCCGACCTCCAACATACACATACCCAATGAAATGGAGGGAAATATAGGTCCCACCCTTCATCATGAATAATTCCTAATATCCAAAACATAATCATACAAAATGAATAATAACATAATAATATTTCCTTGGGAATACTGTAAAACCGAATTTTAAAAGATGATTTTAAAAGAAAAGCCCATTATATAAATCCTATAATTGTAGTGAGACATAATATATTAGACGGAATATGTATAATCACTATAAAGACACATAATTAAAAATATTATATACCAAACCAATCACACAATAATTTTAATACCTCATAAATAATGAAGTAGAATGTTGGAGAAAAGAATGTAAATTGGGTTAAAAATTCCCTTACCTCAGGTTTGTCTTACATACAACTCATTTAAACATCTTGTATAATATTTAAAAGACTGTTATTAATAAATTAGATAACAATATCCATCTTTATAAAACCTTATATGATAATTTCGTTACATCAATTTACCCTTTAATTGTTAGTATTTGTTTCCATGCACTGTTTTGGATGAGTACTTTATATGATTTTCAGGATCGGTTCATGATGGATTGTCCTTATTGATTGGAATTTAAACACCAGAATTGGAATGGAAGGTATTTACATATTTCTAGTCCCATAATGTATACCCTTTTTCAATTTTCTATTTTATATGATGATGATGATTCATAAGTTAAAATATTAATGATGTTCGTTTAGATCATTTTAGTGGTTCATTGATATTAGAAACCTCAATTGGTCTTATAAATTAAAACCATTAGTAAAAAAGAATTACAGAACCATGGATGAGATATAACACATATATTAAAAATTGGTTCGACCATAAAAATGGTATCATGACCAGACTTGAAATAATTAATTCCAATTGAAATCACATCGTCCACGATGTTGATAATTCGACACATCACGGAAAATGTTTTTATTCCTTGAATTAGTGGGAGAGTAGAAGAATAATGATGAATAATTTTCCATGAACATGAGAAAATCAATAATTTACATGATTTCTGTAGCTTTCAGGCCTATTGGGTAAGAGGAGATGAGGAAAGAATATGAAAATAAAGGAACTCAAAACTAATGAGTAATTGAGAAATCTCGTACAAAAAATCAGACATCCTAAAAACTATGCAACATGGTTTTAGAAAATATTAAAAAGAAGGGGGAAAAGGGTCACCCATCAATAAATGAATCGTAATATAGAATATATCAATAGTAATAAGTAAATAAAAACATGGTATGGAAAATTGAAAGTTAAACCACATAAAATATAACTTGAAAGGAAAAGGGAAGAAATTGAGAATTTTCTTACCTTGTAGAGTAACTCCTTGAACATATTGGTTGGGATTTTTGGGGCTTCATAAAACCTTGGGAGGAATAATAGCGATGTAACGTGGCTTGTGCTTCATTGAGGAAGAATTGGGAATGAATTTAACGTAGGAAAGGGTTGGTATTTATAGAAAAAGTGAGGGATTATTTTAATAATTTCCAAGGGACACCTCATTAGTGGTATTTACAAAACCATGGGATTGCCCCTAGTATTTTCCCTTGGTATTATCCACATGGGACACCTAATATATTTTTTAACTGTACACAAGTCGACCAGATTCATTACATCGTTATTATGTAATTAATGATGTCATTAACACAACAATACTCAAAGCTCTATTTTTTACAATTCAACGAAAAATCAATTGTTTCAGAAAAATCCCAAAAATTAACCCTAACCATTTATCGATGCATAGATTTAAAAAATTAAGACCTTTTTTTAAAATAATTTTCTAAATATCATTAATTTATTTTTTAAATAAAATAATACATAATTCAAAAATTAACAATTTTAAAACGTTAACTGTTTTTATATAACATTGAAAAATTAACTAAAGTGTCATTATCATCAAGCCTTAATAAAATAAAATAATAATAAAATTTACTATTCATTATGGTCATATTACTATTCATATTAATATTCATAAGGGTATGTTACTATTCACCAAAAAACAATTTAATTCCATTATACTCCAAATAACTTACTGAGCACAATTGTAGATGACAGTTTTTTAAGATTCAAGATATTGAAGTAGTGAAATTATGTTTAAATGCTAGTTTTAAATATCTACTTGAAACAAAATTTCATGCATTTAAATTGATTTTTAGACAAACGTGGAGTGTTCAAATATCTATAAAAATATGGATATGTGCCAAATATTTCTTGAATATTTATTGTGATATTTTCATGGGAGTATATTGAAAAACTTTTTTTGAATAATAGTATACATGATACAAATAACGAATCTTATTCTCATGCACTTATTCATGAAATTAAACACAAACTCCAAATTTACATTGAGAGCGATCATTGAGAAGGAAAACAGGAACTGTAATAATTTCATGATTGGAATTGTAATTGTTTAGGTTTTATTGAATAAATAATATATTATAAATGTTTGAGAAATTCATTTCATATGAAAAAAATTATTTTACCTCACAAGATGGATAAGATGTTTATTAAAAGTAGTAATATGATCAATATGACATTAGAGTTTTTGTGATATCTTCCCTCATTCCAATACTTTTTAAGCATTATAATTACATAGAATCATTCAATGTGATTAAATGTAATAATATGAAATCAATGATTTATAGGTTTAAAGAACTAACTGTTATAGAAATCAATTTCTGTAACCCTACATCATAGGTATTAGATATTACATATGCATCAAATATTTTAATTAATTTGAAAATTCTAAAAGAATAATGGAAAATTATTAATGGATAATTGGACCTACACGTTGGTAATAAAGGTATATTTGTTTATTTATCTATGAAGACATTGAATTTTCTTCTTGCAAGTGGATAACAATATTTATAAAAGACTACTATCATGTATCATCAATAAAAATAAATTATATTTCTATAAAATTCCAAAATTTGTTAGTCATTCATTTATAAAAAATAGAAACTATAATTATATTGATATAAATGAAATTTTTTATGATTTTTCTAAAATGTTTAATGGATTATAACTATTAGAACATGAAAATTATATAGATTATTTAAATAATTAGAAATTTGGAATTAATGATTTGAATATTACTTATACATGGAATATTTCGAACGTAATATAAATAACAATTACTTTAAATGACACTAAAATGATAAATTATTATATTTGAATACTTCTGAGCCATTTTATATATAAATATTTATTATTTAAATTATTTACCAAATCACCTTCTAACTATTAAGGGATTCAAGAAAATGTTTTTTTACTGTTACATACTGATGTATGTGTTCATATATGTAAAGTAGCTACATGTGGATTTTTTTAATTCATTATCCTTAATGATGAATTTTTTAGGTATATATATGTGTATCTTATGAAACACAAGTTTGAATCTGTGGAAATCTACAAATTTATTAAAAATGAAGTTCCAAATAAACAATAAAAAGGTATTTAAAAAATCATACTAATAATTATTCATATTACTAGAATTAAGAGAATTATAAATATTGTAACAAACCATTAAATTTATGATAGGTAAATTTTATGTATTCTCTTGGTTTCCATTCTAATTATATGGGTTGGGCTAAGAAGGAATTTTGGGGATACCTATAATGGTGAAGTTATAGATTTGTTGTACTTTCAGTATAAAACCTACTGGTTCTAGAGCCTACTATGGATTTACATACATGGGGATATAAAACATGTATGTTATAAAATAATAATAAATCAATTTTTATCAAAATGTGATGGGTTTTTTGGTGATATTGGGAATTTTCAATTAAACGGCATGAAATTGGGTTACACATCGTATAATTTACGAATGGTTGTTATTTAATATGAATCATGGATTACCATTATTTTTAAACTATCTACATTTCTTTTATCTCAACCCAATGGCCATTTCTAAGAAAGTTTCTATCCGAAAACTCTTTTGGGTCATTTTGATCAACAATTGATCATTGTTGTGATTGCATTGTGACTCGACATGTAAGAAAGTTTCCTATCTCATAGTCTCATTATCATTCCCTCCTTAGAGTTTGAAAGATAATATTATGATTGATGGATCGAAGATTTGAGTTTTTGATTCACATTTCTAGGTTGAATTCTTAGATATTTTGGGCATACGTTCTTATTGGATGGATCCATTTTGGGCATGGTGTTTCTGTGAAAGTAAGGTGGTTCCATCATGATGCAAAGTTTTTATTAAACCTAAATTGCATGATTTAAATTAAATTGTTGATTTCAATTCAATTTATATTATAAATGAAATTTATTTCAATTGATTAATTAAAATCGAAATTCCTTTGAATTAAGGGTTTGTTGAAATTGAATTTGGGTATGAAATTGATAAAACCCACAATTCCATTGAATTGGGTAGAGATTTTGAAATTGATTGAAAATTATAGAGATTTTAATTTTTTGAATTTTAATTTTGAAATGGACAGAAATTGTTTCAATTAAATTGTTCCATCTAATTTTCTGAACTGAAATGTGAAATTGAGTTTTGAAATTGTTTCAAATTATTTTTTTGGGAAAATGTACTAATATGGTTTTGAAAGAACCATTTTGGTTTCATCATAGGAGAATTAATGTTTTGATTAAAAATGCCATTATTTTATGGGAAATTGGTATTTTTTTAAATGGGTTATTGTGATTTAATTTTATTTAATTGATTCTTAAAATAAATATGCATTAATTGATTTGTATAATTGAATAAGAAATCCTAGGTAGTAGTGAGTTATTTGATAAAAAGATGCTAGTATGGGAATTCCCTATCCCTAGATTGATGTTCTAAAACACTAAAAAACATTATTTTATCACATATACTTCCTCAGTGTGAAATTGATCTGTCCTCTGTTTCTTGTGGTGAGGGACATGTTTACAATTTTTTGTTTATTATCACATGACTGTGTAAGGATCCCATAACCAGGAACTATCATACCTCTTGGGAGATGATTGTGTTTATAACCTTTTTATATATGAGAAATAAAAGTTTCTAAATGTTTTTAAGCTATATTAAATCCCTTTTAAATTTATATAAACTATTTTATATATAAATATATTAATCAGTTTTTTCATAAATATCCCATCAGTTGAAATTTGAAGACCATTTTTAAAGTATTTCCAATATTTTAAATGTAAAGAATTATTTTTTTAAACATTCTTTTGATGTTCCAAAATAGTTTAATTGAAAATTTAAATATCATTATTTGGTTAATTAAATATTTCAATATCATTATGGAATCATTAGTGGGACACTACTGGGATTCTATCTCACACCATATTTGTTCCTTGGGTGGTTGTAGATTATCTCACTTTAGGTTCGAGTAGGGGTAATGAACCCCATGAAGGTGGTAATAGTTTTTGATCGATAGACTTGGAGAGATTCAACCTTTGGGATGTTGGGTGTTATTTAAATTTTAGGGTACTTTGATGTAGTATGATGGGTTTTTTATACATGATTGATATCATATACACTTTTCCCTATGGAGTTTATTTTGTATGAATATTGTCATGTTGTCTTTCTTCAATAAGGGTTGAATCAAAATCATCCCCACATTCATTTTGTATGATTCTAGGTGTTAGTCACAAACCCAAGGGGATTGTTATTTCCCATTGACCTATGTCAGTTCCATCTTGGATATTGGGTTACCAGGGTAGCTTGGATAGTTTGTGAAAAAGTGGTATAATAGCTGGGTTGTGGTTTATTTATGTTAGTAGGCATTTTTGTATTCTTTTCGGGACATAAGAGGTTGTAGTGATTTAGTATCTGTCCATATCTCACGGCAATGAACCTCAATTCAATAATTTATTTAGAAAAATACATATTGAGGTTTAATTCTATTCTTTTCTATACATTTTATTTGGATAGATTGATATTAAAATCTTGTTTTTCTATCTATTGGGATTAATCCCTCTTGTTTTTCTTTAGGAATGCTAGTTTGATTTATTCTTTATTATATGCTAATTTTCTATAGAATCATGCCTCTGAGAAGTCATGTGAATGATATCCTAGAAGAAGATACATTTGAGCCTCAACAACTGAATCCTCTTGTGGACCCAAATTTGGTTGAGGAGATTGTGATACTATCCACACTCTCAGATATGCACCCCCCAACAGTTCATGTTCATCCTCCAGATGTGGAACCACCAATGGATGTTCTTTGATATCATTCATAAGAACTACATCACCAGAGGACAGTAGCATTAAAAGGGTTAAATGATTCTCAAAAGATATAGTAATTGTTTGTTAGTATGGAATGTACGTTAGAGTTCATAAAGACACCTAAATAAATCATGGTGAAGTGTGCCACCTTCGCACTTCAAGGACTAAGGATGAGATGGTGGGACATTATGGTGATGGCTATGAATCATGAGGGATTAGATTAGAATGAAAATAATTATCTTTCCACTGATTATTTATATATATAATATATGATATTTCCCAAGGCTATGGAGTTTTTAGGATGATAGGACATTGATAGAGAATGCCAATCGTCTTTTCAAGATTGTGAATGTTTTATCTTAGATGGTACCAAATAATAGTAAGAAGGCTTGAAATTATATGGTGGGACTACAATCATATGTTCACTCTCATTTTTTCTTGCTGAAGCTACCCTCCTATAATGATGTGATGGATAGAGAATTGATGGTTGAAATGTACATGTTTGGTATATCAGGTTTAATGTCAGTTTCTAATCCTCTTAGTTGAAGTGTGTTTTCCTCTATGTAGAAGGGATTCATAGTGATTCTCATGGTGGATCTTGACATCATTGTTTTTCTAAACCTCCTTTAGTTCCAAGAATATTCCATTTTATTTGTTACTCAAAAGGAAATATATGGCACTCCAATAGGGCTTTAATCGAGGGACCCAAGCTATGTGGTTCCTTTGGATACTCAGATAACTTGAAGATGTTATTTAATGTTTTAGAGGCATGATTTCATCAACACATTCAAAAACTATAATAAAATCATAAGCTTCATGTATAAAATGGTTCCATCGATATGCATCCGGAATTATTATTCTTCACTTTATGGATGAATTTCTAAATGAAGCAAATATGGGTTAACCAACCATGAAATATACCAGTAGTACAAATTATTCATTGGTGACCAATTTATTTGATAGTATTTCTTCTCATTAGATTATTTCACCATATATTGTTATTTTTTAAATCTTTATTTGGGTAATTTATCTTATATGATAAATATTACTACACCCCATGGAATGAAGAGAGAGTATGGTCTCCGTATTCCCACTTGAGTTTTCTCACAGTCCAGTGTCAATATTTCTTGTTACCTTTTGGTTCTCAACATGAAACCCATTGACATCATGTTTGTGATGTATCATCTCATTTCCCATAGATCCTATATAGGTTTCTATCTACTATAGCTCTACTTTACTCCAATAGATGGTGTGTGTCATATCTTTAATTGATAGTGGGACCCAAGGTCGATTAGAGCTAGAAGTCTTTATCTAATGTCGCATAAAGTGGTACCTTTGTTTGATTTCAATCTAGAGTTGAAATCTTTGAGTAGTGATCTCACTCCAATTTTCAATGAGTTTCTTGATGTGTTTCCTTCTGACTTCTCAGGTTTTCCACTGGTAATAGTGGTATATTTTTTTATTGATTTGGTGCTTGGTACCCAAAAAATATTTATTCCTTCTTACCATATGGAACTAAATAAAATTAAAATGATAATGACACTATTGAATTATCTTATAGAGAATGGATTTATGTGGCTAGGTGTGACACATTGGGAAATGTTGGTTTTCATTGCGAAGAAATCTTATGGTCCACTCATCATATGTGTTTATTACCAAAAACTCAATAGATTCATGGTAAAGAACAAGTATATTATGCAATGTATCAATGATCCATTTGATCAGTTTAATCGGGGGAAGTGGTTCTCAATGATCGATATTTGATCTAGTTACCATCACCTAAGAAATAAAGAATCTTACAGTCTGAAAATTTACATTCTTAGAAGGTTTGACCATTATGACTACTTTATCACACCCTTTGGTATAACAATGATCCTACAGTTTTCATGGATTTAATGAATATAATTCTCATTGATTATATAAATAAATTCATGTTAGTATTTATGGTGACATCGCTGTTTAATCAATGTTAGAGGAGGACCATGTGTGTCATCAGAGGTAAGTTTTTGAAATGTTTATATGTCACTTACTTTATTCCAATCTTTAAAAATGTCATTTATGGAATCAAGACGTGAATTTCATAGGATGAATGTTTTCAGAACATATTATTTCAGTTGATCCTAGGATGGTGAGGCCTGTTATAAGAACATGACAACAAAAAATTGATTTATAGATTCATATCTTATTGGGTTTAGCTAGATATTGTTGTCGTCTTGTAAGGGATATCTCAATGATGGCTTCTATGATTACTTCTCTAAATCATAAGGTTGTAATGTTTACTAATTAAGAAAAGGTAAATAATTTTTTTGTTTATTTGAAACATATTTTCAATAATGCACCAGTTTTGACTCATCTAGAGGCTAGGCAAGGCTATGTGGTCTTTTGTGATACATTAAGATTAGTTTTGGGATTTATTCTTTTTCATGTTGATTACATAATTTATTGTTCCTATCATCAGTTTAATCCACATGAGATGAATTATATAACCCATGACCTTGAATTTTTTTTTGATGCACTCATAAAAGAGTTGGTCAAATTACCTTTATATAGAAGGTTCTATCATGTTTTTAGAACACAATAACATGAGTTATATCATCTCTTAAAATTATTTTAATCTCTACCAGAGGGTTTGGTTGGAATACCTATTCTCTTTCAATTTTGATATCTCCTATTCCCAATGGGAATGTAATTTTACCATATATTACATGAGTATGAAAATTATACCCTAGGATGTGAAGGAATCCTCAGAAGAGTGGAACATGTTGGTTCTATTTTAAAATTTTCATATTGGAGTCCAAGAATCAAGGGATGAGCTTACTTTGGCTGGATTTTAATTGACCTATACTCTTATTGAGATGATTCTTCTAGAATAGTAGCATGGTGATGTGTTTTATATCATTAGAGACACTCTTTAGGGAGGGGAGACTGTGCTTGAGGGTTAATTCTATAAATAGGGAACTCTACGCTATCGAAATGGATTTCTTTTACCATTAGCGGTAATGGAATATGTGATGGGAGATTTCCATATTTCTCAATGGGCAGTGCATACAGGAACCCCAATGATATTCTATAACATGTGTCATGGTTTCTAGTAGACATGTATGAGATGGTGAATTTCTTAATTTTTCTCTCATTGATATATATTCTAAAAGGTCAAGGCCATGCACGATAAGACTTTGAGTTTTCTTTAGCCACTTCTGGTCCCAAATGGATGTGGGATGACATCACTATGGACTTTTTTGTTGGTTTTATGCATTTATAGAGGTAGAAGAATTATATATGGGTTGTGATCGATTAGAAGATGATATAAACTCACTTTATATCCATTCATGATGAAAAAAAACTAGAGGAGTTATAAAATATCTTTTTGAAAGAGATTTTTCTTATTCATGGAGTTCCATCAGCTATAGTTTATAATATGGATCCACGGTTCAACTATAATTTTTGGAGAGGACTTCTAGATCCACTCGGTTATCATGTCCATTTGAGTACGACATACCATTCATATTCACATGGAAAAAAATATGGTAATATATATTCTTGTGGATATGATATGTACTTGTTCTCTTGACATTGTAAGAGATTCAGAAGACCATCTAGGGAAGGTTAAGTTTTTGTATAAAAATAGTTACGAGTTTTTTATTAGAATAGATCCTAATGATTCATTATAAGTCCATCCATTCATATATCCAATATGTTGGTCTGACATTTTTGAAAGTTATATGGTTCGACCAGGCTTGTATCATGAGATGAAAGAAAAAATTTAGTTTATTCATCTAATTATGTTGAAAGAATAGATCCAGTATAAGTCTTATGTAGATCTTCATCACAGACCATTGTATTTTTTTATTGGTGATCCAGTGTTCTTCAATGATTAACCTCATTTGGTTCTTTGATGTCTTAGGAAGAAACAACTACATTTTCTTTGATTTTTTAGACCTTTCTAGTTTGTTGAGTAGGTGGGTATGTTAGTTTACCATTTAGAATATTCCATCACAGCTAACATCGATACATAAATTCTTCCATGTATCTTAGTTATGAATGTATTTATCTAATCCATATAATGTTCTAAGATGGAGTTATCTTGAGATTGGCCATGATTTTTCCATGACTGAACATACAATTGGGAGAATTGATTCTAAAATCAAGGTACTTCATGGGAGGTATATACCATTTATTATAGTTTTATGGATGTAGAGTTCATATTTTCATGAGATAAAAGAGCATGAGGTATTGATGAGGATTAGTGCCCCTCTTTTTGATATATAAGCTTCTAGATAGGTTTTTTTTGGAACATGATGTTTTTATTATGGAGAGTTTGAAAAAACACCTTACATTTCTAAAAGATATGTTTTACGTCTTATTGTGGATTTCGTTTTTAGTTTTCTATGTCAGTCCACGAAGAAATTATGAGGATACCTGTACTAGTGAGGTTAGATATTTACTCAATTTTAAGCATAAAACCATATATTTCTACAGAATTTTGGGAATTTTTTGTTTAATTTAATGTGGATAAAAAAAATTAGACATAAAATAATAATAAATATATTTTTATCAAAATGTAATGGCTATTTTTGGTGATTTGGGGATTTTTCAATTACACGATGTGTAATTGGGTAACCCATCATGTAAAGTCCTGATGGTTTTTTTAACTGGCAGCATGGTTGGTTATTCTTTTCCTCTCTAAATTTCGTTACTATCAACTCAAAATCCTTTTTAGGAAATTTTGGATCCCTTTAACCCTTCCAGTTCATTTCTATCATTGATTAAAAGTTTGTTTAATTGCATTCTAACTCACTGAGAAGTGATCTCAATATTTCTTCATCTATTTATCTTTCCCTCCTTGGTGTTTGATATATAGTTTGGGACTAAAAGATCTAAGCTATGTGTTGTTGAAAATTTATCTATGTTGATTTCCTAGATCTGATGGACTATGGTTCTTATTGGTACGTTCTGTTGTGGTGTTGTGTTTCCATGAAAGTTATGTGGTTCTATCAAGATTCCAAATTTTTATTAACCCCTAAATTGAATGACTTAAATTCAATTATTTAATTAAATTTAATTACTATTATAAATGAAATTTCATTCAATTGATCAGTTAATAACCCTTTTCCATTAAATTAAGGGTTTTTGGAAATTTAATTTTGGAATGAAATTGTGGAAACCCCCCAATTCAATTTAATTCAGGTTTTCTTGTGAAACTGATGGAATAATGTGGAGAATTAAATTATTGAATTAAAATTATGAAATTGATGGAAACATTCCAATTAAATTATTTAATTTAATTTTGGAAATTGAAATTTAAATTTTAATTGTGAATTTATTTCAAATTTCTATTTGAGAAAAATTTATTATATTGGTTTTAATAGAATCATTTGGGTTTTATCTTTGAAATATTAATGTTTTAATTAAAAAATTGTTTTTTAAATGGAAACTTTGAATTTTTTTAAATATGAGATTGGGATTTAATTGTATTTTAAGGTTCCTTAAAATAAAATCCCTATCATTGATTTTTAGTTGAGAACATGATTACCTAAATAGTTAGTGAGTTATTTGGGAAAAAAAGATTGTGGGTGAATTCCCTAACAATAGATTGACATTTTACAAAACTAAAAACATTATTTTAGCGCATATTATTCCTCAGTTGGACATAGATGAGTACTCTTTTACATATTTCTAGGGCCGTGTGTACAAGTTTTTGTTATTATCACATGAGTGTGTGAGGATCACATATCATAGAGCTATCATACCACATTAAAGTTGAACATAATGGTTGCCTACTTATATAGGTGATATAAGTTTCTTCTAGGGTTTATAAACTATTTTACATACCTTTTGATTTTATATACACTGTTTTGTATAAAAAAATTATTAACACATTTTTTTCGAAATATCCTATCTATTGAAATATAAATCACTTGATTAATTTATTTCAATCATTTGAAATGTAAATGATGATTTTTCTAAATATGCTTTTCAAATGTAAAAAATGTTTATTTTAATATTTAATACACTTTATTTTGTTAATTAGATGTTTTAATCTCATTATTTAATCCTTGTTGATACACTACTGGGATTTTATCTCACACCCTACCTATGAATTTGGATTATTTTAGATTATCTCTTTCCAGGTTTGAGAATGAGTAAAGAACCACCTCAAGGTTGGTCTTGTTATTGATATATATACTTAGAGAGTCGTGTCCTTTAAGACATGTGATGTTTTTTAAGTTTTATGGTGATTTTATATAATACATTATGTTGTCTATACCTGTTTGACTTCTAGTACACTTCTCACTGTATAGTTTATTTTGTATTCATATTATCTTGTTATCTTTCTTCCCAAATGGTTATGAAAAAACTATTTCTGCTTTCTTTTTATGTGATTATGGGTGTTATTCACCAACTTGTATGGATCGAGAATTCCCTTTGGACTAGGTTATTTCCAGATCGGTTATTTGGTTACCAAGGTACCCAAGATGGATCTTGAAAAAAAACTTGGAGATTATGGTATAATATCAAAATCACTCCAACTAGTACATACTAATTAAATGTTTTGTATAATATTAAACATCATACTATATTAAAAAAATAATCCATTTTATTCCATGCATACCTTCTCATTTTTTAGGGTTATGTTCTCAAATTTTCATTATTTACAATACATTATGTTTTATAGAAGTATATTTACAATACACAAAATGATATATGGATTGGTAAGAATTCTAGTCTATCTCTAATGAAGATATAGGGTTGTATGGCATTTGTGAGATGTATAACATCTTGTATTATTAGACCCAAATCGGAGAAATATCTATTTATTGGTTATATCAAAGGGATTATTTTTAATTATTTCTATAATCCGTTAGTCCACAAAGTGTTTATTGGTTTTTATGCTATCATTATATCAAGGGAATTTATTTAAAAAATAATTAATTGATGTAAATATAATCATTATGAAGTTTTGGAACAATATATTATGTTAATATTAAAATGGATAATTTTGAAACACAAAGGGTTATAAAAAATGAACCAACACAGAATACCTAAGAACAATATAGGTATGTTAGATATAATTAATAATTTGAGATATTTGGATTTCACATTTCTGATGTAGTTGATATAATGACCATTTATAATGACTCAATATCTTACCAAAAATACATCATGAGATTTTACTTTGATAAATTGCTAAATTAAATTGAATATTAAATAGAATACATGTGTTCTTATCACTTTTTAAACCTAGTAGATCCAATTGATGGCGAAACCTCATTGGGTGAAAGTGGGATATTCACAAGAGGAATAACATGGATGGTATAGTTTCTATGTATATAGCTCACTTTGTATTTAATGTTTTAAACAAATCATGGTATGACCTATAATGAAAAAGTTTCTCTAGTTCCCATGATCAAATCCATTAAATTTTTTTCATTTATAACAACATATTATGGATATGATATATATCAAATGCATGTAAAAACTATATTCCATTATATGAATGTACTCAATGATGTAAATATTATACAGCATAATTATTTGAGGAGAAATTAAATTTTGCTAAAATTCAAAAACTTCCATGCTCAAGTTATAGGTTAAATAAAACTTATCAATGTTATACTATTAAAATTGATGAATATATCAAATATTTTTTCTTTTTCATACCTATAGATAATCCTATTCAATATAAATGGGTAATTAGAACAATGGATAACTTTATGGTGTTGTATGTTTTTTACATACATCCCATCATAAATTACCTCCCAATGCTATAACCAAGGGATAATTGGTTAGGAAATTTTTCTCAATAAGAATCTTTTTGATGAAACAGGCATAATTGGTATAAACATCTAAATAGATAGATTTAAACAAATTCATGGACTTAGTAATAATACATATATTGGTAATTTTTAAAAAAGAAACAATATACAAAACTACAAAAAGGGTTTTTTACCAACTATACATTGAAATATTCATTCAAATATACTGTTTCCTTTAAATGTTGAGGAACAATAATGCTTGAGTTTGATTCTATACTCTTTTGTAGTTGGATAAATCATATATTCTATAATTTTTACTCATCCTGATTTATCCTCTATATTAATTATAATGATTATTTACAAATAAGATATATGTTGATTTAATGATGTATCCGCATATAATTCCATTTAGTATTTTATAAAAACTCCACATTATTTTAGTCTTTCATCGTGTGGATGATCTCATTAAAAAGTGTTAAACCATTTCTAGTCTCTCGAGATATAAGGATTGATTTTGATCTCATGTATTATTCATGTATTTTTTTAATATTCGAGATAAATTTTAGAAATTATACAATAAAATGACAGTTTTGGATTCTAAAATAGAAGTTGAAAATATCCCATCATCTCATACAATTAAAAAATATATGTGGATAATGCTACACATGAAAACAACCCTAGTATTCACCAATTATTTGATAATATTATTCCTTTTTTCTTCTCATTAAAAAGATAATTTAAAGAAGAAATATAAATATGTGTAAAGTTTTTACAGAGTATTATTGTTTGATTAATCTATAAAGCTCCATTACATAACATAATTATGAAGTAAATACCAATTATCTTTGTATTATATGTATATGTGAGTAGATTTTTTATAGTGAAATATTTTTTTGTTTGTTCCTTAAAGATAGTAATTTTTTATTGGCTCAAGGCCACGTTGTATCATATATGGTATATCAATTGTTATAATTTATCGTTAAATTGTGTTTTTGTTTAAAACATAGTTAATGATGGGATACCAACTCACTAGAATATATGTATTACCAGGTCATCTCTAATTGATGATCATAATTGTAGGTTTTGATAAAATATCATGATCAGTATGAGTAGGATCACTATTATAGATACAAAATTATTACTCATAGGACATAAGTTGGTGAACATGTATTTATATTGAGTCACTTATTATATGTTACAAGGATGCTCATATATGTGTAATTAATTTATTTAAGTTAGAATTGGATATGGAACATTCATCTTATGTTTTTCAAATATTTTACCTAATTTTGAGGTGTTATAATTTAATATACATATAGTTTCATTTGATAATATAAATTAATGGAAGGAAATTCAAGCTAAAACTAATCAAGTGATTGGATTTTCCTAACTAAAATATAATGGTTCCAACCATTTGACTAGTTATGACATCATAAACCTTGATTAAGTTTTCAGAAAGTGTTAAAAAATGTAACTAAAATTACATGTGATCCATTTATATAGGTTTTAGAAACATCTAGAATTTAAAAAAGAGATAAATTTTATGATATTCGCATTATTACTATCTTATTCTTAATCTTTAATTCAAGGAAAAAAGGAACTATAATAATAGACTTATGGTCGATTGTATCACCCCAGAACCATTTTTAATTTGGTTAGATATGATATATTTCTATATAAATCACTTTTTATATTATTATTAATGAGTTTTATTATCATTTATGACAATATAATGGGCCATTTTGGCATCACATTGGATAATGAAAATAGTTATTTTAGGAAAATGGGAATAGTTCTTGTGTAAATATGATTATATTTATTATAAATAAATAAAATTTGGGTTTTAGACATTTCAAATTCTTTAATTAAATTATATTAATTTAATTAATTAATTAATTTGATCCTATAATTTCAATAATGAGTTAATTATATTGTTAAAACATAAACATGAATAAATGAAGAAGCCCTAACGGGATTTTAGTTTGGGCTTATAGCGTTGGGATTTAAAGACCCGTTATATGTGAAAATTAATAATACCACCTAGATAGACCATTTAAACACATTCATGGATTCCTTAAACCAATGTGCATACACATTAATGGATCTCCAGATTTGTTTTGGAACTTAAGACACATTTAGAGGCTATTTGATGATCGTTATAAGCCAGTTACTGCATATTTTTAGGTTTTTTTGTGAATTTGTCTTCCTTGAAGGATATTAAGTTAACCTATAACAATAAATTGTATTGAGGGGTGTTTAGTATTTATACCATTATGATAATGTGAATTTGGTTCTTATCGTACTACAGTGTTCCTTATCTGAAAGATCTCACCAGTTTCCCTTATCCAAGAGGTTATCTAATGTTGTCCTCGTTCCTCCTTCCAACCATCTTTTTTCACATGTGAATAAAATCACTTGGATTGGAGTAATATCCCACCAATGAATTAGTAATCAAATATATTTATGGATATTCATGGAGGCATTAATTTTACATTTCAATCTTGATGTAAATATTTGAAATTTGTTTGGTTCTTATTTTTTATTTTATAGATTTATTATTTGGTTTTTTCATTTAGTCATAATGTTTTAGGATGGAATTTATTGATTCTATTTTTTCATAAAAATTATTGATAACTTCTTTAAATATCCACATCATCAAACTGTGGATAACCTAAATTGAATAATCTCTTTGGCCACATCTACATGATCTTCATCATGCAAGTGATTAGTGAAATCATTCTTGACCATCTTCGGTGAACTTTATTCTCATCAATTTATATTATTCATGGAATCAATTAATAATCCTAGATGATATTGGTTATGGTTTTTAACAAATTTATTAGATTTAATAAGTGTTATTAAATCCAAATTTTCCTTCTAGTGGAACCAAATCCATTAAATTATATTTTTTATTCAAGATAACATTGTTAAGATAAAGGGTGATGTATATCATAATTGGTATTATAAAATATGATAAAGATTTCCCTTTGAAAAAGTAAATCAAATTCAATTTCATTAAATCAAATTTGATCTTCAAACTTTATATTGTATATTAAAAACATTATCATTAGAAATGATTGTAATGCAACTTATGATATAGTATGTCTCTACTTATGGAATAAGAATATTTCATCTGTTTCATCAAACCATAACACATGAGATGGGTTAATAGTGTAAAATGTTAATCTAAATAACATTATTTTCATTTAATAAAACACATGATTGTATCACCATTATCATATAAATCAATTCCTAATATATGTAGGTCAAAGTAGAGTACAGAAGAGGGAGGTAAATTGAGTGTCTATAAAAATTTCTGTTAAAAAAGTATTCTTAAAAAGGATCCCCAATATATTTAAATATAACCCAGTTAATCATTGAAATATAGTTATGAATGTTTGACTATTTAAATAACTTCTCAAAAAGATTTATTAATTTTCATTAAACTTAATATCAGTTATTAAAATTTATTTTGAATCTATTCTAATAAGAAAAAACAATTATAACTTCATTCCACGGTTAACTATAAATGTAAATTTTTTAATTTTGGAATTATAGAGTAAAATAGAGAAAACTAAATTAAACAGAACTATGGATATAAAACAAGTGGTTCAGTCTCAAGACAAGACCTAATCCACTCATCTTGGTGATCACCTTCCACCAAGAAGTTTATATAACTAAATGTGATTCACACCCTGGATTAGGGTTAACAATAGTACACAAGATTTCCTATGTCACACGACCTCTTGCACTGTTCTATGTGGGTAAGAACTACCAGGCCACACATGGACCTCTTCCACGCTTATCTATGGGAATACACAAGTGGAAAAACTATTTATGAGAAAGGATATCTTGTATCCTGCAGTTAAACGTAGGAGATAGTGTGTGTTTTCATACATACAAACACACACTACTCAAAAGATAAAAATAATAAACAATAGATATAAATTTTGAGATATATTTAGAAGTTCATTGAGTGTTAGTCTTTGTAGCTATGGACTTCTAGGATGAAGCAGATGCTGATATTGAGTCTTCTTGCAGAAAACAGAGTATTGCAAGTCAGATAGATCTGGATTGTGTTCTTCGTGGAGTTGATAGTACGAAAATGGTCTCGATTCTAGGATTCAAGTATGCTTCGTGTGTTCTTTAGCATTTTCAGGTTATATTTGATGGTTCTTCCTTTAATAATTCTTGTGCTTATTCATTTTCATGCACACACTAGTTTCCATGTTGTCTTTATTATCACACTTTTTTCTATTGGCCATGTTGTACTTTTTATTCATAGAATGCATGTGTTAGAAATGACAGGATGCATGTATTCTATACCTCATACCTCGTACTATTAGGTGACATGTCTATAAAAAAATTTAATTATGTCAGTGTATTTAAAAGCATCAAATATTACTATTAGAGATTAAATTGAATAACAAAAAAACAGATTAAGAAATGGTGTCACGGTCTGTCTAGAAATGGTGTCTTTATGAAACGATCTCTATTTGAAACAATGTCTCCTTGAAATGGTGACTCGTTGAAATAGTGTCTCCTTGAGATGGTGTCTCCTTGAAAAAGTGTCTTCTTATTTGTCTTAGATCAGTGACACATCTATGATGGAACAATTTTATAGAGATCAGGAACCCGTAGCACATATTTGGTGTTTGATCACAGTGACTAGTCACGGTGTTTAGATGGTCACAGTGTGTGGTTATAGTGTCTAGTCAAGGTGTTTGGGTCATGGTGTCTGAGTCACAATTTCTAGTTCATGGTGTCTCGATCACCGTGTCTGGGTCACAGTTTCTTATTCCTTTTCTAGAAAAACATAACAGGTGGAAGACTCATGGTTTCTCAAACATAACCCAATATTTTTACAAAGACTTAAACAGTGATATTCATAGAATGAATTAAACATAATAATTCATAATAGATTTTCATTATAAAAAAGTAGTTTACAATTATAATTTAAGGCATAGAGATACATATCATTTGTACTCATGAATTTAGATTAAATAAACAGGATTAACAAGCATTACAAAATGTATAGGATTTTTTATCATTAAAACATGATTAACACATGAAGATTCCAAAAATATCCCCATTTTTTATGATAAAAAATCATGTGACTGAGATATCTTTTCTTAGGTAATGTGTCTCTTCCTTAGCTTTCATATTGAATACATATTTCTCCTCCTTCTGGGATTATGAAAAATAGTAAATAAGAAATAGAAAATAAATTTCCACAATGCATTAAATGGATATAATGTGTCATTAAAAATAATGAGTAACCAGAATACAAAAATCATCCCTATCAAAAGATAGTTGTCACTTTTAATTAGCACTGGCTTGTCTTCCCTTTTCCATTGGTAGCAGCATCAACAGATGAAGCCATAGGAGCATAGGTAGAAGTTGAAGAAGGGAGTGAACCTATTGATAGAGAAGGTAAAGGGAGTCTTTCAAAAACTGAAGGGGGCCAAGCTGGGTGCAGTGGAAGCATTGGAGGAAAATATTATGTATTTGTTTTAGTTGATGAATACACTAGATTTACATGGGTCTATTTTTTAGAAATTAAATCTGAAGACTTTTTATATTTCAAAAATATTAGACCCCATGTTAAAAAAGAGAAAAACCATACACAGATAACAATTCATATTGATCATGGTGGTTATTTTCTAATTTCATATTTTGAAACTTTTTGTAGTAATAAAGATATTACTCACAACTTTTCTTCTATAAGAACCCTTCAGAAAAATGGTGTTGTTGAAAAAATAAATCATATTCGTTAAAAAATGACAAGAACCATATTGATTGAATTCTCAATTGCTAACCATTTATAGGATGAAGCAGTTAGTACTGCATGTTATACTATAAATCATGTTTTGACTTGATCTTTTTTAATAAAACTCCTTATGAATTGTGGACTGGCTGAAAATCTATGGTTTCATACTTTATAGTGTTTGGATGAAAAGTATTCATATTTAATACAAAATATAATTTATATAAATTTTCACCCAATTTAATAAAGGAATATTTCTAGGTTATTCCACAACATATAAATATTATAGATTTTTTAACAAAAGCTCATATACTATTGGAGAAATAGTACAAGTTATATTTAATGAAACCGACCCCTTTGTTTTTAAACAATTTATACGTACATCAACTGATGTATTTTCACAAACTGATTATCAACCAACGATTGAAAACTCTTCTGATTGGGGGAAAACTCAAGAAATTTTTTCTGAAATATTCACCTCAGAATACTTTAAATCTTATGTTTTTTGAACAGGTTTTACAAAACCCAAATGAATTGTTCCAAAGGAATCATCCCAGTGATTATATGATTGGTGATGTAAATCAACCTGCAAGGATTAGGAATTCCTTGAGATATGAAATAGAACATCTTACTTTTCTATCACAATTTGAACCTAAACTTTAAGTGAGGCCTTAGGTGATGAAGATTGGATTAAAGAAATTCAATATTAACTAAATAAATTTGAAAGGAATCATGTCTGGATAGTGGATGAAGGACCTAATGAAACAACTATAATTGGTGTAAAATAGGTTTTCAAAAACAAATGTGATGAAAATAGAGTCATTATATGAAATAAAACAATAATTGTTGCTAAGGGCTATAATCAACAAGGGGGAATAGTCTTTAAAGAAACCTATTCTCTTGTATCTAGACATGAATCTATTTTTATTATATTATCCTTTGTAGGATACTTCAAATTAATACTATTTCAATTTGATATAAATGTGATTTTCTAAATGGCTTTGTACAAGAAGAAGTTTTTTGTCGAACAAACTATGGGTTTTGTAGATCCAAAACATCCTGATCATGTTAATAAACATTCCAAAGTATTATATGGCACTAAACGAGCCACATGATCATAGTATGATAGACTTACTAGATTTATTTTGCAAAACAATTATGCAAAATTTACCACAGATCCAAATATTATTATAAAAATGGAATAAAAATTGATTGTACAAATTTATGTTGATGAAATTATATTCGGGTCAACTCACCAATCTCTAACTGATTATTTTATAAATCTAATGAAAAATAATTTTGAAATGAGTATGATGGGTGAGTTTACATTATTTCAAGGATTTCAAATCTCTCAAAAACCAGAAGGAACCAATATATCTCAACATAATTATATCAATGACTTACTCAAAAAGTTTGGATATGACAATACTAAAAGTATTAGTACTCTAATCAGTACCTCAAATACACTTGATCTTGAAGATGTTAGAAAACCATTGGATCAAACATCATTTAGAGGTATGATAGGAATTTTGTTATACATGACACCTAGTCATCCAGACATAATGTTTTTAGTATGCTTATGTGAAAGATACAAATCAAATCCAAATGAATCACATTTAAAATACATGAAAAGGATTTTCTGGTATATAAAAGGAATATTGGATTTATGTCTTTTCTATTCTTCTATAAATGATTTTCTATTGATGCAGACTTTTATGGCTGTAGAATAGATAGAATGATTACATCGTGAACATATCATTTCTTATGATATTATATAGTGTCTTGTTCATGAAAAAAACAACACTCTATAGCACTTTCCACTACTGAAGCAGAATATATAGCAGCTGGATGTTTGAGTGCTCATGTGTTATAGATGCAACACACAATCATTGAATATGGTATGCATTTTTTCAAAACACAAATATTATGTGATAATACTAGTTGCATAACTCTTATTAAAAACATATCACATCACTCAAGTGAAAAACACATATATATTAGGCATCACTTTCTTAGAGATCATTCACAAAAAGAAGATATCATTTTACAATTTATTGAAATGCAAGAACAACTTGCTGACATTTTTACAAAACCATTACCTTTGGATAGATTTGAATTGATTAAACTGAAGCTACGAATGATTACACTAAAATAGTATTTCACATATACTTTCTATTTTTTCATTTCTCCTTACATTAAATAACTCCTCTTCTAATGGGGAGAATATTTTTTTCTTTATTTTACCGATTTTATATTATTTTGTTTCATATTTTATTTTTAGTATTTTATAATTATTATTTATATTTATAGTTATATTAGTTTTATTTGTTTCTTTGGTTATGAAATTCTATTTTTTATTATGACATTTAGTTTATTGTTTTGACATCCTATTTTTTGTTTTGAAATTCTATTTATTATCATGACTTTCTGTTTATTTTTTTTACATTCTGATAATCGGTCTCACTTTTTTTTCCATCATCTTAGCATCCTATTGTAATGAATTTGTTCTCCATTGGCATGTCAACCTATGGTAATGAATTTTTTTTCCATCAGCTTAAAAACCTTTGGTAATGACTTCATTTTCCCTCAGCTTGACATCCTATGATAATGACTTTGTTTTCCATAAGCTTTACAACTTATGGTAATGAATTTGTTTTTCATTGGCTTGAAGATTGACAGTATTTAATTTATTTTCCATTTCTTTGATGTTTTATTTTATTCTTTTCATTATTTCAAATATTTATTTTTTGTATTTTATTATGTATTTATAATTATATGAAACTAAGAACATACTTTAAGTCTCTGACAGGTACATTCTCTTTCCTTATTGTATTACATTTCATGTGTTTTTTAAAACCCCCTTTTATTCTCCATCATTGGATTCATTATCTTATAATCTTAACCATAAAAGATAAATGGTCATTAAAATTATCCTATAAATAGAGGACCCGCCACTTCAAACCCACACTGGTTTTTCAGATTTCTCAGTAAACGTCTACCTCTCCTCCTTAAGACTCGATATGATCTTTTCCTTTTCCACTCATCTTTATGTCTCAGTCTTCTCCCAACAGTTATGTTGAAATTTCTTCGAAGACCTTCTTAGATAAATATTTGTTTACAAAAAGGTTAGTTTCCTAGCATTTCATTGATAGTTATGGATTAACAATAAATATGATTATTCTATTCCAAGGCTAGGAACCTCTGTGTGTTGAGAAACCTAAATCTCAACATTATATTCTTATTGAAGTTGTTATAAAATTCCATAATAAAACGTCTTTAGATAATAATATGTTGATTAAATTTTCTATGTATGATATAAAATATTCAATATCTGTAAAACAAGCTTCACACATTCTAAATGTTCCTACATAAGGAGATTCATTTTGTCCATATCATAAGCTACTAGAGGAAGTTGGTACTTTTAACAAGGTAAGATCTGAAAAATCAATGTTTCTTATCGATGATGGGAAAAGAAAATTAGCTCATCTTTCTCCTGAAAACTGGTTCATTGTACTTTGGATGAATGGTTTTCTAATTCCAAGTAAATGGTATAAGGAAACTCTTAAGGTTTCTAACATTTTTATAATACATTATCTTTTAAACCTGAGAAAGGTAAATCTCATGGGTTACATTTTCTAAACTATAAAGAATGTGAATTCAGTAGCTATCAAGTCTCATCTTATCATGTATCTGTCAATTCTCAAAAATTTCACTCTTGAATGTTTGATGTTTTGTTATATTCCGATGTAAGTGGAATTGAAGAGCCAAAGCCTTCTTTTATAAGAAAGAAAACGCTGAAGAAATTGTATGTTTGTTTTGATGAAGAAACAAAACTCTTTGTCGAAGACGTAAAAGCATATTCCTCACAATATCCATTAGCCCCAAATTAATCGGAACCAATTATAATAGAATCAGTTCCAATAGTTGTTTCTTATCAAATGTCAAATCCTCAAGTCAGAACTAATCCAATGAAGAAGAAAAAATATAGTAAGGAGGATGTGTCCAAGTGGATAAAAGAGAAAGAACAATCCAAAGAAGTTGATCCTATGTTTGGTCTTGATCCAATTGAAGCTCTAGCTAAGAAGATAAGGGAAGAGGATACTATACAGGTTGATAAGAAAAAGAAGACTCTTTTAAAAAAGAAAATCCCAATATTTTTATGTTTCTAAAATCCTAAATGGCATTGAATTGGAAATTCTCAACAAACATAAGAAGTGAAACAATAACCAGGCGTACAGTCTTTTCCATAGAAAGAGAAAGGGAAACAAATAGAGATAGTAGTTCAAGAATGTGAAAAAGAGGAAGAATACTTTACTTTAAAATTTTATCAAAGTTCGTAGAATATTATAGAATAATATTCTCTTCAAAAGAAAAGAAAAGTAGTACATCAAAATCATCATATCGATCAAGCACTAGTTATATCTTTAGAAACGCATTCAGAAATAATTCCATCTCCAGTCAAGCTAGGAGCTCAAAGATCTCATACTAAAATGTAATTTTCATCAGTGAAGAAGTCAAAAAAAATGAGATCTAAAAAAGAAGTAGAGAGGGTGGAAAGTGAAAAAGATAAAGTAAAAGGAAAACATCCTTCTGTAGACTCTAGTCGATCAAATAAACAAGAATCGTACGATGATGATACTAATTCAGAACAAAAAATTTCTTTGAAGAAATGTTATTACTTTTTTCATGTTTTGAGAAGAATTGAAAATACTATTCCTTATTTTCCAAGAATTGTGGGAAAATTTATTTTATTATAAACTCTAAAGGAAGAAATATTGTTCTGTAATAGAGTATAGAAAGAGATTATTGTCAATAGAAGATGATTTAAATGTTTTGAGTGATTGTTCGACTACTCATTAGAAGGATTTCAACAAGATGATTAAGTGGTCATAAAAAACAGAAATCTCAGTGAATGAACATGAGGAATCAATTTAAGACTTAATGAGACATTAAATTTATTTGGATATTTCTTTCAATAATCTTGATAAATAAATGAAATATAGGTTGAACCAGATCTCAAAAACATATGGAGCTAACATTCCTTAAGTAAAAGAGTTGCAAGAAACGATGCATATTTTCCAGTCAGATTTTTCAAAGGTTTCATCATTCATGAATTTAATAGATTTGATGAAGAAACAAAATAGTTTTTTGACTCAAGAGAATAATAATTTTCAAGACATAATTTATACTCTTGAAGAAGTGATAAGAGTTCAAGAAGAGACTATCAAAAACCAAGATCAATTTATTTTCGAGCAACAATGGAATCTCACATCTCAGGGTAATTCTATCTCCGAAGATAAGAAAGAGATAATGATGTTGAAGTTTGTTGTTTATGAGTTGATCAAGAAAGATAAATAAAGAGAAAACAAATGACTATTTTCATGTATATTTTATTGTTTGTACTTAACAGTGGTTAATATTTTAAGATTCAATGAATTGTATGTCTACATTTTAATTGTTATACATTTTTTTTTCTCTCTAATCCTTTAAAGAATCTCAAGGTTACAACAATATTTTTTTAAATCACAAAGGGGGGATTATTTTATAAAAAGGTTGAAAGTCCCATAAAATGGTAGAGTTGTTAATGTCTTACTTAATTTTAATATATCTAAATGAAGGAAAATCTATGATTAAAATCCGTATAAAAGTCTATACCTAATGGGGAGTTAGTTGTATTCATTTTTTTATTTAAAACAATTTGGATAACTCAGGGGAAATAATTATTTCATTTATAGCTTTACATTGTGTTATGTGCTTTCCAAAAAAGGAGAGATTGTTAAGTCAAAATTCTTCTTTTTTAATTTTATTTATTTTGTTTTGGAAATAACCAAACCTTTTATATTATATTCACAAATAAAATTTTTACATTGAATATTGACCCTTTCAATCGTAATGACTCTGTCAATCATACTAACTTGGTAAATCATAATGACTCTATCAATTGTAATGACAATGTCAATTATAATGACTCCATAAATTATACTAACTTTTTCTATCATATTGACTATGTCCATGGTATTGACTATGTCAATCGTATTGACTCAGCCAATCAAACCGACTATTTTCATCGTACCCAATCTGCATTATATTAATACAATTCACATAGTATAAATAATAGTACTCATGTTTTACTAGTATCACATACATGCTTTTAATATCTTATCAAAACACTTGCTCTATATTAATCATACTCATGTTACAATTATCATATACCTATCATTTTAACCAAAATGATTTTATGGAGTTATTTATAAACTAATCAAAATGATGTCATGTTTTTTATTTCAATATGACCGCTACATTGCTAGGTGTCCATGTCCATCTGATTTTTCAAGAGAAATATGATCGTTGGAGAAAATATGACCATTGGAAACAGAGGCCTATAAATAGGAGGTCAATTGAAATAGATAATATACTTTGATCAACTTTTTCTTCATATAAATTCCTAGAGAGATATGTTGTGGCTTCTCTGATTCTTCGTGTGAAATCCTTATTATTACCAAACATGAACAACTCATTCTTAGAATTTTTATTTCAATAAGTCCTTTTTTTTGCTTCATCCGTCTGGTCAGGTGATAATGATCAAGGGCTACCGGGAATACGTAGACGTTGTGACCAATCATCATATCGAGGGCTTTCAAGTGTTTGAATGATAGTGGTACCAATGACCTATAAAATTAAGGTCTTGTAGTGATACCAATATTTATGTGTCGATCATCATATCGAGGGCTAACCAAGGTGGTGGTAAGACAAACCTTTTATCCTTTTTGCAAGGATACCCTTATCTTTGGGGTAAAATAATTGTAATACTTTTACATTTCCACTATTGTTTATATTAGAAAGTGAATTTTATTGCTTCTTATTTCTTTTCATATTTATTTAAATTGTAATTGGTTCAATTACAATTATTTTGTTACATACTATATTAAAAGATTCTATATGTTGTATGGTATAATCTATTTTCATTTGTATTACTTTTATCATTGTATTCAATTTGAATATTATTGTTTTTCATTACTTATAAGTATTATATATTATCATATATATTAGATCCAAGATCATTATATTAAATGTTATTGATTGTGAATTGAATTAGTTTAACACCTAGTAAACTATGTTCATTCTTAAGTGTTTAAATACAATGCTTTTAAACTTACAATTCACCCCCCTCTTTTATTGTTCCATCTAATATACATATTCATATATTTTATGATCCAACAAATAGGTGTTTCATGTTATGCTATAAATTCAATATATCTAAATACTCAATGAATGACTACATGTTAATGAGGTATATAGGTATTTCATGGAATTATATTGAAGAGGTAAATTGTATGGTTGTTTTAAACAATGTGGATAAAAAGAAAGAAAAAATAACTGATTCATATGAATATTAAATAGAAGAGTTATGGATGTATGATTCTGATGATGCAACTAATCAGAGTAATTAATCTTGATAATCATGACATATCGATTTTGATTCATTACACAATTAAGAATAATAATTATGTGGGTTATACAGAAAAATAATATCCAAAGTAATGATAATATAATTCTAGTTTCATTCTATTAAAATTAAAAGGAAGGATAACTTCATTTAGTAACGTAAATTTTTTGACAGAAAATAATTTAGGCTACTATGGGAGAGAAGATCATGTGAAGAAGAAACATATGATTTAGTTATTATTATTTTTATCATAAACATATATATTACTGGTTTGTAAATATTTTTTACCATATAAATTAATGGGGAATAAATAAAAATTCTCAAGGTAATATCTACCAGTATCAAATAGGAATTGAAATATCATGACTCTAATTATTCACAAAAATCCTAAATAATTGAATATGTATAAGTACATCCAATAAAAAATATTATGAACTGAACAATAAAGAGGTAATAAAAGTTGAAAAGAATAATTTATTTCAAAAATTATTTTTAATAGGAATAAAAAAATTATAGAGAAGAAGAGATAAGAAAAAATATTTTCTACTGTTATATACATAGAAAAAGAGGGAAAATAATGATTCACATATTATTTTTCTATGGTGAATAGATGAAGAGAAGGATGTGTGTATTGTTGTAAATATAAATATAAGAATAAAATTTATACTTTAAAAGGGAGGAAAAAAGAAGGATTCGGACCTCATTAATAAGATAATTTCCTATACTGGTGTCAGAATACTTTTTGTTTCCCCAAAATTATGATTTCAAGGTGTTTGGTTTACCTAAGTTTTGGATTCATCAAAAAAGTGTGTGGAATGAACACACTATAGTATTAGAAGAAAATAATGTAATTACCAAAAGATTTTACTAGTGGGTTGTGTGACCATAGGTTTTACTGGATCACAGCCAAGATTAACCTTCTCACAAAAAGAGGTAAACCATGTAAATTATTAAGCATTTCATGTGTGAATTTTTGGTTGTGTTGTAAGAAAATTAAAATTTGAGGGGAAGAACTAGAAAATAAATTAAACACAACTACTGAAGGTGGATCTAGAAATGGGATAAAAGGATTAAAGTAAAAATTGTTTTTTAAAAATGGCTAATGCAGATCCCCCCTCTATATCAATAAAATACCTCCTTGGATACTATAAGTTGTATCTAAGTGATGTTGCCTATTTTGGATTATCAATTTTATTTTTTTCAATGATTAAATGTTTCTTTCTTGAAATTAAAATATGGTATTGTTTGCGATAAATTTTTCAATATTTTAAGTCATAATATAGTTTCTTGAATTCCATTGATAAGTAGGAAAAATAATTTGAACAGTTTGAAGAATTTTTCCCTCATAAAAAATAGAAATAAGTTTTAAGTACTCCATGAAAGTAAGCCACATCTATATTTTATAGATATGAACATTTTTTTAGTGTACCACAATGAATATGTAATATTTGTATACCGTAAAGAGTTCAAGGGATTCATATGATCATAGAAAATGTGAAATTATAAATTAATATTTCCCCATGAATAATAATAAAGTGACATTGATCATATATCAATAGATTCATCCATTGAATAATTAAAATTAATGTTTCATTATATTCCCTCAGAAATAGTTTATTTTATTTTCAGGGTTTTTGAAATCCAGAAGGAGAGGATCACTCAACTTAATGGTGAGGAATGTAACATAGATATTGATTTAATAGAAACATGCCTTATATACGAAAAAATATAATAACAGTTTACTATTAAATAATATTAGTGTTAGGATCTTATGGTTAGGTTCTCCATATATTAGGTACAGTGGTCCTTAACAACCCAGGAGAAGGTTGTGTCTAAAAGAGTGTTTGAGAAAAAGATCCATTCACTATAATAAAATATGAAAAATAGAATTAATGTCAAGAATTCTCAATTGGATATAAATTCGAATTGGTTGAATGTTCTTGACATAATTTTATATGAAAAGTTGTTGTGAAGATGAGGAATCACTATGATGATAGAAATTAATCACCAGAATATCCGAATAATGCGATTAATATGATATTTCTTTTGGAATATCTTGAAAAGATGCATATTTATATGTCACTATAAAATAAGGATGGATATGTTGTCACACAGTCTTGTTTTGAGGATTTTAGTCACAATATAATTCTATCATATGGTAATAAGTTCATTACACCACCTTATAATATTTCTCAAGCATGTATGAAGAATGTGGTAACATCCATATATCAGTGTAAAATTTATTCTATTTTTTTGTAAAAAAAATTATAGGTTTAAATAAAACTTATATAAAACTATAGAAGGGGAGAAGTGAAGAAGACCTTACAACCATGTCCATTGTAGATAGAATAATATCGGTTGATTTTTTTTCCTATAAAATTCCAAAACTTTGTAATGAAGACATTACTAGAATAAACATTATGCTGTAAATTCTACATGGCATGTAAAATCTAGATGAATATCATGGTTTGTGGGTCAATAATGGTGTTGCAATAGATTTGGGAATTTTGTGCTGGATTTTTTGTATAATACAAATACTCTAAATTAATAAAAGTATTATTTTTTCAATGGGTTGTAAATATAGTAATGATGAAATGAAAACTTCTTAAGAAGAATATATCTATAATAGATTCAATAAATATAAATATCACTAGGATTTTGAAAAAGGTGGTGGTCACAATACCGGTTCATTTACATATCATCATGTATCAAAGGAATTTATAAATATAACACCACATAATGTGGAAGAAATAATATTGGGTTTACTAGTTAAGAATGATAAAAAATAGATTTCACTGAATAAATTTAGAAGATATCGTCCTTAGACAAAATACTCAAGAAGGATTAGATAAAAAATATGCACATAAAGATTTTCAAAAGGATTTATAACTTATAGAAAAGGATGTGGAGAAAATAACTAATGAAAATCCATGTGGAAGCCCCAATATATATTATACAGTATCAAAATATATTCTTCTAGATTGGCCAAAACATTTTGAGTGTTATTGAAAGATAGAATAAGCACAATCAAAGGCTAGTGAAAAATGTAAAAAGAACAATCCATGGTAAAACAATTTCATGTGAGAATTTCAAAAAAAGGAAACACATGGGTTAGAAAAAATCTATTTGATTGATAAAATAATTTTGAATAAATTTAAAATGGATAGTTATGTAAATTCTTAGCATAATAAGTTACCCTGATGAAAATAAATTCTTCATCAGGTTATGCATATGATTTTATAGAATAAGAAAGAAGAACCACATAACATAAATAAATATAAGGTATGATGGGATCCATGATACAAAATGCTTAACCAGATTCTGAAAGTATATATGGAAGTAGGAATACAGGAGGAAATGGATAATGATGACTGAGAAAATATCAAACTTGTTGTCAAACTAAGGAACAAAAACACCCCCCATATTCCCATAATAGTTTATGTCATGTATTTAAAATTAAAATTAAGATAGTTGAAGGTGATGATTGGAATCATTGGAGAGAATAATTATAGATACCCAAAGCCTGACGTACATGGACATTACATTACTTTTGCATAATACTTAATACATAACAAAAAAACACACAAGGACCGTAATAGTTTAGTGTCTTTGGAAACTCGGAACATAATCTTCTATCCATGGTGAGAGATCTTCAACATCTCCCACAAAGATCTTCCCATTTTGTTTTCTTACATAAATCCATTATTTATATCCTTGGGAAAAGAAAACATATAAATGGTGAGATCAAATGCTCAGTAAGGGTAAGCAGGGAGAAAATAAAACAAACCATTTACATTTGAACTTCAAAACCTGAACATAAGGTTTACACATAAAAATCATGAGTTGTGAATTAAATCTTGGAATTACGTAAGGCATAGGTCATAAAGGAACATTAATCATGATAAAATATCATTGTAATAAAACATTTAACTGTTTCAAACCATTATGAACATGATATGATGTCCATAGTAGCCAAGGCATTTTTTCCAAGACTATCTTAGTGGACAAAGTCCCTTTCTAAATCGAGTTCACTCATCGTTTCAGTCCTGTATCACTTAACCATATTAACTTTCCATTCCAGCCATATCTATCTCATGAGATATAAATATTTACCCAATAAATTGGAGAAAGATATAGGTCCCACCCATCTCATATTTAAATCATTCTTACATGTGCCACAACACAATCATAAATCATGCATCATAACCCAAAGAATAAAATAGGTTTCATAAACATCATCCCATCATAACATAATCCATATAAAACAAATGTTTATCATTTCATCATAAGAAAAGTGAAACCATGTAAAACATAGAGACATTATACTTGAAACATCAACATATTAAATACTTTCATTTTAGATTGGAAATAGTTTTTTAAAACACTTGAAATGAGTTCTTGAGGAAAATATCATTTCTTCTTCAAAATCATATTATTTTCAAAAAATGTCATGAAATTCTAAAAGAAAATGATTTCGTTGAAAATAATAACGAAATATTATGGAGTAAGATTCATGAAAATAATTCTTTATGAAATGTAAAAATCCGTTCATGCTGTATAAGTTAAAAAACATTATTCTCGTACTTTTTCCGGAAAAGTCGAAAAGTACCTCGTATGGTAAAAAAAAGATTCCTTACATACCATGTAGTAAAAGTCCAAAATGGGTAAAAATTATGTTAAACATACATGAAACCACTTTTATAAAACAAGGGCATGGATAATAAATATAACCCCAGTAAATACTTACGAATAAATAATCTCAGATAAAAATGATATTGGAAAAGTTTTCCCTTACCTTTTGTTCAATTTCTTCTGTATGTGTCTGAGACTACTGTATAGTGGTTATAAACATATTATTAACTTGTAAAAGAACCATAATAATTTTTATGATATCATATATGATTCACTTATGACTTTATATTATCAGTTCATTTGTCAATTCAATGTTAAAGCAGTGTTTTGGGTAAAATCGTTTCATTTATCATCCGTGTTTTGAATTATAATTATTAATATGATTAATTAGATCATGACTACATAATTTCAAAATATAAAATATCATTTATATATAATATATATTCATAATATACATATATATAATAGTTCTATAAATGGAAATAAATACACTGTTCATGGAGATGGTAGGTCGTACGTACACATGAACGCTGTTTTTAGTTTCCTTATTGAATTGAATGGAATTAAGTGGATGACATACATATTTATATGTAAATAAATCCAGTATAACTATTATGTCATATGTTTCATGATTACTTATTATATATACTTTATAATCATTCTTGAATTGTTAACATGGAATATGAATCTCATCGCGTCTTGGAGACAGTAATCCGTACGTACACACGAGCGATGATATTGTTCCCATATTTATTGAATGGAATTGGAGAAGATGATATAATATATTAGAATCAGTGTGATGTTATAATAATAATAAATAGTTATTCTTTACACCATTATACCCATCCAAGTATGGTGGTGCTGGAAAAACTGATTACACCACGGCGTGGAGACGGTATTCCGTACGTACGCACGTGCGGTGATTTCATTATCCGTAGGATGGATAGAAGGTGAAATAGGGTGGGTTCAGATTTATAATAACATATATAAGTATATAATTAATACTTATGTTATTACTTTATAATGAAACAACTAAATAAGAGGAAGTAGAAGAAGAAAGAAACTTGAAAGAGTCGGTAGAAGAGATTACCTCTTCCTCGACACACCTCCTTTAAACTTCTTCTTAGGGCACTAGAGTTGGTCTTTTGAGAAGACCAAAACCTCAATTATTTAACTATTTAGGTTGAGAAGAGTAATTTTCAGGGGTTTTCCAGGATTCAAGGCTCAAAAGGGTGTGATGAGAAGAGGAAAGTGGTGCCCTTTTTATAAGGGAGGAGAGGGCACCTTTGGAAAAACTTAAAATATTATTTTATAATAAAGTTATATTCGGTTTATAATAGCTATAAATTGATTTATTTATAAGTTAAAGTTGTGATGGGTCGAAAGACTCTCAACAAATTGGTTTTAAACAAGTTTAGGTTACTATTTTAACCTTATCATTTAGATTTAACTCTAAGTTAAATTATTTAAATTTTATCGTGTCTTCTTGTTTTCTTACACTATATGGTTAATAAACACACTATAACAATCCAAAAGAGCCCCAAGTGGTTCATTATTAATATATATAACCTTATCAAACTCATTTGGCCTAACCTTAGATTTTTAGGAATATACTAACAATTAATAATATAATATTTGTTTTAAAAACTATTTTATGTCAATTTTGACAGTATTTGGTAATTGATTTTTGTAAAAATCATAGAAAACATGATTAGTTAGAAAACCATTGATTAAATCAATAATAACATGTCATATTAACCTAAAGAATTAGTGGAATTCATAAAAAGTTTCAAATTACAATTATTTTGGTATTTATAACATCAATTATGTTAATATTTCATTAATAAGTTAATTATTGCATTGTCATTATGTCATAGAAAAATTTAATTATTTAATGTCTAAAAATTGAAAATAAAATACCATTATTTAGAAAATAATTTTATCTTTCTAATTAATACTTATAGTCTAATTTATCTTATTTATAACCCTATATTAAAAATATTTTAGTTATTAAACTTTGATTTTAACTATTTCAACTCTTCTTTAAATAAAATAATAATAAGTGTCCCAATCTAATCAAAGTGGACCTAATGGGTAATATTATATTCCTAAGGTTGTTTTTGTTTGAATTACACTTATCAAATAGAATTAGTACAAGTGTTAGGGTAATAATAATATCATTTTTACCCTTAATTACCCTATTTTACTTTTAACCGTGGTAAATAAAAGTAAAAAGTTACTATTCACCAAAAATTATTTTTACCTTATTGAACCACATTTTACTCCTTGATATTAACCGTGTCCCTTGGATTTTTGAAATTCCACTCACAGTAGTGGTAAAATTATATTTTATGTAAATTTTCAAATTCTCCTAGGAGGTGGGTAAAAGACGATGAAAAGTTCAATAAAATTTTTATATATCTAAAATCATTATAAATTGACTCATATTAATTACATTGAAATTATATAGGTATTATTTATAAATTTTGGCCAAAAATAAATTTAATTAAAAAATAATTATTTAAATAAAAAGTTTGTTTTTAAATAGTAACCCAGTGTTTTCACTAATCATCAAAAATTGAATGTTTTCAGAAAAATACCAAAAATTCACCCTAGGATAATTTCGATATTCCGAATCCAAAAATGAAGTCCATTTTGAATGGAAAAATTTATAAAATTTCAAAAAAGTTGGTATTACTATTCATAATGGCTAGTTCATAATAATATTATAAAAATATCTCGATTTATGAAACTTGGTATTGCGTGCTACACATGCTATCGAAGAAGGTATTAATTGCGTGTAATGCAAGACAAGTCAGGGCTGTATGTAGTGAAAGATCTGTTTGGTGTTGCATATAACATAATCAAAACTTATTTTATTTATACATTAAACAAAATCTATACTTAATGTTGTGTAGAATAATTTCCACAAAACGAAATTGAATTTATGTGTAACACGACCCAAGAATAGTGTTGCATATACTACAAGATAATACGATGTTGCGTATAGTACAAGCTAATCTTCGTGTTTTGTATAATTGAAGACATCAAAGAAATTAAAAATAATATATTGAATAAAATCTCGGGGTGTTACATTCTACCCCCATTAAAATGATTTTCTCCCTCGAAATTCGTTGTGATCATAAATGGTTTACTACTTGAAAGTTTCTTTCATATAAACCCACATTGTAAAAAGGAATACTAAAACTTCATTTTAAAAAGTGAAGTATGAAAAATAACGGTTACCCAATTTAACTCATCACTAGGTTTCCACATATGAGAACGTAGGTGAAAATATGGATATGGAAGATAAATCTAACCATCATGTTCTGATAGAGAGTGGTAGATGACATGGCTATGAAAAAATCAAACAATCACACATCCATAAATTTGAGATGATTTAAGGTACCATCTAATTCATCATATATAAGGGCACTAGGACAACATTTTTGGTTTTCAATATCATTTCCCTAAAGTTGACGAAATTGGAATTAGAAAAAATTCATTCTTGATTTTGGTATAATCTCACCATTGGTCATTCCTTGGACAATTTCCACTTCATCTCTTAAAGAAATGAAGTAGAATTTGTCATTTGTGAATTGTTAGTAGATCGTGTGATATAATGATGGGTCATTCAATCTGTCTCAGACAAAAGGTTAGAGAAATTTATCAAATATAAATAAGTGCATTTACAGTGAGATTAATCGTATATGGTTCCTATATATATCATGCCACATAGTAAATTAAAACAATTTCTACTAACCAGGGACTTCCTGTAGGCTAGTGGTAGGTGATAAAGGCATGTCACACTTCAGTTGTGGGTTCGATTCCCACATCCTTGTCTGACGCAACAAGTTGTCGCTCGTCCTGTAGGTTGTCCTTTTTCTAAAACTACATTATTATAACATTCCATAAATAATATCGAAAAAAGTTCTAGCCATAAACAATACTTACTTATGTCCAATATAATCCATTCCAATCTTTAGGCTTATCCAAAGTACTTATGTCCAATATCATTGTATAAAGAAACAAATTACTAGAAATGTCATCTGTCGAGAAATTGAATACCATCCTATACCCCCCATATATCATACAATATATCTTGTTAGTCAAATTAAAAACATGTGAATACCTTAATCATGTATTATCTTGAAAAATTAATACCCATTGACTCTTAGTGAAAACATGAATGTGGTCAAAATTTAACACCTTCCTCAAACCAAAATCCAAAAATTTCTATATACTCAAACCATGATATATCTTTGTCCTTATATCAGTCATGATCTCATTTTATTTTTTCTTTATCACTTCATTATGCGCATATCATCTTCTTTCCAAAAATATTTCAATCACATTTCATGTATATCGGTACCATATAATTATTGAAAAACAATATATATATTTTCCAAAATTCCATGATGCCATAAATGAGATTCCATGATACTATTTTGAAATCCCATTACATAAACACTTAATCATTACACAACATAATTATCATACACAACATCACAAATAGTGATCGCATGTGACTTCCCTTTATCCTTTGCCTTAAGAGGTTGCTCAAGTTGATCATCATTAACCCTTGGATTAGGGAGTTGATTAGCATAATGCCCCATTTCCTTGCACTTGAAGCATTGAAGTGTTGGTGGTGCGTTCTTTGTAGTCTTTTCTTTATTCACATCATTAGAAACTCGTTTTCCATTACTTCAACACTCAGCTACTCGATGACCTTCTTTTCCACACTGTAAACATTTTATTGGCCCTTTTAAGACAATCTCCACCATGCTTCTATCCACACATTGAGCATAAAGAAATATTCATCTTTTTTTCACCATTATTTTGAAATTTCTCCTTGAACTCCATCTTTCATTTCTTGTCAAAACCATGAAATGGATATGTAACACCAACTTCCATTTCTACCTCGATATCACAACGCACAATTTATTCATAGCTACTGATGTCTCTTATAGCTAATGCCCTTCAAAGACTTGGTTTTAAGCCACTGAAGAATCGATCAACACTACTCTCAGGTTGGATGATAAATCCAGATTCATACCTTGCAAGCCTTTTAAAATTCGCTTCATATATACCAACAGATTCATCATCCTTTTTCATAAGCTCAAGGAACTCTTTTTCAATCTATGTTCAATGAATACTAGGGAAGTACTTATTGAAAAATAAGTTCTTGAACTCATCCCATTACATGGATTCAATTTCATCTCGGGGCCTCGTATTCTTAATTAGAGTCCACCATTGGTCTGCTTCAGCTTCTAAACGGTAAATAGCCAGAATGACTTTTTCGTGTTCCGAACAACGAATTATGGAAAATATCATTTCAATGGTATTCATACATTGCTCTGCAACAAGTGGATTAGAAGACCCGTTGAAAGAAGGTGGACGTTGCCTCATGAAGGACTCAACAGAATAGTGTTCCCTTCTCTACTCATTTGGAAGTCCAGAATGATTCATAGCTTGTGTATGTATTTCAATAAGATTATTCACTCTATCTCCCATAACATTGGTTTGTTCAGGAGGACAATCACTACATTTTCCATTACATTGATCAACACAGTTCCTTCGGGTTCCAGCCATCGTCTAAAACCCAAAAAGAAGAGTGTGAGAGGAAAAAATAATGCTAGGGAAAACAACATAATAAAGGGGGATTACCTTCAATATATGACATCATAGGGTTGATTCTAAGATAGTTACCATAATTCTAGGATTATAACCTATACTTATACTTAACCTTAGGGATATCCCTAGACATACCTTAGAAATATCTCTAGGGATCTCACTAATGTTTCTGCATCCTGGTTTCTAAAGGATAACTAAACCTTTCCTTTAATACCAACTGTAAAGACCCAAATCATGACGTACATGGACATTAAATTATGTTTTCAAAAGACTTAATACATAACAAAAACAAACACACAAGGAATGTAATAGTTTAATGTCTTTGGAAACTCGGAACATGTACTTCTAATCGTCGTGAGAGATCTTCAACATCTCCCATAAAGATCTTCCCCTTTTGTTTTCTTACATAAAACCTTTCATTATATCCTGGGGAAAAGAAAACATATAAATGGTGAGCTCAAATTCTCAGTAGGGGTATGTGTGGAGAAAATAAAATAAACCATATACATTTGAACTTCAAAACATGAACATAAGGTTTACACATCAAAATCTTGAGTTGTGAATTAAATCTTGGTAGTACGTAAGGAATATGTCATAAAGGAACATTAATCATGATAAAATAGCATGGTAATAAAACATTTAATTGTTTAAAACCATTATGCACATGATATTATTTCCATAGTAGCCAAGGAATTGTTTCCAAGACCATCTTAGTGGACAATGTACCTTTCTGAATCGAGTTCACTCCTCGTTCCAGTCCTGTATCACGGAACCAGATTAACTTTCCATTCCATCCATGTCTATCTCATGACATATAAATCATTACCAAATGCATTTTAAGGAGATATAGGTCCCACCCATCTCATATTGAAACAATTCTTACATGTGCCACAACACAATCATAAATCATCCATCATAACCCAAAGAATAAAATGGGTTCATAAACATCATCCCATCATAACATAATCCATATAAAAAAATGGATATCATTTCATCATAAGAAAAGTGAAAGCATGTAAAACACATAGAGATTATACTTGAAACATAAAAAAATTAGATACTGTCATTTTAGATTGGAAATAGTTTTGTTAAAACACTTGAAATGTGTTCTTGAGGAAAATATCCTTTCTTCTTCAAAATCATTTTCTTTTCACAAAATTCCTTCCAATTTTAAAAGAAAAGTATTTTGTTGAAAATAATCATGAAATATTGTGGAGTAATCATCATGAAAATAAGTCTTTATGAAACTTAAAAATCTGTTCATGTCGTATAAGTTAAAAAAACATTCTTCTCGTACTATTGCTGGAATAGTTAAAAAGTACCTTGTATGGTAAAAAAAGAAAGATTCCTTACATACCATGTAGTAAAAGTAAAAAATGGGTAAAAATTACTTTAAACAAACATGAAACCATTTTTAGAAAACAGGGACATGGATAATAAATATAACCCCAGTAAATACTTACGAAGAAACAATCTCGGAAAAAAACGAGATTGGAAAAGTTATCCCTTACCTTCTGTTCAATTTCTTTTGTATGTGTACAAGACTCATTTATAGTGGGTTTCAACATATTATTAACTTTTAACAGAACCATAATAGAATTTATGATATCATATATGATTCACTTACGACTTTATATTATCCATTCATTTGTCAATTCCATGTTAAAGCAGCGTTTTGGGTAAAATCGTTTCATTTATCGTCCATGTTTTGAATTATAATTATTAATATGATTACATAGATCATGATTACATAACTCCAGAATATAAAACATGATTTATATATAATATATATTCAGAATATACATAGATATAATAGATCAATAAATGGAAATAAATACACCGTTCATGGAGACAGTAGGTCGTACGTACGCATGAACACTGTTTTTCGTTTCCTTTTTAAATTGAATGGAATTAAGTATATGAAATACATATATAAATATAGATAAATCCAGTAGAATTATTATGTCATATATTTCATGATTAATTATTATATATACTTTATAATCATTCTTGAATTGTTAACATGGAAAATGAATCTCATCGCATCGTGGAGACAGTAATCTGTACGTACGCACAAGTGATGATATTGTTCCCATATTTATTGAATGGAGTTTGAGTGGATGATATAATATATTAGAATCTGTATGATGTTATAATAATCATATATACTTATTCTTTACACCATTATACCCATCTGAGTAAGGTGGTGGTGGAAAAACTGATTACACCACGGCGTGGAGACGATATTCTGTACGTACGCACGCGCGGTGATTTCATTTTCTGTAGGATGGGTAGAAGGTTAAATAGGGTTTTTTAATATTTATAATAACATATCAGTATATAATTAATACTGATATAATTAATTTATAATTAAACAACTAAATAATATGAAGTATAAGAAGAAATAAACTTGAAAGAGTCTGTAGAAGAGATTACCTCTTCCTCAACGTACCTCATTTAAACTTCTTCTTAGGGAAATAGAGTTGGTATTTTGAGATGACCAGAACCTCTATGATTTGACTAGAGATGTTGAGAATATGAATGGGCAGGGTTTGGCTGAGCATCAAGTCTCCAAAGGGTGTGAAGAGAAGAGGAAAGGGGTGCCCTTTTTATAAGGGAGGAGAGGGATCATTTGGAAAAACATAAAATATTATTTTATAATAAAGTCATTTTCGGTTTATAAAAGCTGAAAATTTATTTATTTATAAGATAATATGGGGATGGGTCTAAATACTCTCACCCAATAGGTTTTAGACAAGTTTAGGTTACTATTTTAACCTTATCATTTTGATTTTACTCTAAGTTAAATAATTTAACTTTTACCATGTCTTCTTGTTTGTTTACACTATATGGTTAATAAACATAAAATAACAAGCTAAAAGAACCCCAAGTGGTTATTTATTAATATATATAACATTATCTAAGTTATTTGACCGAACATTAAATTTTTGTGAATATAATAACAATTAATAATATAATATTTGTTTTAAAAACTATTTTATGTCAATTTTGACACTATTTGGAAATTGATTTTTGTTAAAATCATAACAACATTATTAGTTCAAAAAAATTGAATCAATACTAACATTTTATATTAACCTATTAAATTAGTTTAATTCATAAAAAGTCTCAAATTACATTTATTTGGGTATTTATAACATCAATTATGTTAATATTTCATTAATATGGTAATTATTGCATCATCATTGTGTAATAAAAAAATTAAATTATTTAATGTCTAAAAATTATAAATAAAATACCATTATGTATAAAATCATTTTATATTTCTAATAACTATATTTAGTCAAATATATCTTAGGAATAACCCTATATTATAAATATTTTAGTTATTAAACATTGATTTTAACTATTTTAACTCTTCTTTAAATAAAATAATAATATGTGTCCTAATATAATCCAAGTGGACCTAAAGGGTAATATTTTATTCCAAAGGTTGTTTTTGGTCGAATTACACTTATCAAATTGAATTAAAACATGTGTTAGGGTAATAATAATATCATTTTTATCCTTAATTACCCTATTTTACTTTTAATCGTGGTAAATAAAAGTAAAAAAGTTATTATTCACCAAATAAATATTTTTATCTTATTGAACCGCATTTTAATCCTTGATATTAACTGTGTCTCTTGGATTTTCCAAATTGCACTCACAGAAGCGGTAATATTAATTTTTATGTAAATTTTCAAATTCTCCTAGGAGGTGGGTAAAAGACGGTGAAAAGTTCAATAAAATTTTTATATATCTAAAATCATTATAAAATGACTCAAATGGATTACATTGAAATTATATATATATTATGTATTAATTTTGACCTAAAATAAATTTAAATAAAAAAAAATTATTATTTAAATAAAAAGTTGGGTTTTAAATAGTAACCCAGTGTTTTCACTATTCATAAAAAATGTAAAGTTTTCGGAAAAATTGGAAAAATTCACCCTAGGCTAATTTCAATATTCCTAATCCAAAAATTAAGTCCATATTGAAAGATTAAATTTATAAAATTTCAAAAAGTGGGTATTACTATTCATAACGGCTAGTTCATAATAATATTATAATAATATCTCGTTTAGTGAAACTTCGTATTGAGTACTACACACTATATAGAATAAGCTCTTGATTGAGTGTAATGCAAGCCAAGTCAAGGCTGCATGTAGTGAAAGCTCTGTTTGGTGTTGCCTATAACATAATCAAAACTTATTTCATTTATACATTAAACAAAATCTATACATAATGTTGCGTAGAAAAATTTCCACAAAACGAACTTGAATTTGTGTGTAACACGAGCCAAGAATAGTGTTGCATATACTACATTCTAATACGGTGTTTCATATAGTACAATATAATATTCGGGTAGTGTATAATAGAAGACATCAATGAAATTAAAAATAATATTTCTCATAAAATCTCAGTGTGTTACAATAATAATGATTGATTACTATCAATTTAGAAAAATAATAATGAAGAAGATGACATCTTGATTTTATTTTATAGAAGTATACCTCCCTTGGTGAAGTTGGTAAGGATTTCAAAAATTGGATGACCACAACATTAAGATAAATTTGGTTATATTCTCTAAACTGTAATAACATTATATTCTCCCTTAAAGATATTCACCGTTATAAATATTTTAATTATTATTTCTATTAAGGGGATATAAATGAAGAATAAGATTCTTGAATTATCTATTTCATTAAAATATGAATATTATATAGGGTTCTTGCTAGAAATTTTCATTGAAATGGTAGGCATTATATATCAATCATCCTTGATAAAATAAATTATAACCCGAATTAAAGGGGGGATGTTTTTTTAATTAATTAAATGAAAATTGGATGTATAAAAATTTTCCAAGGTTGTTTTAAGTTCTTATTATTTGAAAATCAATGTTTTTGATTTATTTATTGAAGTGATTATTAGTGTTGTAGGTTGATATTTTCTTATTCCAATTGATATCTATTATTTTTCATACCCTCAAATATAATTTTATTTTCCTTGAAAAGATTTTAATTTATCATTTCATTTGGTATCATTCAAATTTTTATAAGGGATAAAATTATTATCTACATAACACACTATTATTTTCCATATGAATCAAAGATAATGTAAACATAGTGTGGAATTTTTAATGACATAATTATAAGTAAAAAATTAAACATTTTTTTCATAAAAGATTATATTTCTTATTAGTTTTGGTTTGAGAAAATGAAAAAAAAGTTTGAAAATAAAGGGGGAGTATGACACATATTTAAATATAATTTATGTGTGGATATTAATCAATAAATACAAAGTGGGAGATTGTTGACGCCACTTTATGTATACCGATTTTTTTGTCAATTTTATAAAAATATATATTGATGATGTTGTATTTATTCCTTGAGGTTATTGGATAAACCAAAAAATTTAAAGAAGAAACATGAATATTGAATGAAGAAAAATCCATGCTTAGAGTATAAAATGATACATAGTGTTGTTTCGCTTTATTGGTGGTTAATGATAATTTGAAACATGTATAAGAGATTTTATTTGATAGTATATAGAATTTTTATAAGGGTATGGGTAGATTTCATTAGGGTATAGGTAGTTATGTAATGGTATAGGAAGGTCAAATAAGGGTAAAAGCAATTGTGAAATGGGAGAATGTCATGAATAAGGGTGTATATAAAGGATTTCATAATGTTAAAGGTTAAATTTATAGGGGTAGAATAGCCCATGTACTTAAAAAAATTGTTTATAACGTCACATTTTTTCACATCAATTATTTATAAATGATGTGACAATCTATGAAAATTACTTTCTCATGACATTTTTTACCTAAACCAATGTAAAAACTCTAACTTTTCTTATTTTTCTGGTCAGTTTTATAATATGTGAAGTGAAAATTGGGGTTTTTCATTCATTTATATCATAAAAATGATGTGAAAACCCAAATTTTCACATATGTAATCATATAAATTATATTTAAAAACATCTATTCAAGCCAGTTATATATATATGACTTTATATATATTTTTAAATTTTATGAATCATCATTGGATTCATTTTGTGGTCTTTCATTCTCATGACACAGGTCTCATTTTTCTATTGCATAAGATATAACACTACTGTTTCTTTGATTTCACTGTCCAATATTCCATTAAAATGATAATAAACCCTTAGTTTTCATCATCATTATCTTCTTCATCGAAGATATATCAGATCATCTATGAAGTAAGACTCACACAATTTCCTTTCACTTTTATTGGTCTTTCTTTTGTATGGAATCTCTAACTATCATTTTTTTGATCTTGTGGACTCAATTATATCATTACCATATTAATACACCCTCAGGTTTTGATTTCCTCATAATTATAGGTGAAATTATATATCTTATCATCACCAACTATCTCACATAATGATTTGAATTATTGTCGAAAATATGAATTAGTTGTTCCATATTTTATTTTTAGTATGAACTAGTTATTCCAATTCAATATATTCTTTATTTTTGGTATTTCTTAAAAATTATTTATTAGAATATTCCATGGATTTATTTTGACCAATTATTCATTTATATATCAATATTTGATTCTTAATATTCAATTCAACTAGAAAGGGAATAATATTTTCTATAAACTATTTTTTGTTTCAAAGATTTATATAGGGGGAGTCAGAAGAATATTCCGGTGGTTCATGATAAATATAAATATCCATCTCCCTAGATATTTCTTCCACATTTTGAAAAGAGGATTCCACATTCATTGGAAAATTTTCCCTCTATAAGAAAAATTCATACTGTATATTTGGGTTTTCCTCCAACATGGTTTGACTGAGAGAATATAATCATTAATGTAGGCTTTTGAGCTCCTCTCAATATAAGTATGTTCAGTTTCAAAATAATTCAAATAGCATGTAGATACTAAAAATAGGGTAAGAGGTGTATTATTTTTTTCTATACTTTTTAAATAATAATAATTATTTCTTATATTTTCATTTACCTATTTGGGGTTGCATCTTCATACACCAGGTTTTCATGATATAAAGGTTGGGGTCAAGTGGTGACCGTGTAGAATATATAATGTAGACACGCACGAATTATTTCATTTACGTTAACCATTATTAATATTATTTTTTCAATTGATAATCATTATCGTTCATTTATCTATTCCATATATTTTTAATTGATATCATTTTATATATTTATATAATTTCATGAGGTTATATTCATTGATTTTTTACACTAGAAATTTTTTAATGGAAGATATTTTGTAAATAATTCTGCATGAATTAATTTTCTCATCAAAATTTTCTATTTTCCTTCTAATGTTCTCCTTCATTTTTTTTCTATATTTTTTTATTTCATTACTAATATGAATATTTTATGAATTACACACTTGGTAATAAAGGTTAATATGAAATTTATATGTAATATATTCTTATTTTTATATGTGTGTTTTTAATTCTATTTAATGTCATGTGTGTCAACTTTAACACCCTTTAATGATTCCTATTATCCAATTTCTGTATATTCTAATGACACGAAAAAAATTTATTTTTATTATTTATTACGATAAATATTTTATAATTCCTTTTTAATTCAATTTATTTATCTTTTGTTCAATATTATATGTTTGGATTGTCATTATTTTCTAATATATATTCTATAGATATGTGACTTTAATATATAATTTTTGGGTTAAGGTTATATATCCCTAAAAATAATGGGAAATTTATTATGGTATTTAACACCCTATTATAATTAATGTTGTTATGAAATTTTACCTTCTATTACTTTAAAAACATGATTGTCATGGAAATAATCTATTATTTCCCCATCTAAATCACTTTTATCACTACAATATTCTTTTGTAAATATTTTTTTTATTTATATTTTATATTTTTATTTGTACTATGGAATCAATTTATTATTGTTTTACCTCGAATGGGTGATGAATACGAGGAAGCTTTGGATGCTTTGGAATTTTCTAAACAAAATGTTCAAGAAATGACATGTTTTTCTATCCATGCAAAAAATCCTTATATTTTAAGAAGTTCAAAAGTATAGAGATAAAATATCATTTTATATTTCATGGTTTTAATCCAAAATTTAGGCCATTAATTTGTCTTGGTTACACGATTAAGTATTTCATATTTGTTGATAGTGGTGCTTTACAAGATGATAAATATGATCAACTTTATGAAATGATTCATGATACTGAAGTAGATGAAATCGAGAAATAACCAATATTTGAGTGTCAATATGGTGATATTGAAAGACCATTATATCAATGTTTTAAAAATATTATAGTTTTAGTGATGGAGTTAAGATCAATTAACTTGAAGTTGAAACATGGATGCAGTGAAAAGAGATTTATAGAGCCACTATATTTGTTAAAATACATCCATCATAAAGGTAATGATCATCTAGATTCACAATGTAATGCATGAAAAATATTATTCTCTATGAGATTAGTGTAAAAAAATACATGTCTACTCAAATCACTATGTGATATATAAGAATGAATACTTATTTCTTTTAGAGTGGCCAAACTGTGGGATGCCATGATATTTGTTGAAGGAAAAATCGTATGCTAGTTTAGTAGTTACAAATACCCATGTAAAGTAACTATGATATCTTTCTGTATTTCAACATTTGCGATGTTTGTTTATAAGATCACCTGAAAAATAATGGTTAAGATGGAATGAAGATAAGTGGATTTGTGATTGAAAATTACAGCATCCATCCAATGGTCCAATGTAGGAGAAAATTGATTAACAGTTTCCATCAATTGAAAATGAAGTTTGAAATATCAGACTTCGACTGTGTATGGATAGAATGAATCAATATTGAATACTTAGTAGCACACATAGTTTGTGTCCTAATTTATTAGTAATTTACAACTCATCGCCATAATTTTATATAAAGAAAAAATATTTCATGTTGAGCACAGTCATCTCTACACCAAAATATCCTAGAAAATATATAGATTTTTTCTTGAAACTATTAATTTATGATTTGAATCCTTTAGGGGGGAATGTATTATGGTGTATTATTCTTATATAATAGAACATTTTCAACAACATGTAATGATTTTTTTCACTATAAATGACTTCCCAACATATGTAAATTTTTTTAGATATACTATTATGGGGCATAAATCATATCCAATTTTTGAATAGCATACTTCATATTATCAACTACATCATGGGATAAAAATAGTATACATGGGTCATTAAACTTTTCTGGCTATAGATCACTTTTATATATGATTAAAAAATGCATTCAACTACTAATGGGAATATATTATTTCTCCAAAACCTTTTTCAAATGATGATTATTTTAAGAGGGTTGAAAAAATTGATGTAATATTTAGAATGAAATAAAAATATGGTAATGATAGAAATATTTGGAAAAAACTGTAAATATTTTTTGAGATGCCATTTTGGTGATATCATGAGGTACATAATTAAATTTATGTCATTAATGTGGAGAAGAATATATATGAATTCCTGATTGTAAAATCATTGATATGTGAATAGATAATTAAGTTACTTTTATATATCGTGAATAATATAGATGGTTCTCGAGAATATATAACATTGCATATAAATGTGTTTAAACAATGTTATCCAAAGAAGAAAGATATATTGATTTTTAATGAGCATAAAAAAACTTTTTTCACATGGTTTAAATAGATCGTTCAAGGTATATCATATGCATCTAAAACATTTAATGCAAAATATAATTTCAACATAAGTATTGTTTTTAATAGTATATTTTTGGTGTTCATAAAATCAAATTAATATTTCATGTTCCAACGACAAAAAACCAATATCTACATGAAGATCATATTATGGAGTCATTGAAGAAATATGGGAGGTTTATTACATTAAATATAGTTTTTAATATTAAATTGAAAATGGTTTATCGGTAAAAAAATTACATACATGATGAATTTGGAATGACACTAGTTAATTTGAATAAATTGGAATACACGGCTAATCGTTCTATCATTTAGACACATGAAAATCAAATTTTATATGTTCTTGACCAATTTTATATGTAGTACTATATTATTTTACATAGAAAAATTGTATTTTGGTGATGATAAACTTGAAAAATATGCTAATTTATGTGAAAATCCAACTTCCATTGGAAGATTAACAGATAATATAAATGAGCATGTTAATGACATGGTTTATTCCATATGTAACGACTAGGATGAATAAATTTTGGAAAAAAATTATTTAGTAGATTCCTAATATTATGAGTTACATATTTATTTCTGGTTTACTTTCTAAAATTTCATAAAATGATAGATATTTTAATTTTATTTACATTAATAAAACTTTTATTATAGATAATAAGTTAAATTGATCATTATATTTGATTTTTTTTAGTTTACATGTTTTCCATTATATAGTTTATCTATTAATTTATTTTGTTAAAAATTTATTTATTTTAAATAAAATATGAAAAAATAAAAACAAAATCATTGTATTATAGTACATTAAAATAATATATTTGTTGGTGTATAAAATGATTTATTATACTGGACCATTTTTACAATTAATAAAATATTTTTGCATTATCTTTCTTTTTTATGTCATTTCATCTCTTTTTAATGGTGTAATAATTTTAGTTAACTAAGAAAAATATTAATAAAAATGTGTTGAGCTAAATTTTTGTTGGATAATTTTTCATTTTTTATACATTTATATGTAATAGTTGTATTTGACCTTTTTTATAATAATTATTTGATGATTTTATTTTTAGGATAAGGACATATCAATCGTCTTATCTTCTACAAACTTCTGGAGATTATCGTTATTCCACATCTTGGGAGTAACACATGCCTGATTCTATTTATAAGTATCCTTATCCTTCTTTACAAGAGACATAAACACCCATATGGGAAAATAGTTCAACGGTTGGAAAATGTGACATCATATGTTTACCAAAATTATCTATTTATTGTAGTCATGAACATAGGATATTAGTTGAATTTGTTGATAATCATACTCCAAGAGGTCCAAATGGATAAAAATTCATGAATATTATATTAGTTTAGGAGAAAATAAAAATTAATTTTATATATAATTGGAGATGTGTTGACAAAGATATCATATCTCACATGTGGGAGACTGTTTTAGTATTCTCATTTGTTATTATATTACATATACATAAATTATTATAGTAATACATGTTTTCAACTTTATTATTAGATGAAATTAGATATACCTAATATTGGAGGTGTTAGGAAGAAATGTCTATCATTTCCCACTAGAAGATGGAGGGATTTTAAATTAACCTTCACAAAATAATTCATTTTTGGGGATAGACAACATGAATTTCAAAGTTATATAAATTCATTTATATACGAATATACATGTATTTTATTTTTGGAAGTAATATGTGGAAGATCATTTTTGTTAAGTTCAATTTTACTAGTTAGATTTTTTTAATATTAATGATTCATTTATTCTTCATTTAAAATAATAGAGGAGATCTCATTAGAAGATATAATCCAAAAATGTATACTCTCAAATATTATCTCTAATAGGATATATGTTACTAGAAGATCAAATTATGGTTGAAAATTTTAAAATAATAAGGGCTGAGTCTTTAGGCTCATAAGATTTTGGCCCCCCCAAAAGTCCTGAATAATATATAAGGGATCATATGATCAAAAAAATGACAATGTCTTACGAAAGATTTGAGGTTTGTATTTTAAAGGATTGTAATATTTTTACTTGATAAATATTTTTTATGTTTAATAAGTTATTTATATATTTTTATTCATTCTGGAAATTTTTCAATACTTCAAATAGGATTCTCTTGAAGAGGCAAGCCCAAATAAGGTCATTATAACTGTGGGAAGGTATGATATTTTAGCTATAATATTGGGAATATCTAAACACCCAGGTCGTGTACAAGGATACACGATAGTTGTTTCTGTAAAAACTAATTTCTCCATTATAAATATTCTTCAAGGGATGATATGTATAAAAAATAGAATCTCTTGAAGTTAGAGTTTAGGATATTCATGTGATAATGGAGGACAGGATCAAAGCTTCAATATATGTGATGTTGGTATACGTGAAAAAGATTGTTTTGGACTATTTATCTGACTCCTCTTCCTCTACCACCTCTTCCTCTACCACCTCTTCCAATAGATCCCACTCCTAATTTTCCTACTCATACATCTCTTCTTGAAGACCCCACTCCTTCTAATATGACCCATGCACTCTATGCTCCATAATATCCTACTTATTGAGAGTTATATATTTATGATCCTGATTATTTTATGGGATATGTGATGATATTTTATTTTGGATATCCCATTCAACATCAAAATATATAGATATATCATACTGGAGATAGTGTAAGTGATTATATAGATAGATCGGTAATAATAAAATGTCCTAAATATGGGATGAGTATAGTTAGACAAAGTATCAATACTTTTTTAGGTTTTCCATCTATACTTGTTCAACATATTACTATAGAGGTATCTATATATTTTTTAACCTATTTAATGTTGATATGAAATTTGTTTTATCATTTTAATTTTTATATATTTAACTATTTTTTACTGGAATACATTAAAGGAAAAAAAATATTATATTAAAAACAACAAATACAAAGGGTTATGAATTCAGATATTGTTTCAACATGTTATTCTAGATTTTCAAGATCTAAATTTTTTAATTGGATGTATAGGAGATTCCAATTGAATGTACTATTTTTGGGCATGCAATGAATATGGGAATTTTGGATAATGATAATTTGGACCTTGTAGCTGGAGATTAGTTGGGCATTGACATGATGTAAATTATTCAATGCAATTCATTTACAAAAAAATGTTTCAATTATTTAATTGAAAATTCATACTTATGTTTGTTTTTTGTTAGGTATATTTATAAAATTTATACAAAAAATGTAATGAATTATTTATATGAATTTATAGATAAACTATTTATTTCACCTGTAGCTAGGGAAATGAATGATATAGAATGATTTGTTTATATTGTAAAAATATTTCAGAAGAATGAAATTATTCAGTGTTTGATGTTTCATTATCATCAATAGTATGAAACATATTTCACACAATGTGACTTATATATCTTAATATTCTAACTACTTGTAATAATTTTTCTTATATATTAGTGTCCATTAGATTTTGTGTGTTTTCTGTACAAAAGTGAATACACATTACTAATTATAATATATATGTGGAGAAGTGCAAGAATATTTTTTAAATGTACTGAACATTTAAATTTTAGTATTTTAATACTTATTTAGATTATGATGACTTTATATTACTTTATTCAAATTTTTCTCAAATATTTCATGGAATTTCATTAGAGAGACCAAGCGAAAGAAGAGAACCAAGGTCAGATATGTAACAGAAAAGGGGAATATTCATTTATAGTTACCAAATTTTAGATATATCACCATTAAATATTATTTAGAATTTATAAATTCATTTAAACAATATTTTTTAAAAACAAGATGTAAAAGAATGTGGATATTGTGTTTTAATATTTTTTTAAGAAATAATTTCAACTGGGATGGTTACAAAGTTCAATACGGTTATATCTCTTTATAATCTTTTTATTGGTATCTGATTCGTTTTAGTCAAAATATATACAAGTTAAATAATTTTATTTTATTTTTTATTTTTTTATGACCCTAGGGTTTTTAGTGCATAGTTGTTAAGATGCTTTAAAATTGAATGGGTGTCTCATTTCACATGTTTTTTTGGACTTTAGTTCATTTGTAATATATATTGAAAACATGAAACATAAAATCGTTACTGTTTGGCTATTAATATGTGGGTTCTGTTGTTTTATATTATTCTAGAAACATTTTTCTTGTTTTCATAAGGTAAGAGGGTGGAATTTAACATCATTTTTTAAAAAATATTTTTCACATCAGTTATTTGATATCCAATGTGAAAAATCAATACCGTAGGTTTTTCACGTCTGTAATTACATAACTAATGTGAAAAACATTCTTCCACATCATTTATTTTGAATAATTGACATTGAGAAAGGATTTAATATGGGTATTACTTGTCTGTTATTCGATAAAATATATGATATATTTATTATATTTATCTTTCACATAAGTTATTTAAATAACTGAAGTGAAATATGTGACATTTTTTAAACTGTTTCTAACCATGATTTTATCAAATAGGAGGATATTCTTATACGGGCTAGGTCCATAAATAATTAGACTGATTCCATGATTTATTAAAATAATAATCTACATGGAGGATGAATAGTTTTTTGGAAGATTCAACAAAAGATGGCTAGATCCCTCACACTTCACACTACTATGGAGAATATCGCACAATAAATTACCAGTCGATCAGAACCTACAGTGAGTTGGGATATCAATGCTCCCAAAATAGTCTCATCTACCATGAACATCATGAGGACATGTACCATATCCGATTATGTTTCAAAACTGCTACTTCATTATGGAGGGCCATTATGGATCTATATGAGGTGTTCCATCCACAAGAAAATTCACTACAACTCTTCAGGAAACCATCCTCAATATTCGTTTCTCCAAATAGATGGGAAATCGGTTTGAAGGGGCATGAATTGTACTGTTTCATGAAATATAGAAACATCAACACAATTATTTCCACTCCAAGTATATATTCACATTCAATAATTTTCTATCTATGATTATTACCACAACTCATAATGCAAAATCACCGCATGCATATTTTTATAGTAACTCAGTTAGTGATTTCAATTTTTTAAGATGATTAAAACTCACATGTAATTTTCCCAACCCCTCTAGATCCCATAAGGTATTTTAGTCCCTCCCCCGTTGTTGGATGGATGAAATGCAATAGTGGTGGTTACTTGAGGGGAAACTCTAGTCTATCATGGTATGGGGCCATCTTCATATACATTAACGAAGATATTCTAGAATTCCTATATAGACCCTATGCTCATGTCACTACCCTTGAAGCCAAAATGATGTGATTTATCAAATTGGTTGATTTAACATGTCAAAGAGGTTGGAATAACATATTTTTTGAATTTTATTCCATTAGAATTATGAAATCTATCAAGATAGGAATGATTTCTCTCTCATGGATGTTAACGGAAAAATTGATGAACAATTTGGACAATCTTATACTTCTATGAATTACATCATCACTCATATTTATTGGGAAGCCAACCACCTCATGGATTATCTTAAAATAAAATAGTTTTATAAGAGGGGATGATATGATTTAGCATATTTCCTTATGACATGTCTTCAGCTGTTTTGTGAAAATTGTAAAATTTCATCTTTTAGATTGATTTATCCTTTATTTTATAAAAATAAAAATCCTCTAAGTTCATCTTTTTAAAATAACTAATGTGAAATATGAATTACATTTGGTATTTCTTGTTGTTCATTTAATAACCATTATGGAAGTATATCTTCCACATCAGTTTTTTTATAGAACTTACATGGAAGAATTATTAACATTAGTTATTTAAAACCTAATGTTAGAACCAACCACCAAAAAATTATTTAAAATGTATGTCATTTTTAACCGACATTGTAAAATTATTTAGAAAATTAAAATTATAAAATCCAACTATTAACTGATGTTAAAAATAAATAAAAACCAATGTAAAAAAGGAATTATTTTCCCAAGTTGTCTAAGGGTATATGCATGCTTTTATATGGGTATCACAACAAACATTTTGGTACATGGGGCTACTGTAAGGGTAAAATTCGTTCTTTGTAAGGGTATAAATTCTACCTGTATCGACATGTAAAGGTAAATGAAAACTATATAACGGTAAAATAGAGTGTCTGAAGATTATTTATTGCTATAGAATATGTTCTGTAAGGGTATCTTATTTGTGTGAGGGTACCAGTAGAGTATGTTAAAGGGTGTTTGCCTTATGTAAGGGTACATGAAGAGACAACATATGGGTAAATTTATACTTGCATAAAGTTTCTTATAATTAAACCCCATATTTATTCCCTCTTGGAATATAAATTATTTATTCATGGGTTGTGTGACAAAGGTTAACTGTGTTTCCATAAAAGTCCGAACATGAAGCAGGATATGCCACACAAAATTCTACATGAATGTATGAATGTTGGGAAGACATATAATTTATCTAGGAAACAATAATATTGATATGTAACTATAACATATATATTTTAATGGTCACATAAGTTGATTACATATAAAACTTGTCATTTATGTGATCCACATAGCACAATGGCCATGTAGTTGATCCACATAACTAAATGGTCACAGAGACAGTTCTCATATAATAGTGGGTCACATTGTTTATTCCCACTACATATGATATTTGACATATCTAAATGTATTATGAATGTCTATAGGCCTAATTAGGGATAAAATTTATTCATATAGTCTTAATTAATAATGTAATGTTTCATTTAGTTTGATTCTCAATGAGAATAATAAAGAGGAATAACTGATTCATTTGTGTATTTAATTTAGGATTTATAGAACAATGATTATTTTTATTCAACTAATATGAGACTTTAGTGAAGATAATATTTTTATCTGAATCTTTATTAATCAAAAAAGTATAAATTATAAATTTAGGATATTATGAAAAAAAAATATAATATCAATAATTAAGGAGAAGAAAACCTAGGTTTCATTCTAAGTGAATTAAAAGGAAGAATAACTGATTTTGGTTTTGTGCAGTTATAATGTATAAATTGAAGAGAAAAATATGGAAGAGAAGTTCATGTGAAGAATAAAATGATGATCTAGTTATTATTATAACTGTAATAAACATATAAATTATGGTTTATTGAGGGCTTTTGAGGAGATATATTATTACTGAACTGATACTGATTCTTGAGAAAATATTTGTTGGCCTTAGAGAATAATATAGATATCCTAACTCTACATATTGAATAACATAATAAAATATCAATTATTTAGATTGAGATCTAATTATTCCTACTATGTATTGAAGAAGATGGTCGTAAGATGAGAAGAGAAGAATAAAGTATTATTCAAGTCAGTTTTCACTGGAATAATAAGAAGAAAAATGGAATATGAGATAATAATAGATCTATGTACTTATATATACATTGAAGAAGATGAATAATTAGGAGTAGAATATTAGTTCCTACTATGAAGAGAATAAAAAATTAATTCATTGAGGTGTAGTGCATATAAATTGAAGAAGAACCATGCTACTGTGCAATGGAAAAAATTTAAGGAGGAAGATATCAATATAAATACCATTCTATATTGGTTTCATGATATATTATTGATTCCCCAACATTATGTTGTAAAGGTATGGGATATAAATGTGTGTTATAATCACCCAAAAAAGCTTGTTTTACGTACACATTATAGTTTCTATACACAATACTGTAATTCTCATAGGGTTTTTTAGTTAGTTGTGAGATTATAGGTTTTATTATATCATAGCAAGGATTATCCATGTCAAACTGTGAGGAAAACCATATAAATCAATTTACATTTTTTGTTTGCCTGTTTTTTGTTTACTATAAAAAAATATGAAAATTGACCAAAGAGGGAAATACAGGATAAATTACTTTTATCCAATGAAATAGGGAAAATAAAATAGATAAATGTATGAATTAGTTATTGAAATGGACTAACATTGATTTACCCTTACTCCATCTGAGTGTCATTCATATCCCACCTTGGATCCTACACCACATACACTCATTAAATTTGGGTTGGTCACACTTTAAGGTATATAATAAAAGGTAACATATATTATCATTATATATAAGTTGGTAACATATTTAGAGTCTATGGGAGATGGTACAACATATGTTCATCAGGTATGGATCAATCACTATTTGACATCATGTGGTGACACTAATGTCTAGTGATGACTTTGGAATGGTATGGCGAGAGGTTTCGTAAACAATGAGAAGACGATTTGGAATCAGAGTTTTTATCTCCAATGGGGAGGTGAAATAGTGATGGGTGATGTTGTTTTAGTGGTTGTGGATTCATCTCGGGCTCATTACCCAAGTAATATGTTCTCATATGAGAACAAGGTTATTGGGGATTTGGGATTGAACCATATAGTAGTATCATATATAACATATTTTAAAAAAGTTCCAAAACCCTCCTCGTTTTAGTGTACAATTTATGGTCATGTAAAAAGACATAACAAACAATTTAATTTCATGTGATAAGAAAATATGTATTGATAATGGGAAAATGACAATGGATGGTGCAGGAATTTCACTTCAGTCTTCCCATAAGATTGGAGGTTGTCCCATTATCATCACATGTTGCACCCCATGATCGTCATTTGGGGCATCCAAGTTGCATAACCCACGAAATCCCATGTTATTATCATAGAGAAGGTTATAGTTTAATTATTTGTTATGAGAATATTATATCTCATGAAGAGATATACAAATAATGGTTGTGTAGGTATTACAAGATAGGATTCCTAGTCTGGGTTAGGCTTTGAGGAGATAAGGATACTATAAGAACCAATTTTTTATATGAGATATGAATCTTTTGATTTTAGGTGAAAAACATTTTGTTTGACTTAATATGAATGCCTAATGAGGTGAGGAGAGTTTAGGTGGGTGTATTGGGATTTGTTGGATCCCAACGCCTGAATTATTGAGAAAAAAGATTGGCCACTTAGTTAGGAGAAACCATGTGACCCAAGATGCACAGTTATGAGTACCCATGAGGGGATGGACAGAGGGGTGCAGGATACTGCATGAAGAAACCATGCATCCATGGGATGATTCTTGTGTGGGAGGTCTGTAATTCATAGAATATCCATAAATCATGGTTGGCGCATGATTTCTCAAACCATGATGTCTAACCATGTGATACCCATGTTGAGTAAGTGGTGTGCACATGGTTATAAAATAGTTTTCCCAATCATTTGACCAAACCATATGACCTAGTAATTTTTGGTTGAATTTCCAATTTATCTGTTAAATATTTTTTTAACTAACCCATCCTCTGATTTTAAATTTATAATGTACATGGATATCTTTCTCCTACCATTTATTCCTTCAATATCCTCATTCTAGGTTCTGTAATAATTCCATTGTTTGGAATTCTATTTGAAAATGGTTGGTATCATTGGATAACCGCTATTGGGTACTCTATTACGCTTGTGTATTTACTCATCTTTCTTCCTCATGAATGATTTATTGAGGTGAAATATCATATTCAATATTTGCAGGGTATTGATATTACATTCCATTTTCTTATAATCTAGAATAATCCAATGTCTTATACTAGATGAGTGATACATTACTTACATATGGTAGGAGGTCTAGTATTTTTCCATTAATGTTGTGTTGTTTTATAATATGTTTTCTCTATGACACATCGGTTTCACCATGTGATGAAACTAAATTGAACTAGTTATAAATTGGATTCCACGATTATGCACCTAAATACCTTTTTAGATTCCAAGGAATATGACATATTCAACCTCAATCTGTGACAGCCTTAGGGTGAGCCCTTAATATGCCTTTTTGGCAGTCATGGTGATATAAATGAAAAACTAGTCGGTCTTTTTAGATTTTCTTCTAAATTTGGATGAAATACATGAAATTAGTTTTGTAGCATAGATAACACACCAATCATTTTAATATTTATATAATGGAGGTGAGTGGTACAACCATGTCACCGAATTGATTTGAATGTTGGTAATGACGTCATTATTAATGAATATGAATGAGTTTAGAACTAACCGGTGGATCTTTCTAAAGCCATTTCTACTACGTATAGATTAAGATGTTTGGGAAAATAGACCATTTTCAAATATAGTTAATGCGAATAGAAACCAATATTCATTATTATATTGGAATGACATCCCACATTTTATTGTTGTTGAATATGGGAATTGTGTTTCTTCTCCTAGTGTGATACAGGTATAAAGACTCTTTATAAATGTGATACAGGAAAGGTGACCCTTTACAAATATGATATAGGGATGATAACCCTTACCCTTGTGATAAATTGTCAGGAAGACCCTACTAATATGATATTGGGCATGGAATCCCTATTACAGTGACATTGGGAACTAAGTCTTTTACAACTTTGATAATGGTCATGGCCTCTCTTACTCATATGATACTAGGATTTGCAAAGAATGATACTTTTGATACTCTTTCTATGGCTTATAGATGTTTGAGTTACACCACAGATCCAGGACAGTGGTACTAGCCACATATATGGTTTACAGGTCACTCCATATACATTCCATATATGTGTTTACATATTATTAATCATTCTGTGATATTCTATCGTGGACCAAAGTTGGTAGTGTCATTCTGGTTTCCTTTAGGAATTAGCGATGTCCCATTTTCATTTATTGTTAATGGGTTTCATTATTATATCTTTACACTTCTATATTGTATGCAGTTAATTGATATTTATATATATCGTTTGTGGTGGCCAATTTAGATTATCTCACACCCATATAGGCCACTGATGGTATTCCAAAAGACTATATGCTCTCATGTGTATATAAGGGGAAACGTTTAATTATAGATGTGTGACTTCATGATTATCTTAGGATGGGATCTTGATAGTAGATGACTAGGATGGAGCTTAGGATGCATGTATATATTTTATCTTTTTTTCTTTTATATATCATGAACTTTATTGACTACCATATTCTAGGTATACATGTTTTCACTATTTTTCAGATACATGGATTCATCATCTTTTGTATATGATTCAAATATATGATTTTGATTAATATTTATTTCTTGGATTTATATTCATGATTCCACTGATTTTTCCATTATTGATATACTTCTTCTATTTATCAATTGATTTCATAGTTGTGCTACTCCTTCCAGAGATATAGTCTCCCCATTGACACAACCTAGGCCCTCATTGGTAGTTGACATCCTCTAGTAATTTTGGAGACATTCTTGAGTCCTTGTGTTGTAGTGGCTCAAGGCACCTCTAAGTGGAACCATGGTCAAGATTCCATACATATTTATCAAAATGAATCTCTTATCCTTATTATTATAATTTGGGAATATTAGATAGAATATTAGGAATGTATTGGGATTTGGTAATGATTTGTGCATTTTGGTAGCTAACCCACATACAATGAAATTTCAAATTTCCTTGAATTGGACTTGTTGTTTTGTGATCTTCCTATAATAGATGGTTTTATTCCACCATCGAGTGAAGCACATGCATTTTGTTTTTATTATTTCTATGATTTCTATTTACTTTCCATCATTAGCCTAATGACATGAGGGAAAGGAACCATTGATTAGGCATCATTTTTGGAACCATGTAGAAGATTCACATATCATGCATGTTTCATTCCATATAGATTCATTTTTATTAAATATTCTATAATTTTTATGAGTGATTTTAATGATATAATTACAACTGAATATCATTATATGTTGGGGATTTAGAAGTTTAATTGGTACATATAGTGTCTATATTTACCAAAATAGGGTTTTCATGCATATGTTATAGTAGACACCTAAAGTTACTAATTATGGAACATCAAATATAGACCATTACTTGCATGGACCTCAACATGTTATAGTATAGATTTGGTGGATTCCACACTTCGGTTCATGAGGTGTATAGGCCCATATTGATTGAATACAGTGAACCAGTTGGTCCAACCAATAAAAGATAATGGTAATAAAAAGATGAATATAAAATGATATTGAATTTGTAAAACATACAACTTGACCCAGACCCAAAATTTGTAGTGGGAAGTTAGTAGCATCTCTAGTGATCTGTATAGATGTTCCTATCACCATAACATATCTCTTTTATAAGGAATAAAGTTGTGAGTATAGTATAAAAATGATTTTTGCCTATTCTATTCTTATATCAGTTGGTTATTCCATTTTCAAATTTTAATTTGGGGAATTTGTTTGGAATTTGTTGAGAAATATCACAATGATGTACTCAGATCATATAGTAGGAGTTTTTTTATGAACATGATTTATTGGTGGTTTTCCCTGAGCTATAGTTTCACCTCCAATAGTTCCACATTTGGAACCTATTCCTATTACAAACATGGGTGTTGAATCCCTGTTTCAATGAGATTTTTGGTGGGTGATACAAATGATACAGGGATCTATATGCTCTTCTTCTTCTATATGAGAGTGGAATCATGAGTTATAACAGTATAATATTCAATTGTTTTTTATTAATGTATGACCACAAGCTGTAGAGAAATAGATCAAGATGGTTATGTATTTTTTATCATCTAGATATACCATCGGAGAGGAGAGTAAATCACTCCACATATATGCTTTATAGATCTGCCAATCTTTGGTGGAATGTTATAAATCAGACTCATTATTATCAAGAAGTGACTTAGATGAAATTCTAGTTGATATTATATGACTATTTCTTCGATAAAAACCTTATGTATGTCATTGTAGGGAGTTCATGAACCAGTAATAGGTTTCTATGATCGTTATGGTCTATTCATTTCATTTTATAGTGCTTCAATGAATTGTACCTCTCTCTAAGGTTGATGATCTAGTGAGAGTGAAACAAATCAAAAACTGACTTATGAATCTCATTCATTCTCAAGTAAATGTTTTTCAGTTGACTATCATATCAAATATTGTGAACTATGATCATCTCACTAACTGGAATATATGGGAAGCAGACACTATCAGCAAGAGCAGTGACTAAGACTATCATTGAAACTAGGAAAAGTTTAATTATTTACATTCCTACTAATACAGTATATGTGGAATGCAGGGTCGAACCCACAAAAAAGGAAATTATGACCACTATTCTTCTAAAAACTTTCACAAAGACCCCACTGTTGTCAGTAGTGGACTAGATTTTCAATTTTTTATTTTTTTATTTTTTAATTAACCAGTAAAGTGAATAACATTTTAAATATTGTATCTAAACTAAATTGAATCAATAAAACATAAAAATCATAGAGAAACAATGATATAGAATGCTGATAAATGAACAATCAACTAAATCCATGGGAAAAAATCTCCATTATACTAGTTTTAAAATCATTCTAATTCACATAAAATTTATTACAGTGTACAACCATAAGTGAATGAATTACCTCCCTCTCCAAGAGTTAGGAAACTCAAGCCGATCAATTTTATATTTCCTCACTCTATAATAAATCAATTGTTAAAAGATTTATTCAAAAATGACAACAGGTCAAACTCGACCTAAGTCCTGAAGTATTGTGAATTTTTAATTTATTTTTAAATATGTATCCATGATCAATCTCGCCAACAGATAGTAAAATTTTGGAAATTAAGTCCAAATGGTAACAAGAAATTTAATGAATTCAGAATTGATCTCACAGATCACCTCTGAATTTACGTGAAAAGACGGATTTAAAGATAACCAGCAGAACTTCACATTCTCCCCGAACTATAGAATCTAGTGAAACATTATCTCTATTACATAAAATAAAATCATTAAATTACAAATAAAGAGATTTGAAAGAAAAAATAGTAATAGATATCCCTCTCATATATTTAATCGCTGCTGCTCCTGGACCTCAGGTTTTCATGAAGTGGTTCCTTGAGAGGTGCTCCAAGATTCCCCACAAGTTATCCCTCTGCTCTAGACCGAAGTGTATGATCGAATGTATCAAATGAATCCTATGCCCTATTTTACTAATGCTCTGCTTAATATATCAACTATCACCTACTACTCATCACAGCATCTTTCCACCGACTTTAAGTGACCTTCAGGTGTGCACCGCACACGTGAGTTTTTTAATAAACCACGTGTAGCATTAAAAATTCCCTCATTACTAACTCCTGATGAGTTAGTTAGAAGCACTTGGATGTGTTTCACTCTCCTACGTGAACCTACACAATATAAAATAGACACAACTATTTAAAACATGAAGGAAAAAAAATTATGTCATTGGTTTATAAAATGTCTTAAATTATATAATAATGTTATTATTTATTATGTTATTGATTTTGAGTTATTAATGATTTTTATAAAGTTTATTAATATTTTTAAAATTAAATTGTTTAATATTTTAGAGTAATTTAATTTTTATTAATATATATTTTATCAATAAATTTTATTATTAAATTAAAATAAAATAATAAATTTTAATAAATTTTAATTTAATTTATAAGTATATCTAATTTAGTTAAGTAAAGGGTAATTTATGTTAATCAAATTAGTAATTTTATTTCATTAAAATTATGTGTCTTATATTTATTATTTTTTTATAATTATTAAAGTTTTATAGATGAATTTAAATTATTATATTTAATTACTTTTTTACTTTATTTTATACTTTTTTATGAATTTACTACCCCCCCCCCCCAATCAGCGCACAGGGGGAGGGGACTTCTTCAGTTTCATCTCTATGATGGCGGGTACGTGACTCCCACTGATGGCACCACTAGCATCGCCTCAACCTCCCGGAATATTAGGAATGTATTGGATAGAATATTAGGAATGTATTGGGATTTGGTAATGATTTGTGCATTTTGGTAGCTAAACCACGTACAATGAAAGTCCAAATATCCTTGTATTGGACTAGTTGTTTTGTGATCTTCCTATAATAGATGATTTTATTCCACCATCGAGTGAAGCACATGAAATTTGTTTTTATTATTTCTATGATTTCTGTTTACTTTCCATCATTAGCCTAATGACATGAAGGAAAGGAACCATCAATTAGGCATCATTTTAGGAACCATGTAGAAGATTCACATGTCATGCATATGTCATTCCATATAGATTCATTTTTATTACATATTCTATAATTTTTATGAGTGATTTTAATGATATAATTACAACTGAATATCATTATATGTTGGGGATTGAGAAGTGTAATTGGTACATAGAGTGTCTATATTTACCTAAATAGGGTTTTCATGCATATGTTATAGTAGACACCTAAAGTTACTAGTTATGGCACATAAAATCTATACTATTACTTGCATGGACCTCACCATGTTATGGTATAGATTTGGTGGATGCCACACTTCGGTTCATGAGGTGTATAGGCCCGTATTGATTGAATACGGTGAACCAGTTGGTCTAACCAATAAAAGATAATGGTAATAAAAATATGAATATAAAATGAAATTGAATTTGTAAAACATACAACTTGACCCAGACCCAACCTTTGTAGTGGGAAGTTAGTAGCATCTCTAGTGATCTATATAGATGTTCCTATCCCCATAACTTATCTCTTTGATAAGGAATAAAGTTGTGAGTATAATATAGAAATGATTTTTGCCTATTCTATTCTTATATCAGTTGCTTATTCCATTTTCAAATTTTAATTTGGGGAATTTGTTTTGAATCTATTGAGAAATATGACAACGACATACTCGGATCATACAGTAGGAGTTTTTTTATGAACATGCTTTATTGGTGGTTTTCCCTGAGCTATAGTTTAACCTCCAATAGTTCCACATTTGGAACTTATTCCTATTACAGACATGGGTGTTGAATCCCTGTTTCAATGAGATTTTTGGTGGTTAATACAAATGATACAGGGATCTATACGCTCTTCTTCCTCTATATGAGAGTGGACTCATGAGTTATAATAGTATAATATTCAATTGTTTTTTATTAATGTATGACCACAAGCTGTAGATAAATGGATCAAGATGGTTATGTATTTTTTTATCATCTAGATATACCATCAGAGAGGAGAGTAAATCACTCCACATATATGCTTTATAGATCCACCAATCTTTGGTGGAATTTTATAAATCAGACTCATCATTATCAAGAAGTGACTTAGATGAATTTCTAGTAGATATTTTATGACTATTTATTCCCTAAAAACCTGATGTATGTCATTGTAGGGAGTTCATGAACCAGTAATAGGTTTCTATAATCGTTATGGTCTATTCAGTTCATTTTAAAGTGCTTCAATGAATTGGCCCTCTCTCTAAGGTTGATGATCCAGTGAGAATGAAACAAATAAAATATGGCCTTATGAATCTTATTCATTTTCAAGTAAATGTTTTTCAGTTGACTATCATATCAAATATTTTGAACTATGATCATCTCACTAATTGGAATATATGGGAAGCAGACACTATGAGCAAGATCAGTGACCAAGACTATCGTTGAAGCTGGGAAAAGTTTAATTATTTACATTCCTACTAATAGAATATATGTGGAATGCAGTGTCGAACCCATAGAAAAGGAAATTATGACCACTATTCTTCTAAAAACTTTCAAAAAGACCCCACTGTTGTCAGCAGTGGACTAGAATTTCAATTTTTTATTATTTGTTAATTAAGCAGTAAAGTGACTAATCATTTTCAATATTGTATCTAAACTAAATTGAATCAATAAACCATTAAAATCATATAGAAACAATGATATAGAACGCTGATAAATGAACAATCAACTAAATCCGTGGGGAAAAATCTCCATTATACTCGTTTTAAAATCATTCCGATTCACATAAAAGTTATTATGGTGTACCACCATAAGTGAATGAATTACCTACCTCTCCAAGAGTTAGGACACTCAAGCCGATCAATTTTAGATTTCCTCACTCCATAAAAAATCAATTGTTAAAATATTGATTCGAAAATGACAACAGGTCAAACTCGATGTAAGTCTTGAAGTATTGTGAAATTTTAATTTATTTTGAAATATGTATCCATGATCAATCTCACCAACTGATAGTAAAATTTTGGAAATTAAGTCCAAATGGAAAAAAATCAATTTAATGAATTCAGCATTGATCCTACCGATCAACTCTGAATTTATGTGAAAAATAAGGATTTAAAGATAACCTGCAGAACTTCACATTCTCCCCAAACAATAGGATTTAGTGAAACATTATCTCTATTACGTAAACTAAAATCATTAAATTACAAATAAAGAGATTTGAAAGAAAAAAGAGGAATAGATCTCCCTCTCATATCTTTAATCGCTGCTGCTCCTGGCCCTCAGGTTTTCAAGAAGTGGTTCCTTGAGAGGTTCTCCAAGATTCACCACAAGTTATCCCTCTACTCTAGACCGAAGTGTATGATCGAATGTATCAAATGAATCCTATACCATATTTCACTGATGCTCTGCTTAATATATCATCTATCACCTATTACTCATCACTGCATCTTTCCACCGACTTTAAGTGACCTTCAGGTGTGCACCGCACACGTGAGTTTTTCCATAAACCACATGTATCATTAAAAATTCCCTCATTACTAACTCCTGATGAGTTAGTTGGAAGCAGTTGGATGTGTTTCTATCTCTTGCGTGAACCTACACAAATCAGCGTACAGGGGGAGGGGACTTCTTTAGTTTCATCTCAGTGACAGCGGGTCCGCGACTCCCACGGATGGCACCACTGGCATCGCCTCATCCTCCCGGAAACCTAAACTTCAGTGTGGCGTCGGCCTCAAATCCAGTGGTGGTCAATAGTGACTTCATCAGGTGGTGTGGCGTCCCAACTACTCCTCTAGGGTGGTGGATTCTTCTCCTTGTACATCTGCTACATGAAGTCCCCCCTAACACTGGCTCGGTTCTTTAGACCTCAGTGACCGTAGAAGAGAGTTTCAGACGACATGATCTGGAATCAGGCGCAATGAGCCAAGACATTCTCATCCTTGGATCAGCGGTGCGGCTGCTGTATAGGCTCTTCCCAGCAGTGCAGTTTACAGGCGGCCCTGCCTCGGATGAAGTCGTGGATCTCCTCAGCTAGGCAACTGGTTTTGGTGACGATATATTACGTAATAGGTGAATAACATGTCCGGGTAGGGTTAATCTGGTTTTGTGTGGGTTAATATTGATCTAGTTGTGAAATGTGTATGTAAATTGAGTGTTTGATTGATGGTCTGGTACGATTATTGATATGATTTTAGTTGTTTGTGATGATGTGCTATTGTAATGATGGTCGGTTAGTGAGGTGATGAGGCAAAAATAATGGTATCTAGTTACAGTGGCTGAGATGAAGATGAACTAGGGCCGAGAATAGGGAAATAGTTTTGCAGATGAATGGCATCGTGAAGGGGAGGAGTGAAGTGTTGCGATAGGGAAAAGAATTGACGGTTCCACCGTTAGTTGAGTTATGGTTGGAGGGCAAAGAGTAGAAACTATAATTTGTGCCACGGGTTGTTGTGCCACCATGAAATTGAAATGGTGCATGGTGGCACCGTGATAGGGAAATGGTTGCTATGACACAGTGACTGGGGTGAGACCGTAAGATCAAGACGGTGCCGCCATGACAATGAAAAATAAATAAAAAGATAAAAGAAATTAAAACTTAAATAAAATATGAACAATATAATTAATTAAAAATAAAACTTAATTAAAACAATAGAAAATCAGGGTACTTGGATACTATAATTGACTTATTAAAACATTTAAACATAAGTTACATTATTATTAAATTTAATTTATAAAATTATATTGGTACTAAAATAAAACATATAATTAATAATAAACTAAATTATTATAAGTTGGTGTAAAATTTAAACATTTATAAAACAACGTTAAGTTAGTTATAATCGTTACTATATCAAATTAATTAATATAAACATATTATTATTATATTATTAACAAATTATGTTAATTAAAGAAATTTATTTACTGATATTTAATAAATGAAATAAATTTATAATCTAAAATTTATAACTTATATATTTCATAAAAGACATCTAAAAATTAGATTATGTTATTTAAAATTAATTTTGATTTAATACATGAAATTTTGAATTAAAAATTACATTATTTATGTGTAGAAAGAAAGATTAATAAATTAAAAAATAAATGTTAAACTATTAAATATGAAGATAAAAATCCCCAAACTAAATAAAATTTTGTTACACTATTAAACTAAAGTAAGATATAAATTGTCTATTTTAAAGCTTAAAATAAATGAATAATTATAAAAATATTTGATTGATAAATTTATTTATAAAAATAAAAAATTGTTTATACATAATAAAAAGTGCACAAATAATTAATTAAAATTAATTAAAATTAATTAAAAATATGTCGAAAAATATGTGTTCTTATGGCCACATAGAATTCCCCCACACTTAGGAATTGTTTGTCCTCAAACAATTTTATGTTTTATAATCATTAAGATATAGAAAATTGTTTTACGAATCAGTTCAACATGAAACATGCCCAATAATTATGAAGAAGATGACAAAGAAACTTGTTAAAATGCGTTTAGATAATGAATTGTTCAAATGAAACCTTTCCAATAACATATACTTAGAGGGTAATAAAGAAAGCAATGAATCATCATTAAATGAATGTGTCATGCCGCTTATGTGACATTACTTAATGACTCACCTCAGTTCCAATATAAGATCTAAATCCTTGAGTGAAAATAGTTTAAATTAATGTGGAATTAAGACCATAACCAATGGAACATTATAATTTAACTCAATCCTATATTCAAAAAAAAATATTGTGAAACACCTTAATAATAAAACCTAAATGATTCCCATATAAACAATTGTCCCCTACTTCATTTGGCGTCCATCATTCCCCTCACCATAATGAACTCATTTTTGACACCACACACTTTATTTAATTTTTCCCATGACATGTATAATAATGTTCTTTGTACTGTGCAATGCACTTATTCAGAGTGTACAGAGGGCTTAAAGTGAACAGAAACTCACCTAGCTTCTATGGTCTTGAGATTCACAGTGGGATCCCCGATGCCCAAATTACGCAAGATTGAAAATTTTATATGAAAACCATTGATATTCTCTCAATAAGGTGATTATATTAATATCTAATAGAAAAATGGGTCCCCTGGAAAAAAAGATCAAACTTACAGTTCCAAATCTATGATCATAATTCCACTAACAGGTTACCCACATCACATTCAAAAATAGTCCCTAAACCAAATTTCAATTAAATCGGTATGCTTAATCACTCATCAGTAGTCCAACCTCAATAATTTATTAATCAAAACAGTCCTTAACTACCAATAAAACATTATTCAAAGGAAATACCCACTTGAGAAACAATGTACAAGCTAAAATTGTGCCATAATTTTGAAAATATTTAACCATTTTTTAACAATATAATGAAGTTGTAGTGGGAATTGATGGACTTGCATTAAAGCACAATTTAGCACAGTCCAAACTTAACCCCTTCCCACACCCTAAACACCCAACATTTCCCCCAAAGTTGACTTCCAAAAATGGAGAAGAACAATTTTAAAGTTAAAAGTACAAAACATATTTTCATAAGAGTAGATTTATGAAATGTTTAAAGGGTCATTCTGATGTTCAAAAAGTATTTTTTCCACAATGAATAACAAAAATACTGGTTCATAAACAATTGGACGCATTAACATTTAAGTCCAGTGAAAAATAATTTCAAGAATATTCATGTAGATTCCTGAATCTTGTAAGTGCAGTGTGGATAAGGTGGAGCGATCTGAAATTTTTTGTTCAAAAGAATGTTCAATATAGCAGAAAAATGCATGCTAACACCACTTATCTCAGAAATTTCAATAAATAAACACTACAAACAACAAGAATATACCCCCCCCCCCCCACACACACATAATATTAAATAGTGAAAAGGTATTAATAGAAATAAAATTTTGTTTTCAACAGTGAAGTACATGAATAATTTTTTATTACAACTTAGTGACATTCCGCAAAAACAGTTTAGTATGCAATATATGCATCAGATTTTCCAGTAAGTATGATGAAAAAATTCTTATACACGCATTATTGTTTTAAAACAATAGAGAACCTGGACAATAGTATTTTTTTATAATGAATTAAGGATTATAAAAATGAAACAAAGTTTAATATTATGGTACTTTCCTGACTTCATGTTTATCATTAATCCTCCATCATGGGAATTCCACTCTTTAGATGTCACCCGTAGCAACATCCTAAAAACAGAACATGTAATCCCAGAAAACATAACCAGTAGAGACAGAGCATACAGAATAAATAGCATAGAAGCAATTTATTCAACACAAAACAGTGAAAAATTAAAAGCAAAGAAAGAATATGGGTTGACTCCCATGAAGCAATAAATTTAAAGTCTTCTGTTAGTCTTTATTTAATAAAAAAAATTATGTTTTATTAAAAACAAACAAAACCATGGGTTTCCTCCCATGTAGTGCTAAATTTTGAAGTCTTCAGGCAGACTTTGTTCGAGATCTGTTTTCAAGCACACTAAAGGAAACCAAGCCCTTTGATTGTCCGTAAAAATAATGTTTCACTCTCTGGCCATTAACTAACACGTGTTTGTTCTCTTCACCTAAAATTTCAATATCTGCATTATTATGCACTATCACAACTATAAGAGGTCCATTCCACTTGGGCTTAAGCTTTCCAGGAAAGAGTTTGAGTCTATAATTAAAGATGGGGGCCTTATGTTCAGGTTTAAACTCTTTTAATTGTATGATAGATTCATGAAAGATTTTATTCCTCTCTTTACAAATTCTTGAATTATCATAACTATCTCTCCTAATCTCATCAAGTTTACTTAAATAAAGTAATCGCCTCTCACCATCACTCTTAAAATCAATGTTCATATCCTTAACTTCCCAATAAGACTTGTGTTGCAACTCCACATGTAAATGACATCATTTCCCAAACAACAACCTATAAGGAGGCATACTTATTTGTGTCATGAAATCAATTCTATATTCCCATAAAGCTTCATCTAATTTAAAGGACCAATCCTTCCTAGAACTCATCACAATTTTATCAAGTATCTATTTTTGTTACCTATTTGAGAATTCCACTTTCCCACTGGACTATGGAAGATAAAAGGTACCCTTTTATAGCACAACCATATTTTTCCATTAAAGCTTTCAAATTATAGTTCTTAAAATGTGTTCCATTATTAGTGATAAAGTATTTGGAAACTCCAAATCTTGAAAAGATGTTCTCGTTGACAAATTTTATTACAGAGTTGGCTTGATTGTTGGGAAGTGCAACTACCTTAACCCATTTTGACAGATAATATATTGCAACAAGAATATACTCATTCCCATGAGATGATGGAAATGAACCAATGAAATGTAAACCCTAAACATCAAAAATATCTACTTTAGGAATTCCTTTTTGGGGTAACTCTTACTTCCTACCCACATTGCCTAACCTATGGCACTTGTCACAGCCAACCCCAAAGCTCTTAGAATCCTTAAAAATAGAAGGCCAATAGAAACCAGATTGTAAAACTTTATTAGCAGTACATTCACCACCATGGTAACCCTCCCAATGTGAGGAGTGAAAACTCTATAAAATAGGAAAATTCTCTTCCTCGTGCACACATATCCTAAGAATACCATCATCAAATCTTCTAAATAGAAGGGGATCATCCCATTGATAGTATTTAAGCTCAGAAATTAATTTCTTTCTTTGGTTATTTGACAGATTTTTGGGAAAGAAACCTACTTCCTAGAAGTTGGAAAAATATGAAAACCATGGAGATTGCTTAATAGAAATAGTGAGTAGTTTATCATCAGTAAAGGAAGATTTTATTTCCCTTGGATCATCAGAATGGGTATGAGGAAGCCTAGATAATTGGCCAGCAATTAGATTTTCCACTCCCTCCTTATCCATAATCTCTAAATCAAACTGTTATAGTAACAAAATTCGTCTAATCAGCCTGGGTTTAGTTTCCTTCTTAGATAGCATGTACTTTAAATATGAATGATCAATAAATATAATGACTTTTGAACATAACAAATACTTTCTAAAATTATCTAGGGAAAAAACAATAGCTTGAAATTATTTTTCAGTACTGGTGTAATTATTTTGGGCTTCATCTAGTAGTCTACTGGAAAAATACACCACATGTAACTTTTTATCTTTCCTCTATCCAAGGACATCACCTATATCCAAATCACTAGAATCACACATAATTTGAAAAAGAAACTTATAATCAGGTGTAGTGATAATGGGTGATGTATTGAGTATCTATTTTTAACAGATTAAATGATTTAAAACAATTTTCATCAAAGTTGAAAGGTTTATCCTTGACGAGTAAGGAACACAAGGGCTTAGTTATTTTGGAAAAGTCTTTTTTGATTCTCCTATAGAAACCAACATGACCTGGAAAACTTCTAATACATTTTACATTTTAAGGAGGTGGTAGTTTTTGAATGACTTCTATTTTAGAAGTATCAACTTACAATAATCTCTTTGACACTTTTTGACTAAGCACTATACCTTCTGTGACCAGGAATTGACACTTCTCTCAATTAAGAACAAGGTTTGTTTCAATGAATCATTGCAATACTAACTCAAGATTTCCAGGACAAGTATCAAAGGTACTACCCACAATGGAGAAATAATCCATAAAAACTTCATTGATTCATTCAATCATATCCTAAAAGATAGACAGCATACACCATTGAAAGGTGGATGGAGCCACACACAACCCCTAGGGCATCCGCCTGTATGAAAATGTTCCAAATGGGAATGTGAAAGTGTTCTTTTCTTGATCATTTGGAGAAACAGGAATCTAGTTGTAACCAGAATACCCATCCAGGAAACAGAAAAATTCATTTCCAGTAAGCCTCTCAAGAATTTGATCAAGGAAGGGCTAAGAAAATGGTCTTTCTAAGAGGTTTCAATGCGTTTCTTATAATCTATAAAGACTCTCCATTTTTTGGTTTTCCTAACTTGGATCTCTTCATTTTTTTTATTTTTTACTATAGTGAAACATCCCTTCTTGGGGACAACCTAGATAGGGCTGACCCAAGCACCATCAGAGATTGGATAGATTATACCAGTGTCTAATAGTTTTACCACTTCCTCTTTGAATACTTCTTTCATGTTTGAATTCAATATTATTTGACATTCTACCCAAGGAAGATGGTCAGGCTCCATAAGTATTTTAGGTATGAAAAATGAGGGAATAATACCCTTTATATCAGCTATGGTCCAGCCTATGGATGGATTAAATTTCTCCAACACACTCAAAAATCTTTTCTCTTGATTTTCATTAAGATCAGCAAAAATTATGACAAACAAAGTAGAATTCTCACCCAAAAATGAATATTTCAAATGAGAAGGTATTGGTTTTAGTTCATGTGTGGGTGGTTCTACACTCGAAGGAAGACTCTTAGGACTGGGAGGTCCAATATCTTCAACAAATCTCTTTTGAGGAGTAGTAAATGATGATTGATGTTTATTTTCATGTTTAGATTCAGAAATAATAGTGTTACTGTCCAAAATAGACAACATACTGCATAGACATTACAAATCAAAATTGAATAGATTAATCAAAACAGAATCATCAAGTTGTCCTATATGTTTTCCCTCAAATTAATCAAGGTGCTCAGCATGGTTGGTGTTAACAGAAACATCTTCTAATTTAATATAATGTCTCTTATGTTCAGAAATAGTGGAATCTTGTACAACAGAAACAGGGCAATTATCCAGTTCTGGATATTTTTTCACATTAGGTGTTTGAGAAAAAAATTCAACATCTAACAAAAATTCAACAGTATTTTTAGCTTGTAAGTTATTTTCTTCATCAGATAATCAATTTTCAGATTCTTCAGAGTTCCCAATTGATTTCTCATCTTGTAAGGACTCTACCATTGAACAGTTTTCAGTAAAATTCGGTCCTTTAACATTTCTAAACACATTAAAATCTTCTTGTTGTTCTCTAATTTTAAAAATAAGATGACCCTTTGGAACAGCATTAACAGCACCACTTATGTCCAAGAAGGTCCTACCAATGATGATGGGAACCTATCAATCACATTCCATGTCTATGACTAAATAGTCTGCATGTAGAAACATCTTCCCTACCCCAACATGAAAATCATCTACCCTACCCATAGGATGAGTGAATGATCTATCAGCTAGCTGCTCAATGACTATGGTGGGTCAAAGGTCACCAAACCTCAACTGATCAAACAGTGATTCTGGGAGCAGATTAATGCTAGCACCTAAATCACACAAATAATTGAGCTTCTCAGAATTTCCTAGTATGCTAGGAATAAAAAAAACTACCACTGTCTTTTAATTTATGTGGGATTGTCTTTTGAATCATAGCACTACACTCTTCAGTGAGGCTGTAAGTTGATAATTCTTCCAGGTTCTTTTTGTTTGAACCAATTTTTTTATGATATTTAAGATAACATGGGATTTGAAATGAAGATTGAATGAATCGAATGTTTACATGACATTTTGAATGGATACCAAGGAACTAAAGAAGTTCATCCCTAGTGTTAAATTGATGTTTTAGCTTTTCATGGAAATAGATGGTTGGGAAAATAATTTAAGGACAATTGGTATATCCCTCACATCTTACTCAAATATTTCATTTCCATTATTATATTTAATTTTAGATGAATTTAAAGGTTGTACTTCAAAAGATAAATTGAGATTTTGATCATTTTCTACAGCTTTCAGTGAATTTCTAGCATGTAAACAAAGCATATTTTTATTACTAGATTGAGGCAGGTTTTCAATTTGGGATTTTTCAAGGTTTTTTTAGCAACTGTTTGAGTATTCCTCCCACTTCTATTTACTACATCCATTGAATTATCTCTAGGGATAAGCTCAGTTATACTTGGATGTCTACCTTTTTTCCTAGAAGAATACTCTCTAGCAAGTTGACCTAGCTGTGTTTGCATGTTTTTCATTCTAACATCTTTTTTCATTTTATCTAACTCATATTTACTTTTATGATTGGATAGATGATTCATGATTAGATTAAGCTTAGAGATATTTGATTATCATTTTTTAATGTATTTGAAGACTCACCGCTTTCTTGACCTTGAAATTTTGGTCTTGGTTTATTATAGTAATTAGGGGTAGTGGATTTTTAAATAAAGCCTTGACCTTTCCCAGAAAAGTTTGGGTGGTTCCTATAGCCATGGTTGTATTTGTTTGAAAATGGATCTTCTTTTGGTGGCATTATAGGGCCATAGTTAAGAAAATTATAATTTTATTTCTATAGGGCTGGAATATCAATGTTAGGACATAAGTTTTCAGTATTCCCAAACATAACACACCGGTCACACTGTTCCCATAAATATTGGTTGGTGTTTTGTCAGACAAGATGGTTAATTTCTGGTTTTGGATTTTAGTTCATTAAGGATTAATATTGGTTTGTGATTTTAGAATGTTTATCATGAGTTTCATTCACTGAACCATTTTTTGGGTTAACATTTCTATTGAATTTTTTTCTTCTTGAATTCATTTGTAGAGAGTTAAGGGAAAGATTATTAAAAAAAATTATCCCAATTCTTCATCTGTCTTGTCAGTGTAGTTACCCCCAGCATCTCGGTCAACTAGATTCTATCCAAAAGATGACATCCCATAATAGAAATTATCAATGAGAAGGTGGGATTGGAGTTGAAGATGTTGACACTGCCTATGCAGATCCCTAAATAGATCACAAGATTCATGAAAAGCTTCTCCATCCTCTTGATAAAAACTAGTTATCTTAGTTATAATTTCACCTTTTAGTCTTTGAAAATAAAATATCATTGTGAATTTTTTTTCAGTTGATCCCTATTTTCAAATATGTTCTCATCGAGGTACAAAAACCAATATCTAGCATTCCCTTTAAGGGAAAAGGGAATGAATCTCATTATTATCTCATTATATGTGAGTCCTAGTAGAGGTTTTTATTGCATAGTATTACAGAAATCCCTCATAATGGCTAGAGAGTCCTCATTAGATAGTCTATTAAATACAGGAAGCAGTGAAATGTGAGACTTTTTTAGCTCATAATTTACAGCTTTAGGACTAAGTCTAATGAATGATGGATTGCATGAAACATGAGAAAGTTGAAACTCCCTCATCATAGTATATTCAAATTCATCTATACGTTATGGTTGATTTTAGAATTTCTTAGGTGCAGGAACACTCTCATCTAGATTTTCCATTTCAAAATTCTTTTTCGTTTTTTTAGGAGCATCTATATGTTTGTCTATTTCTATGTTCAGTGGCACTAGAATAATGGAAAAGTTTCTTGTGCTCATAAAAACAACAACAACCCACATTACACAATAATAAAACAGTAAAAATTCAGCAAGAAATGATGAATTTTTTTACACTTCTCAAATTGTTTTCAAAATTTTCTTTTTAAATTTTTTTAACATGTGTTTTTTTAATTTTTTCTAGAAAAATATTTATTGTGCCTTCCCCAGAAAAAATTTCAAAAACATGACGAAGAATATCTTTGATTCCAGTAAATTTTTAATTACTTATATTCCTAATACTAAAGTATACGTGGCAAGTAGGGTAGAACCAACAATGAAAACAATTATGACCACTATTATTTTAAAAACATTCAAAAAGACCACAATGTTGTCAGCAGTAGACTAGATTTTCTATTTTTTTATTTTTATTAACCAGTAAATTGACTGAACATTTCAAATCTTGTATCTGAACTAAATTGAAGCAAGAAACTGTTGAAAACATCGAGAAATAGAGATATAGAATGATGATAAATGAAAAATCAAGTAAATTTTTGGGAAATGAATCTCCATTCTAACTTTTTTAAAATCATTCCAATTCACTTAAAATTTATTGCAGTGTACCACCATAACAGAATGAATTACCTCCCTCACCAGGATTTTAGTCACTCAAGACGATAAATTTAAGAGTTCGCCACTCCAAAATAAATCAATTGTAAAAAGTTTTATTTGAAAATTATAGTAGGTCAAACTCGTCATAAGTCCTGAAGTATTGTGAATTTATTATTTATTTTGAAAGATGTATCCATGATCCATCTCAACGACTAATAGTGGAATTTTTAAAATTAATTCTTAGTGGTAAAAATAAATTTAATGATTTCTACATTGATCTCACCGATCAATTCTAAATTCATTGAAATGATTATGTTAAAATGTGGAATTTAAAGATAATCTAAAGAATTCACTTTCTCCCCGAACTATAGAATTTAGCCTAAAATTATCTCCATTACATAAACTAAAATCATTCAATTACAAAGAAATATATTTTAAATAAAATAAAGGAAGAGATCTCCCTCTCCTAGCTCAAATCACTACTGCTCCTAGCCCTCATGTCTTCAAGAAGTGGTTCTCCAAGAGGTGCTCCATGATTTGACACAAGTTCTCCCTTTTCTCTGGACCGAAGTGTACAGTCAAATGTATCGAATGAATTATCTACCCAATTCCACTTCTTCTCTGCTTAATATATCAACTATCACCTACTACTCATCACTGCATCATTTCACCGACTTTAAGTGTCTTTCATGTGTGCACCAAACACGTCCGTTTTTTAATGAACCACAAGTAGCATTAAAAATTCCTTCATAACTAACTCTTGATGAGTATATGGAAGCACTTGGACATTTTTACTTCTCTTGCATGAACTTGTACAATATAAAACATACAAAAAAATTAAAAACATGAAGGAAAAAAAAAAATAAAGTCATTAGTTTATAATAAGTCATAAAATATTTAATAATGTTATTATTTATTAAGTTATTGATTTAAGATATTAATGTTGATTATAAAGTTTATTAATATTTTGAAAATTATATTATTTACTATTTTAGAATAGTTTAATTTTTATTAATACTTATTTTATTATTAAATTTTATTATTAAATTAAAATGCTACATTAAATGTTAATTAATTTTAATTTAATTTGGAATGTAATCTTATTTAGTTAAATAAAGTATAATTTATGTTCATTAAGTTAGTAATTATATTTAAATAAAATTATTTATCACATATTTATTATTTATTTCTAATTATTAATGATTAATATTTTAAGTTAAATTATTATATTTAATTGATTTTTTTACTTTATTTTTAAATTTGGTTTTGTTTTATTATTTTTTAAACAGTTTTTCTCCCCCCCCCAATCGACACACATGGGGAGGGGTCTTCTTCGGTTTCTTTACCGTGACGGCAGGTCTGCGACTCCCTCCGAAGACACCACTAGTTTCGCATCATCCTCCTGGTATCCTCAACTCTAGTGAGGTGTCGGTCTTGGCTCTAGTGGTGGTCCACGGTGACTCCAGCAGGTAGTGCGGCATCACAACTACTCCTCTGTTGTGGAAGATCCTTCTCCTTGCACAATGGCAACATGCAGTCCCCCCAAACACTGGCTCGTTTCATCAGACCTCATCGACATCATATGGGAGTTTCAGATGATGTGATCTGAAATGAGGCGCAATGAGTAGAGGAAAGACCATCCTCGGATATGTGGTGCGGCGGTAGTATAGGTTTTTCCCAATAGTGCGGTTTTCAGGTGACCGTGCTTTGGATGAAGGTGCTTCTCTCCTGAGCTGGGAAACAGGTTGCAGTGAAAATCCGGTACATAATAGGTGAAGAACATGTGCCGTTAGGGAAAATCTGGTTTTTTGGGTTAATATTGTTCTAGTTTTGGAAATTTTATGTAAATTGAGTCTTTTATTGATGGTTAGGAACGATTTTGGTTCTGATTTGTGGTGTTTGTGATGATGTTTTGTGGTAATGTTGGATATTTGGTTAGGATAGGAGGGAATAGTAGTGGTAGCTGGCTATGGTGGATAAGATGAGGATGAACTGGTGCCAGGAACAGGGAGACAATGTTGCATATGAATGGCACTATGAATGCGAGGAGTGAAGCGGCGTGAAAGGGAAGAGAATTGATAGTGGCATTGTTAGTTGGGTTATGGTGGCAGGGGAATGAGTGGAAACTAGATGTGGTGCCAAGGGTTGTTGTGGCACCATGAAATGGAAACGATGTGTGGTGTCACCATGATAGGGAAATGGTTGTGGTGATGTTGTGACATGGGTGAGACTGTAAGATCAAGATGATGCCACCGTGACACTGCAGAATAAACATAATGATAAAATCAATTAAAACATTAATAAAATATGAACAAAATCATTAATTAAAACTGAAAATTAATTAAAACAATTGAAAATTCACATACTCAAATACTTTAATAAACATATAAAACAATTTAAACTTATGTTAAATTATTATTAACATTAATTTATAAAGCATAAATATTTACTATAATAAAACATAAAATTAATAAGCAACTAAATTATTAAAAGTTAATATAAAATTTAAACATTTATAAAACAATGTTAAATTATTTAAAATAGTTACTATATCAAATTAATTAAATTAAACAGATAATTATTATATTATTAAAAAATTTGTTAATTAAAGAAATTACATTAAAGGGATTTAATAAATGCAATAAAATTATAATCTTAAATTTAAAACACATAAATATGTTAAATTACATCTAAAAATTAGATTATGTTTTAACACATGAAATGTTAAATTAAAAAATAAATTATTTATGTATATAAAGGAAGATTAATAAATTAAAAAATAAATATTAAATTATTATATATGCAGATAAAAATCACCAAACTAAATAAAAATTCATTAGACTATAAAATTAAATTAAGATATAAATTAACTATTTTAAAACATTAAATACATGAATTATTATAAAAAATGATTAATTGATAAATTTATTTATAAAAATAAAAATTTGTTAATATATAGTAAATGTTTCACAAAAAAATAATTAAAATTAATGTTAAATATTTAAAAAGATGTAGAAAAATATGTGTTTTATGGCCACATCAAGAGGTTCAAAAATGGTAAAGCATACTAATTCCACAAGAAGTCAAAATAAACAATTTTATATGGTTTTCCTGAGAAGTAGTTTCTAGGTGACACTCTCTAGTAGTTATGTGGTATTTCAATATTTTGGAGATCCTATGATTAAGAAAGCCTTAGTATCCTAGAGACCCCGTCGAGGTCTAAAGTGAAAACATATTGGTGAATCATTATCCTTTCAACAAGACCTTCACTATAGTTCCATGTGGGGGAGGATCCTTATAAGATACATCTTTTGGAGAAAGATTAGTATCACTTAACCTGGAGGGTATCTTGACTAATACAGTTCGTACAGGAATATGTGGAGTTCATGGTTGAGGTAGTCAAGATTTTGATGTATATCACCAATAGATCAGACCCACTACTGGTAGTTAGGTTGCAACACATGACCATGGAACATGACATATTTATTTAGTGTGGCCTATTCTAGAGGCCTAGGGAACCATGACATATAATATTCGAGGTAATATTCATATAGACTCTATTATAGTTTCTAACTTATTCGATATATGTATATCACACTCTTTCATCTCTGTGACTATTATAGAGTTCCATGGGATTCATGTTGTGTACTCATGTGGCATAATGACACTTGACACCCCTTTTGGTTTATGTTAAGAGAGTGTACACTAGTTCAAAGAATTACCCCATTGAGATAGGAATCTATCGTTTCTTATAGGGCCACTTCATCCTTGAGATGATGGGAATTTATGTCATTCTCTAGATAGATTGGGTCATTTCTAATCATCACTATGTGGATTTTTATCAGTTGAGGGTGTAATTTACAACACCATAGGGTAGTACTTACATTCACAAGTGTTACTGGGATGTCCAAGAATGATGATCTAGACTAAAGGATCTTGGACTAGGTGGATTTACCACCCATGTAACAATATATATTATAGAGGGTCAGGGATTACATCGGACTAAATTACCTCCAATAATCTATCATTATATGGATTTTTTCTCAATTAAATTTTTAGACTACCTATTGAGAAAGAGGTAGAGATTACTATCACGCTAGTTCTGGTTGTTTCACTTGTATCCATTTCTACTTTAAAAAATGGAAACTACTGAGTTGTAGGATCTCAAGAGGTAGTTGGGCAATTTAGATTCAAATGGTTTTATATATCCCAATACTTTTCCTTGGGTTTTAGCCATCCTTTTCTCTAACAAGATGGATGTAGCCCTTAAGATTTTTTGGATTACTAGATGTTAAATTAGCATAGTGTTAAAAACTAGTGTCCCTTACCATGTATTTATGACTTCGTTGACCAACTAAAATGTGTGAGGGAATTCTAGAAAGTCAGCCTAAGAATGGGATATCATTAGCTTCGATTCAGGCCATCTGATATTCTGCATACTACTTTCTATAGTTAGTATGTATTATATGTGTATCTTGTTATGTTTTTCTGTCTTATGAACATGCCTTCCATATTATGGATTTTATGAATAGGGTTTTCCATCCACATCTAGATTCATTTGTGGTGGTATTTATAGATGACATCATGGTGTAGTATCATTCTCGAAGAGACCATGCCTCACATTTTAAGATCATTTTTAATATTCTAATATATAACCAACTATATTATATTCTCATTAAATTTCATTTATGGATTGATAAGGTACACGTATTGGGTCATATTATCTCATAGGAAGCTATTTCAATTGACCCAAAGAAGGTGAGAGTAGTATTTACTGAGGAGAATCCAAATAACGTCATTGATATATAGAGTTCCGTGGGGGATATATGGTTACTAATTGGGTTTAATATATGATTTATTAATAATATAAGAACATATTACCTGCTTGAATATGAAAACTGTGAAGTTTATATGGTTTTAATCCAATGAGATTCTCATTCCAGCGATAAATAGAAGATTAACATCATCACCAATATTGATTCTTCCATAGGTGGGAAGAAGCTATTCTATGTATTTGGGTTTATCAGGTATCGAGATAGGAGTAGTTATGAATTACGAATATCGATTCATTATATATGTGTCACGTAAGTTGGGGCCTCATGAGAATAATTATTCAATTCATGATCTTGAGTTAGCTAATATTGTTTCCACAATGCGTTGTTGAAGGCATTACCTTCTTGGAGATCATTTTGTGTTGTTTATGAACCACACAATCCCCAGGTATATTTTCATGCAATGTGGATTCTATCTTGGGAAAACAAATATTGATTGAATATATAAAGTCCCTTCAATTCATGTTGTCCTATATTTATAAAAATAGTAATACTATTTTCGATGCATTGAGAAGGAGGACTCAAACGCTGGTAGTTCAGGAGGCCAGAAGTGAGTGGAAGATTGTCTCTATATTTTATGAAATTAATATCATCATGCAGGACTATAGTGGATAGTATGTACTTGCAACACTATCAGCTACCTCTTCAATTCTAGAAAATATTGAATATGAGATAGTTTTAAGATCATGAAGACTTGTTTTTTTAATGTATTTCTATTGAGAACCCACCTCTCAATTGGACTATCTATAGTGACAAAATTCATTTTATACATGTGAATAACTAGATTTCAACATATATGATAGATGGGATGATGTGTGAGTCAAATACTTCTCAGTGGTAGTTTCTTCTTGGTACCTCCAAGGTGCATCATGATATACACATATAGTATTATTGGCTACAGATGTAGTGCCAGATAAAAGGTTGTATCACTTGGTTTCCACCTATCAGTAGGAGAAGACAGAACACCTGCAACATGATGACTTATTACAATTTCTACCTTTCCCAAAATGGAAATGGGAGGATGTGGTGATGGATTCTATTTTAGGATTACTAAGGTCATCTTGAGGTAGAGAAGTTGTTTAGGTAGAAATATTTCGACTTACTAAATTATCCCACTTCCTTTCTATATGGGAGAATTTATATATTAATGAGATTTTATGATTGTATGTACATGATATTTTATAGTTTCATGGGGTCCCTCATACAATCGGATCAAATAGGGATACACATTTAACATCGAGGTTTTGGAATGGTTTATAGATATATATGGGTATACAAGTGCTTCTGAGCACATATTTTCACCTTCAGACTGATGGCTAGTCAGAACGGACTATACAAGTGCTGGAGGGAAAGATTCAAGAATGTATCCTTGATTTAGGTAGTTCTTGGGTGAATAATTCCCCTACCATTGTGTTCAAATGCAATAACATCTATTATGAGACGATTAAGAAATATTTTTATGAGGCCCTATATGGTTGGTAGTTTCGTTCACCCTTATTCTGGTTAAAGGCGGAAGATGAAACTCTAATAGGTTCTCATCTCATTTAAGAGACATCGGGGTAGGTTTGTCTTATCATTAATTGGATGTATACCCTTAGTCAATATATAAATCTTATACCAATTTCCATTTAAAACCTCTAGTGTTCAAGGATTGGGGTCATGTTTTCTTACAGGTATCACCCAGACTTGGTCATATATGGGTACAGAGGCAAGGGAAGTTATTTCCTCATTATACTGGGTCATTTGAGATCTCAAATAGAGTTAGGATTGTATCCTATTGGCTTACATTACCTCAGAGGTAGATTTACATGCACTACGTCTTCTTTGTTTTATGGATTCATTGATGTCATGCCGACCAATCTCAAGCTTTTGTCCCCAAGGATTTTGTGATAGATTTTGATTCTTATTTTGAGTACTATGCAATTTTCACCATTGATTGTATTAAAAAAAATCTCATTAAGCCAATTATGTTCCTTCATTATGAGTTCTATGGTAGTATATATGGGTATAGGATGAGACTTGGTAGTGAGAGGCCTACATATATGCTCAGTGGCTGAAGTTATTCTCTTACATCACTTCACCACCCATGGAAGGGAAATTTGTGGATAAATTCAATTAAGGGAGATATTTTAGGAACCTTGTTATTTTATGAGTTATAGATCCTTTAGTTTTTGGTTTAAATATTTATTTTTAACCTAATATGACTTCACAATGAGACAACTGGTGTTTTGGTGGCTTTGGGGTATTTTTTAGATCCCAACTCATGACTTTTAGAGAGAAAAAATGGGCCAAAAGAATTGGAGAACTCATGTGTCCTAGGCCACATGGTTCGGAGTAACCATGTGGGGATAGATAGAGGGTTAAGGAAAAATTTACAGTTAGAGGAAACTATTCCACTATGGGCATACACCTATTTTGGTAGTATATAATTCTTATCAAATCCACATAGAATAGTTGGCGTACAGTTACCTAAGCCATTTGGCCTAACTGTGTTGGTCACCTCTTAAGGAAGTGAGGTTCACATGGATGGCATATAGTTTGTAAAACCATGTGGCCCAACCATGAGACACTCTAATATTTGTTGAATTTTCCATTACTCCCTTATATCTATTTTCAGCTCAACACTCCTCTCATTTTCTATTTCCAATATACCTGGAGCACTTTCTCCTCCCATTGAAGGCCTGAATCTCATCCTCCATGGTTTAGTAATAAACCCTTCCTCCATACTCTCATTCAAAAAAATCAGTCTCATTGGATATCCATCGATGAGTACTATATTCCTCTTATACCTTTCTTCATTTTTCATCCCCTCGCTAGATTTATTTTGGTGCATTCTCGTATGACCTATTTTATTGGAGTTGATCTATTTTTTAATTTTATTTTAATATAAATAAAAAAATGCATAGTCTGGATGATTTCTCCTATACCAAAAAGGTAGGTGTTACAGTATTTATCCCTCATAATCATGATGTTTTATAATATTTTTTGTGTGCAACATGACGGTATCACCTTCTATTTCCCTTAAATTGAATCTATTAAAATTGTGTTTCCCTATTTAGGGACCTAATTGACTTGTTAGATTTCAATACACATAATGTAATTAACCTCAATGTATTTCACCCCTATAGGTGTTCCCATTATATGCTTTTTGGGAAATCATGGTGATATAACTAAAACACATATCAATATGTTTTAAATTACTTCTAAATTTTGATATTATAAATAAAATTATTGTAGTAGTATATCTAACAAACCTATAAATTAAATATTTATTAATTGGATGTGAGTGGTATGACCAAATCAATTAATTATACTGAATGATGGTTGCACCCTCATTATTTAGTATGTAAATGAGTAAGGAATTAAATGATGGATCTTCATAAACACTGGACCACTACTTATAGCATAAGATGTATGGGGATGGAGACCCTTGTTAAATGTGATTAGTGAGAATGAAAACCAATATGAATTATTTTTCAAGAATAATGTCCCACATTTTTTTAGTTATTAATTTTGTGCATCAAATCCCATCTAATAGTGTTATATGGGCCCGGAGACCCTTTAAAAATGTTATATGGGCATGGAAAACCCCTATAGATGTGATACAGGCATGAAAACCCTTACTCCTATGATACATGAGAATTGTGACCCTACTGATATGATATTGGGCATAGAATCCTTATTTTAGTGATACTAGTCATGGTGTCCCTTACTAGTATGTTATTAGAAATGGTGTCCCTTAATATTTTGATATGGGGCATTGAGACCCATGATACTTTTGAGATTGTTACAAAAGTCTATGGTTCTCTAAGTTATGCATTGGATAAATTTTAGTGGTAGCATCCACATATATTGTTTTAAAAATCACTATGTATAAATTCCATATTTATTCAAACATCTAGTAACTCATTCATAGATATTTTAGAGTGCGATGAAGTAGGTAGTGTCATCCTAGATCTTTCAGGAAGTATAGTCAACCCATTTAATGTTATTGTTACTACTTTTCATTAAGATATCTACACACTTCCATATTAGATGTACTGATCTGATATTTTTAAACATTATCGGTAGTAGACTAATAAATTTATCTCACACCCAATTTGGGTTGCTAATGATACCCGAGAAGAATATAATCTTACTGGTGTAGATAAAGGGAAATGGCCACTTATGGATGCGTGAATTCTTCTATGTATTATGATGGGAGCTTTCTAGCAGATGACAGGGCTGGATCTTGGGATACATGATTATATTTTGGATTTTTTGTTCATTTTTATATGATGAACTATATTAACTCGAATATTCCATGTATATATGTTCTCTATATCTGTTATAGATAATATATCATCATAATTTTTATACGATTAATTTTTAGGCTTTAGATTATTTTTTACTACATGGAATTGTATAGGTGCTTAGACAAAATTTTCTATTGTTTATATTCTTAACCTATTTATCTTTTCTTTTTATTTCTATTATACTATTACCAGAGGGAATAATCTCCCCATAGATACATCCTAGTCCCACGCTGCTAGTCGATAGCCTCTAGCAAATAGGGAGATGTTCTTGAGGTCATGTGGACCACTAGCTTAGGGAACCTCTGATTGGAACCCAAGTTAGGACCTCATAGATATAGTATTCCTACAAGTTCACATCAAGTGAGATAATGGGTGGTCATACTCAGTAATTCCATAATTAGGGCATATATATTCATTATGAGGTTTCTTATGAAAAATTAATTCATGAAAATTGCATGCTCTAGAGAGAATATAGGAATCCCAGTGTGAGAGTTCTAATTCGTAATGGTAAAAGGAAGAGATTCAACCCAAACCACATTTGTTTCAGAGGTATTGTTCATAATTATTCCGGATACTAGTTGTAGATGTGGACTATTCATGAGTAATATCGGGTCAAGTAGATATGGGGACCATGAGAACCCCACTTTTTCTCCATTATATTTGGTTCAAAGAGGCACCAATTGAGGATATTTTGAGTCATTACCATGAAAATTTTAATTTATTTGAATAAATGAATTTGTATGAACCATGGTCTCTATCACAATATTTCTATATATATTTTCCAAGAAGTGTGTCACACAATATAATTAAGGGTCTGTGGGATGTATTTTGGGAAACAATCTCACCTTTGGAAATCTATGGGGTATGTGGTTGCATAAATTAATAGAATAATGAGTTACCCAAGAAGAGAAACTGACCCTACAACCTCTAGAATCCATACTCGAAAATGGGGGTGATGATCTATTTATAAAAACTCTAAGTTATAGAATTTGTTAGCTCATGAAAATTTACCAAAATTTAAAAGAATTGGGTGATTCAATAGTGCTCCAATTTTTCTTCACATAACGTAGAGTTTCAAAGACTTCTGGAATTCAATTTTTGGAATATTGTTTTTATAAAGAGAAAATATTTCTTGTGAGAAATATTTTTTAATCAAATAATGAAACTAGTATTTTATTAATTGTAATAAATTACCTGAACTATAGTCAATTAGTGAAAATAATTTACCTTACCTAAATAATTACTCCAAATAAGCATTTTCCTCCCTATTTATTCTTCAACAAGCATTGAAATTCCATGAATACGTATTTCCAAATACAAAATCCCCCCTCCCCCTAGAATGGGATCTGACAAGCTGTTAGAAGATTTAAATCTAAGGATACATTGATAGTAAAGACATGTTCCCCCTATTTAAAATAGCTTCATCAAGGCTCATTCAACTGAAATTAATGACTCATATACCATTATTTAGGCTTCACCTATAAAGAAATATGATGGGGGCCATTTCATCCAATAAGCTATCATAAGATATTACAAAACTATCTTTTCACGAAACATCATATTTTCTTGAACATCCTATGTGTTAATTCATTTTTCATTATAAAAAATTTTCATCTCATTAAATATGATTCTTCTAAGTGGGTTACTCTAAATACACATTCTCAATCTATATGAGAAATATTACCTGAATAAAATTTGGTCATCAAAAGATTCTATGAAGTATATTGTAGTATCACACATAATACTTAAAAACATTTTGAACTCTGTAGAATTTTTTTACCAAAATGTTAAAGTCATTTCTCCTTCTAACAAATACATTTCATTATTCAATATAAATTAATGAGAATCCATAGATCTCCCTAGCCTTGAGGTTTGAGTTGGAAACATTTTCACTATAATATTTTTTCAGTGAAGGGGTTTGGATGAAGGTAAATTAGGATCTATAAAATTTATAATTGTGATGGATGTGATGGATAACCTAAGGAAAAAATTAAATACTTTAAAAACATTGACTAATATATGATATCATCAAGAATTAGAGTGAATTATTGTTTATTTATTTCCATTTCCTCAATACATGAGGCTTTGATATTTACTACCAAGAATCAATTAGGGTGTCTTATCAAAATAGAAGGTAGGCATATTTGGAATTTTTCTATCTTCGTAGGGTAACCCATTTAGATTTGAAATGTTGTTATTGAAATCCTAAATATAAGGAAGAACAGTCAAGGGATGGGGGAGAAATCTCATGGGAGGTATGGGCAGCACAGGGTTACACTATCATGTATTTTTAATGTTAATTAGGTGTACTAGGCTAAAAATGGTTTCCAACCCACCCATGGAATAGAGAACTATGATTTAAAATATCATAGGGATGGTTATTTTAGTCCACGTTGATGTGGGGTTTTGGGTCATCAATCAAAGAATATGGTTTGCATAGTTTTATAGTCAGGGAGCTTAGAACAAGGCGAGATATGGTTTGTATGCAATAGGGTGACCATAAAAACTTAATGTAATTGAAAATCCTAAACAAATATATATATCTCAAAATATAGTAGGATGTAGTTTAATTTCATGCTTTTTGGGTCTGAAATATGGTTTTCTATGTGACATGGTAGGATAATGTACCTATTGTTAAAGTAAATTCAAATACATTATAGATAAACCCCATAAGACCTGAAAATGGTTTGTGGATTGTTCATCAACTAATGGGCGAATGTCGTTTTAGGTTGTGCAGCATGACCTATGGAGATTCTAAAGTTTATGTTTAGAGAGAAAAGACCAAGGGGATCCAAGATCATCTTTATAAACCCAATAGAGGAAAATACCAACACAAATTGACGTTTCTATTCAATTTTAAACCATCATGGGTACTAGATAAAAAGATTTATAGTAATTATGATATGAACAAACACTATGTTGTTTAAATTCATATAGTTTGTACTATATTGGTAAGTTGTGTAATTTTTCTTTAAATATTTCCTAGGCTAGTGGGTTGAGAAAGAGAAACTAGGTTGGGGAATGAGGGTAGTCCCCATGGTATTTGTGCCTTCTCTATTGGTTCACTAACTTTTTCCCATGTTATAAAATGGAATGACTTGGAAATCAGAGGATTTAACTTCTTATGAAATCAACCTTTCTTGGTTTTCATTCGGGTGAGCCTTTATGCAACTTTCCTAAGGGTTTTTTAGAGTCTTTCTACTCATAGAATTGAAATATTGGTTTAAATGTCCCCAAAAATTTACTAAAAGGATTATAAGTTATTATTTCACATAGATGTGACCAAAATGGTGCTACAACTTTAGAGGTGTGTATCCTATACCTAGGTTTATAAAATTACTATAGTTAATGGTATAGAACATACCTGACATGAATTAAATTCTCTAAATGATAATATGAAAAAGAATCATGGCTATAATCACATGTTTTATGGTCGTGATATGTATAGCTGGTATTGATTTTTACAAAATATTAAGGGTAAGGAAAATTCAGTGTTAATTGGAAATCCAACATACTAACAAACACAAGCCCTGGGGGAATATACTTATTTTAATGTCATGATTTCTATACCCTAATAGTGTTGGATTTTACGTTAATGAATCACTGACCACTTTTATTTATGTACAAAACCACATTTATTAATTGGAAAACAATGAGACCTAATGAATAAGATCTAATATCCAAGACAAGCTAGAGGCATTAGAAGATCTGCAGTTGGTCATTGGATATGAGATTTAGGTATCACTGCATAACTCTTGGAATGGGATTCCTGGCACACATATTTCTCGATGAGAAAGACTTTTAAAAGTATTTAATGAAAATATAGAATAATACATTGAAATAAATGGATTTTCTAGTAAATATGGGTGTCTAAATCCTAACATGCATTGATAAAAGAAAAATTACCAAGAGCATAGGGTCAGGGGTGCTAAATGTTTTTCCAAGTCCAGATTTATAAATCTAGACATTATGATATATACCACGACATGGTAATAAATCAATACATTGTTATAGGAGGTGGCATGGTGGGAGACTGACATTATTTAAAAGGGCATCCTCTTATGTTATCAAATGAAGTATCCCACTATATACTGTATTGTGATTGGGACCAAAGCATGCAGTTTAATAACATGTGTTGAGGAAATTAAACATATATTTTAACATCATATGTTGTGGGAAAAAAATTGGGTGAGGTTTATTTTATAGCAAAAAATGTAATATAAACCCAACATGATTGAAGGTCCAAATGTCCCAACACTACATAAAAATCCTTAGAGAATGATGCACGCTGTTTAATGTAATAATACATTGACCATATGTGAGGATAAAATTTTATTTTTATGTTGTATGTACCGATAGTGGGGAGAAAAAATATCTATCTTTATAGACAACAACTAATGTCAATTTTGTTTCTAGAGTCCAAAGAAGCTCAATTATAGAAAGTGGTTTCCCATGAAGAGAAAGCACATTATTTAGTGTCATTATTATTAGACTATAGGAATGTAAGTCTATATATCATTCGGTTAAGAAAAATTAAAAGTTTATTATAAATCCAAATATAGTATAGATTGACTCAAATGGAAAAAATGGGGTTGTGTAGTTTAAAGTCTTGTTGTTTATACTATGAAGTCCATGTCTTTTTAATAATAGAGTTCTTTGATCATGGTAGGAGACAACCAACTGAAACTCAAAATATCATTTGAGTCATTATTGGTGTGGTAAATAGTAATTATAATATTATCATATGTGCAACATTAGAACATACAGCAGGGGTGGAATGGCCAATTTTGGAAAGATGCATCGACCATTAAAAGCATCGTAACAAATGAGAATCTGGTTGATGCATGACCTTATAAAACTAATTTTTTAATAACATGTGGAAATAAATTTTTGAGGAAAACTAATGATTATGGAGTTAATTAGATCAAATTTGATGTCGAAGATGTCAATCAGGACCCCTAACAACAAAATAAAATTTGTGATGGCAACTGGGATAGGGAATATTCTTGAAAAAATTTCTGAAATTCATGTTCCACCACCACATCATCAATGATATAGAATGTAAAATTAGGGTTGACCACTAAACATGAAAAAAAACATGATACCTTTCTAGTTTATTATAATAATCTTATAGGAAATATAACATAGATATGAGGTTGTCCAATTTAGAATTGCTTTATCACTATAAGAGAGACAGTTCATACATGGAGAATTATGGAGATCGAAATCAAGGAATACCTAACGCATGAAGATGAATAACAGTGGATTTTTTTATGTAATTTAATTTTCTTAGTGTTATACCATAATTCATTGAGAATATAATGAGTTGTATCAATACGAGTGAGGATTAATATTGATGGTCAAAAACCACATGGTGTCTTTATAGTGTTTTTGGGCTGGATTGTTGTGTTTGTTAAAAAATCTGAATGAAAGCATTATAACACCATAATTTCTATACCAAGTTTTTTTCAAGGTGGCATAGTTTCCAAGTGATTTCTTTATTTATATAATGAAAATAGGTAGTCAATTTTATGAAAAATAAAGGATTAACATATAGAAATCTTAGTATACCACATAGAACATAAGAAACATTATTTTATTTATTTATAAAAGGAGACAGTAATTCGTTATATTTGTGCTATGAAAATTACATATCATGTCTGTGAATCTATGAAGTAAAAATGGAAAATGGATTTTGACAAAAAAATAAAGTCTTCGAAAGAGTTATTCATGTATGGATGAAGATGGTGGTTTAGAGCTAGACATAATAGAAATTCATCATTTTTGTTCGAAATAAATGAGTGAATGGTGGAATGAAATGGATTTCATTATTTGATGTTTAAGGAGATCTTTTAGAGACCACCACATGGTGAATTATGTGCTTTTTGAACCACAATGTTGGTGCAGTTTGCGGTGAAGGCTGACTCACAATGGAGTTACTCATAATTTTAATTAGTGGTTTTCAGGGATTATTTTCTTATATAAAGGACACCTAATCACTTGAACGAAGGCATGTAAAAAATATAAGAGATAATCATATCTGGAATAATTCAGATAAGTATGAAGGTAGTTCGATATGTAATTTAATTCATGAAGAATGAAGTCCCTAAAGTAAACTCAGTTTTCTAAGAAGTTTTATTTTTATCATACTATTTCATGAAAAGGAGTGGTGATTCATTATATATCATCAATCCACAAAGTAATGGTAGTTCACATTTAACTCATTCATTATAGTTAATAACATTTTATAAGCCTGCAACTCGGTTTAGGAATAAACCGAAACAATTCATCAATGGGACCTAAACATGGTAATAACCCTATGGTAAAGTATATTTTATCTATTAAGTGAAAATGTATTCCCGGTACAATCATTTTTAAACTATTTTGTGGTTTTATAGTTCAATGGATGAGTCTTCTGAAGGAAAATTGAATAAAATTCAGTTAGTAGATCTATGATCTTTGAAATTATAAATGGTTTTAAATAAGGTGAAAAATTGATTCCACTTTAAACCCTGTAAAAATAGTTTTCTTTAGTGGATTTATTAAAAAGTAAAATTTCAGGTGTATGCTCCTTTGATATATCCCATTGTGGGTAAACCAAGTAAAATTTTGAGTCCCATACATGTTTTCATTTCAACTCATATGTTTCTAGTAGAAATAGTTGGATAATAGTGTTTTGTTTAACGATGGATTAATAACTAAATTATATGTTTTTTCAATCTGTCATATCCAGATTCACCTCCCCACTCTTGAGAAATTTATACTAATTTGTCTAAAATTGTATTTATAGAGAACGATTAAAATCAGTATTTGTCTCTTAGTCGTTTCAATGGGGGTTTAATCAGAAATGCATTTCGATCTTCGATGGAAAGAAATTTCTATTGTGAAATAATCAGATATGACACTACTTGTCTTCATTAGGTATATATGTCATTTTATCTATGATGTATAGTATTTATTCTAGTGTGGGTAGTGGAGTTTTATCAAGAAATCAATACATTAGGAAGATATTTACCTCATACAATCTACATGAAGGTATTTCATATAGGTGAATATATTCCATGGGAAAAATATATTAAATATCTATAAAGGTTATTCAAATTTCAAAAAAGAATAATTACCAGTTTTTTAGAAGAATTATGATCAACAAATAATTTATCCCATTGGTTATGTGGATGCATTTATTGACTAGGATGTTGTTTTCATATTTGGAATATGAGGTCTTATAGGAATCCTTCAAGATGTAATGATTGATACATACATATTTAAAACATATAGTATTCATTACAATCCAAAATTATTTTTACTTGAAGATAAAAATCCAATGGAGCTTACATTACATATATTACATAGTAATCATGTCACATATGTGATGATAAATGATGATAATTAGTCTGTTGAAAAAGGTAAATATAAATTGTGGAATTAAAGTCCATATTTAAGATCAATATCAATGATTTTTAGGAAGAAGAAGAGTTGGATGAGACCATTTCATTTTTTTCTCAAATCTATAAAGAGGAAAGGTAATTTTCATAGGGAAAGTTTCACTAACATTCTTTATATCTAAAAAAGTTTTACAAATTGTAGCATGGTTTCTTAAGAAGTTTCAAAATGATGATGGGGATGAATTTGAAATTCCCATTATGAATTATTCACATTATGAGATAGGTGTGAAGAATTTTATGAAAAAAATTCAAAAATAAGATTCTTGATGCAAAATAAAATGGTAGTTCAGAAGAATATATCATTCAAGAGATATAGAACTACAAGGATCATAGTGAAAATACTATCGTGGTATTATTAAGTTACTCCCAATCTAGAGAAGAAATCGATAATGATAAAGATAATTTTAAGGAATATTTGACCTCTATGATGAAGTAGAATCTTCTCTTGAGGAGATATATATTCAGAGAGCCAAAACAATGAAATTGAACAGAGTTTTCCATGATTCAAATGACTGTATGAAAAATATAGAAGAGGATAAGTATCATCTAAAGGGTGAAATTAAAGATCTCATATCATGAAATACAGTTAACTAAGATAAAACCATTGATAATAAGATCAAAATTAAATAAAAATCCTCTGTTAATGATGGTTTAAAAAAACCAAATAAGATTAGATCAAATGTTTAGAAAAATATGACATGTAATTCAACCTCCTCAGCAGAAAGAAAAACAATTATGATATAATCTTTACTCCATGTATTATATTATGAAATCTTGTTATACTGGTGATAGAAAAAGGGGAATTAGTGTTTGTAATTCATGTATAACAGTCAATGGAAATTCTATAAATGGAAAAATCATATAAGAATGGAACAACTAGTATGGGGATTGGTCACAAACAAAAATAAGTAATGAATGGTATGAGACCATAAGGACCCACTCCATTGATAAATATTGACTTGGGTATGAATCAAAATCAGAAGATTAAAATATTCTATTGTATGACTTGTGTTACACCAATGTTGTTTTCAAATACTCCTAATATCATGTTTCACTTCTATGAAAAGATGAAACACTCTCCAAATATTTGATCTATTTATATGAGGTATAGATGAGTGAAAGAGAAATAGAGGAATCAAAAAAAATTAATATTCTAAGAAAACATTTCGTGGTCATTGTTTTAGGTTTCATGTATTTGGGCACATTTTCATATACTGTTCATCAACAATTCATAGTAATGTTACAAAGTAGAACCAGATTTTTTATAAGAAGTGTCATAAAGAATCCTTAGATAATATGAAAATAAAATATCAATTGTAATCTCTATATGATTAATCTGATCCTTAAAACTCTAATGAAAATCAATAATTCCATTCAACTCTATATATAATGTCAAATATAGGATCAAAATAAAATATTCAACCATGGAGTGTTTGCAGATATTTCTTATAAAGCATCAGATCATTCTAGTGTATGGATCCTTGACAATGGTTGTGTATCCGATATTATGGAAAATATGGATCTTGTAAAACGTTGAAAATATTATTAGGAAGGTATTGTAAAAAATTTCAGTGATGAAGGAATGAATATTACAGGCTTTGGAAAATCATATTTTGGAGTAAAATACATGAGAAGTGTTGAAATCAATATTGTATAATGTCTTAGTAACAACATTATAATGGTTAGTCAGTTATGTGACTCAATACATGATATAATCATTTTCAATATGTTTTATATAATCAAGGGAAAAGATATTATGTTTGTTTTATTTGGAAATTTCGTAAAGGATAATCACTAAAAAGTGAGTGGAGAAGAATATTTTTGTTTATATCCAAATAGGAAGAACATAATTTTTGGCATAAAAAACATTCCAATCTATGAAAACCATCCATAGAAGATCTCATAAATAGGGATATAGCTTGAGATATACATGAGTAATAATGTGATCATCCATATAGGTGTGATAGTTTCTAGTAGGGTATATTTATCAATAAAGATATACAATAAATAATAACATATGTGTGATGTCTTGAATCAGGATCCACTCAACCTTTTCCCCATGTTGGTGGGTCACATGGCCTCAAGTGTACCTCCCCATATTCTGAATGCAGCCGACTAGAAGTGAGGGAGTAAAGGTGGTACGGTGGGGAGACAATACATACATATCAAAGTGGAACAACAGATATAATAAATAACATGAAACATTGGAATCATAATATATAATAGATATCATAAACAAGTGTGGAAGCATAAATAACTGGACAAATGAATAAATGTTTCTAAATCTATAACAAAATGTCATATACGTGGATAAAATGAATACTAATATAGAAGAGGGGGACAGGGGGAAGGCATATAAAATCATTCTATACAAAAACAATAAAAGGATTCTCCTCTTGAATATCGAGAATATGCTCGGTTGTCTTCTCCTATGATGTATATGTAGTTAAATTGTATAAAATTCCTACAGAAAGTCATTTGACCATATCCATACATGAAGACAAGTAATTGAATCAGGTAGCAAAGGCATCACAAGTAGAGTGTGATAGAAAATATTATTAGGCTAACAACAAATGTTTGTATAAGTAATCAACGAGGTGATCATATCTAAATAGTGGGTAGTTATAAATTAAATATGAAACAAGACCTGAAATAAATAGCTAGCCCACATTGGTTCCTCGATGACACCTATCATCTCTACCTGCTTCACCTCCTGGCTGGAATGGGTGTCTAATCAGTAATTATATATATAGTATATATTTATATAATAAATTTCTATTTTTCATCCAGCTATATGAACAAATTACATGTACGTCATTGTCCATATAACTGAAATATTAGGTTCTAGATGGACCATGGCATAACTCAGACATCCATGACAAGAAAAAACAAGCCTATAATCCGATCTAGTATGGTAAATTCCCTATCTCTAAAAATGAGTGGGGGACTTTATGCTCATCACTCAATATGGTGAGTGATCCATCATGTCAACACTCTCAACAAGGGGTTTGGCACGTCATTCCCACTATCAAAATCGTATCAGTGGTGAGAGATATCATGCTCCACACTTGATGTAATAAAGAATGAAGTCATCATGTTTGACCGAACACTTCACATCATACCACAAGAAATATCAATGTGTAATCATATTTATAATAAAATACATAATATATTACCTCTCATGTCTCCAAGATGTCATGTCTAATTACATACATGGAATTAGAACCCATAATGATCATTTAATAAAGTATAAAAAAATTCATGGCTTTACTACCCTTTATAAGTCATTCATTTAACTTATTTTAGGGAGGAAAAATCCTCATGCATAATCTGTTCTATTTAATACATGTCATTTAATTAAACAAATCATGTCATTTTAATTATTATTGTTCAAAGGGGTATTTAGAACATGTCATTGTCAATATGGAAATTACCTAAATGGATAATTCATTTACATGTTGGGAAAAGGACTTAGAAGGTGCATTTCATTCACTAAACATTTATATAAATTAGTTAAAATATATTTATAAGCCAATATGAATGTCATGTCCAAATACATACAGGGAATTTGAACCCATAATGATCATTTAATGTAGCATGAAAAAATGGAATGGCATTACCACCCTTTAAAAGTCGTTCATTTAATTTATTTAAGGGATGAAAACCCCTCATGGATAATCAATTCTATTTAATACATGTCATTGAATTAAACAAAGCATTTCAATTCAATTTATATGGTTCAAAGGGGCATTTAGAAGATGTCTTTATCAATATTGAAATTACATAAATGAAAAATTTCAATTACATGTTGGGAAAAGGTCTTAGAGGGTCCATTGAATTCACTAAACATTTTTATAAATTAGTTAAAATCTATTTATAACTCAAGATGAATGCCTATGAAGTTCTCCATAAATTTAAAAAATTAACTTTAATGGGTAATTTATGTCATAACACCGAATGAGTGTCCATAAATGATGACAAAATACACTGACATACTAAACAGGGATCAAGGGGAATATATCATGTTTTATAGACCAATTTTTTTAGAATAACTAAATTAAATGGAAATGTATGGTAATATATGGCAAGAAAACAATATAAAAGATATAAAAACACCAAAAATATTATGAAAAATAAATATAACACCAACCTTAGGTCCATTTATGACTCCTCATCTGATGGTGTAACAACCCAAGCTTACACGGTACGTTTCTCTTTGAATAATAACATAGCAAGTGTTGTACGCAACTTCGAGTTCATGCACACCGCGACCAATCAACTAGTAGTTATGAATAGTTATACCCACTTTTTAAAATTTTATAAATATAATTTTTTATAATGGACTTCATTTTTTGGTTTGGGATATCAATGTTAGGTTAGGATGAATTTTTGTTATTTTTCTGAAAACTTTCCATTTTTGATGAATAGTGAAAGCACTGTGTAATTGTTTAAAACCGACTTTTTATTAAAATAATTATTTATTTTATTTTAATTAAACATAGATACAAAATTCCAAAATATGTTCAACGTAATTCATAGGATTAATTTTATAATACAATTAGATGTATAAAATTTTATTGACCTTTTTAACTTATTTAACCCAGTTTCTTGGCACATTTTCAAATAGGCATAAAACTCAATTTTACTTCTCCTATGAACTTAATTTCAATACTCCAAGGGACACAGTTGACATCAGTAAGTAATATTTGGTTCAATATGATAAAATAATTTTTGTGAATAGTAACTTTTGAATTTTATTTACCACAACTAAAAGTAAATAGGGTAATTAAATGTAAAAATGATATTATAATTACCCTAACACATGTCCTAATTCTATTGGATAGGTGCATATCAACAAAAATAATCCTTAGGAATAAAATATGTTCTTTTGTTCCACTTGGATTAGATTAGGACACTTATTATTAATTTATTTAAAGAAAAGTAAAAAGTGTTAAATTCAATGTTTAATAACTAATTTTTTTAATATAGGGTTATACATAAGATAAATTCAAGTATAAATATTCATTAGAAATATAAAAAAAATTACTAAATAATTTTATTTCATTTATAATTTTTATACATTATATAAGTACATTTATTTAGGACACAATGATGACACATTAATTACCTTATTATTGAATGATTAAAATGATTGATATTATAAATATTGAAATAATTCTACATTGAGACTTTTGATGTATTACACGAATTTTATAGGTTAATGTGACATGTGGGGGTTGATTAAAAAAATTTCAAAGTGATAATGTTGTTATGGCTTTCAGAAAAACCATATACTATATAGTGTTAAAATTGACATAAATGATTTTTAAAAAAAGTACTATATTATTAATTGATATAATATTCCAAAAAAAAATTTTTCAAAAGGACTTATATAATGTTAGAAATATAAATAATTAACCACTTGGGGTTTTCTTGGCTTTTTATTGTATTTTTATTAACAATTTATTTTAATAATACAAGAATACATGTTAAAAGTTAACCTTTTTAACTAAGAGTTATATCTAAAAGATAAGGTTTATATGGTGACCTAAACATGTCTAAAAACTATTGGTTGAGAGGCTTGACCCATCCGGACCTTATCCTGGAAATAAATCATTTTGGAGCCATTATGAATAGAATAAAATTGTAATATAAAATAATATTTCAAGCTTTTCCTAAAGTGACCCTCACCTATCTTATAAAATGTTACTTCCCATTCTCTCAAAATCACACCTCGAAAGACATTTAACTCAGCCCACCCCTTTTCAAATATCCTCCCAAATACTCTCAATTCAACCTATAGGCTTTACATTGAACATAATACAACCTAAGTAGCCCTTTTGATCATATCAAAAGGAATCGCCCGAAGAATAGGTAATAATTTCATCACCTCTTTCATAGATCTTTTCTTATTCCACCTTCCCTTTATTTGTAGTTTCCACCCCAAAACCATAAATCCAGTACCTTATACTTACTGTGACATTATTATCAATATGGTACAACCATATTCGTTATTCTATCCATCCTATGAATGAAAAAATCACCATACTTGCGTACCTACGGCTTACTGTCTCCAATTCATGGTGTAGTTTGTTATTCGACACTTCATTATTTTGATGGGTATAATAATGAGTATAATTGATGTAAATAATAAATATAACATGTTAGTATATAAGATAGAAAATCAAATTACATACGATTTCACCATCAATAGAATGATATTGTTGCTCGTGCGTACGTACAGATTACCGTCTCTACGAACACGATGAGATTCATTCCTCATCATAATAATTCAAGAGTAATTTTCCTTTTATGATTAAAAATAATGATTAAGAACTTAATATCATTCTGTATATGAATCAAATACATCCTATATATAACAAAAATGACTTACATAACAAAACATATAAAGTAAAATGAATCAGTTAACAGCGGAAACAATGATACTACATAAATATTGTTAACAAAGAAATATTAAAAGATCATATATGATATCATATTTATGTGCATCATTCTTGTATAATTTAATAACCATTATTTATTTATTGTAAAGAGGATAATTTACCCTCTATCAAGTAAAAGTACAAGGTAACAGTTAATTCTATAATCTCTTCATTATCCGAGGTTGTTAACACATGAGTATCAACTGGATCCTCTATATCATCCACATCCGTGTTTCTTAAAAATGTATTTCAATATTTTTTAATATTTCCTAGACTATGGGTTAAAGTAATTTATACCCTTGTTTTAATTTTTATAAAATGTTTATAAAGGAATCCTTCCATTGTTTTCGAAACAAGTTCCTTTACGACCTTTTCGACAAAATTAAGGAAATAATGTTTTTTAAGATATATGAAGAGTGCAGGTATTTTCCGCCGTTATAACATCATCAAAGATTCCCTTACAAGATTATAAGAATATCTTTAAAATATATGTTTTCTTTTATAATTATTTTACTTTTTTTTGTGATTTCTAAATAGAAAGAAATATTTCTCACAAATAGTTTTGATTTCATCTACATCAACATCCTTTGATGGATTTTACACTTGTTTGAATTTGATTTATTATGATAAAATATTCTATATTGTATTGAAGGTTTAGTGATATGTTTAACCATGGATGTGTTATTTTTATACCATTACTATTTTATGGTTATGTTATTAACATTTCTTATGCTAGTTTTAATACGAATTTTTATGTTACGTTTCATCCTTTTCATATGAGGAATGCATTGTGGACTTAGTAAGTGATGGGTGTAGCGCGCTATCGCTCCTCGATGAATCAATAGGTCTCTCGAGAAAAACTAGTGTATTGGAATAAGGCCTTGACAAAATTTTATTTGTAGTCTTGGAATGAGGCCTTGACTATGTTGTTATGATGTCCGACGTTATGCATTCCATCATTATGAAATTGGATATCATATTACATGTTATTATTTGACTAGTAGAATATCCATGTGAATATGTAAATGGAATTATTTGATTAATATTTGTCATATTATTCTGAATTTTATGTTTAAAAGGTTTTGTTTTAGTCTTATATATTTCCTTAAATGTTTATGCTTATTTATGATAGTTTCTGCTATATTTTTATCCTTACTGAGCATCTATGCTCACCCATTTATATGATTTATTTTTTCCAAGATGTGAAGAAGTATATTACTATTAAATTGTAGGAATATGTTAAGGGATATGAGTGTGTTCAAAGGGGGACCAATGTTGTTGTTGCTTTCATTTCATGATGTATTGTAAAACTTATGTATATATATTGCACATTCAAGGATACTAAACTAATTAGTCATTCGAGACACGATCTCTTGTGATCATGCCAATGTTATGTAATAATGCACCAGCTCTTGGTAACTACGGTTCGAGCATTACAGTTGGTATCAGAGTAAGTATAGTAAAAACCTTGGAAGCTAGATTTAGAAAAACACTGATTAGATAACATTAAGCTAAGATATTCTTTGAATATTAGTATAGAAAAACTTCAAAGAATTTTGGTAATGTAGAGATTTTGTGTATTTTCCAAGAAAATCATCCATGTCTACATACAAAAAGTTAAATACCGCTCTAGAACAGATATACCTAGGAGTGAAAACTCTAACAAGGAGTTTCAGGTTTGACCTGGGGTATCCTGGTACATGACAACGGGCCTTGCTACACTCTTTGGTACGACACTGCTGGGGGATATGCTTATGATGATTCACATTTTATTTAAAAATCATTATGAAGGATATATGAGTAAATACCTCCTAAAAGAAAACATATTTTCTATTATTATGGATTATATGCATAAACTGTCAATTTATGTTAGGTATTTTACTAGTTTTTAATTATGTATTATGATTCATAGACTAATCTATTATATTAATTTGTTTAAAAATGGTTCCTAGTGTAAGGAATGGAAATCATATCAATGCACGTAATCCATATAGGTATTTCCCTCATACTCAAGATAATTATTGTGTAGTTGGTGATGCAACTGGTGCTGAACAACATATTACCATACTGGTACAACTTACTCAAGTTATGAATATTATCCTTACCCATATAAATCACCCTGATCCACAAAGTGGAGGATAAATGTTAGACCTCTTCATCAGGTAACAACCATAATCATTCAATGGGACTAAAAATATATTTTTAGCTGACCAATGGATTAGTTCATAGAAAAAACATTTCCTGCTTTAGGGAGTAGCGAAAGGGAAAAAGTTGTCATGGATTTTTATCACCTCATGGGAGATACAGATCAATGATGTTCATTAATTAAAAACACAATGGAGGATGAAGAAGTATCATATATGCAATAGAGGGAGTTTAATGAGATTTTGATAGAAAAATATGTTCCATGTGACCATCAAGTGCATATGGAAAGACAATTTCTGAGTCTGAAAAAAAGGAGGATGAGAATGTTGAAAATTATGAGGCTAACTCTACAATGATAGAAAGGCGTGTAGCAGATTATAGACAAAACCCAATGTGTAATATTGATCCATTATTTGATGAGTTAAAACCATTTCTCCATCTAACGTTATAATCACAATCATTCTCATCCTATGAAGATATTTTCCCATGTTCTATCAAGATAAAAAAGGAATTCTCAAATTATTATGACTTTAAAAAAAAAAGAAGAGATCTACTTAACACTCTATAAATGAAATTAAGGGGAAGAAGGGAAAAGGTGAATTTCCATCCTACAGTAAATGTGGGAAAAAACACCCATGTACTTTCCTGAAGGGAATGGGAGTCTATTACAAGTGTGGTGAAAAAGGCCACCACACTCATGATTGAAAGGGAAATAAAAAGGCTTTCGATATTGAATGTTACAATTGTAGAGAAATAGAGAATTATGAAAATTAATTTCCTAAGTGCTAGTGAAACTTACCTTAGAAAATGCCAACAGAGGAAGACCAAGCTTATGAGATCACTACTACAGACTCTAAAGCTCCTAATGACATGGCAGTAGGTAATTTAATAGTTTCCTCAAATTTAGCCAACGATTTATTTGATTCTGGATCATCAAATTGTTTCATATCTTCCCAGTTTTCTATGAAACGTAGAAATTTCCAATTTGATTTAACATGGGAGTTTCAAGTAAAATTTTTTAAGGGAAGTATCATTGCAATAAAGTTTTATGAATTAATTCCCATTAGGGCATATAAACATGTTTTATCTGCTAATCTCATCGTCCTACCCATTATTGAATTTGATATAATCCTATGTGTGGATTAAATTTCAGACCATGAAGTGAAAATTTATTGTAAAAAGAATGATGTTTCAATTTTGGATGATGATAATAATTACATTATCTTTAGATCAAATATGTCACCATCTGATTATCATCTAGATCCACCCCTAGTGGCTCTACTAAATTCAATTAATGGGAAGTAAGATAGTGAAATAACTATATGTGAGGAAAGGAATTTTTAAATAGAGGATATACATATTGTTCAAGAATATGTTGATGTGTTTCCAAAGGATTTACCTAAACATCCTCTAGAATAAGAAATTGAGTTTTCCATTGATTTAATTCATGGTTCAAGGCACATATCGAATACCCCTTATAGAGTTTCCATTGTGGAATTAGTGGAACTAAAGAAATAACTATATGAATTGAGTAATAAAGAATTTATTCACCCAAGTGATTCTCTAATGGGATCCCCTATTATTTTTATTAAGAACAAAGATGGATCTATGAGGTTGTGCATTGACTATAAGGAGGTCAAGGAAATAATAATAAAGAATAAGTATCCCCTACCTCTAATTGATGATTTATTCGATCAACTTCATGAAGCTAAATATTTTTCAAAGATTGACCGTTGATCTGGATATCGTCATATGTGTGTGAAGAAGGAATAAATTACTAAGAAAACATTTCATACCAGTTATGGGCATTACAAGTTTAAAGTAATGCCTTTTAGGCTGACTAATGTACCCTCTGCCTTCATGGATCTAATGAATAGAGTTTCTAAGGAATATATTGATGAATTTGTAGTGGTATTTATTGTTGATATCTTGGTTTACTACCAAATATATGAAGATCATGAAAATCACATGCGCGCTATTCTAAAAACACTTTGAAGAAATAAATTATATGGGAAGTTTATAAAGTGTGAATTCTAGAATTAGAAGATTTCATTTCTTGGTCAAATTGTCTCTAAGGATATAATATATATTGATCCTTCAATGAAAAATGCAATCCAAGAATTTCCAGTAATGAAAAGTAAAACTATGGTATGTAGTTTTATTGGTTTAGCATGTTATTATCAATATTTTGTCCATAATTTTTCCCGATTGGCTAACCCATTAACCAAGATAACATGTAAAGGGGTTAAATTTTTATAGACAAAAGAGTGTGAATAATGTTTTGAATAACATAATTGAATTTTAGTCAATGATGCTATCGTGACTTTACTATCGAGGAATGATGGGTTCGTTGTTTATAGTGATTCTTCAAAGAAAAGACTTGGTTTTCCACTTATGCGGAGTGATAGAGTTATTTTCCAGGCATCGTGACAACTAAAAATTCATGGACAAAACTATCTCAATCATGATCTTGAGTTAGTAGCTGTACTATTTTCTTTGAAGATATGGAGACACTATATCTATTGAGAAAATGTGATATATATAATGATCACAAGAGTTTGAAGTATATTTTCTCATAGAAAGAACCCAACATGAGGAAAAGACGATGGCCTGAACTACTCAAGTATTGTAATTTTACTATACACTACCACCCAAGGTAGGAAAATAAGGTGGCATATGCTTTGCGTATAAAGTATCCTGGAGTTTTGAATACAATTATAGTTGAAAGGGATCCTATGATCATGGATATAGTAAAGATAAATATGGGAATAATCATGGAAGGTGAAACATCAATACTTTTTCAAATAGTTTCCAAACCATTTTTACTAGAAAGGATAAAATGTTCTCAGACTGGTCATGAGGATTTTCAAAAGAAAATTAAAGCTGTGAACGATGGGAGATTGATCGAATTCATATATGGAGATTGGATTTTAAAATTTGGGAAAATTCATTGTGTTCCTGACATAACTGATCTAAAAGTGGAATTTTTGGATGTGGCTCATAGCTCCAATTTCTCTATACAACCTAGTATAACTAATTTGAAAAGATATTTGAAGGAAAATTTTTGGTGGGACAACATGAAGAGGGAGATTGCTGATTATGTGTCAATATGTATGGTTTGTTAATAGGTGATGGCTGGAAGGAAACATTCTAGAGGATATGCAACCTCTTCCCATGCCTAAGTTGAAAGGAGATGATATTACGATTGACATTGTCATGGTGCTACCAAAAAATCATAGAAGGAATGTTTCAATATGGGTTATTATTGATCGTCTTACCATGTCACCACATTTTCTTGCTATAAGAGAAGATTTACCATTTGAAAATTTAGTAATACTATATATTAATGATGTTTTAAGACATCATGGAGTACCCGTATCGATTGTTTTTGGTCGTGATCCCCATTTTACACCAAGATTCAGGAAAGGTATTCAGAATTCCCTAGATACTTATCTTCATTTGGGAACTGGCTACCACCCTCAATCTAAGGGACAATCATAACAGACTATTCAAACCATATAATACATTTCGAGATCTTTCTCATTTACTTTCATCGTATGTGGGATCAATATTTACATATGGTATAATTTTCCTATAATAATAGCTTCCATTCATGTATTCAGATGGAACCATATGAAGAGTTATATGGAAAGAGATGTCACACACCAACTAGTTGGGATGATGTTGGTAAAAGAAAACACTTAGGCCTAGAACATGTTGGGAAATAATATAAAAGGTGAACATTATCCAAAACCACATCAAAGCAGCTCAAAATAGGAAAAAGAGCGATGCTGATATCCAAATAAAGGATTTGGAATTCCCACTATGAGATCATGTTTTCTTGAAGGTATTTCCATGTAAGGGTGTTGTACAGCTCGGTAAAAAGGGTAAATTAAGTACCAGGTACATTAGACCTTTCTAATTTCAAGAAAAGATTAGAGTTGTTGCTTACTATTTGTAAATTCCTCCAAGTCGCTCTAAAGTTCATGATGTGTTCCATGTATAACTATTGAGAAAATACATGCCAGTCCCAACACATGTACTCACCTATGGAGAAATAGAACCGGAACCCAATCTTCCTTGTTGTGAATATCTTGTCAATATTCTTGATACCAGAGAACAAATGTGGAGAAACTAGACGACTCTTCTGGTAAAAGTTCTATGGAGAAACAATAAGACTGAAGATGAAACGTTGGAACCTGAGAAACATATGATAAAGAACAACTAGAATCTATTTATGAAGTAGTACTCCAGAAATTTCTAGGACGAAATTATTTGATGGAGTGTATAATGTAACACCCCAAGCTTCCACTCTATGTTTCTCTTTGAATAATTTAATAGCTTGCATTGTACGCTATTTTGAGTTCTAGCACACCACGACCAATCAAAGTCATCGTTATGAATAGTAATATCTAGTTTTTGAGATTTTATAAATTTAATATTTTAAAATAGTCTTCATTTTTGGGTTTGGAATATCAAAATTAGGTTACAGTGAGTTTTTGGTATTTTTTCTGAAAACTATAAATTTTTGATGAATAGTAAAAAACAATGTGTTATTGTTTAAAACTGAATTTTTATTTAAATAATTATTTATTTTATTTAAATTTATTTTAAGTAAAAATAGAAACATAATACCTATATAAGTTCAATTTAATTCATTGGAATCATTTTATAATAAAATTAGATGTATAAATTTTTATAGAACATTTTAGTTTCTTTTAACCACCTTCTAGGCACATTTTCAAATTTGCATAGAATGTAATTTTACCTCTTCTATGAATTAAACATAAAAAATCTGAGAGACATGGTTGAAATTAGTAAGTAAAATGTCATTCAATAGGATGAAAATAATTATTGGTGAATAGTAACTTTTGAATTTTATTTACCACAATTATAAGTAAATAGGTTAATTAAAAGTAAAAATTATATTATAATTACCATAACACATTTCCTAATTCTATTGGATAATTATATTTCAAAAAAATATATACAATATGAATAAAATATGATCCTTTTGTTCCACTTGGATTAGCTTAGTACATTTATTATTATTTTATTTAACGAAGAGTTAAAAGTGTTAAATTCAATGTTTAATAATTAAACCATTTTTAATATAGAGTTATACATAAGATAAAATATAGAATAAATATTCATTATAAAGATAAATTTATTTCCAACATAATTGTATTTTATATATAATTTTAGACTTTAAATAATTATATTTATTTATGACACAATGATGATGCAAAAATTACCTTTTTATTGAACGATTAAACTAATTGATATTATAAATATTAATATAATTTTATATTGAGACTTTTGATGTATTCCAGGGATTTTATAGGTTAATATGACATGTTATTGTTGATTAAATGTATTTTGTTTCGAAGTGATAATGTTGTTACGACTTTCACAATAACCAAATACTAAATTGTGTTAAGACTCACTCAAATAATTATTTTAAACAAATACTATATTATTAATTCATATAATATTCCTAAAGATCTATTTTTCAGCCAAAATACTTATATGAGGTTACATATATCAATACTAAACCACTTTGGGTTCTCTTATCTTTTTATAGTGTGTTTATTAACTATTTATTATAATAATACAAGAATAAATGTTAAATGTTAAACTATTTACTTAAGAGTTAAATCTAAAAGATAAGGTTAATATGGTGACCTAAACCTATCTAAAACCTATTGTTTGATAGTTTTTGCGATCCACCATACCTTATCCCCTAAATAAATTATTTTGGGGCCACTATAAACCAAATAGGATTGTATAATAAAATAATATTTCAAGCATTTCTTAAAGTGACCCTCACCTCACTTATAAAAGGGTACTTCCCCTTCTTTCAAAATCACATCTCTGAAGCCATATTTATGGGCCCACCCCTTCTCAAATATCCTACCAACTACCCCCACTTCAATATAGAGTCCTTAAAGTGATAATAATCCAACCTAAGGATCCCTTTTGATCAAATAAAATGGAAGCACCAGAAAAAGAGGTAAAAATTTCACCACCTCTTTTAAACTTCTTTTCTTCTTCCAATTCCTCTTTCATTGTTGTTTCCATACCAAAATAATAACTCCAGTACCTTATACTTAATTTTATGTTATTATAAATATTCTACAACAATATTCATTATTCTTTCCATCCTATGAATGACAATGTCACCATACGTGCATATGTACGGCTTACCATCTCCAAGTCGTGGTGTAGTTTGTTTTTCAACACATCATTATTTGGATGGGTATAATAATGAGTATAACTGATGTAAATAATAAATATAAAATTTTAATGATTCTTTATATATTATATACCATCCAATTACATACTATTTCATCATCAATAGAATGATATTGTCGCTCGTGCGTACGTACTGATTACCGTCTCCACGAATGAGATGAGATTCTTTCCCCATCAGAATCATTCAAGAATAATTTTCATTCAATGATTAAAAATAATGATTAAGAAAATAATTTCCTTTTGGATATGAATAAAATACATCCTATCCATAACAAACATGGCTTATGTAACAAAACATATAATGTTAAACGAATCTGTTAACACATGAAACAATGATAATACTGAAATAGTATTAACCAAGAAATATTAGAAGAACATATTTGATATAATATTTATGTATGTTGTTTTTTTATAATTTAATAACAATGATTTTAATATTATTCAAGTGGTTAATGTACCCTCTATCAAGGGAATGTACAAGGTAAGGGATAATTCTACCATCTCTTCATTATCTAAGGTTGTTTATACACGAGTATCTACTGGGAACTCTTTATCATCTACATCTGTGTTTCTTAAATATGTATTTAAAATAATTACTATTTCATATAATATGGGTTAATGTTATTTATACCCTTGTTTTATTGTTTATAAATTTTTTATAAAGGAATCTTTTAGTCGTTTTCCAAACAAAGTTTTTTACGACCTTTTCAAAAAAATTAAGCAAAGAATGTGGTTTTAACATATACGGCGAGTGCGGGTACTTTCTACTATTATAAAACCTTCAAAGATTCCCTTACAAGATTATAATAAATTTTTCAAAATAAATTTATTCTTTTATAATTATGTGACTTTTAAATTATTTCAAAATAGAAAGAGATATTTCTCTCAAATATTTTTTTATTTCATCTATGTCAACATACTTTGATGGATTTTACACTTGTTTGAAGTTGATTTATTATGATACAATCTTCTATATTGTGTTGAAGGTTTTGTGATTTTTTTAGTCTAGATGTTTTATTTTTATACAATTCATGTTTTATGGTAAAAGTATTAACATTTCTTATGCTAGTTTTAAGATGAATGTTTATGTTATGTTCATAACTTTTCATATGAGGAATGAATTGGACTTTGTAAGTGACGGGTGGAGCCCGCTATAGCTTCTTGATTCATCGGTAGCACTAATGAGACAAAATTGTGTTGCGGCACAAGGCATTGAAAAAATATTATTTTTAGTCTTCGCAGGAGGCCTTGACTATGTGTTTATGATGTCCGAAATTATGCATTCCATTATTATAAAATTGGCTATGATATTACATGTCATTATTCAACTAGTAGAATATCTATGTGAATAAGTAAATATAATTATTTGATTTATATTTTCCATATAATGTTGATGTTTATGTTTAAAAGCCTTGTGTTTTAGTATTATACATTGCCTTAAATTTTTATGCTTATTTATGATAGTTTCTGCTATATTGTTATCCTTACTGATCATCTGAGCTCACCACTTTCTATGTTTCATTTTTCCTAGGATGTGAAGAATCATATTATAATTAACCGTGATGAATAGGCTAAGGGATATGCGTGTGTTCAAATGGGACACAATGTTTTTGCTTTTTTTATGTCTTGATGTAATGTAAAACTTCTATATGTATCTAGTAATTCCATGTATATTAAACTAATCACTCTTTCGAGACTTGATCTCTTGGTATTATTCCAATGTTATATAATAATGCATCGAGTCTGGGTAACTAGGGTTGAGGTGTTGTAGATGGATTCCTTATATTCGATGCGGGTTGGAAGAAGTTGAAGAAACCATCCAAATCCCTAAAAATAGGTCAAAATATCTCGAATGTAAATATCCCAATTGATCCAAATATAAAATGAAATATGAATGGATTGGATAAGAGAGCATAATTATATGGTTATAATGATTTCAAAAGATCTTTATTTATGCATTTGATGTGTGATTTATCACAAGGACTACCTCAGAAAATATAGAGAGCAATATAAGGATAAGAGGGATCCATCAGCTAAACCATTGAAGGAAGAAATATGTAAAGAGTTAAATAGAATCATTAAGGGTAATAAAAAAATTTCACTCTCAAAATATGGTTGAATGATTTGGAAACATGGTTTGGCCAGATAATTCACAAATTGTGCTCAGGACACTGCTTGACAAAAAGCTATGTGGGGTTAATGTGAATAGTTTACATAACTGTACAAAAACTGTGAAAATTACCGTGGTCAAAAGTTTGAAATTTTTTTGGGTGTACACTTGTTGAATAATGATTCTGGAAAAACCTTGTGGTTCTTTATACTCCTCTATTTTTCTTCACATTGTTAGTAGGGATCATCTAGGATGGCTGGATGGTTACTATTATTCATGTAGTCCATTCATTTTTTCAAAATTGCGGGTTTCTAGGATCCAAACAATCCCCACAAAGCCTCATGACCTCTGTGACTCAATTGGTTAACATTATAAGGTCCTGTAAAAGGAATGTAAACAAAAAAACAAATGAGTCATAACTTTATGAAATTATTGATCATTACAACCTCCCTCTTTAATAAAATTCATCCTCAAGTTAGCCTTCTGAGTTTAAAAAGGTATCATCGACACAAAATTATGGACACTAAGCTAATATATCATCTTCAAGTTCATGGGTTATGAAATGTACTTTTCCATGATTTCATATCTCCCATATCAAAGGAACCGACCTACCTTACAATGTCTTCATGCTCCAATCCACTATACGAACTAGATTCTCTTCAAAGGAAACATCCACATCCAACTCAACCTCATCAGGCTAAAAAACATGTGATGGGTCTGGATGATATCAGCGAAGTTGAGACACATGAAATATAACATGACTAGATAAATATTTATGAAGATGTGACAACTGGTAAGCCATAGGTATGATCTGTTTCACAATATCAAAGGGTCTAATGAACCTCTATGAGAATAAAACCCATCTCTAGATCACTATGTGTCCCAGCCTAGGTGATACATCTAATAAAAATAGATCTTGAAATTTGAACTCGATAGGTCATTGGTGTCTGTTGTCATATAAAAAATATATATACTATGATATCATCATGCACATTATCATCACTTGGACCATCTCTATAGTATCCAATACATGGTGTGGTAAAATTAAAGCTATCTCCCATGCCTCTAGCAAGTAAAGAGGTTAACATAAAGTCCTACAGTATAAGGATTCATAAGGATCTATCTCAATGGTATCTGGAAATATGTTATTATAAGAGAACTCAAAATGGGGAATGTGTTTCTCCCTATAACCCCCAAAGATAAGGACACATGCATGTACTATTTCATTAAGAACCTGGAACGCACACTCCATCTTTCCATTATTCTATGGGTGATAGTATATTCATAGAAGCACCTCGATACCAAAGTCCCTTCTGCAATCCCCTCTAAAACCATGACATAAAAAAAGTGTTTCTATCTGTAATGATTGAATTAAGAGATCAATGAAGATGTAAAACCCCCATGATGTATGGTCTCCCTATATCATCTACTGATAGTCTCTTTCTCACATGTAATAAGTGTGAAACCTTTTCCAAATGATCAACACCAACCTACGGTGTATCCTTTTCATGATGTGATCTATGTAGATCAATCAAGAGATTCATTGAAACATCATCTCATTTCCACTTGGGAATGGAACATGTCAATAAAACCCCAATAAGTTATTGATGTATCACTTTCACCTGCTGACAGGTGGAACACCGAGTGATAAATCTAGAAATCTCTCATTTCATACCAGGCTATCAATACTGGAATCATAAATCTCGATACATCTAGGAAATGTCAAGATAAGAATCCCATGATGATGCATGAAATTCCTATACCATCCCCTATATATTATCTTATGGGACCAATACACGCCCATAGAATAGTAGAGTATTGTTATGACCAATAGGGGCCTATATACCCTGAGAGTGGGGGTGAAACAGGGTATGGATATTCTTTTCTAAATTCTTCCTGACCCACTAGATCTTGACCTCTTTATTACAAGGGTCACTTTTTTTTCACTTGTGTGTTTATTATGACCACATATTTTCTTCTTCATCTGATGATGATGCTTTGAATGCAATGCAGGGAAGCAAGCAGGAAGACATAGAGACTTTTACTTGGTCCACCCTCACTGGGTTACGTCCAAGGAGCATACAACGACAATGTGCCGCTGTACCAAATCCACTAAGCCTCACTGCCCATAATGTTCTGGAAATATAAATTTTATTCTTAGGATCACTGCCTTTACAATGTTTAGGGTCAGATTACTGCTTTCCCAATGGTCACTCCCTGTTTCTCTCTCTCTCTAGCTCCCTGCCGGTGGAGAGGATCACCTTCTTCCTATTCTTTTGCTCACTGCTCTGGAAAGGATCCACTCATAGTTTATAGACCTAGAGGTCTCTTCATTATCACTAATGAATGCATCCTATGTTGTATGTAGATGCTCTTTTGAAGTCAAACATTCACCCGTAGATGAATATCACTTTACACTGAAGGTATCGGCAATATTCCAGCTTTCACACAGCCCTGAATCACTGTCGTACTTCAACCTTACCTGGAACCCTTCTCCAAGCCAACGCACAATTATAGATGTGAAAGTTATAACTGGTGTGAAATTCCACCTCAACCACTTGCGCAACACAAGCTTATGTAACTCCAAACATGCGCGACTCACACCCTTTTATTCCCAAACCAATATTGGCATGCAACCATCAACTATCACGCTTCATCCAAATCTGGCGCGCAATTTCACCTCAACCACTTTTGCAACACCTCCTTATTCAACTCTAAACTTGGGCGAGTCACTTCCTTTCTCTCCCAAACCACCTTGGGTGTGCAACTATCACCTGGCGTGCAACCTCTACTTGCGCAACCACACCACCACGAGTGCGACCACAAAAACTGCGCGACGGGAGCTCTAATTTTCTCTATGTGTTGAAATCGTACAGAATGAGGAGGGTTAAAACTCTATTTATATGATTTTTGGACACCCTGTGTGACAGCATGCAAGTATCCCCGTGGTGCGCAAGTTTCGGCGTGCAAGTCTCTGTCACGCAAGTCACTTGCACGACCAACTATAAAACTTGGGTGCCCCTTTTCCCTTTGCATTATTTTTTTGTTCTGATCTTGAAAACCATTATGTGTGAAAGTTTCCTCTCCTTCAAGTACATGACACACAATTACCTTATCCAAAAACCACTTTTCTTCATTTGTCTATTTTCTGGCCCAAAAATTTGGCAAACACTGGAAAATGGTGCCACCTTGAATCTGCTCTTTTTGAACCACCTCCAGATCATCCATTTCTTTGTCAATGTTCATGATTAAAACATGGATCGTTCACCACATCCATTGATCTCGACATTCCACAAAGAAATCCCCTTTTTCAACAAATTTTTACGTCATGGTTTGCTTTGTCAACAATCACAACACAGATGTCCACTTTGTCAACAAACACAATTACCTCAAAAATGTTTCAATGATGCCTTGAGGGATTTTTTCCCAACAAGTATCATCCCAATCCATATTAAAACATGAAGATATATTATCATATGATATTATTTCATTTATTCTAAGGACCTTAGGATGTTATAGATTCCTTATTCTTACCCATTCTAGAATATTAGAGATCATTACTAAGGATGAGAGGGTAGTATAGCCATGATACTCTAGATCTTCATTGTCCATATCAAATAATAATAACATGAGATTCTATTCACCAATAGCCTCTTGAAATACCTATTTCTGATTTTTTTAGCTCAAACCATTGGCTACTTCATTTTCTTTACCATGTGTCTAAGCAAGCTCTAAATCATACAATTATTGGAACTCAACCAACCTTTGATGCCTGTGATTTAGATACCACTTTCTAAAAATATACCTGAGGATGTTTTTATTAGTGTACCAAAAAATTATCTCCATGAATATATTATCACCAATTTTGTGATAAAAACTACAGCATCTAGCATGAGGTCGTTCATCAGGTAATTCTTATCGTTTTTTCTCAACTAATGAGTCCAGTAGAAAGCAACTCACTCATCCTGCATCAAAATAGCTCCAAGCCTAATACCTACTACATCATAGTTGAATGTATATGTCATTCCAATATCAGTATGAATCTGAATTGGTGAAATTTTTAAATTTCCCTTCAACTCCTAAAAGGCTACATCACAAGATTCTAGACATTCAAATTTCACACATTTCATTGTTAATCTTATAAGTTGTTCTTAAAGACATGATAAATACTAGATAAAGTGTTTTTAATATCTATAGTACCCTGATAAAAAATGAATGTCAATTATTTTCTTGGAATTCTCCAAGGAAACTACATCTCTCACTTTCTCTAGGTCCAAATAAAACTCATAACACCAAGATAATATGACCGAGGAAGTGAACATCGTCAATCTAAAAGTTAAATTTACTGGGCATAGAATAGATATAATTCTCTCTCAATGCATTCATCACGATCTCAAGATGGGGGTAATGGTCAATTTTAGACTGTCAAAAAACTAAGATATCTTAAAAAGATACTACCTGAAATAAATCTGTACACTGGTGGAAAACCTGATTCATATGAGCCATAAAAACTAAAGGTGTATTCATTATCCTAAACGATATATAAAGGATCTCATAAATACCATTACTAATCTTAAAACCTGTTTGAGGTGTGTATAAGGAAATTAAAATAACTTTGTGATAGATCAGCCACAAATATATCTTTTATAACACTCTCACCCCTCAGATCTAATCAAATAGGTCATCTATTTAAGGCGGTGGATACCGATTATTTACTATGAGATGGTTCAAATGATGATTATCCATGAAAATCCATGGGATATCATCTATATTCCTAGAATTAAGGATTGATGAACCCTAAGGAGATGTTTTGGGGTATATGAAGCCCTTAGCCTCAAGATCCTCCAAATGCTTCTTGAGTTCTAGATGTTCCATATGTTCCATCCTATAAGGAGGAATAGTCACGTGTGTTGATCTTAGTAAAAGATTGATGATAAAATCTACCTATCACATAGAAGGTTGACTAGAGAAGTAGTTAGGGAATACATACATAAAAAATTCCCAAGTGGGAGGAATGATAGAGGTTTTTAACCCCTAGACATCCTAGAAAATACTGGAAATTTGTGTTTTCACACTACCCATCCTTTGTTGCTCGTGTCCTGGTCCCATATAATTCACATATAATTCTCCCTTATGTATGTTCCTATCACCTTATAGTGATTTAAAAATCACCCTACCATAATATAATTATATATGATCTCTTTAGGGAACTAATCAGTCCATCCCGATGATTACATCAAAGCCCTTCATGTTGAGGATAAAAGGATTTCATACGAAGAGGTATCAGCCTATCTCAAGGGGATAGTGCTTAAAATGGATTAAATACTCATATCATATACTTAATGGGGTATCTAGAATCAAAATTCCATAGAAGTGTTCAATATCGAGGGTCTGACTTGAAATAAAATCCTGAGATATAAAATATTTACATGTGCATGTGTCAGGTAAAGAATACACTAATGTGGAGGCTACTAGAATATTACATCGTACACTAAAAGGTTTGATGCTCTTCTCCTCCAAAATTGGTCAGACTACATGTAACTGGTACGTATGATGTCCCTGAGTCACTACCTAACTACCCCATGAAATCCCAATCTGTTGGAACTATGAATTGCAATTCTGACTACCTCAGACTAGATTACAATAGGGTCTAAATAGTTTGTGGAATTTTAGAAACCTACCTTTCATGATACTTCTGGCCCCGCATTGGGATTTTGAGTAAGCATAGATCCCTAATCTAAAGGAAATAATATAAAGGCCATTCATAAACACTATATATGGACCATTCTTCCATATCATCTTTCTCCACTAAATCTCATAAGCATTAAGGATTCACGTGTCCCAGCTTCTCGAACTCTTGACGCATCAGAAAAATGTTAGCCTAAGGAACATGATTGCTACAACCTCAATTAGTATCCTCAAAAAATATCTTTTAAAAATAAGAATAATACCTAATAGATCTTGTGTTAACCCACCCAAACTCACACACAAAGCTTCCCTCAAATTCTACTATGTGGTAAGGGCATAGTTGACTAACTCAAATATGGTCATCAATTGAAATTCACTAACATCCAACTGGATGTTGTATACCATCCAATCCTAGAATATCTTTTTTGTCAAAATATCATCACATTATAGAGTATGAAATAACCACTACTACTTAGTAAAATGATCCGAGTATTCCTTAAAAACATGTCTTTCTAATGTAGGTTCACGAATTATCTTTCCCTGTCAACCCTTAGAGTCTGAGGAAATAAATAGTCATTGATGAAAGTCTAGGAATATTCCAAACTCATATCATGATGATGAAATTACACTATGATAACATCCCACTACCTCTTGGAATACCCACCTAAAATGTACATAGAATGCTTGACCCCCCGCCCTGGAAGAATCTCTAGAGGATTGGACATAGAAATAAAAACATCAAGCCAAGACTCAGCAACATGTAGTCTACTATCTCCCAATGATATAGGATGACACTACATCTAGAACACCATATTCACCACTTCCATACTCATTAAAATTCAAACAATAGCTTTAATATTCTAAAACATACATAGAAAACCCTCTTGGAACAAGGTGCCAGTGTCCATCTCAAGTTAAGTTACCTAATCATGATCCGTGTATCGCTGAGAAGGGGAGGGGTTAATCTGTGATATCTTTTTCTTTTATATTTCCTTTATTTTTAAAACAACATTCACCTCCTTTTAAATATTTTTTTCCCTTCTGAATTAACACAACCACAGGATCACATGATTTACAATGTTCACTACTCAAAAAGAGTAGTTATGCCCATGGTATGGTAGAGAAATAATATAGTTCCACACAATCCACTAGAAAAAAAATCCATTGATATGAAATACAATTTGTAGGATATACCCTTACACTAGTGTAGCAGTAGGAAAACAATCCTCAAGTGTGTGTGCACCCTCTTATCAGAAATAGGTAAAAACCCAATTTTGTGTACTTCTTAATCATCTTTCACAATTTGATCATTCAATACAATTCTTCGATTTCCAACCCAGAATATGGTATGAACTACCATGCACACAATATAATTCTTGTGTTGAACTCAAATCTTTCGAGCCCCCTTTTAGGTGAATTTGGTGCAACTTTTATAAATTGCATGCAATATTTCACTATTTTCATAATGAACCTCTTGCGTGCAACATCAATCTTTCATGAAACTCTCTTCTTTCAGGTAAAATCTCCTTCTTACGTGAAAATCTATTTCCTTCATGCAACTCCCTTTATAGAAAATTATTCCACTCTTCAGAGCTCTGGATTTCTCTAAGTGTCGATCTCTCTAAATGATAGGGGGTCACCTCTTATTTAAAGGCTTCGCTAACCCTTTTGCACAAACACCTTGACACGTTTCACAATATCCTAACGTGTCGCACCAAACCCCATTTGACGTCTTATTGGGCACATAAGTCTCTTTCGTTCCAACCTCATCCTTCACGCACTTCTTGAATATTTTGTGCACTTCATTAGTTTTTCATTTTTAAATTTTCTGACCTTGAATAATGTCTTACATGAAACATAACTAGACAACTTCAAACATTCACACATCACTCTTTACCAAAATCACAATTCTCCATTTCCCAATTTTCAACCCAATATATTTGGAAAACACATGGAAACGATGCTATCTTAAAATAGACTTCGGAAATAACACCAGTGATACTTCACTATCATCTGTCTTATTCAAAAAATAACTACTTTCAACACTAACCATATCTTCCATGATATATAGTAATTGATCTAACACCTTTAGCATCATCATATTTTCAACTGAAAGTATTGAAACTTCCATGTCTTCCAGCTACATCATTCTTTCATATCAAAACTGAATAGGATTAATATCACCTTTTCTACCCCTTTCCTTCATAAGGATTCCATCAAAAGTCCTCACAACATATGATATTTGGGAAAATATAGATCAGTAAAGAATCATCTTGTTTTGAAGTCTATTAAAATGTGAACTGGTTATCGTCTTTGACAAAAAAACACAACACTCTGAAACATAAAACTCTTATACTTCCTTCTCCATCCAACATTGTCCCAAAAATCTCCCCCTTTATATTTTTTTGTCAAAAAAAATTCATAATTCAATAAAAATTGTTACCTTATGTATTGGATTGCTTATCAACAATTCTAAACCTACACGATATAACTCATTATATGAAACAAGAATTATTAACATCAAGATCGTGTTGTCCAAACGTAGTTACTATGAATGTTCTTCTTCAAACTTCTCCAAAACATAAAAATCAATCTTTAAAGTCTTCTTCTCCACTCATTAAATTTTCCTAGATACAAAAAGTAAATTTTGTTTCTTACAACCACTCCAAAAATAGTCAGAATAGTTCAAAACCATGCATGATGGATTCATAGCTTACCTACAACTCCCCCTTCATACATGCAATCATAAATACTGATTAATGATCTAATTATCGCCCATGACAACACTATTGAAAGGTGAGATGATAGAGGGTATAAAAATATGTACCTCATCCTTGATAATAAGGAGGTTGGATACCAATGTTCAACCTCAATTTATAAAAAGGTTCCTTCGGTAAAGGTTTTGTGAATATGTCAACAACTTGTTACGATGTATGAACATACTCCATCTTCAACTCATACTTCTCCACATGCTCTTTGATGAAGTGGTACTTGATTTAAATATAATTTGGACAAGAATGTTGTACTGGGTCCCGTGTAAGATTTATTTCCCTTTGATTGTCACAACACAAGAGTAAGGGTAACTTTACTTCAACAAGAATAAATTCTAACTGAGTCTTAATCCACATAAGTTGGAAAGTAGATAGTGTTGAATAAACATACTCAGATTTATCATTGCTAAGGGTTACTGAATTCTATTTCATTTTATTCCAACTAACAGAACTTTCCCCCAGAAAGAAAACTACACCATAGGTTGATCTTTTATCATCAATGTTTCCTTCCCAATCATCATCTGAATACCTGAACAGATCAGTATTTTCTAATCCATCATACCTGATTCCAAACCATTTTGTGCGTTTTATATATCTGATAATTCATTTTCAATCAATTAAATGTTATTTTTTAGAATCTTCATAAAATATTTTACATAAGGTAATAGCATAGATGATGTCGGGTCTTGAGGCAATCAAATATAACATATTTCCAGTTTGCATTCAAAACTCTTTCTGATCAAATTCCTAGAATTATCCATCTTTAGACAACTTAAGTCCCACTAAAATAAATGTGGAAGCTGGTTTATAATCATCTATTCCATAATTGTTCAGAATTTCCCTTTCATTCTTTTCTTGAGAAATAAAAATGTGGTTCCTCTTATATATAATTTTCAACCCAAGAAATAATTTCATTTATCCTAGCATGGAAATATCAAATGAATTCTTCATCTCCTCATAAAATCATTCACATGAGCTTTCATCATTTATATCAAAGATAATTTCATCGACCTAATCAATTATGATAAAAGAAAACTCCTGAAATTCTTGGATGTAAATATTGACCTCATCTCTACCTTTCTTGAAATTCATATTCATTAAGAAAGTATCCAATTTAGAATACCATTCCCTCAGTCCCTATCTTATCCCATACAAGGCATTCTTCAACCTGCACACATAACTTTCATCCTTCCCAATAACAAATCCACAAGGTTGATAAATGTAAACTTCCTTGTCAAGATCACCATTCAAGAATTTGGATTTCCATCCATTTGAATGATTTTTTAACCTCATAATGAAGCAATTGAAAGAATTTTTTTAATTATTTCAAACTATGCCACCAGATAAAATGTTTCATAAAAATCGTTGCTTTTAATTTGCGAATACCCTTTGAAAACTAATCAAGTTTTTTTTCTTATCACATAACCTTCAACATTCAGCTTATTCCGAAAAACCCACTTTGTAGCAATAATGTTATTGTTTTCTGCCTTTGATACAAGTTCCCAAGTTTCATTCTTCTCCCTCTAGTCAAGATATTAATTCATATCTTGAACCCATTCTGGATGCTAAAATTCTTCACTTACATCATCCAGTTCAACTTTTGAGTAGAGAGAAGTGTGTGTAACATCATTTATTATTATTTATGTTTGAACCCTCTCATGTTTATCTTTATTAATGATTTGAGCCTCCACTTTTTTCCTCATACTAGGATGAGTTGTTCAAATTTCATCCTCATCACTTGACAATATTGAGTATGATTCCTCTTCTTGAGTAAGATTAACACATTCTGCAACATTATCTGAATTGTTAACAAAATTTTCTATATCCATTACAACTTCCCCATCATAATATGATGGCTTTTCTTTCTCAACATCTTTTACAACTTTCACATCTATAGAATCAATTATTATTCCTATTTATTTGTTTATACATCTATATCATCTTCCTTCTAGAGAATATCCATAAAAAATTCCATCATATCCACTTTTATCAAACTTTCCAAGGATTCCACCTTTCTTATTTATAATACATGGACTCCAAAAAACTATTATGTGTTTTAAACTAGGTGTTTTTTCATAAAACATTTTGTATGATGTCATGTAAGATTTTGGCCTATAGAAACATCGATTCAGAATATAAATAGTAGTGATCATGGATTGCCATGAATAATAATCTGAAATACTATGTTTAAGTAACAAAGTTCCACCATTTCCACGGGACTTCTATTCATTCTTTCAGCAACCCAATTTTGTTTAGGTGCTTATAGTAAATTGAACTCATTCTTGAATTCCATGCTTCACAAGATAAATTTAAAAATATTCATTCTTATACTCACCGTCATTATCGTTTCTCAACATCTACAATTAATACTCACACTAATTCTCTTCTTTCCTCAGGAAACTCTTAATCATTTTAATAGCATCTAACTTATGTCTCATATACATAACACAATTAATGGGAGTAAAGTCATAAATGAATGAAATTTAGTACATATCTATATTTGTATATTTAGATCTCATTGGTTAAAAGATATCAAAATGTATAAGTTCCAAGGGACGTTCTCAATGAATTTCATCTCTATTATGGATAGAGTTTGTAATATTCACTTTCTCGCAAATAGTGCAACACCAATCTCTTCTTCTAGATAAATCAGGAATATCTGAGACACTTTATTGCATTGATAGCTTGCACATTTTTTACTAACACATATGTCCCAGCCTTTTATGCCATAACTACTTTTTATCCACCACACCCACGTAACAAGAGTTATGTACTTCACTAACTTGGAACAAATTCCCTTTTGTATTATGCCCTCTTGTAAGCACATTTCCATCATTTTCACTTTTCACAACAAACGCATATTTTCATAGGATATGTTTGTTGCCCTCCTCACACAATTGTGAAACACTCATCAGATTGTGTTTTATCCCATAAACATATAATTTTTTCCTGGAGTTTATTTTTTATTTCCCGATGATGGTTGATCCAACACCTTTGATCCTCAGAGATTCATCATTTCCAGATGTCACTATTCCATCATTGAAGTCTTTCAAATTCTTTAGAAAAGTTAATTATCCTATCATATGAGATGAAAAACTGCTATCAAAGATTCATGTTCATTCTCCTTTCATATCTTTCAAACCATTTTCCAGAACAAGAGATTTATGTTCGTCCCTTTCTTCTACTTTTTTCTATAGTTTCTCTAATTTACTAGTCAGGTCAATGTATTCTATCCAGACAATCATAAACTCTTTATTTTCAGACCTAGATGATCTTTATTTCGTGGCCTTCAAAATATCTGTCTTCTGAGCTTTTTTAGAAAACTTTTCTTATTTTCGTAACACAATTAAACAACCATTAGCAAGATGTTCAGGTCAATCACATCTTTTAGAGATAGTTTCCACTAGTTGGAATCTATTCTCAACATTTACACCAACCTTCTCATATATCATCAAGACTATCTTTTGAATTTTTTTCTTTTTAATTGATTGACTCCCCCTCAATACTTTTCCATCAATGGTTGTGGAATAGTAGTAATTTTTTTGGTTGAACTGACATATATTTTACGTGTGTCTAAATCTACCACAATACCAGCAGTTTCCATAGAATTAATATTTTGCTCTGAAAATTCTATACTAAACAGAGTTTTGCACATTATTCTCAATAATCTTCTAACTAGAACTCATCTGGCCTTAAGCCTTCATATTTTAAAATGAAACATTATTCTTCTGGTGAGATTTTTGTTCAGACTGACCAGAACTAGAAGTAGAGGAAAACATTTGGGACTCAAAATTTTTATATGCTTCTAATTTTCATTATTCTTATCTTTGACAACATACGTAGACTTTCTATAATTGTTCTTATTAGAACCAGTTCCATATTTATATTTATCCTTTGAAGGTAAATTTTATTTATCATTCTTAGGTTTGTTCTTAGTAGATATTTCATCGACTTATGTAAAAGAGTTTTTGAACCTCGTGTTCCTTTCCATAGATTTGGAAAGATTATGTTGGAAAAGTTCTAACTCGTCCTCTTTTTTTGTTCATCTTTACTTCCAGATGATCATTATGATTCTTTTCACTCTCAAGAAAATTTTTCAAATCATCAATATTCATTTCAAATTTTTCTTTCTCATGAGGAAAACCATCATAGTCATTTAATGAAGAATTATTATTTGTCAATTTTCTGTTTTCCTTATCAAGACTTATGATCTTTCTCAAACATTCCTTTAGCTATTCTTTTAGATACTATTCAAGTTGAATTTCTTCTTCTTTAGAACTACAGCTCTCATAATCTTCATTATTCACTATTTCAAAAAAAAAACTCACTCTCTCAAGCGTTCTCGGTGATAGATTTTTCAGATTCAGTCTCACTATGATCATCTTCTTCATTTTTTTAGAATTTTTTTTATCTTTTTTATTTAAAATTTTTTTTATCCTTACCTATGCCAAAATATTTATCTTTGTCACCCTGTTTCATCCATGACCATATTCGTCTTCTATCTTCTTCATCACTATCTTCATCTTTTACTTTTTGAGGGCAATTAGCCACAAAATAGCCAACAACTCCACATTCAAAACATTTTAATCTGGATTTCCCTACGTATTTATATATGCCACTTTTAAAAAATTTAGAAAACAAGGATATAATTTCATTAAGATATTTGACATACCACATTTTCACATTCAGATTTTCTAGCTTCATCTTAAATAATATTCTTCATAGACTTCTCTTTCTTTACATCCTTGAATGAAATTTCTCTATCAACTTCTTATTTTCATTTCATAGTATTCCCCCTTATCATTTCATAAGTGATGAGAGTGCTAAAAAAATAATCCCGAGAAAATGTTTTCTAGTCTCTATCTTACAGTGATGAAACTTTAGCATCCAATTTTTCAGGCAGAATTCTGAAGATCTTTTCACCAACTTTAGAATCCTCCAAATTTTCACTATGAATTCGGATAGTACTGACAATGTCATTTATCTTGGTAAAAAATTCCCGAATAGATTCAAGCTCACTCATATTTATGTCTTCATCCATCAGTCACCAGATTTAATGTTTTTCCTTCTTCACTTTTGTATTTTTTTTCATAGATGTTATTCAGTTTTTCCCATATTCCTTTGGCTATAGTGAAACCTTTAACTCTTAAAAATTCACTCTCAAAAACAGTTGAGATCAATTCATTTTTATATCTTCTATCATTCTCACGATATCCTATTATTGGTAGGAAAAAGAGGAACATTATCATCAATAACATGAAATCCATCTATTGTAGTTTCAACAACTTTATATCCATGTAACATAGGGTAATTCATCATTCTATCTTTCCAGATATGATAATTTTTCCCATAAAATAATGTAATCCCCTTACTATTCATGTGATTCATATTCTCCATTAAAACATCTCTTCAAAATTTCAGCAGAGAAAAAATTATGGGAACCATTCCCTCTGATACCAATTCATGTTACCCATTAATGATCCAAGTATCACTGAGATTCAGAGGTGTTGAATCTGTTATATATTTTTATTTTATGTTTCCTTTCTTTTTGAAAGAACCTTTGCCTCCTATTGAAGATAATCTTCCCTGCTGAATTCACACAACCATAAAAACATAAAATTCACAAGGTTCACAGCTCAACAAGAGTAGCTACATCCTTTGTATGGTATTGAAATAATACAGTACCACAAAATCCACTAGAAACCGATCCTTTTATGTGGAGTACAACGACTAGGATATACCTTCACAATTTTGTATCACTTGGAAAATAATCCACAAGTGTGTCTTTACCATTTTAACACAAATAGGGAAAAAATATTGATTTCTTCTTCATCAGCATTCACAATTTGATATTTCAAGTCAATTATTCCTTTTCCTAACTAGAAGCTGGTAAGAATTAAATTTCACAAAGCATACTTCTTGTGCTAAACTCAAATATTTCACTCACCCTTTTAGGTGACTTTTGCTCAAATTTTATACCTAGTGCACAATATTTGACTTTTGGTGCAAAGAACCTCTTACGGTAAACTTCAATCTAGCGTACAACTCTCTTATTGTTCACAACATATCCTTCTTATGTGAAACTCTATTTCTTTTGTTCAACTCCCTTTACATAAAATTATTATATGGTTCATTGCTTTGGATTTTTCTATGTTTTGATCTCTCTAAATGAGAGGGGTTCACTTATTATTTGTAGGAATTTCTCACCCATGCATGTAAAAACCCAAACATGTTGTAGAATATCCTGACGCATCATGAAAACCCCCATTTGATGTCACATTGGGCACATAAGTCTCTTTCGCACCAACCTCATCTTCCGCGCACTTCTGGAATATTTCACGCACATCATGCCTTTATCATTTTTCAATATGCTGACCTTGAATCATGACATCAGCGCAGCATACCAAGCCATCTTCAAACTTGCATGCATCATTCTTTACCAAAATTACATTTCTCTATATCCCAATTTTCAGCCCCAAAATTCTGGAAAACACTAGGAAATGGAACCACCATAAAATATGCTTCTCCAAGAACACCAATGCTACTAAACTTTCATATATCATATTTAAAAAACAAATAGTTTCATCATGAACTATATCTTCCATGATATATAGTATTTGATGAAACACCTTTAGCATCATCATATTTTCAACAAAAAGTATTGCAACTTACAAGTCTTCCAGCAGAAACATTTTTTCAAATAAGAACTGAATATGATTAACATAACCATTTCTACCCCTTTACTTTGTTAGGATTGCATCACAAGTTGTCCAAAATTATTATATTTTGGAAAATATAGATTAGAAAAGCATCATCTGGTTTTCAAGTCCTTTAAAAATTGAATTTTTTTATCTTCTTTGAAAAAAAGACAACACTATATAATATCAAACTCTACTTAAATCATTCTATATCCTACTTGGTCCTAACATCAAGAATATTAAGAGGTTCCATGAATGGCATTGCATGAGCAATCATCAGTGACATAGGGACCTCCACCTCATGTGCATATTCATCACCTCCTTTAGGGCATATGATAGGATGCAAATCTTGTCGGCATGATACTACAATGTAGAATGCATGCCTCTAAAAAGATATTATCAATTGAAAATATTTGAGATAGAAAACTTGGATAGGTTGATAGCCTTCCAATAGTCAAATCATACCCCTCTACCTTTTCTTACATCTAGGACTATGTAAAATATATTGACTATAGTAGGACATATGGAAATAAGATACACCAACTACCCACTACTATGGTTGGGTTCAGGTATAGGTATCTATTTTACATGTATAGGATTACTAGTGCATTTATATGTTTTATTCATTCAAAATTTCTTCCCAGTAAAATATTTATGTCCCTTTAAATAGTTGAATTAAGTTGATTACCATTTCCTTCCATAAGGTCCCATACTTTTTATCAACCAAAATATGGAATCTACTTAACCCACACTATAAAATATTTCATCCCACGATACCTATGGTCCATGGATCAATGTGCCACAATTAACTTCATATGGTGTGTACTTTAACCTATTTAGAAAAAAATTCTTATGTAAAGGTAGGAACATAAAGTGTCAATTATATTTTTGTTTCCCTTTACGGAATGTATCCTCAATTTGATACATAATCAAGGAACTAATAATATGAAATATTAAAATACATGTTGAATGTAAACATGACAAGGAAAAATGCATCGAATAATAGTATTATTGGGCCTATAATGATGCATGTAATGCAATAACATCATTCATCAGCACCTGGTGATAGAAATCATCATTTAAATAAAACCACTATCATCAACCAATAAAAAAACTACTTCACCCTATGTTTAAGTATTATCAACCCTAATAGTAATAATCATTAAAAATAATAAGCCAACCTATGTAATTTTGGATCCCCCTGTACATGGGCTAGCTACTTCCAGCACATGGTCATTTCCAACTTTCTTTAAATCCTTACCTGCTATCAAACACCGAAATAGTAAGAAATATGGAAAATGCTTAGATACCACTTTGTAATGTTGTGACCTAAGCTCCCCTCAACCCATTCCTCGATTCGGTGAGTAACATGGATTCATACACGACTCCCCATATTCCATAGAATACCGACAAGTAGCAAAGGTGTAAATGTGGTACGGTGGGTGGACTATACCCTCATATCAGAGTGGCACATTAGAGAAAATGAATACAAAACATGGGACTATAATATATATTATCTCAAACAAAAAATTGTGGAATCATAAATAACTGAAAAAACTGAATACATATTTCTAATAAAACTAGCTGATGTCATAAATATGGGTTCATGTCAAGCTAATATATAAATGGGGAACAATGGGTAGTAATATACAATAATGGTATAAAAAAACTAATAAAAGAAGAAAATACTCCCCCTTTGGAATCTCAATCATATGATTTATTCTATGCTCTTGTGCTCAATATATTGATAAAGCAAATCAAATACCTATAGAATGGTGTTTTTCCTTATTTGTACCTTTAGATAAGTAATATATTCAGATACCAAAGGTAGTCATGTAGGGTTTGAGATAAAATATCAGGAAGTAAACCCCTATGTGGTATAGAAGTTATCAAAGAAGTTCTCAAAGCTAAATAATGTCATGGTATAAGTAAAATAAGAAATAGGTAATGAAATAAATGATTTTCTAGCTTATGTTCTTTGAGGAAACTTGACAGCTCTAACTGTTTCGTGTCATGGATGGAAAGGGAATATGGCCAGTAAATGTATGTATATATATGTATATATTATGATATATATATTATACTTACCTATATAATCAACCAGTATGAACCAAGTACGTGCAGACATAAGTGTCCATATACTAGGAATAGTTTGTGTTGGTTGGACTAGGTGTAACTTAAACATCTATGAGAAGAATAAAAGATCCTATACGCTCAAGAGATAGATAGAATGCCATAAATCTCATAATGAGTGAGAGGATCCATTATTATAACTTAAGATGGTGACCGAGCCATCATTCCAACACACTAGTCAATAGACATTATGCATTGTGCCTACTATCTAAATTGTATTAGTAGTGAGAGATTTCATGCTCAACACCCGATGTAAGGTACTATAAACCCATCATTCCCAATCGAACCCCTACCATTGTACCATAGTCAATATCAAGGAATGATCGTTTTTATAAAAAAAATATATGAGGCATTACCTATGATGTATCCTTGTACACAAGTCCAATTACACAGAGGGAATTACAACCCACAAAAGATCATTTAATGAAGAATTAACAAATGGTGAGGCCTTAACAGCCTTTATAAGACATTCAATTAACATATTTAATGGAGGGAAACCCATCATGTATAATCCCTAAAATTTAATATATGTGATTCAAATAAAAAATCCATAAAAAATCAATTTATATGTTTCAAGGGGAGAATTTAGAAGATATTGTTATCAATAGGGTAATTACCTACATGGGAAATTCCAAATAAAAGTTGGGAAAATAACTTTTGAGGTGTCTTGGGTGCATATCAAATTTAAAAAAATAAGGTAAAATCACATTCTAATTAAATCCGGACATATAAGAGGTGCATAGACTATTTAAATAATTAATTGTAAAGATAAATTCACTCTATCACACCCAAGGGGTTTCCATAACTGAGGTAAACATCTACTAATATACTAAATAATGAACAATTATTGTATATCAAGTTAAATATATTAATTTAATATAAGGAACTCAATTAAATATAAATGCAAGGAAAAGGTCAGTGTATGGAACAGTTTTAAATCTCTACAAACATGAAAAATATTGGGGAAATTAATAAATCCTCTCACTTTAGTGTCATTGATAAATAATACTCTGATTGAGGCCTCATCATCTAAGTAGGTAGGGATAAGTTGAATTAATGGTCCAAATCCTTATAAATGGGGGAAAATAGCTTCCACCAAAATAGAGAAACCGATCCAAATATAAAATAAAATATAAATGGATAGTATTATATATATTTCAGAGATATTTTCAGTGATTCTAATGGATCTTGATTATGAATTCACACAATTAATTTTTTTCAAGGTCTAGATTAGGAAAATTATCAAGTTTTGGGAGGAGAAAATTGATCCATCTTCTAGAGAATTTAATGAAGTAAGTGGAAGTGTGGTAAATAGAATCATTAATGTAAATTTGGAATTTTCCCCATAAAAATTAGGGTTCATAGTTTATGAACATAGTTTGGCCAAACAATTTGAAAACCATGATCAAGATTTTGCATAAGTAAAAGCTATGTATGTTTAAGGAAGACAGTTTACCTAACCACGCACAAAATTTTATAAATTCCACTATAAAAATTATAATGTATTTCCCATGGGCATGTGACTAGTTTCACACTATTTCATAAAACAATATGGGTCTCATTCTACTATTTTCTCCCCACACAGTTATTAGAGACAGTGCAAGCTGGGGTACACAGTTTCTACTAACGATGTAACTTAGACATTTTTTCAAAATCCTAGGATTCTGAGCTCCGAAAAACCCCTGAACACTTCTATGACCCCCCCATGAATCAAATGGGTTAACATTATAAGGTCCAATTAAAGTAATTAAATCCAAAAAAATGATCCCAAACTTCATGAAAAGTTGGATTGTTATAAGAAGTAATCTATAGTTGTTTAATTGGTGCAATAACATGGCTATGGATCTATCTCAATAAGATACATTGTTGTAAAGAGGTATTTTTTTCTTTTAATTGATGATTATTTTGGTATGGCATGGATATTTTTCATTTCCCATGAGTAAATTCTGCTGGTTTCCTAACATAATATGAGAGGAAAGATGAATGGGTTGTTAGAAAGAATATTTTGATGCTTTGAAATGGTTATAGAACATAATTCACAAAAATTCATGTGGAGGATTTTCTTGACAAACTTGGGATATGGAACTATGTTTTGGAAGTGAGAACTTATCAGTGAAAAGAATGTTTTGAGAGGATAATATGGATTATAAATAATACAGAAAGAATAATTCATTTTCAAAAAGACCAACTATAGAAATTCTAAAAGTAAGAAGTTCTGACAATAGTCTATACATCAAATAGTTTATTTTTTAATGAATAAAGGACTCCATATAAGCTATTTTCTATAAGGAAGACCAAATTGAAGTAATTTTAGATATTTGGATGTAATTTTTCTATCCCCAATAAGTAGATCCCATATGATGTTTAAATATCTCCAAGATAAGGGGATATTCCATGGTTACATGGGGAAAAGAAAAGCATATAAATTCTTCTACAAGAGGCATGTAACATTTTAAAAAGAAATAATGTCACAATTACAGAATCATCAACGACACAGTTAATAGTTTGTTGATGCTAGTGATAAGGAAGGATGAATCATAGGGGAGTAAAAGTGGAAAATAATGATGAAAAATAAGAAACTAGTGATGATAATGGTGAATTCAACACCATATCTACATGGAAGATAAAGAGTCATGTTAAATAGAATAAAATCATTAGTGATCTAGAAGCATGAGTTTAAACATATAGAAAGAAGTATTTATCACAGGAATCATTATTATCTTAGGTAGTTTCTTGATATTTTAGAGAAGTAGCTAGATATGAGATCTGGGTTCTAGTTATGAATGGATATATTTTCCAATTAGTAAATAATTGAACAAGTGATATTGTTTCAAGGATAGTATATATGAATTTCATCGGGACCAAATGGGTCTTCTGAAACAAACTAGATGAATATGTAATAGTAATTGAAAGAATCATTGATAGTGTGTAAGTGATAATATAGAGACCCTCTATTTTCATATATAAATATTACATAACTTTTTTAGAATACATAAAATATTAAATAAATAGATTCACAAAGACTTTATTAGTTTATTGCCTTTGGAAAAATGGAAAATAATCTAGCTTAGTGAAATCTCTTTAATGTTTCCCAGAAAGTCTTACCCATTAGAAATTATAATTAAAAACCATTATTGATAGCCCAGGGGAAATGAATCATAAGAAATTGGTGATATTAAATTTTTAGTAAGAGAAAATAAAGGAAATGCACATTCATATAATGATCAGAGAATGCAATCATGATCATTAGAATATCATACCCTACATATAAAGGTTCATTAAAATAAATCACTGAATAATGATTTGCAGTTCATAAGGCAAGAATCATAATGAAATATAGAGCACAAGAAATGAAAAAATAACATTGTAATAAGACATAGAATAGTGGCGTACATAGTAACATATAACATAGAGAACATGTATAAGTAGGAACAGGTTCACACATTTAGTTAAGGACATGAAATCATTCCATCTAATAGACTTATGGACATGAATCCATATTCACACATAATTTTGTGAACATGTAATCAGGTTCACATATAATATAGTGAACAAGAAAGTAGGTTCATGCATGACATTATGAACATATAATAAGGTTCAACCACAACATTGTGAACTTGTAATTAGGTTTATGCAAAACATATGGACATGAAACTTGGTCTATCTGTAATATCCTGAACCTTTAATCATGTCCATGCATAACATTTATACTAATAACTCCACCATAATTACACAATTCATTAGATGGAGATATAGGTTCCACCTATCACATAATAAAATAATACATAAATTTTCCACAAAAAATTTATCACATCATAACCCATGAAAATAGATGGGTTTTATAAACATCAAATCATATCCCATGAAATATAATGTGTGTCATTAACATTTCATCCCATCATATCATGTGGAAAATAGATAGGTTTCAAAACCATTTCATCTAATCAAAACCTATTAAATGGAATAGGTTTTATAAACAAATATCCTGTGAAATAGAAACGAGTTTCATAATCATATTACCCGTGAAAGAGAAACGTTTTTCATAAATATCATTCCATCAAAACAGAAACCATTAATGAAAGTATATGAAAGGATCCTTTAGATCATTTCCTATAAGATAATGAGTAACATTAATGGATGTCATCTTATAAAGAAAAATATATTTTCATGATTTGTATTTTCCAAATTTCTCATTAGTGGTTGAGAATTTTTTTTAACAATTATGTAATCAAAGTATTTCTAGTGATGTACTATTTTTTTAATAACATAAGATATCTCTACCACCCATAAACAAGTGGGAATGTTGAATTGAAAAAAAGGGAAATCAATAAAATCATAGAGAAGACCGTGAACACAAGTTAAAAGGACTAAAGCCTCCAACTATATGATGCACTTTGGTTGTAACACACTGCATACACAACCCTGATTTCCACAACTCCATTCTGAATAGTTCTTAGAAAGCCATTTAAATTTCATATATAAGTAGAGCAACAATAATTTTCTAAAATTATGAAATTTAATATGCATTATAAAAAAATGGGGAAGTTAAGATGTTGAATATTGATAAACTAAAGTAAATAAGAAAAGATGCATATGATAACACCATTATTAATAATGAATAAACTAGGAAGTTGAATGAACATTTCATCTCGTGATGAATCATTGTACCAGGGAATAAGGACTTGTTATTTATTTTCTAATTGAAACTATTCCCTTGAAAACACAAATCTAGATGTCCAGGACCCTTTTAGTTCATCCATGTATTCCCTTGTGGAACTATCAAGACTCATAAATGATGAAAACCACTCCTCATTATTAATGTGAAAATATTGAAAATTTATCAGGAACCATTCTACGTGGGATGTCTCATCACCTTAAGATTCATATGAAAGAGTATGATTCTAGATCTCGATGTTAAATGAAGATATAACTTAGAGGAATCCTAGGACATGTCACATAGGTTGTAATAGGATAAAGTATAGTTAGGGGAGTCTAGGGAATTATGAAAAATAAATTAGTAGATTCTAGTTCACAAAATGTTCAAGAATCGCAAGTTACACATCATTTATTGTACACATGATGTGTAAGGGTCAGGACAAAAAACCATAAATTCAAATATCAAACATCACATAAACATACACAATGTGAAAATTAATGAATAGTAATTTCTATAAACATGGGGTTCATGATGCATGTACCCCCCCCCCCCCCCCACTTTTTCATTACCCCCCCCCCCCCATCACTCACACCTCCATGACCCTCTGCCTTCAACCACACCAACTCCCTCACATCACCATTGATTCACCCTCTTCATCCATCCTATTAATCCTTTCCTATCATATTTTCTCTATATAATATTTTATATTTCTCTTGAAATCGCACACATTATAACCATATGAACTCCCAATAAAAATAATGAACATTATCTTGAGGAATCACCTCTAACCAAGTACCAAAGGGCTTCCACAGATACTTCCTCTTCTAATTCTTCCTCCTCCAGCTCATCTTATGCCTCCACAACCCTTTCAGACACTACAAATACATATTCAACTCTACTGGGTTATATGGAACTGGTATTCCCCATCACCAACACATCTAGAATGTGTCAAACCACAAGCATCATACCATGTTGGTTTGTTTGTAGAAAAACCCCATGCTGGCAAAAATATGTTGCATCAGGCTTTGCACACCTTTATTCACATCATCCAATGTTTCCTCCATATCCCTAAAATATTAAATCTCCCTCCCATCATCAACTTTTGTTATAATAACTCCAAGGAGATGTTCCTAAAGGTATTAGACACTTTAGAGCTATTTTTCGATTGTATCCACATTCAGATTGGTGGAAGACCACCTGATCTCTCTTTAGTGAGTTCAAAATCTGGCTCGGTATTTTTTGTTCTGACATTATCGCCTACATTATGTTTCAGATAAATCATATTTCTCTAAGAATGTCAGACACAACACATCACCAGAGGATGATTTCTTAGGATCCTCCGACCAACCCTAATCCTCACTACTTCCATGGGCTACCATATCATCCACATGTTGTCTTAGTTCACCTCCTATTTTAGGGTTCCTGCGTAGCAGAGTTGAGGTATGCTTATGTGTGGATCCTTCATCCCTCATTTAGCTATACATATCAGCATCATTGATGCTTCCCTTCCCCTCACATATCTCATACATATGGTGTCAATCAACTTTCTCCTACTTCAAAAAATGAAAATATAGAGGAAGGATGATGACATATATCAATGGGAATTCGTATGCATCGTGGGTGCAGAAAAGTCACATGACAACCATGCTATCAACCCATCTCATGCTTCTTCCACCGCTGACCTAGACCTAGCACATACCACCACTATTTCTTCCCATCCTTCTATTACCACCATTCCCTACCCCACTACCGCTACCATTCCTACCATGGACACAACCTATAGCCCTTCTCAATCCACCACCACTATTACCACCCCATCCTTACAAAATGATATATAGCTCTTGCACCCGAATATTATTTTGAACATGCATCAAATATTCCATCACTTGTGAATACCATTCATTTCACCCCCAATGAATTAAAATTTGTTCCTCACCACAATCCTTTTAATAGCCTCACTCCACCTCTAGAAGTCCCTTCATCCTTCTTCATTCCCTCACAGCACCTACCATGGGTGACATAACAACTAATTTGATAGAACCTTCTACCCAACATGAGTATTTGGTAGATCATTCTAAAAAAAGAAAGTTCCTAGTCTTTATTCCATCCATTGAGGTTTCATTCATTGACCTAACTACTAGAAACATTGACACTTTCAGGATTATCTCCTCACCTCCACTATCTTTTCGGTTATCAACCAGAACCATGCACCCACCAATGTAGTTTTTCATCCAACCCCTTAATTCTTCATTGATATTAATAGGATTGGATACATTTCAGCACCCTCTATTTTGGATAGGACTCAATATGAGGATCTAAATGATTTGGATTATTCTTAGTATATGGAATAATTGTATCCCTATTTATTGTAATATATTTGGGCGATCAAATTTTTTATTTCTTTTCTTCCATTACTCAATGATGTGTAGTTTAATTATATATATACGTGGGATATATTTTTTCATTCACTATTGGTTGGAATGTTTTTCATTTCATTATTGTATAACATTATCCATTTCTAATTATTCTATCTCATCCATGATCATTGATAGGACTATTTTGCTTCTATTGGCCCTCATACTTCAAATGACTCAGCATCTGGATGATGCCAAGATCCAGCTTGAGGATATTTCATAGGCCATTTTTTTCCAGCAGTGATCCCCACCAATAAAACCATGAATTCTATTATTACCTAAAAATATTAATGCTTAGTATACTCCAAGAGTGGTTAATCCTAAAATATATCCATGAGAACTCAATGACATTACCTCTAGTTCCTATAGGAGGAAGTGTTATTCTGACAAGATAGAGGACATTGATTAAGTATTTTGTATACTAATAATGACATGAATTGGTCACACAATTCATGCCCCATATATATTTATTAAATCATAAGTATTACAATACATGATCAAGGTGTAATGATTTTACACCAACACAAAAGTGAGAATGGTTCATGAAAATATGTCAAAGAAACTCAAATGAGACAACATACCTTCATGTAATCAATCACTTCAAGCTAAAAGTACAACAACCCCAAGAAAGTTCTAAGGCCTCAAGTTCTACAGTATCACGTCAAAATAAGTTCTAACTCATTTTGATCGGCTATAAAAAAAGGATTTGACGCTACCAAAAGAAGAGAAAAACCATTTTGTGTAACCTATGAAACATCCAGCCTGATGTTGGGTGAATCTACAACTCTTTGCAATAAAATGGTAGTATGCATGAAGAAACCACTTTCATGAAAGTATAGGTGCAGGAATGTCCATGACATAAGAGAAGAAGGCAGTCTGAAGAATGGATGCACACTAGGTATTGAATAATGTTCATATTGGTGCCATCTGGATCTTTGTAAGCGTAATTTGTTAACATTAGAAAATAAAACACTTTGAAATTAGAGTATAAAAACAAAGCAGCATTGGTTAAGAAATTTAGGGAGTATGTTTAGACTCCTTCATCAACCTCTTATTAAAAATATGGAATTTGATATCAAGATATGTATCCACAATAACTTTATAATTTCTGAGCCTTTGATAAGATATTTCATCACATTTCTCAATTCATGATTCCAAATAATTCACAACTTGGTCAGAGACTTTATTCGGGTTATCATCAGGAGGTGAAATAAGAGAATCAACCTCAATATGTGGAGAAATATCTGTAGCCATATATTTGGAAGAATCAAAAAAGATTATAGTCAGGTCAACCACACTTATTGATGTCATAATTTTAGTGTTGTCCTTTTTAGAAGCATCAAGTGATCTCATAACAATTGTTCATTCTAGGTGAGAATAGTCCCGAAGTTTCCTCATTTATAAGGATTGGGAGTAATGAATCCATCATAATACCCCCTTTTTTTCTCCCTTTTCTAGAGCTTGATTTTATAAAGTATTCCACAATTGGAGTGGCTTTCTCATCAGTCTTTAGTAAGGATGTGCAACGAGACTGTGTTGGGCATGTTTCTGGGATAGATTGACAAGCACTCAAACAATAGCATTAGAGGATTTACCCTACTCAATATGAACACTCTCATTAACCTCAATATTAACTTTATTTTCTTCAGGAATGGATGGCTCAAGGATAGGACTAGGAATATATATTAAGTTTCATACAATGATTCTATCAACAGGTTAAACTTCCAAAACATCAGTGTTATTTGTAGCATCCTTTTCCACCGAAATTGACATGAAATGTGGGGAGGGAAGGAACATCCCGTTGAGTCCCACATTCTTTCACCAGATGACCAATTTTGGAACTTGTTTTACAATAAGGTGGTACATTTTCGAACACAACATCTAGTATAAACCTATTATATCCATTTTGAATCCAAAACCGTGATGGAAATTCATGAGAGATGTCAGCATCAGTACTAATTCTAGCAACTAAAGATCTTGGTAGATTCAATGTAGCATAGTCTATCCTGATTGGGTGTTTGAAAAGTTCAGAAATAGAGAATAACAAACACTCCTTGAAGAGATTGAGATGTAAACCTCGGAAACCAATCCAGATAGAATTGATTGGGGGTTCATAACTAACATCAAAATACGGATACCACTTGTAAACATTCATTCTGATTAACTCCTTTATCAATCTATCTAGTTGATAACATCATTTTATTTCTTTATGGGTGGATAACCATATTTTGTTTTTTTCAGTCTTTTCAATCTTCTATACAGTATATTCATTCTTGTTATATCATTTTGTACATTAATTACTTTGAAATTCATTGTACCCATATATATATATATATATATTTGAGTTGATTATCATTATTATTCATTGTTTGAACCATCCATTTCCCTACATTCATCGTGTCTAAAATCCATGGAATTATTTTTTATATGGTGCAATATTTTTCATCATAACACTTTATAAAGATGGCAAATAAATTTAATCAGTATTCACCAAGTTTCGCCATGGAATAACACACTTTAAGGGGCCTCTCGATTCCCTGAGTTCAAATTATGGTTTCAATTTCATTTATTCTATGTTATATCTGTGATAATTCTCCTCCAATTATTTCTATGAATGTGTAGACACTATCCAATTTTAAGTGTTTGGGGGGTATTTTCTTGATATTTATTGTCAATAAACATGGATTATTTCTTATTTTCATATGTATATGAAACTTTTTTCAATAAAATAATTATTTAAACTTCAAAACTAAATACACCAGTTTAAATAAAATACAATGTATGGTTTTAAATTATTTAAATTGATATTTAAGACTTTTTCAAAAATAATTAATGATAACTAAATTTAGTAATATAATTTAAATTAAAAGAATTTAAATTAATTTTGATGGACTTACTAAATTTTTTATACCCTAATTGATTTCTGGTATTTCTTATATAATCTCATTCCTAAGATGATTATAGACTCATAATTTCATATTCTTTTTTGGTCATATTTCAAGAATGGAACGTGGAAATTGTAAACCAATCAGAACATTAATTACGATCTTATTGAGGTTGTGACTGAACAAATACATATTTAATATGATTGAATAAATCATTTTTTTGACCCATTTGTTTCTTGGGACCCAAAATAAATTTTTTCAAATTTATCATGTAGTATCGATGAATGGAACTTTTAGGATGCATCTATTTGAAGTTGGTTATCCCTTTCAACCCTGCTCTAGGTATAATGTATGTTTATCCATTGAAATGGTGTGGGGGAATTTTCATCTGATGGAAACATAATATATTTATTGAAGAGATGTTCTATGTAATGTTTACCTTACTAATATGATTTGATCCATTTATTAATTTTTTTAATTTTATACCTACATATTTCCTTTGAAAAATATAAAAATTAACAGAGAAAATTTTTTTGTGTGTATTCAGAAGGACAAAAATCATCATTTCTAGACCAATGAATCCTCTCGTAGATAATGTGTTGTTAGGGGATGTATGTTTTTTCTTTCCTAGACATGAATTTTGAAAGAAAAAAAAGAAAAAAAAGAAAGGAACAATGTATATTTTTTATACATATTTGGTATACTCACGGAACCACTTTGAGATGTTAAAGTATAGAAACTACAAGATTATTGAGGATCCAATTCATTGAATTTTTCCCCTTAATCATTCATTATAGTCTTGTTATTCACCTAATTTTTAGCTTTATTTTCACTTTATACCCACATACCCTTTGGCTCAGGTTCATTTTAACCCTTTTTGTTGAATCCTTCATGATTTATTTTTGTATTTGAATTTTTGAATTGGAAATGACAGATCTAATGAAATATTATGGTTAGGAACATGTATTGAGGGTATGAGAATAACTCCAATTACACTTTAACATTAGTGATGAGAGAACATTCATTATGAGTTAAATTGAAAATGGGTATAGAATTTAAGAAACACTTGATAAATTTTAATTCAAAGAGTGAGAATCTGGGTAAAGAACTTAACTATGAGGCATGATTGATGTTCTATACATGGTTAATTGTTGAGTACTGAGTTTTTTTCTTACATTAATTGTTATTTTCCTTGTTATAATGCATGATTATTGTTTTAAAAATAATTTCATTTGGAATAGTTATTGTGATGATTTTTTCTTAAGGACAAGGAACTGTTCAAGTGTAGATGGATTTGAAACTAAATATTTATATATACATTTTAGATTCATTTAATTAATGAATATTCATGTTTTAATCAATATCTAACTTGGTATATGTTTATTTTTTTAGAATATAGGTATCCAAGACTCCCAAAAGAGCTATCAAAATGGAAAAAAGTGGGATTTACACATCATGAAACACATAAGCATTGTGTATTCATCTTTCAAAACATGTTTGAAGTATTGAATCACAAGTTATGAATAATTTAAAAGTCATTAAAATAATTCATTATGTGAATATATAAAACACATTGTGTGAATTTTGAAGGATACTTCCCAATTAAAGTCAAGTCATGAGATGAATCATATCGTGAGTTTCTTATACACATTAGGAAATGAGTTGCATCCACAAGTCGTGGAGATTCAAGATGTGAAAGAGGTCATATCAAAAATATGCATAAAAATACTTTTACTGAGATAACATGAAGTGATCGGGTTAAAAATCATCTAAATTCTTGGATATATATTTCTAATCCTCATAAAACTAAGATGAACTGTTTCATAGAAAAAAAATTCACTTTCCCTCTTAGTTTTCTCCCTTTCATTTCCTTTATACTAAACTATAAACAATCCCGTTTTTTATTAAATTTAATTGATCTTGATACATATAAAAGAATTATTTATTTATTTCATTATCTTTGACCATTCTAATATTCTTTTTCCATTTCTATTTCCACCCGATGAAGGATACCCAATACATTCTTGCTTGTTTACTATTTAAAGTTTGTTTTTGGTGGCATTATCATGTGTTTTTATTTATATGTACTTGATTCTCAATATATAAGTTGAAAATTATCTTCTTTCAACTATTATATAAATATTCCAAGAATGAATAAAATCGTTTCTTTGATTCTCCTTAATACTATCTTTAGTGATGAGACTGCTTAGGGTAAGGGTTGATATTAAGGATTGTTATGAACTAAATGAATCTCTAAACCATTAAATAGAAACCCTAAGGCTTTTAATCAGGTTACAAAATATCTTTTAATTCAATTATCTTATGAATCCCTGAACATGGTATGTTTTATTGAATTAACATAACATGATTGTGAAAGAGAATGCAATGACCATTAGCATATAATACTTTATTCTATAAAATATACTCTTTTTTATCTATTTTTTTTATCTATTTTCTACTAAGTAATAGTTTCATCATTGATATAAATAGTTGGACTGACTATAATCAACCAGTTCTCTATGAATTACTTTGCAACCTATGCCCTATGACTATCCCATGTTATGTATAAGATTATGATTTTTACCTAAACCTTGAACTTGACCTTGATCCATATCTTCTTTAGGAATTTTATTCTAAACTCAGTTGATTTAATTTAATCCCAAACTCAAATAAACTTGTTTGGAATCATACATAAAGTATTTGAATTCATTGGATCAAGGTCTATTATTTTTTTCCCATGGGTTCGACCCTACACTAATAATATCCTACAACATTATATCAAGTTTAGTTTGGGTTAAATTAAATTCAAATATGATAACTTCCCATTTGAATTAAACGAAATGCATAGGTGTTTCTGGACCTCACAAAATCCATCAGGAATTGGGAATTGACCTCCTTAGTTAGAATATTCTAATTAAACCTTGATAATAAGTTAGTGGAAATAAGGATGAACCTATATTTCTGGGTAGTTACTAGCATGTAGGGAAACATGATATCCATTCCCCACACAACAAACGGAAAATATTTTTCAGTTTAATAGATAATTTATAGTTGTAAATTGATGAAGTTTATATGAAATTTACCTGCACATAAATTTATAATAAATTTTATGTTGTTAAAAAGTATGGTGGGTGGGAAGTATCACAACCTTTAGATCTGATGCAACAGCTTCAATATTAGTGGTGATCCCAATAAGATCTAGTATGGGCCACCTAGAAAAACTAAGAGATCCTATTTCACTGGAAGAAATGTATAAATATTCCATCAAATCTATGTTGGTATATCACATACTCTATGTTGGGTCCATCGTGGAGGATGAAATTGGACATACACCTGTGGATTTTCTCATGCCTGAATCAATCATATTATAGTGTTCCATGAATTAGTAACTTTATCAAAGGATTTAACCAGTTATATAATTAATTTATCATTAGTGTATTAGAGGGTCCCGCATAGGGATAACTACCATCAAGTAAATTAACTTCTTAGTTCTCTTAATTTTGAACAACAGAGAAAATCACCTTATGATGTGCTACATTGATCATGATTTCATTAAAAATTGGATCTATGAGATATGCATCCATGAATACTATGTAATTTTCTAAATCATTATAGTAATATGGATTGTTAGTCACCTTTGGTTTTGAGGGAATATGGTCCATATTCTTGTGGGTGTTCTCAAGTGATGGTAAAATATCATGCTTCTTGAAAGATTATTCATCATTGATTTACATGAAAACTAGATCAAAATATCCCTTTCACATAGAACTATAGAACATTAATATTAATTCCCATAAAAAGGCTATCAATGAGAGATTTGTAATCAATATAGGTTTTGGTGCATCCATATAAGAGTATGAATGATTATATACAAAGGTACATTGAATTAATTATGAAAAATAATCTTGGGATAACCCTGTTGAGATTAGAGTTATTGATTATTAAATTGGTTAAGCTCAAAGAGGAATAAAAAAAGAGAATATTATTGTATGGTGTTTCTTGATTGGAATATAATTTTTAAAAGTATTATAGATCAGATTTCAGGGGTAATACTTTAGAGGTTGGGTATTCAACCAAGAATCATCCAATGTTTACCTGTTGATAGCCTTCTAAGAGATAAATTTGGTACCAAACTACTTAATTATATCTTCCCATCATGTTAATCATATATCAAATATGTGATATTTGAGGATTTATTTTGATGGAAACAATTTTAGATTAGAAGGATCTTATATTTCTATATATAAAAACATAGCTTTTAAACCATGAAGACCACAGTGAGATAGTTATTCCCAACAACAAAATATCTTGTCTCATCGATAACCATCACTGGAATAATATAATATCCATTCTTCTCCATTCATTATTTTTTATCTATTATTGTATCAAGGGACTATTCAATGGTGATCACATAATATAGTAATGGTTTTACAGGCATGTGTTGAATCTGAACCAAAGGAATAAGAAGATTGTGGTTTCTATCACTTAATGCCTCTAGACATCCTCATACAACAAATAGGTGATTAATTGTTTTACATCATGAATAAGGAGTAACATTTTACAATAAAATTTTCATCAAAATGTTTTATATGATATAAAAATCCTATGAGTAAATATAGCTCTAATATATTACATGAAGGTGATATTCTAGTGATGGCTTTCATATTTAGTGTGTTGAAATTTATATAACTATATCTGATAAAAAATATAAGTATATTCTAGATGGTAACCATGAAATCAAATATCAAGGGGTTCATATTAATTTAGTAGGAATGGTGTATGCTAAACATTTTCTCAATATCATTGAGGTGTTCTTGATGATAGAAATATTTGACCACTAAATATTCCATGTTGAACTCTACTAGTGTTCTAATGAGGGTTATAAATATTTGGTTCACGTCCCATAGATATTTTTCTTCTTTAGTTGTCTATAAAAATTGAATCATATGGTAAAAAATGTCTATTTAGGTTCTCTAAAGGAAGTTTCTTCATTATATGTAGGAGAAACATGGATTTGGATATATCTAGAATATCCATCCTTGAAGGAGAGAGAACAAAATCTAGTTGTTTCATCTATTAGAAGATCAGTTTTTGAGATAGGTAAATTATATTTTAGAAAATAGAAAATGAGATTATAGAAGCTGGTGAAAACATTTATTTTTTTATTACTAACATGGATGATATTTTCTAGAAGTATGGGATACTAAACCACCATAAATATTAGTCTTTGATCAACTTGTCAACATAAAACTTATTCATGGAGTAATAAGAGGGATTCATATTCCCATGTGTCTTTATAAATCCATGATAGATGTCATAAATTTTAAGGTAGTGGACATTAACCTGAGGTTTATGCACTAGAGTCTCTATGAATTTCTTCAAAATTCATCAGGGTGTTATTTCATGATGCAATATAATAATGTTTCTCATCAGGAGACATGGAATCCTAGATTAGATCCAGCCTATTATGTTATAGAGTTTGAAGGTTCACCTATACTAGATCATAAATAGAAGAATGAACTCACAATTTAATGCCTTCAAGAGCCTCATCTAAATCCTATTCTAAAACTTAAGTCTGAGGACTTAAATGAGGAATTGACTCTTAAGGCGCATGATTTGGGATATGACATAATCTTCCAATACATGAACTAAATCCTTAAATATGGTTTCATATCCATCCTAAACTATAGATACCATAATTATATAGGTTTTATCCCCTATTCCATGTTGAAAATTTCAGCATGGTCCTCCCATTATATCAAAGTAATGTTTCTTAGTTGACCTTTAATATGTCAATCCTACTCTGAGATTTGTTCAGTGTAGATATCAATTTGTGAATAGGGACGACACATTTTTTATATAATAAGACTAATATTTTCAGGATTTATAGGAACATATCCATTATAGAAGTATGATTTGATCTTATAAACCTCATTTTTCTTCAACATGTTGAAATGGATCCCAATATATGGGTTCATCAATTCTAAGGGGTTGATTGGTTGGATAAAATTATTCATGAAATCCTTATAATAATTATAAGGACCAAAACTTTTCATAAATTAATATTACTTAAAAATTAAGGAATATTCATTAATAATTATAATAGATACATGACATGACCTTATAGGTATAATTTCTTTAAAAACTAGGAAACATAAATAAATGGTTCAAAAAAATCTACTTTGTCTCCCTCTTATTTCTTCATAATTACACTCCTTTTATATATATATTACTTAATACCCATATTCATAGCTTGGGGAAAAGACGCATATAAAATGGTGAGATCAAATGTTCTGTAAGGGTAAACATGGTAGATATAAATCATATCATAATCATAGGACATAAAAACAAAAAAATTCGAAATGTTATCCTTCATATAATAGATCATGATATCATGGAATGGGATAAATAATAAAAGTTAAACGTAATCCCAAATTTCATGACAAAATACATGAAATGTTTTGGCATATACAAAAGAATATAAATCATTTCATATTAGTCAAATATAATTTCTAAGACAGTCATTACTAACAAAGTCCATTACTGAACTGACTTCACTCCTCGTTCGAGCCATGTATTACTGAAACAGATTTAATTTACATTACAATCATGTCTATATCATGAGATATAATTATTTACCCAATGAATTAGAGGGATATATAGGTCACACTAGTCTCATAATGGAATGATTCTTATGTATTCCTTAAAAACCTAAATCACTCATCATTTCATAACCCAATGAACAAAAATGGGTTTCTTAAACATAATTCCATCATAATCCATAATAAATAAATGGATTTAATAAAAATCATTCCATCATAAACATAGACAAATCATATTAATAATATAGATATAAACATAACCCTATTAAAATAATTTCATCCTAGATAGAAAATAATTTTGATAAAACAATTGAAATTAATTCTTGAGGAAAGTATCCTTTTTTTTCTTCAAAAAATATTTATTTTCTAAAAATGCCATAAAATTTTAAAATAATTTAATTTAATTTAAAATTAACATGAAATTTTTAAACTTAAGATTCATGGAAATAAGGTGTTCTTAAAGCATACGATTTGTTTTATGTCGTATTGGTTAAAAACTTTCTTCCTTTACTTTGGCTGGAAAAGTCAAAAAGTACATGGTAATGAAATGATAAATGATTATTTTCATATCATTATTAAAAATTCAAAAATGGTTAAAATAGACTATAAAAAATTGTATAAGAATAGAAATAATATCACATATTTAGTAAATAAGTATGATGATGATAAAGATACCCCAGTAAATACTTACATATAAACTATATCGAAAAATAATGAGATTAAAAAATTATCCATTACCTTAGGTATTATTTCCTTTGTACATGTTTGAACCTATTATATAATAATTTAAATAATTTCATTGACTTATTCCAGAATCATATTCATTTTTATGTTATCATATATGATCATATTATCATCCATTTTTTAGTAACATCTATACTCATCTATCGGGTATTAACTTCTTTATTTTCTTATGCATATTGTGTAAAATAAGTTATTATTTCTATTAATATGTTATATTTATATAATTTAAAGAATTATACTATTATAATATATAACATTTTTGTTATTTCAATTAATTTAAATAATTTTTCATTATTTAATATCATGTAGAATGAATTGCATCTCATCGTGGAGACGGTAATTCGTATGTACGAATGAGCAACGATATTATTCCCATAATTGTTGAATAGTACTAGAGTGAATGGTGTATTATATTTAATAATAAATATAATTCTATAATAATCATATATAGTTATTACATTCATCATTATTCCCAACCATGTAGGGTGTTGATAAAAAAACATATTACACCACTTCATGGAGACAGTAAGTTATACGTACGCACTTGTTGTGATTTCATATTTTATAGGATGCATAGAAGATGGAATATGGTTGTTTCATAATAATAATAACATATAAATATATATGTTATATTGGATTTATAAATTTATATTTAAAAAACACATGAAGAGGAAGTATAATAAGAAAAACTTTTGAAAGAATCGGTAAAGGAGATTACCTCTTCTTCAACGTGCTTTCTATAATTCCGCTCATATAGAATCGAACATGGTATTTAAAAAAGTCAAAAACCTAAATAATATTACTATAGAATTTTATAAGGAATAAAGGTAGGTGATGGATGAGATTGAGGTTTCAAAGTGAAGTGAATAGGTGGGGGTGGAGGTTCCCTTTTATAATTGAGGTTAGGGGTACTCTTGGAAACCTCAAAAATATTAATTTATAATAAAATAAGACACCATCTAAAAAACCAAAAAATAACCAAATTTAAAATATGAGATGAGTTAGGGTTATTATTTCTTTAAAAAATAACGTTTTGACAAGTTTTCTATCAATTGAATCCTTTTCTTTTTAATTAAAACATTATTGTTCGATTTAATTTTTAACTAGGATAATAAATGGTTCGATATTAAAGGGGTGAAATATTTACATATTTTATGTAAAATAGACCATAAATAAATATATTAGAACAATTAATACCATATCCTAACTATTATACTTTTTTAAACATGTTTTATGATTTTTAAATAATTTAATAAAACATTATTTTGATAAATAATCAATAGTTTCAATTTTGACACTATTCAATTCATTGATTTTTAAAAATATTAAGGTAACAAGTAAACTTCTGACCAATAATTTATTATATTCTTAATAGGTAAAGGTAGTCTAGAAAATTCATTTTACATTCTAATCAGCCTAAATTATATTTACTTCAATATTTTTAATAACATTTATTTGTTATCTCTATTAATAAAATAATCACTACATCAAATTGTGTAATTAATTAATATAATTATTTATTGAATAAAAATTAAAAATAAAATTATATGATGATTGTAAATATTTTATATTTTAGAATAATATTTTTTGGACTAATTTATCTTCTGGAAAATCTAATATATTTTTTTCATAATTATTAAATTATGAATGTGACAACTTTAACATCACGTAAAATAATATAACATAAGTGTCATAATCAAATCTATAAGCCTACAAATGGTCCCTAACTCGAACCTTGGATGATTATGGTCGAGATATACTTGAATAATAATATTTTGCGAAGTGTTTGGGTATTTTAATGGGTATTCGTTTTTTAATAAAAACTATATTATTGATTTTTCCTCAATTAAGTAATTTGTGCATGATTAATGTGTAACCTACAAAGGTAATTATTTATTTATTAAAATTTAAAAAATAAATTTCCATGGTAAATAAAAATATCTCAACTTTCATATGATTATTTATAGTGGAATTTATAACGTCATATTTAAAATGATTTAGTTATTGAAATTTGAGTGAGATATATTTAACTTTTCTTTCAATAAAATGAATTAAATATCCTAATCTCATACAAGTGGATTCCCAAGGACCCAATTTCAACACAAATATGATTTAGTTTGAAAAATAATTATCCAACGATATTATTATAACTGTTAGGATAGTTTTATAATAGTATTTTTACCCTTAATTACATGATTCACCATTTTACCATATTAATACAAATTACAAATTTTACTATTCATAATGCCCAAAAATAAAATAAATCTATTTACATAATTTGGTCCTATTTATTCCAAATATTTAATATATTTTTTAAAATTTAAAACATAGATGATTCAATAATTAATTTAAAATTATTCTCATTATCAGAAAGTGAGAACAAGTTTTAATAGTTAAAACATTGCAAATGATTTAAATGTTTTACATATAAATTCAATGTAAAATAAATTCTAATGACATAAATTATAATAAATTTTATAAATATATTCTATACTTTTTTAAAATCATTCAATATTATAATTGAACCATATAAATTATTTCAATGAAAAAAAATTCAATTAAAATTTAGTGTATTTTAAACTATTCATCAAAATTAAAACTTTTAATCCAAAGTAAATTTTTATATTCCACTTACAAAAAACATGTTTACGTTGTCATAAAAATTTATTAATGTGTAAAAATATTAATTTAAAAGGGGTTCACCATTAAAAGGTGTAAAATTACCCTTTTCACAAATATCAGTTTTTATACATCAAATAGAATTTATTCATACCCTATGAAAAAAGTATCTATTGGATGAATACAAAAAATATTCTATTAATTATATAGAATATAAATTTCATTAATTTAATTTACTAGTAGTAATTAAATCAATTTATTAAAAAATATATATTTAATATATATTTTTCCTAAATAATTTGTAGTGAAAGACTTTACCATAAATTTTCATACATTAGTTATATTTATTCCCACTAACCTAACTGTTATGTTAAAATGGTGATTTTATATTAAGGGAATATTGTTGTTCGTTTAAAATCATGATGGTTTTCAATGAAAGATAATGAAGAAATAAAATTATTTAAAGAAAATATTTCATAAAAACATTATGGTGTTACAGGATTCCACTATAGTGGTAATACATTTTTTTAGAGCAATGACATCCTCAAGTTCATCAACCTGGGGTGGATTCCCCCCAAAATATTAACACCTAGTATCAAAGAATTGAACCTCATAAGAGTCAAATGAAATTATAGGAAATATATTGTGAGAAAACCATGAATTTTTTATTTTAATCCAAATGAAAAAACATAGTCCTTAGTTGAATCCTTCTATATTTATTTTTTCTTTCTTATCAAATCCTTGAATTATCAAGTTAGAAAATGTCAAATCATCATCAGTAAGACCCATCACGTGGAGTCACTAAGTCTACATGAGGTTGAACCTTGAGTTATTTTCCATTAGGGACAGACATATCACTACAACATTAAACTAACCCTATATATAGATCATTCATAAATACCACTCAATTAAAACACCTTTATCCTCCCCAGATATAAAAATTATGTCTTCAGAAAAGTTTTTCTCAGTAACCTCTGATTAGTAGGATTAAAAAGTTTCTATATCAGTTTAAAAAATATATAGGGTTACTTAGGACCTCTATGATAACCTCATGTGACTCTTTTCACTAGAGGAGTGTGTTAGGGATTCAGAGCTATCATGGAATACCAGTGTGGTTATTGAGAACATTTTACATTCAATATAACGAAATTTTATTACTCCCAAACAGAATTTACCTAACCAAATTCTAGGAGGGTCTAGCTTAAAATGGTGAAGGTACCTAACTGGTACCATCCATCTCTTGTTCTCCAGTGGATTCATGTGGCTGAGGCTTTTTTTTATGTGGAGGGTCAAGCTTACAATGGTGAAGGTACCTAACTGGTACCATCCATGTCTTGTTCTATTACTTGGAAGGATATGTTTAAGTCTAATTATCAATATACCAATTGGGATATGGTTTCATTATCGTGGATTATGTTTTTAGATATATTACCAATTAATCCTTGATTATTTATTTTCTTCATGTCTCAATAGAGTATAAAATATCTTCAAGTATTTCTCCCCAGTCATTATTCTTGCAAGAGGGATGTATTCCCTATCTTAAAAAATAATAATAAGTGGTTGAGGGTATAATATGACATGCTTCATCATCATGATATGTAAAAAATTATAATAACGTAATAGTGTTGAGTATGGAAATATTCTCCTCTTCATTAAAGGAATTCTTCAAGATCACATGATACCTGTAACTCCCTCCCAAAAAAGATGTCATATTGTCCTTGAAGGTGGAGACAGACATCAACAGTAGCAGAGGCTCTTGATTTTCCTTGTGTGTTTTGGAATTTTATATTTTGAGATTTATAGATATATGGAGAATATATTTCAATATAATTAGATGGAATGACCACTGGGATATCATGTTAATACATTTAGGAAAATATAATTCACTCGGCCAAAGTGATTCACTTATGGGATAGTCAACCAACTAAATTCAATAATCATTTTTTTAAACATGATACCATTCCCTAGAATCATATTCATCATATTGGTTTGGATATATGCACAAAAAATATATTAAAGGGTCTCTTAGTTCTACTATGACATGGTCTATCATACCCCAGATCTTGTCATGATAAGAAAATCATTTTTTATGGTATGTTTGACGAACCTACAAAAAGCGAAATAGTTGGGATGGTCCTTCAACTCAGCTTCTGGTAGCTTCTTGTTCTATGAAATAGTGAGTAGGTTCTTCACCAAGGAACAAGGGAAAAAATGTAGTACTTTTTAATCCTTGATGGAATATAACATATTCTATCACTTTATATGGGGTAATCTTCAAACTTGATGTTGATGACAACATTAGGTAATACATTCACTTTTGAGGTTTTTCATGATTAGACCTATCTTGAGGGATTTTCCATAACTATGTTTTTAATAGGTAATATTCTATATTAATATAAATTTTTCTACTTTGGAAGGATTTGGAATTGGGTTAAGATGAATTAATTGGTTAAACCACTCATTGTTCACCTATATGAATTCCTCTTGATATTAATATCTCTTAATGATTTACTGAATTGAGCATAGATACTTCAGGGATATCAGGTTTAGGACCACAATATCACAAATTTTCTTTATATAAAACTTCCACGTCTATTATCAATCAAACTTATCATTGAAAATGTATGTATGTCCCTTCAACTGATGAATGAATTCAACAACACATTTACAGTCATAAAATTTTCACATAGATAATTTGGTTACACTAATGTTGTATAATTTGTAAATATACAGATTGAGGAACTAATGATGTAGACCCAAAAAATTAGTGACGTATTATTGTACTAGATAATTGAATCTTATGATATAAATACCATTGAATGTTTGGAAAAAGAAAACTTTATGTCCACTTATTTCTGTTATGAAGTTACTAGTATTGAGACAAACTGAGAGTTAAGGTGGGATTGGTGAAACATAGAGCAATATGTTGTATTAATGTAATAGAATCTAAGGTTACTAAAATATATTGGTAGAGGGTTACATCCCACCCATGCTAGGTATGTCTTCCATTCTATCAAAACCATGGCCTGTTGTGTCTCCTCAACTTTAATGTGAGAATTGAGAGCACTGATCATGTAATTGAGGTGGATTCACCATGTGTTTAAACCTATACAGTCAAATATCCCATGAAATATAATGGAAACATTCCAATGGTGTGAAATTATATTTATCCACTGGAGAAGGAATCATCAGGAATAATAGGCTATGTCTTATATGACAAGAGCTGCCACCTTTTTCCCTGAACATGGGGAAAATACAGTCTTCTATTTTTGGAAGATCGACAGAGCACAATCAGTTTTCAGGGCACTTGAGATATTTTGATTGGATCATCTTGATCATTTCCTTGACTATGTAGGTACCAACAGAGTATTTTTGTAAGATCTTCTTGTAGACATAAATGTATTGAAAAAATAGTAACAAATTCTGTAATGCAATTTGGTTCTTTATTCGATCTTACAGGAACCTATGGATACAAAATCCATTTAACATTATTAAGGGTTTTATGGTTATATTTAATTTCCATATTAGGCCTCCTGAGGCCCATATTCTATCTCTACTGATAAGTATGAACACATTTCTAGAGGTTCACTAGACATTATCAATTTTATCTTGATGGTTTATCCTCCACGTATACCTCATCATCAGTTCCATATTCTAATTCGGTGTAATTATTGATGGTGATGAGGTTTATGACTGTACGGGTTAATTATGGAGATTTTTTGGTATCATCAAGTAGTCCAACTAATCAGACATGCTTCCATCGTAGGATCAAATTAAATTATAATATTGTATACTACCCTCATCCCCTGATTTTCATAAGGATAGATATTTCTTATATGATTCATCATATCATTGTGGTATATTGAATGTAGGAATATTGGAATAATTTATGATACTCATGTAATTTAATGTGTTGGGATGTCGAATAAACTGTGATATTAACAATTCAATTCTATTTTTCATGGGCTAAATTGTGAATATAGTTTTTTAGGTAGGTTAGCTGATGAACCTGAATATTGTGGAATGTGTCCAAAAAACTCCATTAGAGGAATACCACATGATTTTATTTTAGAATATCAAGGGTAGATAAATTAAAAGGTGTAAGTGGATAGACCACAACCCCTGATTAGATTGTGGCCAGGATTTCTCAATATCTCAAAATTACTCTCTTTATTCTCACGATAATATCACTCTTTATCACCCAAATAATTAATAATAAATTAAATTAGAGTATAGAGGAGGAATAAATGTAAATTTACTCTTCCATTTATCTTTAGACATAAAAATAATTTCATAAGAAATTATTCCTTGGGGGAGGATTCTTCTCTTGAGGTGATGGAAGTCTAATTTACATATCAACATATGATGAAGGTTTTGTGAACTCTTGTTGGTGATGTATTTTATCAAGGACCCTAAGATCAATAAAATGGTCATCCTCATCAGAGGTTGGGAACATATTTCTAGAAATATTGACTACTTCCATAAATAATTTTTAGAGAAGGGAGATGATGGATGAAGGGTGGGATAAATAGTATCTCCCTAAAAGGAATACATATCATCATTCACATGTTGGTATTTGAGGATGGATTCTGGGATTTATGGACCATAACAACATGAAAGGTCATTCTAAACTAATTTTTACCTTCCACCATATATAGTGGTGGTGGAAAAAGAATTTACCCTAATCCATTGGTCATCCATGATTATAAAGGATCAATTATAACATTTCATTGGTACCCCATGTCCTACCTTTGATATTGATATAGAGGATCTAATAGAAGAAGATTATGATAATTATAGATATCCCATCCATATGCGCTATGAAGGGTTACATTGGAAATTCCTCCATATAAATTTCAATCACCTCTTCCATCATCAAGGTCTTCAAGGTAATGAAATTATTTCGAATTAGGACCACCTTAATATTTTTAGATGGAGATACAAGAGTCGGTCCATCATGACCATTACGTATTTAGGATCCCAATCCAAATCCGATGAAAATTTCTCTATGAATAGTGGTGAGAATGATAGAGGGTCTATCAATGGAAGTAGGTACAATGTGGGTTGTCTATGTGGCATTCCACTAGGCAGGGTAGGTGCCATCCCTTAGTGGAGGCATTGTACTTCCAAGTACATGGTTAGTTTAGTAGTGATATGATCATCCTAGTCATCTTTGAGTGGGGTTTCCCTATATTTTCAATGATATCTAGTGATAGGGCCTACCTTGATGACTTCCAAGTGGTAGTGGTAGATTTCATGGATTGAATGTCCCCAAGAACATTAGTGTTAGGTAGAGTGATGTAAGTGTATTTTAGAGAAAGTAACCCATACCTATTGGCACAAGTGAAAGAGAATCTCCCTCTATGTTCTCTTTGTTGATGATAGTGTTCAGGTGGTTCTATAACTTGAATGTCATTGAAATCCATCTCTCAGGTAAATATTACTCCCTCCAACTCATTCCAATACAAAAGGTTATTTATAACTCTTGGTTAAAATATTTTTTATGGGGTGATGGGGTATGGCTAACCAAGATCTATGGAAGACATAGATTTCATAGCTTGTGTATGGGTATATATTATTGACACATGATTGGATATGTAGCCATCATTACTATTATTAGAGTCTAGGGTGTCTTGTTGAGAATGATCGGTGGCTGGTATTCTATATAAAACATTAAAATATACTGATGGTTATATGTATGATGATAGTGATTCCTACCATTAATGTTGTTAGAGATATCACAAGATTGTAAATCCTAAATGATACTCATCCTCTCACTCTAAAAGGAGAATAATTCATTTCATGTTCACCATTATGATTTTTATGCTTCTTTCTAGACCCAACATTCCCATCAAATCTACATCCTCATAAAATTCATGATCCTCATTGGAATTCCCTCTTAATAATGGTTGGTGGAATTATACCATTGGGATTTATGTTGTCATATCCTTCATCATAATTGGAGGATGGTATGTTGATCCTTCCTCTCATTGGTTTTTCTGTGGAGTTCATTTCCTTTCAAGGACTCCCATATATATTTAATACATATACATGAATATGATCCCCATTACCATATTCTAGGTGAAGAAAATTAATTATATCAATGGATTCCCTATTCAAGTTAACTTTTTATATTAGATAAGATGTATTTTCTTCATGTATGATCAAACATCTTCGGGTATACCGGAAACCTGTAAATATATTTTTTAGGATGGTCCATGAACGAATCCAATGATAATAATGTATCTCATGATTTGGACACAATAAATTCTATTTTTATCCCAGACAACAAGCTATTATAATCATATATGGAATACTATTATTATTTCAAAGGAAAAAACCAAACTCATCACCAAAGGTTACTCATTCTCATCACCTGAAACATCCTATATTCATAACAAAATGAAACTGTATTTCATCGACCAAGGATACCTAGCCTCGTCACTTGAGGCATCTACTGCTCATCACATTAGGTATGATTCTTAGGCTCACAAAAAAAATGTGAGAATGAATATATCATATTCCATTCACATAGTTTTTTTTATAAAATTTATATCTGGGAATAACATAGTCTCATTTCCAAATGAAAGGGTGTAGATTTCCCATGCTCATCACACATGATTCTGATGCTTGAAACATAATGAATATCATTCTCATCATAGGAGGATGAATCCTTGAACCGTACCCTAGGTAGAGGGAGAATAGATCCCATTCCCATCATATAGTCTTCATAGGATTATTACCTAAGGAATCCATTTATCAACACCTAAGTATGGATTTATAATTCATTAGGGGTCCCAAATACACTCACCATGTTATGGAGAATCACAATTTTACAGTCTACTAGTTATGGACCTATATAATCTCATCCTGTATGGGTTGGTTTTATATTCAAAGTCAAATGAGGATGGTCCCATATACACACATGATGTGTAGTTCAGTCATATATTTAGATTTCAGAGTGGAAGGTCCCATATATTCTCATCATGAATGGGTTGGTCACATATTTTGAGTCCAATGTGGATTATCCCACATTCCCTCATTATGTATGCCTCAGTAATAGTTTCATATATTGTGGTGTCACTAAATTCAAGTGGGTAATTTATAATTGTACGGTTATAGGTTTTGTATACTATAATAAGATGATTAGGTATCATAATTTGTTTCAATCTTGGGTAGCTGAAATGGTGATTTGTGACATTGTTTTGGAGTTGTTGGGGTCATCTAAGGCACATCCTGTAAGTAGTCCATTCATGTAGGGGAAAATTTATATTTATTTGTACTGGTCATCATATATGAATCCAATATATATTTTTTTGGATAGGAATCAAAACCCAAATAGTATGATTATACAATTTAAGGTCATTTAATTTTACCATGCTATGAAATTTAAGGGTTGGTGGTAAGGACATTTACATCATGAAGGATACAACATCAAGGGATGATGTGGATATTATGTTTTTTGATACAATGATAATGGGGTTTAATCTCATTATTATAACATGAATAATCTCATTCTAATTACACAAGGAAATATAGGGACATCACACATGGAATGTCATGTTTTTCACATAGGATTGGGTTTAGTTTAACATATTGTGATGAAGATATTTATAGTAGTTTAATAACATTCACTAAAGATATTTTTTATTATTAAGGGAGAGAAAACATAGGGTTATTTAGGGATTACATTTTAAGCTACTAGATCCTAGTTAGGGTGAGATGATAGAATTATACATATATCCTAAACATGATCACATAGGAAGATGTTTAGTGTTCACCGTTAGTAATTCCATGATTGGGGCCTAAATTTCCAATGGGTAATTACTATTTAAAGGAAAATGGAATTGATTTTAACCATTTTAAGTAGTATATATGAATCCTGGTGTAAAAATATCTATACATAGAAGTAGAATCCAAGAAGGATTTTTATGCCATATTTAGTGCATATTTATTGGGCATAAGTTTTCATGATATAAGTTGTGCATGTGTATTTTATATAATTAGTCACATATTGAGTGGGTATGGGCCCAATGACCATTCAACTTGTATTCCATTATGTTTGGAAAAAGGCAGCATTAACTTGGGATACCTATAGTTCTACCCATTTAGCTTTGGAGTCGTATAAATGCATACAGTTGGGCGAGGCATGCGATCTATCACACTGGTGTTACATGGATAAAAAGTAGTGTTTCATGCAAGTTTGGGGGTTCCATGAAACTTGGATTTTCAATATGATCAAAGTTATTACATGAATTTTATCTGTCATTGATGAATTTTTATTGAGAGAATATCAAACAAAATACAATGAAATTATGGTCTTATGGTAGACATTTCATGTATATTTCTCACCTGATGAAATCCATAGTTATCTCTAGTCACAATAATTCAAGTAATAAATATTTTCACATGCTTAGATAATGATCCTTCATCTTATAATGTTCTATCCCTAAACAAATAGTTGATTTCAATTTATATAATTTTTTCCTCATGTAATGTATTGGATCATAAAAATCAAATTTGATTGTGCAAATTTAGAGATTTAATAGTGATTTGGTTTTTCATCTTATAACATTGAATTTCATGTACCCTTGGAATTTTCCTTTATAAGGATTTTATTTGGTGTTTGAGGAACACTGACTTGAATGGAAGTTGTTCTGATGGACTCACACAACTATAGTTACCTAAAATAAATAAATTTAAAGAATTATGTGGAACCCTTTTCTATAAATTTTTTTTGACAGATATTGTATTCCCTTTTAATTCTTTGGAACATGTTGAAAATACAAAAAAATCATGTTTTTATTGTTAATTTTTACCTTATTTGTATCAGTCATTTTTATAGGTAAAAATATATTTGGTCTTTAATTTATTTATTAAAATAAATAATGATTTTTTAGAGATATACACATCAATCTGTCGTGAATATTTTTATTTAATAGATGTAATAATGATTCAAAACTAAATCATTAGAATCATAAAAACATATAATTGGAATGCATTATATAATATTATGAGATACTAAAAAAACCATAAAAAAACAAAGTGTAAGATTCCTTCCAAATATATCAAATGTCAATGCCTTAATTATTAAACTGAATACGTCTTCCAAAGTAGTATTTCCATTGAAAACATGGTAGAAATAGATAAACCTAAGTGTCATAAAACCAAATTCAACTATCTGTATTGTGTCATAACTAGCTGGAAAACATGAAAATTTTAGATACCAATGTAATATATTTTACTTTAATTATATGATGGATGGGTTTAGGAGGTTTCCATTTAACTATCCAAGTCTTATATATGATATTATTGGAATGATTTCCTACCCAAATATTCCAGTGTAAGAGTATTGTGAATTAAAACTCATTAGTTAGTGAAATATATATCATGGTCCACTAATATAAATGATTCAATTAAAAGGGGTCATCATTTTATTGGGATATAATTAAAAAATTCTTATTAAATTATTGTGATACATCATAAGTATCTAATAAAAGAATTTATTTTAGATAAAATGGAATCATCATCATCAAAAATTATTCCAATAAAAAATTTATAGTGGGTAAAGATAAGTTGAAGAAACATTTTTTACCGGTGTTGAAGGATAAGAATCATTTTTATATTAGAATAAATATTCTATGTGCTAGAGAAATTCCATCATGAGATATTGACAAGTAAATATATTAAATAAATGGATATAAATGATTATAATAAGTTTTTAAAGGGTTTTATTAATTTCACTACTCTCATGATTTTATACATAGAGTGTATGTTGCAAAAACAACATGAAACCATGGATATATTATAGATTATTGATTACATAAAAAGTGTTTATTTGAAAAAATCATCGAATAAAAGATATGATGTTTCAAAAAATATTGTTTTCATGCATGATTTATGAAGAAAATTTTATCTCCACTCATCTACTAAATATTATTGGTTATATCAATGACATGGGGAGACTAGGATTCTCCTTAAGGAATGAGAAGAATAATTACTTTATTATATAATCATTAAAAGGTTTCAATAATTTATTATAAATTTGAATATTAATGACCTACAAAATAACATCACCATATCGTTTGGTTAAGGAAAACTTATCCAGATATAGGAGGTCTATGATCATGTTCTCTGTTGATAGTGAAATAGAGTTAAAGTTAAATCCTAAATAAGAAAAGGTGTGTGGATATGTCTAACAATTAGTATTAAAATAACAATTCAAAACCATTGAAATCAAAGGTAGGAGTCCAGAAGGTGAGATACAGAATTCATTTTGGAAAATTTGGTTACTAGATGACGAACTACACAAAATACCTAATGGTGTTAAAGAAAATTCATATAGATTCAACATAATATTTTATTATTTACAAATTAAATAATAGATTTTTAAGGTTATGTGACACCAAAAATTAATTAAATATTTTTTTTGAATATATATAGGAGTTCAATATTGAAGAATATATGATGTTTATTAATTAAAATATACATTATAGTTTTGAAGAAAATTTTTGTTACATCATGTAATCGGGTGTAGCGGATTACATAAAAACTCTATTAGATTGTAAAAAATATTCACTATTTTCATCTTGTTTTCCCTATATGTGATAAGATGTGTTTTTAAAATAATGTTTTTTAAAAATTAATTCGATAATGGTGTTCATAATCATGTTTGTTATTATCCAAATTATAGAACAAGTCTGAAGATAACTATAATAATTTTTCTTCTATGAAGAAAGTGTTTTATTGAATATATTAATCATAATATGACATAAATGTTTTTGGCCACCTTTTAATGAAAAATATTGATGAATAAAATTGTATTTTAAATGTATTTTTTAAAAATCATAGAATGCAATATAATATATGGTTGTTAATAGATTATTTATTCAATATTGTCACTTGAGGGAAAAATTATAATTTAGAGAACATAATGGATTGTGTGTATCCTATCACGATATTTTAGATAAAATGTAAATTTTAAGAGTCTATTGGGAGTATTATTGAACTTAGAGAAGTTAAGAATAAAATATTAAATGCTTCATATTCAATTTCAATGTAACATTGTATATTGTGTAGTAATGATGTTTGAATACTCATTAAAATAGTTGAACAGTGGAAATATGATTCCTACTCAAACCATTAAGTAAAAAAATTCTTTATAAATTTTAATCAATGAATTATTTTAGTGGGAGTTTTTATAAAATGGTCACATTTAGATTGGTTAGAAATTTCATATAGATTTAATGTGTTTAGAAAAAACCTGAAATTAAAACAAACATAAGGATTATCTACTTCTATATCATGTTAGATATGATTTGGAAGAAACATATATATGGTTTATTAATAATCATAATGTTGATTAGGAATATATAATGTATCATGTTATATAAAATGTGGTCGTTAATTTAGTATTAATTCATGTCATATTCATATAGTCATTAACTGAAATTATAATTTAATTATATATTTATAGATCTAATAATCCTTAAAAAAATACATCATTGTGTATTATAGGTTGTGATGAAATGATAAAGTTAGAGTCAGTAGGTAATTATTTATGGTTTTTGACATAGAGAAAGTGCCAAATGGGACATTCCCAACATAGATTTTAATTGTAATCCATGATTAATCTAATATTTCCAAGATGATAAATTTTGAGATCAATGTAAATAAATCAAATAATAACTGATCATTGAACACTGGAACCAAGATTAGAGATCATCACATATTATTTATAATTAATTTAAATAATTATATAATTACCTTTTCATTAATTTTTCATCATTTATGGATCTAAAAACATCTCTACATCATACCATCATTTCATTGTAACAATCAAGAGTATATTCCCTCCAGTGGTGATCTACATTTATTCAATAAACCTCTGAACATTATTGTAGGAATATCCTAGTGCAAGAATGGATGATCCAAACACTATCATTTTTCTCCTTTGATCACCCCAGTAATCTCTTCAAGAGAGGGTTCTATTTTATCTCTCAAGACATAAGAGTGGTGGAGGAGGGGATCTCCCTCTGTTCTTGAGATAATTCATGGAGAGGGATATATATACGGATTTAAGATAATTCTATCTGAATGTTATTGTGCCCAACCAAATGAAATTAGAAAAATAGAGGAAATAATAAATTTGTTTTATATACCACAAGAGATAGAAAATAATAATTTCACAAGAATTATTATTAATTCTCTTAATTTCAAAAGAACCCCATGTCTGTAATAAAAATATTATTATTATTATTTTCATGAACGTAAAATGCAAGTGAATTAAATTTTAAATTATTAATTAAAATAATATTCAATATATATTATTTCTCAGTAGATCACTAAACTCAATCATTCATTCCACCACAATAACTATAAAAACATAAATAACAATAATTTATTTGTTAAATTAATTTCATTTAATTGTTAACCAATACATAAATATTAAATTCTATAAATTTAAAATTTTTATTTATTAAATACTCCTCTCATAAAATATTCTCTTGAATAAATGGTGATGCGCTATATGTGATCAAGAAAACCTAACTAATTATTAAACCTTGTGTTGGAATCATATTTACTCATATTTTAAAAAAATAAATATTATTATTATTTAACTATGGTTCTGAAAAATATTAGTGTGACACCCACTAGACCACATTCTCAGTTGCAATAGTTTAAGCATCCAAAAGTATAGGGTCAGCATATAAGGACACACCAAGTAACACAAAGAAAAAGAAGTTAATTTCACAGTGGAATAAAACCAAATTCAGATTCTTATTGTGTATCACTTTATATTAGTATCTCTAGTAAAGAAGGTTGCAGGTTGGTTCTATAAACATATGTGTTCAATATCACTTTTTTTTTGACATTTTTGGAAATTGAACTTTCTTACAGAACACCATGGCCATAGATTTATTTTTGCTATATAGTTCCCATAAAAGGGCATAAAATACCAACTTCCATTAAAGAATATAAATGTAAAATTCATTCTCAAATTCTTTATTAATGAAATATTACTCTTGATGCTCCCAGTTTATCTGACATCACCTCGAATAGTTGCCTTCATGGTTTTCATGTGTATATAAAATTATGTCACTCATAACATATATTAATAATAATATTGAAGTCTATGCATGAATAAACTCATATGTAGATAGTTATATCTAATGATATATATAAATATGGATTTCATACTAGCAGTTCACATTCTTATAATTGACCCCACAAGAAATTACCAAGTAAGTACCACATGATCAGGTTTCTAAAAGTCTTGGGAGTATCCACACATGATAAAATATAACCTTTATGTCCCTAAAATGATTTTATCTACCTATATAACATATATTTATGAATACTATCATCAAACTTATGGGTTCTAATAATATTGGGGAACTTTCATCACATTCCAATGTGCCAACTACACTTAGGAAATTATCAAATATTATGTCACATAGAATAATAGCCATGATGTGATAACGATTCTGTAAATATTCAAAACAATGAATAAAAATTATCATAAATTACACAGAAAAGTTTATAGGGCAGTAACTCCAACAATATCCCACTTGCACTAAATAGAACTACTAATAACCTTCAATCTGAAAACGGGAAAATGGCACTCATGATCCTACTAATATAGGCCTTTAATCACGGTTTACACCATTGTTTCTTCCATGGAAACTTATATTTATATAATTTCACCCTTCTAATAAAAATTCCTTATTATGTGAAAATTTCATAGTATATTATTTCCCTTTTAGTGTTATTATTTCTCTTTTTCAAGAGCCACCACTTCAATATTGTGATAGCATAATGGGATTGGGTATTTACTTATATGTTCCAAATAAATATCTTGTACAAAGTTTCATATCCAAATAGATTCTTTAGAATTAACAGAATACACTATTTCATTGAAAGAAACTGTCGAAACGGCGAAAACTATCTTCTTTGAACTCTTCCAAGTCACAAATCCTCCTTTGGGAAAGAAAGAATATCCTAATTGTGATTTGATATATTTCTAATTAGATTGGCAACTAGCTTAATTAAAACCCCTAATGACAGTATCCTTATATCCTTCATACACCAAGATCATATACATAGTTCATCTTATATACATATCCTTAATATAATACCAACGATTTTCTCTAGGATGAGCATGGTATCTACCGACCATGATCAATGTATAGGCAACATATAATCTAGTACATAACATGGAATACATGGTTGATCATGTCACAAAATTATATAATATCTTACTTACTCTCTCTTTCTCTAATTGTAGATGAGGTTACATTTCTTAAAACGATGTATTATATGTGACACTGGAACTAATCCCCTCAAATATTATTCTATACAAGATATATTGAGTATCTAGTCAATGTATGTACCTTGACAGAGCCCAACCAACCTCATGGATCTATCACTAATAATCATAATCCCTGGAAATCAGGCCACTTCACCTAGGATATTCATGGGGAAACACTTGTTTAATTATTCTTTAATAGACTATAAGGCTTGTATATAATTTCTAATAATATATATTTCATCAACATATAATACTAGGATAATGACTGTATTCCTAATAATATTCATGTAAACATGTGTCTATGATTAATTCTTAAAAAATCCAAAATATTTTATTACATAATTGAATCAAATATTCCTTTTCCTAGATTATAAATTCAATCCATATAAATATCTCTGCTACATGCATGTATTTTTGGAATCAACATCAATAACAAACCCATCTGGTTATGTCTTGTAGGCACCTTTTGAAATTTTCCAATTAAGGATTTTTTTGACATCCATCAACCAAATTTCATAGTCAGGGAAATATACTATAGAAACTATAATTCTATTCAATTTAACCATGGAAACTAGTGAAAAGGTATCTTTATAGTAAAATCATAGATGTTGTTTAAACCATTTATCCACTAGCATTGATTTATAGGTATTACTCTACCTTCCATGACCAATTTTGTCATCAATACCCTTTTTCATCCAATTGTATTTTCATTAAATAGAGGATCTAACAGAACCCAAACTTGGTTCTGATACATGGAATCAATTTCATAATTCATATAATATTTCCATATTAATGTTTCTATGATTGCTACTTCCTCTTTTTATTATATAGGTTCATTACTGTCAAAAAATAATGAGTCATCGTCTTTGGTTACAATAAATCCAAATCTCTCCAGTTATCTTACCTCTCTAATTCATCCACAAAACACTTGTGTGTTAGGAAAAAATCCAACCATGGGGACCAATGAAATATGTTCTTTTACCATCTCTTGTATATCTTTAGCATAAACATCATTGAATTCCTTCTTTCTCCTACTATAATTATTGAGGATGTTCTCCCTCTAAAGGAAGATGACTTGTCTAATGAAAGTCACTTTATTTTCTAATGGTTTGTATAAGTAAGATCCCTTTCCTTAGGATAACCTATAATGATTAATTTTATTCCCTTAGGTTCTAGTTTTTAACATATTAATTACTTAACAAATTTATTGTAAACCCATACACATGCATGTAATATAACGGGTTGTTTTCTCATCCATAACTCGAAGGGAATTTTGTTTGTTACTTTAATTTGTACTCAGTTCAGTTTTTATATCACAATTTCTAATTCCTATCCACAAAATGATAATTAATGATCTTCATGACTCATCATCAACCATACCATATCAAATAAGGTTCAATTCCTCCTTTCACTAACACTATTCTATTTTTTCATGTAAGGTGGAGTGATTTTAGATATAATTCTAAAATTACTGTGAAATTTTATCAACACTTTGTTAATATATTCACCACCTATATATAATAAATGATTCTTCATATTCATTCCAAGATGATTCTCTAATTTATTCTTGAGTTATTGGAGTTTATTATAGGACTATAAGTTATACCTCATCAAGTAGACATTAGAATATCTAATCAAGTCATCCTTAATAGTTATGAAGTAATAATACCCACCTTGATATTCAACTAGAAATAGTCCATGCACATCAATGTGTACCAATCCTAGAATATATATATACCTTTCTTCATATCCACAAAATTTTGGATTTGTTATTTTTTTCTTGTAAACGATAATGAAGTATTTCAATTGGTTTTATCTCAAAAGAGTATAAATAACCTTCTTGACAAAGCATTTTCAAATACTTCTTGTTTACAAGTCCAAACTTATGATTACAAATCTGGGTATTATATAAGTAATGTGAACATGATTCATTATCAATTTCCAATAAATAATTTTCAGAATTTTATTTAAATTTTACATACATAACATATGTTGTCTTTATAAAATAAACAGATGTTATTTCAAAATATAAAAATCAAAATATATGTATCAATTTATGAAACAAAAATTATTTTCTTGGAAAATGTTAGTACCTAATAAATATCTATTAAAACCAATATCATTCATGCTGGTAATTAAATTTTGTAATATCCAATGGATAGATAATCTATCCTCACAAGTTTGGTAGCTTTGAAATCAACCTCTCCTTTGAAAATCATTCAAAATCTACTTGGTTTCTAAATATAGATATAGACGTGATCCCCACAAGATGTATCTAATAACAAATGTGTAGATATTGAAAGATTATACTCAATAATAATGTCACCATTGTCTTGTGCTTACTTCTGGATGTATTTTACCTTATAGTTTCCTTTATTGAAATATGAAAAACATTTTTCTTCATATTTTGTCATTGCCTTCATGTCATCCTCATTATGAAAGGATAGTTCTTAGGATCTTTACCATTTTTATGACACTTAATTCACTTTTCAATGTTCTTCATTTTCTTATTCCCCATAAGGACTATGGTTTTGTCACTCTACTTGTCCTTGTCCACTTGGTGAATCAAAATAAGATTTTATAAAAGTATCAAGTCATTATTGTTCACATTATAATTAACATTAAAACTAGATAAGGTCTTGCATAGTAAGGAAAATATGGGATCTGTGAACAAATCAATTGGAAATTTAATCCCTAATATTTATAAGATTGAATATATCCAATACTTCTGACTATATTAGGTTCAGATGGTGTTTAATATCTAATATTTTTTGCCAATAGAGTATTAGATATATCATGCCACTCATTTCTCTCCTTATGTTTATAGAGATCACGAAGGAGAAACATCATGATATAGGCATCCATGTCCTCATATTTCATTAGGAACTCATTATACATGGATGATATTGTGAAACCCTAAACATTTGGGGAATCATTAAAAGTTTTCTTAAAGAGACACAACTCTTCCTCACTAACCTCTTTACCAGTCACATTAATAAGAGGTTCTTGATGTGCACATAATTTTCTTTCATGGGGTAGGATAACGCATAGGCACCTTTGAAATTATTGGTAATCTATGTTAGTGAGAAGGTTATCCTTATCTAGTATTTATCCTATTGATATATTTAAATTCATGATTATTTCTGTTTCTAAAATTTATATGAATATAATTTTAGTACTTTATCTCATAAAAAGAAATAATTAATAAATATTATATTTATTAATCTCACCTAATTATATCAAAACCAAATATCCCCCACTATAATATTAGGAGTTTCCAATTTCTTGGAAATTATAGTGGAAAGGATCCATATTCCCCTTATCATCACCTCAAATTTGGGTGATCACTAAATATAAAGGGTTTTCTTTAGGAATTCCAAATTCCAACTGCATTAACTCATAGTTCCAGGGTCTTTTCATTGGAATCCCCGATCCTAAAATACTTGAATTAAATTTCCCCAACCTTTTCTTCTTATTTACACTATGTCCTACTTTAACAGTCAACCAATGATGTGAACTAAATTAATTTGAAATTTAACATCAAGTTAGAATTCCATGACATTTGAAAGCCCCTAAAATTTGGATACTCAATTACTTTGATCTTCTGTTTTTTAACTTATGTAATAGAAGGAAATACCCTATTAATGTATATAATTGAGGGAAATTATTTTTATTTGTTAATAAACCATTTTCTCTCTATTTCATTCTTGTTAATATTAATGGGATTTACTTAAGTGATTATCCATCTATTAGGTAAAATTTACGCATATGAAAATTTATTTTAGTACTATCTTGCCAGAGCATTAATTAATTAATACATGTGACCAGGAAAAACATCCATAATGAATTAAAATTAAACCTGATAGAAATAAAATAATTAAGATATATGTTTATGAGATTTTATTAATGGTTATTTTATCATGTGGATGATAGACTAACCCTCAACCTAGGGTAAAAATACCTTAAAACACAATATGGTTTGTGTTGCATCATTACACCAATACAACATTATACCACTTTTATTGGTTTCTCTCACGATCCAAACTTGAACTGCCTCCACTAGCTTTGGAGATTCATCCATTGGACAATCTTTTACTCACACGTATGTGAGGGGAACAAGAGGATTGTTCAAGTGAGATACATAAAAAACCATTGGTTCTCATTACCTTACCTAATGACAGGGGGGACAAAATGTAAGTTATAAATTTAATTTAATAATAAATTAATTTGAAACTAATCAATACAAAATTCATGTCTATTCCCATGATCATCCACATATAGGCAACAAATTTGAAAGTTCATAATATTAAAATTTAATTCTACTCATTCTTTTTTAAGTGGAATCACACTTGAATCAATTAGTTATATTCTTTAATTACTTAATTTTTTTATCATCATTATCATCTAAATTTTTCTTCAGATTATCATCTGTCGTAATTTTCCAAAAATTAAATAAAATTATTCAAAATTTACGTTGTACAAAAACTATACCTTCAAGGTAATACATTGAGTACCAATCCGAACTAACCAACAAGTATTGTATACATATATTTTTACTCATGAATCATGTTTTATACATGCATTAACACATAATTTCTTATTGTGCACTATTAACTTAAAGATCACATAGAATACATGGTATTTACGTATTGTGTTATGTTTCTATGTCCACAGAATAATAATTGCATTCTGAATTATATAGGATAAGCAGTTCTAAACATTAAATGGAAATTAATTAGTCATTTAATATTTATATAAGTTGTTTCATGTCATGTACTATAAAATTAACGATCACATGGAAGACATGTTTATTTGGTTTATGAAGTATAATAAATTAATTTTAATTATTTTTAAGTTGGCAATATACATGGCATGTATAATCCAAAAACATGGGATGTATTTTTCTCATTGTCTATCCATGGAACATTCCATGTTACTTAGAATGTAACCATTAATAGAAAACTTATAGAGTAAACAACACGTACATGGGATAAATGATTTTTTGTCTCCATGTTACATTGTCAATGGTCATATAGGTTGTGTATAGAAATACACGGAATAACATTTTATAAGGAAATACACATCATTTATGGATGTTACATGGAATGTAGTTAGGATAACCATGCACCAAGATGGTCTAGTGAAAATATAGTGTATTTAAATACACATCATGTGTAATAAATTCACACATATCGATTTAATTTCAAATTCATTCTTGGTGCATTGAACACGTGTACACGGATTGTACCAACAGGCTACATAGTGTGTACTCTTCTACTATCCAGACAGATTCTTTTGACACCACTTGATGATATATTCAGATGAATTTCTTTCATAATATTAGTTATTTTTAATATATTTTCTATAAATAAGAGAATAGAGAGAATATTTAGTGATTCATATTAAATAATGATTAAAAATTAATTGAAAACTATTGATAAATGTGTAAATCAATCAACAATATTTATATATTTATAAATAATTATGTGGTCCCTCCAATACAACTTTAAGGTTCCAGGAATAATATAAGAAAAATATGGTATATGCCCAACTTAGATTTTTTCATAAAAGACGATTAATCCAAGATTTAAACAGTGATAAATGTCTTCATCAACTAAAATGAATCAAATAATAATTGTTGATTTAATACCAAAACCAAGAGTCAGAATTAGCATATATTATTTATAATTAATTTAAACATTTAAATAATTTCCTTGAAATTAATTCTTTTTTATTTGATTGGTTTAAAACATCTCTACCGGATACCATCAGTGCATTATATTAATCAATAGCGTATTCCCTAAAGCGATGATCTACATGCGGTCCATGAACCTACAGACATCATTACAGGAATATTGAGGTGATAGAATGGTAGATCCTAGAACTTGCATCATTTACCATTGATCACCTAGATAATATCTTAAAGGAAGTTCTATATTTGATCACTCTAGACTTGAGAGTGGTCGAAGAAAATGATCAGTCTCTATTCTTAAGAGAATTCTTATTAGATGACATTCTTAGAGAGGTAACTCTCTAGGGCGTCGATATAATCCAATCAAGAGGTCTTTGTGAATAACCAACTGAAAATGGAAACCCTAGGGAAAAAAATATAATTTAGTTAATATACTTCATGAGATAAAAAGTAATAATTGAACATGATTCTATATTAATTTTCTTAATTCTAGAAGAAACAATGTCCATAATAATAAAAATATTATTATTATTATTTCTTCAAATACGTGAATCCAACAAATTAAATTAAATATTTTTTATTTAAAAAATATTTTGTATATATTATTTCTCAATAGACTATTAAACTCGTTCCTCCATTCATCCACAATATTTATCGTACCTTGAATGATGACAATTTATTTAAGAAATAAATAACACATCATTATTCTCTAATAAAAAATTAAATATTATATTCACCAATAAATAAATAAATATTTATTAAATATTTTTCACTCAAAATATCCTGTTGAAAAACAAGTGACAAACTATATTTGATCAAAAAACATTAATAATTATAAAACCATGGTTATGAATAATATTTATTCTAATTGTAAAATAATACATAATTTTATTACTTAAGGTTCTAGATACACTTAGTGTGTGACCCTATAGGCCTCTTTTCGAGTGTCATTAGAAGAAATATAAAAACACCCCTGGTTAGCATCTAGCAAGACACCAATGAACCAATAGATAAACAATTTAATTTCACAATAACATTATACCACATACATATTATTACTATGTAATATAATCCCTTTATCTTGATATCTTTAATCAAGTAGGATTCATGGTTGTTCCCTCAACCTATGTGATTTATGTATCTTTCTATAACAATATTGAAATTGAACGTTCTACAAAACACCATGTCCATATATTTATTTAGGATATATAGTTTCCAACAAAGGGCCTCAGATATCATCTTTTTTAGAATAAAAAATACGGAAATTCCTTTATTTCATTATTCATTAATTAAATATTACTCATGATGTACCCATTACAACTTACTTCACAGAAAACATATGTGATCCCAGTTTTTACTAACTCATCCATGTACATGAATCATAACATCCATTGATATTAATATTAAAATCTATAAACCAATACACGCATATTCATATAGGAATATCTAATGACCCATATAAATATAGATTTCCTACCGGCAGGTTATCTTATTATAATTTTCTATAATAGATATTACCAAGGGTGTACATCATAAGAATGTGCTTAAACTCATATGAATCGCCACCCTTGATATACTATATCATTTTTATCTCTAAAATGATTTTATCCAACTATATAAAATATATTGAAATAACAATATTGGAACTTTTATATTCTCATCACAGAAGAGAACTTATATGAGCTATCAATGTGACATTTAATCATAGTACATTATCATTGTAACACCCCAAGCTTCCATGGTACACTTCTCTTTGAATAATGGGTTTGTGACATTTAGGTTATAGTTTTATATTGACTATGTCATTTGTTATTGGTTTGCACTAATAGAAGAATATTATATTTTACTAATAGTTATATGTGGTTATTGAAGCCAAAAAAATTCAGTAAGGGTTGTAAATATAACTATATGATAAAACTTCACATAATATATAAAGGGTTTTGATAAAATACACGATTATTCTATGTTTTAATTAGTGTAATGAAATTAATTATTCAATTTATAATGGTATATGATACCAAATGTATATTTTAAAATTGGTCTAAATACACAACTATATAAAATTATGGAAATAATTTATATATTTTGTAGTTTATATCCAATGATAGAGAACAAATTTGTTGAATTGTACATTTAAATTTAATAGAATATTTCAAGCTCAAATTAATCTAAAATAAAGGATTTGCTAACTATCTTATTTTTCTTATATAATAATAAATGTTTTATATTAATAAAATTATGAAAATTTTTAGATTATAGACTTAATAAAAATGGTATATGATTCATCAAATTCTGTAACATGGATGGAGAAAAGAGACGATAATAAAAAAAATATTCATGATAATACACTTTATCTATTCTATTAGATAAAATATATCTAATGTTATCCCACCAACCATTTGTGAAATTAATTAAAGAATAATTTTTTTTCAAAATATTTCTCCAAACACATCGAATACTGTAAATGATATTGATTAATTAGTTTAGTTTTTAAATATTCCCATTAATGGAAATCAATGTTTCTTTCTAACATAATTGATTTTGGGTATCTCATATGTTTTTAGGAGAAACAATATATTTTCTAAGATAATAGTGGCAGTATATTTAGACATCGGTAAGATAAAATTATAATAGATAAAATATTATTCTAATATAAATTCAATGTAGACTTCTCTTAATTATTTAGAATTTTTTAAAGTATGACAGTAAAGATAAATATTAATAATTACATTTAGCTTCCATAAAAATGGGAATAATACTTTATATTCTAAATGAATTTTGGATGAGCTTCCAAAGAACAATTTATAGTCACATTTTTTATTTTTAATGGATACAAATAAAATATTTTGAGGGATATATTCATATAATGATGATGGAAATCAACATAAAAATAGTCATAAATAGAAAACATAATTTATTAAAATCAAAACATTCTATGTTTTTATAAGGTTATAGATTTTCCAAAATCCTTATTTTTAAATTGCGTAGGTGTTAAGGGGGTATAGGGAGAGAATGGTGGTAGTCCTAATGTTTAGGGTATGAAAGTGCTACCACTGGTAATATCTATGATAGAAGATATGTCTCGGGGAATGAAGGTTTTATTTTTATGTAATGAGTCTTTATTGTCAATATTCATTGTGACATGATAATGTTTTATGGAATGGGTGTCATAATATATGAGAGTTCGGTGTTGGGATATTTTAGGTTGGAATTATTTTCATGTAATGATTAGATTTATTCATGATGGGAAGGATTTTGAGGTTAATTTAGCAATGTGAAGCACCTTTCATATTTCATTTTCCAGTTTTATGGTCATGGTGTTAATGATGCATGCCACACCATAATGAATTAATGGAATGGATATTTTATTTTTCCATATTATATATTGTTTTGATGTATTGTTGATCTATTCCATGGTATTTTCTTAGGAAGAGACTATTGAGGGGGTCACAAGGGTAACCAATCATGATTGTCAAGCATTTGAATGTTATGGAGTGACTACCATATCCACATCATGACCCCTTAGTTTTCAACCATGAAATAAATATTAACTATGATAAAGTGAGATTTTTTTGGGGAAATAATACTATGTTCTTCAGATCAAGGGTCACCATGGTGTGACAGATCCATGTAATTCTCTGACATAGTGTTTATCAAGCCTATGTATAAATTTGAGGTGTCACCATATCCCCTGAAACGTGTGTTCTGGTGAGGAATCACTACTTACAGATGGTTTCCGTCTGATTTCATTATAGAACCGGAAACACCCAACGATTCTGTATCTAAAGGGACCTTCTTTATAAAGGCATTTTTTTTGTTAGTTTTATTAACCTATAATACTTAATAACTCACATTGATCGAGAGGATGGTAGGGTGGGATCATCCCACCCTTTTGGGGGAAATTATTTCTTACTCTTAGACTCTTGTAGAATTAAGATATGTTAATGAATCCTTATTAATATACCATGTGTAATATAGGTATCCCTGGAAATTTGAAAACAATTATTAGCATGTACGGAAATTAGAATCATCTGTATGTTTTTGAGGTTCTTCATCAATAGATATATCTGTATGTATTTGAGTTCCTCCATCATTGTCATCCTCTTATATACTTCTTAAATATTTTTGGTAGCTATTATGATAATGCTGGTTTTTTATCCAATCAATGGTGCACTTTTTAATTTATCATCACATAGGGAGACAGAAGTTATTTTGATGTTGGGATCAACCCCATAATTGAGCTTCCTATGTATCCAAGTGAATGGAATTAGAACCTATGTAATTTGGTGCTGCTTAATGGGACACATTATACCTTTTCAGTTCATGTGATAAGGGGCCAACCATACATTTTAATGTCATTTGGAAAGGGAATATATGTGGAAGGATTCTATTTAATATTTGGTGTAGAACTTATAATGAAGAATCCCATAGAACCCAGAAAGGATATGATTTCCCATGTTGGATTAGACCATGCAAGGAATTTGTACGAGAAAGAACATGGGTTCATTTTGAACGATGGGTTTGAACCTCAGTGAGGTGTCATAAGTATCCAACTTGGATGGGAGTTAAGATCCACGTAGTTCAATAAGTCTCATAGGGGAGTACAGTCCTCTGAGAGAAATAGGTTGGGGATTTCTCCTAAAGATGATGCCCTTATAACAGGATCCATGAGAGATGTCTTAACACATGGTGATTCAAGGGGGTACTTAATACATGGATTTTCCCTAAGTAGGATTCCCAAACAAAGGGAATTAGGGTTAGACTCCTAAGTAGGGTTCCCATTCATCTCAATCCCCATGTTAAGGCTTCCTATGTATCCCAATTATGGTGGGAATGAGAGATATCATAGTTCAAGAGATGAGGTGGATTGTTTAGATGTTGCAATCATCATAAATCTCTAAACCCACATGAGTCATTCTTGATGTGATAGACAATATGATTATAAAGATTCATCAAACCACACACTTTCTCCTCCATTGTTTTAAGAGGTCTGGCCTATAATGAAAAAAAAACTAAGGATATGGTGGATGAGGGCATGAATCAATGAACCTTTATATGTGAAATTAAGGTGAAGATCATTAGTTCTGGAATGAAATACTAGAGTCTTATTCCAATAGGGATTCCCTAAAATTGATCCTGTAGTGGAAGGAGGATATCATTCCTTATATCAAAAGGAAATTTAAGTGTGAATCATACCTTCCCTACCAGGGATTAGAGATACCGGGTTTTAGAGATGATAAGGGGGGACATGGCCTGAACCCTAATCCTCCACACCGGTAACATACCAACACTATCTCTAGAGTAAGGATCCATGTGACTGTATATATGTAGAACTAAATACACCCTAAGGATTTGGACTTCCTTATAAGATAAATTTGGGAAATATCTGACTGTACAAATACAATCCCAAATGGGAGACATGCTTATGTGTCTTTTCCTGAGTATTGGTAATTCAGGAGGTTTTGATGGATGTTTTAAAATGGTCCCTTTAAAAAATGGAACCAAGGATGAAGAATCCATTCTATCAGTGGCTTTGGGGAGGCCTTCAAGGATGACTCATGTAGGTGGTTTGCATAGGTATACCACACATGTATGTCGTGTAGGTATGCCACGTAGTTGTACCACATAGGTCTTAAGAGGAACTTAAAATTTATAACATAAAAGGATAATCCTATGAAAGCTTGATATTACTTGGGTATTTGACTATATGGAAAAAACCACTTTGGTGAGATTTTAACATAAGCACCTTGGGTGTCCCTTTAGGTCCTTGGAAGCATCCAGCGTAGGTTCATTCCTAAGGAAAGGACCTTCTATAGATGACTTGTTCTTATCAAGGGAGGGTCATTAATCAAATGTTTTTGTATTTAAAATGCAAAAAGGACCTTGATCATGATTATCCCATATAATTTTATCTACTCTTGTGTTTATAGAGAGCTACTTGGGAAAATATGTGGGACCTCGGAAAAGGATCTATGCAATGTGATCTTTCGAAGTTCTTATAACTATTTCAGTTTTGATAATAGAGAAACCAATTTTTCTATTTATAGATAAGGAGGGTACAAAGTCAAAAGGAGGTTTTTTTCATGGGTCTTTGGAATAGCTCCAAAGTGTATCTCTACCTCCTAAGGGTGTGAAAATTAGATTTTCCCATAGGTATATGGTTTTGGTCCTCAATGTGGGTCCTTGACGTTGGAGGTTGTGCATTGGGCTACACCGGAAGGACCTATGCTTTCCACTTTAGGCGTAAGTCTACCATGTAGGTGGTTTGGTTGATCCGTCATGGAAAATCTACTTATCTATACCATGGGGATTGCATCCTCCCCCTACTCTAGATTTATCCAGGCTTCGGTATCATCTCTTTGGGCTAATGCCTTTTCTACCATCACTGACCCCTATGAAAAATGGAGTGTTGCACCACAAACTTTTTAATTCAGGTTGATGACATTTTAATGTTCATCACATTGAAATAAAATATTCTTATTCTTCCAATATAAAGATCTATTTATAATTAAACTCATCATTTGGTGTCTATGTGAGGTTCACATATTAATTTTAACAGAGAATCTCATGGAACACATTTCATGGTGTCTACAAAATCCCCCCATTATAATTGGATTCATTCGTAAGGAAATGAATATTGTTCTAAGGTCAATGTAGGGAACTTTAATGCATTTTGTCATCACTTTTTGGTCTTTGGTAAAATTTCATGTATGGAAGGATGCACTAATGTTTTCTCTAATACATGATGAATTAGCAAGAATGGATTGAATGTAACTAGGGTCACTAGTAAAACCCCACCACATTTGTGCCTTTTGTATTTTTATTGCTCAATATTTCCTAAACCATACAAAGCGTAGGTATAGATAGTTGTGGCTTGACATTTTTCTAGAGTTTCATTTGTGGGATTTCCTCCTTGTGAGTGTTATATATCTTTTAATGGGTAGATTCATTTCATGCATGTCGGACTAAAAAGATAATTTTTTGTTCAAATATCTTTGACATTGAATTTTTAGATTATTACTCAGACTTGGATTTTATGGCTAGGAAAGATCTGATATTCTGAAGATGTTTCCAAGGAGAATATTGAGTTAGGATTTTTATGAGAACCAAATATAAAACATAAAGTATAGAAATAGAGGATGTTTCTTCCAAGAATGAATTTACCACTATTTGAAGAACCTTTTATGGGGGTTGTATTATGAAGGTCTAACTAGGGAATGTTATGTATAGTCAATAGTGTCATCCTTGGGCTGATAGTCCTGTTATATAGGTGAATTTTATACAAGTCCAACTGGGGAATGTACTGCATATTTAGGTAAAAGAGCTCTCAAGATTTCTAACATCCTACTGCATATAAAAAACAGATTTAATATTTGGATGTATCAAGACCACATGTGGCCTATTTAGTTTCATGTCAGGCAGTACGTACATTAAAGTGCTTTAATTTATGGTCTTTAACATTGACCAATGGATTATTAATCTCCTATTTTTTAGAAATTTTTTTGAAAACCTACTACAATATTCAAGTTTGAAAAGAAAGAATTTTCAACATAGATTTTGGAATTTCTAGATCTGGATAATGAAATGGGAAAAGTGCTAAAGGAATTACAGGAATTCCTTTACAAGACTGACGTTACTGCTATTTGACAAACCTATTATGGGGGTTTTATTATGTTGGTCCAACTAGGGAATGTTCTGCATAAACAAAAAAGTGGTATCCTTATGCTGATAGGTCTATTATGTGGGCGACTTATACTATGCCACCTAGGGGCATGTACTACATAGTCAAGAAAAAGAGATATAAGGTATCAAACATTCTATTTATAAAAGCTGAAGAATGTTTATGGAGATTCATATTTTCTCGAAGACAGAGTTTTGTTTGTGGAGAAAAGTACCTGAACATAGAAAGATTATTTTGAGTCATGATTTCCAATGAAATGGAGGAATATACATTCTATGAAGGTCTAATCCCAACATAAGAAATATGGTGTCTTTAGTTTTTAGATCATACAACTAGGACCAAAATATTATGGAAATAATGGATGACATGTGGTCAAATGATACAAGTTTATTATAGTATTATTTGAGAAATTAAATAGAAATAACATAAACCATGGTCCTGGAGAATTTCATGTCAAGAGGATGAATTTGAGACAAATATGCAATGGATGACCACTTTATAACACAGAATCATGAATACCATCATCAAATATTTAAGGGGGTAGAAGAGGCCTCTCTGAAGAACAAAATTACTATTATTAGAAAACCCTGTTATGGGATATTTATTTTGCATGGCCAACTGGGGCATGTACTACATATCCAAATAGTTTCATATTTTGGATGATAGGCCCATTATATGGGTGACTTATGCAAGTCCACCTAATGGCACATACTATATAGTTAGGAAAAAGAGATCTCAGGTATCATATAAATCATCACTATAAATAAAAGAAATATTATGAACATATGAAAGTATCCAAGATTAAGAGTCTGAAATGTGAGCGGGATAATGTTTAATGTACAAGAGAAATATTTGGATCAATATTGGCCATGAGTTTGGAGTGCATAGATTTCAAATTTGAAATGGGATAAGGGGAATTGTCTTCTATCTTAGGGATAATAATAAGATATAAGTCTTAGTTTTCACTATTTATCTCATTAGGATGAGAATCAAGCCACATGTTGATATCGTGTAGTTTGAAATCATGTGATAAGGATACTATGTTGTGTAGTTTAATGTCATGTAGTAAGGATAATAGGGGATTTCATATGAAGACCAATTGAATCTCCTCATGTAGATCTAACTCATACAAGGGAGAGAATATATTTTTTCATATAATGTTGCATCTAGGACCAGGATTGAAAAAATGGATGTCACTGCATATCTCAAATAAATGAGAATCAAGCCACATTTAGTTCTTGTAGGTTCATACTGTTTATTGTCATCCGGTGAGTACGTGAAGTGATTCCAATCTGAAAAGGAATATTGTAGTCACCTAGGGGTAGAACCCATCTATTTCTATGTATCATTATGTGGAAATAATAAATCCACACATAGTTATTAAATAAAGTCTCCCCCACCCTAATTGAATTCACTAGTGGGGAATAATGGGGGTTTCATGAATATGGTTTCATACATTCGATGTGACCTCGTATTGATATCCTCATATAGATCTGTCTCAAACATGGGATACATAGCTTGATTTCATGATATTTATACTTAGTCCAAGATTGATAGTTTTTACGTTACTAAGTATCTCATATGTGTGAGAATCAATCTATTTGTAGTTTTTGAGAGGGTTTTCCATACAGGTTTGATCCATACTCAAGGATTGGGGGATTTTTCTTAATTGTTGATAGACATGAGATAGGATATTTTGGTGACACTGTGTATCTCAACAGGATGAGAATCAAGACATTAATATTTTTTTATAAATCTAGGTATTTTAACATCATGTGGTAAAGAAAAAGATTAACTAATGTGAAAAAACTATTGTTTGGGCCCAAGAGTGATAATTCGGGTGCAACTATGTAACTCATATGTAAATGAAAATCGAATTTCATGTAGTTATTGAGAATATCATATAGTTTCATTATCATGTGATGAGTACATATGTTGTTTATTTTAAGGTCATGCATCACAAACCACTGATCACCCCAAATATGAATTGAGATACTTTATTTATGCAGAGAAGTTATTTTATCAATTCCTAAGCCCATGTGAACTATGCTCGATGTGAGAAATAAGGAGTGGTAAAAGATTCTTTTGAAACACAAATGTAAATCAAGTGAAAGATAACAGTCTAATGATTTAATGGTTCCTGATCCAGGATATAGATTTTGGGAATCACAATGTATCTTGAAATCTGAAAGAATCAATCCATACATAGTTCTGGAATTCCCTTGCAGATTAACATCTTGTGTTAGGATGAAGATGAAACAAAATGAAAAGATATATATATATTATGGCTAGGACTAGGTTAAAACCCAAGCATTACTAGGTATCTTGTTGGGGAAAGAATCCATCCACACCTAGTTCTTGAAAAAATACCTATGCATGTTTGATTCATACACACAGGGAATAAAGGGGATTTTTATTTTTGATGGGGCTAGTCCCAAAATTGGATATGTTTGAATATAAATGTATCCCATTAGAATTAGAATAAATACGTACATAGTTTTTAAAATGATAATTCCCCGCGTGGATTGAGTTTGATGTGGTAGACAGTGGATTTTAATACAATTCGGAATAATGGTTAGGCTTAAGACATGTGATGGTATGAAAATCAAATCATGTATTCTTTAAGAGTAATCTATATAGTTTTAGTTAATATATAGGAAGAAAATAGAAATAAATTTCTTTATTGTTGTGTTTGGGCCCAAGATTAGATATCTAGGCATCACTACGTATCTCATTGGAATGAGAATCTGGCCCATGTAGTTATTGAAGATGGTATTCCTTGTTCATATCTAACTCATAAACATAAAAAATATGGAATTTTTATTTTGTTTTGTTTTGGCCTAAAATTGTAGATATGGGCATCCCTACATATCCCATTGAAATGAGAATCAATCCATACATTTTTCTAGAAGAACCGTTTAGTTTATTGTCATGTGACAAGGATGTATGTTACCGGATGTGAAAGAAACATTATTGCTGGACCACGAGATAAGACCTAGGCGTCACTATATATCTTACTAGGGGAAAGAATCAAGCCTTATATCATTCTTAACAAGGGTTCCCTATGAAGATCTGATTCAAACACAAGGAGAAATGGGGATCAAGCTTCACTAGGGAGTAGAAATGATGTAAGTAATGCTTGCGGATGGAAGTTACGCATTTCTTTATAGAACTCCAAGGAATGAAAATTTGTGGTATCTTGGGGGATTTCAAAACATCAAATGAAAGAGATGTTAACAATATAGTTCAATTTCATATAGTGAGGAAGAATAATATTGTTCAGTTTAGTGTCGTGTGGTAAAGACAATGATTTTTTTCATGATAACATCATATAGAATGGACACGTATGGTTTCTATGTAGTTTAATGCCTTTGAACTCATAAATAAGTTTTTGATATTTCAAAAAGTGCTTCATCAAAAATATTTCATTTTTTGGAGTTGTAATATGTTCTCCATCCATTAATATTAGGAAATAATGTCCATTGGAGTGGAAGTTATGTATAGAATAAGGTCCTTCCCACTTTGGATCAAGCTTTGTAGGCTTCTTTCCAAGTATCATTAGAGTCCTAAGGACTAATACCAATTATTCTTGAAGAAATCAGTGAAGGTGAAATTTCTTGTTAAAATCTCATGATATTTTGTTCTGATTGACTTCCATGTGATGCAATGTAACAATATCTTTTCATCTAATTTTTATAGCTCATAAAATCAATTCTTAGACTATTCATCTGTAGATAACTGGTCACATGTTAAAACTCGGAGTGAAGGAAATTGGACATCAATAGGCAGAAATGCTTCTTTCCTATACACTAATGAATATGGGGTTGACTGTGTTACAGAACGAATAGTAGTTCAATAAGCCCATAAAGCATTAAAGATCTTATCAGGCCATGAAATTTTATCTTTGTCCACCTTCTTTTGTTGTATATTTGATAGGGTATTTTTGGAATCCTCTATCTTTCCATTAGTTGCCGCATGGTAGTTGTACGAATGATTGGATTTGATATTGTGCTCCTAGTATAGCTTCTTCAACTTAATAGACCAGAAATTGGGGTCGTTGTCAATAAATACGGTAAGAGGGACACCAAACCTACTAATGATATTAGCTTTGATGAAGCCGACAATTCTTTTTTCCTCAAATTCCTTGATAGGTAATGCCTCATCCCATTTGGAGAACAAATCGGTAGAGGAAAGAATACACTTGAACTAGTTTTCCATAGCTCAAGGATAGGGTCCTACTATATCATTCCCCATGTATAAAATGGCTAGGAGTATTTAGCTATATGTAGCAATTATAAGGGGGTTGATGAATGAAGTTAACATGCATCTAGACGGGACAACACTTCTTAATGAAATATGTTCAATCTTTCATCATTAAAGGAAAAAACTATCCAAGCTTCTAGATTTAATCAGAGAGCATATTCTCATGCAGGTGAGCACCAAAGGATCCTATATTTACTTCTTTCATGGAAGTCATTGGTTCATCCCTATTAATACATTTGAGAAGAATTATATCAAATCTATATTTATAAAGGATCTTCTAGTGATCTTGGTCATCATATATTGTGTAATTAACTTCTCATATCTGGATCTATTCTCTTTTAATTCTATCTTGATGAAGTACACCATTTTGGAGATATTCCATGGTGGTTGTCATCCATCCTATAGTATGACCATGTGGCTCAGAAATTATACTAATTTCATTGATTTCCTATTTTTTGATTTGGAAGTAAGGTGAAACCACTCGATGATTATCAATTATAATGATTGTTTTGTCCATATTTGGATCTTCCAAGACTGTGGAAACATTTTCCAACGAATCAACATGGTCATTTTGTAATAGTGGGGAATAAGACAATGTTGTATCTAAAGGAAATTCATCCATTAAAACTCAAACATAATCACACAAGGTAATTAGTTCTTATTTTCTAATGGAATAATACATGTTGATTTGTTTTATTACTAATTCGGAATCACCTTTCACCTCAAGAAAATTCACTAGTACATGGAGTTCTAATTCTATACCTGTAATGAGAGAATGATATTTTGGATCATTGTTAGTGCCACCTTATGATAATATAAAGTAATATTGAAACACTATCTTCTATAGGGAGATAAGAACAATTTTGAACAAAACTTTGTTGAATTTAGGGTTTTCCATTCTCTTTTCTATTAGACTTCTATAAGCACTATCAGAATACATTTACCATATTTGGGTACATTATTGAATAGAGAATATTTATTCATTAGGAAATTTGGGATTCAATGGTGTTTCTTTTTCAAATGGGTGATTAGCATGGAAGTCTACTAAAGCATGTACTTTTACAACTTTCTGATGCTAAAACTGTACATCAAACTATTGTAGAATAACCACCCATCATTCCAGTTGTCGTGTAGGCATAAGATGAATAAGGATAAATTTGAACAGGTTATTTCAAGATAAAAAGTAGGCCTCATAATTCTACAAGTAGTGTCCCAGTTTTTGAATTGAAAACATTAATTCTAGGGATCCTTTCTCTATATCTGAATATCGAGTCTCTGAATTGATCATGTTTTGACTGAGATTTTAGAGGATTTTTTCATTCCTACTATCATTATTTTATGCAAAGATGGTTCCCCTCTAATTTTATCACATAAAGAATGAGTGGCTTCTCATCAATATGTGGCATAAATACTGGTTGTCCCAAGAGTTATTTATTTTGGGTATCAAATTATTCATAGTATTCATTGGTCTATTGATATTTGAACCCATTATTCATCAATTTGGTGAAGGGAAAACACTTGTCTATCAAATTGGATATAAAGAATCAGATATAGGAAATGTTTTTTTGAATTCCTCTCAAATATTTCATGTTTCAATGAGGTGACATGCCCAAGATATTTTTTTTATTCTTCAGATCTACTTTTATACCACAATTTCATACAACAAAACTGATAAATTTTCCAGATGTTAACCTGAAATCCCATTTCATGGGGTTCATCATTAAATTATGTTTCCAAATATTGAAAAATATATTCTTTAGATCATCTAATTGATTAGAATGATTTTTTTAATTAACCACTAAATCATCCACATATCATTAAATTAATTTCCCAAATAATGTTATGAAAATTTGGTTCATTGCATGTTGATATATCGCACCAGCATTCTTCAAGCCAAAGGGCATTACCTGATAAAAAAATCCCTTGAGGGGATTTAAAAATTATAGATTCATCATCTTCTAGGTCCATTTATATTTGGTTATACCCAGATTATCCATCCATTAAGGGGAGATCTTTGTATCCAGCTATTGCATGAATAAAAAGTTCTATGATTGGAATCGGAAAGTCATCTTTGGGACAATTCCGGTTGACATCAATGAAATAAATGAAAACTATAATTTTACCATTCTTATTTTTCACAAAAAAAATATTTCCCATCCATTTTAGATATTGAATCTTCTTGATAAAGTCAACATTGATAAGCTTGTTGGCTTTAGTCTCAATTTTGGAGGCCTGATTTGGGTGTGTTCTTCTTTCATCCGGCTTAAATACCCGATGCTATTATAAAAATCCGAAGTTATGGGTGTCCATGTTAGGATAAATGATTGGATTTTTTGTATATTTCCAAGAAAAAACATCTTGGTGTCACTTTAGAAATAAATTATACACCTCTTTCTCTTCGGAAGTCGTGGTCGCACTAATTAGATTAAGGCATGGATCTTCTTCTGTACCCAAATTTATTTCTCTGAGATCATCCAAAGTTGTGGATATGCCTTACTCAAATGATAGACGGAGTCTCTAAGGTCTTATTCTTCCTCCTCTTCCTCACGTTTCACTTCTTCTATTTCTATAGTAAGGGTAGGTGATGAAGCAAGAGATTCAAATATAGAAGAAAATTAGGTATTTAAATATCCTTAAGAGGAGGCAACCATTTCTGACCCTACTAATAATTAAGTGTATTCCTAGAGTATTTATGGTAAAATGATGGTATGGGAATCAAAATCCCTATATTTATATATTAATGCAACAAATTCTTCTAGAATGGCTAATGAAGTAAGGACTTTCTGAAGTTTTGTGGATGGAATAAAGACATATCCATTTAGGCATTCATCACTATTTGGTAAATCAATAATTTCTCATGTGTAGTCAATATCAATTTCCACAATTGGAATTATGGAAGATACTGAATGAGTGCTTTGATTTGGGTATACCCTTTAAATTTGAATGATAGGAAACACATAATCTGCACTAAGAATCTTGAATGGGTTAGCTGGGATCTTTTCTAGACCATTCAGAGTATTGATTCTTATTATATTTTTTTCACTGACCATGTTCTAAACTATACCTCAATATACTGATATTCATATGTTTTTAATGGGGCCATGTCACAGCGAAATTTTCAAATTTTACCATTGATCCAATACATGATATATTGGTGGTATGACGAAGGAATGGCCACATGTTGATGTAGGTTAGGCCTTCCATGTAAAATGTTGAAAGTTGTGTCCTGCCAGACAACCATGAAATCTGAATTTGATACAAGATCTCCAAACTAAGTTCTGTGTCTAATCTCACCAAGAGTTTCTTGTTTAATATTTACATAACCTTGAAACGTCATCGTGGCGGGAGATAAGTAAAATTGAATGATACCCCACCAAAAAAGTGTACGGATGTGAATAAGGTGGACTCCTAAACCATTATCAATAAAGGCTTTTCAGATGTATATATTGTTAACCTTTATAGATATATACAAGTGCCTCATGTTTCCATGTAAAACATCATCCTCTTCATGGTTTTTGAAAGATATAACTACATGAAATTATATAGGGTAAATTTCTATATTGTAGAACTCAGCTATAGAAACCTATGTTTCAAACTCTTGAGGAAATCAAAATCCACAATAAGTGCTTCTTCAATATATTTTGACATATTCAGAGCTTCCAAGATTGAGAAAGTATCATGTACATGGACCAGTTTCTTCAAAAGGTTATAATTCTATTCTAAAGATCTGTGTTTTCTAGCATGGAAATGTTGTTTTTTAGGTGACTTGGATGTTTATTCTCCTACAGTAGATGAACCATGTACTGGGGTGGAGGATGGAAATACTTCTTCTCTTGGTGGATTATGATAACTAGGACTGCTCAACTACTAAGAAATTGGTGGTATTCCCTATAATTAGTCTTCCAAGATAATCATGTTGGGGATTACCCTATCATGTGGGGGAGAATTACCTTTTTCTTTCAAATCCCATTGACGGGCTCTCCCATGAGTTTCTGCTGCACAAACGTTTTGTGTAGGGGTGTAATTAAAATAATGTCTTCTAGTATACACACATCTTTCGATGTATCCTCAACCTTGATAACTTCTTCCCTTAGTTACCCAATTAGGTATAAGGAATCTAGGTTCCTAGTCATAATCGTTTTTTATAGGGGTCTATTGAGTGGATAACATTAACAGAATCGAAGAACAACTCTTTATCTTATGAATATTTTTCTTTACATATCAATTATTTTTGTTCCATTTTGTGGGATTGTGCCCATTATTTTGAGATCGATGGCATGAAAAACTCTAAAGTCAAGGAAAAAATTGTCCTTAACATGATCTCATATTCTTCTGACTACTCTTTATCCTTCTACCATGTCACTTCCTTGAAAATTTTCCTTTGGAGGACTGATCGTTTGATGAAGATGATTTTGTTGAAATGGAAGTGGAAGGAGGCAGAGTCGGTAGTTTCAACTATTTTCATTGAGTGTAATGAGTTAGATTGATCAATTTACTAACAATAAAATCATAAAACTTCTTCATAGTATTTCTTTTTAATTTCATCCATTCACCTTCTTCCCCTGTATTAGTAATAATAACCCTTGCTACTTGGGCTGATGAACTTTTTAGTTTCACTTGTCTAGAGACCACAATATTTTCCAGGAGATCATTGAAAACAAACCACTCCTGTATGGTGTGTGACATCATTTTATAGAAGGTATAGTAGTTTTAGAGGTCCTAATATCCTTATTTTTTTAGTTTCTCGGGCATTGGTAACCGGACAAATTTATTTTCCAAGGATGAAATGAAGTAATCAGGAACCTGTTCATTCCAAAAAGAATATATTTGTTCTTTAACTCCTCAAACTATCATTACCTTTGAATTTTTTTCATATTGATGAGAAATTCATTATTGTTTATTCTTGGGAGGTGGATCCATTTGGTATGATGTTTTAGATACCCACATCTTGATGTACATAGAAATTACATTACTTTTGCAGAATACTTAATACATGACAAAAAAACGCCCAAAGACTCTATTAGTTTAGTGTCTCTGGAAACTCAGATCATAATCTTCTAATCACGGTGAAAGATCTTCAACATATCCCATTAAGATCTCACCCTTTTTGTTTCATAACTAAATCCTTTATTTATATCTTGGGGAAAGGAAAACAAATAAAGGGTGAGCTCAAATACTCAGTAAGGGTAATCATGGAGAAAATAAAACAAACCATACACATATGTATTTAAAAACATGAACATAATGTTTAAACATCAAAATCTTGATCAATGACATAAAACATGGAAGTACGTAAGTCATATATCACAATAGAACATCAATCATGATAAAATAGCTTGGGGAAAAAACATTTAATTGTGGAAAACCATTAATCCCATGATATGATTTCTATAGTAGCCAAGGCATTGCTGCCAAGTCCATCATAGTGGGAAATGTCCCTTACTAAATCGAGTTCACTCGTCGTTCCAGTCTTGTATCACTGAACCAGATTAACTTTTTATTCCAGCCATGTCTATCTCATGAGATATAAATCTTTACCCAATGCATTGGAGGGAGATATAGGTCCCACCCATCTCATAATTAAATCATTCTTTCATGTGCCACAAAATAAACATACATCACTCATAATAACCCAATGAATAAAATGGGTTTAATAAACATCATCCCATCATAACATAATCCATATAAGATAAAAGGACTTCATAAAAATAATTCCATCATAACATAATCAAATAAAATTAATAATAGGGATAGAAACATAACCATATATCATCTTAGATAGAAAACTGTTTTGATAAAACAATTGAAATAAATTCTTGAGGAAAATATCATTTCTTCTTCAAAATAATTTTCTTTTCACAAATGGCCTCATAATTTTAAAAGAAAATGATTTTTTTCAAAATAATCATGAAATATTGTAGAGGAAGATTAATTAAAATTAGGCATTATGAAACTGTAAAAAATCCGTTCATTCCGTATACTTTAAAAAAAATATTCTTGTACTTTGGCCGAAAAAGTCAAAATGTATCTCGTACTGAAAACGAAAAAAGATTCATTTCATATCTTTTACTAAAATTAACCAATAGGTAAAATTGGATTTAAAAAATTATAGAAGGATAGAAATAATATTACATATTGAGGAAACATTGTTGTGGATGATAAATATGCCACAGTAAATTTTGATGTATAAACAATCTCGGATAAAAATGAGATTGTGAGATTTTCCATTACCTTATGTCCAATTTCTTCCATATGTGTCTGAGACTTTTGTATAGTGGGTTTAAACATATTATTAAGTTATAACATAACCATAACAATATTTATGATATCATACATGATTCACTTATGACTTTATATTACCCGTTCTTTTGTTAGTTCCATGTTAAAGCAGCGTTTTGGGTAAAATCGTTTCATTTATCGTACATGTTTTGGCTTGTAATTATTCAAATTATTACTTATATATTGATTACATATTTCCAATATTTCAAACATGATTTATATATAATATATATTCATCATATAATATATCGATAAATGGAATGAAATACACCGTTTATGGAGACGTTAGGTCGTACGTACGCATGAACGATGTTTTCATTTCCTTATTAAATTGAATGAATGTAAGTAAATAACATATAAATAAATAAAGTATCATTATTATTTCATATATCTCATTATTATTTATTATATATACTTTATAATCATTCTTTAATGGTTAACATGGAGAATGAATGTCATCGCGTTGTGGAGACAGTAATCCTTACGTACGCACGAGCGATGATATTGTTCCCATAATTAATTAATGGAATTGGAGTGGATGATAGAATATATCAGAATTAGTATCATGTTATAATAATCATATATAGTTATTCTTTATACCCTTATTCCCATCCAAGTAAGGTGGTGGTTGAAAAACAGATTACACCACAACGTGGAGACTGTATTCCGTACGAACGCACGCGTGGCGATTTCGTTTTCCATAGGATGGATAGAAGGTGAAATAGGTTTGTTTCATATTTATAATAAAATATCATCATATCAGTGATACTAATTTTAGTACTTTATAATGAAACTAATAAAGAAGAGGAAGTATATGAAGAAAAAAATTTGAAAGGATCGGTAAAGGATATTACCTCTTCTTCGGCGCACCTCTTCTAAACCTCCTCTTAGGGCACAAAAGTTGGTCTTTGAAAAAGCCCAAGACCACAAGTATGTTTATACGGAAGTGGATAATAGAAATTTTCAGGGTTTGGCCGAGATTGAAGGATAAAAATGGTATGAGGAGGAGAGGGAGGAGGTGCCCTTTTATAAGAGACGAGAGGGGCACTTTTGGAAACCTCTAAAATATTAATTTATAATGAACCCAAACCCAACATAAAAACCTCCAAAGTGACTCAAAATGAGATATTAGTTAAGTTAGGGTTGTAATCTCATCAACCAATTATGTTTATACTTGTTTTGATTTTATTTTAAACCTTATCATTTTGATTTATCCTTATTTAATCGATTTAATTTTATTTGTGGTAATAATGTTATAAATTTTATATTGATATAAATACTTACATATGTGTTGTTAATTATAAATAATTTGATTATTTCATGAAATTTTATATCATATAAATTTTAATTTTATAATTTTTAAAATATTTTTGTGATTTTTAAACAATTTAATAATATAAAATATCAATAGTGTCAATTTTGAAACAATTCATTTATTTGAATTTAACTAAAATCGAGAGAGAATATATTTTCGAAAAAACCTATTTAATAGTTTACTAACAAGTCATATGAATCCAGAAAATTCGTTTATCACATTAATTAGTTCATATAATATTTATTTTAATACTTTTAATATCATTTATTTGATATTTCTCTTAATAAAATTATTAATACAACATTTTTGTATAATTATTTAATTTACTTATTTGTTGTATAAAAATTAAAAATAAACTACTGTGATGAAGATAAATATAATAGATTTCATAAGAATACTTTTAGTCGAATTTATCTTCTAAAAAAACAACTTTCAATATTTTATCTTTATTAAAGTATGAAGGTGACAACTTTGACATCATTTAAAATAAAATAATATAAATGTCCTATTCTATTTTATAAGGCTTAGAATGGTCCATAAATCGACCCATGTATTCTTATAGTTTATACATACTCGACCAATAAATTTTGGTCAAGTTTCTGGTCCTTTTTATGGGTATTATTATTGTAATAAAAACTATATTATTGATTTTATACTAAATAAATAATTTCTACATTATTAATATATAAGATATAAAGGTAATTAAATATCTCTAAAAAATTACAAATTAATTACCATAACAAAAGAAAAGATTTTATATTTTAAATGAATATTTATAATCCAGTTTATATTTTGTAAAAACTTTATATTAAAAATACATTAATTATTAATGTTTGAGTGAGACATATTTCACTTTCTTTAAAATAAAATAAATTAAAGGTCTTAATCGCATACAAGTGGGTTCCAATGGATTCCATTTCCACCCAAATAGGCCTCAAGACAAAATATAATCATCCAATGATAATAATACAAGTGTTAGGTTAATTTTATCATATTATATTTACCTATAATTACCCGATTTACCTTTAACTATGATAAATAAAATTTACCGTTGTTACTATTCATAGTGCCCAAAAATAAAAAGTATCCTATTAACATAATTTGGACCTACTGAATTCAAATATGGAATATATTTTTTCAAATTAAAATCACAAAAGTTGTAGAAATTAATTTAAAATTAATCTTGTTGTTAAGAAAACGAGTTTTTAAAAGTTAAAACATTGCAAAAGATTGAAATGATTTTACCTATGAATTCAATGTAAAATCAAGGATCATAACATACATTATATTAAATGGAAAAAATATATTCTATTTATACATTAAATCCATTAAATATTACAATTTAACCATAGAAATTATTTCAATGAAAAAAGTTTTTTAATTAAAATATAGCGTGTTTTTACTATTCACTAAAATATGAATGTTATCAGAATAATATGAAAATTTTATCCAAAGTAAATTTTTATATAATGATTCCAAATAAGAATTTTATTTTTTCAACTTGAACTTATAGACATTTCAAAAACTATATTTAAATTGGGTGCGCCATCAAAAGGCATTAAAACTTTATTTTTTGAAAAATACTAATTTTACCTGAAATTTTTATTTTGTTCTCATTCGATGATCTAGAAAATGTGTAAGATGAATAATAATGTTAAAAAATTCAAAATTTACTTAATAATATTCATCATGGATATTTCATAATAATATTAGAACAATATATTGTTGTTTATTGAAACCCGGTATTGCGTACAACACACGTTCTCGTGGAAGGTCACTCTTGTGTGAAACACAAGCCTTGAATAGTGTTCCATATACTACAAGCTAATACAGTGTTGCGTATAGCACAAGATAATATTGGTATAGCGTACAACACAGGACATCAAAGAAATTAATAATAATATTTCTCATAAAATCTCAGGGTGTTACATTCTACCCCCCATAAAAAGAATTTCGCCCTCGAAATTCATCGGGGTTATAAATGGTTAACTACTGGAAAGTTTCTTTTATAGAAACCCACATCATAAAAAGAAATACTAAAACTTAATTTTAATAAATAAAATATGAAACATAATAGTTACTCAAATTAACTCATCACTGAGTTTCCACATAAGTGTACATCGGTGCAAATATGGATATGGAAGAGAAATCTAACCATCGTGTTCTGATAGAGAGTGGTAGAGAACATGCCTATGAAAAATACAACAATCACAAAGCCATAAATTTGTGATGATCTAAGGTACCATATGATTCATCAGATATGAGGGCACTGGGACAACATTTTCAGTTTTGAAGATCAATTCCCAAATGTTGAAGAAGTTTTAAATTAAAATAAATACTTACTTGATTTTGGAACAATCTCATCGTTGCTCATTCCTTGAAGAATTTACACTACATCTCTTAAAGAAATGAAGTTTAATTTGTCTTTCATGAATTGTTAGAAGATCATACTATAGAATGATAGGTCATTCCATCTGTCGTAAACATATGGTTAGAAAAATTTATATACATACGTCCATCTATGGTGAGATTAATCGTATATGGTTCCATAAATGGACTTATACTTCATATATCATACTTCTTAAAAAAATAAAACTAGTTTATACTCACTAGGGACGTCCTATGGGCTAGTGGTAGGAGATAAAGGCATGTTGCACTTCGGTTGTGGGTTCGATTCCCGCAGCCTTGTCTGACGCGACGGGTTGTCACCCGTCCTGCAGGTTATCCTTTTTATAAAACAACACTATTATAACATTACAGAAATAATATCAAAAAATGTTCTAGCCTTAAACAATACTATCTGATGTCCGACATAATCCATTACAATCTTTAGACTTATTAAAAATGCATCTATCCAATCTCATAGTATAAATAAAATGATTACTGGAAAGGTAACATAACAAGAACGTGAATAACATCATTTATCCCCCATATATCATAAGATATATCTTATTTATCGATTTCCAAACATGTAAATACCTTAATCACGTATTCTATTGAAACATAAATTACCATAGAACCTTAGTGAAAACATTAATTCTGTCAAAAAGTAACACTTTCCACATACAAAAATCCACAAAATTCTATATACTCAAACAATGATATCACTTTGTCCTTATATCAGTCATGTGCTCATTAATTCTATTAAACATTTCATTATCTTTTTATCCCTTTTTTATGCGCATATTAGGTTCTTTCCAAAAATATTTCAATCACTTATCACGGTTACTGGTATCGTTCAACATATACTTTCAAATACTCAAGGAAAAAAATAGTGTAACAATCCCTAGATTTTTCTTTATTCCATAGTACCATACATTATTCTTGATAAAAATTCAATCAATCCACTAGATTATTAAACCATGGACTGAGATTCTTCATTTTATTCCTCAACACTTCTTTCATCTCAGATATCATTTGTAGTCTCTTCATCATCATCAACATAAATACTACCCATATGACCATGCCGATTCTCTTCATGAGATTTTCCCTTAGGGCATTGGTTTGCATAATTCCCGAACATTCCACATTTAAAAAATTTAACCTTGGTTGATGTTTTATCAATACCATTATCCTTGGCCATTATGTTAACTGAACCTTTTCCTTTGAAATTACTTGCATTGTGTCCTTCTTTTTCACACCCAAAGCATCTTCTAGTTCCTTTGAAACATTCTCCTTGATGCCTCTTCCCACATGATTTACATGAGTGAAATTGAACTTTTATTCCTCTATGATCATCATGAAACTCCATATTTCTATTATTAGAAGAGTTATGAAACTTACCAAAGTTGATATTATTGATCATATTATGAGATTGCTGATTAGGCATAATAACATTGTTTCACCTTCTAAATCCCATTTCATTTGGATGCTCAGGAAGAATATCATTCCATTTTCTATCATATTCTCCATTATCATGAATATTCCTCTTTCCATCCATTTTCTATGACCCAAAAATAATAGTGTGAGAGGATAAAATATTTCTAGGAAAACAACATAATAAACAGGATTACCTTCAGTCTCTAACATCTTAGGTTTAATTCTATGATTGTTACCATAATTTTAGGTCTATAACCTATACTTATACATAACCTTGGGACATCCCTGGACATACCTTATAAATATTTCTAGAGATCTAATGTTTTCGCATCCTAATTGCCGATGGTTAACTAAACCTTCACTCTGATACCAACTGTAGAGACGCATAGCATGACGTACATAGACATTGTATTACTTTTGCATAGTTCTTAATACATGAAAAAAACATACTCCCAAAGACCATATTAGTTTAGTGTCTTTGGAAACTTGGATCATAATCTTCAAATCATAGTGAAAGATCTTCAACATCTCCCATAAAGATCTCCCCATTTTGGTTTCTTACCGAAAACCATTCTTTATATCCTAGGGAAAATAAAACATATAAATGGTGAGCTCAAATTATCATTATGTGTATGCATGGAGAAAATAAAACAAACCATATACATTTGAATTTAAAAACATGAACATTGTGTTTAAACATCAAAATCTTGAGCAATGACATAAAACATGGTAGTATGTAAGGAATAAATCATAATGGAACATCAATAATGATAAAATAGAATCGGTAATAAAACATGTAATTGTGGAAAAAAATTAAGCACATGATATGATTTACATAGTAGCCAAGGCATTGCTTCCAAGACCATCATAGTGGACAAAGTCCCTTAAAAAATCGAGTTCAGTCCTCGTTCCAATCCTGTATCACTGAACTATATTAACATTGCATTCCATCCATGTCTATCTGATGAGATATAAATATTTACCCAATGAATTTGAGGGAGATTGAGGTCCCACCCATCTCATAATGAAATCATTCTTTAGTGTACCACAAAATAAACATACATCATTCATAATAACCCAATGAATAAAATGGGTTTCATAAACATGATCCCATCATAACATAATCCATATAACATAAAAGGACTTCATAAAAATAATTCCATCCAAACATAATCAAATGAAATTAATAATAGGGATAGAAACATAACCCTATATCATCTTAGATGGAAAATATTTTTGATAAAACACTTGAAATGAATTCTTGAAAAAAAATATCCTTTCTTCTTCAAAATCATTTTCTTTTAACAAAATGCCACGCAATTTTAAAAGAAAATTATTTTGTTGAAAATAATCACGAATTCTTATATAGGAAGTTTCATGAAAATTAGGCGTTATGAAACCGTAAAAAATCCATTCATTCCATATAAGTTAAAAAACATTCTTCTCGTACTTTGGCCCGAAAAGTCAAAAAGTATCTCGTACTGAAAATGACATAAGATTCCTATCATATCTTTTACTAAAATTAACCAATATGTAAAATTGGATTTAAAAAAATATAGGAGGATAGAAATAATATTACATATTGAGGAAACATGGATGTGAATGATAAATATACCCCAGTAAATTCTGAATTATAAACAATCTCGGATAAAAATGAGATTGTTACATTTTCCCTTACCTTATGTCCAATTTCTTCCGTATGTGTCTGAAAAAACTGTATAGTGGGTTTAAAGATATTATTAACTTGTAATATAACTATAATATTATTTATTATATCATACATGATTCACTTACGACTTTATATTACCTGTTCTTCTGTCAATTCCATGTTCAAGCAGCATTTTGGGGAAAATTGTTTCATTTATCATACATGTTTTGACTTGTAATTCTTCATATGATTACTTATATCATGACTACATATTTACAAAATGTAAAACATGATTTATATATAATATATATTCATCATATAATTGATCTTTAAATGGAGTTAAATACACCGTTCAAGGAGACGGTAGGTCGTATGTACGCATGAACGCTATTTTCGTTTCCTTATTAAATTGAATGGATGTAAGTAAATAACATATACATAAATCTAGTATCATTATTATATCATATATCTCACTATTATTCATTATATATACATTATAATCATTCTTTACTAGTTAACATGGAGAATGAATATCATCGCGTCGTGGAGACGGTAATCCGTACAAACGCACGAGCGATGATATTGTTCTCATAATTAATGACTGGAATTGGAGTGGATGATAGAATATCTCAGAATTAGTAAAATGTTATAATAATAATATATAGTTATTCTTTATACCCTTATACCCATCAATGTAAGGTGGTGGTGGAAAAACAGATTACACCACATCGTGGAGACAGTATTTCGTACGTACGCAAGCGTGGTGATTTCATTTTCCATAGGATGAATAGAAGGTGAAATAGGTTTGTTTCATATTTATAATAAAATATAAGTATATTACTGATACTGATGTTATTAATTTATAATGAAACCAATAAAGAAGAGGGAGTATAAGAAGAAATAAATTTTAAAGGATCGGTAAAGGATATTAGCTCTTCTTCGACGCGCCTCTTCTAAACCTTCTCTTAGGGAACTAAAGTTGGTATTTGAAGAAGGTCGGGACCTCTAGTATGTTTCTAGGGATGTGGATAAGAGAAATTTTCAGGGTTTGGCCAATCATGAAGGATCAAAATGTGTTGAGGAGGAGAGGGAGGAGGTGCCCTTTTATAAGAGATGAGAGGGGCACTTTTGGAAACTTATAAAATATTAATTTATGATAAACCCAAAACCCACGTAAAAACTTCCAATGTGAATCAAATTCTGATATTATATAATATAGGGTTGTAATCTCATAAACCAATTAAATTTAAACATGTTTTGATTTTATTTTAAACCTTATCATTTTGATTTATCCTTATTTAATCTATTTAATTTTATTTGAGGTAATAATGTTAAAAAATTTATATCGTTATAAATAATTACTTATGTGTTATTAATTATACATAATTTGATACTTTATGACATGTAATATCATATAAATTTTAATTTGTAATTGTTAAAATATTGTTGTGATTTTTAATCAATATAATAATATAAAATATCAATATTATCAATTTTGATACAATTCATTTATTTGAATTTAAATAAACTCCACAGATAATATATATTCACAAAAACCAATTTAATACATTACTAAAAATCCATATGCATCTAGAAAGTTCGTGGAGGACATTAACTAGTTCATATAATATTTATTTTTAAACTTTTAAAATAATTTATTTGATATTTCTCTTAATAAAACAATTAATACATCATTTTTGTATAATTTTTTAATATACTTATATATTGTATAAAAATTAAAAGTAAAATACTATGATGATGATAAATATAATACGTTTCATAGTAATACTTTTATTCGAATTTATATTCTAAAACAACCAACCTTTAAAATTTTATCTTTTTTGAAGTATGAAGGTGACAACATTGACATCATTTAAAATAAAATAATATAAATATCCTAATATGTTTTATAAGACTCCAAATGGTCCATAATTCTACCCTTGGATGCTTAGGGTATATATATACTCGACCAATAATTTTTGGTCAAGTTTATGGTCTTTTTAATGGGTATTATTATTGTAATACAAACTATATTATTGATTTTTTACTAAATAAATAATTTCTGCATCATTAATGTATAAGATATTTAGGTAATTAAATATCTCTTAAAAATTACAAATCAATTACCATAACAAATAAAAACATTTTTTATTTCAAATGAATTTTTATAATCGAATTTATATTCTGTATAACCTTATATTAAAAACACTTTAATTATTAAAGTTTGAGTGAGGCATATTTCACTTTCCTTAAAATAAAATAAATTAAAGGTCTTAATCACATCCAAGTGGGTTCTAATGGATTCCATTTAGACCCTAATTTTAATTATGACAAAATATAATCATCAAATTATATTAATACAAGTATTATGGTAATTTTATAATATTATATTTACCCTTAATTACCCGATTTACCTTTAACTATGGTAAATAAAATTTACCGTAGTTACTATTCATAGTGCCAAAAAATAAAAATAATCCTATTAACATAATTTGGACCTACTGATTCCAAATATGGAATGTATTTTTCTAAATTCAAATCATAGAAGTTGTAGAAATTAATTTAAAATTAATCACGTTGTTAACAAAACGAGTTTTTAAAAGTTAAAACATTGCAGAAGATTGAAATGATTTTACATATGAATTAAATTTAAAATCAATGATAATGACATAAATTATATTAAATGGTAAAAATATATTCTATTTATACTTTAAAATAATTCAATATTATAATTTAACAATATAAATTATTACAATGAAAAAAACTGTTTTTAATTAAAATATACCGTGTTTTTACTATTCATTAAAATATGAAAGTTATCATAATAATATGAAAAATTTATCCAAAGTAAATTTTTATATCTTGAATTCAAAGAATAATTTTATTTTGTCGAATTGAACTTTTAAACATGTCAAAAACTAAATGTAATGTGGGTGCACCATAAAAAGGCGGCAAAACTGCATTTTTTTCAAAAATAGTTATTTTACCCGAATAATTTATTTTGTTCTGATACCATGTTCTAGAAAATGTGTAAGACGAATAATAATGTTAAAAAATTCAAAATGAAGTTAATACTATTCATAATGGCTAGTTCATAATAATATTAGAACAATATATCGTTGATTAGTGAAACCCGATATTGCGTACAACACATGTTATCAAGGAAGGTCACTCTTGCATGAAACACAAGACAAGAATAGTGTTACATACACTACAAGCTATTAATGTGTTTTGTATAGAGCAAGATAATATTGGTTTAGCGTACACACAAGACATCAAAGAAATTGAAAAGAATATTTCACATAAAATCTCAGTGTGTTACAGATGTTGTCTTTTAAGTATAAAAAGGTACATGTGCTTTCTTGAATGTAACTGTAGCAGCTTATGCTTTTCCAGTTCTCCTACCCGAAGCTGATGGGATTACATGAGACTTTTCTTTTTTTTATGCGATGGAATTATACACTTATTGGGTGATCGAATAAAGATCACAATACCCTCCTCTTTATTTTATGGGGATTATTGTTGTGCATAACTCATCACTGATATTTTCCACATAGATTGGAAGTAACTCTTATTGAGAGAGTGGTAGGTTTAAGGAATATGTCAGTCCTTTCTATTGAGAAATGAAATATTAAACTCTTTCCTTATCCCTTTTTTTGTAGTTCATAAGATCACATACTATTTTATTCTGCAATGTTGAGCTTAATTGGAAAAGGAACTTCAAACGGAGGTCTTCTTATCCAATAATTGATTGAAAAGTAAAACTTTTTTACCAAATTAAAGGTTTCCCATATAGTGATTGCACAAAACATATGATATTTACAGCTTCTTATTATTTTGGTCTCCCCAACATGGGATTATAGAGAGACACAAAATGAATCAAGTGCTACTTCCGATCACCCGAACTTTTAAAATTATAAATGAGGTATTCACAATGTTTGGTGGGTGAGGAATCATATCTATCCGTATAGGTTAAGACTTATTTTATAGTCATACCAATGTGTATCATTCTTCCATACCTCTTCCAATTGAGTTGTTAATTAATCAATTGTATTCATAATAATTTGGGAAATACCAATATAAACTAGGACATGAACAAGTTTGTCAACTAGAGCCTAAATAGGTGAAACGACTAGCAAGACCACGGGCGGTGGAACTGCTGGTATTTGTCTTGGATAACCCATGGGGACAAGGCTATAAGGATTTTCTTGAACATTATCTATCTGTGTACCCAATGGAGGCAATTCATTCTCTACATTAGTAGTTTCAACAAACCCTCTTTATTGGGGAGCTCCTACTAGAAGTGAAAGTTGAGGATCTGGTTGTGGGGCATCTCTACCAAGAATGCTACTTTAGAGTAACTATGAATTGAGTCTACATAACTACTTAATATCATTATCTTAATAGGAAATTATTTCTTCAAGAAAAATAGATTGAACTTTTCTATAGGAAACGTATGACAAGGTATGACCTTTACCTTTAGCCTTGTTAGGTTCCTTTCAAAGAGTTAGATGTTGATTATTTGAATGAATAACTATATTTTGGCCATGCCTCTGATTTTACATACTCAAACATATTTCATTTTATTTGGTTTGTATCACATTATGAATAAAAACATCATCCTATGAGTCCCTTGAACTAGAATCAAATTTGTTAGGATCTTACAAAATTATATTAATGACATTTACTAACGCATAATGAATTGATGGAATTCTATTAGTATCTTTGTAAGATCGAATTATTATTTATCCACCATTAGACTTTCTTCTCACATTTTTTGGTTCTCCAGGAACTATTTTATGGAAGTTGATCAAAATGGAATCCTTGAATAGTTTCGTTGTGCATTCACTTTGTGGATTATTCCCTCATCGGGAGAAAATTGACTTCTGTTGGGGAGGGAATTGTGGATGTGAGAAATCCCCCAACAATGAAGGTTGGGGATATTCCTAATATTATTCCTTAACCCTTCAGGATCTGTTTGTTGAATCTAATTTTTGGGTTAAAAAATCCCCCATCCCGGCAGGTTGGGGTGTTTCTTGAATAGATGCAGCTAATATCAACATTGCTACTCTTCTGATTTTATGAATTACGGTCTGAACATTGGATGGGTGCAATATCCACCACCCACATAAATTTCCTATTTTAGAATACTGTATTTCTATTTCTGATATTTGTGTGGTCTGATGGATGACATCCTATAAGGAGGAATCCTACGTTATGTTTTCAGAAATTTGATGCAGAAGCATCTCAATAGCTTACTCTATTTATGCATGAAATTAGTAAAAACCGATTAAGGACAGTTCTTGCTAATAATATCTTTAGTCACGAACAAAATTGGTTTTTTGTATCCATCCTAGGTAAATAACATTTCATGTGACCACTTTCAATGGTCTTCAAATATTTGTGAGTTCAAAAAAATAAAATTCTATATGTGCACCCCATTCTCTGATTTGAACACTATATGGGGTTTCTATGATCAATTTATGCGTCCGCTTTAATGCATTGACTCATGAAAATTGAAGGGCTTCCTATTTCGTCTTGATCTTTGGATGTTAGGAAAACCATGGAGATTCCAAGATTATTTGGCATTGGAACCCTTATATTACCTTCAGATGACTTTGATATTATTCATATGGTAACACATTGGCTTTCGAATGATGAATAATATTCCATATATTTAGGTGGATATCGTGAATACAATATTCTACCAACATCTCTGGAACATTGTATTGAGAGGTTCTCAAAGGCCTAAACATGACTTGTATTTCACCCATAGCTGGTTATTTTCTCATATTCAACATATCCTCTTCATCATTTTCTAGAGGTTTCTTTACTTGGTCTGACCAGATAGGACGCTTTCTGATTTATTTATCACAAGAAATGGGATCATTTGGTGTTTCCACTTCTATATTAAAAGACAAATTACCCAAGGGAGTTTTGGAGAATGAACATCGCCTTGGGTTGTCTTCTAGATGGGAAAGTGTTTCACCTTCCAGTAAAAATTCATCATACATGAATGGACTTACGTTTGAAATTGTTTTAATATAATAGGGATTTCTTATAACTACAATTCTAGTTGGATAATATTCTTTAAAATGTGAAACACTTCTACATAGGGAACTTTTGTAGTGATTTCCATCATGGGGAGGAACACCATGGTGGATTAATAAAAGAGATAATTCCTCTTGCTCATTGTTCTTCTGAACACATGGAAGTTTTTTTAGGCTCTCATTCAGAGATAAGTTATTTATATTTATCGAATTTACATGAAGAAAGATTTCATGATGAAGTGTTCTATGAATAACTTCATAGTTACTGATACTACTCCAATAATTTTAAAATGGGAGGGTAGGATCTTGAGCTGCAATAGATAAATATCTGGGGGCTTCAAGAACTCTAGAATTAAGAGAACACAGATCATATATTGACTCTTGATTCTATAAAAATGATTGGTTAGAATTATTAGATTCTATATTACATATTTTTGGGACCATGTTCTGGAAAAACTAGTTTTCATGAGTAGGTTTATGTGGCTTCTATGGAGTGTCTATAAAAAAAGACCTATCATCTTCAATTGGAACGAGTGTTTGTTCCTGATCCAGTTTTCTATATGATATGGGGTAATGTTCCCCTTAACCCACCAATACTGGATTATAGTTGTGTATCTACTCTGGGATTTCATACTGATGATTCATCCCATGTATTGGGACTTTTTTATGTGTTCTTCTCCCTGGCACTGCTAAAGTTTTTGTTATGGTATTATGACAAGCTTCCAGGATATGGGTAGCAATTTGAATCAAACCTTTCACTGTTGCAAAAATGTGTTTGTTGACGTCAGTGTCAAGAACGGGAATATATGACTATTACATATCTGGAGTATGTTTTTATATATTCTCATTTCCATCCTTTCCTGTCTATGGATATTGACATTACTCATGTGTAGGGGTAGAGAGTTGTGTATTCCCCAGGTTTGTCATCGGAGCATCTGAACTAACTTTCTAGGTGCCACCAAACAAGACTATTGGCAGGCTTGATGGATTCTAGTGAGTGTATGTGTCTTCTAGATATATATTTCAAATCCTGGTCCACAAAATTATTTCAATGTAGATAGATGAGACCGATGAGAGGCTTGGTGAGTGCAGGTAGGGGTATGTTCCTATTTACAAGTTGTCTCCATATTTTGTTAGAGGGCTTCCTTGAATGCAGCCAGACGAGTCTACTAACTGTATGAGAGATTGGAAGGAGGTGTATGTGCATTTTCATTTTATTCCACTATATTTTCATGGTGTTATTGGTTTCACACCTCTAGATGAGTCTATTGGTTGGAGGAGTTATAGAGGACAGGTGTGTGTTCTTGTTCCTTGATTCCATGAAGATAAGTCGATGGACTTCTCTGGTGGGGGAAAAGGTAGTAACCTTTTTTCTATTGGACAGTTATTTTCCCTGATGTTATGTCTTTCATGCCCGGGTATGAGGGTCATGGTCCAAATAGATGAAAATAGAACCCTCATCCTTTTGAGGGTTTTTTACCATGTAATGTTGGTAGTGGTAATTGTTGGCAGGAGCCCTTGGGAAGGGTCATTGTTCCATTCTTACAAGGAAATGGGTGGCCTCTTATTCAACCTCCCCATAATAAGAGATGGATTAGTGATTCTGTTTTGGTTATAAACTCCCAAAATGATTGAAGGTGGTGGTTGGTAGTATCGACTTCTAGACCACTAGTTTTCATTGACCAAACGACTAGGGGTTATTCATGATTTAGAGGACCTATCCAAAAGCCTCCAAGGTTGGGAATGTACCACAATGATTTTACTTCTGAGCCAATGCATTGGAGACCCAATATTGAAGACATTGAGTTGGTGGTGATGTCCTTCAAGTAGACGAGGATCCATCTTGAGCCGCAGTCGGGGTATTCATCAGTGTAAACTTGAAGGAATCCATTTGGAATAAATGGAGTTTTTAAAAAGAAAGTGAATGTATATGTTACAAATAAAAAAAATGAACTCCAAAAAATTAGCATCATTTAGATGAATACATGTGTGTTTGCTTAACTAGTCTAGCCATATTTTATCAATTGATAAGGCCTAACAGATGGGTAACACTATCATCTTGGATAAAGATTCACGTCACGTTCACCATTTTTATTTTTATATGGGTAAAAACAAAATGGCCCGATAGAGAGTAACCAAAAACCTTTTTATATAGGGTTTTGTCAATAGGATAACCCACCACCTTGGTTATGGATTCCCATTGGGTTCACCATTTTTTCCCCATGGAACGTGTGTTCTGGTTAAGAATCACTACTTCCAGATGGTTTCCACGAGATTTACTTATGGAACTAGAAACACACAATAGTTCTATATCCAAAGGGACTTTCTTTCCCAATGTAGATGTTCGTTAGGCTTATTGACCTGCGATACTTAAGAACTCGAATTGGTCTAGAGTATGGGAGGGCAGGCTCGTCACACACATTTGGGGGGAATTATTGCCTACTCCAAGACACTCGTATATATTTAAGATATGTTCATGAATCCTTATTAATTTAGAAAGCATAATGTAGGTTTACCTATAATTTGCAATCAATTATTAGAATGTACGGAAATTGGATTCATCTATATGTATTCAAGGATCTTAATTACTGGATATATTTGTATGTATTCATGGTCCTCCATTAATTGTATCATCTCATAAATTTCTTAAAGATTCTTTGGTAATTATTATGACAATGTCGGTTTTTAAGCCGCTCAATGGGCCACTCTGGACATTATCATCACCAAGGGAGATAGATATTGTTTCAATGTTGGGATCAAACCCATAAATGAGTTTCCTAGATATCCATGTGAAAGTAATGAGAACCCACTTAGTTTGGTGTCACCTCATGGGAAACTCCACAACATTTAAGTTCGTGTGATAAGGACCCAACTATAAAATTTAATTCCATGTGGTAAGAACATCTAGGAAAAAAGTGTCTAATTAATGTTTAGTGTGGGAATTATACCGATGCAACCCAAGGATCCTAGAATGAATATGTGTCTCCAATTTAGATTAGACCCTACTGGGAATATTGACTAGAAAGAACTGGTTTGATTGAGAATGTTCGTTTTGGACCTCATGGAATCTTCTTACATTTCCCACTAGGATGGGAATAAAATCCCATGTCGTTCGACAAGTCTCGCAGGGGAGTGTATCCCTTTGACAAAAATAGGTTGGAGCTTGCTCCTAAATAGGATTCCCTTGTAACAGGGTCTATAAGAGATGTCTTGATACATGTAGATTTGAGGGGGAAATAAATTCGGGGATTATTTATAAGGATTATGCACGAACAATGATAATTATGGTCAAACTCATGAGGAGGGTATCGATTGAGCTCATGCATCGGGTGAATGCTTCCTACGTATCTCAATTGTGGTGGGAACTAGAGTTATCATAGTTCATGAGATGAGGTCGATTGTGTTGATGTTGTGATCAACAAAAATTCTCTAAACCCACATGATTCATGCCCGATGTGAGAAACAAAAAGATGTGAAGGATTAAATAATACACACACTTTATCCTTCACTAATGGAAGAGGTGTGTCCTATATTGACTGAAGTCAGGGCGAAAGTTGTCGAGGGCACAAAGTAATGAAACTTTCTATCTGAAATGAAGGCGAAGGTCATTGGGTTTGGTCTGAAAGGCTATGGGATTATTTCATATGGGATTCCCTAAAATATTTCCCATAGTGGAAGGAGGATATCATTACCTATGTCAAAATAACATACAAGTGTGAACCATACCTTCCCTACCAGGGACTAGGGATTCTAGATTCTAGAGACATGAAGGGGGGACATGGCTCGAACCCTAAACCTCCAAATTGGTAAATTCCTAGCATTTTCTCTAGGCTATGGATATTGGTGGGTATAGATATAAAGACATATAGACACCCCAAGGATACCGACGTCCTTATAAGATAAATGTGGGAAAACTCTGAGTATATAAATACAAACCCAAATGGATGACACACTGATGTGTCTTTACCAATGGTCTGGTAAGTTAGGAGGATTTGGTGGAGGATTAAACATGATCCCTTTCATGTAAGGTATCCAAAGAAAGAGAACACTTACCATGAGTGGATTTGAGGAGGACTTCAAGGATGACTCACGTAAGTGGTCTGCGTAGGTATACCGCTATGGTATTCCGCATAGGTATGTCGTGTAGGTGTACCGCACAGGTCCTTTGAGGAACTAAAAAATGATGAACACATGAAGTAAAAGCTTTTGGAAGCTAGATATTCCTTGGTAAATGTACTATATGGACAAAAAACTTGGGCAAGATTTTAACTTAAGCAACTTGGTTGTATTTTGATGTCCTTGGATGCATCCCGCATAGGTATTTTCTTAAGGAAATATCCATGTGAATTTGAATTATTCCTATGGAGGGAGAGTCCTTAATGATGTGTTTTTTTATTTTAAACTCTCAAAGGGCCTTGAACATTCTTATCCCATATAATTCTCTCTCATCCCATGTTTTTAGAGAGCTGCCTGGGAAAATTTGGGGGACCTGGGAAAATGAGTTATTCAATGAGAGCTTCAACAGTTATTCTAATTTTTTAGTTCCGAATATGGGGAGCACAAGGGACCTATTTATAGGTAAGGAGGGGACCTAGTCAAAAGGTGGTTTCCCATGTAGTTTTTTCGCCATATCTCCATAACATAGATCTTCTACATAGGGGTCCACAAATTGTACTTCCACATAGGTATGCAGTGTTGGTCCTCATCGTAGGTCCTTGGAGTAGGGGGTTGCGTGTTAGGCTGTACAGGTAGGACCTAAGTTTTCTGCATTATGCCTAGGTTTACCGTGTATATATAATACATAGGGGTCTATTTAAACCAACATTGAAAACATACTTCTCCATACCGCGAGGCCTATTCCCCCTCACCCCTGCTTCGGATCAGCGCTGGGATTCGGGTCGGTGTCTTCACTACTATCACTAACACCCATGAAAAATAAAGAATCACACCATGCACTTTTCGATCTAGGTTGTGGAAATTTTGGCCGGAGGCCCATGGAAATCTAATCAACTCCTTCTGACATAGAGACGTATTTATACTAAAACTCAAAATTTTGTGTCTAAGTGATGTTCACATATTCAATTTTATATACAAGTGCATTAAACACATTTCATTGTGTCTATAATCACTAAAATTATATCTATTTCGCTTATATTATAAAGAATTATGTGTTTTTGGGATGACTTTGGATGATCTTAGGCCTGGTAGATTGATTCATAAGGCCTTTTATTCACATTATGACTCCCTTTGATCAAAGGTATCTCTTTTTCCTCTTTTATCCTCTTTTTTCTTCTTTGTTCTATTTTGTTTTCTCTTTCCAATACATGGTTTTATCTATCCCTATAAATTTTATATGATTATTATCATTGATTGATGGAGTATTTTTTACTGGTGATTTCTTAAGGGTTTTTGGTTTTTTTAGGTTTCTTAATAGTTTTATTCATCCACAATTTCTCTATCATTATATGAAAATTAAAGCTACATATTGAGGGATGGTTTTTAAAATATTCTCTAGTAATTTATGCTAAATTATATAACCATCATTATTTAGTTTTTAAATGGTAAATATTTTAAATTGGGAGAAAATTAAAATAATTTAAAGTTAATTTGGAAGAGATGATATGGGGGTTTCTTATTTAAACATGATATCCATCTTATTGGTTGGAAATATTTTCTAAATTTTTGTGATTTTATTAAACTATATTTTTTTATGATTCATCATATTTTTATAGTATTCAAAACAAAAAAAAACATAAATATTTTAAGATATGAGATATTGTGGATGAATTAAACTCATGATTACTTTATAAATTACATAATAGAGTAAGCATTGTTCTAATAAAATTGTTAAAATATTTACCACTACATTATTTCTAAAAAATATTTATTTATTCATACTATAATAAGATCCTAATAAATTCATTTATTTATATAGTAAATAATTTTATTGGTTATTTTAATTAATAACTAGTGGTTGAATTTTTTTAGATCATGTTTTCTATTAGCTTATATGCTTCAAATAAAGCATCATTATTTTCTCTTTAATATCCCAAAATTTTAGATAATATTTTTCTTAAATAATTAATATATTATAATGATTTATATATTATAATTTATCAATATAGAAACATTATATTATCCATTGGTTTGGTGAGGGTTATGATTATTTTATGTTAATTTGGTGGAGATAGGGTGGTTTATAGTGGGTTAGTTTGGATAGTGGGTAAAGGTGTCAGATTTCATGTTTGAATGGTTGGATTAGGTTGACATCATTGCTTCAATGTTTCCCAAATTTTCTATTATTTTTATTGTTTATTTCTCATAGTTGAAAATTTTTTCCTTTAAGAATTCCCCTTCTATAAGTGGTGAAGTTTAGTTTTAATGCCACAGAAGTATGAAATGTAAGAAACTATGAATTAATAAATATGGGAAATCCATGAACTTAATGATGGTTGGGATATGTCAATACATAGAAAAATGGATTTGATAGGGTAAATATTAAAAGTGACTAGTTATGAAAACCATAATTTTAATGTGAAATTAAAGCACAATAGATTTAAATAGTTAATATATTAAAGAATAAATGTGGATGGGTTGTTATAAAATGATTTTAATTGAAATATAATAAATTTGTATTGATAAAAATGAAACTTTATTCTTGTGATTTTATAATGAAATTATCTTTTTAATCAGTCTTGTAATATGGGTTATCTTGTGGGATGTTATTTATTGTTTGAGTCTAGGTTAGGACAGTTTCCCTTAGAATGGTTAAGCTCTATATTAGTATTATGTTATTTTATTTATTACACTCTACCACATGATTAATTTTGGAAGTTAATTACCATATTTATCATTGAGTTTAGGGTGTATTTACAACATCTAGGATATCAATGATTCTGATTGATGAAAACTTCCCTACCATGATCTCTCTTCTAGATATATATTTAGTGGGTATATAATTCTAGGATATAATGTCCTATATTTATATAAAATTTTCTTCTAAAGGCTATAATAGCTCTTTGATTTGGAGTACAAATATGTATGGGTTGTGGCAGGTTAAATATATTGAATGTATTTGTGTCAGATTACAATGTATCATGTTTATTACATGTGTATATACACATAGGTTGTGATGGATGATGGTATAGTGCGTAATTTTATGGGCTATGATGACACTCAGTTTTACTATGTGATTATGGAAATGTGATGATGATTTGGAAGTGATAGGTTCACATGGATGTGTAATATGACTTTTGATGATGATGTGTTATGATATATTTTCATGAATATTCTATATAAATTATGAATGGTATCGAAGAACCAATATGTAATAAATTGGGTTTAGGGTGATTGTTTCTATGGGGAAGTAGTTGCAGGATACCTTTATTATATATTTATAATTTTTATATTATTCCACCCACTTATGTGTGAAATTTGGAGGGTGAGACTTGGTGAGTATAGTAATATAGATAACCTTGTATTTGTAATGAGATCATTTCCTTTACTTATTCTTTAATAATTTATTAACATTCTTCCACGATTTCATGATAGGATTTAAGAAGGATCTTACTACGTATACTTATAACGTCACCCCTATATATAAACCTTTTTGGTTTGTATGAGGGACATTACGATTGAACTAGGTGTTACTATCTTAAGTGTAACATCCCATACAATAGTAACCTAGAGATGATAGTCAAATTACATTATTTTTATATTATAAAATATCTACCAAAGGATCCAATTATTTAGAATTCATGGAATACTAGATACATACATATATTTCATTTGAAAAAATAATTCGGAACATGAACACATTATGAGAAACTTATTATCCCATTAATTATATCCTTAGAAATTAAACATAGTTCTCCTCTATGTTTTACTGTGAAATGAAAACAATTAAGGATGAGCATTGGTAATCACTGAATAGTATCATACAGTGGAATCATTCATAACATAAATATGACATAAGTGATATGGGAAACATTAATGAAATACATGAAGTAATAATAAACTGAAACGTAGGGAATTATATATTTGTGAAAATAAATGAAAACATGTATAATAAAAATCATTGATCTCTAACCAAAGGAAAGAATAATTTCAGACATCAAAACATGTTTTCGAGGCCTTCCCCCTAGATTCCATCTTATTTTGGGACGTTGTATACACCAAAACTCAAACAATCTTTTACTGTGAGACTTGTTGATTCATTAAGGGGCTATAAAATTTTGGGCCCCACTTATCACCTAACTAATCCTAATCCATTCACTATAAGATTCAACAATATTATCATACCATTCACTAAGGAATATCCTTCTAAATAAAACATGTTTGTCTATAAAATAAGAAAACCATAAATAAATTACATCCCAATTTAATAAAGTAATGTGTATTTCTAGGATATCATCCCTTAATCAACTTAGATGTTTTTCGGTATCATCAAAGTATCATGATGTATCATTAGAAAAGATATATAGTGCATAAGGTACATTAAATTTTTTGGATTTTACAAGGAAGATTATAATTGGGTTCAGTAGTATTCATTGGTTAGAGACCAAGGAAAAGGTTGGAATAATACTTCATCTTGGTTATTAAGTGAATACGAATTTTCAAAATCCTATCCTCTAGGTGTGTCTAGTCAGGTGTGCAGTCGTATGCCCCTTATTTACACACTTTGGTGATGATTTATTATACTATCAACCCAAAATTTTATAGTTCATTACCCGTAACTAAATCCATTCTATTTATGCATCCACATTCTAGTGTCAAGATATTTTTTTCTATAAAATTACACATAATTTTAATATATCAAAATTTTTGATTGTTTTTTAACCATGGAAAAGATTGATTTTTAAAATGATTTTTTAAACTGATGAGGTCAAAGAATGTGAGGGAATGATAAAAATTTCAACTTATAAATCCATTATTTTTTAAGATTAATGTGTTAAAATTTAATATTGTTATTGTATTATCGCCCAAAATGAAGTAGGTTTTTAATATAAAATAATCCCAAAGAATGAAAATTTGTACTTAAACCCCCCACTTATAGTTTGGTTTCATTTAATTAAAATCCCCTTGAATGATTTGGAATAAAATTGATCATAAAATATTTTTATAAATGAAATTTCATGAAATATAATCTCAAATAGTTAGTATATACACTACATAAAGGAGATTAGTTTCATGATATCAAACATGTACCCAATGGAGGAGTTTTAGGCGGAAAACCCTTACCACTTATCATGATTTCAACTAACATTCTTTAGAATCTTGTATCACAAAAATATCTTAAATAATAACTTAGTTATTAACTTTATCAGTATATATATTCATTTAAATTCCCCATAAATATTCATCATCAATATGAATTCTTACTATTTTTCTCATCGGGTGTTTGTATATTTTATCGTTTATACGTGTTTCATAATATCAGAGTATGTATTCATTATTTTTGTAAATTTAAAAATTATTTTGTCATTAATGTTAATTATAGGGATATTTTATAATTATTTATTAGGTTTGAAACTCTTTTCATGAGTGTTACAGTCTTTATTCTTGATAATGAAATAGATAAAAAGCATGTTTCAGTGATTCTTGATAATCGAAGGGTGTTTTCTTAATATATGAATTAATTATTGATATAAAATCTCTAGAATAAAAAAATAATTTTTTACACATTTATATTATATTATAACATTAATTATATCTCAATTTTCATTAAAAATATAAATTAATAATATTGTTCAAGTATGTGGTTAAATTGACCAAAACAAGAACATGCCATGATATAATGAATTATTAAGATGCAGTTTTGATTTAATATCATTATAACATGAGAATAATGATATTATTTAGTGTTTATTATTTTGATATATCATAATTATAAAGTAAATATAAGAACGGTTTATGGATATGAAAATATAATATAATTTGTGTAAATTGTTTTCCTCTTAGAATGCTTGTTTTAGAGGATTGAAATAATGATGGTTATTTTTTGACAATATCATTAATAGTTTCATTAATGTTTTGTAACAAAACCTTAATCGTATGATAATAATTTTATTTACTCATTAAATTAATTCTAGGAACCATAAAAAATGGGTGGTAAAAAAATTTAAATTTTTTTCTAATGGTGGTGGTAATCCACACATACACATGAATAATGATTTATTTTTCTTAATGGATGATATAGATGAAAAAAATGAAGTTACCATTAATATATAATCCTTATATATTATAAATTATACTAATATAATTATATTAATATATCTATAAAAAATTTTGGTATATATATTTAATTATATAAGTTAAGTGGGTTACAATACCTATGTCGGGGACTTGAATTTACCTTGGATGTCTCTATGGAAATGAATGCCTTATGTAATCTAAAAGACGCCAGAAGCCTGTAACAATGGGGGATGATTCTATTTGAAAAAAAAAATTAGAGTTTAAGGGGGGATATTCTAAGGACAGTTGATCTTTAAAGTGGTGGGAGTGTTACCCTTTTATAAGTGAAGGGAAGTGTGGTTTTAGAACTACCCATTACATTTTCAATAATGTATTGTAACTATTTAAGGTTTAATTGAAAAAATGGATAAATATGGATGGTATAGTGATTTTGGATCTAAAATCACCTCAAAATATTTTTTAGAAAACTTTTGATGTTTTTTGGATTTCTCTATTAACATTTAACTTTTATCAAAATTTTCTTTTACCTTAGTAATTAATTTATAATAAATTTAAACAATTTTAATAAAAATGATTATGATTAACTCTTTTAATTAATTTCATATTTATTATTTAAAATTTTAAAATCATTTTATGAAATAATTTTTTTATGGTCTGAAAGGCTAATGATAAAATAAAGACACATAATAGCATATAAATAGTATTTAGAAAAAAAGTGTATTTAAGTCATAAATTTATATATAATATAAAATTATAATGGATATGTATTTTAATGAAATAAATTAGATTACAATAAAACAACTAATGATAACTATGATTTCATATAAATCCATTACTAATTCTCCCTTTAAAATATTTGATTTAAAAAAATATATAAAACTGTTTTTTTAATTTAATTTATAATTAGTTATAAAAAATATAGATGCGGGATTTATAAGTTCAATGAATATTTGAAAATTAATATTTTTATTCTATAATATTATATTTGATTACTAAAAATTTTGTGAAAAATTCATGGTCAATCTTATGTAATTATAAACTGAAGTAAATTATAAGTTTTGTGAAAACCATATTTTTCAACTAAAAACCATCATTTTCAAAAAAAATCACAAAAAAAACAAATAATAACAAAATATTGATATGATTAATTCAAAACATAAGTTAATTTTATGAATTTAAAATTATAAAATTTAATTTTTAAATAAAATATCGAATAAAGGCTCTATAGAGTGCATATTATGTTATAGTTTGGGATATGTTTTTCACCTTCTACAATGGGGTATCAGGTATTAAATCCCCCCAAAATAAATAATTCCATGAATTTATGTTATATATAATCTAATTAAAAAAGTTTATATTCCTTCTTCATAGATTCTTTTGGATCCCTATTTTCCTCTTTTAGTTTTTGTTCCCTCTAAAAGATAGTATGTAATTGCTTTTTTTCGCAATGCTTGATCTCTGGTGTTAGGAATTTGAGCATTCCCCTCTTCATAATATTTATTAGGCTACAACTCTATTCCCTCATATTGAAGGTTATATATATAGTGGAATCACATTTTGGGTGAATAAACATTACTTGTTTTTAATGAATTCTATTTATCATTTTACAATTGTGAAAGATGTAAATGTCATGACAAATAAATATTTTCCATCAAATATTGACCTACATAGCCTGGAACCTAGAGATGGTATTTTTTGTGTTATATTTATAATTAATTTAAATTAGATGTGAAGAAGGATTTATTAATATTAAGATATTTCTTTTATGAATGGTTTGATCACCCGAAAAACTTTTTTGATAATCATTTTTTCTTAAGTATGACATGATATAGGGCCCTTCTAGTAGTGATCCACACATGATCCTTTGATCTATAAACAACACTGATAGAATTTTAGGTGCAATAACAGCATATTGGTCACCCTATGTTTTTCATCTTTCTCAATTATATTTCCTTCAACATTGAAGGATTATCTCTTTATCTTTTCATTCCTGAGAGGAAAAGAGGGGGAATCTTGAGAGAAGATCATTAAGTACAATGGTTCTTAATTCTCTATGATACTCTCTTAGAAATCATAAGCTATATATTTTCAAATAAAAGCAAGCGTTTTTATTTTTTTAATTACACAATTCACCATTAAAAAATATTAAACCCATGTTTGACTACATGCTATATAATAAAATGATATTTTAATTTTTATTCTACAATGGTTGATAACTAATGCAATGATAAATATTATTTTACCAGCTTTCAAATTAATATTTATCACTAAAAATGATCTTTTCTCGCTCATACTCCAGTGTATTTATGAAATAACAATACAAATATATAATTAGATAGTTATCTAAAAAATAAATCCTTTTATTAATAGTCTAGAAAATAAATCTTTTTTAAATATTCTATAGATTATTTGCATTAATAAAACATGAATAAAATTATTTATTAGTCTTGAGAAAAATTCTTTCTCCAATAATTAAATTAAAATTTAGTTTTTTCTAGAACAACATAAACACTTATTATGATACCCTTAATGAATGTTTATTATTAGAATTGGGGTTGATTGCATAATTTCCAAGATTACTCTATAACAATGGGTCAAGGCTCCTAAGAGAAAGAAGTTATTATCACCGCATCAAAAACCACATGCGAGAACTCATTATTTAATATAATATCATTGTCTCAATATCTCATCAAGAAATTTTCACAACAATGGAATCTACCTATTTGATTGATATGTCTTTATTTGAAAATATAAAATATAATCATTGTTACACCAAGGCCTTTTAACTTAATGTGACATATGTATTTTAGTAAAACGGTTTAAATATGAAAATACATTAAAAAAGAAGAAATTATTCCTTCAATTATTCATTAATAATATTTAATTCACCAAACACCCAATGTACCCTTCTTCCCACGAAAATATGGTGGCACGGTATTGGTTAGTACATATATTGTTGTAATTGGTGACATGTATTTATAATATTATTAATATTTAATGACCATTAGAAAAACTCATTAATTCAAATATCCAAAGACACATAAAATGTTTAATTACTATTGGAAGGTATGTTATCATAATATATCATCTTATATATTTCAATGTACAATCTTCATAAAATGAAGCCTCATCAGCTTACAAGTGCTCACAGATAAAAGGCAAGATTCTATATTGCCCATAATATAATGTTATTTGGTCATAGAACTAGGTTTACTAATACAATCATGGAACAAAAAGGTTCTCATCATAGTGTGAATATACTATGCCCTTTTCAATGTGGAATATAATCTCAGACATTATTAATTTAATTTCGTGTAGATTAATAAATATTATGTAATAAGATGATAAATTAATATTAACTTATTTGAATATACATGTAATATAACATAAATATAGTTTTTTAGAACACCAACTCCAAAAGTCTCCAACATGGACTAGACACAATTTTTAATGGCTATCAATCTGCTATAGATCACATGAAGATCATGTTTCTATTAAGATAAGTATTTTGTCAAAATGTTTTCTACATTGTCATCTAGGGATATTCTTCTCACTGTTACTTTTTGAGAAAAATTCATCTAGAGATGAAACTTATGAATTATTTTCTCTATACACTAATGTGACCTTTTATCCATTGAAAGGGTCTCAATTGTAGTTTTATCAAAATATAATGTGATAGTATCATTACTAGAAATTATTGTAACAATATCTTGGATGATGTTTCATATCCAAAATGAATATTTGGATGCCTCGGAAGTCATAATAAACTCAGGCTCTAATGTAGTATCTTTCCCCACAGCCTTTTTTTAAGCTCTTCCAGTTAACCGAACATCCATTAATACTGATGATATATCCTATCTATGATTTTAGATCATATTATTATCATTTGAAACTAGAATTTTCATATCCTTAGATTACTATTTCTTTATCTACTCTAAAGACCAAAAATATATTCTTAATAAGAGTTAGATACTTAACGATAGTCTTGACTTCCATCCAATGTTTGTCACTAGGTTCATCTTGATATCTTCCTATCATACATAAGGTGTAGGAAAAGTATATCCTAGTATAGATCATATAATGCAAGATTGGATGAATCATCAATGAATATAGAATCAGTTCCATCATTTTATTTTATCTTTTGTCACATGTATAAGGAAACATTTTCTTGGAAATATTCCTTCCATGTAACATTGAAAACTATCTCGGATAAGATTATTACATATATAATCTCTTGAATATCTTGTAAACATATGTACCATGTCATCAACCAAGAATCCTCTTAGATATATCTTGATTTATATTAATCTGATGAATATATGCTTCTCCAGATTTTTCCTTTATGTAGAAGCATTAATTCAACTAGGATTTTGAAACTATAAGATGAGTATTGTTTCCAATAATTAGTATGCCATCGTTATAAAATATTTTTAAAATGACCATACATCTAATAAAATACTTATAGATATAAGAGTAACATTCATTATTTATGAAACTTCATTATGTTATGGCATTAAAAACCTAATGTAACCTTATCTGGATGCTTGATTTAATCGAAAAAGGTATCCTTTCAATTTTCATAACTTTTTGGAATCATTTTTAGTCAGAACTTTTTCAGGTGGTGTCATATAGATGTCTTCCTAAAGGTTATTACTAAGGAAGAATATTATTGGCATCCATTTTCCAAATCTCATAGTTTTGGAAAGACAAGAGAAAAATTTAAATTCTAATGTATATTATAATAACTAGTGAAAAGTATTAACCAATCCAATTTTTTGATGTTATTTAAAATCTTTTGCAGCTGGTATTTTCCTTTAAGAAATTAATTTTCAATCCATGTTAAGTTTCTTCTTGAATACCTATTTTAAACCACAAGCCTTTACATACACTGTATTATCTACCCAAATCCATACATGTTTTCAGTGCATTGAATCCATTTCATAATTCATAGAATCATTCCTCATGGTAACATATTTTCCACTTACTCGTTCTTATTTGGATATTAATTCATTATTATCAACTAATAATGAGTCACCATTATCAATGACTAGAAAACCATATGATAAAGGTTTTAAAACTTATCTCATACACTTATGTAGTGCTTATGTCTCCAAAACGTCTTCTTCTATGGATATTTGTGGAATTTTTTCATTTGCGAACTCTTATATAATTTGATCCTAAACATCATCAAAGTATGTCTCACTTAAACTGTATCATTCAGAGATGTTTTTCCTCTGGAGTATTATGGACTGTATTTCCACTATTACCTTTTTTGAGGAAGGGAAGTATAGGAAATATCATGTTATTTCCTTGGTTTATCCTATAAATATACACTATGGCACTCTGGAAGAATTTTTGTTTCATGAAGAGTATTTAAATATGATTCTACTCCCCACATGTGTAAGTAAGAAAACACGAGTTTCTTTAAACACCAGAATTGATATGGTATATCATCATACACATTTTTTGTCACTCTATTTAATATATATATATATATATATATATTTTAATGAATATCCCCAAAATTATAATAGAAATCCTACGTGACTCATCATTTATCTCCGCATATCCGAAAAGTTGAATGTCCTCCATTCATATAAATTATTCCAACTTGGTGTATAAGGAGGAGTCAATTGAGATAGAATCCCCAAAATAAAATACAAAATCATTAAAATATTGATTAAGATATTCCCCATCAATTTATGAGTGTAGTTTCTTAATCTTCATAAAAATATTGTTCTCTATGTAATTCATAAATTATTAGAATCAATTTTTAGAATATTACATGTACCTCATTATGTATTCATTTCCATGTCTATTATAATCATTAATAAAAGTTATCAATTATGATAACCCACCTCTTGATTCAACATGAAATGGTCTCTACAAAACAATATGAACTAATAAAAGATGTTCCTTGGACCTTTCAACTTTCCTACTAAATGGGGATTTGGTCATTTTTTCTTATAAACACACATGATGTACACCATGTGGTTTTAGTTTAATTGAATTTAAATTCCCATCATTGGGTAATTTAGAGAGAGAGAGAAAATTCATTTGCATGACCAAGAAGGGAATTCCAAAGTTGGGTGAGGCATGAGTCATGTGAATTATTTTCATTTTTGTTTTCTATTACTTGGTTTGTGTAATAAAACATATAAGGAATAACATATATATATATATATATATGTCTTTTCCGAAAAAATTATATAATTATAGTAGAAGCAATATTTATTTCAAAATGTTCAAATTAATTTACTTATATCAAGTATGGATACAGAAATAATGTTTTCCATAATAGATGGAATGTAAGAAAAATATTTTATAACTAGGATCATTCTCATCAGAAAGGTGAGGTGGTAGTCCCCGATATCCAAATTAGTATTTCAAGCTCCATTTTCATTTTGCAGATTGATATCCTCATGGTCAATCGTATTTAATCAACATAGTTTCTAAATTTGAATAATTTTCTGATAACTGCATCTTATATTGAATACATAAATTGTAAAAAATAATAAACTTCAATTAATAAAAAATAAACCTAAAGATTCCCCTTTCTTCTTTTCTTGGGTGTATTTTTCCTTCTAGAAGCCCTATATTCCATATATGAAATAGATAACATCGTATTCCCTTACTTTACCCTAGATTTTTATCTTCTTGGTAGGTTTTTTATAGTAATTCTTGAAGATGTATCTCTTTGTCTATTATTTCCGATTATTAAACAAAAGGATATAAGGTTTTTTGGATTTCATATCCTTATCAAATAAATGAAGTAGATTGATAACATCTATGATATATGTAACACCACCAGTTTTAGGTAAATAACCCTTTTTATATTCTTTTTTTGTATTTAATGTGTTTTTTTGAGTAATGGGTACGTTTGGAAGACTTTTGAAATTTTTTTGCATCTTTTCTATAGGTGCGTAGTTGGATTATGGTGAGTGGAACCCATGAAACTCCTACAAGAAACTGAGAACATTGAGACATGGGCTAATGGTAAGGTGCATTGTTTGCCCAAATAATGTGGCCACCCATGAGAATCCAAAAAAAGAGGGAAAAATAGATTTTTCATGGTTGGTTCATGGTTTGTCTACTAGTGTGGGCCAACCGTGTGATGTGCTCCTTGAGGAAGAGGCAGGCAGATAGTTAGTGCACAATGTTTCCACATAGTGTGGCTAACAATGAATAGTTTAAAAAATAAATCCTAAAAAGTCGATTTATTTTGGTATTAGATATAAACACCATATTTTTCCTCTATTTTGGACCTAACTCAATATTTCTTCCTCCCAATGGTATTGTAGGCTTTCCCCATCAAACCAAAAGCGATTTGGAGGGCTTTGTTAGTGCATCGAATCCCGATTCCCTTGGTAAGTCTCCTTTTGTGGTATTTTTCATAGTTTTTATTATATATACATTATTCCCTATCTAGGTTTCTTATATCTATTCAAATATAGATGGATCTAAGGTGGATGATTCTAATCATGGTTATATTTGTCCATGTTGATGTCAGGGGAAGAGATTTAAGATAGGTTTTCGTACATTCAACCTGGTATTGGGGAATATTTTATTCCATTAATAATTATCATCATAATTCTTATAGTAGGTGGTTTCACTATTGAATCATATTATTTGAACATGAATCCTTAGTTATAAATATTATAAATTTATAGAAATTGATTGTAAAATTGTTGTCAAAATCAAAGAAAATCCTCTATAGTAATGTTTTTTTGTTTTGTTTTGTTTTCTCAAAATTAGTTTTATTGAAATGTGATTTGTTGAATAATTTCAAAATGATCCTTTAAAATATGTCATGGTTTTGATTAATGGAAATGGATTCGTATAAATGTTTTCAATATAATCAATGTTTTTTTAAATGTTTAATTTGGATTTGGTTTTTTGGATAATGGTCGGTGTGTGTTCATGTGTATTCGGGATGGATAAGGGTAGGAATATTCCCCCATAAAAATTGTATAGATAAGTATATGAACATTCCCCTGCCAAAATGGGATAGATAAGGGTATGATGTTTCCACTATCTGAATGGGATGGATAAGGGTATAAAATTTTCTCCATCAAGATTTTTCACCAAGTGACATATTCATGGAAGGATGAATCAACACCCATAAGTATAGGGATGTCCATGGTTTGATACATGGTTGGATGCGTCGATATGTGTAATGGAATGGTTTAGTCCAAAAATATGGATTTTTGGAATTTTGTTTAAAATAGTTGTTTAAATTATTTCCTTTGAAACTATTTTGGGTTGAGAATTATTTGGATATGAAAACTATTTTCTTAAGAAATGGATTTAATTTTATGTAAACTATTTAAAATTGTTTCATATTGATTGTTTTATATTCTTTTTTATGTATATGTGATACCATGTTCTATCCTAGTTTCATGATTAGGGAAGTCATTTGGGGAAATTATGTTGTGTTTCATTTCTCACCCTTGCTTTCACACATTGGTGAATTTGTAGATATTGTTCATTAGGACATAGAAAAGATAAATTCTATAGTGGTTATTTATGATAAATGGGGTTTCTTGTAGATTTTTATCATATAGAATATTGGAATATTGGGAGTTTTGTTTGGTGTCATTATGTTTTGTTGGTTTGTCTTCCTCTTTGTACTTTGATGTTTTTTGTATTTTGTTTTCATATGATATTGTAGTTTGGTTTTGATATCTAAGGTATTAAATTGAGTTTTTTTACATTGTTATCATGAATCATGTAGTGTTATTTTTTTATGGCCTGTTTGGTTGGGTTGTTTTATTTTAAAAATGGTTAATTGTCAGCTAATTGTATTGAATCCCTTCACATTTTTTGTAGCCTTTGGCACATTAGGGATGCCACTTATAGTCATGTAGCAATTCTTCCTCAACTTAAGCCAAATAGAAGTGTTAGGATGTTACAAGTGGTATCATCTTATTATGTACTTGAATAAAACGTTGAAACATTCTTGGTCAATCCTCATATATTTTGGGATAAGTAGACATTGTGTTGGTCTTGGAGTTAAAATTCATTCTGGTCAAATCATTCTATAAAGTTGGTAGAAAGGAGTAGGATTTTTGGGATATGAAATTTAGAGCAGAAAAAGATGTATCATAATTTTTTATGTTGAACATCATGTTACCAAGGAGTTGGGTACATAGGTGTTTTTGAGACACATATAGTAACGGGAATCTCATGATCATGAATTTCGCTAATTGGACAAGCATGAAATGTAATTTAGAAATGACTTCCCACTTGTAGTGAATATTTCATTTTGAGTAGTGATACATGATTTGGTAAAAAAATGATTTTTTAATTTTGATTATGTTTTTTTCAATTGTGCAATTTTGAAAAGGCATGAAATGGTTATTTTGAAAATGGTGTGATTTTCAAAATTGTAACGCCCCGACCCCAGTTACCCAGAGTCGGTGCATTATTTTAATACATTGGCATGATTACAAGGAATCATGTCCCGAAGGACTGATTGGTTTAGCAGTCTTGGAAAATAGATTACATACATGAATGTTACATTACACTTTATAACATACAACACAATATAAATAATCCTTTATGAACGCCATTATTCCATTAGTTTAACCCTTCATATCAATCAAAATAAACTTCTAGGAATCCTGGGAAAAATAAAGAATAGAAAGGGGTGAGCTCAAATGCTCAGTAAGGGTAAGAAATTCAGCAGAAAATAACATAAATATTAAGCATGGTGAATAATTGAAACTACATGCCTTTACCAATAATAAACATGAATACTTTTATGGAAAGAATATGAGCTGAGTAAATAATGCCATAATAAAACATAATCATTGGTATTCTACTAGACGAATGACCACATGAACCATCAATATTATTTCCATAATGAGGTAATGTATAATGCCAGACATTATAAAACATTTTTTCAAGGCCTCGTACAAGACGTCTAAAAATGAATAATGCCTCGGCCAAAACCATAAATCAAATTGGGAAAAGGACGTGACCAATTCCACGTCTAATTGTCTCATGAGACCTACCAATGCATCGAGGAGCTATAGCAGGCTCCACCCGTCACTTATTATGTCCAATACATTCCACACATGAAATGTTTGAAACATAACATAAACATTCATATAAGAACTAGGATATGAAATGTCAGTACTTTAACTATAAACCATGAATGGTATAAAAATAACACATCCACAGTCAAACATATCACTAAACCTTCAATACAGTATTGATGTTTTGTATCATAATAAATCAAAATCAAAACATGTTTAAAATCCATTAATGGATTTGACATAGATGGAAATGATTTGTAAAACTCTTTTGTTGAAATATCCATTTTCATGAAAACATTAAAAGTCACACAATTTAGAAAGAAAGGCATTTAAAGAAATTTTTTAATCAAAGTATCCCATACCACTTTGAAACTTTTTAAAGTAATTAAAATTTTAAAAAATTCTTGTCCATTTAAATAAACTTTTAAAACCATTTTACAAACATGGACATTAATGAGAATGGTTTAGAAGAATAAATCTTTAAAACATTTAAAATGATGTTGACATAGATGAAATCAAAACTATTTGAGAGAAATATCTCTTTTTGGAAATCATTTAAGAGTCACATAATTATAAAAGAAAACATTTATTTTAAAAATATTTTTATAATATTATAAGGGAATCTTTGACGATTTTATAATGGTGGAAAATAGCCGCACCCTCCGTATAAGTTAAAAAAAGACATTCTTACCATAATTTTGTCGAAAAGGTTAAAAAGGACCTTGTTTGGAAAACGACAGAAAGATTCCTTTATAAAAATCTTATAAAAGGTCAAACAAGGGTATAAATGACTTTAACCGATAGACTATAAAATATTTAGAATGATTTGAAATACATTTTTAAGAATAATGAATGTGGATGATAAAGAGGTCCCAGTAGATAATTACGTATAAACAACCTCGGATCATGAATAGATTGTGAAATAAACCCTTACCTTGTACTTTTCCTGGTTAAGGGTAGTTTAACCTCCTGTATAGTGGTGAAATAATTGTTAATAAATTATAAAATAATCATATACATTAATATGATATCATATATTATCTTTTAATATTGCTTTGTTAATAATATCTTAGTATTATCGTCGTTCTGGGTGTTAACTTACACCTTTTATTTAATATGTTTTGTTACATAAACCGTGTTTTTTATGGATAGGTTGTATCTTATTCATATCTAGAATGATATAAAGTCCTTAAAAATTATTTTCAATCATAAAATGAGAATTATACTTGAATGGATACGATGGGAAATGAATCTCATAGCGTTCGTGGAGACTGTAGTCCGTACATACGCACGAACGCTACTTCCATTTCATTTTTCATATTAAAAGGAATCAAAACAAAATGATACATAGGTATATTATTATTCCAGTATAATATAATATCTTAAATGTGTTTCTTAATTTCATTAACATCATCCTTTATACGTTCCATTTATGGTATGAATGAGTCATATCACTTTGAGGGGGCGGTAGTCCGCACATCCTCAAATGAGATTATCATATATATATATATACAACAAGAAACGAATAATGGTATGATATAAAATAAAATTAAAGAAGTTTATATATAAAATAAATATCATAAATATCATATCTAATTATAGTGTCATCATAATGGCCACCATGAGAGGTGGTAGGATATAATTGAACAATCATCATTTCGTGAGGCTTTTGGTTTCCATCCACAGAAACATTATGTTCTTCACCCATTAGATGGATGTGTGTGTAAGTGTAGTTATAATACTTCTCATAACAATATCCTAGTATATTTAGGATACAAGTTTTGTTACCGAAGAAAAGAATAAGAAGATTATAGGAGTTGGAGAAGTAAAATAAATGAAAATGAGCTAAGAGAAATCGTTACCTTTAATTTGGGTAACTCCCTTTGGTTTGAACAAAAATTGACTCTTGAAGTGCCTTATTCCTAAGGTAAGGCTTCTAGGAGGAGTATATGGATTTAGGGAGCTTAATTGGGTAGATGTTGGACTATCCAAAGGGGTTGATAGGTGTGAGGAATTGGTTATAAGTGGTTTCTTTTTATAAGGGGAGGGGGGCTCTTTCGGAAAAACCTAAAGTATTATTTTATAATAAATACATATTCGGTTTATAATGTCTCAAAACTATATTTTTTAAAGTATAAGGTGGGGATGGGTCGAACACCACTCAACCAATTGGTTTTAGACAAGTTTGGGTCACTATTTTACCATTATCTTTTATATTTAACTCTTAGTTAAATAGTTTGACATTTACCATGTCTCTTTGTATTTTTATATTATATGGTTAATAAAAATACTATAAACTACCAAGAGATACCCAAGTGGTTCATTTATGACATAACTATCATCATATAAGTCCTTTTCCTGAACCTTATATTTTTTAGAATATTATATCAATTAATAATATAATATATTGTTTTAAAACTCCATTAGGTCAATTTTGACACTATTTAATAATTGATTTTTTTTAAAGTCTGAGTAACTTTATTAATTCAAATAAAATTCATTTAATAAATCATAACATGTCATATTAACCAATAAAATTATTTTAATTCATTAAAAGTCTCATTATATATTTATTTGGGTATTTATAATATCGATTATTTTAATATTTCACTAATAAGGTAATTACTGCATCATCATTGCGTCTTAAATAAATTAAATTATTTAATGTCTAAAAATTATAAATAAAGTACAATTATTTAGGAAATATTTTTAAATTTATAATAAATATTTATAATCGAATTTATCTTATGCATAACCCTATATTAGAAATGTTTTAGTTAGTAACCTTTCATTTTAACTCTTTTATCTCTTCTTTGAATTAAATAATTATAAATGTCCTAATCTAATCCATGTGGACCAAAAAGGTTCATATTTTATTCCTAAGGTTGTTTTTGATCGAATTATACTTAGCTAATAGAATTAGGACATGTATTAGGGTAATAATAATATCATTTTTACCCTTAATTACCGTATTTACTTTTTACAGTGGTAAATAAAAGTAAAAAGTTACTATTCACCAAAAATTATTTTTATTATATTGAACCACATTTTACTCCTTTATATTAACCATTTCTCTATGATTTTAGAAATTCCACTCACAGAAGTGGTAAAATTTAGTTTTATATGAATTTTCAAATTCTCCTAGGAGGTGGGTAAAAGACGGTGAAAAGATCAATAAAATTTTTATATATCTAAAATTATTATAAAATGACTCCAATTAATTAAACTGAAATTATATAGGTATTATTATATTTTTTGACATAAAATAAATTTAAATAAGATAAAGAATTATTCAAAAAAAAATTTGATTTTAAATTATAACTCAGTATTTTTCACTATTCATAAACAATTAAAAGTTTTCATAAAATTACAAAAAAAATTACCCTATGCTAATTTTGATATTATAAATTCAATAATGAAGTCTATTTTACCAAATTCAAAACATAGAAGTTTAATTTATTGATTTAAAATTAATTCCTGCTGTCAAAACCAAAAGGTGTATTTTTGAGAAATAATAACTACGAAAAGTTTGACATTTATTTATGTCCAATTTCAAAGTGAAATTACGTACAATGACCATCACTGGATTAAATCGTAAAAATATAATCTATTTATACTTCCAAACCATTAAAATTTATAATTTAACAATATAAATTATTTTGATTTAAAAAGTTGTTTTCAGTTAAAATATATTATTTTTCACTATTCACCAAAATATGAAAGTTATCAGAAAAACACCAAAACTTTATTGAAACTAAATTCTTATGTCCTGATTATAAAGAAGAAGTTTATTTTGTCAAATTGAATATATAAAAGTTTCAAATATTGGATTTAAAAAGGCTTCGCCATTAAAAGGTATTAAAATTGCATTTTTTGAAAAATACATTTTTTATCTGAAAAATGTATTTGTTATTATATTATGTCTAAAAAACTCATAATATGGATTCTAAAATTATAAGTATTATATAATGTTCAAAATTCAGTTAATACTATTCATAACCACTTTTGAACGGCTTGTTTGGTAATTCATGGTGCGCTAGAACTCGGTGTTGCGCGTAGCGAAAGTTATTGAATTACTTTGATGAAATAACGTACTATGAAATATTGGGGTGTTACATTCTTCCGTCCAATAAATTTCATCCTCGCAATTTGAAATTATTTTTCGAAATTAAAAGTTTGAAAATAGAAAATACCTTTGGGAAAACCTGCATCAGAAATTAGGTTAATAAAATTTAGTCTTAATAAGAGGTAAAGGGAAATTAAAGGGTCACCGCCAAATTATGATCTCGATTAGCAGAACAATGGTGGAAATTAGATACATATAATTGGATGAAAAACATAAATATTTTTAGGTATTGATTGAGGTCATCAATCACAGAAAAGTGTAAAATTGAGGGCCTTAAATTCATCAATCTATAATGATTTAAAATACCATCGGTTCAATAAAACATAAGGTATTAGGATAACACATTTTTTAGTTTTAATATCCCTTCACTAGATTTTAAGAATTAATTTCTTCATATAATAAGAGAAGAAGAAAAATATACACTTGGCAAGTAGAGTTCCATCCTTTACCTAATTTTTACCATAAACTCACCTTTCACTCTAAAAGATAATAGAACTAAAAAAATATTTGATTTATCCTATTCGTATAGGGTTCCAAAAACATGAATTTATAATTCATCTACCAGACCTTTAAAAAATATATCACTCTATCTAGGACATCATGTGGGCTAGTGGTAGGTGATACACCCTTGTTGCCCTTCGGTTGCAGGTTAAAGTCTCGTGGACTTGACGGATGCGACATGTTGTCGCCCAACCTCCGGGATGTCCTTTTATGGCAATCCAAAAATAATCTCAAACTAGAATTATCCAAAATACATCTATCCAAACTCACAGTTCAAAATTTATAAGGAAGGTAAACACAATGAAGATACTTTTTCCCGTGTAATAACATGTGAACACCTTCATCATGTATTCTTTTAAAACACTACAACATCCTGAATTTCCATAAAACCATATTGATTACATTCATGATCCATTATTACTTATAGAATACTGGATATACTCCTTCTATCCAAAAATGTTTTAAACTCCAACAATGATGGAATATACTAATCATTAAACAGTTTCAAGGTTGTCAATAATATCTAATATAATTTATCCAAATAAATCATGAATTATTCCAGAATCACTACCTTGGTATCAGAACCATATTATGGTTTATCTTTCTCTCAACCATATATTTTCCAAAAATTTAACCTGCTATTGAGTCACTTTTCTTGGTTCCACACAAGCTCAAGTCCTTAATGAAATAGTACTGCAGAACAATCCTTATATACTCTATAATTATTATAACCAGTACATTGTTGATACAACACTCAAATGACATAATTCACTAATAACAACATAAGAACCCTAATCATTACTCCATATCTGTGGTAGTATCATAACTTGATTATTATACAATAGCATCATTTGAGGAATACTCTGATGATTTGGGCATCGATTCACGTAGTGCCCCAACTCCTTGCAGATGAAGCATTGTTCATTTGAAACCTTTTTCTTACCCTTTCAGTCAGGTACTTGGTGTCCTTTTTCTCCACACTTATAACAAACTCCCATTCCCTTCATGCAAGTTCAAGGGAATTTCTTCCCATAGTTATCACATATGGGAAGATTCTTCTTTTCCCTCTTCCCCTTATCCATCTTTCTCTCTTCCATCCTTTTCTTCTCTTGATTCCCTTCAAAGCCATAGGACTTAGAGAATTATTTACTTATCTTATTAACACATGATACTATTTATTCATATGTTGAGAAAACATGAGAGACCATTTCCCTTCTAAATGTTGTCTTAATACCATGGAAGATATGATCCTTCTTACTCTTTGGATCATATGTATTGCTGGAGTTCACATTCCTTATACTGGGCGCCATTTCTATACAATGGCATACACTAGGTTAGTTTATGAATTTCAATGAATAATTCCAAACTTGTAAAATACCTAATGTAAATTGAACAGTTCATGGATATAATCCATAATCATAAAAATGTTTTCTTTGAGTAAGTATATACTCATATGCCCTTCATAATGGTTTGTAAATAAAATAAGAATTATCCTAAGCATATCCCTCGGGAGTGTCGTAACCAAGAGTGCAGAAAATCCCGTTGTCATGCACTAGTTCCTGTTCAAGTCTAGCTCAAAGCGCTGTTTTCGGGTTTTTCCCCTAGGGACATCTCTGCCAGAGCTGCCTCTACCTGCTCGTATCCATAAAGGGACATATTTTCTTGGAAAACTCACAAAATCTCTACGATTCCAAAATTATAGGAAGTTCTTCTATACTAATCCTCAAACTATATCTTAGGGCTTTGTGCTCTAATCAGAGATTATCTTAATCTAGTTTCCAAGGTTATTGCTAAACTTCCTCTGATACCAACTGCAATGCCCTGGCCCTAGTTACCCAGAGTCGGTGAATTATTTTAATACATTGGCATGATTACAAGGAATCAAGTCCCAAAGGACCGATCTGTTTAGCAATCTGGGAAAATAGATTACATACATGAATGTTACATTACACATTATAACATAAAACACAACATAAATAATCCTTTATGAATTCCATGATTCCCTTAGTTTGACCCTGCATATCAATCACAATACACTTCATGGAATCCTCGGAAAAAATAAAACATAGAAAGGGGTGAGCTCAAACGCTCAGTAAGGGTAAGCAATACAGCAGAAAATAACATAAATATTAGGTGTGGTGAATAATTGAAACTGCATTCCTTTACTAATAATAAACATTAATACTTTTTTGGAAAGAATATGAGGTGAGTAAATAATTCCACAATAAAACATAATCATGGGTATTCTACTAGTCAAATGACCACATGAACCATCAATATTATTTCCATAATGAGGGAATGTATAATCCCGGACATTCTAAAAAAAAATTCATGTCCTCGGCCAAGACGTATAAAAATGATTAAGGCCTCAGCCAAAACCAGAAATCAAATTGGGAAAAGGCCTCGGCCAATTCCACGTCTAGTTGTTTCATGAGACATACTGATGCATCGAGGAGCTATAGTGGGCTACACCCATCACTTACTATGTCCAATACATTCCTCATATGAAAAGGAAGAAACATAACATAAACATTCATATAAGAACTAGGATACGAAATTTCAATACTTTAACCATAAACCATGAATGATATAAAAATAACACATCCACAGTCAAACATATCACAAAACTTTCAATACAATATGGATGTTTGGTATCATAATAAATCAACTTCAAAAAAATTTTATAATCCATTAATGAATTTGACATAGATGGAAATGGTTTGTAAAACTCTTTTATTGAGCTATCCTTTTTCATGAATACATTTAAAAGTCACACAATTTAGAAAGAAATACATTTAAAGGAATTTTTGTCTCAAAGTGTCCCATATAACTTTGAAACTTTTTAAAGTAATTAAAATTTTAAAACAATCATGTCGATTTAAATAAATCCTTAAAACCATTTTACAAACATGGACATTAATGATAATGGTTTAAAAGAATAAATCTTTAAAACATTTAAAATGATGTTGACATAAATGAAATCAAAACTATTTGAGAAAAATATCTCTTTTTGGAAATCATTTAAGAGTCACATAATTATAAAAGAAAACATTTACTTTGAAAATATTCTTATAATATTGTAAGGGAAGCTTCGATGATTTTATAATGGTGGAAAATAGCCGCACCCACCGTATAAGTTAAAAAAATACATTCTTACCTTAATTTTGTCGAAAAGGTTAAAAAGGACCTTGTTTGGAAAACGACGGAAACATTCCTTTATAAACATCTTCTAAAATGTCAAACAAGGGTATAAATGACTTTAACCCATATTCTATAAAATATTATGAATGATTTGAAATAAATTTTTAAGAATCATGCATGTGGATGATAAATAGGTCCTAGTAGATAATTACGTATAAACAACCTCGGATCATGAAGAGATTGTGAAATAAACACTTAACTTGTACTTTTCCTTGTTTGAGGGTTTTTAACATCCGGTATAATGGTGAAATGATTGTTATTAAATTATAAAATAATCATGTATGTTAATATGATATCATATATGATCTTTTAATATTGCTATGTTAATAATATCTTAGTATTATCGTCGTTCCGGGTGTTAACATATTCATTTTATTTTATATGTTTTGTTACATAAGTCATGTTTGTTATGGATAGGATGTATCTTATTCATATACAGAACGATATCAAGTCCTTGAAAATTATTTTTAATCATAAAATGAGAATTATACTAGAATGGATACGATGGGGAACGAATCTCACCGCGTTCGTGGAGACGGTAGTCCGTACGGACGCACGAACGCTACTTCCATTTCATTTTTCATTTTAAAAGGAATAAAAACAAGATGATACATAGGTATATTTTTATTACAGTATAATATGATATCTTATATGTGTTACTTAATTTCATTAACACCATTCTTTATACGTTCCATGTTTGGTATGAATGTTTCATATCACTTTGAGTCGGCGGTAGTCCGCACTTCCTAAAATGAAATTATCGTATATATATACAACACGAAACGAATAATGGTATGCTATAAAATCGAATTAAATAAGATTATATATAAAATAAATATCATTAATATCATATTTAATTATAGTTTCATACTAATGTCCACCATGAGAGGCGGTAGGATATAATTGAACAATCATCGTTTCACGAGGCGTTTGGTTTCCATCCACAGAAACATTATTTTCATCACCCATTAGATGGAGGTGTGTGTAAGTGTAGTTAGACTACATATCATAACAGTATATTAGTTTGTTTAGGATACTAGTTTTGTTACAAAAGATAAGAATAAGAAGATTTTAGGGGTTGGAGAAGTAAAATAAAAGAAAATAAGCTAAGAGAAATCCTTACCTGTAATTTGGGTAACTCCCTTTGGATTGAACCAAAAAGGACTATTGAAGTGCCTTATTTCTAAGGTAAGGCTTCTAAGAGGATGGTCGGGATGTACAGAGATTAATTGGGTAGAGTTTGGATGATCCAAAAGGCTTGAGAGGTGTGAGGAATTTGTTAGAAGTGGTTTCCTTTTATAAGGGGGAGGAGGGGCTCTTTAGGGAAAACTTAAAGTATTAATTTATAATAAATTCAAATTCGGTTTATAATGGATCCAAACTAGATTATTTAAATTATAAGGTGGGTATGGGTCGAATACCACTCAACCAATAGGTTTTAGACTAGTTTGGGTAACTAGTTTACCATTATCTTTTAGATTTAACTCTTAGTTAAATAGTTTGACATTTACCATATCTCTATTTTTAAATTATATGGTTATTAAACTTACTATAAACTACCAAGAGAACCCCAAGTGGTTCATTAATGACATAAATATCATAATATCAGTGTTTTGGCCAAGACTTTGAATTTTTGGAATATTATATCAATTAATAATATAATATTTGTTTTAAAAACTCCTTTATGTCAATTTTGACACTATTTAATAATTGATTTTTGTTAAAGTCATAATAAATTTATTAATTAGAAAAAAATTGATTTAATCAATACTAACATGTCATATTAACCTAAAAATTAATGTAATTCATTAAAAGTCTCAAATTATATTTATTTGGGTATTTATAATATCAATTAGTATAATATTTCACTAATATGGTAATTACTGCATCATCATTGTGTCATAAATAAATTAAATTATTTAATGTCTAAAAATTATAAATAAAATACCATTATGTATTAAATCTTTTTACATTTCTAATTAATATTTATAATCAAATTTATCTTATGTATAACCCTATATTAAAAATGTTTTAGTTATTAAACTTTGATTTTAACTCTTTTAATTCTTCTTTGAATTAAATAATAATAAATATCCTAATCTAATTCATGTGGACCAAAGAGGTTCATATTTTATTCCTAAGGTTGTTTTTGGTCTAATTATACTTAGCAAATAGAATTAGAAGATGTGATAGGGTAATAATAATATCATTTTTACCCTAATTACCCTATTTACTTTTTACCGTGGTAAATAAAAGTAAAAAGTTACTATTCACCAAAAATTAATTTTATCTTATTGAACCACATTTTACTCCTTGATATTAATTGTATCTCTTTTATTTTCAAAATTCCACTCACAGAAGCGGTAAAATTATGTTTTATGTGAATTTGCAAATTCTCCTAGGAGGTGGGTAAAAGACGTTGAAAAGTTCAATAAAATTTTTATATATCTAAAATTATTATAAACTGACTCCAATGAATTACATTGAACTTATATAGGTATTATGTATCTATTTTAAAATAAAATAAATTTAAATAAAATAAAAAATTATTTAAACAAAAATTTGGTTTTAAACTATAACTCAGTGTTTTTCATTATTCATCAAAAATTAAAAGTTTTTAGAAAAATACCAAAAATTTACCATAATCTAATTTTGATATTGAAAATTCAATAATGAAGTCTATTTTACCAAATTAAAAACATATAAGTTCCATTTATTGATTTAAAATTAATTCCCACTGTCAAAACCAAAAGGCGTATTTTTAAGAAATAATAACTACCAAAAGTTTGACACATGTTTATGTCCAATTTCAATGTTAAATTACATAAAATGACCATCATTTGATTAAATGGTAAAAATATAATCTATTCATACTTCCAAACCATTAAAATTTATAATTTAACAATATATATTATTTTGATTTTGAAAGTTGTTTTTAGTTAAAATATATTATTTTTCACTATTCACCCAAATATGAAAGTTATTAGAAAAACACCAAAACATTATCGAAACTAAATTCTTATGTCCTGATTCTAAAGAAGAATTTTATTTTGTAAAATTGATTATATAAAAGTTTCAAATATTGGATTTAAAAAGGCTTCGCCATTAAAAGGCGGTAAAATTTCATTTTTTGAAAAATACTTCTTTTATCAGAAAAAATGTATTTATTCTTAAATTATGTCTAAGAAACTCATAATAAGGATTCTAAAATTATAAGTATTATATAAAGCTTGAAATTCAGTTAAAACTATTCATAACTACTTTTGAACGGCTTGTTTGGTAAGTCATGGTGCGCTAGAACTCGGTGTTGCATGTAGTGTAAGTTATTGAATTAATTTGAAGAAATAACGTACTATGAAATCTTGGGGTGCTACAAAAATCATGGTCAAATTTTAAAAAATTGATGAACATGGAAAATGATTAATTTTTTCGAAATAAAATGTGTGATATATGATGTGGTAGAATATTAAATTATTATGACTTAAGTTTCTATAGAGAAAGACTTATTTCTTTTGTTGTTTGTATATAAAATGGTATCTAGTAGGTATCGTAGAACAAACCGAGAAATCTATTGAGAACATGGTGATTCCTGAACCACAGGTGAACCCGAAGCTTGTTTACAGTATATTTTAAGCATTCAAGGCTATATATTGAGGGGATGAGATGATGAAATGAGGCCAGTGGATCATTTTGTTTGTTTCTAGAAGTAGAATCTACCAATATTTTGGGGTGATTAAAAACTAAAGAAGGTAGATATGTTGTTGAACCAGATGAATCGAATCTTCAATTTCCTTAGTAAACATAAATATTTGAAAGTCAAGTAAGCAATGTATTTGTTGGAGGGTGTTTCACACCAAAGGTGGGATTTATATGTTCAACAAAAATTAGACCAAGGCCTTTCATGGGATTATTTTGAAGAATTTTTCAACAAATAATTTTATCCTCATATATTTATAATTTCATGAATGAAGGATTTCATTAACCTGAAATAGGATTACCTTATAGTGATAGAGTATGTGTCTAAATTCTTTTATTTAGCACACTTTTCACCCAAAGTTATTGGTAGTTCATCCTTGAGGGAATTAATTCTTTAATAAGGTTCAAGGTAGGAGATTCATTTGAAGATTGTTATGCTTTGTATAACAGATTGTACAGATATGTTTAATAAATTGATGGTAGGGGAAAGGTAAATCTTGTGAGCTATAGGGGATGGACCATGTTGATACCTACATGAAATGCTGGGAACTCTAATTATGGGAGAAAGTGAAAGAGGGACACCTATTTCCAAGGTATTGGGATGACAGAGAGTTAGAAAGATGGATCTATAAATCTTTCTCCAAGACCCAAGAGAAAGGATAGATGTCTCTAATTTGGTTCATTAAACAACATGAAGTGATAGTGTAAGACACCTCCTAGATAATGCCAAAATTTCTATCATATGGGTCATATTCAGTGAAATTGTCAGAGTGCTCTGAGGTTGGGTGTTCGGGCACTTCTCATGTGTCGCAGACGTCGTATTCTTTGACAAGACCAAGGTAGCAGAACAATAATCTTAATGAAAACCAATATAGCCATGGTGATTCTAGGAAAATTATGAATCCTTAGTAAGGGAAATCTGAATAGGAAAATAATGAATAATTTTTCATGAGAAAGAAATTATACGGATCTGAGCAATTTATTGTGGATGATAAATCTAGAACATTAATGGTGGGAGTTAATATTATTTGGAATTCTACCCTTATGAAAGATTAAGATGATATGATTTTTCTCCATTAATTTATTTCTTCTCATGTTGTTGATTTTTTTAGTTTAAGTGTTGAGATGGTTCCATTTATGTTAAACCATAAAATCCCTCTTCTTAAAAGATAATCTTTATCCATTGTGTCTAAATCATGTTCAATAAATTTTGATAGAGCTCAGTTCATATGGGATTTCATTATGTTTGTGATTGATATCTATGAACGATTCCTTATTATTGATTGGTTGATAATGTTCAAGGCCCACATCGACTATTATATCGAAAGGGTTATTTTTGCGACTGGGGATCACATTGAGCGTCTCTTTATAGAAGACTAGAAGGTAAAGGCTAGTGCAACAGGCTTGTTGGAGCCAATAGCTAGAAAAAAATCATAATAGTGGGTAGCATGAAATTATTCATCAATGCAAGATATTGAGAATAATAGTTTTCTAGTGGTGAAGATCAGTTTAGGGATTTTTTCCTAATATTTTCTCAAGGTTTCCACCACAAGAAGAGTGGAGTTTACTACTGGGGACTAGTCCAGATGTTCGAAGGGATTTTCTCTCCTCTTTCATCTACTTCTTGCAATGGTGTTAGTAGATCTCATAGGGGAACTTCAGTTGAAAGAAATGTTGAATTTGAAAAATGAGGAACCATCTCAAATCGCAACTGCAAACCTGAGGGAGAAGGGTATTTCCTTCCTTGAGGAACTGACGGGTTCCAAGAAACTACCATTTACAAAGTCAATAAGAGTTAAGAAACTGGAAGAGAGTGGATTTTGTGTTGAATCTGACCCAGTTGCAGTTCAACAAAAATCCCAGCTCTATATGTATTCATTCATGGGCCGAGTAGCATACCTCAAAGGTGATACTCCATGGACCTTTTCAGATCTCAATGTTTGAATTGTTGCTTGCTGAAGATTCTCCAAGTGGAAACTTGTTCCTTTAGGAAAATTCTATTTTCATATTTTATTTTCCTAACAATCAGACCTGGACCGGACTTGGAATGTCGGAAATTTAAACTTGGAACCATGATATCTTAGGCTTACTGAGTGGGACTTTGCTTTTAATCCAAGCTTACATAGAAATAATACTACCTAGGTTTGGGTTATATTCTTTAACCTCAACTAGTTTTTTTTGGAATCCTCAGATCCTCAATGATCTGTAACTTTGCATCAGTACACCAATTAAGGTGGAACAGAGAACTTTGAATGGGGATTTAGGGTTATATGCTAGGGTACTTTTTGAATTCATTTTAGAATCAAATCCCCCTCAAACTATCACTTTCACTGCCCAAGATTATAAAACTATAGTGAGGATTGAATATGAAAGACTCCCCTCTTATTGTAAGTATTGCAAGCTGGTTGGACACTCCATCCACCAGTGTAGGAGAGTTCATAAGAAGCCTCAACAAACCAATAATTCTGACTGAATATAAATTAAATGTAATTGGAGGGAGAAAGAAAATGTTGTTGACAAACCTGTAACATCAAAGAAAATAGAGGAGAAATGGGTTGCCAAAGTTAATTCATTTGGGCTATTGGATTCTGATAAAGGGAAATCTTGGGCTGATCTTGTTGATGACCATGAATTGGAAACTCTTGTACAGAATTTTAAATAGGTAATTTAAGATGATGTCCTTGATATTCTCTCTCACCCCATCCCTGATTCTATTCCAACAGAACCCCCTTCAGAAGACCTTGCTTCTTTGGTTCCAACGATGAAGCACTCCTCCACTATTTCCCAGGTCCTTGATAATGCAGCTAAGGAAAATCCTTGCACTCCCTTTGAAATTGGTAATGCTAACACAGATAAATAGTTTCCCTTACCTGAAAGCAATATCACTCACCCAAAAATCATTTCCAATGTTTCTGAAATACAACCTTCATTTGAAAATGTAGACATCCCCAAGCCTGTAGAGCATAATTACAGGGCTTCCCTTATTTCTTCACCCTTCTGTAAGGATAGGGGGAAGGATTCCAGTGGGACTCAAATTTTACAGTCTGGGAGCAGGCACACTTTTTAGTGTATTGCTACCCTGGGATCTTAGTCACCTCCCCAGAAGGACCCCTATAACCCGACTACTTTGCAACAAGAATCTATTTGCAAGAAGATCTCCTCGGAATCTATACCACCAACTGAACTGAAAAACAGAGATAGTGAAGGTGATGATATTCCATTGCCAACACATTTGACATTGAATGAAATGCATAGTAATCCTTAAAAAGAGGGTGTTCTTGTATTTTCAACCAAGTCAAAGGCCTTGGCCTCCAAAAGAAAAGGGAACAGCCCAACTAAAAAGAGGTCTAAATGAATATATTATATTGGAATTGTCAATGAATTTCTAACATTGACACCTTAAATGTTTTAAAAATATTCATTATCACACATTCTCCAATTCTTTTTGCTATTTATAAACCTAAAACCATCTTTTCCTCTAGATTACATCAAGTCCCTTTTAGTTATTCTTTTCTAGGGGCTTGTAATAATGGGACATCTTCTGATTATTTATGGTTATTTTCCCATTCCTCTTTACATAATGTCAATATTTTTAACTGCTCTAATCAAGCTATTACATGTGAATACATATTTGAGAATATACATGTCTACTCCACTTTTGTTTATGCCTGTACTAGATACCCAAATGGGATGGATCTTTGGAATGAACTCACCCACCTTAGTAATTCTATTAATCAACCTTGGTTTATTGTTGGAAACTCTAATGTTATTCTAGACCTGATTGAAAATCATGTCCCTTCAAATGCCCTTATCTCCTCTAGATAATTCCATGCTTGCATTGAAATGAATAATCTTGCAGATATCAATCTCTTGGTAGCTAAATTTACTTAGTATAGGAAACATTATAATACAATTTTTCCAGTAAACTTGATAGAGCATTCACTAATGTACATGCCCTGGATAAATGGGATAACATTTCTACCATTACTCTTGCGAGGATTGCTTCTGATCACCACCCATACTACTTTCTTTCTCTCATAAACCTAATAAACAAAGGGCCCCTTTCAGATATAACATTTCTTGGTCATCTGACCCTGAATGCATAAACATCATTAAGAACATTTGGATTAATATGTATGGCCAATTTAATCCTTTTTCTTTCCCGGCGAAGGTAAAAATTCATAAAATAACTCTCAATATCTGGTGTAAATCCAAGGTAAGTGAAATGGAAATTAATCTCAACCTCTTGAAAAAGGAGCTTAATCAATTCCAAAATACTAATTCTACTTCAAACTTTGCACAAGACTCTCAACATGAAATTAACATATCCTCTAAGAATATCTATTTTCTCAACTTTAAAGACAATATCCAAAAGAAACTCTTTAAATACAAATCTATTAATGATTGGGATATGAATACTAAGAATTATAATGCCCTTCACAGAATCAGAAAAGCCTATAGACCCCAACCCTATATTAGAGATGGGGATCAGATTCTTGATACTGATGAAAGTATTGCTAATAATATAGGTTATCAATTTCATAATATCTTCAATGGTGCTAGTATTGAAAAATACATTATGTCGGACATCATTCCTACCCTAGTTACTAGTGTTGATAACTCCTTCCTATACAACACCCCCCTTGACCATGAAATTAAAGACACATTCTTTAGTTTAAATCCAGACATTGCTCCTGGGATGGATGGATTTAATAATGGTTTTTATCAAAATCACAGAAATGTTATTCAAAATGATGTTTTCAGTATGGTAAAATATTTCTTCTCTAGAGGCATTCTCCCACAATGGCTTAATTCCCAATTTATTGTTCTCATTCCCAAAACCGAGAATGAAAATGACATTCAAAGATTCAGACACATTGATCTCATTAATTCTCTATTCAAAATCATTGCTAAATTAATATCCAATGGAATAGCTTCCATTAGTAACCAAATTGTTTCCTGGAACCAATTTGGGTTCATAAAAGGAATATCTATTCAAGACCACATCTGTCTTTCCTCTAAAGCCACCAATCTTCTTAACCAAAATAATAGAGGAGGGAATGTTTCTATTAAACTGGATATTACTAATGCCTTTGATACCGTTGATTGGAACATCATGTATAAAGTCCTCAAGCAATTCGTCTTTAAGGAAACATTTATAAATAGGATCACATCTTTGTTCAATTCATCTTATATCTATATTCTAATAAATGGTTCACCTAGAGGCTATTTCAATTGTTTGAAAGGAGTGAGACAGGGTGATCCTCTCTTGGCTATTCTCTTCTCAATTGTTTAAGACTACCTAAGTAGAATAATCTCTCAAGTGATAGATAAATGTTCTATAAATCCTATTTCTGCTTCTAGAAACTTGAATGCCCCTTCACACCTTCTCTATGAAGATGACATAATTATCTTTACTCAGGGGTAAACATTTTGGAGTTGAAAACTATCCCTTGTCACTACCAGGAAGTCTTTAGTTAACATATCAACTGGAATAAATCATGCATCTTTTTGGGAAAGGTCTTTTGTCCAAGGAGGAAACATACCATCACTAATGCTTTAGGTTTCAAAGAAGGCTCACTTCCTTTCACTTACCTTGGAGTGACCATCTTCTAGGGTATACCAAAAGAGAATTATTTTTCTCTCATCACTAATCAAACGCTTCATCATCATTCCTCATCGAAGGGTAAAAATCTTTCGATGGCTAGGAGAATTTGTTTGGATAAATCTACCATTGTTTCTAAAATGGTTTAATCCATGATGATTTATAAACAGCCAAATATTCTTTTTAAACGCATTAATGTTGCTATTATAAATTTTGTTTGGACTGGAATTATGTTGGAGAGAAAACTGGTGACTATCCCCTCGATCTCTTGCTGCAAACCTATTGATAAAATGGGGATAGGTATTAAAAGTCTATATAATTTTAATGAAGCTCTTCAAGATAGGATTATGTGGAATCTCATTCATAACACCTATCCTTTTATGGATTTTCGTAGGGCTCGTTTTCTTGATAAAATTAGAAATAAATATTCTCACTTTCTTATATCCTCTATATGTCCCTGCATCAGAAACACATTCGATTATATTATGAAAAATTCTAGATGGATGGCTAATAAGGATTCCAACATAAAATTTTGTCTTGATAACTGGACTGGTGTTCCTCTGATCTATTTGGTGGACAATAACTTTTCTCCTCCCCACTCTCAGGACTTTTTTAAAACTGTCATGAATATGCAAAACCCCTGTCTTCCTGAGCATGTTAAACAAATTGTTGACAACTATCACTTCGTTAATACGAATTATTTTTTTATTTGGGAACCTGCCCATAATGGGATTCTTCATTCCAAAAATTACTATAATAATTTATTCAATAATATTGACAATAATTTCCCTTGGTTAAGTAACTTTAATAAATCCTGGTTAAAAACCTCAATATTTACATTAGTCTGGCAGATTTTTCATAATAGAATTACCATGAATACTTGTCTACTATATTTTGGGATCATTCTATGTTCAAAATGCCACATGTTCAATCAGCATCGAGAGGATATAAATCATATTTTTCTTTCTTGTGACATGGAAACTTCTCTTTGGCATTACATTCTTGAAATTTTTGAGTGTAGATGGTTGCTTTGTGAATCCATTACAATGCAGATTCAACTATTCTTGGACTTATCTATCTCCTAGAAACTCAAAAATCTTCTGGTTTCTACCATATCAGAGCTTCTTCATGTAATCTGGTATGGTAGAAATGATTTGATTTTTCATAATAACTCATTTAAAATTAATGTAGGAAAAGCGAGAATCCTCATGTGCATTCAAGAAGTGACTTCGATCCAAAAGTATCATTTCAACAACTCGGTTCATGACTTTGATATTCTCAAACGAGTGAGGGTGGAGGGGAAATATCCTTTCCCTAATTATACTCTTAAAGTGTTTTGGATCTCACCCCTCTCCCCCCTAGGCTGAATTAAAGTCAATGTGGATGGAGCCTCTAAAGGAAACCATGGACCAGCGGGCTGTGGTTCCATATTCAGAAATCATTTAGACCGGACGCTTGGTTGCTTTTATGGCTCCTGTAGTTCCTCGAAATCCCAAGAAGCTGAGATGATGTTCATCATTCATGAACTTTCTTTTTCCAAGCTTCACAACTGGAACTATATATGGATCAAGAGAAACTCCCCTATGATCATTCATGCTATTTGGAATGGTACAATACACCTTTCTTCGACTCTCACTTCATGTTGGATGGATTGCTTGAACTCCCTGGTTGGACTCAGCTTCATCACCACCCACACCTACCGTGAAGCTAACATGACTGCTGATGGGCTTGCCAATTTTGGTGTTACCCATGCTCTGCATTGGAGAGATGGTCTTCTTCCATAGTTACTCCCACTTTAAGTTAGGAATGTTAACAAAATTCCAAAATCTAGACTTGTGTACCTCTTTTTTTAATAATATTTGGTGTTTTTGTCTTTGAACAGAACACTACCTTGTGAAAAAACTATTGGGGACTTGTCCTATTTCCCTTCAATATTACATGATGGAACCAATAGAATTAAGGGAAATAAAATTGCAGTTGGAAGAGCTATAAAAAAGGGCACATTCGGCCACTCATGTCTCTGTAGATAGCACCAGTCTTGTTTTACAAAAAGGTAGATGAAATTCTTCAGATATGTGTGGATTGTTATAAGGTAAACCAAGTTATGACATTGAATTAGCATCCACTTCAATGTATTGATGATTCTTTTGATCCATTTAAGGGATATCATCAGTTCTCCAAAATTGACTTGCACTCAAGATATCGCTAATTGCGAGTGTGGAAGGAGGATATTTCAAATACACCTTTCAGGAGTATATATGGATATTATGAATGTTTGGTAATGTCTTTTAGTATTACGAATGCACCATCAGTTTTTATAGAATTTATCAATTGTTTATTTCATATATATTTGGATTATTTTATGGTGATTTTTGTTGAGGACATATTGGTGTATACAAGGAACCGGGTTGATCAGGAGAAACACTTGGTGATAGTCTTAGGAATCTTTTGGGAACATAATTATTATGGGAAAATATCAAAAAAAAAATATAATATAAGAGGTATGTTTCCTTGGACATGAAATATCTAAAAAGGTGTTTCTGTGGATCTAGAGAAGGTTGAGGTTGTTATCTCCTATAAAACTCAAGTAAATATCATTGAGATATGTTGTTTCCTCATTCAAACCAATTATTACTGACACTTTGTAGTTGAATTTTTATGACTTTCCTCACCTATGATAGCTTTTACAAGGAAGAATGTTCTGCTTCAACACAATGATGAATGTCAAATTTCATTTGAAGAGTATAAATTTCACATTACATCAGTACCAATCCTGATTATTATAGAATTAGAATAATGGTATCTTGTGTATTTTGATTCTTTGGGATATGGGTTTGGATTTTCTCTAATGTAGGGAGAACACGATGTTTCTTATGGATCAAGATAGTTTTGATTGCATGATAAGAACTACACAACCAATTATTTTGAGTTATATGTCATAGTCCAGGCTTTAAATAATTGGTTTCATAACCTCTTTGGTGAGAAATTTAGAGTGCTTAAAAATTATAAGAGCTTGAAACATATTTTCACATAATGGAATTTGAATATGAGACAAAGAACATGGATGGAGTATCATAAAATGTTTCACATTGACATTTTGTATACACTGTGAAAAGGAAATTTTATGAAGATTCATTAAAAAAAGTCTTATGGTCAGTTTGGGAAAAAGGATTCAAACCAGTGGAAGATGATGTCGTCCATAGCTGACATTCACTTTGATTTTGAAGACCAATGTGAAGTTGTGTTTTCCATTCATATTTCATTCTTTCAGGATTTTTTTTGAGATAGTTATAGAGGAATTGAAATTTAATTCAGAATGTGTTGCAATGTGGTCAAAAATAAATTTTGAGGAGAATATTGAGGGATGGAAACTTGATGAGAGTTCAATGTTGTGGTTTTGATATCAGATGGTCATACCATTGGAATATTAGGATCATCTCCTTCATTATTACAACCATTCAATGTGGGCTATTAATCCTAGATTATAGAAGATGTACAATGAGTTCAAAGAATAGTTTTTGTTGTTAGAAATTTAAGGTAAATAATCAATGACCAGCATGTATGTTTCAGTCTTTACATATTACATTTTTTAAATGGGAGTAAATAGACAAGTATTTTTTTAATAGGTTTCCCAATAATGGTTCAAAAATGTGAGTTTGTTTGGGTGATAGTGGATCAGCTAACAAAGTTGTCCCATTTCATCCCTATTTTTGAATCCCATACTATGGGAGACTATTAAGAATCTAAATCTTATACGTAGTAAAGAGGCATGGTATACCAGTTTTGATGGTATCATATAGATACCTGTGGTTTATGTATCATTTCTAGAAATACATATAGAAATACTTTAGGACACAGTTTACTATGAGTAAGGTGTATCATCCTCATATGGATGGATAATCTGAATGGACAATAGAAACATTTGAAGACATGTTACGGGCTGGTGTAATGGATTTGGGTGGCTTATTGGAAGAGAACGTACCACTGGTGGAGTTATCATTTAACAACAGTTATCAAGCCTCAATAATTATGGCTCCTTTTGAGTCATTTTATGGGAATCCATTTCATTATTCACTTTGTCGTGTGTAAACATGTGGGAGTTCACAAGTTGGGTTGATCCTTGTCCAAGAGACAATGAAGATGGTTTAGTTGATCAGTAAATGGATAGAGACAGCTTAGAGTCCTCATAAATATTATGTGGATCATCGTCGATGGATGTTGTCATTTGAGGTGAGTGAGAATTTATTTTTTAGTATCCCTACAAGGTTTGGACATCATTATTTTGGAATGCATGGAATGTTATCTCCTGGATACATAAACCATTTTGAGATACTATAATGGATTGGTGAGGTGGAATGTCATTCGGAATTTCTAACATGTTTTGGTGTTGTGTATAACGTGTTTCATATATCTTAGTTGAAAAATGTATTTTCCTGATTCTGACCATGTGATTTGATGGGATCACATTGACATGGAGCTATATGCTTCATTGATCCATATCCTCATAAACATTGTGCATCATAAAGATAAAGTTGTGTGTTTTAAAAACATCGTTCTAGTGTGTGTTTTTTGACAACATGGTCAGATTAAGGAAGAGACTTGGGAATGGGAGAAAGAAATGGTCATAAAATGGATATAAAACATTCAGAGGAATACTGGTTTTCATCTTCATGAGAACATAAAGACCAATAGTGGGGATAATATGGAAGCCCATTTTTCAAGTACATAACCCTTTATTTATGCTTTTTAATCATGTAAGGTGTTTAGGTGATGTTTTGGAGGTTTTGGAATACTTTTTAAATGTTTTGAGATATTTTCTAATGTTTCATGGTCGGAGCATGATTATCGGATATCATGAAACTTCCATAAGAAATCGTGCATAGTTAGACAAGGGATAATGGGAAGGTGCACGGTTCAGAACACGATTTGGCCAAATCAAGTGGCCACCTAAGCGAAACCATGAAAAGTGGTAGAGATATATTTTTCATGGTTGGAACATCGTCTTTATAACCATTCAGGACAACCATGTGAGGTTTTTATTGAGGTAGAGGTTGGCTCACAGATAGCACATGTTTTCATAACAGTGCACGATTTAAAATGTATATCTTAAAAAATTTTATTTATCTTAGAATTAAATATAAACCCATCTATATTCCTCCATTTCAATCATAACTCAATATATCATCCTCTTGAAGGTATTCTGGTATTTCCCTATCGAATCAGAAGTGATTCAGAGGCCTATATTGGTGTTTTGAAGAAAGATTCCCTTTTTGAGTCTACTTTTTTGGTATTTTTTCATAGTTTTTCATAGATAAACTATCTTCCCTATCTATTTTTCATAGATATAGTCCTCTGTGGAAATATATAAGTAATTTTATACCCATCATGGTTATATTTTTCGATGTTGATATTAGGTTAAGAGATATAAGTATGGTTTTGGAGATTCAACCTGGTTTTGTCAGCATTTTTTTGTCGTTCTCCATTTCCACCATAATTCCTGAGGTGGGTGTATTCACTCTCAAATCCACGTAAAACATGAAGGATTAGTTTTAAATTTTTTAAATTTATTTTAATTTATTGTGAAATATTTTTTCAAAGCATGGTAAATACCCTCATTAGTGATGGTTTGTTGTTTTTGAGGTTTTATGGAAATTAGTTGTTGTGCAAAGTGCTTTTTAATAAATTTTAAAATTAATTTTTAAAATATTGCTTGGTATTGATTCTTGGGAATGGTTTTATAGAAAGGTTTTCAATAAGGAAAATTTTTTATTCAAATTTATTAAAATGGTTAATTTTGATTTAGGTTGAAGCATAAGGGTTTGTGTGTGTTCATGGGTATTCAGAATGGATTGGGGTATGAAGTTTCCCCCAACAAAAAGTTATGGATAATGGTATGAACATTCCCACATAAAATGGGATGTATAAGGTTATTAAGTTTTCCACCATCAAAATGGGATGGATATGTGTATGAATTTCCCACCATCAAAACGGTTCACTCGGTAACATCTTAGTGAGAGGATGACTCACCACTCATGAATATAGGGAGTTCCATGGTTTCATAAATGGTTGGATGTGTGAATATGTCGAATGGAATGTTTCAATCCAAAAAATTCTTAATTCTATAAATGGTTTGAAATTATTTTTCTATATTATTTTCTTTCAAATGGTTTTTGGTTTGAAATTATTTTGATATAGAAACTTTTTTTCATAAAAATGTTTTTTCTTTGATGTACACGATTTTAATGTGTTTTATATAAAAACAATTATATAATTTTTTTTTATATGTTCTATAATTCTCTATCCAAGTGGATTTATTAGTGAAATCATTTGGGGAAATCATACTGAGTTTCATTACCCGCACCTGCTTTGGAACTTTGGTGCTTTTACTGAAATTTTTCATAAGGAAATTGGAGAAGCTAAAGTATCACAATTAATTAGTAGTTATTTATGACACATGGGATGTATTGTAGTGTTGTATCCTTGAGAAATTTTGGAGCTTTAGATTTTTGTTTGGTGTTATTGAGGTTTTTTTTGCCTTTTTCTTTATACATAGATGTTAGTTGTCTTCCACTATGGTATGATGTTGTAGTTTTGTTTTGATATCAATGGTATTACATTTAGTTTTTTTTCATTATTATCATGAATCATGTAGTGTTATTTTGTTATGGAATGGTTTTTGGGTTTCTTTATTTCTAAAATGAAAACTCATCCCCCAATTATATTGAATCCCTTGGAATTTATTGATAGCCTTTGGTGCCTTGGAGATGTCGCTTAGTGACCAGTATCAATTCCACCTCGATTCAAGACAATGTGGAGAAGAAATATGTTAAAAGAGACTTAACTATGTTGTTCACATTGAAATTAATAAAATGTGCAGACTCTCTAAGGGAGTAATGAAATAATGGGATCAGTGCAAAATTCATCAAGTAGTTTAAACTCTATAATCTATAGGTGGACAATATAGACAATGAGTTTCAATATGTGTGGCCCAGATGGTTCACATTTTTCAATATTACTCAAAAAGAGCATCTTAGATATCTCAAACTATTCTTCTTTATATCTCTCTATATATAGACCACATAGATGTTGGAGTATGATAACAACATCCATCTCTTCATGTGACTTCATGAGTTTATTAGACATGGGTGAAATCATTAACCACTGAATTTTAATCAAATTTCCTTGGTTTTTATCATTGATAGAAAACTCATCATCAGATATCTTTTTATAAGGCAGATCATATAGTAAGGATTCTAGTGAATAATATTTTTATTCAGGTAGTAATACTACCTTTAGGTGTTTAAACCATTCAAGGAGGTTACATCTAATATAGAGATGGTATTTCTCTAAAATTCATCATATAGATAATGTGGATGATTAGAATAGCATTATTTATCAATTATAAAAGTGTAGATCATTAGTACATGGTTATAAAATATTTGTGACATAAGGAGTTCTAATTTTAATAAACCAACCATAATTTTATCAAGTTCCTATAATCCTCACCATTGGACTCCAAATTTCTATCTGCTCATAAATATTAGTGGAAAGGGTCCATATTACACTTTTCATAACCCAATAATGGGAAAATTCAATTACATAATATTATATAGGTGGGAATTTATTTTCTAGTATTGGTATTGTAGTTCCTTGATCCATTGAGTGGACTCCCCATTCTAGAAATCCAAACTTGGATTTCCTCAACACTTTCCACTAAGTTACATCATGTCCAGTGTGGGATACCTCTCCTGATGTAATCTTGTTAAGTCAACCCAAAACATTCTTAATAACTCAATAAATAAAGTTTCTGTCTAGACATGGGTTAGACAAAAACATAGTTCAATGGTTTTAATTCCAAATCATGTAATAGAAGGCCTAGTCCGGATCAATATTAAGTTGAGGGATTTTTTATTATATTTAAAATTTTCTTGTTTTGACCTTTAAATGTATTAATAATATTCATTGTATTTTACATAATTGATTAACATTTTTTGACAAAACATGTACACATAATGAATTTATTTAAATTCCATATTTATCATATTATTCCATTTATATATGTGACCACTATACAGTATCTAAAAAATAGATAGTACATGAGATAGAAATAATTAATTAATTAAATGCCTTATCAAGAGCTTGTATAATGGTTGACTTATTGAGTATAAAATAAATCAACGTATGAGCCTCTGGGAAATATCTTTATGTTGATCTTGACATGAGTTGAATCTTTCTACATGTACACCTATGTATCACCTTGGTTAGTATCATCTTAGCTCCATATTTAACCAGCTTTATGTGCCCTGAGATACTACTTTTATTACATATGTTTATAACACGCACACAAGTTAGGAGTACTAGAGGATTGGTTTAAGAGAATTATATAAACAATATTGTACACACATTCCCTAAAAATAAAATTATAGAGGGATGACTTATAGTCCATCATATTTAATTTAATAAGAAATAATTGCAAACCCCATGTAATTAATTAAATTAAATTAAACCAACAATTCCATAATCTTGGTGAAAGATCACGATCAGTCATACACATGCAATGAATATGAAAATACACATTTTCTAGCATTATATTCAATTAATTATATATTATTATGATAACTTCAAATGTATTAATTAATTAATTAAATCCATTTTTCTTAAGGATCATTGGATGTCTCTTAGAGATACTCATCTTAAATAAATTTTTGGTAATTAAAATTATATAACCAATAATTATAGATAATTAAAATAATTTAATTGAGTGTTTATTAATTATTAAAAACCATTATTATATATTTAAACACATATGGTGTGGGAAATGTTACTAGGATTAAATTTTAAAATTAATTATTATAATTTAAATTAATTATTTTCTTTTATTGGGAGACTACATGAAATTTACATACAAGATAGACATTGTGTTCCTTGATTACAATGTATTCAGGATAAACACCATGGGAATCCTTTGTGTATATCAGTCAGACTACAAATCAGGTGTAAGATCCCGAATTTCTCTATAAAGAATATTTTACTTATGTTTCAGTTTACGATTTTTATTTTAGTTAATTAAGTCCTTTTTAAAGTCCTTGATTAAGAATGGGGTGTTCCAAGGGTTTGGGACACAAAAAATGTTGAAAATGGGTTTTCTTGGGATAGTCGCTCGGTATGCGCCTGGTTAGTGCTAACCTTGCGGCAGCCCAAGTAAACGATGCAAGATGAAGATTTCAGACAGTAGACTCTGCACGGTTTGTGCATGGTTTGGGGAACTGTGCAGGTAATCCTTTCTAGGGGATCTTTTGTGATAGAAGCATCTCCCTGGTTTGCACACGATTTGGAAAACTGTGTGGGTAAACCGTGCGGCCCATTAACCTTTAAAAAATTATAAAATGTCCACTCCGGGATTTTATATCCCACTCAGGGTTTTTCTACTCCTCCTCTCTTGCAACCCTAGGAATGAACAAAAGGGTAAAATAGCTCCCAAGGATCAATCTTATTTATTCCTAAGCTGTTTTTAGTGCCATCGGTTATGGATTGAAGATACAGGTAAGCCTAATCTCTGTCTTGCTTTTATTTTTGGTTTAGGGTTCCTATTTATTTCCCCTCTCCATATGAATCTCTCAAACCCTACTTTTATTGTTATTTTTTTGGGAAAAGCTTCAAATTATGGTTGAATCAAGATCTAAGGCTTTGGTTGGGAGTGTTTTTGCCAACGGATTCAAGGTTGGTGGTCTAAAAGTTATATCCCTTGGGTTTTCTATAGATTTGGGCATGTAGGGTTTTTATTCTTGCCCTCTTTTGAAGAGTTATTGGTGCCTTTGAAATGATGTGATGTATTGGTGTTTAAATGGTTAATTGAAGCCCTCTTGATCCCCATGGGATGCATAGAGGATGACTCGACCAACTAAGGGCCACCCGAGGGGTGTGCTGATATTTCCCCGAACATAGAGCTAGCTAAGTAAGTATAGATCACTATGCAAGAACATATAGACCAAGATGAATATGTTAATATGATTAAAGTAAATTCAATTGGTGTATAGTAATACACCAGGTTGGGTAATTAGCTAAGGGGTTGTTTAGTTGGCATGGAAAATGTTTAAAGGGATAAATAGGAAAATTCTAGGGATTAGATTTATACTTGGATATGTTTAGTGAGATAGGATTGGAAAAAGGTAATGGGGATAAAGTGGTTAAGTAATATTAATAACGAAGGTGTTAATGGATTGAGAAAAAATGTAATTTCCCATTTATTGAGATTATTGTGATGATTGAAAATGATGTTGGCTATGTTTTTGTGATATGGTGTTTTGTGGTGAATGATAAATAAGCATGTACACATGGCTTGGTAGAGTTGAGTATTGACTTGAGGTTATATTCCCACAGGTTGTGTTGGACCATGGTTCTAGCTCCTCCCCTAAATGTATGGGTTAGGGAAGGGGACAGAGTTCTATTCCTCTAACAGTTTCATTCCACCCAGACTGAGGCTTCTATGTGAGGATATTGGGAATTATTATCAAATGATTCCTAGTGAGATAGGACATATTGGATTCCCACATGTTGAGAACATTGATCATGAATAATCCATTGAACACATGAAAAGGGTGAGATGATAAATAAAATGTCTTAGTAATAAAAATGGGTTAATTGGTAGGTTTACCTAAAGGTGCATAAATAAAGAAATCCTATTAAACTGATTACCTTAACTTGCCTTAATTTATCATTTTCAAGAACTGTCTACCTTGTTGAATATTTTAAAAACACCAATGGTGGTGTCCTACTGAGTTATACTCACACCCCTCTTGGGCTACATTGGGTACCTGAGCAGATTTCATGCTTGCCGGCAAGGACAAGGGCAAGGGCCCTAGGATCGGGAGAGGGTTTTGACATGGGACATGTTAGGGTGAGGTCCAGACATGGAACCTAGACCATTTGGGGGATTCTACTATTTTCTTTATTTTGGGTTTTGATCACTTGACACTATAGCATGGCATTGAATATTTATTTTTGTTTATTATTTTACCCAGTTCAGGGATTTGGTTATTATGAATGTTATGGATTGTTCCCTTATTTTTCTGTTATTTCAATTATTATATATTGCGGATTACTCTGGTTTTGAGGGTATAGTCTCCCCACATGACCTATTGGACCCTTGATTATTGTCAGAAACCTCTAGCATACGGGGAGGTGCGCTTGAGGTCATATATCTACCCAGCTCGGGGCACCAGTTCAGTGGCTCCCTGGTGTGGGATGTTACAAAGTGGTATTAGAGGAGTTACTTTCTCTTTCTCACTATTTGGAGATGGTAGAAAAGTGATTATGAATATTTCCAGCCTTGGTAATGAGATCGTTCTTGGGAGTAGTTAACCCATGTATGGGGGAAAACCCAAGTCACCCTAGTAAGGGATGGTTATTCTCTTTGTGTGTTGTTACATTTGATGATGTTTCACCATTGAATGATGAACATGTTGTGTTATTTGACAGTTTTGAGATATTTATCTCGTGGATGGAAAGGAACAGGGTTGTACATTCATGCATCATTCTAGGAACCTATGTAGGAAAGTACATTTATTATGATACACACACACACGGGATGGGTGTGTGGGAAATAAAGGTTAAGATGCATATGTTCTCTTAAAAGTAATGAATTATGACTTGTAAGATTGTATGAATGAGTAAAAAGGGATGTTAAAATGTCAAGTAGTAATTAGGAAATGGTTCTTGATAAAGAATTGAAAGTGGAATAATTAGTGTAAGGAAAAATTGGAATATGAAAATGGTTCGAATGGGAGTAAAATTTAAGTCTTATAACCATGATAATTAGTGACTGTGTTGACCATAGACTTAGGGAGATGGCCGGGGGTAGTGCCCCAGTCATGAGTTGGTTCTTTTGGGTAGTTTATGCGAACTAGTTTGGTTATTACTAGTGAAAAGTGTATCTATATCCCTTCCTTCTCATTAAAGAATTATGGTTGCATTCTAAAGTTCATATTTGGCATTGTAGAGAAATGACACCTCAATGACGTGCATAGGTTAGGTGACATGAGAAAGTTTCTAAGAGCACTCCTCCAGTAGAAGAGAAGGAGAACAATATGGTACAAGGAGATAGGGAAGAGAACTTCCATAAGAACATATCTCATTTTATTTATATGATGGAATGAGAACTAGGGCGGGTTAAATTGACCAAGTTTGAGCTGGCCAGGGAATTTCTGCTATAACACACCCCGACCATTACCAGATAGGGTGGGACAGAAGAAGTGAAGTTATGGATAGAGAACATCCAAAGTATTCTAGACCATCAAGAGACTCCACTTGAGATGTGTGTCATGTTAATGCCTATATGATGAGGGGGAAAGAAAAACGTTGGTGGGACATTATGGTTCAGACAGAGCAGGTTCAGGGGAAGATGTGGAAATATTTTCAAGAGATGTTTCATGAGAACATATATCCAGAAACATTGAGGTAGGATAATTCTTCATGTTTTATGAGTTATACATAGGGGACAATGTCGGTGATGCACTACGATTGTTGTTTCACCAATTTGAGATGCTTTGTTCCGAAATTGACGGGAGATGAGGCAGTTGTGGAGAAATGCTTATAGGTTGGGTTGAGACATGAGATCAGATCTCAGGTGAATATATTTTGTCTAATTATTTTTTTCTGAAGTGGTGGATCAAGCCCTTATCTAAGAACGAAACATGATGGGTGATTCAGGTAGTGAACCTATGGCACCGGCTGGGTGAGCAAGTGGTGCAGATTCTAATAGTAGGAAGCACCATTTTGGAATCATTCAGCAGGGTGGAAGCATGCAGAGCAGTCAGAAGAGGGGTTCAACTTCTTAGGGGGGTGACCAGGTCTTCTGTTTTCTGTGTGGTAAGCTGGGGCACAAGTGTGACCAGTGTTCCCTCCCACCATTTGAGTGTCGAGCATGCATTAGGTTAGGCCACGTGCATAGATTCTATAGAAACTCATGGCAGTCGAGGAATGATGGTGGTCAGAGGTAGATGTCAAGTGTAGGTAGGGGTCTATTACCCCATATCAGGTGGGCATTTGGAGCTCCATGGGCCATACTGCTAGGCGTGGTAGACTTGAAACTTCGGGGTGAGGTCACCCCTACCAATATAGTAGTGTAGTGCAGGGTACTTAGGTTGGAGCCCAGGGTAAAGAAGAATGTTATCTCCATGTAGTTCAGGCTACAGCTATGGGTGGAGAGGCAGGATCGTCTACTATTTGAGGTACAATTCTTATAGCTTCCTCATTTTCTAGTGATTTATTAGATGCAGGTACTATTCATTCCTTTATTTCTTCTTAGTTTGTAGTTGTGTTGGAATTAACCATAGAGACTGCATGTGGGGTAATGTCTCATGATACTCTACTAGGGGTGAAAGCAGTGGACATCTAGCAAGGTAAGGATTTTTCTATGGAGGTTGGTGGGTATCATTTTTTGTGGGATCCGTTTGTCCTAGATATGTCAGGATTTGACATAATATTAGGAATGGATAGGTTGGTGTTATATCAAGATGATCTTGACTATTATTGACATTGGGTAACATTCACATATCTCGATGGGAGCACTCATGTCCTTCGTGGTGAGTGGGATACTCGGGTGAGCCATATAGGGATGCTATACTATCAGATGGGGGGGTTCATAGCCCAAGTGGTGTGCCCTATGATAGATTATAGGGAGAAAGGAAAGTATTTATTCCATTTTATTGGGGACTAGTTTCAAGACATGATTCTTAAGGACTTATCAGGGTTACCACCCGAGAGATATGTGGAGTTTATGATTGAATTGTTCCAGGAGGGAGCCAGTTTTCATTCCATGTTACCAAGTGGCACTGGCAAAGCACCAAGAATTGAAGGATCGGTTAGAGAAATTGGAGCGTAAGGGGTTTATACATCCTAGTACATCACATTGGGGAACTCCTATTCTATTCTCTAAAAAGGATAATGGATCATTGAGGCTTTGTGTCGATTATATGAAGATGAACCAGATGGAAGTTTAGAACAGTTTCCCTCTTCCTATAATTGATGACCTGTTTGATCAGCTTAGAGGAGCCTCAGTGTCTTCCAAGATTGATTTGATATCAGGATACCATCAGGGGAGGGTTTTACTCTCTGACATACCTCATATGGAATTCCAAAGTAGGTATAGGTTTAATGAATTCCTGGTAATACCGTTTGGTTTTCCCAATGCACCAGCTGTGTTCATGGCCTTGATGAACAAAATTTTCCACTCGTCTCTAGATCAGTTTGTAGTTGTTTTCGTTGATGAAATATTGGTGTACTCTATAACTCATGAGGATCATTCCAAACACCTTGACATCATCTTGAGTACACTAATAGAACATAGAATTTACACCAAGCTATCAAATAGTTAGTTTTGGATTGATGAGGTGCACTTTTGTGGACATTTTATAACTGAGTCAGGTGTATCGATGGATCAAAAAATGTGCAAGTTGTGGTGTCTTTGGAGCATCCCAAGAACGTCTTTGATATTCAGAGTTTTATGGATTTGGCTAGTTATTACCGAAGTTTTATTAGATATTTATCTCATTTGGAAGCACTTCTCATAGGCCTAACCAATACGAGGGTTATGTTCGTTTGGTCAGGGGCTTGTGAGAATGCTTTCCAGGAGCTAACGAAGTAGTTGACCACCACACCTATTTTGATCTTACCTAAACCAGGTAAGAAGTATTCCTTGTTATTTGATGCATCTGATGTTGGTCAAGGGGTGTTTTTGATGTAGGATGATTCGGTTTTGGCTTATGGGTCGAGGAATTTGAGGCCACATGAAATAAACTAACCTACTCATTACATGGAGCTAGCTATTTTGGGTCATTCCTTAAATTGTTGGATGTGTTATTTTTTGGGAGAACCCTTTATGGTGTTTACTGACCACAAAAGTCTCAAATACATCTTCTCTCAATGGTATTTGAATCTTCGACAGTGACATCGGGCCGAGTACTTGCAGTCTTTTGATTTTAAATTGGTTTACACACCGGGAAAATGGAATAGTTTCATTGATGCATTGATTCAGAAGACTCAGAATCAAGTTGTTAAGGAATCTAGTTCAGAATTGGTGATGATGTCCTTGTTTTGGGAGATGCATTTGGAGGTACAGGAGGGGCATGGGTAGATGAACCTTGCATCTATAGTAGTTGAGTATGAACTTTTAATCCGAGTTATAGAGAATTATTTAGAATATTTGGAGTGCTTGGAAATGAAGGAAAGTCTTAAAGGTGGGGAGTCACCTTCTAGTTGGACCTTCAGCACTATTGGAGTTGCTTATGTCCATGGTTGTGTTGTGCTGTCAGGATATGTACAGTAAGAGTTGGTGTGCGAATTCCACGCATCAACGTGGGTAGTGCATCCCGGATTGACTAAGATGTACTGCGACCTACATAGGTAGTTTTGGTGGCCATGAATGAGGAAGGAAGTGGCATGTTTGGCGGCACGATGTCGTAACTGTCAGCAGGAGACAGCTGAACATTAGCACCCTAGGGTGTTATTGCAATCATTTCCTATTACATAGTGGAAGTGGAATGACGTCATGATGGATATCTTAGTGGGTCTTCCGAGGATGCCTCAGAATAATTATTCCATTTGGGTGGTGGTAGATTGACTAAACAAAGTGGCCCATTTCTTGTTGATTCCGGAAACCTATACCATCGACCAGTTGGGGGAGTTTTATGTTCAGGAAATAGTATGGTTTCATGGCGTTCCGAGAGCCATAGTTTCAAATTGTGATCCACATTTAACCTCATGCTTCTGGAAGGTACTACGAAAGGCACTTGGTAAATAGGTGTTTCTGAGTACAGATTACAACCCACAGACTAATGAGCAATTGGTGCATAAAATTCAGGTATTACAAGACATGATGAGATCATGTGTTCTGCATTTCGTTGGTTTGTGGGAAAAGAACTTGTCGCTTGTTGAGTTTTCTTATAATAACAGTTTTCAGGATAAATCTCAGATGGAACCTTTTTAGGAACTTTATGGGAGACCGTGTAGATCTCCATTTTATTAGTTAGAGTCTGGAGAGTTTGATATTGTAGGGTCGAATCTTGTGAAGGAGACATCTGAGAAGGTATGACTGATTGAAAAGCATATAAAAATAGCTCAGAGTAGGCAGAAGTCATATACAGATCAGCGTCGTAGACCTCTTGAGTTTTTCGAGGGTGATAGTGTGTTTCTTTGGGTGTCAACAATGTTGGGTCACCATCGAATTCAAAAACAGGGAATGTTAATGCCTTGATATATGGGTCCATTTGATATTGTGGAGAGGATCAGAGAATTATCTTACTGATAGGCTCTTCCATAGTGGTATAGTGGGATGCTTGATGTTTTCCATGTTTCCCAACTCTGAAAATATCACCCATAACATCTCATGTGACAAATGTTGAGGTTGTCGAACTTAAGGCTGATTCATCATTTGAGGACCACGCTGTTCGTATTATAGATCATAATGATAATTTTTTGTGGGGTAAGGTTGTTCCCCTTGTTCTTGTTCTTTGGGAATATGGAAACATTTAGGAGGAAACATTGGAGCAGGATTTAGATATGCAGGCCTAGTGGCACGATCTCATTTCATTAGGAACTCAATGATTCTTAGAAGATGACTTGAGGACGAACCATTATAAGGTGGTGAGGTTGTAAGATCCTAGATTTATCTACACGGTATGTTTTACATACCTTTCAGTTTATGAAATTTTATTCAGTGCTTCACAAAGTCCCTGAGGAGGCATGGGGGTGTTCTAAGGGTTTGGGACACAAAATGGTGGAAATGAGTTTTCTGGGATACCCACATGGTCTTTGCATGGCTAGTACTAACCATGCGGCCAACCCAGGTAAAATGTGCTAGAGGAATATTTTTGGATAGTAGTCTTCACACGGTTAGCGTATGGTTTGGAAAATCGTGTGGGTAAACTATGTGAGTGGTCTCTTTTGGGAGAAAAGCATCTGCATGGTTTGCACACAGTTTGGAAAATTGTGTAGGTAAACTGTTCCACTCAAAAACCATTAAAATTTTACAAAATTGCCACTCCAGGATTTTATATCCCACTTGGGATTATCCTCATTATCCTCTCATTTAACCCTAGCAATGAACCAAAGGGACCAAGAGCTCTCAAGGATCAATCTCCTTCGTTCTTAAGCTGTTTGGAGTGTCGTTGGTTGTGTATTGAAGATCTGGGTAAGGATAATCTCTCTCTTGCTATTATTTTTGGTTTAGGGATCCAATTTCATTCCCCTCTCCATTTTTAGCCATCAACCCTTCTTTTTAGATTACTTTTAGGGTAAATTATAAATTTTTGGTTGAAGAAATATCTAAGGATTTGATTGGGAGTGTGATTACCAATATATTCAGGGTAGGTGATCTACAAGTTATATCCCTTGGGTTTTGTGATGATTTGTGCCATTGGGGTTTTTATTTATTCCCAATTTTGAGGAGTTCTTTGTGCCTCCTACATGATGAGATATAGTGGTGTAAAATGGTTAATTGAACCCCTCCTGATCCCCATGGTATGTATGAAGGATGACTCGGCCAACTTAGGGTCACATGAGGGGTGTACCGATATTTCCGCAGACATAGATCTAGCTAAGTAAGTGTAGGATCTTATGAAAAAATGTATACCTCTAGATGAATATGTTAATATGTATAAAGGAAATGAAATTTGTGTCTATTAATACACCTAGGTTGGTTAATTACCTAAGGGGTTGGTTGTTTGGCATGAAAAAGGGTTAAATGGATAAATGAGAAAATACTAGGGATTAGATTTATACTAGAATATGCTTAGTGAGATAGGCATATAAAATGGGAATGGGGCTAATAGGGTTAAGTAATATGAATAATTAAGGTGTTAATGGATTGAGTAAAAATGTAATTTCTAATTTATTGAGATTATTGTGATGCTTTTAAATGATGTTGGATATTTTGTTTTGACATGGTGATTTGTGGTGGATGATAAATAAGTATGTGCACAAGGCTTGGTAGAGTGGGGTATTTAATTGAGGTTCTACACCCATGGGTTTTGTTGGACCAATGTTCTAGATCCTACCCTAAATGTGTGGTTTAGGGAAGGGGATGGAGTTTTATTCCCCTAACAGATTCATTCCACCCGGAGTGAGGCCTTGAGGTGAGTATATTGGTAATTTTTGTCAAATGATTCCTAGTGAGATAGGACTTTTCTGATTCCCACATGTTGAGAAAATTGATCATTTATAATCTGTTAGACACATGAAAATGGTGAAATGATAAATAAAATGTCTTAGTAATAAAAATGGGTTAATTGATAGGTTGACATAAAGAAACCTAAATAAAGAAATAATATTGAACTTATTACCTTAACATTACTTTATTTATCATTTTTTCACTATTTTCCTTGCTGGATATTTTGTAGACACCGTTGGCGGTGGCCTAATAAGTTATACTCACACCTTGCTCAGGCTGTCATTGGGAAACCGATCAAATTTCAAACTTGTAGTTCAGGATATGGGCAGGGGCCAATGCTAAGGAGATGAGTTGGACATGGGACATTTTTGGGTGAGGATCCAGACATGTATCCTAGACCATTTTGGGGATTCTACTATTTTCTTTCATTTGGGTTTTATCACTTGACATTGTATCATGGCATGGAATATTTATTGTTGCTTATGATTGTACCCAGTTTTTTGATTTGGTTATTATGCATATTATGGATTTTTCTCTTATGTTTCCATGATTTCAATTATTATCTATTGTGGCTTACATTGTTAATGATGGTATAGTCTCCCCACATTACCTATTTGACCCTTGCTACTAGTCAAAAACCTCTTGTATATGGGGAGTCACGCATGAGGTCACGTAACTACCAGGATCAGGGAATAGGTTTAGTGGTTCCCGGGATGTGGACGTTACATTGTGTACTAAAAATATGTATTCCATGTGTTATGAGTGCTATATTTCTATGTAACTCATCAATTTATTCAACATATTCCTCAGATGTGGAACCACATATGGTTTACCCTGACTACATGTCGTGTGTTCTTCTTTCTTTGTATCCATGTAACCACCTGATTGAATCCTTTTTTTCTTCATACATGGGATTTAATGATTTAAATATTATGTATGTTTAGTAAAAGTGTTAAATTTCATCAATTATCAAGGATATCAGTCACACATGGTTAGAAATCGTGTTTTTGGCCACATGGTTAGCGTGAATGTTTCACTAAAACAATATTGACTACATGACATTTACACTAGCTGCATACCTTGTAATCTAAAAACTTGGGCGCCAAGTGGGCCCATTCTACACATGGTGTGGGAAAAAATGTTCCGCCCATAATAGATACTCAATTTTTTATGTGTCCTATGAAACATCTTGTTGTAGTGAACTTGGCAATATGGAATCTATTGCAGTTTCACATCATGTAACCAAATCAACCATCCAGAATCATTAGATCCTCTTGATGGAATATTCTATTATGCTCCATCCATTCTTAGTCATTAAGAGAATTATTAATATTTAATATTTAATATTAAAATATTTAAATCATGTTAATTAACTTTTATATTAAATAATGAATAAACTGGAAATGAATTATCATACCACTATTGCACACAACTGGTCAACAATCAAATAAACAATTATAAATTTTAATTTCACCACTCTTATACCACTTGAATGTTCAGGACACAGCGGAATCACCTTTTGGGTGAATATAAATTAAGGGTTTTTTGGATTTGATGGATCATTCACAAAATCTACATGGAATTAATCTCATGACCAAGGATATTTTCCATAGAATATTAATATAGATAGCCCAAAAATATGAGTCAGTATTTTTCATGTTAAATTTATAATTACTTTTAATTAGATATGAAGAAATATTACCTTATATTAGGATTTTTATTTGATGAATATTTTTATCATATGAAACACTTGTTGGGAAACTGTCATTACGTAGGGAGGACCCAAAGTACAACCCCTCTAGAAGTGTTCCACATGTGATCATTTGATCTTCAAACAACACTGATAAAATTTCAAGTGCTTTCCTGGTAGATCGATCATATTTTTTTGTTTATCTTGGTCAATTATAGTTACATTAGGCATAAAGGATTATCTATTGTTCATCACTTACATAAGAGGATAAGAGAATGATGAATTTCGAGTGAACATTATTGTGCACAGCAATACTCAATTCTCGATTAGCCAGTCTGAGAAATTATAATTAGCCTGTTATAGATGTATAGTTATGGTATTTCTTTTAATTAATTTAAAAAGTACCATTAATAAAATATTAAACCCTTGTTTGAACTCATTAAATGTTTTGAAATAATAATTTTATTTTTATTCCATATCATAAACGAGCTAAAATAATGATAAATATTATTTTATTGTCTTGAAAATTAATATTTATCACTGGACGTGATCATGCCCCACTAGTCCTCCTTAACATTTATTTAATTCGTAAATAAATATTTAATTAAATATTTATCCAAAAAAGAAATATCTTTTTTTATAGTTTAGTTAATAATAATTTATTCAATATTTAATAAATAATGTGTAATCAATAAAACTTTAATAAAAGTATTACTTCATTTTGAGAATAAACAGTTTTCCACTAATTAAATTCAGATAAAATTTAATTGCGATTATAAGAAATACATAATGTGTAACCCTCTAGGATTATTTCTCATTGGAATTATATGGGGTTGACTAAATTCCAATGTTATTGTCTATAAAATGGTCATGTAACCAAATAGAATGAAGTTATTGTCAAAATGTCAACAAACAAATACAAGTGAAAATTGTGTAATGAAATACTTTTTTCCCATTATATCATCAATTAGGATGCATATCTTTATCATAAAACAATATAAAAGTTACATATTTCATTGACTATCTTAATCAAACTCAATGTGACATCATGAACGTGGTATTTAATGGTAATGTAATATTTCAATAAAGTGTTGAGATATAAAATTCCATTAATATGGGAGGTACAAATACTTCCTAGAATTACTCATTATTAATATTATGAACCCAAAATTCAATACATCTTGTGAACATATAATATCACAATTTTCGACATCAAATATAAGGGTGTAAGTAATGAAATAAATTATTAATAATCATAAAGTCTGAGGACCATTATACAAACTCACATATAAGAATATCTAATGATATATAAAGAAGAAGAATTCTTACTACCTGGTATGTTATCATAATCTCTTGAATTGTCGGTTACGAAGTCATAAATTCATGAGATTATGTATTATCGACTTATGAGTACACACAAAAAATATCCAACACATTTTGTTCCGCATCATAGAATGTTATCAAACTACAGAAAAAGGTTTAAGAATACCTTGAGGTAATTTCAATGTTCTCATCATAGAGTTCATCTTTTATTCCATTTTCAATGCAATTGATTATCTATAACTTCATGAAATTAAATTCATGGATAATAATAAATAATGTGTAATAATATGTTAAATTAATAATTACCCCTTTTAATATACAAATAATAAAAATTAGAAAATGTTATTTCCAGATATCCTTGTAGTGACCTGACTCCCAAAATAACATATTTGGGGTCATGTTACCATTACATTAGCATGATTACAAGGAATCAAATCCAAAATCACCTATGATTTTAGAAGTATTGGTAGAATAGACATATACATGAGTGTTTTATTAAAAATGAATACATTAAATATAACATAATTTTTTTCAAGGATAATAACATTATTCTATATGGTGTATCCTTTAATATCTTTCTTTGTACACTTCAAAGAATCCTGGGGAAAGTAATCAAAATATGGGTGAGCTCAAATTCTCGGGAAGTTTTATTTATAAAGGAAGAAATAATGAATAAATTATAATATTCATCATATAAAGATAGATAATAGAACACACATTCGATGGAATCAATAAATTAAGAAGAAATTTCATGAAAAAGATGGCAAGGTAAATAAGTGAAAACAGAATCTATTTAAATAACATGATAATGAATAATCTATTTGGAAAGGTAAGAAACTGAAAACACATTCCATAAAACCAATAAACTAAGAATTAAATGCATCAATATAATTTGTCATAGAGAAAATATATAGATAATAAATACTAAATATCAATGAAGAAAATTCTTAATTATCGGATGTCATGTTTCCTAAGAAAATGATACCTTTACCATCCAGACTGTTTATCATACTACTATCAATACCTTTCACAATAAAGTTTAAATCTATGGATATAAACCCACATATTATTCCTAGAAACAAAATTGAAATGTAGTTCACCAATTTCATTCATCTCAGGAGACTTATGATTCAACTAAGATCTTACTTTAAATGGTCTCCAACCCGTATCATTCATGTCTAAATGATTTCTCAAATATCAAATAATAGATTTAATTCAAAAATAATATTTCTTTTCAAATATATATATTGAGTAAAGGATGCAAGTTTATCAATATTTCTCCATTAAATCAAATAACTTTCAAGGTAAACATCATATGTGAAAATGGTGCATGGTTTAGGAAATGAAAATATCCATGATAAAAAATATGGACAGTTATGGAAAATTCAATGTTCAATGATCATAAGAAATTTAATATTTCAATGGGAGTAAAAAATGAATCAAGCAAGTGAATGTCAATATTACCCATGGTAAAATAAATAAAAACCCATCAAGAGGATGAATAAGGATCATATCAATCAAACATATCCTAGGTGGATTAAAAATAAAAGATTTTTTCATTGATGGATTGAAATACTATACAGAGACCTTTTCAAATAATTCTTCCGGAAAATATCCTTTGATTTTGAAAATTATTTTAAAAAACACTTTCTATAAAATAACTTTTAAAAACATAAAACATTAGGTAATTTTTTAAAATTACATTCATAAGTCATTTAAAAAATGTTAAAAACATTTTTAAAAATAATTTTATAAAATTGGGGTTTTAGAAGAAAACATGTTCTCCTACTAAAGGGAGAAATGATGTTGGGTTTTATAAAAATCTTTTTCAGTACCAAAGAGTGTTAAATGGTTCTATTACTTGAAAAAGGTCATAAATAATCATAACAGAAGAAAATTAATGGATTTATAAAACATCAATCCAATATTTTCTCCTAATGGAAATTCATTCCTGAACAATCCTGAACAAAATGAGATTGTGAAGTAAGCCCTTAAAATACCATAATGTAGATGTGAGAATAAATCAATTAATAGATTATGAATGTCAAATTTAAATCCACATCAAATTATTATAAATATAGAAATATATTGTCAAAATTTAATTACACACATAATCCTAAAATATTAATGATAATGAGGATGTAATATAACTCATAGAAAAGAAATCGAGTTATGAAATTATTTACCACTTGGTATAATTTAATTCACATCCCCTTAGAATAATTAATTAAAATTGAAACTCAGTTTACCATGAATATAAAATATTTCATTATATAGTATATCAAAATGGGATGTAGACTCACCATGAAATATAAGTGTTGAGTATGACATTTATCTCACAAATGTAAAAATTGAAATGAAAATCCCATAATACTTGGTAGAATTTGAGTTATAATCCCAATGAAAGAGGTAATTATAAATGAAAATATAAATACCAAAAATATAAATGTATTCATGATAAAAAATTAAAAACAGGTTTTATATACAAAATCCAAAAGAAATAAGTTGTGAAAATGGTGTATGCCTCATGAAAAAAAAGTGAGACAAGAATCACTTACCTTGCATTTCCCTTCAGGTAGGATCATTTAAATTTATATATAATGGTTTTAAAAATGTCAATAACATATACCAAAAAAAATCCCTTTTTTATAAATTCATATATTTTCTTCTTATAAAATCTTATTACCCATTTTTTAACAATCATTCATTATTTTCATTATTTTAGGTGTCAATTGCTTATTCTTTTAGTGTGTTTTGAATTTTTTTTGTTATTATTATGTGTTTAATGTTCTCATAATATCTAGAATGAAAATAATGATTTAATTATAATATATATTATATATATATTTATTTATAATAATCCAATATATTTCAATGTAAGAAATTAAATGCACGGTTCATGGAGACAGTAGGTCGTAGGTACCCATGAATGCTACTTCCATTTATTTATTGTGTTAAAAGATTTAAAAGTAAATGAAATATATGTATATTATAATCTCAGTACCTTCTATATTTCATATGTTTCACATAGTTTTAGTTAAACCATCCTTTGTATATTCCATGAATAGTGTGAATGAGCCACATCGCTTGGAGGATACAGTAGTCCACATTTCTACAAATGATGTTATCGTAGTTACACAGAACGTAAAGCATGAAGGTATGTGGAATATAAAAATTAAATAAGTATCAATAATACATTAATATAATATATATATATAAAATAAAAAAGGTGTTTAAATCATAATTCCCTACCACGATAGGTGGTAAGGTAAAAATAAATGACATTGTTTCGCAAGGTTATAGTTCATCGTACATGAATGGTATGTTTGATACCAATTGGATGGAAGTGTGTGCATGTATCAATAGAAATATTAAATTAAAAACATATTAGTATATTTTTTATACTTATTTTATTATATAATAATTTAATAAATATAATTCATGTCATGGATAAATAAATAATACGTAAATGCACATTTAAGAATGTTACCTCTTTTAAGGTAACTCCTTTTGGTTTTCACTGAAGGACTTCTGTGATTTTCATACATAAAAAATTGAGGCATCTAGGATTATGTTATGGGATATTTTAGAATTATTTATTCAAGTTTTTTATGAGAAAAATTTCTTTATAGGTGTTAATAAGTGGGAGGCATGAGTTCCTTTTTATAGCAGAGGAGGTGTGGAATTCTTGTAAATTGCTGAAAAGGGAATTTCACCGACATTTTTCCCACATCATGTGTCTCCATTAATGGTATAAATTCTACCTGAGGGATTATAGGGTCTATGTATGGACATAAAATGTATTTTATATATTTTTATAGGTCATTTTGGGCCATAAGTTTAACATTTAGTCCTCTATTAAGCATATTTTTATCTTAATCAATGAAATTAATTTTAATTACGTTCAATAATATTTTTGGTAAAAAGATACGATGAATATAATATAAATTAAAACATATGATTATTCCAAATATGGATTTAATTGTTCCAGATTAAAATCACATAATTGGAATAAAATAATTTAAATTTAGTAGCGTATATGTGATGACAAAGCGGCCATTAAAAGTAAAACTACTTAAAAGTTTGCTCAGTTTTAATATACAATTTAAAAGTGAAATTGATTAAAATGACCTAAGTTGGGTTAAGTGATATATAATTGATATAATTTAAGCTAAAAAATTAATAATGTAATTTAACCTTATAAATAAATTATTTTAAAAATTTGTTTTGAATTAAAACTCTGTATTTTCACTATTCGTCAAAAAATGAAATATTTCAGAAAAATAAATAAAATTATTATAAACAAATTGTGATATTTATATTTAAAAAATGAATTTTATTTTTTCCTATTTAATTTATAAAAATTTCAAAATTCAGTTTCAAAATTTGTTCTCCATTAAAATGTGGTAAAACTATCTTTAGGATAATATACGTTTTTGTGCATAATATTGGGTTTATTTTTATATTATACATATAAAATAATTTGTGTGATTGTAAAATGTAAAAAACATAACCCCAGTAGCCCTGAGACGGTGTCTTACATTATTAACTTGGCATATACACAAGGAATACGCATCTTCAAGGATCAGATAGTTTATTATATTTAGAAAACAAGATACATACCTATGTTCAACATTACAACATGAAATGAAATACATCATAGACACTACTTTGGAAACACTCTTATTTTTATATATTATCTTTTCACATAATTCATTAAATTCTTCTTATAATCCTATAGAAAATAATCATAATAAAGGGTGATCTCTGATGCTCATTATGGGTAATAATTCAACAAAAACTAGTAACAAACCATAAGGCAAGGTGAATAACAAAAAATTCTTTCTATTAAAAAACTTGAGATTAATATGGCATGTTTAAAAAATAAATAACTAATACCATATAAATAATCACATGAAAATCATACTTACCACTATATATTCTACTATTTTAATAATCACATGTAATATTGGATATTGAACTAATAATGAGGGAATGAATAATGTAGGACATCATAAACATATCATCAAGGATTCATCCAAGAAACCATTTATAATTGGGTAAGACGTTAGGCCATACCCAAGCTAGTTTTCTTCATGAGACCTACCAATGCACTGAGGGGCTGTAGAGGGCCCCACTTAACAATTAATAAGTTAAATTAACTCTGCATATGAATGCGGTGAAACATAATCATAATATTCATTCATATTGAAAATAACATATTAAATTTAAATAACTTTCCTGAATCAATAAACATATCTCTAACCATTTAGATTAATATAGTGAATGGTACCAAGATAGTAAATCAATAGTCAATCAAATAATAAACCAATAAATATAATATGGTAGTTTATATCATAAAATATTTATCCCAATTAAATATAATAATCAAAAAGTGTGTTAAAAACTGATTAAAATACTCCTTTAAAATCATCGAGCCACTCTTGAGAGAAATACTGTTTTTACATCACGAAAAAGAATTATTTTGGAATAATCTTGGTATAAAACTAGAAATGAAGTAAAACAAATTTAGGAAAAAAAAGTAGTGATTTTAGAAATATAATTGTTTCTTAAAATAGATTAAATATGGTACTTGAAAATAGGTAAGAAATCGAGACGTTTCATTTAATCTGGCTTGCATATCGGTTAGAAATATGAAGGGAATTTTGTAAAACATTTATTTTCTAATCGAAGAATGATGAAATGATATAGATATATGATTCTAGAAAATATATATATATATATATATATATTTAAAATTTAGAACAGCTGTATAAAAATAATAAATAATTAATTTGGTGTATAGAGTATGAAATCATAACCCAAATGAAAATGAAGGTTTATGAAGAAAACTATTACCTTATGTCTGAATGTGTTCTGCATATGACCTTAATTTCATGTATAATAAAATAAAATCTGTTAATTAATAAATTCATAACCTTATAAATATTTATTTTATTTATTATTATTTCATTAAGTTAATTTTTTTCATTTTTTATGAGTTATAGAGTTTAATTTCATCCTCTGGGAGTATTCGTTTTCTTGGTTTTTGTGATCAGTTGACATGTTTATTAGTATTCGAGTTCATGTAAAATGGGAATAATTCTTAAGAATTTTAATTATATGTTATCGATTAACATAAATAAGTTTAAATGTTTATATATATATCAATTTTTTATATGTTATGAGGATGAATAATTAGGTCAATATATTAGTGATATTCATTTAGATTACTACGACAGTTTTTTCACAACAAACTCATTTTTTTCATATGAATTAATATTATGTATATATATACTAGTTATAGAACATTAAATGTTTTTTAATATATATATTATAGTTTTTTTAACCATAAAAATTGTTTTATTACAATACTCTAAAGAGAAATTGAATAACTAAAATCCATCGTCCACAATGGTTGTAAATCGGCACCTCACAGATGATGATTTCATTTTTAAAATAAAATATAAAGAGGAAGGAATCTGAGGAAGGATATTCCATTAACATGATATCATTACAGTATTTAGATGATATTGTAGCTATAATTCTCATTTGGAAAGAGGATGTGAGGAGATAATAATAAAATAAAATAACATGAAAAGAAATTAATAGGAAATAGAAAAGGAGGATGAGTTTACCTATTGAATACTCCTCCATGAGAACCTCTTAAAATGGATTGGTTTTGGTCTTTTATTAAGAAAAAAATATCTTATTCGTTAGGGAGAGGTTTGGGGATAGGATTTGGAAGATTTTTTACAATATTCAAGGCATAGAGGTGTGAGGAGAAGTGGTGGTGAGGGGTGGTATTTATAGTGGGGGAGAGGGGTGATATTTGAATATCTTGTTCATTTGTTTATTATTTTGGCTAATGATTTTGAATAGTTTAAGAATTATCATAAAATATAATAAAATAATTAATGGGATATCTATATTATGGTTATTACATCAACTTTGACTCAATGAATAGTTCAGTTAACTTATAATGTAATTATACTGTAAATTACGATATTTTACTATTCACTAAAAATTCAAATATTTTAAAAAAATCCCAAAAATTCACCCTATCAATTTTCTGAAGTGTAGAATTCAAAAATGAAGTCCATTTTATGAAAATAATTTTTTAAATATTAGAAAGTTATTTTTAATTAAAACCATAATTTACATGAAAAATACATATTTTAAATTTATAACTGATTTTATAACACTTTCAAAAATTAATTAAGAACTTATAAAATTGAACTAAAATAATATAGAAAATATTGATTTATGAATATATTTTGTAAAAATACTTTTTATTTAAAATAATTCTATTAATTATACAATTTTAATTAAATTTTTATGACTTATAAGCATACCAACACTCAATTATTAATTTTTGAAATATTCACTTACTTATACTATAGTATACTTATATCTTGCATTAATTTATAAGATGCATAAATTTTATTTATGAAAACATGGGTGATGTTAATATTCATACGATTCATATTACTATTCATAAGGTCATGTTACTATTTTATTGGTATAGGTACCTTAACTTCTAGAAATACCTATTTTTTCATTCATTATTCATTTATAAAGTATTTATTTTGTTCTATAAGTGATTTGATCTATACTATATGAAATAATCATAATAATGGAAATTTCATTGATAGAGTTCTGGTCTGTCACATTCTCCCCTCCTACAAAAACTTCATCCTAAAAATTTCCATATTGTCACTCCCAAAAACATTTGGGTAGTTATTTATTATAAGCTCCCCAAGATCCCACATCCCCTCTTCAATTTTGTAATTTTTCTAAAGTACCATAATTAGAAGAGTCATCTGATTCCTCAACACCTAATTGTTAGGGATCAAGATCATGATAGGCTCTCCACTTTAAGATAAGTCTGGTTATACTTTTATTTCCATCAAAAGTGAGTACTTATGCGGGGTTTGGAATTTACATCCTTAATAAAGAGATGTGGAAAACATTGTGTACCTTCGAATGGATGGGAATCATTGCCAAAAGATATGCCACAACACTTCTTCTCCACATAATTTTAAAAGGACCAATGTACCTTGAGATTCCAAATCCTTCCCTCCATTATTCTCACATCACTTTTTCTTTCGTTGATATGTGTCGATGTGGGTTTTAATAGTCTTTACCTTTTATATCATCTTCTTCACGGGCACTAGGCCTACAAGATTCCTTTCACCAATTTCATCCCAACAAGTTGGTGTATGACATCTCTTTTCATATGATGATTAATAAGGTCCCATTTGAATACTTGAATGAAAACTATTATTGTTAAAAAAACTCTACCAGAGGTAAATAATGATCCTGAATACCTTGAAAATAAAGTGAGTATGATATCAAGATGTCTTCAAAATTTTGGATCATACTTTATGAATTCCCATAATTTTGAGGGTGATAAGAACTACTCAAATGAATCACAGTAGACAAATATTTTAGAAGACACTTCTAGTGTTTCTATGTCAATCATAGATCATGATCAGACACAATTGATTGAGGTGATCCATGAAGTCTTAAAACATCATTAATATAGATTCATGCAAGGTGATGAAATGTAAAATACTATGTTATTGCAATGAAATGTATGGATTTGTAAATACAAACAACAATCACCCATATCATATCATTCTTTCTTGGGGTTTTTGGTAATCCAGTGACAAAATTTATAGTGATGTCATCCCATTTCCATGCAGAAATAGGTATAGATTTCATGACTCCAATAGGATTTTGTCTTTCATCCTTCACTTATTGACAAAATAAAAATCTTGATACATAATTATCAATTTCCCACATTAGGTTATCCCTCCAAAAATGTTCCTTAAAATATATATACATCTTAGTGATAACAAGGTCTATAGAGTAATTTGAACTCTGGGAATCATCCAATAACTCCATTTTTTAGCTCGATTATAAAGGGAACACATAGAATCCTCCAAAATTTTAGAATTCCATCCTCACACGTGATTTTTGGAAGATCCCATCATTCAAGTCATTAATTTTTGTTTAAAGTGAAACATCATCAGACTGAGAAATTTTATTCCTTTATAATAAATATTATTAATAAACCAATTTCCAATGTAATGATGTTTCAACTTCCTTGATAATTCATATATCCATCTTTGCAAGATCAAGGTACATAGGGTCCTTATAGATCTGCATTTGTTTTAGAAATCCATGATCTTTCCTCTTCAATACATCAACTACCTTATTTTTCTTTCTTGGGTGAGTGTCTATTGTACAATCATAATCTTTATGCTGCTTGATCTATATCATTTTCCATAGGATTAGTTCATTATTTTAGAAGATATATTTCAAGATCTTTTGATCATTATATATCTCATAAATTTCACCATAGAGATATTGAATATATATTTTCAATGAAAATATTACAGCTGCTATGTCAAGAGCATGAGTAAGATAGTTCTATTCCCAAATTTTCAAATGCATTGATGTATAGACAATAACTCTATCATTCAATATAATGACACAACGTAGTCCATTCATTGATTCCACACTATAAAAAAACACCATTTCTAAATGGTAGATTTGGGATCATATAATTGACTAATCTATTCTCCAATTCTTTAGAACATTATTCACATTCTTTTTTCCATAAAAACATATCTTCTTTATGATTAATCTTGGTTAACGGGTTAGCTAATCGGGTGAAGTTCTGAACAAAAAACAGATAATAGCATACTATAAAAATAAAAATATGTACCTCAGTTATGTTTATTGGTGTAGTCCATTCCGGAACTACCTTTTTAATCAATGAATCAACTAAGATTCCATCCTTTGAGACAATATGGGAAAGAAAAGAAACTGATTGATTCCAAAATTCACACATGTTAAACTTCCCATAAATTTTATTTCATCTAAGATTGTTTATAACAATCCACAAGTGATTCTCATTATCTTCATCATTTTTTGATTATGTTAATATGTAATCAATGAATACAATAGAAAAATTATCAAGATATCCCCTAAAAACTATATTCATTAGATCTATGAAAACCGAGGGTGCATTAGTCATTAAAAAAGGCATTATTGTAAACATGTAATGCCCAAACCTAGTTTGAAATGTTTTATTTGGAATATCTTCCTTATTCACATTCAATTTATGATATCCATATCTAAGTTTAATATTAAAAAACTATTTAGGTAAATGAAGTTTGTCAAATAAATCATCAATGGGAGTCATGGGATACTTGTTCTTTATTTTGATAACATTGATCTCTATATATTCAATGTATTGCCTCATAAGTCCATCTTTATTCTTAATGAAAAGAACAGGGGCTCCCCATAGAGAAACACTATGGAAAATTAACCCCTTACTACTCAAATCATCTAGTGGTCTCTTCGGATCCACTAATTTCAATGTGGAAATTCTATAAGAAGTCTTTGATATAAACCTTTCATCGAGAATTAAATCAATAGAAAACTTAATTTCCCACTCTATAGTATGTTCAGATAAATCCTATTGAAATACATCAATGTATTCATGCACAACAGAAACATTCCCAATTTTAATATTTCAATCCTCACCCCTAGATATTGCATTCTCTTACTCCCCAATAATTGAATTCAGTCAAGCTATTAGGGGTGGATTTCAATAATAAGCATATGGACATCTTTATTCTCTAATGATAAGGGACTATACTTCATTATCAATAATTGTAACTTCCATATTCTAACAATAGATATTTTCATGATAATTTGTGATCCAAGCCAAACCGATTATTATATCAAAATAAATCATGGTTTAGATTATTAGTTCAGCAAAAAAAGAATGTTTATATGTCATAATGGGAACATATTAATACATATTTTTTGTAATGATACTTACCTTAGATGTTTTGACTAACACTCTTTTATTAAATTAAATTTTAAGTGCCCAATTTTCTTGAAAAACTGGGAAGATATAAAATAATATGATGATCTACAATCAAATAAACCATTGGCTATGTTTGAGGAATTGATTAAAGTACCTTCTATTACATCATTAGGAACATCAACCTCATCCATTGTGACAACATAATCTTATCCTTGGTCCCTTTTCCTTCTCAGGGAACTATTTCATTGACATATAGTAAATTCATGTTCAAAATTTCCCATCTCTTTAAAATTATAGAATTTAATGTTGGCTGATTCTTTATTTCCCTTATAATCATGGGGTTGGTGGCCTTTTTCTCCACACTTGTAACAGACTCTCATTTCCTTCTGGAAAGTACTAGGGTGTTTCTTCCCATTATTACAATAGGGAGGGAATTCGAATCTTCCCTTCTTCCCTATTTACATATTTATTTTTTCATAGTGTTTAGCAACCATATTCTTCTCTTTCTTTACTTTGAAGTCATATGACTTAGAGAATTTGTTTCTATCCTGATAGCACAAGAAACTATATCTTCATAGGAGGATAATTTTTGGGAGACCAATGCCCTTCAGTGTAATGTTTTTAAACCATAAAATAATTAATCAATATTTCCCATTGTGTTATGTATGTAGTCTGTAACATTCCTTGATAACCATGTGAAGTTTGTTTCATACTTTGCAACATTATCATCCTCTTTTTTCCTCAGACTCTAAAACTGATTTCTATATCCACTCCATATTCATGAGAAAAATATTTTTCTAGGATAATTTCTATAAAATCCCTCTATTCCATATTTTTAATTTTTCCTCCTACTTTTTGTTTTGGATTTGTAACCACCATTGACCTGAAACAGATGACAGATGATAAACTACCATCAAAGCCTTCTCCCTTCCATTACTTCTCAATGTGATAAGTATCTTCTCTAGGGAACTTATTCACTGCTAAACTAAAAATGGGTTGGTATTCCTATTGAATGGTGTAGTTTATTGAAAGATAAATTGGTCTAACATTTCCCCTCCACATTTTGGATCAGGATTATCTATATGGGTAAGGTTATTATTCATAACATGAGTCAGATATCCCAGTATAGTTTTATATTTCTCATCACCAATCACAGCTCCAATAATAACATCATTATCTTCCATTTAAGGGAAATATATGCATGTTATATGTGAATTTATATGCTTTACATTCCTTCCACAAGGGTTCATTTCTAAATAATGGCATACACTATATTAGGTTATGAATTTTAATGTATAATCTAAATCTAGAAAAAAACTTAACATAAATTGTTTTATTCATATCTAATATCATAATCATAAACATGATTTATTTGGGAATATATTTAATTTTTAATAGTTTATAATGTTTTTAAAGAAAATGTTAATATCCCTTAGGATTATCCTACCAGGTGTGTAGTAAGGCCCATTTTCATGTACTAGGTTACCCCGAGTCAAACTCAAGATGCATTCTCAGAGTTCTTACCCCTAGTTACATTTATTCTAGAACAACATCTACTTATAGTATCCAAATAGTAATGTATTTCTAAGAAGATTACCATAATATCTACATTACCGAAATTCTAGGATGTTCTTCTATTGTTATTCTCAAAGACTATCTTAGGGTTATTTTCACTATTCTGTGTTTTCTAAATCTAGTTTACAAGGATTCTACTGGACATCCTCTAATACAAACTATAATGACCCCAAACCCGGTTTCTCTGAGCCAGTGCATTACTTATTACATTGGCATATAAACAAGGAATACACATCCAAAAGGACCAGATAGCTTAGTATCTTTGGAAAAAAATATTCATACATAAGTTCAACATTAAAACATGAAATTAAATACATCATAGAGACTCCTTTAGTAACACTCTTCTTATTCTAGATTATATTTGCATGTCATTCATAAAATTCATCTTGGTATCATGGAGAAAATAGATATAAAAATGGGGGGAGCTCTGATGCTCATTATGGGTAATAATTCAGAAGAAGAAAAATATAAACCATATTACATGGGTAATAACTAAGAACTCGTTCTATTAAAAAAAACATGAGCGTAATATAGAAGGAATAAAAACTGGATAAATAATACCAAATAAATAATCACATGAAAGTGTTACTTACCCATGGATATTCTATTAGTAGAATAATCACATGGAATATCATATACTAATCTCATAATTAGGGAATTCATAATTAAAGATATCATAAACATACTATCAAGGATTCATCCAATATGCCATACATAATCAGGTAAGACATAAGCCCATACCCAAACTAGTTTGTCTCATGAGACCTACTGATGCACCGAAGGGCTATAGAAGGCCCCACCTAACACTTCTTATATCCAATTAATTCCTCATGTGAAAGGGGTAAAACCTGAACAACAAAAACATTCATATTGAAACTATAATATGAAAAGTAAATAACTTTCCCTAATCAGTAAACATAATCAGCAACCATTCAGAGTAATATTGTGAATTGTGCCAAGATAGAACATCCACAGTTAATCTAATAATAAACCATTCAATTAAATATGGTATTTGATATCATAAAATATTAAAACCAATTAAACATATGAATAAAGAAGGGTGTTTATAATAGATGAAAATAATCTTATAAAATCTTCGAGGAATTGTTGAAATAAATACTCTTTCAACATTAAAAAGAAGATTTAATTTAGAAAAATATTTTTATAAAAGAAGAAATAAAATATGACATTTTTTCATGAAAAAATTATGTATTTTAAAAAAAAATTCGTAAAATAGAATATATATGGTACTTGAAAATTGGTAAGAAATTGAGACTTTCCCTTTAATGGGGATTGTGTATCGGGAAACAATGATAAGGGTACCTTATTAAACATTTATTATCCAATCAAAGAATGATGAACTGATCTATATATATGATTTTGGAACATATATATATCATAATTATATAAAAATAATGAATAATTACATTGGGGTATAGAGGAAGAAATATAAACCTGAATGAAAATGAGTGTTCGGGAGAAAAACTCTTACCTTATGTCTAAATGTGTTCTATAGTTGAACTTAATGTCCTGGATAATCAAATTAAATAATTTAATTAATTAATTTTGAAACTTATATACATTTATTTTATTTATTATTATTTTATTAATTTTATTTATGGTCTTTTGGATGAGTTATAGAGTTTAATTTCATCATTCGGAGCATTTGTTTTCTTGTTTTCCGTGATCGGTTCACTTGTTTATTAGTAATGGAGTTCATATAAAATGGGTACAACTCTCCAAAATTGGAATTTTATGTTATAAATGAAAATAAATAAGTGTGAATTGTTATATATATCATTCGTTTATATGGTATTAGGATGATTAATTAGATAAGACATTAGTTATAATGATTTAGATTATTACGACCATTTTTATCATAATGAACTCATTTTGTCATACGAATTAATATTTCGTATATATACTATTTATTGAACATTAAATAGGTTTTAATAAATATATTATAGTGTAGTTTAAAATTAAAATGGTACCATTACCATCCATTAAGGAGAAATTGCAGAACAAAAATCTGTCATCCAGAAGATTGTAAATCAGCACCTCACAGACGATGATTTTGTTTTTTAAATAAGAGAGAGAGGAAATGGATTTTGAGAAGGAATATTTCATTAACATGATATCATTAGAGTATATATATTATATGGGTGTTACAATTATCATTTAAAAATAAGAGGTGATGATATAAAAATAAATGAAAAGAACATGAAAAGAAATTAAATGAAAAAAGGAAGAGGAAAAGGATTTTACCTCTTGTATGATCTTCCTTTAGAACCTCCTAAAGGGGATTGGTTTTGGTATTTTCTTAAGATAAAAAGCTCTTGGTAATGGGGGAGAGTCTTGTGAAGATTATTGGGAATAAATTTTACAATCTTCAATAATTATAGGTGTTAGGAGAAGTGGTGGTGAGGGAATGTATTTATAGTGGAGGAGAGGGGTGATTTTTGAATATCTTATTAATTTGATTATTATTTTGGCTCAATATCATGAAAAGTTTGAGAATTATCATAAAATATATTAAAATAATGAATTTTATTTAGAGATTATGGTTCTTAAATATGTAATTAATCATAGAATAGTCTTTTTAACTTATAATGTTTTTATACAATAAATTATCGTAATTTATTGTTCACCAAAAATTAAAGTATTTTAGAAAATTCCAAAAAAACCACCCTAATTTTTTTTGAAATGTAGATTTAAAAAATGAAATCAATTTTATGAAAATAATTTTCTAAATATGATAAATTTTATCATTAATTAAAACCTTAATTTACTCAAAAAATATTGATTTTAATTTTATAACTAATTTTATAACACATTCAAAAATTATGTAAGCTCTTGTAAAATTATCCAAAAATCTTAAGAAAAAAATATTTATTTATGAAAAACCATTATAAAAATAAATTTTCTTTTAAATAATTTTATTAATTATAAAATTGTAATTAAATATTTATGAGTTAAAAAAATACCAACACTTAATTATTAATTTTTAAAATATTCACTTATACTATGGTATAATTATATCATAAATTCATTTATAGGATTCCTAAATTTTATTTATAAAATCATGGGTGAGGTTACTATTCAATTGGCCAAATTACTATTCATAATGGTCAAATTAATATTCCTAAGTTCATGTTATTGTTTCATTGGTGTAGGTTTCTTAACATCTACAAAAACTATTGTTTAATTCATTTTTCATTTATAAAGATTTTATTCTGTTCTATGAGTGATGTGATCTATACTATAAGAATCAAACATAATTAGGGAAATTCTATTGATAGTGTTCTAGGTTGTTATAAAATAAATATTTGATTAAATATATAATATATATATTTAATTAATATCATTAATAAATAGTAATTATTTTAATTTATTACGATAAATCACCTTTAGTGTAAAATAATAGCTTTTATAAAAACATTACCTTTACATTCCATTGGTTCTTATATTAATTTCTAATATATTGGTAACCTATGAATTAATTTATATTTTTATAAACCATATATTTTCACAGGTTAGGTAATACTATTCATATCCTATAATTTAATTTATAGGTTATATATTGTTATATTAAATATTAATATTAATAGTATTTAGTAAAACTCGGTCATGTGTGTAACATAAGAAATCATAGAATGTATTTGTTGTGTGTAGTTAAAGCTAACATAGTATTCCATGCATTGAAATATAGAGAATATATTAAATTTATTTAAAATATTAAATATATCAAAAATCCTTTAGAGGTTATATTCCTTTCTATGTTTGGTGTTTCCTTTCATAGACACTATCAAATAAAAGTTACACTTTTATAATATTTGGGGTGTTACATTCTCCACACCTTAAATAAATTGTAACCTCATAATTTAAACTTGATATTGAAAATCTAGGGTTTTAAATATAAAAATTTATTTTTTGAACACCCAAATCATGAGAAGATTTAATAAAATATACTATTAATAAGAGATTTTTAGAAGTAAAAAAGGTCACATGGATTCAAAAATAACTAGGTCTCTAGTTAGGATAACATTAGTGACAAGTGTAGATACGCATAAAGAGGGAAAGAGTAAATATTTATAGGGGTGATTGAGGTCATTTATCACAAACAATTTAATGGTCATGGAATGTTTAGGGACTCGAAGTTATGATTACTTAATTGACTATTGGATCAACATAAATTAAGGTAATATGATAAAATTTTTGTTTTAAGATAAATTTCATAAAGATAATTATTTATTTTATTGAACAATAATATAATAAAATGTAATTACTTAACACACTTTAATTTCATATAAACAATTTCATCTTTTTTTTTGTAATTCAGTGTAATTATAATTCATCACGTACTTTATGATGTGGTTATCCTTTAATGTACAACCTTTTTTAATCACTAAAGGATTATTGTAAATGATTTTACTATCCAAAAAGGAGTTAAAATTCATTAAAATTGTCTTTTACTATTCTCCAAATACAATATTATTAGTACATTAATCTATAAACCTATAATGTAATACAATCGGTTCATCGATAATATTTACTCATAAAATTCTTTAACTAAAAAATGACATATTAACCAGGTAATTATGTAGGTTAGTTTTTGGCATGAAACCCTTATCGTCCTTCAGTCATGTGTTCAAGTCATGTGGACTTGAAAAACTTGTGGGTTGCCACCTTCCATACCTACTTTCATTTTTTAAAAACTATATTAATATAATTTCAAAAATAAATATTTTGGACATTCAAGAAATTTAATCAATAAAAAACCTTTAACAACGGTTTTCAATACAATCCTGATACATAAATACTTCATCCCTTTATTTTAATTTAGGCCATTCTTTGGGGGATTATCCTTTATAATTGGGAATTGAATTCGGTAATGTCCAAGCTCCCCACATTTAAGTAAATGAACAATAAATGGATCCATAGGATGAGTTTAATTTCCTTCCATCATACTCTTCATTTATCCTCATAAATTATTTGCTTTATGTCTATTTTTCCTACAAGTTAAGCATTTCCCTATTCCTTTGAGACACTTTCTTGAGTACCTCCTTCCATATTTCTTTCAAGGTGGAAATCAAGCCTTCTTTTCTCTATGTTCTCCACCAATCATGATCTTTGAAACCTCTATCCTCCCATTAGTTGGTGCATTTATGAGTTGTTCAATGTATATGTTGTTAGTCATAATTTGGGAAAATTGATTATACATAAAAACAGTAACTTTCAATCCCATAAAAACCTCATTTTTTTATCTTTTTTATCACCTTTTCATTCATGTTTAGTGTTATCATGACTCCTTTGGGTTCTAGTCATTGACTAAAACTATAAAGTATAGTGTATGTAATAATAGTCATAGTGAGAAAGAAGTATAATCATTTATAGGATATCTAAATCATGAAACTGTATTTTCAATATAGAACACATTAGGTTTAACCTAGGTATTTCATTCTCAATATCTATTAAAACCCATTATAATGGTTTGTAAAGAAAATATGAATTATCCTATGCATATCCCCCGTGAGTATCAAACTAGCTGCATAGTAAGACTCACCGTCATGAATCAAGTTATGCATGAGTTAGACCCAACACACCTTTTCATAATCAATACCCCTAGGTACATCTATACAAGAACCAAATCAACTTTTAGTGTCCAGATAGATAAGTATTTCCAAAAATACATCCCAACTTATCCTCAAAAATATATCTAAAAAATTCCATAATATATTTTCCCAGATATTGGATGTTCTTCTATACACATCCTCAAATTCTATCTTAGGGTTATTTTCCCTAATCTATGTTTTCTTAAATATAGTTCACATGGTTTCCACTAAACATTTTCTAATACAAACTTTATTGACCTGACCCCAAAAATCCCAGATTCGGTGTCATGATACCATTACATTGGCATGATTAAAACAAATAAAATCCCAAAGGACCAATGTGTTTAGTACTCTTGTTAAACAAGACACATGCATGAATATTTTATTAAAAATTAATACACTAATTACAACATTATTTTTTTAGGATAATAACTTTATTCTATTTATCATGTCCTTGGATATCCATCTTAGTACACTTCAGAGAATCCTAAGGAAAGGAAACCAAATAAAATTAATCTCAAAAGATTAGTGAGGATTAATTAAATCTGAAGAAATAATGAATCTATAAGAATAATCATTATGGAAAGGTAAATAACTGAACACACATTCCATGTAATCAATAAATTTAGAAGGAATTGTGTATACAATATTTAAATGTAAATAACTGAAAAAACAAGTCATTTAAATAATGGGGATAATGAATAATCAATATAGAGAGGTGACAAACTGAAAATCCATTCCATTTTATCAATAATATGAAAATTAAATGCATCCATAGACATTTCCATAGTGATAATATCATGGATAATAAATACTGAAATTGAAATAAAAAAGTTCTTAATTATCAGATTCCATGTTTTCCAAGAATAAGATACCTTTTTCTTCAATATGGATTTCCATTATACTATCAATACCTTCCCCTGTATATTTTAAATATGTTGGTAGAAGCCCGTTTATTTTTCTGGTAAACAAACTCGAAGGGTTTTTCATCAACAGATATTGTCTCATGAGACTACTGATACATCAAGGGACTTACATTAAATGGTTTTGAGCCCATATCTTACATATCTGAATCATTAATCATTTATCGAATAATCAATTTAATTCAAAAACAATGTGCCTTATCAAATATCTATATTGAGTAAAGGATGACGATTTATCAAAATTTCCCCAGTAAATCAGCTAAAATTCATATAAAACACCATATGTAAAAATGGTATACAGTCTAGGAAATGAACATATCCCTGATAAATGATATGGATAATTAGGGGAAATTAAATTTTCATTGATAATATAAAATTTAATATTTCAAGGGGACTACAAAAAATTAATCAAGGAAGTAAATTTGAATACTACCATTCATCAAATAAATCAAAAACAATCCATACGAAGAATAAGGATGGTATCAATACAACATATCCTAACTATAGTAAAATTATTATTTTTTCTTTTATGGATTTAAATACTATGAAAATACCTTTTGAAAATATTCTTTCGGAAAATGTCCTTTTGTTTTGAAAAACAATTTCAACAAAATATTCATTGAAAAGAAATGTTAAAAAAATAAAAAACATATGTATAGGGTTATAATTCCTTTAATAAATAATTTTTAAAATGTTTAAAACATTTGTGAAAGAATTTTAATAAAATAGGGGTTTCATAAGAAAATAATTTCTCCAACTAAAGAATGAAATGATATGACATTTTCTTAAAAACAATTCCAAAATATTTTGAGTATTAAAGAGTGGGGAAATGTTACTCTTACATGAAAAAAGTTCAGGAATAACTATATTAGAAGAAAATTATAGGATTTATAAAAAAATCAAAAATTTATTTTAATGTAAATTCAAGTGTAAACAATCCTGAACAAAATGAAAATGTGATGTAAATACCTAAAAATACCATAACATTAGTGTGAAAATAAAACCTTGAATAGATTGTGTGTGTAATTTATAAATCGAAATAAAACTTGTGGAAATACCTCAATATATACCAAAAATTTATTACACCCATAATATATTAATATTAACGAAAATGAGGAACTAATATAACCCAATGAGAAGAAATCGGGTTATTAAATTATTTACCATCTGGTAACATTTCATTAAAATCCCATTAGATAAAATAATTCAAATTGAAACTCAAAATAGCATGAAGATAAAATAATTAATTATATAATATATAAAAGTGGTTACTATATACACCACACAAAATAAGTAATGTGGAATATGACATTTTTTAAATATAAGTAAAAAGTGTAATGAAAGTCCCTTACTACTAGGTAACATTTGAATTTTAATTAAGATGAAATAAATAATGTCAAATGAAACTCAAAATACCAAGAAGATAAATTTATTCATTATATAAATACAATATGGGAAGTATATACACCACACAAAAAAAAATAAGTGGTGAAAATTGTGTATTCGTTATGGAAATAAAAGTGAGATAAGAATCTCAAACCTTGTGTTTCCTTTTAGGTGAACATACTTTAACATCATGTTAAATGGTTTTAAACGTGTCAATAATATATAACATAAGAATAACCATATTTATTAGTTATATATTATCTTATTATGATATATTATTACCCATATTTAAGTGTATTTCTTTATTTTCACGATTTTGGGTGTTAACTGCCTTGTTTTTCGAGAATTTATTGACTTGTTATTTCGGTTCTTCTTTCACAGATCAAGATATAATTATATGAAAAATTAAAATAATCATATAATTATTATACATATTAATAATATATTAACTTATAATTTTCATAATATTTGGAGATATGAAATGAAATTCACCGTTCATGGAGATGGTAGGTCGTATGTACACATGAACGTTACTTACATTTCATAATCATATTTATATAATGAAAATTAAATTATATATATGTAAATTATAATTCCTGTATAATTTTTACATAATATATGTCACATATCTTTATTAGAACCACCATTTATATGTTCCATATATAGTGTGAACGAGTCACATCACTTTGAGGAGGTTGTAGTCCATACATCCACAAATGATGTTACTGTGTTTACACAGAATAGAAAGCAAGAAGGTATGGATCATATAAAAATTATATAAGTATTATAAAAAGCTAAATTTAATATATATAATTATATATATATAATATAAAAACATTTTCTGTCATAATTCCTAACAATGAGAGGTGGTAAAGGAAAAAACGACATTGCTTTGTGAGGCGGTAGTTCGTCGTACACAAACGGTATATTACTTAACCATTTGATGTAAGTGGGTTTAGGTGTGGGTATAAACAATAACATATCAATATTTCAGAATATTTTATGATACTTATATTATTATATAATCATGGATTTAAAATAATTTTAGGGGTGGAGAATGAAATAAAACATAAATGCACATTGAATAATTTTACCTATTTTTCGAAAAATTCCTTTTGGTTTGCTCCAAAAGACTAATTTGGTTTTCTTTATTCCAAATATTAGGATTATATTATTAGTTTATAGATGTTTTTATATTATTTTATCAGTTTTTTTATGTTCCAATGTGCCCTAGAGATTTTATTAAGTGGGATGGATGAGTGCCTTTTTTATAGGGGATGAGTGGCATTATTGTAAATGTTTTAAATGGGAATTCCATCCAATGTTTCCCATATTATGTGGATAAAATAATGGTCCAATTTATAAAAAAATTATAATATGGTATAAATATAGAAAAAAAATATTTTCTAACTAGTTTATAGGTCATTGTAGGGTTTAATGTTAAGGTTTAGTCGTTTGTCAAGCTAATTTTTCTCTTAATCACAATAATTAATTTCAATTACTTTCAATAATATTTAGGTAAAAAACTAAGTTTATCTTATTGTAAATTATATATTTTTTAAATTATAAATAAAAAATTCATTTTTTCAAATTCCAATCACATAATTGATATAAATTAACTTAAATTTAATCCCACAGACAGGACCGTAAAGCAGGGTTTTTAAGTGAAAATGTTCAAAAGTTTTCTAAGTTTTTATATAAATATAAAAGTTAAATTGATTCCAATGACCTAAATTGGATTTATTTATGTAAACATTATATAATATAACTTAAAAACCCATTAAAAATTTAATAAATAATATAAATAAATTATATGAAAATTCAATTTTCAATTAAAACTCCGTATTTTTCAGTATTCATCAAAAAAATGAAATATTTATTAAAAATACCAAAAATTACCCCTATGTTAATTTAATGTTTCTAATTAAAGAATAATTATTCTTTTTACATAATAAATTTATAAATGCTTCAAAATTCGAACTTTAAGTAGGTTCTCCATTAAAATGTTGTAAAAATATCATTAAAAATATATAGTTTTTTATGCATAAAATTTCATTTATTCTTATATTATGCCAAAAAAATATATTGGATGAATGAAAACAATATTTTATTGAATATTTAATATATATTTAACATTAATATCATTCATTAATAGTAATTAATTTAATTTATTATGATAAAACACTTTTTCTCATAATAACAGTTTTTTATAAAAACATTCACATCATATTTAATTAGTTTTCAAATTTATTTATAATTAATTAGTAACCTGTGAATTTATTTTATATTTTTATAAACCATATATTTTCAAAATTTAGTTAATATTATTTATTACTACTAATTTAAAGGCTGGTATATATGTTATTATATAAAATAATAATTTTAAAAGTATTCGGTACAACTCAGCCTTTTGTGAAACAGAAGTTATTGAAGAACATCATTGTTGCATGTAGCGCAAGATAAATTTGTATTGTGATAATTGAAAGATATATAATATGTTAAATTTATTAAAAATATTAAATATACCATATATTCTTGAGATGTTTAATTACTTTCTATGTTTGGTGTTGTGTTTCATACACTCAATCAAATAAAATTTATTCTTTTAGAATTTTCAAGATGTAACACACCAACTGAAACACATATGTGAGAATAGTTTTTTGGATCTGTAATATATTTATTTAGTAATAAAAAAGGAATTAATTATGTACTTTAGAAAGGTTGGTCAAATTTTTTAATTGGAAAAATACATCTCTAATTATTTCTATTTCTTCAAAGGGATCTATGTACCGATGGTTTGACATCCCTGTTTTACCAAATCCTTTAAATCCCTTCAATGATGAAAAAATCAAAAATAAATGATCCCCAACCTAAAATTAAAATTATTTCCTTCGATTACCATCATATCTCTTTTATGTATTATGTGATTCCTTAATATGAAATTGAATAGTATGTACTTTAACAGTAATATTCTCTATAATATTTGTGCTAAATTACTTTCTTTTTCAAACATCTTCCCAATATGTTTGAGTACGACACCTCTTCCCATAAAATTCTTCGTATGGTTTCATCTGTATTCTCAAATGGAGGCTATTGTTGTATTTATATTCTATCAAAAGGTAGATATTAATCCTTCATGCCTTTTAAATCAGTATAACATGATTTCAATATGCCTCCCTACATTTGGATAATCATTTAGACTACCCATCATTTTCCGGATGATATATGGTTCTTAAATGTATCATATTTTTGATATCCCTATAAAGAATCTTTTTGAATTTCAATGTGAGGATAGGGTCACAATTAGTTACACTCAATATAGGTTCCCCATAAAGCCTAATGATTTGATTGATATATAGTAGAGAAGGTAACTCATGGCGTAGATATTCTCTTATCAGTAATAGATGAGCAGATATGGTAAGATGACAAACAATGTCCCGTATAGAATCATTATTCCTCCATGTCTTTGGGAGTCTAGTGAAAAATTCTATTGTAATATTTTCCCACTTCCATATAGGTATAGTAATAGGTTTCATGAAACTATTATGATATTTTCCTTTAGAATTTACCTACATTAATATTATGAATCTGGACAGATATTCCTTATTTCATACCCCCTACTAGAAGTGTTTTCATAAATCCCTATAAATATTGTTTTCTTCTAGTGTGTTTTGAGAAATTTGAGTTATGTGCTTCATCTTGAAGTTTCCTCTTCATCTCTAGTGTATATAGAATATGAAAACTCTTCCCATACAATAACAGCATTTATCTATAGATTAAATATATCAATCTCTCATAATTTACTACATTAATCTTCTATTTTAGGTTTTCATCAACCTATTGGAAATTATCAAGATTTTCTAGTAATGATGGTTAATAAATTTTTTGGAAAAGTAATTTAACTTCGTTTTCCTATAAATAATCATTTCAATTATTTATATCTCTTTATATAAGATATATTTTTAATAAAAATCATTATAGTAACTCTATGGATGCTCCTACTCAAGGGATTAGTGATCCTATTAACATTCCCAAGGTTGTGGTGTATTGAGAAATCATATTCCTTAATTTTTTCCCACAATCTTTTTTCCATCATTTTGAGATCCTTCTAAGAGAAGATACATTTTAAAATCTTTTTATCCTAATATATATTACCTATCTTTCCATATATTTATAGTGTCTCAAAATTTTCAAAGAAAATATGAGAACATTCAGTTAAATTTTGTTAGTTGGATAGTTTTATTCATGGATTTCCAATTAACCTGATGCATAGGAAATTATCGTATTATTTTTTATAAGGACACAACTTATTCCTTTATTTGAAAACCCCTTATAGATAACAAATCCGTCTTTACTTGATGGTAAATTTAAAACTAGTGCATTAATCAATCACCTCTTCATCCCTTTAAAACATTCCCTAAATTCCCTTGACCATATAAATATATCACCTTTAAATGAATTGACAATATATTTTGATAAAGGGGTAAAATTATATCTTGAATGGAACCTTGAATATGTTAAAGTATCAAATAATATTAATAGAAGTTGAGATACCTTTCCTAATGGACCTACACACATATCACCTACACACCAAGAGGCCATCCCAACTCCTACTAGAGCGGCCCAAAAGGCACACCCCCTCCCATACTGAAAACCAACATGGGATAGCTACACCAAGGACTTTTTAATCCCAATAATCATTCCAACCCTACATAGGATAGTTACATCATAGACCTATGTTGTGGACCAATTCCAAAAACTTCCTTCTAACAGGTCCCATTCTTTCCTATAATTATAACCCTTGGGCTCCTCGTTTAGAGAAATGAAAAATAGAAAGAACCCTCAGATCTCTCATTTCATAGAAGCTTCACCGAGGTCCCCCAAAATTTATTATTTGTCTATATAAAACATGATATAATAGATAATTAATGAGATAAGTAAGATCAAAGTCCCTTCAGGGTCCAAAATACAAGATTACTATTTGATAATCCTTCTTCTATAAGAATAAGTCACATGTATGAGGCCCCTCCCCTAAGAAAGGACTTATACAGGACTCTTCCAAGTATATCTGAAGATACCCATGGTGACTATTTTAAGGCCCCACCAAAGTTTTTTCACACCTAATTTCTATTTTATATGGTATATTCAGATCGCACAACCATTTTCCTCCTATGTGAATCCCTTTTAGTTCCTCATATACCTTGCATGACCTACCTAGATAGCATACCTACATCGAGAACCTATTCCCAAGTCCTACATGAGTCACCCTTTAATCCCTATTCCATGCCACCAATGGAAGGACTCCTCTCTCGTTGGTTCCCTTTTCTAAAAGGGACCAAGATGAAACCTCCACCAAGACCCCCGGATTTACACAACCTTGGTGAGTGTCACACAATCATTTAATCCATTTTTTATGTATTTCTATGGTCAATGGATCCCATCACAAGTCTAGCTGGACGATTAAGGTTCTCAAGGTGCATGTGGGTATGTATCCCTATGGTCATGAGGTCCCATACCCTAGGGAAAGTGTTGAAGAGTTCCTGGTCTGGAGGATTACAGATTGGACAATGTCTAACCCTTCTCATCTCAAAGATTTGGAACATCTAGTTCCAATAATTTAGTGTTAGGATCACACTTTTTTCCTTGAACATTGAATTAGATCCTCCTCCATCCCCGGAACAAAATATAGGGAAGCCATCCTAGTGTAATCCCCAAGCCCTTCCCATGGAAGATTGCAGTATTTCTTGTATCCACCTCCACGTCCTTCAATTATATTCCTTCATTACATTAGACTCTCATCCAATTTAAATTGAAGAGGTGGAAGTGTCGTAGCCCCAGCCTCTTCTGTCGTAGCCCCATTCTCTTCTGGCATAGCTCCAACGTCTTCATCTGTATCCCCAGCCTCTTCTATCATAACCCTATCATCTTGAACCAGTGGAGAAAAAGTGTGTGGTTTTTCAAATATTCTACTTCCTATAGTTTCTCACACTAAGAATGATTAATGTGGGATTAGAGGTTATTGATGATCATGACGACCAAAAAAATCACCTTAATTTTTGAACAATGAGAACTATGATTCCTTATAACTAGGATACATAGGAAGCCAACTTAGTGAACGAGCTCAATGGGATTCCTCCTTAAGAATAAGAACCAATAATATTTACCTTAATCCGAGCATCCTCCTCATGCGTAAACCCACTATTAAGACCCAAAATCACCATGAGATGAAACATCCCTCATGGTACCTTCATAAGAAGTATACATATCTAGAGTAATCCACAACCTATCTTTTCAAAGGTCCAAAATCCCCTACGAGAAACACCCTTGATGGACTCCATCAGAATGAGTCCTCATCACCAAACTATATGGGATTTTATTCCCCTCTAAATGAGGTATGTAGAAAGCCTCCATGAGCTCCAAACCCAACATTTCAAATCAACCCTATTCTTTTTGGTCCATATCCTCGTTGGGGTTTCATTCAACTTGTAAACTCTTATCCCTTTGAGGTTCTTGGGGTTGTTTGATCATAAGTCCAACACTAAACCTTTTGACTAGGCACATTCCGCCAAGATGTCCTTACCATGTGACGTTAAACTATATTGTTGGGTCCTCATCACAAAATAATGAAATATATATTTTCCCCATTCAGTGGTTACGAACTATGTGGGTTTTGATTACTTTCACAAGGATATATAGGAATCCCATTTATGGGTTTGATCCCAACATCAAACAATTCATGTCTCCTTGAGTGATGATAAACTCCAAAGTGACCTTCATCTACCTTGAGGACAATAAACTTCAGAGTGCCTCACTATGTTGATAGAAAACTAGCATCGTGAAAATAAAAACCAAATAATCTCTAAGTAGTATATGATAGGATACCACTAATGGAGAACATCAAGTACATACTAATATCTCAATTAATGATGAACCTAGAATTCATATAGATGATTCTAAATTCTATAACTTATAATAATTGATTACTAATCATGGGATGACCGACATCATACTTGGGAATTTATAAAAGATTCATGATCATATATTAAATCTATAATAGACTCACGGAGTAGGAAAAAAATTTCCACTAAAAGGTTTTGATGAACCCAACCACCCATCTTCTTGACTAATGTGAGATCTTAAGTATCGTATGTAAAAATACATAATGAGATCCTATCTTTGGAATGTCGGTCCCTATGGATAGTGAACCATTGAGTGGTTTCAGTACCCTGAATTAACCCACCTGAAACTGTTCATAAATAGAAAATCATTACAGGGAATGAAATCCAAGGGAAATAAGAAATGGTTAACGCAATAGAAACCCTTAACCAAGATGATAATGTCACTTACCTATTGGTCCCATCCCATTATAACAGGAAATGATGGCCAATAGGGGAAATAAATCATGAATGTATTCACTCAAGAGAGTTTCTACATTTTCAGAGTTCATTATTTGTGTTGTTCAAATATGCATCCATCCCTTTCCAAAACTCCCTTTGATATAATGGCATCTTAATGTTTTAAGCAATGAAATCCCTAGCTGCTACTCTAGCTGGATCTTCAATCGTGTGAAGGACTTCATCACCAAATCAGTATCTTAAATAATGGGTCTCAAACTCATTGGTTCAAGAATTCCATTATCATGGTACCATACCAACCCTAGAGGCTACCTAATAGGCCCTCCAGCTCATCAAGAACCCCTGATCATCTGGCCAATGATGACTGGTGGTCCTGAAGCAGACAACACTGGTCGTCACCATCCACTGTATCGAGAGCTTATCCCCAGAACATAATAACCATTCCCTCCCATATTTTAGGGAGTGGTGTCAAGAGGACACCTAAAACCTCGTCACAAAGACACATGTGTCCTTCACAAGGTCCCTTGCAAACAATTGTTGTCACGTACATCCTATAGTATTGGACACTCAACATGATGAGGGTGTTGCCATCAATTGTCTGGCCCATGTCCCTCAGACCCGAGCATGAAAGACGGCCCAAAAGGGATGAAAATCGGCTAACAAGGTGTAGGTTCACACCTTTTCCCCCTCCTTAGAATCCCATAAACCGATTTTGGGGAAAATAGTTAGTGGGATCATACACTCATCACCTTTACATATCCATCTAGTAAACACGTCTCATGGAATTCAAGGAAACCCAATAAAAAAATATGCTGAAAACCTAGAAGCAGGAACATACAACGTCCTGCCCCCCCCCCCATCCCTCCATTAGAATATTCTAGAAGCACACAAACATTTTTTCAACCACTTTGGGTGGAAAATAGTGTGTAGGAACACACACACCTTCAAGTATCCACTAAGCCTACCGACATCCTTGTATAGAAGCACATGGAAAAAGTAGTTAGAAAGTCCCAATGAAATGAAAGGTGTAGAATGAACTCTCCTCCTCCACACATGAGTAATTTCAATATCCAATGAAAGGTAGGATAGGAGTAGGCAAATACACCAACTATATATACATAATGGGCATGTATCCCCAATGATGTCGCTAAAGTCACCAATTGCTAATGGTAAAAGGAAAGTGACAACTCCATGCCCACATCCAACATACTTTCCAAGATATCATTATGGAAATAATAGTAGTTCTTAAGGAATAGACACATAACTCTATCCCCAAAATGGGGTGGCTCAACATCATAATACCCCAAAGCAGACACACACCTCTTCTCCCATCTAGATGGTTCATGGGGAAAACTCCCTCATATTATATGGATAGTAGGATCGAGAAAATATACCCACTCCAATCGAAGGTAATTTTCCTATTCCAATGGAAACTCTAAGGTAGGTACAAAGACCTACCCATGATGACCACTTCTCCTAAAATGTGTCCTCAATCGCTTGTAAGAAATAATATAAGATGCATTATCATCATGCCCAATTAGAAAATCAAGAGGCAATATGTGACCTAGATCCACTCAATGATGGGGTTATAGAATCCCTTATATGTTTATCTCTGGTAGCTCAATATCCTAATCTTCCATTACCATATTATAGGAGTAGTAGCAGTAATTCTAAAATCACTCATTAGATTCTTCACCATGAAGTCTTGATTCATGGAAATAATTCGGTTGATCTTGAGATCATATCTCTTAATTAGATCCATGAAATCCCTCCATATGGCCAGAAGACCATGGAGAAATAGGGTCTTCCCCTTGATATAATAAACTATAATTTTCCTCCCCATAATGGAAATTAATATGAAATTTCTCTCTCCAGTAGTGATTCACATTGTCAAAAGAATTATCTAATTGACAACACAGTGATGAGAAAGCCCTCTTATAGTGAGGCGCTTGAAAATAAAAGGCTAGTCATGTCTGGTGACTTGTCACTGCCAAGTGAAATCCTTTCTCAACTATAAGATAGCCCAAGGAAATGTTCATATTCTGAACAAGCTGTGGTTAATTTCCCTTCCATCATAGTAGAGGGAATCTGAACCAATCCCATTGAATGTAGTAAAATAATAAGTAATAATCCACTCTGGTCAGACAAGGTCAAGAAACCTCCTATTAAATATGATGAATATCTCCTAAACATGAGAAAACAACTAGATAAAGAAAACATACCATTCGTGATATTTCCTTTATCCACCTCTCAATATATCATTCCATAGGTTTTGGAAAAATAATGTATACATGACATCCGTATCAACAAATGGAAAACTCTTCGTCGTGTAAAAGTAAAGGTATTGTTTTTTTACGAGTATCAAAATCACTTAAAGTTATAAAAAGGTTACAACACTAACTTGCTTTGGAATATCTCCTAGATTCCTGACATCCAAAGATAAAGAAACATTAAATAACCCTATAACGTTCTTGCCTTGAAGCATTAATGAGGTTGTGAATGTTAATAGTGGATACCCCATCTAGTGTTCATATTAGAGGTTGGGGAATACATGGAGAATTTAAATTCACTGTGCTCCCAAGTCAGCAAATCCTACCAAAGGAAGCAATATGAAAAGTCATTACCTCAGGTCACAACAACAAATGGAATCTATTCATGACTAAAGATATGATAAACAAGAATAGGCCACAAGCAACATTCACTAATGTCAAGCCATAAGAGAGTTGTATGTGGAGATAATTTTGTGTCAAGAATTTGAGAACATTGAGAAATCATCCTGCATAGAGGTTTTCATCCATTATATTGAGTGTATTTTAGAAATTCAACAAAAGTATTCTGAAATGGATGAATTAAGTTAGTGCAGAATAATGTACCTAGCCCATGTTGGGACCAGAATCTGTAAAATCGGAAGAACAGTTGTGGTAATATAAACCACCGAAGTTTGAGAAAAACCCGAACCCATTGGGATAGAGGCTATTTTAGCCCAACCTTTAGGATCATCCAACCATTCCTAGAGGTTTGTGAAGGTAGAACAAGAACAACCTCAACCCTCAAAGATGGTGGATTTTTCACCTTGACAATGCCCTCCTCAGCAAGAATTAATATTCTCTAAACTATGGAAGGTGTCGCAAAGTGAATCCTTTAAATTTTTCACATCCTGTGATGTGGTACATTCACTTGAAACATGTATGGATGAACTCTTTGGTAATTCCCTTTAGGTCATTTTCCATCGAACATTTCATGTTGAACCAAAAAAAGAAGAGGACAATGTCTCATAAAGGGTGCAGAAGAATTTGATCTCACAGAGATTATAATGTGATTACTACAACACATTATGTATTTGTAAATTTCTTAAACACCTTCATTAGAGACCCTCTAGAAAATAAGAAAAATTCACAGGATTTTTAAGAAGTTATTATTCTGATATTATCCACACCGAGATGAATACAAGATGTGTTTGAACCCAAAACATAAGGCTCACCCAAAATTTGGGTATCCACTTGAATAATCATCCTCTACCTCCTCAAAAAGTACCTAATAGGGGAAAAGGTAAGGGTCATACCATGTCTCACCTTCCCCCCATAGAAGTTCATTCCCTTTATCTAGAGGAAATATTTTCCAAGCAAATGGAAGAAATGAGAGAGTTGATAAAACTCAATACAGAGTTACCCTGAGGAAATATTCCTACTAGATATGCTCCACATGAAGAACCTCAAATCACACGTTTAGTCGGTGCTCCTCAGAAAAGGGGGATTTCTGAAGAAAAAAATGTAGATAGGGAATATCCACTCAACCTGGGACATCAACCACCAATATATTGGGATCCCGCAACTGAAGATCAAGAATTACCACCATTGGGTACACAACCAGAACATGGTTAGGCACATCCTTACAGACCTGCCCCTATTTGTTACCCATTGAAGATACAAATAGTAGTACTATTAGTGGTCAAGCCAGTCACTACACCTATTTAGGCATCATCTTCCTCACCTATTCAAGACTCGGCTCAACTGAACATCCCTAAAATAGTTATGAACACCATTGATTCATTAACGACTTGATTGGATTCTATATAAGGTCGGTGTGTTCCAGTACATCCAAAAGTGAAAGATTAGCCCAAGGTGGTATATCCAAATCCTCCCCCGTTAAACTTTGGGAATCCTATATTTTCGATTTTTAATGGCTCAAGAGATCTATATCATCACTTGAGGAAATTAGTTCTCTCACTAAGATCCCATGATGGGGACCCCTAAACAATAGGAAGTAGTGAAACTCATATGCTTCGTGCAATCATTACAAGTGCTAGCCTTTGTATGGTATACGAGTTTATAGTCCTGATCGACGAATGGTTGGGAATATCCCTACCAAAAGTTCCTCTTCCATTTTATCTCAATGCTATAGATGATGATAGTCTTCGATCTCACAAAATGAATGAAAATGGAGAATAAAATTGTCTCAAATTTCATTACTCAATGGAAAAGATAGACTTAATCCTTGAACATACCACTCCCTAAAGAAGTGTTGTTTCCTATATATGTAGAACATATCCATGATGAGTTTCGGAGACCATTGATCCCTGTGAAATACATAGGAGGGTTGTGGTATCTTTCCATAATTTTCCGACAAGTGGAAAACTCCATCACAGCGACCAATACCAAGTCCCAAGTAATCCCATCATCTCATTGAAAGAGAATAGAAAAGGAATATGCCTATATAATTACACATTAGCAGGCCCATATACCTGTTCCAACCTCAAATATTGTATCATACTATAGAGATCTACCTCTTGATTGTCAACAGCAACGATCACCTCATTAAGATGATTAATGATATCCGAGGTGGAGATAGTTTGAGGAGTTGAAAACAAGGTTTGTTACTTTCTAAATGACCAAGTCTCTCGCTACTTCGTCTCACCTTTGGAAAAGATCTTAGCCTATTTTACAAAGCCCAAGAATCTTAACAAATATGGTTAAAGGGGGATCCCAAACTATTTCCCCTTCCATGAAATATGGAGGCATCTCATCTAGAATTGTTTTTTTAAAGACCTCCCAAAAAATATTGTACATTCTGTGAAAGTGAAACTGAATAATTCACAATCCTCTATAGCATATGTTTATGTTACAACTCAGGAGGGAGAAAAATATTGGAATGAAGATAAAAGAAAGAATTTGATGATTTTTGATAAGTAGATTGTTAGCAAAAAAAATCGATCAGACTAATTCCATTCTATAAAGATAGTTGAAATAACAAACTATGCATACTACCACTTATGCTACATAATATCTAGATTCATCAAAAACCCCATCCTCTAAAGTCCAATCCTCAAAGTAGCAACATGTTCTGAAGGATAAGGATAATTTAGAGGAATTTGATATCTTTTCAAGGCCAATGGTGTTCTTAAACTTATCGTACATCATCCCAACAAACCCAACAGTGCAGGCACTGCCCCACCAAACTGTACAATAAGAGTCGACCCCCCATATAGAATCATCATCATATGATTAGTTTATCTTTGGTTATGTTAATGTTATTTACTTAATGGATCCATATTTAATTGATTATTCTGATTATGAACCGAATTTTTCAACACTTGATTGGGAAATGGGGGGAATATTTCATTAAGGTCAAGGATTTAGGGGAATATGTGGTCATTCTAGGAGCCACCGCTTCAACCAAACCCCCGATCCACCATCTATATAGATGAAACTCATTGGAAATATCTCCATAAATCTTAATAGGAATAAGGGAGTTATTCCTCCACACAATATAGGGTCTACCATAACATGATCATCCTATAAAATCGGTTAGAGGATACCCCGACCACCTCCTCTGTGGGTGGGTATACCTATCCAAACTAATGCACCAACTGTAGAAACACTTCCATATCTTACCCCCAAAAGATAGTCCATCCATATTAGGAACATCAGTTCCCAGAGAACATGAATAAGAGAATCTCCATGTTGGAAAATGCAGACCTCTAGATAAAAAATATGATGTCTTGAATAAATTTTCCCAAGTGTCATATATGTTATCAATCCTAGATTCCATGAGTCTATAGAACGACCTTTGGGAAGCACTCATTAAGGAATTGTTAATACCTCGTGAATTTGAAGTTGAGTTTGCTACTGCTGAAGGATATCATGTGGAGAATGATCCTTTGGAATTCCATGAATTCCTATCCTTCAACAACCATGATAAATATGTTATCATACAAGGACATGTCCGACCCTTTTATATATCTGGTATGTTAAACAAAATTGATTTCCAAAGAGCCTTCTTGAATAATGGATCGGAAGTCAACCTCATCCCAGTCTGAACACTTCATCAACTGGGTCTCAATGAATCTAACTTGTCTCCATACACTCTAATGTTATCAGGTTATGAAAATAATGACCTAGATCCTCTCAGTGATATCACACTCAGAACTCAATTTGGATATCTTGTGTCTGACTCAAGGTTTATGGTAGTTTGTGAGGTTATAGATTTCAATTTTCTATTGGAAATACCTTGGCTACACCTATATGTGGATATTCCTTAATCGTACCACCATTATCTCAATTACTCTATAAAGGGTTAAATTGTTACATTTTATGGTGACAATACCCCTTTAAAATCCTATGAGACACAATACTTTAATGTTAAGTTCTATAACAATAGAAAGAAACAATCAATGGTTAATGATTTCTCCCAAATAAATAACCCAAATGGTTTGGATATGATCCTAGATAACCCTTCCCTGACTGGAAAAAATTGTTATCTTTTAAAAAGAAGAATGAGAAAATTATAGTTTTAAGTGATTTTAGAGATCGCAATCGGCATTGTCCCAAACAATACTTCACTATTCCAAACATAGAACTCTTGATTGATGAAACAGCTAGCTACCAAGCCCTCTATTTTATAGATGGATATTCTAGATATAATAAAATCTATATGGCCCTAGAATATAATGAGGCCACAACCTTCAGATCCCTACAAGGCATATTCTACTATTGGGTAGTTCCCTTTGGCTTGATGAATAACAGAATCACATACCAACATGTTATGCATCACATATTCAAACCCTTCTTGGGAATGTTTTTTTTTCGAATTCTGCATAGATGATGTAGTGGTAATATCCCAGAAAACGATTTACCAAGTGGTTGATTTAGAGACCATATTCAGAAATCATTGATAGCATAATCTAAAGATGAACCCCTTGAAATGGACATTCAAGGAAATATCAGTAAAATTTAATAACTTCATTGTATGCTATCATGGAATCTAAGTTGATCGTGATAATAATAAACCTATCCTTGGAATTTCACTTCTTCAAAACTTGAAATAATAGAGAAGAATTTAAGGACAATTGGCCTATATTCGGAGCTCCATAGACAATATCGCGTGAGAGTGTTTCCCCTTCACCAAATTGATAAAGAAATGAGTCACATATTAGTGGACCAATGACTATCAAGAAAAATTTGATTCCCTCAATAAATACCTATTATTCTTAGTTGTATTGATGCCACCTATTGAAGGAATTACACTGATTCGATATGTGACAGCCTTAGAGTGGTCTTTAGGTGATTTCCTTGCACAAAAGAATGATGTTTGGAATGAAAACAACCTTTATAATCTCACTCAAACCATTCTCTATGTAGATACTTGATATTCAAATATTGAGAAGAGTTATTTGGCATGAATCTTTGTAGTTCAGAAGATGAGGCACTATCATTAGAATCATTGTGTTCAGTTGGTCTATCATAATAACCTACTTAAATTTATCCCCAATCATCATATTCTGATATGGAATCTAGCATGGTGGGAATTTATTTAATAGTAGTTCGATATACAGTTTGTGGCTTAGAAAACATTGAAGGGACATACATTGGAAGACTTCCAAGCTGAGAACATATCTACAGAAGTGAATTCATTAAATACTGAACTTCCTAATGAATAAATCTTCTCTATTCGTTAAATCCCTCAAACATGGGAAATGCATTTTTATGGTGCTTCTAGGAGTCTATAGGGAAGAGAACAGAATACCCTAATCTTAAAAAAGTTTGGTTTGGAATTGGTATTATCTCCATAGAGAAGGAATTTTTTCCATACTCTTTCTTATTATGAGAAGTTGGTACCAACAATGAGGCAAAATATTATGCTCTCATTGCAGGCCTATAGTTGGCACTCTATAGAGACCATACTTTTTTGTACATTTCTATTACACCATTTTAAAGACAACCAACATAAAATCATTACACCAAGAGGATCCAACTATTCAATTGCCTGGAAAAATTAGAACCCTACATTACATTTAAAAAATAAAACATAAAAAAAAATTAATTCCTTCTTCTCAAGCTTCTTATTGGACCTTGAATTCACTTTAGTACATGTAACCTCCTAAGGATATACATCCAAAAGGTATTATCTAAAATCCAATTAAGTGGATATATAAGAATAAGAAATAATATAACATGGGGTTATTATAATCGTCATCATAACGAAGAAATAGGATCATAAACATGAGAGGAAGCAATAAGAAAAGGCTTATAATGTGGAAATGCATAAAAATGAAAAATCATGTCTTAGTAGTTAACTACCACACATAGTTGTGAACAAATATAGAATCATGATAATTAATATTTCACTTTAACTCATGAGGTTATTCACATTACCCAATTCATTGGAGTGTTAAATAATTCTAGGTGCACCAGTTATAGTATAACATTTATATTGTGCTATATAATTCCAAGTTCACCCATCACATCATAACATTTATATTATCATGTGTGCCACATAGAACAAAAATCAATCCTGAACATATAATTACAAATTTAAATAAATGGGTTTCATTTAAAAATAATATATTAATAAACTTTGGGTTCCCAAATGAAATAGGTAATAACATATTTGATATAAAAATCAATAACCTTGAGTGACAGAAACAATCCTGAGAAATAATTGTTGTGTTTGAAAGAAGAGTTCTTTTTGAAAACATTATGTCCTTTATAAACTCAAGTAGAAAACATGTATATCAAAAAAAGTGACTATAATGATGACTAATTTATTTTTAAGGAATAACCATACTATAAATGTGGTTAAAGAGGGAAACCCCCAAGAAATAGAGTTGGGTTAGATAAAACCCCTTACCATTTGTCTGAAATCCACCTTCTCATTAATATCCTATATAATCACACTATAATAATTAATTAAAAATTAAAAAATCTTTTATAAATGAATATTATTCATTATTGTTTTTTTATTTTCTTTTATGGGCCTTTTAATGAGTTATATAGTTTAATTTCATCATTCAGTGGCATTCATTTTCGTGGTTTTCATGATCTGTTCACCTGTATTCATGAAATGAAGATTGTGTAAAATGTTGATAAACATTCATAATTGTTTTTAAAAGTTAATTATAACATTATAGAAGTTTTAATTATCTTATAAATAATATGGTTTTATGTCATGAGTATGAATCATTAGATACAAGTTAATGATGATCATTTTAGGTTGATTTTGGTAGTTTTTTATCATAATGAATTTGTTTTGATTTATCATTTAGTATTATGTTTATAAGTTAGTATTATAACATAAATATGGTTATAAAATAATCTTTAATATAAATTATCAACCATTTAGAGGTTTTATTAACATCCTTGAAGGTGATTAAGGAAAATGAAAGTGTATCACCCACGATGGGGTAAATTGACACATCACGGGCAATGATTCCATTTTTGAAAATAAAAGAGAGTGGGTGGATTTGAATGATGAATCATACATTAAAATGATATAATTTCAGTATATTAAACATAGTTGACTTATCATACCATTTGGATGAAGGTATGTGAGTATATAATAAGAAAATAAATGAAATTGAGAGGAATTTAAAAAAAATAATAGAGAGGATTTACCTCTTGAATTCTCCTCTTGAGATCCTCATAAAAGAACCTAGGCTTGGTTTTTTTATGAGACCGAGAGATTTGGGATGTGGGAGAGGGGATAGTAAATATTTTTGGGTATAATTTTGGAAATTCTCAAATCTTGATAGGTGTGAGAAGAAGAGGGTGTGAGGGTGGTATTTGTATTGGAGGAGAGGGGTGTTTTCTTACTATTTTAATCATTATTTTATTATTTTTCTCAAGTCAATAAATAGTGAACTTTCTTGTGACTAAATACATTAATTAGTGAATTTTATTATGAATTAATGTTAACTTACATCAACCATGACTCAAGCATGGCTCAAAAATTTAGGTTTTTATCATTTATCGTAAATTATCGTATTTGACTATTCACAAAAAATCAAGTATTTTAGAAAAATCCCAAAAAAATCACACTAACCAGTTTTTTTGACTAGAAGTAAAAAAGGAACTCCATTTTATGATAATAATTTTCTAAATTTTATTAATTTAATATTTTATTAAAATCATCTTTTACTTGTAAAATACAGATTTTTTAATTATAAAAAATTTTATAACACATTGAAAAATTACATAAGGTCTCATTAAATTATCTTAAAATCATAAGACATTAAAATATTAATTTATAAAAACATTTTATGAAAATAAATTTTATTTTAAATTATTAAATTAATCATAATATTGTAATTAAATATTTATGTCTTATAAAAATACTGACACTTAATTAATAATTTCTAAAAAAATTATTTTCTTAGACTATGATATAATTATATTATGATTTTATTTATAAGATGACTAAAATTTATTTAAACATCCATGGGTGTGGTTACTATTCATTTTTCCAATTTACAATTAATATGGGTCATATTACTATTCCTAAGGTTAAGTTGCTATCTCAATAGTATTGGATCATTACTTTTACAAATACTTCTTATTTCATTAATTATTTATTTATAAAGTTTTTATTATGATATCTAATTTATTTTAACTGATTTATACTATTTGAAATTACTAAATGAAGGAAGAAATTCCTTTGATAAAAATTTGGGTCATTACATTATTCCCCCTATTGAAATTTCTCCCTCAAAATTTCATTTTACATGAATAGTTGAGGTTACTTCCCTTTAATAACCTCATCTGATTCCCAAGTTGCATCTTCATACTTATGGTTTCTCCAAAAAGATTTTATGAGGTGTGTTGTTCTGCTGAATAGAACCTTATCTCTCTGGTCCAGAATATTTACTGGATTCTCCTCATCAGAGATATCATCTTCTAGTTTTACCACCTCTATGTTCAGTACATGTGAGGGATCTAGTAAGTACTTTCTCATGAGTGATACGTGGAACACATCATGAACATGATCCTAATTCTGTGGAAGTGAAAGCCAATAATCCATGTCTCTTATGTGATAAGGATCTTAGAAGGTCCAATGTACCTTAGGTTTAGATTCCCTTTCTTTCCAAACCACACGACACTCTTCCACTGTGATATTTGAAAGAAGACTTTGTCACCAATGTAGAACTCCAAGTCTCTTCGAAGGTTGTCATCATAGATATTTTTTTTGACTCTGAGTAGCATTGATATGTTGATGGATGGGTTGAACCTTATTTTTCACCTCTTGCACAAGATCAATTCCACGTAACTTTCTTTCACCAACTTCATCCTAGCATGTTGGAGTTCTACATAACATTCCATATAGAGCTTCAAATGGATCCATCTTAATACTCAAGATGAAGATATTATTGTTTGAGATCTCAACCAATGGGAGATGTTGATTCCATCCACATTTGAATTTTAAAGAGTAGGATTTTAGAATATATTTGTGTCTCTAAATATTCCTTTCAAATTTTCCATCAGTTTGGGGTTATAGGCCTTACTGAAATTCAATTTAGTAATTAAGGCTTGTTAGATACTTCTCCAGAATTAATATGTTAACTCAGGGTCATGATCAGAGACAATTTAAATTGGAACCCCATATAATATCACTACTTCCTACACATATATATTTTCATGTTGTTGAAGTAATAGATCATCCCAAATGTCGATAAAGTGGGCACTCTTGGTGAGTCAGTCCACCACAACATATATCACATTATTTCCTTTGGATATATCTGGGAGACCTATAACAAAGTCCATAGTGACATTCTCACATTTCCACATGGGTATAGGAAATGGTTTTATAATCCGTTTGTACTTTTTTTACTATGTTTTAACGTGCTAATATATCGAGATATTTGATATATAATCTGTAGTCTCCTTCTTCATGTTATCCCACAAGAAGTGTACTTAGAGATCATAGTACATCTTGGTACTCCCAGTATGAATAGATAAATTTGTTCTATTTTCAATGTACAGTAGCTCTTTTTTACCCCCAAGAAATTAAGGCCCACATAGCCTCATTGGAAACTAAATCACACCATCATCATTAATATGTAACTCTTTCATCTTCCCTTACTTTATTGCATTCACTTTATTTTGTAAATTTAGATCATCCCTGTAGGCCTCCTTAATATTCTCCTAGATATATGGTTAGAAAATCATTTGGTAAAAGTATGATATATTCCCTAATGTTCGGATTTTCAAATCCATCCTTTGTATATCCATGAAGATGTGGTCTTTCTCAATCCACAACATGTATAGAGTAATTGGTTATTTTCTGCTAAGATCCTTAACTACCTTAATCTCCTTTCCAAGATGAAAGTGAATAGATAAATCATAGTCTTTGATTAGATCTAACCATATCCTTTGATTCATGTTGATCTCATTTTGTGTGAATATATAAATTAGGCTCTTTGGATCAGTATATATGTCACACATCTTACCATATAGGTAGTGCTGCCAGATTTTCAAGGCAAAAATCACAAATGCTTTCTCCAGATCTTGTTTCAGGTAGTTCTGCTCATGGGTCTTAAATTTTCATGTAATGTAGGCCATGACATTATCATTTTTCATGAGTACACAACACAATCCTATCTTGTAACTATCATTGTATATGACAACACTTTCTCTACATTTCAATAATACTAGTACCTCGCCCGTGCATACGCACAGCACTACAAATCAAATGTTAATTCTAAAATAAATTCACAGTTTGAAAACATAATATTGAGTTTTAATTATTAAAATGTAAAATTTAAAAAATGGTTGTGGATAATATTTGAATACTTATAGAAGTTTATAAGACTTAATCACAATATTTATAAATGAAAAATTTATATGAAAAGGAATACAAATATATCTTTACCATTGAGAAATCATATATATAATGTGAAATTATATTAAAATATGAATCAATAGTAATGAACACTGAAACAAGAACATATTAATTGTGAATGTCAGCATAACTGAGATAATTTTTAAACCATGAAAATATAACAGAATGTTTACCGAGAAGAATTATTTTGTTAACAGATGGGGTTGTGAAGTAACAACACCAGCATATTTTATATGAATCTACTTTTCCCATTCGTAGAAGTAGGGTAATGTACAACCATGTAGGTAAATAATTGTATTCCAAATTAGTATACATTGCCATAGTGGAGCAGTAGTTCATAATGTTGGGTTGACACAAACATCTATCCCTACAGCAGATATTTTATGTGAGAATTGAATATTGAATTCTGAGAATTGAAATGTCAATTTCAAAAAAAAATATGAGTAAGAACCATAAAAAGATGATAAATGTTTTGTTTACAGAAGGTGTTGTTGCATAGAAGTATTTTTTTTATTAAAGAAGGATTTGTTTTGTATGAAAAGGTTCTTTTTTTAAACATAACATAGGAATATACTGGGTAATCTAGATGTACCACAATGTAGTGTCCTAGAGTTCCTTGTTAGTTAAAGGCCGAAAACAGTGGAGTCAGTCATTGCTACAGTGGAGACCTTGTTCTGGATTTTTTATTCTTACTCACGTTGAAACATCAAGCACAGAATATTATTGAAAAAATAAATCAAATGGGTAATCTAGATTGTTTATAGTGGATATTCAATGAAAATGGGAAACAAAAATACTCTACAGAAAACATGTTCAAACAACTTGTCCGTAATATGGAATATAAAATATTGTTGACACAGTAGATTAAAATGAACATTAGAAATTTGGAAATAAAAACAATTAGTTTTCAGTATTACCTTACTAATACATACATGTAACTGAAAATGAAAATAATAAATTATCACAATTGGAATTGGAAGAATTGTATAGTTATTGGAATAATATAAACATAAAAACCATGCAGTAGACTCTGATGTGTTGAAGAAATAAATACAAACCCTGCTAAGAATGATTTTGTCAGTTAATCGTGTTCATGTGAAAACTAATCACGATGTCCAGATGTGTGAAATTTGATACAAATTTAAGAGAACATACCTGGTTCAGAGATGTGGATCTGTAGGAGACAACCCTTGCTATAGTGGAAACGTTGTCCGGGATTTTGGCTTCATAGTTTATCCAATCCTTACAGTAGAGAATATTATTTAAAAAATAAATAATATGGTTTGAAAAAATAAAAAAATTGGGTATTCTGGATTGCGTTGAGATTATTCAATACATATTGGTAACTAAAATACTCTGAAAAAATTGGTCAAAAAACATCTAGGTAATCTGGAATATCCTATATAGTTGATACTGTAACTTGTAATGAAAATAATTAATCTAAAAATAAAAGAAATCAGTTTTCAAAATTATTTTATTACTATATACATGTAATTAAAAATAAAAATAATATGTTTTCAAAAATGAAAGTGGAAAAAATTTAATGTCGAATAGAATAAGTTGCACATACTGACTATACAGTACAATTTTATGCATAGAGGAAACGAATACCAACCTTACTGAGAATGATTATCTTAGTAAGTTGTGTTTAACTACAAATTTATAATGATGGAAGGAAGCGTTAGATCATCTATGAATCTAGGAAAACAGACTTGTTATAGGTATTTGGATGTGTATGATCTCTGAATTTGTTGTCGATGATGGTAAATGGATTCACAATGAGGTTGTTCGAGGGTGGTCCTCCACTTTTGATGGTGAAGCATATTTTGTCGGATGAGATGAAGGTGAATGAAGACAAGGTGCACGGGGAGACAGGGAGTAGGCGGCACTGCGAGTAGATGGAGACATAGAGCAGGCGGAGATGGGGAGAACATAGAAACAAACCAGGAGCAGGGGGAGACTGGGAGAAGGTGAAAATGGCGAGCAGGTGGAGATGGTGAGCAGGCGGATATGGGGACCAGCAACCCATATTTTCCACTAAAATCATCGGACAATGTTCCAATCTTACCCTTCCCTCTAAATATATATTTTAGCATGTCATTCTGGTTGTATGTGTTCACACACGAGTGGTAAATCTGTCACATTGTAATTTAGACGACCTTTCATGAGCTATTCTGTACTCATCTCATGCTTTACCCTCATCCTTGCATGATTCTCATTGTGAATAACTCTCCAGTAGTGTCGATCATCGACCATTATCTGAAATGGAATAAGGAAAAGGTTAAAAAATGAATCTGATAAACTAAGTGTGCCATAAAAATCAGAGTTAACAGACACTATTTCCTTATCAACATGCAGGGAATGAAGACAGATGAAACTATTTCACCTGGAAATAGGTGTTCATCAACTAAGGTTTTTTGTAAGAAGATCCAATTAAATAAAATATTTCCCAAAAGAAACAAAAATATAAGGAGATTAATTTCAATCAACTTAATTATAAAAATCATTGGCCCAGAAAATAAATGGAAAGATCAAGCTCATGTAAAGGGTTATTTACAAAAGATCCAGAAAATAAATGGAAAGATACAAATATTCAATTTAATAGATATAGATAATGGACTTTCTGGATATGATATATTCATATGCAATAAATGAGGTGTGCATCTACATAGTTTAGAGAATAGTCATAACCAAAATATTCTATATACATTAGGTATATTCATATAATAAAGGGTTTTAACAATGAAAAAATAAATTCTGGTTTCACAGTACATTGGGAATCCAACCATGTATCATGAATAACATAAAAATGAAAAATGAACATTTAAAATAATCCATTTCCTGCAAATCAATTATCCTATCCTTCTGGAGTATATAACCTGTTGGAATAAAAAACCGAACAACTCATAAGATTACTGTTAACTAATATTAAAAAAAATAATTGTTCACAGGGAACTAAAGCATTATTATTAATGAATAAGTGCATGAAAATACCATAGTCATGAGTGAAGGGAATGCATACTGTAATATCTACTTATACTTGATGAACCTATAGAATTTTTTGATGAACTCAGTAAGCTATGAATACTTAGTGTTCTTATTGAGCCAGTTAGTAACATCGACTTAGATATAAGAATAGCTACTGCATGGGTTCTTGGGAAATGTGGTAAAAATCAACCATTAGTATTGAAGTAGTTTCTGGAACTGGGGTCCCTGAAAAGATTAATAATAATGGTGAATTATAGTTCTGTTGAAGAAAAAATGACAATATTAAATTCTATTTCAGCTGTTCCCATCTCTCCAAACAGAATAATTCCTTGTCCAAGAATGCCTAAAAGGTTATTTAACCTCCCTCAAAAAATCATCATTGGATTCCTTGTCCAGTTTCTCAAGATCATTCCAACTAACCAATGAATAAACCGAACCTTGTGATCTAATATCAATAGATAATGTTCAATATTATCTAGGAAATCACTACATAGAATTAATAAAAAATTTCAGTATAAGTTCAATTGGTATTATACACAAACAAATACATCATAAGATATGATTATTTTCTATTATCAATGAATTCATGTCTTAGGTGAAAGAAATCACCGAGAAATAAAAGGAATATCAGTGGAGGCAATACCTAAAAATTTGAGATGATTTTATGCTTGTGTTTTCTGTGAATACCTTTATCAAAGATAAGTATACAATAGAAATACTGGTAAATTACTGAAAGTTCATTGATTATCAGTCCTGAATAGTTTTAAAAATAGTAAATAATAAAATTCCACAGAATATTGAACAAAAAATATTTCAGTGCATATATAATTTGTTTGATTAATAGAATACATGAAAAAATAAAAAAATAAATCTCACTATTAAAAAAATCAACAATAATGGGAACTTATTTTGAGAAAGTTATTGGTTGAATTTCTAATATGGAATAGTAATTAATAATTAATGAGAGAGTGATATTAAAGAACACTTGTAAAATACTATATGTTCATTTATTATCAGTCTTGAATATATCAAAAAACACTAAATAATAAAATTCAACAGAATATTGAACAGAAAATATTTCAGTGCATATATTATGGATTTTATTAATAGAAGACTTGAAAAAATAATAATATATATCTCCCATAAGAATCATGTATCCTTTCATGCTACGATAGATCTATTAATGATTCTTAGCCAACAGAATCAATCTCAACCAATGCATTTTCCCTGTCACTATCACTATTGGTCTATAATGGCCTACGAGGAAGATTCATTCATAAAACTGGTGTTTTGACCTTCATAGTATGGGTTGGGACAATCATCTCTATCAACCATAGTAGTGTTCTATAACTATTTCCTTTCACCCATCCATAAGTATTTACAATAACGGGAATCTCATTTTAACGTGATTTTCTCTCTTGTTAAACTTGAAATACTCCACTCCATATAAACATTATAGAGAAAAAATATGATTTGTATATGTTGTTGAATCTATTTATTAAGAAATTTCTCCAAATAAATAATATTTTTTGGGGGTTTTCAGGCTTCAGACTGTCAAATGTCGAGTTATTTTATCAACTCTTGTCAGATAGACAAAAATAGTAGTATACTCTATTTCCCCAACATCATTACCTATGTAACCTACTTTCTTGAACCTGGGGAGGAGAGTGTTGAGGATTCCATGGGAGAATGTAGGATTCCCAACATTCATGGAGCCATATATTACAACTTTTTAGGGATGTGAGATGGTAAATTAAATTATTTTCCTACTCCCCGCCTTAAGATAACTCCACTGGGGTTATAATCTTCTGATTTTTTCAGCTGTTCGCATCTCTCCAGATAGAAGAATTCCTTGTCCAAGAATGCCTAAAAGGTTACTTAACCTCCCTTGAAAAAATCATCATTGGATTCCTTGTTCAGATCCTCAAAATCCTTCCAACTAACCCATGAATAAACCAAACCTTGTGATCCAATATCAATAGATAATGCTCAATATTATCTAGTAAATCACTACATAGCAGTAATAAAATGTTTCAGTATAAGTTGTATTGCTGTTATGTGCAAACAAATACATCATAAGATCTGATTTTTTTATTCTCAATGAATTCATGTATTAGGTGAAATAAATCACCAAGAAAAAAAAGGAATACCAGTAGATTCAATACCTAAAAAGTTGAGAAGATTTTATGACCGTTTTTCCTGTAAATTCCTTTATCAAAGATAAGTATACAATATCAATACTGGTAAATTACTGAAAGATCATTGATTATCAGTCCTGAAAAGTTTACAAAACAGTAAATAATAAAATTCAATATAATATTGAACAAAAAATATTTTAGTGCATATATAATGTGTTTTATTAATAGAGGAAATGAAAAAATAAGAACATAAATCTCACTATTAAATAAATCAATAACAATGGGAACTTATTTTGAGAGATTTATTTGTTCAATAGCTTATATGGAATAATAATTAATCATTAAAGTGAGAGTGATATTAAATAACACTGGTAAAATACTAGAAGTTCATTGATTATCAGTCATGAATAGTTAGAAAAACACTACATAATAAAATTCTACAGAATAATGAACAGAAAATATTTTAGTGCATATATAATGTGTTTGATTAATAGAAGACTTGCAAAAAAAAGAATATGTAGCTTCCACAAGAACCGTGTATCCTTTCAAGCTATCATATATCTTTTAATGATTATCAGCCAACAAAATCAATCTCTATCAATTTTTTTGCCATGTCACTATGATTTTTGATCTATAACGGTATAAGAGGAAGTTTCTTTCATAAAACAGGTTTTTTGACCTTCACAATATGGGTTGGGACAATCATCTCTATCAATTGTAGCAGTGTGCTATAATTATTGCCTTTCACCTAGCCATAAGTATTAAAAATAATGGGCATCACATCTTTTTGATTTTCTCTCTTGTTAAACATGCAATACTCCACTCTATAGAAATGGTATAGAGAAAAAATATGATTTATATATGTTTTTAAATCTATTTATTAAGAAATTTCTCCAAATAAAAAAGATCTTTTGGGTTTTTCAATAATTATATTGTCAAATGTTGAGTTATTTTATCAACTCCTATTAGAGAGGCAAAAATATCAGTATACTCTATTTCCCCATCATCAGTATCTAAGTAACCTACTTTCTTGAACCTAGGGAGGATAGTTTGAGGATGTGATAGGAGAAGGTACCTGCAAAAAATATATGTGTCTCCATGTTTAAAGACATTCGCTCTCAGTAAGCCTAATGACAGGCAGCTGTGAACAGATTGAATTTTAAATTGGACCACAGGGATAAGCACACATATAAATTATTCGAACATGGAAACTAGAAAATGATAATAGTCTCTATTACACAGGGGATTGAAATGGAACATACCTAAAATGTGTGTATGTAGTTATAAGTAACCAGGAGAACCAATGTTTGATGAAAATAATTTCAATGAAACATACATGAACCCAAAAAATAACTTAATATAGATTATAATCATATATTCTTACAACCCAAATTGGTTTAATAAATATTGAAATATGAATATAACTACGTAAATGTGAATCATAAAATTAGACAGTTAGACATACCATATGTTTCTCATAGAATCAAGCATGGATACCGTGAAGTAGGGATGTGGGATTGGGTTTGAAGGAATTAATGACTTGAAGCAGGGATGTTGGCTCAGGCTTAGGTAGTGGTTCGATGAATTCTTGGAGGTGGAGGTGGAGAAGGTGGAGGAGAAAAAACATGAGGCGGAGGTAGAGGCAGAGGTGGAGGCAATGGAAGCGAAGAGAAACTAAGGTTAGGGTTTTTGGGAATCAAATGAATGTAAATTGAGGGGTTCGACGGGCATTGAGAGACAGTCATTGACTGAGAGATGGAGAATAGGAAGACGTTGACAGGCGACAGAGATTCATTCGAATGGGTTTCAGGAGGCATAGTAAAGAAGAAGAAAAAAATTAATGAGGGAATGAAAATCATGAGAGGAAAGAGGAAACCCAATATGAGGGGAGGGAAATTGTGATCGGGGGAAGAAAGTGAAGATGTTGAAGTCGGAGAATGGCGAATGGAGAAAGAGAGGAAACCTGGATTAGGGAGACCAAATAAGTCGAAGGAGGTGAATGATGAGGAAGGTAGATGGGAGGAGTAGTGGAAAACTAAAATGGGGAGATGGAAACCGTGATGGGGAGGCCGAGCATGAGCAGGAGGTGGAGGGAGAGAAGCGGGAGGTCGAGGGAGAGAATGGTAGAGAAATAAAAGTGAGTCGGGACGTGGAGGGATGGAGGAGTGGCGCGTATAAAAAATATGATGTGGAGGATTAATAATATGACATGTGGCAGTGGAGAAAACCCTAAGATTATTATATATAGTAGATTTGTATAGGTGTAGTGATGATCCTTCTCTTTAGCTCCTTGAAAATTTCCTCACATTATTCCGTCAATACATACTTTACCCATTTTCCATGTTAAATTAGTTATCGGGATTACAATCATGAGAAATTCCTCACAAAAATATTGATAGTACCCTACAATGATAATAAAACTGTGGATTTCTGTGACACTAGAGGGTTTGGTCAATTCTTCAATCGCCTTTGTTATTTTAGGGGTCCACAAAAATTCCCTTACTTTTGATCACATGTACCAATAACATGACTTGCTTCATCCAGAAGTCACACATACTGAACATGGAACATAACTTCTCCTACCTTAATTTCCCCAACACAAGCCTTATATGTTCTTCATATTCTTCCTTTATCTTGGAGTGTATGAGAATATCACGATAAACACTATCAAAAAAAATTAAAGGTAATGTATAAATAATCCATTCATAAAATCCATGAATATTGAAATTGAATTAGTAAGTTCAAAAGGCCTCACCAAAAACTCATAGTGCCCATACGATGTATGGAAGGTAGTCTTCTAAATATATTGCTTCTTCACCTTTTGCTAATGATATCCAGAATGGATATCCACCTTTGAGAAGTACTAAAATCCTCGTAAATGATTGAACAAGTCATCAATTATTTGAAGAGGATACATGTTCTTTATGGTGATCTTGTTGACTTCCCAATAATCGATACACAGCCTTGTTAATCTATCCTTCTTCGTGAAAAAGATAACTGACAAACCCCAAGGTGATGCACTAGGGTGTATGAACCCTTTGTCTAAATTCCCTTATAGTTTCTTCTATTACTCCTACAGTTCAATAGGATATATCCTATAGGGACACTTTGAGATAAAAGTAGCGCTTGGTAGGAGTTATATTGATAACATTGCCTCATGGTCTGGGGGATGTCTAGGTATCTCTTTTGGAAATACATCATTGTATTCCCTCATGATATGAATTTCCCCATGGATGATAAATTCCTTTTACATAACCATTTGGGTGAGGTATGTTACATCATAGGGCATCATCACCCTCACCATTTAAGTATTTTCAAAAATAGATTTGTGATATTCCTTGAATTTATAGATGGGCATAGGATGGTTTAAAATATGGAAAGATATTTCATTTTCCCAATAGTTGATATGTGCTCTATGTAACTAGATCCAATAAATTCATGGTATAGCATTGAATTCCACCAAGGGTACTATTATGATATTTCCTAGAATAATATTCACACGTATGAAAATAGGGGAAGATTCCAACACTACGATTTCAATTATTTCACCACTTGGTGTTTTTATAGATATATCTACTTCAGGGTTTTGGTGCATCGATTCAATAGTTCTATAAAACATGCATGATATAAAGGAATACATATAACTAGAATCAAATAAGACTTATTCCATTCTTGATTGAATAAGAAGTTTACCTTATATGACATCATTTACATGCTCCACTACAATATTAATGATGGAATAATACTTCCCCTGCTACTTTGCCTTTGGTGGTTGATTATGCAAATTACCCTCAAGAACAAAAGGTTCAGTGCACCGGCTTTCATAGTGACCTTTCTCCCTACAGTTTTAGCATTGAACCATGGGTGGTTCTCTCCTTTCCTCCACCACATTATCCCACTTCCTCACTTTTTTTTAAAATTAATGAGCTTTGTGTCCTTCTCTCCCACACTTGAAGCATTTCCTTGTCCCTTTGAGGTAGTTCTCATAATGTCTCTTCCCACATTTTGGACATGTGGGTGGTTGAGTTTTATTTCCACCTTTTTCATTAGATTCTCTAACTTGAAACTCCATCTTTCATTTTTATCATCATATCCATTTTCCATTATCCAAACTTCATCTCTATATAAAGATCACATCAAACAAATTCTTCATGACTCCCAAAGTCTCAAGTTTTAAGATCCTTTCAATGGGGTGGTTATAAACCACTTATGAATATATAAATTTATCAATCATTGTTAAAACAAAACCTAATGCATACCTTGGAAGCCTTGTGGAATTTTCTTCATAGGTTGTGATAGAATATCATTCATTTTTATTTGGCTCTATGAATTCTTCATCTATCTTTATATGAAGGGCTCTCGGAAAGTACGTGTTAAGAAAATTTTTCTTAAATTCTTCCCTCTCCATATCTTCAATTTGTTTCCTCTGCTTGGTCTTCTTAATCAAAGTCCACTATTGATCAGCCTCTCAATCTGTATGAAAAATAGCATGATTCACCATATTCATCTCATAATAGTGATGAACAAAAAATTGTCTTCTCTATCAAGTTGGACCACTATTCTGTAACAAGTGGATCAGAAGATCCACTAAACATCTGGGGTAGTTGTTTTATAAAACACTCGATAACCAGTTGCTCCCTCAATTATGAAGGATTTCGTTCCACATTATTCAGTTTATTTTATATAACCTGATATTTTTGGGTAATAATCACCCTAAAATTTTGTATTCCACCTCCCAAAGCATTGGGTATGTCATTCAGGTAATCGATGCATTGTCCCTAACATGGGTTGTTGGCCTAGTTTTTCTTGGTTCCCACCATTTTCAAAAATAAAAAGGGTTATAACCAAAAATAAGTCAACAAGTCATGAACAAATAATATATTCTATTGTGCATTTATGCCTAAAAAAATATATTTTGGGATCCCTATGTTAATCATTTTCTAAAAAAATCCTCTTGGGTGATTACTTATACTTAGTCTCGTACTAAGGGTTTTCACTAAGGTTCTCCAATCCTAATTCCCAATTTATCTAAACCTTCCTCTAATACCAACTATGGTGATTATGATTTTTCTTAAATTATTATTACATCATTTTAAAGACACTCAACATAAAATCATTACACAATGAGGATACAAAGGTTCAGTTTCAATGGAAAATTAGGACCATACATAACATTTAAAAAATAAAACACAACCATTTATTTAATTCATTCTTCTCTAGATTCTTATTGGCCCTTGAATTATCTTTAGTATATGTAAACAACAGAGGATATACATCGTAAAGTGGTGAGATAAAAGGCCAGTAAGAGAATTTATAAGAATATGAAACAATGTAACTTGGGGTGATAAAATCATCATCATATCACATATATAGGATCATAAAAATGAGAGGAATCTATAATAAAAAGTTTATAATATGGAAACACATAAAAATGAAACATCATGTCTTAGTGGTTACCAATCACACATATTTTTGAATAAATATATAATAATGTTTATGTATATTTAACTTTATCTCTTGAGTTTCTTCACATTACCCAATGCATTGGAGTGCTATATAATTCTAGGTGTACCCTTCACATCTAAACATTTACATTGTGTTATAAAATTCTGGGTGCACCCATCACATCACAACATTTACATTATCATGCATGCCACGTAGAATAAATGTAAATTTTGAACATATAATAACTGATGTAAAGTAATGGGTTTCATTTGACAATAATACATTCAAAAAAAATTGGTTCGCAAATTAAAGAGGGAATAACATACTTGATATAAGAATCAACAACATTGAGTGAAGGAAACAATCTTTAAAAGTAAAATGTATGTTTAAAAGAAGTTTTATTTTGGAAAACATTGTGTTTTTTATAAACACAATTATAAAACATATATATCCCTGAAAAGTTAAGATAATGATGAATAAATTATTTTCTACAAATAACTATACTAAAATGTGGTTAAAGGGGGAAGCCCTAAATAAAGAGAGTTGGGTTCAATAAATCTCCTTACCTTTTGTATGAAAGGTTCCTTCAAGTTAATATATTGTATAATCACATTATATTAATTAATTAATAATTGAAAAACCTATTATAAAATAATCAAAATAATTATGGTTTTATTATTTTCTTTTACGGGCCTTTCTATGAGTTAAATAGTTTAATTTCATTGTTTGAGGGCATTCATTTTCATGGTTTTCATGATCAGTTCACTTATATTTATGAATTTAAGTTTATGTAAAATGGTGATAATATACAGAATTATATGTCATTAATGATATTCCATAAGTTTTAATGATCTTATAAACAATTTGGTGTTATGGAATGAGTATGAAGGATTATAAACAAGTTAATAAGGATCGCTTTAGGTTAATTATGGAGGTTTTTTTTATCAAAATGAATTCATTTTGTTTTATAATTTAGTATTACGCATATAAGTGAGTTACAGAACATAAAAATGGTTATAACATAAACTTAAAAAAACTCTACCATTTAATGGTTTTATTAAAATCCTTTAATGTGTTAATGTAAAATGAATGTGCATTGCTCACGGTGTCAGTAAATTTACACATCAGGGGGAAAAATTTCATTTTTAAAAATAAAAGAGAGAGAGGGTGGAGTTTAATGAGAAAGATTAAATTAACATTATATGATTATATTATATGAAACATAATAGAGTTATCATCCAATTAGGATAAAGGGGGTGAGGAGAGAGTAAAAAATGGAATTAAAAGGAGCTTAAAAGAAAAAGAGATATGATTTAACTCTTGAATTCTCCTCTTGAGATCCTCCTAAAGGAACCTATGATTGTTCTTTTGATGATACCAAGATCTACATAAAGTGAGGTAGGTATTAGGGAAGTTTATTTGGATTAATTTTTTCACATATCAATGCTTGATAGGTACGAGGAGAAGAGGGTTTGAGGGGAGGTATTTATAATGGAAAAGAGAGGTGTTTTCTTATTATTTCAATCCTTAGTTTATTATTTTTCTCAATATAATAAATATTGAGGATTATAGTGAATAAATAAAGTAATTAGTGTATTTTATTTCAAATAAATGGTCACTTACATTGTCCATGACCCATGCATGAATCAAAAATTCAGGTTTTTATCATTTATCAAAAATTATCGTATTTCACTATTCAAAAAAATCATGTATTTTAGAAAAATCCCAAAAATTCACCATAACAATTTTTAGATGTGTTGATTTCTAAAATGAACTCTGTTTTTTGAAAATAATTTTATAAATATCAGTAATTTACTTTTTAATTAAAATCATCATTTACTTGGAAAATATAGATTTTAAAATTATAAATGAATTTATAACACTTTGAAAAATTAAATAAGTTCTCGTAAAATTGACTTAAAATCATAAAACATAAAAATATTGATTTATGAATACATATGATGTAAGTAAATTTTCTTTTAAATTATTAAATTAATCATAAAATTGTAATTAAATATTTTTGACTTATAAAAATACCAATACATAATTCATAATTTCTAAAACATTTATTTACTTAGACTGTGATATAATTATACCATTATTTTCTATATAAGATACCTAAATTATATTTATAATTCCATGGGTGTGGTTACTATTCATTTGGCAAGTTTACTATTCATAAGGGTCAAATTACTATTCCTAAGGGAAAGTTACTATTTCATCAGTATTGTTTCCTTGGTACTAGAATTAATTCTTATTTCATTAATTATTTATTTATAATGTTTTTATTATGGTATCTAGTTGGTTTTATGTGGTTTATAGTATGTGGTATTACTATAGAAAGGAAGAAATTCCTTTGATAAAAAATTTGGTCATTACACGCTCAAAGTACCAATGAACCACTTAGAGGTGAAGGGTGATTCAAAATTGAAAATAAAGAATATTAATGGGGATTATGCAATCAAAAAAAGAGGAGTTAACTCCATTATGTAATTATGTCTGAGGTTTAATGGATGTATTACCCTTAGGTCCAACATTGACTCATGTTTCGTGATCATAGAATTCCTAGGTAAACACGTTGGAAAATGCAGTTATACCATTTGTAGATCTAAATTGGGATGAAACTGTCATTATTATTTCCCATCATCACGTGGTTTCACCTTTTATTAAAATTAGAATAGAGGAGATTAATGAAATCATCTTCATTCCAAAGTCATATGGTCCTACTTTGGGATGGATGAAACCCATCATATAATACAACCAATATAGAGTAATTCCACTGGACAAGGTTGGAGAGAGCATATTCAGTGACGAGCCCATAATTTCACTCTTTATGATGGCCCAAATCATAAGAAATTCCTCTATAAGAGAGTCTTTTATGGAGTCCTTATTATATGTTTTGATGGAGAAAAGATTGTGGTTGTTATGGAAGATGTACATGCTGGAACCTATGGTGCCCACTAATCATGGTAAAGACTTTCTGATGAGATCTAAAGGCATGGATACCTCTATACTTCTATGACATAGGATTGCACAGAATTTACTAAGAAGTGTCATCTCAGCCAAGTGCACGAAAATTTTATTCATCAACCCCCGAAGTTACTACATATAGCTAAAAACTCTTTTCTATTTTACACATGGGGAATATATATTGTTGGACCATATCCTCCATCTGTGGATAAAGTGTTCAGGTAATTTTTTACTGCTATAAATTTCTTCTCCAAATGGGATGGGGCAACAACTATCAAGGAAGTTAGAGATATAAAAATTGTTAGCTTTTTCAATGCTAATACCATTACCATATTTGGTGTCCCAAATACCATATTTATAGACAAAAAAACCAATTTTTTTCTACTTAGGTGGAAAATCTATATAAGGAATACAATACCAAATCCAAATATTCATCCCACTATCAAGAAGTGGTCAATGGAGATATTGAGGATTTTAACAAGGCTATATCAAATATACTATAGAATATGGGTCATAAAGATAATAAATCATGGACTGACAAGCTCTTGCATGCCTTATGGGATTATTGGACAACAAATCATATTGGAACATGGGAAACCCAGTACTAATTTGTAAATAGAACAGAATAAGTCTTTCCCATTGAATATCTATTTCCATCACTCTGTATTCCATTTGTGTCTAGTTATCTATAAAAGAGAAATCACAGAAATGACTGGATGATCTAGAGTGACATGACTAATAGAGAATTCATACCTTGCATCACTTGGAGGCATATCATAACTAAATTTTATGGGCCACTAAAAATAAGGTCTATCTTCATTAATTCCTCTAAGAGAATTTTTATCGGTCTTTATGATTCTGATGATACTAGGAAATAATCCTCTGATGCTTGAGACAAAGTTAGAGGGACCTTACTCCATACATAAGGTCCACTCTAATAGAGATTATTCCTTAATCAAAATGGATAGAGAACTCACTAAAACTCTAACCAATGAAAGATTCCTAAAGAAGTACTTTTTTTAATCCCACATATTTCAACTTATCTATATGATGTTAAACTTCATAGCACCATTTCAATCCATGTTGCACAATGTTAAACTACACAGCATCATCGTCCTTGTCATATGATGAATAACATCACATATGAGGTCCTAGCTGCGGAATTTTAAACTATATAGAACCATTGATTCTCACCATATGACATTAAATTATATGGATAACAACTTCATTGTTTTAAGCTAATAAATCCCCAAGATACCACAAGTAGACACACTTTGTGGTGCCCCAAATGATGAGTAGCTTCCATGTGTAAACCTAAATCACATAATTGCCACTCCCTAGTGACACTTGACACCCATTTCTCCTTGTGTTTAGATCATACCTACAATGGGAATAACTTTAAAAACTTCATGTTGAATGATTTTCATCCCATTGAAATAGGTAGTGACACACGGATCTTGATTCCCGGGTCCATCCTCTTTTTTAGAAAAGAAAATCCACCTTCCTTTTACCCATGTAAGAACCATGTCTACACTGGGAACCTTACCAAGACTTATTGTTTGATTCTAATTACTATGAGAAGTGTGGTGATGAATAGACTTCATTTTTTGGCCCACTATTAGTCTAGAATTTATTAAAAGTATCATTCCCAACATCAATGTCTGATTGGTGTGGGAACAATTCTTAAAAAACTACGTGTAGATTGATTATCATCCTATTAAGATACATAGTGATGCCAATATCTCCAATATTGGGTCCATCTACAATTAATTCATAAATCCCCTTTACTTCCTACGAATTAATCAGTTCTATGAAAAGAGCCTTTCAAGGACCACGTACAACTTTATTCTCATCACAATGTGATACATAGTGACGCCCAGGTCATTATCCTTTGTTTATCTGCAACATTCTCATCCTTTCACATCAATTCATCGTGTCCTTAACACATGATGATAAACTGTAGGGAATCCCAAGAACTATGTATGGATTTATTCTCCTTATAATGAGATATGCAGAAACCCCCTAATCTTATCTCCTTGATCAACCAACACACAATTGAAATTCCTTGATCCTTTACATTTGTTACCTTTGTGTTGTAGAAGAATATTTTACCACTCCTTGTTGATCACACCGAGTATAGGTCATGTGGTCTTAGAATTTTGGTAATGTATTTCTCTATATAAGTAAGGTGGGTTTCACAATGTGTAAAACCTACAAGAATAATTTCATGAACTTATACCTGAATTGAATTGGTTACGCATCATGAACCAATAACACGATTTGTAATGTTTCGTTGAATTACATATTTAGCAGATGAAACACTTTTTTAAGTGTATCTATAAAAAATAATAACCCAATGTATAAAGGAGTTTTATATTAGGTATTTTTCCAAGAATTTTTTAAATATATTGTGCAGATGATTTTCCATTTTACCCACATGTAGCTTTACTCCTCTCAACCTAGGGTGATCATCTAGTAAATTTTGTGGCCCTTTTCTCCATTCTTGATTTTCTGTTTTTGTTATCAACCCCAGGGAAAGAGGATATATTTGTTTCATCCTCTTCTATCATACTATGATTTTTTTGGTGTAATCTCTTGACCATGGTCATTGCTACTTTGGATCTTGATGGATTTTGATCTAGGTTATCATGGGGTCTTTTTAACCTTTTACATTTTTGGTGTTATTTGTTGGAAGATTTAAATTTATAGACGATTAAAGGTGGGGGTATAAATCTTAACCATGTTGTCTGATTTTCAATTTTTGAGTATATTAAATATTTTTATTTCACTGATGCTTGTGCACAATATTTAAATAACTAGATAAAATGATGAGAATCATATGTTGTATTCTTTGTTGGATCAATTTGGATTCAATTCATGATGTGAACTAGCTTATGGATACCTGTTGGGTGGGATAACCATTGAAAATAATGAATTCTAAATCGCTTACATATTTTTTTATCATGACATGGGATTCTGGTGATTAATTAATATAGATTTTACATGGAAAATAGATTGATTAATAAATGAAGTAATGGGTAAATTGAAAGAAAATTTGTATTTAGAATAATTAACCATTTTGTTTTATGTGGTCATATTATGATATTTTTACTGATGTTATTTGAACTTGTGAAACATGATGAGATTCTTATATACTACAATATTCCCTAACATGTGTAGAGATTATTATATACTGATATATTGCTCTGACACATGTTCATATGCTTATATAATGGGTTATTCATTGACACATGATGAGATGCTTATATATTGGGTAATTCCCTAAAACGTGTTAAGATGCTTGTATACTAGTCTATGAACTAGAACATATTGACATACTTATATACCTAGATAATCCCTGACCCATGTTGTGATGATTATATAGAGGTATTAGCCTAGTGATTTTTTATACCATGGTTATATGGTTACGATTGAAATGGTTGCGAGACACTCTCAAAGGCATTCTGGCATGGCTCTGAGGTAAGTTATGATTTACCATGGTTATATGGTTATGGATATCATGGTTTTGAGACATGCTCAGAACTATTCCAACATGGTTAGAATGTAGGCTTTTGATGTATTTTATTAATTAGTGAATTATTTAATATTCTTTTTATTGCATTATTATATTCACTTATTATCAAATTGGTTTATTTAGACCTAGTGGTTTCAACCTACTGAGTTTTAATCACAAACTATTCAGGTTGTTGTTTGCTAACTAATAATATTTCGTGGATGAGGGTCTAGAAAGGGGAAATGGGCCTTGTTAATGACTTATTGTTGGTTGGATGGGATGAAATTAGGATATGGGTCTGACATGAGGTTCTTGACTATAGACATTTTGGTTTATCTTATGTTACATGACTCTTTTAATGTATTATTTTTATTTTGACATTTATATACATATAAGAATGTTATTACATGATTCCTCAATTTTAGTGTATTTAATTCTCCTTTATTTCCCCAGTTTATTATATGGTTTATAATATGTTTATAACTCTAATTTATTTTGTTTATATGGATTATTTCAACTGATATGACACTTTATACCAGGGGGTATTGTCTCCCCACTATATATATCACACCCCTAATACTAGTCATCAGCCTATGGCATATTTGTAGGCTTTCTTGAGGTAACATAACCAACCCTTTGGGCTAAGAGATGTAGTTCTAGATCAAGGGACATTACAAAGTGGTATCAAATGAGAGGGATTTATTTTCTATTTCTTTGATGTTTTGGAAATGTAAAAAGGATATTAGGATGTGTTGGGACTTAGTAATGAGCTTGTACATGGGAGTAGCTAACCCATGTACGAGGGGGAATATGAGTGCCTAGAGATGGGATTTTTGTTCATGGGATTCACCTATTAGTGTTGAATTTATTTCACTCTGAGTTATTCACATATTATGTGATATTATTATTTCATGATTTTATTGGTTATTTAGATTTTATAATCCCATTACAGCATGATATGATTATGCATACATCATGATAGGAACATGGTTTATATGTTTACATGCATAGTTCATGATAGAGACATATTTATATTGATGTGATATATTCCCATTGTAGACTAAGATATTAAATATTTTTTATATCTGATTAATGAAATTAGAGAACTTGTATAAGAGGATAAATCACTTTTTATTCCAAGTTTAGAGAGATCAGGAATATCTGGTTCTCCATTATAGTCACATGTTTAGGTCGACCTTGTTGTTACCCTATTCTCGAAGGTGTGAATTTTTTTTAAAGATAAAGTGTCTCCATGTCATCTTTGAATTTTGTGTTAGGAGAGTTGAAAAAATAACTCGGATATTGTAGAAGATCTAGGGATTCCTATAGCTCCTAAGGATCATATAGATGTTCATCTTTGTGATAGGTTATTTAGGTTATGTGATCCATATATAGGGACATTGTTCACACCATATCCTTGATTCTTGAGCTGGGAAAAGGGTTTTAGCTATAGTATTAACCAACATTCACTAAGAAGGGAGGTCCCCAAGTAGTTGAGTTCTGGATTGATTCAATCCATATGATCTTCAAGAACATCATGACACCCACGTGTAGAAGGGTTAAACTTTCTGCATATATTCTTCACGGACCTGTGAGGAATTTGTGCGACGTACTACAAGATTATAAGCAAGAGGAATTATCTTGGGTGGAATATGAGATGAATTTCATGTTCCAATTATATTAATAAACATTGAAATCTAACAAAGATCATGAATTCATGCATCTGATGTAGGAGGGTATGTCATTAATAGACTATGATAAATTTTCACCAACCTGCAATGCTTTTCACCATCACTAGCTTCTAATGAGATCTCTAGAGTGATACATTTTCTGAATGGTATTCCCTATGAGATAATGTCACAGGTGAATGTTTTTCATTTGATAATTTTTGAATATGTGATGAATCAGACACTCATTATGAAGTGTAGTAGCATAGAGTCACTGAAAATCATCCAGTCTATTTCAGTAGTGTGAACTGGGAGCTCTTCTATGAGTATCAAGAAGCAACGTTGTGACATTTTTCACCAAGGAAGTGGTGGGAAGAGTATCCAAGGATGTGGATAGAAATATCAGTACCATGTTCCATTTTTCATCTTTGTGATAGGTTATTTAGGTTATGTGATCCATATATAGGACCTTCTATTGTCAAAGGTACAATTCTTTTATTGTCTACCTTAGCTTGCATTTTCTTGATATAGGAGCATATTTTTCCTATTAATCTTCTATTTCTGAAAATTTATTGGGTGATTGAGGTTTGACATAAAAAATTATCCACTTATTTCCAAAATAAGAGACCTTGATATTTGATGTAATGGGTGGTATTTATGTGTATGAGGTAGTTAAACTACATGATATTATGAGGACTATAATTTTTTATTGAGATCCTTGTTTCAGATCATGGTTCTAAAAGCGTCTTCAAATAGCATTTGAACCTCATGTTCTTTTAATCACATCCTATAATACTCAAATTAAAGGTCAATATTAGAAGACTATTCAGGTTCTATAGGATATGTTATGAACCTATGTTTTGGATTTCCTTAGTTCATGGGAGAAACATATGGCACACATATAGTTTTATTATAATAATATCGTGGAGGAATAAATCCATATGGAACCTTCTGAGGAATTTTATAGAAGTACATTCTGTTCACCCTTTTGTTGGTTAGAGGAAGGCAAGTTTTCACTTTTTGGGCCTAGTATCCGATTGGAAATTTATAGACATGTTTAGTAGGTCAGACAATGGTTGGTGAACACACAAAGTAGATAGAAATCTTATGCTAAAAAAAAAATATGTACTCTAGAGTTTGAGGATGGTCATCATGTTTTCCTTCGAGTGTCACCTGGATTGGAAAAATCCTATGTCATATATAGTTAATAAAAGATCCCAAGTTTCTTGGGACATTTGAGATAATGGTAAGGGTCAGTCTAATGGTGTACTGTTTGTCCCTTCTATGTTACTATAATTTCATTCATTACATATTTCACATGTTACAAATTTTGAGATAACATCAAGACCCTTCTCATGTGGTATAAGTATCAGACACCAAGCTTGATATTGATGCATCCTTTAAGGAGTATCTAATACAGATTTCAGTTCATAGTGAGAAGTATTTCCTAAGTAAGACAATGCCATTGGGTTGAGTGTAGTGGCATCATGTGAAAGTTTAGAATGTGACCTAGGTGTGTGATTCCTACATGCAAGCATGGTTCCTTGAATTTTTTTCATGGACCCCATAGTGATTCTTGGATTAGCTCAAGGATGAGCTATTATATGGTGAGGAAGTTATAATATCCCTTTTTTACAAGTATAAATCTCTCTAATTTTATTGTTAAAATTATTTTGTTTTAATTTTTCTATGTCTATAAACCTTTATGGTCATATTTTTTCATTATGTCTATTTGGTTGAATAAACGTAGACTTTGGTTGTGAGTAAAATTGAGAAAATCCTTGAGGATTCATGTAGGGATCATTTTGTGGATTTTGTTTGAATTAATGAAGTCCATTTATAAATGGTTTATGTATAACCATGGGTTATTTAAAAGTTGAGAATCCATAAATGGGGTTCAAGTTTTTATAATCAGACAAGGAAAAAACTGTTTTCAAACCATTTAAAAGCTAATTAAATGGGTTACACAATTTGTAAAAGCTACCAGAATCATGTCATGAACTAATTCAAGACATAAAGTGGTTACAATTCATGAACCAATAACACTACATGTATTTATCAGAAGAATTAAATATTCATTCTATGAGATGTTATTTTTATTTTACCTCTCTAAAAATAATTATACAACATGTAAACAAGTTACAAGTCATTTATTTTTCTAATCGATGTCGTGTGGCTAATTTTCCATTTCACATGTGTGAACTCTTCCACCTCATATCATATGGTGATAATCTAAGTGATTTTTGGCCCCTTCTCCCCATTCTAGACATCCCAATTGTGAATTCAATCCCTAGGTAAGTGGTTCAATTTTTTCCCTTCCACCTTTATCAACCTATGATAGTTTTAGTGTGATATCATGGTCCTGGTCATTGTTGGTTTTAATGTTGGTTGGTTTTGATATACTTTCTCATTCAACCATCTTCACCTTCATCTTAATTGTTATTTTGTTGTTTGAAGTGTTCCATTATTCATCACTTAAATGTATGTGGTCTAAATATTAACCATATACACTGATTTTAGACTTTTTGGTATATGAAATATTGTATTTACACTGATTTATAAGCATAGTAATTAATTAACTAAATTGAATGTTGATAATCCTATGTTTGATTCCTCATTGGGTACTTTTGTATTCAATTGAGGATGTGACATCGCTTATAGCTACCCATTGAGTGAGAAAAACTATTGAAGTAATGAATTAGAAATGGATTAAATATGATTTTAGAATAACATGTGATTTAGTTCAATTATTGATATAGATTCACCATGGAAAATTGCATAATTGATAAATTGAAATAATTGTTAAATTGAAAGAAAAATGGTAATTTGTAGAATTAACCATTTAATTTTATGTGGTCATATTGTGAACGATTACTGATATTCTATGTACCTATGACATGTGCTAAGATGCTTATATACCAATATATTCCTTGACCCATGTGGAGAAGCTTATATATTAGGCTATTCCCTAACACAAACTGAGATTCTTTTATGCCAGGAAATTCCTTGACATATTCTCATCTTCCAATATACCAGGCTATGTCCTGACACATACTAAGATGCTTATATATGGTTCTATGCCCTGACACTTATAGAGAATCTTATATATTAGGCTATGCCCGAACATAAGATGGAATTATTATATGTTGGTAAATTCCCTGACACATGCCCATATGCTAATATTCTAGGATATTCCCTAACAGATTGTGAGATTGTTATATACCAGGATATGACTTTGAACATGCTGAGATGCTAAGGCCATGACACATGTTTTGATTATTATATAGAAGGATTGGTCCAATGATTTTTTATACCTTATTCATGTGCTTATTGTTGGAATTCTTATGATTCATGCTCATAGACATTCCAGCATGGTGCTGAGGCTGGTTCTGTTTTACTGTAGTTATATGGTTTTGGTTTCCATGGTTATGATACATGCTAAGATCTATTCTATCATGGCACCGAATAAGGTTGAGGTTTTATTTAATTAATTTTTTAATTATTTAATACACATGTATATCACATTTTTTCTTTAACAACTTATCATACTGGTTTATTTAGACATAGTGGTGCTGAACAACTAATTTTTAATCAAACCCTATTGGGTCCTTCATTTTGTACCTGATCATATTTCATGGATACAGATTTGGACAACGTCAAGAGACCCTATCGTTGACTTGTTGTCTGATGGATATTCTAGAGTTATGATATGGGTCTAAAATGGGGTTCATGACTAGAGTATTTTGGGTTTATCTTATGTCAGATGATTCCGTTATTGTATTTTGTCTGACATTTAGATACATATCAATCTTTAATTACATGATTCTTCACTTTTTTATTGGTTTCTCATCAATTTTAATAGTTCTGTTATATTGTTTTCACTAGGTCTATTACTATGATTACTTTTTTTATGTCTTATTTATACTTATATAGAACTCATACAAAGGAGTATATCTTGCCAATATACATAGAAAACTCCCACTACTAGTCACCAACATCTAAAATATGGGGAGGATCACATGAGGTCTCATAACCAAGCCTTTATGGAAATGTGAGAGAGTTCTGGGTAGGGGGATGTCACATATATGCTGGAGAATTTGGCATGTCAGTGGTGGGAATAAGTAGTTCGGGATAAATTAGACCAAATTATGACATGAGGGGATATTGAGGGGATTTTTAAAATTAAATTATTTCCTCACACGTTTTAGATTGCTTTAAAAATGGACTTGTTCTATTAAAATCAAGGAAATATATTAGTGATAGAGTGTGAGGCTAAATTTTTAAATTTGGTCTACATATCCCCAGAAATTATTGTAAGTGAATATTTGAAGGAATGAATTTTATAGTCATGATTATACACAAATATTCACTCAAAAAAATTCATGATTTTTATAATTCATTATACATATATGGTCAATAGATAGGATATAGAATAAAGTTATGTATATGAAAATATGATTGTAAGGGATATTATTATTATTAAGGGAATAGGTAGGAACTCTAATCATGAGAATAAGAAGAAGTGGGACATTTACAACCAGAGTTTTGGAATATCTTAGAATTATACCATGGTATCAGTAAATATTTCTTCTCAACTAAAAATTAATTCATGATGTTTTGAGTGTGGTTTATTGGATCACCTCATGTAATATTGCATAACCCCACCTAGAGATTGTCACAACTAAAATAATATAAATAATATTTAGTACTATTATCAAAGTAAACCAAGGTATTTTTCTAGAGACACATCTAATTATTCTTTGGAATTACATTCATATGTAGGATGATTACAGTAGAATAATTATCATCATATGAATATAGTGAGACAAGGTGATTCTAATAATATCATGTCTTCTTAGCCTGTGCAATATTAAAAAGATGAAAAAGATAAAAGTGCAGTGAATAACCAACTACATGGAGCCAAGAAAATGATCACATATGATCGATATAGTCCATTGATAATGAGAAGTACAATTATTTAGAATTATACCCTTATGTAATCTTTTTTTATTTGATTGTGTCCCACCCATTTATTTATTCTCATGTTTTTTACAATATGGTTTCTTTTATTAAGATGATGCATTTTATTTTGAAATTAAAAACTCCACTTGTCCAAAGAGAGTGGAGATCCAATATATATAAATTCTATTCTATATATATGGATTCGGATGGGCTTCTTTTAGGTGTCTCTATAATTGATATTGGTGTAAATGAATTTATTTTGTGTATCGACTTGTTGACTTCATTGGAGGCCCATAACAACTTTTATGTTTGAATGTTTAGTTTCACATCTCTGGATGTCATCGAGAATCTATTTAGAATAGATTGGGATGTAAAGGTAAGTAAAGAAGTACTATTGGAACTGGTGGTTAGAACCATGCTATATTAGTTGGTATAATTTTCCCGAGAATATATAGATGATATTATGGGTGTATATTTTTCAATATTGTTGATCATTTTTAATAAATTTTACCAAAATAATTATAAGGATTTCCGCCCAAAATAGATGTGGATTTTACGATTGATCTCCTACAAATGACTATTTTTAATTGACACTCATATTATTGGATAGAACTAATAGAATTGTGTAAATTGAAATATTTGGTGGGAAAGTTCCAATGTAAATGGTTTATTCAACTGAGTATGTCACTGTTAGTTGCACCAGTTATATTTGTGAAGAAGGTCAACAGAAATATAATGATTTTTTTGTATTATCATAAGCATAACCATGTTAAAGTAAAGAATTGATTTCCACTTTCCCATATTTTTGATTTTTTTGTCAATTGATGGGATCCTAGTGGTTCTCTAAAGTTAAATTACATTCAGGGTATCACTAATTGTGTGTTTAGAATGTTGATATTCCAAAAATGGAATTCAGAAGAAGATATAGCCATTAAGGGTATTTGGTTTTTCCTTTTGGTGGTATAGATGCACTAGTTGCCTTTATGGAATTCATAAATCAAGTATTTTATAGTTTTTTAGAATAATTTTTAGTGTTGTTTATTAATGATATAATGGTGTATTCTAGTACAAAATTATACCATTGTCAATAATTCTCAACAATGTTAGGTATTTTACAGCATACCATTGATGGATGGAAGCTGTATTTGAATTCGGTGTTGAATATTTGAGATCAGAGAGTCATAACCATAGATTTTCAATATTAAATTATTAGTTATTAACACCATTTGGGATGCTCTATTAACTATGGGATTCAAACAAATTATAATACAATAAAAACATATTTTTGGTATATTGGAATGAAAAGAGTCTTAGCAATGTATGTTTCAAGATTCCTCTCCTATTAGTAGGTCAAACCAAATATTCAACTACCACATGGTATACTATAGTATTTATCAATTAATATATTGAAATAGGAGAAAATAAAAACGGATTTTGTTATAATTCCACCATGGATAGTTAAAACCTGAATCTATATAGGTGATTGTCGATCAGTACACAAATTCAGATAAATTCATCTTTATTAGTGAAACTAATTTGCTGGAACACTTATCAAGAATCTAAATTCTTGATATTGTAAATATGCATGAGGTTCCAGTATCAGTTATATTAGAAAGATTCATAGGGTTTATGTCTCATTTTTTTAAATCCTTACAGAAAACTCTTGGAATATATTTGACTATGAGTATGTCTTATCATCCCTAAATGGATGGACAATATAAATAGACAATCCAAATGTTGGTGGATATTCGTAGTGCTTATTTAATATATTTTATTAGATCATGGGAGGAACATATACCATTATTGAGTTTCTTGTATAATGATAGTTACCAAGCCTCTATAAAGATGGCTGATTTTGTATAATTGTACATGCATCAATGTATTTATCCACTTTGTTGGGTGGAAAATGGATAGACTTTTGAGAAATATAATAGAGAAGATTTAGTTGGTCGTAAAGATAATAGAGATAGCTGAGAGTGATCAAAAATCATATGAAGATCATTATTGATGACCTTTGACATTTGTGATGAGTGATCATGTGTTCTAGAGAATCTTACTAAGGCTTGGGAACCATCATTTTGGTAATAACAGAATGTTATAAAACAAATACATAATCCCTTTTGAGATACTATAAATATTTGGTGAGGTGTAATATTAGTTTTCTTTTCAATCAAGGATTTGTTCAGTTCATAATGAGTTTCATGAATCTCATTTGAAGAAGTACCAACCTAATCTTGACCATGTGAGTCGATGGGATAATATTAACCAAGATTTGAATTCTACATGGATTAATATGTTTTTATGTACTATGGATATAAAATAGAAGATACTATGTGGGAAAATAATCAGTCTAGTTTTTTTAGGAAAATATGGTCAGATATAGGAGGAAATATGGGAGAGTAAAAAAGGAAATGGTAGAGTAATAGCCTGTAATATTTTTGGGAAATATGGGTCTTCTAATTTCAGATGATGTAAAATTCAATAGTGGGGAGAATTTATAACCCCAATGTTTTAGTTACACAACACTTCATTAATATATTTTGAGTCTATACAATGTTCAGGTTATGTTTTGGGAGGTTTTGAGTGGTTTCGACATGTTTTATATTCTTTTATAGAGGTGAATAGTTTTTAAAGGTTAGTATAAACCATGTTGATTCTATAAGAAACAATAAAAGGGAATACAATATACACTGGTTAGAAAAATATTGGTGCATGGTTTGTCCAAACCTAGTGAATGACTAAGAAAAACTATGCATCTTGAAATAAAGGGAAAAGAATAGTTGTTGAATAGATTTTTCTAACCATGTAAGGTATGGCCTTAAGATAGTAGCTCTACATTGTTGGTTCAAAATTTTCCAAACCATGCAAACTAAACATATGACATATAGTTGGACTTTCTATAAAAATTGGATCAAATCCAAAAATAATCCTTCTAATGCTAATTTTTTCATCAATCCTCTTATAACTCGAATTTATTTTTCTTCTATAGTGTGAGATATGTTACCCTTGACCCATGAGTGATCCATAAAAAATGAAACTGAATTTGAGGCTTCAATTAATTGGGAATTCCTTGTTGATATTCATTCATCCTAGATCCAAGGTTATTCTCTCTCTATTAGAACCATATATCAAGTCCATTATACATATATCTGTGTGTTATGAATGGTTTTATGGTGAAATCGTATTGTATCTAGTGAAGGTAATCTGGGTTTTGTTGGAATATTGAATTTTTTTATTATGTTTTTATTTATTTTCACTGAGCATTGTGAGGTAAGTGTCTTCTCTATAGACTCCAATTGATTTTGAACAATATTTCTTAGTGTTATTAAAATTATTTTCTTGAAATAGTTATGAAATTCTTATGTAACTCTTAATGGATATATTGTTTTGGTTTTGTCTTGGAAAAAGGTAGACAGTTGGATGGTTTTTTGAAAATACCTTGTTTATAATTTTAATACGATGTTTTAAAATTATTTTTTGGATTGGGAAAATAATAGGCGGTGTCAAAAATTCTTTAAAATAATGATATGGTATTATGTAAAATTATTGTCATGGAAGTTGGTTTTTGGTAATTAGCATGAAATTTTGATGAATCAAACTATTGGGTGTGGTTTTATTGGGATGGATAATGGTCTTGAAGTACCACCATAAAACTAGGATGGAGTAAGTATTTTAAGTTCCACTATCAATTGTGATACCAAAATTGAGTGTGGTTGTGTGTGTGGATATGGAAAGAAATGTTCCAAATCAAATGAGAAATGGTTTACTATATTTTTGATGATTTCCTTTAAAAAACATTTTTATAGTTCTGATATAAATTGTTTAATACACTTTTAAAATATTTTAATAAATGTGATAAAAGGTTTTATCCATGTGTAAAGTGTTTATAAGACATCGTGGAAGTCTTATTCAGTTTAGACTCACCACCTTCTTAGGAACTATTGTGTGTTTACATATGTCAAATATCAAGACACAGGTAAATGAAAGGTATCTCAGTTCTTTAGTGATGATTCTTGATACCATGGGAATGGAATTTAGAGATCAATCGTGGGTTAGTTGGGGTTTTTTTCATTTTTTCACTTTAGATTTTCATGTTTTGTTTCTTTTTCAATCCTCTAGAGTATGACTTTTTGTTTCCTCTTGTGCTTTGATTTGGTTTTTTGGTGTGGTTATGTTTTATGATTAATTTTGTACCCATGCATTATATAGAGGATTTTTTATTATTGTTTTTATGGTTATTATGTTTTATCTTTCAAAGGTAAAATATCCCCCCCCCCACAATTTGTTTGAGGTCCCTGACCTTTATTACGAAGCTTGGGTGTCTGGGGGAGGTCACCTAAGGCCAAGAAGCTCCCCCATAACTCCTCAAGACAATAAAGCGGGGTTGTATGATACAAGATATATGTGATATTCTAATTCTGGAAGTTTAATTATATCATACATATCATAAAAAACCTTAAATAAAACATTATATCTAGTCATGAGAATTGGTGGTGGAAAACAAATTACATCGGTTAGTGAGGCGGTAGTCTGTTGTACACATGATCGACGGTTTTGTTTCCCATTTGAGGGAGGAAGATAAGTTCATAAGTATTGACCCAAACATAAAAAAATATAATTATATGGAATATAATGATTTTATTATATCATCATTTTTTAATAATATTTTAATTAGTTTGTATAAGGAATAATATAAAACTATCATTTAAGAACATTACCTCTTCTTCAGACAACTTCTTTTAGTTTTCACCAAAATCCTCTCTAGGTTGGATTTAAGATCAAAACATGGATAATAATATTATTGGAAGGAATTAAATAAGTAATTTGGGTAGTTATTGGCTGAGATGTTGGTATTTTTATTTGTGTAATGGAGAGTATAGTGGATGACCATTTATTAGTGGGGGAGAGAACACATTTGGAATTTTTGAAAATAAAAAATTCCAAACGCGTTTTTATCATTCCACAAGGAACCAATACATACCATTTTAGAACCATATAAATTATAATGTCAAAAAATTACCATAAAATATGACTTATACATGTTTTGGGTAATTTTTAACGTTTTTATTTTTTGTTTAATCTCATAGTAAACCGGTTTTTACCTTAACAACATTAAATAATTTTCCTTGTTTTCACTATTCATTATAGTCAAAAATTAATTTAGTATTATTAGAAAATATAAATTATTCTAATTCCAAATATGGAATCCATTTTTAAAAATTCAAATAATTTAATTCTCATAATTTAATTTAAATTTTAACCCAAATAAGTGTCGAAAAATTGGGTTTTCAATAAATGATTTTTTAAGGAAAAGATAACCTCACATTAACTATATGTAAAGTAATAATAAATAAAAGGATTTAAAATCATATTTATATATATATATAATATATATTTAATTTAATTAATTCTTCATTATAGGTTATTTTGATTATTTTAAATGGAGAAATAATATGCACATTAAAACAATTATCAGAAAAAAGTGTTTTAATGCCTTAAAATAAACTTATACTGAAATTTATTATATATATTATTTAAATGTAATTAATTTTATTTAATATAACTGAATAATAATTATTTCAATTATAAATAAAATATAATTACTAATGGGTCTTTTTAATTACTTTATTTATTATAAATAAATGACATTTTTTCTAAAAATATTTATTATTCCACTATTCACTAGAAAATCACTTTTTTCAGAAAACAAATAAAAAATATCCCACTAATATAATATCAATATAATGAATTAAAAAATGATTTTAATATAATAAAATTAAATTTTTAATATTTCTAAAAATTAATGATAATATTTCTCAAAAAAATAAATAAAAATCATTTTGAAGGATGTGTAGTTTTTTGTAGAAAAAAAATATCTTTATTGAATTTGAGTTCTTATTTAATAATAATTTAAAAGAAAAACTATAATTATTATGACCTTTATATATATTTTATAAATTATTCAATACTATTTATACCCTCCAACTTAATAAATAGGTTATATCGGTCGTCTTTAAATATAGTATTTTAATATTATATTATAGTTTTTTTAAACTACGTGTTCTTTGTAATGCCAAAAATCAAAGAAATAAAACTTATTAAGATAAATATATTCTATATTCTCAGGGTGTTACATTTTTACTTTTGATTAATAAGATCAAAAAATATTTCAAAATGAATAATATTATTCATAAATTTCATGTCTGATTATATAAAATGTTTCTAAACATCTTGGTCATTCTTATATAATGATAAAGTCATACAAATAACAAGTCTTATGAAAACCATATTTTTTTACTAAAAACCAAACTTTTTAGAAAATAATCAAACATTCATACTAATCTAATTTTAATATTATTAAATCCAAAAAAAATAAATGTTTTTCAATTTCAAATTCTAAATTTAGACTGTTAAATAAATTATTTAATATATTCTCTTTAGAGTGGGTATTATGTGATAGTTAAATATATATTATTTACCTACAGTAGTAGGGTCTTAGGCAATATGTCATGGGGAGTTTTCTTTAGCTACTAGTGTTTGTGGTGAATTTAGTTGGTGTTTTCATGGGATATTTGTTTTTTATTCTTGTATTATATGACATTACATGTATTGGGATCATTTTAGTTATTATTATGGACTTTATTAAAGGCTCCTTCATTTTTTCTAGTGAATTATAAGGGAAATTCCACCCATATTTGTGTATTCAACACCATTCAATATATTAACCAAATAAGGTCCTACTAGAGGTAGGATTTCAGGGTGAATTCCATCATTGATAACAAAACATTAGGGGTACCAGTTGGGGTGTATTATGAAATAATGGTATCAAATCTTTTTTTAGAGATTTAATTAAGCTTGAGGATGGGAACATGTGATTATTTCATGGGTTAGTAGAGAAATTGAATAAACTAAATAATATGTTATGTAAGTAAAGAAGTCTCATGAGGACATGGTATTTTAGTTCCCACTAAGATCTGATGTGAGGACTTTGCATTTACTAAAAGTGCTGGGTGAAGTGATACAACTTGTGAGGCATGGGAAAAAATAAGGACAATGAATAATTATTGTTTTTGAATAGTATTTAATTGTATAAATAATGGTAATTATAATCAATCAAAATTCATTAATCTTTAGTATTCCATATTCAGTGTTTAAAAAGTCAATAACATTTTCTCTTATATCGGTATGGATCCAGGACAGTGAATTTGTTAGGACTATACCAAATATAATCAACAAGATGTGCCCAAAGATAACTATAGATTTTATTTTGGAAATATATAATCCTATAGAAATATAAATTAATTGTTTAATATATAGATATTGTATATTTATAAGGTCTCTATTTTAAATCAAGAAACCAATGATTGGTTGGCGGAGGTGATTATTTCATTCATTTTAATCAATTATCAAAGGTAGAAATAGATTATGTTGGTTGTTAGTATGTTATATGGATCTACATATGGGTTATAGTTTTTATCCCTTATGGATTGTGAGAATTCATCAGTTTCATTTCATAAGTTCTACACTTATCTTCAGGATAAGTTCCATTCTCCATCTGAGAAGGTGGCTTGTAGATAAGAAATTAATACACTCCACTAGGGGATTTTTAGAATGTAAATGTTTGGTATTAAATTGTTGAATCTACTCCATTTTTCATTTGATATTTTTCTAAGTGAAGATGATAGTGTAAGATATTTTTGGGTGGAATTGTATATAGATAAATAGTTTTAGGTCACCTTATTCATATTTACAACGTTTCTTTAGCTCCTAGAAAAAGTTTCTATTATCAAGACGATATTTTATTATACTAGATCATCATTGTAGGGAAACCTTTAAGACTCCCAAGTAGTGTAACTCTAACATCAATGGAATTTATAGAATAGTAAAATCTCATATCTATTATTATTTTTTTTAATTTTGGTTTAAGGGGTACACTATGTACTATATCATACCTGACATGAATCAAAAGGTTTCTCCAAAATCATATGTCACACACAACAATGAGTTATACAAAAAAATAATATAATAGTATTATTAATTTAAATAGTTTTTAATGCATAACTATTATATTGGCAGGAATGAACAGAACAAACTACTATATTATTATACATGCATGTTAATTTTTTTTACACTTATCAAATCAATTTTAGAGGCTTCAAATGAAAATGAATCCAATTTTAAGGTTAATATGCTCTAATATTTTTAAAAGGTCGTTTTACCACCTTATGAGGGTGAACCATTTTTAATTCCAGTTTTTCTAAATTTTATATGTTTTATTTGATAAAATAAACTTCTTCTATAGAAGAAAGACATTGAAATTTACATTGGTTAAATTTTTTGTTATTTTCTAATAAAGATCATTTTTAATAAAATATTGAAAAATACTACATTTTTATTCCAAACTTCCTTTTCATATAATTTATTTATATAGTTATATTGTCATTTTAATTGGTTTTAAAGTTTAATTGGACTATTTTTTTATCTTTTAATACAATTTTGGTCTTTTTAAGGTATTTCGCATTGAAATTGTACATAAACATATGTCAATATTTTGATAGTTTTTACTTCTTAAAAAACATGCTTTCTGGTTTTGAAAATGAGAAATAATTTTAAATTAATTACTAAAATTTATATGTTTTGAATTTTGGAAAATGGATTAAAAGTTTGGAATAATAATTTCCAAATTTTTTTTATTGGTGCCCTTTATTTTTGGAAATTATGAATAATAGCTTCAATAATTATCATTATTTATCATGGTTAAAGTGTAAATCTTGTAAATAAGGGTAAAAATCATATTTTGGTAATATAAAACTACCATAAAACATGTCCTAATCCTATTGGATGAGTTATTTCTAACCAATGTTCATCTTTAAGACTAACATTTTTCATTTGGGAGCCACTTGGGGGGTGATAATGACATGTTACAATAATTAATCGAATGTAAAGAGAAAAATAACATAAACATGTATCTTCTTACTAAAAAAATATATGGGGTTATATAAGAGATATTTTCGACTATAAATATTCATTATAAAGGATTCAAATAAATGATATGATGAATTAATATAACTATGATGCAATGACGATGTAGTGATTGCTTCATTAATAAAGGATTCAAATAAATGATATGATAAATGTTAAAATAAATATAATTTGAAAAAAATAATGTCATCCAAGAATTATCTAGGTGAATATGACATGTTAGGAATTATTCAATGCTTTTTTGAAGGAATTAATTTGTTATTAATTTGTAATAAAAATTCAACTATGAATAGTGTCCAAAATTGACATAATTCATACCTTAAAATATAAAATAGTTTTTTAAATGATATTAAATTCCTAAAAATCTAATTTTCACACAAATGGGTAAGATAAGTCGAAATATTTCATAAATTATTTTTTTTGGGTCTTTTTATTGCATATGGTAATTACATTAACCCACAATTTATGAAGAACATGATGTTACTTTAAGATTAAAAGGGGTTAAATAAGGTTTAAACCAAAAAGATAAGGATAAAAAATATTCAAAACATGTCTAAAAATAATTGTATGATGGGAAATCAAACTAAAAACATCTTATATTATAATTATATTTTGTTATGGACCATTTTTAATTGAAATTAAATTTATAATAAATTAATATTTCAAGCCTTTCCTTAAGTTCCCCTCCTCCCCCTTATAAAATACCACCACCTATACCCACTTACTCACACATCTCAAGCCCCATAGATCATCAAAACTCTAATAAAATATTCTTTAAAAATTCTTCCATTCCTCATATAATCATTAACTTGGGTAGATGGAAATTAAATAAAGCCATCTGGTTCAAATCAAAAGAAATTTCCCGATTTAGTGGTAGCGTCTTCTCTAAGGTTCATTTCCTTTATATTACTTTTCAACTCCATATGCTCTTCTTATTTTAGGATTACATAAAAAATACATAATACTCAATATACTAGGATTTTTTTATTATAAGTTTCCAAGCTATACATACACACACTTCCATCTAATGGATACAAACATATTGTTTCAGTGTACAACGAAATACTGCCTTACGAAATGATGATTGTTCAATTTTCTTTACCAACTCTCATTATGGCCATTATTATGGATATTTATATATATATATATATGATATATATTATATTTATATTGTCTCTATGTTTATTTATGTTTTATTTACAAAAAAATTGTGCTTTCCATGATGTGTAAAAATGATAATTTCATTTCAGAAAGTGTGGACTACCGCCCCCTCAAAGTGATATGACTCAATCATGCTATACATGGAACATATAAAGGATGATTTTATTAAACCTATGATATATACATGAAATAAATATAATATTATTATTATAATATAAATTTATATCATTCGATTGTTATTCTTTTAATATGAAAAATAAATGAAAGAAGTGTTCATGCGTACGTACGGCCTACCGTGTCCATGAACGGTGCATTTAATTTATTATCTCCTAATATTTGGAAAATTATAAATAAATATATACTAGATATATATGATATTTAAATCATGAATTATTTACGGAGATTATTTAATCTTTACCAGATTAACAATTTACATAAAATAAGTTCATTTTCGACTCAAGTACCAAATATCGACAAACTGATCGATATAAACATAAATAATTGTGTAATTTTTATAACATGGTTATAAGTAATATAAAATTAATAATAAACTATAAACATGTAATGAATCAATTATAAATTAACCTAAGTTTATTATTCATTAATATGAATAATGAACGTGAAAATTTGAACATAATTTAATGGAACTTCTTAACCCAATTTCAATTCGTTGGGTTGATCTTCTACTACTTAACTATGTCATGCTATGATTACGTGATAAATTAATTTTGATATATTATTGGGTATATATACTTGTTTTAAGGGGATTTATATTTAATACACATAATTGATCTATTTTATTAACAAAATGATCTTTGTAAAGGAATTTCAAAACTCAATTTCGACTCATTGGGTTTTACACATACTTCACTGATTATATTATGCCAAGTTTATCTATGGAATCATTGTTTATTTATTTTTCTTATAATTTTCACTTACATTTGTGTGTATATACTTTTTCTACACATAATCACACATTGAAAAATACTTAGATCATTTATATGAACTTTGTAAAGGAAATCATAACTCAATCTCATTTCATTTAGTTAAATATACATGTCATTGTTTTTGTTTTTCCAATAATATGTTTGAATGACATATGATTTTTTAAATTAAATATCCTCTTACATTGGGTGTATTTATATTTATCGCACATAATTATGTCATTTATTTATCGTTAATCAAAGTACATGATCTTTTTAAGGGATTTCATGTCAATTTACATTCTATTGAGACTTATTTGTTCTTATGCACCAATTCACTTTTATATAGTGTATATATAACCCTTTGACATATTATATCATTAAACTTATTACTATCATGGTATTATATGTTTTATTTAATTTTATTCTTTAGTTATTTTTATTCAAGTATATTCTCAAGTGGTAAGGGACTCTTTAACTAAAACATCATTCTACGTGTTTTAAAGATTTAATCTTATAAATAATTCTCATTAATGACCATGTTTTTAAAATGGTTTCAAGGATATATTTTTATGCACATTGATGTTTTAAAATGTTAATTCTTTTAAAAAGATTCATAGTGGTATGGGAAACATTGATTCAAAACTCTTCTTTTTTAAAGTTTTTAAATGAATTGAATATATCAATATCTAGAAATGATATCTTGTGATTGGAAAGTGGAAATGTTATTTTTCCTTTATAATTGTTCATATGTTATGATTATGTTGTGATTCTTGGGAATTTCTTATGTATACGAGTGGTTCCGTGATAAATGGAGGGACAGTGTGCCTAAGATAGGTCTCCAATACATTGGGTATGATGAAAAAGGTAAACAATAAAGTTTCTCCTAATAGATTTTGGGAATATACTATGATGGTCATTCCAAACATAACGATGAAAGTTACTCCCTATGTAGCTAATAAATCTACTATGTATATATGATATGGATTCCACATGTTACCTCTATGTTTTATTATTTCTATAATGTTTTTTCTGAATATTATGATTACATGATGTAAGCAAAATAGTTTATGTTTTATGGGTGAAAAAGTATAATTTTGGGAAGAAAATTCATGGATTTTAATTATTCATGGACTAACATTTTTAATTATTTTTTTATATACTTTAATAATATTTTTATGCTCATCCCAAGTTTTTGAAATGTTTTTAATAGGGTATAACTAAGTGTAAGAGAAATTAATATTTCAAGATGATTTTTATCAAGAATAGAATTATTATTTTATTTAAGGAGTTTTATTTTGTGAAAGAAAAGTTTATATTTAGTAGAAGAGTCAAATTTGTAAATTTTGAGTTATTATATCATAGTTATGGCCTAATTCTATAAAAAATAAAATTGAAAAGATACTCAATGTAAAATAATTTAAATAGCTAATCCAAAATAAATATTATGTAATGTTTAAGGGTGGGGCCTTATAGTTGGTATCAGAGGTTGGTTTATACAACTTTAGGGATTAAGAGTTTTAATAAACACTTGGTAATTCTTAATGTCTATTCTTTAAGTTAAACCCTTGTTTTATAACATTTTTATACCAAGCAAAATCCTTTAAAATGGGGGGAGGATGATCTCAAACAACATTCCTATCTCTTCCTCATGACTTTCTTGCAATAATTATTGCAATTTTATGTTAGGATGATTGTGAAACTTTTTCCCACATATAACTCACTTACAAGTAGTTGTTTGAGAAATCAAAAACCTCCGCTATACCTTGATACCATCTTGAATCATGGGGTTTATTTAATAAAAACTTATTTTTTTTCTTATTATAATATTTTAAAAAAGGTAAATATTATCAAGTAATTTTTAAATATTTTACCTTATCACAAGATTTTGAAGCATATTATGATTTTTAAAAAGGCGTTGAAGAAAGAGACCATTGCGTAACCTTTTTATTTTTTATTTTAAAATATAGTCTTTAATAAAATACTTTTAGTATTTTAAAAGAACCATTGGTTGAATATTTCAACTCAAACACGGTCTGACTATTTTATAAAAATAATGTTTTATGAGATGTTATGAAATTACAGTTCGTACAGGATTATTTTCTAAAATTATTTCTCTCTGAACACCCATATGACTCAAGGTGTAAAAGGTGTATTTGGATAAAGGAAGTAAATGATTTATAAGGATCTCTAAATCATTGTTTCAATGCATTCACCTTATATATTTATTGACAATATGAATATGAAACTTGGGAATACCGTGATCAAGGTATGATGTTATTTCTTTGGGAATAGTTCTGTTTTATCATCTGTAGGTGAAATAAAAAAATGTCAATATATATAAGAAATTATGAATTAATATATTGATTTCATTGTGATTTGGGATGAAAATATGAGGTATATGATAATAATTGAGGTTAAAACATGTTAGGGTTTTTTTAGTTATATAAAAGGGACAACACACAAGATGAGTAACAACCCATCACATCCGGAAAGGCCAAGGGAATCAAAGTATGGCTTGTTATTTTTAATTAAATGATATTATGGATCAATAATAAGGTTATTTTTGGAACTTATATTTTATCAAATGTATATCCATAGTATAGGTTAATTATTTGGTGATTATGTGATAAATTTTATTTTGGGAGACGTTCACTATTTTGGGAACACTATATGCCAAAAGAAAATAGAATAATATGGGATTTCATTTGAGGAGTACTGGTTGAATTTTATTTTGGAAGAATATATGTTTTTATTATGTACATATGGTAGTATGGGTTATTTATGGTAATTATTAACATATAATGTAGAATATGTGATTCGGTCAATTTCTTTTATGTATGAGGCTTTAATAGTAGTCGGTGTTATTTGGAGATAAATTTTAAGATTTATCATGGAAGACTATGTGAGAAAATTCATCTGAATTTTTGGTTTCTATGTTATTTTGTATTATTTTGTATAATTTTAAGGACAAGTTTTTATTGAATGGTCTTTGTTGATCTTTGGGTATTACTTGTTGAATTTGGGAGATTAAGAGATGTATTTCTTTTTATAAAGGTTTATTCTTTTTGGGGGATTATTTGATCTTCTACTAACCGTTTTGGTTTTTGGTTAATGTCTAAAGATAGAAAAAATATATAGTTGTTATTTTATGGATTATGAGATTTTCTAAAAGTTGGTTTTAGTGATTCAGGTGTGACCAAGTCCTCTTAAATACTCATCAATTAGGGAAAATATGAGTTTCTGGTAGATATTTTTTAAAGGATAAAACTGTACTTGAAAAATATGTATGTTTACTTATGTTCTTAGTAAATCTCATAAATAAATTCATCAAATTTATAAAAATTATATTAAAACAAAAAAAAATTATATTTACTTTTTATTGAATCTTTTTCCGATGTGGGATTTCCAATGAAGTTTTCAAGCCCAATTTTAAAATTGCGAGGACACAATTTCCAAAAGAAGGGAATGATGTAACATCCCTGGTATTTCTAGAATAATAAATATTAATTTATATTGATATTTTTAAATTTTAGTTTAAATGGGACACTATGTACGATAGCATACCTAACACGCAACAACGGTTTCTCCAAAATCTTATGTTACACACAACACTGAATTATACCAGAAAATAATATAATATTATTATTATTTTAAATGGTTGTTAACACCATGCCATTTTATTTGGAGGAAATCATATAACAAACTAAAATTTTTTTATACATGTTTGTTATATATTTTTACATTAATCCAATGAATTTTATAGGCCTAAAAGGAAAATTAATCCAATTTTAAGTAAAAAAATGCTCTAATATTTTTAAAAGGGTGTTTTACCATCTTTTGATGGAGAACCATTTTTAAATATAGTTTTTTTCACTTTTATGTGTTATATTTGACAAAATAAACTTCTTATATAGAATCATGACATCAAAATTTACTTTTCATAAATTTTCTGTATTTTTTCGATAAAGTTCATTTTTAATGAATAGTGAAAATGCTGCATTTTAATTAAAAAAATGCATTTTCATCTAATTTATTTATATAGTTAGATTTTTATTTTAATTTGTTTTAAAGTGTAATTGGATTATTTTTTATCATTTAATCAAATTTTGGTCATTTTAAGTGATTTCACATTGAAATTGAACATAAACACATGTAAATCTTTTGATAGTTTTTACTTCTTAAAAACATGCTTTCCAGTTTTGAAAAGAGGAAATAATTTTAAATTAATTAACACAATTTTTTGTTTTTAATTTTATAAAATGGATTCCATTTTTTTAATCATAAGGTCCAAATTGTGTAAATAGGTACCTTTTATTTTTTGACATTATGAATAGTAACTTCACTAATTATTTTTATTTACCATGGTTAAAGGGTAAATTTGTTAAATAAAGGTAAAAAAATAATATTTTAATAATATAAAACTACCCTAAAACCTATCCTAATCCTACTGTATGAGTTATTTCTGACCCTGATCATCCTTAGGTCAAACTTTTGGCATTTTGGATCCACTTGGGAATGATAATGACATGTAATAATAATTAATTTAAAGTAAATATAAAAATAACATTATCATTTATCATCTTACGAAAAAAAAATTATATGGGATTTTATAAGTGATATATTTGACTATAAATATTCATTAGTAATATAAAAATATTTCCTACAACAATATATTTTATTTATAATTTTGGTACATTAAATAAATAAATTTAATTATGACACAAGGATGATGCAGTGATTGCTTCATTAATAAAGGGTTAAAATAAATGATATTATAAATATTAAAATAAATATTATTTGACATAATTAATGTCATCCAAGGATTATATAGGTTAACATTACATTTTATGATTATTTCAATGTTTTTTTTAAGGAATGATGTTATGAATTTTTTTTTAAAAGTCGATTATGCATACCGTCCAAAATTGACATAATTCATAACAAGAAATATAAAATAGTTTATTAAATGATATTAAATTCTTAAAAATATAAGATTCATAAAAATGGTTAAGTTAAGTCAAAATCATTCATAAATAAATTTTTTTGGGTGTTTTGACATGATACGGTAACTATATTAACCCACAATGTATAAACAACATAATATCGTTGTAAGATTAAAAAGGGTAACATAAGGGTTAAACAAAAAACGATAAAGATAAATAAATATTCAAAACATGTTAAAATTTATTGTATGATGGGTATTCAAAAAATAATAATATTATCTACTAATTAAATGAGTTTTGGACCATTTTTAAGTAAAATTCAATTTATAATAAATTAATATTTCTAAACTTTCCAAAAGTGCCCATCCTCCCTCTTATAAATGGCAACCACCTCAACCCACTTACTCACACCTCTCAAGACCATTGTTTCATAAAAACTCATATAAAATAAGCTCCCAAAATCTCTCATTTCCTCTTATATTCCATACCTTGGGTAGAAGGCAATTCAAGAAATCATTTTGGATCAAATCAAAAGAAGTTACCTGATTTAGAGGTAACATCTTCTCACAAGTTCCTTTCCTTTATTTTTCTTCGCCACTATCTATAATCTTCTTATTTTATTATTAAATAACAACTAAATTATCCTAAATATACAAGAATGTTTTTATGTTAATTATTGGAACTAAAATTACACACACCTTTATCTAATGGATATGAAGATATTGTTTCTATGTACGGTGAACTTCTTCCTCACAAAATGATGATTGTTCAATTCTCCCCTACAACCTCTCCTGGTGTCCATTATTATAGAACTATATTAATATATGATATATATTATATTTATATTGTCTCTATTCTTACATAATTTTTATTTATAACATACAGTTATGGTTTCCATGATGTGTAAATATGATAATTTCATTTGAGGAAATGTTAACTACTGCCCCCTCAAAGTGATATTACTCATTCATGCTATACATGGAATATGTAAAGGATGATTTTATTAAACCTATGATACATAAATTAAATAAATATAATAATAGAATTATAATAAAAATTTATTTCATTTTATTATTATTATTTTAATATAACAAAGTAATTAAAGTAGGGTTCATGCGTACGTACGGCCTACAGTCTCCATGAACGGTGCATTTCATTTAAAATCTATAAATATTATGGAAAATATAAATTCATATATATGTAATATATATTATATTAAACTCCTGACTAATTTTTTCAGATGTTCATCTTTTGACCACATGGACAATTTACATCAAGCAAGTTCGTTTTCAACTTAAGTACCGAATATCGACAAACCGACCAATCTAACATTAAAAAATTATGTAATTTTTATAACATGATGATAAGTAATATAAAATGAATAATAAACATGAAAAATGTTCTAGATAAATTATAAATTAACCTATTTTTATTATTCAAGAATATAAATAATGAACGATACAAGTCAGATTCAATGTAAGAGAACTTCTTAACCCAATTTCCATTTTTTGGGTTGATCTTCTACTACTTGATTATTGAATGATATGATTATGTGAGAAATTCATTTTGATATATTATCTTGTATTTATACTCGAATTTTGGGGATTTATATTGAATACACATAATAGATCTATTTTATTAACAAAATGATCTTTTTAAGGGAATTTCTAAACTCAGTTTCCACTCATTGGGTTTTACGCATACTTGGTTGATTATATTATGCCAAGAACTTGTGTGGAATAACTATTTATTTATTTATATTGTAATTTAAACTTCCCTCTTATGTGTATATATAGTTTCTACACATAATCACCCCATTGATTAATTCTTACATCACTTATAAAAACTTTGTAATGGAAATATTATCTCAATCTCATTTCATTGAGTTAAATATCCATGTCATTGGTTTTGTTTTTCTAAGAATATCTGTTAATTACCAATGACTTTTTTACACTAAAAATCTTCATATATTGAGTGTATTTATATTTTTCACACATAATTATGTCATTGATTTATCCTTAATCTAAGGATACCATCTTTTTAATAGATTTCATCTCAATTTACATTCTTTTGAGACTTGTTTATTATTATGCACCAATTAACTTCTATATGGTGTATATACTACCCTTTGACCTATTATATCATGAATATTATTATTCTAATTATATTATAAGTTCTATTTAATGTTATACTTTAATTTTTTTTAATCAATTATTTTCTCATGTGGTAAAGGAATCATTAACTAAAACATCATTTTATATGTTTTAAATATTTAATATTCTAAATATTTCTTATTAATGTCCATGTTTTCAAAATGGTTTTAAGGATTTATTCATAAGTACGTGGTTGTTTCAAAATGTTAATTCCTTTCAAAAGTTTCAAAGTGGTATGGGACACTTTGATTCAATACTCATCTTTTTGAAAGTTTTAAATGAATTGACTATATCAATATCTTGAAATGATATATTTTTATTACAATGTGGAAATGTTATGTTTCCTTTATTCTTGTTAATAAATTATGATTATGTTATGGTTTTGGGGAATTTCATATTTATATGGGTGGTTCTGTGATAAACTGAGGGTGGGTGAGCTCGCGATAGCTCTCCAATCATTTATTAACATTACAGAGATAAACAATAAAATTTAACCTAAGATAATTATGTAATATACTTTGATTGGTATTCCAAATGTAACCATAAAGGTTTCTCTCTATTTAGTTGTGAAATCTAAAATTTATGTATGATATGAATGCCATAAGTTATATTTATGTTTTATGATTTCTATAAAAAAAATTATGAATCGTATGATTATATCATGTAAGATAAATAGTTTATGTCTTATGGGTGAAAATTATGATTTTGTGAAAATGTTTTCATGGTTTTTAAATATTCATGGACTAATGATTTTATTCCTTTTTTTATATCCCTTACTGAAATTTTTTTTCTCATCCAATATTTTTGAAATTTTTTTATAGGGTATAAGGAAGGGTAAGAGAAAGGAAGAATTAAATAATATTTTTATCAAGAAAAGAATTATTGATTTATTTAAAGAGTTTTATTTTGTAAAAAAATTGATAGTGAGTGGAAGAGTCAACTTTGTAAATTTTGAGTTGTTATGTAATATTTGTGGCCTAATTCTCTAAAACTATAAACCAGAAAAGATCCTCAATGTGAAAGAAATTAAATTCTTGATCAAAAATCCATATTATGTAATGTTTAATGTTGGGGCCTTATAGTAACTATTGGTAGACATTTTTAGTTTCATAGTCATTCAATATTTTAGCTAGTTATGAGTCATCTTCATCTATCTTCATCCCATTTCACTATAGTTAGCAGTTCATATACCCTTATCAGCAGTTAATTTTTTTTATTTTTCATGTTGAGGTCATGTCCATTGGTAGATTCTATTTCTGGCCTTCCTTGGTAGTTATTATAAACACAGAATTCAGACTCTTGTTTAGGAATTATGAATGTATCCTATTTTGTAGTATAATGGTACCCTGGGATTTTTTCAAAGGAGACGATATGAGGTGAGAATATGAAATCCCCATAAAATCATCATCCTTAAGGTCAAATATAAAACAAAAATTATGTATGAGTTTGACATCATGCCTATAGGGGTCACAAAGTGGGATTTAGTTTTCGGTACGTATTAGAGATTTCATCTCCAGGTGAGCCAAATGTAATGTGAGGTACAAACTATCTACATTCCACCTTGGTTTATGATTTCTTTGATTCATGAGCTACATAATCCTTCATTTCACCCCCTCTAGTATATTATATAGTTATTTAAGTGGGGAGGCTTCCATTTCCATTTGATTTTAATATTTTAATAATAGGTTGAGATAGATTATACATTTTATATAGATATTTTGAGCTAATGTTTCGGAAATATTTGTCTTTAAAATATTTTATATTTTTAAAGATAAATCCAAATAACATTATCCTTAGTATGGAATGGCTATATTCAGTGTTGGCCACCGTTGATAACTTAAAGTGGTGAGTTATAATCTTTGATGATAATGGTGTGAATTCATTATAAATTGTTGAGTGGGATTGTTGAATGTTCTAGAGGTGTTTCAAGTCCTAGTCTTCTTTGATAGATAATTTGATGTTGTCTTTGTTGGAAGTTCAATCGGTGGTGTTTCTTTAGGTTTTAGATGAATATCATAAATATTTCCTCAAATATCATGAGATGTTACCCCTCGATATTAATTAATGTTTTGGATAGAGTCGAAATCAGGTGTCCATATGATTTTGATGTCCTATGGTATTATAGATCCTTCTGATTTATGGTGGATATGGATTTATATTGATGGGTTTTTGTATATGGGTTTTATTAAACCTAGTGTGATTCTATAGGGAAATCTCTCCTTGTTCATTAAGAAGTGGGATGGAAGTCTGTGGCTATGTATTGATTATCATTTCTTTAATTAGGTGATAGTGGATAACCATTACCCTCTCTCGCAGATAGATTATTTATTCAATCAGTATAATGGTTATAGATAGTTCCCTAGGATAGATTTGTGATCATAGTCTCATCCTATGTGGGTAAAAATGAAGATATATCAAAGGATACCTTCAGGATTTATTATTGGTATTTTTAAATCATTTTAATCTCTTGTTGAGTCACAAACTAACTAATAATGTTCGTGGGATTAATAAAATATTTATTCTTCAAGTTTCATAACTAGTTTGTGGTGGTGTCCTTTGAAAACATACAAATGTATTGTAAGTCTGGGATTGAGAATTAGGAATATCTATTAGTGGTTTTGAAGGTCCTCTATCACCATTAGATGTTTATAAATTTATTGAAATATATTTTCTCGTCCCGTAAGGTGGATTTCTTAGGACATGTGAGGTATTAGTGGGATATTTTGGTGGATCCTTCAAAGATCATAGTTATTGTTTTATGGGTATTCCCCAAGAATGATGAATAGGTTAGAAGTTTCCTTGATCTTATAAAATATTATAAGAGGTAAATTACTAATTTCTCATAGATTATTACACATATTATATCCTTAAACAAGATTGATAAGTACGTTTTATAGAAGTACTAGTGTCAATATAATTTTGAATATTTGAAGGATAATCTAGAAAATTATTTTATTATCTACTTTTCTAAGAATTTTGTAATGTTTGATATTTTAAAGGATGAATTTTCCATTTATTATGTGTTTTTTGATATATTATATATTATTCATCCTCTAAAGGTATCAAAACATTATGACCCTATAAAAAACTATGCTACCAATTATCTTTATCTTGTTTTAGTTGTGTTATAAATGATTTTTTAGAGAAACTTTTTCCTTAGTGATCACATTGGTGTCTTCAAAAATCATATGATTTTGAAATATTTTTTCTTCTAGGGTGATTTTAACTTTTGAAAATGGTGGTGGGTATAATTATTATGAGATTATGATTTTTATTGTAATACCTTAATATTTTTGAAAATATTTTCCTTTAAATATATTCTAAGTGTTCAAAAGCATGCTTAACATATAACACCGAGCTTAGAATGAAATGAGTTATATTATTAACCTAATGTTAATTAAAGATACGAATAATAATAACCAGATAATTAAAAATATATATATAATGTTTTTATATAATTCAAATTTATTGATAAATTCACTATAAATACATAGTACATTTTCTATAATGTAATCTTAATCTTCAAAAATATGATTTCTTAAAAAAATTATTACACATTATGTGTGTAAATGTAATTAATTTATAACTTTTTTAGATGTCATATCTTTGGTAATTAATATTACTTTTTAAATCAAAATTTAAATATTATCTTTGGGGTAATTATTGGGATTTTTCAAAAAGATTAAAATTTTAGTGAATAATGAGAAATAAACACACAAGAATATTTATTTTTATTAAAAACATTGGAACAAAAGATACAATACACATACATATAGAAAAAAAGAACTATGGAGGTCGTAAATAGTGCAAACATAGAGCATATGCACGAACAAGATCCACACATTCCGGCGGTAGACTAACCACATTAGAGAAAATAGTTTATGGCTCATTATGATCACCCTTGGAGGCAAAAAAATCAGCCAATTTATTGCCTTCATGCCAGGTATGTTGTACTGCCATGCCATTTTTCATGTATCAGATACATCTTCAAATGAAGTAGTCAACAGACCATGGGGTAGCAGCCTTTCTGGTAATTGCATTATATAACACAACAGAATCTATTTCTACTAGGAAAGGGATAAGATACAATCATGACAGGCCTCAATCCCATCAAGCAAAGCTTTGGAATTCGCTATAGATGAGTCTCCTTGACCATAAAAACAACTAAAAACAATGATAGAATATCCATTAATGTCTTTGACCACTTCCCCCCCCCCCCACTCATCACCCCACTAGAGTACGATCCATCAATATTAAGCTTATAACCTATAATTGGAGGTTTCCAACATACCCATTTTACATGATTATGAATTTAAAAAGTATCTTGAATAGAATAAGATCTCCCCATTACCGTAAAAAAATATCCTCAAAAGATTACTCTCGGTCCAGTTTTTAATTAAAGAACATGGCTCCACAACCAGACACTTGAACCTGACTTGTCCAGCAAGCAGTGGGTTTGAACTACCTTCATGTCGAGCATTATTTCTTCTATTCCACAGAATCCAGCAACCCGCCTCCATAAAAATAGATCGAGCCTTGTGTTCATACTCATTCGAGCCAACACCCAGTGAATCCTTTAAGAGGAAGTCAAAACCTTCAGCATACTAAATATTGATACCAATGATGTTACCCAGACATTTCCACACTGTCGAATCCTATTCCCCCTCATAGAATAAATTCTCAACTGTTTTGAAGCAAGAATATCTAAAACACCAGCATTTCGAAACCAGCTAGAATCCCCTCCTACAAACCATCTCATCTATTGAAACACGTTTTTAATAAATCCTCCACATCAAGAAATTATATTTAAGAGGAATCTATTTACACCACAAGGCCTGTATAAAATTATTTCCATAAACCAAAGTAGGTAGAGACATTTTGTACCTTTTAGCTGAGAAAATGCGCATGGGGGATTATGTAAAAATCAAACGATCATCCTTTAATGTGAGGTAAATTTTGTTAAAAATCATATTTTGATGTTGATTAAGAATAGCATTAATGAAGACAGGAAAACACCTAGCTTGGGAAAAATAAATATCAGGCATTGGACAAGAAAAAAAATCAAATGGTATCCCCCATCAAATTTCAAAACGAAAAATTTATCTCACCACATTCCACAATCCATCTAGCATGTTGATTGAGTCTTTGGATGTGCTCCTTGAGTGTTTGACAAAGCCATGAAACAGTTCCCCTTGGAGCATCCAGCTTAGTCCCATATTTCTATTTAATAAAATTACCCCCCAAGGTGCCTCCTTCAAGGACCTCCCTAACCAACTTTTCTTGAAGGCAGTGCATTGGGTCTTCCACACTATGGAGATTGACACCCCCATGAGTCACTGGTGTATCAAATTTTTTCCAAGATGTCCAATGATATCTTCCCTCACCATGCGAGTCCCAGATAAAATATTTCAAAGTCCTCTCAATATTTCTCAAAACCGCCTTAGGAAATTTGAGCACTGAGAGAATGTGCATAGGGATCTAAGAGAGAACATAGTTAACTAGTGTGATACGACCAATAAAAGAGAGAAAATGATTATTCCAATTGTTGATCCTGTTGGTGATTTCATTAACAAAACCTTCAAAATGTCTGATTTGTATTCTACCTGGTGAGAGGGGAGTTCCAAGATATTCCAGAGGGAAATGCCTTCTCATAACTCCCATTATATATTCCATTTTCTTTATCCTCCTCTCTGAACATGACAGAGGCACATAGAGACTACTCTTCCCAAATTAATTTTCTCACCAATCCATTTTTTGTACTCTTCCATCACATTTTTAAGAGCTCTAATAGTTCTGTATCCTCTGTTGATGAAAAAAATCATATCATCCTCATATAGAAAGTGAGAAATTCCATTGGTCTTATTTCCGCATTTAAAATTTTGGATATAGACATTGTTGATATTGGTTTCCAGGATTTTACAAAGTGGATTCTAAGATATTATGTAGATATTAGGGGATAGAGGATCACCTTGTCTAAGGCCTCTAACTGATTCGAAAAAACCAATTCTTTTACCCATAATTAACACGGAGATCCAGGGGGAGTTATAACATCTGAAAAATAAGTCTCGCACCCAGTTAGAAAAATCAATACCATCCATAACCCTGAGAATATACCCCCATTCCATCCTATCATAAGCTTTATCCATATCAATATAAATAGTGACATTCAAACCATGTGTTTTTCTGTTGATATTTACTAGAATTTCTTGAGCAATACCAATGGATACATGCGGAGACCTTCCCTTAATGAATCCATGTTGTTAATTGTCCACGCATTCTTTAAGGAACCTTGACACTCGCTTGTTAAGAATACCATCCAAGATTATATAGGAAATAATACACAAACTAATTGGCCGAAATTGATTAAAAGATGATGGATCATTCACTTTAGGAATCAACATGAGAACTGTAGCAAATACCACCCTTGGAAGAGGCCCACTATAAAAAAAATATTGGATTGAATTAATCACTTCCTCTTTGATAAGATTCCAAGAAGAAACATAGAAAGATGCAGGAAAGTCATCTGGTCCAGGAGCACTATTTTGATTGAGTGGCTTATTAGTATCTAGGTTTTCTGGCTCCTCTAGAATGATCTTCAAAGAATCATTGATCTCATTGGATACCACACGGGGAATACCCTCAAAGAGATCAGTTGGTCCTTGAGGATAAACATCCTACATATTTGGATTAACATCAGCAAGAAATGATTTAAAATAATTTTCATCCATACCTCCAATTATCACAAGATCACTAGGAAATGAACCATTTTCCAAGCGAATATTTGGAGTGATGGATCGCCTTTTTTCTTTGATACAAGCCTGAAAGAAAGCTGTGTTTTTATATCCTTTTCTAAGCCAGGTAGCCCTTGCTTTTTTATGATAAACTCTCTCTTGTTTCAGAAGCCTTCTATTAAGTTGGTCCTTCTTATTTACAAGGATCAGAAAAAGATCCTCATCCCACTCAACTTCAAGATCAAATTAAATATGCTCAATTTCATTTTTTTAATGTCTAAGTCCACAAACCGAACAGGCTGTTGTTTATACCAATTTGGAAGTTCCACCATCAAACATTTGAGATTATTCTAGAAACCAGTCAATAAACTCCCATTAATTGGAATACACCCTGACTTTTTAACCACATAATTATAACCCTGATTATCATCCCACTGTTTGTAATAAAATAAATGATCTCTCTTTGTCCTTCTTGCAACATGGTGGAGGAGTAAAGGTGAGTGATCAGAAATGGCTCGAACAAGATACGAAAATATATCATCTGGGAAACTAGAAATATCCTGAAGATTGCCCACAATACGATCCAACCGACACCAAGTGCGACGACTACCTTTCTGATTATCGAACCATGTATATTTGTCACTTGTGTAACCCAAATCCAAAAGTCCAGCTTTGGAAGCAAAGGATATAAAGTCTTGACACTCACTCCAAGGATAAGAACCCCCCCCCCCCCTTCTTCTCTAAAGCATCCATTATAGTGTTAAAGGATCCCCCCACAAACCATGCCAGACCATCTACACTGAAAGACTCAAAAACTAAACATAAAACCTCCCTTTCTCTTCGATCACATTTTGCATAGACAAAAGAGAAGAAAAAATATTGCCTCTTTGAACTAAAAATCGTTTTCATATGTGCAATATATTTTTATAAATTAGATAAATCATTATTGATTAATGGTTTTAATGAAATTTATATATTAAATATTCAATAAAAAAATAAATTTCATTTTATTGGTCTCACTAGTTAATAAATTATTGAAAATCCAAATTTTTTCTTAAAATGCATTATTTTTAAACTATTTTTCACTGTGTTTTGTGATTTAATTTTAAAATTAATTTCTTACAATTTAGAAATAGAATATGAAAAAATATATTCTATATTTGGAATCATGATGTTAAAATCTTTAAATGATTCCACTTTTATTTTTATTTATAATGAATAGTAAAAAACAAATACTCATTTACCATGGTTAAGTTTAAAATTGGTTTAAATGGGGTTAAACCAAGAGATAAGGGTACATTTACAACATAATACTTTATAATTATTATTTTATAAAAAAATTTATACCATATATTACATTAAATTATATTAAATTTAATTTTGGAATCATTATACATGAGAGATACAATAATTATATTCTAATATTTTACAAAATTTTATGTGTATCCTCACCCAAACTTAGAAAATTTATTTTAAAAAGTAAAAATTATTTTTTCAAGAAAAATAGATTAAAACAATATTAGATTTTATTTTTGAAATTTTTATAAAAAGATTGATTTTTCAATGAATAGTTAAAAATACTGAGTTTTTTTAAAACTGTGTTTTTTTCAATATTGAACAAAATTGTATTTTTTTTAAAATAAGATAAAAGTAAAATTAGTAATCTTATTTTATGATAAATATAAAAAAACACAATTTACATAGTTTTATGGTTAAATTTTTTATAAAAACATTTTTGTACTTAAAAAATCATTTTTTTGGAAAAACTATTTTTTGTTGTGTCTTGAGTTTTTATTCTAAATTAACTTTTTCCTACCTATAGAGATTAAATCATAAAAAATGGATTCAAATTTTTGAATCAGTAGGTTGATATTTTGTATATAATCCCATTTTATTTTGCATCAATATAAATAGTAACCATAGTAATTTTTTATCTCCTTGGTAAATGTAAAACAGATAAAATAGTGTAAAAACATTGGTATAAGGATTAAAAATTTATCAAAAAAACATTTATAATATTTTATTAGTTTAGTTTATCAATTTCCATCCATTTATAGAATATATGATCACTTGGTCCCATATTTATTTTATTATGACCTTTATATTAATTTTAGAAGATAATAAATACAAAATGTCACACTCTTGACTTTAATGTCTCGAATATTTTATCATAAGGGTAAAAATAAGTTATTTAGGTTATAAATGTTTATTTATAAGATAAATTAGTTTTATTTATCATAGTAATTTATTTTTAATTTTTTATTGTTTAAATAATTACCATAAATTCTTATGCAATACTGATATAGTATTTATTCAATTAATAGAAAAATAAAATAAATGATTTTGAAAATATTAAAAGTAATAAAATTTAGTTGAATTATTATATACTTTGAGTTTTTAAATAAATATAAAATATTGTGGATGTTTTTAAGGATTAAATTTTCATTCAATATTTCTCTTTATTTATTTGAAGTCAAATTAAATGAATAGTTTCAACAATGACATTAATGATATTTTATGAAAATAATATTTTATTAAATTATTTAAAAATAATAAAAATATTTAAATAGGATAAGTGGGATAATATATGGTCTAAAACTTCATTCTTTGTCAATTATTTTTCTAATTTTCACCTTATAAGTAAAATTATAACTCTTTATGATTCAAATTTTGTTATCATTGTTTCGGATAAAATAGGTTAAATAAGGGGTTAAACCAAAAGATAAGGTTTGAAAAACAACTTATTTCAGTCAAAATTTAATTATATGATTTTATACCAACTATATAAAACCATATAGTCAAATATATGACATTTTGGAATAATTGTTATTGATAATTACTTTAATAAATTTTAATCTTTTTGAGAAATTCCAAGAGTGCCCCTCTCATCCTTTATAAATAGACACCCCTTTTTATATGTTATTTACATCGCATTGATCAATATAAGTCATTCCAAACCAACCCAAATCTCTTATAAACATCTTAATCTATTTTATAGATATGTTTTTCTTCCGAAAACATCAACCCTATGGTCCTTAAGAGTATATCTAAAGGATTTATTTCAAAGAAGATGCAATCACCATAACCGATCACTTTTTTTACATCTTATTTTACCATTTGTAAATAAAAATTATTTATTATGAAATAATAAATTAATTATCATAAATATACTAAAATTTTATTCTGATAATTAAACAATCATTATCTACCATCTTTTTATGAAATGGGAAGTAAAATTATCACCTATACGTACGTATGGCTTACCATCTCCACATAGAAATACAAATAATTTTTCATCACCATATTTTATAGATGGGTAGAATGACTGGTTTAATATTTATATTTTATATTTATGAATTAATTATGATTTTGAAATTATAATATCATATCTACCTTCTTACATTACAGTCTGATGGAAAATCATAATATCACTCATGCATACGTGTGGACTACCACCTCCACAAAGCATTATGCATCGTTTTTCATTTATGAATTACATGGATTGTAAAACATATATGATTAATAAATATAAATGATATATATTTTATAAAAATTATTGTGGAAATTTTAATTATTATTTACATTTATTTTTTCCATCCATCGAAAAGTGAAAACAACGTTCAAGCGAACAACCGGCTTGCCATCTTCATGAATTGTGTAATTTATTTTTCAATCATTAATTTTTATGGAATATTATAAATATTTAATAATTATATACTTTATTTATATAATAATTAATACTCTTTCAATTATGTAACTGTGATCAAAGTATAAGGACTAAAACTATTGAACTAAAGTATACATGAAGAATGAAATAGTTATCTCCTAGAATAGTGATTTTAATAAAGAATTGTAAATAAAAAAGAGATAATGGGTTATAATTAAATTATATATGTTATGATATATAATATTGTGGTTATATAATAGACTTATAATAGATATATATTTATTATATAGGAATTTCAAACACATACGAAGGATTTCAGACCTGAGGAAAGGGTTCTTTATCTCAAATTATCTTCTTTGTGACATATGTTATGTTTTACACCTATATCCTTTTATGAGGTGTATCTAATTATAATTTTACATGTTATTTTAGAAATATATTGATATTAATGTTATTGAATGTTCAGTTTGATTTTATTTCTTTCATGGGGTTATGATTTCAAAGTTACCAAAGTTGTAAGGGTTTACTTCACAATCTCATATTTATTCTAGATTGTTTTTGTTTAAGACTCTGTTGGGGGAATTATTTTATATTTATTTCTTAAACACAATATATTTTATTATATTATGATTATTTATATAGTTTTCATGTTTTAATTTCATTTTACTCTCTCTAAGTACTCAATATACTAAAAATAATAAATCAAAACTGATTGTTTTTCTACTTAGTCGGGAATCTTTTTCTTTGACGTCCATATTTTCCTTAAACTATTTTAATGAATGTTTTTAATATACTTTAATAAATTTATAATAGGAATTTTTATACATGTTTTAATTTTAAAATTTTTTTAAAATGAATATTCTAATCATTTTCTGAACGAGGTACTTTTTTACCTTTTTAGAAAAGTGTGAAAGGAATTGTTTGTAACTTATATGGAATGAAAATAATTTCCCACTATAGTGAACACTAAATTATTTGAATAATCCTTTAAAATTTTAAATGCTTATATTCTATGATAATGTATTCCTTGACATTTTGGAAATTTTTATATTTTAAATAAGTTATTTCAAAGTGAAATTGGTTGTTTTTCTAAGAAATGTTTCAATGATATTTTTAATTATATTAATCTATTTCAACATCGTTTTTTGAATATTATGGTATACTAAGGATATAAACCAAATATATCATCCACCTTATTTTTTTCAATGTTTTATGATTATATTTAATAGGTAATCATTGAAATTCTATATGTTAGTTATTCTAATATGTATAGTTATTGATTCTAAGACTTGTTTATTAAGTTGTATTGTTTATTGGTGTGATTAACTCATTATAAATATTATGTTATATACGAGGATCATAATTACATATCCCCTTGGGAATCAATGGGTCTCATGACACAAAATATATTGGGTATTTCGATGAGGCCTTACACATTTATGTAGATGTATTTTCATGAAGTTTTGATTTTATTTTTAGATATATTGGAACAAGGTCCTAATGGTAAGTTTAAAATATTTAGAATTATTTATTACATTATTATTAAATCATTTGTTGATTTCCATGGGATTATTTGAATTGTTATGACATCCATGGATATGTTTCAAGATCATGTCATCATTTATTTGGAATTATTTGATCATCATTTATTCATCACATATTATTTTTCATGGTCAAGTTATAGACTAAATGTAAGGGGTGTTTAGTTATTTACCCTTACATATTTATTATTACTTATTAATTAAAGTTATATTACACTTTACATAACCAAAACTGATCATTTTATCTCACCCTTTTTATTTGTTCCTTTACCCGGGATGCTTAGAAATGTGCTATGATTGATTAATAATGATATTCTAGAGAGAATTATGGTATTATCAAATAAAATTACATTCTATATTTTATATTTTAAAAATTAATATGATATTAAAGTATATATATATATTACTAAGAATAATAATTTATTTCACCCTTCAATATGTGATTACATGTATCTAGTGGCACTGTAAAAATGTAACCACCATCTCTGGGCTACTGGAGTTAAGGTATTTACATATAGTCTAGAAATAAATTCCATAATAACATCCTATATTACTTCTCTTCATCATATATCTCTTGTTATTATTATAATGAAAATATTTCAATTCTTAAGGTTTAATCTAAATAGGTTATCTTAAACAAAATGTATAAATATTAATTGAGCTCTATGTATTTGATTTCTTATTACCCATTTTATAAACCCATTTTATCCATTATAACATGATTATTCCATTATAATAAATATAATTAGATTTTATTGTGATGATTTTACAACCATTTTCAACATTCTTTCCTTCAAATGGTAAATGAAAGTATCCCTCATGTATATGTGTGGACTACTACCTCCACTTGTCGATATGATTCATTTTATCTCACCTCCACACATTGATGGATTTAATAAGGGATTTAATAAAACTATACCATATTTAAAATATAATTATCATTATATAGTGATAAAATTTTATATATATTTATTTTTTTTTTGTTTTTTATTAAATGAAAACAGTGTTCATCCATGTGTACGGACTACCATCTCCTTGAATGGTGTAGTACATTATTCTATCTCTACAATTTATGGAAAGTTATGAATATAAATATAATTAATATTTATGATTTTTATATCATGGTTGATATTCTATATATTATGGATTCATGATCAATGTATGAGGACCAAAATTTCTAAATTGAATATTTCATGAAAAATGAAACTGTTAACTCTAGGGAATGATGATTTTAAAAATGTACTATTAATAAATGGGTATTTAAATGATATAACTGAACAATATATGGTTTTATAGGTATTAATAACTTTATATTATAGATTTATAAAGAATTAAAATTTATTATAAATTATTTTAGAGTGATTATGATGTAAAACATGCTTGGGGTAAGGGAATTACATCAAAATATCATTTTTACTAGAATTATTTATAATTAAATATCCTATGATTAAATAATATGATCTACCTCTAAAAAATATAATTTTTTTATACATTATAATTTCTATATAATACATTTTTTACTTTCAGTTTCCTCTATTTAGTACTCAAGAGACCAAAAACATTTATGGAAAACCGACTTTATTTCTCTCTTTGATTAGAAATATTTTTATCCATGTCTCTGTTTTATTTATAATATTATTAAAAAAAATTTAAAATTCTGAAAATATTTATTAAAATAATTTTTACCTAGTTTAATCTATATATAAAAAAAATTAAATGAATATTCTTGTCGTTTTCTTGATGAGGTACTTTTTACCAAATATATGAATAGAATATTTATTTTAACATATACCACATGAATAGATTTTCCCACAATCATGACTAAAATTTTCTTTTAACCATACATTAACAATTTACATGGTTATTTTCAAATAAAAAAATTTCCATAATATTTTTTATGTTTTTATATTTTAAATAAATTATTTCAAAATTAAAAAGGTATTTTTTTAAAGAAATGTTCCTATTATATCTAAGAGTAATTTTACATTTATGATAGTATTCTTTGTTATTACTTACGATTCACTAGGGATATGATTATGTTGTAATATCCTTATTCATTATCTCGAATATTGATGATTAGGATGTTGATATATTGGTGAAACCCAATTTATTTTCTATTGGTTATGTTATAAAATAAAAATAAATATTTTCATGATTTTATGGTATACTTATGAACGGATTATAATTATGTGATGGGTATTTCTGTTATATCCCTCTAATGAATTTATTAATGGTTAATTTTTTATTATCTAAATGTATACATGGGAGGATATCCCAATACCAAAAGTAGGTATGTGAGAGGTTATCCTAATACAAATAGATTGTATACAGGAGGTTATCCCAATCCCAAAAGAGGGTAAACTGAGGTTATCCCAATCTTGAAGCAGTTACATGGGTTGTTAGCCCAAGAATAACCTGTGATGTATTTTTTGGTGGGTTTCTAGGACATAATATTTATATTATTATCATTATTAAACAATTTATATCATTCATTTATAAAATGATCATATGTTAATTTTATTCCCTCTAAGATCATATTCTTCGATTTCATTATTATTCATGGGTTATAAACTACTATGATTTTTTCCATGACTAATAATTATAATAAATTAATTATTGGGTATGGTTTTCAAATGATAAGATCATATTCTCATACAGTTATTCTCATTTCATTCATAACAAATCACTGATATATCATTTTTTACACATTCTAATCATCTAATCTCAACCTTTATTATGTTTCATTTTCCCAGGATATGAATAAAGGTTTTAAGTATACTACTTCTAATAAGGGTTCTAGTTATGAAGATATTATTGGGAGATGGTGTAGATATTTTATGTATCATTTTTTTATGTATCCAATTTTCTATTGACACTAAAAAATTACAATTATGGCATAGATCATAATAATATGTAATTATTATTTATATAGTAAGATGTAATATTTTTGTATGAAATTATTTGGTTACCACATTGAATTTTCTTATTCACCTAGTAATGGGAATATTTTTTCTCATGAAATGAGTAGAAATGTTCAAAGAGATGATATTCAATAGTTTGGAGTTTTTTTAGAATAATGTAGGATATTTTAGTGATTCACATTGATATATAAAAGGATGAAAATAGAGGGTGTATCAATTAGATGATTTTTCATTATTATTTAGGGAATAAAATAGAGGAATTCGATTTTGGTGATTCTATTGTCGAAATATTTAAGGCTTGAGTTGTTTGTGGTGGTTCCCCTGGGGAGTGGTTTATGGTTAATCAACATCGAGAGTTGTCATACGGAATCACGTCACCCCATTGGTGATGTGTGAGGTGGTTTTCTAGGAGTACAAGAACTCACCCTTTGTAATGAATCGTGGTGTTGAGAAGATATTAAAATCCTTGAGAGATTATTTTTAGATGTTAATGATAAAGATATTGGTTTAAATGTTTGTATCTCAGTGTTTGTTCTTCCAAAATGTAAATGTGGAGCATCGTGTTCAAGGTGATTTATATTAGACACATGATCTTCCATATTATAAGTGTGAGGAAATATTTATGGACACTATGACTAAATTATATCAATATTAGTGTGGATATGATGTTATCTAGGTGATCATGGGTAATTTTATAAAGTCATATAACTTTTTTATGATTAAAAAATCGAGAATAGTTGTTTTTTTTAAGATATTTTATAGAGGGTATTGTGAGGATTCCTAGGGTTATGAATATGAAAATATTTAACAATGATCTTTATTTCAACTTCTAAGTATGGAGGGGCATCTAGTATGATTTTTTCTCTTAGAAAAGCCTTAGAATAGATTTTTATCTATATGTGGATAGTTTGACTAAGAAAACTATCCAGACATTAGAAGGCATGTTGCACACATGTGTTATAGATATTGGTGGATCATGGGTGAACCACATATCATTAATGGAGTTTACTTATAAAAATATTCATCCATTCACCATCAATATATCCCTATTTCAAGCATTGTATGGATGAAGCTTCATAGCTCCATTATATTGGACCAAGGTTAGAGAGTTAAAAATTCTCAAATCAGAATTTTTGCAGAGCATGACATGGAAGGTGTACTTGATTCACAAGTGTTTGATGAAAACTTTGGAATGTTAGAAGTATTATATTTATTTTTTAGTAGTTTTTTAGAGTATAATAAATTGATATCATGTATTCTTGAATTTTATTTAGTGTCATGGGTAGTGTAGGTTTGGTCATAAAAGTATGTTTTCTACCAAATTTCATATTCCATTTGAGATGTTGTGGTGCATTTGTGATGTTGTGTATCTATGGGAACACCCAATATTGATATATTAAAATAATTATTTTTTCCATATGTTGTATATTTTTTTTATATTTATGATGACTCACATATCTTTTAATGGGGAGTGTAGGATGTTTAAAATAATTCAATGTTCAAGGAAAACCTACAAATATTTAAGACCATTGGGATAATATGTTGCGTTAGAATTATATTCCTTTGGTTAGTGTCATGTGGTGGCATAGTGGATTAGTAAAGTTCACTTAGTAATGTGAGTCATAGATGTTCACTCAATATTCCATGTTATTTGATGAATTATTTTGTTTATATAATATTGATGAACTTAGCTTGATTGATGTGACAATTTAATGATGATATTATCTGGTTAAATTACCTTCTCTTATATTTTGTTTTTTAACCTCTTATTATTTTGATATCACTATTTTTGTGGTATCTTTGGAGGTATTTATCATATGAAAACTTTTTTTAATTATTTTTTTTTGTTTTCATTCCTGAGGATTAGAATCGTTTGTGAAGTATCTAATTGAAGGGATCATATTTTTAAATCTTTACATAATCATTTTTTGGGTGTTGAGGGAGTCTGGGTAGTGAATAGTGGTAATCTTAGGGTTAGAGGATGGAAATAGCTTACATAAATGATATTTTTTATATAAGATTTTTTTTCACATTATGATATAATGTGTCACACTATGATTTTTTATTATAAAGATTATCCATGGCATCATGATGTTTTGTTGAAAGGGGGGATAATTCATGACAATTTTGTGTTGGTTATTTGTAGTTGTATGTATGGTCATGGTGTAACTATAAATGGTCATGGTTTGATGGGTTTTGAGGATAATTTAAAAAACATAACATCCATATGAACTGATTTATCAATTTTTATAGTGATGGAATAAAGGGTGTTTTTTATTCCATGATAGCCAATAGGTTAAGTTCATTAGTTCTTCGATAATTAAGATCATTATACTATGGGACATGATCCACTCTATGGGTTTCCCTATGGTGGAGCTAATTGATGGGTAAGATGAGGTAAACACATCTTAATTATCATTCATTTAAAAATCATGGTGTGACACACTTCACTAAAACATTAACCCATTTTTATAAATTAAACAGATGTAAACCATAAAAAGGGTATACATTTGGTTAAATCATGTTTTGATCATTAGATCTAAGATTTTTGTGTTGTTATGGATCCCAATCATTTCATGAAACTATGATTTCTTAGCATGTATATAAATTTAATGTGATACTTGAAATATCTATATTTTATTTTCCTCCTCTAAAACCCTAGGTTTCTATTAGGGAATTTTGGATAATCTTAGGCCCCTAAGATTTATACATAAGGAATTTTTATTTCATGATGAATTCCTTTCGTCCAAGGTATCACATTTCCTCTTTCCTCCACTTTTCCCTTTTTTGTGATCTTAATATAATTCTTTTGAATCCATGAAAGTATTTATTCAATCAATTTCCATTTATTTCATAGAGATGATTCAATTATGATTAATGATGTATAATGTAGTTTTTATTTTTTTCTCATGAGGTTTTGATTTGGTCTTCTTCATACATCCTCCCACTCAAATTCTATGAATGTGGAAGCTTCATATTGATGAATGGGTTTTTAAAAATCCTTTTTAATTTATATGGAATTTTCAAACCATAATTATTTATTTATTTAATTGGAAAATATGTGAAAATGCACTAAATGGAGATACGTAAGCCTCTATAAAGAACTATGTTCTTCATAGAAACTTTATTGGAATTAAAACATATGTAAAAGGCCCACTCATTACCTCATTACTCCTAAGAAGTATCATAGAAATAATAAAATGTTGAATCCCTAATTCTTCTTACCTTCACCTGAGTCATTAATCAAGTTATGTTTCCCTGGGTAGCCCAAAGTATAATCCCCACACCATCCCATATTTTCACACCATTTGGGTTGTTAGAATCCTTAACACATTATTTTATTCTACATGGTATGGTCCTATCACATGACCATAAACTATGAAACTCAAACTATCTGGGTTTTGATTTCTATTTTTTGGGTAGGATATATAAGATGCTACTTTGAGGTTTAGTCATAACATCATCACTATTTCATCTCCACTCAGGGGTTGGAATCTATAAAACCTAATCATATTCTTGGAGTATACTCAAACTCTCACTGAAACTCCCATAAGAATCCATGATATGAAAAATTTCAGGGAATCACCCATTGTACATAAAATATGTATCTTCCCATGCATGATAATATTAAATAGATCTATCCACATTTGATGTTACCCTATAAATGGACAATAAATGATATTACAAAGTGGATTCCTTCCACATATGTTCGTAATGATGTGTTTTTCATTATTATCATTGGAAAACCCCACATGATTCATCAAAAACAAATCCCTAGGTGATAAGCCTAGGGTCCTTAGGTGAAAATTCTAGTATGGAATTTTTTTATGATCATAATAATCCTATGTGATGTGCATATGATCTTTATAGAATTTCTGTAGGTAATGAGATTAATATTAGAACCTCCTATGACTAGCATGAGATGCCTTATATAGATAGAATAAAAACTATATGATATTAATGGGATCTATTTTCCTTATAATTAGGTGATAATTCAATGATTATACACTTTTTTATGTGATGAGTATATGATTCCTTGTATAAATATAATTGGATTATGTAAGGTTTGATTCATGGTTACCTTAGGTGATGAGATTACATTTCCTTAAGTGATGAGAATAGAAAGATATAGGTGATGAGAATGAGTTTCCTCTAGTGATATTCTTGTGTTTTATTAGGAAATGATCCTATTTTTAATTATGTATCAAGTATAATTTTTCTTTTTTGATGAGAACAATATTACTTGGGTTTTAAACCAAATTTTCCAAATATGGTAAACATTTGATGCCACCGTAGCCTATCCTGAGGAATATACTTAATGATTCCTAACATACCCAGCAATAGATGATAGTTCCTGAACACCCATCCTCTCAATAATAATATGTTCACCTTATTAAGGTAGCTGGTGATGTAATTAACCAATGCCTACATATAGATGAATCCAAGAACAAGATTTATGGGCATGAATAAAATATATAATGGAGAATAAAACATTGAAATAAAATATATAGAGATATCCATGGAAGGAAGGGTCAATATTCCATCACCTTATTCTGATCAAGGATATAACACCATTAACCCTAGTTAAAAGTAGGAATTCTAGACCATAGGATTATATCCATCTAACACATAGTCTGATGGCATGATAGTGGAGATCTTGGTGGAAATAATCACAAGAAAATGTGAACTCGATGTAGATACCTTATTCTTAAAAAATGAGGGAATGATTTATATTTTACTTCAATAATTCCATACATAACAAATATTGGTCATCGGTATCACTATACATCTACTCGTTGTTTGTTTCAAATATTTCATACAGAAACCCATCCACTATACATGCTTAAAAATACACACCAATGACTTCTAATAAGTGTAGGGGTAGGAGAACTAAAAATGAAGATATGTTGTACACCTATACCAAAATAGTGACATACACATCTCTCTCCATTCTTGGGATCTCCTTCCTCATATCTCTATTAGAACATATACACATGGGGATGGTAGATATATTCTCAAACCCAATATGAAAAAGGATGTGATTTTATTATGTTGATATGTTATAGGTGATACAGTTAGTGATGGAATGGTATGGATAGTGTAGAATGGGATTTGAGTTGATTTTTGAATATTTGACTTGCATTAAGACCCTTTAGTGAACATTTCCCACTTATTACTTGGTTATTTTTTTTATTTATTAAAACTTATGATTATTTTATTTGAGAATTATATTGTATTAAGATGGTTTAGTTCATTAATATTTCTTAGGAATGATGGAATAGAAAATATAATAATAATATAATTAATAAGGGATAATTCATAAACATAATGATGATCATGATGTGTTAATAAATGGGAACCATGGATTAGTTAGATAAAATATTAAAAGAAAATGGTTATGAAAATTATAATTATAATGATAAATTAATTCACTTTAGCATTATATGGATAATATATTAAACTATAATTGAGGATGGTTTGTTATGAAATGATTTTTAATTGAACTATAATAAATGATTGGTGATAATGATGAACCATGATTCTGCTGTGCTTTGAATAAAATTTTATTTCTTTTCCTTCACACAGGTAGTTGGGTTATTATATAGGATGTTATCTATTGCACAATTCTAGGGTAGGATAGTTTACTTTGGAATATTTATTAACTATATTATCAGTATGTTTAGTTATATCTGATGCTCCACCACTTGATTAGATAAAGAATCCAATTCCCATATTTGGACTTGGGTTACTTGTTTCTTCCCAAAATTTAAGATTTTTAGGACACAGACTAATTACTACTCCCCTACCCACCTCCCTCTTCAATATATTTATTTTTAATGTGGAAATGTTTAGGATATATTAGGTTATAGTTAGAGGATTTCTGCTTATATGGGACTTGATGGATCTTTGATTTTATATACATTTATATAAATGTTCTTGTGGATTAAGGTTATAGTATATTATTGGATAAAAATTTAATGGATTGTGGTTATTATATTTGTACATACACACGATCTATTAAGTCTTTATGTATTTTGTGTATTTACATGGATTGTGATCGCTTTTAATCTTACTATGTTATTATGGGAAATTGATGGAGATGTGGTTGTGATATGTATACGTGGATATATAGTATGTATTTTGATGATTATTTGTCTATAATATGTTTTGATAGAGGTTTCATATGACTTATAAAGTATATGTGATCACCAAGACATTAGATGATAGTGTTTAGGGTGATTAGTTTAGAGTAAAAGTGTTATTAGGGTTCTTTTTTTATATGTTCATTTGATATTATTTCATCAACTTCTAAATATGACCTATAAAGTATAGTTTGATGGCTTTTAATATTACTATGATAGTTTTTGTGATTATTAGTTTAGAGTAAAAGTGTTATTAGGGTTCTTTTTATATGTTCATTTGGGGAAGTGGGTATTTCCTCTATTTATTTACTGGGTATTTAGTAAGATTATTACATATTTTATGAGATGTTTCTAGAAGGATCCTGACAATAATAAATGTATGCTAACCCTTATATATATCTCTACTTTTCATGATTATAAAGGGATTTTATGATTTATTTGGGAGTTATTAGCTTCTGTTGGTTATTTGTGAGTTTCTGGATTTCATGGATACTTTCTTAGAGGTGTTTTCCTGTTGTATTTATATTTTGGTATTGAATTTTATATAATTTCATGTTTTGGGATTGATATAATTATTATTATAGATTCTATTAAGAGATTATTTTTAATTTCTTTAGAATAATGATAGAAATACTTCCCATATGTGTGTATTTTATACATTCATTTCTAGTCACCAACTTTTGGATTATTGGAGGTGGGATTTAGGCCTCACTCTTTTAATTCCTAATAGCCTAGGTGGCATACCAACAAGGGAACGTTCATGATAGTTTTGAAGTTCAAGAATTTGAATAATATTTTTAAATAGTATAGCATTAGTAATATGAGTTCCAAGTATCAAAATTATTCAAACTTTATTACTTTATATATGTTACTCACAAATGGAGTTTCGTGGGTGGTTTCTATTAGATGGTTATATGAATATGTGGAAAAAATTATATACAGTTGTAATGATCACCCCTAAACCCTGAAAATATACCAAACATAAGAAATATCTAATATTAAATCATATAGGATATAATTAGATGGGAAATTATAGATAGTTTTTTAGTATTTGTAAAATATATTAAGAACATAAAATGTGTCATTTGATAAAAAAATCACACGTTATGTTGTCTTTATTTCATGTTTCATGCATACTTTATGTTGAGGAAATGATAATTAACCACTCAAAGTATGACTTTGGGCTATCCCTAACCAATGTTCTCTATGAATTACTATAGGCTGTGAAGAAATGTAAAGTTTATAATGAGTATGATTATATATAGAGATATAAAATATTCCCATGAGGCACTAAAGGAGTTTTTTGTGTTTAATTACCCCCAATTATATTACATAGGGTGTTATACACTATGTATTTGGTATACTATGGATGAATGTTTTGTATTTTTATTTTCTCAAATTTGATGTGGGAAAGATACCTATAATGATAACCTTTATACTTTGATAATATTTTGATGAAATCATTGAAGATTAACTAAATAGGGGGTCATTGGGTATGTCATTAATCATGTTGTCAATTGAGGCTTAACTGACATGGTATTTTTTTACTCGTATAATGAGTACGATATATGGTCCCTCGATTGAGATAAACTAGAATAATGTATCTCCATGCACAAATAATATAGGTGATGAGATTATCTATTGATTAGAGGAATATGGTGTTCTCATCCATAAGGTTTAATGACATCTGATGCATTAACTAATGAGGTCTTTTTATATTTGTATATTCAAGAAATTATGAGTAACAATATTTGATTGAAAAAATCATTATCCAATGGTTACTTGATTACTTGGAAAAACGTATCATATAAAATTCATGCATGCATATAATATAGTTGGATTACATTGTTATAGAGATACATGTTTTTAATAAAGATCATTTTAAGTCTATTTATTTAGTATCATAAATTATTTAATAGAGGACACTCTTTGATTACATTTATGGATTTAGGAATTCATATCAATTTTCCATGAAAAAGGGCTTGTGGGTAACACTTTTTGGTTGATTTAATAGAGATTTATTTCTATAAAACTCTTATATCCACTCTAAATGTGTTTTAGCGCTTATCTAAAATTGTATTAGAATTTTTCTAAAAAGTGTTTTGTATAGAAATTCACAAGGTGTTACATATTATGTGATACACATTGAATTTTATGTTAACTTCTCAAGCGTTATTTTGAACATATCACAAATATTTTTGGATGTTGTTTGAAAAATTATTATATATGATACAATATATGGTGATATGGAACTAATTATTTTAGTTTTTAGTGAATGTGGGAGATCATTAGAAATATTCCCTAAATATAATATAAGTTACAACATCGTTTTGGCTATAAAATGTTATATGATATATTTATTTATGAAGTGACCAAGATATAATATTATAATATTGATAGTGGTTCAAATTAGTTTCAATTTATTTTTATAATTTACTTTTGAAATTAACCACCATGACTTATAGGATTCAATATCCACTCATCTTAAAATTACTTCCTCATCTGGATGAAAATGAAACAAAAAGAGCAGAAAACACATAATATTTTTCCATAGTTCCCCTATAATGTTTGTGAATATTTTCCTGATGTGTTTGGTTTATGTTTTGGACAAATATTTATGAGTAATATGATAATGTGATTAAAAATGGTAAGGTATCATCCTTAACCCAAATTTATCTACCAGCAACACAACCTCTCGACTATTAGTTATACTAGATCGCTTGAACTTAAAAAAAGGTGTTCCAACTAAAATTAATATTAACATATGTATTCTATAGGATATTTATAAACTAAATAATATATCTTCTCATAATACTTATAAATATTCATAGTGAATATAAGCTCCATCCTCCTTCAATAACATCATCTTCAAGAAGAATCTTCTAGAAGTAGCAGATTTTGAGTGTTACTCTCTCAAAATTCTTTATCATTTTCCCATAACCTCTTCAACACTTTGATTAATTATAAATAGTAGGTAATATTATTCCTGAAAATTTTATTTCTAAACATGTTTTCTTATAAAAAATAGCTCTAACCATATAATGGTTTTTTAAACATTCAAATTTTGAATTTATAAAAGAATTTACAAACCGTATTTTCATATTTTTAAAACTACTCAAAGTTATTATCTCTTAAAATATCTAAATTTAATCTTCATAAAAGTATTTAATATTTCCTTTTGAATTAAAACATTTATCATATATGTGATCAACTAAAAACATATCATCTAATTATAAAAAATAATCTTGTTCTATCTTTCATTCAAGATTCAATATATATCACAGCTTCTCTTTTCAATGTTTTCATGCAGTTTACTATGAAATATTACTTTGGTAAGATACTACATATCACAACATGAAATAATAATAACATATATTTATGTATTTCATGTATATATAAGAAAATTATTTATATAACATTGTTTTATTAGACATCATAATACAATTTCCTACCATATTCCCACAACCTATCTCAATGGTGTGATTCTATATTATAGGTCTCGCATCACCTTGAATTGCAACATAAAAAATTTATTGGCAATGAAATTTATTTTTTAAACTCATTCTTAAACTCAAACACAACTTATTCCTCATATGGTTTCATATATAATTACATTATATTCTTTATGTCAATTCATCTTGAATTATAATAACCATGAATTCCTGAATAATAGTAAAATAATCATCTGATTTAAGTCTCATAATTCATTTGGAAATAAATTATTAATCTTACATAACACTAGATTAATTATACATAGCCTTTAAAAACTATTGTTAATAATATTCCTCATCATAGTACACTTATGGATATTATACTACCTTAAAGTTTTTTATATAGATTCTAGATGACCCAAACATAGTTTCACATTATTCTTCCCTGGATTTGAATTAATCTAACATATCCTCAGTGAATTTAGATTTAATCTTCCATAGGATTGATTTAATCTTTCATTTCTCAATTGTTATAAATTTTATCTAATTAAGTGAATATTTATTCTAACATATCCTTATTGTTCCTATTTTACTTTTACATAGAGTCAAAAAAGGAAGATATTCTTACACGTTCTACACATCATCAATTTTCAATAAATCCACAACTCCAAAAAAGTATAAAATTCATCTTGAGACTCTAAAATTCATTTCTAAACATCCTATGACACTTTATATAATCTCAAAAACATTTTCAATAACTTATAATGATCCTTAAATGTAGTTTTTAACTAATTAAAATTCTACAACAATTCCCTTGTTTTTTCAATTTCCCCTTTAAATTTTATTTTAACTATAATAAATCTTGAATTATCATAAAAAATCACTTTTCTCATAGAGAAATATTTTGACATTACATTAATGGATAATGAAATTTTTTGAAAAAATTTACATCCCTCGTGGATAATAAATTTGTGCCTTGTGACTTTTATGCTCTCTCTCTTATTCCTCTCACTAATTTCTCACCCTACTAACCAAGAGACAAGAATTGGATTCCTAAATCATATTTCAAGAAAAAAAATTTCATTTCTCCTCCTTGAAAATAGAATCCGATAAAATGTTTCTAAAATTATCCATTTAAGATGCAATGAATAAAGATGTATTTTTATCCACTAATTATTAAATATTTCCCTTAGTATGGATTTGATGAATATATCAATAATATAATCCATTCTGTAAATATATTAAAACCTTAGTACACTATTAGAAACATTCTCTTTGATGAAATAATAATTTATATCGATGTTATTTGATCTATTTTTTTCATTAGATTTTTAGAAATATCAATTGAACATTAGTTATCACATTTAATTTATAATGGATTCTCAACTCTCGCATTCAAATATTTCTATTTATCTCTCATTCAAATTATCTATGTTCATGCATTTATACCATCCATGTACTCAACAAAAATATAGAGAATAGTTATTAAATTATATTTCATACAATTCCAACTCACACAGCATTCTCCGAAGAATAATGTAACACATGATGTTGACTTTATTTCAATATAGCCTCAATATTAATTAGTATCAGTGTACACATGTAGATTCAATTATTTATCTCATTTGAAAATAAAACCAAAAAAATAAAAGTTCTTATTATGTATCAATGAACTCTATTGATATCCTTTAAGTGTGACTCTTCTTGGTCACTGTAGATGCCGAAAATTCCCAAGTGAAGAAGAAGGTTTCCAAATGACAAAGAGAAGTCATATTCAGATCTGGGGACCCATTTCAGGGGGCCTAGAGGAGGCATGCGAAAAAAATTCTTAAGGGTGTGAAAAATTGGTGCCCCGCGTGGAATGTTTCGGGATTCATGAGAGTTCTATGGCGGGGGCGTGAAATATTTCAAGCCCCACCCCGCACAGTTGACATTTCCATGATGCCACCCTTGGCGTGCAATTATTTCACACTGACCTGTTTCTGCACCCCCAAAATACTATAAATAAAAGGCAACCCCCTTCAATATCAAGGATGAAGAATCTAAACCAGCTCTCATGCGCGAAATTCTCCTTCCGCGCGCGCAAAAATGTCTTTCAGGTATGGTTCTTTTTGCGCCAATCCACCTCGAGGTCTGCCTTCATGTGGGATCCCCATGGTTTAACACTGAATTTAAATCCCTTCGGGGTTCTCCCCTTGTATGTAATCAATTCCACTTGCGCGCAGGACATCTAATTGCGTGCAATCCCATTAAATTGTGTGCGCCCCAGGCACTACACGCAATCCCCTTCAATTGTGTGCTCCCCAGTCATTACGTGCAGCCTCTCCCAATTTCACGCAATGAGTATACATTTCACGCAATCCTTTTAGTTTCTCCCAAACCCTCGTCTCCATTTGCGTGCTAATCCTCATTGATTTCATGCCATCCCAATGTTTTTTTCACCATCCTACTTATTTTGCGCGCAAGCCTCAATGTTTGTGCGCAATTTCCCAGGACCCCTCACCTCGGTACTCTGTGGGCATACCTCTGTGTGTGTGTCTGATTCTCTTCTCATGGATTCCATTTGTGGGTGTCTCCCACCCACCAGGAATCTGCATCAGTCATCGTTTTCCCATACGACCTTCAAGGCTTGTACGAAGTAACTTCAATGTCCCTTGGACGGTTCCTCCTGTTGTGTTGCTTCGCCTTATTCTTCTCCACATAGACATGCTAACAGCTATTTATTCTTCACATAGCCACAGTAACGTGAACCCCTCAATTATTCATTCCATGACACCCCCTCGCCATGGCATTTCTGATGCCTTCCCTTCAACAAGGAGCAGAGGGTACCAGTTGTGTAAGCCCTATGGGTGCGGAGTGCACCCACCTCGTCCAAGTTGCAGGACGTCAAACTGCAAAGCACCATCGTCCTCAGCACATGACATTAAACTGTGACCTGGCCCCATTACATGCACGCAGGGTCCCCTGCCTTGGAAATTCTCCACACCCACTCATCTCCATGGGGATGGGATCAACCCAACAAGGGATGATATCCTCCTTATTGGAGTGGCGTTTTTCTACGAGGAAAGGGCAGACATCTCAATGTAAGCCCCTAGCTTTCCTTGCAGGAGGCAGCACCTCTGCTCCTCCATTCATCTTCGGTCCCCAGGGCTAGCGAAGGGCATGGTGGGAAACGGTGCTTCTCCTTTCTTCATTATCGATTCCCTCTCCCTCTGCAATTTTTCGCCCTCGGGCCTCCATCCTAAAGTAATCCCCGACTTCTTGGGCTGCTAACCATGAATAAGACCATGTTTCCTCTTTGGGCCGCTACATGTGTAATCCCCACTCCATCTCCCATGGACGCACCTTTCGTGACATGATCATCAGGTCTATGCTATCTCTTGTTTCTCACACCAAGCGTTACTTATGTGATCTTAGAGCAAGCACCAACCATGACCCAACACGTTGGGCCACCTTAGAGTGTAAGCCCCAACCCCTCCCGAACTATGGGGACTTTGATCCATGTCAAGGCATGGTACGTAGAAATCCTCCACGAGGTTCAAGCCCACCACCTGGTTGTTCCGACCGTCCTCACATCGGTTCACCAACACCTTGGGCTGCCTCTGAGTGTAAGCCCTAACCCATCCCGAACTACGAGTACTTTGATCCATGTCAAGGCATGGTACGTAGGAAGCCTCCACAAGGTTCAAGCCCTCCACCCAGTCGTTCCGACCACTTTTACATCAGTTCACCAACACCCTGGGCCGCCTCAAAGTGTAAGTACCAACCCATCCTGAACTACGGGGACTTTGATCCATGTCAGGGCATGGTGCATAAGAAGCCTCCATGAGGTTCAATCCCACCACCTGGTCATTCTGAACACTTTCACATCAGTTCACCAACACCTTGGGCTGCCTCATATTGTAAGCCTCAACCCATCCTGAACTAGGGGACTTTGATCCATTTCAAGGCATGGTACGTAAGAAGCCTACACGAGGATCAATCCCACCATCCATCGGGACCTCAGGTCCACCTTCACGTCAGTTTACCAACCCCATGAGCCGCCTTAGAGCGCAAGTCCCAAATGCCACTTGAACTACGTGGGCTTTGATTCCCTGCCACGGGGATATGTAGGAAGTCTCTTCGAGGCTCAAGCCCAAAACTATTCTCACCCCATAATGATTTCATCCCACTCACCATCCAATTCACAGAACCTTTCATCATCCATCCTGATTCTTACCCGGGCCGCCAAATCCTGGTAGAATCATGCCATCCTATTCTCTGTTCTATTTAACAACACTCGGGAAGCCACCCACGTGTTTTCCCCAATATCGGAGTTCCCTCTAGGGGGTTCCTCCATCTGATCCACTCTAATCAGTGTTCCGATTAGTACGATCTATCTCCAATGGATGTTAAACTTGCGGCATACCCAGTGTTAAACATGGAAAGATGAGGAGAACATCAGATACATTCCAATGGCATATGATTCCCGCGTTCGATGTGGGATGCCTTGGGCTTCCGCGCCCTCGAGAAGCCCTATAATAAGGGATAGAAGGAAGACATTCCAATCCCCTAGCATCCAGACACACTGGTGATTCCCAACGTGACTACTCCCCTAGACGAAGGTTGCTGCCTTGACCGGACCCCAGGGAATGTCCTGACAGAAGCAGCGTAATTAACGAGTGTCCATGATGATATGGTGTCAGGAAGAGTTTCATAAACAACGTCTTAAATCTATGAGGGAGACCCGGAATAGGTCTCCTTGGAAGGAAGAACCTACATCCCATCATCCAATTTCGATCAAGGAGAATACATCCCTGAATAAGGAGCGGATGTCGCCCGCCTTTGGAAAGCGGGAATGCGGGGTAAAAGCAGTGCGTCCTCCATGTGACGGATGCGTGCACCCCAGCGAAAGCGTCAGAAACTGAAATGGTGAACCCAACGTAAAGATATTCTCCTTAATATAGAGACTAGTATCATCTGAAGCACCAATGGATTATCATGACACTGGACCTCATCCTCTGACACCAGGTCCAACCAAGAAAACAGCAGTTCTGGCATGAAACATGCCAAAAGTTGGAGCATTTGGGATGTTGAGCATTCTGTTCTGTGACGTGTCAGTATGGATCCCTCTTACCATCCATGGAAGATGGAATGACGTGGGGAACTGGTTGTCAATTTATTTTCCTATTAGTATTAATGAGTTCATCTCCCTACTTTTAGGAATCAGGTTGTTGAATATGGTACTCGATCACCACCTGCCCACTAGGGTAGCAGTAGGGGAAATATTGGCGCGGCTACCCCATGCGGTTTCGCCTCTTCCATGGCAGCTTCAATTGCCATGAATGATGGGTTCCCACACCCCATCTCCTCATCGTAAATTATCCAGCGAAGGGTAATTAATGACATTGTATGCAGGTACGAGGAGGAGGGGATCATCCCCACTAGGGTTATGGCCCACCTAGATCTCAAGGTGGCCGCACCTCGCAGTCAACGCCACCCCCAAGGGTTGTACAGGGAGTCGCTACTCCCCACCCCAACATTCAATCATTTCGGGAGCTTGTCCTCGGAACACCTTGACAACTCCCGACCCTACGCTGATGAGGTAGGGGATTTCCGGGTTAGCCTGATCGGAATCCCGCTCCAATGTCTCCCGGCGAGGGCTCCTACCAGGTTGCATCAACGCGGCTGCCCGGTTCCCCAAGCCAAGGAGAAGGTAGGCCAGATGCATGCACCACTGGATCTGGTTCATGTGACCCGGCACCAGCATCGGGCACAAATGGAAGAGGGCGCCCACCATGGGGAGTCAACATCAGTGACTACTGTGGCCCGAGCCACCACTGACTCATATCCCCAAATCCTCGCATACGTTACGAAGGCACAGTTATACGCCTGACCTAGATCGAGGTCCCAACCGCCCCACGGGTAGGCTGGGTTGACTCTCTCAGTCACCGGCGCAGGCGATGGCTGCTGTGGACCAATGCGCAGAAATTCCACCCTATGGAGAGGCCCACTCTCTACCACCACTACGGAAGGTGCAGTCCCTCCCTGCATCCAACCTCGACTTGGTGGTCTGCCTTGTGCCACCTTCAACCCAAGCGAGGGTCTCCCCCATGACGGTAACACTCCGTATGGGGGTCTCTCCTATGCTCACTACACTGGGTATGGGGTCACTCCTCTTGCTGCAGACTGCATGTATAGAGATATTGCATGTCAGGTCCCTCACTAGCGTAGAGGTCCTCCCCATGTCCCTTTCGTCATTTACCCCGGTGCTTCTCACATCGCTGCCCACCCTGGCGGGTGCTCTTTTTACCCCTGCACCAGTATGGTCGAAGTACCTCCTCGTGCCGAAAGTGGGCCTTGCCCCAAAGAGCCACCCAGGGGCAGGAGAGCAGGTGGTCGTTTCCGTGAGATTAATTATGGGTAGGTCTAGATAGGAATCAAACCAGTCCACTTCTCGGACTCTGAGGTAGAGTATGACTACGCACTAGAACCCTCCCCTCAGTCCTCTGAGTAAAGGGTTGGGGCAGAAATGAGGTGCATCAGCCTCGTACTCCCAGAATGCAAGGTCCATAGGATCCATGTCTCCCTATAAAGGTATATCCAGTAGGAAGAGAACCCGGCATGTCCCCAGAGGCCGACCGCGCAGTCAACGATGTCATCTCCAGAAGCACCCCTATCTCGGCTAGAGACTGGGCAGAGCTATTTTGGGGGTCAATAGAGGAAGAGCTAGGGTATAGCTCTCCCTTGGAAGACATTAATGCTTTCTCAGGATCTTTGGACTTCTATCTATCCCATCGTGATATATCGGCTAGGTAATTACAATCCTCAGAGGACAGCCTGAGGTTCGGAGGCCAGTCAGCCCGCTCGCCGTATTCTCCAACGGCCAGCCCGCCATCCCAGCGGTCTGCCTCAGTGCCGCTACCAGTTCCTCAACCACCCCCAGTTGACTAGTGGGGTAATCAATGGCCAGACCCTAAATCTGAGCCGACGAGCTTTAGGATTATCCTTGCAGTGGGCCACTTCCCTGAGATGTTTTGGCTGATCGCAGGACCAAATTTTTGTTCACCGGAATCTCTCACCCCGGAGGAGTTTGAATGTTTCCACCTTACCCTCTGGGTGACTCACTTATGTCTACACCACCAGTGAGTTTCTTATCCCAGGAGCCAAGTTCACCTTGAAGACATCGGCGGACAATGTTGTTTGGTTGATCTGGCTGTGCTCCCCGTGGTCCAGCACCCCCAGTCACCTGGTCACCACAAGGCCCTCCAACAGAAATGCGTTCAGAGTTTCTAAGTACTCTGAAAAGTTATTAAAGAGGATACCCACCATGTGCAAGTCCGTGTTTAGGGGTAGTACGCTACCATCCTCTTCAGTGTTATTCACCGGTAGCCTGACTTTCTAGGCTACATTGAAGACATTCCCCTGAGAAGAGTTGCGGTCAACATGACCGATCTGTCAGGAGGGGAAAATGAATTAGAAATTATTGATGGGAATGTCCTCTTTGAGGATTTGCCACCACTATTACACCCATAATGGAGGATTACTCATCAGTAGAGGAACCTCCTAGGTCTCCCTCTGCCCACCGAGGCACTAGTTCTAAGATGGAATTCCGGTAAGGGAAAAGAGCACGTCGGAGCTATCAAGCACTCTGACCCGTCGGCTTTAGGGAAAAAGACAGAGGAGGATCCTGAGAAAGCCACATTGCGCCAGTAGCTTGCTGAGCAGAGGAATTTGGTCGATGAACTTCTGGCTGAATGCATTGTAAAGCGACAACCTGATTACGGTGATCCTGAGCCAGGGCAGTAGGGGCAGGGACAACTACTCCTTGGCGATTTGCCCCCAGGAAACCCTGATCATGCCGCACTCGGTGACAGGGAAGAACCTAGAGCTCACAGAAAGATGGTGTGGTATGTCTCACCAAACCCTCCTGAGCGGTGGAACAATCCATGAAACCCCACTCGGGAACCCCTAGCTGCCCCAAGGGTCGCTCCACCAGCTACTCTATGAGTCGCTAATCCTGTCTACCACATTGAAGAACCTAGAAACAAACTCATGGTTAGGGATACCCATCAAGAAAGGGACCCACTTCAAGTTTATCTAATGGAAGCACTCATCGCCTACCTAGAGACTTTGGAAACGCGACAGGTGGCAATCCCACCTGATGGAAACCCATACCCGGCATGGGTGGATGACATGTCAGCACCTCTGGGTTTTGAAAATCCCACCTTCTCCCCCTTTAACGGGACTGGGGACCTGCCGAAGTACCTGGCCCACATCAACTCAAGGTATGGACCTATGTTAGAGACTCCAGCAGAGCAGGAGGCTGCCAAGCTCCGCTGTTTTGTTCAGACACTAAAGGGGATGGCATTCATCTGGTACAGCCAGCTCCCGGTCGGATCTGTGACCAACTGGAAGGACCTTCGCCAGAAATTCCTCTACCAGTTCAGCTCTACCACCCAGATGATGAGTATCGCAGACCTCTTAAATTGTAAACAAAGGCCAGATGAGTGAGTCACGGACTTTATCGCTAAGTGGAAGGGGCTCACATACTCCCTTAATATGCCGTTGACTCAAGAGAAATTATTGACGATGTGTGTAGGGAATGTCAATATGGAGTTGGTTCCCTCCATGATCACTCATAACTATCCTTAATGGTTCAAAGACTTCTTAGATAAGTCACAATGCCTTGAAGAAGCCCTGTAATAGGTCATTCAGGCTTGTCTGTTGCACCCTGTAATCCTGGCGAGGAGGGTCGTCAGAGCCAAGCCCGCCGCGGTGGCCCAGATAGAGGCCCCCAGATAGCTGGAGTTAGTACCAATAGAGCTAGCTTCACAACCACGCAGAGGTCCTCCACCACAGGTACAGCTTCTAGCCCAGCAGTGACTGTCTCAAAATCGGCAGGCGCCTCCGTGTAATGCACCTCTACCACCTAGGTGAGATAATCAAGTTCTGCCTCCTTGGCAGGATTCTCTGACCCCTCCTCTAGGTCAGGCCCCTAGAGCCCCCTTTCTAGACAGAAGAAATCGGACTTACTCATTCAACGAGGCTTATTTCCTCAGTTACTTCTGCAACACCTTGGAGTAGGGAATTGTACAAATACTTGAGTATAGAAAGGCAGAAGAGGTGAATCTCACTGATCGACCCAACTACTACCCTTATCACCAGATCTTGGGGCACACCCTCAGGAAATGCTATGTGTTCAAGTACTGGATCCATGACTAGATTGACAACAACATAGTTAGGTTGGGCCCGGTCCCAGCACAAGTGGCGGGTGTCTTTGTAAGGCCAGCTTGTAGTAGTGACAGTGAAGGTGAGTGGAATCAGGTTTCTGGTCGTGGGTCTCAGATATATGACGATTGGATGGATCGAAAAGCCGTTACCCGTGCCCATGGAATTATATGTGCACGCCTGAATCAGTCGAAGCCTTCTGAAGCTGCGGCCACCACTTCTACATGATCATCTCAGTCGGCCTATTCCCAGAAGAGAAATCATCAGCGGTGCAAGAAAAAGCAAAATGTTCCACCAATGTCATCATCGTCCTGCACTCTCGGTGACTTTATGCCCCAAGAGATAGGGATCCCTCTCAGAATCTAGCCAATGATGGATGAATCTTCAATTGATAGTCAAGGGTATGCTTTGGTTAACACTGTCGAGTTGGTAAACCCCTATATGACTCCCGGCGAGGGGGAACGCTAGCCGGACCTCCCCAACATCCCTAGACGACGCCAACTTTAGCAGAGCCGCGACCATAAGGTTCGTCAGGGAACGTCAGTTGGAACCTCTATCCAGGTCGTGCATGTCACTGAGACCAGACAGTAGGCCCAGCGCAGAACCCAGCATGTGCAGCCTCTTCACCCCGTGTCGACAGGCTCGCCTCCACCGCCGTTTGTGCTACTGGATCAGGTAGAACCACGTCAGTCATTCCACGACCAGCTTCACCCTACTACAGTCCAATATCAGTCATCTGGTCCTCATTCAACATCCACTCTTCAAGATTCAATTAGTGAGTAGCAGGATATGCCTAGCACAAACCAGTTGTCGGTCCAGCCAGCAGGGTCCACCCTGCCTCCAATCGCAGAGCGGCCTCCCGCAAGCAGAAGTTCGTTCCTGGCATAGAATTATAATGTACTCAAGCACATTTCTGGAATTATAGATATTATTTCCATCCTTTAAGCCCTAATCCTATTTCCAGATATGCACGAAGCCCTCAATGAGGCTTTAAGAATCCCCCTCTAGTTTGAGATGGAGGTCGCAGCTGTTGAAGCCTTTCATGCTAAGACAGTTGAGAGTGCCGAATGGCAGGCCATAATTTCATTCTCTGGAGAGAATGAAGGCTCCCCCATACAAGGGCACATCCTCCCATTGTATGTCATAGGACTATTTAATGGCATGGAGATTCACCACTGTCTCATTGACAGCAGCCCTAGGATCAACCTTATCCCGACATGAACACTGTGGAAGCTAGGGCTATTCGAGGATGACTTGACTCCCTCCGATTTAAGAATCCCGGGATACGAAAGGATAGAGTAGACTGCGGTTAGCAAGATCCATTTGAAGACCCAGTTTGGTGGCCTAGTGGCCAATAATGAGTTTATGGTTGTCTCCCAGGACACCGCATACAATGCATTGATGGGTAGGCCATGGCTCCACCTGTACGCGGCGGTCCCCTCATCGTATCACCAGTGCCTCAAGTACTCCTTAAATAGTCAAGTAGGTATACTCCAAGGTGATGTGTCTCCTTTTTCCTCTTTTAATGCCCGTTATCTGGATGTTGACTATTATAAGAGCAAGGATAAACAAGTTTGGGAATGTGGAGTTGATCCCTTCACTGCTACGATCGACCCTTGGGTAGGCCTGAATGACGCCTACATCTTTCTGATCCATCGGTTGGAGGCCACGACCCCTAATATGGGGTAATGTTTTGTCATTTTCAAAAAAAGGGGGAACCATGCTCCCAAATCAAGGCGGCGTCAGACGATCACTTCATATTGTTATACGAACTAGGATTCAATGATCCCAGATCCTCCCACTCCCATCAGATATCAGGACGTCTGGCTCATGGAAACGACAGTACATCATACTTGTTTGTTTCACCGGGCTGCAATAAGCCGGCTCTGGCCGACGCACCACCACTTCTTTGATATCATCAAGCATGGACCCTTGGGACAAAGACCATATAGGATTGGATCGACCACCTTCATCGCTATGGTCTCAACGGTGTGTGAATACCCTGATATGCTATCCACTGTTGTATAAGCTTTTACCAGCCTCCTGTCAGGTTCTTCCGACCTATAGAACGCTTCACCCCTTGGGAATCTAACCTCCGCAAGTGAAGAAGAAGGTATGGAGGATGCTCGACCCACCTTCGAAGAAAGAATCTCCCCTACAGTTGACAAGTTGTTACAGGTGAACCTCGGAAGCATGGCAGACCTATGACCAACATTGATCAGTGCCGCCATGCCCCCTGAGGAGAAACAGTGGTACGTAGACTTCCTTAAACAGCACCATGACGTGTTTTCCTGGAGTTACGATGAGATTCCAGGACTAGATCCTTAGGTAGTCGTCCACCGCGTCGGTCTTCCAGCAATCCTTCGCGTGTTCAAACAACCTCCGAGAAAGATGCACCCTTATCATGGTGTCGAAGTTGACAAAATCATCATGGCCAACTTTGGTAAGGGGGTCCAGTACCCCAAATGGTTGGCAAACATTTTACCAATCAAGAAGAATAGCTGATAGATCAGAGTATGTATCGACTTTCGCAATCTCAACCGCCATTTTCCAAAGGATGATTTTCCCCTTCTAGTGACAGAATTGTTGATCGATACAACGGCTGGGTTCCAAGCCCTCTTCTTCATGGATGGTTACTCTGTGTATAATCAGATCTGGATGTCCCCCGAGGACAAGGAGTCCACAGCCTTCAAGGCACCCCAAGGTACTTTCTGTTATCGGGTTATGCCCTTCGGCCTAAAGAATGCATGTGCCACCTATCAACGAGCCATGCACCGCATATTCAAGCCAATCCTCGGGACATTGGTGGAATTCTATGTAGACAATTTGGTGGTGAAATATTTCCCACCTCAGGACCATCTCATGGATCTTGAGAAATTTTTCAACTACCTCCGTTCCCGCCACTTGAGGATGAAACCGTTGAAGTGTGCCTTCAGGGTCACCTCGGGGAAGTTCCTTGGCTTTGTTGTTAGGTACCGGGGCATCGAGGTCAACCCATAGAAGATCAAGGCCATCAGCCAGATGCCTCCCCCGAGTAATATTTGCGATCTTCGAGGTTTCCAAGGCCACTTATCCTATATACACTGATTCATTGTGAATTTGGCTGGAAAGTGTAAACCCTTTTCCCAGCTCATGAAGAAAGGATCGGCCTATGAGTGGGATGAGGAGTGCCAGACCAAGTTCAAGGAAGTCAAGTATTATCTGTTCCAGCCTCCATTCTTGATGCCACCCATCTCTGAAAAACTGCTAGTCCCCTATGTCACTTCCTTGGAATGATCTCTCGGCACCCTTCTCACCCAGAAGAACAATGAGGGGATGGAAAACAGTCTCTACTACCTCAATCGCATGCTCCTCAATAAAGAGACCAGATACTCCCCCATCAAGAAGAGTTGCCTCATGCTGGTATGCACGGTACATAAATTTCCACATTACCTACAGCACCATGAGGTACAACTGGTCTCTCGGGTAGACCCGCTGAAGTATATTCTGAATCGCCCCATGTTGGTCGGTAGTCTAGCATGGTGGGCGGTAATCTTCCAGCAGTTAGATATCAGGTTTGTCCCTCAGATGGCTATCAAGGGACAGGCATTTGTAGACTTTCTAGCTACCCATCCAACTCCCACTGACTGGTCCTTGGACCTGGATTTCCCTAATGAGGCAATCCTCTCGGAAGATCCTTCCATCCCATGTTGGAAAATGCACTTTGATAGTGCCTCCTAGAGCCCCACCAGTTAAAGGCTCAATGATCCATGACTCAATAGAGTAGGCCTCGATATCGTCTTTATTACCTAGGCGTGATTTGTTCTGCCGTACTCATTCCTGTTATCATAAGGTTGCACTAACAATGAGGATGAGTATCAGGCCCTCATTCCTGGCCTTGAGCTAGCCCTCGAAATTGACGTGTCCCATTTTCATGTGAAAGAGGAATCTGAGCTAGTCATTAAGTAGGTCAACGAAAACTATGTTGTTAGAAATCCAGAGCTCATACCATTGTTAGAGCGCAATCTCTGGCTAATAGCCCAGTTCCATTCTCAACTAGAGGTTACCAATGTCCCTCGTTCATAGAACGGTCAAGCGGATACCTTGGCCAGCTTAGCTGCATCACTTGCAGAGACTGAACAGGATGATTTGATTATCCATGTGGCACATTGGAGATTCATAGCTCCTGTTACCCCAGATAGTGATGAAAACCCACAGGTAAGCCATCATCCCATCGGTGCCTCTACGTCAGGACCCCCGGGTCGTCTAGATGTAGTGATCGAAATGGTTGCCAATTAGAGGACACCCTTGGTCGAATACCTCCAACATGGTAATCTCTCACCAGACCGGGCTGAGCGTGAGTGAATCTGACGTCGCGTGATGCAGTATACCCTCGAGAGTGGTCCAAGTCTTGACCAGATTCTCTACAAGCACGGGTTTGATGGATTTATCCTCCATTACATTCAAGGGGTTGAGATCCCATAGGTCATGCAAGAGGTTCATGCTAGTTCTTGTGGTGCCCATCAGGTTGGGCCAAAACTATCTCACCAAATCTGAAGATTAGGGTATTTTTGGCCCTCCATGATCCATGAATACATCGAGTTCACCAAGAGGTGACATGCATTCCAAGTTCATGCTAACTTTGTGCATCAGCCACCGAAGCCTCTCCACACTACCAATTACTCTTGGCCCTTTGAAGTCTAGGGATTAGATGGTGTAGGTCCATATCCACTAGAAACGGATCACCAATGCCAGTTCATCCTGACCACAACGTATTTCTTTTCTAAGTGGGAAGAGGCAGTTCCGCTCAAGGATGTCATGGATCATTCTATCATTGACTTCATGAGCTCCAACACCATCTACCAATTTGGAGTCCTTCACGCCATCCTCACCGATAACGGCACCAACATCTGAGCAACCAAACAAAAGAAATTGTATGCCAAGTACAACATCCATTCGAACCATACCTCCCACTATCACGCACAGGTGAATGGGAAGATCAAGGTGTTCAATAAAACCATCTCTAACATTTTTCAAAAAATGGTTGGTCAGAACAAGAAGAGTTGGTCGGATAAGCTCCCCAACACCCTATGGGATTATCGAATGACGACTAGTAATTCCACCCAGGTGACCCCGTATTCCCTGGTGTAAGGAGCTGAGGTCATATTTCCCATCGAGGTTCATCTTCCCTCATTGCGCACAAAGGTCTATAACCAACAAGTGCCAGATAGAGTGTCTGAAATACGTCTAGCTGAATTGGAAGCACTTGACGAGAATAGGCTTCGTGCCCTGAACAATCTAGAAAGGCATCAGAGCATGATGGGTTGAGCCTTCAACAAGAAGGTTTGCCTCCGATCTTTCCTGTAAGGTGACTGGTGCTGGCTCTGAGAACACCAATGATCCCCGGCAGGAAACCACCGAAGTTGGATCCCAAATGGGTTGGACCTTACATTATTCACAAGGTTTTCCCAAATGGTGCATACACACTAGTGATCATGGATGGTGAGCATATAACCCCTCCCACCAATGCCAAGTTCCTCAAGAAATAAATTTCCTGAGCCCTCAGGTCTGGAAAGACCTTAAACTATCTGTTCCTTCATGACCTTAAACTGGATGATGGTCCTACATGACCTTAAACTGGATGAAGGTCTGGCACAACCTTAAACTATCTGGTCCTACATGACCTTAAACTGGATGATGGTCCTACATGACCTTAAACTGTCTGGTCCTGCATGACCTTAAACTGTTGGTCCAGCATGACCTTAAACCTTTTGGTCCTGCATGACCCTAAATTGCATGTCTGTCCCACATGAACTTAAACTGTTCAGTCCAGCATGACATTAAACTGCACAGTCCATCATGACGTTAAACTGCACAGTCCTACATGATGTTAAACTGCACCTTCAAGAACTATGTGTGGCTTGATTCCCATCCTTATAGGATATGTAAAACCACCCGAAAATTTAGGTTTAGGGTCCAGCCCCGACTCTTAGAGATCTCCTGGTCACCTAGGCCCCTTGGCCTATCCCCTCCCATGAGAGGGATATGTAGGTGTGGTATAGATTTACGCCCTCCTTCGCATTGGGATTTTTTGGTAACTGTGATATTCCCCCCTTTCTCTCCCCAGAGTTCGCCATATCTTTATTCCATACTCATCTGTGAATTGGAATCTCTCAAGTTGATCCCCATTGAACCTTTTCAATGGTTCTCCGATGTGTCCGAGAGTACTCTGGTCTAGGACCTGGAGTGTCAGATTCAACTTGGGCAAGTTCCATTCACTTTTCAGGCTTCGTGTTCCCCTTCATTTGGGCCCCCATTATCTTTCACACTCTAAGGGACCCCCAAAATGGCATGGATTCTAGGCATAAAGACTCTCCTACCATTACGATCCAATGCCCCCGAGGGTTATGGACAAAAAATCGATACATGTCCCATGTTGTGAACATGGTCAGCGGTCGATGCTCATTTGTTTGTCTCCATTTCAGGCTAACACGACAGGATGCTATGTTGCAAACATGGTCAGCAGTAATTCTCCAGCGCCATTCCATTCCCTTCAGGCCCTAAATGTTGGTTACATGATTTACATTATGTTCCACCCCAACATGTCCAGGTAGAATTTCGACCCTCCTGGAACTATCCCTCAGTGCACCTCCACACGTCAAGGGGGAAATGTTGTAATACGGCGTCCTTCAAGGCTCCCACCGTCCGAGCTCTAAGACCATAAACTATGATATTCTCTAAGCACTATGTGTGGCTCTATTATCATCCCCATGGGATACATAGGATCACCCGGACATTGCATTTTCAGGTCCATATCAGCTGGGATATAGCTTCTCTTGCCCCTTATCCTTTGACCCTTACAGGCCTCTTGGCCCGAGGCTCCTTTCCTAGAGTTGTGCATGGTGATGATGTCGACCTCATCCTCATTCACGTCGGGTATTATTTATCGTATCGTGTGCATTCCTTCACATTTCCAATACATATGACTTTAAACTGTGATGTATGGTCTTATCACATGACCCTAAACTGTGGTGATATTTTCCCAACTGCACGACGAAAAACGGAACTGCATTGTGATGACCTCATCATAGGGGACATCATGTTGGGTATCAGACATCCACCATACTATTTTTCAATGCCTGTATAAGGCTTGATTCTTTTATAGATTTCGAGAATTTATAACCTAGGCCTGTCGCTTCACAAAAAAAACCATTCACCATGAAGGACAAACAAGATACATCAAATACTACTTCTTTTTGTGTGAGGGCCAGTAATGCATGCCCCTCTCATCCTTTGCACTAGTACCTTACCGTGCCACTCTCCAGAACTACGTATGTCTTGATTCCCATCCTTATGGGATACGTAGGAATGCTTGTGCACCCTGTTCGCGGGCCCATCTTGGCTTTCATGTTCGGTCCCTTGACCTAAACACTTCCCCAAGGAACACATGGTAATCTAGACATATGTCCTCATTCACCGGGGTGTATAATAACATTAACATGTGTCCTATGCATTCCTTAATGATCTCTGGTCCGAGTTCTAAGACCTTAAACTAATCTCCTTTCTAGAACTACGTATGGCTTGATTCCCATCGTTATGGGATACGTAGGAATGCCCAGACATTTCGTCTCGGGTCCAGCCCTAGGAATCACAAATCCCATCCTTTCTCACCGTCGGCCCCTTGTCTTGACCCCCCGGGGAGTTTTGTAACTGCATCATTTTCCTTGAACAAGTTTGGGATTTCCTATAATGACATTGGGAAGTGTCGGATCCCTCACTGGAGAGGTCCTGTCTAAAAGTAGGAATGATCCATGATCAGATTAATGCGCCTACCTAATGTGCTTCCACCACGGTGGCGTAATTTTAAGAGTGTTGGATTCTGTTCGAACAAACCACCACTTCACCTTCCATGCTTTGTGTGACCGTTATTCGGACCCACGTCCTCTTTCATTTCTAAATGGACCCCCTAAAGATCTTGTCTCATGCCACATTGGCTCACCTACTGTTATGGTCCAACTCCCAAGAAGACTTTGGATGACACTTTGAGTTAGGTCCCATGTTTCGAACATGGTCAACGGTCAACCCTAATTTGTTGTCCCCATTTCAGGCTAACGAAATAGGGAAGTTGTGTTTATAACTTGGTCAATAGTATTCCTTTACTATCATGCCCATCCCACAGTGTTCCAAATTTGGGGTAACGTGATTCACATTCTTCATTCTCTTATGTTCAAACTGATTCCAATGTGCCTGGAATTGCCTCTCTCATGCACTAGATCACGTTGAGAAGATGATACATCGATTGGTTTGAGGTCCTCTCCCTTTGATCGGGCCTCCCTCTTTTCCTTGAAAATCTGGATTTGAATCTCTAATGATCGTAGCTTTGTTGACGCTCCCCCGATCAAACAAAGTAATAATACGAGCATCCCTTGTTTCTCACATTGGGTATGGCCCACGTGAGCTTAGGAATGGATTGTTATTTATTTTACGATTAAGGTTAAGCAAGTTAAATCCAGGGTACAAGTAAATAAATTTTTCCATACATAAAATTTAAAATAATAAGCAATAAGGCGAAATAAGTTTATGGGTTCAGCCAAAACAGGGCCCTTAAGGGCCGGCTTCTTGTATGGATTGTTCCAACGCCGCTACCTTTTGGCCGGTGGCCTCCAGGACTGCTTCCCACCCCTTGAGGACCCTCTATTAATCAGTAGCCACAAAGCGTAGTTTGCTGAACCTAGCTTGTGCCCATGTCTGTTCGGCCTGATGTTCAGTCATCTGGTGACTCTCTTTCACTAGTTTCTCTTGGGTGTCTACTAGCTGGGCCCTCAACTGCTCCATGAGCTTAGAACAGTTTGCGATGAATATTTCCTTTTATTTTGCATGTTCCTTGAGTCGTCGGACCTCCTAAGCTGCCTTTAGAAATGATCAGTTACTCCCCGACTCCTCTCGACACTGATTGATGTTGAAGAGATGACTTCCCTTGCGAATCTTCTTAGCCATGTAGTCACGGACCGTCGAGCGAAGGCGTTGATCATATGCCCCTCCAACACACAGGAAACGTAGCCAGGTGTGGAGTGATCCCATCCGCTTCATCCATTCCATCTGAGGCTGACTGAGAAAACGTACGATGAACTTCCACCCTTTGTGTCACATCATCTTGCTCTCTTCGGCCGCTTTTGTGTCTGAATCATCAATTTCCTCGGGATCAGCGAGCCGATAGACAGTGAAAATGGCCAACAGGTTGGCAGTAGGGTCTTCTTCAGATATTCCTCCCAGGGGTTGGGCTCTTCATCATTTGAGAAACCTTCCTCTCTTGCCTTAACCCTGGTGGCTCCCTCATCAACTTCTGGCCCTACCCCGATAGCAGCGCCACTGGTTTCCACCGCTCTCTGCTTACCAATTGTCAGGGTCGAATCAGTTTGGGAAGCATGCCCTGGATAGGGTAGTACGTTTTCCACTTACTCACTCACTGATAGTCTGGGCTCAGCAGCCCGACGAGCCTCCAATTTTGTGATCATTGTACAGAAAAAGGAGCACCCTGATCAATTGAGTTCTCTGATAGTAAGTACCGGTATCAAAGTAAGGAACTTACAAGAACCCAAGGCACCAACCTCCAGTGTTCTGGCCGCTGCAGGAGCTGACATAGTGGGGGATCCCACAGCACTCGTCAGTTCGATAATAGGTGTTGGTAACCCACCTTGTTCCATTGTCACTCCCCCCCCCTCCTTCAGCTGGAGACTCTTGATCAGCACCAATATTCTCCTGAGTAAGATAAGGAGGGTGGATTAAGGATTGCAAATGAGAGTGATTAGTTCAGTCACCTCCATATCAGAGCTCAAAATCTCGCCACTCTCCCAAAGACTCCCTTGGTGGGACGCCCCCTAAGACCGTTCACCTTTAGGCTTCTCTTCCCCTTCACCTTCTCCTTCTCCCTCCTCCTCTCCTGTCTTGCTGCCCTCCAACTCATCATTACTGTCATCATCCCCCGACGGCGTCATTTCCGGATCATGCTCTAGGACGAACGTCACTTTCACCAAGAATGGTGGCTCCACACACTAACCCGTTGGAATGTGTAGATGTCCATGGATTTTAGATACGCATGTTTTTGATGGATGTTCACCCTGTCGACAACCCGAATGAGCCTGGCTTCTGGCAGCTGGATCTCTTCTCGCACAATCTTTTTCCAAAGGGCTTCGGTACTCACCGACAACCGCAGGGTTAGCGAAGCTGACCACAATTCTGGAAAGATTGTGTCGTGATAATTTTGAAGCAGATATCTTATTTTCTTCTCGGGAAGTTCTCTAGATGCCTCTTGGGACCCTCGTCTAGGTGGTGAGGGTGTGTACACTCCATGCGACATCCCCACTGCTGAGGTCCTAGCCTGTGCGGGCCTTGTTGTCCGATGTGCTTCTGGCCTTCCCCCTCTAACGGTACTCTTCCTGCTCTCTCGCCGCTCGGGTTCCACACTGGCGACCTTGAGTTTTCGAACTCACTTCCGCAAAATATCCTTAGGGTATGCTATGGTCCAATGTTCGGCATACTCAGTTGAGAGGCCATCATCAACTCCAGTGGGAGGAAAGGTGATGACGTCACCAGAGCCATAGGTCATGAACATCAACCATAGTTGATGAAGAACGCATGGATGCCTTTCATCCCAAATAGCTTTGTATAATTTTTTCGGCATCCGCTGGAGGCACCCAAACTGCCTGGAAAATTTGGACAACACATAAGGCTCGCAAAAGATCTTACCATCAATCCGGGCCACAAGAACCCCTCCTCTGATGCTCTCGAAGTACTCCTGCTGCTCTAGTGAGCCTTTCCCATTGTCTATCATCTGGCCAGTCGGGGTGGGGAATGGGCTAAAGGTGAAGTTTTCATGGTAACCAATTCTGATCCTTACTCTCTTCTCATTGAGCGTCAACGGCGTGACCCTAGTAATGTTCAGTAGGGAAGGTCGCAGGCCATTACCTAGAGAAATAATGGAATTTGGGAAGGTATATTCACCGCAATTAGCCACAACCCAACCATAGAAGATCTATAAGGGCCCACGTATTCTCCTGGGTGACCCCCCTCTCGAGATGCATCCCAAAATGGAATACAAACAAGCCAAAATGGGGACCCCCATATTGAATCTTTTGTTGGTATCCATGATGCTAGCCATCACCAGGGTCACTGGACAGACTCCCATCCTTACATCCATCGCCCGAAAGAGCCACCCGCTCAGGAATGTGGTGAGAAATCTGGTGTACTGAACAATTGGGTCCCGACTCTCATTTATGCTTTAACACCATGACTGGTAGTGCCCCACCTCCCTGATCCTCCAGTGTTATCCTCTCTTACTCCTCTATGACATGATTGGACACTGTCTCCCTCACCCTGGCATCTTGACTGTCAGAACCCTTTCGAGTAATAGGTTAACCCAGTCCTTATAAGTGATTTCTTTCAAGAAATCCTTGACCCCCAACCTCTCCTTAGCCATCTCCAGTAGATGCCACGTCAGTATGGAGGTTCGTGATCTATTACCCCAGGTGCTCATTGGCGAAAGTAATTCATCATATTGGTGGCCCTCCAAAGGGATACCCCCAATGTAGTGAATATCCCATATATTGATACCAACTTCCCTGTGATGGAGATGGAAGGTGTTGGTATCAGGGGACCACCGACTGAATAGCTCTGGCCCAAGCTCATTCTGGTGGTAGAAGTGAAATTTTAATGTCCAAACCGCCTCGAATAGGCCAATATGCCACAGCTCGGCCCCAAATTTTCAGATGTATGGTGATCCCAGTTTGACTAGGACCATTCGCTGGTGAAGTTGCCTCTAGACTGTAGGTCCCAGTCCTACAACTAGCCTTTATCCTCATCAGTGATGCTCTGATGGATGGTGCTTATGTAGAGGGTCGGAGAGCTCTCCGCAACAGGGTCACTCCCTGAGATGGTCCTAGTCCTGGGATTTAGGACATAAATGTTCATATGTCTATTTTCCCAGGAAGGATGGCCATTTTGGGTGATGTTGTAGAGATGGAGATCGTCCTCACGGGCCACCCATGACCACGGTGTATCCACCTCAAAACCCAGAAAAGGGACCTCCTCTAGGATACCAATTTTCCATAAAGGCAGATTGTTGGATAGGGTGTACTATTTTTGGGTGGGGGTTAGCATATTGAAAAGGGTATGGTTGTTAGAGACAATTCTTTTTTGTGCCATAAACCTCTGGGTTAGCGGCCATTTCAGCCCTTCGAGCAGTGGATTCTCCCTCATCAGCTTAGTTTCCTTCCATCTTCTTCCGGCAAGTGCTCAAGTATCTGGCACAGAATATGAGAGGGAGGAAGGAAATTTTAGCGATTGTCACAAAATATCAGACAAACGGTGTGGAAAAATCCATGTTTGTGCATAAAACAGAGCCTGATTTCGGTGGAATTATGCGCATCCAGAGTGGTTTTTCACGCAGGACCATAGAAATTTTCGCAGACGAGATCTCGGAGCTTGTCGCGTGAGAAAATTTGTATAGACCATGGGACCTGCGGTGGATTTTATAGGCAAAGCCTGCTGTGCGCACATGCGTGAAAAGAGGATTCCACGCCTCCTTGAGTTTTGTGTGCCACCCATGTCTTTTGCACGCCACCTCAGTGTTTTGCGTGCATGGACCCCACGGAGTTTTGCCTTTCGGCGTTTCCCTCAGAAGCTGACTGTTGCGGCCCCTCGCCGATCCAATTCTGAGGGGGGCATTTGTAGACACCGAAAAATGCTCAAGTGATGAAGAAGGCTTCCAAACGACAATGTGAAGTCATATTCGGATCCGGATACCCAGTCCTGGGGGCCCATAGGAGGCGTACGAAAAAAATTCATAAGGGCACGAAAAAATGGTGCCCCGTGTAGAATGTTATATGATTTGTGAGAGTTATGTGGCGGGGGCATGAAATATTTCGCACCCCGCCCCGTACGGTTGACATTTTTGTGGCACCGCCCTTGGCACACAATTATTTCACGCCGACCTATTTTCTGTGCCCTCGAACTTCTATAAATAGAAGGTGATCCCCTTAGATTTCAAGGCTGAAGAATCTGAACTGGCTCCTGGGTGCGAAATTCACCTTCCGCGCGCACAAAAATGGATTTCAGGTACGATTCTTTTCGCGCCAAGTCACCTCAGGGTCCACCTTCGCAACAGATCCCCTTGGTTTAAGACTGAATTCCAATCCCTTCAGGGTTCGTCCCTTGCTCACAATCCATTCCACTTGCACGTAGGCCGGCCAATTGTGTGCAATCCCCTTCAATTGCACACGCCCCAGGCATTGCACACAATCCCCTTCAATTGTGCGATCCCCAGTCATTATGTACAGCCTCTCCCAATTGCACGCAATGAGTATTACTTGCGCGAAATCCTTTCAGTTGGGTGCAAACCCTCTGCTCCATTTTCATACTAATCCTCATTGATTTCGTGCCATCCCGGTGTTTTTCGCGCTAGTACAATTATTTCACGCGCAAGCCTCAAACGTTGCACGCAATTTCCCGGTACCCCTCACCTCGGTACTCTGTGGGTATACCTCTGTTCATGTGTCTTATTCTCTTCTCTGGGATGCCATTCGTGAGCGTCTCCCACCCCCGAGCATCTGCATCATGCATCGTTTTCCCGTACGACCTTCTAGGCTCATATGAAGTAACTTCAATGTCCCTTGGATGGTTCTTCCCATTGTGTTGATTGTCCTTATGCATCTTCACATAGGCATGATAACAGCTATTGCTTCTTTGCATAGCCATGCTAACGTGGACCCCTCGATGGTTCGTTCCATGACACCCCCTCACCACGGCGTTGTCGATGCCTTCCCTTCCACAAGGATTAGAGGGTACCAGTTATGTAATCCCTAGGGGTGTGGAGTGCACCCACCTCATTCGAGTTGCAGGACGTTAAACTTACAAGCACCATTGTTCTCAGTGCATGACTTCAAACTATGACCTGGCCCTGTGCCATGCACACAGGGTCCCCCGCCTTGGACATTCTTTACACCCACTCGTCTCTACGAGGATGGGATCACCCCCCAAAGGGGATGATATCCTCTTTATTGGAGTGGCATTTGTCCGCAGGGAAAGGGAGGAAATCTTGGCATAATCCCCTAGCTTTCCTTGTAGGAGGCAGTAACTCTGCTCCTCCTTTCATCTTCAGTCCCCAGGGCCAGCGAAGGGCGTGCTGGGAAGCGGTTCTTCTCCTTTCTTCAGTACCGAGTCCCTCTCCCACTGTGCTTTTTCGCCCTTAGGCCTCCATCTTGGAGTAAGGCCTGACTTCTCGGGCTGTTAACCACGCATAAGCCCCTATTTCCTCTTTGGGTTGCTCCATGCGTAAGCCCCGCTCGATCTCCCATGGACGTACCTTTCACAACGTGATTGTCAGGTCTCTGATATCTCTTGTTTCTCTCACTGAGAATGACTCACGTGAGCTTAGAGAAAGCACCGACCATGACCCAACACTGTGGGCCGCCTTAGAGTGTTAGCCCCAACTCATCCCAAACTATGGGGACTTTGATCCATGTCAAGGCATGGTACGTAGGAAACCTCCACGAGGTTTAATCCCACCAGCCGATCGTTCCGATCTTCCTCACGTCAGTTCACCAACAACTTGTTCTACCTCATAGTGTAAGCCCCAACCCATCCCGAACTATGGGGACTTTGATCCATGTCACGGCATGGTACGTAAGAAGCCTCCATGAGGTTCAAGCCTGCCACCCGGTCGTTCCGACCACTTTCACGTCGGTTCAACAACACATTGGGCCGCCTCAGAGTGTAATCCCTAACCCATCCTAAACTACGGGGACTTTGATCCATGTCAAGGCATGGAACGTAGGAATCCTCCACGAGGTTCAAGCCTGCCACCCGGTCGTTCCGACCACTTTCACGCCGGTTCACCAACACCTTGAGCCGCCTCAGAGTGTAAGACCCAACCCATCCCGAAATACAGGAAATTTGATCGATGTCAAGGCATGGTACGTAGGAAGCCTCCACAAGGTTCAATCCCAACATCGATTTGGACCTCAGGTCCACCTTCACGCCGGTTTACTGACCCCATGGGCCACCTCAGAGTGCAAGCTCCAAATTCCACCTGAACTATGTGGAATTTTATTCCCTACCATGGGGATACGTAAGAAGTCTCTTCAAGGATCAATCCCAAAACTATCGTCACCCCATGAAGATTCCATACCACTCACCATCAAATTCACAGAACCTTTCATCATCCATCCTGATTCTTACTCAAGCCACCACATCTCGGTGGAATCATGCCACCCCATTCTCTGTTCTATTGAACAGCACATGGGAATCCACCCACGTGTTGTCCCCTATATCGGTATTCCCTCTAGGGTATCCCTTCATCTGATCCACTTTAATCAGTGTTTTGATCAGTCTGATCCATCTCTGCTGGATGTTAAACTTGCGGCATACCCTATGTTAAACATGGGAAGTTGAGAAAAACCTCAGATACATGCCAATGGCATATGATTCCCCGTGTTTGATGTGGGATGCATAGGGCTTCCACACCCTCGAGAAGCCCTAAAAAAAGGGAAAAAAGACAGAAATTTTAATCCCCCAGCATCCAGACACGCTGGTGATGCCCAATATGACTACTCCCCTAACTGAAGTTTGTTGCCCTGACCGGACCCCTTGGAATGTCTTGACAGAATCAGTGTAATTAAATGGTGTCCATGAAGATATGGCACTAGGAAGAGTTTCACGAACAACATCTTAAATCTATGAGGGAGACCCAGACTAGGTGACGAGCTCTGAGGAGGAATCCACAGAAGGAAGAACCGACATCCCATTATCCCATTTTGATCGAGGAGCAAACTTCCCTGAATAAGGAGCGGATGCCGCCCACCTTTGGAAAGAGGGAATGCGGGGTAACAGCAGCGCGTCCTCCACGTGACAGATGCGCGCACCCAGGAGAAATCATAGTATTTCTATAAATTTATAGAATTTTTATTGATTATAACTTTTCCCTATATCAACCTTGACTAGTTTCACACCAATTATTATATTAGTGAATATTATTTGAGTGTATTAAATATAAAATATAATCAATAATTCCTTTTTATTTTTATCTGGGTATTATTAAATATATTTTTCTTTTGAAATAACTTATAATCTAAAAAATCATTTAAATTTAAAAAATAAACTTTATTTTTAAAAAAAATATTCACAATAATACACTTTTTCACTTAAAAAGATCATATCTTCAACATAAATATTGACAATAAGAGTACTTGTGATCTTTTATTTCATATAAAGTATGATGTCCACTATACCTACAATGAAATTCATTTCATTTCAAAAACATTATAACTTATAATAAAAGACACAAGATTACTAATTCAATCAATAGAAAGCATTATTAAACCTATACTCTAGGGTCACATCACTATAAAGGTTAAATCCATTATGTTTCTCAATGAATAATTTTTCTTCAAAGTCCCCATTAAATAGAGTGAACTTCGCATCAATTTGTTAAATCTTTTTTTTATTATGAGATTCAATATATATGATCATTATATTTTCATAACATCTTAAATCAAGATCAAATATATATTTATAATAAAATACTCCAACATAAGAATATTATTTTCAAACCAATATATCCTAGTTTCTTTAAATATCACCTATCTCATTTAGTCTATTTCTAATAACCACTTGGTTTTATTGATATTTTCCCTTTCTATTTTGGAAAATGATCCCAAGTGAAACTATTTTTAATCTAATATAGTTCCTTAGTTGCATAATTTATCCACTCTTTATACTCAACATTCTTATCAACATATTGTGTATTAACATGAGAAATACAGACAATTTTCTTATTGTACCATGGTATTTTTCGAGTCTAAACTAGTGTATTCTAATTTTAAATTATTTTTTCATGTTAACCATGATTTTAAAACCTCTGATATTCAAATTTATCATTACCTATAGCACCATCATCATTATTCTATTATGAATCAATATTAACCTTATTTGATTCATTTCTAACTTCTACATCACACATATTTCTAGAATTTGTATGTTTTCTCTTAAGAAATTTCGAAATCTTAATCATGTATTTAACTCATATTGGGCTTATCATTAATGATATTTACATCATTGAATTTTATTAAAATTATTATAGTTTTATAAAATATTTATAACATCATTAATTGGATAAATATCACATGAACACTAATTCTTTATCCTTTTTATCTCACCATAAAAAATCATAATTCATAATTTTAATTAATATTGTACTTCAAAAAAATTAATTTATTCACAGTCAGGTTATTATTGTACTAAATTTCCATGAAATACATGTTTTAGTTTATTCTCAACCAGAATATAATTTTAATTTACACCTTTTTACTTATAGCCACTCTCCAAAAGAATATTGGGAGTTTGAATTTAGCAATAATGTTTGTTCACATTTCAAAGAAGAATAAATTTCTTCTTTATGAAACTCCATTTAATTAGGGTGTATATGGATCACTATAAAGAGAACTATATTTATTAAATTATATCTTCTCATATTTTTAATATAAACTCCTACTCTGCTTCAATTCTTTAAATTTGGAACATCTCTATGGATTTACAATTTTTCGTCATGAACATCACATTAGAATCATGGAAAAATAATTAATAAATATAATGAAATAAATATTAAATTTAGTGGATTTATGTTTCATTGGTACCCATAAATCTAGATGTATTAATTCAAGTTTCCTAGTTCACTTAATTTCAATCCTCTTATAACTCCCTTGGATTATTTTATCTTTTTTAAAAGTTTGAAATGTAACATATGATTCTCTATTAAATTGGGGAAATTCACCCACAACATTTCTATTAGATATTATGTTCTTAATTATTTGAATAACATGTAAAATTATTCTTATCCAAATATTATTCTCATCCATTGAACTCAAATAATAAGAGTCCCTTGAATTTCTAACTTGAGATTAGTTACCACGTGTTTATTATAATTTAATTATAACTCTATGATTATTAATAATTAATTCTAAAAATAATTTTATTTCTATAATAAAATGGTTTTATAACACTCAATAAAATTTTCTTGAGCCTATCAACAAACAACACCTCCTTGTATTTCAGTTTCTAAGATTTAATATTGGTTGTACCAAATACATTGATTATTAAGGAAATGTGTTTATAACTGCCAATTTATCATGATATTATATTTTCTCTAATATTAATGTATCTATAGTCTTGTGAGATGAATAAACTATACATAATCTAGGTTTTATTCTTTTTATAGGATATAAGATCCACCTCAATAGAAGTTACTTTTCTCCCTTTAAACTTTTTAGAAATCTCTCACCCAAAATAGCTTATTGTGATTATCATGAAAATGTACTGATACATTCTTCATCATAGGGAATTTTCAGTTAATATATTCTGTTAATTTATTATATAAATTTGAATCTATTTTGATTGTACACACTTGAGGAATTTTAAACCTAATATTTCTTATGCCCAAGATTACATATCATCTTCACAAAATTGATACCCCTCAATTAATGCCTTATTTAACTCTATGAAAATGAAATATTATACCATAATATATAGGATTTATACACATAATTTAAATAGAACCAATAATATCCTTTAAAAGTTGATCTTCTATAAAATTAAAAAAAATCTATAAAAATATTATTATTGTCTAGTTGAATCATAATCTTTTTTCCCCTTTTACTTCAGATAATATCATCTCTCTTCATCATCCTATCTCTTTCATAATGTAGTATTATTTTCAAATATTTTATCATCTTAAAAATCTCTAGTTTTGGATTTAAAAACAGTACTATTAGTAAAAGTAGATTTTTTATTTTTTTTTTGGTTTATTAATAGAATATTTCACTGAAACCTTTGGGTAAAATTATCAGTATCTTGAAAAGATTCATGCATTATTTACAATGCATTTTTAAAGTATTCCCTTGTATTATTTAGGGTATTTTTGACATCAAGACACCATTATTGGGCCTATTTATATCCTCTTCATTTTAAATATATTTTTATTTCAAAACATTTAACATCCTCTCTTTCTCTGTAATTACCTCCTTCAGAATATTTATTTCTTCAATCCCATCAACTTCTATATAGAGTAACTCATCATTTACTTAAATCTTACTTCTTGGCTATTTATTTAATAATCTAATTTATTTCTTTATTTTGTAATTATATTCAAGAAGAACCTTTATTTTTTCTTTAAACTTATGTTCTATTTATTTTTTCATCCTCCATATAAGTGCTCAAAATAAATTCATGTTCTTTAGCATGAGCCATGAATAAATTGTGTTTTTAGGGATATCATTTTATTCCAACTAATGGATCTTCATATTTTTCTTCTATAATCATTATATTTATTATATTCCTTCTTGGGAACATATTCTTTCTCATGTAATATTTCATATTTTTCCCTAATTAGTTTTAGGAAAATATTATTCTTGGTTATCATAATTAGTCTTAATATTCTTTTTTTATTAAATAATCAAGTGAAAAATTTCATATTCCTATATAATTAAAGTATTTTAAAGTTACCTTTACTCTATATTTACCTCTTCTACTGCTATTGTTATTTTAAATAAGAGACATTAACTTTTCATACTCTTTTTTAATTAACATATGTAGAGTATTATTGAATGACATTATCTTTATAATTAGTTTTGATCTTATTGATTGTCTTTAATGTCACCCCCTTCCTTGAGCTTCTTCTTCAAAACAAGATCTATTTAAATATCATAATAAATAATAATGTTTTGAAACAAATCAAGAAACAACTCATATAGGTCTTTTTCTACTAAATATAAAAAAAATTATTCAAATTTATCACAAATGTTTCTCGATAGCATTTTCACAATATTAAAGTCAACCAATGTTTCTTATAACCATTGATATTTCTAAAAATATCATTAAATCATGTAAATTAGTCATAATTAGTCTCCACATCAGTTATTCTAAAATATTAAAAAAAATTCATATAGATCTACATGTTTTATTCTTTCACATTCAAATTACCTTAAGAAATATTTTCAAGTTTATTTGAAATTTTTTTGTTAATATTGAGCTCTAAAATCATTGTACACACTTTTCAACTAAGGGAATAAAAATTGCATTCCTTAACTTTCTATAAACATCTAAATTGTTCTTACTGGTATATTTCATGAGAAATTATTTCTCAATTCGATAAAAAACAATAGTTATAGAATCAATAACATCATGGTAGAGATAAAGAGGATAAAAACCCATCATGTTCTTCCATACATGATATTCTTTTCCAAAACAAATATGTATTTCACTAAAAATAAATGAATTAAGATTCTCCATCTATTATTTATCCAATATGGGATCCTTTAGGGGGAACTTAGATTTCCTTTATGCCACTTGGAGTGCCTAGAAAATAATAGTATACTTTTGTAAAGGGCGGTTGAATCAATGATAGTTAATTTTTATAATTGTCCCTTGAAATTAACCTATGTGAATTTCTATAATCAAGATCCACTTATATTTAAATTTCTCTCTCCCCTATATGAAAATGAAATTAAAAAATACCAAAAAAACACACATGATTTTAACAAGTACTTCAAACTAAAGATCTCATTGGTTAGTATTGATGCTTCTATTTATTATAAATATGTGGAGGATGTTAATATGTATTGGATGATAAATATTAAAGAGGTTTAATAATAGGAATATTGATGAGAATATGTGAGTGTAGTTTGATATATTTTTGGAAGATATATCCTTTTTATTATCATTCATGAAAGTTTCTACAATATAATGATATCTCTCTTGGATGATTGTGTGTTAAAAGAGATATATTAGAGCTATCAAAAGTAAAATATTTATTTGGTTGTAATTTAAGAACTATTATTCAGAATATTTTTTGAGAAAATATGTATTAATTAATTAAGGTATTGGAGGATTAGTTAAAGTAATCAATTTGTGTTATCTTTGCTGCAATTACTTTGGAATTATGTTAACGAACATTGGAAATATTATAATTAATTATATAAAATTATTTGAGTCATTTTGATATGATTCAAGGGACAAAATATTTATTTTATATGAGTTGGGAATCTTGGACAATCATTCCATACGTTTTTGAATTAATTTGAATAATTTTGAGAAGGTTGGAGTTCATACATGATTAATTATGAATTTTTATAGGTTACCTCTGAATAAACTTATGGAAACTAAAACTGCATCTTATTAAATCATGAAATATTTTTTTAAGATGGAATGTGGATTTTTTAACATCATGTATTATTCAAAAATGGGGTTGGATATCTATATAAGTAAATTCACGTGGAAGGTCACTCACACTACATCAACCATATGATTTAATGGTTTTGTAAAGAGTGCATTATGGTTTTAAAATCTCACATATGAATCACTAATACTCACATAAGATTTAAAAATTGATCAAATACTTATGGGATATTAAATTCAAAAAAAATTATAGTATTATATCGGTATCGTGGAACATGTTTCAGATTAAATGTCCACTACATCAAAATATTTTAGCAATAAAAACGGCTTTCCTAGATTAAATAGTCAATCATAGAAGAGTATTTATATGTTTCTCAAATCTATGCCATATTAAATGAAATTTATGAAATATTAAAAATAGGTCACTAAAGGTTAAAGTTGAATCATATTGTTAATAAGTAAGATTTTATGGGTGGTAAATAATATTATCTATGAAACTTAAAAGGAGGTATAAGATTATTCAAATGATAGATAAATATTATTAGTAAGAGAAATTAGAGACTTATCAAAAAAAATTATAAGAGATTTCATTTGAGTTTAGAATAAAAATAAAATGATGATATTATGGGTATTAAAAATAATATATGTTTTATAAATATCTAAAAAATAAATGTGGTGATGTTGTTCCAATCATAAAGTTAAAATATCAGAATTATTTGGTAATCCGTGATTCTAGAGGAGAGTAATAGATACATGAATTGAGGAAGAAAAATATGTTATGAGAAGAATGACTGTATCAAATGGGTTTAATTACTATCTTCATGAAATCATGCTTTTTAAATAAGATTAACTTTTAGATTATTTATATTGAATATAGATTATGTGTCCTTTGGATAAGTAAATGTTTATTTTTTGACTGGTTAGAATGATAATAAAAATAATTGAATTGAGAATATCACTACTATGATATTAATAGAATATATTGGACAAGTGATAAATAAATATCATGAATAATTGAAAATTATTAACTATTTTTATGTTTTTTTTAGAATTGATTAGAAGAAATTGAGAATATAATTAAAAGATAATTATAGATTTCCGAATATGAAGATTCTAAAATAATTAATCATGATCAAATATATATACTTTCTGATGTTTATCTCACCATATTTGAATATTCATATCACATGGGTAGAATTTACTTGAGTTAATATTCAAATATGAAATAATATTAACGATGTGATAATTAGATATTTATAAAAATTAAGATGATGCCAAAGTGAAGAGAAGTTTTATGAGAGAGGATAATGTTACAGTGAATGACAAAATATTATGTTCTAATGAAAAATAAATTTACCAATTTATTATTTATATAAGATGTGTTAATAAAAATAAGAATAAAAAATATGGAAGAGAAAAATAAGTGATTCCAACAAGAACCTTCTTTTATTTATTTCTATCTATGTCAAAGAAATTGGATTCAATTGTTTATCAAAAAGGGCTTATTGTTGAAAAGAAGGAAAAACAGTTCTTGAATGTTATCATACACTAATGGATCATTCTTTTAGTTCCCTAGAACCACACTCCCATATTTTGGTGCTCATAAATGCCTTATTTACATGATGGATTTGAAATTAACTGAAGAGACACAATTTTAATCAATAATAATTATAATATCACTAAGAAATATTGAGTCATATATATTTGAATTTCATTTTTGGTTTAGAGTATTAAAGAGTTGGAAAAAATATAAATAAAATATCCCATGTATTTATCATTGAATTTTAAATTTTAATACAATATAAGAAACAACTTAATATATAATACATCTTCAACATCTCCCATAAAATAGCTGCACATTATATTAGCTTCCAGCCATATCATGGGTAAAAAGTTTCTTTGAAACCTGAAAAGTGTGAGATCAAAATATTATTAAGGGGAAATTTATATCATAATTTTCAAGGAATTAGTAATATTTTAAGGAATAAATAAAGTTGAATAATGTTATATAATTGAATATATGATCTTAAAATAAATCCATGGATGACATAAAAATATAAACAATCACATATAAAATAATAACTAGTTCCTTCAAATGAAATACATATTTATAGAAAAAAATGAATCCCAATGCAAGTATATCATGAAATAATACATCATGATCATATCATCAAGGTCCTATGTTTGGAAAATATTTCGTTCTGGGTAGGTATGCACCAAAATACTCAAGCTAATTTGTCTCAAGAAATCTATCGATGCATCGAGGGGATATTACAGGCCCCACCAATAATTAATTTTATTCAATAAATTAATCATATGAAGTAATGAATATGTTATAAAGTACATGACCAATATTCCTTAATAATCAGTAAACATTTTTATTGGAATAATAAGTATATAGATTTTAATTTTTTTTAGAATCAATAAATGCAATATCTTTCAATTTTAGTATCCCTAAAACTAACACCATATTGAGAATGAGGTATACCATTAATTAAATAATTTTGCAAGTCAACTTATTAATAACATCTAGGTCAATTTTGTTTAAACACTATGATTAAAAATAATTTATTTACATATGAAAGTAATTGGATGAAAAATCATTCCTATAACAGAGGTTGATTTTGAAAGACAAATGTAGTGATGGATTTCTACAAGATTAATCCCTCAAAGGAAAATAGTATGAGATTATTTAGAAATTAATAAATTAATAACACACACCCCCACAAGAATGAAACATGTGGTGAATGTGAATCATATATCAATGAAACCAAAATTGACATGCTAAAACCCTTACAAAAATGGTACATTAATAATCAAAATAACATGAGAGGAATACCATAAAATAAAAATATAATGAAGATATTAATTATATTTTAATACAATATGTCATTGAATTGACCATATAAAATAAAATATGTTTCATAATATCAAACATATCTCATAGAATTGAAAATAGGGACAAATAACACTTACAAATTTACAAAACATTAAATCGATACCCCTTAAAGGCAAGAATTTCAAATGAATCATTAAATGCCATAAATTTTGAAATTATCATGAAAAAAAATATTATTGTGGGTATTAGATACACTGTACAAAATAAAACATGGTTTATAATAAGAAATATGTCATAATGGGTGAGATTGAGATCAGAAACCTATTTCATGTAATTTACTATTTGAGGTAAGAATAAATTTATAATGAGGTTATTATCCTATAGCGATTCACTATTCATTTTCACCCATATACCACTATGTTAAACAGAATATTTATTGTAAATTAAAAAAATAATAAAAAATTACACATCAAATTTTATTTATTTAATTATTTTTATCACTAATAAAAAAGTAATCTAATACATTTTTTAATGATTACATTGTATGGGGAGGTGATCTTGAGATCCCATGATGGAATTCAAGGAAAAGGGTCAAACTTTTGCAGGATCACAAGCACACACATGGACTTAAATATTTACTGTGGAAAATAATTTCATTCAATTAGGATGAAAATGGTTAGATGAGTGAAAAACTTTGTGGGGAAAATTTCACTAGAAAACCATGTATCCCAATTCATCCATTCAGAGTCCCAAAAAAGTTAAACAATGTAAAGAAATTCTGGGTTAGATAGACTGGACCACCATTCTATATTTGGGAAATAACTCAGACATAAGACCTATAATTGGGATGAATTGAGCTCATTTGGATAAATAATTAGAAGGATGATTAGTCTACCAAAATATCTTGTTGATTGAAATTTTTTGTTTAGTAAATCATCAGAATCGAATTGGTGTAAAAATATTTCATCAATAGATCACCAACACCCATAGACCACTGAATTGTATTTGATCCAAATTCCCAAATTTAACTTTAGAAGAAATTAATGTCTCATTGGTAAATTTTTATCGACCAAAGTATAGGATTTGAGTTCTTTGGAAGTTTATCTTCAACATCTATGGATTTCTCCCTTTACATAGAGTTCTTAGTTCCTTGTGATCACATGGGGAGGAACGTGATCAAAATCACAAGATTCATGTATATGTTATTTAGAATTTTATTTTAAATTCTGGGTTTTTATATTTTTTTCATCATAATATTTTATTGTTTAATTGAGTTATGTACAGTTATGTCATACTGAAACTCATATGATCATGGTTGGTGGTACCCATTAATGTGATGTTTCACACACCATTCACCACTTCCTCTTACCCCTTTCAGTTGTGTTGTTTGTGTGTTTCATATTGGTAATTTATAATCTCATAAAAAATGAAATTTTTGTGGAAATTTATTTCATAGTATTACATTAAAATAACATAAAATCATGGATAATATATCAAATTCCTTATGAGTTGTCTTAGTTAGTTCTGGTTATTCAGTTGGACACAAATCACCCAATAATAAGCAATAGTGGGTGAATCATTTTGTGTTTCTGACCAAACCCTTGGATTTATACTAGTGTAAAACTAGAAAAAACTTAATTATAGGTGTTACAAACTAGTTAGTAAAATATCTAAACCCTATCTATTGAAGATATGAATGATGATCATCCAGATATTTCACTAGGTTGATCATGCTTAATCAAATCTGTTAATTTATGCTTTCTTATATCACATGCTTATATATAAATTAATCTTAAATAAAAACCCAAATTTATTATAAACCCATTCCCTTTATTAATAATAAAAACCTTTTTAAATTAAATATCTAAGGCTCCATATAGATATGACCTAGGGTTCCTACTATAAAGTAGAAATTCTAGAAAAAAAGAAATATTTAATTTGACACACTTGACAATGCAGTCAAATTATTATACCATTTTCAAGGATACAATATTTTATCCCTTTTATTTATTTATCTTAATTTTTATTTATTGGTATTTTCAATATTTTCCCCTTCTCTTTTGATTATTTTTTTATTTTTATTCTCCATATCTCTCTTCTTTTGTCTCTATTTAATTTTGAAATATATCATTGTCTTTTCTTTTCTCCTTTAATTATTCTTACATGTTTTTATTTTATCTATGTTCTAATAAAAAAATAAAAAAATAACCTTCAGAAATTATTTGCATGAACCAATCATGAAAATAAAAACTGTTTGAAGGAGACCCTGAAATTGAAAAGAATATTCACTCAAAAATTAGGACTTCTAGAGTAAGAAAATGACTTATTATTAAGGTTCCCCTTGTTGAACCTCAAGTGGTTATGAACCAATCTAAAATTGAACCAAATAAAACCCAATAAAACATGGATGAAATTAATCAATCCTTAAGATAACCGAGAACCCATGATGTGGAGTACAAACCTACATACATCCAATACCCCAAGGAAGTAGGAAACATTAATCTAAGATCAGTGTTGAGCATGTATTTTTTCAACAATACAATATATTTTTATGATAATTTTGATGCTCAGAAATGCCCTTATTTGTTATACCAATGATTTTACTTTAATTATATTTCAGGAAATTAATATTCTTTATATTCCAAATTTTGAAATAATATTAAATCATATGATTCATGTGAAATATTTTTCAAAGTGTTTGGAAAGCTATTCAGTATGTTCTGGAATCACTGTTTATATCATATGTTGGAGAGCATAGTGTAAGGATTATATCCTAGGATAATTTTATAGAATTTCCGGAAATATGGTAAAAGAACATTACATTTGGAAGGAACCTTACATTTTTTATATGAGAAAACTATTGTTGAAGAACCCTACATAAGTATGGAACTTTATATTTTCTTCACAAAAGTAAAAATCATCCACCCTACTTTTGTGATGAAATTTATGTTTTTACAAAAGTATGGATCATGTACCTTACATTCTGAAGAAGAGAAAAGTATAGATCATATATCATACTTTTGAAAGTTGATGAAAAAATTATGGATCATCTACCTCATATTTGATAATTGGATTGCTTCTGAAATGAACCCAATGTTTGACTTCTTTAAGCGTTAGAGATTTGAGGTTTTAACTTTATTGTGTAATGCTATTTTTTGCAGATTATCAGCCTAATTTCAAGCCAGATTTAAATCCTAATTTTAAAGCACATATTTGACTAATTTAAAGTAATTTTTATGTGATTTAAATGATCGATTTAATATGAGTATTTCATGATGATTATTATGGGAATTTACAGCTACTATGTTACTCAATCAGTTGAATATCGTGATCTGTTAGACAAATTTTGTGGATCTAAATTTATGAATAAGGCCCTTGTCTTTATTATATAACTACTTAGTATATAAATTTATTCAGTATATATGTGACAAGATATGTATTGAAATCACAACGATTACAAGATTCAAATATTGAGATATTGAAGTTTCAAAAAAAACAGAGATACACTGATTCTCTGAAAAAGATCTTTTATAGATATACTGCTAGAAAGTATGATCAGATTCTCTTTTATATCAAAAAGATAAATATTGAATATTAACTTGTTCTATATTGAATATCTATTTTGAATCTACTACTGATTTGTTACTGAATATATTTCAAGATAAATTACAACTAGATTGATTCAAAACTGATCTTTCCTGAAGAAAATACTTTTTGAAGCTGACGAACTATTTACTATCAGTTTCATACTACTAAAACTATGAAGATCAATAAAAAAGTATTTATCAAAAAAATACTCTTTTATTTTTAGTACTGGCTTCTCATACATAGTTGTTTGATCGGTTCTATGTTTAGAACTAGAAGTCTTTGTTTTACACTTAGAATTTTAAATGTGTCAACAACCTTCACTCAGTTGTGGATGGTCTTGTGAAATTGGACCAATTATTGAAAATCACCATGCTCCAAGAGAAGAGTTTTGGTGGAGTATAATAAGGGATTTTTTTCCCTGAACCACTCTAAATCATTGCATCCTAATATCTATTTATTTCTGTTGCATAAACAATATGATAATGATAAAATGATAGAGTTGATTATCATCAAGATTTCTAAAAGAAAATTTGATATAAACAATTCACCCCCCCCCCTCCTCCTTGTGTATATTTCATATGACTTGATCCAACCATTGGTATTAGAGGTGGTTCTTTTGTTAAAGCTATAGAAAACTAAAAGTAATGAATTATAAAAAAATCTCAATGGTTGATACACAAGTGGGACTGTCAATGGTTCGAGCTCCGTACTTCAATGGTGAAAGCTATATATGTTGGAAGTAAAATATCATCATCTTCCAAAAGAATCAGGGATATATAGTTTATTCAAAATATATAATCCTTATGAGATTCCTGAGAAACCTGAAACATGGAGTGCAACTACTGAAGTAGAGTATGACATAAATTCCAAAGTAATGAATGCTATCATCTATGGTCTAGAACCAGATTAATTTAATAGAGTATCTCAATGCCCAATTGCTTATGAGATGTGGCAGACAATTGTATTTTCTTATGAAGGAACTGAAAATTTCAGAAAAATGAGGTATGTTATAGAAAAACTGAAATTCTATACATTTATAATGCATGATGTTAAAAGAATCACTCAGATGAATGGAAGGTTTACAGAGATTGTCAACAACATTACTTCATTTGTATATCCTATCACCTAAGAAGATATAGCCTTGAATGTAATGAGAGTACTACCAATCCAATGGAATAGGATATTAGCAGCCATTAGGCGATCATCACAGGTTTATAATAAAACTATGAGAGAATTTATTGGAACCTTAATGATGTATGAAGTTGAGATGGAAGATGAAGCTAATGAGATTAAAGTCTTGATAAAAAGAGAAAATACTACATGGAAGGTTACATCTCATAAGAAGAGAAGAAAGATGAAACACGAAATAAAAAGGGAAGAAGGTTTTGACTCAACTGATTTTGAGATGGAACTGGCACAGATGTCCAAAAAATCAGTAATTTTTATAAGAAGAATAAAATATTCAAAAAAAATCCTTCAAGAATGATGAGAAAGATCCAAAGGAATCCAGATGTATGAATGCAAGAAAATGGGTCACATAAGACTTGATTTTCCTTTGCTAAAAAGTGAAAATAAAAAGAGGTTTTTAAAAATATTAATTATGAACAGAAAGCTAAAATTTCAATGAAAGCTACATGGAGTGTTTCAAAAGACTCTATAATCTCATCAAAGTCTAACTCAGAAAAAGGAGAATCGAATCTAAAAGAAGACATGTGTTTTGTGACTGAAGATAATGAGGAAGAAGGTCACAGAAGTAGAAAAGAAATTTGGTACATGGATAGTGGATGCTCCAAGCATATGAGTGGAAAATCATCGAACATTAAATCTTTAACTCAAAAGGATGGTGTATTAGTCACCTTTGGTGAAAATATCAAAGGAAAAATTATTGTTATTGGAACTGTTGACGATACAGAAGTTGTCTCAATCAATAAAGTACTTTACGTGAAAGGATTGAAATATAAACTGATATGTATTTCTCAACTTTGTGATAATGTTTATTGCGTTTATTTTTCTAAAAACTTATGCTCTGTTTTTAAAATAAATTTCTTAAGTTTAGAGCACCAATAACTAAATATTATAATACCTTGGATATAAATTCCTTATGTAAATAAAAATTAAATTGATTAATTGAAAAGATAAATGAATCTTAGATCTGGCATAGAATACTTGGACATTGCAATATTTATGATTTACATAATTTGTCTAAGAAACAATTAGTTTCTTATTTACCTAGTCTAAAATTTTAGAGTGAATGATTCTATGATTTATGTCAAATTGGAAATCAACACAAATCAAGCTTCAAATCAATTAACAAAATTTCTACATCTAAACCTTTAGGACTTATTCATATGGATCTATTTGAACCTTCAAGAGTAGAAATTTTGGCTAGTAAATTATATGTAAATGTTTTAGTTGATGACTATTCTAGATTTACCTAGATATATTTTCAAAAACTATAAAAATGAAACTTTTACTATATTTGAAAGTTTTTTCAAAGCTATTCAAAATGAAAAATATTTTAAAATAATTTCATTAAGAATTGATCATGGTAGATAATTTGATAATTATGATTTCAATTCCTTTTGTTCAAATATATGTATTAAACACACCTTCTCTGCACCAATAACACCTTAACATAATGTAATTGTTGTAAGAAGAAATAGAACTATTCAAGAAATGTCTAGGACTATGCTAAATGAATACAACCTCCCTACCTATTTTTGGGTAGAAGCTGTAAGCACTGCCTACTATATAATGAATAGAGTTTTCATCAGACCAATTTACAAAAATACACCCTATGAACATTGGGATAATAAAAAACCTAACATAAAATACTTTAATGTTTTTGGATGCACGGTTTATATCTTGAACACCAAGGACTATCTTGGTATGTTTGATCTATAATATGATGAATGAATTTTCTTCAGATATTCTGCTACCTCCAAATCTTATAGAGTTTTTAATAGAAATTCAAGGATTGTTGAAGAATGAGTTTATGTGAAATTTGATGAATCTAACCCTTTTGAAAAAAGAAAATGTCAAATTAATGAATCTGACCCTAATGATAACATGAGACTTCAAAACCTAATAGATTATTTTTAGAATGATATAAAAAATTCAGTTCAGTTCATAATAACATGTCACTAATAAACCTAATATTTTTTTACCTATACAATCTAAAACCCTAAAGAATCACCCTTTAGAAACTGTTATAGGATACCTATACACAGGAATAAAAACTAAAATAAATATAAGAAATTTAATTGAGTTTTCTGCCTTTATATCCTAATTAGAACCTACGTTAATAGAATAATCCTTAGTTGATGAAATTTGCATGATATAAATGAAAGAAGAAAAAGACCAATTCACAATAAATGATGTTTGGAAATTAAAAAAATACCAAAGAACTATCCAGTTATTGGAACTAAATGGGTCTTTAAAAATAAAAAATATGATCAAGGGGTCATAACAAGAAATAAAGCAAGACTATTATCCAAAGGATATAATTAGGAAGAAGTTACAGATTTTGTTGAGACCGTTTCCCCGGTAGCTAGATTATAATCCATTATGAATCTTTTAACCTATGCATCTCATATGAATTTTAAACTATTTCAGTTGGATGTTATGTCTTCCTTTTTAAATGGTTATTTAATAGAGGTATTCTATGTAGAGAAACCTCCGGGTTTTAAAAATTCATAAAACCTAGATTTTTTTTAATCTTACTAATTATCTTTATGTCCTTAAACAAGCACCTTGAGCATGGTATGAAATATTAAGTTCTTTTTGATTGAAAGATGATTTTACTGTTGGTATATAAAATATAACATGTTTTAGGAAAACCATAAATTCTAATTTTTTATTGGTTCAAATTTATATTGATGATGTAATTTTTGGATCAACAAATTAGAAACTTTTTCATGAGTTTTCAAAAATAATTCAAAAATAATTTGAAATGAGTATGATGGGAGAACTAAATTTATTTTTAGGACATCAAATATATCAAAACGATTTTGGAAATTTTTTGAATCAATGTAAATACATTACTGATTTACTATAGAAATTTGGACTTAACAACGGCAAGGCATATACAACTCTTATGTATACTAATATATAACATGATTTGGATAAAACTGGAAAATCAGTAGATGATAGGTTATATAGAGGTATGATTGGTAGTTTATTATATCATTCTACTAACAGGCCAGATATTGTGTACTCAGTATTTGTTTGTGCAATATTTCAATCAAATACTAAAGAATCTCATTTTTCAACCATCAAAAAAAATTTATATATTAAAAAATAATTTTTTTTCAATCTCTTATTTATCCAATATATTTTATTTTAATTTAATTTCATATTCAAATACTGATTTTGGAAGTTGTAGATTAGACAGAAAAAGCACCTCAAGAACCTGTCACATTTTAGGAAAATATTTAGTGACATGTTCTAGTAACAAAAAACACTCAGTTTCTTTATCAACAGCTGAGGTAGAATATATATTTGGAGGCAGTTTTTGTGAACATGTTTTGTGGGTGAAAAACACTCTTATGTATTTTGGACCAAATTTGAATAATACACCTATTTTATGTGATAATAATAGTGCTATAAATATTTCAAAAAATCCTCTAAGTCCTTCTAGAACTAATCATATTAATATTAGACATCATTTTTTAAGCGATCATGTTCTTAAAGAGGATATATTTTTATAATTTATAAGTACTGAATTTCAATTAGCTAATATGTTTACTAAACCACTTCCCACTGTAAGTTTTGATTTTATTAAGGGGGGTTTAAGATTATTTAATTTCAAATATATTTTATTTTTAATTCTAATTTTATTTTTTTTATTAAATATTATTTAATTTTATTCTTATTGTTATTTAAGTATATTATTTAACATTTTCACTATTTAAAATAATTTAGTTACTTATATCTCAACTAAGTTACACTTTTATTTTTATTCTACAATAAATTTTAAATATGTTGCTTATGGTTTAATGTAATTTAAATTATATAATGATTATTATGTATGTAATGACATTACAATCAAAGATTTTTCTGAGCTCGTTTTGAATTCCAAAACCAACTCATTTTCTCAGAACCTTTCGAAATAATGAAACCTATCACCTATTTCATCTTCCTTTGATAACACCTTTGAAACCCTAGAACCTCAAACCTTCATATATTTTAGATGTAAATGGAAAAAATAAAGAGAATCAAATAAGGTGAACCCAGTGATGCAAAGCGTCAGCGTTCAACTGGATGGAAAATCCTTTAGGGAAAAGTCATTGATCTAGAATGGTTGTATCAAACAAACCTGATGTTAAAGAAATATTTATCCTTTCAAGGTATTGAAACTAAATTCAGTGAGGAATACACTGAATTTCTGTATGAAGTGGAGTTGAGAATTTTCTTTAATACGATCAAATTTAGTTCATGAGATACAGAATATTCGATTGTTGTGAAGAGTAAAGACAGGGATTTATCAATATCTTCTATTGAAATTGCAAGGATCATGAACTACCCCCATGAGGGAGTTTTTAATTTTGATTTGAAGTTAGGGGATATTAATCATAAATCTAAGGATATCATGTAATTTCAATTTAGTTCTACTAACAAAAGTAAAATGTTGGTCAAATATTTAAAACCAGATCATAAGATTTTTATTATATTCATTCAAACAGAAATAGCCCGAAGGATGTCTGAGATAGAGGAGATTCTTTTTCAATATATGTATATTGTGTTTCTATTTTTAAGTGACATAAAACTGAATTTTCAAAGATACATGATTAGATATTTGGGTTTTTTTTGTCCACCTGAGGCCCGTATGAGTTTTTATCCTTAAGGAAGGTTTATTTCAAAGCTGTTGTTTAAAAAATATATGGTGAGGTAGGTTGATGAGAGAATAAAATGCTGCTATAGTAATTTTTTAAATGCTGGACCTTTAAGAAATCTTGTATTTTTCTAGATCACAATAAAATTCAAAAACATTCTTGTTGGAACTGAAGAGGATCAGGTGTCTGCTTAGGTGGAGAAACCTATAATATCTAAGGAATATATGGATAAATCCAGAATACTGGAATTTTCAAATCCATAAAGAAGAATCAGATTTGAAATATAATATAAACCTATTGATGAAGAATGTTAGGGAGGACTTATTAGTTTAAGGCAAAGAATAGTTGGTCAGGAACCTACTCCAGAGACAATTCTTGAAACAAGAGAACTTTAAATATATAATTCTGTGTGAGAATATATTCAAAAATAGAGACAAGAGAAAGCTTTTTCTTAGTAATGAGTAGATGTTTTACCTCAGGCTATGGTAGATAAAAGAATTGAGGAGGTACCTCAAATTGAAAACTCTCAAGGGATGGAAATTATAGATCAATCTATGGTCCAGATTTACTCTGTATAAATTGAAAATGTTTAGACAGAACCAGTGCACCAAAGTCGGATTCAACAAGTAATTCATGAAGAAATTGCTCAGGATGATCAGTTGCCTTTAGAAGTTGAGAATTAAGAACATACTATTCATGAAAATCTCTATGAGATTCATACATAAGTTATAAATGAATTATCCTCAGTTGATATTTTAAGAGAAAAATCAGTTGAACAACTAGTTTTGAAGGATGAAGAAGATAAATTAGGTGCTCAATCTTTACCATTGATCTTGTAAGATACAATTGTGAATCAAGTACAGGGTGCCTCTAATTCTATGTCTAATCATGTTGACGAACTTTTCAAAAGAATAAACAAAGCCAAAGTATAAAATTCTTCTTTAAGAAGAGAGTTATATTTAATGGAGTGTTTTTTTCACTTATTTTCCATTCCATATTGATTATGTAAAATTGTGTATGATTCACTTATTATTGATTCATGATTTTTCTATCCGTAACCCTTACTGAGAATTTGAACTCACCCCATTCATTGTTTTACCTTCAACAGGTTATGAAGAGGAGACAATTTATTGAGTTCTCATGGATGCAGTTTTTTTAAATTGTTGTTATGTATTGTTTTTTGTTTCCTTTCCCAATATAATATGAGTTACAACTATATATCTAGTTTCTTTAAGACAACTAAACTAATTGTTCCTTCTGTATTTCATTCCTTTTAATCATGAAAATATAATAATTAATGCATCGGCTTTAGGATTCTGGGGTCGGGGTGTTACAGTTGGTATCAGAGAAAGTTTAGTAGCAATCATGGAAACTATATTAGAAAATATAGATTAGGGAACAAAGCCATAAGGTAGTATTTTAGGATAAACATACAATAAAATCTTGTAATTTTTTTAAGAAATAGATTATGTGGATATTTCTAGTAATACATCCTTATCCTGACAAAAACAAGTAGATTTGGCTCAGGAACAGATGTATCTAAGATTGAAAACTCCGAGAAGAGGTATCATGCGTGACCCAGGGTATCCTGGTGAATGAAAATGGGCCATGATGTACTATTTATTTGACACACCTGGTGGATATTCTTAGGATAATTCTCATTTTATTTATAAGCCTTTATGAAGGATTTCAATGTAAATTTTATCATAGAGAATCCATTTTTATGATATTATCGATGAATATAATTTCAATTTATGCTAAGTATTTTTCTAGTTGAGATTATAAATTATGATTCATAACCTAATATAGTTTATGAAATTATTTAGAAATGGTGCCTAATGGATGAAAGGGAATCAATACTCGTAGAAAATGTAGGGATTTCCCCACTGAGTAAGTCAACACAGTCAATGTTAGAGTGGATCAGATCATGACTATATTGGGACAACTTACTCATGTTGTGATGAATAACCATGCTACACTTGTATTGGATATTTTCATGCGGCAGAAGCCCCCATATTTTAGTGGGACTACAAATCCAGTGGTATTTGAGCAATGGATCAATTCCCTTGAAAAGATATTAATGGAATTGAGATGCAATGAAAATGAAAATATAGTGCTGGCAGTATATTATCTCAAGGGTGACATTGATCAATGGTGGTCCTTAATCTAAAATACCATAGAGGGAGAAGAAATAGAAGATATGGAATGGGGTACTTGTAACAGCCCGAGATTTTATGAAAAATATTCTTTTTTTTATTTTATTAATGTCTTGTGTTGTACGCTACACCAAAAGGAGCTTGCACAACACGCATCCTTGTCTTGCCTTGCATTACACGCAATCACGACCTTCCTCGATAGCGTGTGTAATACGCAATACCGAGTTTCACTAAACAACGATGTGCTATTAAAATATTATTAAAACTAGCCGTTATGAATAGTAATAACCACTTTTTAAAATTCTTTAAATCTTATTTTTTCAAAATGAACTTCATTCTTGGATTCGGAGTATCGAATTTAGCCTAAGGTGAAATTTTGGTACTTTTCGGATAACTTTCATATTCTGATGAATAGTGAAAATTACTAAATTATAATTAAAAACAACTTTTTTAATCGAAATAATTAATAGTGATAAATTATTAATTTGAGTGATTTTAAAGTATATTTAGAATATATTTTTACAATTTAATACAATGTTGGTCATTGGTTGTAATTTCACATTTAAACCAGACATAATCAAGTGTCAATCTTTTGATATATATTGTTTCCTAAAAACACGCTATTTATTTTAACAGCGGGATTTAATTATAAAATTAATTAATGCAACTTCTATGTTATGAATTTGGTAAAATAGATTTCATTTTTGAATTCGGAATATGAAATATAGCTTAGGATGAAATTTTGGCATTGTTCTGAAAAACATCAATTTTTGATGAATAGTGAAACTACTAAGTGGTAGTTAAAAAAACTGAATTTTTCATAAAACTTAATTTTGCCGCTTCTGTGAATGGAATTTCGAAATTCCGAGAGACACGGTTAATATCAAGGACTAAAATGTGGTTCAATGAGATGAAAATAATTTTTTGGTGAATAGTAACTTTTTACTTTTTTTACCGCGGTTAATAGTAAATAGGGTAACTAAGGGTAAATATGATATTAATATTACCCTAACACATGTCCTAATTCTATTGGACAAGTGTAATTCGACCAAAAACAAACTTAGGAATAAAATATGACCATTTAGGCCCACTTGGATTAGATTAGGACATTTATTATTAATTTATTTAAAGAAAGGTTAAAATAGTTAAAATCAAAGTTTAATAAGTAAATCATTTTTAATATGGGGTTATACATAAGATAAATTCGATTGTAAATATTCATTAGAAAGATAAAAAGATTTCCTACATGATGGTATTTTATTTGTAATTTTTAGACATCAAATACTTTAATTAATTTATGACACAAAGATGATGCAGTAATTATCTTATTAATGAAATATTGACATAATTGATAATATAAATACCAAAATAAATGTAATTTAAGACTTTTTATGAATTACACTAATTTTCTAGGTTACTATGATATATTAGTGTTGATTTAATCAACTTGGTTCGAACATATAATTCTGTTATGACTTTCACAAAAATCATATATCAAATAGTGTCAAAATTGACACAAAATAGTTTTTAAATCAAATATTATATTATTAATTGTTATTTTATTCCTAAAAATCTAAGGTTCGGCCAAATGACTTATATAAGGATATATATATTAATAATAAACAATTTGGGGTTCGTTTGGCATGTTATAGTAAGTGTATTAACCATATAGTGAAAGAAAACAAAAAGACACGGTAAAAGTTAAATTATTTAACTTAGAGTTAAATCTAATTGATAAGGTTTAAAATAAGATCCAAACATGTCTAAATTTGATTGGTTGATGAGATTAAAACCCTATCTCATCTAAGCTTCGAATATGTGTCATTTTTGGAGGTTTTTAAGTGGGGTTAGATTTATTATAAATTAATATTTTTAAGAATTCCTAAGGTGCCCCTCTCCTCCCCTATAAAAGGACACCTCCTCCCCCTCCTCCTCACACCAATTTGAGCACTCAAGCTCGGCCAACCCCTGCCATTTTCCCTTCTCCACTTCCCTAGAATATTCCTAGAGGTCCTGGTCTTCTCCAAAGACCAATCTTAGTTCCTTAAGTGGAGGATTCAAAAAGGCGTTCCAAAGAAGAGGTAATATCCACTACCGATCTTTTCAATTTCTTTCTTCTTCAACTTCTTCTTCTTTAGTTGTTTCATGATAAAGTAATAACATCAGTATTACTTACATACTGATATGTTATTATAAATATGAAACAACCCTAATTCACCTTCTATCCATCCTACGGAAAAATGAAATCACCGCGCGTGCGTACGTACGGAATACCGTCTCCACGCCGTGGTGTAATCTATTTTCCACCATCACCTTACAAGGATGGGTATAATGGTGTAATGAGTAACTATATATGATTATTATTAAGTAATATTGATACTGAAATAATATATATATATACTCCAATACAATTCCACGATCATAGGAACGATATCATCACTCGTGCGTACGTACGGAATACCGTCTCCACGATGTGATGCGACTCGTTCTACATGATCTTCATTTCATAATGATTGTATAAATGAATTGAATGAATGAATATGGTATATACTACACTAATACCATTCTGGAAATGAATTATCTATAACCTAGAGATAAGAATAAGAATTTATTCGACAAAACACGCATAAGAACAAAAAGTTATAAAGACCCGAGTAACAAGTAACAATGAAATATTACTAACAAGAAGCTAATAATATGACCATATATGATCTCATATCAATATGTATGATTCTGGAATAAGTCAATAACATTATTTAAACCATTATACAGGAGCTTCGGACACGAACAAAGCAAATCGGACCTAAGGTAAGGGAAATATCACAATCTCATTTTTATCCGAGATTGTTTATTCGTAAGTATTTACTGGGGTGTATTTTATCATCCACATCCATGTTCCCTCAATATGAAATATTGTTTCCATCCACTTGCAATAGTTTAAATCCAATTTTACCCATAGGTAAAGAATATGAAAGGAATCTTTTGTCGTTTTTCCGTACGAGGTACTTTTTGACTTTTCCGACAAAAGTACGAAGAATGTTTTTTTTAACTTATACGGCATGAATGGATTTTTAAAACATTGTTTCCAAGAAGCTTCCTTTACAAGTTTTCAAGTTTATTTTTAATCAACTTCTTTTATTTTAAAGTTGTATGACATGTTATGAAAGTAAAAATGTTTTTGAAGAAGAAAGGATATTTTCCTCAAGAATGGAGTTCAAGTGATTTTCAAAATTATTTTCCATCTAAGATAATAAAGGGTTCTGTTTTTATCCCTATTATTACATTGCTTTGATCATGTTGTGATGGAATTATTTTTATGAATTCCTTTATCTTATATGAATTGATTTATGATGTCATGATGTTTCAAGAATCCCATTTTTGTTTCATGTGTTATGCGATGATGTATGTTTTATGATTATGTGGCACACATAAGAAAGGATTCATTATAAGATGGGTGGGACCTATATCTCCCTCCAATGCATTGGGTAAAGATTTTATATCTCATGAGATAGACATGGCTGGAATGGTAGGTTATACCGGTTCAGTGAAACAGGACTGAAACGAGGATTACTCGATTCAGAAAGGGACTTTGTCCACTAAGATAGTCTTGGCAATGAGTCTTGACTAACAAGAAATGATTCTCTATTATTATGTGTGTATGCCACAAAGTTCCATGTTTTATGTTATGATTATTGTGATTACATTTCACTGCCATGATTTATCCCATGTTATGAAATTATGCTCTCTTTTGCAGGTTATGATTTCCAAAATGTTATGTTCTTATGAATATGATGTGATTGATATTTCTTTTGTTTACCCTTACTGAGCATTTGAGCTCACCCTTTTATGTTTTCTTTTCCCCAGGATATAAAGAAAGGTTTTAGGTAAAAAAAAGGAAGATATTTATGGGAGATGTTGAAGATCTTTCACCACGATTAGAAGATTATAGTCCGAGTTTCCAAAGACACTAAACTATTACGGTCCTTGTGTGTGTGTTTTTGTAATGTACTAAGTATTCCGCAAAAGTAATGTAAAGTCCATGTACGTCAGGCTTCGGGTCTCTACAGTTGGTATCAGAGGAAAGGTTTAGTCAACCTTTGGAAACTAGGATGCGAAAACGTTAGTGAGATCCCTAGAGATATTTCTAAGGTATGTCTAGGGATGTCCCTAAGGTTAAGTATACGTATAGGTTATAGTACTAGAACTACGCTAACGATCATATAATTAAACCTAAGATGTTAGATGTTCAAGGTACTCCCCCTTTATTATGTTGTTTTCCCTAGCATGATTTTTGCCTCTCACGCTATTCTTTTTGGGTTTTAGAAAATGGATGGAAACAAGGTGATTCACGATAATGGAGGAAATGATGGACAATGGAATGATATTCTTTATGAGCAACCAAATGAAATGGGATTTGGAAGTCCAAACATCATTATTATGCCGAATCAGCAATCTCATAATATGATCAATAAAGTAAAATTTGGTAAGTTTCATGACTCGACTAATAAGAGAAAGATGGAGTTCCATGATGATCATAGAGGAAAGAAAGTTCAATTTCCCCTATGTAAATCATGTGGGAAGAGGCATCAAGGAGAATGTTTCAAGGGAACTGGAAGATGCTTTGGGTGTGGAAAAGAAGGACACAAAGCAAGTAAGTGCAAAGGAAAAGGGTCGGTTAACACCATGGATGAGGATAATGGTAATGCTACGACATCAAAAATGGTTAAGTGTTTTAAATGTGGAATGTATGGGCATTATGCAAACAAATTCCCTAAGGGAAAGACTCATGAAGAGAATCAGTATGGTCATATGGGAAGTATTTATGTGGATGATGATGAAGAGACTACCAATGGTATGTTAGATGAAAGAATTGTTGAAGCTCGGTCAATGGTTTAAGAATGTAGTGGAATGATTACATGTTTATCATGTGTAATGTTGTATAAGTAATCTCATGGTACTATGGAATAAAGAGACATGTAAGGATTGTAACATTGTTGTCTGATTAATGTTACCAGTATCCATGAAAGGTTATTCAGATATTTTTGGAATGAAGATGATATGTGCATAATGAAGGGATAAGGGGAAAATGAAATGTTTGACAGTATTCATGAGCTCATGATTGATATAAGGACTAAGTGATATCATGGTTTGAGTATATAGAATTTTGAGTATTTCGGTATGTGAAAAGTGTTAACTTTTAACTGCATTCAAGTTTTCACTAAGGTTCAATGGGTATTCAAGAGAGTACAAGATTAAGGCCTTTGACTGTTTGGAATGTGACCAACAAGATATATCTTATGATATATGGGGATCAACGATGGTATTAAATCTCTGGTAATCGTTTTCACTATGTTATGAGAATGGACTGCAGTATTATGAGCCTAATGATTGGAATGAATTATGTTGGACATAAGTTAGTATTGTTTAAGGATAGAAGTTTTTTTTCGATATTATTGATGGGATGTTATAGTAATATAGTTTTATAAAAAGGACAACCTGCAGGACGGGCGACAGCCCATCGCTTCGGACAAGGCTGTGGGAATCGAACCCACAACCGAAGTGCGACTGGCCTTTATCGCCTACCACTGACCTACAGGAAGTCCCTGTTTAGTAGAAACTAGTTTTATTATATTAAGCAGTATGATATATGAAGTATAAGTCCATTTTAGGAACCATATATGATTAATCTCACTATAGATCGACTTATGCATATAATTTTGCTAACCTTTTGTTTGAAACAGATGGAATGACCCGTCATTCTATCACATGATCTGCTAACACTTCACGAATAACAAATTCAACTTCATTTATTTAAGAGATGAAGTGGAAATTGTTAAAGGCACGAACAACAGTGAGACTGTACCAAAATAAAGTAAGTATTTATTCTAATTCAAATTCTTTAACTTTAGGGAAATGATCTTGAAAACCAAAAATGTTGTCCTAGTTCTCTTATACCTGATGAATCAGATGGTACCTTAGATCGTCACAAATTTATGGATTTGTGATTACTGGCTTTTCCATAGCCATGTTCTCTACCACTCTCCATCAGAACATGATGGTTAGATTTCTCTTCCATATCCATATTTTCACCTATGTGGAAACCCAATGATTAGTTTATTTGGGTAATCGCTACATTTCATACTTTAGTTTTTAAATCCAAGTTTTGGTATTCCCTTTTACGATGTGGGTTTCTATTAAAGAAACTTTCGAATAGTAAACCATTTATAACCCCGACGAATTTCGAGGGCGAAATTCATTTTAAGGGGGGTAGAATGTAACAGCCCGAGATTTTATGAAAAATATTCTTTTTTTTATTTTATTAATGTCTTGTGTTGTACGCTACACCAAAAGGAGCTTGCACAACACGCATCCTTTTCTTGCCTTGCATTACACGCAATCGCGACCTTCCTCGATAGCGTGTGTAATACGCAATACCGAGTTTCACTAAACAACGATGTGCTATTAAAATATTATTAAAACTAGCCGTTATGAATAGTAATAACCACTTTTTAAAATTCTTTAAATCTTATTTTTTCAAAATGAACTTCATTCTTGGATTCGGAGTATCGAATTTAGCCTAAGGTGAAATTTTGGTACTTTTCGGATAACTTTCATATTCTGATGAATAGTGAAAATTACTAAATTATAATTAAAAACAACTTTTTTAATCGAAATAATTAATAGTGATAAATTATTAATTTGAGTGATTTTAAAGTATATTTAGAATATATTTTTACAATTTAATACAATGTTGGTCATTGGTTGTAATTTCACATTTAAACCAGACATAATCAAGTGTCAATCTTTTGATATATATTGTTTCCTAAAAACACGCTATTTATTTTAACAGCGGGATTTAATTATAAAATTAATTAATGCAACTTCTATGTTATGAATTTGGTAAAATAGATTTCATTTTTGAATTCGGAATATGAAATATAGCTTAGGATGAAATTTTGGCATTGTTCTGAAAAACATCAATTTTTGATGAATAGTGAAACTACTAAGTGGTAGTTAAAAAAACTGAATTTTTCATAAAACTTAATTTTGCCGCTTCTGTGAATGGAATTTCGAAAATCCGAGAGACACGGTTAATATCAAGGACTAAAATGTGGTTCAATGAGATGAAAATAATTTTTTGGTGAATAGTAACTTTTTACTTTTTTTACCGCGGTTAATAGTAAATAGGGTAACTAAGGGTAAATATGATATTAATATTACCCTAACACATGTCCTAATTCTATTTGACAAGTGTAATTCGACCAAAAACAAACTTAGGAATAAAATATGACCATTTAGGCCCACTTGGATTAGATTAGGACATTTATTATTAATTTATTTAAAGAAAGGTTAAAATAGTTAAAATCAAAGTTTAATAAGTAAATCATTTTTAATATGGGGTTATACATAAGATAAATTCGATTGTAAATATTCATTAGAAAGATAAAAAGATTTCCTACATGATGGTATTTTATTTGTAATTTTTAGACATCAAATAATTTAATTAATTTATGACACAAAGATGATGCAGTAATTATCTTATTAATGAAATATTGACATAATTGATAATATAAATACCAAAATAAATGTAATTTATGACTTTTTATGAATTCCACTAATTTTCTAGGTTACTGTGATATATTAGTGTTGATTTAATCAACTTGGTTCGAACATATAATTCTGTTATGACTTTCACAAAAATCATATATCAAATAGTGTCAAAATTGACACAAAATAGTTTTTAAATCAAATATTATATTATTAATTGTTATTTTATTCCTAAAAATCTAAGGTTCTGCCAAATGACTTATATAAGGATATATATATATTAATAATAAACAATTTGGGGTTCGTTTGGCATGTTATAGTAAGTGTATTAACCATATAGTGAAAGAAAACAAAAAGACACGGTAAAAGTTAAATTATTTAACTTAGAGTTAAATCTAATTGATAAGGTTTAAAATAAGATCCAAACATGTCTAAATTTGATTGGTTGATGAGATTACAACCCTATCTCATCTAAGCTTCGAATATGTGTCATTTTTGGAGGTTTTTAAGTGGGGTTAGATTTATTATAAATTAATATTTTTAAGAATTCCTAAGGTGCCCCTCTCCTCCCCTATAAAAGGACACCTCCTCCCCCTCCTCCTCACACCAATTTGAGCACTCAAGCTCGGCCAACCCCTGCCATTTTCCCTTCTCCACTTCCCTAGAATAATCCTAGAGGTCCTGGTCTTCTCCAAAGACCAATCTTAGTTCCTTAAGTGGAGGATTCAAAAAGGCGTTCCAAAGAAGAGGTAATATCCATTACCGATCTTTTCAATTTCTTTCTTCTTCAACTTCTTCTTCTTTAGTTGTTTCATGATAAAGTAATAACATCAGTATTACTTACATACTGATATGTTATTATAAATATGAAACAACCCTAATTCACCTTCTATCCATCCTGCAGAAAAATGAAATCACCGCGCGTGCGTACGTACGGAATACCGTCTCCACGCCGTGGTGTAATCTATTTTCCACCATCACCTTACAAGGATAGGTATAATGGTGTAATGAGTAACTATATATGATTATTATTAAGTAATATTGATACTGAAATAATATATATATATACTCCAATACAATTCCACGATCATAGGAACGATATCATCACTCGTGCGTACGTACGGAATACCGTCTCCACGATGTGATGCGACTCGTTCTACATGATCTTCATTTCATAATGATTGTATAAATGAATTGAATGAATGAATATGGTATATACTACACTAATACCATTCTGGAAATGAATTATCTATAACCTAAAGATAAGAATAAGAATTTATTCGACAAAACACGCATAAGAACAAAAAGTTATAAAGACCCGAGTAACAAGTAACAATGAAATATTACTAACAAGAAGCTAATAATATGACCATATATGATCTCATATCAATATTTATGATTCTGGAATAAGTCAATAACATTATTTAAACCATTATACAGGAGCTTCGGACACGAACAAAGCAAATCGGACCTAAGGTAAGGGAAATATCACAATCTCATTTTTATCCGAGATTGTTTATTCGTAAGTATTTACTGGGGTGTATTTTATCATCCACATCCATGTTCCCTCAATATGAAATATTGTTTCCATCCACTTGCAATAGTTTAAATCCAATTTTACCCTTAGGTAAAGAATATGAAAGGAATCTTTTGTCGTTTTTCCGTACGAGGTACTTTTTGACTTTTCCGACAAAAGTACGAAGAATGTTTTTTTTAACTTATACGGCATGAATGGATTTTTAAAACATTGTTTCCAAGAAGCTTCCTTTACAAGTTTTCAAGTTTATTTTTAATCAACTTCTTTTATTTTAAAGTTGTATGACATGTTATGAAAGGAAAAATGTTTTTGAAGAAGAAAGGATATTTTCCTCAAGAATGGAGTTCAAGTGATTTTCAAAATTATTTTCCATCTAAGATAATAAAGGGTTCTGTTTTTATCCCTATTATTACATTGATTTGATCATGTTGTGATGGAATTATTTTTATGAATTCCTTTATCTTATATGAATTGATTTATGATGTCATGATGTTTCAAGAATCCCATTTTTGTTTCATGTGTTATGCGATGATGTATGTTTTATGATTATGTGGCACACATAAGAAAGGATTCATTATAAGATGGGTGGGACCTATATCTCCCTCCAATGCATTGGGTAAAGATTTTATATCTCATGAGATAGACATGGCTGGAATGGTAGGTTATACCGGTTCAGTGAAACAGGACTGAAACGAGGATTACTCGATTCAGAAAGGGACTTTGTCCACTAAGATAGTCTTGGCAATGAGTCTTGACTAACAAGAAATGATTCTCTATGATTATGTGTGTATGCCACAAAGTTCCATGTTTTATGTTATGATTATTGTGATTACATTTCACTGCCATGATTTATCCCATGTTATGAAATTATGCTCTCTTTTGCAGGTTATGATTTCCAAAATGTTATGTTCTTATGAATATGATGTGATTGATATTTCTTTTGTTTACCCTTACTGAGCATTTGAGCTCACCCTTTTATGTTTTCTTTTACCCAGGATATAAAGAAAGGTTTTAGGTAAAAAAAAAGGAAGATATTTATGGGAGATGTTGAAGATCTTTCACCACGATTAGAAGATTATAGTCCGAGTTTCCAAAGACACTAAACTATTACGGTCCTTGTGTGTGTGTTTTTGTAATGTACTAAGTATTCCGCAAAAGTAATGTAAAGTCCATGTACGTCAGGCTTCGGGTCTCTACAGTACTTTTAAGGAAATATTCTTCAACAAATATTTCCCTTGTGAGAAACGAACTGAAATGAAGATGAAATTCATTGTCTTCAAGAAAAGGGAAGAATATAGTGTTGCAGAGTATGAGGATACCTTCACAAGACTAGCCATGTATTCCATAGATTATATACGTGACTCGAAAGAAAATCTTGATCATTTATTTGATGGTATTAATCCAAGTCTTAGAATGGAACTAGTTTCTCAAACATTTTAATCATATGATGATATTGTATTAAGTTCCATTAAAAATGAGAAGGAATTTTCTAGATCAAATTTTTTCAAGGGAAACAGAGACAAGAAGTGGTGCTCTAATATCCAAGGAAAAGGTTAAGTGCCAAAGAAGAACAAGGGAATGAATAAATTCTTTTTATGAGAGAACCGTGGAAATAATCATCCTAGGATATTCTTGAAAGGCATGGGAGTATACTATAATTATAGAGAAAAGTGTCATCGATCTAATTAATGCAAGGGGAAGAAACAAGTTAATGATATTCAATGCTATAATTGTTAAGATATGGGACACTATAAAAATGAGTGTCCTAAGAACCAAGGAAACTTGCCTCATAAAAGGCCATGATACCAAGGGAAAGCTTATGTGATTTAAACCATAGAGATTAAAGTTCCTAGTGATGTGGTGGTAGGTGCATTAATTGTTTCCTAAAACATAGTCAATGCTTTATTTGATTATGGATCCTCACATTCATTTATATCTTCCCAGTTTTTCAGGAAAATTAGACACGTCCAATTTGATTTAATAAATAAGGTATCCATAAAAACATCTATGGGATATATCATTGCCACAAAGGTGTGTTGATTATTCCCCCTCCTGACACATAAAATTTCTTCAGTTTCTAACATTATCATCATAACAAAGATTGAATTTTATATAATTCTCGGTGTGAATTGGATGTAAAATTATGATGTGAATATCAATTGAATGAAGAATGAAGTTACAATTTTTGAGAATGGTGTAGAATCCTTTATCTTTAGATCAGAAACCTCACCATCTAATTTTTATCTAGATCCACCCCCATTAGCTCTACTGAATGAAATTCTTGGAGAGTAAGAGAACACTATATCTATGGGTGAGTAAAGAAATATTTAAATTGAAGATGTAAATATTGTACAAGAATACATTGATTTTTTTCCATAAGATTTACTAGGGCATCTTCCAGATTGGTATTTTGATTTCTATATTGATTTAGTTCCTAGTGCATGACCTATATCAAAGACTCTCTATTGAATGGAAACTATTGAATTAGGGAAGCTAAATGAACAACTAGAGGAATTGAGTGACAAATTATTTATTCAACCTAGTTTTCTCTATGGGGATACCATATCCTCTTTGTCAATAATAAAGATGGATCCATGAGGCTATGCATTCATTATTGGGAAATCAATGCTATTACAATAAAGAACAAGTATCCACTTCAACGCATTGATGATTTATTTGATCAACTTCATGGATGCCAATATTTTTCGAATATTGACCTTCGATCTAGATATCATCAGTTATGTGTGAGGAATGGAGATATTCCAAATAATTCATTTAAAAATAGGTATGGGCATTATGAGTTTATAGAAATTCCTTTTGAACAGACTAATGCCCCCTCTGTTTCCATGGCTATAATGAATAGTGTTTTCAAGGATTATCTCAATGACTTTGTTGTGGTATTTATCAATGATATCCTTGTATACTCTAAAAGCTATGAAGACCATGAGAATCACTTGCATATTATTTTAAAAACTCTTAGATGAAATGGATTATATGGGAAGTTTATCAAGTGTAAATTTTGGGTTCAATTAGTTTATTTTCATGGTCATATTGTCTATAAGGATGGAGTCTTATTTGATCCTATGAAAACAAATGCAATCCAAGATTGGCCTACGTGAACAAACACAATCAAGGTACGTAGATTTATTGGATTTGTAGGTTACTATTGGTGTTTTGTTTATAATTTAACCCGACAGGCTAACCTGCTAACCAAGATCACATTTAAAATAGTTAAGTTAGTATGGATGAAATAATGTACAGAATGCTTCAAAAAATTGAAAATAAGATGATCTAATGCTCCAATTTTGACTCTTCCATCGAGAAATGATGGATTTTCTATATACGGTGATTCATCAAAGAATGTATTGGGTTGATTCCTTATCCAAAATGATAAATTTATTGCTTAAGAATCAAAGATGTTGAAGACTCATGTGAAAAATTACCCAACTCGTGATCTTGAATTAGAAACCGTAATATTTGCTCTGAAAATATGGAGACATTATCTTTACAGAGAAACATGTGAGATATTTATGGATCACAAGAGTTTGAAATACATTTTTACACAGAAAAACTCAATATGATGCAAAGTAGATGGCTTGAATTACTCAAATATTATGATTTTTCAATACACTACCTCTCTGGAGAGGCAAATAAGGTATTAGATTCTTTAAGTCGGTAAGATCATGGACTTTTCACCCAAATAGTGATTGAGAGAGATCTTATATTCCTTGATCTACTAAAAATGCATATGGGAATTTTTAAGGATAGGAAAACATACTTCCTATTTCAAATGATTGTTAAACCATATTTACTAGATAATATAAAAAGATCTCAACCTAGTGATGATAATATACACAAGAAAATTAATACTAATAAAGATGGTATATTGGCAAACATCGTGTCTGAGGAAGGAGTTCTGAAATTTGGGAAGAGGTTATGAGTTCCATCAGTACCTGAGATAAAAAAGGGAACTATTAGATGATTCTTGTAGAAAAAAATTTCTATACACCATATCATTAATAAGATGTATAGATATCTAAAGGAACATTTTTGGTGGGATAACATGAAGCGAGAAATTATTGACTGTTAGTTAAGGTGTCTAGTTTGTCAATAGGTAAAGGTACAGAGACAAAATCCTAGAGGGGTGATGCAACATCTACCTATTACTATATAGAAGTGGTATGACATTACATTGGATTTTTTCACAGTACTACTGAGGAAACCTATATGTAATTATGCAATATGGGTAATTGTTGATCGTCTCAAAAAATCAGCACATTTACTTGCTATAAGAGAGTATTTACCACATGAGTGCCCGGTAAGACTTTATGTTAATGAATTTTTAAGACTTCATGTTACACCTCTATCAATTGTGTCTGATCGAGATCCTTAGTTTATATAAAAATTCTGGAAAAGTAACCATAAGGCTATGGATAATAAGCTTTATATGTGTACTTCTTATCACCCCCAAACTGATGGATAGTCTGAAAGGACTATTGAAACACTGAAAGCCATGTTGATATCATTATCTCTTGAATTTCTAGGTATGTGGGATCAATACATGCCTTTGGTTGAATTTTCCTACAATAATAGTTTCCATTATAGCATTCAAATGGCTCTATAGGAATCATTATTTGGTAAGAGGTTTCAAACTCCAACTAGTTGGAATGAAGTTTCCTAGAGGAAACTTATAGACCCAAAATTTTTCTAAGAGACAACTATAAAGGTAAATAAAATTCATGTCCATATTAAAGAACCCCAATGTAGTAAAAAGAGTTATGTTGACAACTGGTGAAAGGATTTGGTATTTTTGTTAGGATATCTTATCTTTGTAATAATATCTTTGCGGAAGGGTGTCTTAAGGTTCGGTAAGAAAGGGAAACTAATCCCTAGGTATATCAGACTGTTTGAAATTTTGGAAAGGATCAGAGTTATAGATTATCATTTAGAAATTCTTCCGAGTCTCTCTAAAGTTCATAATGTGTTCCATGTGTCATTGCTAAATAAATACATGCTCAAACCAGTAGATGTACTCGCCAATGAAGAAATAGAACTAGAACTTTATTTTTTATACTGTGAAGAGCCTATCGAGATTATTGACACAATGGAGTAGGTATTGAGAAATTATACAAATCATCCAGTGAAGGTTCTTTATAGAAACCATAAAATGAGGGAACCAACATGAGAACATGAGGATGTTATGAACAACAACCACCTACATATTTTTTAAGGGCTTTATACATGAAAAATCTCGAGGGCGAAATTTCTAAAGAAGGGAATTATGTAACACCCCAAAACTTTTATGGTATGTTTCTCTTAACAAATTTTAATTCATTAGATGGGGTATATTACATGAAGTAATGAGTCTCTAAGTAAAAAAAATGGTAATTTATATGATATAGTCATAACCTTTCCATTAAACATAAATTTTTTACTTAAGTGTTTTGAATTTCGAAAAACAGACATACACTATTGTGATTCGGATGATATTTGAAGTCTGATAGAATCCACATAATCTTTGGTGAATAGTAACCTACTCTTAGTAATGGTAACTTACCTTTATGAATAGTAGTATGACTCTTATTAAGGGTAACTATAACCATGGAATTGTTAATAGAATTTAGGAACCTTAAAAATGAAGATGAATATTTTAAGTGATTGTATTTTCAATAAAATAATGATTTTAATTAAAAATTAAATTTATAATATTTAGAAAATTATTTTTTAAAAATGGAGTTCATTTTTGGATTCTACACATTGAGAAATTTTTGTGGTTAATTTTTGGTATTTTTCTAAAATAATTTATTTTTTGGTGAATGTTAAAATACATTAATTTAACATATAAAAGAATTATAAATGAAATTCACTATTCATATATTCATGAGTGATGTAAGAACCCAAATCTCGAACCCACATTAACTTATTACTATTCTAGTTCATTTAATTATAACTATTTCTTGTCTTATAGAGAAATAATAAATTAATGATTACAATATTAAGGAAACCCTCCTCCCCTCCACTATATAAACCACCACTCACCCCCTATTCTTCTCACACCAATAAAGCTTCAATAATTTCTTATATTCTCCTTAAATATCTCCCTAAAATCATCCACCACATACAAGACCTTTTGTTCTCTGAAAAAGTCCAAAAACAAAGACCTTAAGGATATTCTCAATGAGGAGTACTCAAGAGGTGAACCTCTCTTCCCTTTTATTTCAAATTATTTTACAAGTTACATTCTTTTGTTACTCTCTCCTAACATACCCACATTCAAATTATATTATAATTCCATTAACTTTCATATAATATAATTTTATTATTTTAATGTAATATTTCATCATCATCTCTCTTTTCCCCCACCTCTTACACTAATAATGAAAATATTGTCTGAGATGTGTTAATTTATCACACTCAAGGAAAACAGGTTTTAAATTTCTAATACTATCTTCAAGACTATTCATTAATCCTTTTTAACGAATAACCAGATAATAATATATGTATTATACATTATTCAATGTTCTGGAATCCTTACACACTCATTATATAAAATAATAATACAAAACTAGTTCATTGTGTACAAAATTACTAAGTCAATCCAAGTGTTTGTAAATAACTTTTAACTAATGAGTAATTATCATGGTATATAAACCAAAATCATTATAAGATAATTTGTAATGTCACTAATAATATATATTAACAATTCTGGTTGTTTTACCACATTTCAAATGAACTTCCATTCCTGAATACAAGTAACCTGATCATGAAAACCAAGGATGAAAATGCTTCTAAAACAATAAAATTGAACCTCTTAAACCCATAAAAATGGCTTTATACTAAATCAATTAAATTTTTATGATGTTATTTAAATATTAATTAATTAATCTAAATTTTATTATTCATTTCCTTAAGATCAATCGAAAACACCTTCCGGCATAACGTAAGGGATCCTCTCTCTCACTTTTTTTCAAGAATTCTCCCTAGGTTGTGTCCTTATATTTTTAATTCCTAATGATGAGGTATGTTTTATCACCTCCCCCATAATACCTTTATGATACATAAATGATGGGATACCCTTTTACCTCTCATTAATCACTCTCAATAACACCTGTTACCATCCCAAAAATGTTGTAAGGGGTTTCTCATCTCACTTTTTTTCTGTGATATTTCCATTGTTCGCCACCTATTTCTTTTTTATGGTGTATGTTTACTTCAATTTTATATATAATAAAATTATTCTAGTTGTATTCATGGTTTTAAATAATTCACTTGATGATTATTAACTCGATTTATTACAATGTTGTAAGGAACTTTGTTTCGATTTCTTTTTCATTGTGATTTACTTGGTATTGTGCACCTAATCATTCTTATGCGGTGTACCTACAACCCCTTTGAGATAATTTTACATTTGGAATTTTAAATATAATATATATAGACATTCTGGTTTCATGGATATGATTATTTTCTTAAGTCATATACCCTTTTACATACAGTGTTTATTTGGAATGTTGTTTTAACTATAGAAATATTTATGAATTTGTATCCTTTACTCTATATGGTTATTGAGAAGTCATATATGACATGTATTAAATATATGTATAAAGAATTATTTGGATTTTCAATGATGGGTGGAGCCTGTTATATCTCCTCGATGAATCAATGAGTCTTATGAGACAAATCAGTTGGCGACAAACCCTTCGAGTTTGTTTCCAAAAATCAGATGAGTTTCTACCCACAAACATAAACTGTTTCTACGGTATAGTGGTACCGTGTTACAGATACATGATTTAAAATTAATAATTTTTATGTTTATTCATTTTCAGTTATTACTATCCATGATGTTTTCACTATGAAAAAAATCTCTGCATGCAGTCTCATTCTCAGTTTGTTAATGGTGTGTGTTTTTCATTTATTCACCATGCCATATTAATTATGTCAAACTGTTTATGATTCACTTATTATTGATTTATGATTTCCCTATCTATAACCCTTTCTGAGAATTTTGATATCACCCATTTTATTTGTTTAACTTCAACAGTTTATGAGGAGGAGACCATTTATTGAGTTCTTGTGGATGTAGTTTTTTTTTAGTTGTTGTTTCGTATTGTATATTGTTTCCTTTCCCAATGTAATATGAAATACAACTATATATCAAGCTTCATCAGGATTACTAAAATGATCATTCCTTTGGTCTTTCATTCCTTGTAATCATTTCGATATAATAATTAATGCACCGGATCTGGGATTCTGGAGTCTGGGTGTTACAACTCAAGTTACCCCCACCACAAAATTAGTGAACAGTTACTAATTTAGTACTATATCAAGGACTTGTACCCATGTATTTTGACATGATAGATGTTTTAGATAGTGGTGAATTAGTAGATAAATCTCATGTCTCTTCTCATTACTAAGTAGGAAACATGTTTTAAAATTTAAAACAATTTACTACAAGAAAATTTGCACCAACCTAAGGATTTCATGAGGTATGTAATTCATCCTTTGAAAAAAAAGTATATAATAAACATGATGAAATGAATACCCTTATAAGACAGTTATATCTGTATAATGGTAATTCAAACTCTTCAATTATTCCATTATAATTTGGTATTTTTTCTTATAATACTCGTTTATATGATCAATACCCTAAAATTTAGGATTCATCTATGTCTTGTGTAGTAGTCTTCCCTGAGTGTCCTTTACATCAATAACCTCCCTTCAAACAGTATAAACTTCATCCAAATCCAAACCCTAGGTGGATAACACAACCACAGTACCAATAAGGATGAAAATTGAGCTACCCTAAACAGAATTGGTATCAATAATGCTAAGGTATGAAACCATCTTATCCTCCACCTACTCAAAATAATCCTTTTACAACAAAATCAGAAACAAGCCTTGATGTCATGGTGTTGAAAATGGAACCCCATAACCTCCAGTTCTAATAAACTAAGAAATCTTCTATTCAAGACCAATGAAATCAAGTGGGGAAATTGGAAAACACCATCGGTGAGGTAAATATACTATTTTCTAGAAAACTATCATCCCAACATATTGTTAATCCAAAGGATTATGGAAATGTATGTGAAATCACCCTTTAGAGTGGTATAGAAGTTTCTTCTTCCAAGGATTTTATAGAATAGAATTTTCTACTTCTAGAAAAATATATTTCTCTACCTTCGAAATATTAAAGTGAAGAAAAAAAATAAAAAATGTAAAAATGCTATTATTTTGGATTCCCCTGAACAATCCATTCCTCTTCCATTCCCCAAAAGACTATGTAAAACTAAGAAAACATTTGATAATTATATTTATAAAGAAATCATGGATACATTTAAAAAGTTTTACTTTAATGTTCCTCTATTGGATGTACATAAAAAATTCCCCACTTTTCCAAATATCTTAAAGAACTCTGGAACAATGGAAAATGAATAAAAGGGAATGAAAGGGTCATCCTTGGAAAGAATATCTCAGCCTTGATACATCAAGTAATTCCAACTAAATTATATGATCTATGTACTTTTATAATACCTTTAACCATAGGTGATACTTTTTCTAATGAAATTCTGGATTTAAGAGCTTCGATTAATGTGATGTATCACTCAATGTATAATTATTTGTATATTGGGGAGCTTTAACCAATTGGAATCATCATTTAACTTCTTATTCAATGCACAACACACCCAAAAATGATCGATCAAGGACTTCCTCATATGATTGAGGAATATAATATTTCCTATAGACATTTACATTCATGAGAAGGAAGATACCATAACCCAAGGACATTCTCTTCTCATGCTTGGAAGTCCATTCTATAAAATAGAAATGACAGTCATCAATATTCACAATGGTACACTATCTATGGAGTTTGTGTGATAAAATTTAAGTTCTAATATCATTGATTCTATGAAACACCCCAATGAAGAACACTCCAATCTTAATATCTATTCGATGGAAATATGCTCTATCAACAAACATGTAACACCCCAAGCTTCTACGGTACGCTTCTCTTTGAATAATGCAATAGTGTGTGTTGTACGCAACATCGAGTTCTAACACACACCACAACCGATCAAACTAGCCATTATGAATAGTAATACCTACTTTTTAAACTTTTATAGATTTTATCTCTCAAAATTGACTTAATTTTTGGATTAGGAGTATCGAATTTAGCATAAGGTGAAATTTTGGTACTTTTCAGATAACTTTAATATTTTGATGAATAGTGAAAATTACTAAATTTTAATTAAAAACAACTTTTTAATCAAAATAATTAATAGTGAAAAATTATTAATTTGAGTGGTTTTAAATTATATTTAGAATATATTTTTACCATTTAATACAATTTTGGTCATTGGACATAATTTCACAATTAAACCGAACATAAACAAGTATCAATCTTTTGATAGTTATTATATCTTAAAAACACGCTTTTTGTTTTGACAGCGGGAATTAATTTTAAATTAATTTCTCCCACTTCTGAATTTTGAATTTGGAAAAATGGATTCCATATTTGGAATCAGGATGTTCAAATTGTGTAAATAGGTAACTTTTATTTTTAGACATTTTGAATAATTACTTCGGCAAATATTTTATTTACCATGGTTAAAAGGTAAATCCGGTAAATAAGGGATAAAAAATAATAGTATAATAATAATAAATTACGCTAAAACGTGTCCTAACCTTATTGGTTGATACATGTTCGACCATGGGCGTATTTGGGTCGATTTTGGGACCCCATGGTGCCACTTTTAAGTGATACGGACACTTTATTTTAATTAGGTTTAAATGAATACAAAAATGACACAAGCATATATCCTTTAGAAAACAAATTTGTACATAAGGTTTTATATGTTGGATATTCGACTATAAATATTCATTAGAAAGATAAAAAGATTTCCTACATAATTTAATTTTATTTATAATTTTTAGACATTAAATAATTTAATTTATATATGACAAAATGGTGATGCAGTAATTACCATAATAGTGAAAAATTAAAATGATTAATATTGTAGATACCCAAATAAATATAATTTGAGAATTTTTATGAATTAAACTAATTTCATAGATTAATATGACATGTTAGGAATGATTTAATTAACTTTCTTCGAATTAATCATTCTGTTATGATTTTTACAAAAATCAATTATGGAATAGTGTCAAAATTGACTTAAAAGAGTTTTTAAAACAAATATTATATTATTAATTGATATTAAATTCATAAAAATCTAAGGTTCGGCCACGAGACTCGTATCATGATATTTGTTTCATTAATGGACCACTTGGGGGACTCTTGGATTTATATAGTAATTTTATTAACCATATAATATAAAAATACAAAGAGACATTGTAAAAGTGAAACTAATTAACTAAGAGTTAATACTTAAAGATAAGGTTAGTATAATGACCCAAACCTGTCTAAATTATATGGGTTGAGTGGTTTGAGACCTATCCCCACCTTAAAATTTAAAGGATACACTTTTGATCCATTAGAAACCAAATATGAATTTATTATAAAATAATATTTCTAGCTTTTCCAAAGGTGCCCCTCACCCCTCTTATAAAAGGGAACTCTCCCTTCTCATTAACTAACTCCTTCAAAGCCTTTTGGTTCAGCAAAACTCTACACAAATACTCTCTCAACTTCCCTCACTTCATCTTAGAGGCCTTAAGTTAGTCAGAAAGCCATCTTAAGGATCCCTTTTTCTCAAATCAAAAGGAAGAACTCAAAGAAGAGGTAATGATTTCACCACCCTTTTTCAAGTTCCTTTATTCTTCCACTTATTCTTTCTTTGTTATTACCTTTATAAAATAATAAATCCAGTATATTATATATACTATGATGTTATTATAAATATGGTACAATCATATTCAGTATTCTATCCATCCTTTGAATAACATGTCACCATACGTGCGTACGTACGGCTTACCGTCTCCACGTCGTGGTGTAATTGTTATTCAATAAATTATTATTTGGATGGGTATAATAATGATGTTTAATTAATGTAAATAATAAATTTAACATGATAATGATTCTTTATATATGATATACCAATCAATTATATATTATTTTAATATCAAAAGAATGATATTGTCGCTAATGCGTACATACGGACTATCGTCTCCACGAACGCGATGAGATTCATTCTCCATCGTATCCATTCAAGTCTAATTCTCATTTGATGATTAATAAAAGTATCTAAGGACTTTATATCATTATGGATATGATTAAGATACAACCTATCCATGACAAACACGACTTATCAAACAAAAAATATAAAAGAAAATGAGTAAGTTAACACCCGAAACAACGATAATACTAAGATATTATTAACAAATCAATGTTAAAAGATCATATATGATATCATATTAATGTATATGATTCATGTATAATTTAATAAAAATTATTTCACCATTATACAAGAGGTTAACCTATCCCCAACCAAATAAAAGTACAAGGTAAGGGTTTATTTCGCAATCTCTTCATTATCCGAGGTTGTTTATATGTAATAATCTACTGGGATATCTTTATCATCCACATCCATGTTTCTTAAAAATATTTTTCAAAACATTTTTAATATTTAAAATAATATGGGTTAAAGTCATTTATACCCTTGTTTGACTTTTTATAAGAGGTTTATAAAGGAATCTTTCTGGCGTTTTCCAAACAAGGTGCTTTTTAACCTTTTCGACAGAATTAAGGTAAGAATGTTTTTTTAACTTATATGGAGGGTGCGGCTATTTTCCGCCATTATAAAATTGTCGAAGCTTCCCTTACAATCTTATAATAATATTTTCAAAGGAAATGTTTTATTTTATAAATATATGACTCTTAAATGATTTCAAAATAGAAAGAGATATTTCTCTAAAAAGAGTTTTGATTTCATCTATGTCAACATCCTTTGATATATTTTACACTTATTTGAAGTTTATTTGTTATGATACAAAACTTATATATTGTATTGAAGGTTTTGTGATATGTTTGACTGTGGATGTGCTATTTTTATAACATTCATGGTTTATGATGAAAGTATTGACATTTCGTATGCTATTTTTAATACGAATGTTTATGTTATATTTAAACCTTTTCATATGGGAATGCATTGGACTTAATATGTGACGGATGGAGCCCGCTATAGCTCCTCGATGCATCGGTAGGTCTCATGAGACAAACTAGTGTCTTGTAACAAGGCCTTGACAAAATCTTATTTGTAGTCTTGGAACGAGGCCTTGGCTATGTGGTTATGATAGTCTTTCATTATGCATTCCATCATTATGAAAGTGGTTATTGATATTGCATGTGATTATTCGATTAGTAGAATATCCATGTGAATAAGTAAATGGAATTATTTCATTTTATTTTTTCCATACTATGTTGAAGTTCAAGTTTAAAAGGCTTTTGTTTTCGTTATACGTTACCTTAAATGTTTATTCTTATTTATGAAAGTTTCTGCTATATTGTTATCCTTACTGGGCATTTGAGATCACCCATTTTCTATGTTTTATTTTTCCCAGGATGTGAAGAAGTAAATTATTATTGACCTACAGGGATATTATGAGGGGATAATAGTGTGGACTTTGGAGACAATATGTTGTTGTTGTATTTTTTCACTTTATGATGTAATGTAAAACTTTATGAATATATCTAGTGTTTCCAAGGCTACTAAACCAATCAGTCTTTCGAGATTTGATCTTTCTTGTGATCATGCCAATGTTATGTAATAATTCACCGACTCTGGGTAACTGGGGTCAGGGAATTACAGTTGGTATCAGAGGAAGTTTAGTACAAACCTTGGAAGCTAGATTTAGATAAACTCTAATTAGATCATGTAGACCTAAGATGAACTTTGAGGATTAGTATAGAATAACTTCCTAGAATTTTGGTATTGTAGAGATTTTGTGAGTTTTCCGAGAAATACATACCTGTCTGGATACGAGCAGGTAGAGGTGGATCTGGCACAAATGTACCTAGGGGTAAAACCCTAAAACACCGCTTTGAGCTAGACTCGAACGGGAACTGGTGCACGACAACGGGCCTTGCTGCACTCTTGGTTACGACACTCCCGGGGGATATTCTTAGGATAACTCTCATTTTCTTTACAAATCATTATGAAGGGTTTATGAGTGTATACTTCCTCAAAGAAAACATTTTTATGATTATGGATTATATCCATAAATAGTTCAATTTATGTTAAGTAATTATGGAATTATGTATTTTTATTCATAAACTGATCTAGTTTATGCCATTGTTTAGAAATGGTGCCTAGTGGAAGAAATGGAAATTGTATCAATGCACGCACTCCATGTAGGGATTGCCCTCCTGCTCAAGATAATTATAGTGGAGCCAGGGATGCAATTGGTGCCGATCAGCTAATCACCATACTAGGACACCTCACTCAGGTTATGAATAATAACCTTACCCGTATGGAGCATTCGGATCCACAGCTTGGAGGATCAATGTTAGATTGATTCATGAGACAACAACCACCAACGTTCAATGGGAGTAAAAATCCCTTAGTAGCTGAGCAATGGATAAATTCCCTAGATAAAATATTTCAGGCTTTGGGAAGTAGTGAAAGGGAAAAAGTTATCATGGCAGTTTACCACCTCACTGGAGATGCTGATCAATGGTGGTCATTGATTCAAAACATGAAGGAAGATGATGAAGTATCAAATATTCAATGGAAGGAGTTCAAAGATCTGTTTTTAGAAAAATACTTTCCTCGTGACCATCGAGCAGATATGGAAAGGCAATTTCTGAGTTTGAGATAAAAGGAGGATGAGAATGTCGCAAAGTATGAGGCTAACTTTACAAGGTTCACAAGGTATGCTGGAGATTATATACGTAACCCAAGAAGTAAGATTGATCGTTTCTTTGATTGGTTGAAACCATTTCTCCGTCGAGCTTTAGTCTCACAATCCTTCTCGTCGTACGAAGACATTGTCTCATGTGCTATCAAGATAGAAAAGGAATTCTCTAAGTCTTATGACTTTAAAGAAAAGCAAGAGAAGAAGAGATCTGCTGATCAATTTGGGAATGGAAATAAGGGGAAGAAGGGAAAGGTTGAATATTCATCCTGTGGTAAATGTGGGAAGAAACACCCTGGTACTTACTTGAAGGGAATGGGTGTCTGTTACAAGTGTGGTGAAAAAGGCCACCAAGATCGTGATTGCAAAGGGAAGAAGGAAGATACCAATGTTCAGTGCTACAATTGCAGGGAGATGGGACATTATCCAAATGAATGTCCTAATCGTCAAGGGAACTTACCTCAGAAAAGGCCAAGGGATCAAGGTCAAGATTTTTCTATCACTACTGCTAAGGTAGAAGCTCCGAAAGACATGGTGGCAGGTAATTTAATCGTTTCCTCAAGTTTAGAAAATTCATTATTTGATTCTGGATCATCGCATTGTTTCATATCTTCCAAGTTTGCTAAGAAAATTAGATATTTCCAATTTGATTTAACAAGGGAGTTGTCAGTTGAAACTCCTAAGGGAAGTATCATTGCAACAAAGTTTTGTGAATCAGTCCCCATTAGAGAACATAAATGTTTTTATCCGCTAATATCATCATCATACCTATGATTGAATTTCACATAATCCTTGGTATGGATTGGATTTCGTACTATTATGCGAAGATTATTGTAAGAAGAAATAGGTTACGATTTTTGATGATGATGATAAGGAACACCTTATCTTTAGAGTAGAATCGTCACCACCAAATTCTTATCTAGATCCACCACCAATATCTCAACTAAATTCAATTATTGGGGAGGAAGAGAATGAAATGATTGTGGGTGAGGAAAGGAATGTTCAAATAGAGGATGTACCTATTGTGAAAGAATATGTAGATGTATTTCCGGAAGATTTACCTAGACATCCTCCAGAACGAGAAGTTGAGTTTTCCATTGATTTAATTCCTGGATCAAGGCCTATATCGAAGACCCCTTATAGAATGGCCACTGTAGAATTAGTTGAACTAAATAAACAACTAGAGGAACTGAGTAATAAGGGATTTATTTTCCCTAGTATTTCTCCATGGAGAGCCCCTATTCTTTTTGTTAAAAAGAAAGATGGATCTATGAGGTTATGTATCGACTATAGGGAGATCAATTCTATAACAATAAAGAACAAGTATCCCCTACCTCGCATTGATGATTTATTTGACCAACTGCATGGAGCTCAATACTTTTCAAAGATTGACCTTCGATCTGGATACCATCAGATGTGTGTGAAGAAGGAAGACATTCCGAAGACAGCATTTCGAACCAGGTACGGTCATTACGAGTTTACTGTAATGCCTTTTGGATTGAATAATTCACCCTCTGTATTCATGGATCTGATTAATAGAGTTTTCAAGGAATATCTCGATGAATTTGTGGTGGTATTTATTGATGATATCTTGGTATACTCTAAAAGCTACAAAGATCATTAAAGTTACTTGCGCATTATCCAGAAGACTCTGAGAATACATGAATTATACGGGATGTTTAGCAAGTGTGAATTCCGGCTTCAAGAGATTTCTTTTCTTGGCCATATTGTCTCTAAAGATGGAATCTCTGTTGATCCTTCTAAGACTAGGGCAATCCAAGAATGGCTAGAACCTACGAGTATAACTGAGGTACGCAGTTTTATTGGTTTTCCAGGTTATTATCGACATTTCATCCAGAATTTTTCCCGATTCTCTAACCCATTAACGAAGCTCGCATGTAAAGGGGTTAAATTTGTTTGGACAAAAGAGTGTGAAGAATGTTTTGAAGAACTGAAGAGAAGATTAGTCAATGCTCCTATATTGACTCTACCATCGGGGAATGATGGGTTTGTTATTTATAGTGATGCATCGATGAAAGGACTTGGTTGTGTCCTTATGCAGAATGATAGGGTTATTGCCTATGCATCACGACAATTGAAAATTCATGAGCAAAAATATCCTACACATGATCTCGAGTTAGTAGTTGTGATCTTTTCTTTGAATATATGGAGGCACTACCTCTATGGTGAAAAATATGAGATTTATACTGATCACAAGAGTTTGAAGTATATTTTCTCACAAAAAGAACTCAACATGAGGCAAATGAGATGTCTTGAATTACTCAAGGATTATGATTGCACGATACACTACCACCCGGGGAAGGAAAACAAGGTGGGAGATTCTTTGAGCAGAAAAGAACATGGAGTTTTGAACAATATGAGAATTGAAAGGGATCCAATTTTCATGGATCTAGTGAAGATGGACATGGGAATAACCAGGGAAGGTGAAACATCAATGATTTTTCAAATGGTTTCCAAACGATCTTTACTATAAATGATTAAGAGTTCTCAGACCGATGATGAAGAATTTCAAAAGAAGATTAAAGCTGTGAATGATGGGAGATTGAGAGACTTTGTGTGTGAAGAAGGAATTTTGAAATTCGGGAAGAGGCTTTATGATCCTGATATACCTGATCTAAAAAGGGAATTGTTGGATGATGCTCATAGTTCCAATTTCTCTATACACCCTGGGAGAACCAAAATGTATATAGATTTGAAGGAACATTTTTGGTGGGACAACATGAAGAGGGAGATTGCTGATTTTGTGTCAAGATGTATGTTTTGTCAACAAGTGAAAGCTGGTAGGCAACAGCCTAGAGGAGTCATGCAACCTCTTCCCATACCGGAGTGGAAATGGAACAATATTACGATGGACTTTGTCATGGGGCTACCAAAGACTCCTTAAAGGAATGATGCAATATGGGTCATTGTTGATCGTCTTACCAAGTCAGCACATTTTCTTTCTATAAGAGAAGATCTACCACTGGAACATCTAGCAAGACTATATATTTATGAAGTTGTGAGACTTCATGGAGTACCCCTATCGATTGTTTCTGATCGTAATCCCTGTTTTACTTCAAGATTCTGGAAAAGTCTTCAGAAATCCCTGGATACTGAACTTCATTTGAGCACTGCCTACCACCCTCAAACAGATGGACAATCAGAACGAACTATTCAAACCTTAGAAGACATGTTGAGATCCTTCTCACTTGACTTTTAGGGTATGTGAGATCAATATTTACCTCTGGTAGAATTTTCCTATAACAATAGCTTACATTCGAGTATTCAGATGGCACCATATGAAGTGTTATACGGAAAGAGATTTTGCACACCAACCTATTGGGATGATGTTGGTCAAAGAAAACTTGTAGGTCCAGAACTGGTAGAGGAAACAATGGAAAAGGTGAAGGTAATCCAAAATCACATCAAAGCATCTCAAAGTAGGCAGAAGAGCTATGCTGATAATCAAAGGAAGGATTTGGAATTTCAAGTCGGTGACCATGTATTCCTGAAGGTATCTCCATGGAAGGGAGTCATACGTTTTGGTACGAAAGGTAAATTGAGTCCTAGGTACATCGGACCTTTTGAAATTCTATAATGAATTGGGGCTGTAGCTTACCGATTGGCAATGCCGCCAAGTCTCTCCAAAGTTCACGATGTGTTCCACATATCTCTGTTGAGGAAATACATGCCTGACCCAACGCATGTACTCACCTATGAGGAATTAGAACTGGAACCCGATCTGTCTTATTAAAAAGAACCTGTCAAGATTATTGATACGAGAGAACAAGTACTGAGAAACCGGACGACGCGTCTGGTAAAAGTTTTGTGGAGAAACTATAAGATGTAAGAGGCATCGTGGGAACCCGATGAGCTTATTATAGAGAACCACCCGAGTCTTTTCATGCGGTAGTATTCTAGAAATTTCGAGGATGAAATTATTTGATGGAGGGGAGAATGTAACACCCCAAGATTCTACGGTATGCTTCTCTTCGAATAATGCAATAGCGTGTGTTGTACGCAACATCGAGTTCTAACACACACCACAACCGATCAAACTAGCCGTTATGAATATTAATACCTACTTTTTAAAATTTTAGAGATTTTCTCTCTCAAAATGGACTTCATTTTTAGATTCGGAGTATCGAATTTAGCCTAAGGTGAAATTATGGTACTTTTCGGATAACTTTAATATTTTGATGAATAGTGAAAATTACTAAATTTTAATTAAAAACAACTTTTTTAATCAAAATAATTAATACTGAAAAAATTATTAATTTGAGTGGATTAAAAGTATATTTATAATATATTTTTACCATTTAATACAATTTTGGTCATTGGACATAATTTCACAATTAAACCGAACATAAACAAGTATCAATCTTTTGATAGTTATTATATCTTAAAAACACGCTTTTTGTTTTGACAGCGGGAATTAATTTTAAATTAATTTTTTCCACTTCTGTGTTTTGAATTTGGAAAAATGGATTCCATATTTGGAATCAGGATGTTCAAATTGTGTAAATAGGTAACTTTTATTTTTAGACATTTTGAATAATTACTTCGGTAAATATTTTATTTACCATGGTTAAAGGGTAAATCCGGTAAATAAGGGATAAAAAATAATATTATAATAATAACAAATTACCATAAAACATGTCCTAACCTTATTGGTTGATACATTTTCGACCATGGGAATCTTTGGGTTGATTTTGGGACCCCATGGTGCCACTTGTAAGTGATAGGGACACATTATTTTAATTAAGTTAAAATGAATACAAAAATGACACAAGCATATATCTTTTAGAAAAACAATTTTTACATAGGGTTATATATGTTGGATTTTCGACTATAAATATTCATTAATAATCTAAAAAGATTTCCTACATAATTGTATTTTATTTATAATTTTTAGACATTAAATAATTTAATTTATATATGACACAATGGTGATGTAGTAATTACCATAATAGTGAAAAATTAAAATGATTGATATTGTAGATACACAAATAAATATAATTTGAGACTTTTTATTAATTACAATAATTTAATAGGTTAATAATACATGTTAGAATTGATTTAATTAACTTTTTTCTAAGTAATAATTCTGTTATGATATTTACAAAAAATCAATTATTGAATAGTGTCAAAATTGACTTAAAAGGGTTTTCAAAACAAATATTATATTATTAATTGATATTAAATTCCTAAAAGTCTAAGGTTCGGACAAGAGAATTTTATCATGATAGGTGTATCATTAATGGATCACTTGGGGGTCTCTTGGATGTATATAGTAAGTTTATTAACCATATAATATAAAAATACAAAGAGACATTGTAAAAGTGAAACTAATTAACTATGAGTTAATACTTAAAGATAAGGTTAGTATAATGACCCAAACCTATCTAAATTCTACTGGTTGAGTGTTTTTATACATATCCCTAAGATAAAATTTAAATAATCCACTTTGGAGCCATTAAAAACCGAATATGAATTTATTATAAAATAATATTTCTAGCTTTTCCAAAGGTGCCCCTCACCCCTCTTATAAAAGGGCACTCTCCCTTCTCATTAACTCACAACTTCAAAGCCTTTTGGTTCGACCAAAATCTTCCCAAATACTCTATAAACTTCCCTCAATTCATCCTAGAGGCCTTACTTTAGTCTGAAAGCCAACTTAAGGATCCCTTTTTATCAAAAAAAAAGGAAGAACCCAAAGAAGAGGTAATGATTTCACCACCCTTTTTCAAGTTCCTTTCTTCTTCCACTTATTATTTCTTTGTTATTACCATTATAAAATAACAAATCCAGTATCTTATATATACTGTGATGTTATTATAAATATGTTACAATCATATTCATTATTCTATCCATCCTTTGAATAACATGTCACCATACGTGCGTAAGTACGGCTTACCGTCTCCACGTCATGGTGTAATTGTTATTCAATAAATTATTATTTGGATGGGTATAATAATGATGTTTAATTCATGTAAATAATAAATTTAACATTATAATGATTTTTTATATATGATATACCATCCAATTATATATTATTTTAATATCAAAATAATGATATTGTTGCTCGTGTGTACGTACGGACTATCGTCTCCACGAACGTGATGAGATTCATTCCTCGTCGTATCCATTCAAGTCTAATTCTCATTTGATGATTAATAATAGTATCTAAGGACTTGATATAATTCTGGATATGATTAGTATACAACCTATCCATGACAAACACGACTTACGAAACAAAACATATAAAAGAAAACGAGTAAGTTAACACCCGAAACAACGATAATACTAAGATATTATTAACAAATCAATACTAAAAGATCATATATGATATCATATTAATGTATATGATTATTGTATAATATAATAACAATTATTTCACCATTATACAGGAGGTTAAACTACCCCCAATCAAGAAAAATTACAAGGTAAGGGTTTATTTCGCAATCTCTTCATTATCCGAGATTGTTTATATGTAATAATCTACTGGGATATCTTTATCATCCACATCCATGTTTCTTAAAAATGTATTTCAAAACATTTTTAATATTTAAAATAATATGGGTTAAAGTCATTTATACCCTTGTTTTACTTTTTATAAGAGGTTTATAAAGGAATCTTTTCGTCGTTTTCCAAACAAGGTTCTTTTTAACCTTTTCAACAGAATTAAGGTAAGAATTTTTTTTTAACTTATATGGCGGGTGCAGCAATTTTCCACCGTTATAAAATCGTCGAAGCTTCCCTTAAAAGATTATAAGAATATTTTCAAATAAAATGTTTTGTTTTATAAATATAGGACTCTTAAATTATTTCAAAATAGAAAGATATATTTCTCTAAAAAGAGTTTTGATTTCATCTATGTCAACATCCTTTGATGGATTTTACGCTTATTTGAAGTTGATTTATTATGATACAAAACTTCTATATTGTATTGAAGGTTTTGAGATATGTTTGACTATAGTTGTGCTATTTTTATACCATTCATGGTTTATGATGAAAGTATTGATATTTCGTTTGGTAGTTTTAATATGAATGTTTATGTTATATTTAAACCTTTTCATATGGGAATGCATTGGACTTAATATGTGATGGGTGGAGCCCGCTATAGCTCCTCGATGCATCGGTAGGTCTCATGAGACAAACTATTGTCTTGGTATAACGCCATGAAAAAATATTATTTGTAGTCTTGTCACGAGGCCTTGGCTATGTGGTTATGATAGTCTGGCATTATGCATTCCATCATTATGAAAGTGGTTATTGATATTGCATGTGATTATTTGATTAGTAGAATATACATGTGAATAAGTAAATGGAATTATTTCATTTTATTTTTTCCATACTATGTTGAAGTTCAAGTTTAAAAGGCTTTTGTTTTAGTTATACATTGTCTTAAAGGTTTATTCTTATTTATGAAAGTTTCCGCTATATTGTTATCCTAACTGGGCATTTGAGCTCACCCCTTTTCTATGTTTTAGTTTTCCCAGGATGTGAAGAAGTAAATTATGAATGACCTACAGGGATATTATGAGGGGATAATAGTGTGGACTATGGAGACAATATGTTTTTGTAGTAGTTTTTCACTTTATGATGTAATGTAAAACTTTATGAATATATCTAGTGTTTCTAAGGCTACTAAACCAATCTGTCTTTCGAGATTTGATCTTTCTTGTGATCATGCCAATGTTATGTAATAATGCACCGACTCTGGGTAACTGGGTTCGGGGCTTTACAAAACACACCCACAACATTCTCTCTTTAACCCATGCATTAATTGATTTTCATCTTATTCACTCTAGTATGAATGGAGTTTTGATTCATATTATAATTGTTATTTTGGTTTGGAAAAGAGTAATTTTGGTTATTTAATTTATGATTTTTTTCATTATGAGGTATCCATGACCATCAATGATTCTCCAAATCTCATTTCCATTGATTCCCTTTCCATAGAGAAGAAACGTGAGAAGATATGTAGGTGCATTGGTCTCACCCCTCCAAAATCCCCTACCTCAATCCAAAAACAACTAGTGTTATAATTAAAACCACTGACATTTAATTTAAAATGCACCTATCTAAAGTTTATTGAATAATTTCCCATCATTATTTCCAAAAACCACTCTCCACTGCTTGAATCAAAACTATTAGATCTTTTTAGAGAGTATAAAAAGAAGATAGGATAGAAATTTTATGATATTCCAAGGATTAGAATATCTATTTTAATAAATCAAATTATTTTAAATGATGAGGCTAAATCCATAAGGAAATCTAAAAACTAGTTAAATCATACACTAATTGAAGTTATAAAATTTAATGTTTCTAAATAGCTTCTTACTGGGATAATTTATCCCATGTTTGATATTAAATGAGTTATCCCAATGCAAATTGTGCATAAAAACTAGAATAATTGTATTGTCAAATGAAATGAATAAATTGGGTCCAAGATGTGTAAAAAAATAGTTAGCGAATCAATATTGACTATCATCGACTAAATCAATCCATGAGAAAAACAACTTTCCTCTAACTTTCATTAACCAAATGTTATAATATTAGATTATTAGTACCATTTTTGTTTCCTAGATGTCTATATGGGTGATTTAAAAAACCATATAGATCCTAATGATCAAGAAAAGAACACATTTATATATACCTTCGGCACATTTTCAAATAGGAGGACTCCTTTTAATATTTTTTATTCTCCTGGTACTATTCATAATTATATGTGGAGTATATTTTTTGAGTACCTTTAGAATTGTATGGATGTTTTTATGGATGAATCCATAGTTTATGGAACTTAATTTGATGAATTTATGGAACACTTAGGTTTTTTATCCACTATTTGATTGAAAAAGATCTCATATTAAATTATGATAAATTACACTTCATTGTTGACTGGGGGATATTTCTTATTAATGTTATTTATAAAAAGTTAATTCAAGTGGTTAAATAAACAATTTAATTAATTTCATCACTTACCTAAAAAATGTGTTTGTGAGGTGTGATCTCTCTTCTCCCATGCTATTTTTTACCAATGATTCATTAATGACTTTAGTAATATTTCACTTTCATTTTCTTAGTTATTATAAAAATATTCTGAGTGTTTTTTTATAATGGTGAAGATACATTCAATTGAATAAAATGGATCCCCACATCACCTCCCATAATCTGTCCATCAAGGTAGGATATCCCCTTTAAACATATGCATAATGCCTCTAACTTCTTTTTTGGGAACATTTTTTCAGAAAGGGTTGGGAGGGCTCCTCATGTCATTATGTATGCCCCAAATACCCTTGACCCTGTCCAAGAAAACGACACAACCACTATAAAATAACTTATTTCTATTGTGTTTTTATGATAAAAATTTATTTAATATATTCTTTGTTCAAAAATAATTATGTTTTTTATTCATGTTACCCTTCAGTTTATCCTTGAGAAACCCTAAACTAGGCACCACCTCACATGGTGGATGCTCCCCCTCAAAACGTTTGACCTATATATTTGAGATAAGTGAGGAGTGTAAAATGTGTTATATGTGCACACTAATAGGATTATGCCTCTTTTAGAATAACATGTTGACTCATCCCTCCCCATTAAAGAATTTTTTTCTCTTGATCCCCTTTATTATGTTGTGGATTGTACCCACTAGTATGAATAAATTGTGAATTTTCTAGCAGTATATAGATTCCCCATAGATATTAGCACTTCCCATTCCCAGATACTTAATCATGATTCATGATGGTACATTTGGGATGATCCATAAATGTAGAGAATTTGTAGAGACCATTTTTTCAGTTTTCATCGTCCATGATTTCAACATTGTTTTTAGATTATTTTTTACATTGGATTATAGGGGCCCCTTGGGATCTCAATGTACAACTCAAATGGTCCTTTAATTGTGAATTTTTTCAGAAAAATTTTATATATATTACCATATATTTTTTAATTCATGCACATGATTTCAATTTATAGGAAATATATCCAAGAGGAATAAAATTCCCCAACAACCCATGTTGTTTTACAGGATCTTCAATGCATGGGGTATCTATTTCATGGGGACTTTTCCAAATTTATTTTGATTTGTGTACATATTATTGGTTGTTTACTATGTCTCTAAATGGGAATAACCAAATTATAACAAGATTGATGAATCTTGAGTGGTTTTTGATTTTATGTGGTCTTAAATATTCAATAGGTTTTGTTTTCCAAGAATCGTCATTAGTTATAGTGGTTCAAATTTTTCAATTTCAATATGAAAAACGTACTCCATAAGTATGGGGTTATTGATAAATTCTACACTAATTATCACCCACAAACTAACGAATAATAAAAAATCTCAAATACAAAAGTTAATAGAATCTTGGAAAAAACAGTATAACCCAATAGGAAATATTAGTGTTTTCACTTGGATGATGCACTTTGGGTGTATGGTACATCTTTTAAAATAACGATCAGAATTTATCCATATAGGATTTTTTCTGAAGTCCTTTAACCTCTTGGTGGTGGCATATCATCATGAATATTGGGTTATTATGTAATATGATATGAACCACTAAAATAAAGGTGAGTATTGGAATTTTTAGATTCAAGAGTTACAAGAGATTTGGAAAGATAAATATGATAACCCTTAAATATAAAAAGAGAATAAAATGTTTTTATGTTGAGATGATTCATAAGTGGAAGTTTCATATTGGTGATAAGGTCCTCATACACAATTCTAGGTTAAATCTCCACATAGGTAAGGTTTGTTCCCAATGGCCTGGTCTTTACATTGTTACTAATATTTACCCATTTGGTGAAATTAAAGTTTTTCTTTAGAACAGTGGGTAAATGATTACCATCAATGGGAAAAGACTAAAACACTTATATGGGGATTTTTTAAATCATCTGATAGAGGAAATACACTTTCAAGATGAAATGTACCAATGAAATCAAATAGGTTTTATCCTTCATTCCCATGTTCTATTGTATTATAGTGTAGACGCTGCACACTCTAGGAATGGGGGATACATTCCTAAGTTTGTTAGGATTTTAATCATATTTATTATTTCCTCTCTTATTCATTTACTTCATAGTATTTATACTTTTCCCTTCCTTTTAATGTTCACAAGGATTATCATCTTTTTTATTCTCTTTTTTCCTGCTGTATAGTATTCCCCCTATATTCTTCAATTTTAAAATTTTTCTAGAATACTCACATTTTATTCTCATATAATCATGGAAACTTGGAAAATTAATTTCTAATTTCCAAATTCTATTTTTTAAACAATTAAAAAAAATTCTTAGTTATGGGATAGGAATTTTACCATGAAATTAACATTGGGGTGTGGTTTTTAGTAAATTTGTTATTTTTAGATTATATAAATGGTTTCAACTCTATGAAACCTTTTATATGATTAATAACCTTTATGTGAGTAGATAATTGGATAATTATGACACTTCATATCTTCATACATTTTTTTATACAACAATAAAGTTTGAAAAGAATTTACTTAAAAGAAGGTAAATATTGGTTAGTTTAGTATGAATCAACATTCTAAACTAATTTTTTCCATATATTCATTCTTCATATGATCAATTTAATTATTGTACCCGAATGACATATGTGTGTGTAATTTTTATCTGACAGCTTTATGTCCTGAAAAAAAAACAAAAAACAAAAAAATAAATATAATAAATATAATATTAATAATAAAATTAGGGGAGTTATGAAATGTAAAAAATATGGGTATATCTAGGTTTGGAGATTAAGGTTTTAATTATGTAAATTATAATGTGAGTGGGTCTTGAAATTTTATTGTAAATGATGAAGGGAAAGTTCGTTGGAAAGAATCAGGTAAGCATAAAAATTTTAAAATAACCTATATTTACAGGATCGAAATTTAAAATAATAACATGAAATGGGTTTCACATAAACACAAATAGAGTAATTGTAATGGATGAATTTTTAATTATATTCTTATATTAGTAACATACATCTCCTTGAATTTTGTTCTCATGCAATTTATAAGACATCTTTCTCCACGATCGCTATGAATAACTCCTTGGTGTGGTTTTTTTGGATCACATTGTTATAATGAATTAAAATTTCATTGAATGTTAAATATTCATGATGTTTTGAATAAAAATGTGCATAATTTTTTGGAAATTTTAATTTCCCGTGAATGAAAATGTGTAGGTGTGGGTGTGTGATCACGTAGTGATTCACTATTCATTTCCACCATTATACCACTATGTCAAACAGAATTTGTATTGTAAAATCCAAAAATTAAAACAAATTTCACATCAAATTTGGAACATTTAAATAATTTTTATCACTATTAAAAATGTAAATTTTAATTTTTTTAAATGACTACATTATAGGATGAGGTTATTTGGAGCTCACATGATGGAATTCAAGGAAAACGGGCCAAACTAAGCTAGAGAACAAGCACACACATGGGATTAAATATTATAAATGGATAATAAATTAATAAAATTGGGAATAAAATGGGTTTATGAATGAAAAACTTATGTGGGATACATTTCCCTAGAATACCATGGATCCCAATTCAATCATATAGAGGCCCAAATGTGGCTTACAATGTGAATAAATTCAGGACAAGATAAATTGTACCACCCTTCTGTATTTGGTGTATAACTTGGGACTCATAACTCCAATTGGGATTATTCTTACTACATTGGATAGATAACTTTACTTTCCACCTATAAACCAAATTTCAATTAAATTTATATTTTCTGACCAATCAACCAGCGAATCAACTTGGTGGATAATAAATTCATGAATAGATCACCTACACCCATTGACCATTAACTTTTCTGGGATCCAATATACAAAATATCTCTTTAAAATTACTCCATGGATAATTGTGAAGGTTTGACTATACATCGGGTAGGTTTGGAGTTTTGGTACATTATTCTTCAACTTCTATGGCTTCCTCCCCTTCCAAGGACTTTTGAACTTCTAATGATCACTCAAGGAGAAATGTGATAAAAATCCAAAGATTCATGTTTGTATTATTTGGAATGATCATTTAAATTACATGTTTTTATGTTTTTTTAATCATCCTATGTTATTTTTTAATTTTTCTATGTACTTATATCCCATACTGAAACTCATATTATCATGTTTGGGGGTACCCATTCATGTGATGATTCATACAATATTCACCACTTCTTATTCCCCTTTAAATTATTGTGTCTAAGTGGTTCATATTGGTCAATTGAAATCTAATAAACACATACATGGATATGTAAATTTATTTTATGGTATCACATTGAAATAATATAAAATCCTAGATAATATATCGTGTTATTTTTTTTGTTTCCTTGGTGAGTTTTGGTTATGAAGACGGACACAAATCACCCAATCATTGGAGGTATTCAGTGAATCATTTTGTGTTTCCAAGAGAACCTTATGAGTTATCCTATTGTAAAATCAGTAAAAACATATTAAAGGTTCTAAAAACTAGTTAATAAAAGATCTAAACCTTATATGTTAAAGTGATAAAGGATGACCATCATGATATTTCCCCAAGTTGATCACGATTAATCAAATATATTAATTTCTACTTTTTTGTATCGCTTTCTATTATATTCATTCATACTATACCAAAAAAACTAAAATTTATTAAAATATCATTCCTATTTTTCATAATCAAAACCTTTTTTAATTAATGATCTAAGGATTCATCGAGAGATGACCTACGGTTCTTACTATATTGCAGAAATTTCAGTAAAAAAAATAATATTTAATTTAATGTGCTCGATAACACAATCAGATTATAAGGAGAATTCTAGATCCCAAAAATGGTTGGAGGGAATACCATAAAAATAATTTATTTTTTATAATGAATAAAACCTGGATAAATATAGTTTAATAATAATGATTGTAACTCAATAAAATAAAATTGACTGCGCAAAATCCCTTGCATCTTACGTAAAACCTAAATTGAAATCCAAATGAAGAATTAAACTCAATATTTCATTTCATATCCCATAAAATAAAAAATATATCTTAAATACATTCATGGTAGGTAAATTATATTAACTCCATTTAAATTTAAAATGTCTAAATAATAAAATATGTCTCAGTGAGTAAGAATTGAGAACAATAATCCATTATGATAATAAAAACTCTAGAATAAAACCCCCTTGAATGATAGTATTTAAAATGAGACAATAAATATAATTAATAATAATTTAATCATGATATAAAATATTAATATGTTATTAGATAATCCATTCCAAATAAAACATGGTGTATAATAATAAATATGTCACAAGAAATCAAGCCAAGAAACACTTACACATATTCTTGACTTACACTAAATCTCTTGAATATATTATATATAAAAACTACCTTATTCACCTATTTCATAAACTTATTCATACCCATAAATTTTATAAATTTCATTTATAATTATAATCTATAAATATATATTAGTTTGCTAATATCTATTTTAAATATCGGGTGTGAGTTATCATGATCATTTTGAACTAGTTTCATAGTAGCGGTGTTATTATTTATTCATCTACCAATTTTATTATATATAGATAACTTATGTTTCCAAAATAAAAACTTTTATTTATTTATAAATGTATTATCTCATTCCAATAGTGTCATAGTTTTTTTGTGTGAAAACGGAATCAGTGTTGGGTTACTTTAGTAATTGTAGTGATCGAATATAATATTTTAATAATAAGTTAATTACTTAATATAACCTTTCTTGAACCATAAAATATTTCCTTATTTTATTTTTAAATTATAATATTATTATCATTTAAGGTCCAATTTTTATACATGATAGAGTTTTATATCATAGTTCATGTATATGGTTTAACTATTTCAAAAAGGAACATTATATAACTTTATGGATGTGTATGGTTAAAGAAGTGTATAATATCATTATAATAGAAAAATATTGATATATTTTTTATTTTTATAATTTCTCAAATCATAATTTAAGTTTTTTTTTATAGATAATTAAAATAAATTTGAAAAATAAAAAAAGTTATTTCATGGTGGCGGTAGTCGTCACAATGCATGATCAACGTTCTTTTGTAATTTCTAAGTTGTTGGGATGGAATAAATAATAAATTTTCTATTGAAATATTTACACTTATCTATAATAATTATAATGGGGTTATTATATTACTATCGTTAATTTAAGTTTGGAAGAGACAAATTATGAAGAAAATAATAATGTATAAGTTATACTCACTTTGGGACCTTGAAAATTCTCTGGAAAGTATCCAAGGAAATGAAAGGCCTAGGAAAAATAATTGAGAATACAGTACTATGAACATGATATAATATTATATTATGAAAATAATTTCGTATATTTGGATATAAAATTGAAGGAATGGGTGTGGCATGAAGGGGTGGAATTATCCCCATTTATAAGTAAAGAAAAGGGAAATTTTGTGAACCCCATTATTTTTCAATAATTAAATGATGTTATATAAAGGTCAAAAGTCCTAAAAGCGATAAATAATTAATTTTTGTGGAATATTGGGTATATAAACCCTTAAAATTTTATTTTTACACATGTTTTAAACATTTTGTAATTCATTTGTTCTTAAATTTTTTCTTTAACAATTTTGTTTTGTTTTTTCCAAAGTAACTAGTTTTTAACCAGGTAAATTTTATTTTATTAAACCTATAAAATAACACCACTCAAAAAATTTGGTTTTTCTAAACCTAAATCCAATATCAATTTAATCTAATTTATTTTTTAGGTAATAAAAAATTAACTTTTAAATCTAAACATTTAATGTATTGAGAAATTGTTTTTTAGAAGAAAATGGTTGTTTTTACCATTATGTGTGCTAAGTATTATTTCGTATTGATTACATATTAAAATAGTGGTAATATATTTTTATATAGGTTTATAAATTATATTAAATTAATTTTTATGATAGAATAATTTATCTAATTAGATAAAAATACAAAAATATTAACCAAATAATTCTTTGAAAATAACAGTTTTAACATTATCATGGTCGTTAATTTTAATCATAGTAACATAATTTTATGTCCAAAAATTAAATAGACCTCATTAAATAATAGGATAATGTTGATATAAAATAAAAAATACATTTTTTTTGTTTTCATATGTACATGTTATTAAAACTAATTTTTAATATAAATGAATATAAAAAGATTTTAGAGTAAAATATTACTTATGTTTCAAAAAAGATAAGCATGGGTTTTATAAAAACCACATAGAAATTTTAAATGGTTTATTTTACTTTTAAATATGTATATTTTATTTTCAAATGTTTTGAAAAACATTTAAGTAATTATTATATTACGATAATTCATAAATGTGGTGGTTTTAGAAATATTTGTATTTTATCACTATTTACCTAATAATCTATTAATTTTGGAAAATAAAAAACATTCAACCAACTCTAATTTTGACAGGATGATTTAAAAAATTTATTTCATTTATCAAATTAAAATTCCAAAAATTATAAATTTAGCTTTAAAAGTAAAATGTGATATTTAACGAAAAATTTTATTGTTGAAAAAACTGTAAAAACATTCTATGTTCTTAATATTATTTAACATTAATTACAAATTAAATAATTATTATTTATATCCCAATCATATAAATTTTTTCAATTTATTGATATTAAAATATTTCTTCAATTTCTATCATAACATATTTTAATAATAACATTTAGAATATAATAAATTATAATTAAACAATTTAATTAAATATTATAGTTGTGTTTCATTATTTTTTATCTCTAAAACATATTATTTCATCATGTTAATAAACATACATAACATTATTATACCTATTTGATAAATTTATATCCAATGAAAATATTTTCCATGACCATATTTTTAATGACCATATATTCATCGACTATATTTGAAACGACTAGATTTCATACATATATATAGCTTTGCATCACTTATTCATTATATTCACAATTAATAAGTCATGCATCTAATTTCAATAGTTTCATTTTAGATATATTTATATTCTTTATCTTTTCAAGATGTTCTTCCTCGTTGTATGTTTTCATTAATTATTGGTGATCCTCATGGTTGAAGTTGATATTGAGGATTTCCTAGTCATGAAGATTTTATTCTTTTCTATTCATTATCCACTATTAATTTATGCACTTGTAATATATGTATTAGTATATGGTGAGTTATAATTCCTGATATGTAATACTTGTTTTCATTTGTTTTTTTTTGTAATGTTTTATCACAATTGAATGTATCATTCATTGTTACCGTGTGATGATATGTGTAAAATAATCTACGAAAACATTAAAGTATTGTGACTTATGGTGTGTTACATTCCCCCCCCCCCTTAAATAAATCACATCCTTGGAATTTTAATTTTTACCTTCCAATGGAACTAGATAAGGTTATCTAAAATATCATAATGACTATGGATGTAATTTCTAGAGAGATATAAACCTTAAAAACATGGAAACATATCTTTTCCTCATAAAAACATTAACCCTAATATTGATATTTTCTCTAACTATTTGATTCCAAATCTAAAACCTATTATATATCAAGACCTGCATCCTATAATTTCCTTCTAAAGGTTTTTAGTATTTATCCTTTCCTTGATATAATATGATATGTTGATATGATATTTTATCTACTTTTTCCACTATTTATAGAAAACCAATCCATTTCCAAAATAACATTAAATTTATTTTAAGTAAGAATAAAACTTTCCAATAAAAATATACTTAGAATAAAATGATCATACAAGTATAATTGTTTCTTAATAATGAAAAATATATTCATGTAGGTAAATATTTAATGACCTTAATAATAATTATAGGTATAAATGGGTAATTATAACAATGTTGAAATAAAAAACTCATAGTTATTGGGTGGATGGTCAAAGTTCCCCACTCCATATCATTTTTCAAAACTCACTTAAGTGGTTTTGATTACATAATATCTCTCTTATAATATAATTTTTTTGGTTCCTATTATCCTGTTTAAACCTTGTATTATTGTAGTGACTTTGATAACCTCTATGTTTCCCAAATTTATGACACTAAAAAATTAGTGGTACCTCACAACGAACTACATTTCCATTCACTATGTCCACTAATATATTCACATTTCCTAAATAATTAGTTTTTTATCCCATCTTTTTCCACACATAAAATATCTCTTAGTTCTCTTGATAAATTTTCCTTGGTTATTTTTTATCATAATTATCATGAAGGAAGTTGAATATTCTTTCATTTGTCATATTTATCACCCAAACATCCCTAAGACTCAATATGACTCTCCTTTGGTTTTTTTCGAATCTAAATTATGTTAAAATTATTAATTATGAATTTTTATAAATATTTTAGAATAATCACAATGCTTCTCATTTCAGTTCTTATCCTTTTAGGTTTCTCACTGGGAAAATATCAACATTATCCATGATGTACATTGTTAACTAGATTCATTTGGTCTTTAACCGTTACTATAACCAAAATTATTTAATATGAGTTATGATAACAATATGAGAAATATTTTAAGATAATTAAATTCGAACTCAAAATTTATTACTCTTTGAAATAATTACATTATATTTCTGTTTAACCTAAATCACTCTTCATTCAATCTATGTTTCTTTAGGTTATGTTATCTCGTATTCCTTAACCTAATTCCATAGCATAATAAATCCTTTATTATATATTATAATTAGAATAAGATTAAAGAACATATATACTCTAATTGTGTAAAAATAGGTGTATAGTTACCCTCTTTATCATGCACTATGTGACAATTGAGTTAATATCCAATCTGCCTTTTTCAATGTTTTCCCCTAAGTAAATCAATATTATATCCTTATTCAACTTGTAGTATCTATAAAGATATTTAATGTCTATGTGAACCACACAATAACTAATTTACCAATATTTTGGGCTATTTTTATATAAATATACATATCCTTTGCACATATCCTGGTGTGTTTTACATATTTTCTATTATTCTAATCCATAAAATATTCAATATTACATAAAATAACCTAAAGGGTTATATATACCTCTAAAATGATGATCATCATATATCTTATCAACATTTAAATTATCCTAAAATAACATACTAAAATATAAAGTTATCTAAAACCTCTTATGGTACCAATTGTAGTTCCCTGGACCCACTCTCCCAGAATCTGGTGCTCAAAAATACTTTCTTTACATATCATTATTGAAATGAATCAAGCAGTACAATTAAAATATCAATAATTACAAAATCACAAAAAACTATTGAGCCACATAAATTTTTAATTAATTTTTAAGTTAATAGTTTTAGATATTTAAGAAAACATTTAACCAAATAAACCCATGTCTTTATCATTAAATGGACATTTTTTCACTATATAATAAAATCCCTAATCTATAATAAATCTTCAATATCTCCCAAAAATACGTGCACATGATATTTTCTTCTTTACATATCTTGTGTAATAATTTTCATCAAACAAGGGTTAATAGAAACATATTATGGGTGAGATCAAACTCTAAGTAAGGTAAAAAAATATATCAGAATCTATCATGGCATTAATAATATAGAAGGAATAAATAGGAGTCAAATAATGACATATAACTGAACACAAGAGTTTGAAATAAATATTTTGGTGAAATAAAAATATAAACAATCTCATAGATGATAATAATGGTTTATTTACCATTAAAATGCATAATTTTGGATAGATAATTCCATTCCCTAATCCAATACATCCTGAACTTAGACATAATGATCTTAATTTTAAGACCCTATATTCAGGAAGTATTTTTTCCAAGCATACACCAAAATACCCAATCTTTTTTTCTTATTTGACCTATCAATGCATCAAGAGGATATTGTGATCCCCACCCATAAATAATTATTTCTAATTAATTTATCATATGATATAATTACTAAGTGATACAATACATAATCAATATTCTATAATAATCAATAAACATCTTCATTCGAATAACATGTATATAGATTTTCAATATTTTTCGTACAATAAATGGAATATCATTCTATTAATTCCATCTCTAAAACTAAAACCATATATATAAAGGGTTATATGGTGAATTCAACAATTTACCCAATTAATATTATAGAATCTAGGTGAATTACCTTCAATTAATGTAATAAAAATAAGGGATTCAAATAGGAAATACATTGGAAGAAAATTCACGCATAAAAAAGAGAATGGATTTGAAAGATAAATGTAGTGATTTATTTCCAAAAGGTTAATCTCCAATAGTAAAATAATACTAAATTATTTATAATGTAATATATATTCAATATATACATCATAAAAATGAAACAATATGTGAATATAAATAATATCTCAATGAAACAAAATTGATATGTAAACACCATTACAGTAATTATAACATAAGAATAAAAAAACATGATAGGGATACCATGAAATTAATATATAATGAAATATATTCATTATAATTTAAGTAAATGGGGTATTTAATACACTATATAAAATAAAATATTCTTCATAATATCAAACATGACTCGTGGAGTTGAAAATAGGGACAAATAACACTTATGGCTTTAGAAACATTCGAATCAAACCCCCTTAAAAGATATAATATAAAATGAAAAATTAAATACCAAGAATAATAGGATGATAATGATACAAAATATTAATTTGGGTATTATATACACCCCATAATAAAAAAAACATGGTTTATAACAAAAAATATGCCTAAATGGGGTGAAAATAGAGACAATAAACACATTCCATGTGACATAATCTTTGAGGTAAGAATCAATTGATAATGATGATTTAAATAATAATTATAAAACCTTAGAAATAAATGAGTAAGAACCATAAAAATTATTCATATGGTTTAATAAATTATACATGGAATAATAAATTTCAATTTGAAAATTTATAGCTCAATGGAATAAAATTGATTTTGCACAAACCCTTACGACTTGTGTTACACTTGAATATTAAGATAAATAAATTAAGGAAATGTATTTATATTTTTATATCATATTAATTATAAAAAATATATTAATATAAATTCAAGGGAAGTAAATCAAAATAACATCATATGTACAGAAAAATGGTTCATAAAATACTACATGTCTCAAAGCGTAATAATTAAGACCAAAAATCCCTTACGACATTAGAAACTTTTGTTTCAAAAGACCTTGAAGGATATAGATTCAAATGGAATATTAAATATCATGAATAATACAAGTATCATGATACAAAATATTAAATAGGAATTAGATACCCCATTATAATGATAACATGGTGTATAATAAGAAATATGTCTCAAGAAATTAAATAGCAGACAAGAAACTCCTACCATAATTATTAACATCCAATAAATTGATTTAATATTCTATATAACAAAAAAAGTTTCTTAATCACCTATTTTATGACCATATTCATATCTATAAACTTTTAAAAATTTATTTATAATTATTCTCCATATTTTTTATTTCTTATTTATTATCTATTTTCAATATAGGGTGTGAGTTATCTTGATCATTTTGAACTGGTTTTATAGTAATAGTGTTTTTATTTATTATTATCTTAAAGTTCATAATTCATAGATAAATTAATATAACCTAATAATATATTTCTATTTATTTATAATTGTTTTATCTCATTCAATTTATGTTTTATTTATCTTTCATGAAAATGGAATCAATGTCATCTTATTTTGTTGATTTTATTGATCAAAGATGATATTCTAATAATATGTTAAATACTAAATATAACCATTACATAACTGTAAAAATATATTATTTGATTATTAACATATAATATTATTATTATTTAGGTTCTTACAGTCATCTATGATATATTTTTCTAGCATTGTTCGTATAGGTGGTTAAGTCAACCCAAACAAGAACACTTTATAACATGATGGGTGAGTATGGTTAAGGTGGTATATAATATAATTATAATAAAATAATAATTATATTTTATTGATGCTTTTAATTTTTTGAATCATAATTTATATGGTTTTTATAAATAATGAAAATCAATATGTAAAATGAAAAAAAATCTTATTTCATGGAGACAGTAGTCTACATAATCAATGGTATACATTCTATTTATATACTAGGTGGTTGAGATGGAATACTTTGGGAAATATTGGCTTAGATAACTCACAATAGTATCTAAACCAATGGCCACATGGCCTCATGTGCACTTCCCCATATTTTAAAGGCTGCCAAATAACAGTAAGGGCCTAGGGGGACTTCATTAGAATAATATGCCCTCTAGTTAGAGCGGAACAAGGTGGTATACTGATATCAAAAAATAAAGGAATCATAATAAAAATAATAATGAATAAAGAATGCATCATAATAATTAAACATCTATTTGAGATAATTCAAATGAACAATAATAAGAAATAATGTATACAATTTCAATGTCATGATGTTATATAAAAGGAATAGTCATACATGGAAATAGGTATGTGAATATTACAAGTATAAAAAGAGAACAAAAAGTCCAAAAAATATCACCAATAGTATCCTGGTCCTAATATCGATCATTTTCTACAAGCTCTCATGCAATAATAAAATCAATAATCCATGACCAGGTTCTTTCCATTGTCCCTACATGCATCCATGAAGTCTGTTCGGTTACCAATCAGTTGCCTGAACTGGTTGTGAGATGTAATCAGTGGGCCACCACCAACAGTGTCTATAACAAGTCTGTCTTGTGAATATAAATTTAATAGTATGAATATATCATACTAAAGAGTGAAATAAAATGAATGAAAAATAACCATTTGTGGAATAGACTCGTTATGGGATGTGGTCTGACCATACCTTCTTCCTCCCAAGCTGGATGCATATGAAAATCTGACTAGTAAATGTTCAAGGTATAATAGATATAACCAGGGTGTTAATATAGAAACCATATATATAAAGAAGTATCCAAGGTTTGATGAATGAATCCAATTAAAAATAGAAATAAAATGGGATCCATAGAGTAACTATGGCATATAAGTAGTGATAATATGATAAGAGGACCCATGGTGTAACCATGGAATCCCAGACCAAATAAGTATGGGATAGCTCGAATAAATTAACCATGTGGTAAATCTATATGGTTCTTAGTTTAATCCATGGGTTACACCTCAGGAATTCCAATATAAAAGTTTCTAACTTAGTCCATGGAGCATTTCCATAGTAAATCTAACTATAAGCATGATTGGGGACCAAGGGAATTATCCAAGGAGTCATATAACTAAACATGTCAATATGAATCCAAGGAGTGTATATAAGATGTTCTAAATATCCAGAAATAAATCTATTGAATCATTGGTACGACACTGATGCATTCACATACTAGTAAGACATTGACCTGATTCTAAGGTGGATATCACCCTTGTAAATCGGCCTAAGAAATCGGCGTGGCGTACTATGATTGCTCTGAGAATTCCCTCAAGAATCCATGATCGGATCATGATTGAAAAATACTTTAATAAAAAAAGGTCCATAATAATAATAGTAAACTTTAATTTATAAAACAATCAAAGCTTATGTGATAACCATGTAATTATATTCACAATGTATAATTTAAATCACCACATTTTAATCAATAAATGAAAAAGTTTTATATGAGGTGTTGTACCAATACTCTTTTCATTCCAAATTATTAAGATCCAAGTAAATCATTCCTTTTAATTTATTAATAAACTGTTCTTCAATTTTGATTAATTGATAAATTAAATACTTGAAGCAAACAAACCAATGGGATTTTTGGTTAATAATATGAAAAGGGTCACCTAGGAATATACATTGAACACCCAATGGGGTGGATCAAATTGGGATCATTGATCTCCAATGGTAGAATGGGGTTTTATTAGGGAGTTTAGATTTATAATTAAGAAACTTGGTTAGGGAAAATGAATTTTAGGGGAAGAGCATGGGTAAAATAGTTGTGCAGAACAACGGTGAAAAATATAGACAATGAGAATTTATTTAAAGGTATACACCACCTACCATATAGCATTAGATGAACCCTCATCTAGTATCAATATCTAATTTGGGCTAGAACTGATGAAAATGTAGAAATATATATGAATACCTTGAATATAAGGAAAAATATCTTACTTAAATATTTAAAATGGATGGATTGATAAATGGAGAAAAGAAGGAAATGGGCCGAATCACATACCAAGAGGAATCCAGTGAGATGAAAAATAGGTGAAATAAACATCAGATAGTGAGGATATATTAAATCATAGGTTATAAAAACATAGAGGAGATATCATTAAGATAGTCTCATGAGTGTAAAGAAGGAAAAATTAGGGTTAATTAAATACTACATAATATAGAAATTGACATTTCACCCAAATTTAAAGGGAAAAATGGTTTGGCTACATGGTTGGACAACTGTTGTGTAACCATGCACCATTAATATCCAATAAAGATTACCCCTACATGGAATGGATCATTTATAGGAAAATAATCTATTAACCGTTCATTTTACCTCTAAAATAGGTCTTCAATTTCTTGTATGGTTTTTTTCTTGGTGTTCAGGGTATGGAAAACCATGCGACACCCTCCATGGCCCACATGGTTGATGTGTATAGATAGAACTAACCATGTGTTAACCATGTGCCTCACCCAGTTATTCTAAAAACTAAAGCTCCAAGATCCGAACAAGCCCCAAATCTCTATAACCCTTCCATAAATACATAATAAAATTTATAAAAATAAAGAATTAGTTTAAGACAAGAATTTATGGTTATGTGGCATAGATAAAATATTAGGATATAACAATATTCACTCATTAATACAACTCAACCTTGAGTTTCCCTTATGATGGTGGTAAAACATTATATGATAAAATATTCAACTGTTATGCATGTACATTTTCCTCTCACTCCCAAGTATCATCCTATATATAGTCATATTGTTATAGAGTCCATCCTTGAGGAATGGACCTACCTTTGAGATCCTTCATGTTCTCATCATCTTTCTGCATAGGACACTACTTAAAATAAACATCTTCTTCCAATTCGACATCCTTGGGATCTAAAACATGAAATGGGTATGAATTGTAATGTTGAATCTAAGATACATGGATGATTTCATTCATAGGTCGGTACCTCTGAAGGATATCTATCTGATAGGATAAGTACATGACTCTCTCCAATATTACGAATGGTCTAATGTAATGAGGTGATAACTTACCTTATCTCTGAATCCTTTTATGAATTATCCTAGGTGAAACTCGGAAAAAGACATAATACCCTACCTTAAACTCTAGAGGTCATCGATGATGATCACTATAAAATTTCTTCCTTGAATGATCTATCTCTATACACTTGTTAATAAGATATACCTACTCTGATGTCTCCTAAATGAGATGAGGTCACAATAGCACTTCATCTCCTACCTCTATTCATCACAGGGGTAAACTGAATGACCTAACACATAAGGCCTCATACGGGGCCATCTTTATTTTATCCAAAAAGCTATTATTTTATGTGAACTCAACTAAGGGTATGTGTTTTTTCCTCAAACCTATGAAATCATGGAAGCATGATCTAAACATGTACTCTAATATCTTTATTTTATTCATATATTTCCCAATGGAACATGGGTGAATGTTTGTTCTCATAAGCCCTGGTGTACCAATTACCTTTTAAAACACCTTATAGAACCACAATTTGAATCAATCGTCTATGTCTAATAGAATAGTCCATGGATCTACCTAAATTTGGATAATATATTGGATACAGAGCCTTCCAATCACATCCACTATAAGGTTGTCCTTCATAGATAAAAAATGTGTGACCTTCATTATCATATCGATGATTATCCATATTACATCACTTCCTCGATGGGATCTCAATAAACTAGTCAAAAATATACATTGTGATGTCATTCCATTTCCACTCTATAATGGAAATTGTTGTGATAGTAATTTTTGTCACTATTGTTATTCCTCTACCTAATTATAGGTGGAACACCGAGCAATTAAACCCTCTATATACCTTTTTATTTCTAGTGTAATACGTTGTTACCTTCCTTTAGGTATGCTTTAAAACTTTCTTTGGCTTTCCATTTTTTCTGTATTATGGGGTTCTTTAGGATGGAGATCCCTTGTTAAAGAAAATGACCTAATATCAGGTGATTTTAGTTTCTTTTAATTAATAGAGTCTAGGTATAAATTTTTAATTGGATTTAGAGGGTTCTCTTTAGGTTTGGAGAGCCTCATGTTTTGGTTCAGGGGGTTTTTGCAGAAAATTGTACATAGAACTCCCTACTGAACATATTTATATTGAAAATTGGTTACACAACATGAACCTATTATAGGAATTGTGTAATAAATCATGTTTAGAGTGTGAAAATTTTAAATGTATGAAACTAATAAATTTTTTGAATGGGTCTATCGGGATTTAATTTAATCCAAGGAAACACTTTGGCGGCATACTTGAAACTCATTGAATTCACATTATGAAAGGGTTTCACATCAGGAATTGTATAGGCTTAATAGTTTTAAGCACACTATATGCATAAATTATTTTTTATATGGTTCTCAAACCTCCCTCTCAAACCCTAGAGTATAATATGAAATTTTTGGTGATCTCCCTCTATCTAGATCATTCTTTTCGGCATTTGAAAATCATGGAAGTTGCATTATATATCACTAGTAAGAGGGATTCATGTTTCTTTCTTTCCTCTAGTCATGGTAGGGAATTTTGATACATTGTTTATTCATATTTTGATTATTTGGTGTTTTCTATCAATCGTTTTCATTTTTCTTTCATTCTTTTTCTTTTGAAGGTTGATCAATTGATTTTCTATCCCAATTTTCGAAGGTAGCTAGGTTCCCATCATTCTTGTGGTAGGTGTATATATAAAATTCATTATGATTCTTGAATTTATATATGTCCTTCTTAGTTCCGTTGGGTTATTGAGTGAAAATAAATGTTTTTAATTTTTAAAGGTTTTATTAGATAGTATTTAGGTTATTAAAGGTATTTTTATTTAAAAATAGATTTTCATTGATACGAAAAGGTTATATTAAATGTGATCATGGATTTTAGAATGGTTTTGAAAAACTTTTCACATTATAAACCATGGGTGCATGTATAAATGGACATGCCATTTAGTGTGTGTGATTCCTCTAGAGGTTTTTTGATATCGATAGACTATAGTGGGAATTGATATTGGATGGACCAAACATATTCTATGTTTATACTTATTTTATGTCTAGTACATATTCCAATAAGATATATCTCAAATGGTGTGCTTTGTCATTGATACCTATTTTATCACATTATGGATTATTTCCTGGATATTAGCTCACATGTTTATATTAATGTGTATACATTGTTTGTTTTTTCAATGCCTACCATTTTTCATTTATATTTGACATATTCCAATATTTGTTTAATATGGTTATTTAGTTTTTGAAAATTAAGGAATGGTTAAAAAATTCTTTCCTTGCTGAAAATTATTTATAAAATGGGTTTTTTTAAGTTATAACATGTGAATTCTTGATTTTAGAACTTTTATAGATTATTTAGTGGTATCATACTGGGATCTATGCTCACACCCTTGTTTTTCCTTTGAGTTGTTGTAGACCTTGTTTTTTAGGACTTGGGTAAAGTTAAGGGAATCATGCAGCATATCAGGTTCTTCCTATCGATTGTTACATTCATAGTGGGATGGTTTGGTGGTGATGGGTGGTTACATGGAGATTTGTTTAGTTTTATCTTCTTTATATTTCTGGTTTGTGCTACTTTTCAAGACTTTGTATGTGTCATGGATATATATTCCTTTATTCTGCATTGTACTTTTATGTTTCCTTAGTTATTCATGATACTTTTGGTTCTTTTATGTATCTCATCATGTGGCGGACCATTCAGGGTGGATTTGTCTAGTCAACCCAGGTTATTTCATTACAAATTGTTATCAAAATGAAAACTCATCCTAAAGTCTTTTTAAAACTAATTGCATTTGGTTCAATATTTTTTTAGACTAGAGTTGGTACTATTAGAATATAGGTAGTAGTTTGGAAATGGGGCCAACCCAACTCACTTTCGTATCTGAATCTAAGATACCATGGGTGGTTAGGTATTTTTTCAATCTTGAGAATTGGTGGTTGAGGTTGTTTGAATAGACTGGATTTCAAGTTTATTTAAATTTTATTGTTCCATATTATTATAGTATTTTTTCAAGGATTTTATAATTGATTAAAATTCATATTATTTTAATGCATTGACATAAATACCTGAAGTTAGTCCTATGATTATATAATCTACTCATTACTGATTGGTTTTTTTATGTGATTATCAGACAAAGCTTCCTAGAATAGCTCTTCCAAATCCAAGTGAGAAATTAATGGGACATATTTCATAGGTGAGTCATATGGTTGTCCCTTATTTAGTATAATCTATAATCCACAATATTCATAATCTGGATCATGTGGGTGTCAGGAACCCAAGAGGATGAATGGATCACGGCTCGAAATTTACAAGGAAGCATCCACATATCGTCCATAGTGATAAAGTATCCTAGGAATCTAAAGAATGGATTGAGTGGATTGTTAGGATATTTAACTTTTTGAAGACTCCTAATGAGTCTAAGGTGTTTTCTTCCATGTATGTGTCTTAGGTACTAGGAATTGGTAGTACTCTATTGTGCAAGCAATGTTGAATGAGGATATCACCTGGTTACCTTTCAATAAAATATTCAACCACAAATTTTATCCCAAGACATTATAAGGGGTAACGACCTGAGAATTTATCAACTTAGAGTATGGAGATAAAACTATTCTAGAGTATTCTACATATTTTTTGAGGTGGTTCACTTGGAACCAGAGCTAGTCACAGTGATTACCTAAAGGGTTTGATGATTCAGTTGGGGTTGACGTTTGACATTCAATCAACGTTGATTCTCATGTTCCTTCTATCCTATGCATAGGAAATTGATAATCAATATTTTTATTATGCTCACATAGCTGGAAAAACATGTTTGGGAGTATCTTAATTTGGTATTGTTATTAGCCAGGGTGTATCTTTTGTCCAAAAAATAACTCTCAAAGGAACCTAGTTTTCTTCAGGACTAGTTTTGGGGGATTCTTTAGAACAACTGCGGGTTTTTTCTATCAGTGTGAGGGGTTTGACCATACTAATCATAATTGTATAGATTATCCCAATAATCTTCATCATTATGTAAAATATGCCCATCTAAATCATTTTCTAAAAGGATCTCCCAACGTAGTAAGGTTATATTCATTCTCACTACGGGTTTGTAGGTTCATGTCGATGCTTCCAAGGGTAGTTGATCATATCCTTAGGCTTAGGGGGAGTCCATGTGGATCTAAAATATCAAGGAGGAGCTAATATTGATTGTATTTATGTGGTGGAGTATGCACCAGAGGAATATGAAGAAAGTATGGAAACATTTAGATATATGGTGTTTATTTCATCTCTATGGTGTTATCTTTTTTTATAAAAATTGTACTCGTTATTTTATATCAATAAAATTAGTGGACATATTGGAATTACGTTCCCATATTATATCATTCTTGTTGGATCTTTCCATTCATTTGGGAAAGTGGTAAGAACATGGTTTAAAGTGTCAATCATGTGAAGTAATGATAGCAACCCATGAGGTGTAGTATGACTTATTGGTACTTGATCTTGAAAACCTTGAGAATATTATTGGCATGGATTGGATTATCATTATTAAAGCCTAAATTGATTTTTATTTCCATCAACATCATTTTATATCTCTATATTAAATCACTCGTGGATTTTAGGGTGAGTGGGATTATAATTATAGGAGATAGGGGCCTATTATTCATTACACTATGGTGATATCATGTCAGTTTTCAAAGTTGTTCTTGGACGTCATTGATCCTTGTTTGAGTGGTCTACTTCCTACGATGGTGTGTCTGTACCCCAATTCCTTTCAAAATTATTTTTCTAGTTTACCTCCATGGATAAAGGTTAAGTTTACCATATACCTTATACCTAGTATGATGCATATTTTTTCTATCATATTGTATAGAGAAAGATATGTTTGTAGAACTTGAGTTCCAGCTTACATATCTCTAGAACAAGGGATTTATTCATCTTATCATCTCACTATGGTCTTCATTGGTCCTCTTGTCTAAGAATTAAAATGGGATCCTTAGACTTGATATTGATTATTTAAAGTTAAATCAGGTGACCTTCATGAAAAAATATCCATTTTCCTAGGTTTGATGATCTCTTTGATCATCTAAGAGGGGCTTGATGGTTTCAAAAGATTGAACTTCATTTAGGGTACCACCAGTTGAGATTCTTAGAAGAGTATATACCTAAGGTAATGTTTAGGATTAGGTATGTGAATTTTGTGTTTCTCCTTAGGCTATTTAGTTTCACTAATTCTCTTTTGTTTTTTATGGAAATGATGAACCAGATCATTCAACGATTCTAGGAGACATTTTTCATTGTGTTCATGGATGATATTTTTCTTTACTCTATGTTATAGTAGGAACACATAGACCATTTATTTATCATTCTTATAGATTTGAGGAAATATTATCTATATGGTAATATTATAAATATGTTTTTTAGATTTATAAGGTAATGTTTCTAAGTAATTTTATATTCGAGAGGGCCCTCTTAGTATATCCAAAAATGGTATAGGCATTCGTGTTTTCATAGTAGCCTAGAAATGATTTTGATATCTTAAGACTCTTGGGGTTGGATAGTTATTATAATAAGTTTGTTAAAGACATCTCTAAGATTGAATATATGGAAAAATAATTAACCCATAGGGGTTTAAATTATGAGTAGAGTGAAAAAATTCATATATATTTTTTAGGAACTGAATTTGAGACTGAATAAAGCTCTAGTTTTGATTATTCATGAACCAAGTATGGGTGATAATATTTCCAATGATTCTTCTAGATTGGGTTTGGGGTGTTTCTTGATACAGTGTTGATAGGTTGTAACATATGTATATCTCTTGTTAGATCCCCATGATAAGAACTACCCTGCATGAGATCTTGAGTTGGCAGTGGTTATGAATGCCCTCAAAACGTTCTTTCACTACCAATTTGGTGAGAGGATTATTGTATATTCTGATTATAAGATCATAAGGTATATTTTAAATCAGTGGGTTTTGAAAAAAAAATATTCAGGGTGGTGTATATCTATTCTTTTGATTTTGATATTTCTTATACTCTTGAGAAAGGTAATTTGGTTTCGGATGCGCCATGCTAGAAATTACCAACATAAGAAGTGAAGGAATCAGTGGAAGAGTATTCTATTATGAGTTTTTTTCTGAAATGAGCTTTGGAATTGAAGTAGGTGGATAGGTATGTTTGGATTCAATTAAGATTTACTCATCATTTTATGAGAGGGTTCAGCTCGAGTAGATATTTGACTTTAAGTGATAGTAATTTAGTAAAATATTATGTGGTGGGGAGACCTTGGTGAGTTTTCTTAGTCTTCAAGTGGTGCTTTAAGTTTTTGAAACTAGTTAGTTGTTCCTTTTTACCTAATTCGTGAGTTTAGGGATAATGGACACTATTGTTATTGGTATGTACACCGAGGTACTACCAAGATGTATCAGGATTTGAGATGACAGTATTGGTGGACTGTTTTGAGACGGTTGATTTTAGATTTTTTATTACGGTGTCTTACTTGTTAGAGAATTATAGAAGATCACTAGAGACCTCTTGGTTTTTTTATACCTTTCTCATTCTAGTAGGAAAATGTGATGATATTTCCATGGATTTGTTCATTATTTTACCACAAAATTCAACTGGTGAGAATTATATTTGGCTGATCATTGATAAATTCATGAAATCAGTGCATTTAATCCCTGTTAAAGAGGGGATGAAAGGGGAATTTCATGGGGAATTGTATTTCTGAGTGATTATGAGACTTGACGAGGTTCCCACCATACTTTTTTCTGATATGGACCTGAGGTTCACATACAGGTTTTGGAATGGTTTTTATGAGTCGATGGGTTACCAATTAAAGTTGATCACAACATATCATCCCTAAAAGAATGGATAGAAAGAAAGGGATATACATATTCTTGAGGACATGCTATAAGATTCTATGCTTGAGTTTGTTGGTTCTTGGGAAAAGAATTTTCCTTTAGTCGAGTTTTCATATAACAATATTTATAATGACTCAATCAAAATATTTCCCTTTCAGTCTTTGTATGGGTGTCCTTGTAGATATCCCCTATATATGAAAAAGTTGTGAGATTTTTCCTTGGTTTGGTTGATCAATGTTTAGGATATGACGAAAATGGTGTAGTTGATCTAGTAGTGATTGATTATGGCATAGATTCATCATAAATAATATGAAAATTTTAGTTGTTTACTACTGGAATTTGAGTTTGTTGATTAGGTATTTCTTATATTTTCTCCTCTCTTAGGACACAATTGGTTGGGTATGTTGGGTGATTTGGTACTGAGGTTTTGGTCTCATTATGAGTGAAAGACTTGGAAAGGTGCTGTAATGTTTTGGATTACCATCTAATTTGACTTCATACCCAGATGTGTTTCGTTTTTCCTAGATGAGGAGGTATTGACCAGATCTTTCCCATGTGATTGAATGGGAGAATGTTGATCTTGACCCCAACACCATTGTGGCTAAGAAACTAATTCAGATTATGAATATACAAGAGAATGTTATGAGTGGTAAAATGATTCCTTTGGTTTGTGTACTATGGAAGTGTGTAAGGGGTATCCTTGATTGATGGGAGTAAAAATTATTGATGAGGCAGCAGTGGCATTCACTTTATTGGGTCTAAAATCCTGAAGGCATTCTTGGGATAGAAGTTTCTTATATTAGGGGTATTATAACTCCTAATTACCTTCCTTCATGTATCATTTGACTTTTGTTTTGGTTTTCCCTTTTTTTGAATGCATTTTAGGCTTCTTGGGGACATAGAACCTTTTGGGGGGAAATAACAAAAAGTCTGAGTATATAAGTATCTTTTAATTAATGAAGTTTAATTATAAATATGTAAATGGATTTAGAGGGTGCTTATTTTATTTTTAGAGACTTGAGTTCTAGTTCCATGATTTTCTATAGAAAACAACAAATAGAACTACATATTGGACACATTCAAAACATGAATTTGTTACCCGATGTGAACCTATTGGAGGAAAGATGTTGTGAGTCATGTTCAGAGAATGAAAATTTACAAGCCATTATACCACTACACATCATGAATGGGTTGATCGGGATTTAATTTAATCTAAAGTGATTCCTTTTCATAAAACATGAAACTTATAGAATTTATGCCGTGTAAGGGGTTTATGTCATGAATTATTCAGTATCATTAGTTTTAATAATTCCAAACACATAACTTCTTTTTTATCTGTAACATAGACCTCTCTCTTAAAACCTATGGAATTTCTAGGTGATTTTGGATGATCTCCCTCCTTCTATATCACTCTATTCATTTTTTGACTTCTGTGGAAATTTTATCACATGTCTATGTTAAGAAGACTTCCTATTTCCTTATTTCCTATGGTCACAGTAGTAGTTTTAAATATATTTGTTATTCATATTTTGATTGGTTGTATTTTATTGATCCTTTTTAGTTTTCTTTCATTCCATGTCTTTATAAGGCCCATATTTTGGTTTTCAATCCCTATTGTCGACAGTGGCTAGGTTTATATTGTTCTTTAAGTAGTTGTGTCTATAAAATTTATTCTAATTATTGAATTGTTATATGATCTTTTCAATTAATTTTGGTTAATGAATTAAAATGAATTTTTTGAACATTGAAAGGTTTTTTCTAAAGGATTAAAAATTTTAAAGGGATTTGGATTTAAAAATTTATATTCTTTAATATAAAAAGGTTTTATTAAATTTAAAAATGGATATTGAAATAGTTTTGACAATCTTTACACATTGGGAACCTTGGGTGTGTCGAGAAATGGACATGTCACTTTAGTGTTCATGATTTCATTAGAGTTTTTGTGATATTGACAAACTATAGATAAACTTGATATTAGTTGGAACCAATATATTCCTAGTTTAGGCTTCTTTTATATGTAGTTTTAATTAAATAACTATCCTTATGAATTTTCCATTCCTTAATGTTTTGAAAATCACAAACATATTTCTTAAGGAAGATTATCTTTCTCAAAGAATTATTTTCTGATGAAAATTTTTCTTTCTCTATGAAAAAGATTTATCATTGCCCTTGGTTTTCAATGTCTTATTTAATGTTTTCTCAAAACAAGTCTAACCATATTTTTATTTAAAAAATAAATTGGATCCTTATCTAAAATAGAACCTTATAGTTCTTTACAATACAATCTCCCTAGAATTGTGACTTTGATTTCTTCAAAAATTAGACTCTGATTTCTCCAAAAATTGTACTCTGATTTCTTCTAAAATCAGACTCTAATTTCTACTAAATCAAACTATGATTTATCCTAAAATAGGACTCCAATTTATTCTGAAATCATACTCCATTTTTTCTTGAAATTGGATCTGATTTCTTTGGAAATCACAATCTGATTTCTTCATAAATCAAATTTTGAATTTTCTAAAAAACATACTCGGAATTCTCTGAAAATCAGACTCTAAATTCAAAAAAAATTAGACTTAAAATTCTCTAGAAGTCATACTCTGAACTCTCATTTATTCCAAACTCCTAAATCTTCATAAATCGGATTTTGAATTCCTTAAAATTCATTTCCCAAATTCCTCATAATTTAGACTCCGAATATCAATTATTTCAAAATCCGATTAAATTATTTTCTTACAGTTACCTCATTTCCTTAAATTAACGTTTCATTTTATCAAATTCAAACCATGTAAATGTTTCTTAAGCATAAATTTTTTCCTTACATCTTCTTTTTCTTATACATGATAATCTTTCCAAAGTTTTCTTAGATGAAATGATGTCATACAATTTTTTTTAACTAACTGTTGGCTAAGTGGCATGTGTATAGGTCCCTCTAAAATTTAAGGAAAATATTACCATTGGATGAGGAGCCGACCATTGGGATTTTTCCCATATAAATATCCAACCATTTTAAGAATTCAAATCGTGTGTTTACATTGAACCCTCATCTAGAGATCACGTGATGTGACGTTGTGATGTGATTTCTAGAGAGAGAGACTCTCATGATTTGTGTGACTGTTGTGAACAACTTCTTCAAGCTGTGAAAAACTTGTCCACCCTGCCTAATAAAACTCCAATTGGTTGATCAATCGAGGGATTCTGGGGATATGTGGAAAGAGGTACCAACTACCATAAAGTTTGAGGACTTATGAGGATAGGAAGATAGAGGTTATGAATAACTTAAAGTTCAAGGGATTGCAGGGATAGGAAGACAAAATTTGATACTCTTATTGAGGGCTTACCCTGGTGTAGCTAAGACAAAATTTCTTGAATGTATAAGTCAAGGGAATTTTATACAAGTTTTTTAAATACCCTTCTCTTTGGGTTGAAATATTTCCTATACCTATTTACTTTTTTTTGTTACATGTTTAAATTTGGTTTCATTTTATTAAAAAAATAAAGTATAACATTATTATACTTACTTGTAAATTTATAATCTAATATAAATAAGATTATATACACTTTAAGGATGAGTATTTCCTTAATTAAATTTGTTTTATGTTTCTTTTTCCGATCCATATTTTCAGATCCTAGGAAAGTTGGTTTCTTATTTAATAACTAAAGTGGTTTTGTGAATCCATCTTGTTTATATTTTTTAAACATATATTTTCTTAATGATAAAGACAAAAAAAATTAACTTACAATTCACCCCCCCCCCCCACACACACACACACACATTTAATTGAGCATCTATATCTACATTTTGATCCTACAATTGGTATGAGAGAAGGTCTCTTAAATACTTATACTCACATATAAGTATTCCTGCTCAAAGTTTCTTATTTAATTTTAATTGTTCGTGTTTTTTTTCTAAAATATTTTCTTTACAAAATCGTATGATACTAATAAGTTTTGTGGAAAATTATTTTTCTTATAAAATGGTGGGAATGAAGATTGGTTCTATAGATAATTTAAATCCTATAAGAACACTAATTTTTTATAGTAATGGTTATGAGAACTATAGAGATAGTATTAAGACTTTTATTATTAACATTAGAGCGGATAATTGTTTCATACTCATTGTTGAATACAAGATTCCTGAAAAATAAATTAGAACCTTCACAAATCTGGAAAAATAATAATATCAACTACACAATAAGGTACTCAATACTCTTTTATATTAAAGGACTAGAAATATCTACAATAAAATATCTTCTTGTGAAGAAACCAGTAGTATCTGGAAGAAACTTGAAGTTACACACTTTGGAACTTCAAAAATGATAGAAACTAGAAGAGCTATGTTAAGAGCTGAATATTATGGATATATGTTTCCTTTTGGAGAACCATTTTCCAAAGTACAATAAATATTTATGACTGTTGTCAACAATCATCAATCTATGGAAGAAAAAGGAGTTGATAATGAATTCCTTGTGGACAAGATAATTGATATCATGCCCAACAAGTGGGAATCTAAAAGGATAGAAATTGATGAGAATAGAAAATTATCTAACATCACTCTTGATGAGTTATTTGGAACTATTATTTAGAATCAAACAAGAATGAAGAGAGATGATGACTTAAATAAGAAGAAGAATGGTAATAGAAGCATTTCTATTACTACTACATCTAAATCCAAGACTCTGGAAAGGGTAACTACATCTAAAGTTAAGAAAGCTATTGTTATATCTGAATCAAGTGACAGTGATCAGTCTGAAAATGAACTAGCCAATCTTTCTCGAAGGATGAACAATATTGTGGGAAATAAGGTTTTTTAGTACATATATAAGAAGAAAGATAGAAAGGAAAACAATATTCTGAAGTAACTTGTTCAAAATGAAAAAGGGCTAGACATATCAGACCTAATTTTCCTATTCTCAAAAAAAAGATAAAAAGGAAAATCATTCTGAAAGGAACAGAAATAATTAAAACAAATATAAGGCTAAGAAATTCTTGAAGGCTAATAACACTTGGAGTGATAGTGGGGGTTACTCTTAAGATGAATCTTCAGAATATGAATCTTCTAGTTAGAATAATATTCATCTTATAACCAGATTACCTATTGGAAATCATTATCTTATGGATAAGGTATACAATGCTAAAACATTAACCAATATTTCTTTAAATGATTATTTTCCTAAGGAATAATATTATGAATCTTCAAATGAAGAATCTTCCTCATTAGAAGATAATACATTACCTTCATTTGAATAAGTCTCTAGATTATCTAAATTACATGAGAATGAAAATAGTAAGATAAAAAAAGTTAAAGAAAGAAAATTCAAGACTTTTATGTTTTAATAAAAAAAAGTATCTTATCTTTCTAAGGATCTTGATCAGAAAACTCTTGATTTAGAAAATGTTTCTAAAAACCATAAGGAAGTGAATTCTGATAAGGATAAACTTTCTAAAGATCATTAAAATGTCACTTCTAATAAAAATGTTTTATAGAATAACTCAAACACTAAAACAATTGACTATGAGAAAATGAATTTATTCATTAGACTAAAATCTGAAGTATTTTCCTTAAAGAAAATTTTATCAAATTTTACTTATGGAAGGAAAGAATTTGATAAAATATATTGATAACTTCTTCCTATTAGGAATAGTTCTAGATTTGGTTATACTCACTCAAAAAAAATTGTAATAACTATTTTGTTCCCCAAAATTATCCTTTTTGGACTAAGTGTCAATGTGGTGGAAATTAGGATAGAATTTGTTCTTTGAATAAAACACAATCCTTTGGTTTTCTTAAAGCTTACTTTTCTAGGAAAATGTGAATACCTAAACTTTTACATTCTAATAATCCTAGATCCATGAAAGTTTTGATTCTAGAAGTATAACTCTTTTATTTTTAGGAAAATAAAGGAAGTTCTTAAAATAATACATGGTGCATGGGTAGTGGTTGTTCCCATAAGATGACAAGTAACAAAAATTTATTTGAAAATATTATCAAGACTAAATGAGGAAATGTAAAATTCAGAGATAATTATCAAGGAAGAATAATTGGTATGTGTAACATTGTTATTCTTATAAAATCACTAATTTCAAATGTTTTATTTGTTAAAGGTCATAAAAATAACCCTATAAGAATAATCCAATTATGTGATGAAGGTAACCTTGTGAATTTTAGGAACCATAAATGTCCAATACACAATTCCAAGGAAGAGTTTATTCTCTCAACCCATAGGCATGATAATGTTTATAAACTGAACTTAGAAGACCTTATGAGACAAGATCTATGATTCCTTAGTGCAATAGAAGATCAATATTGGTTATGGAATAGAAGACTAGGACACTATAACCTTAGGAACCTTTTAAAACTCTCAAATAAAAGACTTGTTAAGGATCTACCAAAGCTTAGAATTGATTCTTCAAAAGATTATAATTCTTGTCAATATGTAAAGAAACATAATTCAAGCAATAAATAAATAAGAGAGGTCACAACTTCAGATGAATTATAGTTAGTGCATATGTATCTTTTCGGTCCAACAAAAATTGGATGTTTTGGTGGAAAATACTATGTATTTGTTTTAGTTAATGATTACAAAAAATTTACTTTGGTCTATTTTCTAGCAAAGAAATATGAAGCCCTTTCTTATTTTAAAACTTTTTTTACCAAAGTTAAAAATGAGAAAAAACATCCATTGATAACTATTCATACTTATTGTGGGGTAGAATTTGAAAATTCATATTTTAAAACATTTTGTAGTAAGAAAGGAAATACTCATAACTTCTCTGCTCTATGAAATCCATAAAAAATTTGGTGTTTTTGAAAGAAGACATCTAATTCTTCAATAGATAACTATAACCATGTTGAGTAATATTCTATTGCTAAATAATTTTGGGTTGGAGCTGTATGTACTATTTCTTATACTATAAATAAAGTTTTAATCATACGTTTTCTTAGTAAAACACCTTATGAATTATGGATTAGTTGAAAACCTAATGTTTCTTACATCAAAGTATTTGGATGTAAAATATTCATCTTGAATACTGAAGTCAACTTACATAAATTTTATCCCAAATCTAATAAAGTAATTTTCTTAGGCTATTCTATTACTTCTAGGGCTTATAGAGTTTTTAGCAAAAAATATTGTACTGTTAAAGAAACAGTGCGTGTTAAATTTGATGAAACTAATCATTTTTCTTTTAAAGAACCTCAAACTACATCTTTGGATGTGTTTTCAAAAATTGATTATTAACCTTTGATAAAATATTCTTTTAATATGTAAAATACTCAAGAACATATTTTTGATGTATTTATTCTGGAATATTTTTTACTTTATATTGATGAACCGGTTTTAAAAAACCCAAATTAGTTATTTCTTAAGAATCATCCCAGTGATAGTTTCATTCATGATGTAAATCAACCTGTAAGGAATAGAATTTCTTTAAGAAATTGAGTATAACATCTATCATTTCTTTCCCAATTAGAACCTAAAAATGATGAAGCTTTAGGTGATGATGATTTGATTAATGCTATGAAATATAAACTAAATTAATTCTAAAGGAACAATGTATGGACCTTGGTTGAATGGCCTAAAGAAACTTATGTAATTGGAGTAAAATGGGTCTTCAGAAATAAATTTGATGAAAATGAAATCGTTGTAAGAAATAAAGAAAGACTATTTTCTAAAGTATATAATCAACAAGAATGAATAGACTATAAAGAAACCTATGCTTCAGTATCTAGACTTGAATCTATTTATATTCTACTATCGTTTATAGCATTATTTAATTGAAAACTTTTTCAAATGGGTGTGAAGTGTTATTTCCTTAACGTATATGCTCAACATGAAGTTTGTTTTGAACAACCTCTTGGTTTTTAAGACACAAAACATCCTGAAAATGTTTCCAAACTTACCAAAGCATTATATGGACTTAAACAAGCCCTTAGAGCCTGGTATGATAGACTTACAGGATTTTTGTTACAAAACAAATATGTTAAGGGACTGTTGATCAAAACCTTTATATAAATAAAGATAAGAAAAATGTTTTGATAGTTCAATGTTTTTTTGATGACATTATATTCAGATTAACTCTGGAATCTTTAACAGATTCGTTTTCAAATCTCATGATATATGAGTTTAAAATGAGTATGGGGTGAGTTAAAATTTTCCTTGGTTTTAAACATTTTCAAAAACCATAAGGTACCTATATATAATAACATAATTATATTAATGGTCTTATTAAAAAGTATGGATATGAAATCACTAAATGTATAAGTACTCCAATCGGTACCTCAAATTCTCTAGATCTTGATGAATCTGTAAAACCAGTAGATCAATCTTCTTTTAGAGGTATGATAGGAACTTTATTATATATAATATCTAGTCATCTACACATAATGCTTTCAATATTATTATGTGGAATATATCAATCTAATCTAAAGGAATCTCATTTAAAGCAGTGAAAATAAATTCTCTATATAAAGAGAACCATGGATTTAGGAATTTTTTATTCTTCTGGAAATGATTTTGTTTTAAAAAGATTTTCGGATGCTGATTTTGGTGGATGTAGAATGGATAGGAAAATTACATCCAGAAATTTTCATTTCTTACTAGATTCATTAGTTTATTGGTCATACAAGAAGCAATACTCAATAGCACTTTCCACTATGGAAGCTGAATATGTAGCAACTGGAATTTTTTGTTCCCAAGTGTTTTCGATGCAACACACACTCACAAAATATGGCATGAGTTTTACAAAAACACATATAATGCGTGATAATACTATTTCCATTTCTCTAATAAAAATTTTTTCACATCACTCTCACACAAAGAACATAAATATTATGCATCACTTTATTAGGGATCACACACTTAAATGAGATATTATTCTTTATTTTATCAGAATGCAAGACCAACTTGCTACCATATTTAAAAAATCTTTACCCTCTGATAGATTTGAATACAGTAAACAAAATATAATAATGGTAACCCTAAGGTAATCATCCATATTAATGTTTTGTTTATATATATCTCATAAAATAAAGATACTCCTTTTCATAGGGAGATTAAATATGTTCTCTCATTTATATTTCCTTAATATTTTCAAACCCTAATTTTTTTCCCTTAAATTTTTTTTAGAACCTAGAAATTTTCATAATAAATTTTTTGGAACTTGAAATTCTAACATTTTTGCAACCATAAATTTTAATATTTCGGAAAATGAAATTTTAACATTTGGGAACCTAAAATTTTAACATTTTGGAATCTAAAATTTTTATCTTTCGGAACCAAAATTTTAAATATCTTTTAAAACTAAGAAGAACCTTATCAATATTAAAAATTCTTACTGAGCAATCCAGAAGGTATGTTCCCTTAATTAAATCTTCGTAATTGAATTATTTTTACTTGTTGGTATTACTATCTTGTTTTAAGAAAACTTTATCGAATTCACTTTCCTTAAATATAATTTTTCCTTAAAACCTAAAAATATCAAAATCTTTAAAATCCTTCTTCGGCATTGATATCAACTGCCAGATCAGATCAAGCTAATCTCAACCATTGGATTGTTTTCAGAATATTAACCATCATCATAAAGCCAATATAAAGGCCCCCAATATTCTTGTCCCACATCAGTTATTCCACTATTTTTTCATCGAATCTCTTCTTATCATCAAATCATCCATTTATTATTCTCATATTCCTTGTGTTTTGAATGTATCTTGATTTTTCCTTGAAAAATATGATGGACTAAAATGAGGAACTCAAGGATTGTTTAATTTACAGAAAAAGGTTGGTGGACCCAAATTTATTTCTTAAGTATGACTCCCTAATTTTAAAAATCATTAAGAAGAATGGATGGGAATGTATTTGTGTTGCCAAGACAAATAATCAGGATCTGATTTATCCTAATCTCCTTATATAATTATATGATTCAGTTAGTTTTTATGAATAAATAGTAGGATAATGTTTCTATTTCAATAGCTATGGGAAGAATTATTCTTCATCCTTCAACAGGGATGCAGGTATATTTGATATAACTTATGAAGGACAGGATATATTTTGTTCTCGAAAATTATGGGCTATATGTTTTTCTCATAGGGATATAGGTATGTTGGATATATTATTGTTAACTATATTTTGTTCTCACAATTTTCTAGAAAACGAAGCTAGTTTTGAGAAGGTTGACAAAATTGAGTGCCATTTGATTAAAGGAGTTAAGTCACTAAAGATCAATCATCTTTCAACAAAATTTATATTGTTATACTAGTGGATGCAAGAATTTATCATTCAAAGAAAGTGAGACAAGTATTCCCTTAATAAACATGATATATTCATTATGGACTTATTGATGTAACTATGAAAGATAAATTCAGTCCATTATATTCTATTGACAATCATAAATATCAAGAATAGAACCCTCAAGTCTCAGATAATAATGTACCGGGAAATCTTGTTGAAGATCATTTTACTATTTGTAGAATCCTTCAAAATTTCTTGTAGCTCAAAACCCATAGTTTTCATGATAATTTTTTTGAGTGATGATACTCTAAGGATAATAAATATTGGTTTCAATATTAAGTCAGGAGAGTTATATGATCTTCCTAATAGTGAAATTCATGCTGCTAGTAAGAAAGTAAGAAGTATGTGAAACTTCCAAGAAAATACCAAAGAAAATAAAATATATAGAACCGATACTGAAATATAAAGCAGCATTACTAGAATCAGTGTCTTCTCTACCTAAGCTGAAAAAGAAAAATACCTTTACTGATGAAGTAGTAGCCAAGTGGAGAGAGGATAAGAAGAAAAAGATGGAATGAGATGAAATGTTTGGTTTAGATCCCAATGAGGCTAATGCATTGAAATTTCAATAATATGAAGATCTAGAGAAGTAATCAAAAGGTAAGAATATTAAGAAGAAGATTTCAGAAGTTGAGTTTGTCCAATCCTTGCTTAAAGATATAGAGAAGGCATCTGAACAAATCTAGTTACCAAAATCATTCTTGTATTAGTAAATTCCAAAAGAAACTCAAGGAAATAAAGTTTCAATTTCAAAACCTATTATATAAGAATTAGAATTATAGTGTAGGGAAAAAATTCCTCAAGGTATCATTAAAGCATTTTTTAGGTGATTGTGTTTGTTGACAAAGTGGGCCTCTGTGTTGTGTTTGTTGACAAAGCAAACCATGACGTACAAATTTGTTGACAAAGGGGATTTATTTGTGTCATGTTGAGTTCAAGGGATGTTTTTAATGATCCATGTTTGATTCAAGAACGTCTAAAAAGGAATGATTGATCTGGAGGTGGTTCAAAAAGAGAAGATACAAGGTGGCGCCGTTTTCCAGTGTTTTCCAAATTTTTGGACCTCAAAATCAAAAAATGGTGAAAAGTGGTTTTGGAAAATAGACTTTCGCGCCGTTGTCTTGAAGGATAGGAAACTTGCGCGCCATATGTTTTTCAAGATCATAAAATCAAAATATAGCAATGGGAAAAGGGGCGCCCAAGTTTTAGGGTTGGTCGCGCAAGTGACTTCTGCAGCAGAGACTTGTGGGCTGAGACTTGCGCGCCGAGAGGAGACATGTGCGTCGTCACATAGGGTGTCCAAATGCCTATAAATAGAGGTAGACCCCTCCTCATTAGGTGGAATTTCAACACTTAGAGAAAATCAGAGCTCCCGTCGCGCAGGTGTAGTTGTCGCGTAAGTCGTGGTGTGGTCGCACAAGTAGAAGTTGCGCGCCAGTTGATTGTTGCCCGTCCAAAGTGGTTTGGGTGAGAAAGGAAGGGATTATCCCAAGTTTTGAGTTGAAGAAGGGGGTGTCACGCAAGTGGTTTGGTGACACTTACATGCCAGGTTTTGAAGAAGCACGACATTTGGTGGTTGCACGCCAATATTGGTTTGGGTGTAAATGGGTGTGAGTCGCACAAGTTTGGAGTTGCAGAAGCTAGTGTCGCACAAGTGGTTGAGGTGAACTTGGGTGCCAGTTTTAACTTGCATGTTGAGACTTGCGTGCCAGCATGGAGAAGGGCGCCAGGTATAGTTGAAGCACGATAGTGACTCAGGGCTGTGTGAAAGCTGGAAGATTGCCCAATACCTATGGTGCAAAGTGAGATTCATCTACGGGTAAAAGTTAGACTTCAATAGAGTATCTATATACAACAGAGGATGAATTCATTAGTGATAATGAAGATACCTACAGGTCTATAAACTGTGAGTCAATCCTTTCCAGAGTAGTGAGCAAAGGAAGAGGAAGAATGTGATCCTCTCCACCGGTAGTGAGCCAGATAGAGAGAAACAGGGAGTGACCCTTGGGAAAGTAGTGAGCTGACCCTAAACATTTTAAAGGCAGGGAGCCTAGGAATAGAAGTGATCTATCCCGAACTTTGTAAACAGCAGTGTTCTTTTAGTGGATTTGGTACATGAGTGCATCGTCGGTGTATGCTCCTTGGACGTAGCCCAGTGATGGTGAACCAAGTAAAAATTGTTGTGTCATTTGCATGCTTTAGTTTTTGTTTATACTTTGCTACAGGAAAGAGAGAGAAGAGAGTCTTGCTTAATAGAAAGACAAGATCAATTGGGGCAGTTTTTCCAATCTGTCATACCCTGATTCACCCCCCCCCCCCTCTTAGGGTATCTAACCTAGTAGACTTAACAATTGGTATCATAGGTAAAGGTTTATATCAGTGGTTCTCTCTCAAATGTAGGTCACCAATAATAAATGGATTCCGATCTTTGATGGGAACAATTTTCAGCTATGGAAGAATTGTATGAAACACTACTTCTGATCTTTGGGAATGGATGTATTCACAGCAATAATGCATGCTATAACAGCTGACATCAACATTGGGGAATTATCGGAAGATGAGCGAAGAGAATTGGATACTGACGCAAAGGGAATCAATTCTTTAGGGGGAGACCAATCCAATACTATTTATACCAAGGTGCTTTCATGAAAGACATCACATGCCATGTGGGAAAAGTTGTTGAATATATATGAAGGTGATACAAAGGTCAGAGAAGTGAAGCTGCAAGTGTTGTGGAACAAGTATGAAGATCTGAGAATGAACCCAAATGAATCTGTTAATGCATTCTTTGATAAGGTAAATATTGTAGTGGAGGATATGAGAGATCTTTGAGAATTTATTGAAGATATAAAAATTTTGAAGTGCATCCTGAGGAAACTTCCACCTCAGTTCAATCCAAAAGTTTCAGTTTTGGAAGATAAAGACTCGAAAGAGCTGACAATGGATATCCTGCATAACACACTTATTTCATATGAAATGAGAAATGATGATTACGATTCTATGGAAAAGGGAAAATCCAAATAAGTGTCATTCAAGGCCATGAAGAAGCTCACCATTGAATATTCTCAAGAAGAAGAAGAGACAGATGAGGTTATTTCATTCCTTTCTTCAAATCTGCAAAGAGGAAAAGGAAAGTTTAAAGGGAATCTTCCACTAGCATGCTTTCAATGTAGAAAGGTTGGTCATCTTGCGGCGAGGTTCCCCAAAAAGTTTCAAGATAACGATAATGATGATGAAGAAGTCGAAATTCTCAAGAAAGAAGTCTTCAGCATTTTTGAAAGGGAAGAAACAATTCAAGAGAAATTTCTTCAAGAAGAAGAATATTTTTTCAGAGGAATTTAAAAGTTAAGATGATTCTAAGAATGAAGAGGATAAAGAGATTGAAAACTGAAATGATCAGGGAGAAAATGATATGGTGGAAGTTTCTGGTAGTGTTCAGAAGAAGGAAGAAACTGACATTGATGAAAAAGAAGAAGTTGAAGGATGAGTTTATATACAAGTTGAGTTAGACGCTGCTCTTGAAGAGATAGATGTTTGGAGGGATAAAACAAAGAAATTCAACAAAGTTTTCTATGACACAAAACTCTACATATAGTAGCAAGAAGAAGAGAGGTATGAGTTAATGGAAGAAATTGAGAAACTCAGGTCATCAGTACCAGAGAATTTAGAATCAGTTAGTGAGTATAAACTTAGGATTGAAGAATAGAAGAAGGAGATCGATGGCTTGAATATCACAGTGAAGGATCACATCAAGCGTATCGAAGTGCTTGCAGAAGAAGTTGTCGGTCTGTGGAAAAAAAGTTAAGGATCATGAAAACCCATTGATTCCCAACATGTTCCTGGGAAATCAGAATATTCTGAATACTGGAAAGATGAAAGAGGAGCCTAGTAGTTCAGCAGGAAAGAAGCAGTAATCAAGCTCAGGCATTAAGGGTGATTTGGGGCTTGATCAAAAACAGAAAGCAGTCAGAGCTGAAGTCAGACCACAAGAACATGTTCTGAATATGAAGATTGATGTGGGTACAAAGCATAATCAGAAAACTCATAGATCTCAAGGGACTACTGGTAGTACAGAAGCGACACGTAGGAATTCACCTTTCATCGGGTGTTATTATTATGGAAAGATGGGACACTCACAAAGGGTGTGTTCTATTTCTAGAAGATATCGAAGGGAACAAGAACAAAGGTGTCATCCAAACAGAAATGGTTCTCCATAACATATTTTGAAGGACATTTTTTTTGGTGTGGAGGATTTGGGCACACATCAAGGTACTGCACTTCGACCATACAAAAGAATGTGCCAAAGAAGAAATGAAGTGTTCACAAGAAGCAGATTAATGAAACGAGAGGTGAGTTGAAAACGCAAAATAGATTTACAGCTTTTCAAGATGAAGTATGCCCATCATACTCTGAGAATGATCATGAGTCTCAAACTATACCAAGTGTGGAGACAAAAATTTGGAACAAGAAGAAGAGAGCAGCGAAGGAAGTGGTTGCTGAAATTTCCCTTAGTGTGGATCCTTGATAGTGGTTTAACTTATCACAAGACAGGAAATAAGGATCTGGTTACAAGCATAAAATATGAAAAAAGAAGGAGTTGTCAAGTTTGTAAATGATGAAGGCCTGAAGATAATTAGATCGGGAAAGGCCAGGTTTGGGGGAAAAGAAATAAGACGTGATGATGTATTGGTTGTAGAAGGACTCTGTCACAATCTGCTCAGCGTAAGTCAACTACATGACTCAGGAAATTCTATAAGGTTTAATAAGAAGATGTGTATCATAAAAGGAAGATATGGGGTAGTAGTTCTACATGGAAAAAGAAAAAAGGTAAATCACTACCTTGTAAGTGGAGAAGATGATATGTGCATTTTATCCAGATAAGAAGAAAAAAAATTGTGGCATAAACGACTTGGTCATCTATTTCAACCATATCTAGAAGATCTGGTAATGTGTGAAGTAGAAAGAGACCTCCCTAATCTATCACGTGATCGTACAAATACATGAAACTCCTGTCAATAAGGGAAGATCATCATAAAGACGTACAAAGAGAAGAAAAAACAAAGTCGACAAGAGTGCTTGAATTGGTTCATGCTGATGTCTGCAGACCTATTTCACCAAGAGCCATTGATGGGAAGAGGTATTGTGTTCTTTTCATTTATGAATATTTAAGAATGGCATGGGTATATGTTGTTTCCCATAAGTTCGATGTATTCTACTGCCTAAAATAGTACCTAAGGGAATCTAAAAGGATGCTTGGACAGAAAATTCCGAAGTTTCATACAGACAATGGTATGGAATTCACAAATAGTCAGGTGGAAGAGTATCTCAAGAAACATGGGATAAGGCATCAAGGTTCTTCAATAAGAACTCCCCAATAGAATGGAGTGGTTGAAAGGAGAAATAGGATCATCAACAACATGGCCAAAACAATGCTTATAGAAAAAGACCTACCATATAAGTTTTGGAAGGAAGCTGTACTGACATCAGTCGACATTTCTAATAGGGCTTTGTTGTGTCCGAAGAAAGGAAAGACTCTGTATGAAATGTGGTACGAAAAGAATCCAAAAGTGAAATATTTTTGAATATTTGGAAGTAAGTGATTATTTCTCAACAAATAAAATCATAGGAAGTTTGAATCATGTGGAGATAAGGGAATATTTCTGTGATACTCAGGAAAAATCAAAGCATACAAATTCTTAAACAAGAGTTTGGAAAAATTAGTTGAAAGAAATGACGTCACTATTGTGGAAAATGAATAGAATATTCAACAGCACAGTGAAAAGTTTCTTGATGAAAGTGATGAATAGGAAAGTAACATGGGAGGAGCAGAAGTGGCAGATGCTGACTCAGAAGAAGACGCTGATGATGAACAAGAAAGTGTCAAGTCTATGTCTGTAAGGAATCCAAAGAGTAAAGCATAAATTGATAGGCAGAATATCATTGGTGATCAGACAGCTCCAGTTCAGACAAGAAGAATGAATTCACTGTAGTAGACATCTTTCCTATCTCAGGTAGAGCCGAAATGCTTTGCTGAGGCAGCTGAAGATGAAAACTGGGTTCAGGCTATGAATAAAGAGCTTGATGAGATTGAGAAGAACCAGATGTGGGAGATTGTATCGAGACTAGCAGATAAGAATGTCATCGGGACTAAATGGGTCTATCACAACAAGATGAATGAAGATGGAATAGTAATTTGAAACAAATCATGACTAATGTGCAAAGGATACTCCCAGATATAGGGAATAGATGTTGATGAGACATTTGCACCAATTTCAAGGCTGGAGACAATCAGATTATTCCTAGCCATTTTAGTGCAACAGAAGTTCAAAGTGTTCCAGATGGTATTCAAATCTTCATTCTTGAATGGGGTTCTGGAGGAGGAAGTGTATATTGAGCATCCAGATGGTTTTCTCATTCATGAGGATGAGAACAAGGTTTTCAGACTGAAGAAGGTGATGTATGGGCTGAAACAAGCACCAAGAGCATGGTACTCAAGGCTTGATTAGTACTTGAAGAAGCTCGGTTTCAAGAGTGGGGGAGTTAATTACAATCACTATTTCAGCAATGACAGTAATCAAAGAATGATGGTGTTGGTTTATTTCAATGACATAACACTTGGAGGATCAGATAAAGCTCAGTGCAGATAGTTTTCCAAATTCATGAAATGTGAGTTTGAAATGTCAATGATTGGAGAGCTGACATTTTTCCTTGGTCTACAGGTGACACAAGGAAGGAATGGAACATTCATTTCTCTATCCAAATATGCCAAGGAGGTTTTGAAAAGGTTTGGAATGGAAAATTACAAGGAGATAAAGACTCCAGTTGCTACCCAGAGGAAACTACCCAAAGATGAGGATGGCAAGGCAGTTAATATCATGGAATACATGCAAATTATTGGAAGTTTGTTGTACTCGACCATAATAAGGATTGACATTGTTTTCGCCACATGACAAGCAACGAGATATCAGATTAATCCCAATGAAATCCACATGCTTCTAGTGAAAAGAATACTTCGGTATATCAAGGGCACGGTGGACTTCAGCTAGACATATAATAACAAATCTCAAATAGAGATATTGGGATATACTGATGCAGACTGGTCCGGTTTAGCGGATGATAGGAAATCAACGTCAGGTGGTGCTTTCTATCTAGTTGGATTGTGTAAATCTTGGATAAGCATGAAACAAGATTACATTTCATTAAGCACCATGAAGGCTGAGTATATTGCGGCCACTCAAGCTTGCACACAATTATTGTGGATGAAGCAACGACATGATGATATGGGAGTTGAAGTAAAGTCTCCGATCGAAATCCAGTGTGATAACTCAAGTGCTATAAATCATAGCAAAAATCCCATCCATCATTCAAGGACAATGAACATTGAGATAAAGTTTCATTTTATCAAGGAGAAAGTCAATCAGGGAATCGTAAAGTTGGAGTATGTGCCTACAGATCTATAGGTTGTATACATTCTAATAAAGGCCTTACCCAAGTAATCTTTTGAGAGGAATCGACTGGCTCTAGGAGTTCAGTCGACTCCCCACACTTGAAAAAGTGTGGATATGAGCCAACCTCTCTCCCTGAGATATTACGTGTTTTCCCTAATGTGTTGATATGTGTTCTATACTCTGTTACAGACTCCAAAGGAGTGACCTTTGGGTTCATTGACAAAGGGGGATAAAAATACTGATTGTTCAAGGGGGAGATAGTGTGGCTATTTGAGAAATCGTGAAAGATACGGGGAGAAGCTGACAGGTGGAGCAGCCAGCTAGGGGGAGTTGAAGCCGATTCAAAGTGCTTAGCTAGAACATAGCTTAGACAACACAGTAAATAGTTCTCAATAGGATTTGAATCTGAAAAGAGTTAAATCTGTGAGCAGAAAGGGGTAGAGTATTAAATCTGACGATTCTAGAAGTGATCAATAAAAGAATAGATATCACGATAGCTGAGGATTGTGATAAAAGTAGAAGAGTGGGGTTGGAATGTGGTAAGAATATTTCCAAAAATTGGTATCAGTTTGGTGTCAACAGTGGGTGTCAGAGTTGAAGTGATTCATCGATGAACTATTCATTTACTCTTGTTTCTCACACCAAGCATTGCCCATGTGGGCTTAGAGTATGTGTTAAGTAAATCCTTGATCGCTATCAGAATCGCAATAGGCGAATGGTGGATGAATAATTAATGATGTGTCTTTTTATGGAAGAGTTTTCAACAAACCCAAAGGGGGAGATTGTTGGGAAAATATCCCTCAATGTATCATTGAAGCATTTTTGAGGGGATTGTGTTTGTTGACAAAGTGGGCTTATGTGTTGTGTTTGTTGACAAAGCAAACCATGACGTACAAATATGTTGAAAAAAGAGATTTTTTTGTGGCATGTCGAGTTCAAGGGATGTTGTTAACGATCCATTTTTTATTCAAGAACGTCGACAAAGGAATGATCAATCTGGAGGCGATTCAAAAAGAGCAGATACAAGGTAGTGTCGTTTTCCAGTGTTTGCCAAATTTTTGGACCTCAAAATCAAAAAATGGAAAAAAGTGGTTTTGGCAAAGGGACTTGCGCATCGTTGTCTTGAAGGAGAAGAAACTTGTGTGCCATATGTTTTTCAATATCATAACATCAAAATATGACGAAGGGAAAATGGGTGCCCAAGTTTTTGGGTTGGTCGCGCAAGTGACTGGCACGGAAGAGACTTGCACACCGAGAGAAGAATTGTGTACCATCACGCAGGGTTTCCAAATGCCTATAAATAGATGTCGATGCCTCCTCATTCTGTGTAAGTTCAACACTTAGAGAAAATTAGATCTCTCTTCATGTAGGTGTAGTGGTCACGCAAGTGGTGGTGTGGTCTTGCAAGTAGAAGTTGTGCGCCAGTTGATTGTTGCGCGTCCTATGTGGTTTGGGTGAGAAAGGAAGGGAGTCACCAAAGTTTTGAGTTGAAGAATGGGGTTTCACACAAGTGGTTTGGTGACACTTGCGCGCCAGGTTTTGAAGAAGTGCGATAGTTGGTGGTTGCACGCCAATATTGTTTTGGGCGTAAAAGGGTGTGAGTCGTGAAAGTTTGGAGTTGCAAAAGCTAGTGTCACGCAAGTGGTTGAGGTGAACTTGGGTGTTAGTTTTAACTTGCACGCCGAGACTTGCACGCCAGATTGGAGAAGGTTTCCAGGTATGGTTGAAGCATGACGGTGATTCAGGGCTGCGTGAAATCTGGAAGATTGCTCGATACCTTTGGGGAAAAGTGAGATTCATCTACAGGTGAAAGTTGGACTTCAACAGAGCATCTAAATACAATAGAGGATGCATTAATTATTGATAATGAAGATACCTATAGGTCTATAAACTGTGAGTGGATCCTTTCCAGAGAAGTGATCAAAGGAAGAGGAAGAAGGTGATCCTCTCCACCAGTAGTGAGCTAGAGAGAGAGAAACAGATAGTGACCCTTGGGAAAGTAGTGAGATGACCCTAAACATTGTAAAGGCAGTGAGCCTGGGAATAGAAGTGATCTATCCTGAACTTTATAAACAGCATTGTGGTTTTAGTGGATTTGGTACATCGGCGCATCGCCAGTGTATTCTCCTTGGACGTAGCCCTGTGAGGGTGAACCAAGTAAAAATCGTCGTTTCTTGTGCATGCTTTAGTTTTTGTTTATACTTTGCAGCAGCAAAGAGAGAGAAGAGAGTCTTTCTTAAAAGTGAGACAAGATCAATTGGGGTAGTTGTTTTAATTTGTCATACCCGAATTCCCCCCCCCCCCTCTCAGGGTATCTAACCGAGTGGACCTAACATATAGAAAGAATAAGAACCAGAAGAATAATAATATGAAGAGGAAAGTTAAGATATAATCAAAATGGTGGAAGAACACCAAGACATGGAAATTACATCTTACAAGTTTTCCATCAGAACCTACCAAGTTGAATCAACCAAGATGATCTCATAAGGGAAATATGATGATGCTTAGGATGAGGTTGATAAACCCTCGGATGATGAAATTACTAATCATGTTTTTATTTATTTGTTTGATAATAAGGAAGTCGGTGAAAAAGTTATTAAGGATAATGATAAAATTATTCAATTTTCTGATAGTGGGTATCAGACTCTAAAAGTTGAGAAGGCCATTTATATAGTCGAAACAATAAAGAAAGTGGTTTTTAATTCACTAAAAAATATAATGTTTAAAAATAAAATAATAATTATGTTGGAACATCAAAGAGGGAAGAATAAGAACAAGATAAACTTCCCTCGCCAGTAAAGGAATATACTCTGGAATCCTCATCTTCCTTGGGACAATATTCTATCTTTCAGTCCTTCAAGAATTAAGTGAGTACCATTCCCTTATTTATAACTATTAACTCGAGATTCAAACTGCTTGAAAAAAACATCAATCAAAATTAAGATTCTATAAGCATTCTCATGGAAAATCTTGTTAAAATTGATGCTGAGTTCAAGACTTTTCATATTGGTAATGATGCTCATAGAATATCTTGAAAATAGATAACCAAGTGGTCCAAGTTAGTGATTTATGATTTGAAAATCATGTTTGGTTTTCATGATTCAGTAAAGGATGACTTAGATAAGTCAGATGAAAAGATCAAGAACATTTCAACAATTCTTTCAGAGAAGTTAAATCAATATAAAGTTTCTATAATTCAAGAAGATAATAACATGAATAGAAAAATGAACTCAATTTCTCTAAATTTTAAAACATAAATACAAATCAGGGAATAGTTGGAAGAAAAGATCAAAGATAAAAAAGGGGTAATAAAGTCTCAAGAATAAATTCTTAAGTCTCAAAAATAAAGAATAAAAGTTTTTGAAAAGAAAAATCTTGATCAGAAAGGGATACTCAAGTAGTTTGAGGATGATAACAAAGATTTTAATAAGATGAAGGCAACCTTGAAATATTTAATGCCAAAGGATAATAAGGATGAATTATTTTCTTAAAAATCCTATCTTTTTTTGTATTTTTCTTTGTAACAAATTTTTTTTTCCTATCATAATGAAATTTTTTTCCATTTACATTGTTTTCTATTGTATATTCCTAACATTAAGGTACAAATTTTTTTCTTTCCCTCCATTGTTTTTCAAAATTAAAAAGGGGGAGAAAAGAATGATCAAAATAATATTAAGTCAAAACAAGATAATACCCTAAGAAAGGGGGAGATTAAGTAAGGGGAGATTACTCAAAGAAGATATTCTTAATCAAGAAGAAGTAAATTCTCTAGGAAATACAAGAATATGATCCTTAGGGATTTCAAAACATAAAGGGGAGTTAGTCGTATTCATCCTGGATCGTAAGTAAAGGGAGATAAGTATTTATTTTAAAAGTTCAAAAATTAAAATCTTATTCTTTATATTCTTTTTTGAAAAGTTGTTTTTTCTCTCCAAAAAGGGGGATATTGTTAAGTCAATAAGTATTAGTATGAATTTTCTATTCCTTTATGTTTTGAAAATCATAAACAGATTTCTTAAGGAAAATTATATTTCTCTAAGAATTATTTTCTTAAGGAATCTTTTCTTTCTCTAAGAAGAATTTTTATCTATACCCTTGGTTTTCAATGTCTTATTTAATTTTTTCTCAAACAAAGTCTAACCATATTTCTCTTAAACCCATAAATTGGATCCTTAACTAACGTAGAACCTTAAAGATCCTTAGAATCTGATTTCCCCAAAATTGTGACTCTAATTTATTCTGAACTCACACTCTGATTTCTCCTAAAATTAGACTCTGAATTCTCTTGAAATTAGACTATGATTTCTTCTGAAATCATACTCTGATTTCTTCTAAAATCAGACATCAATTTCTTCTAAAATCAGACTCCAATTTCTTTGGAAATTAGACTCTAAACTCTCATTTTTTCCAAACTCCGAAATCTTCATAAATTAGATTCTAAATTATTAAAAATTCATATTCTAAATTTCTCAGAATTAAGATTATGAATATCTACTATTTCAGAATTTGATTAAATGATTTTATTACAGTTACCTAATTTAATTAAAGTAATGTTTCATTTTATCAGATCCTAAACATGTTAATGATTCTTAAGATTAACAAAAAATTTCTTACATATTGTTGGTTCCTATACATGATAATGTTTCCCATGTTTTATTACATGAAACAATGTCGTACAATCTATTTTTTAACTAAATGTTGGATATGTGACACATGTATAGGTCCCTTTTCAATTTAAGGAAAAATATGACTATTAGAGGAGGAGAAAACCGTTGGGGTTTTTCACCTATAAATACACATCCATTTGATGATTTAAAATCATGTCTTTACATTGAATACACATATAGAGATTACATGATGTGATGTTGTGAAGTGATTTCTAGAGAGATAGTCTCTCATTATTTGTGTGAATACTATGAACAACTTGTTCTGCCTGCCTAGTGTGACTCTGATTGACTGATAAATCAAGGGCTTCCAAGGATAGGAAGATAGAGGTGTTAGCTACCTTAAAGTTAGAGGACTTCTAGGGACAGGAAGACAGAGGTTCTGACTACCTGAAAGTTATAGGGCTTGTGAGGATAGAAAGACAGACTCCAATACACTTATCAAGGGATTACCTTGGTATGAGTAAGATAGACATTCTTGAATGTATAAATGAAGTGACCTTTATAAAGGGTTTTTTCATACCCTTCTATTTGGGTTAAAATATTTCTTATACTTGTTTACTATTTTTTGTTACCAGTTCAAATTCCATTGAATTTTGTTAAAGAATGAAAGTATAACCTTCTTATACTTTCTTATACTTGTATACTCTGATATAAATAAGATTTTATACGCTTCAAGGTAGAAACTTTATCTAAGTAAACTAGTTTTAATTTTACTTTTCATATCCATATTCTCATATCCTAAGCAAGTTAGTTTCTTAGTTAATAACTAAAGAGGGTTTGTGAATCCATCTAGTTTAACATTGTTAAATATATATTTTCTTAAGGATAAAAATGAAAGTTTTTTAAATTAAAATTTATCCCCCCCCCCCCTCTTGTAACTGAGATTCTACATCTACATTTTGATCCTACATGTAGTATTTATTCCCATAGGCTACATCCTAAATAGTGTGATTTTTCATATATACCTGGTTTATCGTATGATCGATTATTTCATGTATATTTGCTCACATGTTTATATTATGGTGTATAAATAGTGTGTTTTTCCTATTCTAACCTATTTTAATTTATATTTGACATATTCCTAGATTTAGTGAATATGGTTTTTTATTTATGGAAAATGATTGAATAATTAAAAATGGTTTAATTTATGAAATTTCTTTATAAATTGGGTCTTTGGTTTAAAGCTAGAACATGGGCATTCCTGATATTAGAACATGATTAGATCCTTTGGGGTATCATATTGGGCTCTATTATCACACCCAAATTTTTCCATTAGAATATGTATACCTTGTTTTATAGTGATTAAATAAATGTAAGGGAATCATGCAGCATGATGGATTCTCTTGTCATTTTTCACCTTCATAGTGGGATGGTTTGGTGGTGACAGATTTTTACATAGAGACTTGTTTGGTATGGTCTTATAATCATTATGTTTTAGCCTATTTGGATTTACTCTGTATGTATTATAGATATGTATTCTATTCTACCATGTTGTATATTGGTATTTATTTAGTTATTCACGAGACTTGTGGTTCTTTTTTGTATCTCACCTTGTCATAGACCATTCATGGTGTCTCGTCTAGTCATATCGGGTTGATTCATTGTAGATGGATACCAATATTAGTGGATTATGTCATGGTAAATCATGGAAATAGTGGGATGTTTTTCCCAAATTGTGGGATGAGACTCATTCATCAACTCCTCCTCTTTTTCTTCAGGAATCAAGAAGCATCTGTGAATACACAGTATCTCATTCCCATTAATTATCCACCTTTGTGTTAGGTCCTTGAATTAAAGACTCGCCCTTAAAAAAACCTACCTCAATCCAATTTTTTAATCTTTGAAAATACACTTTTTGGTTAAGTTGAAACCTTACATAACCATAAACCACCACACCTACCCCACAAAAAACAATCTGAAATTTTTAATTTCAAAATCTGTAATTCAAAATTGAAAAAACAACCATCATCACTGACACATGCCACGTACCACATCATGGCATGTACCCTAATACAAATCAAACTTTTCTTCTACACTAGATCTCTAGTGATAAATGACCACTGGAATCCATCATCGTCGTCGGTAAAACACCTTCATTGCTACCGAAATAACACAATAACTAAACCCAATGAGACCTTGAATTGAATCTTGATAATAAACCCAACCCTTCCACTTTGAAAACAGCACTGGGAAACTAACCAACCCATAGAAATCACCAAAAAAGTATAAACAAACCATATTCAAGGGAGAAACACTATACCTTGGGACTAATCCCATGGGTTCTGAATGTTTCCTAACCTTTACTCTCTCTATAAGTGAAGAACTCACTGCTAATTAAGTAAGGATAGGATATCTATGATGAAACTAGGATTCTATGTGCATCTCAAAAAATGGATTCATTAAATGCCACACATTATTAGCCTCCCTAACTGCCTGTTCCTGAGTATTATGGCTCAACACATCATCTACAACATTGTACTTCCCAAGAATATATGAAATCTCAAAATAAAACTATTGTAGATATTCAGACCACCTCCTATGTATTATATTTAAGTCACAATATGTAAATATGTACTATAGTATCATGTGGTTTATAAACACCACAAATATCTCTCCAAAAAATAATTCCTCTTATAACGTAATGCAAAAACTATAGCTACCATTTTCAGATCATGCATCGGGTAATTCCTGTCATGTGGACTCAATTTCGAGACATATATTCCATGACCCTATCTTTCTACTTCAGAACTACTCCAATCCTGATGCCCGGTGCATCAAAATAAATAGTATAGATACTTGCAGGATTAGTTAGAATAATGATTTCATCTGAATTCAATATCCCTTTTAGCTCCTGAAATGATGTCACACATGCTTCATACCATGTAAATTTGAGACCCTTTTTAGTCAAGCCTATGATAGGTGTCACTATGTGTAAAAATTCTTAAATAAGTGCCTATAATATCCATTCATCCTAAAGAAAATCTGGATTTCAAAAATATTCTTTGTCTACTCTTAGTTTACTACTAATATCATATTATATAGGTCAATAGATACACATAACCCATAGGTTATGTGACATAGGAAGTGCACCTTTTCAATCCAAAAGTTTTATTTTGTGTTCTTAGGAAATAGCTAGTTCTCTCTTAGTGTATTCAATATGACCACAAGATGTTTGAAATAGTCATGCTGAGTACAAGGATACACTATGATATTATCTATGAATAAAATCAAAAATGAATCTATATATGTGTGGAAAACCAAATTCATCATATTTAGAAAAATATTAGTTTTTTCATCAAAATGAACAGCCTAAATAGATACTCATAAAGACTATACCTACTAAAAAACATTTTATGATGTATCTCTTGTAGTGACACAAGCCTTTTACACATAACATTACCTGATTTTAATCATAATTATACATCATAGTACAAGACAAGGATTGTTAATTCTAGTGTCTTGGGCGACTAGGTACATAAAACATAAAACATGGGGCTAAAAAACACTTCTTTATTTAATATTCATAAAAAGATCCTAACATAATTTGAGACCTTACATCTGTATAGGGTACCCTAGGGAACACATGAACAAAGGGATGGCCTAAAAGCCTAGTAAGAGAATGAACATAAGAATAATGCTTAAGCACATGACCTAGGAGGCATGACATAATGATATCAAAATCATAAAACATATAAAATCATAACATATTAACATGGGATCATATAAACATGGAATCATATAAAGGTTATAGAATCATAAAACATGACTTTAGTACAAGTTAAGGCTAACCACCAATCTCGTTTCTCATTGTAGTATGGGTCAAGGCTAACTGCCAATATCGTTTCCCATTGTACTACAGGTCAAGGCTAACCTCCAATCCCATTTCACATCGCATCTCATGAGTGTTAACTTTACCAAATGCATTGGAGTGATATTAGGGTGCATTTATCTCAACATTTTCAAGAGTATTCTTTCCACCTAAATAATCATGCATAATCATCCATATATAAACATAAGGGTACCCATGGAAAGAATTGGGTACCACAATAATGACATAAATCATAACCAATGGGTGTATCATGAAAGTGTCCCAGAACGAAACGGATTAGAACATTCATAAAATTTTATAGGGTAAAATAGGAAAATAAAATGGTAATTTATGTTAAATAGAAGTGATAACATATAAGAAATATATTTGAGAAACATTAGCATTAACACATTTTTTGCGGTTTTAAGGAAAATACTATAAAGTTTTTAAAATAAAAGAGGACAATATTTTATATAAAACCAAAATTGAACCAAGAAGGTTTTCATAATAAAAATAATTATTTTTTAAAGAAAATGGTGGATTAAAAACAAGGATAGAGTTTTCATGAAATTGGGTAAACAATTCATGAAGTTCCCTTAAAACAGGTTTGCTTATTGGAAAGTTCTAAGGAGGGAATCTTTTAGAAACATGTATATCCTCAAAAGAGAGTAATGAAAGGGTCTTCATAAATGAATTTTTAAAAAATATACAGAATTTATAATATTTAAATAAACAGATAAGATAACTCCATTTTGATATAAAGAAAGATAAGGCAACCTGAAAGAACAAAGAAGGTTCGGGTAGAAATTGTTACTGTTTATCGACATGGTATCGGGTGTGCCTAAGAGGGCTTGATGAGAGAGAGAAGGGGTTTCTCATCACTTATACATCATGAGGGTTGTATGGGGGAGGTGTAAAATCATACCCCATAATTTGGTATTAAACATAAAATAGAATATCATAGAGTAAATATTGATTAAGAGTGAAATGGAGAGGATCCCTTACATTAAATCTGGCAGTGTTCTCTATTTGTTATTAATGACCTTGTAAGTTTATATCCTTTTAGAACCTCTTAAAGGGAGAGGTTTTGGTATTTTGAAGAGACTTGTGGGATTTAGACGTAGGGAAGGATCTTGGGGATAGATTTGGCTAGAATATTGGCAACAGACACAAGGCTTGAGAGGAGTGAAGAGAAGAGGGGGTGATGGGTGGTTTATAGTGGAGGAGAGGAGGGTTTTCATAATTTTTTAATCATCAGTTTATTAATTTCCTTAAATGACATAAATAGTGACGATTCCATGATCTAAAAAAGTAATGTGTGCATGTGATTTTGAGATAATGGCCTCACATCAGCTGATGACATCATAATTCATGTATTTATCATTTATCACAAATTATCGTACTTTACTATTCATCAAAATTTCAAGTATTTTAGAAAAATACCAAAAATTCACCCTAACCATTTTTTGATGTGTAGAATTCAAAAATGAAGTCCATTTTTCTAAAATAATTTTTTAAATATTATTAATTTAATATTTAATTAAAATCCTAATTTATTATTAAAAAACAGTTTTAAAACATTCATTTACTTATTCTAAAATACAGGTACATCATACTTTCACTTGAATATTATTTTTATACTATAAAAGGTAAGGTTATTGTTCATTAGGGTATATCACTATTTATAAGGTTATGTTACTATTCATAAGGGTAGGTTACTATTCACAAAAAAATTAAGTTTTTCCTATCGGACTCCAAATAACTTATTGATCACAACCATGTATGTCAGTTTTCAAAATTCAAATCACATAAGTGACAAACTTATGTTTAGAGTTCACATAGATATTATTAGATAATTATTTTGTGATTTCATGTGATTTTATAACATATTTATAAGAAAGGAATTTCCATTGAAAAACATTGGGTCGTTACATTCTTCCCCCCTTATGAAATTTTTCCCTCAAAATATCTTTTAACATTCTAGGCCATAAACTGGTGTGGGTACTTTTGCTTCATTACCTCCTCCCATTCTCATGTTTCCTCTTCATAGTTATGGTTCTGTCATAGTACCTCTACCGAGTGAGTAGTCTTGTTACGTATAACATAAACTCTACGATCCAAGATCTTCACTGGCAGCTCATCAAAGGAAAGATCATCCTCCAGCTATACCACCTCTAAAAAAGTGTACATGTGAAGGATACAGTATGTAATTCCTTAAGAGGGATACATGAAAGACATCATGTACTTTCAACATGGTATATAGAAGTTCTAGTCGATAGGCCATAGCTCTGACTTGAAAAAGAATCTCGAAGGGGCCGATGTACCTGGGACATAACTTCCCTTTCTTTTCAAACCTCATGAACTTATTCCACAGAGATATGGATAGAAATACCACATCTCTAACTTTGAACTCAAGGTCTCATTGATGATTGTTTCCATAACTCTTCTGTTGACTTCGGGCTGCCTTGATATGCTACTAAATGTTTTTCACCTTCTCCACCATTTCTTCAACCATTTCAAGTCCTAGCACTTTACGTTCACCGACTTCATCCCAACACGCTGGTGTTCTACACCTTTTCCCATAAAGTTCTTCATATTGTGCCATTTGGATGCTCAAGTGGAAACTATTATTGTAGGAGAATTAAACCAGTGGAAGATGTTGGTCTCATCCTCCTTTGAAGTCTATAGAACATGCTCTCAACATATCTTCTAGTGTTTTAATAGTTCACTCAGATTGGCCATCAGTTTGAGGATGATAGGTCGTACTGAAGTTCAGTTTAGTGTTTAAAGCATGTTGGAGACTTTTCTAGAACTTTGAGGTGAATCTAGGATCACGATCAGATATAATAGATATTGGTACTCCATGTATCCTTACCACTTCTTTGATGTAAATCCTTGTAATTTGATCCAATTATAAGTACTCTTGAATCGCGATAATGTGAGTTGTCTTCATAATATGATCCACAATGACCCATATAGAATTTTTTCCTATGGATTTCCTTGGTAGTCCAGTGACAAAGTCCATGGTAATTTTCTCCCACTTCCATGTTGGTATGGGTAGTGGTTGCATCATCCCCTTAGACTTCTACCTCTCATCCTTCACTTGCAGACATACCAGGCACTTTGATGTATATTCAGCAATCTCTCTTTTCATATTGTCCCACCAAATGTTTTCTTAGAGATCTCGATACATATTTGTGCTCCCTATGTGGATATAGAAGGTTGAGCTATGTGAGCCATTTAGAAGCTCCTTCTTTATCTATAGATCAGATGGTACACATAATCGTGTCCCAAATATTAAAACTTTATCCTTGTCAACCACAACCTCTTAGGATTTCCCATTTCTAATAGCTTCTACCCTTTTTAGAATTTCCACATCTTTTCTTTGAGAATCCTTTATCTTCTCTATGAGGGATCCTTGAGCAATAATTTTAGAAAGGATTGATGATGTTCCTCCCTTAATGATTCCCATTTCCATCCTCTACAAATATATGATGATCAGATCCTTTGAAAATCTCATCATTGATAAAGATGCAGGATCATTTCTACTTAGAGCATCTACTACCATATTTTCCTTACCAGGATAGTAGTGGATTGAGCATTCATAATCCTTAATAAGATCTATCCATCATCGTTGGAGCATATTAAGCACTTTTTGTGTGAATATTTATTTGATAGTCTTGGGTCAGTATATATCTCACACTACTCCCCATAGATATAATACAGCTAGATTTTCAATACAAAGATCACCACTGCCAACTTCAGATCATGTGCAGGATAGTTTTGCTAATGGATTTTCAGCTGCCATATGGCATAGGATATCACTTTATAATTTTTCATTAGAACACAGCCTAAGCCCTTCTTTGAAGCATCACTGTACACCACAAATATTTCTCCACTTATTTGGAGTGTGAGTATTCGTTCAGTGGTAAGCCTCTTTTTCAAATCCTTAAAACAATATTCACATTCCAAAGTCCAGAAAAACTTTACTCCCTTCTATTTCGTCTTGTTCATTGGGTTCGAAAATTATGAAAAGTTCTTCGCAAATTATCGATAATACCTTACTAGACCCAAAAATCTAAAAATCTTCGTTACATATTTTGGTTTGGGCCACTCTTTAATTGCCTTTGTCTTGAAAGGGTCAACGGATAACCCTTTTCTGGTGATAACATGCCCCAAAAATGATACATCCTCCATCCAGAACTCACATTTACTGTAATTTGCATACAACTTATCCCTTTTCAATGTCTTTAAAATAGTATTAAAATACTCCTCATGTTCCTCCTTGCTCTTGAAGTATATCATAATATCGTCAATAAATACTAACACAAATTTGTCGAGGTGATCTCTAAAGACTCTTTTCATTAAATCCAGTAAACTTTCTGAAGCATTAGTGAGTCTGAAGGGCATCACTATGAAATCATAGTGTCCATAACTCATTCAAAAGGCAGTCTTGGGAATATATTCCTTCTTTACCTTTAATTGCTGATATCCTGACCGAAGGTACACCTTAGATAAAAAACTATCCCTACCAAGCTGATCGAACAAGTCATATATTCGTGGAAGGGGATACTTGTTATTTATAATTATTTTATTGAGCTCATGATAATAAATGCAGAGGCGCATTGATCCAGTATTCTTCTTGATGAAGAGGAGTGTAGAACTCCATGGTGAAGCTCTAGGGCGTAAAAAACCCTTCCCTAGATTCTCCTGTAACTTCTTCTTCAGCTCTTCCAGTTCAACAGTGGCCATTCTGTAAGGTGTCTTTGATATAGGCAGAGATCCAATGATTTTTCTAATTGAAAACTCAACCTCATGATCAAGAGGAAGACCAGGAAACTCTTCAGAAAATACGTCATTGTAATCCCTCATGGTAGGAATGTATTCAAACATGATTATCTCCTTAATCTCAATCATTTGAGCTAGATATACTTTCTCATAAAGAAACAATATCCATACTTGAGATGATGATTCTAAAGGAGATTCATCTTCCTCCTTACACATGAAAATAATTGGAGGATTCTTCGGGATGTGAAGAGTGATATCCCTTTCCCAATAGTTTAAGTTGGCCTTGTATAAAGACAGACAATCCATTCTCAAGATTGTATCAAACTCCACTAAAGGATGTATGAGGAGATTTTCTGGGAGGTTCAATCCACAAACCTTAACTAGGGAGGAGTTATAAACCTTGGATGAAATAATTTCCCCATTCGTTGTTCTCACATATAACATTTCCTCCAAATTTTGAGGTGGTGTTTGAATAGTTCTACTAAACTTTCAAGATATGAAACAATGCGTACAACTAGAATCAAAGAGGTTAATGTTTTTAAAAAATAATTGTTGATAGAGGTTGAAAATTAAAATCTGAAGTTGTATTGAAATCATATTTGGAATAACTCAAAACTTTTACGGAGCAACAGTTTGCAACAGTCACAGGAAGTCAAGAAAATACATCATGTACTTCTCCTAATTTGATCAAAATCTTTCAATCCATTACAACTATAATGAGAAACATGAATGACAGGTTGCAAGATTTATAGTGTATTAGGACTCCTTTGTCTATTTTTTTGGACAATCAAAAACATCTTGTTGATCATCTTACCATAAATGAACTGGGTATTAGAGAATTACTAATCAGATTCACTGAGAAGCTCAATCATTTTATGGAGAAGGAATAGACATTTCATGTTTTTTTTAGAGTGAACCTCATTGAAGATATTCATTTGACTCAGGAAGGAATAGATCTGATAATTTTGTTCAGGGATGGTGTTATGAAAATAGTAAGGATGCAATTGGAAGAATTGAAGGATGTTATTCACAATCGTTGAGATACCCTTTTTCAAACCTTTGTCCCAACAACCTTGATTCATGTTCATTCATGTACTTATATATTGTTTTATAAATGAAATTTTATATTTATTAAATTTGATGGGTTTTTACTTGGTTTATTTCTATATTAGACTACCTCGAAAAATCCATATTCCTTTATTGATAAAAAGTATATCATAAAATTTGCTTCAAAGTTCAGTAATACATTACATGTGTTATATTATTTATTATATCATTATTTTTGACATTACAAAAAGGGGGAAAAATTTGGATAAACACAACATTTTACTTTGTTTTTAAATAGACTTTGGGGGGGTAGATAACCTTTGAAGATAAATTTGGATAAACACAAAATTTTACTTTGTTTTTAAATATATTTTTGGGGGAGAAATTATTTTAGAGAAACTTTGAAGAGAAATTTAGATAAACCAGTATTGTATAGTTTCAAAGAGTTATTTGATTGTAAAAAAATATAGTACTCATCCTTGAAAAATTCTAAAATACATAATTTTATGGGTTTTTATGATCATCAAAAAGGGGAGAATGTTGATAATTTATTATTTCAACAATACTCTATATTTTTTTGATAATTTTGATGATCACAAATACCCTTATTTTATATTCAAATGATTTTAATTTAATTATAATTCAAGAAATTGATACTATTTATATTCCCAATTTTGGAATAATATTAAATCATATGATTCACATGAAATATTTGTCAAAGTGTTCATAAATCTATTCAATGGGTTCTGGAAACACTGTTCATATCGTATGTTGGAGAGTGTAGTGTAAGGATTATATCCTACGTTTATTTTATGGGAGTTTAGAAAAGTATGGTAAAATAACCTTACATTTGGAAGGAACCATTCATTTGTTATATGTGAAAAGTATGGATGAAGAACCTACGTAAGTATGGAACCTTGAATTTTCTTCACAAAAGTAAGGATCATCAAGACTACTTTTTTGATGAACCTTACGTTTTTTAAAAAGTATGGATCAAGTACCTTATGTTCTGAAAAAGAGAAAATTGTTGATCATATATCATATATTTGAATATTGATGACAAAAGTATGGATCATCAACCTTACGTTTGTGATCAACCTTACATTTGATATTTGGATTGCTTATGGAAAGAACCCTATGTTTGACTTTTTCAAGCATCAGATATATAATGTTTCGACTTTATCGTAAAATGGTATTTTGTAGATTATCATGCAGATTCCAAGAAAGATTAAAAGCCCGATTTTAAAAGCACGTCTTTGACCGATTTAAAGCCATTTTTTGTGATGAAAATGATCAATTTAATAGGAGGATTTCATGCTGATTATTATGGGAAGCTATGACAACTCTGTTATTAAAACATTTTAATATCGTGATCTGTTAGATGACATTTTTGGATCTTAATTTATGAATAAGGTGCTTATATTTTTTATATAACTACTTAGTATCTGAATTTTTGATGTATATATGTGACTATATATCTCTTGAAATCATAATGATTATAAGATTTAAATCTAGAGATATTCAAATTTCAAAGAAAAACAGAGATACGTTGATTCTTTAAAAAAGATCTTTTAGATATATGCTGCTACAAAGAACGATCAGATTCTATTTTATATCAAAAAAGAGAGATGTTGAATATTTACTAATTATACATTGAATATCTATAAGTAATCTACTAATGATTTTTTCTGAATATATTTCAAGATAAATTGAAATTTTATCTATTCAGAACTGTTCTTAACTAAAAAACAACCTTTCTGAAGATGACGATCTATTTACTATCAGTTTCATATTGTTGCAACTGTGATGATCGATCAGAAAGTATTTATCAAAAAAAATATTCTTTTATTTTGAGTTTTGTCTTCTTGTACTAAGTAGTTTGATCGGTTCTATGTTTAGACCTATAAGGATTTGTTTTATCCTTAAAATTGTAAAGGTGTTAACTTCCTGCCCTCAGTTGTGGATGGTCTTGTGAAAAGAGGACCGACTAGTGAAAATCACTAAGATCATAGAGAAGATCATTGGTGAAGTGGAATAGGGGATTTTTGTGCCTTGAACCACTATAAATCTTTGTATACTGATATTTGTTTATTTTTACTACATAAATAATATAATAAAGATAAAAGGACAAATTTTATTATCATCAAGATTTCTCGAACAAAATTGTATATACACAATTCATCCCCCCCCCCTTTTGTGTATATTTTGTATAACATGATCCAATAATCAGGACTCATCCATATCTTTCTTAAATTCCATGGCCTTCCTTATGATTACCCTCACAACCATCTCAAGTAGTTTTACATAGTGTTCTCTACCATGAAACCCCAAAATTCTTCTGAGGACCCTATAAAGATTAGGTCTTTCCCTTTCTCCCTTGAAGGTGTAGCCAAATACTGGTTATACAATCTACCTACCACAATTGGGGGCTAGAATGGCCTAAATGAATTTCTATAGAGATTTTCTTTCCTAACTCTAGAATTGCATTCATTAAAAGAGAAATATATGGCATAGGTAATCACAAGGATATTCCCTTCATGAATATTGGGAGAGATTCAAAATATATTACTCATATAACACCCCAAAAATTTTATCGTATGTTTCTCTTAACTACTTTCAATTAATTAGATAGCCTATATTGCATAAAGAATTGAGGCTCTATGAAACAATAATTTGTTATTTATAGGATATAGTCAAAACCTAGACATTAAACTTAAATTTGTCACTTATGTGTTTTGAATTTTGAAAAATGGAGATATATAGTTGTGATCAGGATGATATTTGAAGTCTGATAGAATTAACTTAATCATTAATGAATAGTAATCTGCCCTTATGAATAGTAACTTACCCTTATGAATAGTAACTTACCCTTATAAATATTAATATGATACTTATTAATGGTATTCCAACGAGCCCATACCCATGTGGTACATGCTCTTTCTTGGAATCCAAAATACCCAGGATCGAATCTGGGCAGGGACGAAATTTCAGGTACTGTAGCAGCACTTTAGCAGGACACTATAGTAGTATTGTAGCAACAGCGGGCTGTAGCAGCGGTTACACTATAGAAGTGGAGGAATTGTAACAGGTACTATATCTATGGTGGTACTATAGTAGGTACTGTAGCAGCCAGGTATTGTAGTAGTACTGTTCATTGAGGGGCTCTTTGGGCCAAAAATGGGCTTTTAAGACTTGTATTCAGGCCACTTGGCCTTGGTCCTTCGGGCAATGTAATGGGTCTCTATCTTCCAAATCAAAAAGAGATATTTACTTTAAATAATTATGAGTCTTTGGCCCCAAACATTAAAAAAACTCTTATGAATGGTAACCATACCCATGAAAGAGTAAATAAAATTTAGGCACCTTAAAAATGATGATGAATATTGTAAGTGTTTGTATTTTTCGATTAAATAATGATTTTAATTAAAAATAAAAATTTTCATATTTAGAAAATTATTTTTGAAAAATGGAGTTCTTTTTTTGGATTCTACATGTAAAAAAATGTTTAGGGTGAATTTTTTGGATTTTTTTGAAATACTTGAATGTTTTGTGAATAGTAAAATACATTAATTTACCATATAAATACATTATAATTTAAATTCACTATTACTATAATCATTAGTGATGTAAGAACCCAAATATAGAACTCATATTCACTTATTAAAATTCTAGGTCATGTAATCCTCACTATTTCTTGTCTTGTAGATAAATAATAAATTAATGATACAAATATTAAGAAAACCCTCCTCCCCTACACTATATAAACCACCCCTCACCCCTCTTCCTCCCATGCCTCTCATGATTGAATCCTTGCCTATATTATACTAAAATATCTCCCTAATCTCCTCCCCAATTTCCAAGACCTTTTGTTCTCACCAAAAGGAAAAAAATAAAGGCCTTATGTAGATTCTTAAGGAGTACTCAAGAGGTGAACCTATCTTTCCTTCTCTGTCAAATTATTTTACAAGTTCCATTCTTGTGTTTCTATATCCTCACCTACCCAAATCTAAATGATACGATAATAAAAATACCTTATATGGACTGTAATTTTATTATGCTAATGGAATATTTCATCATCATATCTCTTTTCCCCCACCTCTTACACTAAAAATGAAAATAAAGTCCGAGATGTCTTAATTTATTAAATTCAAGGATGACGTGTTTTCAATTTCTATTATTATATTCAATACTAGTCATTAAAAATTTTTAATGGTTTAAACAGATCGTAATATATTTTTTATAACTTATTCAATGTTCTGGAATCTTTACACACTCATAATATAAAATAATAACACAAAACAAGTTCATTATGCACAAAACCACTAAGTTAATCCAAGCGTTTGTAATTAAATTTTAACTGATGAGTCATCCTCATGGTATATAACCCAAAATCATTATAAGATAATTTATATACCTTTAATTTTACTAATAATATATATTAACAATTTGGGATTTTTGACTACATTTTAAACGAACTTCCATTCATGAATAAATGTAAACTGATCATGAAAATCAAGGAATAAAATGCTTCCAAACCAATAAAATTGAACCTCTTAAACCCAATAAAAAGAGAAATAATGAACCTAATAAGGTTATAATAAATAAATTAAATGTTTATGATGTTATTTAATTATTAATTAATTAATCTAAATTTGATTATTCATGTCATTAAGATCAATTGAGAACACCTTCCGGCATAAGGTAAGGGATCCTCTCTCTCACTTTTTTTCAAGAATTCTCCCTTGGTTGTGTCCTTAGTTTTTTAATTCCTAATGATGATGTATGTTTTATCACCTCCCCCATAATACCCTTATGATATATAAATGATGGGATACCCCTTTACCTCTCATTAATCACTCTCAAGAACACCTGTTACCATCCCAAAAATGTTGGTAGGGGTTTCTCATCTCACTTTTATTTCTGTGAGATTTCCATTGTTCTCCACCTAGTTATTTTTGGTTGTGTATGTTTACAAAAAATGTATATATAAAAAAATTATTCTATTTGTATTCATGGTTTTCAATGATTCACTTGATGATTATTAAGTCTATTGATTACAATGTTGTAAGTGACTTTGTTTCAGTTTCTATTTCATTGTGATTTAATTGATATTGTGCAGATAATCATTCTTATGTGGTGTACCTACTTCCCCTTTAAGAACATTTTTCATTTGAAATTGTAAATATAATATATATACACATTATTTTTTTCATGGATATGATTATTTTCTTAATTCGTATACCCTTTTACATAAGAAGTTTATTTGGAATATTAATTTAACTATAGAAATAATTATGAATCTGTATCCTCTACTCTATATGGATATTGAGAAGTCATATTGTACATGTATTAAATATATGTGTAAATAATGACATGGAATTTTAGTGATGGTGGGGGCCATTATAGTCCCTCGATGCATCGATAGGTCTCATGAGAAAATAAATTGGTGACAAACCCTTCGAGTTTGTTTTAAAAAATCAGACAGGTTTCTACGCACAAACATAAACTGTTTCAACAGTATAGTGGTAACATGTTCCATATTTATGAATTCCAATTAATAATCATTATCTTTATTCAATATCAGTTATTACTATCCATGAGTTTTCACTATGACAAAACATATGTATGTAGTTTCTTGAATGAATAACTATCATACCTGTCACCACATCATTGTCTGGCTCCACCTTAGTAGTAGCGATAGAATAAGCCCTTCCTTGTTTCCTTATAGGTTTTTGTTGAGTGACTCGTATAACCCTCAAATTAGGGAAATTGTTTGCATAATTCCCATGATCCTTAAATTTGTAACACTACACTATAGGATTTGTGTTGATCTGAACCTTCCATTCTTCTTCCTAATTAGTGGGATTCTTTATATCTCGTCGGTAGTTTTTAGCCAGATGACCAAACATTCCACATTTAAAGAAATTCTTGGTTCCCTTCAGACAGTTCCCAGGATTCCTCTTCCCATAACTTTTACAAGTGGCATATTTGGGCTTCATTCCTTCATGGTATTTTTTTGTTAAACTAACCATGTTGTTCTCCATTTTTTACTTCTTGTCCCTGGGCCCACAAGACAACTAAGAGTCTTCAATCTCCATTTCATCCTTGAGGGCACAACAAACAATCTCTTCATAACTAACAAAGTCTCGAATCACCAGCGCTTTTCATAGACTTGACTATATTTTGTTAAATAAGGGATCCACCTTTCTTTATTTTTTCATGAAAAATCCATAGGCATACCTTGAAATCCTTATAAAGTTTGCTTCAAACGCCCCGATGGACTCATCTTTCGTCTGCTTGCGTCTGAGGAACTCTCTTTCCATCTTGAGACGGAGGGTTAGAGAAAAATATTTGTTGAAAAACGGCCTCTTGAATTCCTCCCAATCCATGGAATAAATTTTCTCTTAGGACTTTGTATTCTTGATCAGATTCCACCACTAATTAGCTTCCCCACCAAAATGATAATCTACCAGTACAACTTTTTCTTCTTCCGAGCACTGGAGGATGGGGAAGATATTTTCAATGGAGTTAATCCATTATTCTGTGATGAGGGGATTAGAAGATCCTCTAAACATGGGCGGCCATTTCTACTTGAAGGATTCTATATTAAATCACTCTTTCCTTGGAGGAGGAGGGCGTTCCTCATGATTCAAGTTATTTTTCATAACTTGAGCCAGCTGAGAAAGTACTGTCATGAAGTTTTGAGCACTTTTTCCCATCATATCGGGCATATCATTAGGGAAATATTCACATTTCCTATCACATTAGTTTTTGGAACGTTTTATTCTATTTCTCTCCATTAACTAAGATAGAACATATAATTATAGGGCTTGAATACTTATCCATTGAGCATAAAAAGAAAACTTTGAACATAAAAGGACAATCTTATAAAGGATAAGTATATCCTAACTTGTGATTTCCTATGTTTAAATCCTGGTTATCCTTGATCTATTACTTAACTTATATTCTTATGTTATTTTTTTATTCCCTTAATAATGGTTTGCACTAATCTCATGAATTTACCAAATAATATCTCTCGAGAGTGTCAATACCAAGAGTGCAGCAAGGCCTATTATTGTGTATAAGGATACCCCAGGTCAAGCCCAAAACTCCTTGTCAGAGTTTTCACTCCTAGTTATATAGGTTCCAGAGCCTCCTCTACCTATTTGTATCTAGGAAGGGACATATTTTCTTGATAAACCACTTACTCTATACTTAGTAAAACAAAGGGTTGTTTCCTCAAACTTAGTCTCATACTTAAGGTTCTAACTATGTGATTTATTCCTAATCTCTAAAAATAACTAGACCATCCTATGATACTAACTTTAGTGACCCACTCCTTTTACACAAAACATTACATGATATTAAATTATAATTATACATTATATTAAAATCCAAGGATCGTTAAGCCTAGTGTCTTGGACGACTAGGTACATAAAACATAAAACATGCGGCTAAAAAACACTTAATTATTTAATCTTTATAAAAATATCCTAAATTCATTTGAGCCCTTACATCTGCATAGGGTAACCTAAGGAACACATGAAAAAAGGGATGAGCTAGAAAGCCTAGTAAGGGAATTAACATAAGAATAAATCTTAAGCACATGATCTAAGAGGCATGACATAATGATATCAAAATCATGGAACATATGAAATCATAACATATAATCATGGGATCATATAAACATGGAATCATATAAATGTGGTATAATAATAAAACATGTCTTTAGTATGTGTCAAGGTTAACCACCAATCTTGTTTCCCATTGTAGTATGGGTCAAGGCTAGCTGCCAATCTTGTTTCCCATTATAGTACAGGTCAAGGCTAACCACCAATCCCATTTCACATCGCATCTCATGAGACTTAACTTCACCCAATGCATTGGAGCGCTATCTGGGTGCACCCATATCAACATTTTCATGAATATTCTTGCCACATAAATAATCATACATAATAAACCATATATAAATATAAGGGTACCCATGGAAATAATTGGGTACGACAATCATGACATAAAGCATAACCAATGGGTGTATCATGAAAGAGTCCATGAAATAAAGGGATTAGAACATACATGGATGTTAATATGGTAAAATAGGCATATAAAATGGTACGTTATGTCAAAAAAAGTGACAACATATAAGAAATGTATTTGATAAACATTATCATTAATACATTTTTGTGCGGTTTTAAGGAAACTATTGTAATGATTTTAAAATAGAAAAGAGGACAATATTTTATATGAAACAAGAATTGAACCAAGAATTTATTCATAATAAAAATATTGATTTTATGAAAACAATGATGGATTAAAATATAGGATAGAGTGATATTGAAATTGGGTAAAAAATTCAAAAAGTTCCCTTAAAACAGGTTTGCTTATTAGAAAGTTCTATGGAGGGAATCTTTTACAAACATGTATATCCCCAAAAGAGAGTGATGAAAGGGTCTTCATAAATAAATTTTGTAAAACTAAAAAGAATTTAGAATATGTACATAAACAGATAATATAACTCTATTTTGATATAAAGAAATATATGGCAACCCGAAAGAACAAAGAAGGTTCGGGTAGAAATCGTTTCGGTTTATCGGCATGGTGTTGGGTGTGCCTAAGAGGGATTGATGAGAGAAAAAATAGGTTCATCATCACTTATAAATAATTAGGGTAGTATGAGGGAGGTTAGAAATCATACCCCATCATTTGGGATTACACATAAAATGTCATAGCATAGAGGACATCTTGATTAAGAGTGAAATTGAGAGGATCTCTTACCTTAAATCTGGTGGTGTTCTCCACTTGTTATTAATGGCCTCTTGCGTTTATCTCTTTTGAGAACCTCTTAAGGGGATAGGTTTTGGTATTTTGAGGAGACTAGGGGCCTTTGGACGTGGGGATGGATCTTGGGGAGATATTTTTGTAGAATATTGGCAAGGCACAAGGCTTGAGATGAGTGAAGAGAAAAGGAAGTGAGGGGGTTTATAGTGGAGGAGAGGAGGGTTTTCATAAATTTTTAATCATCAATTTATTAATTTTCCACAATAATAGCAATAGTGTTGATTCCATGACTAAAACTAGTAATGTGTGCATGTGAGTTCGAGATAATGGCCTTACATCAGTCATACATCAGCTGATGACATCATAATTCATGTATTTATCATTTATCGAAAATTTTCGTATTTCACTATTCATCAAAATTTCAAGTATTTTAGAAAAATCCAAATAATTCACACTAACCATTTTTATACATGTATAATCCAAAATTAAGTCCTTTTTGAAAAATATTTTTCTAAATATTCTTAATTTAATATTTAATTAACATCATAATCTATTATTAAAAAACCAGTTTTAGAACATTTATTTACTAATTCTAAAATATAGGTACATCATACATTCACTTGAATATTATTTTTATACTATCACAAGTAAGGTTACTATTCATTAGGGTATATCAATATTCATAAAGGTATGTTACTATTTATAAGGGTAGGTTATTATTCACCAAAAAATAATTTTTCCCTCTCCGACTCCAAATAACTTACTGATCATAACCGTGTATGTAAGATTTTTCTAATTCTAATCACAAAAGTGACAAACTTGTGTTTAGAGGTCACATGGAACTTAGTAGTTCATGATGTTGTGATTTTATGTGATTTTATAACATGTTTATAAGAAAATAATTTCCATTGAAAAACATTGGGTCATTACATGTCCAAAGTCCTAACTCATACATGATGGTATCCTGACCTCAAGTCAATCTTGGAGAAAACCCCCGCTCCTTGGAGTGATTCAAAGAGATATTCAATGTGAGTAGTGGATTCCCATTCTTAATATTAGGCTAGGTCAATTGATGGAAATACATGAAAATCCTTAGGGTATCATCCACCTTCTTGGAAAAAAAGGTGAACCCAATGATTAAGTACTAGTACATATAAAACCCTTAACTTTAAAGTCCTATAACTAGTTCTTAAACTCCTATAACTTATTAATATACATACTATAATGAGGAATGGACATCGTTGCTTCTCCTGGAATTAGGTAGTTGGTAAAATATACCCTTATCTTAGGATTTAGTCTAGAAAAATTATCAGGTAAAATATCCCTAAAACAATATAATATATTTTTCAAACCATCATGACATATCTACCAATCATACATATATAGGATAATGATCTAGTATGTCACTCTTCCTAGTCCATAATGCTCTGGTCAAACTCTACTTTCATGGATATCTAGTCCACCCTTGAAAATTTAACTACCATCCTCTATTGATGTGAAGGATATCCTCTGGTGATAGAAAATGATATAATCAGTGTATGAAACCAATCCATCCATATCAAGAATGATGTTGAAGTTCATCATCTCAAGGAAAATTAAGTCCCATAAGAAACGATATATGTCTACCTTAAGGGGTCATTCCTTTCATTGGAGTACACTTTCTGGTCTAATTCTGAATAGAGTATCATGTTTCAGTATTCCATGTAATTATTGAATCTCAAGCCATGTAATTCCATGTTATCTATCGATATAAAATAATGTGAAGTACCTATATAAAAAAGGTCACATACTAAAGTAGAGGCTACCAAAATCATAACTTTTATTATAGATGGTCTGAAACCCTTCTCTTCAGGTATATATTTTACTGTATATATATGGATTGATCCATGACCTAGAGAAACAACCTAACTACCTAGAGTAGTTCCACTCATTTGGTGTTACATATCTTGATTATGGCCTCCTTGATCATGTCCGCCTCCTCAGCCTGTACAGCTAGTGGTAGTCCATATTCTAACCAGGACTGGATCTACATATCCTTCTCTACAAGGAATAGCTGGTTCAAATCCTTTGGCATAATGAATAGATGGAAAGTTCTGGAAAACTACTAAAATATTCGACATTCTACTATAGTCTAGGTACACAATGGGGACTCAGTCACACTGAGGTTTTATGTGACTGTACCTCCCATAATGAAGGCATATAAGAGAGTTACCAATGTGGATACTCTGGTTGCCATTTCTATATTAATAACCCTCCAAATGATTTTTCTATAACTATTCAAATTACTACCCAACCTTGGTATGAATCCAAAATCCCCAATAATATAATCTTACCTTAAGTTGTGCTCAAAACTATGGGCCTGATTCACAATTCCTAAGATAGTAGTCAAATACAAAACATTTACCAAAGACTAGATGGCATACTTGAGCCCATCCTTAAATTATCTCACTCTCAAAATCTCATCAACTATGAAGGAAGGTGAAAAATAGTAAAGCACCAAAAATTGAAAAAACAATAGTCCATAATGGATAGGTATCCATGTTTATGATACAAAAATTCCCTAGTTCATTTTTCCTTCGGTGTCTATAAAAAAGAAATATTCATACAAGGAATCCTAAAAATCTCTCTAGATCATGACCTGATTATGTTCTTCCAGAGTGATAATGTCCCACCAATTCATGGCTGAACTACAAATTCTATGGGCAGTGATCAAGACCCTCCTCTCTAGACGCATCACCAGATGTTCAAATATAGACACCTTGTCCTAATTCCATGTCTCTTCAGCATGTAGACCACTATCCTCTGAAAATGTTGGTGGTTGCTGCTATTGAAGATCTTGAATCAACTATTCCATAGTAGGGGCGGGATTCTCTCTTAAAATTGGGCATCATCACCCACTTTGAGTATAACTAGAGGGGCCATATATGGAACTACAAGAAATTATGGTCCCACCACTTTAAGAACATGGTCTTCACCACCTTCCTGGCACTCAACATGAGGAATTCATGGTGGAATATCTCTATAAATTCCCATCACATGCCTCAAATAATATTTAAAAATGAAACCATCATAGATTTAATAATATTATGGGTATAATAATTCTTATTTAAGATTAAAACCCCTATGAAAACTCCTAAATCAAGGTCAGGGTAATGTATAAGAGCAAGATGAATCACTAGAGACAAACATACTACCCACTACCGAGGTAAGGTATGGGTTACATTCTCTGTTTTATATCAAAGATGTGGTATACGGTGTTTCAATTGAATGTTATAGAGGAAATCACCTATTTCTATGGGAAATAGATGACCTAGATCCCTCATTGAGGTGGATTCGTTTTACCCTGATGGTTGATATTGAGGGGTTCATTTCCTACACAATCATTAATATCAGGTCACTATTATTGTTCTTAATAGAAAACTCCCAATGGTTCCCTCATCCATAACTAGGAATGGACCTACTTTCCAAAAGTAGGTGGTTAATTGGGGGTTAATTCCTAATGGTTCTTGGAAAGTCACATTGGTAAAGAGGATGGAAGGTTAGTCTCATCACACCCTATTAGGGGGTGATTTTTTCAACTCTGGGACTATTATAGATTTCAGATATGTTCATGAATCTCTTCTTATTCTTGATATGGGATAGGTTACCATAAATATTTATTATAGGTTAATTCTATTTCATGTATAGAAGAAGGGGGTATTATTAGAGAATCTATATGTATGAATCATAGGTTCTTCATCTATATTCTTGTAATGGATAACTGCCTATATACTAAATCTGCATAACCAGACACTTTAGAATTTTCTACCATGTATGGAGGCAGTTAATATTTCGAGGAGTGAATTGCGCCATTGTGAGGTATCCTATGTATATTTTTTATTATAGGAACAAAAATCCACATAGTTTTTTTAATCCATGCAGTTTAACATCATGTTGAAAGAACATATGTGGGGGAATTTAAAAAATAGATATTTGAGCTCCAGTATTGAGGAGACTTCCTTCGTATCCTAGTTGTAGAAAGAATCAAATTTATCATAGTTTGATCACACCCCTAGAAATGTACCCAACATATATTACGTTATGTGGGGGGATATTTATATCATTCCACTCATTAGGTATTACATACTGATATTTCCCTTGCTTGTGGAGATTCATGACGCGAATGAGATGACCATCACAACTCCCTAAGCCCATGTGAGTTGTGCTCGCTTTGGGAAACAAGGGATATAAAGTAATGATCCTCGCCGCACATGGATATGGGGATTATGTTTTGGAACTACCCTTGTAATTTTTATTATGGAACTGAGGACTTAGGAATGCATCTTGCATATCCTGGTCATTGTAAGAATTAGATTCATCATAGTTTAGTTGGTTTCTCAGTTTGTTGATGAATGAGTTGAGAATGATTAGTCCACAAGAATGATTGGGTCACAATGGTTGAAATTTCAGAGACATGGGAGGACTTGAACCAATGTGGGAACCCATTTGAGCTCGAGCCTTAGGAAGGCATCCTATATATCATGGTTATTGCAAGTATAAGTTTTCTCATGATTCAATTAATTGGGGCTTACACAATAGAGATTTCCTTATATTGAGTACATAGAATATTATACATCTGATTAAGGATTACACATTAATTTTCACCTTATCTTTTTTGATACTTATAACTAGAATGATATTATCATTGTAACTCCCTAATCCCACATGATCTATGCTTGGTGTGAGAAACAATGGAAATATAATATTCTATATTATTTCTTGTGGATGTGGGACTAATGTGATGGGACTTCCCTTTAGAGGTTTGATATGGATATAAATACTTATAAAGGAATCCAATATATCCTAGTCATGGAAGAAATCAGAGTTTTCATAGTTCATTTGGTTTGGGTATACACACTAGTTTTTCCCTTGTATGCGGGACATATTGTGTTATGCCACTAGTTAGGGATTACATGTTAATGTTTTTTTTTATATATAGGACATATTAGGTTGTGCCACTAGTCGGGTCTTACCCAATGAGGTTTTCCTTATAATCAGGTCTTACACACTAAGTTTTCCATTATAATAGGGGCTTACATACAGAGGAAGGAAAAGGTTATCAAGTTCTTGGATAACCTTCACACCTGGCCTGCTTGCCTACCTAACATGTGTTTATTGTCTACTCAACGTGCCTTGCTTTCTAACATGACATTCATAGGATATATTCTTGGCTTGTTAAAAGACAATATCATGATCCAGTTGAATTATTTGGGGTACATATCATAACATGCATGGAATGTTGGAGGTTCATTACATGAGAAAGGATGGATTTTCAAGAGAACATAGTGAGACCTGGACAAATGATCCTGGAGGCCATCTCATTATCCCAACTGACTTGCTAAGAGGGTTTCACAGGATCTAGTTGATATTCCTTAGTGTCATTGTTAAATATGGATGACATAATTTAAGGGAATTGTGAGATTAAATATGACATTTTTGGTGGGTGAAAAATGATCTGGGTTAACATGTATGGAGGTCATCGTGAGATTTATTTGGAATTACCAAAGGGTGTCACAAGAGCCATTTGACATGCCCAATTGCTACCAAGAGAATCATCTGACATGTACTGGTGCGGTTATATGAGTTGGCCGACACGTCTAAAGGATGCCACAATGTTTGGATGGTGAGCCCAAAGGGATTCACGAAACTAGGTTTGCAGGCCTAGGGGTTCGATACAACTTATTTTGACATGTACATATGACTTTTCATGATCCAAATAGTAAACTCAAGGAATACTGTGAGATCTAGGAAACATGTTCAGGTGTTGTCACATCAATTCAGTGGTTTTTGTGAAACACATGAGGATTAGTGTATATGTTCTTTTCTTAAGTCTCTCATCCTTTTGCCTTTGTTGTAGCATTTTATTTTGAATGTATTAGATTTTTTCAATGTTATCTTTATTTTTGTGTGATTTATAAGATATGTAGGATGTTCTTCACATTTCATTACAAAATTACTTCATTTGATCTATGTGTGACCTCATGAAGTGCTTTACGCATGGTTTATGATCGCTCTGATTTCTCCCTAATCTTACTTGATGAAAAACATCCCTGTTGTGAGATCATCCACTCCAAGAATTCCTCTCTAACTTTGGTTTGAGGTTAAATTAAAAAGTACCTTTTATTCTTGAAGGTATCCATGTGTGGTTCATTTTTCATGTTGGGGTGGTGGATTTATAGGCCTTTCCACCCCAGTTGTTCACTGCTTTGTGTGCTGTGTATCGCGTGAATTCAGGCAGAAGTCAGTGGAGGGATTTGACATCACATATCTTTATGGGGTCCTATTATAAGTCATTCTAGGTGAATCACGTGATTTTTAGCAACTGTAAGACCATTTAATAAATCCCTCATTTATTGGATTAAATCCAACTAATGGGGTATTTTTTTATAATCTATACATGCCAATGGACTCTCATATTTTCTGGAAGACATGTTCAAGTACCTTTTTTGATATCAGGGTGCTTGTTATAAGCCCTTCACATGATCTTAGGAGACTTTTCTAGAACCTTTTGTGAGAAAATGATGTATTTTCAGGGGGGGCTTCACGAAATCAGGTTGGGTTGTCAAGGGGTATCATGAGACCATTTTTTGGACATCCTAAGCATGCCACATGAGTTTTACAATCAAAAAATAATCTATCATTTCTCTATTTATTTCTTTTGTTCATTTCCCAAAGTTTGGGGATCTAAACAGTTTATATGTTTGTTTTAGAATACAATCAATCTACCTTTCAATGATGCATCATGTGACCAACAAGGGTTTTGTGGAGATGTGTGATAATTTTATGGAAAATTAAACATTTTTGTCCTTATAAAGTAAAAGGTGGAGTGTGAGGTAGCTTGCAAATGTATGAGGCTCTTCACTTAATGAGGATTACATGCTGGTAGGATTTTTTGATATAAGTTGGACAAGACACTGGGTGATTGTTGTGTTTCTTGGATCCTTGGGGGTGCATCGCATGATTTTTATGACCAAAATAGGCTCTGGACTTCTACCATTTTTATTTAATTTTTTTATTTCACAACAGCCTAGGGTTTCAAGAGCTTTCTTAAATGTTGTCAGTGACAACCATTCTCTCTTTTGGTGATGCATCATGTGTGTTTTACAAAGAAAAGAGGATCTCACCTTTTGGATATTTTCCTCCGATTTTCAAAGTGATTTTTATTGATTGTCAGGGGTCCACTAATTGAAAATCCACATGTCTTGTGGGTTATTTCATGGAAGCCATCTTATGATCACTTATTGTCTGGGGTTCCTTCACAAGAGTGAAAAGACTTGTCAATGGAACTTCATGGGATATTCCATGAGTCAGGTGATCTCATGTATCATAGATGTTTTTTTTAATTTACATGATCATGGTTGAGTTTAATTTCCTTCAATTTTCAAGGAAAATAATACCCATATTTAGGTATTTCTTCCTTTTTATATTTTTTGGCCATCATTTGATGGGAATAAACAAATCCCCCATCAGGGGTGGTGTCTGTGAGGACAAGGGCTCAGTTATGAGGAAAGTAAATGCCTGACTGAGTCTTTGTACTATCACCAATAGGTTTATTGGGTGAAATTTGGTCTACCTAGAGGTGTTTGGTATCCCAAATAATTCCCTATAAATAAGGGAGTCTAAGAGTTGTTTATTCACTAGATACTAGATTCTCCAAAGCTTCTACACCCTAATTCCATCATGTATCTATGTCTTGAGACATTCCCTTAAGTACATATCATGAGACCTCGATGAAATCCCATTTCATGTGAACAATTCCACAAGACTGATTTTTCCTAGGCTTCCATCGAATTAAGGGATATTTTGGATTAATCATATGCTCATTTGAATATTATATAGCTCATGTGATCATGTCAAGGTCACGCGATCATGTGTCTTTAAGGGGTCATGTTGATGGAGATGTATTGAGGGTTTATAAAAATTGAGAGATCTTCAGGAGTTGGTAAATTAATAAATCCTTCATGAAATTTACAAAGTCCCTACTAATTTGTGTGATGCACATGATGCTATTGGTTTATGCCCTTTTGACAAGATTTTATTTTATTTGTTTGACATATGACACATAATTTTGTTCAAATGGATTTTGGTTCTTTTCAAACTTAATATTATATGGATAATCAAAGGGTAATAATTTATAGAAACCACAATTCTAACCCTCAGCATCGCAGTACCTCTGATAATGATATTCTGAAGTAGCTTCTCCCATTTCAGCTTCAAAACCACCCTTTATAACTATGACATCCTCTATATGGGTTCGGATTATTGGAATATGTTTCCATTCCTCCCTCATAATTTTATATACTTTCTTAGTGGGTGTCATCTTCTCTTGACTATACTCAAATGTTGATTTTTTAGGATTTCTAGCTGGTCACAGCTTGATCCCAGGGATTATATTATATATTAGAAAACTCTCTCTTAGGCCCAAATAGCTATGATTTCTCTCATCATCCTATTGCTCAGAGTTACCCGATTATATTCATCTATTATCTAAACAACCCAGGTAGTGGATGGATATTGAAATGGGATCTCCATCTAGGTGGTAATTTTTCTTGATGAATGGACATGACCATTCTAGGTTAGGCAAAGCTACATCGAGTATTCTGATCAATTATATAGAGTCCATCTTTATAAAATAGTATAGATTCCCCAATTTATTATCTATCACCAGTCTAATATTCTTTGAGAGATGGTTAGCCAATGGTTCCCTAGAACCAACTCCTTTCATCTATCCCATGGAGAGTTTTGAATCAGCCTATGGTACATCCAACAACCAGAAGAGATCCCCCCTCTCTGAGAGATGTATGATGAATTCCTACTTGCTACAAATGTTTGGGGTGGACTTTTAAATACTAAAATCTTGGTGAGGAAAATGATCAAAATTATTAAGTAGAATAAAATAAAGGAGTTGAATATTTTCTTGCTTATATTTTTCAGGTATTGGATCAGCATTTTCTTTTATCATAGTGAATTCAGGACAACTGCTATATGCACCCATATGTTCCCTTACCAGCAAGTTTGTGAAGGTTCCGACTTGTATTGGGCCATTGTAAAAGCTAGGTGTCATAATTCATGGGGATATTGAGTAAATTCATAGATCTCTCTGAGCCTTAGGATAGACATCATTATGGACATGTTCTAGAATGGATGGATTTTCCTATTTGGGAACACGCATTCAAGAATTCGGGTTAGTATTCTAGTACTGTCAGCATGGCTGGTGGAGGGAAATCATCTTAATATTGTACTGTTAAACCTTACACATCCTTACCAAATCCTATACCACATTTAACAATTTGTCACCCCATATAGGATCAGTGTCTATTTCTAGTATTATTTGGTTGGATAAGGGAGCATTTCCATTGCTATGAATACTACAATGCCCCTACGATCCCTGATGTCTTATCTCATTCCAGATTTATGAACATATCTAGGGTCGGGGCAATGTCACTAAGCTCTGAAGAGGTTATGAATTCATTGATTCAATCTGATATCTTTGACTACACCCCTTACTGCACACCAACTAGGCCAATCATTGATAATGGAAGTGGCTCTGTAACACCCCGAGATTTTATGAAAAATACTCTTTTAATTTAATTGATGTCTACTATTATATGCTACACCAAGTTTAGCTTTTACTATACGCAACACTTTATTAGCTTGCAGTATGCGCAACACTATTCTTGGCTCATGTTACACACAATTTCAAGTTCATTTTATGAAATTATTATATGCCACATTAAGTATAGATTTTGTTTAATGTATAAATGAAATATGTTTTGATTATGTTATACGCAACACCAAACAGAGCTTTCACTACACGCATCCCTGACTTGGCTTGCATTACACGCAATCAAGACCTTCCTCGATAGCGTGTGTAGTACGCAATACCGAGTTTCACTAAATGATATATTATTATAATATTATATAAACTAGCCGTTATGAATAGTAATACACACTTTTTGAAATTTTATAAATTTTATCTTTCAAAATGAACTTCATTTTTGGATTCGGAATATCGAAATTATCCTAGGGTGAATTTTTGGTATTTTTCTAAAAACTCTCAATTTTTGATGAATAGTGAAAACACTGGCTTACTATTTAAAAACCGACTTTTTATTTAAATAATTATTTATTTTATTTAAATTTATTTTTGGTCAAAATTGATACATAATACCAATATAAGTTCAATGTAATTCATTTATGTCATTTTATAATAATTTTAGATATATAAAAATTTAATTGAACATTTCACTGTCTTTTACCTACCTCCTAGGAGCTTTTTGAAAACTTACATAAAACTTAATTTTACCGCTTCTGTGAGTGGAATTTCGAAAATCTGAGAGACACGGTTAATATCAAGGAGTAAAATGTGGTTCAATAAGATAGAAATAATTTTTGGTGAATAGTAACTTTTTACTTTTATTTACCATGGTTAAAAGTAAATAGGGTAATTAAGGGTAAAAATGATATTATTATTACCCTAACACATGTCCTAATTCTATTGGATAAGTGTAATTCGACCAAAAACAACCTTAGGAATAAAATATGACCATTTAGGTCCACTTGGATTAGATTAGGACATTTATTAATATTTTATTTAAAGAAGAATTAAAATAGTTAAAATCAAAGTTTAATAACTAAAACATTTTTAATATAGGGTTATACATAAGATAAATTCGACTATAAATATTCATTAGAAAGATAAAATTATTTCATATATAATGGTATTTTATTTATAATTTTTAGACATTAAATAAATTAATTTATTTATGACACAATGATGATGCAGTAATTAACTTATTAATGAAATATTAACATAATTGATGTTATAAATACCCAAATTAATGTAATTTTAGACTTTTTATGAATTATACTAATTTTCTAGGTTAATATTACATGTTAGTATTGATTTAATTATCTTTTTTTGAACTAATCATTCTGTTATGAGTTTCACAAAAATCAAGTACCAAATAGTGTCAAAATTGATATAAAATAGTTCTTAAAACAACTATTATATTATTAATTGTTATTTTATTCCTAAAAATCTAAGGTTCGGCCAAATGATGTAGATAAGGATATATATATTAAAAATGAACCACTTGGGTTTCATTTGGATTGTTATATTAATTTTATTAACCATATAGTGTAAGAAAACAAGAAGACACTGTAAAAGTTAAATTATTTAACTTAGAGTTAAATCTAAATGATAAGGTTAAAATAGTAACCTAAACTTATCTAAAACCTATTGGTTGAGAGGATTTAGAACCTTCCCCACCTTAGCTTCGAAATAAATCAGTTTGGAGCTATTAAAACCCGAATATGACTTTATTATAAAATAATATTTTAAGTTTTTTCTAAGGTGCCCCTCTCCTCCCTTATAAAAGGGCACCCCTTCCCTCTTCTCTTCACACCATTTTGAGCCTTAAAGCTTGGACAACCCCTACCCATTTCGCTTCTTCAATTACCTACCAACATTCTGGAGGTTATGGTCTTCTCAAAAGACCAACTCTACTTTCTTAAGAGAAAGCTTAAAATAGGTGTGTTGAAGAAAAGGAGTCTCGGACACATATGGAAGAAATTGGACATAAGGTAGGGGATAGCTATTACCATCTCATTCTTATCTGAGACTGTTTATTCATAAGTATTTACTGGGGTTATGTTTATCATCCATGTCCATGTTTTCTAAAAATGTTTTCATAAAATGTTTAGTATTCTTCCATGTATGTTTAAAGTCATTTTTACCCTTTTATGACTTTTACAACAAGGTTTTGAAGGAAGCTTTCTTTTGTTTACCATACGAGGTACTTTTTGACTTTTCCGGAAAAAATATGAGAAGAATGTTTTTTTAACTTATATGACATGAACGGATTTTTACGGTTTCATAAATCCGAATTTTAAAGAAGATTACTCTACAATATTTCATGACTATTTTCAAAAAAATCCTTTTCTTTTAAATTGCATGGTATTTTGTGAAAAGAAAATGATTTTGTAGAAGAAAGGATATTTTCCTCAAGATTTATTTTCAATGGTTTTATCAAAACCATTTTCCATTTAAGATGAAATTATTTCATATGTGTATGTTTCAAGTATAAAGTCCCTATGATTTACATGATTTCAGTTCTCTTATGATGAAATAATATCCATTTGTTTTATATGGATTATGTTATGATGGAATGATGTTTATGAAACCCATTTTATTCATTGGGTTAATATGAATGATATATGTTTATTTTTTGGCACACGAAAGAATGATTTCATTATGAGATGGGTGGGACCTATATCTCCCTCCAATGCATTGGGTAAAGATTTATATCTCATGAGATAGACATGGATGGAATAGTAAGTTAATCTAGTTCAGTGATACAGGACTGGAACGAGGAGTGAACTCAATTAAGAAAGGGATTTTTCCCACTAATATGGTCTTGTCAGCAATTTCTTGGCTACTATGGAAATCATATCAAGTGCTTAATAGTTTTCCACAATTGCATGTTTTCTTCCCAGACTATTTTATCAGGATTGATGTTCCATTATTATATATGCCTTACGTACTTCCAAGATTTATGTATTTGCTCAAGATTTTTATGTTTAGATTTTATGTTCAAGTTTTTCAATTCAAATGTTTATGGATTGTTTTATGTTATCTATGTTTACCCTTACTGATCATTTGAGCTCACCCTTTATATGATTTCTTTTCCCCAGGATATAAAGCAAAGTTTTAGCTAAGAAAACCAAAGGGGAACATCTTTATGGGAGATGTTGAAGATCTTTCACCAAGATTAGAAGATTATGTTCCGAGTTTCCAAAGACACTAAACTATTACGGTCCTTTGGTGTCTATTTTTGTTATGTATTAAGTATTCTGCAAAAATAATGTAATGTCCATGTATGTCAAGTTTGGGGTCTCTACAGTTGGTATCAGAGGAAAGGTTTAGTTAACCTTTGGAAACTAGGATGTGAAAACTTTAGTGAGATCCCTAGAGATATTTCTAAGGTATGACTAGGGATGTCCCTAAGGTTAAGTATAAGTATAGGTTATAGTCCTAGAATTAAGGTAACGATATTAGAACTAAACCTAAGATGTTAGATATTGAAGGTACTCCCCCTTTATTATGTTGTTTTACCTAGCATGATTTTTTCCTCTCACGCTGTTCTTTTTGGGTTTTAGACGATGGTTGGAACCTGAAGGAACCGTGTTGATCAATGTAATGGACGATGCAATGATTTTCCTCTTGAAAAAAAACAACGTTATGGGAGATGGAGTGCAAAATATTATTGCCATACTTACACAAGATATGAATCATTCTGGACTTCCAAATGAGCAGAGAAGGGAACAATATTCTATTGAGTCCTTCATGAGGCAATGTCCACCTTCTTTCAGTGGGTCTTCTGATCCACTTGTTGCTGAACAATGGATCAGTACCATTGAAAAGATATTTTCCATACTTCGCTGTTCGGAACATGAAAAATTCATTCTGGCTACTTACCATTTAGAAGGTGAACCAGATCAGTGGTGGACTCTAATAAAGAATACGATGCCCCGAGATGAAATTGAATCCGTGGAATGGGATGAGTTCAAGAAATTATTTTTCAATAAGTACTTCCCTCATATTCTTCGAACAAAGATGGAAAAGGATTTCCTTGATCTTAAGAAAAAGGATGATGAATCTGTTGGTATATACGAAGTGAATTTTACAAGGCTTGTAAGGTATGCATCTGGATTTATCATCCAACCTGAAAGTAAAGTAGATTGATTCTTCAGTGTCTTAAAACCAGTTCTTCGAAGGGAATTATCTATAAGAGACTTCAGTAGATGTGAAGAAATTGTGGGTTGTGATATCAAGGTAGAAATGGAAGTTGGTGTTATATATCCATCTCATGGTTTTGACAAGAAACGAAAGATGGAGTTCAAGGAGAAATCTTAGAATAATGGTGAAAATAATATTAATGTTTCTTTATGCTCAAAGTGAGGAAAGAATCATGGTGGAGACTGTCTTAAAGGGACTAGAAAATGTTTTAAGTGTGGAAAAGAAGGTTATCGAGTAGCTGAGTGTCGAAGTAAAGGAAAAAGGGTTTTTAATGATGTGAATAAAGAAAAGACTACAGAGAATGCACCGCCAACACTTCAATGCTTCAAGTGCAATGAAATGGGGAATTATGCAAATCAATACCCTAATCCAAGGGTTAATGATGATAGACATGAGCAACCACTTAAGGAAAAGGAAAAAAGGGAAGTCACATGCAATCACTATTGGAGATGTTGAATTTGAAAATGATGTGGTGGAATAATTAAGTGTTTATATAATGGGATTCCAAAAAATTGTTGTATATAGTATCATAGAATATGGGAATATTTATGTATTGGTCTATTGTGGTTTTCAATAATTTTATGGTACCAGTAACCATGGAAAGTGATTAAGGTATTTTTGGAAAGAATATGATATGCACATAATGAAGTGATATGAAGAAAATGAAATGTTTGACAATATTCATGAGCTCATGACAGATATAAGGAAAAAGTTATATCATGGTTTGAGTATATAGAATTTTTGGATTTTGTTATGTGGAAAGAGTTAACTTTTGACAACATTCATGTTTTCACTAAGATTCAATGGGTATTCATTTTTCAATAGAATACATGATTAAGGTATTCACATGTTTGGAATGCGATCAACAAGATATATCTTTTGATATATGAGGGATAAATGATGGTATTCACGTGCTTGTTATATGACCTTTTTTGTAATCATTCTCATTATACTATGAGTTTGGAAAGAATTATTTTGGATAAGGCTAAAGATTGGAATGGATTATGTTGAACATAAGTTAGTATTGTTTAAGGCTAGAAATTTAATCGATATTATTAATAGAATGTTATAATAGTGTAGTTTAAGAAAAGGGACAACCTCCAGAACAGGCAACAACCTGTCGTGTCGGACAAGGATACGGGAATCGAACCCACAACCAAAGTGCGACAGACCTTTATCGCCTACCACTAGCCTACAGGAAGTCCCTGGTTAGTAGAAACTAGTTTTATTTTATTAAGTGCTATGATAGATGAAGTATAAGTCCATTTTAGCAACCATATACAATTAATATCATAATAGATGGACTTCTGTATATTTAATAAATTGTGCTAAACTTTTTGCGATGGAAATAGATGGAATGAAATATCATTCTATCGCATAATCTGCTAACACTTCACAGAAGACAAATTCGACTTCATTTCTTTAAGAGATGAAGTGGAAATTGTTTGAGGCACGAGCAACGGTGAGATTGTACCAAAATCAAGTAAGTATTTCTTTTAATTCAAAAATTATTCAACTTTAGGGAAATGATCTTGAAAATAAAAAAATGTTGTCCTAGTGATCTCATATCTGATGAATCGGATGGTACCTTAGATCATCACAAATTTATGGCTTTGTAATTGTTGGATTTTTCATAGCCATGTTCCCTACCACTCTCCATCAGAACTTGATGGTTAGATTTTTCTTCCATATAAATATTTTTACCTGTGTTATCCTATATGGAAACCCAATGATGAGTTACTTTGGGTAATCATTATGTTTCATACTTTATTTTTTAAAATTAAGTTTTAGTATTCCTTTTTATGATGTGGGTTTCTATGAATAGTAAACGCTTTATAACCTCGACGAATTTCGAGGGAGAAATTCATTTTAAGGGAGGTAGAATGTAACACCCTGAGATTTTATGAAAAATATTCTTTTAATTTCATTGATGTCTTCTATTATACACTACACCAAGTTTAGCTTGTACTATACTCAACACCGTATTAGCTTGCAGTATACGCAATACTATTCTTGGCTCGTGTTACACACAATTTCAAGTTCATTTTGTGAAATTATTCTACGCAATATTAAGTATAGATTTTGTTTAATGTATAAATGAAATATGTTTTGATTATGTTATACGCAACACCAAATGGAGCTTTCACTACACGCATCCCTAACTTGGCTTGCATTACACGCAATCAAGACCTTCCTCGATAGCGTGTGTAGTACGCAATACCGAGTTTCACTAAACGATATATTATTATAATATTATATAAACTAGCTGTTATGAATAGTAATACCTACTTTTTGAAATTTTATAAATTTTATCTTTCAAAATGGACTTCATTTTTGGATTTGGAATATTGAAATTAGCCTAGGGTGAATTTTTGGTATTTTTCTGAAAACTTTCAATTTTTGATGAATAGTGAAAACACTGGGTTACTATTTAAAAACCGATTTTTTATTTAAATAATTATTTATTTTTTTTAGATTTATTTTTTGTCAAAATTGATACATAATACCAATATAAGTTCAATGTAATTCATTGGATTCATTTTATAATAATTTTAGATATATAAAAATTTAATTGAACTTTTCACCGTCTTTTACCTACCTCCTAGGAGCTTTTTGCAAACTTACATAAAACTTAATTTTACCACTTCTGTTAAGGGAATTTTGAAAATTCAAGAAAAATGGTTAATATAAAGGAGTAAAATATTGTTCAATAAGATAAAAATAATTTTTTTTGAATAGTAACTTTTTACTTTTATTTACCACGGTTAAAAGTAAATAGGGTAATTAAGGGTAAAAATGATATTATTATTACCCTAACACATGTCCTAATTCTATTGGATAAGTGTAATTCTACCAAAAACAACCTTAGGAATAAAATATGACCATTTAGGTCCACCTGGATTAGATTAGGACATTTATTATTATTTTATTTGAAGAATAATTAAAATAGTTAAAATCAAAGTTTAATAACTAAAACATTTTTAATATAGGGTTATACATAAGATAAATTAAACTATAAATATTCATTATAAAGATAAAAATATTTCATAAATAATGGTATTTTATTTATAATTTTTATACATTAAATAAATTAATTAATTTATGACACAATGATGATGAAGTAATTACCCTATTAATGAAATATTAACATAATCGATGTTATAAATACCCAAATAAATGTAATTTTAGACTTTTTAGGAATTCAACTAATTTTATAGGTTAAAATTACATGTTAGTATTTATTTAATTAACTTTTTTCGAACTAATCATGCTGTTATGATTTTCAAAAAAATCAAGTACCAAATAGTGTCAAAATTGACATAAAATAGTTTCTAAAACAAATATTATATTATTAATTGTTATTTTATTCCTAAAAATATAAGGTTCGGACCAATGACTTATATAAGGATATATATATTAATAATTAACCACTTGGGGTTTGTTTGTCTTGTTATAGTAAGTTTATTAACCATATAGTGTAAAAAAACAAGAAGACACGGTAAAAGTTAAATTATTTAACTTAGAGTTAAATATAAATGATAAGGTTAAAATAGTAAACTAATCTCATCTAAAACCAATTGGTTGAGAGTATTTCAACCCTTCCCCGCCTTATCTTTGAAATAAATCAGTTTAGAGCTTTTAAAAACTGAATATGACTTTATTATAAATTAATATTTTAAGTTTTTCCTAAGGTTCCCCTCTCCTCCCTTATAAAAGGGAACCCCTTCCCTCTTCTATTCACACCCTTTTGAGCCTTGAAGCTCGGCCAACCCCTACCCATTTCTCTTCTACACTTTCCTAGAAACATTCTGGAGGTTTTGGTCTTCTCAAAAGACCAACTCTACTTCCTTAAGAGAAATCTTAAAGGAGGTGTGTCGAAGAAGAGGAGTCTCGGACACATACGGAAGAAATTGGACATAAGGTAAGGGATAACTATTCCAATCTCATTCTTATCCGAGATTTTTTATTCGTAAGTATTTACTGGGGTTATGTTTATCATCCATGTCCATGTTTTTTAAAATAAAAATTCATAAAATGTTTAGTATTCTTCCATGTATGTTTAAAGTCATTTTTACCCTTTTATGAATTTTACCACAAGGATTTGAAGGAATATTTCTTTTGTTTACCATACGAGGTAATTTTTGAATTTTCTAGAAAAAGTACGAGAATAATGTTTTTTTAACTTATACGGCATGAATGGATTTTTACAGTTTCATAAATCCTTATTTTAAAGAAGCTTACTATACAATATTTCCTGACTATTTTCAAAAAAATCCTTTTATTTTAAAATTGCATGGTATTTTGTGAAAAGAAAATGATTTTGAAGAAGAAAGGATATTTTCCTCAAAAATTCTTTTCATGGGTTTTATCAAAACCATTTTCCATTTAAGATGACATTATTTAATATGTGTATGTTTCAAGTATAATGTCCCTATGATTTACATGATTTCACTTCTCTTATGATGAAATAATATCCATTTGTTTTATATGGATTATGTTATGATGGAATGATGTTTATGAAACCCATTTTATTCATTCGGTTATTATGAATGATGTGTGTTTATTTTGTGGCACACAAAAGAATGATTTCATTATGAGATGGGTGGGACCTATATCTCCCTCCAATGCATTGGGTAAAGATTTATATCTCATTAGATAGATATGGCTGGAACGGTAAGTTAATCTGGTTCAGTGATACAGGACTGGAACGAGGAGTGAACTCGATTCAGAATGGGACTTTGTCCACTAAGATGGTGTTGGCAGCAATTCCTTGTCTACTATGGAAATCATATCAAGTGCTTAATGGTTTGCCACAATTACATGTTTTCTTCTGAGGATATTTTATCAGGATTGATGTTCCATTATTATATATGCCTTACGTACTTCCAAGATTTATGTCTTTGCTCAAGATTTTGATGTTTAGATTTTATGTTCAAGTTTTTTCATTCAAATTTTTATGGATTGTTTTATGTTCTCTATGTTTACCCTTACTGAGCATTTGAGCTCACCCTTTATATGTTTTCTTTTCCCCAGGATATAGAGAAAAGTTATAGGTAAGAAAACTAAAGGGGAAGATCTTTGTGGAAGATGTTGAAGATCTTTAACCAAGATTAAAAGATTGTGTTCTGAGTTTCCAAAGACAATAAACTATTAGGATCCTTTGGTGTCTGTTTTTGTTATATATTAAGTATTCTTCAAAAGTAATTTAATGTCCATGTATGTCAAGTTTGGGGTCTCTAGAGGCTCTCTTGACATGAGTTCGTGTAAGATCTCACTTTAGGATGTGGTTCTTGTAAACCGAGGGGATAATATAATCATCTACAATCCATATAAACCTTAATATTTTTCTCATCGGTTTAGAAGCACCCAAATGGACCCTCCTTTCCTTCAACTAGTGTACAAGGAGAGAAACACCCTAGGATCATCTACTAGTTTTGGATGATGTTGGAACATGAGGAAACTAATGCTGATATCATTATTTCATCCATTGATGCTCATGCCTTTCTTAATTAGGGTTATGTCTGGGCTTGGGTAGTAGCCTATCTAGGTGGTCTGCTAAGCCGACTAGTTCTTCATGTATACAACCAATTTTTCTCACCCGCTCCTATGTACGTAGAAATGATATAGTTGATCTAGGATTTTGGAGATACTTTGAGGAAGTTCCCTCATCCTGGAAATGATTATCCTGATAGTGGGAGTGATTCTTTCATGTAAATTATCCTTATAACATAAGTAATTGGTGATGCCTATATTGTGGGGAGCATATATGGAGCCTCATATACTATTATCTTATTGGTTTTGCTAACTGTTCTTCCTTTCAATATGCCCATCACATCAGTCCCAAAATCTCAAACACATCACAGGATGATCTGGCAGTAGATTCATACCTTGATTACTAAGACTCCTTTGGAAACATTTTGTGGCCAATGGGAATCCCATCATTAGCTATTTCATGTCTTGGAGGCACTGGAGTAGATTCTCTAGTTCATCTATAAATTTTAATCCCATATCGATGCATAGAGTGTAAAAAAATTAAGATATGAGAAAATAATAACTCTCTTAAAGTCTTACCTTTCAACATCATCCTCATTCTAAACTGATTGAAAGAGAGTTGAGGAGGTGACAACTTTAATTGAGGCTCTCTATCCTATGGAAAAAGTAGAAGATGTGGGATCAGCATAACTTAAATGTTTAATTGACACATATCATTATACTCTTGTGAACTAGGATAGCTTAGCTGATTGGATATTATTATAGTCATACAATTGATATGCACTCTATTTTTTAGGAGATTCTTCGAGAGAATCCAAAATGTGGAGATTCCTCTTTTTTATACTATCAATGAATGGATTATATGAACTTTTTATTTTACTTCCCATTTTTTCTTTAATTGATGGTGTGCATGGATTCTCACTGAGTGAATGTTATGTGAATCGCCAATGATACCAATCCATTACTTAATATCAAGTAAACATGAATGTATGGAGCTGAATGTTTTAATCATAATAGATTCCCCTCAGTAATTTCTCTTGAATGACCACCAAAATGAAATTCCTTACTAATATATTGGCTCTGGTTATCTTGAGATTACCTAATTCACATAAGGATAATCGAGTAGAATATATTTCCTAGAGTGAGAGTTCTCTATCTTTTTCCAAAGTTGATAGTCTTGGAAGAGTAGATTAATTTTTTCTAAGTCTATATGGTGGACCTTACAAGTTTTCACATTCTTGTATACTAAATAGTTGTTATATTTTAGTTTATGTTTTTTTTGCTTGGACCTTATATCATTGTAGTTTACGGTCATTTATCTCGAACATTGTATCACAGTAGTTTAGGTTCATTTGTCTTATACCTTCTATTACTTTAATTTAGTATCTTTTACCTCGTACTATCTATCACTGTAGTTTAGTTACTTTTAGCTCAAACCTTGTATCACTATATTTTACAGTCTTTTAGCTCTATCCTTCTATCGAAGTAGTTTAGGTTCTTTTATATCAGGATGTCTATCACTGTAGTTTAGAGTCTTTTTTTGTCCTTATGATTCCATGAAGTTTACATTCTTAATTCTATAACTTTATTGATAATCATGGAATATGGTTCAGACAAGCCAGGAATGACCCAAAACACTCTAGGGTGTTGAGTTTTGTCATGGTGTTGTTAAGGCTCACGAGATTCATAGCTCCTTTCCTATAATAAGGATAAGCCTCTTGTTGGTAGGTCAAAGGCCTTATGATTTGGTAGCATTGTCAATCATAGGTGTCTCTACTCTTTTCCAAGTGTCATGAAATATTTATGGGGGTAATATTGGTTGATGGAGAAATATTAATGATGCTAGGCCTTTCTGGATAGTTAGAATATGGGTGATATAAATCATAACCCAAAATTTTGAGTCTATGAATATGGTATGGTGAAGACATGTTAGGGAAGACTTGTAACCCCCTGAGGAACCATGTTCTTCCAAGGATTTTCCATGGCTAATGAGGATTGAATCTCCTTTCTTGCAATGAGGAGATTCCCTTAGTTGGTAGGTTAAAGCCCTTATGCATCGATAGTATGGTCAATCAAACATGATCTCCACTCTTTTATGAGGGCCATGATAGATTTTTTGACAATAAAAAATCTAGAAGTTGGGGTTGGGTATAGAGGAAAGCTATCTAGGAAGTGTTTTGAAACCTTGGGGAAGTTCATCTCTTAATTGTGAAGCTAGATCCCTATGCCATGTGGTTTAGAATTACGAGGTGTGGGCCATCAAAGGTTCGGGAATGAGGTTTCACATTACTAATTCGAGAAAGGGTAGAAAACATGGTTACTTCATGACAAGGATTTCGAATCCACTTAGATAGTTTGGTACAGGGATTGTAAATCATGGTCCAAAGTGCTCGGGTTAAGAGGATGATATGGGAAAATCATACTGAGAATGGACCAAAACACATTGTGGTGTCGAGTTCTACCACAATGATGTTAGGGTTCACAAGGATCAGAATTCCATTTTGTAGAGTGGTGTATTTGGGTGAAGACCATAGGTTCATATGCTAGAGCTATAGGAATATATGCATTTTCAAGCAAAGGGTCCATCAAAGTCATGAATCCTTTTCGAAGGGAAATGGAAGGTTTACAGTGATCTGAGTTTCCCAAACCGTGAAGTGTGATTTGTGAAAATTTTAATATCTAAGAAAGGTTCAAACCCCCTAAAACTTGTGTCACTTCCTAGATAACATATTCTAGTATCGAAGAAATGTGTGTAACGTCCCGACCCGACTCACCACTAAACCAGTGGCCGGACTGGTCGCCACATGACCTCAAGCGCATCTCCCCGTACACCAGAGGCTTCCGACTAGCAGTGAGGGTCTAAGGATAGTAAGTGGGGAGACTATACCCTCTTATCAGAGTTGCACAGCAGTATATCAGTGTAGATAAAAAACAATAGCAGAAGTAGTAACTCATAAATGAAAAACAACGGAAGACAAATAATACTCATTTTATAAAAATGGACAATGCAAAACTATACAGCAGATGCATGCATGACATGATAATGATAAAAAATTAGAAAATAGTGAAAAATATAACATTATTTAAATTCCAATATATAAATAAATAAATAATGACTCAAAGCCCCAAGAGAGATCTCCTCGAGCATTCTGAGCATCCACTCGGTCCTCTACTCCTATCTCCCAAGTAAATGAAAATAGCATAGTTCTACAACCAAATAGAATCTACTCTGTTACCCAGTGTAATGGCGGCCTGAGTAGGGTGTGAGATATAAATCTCAGTAGGCCGGTACCACTGGTGTCTACCCCAAATCCATAAATTTAATAAATAATTTAAAACACGTGAAGGCATGCATAAAATAAAGTAAGTATTACAAAGTATCTATATACTCAAGTACCTACTTCAGCCCTCAGCTGGTGTCTGAACCTACACTATTCATTTGTATGCATACTCAAAAATCATTACATAAACATTTTTCCTTTATATATTACTCAACTCTTATTATAAAAGTCTTGAGATTCGGCCTATGCCCGACATCCCCCGTATAAGTCACTCACCACAGATGTCTCTAAAGATCATCTAAGTAATCAAAGTAAATACTGAATCCAAGCTTGTGCTTTGTCTTGGATAACGCGTCATAAGTTATTCAATTTAATCTTTCATATACTATATCTAAGCCCATCCACTAAAATAGTGATTCGCTCCTGGGTCTGTCCACTAACAGTGGTTCACCCAATTCATTAATAAGTCTAAACCCTTTATCATAATCAATTCACAAATCATCATGCCACAACAGCCTTTATTAACCATTAACTCATTTCATGTACGAACAATTGGACCCAGAGTCCAATGTTAATCAATGGGTGTATAATGTCATTTCTAGCACCCTAATGAGTATTCGGAGCATCAGTCCATGTCTAACAACCCATTGGTATTTGGAGCATCATTCCTTGTCCCATAAAAGAATATTTTCTTGCAAGCTGGGTGTAGAACGCCATGTCTACCACCCCGTGGGTATTTGGAGCATCAGTCCCTGTCTCACAACCCATTTATCAAACATACATATACATTTATCATTGGTGTTGAACTACATTTCTAACACCACAAAACCAAACCGTTAATTAATTCAACAATTAATTAATAACACAAAATGCTCTTCAAATAAGTCAACACTTAATTAACCAAATTCCTTAACAAGCCTGAACCCATCCACTCAACAGTGATTTGTCCAAGACTTTAACAATCTACTAGTACCCCATAATAATCACAAAACATGCTGAAAAAATCCAATATATTAGCAACCATCTCACACAACATATAATATTTTCAAACAACTCCATCCAAGAAAACTTAAGGCATGGGAAACTAATACGCATCAAAAGTACTCCTGTCTAACAATCGTAACTAACAATCAATTCACAATCATAATTTAATGTTTGAAAATTATTTAATTCAAAAATTAATTAATTAAATCATATCTCTTTAACTAATCATCAATCAGTTAACCATTTACCATTTAACATGTAATAAAATAATCCATCCATTAATCATTACCAGTTTCCAAATTATCTCCCGAACATGTCAAATATTCAATATTCACAATAATCAGTAAAGGACACAAAATCATTCCAAATCATGACTTGATAATTAATTCTACAATTAATTATCCTTATACTCAATCTCTACATTCCAATCATTCAATTTTTTAATCATATCACTTTAACTAAAATAGCAACCCATGCTTAAAATCAACATATGTTCAAGTCCTCATTTATCTCATGTGGGTGGCATTATTTAATAACCTAAAAAGTGTCATTCATCAACATATCAAAATCAAGGAAATTAACATTCTCAATTTATTTAAAGAATATATAATCCTAAATTAAGTTTTATATATTTGGGACCCTACCTCGGGTTTTGATGGAAACCATAACGAATGAAGAACCCTCAAGATAAATGGGTTGATTCATCAAGAAACCGCCTTAGATCACTTCTCCTAGCAAGACCAAGACCAAAACTCATCAAACTTGGCATCCACACACTTAGATCTACCCATAACGGGCATATATATATGAAACCGTGAGAAGAGGAGATGTAGATCTAAGCAGATCTAAGAAACTAAACAATAACGAAGAAGAACATCTACCTACCTAAAGAAACCGGATTTGATTCGCCAAGAGAAGCCTTCAGATCGCCTCCAAAATGCTTGGGAGAGGTTCTCCTACCTTCAAGGAAGACTAATCCCGATTTATGGCCGCTTAATAGAGAAAACATGCCATCTAAAGGCAAAAATGAGTGAGATCCACAATTTAAGGATCTCGTTTAAGTGACCCCATGGTTAGTTCGCACGGTTTGAAAAACCGTGAACTAACTGTGCATTAGATACTTCCTTGGCCACCCTTCTCGCATAGTTTGGCCACATGGTTAAACAAAACGTGTGCCGACCATGTAGAAGCTACAGCCTCCAAGACCAACTATGCACGGTTTGGCTGCACGGTTAGACAAACTGTACGCCGCCCGTGCAACTTCCCCTTTACTTCAAAACTTATATCAAAGTTTAAAAAATGACATATTTAGGTGTTCCAACACTCGGAATAAAAATCCAGAGATCGGTTTAAAAAAAACCTAATGATGAACTGAAAAATAATTTAAAAACATTCGAAATTTTAACCCGATTCAAAACACGGGATCTTACAATATACCCACCTTAAAAACTTCTCGTCCCCAAGAAGCCATCGGGAACCACTACTAAAACAACTGACCTACCGAGGTCATTTAATCTCGTTAGAAGAGACGTGTTGAGTTCCCAATGCCAAACACACCTTTAACCCTACTCAAACCAGATGGATAAACCATTTTAACTAGATCCGAAGATTACTCTAAAGCTCAAACATCGAAACAGACCTTATATATTAGGTCATTAGAAGGACCTTGTTAACGTAAAAGGTTGAACCTCGATCAAACAATGGAACGGGTTTTTCATTCTTCCCTCAAAGACGTCATGGACCAAAAATCCACTTTCTCCCTTTATCTCGTGACGTGCCTTTAAAACTATTCCAAAACCATCTTCTAGTATAACGAAGTCCTTACCCAACATCTGGTGAAATTTTCAAATCAATCCATCGCAAGGATATTTTAAAAATAACCGTGCCTAAACAAAAATAAGGAAGTATCCCAAATAATCAATGCATCCCTCATACTACCCAGATAACAACTACTCATCAAGCCCAACCACATTTAAACTGAAGCGTGGCACAAGACTGAGGTCATGAAGAAGATCAGTCAAACTGTTACCCGACAACTCTGTTCTAAAAGCTCGAAATCACCTGCCAACACATTCATCGTGAACAACGTGGAAATACCCACCTTAAGATTTCCCATGACGTCTTAAGAAAAGATCATCCGCTCACCAGCGCTCCAGATTAACAACAAGATCGGCGTGTCAAAACACACGGGTCTTTTGAAAACTATTCCATGTATTGAAATGAAACTGATTGTTTAACTCTCAAGTCACTCTACATGGAGTTGACCCAAGACCATACTCAACAGTACAAAAAGACTTATCATGGAGTCATATTTCCTCATACGACCATTTTCCGGGACAACGCTATAACCAGTCATCCATTGCTAAGAAGGAAGGGTCAAACGACCAACAAAGCAGCTGACCATGCCCGAGGCATGTCTAACCAGCTGACAAAGAGAATTAATCGATGCTTAAGCTCACAACAAGGTCAAGAAACACATCACCACCCATTCGAACAAGGGTTTCATTGGAAACTGGAAGTCCTACCTGGGACAACGGCACCCAAACAACACCAAAAGAGTGACAAAATCCATAGCTCTAGCAAGGCATTTAAGTTTTGAGGGCGCTACTCACCACAGTTTAGCCCCTTATGAAGAAAATGTGTCAACCCTAAACTGGGTCACTTCAAACAAGTCACTAGGATCAAAATCCGAATGTGCGGCCATTTCTAAGGAGAATAACGCCTATGGAAAGTACTCATGCTTCCTTTCCAAGGCAACTCAAGAGAAGTCTGAACTACCCTCTACATGAGGGTTTTAAACAGTGGACACCACAAAAGGTTCCATTTCTATGCCTCGTATATTTAATCACTTTTAATCTTTAATCATCAAATGATTTAATCAAAACATCACAGTACCATTTTCAAAACGCCCCAAGGAAAAACAGGAATGTTTCATAAAACTCCCTTTTTAAAACATTTACGTTAGTTGACATCCTTTCATTTTCAGGAAACTTATCAAAATAAATTCATTTTAAAAAGATAAGGCAACCTACAAGGATCCCATTTTAACCAACCTGGTTTCTCTATAAAGCAACCCAATAGCAAACACACAGGTATTAAAATTTTAAACACCCAAATGGGTTATCTCATAAAAACACTCCCCAACTGACCTACTTGGGTCCAGTTGAATTTTAGAAGCTATCCATTTGATTTCAGATCAACATTAAACATCTTTCACATTTAAAAGCATTTCACAAGGCATCAATACATCACATTAAAAATGAGTCGTCATTTCCCAATTAATGAAGTGCCCATACACTCCATGGATTGAAAATTGGCTCTCATTAATCGATACCAATGTCAATTTAGAAATTAACATGACCAACCTAACGGTCCAAATTATATGGGTGGCCACCTACCAATATATAAGGTTCCCATACACCTTAGCACTAGATTTTGGATCCCATTTAACACAATCAGCATTTATTTAACATTTTATCTCTAGAACCCCTTTCACATATCAAAACTTCTATAACATGTTAGCATAAGCAGTAACACATCAACATGCTATAACACAGAAGCATGTCACAAAAACAAAACATGCTAATAACTAAGGTATTATGGCATATAATCATTCAAGAATGTTAAATCTATCACCAAAACATGCTATCTAAAGAGGCATAATAAAGCAAATCAAACCTAGAATTGCACCCAAGGAACACAATCCAAATTAGCAGGCATCCTACTAATGCAACTACATGGAATGTTATATGAATGACATGTGAATATCTAAGTGCCTAAGATGATGCATGTATGAAACTTCCTTTCCATATCAGGCCAAGAAAATTATTCTTTTCAAAATTCTCAAAATCAATAAACAGAAGAAAATACACCAGTCACTCAAGGTGAAATTATATCAACAGTAACCTCTAATAGTACAAACATCCATTCCCATCCCTGGCCACTTGGTCATTTCCCGTACATGAGGTGATCAGTCCCAAGCACAGCTATTAACCCAAGTGTTGATGCATTCATAGTCTTCTATCTACCAACCCCAAAATAGAAATACAAAGCAAAAGAAAGAAACCAAAACCTCTGATACCACTTTGTAACGTCCCGACCCCACTCACCACTAAACCGGTGGTCGGATCAGTCATCACATGACCTCAAGAACATCTTCCCGTACACCAGAGGCTGCTGACTTGCAGTGAGGGTCTAAGGATAGTCAGTGGGGAGACTATACCCTCTTATCAGAGTTTCACAATGGTATATCAATGTAGATAACAAACAATAGTGGAAGTAGTAACTCATAAATGACAAACAGCGGAAGACAAACAATACTCATTTTATAAAAATGGCCAACGCCAAATTATACAGTAGATTCATGCCTGACATGCTAATGATACAAAATTAGAAAATAGTGAACAATACAACATGCTTTACATTCCAATATAGAAATAAATAAATAATTACTCAAAGCCCCAAGGGTGATCTCATCAAGCATTCTGAGTATACGCTCGGTCCTTTACTCCTATCTCCCAAGTAAATTCAAACAGCATATCCCTGCAACCAAATAGAATCTACTCGGGTACCCAGTGTAATGGCAGCCCGAGTAGGGTGTGAGATATAAATCTCAGTAGGCCGGGACCACCGGTGTCTACCCCAAATCTAGACATTTAATAAATAATTTAAAACACGTGAAGGCATGAATAAAATAGAGTAAGCATTACAAAGTAACTATATACTCAAGTACCTTCTTCAACCCTCAGCTGGTGTCTGAACCTACACTATTCATGTGTCATGCATACTCAAAAATCATTACATAAACATTTTTCATTTATCAATTACTCAAATCTTATTATGAAAGTCTTAAGATTCAACCTATGCCCGACATCCCCCATATAAGTCACTCACCACATATGTCTCTAAATACCATCTAAGTAATCAAAGTAAATACTGAATCCAATCTTGTGCTTTAGTTTGGATAAAGTGTCATAAGTTATTCAATTTAATATTTCATATAATATATCTAAGATCGTCCACTAAAATAGTGATTCACTCCTGGTTCCGTCCACTAACAGTGGTTCACCCAATTCTTTAATAAGTCTAAACCCATTCTCACAATCAATTCACAAATCATCATGTCACAACAGCCTTCATTAACCATTAACTCATTTCATGTACGAACAATTGGACCCAAAATCCAATGTTAATCAATAGGTGTAGAATGTCATGTCTAGCACCCTCGTGAGTATTCAGAGCATCAGTCCATGTATCACAATCCATGGGTATTTGGAGCATCAGTACCTATCCCATAAAAGAATATTTTCTTTCAAGCTGGGTGTAGAACGCCATGTCTAGCACCCCGTGAGTATTTGGAGCACCAGTCCCTATCTCACAACCCATTTATCAAACATACATATACATATATCATTGTTGTAGAACTCCATGTCTAAAACCACAAAACCAACCCGTTAATAAATTCAAAAACTAATTAACAACACAAAACGCTCTTTAGATTCGTCAACACTTAATTAGCCAAATTCCTTAACATTCTTGAACCCGTCCACTCAACAGTGATTCGTCCAGCACTTTAACAATCTGCTAGCACCCCATAATCATTAAAAAACATGATGAACAAAGCCAAGATATTTAGAAATCATCTTGCACAACATATCATATTTTCAAACAACTCCATCCAAGACAACTTAAGGCATGGAAAACTAATATGCATCAAAAGTATTCCCGGCTAATAATCGTAACTAACAATAAATTCACAATCATAATTTAATGTTTGCAAATTAATTAATTAAAAATTAATTAATTAAATCATATCTCTTTAACCCATCATCAATTAGTTAACCATTTACCATTTAACATGTAATTATTAATCCATCCATTAATTTTTACCAGTTTCCAAATTATCTCCCAAAAATGTAAAATATTCAATATTCCCAATAATCAGTGAAGGCCACAAACTAATACCAACTCATGAATTGATAATTAATTCTAAAATTAATTATCCTTATACTCAATCTCCCCATTCCAATCACTCAATTGTTTAATCATATCACTTTAACTAAAATAGAAACCTATGCTTAAAATCAACACATGTTCAAGTCCTCATTTATCTCATGTGGGTGGCATTATTTAATAACATCAAAAGTGTCATTTATAGACATATAAAAATAAAGGAAATTCACATTCTAAATTTATTTAAAGAATCTATAATTCTTAAATAAAGTGTTAAAGATTTGGGACCCTACCTCGGGTTTTGACGGAAACCACAACGAATGAAGAACCCTCAAGAGAAACGGGTTGATTCTTCAAGAACCCACCTTAGATCGCTTCTCCAAGCAAGACCAAGACCAAAACTCATCAAACATGGAATCCACACACTTATATCTACCAATAACGAGCATAGATCTAAGAAACTATGTGAATAGGATATGTAGATCTAAGTAGATCTAAGAAACAGAACAAGAACGAAGAAGAACATATACCTACCTCAAGAAAATGTCTTTGATTCACCAAGAGAAGCATTCGAATCACCTCCAAAATGCTTGGGAGAGGTTCTCCTACCTTCAAGGAAGAGTAATCCTGAGTTATGTCCGCTTGGGAGGAAGAAGGGGCCATATGAAGGCAAAAACGAGCGAGATCCACAATTTAAGGATATTGTTTAAGCTCCTGCATGGTTAGTTTGCACGTTTTGACAAACCGTGCACTAATTGTGCGTTAGCTACTACCTTGACCACCATTCTCACATGGTTTGGCTACACAGTTAGACAAACCGTGCGCCGCCCGTACAGAAGCTACTGTCTCCAAGACTAACTACACATGGTTTGGCCACACAATTAGACAAACTGTGCGCCACCCGTACGACTTCCCCTTTACTTCATAACTTCTATCAATGTTCGAAAAAAACAAAATAATTTGGTGTTCCAACACTCAGAATAAAATTCCAGTGATCGGTTTAAAAAGAACGACCCGGTGATGAATCAAAAAAGAATTCAGAAACATTTGAAATTTTAACCCGGTTCAAAACACGGGATCTTACAATGTGACAAATCATTACTCTAACTTTTTCCTGAACTAGGTGGTTCATCGAGCATAGATTAGATTTTTCTAGGACTACAATGTAGGTCTTATTAGCTTTATGCCTTCTTTATTTTCACCCTAAATTTAGCCTAAAATTTGGATATGGAGATTTTAGTGATTGAAGTCTTGAATTTTGATCATGCCTCCCTTTTTGGGTTTTCAAACTAACATGTTTTTGCCTCTTTCTCTATCAGTTTAAGGTATTTTAATCTGAACCATTATAGGCTAGAGTTTAAGGTTGTACAACCTTGACTAAAGTGCATCAATTTTAAGGTTATGATGCACATGGATGAGACCCAAGAGATTAATTAGGATACCCAAGTTCAAGAGTACCTCGTCATCTATCTTGGTGGGATATGAAAATATTATAAATCATAGATTTAGGTTCTCAAGTCATGAGTGATGATATGGGAAAATAATATCAGGAATGGTCCAAAACAGACTAAGGTATTGGGATCTTCTATAGTAATTTAAGGGATCACAAGTATTGGAAATCCCTTTTGCAGAGTGACACATTTTGTTGATGACCATAGGCACATATTCAGAGTCATAGGCATGCATGCATAGTCTAAAAAAGTCTCTTTAATACATGTATCTTTCCCAAGGTCCATGGAAGGTTTTTAAAACCTTATATACTCGAGAAAAAAAAGTATAATTTTTTGATATAGGAGCTTAAACAATGATGGAATCACCCCATAATCTGTCTAACTAGGGTAAGTCTCTCATGGTCCTTTGATAAGGGATGAAAAATAGGTGTTGGTCTTCACATTTTAATGTCATTTGGTGGGGACGTACTTTCTTCTATGTTGTTTAACGTCATGTGGTAAGGATGCTTGTCATGTAGTTTATCTTTTTGTGGTAAGGACTTATTCATTATGTAATTTCAATATCATGAGATCAGGATGTTTTCCTTACAATTTAACATCATGCGGTAAGGATGTGGGAACTAGCATAAAAAAATAAGGCAAGAAATATTATGTGTGTGAGCAGGCCGTATGTATATCTGACTCATGCATAAGAAAATTAGTCTTGTAGGGCTTCGCCTCTATGAATTTAGGGTGAATTTTTTGGGTTTTTGTAGTTGTGGCTATTATTAGAGATCCAAGCATCACTATGTATCTTGTAATGACTGGAATCAAGCCACATATAGTTATTAAATGGGAAACACTCTACATAGGTCTAGCCCATAAGTAAATGTAGGAATTATTTCTATCGATTGTTCTAGATGGGGCCCACATTGGAGATCTATGTATCACTATGTATATTATGATGATAAGAATCAATCCACAAATAGTTCTTCAGGAACCGTGTAGTTGAACATCATACAATAAGGATATTGGCTTCCTAATGTAAAAAAGGGGTATTATGACTGGACCTGAGGATGGAAATATGGGTATCACTACATATCATATGGTAAAATAAATCAATCCTTATGTAGTTCTTGAATGAAGGTGTGGTAGGAAAAAATCACCAACAATAGTGGTCCACCTGGGAGACATCCATTGGAATGTGCAATGTTAAGTCTTACAAGGTAAATCCACAGGGTAGTTTAACATCATGCAGTGAGAACACATGTTATGAATTTTAAGGTATTTCATTCAAGACCATGCTGAACCCGTCATAGTCCATTATAAATTTTTCATGTGGGTAAGACCATACTTAAATTTCTAACCTCGCATGAGATATGCTTGGTATAATAAATAAGGAATCAAAAGGGTTCCTCTCATTATGCAAAGGAGATTAAAGATAGGGCAAGGGATTTTTGTATCATATGGTGGATGAAAAAATATATAGGATCAAGGAATCCCTATTAATCTCATTTAAAATGATAATCAATACATACGTAGTTCTTGAATATAAATCAGTTTTAATTTCATGAAGGAAGGACATCTACCATGTACTTTAACATCATGTTGTAAGGATGACGATCACCCGACCTGAAAAAAAGAAATATTTCAGCTGGACCCAAGACTAGAGGTTCAACCATCACTACATATCCTTTTATGGTAGGAATAAACCCATTCATATTTCTTGGATTTATAGATTTCCTATGTGGAGTTGACCCTCACATGGTGACTGTGGCATTTCATCTTTCCTTCACACAGATCTGGATCATGTATGGTGATTTGTTAGTGAGATGGTGCTTCTCATATAGTTTAATTTCATACTATGAGGACATCAACCATGTAGTTTAAAATCATGTAGTAAGGATGCCTCTATATATTTTAATATCATGTGGTCAGGAAGTACGTGTGTAGTTTAAAATCATATAATTAGGATGACTCTGTACAGTTTAACATTATATGGTCAGGATGTCTCTGTTTAGTTTAACATCATGTGGCCCTGATGTCTTTGTATATTTTAAAATAATGTGGTCAGTACGTGTCTTTATTGATGACATATATGAAAATTATTTCTTGAGAAATTCCTCATTGGTGGGGGTGTGATAAGATCCCCATCCATTGTGCCCAATGAGTAATCTTTATTGTGATAGACCATGTGTATGATGTAAGGCCATTACCATTTGGGTTCTAGCTTTCGAAGCTTCTTTCCTAGTATCATTGGTGTCCGGATATCCAACACCAGTTCTCCCTAGAGGAATTAATGGAGTAAAACCTTCTTATTAAAGGTTTTTGTGATCCAATTCTTGTGGATTTAAAGGTTTTGTAATGTACGCAACATGTTCTCATTGAGCCACTCTAATTCATCCAACAGATTCTATGATTCCTTATCATCTGATAGTGGTTTTCAAATGGCTATTTGTATTTAAAGAAGTTGGACTTCTCTGGGTAACACTATCTTGATCCCATACACCAATGAGTATGGAATTTCTTGTGTTGTAGTACATGTGGTGGTATGATAGGCCCATAAATCATGGAAGAGTTTATCTGGCCGTGACTTTTTATCCTTTATCACCATATTATGGAGAATATTTTGCAACATATTATGTATGGACACTATCTATCCATTTTCCATTTCATGGTAGTGATATGAGTGATTGGACTTGATATTTTACTCCTAGTACTGTTTATTCAACTTTGTATCACATAATTGTTTCCATTTACCATTAATATTGTGTGAGGGACTTTGAACCTGGTGATGATATGGTACTTTACAAAGTTGATGATGTTTTTCATCCTGACTACTTTGAGGTATATTTCTTCATCCAATTTGGAAAAAAAATCTTTAGTAGTAAGGATGTACTTGAACTGCTAAGATGTGGTTGGGGGATAAGGCCCCACAACATCCATTCCCTAAATGGGGAATGGACAAGAATATTTAGCGATATATAGTGACTCCATGGGTTGATGGATGAAGTTTGTATGGATCTGGCATGCATGAAATTCTTGGTGAATTCTACATAGTCATGTATCATGGTTTTACAGTAATTTTCCATCCTCTAAATTTGGTTGGAGAGAATTATCCCAGACTAATGAGTGTAGCAGGAGCCCACATGGACTTCTTCTATAACATCTTGAATCCCTCCTTCTATTATGTATCTGAGAAGAATTCAGTCAAGGACATGTTTATAGACTTCCCTCTATTTATTTTAATTTATCTATATACTAATGTTTGTTTCACAAAGCCGAATTCATTCCCTTTCAACTCAATCTTTTGGGAGATTCCCATTTTGGAGATGACCAGTTATGAGATATATCTATCCAGGGGTGGATGATGGTTCATAATTATCTATGGTGGTTTTGACCTGATTCATTCATCTCATATCATAGATTAAGATCAAAGAGATAATTCTTCAGTGCATGATATGGAATATTGCTTCCTCTCGATCAAGGTCATCCAGGACTGTGGTTGAATTATCCAATGCATCGTCATGAGCATTCTATGATCGGGGAACATGATGTTACATAGCATAAAAATGGAACTCTACCATAAATCCCCAGTCATATCCAGTTTGAGGGGTTAGTTCTTCCTTTTTTATGGAATATTTTCCATTTATCTTCTTTATCACTATTTTAGAGACCCCTCTGATATTCATGTAGGATATTTGTAGATGTAGGGATAATTCGAACCCATTAATGAGTTCTTTTTTTTCTACCTCATTATTCATGTAGAATTCAGATAGAGAGAAAGAGTAAAAAAAAACTTTGTTGTATGGAGAGAAAAATACAATCCCTAAGACACCCTGATTGAGTTTTGGGTTTTCCATCCTTTTACTAATAGGAATTCGGGAGGCACCATCAAAATACATCTCCCATGACCAATAAGTGTCATGGTCATAAAATAACTCCTCGTCCAGAAGCTCAGTGCCTAATGGTGTATTATCCATGGTAGGATTTCCTATGAGAAAATCAGTAAGGGCTTTCCATTTCACCAATTTCTATTATTTGAACAGAACTTCATATTACTATAGAATGACTTTCTATCGAGCCATGCAACTAGTCAACATAGGATGACCACAGATGTACTTGAGAAGATCAATATGAGAGAGCTGATGGACTTTGTGGTGCTACATGTAATGACTTAACATTTTCACTGTGAAGATGAATGAATGGCAGTTCTTCTCGATATCATATTATTGGGTCTCAGTACCATACATTACTCAGCTAAGGTAGTTGAGATTATTTTATCTCACTACATCATTTTTTCTCTACGAGGAGGTCACCCAGTGAGCATTCCATAGTGGCCACAAATATGTTTAGTATCCTCCCTTCCACTAGAGGCATCAGAACTGATTGGTAAAATATATACTACTTGAGACTTTGGAAGGCTTGTTGGAAGTAATCGTCTCATTGATAGGTGATTCCTCTCATCATTGGCCTGGTTAAGGGGGATATTTCTTAGTGAGGTTGTAAATGAAACACTAAATCTATGAGAGGTGAACTTGGATCTACCTCAGAACTTTGATATTTATTGGGATTACATTGATAAAGTAGCATTATTTTTATCTGGGTGCACCTTGATGCCATGGTGGCATACCGTGAAGACAAGAAACATCATTGAAGTTACCACAAAGGTGAATTTTAGCAGATTCATCTTTAGAATGTGTTGTCACAACTTGTTTAAGACTGTTTGGAGATCTGTGAAGTGATTTCTTTATAGTTAAGATTTAACCACCAGGTCATCGACATAGAATTCCTCTATTATTCCCAAGAATGACTTAATTATATGATTCATGGAATATTTATATGTAGCACTTTCATTCTTTATCCTAAATTAAATGACTTGATAGAAGAAGATCTCTTAAGGATATTTGAAGGTAGTGTATTCTTAGCATTCAAGGTGCATCTTTATTTGATTATACCAAGAGTACCCAACCATAAAGGAAAGGTCTTAGAAGACAACTATTTTATTTATCAAGAGTTATGTTATTGGAAATAGGAAATTATACTTTGGGTAGTGCCGATTAAGGTCTCTGAAATCAATGTAGACTCTAATCTACCCATTATTTTTTATTTAAAGGGACAATTTTAGCATGCCATATTGGGTATTTCACTTCTAGAACAAAGTTGGATTTGATCAATTTTGTCAACTTCTATCTCTACATTGGTGTCATGAGAATTTTGAATCCTCCTAGATGCCTACTAGAATCCATGATTCTCATTAGGTAAGAAAATATGGTGTGTATCCACATCTAGATTTAGTCTGTAAATTTTTTATAGTTTCAGGAGAACACATATTAGTTCTTATTTAGAAATGTTGTATACATCTCTTGTTCTTTGAGGGGAATGGTGACACAAATCAGTATATTCCACTGATCTTTTTTTTTCCTAGATTTGCCTGCCTAAACTCATTGATGATGTTGGAAACACCTTCCTAGAATGTGGGAGGGATGTTCCTAAGGTAATTGTCACTTTTTTCACTTCATATTCTTTGGGGACATTTTCAGATGAAGTTGTAAATTTGGGGTCTTCTCTGTCATTATCAGGGTGAGAGAGGCCAATATGAGAGATGTTATCATCCCCTACAACTTGATCCATTGTAGAGAGATGTTAGAACTAATTTTTTTTACATTTTTTCTGTGGGTATTATGGGCTTGTACCTCTAGGACCAGTTCTATTACCTCAACCATATTTATGGTGTGCATATAATCACTGTCAATCATACTCCTGGGATTTAAAGGGGCGGTCCCCAAGCCATTGGGTTCTCAAACCTGTATATCATCATCTATAATTTTTTATTTTCTTCCCATTTTTTACAAACACGATTTAGCATATGTCTATTCTCAATTCTTGAAGGGGGTTCTTCCACCATGCAATATTCCAAATTTTCCATCGATGGGTTATTTCAGACATTGATGGAATATTAAACATACCTCTATGTGGTTATGGATTAAAGGCCTTATGAGTGGGAAATTGTGTGTGGTGTCTTTATAGAAAACCACAAATTAAGAATCATATTTGATTTCCTCAAATTGAGCTTTGAGTTTGATATTATTGATAGGTTCTTTCTTACACTTATCATACCCTTGAATGGATTAATTTGTGGTAGAAAAGTCCCCTTTTTCGTATCCCAAACATCGAAGGGTTCAAATCGGGATGAAATTTATCCCAGAACCATTTTCATTTAGGGACCCGTGAATATCAACCATATTGATTCTACTCAGAATATATAGGGATCTGTTGTATCCCTTGATGAGATCTTCTTGAACATAGTTAATGAACGATATGGTGATATAGAATTCATCTAACATGGTCTCCACTCAAAAAACCTCAACTGCAGTGACTTATTTCTCATACTATTGTGGACTATGGAGGGCTTCAATGAGTGACTCCCTGATTTATCTTGACATATGTAGTGCTTCCAAGCTTTAGGTATTTTTAGGGGAAACTGCCAGCTATTTTAGAATGTCATAATTTTTTGCTAGATGTTGGCATGCCCCTTTGTGGGTATACTCCCCCACATGTGGCTCATGAGACAAGGAATTATAGGTGGATAGGCCTATTTCTTATATAGAGGTCGAGGGAGCATATTATTATAGTTTCATAGGTCTCACTATCCTTCCCCATTTCATGGGTTGATCAGATAATCAAACCCCGAACAGACGGTCATGCAAGACAACTGGGTGAGGATGACCACAAGAGTGTTTTGGGATGCCTTCATATCTATTTTGGTCCTAGAAGATAACTTTACCATGAGTCTCAGCTACATATATGTCCTTTTTTGGGACATGACAAAAATATTGGGTCTGACCTTGCTCATGTTGTCCCCTATATACTCGATTCGTGTGCATGTGGAATCCTCTTCCCAAGTTATGTGGGGGAAATTTGTATTATGAGGAATTTTCATAATTAGAGAAGGGGTCTTCCAATTTTATCATGTTTACTAGACCAAAAAAATTATATTTTTTTTGATGAGGGTTCCTTTTGGTGGGGTGGTTCCCATGCTTCATATTTTGCAGGGAAGAAATCTGAAAGAGTCAATTTTTACATTGGAGCAGAAAATGACTCATCCTCTTCTATTTTTTATTATTTCTAGTGGTCATAACCAAGTTTTGGGAGACATTTTAGGTCTCACCTTCTTGAGTGGTGGAGCTATTGAGGGTCTATGAATATATTCTCTCATGGTTTCATGAGCTCGGTCAACTATTTTTTATTCATCCAATTATTGAACTTCCTCCCATGCCTGGATAGAACTTTCTTCCAATCGCCCTCTTATTCTTACTAGAAAATGGTAATGAAGGCCATATTCTCTAAGGATTTTTCTAACACCACCTATCTATAATATAAAATTCCTTGAAAAATTTATTTGATGACAAATAAGTCAAATAAATTATGACCTAGTCTTTTATGGAAAGGAAAATAGTCAGGATGGTCGGTGAGGTTGACCTAATCATGCTTACTAGGATATGGTAGATTGCGTAGGTTATTGTCCATAGCTACTAAGAAATAATTGGGGACTTGTTCATTTTGGAAAGAGTATACTTTATTCATTCGTTACTCAAATCCTGAGTGACTATGATTTCCATGTGCTTCTATCTGAGGGTGATCTTGTGGTTGTTACCGCTCGACAGGAGGTGCCATGTGGTTTGGAACCTACCTAGGTTCTTGGATGGGTATTGTTTCTCGGTTGAGGGTAATAGATGCAGATTCTTATTTTCCCATCCTTTTCCCCTATGTTGAGGTCGTAATTTGAGTTTTGGATTAGGTTCACTATCTTCAAGATATTTTTTTATTTCTATAAACTCGCAGAACCCGCCAGGGTACTTAATTGGGATAAAAGGTGTCTATAACTCATCCTATATATTTAATCACAATGTTCATATAGTTTATCCTATGATAGAGAGATACTGAGTGAATAGTTTAATGTTTTCCATCTATATATAAAGTGATACAACCTCTCATTTTCACATTTTTTTTGTTTCTCAAGTTGATAATTGTCATCTTCCTCAACGTGGGGTTGAAATGATAAAGGAATTGATGATGAATGTCTTACCATATTGCAATTGATCATATTAGAAGACGGTTGTACCAAAAAAAGTCTTTGTTTATAATATTTTTTATAAAATACATTATCTTTGTTTCCTCCTATTGACCTCAAGGTCCCATCATCGGCCTACACTAGGATACGAAATGTGTGAGATAATGTGAATGGTCACTTAAACCATCAAATTTAGTTAAGGTAGGATTACTAAAATTGGTTGTAGGTGGGGTATCATCCAACCATTTAGAATATGGATTCCTCTCAATCAGAATAGGTGCATGTCACCCCACCATGTATTCCATTTGATTAATTAGGGTATCGATGATGAAACTCTTAGGTCACTACTATATGAGCCACCTCTTATCTACATGGATTAGATGGGGTCTATGAGTTAGCCCCTTCTTTGTCTCATACTAATTATTGGTTCATCCTAATAGTGAATGATCACCCTGGAAATGGAGTGTTTATCACCACAATGGAGGTAAGTTATGATCATTTTTTATTTCCTTATTTATATAGATCGAATACCTGGATTAGGATCCCATCATATGCTCAGATACCACTATTTATATAGGATCATATATGGGAGGGAGAATATTCCTATCTATCTAACGATAATAACTGATTGCAATATTTCCTCTGATTATCTCCTCGTTGAGTTGTCTGATATTTTGTATCTCATTCTCATATTGTGACAACAATTCCTCCTTGTAAGGAACCTCAATTCTTCTAGGTGGTTATTGGGATGTAGCACACCTTTCCTTTTTTCTTTGGAAGTGTTCCACCAAAGAGGTGGAAACTCAATAATTAGAGATTATAGATTTTAGATCCTTAGTTGGTTTTAGGTGCATGAATCCCCGCATGGTGCATCCAAATCAACGTCCTCTTGGGGTATATTTTCCATTTCGAACCACTGTAATTTCATCTTGATCCACCATATCTATTGTATTGACAGTGACATCCTTAATAGAATCATATCAAGAAATGGTTGTTGTCCCAATAATTTTTTACACTAAATGATGATTCTAAAATACCTTCATCAGGGTCATTATTTGGACCTCTACCCAGTTTGGGCCATTTTTATTGCAACCACAGCAGGGTCTGATCACCTTCGTTGTATGCTCCTCCCATATTAGTCAATGAAAAGTGACATTGAGGGTGGTTTTGGTCATGTTTTCTGAATGGGACCAGAATAGAATAGGTTTGTCTTGTGACAAGAGGGACGGATGGGATTTCATCCATTGATATTTACCTCCCAATCTATAGAAGGCCAGTTCTCTCTATGGTGATGATGATGATGAAAATTCCCCCAGTCCTATAGTTTGGGGTTTATTCTGGGCCATAATTGGAATTTATAGATCCTATTATTGAGGATATAATGATTCCTATCAGGGATTTTATGACTCCCATAATGTAAATTGCGGTATAAATGAACCCAACCCAGTAGGATGGGGTTTATCTAGAATCACTATTTATTTCCACAGGAACCTCTCAGGGGATTATAAACCTAGTGATGGTGATTGAGATATAAATTCCCCTAACCTAATGGGTTGTTGGGTTTGTTGTTTCTAATGATATGTACTAAACCCTCTCAGGAATTGATGATCTGAGAGGTGTAGATGGTGGTAGATATTCCCCCAACCTAGCTGGTTGAGCTCACTCATGTACAACTATTATGGAAGGTGCTATTATGGATTGTTTGATGTGGTGTAACTATGATCACGTAGCATCTGAGTGTGATGGAATCCCATAATGGGAATCATTATTCATAGGAAGTTTTCTATTTGATCATAACTTCAGCTTCTGTGACTGAAATGAATTCCTATTTCTTTGATAATCCCAGTTTAGTGATCTTTTTTCCATCCTCTACCCCTATTAACGAAGTATAATCATCATTAAAGTGGAGGCATTCTATTATAGTGACCAACTAGATTTTGAGTTACCCAATTATCTAATTTAGTTGGAGGATATGACATAATAGGATGCTATATATGAAGTATTTTGTTGTTATGGGGACATAGCAAAGTAAAATGGTCCATATTTTTTCCATCCTTAGATACACAAATCTTGTGATGCTTGGAAGGTAAGGGTTGTTCTGATGTAGTGATAAACACTGTGTAGGCATTCTTCATTCTCCTCTATTCCCAGGTTTTGATCTATGGAAAAGGTGGCCATATCTAGATGACAATAGAGTATTGATGAGATAAAGGTGATACATGTATCCTAGATAGGGGATTTTTATAGCCTTCAGTCACTGATGAGTAGCCCACATATTTTATTGTAGATAAGTAATAACTCCTTTTATAGATCCTATGGGACCTCATAGTCAGAAGTGGCGAGGGGAAGAACATGATGTAAGGTTTTTTCCACATAACTCTATCCATCTATCAATTAGGTTTCCTCTTCATTAGATGTACAAGCCTCTATCTGATCATACCATAGGTCATGGCCCTATAGGTCACCTGCTAACCCGAGTGGACTTCTGAAGTTGATAGGGAACAATATATGGTTTTTGAGTGCCTATTTATACAAAGGCCTCTAATTTTTTAACACCTCTCTATGAATATGTGTCTGAGAATGGTGGATTTTCTTTTTCTATGGGTGATATCACCATGGGGAGGTTGTCCATAGTGGATATCAGGAGTACAGTCTCTACAATCTATTTTCACACTACCACGAGGAATTCTATCATGGTAATGATAATCTTATGCTTTTGTTGAAGATTTTTCATACCCTTTAGATGTGATAATTTGTCTTTAACTACCTCAAGGACATTAAAAATAAGTAGATTATGAATATGGGTCTAAGTCTACATCGTGGTTGGAATATTCTGACCTTCCTTTTGGAATTTTACATGGATATGAGCTCATTGTATGATGGTTGCTTGAACTTGTTTATAACTTTTTGGGGATGTGGGTGTTTGAACTTTTTGATGAGATGATACTAGAATATGACAATGAGATTCCTCGTTATTGACAATAATATGATCCTTTATCGAGGAATGTTTCATTATCACTTGGTCAGCCTCAGTTGGGATAGAAATATGATCATGATCCTAACCCTTTTGAATATTCCACCAATCTTTATTGGAAGGAATATGATCCATCTTCGAGGCATGTGCTTATCTCACTTGGGGAGCCCTAATTGGAACAGAAATATGAGTCTGGTCTGAATATACATTCCCTACTACAATATGTTGATAGATCTCTGGACTGGGGGAATGGATATGATCCTCCTCCTGTATTCCCTCATAATGATGTTGGTGAAATCATTCATCATCAGAGGTAGGAATATATGCCTAACTTTCGTGATTCTGTAGAATGTTCCAAGAATATTTATTAATATTAATATGAGACCTTCCTATGGCATGTACCATTCTCACATGGTTAGCCTCAGATAGAACAATGATATAAGACCAATATTAGGCCTTTGGAGTATGTCACTGGTCTTCTCTGATAAGAATATGAGCATGTTTTGAGTCATGCGCCCCTCTCACTTGGTGATCCCTGGAAAAAATGGAGTTATGATCTCGATCCTGGGACTTTGGAATATGACACATAACTTTTTTGATAGGTATTTTCCATTATCTTGAGGAATTTTTCTCTCTCACCTGGTGATCCCTAGTTGGAATGGGAATATGATTCTGGTCTTATGCCTCATCCTTTACTGGAATATGTTGATAATCCTCCTGGATGGGTGAAATAATGTGAGCTTACTCTAGAGAAACCAATTTTTCATAATGATCAGAGTGTTGAGATATCCTGGATGTAGGGATAGAAATATGTGTCTATCCTTATATCTTTAATAGTGTTGGAATATTCTGGTAGAGTTCTTCAACGGTTGCTATGATGTAAAGGAGTTTTAGAAAATTTTGTGTAAGGATATAATCCTACACATTTTATGTCTCCACAATGTACTAGTAGATATCTTAGATTGAATTAGGGATATAATCCCACTTCTTTCCACCTTTTACCACCAAAATATACCAATGGACTTCATGCACGAGGCTAGGGATATGCACATCCCCCATGCCTACTATCGGAATATGCCTGTAGACTTATTCTGAGTGGGAAGGGATATGAGTCCGCTCGCTGGTTACCACCATAATATACAAACATAAATCATCAGTGGGAGTGAAGATATGAGCCCACCCCTGGATATCCAGCAACTTCTTTTCCTAATGTGTCTTCCTTGATTTTTGTGCATGGGCGTCATAGGTGAATGTGTTTTGGGTGGTACCCATATAAGGAAACCAGTGGGTACCGGTGGGATGGTGTTGGAAATTGAGGTTGACAAGGGACTACCTTAGTGGTACCAAAAATAGAAGGGAGTCGTATTTGACTCTTTTCTCCACCATCATCAGATACTGAAGGTGGTTATTTTCATGCTCTAGGGATAAGCTCCTAAAGTAGTTTTTCGTGGAAATGAGTTCTATTGGATTCACTAATGTTTTCCTTGGATGATGTGGACTCATCAGCATCAGTACTCAGAGACCCTTAGGGATAGCTTCGAAGGCCATGATTGTACCATTCCAATGGTACTCTCATACCATTGTGTTCACCACCTAATGTCGAAGATGTCGGATAATTGAGATCATTTTGTTACCTGTGGGGGTTAAAACCAAAGTTTACTTGACAGAATGGTCTCTCGATGATGACATTATCTCAGATTAGGTTGATGTTGATAAGAAAATTATTTGCAGTCCTGCAGACAATAAGGAACAATCTCACTGATTAGTTCAATATCATAGGCACAATTTTCTCAATCTGATATGCATCGTTAATACAATTTTATTTTTATTCATGATCTAGATATTATTCTCATGTTGACTTATCAACATGAGGATTGACTTATTTTATAGAAGCCTTGGTTATAGAGAATCATCTTTAAAATTTATGTCAGGAATTTCGACAATATTTTTAAAGGATATGTGAAATAATTTTTCATAATGCATGATTAAATGATCATTCTATTATTTTATATATTCACATCGGGTTCACTATTTTTTTTTTTTTGCGTATGGTGTGCAAACAAAATGGCTCAATAGATAATGACCTAATAAATTTTTTTTATTTGAGAGATTCATGTTGGTTTTACCATTCTTTTCATATAGTGTTTAAAAAAATGTTCGGATGGATAATAACCTAATCATTTTGTTATTTGATAGATTCACATCGGGTTCACTATTTTTGTTTTGATGGGAAAGAGATGAATGAGAACCCTCATTGAGGTGTATTTAGTTTGGCTCGATGGTTGATTGTGAGGGATTCATTTCTTACACAGTCATTAACATCAGGACACCATTATTGTTCTTAATGGAAACTCTTAATGGTTCTCTCATGAACAGCTTGGAATAGACATACTTTCCAAAGGCAGGTGTTCAATTGAATATTCAAACACAATGACACTTAGGGACTCGCATTGGTCAAGAGGATGGGAGGTCAGTCTCATCAAAAAAAAATTAGGAGAATTTTCTCTTACTCTAGGGACGTCTTATAGATTTAATATATGTTTATGAATCTCTTAATAATCTCGATACAGGACCAGTCACCCTAAAAAATTATTTTTTAAGTCTCTTTTGTGTTCTATAGAAGTGAGATCTTGTTAGTGAATATATATGTTTCTACTTGTGGTTCTTCATCCATCTTCCAGTAATTGATAGTTTCCCATATACTAAATCCATAAAACTAGAAACTATGTAATTTTATACCATTCATGGAGGTGTTAAATATTCATGGGAGTAGATTGAGACAATATGAGGATTCTTAAGTATCCTATTTATTTTAAGAATCAAAATCCTTATAGTTTATTAAAGTTGTGTAGTTTAACATCGTGTGGAATGTATATATGTTCAAGCACTTAGACAATATATATTTGAGCTCAAGTCTCAAGGATACATCCTATGTATCCTGGTTATAGTAGAAATTAGAGTTATCATAGTTCAATCATTCCCTAGTGAATGGCCCCAGGGTATATTCCCTTATGTGGGGGATATTTATAGTATTCCACTCATTAGGGATTACATAATACGATTTCCCTAGATAATGGTGATTTTGGATGTGAATGAGATGACCATCATAACTCCCTAATCCCACATGATCTATGATCAATGTTGGAAACAATGGATATCAAGTAATCATCCTCACTACACATGGATTCAAATATTACTTGAAGGGATTTCCCTTGGGATATTTAGTATGAAACTCAGACCTTAGGAAGGATTCTTACATATCCTTGTCATTGCAGGAATCATAATCATCATAGTTCAGTTGATTTCTCATTTCATTGATAGATGAGGTAGTAATGATCATCCCATATGATTAATTGAGTCTTGATGGTTGAAATATCTGAGACATGGGGGTAATTGCATAGATTTTGGTACCCATTTGAGCTTGGGCCTTAAGAATGAATCCTATGTATCCTAGTTATTTCATAAATCAAATTTCTCATAATTCAATTGATTGGGGAGTACACAGTGAGGTTTCCATTATATTGAGGACATAGGATATTATTCCATTGATCAGGGCTTATAAACTAAGGTTTCCCTTGTCTTTATAGAGGCTTAAAATGTTAATTATATGATCATTTCAACTCCATATGACCACGGGAGCTATGCTTGGTGTAGAAAACAAGGGATGGAAATAATTTTTATCATTGCTTGTGGATGTGTGAATTATGTGATGAGACTTCCATTTAGAAGTTTTATATGGATCTTGTTCCTTAGGAAGGTGTCCTACATATCTTGTTATAGAAGGAATCAGATTTTTCATAGTTTATTTGGTCAGGTCTCACACACTGGTGTTTCCCTCGTATGCGGGATATATCTTATTATTCCATTATTCTATGATTACATGATAAGTTTTCCCTTATATACAGTACATATCATGTTATATCACTAGTTGGGTCTTGCATGCTGAGTTTTCTATTATAATTAGGGATTAAACACTAATTTTTACCTTATAATTTGGTCTTACATATTGAGGATGGATATTGTTATCAAGTCTTAGGATGCCCTACTGTCTCGACATGATTTCCAACCTAACATGTATTGATTTTATGCATGAAATGCCTTGGTCTCCTTCTTTACATGTCATAGGATGTCTACCTAACATGTCAAAATACAATCACATGATCTAGTTATATTATTTGGGGAAAATTGCCAAAATTAGATGGCGTGTGAGAGGTTCATCGCTTGATCATGAATGACTTGTCCATAGGGCATCACGAGACCTGTCTGGCTGATCCTGGAATTCATTGGATGATCCCAGATGAATTTATTAGAGGGAATCATGTGATCCAGAAGACATGCCTTGGTTTCATCATGAAATACGGTTGACATACTTGAAGGGAATTTCTAGAGTCAATATGATATGTCGGAGGGTGATGCATGATCCAGGCTGACATGTCTGGAGGACATCGTGAGATCTAGCCGACATGCCTGGTGGGCATCGAAAGATACAATTGACATGAATAGATCATACATAGAGAATTAGTTTACATGTAATGGTGCCTCCATATGAGTTGGGAGACACAACTGAAGGACACTGCAAGGTTTGGATGGAGAGCCCAGAGGGATTTGAGAAACTAGGGTGGCATACTCGTGGGGAACTATAAAACTTTCTTTTATGTGTCTAGATGACTTATCATGATCCAAATAGTATACACAAAGAGAAGTGTGAGATCTATCTGACATTTCCTAGTAGTTTTCATGACCTGGTGGTTCGTGTGAAGCGCATGAAGATCAGCATATAAGTTCTTTTATTAATTCTCTCATCTTTTAGTATTTCTTCCATTATATTATTTATAATGTATTATATTTTTTTAGTGTTATCTTGTTTTAAATATAATATGATCTAGTAGATATGTGGGATGTTCATCATGTGTCCAGCTAGACATCCTTCGCATGATCTATGAGTGATCATGCTAAGTGGTTTACGCATGGTTCATGATCACTCTAATTATTCCACGTATCATACCTGATGGGAAACTTCATGGTCAAGATAAAAGTCACTCCATGAAATCTACTTTAAAATTGGTTCAAGGTTCTAAGAAAAATTCCCTTCACCTCTTGAAGGTAGCCATGATTGGTTCATTTTTCATACAAGGGTGGGGGTTTTATATGTCTGGCCACCCTGGTTATTTTCCTCTTTGAACATAATGTGTTGTGTGGATCCAGATTGGAGTTGGTGTAAGGTTTTGACATCACACATCTTCACAAGATCCTATCGTAAGTCATTCTGGGGGAATCGTATGATTTTTAGTGACTGAAAGACCATCTTGTCAATTCCCTATTGGTTGGATTATATCCAACTAATGGGGTCTTTTTTTCTCATGAAGACATGCCTAAGGACTCTCATGTTGTTCGTTTGACATTTCCATGAACCTTTTTGAGATCGGGATGATCATTATAAGGCCTTTTCATTATATTAGGAGACTTTTCTGGAACCTTTCATGAGACAAGGATGTCTTGTTAGGGGTCCATCAAGAAATCAATCTTTCTTGTGAAGGGTTCTCAGGAGGCCATCATGAAGACATCCTAATCATGTCGTGCAAGTTTTATGATCATTAAATGATCCTTCATTCCCCCTTCATTTATTTTTTTCATTTTACAAATTATAGGGATCTCAGGGGGTTATACGAGTGTTGTCGAAGATAATCACTCTACCTATTTGTGATGTGTTATGTGACCAAAAAAGTGTTTTGTGTAGATGCATGGCATTTCATGGAAAATTATATCTATTTATCCTTATAGTGTCAAAGGGGAGTGTGGGGTCTCTTGTACATGTTCAATGATCTTTGTGTGATGATGATGATATGTCAGTGGGCTTTCATGAGATGAAGTGGACATGTATATGTGTTCATTCAGTGTTTTTTGGATTTTTGGGGGTGCACGTTTGATTTTTATGACTATAAGAGGCTACCACCTTCTCCACTTTTTATTTCCTTTTCTTATTTTACAAAGGCCTAGGGTTTCATGAGTTTTCTTGAATGTTGCTGTGGAAAGTCATTCTCCCCATCGGTGATGTGTTGCATGAGTTTTACGACTACAGTAGGCTCCCGCCATTTAGATATTTTCCTCTTATTTTTGAAGTAATTTTGAAGGGTTTGTTAGGCTTCTACTGGTTGAAAATTCACATGTCCTGGTGGTGGATTCCTAGCAGACCTTTCATAATCACTAATTGTATGGGGTGGCTTTGCAGGATTGGAAGGACTTTTCAATGGGACATTGTGGGACCTTTCGTGAGTCATGATATCACAAGTATCCAAAAATTTTATGTGATCTACGTGATCATGGGAACCTTTATTTTCCTTCAATTTTCAGTGAAAATAATATCTGTATTCAGGTATTTCTTGCTTTGTAGATTTTATGATGCTCATTTGAAGGGTTTCAACAACACCCTTTAAGTTGAAATTGGCATCACTGTTTAACAGAAACCATTTATTTTAAGTTTCGAGCCAAATAATTTATAAAATCATATATATATATCTATTTATTTATATTTACATATATTTATATAGGTCTAGTAAGATTCCTCTATCATTCCCAAGTTATAAAGTACTATGATTTATAATTTGTAAATATAAGTGCATGTAACTAAAATCACGATTTTACAATGGTACAATTATATTGATCACTAGTCCCAATTTTAGAGGTACATACCCCATTTAAATTGAAATTGTAATGTGTGTAATTTCAAACAACTAATGTTAAACTTGTGTAACCAATCATCCATAGATCAAACAAACTATAATTAGATAATTTAGGTTTCATCCCCAAGCTACACTGGAACCATTTAGGTTGATTAATACACATTAATTATTACAATTACTTTATCCCTACAAGAAAAATTAGTACAATCTCAAAAATAATTATCAAGGCACAAAGAATATACAATCATAAATGCACGTAGTAGGTAAACATGGCATGGAATAATACATGACATATCAATCCTCATGTCCCTATAATGAAGCATGAGACACTAACTCCTTTATATATTGGGCCAAGGGAAAAAATTCTATAATAGTAATAAATTCCACAATCCATGTGAATAAACCAATCATGAAATTTGTACAACCGTAATAGGCATAATCTAGAACATCAATTCACAGACTATGTAATTTTTATTTTTTTCCAATGTGTGGGTTAGGTACTCTCAAGCATAAGCTTATTACTAAATTCTAATACTTACTTAGTCTCCTATCCACCAACACAAAATAATAAGATAAAAGGAAAAAATTTATAATACAACTTTTTGATGTCTCAAGACGGTTTACTCAATAATAGTAGTTGAATCGATGGCCACATAGCCTCAAGTGTACCTCCCTATATGCCAGAGGCTGCCGACTAGTAGTAGGTTCTAGGGTCTGTTTGTGGGGAGACTATTTTATATAGTCATAGTGGAACACAGAAGTATAATGAAATCAATAAATAGTGGAATCATAATGATAACACTAAATAAATAGAGAAGAGAAATAATTAAACATCAACATAAGATAATTCAACTGAACAATAATAACCAACATTGTAAAAAAATGTTGTCAATGTCATGATTCTATAAAAAAGGAACATTCATACATGGAAATAGTTTCATGTCCAATATAAATATAAAAAATAAAGAGAAAAATAAAAAAAACTATCTCTAATAGAACCGTGAGCCTCATCTTGGTATTTTTCTCCATGCTCTCATGCTATAATAAAATCAAGAATCTATGATCATGAACTTACCCTTGTTACTACCTGCAATAATGAAGCTTATCTGGGTACCAATATGTTGCCCAAAATTGGGTGTGATAAATACTCATAAGGACACCACCAATGGTGTCTATAAAAAGCCTATTTTATGAATATAAAATTAATGGTGTGCAAGTATGGTACAATGTAGTGAAATAAAATGTGTGAAACAATAACCATTTTGGACTCGAAATCCTCATGGGATGCTCGATCGATCATACTTACTTCAGCCTAATCTGGAAATTTCTGATAGGTGAAATATAAATGGTTAGGGTCTAACAAAAATTTCCATGGTTTCCAGATATAATACATATGTATAATGTGGGAAACAAGGTTTATCCAAGGCATCCAAGTGGAAACAATAATAAAATAGTATCCAATGTGTAATCAAGGAATCCAAGTTATGATAAAAAAAGAATATGTTACAAGGTGTAACCAAGGTTCCCTTAACCCTAGAAGGGTTGGCTACATAATAACAATAAACCATAAATCCTAGATATATGGGTCTTAATGTAATCTAATGGGTACACCCGAGGAATTCCATTGGAAAAGTGCCTAACTAAGTCTATAGAGTAGGTCTATAGTAAATCATGGGTTAATCATGACTAGGGCCTAGGGTAATAATACAATGCACCTGCTATCTAAATATATCAAGATGAATCCAATGAGTGTATAAAGGTATTGTAAATATCAAAAAATGAATCGAGTGGGTAATTTTTACTACATAGAGGCATTCATGTACTAGTAATACATTAACATGATTCCAAGGTGGGTATCTCCCTTGGAAATTATCCCAATGAATAATGGGGGATTCCTCTGAGTGCATAAGAAATTCCATCAGGAAACCCACAGTAGGCTTATGTCTGAACACTCTTTTAATATAAAAAAGGGCCATGATAATAATATTCTCCTTAAACATATAAAAAAAATAAAAGTCCATGTGATAAACATGTAATTTTTTTTACATTATATGATTCAAGTCACCACCTTTTAATTTATAAATGGGAATGGTTTATATGAGGTTTTGTACCATTAATCATATCATTCCAAATTAATGAGATCCAAGTGAAACATACTTGTCTATTTATTAAAGAAAAATCTATCAATTTTAATTAATTGGATCTCATGTGAAATTTGAACCAAACACACCAATGGGAATTTCAGTTAATAATATGAAAAAGGTCACATAGGAATATACATATCACTCTTAAGGGGTGGATAAAATTGATATCATTGATCTCCAATGGTAGAAGCGGGTTCTTGTATGGAATTAGGATTCCGAATTAAGCAACTATATCAAGTTAAAATAATTTTAGGGGAGAATCATGGGTAAAATTGATGCATGGAACAATGGTAAAAAATATAGAAAATGAGACTTGAGATAAATTTATATACCACCTACCTTATGGTATTAGTCAAACCCTCATCTAGTATCAACTTCTAATATGGTCTAGAATGGAAGAAAATAGAGAAATAGAAGAATACCCTAAAAATTGAGAAAATAGTCTACCTGAATGTCACACCACAGATGGAAATATAAATAGAGATAATAAGTTAAAAGATCAATTCTCTTACCGATAGGAATCCAATGAAATAAATAGAAGGGAAAATGAATGTTAGACGGTGAGGCTAGATCAAATCCTAGGTTGGAATACCGTAGAGGAGATCTCACCAAGAGAGTGTAGTGCATAGAAAGAAGACGGAATAGGGGGTAAGAAAATATAAGGACTTAAGGGAAAAATCAACATTTCACCCAACTTTAAATGGGAACATAGTTTTTTCATATGATAAGCTAATTAGTGCAACAACTATGCACCAACACTATCCAAGGAAGTTACCCCCTCGCATGGTTTGGAACAGTGTTAGAAAAATCATGTGATCACTGCTCATTTAAACTCTATAATAGGTCTGAAATTTCTTATATGGTCATGCGGCCTAGGGTACATTGTTTGAAAAATTATGTGACACCCTCCATGGCCTACACATTTGAGGACATGGTTAGCACTAACCATGTTTCTCACCCTGTTCTTTCAAAAACTAGATCTTCAGGCTCTGAAAAAGACCTGAACACTCTTGAACTGATCCTTAAACACTTAAATGCATTTATAAAAAAAATATGTTTAAGATATAAATTAATGTATTCTTTCTTCAATAAAAAATTCAGTATGTTACCTACATAATGGTTATTCCCTTAATATAATTAAACTAAATTATACTAACGATACAAATTCTATTATATTAATATTTTTAGGGTAGTATTGGAAGAGAAAAAATATGAATAAAATTATAAGGATTAATTAATAAAAACATTGGTACCATGAACATTATCTTTAAGGTACCCTTGGAAATGAAGAGAATAGGATAAATAATTGAGAATATAGGATTATAAACATGAAACAGTATTCTAATAGGAGTAAAAATTTAATTTTTAAGGAATAAATTATAAGGAATTTGTGCGGTGTGAAGGGGTTGCAGTGTCCTCTTTTATAAGTGAAGAAAATGTCACTTTTGTGAACATCTATTATTTTTCAATAATTGAATGACACTATTCAAGGTTAAAATTTTAAAATAACGATAAATAATGGAGGTTTTGGTGATATTTGGTTAATAAATACTTATAAATGTATTTAAAACCATGTTTTAAACATAATGGAAGTCATTTGTTCTTATATTATTTCTTTTACCATTCTTATTTTTACTATGTTAACTAGTTTATATTCATGTAGATTAAGTTTTGCTGACCATATAAAATAACCCATATTACCAAATATGGGTTTTTTTAACCTAAATTTAACCTCTATTCTATATAAATCAATTTCTATATAAGAGAAAATTATCTTTCAAATTGAAACATTTAATATATATAACTCATTTTGTGGAAACTATTTTTTAACCATTAAGTGTTATTAATCTTATTTAGTATTTATTACCAGTTGAATGAGTTGTAATATATCTATATATTTGTTAAAAATTATATTAGATTTATTTTAATAAGATATTAATTAATTTTTATTATATTAAAATTACACAATATTAATAAAAAATTATTTTCAAATAAGAGTTTTATCATTATCATTGTAACTCTCAACCCAGAAGCCACTAATAAGGTTCCTCGAGTTTGTCAATCACATGGCCTCAAGGAAACCTCTGTGTATGCCTAAGAAATGATACTAGTAGTGATTGTCTAATTATGGTATGGTGGGGAGACTATACCCTCATGATCTGAGTGGCATAGTGGTATATCATCAAAATATAATAGTAGAAGCAATAAAAATGAAAGAAAGAGAAGCAGAAGAATAATATAATGAATGATAAAATAATATGAAATAGTCAGAACCAAATATAAGAAAATTAATGTACATGTGAATACAATATACTAATAGAATACATAAAATTGGTAATAAGTAAACAATACATAAATAAAACACAAAATCCCCAAGGGTTATCCACATGAGCATCCTAAGATCCAACTCAGTCTTGTTCTGCTAAGCTCCCATGTACAAGGACACAGCATAAGCATCATCCAATAAACCTCAACCTACAAACATGAGTTCTATTCAGGTACCCTAGTGTAAGGAAGGCCCAAAAAGGGTGTAAGATAAACTCAGTAATCCACCACCAATGGTGTCTAATGTATTCTGGTTATTGAATATAAAATATTGTTGTGTGCTGGTATAATAAATAACCTATAAATGAATAAATTTAAAAAAGTCATTGTTAGGTTCCAAAATCTCACCCGACTGATAATACCTACTTCATCTTAAGCCAAAATACCTTTGAAAATGTGTCACAGTATGTGTACATAAGAATATATAAAGAGAGATATATGTATATATAAATAAACTATACAAGTAGTTACATTTATATCAATATATATATATATATACATGGTATTATCAAGGATTTGAGGCATAACTCAAGCATCCATGCTTGATACAATACATAATAATAATAATAAGAGTCTCATAATAACAAGTATAGGCTTTCATGCCTGAATATCATAATCAATATATGACACTATGCCAAGTATCATGAATAAATAATGAGGAGGGTCCAAACCAACCTCTTAATCAAGGGGGAGTGGAACATCATCCCCAACAACCCAAGTGATGTGGATGGCCTGCCAACATCTTTGACCAAAGGAGTGTGACACTTCATATACAAAAACCCCACTCAAGGTACCTTCATTGATAACACAATATTAGGTAATTCTATTTCCCTAAAATCCCCAATCCAAACATTCTATAAATAGGAAACCAACATCACTCCAGGAATAGTGCATTCTTTTTAATATAATTCATTTAACTTTGATTAGTAGGCTATATATCCATCCAATCCACTAATACCATCTAATTGTAAAGAATAAATAAGTTCATGTCCATAAGCATGCCATATCACATCTCAATACAATATTATTGACAAGGATGTATCATAATCATTCCATTATTATAAACCAACTATATAGAAGGATGTACATATACATTTATCAATTCAATTGTCCCATTCAATTTCCCCATTTTATTAAGGAAGAGAGTGCACCTTAAAGGTGTATTTATTTTAAATGGGAGAAATGATATCATATTAAATTCACTTAACTCATTTAACTTTCCCTTACAAAAGCGATCACTTAATATAACTAAAATTAAATTAACTAGAAATCAAGTAATTATGATCTAGAGCATCTGAAAAACACCACAAGTGGTTGGATTAATGACATAAAGAGGAAAAAGGGTCAAGTTGTATAAAAAACTTTCACCAATGGGTGTTTTGGGTTGAGGTGAACAACATGAAATGGTTTAATTCTAAGAATAACAAAAATATAATTTAACTCATTAGGTCTTAAATAACTTTGTTCACATTTTAAATTCAAAGAACATAAAAAATTTTATGTGTCACCACACTGTGATTTATAAATGAGACAAACTTTAGGGGGAAATATATAGACTACCTACATTATATTCAGGATGCTTCACTCATCCAATATCGAGTTTTTATTTGAACTAGTTCGAGGGAAATCAAAGAAACGGTCAAATTACTTGAAAATGTAGAAAATTAGATCATATGAAGATAGTTACAAATATGGTGATATATACCAAAAAATAAATTAATATATGTAAATCAACTACCAATAGTTTTCTATTATGATAGAAAAAACTTGAATCGGAGTCTAGGTGGAGGAGGTAGCTCAAAGCCTACCTTGGAGGAAAGAAGATCTCTAGTGGGAGAGGGAGAGGTGTTGTGGGCCTGGAGGAGAAAAAAAGTGATGGGGTTTAAATGAAAAGGGGGGAAATCATAAAAAACACCTATTTTAAATAGGAACATGGTTTGGACACATGTTTGTCCAAATCATGCCCCAACCATGTATGGGATACTAGCTATGCATGGGGCTTGTACGATTCATGTGAACAGTTTCAGAAACCATGTCGAAACCATGAATTGAACCTCTATTAAAACAATAAGAAAAATTCATTTCCATATAGACTAGTGATAACAGTTAGACAAAACCTTGATACACCCTTATCCTATTTATAAAGGCCGCACAATTACTTATGGAGGGACGCATAGTTTCAGACAAACCATGTTCCTCTGATAGCTTCTTCTTGATTTGATATTTTTGGGTCTGCTGCTCCCAAAACTCAATGAAACATCTAAGATACCACTTGGTACTTAAACCAAGTCTAAAAAACAAATTATATTTTTCAAAATCATGGAATTAAGTTCTGAATCGGAGTTCAAAGAATGGACCATCCACTAAATAGTAAAATTCCAATTCCTTTTGAAATCTCACCTATCCCAAGACATGGGACCTTAAAACCTACCTGCCTTAGAAAATATAATCCCCAAGAAACCTTGGGAAAGAAATTAAATCATCACCCAACATAATTAGGTTGGGAAGTTTCATTCAAATAGGTATTTTATGTTTCCAAACAACCAATGCACTACCAAGTATCCCTTTAAGTGTATGGTATATACGCTATAAAAACTTGAGTCAATGTTGAATTATCAAATAAAAATTGATACAATGATTACTTGAGATCATTAAACTAGAGACATGATCACATCATCATCACATTAATCACCCCACCTATGTAACTCCCCACTATAGGTTCTATCATTTAAAGTCTAATTCTGAATCATTGTATACCCATCATCATAATTTCCTAAAAAAATACATTTATCATTCTAATGAAACTCACATCATGGATATTATCTTAGAAGGATAGAAAACATCATAATAGACCTCATTTATCCATGAAAAGTTGTCTTTTACTAGAAAACATTATCCAAAATTTACATTCCACTCACCTCATCCCATCTATGTGCTAGGAAATGGTTCATCACAGGCCATATTTAATGAAACAATAGGACGTATGTTGAGCCACTTATGGACATATTTTCTCAAAATACTTTGCATATATGGTCAGTGTATCACATCCTGAAACAAAATACGTTCTCTTAATAAACCTTGTTTTTACATTGAGAATGTCCAAAAAACCTGTAACTAAATTATAGTGATGTCTCAAGATACAACATTTATTTATTTTGTCATGCCTCGGCATGAACATGGTGGTCTACATGATATAGAATACTTGGATCATCACCCTTAAAACATCTCATACAAGCCTGAATGAAGTCCTGGGTAACCATATAATAATCAACATGTGTCAAAGGATCTTATAAAAGGTAGTTTATACTCCAATGTTTACAAGTTTTATGTCGGTACATAGCTGAAATGTCCACGTATCAATAACATTGGTAGATACCAATGGAAATCAAGTCAAAGAACTAGGTAGTTTCCATAATTCCATCGATAGTATTCCTACTCAGGAACCCAAGTATCACTCAGGACTAACCCTACCTCTAAATCGTACCACGTTGTGGAAGGGTAACTCCTATGGAGTTTATTTATCAAAAAAAGAGAATTTTAATCAATTTTTTGTTATATTGGCATATAATAGATGATCCCTCAGTATATCTTAGAAGATATCAAAATAAGGAACATGATCATCACTATGATAAGATTACGCAAAGAGGATATTAATAATTACCAAGAAGTCCCTATACACATCCATCTATGAAGTGCTCGGTATGGTTTCCAACAAAACATATCCAACAACATGAAGGAACCAATCAAACTAACATGAGTCAATTTTCTTTAAGAGAGATCAGTTTATCTTATCGATTGATCATCATTAACCAATCATGATTTACATATCACCTGAGGCATTTCATGATCACTCAATAATAACCATGGATGACTATTCCTAACTAACAGAATTTCCAAATGTTGAATACACTACTAACCATTAAGTTGTCATTCTTCCTTGCAACCACAGACATATTTTCCAAAATCACCAACTCCATAGAAATTGAAAACGATACTAACCATTCCCAATTCGCCCTCCATAGTTTTTCTCCTTATACTAGGAAGGATATGATAAACTTGTTGACACGATGATCCCTACTTAAGAGTGTCCTAGCCATCATATTACTTTAAATTGAAACTCATCCCCAAGACACATGCTACATAGATTATGGAACATGAGTTCTAGATGTGTCCAAAACACTTTTACTAAGAAATAATATAAAAGAGAGGAAAATCAATCTTCTTATAGTGAATTATATCATATTTACTTTAAATATATGTGTAAAAATCCTCCCATGTTTTTTTCACTCATTCCAAAGCATCAATCATAAAATACGAACCAACCTAACCAGTGGTGTTATGAAAACGGGTTCTTTTGCTACATCATCCAAAACATTGTAACGATTAAAATATCTGGTAATTCTTAGGTCACTCTACCATGGAGAATACCTATGATATAAGCATAATAGCTTAAGGCTATAACGATTATCAAAAAACTCATATGGCTTGTTTTACCTTTTTTCTCAACTCAATGACTACCATGTATATCGATGCATACTACCCTGATATTTCATAATGTACCATCCTTGGTATTATCCATAGGCTTATCGGCTCTATATATCTATATATCCCATGGACAATAAAAATAACAACCCTATATTTGTATTGTCCCCTATGACTATAAATTTGGTTGAGGACCTCCCAAATCATCCATCACAAAAGGAGAGTCATACCACCTACTAAGCATCCAACCATGCCCTAGGAATTTCTATCCCACTTAAACTAAGCATTACAAGATGCTTATGCCTATAATAAGGATCAAACTACCAGACTACCACCCATCTATCCTGGTTTCATTTTAGAAACTAGTATTCCTAATTAAGAAAAATAGAACCCAAACAACAACATATGTTAGAAACTACAGACAAGCATTTAGAAGGGAATTAAGTTCTGAGGTCTCTACCAACTACAGACTATCCCCCTAAAAAAGTAGAAAGTATTCACCTTATAACTGGATCATGATGAAAAGGTCACTATACTCTACCATATATCACTTGAATTCAACAAAACCTAACAAAAGTCACATGATCCTATGTGAAAATCTCATGTTCATATTCTAAGGAAAGCTCACAAAAACATTTACACTACCCTAACATGAGGGCTAAATCTAAAACACCGCATTAAGGTTTTATTTTAGCTGATTCATACGCATGAATTTGATATTTAAAAATTTTTAGAGGCTCTTTTTAAACATAAAATACCATTTATAAGGAAAATTGTACATAGAAAACTTATTTATCCAAAGTCGCAAGGCATCATATGAAAGTTACCTCAAACCTCTTTTCAATTTTTATTATTTAGCTGATGTATAGTCATAATTATATAGTTTATCTTATAACCCCATTTAACAAAACATCATTTATATCTTAATAATATTTCACAATTTTATTAGTAAAGGAAAATTTCAATTCAAATCTACGTAGTAAAACATCCTTTAGGTTGAAATTGGCATTTTAATTCACTAACACATCATATAAGTACAGCTCAAAAGTGGATAATAAAAAGTGGATAATATGCCTGCTATAAATTAAAGCGGGGATTGGTAAAGTAATATTCCACCATACTTATATATTTTAATCCATATAAGTGGTTATAGAATCATTAAATTACCATCACTATATAGAATAAACATACCCCCAAGGGGTTAAGTACTAAGGTATATCTAGGTAAAGGTGACCTATAAGAGTCCCATCAATTATTTCAAAATTTAATTAAACCCTTAGTGGGGTTATCTCATAAGAAAATAGCATCTTGACCAATCTATATGGGTTGAGTAAATTTTATCTCATAAGAAACATGCCACAACTAACCAACTTATTCCTAGTTATGCATTTATGAATTTAGTCATATGGGTCATTATTCCCCAAGTTATAGAGTTAAAAGCCTTTATATAGGAAATTGTTTCCGATAATAATTACATTATTCATACACACATAATCACCATGGCTCAGTTATATAAATCACCATTTCTAATTAATAAAGGTACATTCCCTTATAAATTAAAATTTTCATTCATATAGCTTAAACCATTTTTCAACTATGATTTTAGAATATAATCAGTTCTTATTTAATTGTTTGATTTCATGGGTTATGATTTTCCAATTTATGAAGCTTCCATACACTTTATATATTTAAAATTGGATACTATCCAGTCACAAATAGTATGTTTCAACCCACGAAACCAATTTTTCATGTTCCCTCATGTCATGATTGGTTAGTTATAGTTCCACCATCAAATTATATGGTAAAAACAATTTATATTGATCCAAAAAAATTAATAACCAATTTTATCTCAAAATTATAAGTAGAAATTATATCACAAGTTATAAATAAAAGGAAACATGGAAAGTAATTACTTAATAATGGTAAGAAAATAGATATGAAAAATAATCATGTAGTATGAAATAATAATCACAAAAACAAATTGTATAAAAAACATGCTAAGTAAATCATAGAAGCATGTCATAACATTCATGGAACATTTAACTATATCAGAAGGTCTATGAATAGAACATACATAGCATAGAATATACATGGAATGTGAATATCTATATGCCTATAATGATGCATGTAATGTTATATCCTTACCATATTAGGCCAAGGGTAAAATAATATAAATCTCATAAATCAATAACAGTGAGAAGTTAATCATTTACTCAAGGTGAAATCATAATCAACTATAACAATGAATATCATAAGCAACAATCACATCCCTGGAAACCTGGTCTTTTCCCCATGTGTGGGTTGATCACTCCAAGACACATCTATTTACCAAGTGATAACACTTTCCTAATATCCTATATACCAATTCCCAAAATAATAAAATTAAGTAAAATAGAAGCTGTTGATACCACTTTGTAATGTCCTGGCCAATGATCCACTAAAAAGGTTCCCTGAGCCAGTTGGTCACATGGCCTTAGTCACGCCTACCCATATGCCAAAGGCTTATGAATAGAATCAAGGGTACCATGATGTTATGGTGGTTAGAATATACCCTCATGATCAAAGTATCAAAACTTTATATCACTATAATACAACAAAATAAGTAATATAAATAAAATAAATAGAAATTGAGGAATAATTTAATGACCAATAAAATAATATGAAACTACCAACGCCAAATATACAACTATGCCTGTCCATGTGACTAAAATATACCAAAATAATGAATACAACATGTAATAAATGTATGGTACATAAATAAAATAAAAAATACCCATGGGTGATCCCCATGATGAACCTGAGCTCTGACTCAGTCTTATGCCTCTAAGCTCCCAAGTACAAGGTCACAACACAAGCATCATCAAATAAACTCAAACCTAGAAACATGAGGTCTATTCAGGTACCCCATTGTAATGTAATTCAGAATAGGGTGTGAGATAAACTTAGTAGTCCATAACCAATGGTTACTAATTTTATTGAGATCATGAATATAAAATACATCAGTGTGTGGATATAATAAATAATCTGTAAATAAATAAATGTAAAATAGTTGGACTTGAGTTCCAAAAGGTATATCGACTAATAATACCTACTTCTACCTAAGGTATAATACCTTTGAAAATGTGTCGTAGTATTTGTACATATAAATATATTAAGAGAGAGATTTATGATATGTATGCACTATATACATAGTAATTTTTATTGCCTTTTATATATATATACGTATTATTAACCAGGACCCAAGGAATAACTCAAGTTTCCAAATATAAAAATAATCATAATATTAAAAAGAGTCTCATAATAACAAGAAAGGGTATTCATTCTTGAATATAATAATCAATATAGGACTTTATTTCAAGTATCGTGAATAAATAATGAGAAGGGCCATACCCAACCACCTAATCAAGGGGTCGTGGAAAATAATTCCCAACAACCCATTTGATTTGGATTCCCTACCAACATCCTTGACTAAGGGGTGTGACACATCATGACCAACATCCCTACTCAAGCTCCCTTCAGTCATAAGATACTATTATGTAATTCACTTCCCCTATGACCCCTTTTCCTGATATTCTATAAAGAGGAAACTCACATTTCTCATGGCACTATGGGTCTTTTTAATATAATTTATATATCATTAATTATAAGGATATATATATATCCAATACACTAAAACCATTTAATCAAAAATAATAAAGAATCATATTTCCATAATCATACCACATCAAATCTCTGTACAAAATAATTAGGAAGGTTATTTCCTAATCATTCCATTATCATAATCCAAATATAAAGGAGGGAAATATAAATTTATCAATATAATTTTCCCATTCAATTACCCTATTTTATTTTGAAATATAGTGCTTCTGAAATATGGTTTTATTATAAATAGTAGAAGTCTATAATATTAAATTCATTTAACATATATATGATTTCCCTTACATGAGGTTCACTTAAAATAAATGAAACGTGATTAATTAGAAAGAAAATAATTATGATCAAGAGTATCTAAAAAACACCCCAAGAGGGATGTTTAATTGCATAAGGAGGCAAAATGATCAAGGTTTATAAACAACTCACTCCAAGGGGTTGTTGGGGTTTAGGTAAACAACCTTCAATGGTTTAATTCTAAGTATAAATACAATATAATTTAAGACACTAGGTCTTACATAACTAAGATAAATTTTTAAAGGAAATGCATGGAGAGTCCAGCATGCACTACTATGCTGTAATTTATAAATGAGAAATACATTAGGGAAAACCCTATAAACCACCAACCTTACACCAAGGATGCTTTACTCATCCAATATCAAAATTTAATTTGATTTGGTTTGAGATAAATCAAACACATAGAAAACACACTATAAATACGGAGAATTAGCGTGTAAGAAGATAGAACCAAGGATGCTGAGATAAAAAAAGTAAAAAAGATATGTGAATAACTTTCTGATATGATTCCATTACAATATATAGATCATGAATCGGAGTTCATACCAAGGACGTATCTCAAAGCATACCTTCAAGGGATGAGGAGCTCAATAAGAAGAGGGGGAGTTGTTATACACATAGATTAGAAAAAAAAGGGGGGGTATATTAAAAATAAAATAGGAAAAACTGTAAAAAAAACAATTTTATAGAGTTTGGTTTGACTGCATTGTTTTCCAAACCATGGGCCAACCATGCATGTTCTACTATCTATGAATGGGGCTTGTACGGTTCATACAAATGGTTTTAGAAACCGTGTAAAAACCATGAATTTACCCTATTGTAAATACCTAAAAACACATGGCCAAGTAGTCTAGTAGGAATGGTTAGAAAAAACCATGTGACACCCTAAGCCTCTTTGTATAGACCTTAAGGTTTTTCCTAAAAGGTCACACAGTTTCAGAAAAATTATGTGCCTCTGCCAACTTTTTCTGATTATGAGTTTTTTGGGACCTATACTCACAGAACTCAACTAAAATCCATAAAACCTCTCAGGACTTAAACCAATTCTTAAAAAAAATTAGTGTTCTAACTCTTTGAATAATGTTCTAAAGAATAGTTCATAGAATGGCCCATCCACCAAATGGTATAATTAAAATTTTTTTGGAAGTCTCACCTTTTCCAGAACTCATGATGTTATAATCTATGAAAATAACTTTTTATTATTTTAAAATTCTTTTTAAAAAAAGTGATAAACCTTCAATGAAAAAAATATTTCACCATAATAGATCACTAAACTACTAAAATAAATTTTTATCCTATTAGAAGAATTATCTGTATATAATTTCCCATTAAAATTAGTTACCTTGATGTCCATTTCATCCTGGATAAGGTTTTAAAACAAAAATTACATCATTTCTAATTCTTAATGAACTACTCCACATTAAAATTTTGTTCATCGAGTCTTCTTTTCAAAATAATATATTTCATGTTAATCCACTCACACTACACTTTATTGGTGTCCAGTAAACTCAATCTCTCAGTCATCTAGTATGCATCCTCTCGGGAGTCCTTAATCTATGAATCTGTATCCATAATTTCTTCCTCAAAATGGGTGATGAGTTACCATGTATCCCCTATTAGAAACCTCCTTACTTTCCTCTCATTTTTTATCATCCATCATATCCTTCTTGGTAATGGATAGAACATTTTTGGCCTTACTGTTGACATAATCCACCACCACTGACCTTCCCTGCATTGGGTTAAAATATTCCACCACATTAATTGTCTTCTCTAGTTCCTTACCATATCAAAATTCATTTTCTTTCTTATTATAAATAGAGGTGCAATCTATCTCCTTAGTTCTAGACTTCATAACGGATCGTGTATCCAATGGTATGGGTAGATAAGAGTAATCCTTCCTTCTTTTTGATTTCTTTCCCTTGGAAAGAATGAACTCCTTGAATCTTGATTTCCCTTTTGACCCTTTTTCTTACTTGGGTTGTGAATCCTTCAACCAAGGACCTCCTCTTAATTGTCTCCAGAAAGTTGGATAATAACCTCATCACTTTATTATGTCCCAGATAGATCTAGTCCTTATTTGGAGAATTCATCCTGCCCAAGAACTTGTTGATTTGGTACTAGTCCTTCAGCACCCAATGTTTCAAATCAATTGGAAGGTTTTATAGATGAAATATTCATTCTAGGACAGGACTCAAACACTGATTTGGTTCAACCATATAATACTTTAATTTAACTATCCTGATCCTAACATCATATTGAACCTCCTTCACATTCCTCCTTCATCACAACTTCTAAATTTGGATTATTGTTGAAAAAAACAACTCCTAGGTAAGATACAGAATTCATATTGTTGATGGAAGGTACCAAGAACCCATTTTCACCAACCCCCTCAGATCTCTCTAACCCCAAAGTATGTTGTACCTTTTTCTTGGTGTCGACCATATCATTCCTCAAGCATTTTAATATGTCTGTAATCTTTGGGTTTTTATTCTTTCATTTTTTTACTCTTTGTGGATAGGTTTGGAAAAAAATTAAACACAATTTCTCACCTAGTTCGCGGTTAAGGAAATTCTAGTTTACTATTTGATCATCATATTGGATTTCCCAAGTCCCTGTTTACTATGTCAATAATAATTTGTATGAAGATGGCCCAAAGTCTTACAAAAAACACATATAAATCCATTCGAGATTAGAAAACCATAGATTGTTCGCATCTGAACTCTTCCCCTATAGTGATCCAAATCCAGCTCACTGATGGATTGGAGACATCAACTTCAACAAAAATAAGAGGGTAAATTAGATGAAAACCCACATTCTTTCTATAATATAAACACAAATATCGACCAGTTATATTTCTAAGTAAACGAATGATAGAGGGATTTTGAAAAGGTAATGATAGTTTAGGATTCTAACCCACATTGTCATGGTAGGATCATCGCACTTCATGTGTAAATAATAGGACCACAAAAATAGGTTGAAATATCTCCCATTACAGCAGTGAGTGGCGCTAGACCAAGAACAAATCAGGCCCTCCATCAGAGTGAAATGAACCATGATATGTCATTTATCAAGAAGACCAATAGTCACTCTATCCTTCAAACCCCAGTATCCAAATATTAACCTATCAAAGATATCAACTGAAGGCTGATGATATCTAAACTATCCACCAAGTTCCAGTCCAGAAGACCCATGGATTCTATGAACTCTGAGTTCGACTATGAAATATGAGGTGATCCATCGAAGAGATCATGTGCCTTATGACATGTCTAAATAGCCATAAAGGAGGGTAATAATAGAGAAGAGATAATAGAGTAAGGGAGGGATGATGATCCTCTTAAGAAGACATCAGTCGAGCTCGCCCCCCCCCCCCCCCCCCCCGCTTTAATGGGGATGTGGATCGAGACCACCATCATCATTCAAGGGAATCACTAAGGGAAATGAGAGAAGATAGAGTGATCCCCCTATCAAAACTCATGTAAATGTTTAAAATATATTTTCTCTTAATAGTATTTAGATATACAAGACTTTATAATCATAGTAATTAATTTTAATCTTATTAATCATACATTAATGAAAAAATTTAAATTGTCTCTATTATATAATATGATCAAATATATCTAAAATATGAAATCCATTTTGTAGGTATAAATTTCTACAAGTGATGAAAACTAATTTTAAATATAATAAAATAAAAAAAGTTTTTAGAATAAAATATTACTTAAGTTTGGAAAATGATAAACATGAGTTTTATAAATACAACATAGTGATTTTAATTGATTTATTTTACTTATAAATATTTATATTTTATATAAAAAGTTATAAAAACATTTTACTCATTATATTATTAAAATAATGTTATAAATTTTATTGTTTAATAAATATCGATATTTTTCATTATTCACCTAAAAATAAATTTTTTTATAAAAATATAAAAAAACACCATGATCTAATTTTAATGTGATTAATTCATAATTGAAGTTAATTTTACAAACTTAAAATTCAAATATTTTAAATTTATCTTTTAAATGAAAACACTATATTAAAAAAAACTATTATTTTTGAAAAAAAATAATCTTTTTAAACAATATATATTCTTAATTTTATTTCAAATTAATTGTTAATTAAGTAATTATTATTAAAATAATGATATTTTAATTTTCTAAATTTATTAATATTACAATACTTCTTCAATTTTTATCATATTGTTTTTTAATAATAGAATTTATCATATAAAAAATATTTTTATAAAAAAATAATTTAATTAAAAGTGTTTCATTATTTATTATTTATAAAAATATTATTTAAACATATCAATAACCATAAATAACATCGATATAACTATTTTACACAGTTATATCCAATGATTGTATTTTCAATGACCATATTTGAAACGGTTAGATTTTATTCTTACATGTATTCTTACTAAATTTACTCATTCTATCCACACTACTTAAGTAAAACTTATCATTTCCATAGCTTTTATTTTATATCTCATTATATGATTTCTAATTTCATGATTGTCTTCCTCATTATATGTTTTATTTATCTATTGGTGATCCCTATGTTTGAAGATGATCCATGGGATATCCTAGTCATAGAGATTTTATTATTTCTTATTTATTAAACACTAATAATTTATTAAATTTTAATGGTTGTATTAGTCTAGGGTGAGTAATAATCAATTATGTGTAATACTTAGTTTCATATTATTTTTTTAAAATTTTACATCACAATAAAATATATCATGGTTTTTTATAGTTCAGTTTTGTATGTAAGACAAGAAAACATAACATTAAAGTATTATAACATACGGGGTGTTACAATTATAATAGTGAGTAGAATAGGATACTTATATACTGCTACTACTGAGAATCCTTTGGTTGTCAAAAGACCTCAATTTGAGGAAAACATTTATCTCACAAGATGTTGAATTATCATATATTATGAAAAATATCTTTTTCATATAGGATTGTAGGAATACCATTGTTTCCTAGTGGGATCCATAATAAAGAACCAATTAGAAGAATACTTTTTATTCAATTTTCATTATTAGTGAAGTGCTTGTATCTAAAAATCAACTTTAATGGAGAAAGAAGTAGTTACCCAATTTTGGATCCAACATTATAAGATTATTGTATTTCATTCTCTCTTTTCTTTCCATGTTCCATGTTATGTGAATGTGTTGAGTGAAATGTATGAGATACATTCACCCTAATATGTGTAGAGGTTCAAATTAAACTAATTTAAATAATTTAGAAAAAAATAATTCACAAAAATTCTCCCACCCAAACCCCTATGGGATTGTACAATCCTTCTAGTTATCTCGATTAGTATCAACACTAAAGATTTTATATCTAATTGAATATAATATTATTATCCATAAATTTTTATATGTTATATATGAATTATATATTAAAATAATATATTGAGTACCCTATAAAATATGATTTGGAGGTTGCTAGTAAAAAAATTAATAATTAAAAGAAAATAAAACCTATGAAAATGATAATGATCTCATTTGTAAAGATGGTTAATGAGGATTCGCCATTGGTTGATGGTAATAAAAGTGGTAATTTATATATTATATCTATTAATAATTACTATCTTCAATAATCTTGTCCAATTTTTGAATAGTATTCATATATTTTATCCCATATATATTTTTATTTATTAAGGTACTATATTACGAAAAACATAGTAAGGGATATAAAAAATTCTTTATATTTTTCATTAGCTAAGAAGTTTAAAAAGTGAAACACATCATCAAATATCTGGAATCCAAGGAAAAAAATTCATAGAAATAAAATGAAAAATACTCCATGGTATTAGAATAATTTCTAAAGGTTTTTTTAATAAGATTCAGATAATAAAATTCTCCAAATAGAGGATCCATGCACTAAAATAAACACAATGAGCTATTATGGATATAAAAAGTTCTCAATTATAGATCAAATAAAAAAGAGTAGAGGATCTTGATAATTCTATAAAAAATTAAAATTTTCATGAGGATAAACTTGAGAATATAATAAAATAATTTAAAGAAATAGTTAAATATCTTAATGATAAAAATAACACACTAAATTTAATGTGTTTTGAGCTAGAAACCTATATGAGAAATATGGAAGTATCCCAATTTGAATCATCACAAGATAATGAGATAATAGTTTATTCCATTAAAAATACTAAAAAGAGTTTTCCTTACAAAAATTACCACATTATTTGAAATAAATGGAATTAGATTATCCAATTATTTATCTACTCTAAGATCAAGAAAATAAGTGACACATGCTATAAAAAAATCATGTTTTCAATATTTTTATTTTCTTTAAAAGTGTAGTATTTAAAATAATTTTATGAACATATATGGGTTTAAAAATTATTATTAAACCGCCATTACATCAAGGGTATATGTTATCACTAGTTATAAACTTGGTTCTCCAAAAAATTTCCAAAATAATGGAGTTTATACACAAAAATATAAGAGTGTCATAGCTGGAAATATTGAAACACAATAGAAAAAATCAATTTTTATTGTAAATTGTTGGTGTTTTTAAAGGTTTAAATACAATGAAATAATTTTTTATCATAATTTATACATTTCTAGATATTATATAAGGCCATAATTGGGGTGAGGTAGGTTTCTACTAAGTAAAATTTCACATAAAATGTAAATTTTCTCACTTAAAATAGATTTTAGAAACATGATAATTTTAATCAAAGTGGTAATTATGATGATGAGTTAAGAATAAAACCTTTAAATAATGATTCATATACTATTAACGAAATAGTACCACAAGTAATTTTGAAGAAATAAATATTATTATGTGAGTACACTCTAGGGTGTGAGAAAAAGAAAATTTGTGTACAAGAGACACCTAAAACAATTGTGAGAGATGTTATTTTAGGGAGAAGATACTTCTACTGTGGGATAAATTACCACATCATAGATCATTTTAAGAAATAAATTAATATCAATGTCAAAGTAATAAAGTTAAAACAACAATTAGAATCAATATAATAATAGAATAAAAGTATTAGTTTCATTGAATACCTCGGTGAAGAATAATTAGAATTTAGGAAGTTTAAATGAAATGGTAACTTAAGAACTCTTTATATTACCTGTGTAATATCTAAGAAGGATGGAAATACTTCAAAAAAGATATGATCATATGTATAGTTTAATTATAATTATTAAGGTATATAGAATAATTATAATAAACTTGATGTTTTTTGTGGGATGTAGTGAAAAATAAAACTCTATAAGAGCAAAAGTTTGAAACAAGTGAGAGTAACATGATTCCCATAGAATTTAAAATCAATAAAATAAAATGATAAGTAATCATGAAGTTTTATAAAAAATGGAGCTAATATGATTAGATTTTCTAGGTTGAGAAAAAAATATTGATATCACTTCCCCCATTAAGGAGAAAAGGATAATCTACCACAATCAAATATATTTGTTTTCTTGTTTTACTTTGTATCGGGAATTGAAGGTGATGCATCTAAGTTAGAACATGATTAATGTTGTGAAAATTTTACTATAGTAATATAAGTATATTTTAGAGTGACATATCACATGTTTCATCAATTATTAAAGACTATATGTGAAGGGTATTCTTGATGTTTATTTAAGGAATGGATCATCCTTGATGAAGAGTTATTGGACTGTATCCCTTATAGGGGAGATAATATGAAGATAAATCTAGTATAATATTAATATTTCATATGAAAATGTTAGATTATGTATAAAGATAAATTTTAGGTATGATTATCACAGTTTTCTCAACCCCATATTATTTTAATTAATTCTAATTTCAAGGAAAATCATGTGTAATTGATAAAAATGAGACAAAAACATTAAAGGGGGAGAAATGTGATTTTACATGAATTTTTTTTATGTTGATTGGAGAATATAAATTTTAAATACTCTTGAATAGACCATAAAATAATATATTTAATTTGGAAGCATATGTTTTGGTATTTTATGGATATATTTGATGTCAAGATTAATCTCTGTTCTTTTTTACTAAAAATGTGCCCATGAAGAATAATATTTGGTTAATTTATAGACCATTTCTATAAATGGTGGGATATAATGTAGAGCTACTAAAAGCATATTGAAATTGATTGATTTAAATGTATTAAAAATCCAAATGATGATATTGAAGAACCCACTGGTCTATATTGATGATTTATTTGTTTTTAATAAATGAATGATTCCAATATATATTGGATGATTAATATTTAAGAGGTTTAATAAGTGGTGGCTTGGTGATAAGAGGTGAGTGGAGTTTAAGAGAATTTTTGAAGATCTATTCTTATGATTTTCATGATTTAAGGTTTCTATAGCATATGTATATCTCCCTTGGATGATGGTGTGATAAATAAATTATATCATAGTTGTCAAAGTGGGTGCATTTATTTGGTAATTTATAAGAAATTTTGTTGAGAATATTTTATGAGAAATTAAATATGAATTAATATAGGAAGAGGAAGATTAATTGAAGGTCAAAAGTTGAGTTATCTTTTCTATAAGTTATTTGGAATTATGTTAATGATATTTATAAATATTTATATGAATTTTATAAATTTATTTGAAGAATTTTTAGATGATTTGAGGTTTATAAGATAAATTAACTAAGTATTGAGAATCTTTTAGAAGTATTATGAAAGTTCTAAAATTGATTAAATAATTATAAGAAGAAAAATTTTCATGTGATTGACTAATTATGTATTTATACAGGTTGTGTATCGATAAACTTATGGATACAAAATATTTTTAAGATTAAATCAAGAGTTGGAATATTTTTGTAAGGTGAACCATGGGATTTTAAACCTTGTGTATGATTAAACCATGTGAGTTTTTATCTACATAAGGATATTCATAGGTAATAGGTCTTGCATAAGAATCAACCACATGAATTCAAATATATATAAGTAGTGTAGTAGGGTTAAATGTTCACCTATGAATAACAAGTACTCATTTATGATTAAACAGTTTCTAGAATACATATGAAATATTAAACTCATAAAATCATGAGATATATAGGATTAAATAAGACATGTTGATCTCGCATCAGATTAAATGGTCACTACATCAAGATAATATTGTCATAAAAAAGGATGAATCAAATTAAATTGGATGATTTGGAAGACTAATTCTGAATTTTTCAATCTTTTTTATACTAAAATCTGAGCCGCATTAGGTTAAACATAAGTGACTGAAGGTTTATTATGAATCATAAATTTAACATGTAATAATTTCTAGGTGATATGTAAGATTATCTAAGACTCATCAAAGGATTCATAATATTATTTAGATAATACAAATGGTTTATTATTTAGAAGAATGAGAGATTTCTCATATAAGGTTTTCATCAGAGATTTTATTTGAGTTTTAATGAATAATAAAATGGTGATATTAAGGGAATTAAAATGAGGAAATATGAATTAAATATCAACAAGATAAATGGGATTATATTATTTTGGTGTTTAAATAAAATATTATAATTATTTGAATAGTCATGATTCTAGATGAGAATAATTTATATGATAATTAAGGAGTAAATATGTTCCATGAGAATAAATATAGTGCCTCAAGGGTTTTCTCCATGTTAATATACAATCTTGGTTTTTAAAGAAGATAATATTTTATAACATTTTTAGTATATATAGAGATTGATTATTTTATAGGAGTCAATTAATATTTTTTTATTTTTTTGAAAGAGGATAAAGATAATAGGATTAATAATATCACTGAAATTTTGTCACTATGATATATTTGAATAGTGATAAATTAATATCATGAAGAATTAAAATCAGTGATTTAAGATGACATTTGGGTAGAATAATTGAGAATAAATTGAACATGTCCTCAGGAGATAATTATAGTGTTTCAAATATGAATATTTGACAATAATTAAATAATATCATTGTTGGATGATTAATAATTTTTATTTGAACAAAATCAAATGTTTATATCAAGTGGGAAAATTTTCATTGAGTATCATATTCAAATATGAAATAATATTATCTACATGATAGTTTTGTTTTTATATAAAGTAAAGAGATATAGATATGAAGATGATTTTTTAGATATTTTAATGCTATAATTAAAGGGAAAATGTTGTGTATTAGAGAAAAAGAAAATGGCCTAATTTCTTTACTAAGAATATGTATCTAGGAAAAGAGGAAGAAAAGAAGAATGAAATGAATAAGTAGTAAGAAGAATAAGTTAGACTAAATAGAACCTATTACAGTTGATTTTTATCAATATCGTATAAATTATATTCATATTATTATGAACAAAAGGATTCTCACTGAAGATGGGGAAGACAATGGGTTATTTAATGGTATCTGGCACACATTTTCCATTTTTGATGTAAGAACAAGATTATTACTTTCACACTACTATTATTGAAAATTATTATGATATCGAAGTCTTTAGTTTGAGGAAGAATTTACTTCACTTGATGTTGAAATATCTCATAGTCTCAAGAAAATCTCATTTATATGGGGGTAGAGAAGAAGCATTATAAACTAGTGGGATTAAATATGAAGAACCATTTTTTAATAATGTAAAATAATGGGGAGGCATTTGTGTATTTACTTTTAATTATTGGTGAAGAACATGAATCTATAAATTGACTATAATGTAGCAGGTATTAAATACCCACATTGGGATCAAACCATATAAAAATACAATATATTGTGCACTTTTTATATTCAATATTTCATAAAGTGAGAATGTTTTGAGGGGAGAATATGAGATCCATTCACCCTAATAATATCATTGGTTCAAATAAAACAAAGTGAATGAATTCTTTAAAAAACTGATTTACACTACTTCGCCTACCCACCCCTATTAGTGTGATTGTATGATCCTACTATAAATCTCACCCCCAATGTAGGTGACTACTTACTTGTTTTTTTGGGTTGAATCCAAAACACAGATTTTTAACTAAAATAATGAATTTATTATAAATGGTAAGGTATCTTCTTTAACCCAAAGTTATATCGTAACAGACCAGCCTCCCTAAAATTATTTATATTAGATCCCTCCAGTTTATAAATTGTTTCCTAACTAAAATGAAAAGATATTTTATATTATCTTGGATTCTTCATCGCTAAATAAAATATCTTCTAATGATCCTTATAAATACTCAAAATCAATATACTAACCTTCATACTTTTAGAACATCAACATCTAGATGATTCTTCAGGTAGTAATGGATCATGAATCTTTATCTCTCAATTGTTTTTCAATTTATCATAAAATCATTAACACTTTCATTCAATGGTAAAAACTGGTCAGCTTCCTCCCACACATTTTATTTATCAATATATTTTCCTCTTATAAACTTAGTGCAAATAACATGCACTTTTTCCAAATATTTTAATTTGGAATTTTTGGATAAATAAACCAATTTTATTTTATTATTTTTGAAACTGGTTAAAATAGTATCTTTTAAAATCTCCATCTTTGATCATCAAAAAAGGTTTCAATATTTCTTTTTAAATTTCCAAAATTCTCATATATAAGATCTTCTAAAAACTAGAATTTAATCCTTCAAAACTTCATAGCCATTATTTAATTCAAGATTCCATATAAATCACAATTTCTCTTTTCAACATTGGCCTATAATTTCACATGAAATATTTTTAAGTCGTGATATGACATCTCATGGAATGAGATAATCTTCACTCTTCATCGGTTCTAACATGGATGTGATATAGTATTCCTACTTTGGTGTGTTTTCATTGACAATTATAATTTATAACCTCACCATGATATCATAGCCTATATCTATGACACTATATCATCCCACATATATCACTTTACCTATCATTTTAGAACAAAAACATTATCTATAGAGTGAATTATTTCAAAAACATAGAATTAAACTTCACCTCAACTTCTGCATGGAATGTTTTTCATATATCACAGCGCAATCTTCTTGATGGTATATTAGCTAGAATAAGAATATCCTTGAATCATTATGATGTTTTATTCATTAATGAAAAACAAAATCATCATCTGATTCAAGCCATATGATTCAACTAGAGAAAAAATATTATTATTAAATAAAACCAGAAGAATCCTACACACCCTTTAGAAATCATAGGTTAATCATCAAAAACATTATAGAAAACTAATGTAAATTTTAAATACTTTTCAATTCTTAAACACAGTGTCTAGGTTACTCATACATAGATTTACATTATTCTTATACAACATTAAATTAATCTGATATAGCCTTAGTGATTTTAGATTTAATCTTCCATAAGTATGAGTTATTCTTATATAGATCAATTTCTACTAATTTATACTTAAATAGTGAAGATTTATTTTTATGTATCCATGTTTCACTTTTTTGTCTTATGTAGAGTCAAGAAAATGAATTTATTTATATATAACCCATACTCTATCAATAATAAAAATAATTAAAACTCCAATACCTCAAAAATTCGATTCTAGTATTCAAAATTCATTCCCAGATATACTCAACCATATTAAATCATCTTAAAAAAATTAACAACCTTTAAAGTTCCTCACACATGTTTGACTACGAATACATCAACCTCAAACAATTCCAAGGGTTTAATGAATTGTGGTTTGACATTTGGGAAATAGGTATATCATAAGCCTTGTTAATTGTAAAATAATAAATAATGATTATCATGTTATTATCATTTCCTGTATTATTGTATGACTTGTACATATCTTAGTTTATTAGATTATATAGTACAAAATATAAATCACTATATGATTGATAATGGTATTCAAATGTTAAGATTTGACATTGGGGAGACATCCACCAATTGTTATCATTATCATACACATTTCATATAGTGAAATGTATGTAAATTCATTTGGCTAAAGGTTATAAGTGTTGTAACAAAATTATTTACTTTAATGTTTTGAAGCACTCATGTAATAGTCATGTGAGGCTCGCCAAGGTCAATATAAAAAATGTAGTAACCATGAGTGTGGTTCATGTGTTTTTCACCCAAGATTCATTCCAAATTCAAAAATCTCTCTCATACCTCCTTCCTTAAATCTCAAGATATACTATCATATCATGGATAAAAAGATGATCCCAACCAAGAATTGGTTGATTAATTAAATACATGGATAAAATATATATTAGGGAGTATATTGTCTACATCTTAGTGATCTTTATCAAATGAATGACTGGGTAAAATATTATAGTATCATCTATTCAATGTACACATTGTTATTTTTTATAGTTTATGCATGGTTTTGGTTTTCATCACATGGTGATCATGGGATTTGAGGTTTATATTATCTTATTCTAAATTGAACATTTGTTTTTTTCCTTTAAAACCCCTCGATTAAATTATAAGAAACATTTCAATTCTTTCAAACTCCATACATTCATTAGCATACTCTAAAGAGATCCAATATTATAAGATCGCCTAGAAATATATTTTCTATGTTAGTAAAGTGAACCCCTCTTATTGAAACCTTATTCTTAATCTATATTTATACTAACAACATTTTATTTTTTATTTTATAATTATATAATATTTTTCAATTTATTGATAGTATCTTCCTCCATACTTAAGGATCATATTAGAAAATGATTTCTAGTCACTATATTATTCAAAGATAAAATGATTCACTAATAAGTTCCAATGATGCACTAATAATATCTAATGATGAGATCCAAAAGTAGAGTTTTTATGAACACCAATGACTTAAAAAGTTTCATTGATAATATCAAATTTTGATATCCAAGAAAAGATATCCTAAAATTTATATAGGGGATGTTGCACCTTGGCCCAGATCGCTTGAATAGAACTTGAGTGGGGATCATCACTTAAGCTTAAGCATACCTTTTCTATATTCTAGAAGCTGAAAACTAGTTATGTTTGACTAAAATATTCACAAGTATTCTATTCCCTCTAAAAATAATTTCAAGATTCATGCCCAAAAATACCAAAAAAATTGGCATGGACTATATGTGTGATGTAATCCCAAAAATATATAGACAGAAAATATAATCCTTGTATGTAACACCCTGACCCCTCTAGGCTGGAGCCGGTGCATTACTTTTGATATTGGCATGGTTAGGAGGATTGAAAATCTCGAAGGAATGATCAGTTTAGTAGTATTGAAGAAACTAGATACTTATATGTTACTCAAATTACATTGGAAAAGTTTACAAAATACAATACATAACAAAAACTAAAAACGGCATCCCCAGGAACTCAATAAAAGATCTTCTCTTCATCACCTGTTGAAGGTATACAATGAAAGGGGTGAGATCAAATGATCAGTAAGGGTTAAAAATAGTGGAAGCATGAGTACAATAATATGTGAATCATAATCAATCTCACATAATCAATATGGCATAGTGAATAAATGAACAACTAAGGCTCGTTGTCAAACTCAAAGCCTCTGAGCAGCAGCTCCCTTTCCCCCTCGCATGGCTAGGGTTTCCTCTTAGAATTTTTATCCTCCCCTCCTCTGAGATGGCTCGATGGTCCTGGAGTCGGCCACTAGATCTTGGTGCGATGTCAGCACGCCTCGAAGGTAGCTTCGGTGGGATCTGGTTTTGAGATCTCGGCTCGGCGATGAACACCTCGACGCGCCTTGGCGATGGTCTCACATTGCATAGACGCAAATTGGAAATGGATTAGAGATCCTCTTCAGCAATGGTGTGGCCCGAAAACAGCTTTGCAGGCTCCTTTCCAGCGTGTTCGGTGTCAGATTTGGTGTGGTTCGGAGGGGGAGAGGAATTTTCTGGTTCATGTTTTTTATGATGGTTCTGCAGAATTGGGTTTTTTTGTTTTTTTTTTTGATGAATTTGATTAAGAGGTTCGGTTTTATGAAATGTGGCATCACGACATTGTTTCCATATCCTACTGGTGCTCTTCCCTTCTTCCCGTGACTGGCTTTAGAATCTATTGAGGGTGCGTCTACAGTTCAAATCTAAGCAGATTCATGCCCATAGCGGCGTTTTTGTTTCAGTGCGGCTTGGTCCCCCTCAGTAGTGACGCTCCTGGGTGTGGTGTTCGACCATTCAGTTCTAGGTTAAAATGGTTCTACTGAGTCTTCCTTGGTTTGTCTTCTGGTGGATTCTATGGTTACGGTGGTAGTGGGTGTGTGGAGCATGGTGGGGTTTGTCTGGGATCTGCTCTTGATGTAGGACGATTGTGCAAGGTTGGTTTGTCGCTAGACTTGATTGCATGGAACATGCCCCAAATGAGGAATCAGAGCTGGTGTTTCATAGCTCTTCAGATTTGGTTATTTGATAGGGTATGGCATTTTCCATCGGATCGGGCTTGTGCTTTGACACAGGACACTTTCTTGTTAAACTGACATGCAGAGTTTGAAGAATTTTTCACAATCAAATGCTTGGGTGGGGTTACTCCATGTTGTAAGTCTGATTTCTCTCTCTTCGACCATCAGGTCATGTAATGTCCAATGTCGTTGAAGTCCGGGTTCCCACCCTTCTTCCCTTAAAAGTGGGTTTATCATCTTATAATAAAAAAATTGAAGGCCTTTGGGCCGTTGGATGGAATAAATGAACAACTAATTCCATTAATAAACTGAGAATGAAACTGCATCCATAGATTTTTTCATAGTGAAAACCTCATGGATAATAATAATAACTGGTAATGAATAAAGATAATGCTTATTAATTGGACGTCATGTATCTGTCACATGAAACCGTAATACCCTAAAAACAGTTTAGTTCTATGGGTAGAAACCCTTCTGATTTTTGGAAACAAACTCGAAGGGTTTGTCGCCAAACTATTTTGTCTCATGAGACCTACTGATGCACTGAGGGGATATAGAGGGCCCCACCCACCACTAAATGTCCAAATCATTATTTATACATTGACTCAATACAAGAGCAATATGCCCTTCCAATATCTGTATAGACTAGAGTATACAGATTCATCAATATTTCCGTAATTAAAATAACTTTTCAAATAAACATCATATGTAAAATGGTATACGGTTTAGACAACAAACATATCCATGACATGAGATTATTAATATTTAATATAAATATAATTTCAAATTAAAAGTGATCTAAAATGGGCAGTAGGTACACCACATAAGGATTATTAGTTGCACAATACAAAGATAGTCACAACGAAAACGGCAGCTGAGACAAAGTCCCTTACCACAATGTAATCGGTCAAACCGTATGACCAGAACTTAATAACCATCAAGTGAATAATTGAATAAAATGAATATAAATAGAATAATTTTATTATATATCAAATCTAAGTACATATATACCAAATTTAAGGAATAATTGGAGAACAATGGAAATCTCACAGAAATGAAAGTGAGATGAGAAACCCCTTACCTTATGCTCGAGTGTGTTCTTCATTGTTTTAATGACCTGAATAATCAAATTTAGATTCATTTATTAATATTTCCAGAACCTCATATACATTTAATTGATTTATTATAACCTTATTAGGTTCATTCATGGCACTTTCTATGGGTTCAATTAGTTCAATTTTCATGTTTTGGAAGCATTTTCTCCCTTGATTTTCATAGTTCATTTACTTGTTTCCATGAATGGAAGTTCATTTGAAACATGGTTAAATATCCAGAATTTTTAATACATATTATTAACGAAATTATGGAGATATAAATGATCTTATAATTATTTTGGGTTATATACCATGATGATGATTCATTAGTTAAAACATTAATGATGTTCGTTTAGATCGTTTTAGTGGTTCTTTGATAATAACAACCTCATTTTGTTTTATAAATTAGAACCATGAGTACCAAATAATTACAGAACCATGGGTGATTCATAAAACATATATAATATCCTGGTTCATCCATATAAATGGTTTCATGACCAAACTTGAAATAATTAATGCAAATTGAAATCACACCGTCTATGATGTCGGTAATTCGACACATCACGGACAATGTTTTTAATTCCTTGAACAAGTGGGGGAAAAGAATAAGATTGATGATGAATTTATCATGAATATGAGAACATCCATAATATAAAATATTCAGTTTATTTCATTCCTATTGGGTAAGAAGATATGAAGAAAGAATAAATAAAGAACTCAAAATAAAATAATAATTTTAAAATCGCTTACAAAAAATCGATAGCCTAACGGCTACGCAACATGGTTTTAGAAAATATTAAAAGAGAGGGGACTAGGGTCACCTATACAGAAATGAATCATAATATATATTAGATAAATAATAAGAAGAAAAATAAGAACATGGTATGGAAACTTGAAAGATATACCACATAAAAGAGAACTTGAAAGGAAAAAGAAAGAAATTGAGAATTTTCTTACCTTGTAGAGTAACCCTTAGAACATGAAGGTTGGGACCTTGGGGGCTTGAGGAAATATTGGGAAGACTAATATGAAGGTAAGGATTTCATAGTGTAGTTGAGGGAGAATTGGGAATGAATTAAATGAAGGGAATAGTTCGTATTTATAGGTTAAGTGAGGGATTATTTTAATAATTTCCAAGGGACACCTCATGGATGGTATTTGCAAAACCATGGGCTTTCCCATGGTATTTTCCCATGGTTAAATCCACTTGGGACACCTCACATATTATTTAACTATACACAAGTCAACCAGATTTATGAAATCATTATTACATCATTAATGATGTCATAAACACACCAAAACAAAAAACTGTATTTTTCACTATTCACTGAAAAATCAATTGTTTCAGAAAAATTCCCAAAATTCACCCTAACTATTTTTCAATGAGTAGAACTAAAAAGTGAAATCCATTTTTCAAAAATAATTTTCTAAATATTATTAATTTAATTTTTAAATAAAGTCATAGTTAATTCTAAAAATAACAATCTTAAAGTGCAATTAGTTTTATTTCTCATTGAAAAACAAATTAAGATCTCATTATCTTATTGCCTTAAAAAAATAATATTATTATTTAATATTCATAAGGTTCATATTACTATTCATATGGGTATGTTACTATTCACAAAAAAATCATGTTTGTTCTATCAGACTCCAAATGACTTGCTGAACACAACTCTAGATGACCATTTTTCGAAATTCAAAGCATAGAAGAGGCAAAGTTGTGTTTAATGGATAGATTATAAAATTGCATTCTATATTTATTTTCAAAACCTTGGGGTGTTACATTCTCCCCTCCTTACAAAAATTTCTTCCTCGAAATTTACAAAATATTACCTAAAAACATTCGGGTATGTCTTTAATATAAGCTCCTTAGGCTCCCATGTTGGTTCCTACATCTTATGGTTCCTCCATCGAACCTTTACCAGACGAGTTGTCTGATTTCTCAATAATTGTTCTCTAGTATCAAGAATCTTGATAGGCTCTTCACAATAAGATAGATCTGGCTCAAGTTCTACTTCTTTATAAGTGAGTACATGTGTTAGTTCTGGAATGTACTTTCTTAACATTGACACATGGAACACATTGTGAAGCTTGAAGAGACTTGACATCATTTCCAAACGGTAAGATACGGCTCCAATTCGGTCCAAAATTTCAAAAGGTCCGATGTACCTGGGACTTAACTTTCCCTTCTTACAAAATCGTATAATACCCTTCCATGGAGATACCTTTAAGAAAACGTGATCTACTTCTTGAAACTACAAATCCTTCCTTCAGTTATCTGCATAGCTCTTTTGCCTACTTTGAGCTATTTTGATATGGTTATGGATAATATTCACCTTTTCCGTTGTTTTTTCTACAAGTTCTGGGCCCACGAGCTTTCATTCACCAACTTCATCCCATCAAGTTGGTGTATGGCATCTCCTCTCATATAATGCTTCATAGGGTGACATCTGAATACTTGAATGGAAGTTATTGTTGTAGGAAAATTCCACGAGAGGTAAATACTGATCCCACATGCCTTGAAAATAAAGTGAACAAGACCTCAACATGTCTTCCAGTGTTTAAATAGCCCGTTCTGATTTTCCATCAGTTTGTGGGTGGTAGGCAGTGCTCAAATGAAGATTAGTATCTAGGGCCTTCTGAAGACTTTTCCAGAATCTTGATGTAAAACATAGATCACGATTAGAAACAACCGATAGGGGTACTCCATGAAGTCTCACAACATCATTAATATATATTCTTTCTAGACATTCAAGTGGTAGATCTTCTCTAATAGTAAGAAAATGTGCTGACTTGGTAAGATGATCAACAATGACCCATATTGCATCATTCCTTCTAGGAGTCTTTGGTAGTCCCATAACAAATTCCATCATGATATTATCCAACTTCCACTCAGGTATGGGAAGAGGTTGAAATTATCCTCCAGGTTATTTCCTTCTAGCTTTCACTTGTTGAAAAACCATACATCTTGACATAAAATCAGCTATCTCCCTCTTCATGTTGTCCCACCAAAAATGTTCCTTCAAATCTCTATACATCTTAGTGCTACCATGGTGTATAGAGAAATTGGAACTATGAGCATCATCGAACAATTACCTTTTTAGATCATATATATCAGGAACACAAAGTCTCTTCACAAATTTCAAAATTCCATCTTCATATACAAAGTCACTCAATCTCACATCATTCACAGCTTTAATATTCTTTTGAAACTCCTCATCATCAGTTTGAGAACTTTTTATCCTTTCTAGTAAAGATGGTTTGCCAACCATTTGAAAAGGCACTGATGTTTCACCTTCCATGGTTATTCCCATATCCATCTTTACTAGATCCATGAAAATATGATCCCTTTCAACTCTCATCTTGTTCAAAACTCCATGATCATTTCTGATTAAAGCATCTGCCGCCTTACTTTCCTTCCCCAGTTAGTAGTGTATCGTGCAATCATAATCCTTGAGTAGTTCAAGCCATCTTCTTTGCCTCATGTTGAGTTCTTTCTGTGAGAAAATATACTTCAAACTCTTGTGATCAGTATAAATCTTACATTTTTCACCATAGAGATAATTTCTTCATACCTTCAAAGCAAAGATTATAGCAGCTAACTCAAGATCATGAGTAGGATAGTTTTTCTCATGAACTTTAAGCTTCATGATGCATAAGCAATAACCTTATCATTTTGCATAAGGACACTGTAGCGACCCGAAATTTTTAAATAAATTTTGTTTCCTAATTTTATGTGTTATTGTTATACTCAACAAAAAAATTTTATTTGATAAACATGATTATAATTAAAATGAGATCAGTGGGTTTTGACTATTATATAACCATCGGTCAATATGACCGATGTGAACAAAATGTTTTGATTATTGTCTCTAAATATAAGTAATCTTGGTTAATTATTATAGAAAGAAGATTCGATGGCCTCACCTAGTAGTCTTGGACCGATCGAAGCCCATCTAACAGAGCTTGGGAAGTAGGTAGCACCACTGGGCTTTGCTCTGGATCAAATCCAAGCCGAACTTCATCATGTGAAGCTGGAACGGAATCGCCTTCGTGAGAAGTTCAAACTGATAGAAATTACTACTCGGGCAATGTTGACTGAGCCGCCCCAAGCTTCTATCACCCTAGCACACCCTACTCTTCGGTCCTATGCTGGTATTATAAGGGGTTATGCAACGAGACCGTAACTACCTTTTGTAATCCTTGTTTTAAATAAAAATTGGGATTTCTTCTTATGATGAAGTTTATGAATTTTGAAATGACCGGATAAATATAGTATGCATATTTTTGATGAATTTTAGAAAAATGATATTTTAAATATGTTTATGTAAACCCTAAATAATTAAAAATGTGTAATGATTTTCAAAAAATGGTCTTCTGCAATTATGTTCAGTACTAAATTTAGAGTCTAATAAGATCAACTTTATTTTTGATGAATAGTAAATTATGAATAGTGATTTTATGATTAGGATTAGTAATATGAACAAATGGATTAGTAATCTCACTTAAAGAAAGTTTTAAAATAATCTAGGCACCTTGATTAAGTAATGTGATTCAATAAAATAGTTAAATAACGGTTTCATTAATTATTATTCAAGTATTAGTTTTTTCGAGTGAATAGTGTTTTTTAATTAAAAATTTAATTAAAAATAATTAGAAAATTATTTTTATAAAAATGACTTTATTTTTGAACTCAGAGCATCGATATTATGTTATGGTAATTTTTGGGGTTTTTTCTGAAAAAATGAATTTTTGATGAATAGTGTTTTTATTTAAAAATTAAATTAAAAATATTTAGAAAATTATTTTTATAAAATGGATTTCATTTTTGAAATCAGAGCATTGATATTTGGTTAATGTGAAATTTTGGGATTTTTCTGAGAAAGTTGAATTTTCAGTGAATAGTAAAAATACAGTTTTAGGGTTTCGGTATGTTTAATGACATCATAACGGTGTCATGATGATGTCATGAGATCTTTTGAGGGTTGTCCGGCCAAGGGTGATGAATTATTGTTTTGGGGGCCCCATGTGGCCTAACTCCATGATAAATGACAAGGGAGAGCACATGGGTTTGAGAAAAGCACATGTGAGGTGTCCCTTGGCCATTAATGCCTTGTCCCCTCACTTTCCCTATAAATACCAAGCCCTCCTCTCATCCATTCGACTCCCCACTCATTCCCAATGAATTTCTGGTCTCATTACCTCCCAAGAAGTCCTCCCAAGGTTCCCCCAAGCCCTCAAGGTCCCAACCTTTGAGGTTTAAGAGTTACATTTTAAGGTAAGGGATCCGATCTTTCTCTTTCTTTTCGAGAAATCTCTTTTATGTAATTTCTTTTATGCTCCATGTTCAAATGTTAAAGGGTGTTCTTTTATACTCCTCTTACTTCCCTTTTAATGTTCATATAATGAGATATCCCCTCTTACTCTCATTATTTTAGTTTTTTGAAGTTTTAAGTGGCGCTGTTAGGCTGCCGAAATATTTGTAACGGATTCTTTCTCCCTTCTCATTTTTCAAGATCTATTTTCATGTAAAGTATTTCAAGTTAATTTTTATTATGTTGGGGTATGATCTCTAAATTTATCATACTGATCTTTTATGATCATATGATGAGAGACCCCATTTTATCTCTTCAATTCAGTATTTTGAAGTTTTAAGTGGCGTCGTTAGGCTGTCGAATTTTTAAGTGGTTCTTCACCCTTCTCGTTTTGAAGTTCTACTTTCTTGTCAATTATTTCAAGTTCCTTTTTGTTATGTTGGGGTATGATCTCTATATATATCATACTAGACTCTTATGTTCATATGATGAGATACCCCATTTGATCTCTTCAATTCAGTGTTTTGAAGTTTTAAGTGGTGCCGTTAGGCTGCCGAATTTTTAAGTGGTTCTTCACCCTTCTCGTTTTGAAGTTCTACTTTCATGTCAATTATTTCAAGTTCCTTTTTGTTATGTTGGGTTATGATATCTATATATATCATACTGTACTCTTATGTTCATATTATTAGAGACCCCATTTGATCTCTTCAATTCGGTATTTTGAATTTTTAAGTGGCGCCGTTAGGCTGCCGAAGTTTTTAGGGGATTCTTTCACCCTTCTCATTCATTTCAAAGTTCTACTTTCATGTCAAGTCTTTCAAGTTCCTTTTTAATTATGTTGGGGAATTATATCTATATCTATCATACTGAACTCTTATGTTCACATGATGAGAGACCCTATTTGATCTTTTCAAATCATTCTTGTTGAAGTTTAAGTAACGCCGTTAGGCTGCCGAACTTTCATAAGAGAAATCTAATTTTTTTTCTTCCTTCCATGTTTTTCATTTCAAATGGTATGTCCTTGAAATTTCATTACCATGATCATTTATCCTTCTTATTCTGTACATGTACTATTTTATGGGTCATTTATGAATGTTTGACCCATTTTACCTCTCTTTTAATGTCTTCTAAAACCTCGGAACATTGTCGTTATGCTGCAGAATTTCTGTCTCAAAATGTCTATCTCTTTTTCTAAAGTTCTTTTATTTTATTAAGTGAATACTCAAATCTCTTTCTTCTAAAATGGTATTCACATATATACCAAAATTTTCTATTTTAAATTCTGGGATTTACATACATGAGACCCACCTTCCTTTTCTGTGGGTTTTAAAGTGATATAAAGATCATGTCTTTAAAGCAGTTTTTAAAAAGTTATGATTATGAAATGAAACCCATTTCCTTTATGCTATATGGGTTATTTATGAAATGTTTGATGATGATATATGTGGCTCACATGATAATAAAGGCAAATTTAAGGGTGCGCCCTGATAGCGCTCCAATGCATTGGGTAATGATGTAACCACTAGAGATTACAATTTTCACGATACCTTGGTGAATAACCTTGGTAATTTTAAAATGACATCTTGGGGATGGACCTTGGTGATATGTTCATGATTTTCTATGTTAAATGATGTAGCCACATCTTCAAGTTATGAAAAAGTTTTATTTTTATTATGATATGCCTCATGATTTCATTTTCATGCCTTAAAGTTCTTTTCATGACTTTATTGATGTATCTCAAGTTCATATGTAAAATGTTTCACTTGTTTCCCTTGCTGGGCCTTCTGCTCACCCTTCCTTTTGATGTATGTCCCCAGGTTATGGGATGCAGTAATGAGCCTAGGGTGAACATGAGGATAAGTCTTTCAAGTGTTTAAGAAGAATGTTTTTTTTGTTTCATGTTTTATGTTCCTTGTTTCCAAGACACTAAACCTTAAAGATCCTCAGTTCCGTGTAATGGAATGAAAAGTTATGTTATAAAAAGACGGGATGCTATAGTTGGTATCAAAGGATGGTTTAGTTATTTGTGGAAATTAGAATATGAAAACTCTAGGAGGAACCCTATAGAAAAGTTTAATATAGGAAATATTCCTGGTATTTTGGTGAGTATTGAGTAAGGGGTTTCCAAGCAAATACATCCCTGTCTGGATACGAGCAGGTAGAGGTGGCTCTGGCACAGATGTACATTGGGGTAAAACCCGAAAACACCGCTTTGAGCTAGACTCGAACGGGAACTAGTACACGACAACGGGCCTTTCTGCACTCTTGGTTACGACACTCCCGGGGGATATGCTTTGGTAAATTCATAAGCTTGGTATGAACCATTGTTAAAGGAACAAAGATAAAATAAAATAAAGGTTCACATAAGAATATATGATCATTCATAACCTAGATGGGAACCTAGGAGATCACAAGTTAGGGTATACCTTTCATATACAAGTTATCCTTATATGCTTTCAGTTCCTTTTCATGATTATTAGCTATTTACTTAAGCCCCTAATTATGCTTTCTCTTCTTAGTTAATGGTGGGAAATGGAATAACATGTTCCGACAACCAATGTGATAGGAAATGCGATGATTTTCGTATTAATATGACAGGGATGATTAGGGGATTAAAATATGATTATTATTTTGGAAGACGTTCATTATTTTGGGAACCATATTTGATTGAGGTAAATAGATTACTACGGTATTTTCATTGAGGAGTAAGGTTGACTTATATTTTGAAGAATCGATGAATTTAAGGTGAACTTATAGTAATTTAGGTTACTTATGGGAATGACTAACCTATCTTGGGTAAAATATGTTTAGGTTAGCTACTTTTTTTATAAGATGTTAGGAGTGGTTGATGTTGTCTGGAGATGAACAATGAAGTTGTTTTGGAAGACTATGTTATCAAATCCTTATTGTATTTGGGTTTCAATCTTAGTTTGGTTTGTTTTGAGCAATTTTAAGGACCGTTATTTATGGAATGGTCTATGATGAACTTTGGGTAGTACCATGGAACTTTGATAATTTAAAAGTAGTTTCCATTCCTATGGGATTCTTTCTTTTTGAAGAGTTGTTTTACCTTAACCTTTCTGTTTTTGGGATAATGTTTAAAGATAGAAGAAATATATAGTTAATCTTTTTTAGATTATGTGATTCTATAGAAGATGATTCTTGTTCTTTTATGAGACCAAGTGTTTTTGAATTCTCATCATTTGGAGAAAAGATTAGTGTTGGTAGGGACTTGTTAAAGGATGAAACTCTACCTGAAGTTAGGTATATTTTCTTATGTTTTTGTTCTATGTAGTAAATGAAATCCTCAAAATTATGAAAAGAAACGTAAAACAAAAATGTTGTTGGTTTACGTTTCCTACTAGGTAATCAAAGACCGTTTACACACATCATAAGTTTGGGATTTTCTCATGGTTAACTTTCTCCTAATCATGTTCTCTATCACTCTCCCTCAGAACTTGACCCTTTGTTTTCTCCTCCATGTCCATGTTTTCCTACATGGAACCCTAGTGTGGGTTAACTCGGGTGACCTTTGTACTTCCCTTTCTTTATTTTAAAGTAATAGTTTTACTGAATCCTTTTCCGATGTGGGACTTTCAATGAAATTTCAAAACCCAATTTTAAAATTGCGAGGACGCAATTTATTAAGGGGGGAAGATTGTAACGACCCGAAATTTTTAAATAAATTTTGTTTCCTAATTTTATGTGTTATTGTTATACTCAACAATTATGTTTTATTTGATAAACATGATTATAATTAAAATGAGATCAGTGGGTTTTGACTATTATATAACCATCGGTCAATATGACCGATGTGAACAAAATGTTTTGATTATTGTCTCTAAATATAAGTAATCTTGGTTAATTATTATAGAAAGAAGATTCGATGGCCTCACCTAGTAGTCTTGGACCGATCGAAGCCCATCTAACAGAGATTGGGAAGGAGGTAGCACCACTGGGCTTTGCTCTGGATCAAATCCAAGCCGAACTTCATCATGTGAAGCTGGAACGGAATCGCCTTCGTGAGAAGTTCAAACTGATAGAAATTACTACTCGGGCAATGTTGACTGAGCCGCCCCAAGCTTCTATCACCCTAGCACACCTTACTCTTCGGTCCTATGCTGGTATTATAAGGGGTTATGTAATGAGACCGTAACTACCTTGTGTAATCCTTGTTTTAAATAAAAATTTGGATTTCTTCTTATGATGAAGTTTATGAATTTTGAAATGACTGGATAAATATAGTATGCATATTTTTGATGAATTTTAGAAAAAGGATATTTTAAATATGTTTATGTAAACCCTAAATAATTAAAAATGTGTAATGATTTTCAAAAAATGGTCTTCTGCAATTATGTTCAGTACTAAATTTAGAGTCTAATAAGATCAACTTTATTTTTGATGAATAGTAATTTATGAATAGTGATTTTATGATTATGATTAGTAATATGACCAAATGGATTAGTAATCTCACTTAAAGAAAGTTTTAAAATAATCTAGGCACCTTGATTAAGTAATGTGATTCAATAAAATAGTTAAATAACGGTTTCATTAATTATTATTCAAGTATTAGTTTTTTCAGGTAAATAGTGTTTTTTAATTAAAAATTTAATTAAAAATAATTAGAAAATTATTTTTATAAAAATGACTTTATTTTTGAACTCAGAGCATCGATATTATGTTATTGAAATTTTTGGGGTTTTTTCTGAAAAAATGAATTTTCGATGAATAGTGTTTTTATTTAAAAATTAAATTAAAAATATTTAGAAAATTATTTTTATAAAATGGATTTCATTTTTGAAATCAGAGCATTGATATTTGGTTAATGTTAAATTTTGGGATTTTTCTGAGAAAGTTGAATTTTCAGTGAATAGTAAAAATACAGTTTTAGGGTTTCGGTATGTTTAATGACATCATAACGGTGTCATGATGATGTCATGAGATCTTTTGAGGGTTGGCCGGCCAAGGGTGATGAATTATTGTTTTGGGGGACCCATGTGGCCTAACTCCATGATAAATGACAAGAGAGAGCACATGGGTTTGAGAAAAGCACATGTGAGGTGTCCCTTGGCCATTAATGCCTTGTCCCCTCACTTTCCCTATAAATACCAAGCCCTCCTCTCATCCATTCGACTCCCCACTCATTCCCAACGAATTTCTGGTCTCATTACCTCCCAAGGAGTCCTCCCAAGGTTCCCCCAAGCCCTCAAGGTCCCAACCTTTGTGGTTTAAGAGTTACATTTTAAGGTAAGGGATCCGATCTTTCTCTTTCTTTTCGAGAAATCTCTTTTATGTAATTTCTTTTATGCTACATGTTCAAATGTTAAAGGGTGTTCTTTTATACTCATCTTACTGCCCTTTTCATTTTAATATAATGAGATATCCCCTCTTACTCTCATTATTTTAGTTTTTTGAAGTTTTAAGTGGCGCTGTTAGGCTGCCGAAATTTTTGTAACGGATTCTTTCTCCCTTCTCATTTTTCAAGATCTATTTTCATGTAAAGTATTTCAAGTTCATTTTTATTATGTTGGGGTATGATCTCTAAATTTATCATACTGATATTTTATGATCATATGATGAGAGAACCCATTTGATCTCTTCAATTCAGTATTTTGAAGTTTTAAGTGGCGCCGTTAGGCTGCCGAATTTTTAAGTGGTTCTTCACCCTTCTCGTTTTGAAGTTCTACTTTCTTGTCAATTATTTCAAGTTCCTTTTTGTTATTTTGGGGTATGATCTCTATATCTATAATACTGGAATATTATGTTCATATGATGAGAGACCCCATTTGATCTCTTCAATTTAGTGTTTTGAAGTTTTAAGTGGCGGCGTTAGGCTGCCGAATTTTTAAGTGGTTCTTCACCCTTCTTGTTTTGAAGTTCTACTTTCATGTCAATTATTTCAAGTTCCTTTTTGTTATGTTGGGTTATGATATCTATATCTATCATACTGGACTCTTATGTTCATATTATGAGATACCCCATTTGATCTCTTCAATTCGGTATTTTGAATTTTTAAGTGGCGCTGTTAGGCTGTCGAAGTTTTTAGGGGATTCTTTCACCCTTCTCATTCTTTTCAAAGTTCTACTTTCATGTCAAGTATTTCAAATTACTTTTTAATTATTTTGGGGAATTATCTCTATATCTATCATACTGAACTCTTATTTTCACATGATGAGAGACCCTATTTGATCTTTTCAAATCATTCTTGTTGAAGTTTAAGTAACGCCGTCAGGCTGCCGAACTTTCATAAGAGAAATCTAATTTTTTTTCTTCCTTCCATGTTTTTCATTTCAAATGGTATGTCCTTGAAATTTCATTACCATGATAATTTATCCTTCTTATTCTGTCCATGTACTATTTTATGGGTCATTTATGAATGTTTGACCCATTTTACCTCTCTTTTAATGTCTTCTAAAACCTCGGAACATTGCCGTTATGCTGCAGAATTTCTGTCTCAAAATGTCTATCTCTTTTTCTAAAGTTCTTTTATTTTATTAAGTTAATACTCAAAGATATTTCTTATAAAGGGGTATTCACATATATACCAAAATTTTCTATTTTAAATTCTGGGATTTACATACATGAGACCCACCTTCCTTTTCTGTGGGTTTTAAAGTGATATAAAGATCATGTCTTTAAAGCAGTTTTTAAAAAGTTATGATTATGAAATGAAACCCATTTCCTTTATGTTATATGGGTTATTTATGAAATGTTTGATGATGATATATGTGGCTCACATGATAATAAAGGCAAATTTAAGGGTTCGCCCTGATAGCGCTCCAATGCATTGGGTAATGTTGTAACCACTAGAGATTACAATTTTCACGATACCTTGGTGAATAACCTTGGTAATTTTAAAATGACACCTTGGGGATGGACCTTGGTGATATGTTCATGATTTTCTATGTTAAATGATGTAGCCACATCTTCAAGTTATGAAAAAGTTTTATTTTTATTATGATATGCCTCATGATTTCATTTTCATTCCTTAAAGTTCTTTTCATGACTTTATTGATGTATCTCAAGTTCATATGTAAAATGTTTCACTTGTTTCCCTTGCTGGGCCTTCTGCTCACCCTTCCTTTTGATGTATGTCCCCAGGTTATGGGATGCAGTAATGAGCCTAGGGTGAACATGAGGAGAATCCTTTCAAGTGTTTAAGAAGAATGTTTTTTTTTGTTTCATGTTTTATGTTCCTTGTTTCCAAGACACTAAACCTTAAAGATCCTCAGTTCCGTGTAATGGAATGAAAAGTTATGTTATAAAAAGACGGGATGCTATAGACACAACCAAGTCCTTTCTTTAAAACATCACTATAAATAACAAACCCATCATTCCCGATGGTAGAGTCAGTATAGGATCATTGAATAATCTTCTCTTTAGTTCTTCAAAACATTATTCACAATATGTTTTCCAAACAAATATAACCCCTTTACGTGTGAGCTTCGTTAGCGGGTTATCCACTCGGGCAAAATTCTGCACGAAACGCCAATAATAACCTGCTAAGACAATAAAAAGGCATACCTCAGTTATGTTTGTTGGTGTGGGTCATTCTTGGATTGCCTTTGTCTTTGCAGGATCAACTAGGATTCCATCCTTAGAGACAATATGGCCTAGAAAACAAACTGATTGAAGCCCAAATTCGCACTTGCTAAACTTCCCATATAATTGATTTCTTCTAAGAGATTTTAGAATAGTTCACAAATGATCCTCATGGTATTCATAGCTTTTTGAGTATACTAGGATATCATAGATGAATACCACAATAAAGTTATCAAGATATTCCTTGAAAACTCTATTCATTAAATCCATGAAAACAGAGGGTGCATTTGTCAGTCCAAAAGGCATCACTGTAAACTCATAATTCCCATACCTGGTTCGAAATGTTGTCTTCAGAATATATTCCTTCTTCACACGCAGTTGATGATATCTAGATCGAAGGTCAATCTTTGAAAAGTATTGAGCTCCATGAATATGGTCAAATAAATCATCAATCTGGGGAAGAGGATACTTATTCTTTATTGTAATAGCAGTGATTTCCCTTTAATCAATGCAAAGCCTCATGGATCCCTCTTTCTTCTTGATAAAGAGGACAGGGGATCCCCATGGAGAAACACTAGGTCGAATAAATCATGTTTCACTCAAATCCTCTAGTTGTTTCTTTATCTTTAATAATTCTATAGTGGCTATTCTATAGGGAGTCTTTGATATAGGTCTTGCATCAAGAATTAAATCAATAGAGAACTCAACTTCTTGCTCTGGAGGATTTCCAGGTAAATCCTATGGAAATACATCAATGTACTCTTTCACTATGTGCACATCTTAAATTTAAAGATTTATTTCCTCTCCTATAGATATTGGTTTATCTTCCTCTCCAAGTATTGCATTCACTAGAGCTACTGGGGGTGGTTCTAGATAAGAATTAGGTGGCAAAGTTTCTTCCCTAAAGACAAGGGATTCTTCCCCATTTTCAAAAATTGTAACTTCGTTTTCTTGCAATAAATCCTCACATCATAATTTTACATTCAATCCATACCGTGAAGTATATCAAATTCAGTCATGGGTATGATGATAATGTTAGCAACTAAAGCACGTTTTGGTGTTTGGAGGGGGACTAGTCGACATGCCTTTATTACAATGATACATCCCATGGGAGTTTTGACTGACAACTCCTTTCTTAAATCAAATTGGACATATCTAATTTTATTGGAAAACTTAGAGGATGTAAATGAATGAGATTATCCGTAATCAAATAAAGCGTTGGCTAAGTTTGAGGAAACAATTAAAGTACCTGCCACCATGTCACTAGGAAATTCAACCTATGCGGTTGTAATCGCATAGGCTCTCCCTTGATCTCTTGTCTTTTTCTGAGGCATGTTTCCTTGGCGCTTAGGACACTCATTTTCATAGTGTCCCATCTCTCTAAAATTGTAGCATTGAATATCATTGAATTGTTTCTTCCCCTTTCATTCATCAGATCGATGACCCTTTTCTCCGCATTTATAGAAAACTCTCAATCCTTTCAAGAATTTCCTGAGATGATTCTCTCCACAGTTCTCGCATAATGGGAAATTATTCATTCTCTTTCTCTTCTTTGGTGCTTCTCATTTTCCTTTGTTATCAGAATACCGCTTCTTATCTTGGTTTCCTTTGAAAAAAATTGATCTAGCAAATTCCTTCTATGTTTTGATGGCACTTGATACAATTTCGTCATATGATGAAAATGATTGAGAATCCAGTTCCCTTTGAAGACATGGCTTAATACCTTTAAATAAATGATCAATCTTGTTAGTCGAGTCACATACTTAATCCACGGCATACCTGGATAGCCTTGTGATGGCAGCCTCATACACTGCAACATTGTCTTCTTCCCTTTGTTTCAAGCTAAGGAATTTCCTCTTCATTTCAGTTCTTTGCTCACGAGGGAAATATTTTTTGAAGAATATTTCCTTAAAAGTCCTCCATTCTATATCCTCTATCTCTTCTTCCTCTGTGGTATTTTGAATCAGGGACCACCATTGATTAGCGTCTCCCTTGATACAATATACTGCCAGTACTACCTTATCAATTTAATTACATCTTAAAGCCATGAATATCTTTTAAAGGGACTTGATCCATCACTCAACAACCATTGGATTAGTAGTCCTACTGAAGGATGGGGGCTTCTGCCGCATGAAACAATCCAACACAGGTGTTGAATGGTTATTCGTTACAACTTGAGTAAGTTGTCCCAATATGGTCATGATCTGATCTTCTCCAATGTTGACTATGTTTACTTGCTCAGTAGGTAGATCCCTAACTTTCCCACGAGTATTGATTCCCATTCTTCAATTAGATTCCATTTCTAAATAATGGGATACACTAGATTAGTTTATGAATCTCAAATAGAAAATCACTCAACATAGATTGAAATTCTATGCATAGCTAATCTTATAAACAAGGTTCCTCTGAGGAAAAATTTACATTAACTCCTTCATAATGGCTTGTAAAGAAGATATGAATTATCCTAATCATATCTCCCGGGAGTGCTGTAACCAAGAGTGCAACAAGGCCTGTTTTCATGCACCAGTTCCCGTTCGATTCTAGCTCAAAGCGGTGTTTTCGGGTTTTACCCCTAGATACATCTGTGCCAGAGCCGCCTCTACCTGCTCGTATCCAGACAAGGACGTATTTCTTAAAATATCCACATAATATATTCCTTACCAAAATACCAGGACGTTCTTGTATGTTAATCCTTAGATACTACTTTATGTCTTTGTTCCATACTATACATTTCCTACTCTAGTTTCCAAGTTTTATACTAAACTTCTTCTGATACCAACTATAACACCCCGACCCCTCTAGGCTGGAGCCGGTGCATTACTTGTGATATTTTCATGGTTAGAAGGAATGAAAATCCCGAAGGAATGATCAGTTTATTAGTATTGAAGAAACTATATACATAGATGTTACTCAAATTAAATTGGAAAAGTTTACAAAATACAATACATAACAAAAACTAAAAACGGCATCCCCAGGAACTCAATAAAAGATCTTCTCTTCATCACCTGTTGAAGGTAGAAAATGAAAGGGGTGAGCTAAAACAGTCAGTAAGGGTTAAAAATAGTGGAAGCATGAGTACAATAATAAATGAATCACAATCAATCTTTCATAATCAATATGTCATAGTGAATAAATGAAAAACTAATGCCATTAATAAACTGAGAATGAAACTGCATCCATAGATTTTGTCATAGTGAAAACCACATGGATAATAATAATAACTGATAATGAATAAATAGAATGCTTATTAATTGGACGTCATTTATCTGGAACATGAAACCATAATATTGTAAAAACGGTTTAGTTCTATGGGTATAAACCCTTCTAATTTTTGAAACAAACTCGAAGGGTTTGTCGCCAAACTGTTTTGTCTCATGAGACCTACTGATGAACCAAGGGGATATAGAGGGCCCCACCCGCAACTACTTGTCCAAATCATTCTTTATACATTGACTCAATACAAGATCAATATTCCCTTTCAATATCCGTATAGAGTAGAGTATACGGATTCATCAATATTTCCATAATTAAAATAACTTTCCAAATAAACACCGTATGTAAAATGGTATACGGTTTAGAAAACAAACATATCCATGACATGAGATTATGGATATTTAATATAAATATAATTTCAACTGAAAAGTGATCTCAAATGGCTAGTAGGAATACAACATAAGGATTATTAGGTGCACAATACAAAGATAGTCACAACAAAAATGGCAACTGAGACAAAGTCCCTTACCACAATGTAATCGGTCAAACCGTATGACCAGAACATAATAAACATCAATTGAATCATTGAATAACATTAATATAAATAGAATAATGTTATTATATATCAAATTAAAGTACACATATACCAAATATAAGGAATAATTGGCAAACAATGGAAATATCACATAAATGAAAGTGAGATGAGAAACCCTTACCTTATGCTCGAGTGTGTTCTTTGTTGTTTTAATGACCTGAATAATAAAATTTATCTTCATTAATTAATATTTCCATAACCTCCTATACATTTAATTTATTTATTATAACCTTATTAGGTTCATTCATGGCCCTTTCTATGGGTTCAATTGGTTTAATTTTCATGTTTTGGAAGCATTTTCTCCCTTGATTTTCATGGTTCGTTTACTTGTTTCCATGAATGGAAGTTCATTTGAAACATGGTTAAACATCCAGAATTATTAATACATATTATTAGTGAAATTATTTTGATTTAAATTATCTTATAATGATTTTGGGTTATATGCCATGATGATGATTCATTAGTTAAAACATTAATGATGTTCGTTTAGATCGTTTTAGTGGTTCTTCGATAATAACAACCTCATTTTGTTTTATAAATTAGAACCATGAGTACCAAATAATTACAGAACCATGGGTGAGTCATAAAACATATATTATATCCTGGTTCAACCATATAAATGGTTTCATGACCATACTTTAAATAATTAATGCAAATTGAAATCATGTCATCTACGATGTCGGTAATTCAACACATCACGGACAATGTTTTTAATTTCTTGAACAAGTGGGGGAAAAGAAGAAGATTGATGATGAATTTATAATGAATATGAGATCATACATAATATATAAGATTCTGGATATTTCATTCCTCTTGGGTAAGAATATATGAAGAAATATTAAATAAATAACTCAAAATAAAAGAATAATTTTGAAATCGCTTACAAAAATTCGGCAGCCTAACGGCTACGCAACATGGTTTTAGAAAATATTAAAAGATATGGGACAAGGTTCACCTATCCAAAAATGAATCATAATATATATTAGATAAATAATAGGAAGAAAAATAAGAACATGGTATGGAAACTTGAAATATATACCACATAAAAGAGAACTTGAAAGGAAAAAAGAAAGAAATTGAGAATTTTCTTGCCTTGTAGAGTAACCCTTAGAACTTTAAGGTTGGGACCTTGGGGGCTTGATGAAACCTTGGTAGGACTAAAATGAAGGTAAGGAGGCCATATATTCTTTGAGGGAAAATTGGGAATGAATTTAGTGAATTGAAGAGTTTGTATTTATAGGAAAAGTGAGGGATTATTTTAATAATTTCCAAGGGACGCCTCATGGGTGGTATTTGCAAAACCAGGGGCTTGACCATGGTATTTTCCCATGTTTAAAGCCACTTGGGACACCTAACATCTTATTTAACTACACACAAGTTGACCAGATTTATGAAATCATTATTACATCATTAATGATGTCATAAACACACCGAAACTAAAAACTGTATTTTTTACTATTCACTGAAAATCAACTGTTTTAGAAAAATTCCCAAAACTCACCCTATCCATTTTTTGACATGTAGAATTCAAAAGTGAAATCCATTTTTCAAAAAACAATTTCTAAATATTATTAATTTAATTTTTAAATAAAGTCATAGTTAATTCTAAAAATAAAAATCTTAAAGTGCAATTAGTTTTATTTCTCATTGAAAAACTAATTAAGATCTCATAATATTATTTCCTTAAGAAAATAAAATAATATTATTATTTACTATTCACAAGGTTCATATTACTATTCATATTACTATTCATATGGGTATGCTACTATTCATCAAAAAATCATGTTTGTTCTATCAGACTCCAAATGACTTACTGAACACAACTCTAGATGACCATTTTTCGAAATTCAAAACATAGAATAGGAAAACTTGTGTTTAATGGATAGATTATAAAATTGCATTATATATTTATTTTCAAAACCTTGGGGGGTTAAATTTTAGTCCCCTACATTCTAGATAGAAAGTATTAAATCTATCTATGTGATGTAGTAGTATCTAATAGAGAAGTAGCCGATAAACATGTCATAACATCCATTATATATAAATAAATGGCACATTGGCCAATATATGGTGAAAAATAACTATCAATAAAATTATTTGGCCCCTGGCCCAACTCATATACTATATTTTTGAATCCTTGTCCTCTATTACCTACTAAATAAATCTCATGTCCATCTCCAAGTGATTCATGTGTCCTGAAAGAAAATAAGAAATTCTACCCATATACATCGAAACCCATATCATGCATGTGCTAGGGTGGGAGTCCAACAACATAGTTGGAATCCCTAATTTCTTGATAAAACTGAGCACTAATATTATCAAGTTTATTCATGTTAAATAGATATAATAGTTGTAGTTGTATCTAAAAAACACACCCAAAAACATAATGCACAATACACATACAATAATATAAGTCAGGTCATCATGGTCTAACTAGGATAACACAACACCTAAACATATATTCTTTAGCAATTGATGGAAGGAAAAAGGTCACCTCGTATCATAACTTTTCCCTTACCAAAAGACATAGGGTAATTTTCTATACTAAAACTCATCCACTACCCAAAGGTGTATGGTAGGGTGTTATCCAAAACCACAACCTGCTTCCTAATAGAACACGGAACAGTCACACATTCACAAGTCCTGACCCATCCATTCTCTCTCAAGATAGGTCACATGCTAAGTATCCTAGTCTTCTTCCCTCACTAAAGATATTCCACACATGAAGTGCCATGGTAAAACCTTCTCACTCAAGGGAGGATACACGTCACATCTCATGCCACACCTTATCACTAAAGGTTCTCCCATATATCACATAAAATAGGACTATATCTCTCCCATGGTGATTCATATAGTGTCATCTCACTCATGGAGATTCCAATCCTCGGAATCCCTCACCCCCATACGCATCCATCACATATCACTTTAATGTCATCAATGCATGTAGGAAATAAAAAATAAGGGTCACATCCCATATAATAACTCACCATCTCATTACTAGAGTACTAGTCCCTCAATACCTAGTCTAATACCTCAAACACCTCCAAATACACATTTCAAATGATTTTTTCCATCCATTTGGACCAATATTCCACTATGATACTGAAAATAAAGGTTTCCATAGGGATACACATACAATGTGCATCACCATTCTTCAAAAACACACTAGGAAACCACAATCAAGAAGCACACAAACCTTTCAAGATAAGGCATTACACACACAATGTAAAATTGGATAAATAACTTTTGAATTGTTCCCTTCCTAATATCCCACTAGAACCAAGAAAAACACCATTTTATAAACATTTAGAAAATGAACAACATGTTGTATTACTCACACTAGAAACTTGGACAAATCCCATAAAATCTCTCTTAGAAAAACCTATTCCTATTTTGAAATACCATCTCACAATATATTCCTCAAATGAGCTATTTTCAATTAAAATTCCATTTGAATCAAAATTAAATTTTTAAAAACTTAAAAAGAAACATCTTTTTTCATAGAAAGGAAAATCACCCCACCAAGTAAAACAAAAAGAGGGTCACCAGAACTCATTCTACTAGGGAACCACCATTTAACCTTTTAGAAGGCTATATCATATATGATAATAATTAATCAAATGAAAGGTCATTTTAACATTATGGTGTGATCACACAAGTCATGAAATATATAGGGAGATAATACTAATGATTACATACATATATAAAATCACTAAAATATCGAGAGATGCAAAAATTTAAATTCCACCTACATCAATAAATGATCCTAAACCATTATATTCTTATACTAACCTCCTCCTATAACTGATGCCAAACTCACTAAGGAGGTCTATGACATAAAAATAAGGAGCAACGAGGTATAGTCCACTCCTAAAATGAACCTAAACCTAACCCATGCAAACTCCCCTAATTACATCACTAAATTTTTGGTCAATTTAACCCAAAATATTCAAAAATTCCAAAGAAACTCATCAAGAATCATACCTTAAGGTGAATTATGAATAAAATATTGATTTCCACCTCTCAAAAAAACATATACATGTTAAACATAAAACCCCATAAATTTGGTTTATTTCATCATAATTCAGTGAAATAATATCCTTAAAAGCATATCCATAAAACTAAAAAATAAAAGTGTAAAGGGAGAAATAAAAAAGGGGAAATGAGGAGTGGAATTTCCTTGAATCTGAGTGAAAAAATGGTCCTAAACCACTCGGATAAAATGATGAAAAATAGTTGTACGAGGAGAGATAAATGGGGATATTACCCAGACTTCCATGCAAATGGAGTAGGAGAATCCTGAGGGGTTCCAAAAAGGAATCCCTAGGAAAATATATAAAATCCCTAAAAAAATTGGGAAGGGTCCCTTTACATTGTGGAAATAAGGTCCATAGTACAAATCCCTCTCTTTTGGGGAACCCTATTATATAAACACCATGTTACAGCACAGAAAATTGCCTATCCTCTAACTATGGTGTGGAGAAAGGATCCAGTGATTGGACTATCTTGAGAGGGAACCTTGAGGCCCCTATCTCCTAAGTTCCCTCCACGGAGTAGCATCTAAGCTACGTAGTGGGGCTTCCTCGCCTAGCTTAGATATGGAATGGCCTTTTGATATGAATTTTAGCTGACCTTAGGGATGATTTTCCTCCAAAGGAACTCCATAGTATAGATGATTGGTTATGGAATGGACCTTCCCCCATATGTTCCCCCTTATCACAACACCTCAAAGATCTTTAATGGACTTTCATAGCCTCAGTCACCACAAGTAGTACCCAATAATACATTTTGGTTTTCGAACTGTAGTTGTCATTTCTACATGATGGTCACCCCAACCCCTCTTTGATGACCACTTGAGCACCCAAAACACTAACCAGACCCTATTCCACATCCAAAAACTCATCCTAGAGATGACCAAAGACTCAGATTGTTATTTTTTCACATCTCAGTTCTATACATGTCCCCTACTCTTGAACAAAAATTTAATACCACCTATGAATTTAAATACCTATAATGACACAAGTTAGTAGAAAATCACCATTAAAATTATTATCACACCCAATAAGATATGGTAGTCCTCCGACCATGAACCCTAGCCTATATCCAATGACAATTTACCATGAATGCTCTATGATACATCTCAAAACACCCAACAAACTTCTGTTTCACAACTAAAAACTCCAAGGCCAGATATATTGGTATTTCCACTAAAAACATGTTATTATACTCAAAAAATTTCAAAAAAAATATTGAGAATTTCTCCCATACTAGTTTCCACCTCACTACATCTAACTGTCTCACTCTACCCATGATCATTTATTTATCACCAATCTTATTGACATTCAGATAAAACTACCACCATATCGAGTCTATCGTCAATATATAGACTCCCTCCAACATTGAACCCCAATTATTAAACCAATTCCATCCACTCACACACATCCTTCTACCATATCAATTGTTCACAAAATATTCCCCCAACACTTTCAACATGATTTTTTTCTCCCCATGACTGATAATATTCTCTATTTTATAAGAGAATCCATATTTTCACCTCACTAAACCAACACCCTGGATCACCACCTTCCATGTCTCGTTCATTACTGAAAGTGATGATTGGACTTGAAAACTTCACTCCTACATAAGTACTAACATGAAACACCAATCACTAAACAATGATATGGTTTAATACCACACTCTTCATTCCAAAAACATTTAAGTGATGAAGATAGTCTCATCTCATGGATTATGGTGCTTCCTGCCATATGAATCCACAAAATATGTCTAATTTCAGATAATGGTTCTACCCACTATAGGAATCACATACTTGAAATGCACCTCTGAATCTCTTATCTAAAAATAAATAAAATTATGTTAGGGGTCTAATTTTTAAACCCACCAAATCATATTGAGCTACCCTACTCAAACATCATTGAACACCCATTCCATAAGCCCAACATAAGTGGATCTCTTGAGACATCCATGATATACCCTCCATGTGTACAATAAAAAAACATGTTCACTCCCAAAAAACCATTGAAATTATAATAAAATGGTCTATATAGATACAAGTTTTTCAATATCTGTTACATTAACCAGCCCAAACACTCCCACCAACCTCAATTAATGCTTTTTAAAAAAACACATCAGTTAATTTGAACACAAAATTCATGTGTTTGGGTCACTCCCAAACAAAACATAAAAATACAAAAGACTTTCTTACATAGGAACTAGTAATTTATATCAAAAAAACATTCAAATAATTTACACACATGAAACTCACATGAGTTTTAAAGAAACCACATAGCATCAAAGGATTTTCTCTAAAACCAAAATTATTAAATCCCAAACATTGTTTGTAATGAATCAATTTTTTATCAATAGAAATTTCATCCTTATAATTATGTCATATAATCACATGAAATTACAACACAATGTACTACTAAGTGTTGTGTGACCTTTAAACATAATAGTGTCACCTTTAAGATTTGAATTTCGAAAATCAGACATACACAGTTGCGATCAATAAAATGTTTGGAGTCTAATAGAACAAACTTAATTTTTAGTGAATAGTAACCTACCCTTATGAATAGTAACATACCCTCATGAATAGTAATATGACCCTTATAAATAGTAAATCATCCAAAAGAATAGTAACCTAGTACATTAATGTATAAATAAAATTTAGGCATCTTATAAGTGATAATAGGATCATAGTAAAAGTATTGGTATTTTTGTCAGTCATAAATAATTAATTACAATTAATTAATTAATTTAATAGAATATTTATTTTTCTAAAAGGTGTTCATAAATTAAAAAAAATTTCTTTTGGTTTTAAGATAATTTTATAAGACCTTATATAATTTTTGGAAGCATTAAAAAATCTGTTATAGTTTTAAAATCTGTATTTTCCGAGTAAATTATGATTTTAATTAAAAAATATATTTATAAATATATTTTTGAAAAATGGAGTTCATTTTTGGATTCTTCACATAGAAAAATGGTTAGGGTGAATTTTTTTTATTTTTCTGAAATACATGATTTTTTTTAATAGTCAAATACATTAATTTACCATATAAATAAATTTTAATTTAAATCCACTATTCCTGACATAATTAGTGATATAGGCACCCAAATATCAAAATAACATGAACTTATTTATATTCTAGGTCATAGGAACATCACTATTTTTGGTATAGTAGAAAAATAATAAACTAATGATTAAAATATTAAGAAAACCCTCCTCCCCTCCACTATAAAAACCACCCACACTCCCCTCTTCTCTACACTCCTCTCAAGCCTTGTGTCTTCCATAAATTATTCCCAAATATCTACCCAATATTCTCCCCCATTTCCAAAATTCCTTTCTCTCCTCAAAATACCAAATAATCTCCCCTTAAGATTCTCTCAAAGGAGATAAACTCAAGAGGTAAAGTCCTCTTTTCTTTTCTTTCATTTTCTTTCAAGTTGTTTTCTTTTATTTTTTCTTTCCCCGCATCCCTTCACACAAATGGTATGATAACTCCAGTAACATAAATGTACTGTAATTATATTATACTAATGGTACAGTTTATCATAATCTCTCCTTCCTCCACCTTTTATACTATAAATGAAAACACCATTCGAGATGTGTTGATTTATCACATTCAAGGATGACAAGTTTTCAATTTGCATTACAATATTATAGACTAGTCATGAAACCATTTGAATGGTTGAACCAGATCATAATATATGTATTTTATCTTATTTAATGTTTTGTAATCCTTATAAATTAATTATGTAGAATAATATTATAAAACAAGTTAATTGTGAGAAAATCGTCAAATTAATCCAAGCATTTATCATTAATGTTTTATATAATGATTAAACATCACTCCAAGTAACCAAACTAAATTTAAGACCATTTAACCTTATGAATGTTCAATAATAAAATATAACTTCAATTCTGGAAACCCACCTTCATCATACATGTATGTCTGAACATGAATATAAGTGAACTGATCATTAAAACCAAGGAAACAAACGAACTCAAACTATGAAATTGAACCTCATAACCAATCAAAGAGGTTATGAATTAACTCAAAAAGGTTATAATAAATAATTTAAATGTAAAATTTATTTTTTAATTATTAATTAATGATCCTAATTTAATTATTCATATCATTAATATCAATTGGAGAACACCATCAGACTTAAGGTAAGGGATCCTCTCTATTTAACTTTTATTCAAGAATGTCCTCTACGTTATGCCATTTTTGTGTAATGCCTAATGATGGGGTATGATTTTTCACCACCACCATGCTTAACTAATGATTTATAAGTGATGAGAAACCCTTTTCTCTCTCATTAATCCCTCTTAAGTACACCTGACACCATGCCGATAATCCGTAAGGGATTCCACCCGAACCTCCTTTGTTCCTTCGGGTTTCCTTACCTTTCTTTTACCTAAATAAAGTTATCATATATTTTTATGTGCATATTCTAAATGTTTTTTTCATGTACCGAATTCATTTATCAATACCCTTTCATAATTTTCTTTTGGGGATATACATATTTTTATGTGATTACCTCCTCAATACCTCCTAATAAGCAAAGCAGTTTTGAGGGAACTTCTCGAATTCTTACCCAATTTAAATTGAACTATATATTCTGTTTTAAGATGAAATTGTCTTTATTAAATCAGTATTTTTCTTATGAAATCCCTCTTGGATCATTTCGGGTTTTATATAAAGGATTGTTCCCTTTTCTATTTTAAAGGCTCTTTAGTTTTTTCCTTAAAACCACACAAAAATGTTTTAATGCTAAAATTTCTTAAATACTTTTCTTAAATGTTATCAATTATACTTGACATAACTAAACATGATACACAAATATTTTACCTTATGAATTACCATATATATTTTATTTTTTTTCTTTATAGACACTTTTATGATATGCCCATTTGTTATGCTTAATGACGTGATTATGGTACCCAATTCTTTCTATGGATAACCCTTATGTTTATGTAAGATTTATTATGTATGATTATTTATGTGGAAAACATATTCATTCAATGTTAATATGGGTGTAATCAGATATCACTCCAATTCATTGGGTAATGTTGAGCCTCATGAGATTTTATGTGTGAAGATATTGGCGGTTCACCTTGGCTTGTGCTACCATGTACGACGGTCTTGGAGGTTAGCCTTGGAATGTGCTTCAATGTTCAACGGTCTTGGAGGTTAGACTTAACTCATTCTAAAGTCATAATTATGTTTCTTCAACATTGTTATGACTTCAGGTGTATATGATTCCATGTTTATATGTTATTTTTCCATATGTTACATGCTTTTTTATATCATCATGGCATGATTTTTATACCATGTGCTAATTCTTTGTTCTTATGGTTATTCGCTTACTGGTCTATTTAGCTCATCCCTTTGTTCATGTTTTCCCCAGGGCACCCTATGAAGATGTTTGAGCATAATGGAAGTTAGCAGCTCAATTTAAAGATTAAATAAATAAGTGTTTTTTTGTCCCATGTTTTAAGTTTTATGTACCTTTTCTTCAAATACACTAGACTTCATGATCCTTGGATTATAATATGATATTTAATTATGCTTAAAATCATGTAATGTTTTGTGTAAAAGGTTGGGGTCACTATAGTTTGTATCAGAGGATGGTCTAGTTATTTTTTGGAGACTATTAATAGAGAACTTTAGTAAGAACCTTAACGATGAGACTAAGTATAAGAAAATATCCCTATATTTTGGTAAGTATAGAGTAAGTGGTTTATCAAAAAAAATACATCCCTGTCTGGATAAAAATAGGTAGAGGTGGATTTTTCACAGATGTATCTAGGGGTAAAACTCGAAAACATTTATTTGAGCAAGAATCGAACGAGAACTGGTGCCCAAAAACAGTCTTTATTGCACTCTTGTGTTGACCCTCCCGAGGGATATACTTTGGTAAGTTCATGAGATTGGTACAAACCATTATTAAGGTAATAAAAAATCACATAATAATATAAGTTAAGAAATATATTAAGGATAAACTAGATTTAAACACAAGGAATCACAAGTTAGGATATACTTCTCTTTTACAAGTTTATCCTCTTATGTTCAAAGTTTCTTTTTATGCTCAATAGCTAGGTATTCAATCCCTCTAATTATACTTTATTTTTCTTAGTTAATGGAGGGAAATAAAATAACATGTGCCAATAATCAATGTGATAGGAAATGTGATGATCTCCCTAATGATATTCCCAGTATGATGGGAACAGGTGCTCAAAACTTCCTGATAGTACTTTCTCAGCTAGATCAAGTTATAAATAATAACTTGAATCATGTGTAACACCATACTCATCTAAGGAAAGAGCAAGTTGTCATTAAATCCTTCATATATAAAAGGCCTCCCATGTTTAGTGGATCATATGATCCCCTCCTTGTGGAACAATGGATTAACTCCATTGAAAATATATTATCTATCCTCCAATGCTCAGAAGAAGAGAAATTAGTACTTGTGGTCTATCGTTTTGAGGGGGGAGATGATCAATGGTGTACAATGATCAAGAATATGAATCCCCAAGAGGAAATTTATTCCATGGTTTGTGGGGAATTCAAGAGAATGTTTTCAATAAATATCTTCCCCGAACCCTCCATCATAAGATATAAATAGAGTTCTTCAGGCTCATATAGAATGAACATGGGTTCATTAGGGCATATGAAGAAACTTTTACAGGTCTTGAAAGGTATGCCTCTGGCTTTGTCATGAACACTAAAAATAAGGTGGATCACATATTTAGAGGACTAAAGTTGATTATATGAAAAGAATTAGTGATTCGAGACTTTAAGAGTTATGAGGAGATTGTTTTTTGTTCCCTCTGGAAATAAGAGACTCTCAATGGTATTGTGGGCCTATTGGCAAGAAGAGGAAAATGGAATCTAATGTGGGAGGTCCCACAAATAAATTCCATGAAGGTAAGAAGCTCGATCATCCCACATGTAAAAATTGTGGGAAGAAGCCTCTTGGGAACTATCTAAAGGGAACCAGGAATTACATCAATTGTGGAAAGTGGGGACATCTGGATAAAATCTACCGATGAGATAAGAAGAATCATGATAATTTGGAAGAATAAAGGAAGGTTTAGATCAAACTCATCATGTAGTGCAGTGTTACAACAACAAGGATCATGGGAATTATGAAAACAATTTCTCTAACCCATGGGTTGTCGGAGGAAATCAACAACAACCACCAAGGAAAAAAGGATGGGTTTATACTATTGGTACTACTTAAGTGGATTCAGACAATGATGTGGTGACAGGTATTCTAGTTATTCATTCAATAATAGTGAACACACTATTTGATTCTGGTTCTACGCATTCTTTCATATCTTTCATTTTTAGTAGAACTATTCAAACACCACCTCAAAATTTGGAGGATAAGTTATCTATGAGAACAATGAATAGGGAAATTATTGCATCCATGGTTTATAAATCCTCCCCGGTTAACATTTTTGGACTGAACCTCCTAGTAAATCTCTTCATAATTTATTTAGTGTAGTTTGACACTATCATGGGCATGGATTGGCTATCTTTATACAAATACAACATCAACTTCCAGGAAATGGAGATCACTCTTTACATCCAAAATCATACTCTAATTCCTTAAAATTGTAAGGAGGAATATGAATCTCATTTAGAATCATTGTCTCAAGTGTGGATATTAATGCCTTATAAGAAATCATGTCTAGCTCAAATGATTGAGATAAAGGAGAGAATCATTCTTGAACACATTCCCATCATGAGAGGTTACACAGATGTATTCCCTGAATAGTTTCTCGGCCTTCCTCCCAATTGATAGGTTGATTTTTTAATTGAACTTATTTTTGGATCTCTACCTATATCAAAGACACATTATAGAATGGCCACTATAGAGTTGGAGGAGCTGAAGAAGTAGTTACAGTAGAATCTAGAGAAGGGTTTTATAGGCCTGAGTGCTTCACCATGGGGTGCGCCAGTCTAATTTTTTAAGAAGAAGGATGGATCAAGGTACCTCTATATTGATTATAGTGAGCTAAATAAAGTCATGATACAGAACAAGTACCCCCCACCATGAATAGATGACTTTTTTGATCAGATTCATGGGGCCAGTTATTTATCTAAGGTGAACCTTATTAATGTATCTATATTGATTATAGTGAGCTAAATAGAGTCTTTAGATATTACCTCGAAAAAAATTTGGTAGTCTTTATCGATGATATTATGATATACTTCAAGAGCAAGGAGGAATATGAGGAGCATTTGAATACTATGTTAAATACATTAATAAGGGATAATATTTTTGAAAAGTATAGTAAATGTGTGTTCTATGTGGAGGAGGTATCATTCTTGGGGCATGTTATCATCATAAAATGAATATCTATGGACCCTTCTAAGACAAAGGCGATTGAAGAGTGGCCCAATCCATAATCTGTAACGGAGATTCGTAGCTTTCTGGGTCTATCCACATATTATAAACTATTTATGAAGAACATTTCATGATTTTCAAACCTAATGACCAAGATGACACTGAAGGTAGTGAAGTTTTTCTGTACTTAATAATGTGAAGAATACTTTAAGGAGTTGAAAAAGAGGCTAATCACTACACCAGTACTCAGACTCCCAACATGTGGAGAACTCTTTGTGTTTTATATTGATGCTTAAAAGAAGTTCCTAGGTTGTGTACTGGTGAAAAATGATAAAGTGATATCCTATGCCTCACAGCAGTTGAAAATCCTTGAAAAAAAACTATCTTACACATGATCTGGAGTTGGCGGCTGTGATCTTTGTGTTAAAAATATGGATACATTATCCCTATGGAGAGAAGTGTGAGATATATACTGATCACAAGCGTCTCAAATATATATTCACACAAAAAGATCATAATATGAGACAAATAATATGGATAGATCTCATTAAGGATTATGACTGCTCAATCCACTACCATCCCTGTACGGAAAATAAGGTTGCAGATGCTCTAAATAGAAAGGATCATGCATCTTTATCAATGATAAGAATTGAAAAGGACCCAAACTTATTATATTTTTAGAGGATAAACATGAGAATAATTAAGGTAGGAACATCATCAATCCTTTCTCAAATTATTTCTCAACCATCCCTCATGGATAAAATAAAGGATTCTCAAATAAAAGATGTGGAAATTCTGAAAATGGTGGAATCTATCAAAAATGGGAAATCCTCTAAGTTCAATATTTACAAGGATGGAGTCATAAGTTTTGGGTCACAATTATGTGTACCATCTGATCCAAAGATAAATAAGGATCTTCTAAATGATGAAAATATCTCAACCTTCTCCATTCACTCAAGGAGCACAATGATGTATCGGGATCTCTGAGATAACTTTTGGTGGGACAATATGAAGAAGGAGATTGATGAGTATACATCAAAGTGTGTGGTATGTCAACATGTGAAGTCTGAAAGATAGAAGTATAAGGGGATGATACAACCACTACCCATACCAAAATGGAAGTGGGATAACATCACCATGGACTTTGTAACTAAACTTCCAAGGACATCTAGAGGAAATGATGCTATACGGGTCATTGTGGATCATCTTATAAAGATAGCTCAATTTATCTAAATTCATGAGGAATTCTCATTGATTCAACTTTCATGGATATATATTAAAGAGGTGGTAAGGCTATATGGGGTTCCATTATCTATTGTATTTGATAGAGATATGAGATTCACCTCGATGTTCTAGAAAAGTCTCCAACATGCTCTAAGCACTGAACTAAACTTCAGTATGTCCTATCACCCGCAAACTGATGTCCAATCTGAGTGAACTATTCATAAATTGGAAGATAAGTTGAGAGCATGTTCTATGGACTTTAAAGGAGTACGTTACCAACATCTTCCATTGGTTGAATTCTCCTACAACAATAGTTTACACTTGAGCATCTGAATAGCACCATACGAATCCCTTTATGGGAAAAGGTGAAGAACACTGGCATGTTGGGATGAAGTCCATGAGAATAATTTTCTAGGACCTAAAAAGGTTAAGGAAATGGTGGAGAAGTTTAAAACCATTTAGCAGCACATCAAGGTAGCCCAAAGTTGAATGAATAGTTATGCATACAATCGTCAATGAGACCTTGAGTTCAAATTTGGAGACATGCTATTTCTACGCATATCTCCATTGAAGAAGGTCATGAGGTTTGGGAAGAAAGGAAATATATGTCTCAAGTACATCGTCCCCTTCATGATTCTTGACCGTGTTGGAGCTATGGCCTATCGACTAGCACCTCCACCTACCATGGCCAAAGTACATGATTTCTTTTATGTATCCCTCTTAAAGAGGTATATACCAGATCCTTCACATGTACTCTCTTATGATTTGGTATAGTTGGAGGACAATCTCTCTTATGAGGAGAATCCAGTGAAGATCTTAGATCATAGATATAATGTTCTGCATAACAAGAATACTCACCTGTTCAAAGTACAGTGGCAGAACCATAAGTACGAAGAGGTAATATGGGAACTGGAGGAGGCATTGAAGGAAAAGTACTCATACTTGTTTATGTCTTAGAATGAAAAAATAAATTTTCAGGGTGAAATTTCATAAGGAAGGAATAATGTAATGACACAATGTTTTATCAATGGAAATTCCCTTCTTATAATTATGTCATATAATCACATGATATTACAACACAACGAACTACTAAGTGTTATGTGACCTTTAGACATAATATTGTCACCTATATGATTTGAATTTTGAAAATATGACATACACGGTTTCAATTAGTAAGATGTTTGGAGTCTAATGGAAAAAACATAATTTTTAATGAATAGTAACCTAACCTTATGAATAGTAACATACCCTTATGAATAGTAATATTACCCTTGTGAATAGTAAATTGTCCAAAAAATAGTAACCTCATCTATGAATGTATAAATAAAATTTAGGCATCTTATAAGTGATAATATGATCATAGAAAAGTATTGGTATTTTTGTAAGTCATAAATAATTAATTACAATTGATTAATTAATTTATAAAAAAAAATTATTTTCCTTAAATGTGTTCATAAATTAACAATTTTATTTATTTTGGTTTTAAGATAATTTTATAAGACATTATATAAATTTTTGGAAGCATTATAAAATTAGTTATAATTTTAAAATTTGTATCTTTCATGTAAATTATGATTTTAATTAAAGATTAAATTTAGAGAAAAAAAATGAAAAATGGAGTTCATTTTTAGATTCTACATGTCAAAAAATAGTTAGGGTGAACTTGTGGTATTTTTCTGAAATACATGAATTTTTTTTGAATGGTAAAATATATTAATTTACCGTATAAATATATTTTAATTCAAATCCACTATTCCTGAAATCATGAGTGATGTAAGCACCCAAATATAGAACTCACATGAACTTATTTCTATTCTTGTTTATGGGATCATTATTATTTCTTATCTTATGGAAAAATAATTAACTAATGATTAAAATATTAAGAAAACATGCATCCCCTCCACTATAAAAACTACCCACACTCCCCTCTTCTCTTCACTCCTCTCAATACATGTTCCTTCCCTATATTCTTACCAAATCTCTCCCCAAGATCCTCCCCCACGTCCAATAGCCCTTGGTCTCCTCAAAAGGAAAAATCCTCTCCCCTTCAAAGGCTCTCAAAGGAGATAAACTCAAGAGGTAAATTCATCTTTTCTTTTCTTTCATTTTCTTTCAAGTTATTTTATTTTATTTTTTCTTTCACCACCTCCCTTCACCCAAATGGTATTATAACAACATTAACATACATTTAATGTAATTATATTGTGATTATGGGATAGTTTATCATAATATTTCCTTCCCCCTCCTTTTATACTATAAATTAAAACACCATCAGAGATGGGTTGATTTATCACATTCAAGGACGTTGGGTTTTCAATTGGAATTAAAATATTCTATAATGGTCATGAAACCATTTTAATGGTTTAACCAGATCATAATATATTTGTTTTATCTTATTTAATGTTTTTTAATCCTTATAAATTCATGATGTAAAATAATATTACAAAACAAGTTAATTGTGAGAAAAATCATCAAATTAATCCAAGAGTTTATCATTAATGTTTTATATAATGATTCAACTTCACTGCAAGTAACAAAATTAAATTTACAACCATGTAAACTTATTTATTTTAAATATTAAAATATAAATTCAATTCTGTACAACAACCTTCATCATACATGTGTGTCCGAACATGAATATAAGTGAACAGATCATCAAAACTAAGGAAACAGACGAACCTGAACAATGAAATTGAACCTCATAACCAATCAAAAAAGTTATGAATAAACTCAAAAAGGTTATACTAAATCATTTAAATGTAAAATATGTTCTAGAATTATTAATTAATGAACCTAATTTAATTATTCTAGACATTAATATCAATTGGAGAACACCATCGTACTTAAGGTAAGAGATCCTCTCAATTTCACTTTTATTCAAGAATATCCTCTATGTTATCCCCTTTTTGTGTAATCCATAATGATAGGGTATGATTTCAAACCTCCCCCATACTTACCTAATGATTTATAGGTGATGAGAAACCCCTTTATCACTCATTAATTCCTCTTAAGTACACCTGACACCATGATGATAATCCGTAAGGGATTCCACCTGAACCTCCTTTGTTCTTTTGGGTTGCCTTAACTTTCTTTTACCAAAATGAAGTTATATTATATTTTTATATGAATATTATAAATGATGTGTAAATGTACCAAATTCATTTATCAATACCCCTTCATCATTATCTTTCAGGGGTATACATTTTTTTAAGTGATTTCATCCTAAATACGTCCTGATAACCAAACGAGTTCTGAGGGAACTTCCCAAATTCTAACTCGATTTAAAGTGCACTATATCTTCTATTTTATGCCACCATTTTATTTTTTAAATCAGTGTTTTTTATGAAAACCCTATTGGTTCAATTATGTTTTTATATAAATGATTTTTCCCTTTTCTATTTTTAATGGCTCTATATTATTTTCCTTAAAACTGCACAAAAATGTTTTAATGCTAAAATTTATTAAATAATTTTCTTACATGTTGTCAATTATACTTGACATAACTTACCATGATAAATTCCTATTTTACCTTATGAATTTCCATTTATATTTTGTTTCCTTTATTCATGGACACTTTTATGATATGTCCATTCTTTATTCTTAATGACATGATTATGGTACCCGATTCTTTCCATGGGAAACCCTTATGTTTATGTCATATTGATTATGTATGATTATTTATGAGAAAAACATATTCATGAAATGTTAATATGGGTGTACCAAAATATCACTCCAATGCATTGGGTAAATTTGAGTCTCATGAGATGTTATGTGTGACATTCATGGCGGTTATCCTTGGCTTGTGTCACCATGTGCGACGATCTTGGTTGTTAGCCATGGCTTGTGCTACCATGTGCAACAGTCTTGGAAGTTAGCCTTTACTTGTGCTAAATTCATGTTTTATGTTTCTACCACATTATAATTACTTTTTTTATATGATTCCATGTTTATATGTTATGATTCCACATGTTACATGCCTTTTTATATCATCATGTCTTGCCTTTTTATATCATCATGTCATACCTTCTATCTCATGTGTTAATACTTTGTTATTATGGTTATTCCCTTACTGGGCTATCTAGATCATCCCTTTGTTCATGTTATCCCTAGAGTACCCTATGAATATGTTTGATAACAATGGAAGTTAGGAGCTCAATTTTAATATTAAATAAATAAGTGTTTTTTTAGTCCCATGATTTAATTTTTATGTATCTAGTTTTCAAAGACACCAGTCTTCATGATCCTTGTCTTGTACTCTAATATTTAATGATTCTTAAAATCATTTATTATAATGTGTAAAAGTCTAGGTTCATTATATAGTTTTCATATTTACTAAAAACTAAATTCATTTTGAAAACCATATTGAAATACAATTTTTAAATCAATTTCCTTACACATTTCTAAAAACCAAAAAATCTAGATCATTTAAAAATCATCAGAACTATGAGATATATAAAGTGAATCTAAATTATAAATCAATTTATGTACACCATGTACCTATTCATGAGTTTTCTTTTTAGAACTTATTTTTCTTATTAAAAAATCATTTTTCTCAGTAGCCACACATCCCAAAAATCATGAGCCTCTAGCAGTCAAAAAATCACAATCACAATCAATCAAAAACCCATAAAATATATATTAATATAATCACCCCTTATAATATATTCAAAAAAATGACTATATTATAAGTTTATTTAGTTAATAACATATTATGATGAATAAACATGTCAAATAAAACCAACCATTGGTTCATGTATCATTCCCTAATCATGCCACAATCATAGTGCATGTACAAATCACTAGCTCATAGCTTATACCTATGACTAATCCCAAGTCTCATCCATCCCACATTAGGTTTCTCAATCAAAAACAACACCTCACTCAACCTTATACCCAAAACTAGACATCCCCTATATACTTGGTTTTTAACAAATGTCATGATTTCCAGGAATGTGCTTGACCTACCTCCAAAGTTCCAACAACCTAACTCAACCTATAACTACACTTCCTTGCCCTAAAAGATGCATTGATACCATTTGTAATTACATTTCACAGATCACCTGAATGAGACCTGATCAAGGATCATCGCTTAACTGAAAGTGTGCCTCTCCATACGCCAAAACGTTTTGACTAGTAGTGAGGGCCTAAAACTATAATGGGAAAACTATTCAGTCTAAAAATAATCATGACATTCAATCAAGAATCTACTAAAAATTTAACATTACCCATCCATATAACAGACATCCCAAAAACCAGTATTCACAAAATAATGAGACTTATGGGTCCCCACAATACTAAATATAATACATTAAATCTACTTATATGAATATGAATTATTTAGAACATCATAATAATATAAATATGGAATAATAGGAATCATATATAAATAAATAGAAAACTAGTAAATACATGCTAAATAATAAATCAAAATAAAATAAACTGGCATCTGGCATAACTCATGTACCATCCTATGGAATCTTCATCCTCTATTACCTATTTACATAACCTCGTATCTATACACAAATGATACCTTTTTGCTATGAGAAATAAAGAAGGTATACTACTTCACATTGAAACACATGTCATGTATGTGGGTTGGGGTGAATTGAATGACCTGGTAGGAATCCCTAATGCATGATTATTAGTGAGTACTATTATGATAAATTGTTTGTTCCTAAAATACATATAGATAGGTATAGTTTTTCCTATGCAATAAACCCACCCAAAGACATGACACATGATTCACATACAATCATACAAGTTAGGTAATCATTTCTTAACCAAGCCACCAGAACACCTGACTATACCATATTCATCCAATTTTATAAGAAATAAGGTCACATCATACCACAATTGGATTTTTTCTGGAAGATGCGTAGTAGGGTGTCATGCCAAAACTCTGTAACTGCCTAAAGTTCAAGGGTAGTTTTCATCCAAAACCTTGACCCACTACCTAAAGGAAAAGGTCCTAATCATATGTCCACAAGTCTCAACCCATCCCTTCTCTATGAAGTTATTTCATACACCAAGTATCTTTATCATCCACTATCTCTCAATATATGTCATAGATGAAGTACCATTACCAACCCTTCTCACTCATGGGAGGCCACACATCTCATCTCAAGCGACAATTTATCACTCAAGGATGGCCTATACATCATGTATAACTAGGACCCCATCCCTCCCATGGTAGTACTACCAGATCTATCTCACTCATTGTGGGTAAAAGCCTTAAGATCCATCACCCCCACTTTCATATGTCACACGTCACATGTATACCATCCTGACACATAGGAAAACAACAAACAGGGAGTAATGACTATCTCATGGCTCACTAGCTCATCATTAGGGCACTAGTCCCTCGAGGCCTAGTCTCACATATAGAACATGAACCAATACAAATATGAACCCTTAAAAGGTTATTTTCCATTCACTTGAATCATTCCACCACTTTGTACCAAAATTAAGGTTCTCACAATACTACATACATAACATGCATCATTACAAATCAACCTAAACACCAGGACACCGCAATAAATCAAAAATAAATCTTAAGAAAATAGGGAATTTTCCATAAAATATTGAAATAATAAAATCACTTTTGATCCATTACCTTTTGTATTTCCCTTCAAAACAAATAAAATTAAATTTATAATCATTTAGAAAATGAAAAACATGTTGTCTTACTCATGTTAGACCCTTGGAAAAATCCCATAAAAACACTCTTGGAAACACATATTCCCATTTTGAAATACCATTTCAAAACTCATTACTTTAATCACAAATTTTCTTTTGAAATTATATTTGATTAGATATACCATTCTAAAAACATTTAAAAATGAAATTTATTTTATATCTAAAAAACTCACACCACTAAGAAGTCCATATAGAGGTCCCTTGGCACTTGTTAAATTGGGGTGCCTATGTCAAACCTTTTAGCAAGATATGTGGTTTATATTAACTATTATGTCGATGAAAGCTCATCCAAACCTTATGGTAAGATCACATAAGTATTTTAATATGATAAAAGACAATAATAGTACTTACACATGAATATAAAATCACTAAAATATCAAGATACATAGTTATGTAAAGTCCACCTACCACAACTGATGATTATAAACCATCCTAAGCTTCTACAAACCTACTTTGAGTCCATGTAAAGCTATATCATCAAAAATAATAATAAAATTAATTAATTAATTTAAAAATTAAAACCAATTTCCCATAATGTAATAACTAATTAAAAATTCACCAAATATCCCTATGACACTAAAACCATGAGAAAATAGGTATGGCTCACTACTGACGCACACCTGAACCTAATCCATGAAAAACTTCCAAATTAAATCATCATATCAATGATCAATTTTATATAGAATTACTAAAAACATAAACACACTCACTATTAATCACATCTTAAGTTGAAAGAGTAATAGTAGCCTTATGTTTCCTCTCAAGACATCCTCTATGATCCTCACATGAAATCCCTATCAAGAAAAATTATTTCACCATTATCTATTGAAATTGACTCCCAAAAACCTAGTCAGAAAACCAAAAAATGAAGGAGATAAGAGATAAAGAACCAGGGAAGAAGAGGTCAGACCTTAACATGAATCATAGAGATTAAACAACCATAAACTACCCAAATAAAAGGAATACATAGGGAGGTAGGATGAGAGATAAAGGGAAAATTTCTCTCTCATTCATAAAACTATAGTATATGAATCTTGAGGGGTTCCAAATATGAACCATTGGGAAAAGATAGAAAATACCTTAAATAAATTGGGAGGGGTTATTTTATGGTGTATCCATAGAGGTAACTATACAAATCCCCCTTACGTGGAGTGCCCTATAGCATAACCCACAGGGTTCTGGCATAGGGGAACTCCCTCATCCTTCAACTATGGCATGGAGAAAAACTACATGGTGTTGCCCACTTTGAGAGGTTTCCCCAACATCCCTTCCTTTTAAGCAAAATCTATGATATAGCCTCTAGTCTATGATATGGGGTTTCCCCACTAGGATATGCTTCAATATGGCCATTCCAACTATGGTGTAGTCAAACATAGGGAGGCCTTCTATGATGTAGCCTATATACTATAGCATAGACCTTCCCCCATAGGCACCTCCACAACACATCAACTCTCCATTGTTCTATAGCCCTTCCTGTATATGAGACACCATGACTCGACACCTAGGGTTGCAATATGGTTCCCTACCTGATGTTGCAGTTTCTACAGAAAGGTCACCCCAACACCTCTTTCATGGAATCCTAATCACCTATGAGACCAACTAGTACTAGTTTCATATAAAAAACCTCCTTGAGACACCCAAACACTCAAATTCCTATTCTAAATATTTTTTCAATGAACTTCTCATGATCCTAGACCCAAAATTAAATCATTATCTAAATTGAAAAATATTTAATGACATGGTTCATTACATGAGATTTCGGGAAAAATACAGGTAATATACATTATAATTATGTTGAAAAATGAGACAGCCACATAGTGGTCGATGAAAACCATGTAAACCTTATACTCTTCTCGATAAAGAGTGACTATGAAATGTATACGGTATGGTATAACCTAGGAGATGAAAATATTCTTATAATATTAACTCAATATGTAGTCAACAATAATGATTTCAAAATTTGATAATAATTGTTGGATTATCCATTAAAATGGGAAACACCATAATATAATCAATGTTGTGCTCAGTAATAGATTATTATACTTCATAGTAAAGGTCATTATTCCATGGTGCATATTAATTATCTATCATTAAATTTGATAATGTATCAGTTCCTTCAGTCTTCTATTCTAATAGATATCATTTTAATTTATGCATCATGTGATGGTGAACCACGGGAGTTTGAATGTTGTTAAAATTCATTTGATTGTTAAAATAATTTATGGGGATCAACCCAAAACATTTAAAAAGGTTAAAACATGTGTAATATTTATGAAATATCTATAATTTTATTTTCTAAATGTTTGGAGTTCCTTGATTACCATATAATATAGTTTGATTCTCATAAGATGTTTTCAATTCTATTATGTATAAACACCTGATAAAAACACATAAAGATTATTCTCTCTAATATCCTATTTCTCTCATATTTAAATATGGTTTTAAAAAAAATTGTGTTATTGATAGAGGTATTGAAATTCTCATTATACCTAGATACCTCTAATGGAATTATTCATTCATATTTTTTTAGTGATCTCAATTAAATTCTTGTTAAAAACTTCAATAAAATATATTGATTAGTATAAGGTACATTGTTCTTATTCTTTATTTTATTCATTCCAAATAATAGATAGATTCTATGATTAATGGTGCTTTTTTGATTTTTTTACACTATGTTTTGGGTAGTATAAATCCCTCTAGAACCTTTCTATAATATAAAATCAAATATATCAATATTTGTTCTAATTTTTTAATGAATACAGAAATGTAGAAAAGTAATTTTATAGAAACTATGGAATATGCCCTTTAAAAATGGATAATATGTTCTTGATTTTACCCGACCATGGAATAAATATTATAAAAAATGTTTATAGTTATTTTAATTTTTATAAAACCATGTCATGGAGGAAAAAAATATTTTTGGATAGTGATAAAAAATTAATAAAAATATAGTGTCGTAGGATGATAAACTATGTTGTGGTTTGTGGTGCACTTTAGTATAATAACCTTAAAATGAGGAAAATTCATGACATAGTTGAAGTTACTAAGATATTTAAGTAAATTTAACCTTGTTTTTTAAACTAATTGTCTAAGAAAAAATCCTTTTCCAAAATGGATTTTTTAAAATGGCTTTCACCCAGAAATGGATCACCAAAACACATTTTCCATGGAATGAACTTGAATTAAAATGATATGGTGACCTAAAAAAGATTCCAAAACATTAACTATATATATCTGTTTATATTACCATAAAAACAAGTATAAATGTTATGTTATAATCCATTTTGAGTTTAATTTTATGGAAAATATTGTTTTTGTTAAAATTCTCAAAAACCTTCACTAGAGCAAGCATGGAGGGCCCATATTGAATCTGAATTAGGGATTTAAACCTTACCAAAAATAATTATAAGTTATAATATACATTTAAGGTGGATTAACATGGTTTTAAAATTTATAAAGAGTTTATAAATTATAAAATTAGGTAAAATATAAATTTTTTATATTTTTTTATAAATATTTCAAAAAGTTAAATATAAAATATTTATATTAAGTCCATATTTGAAAATTTATTTTAGCCACTCCGAATAGAGGTTTGGATTTAGTGATAAACGGTTTAAATAAAATAAAATGTGATATATTGAATTCATTTAAATTTTTCATATAAAATATGAAATGTTTATTATTCAATAATAAAAATTTTCATAAAATATCTCATGTTTGGTATATGAAAGAGTTTATATTAAAATCATGTAAATGATAATATTAATTCACACAACAGTGTATTTTCGTATGCAAATAGAGCATAAAATATCATATATAAGAATAGTTGGATCATCTCATAACATGAAGTACTTAATTAACATTAGAAAAAGAGTTTACAATGCACTGTCTAGTTCTATCTTAGGAGACTACACAACAACAGAAAGACTGACTTAACCAAAATGCGAACAAATTTGAAACTGCAAGGACACCAGTTCCATCAAACAATCAAGAAGAAGTTTTCCTTGTTAATGTTTATCTATTCCAAAATTATAATGTGTTTATAATTTATTTATGAATTTTAAATAAAAAATTATCTCCTGTTTAAATATGTAACACGTTCATTTATTTGGTTTATTTCCAACTTTATTTATGAATCTGATTTTAATGTATACTTTAGTTTAATTTAGTAAACTACTTCTAAATTTCCATACATAAATATCATGAATTACATGCTATGTATGATAATTTATTTACTTTTTTTTACCTTGATATTGGTTTTTGATTAAGTTATGAACCTAAATTAGAAATGTTTATTGTAGTTTATTCATATTTGGAGTTAGAATTATGATATAACGGAAATATTAATTGATAAATATATCCCTATGTAGAGTGACTTTGGGTTAGGTTTATCACTTCCCTAGAGGATTATGCATTATCTTGAAAAGTGGGTGTTGGCTACCCATCACTCTAGGATTAATCTTGTTGAGATTGTTGATTTCATATGATTCTAAGCCATTACATGAAATATTTTTATATACCATGTACATGGAATGAATTTGGGTATGTATAAATATAGTTGGATTTTAATTTGGAATTCTAAGAAAAGCTATGAGTTTTGTAAATATTTAGGCATCAATAAAGTTTGAGAATTTTTTATTTTGTTGTGTTATAACATTTAAAACTAAATCATTAGAAGCATGCATATATATATAGAATATCATGAGATAATATGTTAGGATAAAATCAATTTAAAATTTTCCAAGTGTCAAATTCCTTCTAATGTAACAGTTTTGAATAACTCCATCATCTAACCAAGTAGTCCATGCTAGAGCTAGGTTCCCCTTTATTATATAGTGTATAGAAAGTAAGTAAGAAGGTCACCTTAATAGTTAAATGATAAATTTTTTCTATATGCTTTGGGTTACACTTGGTGGGGGAACCCTAACCATTAGGACACGAGAGGATTAAATTTTAGTGAATACGCATGATAGATTAGAATAAGAAGTTATCCACTGATCAATCCAAGAGTCATGTGGAATATGATTGACATAATTTTCTTCTATATATTTTCTTTGATTGTGTTACAATCTTAGTTTGAATAAGTCATGATGAAATTTACATCTTGGACCACAAAGAGATATGATGAATTTTAAAAGGTTTCATCATTTTAGAGGAATGAAATTTAATAAATGTGCATATTAAATGAATATATAACATGACAAGCATTAGACAAAATCTCATGTTATAGATATATTTTTTATAATCATTTAAAAAAACTTTAGACAATATGATATGAGAATTTTAATATGCATAGATTGTGGCTCACAAATTCTATAGATCATTTGATAAGAATATAAGGATACAAAGAGTTTTATATGGGATAAATAGTTTGTTCAATATATTTATTACAATGTGAGGAATTGAGAATCTACCACTCATTAGTGGAATGTTTTAGATAATAAAGTCCTATTTTCATAATATTACTCCAAAAACATAAGATACCTTATTTGAGATAGATATAATAATTTATTTTTTTAATATCCCCATTTAATGAAATTATTTTTAATTTCTATACACAAGGGAAATTTCATATCTTAGTATGATATTCTTTAGAGAATATAGTTTCTTGGTGACTGGTGGGAGTATGTTTTTAACTTAGAGAAGTTTAACTGTTAAAAAATAAAACATTATGCTAGTCATGACTCCAAGTAAATTTTACATGGTTTCCTAAAAGGGGTTTTGGGTATAGTTGTAAAGATAAATATAAGGAGTTAAATTTAGTTGGAATAATGAGATGAATATCACGTCTTATCCTAAAATAGTTTCAGATATGTTGGAAAATATATAATGTAATGAGTTAAATTTATTACCAAAATGATCTCAAATGAAAAGTTTTATGGTATTGTTCAAATAATGATAATGATTACATACTTATAATGAGTTCTATGTAGAAAACAGTTGTTATTAACATCATAACAATTAATTTTTTTGAGTACAGGTGTTTTTATACCTATTCAAAGAGTTCAATATTAGCAATATGATTCATAAGTATCATTATTATTCAAAAATTGTTTCTTCATAGATGTTACTCAATAAAATAGTTTAGTTGGATTTTTTTAGTAGATGTTCACATAGAGATAATGTAGGGATTACATAGATATTTATTGAGTTTAAAAAAACCTAATAAGTGTAGAAATCATAAGTCTAATCTAGCAATCTATCATATGTGATATGTCTATATAGAAGATTATATATAGTTTTGTTTAAGTGTTCTTAAAATAGTTTAATAATATATAATTTATCATGTTATATAAAATAAATACTCAACTTTATGATTCTTTCATTTTTGATGTATATTTTTCATGAAGTGTAATGATAATTTACCTCTCAAAGTATGACTCCATGTTATCCTAAACTAATGTTTGTCATGGAATATTATAGGTTGTGATTAAATGTTAAGGTTAGTGTGAGTAATATTTCATATTATTATATGGAATATTATATTGTGGAAAAATAGGTTTTTTGTGATGGATGATCTCCTCCCCTAGGTATATACCATATACAGTTTCATACACTATGTATTGGATATAATAAGTGTGCATGTTTCATATTTGTATTTCTCTGCACCTTCTATTGGTGAGATAACTATAATAAAAACCTTCATACTTTTATACTTTTATTTTATTGAACATAAGTCATATTTAATCAAGGGGTGGTTTGGTATGTTGTTGATATGTAATCAATTGGAGCTTAAATAATATGGGATTTATCTTATCATATATCGAATATGACATCTAATCTCTCAATTGAGTTATAATGGTAATTCTATGGTGGTTCCTTGATAGTATATATAATTTTCCTATCTATATGGGTGAGTGTAATGTGACGTTATCATCCACTTAAGATTAATGACATGTGAATTATTCATTGACCTGATCAGTCTATACATAAAGAATTGATAATGTGTGAGTATTTATTTGAGATTGAAAAACTTTATATCCCATGTTTACTCAATGTATTGTATAAAGAGATCATATGTGAATTCATACTTTCATATGATGAAATTGGTGTACATGGGTATAGAGAAACATGTGTTTGATGTAAATTATGCAAGATCCATTTATAGCTTGAGTAGAACTGATTCTCTAGTAGAGGTTTCACTTTTCTTATAATTATGAATTTTTTAATTTATTTTTATTTTCAATGTTACAAATTCTCATGGGGACATGATTTGTGATCATGTAAATTGGGATCAAGTTTATGAAACTTTGAGAGCAGCCACAAAAGTATTTTAGAGAATATATTGAAGATGATTTTGATTTATTTTTATAAATTGTTACATAAAATGTAACATTAGTGAAAAGGATTGATACATTTCCTAAAGGATTTTTGGATGTGTTTTCATGAGTTGTTTTATATGATATAAAATGAGGTGAAAGTACACAAAATATATTATTATTTTAGTAAAAGTGGGATATTTTTAGATTATGAACTAAAATTGGAAATACCATGAAATAGTCTATGTCATGGTTTATGTTCGAGTGCACCACATAATAGTGAAAGTCAATATATTTTTGTGCATGTTTATGGAATTATCATTCCATGAGATAGTTCATTGGTCCCTTTGGTCTTCCATCCCAATAGCTGTCAAATTCAGTTATATGTCATGTGTTTATGTATTAGAGGAGTTTAATCGTTGAAAAACATTATTTAATCATTAAAAAAAATTATAGGGATCAATCTAAAATGATTCAATGGGTTGAAACATATGGAACATTTTTGAAATGTTCATATTTATAATGGTTGAAAACTTTGAGTTCTTTAATTCATATATAATATGGTTTGACCCTCATAAGAAGTGTTTTATTATTTTGTTTTAATAATCCTAATAAAAACTCTTCAAGTTGATTCTCTCCAAACCTTGTTTCTCTCTCATCATTAAACAAGTTTCTATAAGACTGTAGTGTTAATATAGGAACTTCTCAAGCATTGAGATATTCTCATGATCATTGTATACATCTAAACAAAGAAATATTTTTGAATAATTCATAGGGATCTTGATCAAATGATTATAAAACACTTTTTAATTTTAGATTTATTGGTTTAAGGTATGTTGTTCTTAGTCTTTATTTTCTTCATTCCAAATTTATAGATATATTTTGTGATTAAATATGTTTTAGGTTTTTTATTCTAAATTTTATAGTAATTTAATACTCCCCCCAAACCCCTTAACCAATGACACAAAACCAAACCATTATAAAATGATAGCATAATTTTTTTTGATTAGTCAACCACATATTAACATTGGATACTTCAAATTTAACAGTTATAGGACAATCTTCTAGTTTTTAATGACATTAAAATTCATCATATAAAATTCATGAACAATTATTATGAAATTACCTAGTACATATTTAATTAACGTGGAACAATGGAAATAGCTTTATAATTAATTTTTTAATTTATAATTTAATGATTAGTTTATTCAAAAAAAATTATCCAAGAATAAACACAAATTAAAAAAAACTCAAAAAACTCAAAATTCAAATAATCATATACAAATATATATATATATATTAAACTCTAATAATATATATATATAACAAGAATTTCATAAATATTTTTATAAGATAAATTTTTTATCTTCTCCAATGATAAAATCCATTTGATTAATAATGAATTTAACACGTAAATGATACTGATTATTATATTTATAAACTTATTTTCATACTAATTTCCATAAATTTTTGACTTTTTGATTTATAAAAAGTAACTTTGAAAATTAATTTTTATTCATTTGATTATATCTTGGATAAATTGATGATTTTATTATCAATATATAAGTTTCCTTACATGTTTAATAAATTTTATAAATTTATAGTATTAAATAAAAAATTTATTTTTACTAAAGTATTAAAAATAATTTTTTCACATTTTTTTATGATTTTGTGATTTTTTTTAAACATTTCTATTTGTGTATTAAAATAAGATAAAATGAAAAAATAATGAATCATATACACAGACACAATATATATATATATATATATATATATATATTAAGTAATATAGGTCTTCCCATGTGGAATACATAACTCATTTTTGAGTCTTGGAGCCTTGAACCATAAAAAGGGGTAAACTTATAATTTCACCATGTAAAAAACCTCAGAAATATTTTTTTATGTTTTGGTTATTATTAGGATAGGGTGTTTACCATTGGAAAAATATTCTAATTTAGTTGATACTTTGAGATATTTTTTATTTATTAAATAAATATTATATTTATCCTACATATGAGAATATTAATTTCTTCTAAACAGAAATCCAGATGGAATTCCAACTCTACAGTTCAGTACATAAGGGACATTTTTACCTATAAGGGGTATAATCTTTGGTGAGGTCCTATGTCGGGCCTTTAATGAGTTATTTTTTTTAATTATTTTATTTTATTTATTCCCCCTATATACTTACCTAATTCATATTATGGTGGAGGGGAAGAGGCACATGAGCCTCATCCCAGTTGGTGAGGACACCTTAAGTGCATCCAAGCATCCCAGGATCAAATCCAGGCGGAGGCATAATTTCAGGACTGTAACAGGGGTTGTAGGAGACTGTAGGAGGTCTGTAGAAGACTCTAGCAGGGTTGTAGTAGACTGTAGTAGACTGTAGTAGGACTGTAGAAGGACTGTAGTAGGACTCTAGCAGGACTGTAGCAGGACTGTAGCAGGACTGTAGTAGGGTTGTAGAAAACTGTAGCAGTGCTGTAGCGGGTACTTTTTGGCACTGTAACAGTTGGGAATATTCCCCGGTTTGGGCCTTCGGGACACCAATTTGGTCTCCAAGTTCTCTAAGACCTTTCAGCCACCTAGTCCTTCGGGTCAGTAAGGCCTTTGGGCCACCTCAAGCCCTTCAGGCCACCTTAAGTGCAGATGCAAACCTGAAAACTTACAAGGAAAAAGCTCCAGAAGAAGGATGAGCAAGGATCTTTCATTATAGCATAAGATAAATAGGTTGAAAGAATGAAAAGGTATGGCACCTTCCATCGGGACAATCCTTTTCATGCACGTGAAAGCCTAGTCAAACAGCCATGCGAAGGTGGAGAGCTGATTTCATGATGAAGATGCTGGGGAGGAGCAGTTCCAAGAAGTTAGTCTAGTTTGTATGTAGTGTTTGAATCATACTGGAAATGAATTACTCTAAGGCCTATGGTCCATGTAATACTTATTCCTACATGCCTTTTAAGGGTTCCACCTCACCCCTTGAAAGGTGTATTATCAAAAATAAAAATAAAAACTAAATGAATTTAGGACATTGGAGGATGGTGGAGGGGGAGAGCTCTTTTTTAAGCCATAAGTTGTAATATTGGATTTGTTGTCAATTTGAAGTCATTTGATATAAATTGAAATGTGTGAAGGGGTTTTGAGTCAAGTTGAGATGGATGGAGATAATCATGTTGTTGCCTGAATAAGTCATACTATGAGCATAGGTATCTTATCATGAAGTTCATACAATTTGAAATGTAAAAACATTTAGAACTACACTAAGATGCATAATGGTATAGAAGATCATTAGCAATTTTACTTTGTATAGATAAACCATGTGTATGAATTTTTACTTCTCAATAATTAATGTATTTCATTTAACTTCATGACATATCAGCCACACTATAAACATTTTTTAGAAAATTATAGTGGTTTTTTAAATTTGAAGCTCCATGTGTTGTGGAAGAGAGCCACACCATAATATCTTTAGAAATTGAGAAATCCAAGAGTTTAATAATGTTGTGATACCAAGATTATATTGTTATTAAAGGAACCATAATTATGGTTTGACCATGAAATATAAGCTTTGTTCTATTTGGAAATATAAATCAGGAGCACATCATGAAGCAATCAATCATTCCATGATGAAACTAACAGATGAATCCAAACTAATGAGTAAACCAAATGTTCATTCCATGATTAAATATATCACATTCTAATTTATATAATCTAGATAACTCACCAATATCTGATTATTTGGAAATCTCAATAAAGTTTTGATGTTTCTGAAATTTACATTAACTTCCAATTTAAATTTTTGTGGTATATATTCACTAGGAAGAAATAAAAGGGTTTTAATTGAATTATAGTAAGTTTTAAGTTAGTTAAAAGTTGAATTTCGAATTTGAATTTCAAAATTCCCAAGATATATTATAACTATCTGTACAAAAGAAGGTAAATGAGAGATAGAAGAAATTGTAGTGATTAGGAAGAATGAAAGAATATTTAATAATATGTGGATTTTATTAAATATTTTGATTTTATAGAGTGAATTGTGATTGGATATAATTCTATTAAAGATAAGACATAGATGTAAGGTGTAGATATATATATTATTGAATATCTATAAGTGAAGAAAATATAATTATGAAGTACACCCATTGTTTTTTGGTGTTATATCTTTCATTTTAATTTTTATGAGTTTGAATAGTATGTCGAAATTATATCATTTTTTGATGCTTTTAAAAATCAGAGAGTAGAATTGAGGAAGAGGTAGTCAACCTTGGGTGATTTTTAATATTTTCCTAAATATTGTATTCCTAAAATAGTGTATTAGTGATTATTAGGCATACCAACACATCACTGATATATTTTCCCTTGATATATCATAGTGCAAGAAAATCTTATAAAATCTATTTGTTTATGCTTCTTTATATTTCAATATTTAGTTGTTAGTGTGTGTAATCATCAGGAAATATTCAAGGTTTATTTAAAAACATGAATACAATATCTAGTTAAATTTTAATTGAGATTCAATTTTATGTCACCTTAAGTCACCCACTCCCATCTTTGGGTGGGTAGTGGTGTTATAGGTTACAACATCTTTGTTCATTGATGTTATGGAATTGAATGGCGAAGGAGGGGCCTCTTATGAGGAGGTTGGTCAGATCTTTATCATAATACAGTGATGATAGAGTTTGACATCAAACCTTTAAGATTCTATGGTTAACTATGAAGTATGAATTGTTATTTTAATTCCTCTTCACTTTTATTTTTAGGCTATTTTTATTCTTCTTATGGAATTTATATAATTTTTGGATGATTAACGGATATTAGAGTATCATATTGTGATGGATGAGTGAATTTCAATTTTTTCCTAGAATTATTTAATTTGTAATTATTAATCACATTGAGTTTAGTTCTAGAACACATATCATTTAGATTTTCAATGCATCTAAGTTATAAGATGAAATCCCCTGGGTGTGTGGGTTGTGAGAATGTAACATGTATGATTTCCGGGTACATGACTCAAGGTATAGACAAGTATATGGCTAGGTAACCCATGTGAGGTAAAAATAATGTAATAGTACACTTAATTTTAGTCCAAATTATGTGTCTTGATCTAGCTTATATGACATGAGTAGTCCCCGGGTCCCACACATCATGTGGCTAAGAGTACATGCCATGTAGTTTGACATTTCAAGACTTGAGGTCCTGGCCATACACACTATGTAATCTATAAGGATTACATGGCATGTAGGTAAAATGATCGCACTATTTACATGTATAATACACAAAAAAATGATGTATTTTCATGGCCAAATAGTGGATTTGGGAGTACACATCCTCTATAACTTGGTATATGTTATGTACCTTCTGTGAAATATGTTTTTCCATATTTTAGTTCCCATAAGTCACATTTAAACATGTTATTAGTTCATTATCAATAACTTTCTGTGTAAAACATGATGGTGGTGTCCTATACTCAATCAAAGGCAATCAATGAGAAAATTTATGGTTATTTTCAAATATTATCCCTATTGTGATGATAGTAAGATCCAGGTGATGATCAGAAGTAGGTTTAGTGATGGTAAAACACTTTAGTGGTATTCATATACTAATTCATGGAACTCTCATTAGTATTTCAATATTTGGAAATATATATGAGTATGTTGGTAGTAGTATATCCTTAGAGTAAAGAGGAGTCTCGAATGAAGGAGTTTGGGATTGTATTTGGTAATAACCTCAATACAGTATGGTATTCTTAAGAGACTTTTATGTTGACATATAACTTAAGGTGATTCTCTTAAAACCATATACCCCTAAATAGATTTAGTGTATGTTTTGGGATATGAATATGGGGATTTTATTATTCTATAAAAAAAATAGTAAATATTGCCAGTTTACATTATTGACGGTGGGTACCCCCTCACCCATATAGTGCCCTGTGAGTTTTTGAGAGAGATATTATGAGATAAATATTATGTATCATTGTAGACCTTTTATAGAACCTTATGCCTTTATGATTATGAGGAAAGATAGGTATGGAGGTTGGATTTGGGTACTCCCTTGTGATTAGCACCATTGTTTATGTGGGGTTCATCCCTTACATTGATAGAGTTGCTACTCTCCATTGAGATGTTGGTTATGGGTTCTCTATGAAAATGAATGGTTTCTTATAGTTTTCTTTATGATGTGGATTATCTTCTATATGGATAGAGATGAAGTTAGTACTCTTTCAGATATGTAGGGTGAAGTTTCTCCATGGGATGTGATATATACTCAGAGTCCATTTTTAAAGCATGGGATAAACCCTTTAGTGGGAGGAGGAAGTACCCCGCTTGGTTGATCTTATATATGGTCAGGTGTGAAGACCTCCTTAGGGACTAGTAACTCCACTGGTTAGTTTATGTCCTCTGGGAATGGGTACGTCCCTAATTATAATTTTGGTTTTATTACATGATGGTTGCAATATATTATCTTTTTAGAAAGTTTGGGTACTTTGGGACTTGTATTTTATAGGATTCTCTTATTTCCCCTTCAGTATAATTCTACGGTGGAGGTGGGATAAATGGTAAGGGATACAACTTTTTATTGGTTTAGGCTACCTTAGAGAATATCAGGGTCATAGAACTCACTTTTAGGTCTTAGAACTGGTGATAAGACATGTTTTTATCTCTATTGGGATAATTCGTGTAACTCTTGTAACACTAGTAGATTTTAAAACCTATTTCCTTTTAAATAAATTCAAGGTCTTCTATAGCTTGAGATTTACACAACATCGGGTTTAAACGAAAATATTATTATAAAATACTATATAAACCTGACCATTATAACATAGCCATTAAGTTATTGAGTATGAATATAACTAACAAAATTATTCAAAATATATATTTCACATACATTCATTTTTTATTTATTGATTATAAATAAAAATATGACTCATTTAAAATAAAAAGAAATGTTTTCTAAAAAAAAGTTTTCTAAAATAAGTTTTTTCGCACTTTACGCACATAATTTAAAATTAATTTTAACCAATTTTATAATATTTATTTGATAAGATGAAATTTATTTTTTAAATAAACATATAAAAATTTTCTTAGGGTGAATTTAGGGTTTTTTTCTAAAAAAAATCATTTCTCAATGAATAATAACAAATACTGAATTTTAATTGAAAACTGTCTTTTCATTTAAATTATTTATAAAGTAAAATTATATTTTAAATTAGTTTTATAGTGAAAAATGTTCAATTATATATATATTAATCAAATTTATTATATTTTAATCATTTTTTATTTAATTTTTATATAAAAACTTGGTAAACTTTTAAACATTTTTTCTTTAAACCCACATTTTTTAATCACATCTATGGGGTTAATTTTAAATTAATTTTTTCCAATTTTGAGAATAGAATTTTAAAAATTGGATTCCATATTTGGAATCATAATAAATTATATTATTCAATAAGGTCAACATAATTTCTTATCATAAGGAATAGTAAAAACAGTAACAATTTTTTACCACAGTTTAGGTAATAGTGGGTATATTAGGGGTTAAAATATAAATTTAAGGGTCAAATTGAATCAAATATTTGTCTAAAACATAATTTTATGGAAATGTTTCTACCCTATTATTTATAAGGCTCTGAAATATTCCATTTTGACCATTTTTCATGTGAAAAATGTGGGTACACCTTTTTCTTTTCAAAAATTACAAGTGTTCCACTCATCTCACTTATAAAAAGGCCACTCATTCTTATCTCTTATTTACACATTAAAAACCTTTTGATTTTTCCAATACCTTCCCAAATAACTTTAAAACTTCCATAACCTCTTTATAGAAGCTTTATGTTGGTCATAAATACAACCTTATAAGGATTTTGGTCCAAACCTAAGGAGGTTACCTGAAGAAGAGGTAACATTATTCAACGAGCATTTTTATTTTATATATTATTATACCTAATTAAATTATTATTAAACCATGATTATATAATAACCTTAGTATTTAACATATAATTATTTTTTGTTAGGTTATGGTAATGACCTATAACCATACCAACTTCCATCAAATGGGTTATTAAATCATCATTCATATGTACGGTGGACTACTACCTCATTAACTGATGTCATTCGTTTTTCAATTAATTCCTCTCAGGGTTGGTTATGATGATTTATATAGATTATATATATGATATCTATATCGTAATTATACCTCTAAATTCATTATATTATATAGACCTTTTTAATTTTTATTTTGTTGGGGATAGGATAACATCGCTCATGTGTTCGGAGGACCATCGCTTTACAAAAAAATGTGATTATTCTTTCACTAACACATTACATGGAAGGTGATAAGGATATAGTTAATTAATATATTTTATATAAATGAAATAATTTTTATATTCATGAAATATTTATTTTCATTTTATTTTTTAACTTTTCACTCACTAAAATATAATAACATGTAACATCCCGACCTTTTTTGGAGTTGTCTCGAGCATGAATTCAGGTACTTTTTGTTTTTATATAAGTACCTCTAGATTTAGTTTTACCTTGTGGTTTTGTTGGGTGAAAATTAATAAAATTTGGTGGAAAGGGTTTGTACACAGTTGGTGCGTTATTAGAGTAAATTGTGCACCCATCCCAGGAAGTTTTGCAACCCTAGACAGTGAAGGTTCACACAGCTGGCATATAGTTTGAAAAGTTGTGCATCCTAAAAAAGATAAACCATATACCCATAAAATAATAGGTGCAATATTGATTCATGGTTAGGTAAAACCATTCGCATATTCCTAAGAAACCATGGGATACTTTTTAAGTGTCCTAAAAATTAATTTTAAAATCCCCTAATCCCCCAAAACTCACCTATTTCAACACTCATTCAACCCTAGGAGGTTTAATGTTTTTTTATCTTTAAAGATGGAGTCCAAGGCCATACAATCTATGTTTTTCATGATTCAAAGCCTGAATCAAAGATCCTCTCCTCTCTCAGTAAGTGGATCTCATCCCGATGCTTCCCCATTTATCCTCCTTTCTTAACTTATTCTTTTGATGGAAGTTATACACTATTTTGTTAGATCTAAACATATTTGGTGAGATCAATATCTTGGGTTAAAGATATAGATCTATATTAATAATATCTTGCTGTATTTGATATTGATTTATTGTTTTAGATCTGGATCCCGATCTACATCATTGTGTTGTCCAATTTTAAGGATTTTCATTGGGCGATTGATCATCGACATTTGAGGTATGTGGTATAATATTAAAATCCAATAGTTTTGATTTTGATTACATGTATGAAAATTATATAATTGATAGGGTTTCTAATAAATTTATGTTCTTGATTAAATTAATTAATTTTAGTGAATTAATTAATGATTGAATTTTGAAATTGTGGGGTTTGGGAATAATTAATTGTGAAATTAATTATGTGATATTATTATTTTAGATAATTAATTGTAGAATTAATTATGTGAGGTTGATGTTATGAAATGAATAATTAATCAATGTAATTAATTATGAGATATTGAATCTATTGAAATTGGTTTAATTACTTTTTGGATTAATTAATAAGAATGGATGTGATTAGTTAATTTGTAGAATTAATTATATGAGGGTGATTAATTAATGGTTAAATTAATCAATGAGAATTATTATGATAAGAGGATTAATGTTGATTATTCTTTACTAATGTCATATAATGATCTTTATGATTATTTTGATGTATATAAATGTGTTACATGTATTAATGTTTGATAAATGAGTGTAGTACATGGTCTACTATTTCCAAATCCCAAGTGAACAGGACATGGTCTACTAATTCTGGAGCCCATAGTGATAATTGTTCATAAATTAGTGTGGTACATGGTCTACTATTTCCAAATCTCGTGTGAGTGGGACATGGTATTCTGGTTCTGAAGCCTGTAGTGATTTATCTATGTGGGACATAGTCTACTATTTCCAAATCCCATGGGGTACTAGGCATGACAACCTAGACCCTCAACATTGGCATTAGACTATGGTTTCAATTAGTTGTAATATGAATTTAATTGAAATTTATAATGAAAGACCATTTGTTTTAATGAATTTTGAACTGATAATGTGAAATAGTTCATACTCTAGCATGGTCCAAATCAGGTATTGAGGTTTAGGTGTCCTCGGGAACCTGAGGGTTTATGTGGTTAAAAATATAATATTTGATAATGTGATAAACTATTTATTTATGAATTATCTTTATTTATTTATATAACTGCATACACAATCATTGACTGTATTTATTTTAGACACCATTGGTGGTGGCCTACTTTATTTTACTCACACCCTCCTATGGCTGCCTGATCGATACTCGAATATAATTTATTGTTGTAGGATAGGTTATGGGAAAAGGCCATGGGCTAGATTACTAATTGGGGGTGGAGATTGGATGAGGGAACTGAACGTGGTTTGGGACCCACTTGGGAGTCATTTGTGTCTTTATTTTCTATTTTCATTTGATACACTTGACATTTACTTTGGTATGGCATGTTTTCTACTTAAGTTGGATATTATATTTCATGTTTGACTATCCTCGGATCTTGGTATTGTTTATTGATATATATTGATTTCTCTATTGTTTATTATTTATATTGGTGTATTTATCTAATAAAAGATGGTATAGTCTTACCATGATTGACTTACCATACTCTCACTATTAGTCAGCAGCCTCAAGCATATAGGGAGGAACTCTTGAGGTCATTTGGTGGTTTGTCTTAGAGCACCAGTGTGTGGCACCTTGGATGGGACCTTACAAAGTGGTATCATAGATCTAGTTTTATTTTCTTCTTCTTTTGTATTACTATTTGGGAAAGGTAGACAGGAGACTAGGAAGTGTCAGTCTTGGACAAGATCTCATTCATGGGAGTTGAAAACCCATGTATGCAGGAAAACCCCAAGTACTCATGGTGTGATTATTGTTATTATTGTTTATTGTTACATATGAATATTGTTTCACATTGGGCGATGAGCTTGTTTTTTTGTGAAAAATTGTTTTTGAGCTTTTTTGAGAATTGGCTCATGGTCAAAAATGGCATGAGAGTTGAGTCAGCATGCATCATTCTACGCATTCAGGATTATTTTGTGGCATGCATCATTTTTGTCACACACTGGAAAATAGGTTACGGGTAAGTTTTTGAACTTGAATAGTTTTTCTTCACTTTGAAATTTAATTTAAAGTGTAATTAACATGAAATGAATTGTAAAATGATGAAATATGTGAATAATTGGGTGTATAAGAGATAAAAATTGAATAATGAGAATTCCATTAGATAACCAATATCTTGGAATATGGATGGTTAAGGGTGGTGATAGCACCTCAGTTTTGATGGTGTGGAGAGACATTGGGAAAATACTTGTTGTGACTCTTCGGGATTCTTTTCCTTTCTCTTAAAGTTATAATGTTTTCAATTGTGTATTAAGGTTCATGTTTCACATTATATAGTTATTCCTCCATGATGATTCTTGTTGAGAGGACGATCGGAAGACATGGTGGTGTAGGATCCTCCAGTGGTTGAACATAAGTCACTGATAGTTCCAAGTGAGGAAGTAGGAGATAAGTTTTTAGATAAATTCACTTGCTTCATGAAATTCATGGAAAGAATCCCAGGGCAGGTTGAGAAGATCATGTATGACTTGACACGGGAGTTTCAATTATAGTACCCTTTGAATTTTATTGGAGAGGGTAAACCAGAGGGATCTGAGTTCTTGGTTGAGTCTATCGATATGATATTTGACCATCTAGAGACCCCTATTGAGAAGAGGGTCAATTTGGCTACTTATATGGTACAAGGATTAGTGAAGCGTCGGTGGTACATTCATGTGTGGACTGTACAGACTGGGGGTATGCTATAGAATGAATTTTTGGAAATTTTCTAGGAGAAATTCTACCCAAATACATTGATACACGAGATATAATATTAGTTCATGATATTGACTCAGGGGAACATGTATGTGACGGACTATGCTGAATGCTTCACATATTTTAAATTCTTTTCTCTAGAGTTTGAAGGAGATGAGACTCAAATGGAAAAACATTTTTAGGACGTACTTAAGTGTGAGATTAAGTCATAAATTAACCTTTTTTTGTTAAATAAGTTTTTTGATGTGATGGATCAGGCTCTCATAACTTAGGGGAACCTAAGTGAGGATTCCAGTGTAAGACTGGTGGTTTCTTCTACATGACCAGAGGTACGACTTCTGAGAGTAGGAAGCATAACTATGATAATGTTAGCTAGATAAGTGGGAAGCATAATACATTGAAAAGGGGATCAGTAGTGTAGGAACTTATCTATGTGTTTTTACACCAATGTAGTAAGATAAGATACTTCCGAAAACATTGTCTGCAACCACTAGTGTAATATAGAGGCTATGGAAAGATGATACATCTATATAGGTTCTGAAGGAACACAAGACTGACAGTTAGTTGTAGAGGAGATAGACAAAACCAGGGTGTGGGAAGGAGATCTTCTACACCATATCAATCTAGAAGCTGTAATTCTACTGGACAAGGTGGTAGAGGAAGTAGATGTGGCACTTTTTTAGAAAAAGTGTCTATATCAGCAGAGTGGTACAACTCATATGAGTCAAATGGAATCATAAGGAAGAGGGGAAGGAAAATTTCATGTGATACAGTATACACTTGTGAATAGAGAGGCTAGACTATAGATAGTGAGAGGTACTATTCTTATAGCTTAAACATTACCTAGTTCCTTATTAGATACTAGTGGCATAAATTACTTTATATTTGAAAAAAATGTTAATGGTTTGAGCCAGGTGGTAGAGTTTTTGAGTGTAGTAATAACTATAGATACACTGTTGGGATTATGCTCTATATACATATATTTTTTCAAGGGATGTTCTCTTGAGATTGGGGGTATTATTTTCTCTGGTATATCTATATTATTTACTTGTCAGTTTCGACCTAATCATGGTTATTGACTGGATAGTCACATATCGATCCCACAATGATTATTACTGGAGGATATTGACTTTGACATCTTCTAAGGGTGACAAGTACATTCACCATGGTAGTGGGATATCTAGGCAGGCTGAGTAGGTCCAATTACTCAAAAATTGGGAGATATCATAGCCCATGTTGCTAAACATTTTCTATATGACATATGAATAAATCATGATATCTTTCCACCAATGGTGGAACTTTTTCAAGATGTTTTTTACGAAGACTTATCAAGGTTTCCACCTGAGATATATGTGGAATTCACATTTGATATCATTACAGGGGATGAGCCAATATCTATTCTAAAATACAGAATGGCACCAATAGAGCTTTAAGAGCTCAATAATCAGTTAGAATATTTGGTGGATAAGGTATTTATCTTTCTGAGCACGTTGCCTTGGGGTTTAACTATGTTGTTTGCAAATAAATCGTACAGGGTTTTTCACTTTTGTGTCGATTACTGGAAGTTGAATGATCTGAACCAAAAGAACCATTATCCTATTCCATCCATTGATGATCTTTTTGACTAGTTTAGAGGATATTGTTTATTCTCAAAGATTGACTTGAGATCAGGGTATCATCCGCTGATATTTTGGACATAAGACATAATGAGGACTGCTTTCATAAGCAGGTATGGCCTATATGAGTTTGTCATAATTCCATTTGAGTTGAAAAATGCACCATCAGTGTTTATGGACATGATGAACAGAGTCTTCCATTCATACTTAGATCAGTTTGTGGTGGTTTTTTTGGACACCATCTTAGTGTACTCCAAGACTCATTACGATCATGACCAATATCTTGACATAATTCTAAGTAAACTAATAGATCATCGGCTACATTATAAGATATCTAAGTTTCAGTTTTGGATTGATCAGTTACACTTATTGGGACACATCATCACATAGGATGGTGTGTCAATAGATCTGGAAAAATTATAGGCAGTGGTTTCTTGGGAGTATCCCAAGAATTTTATCGATATCTGTAGATTTATAGGGTTATTTATTTATTATCGTATATTCATCCATGTTTTTTCCTATTTGGAAGTTCTTATTTTATTCTTGTCCAAGAAGGGGAAAAGTTTGAATGGTTGGATACTTGTGATAATTCTTTCTAGGAGCTGAAGAATCATTAGATGTTGGCACCAATATTGATCCTACCTAGGCCAGGTAAGGAGTACATGGTGTATTGTGATGCTTCTAGGATTAGACTCGGAGGAGTGATAATGTAGGAGATTGAGTAGTGGTGTATGGGTTTCAGTAGTTGAGGCTACATGAATAGAACTACCCTATTCACAAACTCAAGTTTGATGTAGTGGTGTATGATTTAAAGTGTTGTTGTAACTATCTTTTGGGTGAAAAATTTTATAGTTTACACAGATCACAATATATTGAGGTATATCTTTTCACAGTGTGGATTGAATCTTCGGAAGCGAAGAAGGGTTGAGTATATGTAGTCATCGGATTTTGAGCTAGAATATACTCTTGGAAATGGGAATAGTTTTACTAATTATTTGAGCAGAAAAACTCAGACTTGGGATGTTCATGAGTCTAGTGTTGAGTGGAAGATGATGACTTGGCTGGCTGAGAAGCACATTGTGGTTTGGAAGAGTCATGAGCATATTACTCGCGTATCAGTTTCATTGGAGTATATACTTTTGAGCTGGATTAGAGACAAGTGGTATGAGGATCCATAGTGCTTGACCTTGAGGGAAATCCTTGAAGGTGGGGAGTCACCTTCATATTAGATAATAGATGAGGATGAGATAATTTATATCAAGAATCGAGTTGTTGTGAATATGAGCAATTGAAATGAGATGATATAGGAATTTCATTCCTCGAAGCAGGTGGTGAATTCAGGTGTGACCAAATTGTACTATGACCTATAATGATAGTTTTGGTGGTTGAGCATGAAAAAGGAGATAGCAGGGTTCATGACACGATGCTAAACCTGTTATTAGGTGAAGTCCAAGAATCAAAAACCTGGTGGTCTTCTATAGTCATTTCCCATTCTAGAATGGAAGCTGGATGAAGTGACTATAGATGTCATGGTGGGTCTCCCAAAGAAGCCTATAAAGAATGACACTATCTAGGTTACTATGGATCGAATGATGAATGTAGCATATTTCTTACCTATATGGGAAACCTTCTCATTAGAGTAGTTGAGAGAACTGTATGTTTGGGAAATAGTATTTATACATAGGGTTCCACAGACTATAGTTTTGGATCATGAATCACACTTCACTTCTACCATGGAATGAAGAATGATCTCAGTATATAGGTATTATTGATTATGGCCTTTCACCCATAGACAGATGAGCAGTCAGAGCATACTATACAAGTGATTGATGATATGTTGTGAGCAAGTGTTCTTGACTTCGGTGGGTCTTCAGAGAAGTACTTGGCTATTTTGGAGTATTCTTATAACAACATTTATCAGGAAAATATTCAGATGGAACCATATGATACTCTTTATGGTAGTCCATACAAGTCATCACTATACTGGATGGAGGCAGGTGAGTTAGAGTTGTTAGGACTGAGTCTCATTCAGGAGATGTCGGAGTGAGTACAGCTAATTCAGAAATGTGTGGTTATGTATTAGAGTATGAAAAATTCATATACTAATCGATCACTAATGGAAAAATACCCTATACTAATAGTTTGGAATCGTTGGTATAGGTCTCCAAACCATTGGTATAGCCTATACCAATGGTTTAGAGAACCGTTGGTTGGTTTGGTGTGGGGATAGGTCTATACCAATGGTTCTAGGAAAACTATTGGTATAGACCTATACCAATGGTTTGAAAAACCGTTGGTATAGGTCATATTAAAAACCTATACCAACGGTTACATAAAATCGTTGGTATAGGTAATTCAGAAAAATAAGCCTTACTTGGTTTTGATCCCAACACCTCCTTTTTATAATCCAACAACCTAACCACTAACCTAACATGACTTTTGTGGATATAATTTCATAAATATATATATTTTTATTCATAAGTATTTTAAATTTTGATTTATTTAATGTTATTTATGGAAATATTTCATAAAATAATGTTTGTACCTATACCAACAGTTCTCAAAACCATTGGTATATATCTATACCAACATTTTTTAGAACTATTGGTATATGTGATTTGATTTTTGGAGCTATACCAACTGTTTTGGAAAAACCATTGATATATTTCAACCCTATACCAATGGTTTGGCCAAAACTGTTGGTATAGGTCCATAGAAGTGACCTAACTATTGGTATAGGTCCAAATTAGTGACCTATACCAATTTTTTGGTCAAAACCGTTGGTATAGGTCCATATAATTCACATATACCAACGGTTTTGGCCAAACCATTGGTATAGGTCCAAATTAGTGGCCTTTACCAACGGTATGTCCAAAACCGTTGGAATAGGTCCTATTTCTACTGGTGGATGGAGATGAGCCCTATATTTTTCATAGGGTGGTCATTATTTCTTCGAATGTCACCTAGGTTGGGTCACTACAAGATACAGAGTTAGGGTAAGATGGTGCCTAGGTTTGTTGGATGATTTAAGGTTGTGGATATAATCAAGCTGATGGCGTACCAATTGTATCTTCCATGGAATTACAATGATATGCATGACATCTTCCATGTGTTAAAACTAAAACGGTATCACCCCAACCATTCTCATGTGATCAATATATATGAGGTTGATCTTGATATAGAAGAAACCTTTGAGGAGAAACCAATACATTTGTTGGATCACAATGAGAAAGTGTTTCGGGGAAATATCATGATGATAGTTTTGTATCATGGAAAAATTGGAATGTGTGGGAGGAAAAATGGGGAAGGGAAGCAGATATGAGAGCTCAATGGCATGATGTTTTTGTCTCAGAATCTTAGAGAATCATAGGATTACAACTTGAGGACAAGCTGTAATAAGGTGGGGAGATTATAAGATCCCAACCTTTTCTATAGTTTTCTTTGGCTTGAATTTTGGTACTTCTTTTTTATTTAAGTACCCATTAATTTTTTTTACCTTGGGGTGTGGTTGGGTGAAAATTAAGAAAAATTGGAGAAAACGGGTTATGCGCCCAACCTTAGATAGTGAGGGTTCACATGGCTAGTGCACTATTTGAAAAACCATGCCCCATAAAAAGAGATACCATGAACCCCTAAAAAAATAGGCATACGTTTGGTGCATAGTTAAGGAAAATTGTGTGCCTCTTCTTAGGAAATTGTGTGTGACTTTTTATGTGGCCCAAAAATTAATTTGAAAATCCCCAAAACCCTTGTAAATCTTATATTTAGACCCTTATTTGACCATTAGAGTTCTTTAATGTTTTTGGATCTTTCTATAGGGATTCTAAGGCCATCCGACCTTCTTTATTCTCTATTTGAAACCTGAATCAAAGATCTTCTCCTCTCCTGGTAAGTGGATATCATCCCAATGCTTCCCCGTTCATCCTCATTTCTTCTCTTATTCTTTTGATTGAAATTAACCACTGGTTTTTTATATATAAACATATTTGGTGAGATCTAGATATAGGGTTGTATATCTAGGTATATATTCATAAGATCATGATGTATTTGATATTTATTTAGAGTTTTAGATCCAGATATTGATCTACATTATTATGATGCCCAATTTTTTGGATTTCTGTTGGGTGATTGATCATCAATGTTTGAGGTAGGTGGTTTAATATTAAAATACCATATTCATGATTATGATTATGTGTATGAAAATTATATAATTTCTAGGGTTTATTAGCATTGAAGTTCATCATTAAATTAATTAGTTAAGGTGAACTAATTAATAATCTAATTATGATATTGTGTGATTTTGTAATAATTATTTTTGAAATTAATTATGTGATATTGAGGTTATTATTTTAGATAATTAATTGTATAATTAATTATTTCATGTTGATGTTATGAAATAAATAATTAATATATGGAATTAATAATGAGATATTATATCTACATAAATTGGTTTAATTACTTAATGGATTAATTAATAAGAATGTATGTGATTAAAAAATTTGTAAAATTAATGGTATGAGTGTCATTAATTATTTTTCAGATTAATTAATGAAAATTATTCTAAAATCAGGATTAATTTTGGCTAATCTTTACTGATTTTATATAGAGATATTTGTGATATTAGTGGTGTATATATATATTTGTGTGTGTTACATATATGAATGTTTGATAAATGAGCGTGGGACATGGTATGATATTTCCAAAGCACACATGAGCAAGACATGGTCAGTTGATTTTGAAGCCCGTAGTGATAATTGTTGATAAATATGTGTGAGGTATGGTCTGTGGTTTACACAGACCACATGAGCGGGACATGTTATATTGGTTCTGAAGCCCACAATGATAATTACATGTGGGATATGGTTTGCTATTTCTAAATCCCATGGGGTCCTATGCATGATGACCTATATCCTAAACGTTGGAATTAGACTATGGTTCTAATTCATCATAATATTAATTTAATTGAAATGGATAATGAAAGACAATTTGTTTTAATGAATTGTGAATTGATAATGTGAAATGGTTCAACCCCCAATATATTGAGGTTTGGTTGTCCTCGGGAACCCAAGGGTTTATGTGGTTTAATAGATAATATTTTATAATGTTTTAAACTATTTATTTATGTTATATATTTATTTATTTATATAATTGCATAAACTATCATTGACTGGATTAGTTTTATGCACTATTGGTGGTGGTTTAATGATTTGTACTCACACCCTTCTTGTGCTTCCTTATTGATATGGGAATAAACTTTATTATTATAGTAAATGTTATAGTAAAAAGCCCAAGGTTAGATTACTGATTGGGGATGGAGCTTGGACAAGGGAACCAGATATGGTTGAGGACCCGATTGGGAGTCATTGGTGTCTTTGTTTTTAGTTTTTGGTTTAGAAACTTAACACTTAATTTATAATGGCATGTTTTCTACTTTAGTTGGATATTGTATTTCTTACATTGATTATCTTGAGAGATTAGTTTTATACACAGCTATATATTTTTCTACTATTGTTTTATTATTTCAACTCATGTATTACTCTAAAAAAAGAGTGTATAGTCTCCCAATGATCAAGTTATCAGACCCTCACTGCTATCCCACAACCTCTGGTGTAAAATGAGGTGTGCTTGAGTTCATGTGATAGACCGACTTGGGTCACTGGTGTGTGGCACCCGGTTTAGGATGTTACATAACTTCATTCATGTATATGTGGACTACCATCTTCATGAAGTGATGTGACTCTCTTTTCATCACCACACCCCATGGGTGATATATATAAGTTTATTTAATGAATTAATATGGTATTTATGATATTATTATCACTCTATAAATATAAAATATTACTTTACTCTTTTCTATAATGATATTTAAAAAATGGAAACGTTACACTTTCGTACGTATGGCCTACTATCTCTATGATCATAACACACTTAATTTATCAAAACCATATTTCATGATTGGTCTAAAAATTATTATTTATGTTTAAATATGATAATTATTTCATTATCATTATTCTGGATATGTTTAAATAATTACCTCTTAGACAAATAGTCAACCTACCGAAGTCATTTTTGACACATAAGTCAAATATCATGGTAACACCCGACGTAAACATAATTGATTAATTAATTGTATATAACATGGTAATAAGATAAATAAAAGGAATAAAAAACATGAAAAATAGCTCTTAATAAATTAAATGATGAATATAATTTTATTATTCAGGAATGTAAATAGCATACGTAACGATTCAAACTCAAGGTACCACTACTAGAAAATAGGTCTATATCCACGATTTTGCAACAAACCGTGGGTATAGGGATAGTATGTGAACCTATACCCATGGTTTTCCAAAACCATGGGTATAGGCCACCTATACCCATGGTTATTCCAAAAACCATGGGTATTGTTTTCTTTTAAGACCTATACCCACGGTATTGGAGAAAACTGTGGGTATAGGGTATTTTCCGAAGACCTATACCGATGGTTCTTCAAAACCATAGGTATTGCGGTTTTTTTTTTGAAGACCTATACCCACGGTTCTCCAGAACCGTGGGTATAACTTTCCTGCATTATGGCGAGGAAAAAACATTAGGCGGGACACAAAAAAACATTTGGCGGGAAGAGATTTTTTCACGTATCGTATTAATATATATAGGCAGATGAATATATATATATATAATAAAAATGTTAGCTCGGTTGGTACCTTAGTCAAAAGCGGCGTTGAGGTGCATTGTGAGACGATAGTTCGAATCCCCATGGCTGCTCTTTTTGAATTTAAATACCCCATTATATTAATATATATACGCCGATATATGTATTTATTACAAATAAAGTTAACAGCGGGGTTGGTCCGTTGTGGGGCGCTTGCGCGAGGTGCATCCAGAGGTGCGGGTTCGAAACTCCGTAACCGCATTTTTTTAATTTAAAAGCCCGATGTAAATTATATTAATATATATAAGCAGATATATGTGTATATAACAAATAAAAATCATAGATTGGTTGGTCCGAAGGTGGAGCATGGCCGCGAGGCACAGTGTGGGCGCGGTTTCGAAACCCCTTGGGCGCATGTTTTTTGAATTAAATACCCCACGGTTTGAAAACGGTGGGGTCTGTTGTGTGCCACGCTGGTAGAGCATTGTGCCACATTTTACACCCCTATACCCACGGTTCTCCTAAACCATGGGTATAGGCTGAGACCCCTATACCGACACCTTTCCAGCCCATGGTTCCCAAAACCGTGGGTATAGGCTATACCCATAGTTTTAGGGGCTATACCCACGGTTTTGAACCATGGGTATAGGTCGTTTTTTCAGTAGTGTAAGGGACTTCATCACAATTTCCCTTTATTAAGGTATATTTTTATATGGTGTATAGAATTCTCCTTTACATGTAATATCACGATTCCTTAATAACTAATGGTATTTTAATTTTCAATTTTAATTATTTCATCTAAGTGGATTTCTCTTGAAAATTACCAAGAGGTAAAAGTTATTGTATAATCTCACTTTCTTTATTGATTGTTAACATTCTCTTGAAACAATCACTTTCTTATAATCATTTTTCATTATAAATTACATTTATATAAAATATACATATTCTTGTATAATGGATATTATTATTTTCTAAATAGTATACCATTTTTATTTATGGTGTTTACTTTGATAGTTATTTGATTTACTGGGGAAATATTTATTAATATGTATCCTTTACTTAATACAGATATTTGATGATAAGGACAATTGATTTAGGAATTAAATATTTTACTTGATATATGAGGAATGATATGGACATGAAGATATGGGTGGGTCCTAGTTATATATATCCCCATGATGCATCAATAGGTATCATGATTCAAATCAGTTGGCCAAATTATATGGGATTTTACCCAATAGTTTTAAATTATCTTGAGGAAAGATCTTGATGGTAGAGGTATCATGATGCCTAAAATAATGACTTTTAATAAATAACCATTTAATTCATTTATAATATATTTATTATCATTATCAATAATATTTTATCTATGATATTATCTTTTGATTCTTTTCATTCTCAGATTATTGATTAAATGGAATGTGTATTCAATTATTTACCTTTCTATATTGATTATTCCTTATCTTATCATGATATCCAAGTTATTTAAATGAAATTTGTGTTCAGTTATTTACCTTTCCATATTTATTATGCTTGTTGATTTATGATATATTCCATTGTACTTCACCTTTACTAAGCATTTGAGATAACCCTTATTTTTTTCATTTCCCGAGTATATGAAGAATAATTCGTGAAATGAGTTTTCCAGGATGAAGTTCATTTTATTATGTTATGTATTATGTTTTATATCCTATTACAAATTTAAAATGTGTATTAGGTAAGTATTTGGTTCTCTGAAACATCTAAATGGATTGTTACTTCATTATTTGACCCTTTATATCCGTGTTTATGTAATAAAGCATACACCGGCTCTAGGTTACTAGATTCAAGGTCATTGCAATTGGTATTAGAGGAATTTTAGTAGAATATTTGAAACTCAGTTAAGTTAAAAATAGATTATGGAAAATAACCCAATGATATACTTTAAGGATTAGTATATAAGAACATCCTAAAGTTTTGGAAAGGAAGAGAATATGTGGTTTTTACTATAAATACATCCATGACCAGATACAACAAGTGGAATTGGTTCTCGAACATAGGTACCTATGAGTAATAACTCAGAAAATGGAACATTATTCTTGACCTGATTATCACTAGGTGCATGAAAATGGGCCTTACTGTGCACCTAGTTTGAAACTCTCGATTGATATTCTCAGGATAATTCACATTTTCTTTACAAACCATTATAACGTATTTGAAAATAAATATTTCCCCAAATAAAACTAGTTTATGATTCTAAGATTAACAATGCATAGATTTTTTTTTAGTTTTTATTAATTGTTACATCATATTTATAATTATACATTATGATTTAAAATTCATAATTTTATAAGTTAACCCAATATATTACATTGTTTATAAATGGTGCATGGAAGGAAGAAGGGTATCAATACTTATGGACAATTTAGATTTTTTACTTCTAGAGAATCCAATAAAACAAGTATTGGAATTGAGAAAATTATTGATATATTATGGTAACTTATTCATGTTATGACACATATCCTTTTCTGAGAGGAGAAACTTATTCCAACGTGAGATTCTTCTATGTTTTATTTCTTTATCAGACAGAATCCCCTATCATTTGGTGTTATTATTATTATAATGGAATTTGAAAATTGTATTAAGTCTCTGGAGAATATATTTATAGCCTTTGGGATGTAGTGAAAAAGAAAAGGTTAAACATACACTGTATTGTCTTAATGGTAATACTAATTAAAAGTGATCATTAATCTAGAATTATAGGGAGGAAGAGGAATTATAATGCATAGATTGGAAGGATTTTAAGGATAAATTATTTGAAAAATATTTCCCTCATGAGAAATAAAATGAAATGAATATAAATTTCCTTATATTAATGAAAATGGAAGAAGAAAATTTTTTTGAGTATGAAGATTCCTTTACAAGGTTGGCTAGGTATGTTACGGATTACATATGTAACACAAAGTGCAAGATTGGACATTTATTTAAAGGGATTTCGACAAGCCTACAAAGGGAATTGGTCTCCCAAAAATTCACATAATATGATGAAATAGTTTTATTTTCCATAAAAATATTATAGTAATTCTATAGATCTTACATATTCATGGGAAATCAGGAGAAGAATAGGTTATCTGAACACTATGAAAAAGGAAATTTTTCAAAAAAGATGAAGTGAACGCAATGATTTCCACCTTGTGAAAACTATGGAAAGAATCACCCTGGGAAAAGATTAAAGGTGATGGGAGATTTTTATAAGTGTGGATATAAGGGTCACCTGGAAAAAGAATGCAAAGGGAAGAAATAAAACACTGCTAATTATTATTTCAACTATAGGGAGATGAGGCACCACAAAAGTGAATACCATAAAGCATCATAATAATCCACCATAGAAGAGGTCGTGTGGAGAAGGCCAAGCTTATGTGATCACTATATCTAAGGTGGAAGTACCCAATGATGTGGTGGCAGAAACTTTAATCCTATATTCAAATTTATCTAATTCTGTATTTAATTCTATATTTTTCACTCTTTTATATCAACCCAGTTTTCCAAGATAATATGACATTTCCCTTTTAAATCAATATGGGAGTTGTCAGTCAAAACTCCTAGGGGAAGACTCACTGCAACAAGGATATGTTAGTAAGTCCCCATTATGAATCATAAACGTGCTTTATTTTCTATCCTTTTTATCATACCTATGGTTGAATTCAATATAATTATTTTTATATACAATATTTTAAAATTTAATACAACAATAAATAAATTATTATTTGTGAGGAATATGTATAATTCCTCATCTTTAGAGGAGATACTCTGTCATGAGATTCATATCTTGATCCGCCCTTAGTATCTCTACTGAATGAGATTCTTGGGGAAGAAGAGTAAAAAAAATCTTGGTATGGAGATGTTAATATTCAAATTGAGGGTATAGATATTCTACAATAATATATTGATATATTTTTTGAGGAATTTTATGGACATCCCCTAGAGCTTGAGGTTGAGTTTTATATTGATTTAACCCATGATCCAAGAATAATATCAATGAAACTCTATATAATGACCATTATTGAATTAGTCGAGTTAAAAAACACTAGAGTATTTGGTTGATAAGTGATTTACTCACCCTAGTGTCTCACTATTGGGATCCCATATTATCCTCATTAAGAAGAAAGATGGAACCATGAGATTGTGAATTTATTATAAGTAAATCAATGTTATTGCAATAAATAACAAGTATCCTCTACCACACATTGATGAATTATTTAATCAACTTCATAGAGCCCAATAGTTTTCAAATATTGACCTTTATTCTAGATATCATCAATTGCGGGTAAAAAAGGAATACATTCCAAAGATAAATTTTTGAATAAACTATGATAATTATGAGTTTACAATAATTCAATTTGGATTGACTAATGAACCCTCTATTTTTATGAATATAATAAGTAGAGGGAGAATATCTTGATGACTTTTTTTGGTATTCATTGATGATATTTTGGTTTATTCTAAAATCTATGAGGACCATGAGAATCACTTAAAGATCATTCTTTGTACTCTTAGAAAGAAAGAGTTATATAGTAAATTTAGTTATGTGTGTTTTCTGGATTCAATAAATTTCTTTTATTGGATATATTGTCTCAAAGGATGGAATCTTATTTGATCCAATGAAGAAAAACATTGGCATAGAATCACCTATTCCAATGAACATAATTGGGGTATATAATTTCATCAGTTTGGTAGGGCACTATTGGTAATTCATTCATAATTTTTGTTGATTGGATATCCCATTAACAAAGCTTTCACATATAGGGGTCATATTTATTTATATAAAGTAATGTTAATAATGTTTTGATGAACTAAAGTATATATTGGTCATGTCTCTAATTGTTATTCTACCATATTGAAATAATGGGATTATGATATATAGTGATTCATCAAAAAAGGGAATTTTTTGTGTCCTAATGAAAATTTATAATGTTATTTCATATGCATCAATGAAATTTAATACTTGTGAATAGAACTATCCAACCCATGATCTTGATTTGGCAGCTATAATATTTTATTTGAAGATATGAAGAAATTTTATCTATGGTGTGATATTTGAGATATACATAGACCATAAGATCCTAAAACACATATTTTCACAAAAATAGCTCAACATTATGAAAAGTAGATTTCTTAAGATACTCAACGATTATGATTTATAAATACACCACCACCCAGGGAAAGCAAATAAGGTACTAGATGCATTGATTTGGAAAGATTGTGGAATTTTGACCCAAATGAGAATTGAGATATATCCCATGTTCGTAGATCTAGTAAATATAGATATGGTAATTAATAAGGAATGGAAAACATCACCCATTTATCAAAATATTTTGAAACCATATTTATTGTAAAAGATTAAAATATCTTAATCTGATTATGAGAACATTTAGAAGAAAATTAAATATGTGAATGATAGGAAATTAGAATAATTCATTTGTGAAGATGGTGTTCTAAAATTTGGAAATAGATTATGTGTTCCATCTATAGTTTATTTGGAAAGGTAATTGTTGCGTGATTCTCATAGATTAAATTTCTATATTCACCCTAATAGAACAAAATGTATAGGGATTTGAGGGAACATTTTTAGTGGGATAACATGAAGTTGGAAATTGCTAATTATTCATCCAGATGTTTCAATTTTTAATAATTGAAATCTATGACACAGTATCCAATAATATCCTTGAAACATATTCTTATTCCTATGTTTAAATGGGATTACATTACTATTGACTTTGTTATAGTATAACAAATGAATCCTAGGAAGAATGATGTAATATGGGTTATCGTTATTCACCTAACCAAATATACAAATTTCCTTGATATAAGAGAATATTTAACTATTGAGAACCTAAAAAGATTATATATTAATAAAATTTTAAGAATTCATGGCATACACTTTTAATTTTATCTGATCAAGATCCCTATTTTACACTAAAATTATTGAAAAGTATTTAGAAGGCTCTTGATACTGAGATTTATTTGAGCACTTCCTTCCATCCTTAAACAAATTGATAGTATAAAAGGACTATTCAAACAATGTAATACATGCTTAGGTCATTATAACTTGACTTTAATGGTATGTGGGATCATTATTTTTCTTTTTATAGTTTTCTTATAACAACATTTTCCATTCAAGTATTCAAATGGAACTGTATAAAGCATTATATGGAAAGAGATTTCATACTCAGACTTTTTGGGATGAAGCTAGTGAATAAAAACTTATAGGCTCAAATCTTGTTAAATAAACAAAAATAAAGTCAAAGTCTATTTAGGCACATATTAAAGTATCTCATATTAATAAAAAATAGTTATGAAGATAATCAGAGAAAGGATTCAAAATTCCAAGTGGGAGATCATGTTTTCTTTAAATTATCTCCAAGGAAGGGTTTTATAAGGTTTGATAAGAAAGTGAAATTGATCCCCAGGTACATTGGACCCTTTAAAATGTTTTATTGGATTATAGTTTTTTCTTATAAATTGTAAATATCGCCAAACCTCTCAAATGTATATGATGTATTCCATAAATCATTGTTAAGGAAGTATATACCATACCCAATGAATATGCTCACTTCTAATGAAATATATTTGGAACATGATCTATATTAAGATTAAGAACCCATCTATATTATTGATATTAGGGAGAAATTATTTAGGAAACAGATGACTTGACTAGTAAATGTACTTTGGAGAAATCACAAAATGGAGGAAGCAACATGGGGACCAAAGGATGTTATGAAGAAGTACTACCCTCGTCTGTTTAGAAGGTAATATCCATAAAATTTAAAGGCTGAAATTTTTGTAAGATGTAATAATGTAAAACCTTGAGACTTTATAAATTATTCCCTTTTAAATAAATTCAATCTCATTGATTGCTATTGATGTACGCAACACCGGTTTAAATGAAGATACTCTTTTAAAATATTATTTAAACATGACCATTATAACCTTGTTAAGTTAGAATTTATGAAGAAAAATAACTAAATTTTGAAAAATATATAGTTTATAAAAATTAATTTTTTATCTATTGATTATAAATAAAAATAATAATCATTAAAAATAAAAATAAATGTTTTCTTAAATAACTGTATTTTTTCTAAAATACAGTTTAGTCGTACTTCACGAACGTAATTTAAAATTAATTTTTAACACTTTTAGAAAAAAAATTGGTAAAATTAAATTCATTTTTGAAATTATAATAAAAATTTATCTTAGGGTGAATTTTTTTTATTTTTCTAAAATGTTTTATTTTTCAAGGAATAGTGAAAAATACTGAATTATTTTTGAAAACTTCCTTTTTGTTTAAATTATATATAAAGATAAATTAAATTTTAAATTTATTCTAAAGTAAAATAAGTTTAATTATATATATATATATATATATCCAATTTAGGTTATTGGAATCATTTTAATTTTTAATTTGCATATAAAAACTTTGTAAACTTGTGAACATTTTCTATTTGAAAACCCACTTTCTCATCACGTCTATGGGATTAATTTTTAATTAAATTTTTTCAATTATACAAATGGAATTTTTTTAAAATGGTATAAATAATTGTAATTAGAATAATTTATTTTATATAACAAAATCAAAATAATTCTTTACCATAATTAATAATAAAAATAGTAAAAAATATTTACCACGGTTAAGGTAAAAATGTGTTTACGGAGTTAAACTAAAATGATAAGGGTTAAAATAACTTAAAAAATTGTATAAAATATATTTTCTAGAAATATTTATACCTTATCATGTATTATTATTTATAATAATCCATTTTGGACCCTTTTGGAAAGTTAAAAACATGGGTACACCTTTTTATTTTCAAAAATTACAAGTGTGCCACTCACCTCACTTATAAAAGACCACCCCCTATTATCTCTTCCTCACACATTAAGCCCCTTTGGTTCAAACAATACTAGACTATATCACATAAAAACTTCCATAAACTCGTCATAAAAGCCTTATTTTTTGTATAAATTCATCCTACTAAGCCTTTTGGTCTAAACTTAAGAAGGTTACCTAAAGAAGTGGTAACGTTCTTCAATGAGTGTTTTTATTTTATTTCTTCCTACACATACTTAAATTATTATTAAACCATGATGATATAATAAAATTAGTATAATATGTATAATTATTTTATATTAATTTTATTTCATGACCTAAAATCATCCCCACTTTCATCAAATGGGTTGCAAAATCAACATTCATTCATACGGCGGACTACCGCCTCACGAACCGATGTCATTCGTTTTTCCATTACCACCTCTCATGGTTTGGTATGATAATGTATATAAAGTATATATATGATATTTATAACATAAATTTTCCTATGTATTTATTATATCATATATACAAATTTAATATCCATTCCGTATGGGATATGATAATGTCGCTCGTGTATACAATGGACTATCACCTTGCGAAGTGATGTGATTAGTCTTTCACTAAAGCTTTACATAGAATGTGATAAGGATAAATTTAATGAATATATGTAATATATATGAAATGATAACTATTTTCAAGAAATATGTATCATTATTAAAATATTATAAATTATTTTATTTTTTACCTTTTCACTAATTGAAACATTATAACATCATTTATGTATATGTGGACTACTGCCTTCACAAAGCGATGTGACTCTATTTTCATCACCAAACGACATGGATGATTTATATAAGTATATTTAAAGAATTAATATGGTTTTTATGATATTATTATCATTATTTAAAGATAAAATATTACTTACCTCCTTTCCAGAATGATCATTGAAAAATGGAAATGTTACTCATGCGTACGTACAGTCTACTGTCTCCACGAGAATAACATACTTAATTTCTCAAAAAACATATTAAATGATTGGTTGTAAAATTTTGATTTATGTATAAATATGATAATTATTTCATGTTTACTATTAAAGTTATGTTGAAATAATAACCTTTTAGAATACTAGTCAACCTACAGAATTCATTTTTGATATGTAAATCAAATATTGTTGACACGCCCGATGTAAACATAATTGATTAAGTAATATTATATAACATGTTAATAAGTGAAATTAATAAAATTGAAAAAAAAATCTTAAGTAATTAAATAATTAACATAATTTTATTATTCAAGAAGATAAATAACATACATGATGAGTCATACTCAAGGTAAGGGACTTCATCTCAATTTTCATTCATTGAGGTATATTGTAATTTTATGCACCTAGTTTATTTTATGTGGTTTATGTACTTCCCCATGGAATTTAATATCATGATTTATTAATAATTCATGATATTTTTCCTATCATTTTTAATTATTTTATCCATGGTTATATGACATGAGAATTACTGAGTGGTAAAAGCTATTGTAAAATCATGCTTTTTTGGGATTGTTAACTTTATCTTGAAACAATAACTTTATTATGATAGTTTTTCATTTTAAATTACATTTATCTTACATATCCATATTATTTTATAATATATATAATTATTTCCTAAACCTTAGAAGATACTTATATATAGTGTTTACTTTGATGGTAATTTGATTAACTGAGGAAATATTGATAAATCAGTATCATTTACTCAATAAAGATATATGATGATAAGGCATATTGATTCATAAATTAAATAAAATATTTGATATATTAATAATGATTTTGAAATATAGATATAGGTGGGTACTGGTTATAGATATCCCCTTGATGAATCGATGGGTCTCATAAGACAAATCAGTTGGCTAAATCTGATGGGTTTTTACCCATCAGTTTTAAACTGTCTTTAGAAAATATCTTGATGGTAGAGGTATCATGATGCATAATATCCTAAAAAATGATAATTAAAAATTTCCTTCATTTATAATAAAATTATTATAATTATCCATGATATTTTCACTATGATATTTTATTTGGATGCATTTTATTCTCAAATTATTGATTAAATGGCATATGTATTCATATATTTACCTTTCCAAGTTGATTATGCCTTATCTTATCATGATAATAAATTTATCTAAATGTAATGTGTGTTAAGTTATTTATATTTCCCTATTGAGTATGCATATTTATTCATAATATATTTCGTTTTACTTAACCCTTACTGATCATTTGATCTCACTCTTATTTTGTTTCCTTTCCCCATGATATGAAAAAGAATTTTTGGATTGAATTTTCAAGGATACAGTTCATTTTCTTTAGATCTGTATTATGTTTTATTTTCTATTACCAATTTAAAATGGGTATCATGTATGTATATGGTTCTCCAAAACTGCTAAACTGGTCGGTCCTTTAGGATTTTACCCTTTATATTTATGCCAATGTAATAAAGCATTCATGGACTCCGAGTTACTGAATTTTTTTCCATTACAACTACCACATGGAACATGTTATAGGTAACCCATACATGGGGTCAGTAACTTGGTTATATAGAATAAATATCTTTCAGTGAGATATAGGTATCTCCTTTAATCAATCTAAGGGTATTGAACTATACAAGGGAGTTATTCAGATGGGAATTTTATAGCATGAGGTGTTATTTTAGGAATAATGATACCCTGGTGAGTCTAACTGATCACCCTATGTTTTGAATAATTTTTTAACTTTGAAATGGGTCCCTTTATGCCTACTAGATGTATTTTACCTTTCATTTCATAGATGATAATGTATATGGTGTTTCCCTTGAGGCTTTGATTTATTAGGGGCATCCTTATTCTATGGAGTGAGTAAACTTCTAGAAAAAAATTTATCATATAGGATTGGATTAGGTATTTATTAGGAATTAAATACATAGCTTATTCACTACCTTGTGTTCCCCCATTAACTAAATTTTGGAGGTTATATAGTTTATCCCTTACTTGTGAGATAGCCTATAACATGTTTCCCTTTTTTTGTTAGGGCATCCTATTAGGAATTTTTATAATCACCAATGCATGAAATCATTCCCACATATGTTGTGTATGAGCCAAAGGATAATATGTCGATAGTGATTTTAGTGGTCATGGAGCTATTAGAGATGGATATTGGTTTATTTATATGATATTCATTATGGGAAGTTCTTCTATTGGTGTTATCATGACGAGGTGATCCCTCTTCCAAATCACTCAAGGTTGGATATTTATTTCATGATGTTTATACCTATATTTTTTCCCATGTAATAGTATTTGTATCACATGCCATTATGATGTTTATAAGATGTGTAATGAATGTTTTATTTCAATTAGATATTTATATCATACACAGATATTTATATTTTTTATTGAAATGTTTATCCACTAAATGTTTTATAGTATAAGGCCTCCCATGCATGTATTATTCCTTCTTGGTGCCAGTCACTAACCCCTACTCACTGGTGGTAGACTTATGGTGGCACGATCATATTAACTTTTAATCATGTTAGATTTTAGAGGGTCAGGTTATACTATAATTGTATCAGTGTAGGTTTATCTTAGGTATATAGGTCAAAGTTAGGTGTCTCATGAGTTTTGGTTTAGAAAATTTGGGGAATTAATTATTAAAAGTGTTTAAGTAGAGTTGTAGAATCAGGTAACCAGTCTAGGGTGTGATAGTAAATATATTCCTACATAATAACTCTTATAATCTATTAACTTGGTTTTTTAGGAAATTCTTTAAAAGGTATATTTATTTAGGTCCATGAATCATGTATTGTTCAGTGCATTGTTTGTTCAATGGCAGACATCACCATGCAATGAGGATGTGTACTTCTTCGTGAAATTTATTTTTATAAAGGTGTAGAATGAACCTTCTATGGAATATGATATCTATGCGAACTCTCACCATAGTGTGATCTCCCTAGGTGATGCTCTCATAATATTCTAGTGGGTCAATGCAGAGAGAGTTTTGTAGGTATAATAAAATCATTGGGATAGTGATTCTAATATCCATGGGTGATGGTTAATGTGGCTTTGGTAACCCCCTTTGTGGTGTAGATGTCAGGTAAAGGGTTCACAAAATACTTTATAGAGTAGACATGGAGTTTGGGTACTTCCCTAGGATCTTGAGCATGTTTCATCCATGTTTAGGGTTGGTAAATCCTTTGGGTATATATTGATATCAAGGTTCAGGTCCACCATATATGATTATGAAGCTTGGTAATCCCTAATGGATAGAGGGGGCCAAACTACCATCCATGGGTTCATGAGTCCTACATTCTAGATTAGGTTTGTTACTCTCTTAATCATGATGAGGTGTGGGTCCCCAAACTACAATGGAGTTTGTACTCCCCTATTATATATGGTTAAAGCCCTCCATCTATAGTGTATTGTATTTTATATGATATGGGATGTTTTTTTATCCATGCGAGTTGGGTACTCCCCCATGGGGTGGGGTGAAGGTCCTCCATGGTAGGGGTAGGTACAGCCTTGGCTAACAAACATGTCTCAACATGTTGAGACCCCCCTCATATTTATTATGGAAGTTGGTGTTTCCCCATGTATACAGAAGTGAAAACTAAAATTCATAGGTGCATGGGTTTTTCATTTGTTCTTGGGGTCGATATTCCCTTGATCTCAATGAGGTATAGGTCCCTCATAATGTAGAGGATTAGATACTACCCTATGAGATAGGTCGAGATTTCTATATTTCTTGAAGTTAATGTTTAACATGGTATAGGGTATGGATGTTTTTTCCAGGATGTTTGGTACACCCCTGCAATATGGGGTGCAGATTCACCCACCAGTGAGGTCGGTTACTCCCTTGACCAACTCATAGACTCTCAGTGATGTGTGGTTCCATCACTATAGTTTAGTGATTGTTGGGAGTTTTTCCAACACTTGGTGTTTGTTTTTTGTCTCCTGGCTGGGAGAGTAGGCCCTATATGATTATTGCTAGAGGTTGGTATAGCATGTCGGGCTTGTTTATTCAAAATATGGTTGTTATAATGAGAAAGATTCTGGGATTGGGAGTCCTATCTAGATGGGATTGATTATATGTTTCCTCTACATGTGTGAAAGGAATCCTTTGTATATATATCATTTCATGTTATTTGTATATAGTTGACAAATGATTATCATAATAATGATTTCCTCATGGTATGAGGTTGAAAATATATTGATCCAATTCCTCCCTTACCTCCATGAGGTTTTCCTCACTCATCTATGGGCTTTGGTGTCCTATATATCATATGGGTTTGAACTATAGATGGATAGATCAAGTAACACCCATTGTTTCCTGAGATTCTATCTAGGTTCTTTTTCTTTGGAACTCATGATTTTTTTAATAGAGATAAGCTATTCTCTCAATGTTTCATCATTGGACTAGGATATAGATATATCAGTAGAGTATTTGGAATAGTTTCTCATGATGGATACACCTACCGATGGTGACCATCTACCATGGTACTTTTGTCAGTGTTTATCATATTTGGAAAAGAGGATTTTCTAGGATCCTTCTATGTCATAGTGAGTCCCAATGATGATTTCATTTGTGATGGATGGTCATGCACAATATGATTTCAGCATATAGCTATAATTAGGGTTTTTCTAATTTATTATATTGTTCATGGTCCATTTTCATCAGGAATTGAAACCTAGATAATTAGTAGGGACAACCATTTGGAAGTTTCAATCAGTTATTACACTAGTTGGTGAGATTGATTTTGTACACCCCAATTGTTTTGAAATATAAGAATTTTTTCTATAGATAAGATCATAGTCATTTCCCTAAGATATGTTCTAGAGTTTCCCCTCATTAAGAGATGGAATCTATATCAATTAGTATTATGAGGATATGATGAATCCTTCCCAATTCATGGGATGTCCAGGTTAAGCTTGCTAAGATGGGTTATGTGATGGGATCCTTGGGAGAAATGTTTCATTAGAACTAGTGTGGTAATCCCTAGTGATTATTTGATTTTTTATATGTAGAGACCTGGTTTTTTACTTGTAAGACTTTGGAATATTTCTACATATATTTCTAGATCTAGGAGCTGAGACAAAATGCGATTCTAAGACCTGATATTCCTGAAATTAATTTTATAAAAATATTAATTATTTTTATAATATACATGTTAAAGAAAAGGGATATCTATCAAATGGTAGATCAGATCAGATATATGATACCACGGTTGAGTCTGGAGCATGGATTTTACCTTAAGTGGGTATAACTTTTTTCAGAATAGGCCTTCCATGGAAAAAATTTCAAGGACGTATCCATAAATAAAATTGTTAAATAAAATTATTTTATTTGGATGCTACATAGGATAACTTCTAAACAGGGACTCAGATTGGAAATCTAAGACAACTGTTGAGTTCATAGCATGGTGTTTACCCTTGTAGTGGCCTCAGGTGAGAGGGTATAGTAGGTTTGGAATCTGCAACCGTTAATGGGAGATTTGATAAATCCTATAAATAGGTGTTTTAAGGAAATGAGATAGGGTTTGGCTCATTTCATCCCACAGTCGGCAGAGCTCCTCCTCTCCTTCTAATAGAAAATCAATGTCGGCTCTTGGGTAGATCTTGATACGATTTCAGATCTGAGCAGATCATTGCACAATGAATGCAACAACAGATCTAAAATCTTGGTAGGATTCTTCTTTCAGATTCTTCATTTCCCCGATCAAAGTTTTGTATGTTGAAATTGATTATTTATCATTTCTGTTGATTTTTTTTTGAATGTTGATGGCCAAATTAACACGGTCATCAACCGATTTGTTTTTGGAACCCTCATTCTTCATCATTATTCATTATTCTTTGATGCCTACTTTTCACCATGCTGAAATGGAATCCAATCTTTGAGTGAATCATATTATTGTGAAGGCCATGATACAAGGATTCTGGATCTATGATGGCTCTGGGTTTTGGGCACCATAGGAGGCGTGGTGGTGAGCGGATGATGACACCTACTTTTTTTCACGTCGAAACATCAACGAATCTTTGAGAAAAGCACATGTCTGTGTGGATTAGGACTCAAGGATTACATATTTTTTTCATCTTTAATTTTTAAGAAGTGAAATTGTGTCGATGGTCTGTGGAAGGTAACAACAGTGCATGGTGGTCAGTAGTAGCCATGGAAGGCAGAATCAGTCGCGGGAGCCAGCGGTGGAGTACAGTTCGTGGGAGGTGCTCAGCGAGCAGAGCTCGACTAAGATGGAGGTAGTGATTTGTGGATCGTGGTGGAGGCACTGGGTGCGGCCAGAGCATGGTGGAAGGGGGTGTTGGGTTGAAGGTGGGACCCAGGCGATGGTAGGTGCCATAAGACATAGGTACGGCTGTGTTGACCTGAAGCGTATGGGATGAGGTAGATAGTGGTGCATGACTGGGTTCGAGGTGGCCAGATCAGGCTGGAGCGGGCTGGAGCGGGCTGGAGCAGGCCTGGTGGGTCATCAGGCGCAGGTTCAAACCCCCATATCTCCAAGACTGGGCATCCATTTTTCATGCCTTCTATGGCCACAGGATCCTACTTTCAAGAAGGAACTTTTGAGGTCAATTTGGGAATTATATTTTTCAGGTTTGTGGCCCAGTTTCATGAAACTCTTAAATATAATATTAATAATATAATTATAATTATTTGAGAATTTTTGTATCGGGCCTAACTTCTGCATACGATGTCTGATCGATGCATCATTAGCCACCCCATGACCTTCAAATTGAGGTGGACGTTTCAAACTCAATTTCAAGAACATAAATTGAAATCAAGTTGTGGGCTCCATGAGGCCCAGTTTGGGCATTTACAGTGAAATGTTACTTTTTCACCATGTGTCCATTTAGGAAAAATGAATAGTTGATCCCATGTGTTTTTTCATAAGGATCAAAATGTTGTGATCCATATGATTTATTCTAAGATTGAGGTGTGGACCCCATGAAGCACCATTCATTTACAATGATGAGAGATGCATCTTCTTTACCAGGTGTCCAATTCTAGTGAATGAATAGTCGATCATGTGTACTTTTCTGAAAGGATTTCAATGGCGTGATATGTTTGGTTATTTGGGGCCTTCGGAAGAGAAAAATCATCAAAGTTACATTTTTAACCCTTTAGACCAATGATGAGCATCGTGCACTCATTAGACTTTCGAATGGATGTGCCATGTACTCTAGGAGTTTAGTGGAGGGCCTAGGGGTACCAGTGCATAGTTCAGTATCCGATTATGGATAGGTACACGTCCAGGTGACGAGGTAGGGTCACACATCGTGTGGACCCCATATGCATCATGTACCGCATTATGAATCCTCTAACTCTCATATCATCTTCTTTTGGACTCAGATTTTGGCCCATGAGTAGCCTATCCTGAGTGTTTTTTTCATAGAACACAATGGTTCCCTCTATATTGTATTTTGAGATACGATGAGAGATGTTATGAGTGTGATTCCCTCTTAGGTGATTTCTGACGATGGTTGTGATCAAGTAGTTTTATCAGAGATTATTGGTCGTACCCTCCAACTGGGCTAGGAAGTTCCATTCCATGGTGACCAGAGTGTTAACCCTCCATCAGCATGGGCACAGGTCCCCTACAACTACTTCTATGTGTTGATACTTCTAATGTACTAGGGAACAGGTCCCTGATGACCAGAGTGGAATACCCTTGATGCACTAGCACATGTTTCCTCTGTAGTTACTTGTCGGGAAGTACCCTCAAGCGTACTACCCTTCAGCAGGGCCGAATAGTGGGTCCCCTTCGACTCTTGAGTGTTGATCCCCCTAAAGCCCTAGGGCACGGATCCCTGATAACTAGAGTGGAATCCCCTTGATGAACTAGGGTAAAATTCCTCTGTGGCTACTACTATATTGGAATCCCCCTAACATACTAGGGAATTGGTCCTCTACTTTGAGTTATCATGATCCAACTATGAGTATCATTGGCGAGATGTGGTTTGACGTGCCTTTGGACTCACAAGAAAGAGGGACTCTTTCATCATCGAGACGCATCCTTGAGACGTGACCTAAAACCGTGAGGGTGAGTCAGTTCTTCCCAAAGGAGGTAGTATCAAGGTTTGGTGATTGATCCCCTTTGACTGGTGTGTTCAGGGAAGACATGAGGGACGTTGAGCATCATTTGTGGATACTTCTATAACTATTGGAGACTCTTTTCATGGGTTGATCTATGAGATGGAGATCCCCTTACCCTCTCGTTTGGGCTTCTTTGACTGAGTATATATATATATATATCATGTTTCAGTACCCAGTCCTTTGGATTTGTATACTCTCCTTCGAGAAGTGGAAAAGATGCATGGGGTGCGCCATGGGCTTTCCGTGTCTTGCTTCTCATGGTTGGATGAGTATACTCTCCTACTATAGTAAGTGAAGAATCGATGAGAAGTTTTTCTTCTCATCATTTTGGTCTCCTTATGTTTGGATGAGTTTTATTTAATTATTTTGTTGGGTTGAGCAGTACTCTTTCACTGAACTTTGTTCTATCTAATTATTTCCTCTTCAATTGTATCTCTTACTGCTCCCCCTTCACCTTTTCAGGGCGTCCTACTGAGTATGTTTATACTCACCCCTACATGGGCCTTTCCCACACGTATCATTCCATATGTAGATGATGGACATGTTACTCGTGAATTTATAAGAGCCTAGAGGTATAGGAAACTTGGACCGTATACGGTGGTCATAGATTGGGATCCAGGAGCAGGGCTCTCTCAGCTATTTTATTTTTCTAGTTATTGTTAGGTTGTGATACTTTTCTAGTTAGTCTTTTATTTTTTTTCCCTTTTCCTTTCAGTTTAAAATTCAATACTTGTACTGATTATAGATCAATGCATCTTTGGTTTCCTTTTATATCATTGTTGTATCTTTTTTCCCTTTTCCTTTATACTTTAAATTGATTTTGTTGAGTGTGTGTATACAAGTACTTAGGAAAAGGCCTCCCCTAGTTTTTTGTGACTTTGATGCTTGTCTCTACCCTCTGACCTAAAGAGGTGAGCTTGGGGTAGTTGCGGCTCGAGCCCTGAAATGGGTTGGTTTGTGAAAAATTGGTATTATAGGTGTGGTGGATGAGTCCCTCTAACTTGTGTGTTCATGGCAGGGCTTGTGCAGTGGAGTGTCAGAGTAGGTCTTGACATTTCTAGTGGAGTTTTTCTGCTTGAGCTCCTTTCTCTAGGTATGCCACTAGTGGTTTTGGTGGAATGTTTGGTTTGTGGATACTCTCCTTACAAGATAAAATAAGACAAGCGGGTATTCCATGTTCTTTTTGTGTCTATAATTTTTTTGTTGGATGAGTTTACCCACCTTCCCTTTTTGTTGGTACCTTTGTGTGCTCAATGTAAACCTTGATACGACATTTATCAAGTACATGTTGAGGTGATAGAGACCCCACAAATATAACTATGTGACTCCCTACATAGTGCCAATAGTAGTATCCATCACCTTGAGAGTGGGGAGACACCACCTTCTGGTAGAGAACTTTGTGGATTGCATAGACCACTAGAGTTTTAAATATGTTTTCACTCAGAAAGACCTGAACCTGAGGTGGAGATATTGGTTGGAGTTCCTGTAATACTATGACTTAGAGATAGTCTATACTCTATGAAAGGTAAATGTTTTAGCAGATTCCCTTAACATAAATTCCTAGTCTCACCTAGTGCGGGAAGCTTCGGATTAGTTAGTTTCCCTGTAGTTGACCCTTGGAGTAGGAGGATGCAGTTTTTCTTCAATCGATGTTATTGAATCCTTTTCTTCCTGAGTATGTGATAGAGTCCCAACTGTGAGACATCAACTGAGAGATATTTAGTGACTCAAATATTCACAATCAACACACCATATGGATATTTTTAAGGCAGTAATCATGATAACATGTTCTAGGGACAAATAGTGGTTCTGGTTGCAATGCGGGAGGAGGTGATGCAAGAGTTCCATGCTTCTCCCTTAGCTATACATCCCTGTGTTGGGAATATTTATAGGGATCTTATGTGTAAAATTTGGTGGTACAATGTGAGATGAATAATAGATGAGTTCATCTCATGATTCCTCTCCTATCAGTAGGTAAAGGCTGAGTACTGAGTTCTGATGGGTTGTTTCAGCCTCTGAAAATCCCAAGTGGAAATGGGACAACATATCCCTAGAATTTTTCATAGGGATTCCATGCACAATGAAGGTCCATGATTCCATATAGGTGATAGTATATTGACTCACAGAGTTGGCACACTTCCTTTTCATCAGAGAGTAGAGTTCGGTAGAGATTTTGGGGTAGTTTTATGTATGGGAGATCATCCACTTCACGAGGTGCCCTTGTCATTTTTCTTTGATCGTGACACATGATTTACATCACAATTGTGGAGAGGCCTACATGAGATATTTGGGACCCAACTGTGAATGAGTACATCCTTTCACCCTAGATCGATGGGTAGACTAAGCACACTATTTATATGTTAGAGGATATTTTGAGGGATTATATGTTAGTTTTAAGCTGGGGAGACAAGCTATCCATGAGGTTTTTCGAGTCATTCAAGATCATATAGAGGGTTAACAAGGTTGCCTACCGCCTTTCCATAATCCTGTAACTAGAGAGGGTGAATGATGTTTTCCATGTGTCACATCTGAGGTGATACATGCATGATACTATGAACGTCATAGATAGGAGAAAACCTTACAAGGACATTCCATCCCTTTGGTTCAAATGTTGTGGAAGCACGGGAATGTGAAGGAGAGTTTTTGGGTGTTGGAGAGCCAAGTGTGAGCTCAGTATCCCATGTTTTTTCCCTAGTTTTGATTTTCAGGGAAAAAATATTGAAGGATGTAATGATGTAGTGACCCAGTTTTTTTTGTAAGACTTTGGAATATTTCTACATATATTTCCAGAACTAGGTGTCGAGATGGAATGTGATTATGAGACCCAATGTTCCTAAATTAATTTTGTATAAATATTAATTATTTTTATACTATGGACATGTAGGAAATGAGATATCTCTCAAAAAGTAGTTCAGAATAAAAATATAACTCCATGGTTGAGTCCAGAGAATGGTGTTTACCCTAGGAGGGGTATAACTTTTGTCGATGTAGGTCTTCTATGAAAAACTTTATCGAGGATGTAACCGTAAATAAAATTATTAAATTTTTTTTTTGGATGCTACTTAATATAACTTCTGAATGGGAACTCATATTGGAAATCTAAGACCACCATTGAGTTCCTAGTGCAGTGTTTACCCTAGGTGCGACCTTGGGTGAGAGGGCATAGGAGGTTTGGATTCCACAAACGTTGGTAGGAGACTTGATAAATCCTATAAATAGGTGTTTAAGGAAATGAGAATGGGTTTTTTTCATTTTCTACCATGGCTGGTGAAAATCCTCCTCTCCTTCCAATGAAAAATTGACATCAGCTCCTTAGAAGATCACGACAAGATTTTAGATCTGAGAATATCAGAGCGTGAAGAATGAAGAAACGGATCCAAAATCCTAGTATGATTCTTTTTTTAGATTTTCCATTTCCCAGATCAAAGTTTTTTGTCAAAATTGATTATTTATCATTTTCACTGCTTTGTTTGGGAATTTTGATGGCCAAACTAACACTATCATCTACCAATTCGTTTTTGGAACCCTTATTCTTCATTTTTCTTAATATTTCTTAAATTTATACTTTTCTCCATGATGAAACGACATCCAATATTTGAGTGAATAATAGTTCTATGAATTTCATGATCCAACGATTTCGGATCTACGGTGGTTTCGAGTTTCGGTCATCGGAGGAGGTGCGGCAGAATGAAAAATAGGCCGCCTACTTTTTTTCACATATAAATGTCAATGAATCTTCGAGAAAATCATGTGTCTATGTAGATCGGGGCCGTAGGATCCCAGATCTATTTTCATATTCTTGTTTCAAGCACTGGAGTGGTGTCGGTGGTCCGTGGAAGGCGGCAGTGGCCGTAGAAGTTGGCGGCACGACGGTGTGACCATGGACGGTGGTGGACCATAGGTTGCAGGAGGTTCTTGGTGAGCGAGGCCCAACTAGGATGACAGCAACAAGCTATGGAGTATGGCGGAGGTGCTGGGTGTGGCCAGAGCACGGTGGACGGCTGGGTGTCGAGCAGACAGCGGGACCCGAGCAGTGGCAGGGGACATGAAACTTGAGGGTGGCCTCATTGAACCACGGTGGATGGACAGAGGAGAAACGAGGGGTGCGGCTGGTTTTGAGGTGTCTGGAGTGACCAGAATGGGATTAGTGGTCCTAAGTGGGCCGAAGTAGTCCAGAGCGGGTTTAGCGGGCCAGATCGGGCCGGAGTAAGTCTAGCAGGTCTTCGGGCGCTGGTTGAAACCCCAATATCTCTTAGATGGAGCATTCATTTTGAATTCCATATATGTCCACATGATCCTAATTTTGATACATATATTTTGAGGCTAGTTATGTAATTTTATGTTTCCGACTCGTGAATCGGTTGCATGAAATTTTTAAATATAATGATAATAATATAATTATAATTATTTGAGGATTTTTTTTATTAGGCCTGACTCCTGCATATGATGTCTGATCGACGTTCCATCAGCAGTTCCATAACCTTGAAATTGATATGGATGTTTCAAGACAAATTTTTGGTGTTTAAACTGAAATCAAGGTGCGGGCCCCATGCGGCCCAGTTTAGGTATTTGCAGTGAAATGTGACTTTTTCACCAAGTGTCCATTTTGGACAAATGAATAGTCGATCCCATGTGTTCTTTCATAAGGATCACAACAGTGCTATTCATATGATTTATTTCAAGATAGAGGTGTAGGCCCCATGAAGCACCATTTGTGTACGATGCTGAGAGATGCATCTTCTTCACTAGGTATCCAATTCGGGTGAATGAATAGTCGATCGGGTGTGCTTTTACACAAGGATTGCAACTATGTGATCTGTTTGGTTATCTAGGTCCATTTGGGGTGGTAATTCAGTAAAGTTACATTTTTTTCTCTTTTGGACCAATGATGAGCATTGTGCACTCATCATCCATTCGTTCGTATGCGCCATATACTCTAGTAGTGTAGTGGTAGGCCTAGGGGTACTAGTTCATAGTTTAGTACCTAAGTGTGGCTAGGTACATAGCCCGGTGAAGAGGCAGGGTCACAAATTGTGTGGGCCCTATATGCACCTTGTACCACATTATAAACATTCTATCTCTAATATCTATTTCTTTTGGACTCAAATTCTAGCCCATGAGTATCATATCCTGATTGTTTTCCCTCTTATAACATGATGGTTCCCTCTATAGTTTCTTTTGAGATATGATGTGAGCTATTCTGGGCATGATGCCCTTTCAGTCGATGTTCGATGATGGATTTGATCAGGAAGTTTTACCAAAGATTACTAGGATTACCCTCCATCTAGGCTTGGAAGTATAATTATCTGATAACCGGAGTGTTGACCCCCCATCGGCATGGGTGCGGGTCCCCTACAACTACATCTGGGTGTTGATACCCCTGATGTACTAGTGCATGGATCTCAGATGAGTAGATTGGAATCCCCCTGACACACTAGGGTGGGGGTCCTCTATAGTTACTTGTCAGGTATACCCTCCGGTGTATTACCCTTCAACAGGGATGAGAAGTGAGTCCTCGTCAACTCTCGAGTGTTGATACCCATGACGCACTAGGGTGCGGATCCCTCATGACTAGAGTGGAATCCCCCTAATTCACTAGGTAATAAGTCCTCTATGGATACTACTAGGGTGGAATCCCCTTGACTTACTATGGTGTGGTTCCTCTACTTATAGTTTTCACCATCAGACTTTGTGGATCAGTGGAAAGACATGGTCTGACATACCTTTAGACTCATGAAAAGGAGGGACTCTTTCCCCCATTGAAATACTTCCTTGTGATGAGAACTAAAACTGTGTGGGTGAGTCAGTTATGCCCAAAGCGGATAGTATCAAGGTGTTATGATTGAACCCCTTTGACTGGCATGTTTAGGGAAGACGTGAGGGATGTTGGGCATCATTGGGGGATACTTCTAGAACCTTCAGAGACTCTTTTCCTGGGATGATCTTTGAGATGGAGATCCCCTTACTCTCTCATTTGGGATTCTTTGTCTGAGCATATATATATATATATATATATATATATATCCTATTTCAGTACCCACTCATTGGGTTTTAGATACTCTCCTTCCAGGGGAGGCGAATATGTATAGGGTATATCACGTGAATTCCATGTATATCTTCTCCTGGTTGGATGAGTCCACTCTCCTACTATATATAGGGAAGACTCGACGAGAAGTTCAAATTCTCACCATTTCGATCTCCTTATGTTTGTAAAAGTTTTTTTTCACTCTCTTTTTGGGTTGATCTATACTCTTTCAATGTAATTTGTTCTATATACTACTTTCCTCTTCATTTGTATCTATTAATACTCATCCTTCACCTTTTTGGGGCATCCTACTGAGTATGTCTATACTCACCCCACATGGGTCTTGCCCACATGTATCATTAAATATGTAGATGACAGATAGGTTTCTTGTGACTTCAGAGGAGATTATAGATATGAGGTACTTGGACTATGTACAGTGGTCATATCTTGGGATCTAGGAGCGAGAAACTCTTAGCTATTTTACTTTTCTAGTTGTTGTTAGGTTGTCACACTTTTCTGGTTGGGCATGTATTTTTTCCCTTTTCCTTTCAGTTTACATTTTTGTACTTATAATGATTTTAGGTTTATTCATGTTTTTTTCCTTTTCTAGAAATGTTGTATCTTTTGTTTCTTTTCCTCTACACTTTTTCATTAAGTTGGTTGTGTGAATGTGTACAGGTACCTAGTCAAAGGCCTCCTTGAGTTTGTTGTGCCTTTGGTGCTTGTTTCCACCCCCTAACCTATGGAGGCGGGCTTGGGGTAGTTGCAGCTCAAGCCCCAACATGGGTTGGGATGTGAAAAAGTAGTATCAAAGGTGTGGTGGATGAGTCCCTATGACTTGTGTGTTTTTGGTAGAGGTTGTACAGTGTAGTTTTGGAGTAGGTCCTAACATTTCCAATGGAGTTTTTCTACTTCACCTCCATTCGCTTGGTATGCCGCTAGTGGGTGTGGTAGAGTGTCTAGTTAGGGTTTACTCTCCTTCCAAGATTAGAAAAGACACATGGGGTATTCCACATGATTTTTGTGTCTAGATTTTTGTTGCTGGATAAGTTTAATCACCTTCCCTATTCATTGGTACCTTTGTTTTCTCATTTTCAACCTTGATATGATATTTATCAATTACAGGTCAAGGTGATAGAGACCCAATGAATAAAACTACACCACTCACTACCTGGTGCCAACAATAGTAGTCTTCACCCTATGAGTGGGGAGACTCTGCCTTCTGGGAGAGCACTTTGTGGCTGGCACATACTACTAGTGTTTTAGGTACGTCTTCACTCAGAGAGACATGAACCTGAGGCTGTGATGCTGGTTGGAGTTCCTGCAAGACTATGACTTCAAGATAGTCAATACTCTAGGTAAGGGAAATGTTGTAGTAGATTCCCTTAGTATAAATTCCTAGGATCACCTAGTGTGGGAATCTTTAGAACAATTAGTTTCTATGTAGTTTACCCTGGTGGAGTAGGAGGCTGTAGTTTTTCTTCAGTCTATAGTGTTGACTCTTTAGATTCTCAAGTGTGGGAGAGAGTTTTGGATGTTGAAGATCAATTGATAGATCTTTTATGACTCATATTTCCACAAGAGATGCACAGTATGTTTATTATGAATTAGGTAATCATGAGACCTTGTTCTTGGGACAAACAATGGTTCTAGTTGCGATACGGGAGGAGGTGATACAAGAGTTCCACACTTCTCCCTTATATTTATATCCCGGTGTGGGGAAGATGTACAGGGATCTTCAGTGGTAGTTTTGGTGGTCCGTTGTTAGATGAAGCATAGTTGGGTTTATCTCACAATGCCTTGCATATTAGCGAGTGAAGGCTAGGCACTGAGTTCTTGTGGGTTGTTGCAGTCTCTTGAAATCCCAGAGAGGAAATGGGATGGAATATCCATGGACTTATTCATAGGTCTTCCATGCATAGAAAAGGTCAATGATGCCATCTGGGTGATAGTATACCAACTCAAAAAGTCATCACACTTCCTTACTATCAGGGAGTAGAGTTTGGTAGAGATTTTGGAGAATTTGTACGTATGGGAGATCGTCCACCTTCACGAGGTTCCCTCGATGTTTTTATCTAATCGTGACACACATTTTACATCATGATTATGGAGAGGCCTACATGAGGCATTCAGGACCCATCTGCGGATGAGTACGTCCTTTCACCCTAGACTGATGGGTAGACCGAGTAAACTATCTAGGTGTTGGATGAAATGTTGAGGGATTTCGTGTTAGTTTTTGGACAGGGAAGAAATCTATCCCTGAGGTTCATAGAACCATTAAATATCATGTAGAGGGTTGATGAGGTTGAATTCCTCCTTGCCTTACACCCGCATCTAAAGTGGGTACATGACATTTTCCACATGTCGTAGATAAGGAGATACGTGCATGATCCTATGCACATCATTTACAAGAGCACACCATGTGAGGATGGACCATCCCTTTGGTTCAAATGTTGTGGCAGCACGTGAATGTGTATGAGAGATCCTGGGTGTGGGAGAGCCAAATGTGAGCTCAATATCCTATTTTTTTCTAGTTTTACTTTTTAGAGATGAAAATATTGAATGAGGGAATAATTTAGAGACCTGGTTTTTCCTTGTAATACTTTGGATTATTTAGACATATATTTCCAGAGTTAGGAGCTGAGATGGAATGTAATTCTAGGACCTGGTGTTCCCAGAATTAATTTTATAAAAATATTAATAATTTTTATACTATTCACATGGAGAAAATGGGATATATCTCAAATAGTTTATTAGATCAAAAATATGAGGCCACGGTTGAGTCTAGAGAATGGAGTTTACCCAAAGCGGGGTATAACTTTTGTTGGGATAGTTATTCTATGGAAAACGTTATCGAGGATGTAATAATAAATAAAATTATTAAATAAAATTATTTTATTTGGATGCTACTTAGGATAAATTATTAACGGGGACTCGGATTGGAAAGCTGAGACCACTGTTGAGTTCCTAGCACAGTGTTTACCCTAGGCGCAGCCTCAGGTGATAGGGAATGGGGGGTTAGGATTCCACGACAATTGTCAAGAGACATGCTTAATCCTATAAATAGGTGTTTAAGGAAATAAGAAAGAGTTTGGATCATTTCCTCCCATAGTCGGTGGATATCCTCCTCTCCTTCTGATGGAAAATCGACGTAGGATCCTTGGAGAATCATGACAAGATTGCATATCAAAGCATATCAAAGTGAAATGAATGTTGTGACGAATATAAAATCAAGGTAGGATTATTCATTCAGATTCCTCATTTCCCCAATCAAAGTTTTGTATGTTGAAATTTACTATTTATTGTTTTCGCTGCTTCGTTTGTGAATGTTGATGGCCAAAAAAATAAGGTCATCAACCGATTCATTTTTGGATCCCTCATCCATCATTTTTCTTTTTCGTTCTTTGTCATTCTTCAACGTCTACTTTTCACCATGCTGAAACGACATCCAATCTTCGAGTGAAGCATATTTCTGTGAAGGTCATGATCCAAGGATTTCGGATCTAAAATGACCTCGAGTTTCAAGTTCTGGAGGAGGCGTGGTAGGGAGCAGAAGAGGCCATTTAATTTTCTTTATGTCAAAACATCGACGAATCATTGAGCGATGCATGTTTCTGTGTAAATAGGGACCTGAGGATCTTGGATTTGGTTTCATCTTTAAGTTTCAAGCACCAACGTGCGGCTGGTGGTCTGCGGAAGGGACCCCAACACGAGGTGTTCTGTGATGAACATGGAACATAGTACCAATCGTGGGAGCTAGATGCATAGCGTTGAAGCCATGGATGGCAGTAGAGTGCGGGTTTATGGAGGCCCTCGGTGATAACGGATCAATCGGGATGGTGGTATTGAGCCATGGAGTGTGGCAGAGTTGCTGGGTGTGGACGGAGCGCGGTGGATGGTGGGATGTTGGGAGGACGGTGGGACCTGAGTGGCTACAAGTGCCTTGAAACATGGGGGAATCTGCGTTGACCCATGATAGATGGGCCGAGGTGGATCATGGGGTTTTTTTGGTTTCAAGGTAGCTGAAGCAGGTCGAACAGGTTGGAGTAGGCCCGACAGGTCTTCAGGTGTAGGTTCAAACCCCCATATCTTCTACATGGAGCATTTGTTTGGTGTACCATCTATGGACACATGATCCTACTTTAAATATGGACCTTTTGAGTCTATTTTGGGAATTATATGTTTCAGGCTCATGGCTCGGTTTCACAAAACTTTTATATATAATAATAATATAATTGTTATTATTTGAGGATCTTTGTATCTAGCCTTTCTCCCGCATATGTCATCAAAACGACATGCCGTTAGTGGTGTTGTGACCCTAAAATTTAGATGAATGTTTCATGAACAATTTGTGGATCTTGAACTGAAATCAAGGTGTGGGTGCCATGAGGCCTAGATTGGGCATTTGCGGTGAAATGTCACTTTTTCACTAGGTGTCTGTTTTGGATGAATGAATCGTCAAACCCATGTGTTTTCAATAAGGATCACAATGATGTAATCCATATGATTTATTTATATATTGAGGCATGGGCCCCATGAAGCATCTTTCATGTACAATGCTGAGAGATGCATCTTCTACACCGAGTGTCCAATTTGGGAAAATGAATAGTCGATTCTGTGTTCTTTTCTGCAAGAATCGCAAGGATGTAATACATTTGGTTATATGAGGATGTTTGAAGAGGAAAGATAGTAAATTTATGTTTTTCCCTTTTAGAAAAATGATGAGCATCGTACGCTCATCATCCATTCATTCAGATGCGCCATGTACTCTGGGAGTGTAGTGGCAGGCCCAAGGGTACCAATGTATAGTTTAGTACCTGAGTATGGCTAGGTACATGTCCAGGTGATGAGGTAGGTTTACATGTCATGTGGGCCCCACATGCACCATTTACCACATTATAAATCTTCTATCTCTCATGTATCCTTCTTTTGGACTCATAGTTTGGCCTACGAGTAGCTTATCCTGAGTGTTTTTCTATGTAGAACACAATAGTGACCTTTGTAGTGGATTTCAAGATATGATGTGAGGTTTTTCAGGATTTATAACCTTTCAAGTGATGTTTGAAGATGTTTTTGACCAGGATAGTTTATCAGAGATTACCAGGATTATCCTCCAGTGGGGCTGGGCAGTGGTGTTCCCTGATGACCAGAGTGTTGACCCCCCATCGGCATAGGCACAGGTCCCCTATAGCTACTTCCATGTGTTAATCCCCCTGATGTACTAGGGCATGGATCCCCGATGACCATAGTGGAATCTTCCTGATGCACTAGGGTGTTATTAATCTATAGTTACTTGTCAGGAAGTACCCTCCAGTGTATTTCCCTTCTACAGGGTTGGGAAGTGGGTCCCCATCGACTCCCCTTTGTTGATCCCCCTAACACACTAGGGTGTAGATCCCCAATGACTAGAGTGGAATCCCTCTAATGAACTAGGTCGTAGGTCCTCTACATCTAAAACTGAATGGAATCCCCCGGATGTACTACGGTGTGGGTCCTCTACATCGATTTTGCACCATCTGACTATGTGGATCAGTGGTGAGACGTGGTTTGACGTACCTTTAGAATCATGAAAAAGAGGGACTCTTTACCCACCAAGATGCATCCTTATGACGTGACCTAAAATCATGAGGTAAAGTCATTTCCACCCAAAGTGGATAGTATTAAGGTGTGTTGGTCCATCCCCTTATATTGGCATGTTCATGGAATACGTGAGGGAGGATAGACATCATTGGTGGATACTTCTAGAACTGATGGTGACTCTTTTTCTGGGTCAAGATATGATATTGAGATCCCTTTACTCTCTTGTTTGGGATTATTTTTTTGAGCATATATATATATATATATATCATGTTTTGGTTCCCACTCCTTGGGTTTTGGATACTCTCCTTCCAAGATAGGTGAAGACGTGAGGGGTATGCCACGTCATTTCCGTGTCTAGATTCTCATGGTTGGATGAGTATACTCTACGACTATAGGTAGTGAAGACTCTATGATCAGTTCATCTTCTCACTATTTCAAGCTCCTTCAGTTTGGACAAGTTTTCACTCTCTTGTTGGGTTGAGTTAGACTCTTTCATTATACTTTGTTCTATTTACTACTTTCCTCTTCAATTGTATCTCTTACTACTCCCCATTTTCCTTTTTGAGGCATCCTACTGGGTATGTTTATACTCACCCTTACATGGGTCTTACCAGCATGTATCATTCCATATTAAAATGACATGTACGTTTCTCGTGAATTAAGAGGAGCTTAGAGATATGGGGTACTTGGACCACGTATAGTGGTCATAGCATGGGATCTAGGATCAGTGATCTCTCAACTATTTTACTTTTCTAGTTGTTGTCAGGTTGTGACACTTTTCTGGTTGGACATGTATTTTTACCCTTTTCCTTTTAGTTTACATTTCTGTATTTTTACTGATTAGAGGTCGGTTCATATTTTGTTTCATTTTATATTAGTGTTGTATCTTTGGTTTCGTTTCCTCTACACTTTTTCATTGAGTTGGATTTGTGCGTTTGTACAAGTACTTAGGCAAAGGCCTTTCTGATTTTTTTGTGCCTTCGGTGCTTGTCGCCACCCCTGGACTATGGATCCGGGCTTATGGTAGTTGCGGTTTGATCCCCGACATGGGTCCGATCATGTAAATATACCAAATTGGTGTTCAAGAGTGGTTGTGAACCTCATGAGTTTTTAGTAGGAATAGTTTTTCTATTGAATTATATGCTGAATTTTCTATCCATTTTTTGACTAATTAGTAGTGGATTACATTGGAGGAAACCTCTATTGTATCAAGGGTGATTATTTTGATCTCTTGGGGGTTTTCTATGCCCTAACTTATGTTCTCCAAATAAGAAAAAGTAGATATTGATCTATGATTATAATCTAATCTTGCTTGAGGGTGGAGTTATGTGCATAGTGATATTCGATGTCCATAGAGTTGGACCTAGCTATGCCCTAAGTCAAAGATGGGATAGGTAGTATGAGTATAACTATTACATGTATCTGACTAACTAGAAGTTAATCATATATATTATATGTCCACCTTGGTGAAATAGATTGAGATTTAGTGGAAGATTCCTGGTGGAATTTTGAGATATTAATTGATTAGAATTGTTTTATAGGATTATGTTTGTGTACATTTCTATTTTGGGAAGATGTTGACATTTGGATCTAGAGTATATGGGTCAAGTCACTTGTGATGAATTAGAACTTGAATGAGGTTAGTGGTGCAGGTGTTTTCCCTTATAGATATCTGAATGAAAGTAATGATGTGATCAATGTTATCCTTATTCCATGATATAGAAATAATCAGTATGTGTGCTCCTCAAATTTTGGTAAGGAGTAGGAGTAGGATATTATAATGTGGTTTTTAGGTTTCTAAGAGGATTTTAAATATTTAAAAATTATAGCAGAAGTGATTAGAAACCACAAACCCAAGATCTCCAGGCTTTAGATATAATAAAATTCAAAATAGTAAATGAGATTATTATGTTTACTTTGTATTTTAGTCGCAGTTTTTTTCCTATATAAACACATTAAAATGGGTTTTTTGTGATAAATTAAGTGAAAGGATAATTCCTCCCACCTCTTGAGGTATCCACTGGATGGGTAGATCATTTTGAGACTTGAAATCAAATCCCTTCATCCTCTAGGTAATTTTAGTGTCTCATGGAACAAAAGATGAATAAAAATAAGATATACGAGATCATGGACTTTTCACCAAGCATAAATAACTTACATTCAGTCTATATCATGGAAAAGAGATCTCTATAAGGCCCTCAAGAATACAATTCAATAATTTTTTGTATTAACTCACACATTATAACACATGAGTTAATACCTTAGTTAGTACATTAATCATATGAAAAAAACTCTTTTCTTATTACATGTTGTATAATTCCCTTAAATGACATTAAAAGTAAAATAATATAACAAAAAATGATCAATATCATTCGCATCTAACCATACATCCAACCTGCATTGTGTCAATATAACATTAAGACTTTTCTTATGAATATGTTTCTAGAACATGTTATGAAACTATGCTTAAGGTTAAATCCTTAGAAATGTATCAGAAAGCCTCTTATTAAATATATATTGAGGGGAAACTTATTCTCAAATCTATAGACACCAAAATGAATCACATGCAATTTTGGATTTAGGGTATATTCCTTTCAATCTCCCATGTGTACTAAAACCATAAACTTTTTTCCATTTCATCATATATTATATCATATAAAATGAATTGTGAAATCATATCTAGAACTCCATTTGGATATCATCCAAAATAATTGTAAGTTTATCATTAACTTAATCTTTTATTACATCATATATAATACCTTGTAAATACTCAGCTAAAACTCTTTTAGATTAACTCTAAAACACATTTAGTGAAGATCTCTCCATCAAACTCAATCCTCATTCATTCAAACACAAAGTGTGACCCCATGTAGATTTATAGCATTGATAATAAATAATAATGATCATATCCCTAAATGTAATAAAAAGATTATCCTTTGGAAAAGAATCAATTCCACATAAGATACAAAGATATTAGGTGTGATTTATATCAAATATATTTATCTCTATAAATGTGTCCATCAGTTTCATATCATACTAGCATTTACTTTAATACATTCCCTTTTTCCAATATATCAAGTAACCATGGGACATAGAGTATGTCAATTCCACATATCAAACTCATACATTCTCGATTCTCCAAGTATATACTTACTAGTCCAATGAATACATCACATATCATTCACCTTTATGTATAATCACATTAAATGTCCCTCATTCATATAGAAAAGTACATCATATGTACTATATATGTGTGGTATAAAACTCCTAGGTATATATCAATCGAGGGGAAAGATTTTATACTTTTCATGCAAGAGGTAGAATATCATTTTAGTTGAGCTCTAATCCATGACATGATAATCAACATACCCAACAACACCCTAAATAGATAAGTGGAAATGGCTTGTGTAATAAAATTATCAAAGTATGAAGGTTACCATTCTAGGTATCTCACTAAAATCAAGTAATGTGGACTTCAATATAATCCATGAACACATAGTGTACTAAAGAAATAGTGTATAACACTTCAAGTGGTGTACTCGGTGGGCCATCTAGTACACAAAAACATTTTTGTGATTCATGATCACATTACTCTATCTCATATAAGAATCATAATCAAGATAAACTTAACATTCCATCACAACCTATAATACTCAATGATGAGCATTTTTTAGGGATAACTCAAAGTTTTACTTTAATAGGTCAATAATAATTACACTTCATAAAATGTATATCAATATATATATATATGCACCCAATGTGAAAGAATGATAAATTAGTGATTCCATTTAATATGATATATTTTATTACCTTATAACTCTTTTAAAGAATATTTTAAAATTTGTAATATATTCATAGGTAAATCATATCATATATGATTCACTACTAAATTAACAAAAAAAATTCTACTCCTTCTACAATGTTGTTAACTCATTACATATGTATGTAATTCTCTCCATGTCACTATGTGACCACTTGATAAAACCCTCTGATTAAACTCTTTATTGACTAACATATGTGAATAATAAAAGTTGGAATAATTGTGATATTTTGGAATAATATTTTTAATTTTAACCCATAGAACATATTCAAACTCATTAAATCTACAACATCACATTCTACAATGTAAAATTTTATTATCCACTTAGACCTCATTCTATATTTAACACCATCATCATTAAAACCCTATTTCATAAATAATTTTCCTCAAAATGATATAATTATTTACATTATTTTTCACCATCACATCCTAAACTCCATTAGAAGTCAATGACATTAACTTTCACTGGAAAAAAAATTGGAATATAGTGATATTCACTTTCTCATGATAACTAAATATAACTGTAATATTTTTCCCTACCATCAATATCCTAAACACTTTAAGATATTCAATGAAATTACTTTAACTTTAGGAAAGTATAAACTTTTATTTGTTAATTTGTAACTTGTATAAGTAAAAACATACTCCCACTGGCCTCTTGTACACTATATTCAAATTAAAATATCCAGCTAATATACGTAAACCTGTTTTTGTAAGAAATAAATCTTATTTTATTGTAGTATAAATATTAAACTAATAACTATTTTTTCATATCACATATGATATTCTATTTATTGTTATCCTTTTAATTCTCCCTTAATATCCTTAAAGCATGTTATATAATTGAATGAATCATAAACTATGTATATCAAGAACATTCATCTCATTTTAATTAAATAACAATTGTTTCCAAGATCTTATTAAGAAAAAAATTATATGATCAATTCATATCATTTAAAAATTCATCCAATCTAGAAGCATCCAAGACTTTTAATGAAGAATAACCTTAACTTCGTTACTAGAAAACAAACATCAAACTCTATCATTCAATTATCTCTTTACTTTTATCCTCATGTAAATTAATAACTATTGTGAAACATATATTTGATATCTTTTACCTTTGAGAATAGATTAAATGAATTATGTAACATTTGTAACTGGAGTGAAGTCTACACATGGATTCTTATAACCCTTAGGCAATCTAGAAAGTTTTTTTTCTATGGAAAACCTTTCCAAAATGAAAAAAAAATCATTCCTTTTACTTCTTCTTCGGTATAGATAGTGGTGTAGACTCTCTATGACCACTTTTTAATTTATTTACCAAATCATTAACCTTATCATTCTATACCATAATTATAGAACTATTCCTAGACCACCCACATCTTACTCAGGTAACCTCAATATATTTAGGATATTGGGTAAAGTTTTAAAGAGATTATTCATGTTATAATTAACAAAAAAACTATCAAACCCTTTTTGGAAGTGATTATAGAATGAAATATATTTCTATTTCAAGTTTAATAGGTGATCTAAACTTTCTAAATAATTGATGTGCCTAATATTATTGAGCACATGATTTGAGACTAAGGTTCCTTTTCCATTTTCACCAAAAAAAAAGAGCCTTTGATATCCCAAACCTTTCATGACTATATTTCTCTTTATAGATCCTTTTCATGTTTTCTATCATATTTTAGGATTCCATAGTCTCATTAAGCTTTTTCAATTTATAATCCATGGTTAGAATCATGAATAAATAGAATTTGAGTGAATCCTTTAGATGCTTATCTTATTAATTTATATCTAATTGTTGAACACCTTCACCAATTTGTTGTATCTTAGGAGATGATTTTTAAAATGCATAAAATTTTTCTTCTTGATTACAAATTATTTTCAAGTTCCAATACCATTCAACGAATTTACTTCTATTAAGTTTTTATTTGTCTAAAATTGATCTTAAGTTCATGATAGATGATGATGATTCCATTTATCTACAACATAATATCTTATAATATTAGTATAAATTTCAATTAACATTTTATAAGGACTTTTATTTGAATGGGTTGCCACTAAAATGATGACACCTTTTAAAATAATCATATCTATTAGTGGGAAAAGATCCATATTCATCGTGACTTACACTAGTTTGTGCATATAAATAATCAGTGACTATATTTAAAAGATAATACTTGTAAATCAATTCATATATGACTCTTGTATATTTGAGTGGAAAATTCCATATCAAATTCATTGTATAGATATAAACCAAACTATATTCCTCTAATATCCTAAAAATTAGGGTTTCCCAACTAGTGTAACCCAAATAAAATTTCAAGAATAGGGAACCAAGACATTAATGTCACTATATTAACTTCTTGTCTTACACAAGATAAATCATGGGAACCTAACTGTTAGGGTCACCTATAATAAATTATCTAGTTATTTAAAAGTGATACTTTGGAAGCAATATAACACTTAATATTTATTAAAAGGGTCCTTGGATCCTACTGATTTAAAAAAAATAAAAAAACATGAAGGGGATTTAATATCACTATCTTATCTCATGTTATTCCCTTTACATATGAATGGTTACAAAATTATAGTTTTTGGAATCCTATTCCCTCCACCAAATTAATATGTTCAAACCATATTGATGTGTATCTCTTTATAAATCCCATAGGTTGTTTTACTTACCCAAAAATAAAAGCTAAAAATATTTACACATATCTATTTTTATCTCATGCATAAGGTACACGAAATATTTATATATATTCTTTAGAATTATATGATATTAAAAAACTTTACATGAGTAATCTTGTAGTGATATATATTCAACCCCCCCCCCAACCTTTCTAAAACAAGCCATAAGATTCCAGGATAGTGGTAAATCCAACCCCAAGTCCCTCTTCCCTAAGATACTTTACTTCAGTGATAATCCCATTCATCATAACTCTAATAAATAATATGAATAAACTATATTCAACAACTAAATTAAATCTAATAACTCCAATTATAATCTAAAGTCAAGGTAGATGGAATCTAAATCGTTTTACTATACCTATCATGTAACTACTTTGATGCATGTATGATTATATATGATAAGTAGTTTAACTTTTAAACTACATCACACACCATTCATAACAAAATTATTTTTTAACAATAAATATAATAGGTAATAACCATTAAATAAATGAAAAATTCAAATATATATAAATTAGATAAATATTTATGAAAAAATCATAAACCAAATCTTAACTATGAACACTTTATAATTTTAGCTTTATTTATTATCATTATTCTATAGTTTTTAATACAAACTCTTTATACTCAATTCATAATATGAACATTTTATATTAAACATTATATGGAATTTTACTTTTAAATCTAGGATATTTTATGTGTTATAGATGTTTTATAATCTAATTTATGCTATGTAAACAGTTTACACAATCTAAATATCAAATTCTAAAAAATTATTTAACCATTGATCATATAATTCATTAAAACCCCTTTTGATGAGGTTTAAATAAATTCTCAAATAAGTCCCCTTAATTTCAATAATTAAAATTAATTAATCGTGAACAATTCATAACATAAATCTTAATACTTTATATTATTCCTTATTTTATGATTTATAAACCGTTATATATTACCCCTTGTGATTTATAAACAAACATTTTATTTTTGACTCACAAAAGATAACATATTATATCAGAAAAGTTATTTAATATGAGTTCTTATTATTATGGAATATATATTAACAAATTTTTCAAAAAAAATCAATTAATTTATTTTAAACACTTTATAATTGATTAATTTATAAAATTTTCATAATTAATAAACTCCAAAAAAAATTAATTATAAAATATAAATAATTACTTATCATTTATATTCAATTTATAAATCATAATAACAAAACTATTTAATTTAATTAATTTTGGTTTTGAGTGGACACTTGATAATATGTTATCCCTCAATGTATTATCAATTTAAATCCCCACAATACATTGTCTCAAAATGTAGTGTGAGTAACACACTCTATATTAAATTATCTCACACCATAATATCAAGAGGTAATTCTATGACACTATTTTTTTGTAGCAACAAATGTAAGATGTGTTATCATATGACGTATTCTATGACTAGAATTCCATAGTATGTTATCAGAATTACATAATATTAGTAAATAGTACATATTACATTAAAAACATAATTTAATGTTGAGGTTATTGGTTAAGATTATATTAACACTCAATATAATGTCAACTAATGTTCTTTATTTTAAACTTGTGATTTCAAAAAATCAAATCATAGGGTTTCTTTGATACCAATGATAGGTTTTCAAGGGTATATTTAACACTTAATCATAATAGTTTAATTAATTATAAACCACGAAACCATGATCACCATTATTTATATATATTTAAATAATTAATAGTAAATGAGAAATCTATGTGTACCTTTTATTGTAGTTATGGCTTGTTGTCTATATGAACATCTTTGAATGGGTTTTATAATGATCACTAAAGTGGAAGATGAAAGCCTCTTAACTTTGGAGGTATAATCAAGATGTATGGATTTTTATGACACTTAAAAAAGTATCCCTCTATTATCCATGGTGTTTTAGTATCTCATTTCACAATGGAGGAAGAAGAATAATATCTATAGAAATAAGGAGTTTTTTCCAAACATAAATAACTCATACACTTCCCATCACATGGAAGTGGAATATTTATAATGATCTTGAGGATACTACTAGATAATTTTTTTGTATTAAATCATGTATTATAATAGATGATTGAATAACTTGGTCAGTGAATGGATCATGTGCATTAATCTCACTTGTTTTTACTTATTGTGTAATGCTCTTTCAATGACAACCAACGTGGAAGGAAACAACCACAAATGATTTATTTCGGTTTCAACTAACACTTACCATGTTCTCAGCCTATGTTGTGTCAAAGTAACATCAATCCTTTTTTTAATAATACATTGTTAGAAAAGTATTCTCAAACTATGATTAAGTTCACATAAATGGAAACATATCATAAAGCCTTTGCTCGAGGATATATTTAGTGGAAATTTATTCTTAGGCCTATAGCCACCAAAATTTATCACATGAAATTTTCAATTTATGGAATATTCCTTTCAATTGTGTGGTACTCTTTTAAAGGAACTCTAGATTAGATATTGATATGATTATATTGTCCCTATATAATAGTCTTATGGGATTAACTTTTTGATGGTGGTGAGTTTGACACCATCATGGGGAATTTATTATTTAATGAACCATTTTATCTTGGTACTTATGGTTTATGGTCTTTCTTCATTAAAAAGGTGATAATCATATTATAGTTAGAGTAAGATACTTTAAGTAAAAAAACCTTGATAAAATCATGAATAGAAAATTATTCTTGTGTTAAGAGGTTCGCCGGTGATGGGTTGATGTTGTTTGGTGTTCAAAGAGGAATAAAAATGTAAGATGAATAATATCTAATCTGAGTGATGGAAAGGGGATTGATTCTAGAAAGGGTTTAATTCTAGGTCTTTATATATTTATAGAAATTCAAAAGATAAAGGATCTCATGTAGGGGTGTGTTATCTTTCTACATTATGATTCCTTTATGGATTCTCAAAAATCCAATTTGGTTTTTTTTCAATGATTGAAATTCATGAAGGTGGGGAGGATGTAGTGATCTAGGATTTTTTATATGAATTATAACCTTAAAAAAGTTTAAAATTATTATTTCCTCTAGTAAACGACCATAGAACTACTTTTTATGATTATGCTGTTTCGGGATATGATATTTTTCCTTAGGTTGGAGTATGCAATGATTTTGGGCAAGTTTAATTTTCATGACATTTATTATTTATTAAATAAATATAATATTTTCTTGAATGTGAAAATATTATCTCCTATATGGATCTCTATATATAAATTCCAACTTTTTGGTTGAGTCTAGAATGGGTGGTTTTTACTAGGTGGGGTATAAACACTAATTGGGTTACAGGTCCTAGGTTGTGCCTTTAATGAATATTTTTCTTAGTTTATTTTATTTTATTTTATTCCACCATATGAACTTCCCTCATTTAAACAATAGGGGGAGGGGATATATCTCATCATTGATATCATGGAACAAAAGGGAGAAGGGGGGATAATACTTATCCGAGTAGGCCAATTGGAGCTGGATTAGGAGGCAGTAATGATCATGTATGAAAATGAATCCCAAAAATTCATTGATTTAAAATAAGGTGGGACTCATTATTTTAATTACTCTCCAATTTCACTTTTTTTCTATTTTGATTCTTATTTTTAAATTTTTATGCCTATTGTGTGATTAATGATTGTTAGTGGAGCAGACTGTAAATAATGGGAAAATTTGGCATGTTAGTGAAATAATTGCACTTGTAATTCCCAATCACATAGATTGTAGTGATATAACACATGTCATGTATATCATATGTTCATCTTAGGTGTAAGAAATATTCCACATAATGTGTGATTCATGAGAACTTGTTGTGTTGCACATTTGGGTACATGACTCAGGGTGTAGCCCAAATACACGACCATGCACCATGTGTGTGGTAGATAACATGTAATACTACACACCATGTTAGTATAAATGACATGGATTGACCCAGAGAATAAAATTAATGTAGTAATTAGGTCTAACATTCTATGTGGTAAAGAGTTAATGTGGTGTAGTTTGTAGTTATATGACTCAGGGACCCAACTATACATGTCAAGTAACACACAATTCCTACAAACTATGTAGGTCAATTGAGCATTCCTTATAATTATAGAATACATTAGGATAAGGAATTGGTACATTCTTATATATATTTTTTTGGTTTTACACACCATGGATACCTTGTTACACATCGTGCACATTCCTTACAATGGGGTTTTGCATATTTTCTCACCTAGGAACCATATTTGGACAATTGAATAGTCTATTATGAGTATCGTTTCACAAAGAATGTGATTTTGGGTTCCTCTTCACTATTAGGGATCATTATAAATATGATTTTTGAATATTTATGAATCTTATCCCCATAGTGATGATGATTGGATCCAGGTGATGATCCAGAGCATATTTGAGAATGTTAAAATACCCATGCGGTATTCAAAAACATGGGTGTGGAACCCTCACATGAATTTTATATTTTGGAAATATCAAGGGGGTTTTGGTGGTTGTGGATACTTATAGGATGGAGGAGTCATGAACAGAAGAGTTTGGTAAAGTCTTTGAAAGTACCCTCAATGTAGTAGGGTAGTCTGAAGGGGCTTATGGGTTGACATGGAACTCAAGGTGATTCCCTTATTACCATATTCATCTAGATTGAGTTTGTTCGTGTAGTTAGGATAAGAGGGTAGGAAGTTTATTATTCTATCTCATTATACATTGGTCTACATTGAAATTTTACTTTGTGGATAGTGGATACCCTCTCAACCATGTATTCTCCTGTGAGTTATTATGGGGAATAGAGTGAGTTGATTCCAGATAATTCTCAATGGTCCTTTCATTATGCCTTGAGATCTAGTGACTATGAGGTGATAGATGTATGGAGGAAGGGTTTAGGTAATCCCATGAGTATAGTGTCATTTATGAGGTATGCTTTTTCCCTTATATTGATAGAGAGTTAGTACCCCCACCCCCACCCCCTAGATATTCAAGGTGAGAGTTCACCATGATAAGGAATAGTTTCTTAGATATTCATTCATGGTATGGGTTATCCTTTATCTATATGGTGATGGAGTTTTTGATCCCCCAGAGATGTGGGGTTCATGTTCTCCATGCATGTGATAGATTCTCAGAGACCCATTTTTTATGTGAGGGATAACCCCTTTCAAAGGAGGTTCTAATTCCCTCTCTAATTAATATTTTCCTTAATAAGGAATGAGGTTCTTCATAGGGTTTGGTAACTCCATAAATCAGTTTAAACACTTCAATAGGTTTTTCTCCCCCGTTACAATTTTAATTTTTTGGAATGACGGTTACGACATCAAAGCTACACATATTTTTTTGGTGCTTAGGGACCTGCAGTACCTAGGGTGATCTAGTTTTCTCTTTCTTAGAAGTGTACTAAAATAGGAACCAATACACTATAGTGGTTCGTGTGATGTTGTTGTCTACAAACATAATTGATGTTTAAATTCATATGATGAATATAGTTTCCATATCCTTATCCACTTGGGATTCATTAGTTACAACTCATTTATTAATGTGTTGTTAAGTTTTGATATCACATTGAATGTGTTCAATGTATATTTCCTAACATGAAGTAGCACATAAAATTCATTAAATATTGACTCTATTTAATGAATATACATCAAATAGACTATATAAGAATATTATCCTTCTCTTGTTGGGTTTATTTATTCATTCCATTAGTGATTAATTTTCTGCAATGTTGTAGAGGATCACTTCCTTTTTGAATTCTATTAATCATTCCAAAAAGGAACTATCTCACATTTAGATGTTTGGGAGTCCTCATGAAGTGTTCATGGATCCACTGGTTGAGGTTTCACCCATGGAGGTAAGATTCATATGTCTACTTCTCCTCATTATTCTTCATTGAATAAGAAGGTGGAGGCTGCTAATAATTATGAATTTAAGGTACACCATTTTATGATCTATTTTTCAAATATATTTTCCTTTTTGATTACTTAGATAAACATCCTTTTGTGTTTTGGTTTTCTTTAACTATCAACAGTCATGTGATTGTCAAAATAAACCCATCAGTGTTATCAAAGTGAGTTTATTCAAGGATTAAATGTGTTTAACCCATATTTTTGAAAATATTTACTATCACCATAGAATAGGAGTCCCCTTGGTATATCTGTAGTCACTTTAAAAATAACTATACCATCAAATCAATGTCTTAGTGCATGGTGTAGTGAACCTTTTACTTTTCATTGTTAAAAGGTAAGACTATTTACCTTTATGTGCGATGTTGTTTGATGATGGATTGCACAATGGGTATTAAAATGGTTTGAGTGGCCATTTTGATAGGCCATTTCACCTTACACCATGATAACATACATTTATATAGAATTTTTTGTAAAGGTGATTCATTACTTCCCTTTAAATGAAGGGTTTATGTAAAGATAGTCCAAGATGTAATCTATGATTTACATTTACATGGAGATTTCAAAGAGGTATCTATTTAATAACCACAATGTAGTGAAATCTATGGTGTTCCATAAATGGATTTAAAATTTTAGTTTGGTAAATTTAAATTATCATTTATATAATTTTTAAAAATTATAATTTTTATGGTTTTTGAAAAAGGATTTTTAAGCCTTAATAAATATAAAGAAGCTCATATTTGTTGAAAATGTTTTAATAAATAAATAAATTGTTTATTTGTTAAGAAAAATAAATTTTAAAATGAATTATATTATTTATAAATTGTTTATGAATAATGTAAAAGATATTTTAGAGAATATATAAAAGTTTTTATATGGAAAATTCCTAATCACTGGCTTAATTATAAAATTTTTATAATAAAATTTTATTTATGAAAAATATTCATAAGTTTTTTTCATGTTTAAACATTTCAAATGTTAATTTATTTAGAATTTATTATTTGATTTATTTATATAAATATATATATATATATAACTATTTGGATTTAGAATATTGTGTACATTTTATTTATATGATAAATATCTTCTAGAAGAAAGAGCCATTAATTGGATTCTAGGTACAAATCCAAAAATTTTAGTTTTCATCAACCTTGAACTTGGTTTGTAATTGAATTTATTATATTGAGTTCTTTTATTGGACATTTTTTGTGCATATTAAGTATTAAGTATATCATGAATTTAATTCTATCTTAAATAAAGTCTCTCTGGGTAGAGGGACATGGGTTCAGACTTCTTATCAACCTTGAGGATTATGCCTTGTCTAGAAAAATGAATGGGATTAAATATCTCTTTATCTAGGTTTACTCATGTGGAGTTTTTCAATCTCAAATAACTCTATAAGTTTACATGAAAAGTTCAAGTACCATATGAATCAGATGGATTCAGATATATATATGAAAATTTGTTGGCTTCTATTTTTTGGTGAGTAACGTATATTTTGTTTTGTGTAAAGAGTTTCATATTAATATGGTGTGAACACAATAATTTGGTAGTTGGAATATGGATTATAAAAACATAATTGTTAGAATAATGCATACATAAAAGTAATAAAATAAAAGATAAATATTACATGAGATGAAATAGTTATGAATTTAATATTTATATGATATATATTAAATTGTTAAGGCTTTGAAAGAAACCCTCTCAAATTAATATGCATGATATTCCTCCAACGAGATGCTTGTTAGGACCTTGATCATTCAACAGAGTATTTTTTTTATCATTGCATGGTTACCCCTAGATTATGTTGTGTGAGGAAAGTGTGGCATCCCACCTCCCTAGACTACTGACTTGCACCTAAAACAGTGACTGTCGTGTTACTTTAGGCTCACCTCCCCATATGCCAAAGGATATCGACTAGTAGTGAGGGTCTGATATTGTTACTTGGAAATACTTTACCCTCATGGTCAGAGTGTATAAATAGTATTAAATAATGGAATTAACATGCAATATATAACCCCACGATTTGATAACTATCTAATCACCAAATTGAACATAACTCAAGGAGTGTCTCAAAAATGATTCTATAATATGTCAACACCACATTACCTCAATCATACATATCGAGTAAAAAATGACAAAAAATATAGAAAATATAGCATGACTCAAATGTGGCTCAACCTCTAGCCTAGAACCTATCCCAACTCTATCTTAGTACATAATCAAGCATCATTCATCAGGAACTTTCCCTTATCCCTACCTAAATCAATGAAATTTTCTCAGTACCAATGAAGGTCTAAGAATTTTGTTAGTATGAATCATTAAGAAACTACCAATGAAATCCATAAATAATCTAGTCTGAAATAATATTTTCATGTGATGTTACATGTATAACAGTCAAATAATAGGAAAAATAAATAAATAAAAATCAGAACCTGGAATCCATCATTACACCTGAGTCTGGACCCACCTGATTTGGCTAGTGATGGATCTATCTGAGCATGTTGTAGATAACATGCCAATTGAAACCAAAATTGATCAGTGAAATATACTATCCTTTGGTCTTATCCAATACCCTTTGGAAATATACCCATCTTCAAGGCCCTAGAATCCACCCGGGGGCTACGTTTACCCATGAGATTGACCATAACAACTAGCATCCACCCAAGCGTAGAATTCACATTTGGTTTATCTGTAAAATCCCACATCCACATGGGGGTAGTTTTCACCATAGGTTTGATGATATGAACTGACATAGTAACATGATAATATAAAACATAACAGGTTCAATTAACAATGGAATTTCCAAAAAAAATAATTCCAATCTTTAAAATATAACCATAAATTAAAACTATGGATCAAGGAGAAAGGAAATGAGGTTTATAACCCATTTAGAATTTTTCTTTCCAAAAAAAATTAGTATTTTTCCAAATAATATCAATTTCCAAAGTACCAGGAAAGTAAAAAACAATTTCCATTTCAATACCCCATTCATTTTTTCATTGAGAACCAATTTAAAAAAATCTATTTAAAAGAGGGATTTATAGAATGAAATGAACATGTTTTAAGGATAAAAAGAAAAATCAAAATAATTCCCAAAAATAGTATTTAGACTCATAACATAGAACATGAATAAAAATAAAGCATCTATTAGAAGTAATTCAAGACCACCTACCTTATCTTTTTGAGAGTTCGCATGCTTGATATCAACTCTTTATTCCTATTAAAATGGGAGATGTCAATGTAGTAGATATATTACATTGGAAATTGAAAAAAACTTGGTAAAATCATCAAAATATATTTAGAAGTGAAATCAAATAAGTAAATGGAGAAATGGAGTTATAAATGCACCTTGAGGCTTTGATCAAACTAACTGAATGCTCAAAACACTAGGGGTTAAGGGAGATTATCCATGGAGAAGGGGAAGGATAGGGTTTCTAACATAGGAGGGGGTTGTACATTTTGGATTTCAAATTAGGGTCATAGAGATATAAGAAAAAGGGAATAAATAACCAAAATATCATATATCAAAAAAACATAACCTAGAACCACCAGTAAACTGGTGGGCCTCCATTAGCTATGCATAGCTAAGGGATATCCATCGACTAGCCAGTGGCACTATAACCTCTTCAATGTGTTCCCTGGCCTCATCTTGGGCCTCATAGAATCTCATGTGATGCCCTGAACCCCATTCAAAATTTCATTAAGAACAAAATTAAAGGGATTTAGCATAAATTAAAAGAATCATACCTCCTTGAAAGGGTGGTGTTTTACAACCTCCCTAAAATAATTTAGATCATCCTAGATCTATGTTTTTTAACTTCCTCATCCTCCCTGATAAAAATTTTGGGTCATTGGATTCAAAAATATAAATTAAATTCATAAGTTTCCTCTTGGATATTACCATGTTTCCAAATTAGATATACTAGAGTAATGAATTTCCTCTGAAGTGAATTTTTTCTACGGTTGAAAAACCCAAATAGGACACTCCTCAAAATATGTATAAACCTCCATCATGATAAAATAAAAATCGATAATCTGATATGATTTTGGTTGATATATTCAAATTTGAGGATGATGAAACATTTCATGCATCATATTTTATCTCTATATAAGAGTTAGTTAGTAAGAAACATGGCTGACTCCCCCCATAATCTCAAAAGGTCTAATAAAACATGGTGTTAAAGTGCCCAACCTCCGAATCAAACATTTACTCAACCTTAGTGATACATGTAAGAAGACATTGTCACTAAACTAAAACTATAGGGTATGTCACCATCGATTAGTATAAGACTTATGTCTACTCTGATTGGTTTCCAACCGACTTTGAATCAACTGAATTTTCTTAGAGGTATCTTGAACTATGCTGAGACCAAGATTTTCTATCTCACCAGATTCCAACTGGTATGGGGATTATTGGAATGTCCTACCATAAAAGTCTTATAATGGGTCTATCTAAATTTATTTCTGGTAACTTTTGTTACAATAAAGTCCACTAAGGATTGATCACTCTTCTAGGAGTGACCAAAATAAAATGCACATGCTCTTAGCATGTCCACAAGTACTTGTATGGTACGCTATAACTACCCATCCACTTGTGGATGGTAAGATAATCTCAAATGGACCTATGTGCATAGATCCTACTAAAGTCTCTACCATAATCTAGAGGTAAATATGGGATATTTATATAATATAATGATCATTGGCACCTCGTGTAGGCATATTATCACCCGCACATACATATTTTCAAGATTGTCAATTATAGAAAACTTATTAATGGGTAAGAAGTGAGTTACCTTCATAAAGTTATTGAGATAACCCAAATTGTATCACTCCCATAAGGATTACTTGGTAAACACATTGCAAAATCCATCATGAAATCATACCATTTCCACTCCATAATGGGAAATAGTTAGATAAGTATGGTGTGATGTTGGTGATCATATTTCACCTGCTGGAAGCTACGACATCAAAAAAAAATTCCTTTTAATTTTAAGAGACCAATAATTCTAGTGCACAACATGATATATCTTGGTTAGTACGGGATGAACAACCCATCATAAAGAGTAGAAGTTCCTCATCAAGTCCTCATTCATTCTCATGGGAACTACCACTCGGCCTCGAACATACAAGATCTCATCATCATCTAAGGACTAGTCAAAAGGGGGAACCCCACAATTAATGTTGTCCCACATCACCAGAAATTCAGATTCATACAAGTAGATTTCCTTCACTATGTTAAATATTGAGGATGTAATAGATAGGGAAGACAACATATCCATGTCCTTGTACTCCTCGACTTCAAGGTGCATCTCTGCAAACAAGGGAATAATCTGCCACTTGGAATTAAACTCCTAAAAAACATGTGGCTAGGTATTCATATTCAAATCATCCACAACTACATATCATTTCTCGATAGTATAATCTTGCTAGAATTTGATTGATTAAAAGTACTTGACCCACCTCCTATACCTAGGATTTATTCCATATTTGAAGAATATGTATTTTAAACTTATATGATCTGTGTAAACTGCCAATCTCTCCCAAAGGAGGAAGTGTTTCCAACATATTAGGATGTAAACCACTTCATCAAGATCCAAACAATTAGTATGGTAGTTTCATTCATGTGGTCTCAACTTCCTGGATCCATAAGAAATTACTAACTGATCTTGTATAATTATTTCCCCAAAACTAACACCTAACACACCAAAAAATAGGGTATACTTCTTGAAAATATTGAGAAAGTTTAGGATTGGTGTAGATATCAGCCTATTTTTTAGTTCTAGAAATAATTTCTCAAAAATTCAGACTAGAAGAACCTCACCCCCTTCTTGGTTAGGACCATCAATAACAATGCTAAGTGGGAAATTCGTGGATAAAGCAGTGGTAGATTACTGCTGTCCCTAGGAAGATATGGATCTCAACAAAATTATTGTTCCTCTCTAAATAAACTATGAAATAAAATTTATTAGGATCCACTAAAACCCTATCCTTGAATATGATGTGACCCAAGAAGTATACATGATCCAACCAAAACTATAATTTAGTGAGTTTTTCATAAATTTTCTGAATGCAAAGCATTCTCAAAAAAAAATCCAAGTGCCTAACATGATTCTCTCTAGTGTTTGAGTACACCAATATTTTGTCAACAAAAACAACTAAAAATGAGTGTATATATGGTTAGAAGACTCTATTAATCATATCCATAAATACCATATGCACATTCATTAGAACAAATGGAAAAATAAGGTACTCAGGAAGAAATTGCCTGCTCTGGAAGGCTATACAAGGAAAATCATATGGGCATACATTGAGTTGGTGATACCCTATTCATATTACTATCTTAGAGAAAAATCTAGAACCTTTGAGTTGGTCAAATAAATCATTAATTTCTGGGAGTGGGTACCAATAATTAACTATAACCTAGTTAAACGTATAATAATCCACAATATCAAGGTGTTTTATGCCTTGTATGTGAATAAAACCAAAGAACCCCAAGGGGATATTCTGAGTCATATGATTTATTTTACTTAAAAATCTTTAATAGGGATTTAAATTCTCATTGCTTAGTTAGTTCCATTCTTTAAGGAGGTATGGAAATAGGTTTCATACTTGGAAAAAGATCAATTATAAACTCAGCCCCATAGTCAGGCTATAACCTAGGGATGTCCTTAGGAAATAAATCCTTGTTTAAATAGAACATAGGAATAAAAATTGGTTGATGGGTCTCCCCCTCATCAAAGATAATACTAGAAAAATGGGTGGTAATACCACATAACCATTGATGTTCTAGTTGGGCACAACCATCATGGACATCCCACTCCCCTATATACTAAAATATGTTATCTTCAAGAGATGTAAATGAGGTAATCCAGTGATAATAATTGATCTAGGATTAATATCATATGAGCCATCCTATCCTTGTAATAACATCAAATCAACCCATTTATAGAACAAAGAAGCCCCAAAGTAAATGGAAGTCATTGATAACTAGAGCATAACTAGAACACTTATGAATCACCTTCAACTTTTTTCCCAATGGTGTCTTAATCAAAAGAACACCGTAGAGTTATTCCACTATAAGTCCCAAGTCTCCCACAAAATAAGAAACTACGAATGACTGTGAGGATCCTATGTCAAAAAGTGTAGAATAAAGTGTAGATGCAACAGAAATCATACCTTGATGGGTCAACAGTATTGCATCGTACACTATCTATATAGGATCTACCACATGTAGTTATCCCATGCCATGGACCTACACTATGTCCAAAATTTATTGGTCCATAATTCCTTTTTCCATGTTATCTTTATCCTCAAGCCCCACAACCACCACCATATCCTGAGTAGCCAGTAGAATCCCAACTACTTGACTGTTGTGTCATGGTGGTCACTCCTGTTCCTAAACTATAAACTAGTCCTACACCCCTAACACCACCACTAGATAACAGAATCCTATAAAAGTAGTGTATATTTTCCATATTCCCACATATATTTCACTCCATGGGTGGTCAGGGGAACTGATATCTTAATTTTCATTCCCAAACACAAAGGTAACATCTCACCATGCCACTATCATAGGAAGGATAAGTGAAGACACTATCCTACCTATACTGACTACCACTTCCGTGGTGTGGGTCACTAGATCACTTCTTCTGATTATCAAAAGACCCACTAACATTAATTATCATCCCTAAGCATGTGTGTCTTGTAGTCTGATATCCCTCATTGATATTCCTTTCCGATTTCAATTATTGGTTCATGATATCCATAAAAGAAGTTAAATGGAAAAAATTTACCTAGTCCTCGATCTCATGACATAGTCCATCCTAAAAATGTATAGTCCTAGAAGCCTCATCACCATACAAGGTCTAGGGAAACCATTTAATCTTAGTAAAATGAGCAGTATAATCCATAATTGTCATGTCTCCCTAATTTGACCTTATAAAATCATAGTCCTTATCTGAACTTAATGTCTCTGGGAAGAAGTGGTTGAAAAATAAAGTCTATAAATCCTTCTAGGTAAACCCAACATGTTGCTACCCCTGGATGAGTATATTCCACCACTGGCACCGACAGACCACCGGGCGCCATTAATTTCCTATAGGGCTACACAAATTTAATAATTTATAAAACTTTGACAAACTACTAAAAATATATTGCTTTGAAATACTGGGTATCTAACCCACAATGAAGATTTATCTGTTCTAAATTAATTAAAGAAATATAAATTGTAATTTTTTGATTTTTTTGGAGAAAAGAGAAAGACAACAGCAAAGATTGAGTTTGATATCAAGATAAGTGACATTCCAGGTTTAGTGATTTTAGGTTCATGTGATATGGATTCAATTGTTAATGGTTTTATTTAGGATTGGTGTTAGAATTGGGTCCAAAGGATCCTTGTTCTGGGTATCCTACACTAATCATATGATTTCACTATTGGAATGGTCATCTACTATGTTCAAACACAAAACTAGGATGCCCAAAACCCTATTTAAACATAAATAACCTAGATTTCATAATGGTCATACAAAAAAATTGTCTAATTAACTAATATAACAAAACAAACCTCCTCAAATTACAATACAATGGTCGTGCAATCACAAAATAAAGAGAATTTGAATTGATAAACAGTGTTTCAGTGATCCACAACAATAATAAGAAATAGAAATAATACCTAAGAATCACATACCCCTATAATCAAATCACCCAACATAAATAAATATACTAGATTATGTTGGGCATGATGAGAATGATCATCATGGATACCCGAGAATAAATGGCGATGAAGAACAGTGGAGAAGAAGGGCTCCATGGTGTCACTCTGATCTATGAAGTCATCCATAAAGGATCCTATAGTTTTGGATCTACCTGATGTGTAGCTGAGGGGCATTTTTATAATAAATCTCACCAAACCATCATTTGTATCTCATTAATTTTCTTGTTTCCCGATGACATCACAGCGTGTAATATTTTATACATCGTGTAATCTCTTTATTTTCACAATGGGAGAAGGCATCATGAATTTCAGTGTAGATATTCCAAAAATATCATCTCCTTAATAGTCACATCATGTAATGTATTTACATTATGTTTAAATTCTCTGCTATAGTTCCCCTTCTCCGTTGCATCCTAAAAAATACAGTGTCATGCCACTTCGCTTCGCTCGCCACGTGAAGTGTCTTTTAGCTCCAAAATTCATCCCTTTTTGCTCATATTCCAATGATAGGTTGTATCCTACCATAAAACATAAAAAAGTTCAATTATTCAAAAAATGGTAAGAATATTCAATTAAATATCGAAATAAATACATTTAAATTCCATAAAATAACTTTATGTAATACAACTATCAGATGCACCACGCCACACAACATGTACACATCTAACTTCACCCTCTTTTCTTTTGGTGTCTCTATGTGATCACATATGGTATTTACGGAATCCATCCATAAATTAGTTTCCTATGGAACACCCTCACTGGTATATAGAAATTGTTGTGTATATTGACTCCATCCACAACTCGGTTTTCTATGGACCCCCCTCATCAGTAAAGAGTAAAGGGGGTTGATACTGAAATTCATGAGTAAAGTCTAATATAGACTAAGAAAACTATTTTGGTCCCCTCTAAATGTTATTTTCTACCTAAAATAGTCTCTCATAGATCAAATCAATAGAAATTAGACCCTAAAGATCTAGAGGTTCCAGTACACCCTCTAGAGGAGCATGCTCACTCTCTCCCTTGGGGTATGGGACCCTAACCCTCCATGGTGGTATAAATCTATAAGTCCATCATAAGAACTAAAAATGATAAATATAAATAAGTATTCATAATGTTTAGGAATAAAAAAATATAGATACAATAAACCATATCCTTGCATGTTGTACCCCAACATCCTTTTTAACCATTTTCTCATAATTCCCACATTTTTATTATCAAATAACCATTTCCCAAGGTATACCCAAATAGAGTGTCATTCTCAATACATAAAAGAAAAAAATTATAGGTTACTTATTGATACTTTATTTATCCAAAACCTTTATTTTAAAATCCATTTAGACAATCCTTTATGTCAGGATCTTATCCTAGGAATTGGCCAAGTAAGTTGCCACCATATTCTTTTAAAGGAAACACTATATAAGATGATTCTAACACCTTAAGTGGTCAACCCCCTTTTATCCATAGGTATATGTGTATAAATATATGCATGTTATGTATTCACACAATCACACAAAACAAATAACCCCACATACCTTAAAAATACTAGAATACACCCCCGCTCTCTTATTGTATCAGCCTAATAAAGATTAACCCTCAAGTCAATAATAGAAAACAACAATTGCACCACTCAAAGTGAAAATTCATAAAAATTATAATAAAAAAATTGTCAATACAAACCCCAGTGACTTGGTACTTACCTTATAGGTGGGTTAGATACTCCCATACATGAGATCATCCCCAAGCCCCGACATATTTCTTATATTTTGTCTACCAACCCAAAAAGTAATACAAAATAAAATTATCTGATACAACTTTGTGCCACTCCTCTTCTCAAACCATTGATCGATGCCGATACTAGTGGGTGTCATGTTCCATTTGGAACACCTCACTATACTCCAAAGTTTGTCGACTAGTGGTGATGATGTGACAAGGTTCATTGTGGAGTCTATACCCTCAGAGATAGAGTGCAGTAATAGAGATAAATAATAAAAGGAACATATAACATATAATACCACAAGTCGATAACCATTGAATCACTAAATAAAACATATTACAAGGTGTTTCCCTAAATGATTCTATAATAATTCAATACCACAATCCATCAATATTACACATCAACTACAAAAGACCAACAAAGTCAAAAAATAACATGACTCAAAAGTGGCTCTAACTCTCACCTAACACCTATCCTAGTTATATCTTAACACACAATCATGCATTAGTCACTAGGAACTTTCACTTATCCCAACCTGCATCCATGAAATATTGTTGGGTACCAATGATGGACTGATTAGGGTGTGAGTATGACTCATTAGGCCACCACCAACAACATCACTAAATAATCCATTCTGAAATAATAAGTGCATGTGATGTTACATGTATAAAAGTTAAAAGTGGAAAAGTAAATAAATAAAAATCTAAACCTATTCTCTGTGGTGACACCCAATGTCATACTCACCTAATTTGACCAGTTTTATATGTCTCCAAGAATTTTATAAAGACTACTCCAACCCAAACCACAACCAAACAGGGTAATATACCCACCTATGGTCCAATATGACACTCGAGGGAAATATACCCATCCCCCTAGCCCTTGCATTCACATGGGGTTCATTTTCACCCCTGAGCTTAACCATACTAAATAGTGTCCACCCATGGTGTATCGTCCACCTCGGGTTTAACCATAACAACCCACATCCACCATGGGGTTGTGTTCACCCCATTTTTAACAATGACAACCAAAATAGACATAGTAAAACTCAAAAAATGATAAGTTTGATTAATAAAATAATTTACAATAAAATACGAATTCCAATTTTCATAACATAACTACAAATGACATCCTTTAATAAAGGATAAATGACACAAGGTCCAAAACCCATTTACTAAAGTTCCTTTCCAAGATCCTTTATCATTTTCAAAAACAAAATCTGTTTCTAAAGTATCATATAGGGGGAAACAATTTCTATTCAAATAACCCATTCATTTTTTCATGAAGAACCATCTTACAAGAAATTTATATTCCATAGAAGGGTGATATAGCATTCCAAGGTTATGTTTTATGTCTTAAAATAAAATTGGAAATCAATCATGAAAATCATCTTGAGACTCATCACGTATCACTTGAAGAAAAAATATAAAGACTATAGGAAATACTTATGGATCACCTACCATAGGTATAGTAGAGGTCACATAACTATTATAATCCTTTGATTCTTCATATAATGAGATAAATCTAAGTAGAAGATATATTACCCTGGAAATCAGAAAAACTATGTAAAATTGTCAGAACACAACCGGTAAAAAATAAAACTAATAAAAGAGAGGAAATGAGTCTTAAACTCACCTTAAGGGATTGATCCCACTAACTAGAAGTTCAATACAGAAAAGGTTTAGGGTGATTAGTCATAAAGAAGGGTAAAGGAGAGGGTTTCTCACATGGGAGGTGGTTGTGCATTTTGGGGGTAAAATTTATGCAAGAGGGATATAAAAAGGGGGTGAAATGACCTAAATAAACCTCATAAAAAACATAACTCAAACCCACCGGCTAGTCGGTGGAACTAAAGCCTCTTGGTTGCATGCCCTGAACTCCTATCAGTCCTCCTGAAATATCATGTTATTCCTTGAACCACCTTAAAATTTTCTTTAAGGACAAATTTAATGGGGTTTAGCATAAACTAAAAAGAAATATACCTCATTTGGAGGGAGGGGTTTTACAACAAGCATGCTATAAGTGAATCTATATTATCTTATTGGGTAGGTGAAGATCAGAATTAATATACCTTTATTGTACTTTTTTATATTATTCTTTTTGTTTTCTTTCAGTGTCACATAGTTAGAAAACCCTTGCGAAGGATACCATATAAATGATGTTGATTTTATTTGTGTGATGAATCAGGTAAATTGTTATCCATTAAACTATCCAAGAATCATAATAGTTATGATTAGGTTGATTACCTACATAAGTAATTAAGGTTTATTTACAGGAACATACCGTTATAATTTAGGATGATATACAAATATTGGTTCACTAAATGGTAATAATGTATAGGGTTATCAATTTTAGTGGGATCACTATCATTAAAAGTCCTTAAATAAAATATATAAAATATGACACTCACCAACAAGTATGTCCCTAGTTAAGTTTATGGAATTATTTATGGAAATAATATTTATATCATTCATAGGTATGATATATAAAATTGATAAAGATTGTTTTCTAGGATTGAGAAAAGTTCCCGAGGAGAAACATTCTAAGTATTTGAATGTGAATATTATAAAGGTCAATTTCACAAACTCTCACTCATGGGTGTCAGATTTTGGGTGTGCGTCAGCCATTTGTGTGGATAAAAAGTCCTCAAATATAGAATGGAATTGATAAATGGTGAAATATATATCCATATTGGAAATTAGGCAATCTTTTTCACATTATAATTTGGCACGTACAATCTGGTTTTACCAACTAGATTAATCCTAGAATTAGAAAACTGTTGTTATGTTCCTTCCTTTTTTTCGAGGATAAGAAGGGATAAAAAAAATTATTAAGAATAAGTGTTATTATATATATACTAATGAAAGTTTATATGTAATTTGAACTATAATTAAGGATTTATACATTCTATACATGGATAATCCTATCTATAATGTTGAGAATAAGATGGTTAGAGTTGATTCTAATTCCACCCACCTTTAGCATTTTCACCTTGGATATATAAATGAGAAACACATTTAAAGACATCATAGAGATATATTGTTGGAGTCATTTTATTTTTAATCATTTGATACATGTGAATAATTTTTATTAGTAAAAATGGCAAAGAAACATTTTTGTAGAAATGATGAAAGTGTTGGTGAATTTTTTGATCTCATACATACTGATGTATGTGGGACTATTAGAATACAAGTAACTATTGTTTTGGGGTAATTTTTTACCTTTACTAATGACTTTAGATAATATGGTTATGTGTTTATAAAGAAACACAAGTATGAAACTTTTGAAAAGTTCAAATTGTTTCAGAATGAAGTACAGAATCAACTATAAAAGAGTATTAATATTCAATGATTAGATTGAGGTAGTGAATAATTAAGCCAATAATTCATAAATAATTTGAGAGATTGTGGAATTTTTTTTACAACATACTCCTCCTAGATACCATAATTTAATTACGTGTTTATGAGGAGGAATTGGACCCTGATAGATATGGTTTGATCAATGATGAGTTTATGTGACCTTCCCATTTTATTCGGGGGTTATGCTCTAGAAACTACTATATTCCTACTTAACCACATTCCATATAGATCATTCATTATGATATTATATAATTTATGGACTATGAAGATGTCCCATAGTACCATTTATGAGGAATTTTTTGTTGTGAAGCATACAAACGAAATTTTTCTTTAGATAAACTTAACCCTAAATCTGACAACTTCTTATTTATTGGTTATTACAAAGAAACTAAGGGATATTGCTTTTATATGCACACTAAATATAATGTGTTTGTTTCTAGAGTTGGTGTTTTCCTTGAGAAGTAACACTTAAGTCAGGGATAAAATGGGAGAAAAGTTAAAATTATTGAATTTCAAGACCAACAAACAAAAAATGTTCCAGAGAATAAAGTCGAGCTGGTTCTATAAAGAGTTGTGGAAGAAGAACAGACTCAAGTAACATAACAAACATTAAAGGTTAGAAATTATTAATCAATAATCTAAGTAATATTGATTTATTATGGGTAATTATGATTAAGTAATGTTCATAGTAAATGAAATGAATTTTTATCCCCATGTAATTGAGAGTTTTAATTCTAAAAAATAGTTAAAAGACATGGAATCTGAGACGGACTCCATGTACACCAACCAAATTTAGAAATTTTTGGATGTACCTAATGGCGTAGAACTCATTTTGTGAAATTGTGTTTTCCATAAGAAAATTTACATGGATGGTATAATGTCTAAATATAAATAACCTTTGGTGGATAATGTTTGCAAACAAATTTCTCATATCAAATATGAAGAAACCTTTTCTTTAGTCACTATGATCAAGTCTATTCAGATTATACTATCTATAATAGATCATTTTTATTGCGATATATATCAAATAAATATCAAGACTACTTTACTTAATGGTAATTTAGAAAAGGAAGTGTATATGATACGACCTGAAGGTTATCTTGTTCCAAATGAGTTTTCTAAATTTTGAAAGATATAATAGTCCATTTATGGATTGAATTAAGCTTCTTAAAGCTATAATGTCTAGTTTAATTATGAAATCAAAGATTTTTATTTCATCTAAGATTTATATTTTTCTATTATATAAAAGTAGGTTAGTGGGAGTATAGTAGTGTTTTTTATATTGTATATGGATGACATAATGCTTAAAATAAATGATATCTTGTCACTTAATTATATGGATATGTGGATAAGTAAATGTTTCTCAATGAAATACATGGTTTAAGTGGTCAAAATACTTGGTATGAAGATCTATAAAGATAGATCTAAGAGGTTACAAGGACTCAGTGAGAACACAAATATTGGTAAAGTTCTTAAGAATTTTAGAAAGAAGAACTCCAAAAAGGGTTATTTACCAATATTGCATGGAATTAATCTTAGAAAGATTCAGGATTCTTATAAAGAGTTAGAAAGGATGGATAATTTTCCTTATGCATCTTCTATATGATCTTTCATGTATTCCATGTTGTGTACTCAACTTGATGACACTTATGCTTAGATAATAACTAGTAGATAGTAATATAATCCTATTTACAATCACTTGATTACTGTGAAGAACATTCAAAAGTACTTGATAAGGAAAAATGATATGTTCTTGGTATTTTGAGGGGAAGATGATCCTTTTGTAAATGGTTACACAGATGCAAGTTCTCAATCTGAAAAAAATTATATGAAATTTCTATATGGTTTTTTGTTTTTCATAAATAGTGGAGTTTTCAACTAGAAAAGTTCCAAAAAAAGACACTATAGAGGACATGATAACAGTGAAAATAAACTACTGCATTGGATGCCATGAAGGAAGCTATTTGGATCAAGAATTTCATTACCGAACTTGCAGTGGTTCCTATCATTAAGGTAGAAATTGAGGTATATTGAGATAAAAATAGGGATTTTGATTATTCTAAGGAACCATGGTCTCACCAATAGGCCAAACAAATCCTTAAAAAATACCATCACATAAGATAGATCATCAATAGGTGCAATGTAAAGATCAATTGGACTGATACATAGGATAATGTAGCAAATACATTGATGAAATAATTACCACAACAAAAACATGAGGATAGTGTGGGATCTTTGGGTATAATAAACAAGTGATATTGGTTGTAATTATTATAAATGTATCATGTTATTATAATAAAGGAAATATCTATTTATCATTCATTCATGTATGCTTCAATTTATTTAATATAAATTACTGAACGATAATATCCCCTCAAAGTATGATTTGGAGTTTTCCATGACCGATGATCATTATATAGTATTATGGGTTTTGATGATAAGTTAAGGCTAGCTTGAATGGATTATTATTCTCATTAAAAAAATTTATTTTAGTTTTGAAGAATAGATTCATGAGGTAATAAGTATAAATTTATTAGTTTAACTGACCTACTAAATTATATCTCATGGAATGTCATACTATCATCGATATACATAGGAGTGTAAGCTTATTATCATTACTTCTTACCTGAGGTTGGAGTGATGCCTTTCTTGAGAACCTTTATACTTTGATACCCGGCTCCTGCAAGCCAAAATTTAACTTAGATAATATAGGGGTTTTGAGGTATGTTATTGATCATGTATCCAGTTAGAGTATAACCAAGATATGATTTTTTCACTTATATTAAAAGTTAATGTCATTTGGAACTTCATTGAATTATATATGGGAAAATACATGTCCATTCTTAGTTGAGTCACATATGATGTGTTCAACTTCTTGGATATGGGGCATGTGATTCACTCATATATTAGGTGACATGTGATGTATTCATTGACTTCATCAGTCTTTTTCATATAATCAAGAAAAAATGATATGGACTATATCAGAGTAATGTGTTCCATGTATAGTTTCCACTTGATTAAATAGATAAATGGATTATATAGAAATGCATACAATGTGTATGATTCATCTTGTGGTTGACATGTTCATATATAGATATTAGTATGTTCGATAAAGATCACACTAGACCCCTTGGTAGCTTGAGTAGCATTGATACTTTGTTAAAGGACACTCATTGCTTGAATTTATAAAATAGGTATTTCATATATTTTTTTCAATTATACTAATGTCCACAGGGTCATATGGTTATTCCACTGGATAATTATTATGTTTTGGATAAAGTATTTGTTCCAAAATAATGAGAGTTTGAAGAAATTGTATCTAAAAGTAGTTTTGGATGGATTCACAAAGAGTTGTGAAGTTTTACATTAATTACTTTTGGGATATCAGGGAAAGTGGGAGATCACTAGAAGTTCACTAAAAAGGGCACCACCACACCATGGTGGTGAATTTGATACCTTGGTATATAGTTAACATCATTGTTTTATTGCATATGATGCATGTGATGTGAACATCCTTCAGCACTCATTTTTCTTCCGTAACAACTCATTTGTAAATGAATTGTTAAGGATTGTAATCACATTTAATGGGTTCAATGTATATTTTCTAGTAGGTAGTAATGCATGTGATGTGTTACATATTGATGACCTTTAATGAAGAAACATTGAGGATCCTATATAAGTATGTGATCCTTCTCTTGTTAAGGGTGTTCGTTCAATACAAAAGTGATGAATTGTTTGCAAGCTAATCAAATCCATCTTCCTTATTTAAGCTCATTCATCACTTCATGAAGGTGATAGAACCCCTTCAAGCATTCAAGAGTCCTCACAAAACATTCATGGATCGACTAGCTTGTGTTCCCCCCTCAGAGGCAGGAGGCATACATCTACTGCTTCTCGTCATCATTATCAAATGTACTCCATCAAAGAAGATGATGAAAGCTGCTGATATTATAGCATTTAATGAATGTTGTTTTATGCTCTGTTTTTAATATATTTACATGTTTGGTTACATTGAGATAGATCCTTCTTTGTTTTGGTTCACTTCCACTGTCAATGGTCATATGATGATCAAACGAAACCCATCATCCTTCGGTATTCTACTCTATTAGATTTGGGATGAGCGGACAAGATTACATATTACTTTTGGTTGATCCTCCTATACAACATATTTGGGTCACATGACTCCCTTTTCAGTCCTAGTGTGGATGAGGAGATGTGTTTTTTCCTCAAGTTGGAAGGGGTAGGGAACTCCCCTATGGATTCAGATGTGAATCACTCCTTCATGTTGGATCTGAATCTACAGATTATACACAAAAGGGGGGTGAATTGTGTCTTTTGCAATTTTTCGGTAACTCTTTGATTGAACGAGTTTTGTCCTCTATACTTTATCAGATTTGATCGTGCAGAGGAATAAGTAAAAATAAGAACACAAAGATGTATAGTGGTTCAGGGAATAGAAGGCCCCTAGTTTACTCCACCAACACTCAACTCCACGAGCTTGGTGATTTTCACTATCTGGTCCTCTTTTCAACAGATCTGTCCACAACTGAATACAGGCAGTTGACACCTTTATAATACAAGGCAAAACAAAGCCTTCTGGTTCAAACACGAACTAAAATAGCTTAGTACGAGAATCTGGTTACTCAATAATAAAAATAATTTCATAAATAAGTTTTCCAGTTGATCTTCACAATTGCAACAGAATGCAATTGACAACAGATGGATCATAGTCTCTAGAAATATTGATTTTCAAGTTGAAGCAGTTCTAAGTTGATCTGTTTCCAATAGATATAGAGATATAGTTCACAACATCAGCAGTAGTAGATCCACGGTAGATATTCAATGTAGAACAGGTGAATCTTCTATCGAGTTCTTTCTTCTTAAACAAACAGAGTTCTGACGCTCCTAATGAATCAGTAGAACTGGGTGCCTTTTTGTAGTATCTATTTTCCAAATTTTTGATAATATATTGATTACCATACATGCTTGTACCTGTTGTTTCAGATAAAACATATATAATAGGGCTGAGAATATCTCCTGCACATTTAGATCCATAAAAGTTGCCTTTTTATTCACGATATTCAAAAATTTGAATTTACAAAGAAGTCGTAACTTCCCTTAAGACTCGGCATAAAAATATCCTTTTAATTTGATCTTAAATCCATTGATAAAACGGCTTTGAATCAGTCAAAGTTGTATTTTAAAAATGACTTTAAATCTGTCTTGAAATCAACCCAAAAATCAGCTTGTTGATCGCTGCATAAAAAAAATATCGTCTGTCAAAATTTCCAATGCCAAACGTAAGGTTGATGATGTGGCCTCCAAACGTAGGGTTGACAACGTAAGGTTGAACATAAAAATAGGGTTGATTATCCATAATTTTTCTTCAACTCTCAAACATACGGTAAAAGATCCATACTTTTACTTGATCCATACTTTTCCAAGAACGTATGTTTGTTCACAAAAGTAAGGTTGATGAACCATACTTTTGAGAAACAAACGTAACGTTTAGTATTTACGTACGATTCTCCTTCCATACTTTGTTGATAACCAAAACGTAAGGTTCCTTTCTAACTTAAGGTTTTTCTTCCATACTTTGCTGAAAACGTATGGTTGTTTAACCATACTTTTCTCTTATCTCAAAAATCATACATGCTTTTCATCCTTACGCTACGTTTATCCACGTAGGGTATGAACAGTGATTCCAGGACGCGCTAAAGCAGATTCCGCACTAAATTTATCCACGTAAGGTATGAACATTGATTCTAGGATGCGCTTAAAGCATATTCCGAATAAGTAATAAATTCTCATTATTTCAAGAGTAAAATAAATTAATAAATTCCTGTAAAATACTAAATAAAATCATTAGAAAATAACTAAGGGTATTTGTGAGCATCAAAATTATCATAAAGAGACAGAGTATTATTTTCAATAATCTCCCCCTTTAAATATCATTAATATGTATTGTTGAAAAAAATACTTTTCTCAACAATATCCCCCTTTTTGATGATCACAAAACCCATAAAATAATAAAATTATTTAAACAAAATTAACTTTCAAAATTAGTTACATAAAATTTTTGAATTTTGAGAAGATGAAACAATATTTAATTTTAGCAAAATTATTTCAATAAAATAAAAAATATATATCTCCCCCAAAAAAAATCTTTAGAAATAAAAGTTTTTAGTTTTATCCAAATTTCTCTTTCTGAATAACCTTTATAATAAACAATCTAATAAAGTTTTGTAAAATAAAATGTTGTGGTTATCCAAATTTCTCATGTAATTCTCCCCCTAAATAAAAATATGATGTTGTATTATGTATCCAAATTCTCCACCTTTTTGTGATATCAAAAAGAAAAAAAATCATGGATTTTAACACTTTTAATATTGCACTGAACTGTTAGTAAATGTTATAATGAACTGTTTAATAGTAAATTTATCTGACATACTGGCATATGTTAACTTAAAATAGTAATAAACAAATAGAGAAAGAAACAAATAAACAATGAAGGAAATTTTCATTCAAAAACAGTAGTATATACATGACAATGATATACACAGGAATCAAGGTTTGGGTAAGATGGGTAACAGGTTCTATCTCCTCTGGATTGCAGACTTGATTTATGTAAACTATTCCCAGAGTCTCTTCATAATACCATATCCAAGTTTGATAATGAGATCTCTGTTCTCTTGAGTCATATGAATATCCTCAATTAAATTGACTCTGAAAAACTCATGCATCCTTTCCTCTTTTTCGACAAATATTGACAGCTTTTCTGATAACTGATTTAACAGGATTCTGATCGATGGATCACTATATGTCAGTTGATCCACTAAAAACATATGATTGTCCAGAAACACTAATAAAGGAGCACTGTTACATTGAAGATCTTGTAACCTATCATTCATGTTGCTCATCACAACCGTGATAGCTTGAAACCTTCTGATTAAATCAGGTGAAGTACCTGATCCACTAACAGCATTATTTGCCACTGATGCAAATTAATTCTCCATAAATGACTTCAGATCTGATAAATCTGACTTCATAACCATTTCATATTTCAATTGAGCAACTGCAGTCAGTATATCCTCTTTAAAAATTTCAACTTCTTGCCTTGAGACTGTACACTCATTCAGCTTTTGAAATTTCAATTGTTCAAAGGTTAAGGCATTTCTCAGAGTGATATTCTCTGATTTTAACTGAGACACCTTTTTGTATAGTTCTTCAACTTCTTTCTTCCTTGAATCAAAGGCACCCTATACTTGATTCACATTCTCAGGCTCTGGATGATGCAGCAGTACCAAAGGTAATGATTCAGCATCAGATTTCTCTTTTTCTTTTTCTTGAGTAGGTTGGTCCACAGATTTTTCCTTAGAGACCCCAGACTCCTCCATAGAAAAATCCTCTTGAAGCACTTCGGTGTGAACTTCAGAAGCATGCTCACCACAAACATCAGCATCTTGTCATTCCACTGGAGTTTCGAGAACAACATTTTCAGGAGTTTCTTGAGGTCTAGACACTTCCCCACTAGGCACTGCCTCCTTATCTTGGTTTTATTGAAGTGTAAATTCAACATCAGCTACAATCTGTTCCTGATTCTCCCTTTGATCTTCTTCTTGAGCTCCTGATCCCTCTACTGGTGTTGTTCTTTCACTAAAAACTTCTATGGTCTTATCAATAACATCTTCTCTTACAAAAGAATAAATAAATAAAGCTTCTGTTATTGTTGCCAATACATGGGAAGTAATTTCCTCATTAATAGGTCTCTTTATTTTTTATTGAAGTCCCTCCTGAATTCTGTCTTCCTCAACATCTTCCACTTAAAATCGAATCCTTCTTGCTACATTGCTGACTCTTGATTCAGCCTGTCCCTCCTTGGATTTAGCAGGTTGAGTCTGAGCACTCTCTGAGTCTTCCTCAGCTCCTACTAGCAAAAGTTTTCCTTTAATGGTGCTCTAGAAATATCCAATCTTCCTTAAAGTTCCAGCATTAAACACATTACTGTGATCACAGTTTACTCGGGCATCCACTAATCGCACCATGTCTTTCTTAAGCAGCAGTTTAGAAATAAATCGACCGAAAGGATAGAAGTTCATACGGGCATCTCTTTGACAGCAGTAATTGAGATACCTTATCATATACCTTAGGAAGTTTAACTTGATATCACTTAACATAAGATACATTATGTACATATCAGGGTACAAAATCTTTTCCATTTCTGCCATTCTTGGAGCTATTTCAGTCTGAATAATTTGACCAAAATTTTCGGATCAGGCTCCAAATCTTTGATAAACATTTTCTTTATAGACTTAGTACCAAAAATAAAAGACATTATGTCCTCATATTTATGCACAGAATCTCCAATATTTTTCAAATCGAAATGAAAAACTCCCTCATGAGGTCAGTTGAGAATCTGACCAATCTCTACTGATGAGATTGAGAAATCCCTATCCTCTATCTTAGCCATCATACTATCCTCGGTATCTCCCAGACTAAACTGTACATATTTGAAGAAGTATCTAAGTTCTACTTCATATAGAAATTCTGTATTTTCACTATTGAACATCTGTTCAAGATTCTGAAATGATAGTGCTTGCTTCAATAGAAGATTTGTCTAAAATAACCAGTCGAGATCGATTACCTTGCCCTGTAAGATTTTTCTTCCCTCAGAGCATTGTCTCCTGGCATTTCTTGGCTCAGCTTCACTGGCTATTTTAGTTCTTACCATCTCTGTAGTAATCTCTGAAGGTTTTAACGTTAGGGTTTCAGAGGTTCGAAGATTAGGGTTTAGGAGCAGAAGTGCGATTTTCGGATTTCGAAAGGGTTTCGATTGAAGTGAAACGGTTTAGAAGTCGAAAAGTCTCTTACAGCCTTGATTCCCATGTAATCACTAATCATTACATATATTTAAAACAAATAAAATTTGCATATGGTGAAAGGGAAAAAAATCTTAAACAGAAAAAAAATTACAAAAAAAAATAAAAGTAAATAAAAATAAAAATAAAAATTATTTAAAATTAAATAAATCTAGCTCCCCCTTAATAAAATAAAACCTTGCAGTAGGAAGTGGTTTAGTAAAAATATCTGCTAATTGAATTTCTATATTTATAAATTCTAAAAATATATTCTTTTTAATAACATGATATCTTAAAAAGTGATGCCTTATATCAATGTGCTTAGTTCTAGAATGACTAATAGGATTTTTTGAAATATTAATTGCACTTGTATTATCACATAAAATAGGTGTATTATTAAAATTCAATCCAAAGTCCATAAGAGTGTTTTTCATCCACAATACTTGTGCACAGCAACTGCCAGCAGAAACATATTTTGCCTCAGCTGTTGACAGGGCAACTGAATGTTGTTTCTTACTAGACCATGATACTAAAGACTTTCCTAAAAAGTGACATGTTCCTAATGTACTTTTTCTATCTAATCTACAACTTCCAAATTCAGCATCTGAATATGAAATCAAATTGAAATCAGAAGTTTTAGGATAAATAAGAGATTGAAAAACAGTTCCTTTTAAATATCAAAAAATTCTTTTAACAGCAGTTAGATGAGATTATTTAGGATTTGATTGAAATCTAGCACAAAGACATACTGAATACATTATATATGGCCTACTAGCAGTAAGATATAACAAACTACCAATCATACCTCTATATAACTTGTTGTCAACTGATTTCCCAGTTTCATCCAAATCAAGTTTTATATTAGTACACATAGGAGTTGTAAATGGCTTGATGTTTTCAAGTCCAAATTTCTTAAGTAAATCAGTAATATATTTGCTTTTATTTAAAACATTTCCAAAATCTTTTTGAAATATTTGAAGACCCACAAAGAAATTTAATTCTCCCATCATACTCATTTCAAATTCTTCTTGCATTAATTTTGAAAATTCATGACAAAGAGTTTTATTAGTTGATCCAAATATTGCATCATCAACATAAATTTAAACCAATAAAACATTATTTTTCACAGTTTTCTTAAAGAGTGTTGGATCTTCCAATCCAACAGTAGAGTCATTTTTCAAAAGAAAATAACTTAATCTTTCATACCAAGCTTTAGGTGCTTGTTTAAGGCCATAAACAGCTTTAGTAAGTTTAAAAATAGAATCAGGTTTTTGAGAGTTTTCAAAACTAGGAGGTTGTTCAACATAAACTTCCTCCATTAAATAACCATTTAAAAAGGCAGATTTAACATCCATCTGAATTAATTTAAAATTCATATAAGATTCATAGGCTAAAAGGATTATAATGGCTTCTAGCCTAGCTACAGGTGCAAAAGTCTCATCATAATCTATTCCTTCTTCTTGATTATATCCTTTAGCTACTAATCTTGCTTTTATTTCTAGTTATTGTGTCTTGGTCATCTTGTTTATTTCTAAAGACCCATTTGGTTCCTATTATAGGATAATTATTAGGTCTTTCCACTAATTCCCAAACTTCATTTCTTTTAAACTGGTTTAATTCATCTTGCATTTCTATTACCCAACTTTCATCATCTAAAGCTTCTTCTATAGTCTTAGGTTCTTGTTGAGATAGGAAGACAGAGAATTACACTAGGTTTCCTAAGTTTCTTCTAGTTTGAATACCCGTTTCTAGGTCACCTATTACAGTTTCTAAAGGGTGATTCTTTAGGGTTCTATTCTTTCTAGGTAATATATTTAAAGGTTCTTCAGTATCATGTTCCTCTAAACTGGACTGAATTTCTTTTATATCTTTTTCAAAATAATTCTTTAAGTTCTCAAGTCTCATGTTATCATTAGAGTGAAGTTCATCCATTTGATCTGTCCTTTTCTCAAAGGGATCAGATTCATCAAATTTCACATGAACTGATAACAATCCTTGACTTCTTATTATAAATTCTATAAGCTTTTGAGGTAGCAGAATATCCTAATAAAATACCTTCATCAGATTTTGGATCGAACTTACCAAGATTATCCTTGGTGTTTAAGATGTAAACCTTGCATCCAAAAACTTTAAAGTAGTTAAATTTAGGTTTTCTGTTATTCCATAGTTCATAGGGTGTCTTTTTCAAAATAGGTCTAATTAAAACTCTATTAATTATATAGCAAGCTGTATTCACAGCTTCTGCCCAAAAATATATAGGTAGGCTATATTCATTTAACATAGTTCTAGTCATTTCTTGAATTGTTCTATTTCTCCGTTCTACAATCTCATTCTGTTGAGGTGTTCTGGGTACAGAAAAGGTATGTTTAATACCCATGTTTGAGCAAAAGTAATTAAATTCCAGATTCTCAAATTCTCCACCATGATCACTTCTCAATGAGATTATATTAAAACCTTTTTCATTTTGAACAGATTTCTAGAAACTTTCAAATAAAGTAAAAGCTACATTTTTAAATTTCAAAAAGAAAATCCATGTAAATCTTGAATAGTCGTCAACTAAAACATATACATATAATTTACCAGCTAAGCTTGCTACTCTTGAGGGTCCAAACAAATCCATATGAATAAGTTCTGGAGGTTTAGATATAGCAACTTTATTAACATATTTGAAGGATGATTTGTGTAGCTTGCCAAGTTGACATGCATCACAAAATCTGTCACTTTCAAATTAGAGACTAGGTAAATCAGAAACTAAATGTTTCTTAGATAACTTATGTAAAGCATATACATTGAAATGTCCAAGTCTCCTATGCCAGATCCAGGATTCACTTACTTTAGCAGTCAAGCAGTTTACTTGTTGTTTACACAAGGAATTTAAATCCAAAGTATAGACATTTTCAGTTCTTGGTACTTTAAATTTAAATAGTTTATCTTTAGAAATAGTACAACAATTTTTAGTAAAATCAACAGTGTATCCATCATCACAGAGTTAAGAGATACTTATCAGGTTGTGTTTTAATCCTTGTACATAAAGTACTTTGTTGATTGAGACTATTTTTGGATCTCCAACAGTTCCAATGCCAATGATTTTTCTTTTGGAATTGTCCCCAAATGTGACAAGTCCTCCTTCATTTTGAGAGAGTGAAGAAAAATTCAATGAGTATCCACTCATATGTCTTGATCATCCACTGTCCATGTACCATATATCTTTTCTCCTCTGGTGGCCTGCTACCTGCAAAGACATTCAAACAAATTGCTTTGGTACCCATATTTTATTGTGTCCAGGGGTGTTAGCTAGCAATGATCTGGGTATCTAGATTTTCTTTGTTCTTTTAAAATCAGCTGAATCATATAAGTCTTTTGAAACATAGGCTTTCTTAATACCACAAATCTGAGGCTGTCTTAAGAAACAGTTTTTAGTTATATGTCCCTTTGTCCCATAAAAGTTACAATTAACCTTTTTAGAGCTAGGAACAAAATAATTTTTATATAGCTTAGGTTTTTCTCCTTTACTGCTAATTCCAAATCTCTCCTTTTTAATGACAGTTTTTCCAAGAATTTCATTTAATGGATTTTCTCCTTTTGTAAAAACCAATGCAACCTGTTTGTAAGATTCTACTTCATCCTGTAGTGTTTTTATTCTTGATTCAAAATTAATATAGTTAGTGTTAATCGAATTGTATTTATCAGTTAATTCCTTATGTTGTTTCAGCATTGTATCTCTTTCATCTGAAACGACTTTATGTTTATTTTTTAGTAACATATGTTTCTTAAATAGTGAGTCATATCTTTCTTCAATCATATTGCAGTAGACTGCAAGTTTTTCATTTGTGTAGCTTGATTCATAATTTGATTCAGAGGAGTAATATGAGTGTACCTCATTAGTTTCTGCCATAAAGCACATGTTTTATTTTAGATTTACTTCTTATTTCTCTGATCTTGATTCAGGAGAGATACTGGAGTCTTCAAATACACTCCAAGTGGATTTTATAGCTTTCTTTTCTTTCTACTCATAGTCATTTCTTTTGAAGAATTTATTCTTCTTTGCATCCTTCAATTGTGGGAAACCTGGTCTGATATGCCCCATCTTCTTGCATTCATAGCATCTTACTTCTTTATCATCTCTCTTAAAAGATTTTTTGAAGACTCTTTTCTTGCTGTAGAACTTTCTAAATTTCCTAGCTAGCTGAGCCAGCTCTTCATCTGAGTTTGATGAGTCAGAGCTCTCTGATTTAGCTTTGACTTCTCTGTTCTTCAGCTTTCTATTCTTTTGTTGTGAAGTTACTTTTAAGGCAGTATCTTCTCTTTTGATAGTCACTTTATGTTTATCAGCCTCATATTGCATTTTAGCTTCATACATCATTAGTGTACAAATCAACTCTCTCATAGTTAGATCTTTGGCAGGTGTTGATTGTCTGATTGAAGCAGAGATACCATTCCATTGAGTAGGAAGTACCCTTAGAAATTTTAATGCTTGATCAGCCTACTTGGTAGGTTCTCCTAGAGCTGTTATATTATTGACAATTTCTATCAATCTCCCATTCATTTGGGTAATGCTTTCACCATCAAACATCCTGAAAGTATCAAATTTCAATTTGGAAGTTGCATATCTCATTTGTCTCACATTGTCTGTTCCTTCATATGACACAGCTATTGTTTGCCACATCTCATATGTTGTTGGGCACTGAGATACTCTGTTAAATTCATCTGGTCCTAGACCACAGATGATTTCATTCATAGCCTTTGAATTCATATCATACTATAAGGCCCCAGCCTTAAACCTTACTTAATCTTGAGTTATTACAAGATTACACATTGAGGATCTTTTCGGGTTTAGAGTTTTAGAGAATTAGATCATAAAACTTGCATTACATTCCACATATAAACAAAGTAGTTACATAAAGATAGTATTCTTCTTTCCCATCAATGGAAACATATTTAAAATAAAACATGGATTCTTTCTTGACACTTCCTTGACACTATCATCATATCATGTACCTTTCCCTTGACCTGTGAAAAACATTTCAAAAAAACTTGGGATGAGCATAAAAAGCTCAGTAAGGGATATAAAAATATGGAAAGGAAACATGGGTACATATATACATAAGTATGAAATCATACTTTACCCATAAAATATAAGCACTTTAACATACCTCATCAAATCATGAATAAATCATAGAAATCATAAGACATAAAGGAAACTTGAGGCATTCATAACATTCTTACGTAGGGAGTAACCCTCTTGGTTACGTTTGGAATACCCATCACAGTATATTCCCTAAATCTCTTCGGAGAAACCTTAACGTTTCACTCCTTCGCGTTACCCAATGCTTTGGAGAGCTATATCGGGCTCACCCGCCCTTAGTTTATCACGGAACCACCTGTCTTCATAATAATGCCCAATAACCTCAACATAATCGTATCACATAAAACATGCATAAAGAAAACATAACATTTCCACCTTTAAATCACAAGATATAAATACAACACATTGATATAAAAACATTATGAAAACCATTTTCAATACCAAAATAAAAGAAAATTAAAACATGGTATTTATTTTTCTTTTAAAAAGAAGGTATGGCTTGTAGAGGAAGTCAAAACTCAAATAACGGTCACGGCGTTGGAGAAGTCGTTGTCGCCGCATACGTACGACAAAAACATTCCCTTTTGTCGTTTATTAAAATGCTTCATATAAAAAATATTCCTTTTGGATAAATGTAAAAGTCAAAGGGGTTTATACACCGTATAAAATAAGGTTGTGTATAAAACAAAATATGCCTCAATGAAAGGAGATTGAGACAAAGTCCCATACCTCGGGTCCGACTTGACTCGATCGTTCTTTAATGTCCTGAATAATAAACTTGAATTAATTTCTACTTCTTTAAGAACCTTTTTCAAGTTTATTATTCCTTTTATATCACTTATTTCCATGTCATGAACACTATGTAATTATTTAAGTTAATAACGGTCGTTTTAACGATCATTGGTACTTGAGTCAAAAATAAACCCTTTATAATTACATGTTGTTCATGTATCCATTATATCCAGAATTATAATCATTATTTATATATCATATATATCCAGTATATACATGCATTTATAATATTACATAATCATTTAGAGGTAAGAAATGAAATGCACCGTTCATGGAGACGGTAAGCCGTACATACGCATGAATGCTACTTTCATTTCTATTTCGTATTTTATAGGATGGAATCATAATGATATAAAGGTATATTATAATTCCAGTATAATATAATATATAATATCATAGTTCCATCCTTTATATGTCCCACATATGGTATTTAACGAATCTAATCACTTTGAGGGGGCAGTAGTCTGCACTTCCTTAAATGAAGATATCGCGTTTACCCATAATGGAAACCATTAAGGTATGACCAAAAAGAAAAAAACAGAAGCTTAAGGAAAACATAAACATATTATATATCATATATAAATATAGTGACATCTTAATGGCCACCTTTGAAGGTGTTAAAAGAATGTTGAACAATCATCATTTCGGGAGGCATAAATTCACCATCCACGGAAACAGTATGTTCGTTAACCATTAGATGTAGGTGTGTGTAAGTGTAGCTCGAATACATATTATAACAACATCCTAGTATATTGAGGATACTGGAGTTGTTACAAAAGAAAAGAATAAAAAGAGTTTAGGGGGTTGGAGAAGCAAAATAAAACAAAAGGACTCAAAAGAAGACATTACCTTAAAATCGGGTAACTCCATTTGGTTTGAGCTCAAAGGCTTCCTTGGGAAGACTTCTGCCCAAAGTGAGGCTTCAAGGAGTAAGATAGGGAAGTGGAGAGACAAAATGGTCAGGGGTTGGCCGAGCCAAAGGCTTTGGGAGTGTGGGTAAGGAGGTAGAGGTGGGGGCCTTTTATAAGAGGAGAGGAGGGCACTCTTGGAAAGTAAAGATAAGTTACTTTATTTTAAAATGAGTTTTGGATTCAAAAGGTCCCATATTGATATAATTAGATGATAAGGTGATAAGGGTTCTAAATCCACTCATACAATTGGTTTTGGCCATGTGTAGGTTTTAGATTTTACATTATCTTTCCATTTTATTTAAATCGTTAAATAATGAGGTCATCGATGCATCATCATGATGTCATAAATAATTTAATTTATTTAATGTCTAAAAATTATAAAAAAAACTACTATGATGTAGGAAATCTTTTTATATTTCTAATGAATATTTATAGTCAAAAATATGACTTTTATAACCCCATATAAAAATTGTTTTAGTAACACAACTCATGTTTGTGTCATTTTTACTTTAACATTAAATAAAAAGTTATTTATGTCATTTCCCAACCAAAGTGGCTCCATGGGGTCCTCAAGTTGACCCATGGCTTTTCATGGTCGGCCATGACACATCCAATGAGGTTAGGACATGTTTCTAGGTCATTTAATTTTATTAAAACATTATTCTTACCTTAAACTACACTAATTACCTATAATCGCGATTAAAAACTTAATAAGTTACTATTCACCAAAAAATTATTATAATCTCATTGAACCACATTTTACTTCTTAATGAAAACCATGTATGTCGGATTTTTGAAATTCAAAACACAGAGATGGCAAAATTTCATTTAAACGGAAAAATCAGTTTTTATAAGTACCACTTAGTGGTTTCACTATTCATCAAAAATTGAAGTTTTTCAGAAAATTACCAAAAATTAACCCTAAGCTATATTTGATACTCCGAATTCAAAAATGAAGTCTATTTTACAAAATTAAAAACATATAAGTCACATTAATTAATTTAATAATTAATTCCCGCTGTCATGACAAATACCGTGTTTTTATGAAACAATAAGTATCAAAAGATTGACACCAGTTTAAGTCCAATTTCAAAGTGAAATTGATTCCAATGACCACCATTGGATTAAATGGTAAAAATATATTGTAATTTTACTTTAAAACCAATTCAAAAGATAATCTAATCATATAAATAAATTAGATTAAAAAGAGTTTTTGAATTAAAATACAACATTTTACAATATTCATTAAAAAATGAACATTGTCAGAAAAATACCAAAAATTCACACAAAGTAAATTTTGATGTCCCAATCATAAAGAATAAGTTTATTTTGACAAACATAGCTTATAAAATTTTCAAAAGATATATTTAAAAATGGTTTTCCATCAAAAGGCAGTAAAACAATCCTTTAAAAATATTAGTGTATTCCATGCTTAAGATTGGATTTATTTTCATTTTAAGCCTCTAAAACACTATATAATTCATTAATAGACATAGATAAAAATATCTATTATTCATTACTTACTTGGGATGTTACATCCTTCCCCCCTTTAGAAAATTGCATCCCCGCAATTTATTTACTTATCAAATAAATGGGGGTACTTATCCCTCATTGCATTTTCAGATTCCTATGTTGCCTCTTCCATCATGTGGTTTTCCACAAAACCTTTACCTGTTTAATCACCTTATTCCGTAACACTTGCTCCCTGTGGTCAAGAATCTGGACCGATTGTTCCTCATATGATAGGTTCTCTTCCAGCTGAACTACTTCTGGACTCAAAACATGAGATGGATCTGGCATATACTTTCTCAACATTGAAACATGAAAAACATTGTGTACCTGAGATAAACTCGGAGGTAAAGCCACCCGGTATGAAACTGATCCAACTCTCTCCAGAATTTCATATGGTCCAATAAACCTTGGACTCAGCTTTCCTTTCTTACCAAATCGCATCACACTTTTCCAAGGAGAAACCTTGAGAAAAACATGATCACCTACCTCAAAAGATAGCTCCTTCCTCCGGTTATCCGCATAACTCTTCTGCCTGCTCTGAGCTGTTCTCATGTGCTTCTGAATCAGCTGAACTTTTTCTGCCATCTCTTCTACCAATTCTGGTCCCATCAACTTCCTTTCACCCACTTCATCCCAGAAAGCTGGAGTTTAACAACGCTTCCCATATAATGCCTGAAATGGTGCCATCTGTATACTGGAATGAAAACTGTTATTATATGAACATTCAACCAAAGAAAGATGTTGGTCCCAACTTCCCTGATAATCCATAGAGCAAGAACGTAGCATATCCTCCAATTTCTGAATTGTTCGTTCTGACTGCCCATCTGATTGAGGATGAAAAGCTGTACTAAAATTTAATTCAATACCCAACGACTTCTGAAGGCCTTTCCAAAAGTTAGAAGTGAACCTGGGATCACGATCAGATACAATGGAGAGAGGAACTCCATGTAACCTGACTATCTCTTTAAGATACAAACAAGAAAGTTGATCTAGGGAAAAAGTATCTCTTATATCAAGGAAATGAGCAGATTTAGTCAAGCGATCAACAATAACCCAGATTGCATTATTACCTTGAGATGTCTTCGGTAATCCCACAACAAATTCCTTGGATATATTCTCCCATTTCCACTCTGGCATTGGTAAAGGCTGAAGCATCCCCTTCGGTAACTTCCGCTCTGCTTTAACCTGCTGACAAGTCAAACACTTCACAGTAAAATCAGTAATATCTCTTTTCATTCCATCCCACCAGTAATACTCCCGCAGATCTCTATACATCTTAGTACTGCCAGGATGAACTGAAAAAGGAGAACTATGAGCTTCACATAACAACTCTCTCTTCAACTGTGAATCACAAGGCACACACAATCTCTTCCCAAATCTCAAAACGCAATCATTATCAATGTTGGATTCAGGAAACTTACCTTTCTGAACCAGCTCTACCCTTTTTTGCAACTCACTATCTTGCTTCTGTGCTTGCTTGATTCTATCTGATAGAGATGATCTCACTGATACCTGAAACAAAAAAGAAGAACTTCCTGCACCCATAACTTCTATGCCAAAGTTCATCAAATCCTTAACCAAAGGATCACGTTCCAAACGCAACATTGCTAATGAAGCATTACTTTTTCGACTCAAAGCATCATCCACTTTATTTTCTTTTCCCGGATGGTAATGAATTGTACAATCATAATCCTTGATTAATTCCATCCATCTCCTCTGTCTCATGTTTAACTCTTTCTGAGTGAATATATACTTTAAACTTTTGTGATCGGTATATATTTCACACTTTACTCCATACAAATGATGCCTCCAAATTTTTAAAGCAAAAACAACAGCAGCTAATTCCAAATCATGTGTAGGGTAATTTACCTCATGAGTTTTCAACTGTCGTGAAGCATAAGAAATTACCTGATCATTCTGCATTAGGACGCAACCAAGTCCTTTCAATGAAGCATCACTGTATATAACAAACTCACTATTCCTGGAAGGTAGTGCCAAAACTGGAGCATTCACCAATCTTCTTTTCAACTCCTGATACAACTTCATTTGATGGCCCGACATCTGCTGAAGTAGTTGCAAAGGATTTCACCACCCCTTTCTGCTTGTAGTCTAACTGCTTCCCATCACTCAAGCTCTTTGTCGGACACTCGTTTATATAGTGACCCATCTCATTTCACTTATAACATTCCACTAACTATAAATCAAATTTGGTCTTACCTTCACCTTGATCCTTTTCAGTGCAATCACGATCCTTATGTCCCATCTTACCACATCGGTAGCACTTTCCAGAATTCAGAAGACATTCCCCAGCATGCCTTTTACCACATTTATCACAAACTGGAAACTTAGTTTTCTTACCGTCAGACTTTTTTGAAGAATTCTTACCTTTCTCCTGCCACCTCGGTCTCTTCTTCTGTTGTTTGTTATAGAACACTTGATCATCGGAAAACTCCATTTCCACCTTCTCAGCACATCGAAAAAGATTTTCATAACTTTTGAACTCACGAGAAGCCAATGCACTTCGATATTTTGTCTTTAATCCTGAGTAAAAACGATTGATTTTACTATCAAGGTCTCAGATAAAATTTGGAGAATACCTTGCCAATCGAGTAAACCTTTCTTCATAGGTAGCCACTGAGTCTTCCTCTTGCCTCAATTCAAAGAATTGATTTTCCATACTAAGTCGAACAGCCTTAGGAAAATACTTCTCAAGAAACATGCCTTTGAATTCATCCCAGTCAAGAGCATCAATCTCATCGGCGTCCCTGATATTTTTAACCATAGACCACCACTGATCTGCCTCACCCTCCAAACGGTAAATATCAAGACTAACCTTTTGATTGTCTGAACACCCCATGACATCAAAAATCTTCTCCAGTGCTTTAATCCACCCTTCAGTTAACACAGGGTCAGATGATCCTGTGAATGATGGGGGATGTTTCCTTATGAAATGTTCCACCACAGACATGTTCCTCTGCGGTTGATCTGGCTGATCTCATGTATGGATACCACCACCATTTATCGCTTGAGTCAACTGCGCCATTACTGCAACAAACTGTTCAGTTCCAATTCCGACCATCTCAGGATGCTGATTCGGAAGGTTATTTCCTTCTGTATTCCTTCCTAGCACTGCTTCCCTATTTCCTCTGTGGAAAACCATTTTGAACAAACATGTCTTAGATGAAGCAACATGGTAATATTCAAATGCTATATCATTTCAAAAAAAAATGGATAATCATTTAATAGAATTCTAACTCCTAAAGTTATCTAAACCGACCTCTGATACCAACTATAAGGCCCCAGCCTTAAACCTTACTTAATCTTGAGTTATTACAAGATTACACATTGAGGATCTTTTCGGGTTTAGAGTTTTAGAGAATTAGATCATAAAACTTGCATTACATTCCACATATAAACAAAGTGGTTACATAAAGATAGTATTCTTCTTTCCCATCAATGGAAACATATTTAAAATAAAACATGGATTCTTTCTTGACACTTCCTTGACACTATCATCATATCATGTACCTTTCCCTTGACCTGTGAAAAACATTTCAAAAAAACTTGGGATGAGCATAAAAATCTCAGTAAGGGATATAAAAATATGGAAAGGAAACATGGGTATATATATACATAAGTATGAAATCATACTTTACCCATAAAACATAAGGACTTTAACATACCTCATCAAATCATGAATAAATCATAGAAATCATAAGACATAAAGGAAACTTGAGGCATTCATAACATTCTTACGTAGGGAGTAACCCTCTTGGTTACGTTTGGAATACCCATCACAGTATATTCCCTAAATCTCTTCGGAGAAACCTTAACGTTTCACTCCTTCGCATTACCCAATTCTTTGGAGAGCTATATCGGGCTCACCTGCCCTTAGTTTATCACGGAACCACCCGTCTTCATAATAATTCCCAAGAACCTCAACATAATCGTATCACATAAAACATTCATAAAGGAAACATAACATTTCCACCTTTCAATCACAAGATATCAATACAACACATTGATATAAAAACATTATGAAAACCATTTTCAAAACCAAAATAAAAGAAAATTAAAACATGGTATTTATTTTTCTTTTAAAAAGAAGGTATGGCTTGTAGAGGAATCCAAAACTCAAATAACGGTCACAGCGACGGAGAAGTCGTTGTCGCCGCATACGTACGACAAAAACATTCCCTTTTGTCATTTAGTAAAACGCTTCGTATAAAAAAGATTCCTTTTGGATAAACGTAAAAGTCAAAGGGGTTTATACACCGTATAAAAGAAGGTTGTGTATAAAACAAAATATGCCTCAATGAAAGGAGATTGAGACGAAGTCTCATACCTCGGGTCCGACTTGACTCGATCGTTCTTTAATGTCCTGAATAATAAACTTGAGTTAATTTCTACTTCTTTAATAACCTTTTTCAAGTTTATTATTCCTTTTATATCACTTATTTCCATGTCATGAACACTATGTAATTATTTAAGTTAATAACGGTCGTTTTAACGATCATTGGTACTTGAGTCAAAAATAAACCCTTTATAATTACATGTTGTTCATGTATCCATTATATACAGAATTATAATAATTATGTATATATCATATATATCCAGTATATACATGCATTTATAATATTACATAATCATTTAGAGGTAAGAAATGAAATGCACCGTTCATGGAGACGGTAAGCCGTACGTACGCATGAACGCTACTTTCATTTCTATTTCGTATTTTATAGGATGGAATCATAATGATATAAAGGTATATTATAATTCCAGTATAATATCATATATAATATCATAGTTCCATCTTTTATATGTCCCACATATGGTATTTAACGAATCAAATCACTTTGAGGGGGCGGTAGTCCGCACTTCCTTAAATGAAGATATCGCGTTTACCCATAATGGAAACCATTAAGGTGTGACCAAAAAGAAAAAAACAGAAGCTTAAGGAACACATAAACATATTATATATCATATATAAATATAGTGACAACTTAATGGACACCTTTTAATGTGTTAAAAGAATGTTGAACAATCATCATTTCGGGAGGCATAAATTCACCATCCACGGAAACAGTATGTTCGTTAACCATTAGATGTAGGTGTGTGTAAGTGTAGCTCGAATCCATATTATAACAACATCCTAGTATATTGAGGATACTGGATTTGTTACAAAAGAAAAGAATAAAAAGAGTTTAGGGGGTTGGAGAAGCAAAATAAAACAAAAGGACTCAAAAGAAGACATTACCTTAAAATCGGGTAACTCCCTTTGGTTTGAGCTCAAAGGCTTCCTTGGGAAGACTTCTGCCCAAAGTGAGGCTTCAAGGAGTAATATATGGAAGTGGAGAGACAAAATGGGCAGCGTTTGGCCGAGCCAAAGGCTTTGGGAGTGTGGGTAAGTAGGTAGAGGTGGGGGCCTTTTATAAGAGGAGAGGAGGGGCACTCTTGGAAAGTAAAGATAAGTTACTTTATTTTAAAATGAGTTTCGGATTCAAAAGGCCCCATATTGATATAATTAGATGCTAAGGTGATAAGGGTTCTAAATACACTCATCCAATTGGTTTTGGCCATGTGTAGGTTTTAGATTTTACATTATCTTTCCATTTTATTTAAATCGTTAAATAATGAGGTCATCGCTGCATCATCATGATGTCATAAATAATTTAATTTATTTAATGTCTAAAAATTATAAAAAAACTACTATGATGTAGGAAATCATTTTATATTTATAATGAATATTTATAGTCAAAAATATGACTTGTATAACCCCATATAAAAATTGTTTTAGTAACATAACTCATGTTTGTGTCATTTTTACTTTAACATTAAATAAAAAGTTATTTATGTCATTTCCCAACCAATGTGGCTCCATGGGGTCCCCAAGTTGACCCATGGATTTTCATGGTCTTCCATGACACATCCAATGAGGGTAGGACATGTTTCTAGGTCATTTCATTTTATTAAAACATTATTCTTACCTTAAACTACACTAATTACCTCTAATCGCGATTAAAAACTTAATAAGTTACTATTCACCAAAAAATTATTATAATCTCATTGAACCACATTTTACTTCTTAATGACAACCATGTATGTAGGATTTTTGAAATTCAAAACACAAAGATGGCAAAATTTCATTTAAACGGAAAAATCAGTTTTTATAAGTACCACTTAGTGGTTTCACTATTCTTCAAAAATTGAAGTTTTTCAGAAAATTACCAAAAATTCACCCTAAGCTATATTTGATACTCTGAATTCAAAAATGAAGTCTATTTTACAAAATTCAAAACATATAAGTCACATTAATTAATTTAATAATTAATTCCCGCTGTCATGACAAATAGCGTGTTTTTATGAAACAATAAGTATCAAAAGATTGACACCAGTTTAAGTCCAATTTCAAAGTGAAATTGATTCCAATGACCACCATTGGATTAAATGGTAAAAATATATTGTAATTTCACTTTAAAACCAATTCAAAAGATAATCTAATCATATAAATAAATTAGATTAAAAAGAGTTTTTGAATTAAAATACAACATTTTACAATATTCATTAAAAAATGAACATTGTCAGAAAAATACCAAAAATTCACACAAAGTAAATTTTGATATCCCAATCATAAAGAATAAGTTTATTTTGACAAACATAGCTTATAAAATTGTCAAAAGATATATTTAAAAATGGTTTTCCATCAAAAGGCAGTAAAACAATCCTTTAAAAATATTAGTGTATTCCATGATTAAGATTGGATTTATTTTCATTTTAAGCCTCTAAAATAATATATAATTAATTAATAGACATAGATAAAAATATCTATTATTCATTACTTACTTGGGATGTTACACATACTCTGCCTCTGTAGCAGCACTCCATGTCTCAGGATTTTCAGGAATTTTATAAGGAGTCAGAATCTTTGAATAGACTTTATATCCGAGGTTTTTCAGATATATTATCATGCATGATTTCCAGCAGCCATAGTTTTCTCCATTGAAATATGGTGCTCTGACCATTGACATCCCTTCTCTTGTATCAGTCATGATGCTCTGATATATAATCTTTTAAAAGCTTCTTACGTGCTAAGGCTCTATCAGAAGCTCCTCCTCTAATACCAATTGTTGGATCTGAATCTACAGATTATACACAAGAGGGGGGTGAATTGTGTCTTTTGCAATTTTTCGGTAACTCTTTGATTGAACGAGTTCTATCCTCTATATTTTATCAGATTTGATCGTGCAGTGGAATAAGTAAAAATAAGAACACAAAGATGTATAGTGGTTCGGGGAACAGAAGGCCACTAGTCCACTCCACCAACGCTCAACTCCACGAGCTTGGTGATTTTCACTATCTGGTCCTCTTTTCAACAGACCTGTCCACAATTGAATACAGGCAGTTGACACCTTTACAATCTATGGCAAAACAAAGCCTTCTGGTTCAAACACGAACCAACACAGCTTAATACAAGAATCTGGTTACTCAAGAATAAAAAGAATTTCAGAAAGAAGTTTTCCAGTTGATCTTCACAATTGCAACAGAATGCAATTGACAGCAGATGGATCGTAGTCTCTAGAAATATTGATTTTCAAGTCGAAGCAGTTCTGAGTTGATCTGGTTGCAATAGATATAGAGATATAGTTCACAACATCAGAAATAGTAGATCCACAGTAGATATTCGATGTAGAACAGGTGAATCTTCTATCGAGTTCTTTCTTCTTAAACAAACAGAGCTTTGATGCTCCTAATGAATCAGCAGAACTGGGTGCCTTTTTGCAGTCTCTATTTTCCACCTTTTTTATAATAGATTGATTACCATACACGCTTGTACCTGGTGTTTCATAGAAAACATATATAATAGGGCTGAGCATATCTCCTACACATTTAGATCCATAAAAGTCGCCTTTTTATTCGCGATATTCAAAAATTTGAATTTACAGAGAAGTCGTAACTACCCTTAAGACTCGGCATAAAAATCTCCTTTTAATTCGATCTTAAATCCATTGATAAAATGGATTTGAATCAGTCAAAGTCGTATTTTAAAAGCGACTTTAAATCCGGTTTGAAATCCGCCCAAAAATTAGCTTGTTGATCGCTGCATAAAAAAAATATTGTCTGTCAAAATTTTCGACGCCAAACGTAAGGTTGATGACGTGGCCTCCAAACGTAGGGTTGACAACGTAAGGTTGAACATAAACTTAGGGTTGATTATCCATACTTTTTCTTCAACTCTCAAACATACGGTAAAAGATCCATACTTTTACTTGATCCATACTTTTCCAAGAACGTATGGTTGTTCACAAAAGTAAGGTTGATGAACCATGCTTTTGAGAAACAAACGTAACGTTTAGTATTTACGTACGGTTCTCCTTCCATACTTTGCTGATAACCAAAACGTAAGGTTCCTTCCTAACGTAAGATTCTTCTTCCATACTTTGCTGAAAACGTATGGTTGTTTAACCATACTTTTCTCTTATCTCAAAAAGCATACACGCTTTTCATCCTTACGCTACGTTTATCAACGTAGGGTATGAATAGTGATTCTAGGATGCACTAAAGCAGATTCCGCGCTACATTTATCCACGTAAGGTATGAACAGTGATTCCAGGACGTGCTTAAAGCAGATTCTGAATAAGTAATAAATTCTCGTTATTTCAAGAGTAAAATAAATCAATAAATTCCTGCAAAATACTAAATAAAATCATTAGAAAATGACTAAGGGTATTTGTGAGCATCAAAATTATCATAAAGAGACAGAGTATTATTTTCAATAATCTCCCCCTTTAAATATCATTAATATGTATTGTTGAAAACAATACTTTGCTCAACACTTCACAGGGTCGGTAATTCCCTCAGTCGGTATTTGTCTATTCTAATGAGGTGTGAGTCCCCAACTTTGATCGTCATAAGGGTGTAGGACTCTACGAGTGAGATGTTTAGATGCTCCTTTAGTGGCAAGAAGTGTGGGTTTGGGAACAATGATACGATAGTGAGTCCGGCTAATTGTCGTGGGTGTTGGGTGATTTGGTGATTTGCATGGGGGACCCTTTATGCTGACTAGATGTGGTGTGCCCTTTTGTGTTGTGGATGAGCTAGGATCTGTAGTTTCCCCTAAGGTGTAGAGTTTATTGGTGGTATCCTTGTTCCATGGTGTGAGTATACTTTCAAGGCATCTCATGTTCCTTTTTGAGATTGGGTTGGAGTTTTATTGGGTAGTAAAGCCATAGCTTCTCCCCTATCTTGTGTTCCCACATTAACTTGAGTTGGGCGGTAGCATAATTTGATCCTTACCTAAGAGCTAGTGTACAATCCATTGCCCTTCATGTCCACACATGTTGCATCTGTGTAGATGATGCATAGGTCAGTGGTGATTTCAGTGGACATTGATTTAGTGGAGTCAAAGCTTAGCGGCGCTTGGTGGGATTCGTTGTGGGCGGTGCTATGGTCGGTGTTGGCGTGATGTGGCGATTCCTCTTCCCAATCACTTGAAGTTAGTTATTTATTTTGGGATATTGAGCCCTGTATGTTTGCCCATGTATACTTTCATTTGTATTGTATGCCATTAGGATGTTTATCAGATGTTTTTATGCATGTTTTTATATTAGTTAGATATGTATATCCAGCATGGTGGTGGATATTTTGGATGATGATGTTTATATGTTGCATATTGTACATGCTAACACTTCTCATATGTGTGCCCCCCCTGCAGGCGGTTGGGGTGGCTAGGGGGTTGGGGGTATGGGGCGCAGGTTGCAGGGTCGAGTCATCGGGCCTTCTTTGTAGCGCATGTGTGTGAATAAAACCAATCTTTAATACTTATCATATGTGTATTATATCTTATTGGTGGTAGTCACTTATTTGTGGTAGGATTGAGATAACATGGTATAAAAGATTGTTATCAATAATAAAGCATTTTTTGATCGAAATTTTAATGTAGTTTATGAATATTATTGCTATAATCAAAAATATATTTTTTCCCTTATTTAAGTTTGATAATTTTAATTCTCAAAATTTAGATTTTTTTTTGAAACAATCACCCTTCCATTATTATTCCATTTAGGGTTGGTTGGTTGGGATGATCTCCTCCATCCATCCATCCTTCCCATCCTCCCTATCCTCTGCAACCTCTCCGTTCCTCTCCCCTCGCAACCATGTCTAATTACCCCTTCGATTCCTTTTATGGATACGCATACGGTCCAGATCTCCACTCGAATCACAGTCAATTGCATTCCCATCATTACTACTACTCCCACGATCCTTCCGATCGGTCCCTCATCTGCTACTCCGTCGCTGGCCCTGCGCCCTCGACGGCGGAGCTCGACGACTCCAAGTTCTTCTCGGACTACGATTCCGAACCCTACGGCGGTGGATACGATATCTCCGCTACCTACGGCGCCCCCCTCCCGCCGTCCGACGAGATTTGCCATCCTCGAGCTTTTCCGATCCCCATTCCCGGGCTTCCCTCTCACGGATCTGCCGGATTCCCGGCTACGCCGGGCGAGGTCGTCATGAACGAACCGCCATGCGAACGCGAGCCGAAGGAAGTGGGCCGAGAGGTAGTGCCGCCCTTCAGCGGCGGCGACGGAGAAGGAGAAGGTCTCGTGGCTGCGTGCAAGGATTACGACGATGAAGAGACCCCGTTAAGCGGCGGCGATACCGACAATGACGAAGGAGGCGATGTATTTGCGTACGAGGAATACTACCATCACCCATGGTGGGGCTACGGCGAAGATGGGTTCGGGATGCCGGGGGATTTGGGGGGATTTGATGGGTGTGGATTGGAGAAGAAACAGGCACCTGGATCTGTTCGGAGAGCCACGGATTGGTGCCAGGGTCTTATTGGGTATTATTGTCCCTGCCTGCTTGGAAGGAGGCATCAGCAGCATCAGTGTCAGTATCAGCATGATCCTCCTCCTCCTCTGCCTCAGCATCCGCCTCATCAGTATGAGTTCCTGTATCAGTGTCATCAATATCAAGCAGGATTTCAAGAGGAAGAAGGCATTTGCAACGGTGGGGATGGATTTAGAGAAGCTGCAAATTATTCTTTTGGCGATTCGTGTGATTATCAGTACAGGGGACAGATCGGTGAAGGTAGAGTTTGGTGGGAATGATGGATGAAAGGATTTCATTTTGAAGTGGTAATAAAGGGACCCAACTCATACATCTATATGGTTTGAATCTGTCCCTTGAAGTACATAGGGTTTGGATATGGGTTTTAATATATTTGCTATGCTTGATTTGAAAACTAGAATTGCAATGTAATATTCTGTATGTAAAGTTATTTCTATGCGATGTATGATTGTGGTATTATGTAATTATAAAATATTATAAATATTTTCATTTTAAGAGCAAGATTAAAGATGATAGAATTTTAAAGTACGCATTCAATGTTGAAGTTCACAGATTGTGTGAATCACTGAGAGGATGAGATGAATCAATGATTCCTTCTTAAATTTTTATGAACCCTTTAAAATTACCATTGCACATCTCCTCTTTGTTCTTGGTCAAATGAGCGGATGAAATGATGAACTAGTCCATAAGGGAATATTTACAAGGTTCATCCTGGTGTGAGTGACTACTCCTTCGTATTGCTTGGGGTACCCATGTCATACGGTTTCACTCTTTCAAATAAGTGAATCCAAGGGGGTATGATAAGGGACAGGTCGCGGGGTCAAGTCCTCGGGACTCCTATTTATTGCAATTTTCTTTCTTGCGTTGTGTTCCGCAGTGACAGATGTAACTGACCTAGTATACAAGGTGGTACAATCTCTCCTTTAAACCCTTGTACAATGATGTATCTCCTAACAACAAGATTTGTGCTCTGATACAATTATAATGCTATTTAGAATGAAGTGATGGAGAAGATACTCAATATCATCAAGATGTTGATGCCTCGGTAACACTGGTCTTCCTCCAAATTAATAATGAACTCCTTGAAAGATTGAATAAAGAACAACACATCTAATGGAATGCGGTCATCAGTCACTTTTTAAACTTGATTCTTCATATTCGATATTCCTACTTGATCTCTGAGTTCTCCAGTCTAATATCATGAATTCTCGGTGTTTTTAGCAATCTACAAGTGTCTCAAACCATCCCATAACCGTGCAAGGACTTGATGAAACTTATTTTCTCCAAAACCCAACAACCAACTATTACTTTTCTACACAATTAATCAGGATCCACTAAATTAGGGTCTTGTCCACCTACTTTAACATTCCAATTCATATTTAATCACCTTTGGATATGATATGCGAATCAATTTAAGCTTCCTCAATTGACTTAATAGCTTTAAAAGTCATTGGTGAGTTGGAACATTGTTGGCGCCAAAATCCGTGCATTGGAAAAATAATAATAAGCGGAGAACACTAACATAAAGCAAAAGGGACTGCTTCGTGAAACAACTTCGCAAAGCCCTCCAGCACCGCGACTGGCGCAAAGTTACAAAGTCCTCTACGACTGCCGCAGAGGAAAAATAACAGTCGAATCCGCGACTACGACGAACTTCATGGAGGGTGAAAGTCTCTGCGACCGTTGCAGAGGGAGTGACGGTCGCCTCTACGACTCTGAGAAAATTGAGGGAATTCGGAATCCTTTGGGACAACCACAAAGGGAGTGACGGTCGGCTCTGCGATTCTGAGGAACTTGACAGAGTTTGCCTCTGGTTGCGTAGCACTAATTTCTTCACGGCGCACCCTCAGCCCATCGTGCCCCCTGGCACCTATAAATACCCGACTCCCCCTACTCCAAAGGATTGAGAGTCCGACCTTTCACCTTCTGAATTCCCAAATCGTGAAACATTCTTTGCTCTGGGAACCGACCGGGAAAATGAATCATCCAAGGTACTTGAGCATTGCGAAACCCTTTTCCCTTTGCTCAAAATTGCCCCCTCTTTGAAGAGGGATGCCCTTCGTGAAGCCTATGGGCCATCACAAAGGAAGGAGACCCCTTCGGGTACTTGGGACTTCGCGAAGCACCCTTCAAGCACAAGTGAACTTCATGCTTAGGTTGGGTTACTATGCTTCACGAAGCTCTCTCATTGGCAAAGCACTATCCTCTGCAAGCCCTATGCTCTGTGAACCCTGTGTTCTGAGAAGCCTTGTGCTCTGCGAGCCCCTATCCTTTGTGAACCCTTGAGCTTTGCAAAGCCCCTCTCTACGAGGTTGCTTGTTTCTCAAACCCCTCTTTTGTGCGGCCCTCCAGGCTTGTACAAATTGATTTCAAAGTCCCTTGGGTGGTGCTTCATGTTGCGTTGCTTTGCCTCATGTTTCTTCGCATAGACATGCTAATGGTCATTGCTTCTTTGCATAGCCATGCTAACGTGGATCCTTCAATGGATTACTCCACAACACTGTCTCTATATGGCATTGCTAGTGCCTTCCCTTCACCAAGGGTTAAAGTGTGCCAGTTATGTAAGACCTAGGGGTGAGGAGTGAATCCTCATCGTCCGAGCTGCATGACGTTAGACTATCAAGTACCCAAGTGCTCAACACATGATATTAAACTGCGACCAACACATGAGGGACATGTTCGAGAGGACCAAGAAGGGGATGGACACCCGCGCCCTCTCACTCCTCCTCTCCCTTTGAGCTTTGTCTCCATGCGCACCTCAGGCAAACTCTGCGTAAGCCCCGACCCAACTTTATAGGGTTCTCCTTGTACGACAACCATATCCTCCTCATACATCTGAACATCCTCCTCGGGCTTCCCTCCTGGAGTAAGTCCTAATCTTCTTCTCATGGGCCACTAACTAGGCATAAGTCCCGCTCCACCCCTCGCAGACGCACCTTGCACGAAAAAATCACCAAGTATTTTGTTGCCTCTTGTTTCTGATAATGAGCATAAGTCACATGGGCTTAGAGTAAGCATCAAACATGACATCCTCTTTGGGTCGTTAACCATACGTAAACCCCAAGCCCCTCAACACCGAACTACGTGGACATTGATCCTTTCCCCTTTCCAAGAAAGGTACGTAGGAAGCCTCCCTCAGATTCAAGCCCATCAACCATTTGTCCCCAACCACTTCACGTTGGCTCACCCTCATCCCACACGACGTTAAACTATATGCCCCTTTCGTCCCACATGATGTTAAACTGTATGCTTTTGAACTACGCAAGTTTTGATCCTTGTTTTATCGACAAGGTATGTTGAAAGCCTCCCTGAGGTTCAACCCCCAAACACTGATAAAATTTGGTGTCCCCTTTATTGGGACTCACATCCTTGGTCCGCCCCTTAGTGGTGTCAGACCAGTTCCTAGGTAGCTAACCATGCGTAATCCCCACATTCAATCCATATTCTTCCAACCAAGAGTGTCCCTCTTATGATAGGATGCTAACCATGCATTAGCCCCCAACATATCTCTAGGTTGTTGTCCTTCCTGTACACCCCGATTCTTTACCCCATATCTGAACTACGTGGAATTTGATCTTTTCCCTTTTTGAGAAAGGTACGTAGGAAACCTCCCTGCGGTTCAAGCCTATACCCAATGTCCCATCCCGGTCTCTCCCTCAAGCCTTTGTGTCTCGAAAAGATCATGCCTTAACCTGTTAGTTCAATTTCCTTCAGGTCCTCATCCATGCATCCATTATCATGAGCTACCTTCTCAGGTGACTCATCTCCTTATTCCAGAACAACATGGACTTTGATTCCCTGCCATAAGGATACGTAGAAAACCTCCTTGAGGTTCAAGCCCAACATCGTCATCTTCACGTCGGTTCCACCCCTTTCATTTCTCCGACTTTATTTAAATCCTTCATCATCCATCCCGATTCTTTCCCGGTCCACCACATCCCAGTGAAATCACGCCATCCATTTATGTAGCTAACCATGTGTAATCCCCATTAATCTCATTTCTCTTTGTAGCAGTAGGGTTGCTAACCACGTGTAAGCCCCAACATGTCTTCGGGTTGTTGTCCATTGTGTACACCCCAATCCCATGACTCACCCTCTCAAACTATGTGGGTTTTGATCCCTTTTTGGGTACATATGAAACCTCCTTGTGGTGAAATACAAGCCAATGGTAAACCTTGGTGCCCCCTTTGTTGGGACCCAATCATCCTCTGACCCCCCCTTGAGGTTTCCAGATTAACCTTCATGGTGTGACATCTTCCCTTTATGGGACACACCTCCCTAGGTGTTCTTTTTTTTCCCAGCATTTTGATCCATCCATTTGGTAATCCCTTTTTGGGATGCACCTTCATGGTGTTCTATCTTCCCTTTATGGGACACACCGCCCTAGGTCCACTCTTTTTGGGCTTTCTGATCCATCAATCTGGTAAATCTTCCAGGTGCACCCTCCTAGGGATGTACCCATCTGATCCACTCTCATCAGTGTTATAATCTGTTTGATCCATATCTACTAGACATTAAACTCGCGGTATACCCCGTGTTAAATATGGGAGGCTGAGGAAAATATCAGAGACATGTCGTTGGCATAATATACCCCACATTCGATGTGGGATGCCTTAGGATTCCACACCATCAAGAAGCCCTATTATAAGGGGAAGAAACCCAGGTGGACCAGTGTTTCAGTGTCCAGAAATGACACTGATGCTCAATGTTACTAATCCTATGACCGAAGTCCGCTTCCCTAACTTGACCCCATGAAATGTCCTAATAGAAGCAGTGTAATTAACTGGTGTCCACAAAGATATGGAACTGGGAATAATTTCACGAACAACGTTTTAATATTTAAGGGAGACTCAGACTAAACATCGAGTTTTGAGGAGAAATCCTTGGAAGGAGAGGACGACATCCCATCATCCCATTTCGATCAAGGTGCAAACATCCCTGAAGAAGTGACAAATGTCACCTACCTCTTGAAACTAGGAATGCGGGGAAACAACTGTGCATCCTTGACAGACAGATGTGCACCCCAACAAAAGTGTCGGAAATAGAAATGGTGAACCCTACGTGAAATTCTTCTCCTCAATATGGGGATTAGTAGCATTAGAGGCATCAACAGATGTGCGTGTCACCAGATCCAGTTATCCAGATCCAGGTCCCGCCAAGAAAATAGTGTGCTTGGCATGAAACTCACCTAGATTTGGGAAGTTAATTGTTGGGCATCCTAGTATGCAATGTTGTCAGCGTGGATCTTTCTATCTAGCCATGAAAGATTGAATAGAACTGGGGCATTGGGTATCACTTTCCAAATGTCTGTATTGATGGCTAAATTTTCCTTCTTTGTAGGACCCAAGATACAAATACAGGAAACTGATCACCTCCCACCCATAGACGTAGGGGCAGGGGAAATGCCATCATGGAAGTCCCACACGACTTCATCCCTTCTGTGAAAACTTCCATGACTACAGCTGTTGGGCTCCCACACCCCATCTCACCCTCTGAATTTATTCAAAGGAGGTGATTAATACTCTTGTCCATCGATATGTATAGGAGGGGGTTATCCCGACAAGGGATATGGACCATCAAGGCCTGGAGGCCTCCGTGCCCCATCAATGCTTCCACACTCAGGGATCGTGTAGGGAGCCACTACTCCCCACACTAACCTTCAACATATTCGGGAGCCAATCCTAGGAGAGATCTTACAATTCACTCCCTTATGTGGACAAAGTAAGGGATGCCCGAGTCCTCCCCCCTATGACTTCATCCAGGGAGCTGCAGAGTAGTGCTCCCAACCGACCGTGTCTGCATCACCAGTCGGTCTGACAGACTAAGGAGAGGGTGGTCCATACCACTGCACAACTATCTTGGCTGACCTGGCATCAACATTAGGTGCAATCTCAGGAAGACACCCTCCATGATGTATCATCTTCCACGACTTCTGTGACCTGAGCCACCACTGGCGTATTCTATTGGCCCCCAATTGTTGTTACATATTAGGGGAACTTCCCTATCCCAGAGCAGGAGTGCTTCCATGCCTGGTCTAGAGTGAGGTGCCAACCACCCCACAAGCAGGATGAGTTGACTCCCCGGGCACCAGTGAAAGCGCTAGCCATCGCGGGCTGACCCACGATGATGATATTCATTATAGAGGTCCTCCCAGAACCATCATCTGGAAGGGTGTATGTCCTCCCTACTCCCTCATCTAGTGTGGAGGTCCTCCTCATGCCACCATCATCAGCTCGAGCGGAGGTCCTCCCCATCTTGTTGACGCTTAGCATGAAGGTCCTCCTTGTTCCCTTGGTCTTAGGTATGAAAATTCACCCTTCCTATAAGGTTATCAATGTGAGGATCCTCCTTGACCTATCACTTACCATACCGTTTTCTCACTGACTCTAGATGAGGCCCTCCCCGCTTCATCGATGGTCATCATAAAGGTATTTTCCATATCTAGTATGGTTAGTACGAAGGCCCTCCTCGTACCAAAGCTACCAGAGCTGGTCGATGCAAAAGTCCTCCCCGCGCTACGGATGACCACCATGGAGTTCCTCCCCATGTTCTTACCAACTCTAGTGGAGGCCCTCCCCGGTCCAGCACTCTCAATCATGGAGGTCCTCCCCGTGTTCCATTCGACATCTTCCCGGGTGCCCCTCACACCCCGTCTCATCAAAGTGGAGGTCTTCCCCATGTCAAAGATTTACCATGCCCTGAAGAACCATCCCAGGGTAGGAGGGAGGGTTGCCGCAGCCATAGGAAGAACCTTGAGAAGCCTCAAACCGCAATCAAACCCATCCTATTTTCAGATTCTGAAGTAGAGTGAGATTCGATGATGAAACCTTCACCCTGATCCTTTGTGTTGGGGGCTGGGGTAGGAACTAAGCGTGTAAGCCTCATCCTTATGGAAAGTGTGGTCCACTATATCCCTACATCCCTCCAAAGATACATATAGGAGGAAGAAGATTTGACCTCTTTCTAGGGCCTGACTGTGCAATCCTCCTTATTGTCAACACGATCATTCTCTACCTCGACAAGAGATCATGGAGAGTTGTTCTGGGAAAAAATAGAGTACAAGAAACTACGTGAACCACCGTCAATGACCATAGCCCCTATCCAGGAAGAAGTGGTCATTAGTCCATCTTACAGGGATGTGGTGGTGCAATTAGTGCACTCTCTAGGAAGAATCCCAAGATGTAGCAGTTTGTTGGCTCGTGCGTCGTACTCTCCCCCGACTAGCCTACTTTAAAACAGTCTACATCAATGCCATTACTAATCCCTCAATCTCCCCCAGTCGATGAATGGGGTAATCAAGGTCCGGATCCTAAGTCTGAGCCAAGAAGTTTGTGGGACATTCTCATAGAGGACCACTTCCTAGAGTTGTTCTGGTCAATTGCAACTGAAAAATTCAACATTTCAGAGTCCCTCACATAGGAAGAGGTTATGTGCCTCTGCCAAACCTTAGAGACGATGAATTTCCATATCCCTCATCGACGGTTAGTTTACCTTAAAAGTTGGGAACACTTCGATGACAATGGCCAACAGTGCTGCCTAGTTATGTTGGACACACTCCCTATTGCTCAATACCCTGTGTCGCCTGGTTATCATCAGACCCTCTAGAAATGATGACATTAGAGCTTTACAATGCTCCATATAGTTATTAAGGAGGCTTCCCCACATGTCCAAATCTGTGGCTGGGGGTAGTACACTAGCCTACATTTCAGTCCAATTCTATGTCAACCTGGTTCACCTGATGATATCGAGGATATTCCTTCAGTCATCATCACAGTGAACATGAATGTTCCTGAGATATAACCCAAAGGGGACACTGGCATAGGGCCTGGAGAAGAGGAAAAACCTACTAGGGTAGTACAACACCCGGCATACCCTGCAGGTGTCCATACTCGCTAACAAAGAACTTTTATTGGCCTTCTTGCACCTTCCGAGTCATTGCCTCTCGGTCGAGACCCCAGTAAGGGTAAATAGCACACTGGGACCATCAAACCCCCCTACCCGTCTGGCTCGGTGCATAAGATGAAGGATGATCCTAAAAAGGCATAACAATGCCATCAGCTTACTAAACATAGAAATATTGTTGATGAGATCCTCGTTGAGCATGTCGTGGAACGACGGCTAGATTACGGAAATCCTTGACCAGGGTAGCAGGGGAAGGGGTGGGTACAACTTCCTCCTGGTGATTTTCCTCCTTGTGATCTTGAAAACCTTTCTCATCTATATAGGGTAGAGGTCGGTGTTTATGGTAAGAAGTTGTGATTTGTGTCACCGAATCCACCTGAGCTACGCAAAAAACTACCTCAGGACTCGGCTCAGGTTCCACCGGCCGCTCCGCAGGCTCCACCATCCTCTCCTCAGTTTACTCCAGTGGCCCCACAGGTTATTCCCCTAGCTCCTTAGGTAATTTCACCATTCACTCCAGGAGATGTTGGACCTACTTACCAAAATGAAGATCCTACCAACACATTGGAGGTCAGGGACCCTCATCAAGACAAGAACCCTCGTCAGGACGATCTGATTGATGCTCTTATTGCTCGCTTTGAGGCTCTGAAACCTCGACAGGTGGAAATTATGCCTGATGAAAAACCATATTCAGCATGGGTGGATGAAATTCCAGCACCCCCGGGTTTCGAAAATCATACTTTATACCCTTTCAATGGGACGAGAGATCCATTGTAGTGCCAGAATCAATTTTATTTCAAGGTGTGGACCCATGTTGCAAACTCCAGCAAAAGAGGAAGCTATTAAGCTCTTGTGTTTTGTAAAAACATTGGAAGGGCCCACATTTATCTAGTACAACCCGTTAACAACTGATTCAATAGATAATTGGGAAGATCTTCGCATGCAGTTTCTCAACCAGTTCAGTTCCACCACCCGGAAGACTGGCATCACTGATCTCTTCATGTTCAAGCAAAGGATAGATGAGTGAGTCGCAGGATTTGTGGTTAGGTGGAAGGGCCTCACATATTCACTCGATATGACGCTAACTCAAGAAAAAAGAGTAATGATGTGTGTAGGGAATGTGAATACCAAACTGGTACCTTCTCTCATTACTCAGAACTTCCCAGGTGGGTTCCAGGGTTTCTATGAAAAAGCTCAATGTTTAGAAGAAGCCTTGGAACAAGCCAATCAGGCACTTCCGTCGCCTCCTATAGCTCCCACAAGAAGATCCTCCAAGGACGAGACTACTTATGTTGCACAAATAGAGGCCATCAGGAAGCAGGAATTGTTACCAGAACAACCACCTCTACAAATTCATTGAGTCCCACTACCTCAGGCATAGCCTTCGGCTCAGCAGCACCCACCTCAGAATCGGAAGGCTCCCCTGCGTAATGCACCACCACCGCCTAGGCGAGATAATCAGGTTTGACCTCCTCGTCAGGCTCCACCAACCCCTCTTCAGGGCCAGCCACCCAAATCTATTTTCCTAGATCAGAGGAACCGAACCTACTCATTTAGTGAGGATCATGTTCCCAGTTATTTCCTAAGCACCTTAGACCAAGGAATCCTATGGTTTCCAGATTTCAAGAGGCCTAAAGAGGCGGATCTCATTGATCACCCCAATTAATGCCCATATCACTGGTTTTTTTGGGAATAACCTCAACCAGTGATATGTGTTTAAAGACTGGATCCAAGACCATTTCGATAACAACATAGTTAGATTGGGTCCAGCCTCGATACAGGTGGATTGTGTGGTTATAAATCCTGACAGCGACAATGAGGATGAATGAAAATAGGTTTCTAATCATGGGTCTCAAAATTATGATGATTGGATATATCACAAGGCAGTCGCCTGTGCCCATGGTATTATCCGTGCATGCTTAAATAGGACCAAGCCTTTAGAAGTTACTACGCTAACTTCAGCTATTACCTCTGCATCAACATCTCATCCTTCATCCTCTCGAGGGAGTAAGTATTGATGATGAAAGAGAAAACAAATCCCTATGCCTATGCCAAATCCATCACGTACTCTCAATAATTTCATGCCCCTATAGATGGGTATTGCCCCCATAATTTTCCCGATAGTAGAAGACTCCTCAAGCGATGATCAAGAGTACGCTTCAGTTAATACCATATAACTAGTGGACCCTTACGCGATTCTCAAATATGAGGAATGCCAGGTGGAACCTCCTAATGTCCCCAGTCGATGTCAGGATCAACAAAACTGTGGGTATAAGAATCGCTAGAATGCATTGTCTAGTTCTTCCAGCCAATACGTGCATACTACTGAAACTAAATAGTAGACCCAGTGTAGAGCTCAACATGTGCAACCTTCTCATCTTGTTTTGTTAGATTCACCTTCCACCACCATTCATATTGCTCGACCATGAAGATCCACCAAGATTGCACCATGAACAACCACATTCTATCGAGGATATGCCTCATGTTAGAGTTGGTGGCCTAGAACCAACAACTTTTTACTTTATTCATTAATAAATAATTTATCATATCTTGATTTTTCTTATGCATAAAAATGCATGTGATAATGTCCTAAGGATAGCTGTTGCAATAAAGGGTCATAGAGGATCCCTACTATGATGAGAACCTGGAAGTTCTATAAAACTATTCTTGAATATATGTTCTATGGCTAGATGATGTTATTTGAGGGATACAAATAATACATGCCATTATGGGTGAGGACTCATAAAACTTTGAGGAACCTTCTCATGGTGTGCACCCTTGGTAATGTCCAAGAGGATATTATGAGAACGAGACCCACCAATAGGAAATCCACATTTCATAGTGTCATTGGATGTTCCTATCTGCATATGTGTGTATTAGTCCTTAGACTTTAAGAATATTATTAATGGGTATTATAACTTGCACGCTTAGATGTATTGAAAAAAATTATGATGAAAAACTGTTCACAGTGAGGTAGGATATGTTGGGTGCGTCACGAGTAATAATGTATTAATAGATAATGCAAGAAAGGATTTATCCCTTCTGTTCCATAATAGAAGTTGATATCTCAGGCCCTTTGATGGAATTGATATATCCTAAATAAATCCATGGACATGATGAGGAATGGTCAAGTTAAATTCTAGGAAGTCAAAGAAAGAATAATCGAGAACATGGGTTGATGGCCCTAGCATGAAACCTGTTTGATTCGAGATATCGAGAAAAAGGGATTAAATTACATGGTAAGCATTCATAGGAGGTGACACATTATTACAACATTAGCTTCTTTCTCTATGGGTGCCTTGGCGTGTTGCTAGATGTTAACCTTGGACTTTAGGCAAACTCTTGCTAATGCCACTAAGAAAGAGATCTAGAGGGTCACACACTCAGTCTGTCTAGGTATCTCAGTTAAATATTCATTTAACAAGTTGAATAAAGATTATTCCCAATTGTGGTTTAATAATTATTCAAGGAAGTTTGATCACATTTATTTCGACACTAGTTATTCAAGAGAATATATTGTGGGTGAAATAATATATTTATTACTGAGTAATATAGTGATATTTATTTAAGAAATATATAGTCATTATTCAAGGTCTAATAAATGTGGTGGAGGAAATAAATAAAATGGAAAAACAAAAGTATACGCCGTGTATATTAATATATACACACCGTGTAGTTTTTTTGGGGATTTTTGAGAAATATTATCATTTACTTAATTAAATAATATTAGGTGTAATTCATCGGATGCATGTCAAGTGATTATAATAGTCAATTATTATTATTAGACATGGGGTCTTACTAATAATTAAATGAAATAAATAAATGCTTTCGGGTAATTAATTCATTTTATTATTCTAACTAATAAAAATCACAATTACATTATTCTCATTAGATCTAGTCATTCTTTATGGTTGTGCACAATGGATCTAGAGAAAGCTCTCAATCTAAGAGAGAATTCCTTTACTCTAAGAACGCTCTCAAGTTACGAGAGAGATCCTCCTCCACCGGATCAAATAGAGATATTTGGAAGTGACTCTCAAGGTGATCGAAGGCGAACATTGAAAGCGAAGTCTCTTCTGTGATAGCACTTGGATATCCATTCAGCGATGTCTAGTGATATGTGGAGCTTGTGTGGATCACCACTAGAGGAAGCCTACACCTAGCTTCTACGATGCAATGATGTATCAAATTGAATCATGACCGAAAAAATCAACAGATATATAATTACATCGAGGTAATTCTTATCTTTTAATTAAATTAATTATAACCAACATATGATGATCCTCTATATGGTTCTAGGACTTACCTCTTTCTTTTTTATTCTTCATTCAATTCCTAAGATCTTACGTTTTATCATCGTAAAAGATCTCGGATTGATCATTGTTAACAGTAAAATTAAAATTGGGTACACCCTTCCATGCACTTATACTGTACAACTCAGTCATCGGGCCTTCAGTCGATGGTCACTTTACATGGCTTGACTATTGGGAAACAAGACATTCCTAGAACCATCCAAAAACTGTCAGTTCAACCAACAACACCTTTCATGCCTCCTGCAACTGAGCAACCTCCCGTCGGAAGAAGTGTGTGCCTCGTGTGGAAGTACGATGTGGTCAAGAACCTTTACAACATTCCCTCAAGGCTCTCGATCACCAAAGAACTCTGCCTATCAGTAGATGTGTATGAAGCCATCACAGAGGCTTTAAGGAGCCCCTCCAGTTGGAAACAGTGGTAGCAGCCATAGAAGTTTTCCACATAGAGGAATTAGAGCATGCATAATGTCAGGCCATCATCACTTTATCTAGAGAAGATGAAGGTTCTCCTTTAAAAGGGAAAATCTGCCCATTGTACATCACTAGTCAGTTCAATGATGTGGAAGTCTGCCGTTGTCTCATCGATACGGGTTCTGGGATCAATCTCATCCCAACCCAGACACTCCGCAAGATGGGACTGTCTGAAACATATTTGATTCCCTCTAACCTGAAGGTTCATGGTTATGACATGAATGAGGAAACATCGGTCAACAAGATATTCCTAAAGACCCAGTTCGTTGTCCTGGTTTCCATCAATGAGTTCATGGTTGTCTCACAGGACAATAAATATAATGCATTAATGGGTAGACCATGGCTCTATCTGCATGCGGTAGTCCCTTAATCATATCACCAATGCCTTAAAGTACTATCTTAATGGTTGAATAGGAATACTCCAAGGTGATGCATCTCCCTTTTCCTCTTGTGAAGCCCGCTACCTAGATTCTGACTACTACAAGGGAAATGATAAGAAGGTTTAGGCCAATGAGGTTGAACACACTACCACTGTGGTTGACCCATGGACAGAATTGGATGATGCCTACGTCCTACTGATTCACCAATTGGAAGCCATGACCCAAGACTTGGGGAAATGTTTTGTTGTCTTTGAAATGAGGGGGAAGCGCATTATGAAGTCTAAGTAATTCCAGAAGATCACCTTGTATTCCTACACAAATCTGGATTGGGTGATCCCAGAGCCCCTACCCCTATAAGGTATTGGGATGTCTGCCCCATAGAAATAGAAACACGTCATACTTTCTTGTTTCACCAGGCTGGGATAAACTGGATCAAGCTGACACGCCACTATTTATTTTATATTATCAAGTGTGGCCCATTAGGTTGAAGGCTAGATGGAATCAGATAGATGGATTTCGTCGCCATGGATTTAGCAGTGCAGGAGTCTCCTAGTGGGGATTCCATTGCTGCTCAAGCCTGCACCAGTATACCGTCAGGATCAGCCAATTTAGAATAGTTGCCTCTTATCGATGATCCTCTCACTGTGGATGATGAAGAGGATTTTTAAGATTCTCCTCCCGCATTCGAAGAGGGAATCTCTACTATGGTTGATGAGTTGGTAGAGGTGAACCTTGACATTGAGGAATATCTAAATTCAATGTTGATCATCTCAGCCATGCATGCAGAAGAGCAGCAATAATATGTGGATTTCTTGAAACAACATCGAGATATATTTTCCTGGAGCTACTACGAGATGCCAGGACTAGATCCTCATGTTTCAGTCCACCACCTTGGCCTCCCAATAAACCATCATGTGTTTAAACAACCTATTAAAAAGATGCTCCCCTCTCATGGTTCCATGGTCGAGGATGAGGTTGATAAGCTCATCAAATCCAACTTCGTCAAGGAGACCCAATACCCCATATGGTTAGCCAACATTGTGCCTATCAGGAAGAAGAATAGACAGATCAGAGTATGCATCGACTTCCTAGATCTCAATCATCACTGTATGAAGTGTGATTTTCTCCTACCCATGACAGAGCAATTGATTGATGCTACCACTGGATTCCAAGATCTTTCCTTCATGTATGGGTATTCCAGATATAATCAAATCCAAATGTCCCCTAAAGATGAAGAATCCACCACATTTAGGGCACCACAAAGTACATTCTGCTATCAGGTAATGCATTTTGGTCTAAAGAATGCAGGTGTCACCTATCAGCATGCCATGCACTTTATATTCAAGCCTATCCTAGGTACATTGGTGGAATGATACGTGGATGATATGGTGGTTAAATATTTCCAATGTCAGGACCATCTCAGGGATCTTGAGAAAGTGTTCATCTTACTCCGTTCCCACAACCTGAAGATGAACCCCTTGAAATGGGCCTTTGGAATCACCTTTGGAAACTTTCTCGAATTTGTTGTCAAATATAGTGGCATTGAGATCCATCTAGAGAAGATCAATGCTATCATCCAACTGCCTCCTCCGAGAAACCTTCAGGAACTATAAGGTTTTCAAGGCCACTTATCGTACATACTCTGATTCATCACAAATATGGATGGAAAGTTTAAGTCATTTTTCCAAATTATGAAGAAAGGTTCTGAATATCAGTGGGATGTAGTGTTCCAGACTAATTTTGATGAAACCAAGTAATATCTACTACAACCTATGGTTATGATGCCACCCATCTTCAAAAATACACTGGTCCTTTATGTGACCGCGTTGGAATAATCCCTCGACACACTTCTCACCCAGAAGAACAATGAAGGGACAGATAGTATTTTATATTATCTCAGCTGCATGCTCCTCAATACAAAGACAAGATATTCCTATATCGAGAAGAGCTTCCTTGCACTGGTATTTGTAGTGAATAAATTGAGAAATTACTTACAGCAAAACTAGATACAAATAGTGTCTTGTGTGGATCCACTAAAGTACATCTTGAACCATCCCATGTTGATAGGCTACCTAGCTCAGTGGGCAGTCATCCTTCAACAGTTCGATATCAGGTTTGTTCCCCAGAAGGCTATCAAGGGGTAGGCACTAGTAGACTTTCTTGCCACCCATACATCTTCCACAGAACAATATCTAGACCATGATTTCCCAGATGAGGCAATCCTCTTAATCGATCAAGCCGTTCCATGTTGGCATATGAACTTCGACGGTACTTCGCGTAGTCCAACCAGAAGAAGGATCAATGATCCTATATTTAATAGGGTAAGCCTTGGTATTGTTTTCACCAAGCTTGCACATGATGTATTTACCTATTCATTCCTATTTTTAGAAGGATATACCAACAATGAAGTAGAGTATTAGGCTCTTATCACTGGCCTCGAGTTGGACCTCGAGATTGATGTTCCTCATCTGCATGTGAAAGGGGATTCCAATCTAGTCATCAAACAGATCAATGATGACTATTTTGTTAAGAATCAATAGCTCACACCTTTGTTAGAGCACAATCTCCAACTGATGGTCATGTTCCCTTCCCTACCAGAGTTCACTCATGTTCTTCGGTTATAGAACGGTTGAGCTGATGCCTTGTCCATCCTTGCCAACTCTCTTGGAGAGCCTAGCCAATACTATCTAATCATTAGTGTTGTGCATTAGAGAGTCATCAATCCCGTCACTCCGGATGATGATGACAACCAATAGTTAATTCATCTTACCACCGATGAATCCACATAAGGACCCCCTGGGCCCTCCTCCTGCGGCTGTAGAAACCCCTGATTGGACAACTCCTTTTATTGAGTACCTCTAACACGGTGATCTTCTAACAGACAGATCCAAACATGAATGAGTCTATCACCGTGCAGTGCAGTCCACCCTCTAGAGCGGTATCAATCTTGAAAAAATCCTCTATAAATGTGGGTTCGATGGAGTTATCCTACATTGCATTCAAGGAGATGAGATTCATCAGGTTATGCAGGAAGTTCAAGCTAGTTCCTGTGGAGCTCATCAGGCATGGCTGAAGCTTTCCCACCAGATCCGAAGGTTGGGCAACTTCTTGACCACCATGATCCCTGAATGTATCATGTTCATCAAAAGGTGTCACACATGTTAAATCCATACTAATTTTTTGCATCAACTACCAGGGCCCCTTTATACCACTATGTACTCTTGGCCCTTTGTGGTCTAGGGAATCGATATTGTGGGTCCATATCCACCAGCAATAGTTCATTAGTGTAGGATCATCCTGACCACAATGTATTTCTTTTACAAGTGGGAAGAGGCAATTCCGATCATGGAAGTCAAGTCCTGTTCTATCGCTGGCTTTGTGAACTCCAAGATCATCCTTCAATTTAGATCTCCTCATATTGTCCTCACTGATAATGGAACCAACTTCTGAGTAGATGAATTGAAGTAATTATATTCCATGTACAATATGAATTCTAATCATACCTCTCACTATCATGCACAGGAAAATGGGAAGATCGAGGTGTTCAACAAAAACTTCTCTAACATTTTGCAGAAGATGGTTGTTCAGAAAAAAAGAAAAGTTAGCCGGACAAGCTCCCAAATTCTCTCTAGTATTACCGGACAACGACTCATAATTACATATAGGTGACTCCATATTACCTATTGTATATAAAAAAGGCCATCCTTCCCATCAATATTCATTTAACTTCACTACACACAACCGTCTATGATCGGTAGGCATTAGACAGAGTAGCAGAAGTCTGTCTGATTGAACTAGGATCTGTTGATGAGAATAGGCTTTGAGCCTTGCACAATCTAGAGAGGCATCGAAACAATATAACCAGATATTTCAACAAGAAAGTTTTTCTTCGTTATTTCCTTCTAGGTGACACAATATTGGCCCTGAGAACACCAATGATACACAGAAAGAAGCCACCAAAGATGGAACTTAAGTGGGAGGGACCTTACATAATTCATAAGGTTTATCCCAATGGAACATAATCCCTAGTCACTATGGACGATGATCATATTAATCCTCCCACCAATGCCAAATTCCTCAAGAAATATTCAACCTAAGAACACTTTCTTCTATCTTTACCACATGTCATTAAACTACATGATATGTCTAGGCCAAAGGATGTAAAACCACCCAACACTCATCTTGCATGACGATAAACTAAAAAATGGTCCGAGTTTTATAACCTTAAACTAAGACCCCAACCATCCTGCATGACATTAAACTGTATACAGAAAACATGCCACGGTCTGAGATCTAAAACCCTAAACTAGGATCTCTCTCATCCAAACCATATGATGTTAAACTATGATGCCTAGTCCCACATGACTTTAAAATATTTCATCCTTGCCACATGATTCTAAAATGAATGGGTTGGTCCTATTATACAACATTAAACTGCGACACTATCATCTTGGTTGCATGAAGAAAAAAATGGCACCGCATTGTGGTGTCCTCACATGAGAGGGTATCACATTTGGAATTGGTCATACACCATGCTATTTATCAAGGCCTACATATAGTTGGATTCCTATAGCAACACATGGACTCCTCATCCCAGGTTTGTTTCTCCAAAAAATAAGGGGGAGATAAGAACAAACAAGATAAATCTAATGTATCTTCTTCCCATGCATGGGTCAGACCCACACGACAGAATGTTTGAGAACTATGTGTGGCATGATTCCCATCCACATGGGATACATAGGAACGCCTGGACATCTATTATTTGGCTCCATCCCAGGTTCATCTATTTTTTCTCTTGACCCCTTAGCCTAAGTTCTCTCCTAGAATTGTGGATGGTGTGGCACATGGGACTTCTTTTTCCTCATTCACATCAGGCTATTTTTCCATTCCATACACACTCCTCTTTTAAGATACCTCTACTACCTCTTCCTCACCGCACTACGTTAAACTGCACAACATTCCAAGAACTACATATGGATTGATTTCCATCCTCATGGGATACGTAGAAACACCCATACATTTTGTCTTTAGGTTTAGTCCTATGTCCCTTGACCTTTCTATCCCTTTTGGGCCTACCCTATGGTCTGAGCTCTATGAACATAAATTAAGATCTCCCCCGTCCTTACAACAAGATGTTAAATTACATGGTTACTTCCATGCTTTAGGAGTACCCTTCATTTGGGCCTTCATTATATTTAACATCAAAAAGGACCCCCTAACAGTCTGGTCTCATGCCACCTTGGATTACCTACCATTTTGGGCCAATGTCCCAGAGGATTTCGAATGACAATCTTATACAAGTCCCACTTTGCGAATATGGTCAGTGGTCGATGCTGAATTGTTTGTTCCCATTCAAGGCTACATGATACGGATACAATGCTGAAAATATGGTTTGCAATTTTTCTTTATCATTATTTCCACCCCCATGGTTTCCCAAATATCAGGCATGGTGATTCACCCTTTTCTACCCTTATTTCTTATGCACTTGACATTAAATTGGGCATCTAGAGTCCAAGATCTATGGCCTTAAACTAAGATCTTTACATACTTTTTGCATGAAACTAAATTGTATGAAATGTTTAGAACTATGTATGGTTTGATTACCATCCTCATGGGATACGTAGGAACACTTTATTGTTTTGTTTTTGGATCCCACCCCAAATTTCTCCATCTAAGGTCCCCCCTAGGAGCACATTGTGTGATGAGGCCTCTTTGGTATTCATTCACATCGAGTTTGTAACAACCGAACCATGTGCATCCCTTAGAAATACCCTATTCTATCTACATCCTTAATGCATGAAGTTAAATTACACGACATTTAAGAACTATGTGTGGCTTGATTCCCATCCATATGGGATACGTAGGAGCACCCGGAAATCTCTTGTTCCAGCACTACGTTCATCCTCTTTTTAGACCCTTTTCCTCAGATATCTACTGGAAGTGTGTGGTGCAATGGGACTTCTTTTTCTTCATTCATAAGAAGCTTAAAAATACCACGTCACATATCCCCTTTAGATATCTCCCCTTTCATATTTTTCCTCACCGCATGACATTAAATTGCACGACATTTCCAGAACTACATGTGGCTTGATTCCCATACTTATGGGATACGTAGGAATGCCCAGACCCTTTATCTTTGAGGCCATACCATCAAATTTTTACATCACCTTGGTTTCCCCCTTTGAGTTTAGTTCTATTTGAGGGATTCATATGGTATGGTTTGGTCTTCTTTTTTCCACATTCACATTGGGTTTACAATGGCCACACCATGTTCCCCTCCATCTAGAACATCCTCCTTTCCATCTACATTCTCATCACATGACATTAAATTGAATGGAATTCAAGAACTACATATGGCTTGAATCTCATCCTCATGGGATATGTAGAAATGCCCAAACATTCGGTCTTTGGGTCCAGCCCCAGGTCTCTTGCTATTTTCTGGCCCTTTGGATAGAGGTCCCCCCCTTGGGACTGTGTATGGTGTGGTGTGTACTTCTTTTGTCCTCATCCATGTTGGGTATGCCTTATCACTCAATACACATTCCCTTTAGAACCTCATCTATTCCATCTACACCCTCACTGCATGACATTAAACTACATGGCATTCAAGAACTACGTATGGATTGATTCTTATCCTCATGGAAGACATAGGAATGCCCGAACACTTTGTCTTTGGGTTCAACCCCATGTTCCCCATTTTTTGGTATTACATCATGAAATTCCATTTTGGGATCATATGGTGTGGTGCAGACTTCTTTTGTCCTCATTCACGTCAGGTCTATGATAGCTGCACCATGTAATCTCCCCCCTACGTTAAATTGCATGGAATTTCCAGAACTACATATGGATTGATTCCCATTCTTATGTGATACGTAGGAATTCCCAGATAATTTGTCTTTGGGACCATCCCCAGGAGACTTTGTCTTTTACCAGACACTTTGTATTCTTCCTCTCGAGTCATCCACCCTTAACTAAACCCCTCAAACTGTGTTATTCCTTGTCAGTGTGCTTAGATGCTTTGTGGTTTAGGACTTAGAGTGTTGGGTTCTTCATGGACATGTCTTTACTCCATCTCCATGCTTTGTGAGTCCCTTTATTTGGGTCTCTATCATCCCTCACATTAGAAAGGACCCCCAAGAAGTATGGATGCTTGGACTTATGTCTCACCTACCATTTTGGGCCAATATCCTAGAAGATATTGAAAGACATTTAACACAGGCCCCACATCATGAATATGGTCAGTGGTTGACCCTCACTTGTTTGTTCCCATCCTACGTCACACGATATGGATACTGTGTTTCGAATATAGTCAATAGTTATCCTCCATCATTATTCCTCCCTCATCATTCCCTAAATAATTGGTCTTGTGATTCACATCCCTTTCCACTCCATCATGTTCAAGTAGAATTTTAACACCCTTGGTGTTATCCCTCCATGCACCTTTGCACATTAAGAGGAAGAATCAGTATTGTAGGGTCATATTCGACTCCACACCATCTCCCCCTACTGATTATTCCATGTGTTATAAAGATCTTGTCAACCCTTATTTCCCACACTGAGCATAACTCACGTGGGCTTAGGGATATGGGTAAGGTTTGTTCTTTCATGGAAGAACCACACTTCTCTTGGTCTGAGCTCTATTACCATAAACTAATATCTATTACAACCTTATCGTATGACGTTAAACTACTTCTTACTCATCCTGGTTGTGTATTGATAACTACCCATCCATATGATGTCTTCATTCAAGAATACATTGTCCCATTAGAATTTTTTTCCATTCCATGTTTAAGAACTATGTGTGGCTTGATTCTCACCCTTGTGGGATACGTAGTGATTCCTGAACACTTTTCCTTCAGGTCTTTCTATAGATTTATGAAACTTTTCCATCCCCTTTTTTGGCTCTCAGTCATTTATTCTTGGAAAGGTGTGATCTGTTATGGATTTCTTCTATCCTACCCATGTTGGGTCTACCCCGTGGTGCTATGCCTCACCTATCTTCACCTTACGGTACAAACTCTATGACCTTAAACTAAGAGCCTTAGTAACAAAGTCCAACCATCATGACTTTGAACCGTGTGTATTCTTTCCGAAGTGTGTTGTGTGGGGTAGAATTCCATGTCATCATTCACATCGGGTTTATAATAACCACACCAAATACTGCCCTTAATATCTCTTCATCATTCATCCATACCACATGAATATAAACTGTAAAGGCATGTCCCATGTACATGACATTAAACTGGGCACTTTTATGGTCCGATCTCTACAACCTTGAGCTAAGATTCCTCCTGTCTATGTCTGCATGATGTTAAACTGCATAAAAATTACAACATTCCTCTTTAAGAGAGGATATCACTCCATTTTGATATTGGATGCCTACCATACCACCTCTAAGAACTACGCGTGGATTGATTCCCATCCTTATGGGATACGTAGTGATGCCCAGACTTCCTGTCTGTAGTCCAGTCACAACAAATTTTGCCTCCCCATCCCCTTTTGGACTAGGATATCCTGGAAGTACATGGTGTGGTGTAGAATTCTTCGGTCCTCATTCATGTTGGGTTTATAATAACCACACCGTGTACTTCCTTCGAGATTACCACTCCTTGTGCTTGTACTACATGATGCTTAAATTGCATGAGTAATGATTTCTCTTCACACATTCCTTCATTTAGATTTTCATTATCTTTCAAATCCAAAGGGCCCCCCCTAACGGAATGGATGCTAGGACTTGGTGCTCTCCGACCATCATGGGCCAATGTCCTGGAGGATTTCGAACATCATTATGAGATATGTTTTGTGTAGGGAATTTGGTCAATGGTTGATCCTCATTTGTTTGTTCCCATTCTAGGCTAACAAGAAATGGATGTTGTGTTTCAAACACGGTCAAAATTTATCCTTCATCATCACGACACTCCCATTTCATCCCAAACATCGAATATTGTGAATCTCATGTTTAATACCCCTTCCTGTTTTATGTATCCTCGACACCCCTGGTGTTGTAACTCTGCGCATTTGTGCGCGTCAAGTAGGAATGTTGGTTCTTTTGGGATTTTCCCCACCTGACATCTCCTTTAAACCATTTCATGATCTCGTTATATGGGGAAGGACTAAAAATGCCCATTGTTTCCTACATTGATCATAGATCATGTTGGATTAGGGGTTTTTGTAGGGTAATATCCATATACAAGACTGTGTGACCCATTGGTCCATCCATACGACCTTAAAATGTGACACTATCATCCTCACCACATGATGTTAAAATGTTCAGAATAAAAATAGGCCTTCTAAGCATTGAATTCCCTTTTAGGAACGTGCGGTGGGGTGCGGAACTTTCTAGTCCTCATTCACATCAAGTTATGAACCACACTATACATTTATCCATTGGGGTGCCCATGTCCTTGATGCATGACTTTAAACTGAAAACCTACCCTAAATAAGTTCAAGATGACCCATGATAATTATGAGATGTGTTAGCTTCCTCTCCATAGAGGATTTTCCCCCACCAGTGTGGGTCTTTGTGCATGATGTGTTCAAGAACTATGTTTATCTTGGTTCTCATCCTTGTGGAATACATAGCGATGCCCAATCATTTTTCCTTGATCCTAGCCCCAGGACCATTAACTTTCCTAGTTATTTTCCCTTAATCACGGTCTGAACTCTATAAATTTAAGATTGGAGTCCCCAATCCATGTAACAAGACTTTAAACCAGTGGGCAAGGTCCAGGCAGTACAAACCTAAACTCTGTGCAATATCCTAATCATACGATGTTAAACTATTCCACACATCATCCTTACCGTATGAAATTAAACTACATGCTTATTATCCCCATTCATAGGGCTTACAACTAAACTATCCCAGATCCTCATCATGGAGTTCCCTCCCAGAAGTAGTCCTGATCTCGATTTAGACCGATACACTCACCCAATGAATTTTTGTCATGATGGCATAATTATAAGAGTGTTGGACTCCATTCGAATGAACCATCACTCCACACCATGATTTTTGTGCCCCTTATTCAGATCCCCACCCTCTTCCACATTTAAATGGACCCCAAACAACATGAATTCTTAGCCTTTTGGATCTCGTACTGTTTAGGGCCAATGTTCCGAAAGATATTAGATGACATTTCGAGTTAGGCCCCATGTTTTCTAATATGATTTTCAGATGGACCTTGTTTTTTGTCCCCATTTCAGGATAATGTGATATGGATACTATGTTTTGAATATGGTCAACAATTATCCTCCATCATCATTCCACCTCTCACTGTGTTGAAAATTTTGGGTATCTTGATTCACACTTCTCATTGCCCATTGGTCATATTGATTCTAACTCCCCTAACATTATCCTTCTAATGTTCTAGAGTGTGATGGGAAAGTTAATTTGGTTTCTTTGAGAACCCTGTGCTTCAGTTTCAAAACCTCTCCCGATCCCAAATATACCAGACGGTCATCTGAGCCCTGAGTGCCTGACAATTAGCTGTCACTCTTATACACAAATTGAATGATTATGTAGTCATCCCTTATTTCTCACACTGGGTATGAAGCACATGATCTTAGGGATTGATCATTGATTATTTCACAAGTTATTATTGAGACACGCTAATTAAAAAAACAACAAATAAGATTTCCAAGCACACACTTAAGATAAGCAAACAATAATGCAAGTATGTTTGTGAGTTAGTGTGAATTACAACCCCCATGGATCGGCCCCTCTGATAGATGGGTTGACCTCTTCAATGGAGCATCCTAGTTACACCACCTTATGGATTGTGACCTCTAGGATTTTTTAATGACTGCTAATCTCCCTCTCTTCTTCACTAGCTGGAGGGCACAATTCATGAAACCTGATCCATGCTCAATCATCCTCATCTCTGATGTTAACCATTTCTTCGTATGCTCTCATCATCTTCTCCTCGACCTCTATCAACTGTTCCTTTAATCATGATATGAGTTCTGATTGTGAATTGAGGAAAGATTAATGTTCATTCGCCCGCACCCTTAAGCATTGGATCTCTTGCTCAGCCTCCTAGAGTCTCTTGGCATTGACAGAATTTCTCTACTGCTAGCCAACACTGAGGCCATGTTCATATTACCATATTTTTTCAGCGTTGTAATATTGAATGATCATATGAGGACATTGGGAATCCACTCCTCTAGCACATAGTTCGTGCAATCTGGAACGAAGTCTCCCCATATGGTTTATCCACTATACTTATGAGGTGTCCTTGATGAAGCGATTGATCAGTATCCATGACTCGTGACAAATGAATTTTCTATCCTCTTCATTAGAATTAGTCTCATACTGTTCCTCTAGGTTTGTAGGTTCCTATGTTGGGAACGCCTCTAGAATTTTGGTGGTAGGATCTTCCTCCAGTGACTTGTTAGGAAGGTTAGGGTCCAAATCATGGATCTAGTCTTCATCACTGGATTCCACCTCGATGATGTACGGTTCAGTCTCACCAGTAACCACAGCTACAATCATAGCTACTTTGATTTGCTCCATGATAACTAGCGTTCCCCTCAGAAAAGGAGCATCAGAAGCCCTGACCATTCTCACCAGTATGGCCCATGCTATTTGGATAATTGTTCATATAGAACTACGATGTAATTGATCCAGGCTCAATAAACAACAGTTATGAATCCTGTGAAGGATAGGAATTACAAAAGTCAAACAATGGGTCTTGATCTCGAGCAGTTTCTATCAGAATCCCCAGACGTGGCCCCCCATATATGGTTGGGAACTCCGAAGACTTCAGGAGAACCACCCTAGGTGTCACAACCCTACTAGATTCTATAATCATCATAGTCCCAGGCATAGGTCCTAAGGCTATGCTCATGGTCATATGGTAAGGGGTCTCATGTATGAGGCTCTCTTTCATAGAAAAAATGGAAGTTGAAAAACCAGGAAAACCAGAGTAGGTTCCATAGTGGAATAGTTTAGAATTTAGCTCAAGGGTTTCGACAAGCTCTTCCAACTCCAAAGTTGCAACCCATCCTTCCTCCAAAGGGATCCCCCTATCAGCCTCCTCCCCCAAGGAGGACCACTTGTATTTCGAAAGTAAATGGAACCACTACACCATCTTGACAAAAGACGGTTTGGGTGGGACTATTTGACTGAGCAGTAATTTCACCTGATCTTTCATTGGATGTGGAGTACCCTGAGAATGCACGAAGTCCTCCAGCTCAGTGATGTATTGTTCCCCTTCCACCTGAGATAACAGAAAGTCTACCTTGGCACACATGATCTTTGATAGAACCATCCCATGATGATTGATGTAATCCCACATTTGGGAAGGACTGAGAAATTATATGTTGACTTCCCAGTTATCCCAAGCCTTTAGAAAGACAGCATTCAGAGGCATATCTATGTGGCACAAACGCTTCCTAGGAGCCTCGGTGGGTATCCTATAGAATGGTTGGCCTTCTTCTCTTCTGGCCCTGCTCAGCTAGGGCCGCTGGGTCCATCACTGCTACTTACCCTCCACTCAGTGCAGGCCTTGGGACCACTGGCCCTACCACAACCCCCACTGAGATGTGCATCAGCTCCACCACCATGGCACGTTCTTGCCATTTTCCGACCCCAAACACGAGGTTGAGGGGGAACCCATAGTTGACACGAACAGTTCGTCATATTAGCATCTCCCCCAGGTAGACTGCTTCCCAAATTTCAGCATATTCCTTGACTAACCCATAGGTAGCAGTGGGCATATGTAGTTCATTCTTTATTTTTCCATCCTTTCGCATGAACATGAGGCACATCTGCCTTATCAGTATGGATGATCCTCATGTATTACTCCTAGTTATACTTACAGGGTCAACCTCTTCATGCACTGGAACTACCTCGCAAAGCGGTGTAGGGTGTATGGCTCACAAATAGGCTCATGGTCTACCCGTGCCAAGGGAACTTTGCCCTGGAAAGCCAGGAGATAAGAACGATTATCCTCACTTCCCTGACTGTCATCAGTGAATACACATATTGGTAGTGGAAATTCATGGAAGTTGAATTCATCTACCTTCCAGAATCTATTCAGAAGGAGTGGTGGAGTCATCTTGGCAGGAAATCTCCCCACTTCATTCAGGATGGTTGGTCAAAAGTCTTATTTAGGAGGAGAAATAGGGTTTAGATATTCATAGATTCCCATATGTGCTTCTATCCACCCATACAAGAAATGAAGTGGTCTGCACACCCTCTATGGCTTATTTCACTCACTGATGTGCCACAACACATTGTATAGTTTAGCTAGCATGGGGATCCCTAGGTTGACGCACTGCCCCATTGCTAGCATGGATGCCATAATGAATTTTCTCAGTCACAAACCCATGTTTGTGTCCCTGATTGACAACATCCAGCTATAGATAAGCACAAATATAAACACAACTAGGCTTACCACTAGTTGCTGCTCGGTGTTGACACTGTACCCCCATAGCTTCTATTTTATTTCCACCATAATTCACTAGTTGGAATTCTATTTACTACACTAGGCTCCCTTTGGATAGGTGGGAGGCCTGACTGGGGAACCACCTCTCCTTCAGCGGCATGCTTTGGCAGGAAGTTTATGAAACAACCAAACCAAAACATGAAATGGACACCCCTCACCGACTGATTTTCCTTGACTAGAACCAGATCCATCAGTTCCTTTTATAGCCAAAACAACTACTCTGGATACTACCATTTGTTCTCTGCATGGAGGAACTCATTGTACATCACCCCCAGAATTGGAATCCCTGAGATATTATGAAGGTCCTAGAGGCTGATGCCAACCTCCCCATAGTGATGATGAAAAGTGTTGGTCCTTAACAACCACATGATCGACAATTCTGTCATCATGTGTTTCGACTAGTAAATGTGGAATTATGAGGCCCATGCAGCTTCATACAACCCTACTTTCTTCAGCTCTACCCCTAATTTCTTATAGAATTCAAAACCCATGTAATCCTAGGACAAGTCCTCCATAAAGTTGTTACCATAGTGAAGGTCCCAATAGTCGTTACACCCCTTTTACATATTCCCTGAAGCTACCTTCAGAATGGTATGGTACTATGAGGGAGATAATTTTGGCAGTAGTGATTTCCTATCAATGTTGTTGACATGATTTTACATACAATCGACATTAACTGGTGTGTGATCCTCCCATGTATGGCTAATAGTAGCCCTAAAGCATTGGTGTTGGCACAGTGTGCTCCTGAACCAATAAGATACCTCATACCTACTTTCCTTAGAGATGAAAAGATCATCCCTTAGACCAAATCCATACAGAGGAAGTCACTTTTAGAGTGGATAGTTCTTTTGGATTTCTGTCAGTAGATCCACCAAGGGCTCATGATCTGAGTGGATTCACACTATTCCCTGATGCGTAGATTATTTTCCATGTCTTCCCTTCAGGAAGAATTCATGAGGACCTTATAAGAAACTTATTGATTATACATCCCTTTCAAAATATTTTTTTGGTATTTCCCTTATTATTCGAATATCTCATTTGCAGAGCTCAGTCGTAGAGCTTAGTCACAGAGACCTCTCGCAGAGCACGTTTGCAAACACGGCTCATGAAGCTTGTGGTCGCAGATCCTAAGGACTCAATGTGCATAACAAATCAACCAAGGATAATGATGTATCAATTCATTGAGTAGAGTTTGTGAGGAAATGGTCTGTGAGATCCAGTTCACAAAGCACGTTTTCAGAGCTTGTGGAGATTGGTAAAATCAAGAGCTCAAGAAGAGAAGCACGGTGACAGGCAGGGAAAAAATATGGGTCATCCTCTTCTATTTTTAGGTGACGACCCTGATCTTTACATCATGCCTGGCTATGGTGAGATTCATGTCATTCTCAAACCATGCACCACTTACCCGCATCGCTATCTCGCACTTCCTACCCACATCATTATCTCGCCTCACAATCCTACTTTACAAATTGACTAAATTTTGGAAATTTTCCCTCAGAAACCAATACTAATTTTTTCCTCATATCTCATTCTAAGGGGGTGGGGGGAATTTTTTGGTCCCAAAATCCATGACTTGGAAAAATATAATAACTGATGAACACTAAAATAAAGTAAAAGGGTCTACTTTGTGAAGAAACTCCGCAAAGCCCTCTAGCACTGTAGCCGGTGCAAAGCTACCAAGTTTTATGTGACTGTTGTAGAGGAAACATTATAGTGAACTACTCCAATATGAATAACTTTAAGAAGGTATAAAGTATATATGACCATTGTAGAGGGAGTGATGGATGCCTCTACGACTCTGATAAAATTGAGGGAAAATGGAATCCTCTGTGACTTTCACAGAGGGAGTGACGGTCAGATCTTCGATTATGAGGAACATGAAGGAGTTTACCTCCATTTTTGGAGGGAGAATTTATTCATGGAACACCCTCATCCCATCACACCCCCAGGTGCCTATAAATACTTGGCTCCCCCACTCCAAAGGATCGAGTCTCTAAAATTTTTCCTTCGAAATTCCAAAATCGTGAAGCATTCTTTTTTCCATGAACTGACTGGGAAAATAAATCATCTGAGGTACTTGATCATCGAGAAAACCTTTTACTTTTTCTCAAAATTACCCCCTCTTCGAAGAGGGATTCTATTAGAAAATCTTATAGTCCATCGTAAAAGAATGAGACCCCTTCGGGTAATCCGGATTTTGTGAAGCACCCAGGCTTCATGAAGAACCCTCCAAGAACATGTGAACTCCAAGCTTAGGATGGGTTACTATGATTTGTAAATATCTCTCCTTTTTAAATACCTATCCTCTACTAGCCTTGTGCTCTATGAACCCATGTGCTCTACGAAGCCTTGTGCTCTGTGATCCCCTTTGATCTGCGAAGCCTTGTACTCTGTGAGTCCCTATCCTTTGTGAGCCCCTGAGCTTTTCCAAGACCCTCTCTACGAGGCCTCTTACTTCATGAACCCCTATTCTGTGTGGCCCTCTAGGATTATAAAAAGTGATTTCAAAGTTCCTTAGGTGGTTCTTCATGTTGTGTTTCTTTGTTTAATGCTTCTTCACATAGGGGTGAGGAGTGAATCTTCATTGTCCGAGCTGTAGGATGTCAAACATCTAAGTACCCAAATCCTCAACACATGATGTTAAACTGTGACCACTATATGAGGGAAATGTTCGAGAGGACCAATAAGGGGTTGAGAACCAGCCCCCTCTCACTCCTCCTATTCCTTTAAGAGTTTTCTCCATGAACACCTTGGGAAGTCTCTATATAAGCCCCGAACCAAATTGATAGGGTGCTCCTTGTACGATGGAAAAATACTCCTCATACATCTGGAAATCCTCCTTAGGCTTCCCTCCTGAAGTATGTCCCAATCTTCTTCTCATGGACTGCTAACTAGGCATAAGTCCTGCTCCACCCCTCACAGATGCACCTTGCCCGATGCACTCTTCAGGTCTTTTGTTGCCTCTTGTTTCTCACACCGATAATAACTCATGTGGTCTTAGAGTAAACATCAACCATGACATCCTCTTTGGGTCATTAACCATACGTAAACCCCAATCCCCTCTACACCAAACTACATGGAATTTTATCCTTACCCCTTTTCAAGAAAGGTACATAGGAAGCCTCCCTGAGGTTCAATCCCATCACCAATTTCCCCCCGAACACTTCACGTAGGCTCACCCTCATCCCACATGACGTTAAATTGTATACCACTTTCATCCCACATGATGTTAAACTATATGATTTTGAAATACATGGGTTTTGATCTTTATCTCATAGACAAGGTACGTAGGAAGCCTTCCTGAGGTTCAACCCCCAAACACCAGTAAACTTTAGTATCCCCTTTATTTGGATCCACATCCTTGGTCCACCCCTTAGTGGTGTCAGACTAGTTCTAGGGTAGATAACTATGCGTAATCCCCACATTCAATCCATCTTCTTCCAACCAAGAGTTTCCCTCTTGGGATAGGATGCTAACCATGCATAATCCCCTAGCACATCTTTGGGATATTTTCCTTTGTGTACACCTTGATTCTATGCACCATATCTAAACTACTTAGACTTTGGTCTTTGCCCTTTTCAAGCAAGGTACGTAGGAAACCTTCTTGAGGTTCAATCCCACCCCCATGTCCCATCCTGGTCTCTCCACCGAGTCTTTGTGTCTCAAGAAGATCATATCTTAACCCATTGGTTCCATTTACTTTAGGTCCTCATCCATACATCCATTCCCACTAGCCGCCTTCTCAGGTGACTCATCTCTCCATTCCAGAAATACATATAATTTGATTACCTGCCATAGGGATGTGTAGGAAACCTCCCTAAGGTTCAAGCCCAACACCATCATCTTCACATCATTTCCACCCCTTTCATTTCACTAACTTTATTCAAATCCTTTATTATCCATCACGATTCTTACCCGAGACACCATATCCTAGTGAAATCACACCATCCATTCAGGAAGATAACCATGTGTAAGCCCCATTCATCTCATTTCTCTTTGTAGAACCTGTGACTCTAACCACGCGTAAGCCCCAACATGTCTTTGGGTTTTTTTCCATTATGCACACCCCGATCCCATGACTCATACTCTTGAACTACGTGGATTTTATCCCTTTTTGGGGATATAGGAAACTTACTTGAGGTGAAATCCCAGCCAATGGTAAAAATTGGTGTCCCCTTTTCTGGGACCCATCATCCTCTGATCCACCCTTTGAGGTGTCCAGATCAACCTTCATGGTGTGACATATTCCCTTTATGGGACACACTGCCCTGGGTCCATTCTTTTTGGGTGTTCTAATCCATCCATTCGGTACTCCCTTTTTGGGATGTACCATTATGGTGTGACATCTTCCGTTTATGGGACACACCACCAAGGTTCCACTCTTTTTGTTCATTCCAATCCATCCATTCAGTAAACCTTTCAAGTGCTCCATCCTATGAATTTACCAATATGATCCACTCTCATCAGTGTTCTGATTAGTTTGATCTATATCCACTAGATGTTAAACTCGTGACATAATCCGTGTTAAACATGGGAAGATAAGGAAAACCTCAGAGACATGCCTTTGGAATAAGATACCCCACATTTTATGTGGGATTCCTCGGTCTTCTGCACCCTCGAGAAGCCCTATCATTAGAGGAAGAAACCCAGGTGTACCGGTGTTTCGGCATCCAGACACTCCAATGATTCTCAACATGAATAACCCCCCAACCAAAGGTTTCTTCCCTGACTTGACCCCATGGAATGTACTTACAAAAGTAGTATAATTAACCAACATCCAAAAAGATATGGAACCGTGAATATTTTCATGAACAATGTCTTAATCTTTAATGGAAACCCTGAATAGGTAACATGTTTCAAGGAGAAATCCCCATAAGAAGAGGCCTTTATCCCATCATCCCGTTTCGATCAAGGAGAAAACATCCCTAAAGAAGTGACAGGTGTTACCCACTTTTGGAAAGTGGGAATGCGGGGAAACAGCTACACATCCTTGACAGATGGATGCACACCTCGACAAAAGTATCAGAAACAAACATATGGGAGAAGTCAAAGATTTTGGAATGTGGTATCATCCCGTTTTAACAATTATAAAATTTCTAATTTTTCCATAACATTCCCAATACAAGTGTTATTGAGGTGATTTAAGTTGTATTGGGAAGATGACATCATGAACTAAATTCAAATTGTTTTATATTAAAGTTGAATTTAAATCCATCATAGCCTTAAAATAAATCAAGTGACATCATGGAATTGGCAAACTAGATTTTCATAGGTACTGTACCACAACTTGTAAAGGACATACCATTTGTTGTAGACATCCAATTTGGGTGATTTAAAGTTATATAAATCCAAGGAAGTAAAATAAATAAAGTGACATCATGGAATCTGAAAACTAGATTTGTATAGAGACTGTATCGTAACTTGTAGAGGGTATGCCATTTGATGTGTTGTCATACTATTTTAACTTTTATACAACTTCTAATTTTTCCATAAATTTCCTGATAAAAGTGTGATTGAGGTAATTCAATTTGTTTTGGGAAGATGATTTCATGAACTAAATTCAATTATTTTTATCTTAATGTTGAATTCAAATCCATTATATCGTAAAAATTAATCATGCGACATCATGGAATCTGTAAACTAGATTTCCATATCTACTATGCCACAAATTATAGAAGGCATAAAATTTGATGTAGACCTCCAATTTTGGTGATTAAAAGTTAAATAAAACCATTAATCAAGGAAGTAAAATTTTATAGGTCAAAAAGTTACCTAAATATGTATTTTTGATGATTATATGCCTTATTGAACAGACAAAAATAATACTGGATAAATTGACTTGAGAACACATTGTGAGTTTTTAACAATCTTTTAACATCTCTATAATGACCCACACCATTATGGTAAATTGAATTTAGTTTAAGTTTGTATTTTTTTGTATCCAGGAGAAGGGGGAATATAACACCCACATGTTGTTGTTGTGATTAATTTGTATTATTTTATATGTAGTCATGTTGTCATAGGTTCTAGTGATTTACATGATTAAGATTTAGAGTTTTTAGGGTTTTCAAGTGTTGAAAAATTAGGAGTAACCATGTGAAAACTATGTGTGGGGTATTTTTCTAGAGGCTGTATGGTTTTCATGATCTCTATATGGTTTATCAAAGCATGCAGAGCTTCATTGGTGAAACTGTGTGATATGTTGATTCATAAGGGTACTCCTGAATAGTTTGTACATGGTATTAAAAACCATATGGCTAAACTGTGAGGTATGACTATGTTTTAAAATTTTATGGTTTTCTTAAAATACCCCTATGGGATTTTCCCATTTGGCACCCCTCATCCCTCCCCATTGTTTCAACTAAATCCAAGGATTCCAAGGGGGAGCTCCATCCTTCTCCTCTAATTTTTTGGAGTTGGTTCCATAGATATAACTTTATTCATACTTGATTACATGTTTTTTTGTTAAATACTCCTTATTATCACATTTGAATTGTTCTTATAAATAATATTTATATGTGATAATTACCTTAGAATATATGTCACACTAAAAGGTCATAGCAGTTTTCTGCTATTATGAGAACCTAGAAGTTTCACAATGCTATTATTGAACCATGTTCTATAGCTAGATGAAATTTTCTAAAGAGACATAGACAATAGGTCATAAGGCATTGATACAACTTCTCATGGCATTCTCCTTTGGTAATCTCCAAGATATAAAGTTATGAGAGAAAATCCATTAATATAGGAAATCCACATTTTCGTGTGTCATTTGATGTTCCTATATGTAGATGTGTCTATTAATCAATAGACTTTAATATTATCATTAATAGATTTATTGAATCATGTGATTTGATGTTTTTATGAAAACCATGAAAAAATATGTTTTTGGTGAAGTAGGATATGTTGGGTGCATCACAAGTGATATTGCATTAATAGATTATAAGATAAAGAATTTATCAGTTTCTTGAGGGAAGTTAATATCTCAGACCCTTTTATGGGAATGTAACCCATTGAATAAATATATGTACATGGTGTTCAATAAGATTTTTCATTTATGGAAATTCAAATAAAGATAAATTGAGTATTAAGGTTGGTGACACCAGCATACAACCTTCTTGATTTGATATTTTGTGATCAAATGATTATATTACATGGTAATATTTCATAGGAGGTTGGATGTTGTTGTGACATTAATTTCTTTCTCTATGTGATCCTTAGAGTGTTACTATATGATAACCTTATAATTTAGGTGGTAATTTCTAATTCCACTAAGAAAGAGGCCTAGAGGGGCACACACTCAGTGTAATAACAATCTCACTTAAATTCATGTAATGAATTTAAAAAGTTATAATAAATAAAATTTGTTCAGTTTGGCTGATCACCACAATTTAATCACAAGTTATTTAAAAGAATAAGTTAGTTAAATAATAATAATAATTTTTTTTGCAATTTTATTGAATATAATATTTATTTAATTTATCATTGAATAATATTGCCATATTTATTTAGTAAATAAATTTTCATTATTCAATGATCGGTAAATGTGAACAAGGGATAATAGACCGAGTTTAATGGTCTGATTGGAAGTGGTATAAATGATACTTATTTATATTATTTTTTCATTTCACATACCAAGTGTTTAATAATAATAATGATATTATTATTATTTGATATGGAGTCAACTAAAAAATATGGAATTGGGAAAGGGATTGTGTAATATTTTTCATCCCTAACCCAATCAAAATAAATATCTAATTATATATATTTCCAAAAACACAATTGGTGTGTAAAAAATATAGTGTGAGACTCTCAAAATCCCTAGAGAGTTATCAATTGATCTAGAGTGCTCTAATATCTATTCTCTTAAGCCAATGATATATCATCAAGAGTTATTCCTCTCTCGAGAATAATTCTAATATGATCAACCACAAACAATGAAGGCAATGTGGATTGGTCGTACTAGCATCCGGTGATTTGATGATGTCGTTAAGATATTGTAGTGCATGTGTGGATCACCATTATAGATATTCTACACTTAGATACTACACCACAATGATGGTATGAAAGGATCTATTCAATCGAGTAATCAACAATGAATTACATGTTGAGGTAATTATATATATGCTTACAAATTAATTTTTAATTACTTGCAAAGATCCTCTATTTCTGGTTTCAAAATTTTAATCTAGTCAAGTAATATTATATTTTTATTGGACATGATATTTTGATCATGTAAAGAAAAGATTGCACATAATTTACAACAAAAAGTTAGGATGTTCACTGCACCCAGAACCTATAAGTGGTATCAGAGCGGTCAAATGTATAATTTATAATTATTTATTATTCATTGATTGGTTGAATGCATTTTAATTTCCCTTTACTTATATAAATCTGTTTTAATATCTAAACATCACCGTCTCTTCCTTTTTTAATTCTCCCTTACATAACCAGTAATTAGTTTAGGTTTAAAAACAAATAATCATAAGAAGAACACCATCTAGAGGAGCCATTTTTTTTAAAAAACTAGATTACACAATGTTTACTTCCTACATACACTCCATTTATTATGATTTCTCACCTATATCTTATTTTATTGGGTCATATCTTACAAAATCGGATCAATGATCTGAAAACAATGGATCAAAATGAAGATCTAGATAGGATGGCACATGGATTTCAAAACCCATGGGGCACAGGTTACTGTAGCGGTACTGTAGCAGCGACGACACTGTTCATCAGTGGGTACTGTAGCGGCGGCAGGGCACTGTAGCGATGACGATATTGTGCGGTACTGTAGCAGCAGGCTACTATTCACAGAATGTGAATTGGCCTTATAATTTGAGCCTATGGGCTATGTAATGGGCTACAAGCCCACTGGGCCTTTGGGCTATGTAATGGGTTTCTCTCTACCCAGTTAAAAGAGGTCTTTACTTTGATTTAATAATAAAAATGAGGCTTCGGCCCCAACCTTAAAAAAAAACAGCTAAGAACATGGGGTGTCCTAGGGAGTCATGTATTAGATACACGACATGGGAACATACAATCCATGAAACTTATAGGTTACACACCATTTAAGTTGGAATAAATTACATGTACCTCAAGGTTATACATGGGTAGGGAACATACCGAGTCCCAAGGCGTTACTATAGACATGGGTAGAAGACAAGTACTCATGTGTAAAATACTACACACCGTGTAATTCTCTCTTTGTTTTGTTATCAAATTTTCATAGAAAGAAGAATTGAATATATAATTAAACCTATTGATTATGTGTTTCGTGTGTCATTCATTTTACAACACATGACATATCACTGGATTAACAAATATATATTAAATTAATTTTTGTGTTAAAATTTTAGACGAACACTTGAGGTTTTCCTCCAACAAGTACACTTGTGCACCACAATATTTTTAAATGAAGTTATTTTTTTTAAAAAAAATTATAGATGATGTTGAGTTAGGGATGTTTGGATGGAATTAAGATAAATTTAATTAATTAGATTAATTAATTTCACATTATCTTAATTAAAGAATTAATCAATGTAATTGATAACTATATTGAAAATGTTTGCTCATTTCTTGATGTGTGGATGATCATGATATAAGAACAACTCTTATATGTGATTGGTCTCTTTAATTTATTATGGTTAAATTATTATTTATGTTCTGTGAGTTATCCCCTCCACCTTATTATGTAAGGGAATGTGTGATCATGGTTTCTTTTATACAAACCCCATTTATCCAATACATTTGATCCCCTCAATTGTGTGTGAGTAAAAGGTTTTATAAGGATGGAGCTCCTAATCAAGAGGAGGCAGTCCAAGTCAAGGAGCCGAGGTGAAACCAATCGAGATGATACATTGGATCCATGGTGGAATACTTTAACATGAACCAAGCTACGGTTCAATATTTTCCCCTAGGTCCTAGGGTTAGTTTATCATACATTAGATAAATGAATAATTAGAGGATCTCATGATCACTCCACCTATATTTTTTTTTCTTCAGTTTCATGGTTAATAATTTATTTTTTTGAATGCTTCATGATCACCTAAAAATTAATTAAAAAGTGCAACCGATGGAATAAAATATAATTGGACTATGTGTAAGTGTTTTATCAAACATGGTTAATCAACTATGTAAAATACACTTATTATTAATATGGAATATAAAAGGATAAAATGGGATTTACATATAAGGATAAAAAAATCCATAAATTAAAATATTGAGTTGTCATAGGCTTCCACTACTTGAGTTAGAATCAAACTTATAGTTCAAAGTACCTAACCAACCCAAGTTGGGATGCTTTAAATTATCATTGAAATTTTTGCTTGATGTTTTGGGTTAACTTAACATAGTTTACATCCAGGTTTGACTTACCAAGTAGGAATTGGTGTAACAAAGAGAAAAAGGATAATGAAATCATAAAAAAGTATTTTAGGATTGAGAAGTCCATTGAATGGATCAAGGAACGATGAGTTAATGTAGTTGGTAAGTTACAAATACCTAAAAAATTTCAAATAACTTCTCAGGTCTAAATTTGGGTTACGATAAAGGGAATATGTTTCCTTTCCACTAGAATATCTAACCAAAAAGATATTCTAAAATTGATGGTCGGGGATATTAGGTTTTGAAAAATAATGAGAGATTAATGGAATTTAATTTAATTTAAATTTATTAATATGTTTTTGTAATCAAAACATGTACTAATTTTATACTCTTAATTTTGTAGAAATATAAAAATCAAATGACATCAGAAATATCACTACGATCCATACTTGAAAAGGATAACCTTCTCACCAGCATGAATTTCCAGGACTGGTATAGGAATTTGTTTATTGTACTATGCCATGAACTAAAATTATACATTATGGAATCCCCATTTCCTAAGTTCATTTCCAAAGAGGATAACGAGGAAGAAGTTTCTCTCTATTTGAAGCTTATGTACAACGCTATGGATGTCCAATTTTTCATGCTATCCTCTATGCTAAATGATATTCTAAAGTAATATGAGGATTTTTATGCGCATGACATAATTTCTCACATTAAGGATATCTATCAAGATAAAGAGAGATCAGAGAGATATGAGATCTCTAATGCACTATTAATGTGTAATATTTGAGAGATAGTGCTAGCCGGGGAACATGTAGTCAAGATTATTGGCTATATTAAGCTACTGAACATATTGGATTTTAAGATCCCTGATGACCTGCACACCAATATCATTCTATACTTACTACCCAAGAACTTATATAGTTTTATTTTAAATTATAATATGCACAATAGAATTAAGACACTATCAAACTCCATACACTTATTTTCTATGTTTATAAAGACACGAGGCATGATTTTTTTAATTATGGTGAAGAAGAAGATAAAGAACAAGGAAAAGGGGCTGAAGACTCATTACAAGTCTAAGGATGTGGAGGAATATCCTTCCAAGAAGAATAGGATCCAAAGGTAAAGAAAGGAACATGATGTAGTATGTTTTTCATGTGGAAATAAAGGCCACTGGAAGAGGAACTGCACCCAACCAAAGATGTAAGGGGATGATTTAGTTTCATTCACTGTTGTGTGTAATATTTACATATCTAGAATTTGGGTATTGGATACTACATACAGTTCTAAGATTTGTATCCAAATATAGGAACCATGTATATTTTAGAAGAATACTATAGATTAGGTGGATCTATGGGCTTCCAATGGAGTGAGGCTAGCTACCCTAGCCATTGGATACTACAATATCAAATTACCTACATGATTGATTTTGGTTTTAAATAATTTTTATTATGTGACTAGTGTTACCAAGAACATTATTTATATTTCTTATTAAGATATAGATGGATTTTTTTTCATCTTTATAAATAAAGGTTTCTACTTTTATAAAGATATAATATGTTATGGTATGTCAAAGTTGAATAATAGTCTTTATGTATTAAATTATAAAAACTAAATATTGGAAATTGATAACAAAACTAATATGCGTGACTCATATGACACACAGTTGTGGCATCACCATCTTGGTCATGTAAATGAGAAGCATTAAAAAAATCTCTATCAAGATGGTTTCTTAGATTCATTTGATCTTAATCCACTTGAAATATGTCACACTTGTATACATGGTAACATAAAAAAACCACTATTCTATGGTCAAGGTGAAGGGTCCATAAGTATTATATATTTGGTACACACCGATGTGTACGGACCATTTTAAATAGAGGCCATAAGTGGATAATAATAATTTATTACTTTTACCAATGACTTGTGTAGGTATGGTTATATATTATTAGGTACAATTCATAATACTTTGATAAGTTTTAAGAGTTCTTGAATGAGGCTGAGAATCATCTTAGTAAGAAGAGAAATATGTTTTGATTAGATCAAGGTGGTGAATATCTTAACCAATACTTTATCGATTTTTATGGGAGTATGGGATTTTATCTCAACTCACTAGACCTTATGAACTATAGGGGAATGGTGTTAGTGAAAGGGGAAACAATAGCTTGTTGGAAATGGTACAATAAATGATGAGTCACACAAGCCTTACATTATCCTTTTGGAGATATGAATTATAAATAGAATTATACTTACTAAACTGAGTACCAATTAAAGCATAAAATAGTATTCCCTTCAAGTTATGGAGAAAAAAAGAAACTTATTTTGTTGCATGTTCATGCATGGGGTTGTGGGGAATTTGTAAAGGCTATCTCAAAAAAAAAACTAGTACCCCATGAAATGAAGTGTATCTTCATATGGTATCCCAAATAAACAAGGTGATAATACATATACAAACCTTCAGAAAATAATGTTACTATCACAAGACATGCCATCTTTCTTAAGAGAGAGCATATCCTCAAGGAGTATAGTGGGAGAAATACTTAATTCAATTAAGTTAATGTTAAAGATATACAAGAGTTATTATAAGAAACAATTCCATAGGTCCCTGTAGAATAAGTTATTATTGAAATAAAAGTGTTGTGTATGAGTGCTAAAGAGGTAGAAGAATCATTGAGATATGTTTTTCTTATCACCGATGATCATAAATCATTATTGGTTGATAATAATGATCCTATATCCTATAAGGAGTTAGTAAAGAGTGTAGAAGCTATAAGGTGACAAGAATCCATGAATTTTTAGATGGATTTCATTTATCAAAAACAAGTTTGGGTTCTGATCGGTCTTCTAGTTGATATAATGCCTATTGTGTGTAAATGGGTATTCAAGATAATACTGGACATGGAAGGTAAAGTAAATACCTATAAAGAATAGCTAGCGGATAAATGATTTAGAAAACATCAAGGCATTTACTATGATGAAAAATTTTATCCATATTCCATTCTTAAATCCATTATATATTTTTTCTATAACACCTTACTATGACTATGAGATTTGGAAAATGGATTTCAAAACCACATTACTTAATAAGAATATTTAAGAGGATGTGTATATGGAACAAACATAAGGGTTTGTGACTACAAGAAATTTAAAAAAGGTATGAATGTTATATAAATCCATTTATGGATTAAAGTAAGCATCAATGTCATAGAAAATTCAATTCAATGAATCCATAAATAAATTTAGTTTCATTAACAATTAATGCGATCCATTTGGTTATAAATGGTTTAGTGGGAGTGTAGTTGTTTTAATAGTAGTATATTTTGATAAAATATTACTAATTGGAATGATATACCATCCTTATAAGAGGTTAAGGCACGGTTAAGCAACCGCTTCTTCATGAAGGAGTTAGGTGAAGCACCATGAATTCTAGGGATAAAGATCATGTGTGATAGATCCAAGTGGATGATTGGACTAAGTAAAGGTACATAATTTTACTATACATTGAAGAGTATTAGTATGAAAAAATATAAGAAGGGATTGGATATAGTGTCACATGGCATGCATATTTCCAAGAAAATGTGTCCTCAGACACAAGAAGAATGAGTGTGAATAAGTAATATCCAATACATTTATCTGATAGGATTCATCATGTATGCCATGTTATGTATGATGCTTGATGTTTTGTATTCTTTGATCATATAAGACGTATATCAAGAAGATTTAGGCTAACAAAATTGAACTGTTGTTAAGGATATCCTTAAGTATCTGAGGTAAACTAAGGACATGTTTATGGTGTATGGAAGAGATAAAGGGATAGTCAATAGGGGTTATACAGATGCTATTTTCTATATATACCATAATGATATGAAGTTATAGTGTGGATATTTATTTTCCCCCAATAAAGGAGATATGAGATAGAAGAGTTCGAAGAATCCAGTTGTCACTGATTATAAAGTAGAGTCTGAGTATATTTAAGTTTCTAATACAACCAAAGAGGCATTTTAGATTTTTAAATTTGTCTAAGATTTTGATGTGGTAACTAGAAGTAAAGATCCTATCACATTTTACTCCAATAACATTTCATCGGTGGCTCTCTCTAAAGATCCAAGATCACAACAAATTAAAAAGAACATACATTAGAAGTTTCATCTCTTAAGAGATTTTCCTCAACTAGGTGATGTTTTAGTGAGTAGAGTATCCATGGTGGAAAACTTGGCAGAGCCATTAACAAAGGATTTATCTTAGCAAAATCATGAGTATCATGTGAGAGATAGTGGAATGAAAGTAGTTTTCAGTTGGATATAGTAGAAGTGGGAGATTGTTGGAGTAGGTTCCCTATAGATGAATTTCTTAGTACTCGATTACATGTTATTATTTTTAAATAATTTTTCTTATCACATAATTATTATTCTTATATAGAATATTAGTATATGATAATGTATTTAGAATATATGTTGTGCTTTAAGGTCATAACAGTTCCCTGCTACAATGAGAACCTAGAGGTTTCACAACATTATTATTGAACCTTATTCTATGACAAGATGATATTTTATGATAAGACACAAACAATACATGATATTAGAGGTAGGAGGATTTTAATACATTGAAACAATTTCTCATGGTTTTCACCCTTGGTAATCTCCAAGATAAGAGGTTATGAGAACAAATATGTTAATAGGACATCAATATTTTCATGTGTCATTGGATGCTCCTATCTATAGATGTGTGTATTGATACTTATACATTAAGATAATCGATAATGGATATCATGCCTTTTTTTATTGATGTATTGATAAAAACTATGATTACATATGTTCATGGTGAACTTGGATACATTAGGTGCGTAATGAATGATATTTCATTAATGGATAATACGAGAAAAGATTTATCCCATTTTGTCACTTGATAGATGTTAATATATTAGGACCATTGATGGGAATGGAATAACCTAAATAAATGAATTTCCATGGTGTTCTATGGGTGTGTTCACCTTCTGAAAGTCAAAGAAAGAGACATCGATTATAAAGGTTGGTAACAGTGGAATGTAACCTTCTTAATTTGAGATATTTTGATAAAAGGATTATATTACACGGTAAGCATTCGTAGGTGGTTAGATGTCATTGTGAAATTATTATTTTTTTCTCTATGGGAGGCTTGGTTTGTTTCTAGACATTAATCATAGACTTTATGTGGTTATGTACTACAAGAAAAATGATTTATATCAAAATATATTTATTGATAGATAATATATATGTTGGTAAAAATTGGTAATTCCAACAGATATTAACTTTTATTGGTATTAATTTTAATTACCAACACTTATTATTACCAACATATATATCAATTGATATTGATTATTCAATACCAATACATCTTTTACCAACGATTAAATATATTTCTTTATTATACTAAAAGGATCAATTTTTTTTACTAACACATGAATTTGTTAGTAATAATAATATTGACAAAAAATCATTTACAATCAATAAAAATGTTACAACAATAACAACAATTATTTTATCAATAACCAATTAATAGAAACCAACTGTTTATATATTATTATTTTTATGACCTAAGTCAATATCCATTTTTTGAGGTCTTATTAAAAATATCTCATTTATTCATTTTATTTTTTATTTTTCCCTAAATATAAATAGTGTTTATATTTTTTAAAATTATTAATTTAATAAAAATTTAAATATTTTTTATAAAAAAAATTAAAAAAATTATGATATTTGATATTTTTTCATAGATGTTTGATAATATATATATAAATTATAATTAAATTTTATATTTAAATTTAATAAACATAATTAAATATAAAAAAAATAATTTCAAAAAATTAACTATTTAAATTTAATAAATAAGAAACATAACAATCAATTGAGTAGTAATATTTTATTAATAATTGAAATCTAAAAATTGATATTTTATTTATTATTAAAAAATAAAATTATTATTTTTCATAATTTTTTTTACCATTCTTGCATATATGTATCATATTTTTATTTTTAAAAAATGAATGTTTTTATTTTATTTTATTAGTTTTATTTTATTTTTAAAAATCACCACCCATAACCCTATTTATGTGACCCTCTACTTCCTCTACGACTACCATACTGCCCTCAGCAACCCCCACCGCATCCTCCACCACTCTTAGCTAACGCCACCCGCCTCCTCCACGACCCTCTGCTGACGCCACTAGCCCCCTCAACCATGACCCACCACCCTCTTTAAATGACTCTCACCCCATTCTTATCATCCCCATAGGATGACCCCTACCATCCTCATTCGACCCCGCCATCATTAACCTTCCTCGCTTGACCTACGTCGTCCCTGACCATCCCCATTTGATCCCAACCATCCCCATCCTTCCCCACATAACCTTTCTATTCTTATTTTTGGTCTCCCCCTTTGGCCTAATTGATTGAAAATGAGGTATGCCCAATATTTATTTGGATTAATCACCTACCCTTCTCCATGATTGGGTGTAGGGTGGAGAAATTTGAATGGATGAATCTACCCGAGAGATAAATCGAGGTCATCCTTAGCTCATATCAAGGGAGATATCATCATGCTGAATATGGAAGCAAGGCTAAGTGGGAATTGGGAGAATAAAAAGCCTGAAAAGTCCAGATATAGGTGTTATCGATATAAAACGAAGAATATGAACTCAGTTTATATATAGTCAAGTTTCATTGACTGAACTAGAGGGAAGTAGATTTATTCGTCATGGTAGCTTGTAGAGTAAAATGCATCGAACCAAGGACGTACTGATTGAATCTCACAGTAGCCTTTCCAAGGATTGGAATAAAGATGGAGCTTGAGTGAGGTGATATTTCTCAACAATTTCCAAAGCGTAATTTGTAGTAGGAAGAAAATGATATCTTAAGACAGAGTCTAAACTGGGTTTTGGGTTTTTGATGTTCGCGATGCAATCACAACAAGATCCAAATTCATCAACGTGTGACTGAAGAATTTGGGAAATACCAAAATAAATGAAATTAGGGATGCATGCATGAAGATGATTTTGAATTAAATTGAGTAGTGAATTGTTGGATCAACCTACTTGATCAAAGAGATTACCCAAGTCATTGAAATATGATTTCTCTTAAATGAGTTTTAGATGAATTTTTGTGAATATGGATGATCACTCGATGTTTCTTGTGCAGGGTAAAAGTTAGAAAGGTGTTGTTCATTCACAGAAACTAGTTTGAGTATTTAGCATAGAGGAATGATAAATTTATTTGATGTAGAGATGATGAGGTAATTTTGTTCAAACAGTTCTTGAGTAATGCTTTATATAGGTGAGTTCAATATGTATAGCCTATGATCAAGGTTGGATGTGATTCATTATTCATTATGATTAATCACGACACATGTCTTTATAATTATTTAGAATTAATTCTCATGTTCATTTGGTAGTTTTGTTGAAGAGTTTCTATAAAGTAACATGGAAAATGACTAAAAAACAAGGAATTTGCTCTTTTATGAGTGTTTTACAAAATAGAGGCGTTGTTGAGAGTCTATAAGCTAGCTGAAAAATAAAATATGTTCTCTGGAAATTCTATAGAAATAGACAGAGGCAATAGCATAAAACAACTCACACATCTAGAGTGGAGCATCAGGAACACTTCATGGAGAGCTACAACTTCTTTTTAAGTAGATAAATATTGAAGAAATGAAAATATGTGTAGTGAATGAATGCACTTTTAAGTTTTTCAAAACATTGATCATTGAATAAAATGTAAAAAATGAAGCTATAGGTGCATTGAAGTTAGAATCAAAAATAGATCAAGTAAAACTCTTCTTGATATCAATGAATGTTTAGAGGTAACCATAATATTTATGTAATTTTAAATTGTATCAGTGTATGATGAAAATAGTTGAGTGTATACTTTAATTTTTTCGTTTACTCTTACTTCAATTCACTCTCTTATTTCATGTCATGTTACTTAATATGGAGTTTTCTATGGAACCATCTAGAGTCCTTCCTCATGCTGGATAATTTGTATTTCTTAAATTATTTTCATGAAAACACTCCCTCTTCAGAAATGTTAGTTGGGGAAAAATATTACATTGAAATATTTAGTGGAAGGATATATTCACTGAATATCCTATCATCAATAAATTAAGTATAATAGCCAAGTAAAATTACAGGAATAAATATATATTTTTCATTCTGGTTTCAGTATGCCCTGAATTTAGTGATTTATTTACTCAATCTTTGGCAATATGAATTTTGAAGCTCACTAACATCACATGTAACCAAGCACTATAGTTCTGATTATGTATTTTTAACATAACATGAGATAGAGAGTGTGGGTTTTTACTTTTATATTAAAGTAAATGTTGTCGCAATGACTAAATGAATAATAAAAACCATAATTTCTTGGTTCAAATCTTGGTGATTTATTCTATACAAATTGCATACTTTTATACATTATAAACGTCTAATGTATGGGCCAAAAGTTTTTACATACCATAATATGTACAAATTTCATACTTTTAGACATACCATATTCATCTATCAACCTTAAAATTTCCTTTTCCTTATTGTTTAGGGTTGTGACCATGTATTGGAGTGCAGAAGAGCATGCTTGATGTCTGTGGCTCTCTAGCCACCATAGCTGCAGTTGCTTCATCATATCTGACATTCACTCAATGAAATGATGTTTAAATATTTTTATTTTATATAAATATCTTTGTTTTATATAAATATATTTATTTTATTAAATATTTTCTTCACTCAATGTACTAATGTATGCATCACAAGTTCGTTCATTTTTCTTTATCTTATGGTTGTTGTTTCCACTGGTTAGATAATCCTCTTATTGTGGTCACTAAGTGGAATTTTTGACTATGAACTTACTAGAATCTACCATGACTGGTAATATTTTGCACCAATTTTATGTCTCAATAGTTTGTGAATAAAAAATTTTTTTATGTTACTAGTTTAGTTTTTGTTAGTTCAAGTTTAATTGACTTTTTTTCCCACTCTTCCCATAAATGATGTTTTTTTGGTAAATGGACACAGATAGGTGTGAACCATTCACAACATATTCAAGGATTTTGTGACTTAATTCATGTTTCTAGCATCAATTCACTCCTTAATGATCTAGTTTTTGGTAAGAGTAGGTATACCCATTGCGCAGTTTGTGCCCATTTCCCTAGTATACCCATTGCCCATTACCCAGTGCCCAGTTCACTCCCATTACCCAGTTCACTCCCATTTCCCATTTCCCAGTTCACACCCATTGCCTGAAGGTTCCGGGCACAACGAAAGTGCGTTGGTGGGTTTGCCCAACTTTAATTTTAACGTTAAACAATGTTCAACCCGAGATCCGTCATGATATAAAACACCGAATCGTCGGAATAGAATGAAGAACGAAAAGAAAAGAAGAGTCTCGGAACCCTTGAGGAGGATCATCATATGTTGATTATAATTAATTTAATTAATGCATAAGAATTACCTCGTTGGAATTCTTTCTTCCTTGATGTGTCCGGTCATGATTTGGTGATCCGTCGTTGCGTCGTAGAATCCAAGTGTATGATTCATCTAGCAGTGATCCACACGTGTGTCACGTATCTCCATATGTCGCCGAAGAGATCTTCGGGTGCTAGCGTGGAAGAACCTTCGCTTGCGATGTCCGCCTTCGACCGCCTTGATCCGGTGGAGGATCTTGCTCTCGTAACTTGAGGGCATTCTTGGTGGAAAGGGAATTCTCTCTTGGCTTGAGAGTATTTCCAAATCCGTTGTGCACAACAATGGCTCTGCAAAATGTTGGGGTTGTGAGGATATTTATAATCATGTTTGAGGTTAATAGAGTTATGAAAATAAATAAATGCGTTACGCATTTTATTTATTTCATTAACTCTTATTGAAAACCCCCCCATGTCGAATTATTAATTCCTTGACATGCGCCCATGCTGATTATAATAAATATCATTTAATAAAATAATATTAAATCCTTGAAATCCCAACTGGAAAAAATACACGGCGTGTAATAATTAATACACGGCGTGTACTTTTTTTCTATAAAACTACACGGCGTGTACTTTTATTTTCCATTTTTTTTCTCCACCACATTTATTAGACCTTGAGTAATGACTATTTATTTCTTAAATAAATTTAACTTCATTACTCGCTAATAAATATATTATTTCTTCCACAATATATTCTCTCGAATAACTAGTGTCAAAATAAATGCGATCAGACATCCTTAAATAATTATTAAACCACAGTCGGGAATAATATTTATTTAACTTGTTAAATTAATATTTAACTGAGATACATGGACACACTTAATGTGTGACCCTCTAGGCCTCTTTCTCAGTGGAATTAGGCTGAGCCTGCCTAAATTCCAAGGTTAACATCTAGCAACATGCCAAGCCACCCATAGAGAAAGAAGTTAACGCCGCAATGACGTGTTACCTCCTACGAACGCTTACCATGTAATATAATCCCTTTGTCTCGATATCTCCAATCAAGCGGGTTGCATGCTAGTGCCATCAACCCATGTGCTTGATTATTCTTTCTTTGACTTCCCAGAATTGAAATTTCCCATACCTTACCATGGCCATGTATTTATTTAGGCTATATCAATTCCATCAAAGGGCCTGAGATATCTACTTCTGTTATGGAACTGAAGGGACAAATCCTTTCTCGCATTATCTATTAATGCGGTATTACTCGTGATGCACCCAACGTATCCTACCTCACTGCGAACAGTGTGTCGTCACAGTTTTCATCAATACATCTAAGTGCGCGAGTTTTAATACCCATTAATAATAATCTTAAAGTCTAAGGATCAATACACACGTCCGTAGATAGGAACATCCAATGACACTATGAAATGTTGATTTCCTACTGGCGGGTCTCGTTCTCATAATATCCTCCTGGATATTACCAAGGGAGCACACCATGAGAAGGTGCCTCAAAGTTTTATGAGTCCTCACCCCTAATGACCTATATTATTTGTGTCCCTCAAATAATATCATCCGGCCATAGAACATACATTCAAGAACAGTGTTATGGCACTTACGGGTTCTCATCATAGCAGGGATCTGCTACGACCCTTTAATGCAACAGCTGTCCTTAGGACATTATCACATGAAATGTCACGCAGAAGAACAATCAAGATGTGATAAGGCTTTTATTTAATGAATAAATTACAAAGTAGTTGGTTCTAGACCACCAACTCCAACAGACTCCCACTTGGACTAGAGCCAACTTCTAACAACCTTTAACCCGCTAGCTCTCACATGATATTCATGCTTCTACTGAGATAGGCCTTTAGTCATGGGGTCTGCCACGTTCTCTTCCATGGACACTCTGCTCACTGCAACTTCACCCCTTTGATAGAAATCCCTCAAGAGGTGATACTTCCGGAGTATGTGCTTTTTCCGTTGATGTGACCTTGGTTCTTTTGCAAGAGCCACCGCTGCAGTATTATCAAAATACAATGTAATGGGATCTTTACTACTAGGCACCACATCAAGGTCATGGACAAAGTTCCGAATCCAAACGGCTTATTTGTATGCATCAGAAGCCGCTATATACTCGGACTCCACTGTAGAATCGGCGACAACTGGCTGCTTTGAACTCTTCCAGCTCACAGCTCCTCCATTGAGACAGAAAACATATCCAGATTGCGACTTCAGATCATTCTGATCCGTTTAAAAACCTGCATCAGCATACCCTCTGATGACAAGCTCCTCGTCTCCTCCATACACCAGGAACATATCCTTAGTTCTTCTCAGATACTTAAGGATAGTCTTAACAGCAGTCCAATGCTGTTCTCCTGGATCTGCTTGATATCTGCCTACCATGATCAGTGCATAGGCAACATCAAGCCTGGTACATAACATGACATACATGATGGATCCTATATCCGAAGTGTATGGGATCTTGCTCATCCTATCTTTCTCCTGTTGTGTCTGGGGACACATTTTCTTAGAAAGATGTAAGCCATGTGACATTGGAACCAATCCCCTCTTGTATTTTTCCATACTAAATCTCTTTAGTATCTGTTCAATGTATGTAACCTGACTGAGTCCAAGCAGCCACTTGGATCTATCACGAATGATCTTGATCCCTAGAATGTAGGCTGCTTCTCCTAAGTCCTTCATGGAGAAACACTTGTTCAACCAGTCCTTAACTAACTGTAAGGCTAGTACATCGTTTCCAATAAGCAATATGTCATCAACATATACCACTAGGATGACGATCGCATTCCCATTAAACCGCTTATAAACACATGGCTCACATTTGTTCTTAATGAAACCAAATTCCTTTATGGCTTCATCAAATCGAATGTTCCATGACCTGGATGCTTGCTTCAATCCATAAATGGATTTCTAAAACTTGCAAACCTGTTTGGCTTCACCTGGTGTCACAAACCCTTCTGGTTGTGTCATATAGAAATCTTCCTGAAGGTTCCCGTTAAGGAATGCTGTTTTGACATCCATCTGCCAAATCTCGTAGTCATGGTAAGCTACTATGGAAAGTATGATTCTTATGGATTTAAACATGGAATCTGGCGAGAACGTTTCATCATAGTCAATTCGTTAATGCTGTCTAAATCCTTTAGCCACTATCCTTGCTTTATAGGTGCTAACTTGACCTTCCATGTCCAACTTTCTTTTGAATACCCATTTGCATCCAACAGGCTTTACATCAACTGGCTCATCGACTAGAACCCAAACTTGGTTCTGATACATGGAATCCATCTCAGAATTCATAGCTTCTAGCCATCTTGCAGCTTCTGAGCTTTCTACTTCTTCCTTGTAGGAGAGAGGTTCATCATTGTCCAACAATAATTATTCACCATCCTCGGTGACTAGGAAACTAAATCTCTCTGGTTCCCTTACCTCTCTTGAGATCCTACGCAGTACTTGTGTTTCTGGAACCTCTTCCATGGGGACCTGTGGAACTTGTTCCTGTACCAACTTCTGTGTATCTTGAGCATCAACTTCATCGAAGTCAATCTTGCTCCCACTATCCTTCTTGAGGATGTGCTCCCTCTCAAGAAATACGGCTTGTCTGGCGACAGTCACTTTCTTGTATTGAGGGTTATATAGGTAATATCCTTTCGTTTCCTTGGGATATCCTATAAAGATACACTTCGTGCCCCGGGGTGCTAGTTTGTTGCCTGAGAAGGCCTTAACAAATGCTTCACATCCCCATACACATGTGTGCGACAAAGTGGGTTTCCTTCCATTCCATAACTCTGATGGAATTCCATTTTCCGCCTTAGTTGGTACTCGGTTTAATGTGTATGCTGTAGTTTGTAATGCATATCCCCAAAAGGATAATGGAAGATCTGCATGACTCATCATCGACCTCACCATGTCCAACAAGGTGCGGTTCCTCCTTTCACTAACACCATTACATTGTGGTGTATAAGGAGGTGTGAGCTGAGATAGAATCCCAGACTCCCGTAGAAGATCGATGAACTCTTGGTTCAGATATTCTCCACCTCGATCCAATCGAAGCTTCTTTATCTTCTTACCAAGTTGATTCTCTACTTCATTCTTGAATTCCTTAAATTTCTCTAAGGACTCGGACTTATACCTCATTAAGTAGACATAGCCATATCTACTCAAATCATTAGTAAAAGTAATAAAGTAAGAATATACACCTCTAGCTTCTACTGGAAATGGTCTACACACATCTGTGTGTACCAATCCTTGAAGATCTATGGCCCTTTCACCTTGTCCACCAAAAGGCGGCTTGGTCATTTTTCCTTGTAAACAAGCGTGACATCTATCAAGTGGTTTTAGCTCAGTAGAGTCTAAATAGCCATCTTGGAAGAGCTTTGTCAAGCGATTCTCGTTCACATGACCAAGGCGGTGATTCCATAACTGGGTGATGTAGGAGTCATGTGAGTTTGTTTCGTTATCGATTTCCAACACTTGGTTTTCGTAATTTAATACATACAAACCATTATTCAAATGTGCCATACCATAACATACGTTGTTCTTATAAAAGAGACAACCCTTATTTCCAAACTTGAAAATAAATCCATCCATATCCAAACAAGATACAGAAATTATGTTCTTGGTAACACTAGGCACAAAATAACAGTTTTGTAAAACCAAAATCATGCCAGTTGGCAATGAGAGGTGATAGTCACCAATAGCCAACGCAGCCAGCCTTGCGCCATTGGCAGCTCAAAGATCCACCTCTCCTCTGGCGATCTTTCTAAATCTACTTGGTTCATGCATTTGAATATAGATGTGATCCCCACAAGCGGTATCTAATACCCAATGTGTAGAAATAGAAAGATTTCAATCGATAACGAATGCACCTTTAGCGTCCCCACGCTTCTGGGTGCAGTTCCTCTTCTAGTGGCCCTGCTTGCCACATGCAAAACACACTGCTTCCCGTTCCATGCCCTGCCTCTGGATCTTCCCCTTCTTGGAGGGACGGTGCTTGGGGGATTCAGACCGTTTATAAGTCTTTGGCCCCTTTTCCTTGTCCTTCCTTTTCTTGTTCACCATAAGGACCGTGGGTTTGTCATGCCCCATGTCCTTATCTACCTGTAGAATCAAGGTCAGAAGCTCCGATAGACTCTTCTCATTGCCGCTCATGTTATAGTTGACAATGAAGCTAGAGAAGGTCTTGGGCAATGATGATAGGATGAGATCTGTACGCAACTCATCGGAGAATTTAATCCCTAAGATTTCCAAGCGTTCAATGTAGCCAATAAGCTTGACCACATGAGGCCCAGCTGGCGCAGACTCTCCAAGATTCGTGGTAAACAAAGCATTGGAGATCTCATACCTCTCTTGTCTCGCCTTCTCTTGGTAGAGATCATGCTATACACATCCATGTTTTCATGTTGCTTCAAGATCTCATTAGACATGGACGATAGCATAAAACACTGGACATCTGTGGCATCATCCATGTGTTTCATGTAGAGAGATAATTCCTCATCACTAGCCTCTTTCCCAAGCGCAACTGGAATAGGCTCTTCCAGCACATATAATTTCCTTTCGTGGTGAAGGACGATGCGTAAACGCCTCTTCCACTCTTGGAAATTGGTGCCGGTGAGAAGGTTTTCTTTTTCGAGTATGGTGCGCAATGATATGTTTGAAGTCATTTTCCTGCCGTTTCTACAATTTAAGATTAGAAAAGGTTTAATACTTTATTATAAAAATTGAGATAAATAAATAAATTAATACTTATTAGTCTCCCACTATTTTATCGAAATCCAATAGCCCTCACCATTGACTTCAGATTATTCTATTGCGTGAATATTCTAGTGGCAAGGATCCATATTTCCCTTCGCATTACCCCAACTAGGGTTGGTCAAGCAACTTGAAGGGTTTTAGGTAGGCATTCCAAATTCCAACTGCATTAACTCACAGTTCCTTGATCTGCTGAGTGGACTCCCCAATCCTAAAATCCTTTTGGATTTCCTCAACCTTTGCCTCTTTGTCACACCAAGTCCTGCTGTGGCAGTCAACCCTTGATGCGAACCAAGTCAAGTCAACCCAAAACCTTGAATTAGAATTCCCGATAATTGAAAGCACCCCAACTAGGGTTGGTCAAGCACTTTGAACTATGGTTTGATTCTAACCAAGATTATGGAAGGCTATGCCGACTTAATATTTATTTTGAGGGATTTTATCCTTATACGTAAATTACCATTTTATTATCTTTGATTACATGCTTGTTAATATTAAGTGGGATATAATTAAGTGATTAACCATGGCTAAGATAATATTTACGTATAAGCCAATTTTATTTTAGTTCCATCTTGCATGGTCGTTTAATTCATTAATTGTGTGATCGTGACAACACAACCACAATAAATAAACCATGAAACTGACAGAAATAAAATAAATGGTATGATCATGAGCTTTTCTATTGGTTAGTTTATCTAGCGGTTGATAAACTAACCCAAGACCTAGGGGAGAAACACCTTGAACCTTTTGGGTTCGTGTTTACATCTTTCCACCTGTCCACCTTTGTATCTCCTTGGATTGGTTTCACCTTGGCTCCTGACTTGAGCCGCCTCCACTAGCTTGGGAGCTCCATCAATTACATATGCATTTATCTCACACACAGGCGAGGGGAAAAAAGGGGTTTTTACATAAAAGAATCCTTGGGCGCACAGGCCCTACATATTAATGAGGAGATGGCTCGCAGTCCAACAAATTTAATTTAAATAAATAAATTAAAAGAAACCATTCACATACAAAGGTCTTGGTCTAGATCATGATCATCCATACATGCAACGATATTTACGCATAAATAAAACTAGCATTCAATTCTCTAATCATTATTGTTTAAGATAAATCATGCTCGAATCAATTAATTATCTTTAATTAATCAATCCTTTTATCTTAAATCCCTTTTTCTGAATTTCCTTGAGATTCTCATCCATCATAATTTTAAACAAATAAATTCATTTAAAATTATCCTTGTACGTAACTTGTACCTTGGAGGCAACCCGGTGAATTCCCATTTATTACGCAGATGTTATATTAAACATATATATATAAAACACCTATCACGTGTTGTGCCTCAGATTTACGCCTGCACCATGGTACACGTCTCAAGGGTTTGTATAATATAATAATAAATTTTAATAAATCTGCATAATTTGGGTGAGTACACGGCATGTAGTTCTGACTACACGGCGTGTACTTTTTCTTCACCGTCCATCCGAGTACACGCCCAGGGATAAGGCGTGTTAATGTACTTCGGAAATTTTCGGAGTACACGACGTGTACAGTGGGACACACGCCGTTTAGTTTCCGCGTTACACGGTTTCCAGCCGGGCAGGCCGTGTACGGAGTACACTACCCAACCCTAACCCGAAGGGACTACACACCGTGTTCATTGGACCACATGGAATGTATTCCGGAAACCGTGTGCCACCTGTTTCTGGTCAACACACGGTGTCTTAAATTCTTAGAAAGAATCCAATACACGGCCTGATTTGGCGAATCAGTCAATGCATTGAACCTAGACTACATGGCATGTACTTCCGAATACACGCTGTGTATTCTGGTGTTATATGGCCAGAAACGTTTGGCTCCTCCGGATGAGTTACTCTATTTTATTTTAATCAAAATTAAAAGAAAAAAAACCATTTCTGTTAGGTGAACGAGAAACGAGGGAGGAGGAACAGATCTCGAGATTCATATTTCCAGAACGATTAAACATGAATTGAAATAACTAAATTATTAAATGCGTAAATCACTAACGAAAAACTAAATAATTATAACCAACGATATGACCCCTCTGATACCACTTGAAGGTTCCGGGCGTAGCTAAAGCGTGTTGGTGGGTTTGCCCAACTTTAATTTTAACGTTAAACAACATTCAATCCGAGATCCATCATGATATAAAACGCCGAATCTTCGGAATAGAATGAAGAACGAAAAGAAAAGAAGAGTCACAGAACCCTTGAGGAGGATCATCATATGTTGATTATAATTAATTTAATTAATGCATAAGAATTACCTTGTTGGAATTATTTCTTCATTGATGTGTCCGGTCACGATTCAGTGATCCGTCGTTGCGTCGTAGAATCCAAGTGTAGGATTCCTATAGCGGTGATCCACACATGTGTCACGTATCTCTGGATGTCGCCGAAGAGATCTTCGGGTGCTAGCGCGGAAGAACCTTCGCTTGCGATGTCCGCCTTCGACCACCTTGATCCGGTGGAGGATCTTGCTCTCGTAACTTGAGGGAGTTCTTGGTGGAAAGGGAATTCTCTCTTGGCTTGAGAGTATTTCCAAATTTGTTGTGCACAACAATGGCTCTGCAAAATATTGGGGTTGTGGGGATATTTATAATCATGTTTGAGGTTAATAGAGTTATGACAATAAATAAACGCATTACACGTTTTATTTATTTCATTAACTCTTATTGAAAACCCCCCATGTCGAATTATTAATTCCTTGACATGCGCCCACGCTGATTATAATAAATATCATTTAATAAAATAATATTAAATCCTCAAAATTCCAACTGGAAAAACTACACGGCGTGTAATAATTAATACACGGTGTTTACTTGTTTTCCATAAAACTACACGGCGTGTATATTTAATATACACGGCGTGTACTTTTATTTTCCATTTTTTTTCTCCACCACATTTATTAGACCTTGAGTAATGACTATTTATTTCTTAAATAAATTTAACTGCATTACTCGCTAATAAATATATTATTTCGTCCACAATATATTCTCTCGAATAACTAGTGTAAAAATAAATGTGACCAGACATCCTTAAATAATTATTAAACCACAGTAGGGAATAATATTTATTTAACTTGTTAAATTAATATTTAACTGAGATACATGGACACACTTAGTGTGTGACCCACTAGGCCTCTTTCTTAGTGAAATTAGGCTGAGCCTACCTAAAGTCCAAGGTTAGCGTCTAACAACACGCCAAGGCCCCCATAGAGAAAGAAGTTAACACCGCAATGACGTGTTACCTCCTACGAACGCTTATCGTGTAATATAATCCCTTTGTCTCGATATCTCTAATCAAGCGGGTTGCATGCTAGTGCCATCAACCCATGTGCTTGATTATTCTTTCTTTGACTTCCCGGAATTGAACTTGCCCATACCTTACCATGGCCATGGATTTATTTAGGCTATATCAATTCCATCAAAGGGCCTGAGATATCTACTTCCATTATGGAACAGAAGGGACAAATCCTTTCTCACATTATCTATTAATGCGGTATTACTTGTGACGCACCCAACGTATCCTACCTCGCTGTGAACAGTGTGTCGTCACAATTTTCGTCAATACATCTAAGTGCGCGAGTTGTAATACCCATTAATAATAATCTTAAAGTCTAAGGATCAATACACACGTCTGTAGATAGGAACATCCAATGACACTATGAAATGTGGATTTCCTACTAGCGGGTCTCGTTCTCATAATATCCTCCTGGATATTACCAAGGGCGCACACCATGAGAAGGTGACTCAAAGTTTTATGAGTCCTCACCCCTAATGACCTGTATTATTTGTGTCCATCAAATAATATCATCCGGCCATAGAACATACATTCAAGAACAGTGTTATGGCACTTTCGGGTTCTCATCATAGCAGGGATCCGCTACGACCCTTTAATGCAACAACTATCCTTAGGACATTATCACATGACATGTCACGCAGAAGAACAATCAAGATGTGATAAGGCTTTTATTTAATGAATAAAGTACAAAGTAGTTGGTTCTAGACCACCAACTCCAACATTTCCTAGGTATTCCCATCACCCATTTCATATTTCCCACTTCACACCCATTGAGATGTCAATAGGGATGATGAAAAATGCCTACTCTGTAAATCATTTTTTTATACATCCATTTATTTTTATTTTGGTTTCAATTCATATTGATATTTTTCAATGATTTGTGGGTATGATCTTTGGTTGTTTTGATGTAGATATTAGTGATGAATGGTGTGTCATAACAGTGACATGAGGTTTCTCACTAGTACTGGTCCTGGCTCGATTTGTTTCTTATGGAGTTGGAGATGGATTTTTTTTAGTATGCTCTTTGGTTTTGTGTGGTGAAGATATTAGGGATAAAGTATATGGTGTGACAATGAATTGAGGTCTATCATTGGAGCCAAAGATAACTCCTAGGTTTTGGGGCATGGATGAATCACTAGTTCTCACTAGTCCTTGGTGCCAAAGATGGCTTGTTGTCATAGAGTGCTAGATCTGACTCGCTGGATAGTCCCTGGTGTTGGAGCTGGCATGATGTGTTCGAACATAATCTCTAGCTGGATCTGGATTAGAGCGTTGGATCTAACATGATGTTTGGTCCCTAGTGGTGGAGTTGTCTCGTTGGCATGGAGTGCTGGATCTGACTCACTGACCGATCCCTGGTGCTGGAGCTGGCTCACTGACATGACATGGATGTTGGGCATGGATCCTATTTGCGGGGGGGGGGGGATCTTATTTGGGGGCTGTATCTTTGTATTAACTTTCATTATTAATATAATTAATTTTTTAACAAGTGTGAAAATAATCTCCTGTTTAATAATATGATAAATTAATAAATATAATATGAAATTTTCCTAGAAATAATGATTATAAATTTTACTCAAATGTAATTTATAAATAGGTATTATATGTTGGTAATATTATTACAAATAGAAAAAATTTTCATTAGAACCTATTGCTAATTTTTTTGACTAACATATATATTATTTGTTGGTATTATTATAATTATAACAGAACTATTTTATCTGTCGAAAAAACAATTAGAGATAATTTTTTTACCACAGTTCAGTGATAGAGACATATATATTGGTAAAACATTTTACCTATAAAAAATAAAATTTTACCAATATATATGTCCCATTGGGAAAAGTGAAATATTTTTTAGTGATTTCTAATTCCATTGAGAAAGAGGTATATAGTGTCACACACTAAGTGCATCTGCAATCTCACTTAAATTCAATAACGAATTTAATAAGTTGGAATAAATAAGATTTTTCTGGTTTAGTCAATTTACATAATTTATCACAACTTATTTGAAAGAATAAGTGAGTCAAATAATAATAGTAATAATAATTTTTGAATGTTTTTTGAATATAATATTTATTAAAATTATCAATGAATATTGTAGTGATATTTATTTATCAAATAAATAGTAATTATTCAGGGATCGATAAATGCGAACAAGGGAAAGTGAGCTGATTTTCATTATTTGATTAGAAGTGGTATAAGTGATATTTATTTTTATTATTTATGTGTTTCACATTTCAAGAACTTAATAATATTATATATATTTTTATTATTGGACATGCAATCAACTAAGAATTATGGAATTGAAAAAGGGCTTATGTGTGATTTTCCAACCCTAAAACTTCCAAAATAAATATCTAATTATATCTTTTTACTAAAACGTCGTTGGTGTAAAGAACTGATAGAGTGAGACTCTATCAAACCCTATAGATAGATCAAGAGATCTTGATTACTATCCTCCTATCCTCTCTCAAGATAATGAGAGATCATCAAGATTTCTTCATCTCTTGATGAATTCTACTGTGATCAACCACAAACAACACAAGCGATCATGATCAGCCGTGCTAGCACCCAATGATTCCACGATGTCATTTAGAGACTGTAGTGCAAATTTGGATCACTAATTTTGGGATTCTTCACATTAATCCTATAGTGCAATGATAGTGTGACAAGATCTATTCCATCAGATCATCAAAAAAACAGAATTTAAAGTTGAGGTAATTTTATATCTGATTATAAATTAATTATAAAATATATGTGAAGATCTCTCTTTTTGGTTCAACATTTTAATCTAGTAAATCAGGGTGAGGAAAATCCACATGTCGGATCCCTATATAACATGTCACCACTTTGAATGGTGAATTCCATCAATGTATTTTGTTGAAAACCCTACAAATCTAATATACCATCCAACACCTTGTAACAGATTTTTTAAAAACGTTTTTTAAAAATATTTTTTAAAAAACTCTTAGGTTAATTTTTTTAAAAATAAACTCTAAAGGCGGCAGCTACACTACTACCTTTGTGGTTAAGTCGAAAGGTGGAAACCCCATTGCCGCCTATCTTTTAAAATAAAAAAATTACTATTTTTTGTATTTTAAAAATTTTTATTTTTATTTTTGTTTTGTTTTGTTTATATATATATATAAAAAAAATTCAGCTGAATTTACTAGCTATTTAAAATCCAGCAGTACTGCCATTACAACAGTCTAGATTTTGACAGAAACTCTCACCCAGGGCTCCCTTTTATAAGAGATCTTACCCTGGAAATCATTCTGCATTTCCGATGTGGGATTCTAGTTCTCCCTTTCCTGCGCATAACATTCTGTATTTTCGATGTGTTATTCTGTTTCAAGTACGTGACTTTGAAAGACTATAAAATATAAAATATACGACAAATATAAATGAAACATAAAAAATGGATTAAACCTATAAAAAATAGTTAAAGAAAAATAATTTCATAAAAAATGATGATAAAAAATAATTTATAAGCTTTCAAAACCACCTACTAGAATCTTAAAAATGTTTCAAGTATGCAACTTTGAAAGCCTATAAAATATAAACTACATGACCAATATAAATGAAACCTAATACATAAATTAAAAAAATAATAAATAGTTTAAAATATATAGAATTTCATAAAAAATGTTGATGGAAAATAATTTATAAGTTTTCAAAGACACCTACATGAAAATTAAAAATGTTTCAAGTACGTGACTTTGAAAGCATATAAAATATAAACTATAAGACCAATATAAATAAAACTTAAAACATGGATTAAACATATAACAAATATTTGGAATTAAAAATAATTTCAAAAAAAATGTTAATGAAAAATAATTTATAAGCTTTCGAAACCACCTACTTGAAACTTAAAAATGATTCAAGTATGTGGTTTTGAAAGACTGTAAAATATAAACTATAAGACCGGTATATTTTAAAGTTAAAACATTGATTAAAAATATAATAAATTATTTAATTATTTGATTAATATTATTAATAATTAAATATTTAATGAGTAATTATTAATAATTAATTATATAACAATTAAATAATTAATTATTAATATAATTATTAAGTATATAATAGTTAATTAGTTAATTATTAATATAATTATAAATTATATTTATTCATTGTAATTAATAATTAGTAATTATTAAAAATTATTATATAATAATTAATTAGTTAATTGGTAATATAATTATTAATTATATAATAGTTAATTAGTTAATTAATATTATAATTATAAATTACAATTATTCATTAAAATTATTAATTATAATTATTCATTATAATTAATAATTACTAATTACTAATTATTAATTATTTAGTATAATTACTAATTACTAATTATTAATTATTAATTATTAATTAGATAATTAGTAATATAATTATTAATTATATAACTATTAATTGTATAATAATTTGTTAGTTAATTAGTAGTTATTAATATTTAATTATATAATAGTTAATTAGTTAATTAGTAATATAATTAGTTAATTTGTAATATAATTATTAATTATATAATTATTAATTATTTAATTAATAATTATTAATCATTAATTATATAATAACTAATTAGTTAATTATTAATATAATTATTAATTATATAATAGTTAATTAGTTAATTTTTTTTGAGAAAGATAAAGCCGAGGCCCTTTTGATAATTAGTTAATTAGTAATATAATTATAAATTATAATTATTAATTATAATTATTAATTAGTATTTATTAAAAATTATTATATAATAATTAATTCGTTAATTTATAATATAATTATTAATTATATAATAGTTAATTAGTTAATTAGTAATATAATTATTCATTATAATTATTAATTATTTATTATTAAAAATTATTATATAATAATTAATTAGTTAATTAGTAATATAATTATTCTTTATAATTATTCATTATAATTATTCATTATAATTATAAATTATAATTATTAATTATTAATTATTAATTAGTTAATTACTAATATAACTATTAATTATATAACTATTAGTTGAAAATAATAATTAGTTAGCTAATTTGTAATTATTAATAATTAATAATATAATAATTAAATATTTAATTAGTAATATAATTAGTTAATTATTAATATAATTATTAATTATTTAATAATTAATTAGTTACTTAGTAATATAATTATTAATTATATAAAAATTAATTTATTAATTAGTAATATAATTATTAATTATATAATTATTAATTAGTTAATTAGTAATTATTAACCATTAATTATATAACAATTAATTAGTTAATTAGTAATATAATTATTAAATATATAATAGTTAATTAGTTAAATTTTGGAGAAAGATAGAGTCGAGGCCCTTTTTATATTAAGTTAATTAGTAATATAATTATAAATTATAATTATTCATTATAATTATTTATTAGTATTTATTAAAAATTATTATATAATAATTAATTAGTTAATTAGTAATATAATTATTAATTATATAATAGTTAATTAGTTAATTAGTAATATAAATAAAAATTATAATTTTTCTTTATAATTATTAAATTTAATTATTAAAAGTCATTATATTTCTAATTAATTAGATAATAATTATATAATTAATTATTAATAATTACTAATTAACCAATTAACTATTATATAATTAGTTATTAATAATATTAATTAAATAATTAAATAATTTATTATATGTTTAATCTATGTTTTAACTTTAAATTATATCGGTCTTATAGTTTATATTTTATAGTCTTTCAACGCCATATACTTGAATCAGTTTTATGTTTCAAGTAGGTAGTTTTTAAAGCTTATAAATTATTTTTCATGAACATTTTTTATGAAATTATTTTTATTTTCAACTATTTATTATATGTTTAATCTATGTTTTAAGTTTCATTTATATCGGTTTTATAGTTTATATTTTATAGGCTTTTAAAGTCACGTGCTTGAAACATTTTTAAGTTTCATGTAGGTGTCTTTAAAAATTTATAAATTATTTTCCATCAATATTTTTACGAAATTATTTTTATTTTCTACTATTTGTTATATGTTTAATCCATGTATTAAGTTTCATTTATACCGTTCTTGTAGTTTATATTTTATAGTCTTTCAAATTCACGTACTTGAAACATTTTTAAGTTTCAAGTATGTGGTTTTGAAAGCTTATAAATTATTTTTTGTCATCATTTTTTATGAAATTATTTTTATTTTCAACTATTTTATAATTTTTAATCCATTTTTTAAGTTTCATTTATGTTGGTCTTATATTTTATATTTTATAGTCTTTCAAAGTCATGTACTTGAAATAGAATCCCACTTTGGAAATGCAGAATGTTCTGCGCAGGAAAGGGAGAACTAGAATCCCACTTCGGAAATGAAGAATGAATTTCAGGGTAAGATATCTTATAAAAGGGAGTCCTGGGTGAGAGCTTCTATCAGAATATAGACTGCTATAATGGAAATACTACTTGATATTAAATAGCAGATAAATTCTATTGAAAAATTTATTCTTATTTTTATTTTTGTTTGGGTTTGTTTATATATATATATAAACAAAACAAAAAAATAAAAATAATTTTTTTAAAAAAATTAAATTTTGTTTAGTGGAAAGGAAGCATCACCGATACCACCTTTGAGGCATAGTTTTAAAAATATTTTAAACCCAACTGTTTTTAAAAAAATATATTTTTTAAAACGTATTAAATAGAACCCCTTGGAACATAGACCAACCCACCCCAGGACAGAAGGGACAGAGGGTGGTGATCATGGAGATTTATACAGTGTAAGATCATCCCCAATTATTTCCCATATTCCTACTCCTCACAATCCCCATCCTATTTATTGTTGGTTTGACTCCATGGTGGATGTTTTCGTACCTGCCTGGGTAGAAGGGGTGACCACTGATTGGGAACATGGGGATGAAAAATGAGCTCACCCACCACGACCTCACCCGACTGGCCAACTAGTATGGAGGAATCCTCCACCTAAAAATTGTCCACCACCACATGGTGATGGTGTTATCATCGAACATCACCAAGAAGGTGATGTAGGTGCAGGGCAACATCTTCTCCAACTATCCTGTCACTATAACCATCAACTACCTCACCTACGACCAGGCCGACATGGCCTTCACCAACTATAGAATGATGCCTCATGAGTTGGACATGGATGACATATTTGGGATAATCTCCCATAGAAGACTCACCTCGTGGTTGCCACCAAACCACATCTCACTTGCCCGCTCTACTAGTAATTGGTGTCAGAGAAAGAAAAAAATGATTTTCATTATTGTTACTTTTTTTGGAATATTATAGAGATGTATACCCTGTGTCTGGAGAAGCCTGGAGGCTGACAATAAAAAATAGCAAGAATGCTTCAGTTGTTATTTTAATCTAGTCAAGTAATCTTCTATTTTCATTTGTTATGACATTTTTGATCATGTGAAGAAACAATTATACATGATTTATAAATAAAATCCAAAATAGTCAAACCATCAAAGGAATATTTTGTTGTTCCCAAAACCTACCTGATTCTTGCATCATCCTTCATGATTTTCATGTTATTCCAAAGTAAATCCACCCTTTTCCCTAAATTATTCTTATTTTATTCTTCTTTCTATCTTTCCTAGGTTTCCCCTTTCCATCAGAACCTGAATTCACTATGTAATCCAGGGATTAGGTTTGAGATGATTATAACCTAAGATTTTGGTCTCTTATGGATTTCATAGGAGGTTTTATTACTGATTTGGGTGGTCGTTGTCCAAGATGACATGTTCAAGCTTGACTTTCAGTTCTCAAGGCATGTGTTTCTATGAAATTTCTTCATTTTAGAATTCAATGTATTCTTGAGCTTTATAAATCTCCTTTTATTGAAATTATGAATATATGTGATATCCAAGTGGAATTTATAAATCATTTATATGAAATTAAATCTTGGCATATGGGGTTCTATTTTAAATTTTATATTTTAACTTTGAAATGGAATGTTTTTATAGTCCAAGAATTTTTGAAATTCCTATGAAGTTTTTAGAAATGGTTTAAAGTTTTTGTATTGGATTCTAATCCTATTTTTGATTAATAAGGGTGAAAATTATGTTTTAAAGATGAATTTATTTTACAATGATGTTTTAACCATGAAATAATTTAAAAATTGTTTATTTGATTAATTTCAAAGGTTTTATGAAATGGATGTTTTTCCATGCCCCTTGTGAAAATGAATTAATGGATTTTTAAAACTAATTGGGTGGTAATGGAAGGCCCACAGTCTTGTTTTCGTTTTCAAAAAGGGAAACCCCTATTTTTAAAGTGAATATTTTAAATGTAAATGGTTTTGTGGTTTTAGTGTATTTCTAAATTATTTTTAATGTGATGTTTTATGATATTCAAAGGGATCTACATTCCAAGATATTCTTTTATGGTAAATGATTGTTTAGAACTTTATAAATCTTATTGGTTAATGCTTCTGAGACCCTATCAATTTCATATAAGTGTTTACCCCAATGTGTGGTTTGGTTATAACTATGTGATCATTGTTCCTCTATTTTTAAGGAAATTATTTATTTATTCCATGGATGTATGATGTTTAATGGGGAAGTTCTATGCGAGGGTGATGGAGGTGAGGGAGATTTATTGCTTATGCCTTGTGTGTTTATCTTGTCTTCTTGTTTACTCACCTCCACTTTTCTTTTGGTCATTGTAACCCATTTACTAATTGTGAGATCTATATTTATGTTACACTAGTTGGTTCACACACTTTTAGTGTCCCTCCAATCATGCTAGACACTAGGGAAAGGATTGGTTTCCATTCCAATGTGGATAGTGTGGTCCATTTTTGTTGCTTTTGTATATTTTTGACATAACATATGATGATAATTGGTCCATATGGATTTGATAAACTTATCTTTAATATCACATTAGGTCCTAGGGTAAATCCCATGAAACTCTTATTTCTTGATTGGTAGTTTATACAATGGATTTTAATCTTATGATTAGTTGTATTTTTTATTTTCTCATATGGTTGTGAAACCCTTATCTTTTTTATCTTCATTAAATATCTTTAGACATGGGGTGCCTACCTTATGGTATGTTTAACCCATTTGTTGGGAAGTTCCCCTTTTAAATGGTTTTGAAAGATGCTTTTAAAATCATTTTAATTTAAAGAACCCCCATTTAATGTGTATTTTGATATTGAATAAGGCTTAGTATAAAACAAGTCTTTAAAGAGTCTGTTTTTATTTATGAAAACTAAAAGTAATGTTTTTAAAATAGTGATTATGAACCTGATATCGGTTTCCACATGTTTAAATTTGAAAATCAATTTTTTAGTTGTATTTTAAAACTATAATTTTTGAATTACCTTATGAATGAAATTTAAAAGATTTAGTGGGTAGAGACTGACTATGATATTTATATCATGCTTATATACTAAAACTTATAGGTTTTAGTTTGAATTGTGTTTTTTTTCATTGGGGAAAAATTGGTTGAGTTAGGAGGTGGTGAGAAACTAGAGGATGAAATGAGTGGGCTTTAGTCTTAATTTCAGTTTTTTTTATTTTTGGGTATGTTGATGTATCATCCAAGAAAATCATCATTTTAGATAATTTAAATTATTTTTATTACATAAGGGTTTTCCATTATTTGTTGTATTATTTATATATAATGTTTTATATTTATGTAGATAGTTTGAATTAGTATTGTTGGTTATAAAATGTCTGACATGATTGTTTATTTTTTTTATACTTATATGATGTTGTATGGACATCCAATGCAAGAATGTTACATGTCAGACATTCTATAAATGTTCCAATATAATTTAACTCAGATTTAACACAGATTTTATTGGGTAAAACTATTTTTTATTTAGGGTGTGTCATGGTAGAAATGATATTAGGGTTTTTAGGGCATGAGAGGTATGAGTTGGGAAGTTTAGATAGCTCTTTCACATTCTAAGCCACATGTTCCCAGGGGTATTAGGGGTTTAAATTGTGAACTAAAGTTCTTTTTTAGTTATTTACTATGTTTTTATGGTTAATTATTAATATTTGATTACCTTTGAGTATGTAAATTATTTTAGGGGTTTATTCTTGGTTTCAGGGTGAAAATGAAGGATAACTTGAGCTATATGGTTAGCTCACATGGTCAGGGAAATTATGCTATGTCGGTGTGGTTTGGGCTTGTCACCTCCATAGATCCTGGTGAACAGTTGGTTCATGGTTTCCCAACCTATGTTACCAAACCATTCAAAACCCTATTTCTTTCTCAGTTGAGTTTTTTTAACTCCTCTTTACACTATAATAATCCTAATGTGATTCTCACTTATGGGAGATAGACTAAGTAGGGTTTTGATTCTATTTGGATGTGTTTCCAATGGACCTTGTTTGATGATTTATTTAGTGGTTTTTCTAGGTTTGGATTTTAAAGGGTTATTTTGGGAAATGGGAGAATTTAATTAAATGCTTAATTTTAAAATTTAGTTTACATGGGTTTTTAGAAAATGGAAATTACTTTGGTCTTCATGAAAGGTTTTATAAAGTGGTTGTTTCCATTATGGTGTTTATAAAATATTTAATGAGGAAAGTGGGATGTTTCAAATTATTTCTTTTAGGGTGTTCCTTAAAAGTGATTTATTTAAAAATGAGACATGGAAAGTATTTCACAAAGAAAAAAGATAATTTGTTTTAAAAATAATTTGGAAGGTGTTTTGAAAGGGGAGTGAGTTTTAATGAACACTCATAATATTATTCAGTTTCAAGAATGTGTTACTTTCATAATTTTAAATGGGACGAAAATACTAAAAGGAGTTTTTTTGAGGAATGTGGATTATGTAAAATTGGAGTCTTGTGATATGTTTTATTTTGGTATTTATGTAACTATTTGTTTTATGTTTTGAGGCCTAAATTCATGATGTTCATGTATTTTTTTGTTTATAGTATACCTCCTAGAAGAGTAAGATGAGAAAGTGAAAGGCCTATTATCAAGGATGACCCTCTTGGTGAATCCTATTTTCACTTGGTAATAATTCCTTCAGTTCCAGAATCTACCCAGGCTTTGAGTAGAGTAGTGGAATTGAAACCTTCTCCACTATTGGACCCCATCATAAATATATTTAATCAATATCTACCCTCTTTCTATGATTATAATGGTTCGAACAAAGTGTTAAGGTGGTTGGAAGGGATTTAAGGAACCCTAAATTTTCCTAGGATACCTAAATATTTTATTATGAGAGCTATGGTGAGATTTATTATTGGATATAACTTTGGCGAGAGTCTATAGACCTTTATAATATCAGATAAGGTATGTATTGAGATTTCATTAGGATTTTTTTATCCAATGGTTCTATCCTGAGGTTATAAAGGTGGAGAGATAAATTGAGTTTTTGAGACTCCATCAAGGTGGATGATCAGTGAGGGAGTATGTTGATCAATTTTAGATTTGGTCATATTCTCTTCGATAATATTCATCAATGATTCTAATAAGTATAATTTCTTTTGAGGCTGTTTTTTCCCATATCTTGGTCTATCTTTTCTTGTGTCTGTCCTGAAATTTTTTAAAGAGGTCATCGAGGAGGAATTTTGGGTGAAATATAACTAATATAGGAATCTAGTTTTGTGTGTTTACTTGGTTAAATTATAGGGGAATGAAGCTATCTTAGTGGGTGTATAATATAAGTGGGTTAAATACAACTTAGAAGTGTAGTACCCTTCTCATAAAAAGAAGATACCCCTCATGTTTTTCCATTATAGAGCTCTAGTGAATTCTAAGCCGTTCTATCTTAAACATAGATGATTTTTATTGTGGCCATTAAAGTTAACCTTTATAATTTTTGTATGATGGGTTTTTGGAATATGGATCAGGTTTTATCTGTTTTTAGATGTTTTCTTGTTTTGGGAACTTTTGTCCCATCATTGTAATTCAGTTATGATTTTGGTCTTCTACTATTGTATGTTTGAGATCTAATGGATGGTTCCTTTATAGATGCATCTTCTGATCTGACCTATCTCTTTGTATATATTTTTATTTTTATGTGACTCACTTATTATGTGTAATTAAAAAGATATTTTTGGGTTGTGATGGGCTGTGGTGTTGAGATTATTTTGTTCTTACTAGATGGGCATAGGGAAAAGTCCTTGGGTGCATGATTGGGTAACTAGGGTGGGTTAATCCCTAGTTGATATTACACAATATATGGTGTTTTTCTTGGAATTTTAAAGATTTTCCATGATGTGGTGATCCATTTGATAACCGTAGGTTATTTTTATGTGTTATGGATGGAGGTGAGAACTCATGTAGTTCATTAAGGCTGATTGTGGTGTGTTATTATTTCTTTAATTTTTTAAGGTTTTACTAGTATAATGATGAACTTATTTAATGGTTGATCAGTTGTGTTAATGATGTTTCTATAGATAGTTTCCTTTAGTTCCACAATTTTTGAGAAATTCTAAATGGTTGGGAGACCATGATTGGTATCCTTCTTTATTAGTAAATATATTTTGATGTTTGTGTTTCAGTTGTGCATGGAGTCATTTGATCATATTTATATATGGTCTATTTATTAAAAATGGTCAATTCATTTTTAGGATCTTGGATATTTAATTTTTAAGGTGTATTTTGTTGAGGAGTTAATTTTAGTTTGGTATTTTTTTGAATCTTTCATTTTCTATTACCTTCTATTTTCAACCAAGGACTTTCTATGGGAATAAAGTGGAATGATATAGTGAATCATAACACCCAAAATTTACTATAACAATTAATTTGTATTATATTATATTAAGTTGTTTAGTCTTAGGTATAAGTGATTTATGGACTTGAAATTTGGAGTTTATATGATTTTATGGGCATTTCACGGTTATCCCACATGATTTGGAGTAACAGAGTGACAACCATGTGAGGGGTACTATCCTGGAGGAAACACGGGTTTCATGATCTATACACAATTTTTCAAATAATGTGGAGATTACAAGGAAAAACTAGGTAATATATTCTTGTGTAAGGTTACTCCCACATAATTAGTGCATAGTTGGTAAAATCATGTGTTCAAACCCTTGGTCTGCCCAAGTTTTTATTTTTTTTGGTTTTCCTAAGATACCCCTTTATTTATTTATCCTTTAGAACCCCTCCTCCCTCCCTATTAATTTGTTCAACTCTATGTAGATTAAATGGGAGATTTATCCTACACCTCTAATTCTTGGATTATCCTTCATGATTTTCAAGTGATTACAAGGTAAATCCATCCTTCTTTACTTCTATTCTTCTCTCATTCTCCTTACTTCCATCTTTTATAGGTTTCCCATTTCTACTAGAACCCCAATTCACTATAATAATGGATTGGGTTTTGGGTGGTTCTAATATATAATTTTGGAATCTTATTGCTTTTAGAGTAGGTGCCATATCTTATTTGGGTGTTCATCATCGAAGAATCCATGTTCTAACTTGAATGTAACTTCTTGAGGTAGATGATTCTATGCAATTGTTTTATTTTCAAATTCAAAGTATGATTGATAATTATAAATATCTTTTTATTGAAAGTATGAATATATGTTATATCCTTATTGTGTTTGTAAATCATTTCTATGAAATTTGGGCTTGAAATAATGGGATTCTCTTGAGAATTTCATGTTTTCACTTTGAAATGGAATGTTTTCATGTGAAAATAATTCTTTAAATGCATATGAGGTTCATTTAAGTGGTTTAAAGGGAGTGTGTTGGATTTTGATCCTGTTTTGGTTTTCAAAGGGTGAAGAATACATTTCCAAGAGAGATTTATTTTATAACGATCTTTTCTCATTTAAATGATTTAAAAAGGATTTCATTGATGAATTTCAAAGGTTTATTAAAATCAATGTGTTCACATTACCCATCTACAAACACCTTAATGTATTTTTAAAATGCGTTAGATGAAAAAATAATTCCCACAATATTTTTTTTTGATTTTCAAAGTGATAATCCCCTATTTTTAATGAGTGGATTCAAAATGTAAATGTTTTTTGTATTTTTAATGGTTTTTTAAAGGATGTTTGATGTGATTTTTTTTATAAAATGGAAAGGGTTCGTCATTATAAGACATGTTTTCATGGTAAAGTCTTATTTATAACTTTATAAATCATTTTGCATAATACTTGTGTGAACCTATTTGTTTATCCTTTGCATTTTTTCCCTTGCATGGGTTTTTTATCACTATGTGAATCTTTTTACTCCCTTATTAGGGACATGATTTATTTATTATATAGATAAATTATGTTTAAAAGGGATGTTTTATGTGAGGGTGATAAAGGTTAAGAAGATTTATTAATTATTCCTTTTTTATTTATCATGTCTTACTTGTTTACTCACCTCCACTTCGATTTTGTTCATGGGAACCCAACTATAAAGTAGGGGATCTACATTTTTTGTTACAATAGTTGGTTAAATTTTTTTTATTGTCCCTCCAGTTGTTCTAGACACTAGGGATAGAGGGTACCATTCCAATGAGTCTCGTGTGATATATTTAGGTGTCCTGGGTATGGGTTGGACTCAACATTTAGTGAAAGCTCGCTCATGTTGATTTGATAAAGTTAGATTGCATCTAACATTAGGACTTAGGGTAAATACCATTACACTCTTATTACTTGATTATTTGTTTATGAATGGGGTTCTAATCTTTTTATCAATTATATTTTCCCCTTTCTCATATTGTTGTGGCACCCATGTTTTGTTTTTCTTCATTATGTATCTTTGGACTTATGGTTCCTACATTGTTTTATGTTTGACATGTTTTGTTTGGGTCATTCCATTATTAAATGGGTTTAAATTATGTTTATAAAACCATTTTGAAATAAAGTCTCTAATGTTGGGTTTTCAAAGTGTATTTCAAAATGGATATTTTGGGATTTAAGATGGAATTAGCCAAATAATGTTTTTAAAGTGATTGTTTTTATTTAAGTAAAAAATAGAATTTTTTACAAAAGTTATTATGAACTTGACATTAGTTTTTACATGTTTATATTTGAAAAACCTATTTTGTAGTTGTATTTTCAAACTAAAATTTATGAATTGGATTTTGAATGAAATTTAACATATTTATTGGGTGGAAACCTACTTGGATGTTTTAATCAGACATATATATTATAGGTTAGATTCTCTAGCTAGACCCATGTTTTGTTCTTTGGGTAGATGTTGGGTGATTTGGGTAGTGGTGAGAAACTGAAGGTTGTAAGGAGTGGGCTTTGAGCATGGTTTATTTTTGTTTTATTTTTGTGTATATTGATGTATCGACCAATATAAATACCCTTTTAGGTTCTTTTAGTTATTTTTATTTCATGTGGTTATATATTTAAATTTTTCATTTGTTTTTATCAGTTTTCAATGGTAATGAATATTTGTTTAACCAAAAACACCAAATGGATCCCATTCCATGATAGATCAACATGAATATCAGTACACACCTACTTTACAAAGGCACACAATCACTAGGGGTTTTTCCAAATACCCTTCATAATGTGCATTGGTTGAGAAGTTTGGAGGGTGGGATCATTATACCTTTTTATGAGATTATTTACTACTATTGGAACCTGTAATAGATTTAAATCATTTTCATGAACCCTTACCATATCCTAGTGTGGGATTAGTTAGACATATATCAACAGTTGGTCACTAACATGTATCGATGTGAACATATATATATGCATCAAGGACTGTATATAATAGTAAACATCTTTATATATATCATAAGTTATCCATTGATGGAACCATATATATGTTTCAGATATTCTCCATATTGTATTGATATTAATTTGGGTTGTTTAATCTTAAGGGTGATGTAGTTTAAAGCTACATAGCTAGGAACTTTGGATTTTATCATCGTCTAAGAAAGTGGTAGGAATTCATGGTGTTGGGATCAAGCTCATAACAAGGGATTCCGACACATTTATATAAAAGTAATCAGGACCCACATAGTTTAGTTCCACTTAATTGGACATGTTGTACCTTTTAATCTCACGTGACAAGGAACGATCCATACAGTTTAACATTATATGGTAAGTAAATATAAGAGAATTTTTCCTTGAAGTGGATGGTGATAGACTTATGAACAGGAGACCCTTTCTAGTTAACCTCAGAGGGAACATTGTACAACTAGACTGGGTTTATCTCATGAAGGAATATTGACCTATAAAGATGGGTCTCATAGGGAAAATGACCCAATGAGGGTAATATTATTATATTTATAGATAATAAAACCTTCCATGTGGGGACTTGATTTCATGCATAATTTCATTGGGAATATATCAAAATGATAAGAGTCCTCAAGGAATATAGTTCCGGAGGAAGTGAAATTTGGGTTTATGGGAATAAATTCAGATGAAGGAAGCATATAAATAATATAATGGGGAATATATACTTGTGAGGATGGTTCTGGGAGATGATGATTGGTTTGGGACTCTAGGAGGCATCTTGTTTATCATGTTTAAAATGAAACAATGACCACATAGTTTGAGATATAGAGTTTAAGGTCTTTTTATGGGACCATACCATAATGTTTAATGTATTGTGGTGATGATGTTGTCATATAGTTTTATGTCATATTACTATAATTTTTCCTTGTAGTTTAACACCATGATATGGGGAATTCTATGATTATAATGATAGGATAATAGATGATTGACCAAGGATTATTCATATAAGGCTTCCTAAGAGATAGGTTGGGTCTTAGAGATTGTAAGAGGCCCAGATTGTAGAAATTTATAACTATGCAAATGGCATAACCAAGTTAGATATCTAAGATCATATGCGTCATTCTTAGTGTGAGATATAAGTTATCATAGAAGATATATCACATTGTTTGAGGTGAAAAAAAATAAATTTGAATGGGGATTATGCATTAAGGCTACTCATGGATGAAAATTAATCTCATGCTTATGACATTATGAATAATATGATAATTGTGTGAGGTATCCTATTATTGTTTCATATAGTTGATATTGTAGTTTTATATCTTACACTAAGAAGGTTGGAAAAACAGTTTAACATAATTTTGTTGGGATGTCTATATCATGAAAGTAATGATAATAGAGTATTGAGAAAGGATTACACATATGAGTTTCACAAGAAATAGGTTGGATCTTACACATAGTAAGAGGCCAATTTGAATGTGGTTAGGGATTACACCTATGGAGGAGGGAACACTTGGAGGTATTTTAATTATGCTAATGGATTGATCAACAAAAATATCTTATCCCTTTTGAGTTATTATTCATATGAGAATCAAAAGACCACAAATGGCCCAAAGGCCTTCATTTTTTATTGATTTTTGATAATCCACCTTTCAAGGGGTGATGTGGAACCCTTACAAGTCCCGTAGGTGTAAGTATTACATGGCCTATAGTCCTTAGAGGAATTCATTGCCCGTAGGCTTCAAACATTACATACAACCCAGACTAACTACTTGGAACTTCTCCTCCCCAGCATATTCCTCGGGAAATCAGATCTTCACCTTCACATGGCTGTTCTGCTAGGCATTCCCATGCACTCATAGGCTTGTCCCGATGGTAGGATCCATACCCTCTCATTCTTGCAATCCGATTAGCTTCTATTGTGGTGAAAGCTCCTTACTCATCCTCCTTGTAGAGCTTGTTCCTTGTAGGTTGTCTGGTTTGCATCTGCACTTAAGGTGGACCAAAGGCCTTGAGGTGGCCCAAAGGCCTTACTGACCCGAAGGCCTGGGTTTCCCAAAGGCCCTATAGGACTCAGGGACCAAATCGGTGGCCTGAAGGCCCAAACGGGGGCATATTCCCGGCTACTACAGTGCCAAACAGTGCCTGCTATAGTTCCTACTACAATACCTGCTACAATACCGCATAGTTCCCACTACAGTACCTACTACAGTACTGCTACAGTGACTGCTACAGTACTGCTACAGTACCCCCGAAAATTCTACCTCCGCCTGGATTTTATCCATGGTCACTTGAATGAACTTGCAGAGTCCTTACCAACCGGTCTAAGGCTCATGTGCATATGTGAATCAAAAGATGATATAAGTCCAGGCACCTTGTATATGAGTTCACAATCAGATGTAAATATGGATGATGCATTGGGGAATCCCGAGGTGATCATCCTTGGCGAGTTGGTGAAATTTAAAATATGAACCATATCGAGTCTTATAACTAGGAGGAGGACTATACTCCCATCTTCTTACCTATGATAGGTAGGAAAATATTTGGAGATAGGTGGAGCATGATCCCCTATAAGAAAGTCTAGAGTATTACTCAAAGAGGGATACCCTTGGTGGGAAGGCTCATTGAATAGAGAAGAAATCCAACATCAAGATAGAATAAACTACCCTAGTTTCCTCCTGATAGGGACCCTTTTTATCAAGGGAATCAATGATTTTACTCCCTATATAGGATCAACTTATCTAGAGGGATAATTCTTGAGCCTCATATTATAAATGGAATCCATAATCTAAGGGGTGGATGCTGGTGTTCATGCCTTTATCCTATATATCTAATGGATTTGGAGGTGGTATTGGTAATTAGAGACCCGAGTAGGATACTTGGGTAAAGGATTTATCTATCGATAAATCCAAGGAGTTTATAACTCCTTAGTATGGGATCATAATAGGATGAATTTTCTTAGTGGAAGGATTTAAGGAGGTTACACCCAAGTAATATAAGGGTGATAAAAACTCTTCACCCCAGTGGGACTAGGGTGAGAAAGAGGATTCACCCAAATTAGACTAGGGTGAGCAAGAGGTTTCACCCAAATCAAACTTGGTTAAATAATAATCTTCACCAAAATGAGACTAGGGTGAGTGGGATTCTTCTCCCAAGTGACATTTGGTTGAAGTGGAACCCTAGTGGTACTAAGGATAGATGATTATCTAAGTGACATAACTTGGGAGAAGATTTGAATTAGTTATAAAGGGTCTCTATAGGTTCATTTGTATTAATTATGCTAAATTTTATTTCCAAGTATGGGTTCTTCGACCAAGTGTTGCTAGACTAGGTATAAAGTGGTTTTTCACAAAGTTTTTATGTGTGTTTAAAATCCCCAACGAACTTAATTAACATATATTTTGTTTAATTTATATTTTTTAGGTTTAAATAAACTACCTAAATGGTTTTTAGGACTTGGCCCCAAGAATAGGATGAGAATATCTTCAACCCATCTCATCATCTTCAAAAAGTTTTTAAATGAGGAGTACAAGGGTCCTATTTATATGAAAATTTGGTACGTTAGGTGAAATTTGTTTGTCATGAAAGTGTTGTGTGTATGTATGACTTGTTCATATAGCATGAATGAAAATGTTTTATGAGTAGGGTTGAATTAAGCACATGTGTTTGGTGAGATCTAAGAGTTTTGGGTGAAGTTAGTAGAGTTCCTTTCCCGAGAACTTTTCCTTCATGTATTCGAGGGATTACTCCTTCTTCAAAGAATTCACTGTTTTCTAAAAGGTGAGTGTCAATAAATGTTTTAACTTAGTATTGAACTTGATTGTAATAATGTGGATTTGAATCCTTATGTAAAATTGACACTTAATAGTACAAATCTCTCAAAGGGGGATGAATTTTCACTTAATTCCAGTCTAGGTCCATATTGGTTTCATGTGCTGGAGTTGTGCATAGGGGGTGCATGAAAGCATGAGTTCTATTGTAATGCACTATTTACTCATGTATTTGGGTTGTGAAATACATATAAATAGTGGGTTCCCCCTTATTTTCATACATTTTAATTTATCACAAGTTGAATCAATATATCCTCACCCTTGTGTTCAAGCTTCCATAAGGTACATGCACATATGTGGGATTCACCCTACTGTTAATGCATATATGTTGGGAATGAAGGTTGGAGTGAAAATAATATGATAATAACTTATGTTAATGACATGATCGGAGGCCATGGGTGATGTACTTGCATGAAGAACTTCTAAAAATTTCTTGTATGAATAACTTGGGTGAACTATTAGGGTGAACTAATTTTACTTAGCCAAATTTTCACCCGGTGTTTCCTATATTTTCCCACCTTTGAATCAGTCTCTTTTCTTACATACTTGGTGAAATTATAATGAACTATTATTTTTCTATTGTAGTGAAACAATATATCAAGATATTAAAACCATTTTAGATGATGGGGTTATCTCTCGTATCAAGGACATGATCACAAATGTTGAGTCTGACTCACTGAACATAACACTTCAAGCCATCATACTTTGGAAATACTTCAAGAACCATCATCAATTAGCTATATACCATCAAATAGACTCCCCTTTCCATGATTTAACCTTTTAATTGAAACTCCACTACCTGAAGGGGGGCTTTTCATAATTTAGAATATTTCAACATTGGATATTATTAGAGTAAATATTTTTTTTTTCAAGGGAATGATCATCCATGAATCTAGTAGTGAGTTATTATATTACATAGTACATGCTCAAGAATCATAAAAGGATGAGTTTTAGTCTTATTAAAAAATTAATAAATTCTCTATGTGGAGTTAGAGAGATAGATGAAGTCTTTAATGGGGGTGCTATCCTTGATGAAAATTCATCGAGGAATGGGAATAAACTTATTGGGTGGACCAAAGATGCATCACATAAAAGGAATTACAATAGGATATTATACTCTACAAGGTTATTTGGACTTCATAGTTTTCCAGTAACACCATATAGACCTAATCCCCAAGCTATTAAGCTAGTTGGGTTCTGAGACCAACATGTTCCATATTTAACATAAAGAGGTTGGTTTCAGTCTCCAGGATATCCATAATATTGGGGGAATCCACATCCCGAGGGATATGTATGAAAAATTCCTTCCACCTCACTGTGTTTGGGAAGATTTAAAGAAAAATCATGCACTCTTAAGGTTTTTTCTAGAAATAATTGAGAGATATTTGAAGAATAAAATTCATCCACACATTAATGTTAACTTTATCACACCGAGAAAAATGTTTTTTCTTCTCCACAGTTTAATGCCTAAAGAAAAAACTTTAAGGAAATTCCCTAACCAAAATAATAGTGGGTTTTAGAATAATTATTGGTTTACCCATTATGATGATCGATATACTACTTGGGGATACCAAAATATCCCAAAACTGTTATTTGATCTTCGAATTTTGTCTATGTTTATTAATAGTTGGTTGTTACATTCTCATGATGCACACACTAGGGTAAATGAGACTACTTTAGTAATGGATTATCAACTGGCATTTGACATACTTATAAATCTTTCTATTATAGTTTTTGGGAGAATTTATCAAGTGTTGGGTTAGGTTTAATAGGGAATATCTCATCATAGGACCTATAGTCCAATCTAAATCCTACATGGATAAATAAAAATGCATCAGGGTGGTTATGACCCGACGGACACAACCATGTATCCTAAATTTTCTTGTAGGGCTATAATGATAGACAATGAAGGTTTGTGACCCATAAGAAAGGATTCCTAGTGTAATTTACCCAGATCTAACACTCTCCCACAAATCCAAAAAGGGTTGGTTATGAGACCTCAAGTGTGACTCCCTGTATGCCAGAGGCTATCGACTATGAGTGGGGGTGTGAAATGTAGTGGGGAGACTATACCCTTGGTATGAAGTTTCATAGTAGAAGAAAATAAAAAAAATAAAAAAAAAATAAAATAAATGTGTAGACATGGTCGAAAGATTTTTTCTCGACGGCGTAGATGTGTTCGGTTCAGGCATTGATGATGGTGGTGGTTGGCAGTGTGTGATCGATGGAGAAAGAGGGATTCAGGCTGGCTCATGGTCCGAGTATGGTGGTGTTTGATTGAATTTAATTTCAAGTTTTGGAATTTTCTGGCTGTCCTTTGAATTTGATTTTGCAGTGGGTGGAACTTACAGTGGTTTAATTTTTGTGACGTTTGTAGTTGTTTTGGTTCACACTTACCCTTTAAAAGGTTCATTTAAAAATAAAAATATGGATTGTGGCATGACTAAATTTCATGATATAAACAATATAAGTAAAAGACTATCTAAATCAAAGAAAGACTCAAATTCCCCAGTCCTGAACCCCATGTCGATCCCATCACCAAATTCCAAACCATCAACAAACAAGAAATCAACTACAAGGTCCTTTTACCCTTTCCAGACCTGCATCCACATAATCTACTCAGGAACCAAATGGTGTCCTAAATAGGGTGAGTAAAAATTAGTAGGTCGACACAATCATATCTAAACTAATAAGTCTGATAGTAATTATATGAAATAATAATATAAACATTTGTATTAATTAATTTAACAATTAGTAAAATACAACAACCACCTACTTCAAATTCATGCCGGGATATCTCTGAGCATGTGTTATGACCATGATAACCACCTCCATATAAACCATGGTAAAATAATCTTCTTTAGCACCATGCTTGAATATCTCAGAGCATGTATTACAACTATTCCAACCAGCACTATATACCAATGGTATAATAATAATAATCCGAGTCAAATCCCTATAAGTATTACATCATCCAAGTGAAATCCCTATAAGAATTATAGTACGAGACTGGGCATAACCTGCTCTCTATAATCATTACAGCATGGGACTAGCATGATCCCGCTCAATATCAACATTACAAAATATAAGTTTACAAGTGTCAGGGATGAGCCTGATATATAATCATTTTAGCATGGAACAAAAGTCTTTCCATATAGCATGGATATCATAATATCACATCATATATCATAACAGTTAATTATGAAAATTACAATTTATCTTTCAAATACTACTTAATTTAAATCACAATTGATTAATAGTTATATCAATAAGTAATAAGCCACAAAATAGGGATTCTATATCAAGTAATCACCTAAGGTTTCATTTCATGCTAAACAAACTTTAATCCATTATCTAATTCAATTGTATTCATGTTTTCACACCTCATGGGTAACTATAATCCAAGTCAGAAGCCAATTGAAAAAAGGACTTCAAGGAATAGTCTCACTCATTATTTAATTGATTCAGGTGCATGTTTTTTTAGAACAATCACAATATTTAATATAACTATAAATTATCAAACTATAGGGTTAAAATTTAGACCCCATACCTTTAACTAACGATACAATAATGCTTCTTAAATAAAAAACCAATGAGGAAGAAGGTGTAGATGATTAGAAAAAGGTTCTTAGATCAAAACAGATCAAGATCAAAACTAACAATGAAATTTTTCAATGGATTTCACCACAACAGTCATAAAAAGAGGGAGAGAATGAAGAAACCTAAATGAAAATACTTAACAGGGATTTATCGCACAAATGGGACGTCCATAAGAGAGGTTGACACTCCAAATTCACCTAGAAGATTCCATAAGGTCAATTGTGGAGGAGCTATAGAATAAAGAAAGGAAAATTTAGCCACACAACATGTTTCAAACATCAGGTTGGAGAATTATAGATCATGTAATTTAGTTAATTTCATGTAAATATTTTTAATGGGATACACCAAAGAACCCATTTCATTGAATTTATTTTCTTAAAACACAAGAACAATTACATGTTGTGTAATACCTTTACACAATGTATAAATGTTCTATAGATTTTTTTCAGCCCATTTTTCATTTAAATATCCTAAAACCACTTTAAAACATCTCAAATTACCAAGAAACCATGTTAACACTTCACCCATTTATAACCGGACTCAATTAATTCAAATAAGCAGACATATCTAAACTTTAGGTCATTTTCCCCTACATAGGCACTCCACACAGATCCCCTACGCGTTTATAAATTTTTTTCACAACCTAAGACTACATTTATTCAAATTAAATACATCCATGATGGAAATGAAATTGAAAGAAAATATTAACAAAATACTCATAGAGGGACATACTTGAAAAAATATGGTATCTTATAAACTTCACAACTTATAACAGCTCATCCCCAATCTACTCCAAGCATAACTATGAGGTCTTAGTGAACAAGTCTAGCCATTGTGTTTTTATATAAGATTCCCTCTCCTAGGTAACCACTTGAAATAACCCATGGAAACACTACACTAGAACCAATGATACATTCATACCCTGAAGATAATTCTCACTGATACCCACAACATATATCAGATACTCCTAATAGGACGCATCAACATAAATCTCTACATCTACTATGTCTATCACATGGTAAGGGTTTGTATAATATCTCCATAGTTTCAAGACATGGAACATTTTGTTCTTGGAATTGTAGTGGATGGAAGGGATAAATGGTACTCCATTGGACCGACCCATGCCGATATCTCAAACATCCCGACAAACATGGGTGCTAGATTTACCTATTTCTTGATATGAAATTTACCCAAACTAAGAGCTACACAGTCAAAAACTAATGTCCGATCAACTAAAATTTATTAGATGTATCCTATATGAGATTAGGCCCAACAAGTACCGACTCACCTTACTCTATCTAATAAATAGGTGAACAGAACTAACTTCCATAAAAGCCTTAAAAGGTTCCATTTGGATTGATTATTAGAAGGTATTATTATATGAAAACTCCATGAGTTCTATATGTTTTTCCCATGAACCACCAAAATCCAAAATAAACACTCATAAAATATCATTTAGAACCTTAATAGTCTGCTCATATTAACCATCAATCTGTGGTTCGTAGGCTGTTCTCAAAAGAACCCATGATCCTAGAGCCTTCTAAATACACTTTAGAAATGTGACATGGAATGAGGATATCTATCTAAAATGATACTCCTCAGAGCACCATGCAATTGAACAACCTCAGATATGTAAAAACTACCTAGATCTTTAACTTTAAAGGTTACCCTAATAGAAGAAAGCAGACTAAATTATTCATTAGATCTAAAAAAATCATAAAAAATAATTATTATGGGTTTCTTTGGGTAATAATGCCACAAAATCCATTATGACATCATCGTATATTCACTCAGTAATGGGAAAAGCCTGCAAAAGACCAGCTGGGATCTGATACTCGGATTTTACCTACTAACAAATGAAAAATCTAGCCACAAATCTTATCACCTCCTTCAATATTACCAACCACCAGTATTTTATACAGATATCCGAATACATATTTATTAATCTAGGATGAACTTACCATCTGGAAGCAGGAAACTCCCTCATTAGGTCCTCGCATATGCCTGTAGGAACCCATACCCGACCATAAAAAATAAGATAATCTCCATTTCCAAGAGGCCATCGTGATGGTGTTTCCCCACTATATAATTTTTCTCTTAGAACTGAGCCCTCTAGATCATACAAATACTCAGACTTAATCTGGTCCAAAAGCATGGGAATAATATATGTCAAAGATAGAGCTACCCATCCCTGAGACTTATGAACATGTAGATACATGTCTGTAAAGAGGTTTATTATACACCAATAATCACAATAATAATGTACTACCATTTCATGTGTCTTCTAGATCAAAGTTTCGGCAACAATGTTTCCCTTTACTAGTGTATAAGCCAACTCAAAGTCGAAAGAAAACATATACTCAACCCACCTCCTCTGCCGAAGGTTTAGGTCTCGCTTAGAAAAGATGTACCTGAGGTTCTTTTGACCTATGTATACCAAAAACCTATCACCCATGAGATAACATCTCCAAAATATAAGGGAAAGTACCACTACTGCTAACTCCAGATCAGGATTAGGGTAATTCCTCTCATGTGGTCTAAACTACCTAGTGTTATAAGAAACCAATCGATTATCCTAATTGTAACTGTTCTGAGTCAAAATTTAGATACATAATTGTAAAAAATATAAGATTTACTCAGAATAGGTAAATTCAGGATAGGTTCTAATGTCATCCTTCTTTTCATCTCCTGAAAGTATCTCTTACAACCATCATACCAAACAAACATCACCACCTTCTTGGATAGTACAGACATTGGTGCTTCAAAATGGGAGAAATACTAGATAAATCACTAATAATAACTTTATAAACCCAGAAAGCTATGAATTTTGAAAATGTTCTCAGGATATTCCCAAGATACTAGGGCTTCAACTTTCTCTGGTTCTACTAAAACTCCTGCCTTTGAGATGACATGGTCTAAGAAGTGCACTTTATTAATAAAGACACTGCATTTGGTTTTCTTGGAGTAAAGACGATTCTCACTCAATGTACTCAAGATGATGTCAAGAGGGTTGGAATGATCGTCTTCTAACTACGAGTACACTAATATATCATCTATAAAAACAAAAAAAGGTCCAGAAAAGGATAAAAGATCCTATTTATTAAGTCCATGAATACCGCTAGTGCATTAGTCAACCCAAACAACATCACTACGAATTCATACAAGCCATACCTACTCCTAAAAGAAGTATGAGGTATGTATGATGATCTCACAATTAACTAATGGTAACCTGACCTCTAATCGATCTTGTAGATGATCTTAGAACCTATCAACTAATAAAAATTATCATCAATGCATGGAAGGGGATGCTGGTTCTTGACCATCATCTAGTTCAAACTCTAATAATACACACATAAGTTCAAAGACCCATCAAACTTATTATTGAATATAACTGAATAACCCTAAGGAGATAAACTATATTGTATGAATACTTTATATTATAGAACTTAAAACTGAAATTTTAGCTCCTGAAGCTCTGTTGGCTCCATTTTGTAAGGTGGGTTAGAAGCTGGATCTTCTCCTGGCACCAACTAAATCATAAAGTCAATCTCTCACTCAGGTGGTATGTTGTAGAACTCATCAGGAAGTAAAATAGTAAAATACTCTACCATTGGAAGAAAATAATCCTACTACTTTCCACTATTATCAAGAGAAAGATCATCTATCTGAGCTGTGAGACAATCTAATCTTCACTAGATTTATCCCGTATGACCAGCATGATTATCCCACTCACCCTAGTGAAAATAACTACCTCCTTCTAAATATATAAAGGCAATTATCCTCTTGTAATAGTCAATATGATCCTGGTATTGGAATAACCAATCCATACCAAGAATCAAATCTAGGCCTATCATTTCTATCATGAATGGTTCCCAAAAAAATGGTATCCAACAATCTCTAGAGAACATGCTTGACAACATTTGATACTTTCTTAATGCACTCCCAATGGTGTGTCGTTGGTCATAGAACCATATAAGATTTCCAAATCCAATAACAAACTATTTTAAAAACGGGAATATAGAAAACAATGTGATTATACTGTATAAAAAAAATCTAATCTAGAAGATGTAATAATCTTACCTCTAACGGTAGATAGTCCTGCATCCATGTTAGCTGGAGCAGTCTTCATTATACACACAAAGCTTTTCCCTATACATTGGGATCTAGTCTAACTACCATGATAAATTTCCATTGCTTGATACAACTTCTCATGAAATTGGTTATTAGGTACCTTGCTTTAGCCTGAACGGCCAGAGGAACTCTACTTTCTAGCCCATCGAGGGGTAACTGAGCCCCTTCCTGACTCAGGTGCCTATTTTAATCCCCTTGAACTGGTCTACTATGAAATGTTCATAGAAAACCTATGAACATGACTCGATTTTCCACAACCATGGCACTTGACTATGGGGTAAGGAAACTACTAGCACTTGTGGCCAAACATTCTATATTGATAGCACTAGAATAGAATATGGTCTTGAAATGGTTGTCCACTACCCTGAATTCTTTACACACAATTACCTTGGAATAAATTATAATAGTGGTGATTATTTCCACTCAAATAAGAAATACCAGCTCACCGTGCTGAAATGGCCTGGCCGCTGCTTAGGGCCTCACTTAGATTCCCTTTCATGATGAGTTCCTGGTTCATCACATCCTCAAAGCTGCATAATATAAGTTGTTCACCTATGAACAGATCTCATAGTGAAGACCATCATGAAAATGTCTCACCCTAAAGATCTCATCAGCTGCCAAATATGGCACAAAGAATTACAGGTTGGTGAAACATCCAACATAATCTATCACTAACATGACCTCCTATGTCAGATTTAGGAAATAAAAATCTTTTTAATCCCTCAACATATTGGGATAGAAATGGAATAAGAACTTCATCTCTAAGTCCTTCCAATATAGCTCATTATTTTACCCGAATTCCTCCATAATATCCCACCAATTATTGGCAGGTATGCGAAGAATATATGCATCAAGCTTCACCCTTCTATTCACAAGTGTTTTAAGATACTTGAAGATCATCTAGACTGACTTGATCTAGAACTCAGTTTCTTGTGGTCCTCCTTCCCCAATAAACATAGGCAGACTCTCTTTTTATCTCATAAATCAAAGGAATAGTACAAACATTTTCCATTTACATAGATCACATGAACCTCAAGAATATTTCACAAATATGGAAATCTATCGGATCCTAAGGTAATATAGGAATCTCAATTTCAACTATGTTAGGAGTGTAATAATTTCCCATCTCCTGATGCTCAAGTCAAAGATGACGAGGAGATAGTTTCTCTACAAGACAACCACACACCTTAGAGAACTGTATGGCAACAAGGTCAACCTGGTAGGTGACTAAAACAAAGAACCACTAACTTCTAGTCTCCATAAACTTGGATTACATGTGTTTTACCATGACATGTCAATTCATTTTAGTAATCCAGTGAAGGAAATATCTCCTATCCTAGTTCAACATGCAAGTATATATCACACACACAAAAAATTATTTTCCCCTATCATGAACAATACATGTCAATATATCCCTGTGTTCCTATTCTGATGCATGTATTATCATCTCGCACCATACTAGGCCATGAGTAAAAATCTCAAGAATTAGTAACATCATAAAAAATAACCACACACAACATGTGAATCACCCAAGGTGAAATAATTTCCACTGTAACAATCACACATCACAAACAACAATCCCATCCCTGGGTACTTGGATTTTACCCTATACATGAGCCAGCTACTCCCATGAACAAGCTCATTACCAAGTCCTGACACATCCTAGTCTCCTTGATACCTTTCCCTAATATTAAAGTAGATGAAAAAATAACCCGATCCTTTGATACCACTTTATAACATCCCCCAATCTGACACTCTATCACATGGACAAAAAGGGTTGGTTACAAGACCTCAAGTGTGACTCCCTGTATGCAAGAGGCTGCTGACTATTAGAAGAAGTGTGAAATGTATAGTGGGGAGACTGTAACCTCTATTATGAAGTGACATAGTAGAAGAAAATAAACCATATAAATAAAATAAAATAAAATTATAGACATATAATAAGACAACAATAAGATATGACTAAATAATCCAATAAATAATAATGAAAAATGTAATGACATGCTGGAATGTAAATAAATTTCATGCTAGAAACAATACAAGCAAAAGAATAATAGAATAAAAGAAAGAATCAATGTCCATAGTCCGAAACCCCACATCAGTACCATATACAAACTCTATCCAATAAACAAATAAGCAATCAATTGCAAGGTCCTTTACCCTAGTCCAAACCTACATCCACATAATCTTCTTGAGTACCAAACAATGGATTGAATAGGGTGAAAGTAAAAATCAGAATGTCGACACCACCATGACTAAAATAAATAGTCTAATAAGAAGTGTATGAAATAAAGTGATAAAAAGGTGTATTGATTAATTTAACAATTAATAAAATACAACAACCACCTGCTTTGTTTTTATGCCGGAATATATCTCATCATGTCTTAGGACCATGACAACCACCACCATATAACCATGGTAAAATAACCTTCTTCAGCACCATGCTAGAATATATTGAATAATGTATCACAAACATGAAAACCACCATCATATAATAATGTTACATTCACAATAATTTGGGTTAAATCCCTATAAACATTACAACATATGAGTTAAAGCCTTATAAGCATTACAACATGGGATTGGGAATAGACCTCTATTTATAAGCATTATAGCATGGGGATGGGCCAAGCCCCCTCAATATCATCATTAAATCATGTATGTGTGCAAGTGCCAGGGTTGATCCTGATATATAAGTATTTTAGCATGGAACAAAAGTCCTGTCATACAACATGGATATCACAATATCACATTGCATATCTCAATAGTTAATTATGAAAATTACCATTTATCTTTCAAATAACACTTTAAATTCAAATCAAAATTGATTAAAAATTATATCAATAAGTAATAAGAAACAAATTAGGGATTTTTTATCAAGAAATAACCTAAGATCACATATGATTCTAAATACAGTTTAAGACATTATCCAATTTAATTGTATTTATGTTTTCTCACCTCATGGGTAACCATAATCTTGTCCACAAGCCAATTAAAAACAAAATTACTTCACAGAATAACATCACTCATTATTTAATTGATTCGTGTGCACTATATGTTGGTGCAATCTATTTTATATACTTGGAAATTATAAAACCATAGGGTTGATATTTAGACCCATACCTTTAAATGATGATCCAACAAATTTTTTTTATGGAAAATGCCCATGGGGAAGAAGGTTTTTCTGATTGATAATAGGTTCTTAAATCAAAATTGATCCAGATCAAAACCAATAACACAATCAGTCAAAGGATTTCTCCATAACGGTTTGAATAATAGGGAGAGAAGGAAGAAACATAACAAAAAATAATTACTAGGGATTTATCACACAAATAGGATGTGCAGATGGGATATTGGCACTCTAAATTTTCCTTGAAGATACCCTAGGGTCGAGAGGAGAGGAGAAAGAGTGTAATGAAATGAAAATTCAGACACACATTATGTTTAAAATAGAAGGCTGGGGAATTAAGCGGCATGTAATTTAGTTACATGTTAGGTAAATATATTTAATGGGATATGATGAAAAACTCATCACCTCTGATTTATTTTGTTAAAACACCCAAACAATTACATGAAATATAATCCATTTAAATGGTGTGTAAATGTTTTATAGATGGTTTTCATCCCATTTCCCTTTAAATAACCCGAACCCTATTTAAAAATTATGAACTTACCAAGAACCCATGTTAACACTTAACCCATTTATACTTAGACTCCATTAATTCAAACAATCATACATCCATGAACGTTATGTCATTTTACCCAAAAAAGGATCTCCACGTGGATCTACTTCAGTTATCCCAAGTTTTATCTCAACCTATGACTGCATTTATTCAAACAACATACATCCATGATGAAAAAGGAACTGAAAGAAAAGATAAAAAAAATCTGAGAGAGGCATACCTGAAAAAAGACGGGATCTTACACCCAGGCTCTATATAATCTTCTGGGGGACCATTTTAGTTTTCCTTTACCCCTTAAAAATTTCCTATCATCACATTGATGTATGTTATTAATGACCCAGCCATCAACTAATCATCTCTTATTGCACTAAAGGATGGGATTCTCATAACAGGTTTGATGCGGTCAAAATTTATGAACCTTACATACCATCTTTGTTTTGGTTGAAGAATCGGTGTGTTTAGAAGGAAAACATGTCTCCTTTTTCTGGGGTTTATGGTGAGAAACAGTCAATGTTATTAGGACATTTTTTTTCTATTGTGGATATGAACTGATAATAATCAACCACTCAATCTACCACTAGTTGAGTTTTCAATCAGCCTATACTTGGATTATACACAATCATGGTTCAAAAATTACTATTACATGGGTTGAAGGGGGTCACAACAAGAATATGAAAACCATCATTTCAAATTTAAGAGTAAACCAAAAAAAAAAATCACAGGATGATGATGTCTTCAAGCTAGGTTCTGTGGATAATAAAGGGAATACCCTTATTGTAGAACATAGTTCCAAGATCTCCAATTCCACAGGTCATGGTATGCATATAACACCTCTATATATACATGTAACTATTGATGTTCACAATGCCATTATCAATGAAACTTATATAGAGAAGGTTACTCTTGAAAAATAAATCCTAAAACCTATTCTTATTGCATACCTATCAACAATATAGGGAAACCTAACTAGTAACTACTGCTAGAGTACATTCTGGTCCTCAAGGATGAAGTAGTTTATGCTACTAGGGTTTCTTTTTTGAATTGGATAACTTATGAAGGGGTATGAAAAGAATTTTTTACAATGATAACTTGGACCTCAATTTCCAAGATGAACCAGAAATCTAGATTCCTTCACCAACTATTCATATCTCTTGGAAGAGGTAGATTTGGCTATAGAGAGTTATATTCGAGTACCCATCCAATGGTCAATATTCACAAGTGACTATTCAATCAAGATAAATATCTCTAAAATTTTAAATTTGTGAAGCATCAAACTGAACATACCAAGTGGATTACCCAAGAGTTGAATCAAAATACTACCAAGGAATTGGAAATTCAATGGAAGGTTTCCTCCTTGACAATAAAATTAAGGATATATGAAACCCTAATTTGGAAATTAGGGATCAAATATTAGAGGTGAAGGTTAAGATTGAGGCTGCTAGATTAAAAACATATGCTTTTAATGAGTATATAGAGAAGATGAATCCCTTTACCGAGGCTTAATCCATTAATAGAATAACTCTTCAACAATCAATCAATGCTTCTCATCTGAAATTGATTTAACTGAAACATCATTCCAATCATTTCATATCTTATTTATTTTTACAGGCTTCCCATTCTTTCTAATAATTATGGAAGGCCCTAATATTTTTTTTGAAGCCTCTATATAAATCATTTTGTGGTATGTCATTTTTTTGAAGAAAGACTCTGATCTATGAATGCTCCTACAATTTTTAATCAATGAATGAAAACATATTTTGTTCTAAATTTTCCATTATCCTATTTATTCTACACCATAATAATAACCTATGAAATATTGTAAGGCAATATAAAGATAACTATATTCCATTTGAACGTTGAATTTTAAATTATTAAAGTCACCATGGTTCCCAAATGCTTAAATAAAAATGATTTCACATTGGGTGTGGCTCAAAAATGGGTATAGGCATAACTACCAACGCTGTGACACTAGATTTGGTCCATTTGGATGGATGATTTTACTCAACATGATGAGGTACATGAAGGGGAATTTGAAATGATTATTTTGATGTTCAAAAGGCTTTGAATACCCTGAAGTTACATCTTTACGCACTTCACATAGATCCTACATGTTGATATGATCAAGATGAGAGGAATAGAAAACTGATCTAAATTTTTCATAGGCTAAGGGTTATAGAATGCATATTTTGACTTATTCTAAGGTCATATTATGAACATTACATGCTTTGAGACTTTAACCTTTTCACCCTAACTTCTCCCTAAGCCTCATATTAGGGACACCTAGTAGGAAAAGAATCAGCTTCTTCTCAGAATTCCCTTTATAGGTCTGTGAGCTAAAAAATTTCTATATTATTTTATAACACATTGAAATTCTAATATATTATTACCTTTATATAAGTAAATGTGTTCGAATGTTTTCCCCCCACACAACATCTATTTTAAATGAAACCATGAAATATTTTGATAAAATATAAATATTTAAGTATAAATGTTAAATGCCTAGAAGTTGAATTAGAAAAAATGAATTTGAGTAAATACTTTATGAATTATATACATATATATAATGATACTTTTAATATGAATGAAATTCAATTATTTTACCTAAAATTAATAATAATATCAATTATTATTAAGAAAAGTATTTAAAAAAATTATTTTATGTGATACACATTTCTATTTCGATAAACATATGATTAATGATAAAGAATTATTGATATTAATAATTGTTTAACACCTATTTAACTGGTAGGTGATATGAAATAAGATTAATAACAATTAAAATTTGAAAATATCATTTCCCAATTAATTTTTTCTTTCAATTATATTTTATGATTTTATTAAAAAAATAAATTTATAAATTTCAGAATTTGAAGTTAATGAAAATTAACTTAATTTTTGAATTATTCATTCCAAAATTGACTTAGTATGAGTTTTTGAGTTTTTTTCTAAAAATTTTAGTTTTTAGTTAAAAAGTACATGTTTCACAAAATTTTAAATTTTTATAACTTTAACGTTATATAAGAATGACCTATAAATTTATAAAACCTTTTAAGTAATAAACTATAAATTTAAATAATCAAACTATTCATTTTAAAATATTTTTGAACTTAGAAAACCTATGGAAAACATTCTTATAACTAATTAAAATGTTACTTTAATATAAAAACAACTTCCCATATTTTCATTGAATAAATTATTTTTCAAGGGAGATTAAGTTTCTGCATTCCTTGTAAGATTATTGTCCATTATTTTTTTATAATAATTCAATTTATTTCATTAAAATTAGTATCCTTGTCAATTTTACCTTATATATAAATTTAATTCTTAGAAAAGTTATTTCTCTAAAAACCATTTTTATGCTATTAAGTGTATTAGTTTTAAAATTAACTGTCCTCATCATTAGAAATTTTATTTTATAAATTTATTTTAAAATTTAAAATCATGGTATAAATTATTTTAAAAGGTCAATATTAATCCTTTTCATTAAAATTAATTAATAATGTTTAAAAATTAATTACCAATGTAAAAGTATGTTGTGGTAAACAGACAAAAGTGAAAACAAAAAGCCATAAAACACTCAATGCTATCTCAAAAAATAGCGTTTTAGGTGTTTTTTGATCCATACTCATTTTACTATACTATTTTTATATTTTTCCCATTTGAAACTTTAATAGTAACCTTACATTATTTAAAATTTAAGATTAATTCCCAAAAACTACTCATTCCTTCACTTATAAAAGGGTAACATCTTCGCCACCTAAAGACACACCTTTAATTAGATTTTTTCCTTCAAAATATTCTATTTTTATCCTCTTATAGGCCTCTCCCACTTTTAAAATATTATTTTCACCATTATTTATAAAAATGCCTTCATTTCTAAGGTGACTTCTAAGGAAAATTCAAGTCCTCGACATGAGTATTATCAACTACTTAGTTTTTCTTGTTAATTATGTTATTCAAAATTTATTCAATCCAAAATAACATAATTATATTATTAAAATTTATATTCTCTTATATTACTATATTAATTGTCTTATTATTTTTTATTCGTCTACCTCATCCATTAAGAAAAAAAAATATCATTCGTGCATTGTGCGGACTACCGCCTCCATGGCGTAACATGTTTTTTTTATCTCACCACCTTAAAAAATGGATATACGAATAAATTAAATAATAAATATGTTTTTTTGATATTATTAAGGATTTTTATGACAAATTATTGAACCTATTATTGATATGATAAACAGATGATCATAAAAAAATTAATCATTTAAAATAAGTATTCTAAGAGGATAACCATTTATTCAAATTGTGTACTATATTCACATCTAATAATTCTTATTATAATTCCTTATAGTTTATACATATCACACTAATAAACACCATATATGACCATTATGATTTGGGTTTAATTATATTACAACAAAACCACCTCATAATCATGAATTAACATTAGGGTATGTTCATGTTTAGGTTGGTTTGACCACCTACTTGAACAATAATATGAATTAATATAATGGATGACTATGAAAAATTAATTAATGGTATAATATGATAAAAATTTGTAAATAGTGACTTTTTTGATCAGGATATGTTATATCAATATATATTTAATCAATTAAGGAAACACCCTCTATTCGTCAAAAAACAACAAAACATGCTTATTATTGACTCTTATTCAAGGATAAAGTCTAGAAAAAATCATGAAATGAATTTGTAAACATAATAAATTTTTATCAAAAATTCCTAAAAATATATTTAATGAACATTTAATAATTAAATTAAGAAGAAGAATGAATATGAGTACCACTATTATGAAACTAGTACAAACAATCAAAACTATAAACACTGATGTTGAAAATTAGAGGAATTCATATAGATAATGAATATTTATGAAGAGTATAGATGAATATGGATATGAATAAGTTTTTTTTAACTAAGTTATTAGTATGGGTATATTTTTGATATAGGAGGATAAAGTATGTTTATAGAAGTTAGGGAAATATGTACAAGTTTCATATCAAATTCCTCTCTTTGTGGCATGTTTGGTATTATGAACTTAATTTCATTTATGTGGTGTGTATACTACCTATGACATATATAATATCATGAGTTATAATTTAATCATTGAATTTTAAATTTAATTACAATCCCACTCTTTCAAAGGGTTTTGATTAAAGTGTTACTCAAGCTGTAAGGGTTTTCTTGGTCTTAATTCTGATTCTTTAGAAAATAATACATTTTGTGAACCATGTTTTCTATGCATGGTTTATTCAATACCCATGAAAATAATTTATCATAATATTTTAATTTCATGGGATTTAATATCCAAACCATGATCCCTTATTCAAGTATATATTAATACTATTGTTTCCCTAGAAATAAGGATTTTTGGTAACTCAAATCCCCTTCTTTGATATATAATGTTTTATCTTGATAATTATTCCTCCATACTCTAGTTCTCCCAAACTAATATTTTATGGAATTTTATAATACTATTTGTGAAAATTAATTTTTAATAGAAAAAATGTGTCATTACTCTTTTTACAAGGTGGGGTTTTAACAAAGGTAATTTCATGTATTAAAACGTTTCATTCATAATCAAGTGTTTTGGATCCACATTTCTTAAAGAAAAGATTAGTTAATTTATAAGGCTCCATTATTATATATTTTTATTTTAAATTAAAGGTTTTCAATTATTTTTCACTTCACCTTTTGAAAAATACTATTGGAAGTGACTCATAACTTCCTCTTTTATGTCAATGTTAAAAATATTTTCTAAAATATCTTTTATGTTTTAACTTATATTTCCCTTCCCATTTTCAAAAGGGGTTTCACTAATAGTTTTTATGTTTCATTATTTATCCTATAATATATATATGTTTTCATTTTGGGGAAATTTACATAGGGTAATAAACAATCAAATTCTTGATCCCTTATTTGATGGTATCGTTCATGCATTATTTTACAAGGGTGTTTTCATCCCTATAAATATCCTTATAGGCTTCCTTTGTTACACTAGGGTTATATTATTTTGAAACCATCCACCATATTTACATGGATAAATTATGATCATGTTTTTAAATTATTGATTTTTCATATATTCATTGCTCTATATGATGTGTATATCACATTTTACATAATTTTAATTGGATGATGTTCACCTAGAAATATTTTTATTCTATTGACATAGAAAAAATGATTTAAATAAAAAATGTAGTTATTAAAAAATAGATTATTATTCAAAAGTTTTCCATGTAATGTTTATCCATCCACGTTATTCCTCTAAATGAGTTATAATCATGATACCCCATTTATTGACATGATATTTGAAATCCATATATTATTATTTCAATATGGAAGATTGTTAAAAAATTGACTATGTAATGTTTGACCATATAACTTATATATCTAGATGGTTTATGATCATGTTATCCATTTTTTTGAAATTTGGAAAATTATTTTAATCTTTTAAGTATTTATTCAAATATGAAGTTTTTTGTAAATTTGAATGTGTAATACTTGACTTTTCAACTTGTTTCTATGCATGGGTTATGATCATTTTTTCTATTTTGTTGACATGAGGAAAATTATTGGAATTCATGATGATTATTGACTCCTAACATAGGTTTATCATGTATTGATATTTCATATTATTCATTATATAGATAACCAAGTTTTATTTAGTAAGTGGTTCTTCAAGGAATAGTAGGAAAGGTATTGATGACTCTTATGGTGAGTATTGACCATGTTGGTGTGACACATCAAATTGATTATTTTTTAAAGTTTATTTATAGTATAGGGAAGACCCTTCGTTGTCTTTCAAAGAGAATTGATATGTTGAGAGTATGTGTTTTTAATAAAAATTACTTAATGGGGGGTTGTTTAGAATATAGTTTTATGAAAATAACTTGGTTTAAAGAGTTTAATAGTAGATAAATTAAGTTGTTATTTTAAGAATTATGAGAGAATGAGGCCATTTAAAGTTCGCTACACATCTTGGATAGTTCATTGTTATAAAAATTTACAAGGTTTTGTTTAATTATTTCATTGGGGGTTTTCAAGATCTTGATTCCCCTATTGACTCTTAAATCGCTGTGAAAAGTACCAAACCTTGACAAAAAAATCATTTTTTAAAATATTGGACCCGATAATAAAGTAAAGGATACCAAATAATACTAATATCTTATGTGTGTGTGAGAGAAAGAATGTTATTATGTTTCTCAATCAAAACAACTTAAAATTCCCACTTGAAATCTCCACCCAATCAGTGTTGAAATGAAAATAGATTCACTTAGTTAATCCCAAAAAAGGAATTCAGTGGATAAGGGTGTTGAGATAAAACATAAGCGAAATGTTTAACACACAAATTACAAAAAACTAGTAGATTAACAATTTCAAAAACTTCCTCCTAAGGGTGTGGGTGGGGGGGGGGGTGTGGTTTGTAGAACAATTTCAAGAAAATAAATTGATTTAAAGAGTTTAATAGTTGATAAATTAAGGTTGTGTTTTAATAATTATGAGAGAAGGAGTCTATTTCAAGTTCACTACACATATTGGAAAGTTCATTGTTCTAAAAAATACACTTGGTTTTTTTAATTCTTTTGATGAGGGTTGTCAAGATCTTGATTCCCCTCTTGCCTCAAAAATCATTTCACAAAGTACCAACCCTTGACAAAACAATTGTTTTGTCAAGTCTTGGACCTCAAGAATAAAGTGAAGGGTAAAAAATCATAATAATATATTATTTATGTGTGATATAAATAGGATGTTTATGTTTCCCAATCGAAACAACCCAAGATTCCCACTTGAAATCTCAACCCAATCAGTGTTGAAATGGAAAGTGATTTACTTAGTTAAACCCAAACAAAGCATTCAGAGGAAAAGGGTATTGAGATAAAACATAATTTAAATATTTAATGCAAAAATTATATAAAACTAGTTGATGAAAATGTTCTATAACTCCCTCCCAAGTATGTGTAGATCACTCCAAATGATTTTCCACCGTTAACTCACCATTGAGAAGAGAAAGATTATATTGTGGAACTTCACCTTCATCATTGACCCACTATGAAGTTAGGGGCCTCCAAAACATCTTGGATGAGGAGAGGAATACTTTGGGTCTCAAAAATACCAGAGATTTTCCTCTTGGATGTTGTTAAAAATGGGGTTCTCAAGGTATCATTTTATAGGAAAAGTGGATGGTGGTTTTGGGAACATATATTGTGTAAAACCACTTGGGCCATTTTTTTTAGCATGTAGAAAAAATTATTTTGAGAAAAACTAAAAATTTGTTTATATGAAACTTTAATATATCCATAAAATTTTTGGATTCATTTTGAAACCTACTGCTTGAGAAATGGATAGATCACAAGACACAACTTTTGAATTCATGCAGATTTGGTGTGCTAGAAAGACCAGGTGAATTGGGCCACTTAATAGCCCAATTGGGATTTTATGTCTTAATAATATTTGTATAATATTTAAATTTCTACAATAAACCAGAATATAAGCCTATTTTTATGTACTAATTTTTCATAACATTCACAATAGCGGACTGGTGTTCATGGATTCCATGAAATTTTGCTCCATTTTTCTTCCACTTCATCCCATACCCTCCAAATCACATCCACCTTCAACAAAATCATCAAAAAGTACAATTTACCATTTTAATAGTGATAAATATTAAAAAATAGAATAATATATGAAGTTAATTTTTTTATTAAATTTAGAATTTTCAATACAAAATTTGTTTAAAATAGTGATGTAAGAGTGAAATAATGCAGTGAATCGTGGTGCAATAACACCCCCACACCTAAACATCTTCACTCATGGGAAAATTAATATTTCAAAAAATTATGTATGTAGATATTTACAACTTTATAAATATTTGACTTTCAATGAAAATTTAATTCATGATGGAAATGTGATCAAAGAAAAAAGCACACCGAAGAGTTATTCTCATTTATCAGGGAAAAAGATATCTCAAAAACTATATCAGAATGTAATTCCAAGAGATTCATGATACCAATATAATAAAATAATTCAAAAGTTAATCATTTCACTAATTCTCTATATGAGTGTGACAACAATTTCATGCTATTCTTTCCACATTCTATCAAGTAAATATAGGTTATTTTAAAAATTGTCTACTTACATGATCCTTTCCATCAAACCTACCCTACATCCTTTGAAATCAAATTTCAACACCCACTCACTTATGAATTCACATAAGTCAAACCACAATCTCCTGAACTTTATATCCCCATATGTTTTACATTTCACGACTCCCCTCAATGTTTATTTTTTTTCTTTTTCTTTTTGTTTTTTGGGGTTTTTTGAGGGCGTAAAAAAGTTGGTTAATAGGTACAAACACATAGGTTAATCGTGTATATTAATGAAATAGATCGTATAAAGAATGAACATATGGAAAAATAATTTTTAAATGTAGATAAAAATTAACCTAACTTATATTTACCTTTTATTATGTAATAAATTTTCACACTTCATGGTTGGGTGAAAAGGTGTGAGGAGAAATTAAGTGATGTAATTTTTACATAAACTATTCACACAAAGGGTACCATTCTTCTCAAAGGTTTTAAAATGATTCAACCATTTATATCATTGTAAAGAAAACAAATTTCATGAGAAAGTCACACCATAGTGTTGAATTCTTACTGAAATGTATATTTCATCAGTTTTTTTGAATGTTAAAACAACATGAAATATAGAAATTCAACATGAATTTTTATTAACACACACGATTATATAGTCATCATTTTCCATGATAAATTGGCAATTAAAAAGTAATATTCCAGAACAAAAGTGAGGGGGGGGGGGAAGGGGGAAAGTAAAAATACTATTTAACAAGCTAAAAAGAGAAAAAGAAGAAAGATGATGAAAATTACTAACTAACCAAGGAATGTACCCATCCCCCACACCTAAAATGTACAATGTTATCAGTATAATAAAATAGAATGTGGGAAGGAGGGATAAAACATGGTGGGTGTCATTCATAGACTACTTATTGAACTTGGAGTTCCTTTATCAGGGACTCTGGAATATATTCATGGAAGTGCATCAGCCGCTGCCCATTGATAGTGAAGGTTTTCTTGGTTTATTAATTTTGAACCAGAAAAAAATATAGAGACATTAGTAATAGTGTATGATCCAAACTAGCTAGAATGAGGCTTACCTAGATGAAAATCCATCCTTGCATTGTAGAAGAGGGACTTCTTCCCAATGTGGAACTAACGACGAAGGATGAGACAGTTGTGGGTAGCCTTGGTTCACTCCTTATAAATCCAGGAGTTGTCATATTAATATCTTCTCATTTCCTCCATCTACTCAATCTAAAAATTCCTTTTAGGACTTGAAATAGAAATATTATAATTGCATTGTTTGATGGCCCAGTAGGCCTGGTGCTCAATCTCAACAGGGATGTGGTAAATCTTTACAAACACAAGACAATAGGGTGACATAACAATTGGAGTTTTAAAGGTAGTATGGTAATCCCATATAAACTCATTGAGTATAAGAATCCAATATTTGCTTTAAGGTTGAACCATTTTTTCAAGAATCTATTTTACCTCTTTATTTGACGCCACAGATTGACTATTGGTTTGTGGGTGATATGTGATGGACACTCTATGACTGACCCTATACTAATGAAAAATAGATTGCACTATTTGATTTTAGAAATGAGATCTCTAGACATTGATGATGAACCTATGTAATCCAAACCTAAAAAAGATTTGGGTTTTCAAAAATTCCACAACTAACTTGGAATCACCAATCCTTGTAGCTCGTACCTATACCCATTTTGAAATATAATCCACTACCAAAACAATGTAAAGGTTCCCAAATTAATTGGGGAATGGTCCCATAAAGTCAATTCCCTAGACATCAAAAATTTCATGGAAGAGAAATGTTTGTTATGGCGTTTAATTTCTTTTAGATACATTCCCTATTTTTCAACAGTGAGGAAAATATTTATAGAAATAATGGGAATCCTGAAAAAGTGTTGGCCAAAAGAGACCAAAATCAAGGAACTTGCGAGTAGTCCATTGGGGACCAAAGTGGCCTAAATAAGAAAGAGTGTGACATAACCTAAGGATAGACTGAAACTCGCTATCGGGAACACACCATCTGTGGACTTGATCACTACATGTGTGAAAAAGGTATGGGTCATTCCAAATATACCACATAGACTCATGTTTTAGATGGTCATCCTAGTTTTTATTGAAATCAGCAGGAATGCACAATTTGACAAAATAATTTACAATTTCTGCATACTAAGGAATAACATATTTCACTTAGTATAATTTATCATCTAGAAACATGTCATTTATGTGAATACAGGGGGACAAGTCCGTTTTATAGGATATGTGGATCCTACTGATATGTCCAGCCACCACATTCTCTGCTCTTTTTTTATCTCAAATTTCTAAATTGAATTTTTGAAGGAGGAGCATTTGGAGAATGAGACATGATTTGGCTTATAGTTTCTTAAGGAGATACCAAAGGGATGCATGGTCTGAGAACACAACAAATTTGGACCCTAAAATATATGACCTGAATTTATCTATGGAAAAAAAGTGTAAAGAAATTATTTTTCAGTTGTGGTGTAGTTTTCATGGGAAGGTTCCAATGTACGTGAGGCATAGGCAATGACATGTGGAGCTCAATTACCCCTTTGTTATAAGACTTCCCCAACTGCATAGTTAGAGTCATCACACATGATCTCAAATTGTAAATCATGTAGAGGTAGTTGGATTACCGGGGGTGATGTGAGACTCCATTTTAACTTATTAAAAGATTCTTAAAATTCTTTATCAAAAACAAATTCCTTTTCTTTTTGGAGCAATTGGGAGTGGGGGAGTGCAATTTTACTAAAGTCACGAATGAAATGAGGGTAAAATCTAGCATTAACTATAAAAGACTACACATCACAAACATATTTGGTATATGGTAGGGAATAAATGACATCCACTATTGATTTATCTACTTGGATACCATCCCCATAAACAACATGTCCTAAAACTATACCTTGTCTCACCATGAAATTGAATTTCTCATAATTTAATACGATATTATTTTCAATACAACATCGTAGTATGGAACTGAGACTACTCAAACATTCATCAAAATAGGATCTATAAAGAGTGAAATCATCCATTAAAACTTCCATGAAACTCTCCAGGTAATTTGAAAAAAATACTAACCATTAATCACTAGAAAGTACCCAGATCATTGCACAGACCAAATTTCATCCTCTTATATGAAAATGTGCCAAAGGGGCAAGTAAAGTTTGTATTTTCATGATCCCCAGGGGAAATATGGATATGAAAGTATCCATAATATCCATCAAGAAAATAGCAATGAGACTTCTCTGCTAGCCTCTATAGCATTTGGTCATTAAATGGAAATAGGAAATTATCCTTACTAGTGTATTGGTTTATTCACTAATATTCTATAAAGATATGCCAACTATTATACACATTAGTTGGAAGCAATTCATTATTTTCATTTTTAATTACCATTAGACCAATTCTTTAGGAACCACTTGTACTGGACTAACCCATTGGCTATCAGAGATGGGGTAAATGATTCTAGCATCCAATAATTTTGTTACCTACTTTTTAACAACATCTTATAGGTTTGGGTTTAGTAAATTTTTTTACTACCTCACTGGTTTAGCCTCATAATTTAACAATATATGATTTGAGAAAATTGATTGGACAATATAAGGAATTTCATCAAGTGTACATCCCAAATCATGTTTATAATCCCTCAAAAGTTCAAGCATTCGTAATTCATGCACATGAGGGAGTGATGGTGGTTTCCTCGGGAGGGAAAAAATCTAATGGAGGGTTCATTTGAGTTTTAAGTTGTTTCCCAATACTAAGGGTGATGGAACTAACAGTTACCTTATCCATATGGTTAACTACTGGTTAAGAGGGCAGTTTACATGACCCACGATTTTGAATTTCCCTTACAGAGTTAATGAGTTGTTCAAATTGGGTTTTTAGATATTGTATGTCTTCTTAGGTGGTTTTTTGGAATTGGATATTTTTAGAAGCCATTTGTTTCATCATATCTTCTAGTCTAGGATCAATGTTTGGAGGAGATGGTGGGAAAGGCCTTTATGGTGGTTCAGAATTTCTGGGTGGTGGTGGTGTATGACTACTCTACCCCGATTGGTTCCATTATTATTGAGGTTGGTTTAAATACACCCTTTCCTATAGGATTAGTTTTTTTCCACCCAAGTTTGGATGGATAGTATGGTTATTTCCTAAAGGGTTAGTTATAGGGGTGTCCTAGAAAGATTTCCTCAAATATCATAGAAATTTATCTTAGTTGGGGGCATTGGTCTGAGTAGTGGGTGTCAGAAGAACATATACCCCAATTGATGGTAGGAGGAGATTGGGATTTCCCTTGGGAAAGAGAAATTTGTCGAAGAAGGGTGCTTACATCTTGAACTTCATGTCCACCTTCTTCTCGAATTCAGAACTTTGCACCTCATGGTCACCTCGAATGGGTACACTAGACCTTGAATTGAATTGTTTAGTGTTCTGTGACAGATTCTCAATTAAGGTCCTTAAATAAATTAGGGTTTTGTCAACTAGTTAACCACCTACATTAGTATCAATCATATTTTGATCAATATGAATTAAAACTTTATAAAAATACTAAATCAAAATTTGATCACTTATTTGGTGGTGTGGGAAACTTGAACATAACAATTTAAAGCATTATAAATATTCAGGTAATGTTTCCCCTTGTGATTTCCTTATACCAAAAATTCTTTCTTTATAGTTTTAGTTCGAGAGGCTAGGAAATATTTTTCAAGAAAAATACATTTCATGACCGCCCAGCCTCTAATTGGTGAATTAATATAGTAAAGCCAGTCTTTTGCAATATCTTTTAATGAAAAAAATAAATTCCCTAAGCTTTACTTTTTCTTAATCCACATTTGTAGGTTTTAATGTATAACACAAAGTATTATATTATTTTAAGTTCTTATGAGGATCTTCTCTAGTGAGTCTATGGAATCTTGGTAATAAGTGAATTAAACCAGATTTTAGTTCGAAATTGGGTGCCTCGCCTTATATTTGAATATAAGTGGGTTGGATATCAACATCAGGCAAGGTTAGTTCTTTTAGTGTTTAATTATTTTCATCAATTTTATTAAATTTTAGTTCAATTTTGATGCTGGTTCCAGAATAATAATAAGGATCAAGAATATTTTCAAGATGTGATGTGTCCTCCTTCCAAGGGTTATCTTGTGTGTCATGGTGTCGCTGACGTAGGATCCTCTATGGTTTGGGTTCAAAAGGAGGTATATCTCCCCGTGTATAATGCATAATGAAAATAACCTATATAAGAGAAATATTTTAGAAATCAACTAAAAATACTAACTAAGGAAACAATCAAATAAATAATTACAAAATTCATAATATTTTTATAAAAAACGCACACTAAAAACAAAAGCGCTCCCTGACAACGATCCCAAAATTTGATCGCATTGTCATGACATAACGAATTGATTATTTTTTAAGGTTTATATATAGTATAGGTCAGACCCTAGGTCATATCTCAAGGAGTGTTGATTGGTTTAGAGTTTTTTTTAATAAAAATTACTAAAAAGGGGGTGGTTTAGAAAATAGTTTTAAGAAAATAAATTGATTTAAAGAGTTTAATAGTTGATAAATTAAGGTGGTGTTTAAAGAATTATGATAGGAGGAAATTTCAAGTTCACTACACATCTTGTATAATTCATTGTTCTGAAAAATACACATGGTTTTTTTTATTTCTTTCGTTGAGGGTTTTCAAGATCTTGATTCCCCTATTGCCTCTTAAATCGTTGAACAATGTACCAAACCTTGACAAAACAATCACGTTGTCGAGGATTGGACCTTGAGAATAAATTTAAGGATAAAAAATTAGACTAATATCTTATGTATGTGTGAGATAAATAATATTATTGTGTTTCCCAATCGGAACAACCCAAAATTCCCACTTGAAATCTCAACCTAATCGGTGTTAAAATGAGAAGTTATTCACTTAGTTAAACCCAAAAAAAGAATTCAGAGGAGAATTGTGTGAAGATAAAACATAAGTGAAATATTTAACACAAAAATCAAAGTAAACCAGTAGGTGAACATGTTCCATAAATCCTTCCTAGGTATGTGCATATCCCTCGAAATGATCATGCACCATTTAGCTCACCATTAAGAGGAGAAGGAGGCTCGGGTAGAACTTCACCTTTATACTTGATCCCAATATGAAGATAGGGACCTCCATAACTTATTTTATATGTATAGGTATACTTTGGGTCTCTAAAATATCAATTATTTTCCTCCTGGCCAAACTTACAAATGAGGTTTTGAAGGTTTCATTTTATAGGCAAAGTGGAAGGTGGTTTTGGGTACACTGATTGTGTAAAACCAATTAACCCATTATTTTATGTGGGTAGACAGCCTTATCTCTCTTTGGAAAAAACTAAAAAGTATTTTACCCACCTATTTAATATCTCCAAATAATTTTTATCTTCATTTGGATACCTACAGATCAAGATATGGATCGATCACAACACACCACTTTTGAATTCGTGCAGATTCATTGTGTTGGAGAGATCATGTAGGTTAGGGAATTTAATGGTATAATTGATATTTTATGTCTTAATAATTGTTTTATAATATTGAAATTTAGACCTTACCACAAAATCACATCCCATTTGAATTCACTTATATTTTTTAACATTCACAACAGTGGATAGGTGTTCATGGATCACATGAAATTTTGGCCCATTTTTCTTCCACTTTATCCTGGGACCTCCAAATCACATCCACATATAATGAAATAATAATAAAAGTATAATTTCATCTTTCAAAAATGATAAATATTAAATAATTTAATAAAAAATTAAGTGAAATGTTTTATTAAATTTGGAATTTTCAATACAAAATTAGTTTAAAACAACGTTGTAAGAGTGAAATAATGCAGTTAATCATGGTGTGATCAAGTGTGTTGGAATTAATATGGTGATATATGGGGAAAAACATCATATAAACCCTCAATTCATTGATAGGTCTCATTGGTAATAATAGTTTTCATTATATGGTTTATTCCTACCAAATTCAGAAGGATTTCTTGACCGGGTCTCAATGAAAAGTAAAGTGTATTGGAACAAGGTTTTGATAATTGGTTTTGTTGTATAATATTATAAATTCCATCAGTATGATATTAGTAGTATTTATATATATGTTTTAATTTATTTTAATGTATAAATCATTCTCCCATTTCCAAGTTGTTTATGGATTCATATTTTTTATATAACACTACCATAATATTTATGCCATGTTTAGGCCATGAATACTTTATATATATGTTTCCCTAACTAATTGTTAAATATCACCACTTTTTATGATTCCATTTCCCTAAATTATGCGTAAAATTATCACATGTGACATTTTTAGAAGGATAACATATGTGGAAATATTTTTGGTAGAAATTTAAGAATTATCAAGAATTGATTAGTTTCTTATATATAGAGGATAAAAATATCCATTATATGAAAAATACAAGTGATTTATTAGTTTATGATGTGTCCAAATTCTTTAAATCATTTAACCTAAAAATATACTTTTGTTGTAAGAGAATAAATAATCATTATTGATTTTTTTAATTTTGTATGGTTATATTCAAGATTTTACAACTGGTATTAAACTAAGTATTTAAGGTATGTGTTTATTACAACTGGATCTGGGAGTGTGGGTCTAAGGCATCACAATTGGTATAATGGAACGATTTAGAGAAAATATAATATTAGTATGTTTGTTGAGGATAATGTAAGGGTTGATAAGTTTGTATTTATCATAATTTAAATGGTGTAGATAACTATTTGTGATAAGTGTATGGTTTAATGTAAAGTTAATAATGCACATTTTATTTAGGGATTAAGATAAGAGAACTTAAATTAAAATAATAGGAATAAGTCTTAGTATAATATGATGTCTTAAAGTTTTAGAAAATTTCTATTCATGTGGTTTACCTAAAAATACATCCTTATCGAGATACTGGGAAGTAGATGCGGTTGTGTCATATATTCACCTAGGGTAAATCACATAAAAAAGGGTTTATCAAGCATTGAATTATTCATCCATTGATTCATGATGAATTTACCTAAGACTACACACCTATTTTGACACACTTGGAGGACATTATTTGGTTAATCACATTCCCTTTATGAAATATTATGAGGGATTTAATAAATGATAACTAATTTGGTCAGATAACCTAATATAAAAAGGACCATAGACAACCAAGTATTGAATAAAGAGAGACATAGGTTGGTCCAAAAGTATAAATGTTAAAAAAGGTGTTATAAGGGAATAACTATTCATAATGATGTTTTCATATACATATTTTGGACATTATCATAACCCTTTTGGTTTTAGTACCTTGTTAAAATAGGATCCTAGAAATGAAGTTCTGAAAGACATATACTTGGAAACCACTATGTCATATAACCAAATAAGGGATCATACTTAAATGTCTTAAAATATTATTATATTAATGTTATGATGGAAAATGTGATTTTTCTAGTCATACCTATGGTAGTGAGATTTATATTTTCTTGAAACTCCTTGCAATTTTCATCAGTGAATGATATTTATCAAAGATATTCTGGTATATTCTAAAATTTATGAGGATTATTTGAAACAACTAAGGATTATTCTTTAGTAATTTTACTTTAATGGAATATTTACATATACTAAATGGTATTAATAACATTGAAACTGATTTAATGAAAAGATTAAATTTTGGGATAACTATTGGAGAACACATGATTAAGGTATGGATAACTCTGAGGTTTAATATACACATGATAATGATATAATAAATAGTTGTATGATATTCAATAAGTAAGTTAGATAGTATTGGTATCCTTGGATTTATAATTGAGTCATGATATTTTTGGATAAGTTCATATCATTTTTGGGACTATGATATATAGTGACTTGTGTATAAATTAGTGGTTAATACCATTTTAGGGTTAAATATAGAGTTAATATTTAGATTAAAATATAATATTATTGTTGATAAATGTCTTAGATATTAAAATAGGTTTTGGGAATTTTCTAATATTGAGAGTATATTATTATGGTATATATATACTTGGGAACATGACTGTAGGAATGAATAATGTTGTTAGAGGAAGGATAAATTGGATCTTTAGAGTAAAACTTTCAATGATTATTGGTTTTATAATATTTTAAGGATGTTCATGGTAATTTGGGACCTTAATTTTATGGATTAGTTTAATAAGTTTGAGAGAACTCAACTCAAAGTAACATCAGTTGAACCAAGAATGATATATGTTAAACTGCTACATGGGGTGAATGATATAAGTGTGGAGATGATGGTTATCAAACTCATGAGTGTAAGGAAAAAAGAGAAGCTACAAAAATTAATTTATTTCATTGAAAGTGTAATATATCTACTTTATTACACCTATTTTAAACTTGTACATAGCTTTTTGAGATTGTATTTAATTGTTTATAGGTGGGATAGAGGTCTCCATGAGCCTAAAATTGAGCCTAGTCTAGGTGGGTGGACGTAATGGAACATTTCAAGTTAAAAAAATCCCACTAGCTAGCTAGTGGGGAGATAATGACCAAATGGTTAGGATATTGTGTAGAATTAATTATACCCAAAATCTACCAGATATCCTGTGGAGACCACTGACTAGTTAGTGTTGCATTTGGGTAGAAGTAATTCTACCTAATGGCCAATAGGTATTTTTTTGAGGCTACCATGAATTTGGTGGCATGGTACAAATCCCAAAAGGGATGTCAATTTTATTATAAATTTTTTAAAAATGTGACTTTACTCCCTATTTTTAATTCCCTTAGGACTCATTCAGCCCCAATACCGTAGGCTCTCATCTCTAGTAATTTTGGTCTCTCCTATCCCCTTAAAAATCATCTCTTTGATGCTTAAACACCTGTTTGATCATGTGCCTATAATACAATAAGTTATTCCTTGATTGTGATCAATTCTATCCTCTTATACTTGATCAAAATTAATTATACATTTGATTTATTGGTAATATATAAAAGTTTTGGCCTGATTTAACGAGGTTTTAGATGATTATTGGTAGAATTTACATTCAAATTCAAGGATTTGGCTTTTTCATAACACTGAGGACAAGACCCTTGTTGGTAGTAGATATTTTTTAGGATTTATTATTATCCTAAACTTTTTGGGTGATTTTTAACTTCCACATCAATCCTAGAGTTATAAATGTGTCAAAAATAGAATGGTTATAGGATCTAGTGGCACTTTTGGACTTGGAAAGTAACCCTTTTATTGACCATTGTTGTTACACCTGAGGTAGGTAGCCCTTGAATTTAGTGCACTCTTTATACGAATTATTAGAATGTTTTTTGGTATGAATGTGTAGCCTTAGAGATTAGTGTTTGAAGGTTGATCATATGTGGTTCACATACATATAAATGAGAGATCTATTCTTCTCTTTATTTCTTGTGGATTGTTTTAGTTATGATGCATGATTATTTTATATGATGTTTGATATATAATTTGCATCTCATCTCATACTATGGTATCCTTCTGTATGAATGTTGAACATATAGGTTGAGGCGCATGGAATATTCCCTAAGGGTGATGTGTCAGAAGCCTAGTTGGCATTGTTTGGGTTATCCATTCAAGAGGGGTATGCCATTCATGTTGTTGGAATATCCCATTGAGTGGGATATATCTGGGGGATGATCATTACTTCTTCTGGCATGGTGATGAAGCTGGTACAACCATATTTTTAGGACCCTAAATATGTTGTAGTTATGTGATATATTGTTGTTTATATTTTTAACATATTTACTTTGATGGAATGAAATTGTATATCTTATGAAATTATGTTAAGTGATGTTGGTGGTTTCCTACCAACTCCTGCACTCACACCCTACTCATGAATTTCAGTGCACTTATAAATTTCATGCTTAGGGATCCAATGAAGGTAAAAGTACCTATGGAAGATGGTTGACCAGTTTTATAGGAGGATATAGATGATAATGGATGGAACTTGGGTTGGAAAATGATTATTTTATTACTGGTTTACTTATACATTGGTTTATTCTTATTTGATTATGGTTTATTTTACCTGAAATTCCATAATACTACTACATGGGTTGGGTTTTTTATATTTTATGATACTATGATGGTTATTTGTTTATTTATTATTTATTTAATTATTTTTTTATTTCCTTTATCATACTATGATGTTACTTGGTATTGAGGGAATAGTCTCCCCACGATGTTCCATAGGCCATTGCCACAAGTTATCAACCTCTTACATATGGGGAGGAATGTATGAGGTCATTTTCCACCCAAGATCGAATTTGATGGTTCTGGTTGAGGTGTTAGAAAATAGTATCATATCGCCAGTTTCAATAACTATTTGCTTCTCTTTTCCATTATTTGGGATAGGGTATACCCAATATATGATTTGTGGGACTCATTCAAGGGAAATAATTCAATTCATAGCCAACAATATTTAGTGGAACTACATGTTACTATGAAGTAAGAGTTTATGTTTTTTCAGTTTGATGTTACCATTGATTAAATTGACCTTGGTTGATATATTTTATTTTGATATATTGATTCATTGGGTTTGGTGTGCTTTCATGTATTATGATAGGGACATAGGTTTACATGCCATATATACCTATTTATTGCATTTGATAAAGCAAAAATAATTAAATGCCTGTTGAAATTATAATATACCCTTTGGTACATTATTCTTTTCATACCTTTATTTGATCTTGATGCATTATATTCTTGATTATATATTTGTGGTTGTGACTAGCATATTTATAATGTATGATTGAATAGGGTTTTGGGTAATATTGAGGGGGTTATTCCTTGTTCTTTTGGGTTTCCTTTTAGGTTGAACTTTTTTTTGAAAACCCTCATGTTTTCCTATGAAATATTAATAATATTCTTCTTCTAGTCATTTTTAGGATATTGGATTTCACTAATGTTTGGTATTTCATTTCATGAAATTACACCTCATATACATCTTGAAAAACCAGTTTCACCACATGGTGATAATGAGGTTGAAACCATTCATGATACATTAATTTATCCAATGAGTCAAGTAATATAACTGGTCCTACCAGGATTCTTTTAGCTGGAACCTATTTAGGGAGAAGGATCCCACACGAGTGAGCCAATGATGGTTGAATATGTGTATGACTTTCAGCTTCATCACCCCTCATATTTATAAGTATCTAGAGTCCCTAGGATATAGAGTAATAGATATGAGTCATTGAGAGGATTTATAACTTGGTGGAGATCATAGATTATTGAAATGTTAAGCTTGCCACCTTTATTATTCAATGCACTACTAGATGATAGTGGGATGACATATTGTATATTGGTATATAAGAAGGGATAAGATGGGAGACCTTTATGGACCTATTCATTGATTATTTCTTCCCTGATGCACTAATTCTCAGTTATTCTCAGAATATCATGGATCTTTAGAAGGGGTTGATAATGGTGTATTCCTATTCAAAACGATTTATGGAGTTGATATGCTTCACACAACTTATAGAGATAAATGACGTGTAGAAATATAGATTGTTAAAGATTGGACTTAACCCATAGTTGATATTAATGTTTAGGAACTTTGATCTAATGACATATATTGTGGTTCTTAATAAAGCAGTAATGATAGAGAGAGAAATCTAAGGGGATAGAGCTACTGGTCTTTTTACTTCTATTAGTGGACCGAAAGGTGTCTTATCCCACACAATCCTAGTTTCTCATTCTGGGAGTAATAATTGGAAGTTAGAGGATGGAATATAGGGTGATGGTCAACAGTCATAACATAGTCGATCTTCTTCGACTCCTTTAGCATGGATCGAATATGCTAGGTGGTATAATTATTTGTGTGTCTGGGGGGGGGGGATGAAACTTTCTCAAGGACTATCCTATTTATCCTAAGACTTATCATTGGTGTGTAAATAATGGTCATACGAAGAGGTTTTGTTTTATGGATTCATGGTTTCACACATCTAAATTAGGACATGGTATAGATAGATTTCCTCAACAGTATTTGAAGACCCTACAAGGGTTAGTGAACTAGGTGCCTCATAATCCTATGGGGCATCATGAAGTACTTCCTAGAGGGGTGAATGTGGTTTATTAGGCTTTAGTTAATGGTGGATAAAAACCTTCCATAGTTTGAGTTATGGTCATGATCTCTTATACACTATCTATTTCTTTCTTTGACATATGATCATCCTGTTCATTCATATCTACTCAAGTGTTTGTTAGATTATACTTACTATTAAAATACTCCTATGAGTTAATATCTATTAATACACCCATAGGAAATAAATTTGATCATATTTATATCTATCTATACTATCTGATGGTGGTTTCTATCTTTTGGTGTGTTTGGAGCTTTGAAATTTTGGAGATGATTGGTTTCAACATGATCCTTGGCATGAAATGGTTGACCAATTTCCATGCACACATCAATTTTTATTATAGATAGATAACATTATAATAAAATAAAGGAGAAAAGTTTTTTCTAAATGGTGAATGAGATTTTGAGGTAGAAATAGTGGGACTAGATCCTCATTAGAGAGAAATCCTTTAGTGAAGGTGACTGGCATGGTCCTTACAATGGATTAAATGGAGAATCCCTACTGTTTTATGATGATAGTAAAATTATAATGAGATATATTTCTATAGTATTTCTTGGGCTTTATTCCAAATAAAAGAGTTGAATTTTAGATCAATATTGTGGTTGGTGTGTGCTCAATATCGATTACACCATATCCCATGGAACCTGCTGAGTTGAAAGAGATCAAGGCGAATTTCAATGATAATGAGGCTAAAGGATTCATCAGACTGATCACTTCCCTTCAGGGTGCTCTGGTGCTGTTAACCAGGAAGGAAGAAAGTATCCTTCTTCTTTGTGTGGACTACTAGAAGTTAAAATTTATCACTATAAAAAAAGGTACCCATTCCCACAAATAGATGACTTTTTTTGATTAGTTGTTTATATAATAGTGGTTTTATAAAGTTAATCTACATTTTGGATACTATTAGATTTGGGTTATATAGTAATACATCCCAAATATATTTTTTAAAAGTAGGTATAGATTGTATGAGTATCTCATTATGTCCTTTGGATTGATGAATGCTCCAACAGTGTCTGGTCAACTATAACCCCATGAGTAGAACTGCACTACCCATGACTTGGAGTTGGTAGTTTGGGTTCATGCCTTTAAATATTAGTGTTAGTATCTATTTATTGAGATATTTTTCATGTATATGGACCAAAATATTATGTAGTATATTTTCTCCCAAATTCACCTGAATATTCATTAGAGGAATTGGGTAGATTAATAATAGACATTTGACTTTGAGATGAAGTATTCTATTAGAAAAGTCAATGTGTTTGTAGATCACTAAGTAGAAAAATGTATAAAGTGGTAGAACATACATCATATGTTGGATAAAATATCATATAATTGTTGGAAGATTGGTAGGTGGGTGTAATTGTGGATCAAAGGGTCGTGGTTTGTTCACCCTTATTAATCATGTACTCATTGGTATAAAAAGTGAAGAATAATCATTAGCTTGATTCAGAGTGTGGGATGATGAAAAAGTGGTTGGAAATGAGTGGATATTTTTTTGGATGGGATTTTTATGGACATGGATTAATTTTGGTTCATTGGAGGGTGATGGTCACATATTCAATGAGAGAGTAACTGATGAGATCCTAGCATGCTTCGTAGTGGGTGGTGCACCTGGGGTCGACCAATATGTATCACAATGTAAAATGCTAGTTTTTGTGGCCCGATATGAACAGATACATTATAGGATTCTCCTTCCACCACATAGCTTATCAAATAATCAATTATAAGAATAATAAACCTTGATGTTTACTCTAGACACTACCAATACCTGCGTGGAATGGGGATGAGGTGACGATAGACTTCATGATTGGATTGACCAGGAAATCAAGAGTTAAAGACACTATTTGGGTTTTTGTGAATCAGTTGAATAAGGTATCTCACTTCGTACCAATACGGGTGATGAACTTAGTTTATTTTTTAGGTAAGATCTATGTTTTAGAGATTATGTGAGTTTATAGTTCAAACATGGTATCAGTCAGATATTCCCAGTTTATCTCACGATTTTGGAAAGGATTATAGAAGGATATGGATACCCAATTGAAGTTGAGTAAAACCATTCATACTTATACCAATGGTTATTTATATAGGATAATATATAAATTATGATATATTCATTGAGTATGTATTTTAATTTTTTAAGGATTTTGTATAGAATTCCACCCTTTTATTACATAACTTTACATAAAATTTTAAAAATAGATGATATTTTAAAGTTTAGTGTCTTGGAAATAAGGTACATAATACATGGAAACATAAATAATTATTCTATTAAACATTAAATAATTCTTCAAGGTTCATCCAAAATACATTTATTTCATCTCATAACTCAAGGACATACATCAAAGGAAAGGGTGAACAGAAGGCCCAATAAGGGAAAGCAAATGAAACATTTTACATGTGAACTTGAGAGATATGAATAAAAACATGATAAATATCATAAAGGAATGATAAATAGTAATTTCGTAATAATGATAATAATTTGAATCATAACTTGAAAATTTGGATACAAAATTTAATTTATACATTCATAAGCATATCATCAATGTCCACCTCTAAGGTGTCATAAAAATTACCAAGGTTATTCACTAAGGTATCGTAAAACTTATCATCTCTAGATATTAATTTATTTACCCAATAAACTGGAGTGGTTGTAACGCCCCGACCCTAGTTTCCCAGAGTCGGTGCATTATTACATAACATTGGTATGATCACAAGAAAGATCAAATCTCGAAAGACCGATTGGTTTAGTAGCCTTAGAAACACTAGATATATTCATAAGTCTTACATTACATTATAAAATGAAAAACTACTACAACAACATATTGTCTCCATAATCCACACTCATATCCCCACATAATATCCCTTCAGGTCATTCATAATTTACTTCTTCACTTCCTGGGAAAAATAAAACATAGAAAAGGGGTGAGCTCAAATGCCCAGTAAGGATAACAATATAGCGGAAACTTTCATAAATAAGAATAAACATTTAAGGCAATGTATAACTAAAACAAAAGCCTTTTAAACTTGAACTTTTAACATAGTATGGCAGAAATAAAATGAAATAATTCCATTTACTTATTCACATGGTTATTCTACTAATCGAATAATCACATGCAAAATCAATAACCACTTTCATAATGATGGAATGCATAATGCCAGACTATCATAACCACATAGCCAAGGCCTCATGCCAAGACTACAAATAAAATTTTGTCAAGGCCTTGTGCCAAGACACTAGTTTGTCTCATGAGACCTACCGATGCATCGAGGAGCTATAGCGGGCTCCACCCGTCACATATTAAGTCCAATGCATTCCCATATGAAAAGGTTTAAACATAACATAAACATTCGTATTAAAACTAGCATACGAATTGTCAATACTTTCACCATAAACTATGAATGGCATAAAAATAGCACATCCACAGTCAAACATATCACAAAACCTTCAATACAATATAGAATTTTTGTATCATAATAAATCAACTTCAAATAATCTTAAAATCCATCAAAGGATGTTGACATAGATGAAAACAAAATTCTTTTTAAAGAAATATCTCCTTTTATTTTGAAATCATTTAAGATCCATATAAAATAAAAAATTTTCTTTGAAAATATTCTTATAATATTGTAAGGGAAGCTTTGAAGATTTTATAACGGCGGAAAATAGCTGCACCCGCCGTATAAGTTAAAAAAAACATTCTTACCTTAATTCTGTCGAAAAGGTTAAAAAGGACCTTGTTTTGAAAACGACGGAAAGATTCCTTTATAAACCTCTTATAAAAAGTCAAAAAAGGGTAAAAATGACTTTAACCCATATTCTTGTAAATAATAAATATGTTTTTAAATACATTTCTAAGAAACATGGATGTGGATGATAAAGAAATCCCAGTAGATTATTACGTATAACCAACCTCGGATAATGAAGAGATTGTGAAATAACCCTTACCTTGTAATTTTCCTTGGTTGGGGTAGGTTAACATCCTGTATAATGGTGAAATAATTGTTATTAAATTATACAAGAATCATATATATTAATATTATATCATATATGATCTTTTAACATTGATTTGTTAATAATATCTTAGAATTATCGTCGTTTCGGGTGTTAACTTACTCATTTTCTTTTATATGTTTTGTTACATAAGCCATGTTTGTCGTATCTTATTCATATCCAGAATGATATCAAGTCCTTAAACATCATTTTTAAATCATCAAATGATAATTATACTTGAATGGATACGATGGAGAATGAATCTCATCGCATTCGTGGAGACGGTAGTCCGTACGTACGCACGAGCGACAATATCATTCTTTTGATATTAAAATAATATATAAATGGATGGTATATCATATATACAGAATCATTAACATGTTATATTTATTATTTACATGAGTTACACATCATTATTATACCCATCCAAATAATAATATATTGAATAACAATTACACCACGACGTGGAGACGGTAAACCGTACGTATGCACGTATGGTGACATGTTATTCAAAGGGTGGATAGAATACTGAATATGGTTGTACCATATTTATAATAACTTCACAGTATATATAAGATACTGGAGTTATTATTTTAGAATGGTAATAACAAAGAAAGAAGAAGTGGAAGAAGAAAGGAACTTGAAAAGGGGTGGTGAAAACATTACCTCTTCTTCGGGTTCTTCCTTTTGATTTGATCAAAAGGGCTCCTTAGGTTGGCTTTCTGATCAAACTAATGCCTCTAGGTTGTAGTGAGTGATGTTGGGAGAGTATTTGGGCAGAGTTTGGCCGAACCAAAAGGCTTTGAAGGTGTGAAGAAATGAGAAGGAGGAGTGCCCTTTTATAAGAGGGGTGAGGGGCACCTTTGGAAAAGCTATAAATATTAATTTATAATAAATTCATATTCGGTTTCTAATGGCTCCAAAGTTGATTATTCAAAGGTTAAGGTGGTTATAGGTCGAAAACCACTCAACCAATAGAATTTAGACAGGTTTTGGTACTTATATTAACCTTATCTTTAAGTATTAACTCTAAGTTAATTAGTTTCACTTTTACAATGTCTCTTTGTATTTTTATATAATATGGTTAATAGACTTACTATATACATCCAAGCGACCCCCAAGTGGTCCATTAATGATGAACCTATCATGATATAATTCTCTTGGCCGAACCGTAGATTTTTAGGAATTTAATATCAATTAATAATATAATATTTGTTTTAAGAACTCTTTTATGTCAATTTTGACACTATTCAATAGTTGATTTTTGTGAAACTCATAACAGATTGATTACTTAGAACAAAGTAAATTAAATAAATCCTAATATATCATATTATCCTAGAAAATTAGTTTAATTCATTAAAAGATTCATATTATATTTATTTGGGTATTTATAATATCAATTATTTTAATTTTTCACTATTATAGTAATTAATTCATCATCATTGTGTCATAAATAAATTAAATTATATAATGTCTAAAAATTATAAATGAATTATCACTATGTATGAAATATTTTTATCTTTCTAATTAATATTTATAATCTAAAATCCAACATATATAACCCTATGTAAAAATTGTTTTTCTAAAAGATATATGCTTGTGTCATTTTTGTATTCATTTTAACTTAATTAAAATAAGGTGTCATTATCACTTACAAGTGGATCCATGGGGTCCCAAAATCGACCCAAAGATGCCCATGGTCGACCATGTATCAACCAATAGGGTTAAGACACGTTTTAGAGTAATTTAGTATTATTATAATATTATTTTTTAACCCTTATTTACCGGATTTACCCTTAACCATGGTAAATAAAATATTTACCGCAGTAATTATTCAAAATGTCTAAAAATAAAAGTTACTTATTTACACAATTTGAACATCCTGATTCCAAATATGGAATCCATTTTCCTAAATTCAAAACACAGAAGTGTCAGAAATTAATTTAAAATTAATTCCCTGCTGTCAAAACAAAAAGCGTGTTTTTAAGAGATAATAACTATCAAAAGATTGACACTTGTTTATGTTTGGTTTAATTGTAAAATTATGTCCAATGTCCAACATTATATTAAATGGTAAAAATATATTCTAAATATACGTTAAAACTACTAAAATTCATAATTTGTCACTATTAATTATTTTGATTAAAAAAGTTGTTTTTAATTAAAATTTAGTAATTTTCACTATTCATCAAAATATGAAAGTTATCCGAAAAGTACCAAAATTTCACCTTAGGCTAAATTAGATATTCCAAAACCAAAAATGAAGTCCATTTTGAAATATAAAATATATATAATTTTAAAAAGTAGGTATTACTATTCATAACGGCTGGTTTGATTGGTTGTTAGAACTTGGTGTTGCGTACAACACACGCTGTCGCATTATTCAAAGAGAAGCGTACCGTATAAGCTTGGGGTGTTACATTCTCCCCTCCTTCAAATAATTTCGTCCTCGAAATTTCTATAATATTATCACATGAAAAGACTCGAGTGGTTCTTCATCATAAGTTCCTCGGGTTCCCACGTTGCATCTTCCATCTTATGGTTTCTCCAGAAAATTTTTACCAGACGCATCGTCCGGTTTCTCAGTACTTGTTCTCTCGTATCAAGAATCCTGACGGGATCTTCATAATAGGAAAGATCGGGTTCCAGTTCTAATTCTTCATAGGTGAGTACATGTGTTAGATCAGGCATGTATTTCCTCAACAGAGATATGTGGAACACATCGTGAACTTTGGGGAGATTTGGCGGCATTGCCAATCGGTAAGCTACAACCCCAATTCGTTCTAGAATTTCGAAAGGTATGATGTACCTGGGACTCAATTTACCTTTCTTACCAAAACGTATGACTCCCTTCCACGGAGATACCTTCAGGAAAACATGATCACCGACTTGAAATTCCAAATCCTTCCTTCTATTATCGGCATAGCTCTTCTGCCTACTTTGAGCTGCTCTGATGTGATTTTGGATTACCTTTACCTTTTCCATCGTTTCCTCCACCAGTTCTGGACCTACAAGTTTTCTTTCACCGACGTCATCCCAACAGGTTGGTGTACGACATCTCTTTCCGTATAACACTTCATATGGTGCCATCTGAATACTCGAATGGAAGCTATTGTTATAGGAAAATTCTACCAGAGGTAAATATTGATCCCACATACCCTGAATGTCAAGTGAGCAAGATCTCAACATGTCTTCTAAGGTTTGAATAGTCCGTTATGATTGTCCGTCTGTCTGAGGGTGGTATGCAGTGCTCAAATGAAGTTCAGTATCCAGGGATTTCTGAAGACTTTTCCAGAATATTGAAGTAAAACGGGGATCACGATCAGAAACAATTGATAGGGGTAATCCATGAAGTCCCACAACTTCATTAATATATAGTCTTGCTAGACGTTCCAGGGGTAGATCTTCTGTTATAGCAAGAAAATGTGCTGACTTGGTAAGACGATCAACAATAACCCATATTGCATCGTTCCTTCTAGGAGTCTTTGGTAGCCCCATGACAAAGTCCATCGTAATATTGTCCCATTTCCACTCCGGTATGGGAAGAGGTTGCATGACTCCTCTAGGCTGTTGCCTTCCAGCTTTCACTTGTTGACAAACCATACATCTTGACACAAAATCAGCAATCTCCCTCTTCATGTTGTCCCACCAAAAATGTTCCTTCAAATCTCTATACATTTTGGTACTCCCAGGGTGTATAGAGAAATTGGAACTATGAGCATCATCCAGCAATTCCCTTTTTAGATCAGGTATATCGGGAACACAAAGTCTCTTCCCAAATTTCAAAATTCCATATTCATACACAAAGTCTCTCAATCTCCCATCATTCACAGCTTTAATATTCTTTTGAAATTCTTCATCATCGGTCTGAGTACTCTTAATCCTTTCTATTAAAGATGGTTTGGCAACCATTTGAAAAAGAAGTGATGTTTCTCCTTCCCTGGTTATTCCCATGTCCATATTCACTAGATCCATGAAAATTGGATCCCTTTCAATTCTCATATTGTTCAAAACTCCATGGTCTTTTCTACCCAAAGCATCTGCCACCTTGTTTGATTTCCCCGGGTGGTAGTGTATCGTTCAATCATAATCCTTGAGTAATTCAAGCCATCTCCTTTGCCTCATGTTGAGTTCTTTTTGTGAGAAAATATACTTCAAACTCTTGTGATCAGTATAAATCTCACATTTTTCACCATATAGGTAGTGCCTCCATATCTTCAAAGCAAAGATCATAGCTGCTAACTCGAGATCATGAGTAGGATAGTTTTGTTCATGAATTTTCAACTACCGTGATGCATAGGCAATAACTCTATCATTCTGCATAAGGACACAACCAAGTCCTTTCTTCGATGCATCACTATAAATAACGAACCCATCATTCCCCGATGGTAGAGTCAATATAGGAGCATTGACTAATCTTTTCTTCAGTTCTTCAAAACATTCTTCACAATCTTTTGTCCAAACAAATTTAACCCCTTTACGTGTGAGCTTCGTTAATGGGTTATCCAATCGGGCAAAATTCTGGACGAAACGTCGATAATAACCTGCCAAACCAATATAACTGCGTACCTCAGTTATAATCGTAGGTGCTGGACATTCTTGGATTGCCTTGGTCTTATAAGGATCAACAGAGATTCCATCTTTAGAGAAAATATGGCCAAGAAAAGAAATCTCATGAAGGCAGAATTCACACTTGCTAAACTTCCCATATAATTCATGCCTCCTCAGAGTCTTCAAGATAATGCGCAAGTGATTTTCATGATCTTCGTAGGTTTTGGAGTATACCAAGATATCATCAATAAATACCACCACAAATTCATCGAGATACTCCTTGAAAACTCTATTCATCAGATTCATGAATACAGAGGGTGCATTAGTCAATCCAAAAGGCATTACAGTAAACTCGTAATGCCCGTACCTGGTTCGAAATGCTGTCTTCAGAATGTCTTCCTTCTTTACACACAACTGATGGTATCCAGATCGAAGTTCAATCTTTGAAAAGTATTGAGATCCATGTAGTTGGTCAAATAAATCATCAATACGAGGTAGGGGATACTTGTTCTTTATCTTTATAGCATTGATCTCCCTGTAGTCGATACATAACCTCATAGATCCATCTTTCTTTTTAACAAAAAGAACAGGGGCTCCCCATGGAGAAACACTAGGGCGAATAAATCCTTTATTACTCAATTCCTCTAGTTGTTTCTTTAGTTCGACTAACTCTACAGTAGCCATTCTGTAAGGGGTCTTCGATATAAGCCTTTATCCAGGAATTAAATCAATGGAAAACTCAACTTCTCGTTCTGGAGGATGTCCAGGTAAATCTTCCAGAAATACATCTACAAATTCTTTCACAATAGGTACATCCTCTGTTTGAACATTCCTTTCTTCACCCGCAGTTATTTCATTCTCTTCCTCCCCAATAATTGAATTTAGTTGAGCTATTGAGGGTGGATCTAAATAAGAATTAGGTGGTGATGATTCTGCTCTAAAGATAAGGTGTTCCTTATCATTATCATCATGAATCGTAACCTCTTTCTTCTTACAATAAATCTTCGCATCATAGTCCGAAAGCCAGTCCATACCGAGGATTATATCAAACTCAATCATAGGTATGACAATGAGATCAGCAGATAAAGAACATTTATGTGCTCTAATGGGGACTGATTCACAAAACTTTGTTGCAATGATACTTCCCTTAGGATTTTTAACTGACAACTCCCTTATTAAATCAAATTGGAAATATCTAATTTTCTTAGCAAACTAGGAAGATATGAAACAATGTGATGATCAAGAATCAAATAATGCATTTGCTAAACTTGAGGAAACCATTAAATTACCTGCCACCACGTCTTTCGGAGCTTCTACCTCAGCAGTAGTGATAGCATAAGCCTGGCCTTGATCCCTTGGCCTTTTTCTGAGGTAAGTTCTCCTGACGCTTAGGACATGCATTTGCATAATGCCCCATCTCCCTGCAATTATAGCACTGAACGTTGGTAGCTTCCTTCTTCCCCTTGCAATCACGAGCTTGGTGGCCTTTTTCACCACACTTGTAATAGACTCCCATTCCCTTCAATCAAGTACCAGGGTGTTTCTTCCCGCATTTACCACAGGATGGATATTCAACCTTTCCCTTCATCCCCTTATTTCCATTCCCAGATTGATCAGCAGGTCTCTTCTTCTCTTTCTTTGCTTTAAAGTCATAAGACTTAGAGAATTCCTTTTCGGTCTAGATAGCACATGAGACAATGTCTTCGTACGATGAAAAGGATTGTGAGACTAATGCTCGATGGAGAAATGGTTTTAACCCATCAAAGAAATGATCAATCTTACTTCTTGGGTTGCGAATATAATCTCCAGCATACCTCGCTAACCTTGTAAAGTTATCCTCATACTTTGTGACATTCTCATCCTCCTTTTGTCTCAGACTCAGAAATTGCCTTTCCATATCTGCTCGATGGTCGCGAGGAAAGTATTTTTCTAAAAACAGATCTTTGAACTCCCTCCATTCCATATTTGATACTTCATCATCTTCCTTCATATTTTGAATGAATGACCACCATTGATCAGCATCTCCAGTGAGGCAGTAAACTGCCATGATAACTTTTTCCCTTTCACTGCTCCCCAAAGCCTGAAATATTTTCTCTAGGGAAAATATCCATTGCTCAGCTACTAAGGGATTTGTACTCCCATTGAACGTTGGTGGTTGTTGCCTCATGAATCGATATAACATTTATCCTCCACACTGCGGATCAGGGTTCTCCATACGGGTAAGGTTATTATTCATAACCTGAGTATGTTGTCCCAGTATGGTGATTAGCTGATCGGCTCCAGTTGCATCACCAGCTCCACTATAATTATCTTGAGTAGGAGGGCAATCCCTACATGGAGTGCGTGCATTGATACAGTTTCAATTTCTTCCACTAGGCGCCATTTCTAAACAATGGCATAAACTAGATCAGTTTATGAATCAAAATACATAATTCCATACTTATAAAACACTTAACATAAATTGAACTATTTATGGATATAATCCATAATCATAAGAATGTTTTCTTTGAGGAAGTATATACTCATAAACCCTTCATAATGATTTGTAAATAAAATGAGAGTTATCCTAAGCATATCCCTCAGGAGTGTCGTAACCAAGAGTGCAGCAAGGCCCGTTGTCGTGCACCAGTTCCCGTTCGAGTCTAGCTCAAAGCGGTGTTTTCAGGTTTTACCCCTAGGTACATCTGTGCCAGAGCCGCCTCTACCTGCTCGTATCCAGACAGGGATTTATTGCTCAGAAAACTCACAAAATCTCTACAATACCAAAATTATAGGAAGTTCTTCTATACTAATCCTCAAAGTTCATCTTAGGTCTACGTGCTCTAATCAGAGTTTATCTAAATCTAGATTCCAAGGTTTGTACTAAACTTCCTCTGATACCAACTGTAACGCCCCGACCCTAGTTTCCCAGAGTCGGTGCATTATTACATAACATTGGTATGATCACAAGAAAGATCAAATCTCGAAAGACCGATTAGTTTAGTAGCCTTGGAAACACTAGATATATTCATAAGTCTTACATTACATCATAAAATGAAAAACTAATACAACAACATATTGTCTCCATAATCCACACTCATATCCCCACATAATATCCCTACAGGTCATTCATAATTTACTTCTTCACTTCCTGGGAAAAATAAAACATAGAAAAGGGGTGAGCTCAAATGCCCAGTAAGGATAACAATATAGCGTAAACTTTCATAAATAAGAATAAACATTTAAGGCAATGTATAACTAAAACAAAAGCCTTTTAAACTTTAACTTTTAACATAGTATGGAATAAATAAAATGAAATAATTCCATTTACTTATTCACATGGTTATTCTACCAATCGAATAATCACATGCAAAATCAATAACCACTTTCATAATGATGGAATGCATAATGCCAGACTATCATAACCACATAGCCAAGGCCTCATGCCAAGACTACAAATAAGATTTTGTCAAGGCCTTGTGCCAAGACACTAGTTTGTCTCATGAGACCTACCGATGCATCGAGGATCTATAGCGGGATCCACCCGTCACATATTAAGTCCAATGCATTCCCATATGAAAAGGTTTAAACATAACATAAACATTAGTATTAAAACTAGCATACGAATTGTCAATACTTTCACCATAAACTATGAATGGTATAAAAATAGCACATCCACAGTCAAACATATCACAAAACCTTCAATACAATATAGAAGTTTTGTATCATAATAAATCAACTTCAAATAATCTTGAAATCCATCAAAGGATGTTGACATAGATGAAATCAAAATTCTTTTTAAAGAAATATCTCCTTTTATTTTGAAATCATTTAAGATCCATATAAAATAAAACATTTTCTTTGAAAATATTCTTATAAGCTTGTAAGGGAAGCTTTGAAGATTTTATAATGGCGGAAAATAGCCGCACCCGCCGTATAAGTTAAAAAAACATTCTTACCTTAATTCTGTCGAAAAGGTTAAAAAGGACCTTGTTTTGAAAACGACGGAAAGATTCCTTTATAAACCTCTTATAAAAAGTCAAACAAGGGTAAAAATGACTTTAACCCATATTCTTGTAAATAATAAATATGTTTTGAAATACATTTCTAAGAAACATGGATGTGGATGATAAAGAAATCCCAGTAGATTATTACGTATAAACAACCTCGGATAATGAAGTGATTGTGAAATAACCCTTACCTTGTACTTTTCCTTGGTTGGGGTAGGTTAACCTCCTGTATAATGGTGAAATAATTGTTATTAAATTATACAAGAATCATATATATTAATATTATATCATATATGATCTTTTAACATTGATTTGTTAATAATATCTTAGAATTATCGTCGTTTCGGGTGTTAACTTACTCATTTTCTTTTATATGTTTTGTTACATAAGCCATGTTTGTTGTATCTTATTCATATCCAGAATTATATCAAGTCCTTAAACATCATTTTTAAATCATCAAATGATAATTATACTTTAATGGATACGATGGAGAATGAATCTCATCGCGTTCGTGGAGACGGTAGTCCGTACGTATGCACGAGCGACAATATCATTCTTTTGATATTAAAATAATATATAAATGGATGGTATATCATATATAAAGAATCATTAACATGTTATATTTATTATTTACATGAGTTACACATCATTATTATACCCATCCAAATAATAATATATTGAATAACAATTACACCACGACGTGGAGACGGTAAGCCGTACGTATGCACGTATGGTGACATGTTATTCAAAGGGTGGATAGAATACTGAATATGGTTGTACCATATTTATAATAACATCACAGTATATATAAGATACTTGAGTTATTATTTTAGAATGGTAATAACAAAGAAAGAAGAAGTGGAAGAAGAAAGGAACTTGAAAAGGGGTGGTGAAAACATTACCTCTTCTTCGGGTTCTTCCTTTTGATTTGATCAAAAGGGCTCCTTAGGTTGGATTTCTGATCAAACTAAGGCCTCTAGGTTGTAGTGAGTGATGTTGGGAGAGTATTTGGGCAGAGTTTGGCCGAACCAAAAGCCTTTGAAGGTGTGAAGAAATGAGAAGGAGGAGTGCCCTTTTATAAGAGGGGTGAGGGGCACCTTTGGAAAAGCTATAAATATTAATTTATAATAAATTCTTATTCGGTTTCTAATGGCTCCAAAGTTGATTATTCAAAGGTTAAGGTGGGTATAGGTCGAAAAACACTCAACCAATAGAATTTAGACAGGTTTTGGTACTTATATTAACCTTATCATTAAGTATTAACTCTAAGTTAATTAGTTTCACTTTTACAATGTCTCTTTGTATTTTTATATAATATGGTTAATAAACTTACTATATACATCCAAGAGACCCCCAAGTGGTCCATTAATGATGAACCTATCATGATATAAGTCTCTTGGCCGAACCGTAGTTTTTTATGAATTTAATATCAATTAATAATATAATATTTGTTTTAAGAACTCTTTTATGTCAATTTTGAAACTATTTAATAGTTGATTTTTGTGAAACTCATAACAGATTGATTACTTAGAAAAAATTCAATTAAATCAATCCTAATATATCATATTATCCTATAAAATTATTTTAATTCATTAAAATTTTCATATTATATTTATTTGGGTATTTATAATATCAATTATTTTAATTTTTCACTATTATAGTAATTAATTCATCATCATTGTGTCATAAATAAATTAAATTATTTAATGTATAAAAATTATAAATGAATTATCACTATGTATGAAATCTTTTTATCTTTCTAATTAATATTTATAATCTAAAATCCAACATATATAACCCTATGTAAAAATTGTTTTGCTAAAAGATATATGCTTGTGTCATTTTTGTATTCATTTTAACTTAATTAAAATAAGGTGTCATTATCACTTACAAGTGGATCCATGGGGTCCCAAAATCGACCCAAAGATGCCCATGGTCGACCATGTATCAACCAATAGGGTTAAGACACGTTTTAGGGTAATTTAGTATTATTATAATATTATTTTTTAACCCTTATTTACCGGATTTACCCTTAACCATGGTAAATAAAATATTTACCGCAGTAATTATTCAAAATGTCTAAAAATAAAAGTTACTTATTTACACAATTTGAACATCCTGATTCCAAATATGGAATCCATTTTCCTAAATTCAAAACACAGATGTGGCAGAAATTAATTTAAAATTAATTCCCGCTGTCAAAACAAAAAGCGTGTTTTTAAGAGATAATAACTATCAAAAGATTGACACTTGTTTATGTTCGGTTTAATTGTAAAATTATGTCCAATGTCCAACATTATATTAAATAGTAAAAATATATTCTAAATATACGTTAAAAATACTAAAATTCATAATTTATCACTATTAATTATTTTGATTAAAAAAGTTGTTTTTAATTAAAATTTAGTAATTTTCACTATTCATCAAAATATGAAAGTTATCCGAAAAGTACCAAAATTTCACCTTAGGCTAAATTAGATATTCCGAAACCAAAAATTAAGTCCATTTTGAAATATAAAATATATATAATTTTAAAAAGTAGGTATTACTATTCATAACGGCTAGTTTGATTGGTTGTTAGAACTCGGTGTTGCGTACAACACACGCTATCACATTATTCAAAGAGAAGCGTACCGTAGAAGCTTGAGGTGTTACAGTGGTATCGTGGAAAATCCTTAAAATGTATTTTTTTTCATGTTAGAAACAAAGATCATAATAAAACATTTCATAAATAACCCAAATAGAATAAAAGAAATCGGTTTTCCTATCAAAATCATGGCGTTCTAAAAGTGCTTAAAAACATGATCATTATGTAATTTATAACCCATGGAAAGGGAATGAGGGTTTTATGTATGTAAATTAAAAAAATAAAATAAATATTTTTTATTTATTGATGAATACCCCTATAAATTAAATAGTTTTGGGTTTTCACATAAATAAAATAAAATAATTTCTTGATAAAAAGAGAGAGATCTTGAGATGAAAATTCTGTAGCATGATAGATATGAAACATGGTTTTATAAAACTTTAAAAAGAGAGGGTAAAGGGGTAAACCATTCATAAAATAATCATAATACAATATAGGTATGGAATAAAATTTAAATAATAACATTGTATGAATATTTTAAATACATACCACATAAAAGAGAACTTGAAAGGAAAATGGAGGTTGAGAATTCCTTTACATTGAAGAGTAACTTCTAAAAATATAAATTAGGACCTTGGGTGCTTGAGGAAAACTTGGGAGGAAACCTTGGGTGGTAATAATATCATAAATTTGTGGATAAATATTTTATAATGAAGAGAAATTAAGGAATGAGTTGGTATTTATAGTAAAAGTGAGAGAGTTTTTATTAATTTCAAAGGACACCTCATTAGTGGTATTTAGAAAACCATGGGTTTTCCTATGGTATTTTCCCATGGTATTGGCCACTTGGGTCACCTCATATCATATTTTATTACTAAAGAGTTTAAAATAATTATTAAATCATGATTAAATCATCAGTGATGTCATTAAACATATTGAAAATGCAAAACAATATTTTTACTATTCACTGAAAAACAAGACATTTTATAAAAATATCATAAATTCACTATAACCTAGTATCAACATCCCGAATTACAAAATGAAATATATTTTACTTTAATAAATATATACATATTATAAATTTAACTTTTAACTATAAAAATACTTAATTATTAAAAATAATAGTAGATAGAAAAAGTATAGTGATGTGCATAGTAAAATTTTCGACATTTGAAAAAAATTAAATTATTTTATCATTTGTAATTAAAAAGGAGTATTTTTATAACAAAATTTAATTATAATAAACATTATTAATAAATCCATATCTTAATATAACAATTTATATTTTTATGAAGAGTACACTTATTACCTGAAAAATCAATTTATCAAATTCCATCTCCAATTTTAAGAAAAACTATTATTAAATGGAAATGATGAAATAAAATTTTTATTAAAAAAAGGGATTAAATTTTAAGTAACTAGTTATTTGACACATAACCACTTAAAACACCCGCTTACGATCAATGGGTAAGGTGTACAATAGGGATGGGCTCCTGGGAAAACTTAGATAACATTGCCCGAATGATAATCTCTAATAACTTCAACTTCTCCCATATGTAATTTTGTTAAAGATTAACATGTTGAATATTGACTTGGGCTTGATCCAGAGTGAAGCCCAGTGATGCCACCTCCTTCCCAAGCTCTGATAAATGGGCTTTGTATAGCCTGAGTGTACTAAAAGAGTCCATCAAATCTTCTTTCTGCATTATTTATCCATTAACATTTCTATTTATAAACAATAATTATAATGTTAAAAATTATTATTGTTTCCAAAGGTCACATTTACCAAAGGTAATATAATGGTCAAAAATTTATGGTCACATTTCATTTATACTTATATATTTTTATTTATTATGACATAGTAAGTCATAAATTTTTAGGAAACAAAATATTATTCAAAAGTTCAGGTCATTACATTCTTCCCCACTTAATAAATTTCATCCCTAAAATTTAAACTCGTACCCTCAAAAGATAATAGGTGTGGGTACTTTTGCTTCATAGTCTCCTCTGGTTCCCATGTGGCTTCTTCATATTTTTTGTTCCTCTAAAACACTTTAACAAGGTGAGTAGTCTTGTTGTGTAGAACCTTGTCTATATGATCTAAGATCTCTGCCAGCTACTCCTCATAAGAGAGGTCATGTTCCAGTTGTACCACCTCTGGATTTAGTACATGTGAAGGGTCAAGTATATGATTTCTCAATAGGGATACATGGAATAAATCATGAACTTGTGCTATATTTAGAGGAAGTGAAAGATTATAGTCCATTGCTCCTATGTGATCAAGGATTTCATAAGGGCCAATATAACTAGGGCCGAGCTTCCCTTTCTTTCCAAACCTCATGAAACTCTTCCATGGAGAAATTAGATGAAATATCTTATCACCAACATAAAACTACAAGTACCTTTTATGGTTGCTGACATAAATCTTTTTCTAACTCTGAGTAGCCTTAATGTGTTGCTGGATGGCATGAACCTTTTTTATCATCTCTTCCACAAGATTAGGCCCAAGAATATTTCTCTCACCAGCTTCATCCCAAAAAGTAGGAGTTCTATATCACTTCCCATATAGAGATTCATAGGGTTCCATTAGAATGATTGAATGTATGTTTTTGTTGTAATAGAACCCAACTAATGGTATATATTGATCCCATACACATTAAAATTACATTGAGCATGTTCTCAGCATGTCCTCGAGTGTTTTAATAGCACTTTCAGATTGGTTATCAGTTTGGGGGTGATAGGTCATACTAAAAATCAATTCGGTACTCAATTCTTGTTGAAGAATTCTCTATAATTTTGATGTAAACCTTGGATCACGATCAGATATAATAGAGAGTGGTACCCCATGAATCCTTACCACTTCCCTCACATAAAACCTATCAAGTTGATCAAGATGAAAATCTTAATGAATAGAGGTAAAATGGGTAGTCTTGGTGAGATGGTACACTATAACCCATATTGTATTGTTTCCTTTTGAAGTTTTTGGGAGAATAGTGGAAAAGTCCATAGTGATATTATCCCACTTCCATGCTGGTATTGGTAGTGGTTGTATTACCCCTTTATGAAGTTGTAGGTCTTTTTTCACTCTCTGACATACCAGGAACCCTGTAGTGTATTCAACAATCTCCCTTTTCATGTTATCCCACCAAAAATGTTCACGGAGATCCCTATACATTTTAGTGCTTCCAGGATGTATAGAGAATTTAGAGATATGAGCTTCATCCATAAGATCCTTCTTTATTTACAAAATAGATCGAATACATAGTCTTGTATGAAATTTCAGTACACCTTCTTGATCAATATTGAACTCATGAAACTTCCCATCCTTTACAACCTCAAAATTCTTCTATAACAAAGGATATTATTTTTGATATTTCTTGATATTCTCTAGTAATGATGGTTGAGAAATAATTTGATATAGGGTTGATGATGTACCTTCCTTTACAATTCCCATATCTAGTTTTACTAGGTCTTTAATCAGAGGATATATTTGAATCATCATCATTTCTAGAACAATAGGGTCTTTCCTACTTAATGCATCATCAACTTTGTTTTGTCTTCTAGGAGGATAATTAATTGAAAAATCACAGTCTTTAAGAAGTTACAACCATCTCTTATGTATCATGTTAAATTCATTTTTTGTGAAAATATACTTTAAACTTTGATGGTCTATGTATATATCACACTTCTCTCCATAAAGATAGTGCCTCTATATATTCAGGGTAAAACAACTGTAGCCAGCTCCAGATCATGCGTAGGATAGTTCTGCTCATGAGGCTTCAACTATTGAGATACATAATAAATCACCTTATATTTTTACAAGAGGACACACCCAAGTTCATTATGAGATGAATTTCAAAAAATAATAAATCCTTCTCTGATAGAGGGTAGAGTTACCATAAGTGTAGTAACAATCTCTTCTTCATCTCTTGGAAAATTTCTTCACACTCCTTTGTCCAGATGAACTTAAGCCATTGTCAAGTTAACTTGGTTAATGAATTATAATTCCATGAAATGTTTTTTCTCAAATATTTTATAATATCCCACTAATCCAAGGAAACTATGAATCTTAGTTACTATTGTAGGATGAGGAAACTCCTCCACAACCTTTGTCTTTGTAGGGTCAACTAAGATTCCATCATTGGTTAACATTTTCCCCAAGAAATAAACTTTTTGTAACCAAAATTCACATTTTCTAAACATTCCAAATAACCTCTCCTTCCTTATAGTTTTCAATACAAACCTTATATGATCTTAATGCTCTTCAAAAATTTTGTAATATATCATAATATCATTAATAAAAACTACCACAATGTTATCAAGTTAGTCCTTAATGAATCTATTCATAAAATCAATAAAAATAGAAGGAGAATTATTCAATCCAAAGGGAATAACAAAAAACTAATAATTAACATATATGGATCGAAATGTGGTCTTTGGAATATCTTCTTTATTCACCCTCAATTGATGATAATAAGAACAAAGATCAATATTGGATAAGAATTGAGCCCCGTGAATCTGATCAAATAAATCATCAATTCATGAAAGAGGGTACTTATTTTTCACTATGATCCCATTAAGTTATCTATAATCAATGCATAACCACATCGATCCATCCTTTGTCTTTACAAAGAGAAGAGGTTCCCCCCAAGGAGACACCCTTGACCGGATAATCCTCTTCTCAAAAATATCATGGAGTTTTTTCTTTAATTCCTCCATCTCCACATTCTCTATTCTATACAGGGTTTTTAAAATCAGATTGGATCTTGGAATACATTCAATGGAGAACTCTACCTCTCTTTTTAGGGGAGATCTAGGTAATTCCTTAAGAAATACTTCGATGTATTCCTAAATTATGGAGACAAGATATATCCTTATACTCTCATTTCCTTCCTCTTTTTCACTGATAATGTCCATAAATAAGGCAATAGGAGGTGCTTCTAGACAAATATTAGGTCGAGATATCTCATCTTGAAAGATAAATGTTGGATGTCCATTCAAGACTATGGAGATTTACTTACTTATAAATTTGATCTTAGCATTATACTTTGAGATCCACTCCATCCCTAGTATAATTTTGAATTCCAACATGGGAATGACTAATAGATTTGTGATAAGATTATTCTAAATCAAGCAAATAATAGAGTTTCTATACACTGTTGATGCTTGGATAATCCCTCCAGAATCAAAAAAATTAATTGCTATCTTTGAGAGAAAACAAGAGTACCTACCACCACATCATTTAGACCTTCAACTTTAGCCATCATTATAGTAAAATAAATACCTTTATTCCTTTTCCTATGATAAGGTTGATGGCGATTTTTCTCCACTAACCTCAGATTTGGATAGTGATTAGCAATGTACCCAAGATATCGATACTTGAAGCATTGGACTTCAAGTAGGGCCTATACCATATTCCCTTTTTAATTAGTGTTGGGAAGTTGAGGATTCACCTCACTATGACAATTCTGAGTGATATGGACATATCTTGCACACTTTTAACACTTACCGATCCTGAGCAAGTTGTTCCCCAAATGCTTCTTCCCACGTTTATTACATGTGAGATGTTTCACTTGATTTACTCATCTTCCATGATAAAAGATCATCCTCAAGGTTGATTCCATTTATTTGTTATTTTCATTAGATTTATGGGACCACTTCATCTCACCAAAATATAGTTTGACATTCATAGATCTTCTTAAGATTTCCTCATAGCTGTCATAGTATCTGGTGGATAAATTCTTCCATAGATGATTTCTTAGTCCACTGAAGAATCTATAAACCTTACTATGAGGATCCATGAAAAATTTAGAGGTTTAAAGTAAAATCTTTGTGAAGTTCATCTCATAGCTTCCCAAAAATTCATTCTTTATCTGCTTTATCTTGATAAACTCCTTCTACATTTTCATTCCCATCGAATGAGGGAAATAATTATTGAATAAGATCCCTATTAACTCTTCCCACTCCATAGCTTCAATCTACTCTCTTGGCCGCATGTTTTTAATCAGTTCCCACCACTGATCATATTCTCCCTCTAAGTGGTAAACAGCTAGGGTGACTTCTCTTGTTCATAACTATGAATTACAAAAAATATATTTTCTATAGAGCTTATCCACTATTCGTCAATCAATGGGTTGGTAGATCCACTGAATATTGGTGGTCGTTGACATATAAAGGGCTCAACATAATATTGTTCCCTTTTTGTTTAAATTGGTATCTTAGATTTATTCAAGTTATTTCCCATAACTTGAGTCATTTGATCCATTATTCTCATGAATGTCTTCAGTCCATATTCTATTAGAGGATCGTCAATTCATGGTCCATTGTGGTCACCATTTTCATGGTTACTCCTATTTCCCATAATTTTTTAAAAGAATAAATACATAGTGATAAACTTGTTTCATTTACAAATATTATAACTCTATAGGATTTTTATATCTTAAAACATCATGCTTAAACACATTATTCATTTTCAACAATTATATTTTCTATAAATCCTTCATAATGGATCATAATAAGATCGGGATTAACCAAATATATCCCCTGGGAGTGTTAAACCAGTAGTACAGGAAGACCCATTTTCATGCACCGATTTCCATTCAAGTTTAGCTCAAAGTAGTGTTTTTAGGTTTTATGCATAGGTACATCTGTACCAGAGCCACAACCACTTGTTCGTATCCAGACATGGATTTATTTTTTTTGAAACCACTTAATTGATATTTCACAAAAATACCAAGAATTTTTTCTATATTTAAAATTTTGGATAGGGTTATTCCTAAAGTTTTCATATCATAATTTCTATAAATAACTAAACAATACTTTGATACTAACTATAACATACAACCTTTTTATTACAAACCTTTACATGAAATTTTACAAAAAGAGGATCTTTTAAAGTTTAGTGTCTTGGAAATAAGATACATAATAAATGAAAAAATAAATCATTATTATATTCCACATGAAAGTATTATTAAAGGTTCATACTAATTACATTTATTACATCTCATAACTCAGGGATATACATCAACAAAAAGGATGAGTAGAAGGTATAGTAAGGGAAAATAAGTGAAACAATTTACATGTGAACTAGAGCAATATCAATAAGAAAATGAAGAATATCATAAAGTAATGATAAATAGGAATATAAAAAATAATAATAAATAGAATAATAACTTAAAAATGTGGATACAGAATTTAATTTATACATTCAAAATCATATCACCAAGTTCCATCCCCAAGATGTCATAAAAATTACTAAGGTTATTCACCAAGGTATCATAAAACTTATCATCTCTAGATATTAATTTCTTTATCCAAGGCATTGGAGTGATATTAGGGAACACCCTTAATATGAATTTATTTTTATCTGAATCACATAGATCATAATAAAAAATTTCATAAATAACCCAAATAGAATAAATGAAATGGGTTTCATATAAAAATCATGGCATTTTAAAAAGTGCTTAAAAACATGATCATTATTTCATTTATAACCCATGAAAAGGGAATGAGGGTTTTATGTATTTAAATTACAGAATAAAATAAATAATTATTATATATTGATTAATACCCCTATAAATGAAATAGGTCTGGGTATTCATATAATGAAAATAAAATAATTTCTTGAGAAAAAAAAGAGATTTGAGATGAAAATTCTATTGCATGATGGGTATAAAACATGGTTTAATAAAATGTTAAAAAGGGAGGGGGTATGGGTAAAACACTCACAAAATAATAATTATATAGTGAAGGTAAAAATTAAAATATAAATAAGAATATTATATGGAAATTTTAAAGACATACCAGATAAAAGATAACTTGAGAGGAAAAGAGAAGTTGAGAATTATCTTACCTTGAAGAGTAACTTCTAAAAAACTAAGATCAGGAGATTGGTGGATTAAGAAAATATTGGGAGGAATCCTTTGAAGGTGATAATTTCATAAATTCATGAAGAATTATTTTTAAATGAATTGAAACTATGGAATGGGTTGGTATTTATAGTAAAAGATAGGGAATTTTTTTATTAATTTTAAAGGACACCTCATTAGTGGTATTTGGAAAACCATGGGATTTCCCATGGTATTTTACCATGTTATTAGCCATTAGGGACACATTATATCATATATTATTACTCAAGAGTCGAACAGAATTATTACAGCATGATTACATCATTAATGACGTCATTAAATATACCAAAGACTCAACACTATATTTTTATTATTCCCCGAAAAACAAAACATTTTATAAAAATATCATAAATTCAACGTAACCTAATATCGACGTTCAGAATTAAAAAATGAAATTTATTTTACCTTAAAATATTTATACATATGAGAAATTTAACTTTTAGCTATAAAAATACTTAATTATTAAAAATAATAGCAAATAGAAAAATCATAATGACATGCATAGTAAAAGTTTCAACATTTGAAAATAAATTAAAATTATTTTATCATTTTTAATTAAAAAAGAGTGTTTTTATAACACTATTTCTATATAAAAAACATTATTAATAAATCCTTATTTTAATATGATCATTTATATCTTGATAAAATGTATATTTGTTTCCAGAAAAATTAATTTATCAAATTCCATCTAAATTTTTAAGAAAAACATTTCTTAAATTGAAATGATGAAATAAACATTTTACTGAAAACAAAGAAATTAAATTTTAAGTAACTATGTCCTTGACACATAACCCCTTAAAACACCCACATATGACCTAAGGGTAAGGTGTGAAATGGAGATGGACTCTTGGGGTGGATCAAATAACATCACCCAAGTGGTAATATCCACTAACTTGAACTTCCCCCTTAGGAAATTTCGTTCAAGCTTAACATGTTGAAGCTCAGATTGGGTTGGTCCAAAGCAAAGCCTAATGATTCTACCTCCTTACCAAGATTCGAAAAATGGGCTTCAATATGGCCCGAGTCTATTGGATGATTCCATTGACTCTTCTTTATACATTAATTATACAATATAATATCTAGTTACGAACAAAAATTATATCATTAAAAATTATTATTGTTTCTAGTGGTCATATTAACCAACGATCATATAATAGTCAAAACCCAGTGGGAACATTTTATTTATACTTATTTATTTTTATTGATTATGACATAGTAAGTAATAAATTTTCAGGAAACAAAATATTATTCAAAAGTTTGGGTTGTTACAGTTTTGGATGATCACTTTTCCCTGATGAAGTTATCCGACAATAACAGCTTCTAGTTATTGATTAAATGTCTCTATTTGAGGTTATATATGAGCATGATTTTTTTCACCTCTATGTTGGAGTAAGGTAGGTGAATATTTAGTTATTGGGTTGAGTATGGTATATAATACCTCATACTAGGTGCATTTGATTTGTAATCAGCTTGTTACAACTCAGAATAAGAAGTAGTCTTATGTTGATAGAAGGAGAAGACCCTTGGAGTTTGTTGTGATGAAAAATGTTTTATTGTGGGTGTCACTAGGTTGGGTCATAGAAGTCTTAGGAGTCAAGTAAAATCCTAATCATGATACATATGGACATTTGATATCATCAAAAGAATCATAAAGTTAGCATATCAGTTGGACCTTCCTCTACAGTACCAAGTTATGTATAATGTATTTGATATATCAAAGCTTTGGAAGTACGAGCCTGATTCTACACATGTCCTCAACTACAAGGATGTTTATATTTCCCCAGATATATATTTTATAGAGTGACCTATATGGATACTGTACCAAAGTGAGAAGGTTTTGTGAGGAAAGTATATTCCTTTGGGTTATGTTCAATTGTATCATGGGTATTTTTATGAAGAAATGTGGGAGTGGGAATATGAAATTCAGGAACAGTGGTCTGAGTTGTTCAAGTAGACCTTTTGGGATAATTTTAAAGGACTAGAATTCATAAGAGGGTGATAATTATGATATATCTATTTTATGTATTACACTTTTAAACTACTATATAGACTTTTGAGCTCGTATTAAAGTGTTTAGAGGTGAGCTAGAGGTGTCGGAGAGGTTAGAGCTGAGCCAAGTCTAGGTTGGTGGATGTACTCTAACTTGTCAAGTTACATAAATCCCACAATCTAGCTGATGAGGATCCTATGTAGAATTAATTATTCCCAGAAGCTATCGACCAGCTAGTGGATACCACATGCTTATTTATGGTTCTCCTGGGTAGAATTAATTCATCTCAACAGCCACTAGGTAGCTGGTAGAAGCCACTAGGTAGATATTTTCATCATGTGTAGCCCATCGGGGATTCCAATTTTATAGTAAATTTTATAAAAACATGACTTTACACACACTTTTTAATTTACTCAACCCTAATTTAACCCAAAATACCCTAGGCCCTTCCCTCCATCAATTTTGGGCTCACCTATCCCCATATAACTCACCTATTTGATGCCCGAATTCCCATTCAATCCTGTACATCCAATCTAATAAAACTTTCCTCAATTATGATCAATTATCTCCTCTTATACTTGACCTAAAAAAATTATATCATAAACATATTGGTTAGATATAAGAGTTTTGGAATGATTTTACAAGGGTTTTGATGATCTTTAATAGAATCAGTATTTAGATTCAAGGATTTGGATTTTACGCAATGCTTGGGCCAAGTCCCTTACTGGCAAAAGATCTTCTTTGGTGAGTTGATCATATCCTAACCTTTTTGGGTGTTTTTCCCTTATAACTCAATCCTATATTTTAAACCTTCCAAACCTAGAATGTTTCTATGATTTGGTGGTGCTTCAAGATTTGGTCGGTGACCCTTTCTTTTATTAGTATTATTGCACATGAGGTAGGAAGACCTTAACTTTATCACATTTTTTACATGTGTTTTTGGAATATTTTTTAGTGTGTGTGTGTCATTATACACCCGTGTTTGATTATTGACCACATGTGGTACACTTGTGTATCCTTGGAAGACCTATTCTTGAGTTTCTTGCATATAGATTATTAGGGATATGATGTTTGTTTATTTGATATGATGTTTTATCTATAATTTGTATCATGTATGATATTGTTTTATTCTTCTATCATACATTTGAGAGTGCATGTTAATCCTCATAGACTATTTCCTTGAGGGGGATGTGTCAAAAAATTAGTTGACTTACTTTGGGATATCCCCTCAATAGGGGTATGCTAATCATATTTTGTACTATCCCATCAAGGGGATGTGTTAGGTGGCCAATATTTTTCCTTCCAACGTAGTGCTGAAGTGGGTAGAGATGGTCACAGAGGGAATTTTTTTTTTGTACTTATTTTATATATTGATATTTATATCTATACCCTCTTTAATTTCATGTCATGAACCTATATCTGTTATGAAATTAAGTTATGGTTTAGTGGTGGTTTCCTACAGAGTCTTATACTCACATGTTAGTCAATAATTTATATGATCTTGTTGATTGATTAGGGATCCAGCTAAGGATAAGGGCCCTATGATTGATAGTTGAGAAGGTTAGTTGTAGGTTGTATATGATGCTGGAAAAATCAGGATGGATTCTACTAGTTTACTTTTAGTTTACCCATACATTGGATCCTTCTGATTGGTTTTGGTTTATTTTTCCAAACATTCTATACTGTTGCTACGTGGTCCAGTTTTTATATTTGTTTCCACTCTAAAGGTAATTCATTTATATATTATATATTATATTATTTATTATCACTTCCTTTATCATACTATAATATTACCTGGTAGTGAGGTAATAACCTCCCCAAACTGTTTCATAGTCCCTCACCACTAGTAAGTAACCTCTTGCGCATGGGGAGTTGTACATGTGAACATGTGGCACCCATGGATCAAACCTAATGGTTCAAGTCGGGGTGTTACAATAAGAGTTTTGGGTATCATACGAATCAATGTCCCAACCCAAGGTCTAACTAGGGATTTAGTAACAAAAAAAAATTCAAATAAGTAAAATCCTATGCATCTACAACTAAGGAATAAAATAGTGAGTTTTTATAGTATATTTTCTAGTGGCCTATGTCGTGTCAGTTTTCACCAACTAATGGATATTGGGTTGTAAATAAAATCCCCTGATGGTATGATTACCATATAAATAAATATTAAAAGTTTCTAGGAAGTTATTCTATAAAGATCTAAATGTACATACATTAGTAAAAATCAATGTGAAATTAGGAATGGTTTATCACTCTTTTTAAAGTACTTATATTGATTTTTTATATAAATAAATCTCATTCAACATCCTAAATAAACCCATGATCACCAAGTGGTGTATAATTAATTATGAGTTCCCTGAAGAAAATATTATTATCATATCTGTTGTATTAGGAGGATTTAATTTATTTAAGGTGGAGAATTTAACACCTTGAAATTATAATATATTACTATCTTTAAATAATTCAATGCGTTCGATAGCTTCTCCACACGCCACACCGAGCTTAAACGAAACCAATTCATATTTAGATAAAATGTAAATATTTAAGTATAACCTTTTAAAAAATAGCCATTGATTTATAAAAAATGTATAGAAGTAAATTATTTATGAATTATAATTATAAAGAAAATAAATGATACTTTTCATATGAATTAAGTTCAATTAGTTTTCCAAAAATGACCAATAAGATCATTTTTTGTTTAGAAAAGTATTTGTTTTAAAAAGTGAATTTTATGTGATACAAATTTCTATTTCAAGAAAATACGATTAATGATAAATTATGTTTAATATTCATATTTTGATATCATTAATTCAGTTGTTACATGATATGAAATAAGAATAATAGTAGTTAATATTTAAAACGAGTAATTTTCCAATTAAAACGGGTTTTCAATTATATTTTATTATTTTATTCAAAAACCAAAATTATAAATTTTGGAATTTTAAATTAATAAAAAGGATCTTTTTAAATTCATCATATAATCATTAAATTAGTATAAATTTTTGATCTTTTTCAGAAAAAGGTAGTTTAAGTTGAAAAATATGGTTTTTACAAAACATGTAATTTGTATGACTTTAATATTATATAATAATGAACTAGAAATTTATAAAAAAAAATTAGTAATAGAATATTAATTTTTGGAATAAAATTATTTATTTTATAACATTATTTTAACTTATAAAATCCATGAATTTTTTTATAACTAATTAAAATGTTACTTTAATGAAAAAATAGTTTCATGTCATTTATTTGAATTAAGTATTTATCAAGGGGGACTTGGTTTTGGCTTTCCTTGAAAGAATTATATCCTTTATTTTTTATAATAATTAAATTTATGTTATTATAATTATCATCCAAGTTAAACTTTCCTTATATTTTTTTTAATTCTTAGAAATAATATATCTCTAAAAACCGTTCTTACATAATTAAGTTTTTTAATTTTGAAATTAGATTTTTGAAATATTATAAATTTTATATGATAAAAATATTTTAAAATTTTTAATTAGTAGTATAAAATTAAGGAAATATTTCAATCTTAGTATTTTTCAGTAAAATTAATTACAAAGGTATAAAAATTAATTACCAATGTAAAAGTAAGTTTAGGAAAAAGTAAAAATGATAAAAAAAAATCCATAAAACTTTCCATGTTTTATAAAAAAGGGGTGGTTGAGGTCAGTTTTTAATTTCCCTAATCTTTCTCTCCTCTTCTACCCATTTTGTGTCCTTTGAAACTTGAATAGTAACTTTACATTATTTAAACTATAAGGGTTACTACCAAAATTACCCTTTCATTCACTTAAAAAATGGAAACATCTTAACCATTTCACGAAAAACTATTACATTGAATTTATCCTTGAATTTATTCCATTTTTAACCTCCTCTAACCCCATCCCATTTTCCAAAACCTTTTGGAATCCATTTTTTATTAAAAGACATTTATTTTTAATGTGACTTTCAAATAAAATTCAAGTCCCTGACGTGAGTATTATTAACTACTTAGTTTTTCTTATTAATTATATTATTTAAAATTTATTCTATAGAAACTAATAAATTGACATTATTATCATTTATAGACTTTAATATTACTATATTAAGGGTATTATCATTTTTTATTCACATAACTCATCCATTAAGAAAAACAAAATTGTCCTTCATGTGTTGTGCATACTAATGTGTCCATGGTGTACTATGTTTACGTTTTGATCACTTATTTTAAAGGATGGATCATATGATGAAATCAAAAGATAAATAAAATTTTTATGATATAATTAAGTTTTTAGTATGAAAAATTATAGAACCTATTAATGATATAATAAAAAAATAATCATCATTGATTTAATCATTTAGAATAAGAGTACTAAGAGGATAACTATTTATTCATATTGTGTACAAATTTCATATCCATTAATCATTCTTATAATTCCTTCTAATTATTATATATCACAATAATAAAAAAAATAAGATCATTATTCTTCTATTATAATTATATTACAATAAAACCACCTCATAATCCTTCATTAAATCAGAGTGTGTTCATGTTTAGGTCGATTTAACCACCTACTTGATTAATACTATGAATTTATATAATGGATAACTATGAAAACTTTTTTACTGGTAAAATATGATAAAAATTTATAAATAATTATCCTTTGGTTATTTAAATGATATATAAATATCTAACTCATCAATTACCCATTCGTCAAAAATATAAAAAACATTCTTATTATCAACTTAATCATCAAGGATAAACTCTAAAATACTCATTAAAGAAATTTGGAAACATAATAAATTACTCTAAATAATACCTAATGGTAACTTTAATGAAATATTAATATGTAACTTTGTAATAATAATGTATATGGACACCACTATTATGAATCTAGTACAAGTGATCAAAATTATAAACACTGATGTGAAAAATTAAAAAAAATTCTTCTTGAAAATAACTATTTATAAATAGTATAGATGAAAACAGATATAAGTAAGGTTATGAATTATGTGATTAATACAAATATTTTTTTTAATAAATAAGGTTTGAGTATATTCATGGAATTCATGAAAATAGGTAAGGTTTTTTTCTCAAATTTATCCCTTTGAGTAATGTTTGGTATTATATACATAATTTAATTTATGGGGTGTATATAATGAATATGTGAGATAACATATCATGAATTATATTTTAATTAAGTTATTTTAAGTTCAATTCCAATCCCTCTTTTAAAAGGGTTTTGATTAAAGTTTTACTTGAGCCACATTGGTTTTCTTGGTCTCAATTTTGATTCTTTAAGACATAATACATTTTGTGAACCATGTTTCCTTTGAATGGTGTATTCACCAAAAATGGATATATTTTTATAAAAATATTTTTATTTTATGGGGTTACTAGACAAATCATTATCCCTTATTCAAGTGGATACTGATATTTTTTTTCTATAGTAGTAAGGATTTTTGGGAACTCAAATACTATTCTTTGAGTAGTGATGTTTTATCTTCAAAATATTTCTTCCATGCTTGGTTTACCCCACCATAATATTTTATGGTATTTTATAATCCACTTTGGGAAATGATTTTTCAATATAAATAATTATTTATTACTTTTTTTAAAATTGGAATTTTCAACAAAGGTAATTTCATGTATTAAAAATGTCTCTTTCATAATAAAATGTTTTAGATCCACATTTCATAAAGAAAAATTTATTTCTTTTTCAAGGATCTATAATTGGAGATTCCTTTAATATTAAAGGTTTTAAATGAGTTTTCACATCAGCTTTTGAAAAACAATTTTATAAGTGACCCATAATTTCCTCTTTTACATTAATGTTAAAAATGATTTCTAAAAGATATTTTATGTTTTTATTTTCATATACCCTCCCATTTTAAATTTTTTTTAACCTAATAGGGTTTATATTTAATGATTTATCCTCTAATATTTATATTTTATCATTTATTGAAGTTAAACTCATTGAACTTAGAAATCCAATCCTAAGCCCCTTCATGTGTGGTATCATTCAAGCATTCTTTTGTAAGGATGTTTTCATAAATGTATAAATCCTTCTAGGTTTAATTTTTTACACTAGGTATGTGTTCATTTGAAATAATACACCTCATTCACATGTTTGTCTTATGATCATGTTTTTCAAGTATTGAATTATCTGTATACTCATTTCTCTATACGATGTGAACATCATAGTTTTCATAATTATGATTGGATGATGTTCACCTAGAAATATTGTTATTCTATTGACATGATGAAGAGTATTAGAATTAAATATATATTTTTTAAAACACTAATGATTATTTTAACGTTAAAAATATAATGTTTAACTATCCACTTTCTTCCTTGAGATGGGTTATGATTGTGTTAACCCTTTTACTAACATTTGAAAACGTATCGACATTCTATATATTTTAATTGTAATTGGGATGATTGTTTTCAAGTTAACTATGTAATTTCGGACAAAAAAATTATTTATTTATATGGGTTATGATCAAGTTATCCCTTTTAATGACATGGGTAAAAGTATTTCCATTTGGGATATTGTTATTCCAATATAGAATATTATTGGAAATTTGAATATGGAATGTTTTAACATACAACTTTTTTATTTATAAGGGTTATGATCATGTTATCCATTTTTTTACACGAGGAATAATATTGAAATTCTTGATGATTATTGACTACCAGCACAAGTTGATCATGTAGTAATATTCTACATTCATCATTTTATGGATAACCATGTTTTATTTCAAAATGAGTTCCTTAGGGAATTGTATAAAATGTATTAATGACTATTACGGTGAATAAATTGTAATTAATTAGGAGACAGGTGGGTCTTAACATTATATATCCCTTCGATGCATCGATAGGTATCATGAGAAAAAACAAGTTTTGGCATATGGTGTATACCTTCCCAATTTAGCAGTATGTCTTGATTGTGGTCTTGATGAAAAGTAAAGTGTATTGGAAAAATGATTTTATAGGAAGTCTTTTGATGTAAGATATTATTTATTACATTAGTATTAGATTATTATTATTGATATCCTTGTTTTTATTTATTACCATGGATATAGAATGCCACCAGTTTCAAGTTGATTACATATTCCGATTTTTTACATATTCCTACCATCATATTAATTTGATGTTTATGCCATAATTACTTCAGTTATATGTTTCCCTTACTGAGAATTTTATCTCACGCCTTATTATGTTTTCATTTACCTAGGTTATAATGAAAATTAGTATACGTGAAATGTTTAAAAGGATAACACATGTGGAAGAATTTTTTGGAGATATTGAAGACTTATATTGAATTAAGAAGTTTCTTATATATAATGGAAAAAATGTAATGTAGTTAATAGATACATGGTCTTTATTAGTTAATGGTGTTTAATAATTATCTAAATATATAAACATGGAAATTTATTTCAGATTTAAGATATTAAATAACCATTATTGATTTAATAATTATAGATGGTTATATTAAAGCATTTACAACCAGTATCAAATAAAATATGTAAAGTATGTGTCTATGAGAACTGGATTTGGTAGTGTGGGTTAGGGGAATCACATTTTTTAAACTTGAATGTTTAATTTTTATTATATCATATGGGATGTCTGTCTGGTGAGTGGAGAATAGAACTCTTCCTAGGACACCCTATACAGGTTTTTAACTTGGCAAGTTCTATGTCCCTTTTCTTAAGTAGTTTTGGGTTATGTAAGATAGACCATTATTATTGATGTTTAAGAAAAAATAGATTTGAAAAAATAAAAGCGAGGGAGTCTTTATGGGAATATAGATAGAGTAAAACTAACATGTGTGGATATTTTTTTTTTCATGAATACATGAGACCTTGAGAGATGGTTCAGTTTAAGGAAGTAGTTCTTGGACCAGAGATCACTTCAGTTTAAGGCCATATAACCTTGACCTAGGGTTACATATGTTTAAGGTCGAATAATTTTGACCAATGAAATATGAAATTTCCTATATAATAACATGGGTGAGATAATTTTGATATTAATTAGAAATGGATGGTGCAACCAATATATGAAAATTCATGAATAAGGGTATTATATTTATGTTAGTAAATCTCAAAAAAACATGTAATATGGATTATGGTCATGTATGAACCATTAAAAGTTGAAGGTTGAGACATTAAACTTTAACCTATGAAAATGAGCTCAATGCACAAGTGTGTAGAATCAAAGGAACTGAATTCACCTAAATAGTTAGATTATGGATTATATAAATAAGAAGTCAAGGAGTTTGAATTAGGAGTTAAATAATGGGACACATATACGAGGGATGATTGCGGGAAAAATTTGAAAGATGGGTTCCACTAAAATGGTTTAAAATCTATATCAGGGGAATATATGCAGATCCATATCATGAAATAGTATCATTAGTAAATCAGAGTCATCCTACAGCATTGAATGCACTCATTACCAATTGGAAAGAATATTTGTGATGATTCAAACACCTATGAAATTAATTATGGTTGCGGATAAAAAGAATATTCTATATTGCTTATATCACCCCAAAGGTTATGAAACCATGTATGTAATAGACAACCCTAGCGAAGAGATATGGTATTCCACCACTCTAACACTTACTTGAACTGATGGGTCTAGTGAGCATGGATAAAATTTTTATAGGTCTATATAGTGGGACCTATAATCTCTATGAATTTAAATTTTGTGCTCTAAAATATTCCTAATCATTTAGAGTGTAAATCTTAGTGAGAAAGGACTTGACTATTTTTTAGGTTTCCCTTTTCATGTTTTATGCGTAACAGGTCCCATGTCCCCTGTATTTTAGGGTCTTATAGCTTTGATAAATAAGTACCAAGTTTAAGGTTATAAAACATGAAAAAAATGTTATAGTGTACATAAAGGGTAAAAGTTAAAACCATTAGTGAATGTAGAGACTAATGTCACCATATAATTTTCTCACCTAAAGTGCATTCAATTTAAAGTAATGATGCTTGGACCGAAAGATTAGAATAAAAACCCTAATGGGCCTTAAAGACTAAGAATGTACCAACACCTTTTGAATAGGGAGTGGAGATGCCATAAATTGTAACATAGTGTTCTTGGATTAGGATATATAATATAGATTTAATATACAATGGATTACCACATAAAATATTCAAAAGATAGGTTATTCTATGATGCTGCAAAGAAATACTGAAATTATAGGAATCTACCCTTCTGGATAAAGATGCCTCTAGTTGATAGACTATATCAGGGGAAAATATACTAATCTATATTAGGGTAATTGTATTCATAGTCAAATAAAAGTGTATTTTGGGGTCTAATATGGTTTTTTTCGATATCTTGGAAAGTTTTGTGGTGTCAGTGACACACAAAGAATATGGTTTGATTTATGAAATGGGTATTCTAAAAGATTTATAGAGGAATATTAGACTTGTTATTTCCATGAATAGGATACTATGATATCCTTAAAATAGTGGATATGAATAATGTATCTTGACTAGGTTCCAAACAGATATTTTTGGCATCACTATGTATCTCAAGATAACTGGAATCAAGTCACATGTAGTTATTATAACATAGGGAAATATTTAAGCATTAGTATATAATATTGATAAATGATCATTTTATCTAGATGCCTATTTAAAAAAAACCTATCATCAAGCCCCTGACATAGATTAGGATTTCATATAAGGAAACTAGGCCTTTTATTGGTGGTCATTCTAAGAAATTTAAGGTCATATAGAGTGGACCATATGTTGTGTAGTTTTACAACATGCGACAAGGACTCACATGACTTCATAAAAAAATAGGGGTTTTTATTATATCATAGGTCTATATATATATATATATATCCACATGAGAGAATAAATTTGATTGGTTGAATTACTAAAAACAAAAAAAAATCGATTGGGAATTAAGTGGGGCATGAAATCCCAGAGGTAAAAGCTAAGATTGGTTGAGGTTTTAGTGAGTTTTTCTGCTGGGCCTTAGATAAAACATTTGGGTTTCACTATGCATCCTACTAGAGTTTCAATCAAATCACTGGTAGTTATTGTGAAATCCCAGTTCAAGTAGTTGTTGGGAATGACATGATATGAATAAATAACACTCCAACACTAGGATGAGGGAATTTTTGTTTCATTTTTTCTTAGTGTAGGTATTTAAATTAATCTTCAATGAAAGATCCTATATAGATCAGAATCACATTTAGGGGTGAAGGGAATTTTGGTTAACCGAATTTACAGCTGGGCCCTAGATATAATATCTCAGTGTTAGTATATATCCCATAGAACAAGGAATTAATCCACACATAGTTTATTTTAAATTCCTTATAAAAATTAAGATCATTTATGGAGGGGTGGGGGAGAAATTTCAACAAAAGTTCATAGGTGAAAAACTCCACGGTGAAGAACTATATATAAATTTAACTCATACATAAGAGTGAGGGAATTATACTTGGATTAATTACACAGATTATCTTATATGTAGAATGAAATAATTTATCATTACCTGTATAGTTGTTGTGAGGCTTCTTTAGAATGGATATGATTCATGTGTCAGGATGGAAAACCAAGATTCAACTCAGTCTCCCATCATCAGTAAGATGAAATATTTCCATAAATGCTAAAATATTAAGATAGAAGAGGAAATTTTCAATGATAGAATTTGTGTTTGATCCTAGTATAGGATATTCATAAGGAAAATATATATTGGATATATTTCATTAAGATATATTCATTTTTTATTCAATAATTCATTGGGTTTTGTTTTGTTTTTTCTAGAAATAGGAACTCAATTCTCAAAAGAGGAGATGCTGTAAATTCAGAAATTTCAGATATTAAACATTATGAGACCTATTCATGGATTGAATTCCATGACTGTAGGACCCATGCATGATGATTCCCATACCATGAAACTAATATAAGCCTTGAATACTCCAGGATAAAGAAAAACATGATGTAAAGACATTACACTGCATGAAAGTTTTGAATCCTGAACCCACTAAATATTCAAGTCACAAAATCGGAGGGAAAAAAGATTTTTGGTGATTTATATGGATCTGAGTACATGATGTGAATTTATATTCATGTTATAAAAGTATCTAAGGAGAATTAATTTAAATAAAACTCATGACATGAAATTTTTTCACATCATGAGATTCATGGGCTTATAAATGTACCATTTCTTGATAAGAGAAATGGGGATGACCATACATTTTTATTTATTATACTTTTTATTTCTCAGTAAATTCTAGACCAAATTTTGTTCCTTTTCTTCCCTTATTTTATATTTCTTTTTCTACCACATATTATCCCAAGACTTTGGATTTCTTGTTCATGATTTGATTACTCTTTCATTTTTGGTTGATGTTTCAACCGCAATTGTTGAGTTCCCTTTATTGTTATTTCATTAAAATAAGTATTTAATATATTTTTAATTACTGTAATCATGGATTTCATTAATCTAAATAGCTTAATAAATGTGTGAATCATATTGTTGATTTCTCCTTCTTCTAATACCATTGCCATCATGCACAGATAATCCTCTAGGGTTAGGGGTAGAGAGTTAGAGTGTTTTAAACTTAAAGAATCCTTAAATAAATACTTGGGTAACTATGTCTCTAGTAGTTAGGTTAATAATTATTATTAATCACAATATATTCCACAACCCCAATTTGAGGAATTGGAATAGATGGACCCTGACCTAGTTGGAGATGAGAAGGTTAGGACCAATATACTGTGACTCTTTTTACCATTAAAGCTAAGAATATTGCACCTAGTTTTTTGAATAACTCTATACCAAAGTGTATTTTCTTGCTCAGGTAGATCCAATTGGTTTGACCAAATAAAATTGGTGACCTCCACAATACTTCATAGCCTAAGTGATAGAACAATCGTAAACCAAATTTAGGAATAAATTTTCATAAACCCTGGAATTTACCATAATCCATCTCTTTCTATTGAATTAAAACCAAACTATGTAATCCTTTTATAACCAAACCCATGAGAGTCATGTGAGGAATCCATATGTCAGGTTCTAATCACCAGTTCACCATATTCTCTAGATTTTTCCTATGGGTTTGACTCTGAACTGCTTCTACAAAACATATTTATATCTAGTATTGTTTGTGATAATATAATTTTATATTTTGATCAACACCAATGAAGAATCAACGATGCTGCCCGTACAGGTAATATTTTGGTTCCATTACCAGTTATATCTTTTTCTTATGGACAATGACCTTCAGTGAAAACCTAGTATTACCTTACACCCACTTTTCTCTTTACCCTTTATTTTTTAACAATTTTTTCACAAAGAATAACACATGCACCCAATTTTTTCGGCTACTATATGCACCAGGTCCCTTTGACTCATTTGAGGAACCTTAACGCTACTCAAGAGATTATTTCTTTGAATCAATAGATTGAGAGATATATGTATTCATTTCATCACTCAATTATGGCTGAACAAAAAAACCTTATGCTACCTAAGACTGAAAATATTAAATATGCGATACCTATACACCGGGGAGAGCGATTAGTTCTATACATGCACACAATTAAGGACTTTGAATTTACATCCATTAGTGGTGCTACACTGATCATTTTTCACCCTTATTTCTATGAACAAAATTTAAAAATTATACCTTGACCCATTAAAATTATTTAGAACAAGGGAAATTTACTATAATTCAAATCAAAGATCCACATAATCATATTTCAAGTTTCCTAGAAGCTTTCAACACCCTTCAATTTAAAGGTGTGATATCTGACGTGATCAGACTTGAAGTTTTCCCTTTTTAGTGATATGAAAGATCCAAGTATTGGATTAAAATCCAAGATCCCAAGTCCATTATGTCTTGGAAAATTTTTCAAAAAAATAAATAGATAAATATTTTCTACCTATGTGAACCTGAAAGCTTAGAATAATGGTCCATAAATTTTCCCAGGAGGATGGTGAATCAACTTGGGAGTCTTCAGATAACTTCAAAGAGCTAAAAAAAGATCACACATCATAAACTTGATGCATGGTTAAAACTTAATTTTTTTTTACCAAGGACTGTAATAAGATGCACATACTATAGTGGAATCCATTTATGATTGAAGACTCATGCTCGAAACACCAGAAGTTGGAAGATAACTTTTAGATGAAATCTCCCAAAAATTCCAGTCTATGGTAGAGGTATTGATGACTAACTTGATACAGAATTCACTAGATGGAATATAATATCCACCTTGAAGCCCAAGTCGAATCACTCACAAATACATTATAATCTTTTCAACTACACTCTCAATCACTACTACCTCCTACCCCAGTTATAGAAATTCATACTTGTGAAATATGTGGAGGCCCACACCCATACCTGAAATGTAGAGAAGAAATAGCAAAAACTAAAAATCAGAATTTTAATTATGTAAATTAAAATAAAAAATCAATAATTTAAACAACCATAGCAATAATAGTTTCCATATTATCAATAAAGACCATCTTGACATCTAGAACAACCCAATAAAGGTTGCTACCAATAGAGGAGTGGTCAAGAACCACCATGAAATTAGGGATCACCTAGTTACCCACCTCAGAATATAGATCCTTAACCTCAAAAATAATTTCCTCAATAACCTTTCCCCCTAGATTCTAGTAATTTACACACAAAAAATAGGTTTATAAAGCTCTACCAATGAAACCATAACATGCCCCACCAAAAAAAATAAAATCTTGAAAACCTGGTGACTATAGTTTTTAGAATGCAGATCAGAGGATAAACACCCTAGAAATTGAGATCTAGAATTAGAGGACTACCCTATAAAATCTTGATCACCATGTGGGACAAATATCCAAGAATTTATAGACTCAATTATCGAGTATGTTTCCCGATAATACCAAGACATATTTTAGAGAGGAGGATACATATATAATCCTTAGAAGTGGGAAAACATTTAATTTTTAGTATCCATGCATAGGTGAGGAAAGGAATCTAGAATAACCTGAAATTTCTGCCACAATCATCAGTAAAGATACCAATGATAACACACAAATTGATAGTCAATAATAAAATATTTAATCAAAACCAATTGAATAATATCTTATATGAAATCAACCTAAAAAAATATGTTTATATAAAACTACCCCTATACAAACACTCTCTTACCTTTATAGAGAAAATAATTCAATGAGAGATATAGGGGAAACAAAATGTTTTTAGAGACGTTGAAGTATTTACACATCAATATCTCCTTTATAGTGTCCATCAATCAGATGACCAATTATGAAAAATTATTAAAGGATTTGATCTTATATAATATAAAAAATAGAAGACCCAAGAGTAATTATGTTGAGTTAAGAATTCACCAAATTCATTCAATGGAAGCTCCCACCAAATAATCGAGGCCCCAAAACATTCTCTATTCCCTGCACTATCATAACGTGAAAATTCAAAAAATCCTGTGAGATCTCAGTGAAAGTATCAATCTCATGCCTATGAGTGTCTTCTGAAAGTTAGGTCTTAAATATTTAAAACTAACAAGATTTTCACTTCAATTAGATGACCAATTAGTCAAGTACACTCAAGGAAATCTTGAGGATGTTTTAGTATTAGTTGGTAAATTCATTTTTCCTATAAATTTCCTGTATCTTGGATATGGTGGAAGAATGAGATATCCCGATCATTCTAGGGAGACCATATCTCACAATTAGAAAGGAATTGATTGATGTGAATTGGGGAAGGATAATTTTTAAAGATAGTGATGAACAAGTAGTGTTCGATTTATTAAAAGCCTCCATACAAGGTGGAGATTCATTTTATTGTCAAGCCATCTTTATAACCGATGAGGAAGATAATTATATTACCATTGAGGATGATATATAGACCATGTAACCTGATGAAGATGAGTATAGTTATTAGAGGATGTGAATTACAATGAACTTAGGACAAGGAATACCATTCCATAGTTCATACCCTCAGTCATCATGCCACCAATGTTTGAATTAAAGCCTATACCAAGAACATTAATGTACTCGTTCTTAGAAATTGCAGATGCACTACAAGTTATCATCAGTTAAGAGATGAATCAAATTCATGAAGATAAACTAATTGGTGTCCTGAAAAGTCATAAAAAATCAATTTCTTGGAGTGTAACTTTAATCAAGAGTACCAGCCCCCTGATTTTGACCAATAGAATTTTGTTATAGGAAGGTGGTTGCAATGGCCCTATCTTTTTACACATATTATTATTTGATTTTAAGCATAACTAGGCATAAAATACAGACCAAGGATTTTAAATTCTATTGTCTTTAGAAGATGTGATACATAATTAAAAAACATGAAACCCAAATAAAAAACATCTTTTATTTAATCTTCATAGAGAGTTCCTAACTTCCATTGAGCCCTTCCATCTAAATAGGATAACCTAGGGAATACATGAACAAACATATGAGCTAAAAATCCTAGTAAGGGAATAATAATATGAATAAGAAATAAAATATTTGTATTAAAGAATAACATGATGAAATAAAAGGAAATGGAACATGAATAAACATAAGGATACATAATAGGTATAACATGGGATCATATAAACATGGAATCATAGAAATATGGAAAAAACATAAAATATTTCATAAGAATGAGTCATGACTCATTTCACATGGGGCATGAGTCATGGATAACCACCAAGACTATTTCACATAGAGAATGAGTCAAGGATAACCACCAAGACCATTGGATGTGACCTATCATGATAATAAATATCAACCAATTTATTATATCTCTATATGGATTCACCCATCATAACATGTTCATGAATATGTTTCCCACGTGAAAAATAAACACAAGTGTTACCTATGGAAAGAAATGGGTATCATAATCATGTTATAAAGAATAAAAAATGAGCGTATTATAAAAGTGTCTATGAAAGAATTTATTTAAATCATACATGGGAATTAATAATGGAAAATACTCATATATCATGATAAGTTATTTCAAACTGAAGTGAAAGCATGTAAAAAGAGTTCTTTAGAAATAAAATGTTTTGGAGTGGTTTAAGGAAAATATTAAAGATTATTTAAAAATATAAATAAATAATTATTTGTATAAAACCAAAAATGAACCAAGATATTTTTTCTTGATAAAATTAGTTACTTTTGAAAAATAATGGTAGCTTAAAATAGATAATGGAGTATACTTGAAAACAGGTTAGAGTTTGGGAAGTTCCCTTTAGCTGGGCTTGCTTATCAGGAAGAATAGTGAATGAAACATTTTTAAAACATGTATATCCCCAAAAAAGAAGGGTGAACTGATCTGGTACATGATTATAGAACATTTACACAAAATTTAGGATAATTAAATAAAAATAAAGAAGAGTTATATTGGGATAGAGAGAAAAAAAGCATAACCCAAATGAAAAATTGAGATTTGGGGATAATCCATTACCATATATCGAAAAGTGTTCTGCACTTGATCTTAATGTCTTGGATAATCAAATTAAATACATTAATTAATTAATAAAAATCTTTTTATACATTTAATTTAATTATTATAATTTTATTAAATTCATTAATTTATTTTTATATGAGTTATAGAGTTCAATAACATCTTTGGGGTGTGTTCATTTTCTTGGTTTTCATGATTGATTCACTTGTTTAAGGGCATGAATGTTCTTATAAAATTAGAATAATTATAAAGAATTAGATTTATATGTTATTAATTATTATACATAATATAAAATGGTTATATAAGTCATTTTTTTATATGTGGTGAGGATGAATCATTAGATAAGACTATAGTGATAATAATTTAGATTATTTCACGTCTTTTCAATCATCACAAGCTAGTTTTGTTTTATTATTCAATATTATGTATATAAGTTACTTATGAAACATTAAATAAGCTATAATACATGTATTATAATATTTTTTAACCTTAAAAATGGTTTTATGACCAGCCTTTAAGGTGTTAATAGAAATTGAAAACTCTCCATCCTTGAATGCAATAAATGAACACATTACAGGCGATGCTTTCATTTTTAGAAAAAAAGGAGAGGGATGATAATAAATGATGGATAATTCCATAAAAAAAAATTATATAAAATATAATAGAGATATAATTTCACTTTGGGATAGGTAGGTGAGTAAAATATAATAATAGAAAATAACTTGAAAAGAAATTAAAAGAATACAGAAGAGGGTTTTACCTCTTGGACTTCTCCTTGAGAACCTTCTCAAGGAAAAGTAATTGGTATTTTTTTGAGACCAAAGGATCCTATAAATGGTGTGACATATGTTTGAGAGTATTGGGATGAAATTGGAGAAGATCCAAGTCTTAAGAGGTGTGAAGTGAAGAGGTGGTGAGGAGTGATATTTATAGTAGAGGAGAGGAGTGTTTATTGATTATTTTATTTATTAGTTTATTATTTTTGATCAAGAAAAGAAATAGTGATGATTACATGAATAAATACAATAAAGAGAGAATTATAGTTTGAGATTATGTTTCTTACATTAGCGATGACTCAATGAATAGTGTATTTAACATAAAATATATATACACCATAAATTACCATGTTTCACCATTCACTAAAAATTCAACTATTTTAGAAAAATACCAAAAATTCCCCCTAAGCATTTTTCAATGTGTAGAATTAAAAAATGAACTCCATTTTATTAAAATAATTTTCTAAATATGATAAATTTATTTTTTAAATAAAATTAAATTTTACTCAAAAAATACTTATTTTAATTTTATAACTGATTTTATGATACTTTCAAAAAATAAATAAGGTCTCATAGAATTATTTTATAATCATAAGAAAAAAAATTAATTTATGAATTTATTTTATGAAAAAATATTCTTTTAAACCATTATATTAATTATAAAATTGTAAATAAAAATTTATGCATTATAAAAATACCAACACTTAATTTATCATTTTAAAAATATTTATTTACTTAAAATCTGATATAATTATATCATATTTTAATTTATAGGATTGATAAAATTTATTTATACTTTTATATGAGAGGTTAATATTATATTGGCCAATTTACTATTCATAAGGGTTACATTACTATTCTAAAGGCCAAGTTACTATTCCATTGGTATATGTTTCTTAATGCCTATAAAAAACTATTATTTCATTAATTATTCATGTAAAAAGTTTGTATTGTGTTATCTAAGTTATTTTATGTTATTTATTATATATGAAATAGTTATAAGAATGGAAATTTCATTGTTAAAATTATGAGTTTTTATTGTGCTAAAACTAAATGTCAACCCTAGAGGCCACTCACTCCTCTGACGAAAGAAGTTGTCAAGAAGAAAGTACTAAATATTTTTTATACTGGAATAATATTTTCCATATCTGATAAAGAGTGGTTGAGTTTGCTACATGTCATCCCAAAGAAAGGAAACATGAATGTTATTAAAACAATAAAGATGATTTAATATCAACTCAAACCATTACTAGATGGATAACATGTTTTGACTATAGAAATCTCAATATGGTGACTCAAAAAGACTATTTTTATATCTCATTCATAGATTAGATTCTGGAGAGACTTTCTGGAAAAAATTATATTCTTTTATGGATATAATCTAACTGAAGTTGAACCAACATACTTTTCAAAAAATCCATTTATATTTCCTTTAAAAACCATTGCCTATCGAATGAATCCATTTGGAATGTTCAATACATCAATGAAATATCAATGGAGAATGACACACATTTTCCATAATATGGTAGAGGAGTTTTTATAGATTTTCATGGATGATTTCCCTATACAAGAGAGGTATTTTAAAGTATGATTAATAAATATGATGTTATTTCTACAATAATGTGAAGATAATTCCCTAGTTTTAATCTAGGATAAATTTTATTTTATGGTCCAAGGAGTTTTATTAGACACATAGGATTTTATCACCACTTATTACATGATTTTACAAGAATATAAAAACAACCGACACACCTATTGTTTAAGGACACCCCTTTTGATTTCACTAAATAGTGTGGAATGGCATTCAACACTAGTAAAAATAGCATAATGGTAGATCCTATCAAAGTTTCACCTCACTGGGATGAGGAGTTTAAATTGATGTGGGATGCCAACATTTTCCCAGTAGGTTATGTTTTAGGATATAAGGTTTGAAACATTTTCCTCCCCATCTATTATGCTAAATATACCCTTAATAAAGCTCAAGTCAATTACAAAACCACAGAAAAGGAGATGCTAGCAGTGGTATTTTATTTTGGAAAAATTTTCTCATAAATCTTTCTTTCCAAAGTGGTAGTGTAAAAATATCATGCCACACTAAAATACATCTTGAATAATAAGGATTCTAAACTACGAATAATATGGTGGATGCTGTTGGTACCAGAATTTGATTTAGTCCTGAAAGATATGAAGGGGACTGAATATTTCATTTCTGACAAGTTATCTAGACTTCTATTTCCTTGTATTGAGGATAATGAAAATATGATTATTGAGGATGATCTCCCCAATGAATTTTTTTTAAATATAAATATACAATCATGACCATGTTTTTAATATATTTTGAACTATCTTTCCACGATATCTCTTTACCCAAACTTCTCATATAAATAGAAGAAGACATTCTTTGTCGATACTTTATGCTATTACTAGGATGAGGTACTATTATTTAAGAACTATGTTGGTGGTTTGATAAGAATTTTTTTCCTAGAGGATGAAATTTAAAGTGTTCTCAAAATAATTCACATGTTTCTAGCTAATCAACATCATTGGTATAGATATACCATGGATAAGATCCTATAGAGTGGGTTATTCTGGACCACACTCCATCAATATGAAATGATCTTTTTATTGAGCTATGACTGATGCTAGAAAATGGGCACCATCTGAAAATGAAAAAAATTACCCAAAACCCCATCATTGAAGTTGAAATATTCTATGTAGGTGTAATTGATTTCATGGGCCCATTCCCTAATTATTATGGAAATTATTACATACCTATTAGTGTATTATATGTTTCAAAGTGGGTAGAAGTCAAAGCCACCACCCATGAAACATCCACGATTCTCATAGATTTTATATGGAGAAATATTTTCTCTAGATTTTTATTTCCTTGATTACTCATTAGTGATTAGGGAAAGAAATTTATAAATACTACCATTAAAATAATTTTTGAAAAATATAAAATTTGATACAACATAAGAACTCCCTACCACCCATAGACTAGTGTTCAAGTTTAATTTCCCAATTAAGGGATCAAAAAAATTCCAGAATAGACATTGAGTAAAAGTAGGAATGATTGGAGTATTAAATTAAATGAAACAATTTTGGCTTATCCTAGAGTTTATAAAACAACCTTCAACACTACACCATTTTGACTTGTTTGTGGGAAGCCCTATCACCTAGAAGTGAAATTAGAACATCAATATTATTGGGAAATCCAAAAATTATACTTGGATGCTAAAAAATGTGGGAAAAAATATCACTAAGAATGGATGAGTTAGAAGAGATTATAAGGGATTATTATCAAAATGCCTAAATTTATAAATAAAAAAAAGAAATGGAATGAACAATGCATTTTGAGATGAGTCTTCGCACTAGGGGATAAGGTTCTAATCATTAATTCTAATTTGAAGATATAACATGGGAAACTAAAATCCATATGGCTAGATACATTTGATGGTTTCCATGATTTCCCCTATGGGATTATTGAAATCCAAAGAGGTGAAGAATCACCCTTTAAAGTTCCTCTAAATTACTTTTTTGTCATTTTCTGAATAAACCACTTTGTGGAAAAGTGGGAACCTCACAATCAAATTCAGACATAACAAAACCAATGGAAAGGAAGATTAAAGTTAACAGCAGATTACAATGTAACAGAATTGACAATAAAGGGGAATAGGCAGTGTGCAATCACCTTGAGGCCACCATAAAAGCGAAAATCATTAATCCACGAACCACCCTTTAAAGTTAACGGTCAAAGATTAAAAAATTTTCAAGAACCATTTAAAAAAGAATGTGTTCTTTATTTAAAATTAATTTTCTTATAGTCATGTATATATATTGAAATTAAATGAAGGGTTGACCAAGAGGCAACACAATATATGTTTCATAGGTTATAATATATTTTTTAAAGTTTAGTAAGGTTCAAAAACACTAGTAGAAGGTATGAGGTTATTAACCAACAGATGTACGCATGATCTAATTCACATTGTGTAAGCCTTATGTGACATATGACTATAAGGTTCAGAAAAGATTAATTCCCATTTTTTAAAATTGATTAATAGGATACCTAGTGTGAAAATCACGAGCAATATATTTAAGATGTGAGTCTTGGGATAATGAGTTCCCCCCATGATATACCCCCTCTGACTGTAGACCCCCCTCCTAGCATGAATCCACTCCTATTAAGTTTTAGTGTGCTTCTTGGCACCCACACCTACACCCCTTCATCCACTTTTCTAAGCTTGAGCATCAAGTTTTCTTGGTCCATATTTAAGCCAATCCCAAGATTATTAACAAGTCCATCAACCCGACTATTGTTGAGAATCTCCTGCACAAGAGGAGGTATTGGATCTCATTGAATATATTCACCTTTCCACCATAATAGAGTTTTGTGAAGATATGTATGAAGATATACTCTTATATTTCATAGCCATGTTGGAGAATGATGTTTTGTACACCACCTTTTATCTCAATGACTATTTGTGGGAGTTAACATTGGGAGATTTTGGCATTTGGATAGGTATTTATACCACTAATTTCATTGCCTCCCCTAATTATGTTTCCTTTTGGATTGATCTGAACAATTAAGACACTTCATAAAGTTGGGTGATGATAGCCTAAGACCCCCATAGCTTTCACGACCTAAGGATTACGAAGAGTATCCAGCTATGTGGTTCCTCCCAAAATATTTTTCATAAGGGCTTGGACCTTGATTGGATATATAGTGAAGATTCTCATGGATCAGTCATCTAGATAGAAGTTATCATCTTATCCTCTACCATGGGAATCCCTTCCATTAACATGGGTCACCAGTTCACACTTTTCTATAAGGCACATGTGAGGAGGGATCACGATACATTGATGGGGGAAGCTTCATCACTCATATAGCATGTCATCTCAGAGTTTTCAACTCTGCTAAACCCCTTACCTATATGGGGAATATGATATCCATTGATCTCACATTTCTCTAAAAAATGGGACTTATATAAGGAAGATACGAGAACTACCTAGAGACCCTCAAGTATGTAGAGGAATCTTATATGGCCCCAGATCATTGTGAACTATCCCTACCTTACCCCTATCATGAGGCACCTATACCTCTAGCCTCAGCCCCTACTTCCTCCACCACTCCACCACCCCTACACATTCTGCACCTACTCTACTATTTACCTCATACATTTGGGCTATTCTATAGTGTATTTTAGAGAAACATAGATGTATTTTCCTTTACTTTAGTATCCCCTTTGCTGAGACCTCCCAGTTTACCACTATTTATCCACCACCAGACCCTATATCTACACACCCACCACCTACTTTCGTAGAAAACACTTCATCCTCTATTCCTAGACCATCATATACCCCTATAAAAATTTCTATAGAGGTTATATACCTTGCTTCCCAACAAGTGTTTTTAACAGAGAAGGATAGATGGGGAAAGGGAATCACCTTTCCTTCTTTATCTAAGGTGTTGTTCATAGATCCATATTCCATACATTTGGACTCAGTACTGATCAAAACCTCCCATCCACCTATGATGATCAAGCTTACTGCCTACACCGAAACACATTCTATGGTAGTCAATTCACCTACCTCTGCCTCTATAGCTGATATAGATACGGTGAGGTAGATTTAAACACCCACTATTTAGGAGGGGAAATTTTATGCTAATAGAGATGAGTCTTCCCACAATATTTACTCTATTACTTGTATACCCATCCCCCACTATACTTTGTTCAAGTTATATTTTTTTACGCTCTGTATTCCATGTTCCTGGTTGTATCAATTATTTTGTCAAATGGATATGATATGATTTTTTTGACATAGATTTATCACATTCTCATTTTTACTTGTGCATTAATTTAGACATGTATTGATATATTGCATCTTACATGGTTATCGATGAGTCTATTAGACTACCATATGGTCTTGAATGTGGTATTTCCTTTAGTGGCTAACATACAAGGATGAATGCAATAGCTCTATCTTCATATAGGAGTCCCCTCCATGGCCTGCACAGATGCTCTAGTTACCACATGAGATCTTCTGTCAACCAATTCCTAAGGTGGTAAACACCTCCAAGTGCTCCCATGAGATCAAGGATATGGATACTAGTTCTTGTAATAAGTATAGAATAGTTGAGCTGATGGACCCATCCACTTGATCTTTTTCTATCTGTTTGGCTAAAGACGCCATGTTGACACTTTATAAGAGGTAACCCATATTTATTGCTACATAGATAGGGGTTTTCATTTATTTTTAAATATTTTTATTCACAATCAATTTATTTCTCTATTTTAATCCATTTCACTCACTTTGATATGTTCCTTTCTTTATATTTGACAACTGTGTAGACCTACTGCCTTACTGCTTTCATTTAGGTCATATCCAGTGTACCGATTTCTTATCTAGTCCAGGGGTATTTATTTGTAAAATTTTCTTATAGGAATCCATTTTCACTTTCAATATCTTGTATTTTATACCTTCAAATGACCGTTATTATAGGGATTTATCGATTCCCTACTTTATATTACTAATTTCCATCTCCAGTCTATATATGATTTTATTTCTTTTTCCCCCACATCAAATTCCAAAATAGTGCGAACACTGTTTCATTTTAAGTGTGGGGGAGACATTACTAATCTTTAATGTGTTTTTACATGTATTATTACTTTTTTCATTAGTCTAGGTGAAATTTTTCATTGAAAGCATGGTTTAGATTTAAATCTCTTTACACCCATTTAAATGAAAGAAAAAGTTTAGTTTGAAAACATTGATCTAGTTTTTATTCTTACTTATATTTTTATATTTATTGGTTAGTTTAGAAAATTAATTCTAATTATAATTTCCTAAAATTTATTTTTATTGAATTATTACTTTTTATTATTACCTTAATGATTGACCTAGTTTTGTATTTCAATTATTAAGAGGATTATGGACCATCATTGTCATATTCTTTTTTTATCATATTTCTTGAGAGATACTTGGGGAATGTAAACCCACCAAAACATGCATTGGAATCTTTTCAAGGATATGAATGAATAAATAAGTTGTTAAAATGATTGAGGCAATCTTTATTGATCCATTTATCCTGAAACCCACCCATACATTTATTCTTCTTATTTCTGTATAAGACATTAATGACCTTATTAGGATTGAGTAATTTTACAAGACCATTTTATACCTTCCTACCACACTCTTGATATAATTTCATGATTATTGGTTGAATAAGTGTGGGAGAGATGGTAATTACTTATGAATATGGGATTCTTACTACTGAGGAGATATAAGATTATTTTTTCACATGATACATGGGATGATGTCCATGTATACTATGATATACCATCCATGATTTTTCTATTTAAAAATAAAATAAAATATAATAATAATAATAACAATAATATGGGTTGTGTTTTAGGAAGGTTAAAAATCACTATTACTAGACTGATAAATCTTATGATGGATCATATGTGGCTAGGTAATGGATGTGATATTTGAACTAGATATGGATTTCAAGGAAAAAAAGAAACATGATACTTTCATTGCACTTTTATAACACATCCAACAACCTTCCCTAATCTTTTAGGAGTGTAGAGATTCAAATTTTTGGAGGATATTTTTCAATGCATTATTCCTAATGATCATGTATTATACTTGAGAGTTTAACCTCCTTTTTGAGATTTATTTTTACCATCCACCCACCTTCCCTCAACCATATATTTATTTGAACCTCATTACTAAATCCCTAATGATTAATTTTGTTTTTATCTTTACAGAGTAGATATGTTAGAACCAATATGCTCCTATGATTAGGAATATGTATTCAATGTATGAGAATAATTCTAGCTCTATTTTACCTTGAGTGATGAGAGAAAATTTAGGGTGATATAAATTGAAATATGGTTATAACTTCTAAGGAATAATTGAGAAATTACAATTAAAGGAATAAAGGATCTAAATAAAGAACGTGACTATGAAGTGTGTATAAGTTTCTCTAAAGGAGTGATTATGGTGAAATTGTTTATTCCACTAACACTTAGTTTTATTTACTTGGTTGTAATTCATGTTTTATATTAAAAGTTATTTCATATTGAATCCTTATTGTGATGATTTTTTCTTGAAGATAAGAAATTATTCAAGTTTGGGGGAATTTGATAAGGTATATATATATATATATATATTGGAAACATTTCCTTATGATCAATTAATTCTTTATTTGATAATTAATTGTGTTTTGTTTAGTTTTTATAGGAAATAGAAACTTAATTCTCAAAAGAGGAGTTGCTGTAAATTCAGAAATTTCAAATAATACATGTCATGAAAACTATTCAAGACATAAATTTCTTTACCACATAACCCCTAAAATCCGAAGTCCATATTTTGAAACTGGTATGATCCATGAATCCTCTAGGACGAAGAAACACATGATGTGCATACATTACACGATGTGAAAGTTTTGAATTCTGAACCTGCTAAAGATTCAAGTTATGAAATTGGGGAGATATAATATTTTAAGAGATTGTTTTGGATCTAAGTACACAATATGAAATTTATTACATGTTATGAATGTATTGATGGGTAATTCATTTGAATACAACTCAAAAGGTGCAATATTTAAACATCATACGATTAAAAAACATATATATATATATATATACCAATGCTTGATTTGAGAAATGAGGATGGAAAAACTTTTTATTTCTTCTATTTTTTCTTTATATACACTTTCCAGACCTACTTTTTCCTTTTATTCCTTTCTTTACTATTCATTTTTCTATTGCACATCATCCCAATACATATGGATTGATTATTCATGACCCGATTGCTATTTCAATTTCGATTTCTTTTTCAACCCCAGTTTCCACATCCCCTTATCATTAATTCATTCAATTAAGTGTTTGATTGTTTCCTAATTAATTTAATCATGTATTTATTTAATTTTAATTTTTTAATAAATGTTTCAAGCATTAAGTTAATCTCTCATTCATTTAATACCATTGTTATCATGCACGACTAGTCTACTAGGGTTAGGGTTCATGAGTAGGGGTGTTTTAAGATTAATGTATCCTTAAATAAAAACTTGGGTAACCTTATGTATAGTAATTAGTTTAAGAATTCTAGTTAATCACATTCTGTTACACAACCATCATATAAGGGAATTGATGTAGAAGGAACCACACCCAGTTAGAGTTGAGTAGGCTAGGACGATTAACCTATGATGATTTCTACCCTTGAAGCTAATATTATTTCACCTTGGTGGTTGAATAACTTTAAACCAAATAGTAGTTTCTTTATTAGGTAGATGTAATTGGTTTAACCAAATCCAATTGGTTACCTCAACACTGCTTTGAATCCTAATCCCTTGACTATCCCAAACTATGTTTAGGAATACCTTTCAAATAAACATTGAAATTGACATTGATCCCTCTATTTATCTTGAATGGAAACCAAAATATGTAATCTATATATAACCAAACCTATGAGATTCACATGAGGAATCCACCTTTCATGTTTTAATCACTAGGTCACCGACTTTTACAGCTTTTCCCTATGGGATTGACCCTACACTACTGCTTTGGAATGCCTTTATAACTAGTGTATTTTGGGAAAATGTAATTTTATAATCTAATCCATGTCAATATAAAATCAACAACACTATGTGGGATAGTCATATATCTAAGTGTTATTATTTATTCTGTGATAGTAGGAATCAAGATACATGTAGTTATTGAGAGAAATTTTACACATAGATTTGGATCATATGCCTAGAAGTGGAGGATTTTCTTTTATAAGTTAATTGAACCATGATTCCGAATATAGAAAAAATAACCACAACTATTGAATCCTCATGAAATAGATAAGGATACCTTATATAGATATGATTCATACATAAGTATAGATGAATTGTTTTTCTTCGTGAATGGGCCAAGGATAATATTCCCAAAATATCTAGATATCCTATAAAAAAGGAATCATTCCATATATAGTTTTTATTTTATATTCCCCATGTAGATCAAGCTCATGAATAGGGTGAGGTAAGTTTATATTTCCAAAACATGGACTAGTTGTGAATTTGGAATCCCCACATAGACCTAGATCTTATATAGAGGAAATGATAGACCAATTAGGCCACCCTAAGCATTTTAAGGTTATGTTGGATGGGTATAAATTTCCCATATTGTTGGACATGGTTCTAGTAGGAGAAATCAACCATGATCTCTAAGCTAATAGGATACATTATCAATGTGAGAATCAATAGGAAATTATAGGGTCATTCATATCACACTAAAAAACATGTCATTGAAATTTATGGTTCACATCATGAGATTTGATGTTTTGTGGTGGGGATGTTTTCATATAGTTTAACATTGTGTGACTAGGATGTAAGAATTATTCAGTTTAGCATCATTATATAGGGATATTGCTATGTAGTTTTACATCATGAAACTAGGAAACTAAATTATTAATTCTAAAATCTTATATCTAGGACTAGTGTTTCATAGTTTAACATCATGCGACATGGATGAACTCCAAGAAATTTCAATCTTATAGAATGAACGTTCTCTATGTAGTGTAAATTATTATAGATTATACTTGTTATATAATTTTAAGGTTATGCGAAGTAATTTTTATGAAGCCTTATATTCATGGACAACATGATGTATTTTCCATCTATTATGACTAAAAATAGGCTCTGTTGGAGTAGAACTTGTGTATGGCATAAGGTACATCCCAATTTGGTTTCAGATTTAGAGACTTTTTTACTCATACCCTCAGAGTTTTGAGAACCAATTCTAGATCTCCTTGGAGAAAATAATGGAGGAAAAATTTGTTATTGATAGATAATTAACCTCAGTTTTCATGGAATTCCAAGTTGTGTAGGGTGCACAACTACTTCACATCAATTCATTTGAAATAATCTAGATTCCTATGAGAATACTCATATTTAAACAACTAGTTATAGATTTTTATGCAGAGTGAGGGAAGTTGGACCTTGATGGTAAGGGATTCCTTTATCCCACATAAAATAGAATATGGAGTTTCTTGTGTAGCCATATGGTTTTTGGTGTGGTAGGCCCATAAATCACAAATAAGTTTTTCTAGCTAGGATATTTTGTTTTTTCTACTATCCCCAGGAGTATATTAGATAAAATTTTATTTGAGGGTTATATATATCCATTTTTTGTTTCATGGTAGTAGGGTAAGCAGTCATACATAATTACATATTTCTAATAACATTTTTTATCTCCAAAGAGTAAAAATTGGTTCCATTGTATATTCATATTTTGTGACAGACCCCAAATTTGGTAATGAAATTTTACTTAAAAAACATGATGATATCATTTGTCTTGTATTATTTGAGGGATATATCCTTGAAACACTTTTAACACATTTTATTTTATATAAGGATATTCTAGAACTTCTTTATTATAGTTGGGGGATATGACCCTAGGATATCTATTCCCTAGACGAGGAATGGAAAAAATATTTGGTAGTATGAAAAAACTATGGCGGTTTATGGATGAAATTAGAATGTATTTTTAATGAAGGAAATTTTCTGGTGAAAACCATACAATCATGGGCCATTGATGACCAGAAGTATCTTATTTTTCAAATTAAATGAGTGATCTTAGTTCTAGATTAATGATTTCCACATGCACCTACATAGACTTATTGTATAATAGTCTGGGTCTCTCCTCTTTCATTATATATAATGGGGATTCAATAAAATACTCATTTAAAAATTAATTTTTAAGTATCAGGGCTATCATAAAGATCAATTTTGACGAACCATCATTAGATATATTAATTTTTGGATTGATCCAATGGAATAGTTTTTCTTTGGAGAAATTCCAATATGGGGGATATAAATTTAACAGTGAAATCATTTATCAAGTTTATTAACTCTCTTTTTTGAGGAGTGGAATCAATTCTATGTATCTTCTTTGCATAAATACTAATTAACAGGGATACCACCTTAGGGTTTGAAATGATGGCAACTATATCACCTTGGTTTGGATATGTTAGGGTTGTGCCTGCATTAGTCAATTAATCTTCACAAGTGTTTTTTTGAACAAAGAACATGAGATAGTGTTGTCTTAGAGGGAAATTATACCATCAACCATCATACATAATCTAGAAAGGGGATATATTTCTCTTTCATAATGGTATATTACCATTAATCATTTTGATCACCAGATCTGAATTTCCCTTTAACTTTATTTAGGAAACTGGTACATGTAGTGATAATTGTAGACATTAAATGAGAGCTTGGTATTCTATCTCTTTGTTGGTTGAAACCTATAACAATAGGAATGTATAGGTTAGGATTGGGTTTTCTATATAAATAAGGGAAATTCCCAGGATGATTATAATGATCATTAGGTTTTCCATCCAATATCTTATTAGACTTATAGAAGCACTATAAAAATATATCTCCCATGTTTGGGAAGTTTCTTAAATGGAGAAATTTTTTTTATCATAAAATGCATTATCCAATAACATTCTTTTCGAGGTGGTATGTTCTGTAAGAAACTCTAGTAATACTTTTTCTTTGGTTTTCTTTTATGGTGTGAATTTGATATAAAATTACTATAGAATAACCACCCACCAAGGAAAATATCTAGTGAAAAATGGATGATTGAAGATTTTTTTGAGTGGGTCCATATGAGATACTAGAAGGACTTCATGATGTTCTAGGAAATTCCTTAATTTATGAACCCCAAATATCAATATGAGGCATTTTTTATCGATTTCAGAATAGTGAGTCTTAGTATCTAACATGGTTCTTATGAGATAGTGGAGTATGTTATCTTCTCTTGTATAATTTCTCTATATAATAATAGAACACAGGGGTTCACTTATAGATTTATATATATAGAATGAGTTACTTCCCATTAACTGGTGAGTCTAACACTAGTGGGCTTGAGAAGTATTTCTTGAGGTTATTGATATATTCTTGAAAATTTTCTCCCCACCAATAAGTGATTTCCTTTATCATTATATTGGGAAAGGGTATTAACTTTAAAACTAGTTTCTTTATGAAGAATATAATGTTTTTAGGCATCCTCAAAGTCCACAGAACTATTTAATATTTCATGGAGGTGAAATATTAATGATCACCTTATACTTCTCAGTGCCGACTTCGATGATATGATGGTGAACCATGAATATGAGAATCTTTCACAATGTCATCCTAAAATAAAATTTTAGGGTATTAATTTTTATATTGTTCTACTAATGTTTGTTTAAAAATATATAAATATTAGCAATATAATCACAACATTTTTTAGAATCAACTACAAAATCATCAACAAAATATTCAATGGTTTTTTCTATCAAAGAAATGAAGTAATGGTGAAAGGAACACTGATATTTAATTTTATAATTCTTCAAGTTGAAGGGAATTAATTTGTAGAAATATACTCATTGGGGATCCCTAAAAGTAGTGGAATACCCATATTTTGGGGTTATGTGAATCGATTTATAACCATAATATCTATCCATAAAGGATTGGGCATGGAAAATAATATTTTCATTGATCAAAATTTATGTGATTGGGACTAGGAAGTCATCATTTTAATAATAATGATTGATATCATTAATGTTAATGAAAAATATAATTTTATTATACTTTTACTTGATGATAATAATGAAGGAAATCCATTTTGAGAAATAAAATTCTCAAATGTAGTTAGATTTGATGATCTTGTCAACTTTGGCTTCGAACCTTGTAGTATGATCTAAATGAATTCTGTTAGCAGACAAATTCTATTGAGACCAGGAGACTTTGTGTTTCTTTTTTTGTGTATTAGGTGAAGAAGTTGATTAGTATTAATGTATTTTTTATCATGTTTTCTTTTTTTTGTCAACAATTTTATTAATTTTTCCAAGTTACTACCACTAGGGTGATACCATTGATATAGTACCACCATGGTTCTACCATTGGGGTTATACAATTGAGGTACTACTTTAGGGTTTTACCATTAGGTGTGCTACCATTTTGTTTCTACCATTGAGGTAATACCATTGGTTGTTCTAATATTGTGTTTCTACCATTGAGTTTCTACCTTTGGGTGTTCTACCATTGGGGTGATACTCCTAAGATGCTATCGCTAGGGTACTATCATTATGGTGCTACTGTTGAGGTGCTACCACCAGTGTATTACCATTGGGGTGCTACTGGAAAGGTTCTACCACCAATTGCTACTATCATTCACTACCACGGTTTTATTACCATTTGATTCTATTGTCAAGTGATTCCATGAGAGATGTGACCACTTAATGAAAAATAGAGTAACTGTGAGTCACATTGTATTTGGCGCTACAATGAATTTAAACCTAATGTTTTAATGTATAATGTTCTTATAGGGATTAAGTATATTGAAATAGAGTTTCAATATTCATGTAAAAGGATCTATCGAATTATTTATAAAGGATAAGAAATTAAACGAGATCCAGTGAAACTTTTTTATTGGACTGAAAAAAGGATGGAAATAAAAAGGGAATATTGTATACAATTGTATACACATTAAGAAGGTGGATAATTATCTATGTTGGATGTAAATTTCACCTTCATAAAGAGGTATTCAAAGATGGTTGATGTAATGTATAAGAATACATCATACCAAGATTTATACTTTGTTTTAAAGGATGTTACATCAGATTTCATGAATTTATAAATTAATTATTATAACATGTGATGAGTTTTATTTATTTATGGAAATAAGGTGGTTCATTTTTAAGAATAATAATACCACAATTGAATCTGGTGTGACCCTGTATCTATATTATATATACACATAGTCTTATTGATGAATAAAAATAGGTTTTAATGAAGAGTTAAGACACAATGATAATTCATTATGACTTAAAACAATTATAAATAGTTATGGAATACATTTCCTAAAGAGGTTATTTTTATGACCAGATCTATTTTTATGGGATTTAGAATTCAAATATATTTATATGGTGTCATTAATATTTTAATTAATAAGAAATAGAAAATTTTAACCATATATTATCATTAATTTTTTATCAACCCTTTAAAGATATGTATGTTTTTGTGTGAATATGTTGATGATGAGGATTTTTTTAAGAATCAGTGGTTACATGTAGTGATATGCATATAAATTAAAGTCAATCCTTTTCTGTTCAGGAGGAGAATAAAATAAATAAGATCACATCACACTAAAATACTAGATTATAATCTACAGGGTGAAGATATATCTATTGTCTCTTTATCATTTAATTTCTGTGTTAGTGTGGTATGTGTTTGTGCATGTGCATGTTTTTCTTTGGTTTGATTACATTTTCTCTTTATTTTAATGATATCTCAATACACAGTGTTTGTATTTTTATTATTATTATCATGTTGTATAGATAAGATATTTATCTAAAATTCATTATTTTATGAGAAATTATGAATATTACATTCTAGTTCTTTGAAAGTTCAATGATTTTTTTGCTATAGTTTTTAGAAACTTCATAGTCTACAGTTTTTAAAAGTTAATATATTTAATTTACTACAAGTTATATAGATATCATATTTAGATGAAACTATATTTTATAGAAATAAAAACTATTTATCCTAATTTCATTAGTTTACATAGAAGCCTAAAAAAGATGTTTGGATGGTCAAAAAGAGTATATGAGGTTCTTAAATTCTTTTTCAAAACTACAGTTTTTCCAAAATATTTTTGCTTAAGTAATTTTATAATTTTACGATAAGTAATTTTATAATTTTATGATAAGTAAAATTATAATTTATTATATTCTTGATTCTTTGTAAATATATTATGTTTTTATACAAAAAATTATTTTTCACCAAATGATTAATCTTCTGTTAAGATCCATTAATTTTTTTTGAAGTTTGTTAAAGTATACTATCTAGTTTTTCTAAAATAATGGTTCTACAATCCGACTTTTTCAATAGTTAAAAGTATGGTTCAGAAACCCTGATTTCACAATAGTGAAATATATGGTTTGAAAAACCTACTTTTTTTAATAGTGGATGTATGGTTCAGAAACCCTACTTTCACAATAGTGAATAGTTTGGTTCGTGAGCCCTATGCTACTTTGATGAACCCTATGCTATTTTGATGAACTATACACTACTTTGATTAACCCTATGCTACTTTGATTAACCCTACACTATTTTGATGAATCCTATGCTACTTTTATTAAAGTATGGTTCGTGAAACATACTTTTGGTAGAAACTACTTTTGGTGAACCCTACTTCGGTGTAACCTATTTTTGTGTACCCTACTTTCATGTACCATACTTTTAGTGAAACCTAATTTTGGTTAAACCATATTTCATATACTCTACTTTTGGAAAAACCTACTTTCGGTGAACCCTACTTTTGGTGAACCGTACTTTAGGGTACCTTAATTTCGTGTACCCTACTTTAATGTACCCTACTTTCAAAGAACCCTATTTTCAGTGAACCCTACTTTTGTGTACCCTACTTTCAGTGAACCCTAATTTAGATGAAACCTAATTTCATGTTCCCTAATTTTTCATACCCTACGTTTTCATACACTACTTTCGTGTACCCTACTTTTTATACCCTATTTTCCTACTTCTTCTTTGTGCTTTTTTGCTGAAGATTGATATGCTGCTTATATATTTGGATTATTTTCATAGGTTTTTTTGAAGGATAAATTCACATTAAATCTAATGATTATGATCAAATTTTTTTTTATTATTTTGGTGAAAATTATAAAGAGAAAAATTAATAAATTATTGCAATTTCTTTTTCCAATAATGTCAAAGGTTACATGATTATTTGAATTCAAATATTTGAATTTACTTTCAGATTTTGCTAAAAGTTTTTTGGTATTGTTTTGACTAAGTTTAAAAGGTGTAAATGGATTTAAAACAGAATTTTAAAATAATTCAATGCTATTATTATTCTGAAGATATTATTGGAAGAGTTATTCAAATTATTTTAAATTCATTTATTTAAGATTTATTCTATAGGAATAAATAGGAAACAATGTTGTAATTTTTTTGAGATATTTATGAAAGCTATTGAATCAATTTATTTTGAATTTTTGAAGGAATAAGAGCTTATAAAAATGATTAATATTTATTCTATCTCTTTATATATATCTCTATTTGGTAGGAAAATAAGACACAAGTTAACATATTCAGTACTCTGTATTTCAAAGAGAAATTATTGTGATCATTAAACCTGTTATATATTTGCAATGTCCTCTGACACTAGGTTTCATCACTTGCATGATCTCTCAAGGGGTGAATTTATTTTTCTTTGAATTATACTTCTTTGATTAGATTTTCTAATACAAATCTCAAGAACTAGTACCACTCCTTTAATTTTTTTCTTCTCTTTTCATGATTTTGAGTCTGTAACACTATTTCCAATCTCTCACACATAGTCTCTATTTTTCTATTTATATTTTTAAACAAAAATAATTATTAATTATTTTTCACCCTTAGGTTGTGTCTACCAAATTAAAAATTTAGTATCTAAGGGTTGTGACTCCCTGTATCTAATGTCATGACTATTTAGGTTGTGACTCCCAATGTCTAAAGTTAGGATGTAAGGGTTATGACTCCCCATAAAAAAGTTACTGTCATGGTTATACCTCCACTAGAAAAGGATTCCATAATTGAGTTATGATTCACCACCTAAAATAATTTTTAGTGAAAATGTATCTCTCACTGAGTATAGAGGTATAAGATTAGAGTAGACCCACTTTGGACCAAACTATTATAAAATACATCATTAAGTTCTTTAATTTTTCCGCTACTAATTGACTATAATAATTAACATTGATTTTTAATTTATTAGTCAATTTTTTTTTTTAAATTTTTTAATCTGGTCTATTCACGCCCCTCAAGACCATTAGCCACTACCCTATACGAACTAACAATTGGAATTTGGGGATAACCTTGTTAAGAATATTTTATCCCTATCATTATATTTCTAATACATTTAAATCTCTATCAAAGGATATTCCATCTGGAATTTAGAGAACCATTTTATAAAGTCCGGTTTTATATTTAACTATGTTAAACTATTCCTAGATCTCATAGTCTATGGATAAAGATCTTATAAGATGGTAGGATTGAACCCAAATGATGCGTAGATTCCTCAGAAACCACTATACTTTGATGGAAACAATTATGACTACTAGAGACCCTGAATGGAGGATTACCTCAAACAGTTGAGCATTGAGAACTGTTCTATCATGTCAAAATAATACACACTTCCTAATGATGACACAAATACTCTTACCAGAAATGATTCTATTAGATATGTGTTAAATTACAATGTTGTTAATATTTTATATTTTTCTGTTAAAAGAAGTGTTTTTAGTCACATGTATTATAAAAGAAAGCTTATGAAATATGGAATATTTTACAAGTCACTCACCTTGGATCTAAAAAATTGATCCGAACCAAGCTTGTAATTCTTTGTGCTGAGTACCTAGACTTATAGATGGCTAGAGATGAAATAATAAACCGAATGTTCTATAGATTCACAAGCATTGTGAATGAAATGAATTCACTTAGAGATGCTCTATAAAACCCAGTACCTATTGAAATAGTGATACAAGCCTTACCAAACAAATTTCATGAAAAGAAGGTTTCCATTGATGAAAGAATGAATTTCAAAGAGTACACACTTGATTAATTTATTGGATCACTACTCTAATATGAACTGGAACCGAATAACATAGATGACAAGGAGACTAAAAAAAGAAAAGGTGTAGATTTTAAATCTATGAATTTTGTTTCTACTGAAGATTTTTATTCTCATATATTGGATAGTAAAAAATAAGACATAGATCAGATTGTGAGTAAAGTGTAAATAATAATGAAAAATAAAGGATTCAAGTATCAGTTCAGAAGAAACCCTCAAAAAGAAAAGTATAAGGGAAATAAGAAATGTGGAACAAATTTCAATGCTTTATATGTAACATGTTATGGATGTATAAATAAAGTAAATATCAAACCTAGTTTTCAAAAAATAAATAATAAATAAAAATACAAAAATATGTTAAAAAAGGTATTAAACACCAATTGGAGTTGTACAAAATAATTTGATTCTAGTGAAAAATATGAAAATGAAAAAGAATATGGTAAATTGTGCTTCAGGGAATCATTGGATAAGGATATTAACTCAAGTATTTATTCTAGATGTTCTGATTTTGACTATGATTATAATAATATTAATATTTCTGAATTACATGAAAAAATTGAAAGATTAAGAAAATATATTTTTGAAGATGTTAATTTATATAATAAGATTAAAAGAAAACAATAAGAAACTTGTTTCTAAAAATAAAATACATTTATAGTATAATAAAAAACTAAGTAACAAATATTCTAATTCTCATTAAAAATTATAAGAAAATTTTAAGTATGTTCAAGATTTGAATGAAAATATGAAAAAGCAAGTTGAATGTCTTAAACAAATTTTATATGATTTTATTCAAGGTATGTAAAAAATATCAAGAGATTATGTATTTGAATAAAACTAATAAAAATAAATATGGTTTTGTCTATGATAGAAGATTACCCAAAATGTATAAAACTCATTTTGTTAAAAGTAAAAATAGTTGTACTTCAATTGCTACTAATTTTAAATGTGGCCTAAAAGGATATTATGAAAATGATTATTGTATTATATTTAAAAACATCTTTTAGATTTACAAAAACTAATATTTCTAAATTATTATTATCCAAATAAGTTTACAATACATGTTTAAATTCTATATGGGTATCTAAAGAATTAATTAATAATCCTATTGGATTCAAAGTAGATTGGGTACCAAAATTTTCAAGTGATTGATTTTTGTAGGAAAAATGACGTGGATGTCTCAAGAATGACATATGGTACATGGAAAGTGGATTCTATAGGCATATGATTGGAGAAACATCAAATTTTACCACTTTTAACAAATGTGATTGAGGAAATTTTACATTTGGAGAAAATTCCAAAGGAAAATTAAAAAGTTTTGGTAAATTTGGTATATAAAATTATACCTTTATTTCTAATTTTTTATATGTTGAAGGTTTAAATAATAATTTAATTAATATTTCATAGTTATGTGATGATGTAATGGAAGTTAAATTTCAAAATGATAAATTTTTAGTTTTAAAAAATGATTCTTTACCATTTTATTCTATTCACCAAGATAATATTTCTATTATTGATTTTAATAAACTAACTGTTGAACATGTTAATTGTTTGAATGCTCTATAGAATGATAGAATCCTTTGGTATATACATTTAGGTCATTTCAATTTCGAAATGTTATATAATCTCTCAAAACATGAGAATGTGTAAGACAATATTCCTTATTGAAAAAACATCTTCATGTATGTGATGCTTACATGAATGAGAAGCAATACAAAATTTCTTTTAGACCCATAAATTTGATAAGTACTAATATACCTTTATAGATAATACATCTTGATTTATTTGGTCCTAATCAAAAATTTTTCCTCAGTGGAAAGAAATATACCTTAGTTATTATTGAGTGATTATCGTAGATTTACATGGGTATATGTTATTAATCATAAGAATGTTACTTTATCTATATTTACTACTTTTTTATAAATTAGTTTGAAATGAAAAAGGATGTATAATTATTTCTATTTATAGTGATAAAAAAGGAAAATTTCATTATTTAGATTTGGAATAATTTTATTAAAATAAGATGTATTTTTATAGTTTTTCCGCTCCTAGAACACAACAATAAAATGGTGTTGTAGAATGGGAAAATAGAAGAGTTATTGAAATGGCATGAACAATGATAAGTGAATATAATTTGCCTAATTATTTTTTGGATGATGTCATTTTTATTCATGTTATATTTCAAATAGAGTTATTATTAGTCCTTCATTAAAGAAATATTCTTATGAATTATTCAAAATTAAAAAACCTTAAGTGGGTTACTTTAGAGTTTCTGGTTGTAAAGTTTTTATTTTAAATTTATAGGATAATTTAGATAAATTTGATTTTAGGAGTGATGAAGTTATTTTTCTTGGATATTATAATAATAGTAAACTTTATAGAGTTTATAATAAATAAACTATGATTACTGAATAATCTATTCATGTTATATTTGATGAAAATAATTATAAATTAAATTCTGTTTCTAATGTTTTTGTTGATGAGTTTAAATATTTTAATTTTAGTGAAGAAATTCCTCAAGATTGGAATGAATCAATTTAGGGGGAGTATACTCATTTTCAACCTGATTTAAAATCATTGATGATCCACAAATATCATCCTATTGAAAATGTAATTAGAAATGATGATTCTAGTGTGAAAACTAGAAATTCTATTTTAAATTATAGTACCAATTTTGATTTAATTTCTCATTTTGTTCCTATTAATGTTAATAATTGTTTGAAAGATGAAAAATAGATTTTTTTATATGTGAGATGAATTAAATTAGTTATTTAGAAATAATTCTTGGACTTTAGTAGAATTACTTGAGGATAAATAGGTAATTGGAACAAAGTGGATCTTTAGAAACAAGTAGGGTGAATTTGGACAGATTGTCAAAAAAGAGAATCTTGTTGCACAAGGATACTCTCAAGAAAATGGTATAGACTTTGAAGATTCATTTACACCTATTTCTAGGGTAGATAAAATCATATTTTTTTTTCTTTTTCAAGTTTCTAAGGTTTTAAATTATATCAAATTGATGTAAAATGTTCTTTTTACATGGTTTTATAAGTGAATAAGTTTATGTTTCTCAACTCCATGATTTTGAAAGAGAAAAATTCCATAACTATTTATTTATATTATCTATAGATTTGTATGGTATAAAAAAATAACGTCATGCTTAGTATGAAATAATTTCTTCATTTTTATTAAATAATAGTTTTAAGAAAGGCAATATTGATCCAATAATTTTTACCAAAAGAACATGTGATGATATTTTAATTGTAAAAATTTATGCTGATGATATACTTTTTGGATCATCTAGTGAAATTTTTAGTAATTATTTTTCTACTTTGATATATTATGAGTTTTTAATGGGTTTAATTGGAGAATTAATGTTCATTATTGGAATTTAAAATTTCCAAAGAAAATATTTAATTTTTATTAATCAATATAATTATGATAAAGAGTTAGTTTAATGATTTAGTCTTGATTCATCTAAATTTATGAAAACTCTTATTGGTACTAATTTGAAATTATATATTGATGCATCTATTAAATATATTGATATTAATGTTTATAGAGGCATGATAAGCATCTTACAATATTTAACTTCATATAGACCTGATATTCTGTTTTGTGTTTTCTTATGTGCTATATTTTATGCTGATACTAAAGAAAGTAATATTAAATATGTAAAAAGTATAATTAGATATGTTAAAAGAACTATTAATTATGGTTTATTTTATCCAAAATATAAATTTATTGTTTTAACATTTTATTCTAACTCTGATTTTGAAGGATATAGAATTGATAAAAAAACACATCCAATATGTCTCACTTTCTGGGAAAATGATTAATTTCCTAGCCTTGTAAGAAAAAATTATATATTTATTTATCTAATAAAGAATATGATTGTTGGTTCCAAAATATTTCATGAAAGGAAGGGACGGAAAATAAGGCCAGCACGCTGCCTCACGAAGCACCGACGCGAAGTACCCCGAGCATCGCGGTCTCGCAAAGCTCTGGAGGCGGTAACTCTCTGTGAACAGGTTTGACGTTCGCGAGCCCTCCACGAAGATCTGGAGGTGGTAAATCTCCGCGAACGGAGTTGACGTTCACGGGCCCACCATAAAGCTCCGGAGGCGGTAACTCTCAGCGAACGCGTTTGCGTTCGTGAGCCTGCCGTGAAGCACCTTTGGAGTCGCGCGAGTTCGGCTTCGCGGCGCCCCTTGCCTATAAATACGGGGCTCCCCCTGAGTCCTAGGGACAGACAATCCGATCTTTCAACTTCTCCTCTCCCAAATTGCGAAGCACCCTTTTCCCCCAGGAATCATGAGCTCCGTGAGGTACTTCTACTTTGCGTGACGCCTTTGCTTTGTCTCATTTTGAGCCCCTCTTCCGAGAGGGATGCCATTCGTGAAGCTCAAGGGAATTCACGAAGGAAGGGGATTCCCAAGGGAACCCGGGAAGCTGCAGAGCGTTTATGCTTCACAAAACACCCAACATGTACTAGTGATCCCTATGCTAAGGTAGGATCGTTACACATCACGAAGCACACTGCTTCGCAGCACCCTGCTTCGTGAGGAACCTCTTCTTTGCGAGGCAGTGCTCCGCAAATACTGTTCTACTTCGCGAAGCACCCTCCACTCACACCTATGCCCTATGCTAAGTCTAAGACACTCCGCTTCATGAAACACACTCCTTTGCTTGGAAATTCCGCTTCCCATGCGACCCTCCAGGTATGCACGATGTGATTTCAAAGTCCCTCAGACAATACCACTTGTAGAGTTGCTTCGCCTAATGCTTCTTCGCATAGGAATGCTAACGGTTATTGCTTCTTCGCATAGCCACGCTAATGTGGACCCCTCGATGGTTCGCTCCACCCCCTTAACCATGGCCTTGCCAGTACCTTCCCTCCCCCAAGGACCAGAGGGTATCTGTTATGTATGTCTTAGGGGTGTGGAGTGAACCCACCTCGTTCGAGCTGCAGGACGTTAAACTGCCAAGAATCACGTCCTCAACACATGACATTAAACTGTGACCCGACCTCGTGCCTCTCACCAAGGGTCCCCCCAGTTCGAATATTTTTTACACCACTCATCTCCACGAGAGTGGAATCACCCATCCACAAGGGATGATATCCTCCTTACTGGAGTGGTGTATGTTCTCAGGAGAAGGGCGACCCTAGTTCCCCAATAGATGGCTGCACCCCTGCATCTCTGTACTTCCCCACTACCAAGGTCAGTGGAGGGCGTGATAGGGAACGAGGCACCTCCCATCATTGGTCCCAAATCCCTCTTTCGCTGCGCTTTGCTGCACTTCGGGCCTCCATCCTAGTGTAAGTCCCATCACCATGGGCCGCCTAACGCGTAAGCCCCTCGTCACTTCTCACGGATGCAACCTTCGCGGCGTGATCGTCAAGTCCTTGCTGTCTCTTGTTTCTCACACTGAGCATGACTCACGTGGGCTTAGAGTTGGCATTGGCCATGACAATACCTCATCCAACATGACGTTAAACTGCATACCCTCGTCCAGCATGACGTTAAACTACATTCCCTTGTCCAACATGACGTTAAACTGCTTACCCTTGTCCAGCATGATGTTAAACTGCATTCCCTCATCCAGCATGACGTTAAACTGCACGCCCTCATCCAGCATGATGTTAAACTGCACGCCCTCATCCAGCATGACGTTAAACTGCACGCCCTCGTCCAGCATGACGTTAAACAGTATGCCCTTGTCCCGCATGACATTAAACTGCACACCCATTTAAACTACGAGGTCTTTGATCCATGTTAAGGAATGGTATGTAGGAAGCCTCCATGAGGTTCAAGCCCAACCGTTATACAATTCATGTCGAGTTCCACCTTCGTCCAGCATGACGTTAAACTGCATCCTAGTTCAACGGAAAGTCATTGTCACCACCCGAACTATGAGTACTTTGATCCATGTCAAGGCATGGTACGTAAGAAGCCTCCCTGAGGTTCAAGCCCAAAAATCATTGGCCCAAACCGTCTCTTTGTTGGTGTGCCAAGCCCCCATTTTCCTTCGAACTACGAGGACTTTGATCCATGTCAAGGCATGGTATGTATGAAGCCTTCACGAGGTTCAAGCCCACCACAATTGGACCCCCCGGGTTCACCTTCACATCGGTTCTCCAACGAAGCCCTTACGAACTACGAGGACTTTGATCCACGTCAAGGCATGGTACGTAAGAAGCCTCCACGAGGTTCAAGCCCATCGGCCATCGTTCATTCACGTCAGGGTTCACCACCATCCCGCATGGCGTTAAAATGTATTCCATCGACCATTTGAACTACGAGGACTTTGATCCATGTCAAGGCATGGTATGTAGGAAGCCTCCCTGATGTTCAAGCCCATCTCCCATCGGACCAAGGTCCCTTCCTTACGTCGGTTTGTCGACACCCACCCTCCGAACTACGAGGACTTTGATCCATGTCAAGGCATGGTACGTAGGAAGCCTACACGAGGTTCAAGCCCACCACTAGTGGACCCCTGGGTCTACTTTCATGTCAGTTCACCAATGAAGCCCTTTTAACTACGAGTTCTTTGATCCATGTCAAGGCATGGTAAGTAGGAAGACTTCCCAAGGTTCAAGCCCGTCTCTCATCGACCAAGGTCCACTTTCATGTCGGTTCGCTGACGATGCCCACCGGACCAAGGTCCACCTTTACGTTGGTTCATTGATGACATCCATCGGGCCAAGGTACACCTTCATGCCGGTTCAACCGTCACCCTCCCAAACTACATGGACTTTGATTCCTGCCATAGGGATACGTAGGAGGTCTCTTTGAGGCTCAAGCCCAACTTCACCGTTGCCCTTGCGATGGTCCCTTTCCATTTCACCATCCACTTTATTCGTCCATCAATCATCTGCCCTAATTCCCACCCGGACCGTCACATCCCGGTGAGACCATGTCGGTCCGCTCCTCTTCATACCTGCCCATGGGTTGGTCCTGGTATCAACACCCCTTCAAGGGAAATCCCTCAATCCGATCCATTCTAGCTAATGCTCTGATCGGGTTGATCTGTCTCCGCTGGACTTTAAACTTGCGGCATACCCTGTGTTAAACACAGGAAGCTGAGGAAAACCTCAGATATGTGTCTATGGCATATAAATCCCCACGCTCGATGTGGTATGCCTCGGGACTCCATGCCCTCGAGAAGCCCTATGACTAGGGATAATAGACAGACATGCCAGGTCCCCAGCATCCAGACACGCTACTGATGCCTCAATGTGACTACTCCCCCGACTGAAGGTTGCTGCCCTGACTGGACCCTTTGGAATGTCCCGATAGAAGCAGTGTAATTAACCAGCGTCCATGGAAACATGGCACTGGGAAGAGTTTCACAAACAACGTATTAAATCTATGAGGGAGACCCGGACTAGGTGACGAGTTCCGAGGAGGAATCCATGGAAGGAAGAACCGACATCCCATCATCCTGTTTCAATCAAGGAGTAGATGTCCCTGAACAAGGAATAGATGCCGCCCGCCTTTGGAAAGCGGGAATGTGGGGAAACAAAGCAGCGCATCCTCCTCCGCGGATGGATGGATGCGCGCGCACCCCGGCGAAAGCGTCGGAAACAGAAATGGTGAACCCGACGTGAAATTATTCTCCTTAATGTGGAGATTAGTAGCATTAAAGACACTAGTAGATTGATGTGTCCCTGAATCCAGATATCCGTCGCCTGGTCCCACCAAGAAAATAGCGGGCTTGTCGTGAAACTCACCGGCAGTCAGGGCAGTAGAACGTGGGGAACTCCGTTCCGCAGCGTGTTGGCATGGATCCTTCTTACAGACGTGGAGAATGGAAGGATGCTGGGGCACTGGTTGTCAATCCTTTTCCTTGTAGTGCTGATGAGTTGATACCTTCATTTCTCAAGAACCAGGTTACTGTTACAGAGACATGATCACCACCTGCTCGCCTACACAGGGGCAGGGGCAACACCGCCATAGCCACCCCGCATGGTGCTGCTACCGCCACGACAGTCGCCACATCGCAGAACATGGGGCGCCCACGTCCCCTTTCCCCATCAGAGGTCATCCAGTGAAGGGTGATCAACAACCTCGTACGCAGGTACGAGGAGGAAGGGGTCATCCAAACTCGGGATATGGACCGCCTGGACCTGGAGGCATCCAAGCCCCACCATCAACGCCACCCTTACAGGCCGTGCAGGGAGCCCCTGCTCCCCACCCCAACGTTCAACCGTTTCGAGAGCCTGTCCCCAGAATGCTTCGAAGACTCCTCGCCTTACGCTGATGAGGTGGGCGCCATCCGGCTCGGCCCGCTCAGGGTCCCGACCCAAGGGCTCCAGGCAAGGGCTCCCGTACAGCTGCGTCAGCGCCGCCGTCCGACTCCGCAGGAAGAGCAGGCAGGCCATGCCCCTGCACCACCTGCACCATCTCGTCTGACCTGACGTCAGCGCTGGGCCCAGGTTGAGGACGCTCGCACAGATGCGTCGACGTCAAAAACTACAGTGGCCCGAGCCACCGCCGACGTGCATCATGGAGTCCCTGCATACACTGAGAAAGGACACCCTATCGCCCAACCAGGATCGAGACCCCAACCACCCCACGGGCAGGCTAGGTTGACTCTCCGGGTTGCAGGCCTGAGCGGTGATCGCTGCGAACCAACCCACAGTGATGTCACCTCGTACGGAGGCCCTCCCCGTACCACTACTCCACAGAGCATGGGCCATCCCCGCTTCGAATCTCTTCATGGAGGAATGCCTCGTGCTACCCCCATCCTGAAGGAAGACCTGCCCAACGACAGTGACACTCGGAACAGAAACTTTTCCCGTGGCAACTATACAGGGTATGGAGTCCATCCTCCTGCCCCCGACCGCCGATCTGAAGTCACTGTCCATCCAGTCCTTCTCCAACGTGGGGTCCCTCCCTACGTCCTCTCTACAACGGGTGAAGGTCCTCCCTGCCCCAACAACTTGGGGAGTGAAGTTCAGCCTCGCTCCACCTGCATCAACTATGGAGGTCCTCTCCATGCTCCTGCCGATTCCAATAGAGGCTCCGCCTACATGGGTGCTGTCCGTGGAGGTCCTCCCCATATACCCTTCGAAATTTGCCACTGTGCCCCTCGCACCTCGGCTATCTCGAGCAGGGGACCCCTCCGCCATGGTGCCAGCGCCGCCCCGAGGCTACCTATTAGGGATCAACCCTTTTCTGAAGAGCCACCCCGGGGCAGGAGAGCGGGTCGTCGTCACCACAAGAAGAATCCTAGGAAGGACCGGGTGGAGATCAAACCTACCTGCTTCTCAGAATTTGAAGAGGAATGCGACTCAGTGATGGAACCTTCTCCCCGCTCCTCTGTATCAAGGACTGGGGCAGGAACCAGGTGCGTTAGCCTCATTCTCCAGGAATATGAGGTCCACCAGATTCCCATCTCCCTCCGTAGGTACATCCAGGAGGAAGAAATCGTGGAAATTATGCAGGTCTCGACTGTGAAATCACCACCATTATCACCAAAATCACCCTCCACCTCTACCAGAGATCACGGAGAGCTGTTTTGGGGGTCGACGACGGTAGAGCGACAACATGACCTATCACCGGAAGTTGCGATTCCGGTGCTGGAAGATGTGTCTATCAGCCCGTTGTATCATGACATCATGTCCAGGTCACCTCACTCTTTAGAGGATGGACCAGAATTCGGCGGCCAGTCAGATCATTCATCGTATTCTCCGCTGCCGAGTTTACTATCCCAGAGGTCTGCCTCGGTACCGCTACCGGTCCCTTAGCCGCCCCCAGTTGACGGGTGGGGCAATACAGGACCAGACCCCGAGTCCGAACCCAGGAGCTTCTGGAGCATTTTCGCAGTGGATTACTTCCCAGAGAAGTTCTGGCCGACGGCGGCGCTGAACTTTCACGCACCAGAGTCCCTTACCCCTGAAGAAGTGGGGTGCTTTTGTCGAACCCTATGGGCGACACACTTCCGCCTTCGTTACGAGCGGGTGGTGTACCCCAGAAGTCAAGAGCACTTCGATGAAATCAGAGAGCAATGCTGCCTGATCGATTTGGCTGCACTCCTTGTGGCCCAGCACCCTGAGTCGCCAGGCCGTCAGAGCGCCCTTCAACGGAAATGTGCTCAAAGTTTCAAAGTCCTCCGCAGAGTCATCAGGGAAGCTACCCCCCATGTGCAAGTCCGTGGTTGGGGACACTATGCCGCTCTCCTCTCCGAACCTATCCAACGACAGCCTGATTCGCTATGTGACATTGAGGACATTCCCTCGAGAGGGGTTGCGGTTCACATGGATGACGTAGTGGACAAGGAAGATGAGCTTGAATTCCTTGATGGAGACTTACCCCCCGAGGGAGTACCGCCACTACTGGACCCATCAGGGAGGGTTACCCATCAGTAGAGGAACCTTCTAGGCCTCCTCATACCCACCGAGTCATTGGTACTCGGTCGAAATACCGACAAGGGTAAGGTGCACGTCAGAACTGTCAAGCACTCCAACCCGTTTGACTCTATGCAGAAAACGGATGAATATCCCGAGAAGGCCATGTTATGCCAGTAGCTTGCTGAGTAGAAAAGGCTGGTTGATGAACTCTTGGCTGAGCGCGCTGCGGAGCGGTGACCTGACTATGGTAATCCTAAGCCGGGGCTGCATGGGAAGGAACAATTTCCACCCGGTGAGATTCCTCCGGGCAACCCTGATCATGCTACTTCCGCAGACAGGGCAGAAGCCGGAACTTATGGCAAGATGGCGCGATGCGTCTCGCTAACCCCCCCGAACGACAGGGCAATCTAAACAATCCAGTCCGGGTTCCCCCAGTCACCCCACAGGTTATTCCGCCAGTTGATCCACGAGCTTCCGAAGCCATCTACCATGTTGAATAACCTAGCAACTCAATTGTGATCAGGGATCCCCATCAAGACAGGGACCCCCACCCGGATGATCTGATAGCGGCACTTACAGCCCACCTCGAAGCGTTGGAAACACGGAAGGTGGCGGTCCCACCGGACAACAAGCCGTATCCCGCGTGGGTGGATGATATGCCCATGCCCCCGGGTTTTGGGAACCCCACTTTATCACCCTTCAACGGGACATGGGACCCGCCGCAGCACTTGGCTCATTTTTCTTCCAGGTGCGGCCCCATGCTGGGGACCCCGGCCCAGCAAGAAGCCGCCAAGCTCTGATGTTTCGTACAGACATTGGAAGGTCCCGCATTCGTCTGGTACAACTAGATACCTATCAGATCGGTGACCGGTTGGGAGGATCTCTGCCGACAGTTCCTATACCAGTTCAGCTCCACCACGTGGAAGACCAGCATTTCATACCTCTTCAAGTGCAAGCAAAGGCCTGATGAGCGAGTCACATATTTCATCGCTCGGTGGAAGGGACTTACGTATTCCCTCGATATGCCACTAACTCAGGAGAAATTACTGATGATGTGTGTGGGGAATGTCAAAACAGAGCTTGTACCCTCCCTAATTACTCAGAACTACCCTTTAGGATTTAGAGATTTCTCAGATAAGGCTCAGCGCCTTGAGGAGGCTCTATAACAGGCTAGTCAGGCATGTTCGTTGCCCCCTATGATCCTAGCCAGGAGGAGCGCCAGAGCCGAACCTACCGCGGTGGCCCAAATAGAAGCCCCTAGGTAGCTGGAATTACTGCCAGCAGCACCATCCCCGCAACCCCGCAGAGGTCCTCCACCTCAAGCGTAGACTCCCGCCCAACAGCGACCGCCTCAGAATCAACAGGTTCCCCCGCGCAATGCTCCACCTCCACCTAGGCGAGACAATCAGGCACCGCCTCCTCGGCAGGCCCCTCCAGCCCCTCATTAGGGCCAGGCCCCCAGGCCCCCCTATCCAGAAAGAAGGCACCAGACTTATTCGTTCAACAAAAATCAGGTCCCTGGCTACTTCCGAAGTTCTCTAGAGCAAGAGATTGTGCGCCTGCCCAAGTTCAGAAGGCTGGTAGAGGCGAATCTCACCGATCACCCCAACTACTGTCCTTATCATCGGATTTTGGGGCACACCCTCAAGCAATGCTATCTGTTTAAAGACTGGATTCAAGACCAGGTCAACAACAACATAGTCAGGTTGATCCCGACACCAGCACAAGTGGCGGGTGTCTTTGCAGGGTCAGAGATAGGCAGCGACAGTGAAGGCGAGTGGCAACAGGTTCCCAGCTGCGGATCCCGGAAATACGATGACCAGATGACTCGAAAATCTGTCGTCCGTGCCCATGGTATCATCCGGGCATGCTTGAAGCATCCAAAACCTTCAGAACAAGTAGCCGGTACCTCTGCATCGTCTTCACAGCCGACCACTTCCCAAAAGGGCAAGCAGCGATGACGCAAGAAGAAGTAACGCGCTCCACCGGTGCCGCCGTCATCCCACACTCTCGGTGACTTTATGCCCCCTAAAATGGGTATTCCTCCTAGAATCCGCCCGGTGGTGGATGAATCCTCAAGTGACAGTCAGGGGTATGCTTCGGTTAAAACCGTGGAGCTGGTAAAGCCCTATATGACTCCCGACGAGGGGGAACACCAGGAGAACCTCCCCAACGTTTCCAGCTGACGTCAACGTCAGCAGAATCACAACTGCGCCAGTCATTGAGGTACGTCAGCAGGCACTTTCAGCCAAGCCGTGCATGCTACTGAGACCAGACAGAAGTCTCAGCGCAGATCTCAGCACGCGCAACCCCATCTAATGCCCTTGGCTCTACCTCCACCGCCGTTTGTGCTACTAGATCAGGGAGAGCTGCCTCGTTCGTATCACAGTCAGTATCGCCTGGTTACAGGCCAACCTCCACTGTCTGATCCTAGTCCGGTGACTACTCTCCAGGATTCAACTAGTAGGCAGCAGGATTTACCTAGCACTAGCCGATTGCCGGTTCAACCGGAAGGACCCGCTATGCCTCCAACTGTCGAACTACCTCCTGTAGGCAGAGGTTCACGTTTGGCACGAAAGTATGATGTCCTGAAGCACCTGGCTGTCATACCGGAAAGGCTTTCTATCCTCGAGGCCCTTCGCCTGTCATCTGAAATGCGCGAGGCACTTGCCAAGGCCCTAAGGAGCCCCCTCCAGTTTGAGACGGAGGTAGCAGCTGCAGAATCCTTCCATACCGAGACAATTGAGAATACCGAATGTCAGGCGGTTATCTCGTTCTCCGGTGAAGATGAGGAACCTCCTATATAGGGGAATATTCGCCCACTTTACATCACTGGCCACTTCAATGGTGTGGAAGTCCGTCACTGCCTCGTTGACACAGGTTCCAGAATCAACCTAATTCCGACTCGGACGTTGTGAAAGATGGGTCTGTCTAAAGGTGATTTAACTCCCTCTGACCTCATAATCCAGCGGTACGACAGGACCGAACAAACCCTAGTCAGCAAGATCCACCTGAAGACTCAGTTCGGTGGCTTAATTGCCAGCATCGAGTTTATGGTCATCTCTCAGGACACCGCCTACAACGTGTTAATGGGTAGGCCATGGATCCATCTGCATGCAGCGGTCCCTTTGTCATATCATCAGTGCCTCAAATAATCACTCAACGGTCGAGTAGGCGTGCTCCAAGGAGATGCGTCTCCTTTCGCCTCTTGTGAGGCCCGCTATCTGGATGCTGGTTATTACAAATGTAAGGATAAGCAAATCCTAGTAAGTGAGGATGAACCCGCCCCGGTCACAAGTGATCCCTGGGAAAGCATGGATGACGCCTACATCCTCCTGATCCACCGATTGGAGGCCACGACCCCCGATATGGGGAAATGTTTTCTTGTTTCGGGTACACAAGGAAGACATGTTTCCGTGTCCAAGAGACGGCAGAAAATCACCTCATACTCCTATATAAACCAGGCTCAGGTGATCCCGGAACCTCCTACCCCTGTACGGTACCGATATGTCAAGTTTATGACAACGGCGGTACGCCATACGTGTCTCTTCCGCCGGGCTGGAATCAACCGACTCAGGCCGACACGTCACCACAGCTTTGATATCATCAAACGTGGCCCCTTAGGCTGAAGGCCAAATGGGATAGGGTCGACAACCTTCATTGCTATGGTCTCAATGGTGAGTGAGTCTCCTGATATGATTACCACTGCTGCCCAAGCCAGCACCAGCTTCCCCTCAGATTTTGATAGCCCAGAAGTATCTCCTGTCACGGGAAATCCCCCCACGGGTGGAGAGGAAGACCTGGAGGATGCATCCCCCGCCTTTGAGGAAGGATTTTCTACCATGGTTGATGAACTAGTACAGGTGAACCTTGGTAGCGATGCAGATCCGAAACCCACATTGATCAGTGCAGCCATGTCCCCCGAGGAGCGGCAGGAGTACGTAGACTTCCTTAAACAACACCGTGATGTATTTTCTTGGAGTTACAATGAGATGCCAGGACTAGATCCCCAGGTAGCCGTTCACCGTCTGGGCCTCCCAGCAAATCATCGTGGATTTAAGCATCCACCCAAGAAGATGCACCCTTCTCATGGTGCTATGGTTGAGGCTGAAGTTGACAAGCTTATCAAATCCAACTTCATCAAGGAAGTCCAGTACCCCAAGTGGCTTTCCAACATTGTGCCCGTCAGGAAGAAGAATGGATAGATCAGAGTATGCATCGACTTCCGTGACCTTAATCGCCACTGCCCAAAGGATAACTTCCCACTCCCGGTGACAGAGTTATTGATTGACGCCACAGCCGGGTTCCAAGCTCTCTCATTCATGGATGGGTATTCCGGGTACAACCATATCCGGATAGCCCCCGAGGACGAGGTGTCTACTGCCTTCAGGGCTCCCCAAGGTAACTTTTGATACCAGGTTATGCCATTAGGCTTGAAAAATGCAGGTTCCACTTATCAAAGGGCCATGCACCGCATATTCAAGCCGATTCTCAGGACGCTGGTGGAATGCTACGTAGATGACCTAGTGGTCAAATCATGTCAGCGCCAGGACCATCTCAAATACCTCGAGAAGGTGTTCGGTTTCCTCCGTTCTCGTCACCTGAAGATGAACCCGTTGAAGTGTGCCTTCGGGGTCACCTATGGGAAGTTTCTGGGCTTTGTTGTTAGATACCGAGGTATTGAGATCGACCCAGAGAAGATCAAGGCCATCAGCCAAATTCCTCCCCCAAGAAACATTCAGGAACTTCGAGGCCTCCAAGGCCACTTAGCCTATATACGCCGATTCATCGCGAATCTGGCCGGCAAGTGTAAGAACTTTTCCCTGCTCATGAAGAAGGGTGCCGCCTACGAATGAGATGAGGAGTGTCAGACCGCCTTCGAGGAAACCAAGCAGTATCTGCTCCAACCTTCGATTTTGATGTCACCCATCTCCAGAAAGCCGCTGGTCCTTTACGTGACCACCTTGGAAAGATCCCTCAATGCACTGCTCACCTAGAAGAATAATGAGGGTACCGTGAACAGTCTCTACTATCTCAGCCGCATGCTTCTCGATACGGAGGTCAGATACTCCCCTATCGAAAAGATCTGACTTGTGATCGTCTTCGCCGTGCAGAAGTTGCGAAATTACCTGCAACACCATGAGGTGCAGTTGGTCTCCTGGGTAGACCCACTGAAGTACATCCTGAACCGCCCTATGCTGACTGGTCGACTAGAACGGTGGGCGGTGATTATCCAGCAATTTGATATCAGGTTCGTACCTCAGAAGGCCATTAAGGGATAGGCGTTGGCAGAATTTTTAGCTTCCCATCCAACCTCCATGGATCAATCCCTGGACCTGTATTTTCCTGATGAGATGATCCTCTCAGTCGATCATGTTGTCCCGTGTTTCCAAATGCATTTCGACGGTGCCTCCTAGAGCCCCACCGGTAGGAGGCTCAACGATCCTAATCTCAACAAAGTGGGCATGGGTATTGTCTTCATTACCCCGGTGCAAGCCGTCCTTCCATACTCGTTCCTGTTGTCAGAAGGTTGTACGAACAACGAGGCAGAGTACCAGGCTCTCATCACCGGTCTCGAGTTGTCCCTTGAGATCAATGTGCCCCATCTACATGTGAAATGAGATTCCGAGCTGGTAATCAAACAGGTTAATGGAGACTACGTCATCAGGAAGCCGGAGCTTGTACCATTTCTGGAGTACACCCTCAGCCTAATGGCCCAGTTCTTTTCTCGACCAGAGATTACCCATGTCCTACGGTCACAGAACGGTCAAGCAGACGCCTTGGCTGGCTTAGCCGTGTCGCTCGCAGAACCCGAGCAAGATGATTTGATCATACATGTGGCACACCGGAGAGTCATTTCCCCCATCACCCAAGAGGACAATGATGGCCTACGGGTAAGTCTTCTCACCACTGAACCCTCTACGTCAGAGGTCCCAGGTTTGTCAGACACATTGGTTGAATCCACTCCTGACTGGAGGGCACCTTTTGTCAAGTATCTCCAAAATGGTCGCCTCCCGGATGACCGGGCCGAGCGCGAGCGAATCCGACGCCGTGCACTGCAATTTACCCTCCAGAGCGGCCCCGGTCTTGAACAGATGCTTTATAAGAGGATCTTCGATGGCGTCCTCCTCCATTGCGTTCAATGAGTAGAGATTCGTCAAGTTATGCAAGAGGTTCACGCCGGTTCCTGTGGTGCCCATCAAGCTAGGCCGAAGCTGTCTCATCAAATCCTGAGGTTGGGGTACTTATGGCCCTCTATGATCCACAATTGTATTGGGTATTCCAAGAGATGCCATGCGTGCTAAGTTCATGCCAACTTCCTGCATCAGCTGCCGGAGCCCCTCCACCCCACCAAGTACTCTTATCCATTTGCAGTATGGGGACTTGATGTAGTAGGACCATATCCACCGGCAATAGCTCTCCAGTGTAGGTTTATCCTGACTGCTACAGATTTCTTCTCCAAGTGGGCAGAGGCAGTTCCACTCAAAGAGGTCAAGGCCCGTTCCATTGTTGACTTTGTGAGCTCCAATATTATCCACCGGTTTGGGGTCCCTCATGCCGTCCTCACCGATAACGGCACCAACTTCCGAGCGACTGAACTAAAGAAATTGTACGCCGAGTACGACATCAGTTCGAACCATACCTCCCGCTACTATGTGCAGGAAAACAGACAGATTGAGGCGTTCAACAAAACCCTCTCTAGCATTCTGCAGAAGGTAGTTGGTCAGAACAATAAAAGTTGGCTGGACAAGCTCCCCAACACCCTCTGGGCTTATCGGACGACAACTCGCAACTCTACTCAGGTGACCCCATATTCCATGGTGTATGGAGCTGAGGCCATCCTACCCATTGAGATCCAGCTTCTATCATTACGCAATGCAGTCTATGATCACCAGACATCAGATGAGGTAGCCGAAATCCATCTAGCTTAATTAGAAGCACTGGATGAGAACTGGCTTCATGCCCTGCACAATCTGGAAAGGCATTAGGATAAGATAGCGAGGGCTTTCAACAAGAAGGTTCGTCTGCGCTCCTTTCTACAGGGCGACCTGGTACTGGCCCTTCGAGCACCAATGATTATAGGTAGGAAACCGCCCAAGTTAGAATCCAAATGGGAGGTCCTTATATCATCCATAAGGTTTAACCCAATGGAGCGTACTCCTTGGTGACCATAGATGGAGAGCGCATAACCCCTCCCACCAATGCCAGGTTCCTCAAGCGGTACTTCGCCTGATCTTGTATGGTCCCGCATGACCTTAAACTGCATAGAAGGGCCCCTAATGACCTTAAACATCACGTTATGGTCCAACAAGACCTTAAACTGTAAGGTCCTGGATGACCATAAACTACATCTTCGTCCTGCAAGACGATAAACTGCAAAATGGTTCGAGCTCTATGACCTTAAACTAAGATCTCCCCCCGTCCTTACTGCAAGATGTTAAACTGCAAGCCAGTCAGGCCTTCCTGACCAAGGCTCAGCCTCAGGCCCTTTGGCCTCCTCGGGCCCATGACCCCCGTCTTCACTACGAGACATTAAACCGCAAGCTGGTCAGGTCTCCCTGACCGCGGCCCGGCCTCAGGCCCCTTGGTTATCCCTGACTTACCCTCTTGCGGGATTGTACGGTTTGGTGTAGGATTAAGTCCTCATTCATGTCAGATTACTTGTCGTACCTTACATATCCCCAAATGAGATGCATCCTCGTCCCGCATGATGTTAAACTGCATCTCAAGAACTACATGTGGCTTGATTATCATCTTAATGGGATACGTAGGAATGCTTAGACGCCTCGTCTTGTGCCCAGCCCCAAGCTTTTCTCTTCCACTATTCCCCCTGGTAATAGTTTCCTTGGAGGATCTTTGTATAGCGAGGAGTAGGCTTTATTAGCCCCGCTCATACAACTCCGCTCATACAAGTATTGTAAGGGTTTCACCATGTGCCCACTCCCGTTATTCTATCCTTCCACATCTGCACCGCATGACGCTAAACTGCATGGCCTTCAAGAACTACGTATGGCTTTATTCCCATCTTAATGGGATACATAGGACCGCCCGGGCATTTCTTCCATTGGCCCAACCCAAAAGCCAAAATCTTCCCCTCTGGTCAAGACATATGGAAGGGTGCACACTTCTGCCCTAACTCACGTCGAGCAAGCCTCGACCCGGCTACATATCCCCCTTGGAGATGTTTTCCTCTTTCATGGATGGATACAGATATGCTTCACCCACTCCTTGAATGGGATTACACCATTTTTCACACCCAGAGGGACCCCCAAGAACGGCCTGGATACTACGCCCAAGGGCTCTCCTACCGATACGGGCCAACGCCCCCGAGGGTTTTTCAAGCAACAAGCTGATAGAAGTCCCGCTTTGAGAATTTGGTCAACGATCGACGCTCATTTGTTGCTCCCATATCAGGTCACCATAGGAACACTGTGTTTTGAATATGGTCAATAGTTTCCTGGATCTTCGGGTCTACCCAGAGATGTCCCAAACATCGAGTGCAATGATTCGTTCTACCCCATCCCGAAGTGACAAACTTCCCCCCAGGTGGTGCTAGCGGTCGGGCCCATGACCCCGACTCCCCTATAAGGGGTGTATGGTGTGGTGTGGGGCTATGTCCTCATTCACGTTGGGATCATGTACCATGCCATACGCATTCCCTTACGAGGCCCAGCCTCAGGCCCCTTGGCCTCCTCGGGTCCCTGACCCCCGTCCTCATGTAAGACATTAAACTGCAGACCAGTCAGGCCTTCCTGACTGATGCCCGACCTTAGGCCCCTTGGCCTTCTCAGGCCCCTACGCATGACCTCTTACCCGGGGTGTACGGTGTGGTGTGGGACTATGTCCTCATTCATGTCGAGATCATGTACCATGCCATACGCGTTCCCTTACTAGGCCCAGCCTCAGGCCCCTTGGCCTCCTCGGGTCCCTGGCCCCCATCCTCACTGCAATACATTAAACTGCAAGCAGGTCAGGCCTACCTGACCAATGCCTAACCATCATACCCCTTGGCCTTTTCGGGCCCCGACCCAGGTCCTCTCTTATAGGAGTGTATGGTGTGGAGTGAGGTTATTTTCCCATTCACGTCAGTTTATTCGCCGTACAGTACACCTCCCTCGTTTGGGGGTATATCACTTCCCCCCTCATCCTGTATGACGTTAAACTACATCTAGAGAACTATGTGTGGCTTGATTACCATCCTCATGGGATATGTATGACCACCTGAATGTCTAGAATTTGGGTCCATCCCCATCTCTCGGGAATTTTCATCCCATCTTGGCCCCTTGGCCTACCCTTCCTCCATGAGAGGATTATATGGTGTGGTGTGAGATTATGTCCTCATCATTCATGTCGGTCTCGTAATGACCACGCCATGTACCTCTCCCTCCTGAGCTGTTTCGTCGGTCCCTTTTTGGCGGTTCACCAATGTGCCTAAGAGTACTCTGGTTTATTACCTGGAATACCAAGCTCTACTCGGACACGTCCGCACCTGCTTTCCAGGCTTTGTGTATCCCTGCATCAGGGCTTCCATCATCTTTCACACCTAGAGGGACCCCCATGAATGGCCTGGATACTATGCCCAAGGGCTCTCCTACCATTACGGGCCAATGCCCCCGAGGGTTTCAGACAAAAAATCGATAAAATCCCGTGTTGCGAATATGGTCAGCGGTCGATGCTCATTTGTTGTTCCCACCTCAGGCTAATGCGATATGGACGCTGCGTTTCCACCGTGGTTAACAATTTTCCTCTATCGCCATGCCAACCCATTAATCCCAAAATGTCGAGTACACAATTCACACCCTTCATCACTTCATCGTGTCCAAGTAGAGTCTCTGAACTCTTGGTACTTTTCCTCCGTGCACGTCTGCGCATTGGGGAAACAAGCAGCGTCAAAGGTGTCCTTCAGGGCTCTCTACCAACTCCCCTCTGATGGGTGCCCTAGGTATTGCGATAAGGATGCCCCCCCTTGTTTCCCACACCGAGTTTAACTCACGTGGGCTTAGGGATCAGGTTGACGCCTGCGCTAGCTTGGGAAGTTGTTACCATTCATGGTCCGAGCTCTAGTACCATAAACTAAGATATATCTAGAACTACGTTCAGCTTGATTCCTATCCTCATGGGATACGTAGGACCGCCCAGACGCCCTGTCTTCGGGTACAACCCATTTAGGGAGCCAGTATCTCCCCCCTGTTTCACCTCTTACCTCTATATAGGCCCCTCGACCTAAGGTCTCCCTCTCCGAGTGGCGTACAATGTGATGTGGGATCATGTCTCCATCAATTGTGTTTTATAACACTATGCACGTTCCCCGCCTAGCATCGTCTCTGCTACATCTGCGATGCATGACGATAAAATGGATGCTTGTTCCTATCATACGACCCTAAACTGTGACATTATCATCCTGGCCGAACGACGAAAAACGACACTACATTGTGGTGACCTCGTTGTAGAGGACATCACGTTGGGTATTGGTCACCTGCCATGCCATTTGTCAACGCCCATCACGGCTTGATCCTTGTGGCGACACCACGGCCTACTACTCTAAGCCTGTCGCTTCACAAAAAAAAAACACTCACCTTAAAGGAGAAACAAGATTTATCAAATTCCCCTTCTTTTAGCACAAGGCCCATGACCACAATCCCCCTTTCCCCTGACACTGGTATCTTACCATGTCACCCTTAAGAACTACGTGTGGCTTGATTCTCATCCTCATGAGATACGTAGGAGCGCCCGGGCACTTCCCTGCGGGCCCAGCCTAACCTTTGTGTTCGGTCCCTCGACTTGAGCATTTCCCCAGAGAATGCATGGTAAGTAGGGCTTAGGTCCTCCTTCACGTCGGGTTTTGTTGCCATGTGTCCCCTACTCCCTTTACCCATTTATGGTCTAAGGTACATCAAGAACTACGTGAGGCTTGATTCTCATCCTTATGAGATACATAGGAGTGCCCGGGCACTTCCCCGCAGGCCCAACCTAACTCTCACTTTTGGTCCCTTGACCTAAAAACTCTCCCAAGGGGGTCGTGTGATGTGATATGGGATTACGTCCTCATTCACGTTAGGTTGTTCACCGCACCGTACACACCCCCTATTCCCATTCACGCCAGGTGTTTGAGTTACTCCACCATGTGCCTCTTATGTCTCCTCCCATCCATGGTACGAATTCTATGACCCTAAACTAAGATCTCCCTATGGGAAAGGAATATGCTCCCTCTATCTAATACGTATCATTGTTGTATTCAGATGTGTTTTGACAAAGAGCCCGAAGTGTGGGATTTTCATAGGGACATCCTACTCATCCCATGACCATGCTTCGTGAGCTTGCTATTTGGATACTCATCCTCTTCCACATCCAAAAGGACCCTCGGACGACATGGATTCTAGGCTTAAGGGCTCTCCATGAATGCTGGACCTAAGGGCCCTCCAATCGTTTTGGGCCAACACCCCTAAGGATATCTGACAACATTTGTGACATGGTCCCGTGTTTCGAACATGGTCAACGGTAAACACTCATTTGTTTGTCCCCATTATAGGCTAACGCGATATGGGTGCTGGATTTTCGCCATGGTAAATAGTTATCCTCAATCGTCACGCCGCCATCATCGTGATCTGAATCTAGAGCGCCATGATTGACACATTTCCACTTCCTCATGTTCAAGTGGAATTCCATCATACTCGGCTCTTTCTCTTCGTGCATCTAGGTGTGCTAAATGATCATGTTAGTGTCATTGGGCCGGTATTCACTGAGCGTCCCTTTACCCTAACCTGCCCCCTTTCTGTGTCGGAAAATTCCCACCACCACTTCTTATTTCCCACACAGATCACGACTCACGTGGGATTAGTAGTTTTGGCACGATTTGTACCAACACGGCTGGGCTTCTCATCATCCCACATGACATTAAACCGCACTTCCAAAAATACTTATGGATTGATTCTCATCTTCATGGGGTACATAGGAACGCCCGACCACTCTGCTTCTGGCCCAGCCTAATCCTCATTCTTGGTCCCTCGACCTGAAGAGTTTTCTTCGGGGGTACGTGGTGTAATTTGGACTCCAAGTCCTCATTCACGTCTGTTTCATATCTACCGCACCATAAGATCCCTGGGATCTTTCCTTTTGTTCCACGTCCTATCATATGACTTTAAACCACAGGAGTCCATGTGTCCTCAATGAATGACAATAAACTACAGTTCTACCCTGAACAAGTTCAGGATGCCCCATGTTAACCATGGGATGCATCAGAGCCTCTATCAGAGAGGATTTCACCTGCCAGTGTTGGTCTTTGACTGCACTGTGCTTCCAGAACTACGTATGGCTTGATTCCCATCCTCATGGGATACGTAGGGACACCCAAGCATTTCACCTAGGGTCCAGCACCAGGAATCGTAAAACCCTGTTCTGCCCCCTGGTCGGACCCCTCATAGGGGACCGTGTAACTATGAGTCTGCCCTGAACAAGTTCAGAATGCCACAAGATTACATTGGGAAGCGGTAAATCCCCTCTCCAGAGAGGCCCTGTCTAAAAGAAGGAATGATCTATGATCAAACCAATGCGCCCATATGGTGTACTCCCACTACAGTGGTGTAACTACCTAAGTGTTGGATTCTGTTTGGACAAACCATCACTCCATATTCCATGATTTGCGTGCCCCTTATTCGGACCCTCATCCCCTTCCATGTCCCACGGGACCCCCTAACGGCCTGGTCTCATGCCGCATCAACTCACCTACCATCCTGGGCCAACGTTCTAGAGGACTGGTCATGTTTGGAAGGACCCCCTAATAGTATGGATGTTCAACCTATGGTCCGCCAACTGTCCTGGGTCAACGTCTGGAAAGATCGACCGACAATATTTGTGGCATGGTCCCGTTTTTCGAACATGGTCAATGGTTGACCCTCATTTTTGTCCCCATTACAGGCTAACGCAGTAAGGATACCGCTTCTCCTCCATGGTTAACGGTTTTCCCTTATTGTCATGCCATCCCCACAGTGCTCCGAATCCTGGGCATCGTAATTCACGCTTCCCGTTTCTGTCTGTTCGTACTGATTCTAGTGCCCCTGGTGTTGCACTATTCGTACATGAGGGCACGCTGAAGAAACGGTAATTCAGCTGTTCTGAAAAATTTCCTTCTCCGGTCAAGACTCTCCCATCTTTCGGAAATCCGGACTGGTAATCCGAATCCTGGATGCCCGGAGCATGGTTTCCACTCCTATGTTAGGTGGGACGAGAAGGAAACTATCTCTTGTTTATCACATCGGTCTCGTCCCACGTGGGCTTGGGGAATTATTGCCGAACGTCCCGCAGACATTGTAGGGATGTAACGAGGTGATTCAAACAGTGGAAATCGTGCGCGCTACGACATTAAAAATAAAGAAGGAAGAAATTGAAGCACGAAAGTACCAATAAAAGTTTTTTTGGTATGTTACAATACATGGGGGTTGAATCCCCCAATGGACGGGTTGACCCCGTCAAAAGAGCGTTGCAGCTCCGCCACCCGTTGGCTTGTGGCGTCCAAGGCTTGCTGCCGCTGACTCAGCTCCCGCTCCTCCTCAGCAGCTGCGGGGCGCAGTTCGTCATCCTTGGCTCTGGACTTTTCTACCTCAGCCTGAACGACAACCATCTTTCCAGAGGCCTGCCTCATAAGCTCCTCTACATCCGCCAGCTGGGCCTTCATCTGGGAGATCAGCTCAGATTGCGCATTCAGAGAGGCTGAGTGCTCATCCGCCCGGGTCTGCAGCTGTTGGACCTCGCTTTTAGCCTCCTGGAGCTTCTTGATGTTTGTCACTTTCCTCCGCTGCCAACCCACGCTGAGCCCACGATCATGCTCTCTGATCTTCTCAGCTATAAGATCTCGGATGAGCGCGTTAGGACATTGGGCGTCCACTCCCCCAGCGCACAGTTCACGCAACCGCGAGCGGATTCTGTCCATTTCAGCCAGCCATAGCGCTTGGGGGTGACCTTGATGAAGCGCGTGATTAGCTTCCATGACCGGCGATGGACTATGCTGTTGTCTTCCTCGTCGGAGGCCGTTTCGTCCCAGTCTATGCGATTGGCAGGTTCATACACAGGATACGCCTGCAGGAAGTCCTCGGTGGGATCTGCATCTAGAATTGAATTCGTCATGACATCTAGAACCGAAGCAGGCATGACAGGACTAGGACCGGCTGACCGATCCTCTTCATCAGAGTCCACCTCGATGACCTCAGGCACGACCCTACCGGTGGTCCCATTGGTGATGATGTGTGTTTCATCTTGAGGAGATGGGGGGACTATCGCCACCATCACCGGCATGCCTCTACGGGGGACGCCACCAGACATCCCGACTATCCTTGCCGCAACAGCCCACGCCAGTCGGAGAACTGTACAACAAAGGGGGACATAAACGTTAGTTGGCATAGTCTACACATGACGACAAGGAAACCGGTAAAGGACACTTACAGAGATCGACCTCCTGGTGCTGCTCTCGAGCCGGTACTGACGAGACCCCGAGGTGAGGCCCTCCATATACTGTTGGAAGGTCTGGAGATTCCAGGGGAACTACCTAGGTTGCTTTGGTCCCACCAGATGCGGAAATGGACACAGCCATAGGCGCGAGTTCTAAAGGTCCCGCATCATCACCCGCCAAGGGGTGAGAACAAGGCCAGTGAAAAAGTTCCTCCTGCGTGGCCCAAACATCAGTGAGAAATCCATAGTATCCCAAGAACGGACCGTAAGGAAAGAAGTTCAGAATTCTACCTTGAGAGCCTCAGCGAAATCGTCGGAATCTGAGTCTTGATCTCCGACCTCGCCCTCCTCCAATGGGCTCCCTCCTCTAGCCTCATCCTCCAGAGAGGAGTCCTCTAATTCTTCCGGCAGGGGGAAGCACTCCCTCATATTGGCGGCTGATAACTGTGGGGGGACCGTTCGATTTAGTAGTACCCTCACCCGATCTGTCATTGGGCGAGGGACACCACTGGAGTGAACGTAATCCTCCAGCTCGTCCAGGTATTACTTTGCCTCCACCGGAGACGCCATGAAGCCAGCCCGGACTGGGACTATCCCCGATAATTCCATCCCGAGGTGATTCAGGTGGGCCCATATCTCGGGTGGGATGAGGAATTTCCAGATGACATCCCAAATGTCCCAGGCTTCCGGGAATACGACATCCTCTGCCATGTCGATATGACGCAGCCACTTCCCTGGGGCCTGAGTAGATATCCTACAAAATCCCCTCGGTGGCTACCCCTCCGGATGGCCATGCTCTTCCGGAATCACCGGGTCCACTGCTGCTGTCACACCCTCAGCCGGTGTGGGTCTCGCCGCCATGGCGGCCTCGACACCGCAAGAGGCCCTAGCTGCCCTCTGACCCCAACCTCGAGATAGAGGAGGCCCACCGTCACTGACCTGAATAGTTTGCTGCTTCAGCATCTCCCCTGGGTAAGCAACTTCCTAACTAATGGAATACTCCCTCACCAATCCGAAAGTGGCGGTGGATAGAGGCAATGAAATTCGCATATTCCCATCTTCTCGTGTGAACATGATCCACAACTACCTCATCACACACGGGTGCTCCTCGTGAGGCACCTCCCAGTAGACCTGCGGGGTCATCTGCTAGAGGCACCGTAACTGCCTCGCAAACCGATGAGGGGTGTACGGTTCGCAGAGTGGCTCACGGTCTACTCGTGCCACCAAAACTCCACCTCGAAAGGCCAGGAGGTAAGCCCGATGTTCTTCCGTTCCCCGCCCGTCGTCAGTAAGTATCCCTGTCGGTAATGGGAAGGGGTGGAAATTAAACTCATCCGCCCTCCACACCCGATTCAGCACCATCAGCATGGTTAGTTTGAATGGGAAGCTCCCGACCACATTCAGGATGGAGGGGTGGAAGTTTGATCCCAGCGGTGAAATAGGGTTTGGATACTCATAGATCCCCCTGATGTGCACCAAAATCCACCCATACAGGAGGTGGAAGGGCCCGCATATCCTTGGTGGCTTCTTCCCCTTGCTAATGTGCCGCAGCATTATGTACAGTTTGGCGAGCATTGGGATCCCCAGATTGACCCGCTACCCCATAGCCAACATGGACGCCATAATAAACGAGCTGGGCCACACCCCCATGCTTGTATCCCTCACCGGTAGAATCCAACCACAGATGAGAGCCGCGATGAACGCCGCCAGCCTGACTATCATCTGTTGTTCAGTGATGATACTGAAACCCCAAGTCTTCCATTGACTGTCCTCCAAGACCCTCCAATACAAGTGCCCCTTGCCCCGTTGGTCCGCCCTCAGACAAGTTTGAGGCCTCGGAGGGAACTCTCGATTCTTTGGGAAATTCAGGAAGAACTTGAACCATCTCCTAAAGTGGACATCCCTCACTGCCTCCTTGTCCTATCCAGAGATGAGTGCCATCAACACTGACACCAGTCGTGGCATTTTCTCTGTATCCTCCCATGCGCTCATGATGGGGAGGAACTCATCATATATGGCCCCCAAGATCGGAACCCTAGAAATCTGGTGGACATCCCATAGGCTGATGCCCACCTCCCCGTGATGCAGGTGAAAGGTATTGGTCCTAGAAGACCATCTTCTCAGCAATTCCGACATCAGTTGTTTCGGTTGGTAAATGTGGAATTGGGAGGCCCATGCTGCCTCATATAACCCCACTCTCCTCAGCTCGGCCCCAAACTCCTCGCATGAGGTGCCTACCCAGTAGGCCTAGGCCCAGTCATCAGTAAAGTTTCCACCCTGGTGCAGGTCCCACTCATCGGACCATCCCTTCTTCAAATCCTGCAAATCCGCCTTCTGCATGGTACGGTAGAGAGGAGGGGACATATCCGGTTGTAGTGGATTCCCGTCAATATCGTTCACATGGTTGTAGAGACAGTCAGTGGTGACGGGTGTGAAGTCCTCCTACGCATGACCATCGGCTGCCTTGAACCATTGGTGCTGACATGGTGTGCTCCTGAACCAGCAAGCTGGTTCGTCCCTACTCACCTCAAGGATGAAGACGTCATCCCTCAACCCGAAGCCTTACAATGGAAGCTTCTTACACTGTGGATAATCCTCCTGACCCTCCGATAGCAGGTCTGTCAAAGAAGCGTGGTCCGAATGGCTTCATACCATCTCCCCAAGGCCTGGACAGTTGGCCATCTCATACCGACGGGCGACGTCTGCAAGCACCCCCAATATAGCTTCTCGATGGGCCATTTCAGTTCCGGCACTCAGAAAATAATTTTTTCAGAACAGATCACGAAGCTGAACCACGAAGACAGATTGCGAAGGTTGGTCACGAGGCTAAACCGCAGAGTCAGACCTAGGTTGGCAAGCAGAAGTTCGCTTGGCGCAGTCGCAGAGTCAGAGACCCGCGGTTCGCCGTGAAGCTCGATTCGCAGAGAGCAGTAGCGGAGTACGTGGAGCTTCACAAAATCAAGAGCACAAAAAGACAAGGAAAGTACATGAAGAAAAAAGACGTCGACCCCCCTATTTATAGGCGACGACCTCGGAGCATCGTGGCGTGCCTCACCCGCACGGAGCATCGCGGCGCATCCAGATCCGTGGCCCCAGTCAGCACCGCGAGCCCGCTTCGCGAGGTCGCATCGCTAACCACCGACAATTTTGGTGATTTTCCCTCAAACTTCGACCCTTCACCCTCCGCGGCTCCAAGTCTAAGGGGGGGCATTTTTTGGCACCAAAATATTGCACAAAAGGAAGGGACGGAAAAGAAGGCCGACATGCTGCCTCGCGAAGCACCGACGTGAAGCACCCCGAGCATCGCGGTCTCGCGAATCTCTGGAGGTGGTAACTCTCTGCGAATGGGTTTGACGTTCGTGAGCCCGCCGCGAAGCTCCATAGGCGGTAACTCTCCGTTAACGGGTTTGACATTTGCGAGCCCACCGCGAAGCTCCGGAGGCGGTAACTCTCCGCGAATGCGTTTGATGTTTTCGAGCCCACCGCGAAGCACATTGGTGGCATGTGAGTTCGGCTTCGCAACACCCCTTGCCTATAAATACGGGGCTCCCCCTGAGTCCCAGGGATGTACAATCCGACCTTTCAGCTTCTCCTCTCCCGAATCGCGAAGCACCCTTTACCCCCGGTAATCATGAGCTTCGCGAGGTACTTCTACTTCGCGTGACGCCTTTGCTTAGTCTCATTTTGAGACCCTCTTCCGAGAGGGATGCCCTTCGCGAAGCTCAAGGGAATTCACAAAGTAAGGGGATTCCCAAGGGAACCCGGGTAGCCGCGGAGCGTTTATGCTTTGTGAAACACCCAACTTGTACTAGTGATCCCTATGCTAAGGCAGGATCGTTACACATCGCGAAGCACACTGCTTCGCAGCACCCTGCTTCGCGAGGAACCTCTTCTTTGCGAGGTAGTGCTCCGCGAATACTGTTATACTTCATGAAGCACCCTCCACTCACACCTATTCCCTATGCTAAGGTTAATGCACTCCGCTTCGCGAAGCACACTCCTTTTCTTGGAAATTCCGCTTCCCGTGTGACCCTCCAGGTATGCACGATGTGATTTCAAAGTCCCTCGGACAATACCACTTGTAGCGTTTCTTCGCCTAATGCTTCTTCGCTTAGGCACGCTAACAGCTATTGCTTCTTCGCATAACCATGCTAATGTGGACCCCTCGATGGATCGCTCCTCAACCCCCCTTAACCATGGCCTTGCCAGTACCTTCCCTCCCCCAAGGACCAGAGGGTACCAATTATGTAAGTCCTAGGGGTGTGGATTGAACCCACCTCGTCCGAGCTGTAGGATGTTAAACTACCAAGCATCATGTCCTCAACACATGACGTTAAACTATGACCCGACCTCGTGCCTCTCATGAAGGGTCCCCCCCAGCTCAAACATTTTTTATGCCACTCATCTCCACGGGAGTGGAATCACCCATCCACAAGGGTTGATACCCTCCTTTTGGAGTGGCGTATGTTCTCAGGAGAAGGGCGACCCTAGTTACCCAACAGATGGCTGCACCCCTACATCTCCGTACTTCCTCACTACCAAGGTCAGTGGAGGGCGTGATAGGGAACGAGGAACCTCCCATCATTGTTCCCAAATCCTTCTTTCGCTGTGCTTTGCCGCACTTCGGGCCACCATCCTAGAGTAAGTCCCAACACCATTGGCCGCCTAACGCGTAAGCCCCTCTTCGCTTCTCACGGACGCAACCTTCGTGGCGTGATCGTCAGGTCCTTGCTGTCTCTTGTTTCTCACACCGAGCATGACTCATGTGGGCTTAGAGTTGGCATTGTCCATGACAATACCTCGTCCAGCATGACGTTAAACTGCATACCCTCGTCCAGCATGACGTTAAACTGCATGCCCTCATCCAACATGACGTTAATATGCATACCCTCGTCCAGCATGATGTTAAACTTCATGCCCTCATCCATCATGATGTTAAAATGCATGCCCTCATCCAGCATGACGTTAAACTTCACGCCCTCGTCCAGCATGACGTTAAACTGCACGCCCTCATCCAGCATGACGTTAAACTGTATACCCTTGTCCCGCATGACATTAAACTGCACACCCATTTGAACTACGAGGTATTTGATCCATGTCAAGGCATGGTACGTAGGAAGCCTCCACGAGGTTCAAGCCCACCCATCATACAATTCACATCGAGTTCCACCTTCGTCCAGCATGACGTTAAACTGCATCCCAATTCGACGGCAAGCCGTTGTCACCACCCGAACTATGAGGACTTTGATCCATGTCAAGGCATGATACATAGGAAGCATCCCTGAGGTTCAAGCCCAACAATCATTGGCCCAAACAGTCTCCTTGTCTATGTTCCAAGCCCCCATTTTCCTCCGAACTACGAGGACTTTGATCCATGTCAAGGCATGGTACATAGGAAGCCTTCACGAGGTTCAAGCCCACCACAAGTGGACCCCCCGGGTTCACCTTCACGTTGGTTTTCCAACGAAGCCATTCCGAACTATGAGGACTTTGATCCATGTCAAGGCATGGTACGTAGGAATCCTCCACGAGGTTCAAGCCCATCGCCCGTCGTTCATTCACGTCAGGGTTCACCACCGTCCTGCATGACGTTAAACTATATTCCATCGACCATTTGAACTACGAGGACTTTGATCCATGTCAAGGCATGGTACATAAGAAGCCTCCCTGAGGTTCAAGCCCATCTCCCATCGGACCAATGTCCCTTCCTCACGTCGGTTCGCCGACACTCACCCTATGAACTACGAGGACTTTGATCCATGTCAAGGCATGGTAAGTAGGAAGCCTACACGAGGTTCAAGCCCACCACTAGTGGACCCCTGGGTCTACTTTCACGTCGGTTCAATTATGAAGCCCTTTGAACCACGAGGTCTTTGATCCATGTCAAGGCATGGTACGTAGGAAGCCTTCACGAGGTTAAAGCCCATCTCTCATCGGACCAAGGTCCACTTTCACGTCGGTTCGATGATGATGCCCACCAGACCAAGGTCCACCTTTACATTGGTTCACTGACGACATCCATCGGGACAAGGTCCACCTTCATGCCGGTTCAACCGGCACCCTCCCAAACTACGTGGGCTTTGTTTCCTTGCAACATGGATACATAGGAGGTCTCTTCGAGGCTCAAGCCCAACTTCACCGTCGCCCTTGCGATGGTCCCTTGCCATTTCACCATCCACTTTATTCGTCCATCAATCATATACCCTGATTCCCACCCAGACCGTCACATCCTGGTGAAACCATTTTGGTCCGCTCCTCTTCACAACCGCCCATGGGTTGGTCCCGGTATCGGCACCCCTTCAAGGGAAATCCCTCAATCTGATCCATTCTAGCTAATGCTCTCATCGGTTTGATCCATCTCCGCTGGACGTTAAACTTGCAGCATACCCTGTGTTAAACACAGGAAGCTGAGGAAAACCTCAGATATGTGTCTATGGCATATAAATCCCCGCGCTTGATGTGGGATGCCTCGGGCCTCCACGCCCTCGAGAAGCCCTGTGACTAGGGATAATAGACAGACATGCCAGGTCCCCAGCATCCAGACATGCTACTGATACCTCAACGTGACTACTCCCCCGACTGAAGGTTGCTGCCCTGACTGGACCCTTTGGAATGTCCCGACAGAAGCAGTGTAATTAACCGGCATCCATGGAAACATGGCACTGGGAAGAGTTTCACGAACAACATATTAAATCTTTGAGGGAGACCCGGACTAGGTGATGAGTTCTGAGGAGGAATCCATGGAAGGAAGAACCGACATCCCATCATCCCATTTCGATCAAGGAGCAGACGTCCCTGAACAAGGAACGGATGCCACCCGCCTTTGGAAAGCGGGAATGCGGGGCAACAAAGCAGCGCGTCCTCCTCCGCGGACGGACGGATGCGCGTGCGCCCCGACGAAAGCATCGAAAACAATGATTATATATCTTCTTATAGTAGTTATGATCTTCAATAGTGAAAAGTATGATTTGGAAACCCTACTTTTTTAATAGTGTAATGTATAGTTTGGAAACCCTACTTTTACAACAGTGAAAAGTTTTGTTCGTGAACCCTACAATACTTTGATGAACCCAATGTTAATTTGATGAACCCTATGATTATTTGATGAAAGCTACATTACATTGAAGAAACTTAAAATACTTTTAGGAACCCTATATCACTTTGATGAACCCTATGATACTTTTATAAAAGTATAGTTCATGAACCCTAAATTCAGTGAACCCTACTTTCGGTGAACCCTACTTTCATGTAACCTAATTTCTTGCACAATAATTTCATGTACCCTAATTTCAGTGAAATCTACTTTTAGTAAACCCTACTTTCATATACCCTAATTTCAATGAACCCTAATTTTAGTGAACCCTACTTTCTGTGAACCCTACTTTCTTGTACCCTACTTTTATATACCTTACTTTTATGTACCATACATTCAGTGAACCCTACTTTTGGTGAACCCTAATTTCATGTACCTTACTATTGGTGAATCCTAATTTTGTTGAAACTTAATTTCGTGTACCCTACTTTAATGTACTCTACTTTCATGTACCCTAATTTTTATCGACTACTCTACTACTGCCACTTTGTGATTTTTTTTCTGAACAATTATCTACTGCATATATATTTAGATTATTTTCAAAGGTTTTTATGCTTGATAAATTCAAATTAAATCTAACTATTGTGATCAAAGAAATTTTGATAATTTTGGTTCAATTTTTGAAGATAAAAATTAGTAAATTATTTAAACATTTTTTTCAATAATGTCAGATGTTATAAGATTATTTGAATTCTAATATTTGAATTTATTTTCGAATTGTGTTGCTAGTTTTTAAAAACTATTTTGAATAAGTTTAAAAATGTTATAATGGATTTAAAATAGATTTTTAAAACCATTAAAAACTATTATTATTATGAATATATTATTTGAAGATATATTCAAATTATTTTAAATTATTTTATTTAAGATTTATTCTGCAGGAATAAAGGGGAAATTTTGTTGTGATTTTTTGTAGATATATTTATGAAAGCTCCTGACTCAATTTATTTTGAATTTCCTAAGGAAAAAGAGCTACTAAAACTAATGAATATTATATATATATATATCTATCTAAAATGAAAATAATACATGGGTTAATATATTAGACACTCTATTTTTTAATGAGAATGTATTGGGAACTTTGAACCTGCTGTGCATTTTCAACATCCTGCAACACCCTATTTCAACACATGCATATCTCTCAAGGGAGTAATTTCTTCTAATTTGACTTCAACTACCTTGATGAGACATGATAATCCAAATTTAAAGAACCATTAACTCTTCTTTCATTGTTTATCTTCTCTTTTCTAGTTTCTATGTTTGTAATAATACATCCTATATCTCGCACTCACTTTCTATTTTTTTATTTATGCTCTTACACACTAAATCATTAATTTTTTATTCCTCAGGTTATGAATCCAAGATTCTAAAGTCAGGATATAAGGGTTGTGACTCCCTGTATATAAAATTAGGATAGTTCGGGTTATGAATATCAGTGTCTAAAGTCAGATTGTAATGGTTGTGACTCCCCATACAAAAGTCAATGTTGTGGTTATCACCCCACTAGAAAAGGATTTTGTAATTGGGTCATGATTCCCCCTCAAAAATCGTTTATAGTACACACATATCTCTCATCAGGTAGAGAGGTATAAGAGTTTAGTAGGCTCACATTGGACCAAACTACTTAAAAAACATCTTTGTATTCTTTAAATTTTTCACTGCTGATTAACATTAAAAACTAACTTTAATTTTTAATTGAATTAATCATTTTAAAAAAATATTAATCTGGTATATTCACCCCCTCCAACCCATCTTACATTACTGTATCTTATATAACAATTGTTATCAAAGGATAACCTTCTTAAGAATAATTTAGCTCTATCATTATCTTCTTGATACCTTTAAATTTGTATCAATGGATGTTCCTTCTAGAATTTACCAAACCCTTTTATAGAGTCTGATTTTATATTTAATTGTCCTAACTTATTTCTAGACCTCACAGTCTGGGGATAAATATTTTATAAGATGGAATTATTGAACCCAAATGATGCGTGGATTCCTCAAAACTGACCACACTTTGATGACAATGATTATGTATATTGGAGATCTCAAATGGAGGCTTAGATCAAATATTTGAGCATCAAGTACTAGTCTATCATGTAAAAATAGTACACACTACCTGAAGCTAACCCAGATAATCTTACTCGAAATGATACTATATGTTTTAAATTACAATATTGTTAATATTTTATATTTTTCTATTAACACAAGTGTTTTTAGTCATGTTTCTTCTTGTAAGAAAACTCAATAAATATGGAATATTCTACTAGTCACTCACCTTGGATCTGAAAAATTGATCTGAACCAAGCCTATAATGCTTCGTACTGAGTACCAAGACTTCAAGATGGATGAATAAATAATAGTAAACTAAATATTCCATAGATTCACAAGCATTGTGAATGGAATGATTTTACTTGGAGAAGCTTTGGAAAACCCTGTACCTTTTGAAAGTGTCCATGAGCCTTACCAAAGAAATTAAATGAAAAGAAGGTTACAATTGATTAAATAAAGAATTTCAATGGTTACACACTTGATGAATTGATTGGATCACTACTCCAATATGAAATGAAACTGAAGAACATATTTGATGAGGTGACCACAAAAAGAAAAGGTGTAGCATTTAAATATATGAATTTTGTTTCTACAAAATCTTCTAATTTTGATACATAGGATAGTGAAAAAGAATACATGGATCAGATTTTGACTGGAGTATATATAAGAATGAAAAAGAAAGGATTAAAGAACCAGTTCAAAAGAAACCCTAAAAAAGAACAATATAGGGGAGATAATAAAGGTGGTGAAAATTTTAATACTTCACATATAACATGTTATTAATATAGAAAGAAAGGAAATATCAAAACTAATTTTCTGAAAGTAATGAATAAATAAAAATACAAAAAGGAAAAGAAGGCATTGACCACATGTTAGAGTTATATGGAAGAATTTGATTCTAGCGAACAATCTATAAATGAAAAAGAATCTTCTAAATTATGCATAATTGAATCACTAGATAATGTTAGTAATTATAGTTTTTATTTTGGATGTTATGATTCTGATGATGATTCTAATAATCTGAATATTTATGAATTACAAGAGTAAATTTAAAGTTTAAGAAAATATATATTCAAATATGTTGATATATATAACAATATTAAAGAAAATAATGAGAATTTTTTTATAAAATAAAATACTTTTAGAGTAGAATGAAAAAATTAGTAACACTACTTCTACTTCTCATTCAAATTTTATGACAATTTGAAATTTGTTCAATATTTGATTGAAAAATTGAGAAATAATGTTAAATGTCTTAAGAAATGTTTATCTGCTTTTATTCAAGGTCATGAAAAAAATCATGAAATTATGTCTTTGACTAAAACTAATAAAAAAAATATGGTTTTAGATATGATATAAGAATACCCCAAATGTATAAAACTCATTTTTTGTAAAATGTAAAAATGGTTTTACTACCACTTTTACTTTTTTTAAATGTGTCATGAAAGGTCATTATGAAAATAAGTTTTATCTTAGATTTAAATAATCATTAGTATTTAAGAAAACTAATATTTATAAATACTTATTATCTAGAGTACCTCACAATACATTTTTAAATTCTGTATTTGTACCTAAATAATTTATTACTAAACCTTTTGGACCCAATGTAGCTTGGGATTTTTTTTTCAAGTGATTTATTTCCATAGGAAAAATTACTTAGATGTATCAAGAATGACATATAGTACATGTATAGTAGATTCTATTGGAATATGACTAGAGACCTATAAAATTTTACCACTTACAACACATGGGATGGAGGAACTATTACATTTGGATATAATTCCAAAGGCAAAGTAAAATGTTTTGTTAAAGTTATTTTTTCAAATTCGACATTTATTTATAAAGTTTTATATGTTGACGGTTTAAAAATTATTTAATTTTTATATCAAAATTATATGATAATGGAATGGAATTTTCATTTCAAAATGTTAAATTTTTAGTTTTTACAAATTATTATTTATCATTTAATTATAATAAAAAATATAATAAAATTATTATTGATTTTAATGAACTAATTTTTCAAAATGTTAATTGTTTCAATGATATATATAATTAAACCATCCCTTTTCATTGATGTTTTGGTCATTTCAATTTCAGAACATTACATTATCTAAAAAAACATGAGAATGTGTTTCAACTACCTTCCTTTAGAAATGAAATCTTCATGTATGTGATTATTGCATGGAAGGGAAGCAACACAAAATTTATTTTAGACCCATCAATCAGATAAGTAATAATAGACCTTTACATGTAGAACATGTTGATTTATTTAGTACCACTCAAATATCCAGCTTTGTTGGAAAGAAATATACCACAATTATTATTGAATATTATATTAGATTTTTGTGGGTATACTTTCTTGCTCATAAAAATGATACTTTTCTATATTTAATGCCTTTTATAAATTAGTTCAAAATAAAAACGTTTTTTAATTATTTATATTCATAGTGATAAATGAGGTGAATTTAATAATTTATATTTTGAAAATTTTTGTGAAAAGAATGGTTATTTTCATAATATTTCTTCTCTTAGAATACCACAAAAAACGGTCTTGTAGAACGGAAAAATAGAACACTTATTGAAATGGATTGAACTATGTTAAGTTAATATAATTTGGATAGATATTTTTGGGCTGAGGTATTTTTTTATGCAAGTTATATTTCAAATAGAATTATTATTAGACATTTATTGGAGAAAAAAATTTATGAATTATTCAAAAATAAAAATCCTAAAGTTGATTTCTTTAGATTTTTTGGCAATAAAGATTTAATTTTAAATTAAAAGTTTAATTTAGATAAATTTTATGCTAAGAGTGAAGAATATATTTTTGATGTTTATTCTAATAATAGTAAATCTTATAGAGTTTATAATAGAATAACAATTATTATTGAAGAATATGATCACATTATGTTTGATGAAAATAATGTTAAATTAAATTCTGTTTCTAATGTTTTTGATGTTGAGTTTAAAGATTTTAATTTTAGTTAATAAATTCATCAATATAAGAATGAATCAATTAAGGGGGATGATACTCCTTATCAACTTAATTTTAAATCATGTAATATTCATAAAGATCATTCTATTTAAAATTTAATTAGAAATTTTTATTCTGGTGTGAAAACTAGAGATTCTATTTTAAATTATTGTGCTAATTCTACTTTTATTTCTGATTTTGTTCCTATTAATGTTAATGATTATTTTAAATATGCAAACTAGATTGTTTCTATGCAATAAGAATTAAATCAGTTTATTAGAAATAATATTTGGGCTTTAGTAGAATTACCTGATGGTAACCAGGTAATTTAACTAAGTGGATCTTTAGAAACAAGTTGGATAAATCTAGATAGATTGTCAAAAACAAAGCCAGACTTATTGCTCAAGGATACTATCAAGAAGAAGGTATAGGGTTTGAAGATTTATTTTCACCTATTTATAGGTTAGATGAAATTAGAATATTTTGGATTTTACTTGTTTTCAAGGTTTTAAATTATATCAAATGGATGCAAATAGTGATTTCTTAAATAGTTTTCTAACTGAAGAAAGATTAGGTTCCTCAAACCCCTGGGTTTAAAAGTGAAAAATTTTCTAACCATGTTTTTAATTTATTTAGAGCTTTGTATGGTCTCAAAAAATAACCTCATGCTTGGTTTGAAATACTTTATCTTTTTTTGATAAATAATGGTTTTAATAAAGGCAATGTTGATCCAACACTTTTTATCAAAAGTACATGTGAGGTTATTTTAATTGTAAAAATTTATGTTGATGATATAGTTTTTTTGATCAAGTAAAAATTTCTATTATTCTACTTTTATGTCTTTTGAGTTTAACATGAGTTTAATGTGAGAATTAATATTCTTTATTGGAATTTAAATTTTACAAAGAAAATAAATAATTTTTCTTAATCAATCTAAGTATGCTAAAGAGTTATTTAAATTATTTAGACTTGATTCATCTAAATCTATGAAAACTCATATGGGTACTAATTTTAATTTAGATATCGATGTATCTGGTAAATCTGTTGATATTGAAGTTTATAGAGGCATGATACAAGGCTTACTATATTTAACTACATCTAAACCTGATATTTTGTTTAGTGTTTTCTTATGTGATAAATTTCAAGATGATCTTAAATAAATTCATATTAAATTTGTAAAAATAATAATTATATATGTTAAAGAAAAACTTTATTCTGGTTTATTTTAGCCAAAATATAATTGTTTTGATTGAACATCTTATTTTGACTCTGATTTGGGAGTATATAGAATTGAAAAAAAATCACATCAGGTATGTGTCATTTTCTAGGAAAATGTTTAATTTCATAGACTTATAAGAAACAAATATCTGTCACTTTATCTAGTGTAAAAGCCAAGTATATCTCTTCTTCCAATAGTTGTGCTCAAAATTTATGGATTAAGAAAAACATATGTGATTTTGGTGTTTATCTTGATAAATTGCCTATTTGTTTTAATAATACTTCTACAATTTATATTTCTAAAAACTCTTTATAACATTCTAGAAATAATAATATTGATCTTAGATTTCATTTTATTAGAGATCATGTGAAAAATGGTGATATTGTTTTAAAAATTTACCTTCTTAAAATCATCTAGAAGATATTATTAAAAAATCTTTAGAATCTATTAATTTTGAAAAAAAATTAAATTTGATCTTGGTATATTGGATTTTTAACTTTGTATTATTACATTTGTTTATGGGGAGTTTTTTTCACATTTTTTTAATTTATAACAAGAGGGAGAAATAAATTGGTTTTAAATGTTTTAAATTTTTTTTAAATGGTTTAAATATTTTCGTTTTTTAATCAAACAAAAAGGGGGAGACTGTTTATGCATGTGCATGTTTTTATTTTATTTGATTACTTTTATTATATATTTTGATGATATATCAATCCAAATGGTTTGTATTTGTGTGATTATTATCACATTGGACATATTTGAGATTTATCTAAACTTCATTATTTTATGAGGAATTCTAAAAATGATTTATTTGTTCTTGAAAAATTCAATGAAGTTGGTGCTATAGTTTTTAGAAACATTATCATCTATATTTATGAAAAGTTACTATATTTAATTTACCGAAAGTTCTAAAAATATCATATTCATGTGAAACTTGATTTTATATAAATAAAACATGTTTATGTTGATTTAATTAATTTACATTGAAGTATAAAAAGGAATTTTGGATGGTTAATAAATTATATGAAGTTCCTCAATGATTTTTTATAGCTGTAGTTTTTCAAGAACATTATTGATTATTGATTTTGATAATTTCCGGAGTATTAGAAGTGTGAATTATTCTATTATTTATTATTTGTAAATATAATATGTGTTTATAAAAATAAATATTTTTTAACAATAGATGAATCTGTTATTAAGATCCTTTAAAAATTAATTGATGTTTGTTAAAGTATGTTTTCCAGTTTTCTAAAAGTATAGTTTAACAACCCAAATTTCACAACAGTGAAAAACATGGTTCGGAAACCCTACTTTCACAATAGTGAAAAGTATGGTTTAGAAACCCTTCCTTTACAACAGTGAAAATTACGATTCATCAACACTACTTTCTCAATAGTGAAAAGTATGGTTCAACAACACTACCATCACAATAGTGAAAAGTATAGTTCGATAACCCTACTTTATAAATAGTAAAACTATTGGTTCGTGAACCCTACACTACTTTGATGAACCCTATGCTAATTTTTTGAACCTTACACTAATTTTATGAACCCTATTCTAATTTAATGGTCCCTATGTTACTTTGATTAACCCTATGATACTTTGATGAACCCTATGTTACTTTGATGAACCCTACGCTACTTTTATGAAAGAATGGTTTGTGAACCCTACTTTTGGTGAAACCAACATTCATGTACCATAATTTCAATGAACCCTAATTTTTTTAACACTAATAGCATGTACACTACTTTCTTGTACCCTAATTTCTTGTACCGTAGTTTTGGTGAACCCTACTTTTGGTGAACCCTACTATCGTGTACACTACATTCGGTGAAACCCACTTTCAGTGAACCCTAATTTCATGTACCCTAATTTCATGTATCATACTTTCATGTAACCTAATTTTTTGTAACATACTTTTTATACCCTAATTTTCAATTTTCACTTTGTTATTTTTTGCTAAACAATGATCTATTGTATATATATTTGGATTATTTTCAAACGTTTTTCTGCAGGATAAATTCAAATTAAATAAAAAAATTATGATCAAAGAGATTTTTGATGATTTGGGTGAAAATTTTAAATAATAAAAATCAATAAATTATTTCAATATATGTTTCTAATAATGTCAGAGGTTACCAGATTATTTAAATTGAAATATTTGTATTTATATTCAGATTCTATTGCCGTTTTTCAGGAACAGTTTTGACTAAGTTTAAAATGGTTTTAATGGATTTAAACTAGAGTTTTAAAATAATTAAATTATATTATTATTATGAGATATTGTTGGAAGAATTATTTAAATTATTTTAAATTATTTTATTCAATAATTATTATACAAGTATAAGGAGGAAACCGTGCTTCGATTTTTGTGGAGATATTTATGAAATTTATTGACTCAATTTATTTTGAATTTAAAAAGGACAAAAAGATACTATAACTTATGAATATATATATATATATATGGAAGGAAAATAAGACATAGGTTAACATATTCGATACTCTATTTTTTAAAGAGAAATATTATGAACTTTGAACCTGCTGTGCATTTGCAACATCCTACGACACACTATTTCATCACCTGCATGATCTTTTAAGGGATAAATTACTTCTTCTTTGACTTATACTACCTTGAAAAGACGTGATAATACAAATATCAATAACCATTATCAGTTATTTCATTTTCTATCTTCTATTGTCTAATTTTTGAGTCTTTAACACTATTTCCCATCTCTCACATGCACTTTTTATTTTTATTTTTATGATTTTTCAAACAAAATCATTATTTGTTATTCTTATACCTCGGGTTATGACTCATAGATTTTAAAGTAAGAATATAAGGGTTTTGACTACCTATTTCTAAAGATAGGACTATTTTTGTTGTGGCTCCCAGTGTCTAATGTTAGGTTTTAGGGCTTGTGACTCCCTATACAAAAGTCAGTGTCATGGTTATCCATCCACTAGAAAAAAAATCTGTAATTGGGTTACGATTCCCCCTCAAAAATAATTTTTAGTGAACACATATCTCTCACCGAGTAGATAGGTATAATAGTAGAGTATTCCCACTTTGGACCAAAATACTATAAAAAACATCCTTGTGTTCCTTACTTTTTCTACTGCTAATTAAAATTAATAATTACCTTTTATTTTTAATTTAATAAATAATTTTTTGTTTAAATTTTTTTCTTTGGTCTATTAACCCTCTTCTAGACCATATAGAATTACCCTATCTAACCTAACGGGATTAACTTGATGCGAGGGATGAAAAAAACTATAAGGAGACCTATAAGTGAGTTCTATATATTTTACCTACTCACTATAGCCCACAATTTCTTTACTGGATCATATGATCACTGGTTTTACTAGATCATTCCAAGGACTAACAACTCACATTGGGTAGTGAACCTTATAAATCACATGTAATCTCTCCTTGTGAACTTGTTTCTAGAATAACATTAATATCCACTATAACCAATGTATAATTTTTTCTCAAAAGGGAAAAAATAAAATCGTTGAATCCCCAATTCACCCGTCTTAGTGATTCCATGATATCATGTTCCTATAATTGGTATTAGAGGAAGATTACCTCCATTGGTGTTTTTTACTATTTTTTTCTAGCATCGTGAGTATCTCTAAGTTGGAACTTTTCTATGTTTTGGTATTATCCTTAATGTATAATGTAAATTTAGTGAAGAATAAGTGGATTCCCATGATTTAGGGGAAGTGTTTTAATATATTGAAGGATATGATGTTACCTAATCTCTTGTGTATAAGTTATGATGTTATGGAAGAAAAAACTGATGAATTTGTTCCCCATACCGTATGTGTTTCCATTATAGTAGATGATAAGAGGAATTTGAAAAATGATAGTCATACTAAAAAATATTTTTTATCTTCTCTTTAAAAAAGAAAATTTATAATTGTTAAAGGTATCAAATTATTAAAAGAGATCTAGGATAAAATTTAGAATATCTATGAATGTAAGACCAAAGTGAAGAGGTATAAGTTTTTGTTTTAGATACTCCAGTATGAATATCTCTAAATTAATTATGATGAGGTTGGTGATAGTTTCTCCAAAATGGTGTATGAAGTTGTGAGTAGCATAAGAGGATATGGTGTGAAGTTGGAATATATTTATATTGATGAAAAAATCCTATGTATTTTACTATATAAATTTGATTCCAATGTTTTAACTTTAAATGATAAATATCCAAGTGATATTCCTCTTTATGATCTATATAATATTCTAATATCTTATGAAATGATGAAATATGTTGGTGTTAAGAAAAAAGTAAAGTCTAAAAAATAAATTTCATTTAAAGCCTCTAAATTTCAGAAATAAAATAGGTTTTTTTTGTGATGATGATGAAGTCTACTATAACATCCCAAACATGGTGGACTTATAAGTAACCAAACCCAAATGTCCACATGGAATCAATTGCTACTTCCCATATGCTAGAGGCTTCTGACTAACAATGAGGGTCTATAGTGGCATGGTGGGGAGACTATACCCTCATGATCAGTTTATATCACAATAGTATACAATAACAATAAGGAGTGGAAATAACATAATAAAATTAAATATGGAAATATAAACCATCCAGATATAATAAACTCAGGTAATCTAAACCAATATCATATATAAAAATTATAATCATTCAATGGTGTTATAAAAAAGGAAAAGTACATAAGATATAGGGTACATGAATATGCAACATGCCATATAAAAGAAAATAAATACCAAATTCTATATCTACATTCATTATGAGAATAGGTTCATCCATCTACTCCCATAATCCATTTGAGTATAGTAAGTAATACATCCAAAGTTGGATGATTTCCTTTGCCCCTACCTACATCCATAAGGTCTATTCAGATACCAACCACCGACTCAGACATGTTTTGAGATATACTCAGTAGTCCACCACCAACGAAATCTAGAGCTATCCAGAAATTTTATATAGGATGAGCAGTGAACAGGTACTAATAAATGTAATATCGTAAATAAATAACTCTCATTAGACTGGGTTCCTCAAGGGATAACCAACTGACACTATGTATTTCGACCTAGCATGGATGTCTCTAAACAGATTTCACCCTGCATGTATATTTAGATATATAAAGATATATATATATATTCATCATATACATATATATATATATTCATCATATACATATATATATATATATATTCATCATATACATACATACATATATATATATATTTTAATATATACATATATAGATATGTAGTAATAGTCAGGACCCGAGGCGTAATCTTGAGTTATCCATACATGCTTATAAGGGGTTTCATAACATTCATGGCATATGATCTTGGATAAATAACAGAGTCATCATAATATTCAAATATAAATCATGGAACAAATCTATTCATATTATTTTTCTTGTAAGATACATCATTAGTTTTAATTAATTAAGATCCTATGATCGTCTAAGGAGTTTGGTAAAAAGGGACCCATGTTTCAACTCAAGTTCACTATAAAACCCATCACCATAAAATTTCATCAAAGGAATTCCATAATAAAAACCCAAGTATCACTATCAAGATATGATTTAGATAAAACCCTCTGATCCTATCCATTATATATCACATATGGAACTAGGTATCTCTCATGGCATGGTTTAAAAACATTACCCAATGAGCCCATCCAAGGTAATCCACTAGGGAACTGAGTATCTCTCATAGGTAAAGTAATGGAATACCCTCAGTGGGCCCATATTGGTATTATATGAAATAAACCATGTATCACCACAAAATTGTTGTAATTCAATTACAATTTTCAATTTTTAAGCTTGAAGAGATCGTCCATGAATTCCTTAATTAGGATCCATGCATCTTCCTTGGCTTTGTGTAAAGTAATAGTTATATCATAATATTGAACTCATAACCTTCAAAAAAGACATTTTAGTCATGTTGGAAAATTCATTTAGTATCTTAAAATAAAGATACTATAAGAAGATCAAGTGTCTATTCACATGGCCTACCATTTTACTTTGGTTCAATTCAAAATTCATTACATTCACAAGGGGAAATTCAACAAACCTTCACAGGTGGTTCAATTTAATTCCAATGTATTTGGATCTTGGGATATTTAGTAAGGAACACCCTTATGGGTGACTAAAATTGATTTGGTCATCCTATGAAATTGATTTCTGGGTTACTAGGACAACACCAATCATGGAAACCTAATTTTATTTAGTTAATTATAAATTTAGGATGTGTTACTGGAAGGGTTTATAACACAGTATAATGACATACCATATAAAGCAATGGGGATTTAAGGAAAAATAACTAGACCACTTAGATTATACTTAGGAAACTCCCCCTATCCAATATTGTTCCTTGATTCAATATGTAATGAGAGAAATCCGAATAATCTTCAAACACCCTAAAAAATAGAGAAACTTAGCTCACATGAAGAGAGAATTGAAGGAGGAATATTCAAGGAATGTAATGATGAGGATTCATAGACATACCAATATTCTTCCAATGAACTTCAGTTTTCTTAAATAGGATGAATAATTAAGGAAAAACACCTTGGTGTAGGATAGGAATACATGAGGGAGTTACTGGGTGAAAATAGGATGAAAATAAGGTAAAGCCCATTTTATATTGGAGGGTAAAATTGGTAATTTTTCCCCTTTTAAAGAGGAAAATGCTTAGGAATCAGGGTTTGGATAACTATGTGCTAATAATGAAACTCACACTACCCAAGAGATATACCCCACATGGTTTGGCTTTATAGTTTGGGTTAACCATGTTCCAACCATGTGGTAATACTGGTTCAGTTTCACTAACCATACAGGCTAGGCACATAGTTTAGAAAATCATTCAATAACCTTGTTCCTACCTCTAAAATAATCTATACAAATGATTTAGGGCCATGTGAACCACCACTCATGGTTTTAAAATCTATGAGACACCACCCTGAAGTGCCACTCAGTTCTCCAAGAGGGATGCACACTTGAAAAAAATAGTGTTCCCCTACGTGTTTTTCTCAAAAGTTTAATTTTTTGGAGCTTGATTATCCTAAAAATCATCTAAACCATTAAGACCACTCTCAGGACTTAAAACATAAAAAAACACATTTAAGTGTTCTAACCCCCCCCCCCCCCAATTTAAATTTTTAGGATCATTTTAAGAATTATCCCATCCAAAAAATGAAAATATTCAATTCCATTGAGAATTCTACCAGTTCAAAAATCCAGGACCTTAAAATTTACCCACCATAGAACTTATCATCACTGAGAATCCTTAGGGTAATAATGAAAAAACACTTGGATTATTAAGTTCATGAGGTTACATTAAAATTTTCATGTCTCATTTCCAAATGGAAAATGTACCTCTAGGTATCACTTAAAGAAAGCGATGCTTAAGATACTAAAACTTGATCCAACACACAAAAATACCATCAAACCATTAAGATGATACTTACATGAGGACATCATGCCTGATACATGACCATTTCATATTCTCCTTCCATCAACCTACCTATGACATTACCCACCATAGGTTTTAGAATTTATCAGGGTCAACTTTGAGGCATGGTGCTCCTGACATTGGAATATACTATTTAAGAACACCCTTAGTGTTCTAGAGACACTATAGACCTTTTTATCACATGAAACATGAGGAAGATACCTCATTCCTTGATTTTATCAAAATAGTCAAACATTAGTTGACCATTATTTAATAGTCGCACTTAATTTTCCTTGAAAACCCCCAAACGACCTTTAAACTGCACCCATCTCATAACAACAGAATTCTCAATGAGGTTTTCCACTGAAATCATTAAACTATGAAGGGAAACTCATGTTGAACTTCCTATAGATGACTACTTTTGAAAATTACTTCCTCATACAGGTGAAACATCACCAAAACTAGATTTCTGAAGCCTTTTCCCAAGGTGCACTAAGATTATTCCAATAAATCTCACCCAATATCATACTCAACTTCTAATGATTTCTCCTTACTAAACTATCTACTGCTCAAAATAGTTGTTGTGATATTAAACCAGCACTAAAACTATTTTTTTCTAGCATCCATGGATCACCATAAGGTACTATAGGCTTAATTCCCACATCTTTATTCTACCAAAAACATAATTGAGAACATTCAATAAATTTACTGAGGATTCCATCCAAATATTGTTCTTTTTAATTAATCTAATATGAGTTCCAACACTACCACTATCCAACTGGTATCAAGGTCTCACGACCCTTTTTACATGAGGGTCACCCACCAGTGACTGAGATCCCTCTTCCCACCTTAGGATCATACTTTTCAATGCATTAGTGAATGATTTTTTAATACCATACCCCATTCCCTATACATACCTAGAGCTAATACTCGACATGGAAAAGAGGCCACACCTCCCACGTGGTAACAAAAACATCACCCATCATTCGTTCCCACTTCCCTATAATGGTTCCCATAATGGTCACTAAATTTTGAATCAAAACAAGGGTCACCTCCATAAAAGGGGTAATGGTGTACTACACACCACATGGATTATATTAAATCACTCATTGAGAAAAAATACTCGATACCGTCTTAATATAAACATTAAATAAATTTACATAAGTAGCTCAACATATGCCGATGCTCTCTCAGTGTACTTATGATGATGTCAGGATAAGGAGAATGATCACATATAGATTGGGAGCACAATTATATTTTTACCAATAGACAAGTTTAAATCTTCCTAATCCAAAATATCTTTAAAAAAAGATAAAAAAACATTAATTACCCTTGAAATGTGTCTCCCAACCCTGTGTGTCACGGTTTAATCATGGATTAATCACCTCACATCATTGGATTGATTTTCCATATCAGCCCTTCTCATAGGGTTCTTCATTTAATTTACCCAAAAACTCTTGGACATAATTCCTACAAGTTTTACTTTCTTGAAAGCATTTGTCCTCATCTCACACCTACCCACTCACATGCATTCATTTTCAAAAAGTTACCATGAAGAACTTGCAAAAACTACCTATCATGCAAAAAGGATATACATCCCATAACACCCGGTGCATGACCCGAGTCATGAACCCGTGAGTCATTCATCAACATAGTCAAACTAAAAATTATATGTGGAATAAGAATATTTGAATATATTGGGAGTTCCATTGTAACTCCTATTAAAATTATTAAATCTCACATGTGCCAAGATTTATCAAATGTTCTCCCACCATACGATGTGTTTTCAGAAACTAGGGCATCAACTAAACCACTACTAGTCAACTAGGTTAGGCACCCAAACCATCATACCCATTGTATCTAGTTTCAATAAACAACCACTTAGGGTGATTTGAAAAAGGAAAGGCATCACCTTGCCTATATCAGAATACTCAAGTAGCTACCGTTCATAAATATTGAAATGATATTTCAAAAAAGCACACCATAAATGAAAAAGTAAAATTGGGCCAACCTCCCTATAGGTTTTCATTAAACAAAGATTACACTAAACTATTAGGGTCTGATTCAAAAGTAAGAACCTATAGGTCACCCAACTAAGCTAATGGTAAAGCTAAGGCATGGCCACTAGGTCCATCCACCCATCCCTAAGGTCTCTGACATGAGAACCATATACTATTTATGGGAATAAGTTAAATAGTTTCTAACACACCCTTAAACACTCCTTTATAATTGGTTAAACTAAAAGGGGTAAGGAAGAATCATCTTATATGGATTTGAATTTATCATCATAGATGTAATGACATCACCTACCAAACCTCAAGCTACCATGCCTTGATTATTTCTAGGCATTCGAATAGGGGAAATCTTGACATAAGGTTAAAACACTAATGTAATTGATAAAGATATGACACTTAGTGGTACATGTATATAGGAAAACCACCTCGAGGTTCAACTTACAAGACAATCACATTTCTAACCGATGGTTTCATTTCAACAACTAATACTCCCACTCAACCCAACCAGATCAAACAGAAAACACCTACCATGTGTAGAGACTTATCTCAAAGTTATAACAATTTCCTATCTCCAAAGGACCTACTACATAGATAAAACTTCATTTTTAATATTTTCGTCAACTTTATAAACTATATTCATGCAATAGGATTTACTAGGATCTATCTTCTATCCTTTAGGTTTTGACAATAATAGGTTAAAATCTAATTGGGAGCTATGGTAAAAATTCATGCTCCCACTCAAAGAAATTATAAAACTAACACCTATATGAGTGTTTAAGCTATAAAACCTCAAAAAGATCATTTTAGGGAATTTAATCAATACACATTCATTATGACACTTTATAAATCCCATATCAAAGGTACTTTAAGTACCAGTTATCAAGACCAACTATACTAAGTACTTTTTTTAACTGGTCCCATACCGCATTAGGTGAATATCTCATAATTTCCGTTTGAACCCATAATATGATCTATCCATAATACTTTAAAACTAGGATCAGTTAAATAAATTTTCAATTTCCAATATTTGTAATAAAATTATTTTTATGTTGGAATTAACATTTTAATTAACCAACGCATCATAATAATGATGATCAAAAGTAGAATAAAAACGTTTTTATCAAGTAAAGGGGATAGGTTATGTAATATTCCACCATATGTTTAAATTTTACACTATATAAGAAGATATAGACACTTTAAATAACCATACCATGCATTATGTGTATACCCCCATGGGGTTAAGTGTCAAGGAATAAAAGTGCAGGGCAACCTAAAAGGGTCCCATCATACTAATACGGGTTCAGTTAAGTGAAAACCATAAAAATTATTCCATTCAAGGTTTAACACACCCTTATTGGGTTTATATTATAATAAAAATTCCCTATTTTACATACTTGGGTCTATTTTTTCATTTATGAATTTAGTCATACAGGTTTTCATGCCCAAATGATAGAGGTACAAGCCTATATAAAGGTATCCATTTTCTATAAGAATTTTAATTTGGAATATGTTGGGGTTATGTTAGATGAATTACCCCTCCCATGTTATAAAGCTAATTTCATTTGTAAGTTATAATTAACATTATTGTAACTACAACTAGGTTTTTAACTATGGTCATGGAATATAACCGTCCATATAAGTTTGTTCAATTACATGGGTCCCCATTATCCAATTTATAAAGGCCCTTACACTTTATAAATTGGACCATTGTTTCCCATTTAATTGAAACCAAATTACTTCATTTGATTCCAAAATATAATAAGTCTATCTGAGATAGTTTGACTATATGGGTTTCTATTTATAATTTATATATAACCCATACAATTTATAAATTGGAAAATTGGCACCCATTTAACCAAAACCATTAATGTTTTATCCCATGTGACTAATGGTCCATGACTCAAAACATTTGTAATGAATTAGTTAAATAGAATTCAATTATTAATATGTATGGGGGGACACCATTTAGGTTGATGATAAAACATTATTTAACCCACCACATATCAGAATGATAACACAAAATGATATCATAAGAAAAAAGTATAGGAAAAATATGAAATAATACTGGTAAGAAACTACATAAAGAAACCATAAAACATGTTAGATCAGAAAGCATGCTAAAAAATCACATAAGAATAGCGTATAAATCATCATGAATCATAAAAAAATTATAATGAAATCTACATGGAATGAAATATGCATCACATGTGAATCTATACATGCCTATCATGATGAATGTAACACACCACATCTCTTTTAGTACTAAGGAAAGAGGTGAAATATCTTAAATTAGTAACCAGTGAAAGTACTGTTGGGACCAAGTTGGTTGGATAAGGAAGTAAAAATAGTTTTCTATTACAGAGTGTTGTTTTTTTTCAAAGAAGATAACTCAATTCACTTTGTAAAGGACTTGTAAACCAGATGATGGTTTGCTGATATGTATTTCAAAAATATCATTAGTTAGGTGAACTTGGGATGCAAGCCTTATAAAGGAAAGAGGTAAAAATGATGATTCCAATAATATACAATTTTTATTGGAAGATAGAGAAGTCTCAGTACTTCCCATTGAAAAACTGACGATGCTAAAACTGTTCGATCATAGGATACATATCACGATAGTGGTTTTCATGATGAAAGTTGAAGAATGGTTATGGGATGTATTGATGAGAAAAATGAAAAAGGAATGGAAAATATGGAGGAAGCATAAAAGAACAATTTAAGGTGGCACCATTTTCCAGTGTTTTTCAAATTTTAGGGCCTGAAAATTAGGAGATGAAGAAACATGATTTTGGTGAAGGAAGTTGTGTGAAAGATCTATGGTGCTTTGGAAACTAGAACACAAGGAATTTTTTAGGAAAATAACATTGAAAAATGTAAAAGGCATGAGGTTACGTGAAATATTGGATAATTTTTACAAAAGAGAAAGTTGCACGAAAGATTGAATAATTGGCATAAAAGAAGAGGTTGGCGCGAAGGAAACTTGTGCGCCAAAAGGTGACGTAAAACGGTGTTTTGCGTGCCATACATAATTTATGGTCCAAACTTTGGAAAATGGAAAAGGAAGGAAGAACATGGAAGATTTAAAAAGTGCATAAAAAATGAGGTTGGAACGAAAGAAACTTCCACACCAAAGGAGATGTCAATTGGGGTTTTGCGCGACGTGTCATGAACTTGCGCGACCCATTGGGGGTTTTGGGTGTAGGTGTCAACATGGTCTATAAATAAGAGGTGACCCCCTAACATTTGATGTATCTCAACACTTAGAGAAATCCTAAGCTCTGAGGTGCGGAAAATATTAAGAAAATGAGAGTGCGTGAAAGAAATAGAGTTTCACACAAGAAGTAGAAGTTTCACACAAGAAGAGAGATGCGCGCAAGAAGAGAGTTGTACGTGAGAGGTGTTTCGGGGAAAAAGTAAAATCTTGCACGCCTAGCATAAAAGTTGTGCACAAGACACATAAAAGGGTGTGAAAAAGATTTGGGGTCTTCTCACGTATTCGGTTGTGCGTAAGGCAGTTCTTACCATCTTTTGGGTAATAGAGTGAAGATTTGTACTTCCAAGAATACACCTACTCAATTGTAAAGATGCACTGAAATACTACAATTCCTTATTTGTCCTAAGAGGGTGCACACACACTTTCATATTGTTTTCCAAGTGCTACAAGAGTGTCTGGGTATATCCTACTCATTGTATTCCATATCAAAGGATTGTTTTCTAGTAGATTTTGTGGTACTGGATTATCTTCATACCATACCAAGGACGTAGCTACTTTTGTTGAGTAGTGAAACTTAAAAAAATTGTGTTCCTGTGGTTGTCTGTGTTCAGCAGGGAAGAAACTCTTTTATAGTAGGAGAAGGTTATTTCAAAAATAAGGAAACTTAAAAAGAAAATATATCACTAATTCACCCCCCTCTTAGTGATACTTAGATCCTGATTGGGAACTTCAAGTATAATGACCACCCAAGGTGAAATAATAATAAATTATAATATGTAATATAATGAACAATAGTCTCATCCATGGAAACTTGATATTTACCCTTATTCATTGGTTGGTTGGACCTAGACATGATTTATTTACCATGTTCCAAAACATTACTAGTATTCTATCTACCTTCCCAAAATAGTAAGAAAAAAGGAAAAAACCGCCTCTGATACTACCTTTTAGCATCCCAAAACATGTTCACTTATAAGTAACCAAACCTAGTTGGTCACATGCCTTCAAGTGTGCCACCCCATATGTCAGATCTTGCTGACTAACATAAAGGGTCTATAGTTTTATGGTGGTGATACTATGCCCTCGTGATCAGATAGTAGAATAGTGGCATAAAATAATAGTAAGTGTTAGAAATAACATAATAAATGAACTGTAGAAATATAAACCTTCTAGATATGATAAACTGGAAAAAGGTAAATCAATATCATATAGAGATTTGATAATCATGTCATGAGGATATACAAAAGGGGAAGTACACGATATATAGGGTACATGAATATGTAGAATGATATACACTAGAATCATGATCATATGTTTAGTCCTCTACTCCCATACTCAATACAAGGGTAGTATGTCAGGTATCCAAATCTAGACACTTCCCTTTTTACCTACCTGTATCCATAAGGTCTGTTTGGGTACAAACCAGTAGCCCAAATAGGGTGAGAGAGATACTCAATAGGACACCAACAAAGACATATTAAACTATCCAGTATATGCATACATGATAAGAATTTTTTAGGTAATAATAAAGGTAATACAGTAAATAAATAAATCACATCAGACTAGGTTCCTGGAGGGATATCCGATAGACACTACCTGCTTTGGCCTAAGCCATATGTCTCGGAATAGATGTCACCATGAATGTATATATATATATATATAAAGTTATGTGTATATATATATATATATGCCTCATATACATATATACACATATGTGTGTATATATATATAGATATAGTAATAGTTAGGACCTGAGGCATAATCCCAAGGAATCTATAGATGCTTATATGGGATCTCATGATTCTCATAGAATATAAACATGGTGATGTAATAGGGGTATCATAAAAGAAAAGTATCAAGCATGTACCTAACCCAAGCATGTTCTTTGGTTTGTAAGATTCATTAATAGTTTTAATTAATTTTAATCCTAGTCCAATCCATGGAATTGTTTAAAAAGGATCCCTCGTATCACTCCAGGTGAACTATAAAACCCATCACCATAAGAGTTTGTCCAATTAATTCTATATTAGGAACCTAAATATTAATCTAGGCATACGATATAGGAAATACTCTCTACTCTAATCCATGGTATACCATATAGGTAGCTAGTTATTACTTACGACATGAAGTAACAACATTGCCCACTAATCCAGTCTAAGGCAATCCACTGGGGAACCAAGTATCACTCATGGGTAATGTAAAGTAATCTACTCATAATACCCATATAATATATTCTATAATATAAATGATGTATCTACCCAATAATTTTATAATTAAATTAAAATGTCAAATTATTTATCTTGATTATCCCAAGGTATCATTAATTAGGACCCTTGTATCACCCTCATATTGGCGTAAACAAATGGTCATAACTATCATTAAAATAAAACTAGTCAAAAAATACATTTTAGTCAGGTTTTACAATTCATTTAGGTTGGTTAATTCAAGTTACAAAAAAATCAAGGTTCTATGCACACAGAATACCATTTTCTTTTGGTTCAATTAAAAATACATTACATTCAGAAGTGGTAATTCAACATACCTAAATTGGTGGTTCAATTCAATACCAAGTCCTAAGGATCTTATGAATTTAAGGAAGGAACACCCATATGGGTGACTCAAATTGATGTGGTCATCCTATAACATTTAATCATAGGTTAATAAGACTATATTAAACAAGCAAAAATCATTTTATTTAGTTAATTAGACATTTAGGAGGCATCATCGAAAGGGTATGGCACATGGAACAATGCAACACCATATAAAGTAATAACACTTTAGGAAAAAATATCTAGAACACATACCTCATACTTATTATGCTTTAATCATCCAATATGGGTCTTTGATTTGAGCCAAAATGATAGAAATAGGAAGAATTGTCAAATGAATTGACAAAATGGGTAAATTTTATCACATGAAGATAACATCAAAGAAGTAAAAATAAAAGAGGAATAAAAGGATGATGAGTCTTATACTTAATAATAAACTTAAAACACACTATATTGTTCTTTAAGAGAACCAATTGCAACGACCCGAATCCAGAGCCACTCATGGTGCCCTGTACCCGGTTTTCCACATGACCACAAGTGTGTTCCCCCGAACACCAGAGGATGCCGACTACCAGCGAGGGCCTTGGATAAGGTAGTTGGGGGAACTATTCCCTCATAGGTTATGAAAATAAAAGAAAGGAAACAATATATAACAGTACAAGCAGCAAACAACATTCTCATCAGAATTTAACAGCGGAAGACTTTATAAAATAATAAATTACTGGAACTGAAGATATGATTCATGGAATTTTATAAGTCTAATAAAATAGCCAAACCAAAAAATAGTATGGAAGCAATACAGTACAATGAAAAGGAAAAACAAAGCAGCCAAAAGTCTCATCAGCATCGCAAGACATAGCTTGGTCCCATGCTCCCCAACACCTCAGCAAGACAGGTACCTAAAGTAAAATGGCGCTTTCCCTTATCTATACCTGCAACAATATAATCTATTTGGGCCCAAAATCATTGTAACACCCCAAGCTTCCATGGTACGTTTCCCTTCGAATAATGCGATAGCGTGTGTTGTACGCAACCTCGAGTTCTAACACACACCACAACTAATTAAACTAGCCGTTGTGAATAGTAATACCTACTTTTTGAAATCATATATATTTTATATTTCAAAATGGACTTCATTTTTGGATTCGGAAAATCGAAATTAGCCTAGGGTGAAATTTTGGTACTTTTCGGATAACTTTTATATTTTGATGAATAGTGAAAATTACTAAATTTTAATTAAAAACAACTTTTTTAATCAAAATAATTAATATTGATAAATTATGAATTTGAGTGGTTTTAAAGTATATTTAGAATAGATGTTTACCATTTAATTTAATGTTTGTCATTGGACATAATTTCACAATTAAACCAGACATAAACAAGTGTCAATCTTTTGATAGTTATTATCTCTTAAAAACACGCTTTTTATTTTAACAACGGGAATTAATTTTAAATTAATTTCTGCCACTTCTGTGTTTTGAATTTGGAAAAATGGATTACATATTTGGAATCAGGATGTACAAATTATGTAAATAGGTAACTTTTATTTTTACACATTTTGAATAATTACTGCGGTAAATATTTTATTTACCATGGTTAAAGGGTAAATCCGGTAAATAAGGGTTAAAAAATAATATTATAATAATACAAAATTACCCTAAAACGTGTCCTAACCTTATTTGTGGACACATAACCGACCATGGGCATCCTTGGGTCAATTTGGGGACCCCTTGGAGCCACTTGTATGTGGTAGGGACACATTATATTAATAAAGTTAAAATAAAAATAAAAATGGCATAAACTTACATTCTTTAGAAGAACAATTTTTACATAGGGTTATACATGTTGGATTTTCGATTATAAATATCCATTAGAAAGCTAAAACGATTTCCTACATAATTATATTTTATTTATAATTTTTAGACATCAAATAATTTAAATTATTAATGACACAATAATGATGCAATGTTTACCTCATTAATAAATCATTTAAATAAATAAGATTATAATGATTAAAATATTATCTAAAACCTGTCCAATTCTTATTGGTTGATGTTATTTAGAATATGAGTAATCTTATCTTCGACCTCAATGATTTTTGGACCATTATAAACCGAATATAATTATATTATAAAGTAATACTTTCACTCTTTTCTAAAGAGCCCCTCCTCTCCCTTATAAAAGGAGACCACTTCTACTCATTCCTCACACCTCTCAAGCCACTTGGCTCATCCAAACCCTGCCCAAATAAGCTCCCCACATCCATCTCCTCCTCCTTGAAGCTTCCCCTTAGGCAGAAAGAATTTCAAGAAGTCCTTTGGTTCCAACCAAAGTGAGTTACCTAAATTGAAGGTAACGATTTCTCTTAAATTATTTTCATTTATTTTGCTTCTCCAACCCCCAAACTCTTTTTATTTCCTTTCTTTTGTAACAACACCAGTATCCAAAATATACTAGGATGTTGTTATAAGAAGGATTCAAACTACACATACACACAACTCCATATAATGGATGATGAACATAATGTTTCTGTGGATGGCAAACTAACGCCTCACGAAACGATGATTGTTCAAATACATCTTACCGCCTCTCATGGTGGCCATTATGATGGCACTGTAATTAAATATGATATTAATGATATATATTTTATATATAAGCTTCTGTAATTCCATTTTATTTCATACCATTATTCGTTTCATGTTGTATATACATACGATAATTTCATTTGAGGAAGTGCGGACTACCGCCCCCTTAAAATGATATGACTCGTTCATACCACACATGGAACGTATAAAGGATGGTGTTAATGAACTTAAGTAACATATATAAAATATTATATTATACTGAAATAGTAATATAACTATGTATCATTTGGATTCGATTATTTTAAAAATAAAAATTAAATGGAAGTAGCGTTCGTGTGTACGTACGGACTACCGTCTCCACGAACGCGATGAGATTCATTCTCCATCGTATCCATTCAAGTATAATTATCATTTGATGATTTAAAAATGATTTTTAAGGACTTGATATCATTCTGGATATGAATAAAATACAACAAACATGGCTTATGTAACAAAACATATAAAAGAAAATGAGTAAGTTAACACCCGAAACGACGATAATTCTAAGATATTATTAACAAATCAATGTTAAAAGATCATATATGATATCATATTAATATATATGATTCTTGTATAATTTAATAACAATTATTTCACCATTATAAAGGAGGTTAACCTACCCCAACCAAGTAAAAGTACAAGGTAAGGGTTATTTCACAATCTCTTCATTATCCGAGGTTGCTTATACGTAATAATCTACTGGGATTTCTTTATCATCCACATCCATGTTTCTTCGAAATGTATTTCAAAACATATTTATTATTTACAAGAATATGGGTTAAAGTAATTTATACCCTTGTTTGACTTTTTATAAGAGGTTTATAAAGGAATCTTTCCGTCATTTTCAAAACAAGGTCCTTTTTAACCTTTTCGACAGAATTAAGATAAGAACGTTTTTTTAACTTATACGGCGGGTGCGGTTATTTTCCGCCGTTATAAAATCGTCAAAGCTTCCCTTACAATCTTATAAGAATATTTTCAAAGAAAATGTTTTATTTTATATGGATCTTAAATGATTTCAAAATAAAAGGAGATATTTCTTTAAAAAGAATTTTGATTTCATCTATGTCAACATCCTTTGATGGATTTTAAGATTATTTGAAGTTGATTTATTATGATACAAAACTTATATATTGTTTTGAAGGTTTTGTGATATGTTTGACTATGGATGTGCTATTTTTATACCATTCATAGTTTATGGTGAAATTATTGACATTTCGTATGCTAGTTTTAATACGAATGCTTATGTTATGTTTAAACCTTTTCATATGGGAATGCATTGGACTTAATAAGTGACGGGTGGAGCCCGCTATAGCTCCTCGATGCATCGGTAGGTCTCATGAGACAAACTAGTGTCTTGGCACAAGGCCTTGACAAAATCTTATTTGTAGTCTTGGCACGAGGCCTTGACTATGTGGTTATGATAGTCTGGCATTATGCATTCCAACATTATGAAAGTGGTTATTGATATTGCATGTGATTATTCGATTAGTAGAATATCCATGTGAATAAGTAAATGGAATTATTTCATTTTACTTTTGCCATACTATGTTGAAGTTCAAGTTTAAAAGTCTTTTGTTTTAGTAATTCATTGCCTTAAATGTTTATGATTATTTTTGAATGTTCCGCTATATTGTTATCCTTACTAGGCATTTGAGATCACCCCTTTTCTATGTTTTATTTTTCCCAGGATGTGAAGATGTAAGTTATGAATGACCTGCAGGGATATTATGAGGGGATATTAGTGTGGACTGTGGAAACATTATGTTGTTGTAGTAGTTTTCTTTTTATGATGTAATGTAAAACTTATGAATATATCTAGTGTTTCCAAGGCTATTAAACCAATCGGTCTTTCGAGATTTGATCTTTCTTGTGATCATGCCAATGTTATGTAATAATGCACCGACTCTGGGTAACTGGGGTCGGGGCGCTACAGTTGGTATCAGAGGAAGTTTAGTACAAACCTTGGAAGCTAGATTTAGATAAACTCTGATTAGAGCACGTAGACCTATGATGAACTTTGAGGATTAGTATAGAAGAATTTCCTAGAATTTTGGTATTGTAGAGATTTTGTGAGTTTTCTGAGCAATACATCCCCGTCTGGATACGAGCAGGTAGAGGCGGCTCTGGAACAGATGTACCTAGGGGTAAAACCCGAAAACACCGCTTTGAGCTAGACTCGAACGGGAACTGGTGCACGACAACGGGCCTTGCTACACTCTTGGTTACGACACTCCCGGGGGATATGCTTAGGATAACTCTCATTTTCTTTACAAATCATTATGAAGGGTTTATGAGTATATAATTCCTCAAAGAAAACATTTTTATGATTATGTATTATATCCACAAATAGTTCAATTTATGTTAAGTGTTTTATAAGTATGGGATTATGTATTTTGATTCATAAACTGATCTAGTTTATTCCATTGTTTAGAAATGGATCCTAGTGAAAGAAATGGAAACCGTATCAATGTACGCACTCCATGTAGGGATTTCCCTCCTACTCAAGATAATTATAGTGGAGCTGGTAATGCAACTGGAGCCGATCAGCTAATCACCATACTGGGACAACTTACTCAGGTTATGAATAATAACCTTACCCGTATGGAGTACCCTGATCCGCAACGTGGAGGATCAATGTTAGATCGATTCATGAGGCAACAACCACCAACGTTCAATGGGAGTACAAATCCCTTAGTAGTTGAGCAATGGATATTTTCCCTAGAGAAAATATTTCAGGCTTTGGGGAGCAGTGAAAGGGAAAAAGTTATCATGGCAGTTTACCGCCTCACTGGAGATGCTGATCAATGGTGGTCATTGATTAAAAACATGAAGGAAGATGATGAAGTATCAAATATGGAATGGAGGGAGTTCAAAGATCTGTTTTTAGAAAAATACTTTCCTCGTGACCATCGAGCGGATATGGAAAGGCAGTTTTTGAGTCTGAGACAAAAGGAGGATGAGAATGTCACAAAGTATGAGGCTAATTTTACAAGGTTAGCAAGGTATGCTGGAGATTATATACGTAACCCAAGAAGTAAGATTGATCGTTTCTTTGATGGGTTAAAGCCATTTCTCCGTCGAGCATTAGTATCACAATCCTTTTCATCGTATGAAGACATTGTCTCATGTGCTATCAAGACCGAAAAAGAATTCTCTAAGTCTTATGACTTTAAAGCAAATCAAGAGAAGAAGAGAACTGCTGATCAATCTGGGAATGGAAATAAGGGGAAGAAGGGAAAGGTTGAATATCCATCTTGTGGTAAATGCGGGAAGAAACATCCTGGTACTTGCTTGAAGGGAATGGGAGTCTGTTACAAGTGTGGTGAGAAAGGCCACCAAGCTCGTGATTGCAAAGGGAAGAAGGAAGCTACCAACGTTCAGTGCTACAATTGCAGGGAGATGGGGCATTATGCAAATGAATGTCCTAAGCGTCAGGAGAACTTACCTCAGAAAAGGCCAAGGGATCAAGGCCAGGCTTATGCTATCACTACTGCTGAGGTAGAAGCTCCGAAAGACATGGTGGCAGGTAATTTAATGGTCTCCTCAAGTTTAGCAAATGCATTATTTGACTCTGGATCGTCGCATTGTTTCATATCTTCCCAGTTTTCTAAGAAAATTAGATATTTCCAATTTGATTTAATAAGGGAGTTGTCAGTTAAAACTACTAAGGGAAGTATCATTGCAACAAAGTTTTGTGAATTAGTCCCCATTAGAGCACATAAATTTTCTTTATCTGCTGATCTCATCGTCATACCTATGATTGAGTTTGATATAATCCTCGGTATGGACTGGCTTTCGGACTATGATGCGAAGATTTATTGTAAGAAGAAAGAGGTTACGATTCTTGATGATAATGATAAGGAACACCTTATTTTTAGATCAGAATCTTCACCACCTAATTCTTATTTAGATCCACCCCCAGTAGCTCAACTTAATTCAATTATTGGGGAGGAAGAGAATGAAATAACTGTCGGTGAGGAAAGGAATGTTCAAATAGAGGATGTACCTGTTGTGAAAGAATTTGTAGATGTATTTCCGGAATATTTACCTGGACATCCTCCAGAACGAGAAGTTGAGTTTTCCATTGATTTGATTCCTGGATCAAGGCATATATCGAAGACCCCTTATAGAATGGCCACTGTAGAATTAGTCGAACTAAAGAAACAACTAGAGGAATTGAGTAATAAGGGATTTATTCTCCCTAGTGTTTCTCCATGGGGAGCCCATGTTCTTTTTATTAAAAAGAAAGATGGATCTATGAGGTTATGTATCGACTACAGGGAGATCAATGCTATAACGATAAAGAACAAGTATCCCCTACCTCGTATTGATGATTTATTTGACCAACTGCATGGAGCTCAATAATTTTCAAAGATTGACCTTCGATCTGGATACCATCAGTTGTGTGTGAAGAAGGAAGACATTCCGAAGACAGCATTTCGAACCAGGTACGGGCATTACGAGTTTACCGTAATGCCGTTTGGATTGACTAATGCACCATCTGTATTCATGGATTTGATGAATAGAGTTTTCAAGGAGTATCTCTATGAATTTGTGGTGGTATTTATTGATGATATCTTGGTATACTCCAAAACCTACGAAGATCATGAAAATCACTTGCGCATTATCTTGAAGACTCTGAGGAGGCATGAATTATATGGGAAGTTTAGCAAGTGTGAATTCTGGCTTCAGGAGATTTCTTTTCTTGGACATATTGTCTCTAAAGATGGAATCTCTATTGATCCTTCTAAGACCAAGGCAATCCAAGAATGGCCAGCACCTACGAGTATAACTGAGGTACGCAGTTTTATTGGTTTGGCAGGTTATTATCGACGTTTCGTCCAGAATTTTGCCCGATTGGCTAACCCATTAACGAAGCTCACACGTAAAGGGGTTAAATTTGTTTGGACAAAAGAGTGTGAAGAATGTTTCGAAGAACTGAAGAGAATATTAGTCAATGCTTCTATATTGACTCTACCATCGAGGAATGATGGGTTTGTTATTTATAGTGATGCATCAAAGAAAGGACTTGGTTGTGTCCTTATGCAGAATGATAGAGTTATTGCCTATGCATCACGACAGTTGAAAATTCATGAACAAAACTATCCTACTCATGATATCGATTTAGCAGCTGTGATCTTTGCTTTGAAGATATGGAGACACTACCTCTATGGTGAAAAATGTGAGATTTATACTGATCTCAAGAGTTTGAAGTATATTTTCTCACAAAAAGAACTCAACATGAGGCAAAGGAGATGGCTTGAATTACTCAAGGATTATGATTGTACGATACACTACCACCCGGGGAAGGCAAACAAGGTGGCAGATGCTTTGAGCAGAAAAGACCATGGTGTTTTGAACATGATGAGAATTGAAAGGGATCCAATTTTCATGGATCTAGTGAAGATGGACATGGGAATAACCAGGGAAGGTGAAACATCAATGCTTTTTCAAATGGTTGCCAAACCATCTTTACTAGAAAGGATTAAGAGTTCTCAGACTGATGATGAAGAATTTCAGAAGAAGATTAAAGCTGTGAACGATGGGAGATTGAGAGACTTTGTGTATGAAGATGGAATTTTGAAATTCGGGAAGAGACTTTGTGTTCCTGATTTACCTGATCTAAAAAGGGAATTGCTGGATGATGCTCATAGTTCCAATTTCTCTATACACCCTGGGATCACCAAAATGTATAGAGATTTGAAGGAACATTTTTGGTGGGACAACATGAAGAGGGAGATTGCTGATTTTGTGTCAAGATGTATGGTTTGTCAACAAGTGAAAGCTGGAAGGCAACAGCCTGGAGGAGTCATGCAACCTCTTCCCATACCGGAGTGGAAATGGGACAATATTACGATGGACTTTGTCATGGGGCTACCAAAGACTCCTAGAAGGAACGATGCAATATGGGTTATTGTTGATCGTCTTACCAAGTCAGCACATTTTCTTGCTATAAGAGAAGATCTACCCCTGGAACGTCTAGAAAGACTATATATTAATGAAGTTGTGAGACTTCATGGAGTACCCTTATCGATTGTTTCTGATCGTGATCCCCATTTTACTTCAAGATTTTGGAAAAGTCTTCAGAAATCCCTGGATACTGAACTTCATTTGAGCACTGCTTACCACCCTCAGACAGATGGACAATCAGAACGGACTATTCAGACCTTAGAAGACATGTTGAGATCTTGCTCACTTGATTTTCAGGGTATGTGGGATCAATATTTACCACTGGTAGAATTTTCCTATAACAATAGCTTCCATTCGAGTATTCAGATGGCACCATATGAAGCATTATACGGAAAGAGATGTCGTACACCAACCTGTTGGGATGACGTTGGTGAAAGAAAACTTGTAGGCCCAGAACTGGTGGAGGAAACGGTGGAAAAGGTGAAAGTAATCCAAAATCACATCAAAGCAGCTCAAAGTAGACAGAAGAGCTATGCCGATAATCGAAGGAAGGATTTGGAATTTCAAGTCAGTGATAATGTTTTTCTGAAGGTATCTCCGTGGAAGGGAGTCATACGTTTTGGTAAGAAAGGTAAATTGAGTCCCAGGTACATCGGACCTTTCGAAATTCTAGAACGAATTGGGGCTGTAGCTTACCGATTGGCAATGCCGCCAAGTCTCTCCAAAGTACACGATGTGTTCCATGTATCTCTGTTGAGGAAATACATGCCTGACCCAACGCATGTACTCACCTATGAAGAATTGGAACTGGAACCCGATCTGTCTTATTGCGAAGAGCCCGTCAAGATTCTTGATACGAGAGAACAAGTGCTGAGAAACCGGACGACGCGTCTGGTAAAAGTTCTGTGGAGAAACCATAAGATGGAAGAGGCAACGTGGGAACCTGAGGAACTTATGATGAAGAACCACCTGAGTATTTTTATGCATTAATACCCTAGAAATTTCAAGGACGCAATTATTTGAAGGAGGGGAGAATGTAACACCCCAAGCTTCCACGGTACGTTTCCCTTCGAATAATGCGATAGCGTGTGTTGTACGCAACCTCGAGTTCTAACACACACCACAACTAATTAAACTAGACGTTGTGAATAGTAATACCTACTTTTTGAAATCATATATATTTTATATTTCAAAATGGACTTCATTTTTGGATTCGGAATATCGAAATTAGCCTAGGATGAAATTTTGGTACTTTTCGGATAACTTTTATATTTTGATGAATAGTGAAAATTACTAAATTTTAATTAAAAACAACTTTTTTAATCAAAATAATTAATATTGATAAATTATGAATTTGAGTGGTTTTAAAGTATATTTAGAATATATTTTTACCATTTAATTTAATGTTTGTCATTGGACATAATTTCACAATTAAACCAGACATAAACAAGTGTCAATCTTTTGATAGTTATTATCTCTTAAAAACACGCTTTTTATTTTAACAACGGGAATTAATTTTAAATTAATTTCTGCCACTTCTGTGTTTTGAATTTGGAAAAATGGATTACATATTTGGAATCAGGATGTCCAAATTATGTAAATAGGTAACTTTTATTTTTACACATTTTGAATAATTACTGCGGTAAATATTTTATTTACCATGGTTAAAGGGTAAATCCGGTAAATAAGGGTTAAAAAATAATATTATAATAATACAAAATTACCCTAAAACGTGTCCTAACCTTATTGGTGGACACATACCCGACCATGGGCATCCTTGGGTCAATTTGGAGACCCCTTGGAGCCACTTGTATGTGGTAGGGACACATTATATTAATAAAGTTAAAATAAAAATAAAAATGGCATAAGCTTACATCTTTTAGAATAACAATTTTTACATAGGGTTATACATGTTGGATTTTAGATTATAAATATCCATTATAAATCTAAAAAGATTTCCTACATAATGATATTTTATTTATAATTTTTAGACTTCAAATAATTTAAATTATTAATGACATAATAATGATGCAATGTTTACCTCATTAATAAATCATTTAAATAAATAAGATTATAATGATTAAAATATTATCTAAAACCTGTACAATTCTTATTGGTTGATGTTATTTAGAATATTATTCATCTTATCTTCGACCTCAATGATTTTTGGACCATTATAAACCGAATATAATTGTATTATAAAGTAATACTTTCACTCTTTCCTAAAGAGCCCCTCCTCTCCCTTATAAAAGGAGACCACTTCTACTCATTCCTCACACCTCTCAAGCCACTTGGCTCGTCCAAACCCTGCCCAAATAAGCTCCCCACATCCCTCTCCTCCTCCTTGAAGCTTCCCCTTAGGCAGAAAGCATTTCAAGAAGTCCTTTGGTTCCAACCAAAGTGAGTTACCTAAATTAAAGGTAACGATTTCTCTTAAATTATTTTCATTTATTTTGCTTCTCCAACCCCCAAACTCTTTTTATTTCCTTTCTTTTGTAACAAAACCAGTATCCACAATATACTAGGATGTTGTTATAAGAAGGATTCAAACTACACATACACACAACTCCATCTAATGGATGATGAACATAATGTTTCTGTGGATGGAAAACTAACGCCTCACGAAACGATGATTGTTCAAATACATCTTACCGCCTCTCATGGTGGCCATTATGATGGCACTGTAATTAAATATGATATTAATGATATATATTTTATATATAAGCTTCTGTAATTCCATTTTATTTCATACCATTATTCGTTTCATGTTGTATATACATACGATAATTTCATTTGAGGAAGTGCGGACTACCGCCCCCTTAAAATGATATGACTCGTTCATACCACACATTGAACGTATAAAGGATGGTGTTAATGAACTTAAGTAACATATATAAAATATTATATTATACTGGAATAGTAATATACCTATGTATCATTTGGATTCGATTATTTTAAAAATAAAAATTAAATGGAAGTAGCGTTCGTGCGTACGTACGGACTACCGTCTCCACGAACGCGATGAGATTCATTCTCCATCGTATCCATTCAAGTATAATTATCATTTGATGATTTAAAAATGATGTTTAAGGACTTGATATCATTCTGTATATGAATAAAATACAACAAACATGGCTTATGTAACAAAACATATAAAAGAAAATGAGTAAGTTAACACCCGAAACGACGATAATTCTAAGATATTATTAACAAATCAATGTTAAAAGATCATATATGATATCATATTAATATATATGATTCTTGTATAATTTAATAACAATTATTTCACCATTATACAGGAGGTTAACCTACCCCAACCAAGGAAAAGTACAAGGTAAGGGTTATTTCACAATCTCTTCATTATCCGAGGTTGCTTATACGTAATAATCTACTGGGATTTCTTAATCATCCACATCCATGTTTCATCGAAATGTATTTCAAAACATATTTATTATTTACAAGAATATGGTTTAAAGTAATTTATACCCTTGTTTGACTTTTTATAAGAGGTTTATAAAGGAATCTTTCCGTCGTTTTCAAAACAAGGTCCTTTTTAACCTTTTCGACAGAATTAAAATAAGAATGTTTTTTTTAACTTATACGGCGGGTGCGGTTATTTTCCGCCATTATAAAAACGTCAAAGCTTCCCTTACAAGCTTATAAGAATATTTTCAAAGAAAATGTTTTATTTTATATGGATCTTAAATGATTTCAAAATAAAAGAAGATATTTCTTTAAAAAGAATTTTGATTTCATCTATGTCAACATCCTTTGATGGATTTTAAGATTATTTGAAGTTGATTTATTATGATACAAAACTTCTATATTGTATTGAAGGTTTTGTGATATGTTTGACTGTGGATGTGCTATTTTTATACCATTCATAGTTTATGGTGAAATTATTGACATTTCGTATGCTAGTTTTAATACGAATTCTTATGTTATGTTTAAACCTTTTCATATGGGAATGCATTGGACTTAATAAGTGATGGGTGGAGCCCGCTATAGCTCCTCGATGCATTGGTAGGTATCATGAGACAAACTGGTGTCTTGGCACAAGGCCTTGACAAAATCTTATTTGTAGTCTTGGCAGGAGGCCTTGACTATGTGGTTATGATAGTCTGGCATTATGCATTCCAACATTATGAAAGTGGTTATTGATATTGCATGTGATTATTCGATTAGTAGAATATCCATGTGAACAAGTAAATGGAATTATTTCATTTTACTTTTTCCATACTATGTTGAAGTTAAAGTTTAAAAGGCTTTTGTTTTAGTAATTCATTGCCTTAAATGTTTATGCTTATTTTTGAATGTTCCGCTATATTGTTATCCTTACTGGGCATTTGAGCTCACCCCTTTTATATGTTTTATTTTTCCTAGGATGTGAAGATGTAAGTTATGAATGACCTGAAGGGATATTATGAGGGGATATTAGTGTGGACTGTGGAAACATTATGTTGTTGTAGTAGTTTTCTTTTTATGATGTAATGTAAAACTTATGAATATATCTAGTGTTTCCAAGGCTACTAAACCAATCGGTCTTTCGAGATTTGATCTTTCTTGTGATCATGCCAATGTTATGTAATAATGCACCGACTCTGGGTAACTGGGGTCAGGGCGTTACAATCATGGCCCAAATAGGGTGTGAGAAAAGGTCCCAGTAGACAACCACCCAAAGATCTGTGCCTAACAGTCAGTGAATACATGGCAGTAAAATACAGGAAGCAGTAAATATGAAAGCACACAGAAGCTACAATTGAGTGTCTAGCATATAAAGCACTCTAGTAACAGCCAAATCAACAAGTAGAACAATAGGTAACCCCTGGGTAGTTCTCATATCCTAACCCTTACGGTTCAACCTACAAGTACCAGCAACCCTCTGGGAAGCACACATAGTCTCGACCCTCTGGTTCACCTAAATAATAGACTCTCTAAAGAAGCACCCACCATCAATTCCCCCTATAGTCTCATATCGTAAATTAAAGACACTCTTGAGAATCCCTTATGTCCATTCTCCCTATGGTCCACTACACTAGGTTCTCACAGCCCTGTGTAAAACAAACACGCATAGTGCGTATATCGGCCCAAGTAAACCTCAAGAACTACTTGGCTATCATTCTAAGGTACAACAACATAACAGTACAACAGTTCCACTATCCTACAACTGGGCATGTCAACTGGAAAAAATTCCTAATAGGAAAACATGCAAGGAAAAGCATCTAGAGCACAATACAAATTACCCTATTCACAAGCAATGACCTCTACTCAAGAAATCAAGAAAAGTAGACAAATAACAAGGCAAAATAGGAAACACACAATACCCCGTTCAAGGGAATTTGTGGAATTGCACAAAATATTCAAAGAATTCCTACAGAAAGGCACAAACCACATACCTCGATGTGAGAAGGACGATATATTCGGATGTTGGCTTTTAGTTTTCCCTCGGAGTGGACCCAGGTTAACACACCTTGCTTTATCGGTCACGCTGTCGCACGTGCACGACTTTGATGTGTGTATATATATATATATATCTGTATATCTGTATATATATATATACCTATACACATAAAAGTGATGTGTATATATAACCTGCAATGTAAACAACAATATATTGCTAAAACATCAAAACTAATGAAGGACCAGATAAAAAGAACTATAATGGTGTAAACATACTTTCATACCCAAATGACAATAAAACGTAATTTCGCTCACCCAAAAGTGTCGGAGCGTGGTCCAGCATGTCCTGCAATGCTGTTTCACAACTATGAAATCAGGAGAACACAATAATTTATCAAACCCTAATCGAGGGTTTCGATAAATTCCAAATTGACGTCGAATCCACTTTGAATTACGACAACGATGATGAAGACTATGAAGGAAGGTCATACCTCCTCAGATTGGACCCAAATAAAGAACAATGTTAGAGAAAACGCTGTGCAAGAAGGACCCGCAAGATTAGGGTCGCGCCGCACTACCACTATCCGGGAGGGTTATGCGCTGCACTAGAAGGATGAGCAGGGGGTGTCCCGCTGGGGAGAAGCATAGAGGAGGACAACCACTGCATCGCATGCCTGGTTGCTGGTCACACCGTACCCATGTGCGTGGTAATCCGGGTCGCGCTGCACAGCCATTGCATGTGCTATTCCGGTCATGCCTAGTCATGCACTTGTAAGGATAGCAGATCGGGGGTGTCACGCTGCATGACTGCTCGGAGGAGGCCGCGTGCTGCTCACCTGAGGAAGGTTGCGCCTCACACGGAGGTCCGAGAGAGGGGTTGCACACTGCAATGGGAATCATGCAAGGGATGCCACGAGTGTTGATGCGCTGTAGGTAGAGTGCGGAGGGGGGTAGCCGCACAGAAGTCTGGAGTAGCTATTCGCTTAGGGGAGGCCACGCCTCATGCGGAGGGCCGAAGGAGAGCTAGTCGCGCCCAGGGAGGAGAGGTCCAGAGCTGCTGTGTCGTGTGGAGGGTTTGTAGAAAGGGGCCTCGTTCGTTTTAGGGGGAAAGGAAGGGATTTTATTCTCTTTATTTCTCTACCCTAATAATTATGTATTTATTAGTCAAAATAATAATAAATACCCCAAACTCGTTAAGTGGTAATAATAATAGAGTAATTAACTATAATACTAATAATAAGAGTCATATGCCTATTATTATCATTACCACTAGAATTTTATCAATTCAAACCTCCACATTTAATTACCCTTTATTATTATTATCTATAATAATAATAAAAATTATAAAAATTATAAATTCCCATTTTAATTAAGCTCTCTTCATTTAATTAAACGCTTCATTGTGAAGTCTCCACAATTAAGATAATGCGTTAATAATTACGATCCCTTTAATTAAAATTCAATGTCAATTAAAATCCGTTAACCATGATTTTAATTTGACACTCTTTGGTCAAACTGTAATGTCACATTTATTGGCATTTTACTGCCACTTAAATAAACACATCTGCATAATATTTAATAATAATAATCTTCCAAAATTTTTATTGTTAAAACATCCACATTTAATCTCATTTGACCATCATTTTATTAAATACATTTTCGCAACATTTAATAATAACAATCTCTCACTATTATTATTATTATTATTAAAACATCCATTAATTCAAATTAATTAGATAACACATTTTGACAATCGGTCAACTGCGTGACTTGACCCACATGGTCTAACCACCCATGCGTAGCCTGATGTCACCGCCTCGGAACCTCGTTCCGAAGCGCGGTTTTAAAATTGACCCACTGATAAACAAAAATTAATAAAAAATCTCGTATTTTATCTGGTCTAAGAATGAAGGTTCTTACAAACTACCCACCTTAAAAACTTCTCGTCCATGAGAAGCCTTTGGGAACCAACGAAAACACCACCCGACCTACAAGGGTTGTGAAGTTCCATTCAACAAGATCACATTGTGTTCCCAACGCCCAATGCATCTTTAAGCGTTTCCTATGAAAACCGCACTTGAGCTTTTAAAACCCGAGCCAACACTCACTTTAAAACTCAAACACCAAAACCAAGCTTTACATCTGAGGCCATTACAGGGACCTCATCAATGAAAATGGTCAATCTCAATCAACCAACATAAATAGGTTACACATGCTTCCTCAGAAGACATCACTGACCCAAAACCCACACTCTTCCTTTAACTGACGACGTGTATTTAAAACCATTAGATTACCAACTGTGCGTACACCGAAGTCCTGAACCGATCTTCATTGACATTCCGAAGTCAAACCTTCACAAGGTTATTTAAAAAAACCATGCCTTAGCATGAATAAGGTTAAAGATTAAGGAAATCACACATCCCATGAAAAACTACAAAGGAGATCACAAGACAAGCCTACATCTTTAAAACTTTAGCGTGATGTATAACCGACGCTATCCTAGTGCCCATAGCATGAGTTCAAGATGGGGGACATGCTCATCTAATTCGAGAGAGCACAATAAGAGGAAACCAAGCTCATCAAAAAGATCAGTCGTGCTACCATGTAAGCATTGACGCGTTTATGGAAACAAAAGCGACATTACCCACCATAAGATCTTCCATAACGTCGCAAAAAGAGATATGCCACTAACCAGTATGTTATATGAGAATATCTTAACCCATGTGTGATGTTCCAAGAACCTCGATCACCATGTGAACATCTTACATGGAAGATGATAAATAAATCGGTCGGCGTGTCAAAATACCAGAGTCAAAAGTTCTCCCGAGCAGTGGGATGCAACTTACTCCTTAACTCACAGGTCACTCTACCAAGGAGGAAACCCGAAATTATACTAGAAAACACACAAAGGTTTACATCAGGGTTGTGTCACGTCACATAACGATTGTCAAGGATAATGTCATAACAAGTCATCCCTTTAATAAGAAGCAAAGGGGTCAACGACCACCCATCCGAACAAGGATGTATTTCTAAACTGAAAAAGTCCTACTAGGAACAACGTCATGAAAGGCACCAACCTTAAAATTTCACAACCAAAACAAGGAATATATGTCTCTAAGGGTTCTATCTACCATAAGATATCCCCTTATGAAGCCCATGCATTGACTCTATCTCTTGGTCATGTAAAGAAATTTAAATACTAGGCTCAAGAGCCATTTTCATTTTAACCATTTAATTTTAATTCATTTCAACCCTTAAACATTTGAAAGAATTCTAAAAACACACAAGTATTGTTCACAATAAGTTCACATGGTTTTCAATCAACACCCATGAAAAAACAAGAAAGTTAGAACAAACTTCCTCTTAACATTTAATCATTCAATGTTATTCAAACATTAGTAGGAAATTTAGCATCTAAATTCCTTTTATTGAAAAGACGGCCTCTGAGGGTCCCATTCATTTAATCCGGGTTCTCAAAAAAAGGAACCCTAATATAGTTCATTTCAATTTAAAATAAACAGTTTTATACTTATAACCATTTTAAAACACACATAGTTATAAAATCCTTAGTCACATGGGTGGCCACATACCATTTGTAAGGGCACTCATACACCCTAACGCTGACATTTGGCTCCCATTCAAGATCAATTCACTTTATGATTTACATTAGAAAACTTTTTCATAAGTTTGAATACCTGGGTTACCCTTTTTCCCAGTTATAAGGCACCCATAGACCTTACAACAAAAAAACTAGTTCCATCGTATTCGTATCCAATAACATTTATCCATAACAACCTATCATTTATCAGCAAGCTACAATGTCACTACAAATAACTATCACAACACAACATGTTTAAATCACCAAAACATGTTATAATATAAATGCATGGCATATAAAAAGATAGGCAGCATGGCATTTTATCACACAAGCATGTTAATTGTATCACTGAACATGCTATCTTAGCAAGACATACTAAATAAATTCAAGACATGTCACATATTCAAGGCACACAATCAATATTAGAAGGCAATTTACTAATGCAACTAAATGTCATGGAACATATGTGTTCATATGAATCTCTAAGTGCCTAATATGATCCATGTAATGCAATTTTATTTCTTTCCATAACAGACCAAGGAAAATCAATAAATAGCGGAAAGTAGAAGATTCACCCAAGGTAAAATCATATCAACTGTAACAACAACCAGTATGAATATCAATCTCAACCCTGGTCACTTGGTCATTTTCCATACGTGGGGTGATCAGTCCCAAGAAAGGCTATTAACCCAAGCACTGACACATTACTAGTCTCCTGTCTACCAACTGAAATAGTAAGACAAAAGGAAAAGAAAGAACAACCTCCTCTCATAACACATTGATATGACCCGAATCCGGACCCACTCATGGTGCCCTGTACCTGGTTTTCCACATGACCTCAAGCGCATTACCCTGAATGCCAGAGGTTACCGAATAGCAGCGAGGGCCTTGGGTAAAGTAGTTGGGGGAACTATGCCCTCATAGGTTATGAAAATAAAAGTAAGGAAACAATATATAACAGCTGTTTCCGACACTTTATCCGGGGCACGCACATCCATATGTCCGCAGAGGAGGACGCGCTACACTGTTGCCCCACATTCCCTCTTTCCAAAGGTAGGCGGCATTCGCTCCTTATTCAGGGACGTCTACTCCTTGATCGAAACAGGATGATGGGATGTTGGTTCTTACTTCCGTGGATTCCTCCTCAGAACTCATCACCTAGTCTGGGTCTCCCTCATAGATTTAATACGTTGTTCATGAAACTCTTCCCAGTTCCATGTTTCCATGGACGCAGATTAATTAAACTACTTCTCTAGGGACATTCCAAAGGGTTCGGTCAGTGCAGCAACCTTGAATCGGGGGAGTAGTCACATTGAGGCATCAGTAGCGTGTCTGGATGCTGGGGACCTGGAATGTATGTCTATTATCCCTGGTTACAGGGATTCTCGAGGGCATGGAAGCCCGAGGCATCCCACATCGAGCATGGGGAATTATATGCCATAGACATATGTCTGTGGTTTTCCTCAGCTTCCTGTGTTTAACACAGGGTATGCCATGAGTTTAATGTCCAGCAGAGATGGATCAGCCCGATCAGAGCATTAGCTAGAATGGATCGGATTGAGGGATTTCCCTTGATGGGGTGCCGATACCGGGACCAGCCCATGGGCGGTTGTGAAGAGGAGCAGACCAACATGGTCTCACCGGGCTATGATGGTTCAGGTGAGAATCAGGGTGGATGATGGATGGACGAATGAAGTGGAGGGTGAAATGGAAAGGGACCATCGCAAGGGCGACGATGAAGTTGGGATTGAGCCTCGAAGAGACATCCTACGTATCTTCATGGTAGGGAATCAAAGTCCACATAGTTTGGGATGGTGCCGGTGAACCGGCATGAAGGTGGACCTTGGTCCGATGGATGTCGTCAGCGAACCAAAGAGAAGGTGGGCCTTGGTCTGATGTGTCAGTGAACCGACACGAAGGTGGACCTTGGTCTAAATGGTGTGGGGCATACACACTAGGCTGCCCGGGTGTGGATGAACCGACATGAAGAAGGTAGGAGTGACCAACAGGTGGTGGGCTTGAACCTCTGAGAGGCTTCCTACGTTCCATGTCGTGACATGGATCAAAGACCACGTAGTTCAGGTTGGACATCGGAAAGCCGACATGAATGAGGAGGACCAGGAGGGTCCTAGTGGTGGTGGGCATGGACCTCGTGGAGGCTTCCTACATACCATGCCATGACATGGATCAAATACCACGTAGTTCAGAGGGGCTTCATCAGCGAACTGATGTGAAGGTGGACCTTGGTCCGCTAGTGGTGGGCTTGAACCTCTGGAAGGCTTCCTACGTACCATGCCATGACATGGATCAAAGACCTCATAGTTCAAATGATGGGATTCGTCAGTGAACCGACGTGAAAGTGGACCTTGGTCCAATGAGAGATGGGATTGAACCTCGGGGAGGCTTCCTACGTACCATGCCTTGACATGGATCAAAGACCTCATCGTTAAAATGATGGGATTCATCAGCGAACCGACGTGAAAGTGGACCTCGTTCCAATGAGAGATGGGATTTAACCTTGGAGAGGCTTCCTACGTATGATTCCTTGACATGGATCAAAGACCTCGTAGTTCAAAGGGTTTCATCGGTGAACTTATGTAAAAGTAGACCCAGGGGTCCACTAGTGGTGGGATTGAACCTCGTGAAGGCTTCCTACGTACCATGCCTTGGCATGGATCAAAGTCCCCGTAGTTCGGGATGGCGGTGGGTGTCGGCGAACCGACGTAAATGAAGGACCTTGGTCCGATGGGATATGGGCTTGAACCTCTGGGAGGCTTCCTACGTACCATGCCTTTACATGGATCAAAGTCCTCGTAGTTCAAAGGGTGGTCACAATGGCTTGTCGTCGGACTGGAATGCAGTTTAACGTCATGCTGGACGAAGGTAGAACTCGATGTGAATTGGATGACGAGTGGTGGGCTTGAACCTCGCGGAGGCTTCCTACATACCATGCCTTGACATGGATCAAAGTCCCCGTAGTTTGGGATGGGTGTGCAGTTTAATGTCATGCGGGACAAGGGCATACAGTTTAATGTCATGCTGGATGATGACATGTAGTTTAACATCATGCTGGATGAGGGCATGTAGTTTAACGTCATGCTGGATGATGGCATGCAGTTTAACGTCATGTTGGATGAGGTATTGTCATGGCCAATACCAACTCTAAGCCCACGCGAGTCATGCTCGGTGTGAGAAACAAGAGACAGCAAGGACCTGACGATCACGCCGCGAAGGGTGCGTCTGTGTGAAGTAAAGAGGGGCTTACACGTTAGGCGGCCCATGGTGCTGGTACTTACTCTAGGATGAAGTCCCAAAGTGAGACAAAGCACAACGAAAGAGGGATTTGGTACCAATGATGGGAGGTGCCTCATTCCCTATCACGCCCTCCACTGACCTTGGTAGTGGGGAAGTACGGAGATGCAGGGGTGCAGCCATCCGTTGGGGAACTAGGGTCACCCTTCTCTTGAGAACATATGCCGCTCCAATAAGGAGGATATCATCCCTTGTGGATGGGTGATTCCACTTCTGTGGAGATGAGTGGCATAAAAAATGTTCGAGATGGGGGGGACCCTTCGTGAGAGGCACGAGGTCGGGTCACAGTTTAACGTAATGTGTTGAGGATGTGGTGCTTGGCAGTTTAACATCCTGCAGCTCGAACGAGGTGGGTTCACTTCACACCCCTAGGACTTACATAACTGGTACCCTTTTATCCTTGGGGGAGGGAAGGTACCAGTAAGGCTGTGGTCAAGGGGGGTTGTAGAGTGAACCATCGAGGGGTCCATGTTAGCGTGGCTATGCAAAGAAGCAATATCTGTTAGCGTGCCTCTGCGAAGAATCATTAGGCGAAGCAACGCTACGAGTAGTATTGTCTGTGGGACTTTGAAATCAAATCCTGCATACTTGGAGGGTCGCACGGGAAGTGGAATTGCCAAGCAAAGGAGTGTGCTTCACGAAGCAGAGTGCCTTGGCCTTAGCATGGGGAATAGGTGTGAGTGGAGGGTGCTTCGCGAATTAGAATAGTATTCGTGGAGCACCGCCTCGCGAAGAAGAGGTGCCTCGTGAAGTAGGGTGCTGCGAAGCAGTGTGCTTCGCGATGTGTAGAGATCCTGCCTTAGCATAGGGATCACAAGTACAAGTTGTGTGTTTCGCGAAGCATAAACACTCCACGGTTTCCTGGGTTCCCCTGGGAATCCCCCTCCTTCGCGAATGCCCTTGAGCTTCGCGAAGGGCATCCCTCTCGGAAGAGGGGCTCAAAACGAGACAAAGAGAAGGCGTCACGCGAAGTAGAAGTACCTCGCGGAGCTCATGATTCTCGAGGGAAAAGGGTGCTTCGTGATTCGGGGGAGGAGAAGCCGAAAGGTCAGATTGTCCGTCCCCGGGACTCAGGGGGAGCCCAGTATTTATAGGAAAGGGGCACCGCGAAGCAGAACTCCTGTGCCGCCTCCAGTGCTTCGCGGCGCGCTCGCGAACGTCAAATTTGTCCGCGGAGAGGTACCACCTCCAGAGCTTCGCGGCAGGCTCACGAACATCAGATTCGTCCACGGAGAGGTACCGCCTCGGGAGCTTTGCAACGGGCTCGCGAACGTTAAATTCGTCCGCGGAGAGGTACCGCCTCTGGAGCTTCGCGGGACCGCAATTCTCGGGGTGCTTCGCATCGGTGCTTCGCGAGGCAGCGTCCAGGCCATCTTTTTTTCCCTTTTGTTTGTGCCATATTTTGGCACCAACAAATTCCCCCCCTCGGACTTGGAGCCGCGGAAGGCTGAAGGGTCGAAGTCCGAGGGAAAATTGCCAAAATTGTCGGCGGTTCGCAATGCGACTTCGTGAAGAGGGCCCGTAGTGCTGACCATGGCCATGGGTCCGGATGCGCCGTGATGCTCCATGCGGGCGGGGCGCGCTGCGATGCTCCGGGGTTTCCGCCTATAAATAAGGGGGTTGTCCTCTTTTGTCTTCACGCGGTTTCCTTGTCTTTTTGTGCTCTCGATTTCGTGAAGCTCCGCGTACTCCGCGCCTGCTCTACACGAATCGAGCTTCGCGGCGAACCGCGGGTCTCTAACTCCGCGATCACGCCAAGCGAACTCCTGTTTATCGGCCTAGGCCAGACTCCGCGGCTTGGTCTCATGACCGAACTTCGTGATCCATCTTCGCGATCCAACTTCGCGATCCGTTCTGAAAAAAATCTTTTCGAGTGCCGGAATTGAAATGGCCCATCGAGAAGCTGTATTGGGGGTGCTTGCAGATGCCACCTGTCGGGATGAGATGGCCAACTGTCCAAGCCTTGGGGAGATGGTCTGAAGCCACTCGGACCACACTTCTTTGACAGATCTGCTATCGGAGGGTCAGAAGAATTATCCGCAGTGTAAGAAGCTGCCATTGTATGGCTTCGGGTTGATGGATGACGTATTCATCCCTGATGCAAGTAGGGATGAACCAGTTTGCTAGTTCAGGAGCACACCATGTCAGCACCAATGGTTCACGGCGGCTGATGGTCATGCACAGGAGGACTTCACACCCGTCACCGCTGACCGTCTCTATAACCATGTGAACGATATTGACGGGAAGCCATTGCAACCGGAGACATCCCCTCCACTCTACCGTACCATGCTGAAGGCGGATTTGCAGGATTCGAAGAAGGGATGGTCCGATGAGTGGGACCTGCACCAGGGCGGCAATATTACTAATGACTGGGCCTGGGCATACTGGGTAGGCGCCTCATGCGAGGATTTTGGGGCTGAGCTGAGAAGAGTGGGGTTATATGATGCAGTGTGGGCCTCCCAATTCCACATTTACCAACCGAAACAACTGATGCCAGAATTGCTGACCAGATGGTCATCTAGGACCAATACCTTTCACCTGCATCACGGGGAGGTGGGCATCAGACTGTGGTATGTCCACCAGATTTCTGGGGTTCGGATCTTGGGGGCCATGTATGATGAGTTCCTCCTTGTCTTGATCACGTGGGAGGATACAGAGAAAATGCCGCGACTGGCGTCAATGCTGATGGCACTCATCCCTGGAGAGGACAAGGAGGCAGTGAGGGATGTCCACTTTAAGAGATGGTTCAAGTGCTTCCTGAATTTCACAGAGAATCGAGAGTTCCCTCCGAGGCCTCGAACTTGTCCGAGGGCGGCCCAACGGGGTAAGGGGAACTTGTATTGGCGGGTCTTGGAGGAAAGCCAATAGAAGACTTGGGGTTTTAGTGTCAGCACTGGACAACAACCGATAGTCAGGCTGGAGACGTTCATTGCGGCTCTCATCTACGGTTGGATACTACCGGCGAGGGATACAAGCATGGGGGTGTGGCCCAGCTCGTTTATTATGGCGTCCATGTTGGCCATGGGGTAGAGGGTCAATCTGGGGATTCCAATGCTCACCAAACTGTACAGAATGCTATGACACATTAGCAAGGGAAAGAATCCGGCAAGGATATGTGGGCCCTTCCACCTCCTGTATGGGTGGATCGAAGTGCACATCAGGGGGATCTATGAGTATCCAAACACTGTTTCGCCGCCGGGATCAAATTTTCGCCCCTCCTTCCTGAATGCGGTCAGGAGATTCCCATTCAAACTAGTCGTGCCGATGGTGCTGAATCGGGTGTGGAGGGCGGATGAGTTTAATTTCCACCCCTTCTAATTGCCGATGGGGATACTTACTGACGACGGGCGGGGAACGGAAGAACATCGGGCTTACCTCCTGGCCTTTCGAGGTGGAGTTTTGGAGGAACGAGTAGATCGTGAGCCACTCTACGAACCGTACACCCCGCATCGGTTTTCAAGGTAGTTTCGATGCCTCCAGTGGCTGACACCGCATGTCTACTGGGAGGTGCGTCACGAGGAGCACCCGTGTGTGATGAGGAAACTGTGGCTCATGTTCACACGGGAAGATGGGAAGATGCGAATTGAATTGCCTCCATCCACCGCCAATTTCGGATTGGTGAGGGAGTATGCCATTAGTTGGGAAGATGCTTACCCAGGGGAGATGCTGAAGCAGCCAACTGTTCGGGTCGGTGATGGTGGGACTCCTCTATCTTGAGGTCGGGGTCAGAGGGCAGCTAGGGCCTCTCGCGGTTTCGGGGCTTCCATGGCGGAGAGACCCGCACTGGCTGAGGGTGTGGCAGCAGCGGAGGATCCGGTGATTCCGGAAGATCAGGGCCATCCAGAGGGGCGGCCACCGAGGGGATTTCGTAGGATATCCACTCAGGCCCTGGGGAAGCGGCTGCATCATATCGACATGGAAGAGGATACTGTCTTCCTGGAAGCCTGGGACATTTGGGATATCAACCGGCAATTCCTCAGCCCACCTGAGATATGGGCCCACCTGAATCACCTCGGGATGGAATTACCGGGAATAGGCCCAATCCGAGCTAGTTTCATGGCGTCTCCGGCGGAGGCAGAGCAATACCTGGACGAGCTGGAGGATTACGTTCACTCCAGTGGTGTTCCTCACCCAATGATAGACCGGGTGAGGGTACAGCTGAATCGAATAGCCCCCCCACAGTTATCAGCCGCCGATCTGAGGGAGCACTTCCCCTGCTAGAAGAGTCAGAGGACTCCTCTCAGGAGGATGAGGCTAGAGGAGGGCGAGGTCAGAGATCAAGGCTCAGATTCCGACGATTTCACAGAGTCTCTCGAGGTAGAATTCCTAACTTCTTTCCTTACGGTCCGTTCTTGGGCCACTATGGACTTCTCACCGATGTTTGAGCCATGCAGGACGAACTTGTTCATAGGCCTCGTTCTCGCCCCTCGGCAGGTGATGATGCGGGACCTTCAGAACCCACGCCTATGGATGCATCCAGTTCCGCGTCTGGTGGGACCAAATCACCCGAGGTAGATCCTCCAGAATCTCCAGACCTTCCAATAGTATACGGAGGGCCTCTCCTCGGAGTCCCGTCAGTACCGGCTAGAGAGCAGCAACAGAAGGTCGATCTCCATAATTTTCCTCTACTGGTTTCCTTGTCGTCATATGTATACTATGACAACTAACGTTTATGTCCCTCTCTGTCGTACAGTTCTTCGACTGGCGTGGGTTGCTGCGGCAAGACTAGTCGGGATGTCTGGTGGCGTCCCCCCTAGGGGCATGTCGGTGATGGTGGCGATAGTCCCCCCATCTCCGCAAGCTGCAACACACATCATCACCAGCGGGACCACCAGTAGGGTCGTGCCTGAGGTCATCGAGGTGGACTATGAAGAGGATCAGCCGGCCGGTCCTACTCCTGTCGCACCTGCTTTGGCGCCAGATGTCGTGCCGGATTCAACACCAGATGCAGATCCCGCCGAGGACTTCCTGCAGGCGTATCCTGCGTTAGAGCCTGCCAATCGCGCAGACTGGGACGAAACGACCTCCGAAGATGAAGACAGCAGCATAGTCTGCGGCCGGTCATGGAAGCTAATCATGCGCTTCGTCAAGGACACCCCCAAGTGCTATGGCTGGCCAAAATGGACAGACTCCGCTCGCGGTTGCATGAACTGTGCACTGGGGGAGTGGATGCCCAACGTCCTAACGCGCTCATCCGAAATCTTATGGCTGAGAAGATCCGGGAGCATGATCGTGGGATCAGTGTGGGCTGGCAGCGGAGGAAGGAGAAAAACATAAAGAAGCTCCAGGAGGCTGAAAGCGAGGTCCAACAGCTGCAGACCCAGGCGAATGGGCACTCAGCCTCTCTTAATGCACAATCTGAGCTGATCTCCCGGTTGAAGGACCAGCTGGCAGAGGCAGATGAGCTGATGAGGCAGGCTTCTGAAAAGATGGTTGTCATTCAGGCTGAGGTAGAGAGGGCTAGAGCCAAGGTTGACGAACTGCGCCCCGCCGCTGCTGAGGAGGAGCGGGAGCTGATTCAGCGGCAACAAGCCTTGGACACCACAAGACAATGAGTGGCAGAGCTGCAACGCTATTTTGATGGGGTCAACCCGTCCATGGGGTAAGTCAACCCCCAGGTATTGTAACAAACCAAAAACCTTTTATTGGTACTTTCGTGCTTCAATTTCTTCTTTCTTTGTTTTGAATTATGTAGCGCGCACGATTTCCACTGTTTTAATCACCTCGTTACATCCCTACAATGTTTGCGGGATGTTCGGTGATAATTCCCCAATCCCACGTGGGTCGAGCCCGATATGAGAAACAGGAGAGGGTTGCCTTATCGTCCCACCTAACATAGGAGTGGAGACCATGCTCTGAGCATCCAGGATTTGGATCACCGGTCCTGATTTCCGAAATATGGGAGAGGCTCGACCGGATAAGGAACTTTTCAGAACAACCAAATTACCGTTTCTTCAGCGTACCCTCATGTATGAACGGTGCAACACCAGGGGAACTGGAATCAGTCCGAACAGATAGAAACGGGAGGCGTGAATTACGATGCCCAAGATTCGGAGCACTATGGGGATGGCGTGACAATAAGGGACAACCGTTAACTATGGAGGAGAGGCGATATCCTTACTGCTTTAGCCTATAATGGGGACAAAAATGAGGGTCAACCGTTGACCATGTTCGAAACACGGGACCATGTCACAAATATTGGCGGTCAATCTTTTGGGACGTTGACCCAGGATAGTTGGCGGACCATAGGTCGAACATCCATACTGTTAGGGGGTCCTTCCAAACATGACAAGCCTTCCGGAACGTTGGCCCAGGACGGTAGGTGAGCCGATGCGACATGAGACCAGGCCGTTAGGGGGTCCCTTCAGACATGATAGGGGACGAGGGTCCGAATAAGGGGCACACAAAGCGTGGAATATGGAGTGATGGTTTGTACGAACAGAATCCAACACTTAGGTAGTCACACCACTGTGGTGGGAATACGCCATATGGGCACATTGGTCTGATCATGGATCATTCCTTCTTTAAGGCAGGGCCTCTCTGGCGAGGGGGTCTATCTCTTCCCAATGGGATCTTGGGGCATCCTGAACTTGTTCAGGGTAAAACCGTAGTTTTGTGTCATGCGTTGAGGACATATGGACTCCTGTAGTTTAACGTCATACAATAAGATGTGGAATAAAAGGGAAGATCCCAGGGAGCGAGTGGTGTGGTAGATATGAAATCGACGTGAATGAAGACTTGGAGTACAAATCACACCACGTACCCCCGGAGGAAACTCTTCAGTTCGAGAGACCAAGAGTAAGGATTAGGCTGGGCCCGAAGCAGAGTGGTTGGGCGTTCCTACATACCCCATGAGGATGGGAATCAAGCCATATGTAGTTCTGAAAGTGCAGTTTAACGTCATGCGGGATGATGAGAAGCCTGGCCGTGTTGGTACACATCCCTCCAAAACTACTAAGCCCACGTGAGTCGTGCTCGGTGTGGGAAACAAGAAGTAGTGGTTGGAATTTCCCGACACAGAAAGGGGAAGGTTAGGGAAAAGGGACACTTGGTGAATACCGGCCCAACGACACTAACATGATCATTTAGTGCACCTAGATGCGCGAAGAGAAAGAGCCGAGTATGATGGAATTCCACTTGAACATAAGGAAGTGGAAATGTCTGAATGATGGCACTCGAGATTCAGATCATGATGATGGCGGCGTGACGATGGAGGATAACTATTAACCTTGGAGGAAACCCAGCATCCATATCGAGTTAGCCTAGAATGGGGACAGACAAATGAGGGTCGACCGTTGACCATGTTCGAAACACGGGACCATGTCACAAATGTTGTCAGATATCAGTAGGGACGTTGGCCCGAAATGATTGGAGGGCCCTTAGGTCCAGCATTCATGGAGAGCCCTTAATCCTAGTATCCATGTCGTCTGAGGGTCCTTTTGGATGTGGAAGAGGATGAGGATCCAAATAGCGAGCTCACGAAGCTTGGTCATGGGACGAGGGGAATGTCCATATGAAAATCCCACACTTCGAGCTCTTTGTCGAAACACATCTAAATACGACAACGAGACGCACTAGATAGGGGGAGAGGAGTCCTTTCCCATAGGGATATCTTAGTTTAGGGTCATAGAATTCGGACCATGGATGGGAGGAAACATAAGAGGCACATAGTGGAGTAACTCAAACACCTGGCGTGAATGAGGATAGGGGGTGTGTATGGTGCGGTGAACAACCCGACGTGAATGAGGACATAATCCCATATCACACTACACGACCCCCTTGGGAGAGGTTTTGGGTCAAGGGACCAAAAGTGAAAGTTAGGCTGGGCCCGCGGGGAAGTTCCCGGGCGCTCCTACGTATCTCATGAGGATGAGAATCAAGCCGTACGTAGTTGTTGAAAACATCTTAGTTTAAGGTCTTAGAGCTTGGACCATGAGCGGGTAATGAGAGAAAGGGACACATGGCAAGGTGGTTACAAAACCTGATGTGAATGAGGACTTAAGCCCTACTTACCTTGTGTTCTATGGGGAAATGCTCGAGTCGAGGGACCGAACACAAAGGTTAGGCTGGGCCCACGGGGAAGTGCCTGAGCGCTCTTACGTATCTCATGAGTATGAGAATCAAGCCATACGTAGTTCTGAAGGGAAATTCTCGAGTCGAGGGATCAAACACAAAGGTTAAGCTGGGCCCACGGGGAAGTGCCTGGGCGCTCCTACGTATCTCATGAGGATGAGAATCAAGCCGTACATAGTTCTAGATGGATCTTAGTTTATGGTCTTAGAGCTCATACCTTGAATAGTAACAACTTCCCAAGTTAGCGCAGACGTCAACCCGATCCCTAAGCCCATGTGAGTTAAAATCGGTGTGGGAAATAAGGGGGTGCATCCTTATCACAATACTTGGGGCTCCCATCAAAGGGGAGTTGGTAGAGATCCCCGAAGGACACCTTTGACGCGGCTTGTTTCCCCTACACGCAGACGTGTACGGAGGAAAAGTACCAAGAGTTCTGAGACTCTACATAGACATGATGAAGTGATGAATGGTGTGAATCGTGTACCCGAAATTTTGGGCTTAATGGTTGGTGTGGCGATAGAGGAAAACTATTGACCATGGTGGAAACGCAGCGTCCATATCACGTTAGCCTGAGGTGGGAACAACAAACGAGCATCGACCGTTGACGATATTCTCAATGTGGGATTTTATCGATTTGTTGTCCGAAACCCTCGGGGGAATTGGCCCATAATGGTAGGAGAGCCCTTGGGCGTAGTATCCATACCATTCATGGGGGTCCCTCCGGGTGTGAAATATGATGGAAGCCCTGATGCAGGGATACACAAAGCCTGGAAAGTGAGTGCGGACGTGTCTGAGTAAAGTTTGGCATTCCAGGTAATAGACGAGAGTCCCCTTGGGCACATTGGTGAACCGCCGAAAAGGGGTCGATGAAACAGCTCAGGAGGGAGAGGTACATGGCATGGTAATTATGAGACCGATGTTAATGAGGACATAATCCCACACCACACCATATAATCCTCTCATTGAGGAAGGGTAGACAAAGGGGCCAAGGTGGGACGAAGATTCCCGAGAGATGGGGATGGACCCGAATCCTAGACATTTAGGTGGTCCTAAGTATCCTATGAGGATGGGAATCAAGCCACACGTAGTTCTCTAGATGTAGTTTAGCGTCATATGGGATGAGGGGGGGGGGGGGTACTATACCCCCAAACAAGGGAGGTGTACGATACGGCGAAGAAACCAACGTGAATGGGGAAATAATCTCACACCACACCATACACTCCTATAAGAGAGGACCTGGGCCGGGGCCTAAAAAGGCCAAGGGGCCTGATGGTTAGGCATTGGTCAGGAAGGCCTGACCTGCTTGCAGTTTAATGTCTTACAGTGAGGACGAGGGCCAGGGGCCCAAGGAGGCCAAGGGGCCTGAGGCTGGGCCTCGTAAGGGAAGGTGTACGACATGGTACATGATCCCGACGTGAATGAGGACATAGTACCACACCACACCGTACACCCCGGATAAGAGGTTGGGTGGAGGGGCCCGAGAAGGCCAAGGGGCCTAAGGTCAGGCATCAGTCAGGAAGGCCTGACTGGTTTGTAGTTTAACATCTTACATGAGGACGGGGAAAGAGATAACTGTATCTAATCCGGGGGTGTGTACGGCTTGGAAAGTAACCTAACGTGAATGAGGACGTAATCCTACACCACGCCGTACATTCCTTATAGGGGAATCGGGGCCATGGGCCCGACCTCTAGCACCACCCAGAGGGATGTTTGTCACTTCGGGATGGGGTAGAACGAATCACTGCACTCGATGTTTGGGACATCTCGGGGTGGACCCGAAGATCCAGGACACTGTTGACCATGTTCGAAACACAGCGTTCCTATGGTGACCTGATATGGGAGCAACAAATGAGCGCCGACTGTTGACCAAATTCGCAACTTGGGACTTGTATCGTCTTGTTTCTTGAAAACCCTCGGGGGAATTGTCCCGTATCGGTAGGAGAGCCCCTGGGCGTAGTATCCAGGCCATTCTTGGGGGTCCCTCCGGGTGTGCAAAAAATGATGGAATCCCAGTCAAGGAGTGGGTGAAGCATAGCTGTATCCATCCATGAAAGAGGCAAACATCTCCAGGGGGATGTGCAGCCGGGTCGAGGCTTGATCGATGTGAGTTGGGGAAAAAGTGTGCACCCTGCCATGTGTCTTGACCCGAGGGGAAGATTTTGGCTTTTGGACTGGGCCAACGGACGAAATGCTCGGGTGTTCCTACGTATCCCATTAGGATGGGAATCAAGCCATACGTAGTTCTTGAAGGCCATTCAGTTTAGCGTCATGAGGTGAGGACGTGGGAGGATAGAAGAACGGGAGTGGGCACATGGTGCAAACCATACAATCCTTGTATGAGCGGGGTTGTATGAGAGGGGCTAAGAAACCCTACTCCTCTCTACACAAGTATCCTCCAAGGAAACTATTCCCAGGGGGATAGTGGAAGAGAAAAGCTTGGGGCTGGGCTCAGGACGAGGCGTCCGAGCATTCCTACGTATCCCATTAAGATGGGAATCAAGCCACACATAGTTATTGAGGCGCAGTTTAGCGTTGTTCTAGATGAGAAATGTGTCTCAACTGGGTATATGTACGGTACGGCGGGTAACCCGACGTGGATGAGGATGTAATCTTACACCACACCGTACAATCCCATTGGAGAGACAGCGTCGACGCAGGATAAGGGGACAGAGGTTGAGCCTCGGTCAGGAAGGCCTGAATGGCTTGCAGTTTAACGTCTTACAGTAAGGACGGGGGTCGGGGGCCCGAGGAGGCCAAGGGGCATGAGGCTGAGCCTCGGTCAGGAAGGCCTGACTGGCTTGCAGTTTAACGTCTTACAGTAAGGACGGGGGGAGATCTTAGTTTAAGGTCATAGAGCTCGGACCATTTTGCATTTTATCGTCTTGCAGGATGAAGATGCAGTTTAAGGTCATGCAGGACCCTTTTGCCCTAGGAAAAGTATCGCTTGAGGGAATTGGCTTTGGTGGGAGGGGTTATGCGCTCTCCATCCGTGGTCACTAAGGAGTATTCTCCATTGGGGAAAACCTTATGGATGATATAAGGCCCTTCCCATTTGGGTTCTAACTTGGGCGGTTTCCTACTGGGGATCATTGGTGCTCGAAGGGCCAGTACTAGGTCACCCTGTAGAAAATAACGGAGATGAACCTTCTTGTTGAAGGACCTCGCTATCTTATCCTGATGCCTTTCCAGATTGTGCAGGGCACGAAGCTGGTTCTCGTCCAGTGCTTCTAATTCAGCTAGACGGATTTCGGCTACCTTATCTAATGTCTGGTGATCATAGACTGTAGTGCATAATGATGGAAGCTGGATCTCAATGGGTAGGACAACCTCAGCTCCATACACCAGGGAATATGGGGTCACCTGGGTAGAGTTGCGAGTCATCATCCGATAAGCCGAGAGGGAGTTGGGGAGCTTGTCTGACCAAATTTTCTTGTTCTGAACAACTATCTTCTGCAGAATGTTAGAGAGGGTTTTGTTGAACACCTCGATCTATCCGTTTGCCTATGCGTGGTAGCAAGAGGTATGGTTCAAACGGATGCCGTACTTGGCATACAATTTCTTCAGTTCATCCGCTTGGAAGTTGGTGCCGTTATCGGTGAGGACGGCGTGAGGGACCCCAAACTGGTGGATAATATTGGAGCTCACAAATTCAATGACGGAAAAGGCCTTGACCTCTTTGAGTGGAATTGCCTCTTCCCACTTGGAGAAAAAATCTATAGCAGTCAGGATGAAGCTACACTGGCGAGCTGTTGCCGGTGGATATGGTTCCACTACATCAAGTCCCCATACTGCAAATGGCCAAGAGTACTTGGTGGGGTGGAGGGGCTCCGGTAGCCGATGCAGGAAGTTGGCGTGAACTTGGCATGCATGGAATCTCTTGGAATACCCAATAAAATCGTGGATCATAGAGGGCCATAAGTACCCCAACCTCCAGATTTTATGGGACAGCTTCGGCCCAGATTGATGGGCGCCACAGGAACTGGTGTGAACCTCTTGCATAACTTGAGGAATCTCTAATCCTTGAATGCAACGGAGGAGGATGCCAAGCTCCACTTATAAAGGATCTGTTCAAGACTAGGGCCGCTCTGGAGGGTAAATTGCAGCGCGCGGCATCGGATTCACTCGCGCTCGGCCCGGTCGTCCGGGAGGCGACCATTTTGGAGATACTCAACAAAAGGTTCCCTCCAGTCGGGAGTGGCTTCAGCCACTGTGTCTGACGAACCCGGGACCCCTGACGTAGAGGGTCCGGCGGTGAGATGACTTACCCGTAGTCCATCATTGTCCTCTTGGGTGATGGAGGAAATGACTCTCCGGTGTGCCACATGTATGATCAAATCATCTTGCTCAAGTTCTGTGAGTGACGCGGCTAAGCCAGCCAAGGAGTCTTCTTGACCATTCTGTGACCGTGGGATATGGGTAATCTCTGGTCGAGAAGGGAACTGGGCCATTAGGCAGAGGGTGTACTCCAACAATGGTACAAGCTCCGGCTTCCTAACGACGTAGTCGCCATTAACCTGTTTGATTACCATCTCGGAATCTCCTTTCACATGTAGATGGGGCACATTAATCTCAAGGGACAACTCGAGACCGGTGATGAGAGCCTGGTACTCTGCCTTGTTGTTCGTACAGCCTTCTGACAACAGGAATGAGTATGGCAGGACAGATTGCGCCGGGGTAATGAAGACAATACCCAGGCCCACTCTTTTGAGCTTAGGATCATTGAGCCGCCTACCGATGGGGCTCTGAGAGGCACCGTGGAAATGCATTTGCCAACACGGGACGACATGATCAACTGAGAGGATCGTCTCATCAGGAAAATCCAGGTCCAGGGATTGATCCGCAGAGGTTGGATGGGTAGCTAAAAAGTCTGCCAACGCCTGTCCCTTAATGGAATTCGGAGGTACAAACCTGATATCAAACTACTGGAGAATCACTGCCCACCTTGCTAGTCGGCCAGTCAGCATGGGGCGGTTCAGGATGTACTTCAGTGGGTCTACCCAGGAGACAAATTGTACCTCATGGTGCTACAGGTAATGTCGCAACTTCTGTATGGTGAAGACGAGCGCAATGAATCTCTTTTTGATAGGGGAGTATCTGATCTCCGTATCGAGAAGAATGCGGCTGAGATAGTAGAGACTATTCTCAGTACCCTCATTATTCTTCTGGGTGAGAAGTGCACCGAGGGATCTTTCCAGGGCGGTCATGTAAAGGACCGGCGACTTTCCGGATACGGGTGGCATAAAAACAGGAGGTTGGAGCAGATACTGCTTGATTTCGAAGGCGGTCCAACACTCCTCATCCCATTCGTAGGTGACGCACTTCTTCATGAGCCGGGAAAAGGGCTTACACTTTCTGGCCAAATTCGCGATGAATCGGTGTATATAGGCTAAGTGGCCTTGGAGGCCTCGAAGTTCTCAAATGTTGCTCGGGGGAGGCATTTGGCTGATGGACTTGATCTTCTCTGGGTCGATCTCAATACCTCGGTATCTAACAACAAAGCCCAGAAACTTCCGAGAGGTGACCCCGAAGGCACACTTCAACAGGTGCATCTTCAGGTGACGGGAACAGAAGGAACCGAACAACTTCACAAGGTCTTTGAGATGGTCCCGGCGCTGACATGATTTGACCACTAGGTCATCTACGTAGCATTCCACCAGTGTCTCGAGAATCGGCTTGAATATGCGATGCATGGCCCTATAATAAGTGGAACCTACATTTTTCAAGCCGAAGGGCATAACCTGGTAGAAAAAGGTACCTTGGGGAGCCCTTAAGGCAGTGGAATCCTCGTCCTCATGGGCCATCCGGATCTGGTTGTACCCGGAATACCCATCCATGAAAGAGAGAGCTTGGAACTCGGTCGTGGCATCAATCAATAAATCTGTCACCGGGAGTGGGAAGTCATCCTTTGGGTAGTGGCGATTAAGGTCACGAAAGTTGATGCAGACTCTGATATGCCCATTCTTCTTCCTGACTGGCACAATGTTGGCAAGAAACTTGGGGTACTGGACTTCCTTAACAAAGTTGGATTTGATAAGCTTGTCAACTTTGGCCTCAACCATAGCACCATGAGAAGGCTGCATCTTCCTGGGAGGCTGTTTAAACCCACGATGGTTTGCCGGGAGGCCCAGACGGTGAACGTCTACCTGGGGATCTAGTCCGGGCATCTCGTTGTAACTCCAGGCAAACACGTCACGGTGTTGTTTGAGGAAGTCTATGTACTGCTGCCGCTCCTCGGGGGACATGGATGCACTGATCAATGTGGGTTTCAGATCTGCCTCGCTAACAAGGTTCACTTGTACCAGTTCATCAACCGTGTTAGAGACGCCTTCCTCAAAGGCTGGGGGAGCATCCTCCAGGTCTTCCTCTCCACCCGTGGGGGGATTTCCTGCGACGGGAGATACTCCTGGGCTATCAAAGCCTGAGGGGCAGCTAGTGCCGGCTTGGGAAGCCGTGTTCATCATATCAGGAGACTCACTCACCATTGAGACCATAACAATGAAGGAAATCAACCATATCTCATCTGGCCTTCTGCCTAAGGGGCCACATTTGATGATATCAAAGAAGTGGTGACGTGTCCGCCTAAGTCGGTGGATTCCAGCCCGGAGGAAGAGACACGTATGGTGTACCACCTTTGTCATAATCTTGAAATTCTGGCACCATACAGGGGTAGGAGGTTTCGGGATCACCTGTGCCTGGTTGATGTAGGAGTACAAGGTGATTTTCCGCCGTCTCTTAGACGCGGGAACATGCCTTCCTTGTGTACCTGAAACAACAAAACATTGCCCCATGTCAGGGGTCGTGGATTCCAATCGGTGGATCGGGAGGATGTAGACGTCATCCATGCTTTCCCAGGGATCACTTGTGACCGGGGCAGGTTCATCCTCACTTACTAGGATTTGCTTATCCTTACTCTTGTAATAATAAGAATCCAGATAGCAGGCCTCACAAGAGACGAAAGGAAACACATCTCCTTGGAGCATGCCTACTCGACCGTTGAGTGAGTATTTGAGGCACTGGTGATACGACGAAAGGACCACTGCATGCAGATGGAGCCTTGGCCTACCCATCAATGCATTATAGGCGGTGTCCTGAGAGACGACCATGAACTCGGTGCTGGCAATTAAGCCACCGAACTGAGTCTTCAGGCAGATCTTGCCGACTGGGGTTTTCTCGGTCCTGTCGTACCCCTGGATTCTAAGGTCAGAGGGAGTTAAATCACCTTCAGACAGACCCAACTTTCACAATGTCCGAGTCAGAATTAGGTTGATTCTGGAGCCCGTGTCAACGAGGCAGCGGCAGACTTCCACACCATTGAAGTGGCTAGTGATGTACAGCGGGCGAATGTGCCCCTATATAGGAGGGTCCTCATCCTCACCAGATAACAAGATAACTATCTAGAATTCGGTATTCTCAATTGTCTCGGCCTGGAAGGCTTCTGCAGCTGCTACCTCCGTCTCAAACTGGAGGGGGCTCCTTAGGGACTCAGCAAGTGCCTCGCGCATCTCAGATGATAGGGGAAGGGCCTCAAGTATAGAAAGACTTGCCAGAATTCCGTCCAGGTGCTTCAGGACATCATACTTTCATGCCAAATGTGAACCTCTGCCTATAGGAGGTCGTTCGGCAGTTGGAGGCATAGCGGGTCCTGCCGGTTGAACCAACGGTCGGCTAGTACTGGGTACATCCTGCTTCCTAATAGTTGAAGCCTGGAGAGTAGTCGCCTGACTAGGATTGGAAAGCGGAGGCTAGCCTGTAGCCGGGCAATACTGACTGTGATACGAACGAGGAAGCTCTCTCTGATCTAGTAGCACAAATGATGGTGGAGGTAGAGCTGAGGGCGTTAGATGGGGTTGCACGTGCTGAGCTCTGCGCTGAGCGTACTGTCTGGTATCAGTAGCGTGCACGTCTTGGATGAAAGTGCCTGTTGACGTACCTCGATGACCGGCGTGGTTTCGGTTCCGCTGATGTTGACGTCGGCTAGAAACGTTGTGGAGGTTAGCCTAGCATTCCCCCTCATCGGGAGTCATATAAAGCTTTACCAGCTCCACGGTGTTAACCGAAGCATACCCCTGGCTGTCGCTCGATGAGTCATCCACCACCGGACGGATTCTGGGAGGAATCCCCATTTCAGGGGGCATAAAGTTGCCGAGAGTGCGGGATGACGATGACACTGGCGGAGCGTGTTGCTTCTTCTTGCGCCGTCGCTGCTTGCCCTTTTGGGAAGAGGTCAGCTGTCAAGACGATGCAGAGGTACCAGCTACTTCTTCTGAAGGTTCCGGCTGCTTCAGGCATGACCGAATGATACCATGGGCACAAACGGTGGTTTTTTGAGCCATCTAGTCATCGTATTTCTAGGATCCGTGGCTGGGAACCTGCTGCCACTCGCCTTCGCTGTCGCTACCAATCTCTGACCCTGCAAAGACACCCGCCACTTGTGTTGGTGTCGAGACCGACCTGACTATGTTGTTGTTGACCTGGTCTTGAATCCAGTCTATAAACACATATCATTACTTGAGGGTGTGCCGCAGAATCCGATGATAAGGACAGTAGTTGGGGTGATCGGTGAGATTCACCTCTGCCGGCCTTCTGCACTCAGGAAGGTGCACAATCCCTTGCTCTAGAGCACTTCGGAATTAGCGAGGGACCTGATTTTCGTTGAATGAATAAGTCTGGTGCCTTCTTTCCGGATAGGGGGCCCTTGGGGCCTGGCCCTGACGAGGGGCCGGAGGGGCCTACTGAGGAGGCGGCTCTTGATTGTCTCGCCTAGGTGGAGGTGGCACATTGCGCGGGGGAACCTGTCGATTCTGAGGCGGTCACTGCTGGGTAGGAGCCTGTGCTGGAGGTGGAGGAACTCTATGGGGTTGCAGGGATGGTGTCATTGGCAGTAATTCCAGCTACCTAGGGGCTTCTATTTGGGCCACCGCGGAGGGTTCAGCTCTGGCGGTCCTCCTGGCTGGGATCATAGGGGGCAACGAACGTGCCTAACTAGCCTATTGTAGAGCCTCCTCAAGGCACTGAGCCTTATCTGAGAAATCTCTGAACCCTCCACGATAGTTCTAGGTAATCAGGGAGGTTACCAGATCCATTTTGACGTTCCCCACACACATCGTCAGTAATTTCTCCTGAGTCAGTGGCATATCGAGGGAATACGTAAGTCCCTTCCACCGGGCGATAAAATCTGCAACTCACTCATCGAGCCTTTGCTTGCACTTGAAGAGGTCTGCAATGCTGGTCTTCCGCATGGTGGAGATAAACTGGTATAGGAACTGCCAGCAGAGATCCTCCCAACCGATCACCAATCCGATAGGGAGATGGATGTACCAGACGAATGCGGGACCTTCCAATGTCTGTACGAAACATCGGAGCTTGGCGGCTTCTTGTTGGGCCAGGGTCCCCAGCATGGGGCCACACCTGGAAGAAAAATGAGCCAAGTGCTACGGCAGGTCCCCTGTCCCATTGAAGGGCGAGAAAGTGGGGTTCCAAAAACCTGGGGGTGTGGGCATATCATCCACCCACGTGGGATATGGCTTGCCATCCGGTGGGACCGCCACCTGCCGCGTTTCCAACGCTTCGAGGCGGGCTGTGAGTGCTGCTATAAGATCATCCGGGTGGGGTTCCCTGTCTTGACGGGGATCCCTAATCACAAGTGCGTTTCCAGGTTCATCAACATGGTAGATAGATTCGGAAGCTCATGGATCGATTGGCGGAACGACCTGTGGGGCGACTGGGGGAACCCAGACTGGATTCTTCAGATTGCCCGTCGTTTAGGGGGGTTTGGCAAGACATATCGTGCCCTCTTGCCGTAAGTTCCGGCTTCTACCCTATCTGCGGAAGTATCATGATCAGGGTTTCCCAGAGGCATCTCACCGGTGGGAAATTGATCCTACCCCTGCTGCCCCGGCCTGGGATTACCATAGTCGGGTCGCCTCTCTACAGCATGCTCAGCCAAGAGTTCGTCAACCAACCTCTTCTGCTCAGCAAGCTGCTGGTGTAACGTGGCCTTCTCGGGATCTTCGTCCGTTTTCTGCACAGAGGCAGACAGGTCAGAGTGCTTGACAGTTCTGATGTGCTCCTTTCCCTTGCTAGTATTTCGATCGAGTACCAGCGACTCAGTGGGTACAAGGAGGCCTAGCAGGTTCCTCTGCTGACGGGTAACCCTCCCTGATGGGTCCAGCAGTGGTGGTATGCCCTCTGGGGGTAAGTCTCCATCAAGAAATTCAAGATCGTCTTCCTTGTCCACTACGTCATCCATGTGGACCGCGACCCCTCTCGAGGGCATGTCCTCAATGTCGCATAGTGAATCGGGCTGCCGTCAGATAGGGTCAAAGAGGAGAGCGGCATAGTGTCCCCAACCACGGACTTGCACATAGGGGGTAGCCTCCCTGATGACTCTGTGGAGTACTTTGAAACTCTGAACACATTTCCATTGAAGGGCACTCTGACGGCCTGACGACTTAGGGTGCTGGGCCACAAGGAGTGCGGCCAAATCGATCAGCCGACATTGCTCGCCAATTTCTTCAAAGTGGTCTCGACATCGGGGGTACACCACCCGCTCATAACAAAGGCGGAGGTGTGTCACCCATAGGGTTCGACAAAAGCACCCCACTTCTTCAGGGGTAAGGGACTCTGGTGCGCGAAAGTTCAGCGTCGCCGTTGGCCAGAACTTCTCCGAGAAGTAATCCGCTGCGAGAATTCTCCAGAAGCTCCTGGGTTCGGACTTGGGGTCTGGCCCTGTATTGCCCCAATCGTCAATCGGGGGCGGCTGAGGGACTGGTAGCGGTACCGAGGCGGACCTCTGGGATAGTAAAATCAGCGGCGGAGAATATGGAGAACGAGCTGACTGGCCGCCGAATTCCGGGCCATCCTCTGAAGAGTGAGGTGACCTGGCCACGATGTCACGATATGATGGGATGATAGCCACAGCTTCCGGAACAGGAGACGCAGCTGCCGATGATAGGTCACGTCGTCGCTCTACCGTCGTTGGCCCCCAAAATAGCTCTCTGTGATCTCTGGTAGAGGTAGAGGGTGCTTCTGGTGAAAATGGTGGTGATTACACGGTCGAGACCTGCAGAATTTCCAAGATTTCTTCCTCTTGGATGTACCTATGGAGAGAGATGGGAATCTGGTGGACCTCACATTCTGGGAGAATGAGGCTAACGTGCCTGTTTCCTACCCCAGTCCTTGATACGGAGGAGCGGGGAGAAGGTTCCATTGCTGAGTCGCATTTTGCTTCAGAATCCAAGAAGCGGGCAGGTTTGATCTCCACCCGGGCCTTCCCAGGACTCTTCTTGTGGCGGCGACGACCCTCTCTTCTACCCCGGGGTGGCTCTTCAGGACAGGGTTGATCCTTAATAGGTAGCCTTGGGGTGGCGATGGCGCCGTGGCGGAGAGGCCCCCTGCTCGAGATAGCCGAGGTGCGAGGGGCACCAGGTCAAATGTCAAAGGGTACATGGGGAGGACCTCCATGGAAAGAACCCTTGTGGTCAGAGCCTCTGTTGGAATCGGCAGGAGCATGAGGAGGACCTCCTTGGTCGATGCGGGCAGAGCGAGGCTGACCTTCACTCCCCAAGTTGCTAGGGTGAGGACCTTCTCCGGTTGCATAGAGGACGTAGGGAGGGCCCCCACATTGGAGAAGGACCGGATGGACAGTGCCTTCAGATCGGCGGTCGGGGGTAGGAGGATGGATTCCATACCCTGTATAGTGGGTGCGGGAAAGGTTTCTGCATCGAGCGTCACTACAGAGGGGCGAATCTTCCTTCGGGATGGGGGTAGCACGAGGCATACCTCCATGATGAGCTTCGGAGTGGGGAAGGCCCACAATCTATGGAGTAGTGGTACGGGGAGGGCCTCCGTACAGGGTGACATCACCGCGGGTTAGTTCGCGGCGATCACCACTCAGGCTTGCAACATGGAGAGTCAACCCAGCCTGCCCGTGGGGCGGTTGGGGTCTTGATCCTGGTTGGGTGAAGGAATGCCCCTGATTAGTGTATTTAGGGACTCCATTATGCACGTCGGCGGTGGCTCGGGCCACTGTAGCTGTTGACGTCGACGCATCTGGGCGAGCATCCTCAGCCCGGGCCCGGCGCTGACGTCGGGTCAGACAAGCTTGCGCAGGTGGTGCAGGGGCATGGCCTGCCTGCTCTTCCTGCAGAGTCGGACGGTGGAGCTGATGCGGCCGGGCAGGAGTCCTTGCCTAGAGTCCTTGGGTCGGGACCCTGAGCGGGCCGAGTCGGACTTCTCCTGCCTCATCAGCGTAAGGCGAGGAGTCGTTGAGGCGTTCCGGGGACAGGCTCCCGAAACGATTGAACATTGGGGTGGGGAGCAGGGGCTCCCTGCGCGGCCTGTTAGGGCGGCATTGGCGATGGGTCCTGGATGCCTCCAGGTCCAGGCGGGCCATATCCCGAGTTGGGATGACCCCTTCCTCCTCGTACCTGCGTACAAGGTTGTTGATCACCCTTCGCGGGATGATCCCTGACAGGGAGAGGGGACGTGGGTGCCCCGTATTCTGTGATGTAGCGGCCGTCGTGGCGGTAGCGGAGCCATGTGGGGTGGCTGTGCCGGTGTTGCCCCTACCCCTGCGTAGGTGAGTGGGCAGTGATCGTGTCTCCGCAACAACAACCTGGTTCCTAAAAAACGAAGGGTTCAACTCATCAACACTGCAAGGAAAAGGATTGAAAACCAATACCCCAACATCCTTCCATTCTCCACGTCTATAAGAAGGATCCACGCCAACACGTTGCAGAATGGAGTGCCCCACATTCTACTGCCCTGACTTCCGGTGAGTTTCACGATAGGCCCACTATTTTCTTGGTGGGACCAGGCGCCAGATATCTGGATCCGGTGACACGTCAATCTACTGGTGTCTCGAACGCTACTAATCTCCACATTGAGGAGAAGAATTTCACGTCGGGTTCACGATTTCTGTTTCCGACACTTTTGCAGGGGCGCGCGCATCCATCCGTCCATGGAGGAGGACGCGCTGCACTGTTGCCCCGCATTCCCGCTTTCCAAAGGCGGGTGGCATTCGCTCCTTATTCAGGGACGTCTGCTCCTTGATTGAAACGGGATGATGGGATGTCGGTTCTTCCTTCCATGGATTCATCCTCAGATCTCATCACCTAGTCTGGGTCTCCCTCATAGATTTAATACATTGTTCGTGAAACTCTTCCCAGTGCCATGTTTCCATGGACTCCGGTTAATTACACTACTTCTTTCGGGACATTCCAAAGGGTCCGGTCAGGGCAACAACCTTCAATCGGGGGAGTAGTCATGATGAGGCATCAGTAGCGTGTCTGGATGCTAGGGACCTAGCATTTCTGTCTATTATCCCTGGTTACAGGGCTTCTCGAGGGCGTGGAAGCCCGAGGCATCCCACATCGAGCGCAGGGAATTATATGCCATAGAAATATGTCTGAGGTTTTCCTCAGCTTCCAGTGTTTAACACAGGGTATGCCACGAGTTTAACGTCCAGCAGAGACGGATTAGCCCGATTAGAGCATTAGCTAGAATGGATCGAATTGAGGGATTTCCCTTGAAGGGGTGCCGATACCGGGACCATCCCATGGGCGGATGTGAAGAGGAGCGGACCGACATGGTCTCGCCGGGATATGACAGTCTGGGTGAGAATCAGGGTGGATGATAGATGGACGAATGAAGTGGAGGTTGAAATGGCAAGGGACCATCGCAAGGGCGACGATGAAGTTAGGCTTGAGCCTCGAGGAGACCTCCTACGTATCCCCGTGGCAGGGAATCAAAGTCCACGTAGTTTGGGATGGTGCCGGTGAACCAGAATGAAGGTGGACCTTGGTCCGATGAATGTGTTCAGCGAACCAAAGAGAAGGTGGGCCTTGGTCTGATGCGTCAGTGAACCGACACGAAGGTGGACCTTGGTCCAAATAGTGTGGAAATTACACACTAGGCTGCCCGGGTGTGGATGAACCGACGTGAATAAGGTCAGAGTGACCAACAGGTGGTGGGTTTAAACCTATGGGAGGATTCCTATGTTCCATGCCATGACATGGATCAAAGACCACGTAGTTCAGGTTGGACATCGGAAAGCCGACATGAATGAGGAGGACCAGGAGGGTCCTAGTGGTGGTGGGCTTGGACCTCGTGGAGGCTTCCTACATACCATGCCATGACATGAATCAAAGACCACGTAGTTTAGAGGGGCTTCATCAGCGAACCGACGTGAAGTTGGACCTTGGTCTGCTAGTGGTGGGCTTGAACATCTAGAAGGCTTCCTACGTACCATGCCTTGACATTGATCAAAGACCTTGTAGTTAAAATGATGGGATTCGTCAGCGAACCAATCTGAAAGTGGACCTTGGTCCAATGAGAGATGGGCTTGAACCTCGGGGAGGCTTCCTACATACCATGCCTTGACATGGATCAAAGACCTCGTAGTTCAAATGATGGGATTCGTCAATGAACCGACGTGAAAGTGGACCTTGGTTCAATGAGAGATGGGCTTGAACCTCGGGGAGGCTTCCTACGTACCATACCTTAACATGGATCAAAGACCTCGTATTTCAAAGGGTTTCATCAGTGAACCGACGTGAAAGTAGACCTAGGGGTCCACTAGTGGTGGGATTGAACCTCATGAAGGCTTCTTACGTACCATGCCTTGGCATGGATCAAAGTCCTCGTAGTTCAGGATGGTAGTGGGTGTTGGATAACCAACGTAAATGAGGGACCTTGGTCCGATGGGAGATGGGCTTGAACCTCTGGGAGGCTTCCTACATACCATGCCTTGACATGGATCAAAGTCCTCATAGTTCAAAGGGTGGTCACAACGGCTTGCCGTCGGACTGGAATGCAGTTTAACGTCATGCTGGATGAAGGTTGAACTCGGCGTGAATTGGATGACAGGTGGTGGACTTGAACCTCACAGAGGATTCCTACGTACCATGCCTTGACATGGATCAAAGTCCCTGTAGTTCGGGATGGGTGTGCAGTTTAATGTCATGCGGGACAAGGGCATAGAGTTTAACGTCATGATGGATGATGGAATGTAGTTTAACATCATGCTGGACGAGGGCATGCAGTTTAACGTCCTGCTGGACGATGGCATGCAGTTTAACGTCATGATGGACGAGGTATTGTCATGGCCAATGCCAACTCTAAGCCAACGTGAGTCATGCTCGGTGTGAGAAACAAGAGACAACAAGGACCTGACGATCACGTCGTGAAGGGTGCGTCCGTGTGAAGCGAAGAGGGGCTTACGCGTTAGGCGGCCCATGGTGCTAGGACTTACTCCAGGATGGAGGCCCGAAGTGCGACAAAGCGCAGCGAAAGAGGGATTTGGGACCAATGATGGGAGGTGCCTCGTTCCCTATCACAACCTCCACTGACCTTGGTAGTGGGGAAGTACGGAGATGCAGGGGTGCAGCCATCCGTTGGGGAACTAGGGTCGCCCTTCTCCTGAGAACATACGCCGCTCCAATAAGGAGGATATCATCCCTTGTGGATGGGTGATTCCACTCCCGTGGAGACGAGTGGCGTAAAAAATGTTCGAGCTGGGGGGACCCTTTGTGAGAGGCATGAGGTCGGGTCACAGTTTAACGTCATGTGTTGAGGACGTGGTGCTTGGTAGTTTTACATCCTGCAGCTCGGACGAGGTGGGTTCACTCCACACCCATAGGACTTACATAACTGGTACCCTTTTCTCCTTGGGGGAGGGAAGGTACCCGTAAGGTCGTGGTCAAGGGGGGTTGTAGAGTGAACCACTGAGGGGTTCACGTTAGCATGGCTATGCGAAAAAGCAATAGCTGTTAGTGTGACTATGAGAAGAAGCATTAGGCAAAGCAACGCTACGAGTAGTATTGTCCATGGGACTTTGAAATCACATCGTGCATACCTGGAGGGTCGCACGGGAAGCTGAATTGCCAAGCAAAGGAGTGTGCTTCGCGAAGCAGAGTTCCTTGGCCTTAGCATGGGGCATAGTTGTGAGTGGAGGGTGCTTCGCGAAGTAGAACAGTATTCGCGGAGCACCGCCTCGCGAAGAAGAGGTGCCTCACGAAGCAGGGTGCTGCGAAGCAGTGTGCTTCGCGATGTGCAGCGATCCTACCTTAGCATAGGGATCACTAGTACAAGTTGGGTGTTTCGCGAAGCATAAATGCTCCACGGCTGCCCGGGTTCCCTTGGGAATCCCCCTCCTTCGCGAATTCCCTTGAGCTTCGTGAAGGGAATCCCTCTCGGAAGAGGGGATCAAAATGAGACAAAGCGAAGGCGTCACATGAAGTAGAAGTACCTCGCGGAGCTCATGATTCCTAGGGGAAAAGGGTGCTTCGTGATTCGGGAGAGGAGAAGCCGAAAGGTCGGATTGTCCATCCCTGGGACTCAGGGGGAGCCCAGTATTTATAGGCAAGGGGCGCCGCGAAGCAGAACTCCTGCGCCACCTCCAGTGCATCGCTGCGCGCTCGCGAGTGTCAAATTCATCTGCGGAGAGGTACCGCCTCTGGAGCTTCGTGGCGGGCTCACGAACGTCAAATTCGTCCGTGGAGAGGTACCGCCTCCGGAGCTTCACTGCGGGTTCATGAACGTCAAATTCATCCGCTGAGAGGTACCGCCTCGGGAGCTTCGCGGCGGGCTTGTGAACGTCAAATTCGTCCGTGGAGAGGTACCTCCTCTGGAGCTTCACGGGACCACGATGGTCGGGGTGCTTCGCGTCGGTGCTTCGCGAGGCAGCGTTCGGGCCATATTTTTCGTCCCTTTCATTCGTGCCATATTTTGGTGCCAACAACAACGGATGCAGTAAAAAACATTCTCATCAGAATTTAACAGTGGAAGACTTTATAAAATAATAAATAACTGGAACTGAAGATATGATACATGGCATGTTATAAGTCTAATAAAATATCCAAACCAAACAACATTTTGGAAGCAATACAGTACAATTAAAAGAAAAAACAAAGAAGCAAAAAGACTCCTCCGTATCGCAATCCATAGCTTAGTCCCATGCTCCCCAGCACCTCAGCAAGTTAGGTACCTAAAGTAAAAGGGTGCTTTCCCTTATCTATACCTGCAACAATATAATGTATTTGAGCCCAAAATCAAGGCCCAAACAGGGTGTGAGACAAGGTCCCAGTAGGCTACCACCCAAAGATCTGTGCCTAAAAGTCAGTGAATACATGGCAGTAAAATACAGGAAGCAGTAAACAAGAAAGCACACAGAAGCTAAAATCCATTGTCTAGCATATAAAGCACACAAGTAACAGCCAAATCAACAAGTAGAACAACAGGTAACCTCCTGGGTAGTTCTCACATCCTAACCCTTATGGGTCAACCTACATGTACTAGAAACACTCTGGGAAGCACACACAGTCTTTCCCCTCTTGTTCATCTAAAGAATAGACTCTTTGAGGAAGCACTCACCGTCAATTCCCCCTATAGTCTCGTATCGTAAATTAAAGACACTTTGGAGAAGCCCTTATGTCCATTCTCCCTATGGTCCACTATACTAGGTTTTCACAGCCATGTGTAAAACAAACATGCATAGCACGCGTATCGGCACAAGTAAACCTCAAGAACTACTTGGCTATCATTCTAAGGCACAACAACATAACAGTACAACAATCCCACTATCCTACAACTGGGCATGGCAACTGGTAAAAACGCCTAACAGGAAAACATGCAAAGTAAAACAAGAAAGGAAAAACATCCATAGCACAATACAAATTACCCTATTCATAAGAAATGACCTCTACTCTAGCAATCAAGCAAAGTAGACAAATAACAAGGAAAAATAGGAAACACACAATACCATGTTCAAGAGAATTGGTGGAATTGCACAAAATATTCAAAGACTTCCTACAGAAAAGCAAAAAACACCTACCTCGAGGTGAGAAGGATGATATACTCGGATATGGATTTTGGTTTTCCCTCGGAGTGGACACAGGTTAACACGCCTTGCTTTGTCGGTCACGCAGTCGCACGTGCACAACTTTGATGTGCGTATATATATATATATATATATATATATATATATATATATATATATATATATATATATACATATACACATAAAAGTGATGCGTATATATAACCTGAAATGTAAACAACAATATATTGCTAAAACATCAAAACCAATGCAGGACCAGATAAAAAGAACTATAACGGTGTAAACACACTTTCATACCCAAAAGGTGATAAAATGTAATTGTGCTCACCCGCGGGTGTCGGAAGGTGGTCTAGCGTGTCCTGCGATGCTATTGCACAACCGTGAAATCAGGAGAACGTAATAATTTATCCAACCCTAATAGAGGGTTTTGGTCAATTCCAAATCAGCATCGAATCCTCTTTGAATCATGACAGCGATGATGAATACTATGGAAAAGGTCATACCTCCTCAAATTGGACCCAAACGAAGAACGAAGTTGGAGAAAATGCTTCGCAAGAGGGACCCGCAAGATTAGGGTCGCGCCGCACAACCACTATCTGGGAGGGTTTCACGCTGCACCAGGAGGATGAAAAGAGGGTGTCGCGCTAGGGGAGAAGCATGAAGGAGGAAAGCCGCTGCATCGCACGCCTAGTTGCTGGCCGCACTGTACCCATGTGCGTGGTTCTCCGAGTCGCGCTGCACGACCATTGCATGGACTGTTCTGGTCAAGCTTGGTTGTGAGATAGTAAGGAGAGCAGACCAGGGGTGTCACGCTACATGACTGCTCGGAGGAGGCCATGTGCTGCTCACTTGAGGAAGGTTTCACCTCACACGGAGGTTCGGGAGAGGGGTTGCATGCTGCAATAGGAATAACGCAAAGGAGGTCACGGGTGTTGATGCGCTGTAGGTAGAGCGTGGAGGGGGGTAGCCGCGCATAATTCCATAGCAGCTGTTCGCTTGGGGGAGGCCACGCCTCATGCGGATGGCTGGAGGAGATCTGGTTGCGCCCAGGGAGGAGAAGTCCAGAGTTGCTGTGTCATGCAGAGGGTTTGATGAAAGGGGTCTCGTTCTTTTTAGGGGTAGAGGAAGGGATTTTATTCCCTTTATTTCTCTACCCTAATAATCATGTATTTATTAGTAAAAATAATAATAAATACCCCAAACCCATTAAGTGGTAATAATAATAGAGTAATTAATTATAGTAATAATAATAAGAGTCAAATGCCTATTATTATCATTACCACTAGAATTTTATCAATTCAAATCTCCACATTTAATTACCATTTATTATTTTTATTATCTATAATAATAAAAAATATTATAATAATTATAACTTCCCATTTTAATTAAAAACTTTTCAATTAATTAAATGCTATATTGCGAAGTCACCACAATTAGGATAATGTGTTAAAAATAACGCTCCCTTTAATTAAAATTCAACGTCAATTAAAATCTGTTAACCGTGATTTTAATTTGACACTATTTGGTAAAACTATAACGTCACATTTAATGGAATTTTACCTCCACTTAAATAAACATGTCTGTGTAATATTTAATAATAATAATATTCCAAAATTTTAATTATTAAAACATCCAATTTTAATCTTGATTGACCATCATTTTATTAAACGCGTTTTTTCGCAACATTTAATAATAATAATCTATCAGTATTATTATTATTATTAAAGATTCCATTAATTGAAATTAATTAGATAACACATTTTTACAATCATTCAACTACAAGACTTGACCCAAATGGTCTAACTTCCCATGCGCAGCCCGATGTCACCGCTTGAACCGGTTCGTGCACTTGAAACCTCATTCTGAAGCGCGGTTTTAAAACTGACCCACCGATAAACGAAAATTAAAAAAAATCTCGTATTTTATCCCGTCTTAGAACGTGGGTTCTTACACCAATAATGAGGGGGAAACCACTATGGAGGAGGATATGAAGTATAGGTGCACAGAAGGTAGCTTTTGGGTGAAAAAGTGGAAGAAAATGAGTGGTAAAACCCATTTAATGTCGAAGTGTAAAATTAGAAAAATTTACAATTTTAAAGAAGTGGATGGTCATGATACATGGTTTGACTAACCATAAAATAAACTTGTATATCACACTTCCCAAGATTCATACCCTTCATGGTTTGCATATATAGTTTGGGCTAACTGTGCACCAACCGTGCGATGATACTAGTTATGTAGCACAAATCATACATGTTTGGCGCATGGTTTAGAAAATTATACATAGATCATGTTCCTACTTATAAATTTGTGTATATAAAATTTTCATGTTCATGTACTCCACCTTACATGATTTAAAAAACCATGTGACACCCAACTCAAGGGCAACACGATCCTCCTAGAGGGATGCATAATTTATATAAATTCTGTGCCCATGTCTCTTTCTCTTGAAAAGTGTGTTTTCAAAGCCTTACACTCTCAAATATCATCCAAGCTCTTGAGATCACTCTTGGTCCTTAAAAAAAAATTATGTTTTACAACCCTTGGATTTAATTTCCATGACTCAGTTTAATATTCACCACATCCACCAAACTGAGAAGTTTGAATTCCATTGAGAATTAAACCATTCCAAAAACATAGGACCTTACATTGACGCTTAAAAATTAGACTATGATATGGTTGTAAAACTATTAAAAATTATATCCCTCATATCATGAATTATTAAAAGAGGCAAGTAAAAGGTAAAAATTAATCTTCCACTTAAATTATTTAATTGTTGATCTATTGGAAATTTTGTACTAAATTATACTAAACTGAAAGAAGATGAATCTAATGAAAAAGAAGATGAAAGTTTTATAAAATTTTTAAATAAAAATTCATGTGGGAAAATAGTTTTTCCAAATATAAAGGATAATAATTTCTCATTAAACATAAGGAGAAAATTTTTATCAAAAAATGAGGAATGTAAAAGTGGTAATGGGGAAGAATAGATTGTTACTGAAATCAATGTTGTTGAAAAGATTCTTATTTCTAAAGTTAATGATGAATAATTCATTAATTATGAAGTTATGAACTCTATATGTAAAGATAATTAAACTCAAATGGATTATATTATTAATATATAATTGGGATAATTTCATTCAAAACTTTTAATAAATGAAGAGGAAAAAAAGAAGTTGAAGAAAGATGACCATCAAAAAACAGTATAGGAACACCCCATGAAGAAGAAAAATTCTAGACATTGAAGGATATTGATAATTAGGAAAAGTTTCGTGATCCAAATAAGTCCATGGGTTTCATGATTAAATAAGATATTAAATTATTTTAAATGAAGTATCATCTAATTCAACTAAAACTTTTCAAAGTAGTGGAATAACTGAAACTTTCAAGAATTATAATTCAAAATTCTATAAAAGAAGTTGGAGAATGTTCAAAGAATAAAATGGTTTGACAAGTTCAATAAAAACCATATTATTAGGATGATATTTATACTAAAAATGTAGGTGAGAGGTTTCAAAATAATAACCATTTCAATGTAACATAATTCGTGGTTAAATTTGTGGAGTCCCAAAAATTTGAGAAATCAGGATTGTGAACTTTGATTAAAAAACTAATACTTTTGGTAACTATAAAAATGTTTAAAAAAGTATATTATGTAGTTAAATATTCTATGAGTTTACCAAAACTATGGATCACAAAAACAATCCATGATTTTTTATCAAAATAATGGATACATTTAGAGACATTATTCTAGAAAGCTTTCTATTTTTGAAGATACATTTTATTTTTATGGATATTGTTGGAACTATGGAGGCTTAAAGTACATTTTATGGATGGGTTGGTTTAATTACCATCATCATGATGATTAAGAAGACTTGTTAGTAAAAGTTTTATGGGGATCCATCCCATTATAAGAAGATAGATTCTTAAACATCCTAGAAAATTTATTTTTATTAATGAATATAGATTTAAATTGTTCGAATAAAATTTTAAAAGATATTATAATCATGGACATATTATGAAAAATGTCTCACCATTCTTCCATCCTGAAAGGAAAATAATCCTTGATATTTTTTAAAAAAATAGTTCATTATATAATTTACTCTTAAAGCCTAAAAGGTGGAATTTCCATGGATATTGGACATTGGGTGATCTCCAAATATGATAGGGAACATGAAGTTGTCAAATAATGTTGTTTAATGAAAAAATGTATTAATGACCTTTAGAAATTATGGGCCTTTAATGATTTAAGGGTTTGGTTATGATGATATTGGAAAAGAAAATTTCTAAGTATAAGAACACTCTTTATGATGATGGGATGAAACACAACTTGTTATGTGTTTCACATCATTGTGATGAATTTAATGAGATAATCTACAAAAAAATATTTTTTTTGAGAAAATCTATTGAATATGGAAAGGCTATTAGAAAATGGAAAGAGAAAAAATTAAATTTATTTCAAATTGCCAATGATCATAAATCATTCTATTTAATCATGAAAGATGAAAATGGACTCTGGATAATAATAATTTTTTATCTTGTCCAAAGGAATATGAGTAATATTTATAAAATATAAAGTGTTCATGACTTTCTTAAAATGAAGGGGGTGCTTGACTAGATTTTCTCTACATGTTATAAGTGGAATATCATTAATTACTCACACAAAAATGTTTATATTCAGACAAAACATCCTTTAGAACAAATAAATTCAAATATTGGTAGGTCCATGAGAAATAATTTAAAACATGGACATAATTATATGATTTCCTTCCTTTATTGATGAATTTACTCATATTATATGTATTATGTTTATAAAATATAAATCAGATGATCTAAATTTATTCAAGAGTTTCATAAGATGTACTGAAAAAGATTGTGGTTACTTTCTAAGGAGACTTTGGAGATATAATGTTGTTGAGTTCACTAATTATAGGTTTTAAGCATATCTTTGAAAACATGGTATTAATTAAGAATATAGTTCACTATACAGACCACAAAAAAATGGAGTAGCTGAATGGATATATAGAACCTTGGTTGTATTGGCTCAAACAATGTTGATGGAAAATGATGTTTCTTTGAATTTTTGGATTCAATATATTAGATCAGTAGTACAAGTTCAAAATCACTATTTCTATAGACCTAAACTGTATATGAATTCATATGAGATGTACTACAATAAAAGACTAAGAATTAAGCATATTAAACTATTTTGAATCCCCTATATCATTAAAATTAATGGTGAAAATCTAGGTAAGTTTGATCCAAGAGGTCCTACTTGAGTATTTCTTGGTTATCCTCCAAATGGATGAGGATTTTACTGATATAAAAAGGATACTAATAGAATTTTGGATATAACAAAAGTGAAGATCCTGAAATTTCTAATGAAGGAATTTTTTTATAATGAATCTAGTTCATAAAGTGATGTTTCTGCTAATTCTTTTGAATAGATTAAAGAAATTTTAGATAACTATAAAAATGACAAAGATGTATAAACTGAAGGATAAAATTTAACCATATCATGTGATGAGGAATAATTACATTCAAATAATCCTAGTCGGAGAGGATAATTCCACCTTCAAAACATCATTAGAAACCAATAAAAATATGTTCAAACTATATGAAATCTAAGGAAAACATCTCATACTTCTCTATTATCTCAATTTTAAACTAAATATGTTAGGGGAATCTCTAGAGTATCAATTGTGGATTGGTGCTATTAATAAAGAATTTGATAAAATTGAGAATAATGAGACATATAAATAAGTATATTAACTTAAATATAATAGTTTCATTGGGAAAAGTAGGTGTTCTAAAATAAATTGAATAACAAATTTAATTTTTTTAGGAATAAATCAAGATTGATGTGTATATACTATTCAAAGATTGAAGGAGTTGACATTGATGAGACATTTTCACAAGTTTAAAGGCCTGAAACCATTTTAATGTTCCCTTCTATTTCCACACAAAGGAATTATATGATCTACCAAAAGGATTTCAAACCTCCATTTATTATTAGATAATTAGTGAAATAGTTTTACATTGAACAAACAAATGGTTTTTGTTTGGTGAATATTAAAATTATGTTTGCAGGTTAAAGAAGGTTTTATATGGGATACAATAGGCTGTATGAACATGGTATTCTAATCTTGATACCTACTTTAAGAGGTTGAATTTCATAAAGGGAAGACTGGACATTAATATCAACATCAAATATGATAAATAGTTTTCTATTATTATTATTATTATTTAGGTATATGACTTCATATTTTGTTGGAAATGATAAATAAATGTGTGACAATTTTTCTAAATAAATTAATGATTTATTTGAAATGTCTATGCTTGGGAAGATGTGGTACTTTCTTTATCAAGAGAAATATTAAAAGGAAATCTTGAAAATATGTTGTATGAAGTCTTCAAAATCTTTTTTCACTCTTATTTTATTGGGAAAAAATTATCCAATCATGAATAAGGAAATTTTTTTAATCAAAGTGAGTTTATAAAGTGGATTATTATTATTTTATACCTTACAAATTAAAGTCTAGATATTATATATACTCTCCATCTTTTTTGTATACATTAAAGTACTCCAAAAAATCCAATTTTATTATATAAAAAAGGATTATTATTTATATAAAGGATATAAATTATTTTATTTAAATATGAAAATAAAGAAAAATTGGAGTTGTTTGGTTATGAAGTTTCATATTGGGAAGGTTGTACTAATGATAGAAAGTATATATCTGGTGGTGACATATTTCTTGGTAATATATTTGTGTGATGGAACACAAATAAGAAAAGTTTTGTCACTTTGGAGAAATCATATTAATTTTAAATACCACTTCATCAAGTAGATTATCGAGAGAGATGAATTAAAGGTATTATTTATTCCAATGAAAGAAAATATTTTTGATATATTCACCAATAAATTGTCTATATATGAATTAAATAATTTGAGGTCAAAGTTGGGTGTTAAACCTCACCCTATACAAGTCAAAGGTATGTCTATTCATTACCCCATCTCTTTATATCTTTTGATGTTTTTGTCAAAGGGGGATAAAAATGATAACACAATCTATCATTTGATTTGTGTTTTACCCATTTAGAAAGATCATATATTTAGGGGGAATTTTTTAAAGGGTTAATCTATTATTTTAACATGTGTGATCTAATTTAACTATTTATTGAAGTGGATGTAAGAGGATTTTATAATTAAGCATTTATAAGTTTTCTTTTGGTGATGATGTTTAAATGATATGGAGAAGTTTAATAAAGTTTCTTAAATCATTTCTTATGGATAAAATAAAAATTTTATTCATTGATTTTAGTTTCCTACATTGAGTACTCTCACATAGGTCTAGAATTTTGGTTTAGTGATCCATTGATTGACATTAAGAGTTTTAGTGATTCAGGTTCCATAGTTTACAAAACAAAAACAAAAGGGTAGATTTTTGAGACTAGGAGGATTTATGTTGATGTTTATATTGTGGATCAGGTGAAGAATATGGATATAATGAAAAAAATTATGATGTTTTTTTGTTGTTTTCAAAACCATTATGAAGTTTTATAGGGTGATACCATTGAGGTTCTACTTCCAGGGGATACCCTTAAGGTGATAACATTGAGAGTGATACTATTGGGGTGATTTTATTGGGGTGCTACCATTGGGTTCTGCCTCTAAGGTGCTACCATTGGGTTTTCTACCAATGGTGTTATACCATTGTGGTGCTATAGCTTGTTGTTCTATCATTAGGGTTCTACGATTGATATTCTATCTCTAGGGTGATACTATTGGGGTCCTACCATTGAGGTAATATGACCAGGGTTCTACTAATGAGGTGCTACCACTAGGTATTACTGTGGGTTTACTACCATTAGGTGATACTATGGGTGTTCTATCATCAGGATATTCTATTGGAGATATGACCTCTTGATGAAAAAAAAGAAACTGTGAGTCTCATAGTATTTTGTTCTACTGTGAATTTAAATTTGATGATAAAAATTAATGTGTTCTTTTTAAGGGTCAAATATCATGATATAGAGTATCATTATTCTTGTGAAATGATTGTTAATGAATTCAGAAGGATGAAGAAAGTAAGTAAGACCTAGTGAAACTATTCTAGAGCACTTATGAAAGGATGGAATGAAAAAAGGTATGTTTTACACATGTGTACATACATGAATAAGAAGGAAAGTTGGTTGTGAATTTCACTTTCATGAAGAGGTGTTTAAAGTTGGTTGAATGAAATATAGAAGAAGACATCATGGAAATATTTATACTCTATATTAAAAACATTTATTCCAAATTTCATGCATGCATAAATGAATGATTATTTCATGCATGGAGATGTGAATATTTTATGGAAAGAATGTGGTTTTAAATTAATAAGAATAATTAAATTATTGAAAATGGAGGGTTCTTTTATTTATATCATGCATGTTTTGATTTATACGTATGGATTTAGTATAAAACAACATAGGTTTTAAAGAATAGTGAAGATACTATGTTAATTATTCATGACTCTCTGTAGCTATAAATAGTAATAGAAGATGTTTCCCATGGATATTATTGTAATGAATATATATATATTTTTTCTAGGATCCTGATTTCAAATATATTTTCATGGTATTGTAAATATTTGAATTAATAATAAAGAGAAAACAATAATGATCTTAGATCATTAAATTAAAATCATATGGTATTATATCTATATGTTTATTAGAAAATCAGTTGATGGAGAGGTGTTGTTGAAGAAGTAGTGGCTTCATGCACTTCTATGTATGTAAATTGAAGGGAATCCATGCCTATGTAATATGAGAAGAATAATATATCAACACACTTGACAAATATATTATTTTCCATATAAGGATGATGTGTCTATTTTATCATTGTCATTGGAATATTGTGTTAATGTATGATTCATGTGATGCGAATGATGTACAAAATAGTTGTGATACTTGTAAGAGAGTTCCAAGGATTTTACCTATTCACTTTAGTTTAAAAAGTTGTTAGTGGATCATAAGATCATGGGATTTTCCAAATAATGGAGAGGACTAGCTACTCAAATTGAGCAGTGAACCTTTTAAATTGCCTGTGCTCTCTCTATATGTACTTGTGTTTCTTTTAATGTCAAAATTCACACTAATTAGTGGTGAAGGTTGTTTTAAAAGGGAAAACATATTTTTTTTTGAATCACTGATCCACCCCATCTCAATGATTCATTGTTCATTTGTAACTACATATTATTGATGAGATTATCTTTAGGTAGAATCAAATGAGGGGTGCCACATCCGGATCAAATCATGAAATTTATATGTAATTCACGGAAAAGACATCATGGTGTTGTCTTAATAAAGATATATGTGTCTATTGTTATTTGGGAGACATGGATACATTGATCAAGGTTTGTTAGGGGTCTACTTATGTACCTAGATTCACCTTTCTGGGTTCATAAATGGTAATAGAGGCACCTTCCTCAAATTTCAGAGGGGTATCCCTATGATATTATTCCTCTTTTTTTCCTTTGCTTTAGTTTTAATGGAAGTGGATGATGAAGGTGTGATTTTAGGACTAGGGGAAAATGTGAGGGAATTTGTATCCTATAATAATATTGGAGAGGTTTCTCTAGGGTCTTAGAGTACATATGTATGAACATAATTATTAGGGAAATTATAGAAATGCTCCCCATATTCTCCTTCAGCCTTAATTTTAGTGAAGGTAGGTGATTAATGGATATTTGTATGGCTAGAAGACAAGTCGAGGGAATTTTTAACTTTTGTAAATGATAGATAGGTATCTCAAGACTCTAATATATCTAATATTTTGGCATTATCATCAAGAATATTGTGGATATTTTCTATCTTCTACTCTATCATATGGAGATTGGAGGTACTAAAATTCAAATATTTAGAGAATGATATAGGGGTGTTTTTAATTTCTGTTGATGATACAAGGGAATTTTTGAATTCAAATGGTGATGAAAATATATCCTCATATTCTGTAGAGGAAGTGACAACATTATCATCCTGTACATTATCATTTGGAGTAGGATCATATCCTTCCTCTACACAACTGGGCTTGGTTGATTTCACTGATATGATGAAGGAAAGTTAAGATATATCATAACCCAAAGTTATTTCCTAAATTTGGTTAATGAGTAATATATAAAAATCAATGAATTCATGAAATGGGTTGACATGGGACTTCTCTAAAACATTAGGGGTAGTTACCGAGATAACATCACATATTGAAGATTATTTTCTATCTTTCAGGTAGAATTATGCATCTATGCCCTAAGATTCATGGAAATCTAAAGGGGTACCATCAACATGTGACACTTCAAGTTTCATAATGATTAATCACTTGAGACAATGGTGGTATGATGAGGGTAATACTACCTGAAAATGAAGCCATAAACTTCTTAATAGCGCATTGAAAGTAGTATACAGATGGAAAATCATAAAATAAACATCAGAGGAAAGGTCCCAAAATTGGGCTCTATGCCTGATTCAGCCAATAGTAGTTTTCTAACTTTTTTTCATGCCCTTGAATTGTTAAAGTGGATGGAGAAAAATCAGTCTCACTACAGACTAAGCATTAGAGCATCTAGAATGATACGAGGTTGAACCAACAACCATCATAAATGAGAGATTGAAAGACATCAATTTCATCCATATTTCCATAAATATACAGGGTCTTGATGTTTCCATCTATGACAGTATCCCTATCTTGTTCATTGATATAGATTACTGCATAGAATTTTATAGGATTGGTCTCTACATGATACACTTAAATGGATGTGACCAAAACTTCAATCTATGTAGGGATTAGGAGAGTCTCAATAAGAACTTATTGATTCTTATTTAAAAGATGAAGGGAATAGAGAATTAAAATCTTGGTCAAAAAAAAAATTGGTTTCTTACAGATGTCATAATTATAAACCATAGGCCAACATTTCCCTACATGAGGCTTCTCTTTAGTATAGGGCTTAGGAGTTGGACTTTTATGTGTAAGTGGTTGTCTTCCCTAATTGGAACTCGAGGGAATCCTTTTTATATGAGGGTAAGGCTAAGTAAACCTACCCATATTTTACACTAAACATATAGATGCTGACTCACCAATAGGTAATTTAGTATATTTATACTTAAACAATCCCTTGATGATTCAAGAGTTTATTGGTGCTCCTACAAAGAAAACTAATGTTTTTATCTATGGGTTTCTGCAACATATATGGTCTCATTAGGTATGAGATCCAAATTTTAAGTACATATAGAATGAAACTTCCTCGACGCCATCGGCCTTGAAAGCCTCTTATTCATCCCTGATTAAGAGAGGATAATTACAAATCATATGTATCATCTTCTTCATAGAAAGGATCCACCAAGTGAATTACATTGATTAATCCATATAAAATATTCTTTATAAGACGATGATTCTATTTTATGGGACTATGCCCATTAAATCATTTGTTAGGGTGTTTCCCATCATCATAGTTCTGAAGAAATAAATTTTGGGAGGGTTTTAATTATTGTTAGCCTCAACATGAATTCCTATTATTTTGAATTTATCTTGTTACACATATTTAAATGATTCTTAAAAGACTCTATTTTAGAGAGATTTAATTTCAAAAAATTCAAATTGGTCATCATAGAGGGATATTGGGTAATAATTGTTTGATTTAGTTGTCCCTTGAGATATCATGCACTCGATTGACTGTTTTTATGGTCATTTAGTTGTCAAATTTCTATACAATTATGAGGTAGTAGAAACACAATGTCAATTTTTTGTACAACTCTGAGGTAGTGGAAACACAATACACCTCATGTAGTGTATTTATTAGCTATAATTTCCTATAATATACCATCTTTTAGTGGATTTATTTAAATATTAATCACTCTAGGATTGTATTCTCTAACATTTATTGGATTTGGAAGTCATTTGGGTGATACCTAAGGCCAACATGACCAGGATAATTGGGATTTGATAGTTTTAAAAATTCATTTTTGTAGCTATAAAAAGGTATTCAGGGACCTAATCATTTAATAAGGACTGAAAATTATTCTTATAGTATTTATATGGTGTATTAATTTACTATTTTCTCTATTCTTGAAGATTCACAATTTTTTTTGTTGTTTGGGAGGGGGTACCATGTGATGTTTTATGGGTTTAGGTGTTAGATTTTACATTAGTATTGGATTAGGAACTATAATTTATAAGTTTTATTTTCTTGTCAAATTTCTTAAAACTATTGGTGTTACCTAAGGCTTGGAATTGATCCACTGAGTGAAATATTCTAGAATTTGTGCAACAGTATAAGGTTCACATAATACACGCAGACATTTTACCGTAAGGAGCAGTATTTGAAACTCATCATGAATATTCTCAATATAGATTCAAAAAAAATCTTATTGGGGGATTTTTGAGATAAAGTAATTGGTCAAACCCTTACACCTACTAATAATGTTATATTGAAACAAATATCATATTTCTCAGCACATAATTTTTTTTTTGGAGAAATACATAGTGGAGGTCTTCCCATATTATGATTTATCTGGTCGATAGATTACTATAATAGAAAAATATTGGCCCATCCAGAGTCTATATAAAGAATTTTCTCTTTTACACCTCTTACTAGTAAAGGGTTCACATCATAGGACCACATCAAGATAAAAATTGAATCAGATGGTTTTCTAGGTCTCTAAAACCATTGAATTTTGGGAATGTGGGATTCAAAAAGTTGGGTAGAGGATAAGTTTCTTACACCCATTCAATGAATGGCGTTATTTCCAATTACACCGGTGTGAACCATCCTTCCAAGGATTTCATTAGAGATACTAGAGATTCAATGGATTCAATTTTCTATAATTGGATGTTTTTTTGGAATTATATTTAAGTAATATAAGTGGGTATATCCTAATATGGTTAGCTTGCTCATGTTTATTATAGATAATATATATGGGTTAAACTAGGGTAACTCACCCGACATGGTTCTATATTCCACACAACTGGGGGAACTTCTGATATTTTATAGTCATTGGATCAAGGTAAATAGGATGATTAAACCATTAATTGGTTGGATGACTAGACTCTATCCTTATATGTGGAGTAGAATCTCTATCACTACCACAAAACAGTTTTCGCAGTGTCCCCCCTTTATCAGTGCTAATGAAAAAGCACTGATAAAGGGGGGTGCCTTTATCAGCGCTCAAAAAAGTGCTGATAAAAGAACCCCTTTATCAGCGCTTTTTTTAGCACTGATAAAGGGACCCCCCCTTTATCAGTGCTTGTTTAGTAGCGCTGATAAAGGGGGGGGGGGACCTTTATCAGTGCTTTTTTTAAAAGCGCTGATAAAGGGTCGACTTCAAAAATAAAAAATAAAAAAAAATATATTAATATATTAATATATAAATATAGTTATACTGATATATAAATATAATATATAAATTTTAAATATATTTTAGAGAAGTATAAATGTACATTTGCACTTAATATACTTAATATATAAGATATTTAGTAAAAATGGATTCTTAAAAAATTAAAAAAATATTTTTAATTAATAATTTTCTAATTATTATGCAGTAATAGTCATTTAATAAAAATTTGAAGACTAAAAAAATTACGTAAATTAAAAAAGATCCAAAATATGTTGAAAACACAACTCAAACATCAAACGGCCATTACTTTTGATCCGGGTGTCCGTTTAAGCTCTACCACATATCAAATTGAAGCCTGCGATGAGCTCTACATCCCTATGACTCGATGGGACCCCAGTAAAGGGATTTTCAAGGCCAAAAGAGGCACATAAGGCCTCCAAAATTGAGTTTTTAGTCAGGGTACCCCGATTTTTTAAAATTTTGTGGATTTTCAGCCTCGTTTAAGGGGGTATTATTGGATTTTTTTGGTGGGGTCTGAATTTATTCCACGGTATAACATTCATATTGATATTATGTCTTTGAAATTTCATCCTTTTTTATAATGAACTGCTATTTATAATCAAATATATAACAATATATTCATATTTTTTATATATTCACACCTAAAAATTTAATTATAAATATAAATAATAAAATAAATTTACATATAAAATATATTAGCTTTATCTAAATAATAACTAACATCCATTTTATTTAAAATACAAATATATGAATAATTATATACCTATATATTAATCTAACTATATATATATATTAACTAATAACTATATATATATATATTAATATAACTACATATATATATTAGTATTACTATAAATATATATATTAATATCACTATAAATATATATATTAATATAACTATATATATATATTAATATAACTATATATATATTTATTAATATAACAATATATATATACATATATATATTAATATAACTATATATATATATATTAATATAACAATATATATATATATATATTAATATAACTATATATATATATTATAATATGACTATATATATATATTATAATATAAATATATATATATTAATATAAATATATATTACTATACGAATAAATATAACTAAATATATATATATATATATATATTAATATAACTATATATATATATATTAATATAACTATATATATATATTAATATAACTATATATATATATTAATATAACTATATATATTATAATATAACTATATATATATTAATATGATTATATTTTACTATACGAATAAATATAACTATATATATACATATATAGATATCATGAAACTGAAGACAAATCAAAATAGAGTAGTGGTAAAGGCTTAGGCGCGTAGGGGGAGGTCTCGAGTTCAAATCTTGGTGGAAGCAGGGGCGCGCGCGCATGGGGGAATATAGCAGAAAGCCCTGTTAAAGGGTGAAGGGGGTGCGTGGGGTGCTATACAGGGGCAGAAAAGCACTGTAAAATGGGGGGCTCAAGCACTATAAAAGCCCCCTCGATTGGCAGTATTTTTAAATTTTTTAAATTTTTTTAAATTTTTTTAAATTTTTTTAAATTTTTTTTAATTTTATTACCTTTTCTCAGTGCTTTTAAAAAAGCACTGATAAAAGGGGTCCTTTATCAGCACTAAAATGAAAGCGCTGATAAAGGAGCGCTCATATAGGGGTCTTTTATCAGCGCTAAAACAAAGCGCTGATAAAGGACCCTTTTATCAGCGCTGATAAAAGGGGTCTTTATCAGCGCTTTTCAGAGCACTGATAAAGGGGACCCCCCTTTATCTTTTCCAGCTTTATCGGCACTTTTCTAGCGCTGATAAAGGCCATTTTTAGCGCTGATAAAATCCGTATTTTCAGTAGTGTATGTTGATTGGGATTTTCTGATGGAGAAACACGAGTCTTGGATTGAGGGTAATACTTTATGGGAATATTTTCCATGATTAATTCAACATTTATTCTCTTTAACTCCTTTATCTCTAATTCATTTCGAGAAACTCTCTCTCTGATGGTATGAGGTTCAACATCTTCTGGTAACGAATCAGATATGGATACAAAATTTCCATTTTCTTTTGTTGAATCCCATTAGAGAGATGTAAATGGAGCATTTAAAGATCTCCCAAATCTTGGGTTTTCCTCAATTGATGAGTACACATACCTTCTATAAAAGTTTCATTGTGGACTTTGTCTTGGACAAAAAAATATTTCCCATGCTCTTGTGCATTAGTATCAGGTTCCAAATCATCTGTAGGGATAACACTAACAAATTTTACTGAGGTATATTATATTTTTGTAACTATATCCTCTAAATAAGAATATAGATATTGTTTCCTTTTAAATATATATAGAAATAAAAATCACATCTCTCATTGGTCATTGTTTGGGAAGATCATTTAGGCTATGTGATCTTTGAGGTATTTCCTTCTCTTTCCAATGCTCCCTGAGAACTAGTTTATGGAGGGTGATCCTGAGATTATATCTTGAAACCCTTAACAAATGCATCCCCAAAGAGAGGGATGTGTCATGTGATGAGATAAATGGTGAAGGTCTCAATTTTGATATGCATCCTATCTTGGAGAATATTGAATTTCATGGAGATGGAAGAGGTTGTCATAAAAATTATCCCTTCCCTATAGGTTTTGGTTGACTTGGTTCTACTATAATGAAATCTAGAAACTATTTAGGAGTTGATGATCCTTGGGAAGGAGGAAAATATTAAAATTACCCCAGCACCATAGGATGGGGTTTCTAAAATATTTTTATTGTAGTGACCACTACTAATTCCCTTATAATATTTTGTGATTTCATTCAAGCATAGGGAAAATATAGTTTATTTTATGATCGTGAGTCGATTTACATTGGAGGTATCAGTTAAATAAAAGATTTAGTTTTTTTAGATTGCAATCCTATTCGATGTTTTTAGAGGCTCGATATAGGATCCGATAAATGGATATATCTTATTGAGTTTTCCTTTTTTTAGATTGAGACATGATGGGACCCTACTAAATAGATCATATAGCATGCGCAGAGACCGAGGATGAAAATTTCCTTTAAAACATGTCATTGAATGGAGCCTTTAGTGGCGATCACTATTTAATGAGGAGTATACTAAAATGAAACACTCCATTCTCAACCTATTATGTGATTTTAATATTAGATAAAGGATCAAAAATCAATTTATACAGATTCCTCATATCCTTAAGTCTTTCATGTCAAACATATCTACACCTATTTTCTAATTTCATGCACTTTTCCCCTAAAATAAAAACCTGGTAAATTGGATAGTTTCACCCTAATTTAATATTTATTTGAATTTCATATTCCTTGTATGGGAGGGAATTTTCATATCAATAACGATGTGTCATCCACATATTCAGAAGGTGGTGCATACATTCCTCTGAAAAGGCCTTCAAAATTTCATACTGAGAAGTGGTTCTAGGTCAGAACATGACTGATATGTTATCTATGGCTTCTTTATTTATCATGATTTTGAAATCCCATTCATATTTATTGAGATATTTCCCTACATGATCTGACCAACATTGTCTTTTTTTGATACCTCACTTAGTAGAGTAAGATCAGTTGGAATATTCATTACTATATTAAAATATGATCAATTTGAGGGGTATCAAAAATGAATACTTCCTCAGACTATATTCTTTCTAATAATTGATATAAAAAATAATATATATGGTTTTTGGTTTATCTTTACTTAATATGTTGATTTCCTTATGATATGAGGTCTTTCTTGAGGTTTCTTTTGTGAGGGGAGGACCTTTTTTCCAAAGCAATACATCACTACCAGAAGGTCCTTTATAGTGAATTCCATTATGAGGATGACTACCATCATGGATTGATGTCTTTCCACAAGTAGTATTCCTATGACATATTCTCTTGGGAAAACCTTTAGGGTGGTAAGTGGCATGGGGGGGGGGGGACCTTCTTACCAGCTAATATTATAACCATGAAGAGGATTTCCACAACTCTAACTGTGATAAGAGTTCTTAAGGTCAATCTTGATACCACAATAGGGAGGAACCTCATGGAAGATACTACGGGGAGGACCACTTGATATTATAGTAACAAAATTACATATAAAACATTCACAACTTAAAATAAACTCTCTATTGAATGATGAGTTTATAAATTATTAGGCCTCAATTGAATGATTTTTAGGGTCTCAATAATGCTATAATTAATTAAGGTAGGGATATGGGACTACTCTTATAATTTGGTTTACATTAACAAGACTTCTTCATAGATTATATATATTGTGAGGAAGGATTCATGTGAGTTATAAAATGATTTTCATAAGTGGGGTTATTTTAGGAGACCCTCTTATTTCCATCAAACTATACTAAAGGAATTTTGTTGAATGATAAGGAAAATGGGATTACTTATTGGTTTTCATTAGGATATGTTAGGTCTTACACACCCTAAAGGTGAGTAAAAATATATTTCTACTCTGAAATTAAGGCCATGATATACCAAAAATCCCTTGTAGAATTGGAATAAATATGTCTATTACCTAGAGTGTCTATTGAAATAGGTTGTTGATCTCTAGTTGTAACATTAATATTTTCCCAATCTAATTTTTAATTCTTCACCGAGATGTGTCAATGGCCCTCCTGAATGGGAGAAAGAATGTGTGTCTACTATTTATTATCTATTCAAATATGTTAAGGATATAATATAGTGTAATGGGATGGAATATTTAGCTTCCCCATATTTTATGATAAGATATTCTGATGACCATCTTGAATGGGAGTAGGAATGTGTACCTTCTCTTAAGTAGCTCTTGAAATATGTTGTGGAGCCGCTCTAGTGGTGGGGGATAGAATATGTTCCTTCCACTATCGTCTATTGGGACATATCTATGACCATTTTATAAAAAAACTACCAATATATGATTATAATTTGGTATGATTTTTGAATGAATATAGGTCTTCCCATCTATTCCTAAAAAACTGTGTTGTTGAGATTCTATAGTGGGAATGGGAATGAATTCCCATTCCTTGGTGGGAGTGAAAACATGTGACATATCATATTATATATATTCCATTATGATATGAATTAGTTTTTTTTAATTTAGGGGTAGGTGTATATTCCCATCCCCTTGTTTCAGTTGGGATATACTGACATGCTTCCTCTAATGTTGTTGGAGTATATTGGTATGCATGGAGAGTATGGACAAGAATATTAGAATGCACACTAATTTTTTCTAAGGTATTTGTGACACCCACATGTCACTGTAGAGTTTATTTTTTATTATTTTATACTATATTTTATTTTTTGTGCTTTTATTATTTTTTGGCCAGATTTTTTTTGGAGTTTTTGATGAGTTTTATGGTTTTCCTACACTATTATGCATAACCATGGGACACTCTTACAGAGGAAAATATCTTAGAGGTAGTGATTTTTTTATTATATCCACATGGGTTGGTAAACTATAAAGATATTACCACAAACTATGTAGCTTTTTTTAGGTATAGAGGTACTTCTAAATGGATGACATGCAGTTTAGAATACCATGCGACCAAACTTTATGACTTGACTAAAATCATTTAATGAGTTATTTTTAATAAACCCCCTCTATTTTATGAGGTTTTCATCCCTATATTCTTCTAAATGACTTGATTTAATCTTATTATCTAATAAGGGTCTCTAAACTTCCTCCCTCTTTGATTCTTGGCTTATTCTTAGTGATTTACAAGTGATTCAAAGGAAAATACCTTCTATTTTATTATATATTATTCTTCCTTCCTTATTTTATTTGTTTCCTATTTTTCCTAACTCCGTAATTCATTTTGAAATCTATGTATTGGATTAATGATGGTTATAACTAAGGTTTTGGTCTCTTTTAGATTGTAAATGATGCCTTTTTGAATATCCAGATGGTCATGGTCAAAAGCAACATGTTTTATCTTGGTTTATGTTTCATTCAAGTATGTTCTTCTATGAAATAGTTTACTTTTTTGAATATAAGGTGTTATTTAGATACTTAAATCTCTTTTTTTATTGAATATATGTATATAGGTGATATCCATGTGGTGTTTTAAACCATTTACATAAAGTTTGACCTTATAATGAAGGATTTTCTTTTGAATTCCAAGTTTTCATGTTTGAAGGGGAATGATTTTATGTTTCAAGAATTTATGAAATATATATGAGTCATTTTGAAATGGTTTTGATGGCATGTGTTGTATTTTGATCCATACTTTTTTATCAAAAAGTGAAAAATTATGTTTTAAAGAGGGAATTGTTTTATAATGTGGTGTTGACCTCAAATTGATTTTAAAAATGAATTATTTTATCAATTTAATATTCTTATTCGAATTAGTGTGTTTTTATGACCCCAATGAAAATGATTTAATATATCTTTAAATTTTTTTTGATGTAAATGGAATGCCTTTGGCATTGTTTTGGATTTCAAATAGTAAGACCCATACTTAAAAATTATGGATTTGAAATTTAGAGGAAGTGTATTATTTTAAAGGATTCTTAATGGATTTTTGAAGTGGTGTTTTTTAATACGGAAAGGTCTTGGAATTATGATCCATGTTATATGGAAAATTAAAAGTTGGAACTTTATAAATATTATTTTACCAGGCTTGAAATATTTGATTTATTTCCCCTTAGTTCTTATTTCCCCTTATGTGGGTTTTTTATCACTTTGTTATTCTTACTGATCTCTTCTTAGTGAATGTTATTATTATGCCGTGGACTAATTATTTTTTTAAATGAGTTGTTCTATTCATGGGTTATGTAGGTGATAGATAGTTATTTCTTATTCCTTATGTGGTGATCTTAGATTTTTGGTTTACTCACTATACTTTTTTATTGGTCATGGGAACTCGAGTACGAAGTGGGAGGTCCATTATTATGTTTTACTAGTTGGTTCACATGATAATATTGTCCCTCCAGTATCAATAGGCAATAGGGATAATAGTGTGTGACATTTTTAATGAGGCTTATGTGGTATATTTGGATGTATTATGGTTTTGACTCAGCATATGCATAATGTTGATCTGTAATAAATTAAAAATGTTAGATGTGTCTTACATTATTTTCCTAGGGTAGATCCCAAGACACATTGATTTATATATTGTTGGTTTATGTAGGGTAAACCCATATTGTTCTTAGTTACATCTTTACCATTATTATATTTTATTTTCACCTTTTTATTATATATATTCATTTCCTCTCTTTGGGATTGTGGCGCCCGCTTTTTTTTATTATTGACATGTTGTGTTGGGTTATTTCCATTTAAATTATTTTCAAAGATGTTTGGAAAATATATTTTGAACATAAATACATATTTTTTTAAATTGGTGTTTGAAATTGGAGTTTTGGTTGTAAAATGTCTTATGATAAGGAAATTTTTAGAACCCTTGTATTCTCATTCCATAGAAACAAAATTTATTGATCTTGAATAAACAATTGTATGGATTTTGGTTTATAATGAGTTTATGTCTGAAAATCCTATATTCAAGTTTTATTTTCAAGCTAGAATTTATTTATAGCCTTATGAAATTAATTGTATAGTAACATTGGGTGGAGACATACTTAGATATTTAGATCATTCCTATATATTTTAGGTCCCAAGTGTTAGATGGACTTGAGTTTTGTTAATGTGGATGAAATTGAGTGATTTGAGATATGGTGAGTAATCAGAGGTCGCGTGGAGGTGTTTTTGGGCTTGGATCGAGTTTGTTGTGTTTTTTTAGTTATCATTATTCATATATTTCAACCACTATTCTTAGCTTATTTCAATTATCTTTTTTTTATCTTTTCATTTGTAGACGATTCTTTTAATTTAATAAAATGATCTAGATCAGTATTGTTGGTTATGAGCAATTTGGAATATTTATTTACTTTTGGTTTTATATTTTCTTGATGTTTCATAGGCATCCAATGTAAGGATGGTCATTTAGGACTTATAAAATTTTTATTTGTTTTTATTTAATTAAGGATGAAATTTTTGCAAAAAATCGGTTTACTATGATTCCCAGAAACTATGTGTCAGACCGCGGGGATTGAGAATGACCTTTGGGCCTTGTGGAAAGCTGGGTCAGCTGATGTGTTAAGATACATTGGGTTTTTTTCATTTAAAAATAGTATTAGATCTATAGTTTATTTGGTGGGAGCTTAATATTATTGAGTATCCTTCATTTTATTTTTTGTTTTTATTGTATAAATGTGATTAAGGTTCCTGGGGCATGAAAGTTAAGGTAATGGAGAGTCTATCTAGATCTTTGTTTTCCCATGTCTTAAGGTATGATGGGAAGTTAGGGTTTGAATTTTGAATTTGAGGTTTTTTTAGTTTTTTGATATATTTTGATGTGGATGTATTTTTTTGGGATCCTACTTATGTATGAAAGTGATTTTTGGGATTGATACTTTTTTAGTGTGAAAATAGAGGACAACCATAATAGTACATTTTAATCAAATGATTGGGAGAATCGTGTGGTGATCATGTGTCATGGGTCTATAACCTTCAAAAAGTCTATAGAAAGGTTGGTACATGGTTTCCTAACCCCCATGACAAAACTATTAACAACCTTATTTCATCCCTAGTTGAGTTTTTTGAATCTTATTAATTCTAGATTTCTCTTAAAGTTGATTTCACTTATTAGGGATTGATTGAAGAAGGTTTTCATGCTAGTTAAGTTTGGTTCTGATAAACCTCATTTGATGGTTTGTGTAGTGATTTATTGATTCTTTGTTCTAAATCATTGGATTAGAAAATGGGGATTTTTTTTCAAAATTATTAATATAAAAATTTGGTTTTTGTGAATTGTTTAAAAAGATATAAAATACACTAGTTTTCCATGAAATATTTCATAAAGTGATTTTCTATATTTTTGTAATTTGGAAATGCATTTAAAAATAAAAGTGATATGTTCAAAATTTGTTGTTCATGTGAATTCCCAAAGGTGATTTGTTTCAAAATGAAAATATGAAAGTGATTTGGGTTTAAATACAATTTTTCATTGAGAAGTTTGAAAATTATAAAACACGACTTTTGGGATGTGCCTTGTTTTGGTGATATTTGTTCCACCAAGGTCATGTTTTTTTCTAAAGTTGTTTTTATTTTTTTCAATCATATTTTTGGTTAGAGTGTGTTTAAAAATTACTTGGTGGATTTTGGTAATTTTGAAAGAGAAGATCCTTATTATTGGTGTGAAATTTATGTGCCTTTCTATGGGGAATTGTTTTCAGGACGAATCACTAATTTATGATGTGATTATTAAGTTTATGTTTTGAGTAATGGATTGATGTTGTTATTATCTTGTTTTTATTATATTATTCCTCTTATAATTTCTAAAAGATATTGTAGATGACCTACATTTTAGAATGATATTCTTGGTGAATCCTCCATGCAGTTTGAAGCAATTTATTCAATTCTAGAATCTTCCCAGACTCTAATTAGAGTGATGTAATTGGAAACTTTCTTGATATCGAAACCTATCATGGAACTATTTAATTATAATCCAACCAATTTTTATGTTGATCATGATTTTATGGAATAGGTAACGTGGTTGGAAAGGATTGATGGAATCCTCAATTCTCTAGGTACACCTGCATCTTTATGGTTGAGAGCTGTAATAGGATTTTTTGTTGGATCTAGTCGAGCATGGTAGGGTTTGTGGTACATCCTCAGTTTCTTGAGGCTATGCCATGGGAGTATTTTAATATGGTTTTTATCTAGTGTATTTATCCATATTATGTGAGAGTAGAGAGAGCTCTTGAACTTTCGAGCCTTCATCAGTGTAAGTCACCAGTGAATGAGTATGTTGATCACTTTCCAGAGTTTATCTTCTTCTCTATAAGGTTAGATTTCAAATAATCAGAGAAAAATCATTTATATAAAGGTGTTATTTTCCAATATTTTAGTCTCTTTGTGCTTGATTTTGGATTTAAATCCTTATAAGAGGTTTTTATGAAATTTATTTCAGTGGGTGTTGACCAGTCTAGGTATCTAGTGTTAGGTGATGACTTAGTTTTGTTAGATAAAAATGGGTGTATCTAAATATGTGTAGATATTATTTGAGAAAATCCAATATTAGAAAAGAAAATGGATGTCTTTCATACTTCCAAGATATCTGGTGCTTCCTGAAGGAAGGACAAGTCTTTTTTATTCTTCCAGTATGGGGATCCAGGGAACTATAATTCTTTCTATTTTAAATCTCAAGGGTTTACCTCCACTGTGGCTATTTAATTCACTTTTATAAGTCTTTTAATCTTGGTTTTAGATTAATTTTCAGGTTTAATCCTTTTAGGGATTGTTTTTCTAGGAATTGTTTTTTAGTCGTAATTAGGGTTATGATTTTCAAGATTTTGTTGTTTTTGTTATTTTAGAATATAATGTATGGACATTTTTTTGGGATTCCTCTTATGGATGGATTTGTATTTAATTTACTATAATTACTTTTTCATTTTTTGATGTTTGGGAGAGATTTGGTTTTGATGTGACTCATCGTTTGGGTGGACCATTCTTGAGAGTTGTGAATTGCATTGGTCATTCATGTTGAGCCTTTGAGATTCTAACTAGATAGAAATGGGGTATTAATTGTGTGAATAATCAGAAAAATTAGGCGGGTGACTTACCAATTTATATTATAAATTACCTACCCTATGGATTGTGTTATTATGGATTCACCATGTGATGGTATTCCAACTTGTGAACCTAGTTTATCCATGCTTGTTAAGGCATGAGGTGAGAATTCATGCCATTTATTTGAGGATTCTTTTCTTTTGATATTTATTATTTTGGTTTGAAGTGTTTATAGTTTGAGAGTTGGTTTTTACAGAGGTTTTATAGTGTTTTTGAGGAGGTGTCTCTCAATAGTTTCCATTGGTTTCACCATATTATAGGAATTGTAAATGGTTGGGAGACCATGTTTGGTCTCTCTTATTTCTTCAGACTTCTAGTTTGAGGTTCTTATTTTAATTTTGTTTTGATATGATTCAAAATATTTATATATGATCTATTAAAACATTTTTTGGATCTTGTAAATTTTATTTCAAGGTTGTATTAGGTCGAGTAGTTCTTATTTTTTGGTCCTATTTGAATCTTTCATTACTGGACACCTTTTATTTTTTGACCACATACTATCAAGAGGTAGAAAGTGTCATGGTTGTGAGAATTGTGACATCCACATGTCAATTTGGTGTTTAAGTTGTATTATTTTCAATTATCTTGGGAATGTTTGAGTTCTTGTATTTTTTGGGATAAAATTTTGGTGTTTTGGAGGTTTTATGGGAGTTTTATAGTTTACCCACAAAGTTATAGATAACTGGGAGATTATCATATAGAGGGTACTATAATGGAAGTAGTGAGGCTTTACAAAGTATTCACATAATGTTTTGAACTATATAGAGCTTCTCATACACCATTCTACTTTTTTTTCATGCAGTATTACTTTTCTACGGTTGAAACATTATTTGGAAATTGTTTTACCCAAATTATGAATCCCACCTAGAATCACATAATGAGTTATTTATACCGCAATTAAATATATATTTTAATATGGGCTTCACCCTTCTCTATTTCCATATGACTCTACTTATTATTGGGAGCCAAGGAAGAGCTTGAAACTATCCCCTATCCAATTCTTGTCTTGTTTATGGTGATTTCCAAGTGATTCAAAGTAAACTACATTCTATTTTCACATTTATTATTATTAATTTCTTATTTAATAAGTTTCATCTTTATCACATAATAATAATGCACTTTGTTTGATAGGTATTAGGTTTTTTATGGTTCTAACCAAGGGGTTTTGTCTCTCTTGGTTTGTAGAGGAGGTATTCTTTCTTTTTTGGGTTTTCACGGTCGAATGTGACATGTTTCAACATGGATCCCATTTGTTTAAAGTAGTTGTTTCAATAGAATTGTTTAATTTTGGAATATAAAGTATTATTTATCTATTTAATTTTTTTTAAATAATTTATATAAGTGGTATCCATGTTGTGTTATCAGATTGTTTCCTTAAAATTTTAACTTTTTCATAAAGTGTATTTCTTTGAAATTCCTTGTTTTCATTTTTGAAATGAACTATTTTCATGCGACAAACATTTGTGAAATACCCATGTTTATTTTTAAAATTGTTTTGATATCATAAGTTTTATTTTAAACTAATTTTGACTTTTAAAGAGTGAAATTGATATTTTAAAGAGAGAATTATTTTATAATGATGTGTTTACCTTAAATTGATTTTAAAAAAGGATTTTTTTATGAATTTCATATTTTTTTGAATGATTTTTAATTCTCTTTCTGTAGATGACTTAATGTATCTTTAAAATGTGTTTGATTGAAATGGAAGTCCTTGTGATTATATTGGATTTTAAAGAGGGTGACCTATATTTTTAATGGGTGGATTTTGAATATAAAGGGTGTGTGTGGTTTTAATGGATTTATAAAATATTTTTGAAGTAGTTTTTATAACATTTAAAGGGATTGGAAATTCAATCCATATTTTATAGAAATGGAATGGTTGATTATTACTCAATTCTTGTGATACCTTCTTGATTTTCCATTTGTTCTTGTTTCCCCTTTTGAGTGTTTTTATCACTATGTGTTTCTTGTTTATAACTTTTATGTAATTTTCTTATTATTCCATGGATGAATGATGTTTTAAAAGGGGTTGTTCTATGTGATGGTGGTGGAGGTGAGGGAGAATTATTTCTTATTCCCAGTGTAGTGATCATGTCTTGATTGTTTACTTAATTTACTTTGGTATTTATAATGAGAACCCATGTATAAAGTGGGAGGTCTATTCTTATGTTGTACTAGCTGGTTGAAAGAATTCTAGTTTTCCTCCAACTGAGGCTTGTGTGGACTAGTTATATGTCTTGTGGGTTGGATTCATTATATGTCAAAAATTGGTCCATAGGAAATTACAAATGTTAAAAATGTATCATGTTAGATTACAAGGGTAGAGCTTCTAACACATTAATTTATTTATTGGTGGTCTATAGACATGATACCCATCTTAATCTTTATTGTATCTTTCCCATTATTATATTATAGTGGAAGCCTTTTCATTTATATATCTATTTCCCATATTTTAACTTTTGGTGACCACTTTGATTATGATTGACCCATTTTGTTGGTTAATTTCAATTAAAATGATTTTCAATGTTGTTTGGAAAATCTATTTTAAATCTAATGACTATTGGGTGGATTTTCTAAAGTGTGGTTTGAAATTTTATTTTTTGTTCTAAAATAATTTTTTTCGATGAAAGGTTAACAATTTCCGTGTTTTAATTTTATGAAAACAAAATGTAACATTTATAAATAGAAATTGTTCTTGATTTTGTTTTCTCATGATTTTATGTCTGAAAATATTATTTTTTTGTTGTATTTTAAATATATAATTTATGAATTTCATTATGAAATTAATTTCACACTCTTAGTGGTTAGAGTCCTAATGGAATGTTTATCTCACACCTATATATTTATGGTCCCATGTTTTATCTGGACTTTGGTTTTATTCATGTGGCCAACATTGGGTGAGTTGGGAGGTGGTAAGAAACTATAGGTTTCATGAAAGTGTTTTCCAGGTTGGATCAAGTATGTTGAGTTTGTTTTTTTATTACTATGTTGGCCATTATGGAAATTATTTGTATCTTATTTTAGTTATATTTTTTATATCATTTAATTTATGGATGATGTTTTTTATTTATGAGAATTGGTTGGATCTGTGTTTTTTATGAATCATTTGGTTTGTTCATTTAATTTTGGTTTTATATTTTCTTTATGTTTCTTGGACATCCAATGTAAGGATGTTCCATTTAAGACATGGAAAATGTTTTAATATATTTATTCTTCAAAAGGGATAAATCAATCCCAAAAATGGGTTTCATGTTCCACCTAGTCACTAGTTTACAATTTGTGTTGATCAGAAATTACCTTTGGGGATTGTGGCGAGTGAGGTCAAGTTACATGTCAGGTCAGCCAAAGTTGGTTCATTATAGTATGTTGGTGAGATTCATCATCGTAAGTAGGGATGTTTTCCCACTCATCGTGTTTGTAATTTCACCATTACTGGAGTGATCTCCTATATTATTAGTTCTTAGAGACCAAAGCAATGATTTCTTGAGTAAAACTCTCAACATATTGATACGGTGCTAATGCCACATGATGTTGATGTCGGTGGTTGAAAGGAAGCATCCTTGGTTACTCCGAAACATGGGTGAATTTGTATTCAACCTCATAATATTAATCAATATGATTTTAGAGGTGTTTTTTACTGCACTCTAATGATATATTCTTAATGCTATTCGAGGTGGTGATAGGTTAAGCCTACTCATTTTCCATAACCAATCATTGGGAAGATGACTCATGGGGCTTCATGTCAAGGATGGATTCATGTGAAACCTACAAGGATAGTATTGTATCATTGAGGTCGTAATCCTTCACAAGTACATTCATTATTTATTGGTAAAGGTTTTAGGTGGGTGATAATTTATTCTACTTTGAAGGGTCCCCAACATTAGAATTATTTGAGTCATATGAATGCTATCAAGATGATTCCATGAGTTTGGATTGAATGGAGTTATAATTGTCCGAAAATTATTAACAAACAAAAATAAAAAAATATACCAATAAAACATAATATGTAATAAACATGTTCCATGAATCACATTCACAATAGAAGGTGACATTTTTTGTTTGTATGAGAATGAATTGACATCTTGTTGTGAAATTCTTATAGTTAAAAGATTCGCTTTAGTTTCACCATTTTTTTCAATCTATTTCTGATGGGATAGACTTTTCATGGAACCAAAAATTCCCAAATACTCCCACATTCATGAAGGACCAACATGAATGTTTTTACAAACTTTCTTTCCAAAGGTAGGTGGCTATTGGAATTTTTCCAGTGATTCTTTATAATTCACATTGGTTCAGATGGTGAGAGGTGAAGGTTCCGGGTGCAGCGGAAGCGCGTTGGTGGGTTTTTCGAACATTAATTTTAACGTTAAACAACGTTCAATCTGAGATCCGTCACAATATAAAACACAGAATCTTCATAATAGAACGAAGAATTAATAGAAAAGAAGAGTTCCGGAACCCTTGAGGAGGATCATCATATGTTGATTATAATTAATTTAATTAATGCATAAGAATTACCTCGTTGGAATTATTTCTTCATTGATGTGTCCAGTCATGATTCGGTGATCCGTCATTGCGTTGTAGAATCCAAGTGTAGTATTCCTCTAGAAGTGATCCAAACGTGTATCATGTATCTCTGGACGTCGCCGAAGGGATCTCCGGGTGCTAGCGCAGAAGAACCTTCACTTGCGATGTCCGCCTTCGACCACCTTAATCTGGTGGAGGATCTTGCTCTCATAACTTGAGGGCATTCTTGGTGGAAAGGGAATTCTCTCTTGGTTTGAGAGTATTTCCAAATCCGTTGTGCACAACAATGGCTTTGGAAAAGTTTTGGGGTTGTGAGGATATTTATAATCGGGTTTGAGGTTAATAGAGTTATGAAAATAAATAAATGCATTACGCATTTTATTTATTTAATTAACTCTTATTGAAACCCCATGTCAAATTATTAATTCCTTGACATGCGCCCACACTGATTATAATTAATATCATTTAATAAAACAATATTAAATCCTCAAAATCCCAACTGGAAAAACTACACGGCGTGTACTTTTATTTTCCATTTTTCTCTACCACATTTATTAGACCTTGAGTAATGACTATTTATTTCTTAAATAAATGTAACTGCATTACTCGCTAATAAATATTATTTCTTCCATAATATATTCTCTCGAATAACTAGTGTCAAAATAAATGTGACCAGACATCCTTAAGTAATTATTAAACCACAGCCGGGAATAATATTTATTTAACTTGTTAAATTAATATTTAACTGAGATACATGGACACACTTAGTGTGTGACCCTCTAGGCCACTTTCCCAGTGGCATTAGGCTGATCCCACCATAAGTCTAATGTTAGCGTCTAGCAACACGCTAAGGAACCCAAAGAGAAAGAAGTTAACGCTACAATGACGTGTCACCGCCTATGAACGCTTACTGTGTAATATAATCCCTTTGTCTCAATATCTCCAATAAAGCGGGTTGCATGCTAGTGCCATCAACCCATGTGCTTGATTATTCTTTCTTTGAATTACCGGAATTGAACTTTCCCATACCTTACCATGGCCATGGATTTGTTTAGGCTATATCAATTCCATCAAAGGGCCTGAGATATCTACTTCCGTTATGGAATAGAAGGGACAAATCCTTTCTCGCATTATCTATTAATGTGGTATTACTCGTGATGCACCCAACTTATCCTACCTCATTGCGAACAGTGTGTTGTCATAGTTTTCATCAATACATCTAAGTACGTGAGTTGTAATACCCATTAATAATAATCTTAAAGTCTAAGGACCAATACACACGTCCACAGATAGGAACATCCAATGACACTATAAAATGTGGATTTCCTACTGGCGGGTCTCGTTCTCATAATATCCTCTTGGATATTACCAAGGACGCACACCATGAGAAGGTGCCTCAAAGTTTTATGAGTCCTCACCCCTAATGACCTGTATTATTTGTGTCCCTCAAATAATATCATCCAGCCATAGAACATACATTCAAGAATAGTGTTATGGCACTTCCGGGTTCTCATCATAGCAGGGATCCGCTACGACCCTTTAATGCAACAGCTCTCCTTAGGAAATTATCACATGACATGTCATGCAAAAGAACAATCAAGATGTGATAAGGCTTTTATTTAATGAATAATGTACAAATTAGTTGGTTCTAGACCACCAACTCCAACAGACTCCCACTTGGACTGGAACCAACTGCTAACAACCTTTAAACCGCTAGCTCTCACATGATATTCATGCTTCTGTTTAGATAGGCCTTTAGTCATGGGGTCCACCACATTCTCTTTCGTGGACACTCTGATCGCAACAACTTCACCCCTTGGATAGAAAAACCTCAATAGGTGATACTTCCGGAGTATGTGCTTTGTCCGTTGATGTGACCTTGGTTCTTTTGCAAGAGCCACCGCTGCAGTATTATCACAATACAATGTAATGGGATATTTACTTCTAGGCACCACATCAGGCTCCTGGACAAAGTTCCGAATCCAAACGACTTCCTTGGATGCATTAGAAGCCGCTATATACTCATAATCCACTGTAGAATTGGCGACAACTGGCTGCTTTGAACTCTTCCAGCTCACAGCTCCTCCATTGAGACAGAAAACATATCCAGATTGTGACTTCAGATCATTCTGATCTGTTTGAAAACCAGCATCGGCATACCCTCTGATGACAAGATCCTCGTCTCCTCCATACACCAGGAAAATATCCTTAGTTCTTCTTAGATACTTAAGGATAGTCTTAACAGCAGTCCAACACTGTTCTCCTGGATCTTCTTGATATTTTCCTACCATGCTCAGTGCATAGGCAACATCAAGCCTGGTACATAATATGGCATACATGATGGATCCTATAGACGATGCGTATGGGATCTTGCTCATTCTATCTTTCTCCTGTTGTGTCTGGGGACACATTTTCTTAGAAATATGTAAGCCATGTGACACTAGAACCAATCCCCACTTGGATTTTTCCATACTAAATATCTTTAGTATCTGGTCAATGTATGTACCCTGACTTAGTCTAAGCAGCCTCTTGGATTTGTCACGAATGATCATGATCCCTAGAATGTAGGCTTCTTCTCCTAAGTCCTTCATAGAGAAACACTTGTTCAACCAGTCCTTAACTGACTGTAAGGCTGGTACGTTGTTTCCAATAATCAGTATGTCATCAACATATACCACTAGGGTGACGAATGCATTCCCATTAAACCGCTTATATACACATGGATCACATTCATTCTTAATGAAACCAAATTACTTTATGGCTTCATCAAATCGAATGTTCCATGACCTGGATGCTTGCTTCAATCCATAAATTTATTTCTGCAACTTTCAAACCTGTTTGGCTTCACTTGGTGTCACAAACCCTTCTGGTTGTGTCATATAGACATCAACCTGAAGGTTCCCATTAAGGAATGCTGTTTTTCCATCCATCTGCCAAATCTCGTATTCATGGTAAGCTGCTATGGAAAGTATGATTCTTATGGATTTAAACATGGAAAATGGCGAGAAGGTTTCATCATAGTCAATTCCTTGACGCTGTCTGAATCCTTTAGCCACTAGCCTTGCTTTATAGGTTCTAACTTGACCTTCCATGTCCAGCTTTCTTTTGAATACCCATTTGCATCCAACAGGCTTTACATCAACTAGCTCATCGACCAGAACCCAAACTTGATTCTTATACATGGAATCCATCTCAGAATTCATAGCTTCTAGACATCTTGCAGCTTCTAATCTTTCTACTGCTTCCTTTTATGAGATAGGTTCATCATTGTCCAACAATAATGATTCACCATCCTTGGTGACTAGGAAACCAAATCTCTCTGGTTCCCTTACCTCTCTTGAGCTCCTACGCAGTACTTGTGTTTTTGGAACCTCTTCCACGGGGACCTATGGAACTTGTTCCTGTACCAACTCCTGTGTATCTTGAGCATCAACTTCATCGAAGTCAATCTTTCTCCCACTATCCTTCTTGAGGATGTGCTCCCTCTCAAGAAAGACGGCTTGTCTGGAGATAGTCACTTTCTTCTCTTGAGGGTTATATAGGTAATATCCTTTCGTTTCCTTGGTATATCCTATAAACATACACTTCGTGCCCCGGGGTGCTAGTTTATTGCCTGAGAATGCCTTAACAAATGCCTTGCATCCCCATACATGTGTGTGCGACAAAGTGAGTTTCCTTCCATTCCATAACTCGGATGGAATTCCATTTTCCGCCTTAGTTAGTACTTGGTTTAATGTGTATACTGCAGTTTGTAATGCATATCCCTAAAAGGATAATGGATGATCCACATGACTCATCATCGACCTCACCATGTCAAACAAGGTGTGGTTCCTCCTTTAACTAACACCATTCTACTGTGGTGTATAAGGAGGAGTGAGCCGAGATAGAATCCCAGACTCCTGTAGAAGATCGATGAACTCTTGGTTCAGATATTCTCCACCTCGATCTGATTGAAGCTTCTTTATCTTCTTACCAAGCTGATTCTCTACTTCATTCTTGAATTCCGTAAATTTCTCTAAGGACTCTGACTTATACCTCATTAAGTAGACATATCCATATCTACTCAAATAATTAGTAAAAGTAATGAAGTAAGAATATCCACCTCTAGCTTCTACTAGAAATGGTCCACACACATCTGTGTGTACCAATACTAGAAGCTCTGTGGCCCTTTCAGCTTTTCCACCAAAAACGGCTTGGTCATTTTTCCTTGTAAACATGCATGACATCTATCAAGTGGTTTTAGCTCATTAGAGTCTAAATTGCCATCTTGGCAGAGCTTTGTCAAATGCTTATCGTTCTCATGACCAAGGCAGTGATGCCATAACTGGGTGATGTATGAGTCATGTGAGTTTGTTTTGTTATGGATTTACAACACTTGGTTTTCATAATTCAATACATACAAACCATTATTTAAATGTGCCATACCATAACATATGTTGTTCTTATAAAAGAGAGAACCCTTATTTACAAATTTGAAAACAAATCCATCCATATCCAAACAAGATACAGAAATTATGTTCTTGATAACACTAGGCACATAATAACAGTTATGTAAAACCAAAATCATCCCAGTCAGCAATGAGAGGTGGTAGTCTCCAATAGACATTGCAACCAGCCTTACGCCATTGGCAACTCGAAGATCCACCTCTCCTCTGGAGATCATTCTAAATATACTTGGTTCCTGCATTTGAATACATATGTGAGCCCCACAAGATGTATCTAATACCCAATGTGTGGAAATAGAAAGATTTCACTCGATAACAAACACACCTTTAGTGTACCCATGCTTCCAGGTATAGTTCCTCTTCCAGTGGCCCTGCTTGCCACATGAAGAACACACTGTCTCTCATTCCTTGCCCTGACTTTGGATCTTCCCCTTCTTGGAGGGACGGTGCTCGGGGTCTTCAGACCGTTTATAGGTCTTTGGCCCCTTTTCCTTGTCCTTCCATTTATTGTTCAACATAAGGACCGTGGGTTTGTCAGGCCCCATGTCCTTATCTACCTAGCGAATCAAGGTTAGAAGCTCTGATAGAATCTTCTCATTTCCGCTCATGTTATAGTTGACAATGAAGCTAGAGAAGGTATTGGGTAGTGATGATATGATGAGATCTGTACGCAACTCATTCGGGAATTTAATCCCTAAGATGTCCAAGCGTTCAATGTATCCAATAATCTTGACTACATGAGGCCCAGCTGGCGCAGACTCTCCAAGATTTGTGGTAAACAAAGCATTAGATATCTCATACCTCTCCTGTCTCGCCTTCTCTTGGTAGAGATCTTTAAGGTGAGACATCATTCTTTACGCGTCCATTTTTTCATGTTGCTTCAAGAGATCATTAGACATGGACGATAACATGAAACACTGGACATCTGTGGCATCATCCATGTGTTTCATGTAGAGAGATAATTCCTCATCACTAGCCTCTTTTCCAGGGGCAACTGGAATAGGCTCTTCCAGCACATATAATTTCCTTTCGTGGTAAAGGACGACGCGTAAACGCCTCTACCAATCTTGGAAATTGGTGCCGGTGAGAAGGTTTTATTTTTTGAGTATGGTGCACAATGATATGTTTGAAGTCATTTTCTTGCCGTTTCTACAAATTAATATGAGCAAAGGATTAATACTTTATTACAAAAATTGAGACAAATAAATAAATTAATACTTATTAGTCTCCCACTATTTTATCGAAATCCAATAGCCCTCACCATTGACTTCGGAATATTCTATTGCGTGAATATTATAGTGGAAAGGATCCATATTGCCCTTATCATTACCCCAACTAGGGTTGGTCAATCAACTTGAAGGGTTTTAGGTAGGCATTGCAAATGCCAACTGCATTAACTCGCAGCTCCTTGATCTGCTGAGTGGACTCCCTAATCCTGAAATCCTTTTTGTATTTCCTCAACCTTTGCCTCTTGGTCACACGAAGTCTTGCTATGGAAGTCAACCCTTGATGCGAACCAAGTCAAGTCAACCAAAAACCTTGAATTATAATTCCCCAATAATTTAAAGCACCCCAACTAGGGTTGGTCAAGCACTTTGAACTATGGTTCGATTCTAACCAAGATTATGGACGGGTATGCCAACTTAATATTTATTTTGAGAGATTTTATCCTTATACGTAAATTTCCATTTTATTATCTTTGATTACATGCTTGTTAATATTAAGTGGGATATACTTAAGTGATTAACCATGTCTAAGATAATATTTACGTATAAGCCGGTTTTATTTTAGTTCCATCTTGCATGCTCGTTTAATTCATTAAATGTGTGATCATGACAACACACCGACAATAAATAAACCATGCAACTGACAGAAATAAAATAAATGGCATGATCATGAGCTTTTCTATTGGTTAGTTTATCTAGCGGTTGATAAAATAACTGAAGACCTATGGGAGAAACACCATGAACCTTTCGAGTTCATGTTTATAGCTTTCCACCTGTCCACCTTTGTATCTCCTTGGATTGGTTTCACCTTGGCTCCTGACCTGAGCCGCCTCCACTAGTTTGGGAGCTCCATCCATTACATATGCATTTATCTCACATGCAGGTGAGGGGTAAAAAGGGTTTTTACATAAAACAATCCTTGGGCGCGCAGACCCTACATATTAATGAGGAGATGGCTCGCATGCCAACAAATTTAATTTAAATAAATAAACTAAAAGAAACCATTCACATAAAAAGGTCTCAATCTAGCTCATGATCATCTATACATGCAACAATATTTACGCATAAATAAAACTATTATTCAATTCTTTAATCGTTCTTGTTTAAGATAAATCACACTCGAATCAATTAATTATGTTTAATTAATCAATTCTTTTATCTTAAATACCTTTTCTGAATTTCCTTGATATTCTCATCCATCATAATTTTAAACAAATAAATTCATTTAAAATTATCCTTGTACGTAACTTGTACCTTGGAGGCAACCCAATGAATTCTCATTTATTACGCAGATGTAAAATTAAACACATATATATAAAACACCTATCACGTTTTGTGCCTCACCTTTACGCCTGCACCATGGTATACGTCTCAAGGGTTTGTGTAATATAATAATAAATTTTAATAAATATGCGTAATTTGGGTGAGTACACAACGTGTAATTCCGACTACACATCGTGTACTTTTCTTCACTGTCCATCCGAAGTACATGCCCGGGGACAGGGCGTGTTAATCTACTTCGGAAATTTTCAGAGTACACGGCCTGTATAGTGGGACACACGCCGTGTAGTTTCTGTGTTACACGGTTTCCAGCCGGGCAGGCCGTGTACAGAGTACACGACCCAACCCTAACCCGAAGGGACTACACGCCATGTTCATTGGACCACATGGCGTGTATTCTGGAAATCGTGTGCCACCTGTTTCTGGTCAACACACGGTGTCTTAAATTCTTAGAAATAATCCAATACACGGCCTGATTTGGCAGATAAGTCATTGCATTGAACCTAGACTACATGACGTGTACTTCCAAAAACACACCACGTATTCTGGTGTTATACGGCCAGAAACATTTGGCTCCTCCGGATGAGTTCCTCTATTTTATTTTAATCAAAATTAAAAGAAAAATTTGTTTCTGTGAGGTGAACGAGAAATGAAGAAGGAGGAATAGATCTCGATATTCAGATTTCCAGAATGATTAAACTTGAATTGAAATAACTAAATTATTAAATGTGTAAATTACCAAAGAAAAAATAAATAATTATAATCAACCATATGACCCCCTCTGATACCACTTGAAAGTTCTGGGCGCAGTGGAAGCGCATTGGTGGGTTTGCCCAACTTTAATTTTAACGTTAAACAATGTTCAATCCAAGATCCGTCACGATATAAAATGCCAAATATTCATAATATAATGAAGAATGAAAAGAAAAGAAGATTCCTGGAACCCTTGAGGAGGATCATCATATGCTGATTATAATTAATTTAATTAATTCATAAGAATTACCGCGTTGGAATTCTTTCTTCGTTTATGTGTCCAGTCACGATTCGGTGATCCGTCGTTGCGTAGTAGAATCTATGTGTAGGATTCCCCTAGCGGTGACCCACATGTGTGTCACATATCTCCGGATATCACCGAAGGGATCTCCTGGTGCTAGCACGGAAGAACCTTCGCTTGCGATGTCCTTCTTCGATCTCCTTGATCTGGTGGAGGATCTTGCTCTCATAATTTGAGGGCGTTCTTGGTGGAAATGGAATTCTCTCTTGGCTTGAGAGTATTTCCAAATCCGTTGTGCACAACAATGGCTCTGGAAAAGTGTTGGGGTTGTGAGGATATTTATAATCTAGTTTGAGGTTAATAGAGTTATGACAATAAATAAACGCGTTACGCATTTTATTTATTTCATTAACTCTTATTGAAACCCCATGTCGAATTATTAATTCCTTGACATGTGCCCACACTGATTATAATTAATATCATTTAATAAAACAATATTAAATCCTCAAAATCCCAACTGGAAAAACTACACGGCGTGTAATAATTAATACACAGCATGTACTTGTTTTCCATAAAACTACACGGCGTGTATATTTAATATACACGGCGTGTACTTTTATTTTCCATTTTTCTCCACCACATTTATTAGACCTTGAGTATTGACTATTTATTTCTTAAAAAATGTAACTGCATTACTTGCTAATAAATATTATTCCATCCAAAATATATTCTCTCGAATAACTAGTGTCAAAATAAATGCGATCAGACATCCTTAAATAATTATTAAACCACAGTTGGGAATAATATTTATTTAACTTGTTAAATTAATATTTAACTGAGATACATGGACACACTTAGTGTGTGACCCTCTAGGCCTCTTTCTCAGTGGCATTAGGTTGAGCCTGCCTAAAGTCCAAGGTTAGTGTCTAGAAACATGCCAAGGCACCCATAGAGAAAGAAGTTAATGCTGCAATGACGTGTCACCTCCTACAAATGCTTACCGTGTAATATAATCCCTTTGTCTCGATATCTCTAATCAAGCGGGTTGAATACTAGTTCCATCAACCCATGTGCTTGATTATTCTTTCTTTGACTTCCCAAAATTGAACTTGCCCATACCTTACCATGGCCATGGATTTGTTTAGGCTATATCAATTCCATCAAAGGGCCTGAGATATCTACTTTTGTTATGGAACGGAAGGGACAAATCCTTTCTCGCATTATCTATTAATGCGGTATTACTCGTGACGCACCCAACATATCCTACCTCGCTGTGAATAGTGTGTCATCACAGTTTTTGTCAATACATCTAAGTGCGCGAGTTGAAATACCCATTAATAATAATCTTAAAAGGACAAATACACACGCCTACAGATAGAAAATCCTATGACACTATTAAATGTGGATTTCCTACTGGCGGGTCTCGTTCTCATAATATCCTCCTGGATATTACCAAGGGCGCACACCATGAGAAGGTGCCTCAAAGTTTTATGAGTCCTCACCCCTAATGACCTGTATTATTTGTGTCCCTCAAATAATATCATCCGGCCATAGAACATACATTCAAAAATAGTGTTATGGCACTTCTGGGTTCTCATCATAACAGGGATCCACTACGACCCTTTAATACAACAGCTATCCTGAGGACATTATCACATGAAATGTCACGCAGAAGAACAATCAAGATGTGATAAGGCTTTTATTTAATGAATAAATTACAAAGAAGTTGGTTCTAGACCACCAACTCCAACAAGAGGTTAGTCTTATCCAACTTTTTTGAGTAGATTATTTCATACTCATAAACTCTCCTATAGATTTAAGAAATATTCATGAATCATTCTATTATCTTGGTGTTCAATTGGTAAGCCCTATTCCAAAATTTAGGTATTAACATATATTTTTGTGAACACATATATATATATATCAAAGGTTCTCTAATAATGTGAAGATATGTTTTTATTAGAGGTTCTCCATTGATGGTACCCTATATATATATTTTAATAGTTTTTCCATATTATTTTTCTATTTATTATAAATACTTAATCATAAGGGTGATATGTTTTAGAGCTGTAAAGTTAGGAACTCTGGAGTTTATCACCATCTTGAAAAGTGGTAGGTGTTCATGGTGTAGAGATTAGGTCCTCAACCAGGGCTTCATACATATACTTGTAAAATGAATTAGAGACCATGTAGTTTAGTTCTATTTAACTAGAAATATCATAACTTTTTAAAATATGGGATAAGGACCGATCCATATAGTTTAACATCACGTGGTTAGGATGTTTAGGTGACATGTTTGTTGTAATGGTTTGTGCGAGACATACATACACTACATTATGGTTATCCTCAAATGGAATATATCCCAAAAATATTGGGTTATTCTCATAGAGTAATATAGACCTATGAAGATACGTCTTACAGGTAATATGGACCATTGAGGGTAATATGATATGAATTGGAGAGAATATATCCTTCCAAGTAGGGGAATTATTTAATGATAAATTTTATTGCGAATATATCACAATGTGAAGATTCCTTAGGGAATATGGCCTTAGAGGAAGAACTGTTTGGTTTCATTGGAATATAGCGAGGTGAGGTAAGAACATAGATGGCCAAAAATGAATGTGGACCAATGAGGATGGGAATATTTGATGATTTTGGGGTTGGATCTCTTTTATGTTTCATAAATATCGTGTTTAATAGGAATCAAAGCCAATGTTGTTTGAGATTCAAAGTTTATAGACATGTGACAAGACCGTACTATGTAGTTTAAAAAAAAATATAATGATGATGTTTCTATACAGTTTTGAATCATATTATTAGGAAATTTTTGACATAGTTTAACATCATGCTACATGGATATCTATGTCATAAAAGGTATGAAAAAATAATATTGAGTAGGGATTATACATATGTGGCTTCCCAAGATATAGGGTAAGGCTTACACATTTTATAAGGCTTAGATTTGAGGCATTTTTATCCATTCCAATGAAATTATCAACTTAGATATCTTATCCCATAAGATTCAAACATGGTGTAAGAAACAAGAGATAATATAAGATCGAGCACATCTTATATAATTTCATAATTAAATTTGAATAGGTATTATACACTGAGGCTACCTATAAGAGAAAATTCTTCTCATTCTTGTGACATAAGGAATATTGTTCTCATTGCATGGGGGACCATATGCTCGTTTCATTGGGTGAGCTTGGTATTTTATATGTTATGATGAGGAAATTCTCCAAATAGTTTGAAATTCTTTTGTTAGGATGCTTATGTTGTGAAAGGTGATAAAAAATTTAGAAAAATGTCCATCGTAAGAGATAGGGTAGGGATTACACCCAATAAGAGGCTTATTTGAATTTGGATGGGGCTTACACCTAAGGAGGATGCCCAAATTGGAGGACTTTTAATTTTTCTAATGACATGATCAAACCAAATTTCTAACCCACATGAGTTGTTCTTGATGTGAGTAACAAAAGAGGATAGAGAACTATACACAATGTGTTGGATTTCATAATTGGATTTGAATGGGGATTGCGTACAAAAGAAGCCCAAGGTGAGTATCCTTGGAGAGTTGGTGACATTGCAAATGGGAACAACCTTGGGTATTATAGATGATAGAAGCCCATCCTTTAGTCTAACTACATATTGATAGGAAGGGCAGGATATGGAGGCATGGGGAGTACAAAACTTATATAATATAGGCCAGTGGCTTACTCTAGGATGGATTCCCTTAGTTGAAAGAGTCCTTAAATAGAGTATAAATTCATCATCGATCCAGGATATAATGCTCAAATTTCGTCATGATGAGGACCATCTTTATCAAGGAATCTGTTATTTTGATCCCTATTAGGGATATACCCATCAGAGATGATATTTTTTTAGAATTATTTTATTAGGGTAATCTATGATTGAAAGGGTGGACACTGGTGTGCATACCCTAATCATGTTCATCCGATGGATTTGGATGTGGTATTGTTAATTATTGTCCCTATGAGGATACTTGGGTGACTCAATTATATACCATTGATGCAAGGGTGTTCATAATTCCTTGGTATGAGAGAAGAAGAGGATCTCTTACCTTAGTGTAAGTCATGAAGGATGTTTCTCCCAAGTAATACATTGGAAAAGAAATGGATTCACCCTACTCTGATTAGGGTGTGAAAAAATCATCACCCAAATGATACTAGAGTTAGAAAGTGAAACACCTCAAAATTTTATAGTATGTCTCTTTTTAATTTTAATACTTCGGATAGCTTACGTTGCACGCGACACCTATCTTAAACGAATAATGAAATATTATTATAACCAAACAATTAAATTTGTGGGAATTAATAGCATTGAACATATTATAAAAATAATATATAAAATATTCAGCCAAATATTTTTATATTTATCCAATATATTTTATATAAATAAAATTTAAATATATCAAATTTTATTCATAAAATCAATATTTTTCAAAAGACACTTTTCCTCCTTTTAATGGAATACTTGTTTTAAAACTAAATTTTAGAACTTTTATAAATTATATTTGAAAAAATAAACCTCATTGAAAGTTTAAAATAAAAATTTACATTGGGTAGATATTTCGTATTTTTTTTGAGAAGTTCCATTTTTTGATGAATAATGAAAAAATAATGCATTTTAATTGAAAATAAACTTTTCATATAAATAATTTATAATGATAACTTATATTTTAAATTGGTAGTGAAGTAAAATTAGATAAATAATAGATATATTAACTGAAATAAGGTCATTTAAATATTTTTATATTGAATTTTGATATAAAAACACTTCATGCTTTTCCAAATTTTCACTTTAAAACCCCATTTTCTCACCCAATCTATGAGATTAATTTCAAATTAATTTCAAAAAATTATGTGTTTTGAATTTGGAAAAATGGATTTCATATTTTTAATAAGAAGGTAGAAATTTAGTAAATAATCCTCTTATTTTTGGACAATATGAATAGTAAACTTAGTAATTTTAATTACCACACTTAAGGGTAAATCGAGTAATTATGGGTAAAAATAATATTATAAATGTTAGAAAATAACCCTAAAATTTATAATAATTTTATTGGATGATTTTATTGAAAAAAACCATCTTTGTGTCTATTTTATAAACTCTTAGAGCCAATTTTATGAATTTAATCCATTTATAGTATTTAATTTTAATGAAAACCCAAAGATGCCATACTTATGTTTTTAATAACTATAACATTTCTAATATAAGGTAATTAAAGAGATATATTTGATTATAAATAGTATTTATACAGATAAAATTTTTATATTCTTCATGTTAATTTATTTTTATTTTTTATGAAATAAATAATTACCTTACAAGCATACGTAATAATGATGCAATAATTGTTTAATTAATGGAAATATCAAATAAATGATATTAAATACATTAAAATAAATATAATTTGTAATAATTAATATCATAAAAAAATTTAATTGACTAAATTAAAACTTTTGAAATTTTTTAAAATATTTTATTTGAAGATATATTTTTGTTATGATATTTTTAAAAAGTCAAGTAATGAATTTTGTCAAAATTGAGATTAATGATATTTTAAAATGAATAATAATTGATTAAATGATATTAAATTTTTAAAAATGTAAAATTGAGAAAAATAATTTGTATATGGTTTAAAATTTCACGCATGAACCATTTATGATTCGTTTTTCAGTTTTAGAAACAATATTGACCATCAAAGAATAAAAATCCTTGTTTTCATGATAAGAGTTAAATGGGTTAATATGGGTAAAAACCAAAATACAAGGGTATAAACATGATGTAAAATTGTACAAAAATTATTGGATGAATAGTAATCAACTCTTATCATATTGATATATAATTGGAGTTTTTTAATGGGCATTGTTCCCGGAAAATAACTTCTATATTATTTAAATCAAATATAGTTTCAAAATGTCACATTCTTTGTATTTAATATCTTTTATGTGTCCATAAAGAGAAAAAATCAAGATATAAATGAGAACACCTGTACCTTTTCATCTTAATTATTTTTTCATTATATAAATTTAAATTTAATTTTTAGAAATTATATAATTACCTTAAATGCTTATGCAATGCTAAAATAATATTTATTTAATTATCAGAAAAAATAATTGATTTTAGAAGTTTTAATTTTGATATATTTAGGATTCATTAATGTGAATAATTAATTTTATTTATATAAATATATTTTATAGTTTTGTGAAATAATTATATTCTAATTACCACATTTTCTTGATGTATTTGAAGTCAAATAAAATGAATAGTATCAAATTTGAATAAAATGATATTTTATTGAATTAATATTTTATTAAATTATTTAAAAACCCATAAAAATATAAAATAATCCCAAATGAGACAATATATGGTAGAATATGTCATAAAATATTCATTTTTAAGATATTTTTATGCCTTGTTTCTAGAATGACCGTATTATATTTTAATATTTTGAGGTTTTCCAAAAGTGCCCCTCAACTCAATTATAAAAGGGCACCTCCTCCCTCACTTATTCACACCACCTTAATCCATATAAATAAAAACATATCTTCCAATTTATCTTATAAACATCCTCATCCAAGTTTTATAGGTTATTAATCTTTTAAAATATTAACCCTAGTGACCTTAATATATGTTATAAAGGAAGTCCTCCAAAGAAGAGGTAATCGTTCTTACAAACTCTTTCAAGTTTATTTCTTATTGTAGTTGATATTCATGTGTTGTTTACATTATAAAGTAACCAATATAGTATCATATATATTATTATATCTTATTAAGAATATGTTACCACCATATTCCACCTTTTATCCATCCTATGAAAAACAAAATCACCATGCATGCGTACGTACGACTTACCGTCTTCATGTCATGGTGTAATTTATTTTTCATCACTGATTTAAAAGTATGGTTAAAATGATGGAAGTAATGGATATATATGATAAATATGACATGATATTTATTCTATAGAAATTAATATACCATAAAATTTCTTACACTTTCAACATTAATGGAATGATATCGTCACTCGTGCATGAGTATGACCTACCATCTCCACGACATGATATGATTGATTTTCCATGTTCTTTATTCAAGAATGATTATAAAATTTCTATAATTAATAAATATGATATCCATGAACATAATATAATTATTTATAGGATATAAATATATTCTATTCCCAATAAATATGACTTACATGACAGAGAAAGAAAAGGAAAATGAAGCAGTTAACACCCAAAACAAGCATAATAACAAAACATTAATAACAAATGGGTGATAATATGATATAAGAGGATCATATATGACATAATAAATTTTAATATTATTATGGTATAAATTAATAACATGATATAAATAATTATACAGGATTTTAAATCATGTTCAACTAAAGTAATGTGAAAGGTAAGGGATTATTTCACAATCTCGTCATTATTCGGGATTGTTTTTGTTTAAGTCTTCACTGGGGAATATTTCTCCTCCATGTCTATTTTTTATATTTTTTAAATATTATTTTAATATTCTCTAATGATTGTTTAATTTTATTTTATTCCCTTTTAACCTTTTTAAAAATGTTTTAAAAGGTATATTTTTTAATTTTTTAAATAAGGTTCTTTGAGATTTTTTCATAAAATTACGAAAGGAATGTTTTTTAACTTATATGAATCAAGAGGATTTTACCACCATAATACTTAATTAATTCTTTATTAAATTGTATAAATGTTTTAATAATAATTTTCAAATAGATTCTTTCTATTATAATTATTTATTGTTTTAAAAATAAGTGATTTTTAATGGGAAAAGGGGTATTTCCTCAATAAATTTTCAGTGATTTTATTAGAGTATTTTAATCTATGTAAACAATATTTGTCAAATATAATGATTGATTGGGGTTGAAATCTTTTGATATAATTTAACATATTTTATTGAATGGTTTATATAATTGAAACAAGTAATGAGAGGGGCTTGCTATAGCCCCTTGATTCGTTGATAGGTCTCATGAGACAAACCAGACCTAGTTTTGGCTGAGGGATTACACATTTATGTACAATTCTTGGAAAAGGCCTTGAAAATATGTTTTAGATGTCTAAAATTATACATTACATCATTATGAAATTATTTATTGATATTCCATGTAATTATTCAACTAGTAGAATATTCATGGTCAAGTTCCATTCTCATTTGATTATTTATATAGAATTATTTGATTATATTTTATTCCGTATATATTATGATCAAGTTATTTATTAAATGGAATGTGTTTTTTAGTTATTTAGCATTCCATAATATTTTATGCTTATTTATAAAATATTTCGCCATATGTATACCCTTACTGAGCATCTAAGATCACCCCTTTCTACTGTTATATTTTTCCCAGGATGCCAAGAAGCTTATTATGACTGATATTCAGGGTTAAGATAAGAGAATAATGGTTTTATCAAATGATTCACTATTTTGTATTTTATGTTTTAATATTTATTTAAAGATTAATTTATGTATATATTTTACAAGGAATACTAAAGTATTCAATCCTTCAGGATGATATTCCTTATTTATTACGACAATGTAATAAATTAACCACTAACTTTGTGAAACTAGGGTAGTGGTATTTATAGTTGGTATCAGAGAAGGTTTAGTAGAAACCTTAACAACTGATTTATTAAAATATATATTAGAGAAAAAAACCTATGATATAATTTTTTAATATTTTAAAATAAACCAAGTTTATGATTTATAGATTAGTTATAACTTAATTTTTAATTTATGTTAAGTTCTTCATTAATTTTTTATTATACATTATATTTTATAATTTCTTGATCTAATATATTGTATAAAATCATTTAGAAATGACACCGAGTAGAAAGAATCAAAATAATATCAATGAAAATAATAGAAATAGGAATAATGATTATTTCTTCAATGGTTTTATTCCAATATTTTAAAGGGACCTAGTTTTCTAAACATTCTCATCACATGAGGAAATAATATCATGTAATAACAAGAAGGAAAAATAGTTTTCTTATGGATTTGGAAGGAAACATAAGAAGAATAGGAAAAATGGGAAAAATATAGATAATGGGAAGAAGGGAAAGAAGGATTTTCCCACATGTGATAATTATAGAAGGAAACAAAATGGTATATTATTAAGAGGAAAAAGAATTTTCTTCACGTATTGAGAAAAAGGACACCATTCCCTTGATTTCATGGGATGGAATGAATTTTATGATGTTTAATTATTCAATGATAAGGATATGGGGAATGATAGAAGATAATTCCCCAAGCATCAAATGAATATTCCTCAAAAGAAGATAATGGATCATAGTAAATATTATGATATTACCATAAAATAAGGGGAATGATTAATGCATTTATGACCAGATTAAATAATTATTTTATTTTAGTATTTTATCAATGATGAGATGGTCATATGAATTATTTAATAAATAAGGATTGTGCTCTAATACATTTTCTTTAAGGATTTGGAAGTATTTTATGAATAGTACTAGTAACAAATAGAATTGATTTTGTTGCAATTTGGTCTTTTAGAAAACACATGATTTGTGGGAAGATAACCCTAAATATATTCCCAATGATAAAGGAATGATTATTGGATAGTATGAGTGACCGTGGAGTTGGTTAGTAATTTAATGTTTTATGGAGTTATATATATTTTTTTATATGAATATATTGAAATCTAGGGAAAAATGACTTTTGAATAAAAATCTTAATAATTTAATTTTCTTTATGAGAAATCAATGGTCTTTTAGAAAATAATAAATTCATGGGTTTTTGATGGTTAACTTTATAATGACCATGTTAGCTATCACTCTCTACCATAATGTGACAGTTATATTTCTTTTCTATATCCATATTTTCACTTCCCATGAATGTTATCATATTCAAAAGCTTAATTTAGTGGTAACCTTTTCATGTCCCTTTCCCTCTTTTTAAGAGGATGTTTTATTAACCCTATTTCTGAGGTCAGTTTCCCATAAAGTCATTTTCAACTATAAACCTTTGATTTTCAAAGTTCGATTTAAATTTGTGAGGATGCAATTTATTTACAGAGTGGATAATGTAACACCCCATTATTTTATGGTATTTATCTTTTTATAGTTAATATTTATGATAGCTTATGTTTCACGTAACACCCATATTAAAAGAACAATGAAATGTTTTTATAACCTTGAAATTAAATTAGAGGGAATGAATAATATTAACCATATTATAAAATTTATATATAATATATTCAATAATTTTTTTGACATTCATCCAATATATTTTAATATAATAAGGTAATAATAAATTAAATTTTACAAATAAGAGCTATATTTTTATAAAGGCAGTTTTGATGCCTTTTAATGGATCATGTTTTTAAAAAATAAATTTTTGAACTTTTATAAATTATATTTTAAAAAATAAATTTCATTTTTAAAATCATAATATCAAAATTTACTTTGACAAAATATTTGTTTTTTTTCTAATTAGTTGATTTTTTGATGAATTGTGAAAAAATAATGCATTTTAATAGAAAACTGACTTTTAATATAAATAATTTATAACATTAAATTATATTTTAAGAACTTTTTAAAGAAAAATTAGATCAATAATACATCTATTAATTCAATTAAGGTCATTTGAGTCTTTTTTATATTGAATTTGGAAATAAAAACATTTAAAAAAATTTCACGTTTTCACTTTAAAAAATCATTTTCTCATCCCATCTATGAGATTAATTTTAAATTAATTTTATCCACTTTTATTTTTTGAATTTTAAAAAATGGATTCATAATTTGGAATCAAAGGCTCTAGAGTTTTTATATAGATCCATTTTATTTTTAGAGAATATGAATCTTAAACTTAGTAATTTTAATTACTACAGTTAAGGGTAAATATGGTACTTAAGGATAAAAATAATATTTTAAATATTATAAAATTACCCTGAAACCTATCGTAATTTTATTGGATGAGTTAGTTTTGACCAAAACCATCCCTGGGACGATCTTATGAGCTATTGTATCCACTTGGATGTCATTAATCCATTTATAGTATTTTATTTTAAAGAAAAGTCAATGACGTCATACGTATGTTTTTAAAACTATAAAATTTATAATATAGGTCATTAAGAAGATATATTAAACTATGAAAATTATTTATAAATATTAAATGTTTATCTTCATCATAGTAATTTATTTTTATTTTTTAGGAATGAAATAATTACCATAAAGGCTTGCATAATGATGACGCAATAATTTTTTAATTAATGGTAATATCAAATAAATTTTATTAAATATATTAAATCAAATATAATTTGTGATAACTAATTTCATACATTAATTTTATAGATAACCTTTAAATTTTTGGAATATATTAAAATAATCATTTCGAAGATATAACGTTGTTATGATATTTTTAAAAAGTCATGTAATGAATAGTGTTAAAATTGACATTAATGATATTTTAAAATAGATATTATTTTATTAAAAGATTTAAAATTTATAAAAAATATAAAATTTGGAAAATATATTGGTATTAGGTTGAAAATTTCATAAATTATTCATTTACGGTTAGTTAATTTTATAGTAACAATATTGACCCTCAAAGAAAAAAATCCATGCTCTCACAATAAGAGCTAGAGGGGGTTAAAAAGGGTTAAAAAAAGATATAGATATAACCATGATCAGAATATTTAAAAAAATTATTGTATGAGTAATATTCAAACCTTATCACATTAATATATAACTTTAGTTATTTAATTGACACTTTTCCAGGAAAATTACTTATATATTATTTAAATCAAATATAGTTACTAAATGTCACTCTCTTTGTATTCAATATCTTTTATGTGTCCACATAGAGAATAAATCAAGATATTCATGAAAATAAATGTCTCTTTTTATATTAATGATTTTTTACCTATATTAATTTATTTTTAAATTTTAAAAATTATATAATTACTTTAAATTCTTCTCCAATACTAAAATAATATTTATTTAATTAATAGAAAAATAAAAATATTGATTTTAAAAGTACTAATATTGATATATTTGGGATGATTTAATGTGTATAATGAATTTTATTGATATAAAGGATATATTATAGATACATGAAATAATTATATTCTATTTTTTCACTTTTCCTTGCTATATTTGAAGTCAAATTAAATGAATAGTATCAAATTGGACAGTAATGATATTTTATTTAATTAATATTTTTTAAATTTTTTTAAAAAATCATAGAAATATTAAATAAGACCCATGGGAATAAGATATGATCTAAAATTTCATAACCTATTCAATTATTTCCCAATCTTTGGATCTAGAATAACCTTATTATATTTTAATATTTTGAGGTTTTCCGAAAGTGTCGTCACCTTAATTATAAAAGGGAACCCCATCCCTCACTTATTCACAACACCTTGAGCCATATAGATCAAACAACATATTACCATTTCAAATATCAACATCCTTATCCAAATTTTAGATGTTCCGGTCCTTTCAAAATATGAACCTTTGTGTCATTAAGAGAAGTTATAAAGGAAGTCCACCAAATAAGAGGTAATCATCCATTCCAACTCTTTCTTGTTTATTTCTTATTATAATTCCTATTCATGTGTTGTTTCCACTATAAATTAATAAATCTAGTATCATATATTTTTTTATTTTTTTACAATGATTATTGGATAACCATATTCCACCTTTTATCCATCCTATGAAAAATGAAATCACTGCGCTTGCGTACGTACGACTTACCGTCTCCACACCATGGTGTAATTTTTTTTATCAATACTTTAAAAGGATGATTATAATGATGTAAATAATAAATATATATGATATTTATGAAATGATATTGATTCTAAAAAAATTAATATACAATAAACTTTCATACCTTTTATCCATTAAGGGAATGATACTGTTGCTCTTACGTACGTACGGTCTACCGTCTCCATGATGCCATGTGATTCATTTTCCTTGTTAATACTTCAATAATGATTATAAAAATGTATATAAAAAATAAATATGATTTATATGAAATTAATTTAATTCATTATATGATATAAATTTATCACATTCAGTGTAAATATGACTTATATGACAAACATACTTAGGAAAATGAAGCATTTAACACCCAAAAAAGGGTAAAAATGAAATATTATTTACAAAAGGGTGATAAGATGATATAATAAGGTCATATATGATATAATAAATATGAACATGGTTTTAGTATAAAGTAATAAAATTATTTAAACCATTATATAAGAGGTAAAATAATGCTAATCTAATGGAAAGTTCAAGGTAAGGTTTTATTTCACAATCTCATCGTTATTTGAGATTCTTTTGTTTAATTCTCCACTAGGGAATAATTCTACTCAATGTTAATGGTTTATAAAAATGTTTTCAATTTTTTTACTGTACTATAATGATTATTTAATGTGATTTTAATTATTTTTTAGTTTTTACAAAAATTATTTAAAAAATATATATATTTTTTCATTTTCTAAAAAATGTTATTTGAGACTTTTCTGACGAAAATATGGATGGAATGTTTTTTAACTCATATGGAATGATCGTATTATCCCACCATCATAATTTATTAATGATTGATATATTTATTTATATGTTTCATTATTTATTTTCAAAGAAATTTTTTTATTTTATATTGGTGCAACCCTTTAAAAGTGAATTCCCAAGTGAAAAGGGTATTTTTCTCAATAATTTCTCAATTATTTTATTAGTGAATTTTCATCTATGTATACACCATCTATTGAATCTTATTATTAATGGAGGTTTATATATTAGGATATAATTTACCCTATTTTATTTAATGGTTTTGATCGTTTTTACTGTGGATGTATTTTTTATACCATTCACGGTTTATGGTTAAATTATTCACATTTTTCATGCTATTTTTTAATAAAAAAGTTAATATTGTTTATGTTTGAAACCTTTCATATATGGAATTCATTGGACTTAGTAAGTGATGGAAAGGGCCAACTATTTTCACCCGTAGCATCGATATTTCTCATGAGACAAACTAGATCTGGTTTTGGTCGAGGCCTTACCCATTTATATAGACTTCATGGATGAGGCCTTAACAATGTATTTTAGATGCCTGAAATTATGAATTCAATCCTTACGATACTAGTTATTAATATTACATGCGACTATTCAACTAGTTGAATATGCATGATTAAGTTTCATTCACATGTGATTATTTATATGGAATTATTTGATTATGTTTTATTCATGCCATATTATGATCAAGTCATTGATCAAATGACATGTGTTTCATTTATTTTTATTTCTATAATCATTTATGATCATTTATAAAAGATTCCATTGTATGTATACCATTAATTAACATATAATATCACCCATTTATTATGATTTATTATTCTTGGATACCAATAAGTTTATTATGACTGATATTCAGGGTTAATCTAAGAGAATAATGGCATTCTAAAAGGATTCACAATGTTGTAATTTATGTTTTAAAATGTAATGTAAGATTAATTTCTATATCTATTTTTCCAAGACTACTAAACTATTTAGTCCTTTGGGATGTGATTCTTTATTTATTATGCCAATATAATATAGTAACCACTAACTTTGGGAAACTAGGGTCAAGGTCTTTACATCAATATGATTCACCCAAATCATAATAGGGAAAGCAAGAAGCTTCCCTAAAATGAGACAAGGGTGAGAAAGAGGCTTCCCCAGGTGACATTTGGGTGTTGTGGTGGCCTGGTGGTACATGGGAGAGATGATAATTTAGGTGAAAGGTCTTTATATAAGCTTCTCCCTAGTCATATAGGTTCTCCAAAAATTCCTTTGGATGAAAGATGCTCAAGTGTGTTGTTAGGGAAAGGTACTTGTTCCTTGTATTATTTCAACTGGAAGGAAGTGGATCCTCATTAAGGTTCACTGTGTTTCAAACCCCTATGGAACTCAATTACCCTCTGTTTTGGTAAATTTACCTTATTTTTTAGCTAAAATAAGATACCTAAATGGTTTTTATGAATTGGGAATGAGACTATATCAAGTAAATCATCAAACTGTATCTTCACCATATAAATGTTTTTAAATATGGATTACATGGGTACTATTTATAGTTAAATTATGTATCCTTTTTAAGGAAGTTTGGCATGAATTTTCTTTCATAGGTGTTGATTTTACATGTATTTTTTAACATGGGTGTTGTATATAGGGTTTACTTGCATACATGTGTCAAGAAAGATCGTAGAGTTTTGGGAAAACATAGAGTTACTTTCCATAGAAATTCTATTTCATATATCTAAGGTATTCATTCTTATTCAAATCAATTTTTCATTTTATAAAGGGAGAGCATAAACAATATTGCTAATGGATTATGTGGTATATTAATTAAAGTGGTTTGATTATGTATTGTTGGTTATAACCTATTTTACATGCTTATTTATTTTTTGTTATAGTTACTTGTTACTGCATGGATATCCAATGCAAGGAAGATTAATGTTATAATTTTGTAAAATATTCCTATATAATTTAAATATAATTTGAGGATAAAATCATTCAAAAAAGTTTTTCTTATGATTCATAGTCACTGGTTTCTAGCCCAGGGGGATCAAGAATTCATGTCAGGCCTAGTGGCGAGCCTAGATGGGTGCCAAGTAAATAGTAGCATGGGTCAGTTCATTACATGGAATTTGAGTGTTATTTTTGGATTTGGTTATACAAGGATTAAGTATTAATTGGAGGATGTTTCAATGTGGGGTCAGAGGTTTTGGGTGTTATTGAAGGTTTGGTGCTAGTTGGAGGTGGACATGTTATTGAAATTTTTATTTGGGATCCATCGAGTACTCATTTAGGGGGATCAAGTTACCTAGTTAACCTTATAGGGATATAGGTTAACTAGATTCACCACTAAAAACCAGTGGATCTGGACTATGTGGTCAGTCTGGGAATGAGTACCCGATGCTGGCTGACCAGGTACCTACCATGGTTCAAGGGTGGTTTTTTGAGGGGTAATACTTTCATTTCAGGGTCGACCCCACAATTCTCTTAACTAAGTCCCACTCGGGAGGGGTCATTTGATCGACCCTCCCCCTTGTTTCTTCCATTGCATCCCCCCTTTTCCCTCCAATAGAAGTCTTACATGGATATATCTCATCAAATTAGATTAATTTAATTCCTTCCTATCTTCTTCTTGTCACCCCCACTTCTTCTTCCACTACTTTTTTTATGGTTCCACCTTTAGATTTATATATTATTCCAATAGATCATGGAAGAATCATCTCCAAAGAGTGAAAATTCTTGGTGTAGTAGATTAATGATACTGAAGGATGAATAATTTACCCCAAATTGCCTCATTATAATAATGGTAAGTTTAATAGTGATTTTTCTTGGTATTTCATCAATTTTATTCTAAAATTATGGTTTATTTTGTGTTAATCTATGATGATTTTATTTATTTAAGATTTGGAGGAACAATATTTTTCATTGGTGTGTAGTTGTATATCGTTTCAACCATAATAAGTAGCTGTATGAGGTTTCATGGCTTATGTCCAGTTGATAAATTAATGATAATTAATTATAATTTTTTATAATTAATTGTTCATCTATTATGAATAGAGACAGATGATCAATTTTTTAGGGATAATAAATTTGAGATTTTGATAGGCTGGATAAATCATATATTGAGGTGGGTAACTTTGATATTGAGGTAGGGGATCCATTTATACTTAAACAAATGTGTGTTTATTTGTGCATGTGTGTACATACTTAGGGGTTTAGGTTTAGGAAAATGTGAGAGGACCTAGTCAGTTTGTATGGTGAAAGGGGTTTAGTTAGAGCCTCATTGGGGTATAGTTGGAATCTCAAATACGGATTAAAGATGTCAGAGAGGCCCAAAAGTTATACCGCCAAAGGATGTGATGTATAGTTATACTTGATTAAATATAAATTAGTCATTTTTTAAGATAAATGTACTTAATATATTTCTTTGTGAGTTGGGATGAGTACTCTTGAGTGGAGAGAATTATAGTGACTGGTTTAGGTTAGTGGGATGCTGTTGAAATTGTGTTAAGAGGATCCTTAGTACACCATAGGGAACATGAAACCCATAGGTGGGGGATTAAAGTGACTAGTTTAGTCTTCTTGGGTTTATATTCCCTCTTCTGAGGGATATAATTACCCACACTAATGCATGGGGCTTAGTGGTCTATCCTATATATCTTGAACATGTTTTCCATGTGGGGCTCTATGTGACTATATATAGACCAAAGTTTACTTTCAATTGGATATCTTATGGTCTTAGTGATGGTATAATAAGGATTATATAACTTTTAATAAATGAAACAAAATACATTATAATCCTAAAAAAAGATCTGTATTTTATGTAAAATAAAAACTATGTATAAAAAATTATGAACTTTTACTTTTCAACAATTTTGGACACACTATTTTTTCTTCAACGACATTTTTTAATGAATATCGCTAAAAATAAATCAATGAGATCCTACCTTAATGGTGTTTCTATGGTATTATTGAATCACCTAATGTATGGGTGGGATTATCTATAACAATAATGATATTCTAGTACCTCTCAGTAGGAAATGGAGAAAGATAAATAGAGAAACATTAAAATTAATAGGTGGATTGAAAAATCTTCGATAAACTATCTCAATGGTCACTAAATTTTTATATATTCTATAGGGATTATCCCTAAGTATTTATATCATTTACTTGGTCATTATAAATAATTCAATAAATTCTATATTTATAACTCCTTACAACCCTTCAGCTAAGAAAACTCTCCAATTTGGTTCATATTACGAAACACAAATTATATATTACATGGTGTGTATTCAAATTTTTACTATTAACAATCATTTTACCTTACCAATAGTAGGCATAGTAAGAGTAACACTTTACAAATCACAAAACCTTATGATATTCCATTTTTATACACTATGATAGGATGAGGCAGTAACATGATATCATATATCATTCCTTAGAATGTAACCTTCACCAAGGCATATGATATTACTTATATTATAATATATCATTCCATATAATATATATTTATATCATACAATATGATATCTCCCAAATAAATTATATGAATATATACTTTAGAGTATATCTCTATCAATTTATCAGTTGAAAAATATCCCAATAGAATTTTTACCATTTCATCATATATTGTATCATATATGATAAATTGTGAAACCATATTAAAAAAACTTCTATATATACTCTAAAAACTTTTGGAATACTATCATTAATTTCAACATGTACCACATTATATGAAACGCCTATGAAATATCAATCCAAAATACATTTGGTAAATTTGAAACATTTTTATAGTATCCCTATAAGTATTTTAAAAATAATCCATTATTCATAAAGTCACAGCATTTTTGAGCCATATACTCACTTTATTCTTATTTTTGAGAAATACTATACACTTATGTTTTTAATTCATCCCAAATCAAAGGTTTTTGATTATGTTTGTTCTTATTATGAAGAAAAAAAATCCAGTAAACATAATTTCATAGGATTTTAATATGAAAATACAGAGGACTATGTTTTCTATAAAGATTATTTACATTGTAATTATGAGAATTTTAGTGGTGTAGAACTAACTTCATAGAAAGATGTGATGCATTACTATGTTTAGATTATTATTATGTAGATACATCGGATATATTTGAAACTAATCTTGAAGAACAAGAAATCTTACCATTGATGGTTTTCTTATAAATTGAACCACATATTTGAGTATTAGAATATGTATGATATGAAATTTAGATATTGTAATCACTTGAAGTAAACATTAGATTGTTTTCATGAGAGTGATTCTGATTGTAATATATTTTTGAGTGTTTTTACTAATATTTTATTTGAGATGTTTTCATTATAAACTCTTAGAATCTATTATTATAAGAATCATATTTCTAATCCTTATAGATTGAAGTATTTCAATAGAAAGATGTAGATTTTTTTTAGTGGAAGAAAAGTTAATATAGATTAGATTAATTATGAGATTCAATTTAGGAAGATAAAGTCGAGATTCTGGTTTGTAGAATCTTACTAATACCTTACAACATGTTAATTCGAGGGATTATATAGGATTAAAAGACATATCTTTAGGCAGGTTAGAATCATGGATACCCTAAATCAAGTATATGAATACTATTTTTCTTTTTGTAAAATTTTGTTTTATAATATCCTTTAAGGGGTACTCAATTTGTGAATTAGTACGCCATGTTTTGTTAATTCTTGTTGTACTTACAAAATTAATTGTTTTCTTTATTTATTTTATACACATGTGTTTTATTTGATGTTTATAAAATTTTGATAGATTTAATTTCCACTATGTGTATTTTTTTCTTTGATATATTTTTGGTTTATAATTGATGGTTCTATCAGAATAAAGTTTTCATGTTAGTTTGAATAATCTAAGAAGAGAAATATTCAAGTCTTATTTTAGACTACAAATAACCCAATCTCAATTTTACTTACTATAGTTATCTAGGAAAAAACATTGTATAAAAAAGAATCTAATATTAATACTAAACACGATATTAATTATTTTTTATTTCTTTCAATATTATCATAGTTTCATAGTTCAGTTTCCTTACACCAAATAACGTGGTAGACAATTTTTTAAGCATATTTATTATTAATGTTCGTAGTTTTGAAAATATCTATCCATATAGACCTCCTATATTTAATGATAATTATTTTGAATACTAGAGATATCATATGGAAACATTTTCTATCAATAGTGGTGTAGAAAGAATTATTATGCTAATTGGAATATATAAAATTCTAGAGAAATAAGTCTCTATATGTTTTATAGATAAGAAAAATTTGAATTTTAGTTGAACTTTTGAGTTATCAATATATTATTTTATACTATTCATAGAAATATATATAGTAAAGTCAAATTTTCTCTAATATAATGTGGAATTTATTAGAATCTATAAGTTACACATTTTTAACATAAAAAGATTTTAAGATAAATAATGTTATGATTAGAGATGATTATGAAGCATTTTATTTCTTACTTGGTGAAAGAATTTATCAAATGAATTATACCAAAGGAATAAGGATCTAAGAGGAATGCTATTGAAAATAATTAACATATCACCAAGTTACGTATTAATGATGTGATTAGGAAATTAGTACAATATGTGAGTAACTTGAAAAGAGACGTAGATAAACAAACGAAGAAAAATGGAATTTCTCTTACATATACCACAACTTTTAATTTCCAAGAATTTAATAATAATCCAAGTACATATAAAGGTTATAGTTTTTTTGAGATAATAAAAGGAAAAATAGAATAATTTCATAAAATAATGAATCAATATTTTTGAAATATGAATTTCTCGAGTGATTACTAGAAGGATAAAAATGATAAGTATGAAAGGAAAGATTCATAAGAACCTATTTTCTACAAATATTGAAATCTTTTTTATTTGACCATATTAAAAAGATTTAAAAATGAGGTATTGGAAGACTTAGAATAAATATTATAATATAAATGAAAATAAATTTATAAAATCATTATATACATGAAGTGATAATGAAGGAGATACTACTTATGAAAGATTATTAGAGTATTGTTATGATATTAGAAAGATTACAGAAATTTATGATAATGTTTTAAAGTTTGAAAAATATTTTATGGGAAACATGAATCATGTATATTTTGATAATATAAATCTTGAAACAAAAATATTATTACAATGAATGTTGTAGTGAAAGTTAAGATGAATATGATTCCCCTACCATTAAAGAAATTGATTTTTATATAATAAGTATAGAAAAGAGAGAGAAGAGTAAAAGATGAATTTTAAAAAGTTAAGGTTGAATTATATAAACTCATAAAAAGTATAATTAACTAAACACAAAGTTATTTTAACAGATGTAATGGTTTTATCTGACTATTAATGTGCTAATATAAAGAGTGGGAATAAAAGATAAATTCCAAGTTAAAAGATTTTGAAATAAAATTTTCGAAGACTAATAAAGATAGAAAAGAAAATTAATTGGTAATTCATTATAAGATAAATAAATTTTTGATAAATAAAAGTTAATATGTTAAAATGAATAAAATATTAAAATATTGAAGAAATTTATAACTAGATTTATCACTAGAATAAAAATATTTAAAAAAAATCTTGTTTATTTGAGGTCTAAAAAAATAATTTTGGACTTGAAAGTAAATAAATTTGTATTTTAACATACTAAGAAAAATTCTTTGTTCAATGTTTTAAAACTTTTTATTTAATGTGTAAAAGATAAGGGCATTGGATAAAAAACAATTCTTCAAAGAAAGATCAAGATTTCAAAAGAACAAAAGATTTTATTTCAAGGAAGATAGCTGCTTACTGTTTCCCTCGGAATCTGGGGATGACCTCCTGGATGGGAGATTGAAACGTTCCGATCAGTTTCTAACGGGTTTGTTCGTAGAACCGGAAAAATCCAATGATTCCACATCCATTTGGACCTACTTTCCAAAGGTAGGCGCTCATTAGCTTGTGGACTGATGAGGGTTAGGAATTTTCATTGGTCGAGAGGATGGGAGGTCGGACTCATCACACCTTTTTAAGGGGAATTATTTTCTATTCCAGGACTCTCTTTATAGATTTAAGTTATGTTCGTGAATCCTTATTACATTACCAAGTATAAAATGAGCTTTCGTTCAGTTTTGACAATCAATGATTAAATATGTAAGAAATTTAGAGAATCTTTTATATGTATTTGAGGTTCTTCATAAATAGAGAATCATCTATATCTTTTTAGAGATTCTTGGTCAATGGTATCCTTCAAAACTTTAATATAAAAGTCTCTTGGTCATTATGATGACCAGGCTGGTTTTAAAGCCACTCAGTGGGGCACTTGAAGTTTATTGTCATTCAGAAGGACATGAATTATTTCAGAGTTGGGATCGAACCCGTAGATGGGCTACCTACATATCCTTTGTTTTGGAAAAGGAATCAGAACCCACGTAGTTTGAGTAAGGGAGTATAATGTTTATGATTGATGGCTCAAAGAAGGATGTCATAATTACTTTTACCCTCTAAGATCACATGATTCATGCTCGTTGTGAGAAACAAGAGGTATTGGTAATAAAATAGACAATTGGTCCATGAAAGATGTAATCATAAGAAATGGTTTGGGGCTTATGTATGTATGACTGCCCAGATAAATGAAAGTTAGGATTTACTTTAGGGAGAAAATCCAGGAACAGGGTCCATAAAGGCATATGTGCTTCATGGAGATTTGAATACTCTAACTTGGGACTTATTCCTGAAAAGGAAACCCAAATTAGGAGAGGATTTATAACTGGGTTTTACTCCTGAGAAGGAATCCCAGATCAAACGTAAATTAGGACTGGTTAAAGAGAAATTAAGGGACCTGGGGCTTACTCCTGAAAAGGAAGCCCAAAATTTATGACTGGGACTTATTACTAAAAAGGAGGCCCAAAATTATGACTGTGACTTATTCCTGAAAAGAAGACCTAGGTTAAGGTATTATGACTATGACTTATTCCTAAAAAGGAGGCCCAGGTTAAGGGATTATGACTAGGACTTATTCCTGAAAAGGAGGCCCAGGTTAAGGATTAAGGTTTGGGGCTTAGTCCTAAGGAGGATTCCCAATTAGAGGACTTATGACTGGGGATTATTCCTAAAAAGGAGACCCAGGTTAAGGATTCTCTCATCTTAAATGATGAGGTTGAATGAATGAACTCTCCATATTTAGTGACATAAAGATATTTAAATCACTAGGTTTTGAGAGATATTCCACATAATTCCTTTTAGATAAGGAAGTCAAATCAATAAATCATGCCATAAATGGATTTAAAGAGTGTCTTGAAGACTGAATCTTAAATAGGAAAGGTGTAATGGCTTAAGAGGGGTAAACATGGGCAAGATGGGCACCCAAAAAGGAAGGGGTGTGCAAGTCTTGGAAGACACGCAAGTATTGCGTGGGCGCGCAAGTATTGGTCACACAGGTATATCTGCGCGACATGTGTGGGGTACTTGCACGATGTTCAACCATCATTGAAATACTTGGGTGACTCTTTATTAAAGCCTTTAGAATCCTCTTTAGGTTCTTCCAGAAAAGAGACGCGCAAGTTCTATCGAAGGAGTAAGGCGGCGTGAAAGTGTGACCACTTCCCTTAAGGGTTGGCCACTCATGCGCGCAAGTGTTGATGAGTTTCAACACTTTGGATTTCCTCCCTCTCTTTAGATCTTCCATTCTAGGTAAGAAATTACCTTAGAAGTGTTCCGGAAGCTTTGAGAAGAGACTTGGGCGTCAGGAGCTTCAATCCGAGTTTCTGGAAAAAGAGATCCTCTCCAATGCGGGGCCCACAGGGTCTATTTATAGGTAGGAGAAGACCCTAGGCGGTTACCGTGCGGTTATCAATTAGGTCGCGCAAGTCACTTGCACGCCAAGGTGCGTCACACAAGTCCACTTGCGCGACCATGAGGAAACTTGCGCGACCTATGGGAAAAGTTTTCTTTGTTCATTCCTTTGTCGATTTTTGATGTTTTCTTCAAAGGTCGAACCATTTTGAGCTCAGATATTCCCCTTTTCCAATCTTTAGATTCTGTGACGAAAGGAGAATCAACAAAAGTCCCCCTTCAGAGTTGGATCCAGAGAGAAAATGAGGATTTGACTCTGAGGAAATCGAATATATCCAAAGGAAATAATGGCGCACAAGTGTTCCAATATGTAAAGGGCGGCGTGCAAGTGCGCGTCACGCAGGCCTTAAGCACACTAGGTACGATGCGCAGATAGGCTTCCTAGCCTGTAAATACACAACCTTTGGCTGCGGATCGCATCTGATCCCGAATTTCTCGAGCTCTCACCGCGCAAGTCGCTTATTTCCACTGTTTCCTCACTGCCACGCTACTCTCAAGGTAATAGGACTTTCACGTTGATTCATGCGTGACAAAAATTTGCACGGCACATACAATACTTGCGCGACATCTCCATACTTGCGCGCCTTAATGCCTTGGACATTTTTTTTTTCTTTCACAAAGTTTGTGGAAAATTAATGCATTTATGAATTAATTTATTCAAATCTTGTGCAGAATTAATGGCTCTTAGACCTGGATTAATTGATGAACTGCCTAGCAAGAAGATAGATGATATGATGAACATCATTGGCCATGATTATTATACTGTCAAAGATAGGACTCTTCCGAATTTGGCTAAGTATCTGAAGAAATACCATTTCAACTTTCCTCAAAGCACTTATCTACCTTTGTATGGCTATGGTCATTTACAAGAAGTCATTATTCCAGAAGAAAAGAATTATCTTCCATTTTCGTGGTTTCATAATTATACCAACTTTGCCTCCGCAAATATCTCAGGTGGAGGAGTATTTATAAATGCTGGAATAGTGGATAAGGCCTATATGATTCATCATAGCCCTTGCACACCAGATCTTAAAAAACATACACCTAAGCTTCAACCACATTGTCATCCTTCAATCTTCCGAAATGCTCAGATGGATCAATCCAAAGGCTGGAAGAAAAGTTGGGACTTCCATCCTGGGGGAGGTGTGAAGCCAGCTTTGATGTGGGCATACTTGGTGTGACAGACCTGCGCAGAGTTTATCGAGGATCTGAAGAGATCTGCAATATACGAAGCTGTCTGGGTTGGGTAAACATATGTTTACAGACATGATAACTTCGTGCCAGAGATACTCAGCCACTGGAGCCCAACAACTAATTCTTTCCACATGACTCATGGAGAAGTAGGTATCAGTTTGTGGGATGTCCACAAGATCTCAGGGTCTCCAATTTTGGGCGATATGTATGATGAATTAATTCCTCCCAAGGTGACTTGGAATGATTTAGAGAAGACTTTTGCTTTAGCTTGAGAATTGTTTAAGATCTTCCACAGGCTCAAGAGTTCAGAGACCTCATTAACTCATTTTAGAAAAGATATTCATCCGGAAGAATGGATGAATGCGTTTCTTATTGAGAAGAAAGATACGGAGCCAAAAGAAAAAGGATCCAAGAAAAAGAAATCCAAGGATACCTGGCCCAAACGTCCTACCACCTGTCCAAAACCTGAGAAGAGAGGAGCTCCTGGAACATTCTGGCCAACTCTAGAAGCAGGAGAGTTTGAAAAGTGGGGATATGAAGTGAATCAAAGAATTCCAAAGAAAACTCGTTTGGCGGGTTTCTTGGCAATGTGGCTCAGCGTTTATCTCTTGCCGTCCATGGATTCGAAGGGAGGAGTTAGGCCAGGGACCTTCGTCATTGTGGGAAAGTTGGATAAGGGAAAAATGGTTGGGTTAGCTACCCCCATTTTAGCAAAGATTCACAGGAGTTTACTTCATGTCTTCATGGGTAAATCTCCTTTAAGAATAGTGGGACCATTCCAGGTTTTGTGGGGATGGATCGCTACTCACTTCAGGACTTACAATGTACAGAATGGATTACAAATTCCTGGAAGCTCCTTCAGACCGTCAGTGCAAGAATTCTCTGGAATTGCTCCATTAGATGTTAATGGTTATGACATGAAAGTGAGACTGAGCATGTTTAAGGAATTCAACATCTTTCCCTATGGAAGTCCTCCATCCGGGCGGTTTGTTGATGATGGGACAACCCATTTGGATTTGAGGGAATACATGCTAGCTTGCAGGGATGGTGTGTTAGTAGCCAGGATTTATGGAGAGATCATATGTGAGGCCTATACTCCATATAGATTTGCAAACCAATTCAAATGTCTGCAACAGATTTCTGTATCCCCTCCGGTACATGTCAGGTTAGAGCAACATCCAATGGTTGATCGACAACTATGGCTGCTGACATCAAGAGAGAAGACTGGGGCAGTATTTGATTTACCAGTTGAAAAAGCGGCACATAATTTGACTACATATTATGCTGAACACTGGATAGCATCATACCCCAAAGGGATATTGAATCACCCAGTATATCAAGTGGGAAAGAGGAAGAGGACTGTAGAGAAAGAAACCCTTCCTCATGAAGGTGATGCTTCCCCTACTGAAATCAGTTCAACAGACTCCTCTTCTAGAACTGATTCATCGGATTATCATGATGGGGATGATGAGGCACAACTGGCAGCAAAGAGGTTTCGTGCCCGATATAATCCTTCGGCCAGAATTAAAAGACCCACTCCATCAACTCCTGGTGAGTTGCTTCATTGTAGTAATTTCAATCACTGCTACTTTATAAAGTAATAAGTCTTACTTTCTTATTCTCTATCTGTAGCTGCAGGAGCTGGGAAGAAATTAAAATAAAAAATTGTAGGACCTTCCTCACAGCCTTCATATCTAATACCAGAGGTTGTTCAGCTATGACAGGGATTATACTGTGGTACTGAGACAGCCTGGCTGGATTTGTGTGAGGGCTTACAACTTCCCGTAATACGAAATCTTATGGCTTCTAAAAATCTTCAATACGAAGATAACCCCAATGAAGTGAGAGCTTACATCAGAGAGCTGGAAATTCACATATATGCCACTGATGATTCTGTTCCTATCACCAGGTGGGTGAAGAAAATGATTGATCATGGCGCCACTGAGGGGGCTGGTGGTCATGGAGATGAGGAATGGCAAGAGTACGTGGCTCCTGAAGATGTAAGTTTTATTTCCTTATTTTCTTCGCAACTTGATTTCAGTTGAAGCTTTGTTACTTAAGGAAGTTATTTTCTTCATCTCGCAGCTTGCAAAGAAAGGAACTGGGGTTCCTTCACCACAGTATAGCCTTGTTGGTACTGCTATCGGGGCTGCTGCTGATTCTCCTCGCAAACTAGGCGAGATATCTCCAGGCCAGCAGGCCATGAATGAGGCGCTGGACATAGCCTTCCATTCACCAATCCAAGTGCCAATAAGGGAGACTACTCTAAAAAAACAAAATAAGCAAAGGCAACAAAGGAGGAAATCCATAGCTAAACGCTTCATTAGTAGCGGTAAGTCCTTAGAATAATCATGAGTTTATACTCATAATCACATGGTTACTCATATTTCTGAGGATTGTAGGGGCTTCTTCAATTTCCCCCTTGAGGGAAGGGATTGATCCTCCTTCAAAGGCCGTGGAGGGTGTTGTAGAATAATCACAGACCCAAGCTGACTTGGCTGCTCCTGGAGAAGAGCTAGCATCCATTCCCAGTATCCCTCCTACTGCTGAAGATGCTGTCCAGGGTCAGGGGTTGTAGGACATAAGTCCGCAAGAATATGTAGAAAATTCTCCCACTGGTGAGACTAACCAGGATTCTAAAATATCATTGGATGAAATGATGAATCAATGAATGACTTTCGATGAATTTTATGATCATGCTAAGTTGTCATGTGATTTAGAAGACCTTGGGCGTGAGTGCTACCCTTCGCCCAATTTTTTTTAAAAAAAATTACACTTCTAACCATGACTGAAAATAATATGCAGTTTCATCCGTAGAAGCTGCTGAACTACCAATTCCTGAAGAGGGTGTGGACATTGATGTTAACCCTACCATTACAGAAACATTAGCTCAAGTAGAGATAAACCCAATAAACCCTCCTGAGACCCATCTTGAAAATCCTGTTGAGACCGAGAAAGATGGGGAGAAGTCTTCTCAGGTTGCTGAACCATCCTTTGGTAATGGACAACAATATTTGTGACTGTACTTTATTCACAAGACAATCTATTCTTTTGTTATCCTTTGAAGCTAACTAAATCTTTCAATTAATCAGGAAAGACCATCAACTGCAATGACTAAATCCGGAGGTGAGGCCTCAGCCTCTGCCCCAACGGGAATTGAAAGTGAAGAAGCACAAATCAAGGGGGAAAGAGCAGGACATGGCACATCCTTAAGTGCGTTAATTCCAGATTACATGCCCCCCTCTGATGATGATGTTGAATCAGATCCAGAGATGCTTAAAGCGTTCAGCTTTTCACGAAGTAAGGCATGGAAAAACATATGGAATATCATATCTGGGGTGCCTTTAGAAGAGCTACCATCGAAAATTCCTCGATTGTCATCCAAATTTGTTATACTAGGACTTGGTGGTTTTGGATATGAAAAGATCCACACCACGGTGAAACAGATTATTTTCAGGAGGGAGAAGGCGCAAAAAAGTCACGAAGATTTGATCAGAGTGAAACTGTCAGTCAACATAGGCGAATTTGAGGCTGTGGTATCCCAAGATGAAGCTGATTATGCTGCCAAGATGAAGGAGCTGAAGCATAAAATCAAAGAAAAAGTCGTCCAGCAGGTGAAACTCCAGCAACAGTTAGATACTGTTATTGGGGAACTTGATCATCTTGATAAATCATTGGATGAAACTCATATGAATGGCATGAAAGTCATCGCAGATGCTAAGAAGGCACTTCATCAAGCTGAAAAAGAGTGAAGTTGGTCAAGTGCACGAGCTTCAAGTAATTGCTGATAAATCTCAGGATGCCGTAAATCAAATGAAGAGTTATGTTGAAAGCCTATTGTAATTCATAAAAAAAAAGAGAAGAGACTCCAGTATGTGGATGTCTTTCTAACTCTTCTGCATCAATGAAAAACACTTTCACCTTCATTTATTTGTTCCTCCATCCTCTTTTGCTATATGCTTTAGATTTTACCTAAGCCAATGGGCCTAGTAAGCATAGTTTGATTTTTACTAGGATTAATGTAAATAACCCTTCAAACTACGAACCTTTTTAATTTCTCAATATTACCTAAATCATACAAAATGTATGTTTAGTGAGATGGAACTTGACTTTTATTCAGAGTTACTTTTTCTTTTGTGGCCAGTTTAAAGTCATGCATGCCGTACATAAAGGGGATAATGTTTAAGGTCAAAATAGCTTTGATCAAAATAGATTAGAATTGACACAATTCCTTGAAAATTGATCCAAAAACATACTACCATACTCAAGTTTGAGGGAAAACATGTAAGCTATAACTTAAGAATATTTTAATCTGAGGAATGATATGAAAAAGAGCGAAAAGGAATTAGAAGAAGTAGTTTCCAAGAATGAAGTTACCATTATTTAACAAACCCGTTAGGGGGTTGAATTATGCAGGGCCACCTAAGGGCATTGGCTGCATAGTTAAATAAAATAGTATCTTTTGGCTAACAAGTCTGTTATGTAGACTGTTTATGCAAGGCCACCTATGGGCACGTGCTGCATAGTCAGGCAAAAAGAATTCTCAGAAATTTACTTTCCTAGTGCTAAAATCCAGTGAAAGTTTATAGAGATTCAAATTTTCTAAAGTATAGAGTTTGCTGTATGGAAAGAGGAACTTGAATATGGAGAAGATATTTTTAGACAAGATTATCGAAGAACTAGATGAATATTACTCCTACGAAGGTCTGACCCAAACGTAGGGAAGAAGAATAAACCATAGACTTGAATAATTTTAGATCATGAAAAAGGATATGGGACAAATATGTTAAGGATGACTATTTTTTTTTGCGGATCCCTACATACTGTTGTTTAAGAAAAATAAGGACAAAAGAGGCATTCTTCCCAATAATGAAGTTAACATCATTTAACAAACCCGTCAGGGGGTTGAATTATGCAGGGCCACCTAAGGGCATTGGCTGCATAGTCAAATAAATAGTATTCTTCAGCTGATAAGTCCGTTATGTGGACTGTTTATGCAAGGCCACCTATGGGCACGTGCTGCATAGTCAGGCAAAGGAATTCTCAGAAGTTTGACATTTTTGTGACTAAAAGTCATGAAAAGGGTTTTGAAGATCTGAAAATATTTAAGGTTAAGATTATAACACATAAATATGGGTGTTTCCCAATGTATACAGAGATACATAGGTCAATTATAACCATAATCATGTTGTGGCTGGGTCTTGAATTGAAATTTTTGACTTCACTACATATCTCATAATAATGAGAATCAATCCATACGTAGTTCTTGAAATGCAGTTTAACGTCATGCAGGACGAAAGTATGAGAGATCTTAGTTTATAGTCATAGAGCTCGGACCATAATAATGAATACACAGTGTGTGTTTTCATGAGGACTTTTTAGCCAAGGGACTGAAAGTGAAATTTGGGGTTAGGCTCAAAAGACTTGGGGCTGGATTCGAGGGATACTCGAACGTTCCTACGTATCCCATAAGGATGGGAATCAAGCCTACGTAGTTCTAGAACTACCCTTTGTAGAAATTTGGTTCGTACATGTGAAGGGTGAAAAGGGAAATTAGTACAATGATGGTTTAACCCGAGATAAAAAAGTTTAGGCATTGCCATGTATGCACGTAGTCTTTTGAAATGAAACATGATTGAAAATCAATGTAAATAATGGTTCCCTCTCAAATGAGGAAATCAAAAAGTATTGTAGTTTATTGTCGTACCGGACAAAAGTGTTGTATAGTTTAACGTCGTATAACAAGGACGAATGTGAACCAATGTAAAGATATTGATTCTAGGGGCGGTTTCACGAATCAACATCATATGAGATGGTGGTGAACCGATGTGAAGAGATTGGTTTTGGGCTTGAACCTTATGAGGTTGCCTACATACCCAGCCAGGAAGGCAATGATCAAAGTCCATGTAGTTCAATTAAAGAATGAATTAATTATCAAGTTGTTCTTGGGGACAATAACCTAAAAAATGTTGTTGGGACTTACACATGGTTAGCGGCCCAAAGAGAGTGTTATGGTTGAGGTTTTCTCTAAGCTCACGTGAGTCATAATCGTTGTGAGAAACAAGAGGTAGCAACAACCTTAACACTGCACAGTTTAATGGAATGTAGTAGGGACAATATGAAGGGACTACACAGTTTAAAGTCTTGCAGTTAGGATTATTGGTGCTACACAGTTTAGTGTCATGTAGTAGGGACAAAGTACAGTTTAATGTCATGTAGGACGTATCACGAACTTTCTGTACAGTTTAGCGTCATGTAGTTAGGACGATGGAGACAATACAGTTTAACATCATGTTGGAAAAAAAGGGGGACTGCACAGTTTAATGTCATGCAGTAAGGACAAAATAACACATCATTTACGTCATGTTGGATGCATTGGGGATTTTTTTCTACAGTTTAGCGTCATGTTGGACAAAAGGGCGAATAGTTTAAGGTCATATACATGGACCGAGGATGGTGCAGTTTAATGTCATGCTGGACATAAGTACAGTTTAAGGTTTTACTGGACCTTTGATGATTATGTAGTTTAACGTCTTTCCAGACGTAAGGGACTTTCAAATAGTTTAGGGTCATATACATGGACCATGGATGGTGCAGTTTAATGTCATACAGGACCATGGTGTAGTTTAAAGTTGTACAAGACTTTTTAGGGAACTTTTTCATAGTTTAACGTTGTGTGGGACGAAGTTGCAGTTTAAGGTCATACTGGACCATTTCTGTATAGTTTAACATCATATAGCAAGGACGAACTGGTGCTGCACAGTTTAGTGTCATGTTGCAGGGACATCTTGTGAATAGTTTAAGGTCATATTGGACCAAGGAGGAGTTTAAGGTCATACTGGACCATTGCTGTATAGTTTAACGTCATATAGCAAGGACGAACTGGTGCTGCACAGTTTAGTGTCATGTTGCAGGGACATCTTGTGAATAGTTTAAGGTCATATTGGACCACAGAGGAGTTTAAGGTCATACTAGACCATTGCTGTATAGTTTAACGTCATATAGCAAGGACGAACTGCTGCTGCACAGTTTAGTGTCATGTTGCAGGGACATCTTGTGAATAGTTTAAGGTCATATTGGACCAAGGAGGAGTTTAAGGTCATACTGGACCATTTTTGTATAGTTTAACGTCATATAGCAGGGACGAACTGGTGCTGCATAGTTTAGTGTCATGTTGCAGGGACATCTTGTGAATATTTTTTAGTTTATACAAAATATTTCTTCAAAAATCTGGCATTAGTTGGAGTAGTAATGAGTTCTCCATCCATCGAGATTAATGAATAAGCTCCATTGGAGTAGACCCTATGTATTGAATAAGGTCCTTCCCATTTTAGCTTAAGCTTGGGAGGTTTCTTTCCTAGTATCATTGGAGTTCTGAGAACTAATACCAATTCTCCCTGAATGAATGAACGAAGACGAACTTTTTTGTTAAAAGCTCGTGCTATTTGATTCTGATAGATTTCCAAGTGATGCAAAGTGCACAATCTTTTATCATCTAACCGTTCCAATTCATTAAATCGCTTTTGGGATTTCTCATATGTAGATAACTGATCACAAATGGCTACTATGAGTGAGGGAAATTGAACTTCAATTGGCAAGACTGCTTCTGTTCCATATACCAACGAATATGGAGTTGACCGCGTTGCATTGCGGGTGGTAGTACGATAATCCCATAAAGCATGAAAGCGTTTATCAGGACATGACCTCTTATCTTTATCCACCATCTTTTTCAGTATATTTGAAAGAGTCTTGTTAAAGGCTTCTATTTGTCCATTGTCCGCCGCATGATACCGAGATTAATGGTTGGATTTAATGTTGTATTCTAGATACAATTTCTTCACCTCAGAAGAACAGAAGTTGGTGCCGTTGTCCATCAATATGGTATGAGGGACACCAAATATAGTAATGATGTTAGACTTGATGAAGCTAACGATGCATTTAGAACTTTCTTCTTTGAGAGGTACTACCTCTGCCCATTTGGAAAAGAAATCCTTAACAGTAAGAATGTACTTAAACTGCTTGGCCGTAGCTGAAGGGTAAGGTCCCACCACATCCATTCCCCACGTGGAAAATGGCCATGAGTATTTAGCTGTATGAAGCAACTCTAGAGGTTGATGAATGAAGTTGGCATGTACTTGACATGAATGACACTTATTTGTGAAATTAAGACAATATTGTATCATTGAAGGCCAAAAGTATCCAAGCCTTCGAATTTGATCAGACAATCTATGTCAAGACTGGTGGGCACCACAAACTCCTGCATGCACTTCTTTCATGACAGCCATTGTCACTTCACCATCAATGAATCTGAAGAGAACTCCATCAAAACCATGTTTGTAGAGAATTTTCTCTAGGTGGTTTGGGCTATCATAAAGAGTAAAATTGACCACACGTCTCCAGATTTGTTCTTTCTCGGCTCTATCAGGTGGAAGTGTTCCATTTTGAAGGTATTCCCTGATAGGTGACATCTATCCTGTAGTATGACCATACGGTTCAGGAATGAGACTAATTTCATTAATTTCCTCTATTCTGGCTTGAACATAAGGTGAAATTGCATGACGGTGGGCAATACTAATGGTTGTCTTGTCCTGATTTGGATCTGCTAGAGCTGTGGCTATATTAGCCAGCGCATCAGCTTGAGCATTTTGTGATCTTGGGACATAAGAAAATGTCGGTTCTAAAGGGAATTCTGCCATTAACTCTCTGACATAATCATACAATGGGATTAATTCTTCTTTTCTAATGGAATAATCCCCATTGACTTGTTTGATTACCAGGTCTGAGTCACCTTTCACCTTTAAGTGATTCACTTGTTCTTGAAGCACTAACTCCAAGCCTGTGATAAGATCTTGGTATTCGACTTCATTATTGGTACCACCTTCCCACAATAAAAAGGAATAAGGTAACAATGCCTTATCTGGAGAAATGAGTACAATTCCTAAAACAACTCTGTTGAATTTTGGATTTTCCATTTTCTTCCCTGTTGGACTTCTAGAAGCACCATCAAAATACATTTCCCATGTTTGAGGACTCTCTTGAATAGAGAAAACTTCATCATCAGGGAGTTCAATATCTGAATACGTGTCTTCCACTGAAGGATGTTCAGCCAGGAAATCAGCCAGAGCTTGGCCCTTTATTGCCTTTTGAGATACATACTGAATGTCGAACTGCTGCAAAATAACTGCCCACCTTTCTAGACGTCCTGTAAGCATTGGAAGGCTAAGGATGAATTTGAGTGGATTATTGAGAGATACCAATTGGACCTCGTGATTTTGTAGGTAGTGTCTCAATTTCTGAACGGCAAAGTTTAATGCTAGGCAGCACTTCTCAATACTTGAATATCGGGTTTCTGCTTCAAGCATAGTTCTACTGAGATAGTAGAGGCTATTTTCATTCCCAAAATCATTCTCTTGAGCAAGAAAGGCACCCAATGATCGCTCTAGAGCTTTCACATAGAGGATAAGTGGTCTTCCTTAAACAGGTGGCATGAGTACTGGTGGACTCAAGAGGTATTTCTTGAGACCATCAAACGCTTCTTGACATTCTTCAGTCCACTGGTAAGTGACTCCTTTTTTCAATAATTTGGTAAAGGGTAAACTTTTGCCTACCAAATTGGCGATGAAACACCAAATATAGGCCAAGTGTTCTTGAAGTCCTCTTAATTCTTTCAAATTCTGAGGAGGTGACATACCAAGGATTGACTTGGTCTTCTCAGGATCGACTTCAATACCACGATGGCGTACAACAAAGCCAAGGAATTTTCCTGAGGTTACCCCAAAAGCACATTTTAAGGGGTTCATCTTCAAATTATGTTGTCTAAGCTTGTGGAATATGACTTCAAAATCATCCAAGTGATTAGAACGTTGTTTGGATTTAACCACAAAACCGTCTACATAGCATTCAACAAACTTCCCTAAGAAAGGTTTGAAGATATGATGCATGGCGCGTTAATATGTTGCACCTGCATTCTTTAAACCAAAGGGCATCGCCCGGTAATAAAACACACCTTGAGGGGCTCTGAAGGCTGTAGATTCCTCATCATCTGGGACCATTCGGATCTGATTATATCCGGAATATCCATCCATGAAGGAAAGTACTTCATAGCCATCCGTTGCATCAATTAAGAGTTCTGTAATCAGAACTGGGAAATCATCTTTAGGGCAATACCGATTAAGATCTATAAAATCGATGCAAACCCTAATTTGTATGTTCTTCTTCTTTACAGGGACAATATTAGCCAACCACTTGGGATATTGAACTTCTCTTACGAAGTTAGCTTTGATCAGCTTATCCACTTCAGCTTCAATTTTGGAAGCATAAGTTGGGTGTGTTCTTCTCGCGGCTTGCTTAAATCCTCGATGTTCTTTTGGTAAACCCAAATGATGAGTAGCAACATCAGGATCAAGCCCAGACATTTCTGTATAGTTCCAAGAAAAAATATCTTTATTTTTCTTTAGAAAAGAAATATACATCTCCTTCTCTTCAAGGGTCATGGCCGCACTAATTAAAGTGGGGCGTGGATCTTTTTCTGTACCCAAATTTATTTCTCTAAGTTCATCCACAGTGGTAGAGATACCCTCTTTAAATGCTGGAGGAGCATCTCTAAGATCTTCTTCTTCCTCTTCATCATGTGCTATTTCTTCCGTTTATACTTGCATAGTAGATGACAAAATGAAATTTTCATGATCAGAAGAGATGTCAAAATTTTCACATTTTGAAGAAGAAGCTTCCATTTCCGACCCTATTGATGATAAAGGGCCTTCTTTGGGAAATAAAGAGGAGATGATGGAATGAGAATTGACATCATTATTCACCTCTGATGTTGCTATAACTTCTTCTGGCCTGATTGGCGAAGTATAGACCTGTTGAATTTCATCAGATGAAATGAAAACGTCACTGTTTGTGTTTTCATCACTGTTTGGTAGGTTACCAATTTTTCCCATGTTGTCTGGCTCGATTTCCATAATTGACATTATGGATATTTCCATAAGAGTATTTTTATTTGGGCCTATTTTTTCAATTTTACTGATAGGTAACACATAATCTGTACTCACATGTGTAAATGGATTTATTGGAATCTTCTCCAAACCATATGGAGCATTAACTTTGGTAATTTCTTTTATTGTAGATTTCTCTCTTCCCTTCATGTGATAAAATTCTGCCTCAATGTATTGAGACTCACATGTCTTGAACGTGGCCTTATCACCATACAATGTTCCAACTTGACCATTGAAACAATATTTGAGACATTGATGGTATGATGAAGGGATAGTCGCATGCTGATGTACCCAGGGTCTTCCAAGCAAGACGTTGAAAGCTGAGTCTTGATCAACAATCATGAAATTCGAATTGGATACAAGATCACCAAACTGAGTTCTGAGTGTAACTTCGCCCAGTGGTTCTTGTTCATTTTTATCATATCCTTGTATCATCATGGTAGAAGGAGATAAATCAGATTCCGTAAGGCCCAATCAACAAAGTGTACGAATGGGCATGAGGTTGACTCCTGAACCATTGTCAATGAAAACTCTTCGGATATCTACACCATTAACTTTTCCAGATAAGTACAGAGGTTTTATGTGCCCATGCACAACATCATCTTCATCTTTATTAGTAAAAGATATCACTGCATGGCATTCTGTAGGATTATTCTCTATGTGATAGACTTCAGCTGCAGCTATTTCAGCTTCAAATTCCCGAGGACTTGACAAAGCTTCGATGAGTGCTTCCCGAAGATCTTTTGACAGATTCAAAGCATCCAAAATTGATAACTTGGTTGGTACTTGAGCCAAGTGTTTCAATATATCATACTTTTGATCAAGAGGTCTGCGTTTCCCAATAGGAATATGCAGTTTAACAGGTACCTTAGAAGCAAATGCTTTGGAAGCTGATGCATCTTGTATTGGGATAGAAGTTGGAAACATCCTTGGTTTTGGAATATTAAACCGATTAGATCCATTTACTTGCTGAGATAAAGAATATAGAACCTTCAATCGGTCTTCTAAAATAACTGTTCCAAGACTAAGTTGGCTATTAGCAGATAAACTTGCTTGTTCTTTTTGAGCTCGCTGAAGGGCTCTACCATGAGTTTTTGCGGCATACACAGTGCTAGAAGGGGTATAATTGGAGTAGTGGCTTCGGAAAGATCCATGTCTTCCCCTGTATCCTAAACCACAGGAACTTCCTCGGATTCACTTATTTGATACAGGGAATTCAGGCTCATCAAAATTGAAATTACGATTGGAATACAGATTTTTTAATTGAATCATATTAATAGAACCAAAGATTAACTCTTCGTCTAATAAAGACTCTGCCTGACTAGCCTATTTAGGCTATGCCGTTTGATGGGGCGGTGCCCGTGGCTTTGAAGAAGATGACATAAATTCTTCCAGAGTCAAAGAAAATTTAGGCTTTGACACATACTCATCTTCTTCTGATTCTTTTTTCCTTCTTTGAATCAAGCCATTTCTTTGAGGACTTTCCCTCTGTCGAAGAGGGTTTTACCGCAATATTCATGGTAGAAGACACAATTGATTTCTTTAATTGTGTTCGCAAAATGACATGAGTCCGATTGATTGTATTTATGACCATCCAATCATCATACTTCTGCGCATTTTTGCTTTTGACTTCTTTCCATTCACCTTCCTCCTCTGGAACTGTAGCAGTAACACATGCTACCTGAGTTGAAGAACCTTTCAACTTGACTTGTCCCAAGTCGACCATCTTTTGTAGGAGGTCTTTGAATAAAAAACACTCCTGGATGGGATTCCCCAACATTTTATGAAAGGGACAATAATTGGGATGGTCTTCATCTCCTTCTTTGTTTGGCCTCTTGGGCATTGGTAATTGAACCAAATTATTTTCCAGAGCTGAAATGAAGTAACCAGGAACTTGCTCATTTTGGAAAGAGTATGTTTTACTCTTAAAATCCTCAAATTGTTTTCGTCGTTGATCTCTTTGATTAATTGGATGAAACGGCCTTTGTTGTTGGCATTCAGGAGGCAGAGCCCTTTGAGAAGATGATGGTTTTGAAGTAGAAATAGGTACAGGTGCTTGTTTAAGCATAACTGTAGCAGTTTCCGCTTTACCCATTCTCCTTCCTGGAACTGATGGAATTACATGAGATTTAGCCTTAGCCTGTATAAGGGAATCTTCAATCTGCTGAGTGATTGAAGTAAGGTCTCGAAACCCTCCTGTGTATTTCACAGGGATCAATGGCGTGCGTAATTCATCATGCAAATTTGCCACACAGATTGGCAATAGATCTTCCTGAGGGAGTGATAAACTCAGGGAATATGTTAATCCCTTCCAGCGAGCAATGAAATCAGAGACTCTTTCATTCTCCCTTTTCTTGCAGTTTGTAAGATTGAAAACTATCGTTTTTGGCAAAGTTGAGCTAAACTAAAGAAGGAATTTTTGGTGAAGATCCTCCCATCCGATAATTGACTGGGATTGCAAGCTTGTATACCAGACAAAAGATGGTCCTTGCAAGGTTCACACGAAGCATCTGAGTTTCACTACTTCTTGCTGCTCTGGAGTTCCCATAATAGGATCACAACAAGATACGTAATGCGTCAAATGTTGTTCAGGGTCACCTGATCCATTGAAATTAGGGAAAACATGGTTTCCAAAACTGGATGGAGGAGAAATTGAATCTACCCATTCAGGGTAAACTTTATTTTCTGGTTGAACTTGCGCCTGTTTCCCTTCCATAGTTTCTAACTGAGTTGTTAATGACTCAATAGTAGTTATTAACTTTTGAGAAACATCTGGTTGAATTTGGTCTTGGGTAGGTGCAATGAATGGAGCTTGGATAGACGTGGTGATTGGTTCTACAACTGATGGTAGCACTGCCAACCGTTGTTGCGTTTGACCCATAGGATTAGACCTCTGAGGGTGTACTGATAAAGGAGGATATTCCTAATATATCTCAGTAGCTGCAACAAATTCCTTCGGCTGTCGGACTTCATCATTTTTAAGAAGAAGACTACTCTGAAGTAGTTCTGCATTCAACCTTCTTAATTCTTCCATTTCTTCCTCCTATTGTGCAAACCTTTGCTCTAATGAGAGCGATTGACCTTCTCCAGAGGAAGGATATGTAACCTGATTCTTTCCCCTCCCTTTGTTGGATAATTTTTGTAGAGAAAGAAGTGGATTACCTAGGTTCGGAGTAATCCTTTGACTTCGTGTACACACACCTTCTACATTTGTATCGGCGCGTACATTTTCTTGAGTATGACGCTCTTCATCTGAGTCCCCTGAGTGAGTCTCCCCTAGTGGATTAGAAACAACGGAATTGATGACATTGATTGATGCATAATGCATCACATCCCTTCTATTAACATTTCTGTGATATTGTCTTCTTTCATGTCTTTGATGAGACATTGCCTTTTGTTGATTTAATCCTTTAGGAACTTCTTGATGAGCTATAACTTGGAGGGAATCTCCTGATAATTTGGCTCTTCATTCCTATTGGGGCTTCTTCCCCAATCAAGAAAAGACCGATATTCTTTGAGAAGGGGATTGATGATTTGAAAGAGTCCCCAGTCTCGTAAACTGGGGATGTTCCTGCTGCTTTCGCTCAACTCCTCGAATCCCATTTGTTGACTCTGAGGGTTGGGTTAAAGGAGTCCCCAGTCTGACAAGATGGGGTGGCTCTTGACATACTATGTCTGAGACCTTAAAATCTCTCTTGATCTTGTGAATCTTAGTTCGGAAATTAGCTGGATGCATTAACCTGTATCCACTTTTATCATCTGGTTTAACAGACTTTTGGATGATTTCTGAAACTTTTGTCATTTGATGATGTGTTTTCTCTATACGAGAGGATTGTGAAATATTCTCGCCTGCTTGATGTAGGAGAAATTCAACAACTTGTTCTCTATATGCTTGAATTTGAGAGGAACTAGTTGAAGCCTGTTCTTGAGCAAGATTTTGATTACGAACAAAGCCCATTGACTGTGGCCGGCCATGGGCAATAACATTGCATGAGACAATTTTCGGCGGGCTTTGCTGACTGTAAAGCACTGTGAAATGTAGTGCTCCATGAACACCCCATCCTCTGATATTAACACCAGATGGAGTATTGGTAATTAACTGACGCAATTTTCTTAGTGCGCCAAGGCATGAACGTTGAAGGGTTCTCTGTTGATTTTCAGCCTTCGGATATCGAGAGACTGATAGAGATGCCAAATCAATCTGACGCTGTAGCCCTTCTATTATCTTAAGATGATTTTCATATTCATCATAAGATAATACCTTCTTCTTCAATTGACAAATAGTTTTCCATATGTTGAGACGAATATCATGGATTCCATCTTCCATCAACATCTTTGGAACGTCATACTGGGAGTCAGCCAAAGGCCAAAACATGACTGGTACCTCATTTTTTGCCAGTTTTTTTCCTCATGTTCAGCATTTCCTCTTCATAATTAAATGAAGATTCTTCTACCTGTTTTGACCAGATTTGGTGTTTCCTTGTTGCTTCATCGGATTCAACAAGATTGGTAGAGAGATCATTGATCAAACTAGAAGATGCATGACTTAGGGGTGGTTCATAGAATGACCTACACCCTGGGCTATCTTCAGATTGAGAAAGTATTTCACTTGCTAGTGATAAAGCATTAGACATGACTGGTTTTGCATTTTCAAGTGCCTCAAGATAAGAGGGATTTCTCGGCACTACATTGTCCACTGGAGTATTTTCCAGGCAATGTGAATCACTACTGCGGAGAGGACTTTCACAGCGAAATTCATCATCATGGGGAGGACCACCATAATGGGTTACAGAAAAAGATGACATCTCTTTCTCCTTAGTCTTCTGACCACACAGAGGGTTCCTGTGGCTCTCATCTAAAGACGAAACTTCAAGATTGACCGAATTTTCATGAAGCAAGCCTTCATGAGGAAGTGTATGTTGAAGACCTTCGGAATTAATGTTCCTGTTATTGGGAACTGAGGGAGTAGAATCTTGAATTCCAACAGATAAATGTACGAGGGCTTCAAGAACTCCAGCATCGAGCAAGGCCTTGTTACAGATTGGCCTTTGATCTCCTGACTGTGCTGGGTAGATCTTTTTCTTATATGCCTTCTTACTCACTTTGGGAACCACTTATTGACGAAAGTGGTTGCTCTGAGTAGGTGTATGTGCCTGATCAGGAAAGATGGTCAGGTTAGACTGATGATCTCCACTCAAATCAGTTGTATGTTCCTGACTTGGTTGTCCGTATGATATGGGGGAGTATGCCCCATAACCCTCTTGGATTGGAACAGATGTGTGTGTCTGTTCCGGAGTGAATCGTTGATGTGTCACTCCAATTCTAGGGATAGATTTATGTGTCATTCCCTGAGATGATGCTGAATCTGTTATGATATCCTGGCAAGCATCCAGAATATGAATAGGAATTTGCTTCTGCTCTTTCACCATTGAAAAAATATGCTTGGTGACTTCAGCTGCCGGAACGGGGATATACGTCCATTCCAGGCTTGGAGTAGGTGTATGTGCCTGCTCCTGTCCTCCTTTTCCTGTCAGTGAATCCTGACAGTACTCAAGTGTGGAGGCAGAGAGTTGAGTCTGCCTCCTATTTGTCATCGGAGCTTTCTGACTGACTTCTCCGTGTGCTACCAAGCGAGACTGTTGGTAGGCTTGATTAGTACTAGCAGGTGTATGTGCCTGCTGATTACACTTCACCAAACGCGGTTGATGAGATCCATCATATGTAGTCAGGTGAGCCTGCTGACTAACTGATGATGTATAAGAAGGTGTATGTTCCTGCCTATAGTACTCCACCGGAATTGCCTGGAGGGATTGGCTTGATGCTTCCAGACGAGTCTGCTGGACAGTGGAATTAAAACGGACAGGTGTGTGTGCCTGCTCGTTGTTCGCCACCAAGTTAGGTTGGTGGACTTCTCCGAAGATGGCAGGGATGAAAACCTTCCCATTGTTAACCGAATTCCATCTCTGGCGGTTAGTCTTGCCTGCTCGGGTTCGAGGAACCTGAGCCAAATGCCTGGAGTCGGTACCCTCATCATGTGGAGGGCGCACTGCCGCACGAGTCTGGCGGCGATTGTTGATGGGAGCCCTCGGGAAGGACTCTTGTCTTTTTGAATTAAGGCCCTGAGGGACCTGCTCATTCAATTCCTCAGAGTAAGGGAGTGAATGGAAATTGCGTTCCAGGGATAACGACCCGCAACGGTTGGAGACAGTAGTCAGCACCGCTTGCCTCTTGATCACTGGTCGTCGTTGTCTGAACGACCTGTGTGATTTGTTCACTTGGAGGTCCTATCGGGCAGCCTCCAGAGTTGGGATGGTACTGTGTTGACGGTACACCTTAACCAGCGCATTTGATACCCAGCGTTGAAGACGCTGAGTAGGTGATGTCATCCTCAGAGCGGATGACGATCCAGTAGGAATAACAGCAGTGGTGTTTGCAGCAGCAGTATTCACAGGTGTGATTTTGAGAGCATCAATTATGGAAATATAGAAGATCTTCGAAAAGAGTGCATGTTTGATATAACAGACGTAATCAAGATAAATTCAGCTAATTCATCCTTTGGATGAGCACACATGTCAATGATTGTTTTTGTTAGCCCTCTTATTGAGTTTTAAATAGGGTCTTTACCAAATAGGTAAAATATCATTTTAACTTGGTTAAGGATTCACGTCGGGTTCACCATTTTTTGTTTCCCTCAGAATCCGGGGATGACCTCCTGGATGGGAGATTCAAACATTCCGATCGATTTCTAACGGGTTTGTTCGTAGAACTAGAAACATCCAATGATTCCACATCCATTTGGACCTACTTTCCAAAGGTAGGTGCTCATTATCTTGTGGAATGATGAGGCTTAAGAATTTTCATTGGTCGAGAGGATGGGAGGTCGGACTCAACACACCTTTTTGAGGGGAATTATTGTCTATTCCGGGACTCTCTTTATAGATTTAAGTTATGTTCATGAATCCTTATTACATTACAAAGTATAAAATGAGCTTTCCTTCAGTTTTGACAATCAATGATTAAATATGTAAGAAATTTAGAAAATCTTTTAAATGTATTTGAGGTTCTTCATCAATAGAGAATCATCTATATCTATTTAGAGATTCTTGGTCAATGGTATCCTTCAAAACATTTATATAAAAGTCTCTTGGTCATTATGATGACCAGGCTAGTTTTAAAGCCACTCAGTGGGGCACTTGAAGTTTATTGTCATTCAGAAGGACATGAATTATTTCAGAGTTGGGATCAAACCCGTAGATGGGCTACCTACGTATCCTTTGTTTTGGAAAAGGAATCAAAACCCACGTAGTTCGAGTAAGGGAGTATAATGTTTATGATTGTTGGCTCAAAGAAGGATGTCATAATTACTTTTACCCTCTAATCTCACGTGAGTCATGCTCGGTGTGAGAAACAAGAGGTATTGGTAATAAAATAGACAATTGGTCCATGAAAGATGTAATCATAAGAAATGATTTGGGGCTTATGTATGTATGACTGCCCAGATAAATGAAGGTTAGGATTTACATTAGGGAGAAAATCTTGGAACAGGGTCCATAAAGGTATATGTGCTTTATGGAGATTTGAATACTCTAACTTGGGACTTATTCCTGAAAAAGAAACCCAAATTAGAAGAGGATTGATAACTGGGTTTTACTCCTGAGAATGAATCCCAGATCAAACGTAAATTAGGACTGGTTAAAGAGAAATTATGGGACTTGGGGATTACTTCTGAAAAGGAAGCCCAAAATTTATGACTGGGACTTATTCCTAAAAAGGAGGCCCAAAATTATGACTAAGACTTATTCCTGAAAAGAAGACCCAGGTTAACGGATTATGACTAGGACTTATTCCTAAAAAGGAGGCCCAGGTTAAGGGATTATGACTAGGACTTATTCCTGAAAGGGAGGCCCAGGTTAAGGATTAAGGTTTGGGGCTTACTCCTGAGGAGGATGCCCAATTAGAGGACTTATGACTAGGTATTATTCCAAAAAAGGAGACCCAGGTTAAGGATTATCTCATCTTAAAGGATGAGGTTGAATGAATGAACTCTCCATATTTAGTGACATAAAGATATTTAAATCACTAGGTTTTGAGTGATATTCCACAGAATTCCTTTCAGATAAGGAAGTCAAATCAAGAAATCATGCCATAAATGGATTTGAAGAGTGTCTTGAAGACTGAATCTTAAATAGGAAAGGTGTAATGGCTTAAGAGGGGTAAAAATGGGAAATATGGGCACCCAAAAAGGAAGGGGCGCGCTAGTCTTGGATGACGCGCAAGTATTGCGTGGGCGCGCAAGTATTGGTCGCGCTGGTATATCTGCACGACATGTGTGGGGTACTTGCGCAATGTTCAACCATCATTGAAATACTTGGGAGACTCTTTATTAAAGCCTTTAGAATCCTCTTGAGGTTCTTCCGGAAAAGAGACGCGCAAGTTCTATCGAAGGAGTAAGGCGGCATACAAGTGTGACCACTTCCCTTAAGGGCTGGCCACTCAGGCGCGCAAGTGTTGATGAGTTTCAACACTTTGGCCTTCCTCCCTCTATTTATATCTTCCGTTCTAGGTAAGAAATTACCTTAGAAGTGTTCTGGAAGCTTTGAGAAGAGACTTGGGCATCAGGAGCTTCAATCAGAGTTTCTGGAAAAAGAGATCCTCTCCAATTCGGGGCCCACAGGGTCTATTTATAGGCAGGAGAAGACCCCAGGCGGTTACCGAGTGGTTATCAATTAGGTCACGCAAGTCACTTGCACGCCAAGGTGCGTCGCGCAAGTCCACTTGCCCGACCATGAGGAAACTTGCACGGCCTATGGGCAAAGTTTTCTTTGTTCATCCCTTTGTCGATTTTTGATGTTTTCTTAAAAGGTCGAACCATTTTGAGCTCAGATATTCCCCTTTTCCAATCTTTAGATTCTGTGATGAAAGGAGCATCAACACTTACGAGGACTAAAAGAACAAACATGTCTCTGCATATCAAAAGCATAATACTTATATCTGGTACTTGGAAACTATTTTTAAATTCACTATAAAAAATATCTTATATGATTTGATTTATTTTCATGTTTTTATGTTTTTATGTTTTTAATAATATATCTCTTAAATTACTTTTATTTAGGTTGAGTTATGGTTTTATGTGTTCAACTAAATTTTTATGTAGTAAAATTTTAATTTTCATTGAGAATAATCATTAGATAAATCCATATAAATCCATCTTTTCTATATGAAGATCATGTAATTTTACACGAAGATAAATTTCAGTGTATTTTGTTTTTTTGTATTAATAACTATGGATATTTAAAATAACAATTATTTTAATGGAAGATGTTGATTTCATAAAAATAAAATAATTACAATATTTAAATTTTAATTATTTTAATGAATTTACCTAATATGTTTTTGGTAGTATATTTTATGGACTATCTAATATTGTATGATAAATTATTGTTTTGAGATGAATTCTGATATCTATATAAAGAGGAAAACACAAAGTTTGTTAGAAGAATTAAATTTTGAGCTACCATTAGAACATTTAACAATTTTTGAAGTATTATTCATTTTTTATTTAGTATGGAATTTTCTAGGGAAATATCCATAAGAGAGATAGTTCCTAAAAGGTTAGAAGATCATGATTTTTTTAAAAAAGAATGAGTTTCTTCTAAAGGGTGTTATTAAGTTTCATGGATAGAGAGATATTGTTATAGAAAAATAATATTATGAGCTAAATTACACTTATATGATCAATGAGTTATATAGAGTAATGGGGTGAATTAAGTATGGTCACAATAGAAGAGTATCTCTCAATCATTTTTAGAAACAACTATGCTTAACCATAGAGAGGTTTGTTGAATTACTTAGACTACAACTAGATGGGGAGTCATTTTTTCCCTGAAGTTATTTATGTTTATGGATATTTCATAAAGAGAAAAATTGAAGAAAATTTTTTTGTAGTTAAAGAAAATGTTCAAAAGATAAACCATATGTCCCTATAAATTAAAACAGTTTTTCAATTTTTGAGTCCTTTTTATTGACAGGGAAATGAGATAAGGAAATGATGATAGATAAAAAAATTATGTAATGGATATTCTTTTCAAGATGCGTAGGCTCAATCATTTAATTTTTTTTGGGATTATATCAAATATTTTCACATGGGAATGGTGATTCTGTAAAATTTTTTATTTTCTTAAATTTTTAACAATTTTTAGAGAAACTACTAAGATATAAGAGATTTGAGAATGAAACTCATACTAAAATAATAAATTTATTAGTAATTCATCTTAATTTTTTTCTCTAGATTATAAAAAATATGTTAACGAGAAAGATGTGTAGGAGGGAAGGAAGACATCAAGGGAGAAGAGAAAAATCCATGAGGTATATTTTGATAAATCATAAACACTAGTGAAGTAGAAACATAGAGAAGGTGAAGTTCAAAAGAAAAAGTATTTGTCGTAAAGAGTTACTACTAAGATTTCATAATTTTTGAAGTTGTTATAATATCTTGACAAAGATAGGAAAGAAAAATATGAATAAATATATTATATGAAAGATAAAATGGATACTATAAAACCTTAATTTGTATTTTATAAATTAAAAGATAATTCCTAAATAGAATAAACTCATCAGAAGATATCTGAGGGGTAGAAGAAGAAGAGATACTCATATAAAGTTGGTGGTTAAAAAGTAGTGAGGGCCATTATAACCTCTATTACTCCTTGTGAACAAATTTTTATAGAGAAATATATCTAGAGGAATATAATACTGAAATTAAAATTAAAGGATGTTATAAATAAATTATAAGATAAATCTTTATCACTTTTAAATCATTAACATGATATAGTAAAAGGAGAAAATAAATATGAAGAAGTTGTTCCAATGGAAAAAATTCAAACAGATATTAATGCATAAGAAATTATGACTAACATAATTCCTTATTTTGAAGTCCCCCTTAAAAGGGAATATGTTTTAGTTGAAATATTTTTTTAAAGGAATGGATAATGTTTTTGAATTTAAAGTTAAGAAATGGATGAAAGTTAAAAATGATCCTTCATCAAAAGAACTTTTAATTTATACTTCACAAGCATATAATACATCTATATTATCTAGGATAAGTTCATTAAAAGTTGAGAAATGTTTTTTATCAAGTGCTAACTTATTAAATAGAACTAAAAGTGAAAAAAATATCACCCAAAGAAAAAAATTGTCCTAATATAATTAGTGTCATAAAATAAGTCTCCATTAATGTTATTTATTAACTCTATAGAAAGTTGGAGATCTAGAAGCTCAAATAATGATGTTGAAGATCAAAAATAGAAATCTTATGGTTCATTAGAATAATATTTAAGTACCAGAATGAAAATAATGTAACCAAATATATATTCTTTATATAATCTAATGAAGATGTTAGGTACTATTTATACCATTTTTCTGGAACTTAAGACCAAAATGAATTTGTTCCAAGATCAAGTTATTAATACTCAATTTATTAAATGGTACCGACATATAGTTGATGTTTCTCAAGATGTTAAAAGATAATTAAGAAACATTCAAAAAGAGTTTAAATTTCATAGCGTGAAGGTTAATTTTTTTATTCTTATATTAAATTGAAATATAAATATATCAACTTTATAGACAATAAATGTGATTATTTACATGAGAAGTTTGATGTTCTATGAAATATGTCAGATGGGCTTGTAGATTTTATGAATAATCATTATAATAAAGTGACAAAAAGTAATTCAATTAATATTTTATTTTATAATAAATTATTAAATTATCCTATATCATGCTTTATTTTAATATTTAGTAAAAAATATTATTTAAGAATGAATTTGAAATTTTCATGGAGAATCAGTATTTATCCTTTTAAGAGAACTATTGTATTATTATCATAAAATATTTTTTTATGATAAATTGTTTTTTGAAATTTTGTGACCAAATTATTCAATAATATATCTATATTTTTCATTTAGATAATAAAATATGGTTTCACTTATTGAGTAGTTATGAGGGTTTATGAATTCAATGCTGATGTGGATCTAAATTGATGTGTCCAAACAGAAACATTCTGCCATAACATTTTTATGATACTTGGATTTGCATGATTTTTTTAGAAGTTATAATTCATAATTAGGACCATTTCATACAACTTGAGGAACTTCTATTTCTTAAGGAATCATGTTTGAAAATTTGTGTGAATGAATGCTACCAAATTTAATGAGTCTTCTAGGATAGAAATATTAACGTAAATAATTCTACCATAACTCTCAATTTTTTTCAAAGTGGATTAAATTTTAATGGTAAAAATTTAAGATATCGGGGATCAAGTTCACAAAAAAATATATTTTAAAATTTTCAAATAAAATATCGAAAAACATGTGTAAAATAGGTACATTGAATATAGATAGTCTTTCTGGACAAAAAATATTTTATTTAAATATTGATCAATTATATCTTAAATAAGTGTCTAAATAAGATGAAATTTTTACAAAGAAAATATAGGAAGTGGATGGAAAAATATTATAAAGAAAACCTGTCCAAAATCACCCATTAGATGTTCCAAAAACATGTAAAATCTCATTGGATAGAATTGATGAAAATGTTTTCCAAGTCCATTTCCTATAAAAATGTCATTCCTCTCCCCTTAAAAGAATCGATTTGCTAGTTATCCATTTTTAAGTATTTATGTTTTTTTATGAGGTAATTTGTCTTATTTTTTAAAAAATTATTTATATGTTAGTTTACATTAAACTTATATTCCTTTTCTCTTTTCAGTTTCTATTTTGTGTTTTACCCACCATGCACCATATCTACACCCTGAAAATAGAGAACTAACATCTAATTTTGTTCGGGGGGGGGGAGAGGGGGAGTTCATTCCACTTTAATATATATTTTTTATTTTTTTATGTTAATTTCAATAGTTGTGAAATTGAATATGGTGTATTATTCATCCCACTTTCTATAACATCACGTTCTTTATCACATTCATCATTATTACTCTTATTCATTATCAAAATGTTGCATATAGAGGGTTAATGTAACATTGTGGTGATGATGTGAGGGAGATTATGCCACATACAAAGGGTCTATGAGGTATAATTACAATTCAAGTGGGAGGGTTTTGAGTGATAGGGTTTATCTCAATACTGGATAAAATATTATGAATTAATATTTTTATGAATAATAATAACATTAGCAGGAACTCCTAATATAAACAACTATCTTCTTACTAAATTTATTTGTTAGTGTTTTATCATTTGTGTGAATATATATATATTATATATATATATATATCACATATATTTTATATTTAAATATAATCATGAAAATAGAAATAGATTGCGTGTGAGCGGTTTTCTTGAGAGATTAACCTTAGGGTTGTACTATATTTCATTATTTGGAAAATAATAATTTTTTTATGTGAGATTCATGATAAATATCAAACATAAATTATATATATCAACTATATTTTGTAAAAAAACTTATTTTTATATTTTATATTTAAATATAATGGTGAAAATAAGAAAAATTATGTGTGTGAGTGGCCTCCTTGAGATATCAACGCTATGGTTGCACTATGTTAAATTCATAGGAAAGTAAGAATTTATTGATGCAGGATTCATGAAAAATTCCATACTTCATAAGGTTAAATATATTTCTAAATTGGTTGGTGATTTGAAGCATTAAGCTGTCTCTTAAAATTTCTAATTTGAATATAAAATCTAGAAACATGAAGTTTTATTAGAAAGAAAAAAGCGAAAGGTTGAAGAATAGTTACTCAAGATGAGAAGATAGATTCCTTGGAAGTCAATATAGCTACTCAAGAGGAGAAGTAGGATAAAAACACAAGTATAATAATTACTTGATGCCTATTATTGAGAGGTTCTTGAAAAGGTCACATATTTCCTTTTTTGTTGCATGATGTTTGTAAAAAATATATTTACTGATCCTTCTAATTTACCATTAAACTATATTACTAATTTATGTTTTATTTATAGTTTCAATTAACAGTATATTGATACTCTCAATATTCACTACTTTAATATTTGGAATTATTCCTTAAAAAATAATCTAAAAGGAATTAAAGTTTTTATCTTCTATTTCATGGTTTTTATATAAAAATTCTACTGAGGAAAAGTTTCTCAAAGTACATGTATTTTCAATAAAGGTGTTCCTATTTAATGTTAATGGAATGTTTATTTTAGTAGTATATTTCTTTCCAATTTTTATACTAAATCCTGTTTTTCATTTTTTATGTTCAACTTGCGTTTCATTTTGAGAATAAAAAATTGTGATAGATTACTAAAAATTAGCTAAATTTTGGAAAAATATATTTCAAAAAGGGGGATAAATATTGTGTAACTAACTTGGTGGAGAAATTTAATAATCTTTTTAAAATGTATAGATCGTTAAAAATTTTATAATAAAAAGTCTAAAAATTTCTTTATTTTACATAGGGGATAACGTTTTTCCAAAAAAGGAATGTTTTCATTTATTTTTTTAGTAATTTATGTTATTTTTAGAATGGGGAAGATTATTGATTCATATAATTTATTTATTCATAATTTTTAAAATTACATTTCACATATGTTTTTAATTTATCTATACTTTAATTTTTTTACTTATGTATTTTTTTTCCTAAAAAAACTGGTAACATTATTTTTGAAGGATTTTTGTATGAAAATCTAAAGGGATGGATTTTACACCCATATTATTTCTATATGATTTATGAGAAATGTATTGGAGGTATAACTATCTTCATTTGAAGACGTAAAGATTTGATGAGTTTTTCAGATGACGATGAAGATGCTTCCTATGTATTTATAAATGATTTCTAATAATAAAAAATTGGACCATTTGTGGTTTTCCAATAAATGGAACCACATTTTATAGGATCAGAAGATATATAGGACACAAATTATAGATTTAAATTTCTTTAAGAGTATAATATCTTATTATCGTATAGGTGCTTTAAATTGTATTAAAATTTGTAGTGTTTTTGTTTGGAGATAATTTAAGGAGGTTTCATTATAAAACTCATTGCATATCTTGTTATAATCTTCGAGTCTTCAAACTTTCATGATAAATGAATTTTGATAGGAAGATAGATATTTTGATGTGTGGAATCAGAGTTACTTCTAGTTAGTTTAATTGAGGAATTTTATTTAGGAACATATAATTGAGATTGAAGTTTTTATAAGTGGGATGATAACTACTAACACGTTAAATTGAGGGATTTCAAATGATTGTAATATTAGTTTTTTGTTTCGTTAAAGTCAAGGATACCTTAAATCAGGTTTATGAATTTCCTTTTTCTTTGAAAAAAATACCGTTTATAATATCCTTTAAGGGGTACTTGATTTTTAATCAATAATAAATGCCTTTTAATTTACACTATGCTTACTATATTAAATATATTGTTTTTACATCTACAGTGCATTAATTTTTTTGGAAATTAATAGAACTACAATAAATTTAATTTTCACAATACATACTAGTTTTACTTTGATATTTTGTGATTTTATATTTTATTTGGTCCACTGGAACTTAGTGTTTTCTTTAGTTTTAATAATTTAGGTGGGGAAAAATTGCACGTATCATTTTTTATTATAATTTACCCCTATTTTAGTTCACCTTCTTTAGTTATCTAGGTCAACAAAAGTGCGAACCCTTGAGACTTTGTAATTTTGAAAAAAAAATATGAATTCCAAAACTCATACATGTAAGGAAATAGAAATAATTTTGTAAGGAATAAATTATACTTAAGTTACAATGTTATTTGGTATTATCTCAATCAAAGAAATGTATTTATATAGCTACTCCCACTAGTCATATCATATACTAGCATGCATTTTTATATGATTCCTTTTTTCAAGATATCGAGTAACAATGAGGCATGCAGTATTTAAATCATATACATCTAATCATATATTCATAATTATTTAAGTATATATTTACCTAGTTGATAAATACATCACATTCCATTCATATGATAAGATGAGTACATAAAATGCCCTACATCCAGATTGATAAGCACATCACATGTTTAATCAATTTACGGATCTAAATTCCTTCATTCTATCTCAATCGATGGGAAATATTTCATACACATTATATAAGGGGATAAGTATCATTTTTGTTAAGTCACAACCAATGAAATGATCAGCAACATACCCAACCACCCCTGATTAGGAAGGCATCAAGGATTCTATAAGGAAGGTATCAACGTATAATGGTTATCATGTAATGTATCTTCACAACCTCAGGTATAGAGAAATCCCAATATGAGATAAGAACCCTAAGTATACCAAATTCATAGTATATGACACTCCACATGGTATTCTTTGGTTAAAATCAAATACAAAAAACTCCTTTTGTGTATCAAGAGTATATTCTATAACACTATATTAAATCCTCTTCATTCTAACCTTAAAATTTCATCACAACCTATAATAATCCATGATAAACATCATCCAGGGATAACTCAATGTCATAATTTGAGAGGTTAATCATCATTTCACTTCAAATAATATATACAACCAATGTGATCTAAGGACCATGAAGAGTACCTTTTATATAATATGATATATATTTTATTATTAAACCATTTAATAATATTAATAAAACTATATATAATAACCTATTTAATCATATCCCATCTGATAGAAAACAAGAGAGGCCATATTTTTTAATTCAATTTTAGTGTTTTTAAACTCATTACATTTCTATGTCATTATTTACAAATATCTATGTGACAATTCTATAAAATCCTCCCACTATAAATATTTTAGTGAGTAATATATATGAAGATTTTTTGAATATTGAATAGAATAAGAAACCATATTCCTAATGTTTAACTCTTTTGAACAAAGTAATAAACTATTTTACTTCACAACATAAAATGTTACTATGAGGTATCAATGAAAAAGTCTAACCACTATGTTTTCATATCAGACTCCCTCTCTAAGGTATACACTTGAACTCACCCATACTGATAATACAAAAGAAAAAATAATATAGTCCTACCCCGAAGATAATTCTTACTAAGATCCACAACCTATATCATATTCTCCTCAAAGGATAAATCAACACAAATAACAATTTATAGTATATCTATCACATGGGAAGGGTTTGGATAATATTTCTGTAGCTACTACATGTGGAACATGTTGTGCATGGAAATATAGTGTATTGGAAGGGATTAATGGTATGCCAATGGACTGACCCATTCCACTATTTAAAATGGCCTAAAAACATGGGTGATTGCTTTACCTATTTCCTGACATGGTGTTTCCCCAACACGATAGATACCCAAAGGAAAATATAATAAACAACCTCGAATTATATAGGTCTTCATCGATGTAAAATATATTCTTTCTGCCTTATCTGCATGGTAAAAACTGGTGTTGTCCGATCAAATGAATAGACTTAGATGTATCCTACACAATACTAGGCCCAATAAGTACTACCTCACATGTCTCCATCCGATAAAGAGTAAAATAGGACTATCTTCTACCAAAATACTCAAAAGGAACCATTTGGATATATTCATGCAATCTATTATTATATGAAAACTCATCGAGTGCCATATTTTTCTCCCATAAAACACCAAAATCCAAAACACCTATTCATAACATATCCTTCATAATCTAAATTGTCTACTCACATTACCCATCATCTTGTAGATGATAGGATGTTCTCAAAAAAACATGTGATACTAGATCCTTCTAAATACCCTTCCAGAAATGTGACATGGAATGAGGGTCTCTATCTGAAATGATACTCCTTAGAACACCATGCAATCAAACAACCTCCCATAGGTAAAGACTACCCAAACCTTCAACTATAAAGGTTTACCTAAAAGGAAAAAAGTGGTATAAATTATTCAATTGATCCAAAAAACCCATAAAACATCATTCATATAGGTTTCTAGGGGTAATCATGTCACAATGTTCATTCTAACATCATCCCATCTCATCCAAAGAATGGGAAAAGGCAGCAAAAGACCAACTATCCATTGATACTTGAATTTTACCTACTGTAAAGTAAATCATATAGCCATGAAGGTTTCCAACTAATTATACATTCATGACCACCAGTATTGTCTATGGAGATCACAATACATATTTTATAATCTAGAATGCACTCTCCATCTAGAAGCATGAAACTCCCTCATTAGCTTATCGCGTAAGTCCATAGGAACCTATACTCATCCATAAAAAGTAATAGAATATCCACTGCTAAGAGACCATCCTATTGGTGTATACCCAACATATAATTTTATCTTATAACTGAGCCCTCCAGATCATTCAACTTCATAACCTTAATCCGATAAAAAATCATGGGAATAACAGTTGTTAAAGTTAGAGCTAGCCATCCCTAAGACTCCTGAACACGTAGATGCATGTCTATAAAGAGGTTCATTGTTTTCCACTCATCACAAGACCCCTGTACTTAATTTTCATGTTCCTTTTGGATCAAAGATTCAGAAACAAAATTTCCCTTATATGGTGTATAATTAAACTCATAGTTGAAAGGTAATAGATACTCGACCCACCTCCTCTGCTGAAGATTTAGGTATCATGAAGAAAATATGTACCTGAGATTCTTGTGATCCATGTATACCACAAAACTATCACCCATGAGGTAACATGTACAACATCTCATGGCATATACCACTACTTCTAACTCTATATCATGAGTAGGGTAATTCCTCTCATGTTGTCTCGGCTACCCAGATCCATAAGCAACGACTTGATTCTCTTGTGTTATAGCTACTCTGAGTCAAACTCCATATGCATCAAAATATAAAATATTAGATTTATGCAGTATAGGTAAAGTGGTTATAGGTTCTTATGTCATACTTCCTTTTATCTCGTAAAAGGAACTCCCCCATGAATTATACCAAACAAACATCACCACTTTCTTGGTCATCCCATATATTGGTGCTGCCAAATTGGAGAAATCCAAGATAAAGCGCTGATAATAACCTACTAAACATAAAAAGATCTGAAATTTTAAAATGTTCTTGGTCTACTCCCAAGATACTGGGGTTGAAACTTTATCCAATTCCCCGAAACTCTTTATTATGAGATTCTATGGCCTAAGAAGTGTAATTTATTAAACTAGACACTATATTTGGTTATCTTGGAGTAAAGCCAATTATCTCTCAATGTACTCCGGATGATGTTAAGATGGATGGAATGATCATATTCTTATTCCAAGTACACTAATATATCTTCAAAAAAAAACTGGTCTAAAAATGAATGAAAGATATTATTTATTAAGGGCATGAATACTGATAGTGTGTTAGTCAACCCAAACTACATCACTAAGAATTCATACAATCCATATCTGCTGCATAAATTAGTATGAGGTAAGTCTGATGGTATAAACCATAAATAATGGTAGCCTGATCTAAAATCAATATTGAAGAAGAAATTATCACTTCTCAACTGATCAAAAATATCATCAATACCGGGAAGAGGATACCAGTTCTTGACCGTCATCTGATTCAAACTCTAATAATCAATACTATTTCCCTCAGAATTTGGGGATGACCTCCTTGATTGAAGGTTCAAACATTCCAATCACTTTCTAACAAGTTTGTTCATAGAACTGGAAACATCCAATGATTCCACATCCCTTTGTACCTACTTTCCAAAGGTAGGCACTCATTAGTTTGTGGACTGATGAAACTTAGGAATTTTCATTGGTCGAGAGGATGGGAGGTCGGACTCATCACACCTTTTTGAAGGGAATTATTATATACTTCGAGACTCTCTTTATAGATTTAAGTTATGTTCGTGAATCCTTATTACATTACTAAGTATAAAATGATCTTTCCTTCAGATCTGAAAATCAATGATTAAATATGGAGGAAAATTAGAGAATCTTTTATATGTATTCAAGGTTCTTCATCAATAGAGAATCATATGTATTTATTAGATATTCTTGGTCAATGGTATCCTTCAACACATTTATACAGAAGTCTCTCGGTCATTATGATGACCATGATGGTTTTAAAGCCACTCAGTGGGGCACTTGAAGTTTATTGTCATTCAGAAAGACATGGGTTATTTTAGAGTTGGGATTGAACCCGTAGATGGGCTACCTACGTATCCTTTGTTTTAAAAAAAGAATCAGAACACACATAGTTCGAGTAAGGGAATATGATGTTTATGATTGATGGCTCAAAGAAGGATGTCATAATTACTTTTACACTCTAAGCTTACGTGAGTCATGCTCGGTGTAAGAAAAAAGAGGTATTGGTAAAAACCAGACAATTCTACTATGAAAGATGCAGTCATAAGAAATAATGTGGGGCTTATGTATGTATGACTGCCCAGATAAATGAAGATTAGGATTAACTTCAGGGAAGAAATACAAGAACAGGGTCCATAAAGGTATATGTGCTTCATGGAGATTTGAATACTCTAACTTGGGGCTTACTCCTGAAGAGGAGGCCCATGTTAGGAGGGGACTTATGATTGGGTTTTACTCCTAAGAAGGAAGCCCAGATCAAAAGGAATTATGACTGGTTAAGAGAAATTAAGACTAGGGCTTACTCCTGAGAAGGAGGCCCAGGTTAAGGGACTTGAAAATTTAAGGGACTTGGGGCTTACTACTTAGGAGGATGCCCATATTTGAGAATTATGACTGGGGCTTATTCCTGAAAAGGAGGCCCAGGTTAATGAGTTCTCTCATCTTAAAGGATGAGGTTGAATGAGTGAAATCTCAATCTTTAGTGACATAAAGATATATAAATCACTAGGTTTTGAGAGATATTCCACAGAATTCCTTTTAGATAAGGAAGTCAAATCAAGAAATCATGCCCAAAATGGATTTGAAGAGTGTCCTGAAGACTGAATCTTGAATAGGAGAGGTGGAATGGTATAAGAGGGGTGAAATGGGCAAGAAGGGCACACAAAAAAGGCTGGGGTGCGCAAGTCCTGGTAGGGGCACAGGTACTGCGTGGGTGCGCAAGTCCTGGTCGCACAGGTATACCTGTGCAACACATGGGTACTTGCACGTTTGTAAACCATCATGGTAATAATTGGGAGATCCTTGACCAATGCCTTTATCATTATCTTGAGGTACTTCCAGAAGAGAGGTGCACAGGTTTTGGTGAGGAAGTAGGGTGACGCGCAAGTATGTTCATTTACCTTAAGGGTAAAACACTTTAGGCGCGCAAGTGTTAGTGAATTCTAACACTCCGACCTTACTCCTGTTGTTTACACCTTCCATTCTAGGTAGAGAATTACCTTAGAAGTGTTCGGAAGACCTGAAGAAGAGACATGGGCGTTCAGAGCTCTAAATCTGAATTCTAGAAAAATTCCCCCTGAAATGGGGGGCCCACCAGGGGTATTTATAGGCTAGAGAAGACACCGGGCAGTTATCCTTTAGGTCATGCAAGTCACTTTTGTGACCATGAGGCTTCGCGCAAGTAGACTTGCGCGATAGTGATGGAACTTCCGTGGCACATGTGCTTTTGAAGATTTGTTCATGCCTTTGTTGATTTTTTGATGTTTTCTTCAAAGGATGAATCAATTTGTGCTAATTCATTTCCCTTTACATTCTTTTTAGACAATGTGATGAAAAAAAAGAGAGTCAAAAAAAATCCCCCCTCAGAGTTGGATCCGAAAGAAATGAGGATGTGACTCTGAGGAAAAGAAGGAATCCAAAGGAAAGGCGGCACACAAGTCTTTCAGTGCACATCACTTGGCGTGTAGGTTCGAGTCGCGCAGGGCTGGAGCGCAAGAGATGGAGCGTGTTGGGTGTAGGCGCGCAGGTGGTCCGCCTAGCCTATAAATATGCTGTCATTTTCCGCGCATATTATCTGACTCCGGATTCTCAAGCTATCACCACGCAGGTCCCCTTCGTCACGCAAGTTGCTCATTTTCCGTTTTTTTCTTCATTTTCACGTTGTTTTCAAGGTAATAGGACTTTCGCGGTGATACTTGCACGCCAAAAACTTGCGCAACACATTAAAACTTGTGCGACACATCCATACTTGCGCGACACATCCATACTTGCGCGCCTTAATACCTTATCCATTTTTTTTCTTCTGAAATTCCTTCAAAAAGTTTATGAAAAATCAACTTACTTAAAAGTTAATTTATTCAAATCTTCGTGCAGAATCAATGGCTCTTAGAACCGGAATAGTTGATGAACTGGATAGCAAGCAGATTGATGATATGATGAACATCATTGGCGACGATTATTTTACCATCAAAGATAGAACTCTTCCGGATTTGGCTAAATATCTGAAGAAATATCATCGCGACTTTCCCAAAAGCACTTATTTTCCTTTGTATGGATATGGTCATCTGCGAGAAGTCAATATTCCATAATCAAAGAACTATCTTCCATTTTCGTGGTTTAAAAATTACACCAAATTTGCTTCAGCAAATATCTTCTGTGGAGGAGGATTTATAAATGATGGAACAGTGGAGAAGGCCTACATGATGCATCATAGCCCTTGTACACCAGATTTAAAACCTCATACGCCCGAGCTACAACCACATTGTCATCCTTCAATCTTCCGAAATGATCAGATGGATCAATCCAAAGGCTGGAAGAAAATTTGGGACTTCCGTCCTAGGGGAGGTGTGAAGCCAACTTGGATGTGGGAATACTGGGTGTGAAAAACCTGTTCAGAGTTTATCAAGGATCTAAAAGGTGTGGCGATATACGAAGCTGTTAGGGTTGTACAAACATATGTTTACAGACATGATAACTTCGTGCTAGAGATACTCAGCCACTAGAGCCCAGAAACTAATTCTTTCCATCTGACTCATGGATAAGTAGGTATCAGTCTGTGGGATGTCCACAAGATCTCAGGGGCTCCAATTTTGGGCGATATGTATGATGAATTCATTCCTCCCAAGGTGACTTGGAATGACTCATAGAAGACTCCTGCTTTATCTCAGGAATTATTCAAGATCTTCCACAGGCTCAAGAGTTTAGAGACCTCATTAACTCATTATAGAAAGGATATTCATCCGGAGGAGTGGATGAATATATTTCTTATTGAGAAGAAAGAGAAGGAGCCAAAGGATAAGGATCCGAAGGAGAAAGGATCCAAGAAAAATATATCCAAGGATAAGAGGCCCAAAAGTCATACCACCTGCCCAAAACCTGAGAAGAGGGGTACTCCTGGAACATTCTGGACAACTCTAGAAGCTGGAGAGTTTGAGAAATGGGGATATGAGGTGAATCAAAAGATCCCGAAGAAGACTCATCTGTTGGGATTCTTGGATTTGTGGCTTAGTGTTTATCTCTTTCCAGTCAGGGATTTGAAGGGAGGCGTCTGGCCAGGGACCTTCATCATTGCGGCAAAGTTAGCTGAGGGAAAAATGGTTGGGTTGGATACCCCCATTTTAGCAAAGATTCACAGGAGTTTACTCCATGTCTTCATGGGTAAATCTCCTTTAATAATAGTGGGACCATTCAACGTTTTATGGGGATGGATTGCCACTCACTTCAGGACTTACAATGTATAGAATGGAATACAAATTCCTAGATGTTCTTTCAGGTCTTCAGTGTAAGAATTCTCTGGAGTTGCTCCATTAGATGTTAATGCATACATCATGAAAGTGAGGCAAAGCATGTTTAAGGAATTCAACTTCTTTCCCTATGGAAATCTTCCAACCGGGTGGTTTGTTGATGATGGAACAACCCATTTGAATTTGAGGGAATACATGCTAGCTTGCAGGGATGGTGTGCTAGTTTCCAGGATTGGCGGAGAAATTATATGTGAGGCCTATGATCCATATAGATTTGCACATCAATTCAAATATCTGCAACAAATTGCTGTATCTCTTCCAGTACATGTTAGGTTAGAGCAACATCTGATGGTTTCTCGACAACTATGGTTGCTGACGTCAAGGGAGAAGACTGGGGCGGTATTTGATCTACCTGTTGAAAAACCAGCACATAACTTGACTACATATTATACCGAGCATTGGATAGCATCATACCAAAAAGGGGTATTGAATCACCCAGTTTATCAGGTGGGGAAAAGGAAGAGGACCGTAGAAAAAGAAACCCTTCCTCATGAAGGTGATGCTTCCCCACCTGAATCAAATTCACCAAACTCCTCCTCTAGGACTGATTTACCAGATTCCCATGGTGGGGATGATGAGGCACAACAAGTGGCAAAGCGGCCTCGTGATCGATATAATACTCCGGTCAGAATCAAGAGACCTACTCCATCAACTCCTGGTGAGTTAATTCATTTTGGTAATTTAATCACTACTACTTTATAAAGAAATTAGTCTTATTTTCTTATTCTCTATTTGCAGTTGCAGGAGCTAGGAAGAAATTGAAATCAAATATTGTAGGACCTTCCTCGTATCCTTTATATCTAAGACCAGAGGCTGTCCACTTATGGAAGAGTTTGTACTGTGGTACTGAGACCGCCTAGCTGGATTTATGTGAGGGCCTACAACTTCCTGGAATAGGGAATCTTCTGGATTCTACAGATATTCAATACAAAGATAACCCCAATGAAGTACGGGCTTACATTAGAGATATGGAAATGCTCATATATGCCACTGATGAGTCTGTTCCTATCACCAGGCGGGTTAAGGAAATGATTGATCGTGGTGCCACTAAGGGGGCTGGTGATTCTAGAGATGAGGAGTGGCGTGATTATGTGGCTCTTGAAGATGTAAGTTTTCTTTCTTTATTTTATTTTCAACTGGATTCCAGTCGAATATTTTTTACTTAAGGAAGTTATTTTCTTCATCTTGCAGCTTTCAAAGAAAGGAACTAAGGTTCCTTTTCCACAGTATATCCCTGGTGGTACTTCCATCGGGGCTGCTGCTGATTCTCCTCACAAACCGGGTGAGATATCTCCAGGCCAGCAGGACATGAATGAGGCATTAGATATAGCCTTCCATTCACCAATCCAAGTTACAATAAGGAAGACTGTCGATACTCCCAAAAAACCAAAGAAGCAAAGGAAACGAAGGAGGAAGCCCATAGCTAAACGCTTCATCAGCATCGGTAAGTCCTTCGTGTAATCATGAGTCCATACCCATGAAAAGGTAACTCATTTTTCTGGGGATTGTAGGGGATTATTCAATTTCCCCCTGATTGAAAGGACTGATCCTCCTTCAAGGACCACATAGGGTGTTGTGGAACAATCACAAATCCAAGAAGACTTGGCTGCTCCTGGAGAAGATCTAGCATCTGTTCCCAGTATCCCTCCTGCTTCTGTTGCAAGAAGAGAAGAACCTGTTTCTGGTAAGTCGACAATGCTTCATAAAAATGTTGAACGAAACACTGACTGACTTACATTCTGTGATACTTCAGGTTCCACTCCTGCATTAGAGCTTCTGGTGGCTGTTGCAACTGATGTCGTGATTTTATCTTAAGATGCTATCCAGGGTCAGGGGCTGCATGACGTAAGTCGTCAAGAAGACACATCAAACACCCCCACTGGTGAGACTAACCAGGATTCTGAAATATCATTGGATGAAATGATGAATCATGGCATCTCTTTTGAAGAATTTTATGATCATGCTAGGTTGTCATGTGATTTAGAAGACCTTGGGCGTGAGTGTTATATTTCACCCAGTAAATTTTCTTATAATTTACATTTCTAATCATGACTGAAAATAATATGCAGTTCCATCCATATAAGCTACTGAACTGCCAATGCCTAGAGAGGGTGTGGACATTGATGTCAACCCTACCATTGCAGAAACATTATCTCAAGTTGAGATAAACCTAGTAAACCCTCCTGAGACCCATCTTGAAGATCCTATTGATACTGGGAAAGATAGGGAGGAGTCTTCTCAGGTTGTTGATCCACCGTCGAGTAAGGGATAAAAATTTTTGTGATTGTATTTAATTTGAAAGACAATCGATTCTTTTGTTATACTTTTAAGATAACCAATGCTTTCAATTAATCATGCAGGGCCATCAACTGTAGTGGCTAGATCTGGAGGTGAGGCCTCAGCCTCTACCCCAATGGGAATTGAAAGCGAAGAAGCACAGGTCAGGGGGGAAAGGGCAGAACAATTCACTTCCTTAAGTGAATTAATCCCAGATTACATGCCCCCTGCGATGATGATGTTGAATCAAACCCAGAGGTGCTTAAAGAATTCAGCTTTTCATGATGCAAGGCATGGAACAACATTTGGAAAATCATATCTGAGGTTCCTTTAAAAGAGCTATCATCAAAGATCCCTCGATTTTCATCCCAGTTTATCATGCTAGGACTTCGCGGTTTTGGATATGAAAAGATCCATGCCACAGTGAAACATGTCATCTTCAAGAGGGAGCAAGAGAAAAAGTGTCGTGAAGATCTGACCAGGGTGAAATTGTCATTTAACATCGGCTAATTTGAGGCTACAGTATCCCGAGCTGAGGCTGATTATGCTACCAAGATGATGGAACTGATGCATAAAATCAAAGAAAAAGTCGTCCAGCAGGTGCAGCTCTAGAAACAGTTAGATGTTGTTATTGGTGAACTTGATCAACTCAATAATTCATTGGAGGGAGCTCAAACAAATAGTATGAAATCCATTTCAGATGCCAAGAAGGAACTTCATCAAGCTGAGAAGAGTGAAGCTGGTCGAGTGCACGAGCTTCAAGTAGCTGCTGATGAAGCTCGGGTTGTTGTACATTAAGTGAAGACTTATGTTGATAGTATTTTGTAATCTCCTGAAAAAGAGAAGAGGCTCCAATCTGTGGATGTCCCTCTAATTCTTATGCATCAATGAAGAGTACTTTTCTCTTCAATCATTTATTCTTGTATTCTTTCACTACCTACTTTAAATTTTACCTAAGCCAATGGGCCTAGTAATCATAGTTTGATTTTTACTAGGATTAATATAAATAAACCTACAAACTTTGAAACTCTTAATTGCTCAATATTACCTAAATCATAAAAAATGTATGTTTAGTGATCTGGAACTTGACTTTTATTCAGATTTCCTTTGTCTTTTCTAGGCAGTTTAAAGTCATGTACGTCGGACATACATAGGCTAATGTTTAAGGTCGAAAATAGATTTGACCAAAAGAATTATAATTGACTCAATTCTTTGACAATTTATCTAAAAACATATTACCATACTCATGTATGAGGGAAAAAATGTAAACTATGGCTTAAAAATATTTGAATATGAGGAATGATATGAAAAAGAGATAAAAGGCATCAGAAGAAGTAGTTTCCAAGAATGAAGTTACTATTATTTAACAAACCCGTTAGGGGGTTGAATTATGTAGGGCCACCTAAGGGCATTGGCTGCATAGTCAAATAAATAGCATCTTTTGTCTGACAAGTCAATTATGTGGACTATTTATGAAAGTCCGCCTAAGGGAACGTGCTGCATATTCAGGCAAAAGAACTCTCAGAAATTTACCTTTCTATTGCTAAAAGCCAGTGAATGTTTATGGAGATTCAAAATTTACAAATTATAGAGTTTGATGTATGGAAAGAGGTACTTGAATATGGAGAAGATATTTCCGAACAAGATTATCAAAGAACTGGATGGATATCACTTCTACGAAGGTCTGACCCAAACGTAGGGAAAGAGAATATAAACCATAGACTTGAATACTTTCAGATCATGAAAAATGATATGGGACAAATATGTTGAGGATGACTATTTTTGCGGATCCCTACATACTGTCATTTAAGACAAATAAGGACAAAAGAGGCTTTCTTCCCAAGAATTAAGTTACCATTATTTAAAAAACCCGTTAGGGGGTTGAATTATGTAGGGACACCTAGGGGCATTGGCTGCATAGTCAAATAAATAGCATCTTTTGGCTAACAAGTCTGTTATGTAGACTGTTTATGCAAGGTCGTCTAAGGGAACATGCTGCATAGTTAGGAAAAAGAACTCTTAGAAATTTGACATTTTTGTGAATAAAAGTCAAGAAAAGGGTTATGAAGATCTGAAAATATTTAAGGATATGATTATGACACATAAAGATGGGTATTGTCCAATGTATACAAAGATACACAGATCAATGCTAACTATAATCATGTTGTGGCTGGGTCCTGAATGGAAATGTTGGACTTCACTACATATTCCATAAGGATGGGAATCAATCCATACGTAGTTCATGAACTACATTTTAGCATTGTGTGGGACAAAAGGATTAGAGATCTTAGTTTAGGGTCATAGAGCTTAGACCATTGTAAGAAATACACAGTGCGTGTTTTCATGGGGACTTTTCAGCCAAGGGACTGTAAGTGGAATTTGGGGTTAGGCCCAAAAGACTTGGGGCTGGATTCGAGGTACACTCGAACCTTCCTACGTATCCCATAAGGATGGGAATCAAGCCCACTTAGTTCTAGAAATACCCTCTGTACAAATTTGGTCCGTACATGTGAAGGGTGAAAGGGGACTTTAGTACAATGATTGTTTAACCCAAGATAAAAGGTTTGGGCATTGCCATGTATGCACATAGTCTTTGAAATGAAACATGATTGAGAAATCAATATAAATAATGGTTTCTTCTTAGGTGAGGGTATCAAATAATATTGTAATACTAGACAAAAGTGTTGTATAGTTTAACGTCGTATAACAAGGACGAAAGTGAACCAATGTAAAGATATTGATTCTAAGGGCGGTTTCATGAATCAACATCGTATGAGATGGATGTGAACCGATGTGAAGTGATTGGTTTTTTGCTTGAACCTTGGGAGGTTTCCTACGTACCCAGCCTAGAAGGCAAGGATCAAAGTCCGCATAGTTCAATTTAAAGAATGAATTAATGATCAAGTTGTTCTTGGGAACAACGACCTGATGTTGGGACTTATGCATGGTTAGCGGCCTAGAGAGGGTGTTATGGTTGAAGTTTTCACTAAGATCATGTGAGTCATACTCGGTGTGAGAAACAAGAGGTAGCAACAACCCTAACGATGCACAGCTTAATGTCATGTTGGACGTATAAAGGACTTTCTATACAGTTTAGCATCATGTATTTAGGATGATGGGAACAATATAGTTTAACGTCATGTTGGACGAAAAGGGGACTATGCAGTTTAATGTCATGCAGTGAGGACAAAAGAGTACACTATTTAACATTATGTTAGACATATTAGGGACTTTTCCATAGTTTAACTTCATGTTGGATGAAAAAGGGACGATATAGTTTAGTGTCATGTTGGACGTAAGTGCCAATAGTTTAAGGTCGTTTGCATGGACTGTGGATGGTGCAGTTTAACGTCATGCTGGATGTAAGGGACGTCTGTAGAGTTTAGCGTCATGTAGTTAGGACGTCACAGTTTAACGTCATGTGAGAAGAAAGGAATACAAAAAGTTTAAGGTCATATGTATGGACCGTTTTTGTATAGTTTAACGTCATATAGCAAGGACAATAAAGGGGACTTTGTTTAACGTCATGTTGGATGTATGTGAAAATAGTTTTGGGTCAAATGCATGGACCGTTGATGATGTAGTTTAACATATTGATGGATGGTGGTGCAGTTTAAGGTCATACCGGACCATTGATGATATATTTTGTGTTTATACAAAATACTTCTTCAAAAATTTGGCATTGGTTGGAGTAGTGATGAGTTCTCCATCCATTGAGATTAAATAATAAGCTCCATTGGAGTAGACCCTATGTATTGAGTAAGGTCCTTCCCATTTTGGCTCAAGCTTGGGAGGTTTCTTTCTTGGTATCATTGGAGTTCTGAGAACTAATACCAATTCTCCCTGAGTGAATGAACGAAGGCGAACTTTTTGTTAAAAGCTTATGCTATTCGATTCTGATAGACTACCAAGTGGTGCAAAGTGCACAATATTTTCTCATCTAACTGTTCCAATTCATTCAATCGCTTTTGAGATTGTTCATCTGTATATGATTGATCACAAATGGCAACTCTGAGCGAGGGTAGTTGAACTTCAATGGGCAAGATGGCTTTCGTTCCATATACCAGTGAATATGGAGTTGACTGAGTTGCAGTGTGGGTGGTAGTCCGATAAGCCCATAAAGCATGAAAGAGTTTATCAGGCCATGAATTCTTATCTCTATCCACCATCTTTTTCAGTATATTTGAAAGATTATTGTTTAATACTTCTATCTAGCCATTGTCCACTGCATGATACCGAGATGAATTGTTGGATTTGATGTTGTATTCTTGATACAACTTCTTCACCTCAGATGAACAAAAGTTGGTGCCTTTGTCCGTCAATTTGGTATGAGGGACACCAAATCTGGTAATGATGTTAGACTTGATGAAGCTAACAACTCATTTAGAACTGAATTCCTTGAGAGGTATTACCTATAACCATTTGGAAAAGAAGTCAGTAGCAGTAAGAATGTACTTAAACTGCATGGCCGTAGCCGAAGGGTAAGGTCCTACCACATCCATTCCCCATGCTGAAAATAGCCATGAGTATTTAGCTGTATGAAACAACTCTGGAGGTTGATGAATGAAGTTGGAATGTACTTGGCATGAATGACACTTCTTTATGAAATAAACACAATCTTGTATCATTGAAGGCCAAAAGTATCCAAGCCTTCGAATATGATTAGACAGTCTATGTACAGACTGGTGGGCACCACAGACTCCTGCATGCACTTATTTCATGACAACCATTATCTCTTCACCATCAATGCATCTAAAGAGAAATCCATCAAAACCACGTCTGTAGAGAATTTTCTCTAGGTGATCTGGACTATCATAAAGAGTAAAATTGACCACACGTCGCTGGATTTGTTCTTTCTCGGCTCTATCAGGTGGAAGTTTTCCATTTTGAAGGTATTACCTGATAGGTGACATCTATCCTGTAGTATAAACATATGGTTCAGAAATGAGACTAATTTCAATAATTTCCTCTGTTCTGATTCGAACATAAGGTGAAATTGCACGACGGTGGGCAATACTGATGGTTGTCTCATCCCGATTTGGATCTTCTAGAGTTGTGGCTATATTAGCCAGTGCATCAGCTTGAGCATTTTATGATCTTGGGACATAAGAAAATTTCGGTTCCGAAGGTAATTCCACCATTAACTCTCTGACGTAATCATACAAAGGGATTAGTTCTTCTTTTCCGATGGCATAATCGCCATTGACTTGTTTGATTACCAGGTCTGAATCACCTTTAACCTTTAAGTGATTCACTTGTGCTTGAAGCACTAATTCCAAGCCTACGATGAGAGCTTGGTATTCTGCTTCATTATTGGTACCACCTTCCCACAATAAGAAGGAATAAGGTAACACTGCCTTTTCTGGAGAAATGAGCACATTTCCTAAGACAACTTTGTTTAATTTAGGATTTTCCATTTTCCTCCCTGTTGGACTTCTGGAAGCACCATCAAAATACATTTCCCATGCTTGAGGACTTTCTTGAATAGAGAAGACTTACTCATCAGGCAGTTCAATATCTGAAGATGTGTCTTCCAATGAAGGGTATTCAGCCAGAAAATCAGCCAGATCTTGGCCCTTTATCACCTTTTGAGGCACATACTGAATGAAGAATTGCTACAAAATAACTTCCCACCTTGCCAGACGTCCTGTAAGCATTGGACGACTATGGATGAATTTGAGCGGGTTATTGTGAGATAACAATTGGACATCGTGATATTCCAGGTAGTGTCCCAACTTATGAACTGCAAAGATTAATTCCAGGTAGCACTTCTGAATACTTGAATACTAGGTTTCTGCTTCAAGCATAGTTTGACTGAGATAGTAGAGGTTGTTTTCATTCCCAACATCATTCTTTTGAGCAATAAAGGCACCCAATGATCGCTCTAGAGCTGTCACGTAGAGGATAAGTGGTCTTCCTTCAATGGGTGGTAAGAGTACTGGTGGACTCAAGAGGTATTTCTTGAGAATATCGAATGCTTATTGACATTCTTCAGTTCACTGGTAAGTGACTCCCTTCTTCATCAATTTGGTGAAGGGTAAAATTTTTCCTGCCAAATTAGCGATGAAATGCCGAATATAGGCTAAGTGTCCTTGAATTCCTCTTAATTATTTCAAATTTTGAGGAGGTGACATATCAAGGATTGACTTGGTCTTCTCAATATCGACTTCAATACCACAATGGCATACTAAAAAGCTGAAAAAATTTCCTGAGGTTACCCCAAAAGCACATGTTAAGGGGTTCATCTTCAAATTATGTTGTTGAAGATTGTGGAATATGACTTTCAAATAAGCCAAGTGATTAGAACATTGTTTGGATTTAACCACTAAATCATCTACATAGAATTCATCAAACTTCCCTAAGAAGGTTTTGAAGATACGATGCATGGCACACTGATATGTTGCGCCTGCATTCTTTAAGAAAAAGGGCATTACCCGGTAGAAAAACACCCCCTAAGGGGCTCTGAAGGCTATGGATTCCTCATCTTCTAGGTCCATTCGGATCTCATTATATCCGAAATATCCATCCATGAAGGAAAGTGCTTCATAGCCAGCTGTTGCATCAATTAAAAGTTCTGTAATCGAAATTGGGAAATCATCCTTAGGAAAATGCCAATTAAGATCTATGAAATCAATGAAAAATATAATTTTTCCATTCTTCTTCTTTATAGGGAAAATATTATCCAACCACTTGGGATATTGAACTTCTCTGACGAAGTTAGATTTGATAATCTTATCCACTTCAGCCTCAATTTTGGAATCATAAGTTGGGTGTGTTCTTCTCATGGATTGCTTAAATCTTCGATGTTCTAATGGTAAACCCAAATGGTGAGTAGAAACATCAGGATCAAGCCCGAGAATTTCTGTATAGTTCTAAGAAAATATATCTCTATTTCTCTTTAGAAAATAAATATAAATCTCTTACTCTTCAAGAGTCATGGCTGCACTGATTAAAGTGGGGCGTGGATCTTCTTTTGTACCCAGATTTATTTCTCTGAGTTCATCCACAGTGGTAGAGATACCCTCTTTAAATGCTGGAGGAGAATCTCTGAGATATTCCTCTTCTTCTTCATCATGTGTTATTTCTTCCATTTCTACTTGCATATTAGATGATAAAGAAGAATTTTCATGATCAGAAGAGATGTCACAATTTGCACATCTTGAAGAAGAAGCTTTCATTGCCGACCCGATTGATGATGAAGGGTCTTATTTGGGTAATAAAGAGGGGATGATGGATTGAGAATCAACATCATTGTTCACCTCCAATGTTTCTATAACTTCTTCTATCCTAATCGGCGAAGTATATACTTGTTGGATTTCAGCAGATGAAATGAAGATGTCACCATTTTGACTTTCATCACTGCTTGGTGGGTTACCAATTTCTCTCATGTTGTCTGGCTCGATTGCTGTAATTGACATTATGGATCTTTCCATAAGAGTATTCTGTTTTGGGTCTATCTTATCAATTTTACTAATAGTCAACACATAATCTGTACTCACATGTGTAAATGGATTTACTGCAATCTTCTCCAAACCATATGGAGCATTAAATTTGGTAATCTCCTTTGTTGTGGATTTCTCCCTTCCCTTCATGTGATAGAATTCTGCCTCAATGTATTGAGACTCACATGTCTTGAACGTGGCCTTATCACCATACAATGTCCCAACTTGACCATCGAAACAATATTTGAGACATTGATGGTATGATGAAGGGATAACCACATGTTGATGTAGCCAGGGTCTTCCATGCAAGATGTTGAAAGCTGAGTCTTGATCAACAACCATGAAGTCTGAATTGAATATAAGATCTCCAAACTGAGTTCTGAGTGTAACTTTGCCCAGTGGTTCTTGTTCATTTTTATCTTATCCTTGTAACATCATGGTATAAGGAGAAAAATCAGATTCCGTGAGGCCCAATCGACGAAGTGTACGAATGGGCATGAGGTTGACTCCTGAACCATTGTCAATAAAATCTCTTCAGATATCTACGCCATTGACCTTGCCAGATAATTACAAAGGTATAATATTCTCATGCACAACATCATATTCATCTTCATTAGTAAAAGATATTATTGCATGAAATTCTGCAGGATTATTCTTTATGTGATAGAATTAAGCTACAACAACTTCAGTTTCAAACTCTTGAGGACTTGACAACGCCTCGATGAGTGCTTCCTAAAGAGATTTTGACAGATTCAAAGCATCCAGAATTGATAACTTGGATGGTAATTGGGCCAAGTATTTCAATACATCATACTTTTGATCCATAGGTCTACGTTTCCCAACAGGAATATGTGGTTTAGCAGGTACCTTGGAAGTAGATGCATTGAAAGTTGATGCATCTTGTATTGGGATGAAATGAGTTGGAAATATTACAGGTTTTGGAAGATTAGACCAATTAGATCCATTTAATTGTTGAGAGGAAGAAGATGGAACCTTCAACCGGTCTTCCAAAATAACTGTTCCAGGACTGAATTTACTATTGGTAGAATAAATTGCTTTTTCTTGGTGAGCTCACTGAAGGGCTCTACCACGAGTTTCTACTGCGTACACAGTTCTAATAGGGGAAGAATTGGAATAGTGGCTTCTAAAGATCCATGTATTCCTCTATATCCAGCCTTTGGAAGTTCCTCTGATTCCCCTGTTTGATATAGGGAATTCAGGCTCATCAAAATCAAAACTGTGACTGGAATATGGATCTGTCAATTGAATCATATTAACAGAATCGAAGATTAATTCTTCATCTGATAAAGACTCTGCCTGATTATCCTATTTAGGCTGTACCATTTGGTGGGTCGGTGCCCGTGGCTTTGAAGTAGAAGGCATGAAGTCTGCCAGAGTCAAAGAAAACTTAGGCTTTGACACACACTCATCTTCTTATGATTATTTTTCTTTCTTTGAATCACGCTGTTTCTTTGAGTAATTTCCCTCTGATGAAGAGGGTTTTGGTGAAACATTCATGGCAGAAGACACAATAGGTTTCTTTAATTGTGTTCATAAAATATCATGAGTTTAGTTGATTTTATTTCTGACCATCCAATCATCATACTTTTATGCATTTTTGCTTTTGACTTCTTGCCATTCGCCTTCCTCCTCTGGAACTGTAGCAGTAACACATGCTACCTGAGCTGAAGAACCTTTCAGTTTGACTTGTCCTGAGTCAACCAACTTTTTCAAGAGGTCATTGAATACAAAACACTGTTGGATGGTATGCCAAAACATTTGATGAAAAGGGAAATAATTGGGACGGTCTTCATCTCCTTCCTTGTTTGACCTCTTAGGCCTTAGAAATTGAACCAGATTATTTTCCAGAGCTGAAATGAAGTAACCAGGAACTTGTTCATTTTGGAAAGAGTATGTTTCTCTCTTCAAATCCTCAAAATTTTTTCTTCTTTGATCTCTTTGATCATCTGGACAAAACAGACTTTGTTGTTGGCGCTTAGAAGGTGGAGCCCTTCGAGAAGATGATGGTTTTGAAGTAGAAACTAGTACAGGTGCTTGTTTAAGTATAACTGTAGAAGTTTCTGATTTACCCATTCTTCTTCCTGGAGCTGATGGAATTACATGAGATTTACCCTTAGCCTATATAAGGGAATCTTCAATCTTTTGAGTGATTGAAGTGAGGTCTCGAAACCCTCCTGTGTATTTCACAGGGATCAATGGCGTGTGTAATTCGTTATGCAGATTTTCCACATAGATTGGCAACAATTCCTCTTGAGGGAGTGCTAAGCTTAGGGAATATGTTAATCCCTTCCAGCGAGAAATGAAATCTGGGACCCTTTTATTCTCTCTTTTCTTACAGTTTGTAAGATTGAAAACTGTTGTATTTGGAAAAGTTGAGCTGAACTGAATAAGGAAGTTCTGGCGAAGATCCTCCCATCCGGTAATTGACCGGGATTGCAAGCTTGTATACCAGACAAAGGCTAGTCCTTGAAAGGTTTTTACGAAGCATATAAGTTTTACTGCTTCTTACTTCTCCGAAGTTCCCATCATAGGATCACAACAAGACACATAATGCGTCAAATGCTGTTTAGGGTCGCATGATCCATTGAAAATAGGGAATACAAGGTTTCCAAAACTGGATGGAGGAGAGATTGAATCTACCCATTCAGGGTAAACTTTATTTTCTGGTTGAAACTGCGCACGTTTCCCTTCCATAGTTTCTAACTGAGCTGTTAATGATTCAATGGTAGTTATTAACTTTTTAGAAACATCCGGTTGAACTTGGAATTGGTTAGGTGAAATGACTGGAGCTTGGACAAATGTGGTGGTTGGTGCTGCAACTGATGGTATCACTACCAACTGTTGTTGCACTTGAACCGTAGGATTAGACCTGTGAGGGTGTACTGATAGAGGAGGATATTCTTGATCCATCTCAGTAGCTGCAACAAATTCCCTTGGCTGACTGACTCCAGCACGTTCACGAAGAAGACTAACCTGAAGTAGTTCTGCATCCAACCTCCTTAATTCCTTCATTTCTTCCTCCTGTTTTGCAAACCTTTTCTCTAGTGAGAGAGATTGGCCTTCTCCAGAGGAAGGATATGTAACCTTATTCTTTCCCCTCCCTTTGTTGGATCCTTTTCAGAGAGGGGGAAGTGGGTTAATCAAAGGATTACCTAGATTCTGAGTAATCCTTTGATTTCATGTATGCACACCTACTTTATTTGTGTCGGTGTGTACATAATCTTGAACATGAACCTCTTCATCTGAGTCCCCTGAGTGAGCCTCATCTGGTGGATCAACAACAGCGCCATTGATGACATTGATTGATGCATAACGCATCGCATCCCTTCTATCAGCATTTCTGTGATATTGTCTTCTTCCATGTATTTGATTAGACATTGCCTTTTTTTGATTCGATCCCTTAGGAACTTCTTGACAAACTGTAATTTTGGGGGAATCTCATGATAATTTGGCTCTCTATTCCTCCTGAGGCTTCTTTCCCAATCGAGAAAAGACTTACTTTCTCTGAGGAGGGGATTGATGATTTGAAAAATTCCCCAGTCTGGTGGACTGATCATGTTCCTGTTGTTCCTGATCAACTCCTCGAATCATATTTGTTGATTTCGTGGGTTGGTTTAAAAGCATCCCCAGTCTGGCAAGATGTGGTGGCTCTTGACATGCTATGTCTGAGACTTTCTTAAAATCTCTCCTGATCTTGCGAACCTTAGTCCAGAAATTAGCTGGATGAATTAACCTGTATACACTTTTATCACCTGGTTCAAAAGACCGTTGGATGATTTCCGACACTTCTGTCACTTGATGATGTGCTTGCTTCATACGAGAGGCCTGTTCAATATTCTCATTTGCTTGATGCAGGAGTAATTCAACAACTTGTTCCCTGTATGCTTGATTTTGAGAAGAACTAGTTGAAGCCTGTTCTTGGGAAAGATTTTGATTACAAACAAAGCCCATTGAATTTGGGAGGCCATGGGAAATAACATTGCATGAGACCGTTTTCAGCGGGCTTTGCTGATTGGAGAGCACAGTGAAATGTAGTGCTCCATGAACACCCCATCCTCTGATATGAATACCAGATGGGGAATTGGCAATTAACTAACACAATCTTCTTAGTGCGCCAATGCATGAATGTTGAAGGGATCTCTGCTTCTTTTCAGCCTTTGGATATCGAGAGACTGATAGAGATGCCAAATCAATCTGACGTTGTAACCCTTCTATTATCTTAAGATGATTTTCATATTCATCATAAGATAATACTTTCTTCTTAAACTGAAAAAGAGTTTTCCATAGTTTGAGACAAATATCATGAATTCCATCTTCCATCAACATATTTGGAATGTCATACTGAGAGTCAGCCAGAGGCCAAAACATGACTGGTACTTCACCTTTTTCTCGTTGTTTTCTCATGTTCAACATTTCCTCTTTATCATTAAATGAAGATTCTTCTACCTGATTTGACCAGAGTTGGTGCTTCCTTGTTACTTAATTGGATCCAACAAGATTGGTAGAGATATCATTGATTAAACTAGAAGATGCATGACTTAGGGGTGGTTCGGAGAATTACCTATACCCTGTGCTATCTTCTGATTGAGAAAGTATTTCACTTGCTATAAATGAAGCATCAGACATGACTGGTTTCTTATTTTCAAGTGCCTCAAGATAAGAGGGCTTTCTCAGCACTACACCGTCCACTGGAGCATTTTCCGGGCAATGTGCATCACTACTACAGAGAGGACTTTCGCAAAAAAATTCATCATCATGGGGAGGACCACCATGGTGGGTTACAGAAAAAGATGAGATCTCTTTATCCTTGGTCTTCTGACCACACAGAGGGTTCCTGTGGCTCTCATCTGAAGATGAAAGATCAAGATCGACCGAATTGTCATGAAGTAATCCTTCATGAGGAAGTGTCTGTTGAAGACCGTCATAATTAATGTTCCCACTATTGGGAAATGAGGGAGTAGAATCATGAATTCTAACAGACAACTGTCTGAGGGCTTCAAGAACTCCATCATTGAGCGAGGCCATGTTACAGATCGGCTCTTGATCTCCTGACTATGCTGGGCGGTTCTTTTTCTTAGACACCTTCTTACTTGCCTTGGAAACCACTTGTTGACGAAAGTGGCTGCTCTGAGCAGGTGTATGTGCCTGATTAGGAAAGATGGGTAGGTTAGGCTAAAGATCTCCACTCAAATCAGGTGTATGTGCCTGACATGGTTGTCTATATGATATGGGGGAGTATGCCCCACAACCCTCTTGGACTGGAAAAAATGTGTGTGTCTGTTCTGGAGTGAACTGTTGATGTGTCACTCCACTGGTAGGGATAGATTTATGTGTCTTTCCCTGAGATGCTGCTGAAGCTCTTATAATATCCTGGAAGGCATCCAAAATATGTGCAAGGATTTTCTTCTGCTATTTCACCATTGATAGAATATGCTTGGTGACTTTAGCTTCCAGAACGGGGATATACATCCATTCCATGCTTGGAGTTGGTGTATGTGCCTGCTCCTGTCCTCCTTTTTCTGTCAGTGAATCCTAACATTACTCAAATGTGGGGGAAGAGAGTTGAGTTTGCCTCCTTTTTGTCATCAAAGCTTTCCGACTGACTTCTTCATGTGCTACCAAGCGAGACTGTTGGTAGGCTTGATTAATACTAGCAGGTGTATGTGCCTGCCGATTGTACTTCGCCGAACATGGTTGACGAGCTCCATCATATGTAGTCAGACGAGCCTGATGACTAACTGATGATGTATAAACAGGTGTATGTTCCTGCCTATAGTACTCCGCCATAATTGCCTGGCGGGATTGATGTGATTCTTCCAGACGAGTCTGCTGGACAGCGGAATTAAAACGGGCAGGTGTATGTGCCCACTCATTTCTTGCCACCAAGTTAGGTTGGTGGACTTCTTCGGAGATGGAATATATGAGAACCTGCTCACTATTGACCGGATTACGCCTCTGGTGGTTCTTCTTTCCTGCTCAAATTCAAGGAACCTGATCCGAACGCCTGGAGTTGGTACCCTCATCATGTTGAGGGTGCACTGCCACATGAGTCTGGTGGCGATTGTTGATAGGAGCCCTCAGGAAGGACTCCGGATTCTTTGAATTAAGTCCCTGGGGGACCTGCTCATTCACCTCCCCAGAATATGGGAGTGAATGGTGATTGCATTCCGGGGATAACGACCCGAAACGATTGGAGACGGTGGTTAGCACCGCCCACTTTTTGATCACTGGTCGTCGTTGTTCAGACGACCGGTGTGAGTTGTTCACTTGGAGGGCTTGTCGGGCAGCCTCTAGAGTTGGGATGGTACTTTGTTGACGGTACTCCTTAACCATCACATTTGATACCCAGCGTTGAAGACGCTAAGTAGGTGATGTCATCCTTAGAGAAGATGACGATCCAGCAGGAGTAGCAGCAGTGGAATTTTTAGCTGTAGTATTCATAGGTGTGAACTTGAGAGCAGCCATTCTGGAAATGCAGAAGATCTTGGAAAAGAGTTCCTGTTTGATATAACAGACGTAATCAAGATAAAATCATCCACTACATCTTTTGGATGAGCACATATGTCAATGATTGTTTTTTTGTCCCTCTCATTGAGTTTTAAATCGGGGCCTAACAAATAGGTAAAACATCATTTTATCTTGGTTAAGGATTCATGTCGGGTTCACCATTTTTTGTTTCCCTCGGAATTTGGGTATAACATCCTTGATTGAAGGTTCAAACATTCCAATCGGTTTCTAACGGGTTTGTTCGTAGAACCAAAAACATCCAATGATTCTACATCCATTTGGACCTACTTTGCAAAGGTAGGCGCTCATTATTTTGTGGACTGATGAAACTTAGGGATTTTCATTGGTCGAGATGATGGGAGGTCAGACTCATCACACATTTTTGAGGGGAATTATTGTCTACTCCGGGGCTCTCTTTATAGATTTAAGTTATGTTCGTGAATCTTTATTAGATTACCAAGTATAAAATGAGCTTTCCTTCAGATCTGACAATCAATGATTAAATATGTAAGAAATTTAGAGAATCTTTTATATGTATTCGAGGTTCTTCATTGATAGAGAATCATCTGTATTTATTAGAGATTCCTGGTCAATGGTATCCTTCGACACATTTATATAGAAGTATCTCGATCATTATGATGACCATGCTGTTTTTAAAGCCACTCAGTGGGGAACTTGAAATTTATTGTCATTCAGAAGGACATGGGTTATTTTAGAGTTGGGATCGAACCCGCAGATGGGCTACCTACGTATCCTATTTAAAAAAAAGAATCAGAACCCACGTAGTTTGAGTAATGGAATATGATGTTTATGATTTATGGCTCAAAGAAGGATGTCATAATTACTTTTACACTCTAAGCTTACGTGAGTCATGCTCGGTGTAAGAAACAAGAGGTATTGGTAAAAACCAGACAATTGTGCCATAAAATATGCAATCATAAGAAATAATGTGGGGCATATATATGTTTGACTGCCCAGATAAATGAAGAATAGGATTTACTTTAGGGAATAAATCCATGAAAAAGGATACACAATGGTATATGTGCTTCATGGAGATTTGAATACTCTAACATGGGGCTTACTCCTTAAAAGGAGGCCCAAGTTAGGAGGGGACTTATGATTGGGTTTTACTTCAGAGAAGGAAGCCCAGATGAAAAGGAATTATGACTGGTTAAGAGAAATTAAGACTGGGGCTTACTCCTGAGAAGGAGGCCCAGGTTAAGGGACTTGAAAATTTAAGGGACTTGGGGCTTACTCCTATAGAGGATGCCCATATTTTAGAATTATGACTAGGGCTTATTCCTGAAAAGGAGGCCCAGTTTAATGAGTTATATCATCTTAAAGGATGAGGTTGAATGAATGAAATAGTAATCTTTAGTGACATAAAGATATATAAATCACTAGGTTTTGAGAGATATTACACAGAATTCCTTTCAGATAAGAAAGTAAAATCAAGAAATCATGCCAAAAATGGATTTTAAGAGTGTCTTGTAGACTTAATCTTGAATAGGAGTGGTGGAATGGCATAAGAGGGGTGAAATGGGCAAGAAGGACACCCAAAAAAGGCAGGGTCGTGCAAGTCCTGACAGGCGCACAGGTACTGCGTGGGCGCGCAAGTCCTGGTCGCGCAGGTATACCTGCGCAACACAAGGGTACTTGCGTGTTTGTAAACCAGCATGGTAATACTTGGGTGATCCTTGACCAATGCCTTTATAATTATCCTGAGGTACTTCCAGAAGAGAGGCGTGCAAGTTTTGGTGAGGAAGTAGAGCGGCGTGAAAGTATGTTCATTTCCCATAAGGGTAAAACATTTTAGGCACGCAAGTGTTAGTGAATTCTAACACTTAGACCTTACTCCTATTGTTTAGACCTTCCATTCTTGGTAAATAATTACCTTAGAAGTGTTTGGAAGACCTGAATAATAGACTTGGTCATTCAGAGCTCTAAATCTAAATTCTAGAAAAATTCCCCCTGAAATGGGGGGCCCACTGGGGGTATTTATAGGCTGGAGAAGACCCCGGGCGATTATCCTTTAGGGTGCGCAAGTCACTTGCACGACCATGAGGCGTCGCGCAAGTAGACTTGCGCGACAGTGATGGAACTTGCACAGCACATGTGCTTTTGAAGCTTTGTTCATGCCTTTGTCAATTTTTTGATGTTTTCTTCAAAGGATGAATCAATTTGTGGTAAGTCATTTCCCTTTACATTCTTTTTATACAATGTGATGAAAAAAAGAGCGTCATCAAATACATAAGCACAAAGACCCATCATCTATCTTTTTGAAGAGAACCGGATAACCCTATGGAGATATACTAGTCCGTATGAAACCTTTATATTCTATATCTTTTCACTGAACTTTCATCTTCTGAAGATCTACTAGTGTCATTCTGTAAAGCTAGTTAGAAACCAACTCTTCTCCTGCTTCTAAATCATTTGTTAAATAAATCTCTCTGTCAGATGGTAATCTATATAAATTGTCAAGAAATACATCATGAAAATGTTCTAATATTGGAAGAAAATAACCATACTTCATTCCACCATTTTATAGATGAAGAAAGACTATATGATCCATGAGAAAATCCAATATGCACTAGATTTATCCCACAAGACCATCCTAAGGATCCCACTCACCCTAAATAGAATAACTGCCTCTTTTTGGAGATAGAAAGGTAAGTATCCTTTTATAATAGTCAATATGAGCCTAGTATTGGAATAACCCATCCATACCAAGAATCAATTTGAAGCCTATCATTTCCATTATGAATGTTTCCCAAAATAAATTGTATCCACCAATATCTAGTTAACACACCTTACAATGTTCGATACTCTCTGACTACACACCAAATGATGCGTTGAGGGTCATATAACCATATAATATTTCCAAGTAGAAGCCCAATTTTTTTGAAAAAAGGGAAGATATAAAATAATGTGATGCTATTATATAAAAAAACATAATATAAGGTATATGATGCAAGAATCATACATCAAATGGTAGATGGACTTGCATCCACATTAGTTATAGTAGTCCTCATAATGAGAAATTAACTTGTCCCTCTACCTTTGGATTCAGTCTGATTACCCTGAGTGATTTCCCCTGCTTGGTACTATTGCTCATGCACTAGGGTATTACATCCCCTAGCTTGGCCTAAATGTACAGTAGAACTCTAGGAACTAGCCTGCTGAGGGGAAGCTAACCCCCTTCCCAACCCAAGTGCTTATTATAATCCCCTACCACTGATTTTCTATGGAATGTTCATAAAACCCTCTGAGTATGACCCAATATACCACAAATGAGACACTCAACTATGTGTAAAGGACACTATTGGCACTTGTGGCCAAAATTCCTACACTAATAGCACTAGAAAATAACACATTCTTAAGATGGTTTTCCACTACCCTTACTAATTTTACCACTAATACCTTGACAATAAATGTAATAGTGGTGATTCTTTACACTTTAAGAAGAACTCCCATCTCACCCTATTGAATCTTATTGGCTGCTTTTTGGGGCCTCCTAAGATTCCCTTCCATGATGAGTGCCTAGTTCATCACATCCTTAAAGTTTCATAATAGAATACATTAACATGAAACCAGATCTCATCATGAAGACTTTTATGAAAACACATCACCCTAGAGATCTCATTAGCTTCTAAATATGGAGGAAAGTTTTGTTAATAAATGAAAATTCCATCATAATCTAGCACTGACATGACCTCTTGTGTCAGATGTAGAAACTCACATGATTTTTTATCCCTAGGGATCTTGGGATAGAAATGGATTAGGAAATTCATCTCTAAGTCCTTCTAAGATAGCTTATCATGCTACCCAACTTCCTCTAAAATACCCCACCAATTCTTGACAGGTCCATGGAGCATATATGCACAAGATTAATAGTTCTATTTGTGGGTGTTCCAAGATGCTTGAAGAACTTATGTATTGAATTTATCCATAAATCAACTATATGTGGTCCTCCTTCCCCAGTAAGAATAGGGGGATTTTGTAGCTAAAAATATCTTTCAAGATTAGAAATCAAATGTACAATATGAACAGTCTCCCTTTCCATGGATCTCATGAACCTTAATAATATATAGTGAATATGAACATCCATATGATCCTCATGGACTATAGGATGCTCTGATTCAGCTACATTTAGAGTGTGCTGATTTCGACTCTCATAACACTAAAGTCAAAGATAATAAGGAGAAATTTTCTCTAGAAGAAAAACATAAACCTTATATAACTTGATAGAAACATGTTAAACATCATAGGTGACTATAAAAAAGAACCACTAACTCTTGGTCTCCATAAACATGGATTACAAGTGTTTTATCCTGACCCAGCAATTCATTTTATTTATACAGTGAATTAGATATCTCATATCCTAGTTCAACAGGAAGTATATATCACATGAAAAAAATATTTTCCCCTATCATGGAAATGCATGTCTATATATACCTATGTGCTTATTCTGATTTTTTATTCTCATATCATTTGATACCAGTCCATGAGTACAAATATCAAGAATTATTAACATCATAAACAATAACCTCAAACAACATGTGGCTCAACCAAGGTGAAATAGAATCCACTATAATAAGAACACACCACAAACAATAATCCCTTCCCTGGGTACTTGGATTTCCCCCCATACATGGGTTAGATACTGTTATGCAAAAGCTCATCACTAAATCCTGACACATCCTAGTCTCCTTGATACCTTTCCCTAATAGTAAAGAAGATGAAAATAGAACCTAATCATTTGATACTACTTTATAATTCCCCTAGTCTGACACTCTATCATGTGGAAAAAAGTGTTGGTTACAAGACATCAAGTGCTCATCCCTGTATGCCAGAGGTTAAAGATTAGTAGGAGTTGTGTGAAATTTATAGTGGGGAGACTATACTCCCCTGTTATGAAGTGTCATAGTACAATAAAATAAACCATATGAACAAAATAAAAAATAATTATAGGCATAGAGAAATACAACAATAAGGGACAACTGAAAAATCTAATAAATAATAAGGAAATATCTAATGACATGCTGGAATGTAACTAAATTTCATGAAAGAAATAATACATGTAAAATTATAACAAAATAAAACAAATAATCAATGTACCCATTAACATACCACACATTGGTCCCATCACAAAAATCTAGCTCATTATAAAACAAGAAATCAATTTCAAGGTTCTTTACCCTAGTCCAAACATGTATTCACATAATCTACTTGGGTACCAAACGACAAACCGAGTAGGGTGCAATTAAAACTTAGTAGGTCAACACCACCATGTATAAACTAACCGTTCTAATAATAAGAGTATGCAATAAAGTGATAAATATATAAATTGATTAATCCAATAATTAATAAAATGCAAAACCACCAGCTTTAGTTCTGTGCTGAAATATCACTGAACATGTCTTACAACCATGCCAACAACTGAAATATAACCATGGTAAGATAATTTTTTTTTCACCATTCTATAATATATCAGATAATGTCTTATAACCATTCCAACCAAGACCATATAATCATGGTATAGTCACAAAAATTAGGGTTGAATACCTATAAGTATTATAGAATCCGAGTGAAAGCCCTATATTCATTACACCATGGGACTGAGAATCACCCTCTCTATATAAGCATTTCAACATGGGACTAGGCTGATCCCCCACAATAGCATCATTAAAACATAAAAGTGTAAAATTTCGATGGCCGAGCCTGATATATAAGCATTTCATCATAGAACAAAAGTCATATCATAAAAAATGTATATCCCAATATCACATCATATATCTCAATGGCTAATTATGAAAATTACCATTTATCTTTCAAATAAAACTTTTAATTTAAATCACAATTTCATAATAGTTATATCAATAAGAAATAATCCACAACTTAGGGATTTTATATCATGAAATAACCTATTGTCACATATCATGATAAATACACATTAATCCAATATCCAATTTTATTGTATTCATGTTATCTCACCTCATGGGTAACCATAATCCTAGTTAGAATCCAATTGAAAACAAAATGGCTTCATAGAATAATCTCAATCATTATATAATTTATTTGGGATCATTTAATGTTGGCACAAACACAATATTAAATATTCTTGGAAATTATCTAGCCATAGGGTTAATATTTAGACCCCCTACCTTTAACTAATGACCAAAAAAATCTTTCTATGGAAAAATACCATGAGGAATAAGGTTTGGATGATCTAAAATAGGTTCCTTGATCCAAATTGATCATGATAAAATTTAATCAAGATCAGAACCAACAACAAAATTAGTCAAAGGAATTCACCACAACGGTTGTACAGAGAGGGAGAGAAAGAAGAAACCTAACCAAAAGACATACCAGGGATTTCTATCATAAACGGGACATCCAAAAGGGAGTTTGGAACTCTAACATTTCCTAGAATATTCCATAGGATCGAGAGGAGAGGAGGCAAAATGTAATGAAATGAAAATTCATCCTCCCTGAATGTTTAAAATTGCAGGTCGAGGAATTACATGACGTGTAATTTAGTTACATATTGTGTTAACATTTTGAATGGGGTATGTGAAAAAACTCTTCACATAAGATTTATTTTATTAAATAGACTGAACAATTACATGACATGTAATCCATTTACATGGTGTATAAATGTTATGGAGATGGTTTTTAGCCCATTTTTCCATTAGAATATCCTGAAACCCCTTAAAGAATCTCAAATAACCAAGAACTCTTGTTAACACTTAACCAATTTATACCCAAACTCCAATAATTTAGACAAGAATACATCATCAAACTTTAGGTCATTTTACCCAAAAAGTCTCTCCATGTAGATCTTCTCTGGTCATCTTAAGTTTCCTCACAACCTAATACTATGTTTATTCAAATGAGAGACATCCATAATGAAAAAACAATCGAAAGAAAATATTTACTAAATTATCATAGAGATACATACATAGAAAAAATGGGATCTTAAACTGAGGATCAATATCACCTTATGATGGACCATTTCTATTTTACTTTAACCCTTAAAAACATCATATCAGCACATTGATGTATGTTATTAATGACACTTCCTTCACCTAATCATATCAGATTGCATGAAAGGATGGGGTTCTCATAACAGGGATTGATGGGGTCCATATTTATGAACCTTACATACCATATAGGTTTTGGTTTAAGAATTGGTGTGTTCAGAAGGTAAATAGGTCTCCTTTTCATAGGGTTCAAGATGAGAAACACTCAAAGTTATTAGGACATTTTTTCCCTAATGTGGACATGAACTGATAAAAATGAACCACTCATAGAGTATACATAGGCATGGGTCAAACATTACTTTGACATGGATTTAAGGGATTCACCCAAAGAATATGAAAACCATCATTTCAAATTAAAGAGTTAACCTTGGGAGAAACATCATAGGATTATGATGTCATCACGATAGGTTCCATGGAATATAAAGGGAAGACCCTTGATGCAAAACATGGTTCCAAGATATCCAATTCCTAAGGTCATGTTTTGCACGTAACCCATATATATATACATGTAACTATTGGTGTTCACAATTCCATTATTGACCCAACTTCTATTCCTCTCAATAATTAAATCCTAAAACCTAGTCTAATTTCAACCCTATTAGAAACATAGAGAAAGATAACTTGGGATTACATCCTAGAGTACATTTAGGTCCTTAAAGATGAAGTAGTTTATGCTACTAGGGTTTCTTTTATGAACCAGATAACTTGTGAGGGGGAATGGAAAAACTATTGTACAATGAAAACCTAAACCTCAATTTTCATGATGAATTGGAAATTCGACCACCTTCACCAACTATTCATATGTCTTGGAAAAGTTGGATTTGGCTATAGAGAGTTATATTTGAGTACCTAAAAAATTGTGACTATTCAGGGGTGACTAGTGACTCAAGAGAAATATCTATAAAATTTAAAAAGTGTGAAGCATAAAAATGAACATACTGAGTAGATTACCCAATTGTTGACTCCAAATACTGTCGAGGAATTGGGAATTCTATGGAAGGTGTTATACTTGAGGATATAATTAAGGATATATAAAACAATCATGTTGGAAATGAGGGATCAACTAATAGAGGTGATGACTAAGACTGAGGATTCTAGATGGAAGAAAAATGAGTTGACTGAGCTGATAGAGAAGATGAATCCCCTTAGAGAGGCTAAATCTATCAAGTGAACGACTCTTCAACAATCAATTGATGATTCTCACCATGAATTGAATGAACTGAACCATCTTTTCAATAATTTCAAATATTTTATATTTTTACATGATTTCTATTCTTCCTAATAATGATGAGTGGCCCGAATCTTATTTGTTTGAGCCTCTACATAAATCATTCTATGATATTTCATTTTTTAAAGAGATACTCTGATCTATAGATTCTCTTATAATTTTTAATCAATGAATGAAAATATATTTTGTTCTAAATTTTCCATTCTCATATTTATGATTCACCATAATAATAACCTATGAAATCTTAGAAAGAAATATAAAGATAACCTAATTGAATTTGAAAATTAAATTTGAAATGAATTTATTCAACCATGGTTCCCAAATGATTGATTCAAAATGATTTATCCCTAGGCGTGGCACACAAATGGGTATAAACATAAGTACCAACACAATGACACTAGATTTTGTCCATTTGGACAAATGATTTTACTCAACATGATGAGGTCTATAAAGGGAAATTTTAAAGGATTATTTTTATGTTAAAAAGGGTTCTAATACCCTGAAGTGACATATTTACACACTTCTCATATATCATCCATGTTGGTATGATCAAGATGAGATGAATAGAAAAATGATCTAATTATTTCCTAGGCTAATAGTTCTAGCATGCATAGTTTGACTTCTGTTATGGTCATATTGTGGACCTTATATTCTCTGATACTTTTACTTTTTCACCCTAACTTTTTCCTAATCCTCATATTAGGGACACCTAGTGGGAAAAGAATCAGCTTCTTCTCAGGATACCTTTTATAGGTATTTGTTCTAGAAAATTTTCATTATTTTATATAATAATATGGAATTATAATATATGATTACCTTTATATAAGTTAATGCGTTCGATAGACTTTCCCAGAACATAGGATTGATTTTAAATGAAACCATGACACATTTCGAGAATAAATAAATATTTTTTAAATATAAATGTTAAAAACATAAATGTTGAATTAGAAAAAAATAATTAGAGTAACCAAAATTTTAATTATATATATATATATAAAATGAAACTTTTAATGTTAATTAAATTCAATTAGTTTACCTAAAATGACAAATATGATAAATTATTATTTAGAAAAATATTTTTTCTAAAGAAAATTTGTTTTATGTGATACAAATTTTTATTTCAAGAAAAATATGATTAATGATAAATCATTTTTTAGATTAATAATTGTTTAACACCTATTTAGCTGGTATACAATATTAAATAAGAATAATAACATTTAATATTTGAAAATTTCATTTTACAATTAAAACAATTTCAACTATATTTTATTAAAAAAATAAATTTATAAATTTCTGAATTTTAATTTAATAAAAACTAACTTCATTATTCAATTATTCATTTCAAAATTAACTTAGTAAGTGTTTTTGAGATTTTTCTTAAAATTTTGGTTTTTAAGGTAAATAATACAGGTTTCAAAAGACTTTTTATTTGTATAACATTAAAGTTATAAAAGAATGACCTAGAAATTTATAAAACCTTTTAAGTAATCAAATATATATTTGAATAATAAAACTATTCATTATAAAATATTCTTTTAACTTAGAGAACCTCGGGAAAATATTCTTATAACTAATTAAGATTCTACTTAATATAAAAACAATTTTCTATCTTTTTATTGAATCAATTATTTTTCAAGGGATATTCAGTTTCTAATTTCCATAGAATATTATTATCCTTTATTTTTTTAATAATTCAATTTATTTAATTAAAATTATTATCCATGTTAATTTTACCGCATATATAAATTTAATTTTTAAAAATGATATTTCCCTAATTTTTTTACGATATTAAGTGTATTACTTTTAAAATTATATTTTTTATGTAATTAGAAATTTTATTTTCTAAATTTATTTCCAAATTTAATATTATAGTATCAAATTATCTTAAAATTTTAATATTAATCCTTTTCATTAAAATTAATTACTAATGTTTAATAATTAATTACCAAGGTAAAAGTATGTTCTTGTAAAAGGACAAACGTTTAAACAAAAATCTATAAAAAATTCAATTTTATCTAAAAAAATAATTTTTGAGGTGTTTTTTTATCCACACTCATTTTAATCTCACATTTGTTCCATTTTATTTTACCCTTTTACACTTTAATAGTAACCTTTTATGATTGATAATTTAAGAGTCACTCCAAAAAACTTCCCATTTCTTCACCTATAAAAGGGTAACATCTTAAACAATTCAAGAGACACATTTAATTTGATTTTTTACGTTAAAATATTATATTTTCTCATCATATAAAATTCTCCCACTTTTAAAATATTTTTTTCACCATTAGTTAGAAAAATTACTTCATTTCTAAGGTGACTTCTAAGGAAATTTCAAGTCCTCAACATTAGTATTATCAACTACTTAGTTTTTCTTATTAATTATATTATTTAAAATTTAATCAATCCACACGAATATAATAACATTATTAAAATTTATATTATTTTATGTTACTATATTAATTGTATTATCATTTTTTATTTATATACCTCATCCATTAAAAAAATTATCATTCATTCATTGTGTGGACTACCGCCTCCACGGTGTAACATGTTTTTTCCACCACTTCTTTAAAAAGATAAATATATGGATAAATTAAAGTATAAATGGGTTTTTTGATATTATTAAGGCTTTTATGAAAAATTATTGAACATACTAATTATATGATCAATATACGATCGTAAAAAAGTTAATCATTTAAAATCAACATACTAAGAGGATAACCATTTATTCAAATTATGCACTATTTTCATATCAATTACGTATTATTATAATTCCTTATAGTTAAAACATATCAAACTAATAAACACCATATATTATTTTCATGCTTCTGGTTTAATTATATTACAATAAAACCACCTCATAAACATTCATTAAAATCATTGTATGTTCATTTTTGGTCGGTTTAACCACCCACTTGAATATTTTATTAATTAAAATAATGAACGACTATAAAAAACTATTTAATGATATAATATGATAAAAATGTGTTAATAGTGATTTTTTATCTAGAAAATTTATATCAATATCTGACTCATCAATTAAGGAAACACCATCTATTCATCAAAAAAATTACAAAACATGCTTATTATTGAATTTATCTTTAAGGATAAAGTATAAAATTATCATGAAATGAATTTGGAAACATCATAAATTTTTATTAATAAATCCTAAAAATAACTTTAATGAAAAATTAATAACGAACTAAAGAATAGGAATGAATATGAGTACCAATATTTTAAAACTAGTATAAACGATCAAAACAATAAACATTGATGTTAAGAATTAGAGGAATTCACATAGAGAATTAATATTTATGATGAGTATGGACAAAGATGGATATAAATAAGCTTGTTTCTCTATGTTATTAATATGGATATTTTTTATATATGAGGATAATGTATGTTTATGGAAGTTAGGAAAAGAGGCAAGGGTTTCATCCTAAATTCCTCTCTTTGTAGCATGTTTGGTATTATGCACCTGATTTCATTTTTTATGATGTGTGTACTACCTATTTGAGATATCATGTCATGAATTATCATTAAATTATTTTACTTGAATTTTAATTACAATACCCCTCTTTCAAGGGGTTTTTATTAAAGTGTTACTCAAGATGTAAGGGTTTTCATGGTCTCAATTCCAGTTCATTGAGACATAATATTTTTTTGAACCATGTTTCCTGTGTATGGTGTATTCAATACCGAAGAAAATAATTTTATTATACTATTTTTATTTAATGGGATTTACTATCCAAATCACGATCCCTTATTAATGTTTATATCAATACAGTTGTTTCCCAAGTAGTAAGGATTTTTGGTAACTCAAATCCCCTTCTTGGATATATAATGTTTTATCTTGATTTTTTTCCATACTCGGGTTCTCCCAAAAAAATATTTTATCAAAATTTATAATACTATTTGTGAAAATTATGTTTCAATTCAAAGAATGTTTTGTTAATATTTTTTCAAGGTGTGGTTTAAATAAAGGTAATTTCAAGTATTAAAATGTTCTATTCATAGTCAAATGTTTTGGATCCACATTTACTAAAGAAAAGATTATTTAATTTTTAAGTATCAATTATTATATATTCTTTTAAAAGTATAGTTTTAAATGAGTTTTCAATTCACCTTTTCAAAAATACTATTGGAAGTGACCCATAACTTCCTCATTTACATCAATGTTAATTTTTTATAAAATATATTTTATATTTTAACATCTATTTATCTTCTCATTTTCAAAATATGTTTTACTAATAGTTTTTATATTTAATTATTTATCCACTAATATGTATATGTTTTAATTTGGGAGAAATTTACTCACAGTACCAAATAATCCGATTCTAAATCCCTTATTTGGGGGTATCATTCATGAATTCTTTTACAAGGGTATTTTTCATCCCTATAAATATACCTATATGTTTCCTCTATTACATTAGGGATATATTCTTTTGAAACCATCCACCTCATTTCCAAGGATGGATTATGAACATGTTTTTAATGTATTAATATTTCCATATACTCATTACTCTATATGATGTGAACATGACATTTTATATAATTTTAATTGGATTATGTTCACCTAGAAGGTTTTTTATTCTTCTGACATATGTAAAATGATTTAAATTACATATATAGTTATTAAAAAATAGATGATTATTTGAAATTTGACTATGTAATTTTTAACCATCCACCTTCTTCCTCTGGATGAGTTATAATCATGTTACCACTTTTATTGACATGAAATTAGAAATACATATATTCTTATTCCAATATGGAATATTATTGTAATGTTTAATATGTAATTTTTGACTATATAAACTCTATATCATTATAGTTTAGGATCATGTTATCCCTTATTTTGACATGTGGATAAATATTTACATCCTATATATAGTTATTAAAATATGAATTATTTTTGGTATGTTGACTATGTAAAGATGCACTGTTCAACTTCTTTCTCTACATGGGTTATGATCATGTTTTCCATTTTATTTACATAAAGAAACTTATTGTAATTTAGGATGATTAATAACTGCCAACACATGTTAATCATGTATTGATATTCCATATTCTTTATTATAAATATAACCATGTTTTATTTAGTAAGAGGTTCCTCAAAGAATGGTATAAAAGGTCTTGATGAATCTTATGGTAAATGTATTTGAATTAATCTGGTGACAGATGGGAACCAACATCATATAACCCCTTGATGAATTTATAGGTCTCATGAGACATAATAAATTTTGTTATATGGTGTATGCCTTCCAAATTCAGAAGGATTTATTGATTGTGGTTTTGATGAAAAGTAAAGTGTCTTGAAACAAGGATTTGACAAAAGGTTTTTGATGCATAACATTATAAATTCTATTGGTATTATATTATTAGTATTTATATCTATGTTTTTATTTATTTTCCAAGATAAAGAATGCTCCTAGTTTTAGGTTGTTTATTGATTTATATTTTTAAATAATACTACCATAATATTTATTCCATGATTAGGCTATTATTTATTCAGATATATGTTTCCCTAACTAAGTGTTATAGATAACCTATTATTATAATTCCATTTCCCAAAATTATGAAGAAAATTCTCATATATGACATTTTTAGAAGGATAACATATGTGGAAGAAGTTTTGGTAGAAACTGAAGAATTATCATGAATTAAGTAGTTTATTCTATATAGTGGGGTATATTTCCATTGTATGATAAATAGATGGAATTTATTAGTTTATGTTGTGTTATATTTATCTAAATCATTAAACCTAAAAAGATTATTTAGTTTTAATAGAATCAATAATCATTATTGATTTTGTGATTATAGATGGTTATATTCAAGACTTTACAATTATTATTAAATGAAGTTTGTAAGGTTTGTGTCTATGAGAACTAGATATGGGATTTTGGGTTTGGGGTATCATATTTGGTGTCAAAGTAAAGGATTTGATAACATTTAAGATATAGGTTGTTTGTTGAGGATAATTTAAGGGTTGATAAATTAGGATTTATAATAACTTAAATTGTGTATATAACCCTTTCTGATATGTATATGTGTTAATGTAAAGTTAATAATGCACATTTTATTTAGGTATTATGATAAGATAAAATCAATGAAAATACTAAAAATAAGTCTAAGTATAATATGATGTACTAAAGTTTTAGAAAAGTTCTAAGTCTGTGGTTTACCTAGAAATACATCCTTATCAGGATACTAGGAAGTGGATGATGTTGTGGCATAGATCCACCTAGGGGTAATCACATCAAAATGGGTTGATTTAGAATTGAATTTGTTATCAATTTGATTCATGATAAATTTCCCCAATACAGCATAACTGGTGTGACACTCCTATGGGGTATGATTTGGTTAATCACATTCCCTTTATGAAATATTATATAGGATTTAATAAACAATAACCAATTTTTCCAGATAACCTAATAGAAAAATTACCATGTATAACAATGTATTTAACAAAGATAGACATAGGTTGATCCAAAAGTATCAAATGTTAAAAAAATGTTTTATAAGGGAATAACTATTCAGAATGATATTTTCATATACATATTTTGGACATCATTATATCACTTTTGGTTTTAGTACTTGGTAAAAATAGGATCCTAGAAATGTAGTTGATAAAGACATATACCTAGAAACCACTATGTATTATAACTAAATTAAGGATCATACTTAAATAGATGAGAATATTTTTATATTCTAGTTATGATGGAAAATGTGAGTTTCCTAGTCATACTCGTGGTAGTGATATTTATCAAAGATATTCTAGTATATTTTAAAAGTTATGAGGATTATGTGAAACAAATGAGGATTATTCTTCAATAATTTTACTTTAATGTAATAATTAAATATATAAAATGGAATTAATAACATTGAAAACTAATTTTATAAAAAGTTTAAATTTTGGGATAACTATTGGAGAACACATGTATGAAGTTTGTAAAACTGGGGTTCCTTGGCGGTGTGGTGAGTTCTAGCTATCGAGATCCACATTACTGTATGATGGTTTCCATCTCGGGTGTGGGCTGGGAGAACAAGGGGTTGTTTGTGGTGGTCTCCGTGGTGGATGTGAAGGTGGCGACGGGTTGCAGTTCTTGACTTGTGGTGGGGCTTCTTCCGGCGTGGCCTGGTGTTCAGTGTTTTGCGGTGATGTTTATGTTTTCAGTTTTTTTTTTGCATGATTTGTATCTAGATTGTTTTGTGTTCTATGTATGATTTCACGGAGGAACTGTTGGTGATGTTGGTTCAGCGGTGTGGTTTGAAGAGTTTGATGATGCTGAAGATGTTGTCTTGCAGTCTCAATTCTGGCGCAAGTTTGCAAGGATATTGGGGATCTATCCTATGATTTCTTTTTAATTGATGATATTTGATTTGGTCTGTCGTGCTATGGATTGATGAGGTTTTTGTGTATTCATGAGGGTTTTTTGCGGAAAAAATGGTTTTCTTTACTCTGATTATCGGCTCCAGTGGTTTTTGGATGTCAAGTCGACAAGGGCATAGCATGTTTATGATGGAGAATGGAAGCAATGTGACTCCAGCTGATGTGGTGACTCTTGGATCGAATCCTCCTCAGGTTTGACGTTGGTTTTGAATTTCAAATTTCATTTAAGAATCTTTTATTTGGATTCCCGCTTGATGTATGTGGTTCTTGCTTTCCCTTAAAGCTGATATCTTAAAAATAAAAAATAGAATTATTGGTATACATCTTAAACTGCTATATGGGGTTGAATGCATTAAGTATAGAGATGAAGGCTATTAGACTCATAAGTGTAAGGAAAATAGGGGAACAAAAAAATTCATTTCATCGATTGAAAGTGTAATATATCTACTTTAGTATACCTATTTTCAACTTTTACATAACGTTTTGAGATTGTATTTAATTTTTTAGAGGCGAGATAGAGGTATCAAAGTTCCTAGAATTGAACCTAGGCTAGGTTGGTGGATTTAATGTACCTTTTCAAGTTACAATAGTCACATTGAATAGCCTATAGAGAGCCACTGGCCTACCGGTAAGGTTCTTGTGTGGAAGTAAATCTACCCAAAATCTACCAGATAGCCAGTAGAGACCACTGCCTAGTCATTTTTTGTTCTGGGTAGAAGTAATTATGCTTAATGGGAACTAGTTAGCTAATTGAGTCTATCACATATCCAATGGTGTTACATAGAGCCCGGTGGGGATTCTGATTTTATTGGAAATTTAAGAAAAATGTGTCTTTACTCCCACTTTTTAATTACCTCAGTATTCATTCAACCCCCAATAGCCTAGGCTCTCATCCCTGGCAATTTTAGTCTTTACAATCCCCTTCAAAATCATCTCTTTGATGATCAAACACCCATTCAATCTTGTACATCTAATAAAGTATGTTATTCCTTGATTGTGATAAATTCTATCCTCTTATAAATAATCAAAACAATTTATATCTTCGATGTATTGGTAATATCAAAGATTTTTGGCTAGATTTAATGAGGTTTTAGATGGTTGTTGGTATAATCGACATTCAAAATCAAGGATTTGGCTTTTTCACAACACTCAGTCCAAGAACGTTGTTGGTAGTAGATATTATTTGAGGAGTAGTTCTTATCCTAATCTTTTTTGGGTGTGTTACACCTATGTTTGGTATACCTTGACTTTAGTGCATGCTTTATAAGAGTTATTAGGATGTTTTTTGGCATGAATGTGTAGCCTTAGATACCATTGTTTGATGGTTGATCATATATGGTGCACATTCATAGACCTGAGAGATATATTATTGAGTTTCTTGAATGTGGATTTTTCTAGTTATGATGATTGTTTATTTGATATGATATTTAATATATCATTTCTATATTATATCATATTGTGTTATACTTCTGTAAGAAAGTTGAACATACAGGTTGTGCCTCATGGTATATTCCCTAAGGGGGACGTGTCAGATGCCTAGTCAACATGGTTTAGGTTATCCATTTAAGAAGGATATATCATTCATGTTGTTGTAATATCCTATTGAGTGGGATATATCATTGTGATGATCACCAATTCTTCTAGTATGGTGTTGAAGCCTATACAACTAGATTTTGAAGACCCATAATATGTTGTCGTTACATGATATATTCTTTTTTATATTTTTACCATATTTAATTTCAGGTAATGAACTTATATCTCTTATGAACTTATGTTAATGGATGTTGGTGGTTTCCTATTGATTTCTGCACTCACACCCTACTCTAGAATTTTAGTACACAAATAAATCTCATGCTTAGGGATTCGATGAAGGGAAAGGGACCTATGGTTAATGGTAGACCAATTTTATAGGAGGTTGTATATGATAATGGATGGACCTTGGGATGGAAAATAATTTTTTTTATTATTGGTTAACCTATTAATTGGTTCATTTTAATTTGGTTATAGTATATTTTACCTGACATGCCATACAAATACTACAAGGAATGGGTTTTTTATATTTTATGCTACTCTGATGGTTATTTGTTCATTTATTATTTGTTTATTTATTTTTTATAACTTCTTTTATCATACTATGATATTACCTAGTATTGAGGGAATAGTCTCTCCATGTTTTTTCATAGGCCTCTGGCATATGGAGAGGCATGTATGAGGTTGTGTGACACCCCGAATCAAACATGATGGTTCATGTTGAGGTGTTATAAAATAGTGTCATATCAATAGGTTCATTACCTATTTTCTTCCATTTTCCTTGGTTTAGGATAGGGTAGAACCAAGATTTGAAAGATGGGACATAGGAAGGGGAACTATTTCAATGACTAGTGAAAACTTTTTAGTGGAACTATGATTTTCTATGAAGTTGAATTTTATGTTTTTTCTATTTGATGTTACCATTGATTAAATTTACCTTGGGTGATACATATGTTTTTGATATATTGATTCATTGGGTTTAGTGTATCTTTTTTTATCATGATAGGGACATAGGTTTAAATTCCATATAAACCCATTTCTTACATTAGATAGAGAAAAAAAATAAATTCTAGTCAAAATTATAATATTCCCTTTGGAATATTATTCATTTAATACCATTATTTGATCCTACTACATTATATTCTTGAGTGTATATATGTGGTTGTCACTGATGTGTATGTACTGGAGGATTGACTTGGGTTTTGGATAATATTGAGGGGGTTATTCCTTGTTATTTTGGGTATCCTCTTAGGTTAAACTTTTTTGTAAACCCTCATGTTTTCCTTTGAAATATTAATGGTATTCTTCTAGTCCCTTTTTAAGCTATTTGATTTCACTAATGTTTGGTCTTTCATTTCATGAAATGACACCTCATATACATCTCTCAAAACTAGTTTCACCACATATTGATAATGAGGATGAAACCAAGAATGATATATTAATTTATCTAGTGAGTCATGTAATAGAACCCGTCTAACCAGGATTCTTTTGGCTAGAACCTACTTAGGGGGGAGGTGTCCACATGGGTGGTCCAACAATGTTCGAATCTGTGCATCAATTTTATCTCCATCACCCCTAATATTTATCAGTATCCAATGTTACTGGGATATGGTAGAATATATATGAGTCATTGAGAGGATTTATGACTTGGTTCTGATCTTAAATGATTGAAATGTTAAACTTGTAACCTTTTTTCCTCAAGGTGCAACTAGATGATGGTGGTATGCCAGATTTCATATTGGTAAATAGGAAGGGATAACATGAGAGACCTTTATAGACCTGTTAATTGAGGATTTATTCCCTGATTCACTAATTATGTCTATGCTTATAATTTTATGGTGCTCTAGAATGGGTTGATTATGGTGTCTTCCTATTCAACATGCTTTATGAAGTCGATGTGCTTCAATGCACTTCTACATAGAAATGAGGTGTATAATGGAGGAATTTTTGAGATGGGACTTCATCTGTAGTAGAGATTAAAGGTTAGGAACTTTGATATAATGACCAATATTGTGGTTCCTCATAAATCATTGATGATAGAGAGAGTCATCTATTGGGTATCTCTACCGGTCTCTTTTCTTCAATTAGTGGTCTAAAAGGATCCTTCTCCTATATAGTCCTTGTTTCTCATTCTGAGAGTAAGAAGAGGAAGTAATAGGTTTCAATCTTGGGTGATTGACAATAGTCAGAGAAGAGACGATCTTCTTGGAATCCTTCTACAGGGAGAGAATATGCTAGGTTCTACAGTTATTGGATAGAAGGAAACTTTCTCAAAGACTGCCCTATTTCTCCTAGGAATAATAACTAGTTTGGAATTAATGGTCATATGAAGCGGTTAAATTATGTGGATTATTTTTTGCAAAAATATAAATTATCCCATGGTATATATAGAGGACCTCAGTAGTAGGTGAAGACAATGCATGGGTCGATGAACTAGGTAGCTCATAATACTATAGGGAATCATGGAGTGCTTCCTGGTGGGGTGCATGTGGTTTATTAGGCATTGGTTAATGGAGTATTAGGAGATTACATATTTTGAGGTATGGTCCTGATCTCTTATACTATATCCATTGCTTTTTTTGACATATGATCATCCCATTAATTAATATCTACTCAAGTGGTTGTTAGAATATTAATTATAGTTATATAATTCTATGAGTTTCTATCTATTGATATACCCCTAAGAAATAAAGTTGATCATTTTTTTGTCTATCCAGATTATATTATGGTGGTTTCTAGCTTTGGGTATGTTTGGAGCTTTAAAATTTTATAGATAATTAGTTTTAACATGATTCTTGTAATGAACTGGTTGACCCTTTCCATGCAAACATCAATTTTTATTAGAGATAGATGACATTATAATCCCTTAAAGGGTAAAATCTTGTGTTAAATGATGAATGTGATGTTGAGGTAGATAGAATATGACCATACCCTTATTAAAGAGAAATCCATTAAGTTTAGGTGGCCGACATGATCCTTGTATTGGATCATATGGTGACTCCCTTATATTTTTTGATGATAGATGACTTATAATGATATATATTTCTATAGTATTTATTTTGGTTTCTACCAAACAGTTGAGTTGAATTTGAGATCAATATTGTGGTTGGGGTGTCCCTGATATCGATACCACCATATCTCATTGCCGCAACCAAGTTGAAAGATCTCAAGGTGAATTTGGACGATCATTAGGCTAAAGGATTCATTAGACTGAAAACTTCTCCTTGTGGTACTCTGGTGTTGTTCACTAAGAAGTCAGATAACATTCTTCTATTTGTTTTAAACTGCTGAAAGTTAAACTCAATCAGTATAAATAAAATCTACCCATATAAAATAATAGATTACTTTTTTGATTAGTAGTTGGGAGACTAGTAGTTTTATAAGGTTAGTAAACCTTATTGATACTATTATCTTTGGGTTAGAGAGGAATAAATCACAAAGAATGTTTTTAGAAGTAGGTACAAGTTGTATGGATATCTCATTATGCCCTTTGTAATGTTGAATGCTCCAATGGTGTTTATGGTTCTCATGAAAAATTCCTTTCACCCATACTTAGATTCATTTGATATTATGTTTGTTGATGACATAAATATATATTCCATGATTTTATAATCACATTCTAGGCACATGTATATATTGTTTATCATGATTTAGGAACATTGGATTTAGGCCAATTATGAAAATATTAATTTTTGATATAGGAGGCACGATTTCTTTTTCATGTGGTTTCTCTAAAAAAATCAATTAATCCATAGAATGTTGATACAGTTATGTCTTGGTAAAGTAGAAGGAATTTATTTGATAAATAGAGTTTTATAAAATTTAATTTTTACTATAAGAGATTCATTTAGGACTTCTCTCACATGGAAGTGCCCATAACCATGCCTTCCAAGAAGTTAGTCAAGTTGGAGTTGACAAAATAGTGTATAGATGTTTTATTTGTGTTGTGTAAAATGTTGATTTCATCTTCAACACTGACCCATGCTGAGGCTAGAGTTAGATATGGAATGTACTATAATTCAAATCATGTTGTCTTGGGTGTTTTTTATGATCCAAGGTGATAAGGTAGTCACTTATGGGTTTGGTTAGCTGCAACCCCATGAGCAGAACTACACTACCCATGACTTAGAGTTGGTAGTTTGGTTCATTCATTTAAATTTTAGTTTTAATATTTATTTAGAAAGATATTTTTCATGTATATTGAATAGAATATTCTATGGTATAATTTCTACCAATGTCACCTGAATTTTCATCAGAGGAATTAGGTAAATTACTTGCAGACATTTGACTTTGAGATGGAGTATTCTCACCGAAAAGGAAGTGTGGTTACTGATGAACTAATCAAGAAAACTTATGAAGTGGTAGAACAAACATCAGAGGATGGATGTAATATCATATCATTGTTTGAATATTGGTAGGTCAGTTTAATTGAATATCAAAGGGTTGTGGTTTTTTCACCCTCATTGATCATGTACTCATTGGTAGAAAAAGGGAAAACTAGTCAAGAGCTTGATTAAGAGTGTGGGATGATTTATAAGAGGTTGGAAATAATTGGATCTTTTTTAGGATGAGATTTATAAGGACATGGAGTGTTTTTGGTTCATGGAAGGGTGATGGTCCTATGTTCAATGATAGAAGATATGATGAGATCCTAGAATTCATATTATGGGTGGTTCCCCTAGGGTTGACCAATTTTAATCACAATGTCAAATTACAGTTTTGGTGGCCCGATATAAACAATGACATTATAATATTTTCCTTCCAATGTCTAGCTTGTCAAATAAAAAAGGATGAGAATCAGAGACCTGCATGTTTACTCAATCCATAGCTAGTGCCTATTTTTAATGGGGATTAGGTGATGATATATTTCATGATGGGATTGACCAAGACCTCAAGTGGTAAAGAAAATATTTGGGTTGTTGTGGATCTTTTGAATAAGGTATCTCACTTCATACCAATCATGGTGATGAACTTAGTGGATGTTTTAGGGAATCTCTATGTTTAAGAGATTATGTGAGTTCATAGTGTACCCTCAATAATGGTATCTAAAAGATATGCATATTTTATCTCATGATTTGGGAAAGGATTGTAGAAGGATATGGGTCCCAAGTTGATGCTGAGTACAACATTTCATCCTTATACTAATGGGTAGTTAGACATAATTATATATATTTTATGAGATACTACTAGAGTATGTATTTTAAATTTTTGAGGAGTTTGGGATGATCACATTTATCTAATGGTTTTAAATGAAAATAATCGATTCCAATCATTGAATCAGATGGATATATTTGAGGTTCTATATGGGAGTGCTTGTCATTCACCTCGATATTGGAGTAAGGTAAGTGGATATTTTTTTTATTTGGATGAATATGGTGTATAAGACCACATACCAAGTGAATTTTATTTAGAATCTTCTTGTTATAGATTCAAATATACAGTGGTCTTATGTTGATAGAAGGAGAAGACCCTAGGAGTTTGTTATGTGGGAAAAGGTTTTCTGGTAGGTATACCTCAGTTTTGGCATAGAAGTATCTTGAGATAATTAAATTCAACATCATGTTAAAATTGTACATGTTATACGATCAAAATAATCATAAAGTTATCCTATTGGTTGGACCTTTTTCCACAGTAGCAAGGTATACACAATGTACTCGATATATGAATGATTTGGAAGTACAAGCCTGATCTTGTACATGTTCTCAACTACAAGGATACTGAGATGGAAACGATACATATTTTATTTAGTGACCTATATGGATAGTGGAATAAAGTGAGAAGGTGTTGTGAGGAAATTCCGTTTCTCTGGTTTGGGTTCAATGGAAGCATGACTGTTTTTATGAAGAAACATAGGAGTTGCAAGTTGATATTTTGGAACAGTGGTCCAAGTTATTCGAGAAGACCACTGGGGATAATTTTAAAGGATTGTAATTCATAAGAGGGGGATAATTGTGATATATCTATTTTAGGTATTCCAATTTTCAACTAATACATATATTTTTGAACTTGTTTTTAAGTGTTTAAATGGAAGATAAAGGTGTTAGCGAGGATGGAACTAAGACGAGGCTAGGCAGATGGATGTGCTGTAACTTCTCAAGTTACAATCGTCTGACGATCAAGATGATGAGGATACCAGGTAGAAGTAATTTTTACCATAAGATATTGAATAACTGATAGAGACCACTGACTCACCGATGGTTATCTTGGGTTGAATTAATTCTACCAAGACGCCACCAGGTAGCTGGTAAAGGCCACTGGCTAGCTTATGTAATCGTAAAGATACCATAAAGAATGCCAATTTTATTATTAATTTTATAAAAGCATAAATTTACACCCAATTTTTAATTTACCCAGTCCTCATTTATCCCCTAATACCCTAGTCCATCCTCTCCATCAATTTTTGGCTCTCCTATCCCCTTATAACTCCTCTATTTGATGATTTAATGCCCATTTGATCATGTACACCCAATCCTGTAAGATCTTCCTTAATTACAATCAATTATATCATCATATACTTGTTCTAAAATAATTAGATATTCAAAATATTGGTTAGATATATGGGTTTTGGCATGATTTCAAAAGGGTTTTGATGATATTTAATAAAATAAGTTTCCAGATTCAAGGATTTGTATTTTACACGACACTTGGGACAAGAACCTTATTAAAAATAGATATTCTTTGATATATAGATCATATCTTGAAATTTTTGGGTCTATTTTCCCTTATACCAAAATCAAATAGTTTAAAACATCCAAACATGGAGTGATTCTATAATTTGGTTATGCTTCTAGACTTTCCTAGTGACCCTTTCCATTATTATTGTTGTTGCACACGAGGTAGGAAGGACTTAAAATTAGAACATGTTATATATGTGTTCTTGTAATATTTGTGTGTGTGTGTATCCCTATAGACCTATGTTTGATTCTTGATCACATGTGGTTCACATGAGTATCCCTAGAAGACCTATGATTTAGTTTCTTATATATATATATTATTAGGGATATGATGTTTGTTTATTTGATAATATGTTTAATCTATCATTTGTATCATGTATCATATTGTGTTTTTCTTCGATCGTACATTTTAGAGTGTAAGTTAAGCCTCATAGACTATTCACCTAAGGGGGATGTGTTAGACACCTAATTGACATGAATTGAGCTATCCCCTCAACAAGGGTATACCAATCAAATTTTGGACTATCCCATCAAGAGGTATGTGTCAGGACACTGATCATTTTTCCTTCCAACATGGAGTTGAAGTAGGTAGAGCCTCTAAATGAGGGAAAAAATATTTTTTACTTATGTGATATATTGCTGTTTATATCTACACCATGTTTAATTTCATTTCATGAACCTATATCTGTTATAAAATTATGTTATGGTTCAGTGTTGGTGTCCTACTGAGTCTTATACTCACACCCTACTTAAGATTTTTTATGAGCTTTTTGATTTCAAGATTAGGGATATAGTGAAGGCTAAGGGCCCTATGATGGATAGTTGAGAAAGATAGTTGGATGTTGTAGATGATGCTGGAATGAAATCGGGATGGATGTTGCTAGTTTATTATTACTTTACCCATATATTGGATCATTTAATTTGGTTTTTTATTTTACTTAATTTTCTATACTGCTTCCAATTTGTCTAGGTTTTATATTTGTTGCTAATCTGATGGAAATTCATTTATATATTATTTATTACATTATTTATTATCAATTACTTTATCATACTCTAATATTACCTAGTAATGATGGTATAACCTTCCCACACTACTTCATTGCTCCTCACCACTAGTCAGCAACCTCTTGCACACGGGGAGGTGTGCATGTGAATAGGTCAAGTCCATTGATTGGACCCAGTGGTTTGGGTTGAGGTGTTACAATAAGAGTGTTGGGTATCATAAGAATTAATTTCCCAACCAAAGGGACAAATAGGGGTTTATAAACCAAAAAAAAATTAAAATAAGGAAAAGACTATTCTTCTTTAACAAATGAATATGATAGTGATTTTTTAGTCTAGATTTTCTAGTGTCCTATGTCATGTAATTTTTCACCAACTACTAAATAATGGGTTATAAATAAAAAACCAAAATGGTATGATTACCATATAAATAATTTTTCATATTTTATAGGAAGTTTTTCCCTAATGGATATAGATATACATACATTAGTTGAAATCCATGTGAAATTAGAAATGGGTTAGATCTCTTTGTAAAGCACTTATAGTGATTTTTCATATAAATAAATCTCATTTTACATCCTAAATAAAAAATGATCATCAAGTGGTGCATGGTTAATTATGTGTTCCCTAAATAAATTAATATGATATGATCAGTCATATTATGAGGATTCAATTTATTTAAGGTGTAAAATATAATACTATGAAATTATAATATACTATTACCTTTAAATAATTTAATGTGTTTGATAACATTCTCTACATGCAACACCAATATTAAATGAATCCATGGTATATTTAGATAAAATATAAATATAAAATTATAACCCTTAAAAACATTCCATTTAATTATAAAAAATTAATAGGATTAAAATATTTATGAATTATATGTATCTATAAAAAATCATAATTTTAATATTAATTAAATTGAATTAGTTTAAATAAAATTTAAAATAAGACCATTTATTATTTAGAAAAGTATTTACATAAAATAGTTTCTTTTATATGGTACACATTTCTATTTTAAAAAATATTATTAATGGTAAATTATTTTTAATATTAATAATTGGATAACACTAATTTAGTTAGATTATGTGAAATAAGAATAATAAGAGTTAATATTTGAATATGTAATTTTCTAATTAAAACAGGGTTTCAATTATATTTTTTAAATTAATTCAAAAACCAAAATTATAAAATTTGGAATTTTAAATGAATTAAAATGATCTTAATTTTCTAGTTCATCATATAATCATTGACTTAGTCCGAATTTTTTTATCTTTTTTAAAAAAGGTCAGTTTTAGTTGAAAAATAAGGCTTTCACAAAACAAGTAATTTGTAGGACTTTAACTTTATATAAGAATGACCTAGAAATTTATAAAACAATTTTGTTAATAAATTATTATTTTTATGAATAAAATTATTTAGTTTATAATATTATATTAACTTAGAAAACCTATAATTTTTTTATGACTAATTAAAATGATAATTTAATATAAAAATAATTTCATTTTAATTATTTGAATTAATTATTTCTCAAGGGAGACTTGGTTTTGGTTTGAATTGAAATCATTATATCCATTATTTGTTTTATAATAATTATATTTATGTTATTATAATTAGTATCTAGGTTAATTTTACCTTATAAATAAATTTAATTCTTAAAAATATTATTTCTCTAAAAACTGTTCTTACATGATTAAGTGTATTAATTTATAATTAAATTTTAATACAATCAAAATTTTAATTTATAAAATTATTTTAAAAATTCAAATTAGTAGTATCAAATTGGGGAAACATTTCAATATTATAATTTTTCAGTAGGATTAACTACTAAGGTTTAAAAATTAATTACCAAGGTAAAAGCAAGTTTGGGTAAAATGAAAAATGTTAAAACAAAAATCCATAAAACACACCATGATGTACCAAAAATAAGTGTTTGAGGTAATTTTTTACCTTTACTAATTTTACTCTTCTATTCTGTCCATTTTGTGTCCTTTGACACTTTAATAATGACATTAAATTATTGAAAATGTAAGGGTTATTCCCAAAACTACCCTTTCATTCACTTACAAATGGGTAACATCTCAACCATATCAATAAACAACATCAAATTTAACTTATCCTTTAAATTATTTTATTTTTATCCTCCTAGAACCACATCCCATTTTACAAAAACTTTTAGGCTCAATTAGTTATTAAAGGGCCTTTATTTTCAATTTGACTTCCAAAGAATATTCAAGTCCCTAAGATGAGTTTTATCAACTACCTAGTTTTTATTATTAATTATATTATTTCAAATTTATTCCATACAAACTAATATAATGATATTATTATCATTTATGTAGTATAATATTTCAATATTATGGGTATTATCATTTTTTATTCACATAGCCCATCCATTAAGAAGAACAAAAATGTCATTCACGTATTGTGTAGACTATTATGTGCATGATTTAATATGTTTAATTTTACTTAAATTATTTTAAAGGATGTATCATACAATGAAATAAAAGGATAAATAAAATTTTTGTGATATAATTAATTTTTTGGTATGAAAAATTAGATAACCTATTATTGATATAATTAACAAATGATAATCATTAATTTAATCATATAAAATAAGGGTACTAAGATGATAAATTTTTATTCAAATTGTGTAAGATTTTCATATGAATTACTAATTATTATAATTCTGTCAAATCACTATATATGACACTAATAAAAACCAAGAAATATCATTATTCTTCTTATATAATTATTTTACAATAAAACCACCTCATAATCATTTATTAATTCAGAGTATGTTTGTGTTTAGGTTGATTTAACCAAATAACTGATCAATACTATGAATTTTTATAATGGATAACTATAAAAAAATATTTACTAGTAAACTATGATAAAAATTTATAAATAATGATTCTTTGGTTCTTTAGATGATATATCAATATCTAATTGATCAATTTCCCATTCGTTAAAAATATAAAAAAACATTCTTATTATCAACTTCGATATCAAGGATAAAGTATAAAACACCCATGAATGAAATTTTAGAAACATAATAAATTATTATAAATAATACCTAAATATATCTTTAATTATATTTTAATAAGAAACTTTGTAAAAATAATGTATACAAACACTACTATTATGAATCTAGTACAAGGGATCAAAACTTTAAACACCGATGTGAAAAATCAAAAACATTATTTTTAAAAATGAATATTTATAATGATTAAATATGAAAATGGATATGATAAAGGTTATGAATCATGTGATTAATATGGATATTTTTTTGATATGGGAAGATAAATTATATTCATGGAAGTTAGGGAAATAGTTAAGGGTTTTTTGTCAGATTTCTCCCTTTGAGACATGTTTTGTATTATGCACCTAATTTAATTAATGTGGTATATATACTAAATATATGAGATATAATATAATTATTTATCTTTTAATCATGGTATTTAATGTTTTATTACAAACCCTCTTTTAAATGGGTTTGGAATAAAGTGTTACATGAGTTAGATGGTGGTTTAGTCTCAATTTCAATTCATTGAGACATAATACATTTTATGATCCCTGATTACTTTTAATAGATAATTAACCACACATGGATATATTTTTATAAAACTATTTCTATTTTATTGGGATGACTATCCAAATAATGATCTCTTATTTAAGTGTATGTTGATATTGTTGTTTTCCTAGTAGTAAGGATTTTTGGGAACTTAAATCACATTCTTTGAGTTATAATGTTTTATCTTGAAAATTATTCTTTTATGATTGCATTATTACATTATAATATTTTATTTCATTCTATAATCCACTTTGTGAAAATGAAGTTCTAAAATAAATAATTCCTCATTACTCTTTTTATAATTGGGATTTTCAAAAAAGGTAATTCCATGTATTAAAAATGTCTCTTTCATAATCAAATGTTTTGGTCTACATTTCCCAATGAAAACTATATATCATTTTCAAGTACCCATAAATATATATTCCTTTAATTTTAATTGTTTTTAATGAGTTTTAAATTCACCTTTTCAAATATAATATTAAAAGTGACTCCTAATTTCCTCTTTTACATCATTAGTGAAAATATTTTAGAACATATATTTTATGTTTTCATTTACACATACCTTTCCTTTATCAAATTTTTTTAACCTAATAGGGTTTATGTTTCATTATTTATCCTCAAATATGTATATGTTTTCATTTGTGGGAATTAAAATCATTTTACTAAGAAATCCAATCTCAGCCCCCTTCTAGGGTGGTAATATTCAATAATTATTTTGTAGGGATGTTTTTCATAAATGAATACATCCCTATTGGTTTCCTTTGTTACACTATGGATATGTTTTATTCAAATCATATGCCTCCTTCCTAGGGTTAACTTATTATCATGTTTTTCAAGTATTGAATTATCCTTATGGTCATTTATCTATACTGAGTGAACATCAAATTTTTCATACTTATGATTTGATGATGTTCAACTAGAAATATTTTTATTGTAATAACCTGATGAAACGTATCAGAATTAAATATGTTGTTATTAAAATACTAATGATTATTGTAATGTTAATTATGTAATAATTAACTATCCAATTTCTTCCATCATATGGGTTATGATTATTTTATCCCTTTTATTGACGCCAGAAAAAGTATTGGTAGTCTGTATATTGTTATTCTAATATGGAAGATTGTTTTCAAGTTGAATATGTAATGTTTGACCAGAAAACATCATTATTTGGATGGTTTGTGACCATGTTATCCCTTTTACTGACATGGGTAAAATTATTGGAATTCTGTATTTTTTTATTCCAATATAGAATATTGTTGGGAATTTGACTATGGAATTTTTGACCATCCATTTTTTTTCTATACATGGGTTATGATCATGTTATCCCTTTTATTAACCTGAGGAATAATATTAAAATTCATGATGATTATTGAATTCTAACATAGGTTGATCCTGTAGTAATAATCTTTATTCATTATTATAGGTTAACCATGTTTTATTCAGTAAGAGGTTCCTTCGGGAATGATATAAAAGGTCTTAATGAATCTTATAGTGAATTACTTGGAATTAATTAGGTGATATGCAGGAAGTAACATTATATACCCCTTTGATGCACTGATAGGTCTAATGAGACAAAACAGGTTTGGGTATATGGTGTATACCATCCCAATTTAGCAATATGCCTTTGCTGCGGTCTTGATGAAAAGTAAAGTTCGTTGGAAAAAGTATTTGATAGGAATTTTTTGATGTTTGAGAATATGTATTCCATTATTATGAGATTAATAATATTTATATAATTATTTTTACTTATTATCATGGATATATAATGCTCTTAGTTTCAATTTTATTATATAATCCTATTTTTTACATATTCCTTCCATAATATATATTCCATGTTTATGCCATGATTACTTTAGTATTATGTTTCCCTTACTAAGAATTTGAGCTCAGTCCTTCTTATATTTTCATTTCCCCTTGTTATAATGAAAATTAGGACATGTTACATGTTTAAAAATATAAAACATGTGGAATAATATTTTGGGATATATTTATGAATTATCTTGAATTAATTAGTTTCTGATATATAATGTAAAAATTTACCTTAGTTAAGAAATACATGGGCTTCATTAGTTTATGATGTGTCCTAATTATCTAAAGATATAACCCTTAAACGTTCCTTCTGATTTAAGATATTACATAATAATTAATGATTTAATAATTATATATGGTAATATTAAATCATTTACAGTTAGTATAAAATAAAATATGTAAGATATGTGTCTATAAGAACTAGATTTGGGAGTGTGCGTTAGAAGAATCACATTTTTAACTTGAATTTTCAATTTTTCTTAGATTATATGGGATGTATGTTCAGAGAGTGGAGGATATAAATCTTTCTAGGATACCCTTTATATTTTTTCAACATGGTTAGTTCTATTTCTCTTTCCTTATGCAATTTGGGGTTGTGTAAGATAGACCATTATTTTTTAGGATTAAGGAAAAATATCTTTGACCAAATAAAAGTGAAAAAGTTTTTATAGGAATCTAGACTGTGTAAAACTAACATGAATGAAGAGCCTCATTTCATAAATACTTAATATTTTGAGAGATGGTGTAGTTTAAGGTAATAGTTCTTAGACCAGAGAAAAATTCAATTTAAGGACATATAACTTTGACCCAGGGTTGCAGATGTTTAAGGATGAATAAAAATCACCAAATACATTTGAAATTTCTTATCTAGTAACATGGGTGAGATAATTTTGATATGAATTATAAAAGGCTGGAGCTACCGATATATGAAACTTCTTGAATAGGGGTATTGAATTTTTGTCAGTGAATCTCAAAACAACATGTAATATTGTTTAAGGTCATGTATGGACCATTAAAAGGTTGAATAGTGAGACATAAATCTTTAACCTATGAAAATGAGCTCTATACACAACTTTGTACCATCAAAGTAACCAAATTCACCTAAATAGTTGTATTATGGATTATTTAAATTAGTAGTCAAGGATTTTGAATTACCAGTTAAAGGATGAGATCGATATATGAGGGATGATCATGAGAATTATTTGAAATATGGGTTCCATACTAAAGGAAAAGACCATTTCCCGGTGGTTATTTTTCAAAATGGTGGCGGTTTAAACCACCTCCATATGGTACTATGGTGGTTTTTTGAAACCGCTAATAAAGTGTGAGTCGGAACACAATACGTTATGGTTTCCTTGATTTAGTGGAAATTTATGGTAACCATCGTAGTGGGTGTATTTGATGGAGGTTTTAATGGTTTTAGAGGCATTTTCCCTGGGCAAAACTGTTTTTTTAAACAGTGTTTATAACCGCTGTAAAAAAAACCAGTTTCATCGGGGGAAATCACCGCTAAAACCATTAAAACCACCGTGATATAATAAAGTAATATGAAACATTTTTTGCAGTGGTTAAAAATAGCACTAAAAAATATCAGTTTTTCCAGGGAAAACCGCTGCAAAAACCATTAAAACCATCACGATATAATAAAGGAATATGAAAACTATTTAGCAGCGGTTAAAAATACCACTAAATTATTATTTTTAGTGGTGGTTTTAACCACCACAGATATAAAAATAAAATAATTGTAGCGGTGGTTAAAACCGCCACTAAATCCAGATTTACAAAAAATGCAACTGATACTTTAGGTCCATTACTAATGCCGTAAAAAACCACTCCAATAGATATAACATATAACACATCATAACCCCAATACATCAAAACCACCCCCACATCACAACTACCCCACATCACCACCACCACACATTATAACCACCACAGATCAAAACCACCATGCATAATATAGTTTCAATAAGGATTTTTATCATAATTACTAAATTATTATGAAGGGTATTCACAAAAAAATACAATATTTCATGGGAGATCAATTTAATAGTTCGATATATATTTTTAGTCATTTTCATATATGGTGAGGTTATACAAACATACATAGAAATTTTTATAAAAACCAAAACAACACACTATCTCCAAATAAGTCATAATTAGAAAACCAAGATAGTGTGGCCATATAAGAATAAATAACAAGAATGTGTAAAAACCACCCAAATGTACATATAAATAAGGAGATAAGAAGGATCTCCAACCTTGACTGAATCTTCATGGAGAAATGAACAAGAACCAAGGATAAACCACCACTGATCTCAAGTGAATCACTATTGAATCCAATGAATAATATGACTCCATTGAAAAAACAACCAAAAAAGAGGAGAATTACCACCATAATGAACTCTTTAATATAATAGAAAGATAATAAATGAGTAATGGGGAAATAGAGGGCTAACATGAATCACATTACTTCAATCTAGATGATCCAATATGATCCAAGTGTTTGGGAACACCAAGGGAGGTGACTGGGGAAGGGGGGGATGAGTAAGGGTCAACCAAGAATTGAGGGAAAGTCTAAAATTCGAAACAAGGAAGTAATAAAACATATATTTATAAGTGAATCACACTAGACTCTACCAAAACATGGTCAATATCCAAAACTCATGTGATGGGTTTTGTAAAAATGTGATCTAGAACCCTCATTATCATTTTATGTTTTTCCCATTTTAAAATGGAATTTGGCCTCCCACAAATCTTGGAACATGGAGTGGCCTAAGCCATAGTGGTTCTTCTATATTCTTCCTTTTATGAAATCCATGACCTAGTTCCCATTTCTCAACCATTTTACCATCACCATGCCCAAGGCTACAATATGGTGAGCTTGGGTTTCCTATTTTGGACTGGTGGTCCTCCGATATTCAAGGCCCACCCAAGGGCATTTCAAGATTCTCATGGTGAATAGGAAAACCACTAGGAAAACACTCATAACACCATGTCATCCCCAAGTCATTATTACATATCCCATTTTACACAATATCAGACCCAATATAAAACTACCTCCTTCATATGCAAACAAGTCATTGCACAATCCTTGGTGGAATTTAAATGGATAAAACACCACCTCAAACCTCAAAATCACTAAAACGATGTCCCTAAACACCCCCCAATACTAGATAATCAACAAAGGGAAGTTCATAATGGGTATGTACCATTGAAATCATCCTATTTATTTTGGTTTCCCTATTATTTCTCAATTCTAAGTCAAGGTGATCATATTTTCCCCAAAATTATAATAACTATGTGCGGATTGATTCCTATTTTCATGGGTTACATAGTGATTACTAGATCCCCTATCTCAAACCCAACCAAAAAACCGATATCAAATCCCCCACTTTATCTTAATGACTGGTTTCTTCATTCACATTGGTTTTCCATACAAAGGGTTGGCATCAAGACAAGTTCATTTCATTTTAAACATCAGTTTAAACTACGTTAAACCTCAAATAATATGGTATTTTTCATATAATATTAAACTATAGATTATTTTAGTCATTTTCACATGATGTTAAACTATGTGATGCATGGTCCATCTTGTAGGACTTGAAACTTCTTAGATCAGCCCACCTAGTAAGACCTATCTTCCTCTACATATTATCCAAATCTACATAAGGATCCCTAGCATGCAGTTCTTTATCCATAAACCTATGTTATGAAAAAGTGAATCTTACCCTAGGAAAGAGCATAATATTCATATAGGTATTATATAAAAACTATATGTGGATTGATTAATGATGTTTCAATATATGCAATGATGTTGGGATCTCCTATAATAGGCCTTGGTGAAAATTATAATCACACTAGTTATTCAAATCATATAAAGGTCAATAGTATAAAAGGATCCCTGAAACCTAAGGCTAAATGAAAAAAATCAATCTCCCTTCTCCATTTACAACACTAAATGGAACATGTTTCATACAAAAATCAACCATTTTTAGAAAAAAAATTCATCTGAACATGTACTGGTACCTATAGGTACTCGATAAATAGACCATGAGATTTCATGTCCCCCCTGAGTGTATATGCTAGGTGTGAGCATATAATACCTAGTAATAAACCACATAGTTTCTAACATATATGGAATATACTTACATATGTTCCTTATATCAATATAAACACACACACACGCACACATATATATACAAATGACTTTACAAATGGTTATCAATAAAAACATGGAAGCATTAGATAATGGAAAACTTCATAAAATATAATAAATTATAAACAATAAATCCCTATAACGGGAGGGCCTATAACTAACATAATTTCTTTGATCCTAGACATGGATATGATACATCTGGTCAAGGAATCCATTATTCCATTCCTATCGAACTAAAATAATAGCAATACTTCTCACGGTTGAGTCATGGGAAAATCAATGTATTTTTGAAAGAGGAAGGTGTATACAAGAATCAAGGAACTATCATCACATGAATTTAGTGATAGGTGAAAGGGGTATACAAAATTCAAGTCATTTGGATCCCATACCATTCATCAATCTCCATATAATACATACCAACACACAAGTTATACAATAGAAAAATACCCCTTATAACATACTAATTATTTATGAAAACAATATCCATTGTCAATGTAGCATTATTATTTATACTAATCAACATGATTGGTATAAAAAAGTAAAAACAAGATCAAAATATCCAATTAATAGTCATGCTTAAGAAATAATTGCATTATAATGAATCTAATTCTCAACAAAACAAAAGATAAATATGCTTGAATATGATAAATTAACTATAATATCAATAAATCATAATTCCATGTCACACATGATTACAAAATAAAACCTGAATAAATAATGAATATTATATTATGGAATCCAAACATGTATAAAAATATCAATCCAAACATAAATCAAGTTATCAGGATAAATTCTCTTCATGCTAACTAAATTACAATTATATTAGTTATAAGTTATTGGATGAGGAGTAATTCATGGTTCACAAAAATATATCCAAAAAATGATCTAGATTTATCATGGGAAGTAACAAGTGCACACTAGTAAAATACTACCTAAGATAAAATATGGTATTTATCATAACCAATTTGATAAACTACCACTGAAATGGGTGATGCAGTGATGTGGAGAGGGTTTTTAGGGTTGCTGGGGGGTATCGTAGGGGTCAAGGAGAGAAGGGAGGTCATGGTGGGTGGGGGGGTGTCAGTGATGAAAACAATTAGTGATAGTTTAGTAAACTACTGCTAAAAAACAGTCGCAAACAACTATTAATTTTGTAGTTCCACTAAATGGTTAACAAGATATATCAGGGGAAAATATACAGAGCCATATCATGACATAGTATAAATAGAAAATCAGATACATTCGTCATAGTTGAATGCACTCATTACTGATAGGAAATAATATTCGTGAGGATTCAAACACCTATGAAATAAATCCAAGTTATGGATAAAAAGAATATTCTATAAGGTTTCAAGAACCCAAAAGGCTATGCAACCATGTATGGAATATAAAATCTGAGCAATGAGATATTGTATCCAACCACTATATCTTTTACCCAAACTAGGGGTACAATAAGCATTGATATACTTTTTATAGGTCTATATAGTGGTACCTATAAGCTCTATGAATTTAAATTTTGTGCTCTAAAATATGCATAGTCACTGAGAGTGGAAGTCTTAGTGAACAAGGACATGACTATTTTTTGGGCTTCCCTTTTCAAGTTTTATGCCTAACAGGTCCCATGTCCCCTGCATTTTTTGGTCTTAAAGCTTTGAAAAAAAATTCTTGAGTTTGATGTTATACAACTTGATCAAAACAATTTATAGTGTACATATAGGATAAAATGTAAAACGACAAGTGAATAGAGAGACCAATTTAATTATATAATTATCTCAAAGAAAGTGCACACATTTTAAAGTAATGATTCTTGGAACAAAAGTTGAGAATAAAAACCGTAATGTGTCTTAAAGACTATAAATGTCCTAATACCTTTTGAACATGGATTGGGGATGTCATAAATTTTAACTTGGGTTTATTGGAATCAGATAAATGATATATATTTTTCATACAAGGTATGGCCACATACAATATTCAAATTATAGGTTCTGTTGTGATGCTGCAAAGACATACAAATAATTAGAGGATTCTCCCATTCTAGAAAAGATATCTGTACTTGATAGGCTATATCAGGGGAATATATTCTAATCCATATTAGGGTAATTGTTTTTATAGTCAAATATAAGAGTATTTTGGGGCCTAATATGGTTGCTTTTGATATCTAGGAAAGGTTTATGGTGATCAGTGACACAAAAATAACGAGGTTTGATATATTAAAAGGGTATTATTGAAGATTTATAAAGGCATTTTAGACTAGATATCTCTATGCATAAGATACTATGATATAATTAGTATTATTGGATAATAATGATGTCTCTAACAAGGTTCTTAACATATAATTTGGGTGTCACTATGTATCTTGAGATAACTGGAATCAAGCCTCATGTTGTTCTTATACCATACAAAAAGATCTAAACATTAGCACATAATATTGAGAGAGGAGAATTTTATCCGGATTCATGTTTGAAAAAATCCTTACATTGGGCCCCTTAAATATATTAGGATTTCATATAAATAAACTAGTCTATTTATTGGTGGTTGTTATAAGAAATTTAAGGTGATGAATAGTGGACCATATGTCGTACAGTTTTCTAACATGCAAAAATGTATTATATGCCTTCATTAATATAGGGGTATTTTATTATATCACAGGTCTATAGATATACAAACACATGATGGAATCCTTTAGACTGGTTGGCATAATAATTTTTTTTTATTAGGCACTACGTGAGGGATGAAATCCTTAAGGTAAAATCTAAAATGTGTTTAGGTTTTAGTGTGTTTTGTAGCTGGGCCTTGGATAAAAGATCTGGGATTCACTATAAATCCTATAAGAGTAGGAATAAAAATGATTAGTTATTATGAAATACCAGTTCAAGTAGTCAATGAGTAGTAACTAATATGAAAAATATCACTCCAACACTAGGATGAGGTATTTTTTGTTTCCTTATTTCTTAGGGTATTTTTTAAAATTAATCTTCTATGAATGATCCTATATAGATCTGAATCACATGTAGGTGTGAAGGGAATTTTGGATGATGGAATTTACTGTTGGGCCCTAGATATAGTATCTTGGTGTCAGTATATATCCTATAGATCATGGCATTAAGACACACATAGTTTTTTTACATTCCTTATACATATCAATCTTGTGCACGGAGGGGGAGAGAGTCTCAACATATGTTCATAAGTGAGAAACTCTATCGTGAAGATCTATATGTAAATTTAACTCTAAAATAGGAGAAGGGGCATTATACTTGGATTCATTACATATATTATCTTATATTTAGAATGAAACAATTTATCATGCCTTGTATAGTTTTTTTGTGAGAATTATTTATAATGGATCTGACTCACGTGTTGGGGAAGAAAAACAAACTTCACCGCAGTCTTCTATCATCGATAATATGAAATATTTACAAAAATTCTCAAACATTGAGATGGAAGAGGAAATTTTAATTTTTAGAATTTGTGGTTGGGCCTAGTATAGGATATTGATAAGTTAAATATATAGATATATATGTTGGATACATTTAATTAATATATATTCATTCTTTATTTGATAATGAATTGGTTTTTTTTGGTTTTTTCTAGAAATAGGAACTCAATTCTCAAAAGAGGAGATGCTATAAATTTAGTAATTTTAGATATTAAAAATTATGAAACCTATTAATGGCATGAATTCCATGACCATGGGACCGATGCAAGGTGAAGTCTATCATATGAAACTAGAACAAGCTAGGAATACTCTAGGATAGAAAATACATGATGTAAACACATTACATGACATGATATATTTGAATCCTAAACCCACTAAAGACTCAAGATTTGAAATTCATGAAAAACAAGTTTTTTGGAGATTTATATGGATCCGAGTACGTGATGTGAATTTATATTCACGTCATGAAAGTCTATAAGGAGAATCAATGTAAATAAAACTCATGATGTGAAGTTTTTATATGTCATGAGATTCATGGAATTATAAATATATCAGTGATCGAAAAAAGAAAGGGGGATGACTATACTTTCTCGTTATTCTACTTTTTCATTATAATCACTCTATAGACCTACTTTTGTTCCTTTTTTCCTTTATTTTCTATTTATTTTTCTTCCACACATTATCATAAGAATGATGGATTTCTTGTTCATGATTTGATTACTATTTAAATTAGGATTGTTGTTTCAACCTCAATTGTTTTGTTATTTTCTTGTTCTTTCATTCGAATAAGTGTTTGATATATTTTTAATTCCTATAATAATGAATTTCATTAATCTAAATTACTTAAAAAACATGTGAATCCTTCTATTGATTTCTACTTCTTCTAATACCATCATTATCATGTGCGTCTAATCCTCTAGGGTTAGGTGTTAATAGTAGGAGTGTTTTAAACATAATGAATCCTTAAATAAAAACTTGGGAAACCACATGATTAGTAATTTAGTTAATAATTATTTTTAATCACATTATATTCCACAATCACGATCTAGGGAATTTCAATAGAAGTACCCTTACCAAGTTGGAGATGTGAAGTCTCGGACCAATAGCTTGTGATGTTTTCTACCATTGAAGCTAAGATTATTTTACCTAGGTTTTTGAATACCTCTAGACCAAAGAGTAGTTTATTTCTTAGGTATATCTAATTTTTTTGACCAAATAATATTTCTAACCTCCTCACTATTTCATAGTTTATGAGATAGAACTATCCTAAATCATATTTAGGATTTTTGTTTTTTGAAAAAACCCTGAAACTTACCCCATTCCCTCTCTTTCTCTTTAATTACAACCAAACTCTGTATGTGTTATTAAACCAAACCTATGAGAGTCATGTGACGAATCCATATGTCAGGTTCCAATCACTAGGTCCACATCTTCTATAGCTTATTCCTATGGTTTAGACCCTACAATAAGAATATGATATGAATTAAAATCTAGTGTAGTTTGGGATAATATAATTTTTTTTCAGGGTAGAGTACTCAAGAGGGGGAGGGGGTGAATTGAGTATCTATAAAAATTTCTATTTAAAAAGTATTCTTAAAAAGGTTCCCCAATAAATTTAAATATAGGCTAGTTAATCAAAGTAATACGATTATAAAATTTTGACTGTTCAAATAACATATCATAAGAATTATTAATTCTCAGTAATATTAATATCAGTTATTAACATTACTTTTGAATCTATTCTAATAAAGAAAAAGAGTTATATATTTTTTCCATGATTAACTATCAAAGTATGTTTAGTGATTTTAGAATTAAACAGTAAAACAGAGAAAACTAAAAATAAAAAAAACAGTAGATATAAAACAAGTGGATCAGTCTCAAGTTGAGTCCTAATCCACTCCACTTGGTGATCACCTACCACCAAGTAGTTGATATAAATAAAATCGATGCACACCCTGGATCGGGGTTAACAACAATACACATGACTGTCCAGGTCACATGACCTATTCCACAGTTCTTTGTGGGTATGAACTATAAGGTCACACAAGGAACTCTTACACACTTATCTGTGGGAATAAACAAGTGTAAAATGGCGTATGAGAAAGGATATCCTGTATCCTTCAGTTTAATGCAGGAGACAGTGCATGTTTTTACACAGACACACACACACACACTGCTTGAAAGCTAAAAATGATACATGAAAAATCAAAGATGATGAGATGAGATTAGAAGTGATATGAGTGTTAGTATATTAAGCTCTTAACTTATAGGATAAATCAGATATAGGAACTAATTCCTTTCATGGAAAACAAAGTATCATTAGTCAGTTGGATCTATATCATGTTCTTTGTGGTGTTGTCAGTGTGAAGATGTTCTTGATGATTCTGGTCTATGGTTTCTAGCTTGTTGATTCAATAATTCTTCATGTGTTCTTAAAGAATGTTGAGTTTCATTTGGAGGTTCTTTTCTCGAGAAATCTTGTGGGTTCTTCATTATTGCACTTCCTTCTACTTTTTTTTTCTGGGCTGCACTTCTCTTTTATTCTTCGAGTGAATTTGTTGGAGCCAACATGATGCATGTATTCTTCACCTCATACATCATACTATTAGGTGATATGTCTAAAAAGAAATATTAATTTTGTTAGTGAATTTAAAAGCTTCAAATATGACCATTAGAAATTAAATTGAAAAACGAAAAAACAGATTTAGAAACTGTGTCACAGTCTGTCTTGAAATGGTGTATTCATGAAGCGATGTCTCCTTCAATGATGTATCATTATTTTCCTTTGATCGATGAAACTGTCATGATGGGACAATTGTATAGGGATCCAGAACTGGTAGCACATATGCTATGTTAGGATCACGGTGTCTGGTCCTTTTCTAAACCTCAAACGGTATCTGGGTCATGATGTCTGGATAGTCACAGTGTCTAGGTCACGGTGTCTCGATGGTCACAGTGTTTGGATAGTCACGGTGTCTGGATTGTCATGGTGTCTGGATGGTCACCGTGTCTCGATGGTCATAGTGTTTGGATGGTCACGGTGTCTGGATGGTCACGGTGTCTGGATGGTCATGGTGTCTGGATGGTCACGGTGTCTAGATGGTCACATTATTTGGATGGTGATGGTGTCTAGATAACATAACCTGTGGCTGACTCATGATTTATCAAACTTAGCCAAATATATGTATACATACATAAAATAGTGATATCCATAAAATTGTTTAGACTTATCCATCCATAAAAGAAATAATTAAGAAGTAACATAAATATAGTGAACAATAATTAGACCTAATGTATAGCGATTTTGACCTTGGATAGGTTTATTTAAAGCATAAAGATACTAATCATCTGCACTCATGATTTGAGATAGATTACACATGATTAATAGGTTTTACAGAGTGTATAGGATTTTTGATCATTAAAAAATGATTCACACATGAGGAGTTCAACAATCTCCCCATTTTTGATGATCAAAAATCATGCGAGTGAGAGATTTATTCATATGTAAGATTTCATTCCTTAGTGTGAATATAGAATACATATTTCTCCCCCTTTTGGGATTATCAAAAATAGTATATAATAAATAGACAATTAAAGTACACAATTAATTATATAAAATAGTTTCAGTACAAATAGTAAACAACAAGAATACAAAATTCATCTTTTTAAAAAGATAAGAGTCACTGTTCTTCAGCACTGGGTTGTCTTATCTTTGCTCATGGCAGTATCATCAGAAGAAGAATCCATAGGAGCAGAGGTAGAAGTGAAAAAATGGAGTGAACTAGTGGACATATAGGGTAAAAGGAGACCTTCAAAAACAAAAGGGTCCAAGGTAGGTGCAGTGTAAGAGTGAGGAAACTACTGATCAAGGATAACTGGACTGATCTAACTCATAGCCTAATAGACAGACATAGATGTAGAGTAAAGGGCATAATATGACTGACTTGGATAAGGATTTTAAATTGATGTGGGTGCCAAAAATTTATCTATGGCTACTATTTTTAGATATTAGGTTTAACACATCTTCCTCCCCAACAATTATTCTAACCATACCCTTAATAAAGGTCATGTAAATTATAAAACCACATAAAAGGAGGTGTTGGAAGTGGTCTTTTATTTTGGAAATTTTTTCTCATCACTATTTCTTCCCAATGTGGTGGTGTATACATATAATGGCACATTAAAAAACCTATTGAACAATAAGGATTCCAAAAAATGGGTAATATGGTGGATCCTATTGTTCCCATAATTTAATGCAGTCATGAAAGACATGAATGGGACTAAAAATGTCATTTATGACCTGTTATCTAGAATTAAATTTACTTATATTGAGGATGATAAAAATATGATTATTGAGGATGATCTCCCAGATTAAACACTTTATAATATAAATATGAATGCATGACCCTAGTTTATGGATATTTTGAATTATCTTTACATGAGATATATTTACCCATAATTTTCATATAACTAGAGGAATATGTTCTTTGTTGATGCTTTACAGGTATTACTAGGATGAGGAGCTATTATTTAAGCACTTTGATGATGGTTTGATATGACATTACATCCTAGAGGATGAAATTTAAATATTTCTCAAAATGTGTCACATGTTGCCAACTGGAGAACATCATGGGTATGAATTCACCATGGATATGATCCTATAAAGTGTGTTATTCTGGCCCACACTCCACCAGTGTGAAATGATGTTTTTACAAAGCCGTGACTAATGATAGAAAATGGTCACCATTGGAAAGTGAAACCAAATTCCCCCAAAACTCATCATTGATGTCAAAATCATTGATGTATGGGGAATCGATTTCATGGGCCAATTCACTAATTATAATGGAAATTATTAAATAACTATCAGTGTGGGAGATGTTTGATAGTGGGTTGAAGTCGAAGCCATCACCCATGAAACATTCATAGTGGTTATGAATTTTCTATGGAATTTTTTTTATCTAGAATTGTATCTCCCGATTACTTATTAGTTATCGGGGAACACACTTTACAAATACTACCATTAATGGACTGATTGAAAAATATATAATTTGATACAATAAAGGAACTCCCTAAAACCCATATACTAGTGTAAAAGTTGAATTTCACAATAAAGAGATCAAGAAAATTCTATAAACGATGGTGTGTAATAATAGGAATGATTGGAGCCTTAAATTAGATGAAACACTTTGGGATTATCTCATAGTTTATAAAACACCAATAAACACTAGACCATTATAAATTGTTTATGGGAAGCCCTATCACCTACCAATGAAATTAGATCGTCAATATTATTGGGAAATCAAAAAATTAAACATGGATGATAAACAATATAGGCAACAAATATCACTACGAATGGATGAGGTGGATGAAATACGAAGTGATGCTTATCAAAATTCTTGAATTTATAAAGAAAAAATAAATATATAGAATGAAAAATGCATTTAGATATGGGTCTTCACTCTTAGAGAAAAGGTTCTACTCTTTAATTATCATATGAATATATAACATGGGAAACTGAAATCAATATCGCTAGGTCCTTTTGATGTGTTCATTATTTTCCTCTATGGGATGATTGAAATCCAAAGAGGTGAAGGACCACCCTTTAATTTTAAGGGTCAAATATTAAAAATTCATCGATAAACATTTAAAGAGGGATGTGTTAATTATCTAAAGTTAATTTTATTAGAATCATTTATAGATATTGAAACATTATTAAGATACTTACATGAGGACATCATACATAAGACATAGTCATTTCATTTTATCCTTCTATAAACCTACCTATGACATTTCCCACCATAGGTTATAGAATTTCTCATGTAAAACACTGAGTCATAGTCCTCTTACCATCATATTGGACTATTTAAGAAAAATAATAGTGTCATAGAGACACTTGTAGACTTTTGATCACATAAAACCTGAGGAAGATACCTCATTCTTTGATTTGATCAAAACCGTCCAACTTTAGTTGACCAAGCTTGCACTATCTGCACTTAATTATCCTTAAAAACCCTTATCCAACCTTTAAACATCACTATTATCATAAAAAATAAATTCATGATAAGGCTCCCCACTGAATTCATATAACTATATAGGGAAACACATGTCGAACTATATCCAGATGACTATTTTTAAAATTGATTGCCTTATACGGCTATCGAATCCCCAAAACAAGATTTCTGAAGCCTTTTACCATGGCGCCCTAAATGTATCCTGAGAAAGCTCACCAAATCTCATTCTTAACTTTCAATTTTGTATCATTAGTAAACAATATCCTACTCAAAACAATTGTTGTGTTATAACACCTTCACTAACACTATTCTATTATAGCATCCATGGATCATCATAATCCAATCTAGGCTTAATTCCCACATATTTGTTCTACCAAAACCATAATTGAGACCATGCATAGAATTTTATGAGGATTCCATCCCTATATTGTTATATTTAATTAATATAATATGAGTTCCAACACTACTACATCCAATCAATCTCAAGGTCACATGACACTTTTTACATGAGGGTCACCCACTAGTGATCAAGATCCAACATTACACCTTTGGAGTATAATTTTCGATGCATAAATGAATGATTTTTTATTACCTTACTCCATGCCATTTCCATACCTAGAGATAATAGTTGGCATGGATAATATTCTACTCATCCTAAGTGCTAACATAAACATCACCCACCATTCTTTCCCACTTCCCTATAAGGGTTCCCATGATGATCACTAAAATTTAAATCACAACATGGGTCACCACCCTCAATGGGACACTGGTGTACTACACACCAAATGGATTATATTAAACCAATAATTGAGAACAAATATCATATATTGTCTTAATCAAACCATAAAATAAATTTAGATAAGTAGTTTGACATATTCCAATGTTCTATCAGTGTACTCAGGATGATGTCAAGATAAGGGGAATGGTCACCTCTATACTAGGAGTACAATTATATTTTTATTGGTAGACATGTATCACTCCTTATGATCCAAAATATTTTTTAAAAAAGCTAAAAAAATCCTTTAATTACACATAAAACTTTGTTTTGTGACCCTATGTGTCAAGATTCGTTCATGGGTTAATCTTCTCACATTATCTGATTGATATTACAATTTTTCCTTTCTCACAAGGTGCTTCATTTAATATACCAAAAAACTCTAGGACCCCTTTCCTGTAATTTTTACTTCCTTGAGACCATCAATACTCATATCACACGTAGACACTCACCAATATTCATTTTCAAAAAGTTTTCATGAATAACTGGGACAAACTAGCTATCATGAAAAAGGATTTCCATCTTGTAACACTCGGTTCAAGAACCATGTCATGCACTCATGAGTCATTCATCAACATAGTGAAAATAAATGTGATACATGGAAAATAAGTACTTAAATATGTTGATATTTCCCTTGGAACTCCTACTAAAAATCATGAATCCCACATGTGCTAGGATTTATCAAATTCTCTCCCACCATATGTTGTCTGTTTAGAAACTAAGGATTCAACCACACCACTACTGGTCAACTAAGTTAGGTACCCAAATAGTCCTACCCATCAAATCCATTTTTAATAAACAAGTACTCAGGGTGATTTAAAAATAAAAGGTGTCACCTTTCCTGGATTAGAAAACTCAAGTATCGACCATGCATCGATCTTGAAATGATATTTAAAAAAATATCACCATAAAATAAAAATAAAAATTTATCCAACATCCCTATAGGTTTCCATTAAATAAAGATTAAACTAACCTACTTGGGTTTGATTTATATGTAAGATTCTCTTGGTCACCCAACGTTCCCAATGGTAAATCTCAAAAATGGCCACTATTTCTATCCACCCATCCATAAGGTCTCTCACATGAGAACCATATCCCATTTATGGGAATTAGTTAAAAATTTTCTAATAAACCGATAAACACTCTATTACACGAGGTTAAACAAAAATAGGTTGCAATAATCAGACTATAAGGGTTAGAATTTATCATCATAAATGTGACTGAATCACCTACCAAACATCTTCCTACCAGGCCTTGATTATTACTGGGCATACAAATAAGGAAAATATTTATGAAATGTTAAAATGATAATGTAAATTATAAAGAGATGACACATAGTGGTACACATATACAGGAAAACCACAAAGAGGTTTAACTTACTTGACAACAACCTATCTATCTGAGGGTGTCATTTCATCAACAAAGAGTCCCAATAAATTCAATGAGATCAAACAGAAAACACCTACCATGCTTAGAGACTTATCTAAATGGTCTACAAATGTCCTATCCCCAAAAGAGATACTACATAGAAAAAACTTTATTTTTCATATAGGTGTCAACTTTATAATAAAGATTCATGCATAATAGTTTACTAGGATCTACAACCTACCCTTTAGGTTTAAGAAACAACAGGTCAAAAGAAAATTTAGACCTATGGGAAACATTCACATTCTCACCCAAATTAGTTAAAAAACAAACACCTACCTAAGTGGTTAATCCATAACACCTTTAAAGTAACATTTTAGAGAATTTAATCAATAATCATTCGTTACGACATTTTATAAATCTCATATCAAAGGTATTTTAAGAACCAATTATCCAGACCAACTATACTAAGTAATTTATTTAAGTGATTCTATATTCAATTAGGTGAATGTCTCATAATTTCCTTTTAAACCCATCATTTAATAGATCTATAAGTTTTTAAAAACTATGCTTGGTTATAGAAAATTTCAATTTCCATGGTTTACAGGAAAAATGCTATTTAGGTTAGAATTAACATTTTAATTAACCAATGCCTCATAATAAGGATGCTCAAAAGTAAAATAGAAAAGATTTTATCATGTATAGGGTATAGGTTAAGTAATATTCTACCATATTTTTAAATGTTACACTATATAATATTTTTTAGAAACATTAAATTACTATCCCATACATTATGTGTGTACCCCCATGGGGTTATGTGTTAAGGAATAAATGTATAAGGAAACCAACAAGGGTCCCATTAAACAAATCTGGGTTCAGTTATGTGAAAACCATAAAATTTATTTCATTCAAGATTTTACACACTCCTATTAGGTTTATATTATAAGAAATATTCCCCATCAAACCTAGTTGGATGAAATTTTTTATTTTACGAATTTTTTCATATAGGTCGTCATGCCCAAATGATGAAGGTATAAGATTATATAAAGGTATAAATTTTCTATAAGAATTATAATTTTTAATATATTAGGGTTTAGTTTGATGAATTACCATCCCCATTGTAACGCCCCGACCCCAGTTACCCAGAGTCGGTGCATTATTACATAACATTGGCATGATCACAAGAAAGATCAAATCTCGAAAGACCGATTGGTTTAGTAGCCTTGGAAACACTAGATATATTCATAAGTTTTACATTACATCATAAAATGAAAAACTACTACAACAACATAATGTCTCCATAATCCACACTACTATCCCCTCATAATATCCCTGCAGGTCATTCATAATTTACTTCTTCACATCCTGGGGAAAAATAAAACATAGAAAAGGGGTGAGCTCAAATGCCCAGTAAGGATAACAATATAGCGGAAACTTTCATAAATAAGAATAAACATTTAAGGCAATGCATTACTAAAACAAAAGCCTTTTAAAATTGAACTTCAACATGGTATGGCAAAAGTAAAATGAAATAATGCCATTTACTTATTCACATGGATATTCTACTAATCGAATAATCACATGCAAAAATCAATAACCACTTTCATAATGTTGGAATGCATAATGCCAGACTATCATAACCACATAGCCAAGGCCTCGTGCCAAGACTACAAATAAGATTTTGTCAAGGCCTTGTGCCAAGACACTAGTTTGTCTCATGAGACCTACCGATGCATCGAGGAGCTATAGCAGGCTCCACCCGTCACTTATTAAGTCCAATGCATTCCCATATGAAAAGGTTTAAACATAACATAAACATTCGTATTAAAACTAGCATACGAAATGTCAATACTTTCACAATAAACTATGAATGGTATAAAAATAGCATATCCACAGTCAAACATATCACAAAACCTTCAATACAATATAGAAGTTTTGTATCATAATAAATAAACTTCAAATAATCTTAAAATCCATCAAAGGATGTTGACATAGATGAAATCAAAATTCTTTTTAAAGAAATATCTCCTTTTATTTTGAAATCATTTAAGATCCATATAAAATAAAACATTTTCTTTGAAAATATTCTTATAAGCTTGTATGGGAAGCTTCGACGATTTTATAACGGCGGAAAATAACCGCACCCGCCGTATAAGTTAAAAAAACATTCTTACCTCAATTCTGTCGAAAAGGTTAAAAAAGGACCTTGTTTTGAAAACGACGGAAAGATTCCTTTATAAACCTCTTATAAAAAGTCAAACAAGGGTATAAATGACTTTAACCCATATTCTTGTAAATAGTAAAAATGTTTTGAAATACATTTCGAAGAAACATGGATGTGGATGATAAAGAGATCCCAGTAGATTATTACGTATAATACAACCTCGGATAATGAAGAGATTGTGAAATAACCCTTACCTTGTACTTTTCCTTGGTTGTGGTAGGTTAACATCCTGTATAATGGTGAAATAATTGTTATTAAATTATACAAGAATCATATACATTAATATGATATCATATATGATCTTTTAATATTGATTTGATAATAATATCTTAGTATTATCGTTGTTTCGGGTGTTAACTTACTTGTTTTCTTTCATATGTTTTGTTACGTAAGACATGTTTGTAAAGGATAGGTTGTATATTATTCATATCCAGAATGATATCAAGTCCTTAAACATCATTTTTAAATCATAAAATGATAATTACTCTTTAATGGTTACGATGGAGAATGAATCTCATCGCGTTCGTGGAGACGGTAGTCCGTACGTACGCACGAGCGACAATATCATTCTTTTGATATTAAAATAATATATAAATGGATGGTATATCATATATACAGAATCATTAACATGTTATATTTATTATTTACATGAGTTACACATCATTATTATACCCATCCAAATAATATTATATTGAATAACAATTACACCACGACGTGGAGACGGTAAGCCGTACGTACGCACGTATGGTGACATGTTATTCAAAGGGTGGATATAATACTGAATATGATTGTACCATATTTATAATAACATCACAGTATATGTGAGATACTGGAGTTATTATTTCAGAATGGTAAGAACAAAGGAAGAAGAAGTGGAAGAAGAAATGAACTTAGAAAAGGGTGGTGAAATCATTACCTCTTCTTCGGGTTCTTCCTTTTGATTTGATCAAAAGGGCTCCTTAGGTTGGCTTTCTGATCAAACTAAGGCCTCTAGGTTGTATTGAGGGATGTTGGGAGAGTATTTGGGCAGAGTTTGGCCGAACCAAAAGGCTTTGAAGGTGTGAAGAAATGAGAAGGAGGAGTGCCCTTTTATAAGAGGGGTGAGGGGCACCTTTGGAAAAGCTAGAAATATTAATTTATAATAAATTCATATTCGGTTTCTAAAGGCTCCAAAGTTGACTATTCAAATGATGAGGTGGGGATAGGTCTAAATCAACTCATCCAATAGAATTTAGACAGGTTTGGGTACTTATATTAACCTTATCTTTAAGTATTAACTCTAAGTTAATTAGTTTCACTTTTACAATGTCTCTTTGTATTTTATATATTATGGTTAATAAACTTACTATATACATCCAAGAGACCCCCAAGTGGTCCATTAATGATTAACCTATCATGATATAAGTCTCTTGGCCGAACCTTAGATTTTTAGGAATTTAATATCAATTAATAATATAATATTTGTTTTAAGAATTCTTTTATGTCAATTTTGACACTATTCATTAGTTGATTTTTGTGAAACTCATAACAGATTTATTACTTCGAACAAAGTCAATTAAATCAATCCTAATATATCATATTATCCTAGAAAATTAGTTTAATTCATTAAAAGTTTCATATTATATTTATTTGGGTATTTATAATATCACTTATTTTAATTTTTCACTATTATAGTAATTACTGCATCATCATTGTGTCATAAATAAATTAAATTATTTAATGTCTAAAAATTATAAGTAAAATATCATTATGTATGAAATCTTTTTAGCTTTCTAATGAATATTTATAATCGAAAATCCAACATGTATAACCCTATGTAAAAATTGTTCTTCTAAAAGATGTAAGCTTATGCCATTTTTATTTTTATTTTAACTTTATTAATATAAAGTGTCCCTACCACATACAAGTGGCTCCAAGGGGTCCCCAAATTGACCCAAGGATGCCCATGGTCGGGTATGTGTCCACCAATAAGGTTAGCACACGTTTTAGGGTAATTTTGTATTATTATAATATTATTATTTTTTTAACCCTTATTTACCGGATTTACCCTTTAACCATGGTAAATAAAATATTTACCACAGTAACTATTCAAAATGTCTAAAAATAAAAGTTACCTATTTACACAATTTGAACATCCTGATTCCAAATATTGAATCCATTTTCCTAAATTCAAAACACAGAAGTGGCAGAAATTAATTTAAAATTAATTCCCGCTGTTAAAACAAAAAGCGTGTTTTTAAGAGATAATAACTATCAAAAGATTGACACTTGTTTATGTTCGGTTTAATTGTAAAATTATGTCCAATGACCAAAATTATATTAAATGGTAAAAATATATTCTAAATATACTTTAAAACCACTCAAATTCATAATTTATCACTAGTAATTAATTTGATTAAAAAAGTTGTTTTTAATTAAAATTTAGTAATTTTCACTATTCATCAAAATATGAAAGTTATCCGAAATGTACCCAAATTTCACCCTAGGCTAAATTCGATATTCCGAATCCAAAAATGAAGTCCATTTTCAAATATAAAATATATATAATTTCAAAAAGTAGGTATTACTATTCATAACGGCTAGTTTGATTAGTTATGGTGTGTTAGAACTCGGTGTTGCGTACAACACACGCTATCACATTATTCAAAGAGAAGCGTACCATAGAAGCTTGGGGTGTTACACCCATGTTATAAAGGTACTTGCATTTGTTAGTTAGAATTGAAATTCATGTAACTGCAACAAGGTTTTTAACTATGCTCATACAATATAACCATATGTATCTAGTTATTCTATTACATGGGTCCCCATTATCTAATTTATAAAGGCCCAAACACTTTATAAATTGCACCACTGGTTCCCATTTTATCAAAACCAAATTAATATATTTGATTCCAAAATATTATAAGTATATATGAGATATTTTGACTATATTGGTTACCATTTAAAATTTATAGACCACCCAAGAAATTTATAAAATGGAAAATTTACACCCATTTAACCAAAACCATTAATGTTTTATCGTATGTGACCAATGGTCCATGACTTAAACATATCATAATAGGTTAGTTAAATAGAATTCAATCATTACGATATATGAAAATACATCATTTAGATTGATTCTAACACTTTATTTGACCCACCACATATCAGGATCATAACACAACATGCTATCATAAGCAATAAATACAGGAAAAATTGAAATAATCATGGTAAGACCCTAAATAAGAAAGAAACCATAGAAACATGTTATACCCGAAATCATGCTAAGCAATCACATAAGCATAGTATATAAATCATCATCCATTAGAAAAAATTATAATGAAATCTATATTGAAATGCATATACATGACATGTGAATCTATACATGCCTATAATGATGCACGCAACACAACTCATATATTTACATACAATTAAAAGATGTGAAATATCATAAATTAGTAACTAATGAAAGTACAATTACCACCCAAGGTGAAATAATAAACTGTAATATCTAATAGCATGAACAACCATCCCATCCTTCAAAAGATGATCTTTCCCCCTATTCTTAGGTTTGATAGACCCAAACACAACCAATTTACCATGTGCCAAAACATTACTAGTCATATATCTTCCATCCAAAAATAGAAATATAAAAGGGAAAAAACCACCTTTGATTTAACTTTGTAGCATTCCAGAACCAATTAGATTATAAGTAACCAAACCTGGTTGGTTACATGGCCTCAAGTGTGCCACCCCATATGCTAGAGGTTACCGACTAACAGCAAGGGTCTACCGTGTTATGGTGGGGAGACAATACCCTCTTGATCAGATCGTTGAACAATGGTATACAATGGTAAGTACAATAGATATAGGGTACATGCATATGAAACTTTCTATACAATAGAAAAAGAACAATAAAATCTATCTCCACTGGAATCATGAGAATAGGTTTAGTCATCTTCTTCCATACTCCATCCAAGGACTGTATTCATGGCATACATAGCTAGACACTTCCCATTATACCTACTTGTATCCATACTGTCTATTTGGGTACAAACCATTGGCTTGAATATGGTGAGAGATATACACAATAGGACACCACCAATGAAAAAATTAACTATCTAGTCAGTGCATATATGATGAAGAGTGTGTATGTAATAAAAAATTTAATACAGTAAATACATAAATCAAATCAGGATAGGTTTCCCAAGGGATACTCGACCAACACTACATGATTTTTCCTGAACCGGATGTCTCCGAATAGATGTCACCTTTCATGTATATTATACATACACAAAGGTATGCATATATATGCATCATATAGATTTAGACATATATGGTCATATATATAGATATATAGTAATATTCAGGATCTAAGGCCTAACCACAGGGAATCCACATATGCTTATATGGGAAATTGTGACTCTCATGGAATATGAGAATGGTGATATAATATGGATATCATAAAAGAATATTATAAATCATGGAACAAACCCAAATATTTTATTTGGTTTGGAAGTTGTATCCATAATTTTAATTAATTTTCATCCTTGACCAATCGAAGGAGTTTTATAAAAAGGATCTTAGGTATCAATCAAGGTGAAATATAGAACCAATAATCATAAGAGTTCATCCAAGGAATTCCATATTAGGAATCCATGTATTACTATTGGCATAGGATATAGGTAGAACCCTCTATTCCCATCCCTGGTATACTATATATATATAACTAGGTATTGATCATGGCATGGTATAACATCATTTCTCACTGATTTAGTCCAAGGTAATCCACTAGGGAACCATGTATCACTCATGGGTAATGTAAAAGAATCTTCCTGGTGAAACCATATATGATATTATATAAAATAAACCCCGTATCTCCCCATCATGTTAAAATTAAATTACAATTTCAAATTATCTAACTCAATGATCCCAAGGTATCAATAATCAGGATCCTTATATCACCATTATATTGGCGTAAAGGAATGGTAATAACTATCATTAAACTCATAAAATTCAAAAATACATTTTAACCATGCTTTCCAATTAATTTAATATGGTTAATTAAAGTTACAACAGAAATAGGAAGGGTATTTTCAAATGGACTACCATTTTCCTTTGGTTCGATTCAAAATACATTACATTCCCAAGGGGTCATTAAACATACCTAAATTGGTTGTTCAATTTAATTTCATGGAAAAGGATCTTAGGGGATTAAATAAGCAACACCCTTCTATGTGAATTACATCAAGGTGGTCATCCTTCAACATTTAATCCTTAGTTGATAGGACTATATTAAGCATGCCAACATCATTTTATTTAGTTAATTAGAAAATTTGGAGGCATCACTGAAAGATTATGTTCCATGGAACAACCAAAAACCATTTATAGTAATGATACCTTAGGAAAAAATAACTAGACCACCTAATTCATACTTATACTGATTAAATCATCTAATATATGGCTTTTATTAAATAAAAAATGACAGAAATAGGAAGAATTTTCAAATTCCCTGAAAAACAGGGTGAATTTTCTCATATGAATATAACATCAAAGAAGGAAAGATAAATGTGGAATGGAAAGATGATGAGTATCAAAATTATTTATACACTTATAAAACACCTTATGGTTCTTGAATTAGACCTATAATAAGAAATAAACCACCAGGAATAAGGATATGAAGGATAGGTACATGCAGGGGAGCTGCTAGGTGATAAAGTGGAATAAAATGGGGGTAAAGACCATTTATGGCTGGGGTGGGAAATCATTAAATTTTTTAGTTTTAAATAGTTTCATGGTTATACTATGTGGTTTGAATAACCATGCACCCAACATGTAGCTAAACCTTCCGAATATCTAAAAAACACATGGTTTGCCTATATGGTTTGGTCTTATGGTGCACCAACCACGTGATACTTTTGGTTAAGTGGGACTAACCATGAGGGCATGGTGAACTATTTGGAAAACTATGCATATCTTATGTTCCTACCTATAACATATTCTAAAGAAAATTTTTCAAGTCCATGTAATCCACCTTACATGATTTAAAAAACTATGTGACACCCCTCCTTATTGTCCACATGGTTCTCCAAGAGGGATGCATGGTTTAAACAAACTTTGTTCCCGTGCCTGCTTCTGTTGAAAAGCTTTTTTTCAAAGCATTACTCTCTTGAAACTCATATGAACTATTGAGACCACTGTTATTGTTTAAAACAATCTAAAAAACAACACTTTTTGGTGTTCAAAATCTCATATTTACTTTCCAAGGTTTAGTTTAATATTCATCCCTTCCACTAAACAGAAAAGTTTTAATTCCATTGAGAAATCAACCAGTCCAAAAAAATGGGACTTTATATTGAATCTTTAAAATTAGACTATGATATGCTTGTGAAATAATCTAAAATTATCTCCCTCATATCAATAATTGTGATAATAGGTATGGAAATGGTTAAACATGATCTACCACTTAAATTCATTAATTGTAGAGCTATTGGAAATTTTTCAGAAAATTATCCTAAATTGAAAGAAGATAAATCTAGAAAAGAAGAAGTTGAAAGTTTTAAAATATATTTAAATAATAATTAATGAAGGAAAATATTATTTTCTAAAATAAAGGATAATAATTTCTATAGTAACATAAGGATAAAGTTTCTATCAAAATATGAGGAATATAAAAGTAGTAATGGAGAAGAATAGTTTGTTACTAAAATCAATGTGGATTAAAATATTATAATATATAAATTTAATGATGAAGAATTAATTAGTAATGAAGTTAGTAAATCTATATGTAAAGATAAGGAAACTCAAATGGATTTTATTATTAATATATAATTTAGATAATGTATTTCACAAATTTTAAAACGTGAAAAGAAAAACAAGAAGTTAAAAAAAATTAATGTGTTAATCTACCAAATGGTTGTCAAGTATCCATTTCTAAATGGAGATTTATTGAAATAGTTTTAAATTGAAAAAATGTTTTTTTTGGTGAAAATTAAAATTATGTTTTTAGATTAAAGGAGGATTTATATGGGCTAAAACAGGCTATAAGATCATGGTATTCTAAGCTTAACACCTACTTGAAGAGGTTAAATTTCATAAAGGGAAGAGAGGACATAAATCTATACATGAAAGATGATAAGGTTGTATCTATATTTTTGATTATTTATGAAGATGGCGTCACATTTTTAGAAATGATAAAGAAATGTGTGAGAAGTTTTCTAATGAAATGAAGTATTTATTTTAAATTTCTACGCTTGTAGAGACAAGGTAATATCATTCTCAAGAGAAGTATGAAAAGGAACTCTTGAAAATATTTATTATGGAGGATTATAAATCTATTTACACTCTAACTTATATGGGAACATAGCGATCCAATCATCAATAAGGATTCTCAGGTATATAAAGGGTATAATGTTTTTTTATTGAAATATTATAGTAAAGAGAATTTGGATTTGTTTTGTTATAAAGATGCATATTGGGAAGTCTGTATTGATTATAGAAATTTGACATCTAGTGGTGTTATATTTCATGGTAGTATATGTATGTGATTAAACAAAAATATGAAAATTTCTGTCACTTTGAATAGTACTGAGAAAAAATATACGGTTGTAACTCATGGAATAACTCAATTTTTGTGGCTGAAAACATAGTTAGAAGATAAAATCGTGGGTGTAAAGTTTCCACTATATATTGGATGTGATAACAGAGTGTTATCAATTTTTCAATGAATATGTATCAACAGTCTTGGAGAAAGCACATTAATTTTAAATATCACTTCATATATTGTGGATATTGATGAATTGAAGGTATAATTTATTCCAATAAAATATAATATTATTGATATATTCACTAATACATTGTCTAAATATGAATTACATAATTTGAGGTCGAAGTTGGGCGTCCAACCTCACCCTATACAAGTCTATGGTGTGTCTGATCATTCCCTCATCTCTTTATATATTATGACATTTTTCTCAAAATGGGGTGGGGGGTGGGGTGGGGTGGAATGACAACCCAATCTAACCATTGATATGTGTGTTACCTATTTATAAAGAGAATATATTTAGGAGGATTTTCTAAAAATGCTAAGCTATGATATTAACATGTATGATCTATTTTAATTTTTTATTGAAGTGGATGTAGGCGAATTTTCTAATTAGGAATGCATAAGTTTTCTTTTGGTGATGATGTTTAGAGGATATGAATAAGTTTAAGAATGTTTCCTAAAACACTTCTTATGGAAAACATGAATTTTTTTTTCAAGGATTCCAGCTTCCTACACCAAGTACTCTAACATAGTCTTAGAATTGTGGGATAGTGATCCAATTATTTACATTCATATTTTTAGTGATTTAGGTTCCTTGGTTGAGAAAAAAAATGAAAAGTGGAGATTGTTGAGACAAGGGGGATCTTTGTTGATGTTTATATTGTGGATCAGTCGAAGAAGCTGAATAAACATAAAAAAAATTGTTTATGGTGTTTTCTTTTGTTGTTAACACCTTTATGAATTTTTATAGGGTCTACTATTGAGATGATACTTCCAGGGTCATATCATTGAGGTGATACCATTTAGGTGATACCATTGTGAGTTATAGCAATGGGGTGTTGTCTTTGGTGTTCTACCATTGGGTTCTTCCACTAAGGTGATATTATTGGGTGTACTACCATTGGGGTTCTGCCATTGAGGTTCTATGACCGAGTGTGCTATCATTGGGGTGAAACCGTTGATATTCTATCACTAGGGTGCTACTCATGGGGTATAACCATTGAGGTTCTATGACCAAGGTGATACCATTGAGGTGCTACCACCAAGTTCTACTATTAGGTTCTATTATTGGTCTACCACCATTAGGTGCTACTATGGGTGTTCTATTAGTAGGAGATACCATGTTAGATATGACCACTTGATGAAAAAAAATCAACTGTGAGTCTCATGATATTTGGTTCTACCATGAATTTTAATTTGATTTTGAAAATTAATGTGTTATTCTAAGGATTAAATATTATGATATAGAGTAACACGATTCTTGAAAAATTATATTTAATTAATTCAAAAGGATGAAGAAAGTAATAGAGATCTAGTGAAACCATTCTTGTGCACTGATGAAAGGATCGAATGAAAAGGTATGTTTTACACATTTTTACACACAAGAAGATGAATGATAGTTCGTTATGAAGTTAAATTTCATGAATAGGTGTTCAAAGATGGTTGAAATAAATATGGAATATGACATCATGCAATGATTTATACTCTATTTTAAAGGAATTAATTACATATTTAATGCATTAATAAATGAATGATTATTTCAAGTGAGGAGCTATGATTTTTTCATGGAAAAAATGTGGTTTGTTTTTAAGTGAAACAATTACATGATTTAATATGGGGGGTATTGTATTTATATCATGCATTTATTGATTTATACACATTGATTTAATGTCAAAGAAACATAGGTTTGAAAGCAAAGTGAAGATATAGTGTTAATTATTCACGACTTGATGTAGCAATAAATAGTTAAGGAAGATGTTTCCCACGGATGTTATTATAATTAACATATCTCATTTTTTCTTGGAGCTTGATTTCAAATATATTTATATGGTATTGTAAATATTTGAATTAAGAAGAAAGAGAAAAATATTACTATCGTGTATCATTAAATTAATATCATATGGATTTTATACGTATATGTTTATTTGAGAATTGTTTAAAGGAGGGGTGTTGTTGAATAATTAGTGCCTATATTCCCTAATATGTTTATAAATTGAAGTGAAGCCATGCTTGTATAAGACTAGAAGAAGAATATATCAACACACTAGATAACTAGATTATTTTTCATGTAAGGATGATGTGTTTTTTCTTTGTCATTTGAATCTTGTGTTAGTGTATAATTCAAGTTATGTACATGATAAAAAAATAGTTGGGAGAATTTTAATCGAGTTATAAGGATTTTAACTACTCTCTATAGTTTGAAATTTTTTTAGTGAATCGTATGATGATGGGTTTTACCAAAGCATAGAAAGGACGATCTACTCACATTGAGTAGAGAACCTTGTAAATCACATATTCTCTATCTATGTGTATTTGTGTTTAGTTTAACATCAAAAGTCACTCTAATTAGTAGTGAAGTTTTACTTAAAAAACCTAAATTTTTTGAATCACAGATTCAACCCCTCTTAGTGATTCCTTAATCTTGTGTAACTACATATTAGTGACATGATGATATTTTGGAAGAAAAAAAATGAGGGGTTTCTAAATTAAGATCAAATCAATAAATTTCCTTGTAAATCTTGGAAAATACATCCTCTTGTCATCTTAATAAAGATATGTGTGTCTTCTAATCTTGGGGAGACATGGATACATTGATCAAAGCTGATCGTGATTCTTCCTATGTACCAAGATTCACTTTTCTGAGTTCATCAAAAGTAATATATTCACCTTTATCAAATGTTGGAGGGGTATCTCTAATATACTATTCATCTTATCCCTATACTTCGGTTTTAGTGAAAATGGGTGATGAATGTATTCTTTCAGGACTATTGGACAATGCGAGGGAATTTATATCCTCTAGAACTAATGGAGAGGTGTCTCTGGGGTCTTAAAGTGAATATGTATGAACATAATTATTAGGGGAATTCTTGAAATAATCCATAGAATTTTCATTTATCCATAATTTTAGATAAATTAGGATATAAAGGGATATTTTTAGAGCTCTAAGACAATTTGTGGTAATTATTATCTTTTATAAATGACAGAGATGTATCTTGAGACTCCAATATATCTAATTTTTTCCTTATCATCAAGAATATTGTGGATATTCTCTACCTATTAGAATCTATCATATATTGAATTTGAGACACAAAAATCCAAATATTCATAGAAGGATATAGCGGTGATTTTAATTTCTATTGACGATATATGATAATTTTCCAAATCAAATGGTGATGCAAATATCTCCTCATATTCTGAAGAGGATGTGAAAAAATTCCCATCCTGAACATTATCATTTTAACTGGGAGTGTATCCTTCCTCCGCACAACTGTACTTGGTTGATGTCACTGATATCATGAAGGCAGGTGAATATATATCCTATCCTAAAGTTATTCCCTAAATTTGGTTAATGGGGAATATATAACCACTACTTAATTCTTGAAATGGGTTGACATGGGACTTCTTTAAAACATTAGGGGTAGGGACATGGATGAAATCACATGTGGTAGACTATTTTCCATATTTCAAGTAGAATTATTCATAATTTTACTAAGATTCATTGGAATCAAAAGTGGTACCATCACCATGTGACACTTTGGGTTTCATATTGATGAAGTACTTGAGACACTATTGGTATTACGAGGGTATTGATAAATGTAAATAAAGATACAAAATTTATAATAGTACATTGAAAGTAGTATCCTGATGGAAAATCATAAACTAAAAATTAGAGGCAAGGTCCCTAAATTGATCTCTATGCTTGATTAATCTAAAAAGATTTGTCAGATTTTTCTTCATGCCCTTGAATTGTTAAAGTGGAGGTAGACAAATCATTCTCACTATGGACTAAGCATTAGAGAATCTAGAATGATATGAGGTTGACTCTAGATCCATATTTAATGAGTTATATAAATACATCAATGTCATATATCCTTCAAAAAATTTACAGAGGATTTATTTTTCCATATAAGGAAGTCTCCCTGTCTTGTTTTATGAAAGATATGTTTGCATAAAATTTTATAGGATTTGTCGCTACATGAAATAATTCAATGTAAATGACCTTAGCTTCAATATATATAGGGATTAGGAGAGTCTCAATAAGAAATTGTTGAATGTTCTTTAAAATATTAAGGGAATCTAGTATTAAAATCTTGGTTAGAACAACAATAGGTTGCTTAATTGTTTTATAGTTATGGACCAAAGGGATGAATTTACCTACATGAGGTTTCTCTTTAGTATAAGGATTAAGAGTTTGACTTTTATGTGCAAGTGGTTGTATTCCCTAACTAGAACATGATTGAATATTTTTCATATATAGGTGTTGACACCATGAAATGTGTTCAAACTCACTTTTCTGTAGAGTGAAGATATGATTCTCAAATAAACCACAATTTTCAAGTATGAGTAAATAGGTTTTCACCATACATGATGAATAAAGGGAATGATTCCCTATCCTGAATTAGGCAGTGGATTCCCAAGATCAAATATAAAAAGATGTTGACACATTAAATTCAATTTCCGAGATTCATATAAGAAAAATTGGGGTATTTACTATATCAAGAAGTGTATATCTATTCAAGACCTTCGATTTAATTGGTCACAGATCCCAAATAGGCTTATAGATCAAAATTTATGGCACTCAAAAGATGAATAAAATTTCACAAAAGGACCTATTCTGAGGACCTACACAGAGGACCTGTGTGGAAAAATTCTCTTTGACCTAGCCCATCCATGCCTAAAAATAGAGCCCTTGGGCTCCCCATTTCAAGACGGAAAAGGTTGAAAGAAGTCCCAAAGCTCCCATTGCGTAGCTCATTTCCCAAGATCCCTCAATTTTTCTTAGGTATCCCTCTAAAACATGATAGAAGATAAAATTAAATGGGGAAACATGGTTAAAAGTCCCATCAGGGTCTAGAACATATGGAGCTGTGCGGTGAACCTATGCGGTGCACCTGCACACCACACCTGTGTGGAGTACCTACACGGGGGATCTATGCGAAGCACCTACGCGAGGTGCCTTGGATTCACACATACATGGCCCTTCTAGTCCATACCACAGGGGATGGACCCCCAGACCCCTACTCATGGTCACTACCAGGCTGTGGTCCTAGCCCTTCGTGCCGGTCCCTTCGCTTCGGTCACTGACCACTGTGAAAAATGGAGAGTCACACTGTGAACTTTTTGAATCTGGTCGACGGCATTTTCCATTGCTGCCTTTATGCTACCCAACTTCCAAGCTTTTAATACCATGATTTGAGACACTCCATCACACTCAATGAAGTTCCTTGAGTCGACTTAGTCCTCTTGGTTCCTTTTATATATTATGAGTTTGGACTCTCTTTATGGATTCCTTGAGTACCTTGAGTCGATACACTCCTCAAGAAACTACTCAAACCACATCACTTGACTCCTATGCCAGTTTAAATTCTAAATGGGAATCCTCCTTAGGAGAAAGCCCCAAAAAACCTCAAATGGGAATCCCCCTTATAAGTAAGCCCCAACCAAATCTCAAATGGGAATCCTCCTTAGGAGTAAGCACCAACCAATTTATTCAGGGCAACCATCCTGGTATAAGTCCCTCACCTTCACCCCTTCTTCCTTACATTGGACCCTCGTCCAATGTAAATAGAACAGAGGGAAGGCTTGTCGCTTCACCCACTTCTACGAACTAAGTACCCTCTTCCATCAATAGAGGAGGAAAAGTGTGAAGTGTCATTGTTGAATCTTTCACATACTCTTGTTTCTCACACTGGGCATAACTCACGTGGGCATAAAGATATGTGATGATTACAACATATTCAAAAACACTCATGTGAAGAACTACGATAACTATGATGCCTATTCAAACTAGGATACGTAGGAAGCCCTTTTAGGGATCGATCGCACTGGATATCCTCCTCAAGAACCCAACCTTAATTCTGCTAATTTGGGCATCCTCCTTAGGAAATAAGCCCCAAATTCAACCCTCAAATCATCAAGGAATCCATTTTTAGGAAGTAAGCCCAAAATCATCTTTCTCTGAGGATTATAATCTCTTATGAGATTCATCAAACTACGTGGGATTTGATTCCAATCCATATGGGATACGTAGGAATCCTCCTTGACATTCAAACCCAACTCTTCAAATCAAACCTGTTCTCTTTGATCCATATCCCCAATAGGGTCTGATCCTACCTGGAAACCTATATCATTTGCAATGTTCCTTGGGCTGCTTCAGTATAAGTCCCACACTAAGTTTCAACTAAGCACCATCTGCTTAGAGTTCCTTATCACATGACCTTAAAAGGTATGATGTGTCCTATTAATTGGAACCGAACAAAGAGGGTTTTGATTCCTTTCACAAGGATACATAGGTAGCTCATTTTATGAGTACAATACCAAGATTAAAACTGTCACGACCCGTCCTCGGGGCTCGTGTCGTGACTACCCCAATCCCACCTTCCATAGGTCAGGGGATGGCGACTAGAACCAAGGCGTAAATCCCAATAAAAAGGGAAGGCATTGCCTTTGTAAAGTAAACAAACACCACAGAGTAAGCAAGCAGAAGAAGTAAACTCTAAGTAAAAACTGAGTACAACAGTAAGTGCAGAAAAGTAAGTGGGCCAGTATTCAAACCCAAACTGAATGTAAAGTACAACTGGAAAGGGAAAACATCAACTGAAAAGTAAATTCGCAACGTCGATCTGTCCACTGGAAATCACACCTGAAGGGTGGGTACAGATAGCCTCCACTACTCCTCGGGTCTAGTCGACCGCTCCGAGTACGTCCTGTCCAGTGGTCCACCTCCAGGTACCGTCCTGCTCCACAAGCCTCAACCACGATCAGCGCTGTACGTCATCTTCAACCAACACAACGTAGTGCGGGCATAACCCGTGCAGGGGTGGGTATAAGCTACTCAGTAGGGACCTCGATACCCTCAAAGGTCTCCCAGAATCCACAAAGGATAATCCACAAAGGAAAGATACAATCACGAAGTAACATCTGACACTGCTTAGTTATATGCCCATACATATACCTAAGTCATCAATTCTCATACACTCCAACTTCCGAGCCCATGTATAACCCAGTCCACACAGGAAATCAAAACGTAAATCCACACAGGATAGCACAACACAATCCACATAGGAAAGCAAAACAAGATTCAGCTCACACATGTATACTTCTTCGTATGATGATAGAGATGATCAGATATATCCACTGATTAATCTAAGTCATCGGACCCACAAAAGTTCGATAGGTAATAACCCCCGTAATGACCCACAAAGGATCTCACCCACAAAGGATCGATAGGTAACTAACCCCCACAATAACCCACAAAGGATCTGACCCACACAAGATCGATAGGTAACTAACCCCCGCAAAGACCCACACAGGATCTGTAGGCGCTGGCCCACACAGGACCGCTGAGCACTGACCCACACAGGATCAGACCCACACAAGATCGGTAGCACTGATCCACAAAGGATCGCTGATTGCTGTAGCCGTCTCCGTCGAATCCACTAAGGATCTCTGCACAGTTGTCATTGTCGTCGTCGTCGCAGTCGCAGCAAGCTCTAGGGTTCCCGCACACAGCAAGCTCGTTCGGGAGGGTTCTCCACGAGCCGAGAGGATGATACATCAACTGAGACATATTCCAGAGATGATGTATCCAAAAGTTCTGTATCGTCAACAGGAACTCAACGTCACAGACGGCGCATCAATCGGTCGCCCGGTCTGAGAGTTATTGGCCTTTTCCTCCTAGGGGCCTGGTTGGTTTTTAAGGAAAAACCAACTCGACAATACTCCACCTACTTCCAAACCTTGGGCGGAGTAAGACAAAAGATCCATCTCACTTAGAGGAATCCATCAAAGTCGACGGCACGTCAATCGGACGTCCGGAGCTCAAGTTATGAGCATTTCCGCTCCGAGGGCCCGGTTGGTTTCGTGTACGAACCAACCCGGCCGAACCCAAAGTACTCTGAAACCTTGAGTGCGATATAACGAAACGATCGTCTTGATCCAAGGATCGCATCACCGCTGACGGCACTTCAATCGGAGGCTCGTAGCTCATGTTATGAGCAAAAGACCGAAAAGGTCAAAAAACGGGGGTATGGGCCCGGACCGACCCGGCCCAACCCCCCTGGGTCGGCCCGAACCGGGTCGACCCGACTTGGGTCCGGGTCCGACCCGGCCGGCGTGGACTGGCCCGGCCTGGGTGGCCCAGCCCAGCCTGGGCGCGACACGGCCCTGTCGGCGCGGGCGCGGCCCGACCGCACGGTGGGTCAGCTCGGCTGTTACGGCCGAGCCACGGGCGGGGGGCGCGCTGCCCCCACGTGAAGAAGCCATGGCCCCGCGTGGGGATGCCCTTGTAAGCAGACTTGGCATCCGGCCACGTCCCATCCCTCGCCAGACCCGCGCGGTCGCAGGTCTGTCGGCTGCCGTGGCGGCGGTTCTCCTCGGCGGCGTGCCAACGGTTTGCTCCGCGGACCCCTGGATGACTTCCTATGGTTGTAAATTCACGCCTTCTTCACCAAAGGTCCTCCCGGGGTCCTTCCTTCACTGCGAGGACCCCGCGTCACCCGTGTGTCCTGATTTGTCGACGTCCGCCGTTTCACACACAAAGAACGAAAGGGGGCGGTGGGTTCGGACTTGTTCGTTGGTCCGTACACACCGCGTTTGCGGTTTTAAAAGTCTCGCAATAATTTTAATCATATGCTGCGGGTATAAATTACAAAGATTTAAAGAATCAAAACCCCTACCTCGTCGTAGTCGTCGAACGAGAGTTTTTCGTGGAATTGATCGTTGCGGGAGAAGGGGATCGTCGCGTCGCGGAAGGGGCGTCGTGTCGTTGCGGTACACGACATCGCGTCGATGATCTCCGAGGGTTAAAGAAAACGCACAGATTTAATTTCATGAATTAAATCCATGTTGAGGATAAAATACAAAAAGGTAATTAAAATGATCTGTAATCCCCTACCTCAAACGGTGTTGTTCGAAGGTTGCCGCGGGGAAGGATTCTCACAGAAGAACGTCGCGGGAGGAGAATCATCGGCGTCGCAGTACATGGCATCGCGTCGTAGATCTCCGAGGGTTTGGCATTCTTCATCGCCTTTCGTTGAAGGCCGGCTTTCTTCACTTTCTACGCATTCTTCGTGAAGGAGGATGAAGATCTCAAGCCTTGGAGTCTTCTCCAAATCCTCTCAACGAGCAATCCTCAAGAAAGACATGTGTTGGTCTTATTTTATTGACATGACAACAATTTGAAAAACAAGTTAAGAAACGAACCATTAATTTTCGGTGAATTAATGGTAATGTCTTAACTGTCCAATTAATAGGGGAGTTAAGAGTTTTAGAAAATGCACCAGTTGACTTTCATTAAAGAGGAGTTTTCGCGGGTGCGTTACTTAGAGGAAAAGAAACGGTGGGGCTCATGCGGGACCCACCTCACAAATATCCTACCAAGAGGGTAGGATATTTTGGGTTCCACCCTATCCGCTTCAACTCAGCTTAACTAGATTTAAGTGGTTTAAGTGGATTTAAGTGAAATAAAATAAAGTTGTCGCACCACTTTATTTTATTTTCTTCACTTAACCCCAAAAATTAAAAACCACACCCGAGAAAACGCAACTCCGGAAGAGGCGTTTCTAAGCAAATACCGGTGCTGCGATTCCATCGGTTCCCTCAGAATTCGATTCTGAGCACCGGTTCAAAAGTTAGAAAAACCCAGTCATTCGTTCACTGAACGTACCCAAGCCAAACTTCGGAAAATGATTCCGGGCACACCGGGCCTTGGAATCACGTGCCGTCATAAACTGCGTTCCTGTAAAATTCTAAAGAAAATTAAGAAAAAAATTTCATTGATATTTACGGGTCTTTACATCACTCCCACCTCAGGGCTTTACATCCCTGTAAAGATACATCATAAACTAGTGAAATAAATGTGGGTACTGAGCACGAATCTGAGCCTCCAGCTCCCAAGTGCCCTCCTGGAGATTCCCATACTGCCATCTGAAGCGCACTATAGGAATAGACCATCTACGCAGGAACCTCTCTTATCGATCCTCGATCTCCACTGGGACCTCCGTAAAAGTCGCCCCATCATCAATGTCTAGCTCCCCATGGTCAATGATATGTATCAGGTTGTGCACATATCTCCTCAGCTGAGATAAGTGGAAGATGTCGTGCACTCAGTGCAACTAAGGTGGTAGAGCCCGGAGATAAGTTACCTCGCCAATCCTTCTGAGGACCTGCAGTGGTCCGATGAAGTGTGGAGACAACTTTCCGCCTCGGCCAAATCTCTGTAATCCATGTCGAGGTGAGACACACAAGAAGACGTGGTTTCCATCCTCGAACTCTAGTGGCCTCCGCCTCTTGTCAGTATAAGACTTCTGCCAGCTCTGAGCTGTCCTCATCCGCTCCTGGATGACCTGGAGCTTCTCTGTCGTGGCCTGGACCATCTCCGGTCCCACAAGTGCTGACTCCCTAGGGTCTGTCCAACACAAAAAAGATCTGCAGGGTTTGCCGTACAATGCCTCGTATGGTGCCATCTCGATGGTGGAGTGGTAGCTGTTGTTGTACGCAAACTCCACCAAGGGTAGGTGGTCCTCCCAGCTGCGATCAAAATCGAGGACACATGCGAGGATCATGTCCTCGAGAGTATGAATGGTCCTTTCCGTCTGACCATCAGTCTGAGGGTGAAAGGCGGTGCTCAAACGTAGTTGCGTCCCAAACACCTCCTGCAACCCCTTCCAAAGCCGGGAAGTAAAGCGAGCATCTCGATCGGAGACGATAGATGATGGCACACCGTGAAGCCGTACAATATCCTGAACTTAGAGATGTCCCAAGCTCTCCACTGAGCCCTGCTCTCTTATGGGTAAGAAGTGAGCCGACTTGGTGAGTCGGTCGACAATCACCCAAATGGAGTTGTGACCTCTAGAAGTGCGTGGAAGTCCAGTCACAAAGTCCATAGATATCCCATCCCACTTCCACTCTGGGACCTCCAAGGGTTGTACCAAGCCTGCTGGTACCTAATGCTCTGCCTTCACCTACTGGCAGGTGAGGCATCGAGAAACGAACTCTACCACCACCTTCTTCATGCCCGGCCACCAGTGCTATCGTCTGAGATCCTGGTACATCTTCGCCACTCCAGGATGTACCGCCAAAGGGGAAGTGTGAAACTCCCTCAGCACTTCCTCTCGTAAAGTGACTGGTACCAAGGTACGTCCTCTGAAAAGGATGTCGTGCTCTGCTCCAAAGGAGAAACCATTAGGTGCCTGTCCTGAGGATATCTGTGCACGCCGCGTCTCACAGTCAGCGTCCCCACGATGTGCCTCTCTGACCCACTGTAGTAGTGAAGGAGAGACTGTGAGTTACTAAAGGAAAGCTGCTCCATCTCTATCCACAAAGGATATCCGCAAAGCGGCTAACTACTCTGTCACCTCCTCAAGCAGCTGAATTCCCGTCCTCCTGATGAGAGAATCGGCTACTACATTCCCCTTCCTAGGAGTATATACTATCTCAAAGTCATAGTCATGGAGGAACTAGAGCCATCGCCACTGTCTCAGGTTCAGGTCCTTCTGAGAGAAGATGTACCTGAGACTCTGATGGTCAGAAAAGACTGTAAAGCGCTCTCCCATTAGATAGTGTTGCCATATCTTCAGAGCGAAGACCACTGCTGCAAAATCCAGGTCATGGGTATCATAGTTCTGCTTATGCGGCCTCAACTGACGTGATCCATAGGTGATCACCGCCCACTCCTGCATCAAGACACATCCGAGTCTGGTCCCTGACGCATCACAGTAGACTACGTACCCTACTCCCTCCTCAGGCAACCTCAAGATAGGGGTGCTGGTCAATCTCTGTCTCAGCTCCTGGAAGCTCTGCTGACATCTGTCTGACCACACAAAGGGTTTCCCCTTCTTCATCAAATCTGAGAGTGGTGCCACAACTCTGGAGAAGTCTGACACAAATCTACGATAGTATCCAGCTAGTCCCAAGAAACTCTGCACCTCCGTCACGCTCTTGGGTGGCTCCCAAGCTAGCACTGCCTCGATCTTCACAGGATCCACTACAACTCCCGCCTCAGTGATGACGTGCCCCAAGAAGTGGACCTCCCATATCCAGAAATCACACTTCGAGATCTTTCCATAAAGCTGGTGCTCTCGGAGTGTGTCTAGGACAAACCGTAATTGGTAGGTGTGCTCCTCCTCAGTCGTCGAGTATATCAAAATGTCATCGATGAATACCACGACAAATCGATCGAGGTATGGCGGAAAGATTCTGTTCATGAGGCCCATGAACACTTTTGGAGCGTTGGTCATGCCGAAAGGCATAACCAAGAACTCATAGTGGCCATACCGACATCTGAAGGTCATCTTATGCACGTCCTCGTCCCGAACTCTGTGCTGATGATAGCCTGACCTGAGGTCTATCTTCAAGAACCACCGTGCTCCCTTAAGCTGATCGAAGAGGTCATCAATCCTCGGTAGTGGATACTTGTTCCTCACTGTCACCTGGTTTAGGCGATGATAGTCGAAACAAAGTCGCAAGCTCCTGTCCGCCTTCTTGGCAAAAAATATTGGGGAAGCCCAGGGTGAAACACTGGGTCAGATGAATCCCTTGCCCTGCAAGTCCTCCAACTGTACCCGTAGCTCTTGAAGCTCAGCGGGGGCCATCCGATACACTGGAGTCGATATCGGAGCTGTCCCGGGGTATAGGTCAATATAAAAGTCTACCTCTCTACGAGGAGGTAGCCCTGGAACGTCGTCGGGAAAGACGTCTGCCTACTGATCCACCATTGCAGGAAAACTAGGACTCCACACGTCAACTGCTCCTAGGATGAGGCTATCCAACTGATGAGTGATGGGCTATCCTCTCCTCTGCGAGAGTCCATACTATGCTGCGAGGGCTCCCTTCTCGCCGGTGAAGGTGAACCTGCTCCCGTCGGTGTGTACACATCACACCTTGCGCCTAATACAATCAATATGAGCATGGACTGTAGATAACCAATCCATGCCCAAGATGACGTCGTAAGGCATCGACGCTGCTACAAGAAGATCTCAGTCGAATCTCTCGCCTCCTAGAGTAATCTCACACTGCCGGCACCAGTGCGTAATCATTGCGTCTGCTCCCGCAGGAGTCTCTAGCCGTAAAGATTGAGCCAACGGCTCTGTCAGAATCTCCGAGCTCCGAACAAGGGTAGCGGTTATGAAAGAGTGACTCACTCCTGTGTCTATAAGAACTGAAGAAAGGGTGGAATAGACACAGATAGTACCTCGAATCATCTCGAGCGCGTCGTGGCCGTAGGCCTCCGCTGCCCGTAGCTGTGCTTGTCTCTGCCCGCCAGCTACCGGTGGCCGGGGTGGACCTCCTGGTGGTGGTGGTGGTGGTAGAGCCTCAAAGCGTCTCCCACCACCTGCTGCTCGGCCAACTCCTCTGCCTCATCCGCCTACTCCCTGCAGACCACCACAGTTGACCCTCTGCCTCTTCCTGGGTGGCCCCTCAACCGTCTACTGCTCCTCAGCACGGTGGGTTGGGCAGTCACGAGCCATGTGGCCCTGCCCGCCGCATGTGTAGAACTTCCTGCCTCTCGAAAGACTGGCTCCACGCTGTGTGACCCACACTGCTGAGCCAGTGTCCTGAGGTCATCTGCACGAGGGTCTGGTCTACCTGGACCCCTGATTCATCCGTCGACTGCCTTCTGTAGAAGACTCTGCTACGTGCCGCCCCGCGGTATGTCTCACTGCTGATGAAGGCTCAGCAAGGAAGATCTCGATCAAAAGGGCTCGCTCCAGTACTCCTTCCTGAGTCGGAATGTTGAGGGAGATCAGCAATGCCTTGATCTCGTGTCTCAATCCCTGCTCAAAGGTCTGAGCCCAAAATAATGGGTCTCGTACAATGTCTGCCGAGTAGCGCAAGAGATCGGTAAATCTCACCGAGTACTGGGCGACAGTCAAGCTGCCCTGCCGCAGCTGAAGAAGCTCCTGGATGCGCACCGCACGGAGGGTGGCTGGGACGAACTCTGAGCGGAAGAGGCCCTCATAGTCTGTCCAGAGAAGAGATGCCTCATCGTGCACCTGGAGCATCAAGCTGCACCATAGGCCCACTGCCGTGTGCAGTAGGCTCGCTGCGAGGATCACCATGAGGTCTGTTGGTGTTTTCACTAACCGGAAAACTCGTACCACTACCTCCAGCCAGTCCTCGGGTGCCTGTGGGTCCGTCTCCCCGCGGAACCTGGGTGGTCGCTAGCACTGGAACTCATGCAGTGCACTAAGGCGACGTGCATCGTCAGCAGCTGGGGCTGGAAGCATCGGTGTCTCAGTGGGTAGAGGTACCGCCGGTGCCTTAGCTGTCAAAGGGCCATGTACCGAGGCCTCATCGCTCGGCGGGCTGTCGTCACGCTCAACTCTCGGAACCCTAGCTGGCTGCCATCGTGGGGCCATCCTGAAAAGAAACAGGTGTGCCACGGTCAAAATAGTATACCTGGTGAGCTGACATAAAGTAATCACAAAGAAAACTTGAACACACACAATCAATGTTTCTGTACATTAAGTCGGAAATCAGAAGTCAGGGTCCTGGTGTACGGGTACGTCGGATTCCACACCAACACTGGACTCCTTGGACTGATAACCACACACAATATGCTTAACAATATTGCTTCACATAGAAAAAGATCAGAGTCTGCGGTAGAACCAAACTCCTCTGATACCAATTTGTCACGACCCGTCCTCGGGGCTCGTGCCGTGACTACCCCAAGCCCGCCTTCCATAGGCCAGGGACTGGAGACTAGCACCAAGGCGTAAATCCATGTAAAAAGGGAAGGCATTGCCTTTGTAATGTAAACAACCACCAAAGAGTAAGCAAGTAGAAGAAGTAAACTCTAAGTAAAAACTGAGTACAACAGTAAGTGCGGAAAAGTAAGTGGGCCAGTATACAAACCCAAACTGAAAGTAAAGTACAACTAGAAAGGGAAAACAGCAACTGAAAAGTAAATCTGCAACGTCGAGCTATCCACTGCAAATCCCACCTGAAGGGTGGGTACAGATAGCCTCTACTACACCTCGGGTCCAGCCGACTGCTCCAAGTACATCCCGCCCAGTGATCCACCTCCAGGTACCGTCCTGCTCCGCAAGCCTCAACCACGATTAGCGTTGTCCGTCGTCTGCAACCAACACAACGTAGTGTGGGCATAGCCTGTGCAGGGGTGAGTATAAGCTACTCAGTAAGGACCCCGAGACCCCTGAAGGTCTCCCAGAATCCATAAAAGATAATCCAAAAAGGAAAGATACAATCACGAAGTAACATCTGACACTGCTTAGGTATATGCCCATATATATACCTAAGTCATCAATTCTCGTACGCTCCAACTTCTGAGCCCAAGTACAACCCAGTCCACACAGGAATGCCAAACATAAATCCACACAGGATAGCACAACACAATCTACATAGGAAAGAAAAATAGGATTCAGCTCACATAGGTATACTTCTTCGTATGGTGATAGAGATGATCAGATATATCCACTGATTCATCTAAGTCATCAGACCAACAAAGGATCGATAGGTACTAACCCCCGAAATGACCCACAAAGGATCTGACTCACAGAGGATCAATAGGTAACTAAACCCCGCAATGACCCACAAAGGATCTGACCCACACAGGATCGATAGGTAACTAACCCCCGCAAAGACCCACACAGGATCTGTAGGCGCTGGCCCACACAGGACCGCTGAGTGCTGACCCACACAGGATCAGAACCACACAGGATCGGTAGCACTGATCCACAAAGGATCGCTGAGTTATGTAGTCGTCGCCGTCGAATCCACTAAGGATCTCTGCACAGTCGTCATCATCGTCGTAGTCGCAACCAGCTCTAGGGTTCCTGCACACAGCAAGCTCGTTTGGGAGGGTCCGCTCCACGAGCCGAGAGGCTGATACATCAACTAACACATAGTCCAAAGTTGATGTATCCAAAAGTTCTGTATCGTCAACAGGAACTCAACGTCGCAGACGGCGCGTCAATCGGACGCCCTGTCTGAGAGTTATTGGCATTTTCGTCCCAGGGGCCCGGTTGGGTTTTAAGGAAAAACCAACCCGACCATACTCCACCTACGTCCAAACCTCGGGCGGAGTAAGCCAAAATATCCGTATCACTTAGAGGAATTCATCAAAGTTGACGGCACGTCAATCGGACGTCTGGAGCTCAAGTTATGAGTGTTTCTGCTCTGAGGGCCCTGTTGGTTTCGTGTACGAACCAACCCGGCCGAAACCAAAGTACTCCGAAACCTTGAGTGCGATATACCAAAATTACCATCTCGAACCAAGGATCGCATCACTGCTTACGGCGCATCAATCGGATGCCCATAGCTCATATTATGAGAAAAAGACAAAAAAGGTCTGAAAACGGGGGTATGGGCCCGGACCGACCCGGCCCAACCCCCCCTGGGTCGGCCCGAACCGGGTCGACCTGACCTGGGTCCGGGTCCGACCCAGCCAGCATGGCCCGGCCTGGCCTGGGTGGCCCGGACCGGCCTGGGCGCGACCCAGCCCGGCCAGCCCGGGCGCGGCCCGGCCCCTAGGCGGGTCGGCTCGGCTGTTACGGCCGACCCGCAGGCGGGGTGCGCGCTGCCCCCTCGTGAAGAAGACGCGGCCCCGCATGGGGCCGCCCTTGCCAGTGGACGCGGTAGCTGGCCGCCTCCCATCCCCCGTCGGACCTGCGCAGTCACGGGTCTGTCGGCCGCCGCTGCGGCTTCAGCCGCGACAGTTCTCCTCGGCGGCGCGCCGGGTGCCGCTACCTTCCACCGCCAGCGCCGCCGTGCCAGCGTGGTGCGCCTGCGGTTTGCTCCGCGGACCACCGGATGAGTTTCGGTGGTCGTAAATTCATGCCTTCTTTGCCAAAGGACCTCCTGGGGTCTGTCCTTCAATGCGAGGACCCCGAGTCACCCCTGCGGCCTGCTTTGTCGACATCCGCCGTTTCGCACACCAAGAACGAAAGGGGGCGGTGGGTTCAGACTTATTCGTTGGTCCGTACCCACCGCGTTAGCGGTTTTAAAAGTCTCACAACAATTTTAATCATATGATGCGGGTATAAATAAAAAAGATTTAAATAATCAAAACCCCTACCTCGTCGTAGTCGTCGAAGGAGAGTTCTTCGCGGAATTGATCGTCGCGGGAGAAGAGGATCGTTGCGTCGCGGAAGGGGCGTCGCGTCGTCGCGGTACACGGCGTCGCATCGATGATCTCCGAGGGTTAATGAAAACACACTGATTTAATTTCATGAATTAAATCCATGTTGAGGATAAAATTCACAATGGAAATTTAAAAGATCTGTAATCCCCTACATCAAACGGTGTTGTTCGAAGGTTGCCGCGGGGAAGGATTGTCGCAGAAGAATGTCACGGGAGGAGAATCATCGGCGTCGCGGTACACGACGTCGCGTCATCGATCTCCGAGGGTTTGGCGTTCTTCGTCGCCTTTCGTCGAAGGCCGGCGTTCTTCGCATTCTCCGCGATGGAGGATGAAGATCTCAAGCCTTGGAGTCTTCTCCAAATCCTCTCAACGAGCAGTCCTCAAGAAAGACATGCATTGGTCTTATTTTATTAACATGCCAACAATTTGAAAAACAAGTTAAGAAACGAACCATTAATTCGGTGAGTTAATGGTAACGTCTTAACTGCCCAATTAATAGGGGCGTTAAGAGTTTTAAAAAACGCACCATTTAACTTTCATTAAAGAGGAGTTTTCGCGGGTGCTTTACTTAGAGGAAAAGAAACGGTGGGGCTCATGCGGGCCCCACCTCACAAATATCCTACCAAGAGGGTAGGATATTTTGGGTTCCACCCTATCCGCTTCAACTCAGCTTAAGTAGCTTTAAGTGGCTTTAAGTGGATTTAAGTGAAATAAAATAAAGTGGCCTCACCACTTTATTTTATTTTCTTCACTTAACCCCAAAAATTAAAAACCACACCCGATCAAACGCAACTCCGGAAGAGGCGTTTCTAAGAAAATACCGGCGCTGCGATTCCATCGGTGCCCTTAGAATTCTATTCCGAGCACCGGTTCAAAAGTTATAAAAACCCGCTCCTTCGTTCACTGAACGTACCCGAGCCAAACTTCAGAAAATAATTCCAGGCACACCGTGCCTCGGAATCACGTGTCATCAGAAACTGCGTTCTTGTAAAATTCCAAAGAAAATTAAGAAAAAAATTTCCTTGAAATTTACTTGTCTTTACAAAAATAAACATTCATCTCCTTGGATGACAATAAATTCTAGAGTTCCCCACTGAGTGGCTTAAAAACCAGTATCATCATAACGATGATTAAAAGAATTTTCGTTAAATAAGGGATTGTAAATTCCATGAGACACTTATGATATTCTTGGTGAATTAATAAGGATTCATGAAAAAATATTTTAATTTTCCAAAGAGAGTCCTGGAGTAGAAAATAATTCCTCCCCAAAAAGGGTTTCATGAGTCCGACCTCCCATCCTCTCGACCAATGCACATTCTTAAGTATCGTAAAGTTAAAAACTTAATGAACACCTACCTTTGTAAAGAAAATCCTATTTGGATAAAGAACTGTTGGATGTTTCCAGTTCCATGAATAAATACAATGGAAACTACCTGGAAACAGTGATTATTAAATATTGAATGCATGTTTTAAGGAACTACAAAACAATAGGTAAGGCTAATCTAACCTAACCATATTTTTTGTATCTAACATTAGATACTAATTCACCAATAGGACATATAGTATATTTATAATTAAAAATCCCTATAGGATTCAAGAGTTAATTGGTGATCCTGATTATCCTACTAAAGTTATTATCTATGGGTTTCTGCAACATATATGGTCTCAGTATGGATGAGACCTAAATTCTAAAGTACATGTAGACCTCACCTTTCTCGACCCCATAAACCTTGAAAACCACCAATTTATCATTGATTATGAATTGGGAATTCAGTATCATATGTATCATCTTCTTTATAGAAATGATCTACCAAGTGAATTACATTGACGATGCCATATAAAATATTCTTCATTTGATGAAGATTCTGTTTGATAGAAATATTCCTATTAAATCATTTGGCATGGTGGCTCCTATCAACCTAGGAGTTCCTCAATAGGAGGTGTTGAATTATTGTTAACCTCAATAAGAGTTCCTCTTCTTGTTCTTGTCTATTATTATATATATTTAAATGATTCTAAAAATACTATATTTTAAAGAGATATACTTTCAAAATAGTCAAATAGGCCATCATAGAGGGAGATTGGGTAATAACTATTTGATTTATTTGTTATCTATGATATCATTCACCTAGATGACTATCCTTATGGTCAATAAATTTTCAAATTGTTGTGTAGTTGTTAGGTAGTGGAAATAAAAGAAACTAGATGTGGTCTATTTCTTATCTTGAATTTCCCAAAATCTATGGAATTTTATAAGATGTATTTAAAGATGAATCGTTCCATGATTTTATTCCATAAAATTTATTGGATTGGAATGTAATTTAGGTGATATTTGTGGAAAATATGATCAGGATACTATGGAATTGATAGATTTAGATTTTTTTTCATAGCTATAATAACGTTTTTAGGGACATGGTCATTTCATAATGATTTAAAATTATTCTTCTAGTCTTTTAATGGTATATTCATTTTATATTTTCTCTCTTATTATAGAGAAAATATTTTTGTTTTTCATTTGGGAGGGGGTACCACCTGATGTTTCTAGAGTAATGTGTTGGAGTAGGAATTAGTGCCAGATTAAGAGTTGTAATTTATAATTTTTCTTTACGAGTCAAATTTCTTGGAAATATGGTTCTTTTATAAGGCTTGGTCTTGATCCACTGATTTAAATATTCCATCCTTTATACATCAGTCGAATGATCATCTAATCCAACCATATATTTTAAAATAATGATAAGAATTTGAAACACATCTTGTATATTACCAATACATTCCAAACAATGCATCTTGGAGGGTTTTCAAGAAAAAGGAATAGGTCAAACCCTTACACCTACTAATTATGTTAAATTTCCACAACTACAAAAATTATTAGTTTCTAAAAAAAATTATAGGGTAATTTGTAATTGCAGAATTCCCATCCCATGATTTATCAGGCCAATATATTATTATACTAGAAAAATGTTTTCCCATAAAACATCTAAAACTATATTTTTATCTTATCCACCTGTTTCTAGTCTAGGGTTTCCATGATAGGACCACATTGAGATATAAAGTTCATTAGATTGTTTTCTAGGTCCCTAGAACCATTGATGTTTTGGAATATAGGATTCCTAATGTTGGGTGGAGGAGAAGTTGCTTCCACCCATTTGGGGTCTGGATTTCATTCCAATTGCACTGGTGTGCACCTTCCTTCCATGGATTTCAATTGAGATATAAGAGATTCAATGGATTCAATTAGATCTAATTTAATGTTTTTTTTGAATTATATTTCAGTAGTGGAAGTTGGTATAGACTGATATGGTTGTCTTTCTCATGTTTATTATTGATAATCTATATGGGTTAGCCTGGGGTAACTCACATGACATGGTTCTCAATTCCACCCCACAGGGGTACCTTCTGATATTCTCAAGTCATTGGATCAAGGTAAATAAGATGATTAAACCATGAATTGGTCAGATAAATAGACTTTGACCTAATAGGCGAAGTACCCTCACCATGGAAATGGGGATATGATGATAGAGAAACATGAGTCTTGTATTGAGGGTAATATTTGATTGGAATATTTTCTATGATTAATTCAAAATTGATTCTCTTTAAATCCTTTATCTCTAATTCATATTGAGAAACTCTCTATCTGATGGAAGGATGTTCAACATCTGTAGGTGGGGAATTTGATATGGACATACACTTACTTCCCATTTTCTTTGGTTTAATCCCATTACCTAGTTAGAAATAGAGAATTTATGGGATCTCAAAAATATTGGGTTTGCCTCTATTGATGAGTATACATGACTTCAATAAAAGTTTTAGTGTGGATTGTATCTTTGAAAAAACTTCATTATCATGCTCTTATACATTGGTATCAGGTTCCAAATCATCTATAGGGATGACACTAATGAATTTTACTAAGTCATATTATATTTGTGGAACTATATCCTCTAAGTAAGAATATAGATATTTGTTTCCTTTTAAATATATATAGAAATAAAAAATCACAACTCTCATTGTTCTTTGTTTTGGGAAGACCATTTTATCCTATTTTCTCAACTAGGTTTTATCGTATCTTTCCCATGATCACTTAAAACTAGTTTGTAGAGGGGTATCCTGAGATAATATCTTGAAACCATCAACAAAGATATCCTAAAAGAGAGGGATCTGTTTTGAGATGAGAGAAACATAGAAGGTCTCTCTTCTGATATGCCACCCATCCTAGAGAAGACTGAATTTCCTGGATCCAAATGAAGTCATGATAAAAATTACCCCTTCTCTATGGGTTATACTTCACACGGTTCTACCAAAATGAAATATTTAAAATACTGAGGACTTTTTTATCATTGGGAAGGAGGCAGGGATAAAAATTCCCCCAACACCATAGGATTGGGTTTCTTTTATATAGTTATTATAGTGTCCAGTATTACTCTCCTTCAAATATTTTGGGTTTTCATTTGAGCATAATCCAAATGAACTGTATGTTATGAACATAAACCAATTTTCATTGGTTATATCAATTTAATCAGATATTTATATTTTTTAAAATTATAAGTATATTCAAAATTTTAAGAGTCCTGATACCGAAGATTATTAATGGATATCTTGTTGGAACCATGGTCTTCTATGCATGATTTGGAGTATGATTTTTGGTTGTTGTTAATCCTCAGTGGATTTTCAGAATGTGTACCATCATAGAGATCATACAGTTCAAGCAGACAATAGTATTAAAGGTGGTGCTATTTCCCAGTGTTTGCCAAATTTTTGGGCCTGAAAATTGACAAATGGGGAAAAGTGTTTTTGGAAAAGAGACTTGCGCACCGTGTACTTTATGAATAGGAAACTTGCGTGCCAAATGTTTTTCAAGATCATAACATGGGGAAATGGCCAAGGGATAAGGGCCGCACATGTTTTGGGCTGGTCGTGCAAGTGACCTGCGCGCTGTGAAGAGACTTGCACGTTGATGCCTTGGAGGACTGGAAACTTTCATGCCTATTGTTTTTCAAGATCATAACATCAAAATATGGCAAATGAATGAAGGTCGCACAATTATTAGTGTGGTCGCACAAGTGAGTAACGCGAGAGAGGCTAGGGCGGATGAGCTGCGTGCTGGAACCTGCATGCCGAGGGAAGACATGCGCGCCACCACGTAGGGGGTCCAGTTTGCCTATAAATAGAGGACCACCCCTCCTCATTTTTAACGAAGTTCAAGACTTAGATATTTTTTGATCTCTCATCACACAAGTGGTTGAGTCGTGAAAGTTGTTGTTGGGTCACGGAAGTAGAGGCTGCGCGCCGATAGTTGGTTGCGCGACCAAGGCAGTTGAGGAGTTAAAGGCGCAACGTCGTGCAAGTTTGGTGTTGAAGGAGGCAGTGTCGTGCAAGTAGTTTGGTGTCACCTTCACGCCAAATTTTTACTACACATGTGACTTGTGCACCGGGATTGAAACTTGTGCGCCGGGCTTGGAGAAGCGCGCCAGGGTTGTTAAAGTACATTTGTCCTTTTGAAGCTGCACGAAAGCTGGAGGATCACCCGATACCCTCAGCGCAAAGTGAGATTCGTCCTCTGGTGAGAGTTGGACTTAAAAAGAGCATCTAAATTCAACAGAGGATGCATAATTATGAAATTATGAAGATACCTTCATGTCTATAAACTGAGCGTGACTTCACCAAGGGCAGTGAGCCAGGGGGAGTCAATGGGAGTTACCCGAGGGAAACAGTGAGCTATCCATGAACCTTTGTAAAGGAAGTGAGCCTAGGATAGAGTGACTGTGACTGAACCTTTTTAATCCATAGATAGTGAAGATTAGTGGAATTAGGTACAACCGACAACTTGTTGGTGTATGCTCCTTGGATGTAGCCCTTAGTGGTGAACCATGTAAAAAGTGTTGTGTCTTCGCTATTCATGTGAATGTTTTCATTCTGATCATATTCATCATACAGGTTCAACAAGTTTCTACCAACATGGGAACAAGATCCATGACATTAAAAGAAAAAGTTGTCACCATGATTCACCCCTCCCCTCTCAGGGTGTCCCAGGGTCCTTCAAGTGGTATCAGAGGGTAAAGGTTGCTTGTGTTGAATCTGTCCTTTATCGTTATGGAGAATGCAGTCAATGTCAGGGGAGTCCCTCACATAGATGAAAGTAATTTCCAGATCTAGAAGAACAGAATGAGATCTCATCTAAGATCTCTTTGAATGGAAGTTCTATTTTATACTGTGCAAGGAATTCAAGTCACTGATCCAACAGACCTGGCTATGATTGAAACAAACAGGAAAATTCTTGATGTCGATGCTAAAGCACAAAATGCACTCACTACAGCCCTTTCTGATCATATCTACCTAAAGGTGATGAATTGAACCTTAGTAAAATCCATGTGGGATAATCTTGAGAATATTTATGAAGGAGATAGCAATGTGAAGGAGGTGAAACTACAAGTGCTGCACAATCGGTTTGATGATCTGAAGATGCATCCAAACGTGAATGCAGACTCTTTCTTCAATAGAATTACTAAAGTGGTTGGAGCAATTCGGGGTCTAGGAGAAGAAATCAAAGACATTGATATTGTAAATAAAATATTAAGAAGACTTACACCTCTATACAATGCAAAGATGTCAGCCCTTTAGGAAAGAGAACTTTCCAAACTTTATCTAGATGATCTACTGAGCAGCTTGGTAGCATATGAAATGAGAGTCAAACAAGAAGATTCTACCACTCATGTGAGCAATGAAATGGAATTCAAGGCCATGGATAAACTGAAACTCTCAAAATATAGTATCGGTAAATATGCCAAAGAAAAAGAAATTATTTCTCTCATTACAAAGAAGTTCTATAAGGGAAAAGGGAAATTCAAAGGGAAGTTACCTCTCACATGTTTTTGTTGTTGAAATGTTGGGCACATTTCCTCTCAGTGCTTAAAAAATATCAATGATAAATATAGTGAAGATGAAATGTTCGAGAAGCCTTGGAGAAGGTTCTTCAGAAAGGGATACTTCAAATCTTGAAAGAAAATGCAAAAGAAGAGTTTTGTCTGTGAAGAGGAAGAAGATGATAAAGAATTCTATGATGAAGAAGAACCAAAATTCAAAACTGGGAACCATGCTTCCATGATGGCCACTATTAAAAAGTCAGAAGATACTGGTAGAGAAAAACAACTGATAACTTGTGTAGATCCCGAGATGAAAATTAAGGATGCCGTTAGTAAACTTAAGATTAAATGTAAGAGTTACAATAAGTGGAAATAAATTGTAGAAGAATCAACTGAATACGTTGATCAACTTGAATCTGAAATTGAATGAATGGAATAATTTGTGAAGGTATAGTCTAAAATAATTGAAAGCAATGATGATGTAGTGGATCTGAAGCTGAGAATTGAAGAGCAGGAAAAGGTCATCAATGACCTCTCCTCCAGACTTGATGAAAAATTCAAGACTACTGAGGGTCATAAAGAGGAAGTTGTTACTCTAAGGAGTAAAATTTATACTAAATCAATTACAAAATAATCGTGGAAGAAAATACAGTTTGAAAGATTCTCAGATACAATTTTACTAGCAAGAGCCAAGTGTGGTTCAGATGGGGTTGGAAAAATCTTGAGTGATCAAAGACCCACTTGCATGGGAAAGAGTGGAATTGGATGTGAGGATGAGACATCAACTGCTGGAAGTGAAAAGATCCAAAAGAAAGATAAGATGAAAGTTGAACATGTTGAAACATTACATAAAGTGCCAAAAAAGGAACCCTCAATCCAAACTGAAAGGAGAACTGAAAATTATCCTCAAACATTCAGAAAAGACAGACAGTCTAACTATTCTCCCAAGGAAGAAGGTATGAAGAGAAATTAAAGTGAGAAGACATTTCCTCTCATGAAGTGTCAGTTCTGTGGCTATCTATGCCATACCATGTCTTACTGGAAAGAGGCAAGAAGCTATCTGAATGGAGATGATATAGAAGTTCAACAAAGGAGAAAAAATTAATGTCCTAATTATTATAGAATAAACAATTTCTATGGATATTATTATCATTGTTCTAACTTTGGTCATAAGGCTGCTAATTGCAGGAATAGAAGGGACATGGACACCTCATACCGAAGTTCAAGACAAGTCAAGTCTCGTCAGCAAGGTAATGTTGCTCTTTAAAACATGTTTTCTTCTCTCAAAGAAGATTTCGACTATGAAAAACCTGGGTATGCATAAGAGATAATTGAAAGGCCATCAGTACTATATAATCAATACAATGTCTCATGGAAGGAAAGGAAGAAGATTGAGAAATCCAACCTTGCATAGGTGGCCCTCAAATCTACAAAGAACAACAGTACCTGGATTCTGGATAGTAGTTTTTCATCTCATATGACAGGTAATTACGGCCTACTAATGGATATCAAAAGGAAGGTTGATGGTACAGTACGATTTGGTAATGATGGAGCTCTGAAAATTAAAGGGAGTGGAAGTACCGAATTATCTAATAGAGAACTAAAGAAGACTAAAGTCCTTTATATAGATAGCCTACGTCATACTCTCCTCAACGTGAGTCAACTCTGTGACTCGGGACTTATAGTTACTTTTAATTAGAAAGGCTGCACTATCAAGGGAAAGATAGGAAATTCACTTATGAAGGGATGCAGAACAGAAGGCATCTTGTATCAGGTTGATAGTGAAGAAAATGTATGTTACATGAATGTTGAATAAGAAAGCAATTTGTGGCATCAGAGACTAGGACACATCAATCAACAAGACATGGAGAAAATATAAAAATTGAGAATTTTCATGGACATTCCCAACCTGACGCGTGAAAGGTAAAATATTGTGATGCTTGCATTCGTGGGAAGCTGGTCTGCAGTTCATATCAGCCAAAGAAGAAAAGGGAATCTCACCTTCTTGATCTGATTCATACAGATGTATGTGGGCTGATAAATGTTGCTAGAACTCATGGATAAATGTACTTTGTCCTTTTCATATAAGATTACAGTAGACTGGCATCTGTGATGGTCATTCACAGGAAACGATAGGTCCTTGACTGCATGAAAACATATCGGCGAATCGCTGAGAATGATACTGGATGAACAATCAAAGTGTTGCGATCGGACAATGGAGGAGAATACACGTCCATTGAATTTGAAAATTATCTGGAGAATAATGGGATACAATATGAGGTAGCTGCTATGATAACTCTACAACAAAATGGAGATGTTGAACATAGGAATTGATAGGTGAACAACATTGCATAAACTATGCTGATCGAGAGATGTATTCCACGACATTACTGGAAAGAGGTTGTTCAAGATGCAGTGTACATTCAAAATCAAACAGGACTTTATATGGGTGAGACGAAGACACCATGTGAATTGTGGCATGGACGAAATCCCTCTTTAAAATACTTTCGTGTCTTTGGAAGTAAATGCTTCATCAGGAACAAAGAAGGAAATCAAGGGAAGTATGGTGCCAATGCAGATGAAAGAATTTTCCTCAGTTACTCAATGAACAGCAAAGCCTACATATGTTTCAACAAGCATTTAGGAAGGATTGTGAAAAGCAGTGATGTTAAGATAATTGAAGAGAAAACTAAAAATGCTTCAAGGACATAATATACTGATGTGATAGAAAGTCAGGAAGAAAATTAACATGAAGAATATACAAATACAGAAATAGAGGAAGTTGTACAAAACAATCAGCAGTCACATCATGATGTTGACTCAGAAGAAGAATTTGAAGAAGAAACTGTGGCTGAAGAGAATGCTACTAAACCTCGTAGGAGAAATCGAAGAGCTGAGGTTGATCCATCCAATATAATTGGGGATAGGTGTGCACCCACTCAAACAAGAAGGATGAGGAATAACACGCAATCTGCATTTCTATCAGTTGTAGATCCATCCTCATTCGAAGAAGCTGCAAATAATGAATCTTGGGTGAAATCCATGAATGATGAATTATATCAGATTGACAAGAATCAAACATGGGATCTTGTCCAGAGACCCGAAGGTCACAATGTTATTGGTACCAAATGGATCTTCAAAAATAAGTTTTATGAGCATGGAAGTGTCATTCGAAGCAAGGCACGACTGGTATGTAAAGGATACTCCCATATTGCAGGCATTGATGTTAAAGAAACCTTTGATCCAGTGGCTAGACTGGAGTCAATCAGGCTTTTCCTTGCCATGGCACTCCAAAAATGATATAGAGTATATCAAATGGATGTCAAGACAGCATTCTTGAATGGTGTACTCGAAGAAGAAGTCTACATTGAACAACCAGTGGGCTCTTTTTTGGGTATTGATGAAACAAAGGTCTGCAAACTGATGAAAGCTCTATATGGTTTGAAGCAGGCACCACGGGCGTGGTACTTACGACTGTATTCATATCTCAAGAAGCTGGAATTCAAAATAGGAGGAGTAGATCACAATCTCTATGTGAAGAATTCTCCAAAATATCAATTTATGGTTCTAGTCTACGTTGATGATATCATATTTGGTGGCCACAGGCAGAAATTAGTGGACGAATTTGCCAACCACATGAAATCAGAATTTGAAATGTCTATGATTGGGGAGCTCACATATTTCTTGGGGCTTCAGGTGATTCAAAATAAGGAATAAACTTTCCTTTCATAGGAAAAATATGCAAGAGAGCTGCTGAAGAAGTTTAATATGCAAGACTCCAAACCAATGTCAACTCTGATTGCAGTTGGAACTAAACATGGAAAGCATGAGGATGGGGCCTCTATTGATCCCACCATGTATAGGAGGATCACTGGGAGCCTACTATACCTGACAGCGACACGGCCAGATATTTTCTTTGCCACATGAATTGCGGCCCACTTTCAGATTAATCCAAAGGAGGAACATATGGTGTTAGTAAAAAGAATCATGAGGTACATTCAAGGTACACATAACTTCGGGTTATTTTTTGTTGCAGGCAGGTACAATGAATTATCAGTGTTTTCTGATGCTGAATGGGATGGTGATATAGTAGACAGAAAGTCCACTTGTGGTGGATCCTTCTATATTGGGAATAAATGTGTTGGCTGGTTGAGCAAGAAACAAGAAAGTACTACTCTTAGTACTACTGAAGCTAAGTATATCTTTGCCACAAAGGCATGCACTCAACTTCTATGGATGAAGCAACAATTAACAGATATTGGTGATGAGGTAAAGCAACCAATGGTGATTTACTGTGATAACAAGAGCTCAATTGATCTTACGAAGAATCCTATTCAACATTCTCGTACGAAACAAATTGAAATCAGGTATCACTTTATCAAAGAAAAAGTTGAACAAGGGGTGATTAGAATGGATCATGTGGGAACTAATGAGCAAGTGGCTGATATCCTAACCAAGCCACTGTCCACGGCTATGTTTGAAAATAATTAGTTGAACCTTGGTGTTCAGCCACCTCCCAGTGCATAAGGAGGTTACGAAATACCCCTCTCCCCAATTATGATAACCATTTTTATCTGTTTATGGATGTGATGTAGGTTTGGGGGGGTGATACTATTTAGGGGGAGTATGGTTTGAGATGAACAATGAACAAATTACCAGGCTTCGGGTTTATTGTCAATGGGGGAGAAAGGAATAAATTCAGGAATGCTCAGGAATATAATGCTCCTATGACACAATGCGAATTCAGTGTCACTGATAGGATGAGAAGGATAAGAAGGAATTCATCGATCATGTAATGATTCTTGGGCATCATTGAGAATTAAAAAACACTGGAACCCAATTCAAGCTTCCTCTATTTTTTTCTACAACGAGAATTGCTCACGTAGACTTAGAGTGTTGGCTGAGTTGATTTTTTCATTTTTGGTTTTCACATGGATGAAGATCTATTGAATTTATTTTTTGATTGCCATCAAACACAAATGGGGAGATTGTTGGAACCATGGTCTTCTAAGCATTATTTGGAGTATGATTTGTTTTTGTTGTTAATCCTCAGTGGAAGTTATGAATGTGTACCAGGAAAGAGATCATATAGTTCAAGCAGACAATAATATTAAAGGTGGTGCCATTTCCCAGTGTTTGCCAAATTTTTGGGCCTGAAAATCAATAAATAGAGAAAAGTGTTTTTGGAAAAGAGACTTGAGCATCGTGTACTTGATGAAGAGGAAACTTGCGCGCCATATGTTTTTCAAGACCAGAACATAGGAAAATGGACAAGGGATAAGGGCTGCACAAGTTTTGGGCTGGTCGCGCAAGTGACCTACGCGCCGTGAAGAGACTTGCATGTCGATGCCTAGGAGGACTGAAAACTTGCGCACCTATTGTTTTTCAAGATCATAACTTCAAAATATGGAAAAGGAAATAAGGTTGCACAAGTATTACTGTGGTCACGCAAGTGAGAAGCACGACAGAGGCTAGGGCGGATGAGCTACGCGCTGGAACCTGCACGCCGAGGGAAGACTTGCGCGCCACCGCGTAGGGGGTCCTGGTTTCCTATAAATAGAGGACCACCCCTCCTCATTTGTAATGAAGTTCAAGACTTAGATATTTCTTGAGATCTCGTCGAAAAAGTGGTTGAGTCGCGCAAGTGGTTGTTGGGTCGCGCAAGTAGAGGCTACGTGCCGATAGTTGGCTGCGCGACTAAGGCAGTTGGGGAGTTAAAGGCGCAGCATCACACAATTTTGGTGTTGAAGGAGGCAGTGTCGCGCAAGTAGTTTGGTGTCACCTGCATGCTGAATTTTTACCGTGCAAGTGACTTGAGCGCCGGGATTGAAACTTGCGCATCGGGCTTTGAGAAGCGCGCCAGGGTTGTTAAAGTACATCTGTCCTTTTGAAGCTGCACGAAAGCTGGAAGATCGTCTGGCACCCTCAGCGCATAGTGAGATTAATCTTCTGGTGAGAGTTGGACTTCAATAGAGCATATACATACAATAGAGGATGAATTCTTATGAAATGATGAAGATACCTTCACGTCTATAAACTGAGCGTGACTTCACCATGGGCAGTGAGCCAGGGGGAGTCAATGGGAGTGACCCGAGGGAAGCAGTGAGCTATCCCGGAACCTTTGTAAAGGCAGTGAGCCTTGGAAAAAGTGACTCTTCCCAAAGCTTTGTAATCCATAGCTAGTGAAGAATAGTGGAATTAGGAATGACTGACAACTTGTCAGCATATGATCCTTGAACGTAGCCCTTAGTGGTGAACTAAGTAAAAAGTCTTATGTCTTCTTTGTGCATGTGAATGTTTGCTTTCTGATCATATTCATCATACAGGTTCAACAAGTTTCTACCAATGTGGAAACAAGATCCATAACATTAAAAGAAAATGTTGTCACCCTGATTCACCCCTCCCCTCTCAGGGTGTCCCGGGGTCCTTCATCTCTCTTATTGAGTTTGCCTTTTTTGATATTTAGACATGAAAATACCCAACTAAATATACCATATAGCATGTGAAGATCCTTAGGATAAAACATTCCACGAACATATGAAATTTCATGGAGTCTCTGGGGAATATCTCAATTGAAAGGGGAGTAGTATAAAATGAACCACTCCATTATCACCCCATTTCATGATGTTCACATCAGATGGAGGATCAAAAATTAATTGACATAGAGTCCTCATATATTTAAGACTTCAATGTTAAATATATCTCCACATGTTTCCCAATTTCATGCACTTTTCCACTGAAAGATCAACTTAGTTAATTGGTTAGACAAGTCCTACAATTACCTTGATTTTATTTTCATATTCCATGTATGGGAGTGATTATTTCTCCAACTGAGGACCTGTCACCCACATATTGAGAATATGGTTCTTATATTCATTTTCCAATACCATAAAAATTTCATACTTAGAAGTATCTCTAGGTTATAACATGATTGATATGTTATATATTTATAGTTAATTTATCATCATTTTGGAATCCGATTTATATTTAGTGAGATATTTCTCAACATGATCTGACCAATGTGGCCTTTTTTGGATACCTTACTAAGGAGAGTATGATCAGTTGGGATATTCATTACTACATTAAAATAAGATAATTTTGAGGGGGTTTGGAAAATGACACTACCAGATACTATCTTGTTTCCTATAATTTATATCACTAATAAGAGATATGGTTCTTGGTTTATATTGCTGTAATATGTCAATTTATATGTGATATGAGAGATTTATGAAGGATTATTTTACGATGGTAGGACCTTTTTCCAAATCAAGGTATCACAAGAGAAATGCCCTTCATTGTGAATTCCATCATGGGGATGACTGCCATCATAGATTGACGTATTTCCATATATAGTATTCCTATGACATATTCTATAGGGAGGACCTTCAGGGTGGTAATTTGTATTGGGGGGACCTTCTTACTAGCTTATCTTCTAACTACATATAGAGTTTCTAAGGATATAAATACGAGAAGAGTTCTTATGGTCAGTCATGATACCACCATAGGGAGAAAATCCATGGAAGATATTGTTGGGAGGACCACTAGAGCTACTAGTAAAAACAATTCATGGAAAAAATTCACAACTTCAACTTCTCTCTCTACTTAATGATGAGTTAGTAAATTCCCAATCTGCCATTGAATGATTTTTAAGGTCTTAAGAAGGAAATAATCAAACAAGGTAGGGATATGGCCCTTCTCTTATAATTTTTTTCCATTAATAGTACATCTTCTTATATGTTATATATTGGGAGGGAGGATTCATGTGAGGTGTAAAATGAACTTCATTAGTGGGATTCTTCTTAGGTGACCCTCATGTTTCCATCAGACTATACTAATGGGATTTTTTATAATGATAATGAACATGAACTTTCTTATTGGTTTCTATTAGGATATGTTAGGTATTAAAAACACTAAAGGGGAGCCAGAATACATGCATGATCCTAAATTAAGACCGTGATATTCCAAAAATCCATTTTAGAATTGATAGGAATGTGTGTCTTCACATAAGTGTATATTGAAATGGATTTTTGATCTCTAGTTGTAACATGAATATTTTCCCAATACTATTTTTCATTCTTCACTGGGATGCATCGATGAACCTCCTAAATGGGAGATGGAATCTATGTTTACACCTGAGTATCTCTTCAAATATATTTAGGATCTAGTCTAGTGGAAGGGAAGGGAATATGTAGCCACATCCTATTGGATTCCAATATATTCTTATGGCCATCTTTAATGGGAGTAGGAATTTGTACCTTCTCTTGTGTAACTCATGAAATATGTTGAGGATCGACTCTGGTGGCGGGGACTAGAATATGTACCTTCCACTATCATATATTGGAAAATATCGATGTCCATTTTATACTACCACTACCAAGATATGATTACATTTTTGTATGATTCGAGAAGGGATATTGGTATTCCCATCCATTCCTAAAAAATGTGTTGATGATATTCTCCAGCGGGAATAGAAATTCCTGTCCATTCCTTTGTGGGTGTGAAAACATGTACCAAATATTGTTCTTTATATTCTACTAATATCATACTGAGTTTTTTTACAATTAGGGTGAAGTGTGTATTCCCATACCGTTACTATATTTGGGATATGATGACATGACTCCTCTAATTTTGGTAGAGTATACTAGTATGATTGATGAGTATGCATATGAATATGAACCTTCCCAATAATTTTTTCCAAGGTTTGTGTGACACCCACATGTCACTATGGAGTTTATTTTTTATTATTTTATACTATATTGGGTTGTTTTGTGTATTAATGATTTTTTCGATTAAATTTTGTATTTTTGGACATTTTTTTAGGATTTTCATGGTTTTCCCGCACTGCTATGAGGTACCATGTGAAACTTTTGCATAGGGAACTATATTAAAGGTAATGAGGTTTTTCATGGTTTCTATATAGTTTGATAAACTATACATAGATTCCCAAAAACTATGTATCTTTTATCATGTATATAGGTACTCCTAAATTTTAGGCACATAGTGTTGGAAAACCATGTGACCAAACATTATGACTAGACTAAAATCACTTAATGAGTGATTTTTACCAAAATTACCTCATGAGTTTATGAGGTTTTTACCTCTATCTTCTTCCACATGACTCAATTGACTCCTCTAATCCAATAAGGGTCTACAAACTTCTTCCCTATTTGATTATTGGATTATTATTAGTGATTTAAAAGTGATTCCAAGGTAAATCCCTCTTAGTTTCTCATATATTCTTATTCCTCTCTCATTTTTCAGGTTCGACTTTCTCTTAACACCATAATTCATTGATAAAGATATGGATTGGGTTAATGATGGTTTTAACAGAGGGTTTGGTCTCTTTTGTATTTTAGAGGAGGCCTTATTTCTTGTCTATGTGGTCATGGTAAAAGGAAACATGTTTAATGCAACTCCCGGACCCTAGTTACCCAGAGTCGGTGCATTATTACATGACATTGGCATGATAACAAAATATCAAGTCTCGAAAGACTGATTAGTTTAGTAGCCTTGGAAGTACTAGATATATTCATAAGATTTACATTACATCATAAAATGGAAAACTACAACAACATTGTTTCCATGGACAACACTGAGATCCCATAGACTACCCCTGCAGGTCATTCATAATATACTTCTTCGCATCTTGGGAAAAATAAAACATAGAAAAGGGTGAGCTCAGATGCTCAATAAGGATAACAATATAGCAAAAAATATCATAAATAAGCATAAGAATTTAAGGAAATGTATAAGACTAAAACAAAATCCTTTTAAACTTGAAATTCAAAATAATATGGAAAAGATATAATCAAATAATGCCATTTACTTATTCACAGGAATATTCTACTTGTCGAATAATCACATGCAATATCAATAGCCACTTTCATAATGATGGAATGCATAATAACAGACTTTATAACCACATAGTCAAGGCCTTGTGCCAAGAATACAAATAAGTTTTTGTCAAGGCCTTGTGCCAAGACACTGGTTTGTCTCAGGAGACCTACCGATGCATCGAGGAGCTATAACAGGCTCCACCCATCACTTACTATGCCCAATGCATTCCTCATATGAAAAGGTTTAAACATAATATAAACATTCTTATTAAAAAGGTCATACAAAATGTCAATAAGTTATCCATAAACCATGAATGGTATGAAATAACACATCTACGATAAAACATATCACAAAACCTTCAATACATTATGGATGTTTTGTATCATAATAAATCAACATCAAACAAACATAAAATCCATCAAAGGATGTTGGCATAGATGAAATCAAAACCTTTTTTTAGAGAAATATATCTTTCTATTTTGAAATAATTTATGAATAAATTTATTTTGGAAATATTATTATAATATTGTAAGGGATAATTCAATGATGTTATAATGGTAAAAAATAGCTGCACCCGCCATATAATTTAATAAAAAACATTCTTACCTTAATTTTGTCGAAAAGGTTATAAAGGACCTTGTTTGGAAAATGATGGAAAGATTCCATTATAAACATATTATAAAATTCAAACAAGGATATAAATTAATTTAACCCATAGTCTATAAAACATTAAGAATTTATAGAAATAAATTTTTAAGAAACGTGGATGTGGATGATAAAGAGGTCCCAGTAGATAATTACGTATAAACAACCTCGAATAATGAAGGGATTGTAGAATTAACCTTTACCGTGTAATTTTCCTTGATCGAGGGTATGCTATATCCTTTATAATGGTGAAATAATTGTATTTAAACTATAAAAGAATCATATACATTAATATGATATCATATATGATCTTTTAACGTTGCTTTGTTAATAATATCTTAGTATTATCGTCATTTCGGGTGTTAACTGATTCGTTTTCCTTTATATGATTTGTTACGTAAGTAATGTTTTTTATTTATAGGATGTATATTATTCAAATTCAGAATGATATTAAGTCTTTAAACATTATTTTTAATCATCTAATGAAATTTATTATTGAATGGATACGATGGGGAATGAATCTCATTGCGTTCGTGGAGACGGTAATCTGTACGTGCGCACGAGCGACAATATCATTCTTCTGATATTAAAATAATATATAATTGGATGGTATATAATATATAAAGAATAATTATCATGTTATATTTATTATTTATATCAATTAAAAATCATTATTATACCCATCCAAATAATAATGTATTGAATAACAATTACACCACGACGTGGAGGCGGTAAGTCGTACGTACGCACGTATGGTGACATGTCATGAAAAGGATGGATAGACTAATGAATATGGTTGTACCATATTTATAATAAAATCATAGTATATAGAATATACTGGAGTTATTATTTTAGAATGTAAACAATAAATAAAGAGGAAGTGGAAAAAGAAAGAACATGAAAGAGGTGGTGAGATATTTACCTATTTTTCAGGTTCTTCCTTTTGATTTGATCAAAAGGGCTCCTTAGGTTGGATTTATGACTAAAGTAAGGCCTCTTGGATGATGGTAAGATAGTTTAGAGGGTATATTGGCAGGGTTTTTATGAGCCAAATGTATTTTATGGTGTGAACTAGATAGAAGGTGGAGTGCCCTTTTTTAGGAGGGGTGAGGGGCACCTTAAGAAAAGATAGAAATATTATTTTATAATAAATTCATTTTCGGTTTCTAATGGCTCAAGAAAGAATTATTTAAAGTATAAGGTGAGTATGAGTCGATAAACACTCAAACAATAGGTTTTAGATAGGTTTGGTTAGTATATTAACATTATCTTTTAGATTTAACTCTTAGTTAAATAGTTTGACATTTACCACGTCTCTTTGTATTTTTATATTATATGGTTAATAAACTTAATATAAACTATCAAGAGAACCCAAAGAGGTTTATTAATGATAAAACTATAATTATATAATCCTTTTGGATGAACTTTAGATTTTTAGGAATAGAATATCAATTAATAATATAATATTTGTTTTAAAAACTCTTTTATGTCAATTTTCATATTATTTGGTATTTTGTTTTTTTCTAAATTGATAACAACATTATTACTTCAAAAAAAATTCATCTAACTAACCCTGACATGTAATATTAACCTAGAAAGTTATTGGAATTCATAAAAAGTCTGAAATTACATTTATTTGGATATTTATAATATCAATTATTTTAATATTTCATTAATTAGGGAATTACTGCATCATCATTGTGTCATAAATAAATTAAATTATTTAATGTCTAAAAAATATAAATAAAGTACCATTATGTATGAAATCTTTTTTATCTTTATAATGAATATTTTTAGTCGAATTTATCTTATGTTAAACCCTATATTAAAAATGGTTTAGTTATTAAACTTTGAATTTAACACTTTTAACTCTTATTTTAATTAAATAACAATAAATGTCCTAATCTAATCTAAGTGAACCTAGAGGATCATATTTTATTCCTAAGGCTATTTTTGGTTGAATTACACTTATCCAATAGAATTAGGACATGTGTTAGTGTAATAATAATATCATTTTTACCGTTAATTACCCTATTTACTTTTAACCGTGGTAAATAAAAGTAAAAATTTACTATTCAAAAAAAATTATTTTCATCTTATTGAACCACATTTTACTTAATATTATCAACTGTGTCTCTTGGATTTTTGAAATTCAACTCACAGAAGTGGTAAAATTATGTTTTATGTAAATTTTTAAATGCTCATAGGAGGTGGGTAAAAGATGGTAAAAAGTTCAATAAAATTTTTATATATCTAAAATTATTATAAACTGACTCCAATTAATTATATTGAACTTATATAGGCATTATGTATCAATTTTGATGTAAAATAAAATAAAATAAATAATTATTTAAATAAAAATTCGGTTTTAAACTATAACTCAGTGTTTTTCACTATTCATCAAAAATTGAATGTTTTCAAAAAAATACAAAAAATTCACCCTATGATAATTTCAATATTCAAAATCCAAAAATGAAGTCCATTTTGAAAGATAAAATTTATAAAATTTTAAAAGTGGGTATTACTATTCATAATGGATAGTTTGATTGTTTGTGGTGTGTTAGAACTCGAAGTTGTGTATAACACATGCAATTGTATTATTCAAAGAGAAGCGTACCGTGGAAGCTTGGGGTGTTACATTCTACCATCCTTCAAAAAAAAATTTCCTCGAAATTTCTAGAATATTACTTCATAAAAAGACTCTGGTGGTTCTTCATCATAAGATCCTTGGGTTCCCACTTTGCCTCTTCCATCTTATGGTTTCTCTATAGAACTTTTACCAGACAAGTCGTCCAATTTCTCAGCACTTGTTCTCTTGTATCAAGATTCTTGACAGGCTCTTCACAATAAGACAGATCAGGTTCCAGTTCTAATTCCTCATAGGTCAGTACATGCATTGGGTCAGGCATATATTTTCTCAATAGTGATACGTGCAACACATCGTGAAATTTGGACAGACTTGGTGGAATTACCAAATAGTAATCTATAACCCCAATTCATTCTAGAATTTCAAAAGTTCCGATGTACCTGGGACTTAATTTTCCCTTCTTACCGAAACATATAACACCCTTCCATGAGAATTTCAAAAGTTCCGATGTACCTGGGACTTAATTTTCCCTTCTTACCGAAACATATAACACCCTTCCATGAAGATACCTTCAAGAAAACATTGTCTCCTACATGAAATTCCAAATCCTTCCTTCAGTTATTGGCGTAGATCTTCTACCTACTTTGAGATGCTTTGATGTGGGTTTTGATTACCTTCATTTTTCCATCGTTTCTTCCACAAGTTCTGGGCCTACGAGTTTCTTTTCCCCAACATCATCCCAACAGGTTGGTGTGAGACATATCTTTCCGTATAACGCTTCATTTGGTGCCATCTGAATACTTGAATGGAAGCTATTATTATAGAAACATTCTACCAGAGGTAAATATTGATCCCACATGCCTTAAAAGTCAAGTGATAATGATCTCAACATGTCTTATAAGGTTAGAATAGTCCATTCTGATTATCCATCAGTTTGGAGGTGGTAGGCAGTGCTCAATTGAATTTTAGTATCCAGGGATTTCTGAAGACTTTTCCAGAATCTTGATGTAAAACAGGGATCACGATCAGAAACAATCGATATTGGTACTCCATGAATTCTTAAAACTTCATTAATATATAGTCTTGCTAAACATTCAAGTGGTAAATCTTTCCTTATAGAAAGAAAATGTGCTGAATTGGTAAGACAATCAACACTGACCTATATTGCATCATTCCTTCTAGGAGTCTTTGGTTTCCCCATGACAAAGTCCATCGTGATATCATCCCATTTCCATTCAAGTATGGGAAGAGGTTTCATGACTCCTCCAGGTTGTTTCCTTCTAGCTTTCACTTGTTGACAAACCATACATCTTGACACAAAATCAACAATCTCCCTCTTCATGTTGTCCTACCAAAAATTTTCCTTCAAATATCTATACATTTTAGTGCTCCCATTGTGTATAGAGAAATTGTAACTATTAGCATCATCCCACAATTCTTTTTTTAGATCAGTTATATCGAGAACAGAAAGTCTCTTACCAAATTTCAAAATTCCGTCTTCATACACAAAGGCACTCAATCTCCCATCATTCACAACTTTAATCTTCTTTTTAAACTCTTCATCACTAGTATGAGAAATCTTTATCCTTTCTAGTAAATATGGTTTGGAAACTATTTGAAAACGTATTGATATTTCACCTTCCATGGTGATTCCCATATCCATATTTACTAGATCCATGTATGTAGGATCCTTTTCAACTATCATCTTGTTCAAAACTCCATGATTTTTTCTACTCAAATCATACACCACTTTATTTTATTTCCCCGGGTGGTAGTGTATAGTGAAATCATAATCCTTGAGTAGTTCAATCCATCTCTTTTGCCTCATGTTAAGTTCTTTATGTGGGAAAATATACTTTAAACTCTTATGGTCGGTACATATCTCACATTTTTCACCATAGAGATAATGTCACTATATCTTTAATTCAAAGATTATAGATGTTAACTCAAGATCATGAGTAGGATAGTTGTGGTCAGGAATTTTTAGCTCTCATGATGCATAGGCAATAACCCTATCATTAAAATAAGGACACAATAAAGTACTTTCTTTGAATCATCACTATAAATAATAATCCCATCATTCCCTGATGGTAGAGTCAAGATAGAATCATCGACTATTATTCTATTCAATTCTTCAAAACATTCTTCACACTCTTTTGTCCAAACAATTTTAACCACTTTTCATGTGAGCTTTGTTAATGGGTTAGCCAACCGGAAAAAAGTCTTGACAAAATGTCGATAATAACCTGCTAAACCAATAAAAATGTGTACCTCAGTTATACTCGTCAGTGCTGGACATTATTGGATTACCTTGGTCTTATAAGTATCAACAAATATTCCATCCTTATAGATAATACGGCCAAGAAAAGAAATCTCTTGAATCCAGAATTCACATTTGATAAACTTCCCATATAATTTGTGTCTTCAAAGAGTCTTCGGAATAATGCGCAATTGATTTTCATGATCGTCATAGCTTTTGGAGTATACCAATATATCATCAATAAATACCACTAAAAAGTCATCAAGATATTATTTGAAAACTCTACTCATTATATCCATGAAGACAGAGGGGCATTATTTAATCCAAAAGGCATTACTGTAAAATCGTAATGCCCGTACCTGGTTCGAAATGCTATTTTCAGAATGTCTTCCTTCTTCACACACAATTGATGATATCCAGATCGAAGGTCATTCTTTGAAAATTATTTATCTCTATGAAGTTTGTCGAATAAATCATCAATGTGAGGTAGTGGATACTTGTTCTTTATTGTTATAGCATTTATCTCCCTGTAGTAAATGGACAACCTCATATATCCATATTTCTTCTTAAAAAAAGAACATGGGATCCCCATGGAGAAACACTAGGGTGAATAAATCCCTTATTACTCAATTACTCTAATTGTTTCTTTAGTTACACTAATTCCAAAATGGCCATTTAATAAGGGGTCTTGGATATGGGCCTTGTACCAGGAATTATGTCAATGGAAAACTCAATTTCTTATTCTGGAGGATGTCAAGGTAAATCCTCTGGAAACACACCAACATATTCTTGCACAATACGTACATCCTCTATTTGAACATTCCTTTCCTCACCCATAGTTATTTCATTCTCTTCCTCCCCAATAATTGAATTTAGTTGAGCTACTAGGGGTGGATCTAGATAAGAATTAGGTGGTGATGATTCCTCTATAAAGAGAAGGTGTTCTTTATCATCATCATCAAAAATAGTAACATCCTTCTTATTACAATAAATTTTTGCATCATGGTCCAAAATCCAATCCATACCATGTATTATATCAAATTCAATCATTGGTATGACGATGAGATTAGTAGATAAAGAGCATTTATATGCCTTTATAGGGACTGATTCACAAAACTTTGTTGCAATGATACTTCCCATAGAAGTTTTCACTAACAACCCCCTTATTAAATAAAATTGTAAATATCTAATTTTATTAGAAAACTGGGAAGATATGAAACAATGTGATGATCCAGATTCAAATAAAGAATTGCCTAAACATGAGGAAACAATTAAATTACTTTCCACTACGTCCTTCAGAGCTTTAACCTCAGCAGTAGTGATAACATAATCTTGGCCTTGATCCCTTGGCCTTTTTTGAGGTAAGTTCCCATGATTCTTAGGAAATTAATTTTCATAATGCCCCCTTTCTCTACAATTGTATCATTCAACATCGAGAGCCTCTTTCTTCCCCTTGCAATCACGAGCTTGGTGGCCTTTTTCACGACACATGTAACAGACTCCCATTGCCTTCAGGAAATTACCATCGTGTTTCTTCCCACATTTACTACATGATGGATATTCAACTTTTCCCTTCATCCCAATATTTCCATTTCCAGAGTGTTCAGCAGATCTATTCTTCTCTTTCTTTGCTTTAAAGTCGTAAGACTTAGAGAATTCTTTTTCTATCTTAATAGCACACGAGAAAATATATTCATACGATGAAAAGGATTGTGAGACTAATGCTTGATGAAGAAATGGTTTTAACCCATCAAAGAAATGATCAATATTACTTCTTGGGTAATTTATATAATCTGCAGCATGCCTCACTATCCTTGTAGAGTTAGCTTCATACTTTACGACATTCTCATCCTCCTTTTTCCTCAGACTCAGAAATTCTCTTTTCATATATACTCAATGGTCATGAAAAAAGTATTTTTCTATGAAATTTTCTTTAAAATACCTCCATTCCATATTTGATACTTCATCATCTTCTTTTGTGTTTTGAATCAATGACCACCGTTGATCAGTATCTCCAGTGAGGCGGTAAACTGCCATGATAACTTGTTCCATTTCACTACTCCCCAAGGCATATAATATTTTCTCTAAGGAATTTATCCATTGCTAAACTACTAGTGGATTTGTACCCCCATTGAATGTTGGTGGTTGTTTCCTCATGAAGAGATCTAACATTGATCCTCCACGCTGCGGATCGGGGTGTTCCATAAGGGTAAGGTTATTATTCATAACCTGAGTGAGTTGTCCCAGTATGGTGATTAGCTGATCAGCACCGGTTGCATAACCAGCTCCACTATAATTATCTTGAGTAGGAGGGCAATCACTACATGGAGTTCATGCATCGATATAGTTTCCATTCCTTCCACTAGGTGCCATTTCTAAGAAATGGCATAAACTAGATTAGTTTATGAATCGAAATACATAATTCCAAACTTGTAAAACACTTAACATAAATTGAACAGTTTATGGATATAATCCATAATCATAAAAATTGTTTTTTGAGGAAGTATATACTCAGAAACCATTCATAATAGTTTGTATAGAAAATGAAAATTATCCTAAGAATATCCCCTAGTATTGTTGTAACCAAGAGTGCAGCAATGCCAATTGTCATGCAACAGTTTCCATTCGAGTCTAGCTCAAAGCGGTGTTTTCATGTTTTACCCCTACACACATTTATTCCAAAGCCGCCTCTACCTGATCGTATCCAGACAGGGATGTATTTTTTTTGGAAAACTCACAAAATCTCTACATTACCAATATTCTAGGAAGTTTTTCTATACTAATCCTCAAAGTCTATCTTAGGGTTATATGCTCTAATCAGAGTTTATCTAAATCTATATTCCAAGGTTTGTACTAAACTTCCTTTGATACTAACTACAATTCCCTGACCCTAGTTACCCAAAGACAGTGCATTATTACATTACATTGTCATGATCACAAAATATCAAGTCTCGAAAGACTCATTAGTTTAGTATCCTTGGAAGTGCCAGATACATTAATAAGGTTTACATTACACCATAAAATAGAAAACTACAACAACATTGTTTCCATGGACAACACTAAGATCACATAGAATATCTCTACAGGTCTGTCATAATATACTTTTTCTCATCCTAGGAAAAATAATACATAGAAAGGGGTGAGCACAGATGCTTAGTAAGGATAACAATATAGCGAAAAAATTTCTTAAATAAGCATAAAAATTTAAGTCAATGTATATGACTAAAACAAAAGATTTTTAAACTTGATCTTCAGAATAATATGGAAAATATAAAATCAAATAATTCCATTTAATTATTCACATGGATATTCTACTAGTAGAATAATCACATGCAATATCAATATCCACTTTCATAATGATGGAATGCATAATGCTAGACTTCATAACCACATAGTCATGGCCTTATGCCAAGACTACAAATAAGATTTTGTCAAGGCCTTGTGAAAAGACACTAGTTTGTCTCATGAGACCTACCGATGCATCTAGGAGCTATAGAGAGCTCCACCCATCACTTACTAAGTCCAATGCATTCCTTATTTGAAAGGGTTTAAACATAACATAAATATTCGTATTAAAACTGGCATACAAATTGTCAATACTTTATCAATAAACCATGAATGGTATGAAATAACACATCCACATTCAAACATATCACAAAACCTTTAATACAATATGGAAGTTTTGTTTAATAATAAATCAACTTCAAACAAAATTAAAATCCATCTAAGGATGTTGACATAGATGAAATCAAATCTTTTTTAGAGAAATATCTCTTTCTATTTTGAGATCATTGAAGAAAACATTTATTTTGGAAATATTCCTAAAATCTTGTAAGGGAAGTTTCGACGATGTTATAATGGAGGAAAATAGCCACACCAACCGTATAATTTAAAAAAGACATTCCTACCTTAATTTTGTCGAAAAGGTTATAAAGGACCTTGTTTGGAAAACAACGAAAAGATTCATTTATAAACATCTTATAAAAGTAAAAAAGGTATAAATGACTTCAACCCATAGTATATAAAATATTAAGAATGTTTTTAAATACATTTTTAAGAAACAAGGATGTGGATGATAAAGAGGTCCCCGTAGATAATTACGTATAAACAACCTCAGATAATGAAGAGATTGTAGAAATAACCCCTAACTTGTACTTTTCATTGGTAAAGGGTAGGTTAACCTCCTGTATAATTATGAAATAAGTGTTATTAAATTATACCATAATCATATACATTAATATGATATCATATATGATCTTTTAACATTGCTTTGTTAATAATATCTTAGTATTATCGTCGTTTCGGGTGTTAACTGATTCATTTTCCTTTATATGATTTGTTACATAAGTAATGCTTTTTATAGATAGGATGTATATTATTCATATTCATAATGATATTAAGTCTTTAAACATTATTTTTAATCATCTAATGACAATTATTCGTGAATGGATACGATGGGGAATGAATCTCGTCGCGTTCGTGAAGATGGTAATCCGTACGTACGCATGAGCGACAATATCATTCTTTTGATATTAAAATAATATATAATTGGATGGTATATCATATATACAGAATCATTATCATGTTATATTAATTATTTACATCAATTACACATCATTATTATACCCATCCAAATAATAATGTATTGAATAACAATTACACCACGACTTGGAGACGGTAAGACGTATGTACACACGTATGATGAAATGTCATTAAAAGGATGGATATAATAATGAATGTAGTTATAAAATATTTATAATAACATCATAGAATATATAATATACCAGAGTTATTAGTTTAGAATGTAAATAACAAAGAAAGAGGAAGTGGTAGAAGAAAGAACATGAAAGAGGTGGTGAGATATTTACCTCTTCTTCGGGTTCTTCCTTCTGATTTGATCGAAAGCGATCTTTTTGTTGGATTTATGAATAAAGTAAGGACTCTAGGATGAATTTAGGATAGTTGAGAGGGTATTTGGGAATGGGTTGGATGAGACAAATGGCTTTTAAGGTGTGAATTAGAGAGAAGGGGGAGTGCCCTTTTATAAGAGGGGTGAGGGGCACCTTAAAAAAAGCTAGCAATATTATTTTATAATAAAATCATTTTCCATTTATAATGGGTAAAAATTAATTATTTAAAGTATAAGGTGGTTATGGGTCTAACACCACTCAACCAGTAGGTTTTAGATAGTTTTGGGTCACTATATCAACTTTATCTTTTAGATTTAACTCATAGTTAAATAGTTTGACATTTACCATGTCTCTTTGTATTTTTATATTATATGGTTAATAAACTTACTATAAACTTCCAATAGAACCCAAATTGGTTCCTTAATGATAAGAAGATCATTATATAAGATGTTTGGACGATCCTTGTATTTTTAGGAATATAAAATCAATTAATAATATAATATTTGTTTTAAAAACTCTTTTATGTAAATTTTGACACTATTTGTTATTTTGTTTTTTTAAATTCATAACTGCATTATTACTTCTAATAAAATTTACCTAACCAACCCTAACATATCATATTAACCTAGAAAATTAGTTTAATTCATAAAAAGTCTCAAATTACATTTATTTGGATATTTATAATATCAATTATTTTAATATTTCATTAAGTAGGTAATTACTGCATCATCATTGTGTCATAAATAAATTAAATTATTTAATGTATAAAAAATATAAATAAAATACCATTATGTAGGAAATCTTTTTATCTTTCTAATTAATTTTTATAATCGAATTTATCTTATGTGTAACCATATATTAAAGATGGTTTAGTTGTTAAACCTTTAATTTGACACTTTTAACTCTTCTTTGAATTAAATAACAATAAATGTACTAATCTAATCCAAGTAGACCTAAAGAATAATATTTTATTCCTAAGGTTTTTTTGGTCAAATTACACTTATCCAACAGAATTATAACATGTGTTAGTGTAATAATTATATCATTTTTAACCGTAATTACCCTATTTACTTTTAACCATGGTAAATAAAAGTAAAAAGTTACTATTCACAAAAAAATATTTTCATCTTATTGAACCACATTTTACATACTGATATAAATCTTCTCTCTAGGATTTTTGAAATTCAACTCACAAAATCAGTAAAATTATGTTTTATGTAAATTTGCGAATGCTCTTAGGAGGTGGGTAAAAACCGTAAAAAGTTCAATAAATTTTTTATATATCTAAAATTATTATAAACTGAATCCAGTGAATTACATTGAACATATATAGGTATTATGTATCAATTTTGACCTAAAATAAAATAACATAAATAATTATTTAAATAAAAATTCGGTTTTAATCTATAACTCAGTGTTTTTCACTATTCATCAAAAATTAAAAGTTTTCAGAAAAATACCAAAAATTCACCCTAAGCTAATTTCAATATTTCGAATCCAAAAATTTATTCAATTTTGAAAGATAAAACTTATAAATTTTTAAAAATTTTGTATTACTATTCATAACTTCTAGTTTGATTGGTTGTGGTGTGTTAGAACTTGAAGTTGCGTATAACACATGCTATTGTATTATTCAAAGAGAAGCATACCGTGGAAGCTTGAGGTGCTATATTTTAGATTGTTTTATGTTACATCAATGTATGTGATTTTATGAAATAATTTCATTTTTGGAATTTAAGTTATTTAAATCACTTTTTTATTGAAAGTATATATAAAAGTGGTATCCATGTGGTGTTTTTTAACCATTTCCTAAAATTTCGAGCTTAGAATAAAATGTTTTCTCTGGAATTCCATGTTTTCATGTTTGAAGTGGAATTATTTTCTATCAAGAATTTATGAAATATCTTTGAGGCCTTTTGAAATTATTTTTATGGCATGGGCTGTATTTTGATCTTTTTTTGGTTATTAAAAAGTGGAAATGAGGTATCAATGATGGAATTATTTTATAATGAGGTGTTGACATGAAATTGATTTTAAAAAATCATTATTTAATGAATTTAAAATTAATATTATAATTATTTTGTTGTTATGAAACCTATGAAAATGACTTAATGTACCGCTAAAATGTGTTTAATGGGATTGTAAAGCCTTTGAAATTTTTTTGGATCTCAAAGAAGAAAACCCATATTTATAAATTGTGGATTTGAAATTTAGAAGATGTGTATGATTTTAAAGGGTTATTAATAGATTTTTGAAGAGGTATTTTGTAATATGGAAAGGTCTTGGAATTTTTATCCATGTTATTTGGATATTGAAAAGTTGTAACCTTATAAATATTATTTTTCAATTCCAACAAGATCCACTTTATTTCCCCGTTGTTCTTATTTTACCTTGTGGGGGTTGTTTATCACTATGTGCTGATTATCAGTCTCTTATTAGGGAATTAAATTGTTATTACTTTAACTAATTATGTTATTAAATGATTTTTTATATTCAATGGTCGAAGAGGAGAGGGATAGTTATTTATTATTCCCAGTGTGGTGACCTTGGATTTTCAGTTCACTCACTCTACTTTTCTGCTGGTAATGGGAAGTTACCCCCTCCATATATCTTTTTTTCATTTTCAAATAAAAACACATTGAGGATGAGTAGTAACTAGTTACGAACATACCTATTTAGGGATCAAAAACGATTATCCAAACCACCAACCCACAAACCATATGACATAAATCAAAACCACCTGCCAAAATAAAATAAACATCAAGATTCAAACTTACAGTAGCCTCCATTGCGCCACAAGCCACTAAAAAAATATCCAAATTCAAAATTCAAAATAAAACAATATAAATGATGACTTTTGGAACCTTCCATCATGTCATGAGATTAATAACCACCATACACCAAGAAAAAAAATGCTCCATCACTTTCATATTCACCAGTAACATTGGTGAGAGAAGCCTGCCAGAACCAGTACGTGGATGAGACACACCACCTGCCAGAAGTCCTCATTGTTGTTGAAACAAAATAATGATAAAATATAAAAACAACCCACTAGTTGATGAATATCTACAAGAAAACCAAGATAATTCATAGCAGAGACCCGAATATAGAGAAGAATACATTGCAAACAATGCCTCTGGGAACACCATTGAAAGCTCAAACTACACATCCCAAAACACCGTGGAAGTCATCACTCATGTTTGATAAGGGTAATAACTGCATCTGTAGGGAGTTAAATTGGTACTGTGGCTTATTTGGGATAGTTTAATGGATTATGGTTAGGACTCATCATATGCTTAAAGTTAGTTTGCAAGAAATTAAAACTGTTAGACTTTTCTCAAATTATCTTCCTTGGGTAGATCCCAAGACACATTCATTTCTTTATTGGTGGTTTATGGAGGGTAAAACTAGATTGTTCTTAGTTATATCTTTATCATTATTATATTTTAGTTTCAAATTTTTATTATATATCTTAAATTCTAATCATTGGGATTGTGGTGCATACTTTTTTTATTAATGCATTGTGTTGGGTCTTTCAAATATGTTTGGGAAAACTATTTTGAACATAAATAATACTATTTTCATTTTAAATTGGTGTTTATTATTTGATTTTGGGTTCTAAAATTGATAAGGATAATGAAATTTTTACAAAATGTATCTTTTCATTTTTGGGAAACAAAATTTAATGTTTTTATATACATCTTTTTATGGATTGTGGTTTCTAATGAGTTTATGATTGAAAACATTATTTTCAAGTTTCATTTTCAAACTAGAATTTATTTATTTCCTTATGAAATGAATCGTATTGTGTCCTTGGGTGGAGAATTACTTTGCTACTAAGCTTAGGCCTATATATTGTAGGTCCCTAGTTTCATCTAGACTTGAATTTTTTAATGAGTATTAAATTTAGTGAGTTGGGAGCTGGTGAGAAACTAAACAAGGAATTGAGGTGGTTTCAGACTTAGATTTAGTTTTTTTGAGTTTTTATTATATTTTTCGTTATCAATATTTGTAACATCCTGATTTTGGAAGCCACATAGAGGTGCCCCGTACCTGGTTGGTCATATGGCCTCAAGCGCATTTCCCCAAAGGCTAGAGGTTGCCGACTAGCTGCGAGGGCCTTGGGTGTGATAGTGGGGAAACTATGCCCTCATTGGCAGTGCAAACAGTGGAATTAAATAAATATACAAGAGAGAAAGCAGTAAATAACCAACAATAATAAACATTGGAAAAACTAAATCAACAAAAAAATGGAGCACATTTTTATATATATGAAATGATGCATGATACATATATAGGAAATGAGCCAAACAAGTCACAATGCTGAAAAATAAAATAGTACCAGAACAAGTACAAAAGAAATTAAACAGATCCTCATCGTCACAAGCCAAATCTTTGTCCCATGCTCTCATACTCCAAGCAATCAAGTACCAGAAGTCGTAGGGCACTTTACCTTGTCTATACCTGCAACAACATAGTCTATTTGGACCCAAAAGCATGACCCAAAATAGGGTGAGAGACTAAAAACTAATAGGCAACCACCTGAAGATCTGTGCCTAATAGTCAGTGAGTATATGGTAGGTAATAGTACAATAAGAAGTAAACAGTAGCAGAAATAGTAGGCAGTAATTAGTAAGTAGTAAACAGGATAATATATAACAATGATTAATCCATAGAATAACAAACAATGGTGAAGTAATAGATAACACAAACAGAAAAACCTCTGGGAAGTACTCGCAGCCATCCCTTCTGGTCCTATCCAAGAAGTACCAAAACCCTCTGGTAAGTGCACTCAGCCTAACCCCTCCGGTTTGGTCATAAAAATTTATAAGACTCTCTGGGGAAGCTCACTTGGGAAATTCCCCTTATTGTCTAGGGTTGTCAGGGACTTTCTGAGGAAGATCACGTGGTCTAACCCTCTTGGTCCCAAGGTTTAGAGACTCTCTGAGGAATCTCACTCAGTCAATCCTCCTATATCGTTAGGTATACCATAGAATCTCTGAGGAATATCACTCGGTCAATTCCTCCTCTAGCCTAGGAAGTTTTTAAAGACATTCAAACTAGGTAAAGACTCTCTGGGGAAGCTCACTCGGTCTACCCTCCTGTAGTCTATAATAACTAAGACTCTATGGGAAGCTCATTAAATCTTTCCCATATAGTCAATAATTTCCAAGACTCTCTAAGGAAGATCACTTGGTCTATCCCCGTATAGTATATAATATCTAAGACTTCATGGGAAGCTCACTCGGTCTATACCTTATAGTCTATAGCACCGGGTTCTTACGGTCTTGTGTCAGTCAGTGCATAATATTGCTATAAGGTCAGAGTACACTTGTAGAGCTACATGGCTAACCAAAGTAAACCTATGGAGCTACTTGGATAAATAGTCTATAGAGAAATAAGCATATAAACAACAAAATTCCATTCTACGATCAAAAGGTATGTAAACAGGTATAACGGCCAAAGGCTAATGAGACCCAAAGGCAGTAACAAGAAAAAAGAAAGGGAAAAACATCCAATCATGACAATTATTCACAAACATGATCAATTTATCTATAAAAAAGCATGAAATAAAGTCAAGAATAACCACAAGGGAAAAAAGGTAAACAGACAATACCCTGTTCACAGGTATTGGTAGAATTTGAACATAAAACTCAAAGACATTTAAAGGTAAGGAACAAACCACCTACCTCGATCTAAGGAGATCGATATACTTGAACCAAGAGGATTGATTCTCCTCATAATGGAGTAGATCTAAGAAAACACACAAAATGTTCAACCCAGGAAAACTTGAGAAAGAGGAGGAATTGGAAAACGAGCCTCTAGGGGAAGAAAGAGATTACTGCTACAGTTCCAACACAATCAACAATGGTCGATTCAGAGAACGGATAGAGCCTCGAGGATTCGGAGAATTTACATGGCCATACGACGTCTCTCGGTAGTACGAGGCCTAGAAGAAGGCGATTCTGTCGATTAGGCGTGATCCCGGTCTGTTTAATGAAAAAAAGAAAATAAACGGCGTATAATTCTTGAGTACATGGTGTGTACTATAATTTTCCATAATCCACTTTAATCGGCCTCCACTTCACCCCTACACACCATGTGTGTGGCCCAGACATGGCCAGCACATGGCCTGGAGCGGCAAGGGAGTACACGGAGTTTACTCATAAAGTACACTATGTGTACTTCAAAAATTTCTTGAAACTCCTCTTTTCTCAAAAACTCCTGGAAAAGAAAGACATAACTAAAGCACATATGTATATATATGAAATGATGCATTATAAATATCTTGGAATGTAGCCAAACAAGTCACACTGCTGAAAAATAAAATAGTACCAAAACGAGTACAAAAAAAAGTAAACAGCTCCTCAGCATCGCAAGCCAAAGCTTGGTCTGATGCTCTCCTGCTCCATGAAATCAAGTACCAGAAGTCGAAGGGCACTTGCCCTTGTCTATACCTGCAACAACATAGTCTGTTCGGGCCTAGAAGCATGACCCAAATAGGGTATGAGACTAAATCCTAGTAGGAAACCACCCGAAGATCTGTGCCAAAAAGTCAGTTAGTATATGGAAGGCAACAATACAATAAGTAGTAAACAGTAGCAACAATAGAAGGAAGTAATCAGAAAGTAGTAAACAAGATGATATACAACAGTGATCAATCCACAGAATAACAAACAGTGGTGAAGAAATAGCTAACACCAATAGGAAACCCTCTGGGAAGTACTCGCAGCCATCCCTTCTGGTCCTATCTAAGAAGTACCACAACCCTCTGGGTAGTGAACTCATCCTAACCCTCTGGTTTGGTCTTAAGAATTTATAAGACTCTCTGGGGAAGCATACTCAGTCAATTCCCCTTATAGTCTGGGGTAGTCAGGGACTCTCTGAGGAAGATCACGCGGTCTAACCCTCTTGTCCCCAATGTCTAGAGACTATCTAAGGAATCTCACTTGGTCAATCCTCCTATAGCCTTAGGTATACCACATACTCTCTGAGGAAGCTCACTCGATCAATTCCTCCTCTAGCCTGGGAAGGTTTTAAAGATATTCAAACAAGGTAAAGACTATCTGAGGATTCTCACTCGATCTACCCTCCTATAGTCTATAATAACTTAGACTCTCTGGGAAGCTCACTCGGTCTATCCCCTATAGTCTATAATGCCCAAGACTCTCTGAGGAAGCTCACTCGTCTATCCCTGTATAGTCTATAATATCTAAGACATCCTAGGAAGCTCACTCGGTCTATCCCTTATAGTCTATAGCACCGTGTTATCACGGTCCCATTCCAGTCAGTGCATATTAATGATATAATGCCAAAGTACACCTATAGAGATTCTTGGCTAACCAATGTACACTTATAGAGCTACTTGGATAAATAGTCTACAGAGCAATAAGCATGTTAACAAAATCATTCCATTCTGCCATCAAAAGTTATGGAAACAGGTATAACGGCCAAAGGTTAACGAGACCCAAAGATAGTAACAAGAACAAATCATGGGGAAAACATCCAAGAATAACAATTATTCACAAACATGATCAATTTACCTATACACAAGAATGAATTCAAGGTAGGAATAACCATAAGGGAAAATAGGTAAACACACAATACCCCGTTCATGGGTCTTGGTGGAATTTTCACATAAAACTCAAAGTCATCGAAAGGTAAGGAACAAACCACCTACCTTGATCATAGGAGATTGATATACTTGAACCACGCGGCTTGATTCTCCTCAGAATGGCGTATATCTATGAAAATGAAAAAAACGTTCTACCCACGAAAACTCAAGAAAGAGGAGGAATTGGAAAACGTGGATATAGGGGAAGGAAGATCTTACCGCTATTGTTCCAATGCAATTGAAAGTGGTTGATTCGGAGAACAGATGGAGGATCGGGGATTCAGAGAATTTCTGTGGTCGTACATCATCTCTCAATCAAACGGGGCCTAGATGAGGATGATTCTGTCGATTAGGCGCGACCCCAGCCTGTATAATGAAAAAAAGAAAATACACGGTGTGTAATTATTGAGTACTCAGCATGTACTCTACTTTTCCGTACTATGATTTAAGTGGACTCCACTTCACCCCTACACACCATGTGTGTGGCTCAGACACAGCTAGTACACGGCCTGGTGTGGCAAGGGTGTACACAACGTGTACTTAAAAAATTTCCAGAAACTCCTCTTTTCTAAAAAATGACCAGCAAAGGAAAAACATACCTGAAACCAAGATCCGGGTTCTTACAAACTTCCCCCTTAAATAAATTTGTCCCTGAATTTCCTTAGAGAGGTATAGAAGAGGAAAAACCAAATAGATCCGGCCACTACGATCATACATCAGCCTCCCCCTCCCATGTCTTGTCCTGCACTCGCCCGTGCTGCTATACCACCCGTACTAGAGGAACAGACCAGTAACGGAGAACCTTCGTACTACAATATAAAAACCGGATGGGATGCTCCTCAAACAACGCATCCACTTCAAGATCAACCTCCTCGAGTTGAAAGGCATGATACGGGTCTAAAAAGTAACGTCGGAGCTAAGAAACGTGGAAGACATCGTGCATAGCCCATTACCTCTGAGGTAACTGCAACCGATAGGCAACCGTCACAACTCTCTCCAACACCTCAAACGACCCGACATACCATGGTGAAAGCATACCCTGTCTCTAATCCTCTTGTGTCCCAACCTCGGTGCGACACACATGAAACCTCGATACCCGACCTCGAACTCTAGAGGTCATCTCTGATGATCAGCATAAGACTTCTACTGAGACTGTGCTATTGCCATCCTCTTCCGAATCAACTCTATCTGATATGAGGTCTCCTGAACAAGGCAAGGTCCTAGAAAAGTTGCCTCTCCTACCTCTATCCAGCATAAGGGTGATCGTCATGGCCTACCGTACAAAGCCTCTTAAGGTTCCATCTGAATAGTTAGCAGGAAATTGTTGTTATAGGAAAACTCCACAAGAGGTATATGCTTCTCCCAAGAACTGCCAAACTCTAGAATGCAAGTTCAGAGCATATCCTCAAGTACCTGGATCATATGCTCGGACTGGCCATCAGTCTGGGGATGGTATGGTGTACTCAAAAGTACCTATGTACCCAAGGCCTTCTAAAGTCCCTGCCAGAACCGAGAAGTAAAGTGTGTATCACTATCTGAAACAATGGATTGTGGAACTCCATGTAGACTTAAAATCTCTTAGATGTACAACCGTACCATCTCATCAACACCAAAGGTCTCCTTGATCGGCAATATGTGAGCAACCTTCATAAGCCTGTCGAGGACAACCCAAACAACATCACTTTCTCAAGGTGAGCTCAGCAAACCGGTCACAAAGTCCATCACAACATCATTCCACTTCCACTCAGGAATGGGTAACTGCTATAAAATCCCTACTGGTCACTAATTCTCTACATTCACCTGATGATAAGTAGAACATCTCATGAAAAACCAGCAACATCCTTCTTCATAGATGGCCACCAGTACTGGTGGTGTATATCACGATACATCTTGGTGATGCCAGGATGAACTTACCAAAATAAGGAATGAAAATACCACATCAGCTCCTCGCATATGTCTATTGGCACCCATACACATCCCTATAAACACAAGATCTCATCCTCACCCACTGTCTAACCAGGAAGAGTGTCCCCTCCTGACACACTCTCCGGCAGTACTAAGCCTTCCAAGTCTGATAGCTACCTCATCCTTACCTGATCAAGAAGAGTATAGCTAACAACTACAGAAGAAAGAAATGTTTGTCCCGGTCTATCATGCAATTCCAAGTGCATCTCAGAGAACAGAGACATATGTTTCCACTCACTGATGGCCTTCAGAATTGCCTGAATCTGAGTTCTCCTACTCAACGAATTAGTCACTGCGTTTCACTTCCCCGACGTATAGGCATGCTCGAAGTCAAAAGACTGAAGATACTCGACCCACCTGTGCTGTCTCAAATTCAGATCACGCTGATTGAAGATGTACTTGAGACTCTTGTTGTCGGTGAAAACCACAATGTGCTCTCCCAGAAGGTAGTGTCTCCAACAGTGTAAGTCATGAACAATAGCTTCCAACTCAAGATCTTGTGTCAGGTAGTTCCTCTAGTAAGGGTGCTATGGCAGCACGAGTGAGTGCTGGACGAGACTTGGGAGAGGGAGGTCGATGTACGATCGCAGTGTCCAGAGTTGTTCGGGGATTCTTCTTCTACGCCTTGATGAGGAAATTCAGGGATGAATTTCTTAAAGGGGGGGAAGTTTTTAAGAACTTGGATCTTCGTTTTAGGTATGTTTTTCCTTTTCTGGTCATTTTTGAGAAAAGAGGAGTTTCTGGAAATTTTTGATGTACACACTGTGTACTTTATGAGTACATGTCGTGTACTCCCTTTCCGTGCTAGGTCGTGTGTTGGCCGTTTATGGGCCACATAAATGGTGTGTAGGGTTGAATTGGAGTCCTCTTAAAGTGGAGTACGGAAAAGAAAATACATGGAATGTACTAGACTCAAGCGCATTTCCCCAAATGCTAGAGGCTTCCGACCAGCAGCGAGGGACTTGGGTGTGATAGTTGGGAAACTATGCCCTCATTAGCATAGTACACAGTGGAATTAAATAAATATGCATGAATGGAAGAAGTAAATAACCAACAATAATAAACAATGGAAAAAATAAATCAGCAAACAACTGGAGCAAATATGTATATATATGAAATGATTCATGATACATATCTAGGAAAGTAGCCAAAAAAGTCACAATGCTGAAGAATACAATAGTACCAAAACAAGTACAAAAGAAAGTAAACAACTCCTCATTATCGTAGTATACAGTATATCCCTTTCCCGGCTCTGGAAAGACCAGTATCGGTGATGACGTCAACCTCCCCTTCAGCTCCTGAATGGCAGACTCAGAAGAATCTGACTATAAGAACATCACCCCCTTCTTGGTCAGACCTGTCAGTGGTGCTGATTGGAGTGAAATGTCCTTTATGAAATGCATGTAGTATCCAGCCATTCCTAGAAAACTCCACACCTCAAAAACATTCTTCAGCTACTCCCAGGAAACTACAGCTCTCACTTTATCTGGGTCCACTGACACACTTATCTCTAAGATGACATGACCCTAGAAGTGAATATGATCCATCCAAAAGTGGTAGTTCGAGATCGTAACATATAATTGATTCTCTCTCAGTGTACTTAGAATGATCTCAAGATGTGTGGCATCGTTGTGTCGATTGTGAGAGTACACCAATATGTCATCCATGAAAACCACCACAAAGGAATCTAAGTACGGATGGAACACTCGGTTCATCGGTTCCATAAAAACTTCTGGCGCATTTGTGAGGCCGAACGGCATGACTGTATACTCGAATAGACCATACCTTCTCCTAAAGGCTATACGAGGTATATCTGATGGTCTAACGTGCAACTGATGATAAACAGACCTCAAATCGATCTTCGAGAACACCCAGTCTCCTCAAAGATGATCAAAGTGGTCATCGATCCTCGACATGGGATATCGGTTCTTGACCTTCAACTGGTTCAGCTTCCAATAATCCACACAAAACTAAAGGGTGTCGTCTGATTTCCTCACAAATAGTATAGGCGAACCCCAAGGAGAAGAACTGGGTCGGATGAAACCCTTTGCCTGTAACTCCTCCAACTACTTCTTGATCTCCTGCAACTCAGGTGTAGTCATCCTATAAGGAGGAATGGACACCGGTGCTGCCCTGGATCGAGCTCAATCGAGAAGTCTACATCAGCCTCCAGAGGAAAACCTGAAAAGTCCTCTAGAAAGACATCCCTGAAATGATCCACCACTGGAGGAAAGTATAACTGTGAAGTCCCCTGGTCATCCAGATAAAGACTAGAAATCTGGGCTATAACTCCTCCTAGCCCATGATGCTCTGGCCCAACTCTACCCACCTGGACATCCCACTCACCTCTATGAAGGAAAGAACCGCCCTATGGTGATATGAAACTCACCCTATGACTATATCAATCGACGACTTCCTAGAAGGGAACTAACCAATCCATCCTGAGAATGACGTCATAGCCCGTCATCTCTAGGACATAAAGGTCCCATGAGAAATGACTCCCTACAGCCTCAAGAGGGAACTCTCTGCACTGACGTACGCTATATGTCTTCATTCCCAACAGCATGTCAAGAGTCAACATGTCTGAAGATGAAAAGATATAGAGCCCAAGGCTCTCCACAACAGCAACAGAGATAAAACTATGTGAAGCACCAGTATCAAAAATGGTTAAAGATAAAAATGAGGATACTAAGATCACACCTCGAACTGTAGAGGGGTTGGGATCCTACTCCTGGTAGGTCTACTCCACGGAGAAGGTATGTCCTGTACCATGACCCTGCACCCCTGGCTGACCACTCTGAGCTGACCCACTTTGCTGTCGCTGGTAACCTGGTGACTGACCACCACGACCGCAACCTCCACCTCATCACGAATGACCATAAGAACTCCAGTTCCTAGACTGGTGAGAAACTGGTGAATCATCCCCTGAACGCGGGGTCAGAGAAGAACCCTTACCACCGGTTGAAGGGGAGAAGATCTAGAAAAAGCGTTGAAGATGGCCCATCTTTCCGCAAGATCATCACTCCATTAGGTCCCTCTGGAACTGAGGCCTAGTATTCCCACTCTTGTCTCACTGGTAGCATACGGCCTGGCTGCCCGAAGATACATCTCACCAACTCTGATCTCCTTGAGAAGACTCTTTACGGCACTTCCTACTATCCGTAGGAGGAACACCAACTCTGGATGTCGAACCGCCCTAGCTCACTGATCCAGAATCCCTCAAGTTTCACTCAGTGATCAGCGCCTGGTTGACGATAGAGGATATCGAAGTCAACCTGAAGATATTCACCTGGGAACGGATCTCCTGCCTGAGACCATCCTCGAACTTCCTAGCAAGGAACAACTCATCACCTGCTGGGATCGGCGTGAAGCGCTGAAACTCGGTAAAGCGAGACAAGTACTTCATAACAGAAAGAGTACCCTATTGTAGACTCATAAAATCTCAGGCTCGGTTGGACCTCAAGGTCTCTGGGTAAAATTAGTCATATAAGGTGCGCTGAAACTCATCCCAAGACATACTCTGCTGGTGCCCTGACTACGAGATCAACTCCCACCACCTCTTGGCGGTGTCTCAGAGCATATATGTATCCATATTTAACCTTTTCTCTGGTGGTATCTCCAGATGATCAAAGATATTTAGTGTGGCCTCTTACCAAGACTATGTAACCTGGGGTCCTCCATCCCCTGAGAAAGTAGAAGGATGCTACTGCAGGAAGAACCACGTCAATTCGGCCATCGATGGGGTAGGAGTCGGCACTCCCTGAAAAGTCTGCATCATCCTCAGGAAATCCTCCCTAAAGTATGTATCAGTGCCTGCGATGGGTATGACTGCTGGTGCCAAGGCTGGCACAGTTGGAGGATCTGTAGGAGGTCCCTGGTCAGCCATATCCGGTGTTTGATCACCATCTGGAAACTGACGTACGATTGGAGGATGTCTTAGAGGCATAGCTCTGAAAAGATCAAAAGAACACCTTAGATCAAGATTATCAAAGAATGGTAACACAAGAGTACAAAATGGGAACAGGAGGAGGAAACATTCGAGATTACAAAACATGACTACACGGTGTGTATAAAAACTACACGGCATGTTCACTTTAACCAAAGACATGGGCATGTACTCCTGCCACCTCTGGTTGTGTAACACCCCAACTACACAGCGTGTTGTCCCCACACATGGTGTGTTCTTGAACTCTATTCCCCTGCTCGAGTCTCTTTACATGGCTAACCCACATAGTCTTCTTAACCCTAGCCTACACGACATGTTCGCTAAGGACACGACGTGCACTAGACAAGGTTTCAGAAACTCATGTTGTTAGTTACATGGACGACTACATGGCTGACCCTTACATGGCGTGTTCCGAACTAACATGGCATGTATAGGAGAAGATAACATCGACCCATGTTGTTCGTGACATGGCTGGGTACCTGGAACAAGACTACACGACGTGTTCTTTAACAACACATCGTGTTCTACTCGAGCTTCCCCGGCCCGTGTTGTTAGTTACACGGCCGAGTACACGGCTCTATACTACATGACGTGCACCTACCATACACGGCGTGTTCCTAAAGGCATTTCCTCAACACCGTATTCATGATCACACAGTCAGTGACACGGTCTGAAACTACACTGCGTGTAGTCATAAAGTACACACTGTATATTTTGGGTTTTTTCGAGCAGTAGCTCAGAAACTGCACCGAATCCCAGAAACACAGGAAACCAGGCATGAAGGTGCCAAATTCTGACCCGTGAGGTCCCATACTCCCCCCGAATCAAATCTTGACATCCAGTACAGTCATATATAAGGAAAAACAGGTCAATGATTCACCAATTTCCGCTTCAAGAGGGCCCATTACACCTCAAGAACCAAAATTTGTCATTCATTTAAGAAAATTACAATACAAAAAATCCTCTATAAATAGCAGGGATTCTATCAAAAAATCCATTACAACAGCATGAATAATCTACACAATGTCTATCACAACAACATGAAATCGCTAACGCACACTAGATGGCACGGAAAGAATGCATGGAATGTGATTTATAACAAGTGCCTATATGATGCATGAGAGGGAATACCCTAATCTCATCGGGTTGTGACAGAAATAGAACCATAAAAGAAACAACAATAACAACACAAGTCATGTGAATCACTATAGGTGAAATCTTATCAACCGTCAAATCTCAAAACCAGAAAACTGCAATAAACGAGGTAGTATGGATTTTACCTATACATGAGTTAGCTACTCCCGGGCACAGCTTATTACCAAGTACCGAATCCATCATATCCCTGGATAAAGGATCCAAACAGTAAATCAATAGAATAGAATTCCTCTAATACCACTTTGTAACGTCCCAGTTCAGGAAGCCACCCAGAGGCTCCTCGTACCCGGTGGGTCACATGGCCTCAAGCGCATTTCCCCAAATTCTAGAGGCTACCGACTAGCAGCGAGGACCTTTTGTGTGATAGTGGGGAAACTATGACCTCATTGGTAGAGTACACAGAGGAAGTAAATAAATATGCAAGATCAGAAGTAGTAAATAACAAACAATAATAAACAACGGAAAAACTAAATCAGCAAAAAACTGGAGCACATATGTATATATATAAATGATGTATGATATATATCTAGGAAAGCAGCCAAACAAGTCACAATTCTGAAAAATTCAATAGTACCAAAAAAAGTACAAAATAAAGTAAACAACTCCTTAGCATCTCAAGCCAAAGCTGGGTCCCATGATCTCCTACTCTAAGCAATAAAGTACAATAAGTCGAAGGGTGCTTTCCCTTGTTTATACGTACAACAACATAGTCTGTTTGGGCACAAAAGCCTGACCCAAATAGGGTGTGATACTAAATCCCAGTAGGCAACCACCCGAAGATCTGTTCCTAATAGTCAGTGAGTATATGGCAGGTAACAATACAATAATCAGTAAACAGTAGCAGCAATAGCAGGCAGTAATCAGTAAGCAGTAAACAGGATTATATACAATAGTGATCAATCCACAGAACAATAAATAGTGGTGAAGAAAAAACTAACACAAACAGAAAACCCTCTAGGAAGTACTCATATCCATCCCTTCTGGTCCTATACAAGAATTAACACAACCCTCTAGGCAGTGAACTCAGCCTAACCCATCTGGTTTGGTTATACGAATTTATAAGACTCTATGGGGAAGCTCACTCGGTCAATTCCCCTTATAGTCTAGGGTAGCCAGGGACTCTTTAAGGAATATCGCGCGGTCTAACCCTTTGGGCCCCAAGGTCTAGAGACTCTATGAGGAAGATCACTCAGTCAATCCTTCTATAGCCTCAGGTATACCACAGAATCTCTGAGGAAGCTCACTCGGTCAATTCATCTTCTAGCCTGGGAAGGTTTTAAAGACATTCAAACAAGGTAAAGACTCTCTGGGAAAACTCACTCGGTCTACACTCTTGTAGTCTATAATAACTAAGACTCTCTGGGAAGCTCACTCGTTCTATCCCCTGTAGTCAAAAATGTCCAAGAATCTATGAGGAAGCTCAGTAGGTCTATCCCCGTATAGTCTATAATATCTAAGACTTCCTAGGAAGCTCACTCGATCTATCCCTTATAGTCTATAGCACTGGGTTATCAGGGTCTCGTGCCAATCAGTGCATAATATTTCTATAAGGCCAGAGTACACCTATAGAGATACTTGGCTAACCAAAGTACAACTATAGAGATGCTTGGCTAAATAGTCTATAGAGCAATAAGTATGTTAACAACATCATTCCATTCTGCGATCAAAAGGCATGGAAATAGGTATAACGACCCATGGCTAATGAGACCCAAAGGTATTAACAAGAACAAAGCATGGGAAAAAAATCCAAGCACGACAATTATTCACAAACTTGATCAATTTACCTCTACACAAGCATGCAAGAAAGGCAGGAATAACCACAAGGGCAAAAAGGTAAACACACAATACCTCGTTCACGGGTATTGGTGGAATTTGCACATAAAACTCAAAGACATAGAAAGTTAAGGGATAAACCAACTACCTCTATCCTAGGAGATCGATATACTTGAACCATGAGGCTTGATTCTCCTCAGAATAGTGTAGATCTATGAAAACTCACAAAACGTTCAACCCACGAAAACTCGAGAAAGAGGAGGAATTGGAAAATGAGGCTCTAGGGGAAGGAAGAGCATACCGTTGTGGTTCCAACGCAATTGACATCAGTCGATTTGAAGAACAGATGGAGGCTCAGGGATTCAGAGAAGTTCCATAGCCGCACCACATCTCTCGGTCGAACGAGACCTAGAAGAAGACAATTCTATTGATTATTTTCGACCCCGATACGTTTAATGCAAAAAAAGAAAATACACGACATGTACTTCTTGAGTATACAATGTGTACTCTACTTTTTCATACTCCACTTTAAGTGGCCTCCGCTTCACCCCTACACACCATGTGTGTGGCTCAGACACGACCATCACACGACCTGGCGTGGCAAGGGAGTACACAATGTGTACTCATAAAGTACACGAAGTGTACTTCAAAAATTTCCAGAAACTCCGCTTTTCTCAAAAACTCCAGGAAATGAATGATATACCTAAAAATGAAGATCCAGGTTCTTAAAATATTTATACATGTCAACCATTATTTTTAGATTATTTTAGTTATATTTTCTATATCATTTTATTTAGATATGATGATTTTTATCTTAGAAAATGGGTTGGGATAGTATTGTTTGTTATGATCTATTTTGCATGTTTGTTTATTTTTTGTTTCATATTTTCTTGATGTTTCACAGACATCTATTATAAGGATTGCATGTCATATTTATAAAATTTTTAGTTTTTCTATTCTAATTATGGATGAAATTGTTCCAGAAAATGGGTTTTTGTGATTCCCATGAACTATTTTTTAGACTATGGGGATTGAGAATTCCCTTCAAACCTTTTAGTGAGATGAGTCAAGTGATGTGTTATGCTATCTTGGATTTTTTTTCATTACAAAATAGTTTTATAGCTATAATTTTTTTGGTGGGAGACTATTTTTCTGGAGTATCCATCAATTATTTTTTGGTTTTCATGGTAGAAATGAGATTAAGGTTGATTGAGAATGACATGTAACGGTAGGGAGAGTCTAACTAGCTCTTTCTTGTCCCAAGTCTTAAGCTACAAGGAGAATTTGGTGTTTGAATTTTTAATTTGAGGTTGTTTTTAGTTTTTTTGATATATTTTAATGTCAAATAACTATTTTGGGATCCCCCTTAATCATGTATGTTAGTTTTGGTATTGATCCTCATTTTCGGGGTGAAAATAGAGGAGAACCATAATAATATGTTTTGATCACATGATCTGGACAACCATGTGGTGCTTTAGTGGCTTGGGTCTATCACCCACCAAAAATATGTGACATAGTAGGTGCATGGTTTCCTAACTCCAATGACCAAACTGTGCACAACCCTATTTCTTACCTAGTTGAGTTGTTTTTTCTACACTTAATTTTATATTTCTCTTAAAGTGGATTTTACTTATTGGGGATGTATTGAGGAATGATTTGATGCTATTTAGATGTGTTTCTTATGAAACTAATGTGATGGTTTGTGTAGTGATTTATTGATTCTTGGTTATAAATATTTGTTTTTCAAAATTGGGAATTTTTCCAAATTCTTAATTTAAAATTTTCTTTTTCATGGGTTGTTTTAAATGATAGGAAATCCACTAGGATTCCATGAAATATTTTACAAAGTGGTTTCCTCTATTGTGGTAGGTTAGAAATTTGTTTGAAAATAAAAATTGAGATGTTTTATTTTTGTTTTTTTGGGGGAATTCCCAAAGGTTTTCAATTTAAAAATGATATCCTGACAGTGTTTTGGGTTTCAAAACAATTTTTTATTGAGAAGTTTGAACATTGTAAAAAAAGATTTTTTTGATCTACCTTGTTTTGGTGATATTTTTTCAACCAATGTCATGTAGTTTTCTAAAGGGGTTTATATTTTTTTCATGAGTATTCTAGGTTAAAGTGTGTTTCCAAAATTTCCTTGTGGGTGTTTTTAATTTTGAATGATAAGATCATTTTATTGGTGTGAAATTTATGTGACTTTCAATGGAGAGTTGTTGTTTTTTAGTCCAGGTCCCAAATTTAGGATGTGATTGTTCAGTTTATGTTTTGAGGAATGAATTGATGTTGTTTTTGTCTTGTAATGTTTATATTATTCCTCCTATAATTTCTGAAACACAATGTATAAGGGTTATCATTGAGAATGATACACTTGGTGAATCCTTCCATCAATTTGAGGTAGTTTATTCCAATATATAATCAACCAAGACTCCAATTAGAGTGATGTAATTAGAACATTTATTGATCTCAAAACCTATCATAGACATATTGAATCAGAATCTACCAACATTTTATAGTAATCATGGTTTTATGGAAGAGGTAATGTGGTGGGAAAGGATTGAGAGAATTCCAAATTCCCTTGTTACACCTACATATTTAAGGTTGAGAGATGTGATGATATTTCTTATTAGATCTAGTAGATCATGGTGAGGTCTATGGTACCTACTAAGTTTATTGAGGGTATGTCATGAGGATATTTTAGGTTGGTATTTATCTATTTTATTTATCCAATGAAAGTGGGAGTAGATAGAGCCCTTGAAATTGTAAGTCCTCATCAGGTTAATTCCCTAGTGGAGGAGTATGTCGATCAATTTTTAGTGTTGATGTTATTCTCATTTGGGATATTTTTCAATGATACAAAGAATCATAATTTATTTAAAGGTGTTATTTTCCAATATTCTAGTCTAGATGTTCTTGAGCCTCAATTAAAATTCATTTAGGATGTTGTTGAGGATGTTATTTTGGTAGATGTTGGCTAGTCTACGTAGCCAGTGTTGGGCGATGCCTTATTTTCATTAGATGGATATGAGGGTATCCCGATAGGTTTGGATAATATGGGAGAAAATCCAATGTTATAAATGAAATTGGATGAGGGAGACCTTAAAAAATATATAGTATTTTCTGAAGGAAGTTAAAGCCTCTTGTATACTTCTAGTATGGGAATTTAGGTAACTCTAAGTCTTCATATTATAAAGATCCAATGTTTTTCCTCAATTGTTTCTATTAAGGTCAGTTTTGAAAGTTTTTTAATCTTGGGGTTTAAGAGATGTATCTGGTTTAATCCTTTCAGGGATACATTTTTCAAGGGTTTTTTTAGTTTTAATATAGGTCAATATTTTCAGGCTTCTATTGTTATTGTGATTTTATAATTTAATGGATGAAACTTTTATAGAATTCCTCTTATGGATGGATTTATATTTCATTTACTATAATTTTGTGTTCATTTTTTGAAGGTTGTGATAAATTTTATTTTGATGTGACTCATCATTTGGGTGAAAAATTCTTGAGAGTTTTGGCCTGAATTGGTCATTGGTTTTGAGCATTTGAGATAATCACAAGATAGACATGAGGTAGGAATTGGGTGAATAACCAGATAACTAGGGTGGGTTACATACCAATATAGATTATAAATTATCTACTGTGTGGATTGGACTATTATCTATTCACCATATGATGGTGATTCAGCTTGTAACTCTAGGTTATTCATGTGGGTTATGTTCTGTGGTTGGAATTCATGACTTTTCTTTGAGGTTTCATATTCTTTGATCTTTCTTCTTTTGGGTTGATACATTTTTAGTTTGAGAGTTATTTTCTGCTGAGGTTTTCTGTTGTTTATAGGATGTTTCACTCAATACATTCCATTGGTTTCACTATATTAGAGGAATTATAAATGGTTGGGAGACCATGTTAGGTGTATTTTGTTTATTAGGACTTATAGTATAAGGTTCCTGTTTCAATTGTGTTTTGATATGCATAGAAATATTTATAGATTATCATTTCAATTTTTTTAGGATCTTGGAAATTTGGTATCAAGGTTTCATTGGGTTTATTGGTTCTTATTTGGTATTCTTATTTAGATATTTCATTAATGGTGACCATTTATTTTTTGACCACATACTTTCTAGGGGTAGAATGTGTCATGGTGGGGAGAATTATGACACCCACATATCATTGTGGGGTTTAAATCCCTTATCTTTTCACCTTTATTCTTCTTACTTCCTTATTTACTTGGTTTCATCCTTCTTCAATAACACTAATTGTTTTTTCTGATAGGAATTATGTTCTTATGGATTTAACCTCTATTTTTTCTCTTTTTGGTTTATATAGGAGGTATTATTACTTATTTGGGTGGTCATAGTAGAAGGTGAAATGTTTCGACATAGATTCTTTTTCTTCCAAGTAGTTATTTCTATAAAATTGTTTAATTTTAGAATATAAAGTATGATTTATCTATTTTAATCTCTTTTTATTGAAATAATATATAAATGTCACATCCATGTTGTGTTTTAAATTCATTTACATAAAGTTTGATTGTGGAATAACGTGAATTTCTTTGAATTTCCATGTTTTCATGTTTAAAAAGAATTATTTTTATGTGACAGGAATTTGTGAAATAACTATGTGGATTTTTAAAATTGTTTAGATAGAATGAGTTGTATTTTGATCTACTTTTGATTTTCAAAGAGTGAAATTGTGTTTTTAAAGAGGGAATTGTTTTATAATGAGGTGTCTCCATTAAAGTGATATTAAAAAGGTATTCATAAAAGAATTTAAAATGTTTATTTGAATGATTTTTTTATTTCCCTTATATATATATATATGATTTAATGTATCTTTAAAATGTCTTTGATGGAAATATAAGGCGTTTGGGATTGTTTTTGATTTCAAATAGGGTGACCTATATTTTAAATGGATTGATTTGAAATGAAAATATCATGAGTGGTTTTAAAGGATTTATAAAATATTTTTGAAATATTTTTTATAACATTGAATGGTTTTTGAAATTCAAGCCTTGTTTTATTGAAAGGGAATTATTGAGTGTTAATTAATTCTTATGAGACACTTTTGATTATCCCTTGGTTCTTATTTCCCATTTTGAGTGTTTCTTATCAATATGTGACTCTTTTTTCTCAGTTTTTAGTAAATTTTATTATTATTCCATGGTTGAATGATCTTTTAGAAGGGTAGGTTCTATGTGAGGATGATGGAGGTGAGGGATAATTATTTTTGATTCCAAATGTAGAGTTCTTGGATTACTTGTTCACTCAGCTTACATTGTAATTTATAATGAGAATCCATGTATATAGAGGGAGGTCTATTCTTAGTTTGTACTAGTTGGTTCACACATTTCGAGTTTCCCTCCAATATTGTTAGACACTAGGGATGAGAGGGGGTTCTATTTCCAATGAGGCTTGTGCAGGCTAGTTAGATGGCTTGTGGTTTGGACTCAGTATATGTCAAAAAGTGGCCATAAGAAATTACTACTATTAAAAATTTCTCATGTTATATTACAAGGGTAGATCCCTTAACACATTCATTTACTGATTGATGGTCTATAATGGTGATACCCATTTTATTATTGGTTTTATCTTTAACATTATTATATTATAGTGGAAAATTTATCATTTATATATTTATTTCCCATCTTTGGACTTTTGGTGCTCGCTTTGATTATCATTGACCTATTGTGTTGGATCATTTCCTTTTAAATTATTTTCAATGATTTTAAGAAACCCTATTTTATATATAATGAATCTTGGGTGTTTTTTAATGTGTCTTTTGAAATTATACTTTGGCTTCTAAAATTATTTTTTCTGATGAAATGATTACAATTTTGGATTTTTCATTTTAAGAAAAAATGTAATATTTTGTGAATAGATATTGTTTTGGATTTTGGTTTCTCATAATTTTATGTTTGAAAAGAGTATTGTCTAGTTTTATTTTAAAACAATAATTTATGAATTTCCTTATGAAATGAATTTCACAATCTTAATGGGTGGAAGAATAATGGGCTCTATATGTCAAGCCTATATATTTGTAGTCACATGCTTTAGCTGGACACCAGTTTTGTTCATGTGGCCAACATTGTGTGAGTTGGTAGGTGGTAAGAATATAGAGGTTTCGTGAAAGTGGTTTCTAGCTTAGATCAAGTGTGGTGAGTTTGTTTTATTTTTTTATTACTGTTTTTTCCATGATGAAAATTCTTTGTATCTTATTTTAGTTAGATTTATTGTATTATTTCATTTAGGGATGATGTTCTGTATTTACAAAAATTAGTTGGATCTATTTTTTATGAATTGTTTGGCTTTTTCATTTAATTGTGGTTTTATATTTTCTTTATGTTTCATGGATTTACAATGTAATAATGGTCCATTTCACACATGGAACAAATTATAATATATTATTCTACTTAAGGGATAAATCATTCCAAAAAATGGGTTTCATGTGCTACCTAGACATTTGTTTCCAATTTGTGGGGATCGAGAATTCCCTTTGGGGCTTCTGGCGTGCTAGGTCGAGTGACATGTCTGGTCAGCATGAGTTGGCTAATTACAGTGTGTTGGGGAGAATCATTATCAGAAGTAGGTATGTGGTCCCACTCATTGTGTTTTAAATTTTACCATACCTTGAGTGGTCTCCTAGATTCTTAGTTTGTAGTGACTACTGTAAGTATTTATGGAGTGAAACCCTCAGTAGATTGATAAGGTTCCATTGCAACATGGTGTTGATGGTGGTGGTTTAACGGATGCATAAATGGTTACTCTTGAACCTTAGTGAATTTATAGTCACCATCATAATATAACAGTATATGATTTTATTGGTGTTTGTTGCTTCACTCTATGGAGAGAATCATGAAGCTATTCGAGGTGGAAATAGGTGAAACCTTATTCTTTTCCATAATAATAATTGGATTGGAAATTGGTTTGGATTCATTTCAAGGATAAATTCATGAACAAATTTTAAGGATAGGATTGTATCATTGAGGTAATACTCCTTTATAAGTGAATTATTCATCAAGTGATGAAGGTGATAGGTGGTGATAATGTATTATTATTTGAAGGTTCCCCAATATTAGAATTAGTTGAGGCATATGAATGTTATTGAGATGATTCCATGAGTTTAGATTGAATGGAGTTATACTAGTCCTAAAATGATTAACAAACAAAAACAATAACAACTATTAATAAAACATCATATGAAATAAACATGTTCCATGAATCACTTTTACATTATAAGTCTTCACATAAAGAAAATTTTTGTCTTCTTGAGAATGATTTGATGTCTTGGTGTAAAATGATCGTATAGTTGAAATATTCACATCAATTTAATAAAGTTTTAAACTGTTTTATGATGGGATAGAAATTTTGTGGAACCATAAATTTGCAAGGAATACCACATTTATGAATAACCAACAAGAATATTTGTAAAAACCATCTTTCCAAAGGTAGGTGGTAATTTGGATTTTTAGTGATTCTTTATAATTAACATTGGTCAAGAGGGTGAGATGTTAGTCTTAAATCACTTTTTTGAGTGGATTATTTCATATTCGTACACTCTCTTATAGATTTAGGACACTTTCATGAATCCTTTTTTTTATCTTGGTGTTTTATTAGATAACACTATGGAAAAATTTAGGTTATAACATGTATTTATATGAACATATATATGTATCAAATGTGCTATATCAATGTGAAGATATGTGTGTATTAGAGGTTATCTATTGATGGTATCATCTATTTGTATTATAGGTTCTCCATATTATTTTTTTATTAATAAGTGATTCTTAATCATATGGGTGATATGTTTTAGGGCCATATAGATGGGCAATTTGGTGTCTGTCACCATCTTGGAATGTGGTTGGTGTTCATTGTGTTGAGATTAGGCCCATAATGAGGGATTCAAACATATTCTTGTAAAATGAATCAGAGACCATGTATTTTACTTCCATTTAATAGGAAACATCATAATGTTTATATATTTTTGACAAGGATCGATCCATATATTTTAACATCATGTGGTTAGGATATCTAGGTGACATGTTCCAAGTAATGGTTAGCACAAGACATACATACTCCCCTTTATGGTCATCCTTGGAAGGAATATAGCCTAATTATATTGGGTTATTCTCATATATTAATATAGACCTATGAAGATAGGTCTTATAGGTAATATGGACCATTAAGGGTAATATTATATGACATAGAGAAAATATAGCCTTCCAAGTAGGGGCATGATTTACTGATAAATTTAATTGGGAATATATACCAATTTGAAGATTTTATAGGAATATGGCCCTAGAGGAAGAATGATTTAGTCTCATTGGAATATAAAAAGGTGAGGGAAGGACATATATTATCAAGAAATGAATATGGCCCCATGAGGATGGGAAGATGAGATGATGTTGGGGTTGGGCCTCTTTGATGTTTCCTACATATCCTATTTAACTACAATAAAATACAATGTTGATTATGATGAATATTTTGTAGACACGTGACAAGACCATACTGTGTAGTTTGAAAACATCTTGTAATGATTCTTCCATACAATTTTACATCATTTTAAAAAAAATTCCACATAGTTTAACTTCATGATACATGGATTTCTATGTCATAAAAGGTGAGAAAAAATATGATTGGGTGGGTATTGTACATATATGGATTCCCAAGAGATAGGTTAAGTCTTACACATTTTATAAGGTCTAGGGTTGAGGAATTTTTATCCATTTTAATGAGATGATAAACTTATATATCTTATCCCATATGAGTCACACATGGTGTGATAAACAAGAGATAATAGAATATTGATCACATCTTATATAAGTATACAATTATATTTGAATAGGGATTATATAGTTAGGATTCCCATGAGAGAAATTTCATCTCATTCTTGTGACATTAGGAATCTAGTTCTCATTGTGTGGGGCATCCAATACTCATTTCGTTGGGTGAGATTTCACTTTTTATATCTTATTATGTGTACATTGGACAAATAGTTTAACATTGATTTTTGATGATTTCTATGTTGTGAAATGTGTGAAAAAATTTACAAAAATGTGCATCCTAAGGGATAGGTTATGGATTACACCCAATAGGAGGTTTATTTTAATTTTTTGGGGATTACACCTAAGTAGGATTCCCAAATTGGGGGAATTTGTTTTTTTTGAATGACTTTATCAACCAAAATATCTATACGGACATGATTTGATATTGATATGAGAAACAAAAGGGGATAGAAGACCATTCACAATGTGTGGGATTTCATAATTATATTTTAATGGGGATTAAATACTATGGAAGCCTAGGTTGATTATCCTTGGAGAGTTGGTGACATTGCCAATGGGAAACATATTGGGTATTTTAGGTGAGATAATACCATCCCCTAGTCTTCCTACCCATTGATAGGAAGGGAAGGATATGGCGGTAGGGGATTATAAAACCCTTATAAGAATGATTATGGGCTTACAAAAGGAGGGATTACCTTAGTTGAAAGACTCAATGACTAGATTATAAATCCATAATTAATTAAAAAGATACTACTCCAATGTTTTCATGATAAGGATTATCCTAATTAAGGGAATCCATGATTTTAATCCCTACGAGGGATATACCAATCGAAGAGGAAATTTTTTGAGACTTATTTAATTAAAGGAATCTATTATTTAAGGGGTGTAAACTGGTGTGCATAACCTAATAATGTTCATTAAATGTCTTTGGAGGTGGTCTTATTAATTACAGGCCTTTTTAGGAGACTTGGTTGAAACAATTGTCTACCATTGAAGCATGTCTGTTCATAATGCCTTAGAATGGGAGAATAAGAGGATATCTTACTTTAGTGTAAGTCATGAAGGTGGTTTCTCCCAAGTAATACTATGGAGAGGAAAAGGATTAACTGTATTGTGAATAGGGTGAGAGAGAATATTCACCCAAAAGAGACTAGGGTGAGATATTGCAACACCCAAAGATTTTATGGTATGACTCTTTTTAATGTTAATCCTTTCAATATCTTACATTGCATATAACACCTAGCTTAAACAAATAATGAAATATTATTATAACCTAAACATTAAATTAGTGATAATTAATATTATTAAATATATTAGGAAATTTCTATATAAAATATTCAACCAAATATTTTTTATATTTATCATATATATTTTGTAAGATTACTATTTTAATAAATAAAATTTTATGCATAAAAGCAATATTTTTCTAAAGGTAGTTTTACAATGTTATAATGACACCTTTATTTTAAAACTAAATTTTAGAAATTTTATAAAATAAATTAGAAAAAATAAAATATATTTTTTAAATTGGAATATCAAAATTTACTTTGGTTTTATTTTTGGTATTTTTTTTGATAAGTTTCACTTTTTTATAGAATAGTGAAAGAATAGTGCATTGTAATTAAAAAATGACACTTCAGCTAAATAATTTATAATGATAAATTATATTTTAAATTGGTATTAAAGTAAAAATATATTAATAATACATCTATTAACTCAATTAAGTATATTGAAATCTTTTTATATTAAATTTGAAAATAATAACACTTCAAAATTTTGCATGTTTTAACTTTAAAAACACATTTTCTAGCCCCATCTACAAGATTAATTTTAATTTAATTTTAGCCACTTAGGAGTTTTGAATTTTGAAAAATGTATTATAAAATTTCAATAAGAAGGTAAAAATTTACTAAACATGTCTCTTTTATTATTTGAAAATATGAAATGTAAACTTAGTAATCTTAATTACCATAGTTAATGGTAAATCAGGTAATTAAGGGTAAAAATAATTTAATAAATGTCATAAAATAACCCTAAAACTGATCCTAATTTTATTGTATGATTTAGTTTCTACAAAAAACACTATTTGGTTAGTGTTATGATCTCCTAGATCCACTTGGATGGATTTAATCAATTTATTTTATTTTATTTTAAAGAACAATCAAAGATATCATTCTTAGATTTTTAATAACTATAAAATTTTTAATATAGGGTTATTCAGAATATACATCATGTTAATTTATTTTTACTTTTTTAATAAGAAAAAATTACATTAAAATCTTGCACAATGATGATGTAATAATTGTTTAATAAATGGAAATATTAAATAAATGATATTTCAAATATTAAAATAAATATAATTTATGATAATTAATGTAATACATAAATTTTATTGATAAAATTGTGATTTTTGGGATATATTATAAGATTTTCTTTGAAGATATATGGTTCTTATGATATTTTTAAAAAGTCAAGTAATGAATAGTGTCAAAACTGACATTAATGATATTTTAAATTAAATAATATTTTGTTAAATGATATAAAATTTATAAAAATACAAAATTAGGAAAAATAATTTGTATAAGGTTTAAAATTTCATCCATGAATCATTTATGATTCTTTTTCCATTTTATAGTAACTATATTTACCCTCAAAGAATAAAAGTCCATGTTTTCCTAGTATGAGTTAAAAGGGTTAAAAGGGTTAAAACAGGATAAAACCAAAAATAAGGGTATAACCATGACATAAAGTCATTAAAAAATATTTGGATGAAGATGATTTGAATCATATCACCTTAATATAGAACTGTATTTGTTTAATGGACACTTTTACATGAAAAAACTAATATATTATTTATATCAAATATTGTTACAAAATGTCACTCTCTTTTTGTATATAATATCTTTTTATGTGTCCATATAAGGAAAAAATCAAGACATGAATGAAAATAACTACCTATTTTTATATTAATGTTTTTTTTCACTATAGAAATTTATTTTGAATTTTTATAAATTATATAATTACCTTAAATTTTTCTCTAATTATAAAATAATATTTATTTAATTAATAGAAAAATAACATAATTAATTTTAATTGTATTAATTTTGATATATTTGGGATGTGTTAATGTGAAAAATTAATTTTATAGATATATAATATATTTTAGATATTTTTAAATAAATTTATTGGAACTCACACTTTTCCTTGATATATTGGAGGTCAAATTAAATTAATAGTATCAAATTTGAAAATAATGATATTTTATCAAATTAATATTTTATTAAATTACATAAAACATCATAAAAATATTAATTAATCCCAAATGATATAATATACGGCCTAATATTACATAACCAATTATGTTGTTGTCCATTTTTATATATTTGGATCTATAATAGCCATATTATATTTTAATATATTTTTTTGTTTTCTAAATGTGTCCCTCACCTAAATTATAAAAGCGCACCTCATCCCTCACTTATTCACATCACCCTAACCCATATAGATCGATATATATATATATATAACTATTTCACTAATAAAAATTATTATCCAACTTATATATGTTTTGGTTCTTAAAAAATACCAACCCCAGTGTCCTTAACAGATGTTATAAATGATGTCCTCCTTAGAAGAGGTAATCGTCCTTACCGACTCTTTCAAATTTATTTCATCTTCTACTTATTATTCATGTGTTTTTACATTATAAAGTAATAACTATAGTATTATATATATTATTAGATTTTATTATGAATTTAGTATAACTGTATTCTACCTTTTATTCATTATATGAAAAACAAAATCACCACACTTGCGTACGTACGACTTACCGTCTCCACATTGTGGTGTAATTTGTTTTTCATCACCCATTTACAAGCATGTTTATAATGATGGAAATAATAGAAATATATGATAAATATGACATGATAAATATTCTTTAAAAATTAATATACCATCTAATTCCTAACATTTTGACATTTAAGGGAATGATATCGATGCTCGCGTGTACGTACAACCTACAATCCCTAGGACACAATGAGATTCATTTTACATGTTCACTATTAAATAATGATTTTAAAAACATATATAATGAATAAATATGATATCAAAGAACATAATATCATTTTTTATATACATAATTATATCTTTTTCTTGAGAAATTGGACATTCAAAAAAATAATCATTTGAAAATGAAGTAGTTAACACCCAAAACAACGGCTATAATGAATTATTATTAACAAATGGGTAATAATATGATTTAATAGGATCATATATGATATAATAAACATGTATATTTTTATGTTATAAATTAGTAACATGATTTAAATCATTATAAATTATATTAAAGCATGTTCAACTAAAGGAAAGGGAAAGGTATGTGTTTATTTCACAATCTCATCTTTATTCAGGATTGTTTTTGTTTAAGTCTTCCCTAGGGAATATTTCTCCACCATGACAATGTTTTCTAAAAGTGCTTTTAAAAAAGTTTTTAATATTCTCCAATGATTGTTTAATGTCATTTTTACGCCTTTTTTACTTTTTAAAAAATTATTTAAAAGGTATATTGTTTCATTTTATAAATAAGGTTTTTGAGCATTTTTCACAAAAATACAGAAGGAATAGTTTTTAACGGATATGTCCTGAGATGAATTTCACACTATAAAAATGACTTAATTATTTATTAAATTATTTACAATTTTTCTTAATTATTCTCAATGAAATTCATTCTTTGATAATTTTTCCGCATTTTAAAAATAAGTGATTCCCAGAGTGAAAAGGGTATTTTCCTCAGCAACATCTCAGAGATTTTATTAGAGTATTTTCATAAATGCGAACACACAATATTGAATATTATTATTAAATGAATTAGATATCTTAGGATAACATTTACCATATTTTATTGAATGGTTTATGATTAGTTTGATTGTGTATGTTCTATTCTGATGTTATTTATGGTTTATAATTAATGTATTCACATTTTGTTTGTTGTTTTTTTTATACAAATGTTTATGTTTTTTATGTTTCACCCCATTTATATGATTAATATATTATAATTAGTAATATATAGGAGGAGAATTATATAGACTCTCGATTCATTAGTATGTCATATGAGTCAAACTAGGTAAGGTTTTGGCTAAAGCCTTACTTATTTATATAGACTTCTTGGCCATGGCCTTAATAGTATGTTTTAGATGTTTAGAATTATGAATTACACCGTTATGACAGTAGTTATTGATATTATATATGATTATCAACTATTATAATATCCTTGGTTAATTTTCATTCTCATGTGATTATTTATATGGCATTATTTGATAATCTTTTATTCCTACTATATTAAAATCATGTTATTTGTCAAACGGACAATGTGTCATTTATTCACCTTTCCATAATATGTTATGCTTATTTATGAAATATCCCTCTATATTTTCACCCTTACAGAGCATATGATCCCACCCATTTCTTATTTTTTATTTTTCCTAGATACTAAGAAGTTTTTTTGATGACTGATATAATGGGTCAAGATAAGATAAAAATGGTGTTATCAAAGGATTCACTATGTTTTATTTCATTTTTTAAAATGTAATGTAATATTTATTTTGGAATGGATTTTACCAAGAATACTAAACTATAAAATCCTTTAGTATTCTATTACTTTCTTATTATGCTAATATAATAAATTAACCACTAACTTTGGGATGTTGGGGTCAGAGACATTCACTACTGAAAATCCGGCCTTTAGTGGCCGCTCAGCGACTGCCATTGGCGGTCTCTATTGCCTCGTCGCTAGAGGCTTTCAGCGACCGCCAATGGCGGTCGCTATAGAAGGCCCGCAGATCGGCCTTCAGTGACCGCCAAGCGGTCGCTGCAGCCCCTCTGCCGGGCACCCTATAGCGACCGCCTATGGCGGTCGCTAGTCTAAAAAACATTTTTTTTTTAAATTTTTTTTATTGAATTGAATATATAAATATATATATATATATATATATATATATATTCATATATATACTATTAAATACAATATTTTAAATATATATATATATACAGTATATTTTATATGTTTTAATATATATATAATATATATATAATATCAAATCATTGTGCTATAATAATTTAAAAACTTCGATTCAAGAAATAATCTCATTTCAGGTCTTTCGGAGCACGTTTGCTCCGAATGGGACCGCCGCACGCCGTTTTGGTGTTTTTTGGCACTGGAAACGCATTTCTGGCCGCCGCGGTCAAACGGAACCTCTGAATGAGGTTCCTTCTGGCCGACCATTTCAAAATTCACGCCCCGGATGTTGTCATACGATTTCGTGGCATTCGGAGGTTGTTCGGGTGGTTTTGACCCCCCAACGCGCCACTTCAGCGCGCGCCGCGCTGCTGAAAAGGACACAATCGGACGTGCCATGCGCACCGCACGTCCGATGGACGTGCGGCCTCCTCCGGCATCTCAGGAATAATATTTCTATCATTTCCGTGCAGTTTCAGGTCGTTCGGAGCACGTTTGCTCCGAATTGGACCGTCGCACGCCGTTTTGGTGTTTTATGGCGCCAGAAACGCGTTTCCGGCCGCCACGGTCACACGACACCTCCGAATGAGGTTCCGTCTGGCCGACCATTTCACAATTCACGCCCCGGATGTTTTCGTACGGTTTCGTGGCATTCGGAGGTCGTTCGGGTGGTTTTGACCCCCCAACGCGCCATTTTAGTGCGCGCCGCGCTGCGGAAAAGGACACAATCGGACGTGCCGCACGCACCGCACGTCCGATGGACGTGCGGCCTCCTCCTGTATCTCAGGAATAATATTTATATCGTTCCCGTGCGGTTTCAGGTCGTTCGGAGCACGTTTTCTCCGAATTGGACCGCCGCACGCCGTTTTGGTGTTTTTTGGCGCCGGAAACGCGTTTCCGGCCACCGCGGTCAGACGGCACCTCCGAATGAGGTGCCGTCTTGCCGAACATTTCACAATTCATGCCCCGGATGTTGTCGTACGGTTTCGTGGCATTCGGAGGTCGTTCGGGTGGTTTTGACCCCCCCAACGCGCCATTTCAGCGCGCGCCGCGCTGCTGAAAAGGACACAATGGGACGTGCCGCGTGCACCACACGTCCGATGGACGTGCGGCCTCCTCCTGCATCTCAGGAATAATATTTCTATCGTTTCCGTGCGGTGTCAAGTCGTTCGGAGCACGTTTGCTCCGAATTGGACCGCCGCACGCCGTTTTGGTGTTTCATGGCGCCAGAAACGCGTTTCCGGCCGCCGCGGTCACACGGCACCTCCGAATGAGGTGCCGTATGGCCGAACATTTCACAATTCACGTCCTGGATGTTGTTGTACGGTTTCGTGGCATTCGGAGGTCGTTCGGGTGGTTTTGACCCCCCAACGCGCCATTTCAGCGGGCGACGCGCTGCTGAAAAGGACACAATCGGACGTGTCGCGCGCACCGCACGTCCGTTGGACGTGCGGACTCCTCCTACATCTCAGGAATAATATTTCTATCGTTTCCGTGCAGTTTCAGGTCGTTCGGAGCACGTTTGCTCCGAATTGGACCGCCGCATGCCGTTTTGGTGTTTTGTGGCGCCAGAAACACATTTCCGGCCGCCGTGGTCACACGGCACCTCCGAATGAGGTTCTGTCTGGCCGACCATTTCACAATTCATGCCCTGGATGTTGTCGTATGGTTTCGTGGCATTTGGAGATCGTTCGGGTGGTTTTGACCCCCCAACGCGTCATTTCAGCGCGCACCGCACTGCTAAAAAGGACACAATCGGACGTGTCACGCGCACCGCACGTCCGATGGACGTGCGGCCTCCTCCTGCATCTCAGGAATAATATTTCTATCGTTCCTCTGCGGTTTCAGGTCGTTCGGAGGACGTTTACTCCGAATGGGACCGCCGCACGCCGTTTTGGTGTTTTATGGCGCTGGAAACGCGTTTCCAGCCGCCGCGGTCACACAGCACCTCCGAATGAGGTGCCGTCTGGCCGAACATTTCACAATTCACGCCCCGGATGTTGTCGTACGGTTTCGTGGCATTCGAAGGTCGTTCGGGTGGTTTTGACCCCCCAACGCGCCATTTCAGCGAGCGCCGCGCTGCTGAAAAGGACACAATCGGACGTGCCGCGTGTACCGCACGTCTGATGGACGTGCGGCCTCCTCCTGCATCTCAGGAATAATATTTCTATCGTTCTCGTGCGGTTTCAGGTCGTTCGGAGCACGTTTGCTCTGAATTGGACCGCCGCACGCCGTTTTGGTGTTTTATGGCACCGGAAACGCGTTTCCGGCCGACGCGGTCACACAGCACCTCTGAATGAGGTTTCGTCTGGCCGACCATTTCACAATTCATGTCCCGGATGTTGTCGTACGGTTTCGTGGCATTCAGAGGTCGTTCGGGTGGTTTTGACCCCCCAACGCGCCATTTCAGCGCGCGTCGCGCTGCTGAAAAGGACACAATCGGACGTGTCGCGCGCACCGCACGTCCGCTGGACGTGCGGCCTCCTCATGCATCTCAGGAATAATATTTCTATCGTTCTCGTGCGGTTTCAGGTCATTCGGAGCACGTTTTCTCCGAATGGGACCGCCGCACGCCGTTTTGGTGTTTTATGGCGCCGGAAACGCGTTTCTGTCCGCCGCGGTCACACGGCACCTCCGAATGAGGTTCCGTTTGGCCGACCATTTCATAATTCACGCCCCGGATGTTTTCGTACGGTTTCGTGGCATTCGGAGGTCGTTCGGGTGGTTTTGACCCCCCAACGCGCCATTTCAGCGCGCGCCGCGCTGCTGAAAAGGACACAATCAGACGTGCCGCGCGCACCACACGTCCGATGGACGTGAGACCTCCTCCTGCATCTCAGGAATAATATTTTTATCGTTCTCGTGCGGTTTCAGGTCGTTCGGAGTATGTTTGCTCCGAATTGGACCGCCGCACGCCATTTTGGTGTTTTATGGCACCGGAAACGCGTTTCCGGCCGCCGCGGTCACACGGCACCTCCGAATGAGGTGCCCTCTGGCCGAACATTTCACAATTCACACCCCGGATGTTGTCATGCGGTTTTGTGGCATTCGGAGGTCGTTCGAGTGGTTTTGACCCCCCAACGCGTCATTTCAGCGCGCGCCGCGCTGCTGAAAAGGACACAATCGGACGTGCCGCGTGCACCGCACGTCCGATGGACGTGCGGCCTCCTCCTGCATCTCAGGAATAATATTTATATCGTTCCCGTGCGGTTTAAGGTCGTTCGGAGCACGTCTTCTCCGAATTGGACCGCCGCACGCCGTTTTGGTGTTTTATGGCGCCGGAAACGCGTTTCCGGCCGCCGCGGTCACACGGCACCTCCGAATGAGGTGCTGTCTGGCCGACCATTTCACAATTCATGCCCCGGATGTTTTCATATGGTTTCGTGGCATTCGGAGGTCGTTCGGGTGGTTTTGACCCCCCAACGCGCCATTTCAGCGCGCGCCGCGCTGCTGAAAACGACACAATCGGACGTTCCGTGCGCACCGCACGTCTGCTGGACGTGGTGCCTCCTCTTTCATCTTAGGAATAATATTTCTATCATTCCTGTGCGGTTTCAGGTCGTTCGGAGCACGTTTGCTCCGAATGGGACCGCCGCACGCCGTTTTGGTGTTTTATGGCGCCGGAAACGCGTTTCCGGCCGCTGCGGTCACACGGCACCTCCGAATGAGGTGCCGCCTGGACGAACATTTCAAAATTCACGCCCCTGATGTTGTCGTACGGTTTCGTGGCATTCGGAGGTCGTTCGGGTGGTTTTGACCCCCCAACGTGCCATTTTAGTGCGCGCCGCGCCGCTGAAAATGACACAATCGGACGTGTCGTGCGCACCGCACATCCGATGGACGTTCGGACTCCTCCTGCATCTCAGGAATAATATTTCAATCATTCCCGTGCGGTTTCAGGTCGTTCGGAGCACGTTTGCTCCGAATTGGACCGCCGCACGCCGTTTTGGTGTTTTATGGCGCTGGAAACGCGTTTCCGGCTGCCGCGGTCACACAGAACCTCCGAATGAGGTGCCGTCTAGCCGAACATTTCACAATTCACGCCCCGGATGTTTTCGTACGGTTTTGTGGCATTCGGAGGTCGTTCGGCTGGTTTTGACCCCCCAACGCGCCATTTCAGCGCGCGTCGCGCTGCTGAAAAGGACACAATCGGACGTGCCGTGCGCACCGCACGTCCGCTGGACGTGCTGCCTCCTCTTGCATCTCAGGAATAATATTTCTATCATTCCCGTGCGGTTTCAGGTCGTTCGGAGCACGTTTGCTCCGAATGGGACCGCCGCACGCCGTTTTGGTGTTTTATGGCGCCGAAAACGCGTTTCCGGCCGCCACGGTCACACGGCACCTCCGAATGAGGTTTCGTCTGGCCGACCAATTCACAATTCACGCCCCGCATGTTTTCGTACGGTTTTGTGGCATTCGGAGGTCGTTCGGGTGGTTTTGACCCCCCAACGCGCCATTTCAGTGCGCGCCGCGCTGCTGAAAAGGACACAATCGGACGTGCCGCACGCACCGCACGTCCGATGGACGTGCGGCCTCCTCCTGCATCTCTGGAATAATATTTCTATCGTTCCCGTGCGGTTTCAGGTCGTTCGGAGCACGTTTTCTCCGAATTGGACCGCCGCATGCCGTTTTGGTGTTTTATGGCGCCGGAAACGCGTTTCCGGCCGCCGCGGTCACACGGCACCTCCGAATGAGGTGCCGTCTGGCCGACCATTTCACAATTCACGCCCCGGATGTTTTCGTACGGTTTCGTGGCATTCAGAGGTCGTTCGTGTGGTTTTGACCCCCCAACGCGCCATTTCAGCGCGCGCCGCGCTGCTGAAAAGGACACAATCGGACGTGTCGCGCGCACCGCACGTCCGATGGATGTGCGGCCTCCTCCTGCATCTCAGGAATAATATTTCTATCGTTTCCGTGCGGTTTCAGGTCGTTCTTAGCACGTTTGCACCGAATTGGACCGCCACACGCCGTTTTGGTGTTTTATGGCGCCGGAAACGCATTTTCGGCTGTCGCGGTCACACGGCACCTCTGAATGAGGTTTCGTCTGGCCAACCATTTCACAATTCACGCCCCGGATGTTGTCGTACGGTTTTGTGGCATTCAGAGGTCGTTCGGGTGGTTTTGACCCCACAACGCGCCATTTCAGCGCGCGCCGCGCTGCTGAAAAGGACACAATCGGACGTGCCGCGCGCACCGCACGTCCGATGGACGTGCGGCCTCCTCCTGCATCTCAGGAATAACATTTCTATCGTTCCCGTGCAGTTTCAGGTCGTTCGGAGCACGTTTGCTCCGAATTGGACCGCCGCACACCGTTTTGGTGTTTTATGGCACCGGAAATACGTTTCCAGCCGCCGCGGTCACACGGCACCTCCGAATGAGGTTCCGTCTGGCCGACCATTTTACAATTCACGCCCCGGATGTTTTCGTACGGGTTCGTGGCATTCGGAGGTCGTTCGGGTGGTTTTGACCCCCCAACGCGCCATTTCAGCGCGCGCCGCGCTGCTGAAAAGGACACAATCGGACGTGCCGCGCGCACCGCACATCCGCTGGATGTGAGGCCTCCTCATGCATCTCAGTAATAATTTTTCTATCGTTCCCGTGCAGTTTCAGGTCGTTCGGAGCACGTTTGCTCTGAATGGGACCACCGCACGCCGTTTTGGTGTTTTGTGGCGCCGGAAACGTGTTTCCGGCCGCTGCGGTCACACAGCACCTCCGAATGAGGTGCCGTCTGGCCGACCATTTCACAATTAACGCCTCGGATGTTGTCGTATGGTTTCGTGGCATTCGGAGGTCGTTCGGGTGGTTTTGACCCCCCCAACGCACCATTTTAGCGCGCGCCGCGCTGCTGAAAAGGACACAATCGGACGTGCCACGCGCACACCGCACGTCCGATGGACGTGCGGCCTCCTCCTGCATCTCAGGAATAATATTTCTATCGTTCCCGTGCGGTTTCAGGTCGTTCGGAGCACGTTTGCTCTGAATGGGACCGCCGCACGGCGTTTTGGTGTTTTTTGGCGCCGGAAACGCGTTTCCGGCCGCCGCGGTCCAACGGCACCTCCAAATGAGGTTCCGTCTGGACGACCATTTCACAATTCACGCCCTGGATGTTGTCGTACGGTTTCGTGGCATTCGGAGGTCGTTCGGGTAGTTTTGACCCCCAACGAGTCATTTCAGCGCGCGCCGCGCTGCTGAAAAGGACACAATCGGACGTGCCGCGCGCACCGCACGGGGGGTGCGGGGGGCTGTACGGGGGTGCGGGGGGCAGTACGGGGGTGCGGGGGGGCAGTATGGGGGTGCCGGGGGCAGTACGGGGGTGCGGGGGGGGGGGGGCAAGTACGGGGGTGCGGGGGGGCTGTACGGGGGTGCGGGGGGTGTACGGGGGTGCGGGGGGCAGTACGGGGGGTGGCGGGGGCAGTACGGGGGTGCGGGGGGCTGTACGGGGGTGCGGGGGGGTTGTACGGGGGTGCGGGGGGGCTGTATGGGTGTGCGGGGGAGCTGTACGGGGGTGCAGGGGGCTGTACGGGGGTGCGGGGGGCTCTTCGGGGGTGCAAAGGCCATCCCATTGATTACAAAAGTGAAACATAAAAGTGATAACATCTAATTAATACATATTTCTTTTATCGATACCATACAGAAATTTATAAAAAATATATTGGATAATACATAATCTATAATATCAGATTTATTGATCTGTTGGAATTAGTTCGACTTTTTCAAATGTAGAATCATTCAAGATTATCTGATCAAAAACTCAATATGTGTATAAAATATTTAAAAGACCACCATGGATTGTAATAATGAATTACTTAAATGAATAAATACAGTACATCAATGTCAACCCTACCAGTAAAAACAAAAACATATCTCGTGAATATATGGTGCGTCACGCGTTGTCATCACTGCTACCTCCTTCTGGTGGGCCAGGTGCCAACAACAAATAAACATTATAAATATTTAATAAAAAAAATAATTGAAATTAAATAAATAAATATAGTATATACCTGCGTCGTATGATCCCCTGTACCATCAGCTCGACGCACATATTCCCGCAGTGCTCTAACCTCAGCTGTCAATTGCGCATTTGTCTCCTCGGAAGCGCGCAGCCGTGCCTCAAAATCTGACATCTGCTGTGTCATATGAGCAACAGCAGGACCGACAACCGCAGCGCGTGACACTACAGAACGAGGAATCTCTGCTCCATAGGTCAAACTATAGCCATGCCCGTCCCGACCAATAATGCAATGAAAGATCTCATTCCGTCGCATGGGAAGCTGCCGCTGGTCCTCTGGTAGATGTTCTAACTCAGCTTCAAATTGAGCCTGTGAAATATTTAAATATATATAAATATATATATATGTTAATATATAGATTTATGTAATTATTGGTAAGTACAGACACTTAATATCAATGCTGCAACCTCTGGATCATTGCGATCACGAGTCCTTATCCACACCGACATTTTATCAGTTGTTGCACCTTTCCCTCGCAACTGTATATTAAAAGAATATAAACACAAAACCATATTAATTAATAAATTAAAAAATGAATAATATATACCTCATGTCGGATCTGAGACACATGACGAGTCCCGAGCCTGTGAGCTGGTCCATGCAACGCTCGATTCTCGAATGGCGTGTTGACACCTCCTACATTCAATTCATTCAAATTTCAAACAAATCACATATTCTTGAAAATATATATACAGCAAAATAATTAATATACAAACCGCAACACCCTCAGTAGACCAATATGAAACCAAGTCACACCACTGAGCCGGGAGGACACCTCTCAGGACTTTTTCCAAAATGTCAAGGGCACCCACATTTGGTACCCAGTGGTCCCTCTTCACTTTGCCTTTATAATCTTTCCACATCTTACGGCATTTTCTCATACACACAGGCCGAAACTCTTCAGGGCATACTTTCAAATTTTTCTATAAAGAAAATAATCAAACATATTAGTATTCTTTATAAATAGAAAATAAAGTAAAATTATTTTCTTACCTGAACCTCCCTCCATAGACGATCTAATGTGTCCTGAGGGATAGAAGCCCAATCACGCGTGGTCAATGGAAATCGATGTGGGTCACGTATGATATGACCCAGCTGGCGAATAAATGCCGGGGCATTCGGTCCCACGGGATGAAATACCTCATCAAATGAAACATCTATCGTCGTGTAGGAATTCCATGATAATATGCCATGACCAGGGCCTCTCCTGTGAGAGGAAGAAGCATCTGAGTCTGATCCTGTTGAAAACAATTTTATATATAAATTGAAAAATGTTATATATATATATATATATATGTCAATTACATAAAAAATATAGACAATGACATTCAAACATACCTCGACCCTGAGACGTAGATGACTCAGATGGATGATGTGGATCTTCTGCCTCTTCCCCTGACATGTCAGCAGTCATAGGAAATATCAGTAATGAGTCCAAAGTGTTTAAAAGATAAATTGGATTGTTCTTAATAAATCAAACTTGTACAACTGTTAATCAAACAAAAAATGGATTGAATAATTAGTTGTGAATGAATTTTAAAAAATCATAAAGTTAATCAACCTAAATATTTATGACTGAATTAACTTACAAAAGTGAGGATTAAAACTTATAAGGATTTATAAAATGATTAGATAATTTATGATATCCTAGGACATTCTACTGAATAGCGGGAAAACAATTATACCTTTCATTAAGCATGAAAATACACCGTTTCTCCTTCAACAGCCGCTCTGACCCAATAAATATCTTCTTCATGTTTAACTACGGTATGTTGATCAAGTTGTTGGTAAACAAACGGAACAGTCCCGGGTTCATCTACTTCAAATAAAAACACTCCTCGCCGAGACATTTTGACAACAACTTGCCAACTTGGATCCGAAGGCAAAGTAACAAAGAATACTTGTTCCGCTTGTGATGTCAAAATGAAAGGTTCATTCTCAACTCGTTCATTATTTCTGTATAACATATAGTTAAAAGTCACCAATGAAAACGGATATTGATCGACTTTACATCCACGCACTGGATCAACCCAATTACACTTTAACAATATGTACTTCAAACCGTGTGTGTATACAACTTCAATGAGGTCTATCAATTGACCATAGTAATAACCAGAATCGACAAAGGGACAACCGATGCCAATGTTTTGTGTTGCTCATTTGTCGTCAACATCTTTAATGCGAAATCGAAAACCATTAGCATCAATAGCTTTATAACGACGAGCCGTTATAGATGGACCCTCAACCAGTTGGATAAATACTTCAGGTAGCGTGGGGTCCCCTAACTCCCTCATCTTACGAACCTACATAATTTATAAAAATCAATACTGATATATGCAGAGAGAATTAGTTTAATACTTCACTCATAATGAAAATCAATTTATACATACATAATCCTTGAACCAATCATGAAATGCCGCATAATGAGATTGTTGAATTTGCAACTCAGTCGCACGATGCATCTCTTCTTTTATCTCATTAATGTGTTTCCTGCAAATGATTACGTGATGTTTAAAAGATCAACTTATGAAAAGAAAACATGTAAAAGTTATACAAGCACATTGATAAGATACTTACTGCATTAATGGTGCAACTGATGGAGTATTGAACAAGATATATCGATGTGCTTGTATCCACTCGATGTTGTCCATATCAAATGTGGTTCCTTCTCCAACTGGACCATCATGAATCCGAGAGGGCTTATCTAATTTTGTTTCAACATCCGTAAGATATTCTGCACAAAAGGTAGTACACTCATCCATCAAATAACCATTGGATATTGATGCCTCTGGACAAGCTCTGTTGCGTACAAATCTTTTCAATGTACTCAAATACCGTTCAATAGGATACATCCACCTAAATTGCACTGGACCAGCAGCCATTACTTCATCAGTTAGGTGCACTATCAAGTGGACCATAACATCAAAAAATGAGGGGGGGAATAGTTTCTCAAAGTGACAAAGCGTAAGTACAATTTGCTCCTGCAAACTTTTTAAATCACTCATTCATTGATTTCTTAAACAAAGCTGTCTAAAAAAATTAATCATCTCAATCAAGGGCTGAACAACATTGGGGGATAAACAATCACAAATTGTGATTGGAATCAACTGCTGAAGTAATATGTGATTGTCATGACTTTTCAACCCTTGCAATGTCTTGCTCGTCAGATTCACACACTTTGAAATATTAGAAGAGTAACCATCAGGCACCTTGACCATCTTCAAAATGGAAAAAAATGTCTCTTTCTCCTCTGTAGTCATCGAATACTGTGCATCAGGCATATATGCCTTGTTTCCCTCAGCTAACTGTAAATGCAACTGTTTCCTTAAACCCATTTCTTCCAAATCACGGCGTGCATTAACATGGTCCTTTGACTTTCCACTGACACCTAAAATGGTCCACAATATGTTATCACAAACATTTTTTTCAATGTGCATGACATCCAAATTATGCCTCAACATGTTAGTTTTCCAATACGGAAGACTATAAAAAATACTTTTCTTTTTCCAATTGTGACTGCGCTGCCTACCCGCAGCACGAATATTACGTATTGGAGGAGCCACCAAATCCTGAATTTCATATACCGTGAGGATGTTTTCTTCCTCAATCTGCGATAACATTTCGACTCCTGCCATGATCTTTGGTGCTAGGCTGAACTCTCTAGAACCATCAAATGCCACTCTGTCCTTTCTGAACCTGTGCTGGGGAGGGAGAAAACGCCTGTGACCCATGTATGCCCATTTTTTGGAATGTTTAAGCCATACAGATTTTTTACTTTTATTGCAACAAGGGCAAGCAAATTCCCCTTTCGTACTCCAGCCTGATAAATTTGCATAAGCTGGGAAGTCATTGATTGCCCACAATAAAGCAGCATGCAGTTTGAACATTTCATTCATTTCGCAGTCATAAGTCATCACACCATCGCCCCAAAATTCATTCAACTGATCAATCAATGGCTGAAGGTAAACATCAATCTTATCCCCTGGACTTTTAGGTCCATCAATAATAGTGGAAAGTAATATAAATTTTTGCTTCATACAAAGCCACAGAGGAAGATTATATGGAACCAACACCACGGGCCATGTGCTATGAGTTGCACCAACCATAGACTTGAATGGATTGAAACCATCTGCTGCCAATCCCAATCGGACATTACAAACATCTTTAGCAAAGTCGGGATGTCTCTTATCAAAATCCTTCCATGCATGAGAGTCTGCCGGGTGGGTTAACATGTCACTTTCATGAACTCTTTCTGCATGCCATCTCATTAAATTAGAAACTTTAGATGACATGAAAAATCTTTTCAACCTCGGTTTAAGGGGAAAGTAACGCATTTGCTTTATGGCAATCGGTTTCCCCTGTATCACAATCTGACTTTGATGAGTCTTATTTCCCCTGTTCTCTTTCCACCTGGAAGCGCCACAAACCGTACAAATATCCAAATGAGCAGTTTCATTTCAAAACAACATACAGTTGTTTGCACATGCATCTATAGTCTCATATGTAAAACCTATGTTCTCTGTCAACTTACGAGCATAGTAATACGACTCAGGAATCTTAGCGTCGACAGGAAGAACTTTTTTCAATAAAACCAAAAGCATGTCGAATGATGTGTCTGACCAATTATTCAAAGTCTTCAAATGCAACAACTCCACGATAAATAACAGTTTATTGTAAGAAGTACATCCAAGATATAATTCTGTTTTAGCATCATCAAGTACTTCATAAAACCTCCTCGAATCACGATCTGCACCAGAGCGAAGATTTATCTCACCGGTCTCAAGATTCTGGATGTCAATGCCTTCAGGATCAAACCCACGTACCATTTCAGTAAGCATTTCATGCATTGGATCAGTCATCCTTGCATCACCATCCATCTGAGCTGCATCTGTATTTTGACAACGAACATATTCTTCTCCATGACGAGTCCAACTCTTATAATTTTTCAGAAATCCATTAAAGAAAAGGTGCTCCCTCAGAGTATCTCGTGTGAATTGATATCTGTTAGCACATTTTCTACATGGACAACTAATATAGTCACTTTCAAATCCTCTCGTGAAGTCAATAAACTGCATAATGCCATTGAAATATTCTCTAGACGTTCGATTTGGAAGATCAATCCAACTCTTGTCCATAATAATATCTGTATAACAAACATTAACACAATACTTATTACATTTACATTTTTCAAATCAACTATATTAAAAATAAATATTAACCATTTGTTAATGAACCATTGATAAAATAATAATGTAACTGAAAGCTCATGTTACCTGATTGAGCTACAAACCTGAAAGGGAGGGGAGCCGAAGGCGGTGCTGCGAGGGAGAGGAGGCAGCGAAGGGGAGCCGGAGCCAAAGGCGGTGCAGCAAGGGAGGGGACGGGCGGCGGCGGCGGCGGGGAGCTGGAGGAGAGGAGGCGGTGAGGGGATGGGGGACGGGCAGCGAGGGGGGGGGGGGTGTCCGGGGTCGGGGGGGGGGGGGGGCTGTCCGAGGTGCAGGGAGGGGTGTCCGGGGTGTCGGGGGCCTGTCAGGGGTGCGGGCAGGGGTGTTCGGGGTGCGGGGGTGTCCGGGGTGCGGGGGGGGGGGGGGGGGGCTGTCTGGGGTGCACGGGGGCTGTCGGGGGTGCGGGGCGGGGTGTCCGGGGTGCGGGGGGCCTGTCCGGGGTGCGGGGGGGGGGGGGGGGGGGGCTGTCCGGGTTCGGAGGGGGGTGTCCGAGTGCAGGGGGGGGCTGTCCGGGGTGTGGGGAGGCGTCCGGGGTGCGGGGGGCGGTCCGGAGTGCGCGGGGGGGGGGGGGGGCTGTCCGGGGTGCGGGGGCGGTCCGGAGTGCGCGGGGGGGGGGGGGGGGGGGGGCTATCCGTGGTGCGGGGAGGCGTCCGGGGTGCGGGGGGCGGTCCGGAGTGCACAGCGGGGGCTGTCCGGGGTGCGGGTGCCGTCCGGGGTGGGGGGGGGGGGGAAGGCCGAGAGGCCGGAGGGCGGCGACCGGAGGCCGGAGGGCGGTGGCCGAAGGCCCGAGGGCGGCGGCCGGAGGCCCGAGGGCGGAGGGCATGCGGTGAGGGAGGGCGGGCGGCGGGGGAGGGCGGACGGCGGGGGAGGGCGGGCGGCGGGGGAGGCCGGGCGGCGGGGGAGGCCGGGCGGCGGGGGAGGCCGGGCGGCGGGGGAGGCCGGGCGGCGGGGGAGGCCGGGCGGTGGGGGAGGCCGGGCGGCGGGGGAGGGGAGGGCGGTGAGGGAGGGCGGCGAGGGAGGGAGGGGGTTAGGGCGGCGATCGGGAGATCGGGGTCGAGGGGGCGCGGGGGGGGGGGGGGGGGGGCGCAGAAGCCCCCCGTTTTTTTTTATGTAGGTAAGCGACCGCCATTGGCGGTCACTATTGGTTAGCTATAGCGACCGCCAATGGCGTTCACCCATGTCTGGGGGGCTTCAATGCCCCCTTTTCTAGTAGTGTTTATAGTTAGTACTATAGGAAGTTTAGTAGAAAGCTTGAGAGCATGATTTAGGAAAATATAGAGTAGAGAACAAATACCTATTAAAGAATTTTGAAATATTTCAAAATAAACCCTGATTATGATTTATAAATTAGTTATACCTAAATTTTAGATATATGTTATGTTCTTCAATATATTTTATATTATCCATTATGTTTCATAATGTAAGGATCTAATCTACTACATACCATTTGAAATAGTGCCTGTTATAGGGAATGAGAACCTTATCAACACACTTAATCCAAAGAGTAATATGGATAATTTATTAAATTTATTTATGTAGATATTTTGAAGGGAAATAGTCTCCAAAACATTCTCATCATATGAAGAAAAAAATATTAAGTTCTAACAAGAAGAAGAGATAATTTTATAACTATTATGGATTATGAAGGAAGCATGAGAAGAAGGGGACAAAAGGAAAAAATATGGATAATGGGAAGAAGGGAAAGAAATAAATTTCCACATATGATAATTATAGAAGGTATCACCATGGTATATTCTTAAAAGGAAAAGAGTTTTCTTTATTTTTGGAGAAAAATGAAAACATTCTCCTGATAACAATGGAAGGAAAAAAAATTATGTTGAATTATTCAACTGTAAAGATATGTGGAGCTATTCCAGATAATTCCCCAAGAATCAAAGGAATATGCCTTAAAATAATATAAGGGATCATGGTCAATCTTATGATATTACCACAGATGGTGAGGAATGTTTAATACATTTATTCTTAGATTAAAGAGTTATTTAATTTGATTATTTTATCATTGATGTACTAGTTATAAGAATTTTCTAATTATAAGTCTTGTTCTCGAGTACTTATTATATAAGGATTTGGAATTATGTTATGAATAATACTAGTAACCAAGAGAATTGACTCTATTACAAGTTGGACTTTTTGAAAACACATGATTTAAGGGAAGATAACCCTTAATATGTTCCCAATTATAAATAAAGATTATTAGATAGTATGGCTGACCGTGAAATTTGTTATTAATTTAATGTTATATAGATTATACAATATGTTTACATTTTTGAAATATATTCAACTCTAGGGGAAACAGATTTTGGAATAAAAATGTAATCATTATATATATTTTTTTCTGAGAAATCAATTGTCTTTTAGCTGATTAAATTTTTTTAGTTATTTGATGGTTAACATTCTAATGAAAATTTTATATATCAATCTACACAAAAAATTTATAGATTTATTTATCTTTCATGTCTATGTTTTCACTACCCACTAATTCTATCCTATCGAAAAACCTAATTTTGTTGTAACCTTTTCTTTTCCTTTTACCACTTTTTAATTAGATGTTTTTTAACCCTATTTCTGATGTGGGTTTCCCAAAAAGGAAATTTCAAGTACAAACCATTCATTTTTTAAGTGAAATTTCAAATTGTGTGGATGAATGTTTATAAAATAGGGTAAAATGTATCACCCCATGATTTTATGGTTTCCCTCTTTTTATAGTTAATATTTTCGATAGCTTATATTGTATTCAATGGCCAACATAAACGAACAATGAAATATTATTGTAACCTAGAGATTAAATTGGATTGAATGGTTAACATTAAACATATTATTAAATTTATATATAATATATTCAATAAAATATTCCAAAATTAATCCAATTTATTTTAAAATAATAAGATGATAATAAATTAAATTTCACAAATAAAAGCTATATTTTTATAAAGGCAGTTTTAATGCCTTTTAATGGTGCACTTGTTTTAAATTTCATTTTGGAAATTTTATAAATTATAATATAAAAAATGAAATTCATTTTTAAAATAATAACGTAAAAATTTACTTTGGTTTAATTTTTAGTATTTTTATAAAAATTTGAATTTGTTTGATGAATAGTGAAAAAATTTTGCACTGTAATTGAAAACTGACTTTTAATATAAATAATTTATAATGTAAAATTGAATTTTTAATTTTTTTAAAGTAAAATTATATCAATAATACATCTATGAATTCAATTAAGGTAATTGGAATATTTTTAATGTTGAATTTTGATATAAAATCATTTCAAACTTTTGCACATTTTTATTTTACAAAATCATTTTATCACCCCATCTACGAGATTAATTTTAACATAATTTTAGCAACTTTTATTTTTTGAATTTTGAATAATGGATTGCACATTTGTAATAATAAGTTCCAAATTTAGTAAATAGTTCCATTTTACTTTTGGATATTATGAATAATAAACTTAGTAATTTTAATTACCATGGTTAAGGGAAAATAGAGTAATTAAGGATAAAAATTATATTATAAATATTATAAAATTACATTAAAACATATCCTAATTTTATTGGATGAGTTAGTTTTTACCAAAATCATCCTTGGTCCTATTTTATTATCTCTTGTAGGCACTAGTATTACATTGTAAATTTATTGTATTTTATTTTAAAGAAAAGTCAATGATGGCATACTTATGTTTTTAATAACTATAAAATTTCTAATGTAGGGTCATTAAAAAGATATATTCAACTATAAATATGAAATTTTTATCTTAATCATGGTAATTTAGTTATTTTTTTATGAAATAAATAATTAACTTAACAACATGTACAATGATGATGTAGTAATTGTTTAACTAATGGAAATATCAAATAAATGTTATTTAAAATATTAAAACAAATATAATTTGTGATAATTAATGTCATAAAAGAATTTTATATATGACCTTGAAATTTTTGGGAAATATTAAAATTGTTTTTTCAACGATATAATTTTATAATGATATTTTTAAAAAGTCATGTAATGAATAGTGTTAAAATTTATATTAATGATATTTTAAAATAAATAATATTTTATTAAAAGATGAAAAATTTATAAAAAAAACTAAAATTTGGTTAACTTATTTGGAAAAGGTGTAAAATGTAATAAATTATTCATTTATGGTTAGTTTTTCATTTTTTAGTAAAAATATTGACCACCAAAGAAAAAAATCCACATTCTCATAGTAAGAAATAAAGGGGTTAAAAAAGGATTAAAACCAAAAGATATGGACATAAACCTGATCAAAACTTCTCGAAAAATTATTTTTTGTGGTTCATTATACCCTTATCATCTTATTATCAAATTTTAGTTGTTTAATGGTTACTTTTTCATGAAAATTACTTATATATTATTTAAATCAATGATAGTTACAAAATGCCATTATATTTGTATTCAATATGTTTTATGTGCCCACATAGAGAGACAAAAATAGATATGAATTAAAATGACTTTATATTTTTGTATTATTTTTTTTATTATAGGAATTTATTTTTAATTTTTAAAAATTATATAATTACCTTAAATGATTCTACAGTGCTAAAAAAATATTTATTTAATTAACATAAAAATAAAATAATTGATTTTAAAAGTAACAATCATGATATATTGGGGATGAGTTAATGTTTATAATTAATTTTATTGATCTAAAGGATATATTAGAGATTTTTGTAAAAAAGTTATATTTTAATTTTTACTTTTTCTTGATGTATCATAAGTCAAATTAAATGAATAGTATCAAATTTGAAAATAATGATATTTTATCTAATTAATATTTTATTATTTTTTTAAAAGAGTCCTAAAAATATTCAATAAAAAAAAGGATAAGATATGGTATAAAATTTCATACCCTATTCATTTATAGTCTAGTATGTGGATCTTGAATATCATGATTATATTTTAATTTTTTGAGGTTTTCTGAATGTGTCATACACCTCAATTATAAAAGGGAATCTCCTCCCTCAATTATTCAAACCATATTGATCCATATAACTCAACCAATATATGAAAATTTAAATGATCAACATCATTAAAAAATTTCTATATGTTCCGGGCCTTCCAAAATACCAACCCTAGTTTCCTTAAGAGAAGTTATAAAGGATGTCCACCAAAGAAGAGGTAATCATTCTTACCGACTCTTTGATGTTTATTTCTTATTCTAGTTCATCTTCATGTGTTTTTTAAATTATAAAGTAATAAATACAATATAATATATATTATTATTATTATTATTATTATTATTATGGGTTAACCATATTCTAGCTTTTATCCATCCTATGGAAAATGAAAGCACTACGGTTGTATTCATATGACTTACCATCTCCACGCTGTGGTGTAATTTATTTTTCATCACAAATTTACAAGGATGGTTATATTGATGTAAATAATTTACATATATGATAATTATGATGTTATATTTATTCTTAAAAAATTAATATACCATACACTTTCATACCCTTTCACCATTAAGGGAATGATACCATTGCTCGTGTGTACGTATAGTCTACCGTCTCCACAACGTGATGTGATTAATTTTCCATCTTCACCATTCAATAATGATTAAAAGAAGTGTATAATGAATAAATATGATAAATATTAATTTAATAACATTATGATGATGACATAAATTTGTACTATAGACAATAAATAAGACTTATATGACAAACATACATTAAAAAATAAAACAGTTAACACTCAAAAAAGGGTAAAAATGAACTATTAATTACAAATGGGTTATAAAATGATATAAAATCATAATATATGATATAATAAATATGGTTTTAGTTTTAGTATAAATTTTAAAAAGTATTAAAACCATTATATTGGAGGATAAATAATTCTCAACTAAGGTAAAGTTAAAGGTAAGAGTTTATTTCATAATGTTATCATTATTCAGGATTGCTTTTGTTTAAGTATCCACTGTGGAATATTTCTACTTCATATACATATTTTATAAAAATGTTTTCATTTTTTTTCATATGCTCCACCTAGTTTTTAATTTCATTTTAACACTTTTTATGTTTTTAAAAAATTATTTAAATTATATATTTTTTCATTTTCTAAACAAGGTTCTTTTTGATACTTTTTTGGAAATAAATATGGAAGGAATGTTTTTTACCTTTTATGGAATGAGTGGATTGTCCCAACATCATGAAACCTTAATTATTTATAAATTTATTTATAAGTCTCTTAATTATTTTCTAAGAAATAGTTTTCTTTTATAATTGTGAAACTTTTTAAGAATAAGTGATTTCAAAATCGAAAAGGGTATTTTCTTTAATAATTTCTCAATGATATTATTAGATAAATTTCATCTATGTCAACACCGTCTATTGAATCTTATTATTAATAGAGGTTTATTTATTATGATATTATATACCATACTTTATTGAATGGGTTTTGATCATTTTTACTATGGATTCTATTTTTTTGATATCATTTATGGTTTATGGTTAATGTATTCACATTTTATATGATAGTTTTTAATATGAATGTTTATATTGTTTATGTTTCACCCTTTTCATATAAGGAATTAATTGGACTTAGTAATTCATTGATGAGGCTCATTTTAGCCACTCGTAAAATCTGTAGGTTTCATGAGACAAACTAGACTGGGTTTTGGCTGAGAACATACACATTTATATAAAATTCTTGGCTGAGGTATTGAAAATGTGTTTTAGATGCCAGAAATTATGAATTACATCCTTATGATATTAGTTATTGATATTCCATGTCATTATTCTACAATTATAATATGCATGGTTATGATTAATTCTTATGTGATTATTTATATGGAATTATTTGATCATCTTTTATTCCTACCATATTATGTAACACCCCAAGCTTCCATGGTATTTTTCTCTTTGAATAATACAGTAGCGTGTGTTGTACGCAACTTTGAGTTTTAACACACACCACAACTAATCAAACTAGATGTTATGAGTAGTAATACCCAATTTTTGAAATATTATAAATATTATCTTTTAAAATAGACTTCATTTTTGGATTTGGAATATCGAAATTATCTTAGGGTGAATTTTTGGTATTTTTCTGAAAACATTCAATTTTTGATGAATTGTGAAAAACACTAAGTTATAATTTAAAACCAAATTTTTATTTAAATAACTATTTAATTTATTTAAATTTATTTTAGGTAAAAATAGATAAATAATACCTATATAAGTTCAGTGTAATTCATTGGGTTTAATTTATAATTCTTTTAGATATATAAAAATTTTATTGAACTTTTCACCGTCTTTTACCCATCTCTTAGGAGAATTTTAAAATTCACACAAAACATTATTTTACCTCTTCTGTGAGTGGAATTTCAAAAATCCGAGAGACACAGTTAATATCAAGGAGTAAAATTTGGTTCAAGATGATAAAAATAATTTTTTGTGAATGGTAACTTTTTACTTTTATTTACCACGGTTAAAAGTAAATAGGGTAATTACGGGTAAAAATGATATTATTATTACCCTAAAACATGTCCTAATTCTGTTGTCTAAGTATAATTCGACCAAAAACAACCTTAGGAATAAAATATGAATCTCTTTGGTCCACTTGTATTAGATTAGGACATTTGTTATTATTTAATTCAAAGAAGAGTTAAAAGAGTTAAAATCAAAGCTTAATAACTAAAACATTTTTAATATAGGGTTATACATAAGATAAATTAGATTATAAATATTCATTTGAAAGATAAAATTATTTCCTACGTAAAGGTATTTTATTTATAATTTTTAGACATTAAATAATATATTTATTTATGACACAATGGTGATGCAGTAATTACCTAATTAATGAAATATTAAAATAATTGATATTATAAATATCCAAATAAATGTAATTTGAGACTTTTTATGAATTAAAATAAATTTATAGGTTAATATTACATATTAGGGTTGGTTATATGACTTTTTTAGAAGTAATAATGTTGTTATGATTTTAGAAAAAACAAAATAGCGCATAGTGTCAAAATTGACTTAAAAGAGGTTTTAAAACAAATATTATATTATTAATTGAGATTTTATTCCTAAAAATATAATATTAGGACAAAGAACTTATACAATGATAATTTTATTATTAATTAACCCCTTGGGGTTCTCTTGTATGTATATAGTATATTTATTAACCATATAATATAAAAATAGAAAGAGACATGGTAAATGTCAAACTATTTAACTAAGAGTTAAATATAAATGATAAGGTTAATTTAGTGACCCAAACCTATCTAAAATATATTGGATGAAAGTATTGCGACCCATACCTGCCTTAGCCTTGAAATAAGTCACTTTGGAACCATTATAAATAGAATATGAATTTATTATAAAATAATATTTTAAGTTTTTCCTAAGGTGCCCCTCACCCCTCTTATAAAAGGGCACTCCCCCTTCTCTCAAATTCATACCTTCAAAGCCTTTTGGATCGGCCAAAACCTGCTCAAATATTCTTTCAACTTCCTTCACTTCAACCTAGAGGCCTTATTTTGATCATAAAGACAACCAAGGATCCCTTTTGATCAAATCAAAAGGAAGAACCCGAAGAAGAGGTATTGTTTTCACCACCCTCTTTCAAGTTCCTTTCTTCTTCCACTTATTGTTTCTTTGTTATTTCCATTATAAAACAATATCTCCAATATCTTATATATACTATGATGCTATTATAAATATTTTACATCCATATTCATTGTTTTATCCATCCTTTGAATAACATTTCACCATACGTGCATATGTACGACCCACCGTCTCCACGTCGTGGTGTAATTGTTATTCAATACATTATTATTTTTATGGGTATGATAATGATGTGTAATTTATGTAAATAATAAATATAACATGATAATGATTCTGTATATATTATATAACATCCAATTATATATTATTTTAATATCAAAATAATGATATTGTCTCTCATGCGTACGTACGGACTATCGTCTCCACGAACGCAATGAGATTTATTCCCCATCATATCCATTTAAGAATAATTTTCATTTGATGGTTAAAAATAATGTTTGAAGACTTAATATCATTCTATATATGAATATGATACAGCCTATCCATAACAAACACAAATTACGTAACAAAACATATAAAGGAAAACAAATCAGTTAACACCCAAAACAACGATAATACAAAGATATTATTAACAAAGCAATGTTAAACGATCGTATATGATATAATATTAATGTATATGATTCTTGTATAATTTAATAACAATTATTTCACCATTATACAGGAGGTTAACCTACCCACGACAAAGGAAAAGTACTAGTTAAGGGTTTATTTCACAATCTCTTCATTATCCAAGATTGTTTATATGTAATTATCTACTGGGACCTCTTTATCATCCACATCAATGTTTCTTAAAAATGTATTTAAAAACATTCATACTATTTTAAAGAATATGGGTTAAATTCAATTATACCCTTGTTTGACTTTTTATAATATGTTTATAAATTAATCTTTCCATCATTTTCCAAACAAGGTCCTTTTTAACCTTTTTGAAAAAAATTAAGGTAAGAATGTATTTTTTTTAACTTATACGGTGGGTGCGGCTATTTTTGGCAGTTATAAATGAATGTTCCAGGTGCAACAGAAGAATGTGGGTGGATGTGCCCACTTGGACTTTTGTCATTAACAATGATCAATCTAGGATCAATACGATGATAAACACCAGTCTCCACGGATTGAATCATAGAAATAGACAAATAAAAGGAAGGTTTTGGAACCACAAAGTAGGATCATTACAGGTTGATTATAATTAATTTAATCAATTTAAAAGAAATTCCTTTTGGGTGTTCTTTCTTTGTTGATGTTCTTGATCATGTTCTGATGTGATTCGTCATTGTGTCGCAGAAGCCAAGTGGAGACTTCCTCTAGTGGTGATCCGCACATGTACCTTCTATCTCGGGATGTCATCAAAGGAGTCTTCAGGTGCTAGCATAGAGAATCCTTTGCTTGCGTTGTATACCTTAGATCATCTTGATCTGATGGAAGAGGATCTCTCTTAGTCTTGAGAGCGTTCTTACAGGGAGAGGTTCTTTCGGCCTTGAAAGAATTCTCCAGAATTGTTGTGCACACCAATTCTCTTGTGTAGGAAATGAGTTGGGATTGTGAGGATATTTATAATCGAGTTTGAGGTTGTAGAGTTATGACAATAAATAAACGCGTGACTCATTTCATTTATTTCATTAACTCTTATTGAAAACCCCCATGTCGAATAATTAATTCCTTGACATGCGCTCATGCTGATTATAATAAATATCATTTAATAAAAAGATATTATATCCTCAAAATCCTGACTGGAAAAACTACACGGTGTGTAATAATAAATAAACATCATGTACTTGTATTTCATTGAAAACTACACGGTCTGTACATTAAATGTACACGGTGTGTATATCTTGTTTTCATTTATTAATTTCCTTTTCAAAATATAAACTACACGGCATGTAATAATTAATACATGACGTGTACTTGTTTTCATTTTATTCTTCCTCCAACATTAAAACGATTTGGGATTCCTTGAATAATTATTAAACCACATACGGGAATAATATTTATTCTACTTGAGATACTTGAATACACTTATAGTGTGACCCTCTAGGCCTCTTTCTCGTTGGCATTAGGCGGGCTTGCCTAAAGTCCAAGATTAATGTCTAGCAACAGGTCAAGGAACCCAAGAGAAAGATGTTGACACCGCATTGATGTATCACCTCATATGAATGCTTACTGTGTAATTTAATCCCTTTGTCTCGATATCTCATCAACCAGGTTTCATAGAAGTTTCATAAAACTATATACTCGATCTGTCGTTCTTTGACTACCTGAAATAAAATCTTCATTTACACCATGGCCATGGAATTTAATGCGACAGTTCTATTTCAATCAAAGGGCTGAGATATCAAATTCCATAAATCGAAGGGAAAAATCCTTCCTCAACTAATCCATTAACAACATGTCTATTGTGACGCACCCAACGTACCCTACTTCCCAAAATCTGTCAGCATGACAGTTTTCGTCAGTAAATCTAAGTGCACGAGTCATGACATGAGTTACTGATAATCTTCCAGTCTAAGGACTATTACACATGCTCGAAGATAGTAATGTCTGATGACACCAAGACATAAAGAATTACTACTGGGGTATCTATTCTCATAATCTCTCATCTTGGAGATTACCAAGTGAAAACTCCATGAGAGAGAGTCTTGTCTTCTTATGAGTACTCAGACATGACGGTCTGTATAATATGTGTCCTATCATAGTATGTTATCCAACCAAAAAACTTTATTTAAGAATATTGTTATAGCATTTCAAGGTTCTCATCATAATGGGGTTCTGCCATGACCTTATTAATGCAACAAATATTCCAGGACATTATTATATTATAGTCATGCAGGACAATGGAAAATATATAATAAGTGAACATTCATGTAATCAAAGTACAAAACAGTCGGTTCTCAGGAAACCAACCCTTAAAAACTCCCACTTGGACTAGAGCCAACTGCCTACGACTATTAGTCTTCTAGACCTCACATGATGATCATGTTTCTACTAAGTCAAGGCTTTAGTCAAGGGGTCTGTCACGTTGTCTTCGGTGGAAATACTTCTCACTGCAACTTCACCTCTCTAAGAAAAATCTATCAAGAGATGATACTTCTGATGTATGTGATTTGTCTACTGATGTGACCTTGGTTCTTTTTCAAGTGCCACCGTTGTAGTATTATCACAATAGAGTGTGATAGGATCTTTACTGCTCGGTACAACATCCAGCTCTTGGACAAAGTTTGGCATCTACACTACTTTTTTAGCTACCTCAGAAGCTGTGATATACTCGGACTGCACTGTAGAATCTGCCACCACACTTTTCTTTGATCTCTTCCAGCTCACTGCACATCCATTCAAACTGAAGATGTATCCAGTCTGCGACTTCATGTCATATTGATCAGTCAGGAAACTTGCATCTATATGTCCTCTAATTACTAGTTCCTCATCTCCTCCATAAACCAGGAACATATCCTTAGTACGCCTCATATACTTAAGGATAGTCTTGACTTCCATCCAATGGCGGTCTCCTATATCTTCTTGATATCCGCCTACCGCACTTAATGCATAAGCAAAATATATCCTCATACATAGCATAGCATACATGACTGACCCAATCGCAGATGTGTAAGGGATCCTTGCCATTCTATTTCTTTCCTCATGTGTCTGAGGACACATTTTCTTGGAAAGATGAATACTATGTGACACTGGAAACAATCCCCTCTTAGACTGTTCCATATTGAATCTCTTCAGTATCTTGTCAATTTATGTACTTTGACTCAGGCCCAAAATTCTCTTGGATCTATCACGATGGATCTTGATCCCAATAATATATGCTTCCACTCCCAAGTCTTTCATGGAGAATCATTTATGTAACCATTCCTTAACTGACTGTAGGACAGGTACTTCGTTTCCAATTAATAATATGCCATCAACATATACAATTAGGAAAATGACTGCACTTCCACTAAACCTCTTGTAGACACAAGGCTCACATTCATTCTTAACAAAGAAAAATTCCGTTAAAACTTCATCAAAACCAATGTTCCATGACCTTGATGCTTTCTTTAATCCATAAATGGATTTATGCAACTTGCATACCTTATTGGCATCCTTTGGAGTCACAAACCCTTCAGGTTGTGTCATGTATAAATCTTCCTGGAGGTTCCCGTTAAGGAATGCTGATTTGACATCCATTTTCCAAATTTCAAATTCATGGTAAGCGGCAATGGCAAATAGGATTCTGATGGTTTTTAGTATCAAAACCGGTGAAAAGTTTCATCATATTCAATTCCTTGACTCTGTCTAAATCCTTTTACAACCCATTGTGCTTTATAGGTGCTGACTTGCCCCTCCATGTCCAATTTCATCTTGAATAACCATTTATTACTGTTGCTCTGATGCTTTCGCCAGGGTGCGCACATCCATCTGTGGGGAGGATGCGCTGCTTGTTACCCCGCATTCCCTCTTTCCAAAGGCGGGCGGCATCTGTTCCTTGTTCAGGGACGTCTGCTCCTTGATCTAAACGAGGATGATGGGATGTCGGTTCTTCCTTCCGTGGATTCCTCCTTGGAGCTCATCACCTAGTTCGGTTCTCCCTCATAGATTTAATATGGGTTCGTGAAGCCCATTCTTGGTGCCATATCTACATGGATGCCAGTTAATTACGTTGCTTCCGTCGAGACGCTCTAAGGGGTCTTGTCGGGGCAGCAACTTTTGATGAGGAGAATGGTCACGTTGGGGCGTCATTGGCATGTCTGTCTTTGGTCCCTCATCACAGGGCTTCTTGAGGGCGCAGAAGCCTGAGGCATCCCACATCAAACACGGGGAATGTGTACCATCTGAGGTTTTCCTCAGCTTCCCATGTTTAACACGGGGTATGTCGTGAGTTTAACATCTTGCGGAGACAGATCGGGTTGAAGGACCCCTAGGGGGGAACACTGATGTTGGGTCCAGCACGTGGGTGGCTTCCCAGATGCCATGGAGTGGGATGGGGTGGCATGATCTCATTGGGATATGGCAGCCCGGGTAAGGATCAGGATGGATGGTGAAGTGAGAGATGGGGCTTACGTTCTGAGATGACCCAAGAGGGGTGATACAGTTTAATGTAATGCGGGACGAGATACAGTTTAATTTCATGCGGGACGAGATACAGTTTAACATCATACGGGATGAGGGGTTTGGGGCTTACGCTCTGAGGCCACCCAAGGTGGTCAGGGAATCGACATGGAGAGGATGGGACGACTGGGTGGTGGGCTTGAACCTCGTGGAGGCTTTATACGTACCATGCGTTAGCACGGATCAAAGTCCACGTAGTTTGCTAGGATTGGGCTTACGCTCTAAGGTGGCCCAAGAGGGTGCCATGGTCAATGCACAATCTAAGCCCACGTGAGTCATGCTCGGTGTGAGAAGCAACAGGCAGCAGGGACCAAACGATCACGTCACAAAAGGCGTGTTTGTGAGAAGCGGAATGGGGCTTACGCGTTGTGTGGCCCAAAGAGGAAACAGGGGCTTATGTGTGGTTAGCGGCCCTTGGTGCCGGGGCTTACTCCAGGGTGGAGGCCCGTGGTGCGACAAAGCACAGTGGGAAAAGGACTCCACTGGCCTTAGCAGGGGGGAAGTTCGGAGATGCAGGGGTGAAATCATCCGCAAGAAAGGCTAGGGGCTTACGCACTGAGGCGGCCCTTCCCCCGCGGAAAAAATCCATTCTGACAAGGAGGATATAATACCATGTGAGGAAGAGTCCATTCCCATGGAGACGAGTGGGCATAAAAAATGTCCGAGATGGGGGGACCCTACGCGCGAAGCACGGGGTCGGACCACAGTTTAACGTCTTGTGTTAAGGATGAGGTGCTTAACAGTTTAACATCCTGCAGCTTGGATGAGGTGGGTTTGCTCCACACCCCTAGGGCTTACATGCCCAATGCCCTCTACACCTTGTGGGAGGGAAGGCATCGGCAAGGCCATACTGAAGGGGGGCCACAGGGCGAACCACCAGGGGGTCCATGTTAGCGTGGCTATGCAATGAAGCAATATCCGTTAGCGTGCCTATGCGGAGAAGCATAAGGCAAAGCAACGCAACAGGAAACATGGCCCAAGGGACCTTGAGGTTACTTCGCACGAGCCTGGAAGGCCGTACGGGAAAACTACGAATGGCGCACACGCCCGGCAGGGGAGACATCAGGTGTCGGTGCGGGGGGGGGGGGTAGCCAAGGGGCGTCAAGGTGAAGGGTCCTGGGATTTGCATGCAAAAAAGAACGTTTGCGCGCAAAACACCAGGACGACCTGCAATTGGATCAAGGAAATTGCGCATGGAGAGGGAATTACGCGATGCGATCACGTTCCGTCGGAGCGTCACAGATGACATGAAGGGCTGGATGAAGGATTGGGACCTGCGGTCTAGGGGCAACTTCACCAGCGAATGGGCCTGGGCGTTCTGGGTTCTCCATACCTGCGACTAGTTTGGGGACGAACTACGGTATATCGGCCTGTTCGAGGCGGTATGGACATTACAGTTCCACTTCCACTACCAGCCTGAACTCGGACCGGAGCTATTCACCCGGTGGTCTCCGGACACCAACACATTCCACCTTCATCATGGGGAAGTCGGCATCAGTCTCTGGGACGTTCACTGCATCAGAGGTATCCCACTGGAGGGTTACCAATACGACGAGTTCGTTCCACCAAAGAGCACCTGGGGAGACAGGTCATGGACACCTATGCTGACGTGGCACCTGTTGGAGCTGGCCAAAGAGAGGCTGGGGTTCAAGGACCTCCTGAAGGACATTGCCTTCAAGGGATGGTTCAGCCTGTTCCTCGAGAAGGATCTGGCCGTCAAGATGTCGGGACGGGGCAAACGGTGCCCAACTGCGACTCAGAGGAGCAGGGATGGGTCATACTGGAGGAACCTGGAGGCGGGGCAATACCAATCATGGGGCTACCACGTCATTGAGGCCCAGGACCCGAACGTCTGGTATGCTGGGTTCCTTTCCGCCTTCTTGAGTGGGTGGCTCCTACCAGTGCGGGACGCGAGGATGGGCGTCCGTCCAGCAACATTGGTGATGGCGGGTTCCATGGCTGCCAACAAACGGTTCAACTTGGGAGTCCCCGTACTGGCCAAGATGTATGCCATCCTGGGGCGCATCTCATGAGGGGGGGTCTCCTCGGAGAGTATGTGGTCCCTTCCAGATCTTCCATAGTGGGTGGTGGCACATCTTGGCGGGTATACTTTCCCAAACACCGTCCGTCCTCTGGGAAACGGTCTGCGACCGTCCTTGCTAAACATCGCAGGGGTGGCACCAATAACACTCAATGATGAGGGCGTGAGGATCCGCATCAGCAACCATGCCAACTTCATATTCAGCCCGTTCCCCACCCCAGTTGGCCAGCTAGTGGAAAATGGTCTAGGCTCTCTGGAACATCATGAATACTTCGAGAGCATTCGAGGCGGGGTGGTCGTGGCTCAGATCGACGGGAAGATGATCTGTGAGCCTTACGTACCATCCCGATTTGCTAGGAAATTTGGGTGCCTCCAAAGAATGCCAAAGAAGGTATTCACGGCTCTCTGGTAGGAGAAGAATCTGTGCGTCATGTGCCATATGTGGTTGATGTTTACCACCTTCGGTTCTGGCGATGTCGTCACTCTTCCCCCCCTGGGGTCGATGCCGGCCTAGCAACCGAATACGCCGAACACTAGACCATTGCGTACCCTAAGGGGCTATTACGCAAGCGCATCCGGCAACTCGAGGTCACTCACACGGAAACTGGGCGACGGTATAGAAGGCATGGTGCTATCGGAAGGGGAGGACCAAGGGCACATCAGGCAGCAAGGCCTGTGCAGGCTGGGACTTCGGCAGCAGGAACATCACATGGTGCTGCCACGTCCTCGTCACCCGCAGGGGGGTCACATGAGGCGGCCAGGGAACTGCCTGGGAAGCAGATAAGATATCTGCTCGAACCATCCCAAGACATAATTCTCTCAGCACTGTGGTCGGCCTGGATGGTCCTGCGGCAATCGCTGAGCATCGAAGCCATCTGGAAGAAGATAATGCAAAACGGGATCCAACTGCCCAAGGTCAGGCTCGTTCGAATTAACGACCGAGTAAACTTCCATCGGCGGCATGATAATCTAACGGCCATGGATGCATATGCACGCCAAAGGGGGAGGCATGCGGATCCACCTTTCATAGTGAAAGTGATGCTCGACCAGGAGCATGATCCGGAAGCGATGCCGCCGGGAGAAGGCGATAGTGACGAGGAGCCAGAGGGGGAGGAGGAAACTGGAGAGGACGAAGGTGAGGGAGAAGACGAAGAAAAATAGACCGAAGGTGAGGGGTCGCAAGGGGCGACCTACCAAGGGAGTCTCCGAGAGAGCGGTGAGAATTCTGACTCTGATCTCGACATAACCGAGATTCTCGAGGTTTGTCTCTGTCTTCATTCATTTCCCTTATTCATCCATTCTCCTTTCCAACTTCTAACTCACTTCCCCATCCTACTCAGGAGAAGTTTAGCATTGGACGGGCATCCCCACCAGAGGAGGGAGGAGAGGAACCAGTGGGACATGATGGGGATCCAACACCCATCATTTAATTAACAAGCACAGAGGGGTCTCCCCTTACGGCGGCTCCTACAGTGGCCGAAACACTGGGGACTGATGCTCTGGATTCCTGTATGTCTCACACTTCACTACTGGTTTTTGGTGTCAAAAGATCCCGTCTGACCAGCGTATGCCTTGCGCAGTGATCTCAACAATGGAGGCACGTCATGCTGCGGAGCCCGGGCCGTCCGCGAGTGGACCAGCGGTGGAAATACCACCTCGTTCAGAACATGCTCCCTTCACTGAGTTGGCCCCGACAATTGATGAACATGGGGCAACAGACATCAGTGGAGCTGTTCCCGAGACGAGGTCGGAAGCTGGTGGAGGCATCATTGCTGCTGGGGCGAGAGAAGAAGGTCGCCCGGACATCGAGGATTCTATTCCTCATGAAGGCGTCCCTATGGCGGATCCTGCTGCCGATCTGCTGGCTGCTTTCCCCATATACCGACCCGCTGACCCCGAGGAGATAGATGACTCAGACTCAGAGGCAGCTGAGGAGAGCCGGATGACATAGCGAAAGGGGTGGAAGTGTATCCAGTGATTCCTCAGACAGCCCTAGTCGGATTGACTAAGGCGGATGGGATCACATCAGACCTAGCTGTGCTTCCTGTGCGCCGGAGGGGATGATGGTCAACGTCTTCATCTGACGGTCCGTGATTAAATAGCTGAGAAGATACGCGAGAGCAGCTGGTGCACCGACATTGCCCAGTGCTGGGGAGGATCGGCGAGCGCTCAAGTGCTGCTGAGGGCAGAGTAGGAAGTCCAAAACCTCGAAGGGTAGGCAGCAGATAAGGATACCTTCATCGCAACATGCTCTGAGCTCGTGGAGCAACTGACGGCCCAGCTGGATGATGCGCAGTAACAACTAGTGGAGGCGAGTCACCAGATGACCATACTTCGAACCGAGCGGGCGCATGCATAAGCTAGGGCTGGAGAGCTGCGCTCTATGGTGGACGATGAGGAGATATTCTTCAAAGAGCGAGAAGCGGTCCTGGAAGCTACCAGACAAAGGGTAGCAGCACTGGAAAGATCATTTTGGCACGCTGATCCCTAAGGGCTTTGTTTTTTCCATCTAATGAACTTTCTTCTTGTACTTCTCATTGTCTCAATCCAATATATGTCCAAATCCATTCATTTGTACCCTTGGTTTAATGAACTCAACCATTGTTTTGAAACGAATAACAAATCATCCCAAGGCTCATGTGGGTCGTGCCCAACGTAAGAAGAAGAAGATGATTGTACCATCATTTCGTTCAACTGTGGGGCACTGACCAAGCTTCAGGCATCCAAAATTGGGCCTGGACTTCTGAGGAGACCCCGGGCTGATTGATGTGTTGACTCCTCAATGTGCTCTAACACACGAGCGGGGCGATGCCAGGGGCATCGAAATCCCTCTGAACATAGGGGGATGGAGAGGAAGGGTGAATCATGCTACCCAAATTTGGAACCCAATAGGGTGAAACCATGGAGGATAGCTGTCAACCGTGGTGAAAAAAAAACATCCATATCATGTTGGACTGAAATGGGGGGACAATAAATGAGGGATGACTACTGACCATGTTCGCAACATGGGGCCTAACTCAAATATCGTCGGTCAGTTTTCCGAAACATTGGCCCAGGACAATAGGCGGACCATAGGTCTGTCAACCATACTATTAGGGGGTCCCGTCAAACATGACCAATCCTCCGGAACGTTGGCCCAGGATAGTAGGCAGACCATAGGTGAAGCATCCATACTGTTAGGGGGTCATGTCAAACATGAAAGGAAATGAGTATCCGAATAAGGTTGGATGCAAAGCGTGGAAGGTGGAGTGGTGGTTTGTTCGAACAGAGTCCAACACTCCCGAAATTGTGCCACCATGGCAAAGGCACATTAGGCGGACATACCGACCTGATCACAGGTCGTCCCAATTTCCAGGCAGGACATCTTTGGCGAGAGAGCTGCCACTTCCCATTATTATCATGGGGCATCCCAAACCTGCTCGGTGTAGATGTCCTGATTACACCACTTCCCATGAAGTTGGGACGAGGGGGCAACAATAAGGAAGGAAGGGGTTCAATAATCCCTGGGCCTGGACCCAATACGAAATATCCGGGCAGTCCTATGTATCTCATAAGGATGAGAATCAATCCATACGTAGTTCTGAAAGGCGACATGGTAAGATACCAGTACCAGGGGAAACGGTGATTGTGGGCGTGGCCCTTTCACTAAACGAAGCAGAATTTGATAAATCTTGTTTGTCCTTTAAGGTGCGTGGTTTTTTTTGAAGCAACAGGCCTAGAGTAGTAGGTCGCGGTGTCACCACAAGAATCAAGCCGTGATAGGCGTTGACAAATGGCATGGCACGTGACCAATACCCAACGTGATGTCCTCTACAATGAGGTCATCACAATGCAGTGCTGTTTTCCGTCTTGCGGCCAGGACGATAATGTCACAGTTTAGGGTCGTGTGATAGGACCAGCAACACAGTTTAAGGTCGTATGGTTTGGACCAACAACACAGTTTAAGGTCGTATGGTTTGGACCAGAACACAGTTTAAGGTCGTATGGTTTGGACCGGTACACAGTTTAAGGTCATATGGTTTGGACCATCCGAGAGAGGCGCCTCAGGCCAAAGGGGCCTACGAGGGTTCAACAATCAGGGGGGCAAGAGATGCCAGCTCCCAGCTATACTGGGCCCGAAATGCAATTTCTGGGCGACTCCTCATTCCCCATGGGGATGAGGGTCAAGATGCACGCAACCTGTAAAGAAGAGACCCAAGCACATACTCTAGCACTCAGATCGCGGGAGCCCCGAGAGACACCGTTACGCAGCTCAGTCTGTCTGATGTGCGGGGGTGTACTGAGGGTTAGTACAAGGAGTGTCGAGATTCCAACTTGACATAGTGGAGCAGAACATGACATGAACCATGCCACCAACATTCAGGGCCCGATGAAACCAGTGTGACGACTGAGGATTACTGCTAACTATGTTCGCAACACAGCATCATGTCGTGTCAGCCATGGGGACCAACAAATGAGCATCAACCACTGACCATGTTCGCAATGTGGGATTTGTATCAATTTGTTGTCTGAAACCCTCGGGGCGTTGGCCCATGATGGTAGGAGAGCCCTTGGGCGTTGTATCTAGGTCGTTCTTGGGGGTCCCTCCAGGTGTGAAGGATGACGGGGGCCCGAATGAAGGGGAACACGAAGCTTGGAAAGTGGATGGAACTTTCCTAAGTCGAATATGGAACTCCAAGGCCTAGACCAGAGTGCCTTGAGCACATCAGAAGACCACTGGAAAGGGTCAGAGGGCTCTGTCTGAGAGCGTCCAAAAGATGGCGGCTCCCCGGGCAAAAGGGGGGGCGTAATGCCAAATACCATGGGAACCACGAGATCGTGGGATCTCCTAAGAGATGGGGATGGACTAGACCTCTAGGTGTTCAGGCGGTCCTACGTATCCCATAAGTATGGGAATCAAGCCACACGTAGTTCTTGAAATCTTCTTTCAATTCCATTGGACATAGGATGGCTAAATCCTGAGGACAGGGTGCGCGTGGTGTAGCTATTACAAACTCGACGTGAATGGGGAAATAATCTCACACCACGCCACGTGATCCTGTGGTCAAGGTCCCAAAGGCGAAACATACGCGACATCGGACCTCAAGCTGGACCCAAAGATGAAAGGTCTGGGCATTTTTACATATCCCATTAGGATGGGAATCAAGCTAGACGTAGTTCTGGAAATATAGTTTAACATCATGATGGACGAAATATGGATCTTAGTTTTAGGTCTTAGAGCTCGGACCAAGAGGATATTAGTTTTAGGTCTTAGAGCTCGGACCAAGAGGATCTTAGTTTTAGGTCTTATAGCTTGGACCAAAGTGCAGTTATGGTCGTGCGATACCATACAATTTAAGGTCATGAAGGACCAAAAGGTTAGGCAAAGTACTTCTTGAGGAACCTGGCGTTGGTGGGAGGAGTGATACGCTCACCATCCATAGTCACCAGGGAATATGCACCATTGGGATAGACCCTGTGGACAATAAAAGGCCCCTCCCACTTGGGCTCCAACTTGGGTGGTTTCCTGCCGGGAATCATTGGCGCTCTAAGAGCCAGAACCAAGTCACCTTGCAGGAAGGAGCAGAGGCGAACCTTCTTATCAAAAGCTCGAGCCATCCTGCTCTGATGCCTTTACAAGTTATGTAAAGCGCGAAGCCTACTTCCATCCAGCGCTTCCAATTCGGCTAGACGGGTCTCGGCAACTCTATCTGGCGCTTGCTAGTCGTAGACCACCATGTGCAATGAGGGCAGCTGAACCTCGATGGGAAGGACGGCCTCAGCTCCGTATACCAGGGAATACGGAGTCACCTGGGTTGAATTGCGAGTCATCGTCCTATAATCCCAGAGGGCATTGTGGAGCTTGTCCGGACAACTTTTCTTGTTCTGACCAACTATTTTTCTCAGAATGTTAGAGAGTGTTTTGTTAAATGCCTCATTTTATCCATTCGCATGCACATGATAGCGGGAGGTGTGGTTAGAGCGAATGTTGTACTTGTCATACAATCTCTTCAGCCCGGCCGCTCGGAAGTTGGTTCCATTATCCGTGAGGATAGCGTGAGGTATTCCAAACTGGTGGATGATATTGGAGCTCACGAAGTCGGTGATAGAACCAGCCTTGAATTCCCTGAGCGGGGCTGCCTCTGCCCACTTTGAGAAGAAATCCGTGGCGGTTAAGATGAACCGACACTGGCGGGCCACTGCCGGCGGGTAAGGCCCTACGACATTCAACCCCTAGACTGAAAAGGGCCAAGAATACTTAGTAGTATGGAGAGGATCTGGTGGCCGATGCACAAAGTTAGCATGAACTTGGCACGCATGACACCTCTTGGCGTACTCGATGCAGTTGTGGATCATGGAGGGCTAGAAGTATCCCAGCCTCCGAATCTGGTGGGACAGCTTCGACTTGGCCTGGTGGGCGCCACATGAACCAGTGTGCACTTCCTACATGACCTGTGGGATCTCAACTCCTGGAAGTCAACATAGGAGAACACCGTCAAAGCCATGCCTGTAAAGGATCTGCTCACGGCTGGGACCACATTGAAGGGTGAACTGCGGCGCGCGGCGCCAGATTCGTTATCGCTCTGTTTCGTCCATCGGAAGATTGTCATTCTGGTGATATTCAACCAAGGGTGTCCTCCAGTCAGGAACTGTCTCGATCACCACGCCTGAAGCCCCGGGGGGTCCTAACGCAGGGGCACCAGCGGTGAGATGGTTCACTCGCGGGCCACGATCGCCCTCTGGGATAACAGGAGCAATGACTCTCTGGTGCGCCATGTGGATTATTAGGTTATCCTGTTCGGGCTCCACGAGGGATGTGGCTAGGCTGGACAAAGCATCTTCTCGACTGTTCTGTGACCAGGGAACGTGAACGACATCTGGTCGGGAGGGGAACTTAGCCATTAGATGGAGGGTGCACTCCAGCAACGACATGAGTTCTGTCTTCCTGAAAGCATAGTCACCGTTAAACTGCTTGATGACTAGCTTAGAGTCCCCTTTTATATACAGGTGGGGTGCGTTAATTTCCAGAGCCAACTCGAGGTTAGTGATGAGGGCATGATATTCTGCCTCATTGTTGGTGCAGCCTTCTGACAACAAGAAAGAAAATGGAAGAATGGCTTACTCCGGGGTGATGAAGATGATACCTAGGCCCACTCTGTTAAGACTATGATCATTGATCCTTATACCGGTAGGGATTTGGGAGGATCCATCAAAGTGCATCTGCCAGCATGGGGTGGCGTGATAGACTAAGAGGATTGCCTCATCAGGAAAGCCCAAATCCAGTGGTTGGTCCGCAGAGGTTGGGTGGGCAGCTAAGAAGTCTGCCAACGCCTATCCTTTGATGACCTTCTGAGGTATGGACCTAATGTCAAACTGCTGGAGGATCACTGCCCAGTGTGCCAATCGGCCGGTCAACATAGGCCAGCTCAGGATGTATTTCAATGGGTCTACCCGAGAGACCAACTATACCTCGTATTGCTGCAATTAGTGCCACAATTTCTGTACGGTAAATACAAGCGCCAGTCAGGTCTTCTTGATGGGAGAATGTCTAATTTTCGTGTCGAGGAGCATGTGGCTGAGGGAGTAGAGGCTATTCTATGTTCCCTCATTGTTCTTCTGGGTGAGAAGGGCGCCGAGGGATCTCTCTAGGGTGGTCACGTAATGGACCAGTGGATTTTCGGGAACGGGTGGCATCAGGACCGGAGGTTGAAGCAGATACTACTTGATTTCCTCAAAAGTGGTCTGACACTCTTCGTCCCACCCATAGGCGGTGCCTTTCTTCATGAGTCGAGAAAAGGGCTTACACTTGCTGGCCAGATTCGCAATGAGTCGGCAAATATAGGCTAAGTGGACTTGGAGTCCTCGAAGCTCTCGAATATTATTCGGGGGAGGCATCTGACTGATGGCCTTGATCTTCTCGGGGTCGATCTCGATACCTCGATACCTAACAATGAAGCCACGAAACTTTCCGAAGGTGACCCCGAAGGCACACTTCAACGGGTTCATCTTCAAGTGGCGAGAACGGAGGAAACTGAACAATTTCTCAAGGTCTTTGAGATGGTCCCAATGCTGACAAGATTTAACCAGCAGGTCATCTACGTATCATTCCACCCGTGTCCCGAGGATCAGCATGAATATGCGGTGAATAGCCCATTGATAGGTGGCACCCACATTCTTCAGGCCAAAGGGCATAAACCGGTAGTAGAAAGTACCCTGGGGGGCTCTGAAGGCAGTGAACTCTTCATCCTCGGGGGCCATCCGGATCGGGTTGTACCCGGAGTACCCATCCATGAAGGAGAGGGCTTGGAACCCGGCCGTTGCATCAATCAACAACTCTATCACGGGAAGGGGAAAGTCATCCTTCGGACAGTGGTGATTAAGATTGCGGAAGTCGATGCCGACCCTGATCTTCCCATTCTTCTTCATGATGGGCACAATGTTGGCTAGCCACCTAGGGTACTGGACTTCCTTGATGAAGTTTTCCTTAATGAGCTTATCAAATTCGGCCTCAACCATCGCACCATGAAAGGGGTGCATTTTCCTGGGAGGCTGCTTGAACCCGCGATGGTTTGCTGGGAGGACAAGGCGGTAGACGACTACCTGGGGATCTAGTCCCGGAATCTTGTCATAACTCCAGGAAAACACATCACAGTGCTGTCTGAGGAAGTCTATGTACTGTTGTCGTTCCTCGGGAGGCATAGCGGAGCTGACCAATGTGGGTCTTAGGTCCACCTCACTACCGAGGTTCACCTGTACTTGCTCGTCGACCGTGGTGGAGACACCCTCCTCAAAGGCAGGAGGAGCATCTTCCATGTCTTCTTCTCCCCTTGTGGAAGGATCATCCATGGGGGGAGCTGTTTCGGGGCTGCTCGACCCTGATGGGGAGCTGGCACCGGCTTGGTCGACAGAGGTCGTCATGACGGGAGACTCATGCACCGCGGAGATCATGGCGATGAAGGAGGTTGATCCAATCCCATCTGGCCTTCGGCCCAAGGGTCCATGCTTCACGACATCAAAGCAGTGGTGACGCGTTGGCTTCAGCCGGTCGATTCCGGCTTGGCGAGACAGACATGTATGACGTACTGCCGTTTCCATGAGCCCAACGTCCCGATATCGTATAGGGGTAGGAGGCTTGGGGATCACCTGAGCCTGGTTTGTGTAAGAGTATGAGGTGATTTACCGCCGTCTCTTAGACTTGGAAATATGCCTTCCTTTGGTACTCGAGACAATAAAGCACCCTCCCATATCGGGAGTCGTGGCCTCCAACCGATGGATTGGGAAGGCCTATGCGTCATCCAAACATGCCCAGGGATCACTCATGATAGTGGTGGGCTCAACCTCACCTGCCAGGATTTGCTTTTCCATGCTCTTGTAATAGTCAGCGTCCAAGTAAAGAGCTTCACAAGAGTCAAACAGAGACGCATCTCCTTGGAGCACACCCACTCGACCATTAAGGGAGTATTTGAGGGACTGATGGTATGATGAGGGAACCACTGCATGAAGGTGGAGCCACGACCTACCCATCAACGCGTTGTAGGCGGTGTCCTAAGAGACAACCATGAATTCAGTATTGGCAATTAAGCCGCCGGACTGGGTCTTCAGACAAATCTTGCCTAGTGGAGTTTGCTCATTCCTGTCATACCCCTGGATTCTGAGGTCGGAGAGAGTTAGATCAACCTAAGACAACCCCAGTTTTTGCAGTGTCCGAGTTGGGATCAAGTTAATCCCAGTACCTGTGTCGACAAGACAGCGACAGACTTCCATGCCATTTAACTGGCCGGTGATGTACAACAGGCGGATGTGCCCCTGTATGGGAAGGTCTTCATCTTCACCAGAAAACGAGATAACCGCCTGACATTCATCATCCTCAATCACCTCGGTGTGGAAGGATTCTGCGGCCGCTACCTCCGTTTCAAACTGAAGGGGGCTCCTTAGAGCCTCGGTGAGCGCCTCACGTATTTCAGACGATAGGCGAAGGGCCTCAAGGATGGAAATCCTTTCCGGAATACCGACCAGATGCTTCAGGACATCATACTTCCGTGCCAAACGCGAGCTTCTTCTTACAGGAGGTCGCTCTGCGATTGGGGGTGTGACGGGCCCTGCTGGCGGGACCCGTGACTGACTGGTACTAGGCACGTCCCGCTGTTCACTAGCTAAAGCTCGAGAGGTGGCTGTCGTGTTAGGACTGGAAGTCCATAGTCGGCCAGTGGAAGGGCTGGGCTGGTTGCGACGCGGGCAAGGCGGTTCCACCCGATCCAGCAACACAAATGGTGGTGGAAGCGAACCTGTTGTCACCGGGTGAGGGAGCCGCAAGTGCTGCTCTCTGTACCGGGCTTGCTGCCTGGTCTTGGTAGCGTGCACGACCTGACTGGAGGTGACAACTGTCGTGCCTCGGTGATTCACGTAGCCACAGTTCCATCGACATTGGCGACGACTGGGGACAATGGGGAGGTCCACCTTGCACTCCTCATCGTCGGGATATAAAAAGGGATTTACCAACTCTACGGTGTTAACCGAAGCATACCCCAGGCTTTCACTCGAGGAGTCATCCACTACCAGACGGGGTCTCGGAGGGATCCCCATTTTCGGGGGCATGAAATCTCCAAGCGTGCGAGAAGATGATGACAATGGCAGGGTGCGTTCTTTCTTCTTGTCCCGCCGCCTTCTCCTCTGAGAAGAGGTAAGCTGGGACGACGAAGCCAAAGCAGCGCTCACAGACTCCTAGGGCTCTGGCTGACTCAGGAGGGCACAGATGATTCCATGGGTGCGGGCGACCGTCCTGCGGGCCATCCAATCATTATACTTCCAGGACCCATGGTTGGAAACCTGTTCCCACCCATCCTCGTCGTCACTACTGCCATCTGATCCCACGAAGACACCTGCCACCTGTGTCGGGGTTGGGCCCAACCTGACTATGTTGTTGTCAATTTGGTATTGGATCCAGTCCTTGAACACATAGCATTGCTGGATGGTGTGTCCCAGGATCTAGTGATAAGGGCAGTAGTTAGGGTGATCAGTGAGACACGCCTCTTGTGGCTTCCGACACTCAGGAAGTCGTACGATCCTCTGCTCCAAGGCGCTACGGAAATAACCGAGGATCTGGGCCTCGTCAAACGAGTAAGCCCAATTCTTTCTGTCTGGAAAGGGGACTCTTGGGGGCTGACCATGACCAGGGGATGGAGGAGCAAGCTGAGGAGGCGGAGTCGGATTACCTCGCATAGGTGGTGGCGGCGCCTTACACGGAGGCACCTGCCGATTTTGAGGCGGTCGCTGCTGGGCCGGAGGCTGTGCCCGTGGGGGTGGACCCCTATGAGCCTGCTGAGCTGGCCTCACTGGAAACAACTCCAACTGTCTGGGGGCCTCAATCTGGGCTACAGCAGCGGGCTCGGCTCTAGCGGCTCTCCTTGCAGAGATTACAGGAGGCAGCGAGCGTGCCTGACCGGCCTGTTGCAGGGCTTTTTTGAGGCACTGAGCCTTGTCCGAGAAGTCCCGGAACCCTCCAGGGTAATTCTACATGATTAGAGAAGGAACAAACTCTGCCTTGACGTTCGATACACACATCTTCAGTAATTTCTCCTAAGTCAGCGGCATGTCAAGGGAGTACGTGAGCCCCTTCCACCGGGCGATGAAATCCACGACTCGATCGTCGGGCCTTTGATTGCACCTAAAGAGGTCTGCAATGTTCATATTCCAAGTTGTGGAACTGAACTGGTAGAGGAATTTCCGGCGAAGGTCCTCCTAGTTAGTCACAGATCCAATAGGGAGCTGGCTGTACCAGACGAATGCTGGTCCTTCCAGTGTCTGAATGAAGCACCAGAGCTTGGCAGCCTCCTACTACACCGAAGTCCCTAACATAGGCCCACAACTCAAGTTGAAGTGGGTCAAGTGTTGTGGCGGGTCTCTGGTCCTATTAAAGGGGGAAAATTGGGGTTCCCAAATCCCGGTGGAGCCGGCATGTCATCCACCCATGCTGGGTACAGCTTGCCATCCGGTGGGATTTCCACCTGCCGAGTTTCCAGGGCCTCCAAGCGGGCGATGAGTACTTCCATCAGATCATCCGGATGCGGATTCCTGTCCTGACGGGGATCTCTAACCACAAGCACGTTGCCAGGCTCTTCGATACTGTAGTCGTGCTCAGCGGCTCGCAGGGCAGATGGCAGAGCGACTCTCGGGGCGGCGTGAGGAAACCAATCAGGGTCCCCCAGGTGGTCTCGCCGCTCGGGAGGGTTAGACAAAACATATCATGCCCTCTTTCCATGGGTTCCAGTGTCTCCTCTGTCGGGGAACACGACACGGTCATTGTTGCCCTGGGGGATCTCAGCAAGGGGTAGATGCTCTTGCCCCTGCTGTCCTGGTCTAGGGTCACCGTAGTCAGGCCGCCGCTCTGCAATGTGTTCGGCCAGGAGCTCATCAACCATCCTCTTTCGCTCAACTAGCTGTTGGCGCAGCGTAGCCTTCTCGGGATCTTCCTCTACCTTCTGCACCAAGGCAGATGGGTCGGTGAGTTTGACAGACCCGACGGGCTCTTTACCCTTGCCGATGTTTCAGCCCAGTGTCAGTGCCTCCATGGGTATAGGAAGACCTAGGAGGATCCTCTGTTGGCGAGTAATCCTCCCAGATAGGTCCATTAGTGGCCTGTACTAGGGTGGTGAGTCCCCGTCAAGGGGCTCCACAACTTTTCCCTAATCTGAAAGGTTATCCATGTTGACTTCCACTACCCTTGGCGACGTTCCCTCAGGGCCGCCTAGTGGATTGGGCTGTCGGCGGATCGCACAGAAGAGGAGAGCAGCGTAATGCCCACATCCGCGGATGTGCTCATGGGGGGTGGGTTCCTCAATAACTCTGCGGAGTACTTGAAAAATCTGGATGCATTGTTGGTGGAGGGCCTCATGGTGGTCCAGCAACTCAGGGTGCCGGACTGCGGGGAGTGCTGCTAGGTCAACCCGACGGCACTGCTCACCGATCTCCTTGAGATGCGCTTGGATCCCGGGATAAGGCTCAAGATGATGGCGGAGGCGGGATTGAGTCAGCCGAAGAATCTAGCAGAAGCATTCAAACACTCCTGGGGTGAGTGACTCTGGCACATCAAAATCCGATTCTACGACCGGCCAAAACTTTTCAGGGAAGTGGCCCACTACAAGAATGGTCCAGAACCTCCACGGCTCTGGTTCGGGGTTCGGACCTTGCCACCACTACTTTTACACCGAGGAAAGTCAGGGAATTGGCAGTGGCGCCGAGGCAGGCCGTCAGGGCGGTGGGCTGGCCGGCGGGGAATACGTCGAACATGCCAATTGGCCGCCGATCCCTAGGTAATCCTCCAGGGGTTACAGTGCCCTGGCTCCCACATCGCGATAGGATAGGCCGACGAATGGGCCTCCTGTCAACGCGTTGGTGCTCACCGAGGGTGTGTCGCCTCGCGACTCTTCCGTCGGTCCCCAGAAAAGTTCCCCACCCTCTCTAACAGGGGCGGGAAGTTCTCTGGAGGAGGCCAGTGGCAACTGCGGGCTTGATCCGTGGTGGTACGCCAAGTCCTCATCCTCCTGGATATACCTTTGAAGGGAGGAGGGAATCATACAGATCTCGCATTCGGGGAGTACGAGACTGACATGCCACGTCCCCATCCATGCCCTCAACTCGAAGGGTTGGGGGGGAGGTTCCATCATCGAGTCGTACTCTGCCTCCGACTCTGAGAAACGGACTGGTCTAATTTCCGTCTGGACTCCCCTGAAATTCCTCCTACGGCGACGACGCCCGGACTTCCTGCCCCTGGGTAGCTCCTTAGGGTATGGACGATTTCCGTCCTAGGGTCCCCTAGCCATAATAGAGCTGGGGCAGAAGGGACTGAAGGCCAGGGTGCGAGAAGAACCGGGACAGATGTTGAAAGGGACATGGGGAGGACCTCTATGTGAGTGAGCGACTGGATACACAACGACTCCATACTCGCGGCCGACAATAGGGGGAGTGACCTCATACCCCATGCAGTGGGTTCTAGAAGGAGTCATACCCGGAGCATATACATAGTGAAGAAGCTTTCATATTTCCAGATCGGTGGCACGGAATGAGCCTTCATGGTGATAGGCACTACCGCGGATTGGTCCGTAGTGGCCATTGCTAGTGTCCACGACCGGGAGATTCGACCCAACTTGCCTGCATGGCGGTCGGGGTTTCGATCCAAATCAGGCACGTGGCTTCCCCTGCTCAACGTGCGTGGGGATCTGGTAACAGGAGTCAGCAGTGGCTCGGGCCACAGTGGTTGCTGATGTTGATGCCCTAGGATGGGCATTCTCTCCCGCTCGCGCCCGACACTGGCATCGAGTTAGATGGGCAGGAACCGGCGGTGCGGGCATGAAGATTGCCTGCTCCTTGGCTTGGGGAGTCGGGCGGCGGCGTCGATGCAGCCTGGAGGGGGTTCTTGCCGTTAACCCCTGGGTCGGATCGCCGATCGAGTGGACCCGAACATCCCCCAACTCATTGGCGTAGGGGAGGGATGTGTCAAGACGCTCCGGGGATAGGCTCCCGAAGCGGTTGAACGTCGGCGTGGGGAGCGGTGGCTACCTGCGCGGCCCTCGAGGGCAGCGATGGTGGTGAGGCACAACCGCTTCTAGATCCATGTAGGACATGCCCCTGGTGGGGATGATCCTTTCCTCGTCATACCTACGAACCAGGTCATTGATCACCCTCCGCTGGATGATTTCTGATGGGGAGAGGGGGAACGAGTGCCCGGATGCTATGGCGGTCGAAGTCAGAGCGACCGTGGAATAGGTGGGACCGTGCGAGGAAGCCGCGTCGGTACTTCCCCTGCCCCTGCGCCGGTGGGTAGGTGGTGATCGAGCTCCAAATGCAGTGATCTGATTCCTGGAAGCAGGGAGATGAACCCATTAGCGTCAACAGGAAAGGAGATCAACAACCAAGGCCCAGTGTCATTCCGTCTTCCATGGCTGGCGAGAGGGATCCACGCTGATGACGTCGTAGAATGGATTGGTCAAAGTCCTGACAGCCTCGACCCCTGGCGGTTCACGTCCCGGTGAGGGTTACCCGGACTTGGTGACATGCTATTCTTCCGACGCCCCGATGGATACCATTCCCCGTATTGAGGAGAAGAGCTTCACGTCGGGTTCACCATTTTTGTTGCTCTGATGCTTTCTCCAGGGCGCGCACATCCGTCTGTGGGGAGGACGCACTACTTGTTACCCTGCATTCCCGCTTTCCAAAGGCGGGCGGCATCCGTTCCTTGTTCAGGGACGTCTTCTCCTTGATCGAAATTGGGATGATGGGATGTCGATTCTTCTTTCCATGGATTCCTCCTCGGAGCTCATCACCTAGTTAGGGTCTCCCTCATAGATTTAAGACGGGTTCATGAAGCCCATTCCCGGTGCCATATCTACATGGATGCCAGTTAATTACGCTGCTTCCATCGAGACGCTCCAAGGGGTCTTGTCAGGGCAGCAACCTTCGGTGAGGAGAATGGTCACGTTGGGGCGTCGTTGGCATGTCTGTCTTTGGTTCCTCATCACAGGGATTCTCGAGGGCACAGAAGCCCGAGGCATCCCACATCAAACGTGGGGAATGTGTACCATCTGAGGTTTTCCTCATCTTCCCATGTTTAACATAGGGTATGTCGCGAGTTTAACGTCTTGCGGAGATGGATCAGGTTGAAGGACCCCTAGGGGGGGAACACCAATGTTGGGGCCAGCACGTGGGCGGCTTCCCGGATGCCATGGAGTGGGATGGGGTGGCATGATCTCACCATAATATGGCAGCCCGGGTAAGGATCAGGATGGATGGTGGAGCGAGACATGGGGCTTACGTTCTGAGATGGCCCAAAATGGGGGATACAGTTTAACGTAATGCGGGACGGGATACTGTTTAACGTCATGCAGGACGAGATACAGTTTAACACCATGAAGGATGAGGTGTTTGGGGCTTACGCTCTGAGGCGACCCAAGGTGGTCAGGGAACTGACATGGAGAGGTCGGGACGACCGGGTGGTGGGCTTGAACCTTGTGGAGGCTTCCTACGTACCGTGTGTTAGCACAGATCAAAGTCCATGTAGTTCGTAAGGATGGGGCTTACGCTCTGAGGTGGCCCAAGAGGTTTCCATGGTCGATGCGCACTCTATGCCCACGTGAGTCATGCTCAGTGTGGGAAACAAGAGGCAGTAGGGACCAGATGATCACGTCTCAAAAGGTACGTCTGTGAGAAGCGGAATGGGGCTTACGCGTTGAGCGGCCCAAAGAGGAAACAGGGGCTTACGCGTGGTTAGCGGCCCTTGGTTCCAGGGCTTACTCCAGGGTGGAGGCCCGTGGTGCGACAAAGCGCAGTGGGAAAAGGACTCCACTAGGCTTAGCAGGGGGGAAGTACAGAGATGCAAGGGTGAAATCATCCGCAAGAAAGGCTAGGGGCTTACGCTCTGAGGCGGACCTTCCCCCACGGACAAACGCCATTCCGACAAGGAGGATCTCATTCCATGTGAGGAAGAGTCCATTCCCGTGGAGACGAGTGGGCGAAAAAATGTCTGAGCTGGGGGGACCCTGCGCGCGAAGCACGGGGTCGGACCACAATTTAACGTCTTGTGTTAAGGACGAGGTGCTTAGCAGTTTAACGTCCTACAGCTTGGACGAGGTGGGTTCTCTCCACACCCCTAGGGCTTATATTCCCAATGCCCTCTACCCCTTGTGGGACGGAAGGCATCGGCAAGGCCATACTGAAAGGGGACGCAGGGCGAACCACCGGGGGTCCACGTTAGCATGGATATGCGAAGAAGCAATAGCCTTTAGCGTGCCTATGTGGAGAAGCATAAGGCAAATCAACACAATGGGAAACACGGCCCAAGGGACCTTGAGGTTACTTCGCACAAGCCTGGAAGGCCGTACGGGAAAACTACGCATGTCACGCATGCCCGGCAGGGGAGACATCAGGTGCCGGTGTATGGGGGCAGCCAAGGGGCGTCAAGGTGAAGGGTCCTGGGCTTTGCGTGAAAAAAAGAAGGTTTTCAAACAAAAAACCAGGGCGGCGCACAATTGGAGCAAGGGAATTGAGCGCGGAGATGGAATTACGTGAAGGGTTTTGCGCGCACGGAAGGGTTTTGCGCGCACGAGACACGGATTATGCGCAAGGCTGGAACCCGTGGAAGGGGGAAAATTCACTAAAGCCGGTGGAGTTGCGCGCAAAGGCGGACTCTGGGGCAAGGTTGCATGAAATGAGGGATTACCTGGAAGCCATATTGCACGCGGGGGAAGCTGAATTGCGTGCACGAGAGTCGCTTCAAATTCCGAAACCCCAAACCGTTCGGGGTCACCTTCTATTTATAGGTGACCTCTGGTGCAGAATCCAAGCGGCACGCAAAATTCTTCGCGCCAAGCACAGCCGGTGCGCAAAAACTCTTCGCGCAAAACCGGGGCGTGCCTCATCGGCTCAATTCCGCGAAACCTGGTGATTCTACACGCGCAGAACAATTTTTTGCGCGGATCCTCCTTTATTTCACACACCACATCCCGGGCCTCCGGATCGGGCCTCTAATTCCGAATATGACTTCACTTCGTCATTTCGAAACTTCCTCCGAGAGTTAAGGTCTTTTTTCGGCGTCAACAATTACCAATTGGCTTTATATCAACTAGAGGATCTACCAAAATCCAGACTTGGTTTTGGTATACGGAATCCATTTAAGAATTCATGGATTCTTTCCACATAGCAATGTCTGTTCCTTCATCTGCTTACTTTTAGGTAAGAGGATCATCATTGTCAACCAATAATGAGTCACCATCCTCGGTGACAAGAAAACCATATCGTTCTTGTTCTCTCACCTCTCTCGGGCTCCTACGCAGTTTTTGTGTCTCTGGAATAGATTGTTCTTCCATAGGGCTTTGTTGAATCTATTGTTGTACCAACTCTTATGTATCTTGAGCCTCGACTTCATCGAAGTCTATCTCACTCACACTATCCCTTTTAAAGATGTGCTCCCTCTCAAGGAATATGGCGTGTCTTGCCACTATAAACTTTTTGTATGAGGGGTTGTATAGGTAATATCCCCTTGTTTCCTTGGGATATCATATAAAGATACACTTTGTGCCTCGGGGTGAAAGTTTGTTACCTGAAGAGGACTTAACAAATGCTTCGCTACCCCATACATGTAAATTCAATAACATGGCTTTGAGTCCACTCCATAACTCATATGGAATACCATTTATTGATTTAGTTGGTACTTGGTTTAGTATGTGTGCTGCTATTTATAATGAATATCCCCAAAAGGATAATGGAAGACTCGCATGACTCATCATTAATCTCACCATTCCCAATAGGGTGTTATTCCTCCTTTCACTTACACCATTCCACTGAGGTGTGTAAGGAGGAGTGAGTTGAGATAGAATCCCAAACTCCCATAAGAAATCAATGAAGTCCTGATTAAGATATTCTCCTCCTCTGTCTAATTGGAGTTTCTTAATCTTCTTACCATGCTGGTTCCCAACTTTATTTTGGTATTCTTTGAACCGATTAAAAGAATCTAACTTATACCTCATTAAGTAGATATATCCATATATACTAAAATCATCAGTAAAAGTTATGAAGTACGAGAACCCTCCCCTTGCTTCAACTAGAAATGGTCCACACACATCTGTGTGAACTAATTCTAGATGCTCTTTATCTCTTTCACCTTTCCTAGTAAATGGGGCTTTGGTCATTTTTCCTTGTAGACACGCATGACATACACCAAGTGGTTTTAGTTCGAAGGAATCTAAATACCCATCTCGATGTAATTTTGTCAAACGTTTCTCATTGACATGACCTACCCGACAATGCCAAAGTTGGGTGTGGTATGAGTCATGTGAATTTACTTTTTCATCGATTTCCATTACTTGGTTTGTGTATTATAACACATAAAGGTCATTATATAAATGTTCCCTACCAAAAAAAATGCTATCTTTAAAAAAGTAGCAACATTCATTTCCAAACTTGAATATGAATCCATCAGTATCTAATCTGGATAATGAAATAATGTTTTTAGTAACAGAAGGAACATAATAACATCCCTTTAACACCAAGATCATTCCAGTTGGCAATGTGAGGTGGTAGTCTCCGACAGCTACAGCAACAAGTCTGGCTCTGTTGGCTACTCGTAGATCTACTTCCCCTCGATCAATCTTCATGAATCTACTTGGTTCCTGTATTTGGATACAGATGTGAGCACCGAAAATAGTATCTAATACCCAATTAGTAGAAATAGATAGATTGAATTCGATAACAAACGCACCTGAAGCTTGGTTGGGTGCAGTTTTTCTTCCAGTGGCCCTTCTTGCCACATGCGAAATAAAAAACATCATGTTCCCTTTCCTCCCCTTTGATCTTACTTTTCTTGGAAGGCCTTGAAGAAGATTTGGGATTAAATCTCTTCGCCTTCCCTTTCCTTTTATTCACCATGAGGACCAAAGTCTTTTCACGCTTCATGTCATTGTCCACTTGGCCAATAAGGATAATAAGATTAGATAGAGACTTGTCAATGTTGTTCATGTTGAAGTTCACAACAAAGTTTGAGAAGCTCTGGTGAAGTGATGCGAGAATGAGATCGGTACAAAGTTCTTTAGGGAGTTTAACCCATAGAACCTCCAAGAGCTCAATGTAGCCAATGAGATTGACTACATGAGGCCCAACTGAGGCACCCTCTCCAAGATTGCTCTGGAATAGAGCCTTGGAGATCTCAGACCTTTCCTATCTTTCTCTCTCCTGGTATAGACCACGGAGGTGCTTGAGCATGCTATAGGTATCAATGTCCTCATGAGACTTCATGAGATCACTTGACATTGATGATAACATAAAACATTGAACGTCAAGTGCATCACTCAAATGTTGATCATAGACTATGAAATCTTCATCACTTACCCCTTGGGCAGGAGGATCAGGAAGTGAGGACTCCAGCACGTAATACTTTCGTTCATGGAGTAGGACAACCTGAAGTCACCTAAACCATTCCTGAAAGTTATTTCCAATGAGGATATTGTCTTTGTCCAGTATTTATAGCAGAGAAAATGTGGTTGATGAGTTTTTCATCTTCATTCTACAATTTAAAAGAACAGATTTATTAATACTTTCTTGATTACATTTTATGAGAAATAATAAATTTTATTAAGTCTCCCACTATTTTATCAAGTCACAATGGCCGTCACCATTGAACTCGAAATGTCCAGTTTCTTTGAAATTATAGTGGAGAGGATCCATATTACCCTTCGCATAACCCCAAAAAGGGTTGGTCAAGATATTTGAAGGTATTTAGGTAGGATAGTCTTTTCCAATTGTGAGCTTACAGTTCCTTGATCTGTTGAGTGGACTCCCCAATCCTGAAATATGGAATTGGAATTCCTCAACTCTTACCTCAAATATTACATCAAGTCTAGCAAAGGCTACTTCTCTTGATGTAATATGGTTAAGTCAACCTGAAACTTTTCATAAGGGATTCCTTTATAAAAGTAAGTGTCCCAACAAGGGTTGGTCAAACACATAGTTTTATTGAGTCTTTCCCTTAATCAAGTAACGGAAGGCTTGGTATGACTTAATATGGTATTGAGGGATTTTAATCATTATGTGTAGTTTCGCATTATCACATGCTTTTTAATATTAAGTGATGCTTTCTTAAGTGATTAAACATGTTCCGATAATGTTTACGCATAGTTCGGTTTTTATTTTATTCCACCTTTGCATTCTTGTTTATTTCATTAATTATGTGATCGTGATAAAACATACATAATAAATAAACCATGCAATCAGACAGAAATAAAATAAGATGGTATGATCATGAGATTCTATTGGTTAGCTTATCTAGCAGTTTGATAAGCTAACCCTGGACTAGGGAAAAACACCTTGAACCGATGGTTCATGTTTCACAGCTCCCATATGTCCATCTTTTTATCTTCTTGGGTTTGTTTCACCTCAGATTCGTGTTTTGAACCATCTCCTTTGGCTTGGGAGATCCTCCATTACATGGGTTTACATAAAAGAAACCATGGGCACGCAGGCCCTACATTTTATTGGAAGAAGGCTCGCAGGCCAAAAAATTTAAATAAATTTAAATGAGACCATACACACACAAAAAGGGTCTTTGGTCTATCTCATGATCATCCATAGCATGCAATGACATTTACACATATTTAGAATTCAAATTCTTTTAATCGTTCTTTCATTTAAGATAAGTCGCACTCGAATTCAATTAATTATGATCTTATAATTAATTAATTCTTTATCTTAAATTCCTTTCTGAAATTTCTTGAGATTATTCTCATCCATATTCCTCGTACAGTTCATTGTACTTTTGGAGGAAAGCTGGTGAAATCTCCTAAAAGTACACGACGTGTAGTTTATATTTACACTTCGTGTATTTCTTTTCAACCTTTATCCAAAGTACACACCTACGGCTTAGGCGGGTTTTCTATACTTCAGAAATTTTGGAGTACACACTGTGTAGATAAATCATACACGATGTGTACTTCCTTGTTACATGGTAACCGGCCTGGCGATCCCATGTACGTGGTATGTGGCTTATCCTTGTACACGGTGTCACCTGGGCCAGAATGGACTACACGGCGTGTTTCTCCAACATAAACGCCATGTATTCTGGTTCCACATGCCATTCAATTCTGGTCAACATGGCATGATTAATACTTAGTCATATTCAATTCACATGACATGGTTTGGCAGACCAGTTCCGGTTTATTGAACCTAAGTACACGTCATGTAGTTTTAATTACATACCGTGTAATCCCGTGTTGTACAGACAGAAAGAGCTGCTCCTCCAGATGAGTTCCTCATTATTATTTTAATCAAAAATTAAAATTAAAAAGTCGTTTCTGTGATATGAATCAAGAAACAAAGGAGGAATAATAGATCACATTTATTCAGATTAATAGAACGATATATTTCGAATTGAATCAAATATAAATGCGTAAATTATCAATGAAAATTAAATAACTATAATAAACATTATAACCTTCCTCTGATACCATTTGAAGGTTCTAGGCACAGCGGAAGCGCATGGGTGGATGTGCCCACTTGGATTTTTGTCATTAACAATGATCATTCCGAGATCAATATGATGATAAATGCCAATGTCCATGGATTGAATCACAGAAATGGACAAAGAAAAGGAATATCCCAGAACCACAAAGTAGGATCATTACAATTTGATTATAATTAATTTAATCAATTGATAAGAAATACCTTTTGGGTGTTCTTTCTTCATTGATGTTCTTGATCACATTCCGATGTGATTCGTCATTGCATCACAGAAGTCAAGTGTAGACTTCCTCTAGCAGTGATCCACATGTGTACCTAATATCTTGGGACATCGCCAAAGGAGTATCTGGGTGCTAGCGTGGAGAAACCTTTACTTGCATTGTCTGCCTTAGATCGTCTTGATCCGATGGAAGAGGATCTCTCTCAGTCTTGAGAGTTTTCTTGGAGGAAGAGGTTCTTTTGGCCTTGAAAGAATTCTCGAGAATTGTTTTTCACAACGATTCTCTTGTGTAGGAAATGAGTTGGGATTGTGAGAATTTTTATAATTGAGTCTGAGGTTGTAGAGTTATGAAAATAAACAAACGCGTTATGTGTTTCATTTATTTCATTAACTCTTATTGAAAACCCCCATGTCGAATAATTAATTCCTTGAGATGCACTCACACTGAATATAATAAATATCATTTAATAAAACATTATTATATACTAAAAATACCGACTGGAAAAAACTACATGGCGTTTAATAATAAATATGTGGTTTGTACTTGTTTTTCATTGAAAAGTACACGTCGTGTACATTAAATGTACACGGCATGTATATCTTGTTTTCATTTATTCATTTCCTTTTCAAAATAAAAATTACACAGCGTGTAATAATTAATACACGGTGTGTACTTGTTTTCATTTTATTCTTCCTCCAACATTAAAACGATTTGGTATTCCTTGAATAATTATTAAACCACATAGAGGAATAATATTTATTCTACTTGAGATACTTTAATACACTTAGTGTGTGACCCTCTTGGCCTCTTTATCGTTGGCATTAGGCGGGCTTGCCTAATGTCCAAGATTACTATCTAGCAACGAGTCAAGGCACCCAAGAGAAAGAAGTTGATGCTGCATTGATGTATCACCTCATACGAATGCTTACTTTGTAATTTAATTCCATTGTCTCGATATCTCATCAAGAAGGTTTCATGAAAGTGTCATAAACCTATATGCTTGATCCATCATTCTTTGACTACCTGAAATAAAATCATCATTTACACCATGGCCATGGAATTTAATGCGACAGTTCTATTTCAATCAAAGGGCCGAGATATCAACTTCCATAAATGGAAGGGACAAATCCTTCCTCGACTTATCCATTAACAACATGTCACTCGTGATGCACCCAACATACCCTACTTCCCACCAACTGTCTGCGTGACAGTTTTCATCAATAAATCTAAGTGCATGAGTCATGACATGAGTTAATGATAATCTTCCCGTTTAAGGACCATTACACATGCTCACAGATAGTAATGTCTGATGATACCAAGACATGCATAATTACTACTGGAGGGTCTATTCTCATAATCGCTCATCTTGGAGATTACCAAGGGAAAACTCCATGAGAGAGAGTCTCATCTTCTTACGAGTACTCGCACATGATGTTCTGTATACTATGTGTCCTATCATAGTATGTCATCCAACCACCGAACATTATTTAAGAATATTTTTATATCATTTAAAGGTTCTCATCATAGCTGGGATCTGCCATGACCTTATTAATGCAACAAATATTCCAAGACATTATCATATTATAGTCATACAGAACAATGAACAATATATAATAAGTGAACATTCATGTAATCAAAGTACAAAACAGTTGGTTCTTAGGACACCAACCCTTATAATAAAATCGTCGAAGCTTCCCTTATAATATTATAAGAATATTTCAAAGTAAATGTTTTCTTTTATAATTATCTAACTTTTAAATGATTTCAAAAAAAGATATTTCTCTCAAATAGTTTTTATTTCATCTATGTCAACATCCTTTGATGGATTTTAAGCTTATTTGAAGTTGATTTATTATGATACAAAACATCCATATTGTATTGAAGGTTTTGTGATATGTTTGACTGTGGATGTGTTATTTTTATACCATTCATGGTTTATGGAGAAAGTATTGACATTTCGTATGCTAGTTTTAATACAAATGTTTATGTTATGTTTAGACCTGTTCATATGAGGAATGCATTGGACTTAGTAAGGGACATGTAGAGCCCGCTATAGCTCCTCGATGCAGTAGTAGGTCTCACGAGACAAACTAGTGTGTTGGCACAAGGCCTTAACAAAATCTTATTTGTAGTCTTGGCATAATTCCTTGATTACATGGTTATGATAGTCTGGAATTATGCATTCCATCATTATGAAAGCGGTTATTGATATTTCATGCGATTATTTGACTAGTAGAATATCCATGTGAATAAGTAAATCAAATTATTTCATTTTATTTTTTCCATATTATGCTGATGTTCAAGTTTAAAAGGATTTTGTTTTAGTTATACATTGCCTTAAATGTTTATGCTTATTTATGAATGTTTCAGCTATATTGTTATCCTTACCGAGCATCTGAGCTCACCCCTTTCTATGTTTTATTTTTCCTCAGATGTGAAGAATTATTTTATGACTGACCTACAGGGATAGTATGAGGGGATATGAGTGTGGACTATGGAGACTATGTTGTTTAGTTTTTCACATTATGATGTGATGTAAGACTTATGAATGTATCTAGTGTTTCCAAGGCTACTAAACTAATCGATCTTTCGAGACTTGATCTTTTGTGAACATGCAAATGTTATGTAATAATGCACGGACTCTGGGTAACTGGGGTCGGGGCGTTACAGTTGGTATCAAAGGAATTTTAGTACAAACCTTGGAAGCTAGATTTAGATAAACTATGATTAGAGCACATAGACCTAAGATGGACTTTGCGGATTAGTATAGTAGAACTTCCTAGAATTTTGGTATTGTAGAGATTTTGTGAATTTTCCGAGAAATACATCCTTGTCTGGATAGAAGAAGGTAGAGCCAGCTTTGGCACAGATGTACCTAGGGGTAAAACCCAAAAACACCGCTCTGATCTAGACTCGAATGTGAACTGGTGCATGACAACGGGCCTTGCTGCACTCTTGGTTACGACACTCCAATGTGATATGCTTTGGATAATTCTCATTTTCTTTACAAATCATTATGAAGGATTTACCAGTATATACCTCCTCAAAGAAAATATTTTTATGGATTATATCCACAAACTGTTCAATTTATTTTAGGTATTTTACAAGTTTGGAATTATTCATTGCAATTCATAAACTGAACGAGTGTATTCCATTGTATAGAAATGGCGCCGAGTAGAAGGAATGTGAACTACAGCAATATTTATGATCCAAATAGTAATAAGGATCATATCATTCATATTATTAAGCCAACATTTATAAGGGAAATAGTCTCCCATGTATTCTCAACATATGAATAAATATTATCATGTGTTAATAAGATAAGTAATGAATTCTTTTAGTCCTATAGATTTGAGGGGAAGCAAGAGAAGAAATGGATGGAAGAGAGAAAGAAGGATAACGGGAAGAGGGAAAATAAAATTTTCCCATATGTGATAACTGTGGGAAGAAACACCCTGGAACTTGCCTGAAGGGAATGGGAGTTTTTTATAAGTGTCCAGAAAAAGGACACCAAGTACGTGACTGCAAGGGTAAGAAAAAGGATTCAAATGTACAATGGTCTATCTGCAAGGAGTTGGGACACTACCCAAACCAATGTTCAAATCATCAGAGTATTCCCCAAATGATGCTATTGGTTAATAATCATGTTATGATACTACCATAGATGAGGAGGAATGATTAGAGTTCTTATGTTGTTATTAAAAAATTATTTCATTTGAGTGTTGTATCAACGATGTAATGGTTATAATAATTATGGAGTTTATAAAGATCGTACTACAGTACTATTTAATTAAGGACTTGAGATTGTTTGGAACCAAGAAAAGTGACTCAATAGAAGGTTAAATTTTTAGAAAATATATGGTTGAGGGAAAGATAAACCATAATATGGTTTTGATACCAAGGTAGTGATTTTGGAATAATACATGATTGATTTGGATAAATTATATTAGATATTCTTGACTCCCTTGAAACTAATTAATGATTTGTATATTCTATAAATGTTGGAGTTTACAACATTTTTGGATAGAAGTAGTACATCCGGTATTCTATAAGGAATAAGGTATCAGGAATGTAATCAATAAGGTTTTATGGTAATTCAGGATGTTTCAGTGTTTTAAAAGAATACATGATGAAGGTGTTCACGTGTTATTACATGGAAAAATGGATCTTCATTGTGTTTAAGTTCCTTATAAATTTTGGATTGTGAGTTTGAACATAAGTATTTTGGATAATTCTAGTTTGAGTTTATTTTTGGATTGCCATAAAAGGACAACCTGGAGGTCGGGCGGCATCCCATCGCGTCCGGCAAGGCCGCGAGACTTGAACCCCCAACCAAAGGGACACAAGATTGTATCACCTACCACTGGCCCACGTGATGTCTGGGATTGAATAATGTAGTTATTTTTAAAAGGTATGGTAGATGAATTAAAAATTTATTTTTTATGAACCATATACAAATAGGATAAATGGATTTTTTATGTTCTATTATCTTTTAGAGTGAAAGATGAGTTTGTGGTAGAAACTAGTGAAAGGATGGAACTATACTTGTCAAGTATATATATATATATATTTCTTCTCTTATTCTATGAAGAAAATAATTATTAAACATTAGGTAAGGGATCTTAAAACCCAAAATGTGTTATCCTAATACCTTATGTTTTGTTGAACCGATGATATTTTAAATCATCATAGATTGATGGCTTTGAGGCCCTAAATTCTACAATTATTTGTGACAGATGACCTCAATCACTCCCTATAAATATTTACGTTTTCCCTCCAATTAAGTTTCTCTAATTTCTACCAATGTTCTCCAAATCAAGATCAAAATTTTGCGGTGACCCTTTCATTTCTATTTTCCTCTTATTAAGATTAAATTTTATTAAACTAATTTTCATTGTGGGTTTTCCCACAAAGATATTTTTTATTTTCAACCTTTTATTTTCGAAAAATAGTTTCAAATTGAGAGGATTCAATTTATTTATAGAGGGGATAATGTAACACCCCAATCTTCCATGGTACGCTTCTCTTTGAATAATACACTAGCGTGTGTTGTACGCAAATTCGAGTTCTAACACACACCACAACCAATCAAACTAGCCGTTATGAATAGTAATAACCAATTTTTGAAATTTTATAAATATTAACTTTCAAAATGGATTTCTTTTTTGGATTTGGAATACCGAATTTAGCTTTGGGTTATTTTTTGGTATTTTTCTGAAAAATTTCAATTTTTGATAAATAGTGAAAAACACTGAGTTATAGTTTAAAACCAAATTTTTATTTAAATAATTATTTATTTTATTTAAATTTATTTTAGGTCGAAATAGATACATAATACCTATATATGTTCAATGTAATTCATTGGGGTCAATTTATAATAATTTTAGATATATAAAAATTTTATTGAACTTTTCACCGTCTTTTACCCATCTCCTAGGAGAATTTGCAAATTCACATAAAACATAATTTTACCACTTCTATGAGTGGAATTTTGAAAATCCAAGAGACACAATTAATATCAAGGAGTAAAATGTGGTTCAATAAGATAAAAATAATTTTTGGTGAATAGTAACTTTTTTACTTTTATTTACCACGGTTAAAAGTAAATAGGGTAATTACGGGTAAAAATGATATTATTATTACCCTAACACATGTCCTAATTATATAGGCTAAGTATAATTTGACCAATAACAACCTTAGGAATAAAATATGAATATCATTGGTCCACTTGGATTAGATTAGCACATTTATTATTATTTAATTCAAAGAAGAGTTAAAAGAGTTAAAATCAAAGTTTAATAACTAAAACATATTTAATATAGGGTTATACATAAGATAAATTAGATTATAAATAATAATTATAAATATAAAATTATTTCCTACATAATGGTATTTTATTTATAATTTTTAGACATTAAATAATATAATTTAGTTATGACACAATAATGATGCAGTAATTACCTAATTAATGAAATATTAAAATAATTGATATTATAAATATCCAAATAAATGTAATTTAAGACTTTTTATGAATTACACTAATTTTATATGTTAATATTACATATTAGTATTGTTTAGATGAATTGGTTTCGAATTAATAATGTTGTTAGGAATTTAGCAAAAACAAAATACCAAATAGTCTCAAAATTGACTTAAAAGAGTTTTTAAAACAAATATTATATTATTAATTGATATTCTATTCCTAAAAATATAAGGATTGGCCAAAGGACTTATATAATGATAGTTGTATCATTAATGAACCACTTGGGGTTCTCTTGGATGTATATAGTAAGTTTATTAACCATATAATATAAAAATACAAAGAGACATGGTAAATGTCAAACTATTTAACAAAGAGTTAAATATAAATGATAAGGTTAATTTAGTGACCCAACCCTGTATAAAGTCTATTAGTTGAAATTATTTCGACCCATCCCCACCTTATCCTCGAAATAAGTCACTTTGGAGCCATTATAAACCAAATATGAATTTATTATAAAATAATATTTTAAGTTTTTCCTAAGCTGCCCCTCACCCCTCTTATAAAAGGGCACTCACCCTTCTCTCAGATTCATACCTTCAAAGCCTTTTGGATCGGCCAAAACCTGACCAAATATTTTCTCAAATTCCCTCACTTCATCCTAGAGGCCTTAGTTTTATCATAAAACCAACCTATGGAGCCCTTTTGATCATATCAAAAGGAAGAACCCGAAGAAGTGGCAATGTTTCTCACCACCCTCTTTCAAGTTCCTTTCTTCTTCCACTTCTTCTTTCTTTGTTATTTCCATTTTAAAATAACAAATCTAGTATCTTCTATATAATATGATGTTATTATAAGTATGGTACAACCATATTCAGTGTTCTATCTATCCTTTTAATGACATGTTACCATATGTGCGTACGTACATCCTACAGTCTCCACATCGTGGTGTAATTATTATTAAATACATTATTATTTGGATGGGTATGATAATGATGTGTAATTGACGTAAATAATAAATATAACATGATAATTATTCTGTATATATGATATACCATCCAATTATATATTATTTTAATATCAAAATAATGATATTGTCGCTCGTGCGTATGTACAGACTATCGTCTCCACGAACGCGATGAGATTCATTCCTCATCGTATCCATTTAAGAATAATTTTCCTTTGATGGTTAAAAATAATGTTTAAAGACTTAATATCATTATGGATATGAATATGATACAACCTATCTATAACAAACAAGTATTACGTAACAAATAATATAAAGGAAAACGAACCAGTTAACACCCGAAACAACAATAATACAAAGATATTATTAAAAAAGCAATGTTAAAGGATCATATATGATATAATATTAATATATATGATTCTTGTGTAATTTAATAACAATTATCTCACCATTATAGAGGAGGTTAACCTACCCTCGACCAAGTAAAATTACAAGTTAAGGGTTTATTTCACAATCTCTTCATTATCCAAGATTGTTTATATGTAATTATCTACTGGGACCTCTTTATCATCTACATCCATGTTTCTTAAAAATGTTTTTCAAAACATTTTTAATATTTTACAAAATATGGGTTAAATTCAATTATACCCTTGTTTGAATTTTTATAAGATGTTTATAAAAGAATCTTTCCGTTGTTTTGCTAACAAGGTCCTTTTTAACCTTTTCGACAAAATTAATGTAAGAATGTCTTATTTTAACTTATACGGCGAGTGCATCTATTTTCGGCCATTATAAAATTGATAAAGCTTCCCTTAAAAGCTTATAAGTATATTTTCGAAGTAATTTTTTTCTTTTATAATCATGTAACTTTTAAATGATTTCAAAAAAGAGATATTTCTCTCAAATAGTATTGATTTCATCTATGTCAACATCCTTTAATGGATTTTAATCTTATTTGAAGTTGATTTATTATGATACAAAACATTTATATTGTATTGAAGGTCTGGTGATATTTTTGACTATGGATATGTTATTTTTATACCATTCATTTTTATGGATAATGTATTGACATTTTGTATTCTAGTTTTAATATGAATGTTTATGTTATGTTTAAAATTGTTCATATGAGGAATGCATTGGACTTAGTAAGTGACGGGTGGAGCCAACTATAGATCCTCGATGCATCAGTAGGTCTAACGAGACAAACTAGTGTCTTGGAACAAGGCCTTAATAAAATCTTATTTGTAGTCTTGGCACAAGGCATTGACTATGTGGTTATGATAGTCTGGCATTATGAATTCCATCATTATGAAAGTGTTTATTGATATTGCATGTGATTAATCGATAAGTAGAATATCCATGTGAGTAATTAAATGCAATTATTTCATTTTATTTTTTCCATATAATTATGAAGTTCAAGTTTAAAAGGATTTTGTTTTAGTTATACATTGCCTTAAATGTTACGCTTATTTATGAAATTTTGCGCTATATTGTTATCCTTACTGAGCATCTAAGCTCACCCCTTTCTATATTTTATTTTTCCCAAGATGTGAAGAAGTATTTTATGACTGACTTGAAGGGATAGTCTGAGGGGATATGAGTGTGTACTATGGAGACTATGTTGTTTAGTTTTTCACTTTATGATTTAATGTAAGACTTATGACTGTATCTAGTGTTTCCAAGGCTACTAAACTAATCTATCTTTCGAGACTTGATCTTTTTTGATCATGCCAATGTTATGTAATAATGTAAGGACTTTGGGTAAATGGGGTCAGGGAGTTACATATTATTCTCAATTTATTTATAAAATGACATGTTTTTAAGTTATTTTTCTTTCCATAATAATTTATTCTTTTTTATAAAAGCTTACACTATATGTATACCCTTAATGAAAATCTAAGATCACCTATTTATTATGTATTATTTGTACAAAGATACCGAAATTTTTATTACGAATCATATGAAGTGTTAAGATAATAGAATAATGGTGTTCTAAAAGGAGTCTCATTGTTGTAATTTATTCTTTAAAATGGAATTTATGATTCATTTATGTATCTAGTTTACAAAGACTAAAAAACTATTCATTACTACAACATGTGATTCCTTTTTTTATGCCAATGTAATAAAGTAAGCACAGACTCTAGGAAATTGGGTTTGGGTTCTTTACTATAATATGATTCACCCATATCATTCTGGGGAAAGAAAGAGGCTTCCCTAAAATGAGACTAGGGTGAGAATGAGGCTTCCTCGTGTGATATTTGGGTGAAGTAGTACCCTGAAGGTACATGATAGAGATGATACGTCAGGAGATAGGTCTTTGGATAATCTTCTACCTAGTCATATGTCATCTCCTAAAATTCCATTGGATGAATAACGCTCATGTGTATTGTAATGAAATAATACTTTAACCTGGTATTATTTTAATTGGAAGAAAGTGGATCCTTATAAAGGTTCATGGTGTTTCCAACCCCTCAAAAACTCAATTACCCTATCTTTTGGTTAATTACTTCGGTTTTTAGCTAAAATAAGATACTTTAATTGTTTTAAGGACTTAGGAATGAGACTATATCATGTAAATGTTTGAACTGTCTCTTCTCCTTATAAATGTTTTCAAATGAAGATCGCAAGGATACTATTTATAGTCAAATTTGGTATCTTTTTTTAAGGTATTATGGCATGAAAGCGTTTTTCATAGGTGTAAATTTGACATGTATTGTGTGAACATAGGTGTTTAATAGAGGTTTGACCTTAATACATGTGTCAAGAAAGATCCAAGAGTTATGGGAAAACCTAAAGTCCATTTCCATAGAAAATATCCTTCATATATATAAGGGGTTAATTCTTCTTAAAATAATTTTTTACATTTATAAAAGGATAAAATAAACAATATTGTCTGTAGATTTTTTTGCATTTTTATGAAAATGGTTTTAATATGTACTCTTTGTCAGAAACCATTTGACATGCCTATTTATTTTTTGTTATACTTACTTGATACTGAATGGATGTCCAATGCAAGGAGGATTAATTTAGTACTTTTGGAAAATGTTTCTCTATAATTTAACTCTAATTTGAGGCTGAAATCATTCAAAAAGGTATTTCTTATGATTCCTAGGAACTGGTTTCTAGCCCATGGGGATCATGAATTCACTTCAGGCCTAGTGGTGTGCCTGGATGAGTTCCAAGTAGATAGTAGTACGGGTCGGTTCATTACACAAAATTTGGGTATTATTTTTGGATTTGGATATACAAGCGTTATGTATTAATTAGACGATGTTTAATTATAGGGTTAGTGGTGTTTGGTGATATTGGAGGTTTGGGTCTAGTTTGAGTTGGCTATGTTATTGAAATTTGTAGTTGAGATCCATCGTTTACCCATTTAAGGGCCTCTATGTAACGAGTTACCCTTATAGGGACACAATTTAATTAGAATACCAACCAACAACCAGTGGATCTGGACTAGGTGGCTAATCTGGGAATGAGTACCCAATGTTTTCTAATAAGGTACCTGTAGTGGGTTGGGGGCATTTTTTTGTGGGGTAATCCTTTCATTTAATGGTCAAACCCACTCTTCTTCTACCCGAGTTCCAGTATGGAGGTGTCATTTGATCTTACCTCCCCCCTATTTCTCCCATTTCATATCCTTTTTCCCTTCTATCAGTGCCTTTTACAGAGTTATATCATCATATCATATCAAAGTAATTTCTCTGTATCTTCTTCTTATCTCCCCCACTTCTTCTTCAACTGATTTTTTATAGTTCCACCTGTATATTTGAATATTATTCCATCATATCATTGAATAATCATCTCCAAAACATTAAACTTCTTGGTGTAACGAATTGAGGATGCTGAAGTATAAATAATTCAAACCAAATTGCCTCATTATAATAATGGTATGTTTCATAGTGATTTTTTTCTAGGTATTTCATTAATTTTATTATAAAATGATAATTTATTTTTTAATCAATTTTTTTATTTATTTGAGTGTTGGAGGAATGATCTATGTCATTGGTGTGCTGTTTCATAAGGATCTGACCATAGTAGGATGATCGATGAGATTTAACGGTTTATGTATAACTGATTAATTTATGAGAATTAATTATGAATTTTTAAAATTATTTTTTGGTGTCTTATGGATATAGATAGGGGATAAAGATATCCAAGATGATAAATTTGAGATTGTGGGAGGCTTGTGAAATCTGGAATTGAGGAGGGTAACTTCAATTTTGAGGCGGGGGATCCAATTATACTTAACCAAATGTATGTTAATATTAGACTATGTGTGCATTCTTATGGGTTTTGGTTTGGAACAATTTGAGAGAACCTAGTGAGTTCATATAGTGAAAGGGGTCTAGTTAGATCCTCTTAGGGGTGTATGAGGAATTTCACATATTGATTAGAGATGTTAGAGACACCCAAAAGTCACACCATCATGGTTATTGATGTATAGTTATAATTTATTCAATCTAAATTGGTCTTTTATAGTAATATGAATTGACTTGTTATGTGTCCTAGTGAGTTTGGATGAGGACTCTTGAGTGGAGAGGATTATAGTCAATGAATGAGGTTTGAGGGATGCAATGGAAATTGTGTTAGGAGGGTCCTCATTACATCATAGGGAACTTGAACCCCATAGGTGGGGGATGAAAGTGACTTGTGTAGTATTCTTGGGTTCATATTCCCTCTTTTGATTGAGACAATGGGAGAAACTAATATATATGTCTTAGTGGGCAATCTTCTATGGCTTGAACATGTATCGCATATGGGGATCCAGTATATATGTGTATATAGGTAGACCAAAGTTTACTTTCACTTGGAGCTCTTAAGATCAAAGTGATGTACTTATAAGTATTATATATATTTTAATCAATGAATGAAATTCATTATAAACCTCAAAAACGAGATCATCATTTAATGTAAAACTAAAACTATGTATAAAAAAATTAAAAACTTGTACTTTTCATCAATGATGGCCTCAATATTGTTTTCTCCAAACAAATTTTTTAATTAATATCCCTAAAAATAAATCAATTAGATCCTACCTCTATGGTGTATCTATGGGCCGATGCAATCACCTAATGTATGGGTGTGATTATCTATAACAATAATGATATGATAAAACCTCTCAATAGGAAATTGAGAAGGATAAAGAGAGAAACATGATAATTACCAGGTGTATTGAACAAGCTTGGATGAACTATCTCAATGGACACTACCTCCTTATATATTCCTTAGTGATTCTACCTAAGTATTTATAGCATTTACTCGGTCATTATAAAGGATTCAATCAATTCTATAGTTACAAATCCTTATAACCATTTGGTTAAGACAACTCTCCCATTTGTTGCATCTTATGAAACATAAATGATATATTACATGGTGTATATTAAAATTTTTATTGTTAACATTCCTTTTTCCATTATCAATAGTTGGCATAATAAGAGAGGCACTATACGAATCAAAATTCTTTCTGATATTCCCTTGTCATACACTATGAATGTACGAGGTAGTAAAATGATATAATATATCATTCATTATAATATAACCATCACCAAGGCATACAAAATTACTTGTATTATAATATATCATGCTATATAATTTATATTTAAATAATCCAATATGATATCTCTTATGTAAATCATTTACATATAAGATTTAGGGTATATGTTTTTCAATCTATCACTTGAACAGGATCCATATAGTCTATGTGCTATTTCAACTTATATTTTATCATATACAATACCTTGTTAAACCATAATAAAAAACATCAATAAATTCTGTAAAAACCTTTTAAATACTATCATTAATTGTAACATATATCACATTATATGAAATACCTAAGTAATATCAATCCAAAAAATCCTTTTGATAAATTCTAAAAAAAATTAGATTATCTCTATACATTTTGTAAACCTAATTAATAATTCATAAAGGAATAAAGTTTTTGACCCATATACTCACTTTATTATTATTTTTAAAAAATACTATATAGTTATGCTTTTAATTCATCCCGATATAAATGTTTTTTGTTATGTTTTTACTTATTGTAAAGAAAAATAATATCGTAAAGTTAATTCCATAGGATTGTAGTACGAAAATCAAGAGGAATATGTTTTCTATGAAAATTATTTCCATTGGAATTATGATAATTTTAGTGGCACAGAAGTAACTTCATTGAATAGTGTGATGCATTACTATGATCATCTGATGATTATGTAGATACTTCAAATGTATTTGCAACTAATCCCAAAGAACATAAAATCTGAACATTAGGGGGTTTATAATAAATTGAACCACATATTTTAGTACTAGAAGTTGTACATGATGCAATTTATATATTGAAATCACATCAAGTAAAAAAATTAAATGTTTTCTTGAGGGTTCTTTTGATTGTATTTTATTTTTGAGTGTTTCTTCTCAGAGTTAATTTGAGAGGTTTTCACTGTAAAACTCTTAGAATATTTTATTATAATCCTCATGTTTCTAATCCTTCTATATTTAGGTATTTAAAATGGAAGATGGATATTTTTGTGAGTATAAGAAGAGTTTCTATAGATTATATTAACAAAGGTATTCCATTAAGGAAGACTGAGTTTAGATTCTGGTTTGTAGAAGTATAATGATACCTTCCAAAATGTCAGGATAATGTATTCTAGGGGACTAAAAGATATATTTTTTGATAAGTTAAAATCAAGGATACCTTGAATAAAATTTATCATTACCCTTGTTCTTTGGATAAATTATAATTTATAATATCCTTTAAGGGTACTTAATTTTGTAATTAGTACTCCTTGTTTTGTTAGTTTTTTCTACACTGAAAAAAATTAAGTGGTTAGCTTATTTATTTTATACAGTTGTTTTTGTTTTATGTTTATAAAATTATGATACATTTAATTTCCATTATGTGTAATTTTTTTCTTTGATATATTTTTGTTTTATAATTTATGGTTTGATTATAAAGTAGTTTTTATGTTATTTTTAATACTTGAGGTAGAAAAACATTTCATGTCTAATTTTCGACTACAATTCATCCCATCTTGAGTTTTCTTACTATATTTATCTATGAAAACACTTGGTATCAATGAATTTATATAAAATTGATAATGAACATGATATTAATTCTTTTTTATTTCTGTTAATCTTATCATATTTTTATAGCTCTGTTTCCTTACACCAAACAATGTAGTAGATAATTTTTTTAAGGATAGGTATTGTGCATGTTTTTAGTTTTGATAATATATATCCATATTGACCTACTATATTTTATGGTAATAGTTAATAATAATTTAGATATCATATGGAAACATTTTATATCAATAGAGGTGTATAAAACATTCTTATTCTAACTAGAATATATAAAATTCTATAGAAGTAAGGCTGTATATGTTTTCTAGAGAAGAAAAATCTAAATTTTAGTTGAACTTTTGAGTTCTCAATACATTTCTTTATACTATTCATAAAAAATATATATCGTCAATTATCATTTTCTTGAATAGAAAATCGAATTTATAATAATATAGAAGTTACACATTTTTAGATTAAAAAGATTTTAGGGAAAAAAGACATGATTATATGTGATTATAAATCATTTTATTTCTTAATTGGTGAAAGAATTTATCAAATGAATTCTACCAAAGGAATGGGGATATAATAAGAATGATAATTAAAATACTTAACATATCACCAAGTTAAGTCTTTATGAATTTATTAGAAAATTAGTAGAATATGAGAGTCACTTGAAGAGAGTTGTAGATAAATAAATAAAGAAAAATGGTGTTTCCTTTATATCCACCACAAATTTAAATTTCAAAGAATTTAATGATAATCTAAGTACATATAAAGGTTAAAGTATTATTGAGATAATTAAAGGAAAAATATAGAAATTTCATAAAATAATTAATTAATATTTAGTAAAAATAAATTCCTTGAGATATTACCAAAAGGATAAAAATAATAATTATGAAAGGAATGATTCATCAAAACCTATTTTCTATAAATTTTAAAAGTCTGTTTATTTGAACAGATTATATAGATTAAAAAAGGGGATACAGGAATACCTAGAATAAATTTTATAATATAAATTTATATAAATTTATAAAATCATTTGATACATGGAGTGATAGTGAAGGATATACTACTTTTCAAAATGATCAACAGATTTTGATGATATCAAAAATATTATTGGTATTTATGATAATGATCCAACGTTTGAAAAATATTTTATGGGAAACATGAATCATGGATATTTTACAAATATGAATATTGAATCAAAAGACATTTATACAATGAATTTTTTAGTGAATGTGAGGATGAATATGATACCCCTGAAATTAATGATATGGATTTGTATGTTACAAGTATATAAAAGAGAGAGAAGAGAAAAAGATAAATTTTAAAAATTTAAGGATGAATTTTATAAACTCAAAAAAATGTATAATGATCTTAATAAAGAGTTAGTTTAATGAAATTAATGGTTTTCTGTAACTATATATATGCAAATATAATGGCTGGTAGTGAAAATATAAATTCCAAGTTAAAAGATTGTAAGATCAAATTTTCTATGCCCAATGTAGACAAAAAAGGAAAATAAATTTGAAATTCATTAGAATAACATTAAATGTTTGATAACTAGAAGGTAAGAATGTATAATAATAAATTTAAATTTTTTTATGACAAAAAATGACGATTTTAAAATTATGTAAATATTGAAATCTTAAAGACATTTCTAACAAGATTTATCTCTATAACAAAAAGATTTAAAAATATGCTAGTTCATTTGTGGACTGAAAAAATAATTATGGGCTCGGAAGTAAATCCCTTAGAAGTCAAATATACTAATAAAACTACTTCTTTCAATGTTTGGAGCCTTTTTATTTAATTTTTGAAAGATAAGGATATTCTAGAAAAAGCTATTCTTCGAAGAAAGATCAAATATTCAAAATAAGAAAATATTTTCTTTCATGGATTCTAGCTGCTTATTAGAACTAAAATAAAAAAATCCTTTTCATACCAACAACTAAATACCTATATCTAGTACTTGGTAAATATTTCTAAATTAAAAAGAACATATATATTATATGAGTTTATTAATTTTCATGTTTTTAATGTTTTTAGGTTTTCCCTAATACCTCTATTTAATTCCTTTTATTTAGGGTGATTTAAGGTTTTATGTGTTTAATTGAATTTATAAGTAGTAAAAATATAATTTCTATTGGGAATAATTTTTAGATAAATCCATCTAAAACCATCTTTAATATATTAAGATAATTTTATTTTAAAAGAAGATAAATTTCAGTAATTTTTGTGTTTTTGTCTTAATACCTTGGGATATTTAGAATAAATGTTATTTTAAGATAAAATATTACTTTATTAGAAATAATTTTTTTTCAAAATTGAAATTTTAATTATTTTAATGAATTTAAAAAATCATATGTTTTTTAAGAAGATTTTATTTACTATCCAATCTTTTAAGATTAATTAATTTTTGAGATGACTTCTATCACCTATATAAAGGCGAAAACCTGGAGTTAGTTAGAAGAATTCATTTTTGTTCTATCATTAGACATCTTACAAATTTATAAATTATTGTTCATTTTTATTGATTATGGAATTTCATAAAGAAATATCAACCTGGGAGATTGTTAATAAAATGTTTGTAGATCATGATTTTTTTACAAAGAATGAGTTTCCTCTAAAGGATGTTATTATGCTTCAGGGATATGGAAATATTTTTACCGAAAAAATTAATTTATAATCTGAATTACCCTTTTATTATCAATGCGTTCTATAGGATAATGGGATTAATTAATCCCAATTATGAGAAAATACTATGCCCCACTATTTTTTAGAAACAATTAATCTTTACCCTAGAGTTTTCTATTGAGTTGATGAGACTACAACTAGAAGGGGCGTAAATTTTCCATGAAATTATAGATGTTTATGGATATTTCATAACATTAACATTTTAAGATAGTTTTTTTGTAGTTGAGAAGAAATTTCAAAAGATAAAACATGTATCCCTATAAATTAAAATTGTTTTTTAATTTATCCAAACCTTTTTATTGACGAGGAAAGGAGATAAGGACATGATGAAAGATAAAAATGTTTATCTAATGTATTTTATTTTCAACATGCATAGACTCAATAATCTAATGTTTTTTTGGTATTATATCAAATATATTCACATGGTAATAGTGATTCTGAAATTTTTATTCTTTTCTTAGATTTTTAATTTTTTTAGAAATTATTAAGAGAAAAGGTATTTGAGAATTAAGATCATCCTAAAATATTAAGAATAATACAATTAATTCTAAGACTATTTCCTAGCTAAATTTAATGTATAAATTTAATATAAATAAATCCATTAATAAGTTATCTTAACTGTATTGTATAGATACTTATATATATGTTAAGGATAAAGAAGAGTAGGAGGGAGATAAAGCATCAAATGAGAAGAGAATAACCCATGAGGGATCTTTTGATAAATACTTAATAGTAGAGAAAGTGAAAAATAGAGAAAGTGAAGTTCAAAAAATACTTCGTAGAAGGGAGTTAATCCTAACATTTATAAATTTTGGAAGGTGGTGGAATCTCATGATAAATCTAGGAAGTAAAAAAGCTAAATAAATTAGTTAATAAAAATATGAAAGGAACACCATAAATCCTTAATTTATCTTGGATAAATTCAAGGATAATTATTTAATATAATAGAAAAATCAAAATATATCTGAGGGGTTGAAGAAGAAGAGATAATCATAGAAAGTGAGTGGTTATCAAGTATTGAGGGCCATTATACCCTCTATTACTCTTTGTGAACAAATTTTTCATATAGAAACATATCTAGAGGAAGCTTATCCTTAATGGAAAATTAATTTATTTTATAAAGAAATTATAAGATAAATATTTATCACTTTTCTATCTTCAACATGAATTAGAAAAATGAGGTAATAAAGATGGTGTAATTTTGATGCTAGAAAAACTTTAAATCGATATTAATGCATAAGAAATTATGACTATGGAAATTATTTATTTTTAGGTCCCCCTTGAAAGGTAATTTTTTCAGTTGAAATAGTTTTTGAAGGAATTGATAAAGTTTAATAGTTTTAAGTTGATAAAGGGAAGAAACTTACAAATTATCCTTCATTAAGAGAGCCTTTAATTCATACTTCCTCTGAAAGTAATACATCTATATCACGTAAGCTAAATTCATTAAATGTTGATAAATGTTTTGAATAAAGTGTAACCTCATTAAATAGAACTAAATGTGGAAACAAAATATCATCCAAAGAAAAAAATGGTCCTAATGTAATTAGTGTTGAAATATGAGTCTCAATTATTGTTATTCATATTACTATAGTGAAATTCGGAGATCTAAAGATCAACCTAAAGATAATGAAATAAAAAATAAAAATATGATGGTTGATTAGAATATGATTTATATAGTAGAATAAAAATTATGAAGCTTAAGATATATTTTGTATATAATCTGATGAAGATGTCGTATACGATTAAAATTGTTTTTTTGGAACCTAATGCTGAAGTGAATTTGATCCAAAATAAAGTTATCAATATTTGATTTATTAAATGGTATAAATATATAGTTGAGGTTACTCATGATGTTAAAGGATATTTGATAAACTTTCACAAAGAGTGTGAAATTCATAGTGGAAAGATGAAATTATTTTATAAGTATATCAAATAAAAATTGAAATATATTAACTTTATATAAAAGCAATGTGATTATTTATATAATAAGTTTTATTTTATATGAAAATAGTAATAAGGGATTGGGTAGTTAATTAATAATAATGATAAAAGGTGATAAAACATAATTATATAAAATATTTTATTTATTGTAAATGATTAAGTTATTCCATATTTCACTTTACTTTATTATTTAGTAAAAATATATTTTTTGATAATGAATTTTAAATTTTCAAGGAAAATCAGTCTTTACACATTTAAGATAACTCTAGTATAATTTTCACAAAATATTTTATGTGACAAATTATTTTTTGAAATTTTGTGACACAATTATTCACTAATATATCTATATTTTTTAGTTAGACATTAACTGATGGATTCAATACTTGAGTGGTGATAATTTATTATGAATTAAATGGTGATGTGGATTCAACTAGATGGGTCCCCCCATAATAATTCAACTGTAACATTTTTACCTTACTTTAATTTTCCTGAAATTTTAATAATAGTTAGAATACATCATTAAATCATTCCATAAAACTAGATGACTTCTACTTGATAAGAAATCATGGTTGAAATGTGTGTGAATTTATTCAACTAAATTCAATGAATCTTTTAGGCTTGAAATGTTAACCTAAATACTTTTATAATAACTCTAGAAATTATTTGTTAAAGATTTCAAAATTTTAATAGTTGATACATAATACATTAGAGATAAAGTTAAAAAAATACAATATTTAAAATTTTTTCCAATAAAATATCCCAAAAAATATATAAAATAGGTATATTTAATATGGATATTCTATCTATATAGAAATATTACATTTAATCATTGAAGAATAATATCATAAATAAATCTCTAAATAAGATTAAATTTTCATAGTGAAAATAGATGGGTTGGATGGACAACTATTATAAAGAAAAAATGTCTAGAATCACTCATTAAAAGGTCCAAAACATGTCAAATATCATAGGTTACAATTGAGAAAAACTTTTCCACCTCCATTTCCTATAAAAATGTAATTTCTATCCCCTTCAAAGAATCAATTTGGTAGTTGTCCATTTTGAAGTATTTTTTGTGTTTTTTATTATGTAATATTTTGTATTGTTTTAAAAATATTTATATACTAGTCTAAATTCAACTTACCTTAGCTTTCAATATTCATTTTATCTTTTCTGCTTTCCCCATTGTTCTCCGTCTCAACTCTATGAAACTGGACAGCTAACATCTTCTTTTGTTTGAGGGGGGATTGTTTGAGTTCATTCCACTTGAATTTATTTTTTATTGTATTTTATGAATTTTATTAGTTGTTTAATTGAATTTGGTGTAGTATTCACCCCACTTTCTCTACTGTTGTGTTATACTTCATATTCATCACTATTACTCTCATTTATTATCATAATGTTGCATATAGAGGGTTAATTTAACATTATGGTGATGATGTGAGTGAGATTATTCCACATGGAGTGGTTAAGTGAGGGATAATCACAATTCATGTGGGTGGGTTTTGAGTTATAGGGTTGATCACTACAATGGATAAAATATTATGGATTAATATTTTTATGAACAATGACAACATCAAAATGAACTCATAAGATAAACAATTTCTTATAACTAACTTTATTTATTATTATCTTATCATTTGGGTGCATGTATATTTTTATTTTTAAATATATATATATATATATTTATCATATATATTTTGTAAACCCCCATACTTTAATATTTTACATTTAAATATAATTGTGAAATAGAAAAATAGTTCTTTTGAGAAGCCATCTTGAGAGATAAACCCTATGGTTGGACTATATTTTATTCTTAGAAAAATTATAATTTATTGATTTTACATTCAAGATAATTATCAGACATAAATTAAATATATCATCTTTATTTTATAAAAAACCTTATTTAAATATTTTATATTTAAATACAATCACGACAATATGAAAAATAGTGCGTGTGAGTGGCCTCCTTGAGATATCTACCCTAGGGTTTCACTATATTGAATTCATAGGAAATTATGAATTTATTGAAGTATGATTCATGAAAAATACCACACTTCAGAATGGTAAAGAGATTTACAAATGAGGTGGTGAGTTGAAGAATTATGATTTCTCTTAAAATTTTTAATTATAAAAGAAAATATAGAAACATGAAATTCTAGAGGAAATAATTATAGAAAATGTTTGAAGAATAATTAATTAATAAGAGAATATATCTTCCTATGAAGTCAATCTATCCTCAAACATGGATAAGTAGGCTAAAAACAAATGTAAATTAAGTAGTTGAATCACATTATTGATAATATTCTTGAAAAGGTTCCATATTTTATTTTTTTAATGAACTATATTTTGTAAAAATATGTATTTAATGTTCATTATAATTTACCATCACACCATGTTCCTAATTTTTTTTCATGTGAAACTTTCAATTACTATTTTATTGATACTTTCAATATTCATTAAATTAATTTTTTTAATTATTCCACCAAAAACAATTTAAAAGTAAATAAAGGTTTTGTTTTTTATTTCATGTTTTTTGTATCAGAATTCTATGGAGGGAAAGTTTCCTAATGTCCATATCCTTTCAAAAAACAATTTTATATTATATTTTAATGGATTATATATTTTTGGGGTACATTTATTTCAAAAAAAAATTACTCAACCATCTTCTTAATTTTTTACTTTTATCTCATGTTTCTTTTTTAGGATAAATAATGGTGATTGATTTTGAAAAATGATCAAAATATGGAGAAAAAATATATCACAGTGGGTGAGAAATTGTGTGTAACTACCAGAGAGGATAAATTTAATAATCTTATTAAATGGGGGAGATAGTTATAAATTTTTTTTATTAAAATTATAAAATATTATTCATTTTACTTATGGGAGAAATTATTTACCAAAAAATGAATTATTGCATCTAAAATGTATAATAGTTTTGGTGACTTTCAAAAGGCGGGAGATTATTAAGTCATATAATTTCTTTATTCATTATTTTGAAAATCACCATACACACATGTTTTTAATTTTTTCATGATTAAATGTTTTAATTTACAGATTTTTATTTTGAAGAACAAAAATTTGGTAATCTTATTTCTAAATGATTTTATTAAAAAAATCTCAAGGGTAGAAGTTTACACCCATATTATTTATACAAGATTTATGAGAACTATAGTGGGGTAAAACTAACTTCATTCGAAGATGTAAATAGTTGATGAGTTCATCTGATGATGATGATGATGATGCTTTATATGTTCTTATATAACTAATCCATAAGAGTACAAAATTGAACCACATCTTTGAGGTTCATGAGTTATATTGGACACAAATTATAGATTTAAATATCTTGAATAGTATAAAAACATTTTAAAAAATTTGTTCTTTAAATTATATTAATATTTTGAGAGTTTCTATTTAGAGTTAATTTGGTAGGATTTTATTATAAAACTATTAACATCAATTGTTATAATCTTCGAGTCGTAAATTTTTATTGATCATTGAATTTTGATAGGAATGAAGATATTTTTATGTATATAATTAGAGATACATTCAGTTAGGTTAGTTTAGAGATTCTATTTAGGAAGATAGATTTGAACTTCTTGATTTTATAAGTGGGATGATAACTGCTGACAAGTTAAGTTAAGGGATTTTAGGGGATTGGAAGTCATGTTGTTTTATTGGTTAAAGTCAAGGATACCATAAACCAAATTTATGATTTTCATTTTTCTTTGGAAAAAATACAACTTATAATTCCCTTTAAGGTTTACTTTATTTGTGAATCAGTACACCCTAATTTTTAATTTCAATTGTGCTTACTACTTTAAATATGTTTTTGATTTCCACGGTGCATTAATTTTTTTAGATGTTTATACAATTCTTTTATTTTCACTATACATAGTAGTTTTACATTGATATATTTTGGTTTTATAAGTTTTAGGTCCATTGGAACTATGTTTTTTTATTATTTTTAAAACCGAAGGTGGTGAAAAATTTCATGTATTGTCTAAGATTATAATTTACCAATCTTTTAGTTCACCTTATTTCATTATCTAGGTCAACCAAAGTGTGTCACCATGAGACTTTATAATGTTGAAAAAAATTTGAATTCCAAAACTCGTAAATGTAAGGAAATGGAAATAATTTAAAACAGAATCAATTCTACTTAATTTAAAAATGTATTTGGAATAATCTATATCAAAGACATGTATTCCTATATCTGTTCCCTCTAGTAGTATCATATATAATCTTGAATTTTCATATGATTCATTTTTCTAATATATCGAGAAACGATGGGGAATGAAGTAGGTAAATACTATACATACACTCATATATTCCAAATTATATAATTATATATTTACATGGTTGATAAATATTTCACATTCCATTCATATGAGAAGATACGTATATCACATGGCCCACATTTTGATTGATAATCACATCAAAATCTTGTCTATATATAGATGTAAACTCCTTAATTCTATTTCAATTGATGGACCAGATTTCATACACATTATATGAGAGGATAAGTCTCTTTTTTATTATTGCACAACTTATTACATGATCAACAACATACCCCACCACCATAAATTAAGAAATCCTTAAGAATTCTATAAGAATGGTATCAATGTATAAAGGTTCTCATCTAATGTATCTTTCCAACCTTAGGTTTAGGGAAATCAAAATATGAGATAAGAACCCTAATTATTATGAAGTCATAATTTATGAAACTCTATGTGGAATGATTGGGTGGCCATCCAATACAAAAAAAATCATTTTGTGTCTCAAAAGAATATTCTATATCACTGTATTAAATCCTACTCACTCTTACCCTAATATTTCATTACAAACTATTATAATCCATGACAAACGTCAACTATGGGTAACTCAATGTCATACCTTGAGAGGTTAATCATTATTTCACTTCACAAAATATATACAACCAATGTGAAATAAGGACCAAGAAGAGTCTACTTTTATATAACATGAAATGTATTATATTATCAAACCATTTAATAATATTAATAAAACCATATATAATAAACTATTTAATCACATCCCTTATGATATAAAACTAGAGATGCCTTATTTTGTTATTCAATTTTATTGTTTTTTTAAACTCATTACATCTCTATGTCACTATTTTAAAATCTCTATGCGAAAATTCTATAAAACCCTCCCATTAAAATATTTTATTGAGTAATATATATGAAACATTATTTTTTGAATACTGGATAGAATATGAAATCCTATTCTCAATTTTTATCTCTTTTGAACAAAGTATTAAAACTCTATAACATCACAACATCAAATTTTAGAATGTTTTAATAATACCTATTCTCTTCATATAACTCATTTTAAGTTCATCATCATTCTTAGAACCCTTCCCAAAAATATTTTTCCCTGAGATCACAAGGGTAACTAAGTGTAACTTCTTAAATGATTTATTTACAAACACATCCTAAACTTCTTTATGATATAAAGTGATATTCACATAGTATTTGGAATTGTAAGATACAATATTTTTATACATCTCAAATTCCAAACATACCCCCATTATCTCTTAGAAACTATAACCTTTTAAGAAATCATGTTAAGATTGTGTTTAGGAAGTAAAACGTTTTTACTTTAGTGGGAGTAATTAACAATAAACTATTGTATTTGTTTCTGTGCGGATGTGCGTCGGGTTTCTGTTCCGACGCTGTTCTGCCAGGACGCGTTCGCGCGTGCGCCCGTCGACCCGAGGGGATGGACGCACGGCTTGTGGCCCCGCAGTCCCGCTTCCCAAAGGCGGGCGGCATCCGTCCCTTATTTAGGGACGTCTGCTCCTTGATCGAAACCGGGATGATGGGATGTCGGCTCCTCCTTCCGTGGACGTCTCCTCGGAACTCGTCGCCTAATCCGGGTCTCCCTCATAGATTTAAGAATTTTCGTGAATCTCGTTCCCGGCGCCATATCTTCATGGACACCGGTTAATTACGCTACTTCCGCCCAGACGCTCCAAGGTGTCTAGTCGGGGCAGCAACCTGCGGTGAGGAGACCGGGTAGCTCCGGGTGTTGGGGGCATGTCTTAACACTGCGGCCCTGCATGTCTGCCTTCTGTCCCTAATAGGGCTTCTCGAAGGCGTGATGTACTGAGGCATCCTGCGTTGGGTATGGGGAACTGCGTTACCTGAGGTTTTCCTCATCTTCCCATGCTTAACACGGGGTATGCCGCGAGTTTAACGTCCAGCGGGGACGACATCGGACTGATCAACACGAGGAGTGGATCAGATGACAGAACCCCTTACGGGGAACCTCCGACGCTGGGGCCAGCACATGGGCGGCTTCCCGAGTGAAGTGGAGTGGAATGAAATGGCATGACCCCACCGGGATGTGGCGGCCCGGGTAAGGATCAGGATGGATGATGGAGTGAAGAGCTTGGACCCCATAGGGGCTTCCTACGTACCGCGCGTTAGTACGGATCAAAGTCAGCGTAGTTCGGATATACAGTTTAACGTCATGCTGGACGTTGGCAAGCCGACTCACAAGGAGGTCGAGGCTGCCGGGCGGAGGATCGAACCGAACCACCTCGCACAGAGGGGGATAGAACGGCCGGGTGGATCACAGTTTCACGTCATGCTGGACGATGGCAAGCCGACTCACGAAGAGATCGAGGCCGCCGGGTGGAGGATCGAACCGAACCACCTCGCACAGAGGGGGATGGAACGGCCGGGTGGATCACAGTTTCATGTCATGCTGGACGATGGAAAGCCGACTCACGAAGAGATCGAGGCCGCCGGGTGGAGGATCAAACCGAACCACCTCACACAGAGGGGGATGGAACGGCCGGGTGGATCACAGTTTTACGTCATGCTGGACGTTGGAGAGAGAAAAAATAGAAAAAGGCAGTGGGGAAGTGCAATGGAGATACACATGCGCGGTCTCCCACAAGGGCAGATTCATAGGTGAATCGACGCGAATGTGAACCCGGGAGGGGTATATTGATGGACGAACCGACGTGAATACGACCGGGATGACCAGGTGGTGGGCTTGAACCTCAGGGAGGCTTCCTACGTACCCTGTTTAGGAGACAGGGATCAAAGTCCACATAGTTCGTTCTGTCAGGGCTTACGCACTGAGGCAGCCCGGATGCGGCAAAACTCAGTTGGAGGGGGACTCGGGCCGGAGCTGAGAGACCTTGATCCCTATCACGCCCTCTACTGGCTTCGGCAGTGGGGAAGCACCATGGAGATACACATGTGCAGTCCCCCACAAGGAACTAGGGGTTTGTAATACCCTACCCCCGTGGGCGAAGGCTTTAGGGTAATCCCGACATCCCTGCAGAGACGAGCGGGTGGGGGCCACATCCAAACCGGGGGGGGACCCTGCATGCGGGGCATGGGATCGGGTGATGCGGACGGTTTAACGTCTTGCCGGACGAAGTACAGTTTAACGTCGTGTGTTGAGGACGAAGCGGACGTTTTATCGTCTTGCCGGACGAAGTACAGTTTAACGTCGTGTGTTGAGGACGAAGATGCTTGGCAGTTTAACATCTTGTCGCGCGGACGAAGTACAGTTTAACGTCATGTTGGATGAAACACTTGGCAGTTTAACGTCTTGCAGCGCGGACAAAGATGCTTGGCAGTTTAACGTCTTGTCACGCGGACGAGGATGCTTGGAAGTTTAACGCCTTGTCACGCGGACGAGGATGCTTGGCAGTTTAACGTCTTGTCGCGTGGACGAGGATGCTTGGCAGTTTAACGTCTTGTCACGCGGATGAGGATGCTGCTGCCGATAGGTCCGTGTCACTTCGCGCAAGCCTGGAGGGCCGCACGGGAAGACAACGCACGTTGCGGGCACCCGGGATGAAGGTCATCGGGCACCACGCAGGCGGGTACCCTCAGGGGGTCAAGGGGGGCGACCCTTGCGGTTTGCGCGCAATACCGCGGGTCGGCGCGCAAATGGGCGGGCTGGCGCGCAGTTGGGCCAGCGCTTTGCGCGCGGAAGATGGAGATTGCGCGCACCGGGCCTCTGATAGCGCGCGGGGGCAACGGCCCATTCTTTAATGAATGGCCACTTTGAAAAAAGGGGGGGTGCGCGCAATCAGGCTGGATTGCGCGCACCCGGGGGCAATTGCGCACAAGAGGCATCTTTTGCGCGCGAAGGCCTTTGGGTGAAGATTTGTTCAAAGGAAAGGAGCCAAGGGGATTGCGCGTGAAGGCGAACCCCGAGGCTTTCTTGCGCGAAAGAAAGAAGGTGACCTGAAGATCGGCATTGCGCGCGGAGGGGGTTGGATTGCGCGAACGAGCGACCCTTCGAATTCCGGCAACCCCCAAAACATTGGGGGTCGCCTTGTATTTATAGGAAACCCCGGGCGCGGAAGGTCGCCGCCGGCGCGCAATTCATGGCGCAGGCGCGGAATTTCCTTCGCGGGCGCGGATTCGGGGCCCCGGCGCGCAAGGGAGTCGCGCAGGCAGCGGGCGCGCAAAACTGCGCGCCGGCCCGGCGCTTTGCGCGCATCCCGGGAGGATTGCACGTGGCACTACAACTTTGCGCGCGGGCCTCCTAATTTCCGCGCAAGGCCTTCGGGCCTTCCAAAACGTGCTTCTGACTACAAATATGACCTCGCTTTCTGCATCCGGAGCTTCGTTTGGGAACAACGGACTTTTCCGGCGTCTACAAAAGCCCCCCTCAGAATCTGATCGGCAAGAGGTCGCAACGATCGGGTTCCAAGGGAGACGCCAGAATGCCGAAGTCCTGGGTGGCGCGGGACTGTGGCGCGAAAAAAGGGCATCGGGCGCGAAATTCGCTGTCTCGGTCACGCAAAGCGCTTTCCGCGCAGCGCGGACACCCGGCCTCGCCTATAAATAGGGGCCCTGGGTCCCCCGTACCGTACACTGGCTTTTCGCGCGACAAGCTTCCAAGCTCTCGTTCGCGAAATTGTCGTTGCCGGTGCGGAATTCACCCGTTCGTCGCGCAAACCCATCCGGATTTCGACCTGTTTTTGCTCGAACATCCGGGGTTTTACGCGACATAATTCCCAATTGCGCGTCGTCCACTAGGATTGCGCGCCAACTCTCAAACTTCTCTACCAGCCTCTTCCGATTCCGCACGCCTCATCCCTTAACCCACACGACTCCCGGAGCTTCTGAGATGGCCGCGAATCAAGGGAATGAGGGGGATTCCGCCATTCACAGAGCTGAGATGGCGGCGAACGGGGAGGTCTACGGAGCCAAGGAGATTGTTTCCAACAATCAATCCTTGTTTGACTTGCTGACGCCGGCCCAGAAGACATATCCGCTGTCGGACAACCTGCCGCTCTGGAACTATGGCATCCTGGATGAGGTTCTGGTGCCAGGGTTCGAGGTTGATGCGCCACGGACCTGGGTGACTCGGGAGGACGAGCTTCCCCGCTATAACATCACCAACAATGGGCATCCTGCCAGGGAGACCAGGCACTTAGATGTCTATGTCTTGAACCCGAGGACGCGAACCATTGCCGGGAGTGAGCCTACTGCGGAGAACTCTCCAGCCCTCTACTCGAGCACATACCGCCAGAGTGTCACTGACGACACCAAGGGCTGGCTGAAGGACTGGGACTTGCGGTCTAGGGGCAATTTCACCAGTGAGTGGGTCTGGGCGTTCTGGGTACGCCACACCTGCGATCAGTTCGCGGAGGAGCTGCGGTACATCGGCCTGTTTGAGGCGGTGTGGACGTCACATTTCCACTTCTACCAGCAGTCCGAGCTCGGGCCGGAGCTGTTCACCCGCTGGTCCCCAGATACCAACACCTTCCATCTTCATCATGGGGAGGTCATCATCGGTCTCTGGGACATCCACTGCATCAGAGGTATCCCACGGGAGGGTTACCAATACGATGAGTTCCTGCCTCCGAAGAATACCTGGGGCGACAGGTCACGAACTCCCATCCTGACATGGCATCTACTGGACCTGGCTACGCAGTGGCTTGTGGTCCAGGACTTCCACAAGGACATAGCCTACAAGGAGTGGTTCAGCCAGTTCTTGGAGCATGACCCCGTGGTCAAGATGCCATGCAGGGGGAAGCGGTGCCCGACCGCGGCTCAGAGGAGCCGAAACGGGTCGTACTGGCGGGTCCTGGAGACGGGCGACTACCGCTCATGGGGGTACCGCGTCATCGAGGCCCGGGACCCAAATGTCCGGTACGCGGCGTTCCTGGCCACCTTTCTGAGTGGGTGGCTCCTGCCAGTGCGGGACCCGAGGATGGGCGTCCGCCCGACGACACTGGTGATGGCGGGCGCCATGGCCGCCAACAAAAGATACAACCTCGGGGTCCCAGTGCTGGCTAAGCTGTACGCCATCCTGGGACGCATCTCGCGAGGGGGGTCACCACGAAGGATCTGTGGGCCCTTTCAATTCTTCCACGGCTGGGTGGCTGCTCACCTCGGTGGGTACACGTTTCCAAACGCCGTCATTCCTCCGGGCAACGGCCTGCGACCCTCCCTGCTGAACATTGCGGGGGTCGCTCCGATGACCCTAAATGAGGAGGGCGTGAGGATTCGGATTGGCAATCACGCCAATTTCAACTTCAGCCCATTCCCCACTCCCGTTGGCCAGATGATCGACAATGGGCAGGGTCCGCTGGAGCAGCACGAATACTTCCTGAGCATGCGGGGCAGGGTTCTCGTGACTCGGATCGACGGGAAGGTGATCTACGAGCCCTACGTGCCAACCTGGTTTTCCAGGTAGTTCGGGTGCCTTCAACGGATTCCGAAGAGGGTATTCACTGCCGTCCAGGAGGAGACGAACCCTTGCGTCCTTCTCCAGATGTGGCTAATGTTTTCCGCTTTCGGCTCTGGCGACGTCATCAATCTCCCTCCTACCGGGGTCGACGCAGGCTTGGCAACCGAGTACGTCGAACACTGGGCCATCGCGTACCCCGATGGGCTTCTACGGAAGCCAGTTCGGCGGCTCGAGGTCACCCGTGCGGAGACCGGGCGTCAAGGAAGGAGGCAAGGCGCCCTCACGCGGGGGAGAACGGAGGCGCGCCAAGCAGCGGAGCCGGTGCGGGCAGGGACTTCGGCGGCGGGCACATCGCAGGCTGCCGCCACGACTTCAGCGCCCAGAGAGAGGGCACATGCGGCGGTCGGGGAGCGGCCCGGGAAGCAGGTGAGGCGTCTGCTCGAACCCTCCCACGATGCAGTCTTCCCAGCGCTGTGGTCGTCCTGGATGACCCTGCGGCAGTCACTGGGGACCGAAATCATCTGGCAGAAGATAAACAGAGAAGGGATCCATCTGCCAGAGGTCGGGCGCCTTCAGGTCGCCGACAGGGTGAACTTCCACCGGCGGTATGCATATCTGACGGCCATGGACGAGTACGCGCGCCAACGCGGTCAGCGTGCGGAGCCGTCCCTTCTGGTGAAGGTGATGCTCGGTCTAGAGCCTGCTCCAGAACAGATGCCGCCGGAGGAAGGTGATAGTAACGATGACTCCGAGAAAGAGGAGGAGACGGGGGAGGATGAAGGCTCGGAGGGAAGGTCCCATCCGGGGAGCCCGCGGGAGAGCGGCGAGGTGGTCGGCTCTGACAATATTGATATCACTGAGCTCCTCGAGGTCCGCTTCTATCCCTACTCAACCTGCTTCATCCATTCTCTTATGCAGCTTCTAACCCATTTCTTCATCTTCCTCAGGAGTGCACGGATGTCGGTCAGGCATCCTCAGTAGGAGTAGGAGAGGCGCCAGCAGGACAGGGCGGGGGCCAGACACCTATCATCGAATTGAAAAGCTCTGAGGGGTCCCCTGCTGTAATTGCTCCTGCGGCGGTCGGGACAGCGGAAGATGCCGCTCTGGATTCCCGTAAGTCTTCTTACTTTACTGCTGGTGCTTGTCGCTGACGATCCGTGACTAACCGCAGCATGCCTTGCACAGTGATCTCAATACTGGAGGCTCGTCAGGCTGTCGAACCCGGGCCATCCACGAGCGGACCAGTGGCAGACATGCCGCCTCCTCCGGAACAGACTTCCCACGGCGAGCCGGCCCCACCAACTACTGATCAGGGGGCAACGGACGCCGGCGGTGCTGACATCAGAGAGAGGTCGGGGGCTGACGAGGGTGTCAACGCCGCTGGGGCGAGAGAAGAAGGTCTCCCAGACGTGGGGGAACCTATCCCCCGTGAGGACATCCCAGGGGCGGACCCTGCAACAGACCTGCTGGCTGCCTTCCCTGCCTACCGGCCTGCCGACCCCGAGGAGATGGACGACTCGGACACGGAGCCGGTCGAGGAGAGCCGGGTAACGCGCCGCAGGGGGGTGGAAGTGCATCCAGCACTTCCTCAAGCGACCCTCATCGGAGTGGCTGGGGCGCATGGGATCGCTTCAAACCTGGCTGCGCTTCCTGTGTGCTGGAGGAGCTGATTCTCAACGCCTCCATCTGATGGTCCGTGATTTCATGGCCGAAAAGATGCGCGAAAGCCGCCGGCGTGCCGACGTCGCACAATGTCGGGACATGTCGGAGAGCACGCGGGCACTCCTCGTGGCGGAGCAGGAAGTCCGGTGCCTCGAAGGGCAGGCAGCAGAGAAGGAGGCCTTCGTCGCAGCGTGCACTGAGCTTGTGGAGCAATTGACAGCCCAACAGGATGACGCCCAGGTACAGCTGACGGAGGCGGGCCAACAGATGGTCACACTTCAAGTCGAGCGGGAGCGTGCACAAGCCAGGATCGACGAACTGCGTGCTGTGACCGCCGACGAAGAGAGGGAATGCAGAGAGCGAGAAGCAGCCCTGGAGGCCGCCAGCCAAAGGGTAGCGGCATTGGAAAGACTCATTCAGCAAGCTAATCCTTAGGGGCTTTGTTTTTCCATTCCCAGAACATTTTGCTTCCGCTACTCAATACTTCGATCCATTTGTATGAATCACCATATTTATCTGTATCTTTTGGCTTAACATGCTCAACCAAAATTCATTGTCTCGCGGGAGCGTTAACCAAGATTCAGGCATCCATAATTGGGCCTAGATTTCTAAAGAAAAGAGGGAGGTCATTCCTGGGAAAGGAGACCTCAGACCTAATCAATGTATCATCCCCCCAACTTGTTCCGACACACGAGCGGGACAATGCCAGGGGCGTTGAGATTTTATCCGAACATAGGGAAATGAGAAAGGGTGAATCGCGTGTCCCGAATTCAGAAATCCACGACGGTCGGCCTTCCAGGAAATGCCCAAGACGGCAAGCGGACAATGGATCAATCGACCATACTACTGCAATAGACGGACCGAAGGTCATCATTCATATTGCAGGAGGCGGATCACATGTCATCATCAATAACGATTTGGGGGTTCCTTCAGGCACAAGGGTGGAAATCCGGATCAACAGGGCATGCGAAGCGTGGGGCGAAGTGATGATTTGTTCGGACAGAATCTAACACTCCCAAAATTGCGCCACTGTGGGGAAAGCGTATTAGGTGGATGCACTAATCTGGCCGTGAATCACCCCAATTCTCAGACAGAATCTCTTTGACGAGGAAACTGTCGCTTCCCATCATTGCAATGGGGCATCCCGAGCTGAATCGGGGAGAATATCACAACTGCACCACTCTACCAGAAGCCAGGCCAGATGGTCGGCGACGAGGAGGGGCGGGACTTAGCGATCCCTGCGGCTGGACCCGAGTCGAGATGCCCGGGCGTTCCTACGTACTCCATCAGGCTGGAGATCAAGCCACACGTAGTTCTGAGAGTGCAGTTTTAACGTCATGCGGGACGTAGAACCCCGTTTGGGGAGATCTTAGTTTAGGGTCGTAGAGCTTGGACCATAGGGGCAGATCTTAGTTTAAGGTCTTAGAGCTCGGACCATAAGAACCTCAAAGTACGCCACATCGTGGTCCTATCCCTTGGATATGCGAAGATGCACTGAGGGATAGTGTCAAGAGTGTCGAGGTTTCGCCTGGTCAGAATGGGAGGTGGAAAATGTAATGTGAATCATGCGGCCATTCACTCAAGGATTGGGGGCACCGGCGTAACGATATGGGAGTACTGCCGACCGTGGCAGAAAAGCAGCATCAATATCGCACTGACCGTTGATGGAATGAGGCAGCAAACGAGAATCAACCGCTCAAGCGCAGGATTCATATCGATTTGCTGCCCGAGGCCCATGGGGGCACCAGCCCGAGTCGGTGGGAGAGCACTGAGGCATTGTGTCCGGACCGCTCACGGGGGCTCCACCCAGGGCGTAGGCGACGGGTCCGAATGAAAGGGAGCACGAAGCCTGAAGAGTGGAAGGAACCTGACCAAGCTGAACCTGACCCTCCTGGCAATAAACTAGAGTACTCTTGACACCGGTGGACCACTGAAAGGGGTCGAGGGACACGCCTTGAGGGTGACCCGAAGGCGGCAGATTCCCCAGAGAAGGGGGAATCTCTAAGAGGTGGGGGGCTGGACCCGAAGTTTCAAACATCCGGGCGTTCCTATGTATCCCATAAGGATGGGAATCAAGCCACACGTAGTTTTTGAAGCGCGGCGCAACACAATCGGGTACCAGCGCGGGGAGGGGTGCGGGTCTAGCCCTCGCACCCAGAAGAAGCGGCATTTGATACTTCTTGTTTGTCCTTAAAGGTGGATGGTTTTTCTTTGTGCAGCGACAAGCCTGTGATTAAGAAATCCCTAGCGTCGCCACAATAATCAAGCCATGAAAGGCATTGATAAATGGCGTGGTTATTAACCAGCGCCCAACGTGAGTGTCCCCTGAGGAGAACATCACGATGCAGTGCCGTTTCTCGTCGGGAAGCCAAGACGATCACAGTTTACGGTCGTGTGGCAAGACCAGGAAACACAATTTAAGGTCGTGTGGTTCGGACCATGGAGGAATCCGCTTATTGCGATATGGCGGACCCAGCGGAGGTGGGGACACATCCCAGCCCTGCGGTCACGCACGATTCCAGGAGAAGGATCCTGGGATAGGGGCCTGCGTATGTCCATCACCCGAGGGGCAGAGATGCTAGCCTCCAGCTATACTGGGCCCAGAACGCGATTGTTCAGGAGACTCCTTCCTCCTTATGGGGACTAGGGTCCAGCTACACATGGCCCTTAGGGAGGACATCCGCATATATCCTTGGTGCTCAGATCGTGGGAGCCTCGAAAGACACCATTACCCTAGTTGGCCTGCCTAACATGTAGAGGTGCACTGAAGGTCAGTATGAAGAGAGTGTCGAGATTCCACTACAACGCACAAAGGCGGAGTGTGATAAGGACTGCGCAACCAACGTTCAGAGCCTGAAAGAGCTGACATGGCGATCAAGGATGTCACTGACCATATTCGCAACACAACATCCGATCGCGTTAGCCTAGAATGAGGCAAGCAAACGAGCATCAACCGCTCAAGCGCAGGATTCATATCGATTTGCGGCCCAGGACCCACCGGTAAATCGACCCGGAGCGGTAGGAGAGGACTGAGGCATCGTACCCAAACCGCTAACGAGGATCCCTTTGAGTGAAGGCTCGAACAAGAGGAAGCACGGGGCCCGACAAGCAATACAGGACTTGTCGGGATTGAATCCGACACTACGGGTCATAGACCGGAGTACCCAAAACATGTTAACAGATCACCGGAAAGGGTCAAAGGACTCACCCTGAGAGCAACCAAAAGACGGAAGATCCCCGTGATAAACCAAGAGACGGGGCTGGACCTGAAACACAAGCGTCCAGGTGGTCCTACGTATCCCATAAGGATGGGAATCATGCCGTACGTAGTTCTTGAGAGGCAGTTTAACGTCATGCATGACGATGAGGGGTGTGAGGTAGTCCCACACACGGGGGAGGTGTACGGCGCGGCCAGTAGGCCGACGTGAATGAGGACATAATCCCCCGCTCACGCGTTACGCCTCGCACAAAAAAGGAGGGGAACATGGGCCGGAGGCCCAACGCGGGATAGAGATTCCCGGAAAATGGGGCTGGGCCTGAAACATGAATGTTCAGGCGGTCCTACGAATCCCATAAGGATGGGAATCAAGCCGCACGTAGTTCTTTGAAGTGTAGTTTAGCGTCATGCAGGACGAAAAAGGAAAGAGGGGGAGCGGAAGGCATCCCCAAATGTGGGGGGCGTACAGCGTGGCGAGCAAACCGACGTGAATGAGGGCATAGCCCCGCGTTCACACCATACGCCGCATACCCAGAGGCACTTGGGCCAAGGGCCCGATATGGGATGGAAATTCCCGAAGGATGGGGCTGGGCCTGAAACATGAATGTTCAGGCGGTCCTACGTATCCCATAAGGATGGGAATCAAGCCGCACGTAGTTCTTGAGGTGTAGTTTAGCGTCATCAAGGACAAATGCTGAACAGTTTAACGGCTTGTAGCTCGGACGTGGTGCAGTTTAGCGTCATGCGGGACGATGTACAGTTTAACGTCATGTTGGACGAATGCTGAACAGTTTAACGTCTTGTAGCTTGGACGAGGTACAGGTTAACGTCATGTTGGACGAATGCTGAACAGTTTAACGTCTTGTAGCTTGGACGAGGTACAATTTAACGTCATGTTGGACGAATGCTGAACAGTTTAACGTCTTGTAGCTTGGACGAGGTACAGTTTAACGCCATGTTGGACGAATGCTGAACAGTTTAACGTCTTGTAGCTTGGACGAGGTACAGTTTAACGTCATGTTGGACGAATGCTGAACAGTTTAACGTCTTGTAGCTTGGACGAGGTATAGTTTAACGTCATGTTGGACGAATGCTGAACAGTTTAACGTCTTGTAGCTTGGACGAGGTACTCTCAGGCAAAGTACTGCTTGAGGAACCTAGCGTTGGTGGGAGGAGTGACACGCTCACCATCCATAGTCGCTAGGGAGTACGCGCCATTGGGATAGACCTTGTGGACGAAAAAAGGTCCCTCCCACTTGGGCTCCAACTTGGGCGGCTTCCTACCGGGGATCATTGGTGCTCTTAGGGCCAGTACTAGATCACCCTGCAGGAAGGAGCGGAGGAGAACCTTCTTATTGAAAGCTCGAGCCATTCTGCTTTGATGCCTCTCCAAGTTGTGCAAATCGCGAAGCCTATTCTCATCCAGTGCTTCCAACTCGACCAGACGGGCTTCAGCAACTCTGTTCGGTGCTTGCTGGTCGTAGACTGCAGTGCGCAGGGACGGTAACTGGATCTCGATGGGTAGGACGGCCTCAGCTCCATACACCAGGGAATAAGGGGTCATCTGGGTGGAATAGTGAGTCGTCGTCCGATAAGTCCAGAGGGCGTTGGGGAGCTTGTCCGGCCAACTCTTCTTGTTCTGACCAACCATCTTTTGCAGAATGTTAGAGAGGGTTTTGTTAAACGCCTCAATCTTTCCATTCGCCTGCGCATGATAGCGAGATGTATGGTTCGAGCGAATGTTGTACTTGGCGTACAACTTCTTCAACTCGGCTGCTCGGAAATTGGCTCCGTTATCCGTGAGGATAGAGTGAGGCACCCCAAATCGATAAATGATGTTGGAGGTCACGAAGTTAGCGATAGAACAGGATTTGACCTCTCTGAGCGGAATCGCCTCTTCCCATTTGGAGAAGAAGTCTGTGGCGGTCAGAATGAACCGGCACTGGCGAGCCGTCGCTGGCATGTATGGTCCCACAACGTCCAGTCCCCAGACTGCAAAGGGCCAAGAATACCTGGTGGTATGGAGAGGCTCCGGCGGCCGATGCACAAAGTTCGCATGAACCTGGCATGCATGGCACCTCCTGGCATACTCGATGCAGTCATGGATCATGGAGGGCCAGAAGTATCCCAACCTCCGAATCTGGTGGGACAGCTTCGGCCCAGTCTGGTGGGCACCACATGAACCAGCATGAACCTCTTGCATGACTCGTGGGATCTCAACTCCCTGAAGGCAACGGAGGAGAACACCATCAAATCCGCGTCTATAGAGGATCTGCTCCAGGCCGGGACTGCTCTGGAGGACAAACTGCGATGCGCGGCGTCGAACTCGCTCGCGCTCGGCCCGATCCGATGGGAGAATGCCATGTTGGAGGTACTCAACCAAAGGCGTCCTCCAATCATGGGCTGATTCGACTGCCATATCTGGGGTACTCGGCGCTCCTGGCACAGGGGTAGCCACGGTGACATTATTTACCGATGGGCCGCGATCTCCCTCCGGGATAACGGGAGCGATGAGCCTGCGGTGCGTCACGCGGATGATCAATTTGTCCTATTCAGGCTCTGCGAGTGACGCAACAAGGCTGGCCAAAGCATCTGCTCGACCGTTCTGCGACCGGGGAATATGGACAATTTCTGGCCGAGAAGGGAACTAGGCCATCAGAAGGAGGGTGCACTCCAGCAATGGCACAAGTTCCGGCTTCCTGACAACATAGTCGCCATTGATCTGCTTAACGACCAGCTCGGAGTCCCCTTTCACACACAGATGGGGCGTGTCGATCTCGAGAGCTAACTCGAGGCCAGTGATGAGGGCATGGTATTCCGCCTCATTGTTGGTACAACCCTCTGAAAATAGGAAAGAGTATGGCATCACGGCTCGCTCCGGGGTAATGAAGATGATACCCAAGCCCACTCTGTTGAGCTTAGGATTATCGAGTCTTGTACCGGTGGGGCTCCGGGAGGCACCGTCAAAGTGCATCTGCCAGCATGGATCGGCATGATCGACCGAGAGAATGGCCTCATCAGGAATGCCTAGATCCAGCGGCTGATCCGCGGAGGTCGGGTGAGCTGCCAGAAAGTCTGCCAATGCTTGCCCTTTGATGGCCTTCTGAGACACATACCTGATGTCGAACTGCTGAAGAATCACAACCAACCGCGCTAGACGGCTAGTCAACATAGGCCGGCTCAGGATATATTTCAACGGGTCTACCCGAGAAACCAACTGTACCTCATGGTGCTGCAAGTAGTGCTGTAATTTCTGTACGGCAAATACGAGCGCCAGGCAGCTCTTCTCGATGGGGGAATACCTAACTTCCGCATCGAGGAGCATGCGACTGAGGTAATAGAGGCTGTTCTCCATTCCCTCATTGTTCTTCTGGGCGAGAAGGGCACAAAGGGACCGTTCCAGGGCGGTCACATAAAGGACCAGCGGCTTCCCGGATACAGGCGGCATCAGAACCGGAGGTTGAAGCAGGTACTGCTTGATTTCCTCGAAAGCGGTCTGACACTCCTTATCCCATACATAGGTGGCACCTTTCTTCATGAGCCGAGAAAAGGGCTTACACTTGCTGGCCAGATTCTCAATGAATCGGCGTATATAGGCTAAGTGGCCTTGGAACCCTTGCAGTTCCCAGATGTTACCTAGGGGAGGCATCTGGCTAATCGCCCTGATCTTCTCTGGGTCGATCTCAATACCCCGGTATCTTACCACAAAGCCAAGAAACTTCCCGGAGGTGACCCCAAAGGCACACTTCAACGGGTTCATCTTCAGGCAGCGAGACCGGAGGAAGCCGAACACATTCTCAAGATCTTTGAGATGTTCCTGACGCTGGCGCGATTTGACCACCAAGTCGTCGACGTAGAATTCCACCAGTGTGCCGAGGATTGGCTTGAATATGCGGTGCATCACCCGTTGATAGGTGGCACCTGCATTCTTCAGGCCGAAGGGCATGACCCGGTAACAGAAGATACCTTGGGGGGCCCTGAAGGCAGTGAACTCTTCATCCTCAGGGGCCATACGGATTTGGTTGTATCCGGAGTATCCATCCATGAAGGAGAGGGCTTGGAACCCTGTCGTGGCGTCAATCAACAGCTCTGTCACCGGAAGGGGAAAGTCATCCTTCAGACAATGGCGGTTGAGATCGCGGAAGTCGATACAGACTCTAATCTGCCCGTTCTTCTTCCTAACTGGCATAATGTTGGCCAGCCATTTGGGGTACTGAACTTCCCTCACGAAGTTGGCTTTGATAAGCTTGTCAACTTCGGCCTCAACCATGGCACCGTGGGATGGGTGCATCTTCCTGGGAGGCTGCTTGAACCCGCGATGGTTCGCCGGGAGACCAAGGCGGTGGACGGCTACCTGAGGATCTAGCCCCGACATCTCGTCATAGCTCCAAGCGAACACATCACGGTGCTGCCTGAGAAAGTCCACGTACTGCTGCCGCTCCTCAGAGGGAATGGCGGCACTGACCAATGTGGGTCTTGGATCTGCCTCGGTTCCGAGGTTCACCTGTACTAACTCATCGACCGTGGCGGAGACGCCCTCCTCAAAGGCTGGGGGTGCGTCTTCCACGTCCTCTCCACTCGGGGGGAAATCTTCCACGGGAGAGACTGCGTTGGAAACAGCATTGGGGCTACCAGATCCTGCTGGGCCACTGGTGCTGGCACGGGCGGTCGCGGTCATCTCATCAGGAGACTCACAGGCCGTCGAGACCATGGCTACGTCTAACCGTTGAATCGGGAGGACGTAAGCGTCATCCAAACTTGCCCAGGGATCACTCGCAACAGCGACAGGTTCAACCTCACCTGCCAGGATCTTCTTATCCTTGCCCTTGTAATAGTCCGCGTCCAGATAGCGGGCTTCACATGAGGCAAAATGAGAGGCATCTCCCTGGAGCACGCCTACTCGACCATTGAGGGAGTATTTAAGGCATTGGTGGTATGAAGAGGGAACCGCCGCATGAAGGTGGAGCCATGGCCTGCCCATCAATGCGTTGTACGCAGTGTCCTGAGAGACTACCATGAATTCGGTGTTGGCAACCAGGTCACTGAACTGGGTCTTCAAATGTATCTTGCCGACCGGAGTTTGCTCGGTGCGGTCGTACCCCTGGATCCTGAGGTCAGAGGGGATCAAGTCATCCTCAGACAACCCCAACCTCCGGAGTGTCCGAGTTGGAATCAGGTTAATCCCAGACCCTGTGTCGACAAGACAGTGCCGGACTTCAAGGCCATTGAACTGGCCAGTAACATATAGCGGACGAATGTGCCCCTGTATAGGAGGGTCTTCATCCTCACCGGAGAACGAGAAAACTGCCTGACACTCGGCGTCCTCAATCGTTTCGGCGTGAAAAGCCTCTGCAGCCACAACCTCCATCTCAAACTGGAGGGGGCTCTTCAGGGCTTCAGCGAGCGCCTCGCGCATCTCAGGTGACAGGCGCAGAGCCTCAAGGATGGAGAGCCTTGCTAGGATGTCGGCCAAGTGCTTCAGGACATCATACTTTCTTGCCAAGCGCGAGCCCCTGGTTGCAGGAGGTTGCCCTGTGGTTGGAGGCATGATGGGCCTTGCCAGTTGGACCGGCGGCCGACTGGAACTTGGCGCATCTCGCTGCTCACTGGTTGCAGTCCGGGAAGTGGTCACCATACTGGGGCCAGGAGGCCGAGATGGACTTGTGGCAGGACGGAGCTGGTCGCGGCGCGACTGAGTCGGTTTTGCCCGGTCCCACACCACAAACAGTGGCGGAGGCGAATCCGTCATCCCCGGATGGGGGGGCTGCGCGCGCTGAGCTCGGTTTTGAGCTTGCTGCCTAGTCTCAGTGGCGTGCACGGCCTGGCTGGAGGTACCAGCTGCTGTGCCCCAGCGACTCTTGTTGTTTCGGTTCCTCCGACGGTGGCGACGACCAGGGACAATAGGGAGGTCCACCTGGTGTTCTTCAACGTCGGGAACCGAAAAGGGATTTAACAGCTCGACGGTATTAACCGAAGCGTACCCAACACTGTCATCGGACGAATCATCCATCACCGGGCAGATCCGAGGAGGGATCCCCATCTCCGGGGGCATGAAATCACCGGGAGTGCGGGATAGTGGCGGAACTGGCGGGGCTCGCTCTTCCTTCTTGCGCCGCCGCTGTTTGCTCTTCTTGGAAGAGGCAGGCTGGGACGACGATGCCGAAGCAGCACCAGCAGATTCTGGGGGCTCGGGCTGATTCAAGCACGCACGGATGATTCCATGGGCGCGAATGGTCGTCATGCGGGCCATCCATTTATTATACTTCTGGGATCTGCGGTCGGAGACCAGCTGCCATTCGTCCTCATTGCCACTATCGTCATCCGATCCCACGAACACACCCGCCACTTGTGCTGGAGCTGGGCCCAACCTGATTACATTGTTGTTAATCTAGTCTTGGAGCCAATACTTAAACACGTAGCACCGTTGGATGGTGTGCCCTAGGGCCCGATGGTAAGGGCAGTAGCGGGGGTTATCCGTGAGATGCGCCTCCTCTGGCCTCCAACACTCAGGAAGTCGCACAATCCTCTGATCCAGGGCACTCCGGAAATAACCGGGGACCTGATCCTCGTGGAATGAGTAAGTCAGGTATCGCGGGCCCCTGGGAGCATGGTCTTGACGAGGGGCTGGAGGGGCCTGCCGAGGAGGTGGACCCTGATTATCTCGCCTGGGTTTTGGCGGTACATTACGCGGAGGGGCCGGCCGGTTCTGGGGCTGCTGCTGCTGGGCCGGGAACTGAGCCCGTGGAGGTGGATTCCTGTGAGGCTGTGGAGCTGGCCTCACCGGCAGCAGCTCCAACGGCCTAGGGGCCTCTATCTGGGCAATAGCAGCGGGCTCAGCCCTGCTGACTCTCCTTGCAGGGATCATAGGAGGCAGCGGGCGTGCCTGACTGTCCTGTTGCAGGGCCTCCTCAAGACGTTGAGCTTTGTCTGAGAAGTCCCTGAACCCTCTGGGGTAATTCTGAGTGATCAAGGAAGGGACCAACTCGGTCTTGACGTTCCCGACGCACATTGTCAGCAACTGCTCCTGAGTCAATGGCATGTCAAGGGAATACGTGAGACCCTTCCATCGGGCGACGAAATCCGCGACTCGCTCATCAGGCCTCTGCTTGCACTTGAAGAGGTCTGAGATACTCGTCTTCCGGGTCGTGGAACTGAACTGGTAGAGGAATTTTCTACGGAGGTCCTCCCAGCTAGTTATCGACCAGACGAGGAGCTGGCTGTACCAGACAAATGCTGGCCCTTCCAGTGTTTGGACAAAGCAGCGAAGCTTAGCGGCCTCCTGCTGCGCCGGAGTTCCCAACATAGGCCCGCACCTCGAGTTGAAATGGGCCAAATGCTGTGGCGGATCTCCAGTACCGTTGAAGGGGGCGAAAGTGGGATTCCCGAATCCCGGAGGTGCCGGCATGTCATCCACCCATGCTGGGTATGGCTTGCCGTCCGGTGGGATCGCCACTTGCCGAGTCTCCAAGGCTTCCAAGCGGGCGATGAGTGCCGCCATCGGATCGTCCGGACATAGGTTCTAGTCCTGGCGAGGATCTCTAACCACGAGCGCATTGCATGGCCCTTCAATCGGGTCATCGACCGGGTCGTCGAACTCGGCAGCTCGTGGGATGGCGGGCGGAGCGGCCCTTGGGGCAGCGGGAGGAATCCGAGCGGGGTCTCTCTGGTAGTCGCGCCCCTCGGGAGGGTGTGGTGAAACATACTGCGCCCTCTTTCCATAGGCAAAGGCCTCTCCCCTGTCGGCAAACACGGCATAATCACGGTTGCCCGGGAGAGCCTCGTCGAGGAGCGTTTGTTCCTGTCCTTGCTGTCCTGGCCTAGGTTCACCGTAGTCAGGCCGCTGCTCTGCAGCGCGCTCGGCGAGGAGCTGGTCAACTAGCTTCTTCTGCTCGGCGAGCTGTTGACGTAGCGTGACCTTCTCGGGATCCTCATCCTCCCTCTGCATGGAGGCAGATGGGTCGGCGGGCTTTATAGCCCCGCGGTGCTCTTTACCTTTGCTGACGTTTCGGCTCAACGTCAGTGATTCAGTGGGTGTGGGGAGACCCAGGAGGTTCCTCTGGTGACGAGTAACTCTCACCGATGGATCCAAAAACGGATTTTCTTCGGGGGGAGATCCCCCGTCGAGAAGTTCCAAGCCGTTTCCCTCTCCCGACAGGTCAACCATATTGTCCGTTTCCGTCCCTGGGGATGTACCCTTAGGGCCACGCAGTGAATCGGGCTGTCGGCGAACCGCACTGAAGCATAGGGAAGCGTACTGCCCCCATCCACGGATATACACGTGGGGGGGTGGCTTCCTCGATAACCTTGCGGAGTACTTGAAAACACTCTACGCATCGTTGTTGGAGGGCCTCGTGGTGCCCAAATGACCCGGGGTGCCGAACCGCGGGGAGCGTGGCCAGGTCAATCTGAAGGCACTGCTCACCAATATCCTCCAGGTGCACTTGATTCCCGGGATATGTCATTTGTAGGCAGTGAAGACGGGAGTGAGTCTCCCGGAGAGTTCGGCAGAAGCATTCGAACTCATCCGGGGTGAGTGATTCGGGTGCATTAAAGTCCAGTCCTGCGACTGGCTAGAACTTCTCAGGGAAGTGGCCCTCTGCAAGGACGGTCCAGAATCTCCACGACTCAATCTCGGGACCCAGGTCTCCTTGGTCCTCTTCAACGACTGGGAATGGACGGGGAACCGGCAGTGGTGCCGAGGCGGACCGTCGGGCCGACGGGCTGGCCGGCGGTGAATACGGTGAGCTGGCCGATTGGCCTCCATATCCCGGGCCGCCCTCTGAGGGTGGCGGTGCCCCGGCTACCACATCACGATAGGACGGGCCGGCGAGCGAACATCCTTCCGTGGCGTCGGTGCTCGCCGAGGGTGCACTAGATCGTGGTTCGACCGTCGGTCCCCAGAAAAAGTCTTCGGCTTCTCCGATCGAGGCGGAAGGCGCTTCCGGAGGGGCCGGTACCAACCGCAAGCTTGACCCTTGGGGGTCTACCAGGCCCTCGCTACTCCGGATATACCTTCGGAGAGAAGCGGGGATCACATCGATCTCGCTCTCGGGGAGTACGAGGCTGACGTGCCGCATTCCTACCCCTGCCCTTGACTGGTGGGATTGGGGGGAGGGCTCTGTCGCCGAATCGTACTCCGCCTCTGTATCAGATAATCGAACCGGTCGGATCTCTATCCGGAATTCCCTAACATTCCTCCCTCGACGTCGACGCCTCGCCTTCCTGCCCCTGGGTGGTTCTTCGGGGCATGGCTGATCTCTGTCCTGGAATCCTCCGGCCGCACCGGTGCTGGGGCCAAGAGGACTGGAAACCAAGGTTCGATGAGCACCGAGACAGATATCAAAGGGGACGCGGGGAGAGATGATTCCGGGTAGGCCTCCGGGCCGAGATCGGAAGGTGGGATGACCCATGCCTCTTGGATCAGCCACACAGAGTAGACCCTGCTGGTGAATAGCGCTACCGCGAGGTGGCCCGCGGTGGCTATTGCCTGTACCAGCAACCGGGAGAGTCGACCCAACCTGCCTTTGGGGCGGTCGGGGCCTCGATCCAGGTCGGGCATAGAAGTGCCCCTACTCAGGATGCGCAGGGGCCTGGTGACTGGAGCCAGCAGTGGCTTGGGCCCACGCGGCCGCTGTTGCTAGGGCCCCAAGGTGGGCATCCTCTTCCGCTTGTGCCCGACGTTGGCGTCGGGACAGGCGAGTCGGGATGAGCGGCACGGGCAGGTGGAGAGCCCGTTCTTCGACTTGAGAGGCCTGGCGGCGATGTCGCCATGGCCTGACAGGAGCCCTTATCGCGGATCCTTGGAGCGAATCTCGGATAGGGTGGTCCCGGGCATCTTCCACCTCATCCGCATAGGGAAGGGAACTGTCGGAGCGTTCCGGGGATAAACCCCCGAAGCGGTTGGACGTCGAGGTAGGCAGCGGTGCCTCCCTGCATGGCCCTCGGGGGCGGCGTTGGTGGCGAGGTGCAGCTTCCTCGAGGTCTAGGCGAGCCATGTCCCTGGTGGGGATGACTCCCTCTTCCTCATATCTCCGCACCAAGTTGTTGATCACCCTTCTCTGGATGACCTCCTAGGGGGAGAGAGGGCGTGGTTGTCCCGCAGTTACGGCTGCTGGGACGACTGTGGAACAGGCGGGACCACGCGGAGTAGCCGCGTCGGTGTTTCCCCTACCCCTACGCCAGTGGGCGAGCGGCGATCGGGCACTGGATCGGGCGACCTGATTCCTGAAAGCAGGGAGAAGAACCCGTTAACACTGACAGGAAAAGGAATCGACAACCAACCGTTAGTGCCACGACGCCTTCCATGGGGGGACCCAGGACCTCGACGTCGTGAGACGGAGTGCCCGATTTCCCTTCCCCAGCCCCTGGCGGGTAAAAACTGAATGCTCGGCCGGGCAACATGCCGGTCTTCCAACACCTCTGAAAGCCATCAATATTCGTATTGAGGAGAAGAGATTCACATCGGGTTCACCATTTTTCTGTTTCGGTGCGGATGTGCGTCGGGTTTCTGTTCCGACGCTGTTCTGCCAGGACGCGTTCGCGCGTGCGCCCGTCGACCCGAGGGGATGGACGCGCGGCTTGTGGCCCCGCAGTCCCGCTTCCCAAAGGCGGGCGGCATCCGTCCCTTATTTAGGGACGTCTGCTCCTTGATCGAAACCGGGATGATGGGATGTCGGCTCCTCCTTCCGTGGACGTCTCCTCGGAACTCGTCGCCTAATCCGGGTCTCCCTCATAGATTTAAGAATGTTCGTGAATCTCGTTCCCGGCGCCATATCTTCATGGACACCGGTTAATTACGCTGCTTCCACCCAGACGCTCCAAGGAGTCTAGTCGGGGCAGCAACCTGCGGTGAGGAGACCGGGTAGCTCCGGGTTTTGGGGATATGTCTTAACACTGCGGCCCTGCATGTCTTCCTTCCGTCCCTAATAGGGCTTCTCGAAGGCGTGATGGCCTGAGGCATCCTGCGCTGGGTACGGGGAACTGCGTTACCTGAGGTTTTCCTCAGCTTCCCATACTTAACACGGGGTATGCCACGAGTTTAACGTCCAGTGGGGACGGCATCGGACTGATCAACACGAGGAGTGGATCAGATGACAGAACCCCTTGCGGGGAACCTCCGACGCTGGGGCCAACACATGGGCGGATTCCCGAGTGAAGTGGAGTGGAATGAAATGGCATGACCCCACCGGGATGTGGCGGCCCGGGTAAGGATCATGATGGATGATGAAGTGAAGAGCTTGGACCCCATAGGGGCTTCCTACGTACCGCGCATTAGTACGGATCAAAGTCAGCGTATTTCGGATATACAGTTTAACGTCATGCTGGACGTTGGCAAGCCGACTCATAAGGAGGTCGAGGCTGCCGGGCGGAGGATCGAACCGAACCACCTCGCACAGAGGGGGATGGAACGGCTGGGTGGATCACAGTTTCACGTCATGTTGGACGATGGCAAGCCAACTCACGAAGAGATCGAGGCCGCCGGGTGGAGGATCGAACCGAACCACCTCGCACAGAGGGGGATGGAACGGCCGGGTGGATCACAGTTTCACGTCATGCTGGATGATGGCAAGCCGACTCACGAAGAGATCGAGGCCGCCGGGTGGAGGATCGAACCGAACCACCTCGCACAGAGGGGGATGGAACGGCCGGGTGGATCACAGTTTCACGTCATGCTGGACGATGGCAAGCCGACTCACGAAGCGATCGAGGTCGCCGGGTGGAGGATCGAACCAAAACACCTCACACAGAGGGGGATGGAATGGCCGGGTGGATCACAGTTTTAGGTCATGCTGGACGTTGGAGAGAGAAAAAATAGAAAAAGGCAGTGGGGAAGCGCAATGGAGATACACACGCGCGGTCTCCCACAAGGGCGGATTCATAGGTGAATCGACGCAAATGTGAACCCGGGAGGGGTCCACTGATGGACGAACCGACGTGAATACGACCGGGACGACCAGGTGGTGGGCTTGAACCTCAGGGAGGCTTCCTACGTACCCTGTTTAGGAGACAGGGATCAAAGTCCACGTAGTTCGTTCTGTCAGGGCTTACGCACTGAGGCAGCCCGGATGCGGCAAAACTCAGTTGGAGGGGGACTCGGGACGAAGGTGAGAGACCTCGATCCCTGTCACGCCCTCTACTGGCTTCGGCAGTGGGGAAGCACCATGGAGATACACATGTGCAGTCCCCCACAAGGAACTAGGGGTTTGTAATACCCTACCCCCGTGGGCGAAGTCCACTCCAATTAAATCGTCCCTAAAGAGGGGCAATCCCGACATCCCTGCAGAGACGAGCGGGTGGGGGCCACATCCAAACCGGGGGGGACCCTGCGTGCGGGGCACGAGATCGGGTGATGCGGACAGTTTAACATCTTGCCGGACGAAGTACAGTTTAACATCGTGTGTTGAGGACGAAGCGGACGGTTTAACGTCTTGCCGGACGAAGTACAGTTTAACGTCGTGTGTTGAGGACAAAGATGCTTGGCAGTTTAACGTCTTGTCGCGCGGACGAAGTACATTTTAACGTCATGTTGGACGAAACACTTGGCAATTTAACGTCTTGCAGCGCAGACAAAGATGCTTGGCAGTTTAACGTCTTGTCGCGCGAACGAGGATGCTTGGCAGTTTAACGTCTTGTCGCGCGGACGAGGTTGCTTGGCAGTTTAACGTCTTGTCGCGCGGACGAGGATGCTGCCGCCGATAGGTCCGTGTCACTTCGCGCAAGCCTGGAGGGCCGCACGGGAAGACAATGCACGTTGCGGGCACCCGGGATGAAGGTCATCGGGCGCCACACAGGCGGGTACCCTCAGGGGGTCAAGGGGGGCGACCCTGGCGGTTTTCACGCAAAAGAGGAGCTTTGCGCGCAATACCGCGGGTCGGCGCGCAAATGGGCGGGCTGGCGCGCAATTGGGCCAGCGCTTTGCGCGCGGAAGATGGAGATTGCGCGCACCGGGCCTCTGATAGCGCGCGGGGGCAACGGCCCATTCTTTAACGAATGGCCACTTTGAAAAAAGGGGTGGTGCGCGCAATCGGGCTGGATTGCGCGCACCCGGGGGTAATTGCGTGCAAGAGGCTTCTTTTGCACGCGAAGGCCTTTGGGTGAAGATTTGTTCAAAGGAAAGGAGCCAAGGGGATTTTGCGTGAAGGCGAACCCCGAGGCTTTCTTGCGCGAAAGAAAGAAGGTTACCTGAAGATCGGCATTGCGCGCGGTGGGAGTTGGATTGCGCGAACGAGCAACCCTTCGAATTCCGGCAACCCCCCAAACGTTGGGGGTTGCCTTGTATTTATAGGCAACCCCGTGCGCGGAAGGTCGCCTCCGGCGCGCAATTCATGGCGCGGGCGCGGAATTTCCTTCGCGGGCGCGGATTCGGGGCCCCGGCGCGCAAGGGAGTCGCGCAGGCAGCGGGCACGCAAAACTGCGCGCCGGCCCGGCGCTTTGCGCGCATCCCGGGAGGATTGCACGCGGCACTACAACTTTGCGCGCGGGCCTCCTAATTTCCGCGCAAGGCCTCCGGGCCTTCCGAAACGTGCTTCTGACTCCAAATATGACCTCGCTTTCCGCATCCGGAGCTTCGTTTGGGAACAACGGACTTTTCTGGCGTCTACAGTATTCATATCTTATATGGTATTTTATATGTTTGTAGAATAATTATAAAAATAAAACATTATTTTTAAAATACTCCACTATTGGAGGTGGAATATCAATTCCTTATATTTTAACAAATAACATAGATAAACTTATTAATATAAGATAAGACATTTTTATCCTCATCTTATTTTAAAAAATGTTATAGAATTGGATATAATCATAACCATCTGTATAACCGTTATCACATATTTTTCATAACAACTATTTGTTAATAAACTACTTCTCTTATCCAATAAGATAAATGAGATTACAATACACATCCTTTATTTAGATATATATAAAAGTGATATATATATATATATATATATATATATATTCCACTATATTCAAATCCATGATTTAAGAATCCTTTCCTTCATTATCTGATTGAAAACTACAAACTCTATCAAATATTTCAATGATTTGGAACTCTTATATACTGGGATCATTTTTAAAATATACATTTGGTATCATTTACCCTTAAAAATAAAGGAATTTATTTTATAAAATTGATTCTTGAAATGGACTCACCGTGATATTTCTCAAACCCATATACGTATCCTATTAAATCCAATCTAATGAAAAAAATTACATCTCCTTTAAACCTTATTTTAGTTTCAATGACCAAGGATAACAATTAGACTATCCAATATTATATTTTCAATTAAAAAATTTCCATTTTGTAGTTTCAATATGACATAAGATCCCAAACATCAAATAACCATTTAATTTAATTTTAATAATTTTAGAAAATAGAGTAATTGTTTTTAAATCATTCACTCTGTTGGAACATTTCCAATGACGAATATGGAATAAATTCACTATTAAAAATAAAAGGCTTCACCATTGGGGTGTGAACATCGGTTTCGTAAAAAAATATTAAAAGTGATGTTGTGAACTTTTAATTTTAGTTTAATAAAGACTGATGTTAAAATTAATAAAAAACTTTTCAACATTGGTTTTTAATAAAACCGAAATAAATAGTTTTTTTAAATATTAGCACCCAGAAACCCTCAATTGTTTCCATCCAAATCCCTCCTCCTCCCAACCTTCGACAACACTCGATGGAACACGATGACCCTCGATGATGATCAATATTTTCATTCTATCTATTTTCATAATATTTTCACATATTTCTCCTCAATCTTATAACATTCATCCTTAATTAATAATATTTTATATTATTCAGTTCAAAGAAACCCTATTCTGGTTTACTAAAAACCACGGTTCAAGGGTTTTGTTGTTTCATTTTTTTAGTTTGTTTTTTCAAATTATTTTCTTCTATCTTAGAGTATTAACTCTATTACCATATACTTCTATTGAGTTCCTCAGATTATAGGATATATTTATCATTATCAACACCCAAATTTTGTATGTTATTTTTTTATATTTTAAATTACAAATAATTTATCTGTTAGTTTTAAAGTTGATCCATCCATTCATTTTTTTGAATTTTATTATTAATTATAAATTTTTTGTTAATTTTTTAATTGTAATTTTTTTATAATGATAAATTTTTTGTGACTAATTTTTTTACTATTACTATTTGTATTTATAATTGTTTGTATTAATATTTTTTTATCATTAAATTTTTTTGTGTGGTTGAAATTATTTTTATTATTTCCTTTCAATTTGTAATTGTTATTTATATATAATGAATTTTGATTAATTTTGTTTTGTGGTAATTTGTTTCTAATTTTTATATTATTTTTAAGAAATATTGTTTCTTAAAAATTTATGCATGTTTAAATTAACTTTTTTTATATATTCCAAATCACTTGTATTTTAGATTTTCAATGATATATTTTTATCATTATGATTAATTTTTATCTGTGATCAAGTAGTTATAAAAAATTATTGTTTTCATTAAATTTTTTCATATATAAAATTTATCTATTTTATAGATTTTTTAATAATTATTTATATTGATATATTCAACATTTATATTGTGATATCAGGTAGTTAATGGATCATAATTGGATAAACTTATGAGAACCATTGAGAAAAGGAGTTGATGATTTCTTGTAACATTAAAAATGATATATTGAAAAAAAATATTTTAGTTTCTGTTATTTTGAGAAGTGTTTGAATATTAGGAATTTATATTCAATAAAAATACTAGATCATGTCTTTTTCTATATTTTTAGCCAAAAATATACATGTTGTATTTGTCATGGGGAAATAATATAAAACTCAACATCTAATTTTGATGAAAATATTCAGAATGATACAGATGATAATGTTGAATAACTAATCAATTATATAGAAATTGATTATTTTAGAAATAAAAAAACTGTTGAATGATTGTATAAAGAATATAAGAAACCACTATTATAAGTATTCACTAAACTAATAGTGTTATCAGTAGTTATGAGATTAGTTAACTTGGAATAATGAAATGGGTAGAGTGAATTTTTTTTCCCGAATTTCTTCAACATCTAAAAGTGATACTTCTTGAAAGAAATAGACTTATAAATTCCAATTATGTCACAAATAAAATATTCTTCCCAATGGGGTTGTGGTATGAAATGATACACGCTTACCCCCATTGATTTTTTTATTGTATAGGAAGGAATATTATTTTTTTTATCAAAATGTCATAAATGTAGGACATCATGATATAAGATGGATGAAAAATTAATCTCTAATTCATTCTCACGTAATAGCGTCAAACCACATGCAAAAATAATTTGGTACCATATAATAATTCTTTATTTGAAGCATTTATTTCCAAATTCAAATTATGAAAAAGGGTAATATTTAATATTGGTGAGCTTGTATCTGATGAAAACTTATGTCACCCTGGTTATTCACTATAGTTGAATAGATTTGATAAAAAAAAAATTGATTTTAGAAGTGAAGCTAGAAATCTCAGAATGGGTCTATGAACAGATGGAATGGATCCATATTAGATCGATAATAGAGAATGTAGTTAATGGCATAATTTTTTGTAGTTTACAACTTTTCCCCACATATATGTATGAAGAAAAAATATTTTATGATGATATTTATTACTTCACGACCAAAACAACTGGGAAATGATATTGATGTGTATATTTCACCAATGATTGAAAATTCAAAACTTTTATAAGATAAAAGTATTATAGTTTTTGATTCATATCAGAAAGAGTAGTTATTTTCTATACCATTATTATGTTCACTATAAACTAATTTCCGTCACATAAAAACTTACCTAGATATTGTGTGAATGGATATAAAGCATGTCAAATTTGTGAAAAAGAGACTTCATATTATCAATTAAGGAATATAAGAAAGAATGTGTACATGAGATATCATATATTTTTGATATTTGACCATCCTTATCATAGATTAAAATTGTGTTTAAGGGTTTTCAAGAATATATTATTCCCCACAAACAATTTCATCTAAATAATATTAAAAAAAGGTGAAAAATATTAATTTCAAATTTGGAAAAAATAAATTTCTGGTCATCAAAAAAAATAAGAAGTATTATATCTTATTTGAACTAAATTATTAGATATTTTTAGAGATAAAACATAAAATTGATTTCATACATGTTAAAAACAATATTTTATAGTACAATTGTAATTTTTTTGATAAATAAGAAAATAGAAAGTAAGGATTTCCTGCTAGATTTTACATGATATCTTTGGTAATACCTTTGGATTTATCTCCTAATAAGAAAGTAAATATAACATATTTATGTTTATATTTTCACTCCCTAAGAAAGTGCGAGGATATGATTCTTTCTTAGTGTCTTCATGGTATTAATGTAACTAGTGAATATTTTTAAAATGTGAATAATTTGGTGTCATTTAACGATTTATATTTAATAGGTATGAAATATCATGACTTTTCTGTATTGATGCAAAAACTTATACAAGTCACACTAAAGGGTATATTGTCAAGAAATGTTATAAATCCTATCATCTGGTTATGTTATTTTTTTAATTACATTTGTTTCAAATTCCTCGATCCTAATTTCTTAGATGTGTTGAGTAATGAAGATTCCCACATAATTTTTTGACATCTAATGTATTTCAATCCAATGTTTTATTGATATAATTGTTCATATGTTGTTTCTTTTATTTTGTGAGATAATAATACTTGGGCCTGTTTTTTATGGACATATCTTTTTGAAAGCTATATTTTTATTTTGTAGTGATATATTAAAAATCCTCATTTCTCAGAGACCTATTTTGTTCAGAAATATGTATCTAAATAAGTGACTGAGTTTTGTACTAATTATTTAGATAATGTAGAGCATATTAGTCTCCCTATATCTTCAAATTTAACAATTTATAGGGGAGGTTTAGGGTTTCATAGATCAAAAGTAAAGTTCATTCAATGTGATGAAGTGATGCAGGTGCATTTATACATTTTTAGAAACAAAAATGAGGTTCAACCCTATATATCATCACATATTTCAAGATTAAAGGTATAATTTACTAAAATAAATGAAAAGTGGTTTATGATTAAGAATAGAAAAATTGTTTCATTTTTTAAATAGAAATCCAAAAAATATTTATCTTCATCATAAACATTGAAATGGTTGGCATGGAGATCATATCTTAATATGATTACATGGTCTCATTTTGATATTAATGGTTACTCATTTTACACAAAAATCAGGATGATAAAAGAAATGTTCAAAATAGTTGGGTAATTGTTATCATTGAAGAATTGAATTTTTTTATTTTAAAACATAGAAACCCAATTTCTACATAAATAATATATTTTAGAGTTCTTGAGGATAGATATAAAATTGATTATACTAAATGTTGTCTAATATTTTTTAAGGGTAACTGGGTGGGTCATAATAGTGGTGTGAAACATGGTGATTATTGATTTACAATCATTGAATTGAAAATATTTAGTTTAAAGTGGAACCATTTATCTTAGTGACACATGAAAAGAAAATATTTTATGTTTTTGACTGATCAAAAGATTAACGGTCCATCATTTTTCAAGGGAAAGGAATTCATTTGGGTGTTGAAGATGATGATGATGTTATGGATTTATGTGATTTTTCTTCATATATTACATGATTTATAGATGAAAAAATGACTATAATGAAGATGAATTCCATGATGTTTAGAATGATCATGTTGAAGGGTTATGGGAAAATAATAAATTACACTACTAATTGTTTAGGAAAATATTTATATTTTATTTATTTTTTGAAATTTACATATTACAAAACAATTTTTTTGAAATTTATATATATATATATATTGATTATTTATATTATTTTGTGTTAAATTATATATTCAACAGTTATGGTTAAACATTTTTTAAATTTAAAAACCTGACATAAATCATTATGTTTGGTTAAATTTGCTCATTTAAAACACTTTTTTGAAACTGTGATATTTAAATAAATAAATATTTATCATTTCTATCATTTTAGAATTAATTTTTATATTTAATATTTCTATTAGAATATTTTTGGGTTAATAATTGTGCAATTTTCATTAGTTTTTTGAACTTACACATGTTTTCCACTATTTTTTTTACATTCATGATTTTATAATTATTTTTTTAAATATCCAGTTATCTAATAATATGTTGGAACAAATAATATCCTTAAATTCAAATATTTCAATGATAGATAGAAAGGAATAAGAACAGTTACCAAGTTATATATCCTTTTTCTTTCATATTATTAAATATCCAATAATAAAATTATTTAATGAATTTAAAATCTTAATTTACAAAAATTATTTATAGGCCTACTAATGATCCTTATATGGAGAAGACTTCTTCTTATTCTTATTCATAAGAGAAATTGATTCCAAGAGTTATTATATGTGGGATTACACATTTAAGGAAACTTTTACTTATACCTGGAGAGGATATGATACATATTAATTTGATGATAATAAAAACCAATTTTTATCAAATGCAATGAATTTTATGAGTTATATCACCATTCAGAGACATTACTAGATTAAAATTTTATATCCTGACAGAATTCCCATAAAAAAGATGATAAAATAGATTTTGTGGGAGTCTGTAATGGTAAAATATATCAATAGATTTATTTTTATCTCATTATTAAAATATTATATATTATATATGACTAATATTTAATGTATTAAATTACAGACAACATCATAATTTCAAGACATGATAGAAATTAAGAAAATATTTCTATCTTTAGAAATAGTTTTATCGATATATTTTAAAAAAAATTGACAAGAAATTATGTTTTTGGGATGTTAAAGAATGAAAAACCATACCCCATGTATGTGTTTTTAGATTAAGATACATGGTGTAAATGTTTTCCATATGACATGATAAATCATTTTTGGTATGATTATTATTTTATATTAAAAAATATCTTCTGTAATACCACATTAAATATTAATTTTTTATGTTATAGGCCTTCAGGATATCTGGCCATTAGATATATTTTCAAAACATATACTGTCATACTTTATCACATGTAGGGTATTAATTACTATAGGATAAAATTATTGAAGAAAATATTAATGCATTAAGATCTAAATCAATTAGTGGTTCAAAATAGATCTTGTGTAGTATTCCATATCCCCCTAATCATTCAGAAAAATGGAAAGATAAATAAAGGAAAAATTGAAAAGTATCTTACAAATCAATCTATATTTGTAGCTGATATAATTATAAGAAAGTACTTTTTATTTACCTTGATTAATGTATTTTTTAATTTAAAAACACTGATATGCCATTTTAAACAATTATTTCAAGATAATCATTAGTATAATTAGATGCAATGGAATTTTATCTCTAAGGGTAGGGTAGAAATTCTCACAAATGCTTTAGGAAAGACATAACACCATGACTATATAAGAGGATATGAGGCTGTTGTTGATATTATGCATGTTTTTGGACATCAAAGTAATAAATAAAGGAATAGAAATATATTCATCAAAATATGAGCTAAAAGACCTAAAATAGTATATGGGTGATCAAATTAAATCCATTATGTAGGCTATGTTTGAATAAATGACAAGACAATAAAATTATGTTTAACATTCCAACTAAGATCCTCCACCTCCACATTCAGACATGACCTTATACTGTGAGTTGTATATTGGAGATCCACAAGCACATATTTTAGAATACAAAGTCATACATATTTTGGGGGATTATATACATCACCAGACTATGTAGTTGGTGTAGGACCCCAGGACACCCTGAGAGGGGAGGGGTGAATCAGGGTGACAATGTTTTCTTTTAAACTGACAGATCTTGTTACCACATTGGTAGGAACTCGTTAAACCTGTATGATGGATATGATCAGTAATAAAATATTCACATGCAGAGAGATTCCACATCTATTTTTACTTGGTTCACCACTAAGGGCTGCGTCTAAGGAGAATACGCCGACAGGTTTTCTGTCATACCAAAATCCACTATGCTTCACTAGCTGTAGATTACAAAGGTTTGGGTACAGTCACTCTGTCCCAGGCTCACTACCTTTACAAAGGTTCAGGGATAGCTCACTACTTCCCTCTGGTCACTCCCATTGACTCCCCCTGGCTCACTGCCATTGGTGAAGTCACACTCAGTTTATATACGTGAAGGTCTCGTCAATAGATGTGCATTGAAGTTCTTTGTCTCCTGTTCAGCCTGAGACTTTTCTTTCATAAGGGTTCAGAGTTGATGCTCTTTTCAGTTCAATCCTTATTCTTTAGTGCAATGACTGAATGCACTAGATCCCCTTTTCTTCATTTTCTTGAATGAAAATCACTTATGTGATTGCTTAATAAATGATGCTCAGCTTACTTGGCATCATCAGAATCAATTCACCATGTATGCATGAGATCATGCATGTATAATTTAGATTTCTTCTTCAACCTCATTTTGCACCGAATGAATCGGGAAATCTTTCGTCTTTCGTGCAGCAACAAAAAGACCGGAGGGCTTCAGCAGTACCTAGAGTGCTTCTCCAAGCCTGGCACTCAAGTCTCCATACGGTGCGCAAGTCTTTGGCGTGCAGGTCCAAACTGGCGCGTAGGTCTCACCAAACCACCAGCGCGACACTGCCTTCCTCAACTCTTAACCTGTGCGACTCACTTCCTTTCTCACCCAAACTGCCTTGGGCGCGCAACCAACAACCAGCACGCAACTTCAAATATTGGCGCGGAATTCCACTTGCGTGACCACACACAATACATGCACAGCTTCCACACCTGCGCGACGAGAGCTCTAATTTTTTTAAGTGTTGAACTCCGTGAGAAATGAGGAGGGGTGGTCCAGTATTTATAGGCAATTTGACCACCCTGCACGATGGCACACAAGTCAACCATCGGCGCGCATGTCTCGGTGCGTAGGTCTATTCCCCTGATATTCACTTGTGCGACCAACTTCCAAACTTGCGTGAACCTCTTTTCTTTGACAAATTTCGATCTTTTGATTTGGAAAAACCATAGGCGTGCAAGTTATCAAGCTTCCAAGGCATCGACGTGCAAGTCTCTTCTCGGCGCATAAGTCACCTGCGCGACCTCACCAAAACTTGCACGACCCTTATCCATTTTCAATATTTTGATTATTTGATCTTCAAAAACATATGGCGCACAAGTTTCCTATCCTCCAAGACCTCGGCGCACAAGTCCCTTTACCAGAAACACTTTTCTTTATTTGTCGATTTTCAGGCCCAAAAATTTGGCAAACACTAGGAAACAATGCCACCTTGTATCTGCTCTTTTTTTCCACCTCCAGATCATCCATTCCTTTGTCAATGTTCCTTGAATAAAACATGGATCATTATCCACATTCCTTGAACTCGACATGCCACCATGTAATCTCCTTTGTAAACAAATTTGTATGTCGTTTGTTTGCTTTGTCAACAAGCACGATCACCATAACAGCACTTCTTCTTGGTGATCTGTATCCTTCAGCAACTCTTCTGCTTTTATCACAAACTCCACTATTGTGATATGTATTCTTTGAAGGAATACCTTTGGCATCATCATCTTCTATGAAAATGTGATTTTCATGGCTATCTCAGAATTCCACTCCCCGCATGGCCATCTTAGAATTCCACTTATTTGTACATTGTCTTCTTTATCAACCATCATGATCAACTTCATGCAAACCATATGATTCAATTAGTCAAGAAGTCTCTTTCATGGTTCTCATGCAATCATGAGTAATTGCATGGTCTTCGTCAAAAACCCATTGTTCTCATGAAATAATGGGTAATTGCATGGTCTTCATCAAAACTCATGGTTCTCATGAACTAAGGAGGAATTGCATGAACTTCATCCAAAAATCACATTCTTCTTTAATCATCCTCAGATGGATTACATCTCACATTATTAATTTTTGTAAACAATATATCACCTTTGACACATGTTCTTTGAACTGATGATCAGTACAACAATCGTCTGATTTACCATTCCTCTACTTCATCGGAGCACTTCATGATCTCCTTCATTTTGATCTTCCATTCTTCCATTTCATTAGAGTACTTTTTTATTTCCTTCATTTTGATCTTCATTGAAAACTATTGACAACAAATACAAACATATACACAAAGTGGTTCCAACAGTTGGGTTGTGTGAAAAGTATTCATACATGATCTTATTGATCAAAATTCTATAGTGTCGTTGCCTACTGAAGAGGTTACTAGAGTTGGATATTGTGCGGGTCAATTTTTAATGTGGACATCTAGACTTTTTCATCATATAACATATGAGGAATTCTTTGTTTTTTTAAATATTATAAACATTTGATGCAAAATTAATTATAATGTTTTCTTATATTTAAGGTATATAGGTGTATCAAAAATCAAATGAATTAGTACAAAATAAAAAATGTTTACGAACCAAAACCTTCAGATACATTTGAGACTTAATATTGGATAGAAATATTATCCAATATTTATTATTTCTTGGATAATATTTATGAGTTTATAATGATATATGAAATATGTATAAGATAATTTGTATTCAGAATATTAAAAAAAGAAATCATGGGTCTTATTATTTTTTTACTCAATATAACTATGTTGTAATTTCTATCCATATAAGTAAATTTATGTTTAAATTTTTTTTCTTTAAAAAATAGAAATTTAAGTGACATAATATATTACTTATTTAATTTTTTATATGCACATACTTTGCGTTCAAATTGATACCACTGCAATTTATTCTTTTATTATTATAGAATATATTTATCCTCGTATGAAATATCTAGATGATGATAATAGAGTTAAACATCTATATATTTGATAGATAAGAATATGCAATGTTTGGGTGTGGGTTTTTTCATTCCCTGATGGGTGAAACTACTAAGATAACTATGAACATATATTCATTGTAATTTCATTATTTTTGAAATTTTAATATTGTGATGTTCATTTGATGTTAGGAATATTCTTCCCACATGAATGCACATTATATTTGTTTCTATCAATATTATGAAGAGTTTATAAAATATTTAGTAAATTATTAAACAAGTATGTTTTATTATTTTTTATAAGTTTTTTATTTTTAATTCTTATTATTTATACATATTTTGATAGTTGATATTTGAAAATAATGTTCGTGGAGAATGTTTAACGATGATCACTTATCGATACAAGATTCAAATAAAATAAAATGTAATAAATTAATGGTAAATATATTTTATATTAGATAATATTTATATTGGGTTATTATTTTCAAGTTAATATTTCATAACCTTTGTGTCATTGTCAAAAATGGTTGAATGTGTTTATGATGTTTTCATATTCATGTTGAGGGTAATCACAACTGGGGTAATGAATAAATTTGATAAGGTTATTTATATTAATTATTTTAAGATTTATATCAAAATATAATGTTTCTAATCTTATAACATTCATTTATTTTATAGATTTTTAGTGATTTTGAGTCATATACAAATAAATAACTTACCCATATTCATTTTTTTTTTGTGTTGACCTCCTTATTTTATTTATCATGAAATCATGATTTTAATGATTTTAATGAATTTTATGTATTCTCTAAGTATACAATATTTTGAAAAAGGACATGAAATTGACTAAGCATGATTCGTTTTCCATCAATGCAAAGTACAAGACATTGTTAAGACTCGAAGCACCAACTAGAGTCATCGTTGTCCATGACATACTATCTGGATGTAAATTTATTTAAGTCTGAGATAGCATTAAAATGTCATGCCTCTATAACATATATTTGTATAAGTATGAGACACCACAATCCTGTCCTTCCATCAGATAAAGAACTACCTATGTTAGGCCGTCAATATTAAATTTTTGCCAATTATGAGGCATTGCTACACTAGTGACCACCAATTGAGACACTGCCTGATAAGTGGAATTTGACTAAGTATAAGACACCGCCAATGTCATGAGGTTATATCAACACACCTACAGACATTGAGACACCACCAAACTAAGCCACCACAATTATTTCCTTATACTTTTGAATTTTTACTAACAGATGTATTGTGGAAGTTAATGGAATTTATTATTTTAATTATTAACCCTTAAATGTTTGACATACCACATTTATGTGAGTGTCTAACATGCAGTATGAGGATGTAGTGAAGATCCGGAAATTCCTAATAATGCTAATAAGGATTGAATAAGACTCTCCTTTGAAAGACATTGACATATAAACAGACATGTATGAAGTTGACTAAAGGAAAGATAAGAGATCAAACTCACTGAACACTCATAGAGCTAAGCCTTATTGAAAATGTGAAGAGAATACTATATAAAATCAATCGACTAGGAAGAAAAACTATATCATCACATATACTATCATTCTCCAATAAAGAACAAGAGTATGTGTCACTATATTCTTCATAAATGTTTCTAAGGATACCAACTCAAGCTTTACAGAAGAAAAATATCAAAAGTAAAAAGTTTCATTACAATAAACTATTCATCTCTAAACTTAACTCCTTCATATTTCTATGTAATGTTTTTATTTATTACTTTTTGAGCAGTGTGTGTGGATTCTATATTTCATCACACGCACTGTCTCTTGTAATGAACTAAAACATTTATAGATATCTTTTTTTTACATCAATACTCTAATGGATTATAGTGGTAGAGGTTCTTGTGTGGCCTGTCTATTTTTTACAATGAATAACTATGGAAGAGGTCTTGTGTGACTTGGATAGTTGTAAACTGTTGTAATTACCTGATCTGGGTTATGGATCAACTTTTTTATTTACATAAACTGCTTTCTGACAGGTGATTAGCAAGTGGAGAGGACTAATACTTGACTTGAGACTAAACATCTTATAATAAAACATTTGTCTATGTGATTTAATTTTATTTTACATTATTTCCACTTTAAAACTGACTTTTTTTGAACAATAAACAAAATTTATATTTTCGTAGTCTATCTTAATTTGTTTCATATAGTTTTTTGATCATGTAAACTGGTTTAAAGGGATTTGATAATATTTTATATTTTTAATATGATATGTACTCAATATATAGAGAAATATTTAGAAAGATTAAGGTTTATATCATACTACATATTTTGGTAAATTGGGTTGTATTTAAATATTTTGGGGATTTAAAAATATTCCATTTTTTACAAAATTTTATTGGGTACTAAATTCACCCCTTTCTTGAGATACTCACTCCAACAAAAATTTGGTATCATAGGTTTAACATTCATTAGTATTAATGTTTTTTCAAACTATTTTCAACTTTGATTTTAAATTTACATTAAATTTCGTCATTTTTGTAATTTATAAATTCATATCTTTAAATGGATAATCATCAATAAGGTTATTCTAGGAATATACCTCCTTGATTTAATGTTAACAACTATTATCAAAGGAAAATTAAAAATATAATTCATATAAAAAGAATTGGTTTTGTTATCTGGTCTTCTATTGAAGATGAGTATGTTAAAATAAATACGAATAGAAGTATTTGGGATGATGCAACTAAAATTTCATACAATAATAATTGTAAATCTATGAACACGTTTTGATGTTCCATAGGAGATAAATAATTCAATATAATATCTACATTGAAACAACATTTTAAATTTTTGACTCCATGTTTATTTCCCATGAGGGAACTTTTAATGTTAAAGATATCAAGCTTAATACTTATACTATTAAATATGATTACTTTAAAATGAATTTTGATAAACCTATATCTAGAATTTATCTTAGGTTCAATGATATTTTCAACACTATGTGCTAACATGGAAAACCGTTATATGACAAGGATAAAATTATGTGACTACTCAGATGATTATGAGAAAGATGGAGAGTCACATCAGTCTTCATCATAAAATCATGTGATATTAGAAAGCTACCTCTCAAATAGTTGATTGGAAATCTCATGATGTAAGAAGAGGAATTAAAAGTAAATAAATAAGAATATTAGGATCCTAAAATATTATCTGTAACTTTTAAGACTACTCACTACAATAAAAATAAATAAAAGTAAAAGGAAAATGTCCAAACTATAGATTCAAGTGACATTGAATCATATTTCTGACAGTGATGAAGAGATGGCTCACCAAGAAAGAATATTTAAAAAAAATTATTGGAATCAAAATTTATTCAAAAGACCAAACTAAAAAGAAAAATATGACTCCATGTTAAATTGGAAGAAAGGTTTGAAGAAGGATGATTATTTAAAAGGACCTAAAGCATAAGTAGAAAAAAAATACAACGATAAGGACATGATATATAAAAAGGACCTAAAGGAAATATAGAGTGCTTCATAGGATATCCCCAGTGACTCTTATGAATTAACAAATTAGAATCTAGATGAAGCAAATATTTGTTTTATGGCTAAATTCAGTGAGGTAACAACTTTAACTATTTATTCTAATATTTTTCCTGTGCAAAATTATGATTATTATGAAAATTAACAACATAATGATAATATGTAAAATGAATAATTATTTGGATACTAAAAAATGTTATAGGGTAACTATAATGAGTAAATGGATAAGTATAAGTGTCTTAAAAGACAACATGCTTTATCTGTAAATAGAAAATCTGAATTGTCTGTAGAAAAAGAGAAAAATGATCAACTGATCACATAAAACACTGAACTAAAAATTTCTAATGAGAAATTAAATAAGGACCTATTCAAGATTACAAATGGTCGAGAGACACTCACACAAATTTAGGGAAACAAATTTACACCAAAATATGTTTATGGAATAAGATATAAACTTGGATAAGGGAGAATAATGAATAATACTTATGTTCTTAAATCAAGACCTGAAATATTTGATGCCAATCATTTTTCAAGTGGATCAATGTAGTTATTTATTTAAATTTTTTGGAAATATATTTAAATGAATCCTATGAGTAAATTTTGGTTTCCCAACACACTAATTTCTAACATTTATAGTCCCAAATAAATCTGGTCACCAAATTCATTCCCTACATAAAATTATTTTTTAGGAAAAAGGATTGAAGACCTATAATAAAGTTCTATGGTATATGGAAAATGGTTGTTCAAGGAATAATATTGGAGATTATTTATGATATAATAGTCTTATCGAATTTTATGGTGGACATGTCACCATTGGTGATAATGAAAAATGAAATATCATTTTCCTATTCTAGATTGGTAACAAAAATTTGGTTTTTATTTAAAAAGTTTTATATGTTTAGGGTTTAAAATATAATCTACATATAATTTCACTATTATGTCATAATGGGTTTTTATGTTATATATGATAATGATGTGTCCAATATTATTGATTCTAAAAATAATTATTAGGTTTTAAGGCTATGATAAATGAACATGTTTATGTAGTATATTTAAATTATTTAGTTTCACAAAATGTTTCATGCTTAAGTTCCTTTCACAAGGAATCATGGTTTTGGAATAAGTGACTAGGACATTGAAACATTCACTCACTTAGGAAGCTGACTAGGAAAGGGTTAGTTATGGATCTACCTAAACCTAAGTTCCCAACTAATAAAGTCTGTAACCCCTATAAAAAATGTGAAACTATAAAAATATTCTTTCAATTTAAAGAAGTGTCAACTTATCACCCCTTTATCTAGTTCATATGGATTTCTTTAGACTATCTAGAGTTCATTTCTTGAAGGGAAGAACTATGTCTATGTTCTAGTAGATGTCTATTCGAGATAAGCTTGGGAATACTTTCTATCTCCCAAAAGTGAAGCTACTTTATAGTTTACCAAGTATTCCATGTCTATATAAAATCCTAGTGGACATAGAATTAAGACCTTAAAGGATTATCATGGGCATGAGTTTAAGAATCAATATTTTGAATCTTTTTTCTCAAAAAATGGATACACATATAAATTATTTTCACCTAGGATACCCTAGTAGAATGGATTTTTGGAATGGAAAAATTGGAATTTACAAGAGATAGCCTATACCATGATGAATGAGTATGGAATTTCTTTCTATATTTTTGTAGAAGCTATCAATACAACTTGATATTTCATAAATCGACTTAATAAGACCTATCCTTAAGAAGATCCATTATGAGATATGGAATAATATGAAGACTAAGGTAAGTTACTTTAGAATTTTTGGTTTTAATGTCATTATTATTAACACTAAGGATATTCATGAAAACATTTCCACCAAAAGTGATGAATGAATTTTCCTTTTTCATTCAATATCTATCAAAGAATATGGATTTCTATATAATAATTCCAAAACTCTGTATGAATAAGATCATCTCCAATTTAATGAGTCTGATCTACATGAGCCTAAAACCACCTCAGAAAATATTTAAGATGATCTATCATCTATATACCTAAATTTCAAACCTTTAGACACTAATGTCAAACATATAGAAAAATTGTCTAGTTATAATGAATTTAAAGAACTTCTATAACCTGAACATGAAAATCCATAAGTAACTGATCCTTCTTTCATTAGAACTATTGGGACCAATTCGTACCATACTTTAAATTTCATTGTAAGAGTCCTAGATATAGGATCTCAGACTAGACCTTCTCTAAGAAATAAGGTTTAACAACAATATTTCTTCTCTCATCCTGACCTAATGAACATCAATGTAGCTATTAATGATGAATTACAGGTGATAGCCATGCAAGAAGAATTAAGTTAGTTTGAAAGAATAAATGTGTGGGATATTGTAGATAGAACCAAAGAAACCATAACTATTGGAAGTAAATGGGTGTTTAAGAATAAATTTAATGAGTTGGGAACTATAATTAGTAATAAGGCTATCTTTTTTTCACAAGGTTGTAGTCAAGAAGAATGAATATAATCTAAGGAAACCATTGCACTGGTAGCCATGCATGAATCCACTAGAATACTGCTTTCTTATTCAACTCAACTATATTTCAATATTTATCTAATGGATTTCAAGAGTCCATTATTAAATGGTTTTATAACTAATGGTTTTGCTTCATTGAACAACCACATGATTTTTAAAATCCACATTTTCAAAATCAATTTTTTAAATTAAGTTAAGAATTATATATTTTAAAAGAATCTCCTAGAGCTTGGTATGTTAGGCTAAACAATTTTCTTATTTTAAAAGGGTTTTCAAAAGGTTTAAGTGACCCTAATCCTTTCATAAAAATAATTTCAAAATATGTTTTAGTAGTACAAATCCATATTGATGATATTATTTTTGGATCTACCAAAAATTCTCTGTGTACTTATTTTTCTAAAAAATGAAAAATGAATTTGAAATGAGTTTAATGGGTGAACAATAATTCTTTCTTGTATTTTATATTTTAAAAAAAATAATTATTTTAAATCAGATTAAATATACAAATGATCTTCTACAATGTTTTAACCTTGCTGGAACTATGAGTAGTGATACTTCTATAAGTACCACCTATTAATTGGATCTTGAAGATGTTGGAAAACGAGTGGAACATACCAGTTATAGAGGTATGATTGGAAGTCTTCTCTACTTGACTGCTATTTGACCTAATATTATATTTATTTTATGTATTTGTAATTGTTTTCAATAAAACCAAAAAGAATAAAACCTTGTTTCTCTTAAAATAATTTCTAAATACCTCAAGTATATAAATAATTAAGGTTTGTTTTACCCTATAAGACAATATTTTGATTTAGTAAGTTATTAAGATGCTGATTTTGGTGGATGAATGTTAATTATAAAAATAACCTCTAGAACATGTCAATTTTTATGAAAGTATCTTGTTTCATCGTGTAGTAAGAAACAAAACGATGTTTCTCTATCATCTGCTAAAGTTTAATACATAGCTACATGAAGTTACTGAAAAAAGAAATTGGATTAAAAACACATTACTAGACTATGAATATAAATTCTGACATGTCCTAGAAAACTATGGCAACAAAAGTGTGATAAATATCTTCAAGAATATTCTATCTCATTGTAGGACAAAACTTGTAACACACGAGACTTTTATGTTATATAAATCATCAAAGGAATCTTTCACTACACACAACACTTACAAGGCTTGCTTTACATGCAATCACGACCTTCCTTGATAGCTTGCATCGTACGCAATACCGAGTTTCACTCAACAACGATATGCTATTAAAATATTATTAAAACTAGCTGTTATGAATAGAAATAACCACTTTTTGAAATTTTGTAAATATTATTTTTCAAAATTGACTTCATTTTTGGATTCGGGATATCGAAATTAGCCTAGGGTGAAATTTTGGTATTTTTCTGAAATCTTTCAATTTTTGATGAATAGTGAAACCACTAAGTGGCTGTTAAAAAAACTGAATTTTTCATAAAAGTTAATTTTACCGCTTTTGTGAGTGGAATTTCAAAAATCCGAGAGACACAGTTGATGTCAGTAAGTATAATGTGGTTCAATGAGTTGAAAATAATTTTTAGTGAATAGTAACTTTTTACTTTTATTTACCACGGTTAAAAGTAAATAGGGTAATTAAGGGTAACAATGATATTATTATTACCCTAAAACATGTCCTAATTCTATTGGAGAAGTTTCATTAGACCAAAAACAACCTTAGGAATAAAATATGACCATTTAGGCCCACTTGGATTATATTAGGACATTTATTATTAATTTATTTAAAGAAGGGTTAAAATAGTTTAAATCAAAGTTTAATAAGTATATCATTTTTAATATAGGGTTATACATAAGATAAATTCCACTATAAATATTCATTAGAAAGATAAAAAGATTTCATACATAATGGTATTTTATTTTTAATTTTTAGACTTTAAATAAGTTAATTTATTTATGACACAAAGATGTTACAGTAATTATCTTATTAATGAAATATTGACATAATTGATGTTATAAATACCCAAATAAATGAAATTTGATACTTTTTATGAATTAAAATAATTTTATAGGTTAATATGACATGTTAGTATTGATTTAATTAACTTTTTTCAAACTAATAATATTGTTATGATTTTCACAAAAATAAATTACTAAATAGTGTCAAAATTGACATAAAATTGTTTTTAAAACAAATATTATATTACTAATTTTTATTTTACTCCTAAAAATCTAAGGTTTGTACAAATGACTTAGATAAGGTTATATATATTAATAATAAACAACTTGGGGTTCTTTTGTCTGCTTATAGTAAGTTTATTAACCTTATAGTATAAGAACACAAGAATGGTAAAAGAAATATTATTTAACTTAATGTTAAATCTAAATGATAAGGTTAAAATAGGAACCTAAACTTGTCTAAATTATATTTTATGAGAGGATTTAGACCCATCCCCACATTATCTTCGAAACAAATCAATTTGGAGCTATTTAAAACCGAATTTGGCTTTATAATAAAATAATATATTTTGTTTTTCCAAAGGAGCCCCTCTCCTCCCTTATAAAAGGGCACCTCCTCCTCCTATTTCTCACACCACATTGAGCCTTAAAGCTCGGCCAAACCCTGCCAATTTATCCTCTCCACTTCCCTAGAAACATCCTAGATGTCCTGGTCTTCTTCAAAGACCAATTTTAGTGCCCTAAAAAGAGATCTCAAAGAGGCGCTTCAAAGAAGAGGTAATGTCTGATGCCAATTCTTTCAACTTTATTTCTTCTCCCACTTCTTCTTATTTAGTTTTTTAGTTATGAATTAATAACATAAGTATAACTCATATACGTATATGTTATTATAGGTATGAAACAACCCTATTTCACAACCTATCCATCCTACAGAAAACAAAATCACCGCGCGTGCGTACATACGGAATATCGTCTCCACGCCGTGGTGTAATCTATTTTCCACCACCACCTTACTTGGATGGGTATAATGGTGTAAATAATGACTATATATGACTAATTTAAAGTGATATTGATTTTTAAATAGTATACATACACTCCAATACAATTCCACGATCATGGGAACGATATCATCGCTCGTGCGTACGTTTGGAATACCGTCTCCACGATGTGATGCGACTCGTTCTATATGATCTTCATTACATAATGATTATATAAATGAATTGAGTGAATAAATATGATATATATTACACTAATAAAATTCTGGAAATGATGTATCTATAACCTAAAAATAAGGAAGAAAATTTATTCGACAAAACACACATAAGAACAAAAAGTAATAAACACCCGAATAAACAAGTAGTAATGAAATATTACTAATAAGAAGCTAAGGATATGACCATATATGATATCATAAAAAAAGTATGATTCTGGAATAAGTCAATAACATTATTTAAATCATTATACAGGAGTTTTGGACACTTACAAAGCAAATTGGACCTAAGGTAAGGGAAAATATCACAATCTCATTTTTATCCGAGATCGTTTATACTTTGGTATTTATTGTGGTGTATTTTATCATCCAAATACACGTTTCCTCAATATTTAATATTATTTCCATACACCTACAATTTTTTAAATCTAATTTTACCCTTCGGTGAGTTTTTAGTAAAAGATATGAAAGGAATCTTTTGTCGTTTTTCGTACGAGGTACTTTTTGACTTTTACGACAAAAGTACGAGAAGAATGTTTTTTTAAATTATACGGAATGAATGGATTTTTAAAACATTATTTCCAAGAATATTCCCTTACAAGTTTTCAAGTTTATTTTTAATCAAATTCTTTTAGTTTAGAATTGTATGACATGTTAAGAAAGGAAAAGTGTTTTTGAAGTAGAAAGGATATTTTCCTCAAGAATGGTGTTCAAGTGTTTTATCAAAATTATTTTCCATCTAATATAATAAAGGGTTATATTTCTATCCCTATTATTACATTTATTTTATTATGTTGTGATGGAACTATTTTTATGAATTCCTTTATCTTATATGAATTGTTTTTTGATGTCACGATGTTTAAGATTCCCATTTTTATTACATGGGTTATGCAATGATGTATGATTTATGATTTTGTGGAACACATAATAATGGTATCATTATGAGATTGTTAGGACCTATATCTCCCTCTAATGCATTGGGTAAATATTTTATATCTCATGAGATAGACATGGCTGGAACGGCAGGTTAAACCGGTTCAGTGAAACAGGACTGAAATGAGGAGTGAACTCGGTTCAGAAATGGACTTTGTCCACTAATATAGTCTTGGCAATGAGTATTGACTAATAATAAATGATTCTCTATGATTATGTGTGTATTCCAAAAAGTTTCATGTTTTATGTTATGATTATTGGGATTACATTTCACTTCTATGATTTATCCCATGTTATAAAATTATGATTTCTTTTGCAGGTTAAGATTTCCAAAAGTTTTGTTATTATGTATATGATGTGATTGATATTTCTTTTGTTTACCCTTAATGAGAATTTGAGATCACCCTTTTATATGTTTTATTTACCCAGGCCAGGAAGAAGGTTATTAAGTAGGATATTCCAAAAAGGGACTCTAGATATGATGAAATAAATGGGAGGCAATGTAGATGCTTTATGAACCAGTTGTTTATGTTTTCCAGTTTCTAAAGACTCTATACTTATACGGTCCTTTCCTGGTTTTTTTATATGTTGTAATAAGTGTGCTTCAATTCTAAAGTAATAAAAATGTATGTAAAGTATGGGTCGTTATAGTTGGTATCAGATGAAAGGTATAGTCAACCTTTGGAAACTAGGATGTGAAAGCCTTAGTAAGAACCCTAAGGATAAGTCTAAGCATAGAACACAATCTTAGTGTTTTAGAAATGGCCATGAATAACCTAGGATAAGACCTTAAGTGTGAAATTTTATTCTTGATTATGTGGTTTTCCTATTATAATTAGTGTTTCTCACACTATTCTTCTTGGTTTTAGTCAATGGCTGGAACCCGAAGGAACCGTGTTAATGCGGAATGCGACGACAAATGCAATGATTGTACCCCTGAGCAACCAAACGTTATGGGAGATGGAATGAAAAATCTTATAGCCATGCTCACACAACTTTGTCAATCTATGAATCATGCAGGACTTCCAAATGAGCAAAGGAAGGAGCAGCATTCTGTTGAATCCTTCATGAGGCAGCATCCACCTTAATTCAGTGGGTCTACTGATCCATTAGTTCCTAAACAATGGATTAGTACTACTGAAAAGATATTTTCAGTTCTTCAATGTTCTAAAAATGATAAATTCATCTTAGCAGTGTATCATTTGGAAGGTGATGCTGATCAATGGTGGAATCTTATCAAGAATATGAGGCAAAGAGATGAAATGGAGTCCATGGAATGGGACGAGTTCAAGAACTTATTTTTCAATAAGTACTTCCCTCTTATTCTCTGAAAAAAGATGGAGAAGGAGTTTCTTGAACTAAAGAAAAAGGATGATGAATCTGTTGGTACCTATGAAGAAAATTTTACAAGACTTACAAGGTACGCTTCTGGTATTATTATCCAACCTGAGAGTAAGATCGATCGATTCTTTAGTAGCTTAAAACCAAGTCTTCGAAGGGCGTTATCCATAAGTGGCTTCAATAGCTATGAGGAAATCGTTCGATGTGCTCTCAAAGTCGAGATGGATATTGGAGTAACCCATCAGTCATATGGGTTTGATAAGAAGAGGAAAATGGAATTCAAAGGAAAATCTAAAGAGCACACTGAAAAGAAGACGATCTTTCCCTTATGCTCAAAGTGTGGAAAGAAACATGGAGGGAGTTGTCTTAAAGGGACAAGTAAATGTTTCAAATGTGGAAAGGAAGGTCACAGGGCATTTGAATGCTGCAATGATGGGAAGAAGATGTCTAATGATTCAAACAAAGGAAGGGATACACATAATGAACCTACTGAACATCAATGTTTCAGGTGCAAGGATATGGGTAATTATTCTAATCAATGCCCAAATCCAAGGGTTGATGATGATGGTCGACGTCAACAAACTCTTAAGGCTAAAGACAAAGGAAAGTCACATGCAATTTCTATCAGCGATGTGGAGTACGATAATGATGTGGTGAAAGTTACACTTACCATCCACTCTAAAGTAGAAAATGTTTTATTTGATTCTGGATCCACCCACTCCTTTATTTCTGAAGAATTTTCTAAGGATATCACTGTATTACCTCAACAATTAGATGTTGAGTTAGCTGTGACAACCCCTAATGGCACAAAAGTTGCATCAAAAGTTTATAATTCTTCTCTGATTTAAGTTTGTGGGAAAGTGCTTCCTAAAAATCTTGTGATCCTTACTATAGTGGAATTTGATGTGATTCTTGGCATGGATTGGATTTATTTATATGGAGCTCATATCAATTCCCAAATAAGGGAAGTCACATTTCATATTCCGGATCAATATATGATCATCTATCGATGCAAGGATGAACATAACCTTACAGTGGAAATTTCTTCCATCTTTTGGGTCTTGTTTCCACTAAATGAAGGTTATTTATCTCAAATGGTTGGTGAGAAACTCATGATTAAGAATATTCCCATTGTACGGGAGTTTGATAATGTCTTTCTGGAGGAATTTCCAGGTCTTCCACCAAATCATGAAGTTGAGTTTTCTATAGAACTCGTACCAGGTGCTTTACCTATTTCAAAGACACATTATAGAATGGCCCCAATTGAGTTGTAGGAATTGAAGAAGAAACTCCAAGAGAATCTTGATAAGGGGTTAATATGCCCTAGTGCGTCAACTTGGGGAGCACCTGTTCTGTTTGTTAAGAAGAAAGATGGATCAATGAGACTCAACATTGATTATCGAGGACATAACGAGATCACTATCAAGAACAAATATCCTCTCCCACGCATTGATGACTTATTTGACCAACTACGCGGAGCTCAATACTTTTCCAAGATTGATCTTCATTCAGGGTATCATCATTTAAGGGTTAAAAGGGAGGATATACCAAAGACGGCTTTTCATACGAGGTATGGACACTATGAATTTATAGTGATTCCATTTGGTCTTACTAATGCCCCTACTATCTTCATGGATCTAATGAATAGAGTCTTTAGAGACTATCTTGATCAGTTTGTGGTAGTCTTTATAGATGATATTCTTGTCTATTCAAAGGGAAAGGAAGAACATGAAGATCACTTGAGAATTATATTGAAGACCCTGAGAAAAGAGAAGATTTATGCCAAACTTACTAAGTGTGAATTTTGGCTTCAGAAAGTTTCATTTTTGGGTCACATAATCTCAAAAGAGGGGATATCTGTGGATCCAGCAAAAACAAAGGTTATCGAAAGATGATCGAGACCAACAACAGTAACTGAGATATGAAGTTTTCTTGGTTTGGCTGGATATTATCAACGTTTTGTGAAATATTTTTCACGATTATATAATCCACTCACCAAGTTTACTTGGAAAGGAGTTAAGTTTGTTTAGACGGAGGAATGTGAAGAGAATTTCAAGGAGTTGAAAATAAGGTTATCCAGTGCACTTGTGCTCACACTGCCTTGTAGTGGAGAAAGGTTTGTGATCTACAGTGATGCATCCAAGAAGGGATTGGGGTGTGTTCTTATGCAAAATGATATGGTGATAGCATATGCCTCATGACAGTTGAAAATACATGAGCAAAATTACCCAAATCATGATTTGTAGTTAGCTACGGTAATCATTGCATTAAAGATTTGGAGGCATTATCTTTATGGAGAAAGGTGTGACATTTATTCTGATCATAAAAGTTTAAAGTATATTTTCACACAAAAGGAGCTGAATATGCACCAAAGAAGATGGTTGGAGCTGATTAAGGATTACGACTGCTCAATTCATTACCACCCTGGGGAAGCAAACAAGGTGGAAGATGCATTAAGTCGACAAGACCATGCTAGTTTATCGATGATGAGGATCACAAAAGATCCAATATTTATGGATTTACAAAGGATGGATCTTGGAATTATAATGAAAGGGGAAAATTGTATCTTTCTCAAATGAATGTTCAACCATCTATACATGTGAAGATTAAAGAGGCATAGAAAGAAGATGTAGAATTACAAAAGAAGGTGAGAAATGTTCCTGAATTCAACCTTGATTGTGATGGGATAATAAAGTTCAGGAATCAGGTTTGTGTTCCTACCATCCCCGAATTAAAGAAGGAGCTGTTGGATGAGGCTCATAGTTTTTCATTCTATATTCATCTTGGAAGCACAAAGATGTATAGGGACATGAAGGAGTACTTCTCGTGGGATGGAATGAAAAGAGATGTTGCTGAATATGTCTCTTGATGCTTGGTTTGTCAGCAAGTTATAGCTGAGAGACAGAAGTCTAAGGGGATGTTACAACCATTACCCATACCCGAATGGAAAAGGGAAAACATTACTATGGACTTTGTCATAGGACTTCCTAAAACATCCAAAGGCAATAAGTCTATCTGGGTCATAGTTGATCGTCTTACAAAGTCTTCACACTTCATCGCTATTAGAGAGGATTTCTCTCTGGATTAGCTTGACAGGATATATGTGAAGGAAGTGGTAGGATTGCATGGAGTACCACTTTCTATTATATCTAATAGAGATCCGAGGTTTACCTCAATGTTCTGGCGAAGTCTTAAGCATACTCTGGATACGGAGTTGAGTTTCAGCACTACTTATCATCCTCAGACAGACGGTCAGTCTGAGAGAACAATTCAAACTCTAGAAGATATGTTGAGAGCTTTCTCTATGAATTTCAAAGGTGGTTGGGATCAATGCCTGCCTTTGGTGGAATTTTATTATAATAATATATTTCACTCCAGTATTCAGATGGCTCCTTATAAAGCTCTCTATGGAAAGAAATGCAGTACTCCAACTTGCTGGGATGAAGTTAGGGAAAGAAAGCTATTAGGACCTGATCTCATTGATGAAATGGCAGAAAAGGTCAGCTCTATTCAACAACACATAAGAGAAGCTAAGAGTCGACAAAAACGTTATGCCGACAACCGAAGAAAAGTCTTAGAGTTTGAAGTGGGTGATAAAGTGTTCTTATGAATATCTCCCTGGAAGTGGGTCATGAGATTTGGAAAGAAGGAGAAATTGAGCCCTAGATATATCAGTCTTTTTGAAATACTAGATCGTGTTGGGAAGGTAGCTTACCGATTGGCGCTTCCACCAAATCTCTCTCAAGTTCATGATGTGTTCCATGTATCTCTCCTAAGAAAGTACATACCTGATCCTTCACATGTACTCAGCTCAGAAGTTGTACCGCTGGAGCAAGATCTTTCTTATGAAGAACAACCGATAGAGATTCTGGATCGTAGCGAAAATGTCCTATGAAACAAGACCACTCGATTGGTGAAAGTTTTATAGAGGAACCACCAAATAGAAGAAGCTACATGGGAGCTTGAGGATATGATGAGGGATAGGTATCCTCATCTGTTTGTTACAAAGTGACGAATTTCGAGGGAGAAATTCATTTTAAGGGGGTAGAATGTAACACCCGAGACTTTTATGTTATATAAATCATAAAAGGAATCATTCACTACACACAACACTTTCTTGGCTTGCTTTACATGCAGTCGCGACCTTCCTCGATAGCTTGCGTCGTACGCAATACCGAGTTTCACTAAACAATGATATGATATTAAAATATTATTAAAACTAGCCATTATGAATAGTAATAACCACTTTTTGAAATTTTGAAAATTTTATTTTTCAAAATTTACTTCATTTTTGGATTCGGAATATCGAAATTAGCCTAGGGTGAAATTTTGGTATTTTTCTGAAAACTTTCAATTTTTGATGAATAGTGAAACCACTAAGTGGCTGTTAAAAAAACTGAATTTTTCATAAAACTTAATTTTACCGCTTCTGTGAGTGGAATTTCAAAAATCTGAGAGACACAGTTGATGTCAGTAAGTAAAATGTGGTTCAATGAGATGAAAATAATTTTTGGTGAATAGTAACTTTTTTACTTTTATTTACCACGGTTAAAAGTAAATAGGGTAATTAAGGGTAAAAATGATATTATTATTACCCTAACACATGTCCTAATTCTATTTGATAAGTTTAATTCGACCAAAAACAACCTCAGGAATAAAATATGACCATTTAGGACCACTTGGATTAGACTAGGACAGTTATTATTATTTTATTTAAAGAAGGGTTAAAATAGTTAAAATCAATGTTTAATAAGTATATCATTTTTAATATAGGGTACTACATAAGATAAATTCGACTATAAATATTAATTATAAAGATAAAAGGATTTCCTACATAATGGTATTTTATTTTTAATTTTTATACTTTAAATAAGTTAATTTATTTATGACACAAAGATGATGCAATAATTATCTTATTAATGAAATATTGACATAATTGATGTTATAAATACCCAAATAAATGTAATTTTAGTCTTTTAATGAATTAGACTAATTTTATAGGTTAATATGACATTTTATTATTGATTTAATTAACTTTTTTCGAACTAATCATTCTGTGATGATTTTCACAAAAATCAATTACTAAATAGTGTCAAAATTGACATAAAATAGTTTTTAAAACAAATATTATATTATTAATTGTTATTTTATTCATAAAAATGTAAGGTTCAACAACATGACTTAGATACAGTTATATATATTAATAATAAACAACTTGGGGTTTATTTGGCTGCTTATAGTAAGTTTATTAACCTTACAGTATAAGAACACAAGAAGACACGGTAAAAGTAAAATTATTTAACTTAATGTTAAATCTAAATGATAAGGTTAAAATAGGAACCTAAACTTGTCTAAATTATATTGGATGAGATTCATTCGACCCATCCCCACCTTATCTTTGAAATAAATCAATTTGGAGCTATTTAAAACCGAATTTGGCTTTATAATAAAATAATATTTTTAGTTTTTCTAAAGGATCCCCTCTCCTCCCTTATAAAAGGGCACCTCCTCCTCCTCTTCCTCACACCACTTTGAGCCTTCAGGATCGTCCAACCCCTGCCAATTTCTCCTATCCACATCTCTAGAAACATCCTAGAGGTCCTGGTCTTCTTCAAAGACCAATTGTAGTGCCCCAAATGGAGATCTCACAGAGGCGCTTCAAAGAAGAAGTAATGTCCGTTACCAATTCTTTCAACTTTATTTCTTCTTCCACTTCTTCTTCTTATTTAGCTGTTTAATTATGAAGAAATAACATCAGTATCACTCATATACTTATATGTTATTATAAGTATGAAACAAATCTATTTCACCACCTATCCATCCTACGGAAAACGAAATCACCGTGCGTGCGTACATACAGAATACCGTCTCCACGCCGTGGTGTAATCTATTTTCCACCACCTCCTTACTTGGATGGGTATAATGGTGTACATAATGACTATATATGACTATATTAAAGTGATATTGATTCTGAAATAGTATACATCCACTCCAATATAATTCCACGATCATGGGAACAATATCATCGCTCGTGCGTACGTACGGAATACCGTCTCCACAATGTGATGCGACTCATTCTACATGATATTAATTGCATAATGATTATATAAATGAATTAATTGAATAAATATGATATATATTACACTAATACCATTCTGTAAATGAGGTATATATATCCTAAAAATAAGGATAAGAATTTATTCGACAAAACACGCATAAGAACAAAAAGTAATAAACACCCGAATAAACAAGTAGTAATGAAATATTACTAATAAGAAGCTAAGAATATGACCATATATGATATCATAAAAATAAGTATGATTCTGGAATAAGTCAATAACATTATTTAAATCATTATACAGGAGTTTCAGACACTTACGAAGCAAATCAGACCTAAGGTAAGGGAAAATATTACAATCTCATTTTTATCTGAGATTGTTTATACTTTGGTATTTACTGGGGTGTATTTTATCATCCATATCCATGTTTCCTCAATATTTAATATTATTTCCATACACCTACAATTGTTTAAATCCAATTTTACCCTTCAGTGAGTTTTTAGTAAAAGATATGAAAGGAATCTTTTGTCGTTTTTCGTACGAGGTACTTTTTGACTTTTCTGACAAAAGTACGAGAAGAATGTTTTTTAACTTATACGGCATGAATGGATTTTTAAAAAATTATTTCCTAGAATCTTCCCTTACAAGTTTTCAAGTTTATTTTTAATCAACTTCTTTTAGTTTAGAATTGTATGACATGTTATGAAAGGAAAAGTGTTTTTGTAGTAGAAATGATATTTTCCTCAAGAATGGAGTTCAAGTGTTTTATCAAAATTATTTTCCATATAAGATAATAATGGGTTATATTTATATTCCTATTATTACATTGATTTGATTATGTTGTGATGAAATTATTTTTTATGAATTCCTTTATCTTATATGAATTGTTTTATGATGTACAATGTTTAAGATTCCCATTTTTATTACATGGGTTATGCAATGATGTATGGTTTATGATTTTGTGGCACAAATAAGAATGGTATCATTATGAGATGGGTGGGACCTATATCTCCCTCCAATGCATTGGGTAAAGATTTTATATCTCATGAGATAGACATGGCTGGAACGGCAGGTTAAACCGGTTCAGTGAAACAGGACTGAAACGAGGAGTGAACTCGGTTCAGAAATGGACATTGTCCACTAAGATAGTCTTGGAAATGAGTCTTGACTAATAAGAAATGATTCTCTATAATTATGTGTGTATGCCACAATGTTTCATGTTTTATGTTATGATTATTGGGATTACATGTCAATTCTATGATTTATCCCTTGTTATGAAATTATGATTTCTTTTGCAAGTTAAGATTTCCAAAAGTTATGTTTTTATGTATATGATGCGATTGATATTTCTTCTGTTTACCCTTATTGAGCATTTGAGCTCACCCTTTTGAATGTTTTATTTCCCTAGGTCAGGAAGAAGGTTATTAAGTAGGATATGCCAAAAGGGACTCTAGATATGATAAAATAAATGGGAGGCAAAGTAGATGCTTTATGAACCAGTTTTTTATGTTTCCCAGTTTCTAAAGACTCTATACCTATACGGTCCATTCCTAGTTTTGTTATATGTTGTAATAAGTGTGCTTCAATTCTGAAGTAATTACAATGTATGTTAGGTATGGGTTGTTATAAAACTCATTGATATAAGACATCAATTTTTGAGAAATCATTTTCAAAATTTAGATATCACACTTGAATTAATTATTACAGAACATTAGTTAGATGATATCTTCACTAAGCCCTTAAATTCGGAGAGAATGAACTATATCAAACATGAGTTAGGAATGATTAAATTTTTTTGAGTCTGAAGTTACATGTCATTCCATTGGAGTGCCATGTTATTGGCATGTCTTTCCTTGGAATTTTCATACTATTGTATTTTCATGAAAATAGATTTTCATGCCATTGGATTGTCACACTATTGGATTTTCATGTCGTTTTTGTTTAATGCCTTAGAAATTTTTTTTGTGTTTCTCATATTGAACCACTAATTTTATAATGTTATGACTTATTTTCATAACAAGATTCATAATTCTTCTTGAATTAAAATTTATATTATTCAATATTATTTCCATTTCAATTTTAAAATACCTAAAATCCAAAAATGATATCAAAATGGAATTATGTCTATTCCAAACATAGCTTGATCCCAGTGCGATACTCCTGTATCTTTCTATCTCAATCCATGTGAAACCCCTTCACATCATGCTATTTCAAACCATCTCCTTACTCTAGAACGATATTTCCAAATAGTCTACATGCCCATAATGAAGTGACCTGTATATAATTCTCCTTTTTAGTCGAGATATTCTAAGTAGTAGAAGAAAGAACAGAGTCTAACTGCTCTAGTTGCACCACTTTATCTTGAGCTTTCCAACCAAGTTTTTGTTACTGAAAGTGAATTTGAATAAAAGTGGTTGTTGTCTAGAAAGTCTCTTGTACTCAAAGTATTCCAGAATCAAGGATGGTTAGAGTGGTTTTCTTCAAATGAAAGTCCCTTCTACCCTAATATGGTTTATGAATTCTATAATCATGTAGAGTTTTTATTAGATGAATATGTAGGATATTGGATCAAAATCGATGTTTAAAGGATGTTTATTTGGTTTTAAATCAGTGAAATGAGATAAATGTTTGAATGTAGCCCATGAAGGTATATATGAGGATTACTAAGGGATAATTCTTGAATACATTGACCTATTTGTGTATGAATAGGCATTATCAGTACTAAAAGGTGATGTCATAACTAGAATACCTTTTTCCTCAGATTTTGATATAGAATGTAGAAAACTCTTTATGTTTTTGCAACACATTCTATGCCCAGGAATGGGTGATTTCAAAACCTTAAGTTATCAAGATTTTTATTTTCAATATATTATAAAAAAAGTTCATAAGATAAATTTATGTAGATATATCATATATAATATGTTTGAGATGATCAAGAAATCTTCCAAATCCAAATCCTTAATCTACCTAAATTTTATCTTTGTCATGTTGAAGGCCAAGGGACTAGTATCTGATGATGAAATGTATATTATAGACTGTGTTGGATTCTATATTTTTGGAGCTACTTGTTCATGGATGAAGATTAGTTGGAACCCCTAGAAATGATATTGGGTTGGTGATTTTAAAAAAATTTATTTTGAGTATCATCTTTGATTATCCTACCTGTCCTATCATGACCCATTCCCCAGGGCATGTGTCATGACTACCCCAAACCTACCTTCCATAAGCTAGAGGTTAGCGACTAGAACCGAAAAGGTGTATCCCCAAAACTGGAAGGCATTGACTTTAAACCTATACAAACACACGACCAAGAACGCAACAAGATGCAACCACGATGAAAAACCGCAGTAGAACAAGTGTGTAATGAATGTGAGGGGCCAGAATACAAGCCCATCTGAAAGGTACAACTACAAATAAAAAATAGAAACAACTCTACTGATCATACACCAAGGATTCTACATTAAGGGTAGGTACAGCTTGTCTCCACATCTCTCCACGTTAGGCAGTCTCCTCCATGTACCTCCTGGACCTGACTCCCTCAAGTCTTAGCCAAGCTGCTCATTGTTTGCAGATAACACAACACGGTGTGGGGGAATCCAGTGCATGGGTGAGTATAAAAATACCCAGTAGGGACACTAAAAGCCCTGAAGGTCTCTCAAAATTCCACCAAAGAAAACCACAAAACATGATCTCAATCAAAAATAACAAAGAAAAAGACACTGCCCAATCCAGATATACTCATCTCATCCACAATGAAACATAAGGTCCCAACCTCAAGCCATTTCCAGAATTTCCAAAGAAGGCTCAGAGTGTAACTCAAGGATCAAGAGCATACGCTCCATGAACTGGCCATCTCTGATGGTACCCATATGAGATATATACTCCATGAGGTACAACTCAACCATTATGAATATAATGTTTGAGAAGATGCACTCCATCTGGAACATTCTACTAGAACTTCCTCTAGTGTTTGACACTAGAGGTCTCACAGTCACACTCTTGTGATCGAGGAAAGACCAAGTGAAACCAAGTGAAGATTCCCACTCCGCGACACTAAGTCTTGCAGTCGATGGAGCTCTATCTCAAAAGAAGTACCCACTCCCCATCATTACTCGGATACGAGGGAGTACTAATCCATATGTGAGGACCCGCACCCTAACCGGTAGGGGAGTAGAACTCTGGTTGTTTGTTTTCTATGGAGGACCCACTCCCTAGTATGTCAGGAGAGTACTGACCCCATTCTAGATGACCGACACCCCGACACAACAATGGAGTACTGACTCTATATGTGAGGACCTCCACCCTACCCGGTAGTAGAGTACAACACTGGATGTTTGTTCACTGTGCGGTACCCGCGCCCAAGTACGTTAGGAAATTACCAACCCCAGGATAGAGAACCTACACCCTAGCACAATAGGGGAGTACCGAATCTGATGTAGCACTGCATAAGGAGGACCTGCACCCTAGGTTGACAGAGGAGTACCTACTCTTAACATAAAGGACCCACAGCCTACTCGGTAAGGGAGTACCTGACTCTATGTGAGTTATATATGGAGGACCCGTTCCCTAGTCCAATATGGGAGTACCGACCCCAAAGATAGATAAATCAATCAGAGGGAAACAAACCCACACTCAGGACGTGAGGAGTCCCATCTCTATCGAAGCATACGAGTAAAGAATACCAGCACCTTGTGTAATCAAGGGAGTATCCATCCAAACTCTCACTATAAGAAGAACCTTGGTTATACTTCTCTTGTTATTAGACACACCTAAACAACCAAAATGTTCCAAAAGAAATCAACATAATGATATTTCATCTCATAAGGGTTCTAATGCAATAGACGACGCGTGAACCGGACACTCGGTCTATAAGCTATAGGAATTTTAGTGCCAAGGGTCCGGTTGGATTTGAGTACAATCCAACCTGGAAAAACACCAAATTTATTTGAAAGTCACATGGAGTATCTCAAAAGTAACATATTGCTTTAAGGATCCCAATGTCGCAGACTGTTCATCAAATGCACATCCAATTTTCAAGATACGGCCTTTTAAGCATATATGGGACTGAGAGGGGTCCGGGTTCACTCTGACCTGGTCACACCGACCCATCCCAGTAGGGCTAGGCCGTGGAAGGCTCAGATAATTGGGCCTCGGACCGTCAGGGACCACCCTGGCTGGGCTAGTCCGCGATGGGCTCAGCTCGCCAGCAGGTGCGACCCACCTATGGTCTGGTGGTCAGCTACTCCCGAATAGCTCAAAGAAGTCATTAAACTCTTTTATTGGTGGCACCATGTGGCACCACCTCATCACCCATGGGACCCATATGGAGCGTGTCCCATGCATCGCTGTGGATTTGAGTCGCGGATCCCTTTAGCGTGGTTTTCCGCCTCCACCTCCGCAGTCAGTCGTTGCCGACCGCCTGTCCGAACACGGCGGCGCCGCACTTCCACCACGGCCGACGGTTTTTGGCTGCCACCCTCATCCACCAGAGCCAGTCCCTCGAGTCGCTACACTGGTCTCTAGTTCTGTGTTAGTGCATCTTCCACGGGCCACCTGGTGAGCTACTATGGTCCATTCTTCCTTACGGATGCTCCTATGGTCAGCTCGGGATGCATCTATCATTGCGCGCCACTCGGTTTCAAGGTTCCATCAAGTTGTAACAACCCGCCTCTGATGAATGCAATGACATAAAAGTGGCAGAGGGTTCGAGCCTTGTTCGTTTGACCTGCGCCCTCCACATTAGCATTATAACAAGTGTGGGTAATATATACATCACATTAAAATAATGATAAACCCCATTCAAATCCCCCTCAACGACCACCCAAAAATTCAAGAACAAGGAGAAGAGTCGATGTAATTTCTCGAATTAAAAGACAACCCCTACCTCAAGATTCATTGGGGACTTAGTAGTGGCAGGAGAAGATTCCGCGTTCGATAAAGCCACCAACGTTCGTCGATCTCAGTTTGGTCTAGCCTGAGCATCTAACTCTATTGGTGGAAGGTATCACATCACTACACCAGATGTTTCTAACTTGATGAAGCTGTGTCAAAACTCCACCCTAATCCACACATAAATAGATGGGATAAAAGGTGAGTAATGCATCGGGGAATTAATGAGACTCATTAATCGACGTAATTAATTTTCTACATTAATCACACGAGTGGTGGTTATGCAACCAAGGTGTAACCAAGCATTTAATATCCATTATTAAATGTATGACTATCTCCATGGTCCCTACCACCACTGCTCAACACATAGTAGGAAAAAAAGAATAAAATAACAATCTCTATGTTATTTTATAATTTCATCACAAGTCACAAAAACTAACTTTTTCACCTAACAAACTGCGATCGATATTAAGACTCCTTTAAAAGAATCTAGACACTACAAATTCAATTGTGCCCTCATATTTTTAATCTGAGAAACGGTTCAAAAGATAGAAAATGCTGCCCATGCGTTTAAGGATCGTAACATAAAAAAAGTTCAAAAATTATTAACAATAACCCACGACCCACACCAGTCGAGGTTAGGCTCCATCTAATGGAAAAACTTCCCCACAAATACACTGGTACTCTAATATTTTCATTTCTAGTTATATTTTAGAAGTTAGAGAATTTAATAATAAAATACTTGTTACTTAATTATTTTAATTAGGCTAAAAACTAACTTCCACTATTTGCTGGCACTGACAAATGTTAGGGTCTTCCTAATAAAAGAATACCCTCATGAGTTCAGTGGTGGTCTCAGATTTTTAATTTGAGTCATCATTCATGAGTTATAAGCATTTGAAAAATAAAATAATTTTATTTAATTATTTTCTTTACGGTTATTCCATTTTCTGGTTTTCTAATATGAGGCTTGCGCCGACTAACCATAAGTCTTTCCTAGAGTAAAACCTCCATACTAAATGCAATGGTGCCCTCAGATTTCAGATATGGGAACCTTTTTATGAATTATTCCACTTTTTCAGGAAAACCCCTAATGCACACTATTTTAAAGCTAACAACTTTCGATGGATCATTCTGGCCACTCCGGGGCTCAGAATTATGTGATGTCAGATTTTTCAGTTTTGAAATAATTCCATATATTTAAAAAAATATTATATGGAAATTTCTAGACATTACATTCTCCCAACAATAGAGATTTAATTCCCCTAATGTCTAACCATAGAAAACCAAACAAATGAGGGTACTAAGCATGAATCTAAGCCTCCTGATCCCATGTTCTCTCCTAGAGGTTCCTATACTACCATCAAACTCACACTAGAGGAATCCACCATTCATGAAGGAGTCACTCTTGGTGATCCCCTATCTCCCCCAGGAACTTCGTAAAAGTCTCCCCAACGTCAAAGTCCTAATATCCCTAGTTGATAACGTGTGATCGATCATGCATGCATCTCTTCAGCTGCGACACATAGAAAACATTATGCACCTAATGCATATGTGGGGGAAGAGATAGACAATATTCCACCTCGACTACTTTGCTGAGAAACTATAGAGGTCCGTTGAACCTCAGAGATAACTTGTCTCCCCAGACAAATCTCTGCAATCCCCATCGGGGTGAGACTCGTAGAAAGACATAGTCTCCCTCCTCAAACTCCAAGGGTCTGCATCTAGTATATTAATAAGTCTTCTGCTAGCTCTGTGCAATCTTCATCCCTATCCACCAGTACTAATGCCAGAGGTCCTGGTACATCTTCACCACACAAGGATGCACCGTCAAAGGGGGTTTTTGGAACTCCCTCAAAAACTCCTCTCATAGCATCCCAATTAACATGGTGCGTCCTTTGAGAAGGATGTCGTGCTCCACACCTTCAGAAAAACATCAAGGAGCCTATCCTGAGGATATCTGAGCACATTGGGCCTCACAGTCTATGTCCCAAAGTTGTGCCTCCTAAAATCTCCGATGGTGTGGGGGAGTGACAGTTCTGGACTAGAGGTAAGTTACACAATAACTATCCTCGAAGGGTATCTGTAATGCGGCTAGATTCTATTTCGCCTCCCTCGGCAGCTGAAAACCAGACCTCCTGCTGAGTGTCATTACTGGGTAAAAGCCAATGTAGAAGTCCCTCTCCCTGTGAGGAGGTAATTATGGAAACATCTTTTAAAAAGATTCTCTCGCACTCTACCACTACTATTGGGAACGAAAATCTCAAAACTCTTACTACCATGAGGGTAAGGCTGGCCAACTCAAGAGGGATTGGCTGCACCATCTTATGCATGAGTTTAACATTTTCTGCCTATGTCTCCTTTTTCACTAACCAAGGAAAACTCCATTCCAATGCTATAGATATACCACAACCTTTTTTCCTAAAATTTTCAATCTGAGCATGAACTGTGGATGACCAGTCCATATCCAAACTAATTTCGTAATACATCAACACTGCCACCAATAGCTTCCAACCGAAACTCTCGCCTCAAGGGTCAGATCACACTGCCGGAATAAGTGTAATTATTGAGTCTCCTCCCAATGGTATCTCAAGATGTAAGGGTCAAGTCAATGGTTTAACTAGAAAGTATAGTTCATGAACAAGATTCATGACAAGAAGGAATGATTAGTACCTATGTCTATTAATACAGTAGCTAGAAGTAGATACAGATCATACCTTGAATCATTCCTAGAGCCCATGGGTCACACTCCTTGACTGCTTATAGCTACTCCCTTCTCCTATACTCTAGCTCCCTAAACCTGGTGGGGACCACATTGGGACAGTGGTTGTAATATGTCAAAATGTATACCACCTCCTACTGCTCTTTTAGATCTTCTTCCATGTCGATTTCCCTGCATATTCATCTGCCCCAATCAATTCTTCTTCCTAAAACTTTTTTACACATCCATGTCTCCAAGACTGAAGTCAGTTTCCTCCTTTCCCACTGTCGACATTCACTGGATATATCTGCTCATCCTAGGAATTTTCAACCACAAAGGATCTCTCTAGAACCGTAGCATAAGTAAGAAGGCATAGATGAATATTTCTAGCACGGATGTCCCCAAACACATATCCCTCAAAGGTCTGATCCCTGAATCACTGGTCGTATCATATTCATCAAGTACCTATAATGGTTGGTACACCTTGAAGAATACTTAGTTACTGACATATCTCCCTATCAAAACTATAGAAGATATTTAGAACACAAACCCCTTAGATTATTTTGGCAAGATAACCCCTTCCCTAAGGAAGGTTAATAAGCTCTACCCATGGAAAAGTAACCTCATCATATGATAAGGGTAATTTAAACCCTACCATCGCCCTACAGAGCCACATATAATGCTCACTACCAGGGCCACCATCCAATCTAATGGTGCCCTGGCTAGATGGAAACTCAGTAACAACCTCAAGCCAGTTCTTAACTGACTATGAGTCAAGCTCTCTTTGGATCCTAAGGAGTATATGTCACTAAAAGTCATGTAAGGTACTGAGCCTTTAAGTGTCCTCTACTGGTAGCACCAGTAGTAACTAAAAACTAGCAGGTAGTGGTATCATTGGGAAATTTCCCAATTGTCCCTATCTCGGGAAACAATCCTTGTACTAAAGCCTCATCATACTATGGACCACCCTCATGGTAATTCATTGGAATCTTGGATAGGTGTCTGTGTGGAGGAATCTTGAAAGATAATCAAGATGAAACATAGTCAATAAGTTATACCTGTTGGGATAAATCAAAAGAGATCAAAAGAAAAATAATTCCAAAACACATGCAATCAGTGTTTTCAAACACCGAGTTAGAAATCAGAATTTAGGGTCATGTGGTATGGATACGTCGGCTTCCACACCAACAATGGACTCCCTGAACTAAAAACCACACTCAAAACACTTAACACTATTTCTCCATTGGAATGATTAGAGTAATAGTTTTTTAGTAGAACCAACTCCTTTGATACCACTTTGTCACGACCCATTCCTTGGGGCCCGTGTCGTGACTACCCCAATCTCGCCTTCCATAGGCAAGGGGTTGGCGACTAGCACAAGAAAGGATTATCCCCAAAACAGGAAGGCATTAACTATAAACCTGTATAAACACACAGTAAAGAATGCAACAAGATGAAACCACGATGGAAAACAACAGTAGAACAAGTGTGTATTGAAAGTAAGGGACCAAAATACAATCCAAACAGAAAGATACAACTACACATGAAAAAATAGAAAGAACTCATGCGATCATACACCAAGGATCCTACCCGAAGGGTTGGTGAAAACCATCTCCACAGCTCTCCACGTCATCCAGATTCCTCCATGTACCGCCTAGACCTAGCTCCCTCAAGTCTCAACCAAGCTGCTCATCATCTGCACAAGACAGAACAAGGTGTGGGTGAGGCCCATGCATGGGTGGGTATAACAATACCCAGTAAGGATATTGAGACCCCCAAAGGTCTCTCAAAATACCACAAATGATAACCACAAAATATTATCTTAATAACAAAGAACAATTCAAAAGACACAGCTCAAACTTGATATATTCATCTCATCCTCAAAGAAACATAAATCCCCAAGATCAAACCATTTCTAGGATTTCCAAAGTGGGATCAGATCATAACTTAAGGATCAGTAGTACATGCTCCATGAACTTTTCATCCCTGATAGAACATATCTGAGAGATGTAATCCATCAGGTACAATCAACCAATCCTAATGAAACATTTGAGAGGACGTGTTCCATTGGGAACATTCTTCAAGAACTGCCTATAGTTCCTAGAACTAAAGGTCTCGCAGTCATATTCTTGCAACTGAGGAATGATCAAGGGAAACCAAGTGAAGAGGCCCACTCCTCAACACTATGTCTTACAATCTATCGATCTCCAAATCCCCTGAAGGTCCCACTCATTGTTGCTACTCGGAGACGGGGGAGTACTAATCCATATGTGAGGACCTTCACCCTACCTAGTAGGTGAGTAAAACTCTAGTAGTTTGTTTTCAGTGGGGGACCCACGCCCAATTATGTTAGGGGAGTACCGACCCCAGGCTAGAGGACCCACACCCTGGCATGCCAGGGGAGTACTGACTCTATATGTGAGGACCTGCACCCTTCCCGGTATGAGAGTACAAATCTGGTAGTTTTTTCGCTATTGGGGACCCACACCGTAGCATGTAAGGGGAGTACCAACCCCAGGCTAGAGGACCCGCACCCTGGCCTTATAGGGGAGTACTGACTCTACTATAGAACTACATTAGGAGGACCCGCACCCTGGGATGATAGGATAGTACCTTCTCCGAACATAGAGGACCTGCACCCTACCTGGTAGGGGAGTACCTGACACTATGTGAGTTATATATGGAGGAACCATGCCATAACCCAATAGTGGAGTACCGAATCCAATGATAGAAAAACCAATCAGAGGGAAACGAACCCACACTCATTACGTGGGGAGTCCCATCTCTACAGAAGCAGTGGAGTAAGGAATACCCGCGTCTTGAGTCATCAAGGGAGTAGCCATCCTAACTATCACTACACAAAACACCCTAGTTATTCTCCTCAGGTTATCTACCACACCTCAACCTCCATTAATATCCACAAGGAAGTAACCCTATGATCTGTCATGTCATAAGGGTTCCAATGCAACAGACGGCGCGTCATCTGGACACCCGGTCCGTAAGCTATATGCATTTTAGTGTCGAGGGCCCTGTTGGATTTGAGTACAATCAAACCCTGCCAAACTCCATATTTTTTCTGAAATTCACATGGAGTATCTCAAAAGGACCATCTCACTTCAAGGATCCCAGTGTCGCAGATGGTTCGTCAAACGAACATCTGGTTCTCAAGATATGACCTTTTAAGCGTATCTGGCCCGAAGAGGGGTCCAGGTCCGGTCCGACCCAATCAGACCGACCTGGCCGAACCCGAACTAACCCAATCCCGGGATGACCTATCCCAGCCCAGTTGGGATGGGCTGCAGACTAGCCCGGTCCACCAGCTGGCATCACCCAGGCGGGATCGCACGGTCTGCTTCTCCCGAATGGCTCAAAAGAGTCGTTCAGTCCCTTTAATGGTGGCTCCATGTGGTTCTACCTCGTCACCCATGGGACCCAGAAGAAGAGGGTCCCCTGCATTGTCGCGACTTCGATATATGGCTCCCTTTAGCACGATGCATGATGGCCTGCCCCCTCCGCCTCTATGGTCGGCTGCTCACGGCCGCCTGTCGGACCACCATGGCACCGCTCTTATACCGAAGCCTATGGATGCTGGCCGCGTCCCTAATCTGTCGGTGCTAGTGCCCCACCGATGCTTTTTCCACAGGCCATCGACTGAGCTCTGGTTGTTCATTATTTCTTCTGGACATGCCTACGGTCCTCTTGGGATGCCTCTATCATTGCGTGCCTCTCAGTTTCAAGGTTCTTTTAAGTTGGAACAACCCTCCAGCAATGAAAACAATGAATAAAAAGCAGCGGAGGGTCTATTCCTTGTTCGTTTGGCCCATGCCCACCAATTTTTCATTATAACCACTAGGGGTAATTTATACATCGCATTAAAATAATGATAAACCCTGTTCAAATCCCCCACAATGACCACCCACAATTTCAAGAACAAGGAGAAGAATCATGAGAATTTCTTGATTTAAAAGAAAACCCCTTCCTCGGGATTCTTTGGGGAAGTAGTGGTGGTGAGAGAAGATTCTGCATTCGATGAAGCCGTTGGCTTTTGTCGATCCCGATTCGTTACCACCCAAGCTTCCATCTCTGTTAGTGGAATGTGTTGTGTCACTTCACTAGAGGTTCCTCACTTGACGAACCTCTGTCAAAACTCCACCTTGAGCCTCACTTAAATAGAGGGGAGAAAGGGTGCGCAACACATTTAGGAATTAATGAGATTAATTACTCAATGTAATTAATGTGCTACATTAATTACACAAGGGGTGGTTACACAACCAAGGTGTAACCGGATACTTAATATCCCATATTAATTGTCTGACCACCTCTGTGGTCCCCTCCACCACTGTTCAATAGGTGGCAGGGAAAAAATAATAAAATTATAATCTCTATGATATTTTATTATTTCATTAAAATTCTCATGAAATAACTTTTTCACTCAACCAACTGTGGTTGAGGTTAAGCCTTCCTTAAGAAAATACCAGCACTACGGATTCAACGATGCCCTTAGATTTTTAATCTGAACACTGGTTCAAAAGATAGAAAATTTCATCCATGTAAATAATGATCATACATAATAAAATTCAAAATTTATTAACAATCACCCTCGAACTGCAAAGGTCGAGGTTAGGCTCTTCCTAAGGGAAAATTGTCCCCATAAATCCAACAGTACTCTTGGATTTTCAATTCGAGTTACGGTTTAAAAGTTAGATAATTTAACATTAAAATAATTATTACTTAATTATTTTATTTACGGACAAAAAATAACTTCCACTGTTGGCCCGCATCGGCCAATGTTAGGGTCTACCTAAGATTTTTGATCCAAACATCCATTTAAGAGTTATTCCACTTTTTTAGGAAAACCATCATGCGTGCTATTTTAAACTTAACAACCATCGATGGATCATTCCAAGCACTATGGGCATTGGAATTACACACCGTCAGATTTTGTGGTCTCAAAATAATTCCATATAATTAAAAAAAATATACAGAAATTTTGGGACATTACAGGGCAAAAAGATGTTATTATTCCAATTCTTGAACATAATGAAATAGTTGAATATTATAATTATTTTAATGAAGAAGATGTTACTGAATAATAAGAAAATGAACCAACTTTTGATGAAGGGAGTGATCCTGAAATGTCTCCAAAATATTCTACCATTACATTTAGGGCTCCTATACCACCTAATAGGGTACCAAAAATATAAGCATTTGTTAAAAGAGATGAAAATGAAACATAACTTCCATGAGAGGATAAATTGAAAAGAAGTTCAAAAACTGATGATGAAGATGATAATAATATTGAAGAAGAGGAGGAAAAATGATGAAAATGGTAATGGAAATGAAATGGATGGATATGATGAAATTAGTGATGATGATGCATATGAACCTAGTGGTGAAAGTGGCTAGATTAATATAATGTAAGTGGATATTCCTGCTAAACTTCTGGACCCACCAGGAGAATCTTTAGTATCACCCGGTCTAACTAGAATTGTGGATCCAAAGCTAAATGGAAGGGATGCAATTGTTAAGGGGTAGAAATATGCATCTGTAGAGATTTTTCATGAATCTCTTATGGTTTATTGAGTTTAGGAAAACTCATTTTCCATTGGTTGAATAATTTCTATCACTATATTGGTTGAGAAGATGAGTGTCATTGGTACTATGGAACAATATGTAGACGAGTAATAACAAAAGGAAATGATTTATTATGAGAATTGAAGTGATGAAAAGCGGGTAGGTTGAGCTGCTAATGAGCTTCTAGTTAAAATTCATATGGAATTAGCATATTCTATTCTTGATTGAAAGGATGAATCTACAATAATACTGGCACATTTTGTAAATGGACTGATAGATAGTAATCCAGAAAGTATTGAACACACCTCTTCCAAGAGATCAGATGAATAGATGAATCTTGAAGTGTAAGTTATACCTGATATTGTGGTACCTCCTATCATTGAATCAATATCCATTGTCTTAATAGGTCATTGTATTTATCCAATGGGAGACGAATGGGGAAATTACTCCATTGTTTTAAGGAGTCCAATAAAGAATTGTGGACCTAAGGTTCAAAATGTGAGAGATCCTAAGGGATCTATAATTTCTCAAGTAGACTTAGATGGTTTTTTGGAAAGGTTCTCATCCATTAGAGAACCTCAAACTACTCTATATCCTTCTACCTTACCTATTTATGTTATGTATAAGAGTGAATTGACTGACTTTGGTAAAAATATAGTTTCAGATTTACATAAGGTTTTAAAAATTCAATCACCACTTTTCCTTATTTTATGTGAAGTAGATGCAAGCTATGTTTTTGAATTGTTTATTCAAAACTTGAAACCAAAAATGATACATCACTTTAAATAAGGTGAGAGTGTAACTAAATTTATTTTAAGAGAATTGGATTCTATCAAAGCTATGATTGAGGAATTTAATTCAACCATGTTTTACCTCCATAGATAGTATCCTGAAAATTCTTGAGGATACATCTTAACATAATTATAATCTTACTCCTACTGTGGATGTTGATTAGTTCAAAATAGTTGTCAGAGAGCAATTTGCAGCTTCCTTGAGAGGACCCTCAATTAGAGAAAATTTTATTCCTTTAGACCATCTAATTAAGTTTCAACAAAGTGAAAAGAATGACTACATGATTACCAGATCCTATTCTAAGGATATGGATTCTTCCAAATAAACCATTACAAAAGATATTAAGTATTATCTCTTAAGGATTTACACAAAAAATGAAATGGAAGAAAATTTAAAAATCATAACTGAAAATTTGAGGATACCTCCAGTCTCTCTGGCTTTCATAGAACAAGTTAGACAACTTAGGGAGGTGACTCCAGTGCTGATATGGTTTATGGGAGAGAAGGATGATTTAATTAGTGAAATGGAAAGGGGTATCTAGATCATTATGGATTTTATCAAATTAATGGATCCATTTATTCATGTTCATTTCCTTGTTATAGTGGCTTAAGAAATCCATTCTTATTACCCTAGGAACTTCTCTCAGACCTGGTGTTACCACAAATCCCAGAACTCCTCTACCTGCCCAATTCCAGTCTTATCCAATGCATCCTTTTCAATATATAATACAACTTAATACTATTATAATTCTAGATACTAGACCTCCTCAAGCACATAATATACTTAAATCTGATGTTCAAAGTACCGTCTCTCAATCTAAATCAAAATTGGATAATGATTTTTCCTCAAATCTGGAGAAATCCAAGGCTAAAGGAAAAGAACCAGTGGATTCATCTACAACCTCTTGAACCATTATTATTATTGGCTTTGATTGTATGTATTTGATGAGGCCTAGTTTGTAATGATATTTTCTCATCTTTTAAATTATTTTCTTAATTATTATTCTTTTAATTTATCATTAATGCTTCGAGTCTCTTTGTTATCAAATTTTAACCATTTTTTTCTTACAATTTATCCATGATACCATTTTCAAATGTTGTGAATCATAAGTATTGCTTTGTATTTTGATATTACCTTTGATATCATATGTAATATTTGAAATACCATTGATTCCATGATTTTTGGTCATAAAAAATGGGGAGATTGGTGACCTCATTTTTTTAATGGTATCAAAATCATGATTCTAATGATATTAATGAGTTTTATGTTTTCGGTAAGTATCTTAAATTTTGAGATAGGTGATGATGTTTTCTAAGTATGAGTCATTGTCAGTCAATATTAAGGATGGGACACCGTTGAGATTAAAACTCCCAACTCGAGTGACCATTGTCCATGAAAAACCAATAGGATGTAAATCTCACTACTTCTAAGCTACCATATAAATTTCATGCTACCATAATGTAGATTTTCCTAAGTACAAGACATCACTATCCTAACCTTCTATCAGATGAAGTACCACCAGTTTCATACCGTCAACCCATATCTTTGTGAAAGTATGAGGCACCACTATTCTACTCACCTCCAGTTGATAGACCTCTATCTAAGTAGAATTTGATGATTTCTAAGATACCACTAGTTTCATGCCTCTATATCAGCACACTACCAGACTTTGAGACACCACTAGACTAAGCTACCACCACTATTTACTTATTCTTGTTAATTGTTACTAACATCTATATTGTGTAAGTTATTTCTATTTATTATTTTAATGATTATATCTTAAATGTTAGACATAACACATTGACATGAGTCTCATAAATGCAGTATCACGAAGTATTGAATATTGAGACATTCCTCCAGATGATGATACAGAGAGAACAATGCTCTATCATACAATATAGTGAGATATGCATAGGTGTGTATGTAGCTAATTGATATCATGTTAGGTGCTCTAATTGACTAAAAACTAATAGGGTTGAACTTGATTGCAAAATATAAGAGATTACCAGCTAAAAACACTTGAATAGGAATCCAAACTACATCATCACATATTCTACCTTCCGGTAGTCAAGAACAGGAGTATGCGACACTCTATTATTCAAAATTATTTCAAGAGAGCCCGACTCAAGCTTTAATATAAAACCAAATATGGAATCACAAGCTACATTGAAACATACCAAGAATATAAAAACTATACTATTTTATATTTCTTTATTTTATTTATCTTTATTACTTATGGAGTAGTGTGTGTGCATACTCTATTTTATCACACACACACTATCTATTGTGTTGAACTAGAAGATACCTAGAAATCTTCTAATCTTTTCTTATATCTATACTCCCATAGATAATAGTGGTAGAGGTTATTGTGTGACATTTTTAATTTTTTCCCAGGAATAAATATGGAAGAGGTTATGTGTGGCCTTGACTTTTATAATTTGTTGTAAAAACCAGATCCAGGATTTAGATCAGCTTGTTTATTTCTATAAACTTCTTGGTGGTGGGTGATCACAAACTGTAGAGGACTACGTCTTATCTTGAGACTGAACCTATTTTATTCAACCTTTATATTTTGTTTTTTAATTTTTTTTTACATTATTTGCACTTTAAAAATGATTTTTTTAATAGTAAAAAAAATATATACTTTCATAGTTTATCTTAATTTGTGTTCATATAGTTTTTTGACCTACAAAACGGATTTCAAAGGATCTAATCATATTTTATATTATTAATCTGACACCTAATCAATATTTATATAAATATTTAGAAATATTATGATCCATATCATACTATATATTTTGGTAAACTAGGATGTATTTAAACATTTGGGGGATTTCAAACTAATCCATTTTTTCATAGAAATTTAATTAGGTACTCAATTCACCCTCCTCTTGAGATACTCACTCCAACCAACATTTTGAAAACTATTTTTATGTATATTTAATGTTAAAATTATTAATTATGTATCTTTAAATTAAAATTTGAAAAATTGGTATTTAGACAATCATTTTTTTCTTTATGTTGGTAATTTGTATTTTCTAGTATAAGGTATAAATATTTTTTTGTGTATGATATTTTTTTTTAAATTTAGTTCTTTCCTCAAGAGTTTTCTTATAAATCCATATGAAATCATAAATATAGGAAATTAAACATCAGTTTTTTTGGTAAAAACTGATGTCAAAAGGTACTTTCCATGTCTGTTTTATAGAAAAACCAATGTGGAGAGTACAAAGGGAATTTTTACACATTGGTTTTATTATAAAACTGGTGTGTAGATGTATATTTTTTTTGATTCCATGTTACTAAACATTATAAAACCAATGTGGAAGGATATTTTCATCATCTATTTTTTAAAACAAACATTGAAACATTAATTATATTCACTTTTAGTTACATTTTCTCCATCGGTTTCCAAAAAACCATTGTTGAAAATATTATTTTTAACATCACCTATATCAACATCTGTCAAAATCTGACTATAAAAAATAAAAAAAATTAATTTTAAATTCGATTTTCTAATGTTGATTCCATAGAAAAAAATAACTTAAAAAACATCTCTGACCTCTCTAGGTCATCAACATACTCAATAATATTGAACATATGACTATAGAATAATGTGAATTTAGTCATTTTTCATCTATTTCCTTTGAAACATATTTTAAATCCATGTATGCTTCTAATAAGAATCAAGATTCACTTGTCAAATTACTTTATTAATTAGTTTCACATGAATGGGTTTCAATAACACATAAGTTTAATCCTCTTAATTAATAATGATTCTCATGTTACCTATCTAGGAAGTTACTTGCAATAATAATATACATTTATATGTTTTATCTCTTAGTAATGTTTAGTGATTATTATTTTATTTATCTAAAAAAATATTATATTAGATGAGTAATATGTTTTATATTCATTTAATATAGACTTTAATTAAATATTCTTCAAAAAAATCATAACCCCTTCTCATATATATTCTATCTATTAGTTGTAAAATATCCATATTTTGCTATATAATGACACCACATTGGTGTGAAACTCCTTACATTGTCTATTTAAGTAGAACAACTTGTCAGTTATATCAAATATGACTCTTGGATGGTTTAGTAGACAACACTTTTATCAATTCATCATATGAAAAAACATGCATCTATTTTTATAGTATCATAATTCTTACTTTTTCCCAGCTGATTCTAACAAAAAAAAACACAAAAACTGAGGAATTTAAATCTTAGGGTTACATCATTACTTTAATTATTTATAAAATATAATCCAGGGGAATCCAAATTTGGCATGAACTTACCTAGTTCTATCATCATGGACTTAAAATTAGTTCATTTTAAAATTAGTAATACAATATGTATTCTTAAAGGGATTTAATCACACTGTATTATCACATGTATTCTATTTACATGTATTTATTCTTATAATGATATAGTTTGAAATCCTATTACTTCAACCAAGTCGTAATGTTCAAATGATCATTATGTGTAACTCTTAATAACACTTATAACTTGTGTTATTAACCTAAATTAAAATACAAATATATCATCTATTATGATAGGGGTTGTGTAGAATTCCCCTCTAGTGTGTGTGAAAAGGCCCTAACCATATTCCTAGTTGTTCCAAACTATTTGATGTCAAGTGTAACCTCTTGGGTTTTAAGATGTTTGGAATTTATATGTAAATATGAATTTTGAGTTTGGTTAGTGGGATAACATCCTTTCAATGATTTTTTGGTTTATTATGATATTTTTAATGATCAATAGTGTTATTTTTGGATTGGGTTTAAGGCCTGATGAGTGAATCAGGGGTTTGGATGAGTTTTCAGATTGTTGGGCCTTAAAAACTCATTTTTTTAATGTTCAAGAAGAGGCACACTGTTTGTTCAAATTGTGTATCCCTTCAGAGGAAAATGTGTGGAACATTTTTATTCTAGAACACGGTTAAACCATATGGGTTTGGGAGAATGTCCATGTAAAAAAGTTCATATTTTATGTAAAAGGTGATCCTCATGGGATGTGCATGGTTTAAAAAAATTTGAACCTCACTTTGTGAGATGGGGTTCCCTATGGAAAGTGGAACCAAATAGTTGGTAAATAGTTAGAAAAACTATGTAGTCTAACTATGTATATTATTAAAGGGGTTGGAATTACTCTTCTACCCTCCATCCTTATTTATTTTGTCCTTGCTGTTTCTATCTCATTTCATGAACCTCCTCTAGCTGTGCGTTCCTATTTTCTTTCTCTTCTAGGATTTTTTCCTATATCCTTCGTAAGATATTATATTTTAGTATCATCACATGAATTGTATTTCTAGGGGAAAGGATAAAAATCTATTTACTTATATTATTATTTTATCTCACCATTTGGAATTCTATTTCCATACAACCTCATTTTTCTTATTTCTAAGGTGTTTTTTAGAATTTTCATTTTCATTGAATAAAGCTAGGATTTGAGCCCATTTTTTGATGAGAGTGAACCAAAAATCATAAGGTATGTATTTCATAGATTTATCCTTATATAAACACTTACTATGGGATTTTTATCTAAATAAGTCTTTTTGGGATTGTTTGGGCAAAACCCTTTATAATAAATGTGTAAATAATTTTATGATTATTGTGAGATATTTATCGGAATGTTCTTGTCTCTATAAATGTGTTGAGCTGGGTATGGCGTGAATGTGTTAAATAGGGTTTTTGATTTAGGTTGGGAATGGTGTTCCAATAATTTTAATTATATATTAATATGTTATGATTATTTGAGTTCCATGGTTATAGGTTGGGCTTGGCATGAGATATGCCTGGGGAGATGTTGATCAGAAAAATTGAGGTGATGTTGATCATCAAGTAGAGAAAGATATTGATGACCATTCCATAGTTGGGTGAAATGGTTTGAATATGGTGACTAAGTTCATATAAGGGTGTGTATTAGGTATTTTTTTGATTTATTCTCACCATGATTGGTCGATAGCACCGTTGGAGTTTTGTGAACACAGATAATGACAAAATGAGGGAGTGTTGACCACTTTTTGTGGGTGGGGGGATCTATAGTTTTAGTTTCTTATAGGATTGGGATGAACATCTTACATGGAGGAGGTTATTCCCATAGAAAGACATGAGTTATGGTCTGTGAGACCATAAGATGGGGGATGAGGCTAGCTAGGTAATTTGTTTCCAATGAGTCAGGTTTATGGAAGGGAAGATATCACTGTTCCTTGGGACGTCGGGTTGTAGAACCGATGATGGTTGTGAAATAAGAAGTCTGAGGGACTTGTGACATGATTTTTGGGTGTGAAATTAGGATGTTAGTTTACTTGTTAGGGGACCTATATATATAAATATATATGAGATGATGATTGGAATGAGGTTTCGTGTGACATGTTATGGGTAGAGACCATCGGTTCTCCAGATGTGACTGACTATGGATCCTTCATTCCATTATGGCCTTGGTTGAAGTATGTAAATTCTCATTTATGGTTGTTGAGAACACATGAATCAAGTTATATATTTTATTTGTGATTTGATTCTATTTATTTATGTATCCATACAATAGTATTGTTATGGATATAAAACTCACACATGTTGGTGGTGGCCTACTGAGTTCATAGACACACCCTCCATTTCTCCTAAGTATGCTTGCAGATTTCATGGATTTGAGATCAAGTAAAGGGATCTGTTCATGGACTTGACAATAATGACAAAATATGTAAAAGTGAATGTGATGGTTAGTATATGGACCGTGGGGGTTCTTCTTCATCAAGTTGTAGTCTCTTCCAATTTATATGATAAACCTTTAGGAAATCTTTCATGTTTTGTATGAATGATATGGAATGTATATATAGTACCTGATATGTAAGAATCTATAGATTTTGGGTCATTATTTTCATTGATTATTATTTCTTATGTTGTAGTTTTCTATATCTTCTGAATTGATGGTATTATATGACCACTTATATTATTATTATATCATCACCAGAGGGTATGATATCCCCTATATCATCTAATTAGACCATCAATTATAGTTAAAATCCCTTAGTGCATGGTGAGGCACACATAAGGTCCAGTGGTCCTCTATCCCAGAGTATTAGTTCAATGTTTCCTGAGTTGGGGTGCTACAAATGGTACCAGAGATGTTTCTTTTTTTTTAGTATTACTATATATGATGTGATATACTAAAGACTAGAATCTAGTTAGATCTGGGTAAATAGATCATGAATGTGTACCTATATCCCATACACTAGAGATAAACCATATTTATCCATAGGTGGGATATTGATGTTATTCATTTCAGTTTTATTGTTGATTTTTTCCCCTCGAGTGGAACACTTGGGTGTGGTGATATTAGATCGTAAAATTTTGATCCTAGGATCTATATGGAAAGGGAGATGTAATTATTATTCATAGTAGGAACATTGGATCATATGAAATATGTATGTTCTTATCAATATTTTCTAGAACCTGGAATATGGGAAAAGGGGTTGGGCTGTTTAAAGTGTCAGAAATAGTCTAAATAGTGTTTTACTGTATAGTCTCTTGGTGGAATTATACTAAGACAATCTAGTTATGTGATTTATAATGGGATGATATTTGATCCTATTTGTATATGGAATGTATGGTCCTAACATTGATATGTATAGTTAAGAGAAATGAAATGTGTGGATCTATTTACAACTTCCCAGAAAAGCTAAACCATGTTTTCCTACATATTTTCTTGTTGGAATTCTACTTATCCACCCCAAAATATTTATTTTATATATGCATGATATGTGATACTTGAATCTTATATGGGTATTTAAGGTACCATGAGGCCATATGATATATGATATGGATGATATATGAAAAGTCAAGGGTTGTGAGATGCTCTTCCTATTAAAAATTTTCCTATATGTGATTTATAACTATTATTTCTATAAATGACCATGTAATTTGGTATTATATTTTATTCCAACTAGATGAGATCTAGTTGATCATTGGGAGGGAGGAGATGTGGCATCGCTAAAGAATTATTTGGATGAAGCACCTACGTGTCGGGATAAGGCCCCTAAGGGTGAGGATGATTATGAACCACAAGTAGAGGCTCCAAGACATTATGGGTAGATGAAACAGATAAAAGATTGTAGGCCATGGATAAAAGTGTATCACATGGGGATCTTGGTTTGATTCATACAGAGTATTGATAGGGGAGATCAGAGAGTTGAGTTATACTGGGATTATCTCACGTAAGAGTTTAGGTCTCAGTACCCACTATTATTTTAGTGTGAGGGTCAATCATAGGTATAAGATAATTAGATAAAACCTCTGTTGATGATATTTTACCAGATCTAGACACTCCAAGGTCAAATGGTGAATGATTCTACTTATATTCTCTGGGGACTAGAAAAAAATAGTAGGACATACCGGTACAAGCTGGAAGGCATGTGGGACTACCATGGAAGGACTTAAAGGATATGTTATTTGATCATTTCATCCTGTAGGTATTGAGGGAAGACCAAGCTCATGAGTTCATGAACCAAAAATAGGGAGATAAATCAGTTATGGATTATTCTAGATGGTTCATAGACCAATATTTATTGGTACCTTATATGAAAGGTTGCAACATATCTAGGGTGAGATGGTTTGAGGATTGATTACAACATGCCATCATGGTGCAGGTAAACATCATCAGGTTGACCTCATTAATAGGGATAGATAACTAGGACATGACAGCTGAGAGAAACATGACAAACAATAAATATTTGTTTTGGGTGATAGTGATAGGTGACTTAGAGAGTGGAGCCTTGAGTTGTTGAAAGAGAGACCACGAGGAGCCCTTGAAGGGAAGTCAGTATATAGATTCTAGAAGACCACCAAGGAGTGGGTGACTCATGGTGTGATTCCAGTGTGGGAATCTAGCTCCTTTTCAGATCAAATATGGGAAACCATTGAAGGAGTGTCGGGTGTGCGGGTATATGGGACATTTGGAGAGGTTTTTCTAGAAGACATATCACGTAACTGGGATTCAAGGAATCAGTCAGAATCAAGGATATGAGGTAGGACTAGGAGTTTTACCGGGAGTAGATATTCATGATACTACTACACACAAAGTTCATGCTAAAGATAGAGATAAAACTATTAGTGTATTCAGTGGACGATGTATGGTGTAGCTCAGTAGGGAGGTTAGGCCTTGGGAAGTCAGGCTTTAGGCCAGGTGAATGCTGTTGAGATAGTTGGGTCAGAGAAGTAAAGGGAGTCTATTATGGTTATATGTAGACCATGAGTGTGATCATTTTTTCGTTTCCCTTTGATACAATTGATTTTGGTGCATGAGGTGTATGTGTATTAGCTGATTTAATTGGGTATGGGTTAATATGTGGAATCAAATATAATGCAAAGATTGTATAGGTTCATAAGAATCTAGTACATTTTTTGAATATGATATTTATGGGTGTGAGATGATATTTTTTTTATCATATTTGATTATGGTTTGTCGATAATTGGTTGTGATGTAGGACCTTAGGTCATTGTTGATGATGTAGGAAGGATTCAAGAAATAAATGTGATGAAAGAATGCTTGGGAGTCATTTTCAATTTGAGAATGTGGGTTTCATGAGGGAAACAATTAAGAATGGGGATTTTGATGAGGTGTAGAAATGATAACATGTCATGTAGGGATTTTATGTCTAGAGGGTGATCAAAGTAATTGTCAGAATGTGGGGTTGGGTTAGTGAGAGACATGGTTGGAAAATTCTTAAGGAGGAGAGCACCATAAGGGGAATTGACCTATAAGTGGTGATAGAGGTATTCCAATGTGTTTTTATGGGATGGGTATGTTTTGTAACATCATTGAGTGAGATGAAATGGTATTGGGATGATAAATTTTATGTTTAGGATATTATAAAGTCCTAAATTCTTGAGCATGTTACAATTTCTGAGTAACATTGAATTTTGAGTTTGGTGAGTGGACTAACATTCATTATCTTATTTAGAGGTTAATTCAAAGATATTTAATGATCCAAGGTTTTTTTAGATTTGTTTAAATAAAAGTGAGTTCCTTAGGGTTTGGGTTGAGTTTCATGATATCAGGCCCTAAAAAATCATTTTCCAAAGGTGTAGGTACATGCCCATAATTTGTTAAAACCATGTGGACCTTTAGGGGAAACCCTGTGGACCATTTTTTAAATACAAAATCTTAATTAAAACTATGTAGGGTGTGGTTCACATCCATGTGGTAGTTACAAAATATTTTTTAGAGGTAATCTACAAGGGCTATGCATGGTTTGAAAATTGTGTGCCTAGCTATGTGGGTGGGGTTCCCTTTGGAGAGTGGCACCACATGGTTGACACAATGTTAGACAAACCTGATGACCTAACTATGTAGCTCATTAATGGTGGGTGATATTAATATTATACACATCTATCTTTATTTATTCCTATCCTCTATTTCTCTCCCATTTCATTCTCCTCCACTAGCTATGGGTTCCTCTTTTCTTTAACCTTTTGGATTTGGATTATATCATTCACATGAGCCCAGATTCGAGCATGGTTAGGTGTGTTGGATATCTAGAGGTATGTATTCAAATAATATTTCTTCTATTATTCCTTTATATTGTTCTTCGGAATGATATTTCCATATAATCTCATATTCCTTATTTCTAAGGCATTTTTTAGATTATTTTGTTTCTTCTGATATGACTCAGATTAGAGGATAGTACTCGATGAGTGAGAACCTATATTCATAAGTTTTGTGTTTCCTAGATTTCTCATTGTATATATGATAAAACACTATTTTGTTGAATATTTTATTGATAATAAATGATATAATTTCCTCACATTGTGCTAAATATATTCATTTATTAAATATTTGGGATTAGATCATTCATTTGAAAATTTGATGAAAATTCCATTTTTACCCTTTGAAAATGTAATGTTGTATTTTGAAGATAAATATTTTAATATTCATTATTTTAACTTAATATTTTTTAATAGTGTCGGTACCTTATATTTCTACAACTTTCATTCAGGACACTAGACGTAAAGAGTGCAGTTGGATGGAGTAAATAGGGCATTAATCCAATGGTGGGATGGACTCGGCAGAATGGACATGGGTTCTGTATTTGGGCCATATCTTCTTCATCTAGGCTTGGATTGAGCCCAAACTTTTATAAAATCTCTGGGACATGATGTATCACAAACTATCCTTCTGGAAGGCTGGCCAATTCACACGTTTTAGAGGTCAAATAGATAGTTCCACTTGGAATAAAATATTTGGATGAGTATTTCATTTCACACTTAAAAAGTTATGTAACCCTAGCCCTCAAAAAATATATTTAAAGGTGGTTTTAACTCTTTGGGAGGGAGGGTCGAGGATTTTTGAAGGTTTTTCCGAAAGGGTGTCTCTTGGGAGACCCTCAAATCTCTTGGAAGAAGTAGGGCTTTGTGAAAACCTCTCTTCCAAAAAGGATCTCCTCTCCCACCTCCTCTTTGTATTTCTTTTCTTTCATGTTTGTTTCATGAATTTTTCTCCAAATAATATTCTTTGTTATTCCCTTTTATTCTACTCTTAATCTTACTAAATGGGATTGAATCAAGAGTGGAGACGAGATTAGGTTCTACCCTTTCAATCCTTTGTTCATGAAAAATGTCTCCATGATGACTACACCGCCCATGGAAGAGTAGTTATTTTTAGTAATTGATCGACCTCTATCATTCTTCATTTAATTATTTTGAATAATTTAGCTACTGTAATTAACTTAATATGATCCATGAATTGTGTTTTTAAATTGTAATAAACTAAGTAAGCAATTGAATAATTAACACAAAAACACGCGAGGTCGAGATTTTGTGTAAATTGTGAGAGTACAATCTTAATCGGTAATACAAGACCACACGAGATAAATTTGTAGAGTTAAAATATAATCCCTAAACACAATTCATCCTCATTTCTAGAATAGATATGTTCTCTAATTAACCACTTCTATAAGCTAACCTTAGAACAACAATCAAAGCAGGGTGCTGCGATTGCGTGTTCCGAAACTAGCCTAGGGTTTAAGTAATGCCATCTTTGTGGTTAAGTTAACTCTTGTATGGTTCAAGGGTTAACAAATTAGGGGATCATAATTAAGTGGATATTTATTTAAATGATAATGATAAATAATTTGTTGAAGAGTTAGATTTATATTGTTTACGCCTTTTAAAATATTTTCTAAAAAAACATCTTCTTGTTGTGTCTTTTTAATCAAACTTCATTTCAAAATTTAAAAAAAAATACAATCTTCTTCTAGAAAACTTCTTCTAGATTTATAAACTATAAACAACCCCTATTATTTTATGTAGTTTTTCAATTATATTCACTTTTATTTTTATAATTCCTTTTAAAGTTTGTTTTAATTCACTTCCTCCTTTGAGAGATGACCTTGGTCAGCCACTACTGCACCTAAGTACCCCAAAATCACTTTAATCATTTGAGGGCACCCAGAACAGCGCATTTTCAAATTAGCATCATTTCCGGGGAGTCAAGTAATTTATTCAACCATTTAGAGATATTTCTTTTATTTTTCATCTTATTATTTTCTTCACCTCTCTCTTTCATCTTTCCCCTTTCTCAGATTTTCATTTTTTTCATCCTCTTCTTTTCTTTTTGGACCATCAACTCCAACTTCTCATTTTTTCCTATGGTCCACTTTTCCTATTTTCATTTTTTTTGGTTTATGACACGAACTAATCCCAAATATATCTTAGATCTTGACCCTGAGATTGAACGTAGCCTTAGGGCTTGAATCAAACATTCTCAGTCTATGGGAAGTTTCAACATTCAACCAGTTAGAGAATTACTCCAATATCAGAACATTGAAATTGGAAGCAATTAAAATTCAAACATAAAACAAGAACCAATGGCTGAAAATAATGGAAATTAACTTAATAGAAAAATTTGAGAATTGGCTGCACCTGATATTAACTATCAACCAAATTGTATTGTATACCCAAATCTCGAATCGGACTTTAAACTAAAATCTGGGTTAATTCACTTACTTCCAAAGTTTCATGGCCTCTCTGGTGAGGATCCAAATAAAAATTTTAATGATTCTAATGTGGTTTGGTCAACCTTGAAATCAAGAAATGTATCTTAAGACCAAATCAAATTAAGAGCATTCCCATTCTCACTTGATGGAGCTGCGAATGACTGGATGTATTATTTACAACCTGAAGATGTAACTTGTTGGAACGATTTGAAACGTATTTTCTTACAGAGATTTTTCCCAGCATCGAGGACCACTTCTATTCGTAAGGAGATCTTGGGGATCAAGCAAGCACAGGGGAAGTCAATGTATGAGTATTGGGAGCGATTCAAGAAGATGTGTGCAAGATGCCCACACCACCAAATCAGTGAGCAATTACTCATCCAGTACTTCTATAAAGGACTTACACCTATGGAGAGAAGCATGGTGGATGCTGCGGCTGGTGGAGCATTAGTAGACAAGACACCAGTAGCTGCACGTGCATTGATTGACAAGATGGCCCAAAACTCTCAACAATTTGGTGATAGAGGTACACCACATGTCAGGGGAGTACATTAGGTAAGTCCTTCTCTTGAAAGTCATTTTATTGATACAAAGTTGGAAGAATTGAACACTATGGTGAGGCAGATTGCTTTGGATCAAAATACATCCCAACCCACTCAGTCAAGGACTTTTGGTATTTTCACTGAGACAAGCCACCCAACTGACTGTTGCCCACAACTACAAGAGACAGAGGATTGTGCAGCAGTGTTCCCTAGGAGACCATATCAGCAGCAACAATAAAAACCATTTCCCCAAAAGAAGTTTGATCGAACATACAACCAAGGGTGTAAGGATCAATCAGACATGAGGTATGGCTCTGGACAACAATAAAGGCCCCCTTTTCAACCAAACTTCTAGCAGCCTCCACCTTACCAGCAGGGTTTCCAATAACCCCAAACGAGATTTGAATCTCAATCATCAACAAGCCAACAATAAGGGAATCCCACACCCAAGGTAGATTCTAATACTGATGGACTTTTAAACAAAATTGTTCTTAATCAACAGAATGAGATGAAAAGTCAATGTTTGGAGTTGAGGGAGTTAAAGACTCAAATGAGCTAGATTGCCACTGCCCTCCATGAACTAGTATGTAAGAATTCTAGAAATCTTCCTTCCCAACTGTTGGCGCCAAAATATGGCCTGAAAGAAAGGAACGAAAAGGATGGATGGCGCGCTGCCTTGCGAAGCACCCCCGCGAAGCCCCGCCGCGAAGCGCCCCAACCACCGCGGCCCCACGAAGCTCCAGAGGCGGTGATGCTCCGTGAACGCATTTGACGTTCGCGAGCCTCCGCGAAGCTCCACAGGCGGTGATGCTCCGCGAACGCATTTGATGTTCGCGAGCCGCTGCGAATCACTAGAGGCGGTGATTCTCCGCAACCGCATTTGACGTTCGCGAGCCGCGCCGAAGCACCGGAGGCGGCGCACGAATTCTGCTTCACGGCGCCCCTTACCTATAAATACTGGACTCCCCCTGAGTCCTGAAGACGGACAATCCGAACTTTCGGCTTCTCCTCTCCCGAATCGAGAAGCACTCTTTGCCCTGGGAATCATGAGCTCTGTGAGGTATTCCTACTTCGCGAGACGCCTCTGTTTTGTCTCGTTTTGAGCCCCTCTTCCGAGAGGGATTCCCTTCGCGAAGCTCAAGGGCATTCGTGAAGGAAGGGGATTACCAAGGGAACCCGAGCAGCCGCGAAGCACTTATGCTTTGCAAAAAACCCAACCCATACTAGTGATCCCTATGCTAAGGCAGGATCGCTTCACATCGCGAAGCACACTGCTTCGCAGGACCCTGCTTCGCGAGACACCCCTTCTTCGCGAGGCAGTGCTCCGCGAACACTGTTCCACTTCGCGAAGCACCTTTCCCTCACACCCGTGCCCCATGCCAAGGCCCAAGCACTCCACTTCACGAAGCACACTCCTTTGCTTAGAGACTCCTCTTCCCGTGCGACCATCCAGGATTGCACGATGTGATTTCAAAGTCCCATGGACAGCACCACCTGCGGCGTTGCATTGCCTAATGCTTCTTCTCATAGGCACGCTAACGGGTATTGCTTCTTCGCATAGCCATTCTAATGTGGACCCCTCGATGGTTCGTTCCACAACCCCCTTTGACCATGGCCTTACTGGTACCTTCCCTTCCCCAAGGACCAGTGGGTACCGATTATGTAAGTCCTAGGGGTGTGGAGTGAACCCACCTCGTCCAAGCTGCAGGACGTTAAACTGCCAAGCACCACGTCCTCAACACATGACATTAAAATGTGACTCGTCCTCGCGCCCCAATGGATAGTTGCACCTCTGCAACTCCGTACTTCCCCACTACCAAGGTCAGTGGAGGGCGTGATAGGAAATGAGGCACCCCCCTATCGTTGGACCAAGGTCCATTTTTTCTGCGCTTTGTCGCACCATGGGCCTCCATCCTGGAGTAAGTACCAACACCATGGGCCGCCTAACGTGTAAGCCCCTCTTCGATTCTCACGGACGCATCCTTCGCGACGTGATCGTCAGGTCCTTGCAACCTCTTGTTTCTCACACCGAGCATGACTCACGTGGGCTTAGAGTGAGCACTGACCCTGACCCCAAATCCACAGCGAACTACGGGGACTTTGATCCATGTCAAGGCATGGTGTGTAGGAATCCTTCACGAGGTTCAAGCCCACCAATAGTGGACCCCCGGTTCCACTTTCATGTCGGTTCACCGATGAATCCATAGCGAACTATGAGGACATTGATCCATGTCAAGGCATGGTACGTAGGAAGCCTTCACGAGGTTCAAGCCCACCAATAGTGGACCCCTGGGTCTACTTTCACGTCAGTTCACCGGCGAACCCATAGCGAACTATGAGGACTTTGATCCATGTCAAGGCATGGTACGTAGGGTGCCTTCATGAGGTTCAAGCCCACCAATAGTGGACCCCCGAGTCTACTTTCACGTCGGTTCATTGGAGAACCCACAACAAACTACGAGGTCATTGATCCATGTCAAGGCATGGTACGTAGGAAGCCTTCATGAGGTTCAAGCCCACCCGTCACCTATTCACGTCGGGTCCCATTCTCGTCCAGTACGACGTTAAACTGCATTCCGGTCCGACGGCAAGCCTTTGTGACTCACCCACCTGAACTAAGAGGTCTTTGATCCATGCCAAGGCATGGTACGTAGGAAGCCTTCACGAGGTTCAAGCCCACCACTAGTGGACCCACGGGTCTACTTTCACATCGGTTCACCGACAAATCCCATTTTGAACTAAGAGGTCTTTGATCCATGTCAGGGCATGGTACGAAGGAGGCCTCCATGAGGTTCAAGCCACATTGCTCGGTCGTTCATTCACGTCAAGTTTCACCCTCGTCCAGCATGACGTTAAACTGTATGCTCCTCACTTCTTCCTGCATGAAATTAAACTACACACCCATTCCCATATGAACTACAAGGTCTTTGGTCCATGTCAAGGCATGGTACGTAGGAAGCCTTCCTAAGGTTCAAGTCAACCCACCATCCGGTTGTTCTGACCTCATTCACGTCGGTCCACCCCCGTCCCGCATGACGTTAAACTGTATTCCCCGATCTGAACTATGAGGACTTTGATCCATTTCAAGGCGTGGTACATAGGAATCCTCCCAGAGGTTCAAGCCCATCTCCCATGAGACCAAGGTGCCTCATTTATGTTGGCTCACCGACACTCAACACCCTTCATCTATCCATGTCGGGTCCCGCTATCATCCTGCATGACGTTAAAATGTATTCCATCAATCCTTGAACTACGAGGTCTTTGATTCATGTCAAGGCATGGTACGTAGTAAGACATCTAGAGGTTCAAGCCCACCACTCGTCGGATCAAGGTCCACCTTCACGTTGGTTCGCTGATGACATTCATTGGGCCAAGGTCCATCTTCATGTCGGTTTACCGGCACCACCCCGAACTACGCGAACTTTGATTCCCTTCCACGAGGATACGTAGGAAGCCTCTCCAAGGCTCAAGCCCAACTTCACCGTTTCCCCCTGCGATGGTCCCATTTCATTCTCCCTCCACTTCATTCATCCATCCATCACCCATCCCAATTCTCGTCCGGACCGTCATATCTCGGTGAGACCATGTCGGTGTGCTCCTCTTCATAGCTGCCCATGGGTTGGAACCGGTATCGACATCCCTCCAAGGGAAATCCCTCAGTCCGATCTATCCAAGATACTGCTCTGATCAGGCTGATCCATCTCCGCCGGACGTTAAACTTGCGGCATACCCTGTGTTAGACATGGGAAGTTGAGGAAAACCTCAGATATGTGTTTATGGCATATAATTCCCCGAGTTTGATGTGGGATGCCTCGGGCTTCCACACCCTCGAGAAGCCATGTGACCAGGGGTAATAGACAGACATGCCAGGCCCCCATCATCCAGATACGCTACTGATGCCTCAACATGACTACTCCCCTGACTGAAGGTTGCTGCCCTGACCGGACCCTTTGGAATGTCCTTACAGAAGCAGCGTAATTAACCGGTGTCCATGGAAACATGGAACTAGGAAGAGTTTCATGAACTATGTATGAAATCTATGAGGGAGACCCGGAATAGGTAATGAGCTTCGAGGAGGAATCCACGGAGTGAAGAACCGACATCCCATCATCCCGTTTCGATCAAGGAGCAGACGTACCTGAACAAGGAACGAATGTCGCCCGCCTTTGGAAAGTGGGAATGCAGGGCAACAGAGTCACGCGTCCTCCTCCGCGTTAAGGACGGATGCGCGCGCGCCACGGCGAAAGCGTCGGAAACAGAAATGGTGAACCCGACGTGAATATCTTCTCCTCAATATGGGGATTAGTAGCGTTCAAGACACCAGTAGATTGACGTGTCACCGAATCCAAATATCCGGCGCCTGGCCCCGCCAAGCAAATGGAGGGCCTGTCGTGAAACTCACTGGAAGTCGGGTCAGTAGAACGTGGGGCACTCTATTCTGCAGCGTGTTGGCGTGGGTCCTTCTTACAGATGTGGAGAATGGAAGGACGCTGGGGCACTAGTTATCGATCCTTTTCCCTCTCAGTGCTGATGAGTTGATCCCTTCGTTTCTCAGGAACCAGGTTGCTATTACAGAGACGCGATCACCGCTCACTAGCTTACGCAGGGGCAGGGGCAACATCACCACAGCCACCCCACATGGCGCCGCTACCTCCATGACGGCAACCACATCGCGGAATACGGGGCGCCCACGCCCCCTTTCCCCATCAGAGGTCATCCAGTGAAGGGTGATCAACAACCTCATGCGCAGGTACGAGGAGGAAGGGGTCATCCCAACCAGGGATATGGACCAGCTGGACCTAGAAGCGTCCAGGCCCCACCGTCAACGCTGCCCTAACAGGCCGCGCAGGGAGCCCTTGCTCCCCACCCCAACGTTCAACCGTTTCGGGAGCCTGTCCCCGGAGCGCCTTGACGACTCCTCGCCCTACGCCGAAGAGGCGGGTGCCATCCGGCCCAGCCCACTCAGGGTCCTGACCCAAGGACTCCAGGCGAGAGCTCCCGCTCGGCTGTGTCAGCGCCGCCGTCCGGACCCGCAGGAAGAGCAGGCAGGCCATGCCCCTGCACCACCTGCACTGGCTCGCCTGACCAGACGACAACGCCGGGCCCGGGCTGAGGACGCCCGCCTAGGCGCGTCGACGTCGACAGCTACAGTGGCCCAAGACACCGTCGATGTGCATCATGAAGCCCCCTCATACACTGAGCAGGGGAACTCCTTCACCCAACCAGGATCGAGACCCCAATCGCCCCGCGGGCAGGCTGGGTTGACTCTCCGGGTTGTAGGCCCAAGTGGTGATCGCCGCGAACTAACCCGCGGTGATGTCACCCTGTACGGAGGTCCTCCCCGTACCGCTATTCCACAGAGCGTGGGCCTTCCCCGCTCTGAAGTTCATCATGGAGGCATGCCTCGTGCTACCCCCATCCTGAAGGAAGAACTGCCCCGTGGAAGTGACGCTCAGCACGGAAATCTTTCCCGCGCCCACTGTACAGGGTACGGAGTCCGTCCTCCTTCCCCTGACCGCCGATCTGAAGGATCCGTCCATCCAGTCCTTCTCCAACGTGGGGGGGCCTCCCTACGTCCTCTCCGCAACCAGCGAAGGTCCTCCTCACCCCAGAAACTCGAGGAGTGAAGGTCAGCCTCGCTCCACCCACAACGACCATGGAGGTCCTCCCCATGCTCCTGCCAATTCCAACAGAGGCCCCGCCTACATGGGTGCTATTCATGGAGGTCCTCCCCATGTACCCTTAGACATTTGCCCTGGTGCCCCTCGCACCTCAGCCATCTCGAGTGGGGGCCCTCTCCACCACGGCGCCAGCGCCGCCCCGAGACTCCATGATAGGGATCAACCTTGTCCTGAGGAGCCACCCCGGGCAGGAGAGCAGGTCGTCGTTGCTACAAGAATAGTCCTGGGAAAGCCCGGGTGGAGATCAAACCCGCCCGCTTCTCCGACTCTGAAGCAGAATGAGATTCAGCGATGGAACCTTCTCCCCGCTCCTCCGTATCAAGGACTGGGGTAGGAACTAGACGCGTTAGCCTCATTCTCCCGGAATATGAGGTCCACCAGATTCCCGTCTCTCTCCGCAGGTACATCCAGGAGGAAGAGATCTTGGGAGTTCCGCAGGTCTTGACCGCGCAATCACTGCCATCGTCACCAGAAGCGCCCTCTACCTCTACTGGAGATCACAGAGTGCTGTTTTGGGGGACAGAGACGGTAGAACGACGACATGACCTGTCACCGGTGGTCGCGATTCATGTTCTGGAAGCTGTGGTTATCATCCCATCATACCGTGGCATCGTGGCCAGGTCACCTTGCTCTTCGGAGGATGGCCCGGAATTCAGTGGCCAGTCTGCTCGTTCACCGTATTCCCCACCACCGAGTTTGCTATCCCAGAGGACTGCCTCGGTACCACTACCAGTCCCTCAGCTGCCCCCGGTTGATGAGTGGGGCAATATAGGGCCAGACCCCGAGTTCGAGCCCAGGAGCTTCTGGAGTATTCTTGCAGCGGATTACTTCCCAGAGAAGTTCTGGCCGACGGCACTGCTGAAGTTTCGCATACCGGAGTCTCTTACCCCTGAAGAAGTGGGGTACTTTTGTCGAACTCTATGGGCGACACACTTCATCCTCCATTACGAACGGGTGGTGTACCCCAGAGGTCGGGAGCACTTCGAAGAAATCAGCGAGCAGTGCTTCCTGATCGATGCGGCCGCACTCCTTGTGGCCCAGCACCCTGAGTCGCCAGGCCACCAGAGCGCCCTTCAACGGAAATGCGTTCAGAGTTTTAAAACACTCCGCAGAATCCTCAGGGAAGCCACCCCCCATGTGCAAGTCCATGGTTGGGGACACTATGCCGCTCTCCTCTTCGACCCTATCCGATTGCAGCCCGATTCGCTATGCGACATCGAGGACATGCCCCCGAGAGGCGTCACGGTACACATGGCCGACATCATGGACAAGGAAGACGAGCTCGAATTCCTTGATGGAGACTTACCCTCCGAGGGTGTACCGCCACTGCCGGACCCATCAGGGAGAGTCACCCGTCAGCAGAGGAACCTGCTAGGCCTCCCCGTACCCACCGAGTCGCTGGTACTCGGTCGAAACACTGGCAAGGGTAAGGAGCACGTCGGAACTGTCAAGCACTCCGACCCGTCCGCCTCTGTGAAGAAAACGGACGAGGATCCTGAGAAGGCCACGTTACACCAACAACTTGCTGAGCAAAAGAGGCTGGTTGATGAACTCTTGGCTGAGCGCACCGCAGAGCAGCGACCCGACTATGGTAATCCTAGGCTGGGGCAGCAGGGGCAGGAACAATTTCCCCCCGGTGAGATGCCTCCGGGCAACCCTAATCATTCTACTACTACAGACAGGGTGGAAGCTGGAACGTATGGCAAGAGGGTGCGATACGTCTCGCTGAATCCCCTCGAGCGACGGGGCAATCTGAAGAACCCAGTCCGGGTTCCCCTAATCGCCCCGCAGGTCATCCAACCAGTTGACCCACGAGCGGACGAAGCCATCTACCATGTTGAAGAACCTGGAAATGCACTTGTGGTTAGGGATTCCCATCAAGACAGGGACCCCCACCCGGATGATCTTATTGCGGCGCTCACAGCCTGCCTTGAAGCGTTAGAAACGTGGCAGGTGGCGGTCCCACCGGATGGAAAGCCCTATCCCGTGTGGGTGGATAATATGCCCGCACCTCCGGGTTTTGGGAACCCCACTTTCTCTCCCTTCAACGGGACATGGGAACCACCCCAACACTTGGCTCATTTATCTTCCAGGTGTGGTCACATGCTGGGGACCCCGGCCCAGCAAGAAGCCGCCAAACTCCGATGTTTTGTACAGACATTGGAAGGTCCGACATTCGTCTGGTACAGCCAGCTCCCTATCAGATCGGTGACCGGTTGGGAGGACCTCCGCCAACAGTTCCTGTACCATTTCAGCTCCACCACATGGAAGACCAGCATCGCGGACCTCTTCAAGTGCAAGCAGAGGCCTGATGAGCGGGTCGCAGATTTCATCGCCCAGTGGAAGGGACTTACGTATTCCCTCGATATGCCACTGTCTCAGGAGCAATTAATGATGATGTGTGTGGGGAACGTCAAGAGAGAGCTGGTACCCTCCCTAATCACTCAGAAATACCCTGGAGGGTTCAGAGATTTCTCAGATAAGGTTCAGCACCTTGAGGAATCCCTGCAACAGGCTAGTCAGGCGCGTTTGTTGCCCCCTATGATCCCAGACAGGAGGACCGCCAGGGCTGAACCCGCCGCGGTGGCCCAAATAGAAGCCCCGAGGCAGATGGAGTTACTGCCGGTGGCACCACCCCTGCAACCCCGCAGAGGTCCTCCACCTCAAGCACAGGCTCCTGCCCAGCAGCGACCGCCTCAGAACCAACAGGTTCCTCCGCGCAATGCGCCACCGCCACCTAGGTGAGACAATCAGGCGCCGCCTCCTCGGCAGGCCCCTCCGGCCCCTCGTCAGGGCCAGGCCCCCAGGGCCCCATATTCGGAAATAAGGCACCAGACTTATTCGTTTAACAAAAATCAGGTCCCTGGATATTTCCGAAGTGCTCTAGAGAAAGGGATTGTGCGCTTGCCTTAGTGCAAAAGGCCGGCAGAGGCAAATCTCACCGATCGCCCCAACTACTGCCCTTATCATCGGATTCTGTGGCACACCCTCAAGAAATGCTATGTGTTTAAAGACTGGCTTCAAGACCAGGTCAATAACAACATAGTCAAGTTGGGTCCAGCACCAGCCCAAGTGGCGGGTGTCTTTGCAGGATCAGAGATCGGCAGCGACAGCGAAGGTGAGTGGCAGCAGGTCCCCATCTGCGGATCCCGGAATTACGACGACTAGATGGCTCAAAAAACCGTCATTCGTGCCCAAGGTATCATCTGGGCATGCCTAAAGCAGTCGGAACCTTCAGAAGAAGTATCCGGTGCCTCCACGTAATCTTCACAGTCGACCTCTTCCCAAAAGGGCAAGCAGCGACGACACAGGAAGAAGAAGCGCGCACCGCCGGTGCCGTCGTCATCCCGAACTCTCGGCGATTTGATGCCCCCTGAAATGGGGATTCCTCCCAGAATCCGCCCAGCGGTGGATGACTCCTCGAGCGACAGCCAGGGGTACGCTTTGGTTAACATCGTGGAGCTGGTAAAGCCCTATATGACCCCCGATGAGAGGGGGCGCCAGGAGGACCTCCCCAACATTCCCAGCTGACGTCAACGTCAGCGGAATCGCAACCGCGCCGGTCATCGAGGAACGTCAAAGGGAACTTTTGGCCAAGCCGTGCACGCTACTGAAACCATGCAGCAGACTCAGTGCAGATCTCAGCACGCGCAACCCCATCTAATGCCCTCGGCTCTACCTCCACCGCCGTTCGTGCTACTGGATCAGGGAGAGATGCCTCGTTCGCATCGCAGTCAGTCTCGCCTGGCTACAGGCCAGCCTCAGCTATCCAATTCTAGTCTGGCGACTACTCTCCAGGCTTCGACTAGTAGGTAGCAGGATGTACCCGGTACTAGCCGATCGCCGGTTCAACCAGAAGGACCACTGTGCCTCAAAGTGCTGAGAGACCTCCTGTAAGAAGAGGTTCGCATTTGGCACGAAGGTATGATGTCATGAAGCACCTGGCTGGCATTCCGGCGATGCTCTCCATCCTTGAGGCCCTTCTACTGTCATCCGAAATGCGCGAGGCACTTTCTGAGGCCCTAAGGAGCCCCCTCCAGTTTGAGATGGAGGTAGCAGCTGCAAAAGCCTTCCATACCGAGGCAGTTGAAAATGATGAATGTCAGGCAGTTATCTCATTCTCCGGTGAAGATGAGGACCCTCCTATAAAAGGGAACATTCGCCCGCTGTACATTACTGGCCACTTCAATGGAGTGGAAATCCACCGCTACCTCGTTGACACGGGTTCCGGAATCAATCTAATTCCGACCCGGACGTTGCAAAAGCTGGGTCTGTCTGAAGGTGATTTGACTCCCTCTGACCTCAGGATCCAGGGGTACGACAGGACCGAGAAAACCCCAATCGGCAAGATCCACCTGAAGACTCAGTTCGGTGGCTTAATTGCTAGCACCGAGTTCATGGTCGTCTCTCAGGACACCGCCTACAATGCGTTAATGGGTAGGCCATGGCTCCATCTTCATGCAGCGGTCCCTTCGTCGTACCACCGGTGCCTCAAGTACTCGCTCAACGGCCGAGTAGCCGTGCTCCAAGGAGACGCGTCCCCTTTTTCTTCTTGTGAGTCCCGCTATCTGGATGCGGGTTATTACAAAAGCAAGGATAAACAGATCCTAGTAAGTGAGGATGAACCCTCCCCGGTCACAAGTGATCCCTGGGCAAGCATGGATGACGCCTACATCCTCCCGATCCACCGGTTGGAGGCCACGACCCCCGACATGGGGCAATGTTTTGTTGTTTCGGGTACGCAAGGAAGGCATGTTACCGTGTCCAAGCGACGACGGAAGATCACCTCGTACTCCTACATCAACCAGGCTCAAGTGATCCCGAAATCTCCTACCCCTGTACGGTACTGGGACGTCAAGCTGATGACAACGGCGGTGCGCCATACGTGTCTCTTCCGCCGGGCTGGAATTAACCGACTCAGGCCGACATGTCACCACTGCTTTGATATCATCAAACGGGTCCCCTTAGGCCGAAGGCCAGATGGGATAGGATCGACTAACTTCATTGCTGCAGTCTCGATGGCAAGTGAGTCTCCCGATGTGATGGCCGCTGCTGCCCGAGCCGGCACCAGCTGCCCCTCAGGATGTGATAGCCCAAAAGTATCTCCCGTCGCGGGAATTTGCCCCATGGGTGGGGAGGAATACTTGGAGGATGCTCCCCCCGACTTTGAAGAAGGCGTCTCTACCACGGTTGATGAACTTGTATAGGTGAACCTTGGTAGAGATGAAGATCTGAGACCCACATTGATCAGTGCAGCCATGTCCCTCGAGGAGCGGCAGCAGTACGTAGACTTCCTCAAACAACACCGTGACATGTTTTCCTAGAGTTATAACGAGATTCCAGGACTGGATCCCCGGGTAGCCGTTCACCGCCTGGGCCTCCCAGTAAAACATCGTGGGTTTAAGCAGCCTCCCAGGAAGATGCACCCTTCTCATGGCGCCATGGTTGAGGCCGAAGTTGATAAGCTAATCAATGAAAACTTTGTTAAGGAGGTCCAGTACCCCAAGTGGCTTGCCAACATTATTCCAGTCAGGAAGAAGAATGGGCAGATCCGAGTCTGCATCGACTTCCACGATCTCAATCGCTACTGCCCAAAGGATGACTTCCCACTCCCGGTGACGAAGCTATTGATTGACGCCACGACCAGGTTCCAGGATCTCTCTTTTATGGATGGGTATTCCGGGTACAACCAGATACGGATGGCCCCCGAAGATGAGGAGTCCACTGCCTTCAGGGCTCCCCAAGGTACCTTTTGCTACCGGGTTATGCCATTCGGGTTGAAAAATGCAGGTGCCACTTATCAGAGGGCCATGCATCGCATATTCAAACCGATCCTCGGGACCTTGGTAGAATGCTACGTGGATGACCTTGTAGTCAAATCATGTCAGCGCCAGGACCATCTCAAAGATCTCGAGAAAGTGTTCGGTTTCCTCCCTTCCCATCACTTGAAGATGAACCCGTTGAAGTGTGCCTTCAGGGTCACCTCCGGGAAGTTTCTGGGCTTTGTTTTCAGATACCGAGGTATCGAGATCGACCCGGAGCAGATCAAGGCCATCATCAAAATTCCTCCCCCGAGCAACATTCGGGAGCTTCGAGGCCTTCAAGTCCACTTAGCCTATATACGCCGATTCATCGTGAATCTGGCTGGCAAGTGTAAGACCTTTTCCCGGCTCATGAAGATGGGCGCCGCCTACGAATGGGATGAGGAGTGTCGGATCTCCTTTGAGGAAATCAAGCAGTATGTGCTCCAACCTCCGGTCTTAATGCCACTCGTCTCCGGAAAGCCGCTGGTCCTTTATGTGACCGCCCTGGAGAAGTCCCTCGGTGTGCTGCTCGCCCAGAAGAATAACGAGGGTACTGAGAACAGTCTCTACTATCTCAACCGCATGCTTCTCGATACAGAGGTCGGATACTCTCCCATCGAAAAGAGCTGCCTTGCGCTCGTCTTCACCGTGAAGAAGTTGCGACATTACTTGCAGCACCATGAGGTGAAATTGTTCTCCCGGGTAGACCCACTGATGTACATCCTGAACCGCCCCATGCTGACTGGCCGACTAGCACGGTGGGCAGTGATTCTCCAGCAGTTTGATATCAGGTTTGTACCTCAGAAGGCCATTAAGGGACAGGCATTGGCAGAATTTTTAGCTGCCCATCCAACCTCTGCGGACCAATCTCTGGACCTGGATTTCCCTGATGAGACGATCCTCTCAGTCAATCATGTTTTCCCATGTTGGCGGATGCATTTCGACGACACCTCCCGAAGCCCCACTGGTAGGAGGCTCAACGATCCCAAGATCAACAGAGTGGGCCTGGGTATTGTCTTCATTACCCTGGCGTAGGCCGTCCTGCCATACTCATTCCTATTGTCAGAAGGTTGTACAAACAATGAGGCAGAGTACCAGGCTCTCATCACCGGTCTCGAGCTGGCCCTTGAGATCCATGTTCCCCATCTGCATGTGAAGGGAGATTCCGAGCTGGTAATCAAACAGGTTAATGGTGACTACGTCGTCAGGAAGCCGGAGCTTGCACCGTTTCTGGAGTACACCCTCCGCCTAATGGCCCAATTCTCTTCTCAACCAGAGGTTACCAATGTCCCACGGTCGCAGAACGACCAAGCAGACGCCTTGGCTGGTTTAGCTGCGTCGCTCGCAGAACCCGAGCAAGATGATTTGATCATACATGTGGCACACCGGAGGGTCATTTCCCCCGTCACCCAAGAGAACAATGACGGCCTGGGGGTGAGTCAGCTCACTGCTGGACCCTCTACGTCAGGGGTCCCGGGTTCTCTAGACGCAGTGATTGAGGCCACTCCCGACTGGAGGGAACCTTTTGTTGAGTATCTCCAAAACGGTCGCCTCCCGGAAGACTGGGCCGAGCGCGAGCGAATCCGACGCCGCGTGCTGCAATTTACCCTTCAGAGCGGCCCCAGTCTTGAACAGATCCTCTATAAGCGGAGCTTCGATGGTGTCCTCCTCCGTTGCATCCAAAGAGTAGAGATACCTCAAGTTATGCAAGAGGTTCAAGCCGGTTCCTGTGGCGCCCATCAAGCTGGGTCGAAGCTGTCCCATCAAATCCAGAGGTTAGGGTACTTTTGGCCCTCTATGATCCACGATTGTATTGTGTATGCCAAGAGATTCCACGCGTTCCAAGTTCATGCCAACTTCCTACATCGACCGCCAGAGCCCCTCCACCCCACCAAGTACTCTTGGCCATTTGCGGTATGGGGGCTTGATGTAGTGGGACCGTATCCACCGGCGATAGCCCGCCAGTGTAGGTTCATCCTGACTGCTACAGATTTCTTCTCCAAGTGGGAAGAGGCAGTTCCGCTCAAAGAGTTCAAGGCCCGTTCCATCTTTGACTTTGTGAGCTCCAACATTATCCACCGATTTGGGGTACCTCATGCCGTCCTCACCGATAACGGCACCAATTTCCGAGCAGCTGAATTAAAAAAATTGTACGCCAAGTATGACATCCGGTCGAACCATACCTCCCGCTACCATGCGCAGGCGAATGGACAGATCGAGGCGTTCAACAAGACCGTCTCTAACATTCTGCAGAATATGGTTGGTTAGAACAAGAAAAGTTGGCCGGACAAGCTCCCCAACGCCCTCTGGGATTACCGGACGACGACTCGCAACTCTACCCTAGTGACCCTATATTCCCGGGTGTATGGGGTTGAGGCCGTCCTACCCATTGAGATCCAGCTGGCATCGCTACGCACTGCGGTTTATGATCCCCAAACATCAGATGAGGTAGCTAAGATCCGTCTAGCCGAATTAGAAGCACTGGACGAGAATCGTCTTCGTGCCCTGCACAATCTGGAAAGGCATTAGGACAAGATAGTGAGGGCCTTAGACAATAAGGTTCGTCTCCGCTCTTTTCTACAGGGTGACCTGGTACTGGCCCTTCGAGCACCAATGATTCCCGGTAGGAAACCGCCCAAATTAGAACCTAAGTGGGAAGGGCCTTATATCATCCATAAGGTTTATCCCAATGGAGCATACTCCTTGGTGACCACAGATGGAGAGTTTATAACCCCTCCCACCAATGCCAAATTCCTCAAGCGATACTTTTCCTAGGGAAAAATGGTCCTGCACGGACCTAAACTGCGAAAGGGTCCTGCACGACCTTAAACTACGAGATGGTCCCGCACGACCTTAAACTGCATCCCCGTCCTTACTGCAAGACGTTAAACTGCAAGCCAGTCAGGCCTTCCTGACCGAGGCCTAGCCTCAGGCCCCTTGGCCTCCTTGGGCCCCTGGCCCCCCTGTCTTCACCGCAAGATGTTAAACCGCAAGCTGGTCAGGTCTCCCGGACCACGGTCTGGCCCCAGGCCCCCTGGTTTTTTCTCCCCGACTTACCCTCTTACGGGATCGTACGGTGTATTGTAGGACTACGTACTCATTCACGTCGGATTACTTTCCGCACTGTACACATCCCCGAATGAGATGCCCCTCATCCCTCATGACGTTAAAGTGCATGTCATGAACTACGTGTGGCTTGATTCTCATCCTCATGAGATACGTAGGAATGCTCGGATGCCTCGTCTTGAGCCCAGCCCCAAGCATTTCTCTTCCACTATCCCCCCCTAGGGGTAGTTTCCTTGGAGGACCTTTGTGTAGTAGGGAGTAGGCTTTCTTAGCCCCGCTCACACAACCCCACTCACACAAGGATTGTAAGGGTCATATCATGTGCCCACTCCCGTTCTTCTATCCTCCCACGTCCTCACCGCACGACGCTAAACTGCATGGACTTCAAGAACTACGTATGGCTTGATTCTCATCCTCATTAGATACGTAGGAATGCCCAGACATTTCGTCCATTGGCCCAGCCCAAAAGCCAAAATCTTCCCCTCCGGTCAATACATGGCAAGGTGCACACTTTTTCCCCAACTCACATCGAGCAAGCCTCGACCCGGCTGCACATCCCCCTGGAGATGTTTGCCTCTTTTATGGATGGATACAGGTATGCTCCACCCACTCTTTGACTGGGATTCCATCATTTTTGCACACCCAGAGGGATTCCCAGGAACGACCGGGATACTATGCCCAAGGGCTCTCCTGCCGATACAGGCCAATGCCCCTGAGGGTTTTCAAGCAACAAGCCGATACAAGTCCCGCATTGCAAATTTGGTCAGCAGTCGACGCTCATTTGTTGCTTCCATATCGAGTCACCATAGGAATGCTGTGTTTCGAACATGGTCAACAGTGTCCTGGATCTTCGGGTCCACCCCGAGGTATCCCAGACATCGAGTGCAGTGATTCATTCTACCCCATCCCGAAGTGACAAATTTCTTCCCGGGTGGTGCTAGTGATCGGGCCCACGGCCCCGATTCCCCGTAGGGGTGTACGGTGTGGTGTAGGACTACGTCCTCATTCACGTCGGGATCATGTACCATGTTGTACGCTTCCTATTCCGAGGCTCAGCCTCAGGCCCCTTGGCCTCCTCGGTCCCATGGCCCCCCGTCCTTACTGTAAGACGTTAAACTGCAATCCAGTCAAGCCTTCCTGACTGATGCTTGACCTCAGGCCCCAATCCCTTTTCGGGCCCCCTGTCCTAGGTCCCCGATTCCCCGTAGGGGTGTACGGTGTGGTGTAGGACTACGTCCTCATTCACGTCGGGATCATGTACCATGTCGTACGCTTCCTCTTCCGAGGCTCAACCTCAGGCCCCTTGGCCTCCTTGGGTCCATGGCCCCCCGTCCTTACTGTAAGACGTTAAACTGCAATCCATTCAAGCCTTCCTGACTGATGCCTGACCATAGGCCCCTTGGCCTTCTCGGGCCCCTCCGCCCAATCTTTCACCCGGGGTGTATGGTGTGATGTAGGACTAAGTCCTCATTCACGTCGGGATCATGTACCATGTCGTACGCTTCCTCTTTCGAGGCTCAGCCTCAGGCCCCTTGGCCTCCTCGGGCCCATGGCCCCCCATCCTTACTGTAAGACGTTAAACTACAATCCAGTCAGGCCTTCCTGACTGATGCCTGACCATAGGCCCCTTGGCCTTCTCGGGCCCCTCCGCCCAATCTTTCACCCGGGGTGTCCGGTGTGGTGTGGGACTATGTCCTCATTCACGCCGGGATCATGTAACATGTCGTACGCCCTCCCTTATGGGGCCCATCCTCAGGCCCCTTGGCCTTCTCGGGTCCCCAACCCTCGTCCTCATTGCAAGACGTTAAACTGCAAGCAGGTCAGGCCTTCCTGACTAGTGCCTAACCATCAGGCCCCTTGGCCTCCTCGGGTCCTCGACCCTCGTCCACATTGCAAGACATTAAACTGCATGCCAGTCAGGCCTTCCTGACCGAGGCTCAGCCTCAGGCCCGTTGGCCTTTTCGGGCCCCGGCCCAGGTCCTCTCTTATAGGATTTTATGGTGTGGTGTAGGACTACATCCTCATTCACGCTGGCTTCTTCTCCATATCGTACACCTCCCTTATTTAGGGTTATATTACCCCCCTATTCCTGTATGACGTTAAACTACATTTGGAGAACTACGTGTGGCTTGATTCCCATCCTAATGGGATACGTAGGACCACCCGAATGTATAGTATTCGGGTCCAGCCCCATCCCTCGGGAATCTTCATCCCATATTGGCCCCTTGGCCGACCCTTCCTTCATAAGAGGATCATATGGTGTGGTGTGGGATTATGTCCTCATTCGCGTCGGTCTCGTAATGACCACGCCATGTACCTCTCCCTACTGAGCTGTCTCGTCGATCCCTTTTCGGTGGGTCACCAATGGGCCTAAGAGCACTCTGGTTTATTACCTGGAATGCCAAGCTTTACTTGGACAGGTCCGCACCCGCTTTCCAGGCTTTGTGTATCCCTGCATCAGGGCTTTCATCATCCTTCACACCTGGAGGGACCCCCAAGAACGGCCTGGATACAACACCCAAGGGATCTCCTACCGTTACGGGCCAACGCCCCCGAGGGTCTTTGGATAGAAAATCGATAAAATCCCACGTTGCGAATATGGTCAGTGGTCGATGCTTGTTTTTTGTTCCCACCTCAGGCTAACGCGATATGGACGCTGCGTTTTCACCATGGTTAACAGTGTTCCTCCACCGCCACGCCAACTCATTAAGCCCAAAATGTCAGGTGCACAATTCACGCCCTTCATCACTTCATCGTGTCCAAGTAGAGTTTTGAAACTCTTGGTACTTTTCCTCCGTGCATGTCTGCATGTTGGGGAAACAAGCCGTGTCGAAGGTGTCCTTCGGGGTTCTCTACCAACTCCCGTTTGACTTGCCCCAAGTATTGCGATGAGGATTCCCCACCTTGTTTCCCACACCGAGTTTCGCTCACGTGGGCTTAGGGATCGGGTTGACATCTGTGCTTACTCGGGAAGTTGTTACCATCCACGGTCTGAGCTCTAAGACCATAAACAAAGATTCTCATCTGGAACTATGTTCAGCATGATTCCCATCTTAATGGGATACGTAGGAATGCCCAGAACGCTTGTCTTTGGGTCCAGCTTGAGTTCAGCTAATCCACCTCTCTAGTCCTGCCTTTAGGACCCCGACTACGGGACTACATGGCGTAGTGTGGGATTATTCCCTCATTCACGTCGAGTTTGCAATGGATGCACCACGCGCACCCCGTTCTGAGGGTTGTCCCTCCTATTCTTTGTCCAGCATGACATTAAAAGGCACCCTTCACGAACTACGTGTGGCTTGATTCCCATCCTTATGGGATACGTAGGACCACCTGAATGTCTAGGCTTCAGGTCCAGCCCCACCTCTTCGAGATCTCCTGATCTCCCGGTCACCTAGGCCATTTGGTCTATTTCCCCCAGGAGGGGGATACGTTGGTATGATACAAGGCTTTGGGCACCATGCCCCCTTCTCCCGAGAATCCACCATCTCTCAATCACCCTCAAGTTGAGTCCCTCGACTCCATACAACTACCAACCCATGTGTTAAGAGTACTCTGGTTTAGGACCAAGAGTGTCAGATTCAACTTGATCAAGTTCCTTCCACTTGCCAAGCTTCATGTTCCCCTCCATTCGGGCTTCCATTACCTTTCACACCCGGAGGGGCCCCTAATAACGGCCTGGATACTATGCCCAAGGGATCTCCTACCGTTACGGGCCAACGCCCCTGAGGGTTTTGGACAATAAATTGATAATATCCCACGTTGTGAATACGGTCATCGGTCGATGCTCATTTGTTTGTCCCCATTTCAGGCTAACGCGACAGGATGCTGTGTTGAGAACATGGTCAATAGTAATCCTCTGTCATCACGTCAACCCCTTCAGTCCTTGAATTTTGGTAGCATGATTCACATAATTTTTCACCCCATCATGTCCAGGTGGTATCTTGACACTTTTGGCACTATCCCTCAGTGCACCTTTGCATGTTAGGGGGACAAAGATGCAATATGGCATCCTTCGGGGCTCCCATGGTCCGAGCTCTAAGACCATAAACTAAGATCCTGTCGGGACTACGTTCAGTGTGATTCCCATCCTCATGGGATACGTAGGACCTCCCAAAAGCCCTGTCTTTGGGTACAACCCAATTAGGGAGCCAGTCATTCCCCCTATTTCACCACTTACCTCTGTATAGGCCCCTCGGCCTAAGGTCTCCCTCTCCGAATGGTGTACAGTGTGATGTGGGATCATGTCTCCATTGATTGTGTCTCATGACACTACACACATTCCCCGCCTAGCATCGTCTCTGCTATGTCTGCGCTGCATGACGATAAAATGCATGCATGGTTCTATCATACGACTGTAAACTGTGACATTATCATCCTGGCTGCACGATGAAAAACGGCACTGCATTGTGGTGATCTCGTTGTGGAGGACATCACGTTGGGTACTGGTCACGTGCCATGACATTTTTCAACGCCCATCGCGGCTTGATCCTTGTGGCGACACCACATCCTACTACTCTAGGCCCATCGCTTCACAAAAAAAACCATTCACCTTGAAGAACAAACAAGATTCATAAAATTCCGCTTCTTTTAAGTGAAAGGGCTACGCCTGCACTCCCCTTTTCCCTTGGCACTGGTACCCTACTGTGCCACCTTCCAGAACTACGTATGGCTTGATTATCATTCTTATGAGATACGTAGGAGCACCCGGGCACTTCCTCACGGGTCCAGCCTAACCTATGTGTTCGGTCCCTTGACTCGAGCATTTCCCTATAGAATGCATGGTAAATAGGGCTTAGGTCCTCATTCAAGTTGGATTTTGTAACCACCTTTCCATGTATCCCCTGCTCCCCATACCCATCCATGGTCCGAATTCTATGACCCTAAACTAAGATCTCCCCAGGGGAAAGGAATATACTCCCTCTCTCTAACACGTCTCGTTGTCGTATTCAGATGTGTTTCGACAAAGAGTCCGAAGTGCGGGATTTTCATACGGACATTCCCCTCATCCCATGACCAAGCTTCATGAACTCGCTATTTGGATCCTCATCCTCTTCCACATCCAAAGGACCCTCGGACGACATGGATACTAGGCTTAAGGGCTCTCTATGAATGTTGGACCTAAGGTCCCTCCAATCGTTTCGGGCCAACATCCCTACGGATATCTGACAACATTTGTGACATGGTCTTGTGTTTCGAACATGGTCAACGGTCAACCCTCATTTGTCTGCCCCATTATAGGCTAACGCGATATGGATGCTGGGTTTCTGCCACGGTCAGCAGTTATCCTCCATCGTCACGCCGCCATCATCGTGATCTGAATCGCGAGAGCTATGATTCACACATTTCCACTTCCTCATGTCTAAGTGGAATTCCATCATACTCGGATCTTTCTCTTCGTGTATCTAGGTGTGCTAAGTGATTGTGTTATTGTTATTGGGCCAGTATCCACTGAGCATCCCTTTTCCCTAACCTGCCCCTTTTTGTGTCGGGAAATTCCCGCCACTACTGCTTGTTTCCCACACCGAGCACGACTCACGTGGGCTTAGTAGTTTTGGCAGGATGTGTACCAAAACGACCAAGCTTCTCATCGTCCCGCATGATGTTAAACTGCGCTTTTAGAACTACGTACGGCTTGATTCCCATCATCATGGGATACGTAGAGACACCCAGGCATTTCACCTAGGGTCCATCCCCAGAAATCACAAAATCATGTTCCTCCCCATTTCTAGCCCTCTGGCATGACCGCTCGGGGAGAACTATGTAGCTTCAATTTTTTCCCTGAACAAGTTCAGGATGCCCCAAGGTCCCATTGGGAAGAAGCAGGGCCCCTCCCTAGAGAGGCCCTGCCCCAAAGAAGGAATGATCCATGATCAAACCAATGCGGCCATATGGCGTACTCCCACCACGGTGGTGTAATTACATGAGTGTTGGATTCTGTTCAGACAAACCATCACCCCATATTTCACGCTTTGCGTGCCCCTTATTCGGACCCTCGTCCTCTTTCATGTCTAAAGGAACCCCCTAACGGCATGGTCTCATGCCATATCGGCTCACCTACCGTCCTTGGCCAACGTTCCGGAAGACGGGTCATGTCTGGAAGGATCCCCTAACAGTATGGATGTCTGACCTATGGTCCGCCAACTGTCCTGGGCCAACGTCCCGAAGGATTGATCAACAACATTTGTGACATGGTCCCATGTTTCGAACATGGTCAACGGTCGACCCTCATCTGTTGTCCCCATTTCAGGCTAACGCAGTAAGGATACCGTTTCTCCGCCATGGTTAACGGTTGTCCCTTATTGTCACGCCACCCCCACAGTGTTCCGGATTTTGGGTATCGTGATTCACACTTCCCATTTTCATCTGTTTGGACAAATTTCAGCGTCCCTGGCATTGCCCCGTTCGTGCTTAAGAGCACGCTGGAGAAACGGTAATTCAGCTATCCTGGAATTTCCTCCTCCGATCAAGCCTCCCCCATCTTTCGGGAATCTGGACTAGCTTGGAGAATTGTCGCTGAACGTCCCGAAAACATTGTGGGGATGTAACAAGGCAATTCAAACAGTGGAAATTGTGCGTGCTACGGTATTCAAAACAAAGGAAAGAAATTGAAGCACAAAAGTACCAATAAAAGGTTTTGGGATTTGTTACCATACCCGGGGGTTGACTCCCCCCATGGACGGGTTGACCTCGTCAAAAGAGTGTTGCAGCTCCGCCACCCATTGGCTTGTGGCATCCAAGGCTTGCTTCCGCTGAATCAGCTCCCGCTCCTCCTCACCAGTGGCGGGGCGTAGTTCGTCAGTTCTGGCTTTGGCCCTCTCTATGTCAGCTTGAACGACAACCATCTTTTCAGAGGTCTGCCTCATGTGCTCTTCTGCCTCTGCCAGCTGGGCCTTCAACCATGAGACCAGCTCAAATTGTACATTAAGTGAGGCTGAGTGCTCGTCTGCCCGGGTCTGCATCTGTTGGACCTCACCTTCAGCCTCCCGGAGCTTCTTGATGCTGGTTGCCTTCCTCCGCTGCCAGCCCACACTAAGCCCGCGATCATTCTCCCGGATCTTCTCAGCCATAAGATCCCGGATGAGTGCATGAGGACGTTGGGAATCCACTCCCCCAGCACAAAGTTCGCACAACTGTGAGCGGAGACTATCCATTTCGGTCTGCCATTGTGCTTGAGGGGTGTCCTTGATAAAGCGCGCGATCAGCTTCCACGACCGGCGACGGACTATGCTTCTGTCTTCCTCGTCGGAGGCCATTTCGTCCCAGTCCGCGCGATTGGCAGGCTCGTACGCGGGGTATGCCCGCAAGAAATCCTCGGCAGGATCCACATCTGGTGTTGAATCCGGTACGACACCCGACGCTGAAGCAGGCGCGAAAGGACTGGGACCGACCGGTTGATCCTCTTCCTCGGAGTCCACCTCAATGACTTCGGGTGCGGCCCTGCTGATGGTCCCACCAATGATGGTGTGCGTCGCAGCTTGAGCAGATGGGGGGACTATTGCCACCATCACCGGCGTGCCCCTAGGAGGGACGCCACCAGACATCCCGACCAGTCTTGCCGCAGCAGCCCACGCCAGTCGGAAAACTGCACGACAGAGAGGGACACAAACGTTAATTAACATGACCTACATGTGACAACAAGGAGATCGATAGAGAATACTTATGGAGATCGACCTCCTGGCGCCGCTCTTGAGCTGATACTGATGGGACCCCGGGACGAGGCCCTCCGTATACTGTTGGCATGTCTGGAGATTCCGGAGGAGCCACCTCGGGTGCCCTGGTCCCACCAGATGTGAAACTGGACACAACCATAGGCGTGGGTTCTGAAGGTCCCGCATCATCACCCACAAAGGAGAGAGAACGAGGCCTGCGAACAAGTTCCTCCTACATGGCCCAAACATTGGTGAGAAGACCATAGTGACCCAAGAACAGATCGTAAGGAGAGAAGCTCAGAATGCTACCTCGAGAGCCTCCACGAAGTCGTCAGATTCTGAGCCTCGGTCCCTGACATCGCCCTCCTCCAATGGGCTCCCTCCTCCATCCTCATCCTCCCAAGAGGAGTCCTCTGATTCCTCCGACAAGGGGAAGCGCTCTCTCAGATCGGCAACCGATAACTGTGCGGGGACCGTCTGATTCAACAGTACCCTCACCCGGTCTGTCATTGGGAGAGGGACACCTCTATAGTGGACGTAATTATCCAGCTCATCCAGGTACTGTTTTGCCTCCGCCAGAGACGCCGTGAATCCAGTCCGAATTGGGCCTATGCCCGGTAACTCCATCCCGAGGCGATTCAGGAGGGCCCATATCTCGGGTGGGCTGAGGAATTTTCGTTTGACATCCCAAATGTCCCAAGATTCCGGGAAGATGACATCCTCTTCCATGTAAATATGACGCAAACGCTTCCCCGGAGCCTGAGTGGATATCCTACGAAATCCCCTCGGTGGCTGCCCCTCCGGATGGCCCTGCTCTTCCGGAATCACTAGATCCACCGCTACTGCCATACCCTCAGCCGGTGCGAGTCCCGCTGCCATGGAAGCCCCGCTACCGCGAGCGGCCCTAGCCGCCCTCTGACCCCGACCTTGATATAGAAGAGGCCCACCGTCACCAACCCGGATAGTTGGTTACTTCAGCATCTCCCCTGGGTAAGAGGCCTCCCAACTGATGGCGTACTCCTTCACCAACCCGAAAGCAGCAGTGGATAGAGGAAATTCAATCCGCATCTTCCCATATTCCCGTGTGAACATGATCCACAGCTTCCTCATCACACGTGGGTTCTCTTCGTGACACACCTCCCAATAGACCTGCAGAGTCAGCCGCTGGAGGCACCGGAATTTCCTCGCAAACTGATGCGGGGTGTACGGTTTGCAGAGTGGTTCACGATCTATCCGTGCCACCAAAACTCCACCTAGAAAGGCCAGGAGGTAGGCCCGATGTTCTTTCGTTCCCCGGCCGTCATCATTAAGTATCCTCGTCGGCAAGGGGAATGGGTGGAAATTAAACTCGTTCGCCCTCCACACCCGATTCAGTACCATCGGAACAGCCAGTTTGAACGGAAAGCTCCCGACCGCGTTCAGGATGGAGGGGCGAAAGTTCGATCCCGATGGCGAAATGGGGTTTGGATACTCATAAATCCCCCTGATATGCGCTGCGATCCACCCATACAGGAGGTGTAAGGGCCCGCATATCCTTGGCAGCTTCTTTCCCTCGCTAACATACCGCAGCATTCTGTACAATTTGGTGAGCATCGGAATCCCCAGATTGATCCGCTGCCCCATGGCCAACATCGATGCCATGATAAATGAGGTGGGCCGCACCCCCATGCTTATATCTCTCACCGGTAGGATCCAGCCACAGATGAGAGCCGCAATGAATGCCGTCATCCTGACTATCGACTGTTGTTTAGTGCTGACACTGAAACCCCAAGTCTTCCATTGGCTGTCTTCCAAGACCCACCAGTACGAGTGCCCCTTGCCACGTTGGGCCTCTCTCGGACAAGTTCGAGGCCTCGTAGGGAACTCTCAATTCTCTGGTAATTTCAAAAATCATTTGAACCATCTCCTAAAATGGACACCCCTCACTGCCTCCTTGTCCTCTCTAGGGACGAGTGCCATCAGCACTGACGCCAGTCACGACATTTGCTCCGTATCCTCCCACGCACTGATAACGGGGAGAAATTTGTCATACATGGCCCCCAAGATCGGAACCCCAGAAATATGGTGGACATCCCACAGGCTGATTCCCACCTCCCCGTGATGCAGGTGAGTATTGGTCCTAGACGACCATCTACTTAGCAGTTCTGGCATCAGTTTCTTTGGTTGGTAAATGTGGAATTGGGAGCCCCACGCCGCCTCATACAACCCCACTCTCCTTAGGTCGGCCCTGAAATCCTCGCATGAGGCGCCTACCCAGTAGGCCCCGGCCCAGTCATCCGTAAAGTTGCCGCCCTGGCGCAGGTCCCACTCATCAGACTACCCCTTCTTCGGATCCTGCAAAGCCGCCTTCAGTATGGCGCGGTAGAGAGGAGGGGATGTCTCCGGTTGCAATGGCCTCCCATCAATATCGTTCACATGGTTGTAGAGACAGTCAGCAGTGACGGGTGTGAAGTTCTCTTGTGCATGACCATCGACCGCCCTAAACCATTGGTGCTGGCATGGTATGCTCCTGAACCAGCAAGCTGGTTCATCCCTACTCACCTCAGGGATAAAGACGTCATCCCTCAGCCCGAAGCCGTACAGCGGCAGCTTCTTGCACTGCGGATAATCCTTCTGACCCTCCGATAGGAGATCTGTCAAAGAAGTGTGGTCTGAGTGGCTTCGGACCATCTCCCCCAGGCCTGGACGGTTGGCCATCTCATCATGACGAGCAGCATCTGCAAGCACCCCAATACAGCCTTTTGATGGGCCATCTTAACTCTGGCCCTCAGAAAAGATTTTTTTTGGCTGGATGGCGAAGCTCGACCGCGAAGCTGAATCGAGAAGCCGGATCGCGAAGATCGGTCGTGAGACCAAGCCACGAAGTCTGGCCGAGGCCGACAAGCAGATGTTCTCTTAGCACGGACACGGAGCCGGAGACCCGTGGTTCGCCGCGAAGCTCGATTCGTGGTGGGCTGTCGCGGAGTACGCAGAGCTTCGCGAAGTCGAGAGTACAAAGAGACAAGGAAGGCACGTGAAGACAAAAAGGTCGACCCCCCTATTTATAGGCGGCGACCCCGGAGCATCGTGGCGCGCCTCCCCCGCATGGAGCATCGCGGCGCGTCCGGATCTGTGGCCCCAGTGAGAATCGCGGGCCCCCTTTGCGGAGCGGCATCACGAACCTCCAACAATTTTGGAGATTTTCCCTCAGACTTCGACCCTTTCCCTCAGCGGCTCCAAGTCTGAGGGGGGGCATTTGTTGGTGCCAAAATATGGCCCGAAAGAAAGGAACGAAAAGGACGGTTGGCGCACTGCCTCGCGAAGCACCGATGCGAAGCACCCCTGCGAAGCCCCGCCGCGAAGAGCCCCGACCACCGCGGCCCCGCGAAGCTCCAGAGGCGGTGATTCTCCGCGAATGAATTTGACGTTCGCGAGCCGCCACAAAGCTCCAGAGGCAGTGATGCTCCGCGAACTCATTTGACGTTCGCATGCTGCCGCGAAGCACCGGAGGCGGTGATTCTCCGCGACCGCATTTGACGTTCACGAGCCGCCGTGAAGCACTGGAGGCGGTGCGCGAGTTCTGCTTCGCAGCGCCCCTTCCCTATAAATACTGGACTCCCCCTGAGTCCCGAAGATGGACAATCCGACCTTTTGTCTTCTCCTCTCCCGAATCGCGAAGCACTCTTTGCCTCGGGAATCATGAGCTCCGCGAGGTATTCCTACTTCGCGAGACGCCTCTGCTTTGTCTCGTTTTGAGCCCCTCTTCCGAGAGGGACACCCTTCGCGAAGCTCAAGGGAATTCGTGAAGCAAGGGGATTCCCAAGGGAACCCAGGCAGCCGCTGAACACTTATGCTTCGTGAAACACCCAACCCATACTAGTGATCCCTATGCTAAGGCAGGATCTCTTAACATCGCGAAGCACACTGCTTCGCAGGACCCTGCTTCGCGAGACACCCCTTCTTCGCGAAGCAGTGCTCCGCGAACACTGTTCCACTTTGCGAAGCACCTTTCCCTCACACCCGTGCCCCATGCCAAGGCCCAAGCACTCCACTTCACGAAGCACACTCCTTTGATTAGCAACTCCTCTTCTCGTGCGACCCTCCAGGCATGCACGATGTGATTTCAAAGTCCCATGGACAGCACCACCCGCGGTGTTGCTTTGCCTAATGCTTCTTCGCATAGGCACGCTAACGGATATTGATTCTTCACATAGCCACGCTAACGTGGACCCCTCGATGGTTCGTTCCACAACCCCCTTTGACGATGGCCTTACTGGTACCTTCCCTTCCCCAAGGACCAGAGGGTACTGGTTATGTAAGTCCTAGGGGTGTGGAGTGAACCCACCTCTTCCGAGCTGCAGGACGTTAAACTGTGACTCGGCCTCGTTCCCCAACGGATAGCTACACCTCTGCATCTCCGTACTTCCCCACTACCAAGGTCAGTGGAGGGCATGATAGGAAACGGGGCACCCCCCTATCATTGGACCAAGGTCCATTTTTTCTGCGCTTTGTCGCACCATGGGCCTCCATCCTGGAGTAAGTCCCAACACCATGGGCCGCCTAACGCGTAATCCCCTCTTCACTTCTCACGGACGCATACTTCGCGACATGATCGTCAGGTCCTTGAAACCTCTTGTTTCTCACACCGAGCATGACTCACATGGGCTTAGAGTGAGCACTGATCCTGACCCCCAATCCACAACAAACTACGAGGACTTTTATCCATGTCAAGGCATGGTACGTAGGAAGCCTTCATGAGGTTCAAGCCCACCAATAGTGGATCCCCGGGTCTACTTTCACGTCAGTTCACCGATGAATCCATAGAAAACTATGAGGACTTTGATCCATGTCAAGGCATGGTACGTAGGAAGCCTTCACGAGGTTCAAGCCCACCAATAGTGGAACCCCAGGTCTACTTTCACGTCGGTTCACCGGCGAACCCATAGCGAACTACGAGGACTTTGATCCATGTCAAGACATGGTATGTAGGAAGCCTTCACGAGGTTCAAGCCCACCAATAGTGGACCCCCGGGTCTACTTTCACGTCGGTTCACCGGCGAACCCACAACGAACTATGAGGTCTTTGATCCATGTCAAGGCATGGTACGTAGGAAGCCTTCATGAGGTTCAATCCCACCCGTCACATATTCACGTCAGGTCCCATTCTCATCCAGAACGATGTTAAACTGCATTCTGGTCCGACGGCAAGTCGTTGTGACTCACCCACCTGAACTACGAGGTCTTTGATTCATGCCAAGGCATGGTACGTAGGAAGCCTTCACGAGGTTCAAGCCCACCACTAGTGGACCCACGTGTCTACTTTCACGTCGGTTCACCAACAAAGCCCCTTTTGAACTAAGAGGTCTTTGATCCAGGTCAGGGAATGGTACGTAGGAGGCCTCCATGAGGTTCAAGCCACATTGCTCGGTCGTTCATTCATGTCGAGTTTCACCCTCATCCAGCATGACGTTAAACTGTATGCTCCTCACTTCGTCCTGCATGACATTAAACTGCACACCCATTCCCATATGAACTACGAGGTCTTTGGTCCATGTCAAGGCATGGTACGTAGGAAGCCTTCCTGAGGGTCAAGTAAACCCACCATCCGATCGTTCCAACCTCATTCACGTCGGTCCACCCCCGTCCCGCATGACGTTAAACTGTATTCCCCAATCCGAACTACGAGGACTTTGATCCATGTCAAGGCGTGGTACGTAGGAATCCTCCCAGAGGTTCAAGCCCATCTCCCATGAGACCAAGGTCCCTCATTTACGACGGCTCACCGACACTCAACACCTGTCATCTATCCACGTTGGGTCCTGCTATCGTCCCGCATGACGTTAAACTGTATTCCATCAATCCTTGAACTACGAGGTCTTTGATTCATGTCAAGGCATGGTACGTAGGAAGCCTTCTATAGGTTCAATCCCACCACTAGTCGGATCAAGGTCCACCTTCATGTTGGTTAACTGACGACATTCATCAGGCCATGGTCCATCTTCATGTCGATTTACCGGCACCATCCCGAACTACGCGGACTTTGATTCCCTGCCACGGGGATACGTAGGAAGCCTCTCCAAGGCTCAAGCCCAACTTCACCGTTGCCCCCTGTGATGGTCCCATTTCATTCTCCCTCCACTTCATTCATCCATCCATCACCCATCCCGATTCTCATCCGGACCGTCATATCTCGGTGAGACCACGTCGGTGTGCTCCTCTTCACAGCTTCCCATGGGTTGGCCTCGGTATCGGCATCCCTCCAATGGAAATCCTTCAGTCCGATCTATCCTAGCTACTGCTCTGATCGGGCTGATCCGTCTCCGCCAGACGTTAAACTTGAGGCATACCCTGTGTTAGACACGGGAAGCTGAGGAAAACCTCAGATATGTGTTTATGGCATATAATTCCCCGCGTTCGATGTGGGATGCCTCAGGCTTCCACACCCTCGAGAAGCCCTGTGACCAGGGATAACAGACCGACATGCCAGGCCCCCAGCATCCAGAAACGCTACTGATGCCTCAACGTGACTACTCCCCTGACTGAAGGTTGCTGCCCTGACCGGACCCTTTGGAATGTCCTGAAAGAAGCAGCGTAATTAACCGGTGTCCATGGAAACATGGAACTGGGAAGAGTTTTACGAACTACGTATGAAATCAATGAGGAAGACCCGAACTAGGTAATGAGCTCCGAGGAGGAATCCACGGACGGAAGAACCGACATCCCATCATCCCATTTTGATCAAGGAGCAGACGTACCTGAACAAGGAACGAATGTCGCCCGCCTTTGGAAAGCGGGAATGCGAGGCAACAGAGTCGCGCGTCCTCCTCCGCGTGACGGACGGATGCGCGCGCGCCCCGGCGGAAGCGTCGGAAACACCAACCCACTCCAAATAATTAGGGGAATGGTAGTTCCATCACATTGAGAAGAGGGAAGCAGATGAATGATACATATTCACCTACCATTCCACTAGGATTCAACTTAACTTCGATGAAGACCCATTCCATACCAACTGATAAGAAATCAAAGGATAAAGATAAAGGTAAGAAAAATATTGATGATGTTCATCCTAAACCACTTCCTTTTCCAAACAGGGTTGTTCAAACCAAGAAGATGACTGAAGAGGTGATGAAAACGGAGGTTTTGGACACATTCAAGTGTGTGGGGATCCACATTCCTCTACTTGAAGCCATTAAAAAAATTCCAAGGTATGCAAAATTCTTAAAAGCACTCTGCACCAATCGAAGAGGGATCAAGGGAAATGAGAGGATAAATATTGGAAGAAATGTGTCAGCACTCATTACACCAAATCTAGCAATGCCGACAAAGTGCAAGGATCCAGGGAAATTCACCATCCCATGTACCATAGGGGAGTTTCACTTCTCTAATGCTCTTTGTGATTTAAGAGCTTCAATAAATGTGATTCCTCACTTTGTATTCTCTTCTTTACAGGTTGGTGAGTTAAAGACGATGAGAGTAGTGGTCCAATTGGCCAATAGAGCTATAACATATCCAGTGGGAGTCCTTGAGGATGTACTTGTTCGGGTAAGAGACGTGATCTTTCCAGCAAACTTCTATGTGATCAAAATGGAGGATGATCAGGTAAGTTCTCGGACTGCCATTATCTTAGGTAGAACCTTCCTCAAAACTGAAAAAACTATCATAAATGTTCATGAGGTTACACTTTCCATGGATTTTAAAGATAAAGTTGTAATTTTTAATGTTATGGACTCCATGAATTACCCCTCAGAGGATCATTATGCATTTTTTATCTCCCATTTTGAACCACCAAGTAAAAACTCAATGGAATTTGATTGTCCTATTCGAAGTGAGATTATGAGTGTTGGTTCTAGTTTGATGTCTAGAGTACTTCCACACCTGTTTCTAAGGAACAAGTCTTTCTAAGATTTGATTTTGAAATGGAATCATATTCTGATTTTGATCATGTGAACTCTGATTATGACATGGTTGTAGAGTATGCTGATGGATTTGATGATTTATTCTCTGATTTTGATGATGTATATTCTTATAATGATGGTCTTTGTGCACAAATTTTAGTTCCTTCTATGTCTCCATCCATACACCACGCCCCTACTCTAGAACTCAATCCATTGCCACCAAATCTCAAATACTCATACTTGTTGAGTGGTGAGAAATTACCTGTTATCATGGAAAACAATATCTCTTTTGAACATGAAGAAAAACTTTTGAATCTTTTGAGGGAGAACATCAGGGAAATCAGATGGACCTTGGCTGACATATTAGTTATTAGCCCCTCCATTTTCATGCATAGGATTCTTTTGGAGGATGGGGCTAAACCAGTGAGGCAAGCACAAAGGAGACTCAATCCAACACTTCTGGAGGTTGTTAAAAAAGAGGTTGAAAAATTACTCGAGGCAGGTATAATTTACCCTATTTCTAACTCACAATGGGTTAGCCATATCTAGGTTGTACCAAAGAAAACTGGTTTCACTGTTATGAAAAATGAAAATGATGAGTTAGTTCCTGTAAGAGTACAAAATAGTTAGCAAGTGTGTAATGATTATAGGAAACTAAATCAATCCACTCATAAGGACCATCCACTTCCATTCATTGACCAGATGCTTGAGAGACTTGTAGGTAGGACACATTATTGCTTCTTGGATGGTTTCTATGGCTATTTTCTGGTTCCCATTGCAGCAGAAGACTAGGAGAAGACGACATTCACCTGCCCATTTGGCACATTTTCCTACCGAAGGATGCCATTTGGACTTTGTAATGCCCCGGGTACCTTCCACAGATGCATGGTGAGTATTTTCTCAGATTTCATTGATACCTGCATGGAGGTATTTATGGATGATTTTACAGTTTATGGATCCTCATTTGATGAATGTCTCTCTAGTTTGGGTGATGTGTTGCATCGTTTTATTGAGAAGAATCTGATCTTAAATTTTGAAAAATGTCATTTCATGGTCAAAAAGGGAATTTTCTTAGGTCATATATTCTCACAACAAGGCATTGAAGTTGATAAATATAAGGTAGACATTATTTCATCCCTGCCATATCCTAAATGTGTGCGTGATGTTCAACCATTCCTTGGACATGCTGGATTTTATCGATGCTTCATCAGATATTTTAGTAAGCTCACTCTACCCTTATATCGATTTCTTCAAAAAGATATTGAATTCAATTTTGATGATTCATGTAGGGTATCATTTGATGAGATAAAGAAGTGTCTGACCACTCCACGATCATACAGCCCCCGCGGTGGGACCTTCCATGTGAGCTTATGTGTGATGCATCCAACTTCGCAGTTGGAGCTGTCTTATCTCAGAGGGAGGAGGGACATTCACATGTGATTTTGTATGCATTGAGGACATTGGATTCTGCCCAATCAAACTACACCACAATAGAAAATGAGTTTCTTGCTATTATATTTGCTTTAGATAAATTTCGTTCATATTTATTGGGATCTAAAGTAGTTTTTTTTTCTGACCATGAAGCTTTGAGGTACTTCCTAAAGAATCCAGATGCAAAACCATGACTTATCCATTGGATTCTCCATCTTCAAGAGTTTGACATCGAGATAAAGGACAAGAAGGGGTCCGAGAATTTGGTGGCAGACCACATGAGTAGGCTTACTCACACACCAGATGGTGATACCTTGGACCAGGTACCACTTCGAGACACTTTCCACAATGAGCATCTCTATACCATCTCAAGTATGCATCCTTGTTATGTTGATTTAGTTAATTACATTTTTTCCTCTGAAATCCCAAAAAATTTGAAGAAGAATAAAGTCCAAAAATTAAAAAGTCAGTCTAGGTTTTATTTGTGGGATGATCTTTACCTCTGGCGCATGTGTAGTGACCAATTCATTAGGAGGTGTGTTCCCAATCATGAGTTTGAGTGTGTTTTGCATTTCTATAATAAACTTTCTTGTGGTGGACACATTGGACCCCAACGGATATCTAGGAATGTTTTGGACTCTAGATTATATTGGCCTAGCTTATTCCTTGATGCCCATGTGTTTTGTAAGTCATGCTCTCGTTTCCAACACACTGGGAACATTTATAAGACTCATGAGATGCCCCAACATACCATACTATTCTATGAGATTTTTGATTTATTGGGATTTATTTTATGGGTCCTTTTCCAAGTTCAATTGGATTTTGGTATATTTTGGATGTTGTTGATTATGTGAGTAAATGGGTGGAGGCCAAGGCCACCAGGACTGATGATTCTCATGTTGTTGTGGAATTTGTCAAAGCCCAAATTTTTTGAAGGTTTGGAGTACCAAAGGCCATCATCAGTGACCAAGGGACACACTTTTGCAATCAGAAACTTTCTTCCCTTCTTTGGAAGTATGGGGTGACACACAAAACATCAACACCATACCACCCCCAAACAAATGGCCAGGCTGAGGTTTCAAATCGTGAGTTGAAACAAATATTCGAGAAAACCGTTTGGCCAAATAGGAATGATTGGAGCAAGAACTTGGATGATTCATTGTGGGATTATAGGACAACATACAAGACACCCATTGGTATGTCCCCTTTTTGGATTGTTTTTGGGAAACTGTGTCATCTCCCCGTGGAAGTTGAGCATCAGGCTTATTGGGCTATAAAGAAATGCAACATGGATTTGGCCCATAATGGGATCAAAAGGTAGCTGAAAATTCAAGAGATTGAGGATATTATATTGTCTTCATATGAGAACTCAAGGCTCTACAAGGAAATATCAAAAGCATCTCATGATAGAATGATCCAACAAAGGGAGTTTCATGTTGGAGAGAAATTCCTTCTCTATAGTTCAAGACTGAAGCTGATGCCTGGTAAGTTGCATTCCAGATGTTTAAGTCCTTATATTGTATCTAATTCTTTTCCTTATGGTGTAGTGGAGATCACACAAGAGGACAGTGGAAGGAGATTTATAGTCAATTGGAAACGTTTTAAGAGATACATTAAGGGAATTCCTGCTAATGTAGTGGATTTTATCACACTACATGACCCCATCATCACTTGAGCACATCAGGCTGTTCCTAACCCTTTCACTTTTATATTAAAAATTCTTCATTTCATGTGCATATATCATCTCATGGGTTCACATTGAGGACAATGCAGTATTTTAAGTTTGGGATATGGAACCTTTTAGTTTAGTAATTTCAATTGTTTTCCTGTTTAAAAAAACAAACAAAAAAAATTGTGTGTTTTTCAAATTTTGTGTGTTTATTTTTCAATTTTCTTTTTGTTTTTGAAAATTTTGAGCTGAAATGATTCTCATCACAATTTTGAAATGCATATCAATGAGTGAAACAATTTTTCCCTTGAAACTAAGCTTAAATGAATGATGAAATGACTTTGTTTCAAGTTCAAATATTTAGTAATTTCATGAAATGTACACTGAATTTTGAATCCCATGCCACATCTCACTGTCTTTATATTTGAAATCACTTTCCTGTGAGGCTTCTGAACCATTATTTTCATGTTCTTTACATTCACCTCACTTCTTGAGAGAACCAAACCATGCTTGATTTAACTAGAATTTGATTTATTCCTGTCAAAACTTGATGGTTTGAGGTACTTATGTTTAAATGATTGAGGCATTTGTTTGGTATTAAATCTCCTATTTCAAAGAATCCTTTTTTTATAATAGACTACCTTGAAAATGTAATTCTTTTATCCCTTAGAATCTATGCATATCCTGTTAGGTTAGCCACATTGCAAGCCAATTTTTCCTATCCAACCAACTCTTGAAGTGAAATTTCATAATCTAGTTGAGATTAAGTGTGGGGGAAGCTATGTTATGTTGTGCTACGACATTCTGTGATAATTTGGGTGGATAATTAAATTATGAAGAGATGTGTTTTATTCTGAAGAAAATCATTATATTTAATGTTGTGCCTTTCTGGAGCTTTCATGATAAAAGAAATTGTGCCTTTTTTGGAGCTTCTAATTGAGGTGGAAAGCTGTGCCTATCTGGTGCTTTCAAGAAAATCATGTTTGAGAAGATTGACATTTTTATGCTGAAATGATGAATGGTGTAAACATTTCATGACCTTTCATGATGATGGAGCTGAATTTATACTATGGGGATTTAGGAGAAGATCATATTTAAGTGAAAATTAGATTAATGCAATTTTTCTTTAAAAAGAGTCAAGCCCTCCTCATTCAGACTCCGAATTTTTCACATCTAAATCCTACCAACTAAAAGCTACAGAACAACACTAAAAATTACTCATGATAAACATATGTCCTTTAATCACATAGGGTAGCGATGTAGGAATTTATCAAGCCTATGGTGCCTCTTGTATGAGTTTTGATGAGAAAGACATTGTAAAAAAAAGTCATATTTGTGCGATAAGAGAAAATTCAAGAGAGGTAAGTGTTTTGTGCATGGAAGGATAAATAAAGTGGAAATATATTGAATGATATAAATAAAGAACTTTAAATAATGGTTTTTTATGAGTCATGATATATTTTGTTTCTTGGTGTGCAATTGTTTGATCTCAAGGATATGTGTTTTAAAATTGTTTTTCATTTGATATTGATGTTTACTTGACATGAGGTTTTTCCCAGGAGTGCAGAAGGGTAAGTGTGGGGGAGTTGATAAAACACTATTTTTTTTGAATATTTTATTTATAATAAATGATATAATTTCCCCACATTGTGCCAAATATATTCAATTATGAAATATTTGGGATTAGATCATTCATTTGAAAATTTGATGAAAATTCCATTTTTACACTTTTCAAATGTACTATAGTATTTTGAAGATAAATATTTTAATATTTATTATTTGAAATTAATATTTAGTAACAGTGTTCCAAACTTAAGTTTCTAAAACTTTCATTCAGGACACTAGAGCAAAAGAATGCATTTGGATGGAGTAAATGTGCCATTAAGCCAATGGTGGGCTGGACTCGGTAGAATGGACATGGGTTCTATATTTGGGCCATTTAATCTTCATCCGGGCTTGGATGGAGCCCAAATTTTGAGGAACGCTCTAGAACATGATTTGGCACAAATAATCCTTTTGGAAATCTGGCCAATTCACACGTTGTGGAGGTCAACTAGGTGGTGCAACTTGGAATTAAATATTTGGCCGAGTTTTTCAGTTCGCACTTAAAAAGTTATGTAACCCTAGCCCTCACAAAATCTATTTAAATGGGGTTTTAACTATTTGGGAGGGCGGTTCGAGGCTTTGAGAAGGTGTGGCAGAAAGGGTGTCTCTTGGGAGCCCCTCAAAACTCTTGGAAGAAGTAAGGCTTTGTGCAAACCTCTCTTCCAAAAAGGCTCTCCTCTCCCACCTCCTCTTTGTATTTCATTTCTTTCATGTTTGTTTCTTGAATTTTTCATCAAATAATCTTCTATGTTCTTTCCTTTTATTCTTCTATTAATATTCTTAATTGGGTTGGAATCAAGAGTGGAGATGAGATTGGGTTCTACCCTTTCAATCCTTTGCTCATGCAAAACGTCTCCACGATGACTACACCGCCCATGGAAGAGTAGTTATTTTTAGTAATCGATCGACCTATATCCTTCCTAATTTAATTATTTTGATTCATTGAGCTACTATAATTCACTTAATATGATCCATGAATTGTGTTTTTAAATTGTAATAAACTACGTAAGCAGTTGAATAATTAACACAAAAACACACGAGGTCGAGATTTTGTGTAAATTGTGAGAGTGAGATTTTAATCGGTAATACAAGACCACACAGGATAAATTTGTAGAGTTCAAATATAATAACTAAACACAATTCATCCTCATTTCCAGAATAGATATGTTCTCTAATTAACCACTAACCATAAGCTAAACTTCGAAAAACAATCAAAGCAGGGTGCTGCGATTGCGTGTTTCGAAGCTTGCCTAGGGTTTATGTAATGCCATCTTTGTGGTTAAGTTAACTATTGTAGGGTTCAACAGTTAACAAATTAGGGGATAATAATTAAGTATATATTTATTTAAATGATAATGATAAATAATTTATTGAAGAGGTAGAGTTATATTGATTACTCCCTTCAAAGTATTTAAAAAAACATCTTCTTGTTGTGTCTTTTTAATCAAACTTCATTCCAAAATAAAAAAAACAATCTTCTTCCAGCAAACTTCTTCTAGATTTAAAAACTATAAACAACCCATATTATATTAATTAGTCTTTCAATTATATTCTCTTCTATTTTTAGAATACATCTAAAAAGTTGTTTTAATTCACTTCCTCCTTTGAGAGATGACCTTGGTCAGCCACTCTGCTGCACCTAAGTACCCCAGAATCACATTAATCATTTGAGGGATACCATGACAGCATACATTCAATATACATATTCTATGGGATACATAAATAAAAACATATTTTGGGGTTGTATTGGTGAAACTGTTTATAATAAATTTGGGAACTTAAATCATTTTATGATTGTTGTGAGATGATGATGGGATTGTTATTTTCTCTTTAAATGTGTTGTCCTACGCATAGAATGAATAAATTAAATGGGGTTTTATGTTTGGGTTGAATATGATGTTCCAGTTACATTAATTATATATTGAAATGTTATTATTATTCGAGTTCCATCAGAAATAGTTGGGAATGGCCGATGATATGATTATGGGATGCTGATCACCATAATTGAGGTGGTGTGGATTGTCAAGACGAGAGAGATAGTAAAGACCATGCCATAGCTTGGTGACATGGTTCACATGTGGTAATGAGGTTCACAAAATACTGTGTTTTAGGTATTTATGGTGACTTTAGCTCGCCATGATTGGATGATAACACCATAAGAGTCATGTACATACAGATAAGGACACAATGAGGTGGTGTTGACCACTCATTGTGAGTGGAACCTCTGCAGATTTAGCGGAATAAGGTGTATTGATGACCATTAGCTTTGGGGGAGGTTCCCACTATAAAAATCCATGGATAGTGGTGTGTGGGACCATTATATGGGTGATGATCCTCATCAAATATCTTTTGGATGATGGGCCATGTTTATAGGAGGGAAGATATCTCCATGCCTTGGGATGTAGGGTTGTTGAGCCAACGAAGATTGTAGATGAAGAAGTCCAAGTGACTTGTGATATGATTTTTGGGTGTGCCATTGGGAAACCTATTTAATTGTTATGGGATATACATATTAGATGATGGTTGGCATGAGGTTCTATGTGAGACGTTATACGTAGATACCGAGGGTTATTTATGGTTAATTTATTATGGATACATTCTTCCATTTCCAGGATAGGTTGGAGAAGGAATACACTCATTTTTAGACATTGAGAATAAGTGAAGCGGGTTATGTATTTTTGATGTGCGTTATTTCTATTTATTTATGTATTCAAATAGTAGTATAAGTATGGATATAATATAGCTTCACATTATTGGTGGATTACTTAGATCCTATTCACAACCTGCATGGGAGCCTCGAGACACATTCAAACTTGATGGATTTGAGATGAGGTAATGATTCATTATTGTGCACTACACCATAGTGATAAACGATTCACAGGTTTATGGGATAGAGGAAATTTGGACAATGTGGTTTCTTCTACATCAAGTTGGAGCCTCTTTTGGGATGTTGAGTATGAACTTTTGGATTATACTCTAGGATACATTTTATGTTTTGTGAGATAGATATGGAAAGTGTATACTCTATCAGAAATGTATTAATATGTGTCTTTTGGCACATTACTTCCATTTTATTGCTTCTTTTGAGTTTTTCTATTGATTTTGATGTGATTGTACAATATATCATATTATGTTATTATGATATCATCACCATAGGGTATAGTCTCTAAATTACCACCTAATTATACCCCAATTCTAGTAAAAAATATTTGGAATATATGGAGGCTCACATAAGGCCCAATGGTACTCCAGCCCAGAGCACATGTTATGTGGTTCCCAAGTCGGGTATATACTTTGTGAGTCCCACATTGGGGCATGTGGAGTTCAAAAAATTCCTAATTATAAGACAATAAAATATATTATGGAATAATGACTTAATAGATGGGTGAACTATCCTTGGTTAGAATCCCATGAAGGTGGTATTCCCAAAGCAGACAATATTATTTCAGCTGGTGAGCACATGGGACTTTTAGTAGAACCTGTACAGAGTATTAAATCTAGGGGCAGGTTTGTACACCACTTAAGTAATACTAAGGGGATATTGTTTCGCCATGGTTTATACAATTCTATCCTCAAATATTCTTTATAAATAACTAACTTGATTCATTAAGGTGTCTGGATATTCCTAGTCACATGTCCCACATGGTGGTGTGGGAGTTTTAACTACTCGCGATAATAATCTCTTAGACTCTCCCTTTCCATGATAATGTTTCCCAAAGAAAAGAGGTTAATTTTTCAAGGAGATAAAACCATTAGGGTGGGTTACCCAAAGATTATAATATCATGTCATACTATGAGAGCTTGTTACTTGGTCACACGACCACCATATCTAAGACAAGATCCCGTATGCATGGTTAAATGATTTTGGAGTTGGATTCCCTTAGATACCATGCCAGAGATATTCAAGTGGGAATCCCAAAAAATTGATGATTTTAGGCTGATGATCATATCTACTAAAACATTAAAACCATGTAGATGAATTATCTACAATAGCTTCATTGGAAACTAAGAGTTAAATTATGATCTGGCTACAAAACATAAATTAGAAAGCATGTATAAGCTCTTTTAAATAAGTGCAAAACAAGTTAAATGTAATTTTAAGAGCAAGAAAAACCTAGAGAATCCATCCATGGAGTTTAAAACATATTATATTATTTGTTTCATTTTTAATCACTCATAGATGATAGTTTTTTAATGTCAAAGCATAGTTAAAGATGATATTCTAGAGGAGTTCTTAAAAATACTCCATCATGGGTATTTAATATGCCATGATGAAATTATTTTAATAATTCTCATTATTATTTAGAGTTTTTTTAAGTCATTCAATTTTATTGAGAATAAATAAAATGATTTTATGAATATGAATGTTCAGTTTAAGAAAATCCTTAATATATGCTCTTGATCTAGAATTTTGAAAAACAGAGGTGAAAATTATCAAATTAATAGGTGATTTGTCCCAGACATAAGATATTTGATCAATATAAGATACCTTTAAGACATTTCATATAGCTCATAAGTGAATTTTCTAGTTTATAAGATAATTTAAATACATGGAATATATTTTTGTACTGTTTATGTGATTTTTCTTACACATAATTAAATTGATCCATGTATAGGATATTTTTTGTGCTATACAAAATAGAAAAGTTATTTGATCAAAATAGTGCATCATGTAGCTAATTTATCATGTACACAAGTGAACTAGGCTATGAAGTCAACCATATGATATTATATTAATCTTTTATGACATTTGAGTGTGTTGAAATTTTCATAGGAAAAATTAATAGGATATAAGATATCTCAACAATGTGTAAGTGATTTATTTTCCTTCTAGGATATTTGAGAGGGCCATAAGAGTTTTATTTTGGTTTTAGGACACTCAAGTCAATTTATAACATTTTATTTTGATAAATATTAGAATAAAATGACCTCATAAGACATTTTGGAGAGAATTCACCTTATTTTAGAAGAATTGTCTCATGCATAAGTGATTTTAAGCTAGTGTGCATAAAGATTTACCATATGAAATATCTGTCATCCGATGAAATTTTGAGACAAAGGAAAATATCTTATGGATCCCATAAGATATTTTACATGGTAAAAAATAATGATTTCAAGAATTATTATATTTTGAAGAATGTTTGTATCAGATGATACAAGAGTTGTTTTTTATATTAAAAACATCTATGTGATTTATAATGTTTGGATCTACTTCAAAAAATTATTGATTCATGTTATTCCGGAGAAGGGAGAAGAAAATAAAATCATAAAGAATGATTGTAAAATTAACTAAATTAAAATAAATTTATCATATTCTCAAGAATAATATAGAAATTATTGAGTCAAATATCTATATTTTTATTATAGACTTAATCATTTGTGAAGATATATTTTTGTGAGAAAATGAGAAAAGGTGATGAGTTTCGATTTTTTTGTAGGGACTCAAGATAAGGTTTTCATTCGTTTCCTATATTTCTCTCACAATAAAATATATAGTCCAACACAAAAAGATATGTGGTTTGTATTATTTTCATACAACTATAGAAATTGTTTTTTTGATTTTACAATGGATTGCGTTGAAGAAGAAGATGACCTGAGCTAGCTGTAGAATAAATGAAAATATATATTCAACTAATTCTGAAAATGAATAAGTTCATTTATTAAATGTATTTCTGGAATATCATTTGATTTGAAAAAATTATGGGTACCCAAATATGGGTATTTTATAATGGTTATTTTGTTTTACTGTGGTAATTCCCACTTGCTTCCATTTGTGAGTAGTAAAAATGGGATATTCATTTAGTGAGGACTCCCATGCATGTGAGATGATGATAATATTGAGTAGAAAAAAATATATAATAAATAAGAATAAACTACATATGGTTTAGTGTAAAAATGAGATATTAGTGTGATTTTACAATAGAGAAGAATCAAAATCTCAAATATGATAAGAAAAAGTTAAGAGATATATATACACTTTAGGAAAAGAGGTTGGAGGATCCATTGAAACCTATTATATTAAAAATATATATAATCAAGGCTATGAAATTTTTTGGGTTTCAAAGAAAGAAATTTAGAAATTACCCCTTGTAGGATGTTGTTCAAAACATTTAGTGACAGGGGAGTTCTTGAAGAATTGATATGAGAGTTGTCGACAATAGATTATATAATGAAATAAAAGTTGTAAATTGAAATAGAAACCATGTTTCTATTATGATCTTAAAGTCCTTAAGGTAGTCAAAGTTATAATATTTTTATGAATAATAGAGTCTTCTATAGGTGTAGTTACATCCCTAGATAGGATTATGATTTACTTTAAGAGGAAGAAAGTAAGTTGATCATCTATCCAATGTTATGTTAGTGTGAGTTCATTAGTATGTAGTCTAAATCTCTCTTCACATGTGTAATATTGTCAAGGATTTTTTCACATATGTTATATTGTGTGATCACATATGTAATATGGTGTATCCTATTTCAGTATAATCCATGGATACACACTTGTATTTTGTGATTCGAATATTAGTGAATAATCCATGTCTTAGTGATATTTTAACACGATATGGAGTAGGTTAATCACCTTGGGGTTGAACCTTGTAAAATCTCACATTCTATCATTTCTTTCAGGTCCTATATTGCATATGGGTGTATGGTATGGTAAAAAATAGATTCATTTACATCATAAAAATAGGCATAAGTTAAATATTTAATGGAGTCTATGTAACTAAATAAGAGTTTCTTTTTGGTAAAATAATTTGGTCACACTTGATTCATCCCCCCTTAGGTGTGTCTGCATAGTCTACTAACATAATAATTGGTATCAAAGTATAGGTCCCCTCTGATTAGATATTTTGGATTATTATAATTTGTTTCAAATAAAAGTGATTTTTTTTAATTTTAACGTTTTTTTAGTCGATATACATGAATTATATATTTTAGTATGAAGCATTTTCCTCAAATGAAAGTGGCTTCTTCTATCCCTATTTGTGATGATTTGGGGGTCTCCCTAAAAAGAAAAAAAAGAAAATAAAGGGTGTAATAAACTAGAGAAATATCATAATAATAGAATATGATACACAAATTACTAAAAGTAGTCAGGGGTAAAATCCTAATATTTTTATTATTAGTATTCCTCTAGTGAAACATGTTCATGTTGTGAGAAATGTTTTATTAAATCTTCTAAATAAATCTATATTGATATTAAATATTATTTTAAGTATGTCCCCATTTTAGTGGTGATATATATATATATATTCATAAATTTATTTCATGACGATAAATCATAGCTGGAGGTGGGAGTTGATGTTATGGAAGAATCATTGGAAAAGAATATGACTTCATAAAACAAGCTCTAAAAATTTGTGAAAGTGAAAGAAGAAACTGAAACACTTTTCAAAGAAATATTTTCAATTATTAATAAATAATGTCAAATATCTGAGTATGATAAATAAGTATTTTAGAAGTTTTTCAAATAATTACTCCATGAATTGGATAAGATTAATTAATTTTACATGGATGATAATTATTCATAGAGGATGTCAAACAAAAAGAGAAAAGGGGATGGATAATTCTATAGTGGAGATATGGAAAATTGATGAGTTTCAAATTAGAAATATGAAGATGTATTGAGAATAAAACTTGAGGTTGGTTGAAAATGAGAAGAATTTTCTCAATATGAAATTTATTTCACTAAAAGGGAAGCTAAAAAATTCATAGAAGTAAAAATATATGTCTTCCTAATCTGATGCATTGAAAAGTACTTACTCTATGGATACTAAGATGCGTTTTCAATCAAAACAATTTTAATATAGATGTAAAGAGAGAATGGTATCAACTATAGATGAATCCACCTCAATTTGAGGGAAAAAGGTATACAAAAACTCTGAAAAATATGGGTTTGGTAAATCTATTTTCAATAAATGGGTAGAATTAGATTCAAATTTTATTCATGTGTAGAAGGGAAATAAATTATAGAGCACCCCCTAATATTTCAAGGAGAGATGTAATCGTGTCCAAGAATGGTTTCTCTCTAAAAGGATCTGATAAAGTAAGTTTTACATCCTAGATAAATCAATAATATAAATTTATACAAATTGAATACACTAGAAAATAAACAAGATTGATTATGATATGTTCGTTTTAGTTGTGGTTTATACAGAGGTCAATTTATTTCTAGAAAATATATTTGTATGTTAAAAATATAGCATCCTAACAATATGGAATAGGAAGGATAAACCAAGTAATAAACTACTGTAAAATTTAATAATTCATAGAAGATAATAAATCAATAAATGAAAAACATATTTGAGAGTTTGAAGAACTTCTTCGAGTTTTAAAATATTGGTGGTCAATGCTATGATGAAATTTGGTATTACCTTTACATTTAGCATTCATATAAATAATTTATTGTAGAAGATACAGAGTTTGAGAATTATTTAAAGTATCTAAGTTATTCTACCATGGGAGATAAAAAAATTAAATATGGGTTTTAAACAATCCAATTCTAAAATTTCAATGTAGAAAGATCAAGATGTTCAACCCACATGGAAGAAGTTATTTTATTATGGTAAGAGGGGCTGCATTAGTGACCATTTCCTGATGGATATGAAACTTAAGAAACGTTAGGTAATATAAGCATAAGAAGGGAATATATCCAAGAAATATATTATAACATTGGATTAGTGGTCCACAAATCTAGTGAATAGATTGAGAGGGTTATAAAAGGATACTTTAAAGCGACAAAATTATGTGTGTTAGGTGTATACAGATAGGATGTTTGACAGTCAAAACTATGACTTTTCTACTAGGAAAAATGAAGAATAAAGGTAAAGTACTAGTGGATTAATGTTCTAAACATTATACTACTATAAATGTATTCATAAAAAAAGAAAATTCTAATCACGAGGCTACATATATATTAATAATAATTCAAGAATAGTTTGAAGTGGATTGGAGGATGAAGAAAGTAGAAAAAAATAAAATAACTTTACTTTCTCAAGTAAATAAGACCATTATATATATGAATAATGATTAAATAAAGAATATTCCCATATTTTAAAAAATTAACATATTTTTAATTTTAATATGGATTAAAACTTGAATAGTTAAAAATAAATTAGACCATCAAATAAAGAGATGTCTTAGTTGAACAATAAGTCTCAGAACCAATACTCTAACTGAAAAGTTAAATATGATCCACCCTAAACCCATATTTATTTTTTTGTAATAAAATAATGGTAATTGAAGGTGAACATGTATGGAGAGTATCCCTTGAGGAGGAGCTTTGAAAATTTATGAAACTACTAGAGATTTATATTTTCTATTGAATATGGAAATAAGGATATCCCCTCCAAAATATGAAAGTTAAGGTATGATTTTCATTCTCCCAAAAAATGTTTTAAAAATTTAAACACTATTTTTTTCTATTGGGAGTGATTATATAACCAAATGGGGTAACAAACCTTCCAAATAATTTTTTTTTTAATTTTGTTGTTTAAGTGATGTTAAAGTTATAAAAATTAAAAAATTTTTATAAACAACCCTTATATAGTGAATCTTACTGTTGGTATCAAATTTTAGTGGAAATATAGCAATTTTTTTGTATAATTTAACAAATCTTGTTTTCTACACATGGCTATGCCAATTTGACTTAGAGTTAGTTGGTTGATGGTTCTCTAATATATAAAAATTCGTTACCACTTACCTCATGGAAATCATGAACATCTTTAGAATGTGGATGTAGATCAAATGGAAATAAGATATATTTCTTAATGTTTGTATAATTTTTTATAGACAACAAAATATACCCTTCTATATCAATTTGTTGTAGAATAAATTTCCTCCACTTTCATTTATTCTCAATTAAGGGGAGAATAATTACATTGATTAATGGAGTTTATATAGAATTGAAAACAGACCAAAATGGGTATATTGAAGTTCCCAAAGGTCTTTGGTTGTATTTTTTACCAATTAATATAGTTTTTAGCCTTTAATTGCTGTAATTCATAAAATAATTCTTGAGTGATGAGTAATTATTGAACCAATAGACTAGTGGATAAGCTGGCTATATACATGGGTAATGGATTTTGGAGTTTGATTCCCTTGAATATCCAACTAGGCATATTTTGGGGGTAATACCAATCATTAGATTAATTTTTAGAGGATCATCATGCCTAAGACAAGTGTAAAATCATTGAGAGGAATTATCAACTAAAATTTCAATGTAAGAGAATATTTTAATGAATATATAACTATAGAACATAAATTAGAGAACATGTATAAGTTATATTTAGGAAGTTCTAAACCAGTTCAATGAACTAGTAAGAACTATATATCGTTAGAGAATCCATATTTTGAATATTAAATATATAATCTATCATGTTATGTGATTAAACTATTATAGATGATGGTTTATTAAGGTAAAAGTATAGTTGATGATGAGAGTGTATAAGAGTTCTTGGAAATAGTCTATCATCATCCTTTAATAAGTTACAGGTCTTTGGAAAAACTATAATGTCTTTGGAATTATTTTAATAATTTCACCTATCATTTGGAGTTGTCATGAAGTCATTCGTGGTGATTGAGAAGTCCTAAATATGACTTCAAAAATTAATAATTTCATTTAATGTAAATATGGAATATCTATTCTTGGGATGGAATTTTCAAAAATATAAATGGAAATTATCCTACGCATAAGATATTTTCCTTATGTGTAATATATTTGAGCCATGAAATATGCCTGTAAGACATTTTATGAATCTTATAAGTGAATTTTCCCTCACATAATAAAATTCACATATATGGAAGATATTTTTGATGTCAGAATTTTTTTATAGTGCATAAGAGAATTGAGACACATGAAGGAGATTTATTGATCTATAAAAATAGAAAATTAATTTTATCTATGCAGAAGAGATTTGTGCGGTGTGTAATATTTTTATGCTTTAAATAAATGTATTTATCTATACAATTTGGCCTTAAGATATTGACATTTTAGTTCCCTAAAATTATCAAAGGTAAACATTTATTAGGAACTAGACATTTCAAAATATCATAAAGGATTTTTCATCATTGTAAAAGATTTTATAAATCTATAAGTATTTTTTTCTTCTCATAAAAAATGTGAACTGGTGAATCAAATTTTAGATTTGCACATTTCATCAAATAAGCACCTCATAATACGTTTTGGTGAGAATTCACCTATGTGTAGAGGGATTTTCCTACATGTAAGTGAATATTAGAAAGTATGTAAGAAGATTTCTTATCTAAGGTTTTTGACACCAATTCTATTCTAATAAAATAGAAAATTACTTATAGAACATGTAAGATATTTTAATTGGTGAAAAAAATGAGATTTCCATAATTTTTAGATTACGAAGAATATTTATATATAACGATTAAAGAGAAATTAATTCATATTTAAAACTTCATGGATTTTTATAAAGACTTGATCCATGCATGAAAATTATGATTTCATTATCTTCAAGACTAGGGAAAAGAAGATCAAAAAGCAAAGAATGATTTCCATATCAATTCTATTGAAATAAATTTATCAGAATTTCATGAATAAGGATAAAATTTTGGAGTTAGAAATTAATATGTTTAGAAGACCGTAAGAAATTTAGGAAATGATTTAGTTAATGAATAGAAATAAAGTTGTGAGTATCTAATTGTTTTCAAATAATCAATCTGAGGTATGTACTTTTTTATGAGTTACTCTCAAACTATAAGAAAGTGTTCCATTCCGTATGATATGTATGTTGTATGATTTTCATACATTCATGTAAATTAATGTGAGTATTTTATAGTCGAGTGAATTGATGAAGAAGAAGAACCAAGATTACTATATAATAAAATAAAATATGAATTTGGTTTAGTATGAAAATGAGGAGGCAAACTTATTATGAGTTTTTATAGAATATCTGTTGACTTGAAAAGGAAAATCATGGGAACCCAAATATGGGTATTTTAAAATTATTTTTTTTCTAATGGTAATGATAATTTCCACATATGTTCCATTTATAGATATTTAAAAAGAAATTTTAATTTAATGTAGCCAATCATACACATGGGATGATGAGAAGATCAAGGATAAGAAAATAGAAAAAAGGAAGAATAATCCATTAATTGAGGTGTTGTGGAAAACCAAGTGTGTTGAGAGTTTTTTAGGTATTAAAGAACTAGATTCTAAAAAAAGAAAAGATGAATCTAAGAGATACATTCAAAAGGAAGATAAAGGATGAGAATGATTTGTTGAAACATGTATTAAGGATGAAGAAGAGAACCGAGCCTATAAACTATACTAGATTTCAAAGAAAGAATTCAGGTAATGCTGAATATATGGAGGTTATTATAATCATTTAGTGGTATTCATGTTCTTAATGTATTGTGATGAGAGTGGGAAGTATAATATTCAATTAAGAATGAGAATCTGTGGTGAGGGAAAAATATTGAGTTTCTTGTTTTGATATTGAATACTTTAAGGTAGTCAAATTCAATCTATTGTGAAGAAGTATATAATTTTGTGTGTGTAGAGACATACATGAATATATTTGTAATCTACTCAAAGAGGAATGCAGGATGATGGGAAGATATCTTGGGAAACTCCAATGCAAAAACTATGAGATACTGTAGAAATATACCTTCATAAGTATAATATGTTGGAGGATTTATTTACATGCATCATATTATGAACTTAACTCTGTAATATGGTGTATTTTTTACAATATAGTCCATATCCACACACATGTATTTAGTTATTTGAATATTAATTTAGAATCCAGATCTAAATGGGATTTGGGAATATACTGGAGTATACTTACCTCATTAGGGGAGAAATATGTAAAAAACATATGCTAACATTACTTTTTACATCATTATTACATATAAATTTATGGAAGGGAAAAAACAAGAGATCCTTTTACATCCCATGTAACATTCTATTAATATTTTCTGGGTATTCCTAAACACATATTTTTATCAAATTTTAGTTCAGTTTTATTTGGGGTTGCTTCAGGTGAAAATTGGGAATCTTGGGAAGTTATGGGGTAGTTCAAAGTTGGTGAATGGTTTTCCCAAATTTCACTCCCTACTAATGAATACTATGAAATCAAAGGAAGTGGGGTTTTTTTCACGATTGACACATAGTTTGAAAAATAATGCACCCACTTAGTTGAAACAATGGACACAGACAAAAGGGGTACATGACTAGGGTGTATGGTTTTTCTAACTATGCATCTCTTCCTAAGAAAACGTGTGTATAATATTTTTGAATCCTAATTTTTTAAAACACCCAAAACCCACGATTAAGGTTCCTGATGGAATTAATTTGACAACTTATTATTTCTTCTTCTAAGGGAGATCCCAAGAGGTGATCTTTACCCCTCAACACACTCCCAGAAGTGGATCAAATCTTGGAAAATGTCATTTGATATATACCTGATTTGTTTCCACTTCCCATTCTATTTATTGTGCTTTCTATTATTTCCTCCATAAGGTTTTTTATAACTCCATGTTGTTGGAAAATCTTATATACTCTGTTTTCCATCTTAAACTTAGGTTTTATTCTTGGAGTCTCATTTAGGACATTTTTTATTGGTTTTCTCCATTTAGGGATTTGTGTTTCAAGATCTCATGGTCCCACGGTAGGTTGTTCCATTTTTTTTGGAAAATTTGATAAACACTAAATTTATTTATTTAAATACAATTTTTATATAAATTCAATATCTTCATAAATTGTTTTCAAAAAATTTATTTAAAACCGAATTCCATTGATTGGGGATTTGAAATTGAATTTGGAATGAATTTTGGAAACCCCCTAATTCCATTGAATTGGGGATGGATTAAAAAATTGGATGAAAATTTTTAAATTATATTTTGGAATTAAATTATGTAAATAGATTAGATGAAATTTTCTTCAAATTTTATTTGAAAAAATGGATTAAACTGTTTTGATAGGAACTTGATGGATTTATCTAGGAAAAATGCATGAATTGATAAAAGACTCATTTTTGGGTTTTAAGTTGAAATTTTCATTTTTGAAATGGATAATGGGATGAATTTTATTTTGAGTAGCCTTAAAATAAATTTACCATAATTGATTTTTATTAGAGAACAAGAAATCCTAAGTGGTTAGTGAGTTATTGGGAGAACACACTTTTGATTCCTTACAACATAAAACAAGGTGCATCACATCACATCCATTATGGGATAGTGATAATATATTATTGAAAAATTTCAATGAGACATGTGTATACACATATTTCCATTGTTCACCTTTGAGTGTGTGGGGATCCCATAGAATGGAACTATCATATCTTTTGGAATATGACCATGTTCCTCATTTTTTTTATTTGAAATGTATTCTATTATTGTTGTAAACTGCTTTAAATGACTTTTGAATTTATATAAACAATTTTATATAAATTTTTTGTAATCAAATTTGTTTAAATTATTTCCATAATTTTAAATATATAATCATTATTTGTTTCAAATGACCTTTTGAACTACCAATATTTTTTATATATAATTGTAAGAATCTATTTGGTTAGTTAATTTTTGTAATATTATTATGTAATCCATGGTGAGACCCTAATAGGATTTTAGATCACACCCTATTATTCCGTGGAGTGTTTGTAAATTATCTCTTTCTTGGGTCTAGGAGAGAAAAAACACCACTTGGAGGTGCTTATATTTGTTGATATTTATGCTTGAAGAGTTGTTTCCACAGGGACTTGAGAAGCTATACTATTTTCTGGGACATTTCTATTGTATATTGGGTATGTTTACCCATTTTATTTATGGTACACTTCCCCCTATAGAGTTTTTTTTGCATCCTGACTTATATATCATTCTTCTACGCTGTTTATGGAAAATCCATTCCCAGTTTCATTTTGTATGGTCCCTGGTTCTGGTAGCCTACCCATGGGGATCGATAATGCCCTTTGAGAAATGTTAGAACCAACTCCATTATCTGGTTACCTGGGTACCCAGGATGGTTCATGATAAATTATTACCAAAGTTATAGTTTTTTCATCTTACCTTGATGTCAGTATGTAGTTGTGTAATCATGTTGGTATATAAGAGGTAGTTGTAATTGAGTCCCTATAAATCTCTCACTACAATGAGCGTTATGTTACCATGGGTGGGTTGGGAAAGTTTCCTTGAAGATTATTTCTACTATTTTACCTACTCTTGATTTGGATAGATTGAAATCAAAATCTTGTTTTCTATCTATTGGGATTAATTTCACTTATTTCTCTGTTTGAATGTTAATCTGATGTATTCAATGTTTTTTAATGATGTTTTGTAGCATCATGCCACTAATAATATGTGTTAATCAGATCTAGGATGATGCTGCTGATGAACCTCAATTATAGAATCCTCTTACGGACCTGAGTCTAGTTGAGGTGATTTTATGTATTTTCCAAGCTCTGGTATAGGCACTAACACCAGTTCCCATTATGTCTCTATCTCTGGAACCATAGAGGTACATTCCATGGATTATTTCTCCAGAGTTACATTTCTAAAATCCACCAATGTTCAATGTCTCAAATGATCCTCAAGAGGTTGAGGAATGGTTTTCTAGGATGGGGAATTTTTTTGGGTTCTTTGAGACACCCAAAGAAATATAGGTAAAGTGTTCCACTTTCATACGAGAAGGACCAAGAAAGATATGGTGGGACATGATGGTGGTAGTTGAGAAACACAAGGGAATAGAGTTAGAATACATAAATGTTATTTTCACTAACAAGTTCTATCTATAGTCGATGGATTTGTCCAAGACCATAGAGTTTTGAAAACATGAGTAGGCCATCAAGAACATCAAATAATATGAAAACTGTTTTGTTGAGATTGTGATTTTTTCACTTGAGATAATATCAAATGATAAGATGAAGGCATGATAGTTCAAATTAGTAATTCAATATAATATTCATTATCTGGTTTTCTTACTGAATATTCCTTATTATACTGATGTACTGGACAGAGTGATGATGGTCTAAATGGACCTGGATAGAAATCTAGGGCTATCAGGAGTTCCTTTTTCTCCTCGTGGAAGCATGAGTTCCTTCAGAGGAAAGAGGAAGCATAATGATTCTCATGGTTTTTTTCAAAGTCAAGGTCATTCTAGACCTCTTATAGTGCCTAAAATAGACCCTTTTATTTCATACAAGTGTGGAAAGCCCTAGGATTCAATGAGGGTCTGCACAGAGGCACCGAAGGTATGTGGTTCCAATAGATTTCAAGTTATTTGAAGAAGATATTCTATGTTTATTCGACTCGGCATAGTGTGAGGGTATCATCAGTAACTTCTAAAGTTGTGGGTAAATTATATTCCTTGAGGAAAAATGTTCTATCCATAGGCATTCAGAATAAAGATTCTTCACATAGTGGAAGTGTCTTTAGAGGAAGAGTATATGGGTCTAATGACTGTGAGAGGTTCCATCACTATAGAGTCATCATTAGTTACTTCTTTATTCTATATTGGTGCTTCTCATTCATTTATTTCAGCCCATATTTTTCATTTTCAAAATCTTCCAATAGAGATTTTGTATTATGAAATGCATATCACTACACTGATAGAAACAAAGAGCGTAGGGTATCAATACTCATGATTTTTCTTTCTCTTTATCTGATGTTTATCTTGTTTATAATTTTCTATCTTTCAACATAAAACTACATGATGTAATTTTTAGGATGGATTGGCTCATTTCGTATAAATCCTAGATTGATTTTTATCTTTGATGGGTATCCTTTAATTCACCTAATGAGGTTTTCCAAATATTTCAAGGAGAATGAGACCCAATATTGAGTAGATCCTAACCCTCTTATCCAGAATTAGGGATATTAATGACAAAGTTTACTTCTGATCTGGATAGAGAATCATTGAGTGGCGATCTCCCTTCAGTTTTCATCAATTTTCCCAAACTTTTACCTTATGACTTCTTTGGTATTCCATTGGTAAGGATGGTAGGGTTTTATATTAACTTAGTTACAGGTACTCTATTGGTATATATTCCCTCTTACCACATGAAACTAACTAAAAGGAAAGATTTGAAGGATCTGTTGGATGATATTCTTGATAAAGGCCTTTTACACCTATGTTTTCCACCTTGGGAGAAATCAGTTCTCTACACTAGAAAATAGGATGGTTCACTTTTCCATTGTGTGGAATACTGGAATCTCAATCATGTTATCATAAATAACATGTATTTGCAGCCATAGAATGATGATTTGTTTTACCAGTTGAAAGGGGTGAAGTGGTTCTTGAAGAATGATGAATGATCTGGTTACCATCAGTTGAGCATAAATGAATCTAGCATTCCAAAAACACCCTTTCAAAGTAGGTATGACCATTATGTGTATATTTCTGTTACTTTCAATCTAAAAAATTCTCAAGTGGTTTTTATGGATTTAATGATCATGATTTTCTATAAGCATCTTGATACCTTGACGGTAGTCTTTGTGGATGAAATCCTTGTTTACTCTATGTCCGAGGAGGATCATGTGCATCATCTGAGAGCAATTTTGATTTTTTTTGATAAATCATCTAATAAATGAAAATATTTCAAATTTTTATTTCTGGATTTCAAAAGTGTTTTATCAAGACACATAGTGTCTAGACATGGTATTTTAGTTGATCCTAAAAAGGTGAAGTCTGATATGATATAGGAACAAGAATAGAATGTTTTAGAGATTCAGAGCTTCTTGGGTTTGGCTGGGTACTATCATCGATTATTTAAGGAATACTAAAATTTGGATTTTATGATTAATATTCTAACTCTGAAGGAGTGAGCTTTTCTTAGGTTGAAAATTTTCATAATTCTTTTTTGATCTGAAACATATTTTGACCGATATGCTAGTGTTCACTCTTTTAGAGGTCGGGAAAGGCAATTTAGTCTTATATGATGCATCATGTTTAGGTTTGTATTGCATTATTATGCATGGTGATCATGTCATTGGTTATGGATCTTGTTATATTAGGCCCCATGAGAAGAATTATCCAACACATAACCTAAAAAATGTAGTTGTGATGCATGTGGTTAAGATTTCTTGATATTATCATTATGGATAATGTTTTCCATGTTTTTTTACCACAAGATATTGAGTTATATATTCTATAAAAAATATCTTAATCTCCACTAGAGGTGTTGGATGGAATACTGAAAATATCTCAACTTTGAAGTCACCTATACCCTAGGGAAAGGGATTGTCATTGTGAATGGATTTTGTAGGAATCTTATGAACTAGGTAGTGAAATAATCATTAGAAGAGTGAAACTTGATGTATTTCTTCCCCAGATTCATATTAGAGTGCAAGAATCATAGGCCTATGTTTCTTTTACATATTTTCAGTTTACCTTATCCCTTATTGAAATGATTCTTCTGCAATAGAATCTTTATGATGAGTTTCATATAATTAGAGACTCTATTTGTGGTGATGAGACTATCACAAAGTGGTTATTATTTACTGAGGGAATACTATGCTATCGAAATATTTTTGTTATATCATTAGTTTTATAGAAAAATGTGACGCGGGGTTCTATAGTTCCTAGTGGGTAATGAACCCAAGAACCAAGAATATATTTTATGAAATTTGGTGTAAATTATGGTGGAAATGATTGAGATGAAGAATTGATCAGTTTTTCACTCATTGATATACATACCAGTAGGTTAAGGACAAGCATAAAAAAACCTAGGGTTTGCTTCAGCAACTTCTAGTGCCAAATTGGAAGCGGGCTGAAATCTCTATGGACTTTATGTTTGGGTTTCTATGTACCTAGAGAAATAATAATGTGATATGTGTTGTGATCGATAGAATGACCAAATTACCTCACTCTATACTAATTCATGATACAAACAAGGTTGTGGAGTTGGGAAATATTTATTTGAAATAGATTGTTCAATTTTATAAATTTTCATCTACTATAGTCTTTAGTAGGTATCCTCAGTTTAGTTATTGTTTTTGGAGAGGAATTCAAGAGGCACTAGGATCTCAGGTCTATTTGGGAACAACATACCATCCATAGTTAGCTATCAAGACAAAAATATCTATATAGATTATTGAATATATGATTCAGACTTGTGTTTTCAAGTTTGATGGGGCTTGTGATGACCATCTAGGTCTGGTTGGGATTTCCTATAAAAATTGTAATATTTCCATGATCATAATGGATCCTTTTTAGGTCATTTATGGATGGCCTTGTAAATATCTATTGTGTTGGTCAGAGATTAGTGAAAGTTTCTTGGTTGGATCAAACTTGGCTCAATATATCACAAAAAATATTCAGTTAATTCATCAAAGGATGATGATGGTATAATTTTGGTATTAGTCTTATGTTGATCATCACTATAGACCATTGGAATTTTCAAATGGTGACTAGGTGTTCTCGAATGTTTTACCTTGGTTGGGCCATCCATAGCTTGAGCAGTAATGGAAACTATCTCTTCATTTTTTGGGACACTTTAAGGTAATTTAGTGGGTGTGAAAAGTTTATTATAAATTTGTACATACACTTCATATGACATCAGTACATAATGTTTTTCATGTATCTCAACTTCAAACGTATTTGTTTCATCCATATCATGTTCTAAGTTGGAGTGATCGTGGGGTTGAAACTAATTTATCTGTGACTAAACATCCTATAAGGATAGTTGATTCTAAAACCAAGGTACTTCATGGGATGATGATACATTTGGTTTGATATTTATGGTAGTATGGTTATGATTCTCATGGAACATGGGATATGGAGGCACTTATGAGAGATTAATGGCCTTATTTTTAATCATGGATGCTTCTCCATAGGATTTCTATAGATAGAAAGATTCTATGGTGGGGAGGTTGTAACATTCTATTACTATTTTCAGGTATTCATAAACCCATAATTTTACCATTCTTTGATTGGGTTTCATTTGTGGTTTCTTTGGGTTAAAATTTAGAAAATTTTGGAAGTTCAGGGGTTTTTCATGTTTGGCACACAGTTTTCTCAAAACATGCGCCGTTAAAATAAAAACTATGAAAACTAATGTAGTGAAGTTTTTTTCATAATTTTAACATTGTTTGATAAACTATGCACCTGTATAGTATAAACTACAAAACTGGATAGAAGTGCTGCACAGCTAGAGTGCACAATTTTTCTGGCCTTTCAGCTTTTCCTAGGTCACCTTGCGTACGAGCTTTTTTAATATGATTTTTTTAAAACATCTGAAACCCTATTTTAAGTTTATTTATGGACCTAATTTGACACCTAATATTTATTATTCTATGGGATCTCCTAAGAGTTTATTTTGGACCCTCGATACCCTCCCATATTATGATTGAATCTTCATGAATGGAGTTCAATATTAACCTAGTAGGTTTCCTCTTCTATTTTTATTTCTCATGATTTATTTTCTTTACTCCTGTTTCCCTTTGGAATTGGGGATGAACTCATTGGTTTAAGGTTAAAACATTCCAATCGGTTTCTAATGGGTTTGTTCATAGAACCGGAAACGTCCAATGATTATATATCCATTTGGACATACATTTCAAAGATAGGTTCTAATTAGTTATGGATCGATGAGGCTTAATAATTTTCATTGGTTGAGAGGATGGGAGGTCAGACTCATTACACCTTTTTAGGGGAATTATTTTCTACTTCAGGACTCTCTTTATAGATTTAAGTTATGTTCATGAATCCTTATTAAATTACCAAGTATGAAATTGATCTTTCCTTTAGATCTGACAATCAATGATCAGTATGTAGGATATTTAGAGAATCTTTTATATGTATTTGAGGTTCTTCATTGATAGAGAATCATCTGTATTTGTTTAGAGATTATTAGTCAATGGTATACTTTGACACATTATATAGAAATCTCTTGTTCATTATAATAACCATACTGGTTTTAAAGCCACTCAACGGGGCACTTGAAGTTTATTGTCATTCAGAAGGACATGAATTATTTCATATTTGGGATTGTACCCACAGATAGGCTACCTACGTATGTTTGTTTAGAGAAGGAATCAGAACCCACGTAGTTCGAGTAAGGGAGTATGATTTTTATGCATGATTGATGGCTCAAAGAAAGATTTCATAATTACTTTTACACTCTAAGCTTATGTGAGTCATGCTTTGTGTGAGAAACTAGAGGTATTGGTAAAACTAGATGATTGTTCCACGAAAGATGAAATCATAAGAAATGATGTGGGGAATATGTATGCATGACTACCTAGATAGATGAATATTAGGATTTACTTCAGGGAAGAAACCTGGGAACAAGGTCTATAAAGGTATATGTGATTTATGGAGGTTTGGATACTTAACTTAGGGATTACTCCTGAGAAGGATTCCCAAATTAGAAGGGACTTATGATTGGTCTTACTCCTGAAAAAGAAGCCCAAATCAAAAGTAAATTAAGACTGGTTAAGAGAAATTATAACTGGGGCTTATTCCTGAGAAGGAGGCCCAGATTAAGGGATTTGAGAACTAAGGCTTATTCTTGAGAAGGAGTCCCAGGTTAAGGGGAATTATGACCAGGGATTACTCCAAAGGAGGAGGCCCAGGTTAAGGGAATTTTGAATTTGGGGCTTACTCCTAAGGAGGATGCCCATATTTAGGAACTTGGGGATTACTCCTAAGGAGGATGCCCAAAATTAAGGGAACTTGAAGACTGCGGCATACTCATGAAAAGGAGGCCTAGGTTAGGGGACTTGTGGATTACTCCTAAGGAGGTTACCCATATTTGGGAATTTGAGATTGGGGCTTACTCCAGAGAAGGAGGCCCAAAATTAAGGAAAATTATGACTGGGACTTACTTCTGAAAAGGAGGCCCAAGTTAAAGATCCTCTCATCTTAAAGGATGAGGCTGAATGAATGAAATATCTAACCTCAGTGACACGAAGATATGTAAATCACTAGGTTTTTAAGAGATGTTCCACATAATTCCTTTCAAATAAAGAATCCAACAAAGGAACCATTCCATAAATGGGTTTGAAGAGGGTTCTAAAGGCTAAATCTCGAAGAGGAGAGGTGGATTTGAATAAGATAGGTGAATAGGCAGGAGGGGCACCCAAAAAAACGTAGGCACATAGGTCCTGTTGGGGTGCGCAGGTTCTTGTTGCACAGGTATACCTGCATGGCACAGGTTCACCTGAGTGCCAGTTGACCCAAATGGTAACACTTGGGTGAGACTTGGCACAAGACCTTATTATTATCCCTATGGGATTCCAAAATATTGGCACGTAGGTTTTGGTGAAGGGATAAGCCGGTGCGCAGGTGTGTCCATTTCCCTTAAGGGTTAAACACCTAGGCACGTAGGTGTTGGTTAATTTCAACACTTAGGCCTTGTTCCCCCTATTTAGATCTTCCATTCTAGGTAATAAATTATCTTAGAAGTGTAAGGAAGACTTCCAGAAGAGACTAGGGCGCCGAGAGATTAAATATGGATTTTGGAATTTTTCATCCTTGAAATGGGGGGCCCATAAGGGGTATTTATAGGCTGCTGAAGACCCTGGGAAAAAATTAAATAGGGCACGCAGGTCACCTACACGCCCATATGTGGCACACAGGTACCCTGCGCGACCGTCTTGGAACCTACGCGGACCATTCTGAAGAAAATCCTTGTTCTTTCCTTTGTCAAATTTTGATGGGTTTTCAAAGGATGAATCACTTTATGCTAAGGTATTCCCCTTTTTCAGTCGTTTAGACTCTGTGATGAAAAGGAGAATCAACCAAAGTCCCCCCATAGAGTTGGATCCAGAGAGAAAATGGGATTTTACTGTGAGGAAAAAAATCAGGGGTTTTTATAGTTATTGGCAGTTTAAAGTCATGCATGTCGGACATAAAAAAGGCTAATGTTTAGGGTCGAAATAGCTTTGACTGAATGGATTAAAATTGACTCAATTGCTTGATAATTTATCTGAAAACATATTAGCATGTTCAAGTATGGGGGGGAAAATGTAAACGATGACTTAAGAGATTTTGAATCCGAGGAATGATATGAAAAAGGGCTAAAAGGCATTAGAAGAAGTAGTTCCCAAGAATGAAGTTACCACTATTTAACAAACTCGTTAGGGGGTTGAATTATGCAGGACTGCTTAAGGGAATTGGATGGATAGTCAAATAGTATCATATTTTGGCTAACAGGTCCGTTATATAGACTAATTATGCAAGGTCGCCTAAGGGAATATGCTGCATAGTCAGGCAAAAGAACTATCAAAACATACTTTTCTACTGCTAAATATTTAGTGAATGTTTATGGAGATTCAAATATTCCAAAGCATAGAGTCTGCTCTATAGAGAGAGGTACATGAATATGGTGAGGATATTTCCAATCAAGATTGTCTAAGAATTGGTTAAATGTCACTCCTACAAAGTTCTGACCCAAACTTAGGGAAGGGAAATATAAACCATAGACATGAATACATTTAGATCATGAAAAAGAAAACGTGAAAAATATGATAAGGATGGCTGTTTTTGTAGATCCCTGCATATTGTCATTAAGACAACTAAGGACAAAAGAGGTTCTCTTACCAAGAATGAAGTTACCATTATTTAACAAACCCATAAGGGGGTTGAATTATGCAGGGCCACCTAAGGGAATTGGCTACATAGTCAAATAATAGTATCTTTTGGCAGATAGGTCTGTTATATAGACTACTTATGCAAGGCCACCTAAGATCACGTGCTGCATAGTCAGGCAAAAGAACTCTCAAAAACTGGAAAATTTGTGACCAGAAGTCAAGAAAAGGGTTATGGAGATCTGAAAGTAATTAAGTTTAGGAGTATGACACATGAAAATGGGTATTGTCCAATGCATGAAAGAGATACATAGATCATTGCTAACCGTAATCATGTTGTGGCTGGGTCCTGAATTGAAATGTTGGACTTCACTACGTATCCCATAAGGATGAGAATGAAGCCATACGTAGTTCTTGAAATACAATTTAACGTCATGTGGGACGAAAGTATGGGAGATCTTAGTTTAGAGTCATAGAGCTCAGACCATAATAATTAATACACAGTGTGTCTTTTCACAGGGACCTTTCAGCCAGGGGACTGAAAGTGGAATTTGGGGTTAGGCCCAATGATTTGGAGCTGGATTCAAGGGACGCTCGAATGTTCCTACGTATCCCATAAGGATGCTAATCAGTCCTCACATAGTTATTGAAATACCCTCTGTCCAGATTTAGTTCGTACAAGTGAAGGGTGAAAAGGGGACTTTAGTGCAATGATGGTTTGACCCAAGATAAAAGGTTCAGGTATTTCCAGGTATTCACATAGTCTTTAGACTATACCATGATTGGAGATCAATGTAAATAATGATTCCCTCTTAGGTGAGGGTGTCAAAAAATGTTGCAGTTTATTGTCGTACAGGAAAAAAGTATTGTACAGTTTAACGTCATATAGCAAGGAAAAAGGTGAACCAATGTAAAGATATTGGTTCTGTGGGTGGCTTCACGAATCAACATTGTATGAGATGGAGGTGAACTGATGTGAATAGATTGTTTTTGGGCTTGAACCTCAGGAGGTTGCCTATGCACCCAGCCTAGAAGGCAAGGATCAAAGTCTGCGTAGTTCAATTAATGGATGAATTGGTAATCAAGTTGTTATTGAGGAAAACGACCCAAAAAAATGGTGTTGGGACTTATGCACGGTTAGCGGACCAGAGAAGGTGTGAGGGTTGATGTTTACTCTAAGCTCATGTGAGTCATAATTGGTGTGAGAAACAAGAGGTAGCAACAACCTTAACGATGCACAGTTTAATGTCATGTAGGACATATGAAGGGACTATTCATTTTAAAGTCTTATAATGAGGACTATTGGTGCTGCACAGTTCAGTGTCATGTAGCAGGGAAAAAATATAGTTTAATGTCATGTAGGATGTATTAAGGGACTTTGTTTAGTTTTACGTCATGTAGGACAAATGAGAAGTATAGTTTAACGTCACGTAGGACAATTATAGGGATACAGTTTAACATCATGTTGGACGTGAACATAGTTTTGCGTCATGTTGGACAATAAGGGTGCTGTACAGTTTAGCGTCCTGTGGCTAAGATAATGGGGGACAATATAGTTTAACATCATGTTGGATGAAAGGGGGACTGTGTAGTTTAATTTCATGCAGTAAGGAAAAAAGAGGACACGTTTTAACATCATGTTGGATGTATTAGGTACTTTTTCACACTTTAACATCTTGCTGTACATAAGGGACTTCTGTACAGTTTAGCGTCATGTAGCTAGGATTTCACAGTTTAACGTCATGTTGGATGATGGTTCGAATAGTTTAAGGTCATATGCATAGACCGATGATTATGCAGTTTAAAGTCTTGCTGGACGTATTAGTATTTGTGTTACACAAAATACTTCTTCAAAAATCTATCATTGGTCAGAGTAGTGATGAGTTCTCCATCCATTGAGATTAAAGAATGAGCTCCATTGGAGTAGATCATATGTATTGAGTAAGGTCCTTCCCATTTTGGCTCATGCTTGGGAAGAGGGATCCAATAAATGAATCATATTAACAAAACCAAAGATCAACTCTTCATCTGATGAGGACTCTACCTGATTAGCCTGTTTAGGTTATTCCATTTGGTGGGACGGTGCCCATAGCTTTGAAGTAGATGGCATCAAATCTTCCAGAGTCTAATACAACTTGGGATTTGACATGATTTCATCTTCTTCTAATTTTTCCTCTTTTTTTTTGAATTATTGCATTTATTTGAGGATTTTTCCCTCTGATGAAGAGAGTTTTTCTGTGGAATTCATAGCAGAAGACACAATTTGTTTCTTCAATTGCATTAGAAAAATGGAATGAGTTCGGTTGACCGTTTTCCTAACCACCCAATCATCATATTTATGTACATTTTTATTTTTGACTTCCTGCCACTCGCCTTCTTCCTCTGGATTAGTAGCAGTAACACATGCTACTTGAGATGAAGAACCTTTCAAATTGACTTGTCCTGAGTCCACCATATTATGTAAGAGGTCTTTGAAAAAAAACACTCCTAAATGGGATGCCCCAAAATATGATGAAATGGGAAATAATTTGGGTGGTCTTCATCTCCTTCCTTATTTGTCCTTTTGGGCCCTGGCAATTGAACGAAATTATTTTCCAGAGCCAAAATGAAGTAACCAGGAACTTGTTCATTTCGGAAAGAATAAACATTGTTCTTCAGATCCTCAAATTATTTTTGTCTTTGATCTATTTGATCATCTTGAAGAAAAGACATCTATTGTTGATGCTTAGGAGGTGGAGCCCTTCAATAAGATGAAGGTTTTGAAGTAAAAGCAGGTATATGTGCTTGTTCAAGCGTAACAGTATCAGTCTCTTCTTTAACCATTCTCCTTCCTGGAGCTGATGGAATTACACGAGATTTATCCTTAGTCTTCTTAAGAGAGTCTTCAATCTGTTGAGTGATGAAAGTAAGGTCTCAAAACCCTCCTGTGTATTTTACAGGGACCAATGATGTGCGTAATTCATCACGTAGATTTTCCACACAGATTGGAAACAACTCTTCTTGAGGGAGTGCTAAGCTTAGGGAATATGTTAATCCCTTCTAGTGAGCAATGAAATCTGAAACCCTTTTATTATCCCTTCGCTTACAATTTGTAAGATCAAAAAATAGTTGTCTTTGGAAACGTTGAGATGAATTGAAGAAGGAATCACTGACGGAGATCCTCCCATCCGATAATTGACTGGGATTGCATGATTTTGTACCAGACAAAAGCAGGCCCTTGTAATGACTGTACAAAACACATGATCTTAACAGTTTCTTGTTGATAAGGGGTTCCCATCATAGGATCACAAAGAGAAACAAAATATGTTAAGTGTTTCTCTGGGTCTTCCGAACCATTAAATATTAGGAATGTGGTACATGAAAAATTTGATGGGGGTAGAATTGCATCAACCCATTCAGGGTAAGCTCTCTTTTATAGTTAAAGTTTAGCTCATTTTCCCTCCATATCTTCCCACCGAGCTGTTAATGACTCAATAGTAGTTATTAACTTTTGAGAAACATCCAGTTGATCTTGGACTTGAGCAGGTGCAACAACTGGATCTTAGATAGGTGTGGTGGCTAGTACTGCAACTAATGGTAGCACCACCGATTTTTGTTGCACATGACCTGTAGAATTAGACCTGTGAGGGTGTACTGGTAGAGGAGGATATTCATGATCCATCTCAGTAACTGCAACAAATTCTTTTGGCTAACTGACTCTAGAATGCTTAGGAGGAAGACTACCTTGAAGTAGTTCTGCATTCAACCTCCTTAATTCCTTCATTTCTTCCTCCTATTGTGCAAACCATTTCTCTAGTGAGATCAATTGGACTTATCTAGAATAAGGGTAGGATGTAACCTTATTTTTTCCCTGTCCCCTTGTTAGACACCTTTCGGAGAGGGAGAAGTGGGTTACTTGAAGGAATACCTAGATTCTGGGTAAGCCTTGGATTTTGTGTACGCACACCTTATTCATTTGTGTCTGTGTGTACAACTTCTTGACTAGGAACATCTTCATCTGATCCATCTGAGTGAGCCTCATCTAGGGGATCAGTAACAACGGCATTGATGAAATTAATTGATGCATAACTCATTTCATCTCTTCTATCAGCATTTCCCAGATATAGTATTCTTCTATGTCCTTGATGAGACATTGCATTTTGTTGATTCGATCCCTCAAGAACTTCTTGATGAACCATTATTTGGAGGGAATCCCATGATAATTCAGCTCTTCATTATTCTAGTGGCTTCTTCCATAATCGAGAGAAGACTGAATTTCTCTGAGGGAGAGATTGAGGATTTGAAAAAGTCCCCAGTCCTATGGACTGGGGATGTTCCTGCTATTCATGCTCAACTCCTCGAATCCTATTTGTTTATTCTGAGGGTTGGGTTAAAAGAGTCCCTACTCTAGCAAGCTAGGGTGGTTCTTGAGCTGCTATATCTGAGTCTTTCTTAAAATCTCTCCTGATCTTGTGGACTTTAGTCCGGAAATTGGATGGATGCATTAACCGACATCCACTCAAACCACCCGACTCAAATGACTGTTGGATGATTTCTGACACTTCTGTCACCTGATGATGTGTAGGATCAAAATGAGAGGCATGTTCAATATTATCATTTTCTTGATGGAGGAGTAATTCAACAACTTGTTCTCTATATGCCTGATTTTGAGAATAACTTGTTGAAGCCTGTTCTTGAGCGATCATTTGATTACAAACAAAGCCAATTGTTCGTGGCCGGCCATGGGAAATAATATTGCATGAGACCATTTTCGGCGGGCTTTGTTGGCTGTAAAGTACAGTGAAATGTAGAACTCCATGAGCACCCCATCCCCTGATACAAATACTAGATGAGGCATTGGAAATTAACTGGTGTAATCTTCTAAGTGCACCAAGGCATGAATGCTGAAGGGATCTCTACTGCTTTTCAGCCTTCGAATATCGAGAAATTGAGAGAGATTCCAAGTCAATTTGGTGTTTTAACCCTTATATTATCTTGACATGATTTTCATATTCATCATATGATAATATTTTCGTTTTCAACTGACAAAGATTTTTCCATATGTTGAGACAAAAATCATGAATTCCATCTTCCGTCAACATCTCTGGAATGTCATACTGAGAGTCAGCCAAAGGCCAAAACATAACTGGCACTTCACCTTTCTCCAGTTGTTTTCTCATATTCAGCACTTCCTCTTTATCATTCAATGAATATTCTTCTACCTTATTAGACCAATGTTGGTTCTTCCTTGTTGCTTCATCGGATTCAACATGATTGGTAGAGAATTCACTGATCATACTAGAAGATGAATGACCCAGGGATGGTTCATAGAATGACCTACACCCCAGGCTATCTTCTGATTGAGAAAGTATTTCACCTTCTAGAAGTAAAGCATTTGACATGACTGGATTTACATTTTCATGTGCCTTAAGATAAGAGGGATTTCTCGTCACTACATTGTCTGTTGGGGCATTTTCCAAGAAATTTGCATTACTGCTGTGGAGAGGACATTCATAGATAAATTCATCATCATGGGGAGGACCACCATTGTGGGTTAAATCAAAAGATGAAAAAATTTTCTCCTTGATCTTCTGGCCATGGAGAGGGTTACTGTGGATCTAATCTGAAGATAGTACTTCAAGATCGATCGAACTGTCATGAAGCATGCCTTCATGAGGAAGCGTCTAATGAAGAACTTCGGAAATAATGTTCCCACTATTGGGAAATGAGAGAGTAGAATCTTGAATTCCAACAGATAATTTTCTGAGGGCTTCAAGAACTCTAGCATCAAGAAATGCCTTATTACAGATTGGACCTTGATTTATTGACTATGCTAGGCGGGTCTTTTTCTTAGAAACCTTCTTACTCACTTTAGGAACTACTTGTTGATGAAAGCAGTCATTATGGGCAGTTTTATGTGCCTTCTCAGGAGAAATGATCAGGTTAGGTTGATTATATCCACTCAAATCAGGTGTATGTTCTTGACTTGGTTGTTCGTATGATATGGGGGAGTATACCCCACAACCCTCTTGGACTGAAACAGATGTGTGTGTCTATTCTGGAGTGAACTTTTGATGTGTCACTCCACTGGTAGGGATAGATTTGGATTTCTTTCCCTGTGATGCTGCTGAAGCTGTTATAATATGCTGACAGGTATCCAGAATATGAGCAGGGATTTGCTTCTACTCTTTCACAATTGTTAGAATGTGCTTCGTGACTTCAGCTACCGGAACGGGAATATACGTCCATTTCGTGCTTGGATTAGGTGTGTGTTCTTGATCCTATCCTCCTTTTCCTATCAGTGAATTCTAACAGTACTCATTTGTGGGGGTAGAGAGTTGATTCTACTCCAAATTTGTCGTCAGAACTTTCCGAATGACTTCTCCGAGTGCTACCAAACAAGACTGCTTGCTAGCTTGATTAACATTGGCAGGTGAATGTTCCTGCTGTGTATTCCTCGTCAAGTATCAATGCTGGCAGCCAAGGCTGTTGATAGAATTGTTGACTCTAAACAAGTGTATTTTCCTGATTATCAGTTTCCACCATAATAAAGTGGCAACCTTATTTTTTTGTAGTCAGATGAGCTTGCTGACTAGATGATGAGTTATAAACAGGTGTATATTCCCACCTATAATACTTTACTAGAATTTCCTGGTGGGGTTGGCGTGTGGCTGCCAGATGAGTCTACTAGACAACAGAATTAAAACGGATGGGCGTGTGTGCCCGCTCGTTTCTTTCCACCAAGTTAGGTTGGTGGACTTCTCCATAAATGGAAGAGTTGAGAACCTGCTCATTGTTGAACGGTCATCACCTCTGGTGGTTCGTCTTGCCTGCTCAGGTTTGAGGAACCTAAACCGAATGCCTGGAGACGACACCCTCATCATGTTGAGGGTGCACTTCCGCATGAGTCTGGCGGCGATTGTTGATGGGATCCCTCGAGAAGGACTCCTATTTCCTTAAATTAAGGCCCTCAGTGACCTTCTCATTCACCTCCCCAGAATATGGGAGGGATTGGGGATTGCGTTCCAGGGATACCGACCAAAAATGGCTGGAAACGATGGTTAGAACCACCTGCTTCTTGATCACTGGTTGTGGCTGTCCGGACAACTAGGGTGATTTATTGACTTCGAGGGCTTATCGAGCAGCCTCCAGAGTAGGAATGGTACCATTTTGATGGTATTACTTAACCAGTGCATTTTATACCTAGCGTTGAAGATTCTGAGTAGGTGATGTCTTCCTCAGAGTGGACGACAATCCAGCAGGAGTAGCAGCAGAGGCATTCACAGAAGAGGTATTCACAGGTGTGAACTTAAGGGAAGCCATTTCTGTAACATAGAATATCTTGGAAAAGAGTTCTTGTTTGATATAATAGAACTAATCAAGATAAGTTTGTCCAATACATCTTTTGGATGAGCACATAAGTTATTGGTTGTTTTTTTGGCCCTCTCATTGAGTTTAAATAGGGGCCTAACAAATAAGTAAAACATCATTTCAACTTGGTTAATGATTCACGTTGGGTTCACCATTTTTGTTTCCCTCTGAAATTGGGGATGACCTCTTTGGTTTAAGGCTCAAACATTCCAATCAGTTTCTAATGGGTTTTTTCATAGAACCAGAAACATCCAATGATTCTATATCCATTTGGACCTACATTCCAAAGGTTGGTGCTCATTAGTTATGGACCGATGAGGCTTAAGAATTTTCATTTGTTGAGAGGATGGGAGGTCGGACTCATAACACCTTTTTGAGGGGAATTATTGTCTACTACGGGACTCTCTTTATAGATTTAAGTTATGTTCATGAATCCAAATTAAATTATCAAGTATGAAAATGAGATTTCCTTTAGATCAGACAATCAATGATTAGTATGTAGTTGATTTTGAGAATCTTGTATATGTATTTGAGGTTCTTCATCGATAGATAATCATCTATATTTGTTTAGAGATTCTTAGTCAATGGTATCCTTCGACACATATATAGAAATATCTTGGTCATTATGATAACCATACTAGTTTTAAAGCCACTCAGTGGGGCACTTGAATTATATTGTCATTCAGAAGGACATGAATTATTTCATAGTTGGGATCATACCCACAGATGGGCTACCTACGTATCCTTGTTTAGAGAAGGAATCAAAACCCACGTAGTTAGATTAAAATATTATTTTGTTTATACATGACTGATGGCCCTAAGAAAGATTTCATAATTACTTTTACGCTCTAAGCTCACATGAATCATGCTCGGTGTGAGAAACATGAGGTATTGGTAAAACCAGACGATTGTTCCATGAATGATGCAATCATAAGAAATGCTGTGGGGCTTATGTATGTATGACTGCCTAGATAGATGAGGATTAGGATTTACTTCAGGGAAGAAACCTGGGAACATGGTCCATAAAGGTATATGTGCTTTATAGAGATTTGGATACTCAACTTAGGCCTTACTCCTGAGAAGGATGCCCAAATTATAAGGTACTTGTGATTGGGATTACTCCTGAGAAGGAATCCCAAATCAAAAGTAAATTAAGACTAGTTAAGAGAAATTATGACTGAAGATTATTCCTGAGAAGGAGGCCCATGTTAAGGGATTTGATAAATGAGACTTATTTCTGAGAAGGAGGCCCATGTTAAGGGGAATTGTGACTGGGGATTACTCCTAATGAGGAGTCCCAGGTTAAGGGAATTTGGAATTTGGGGCTTACTCCTAAGGAGGATGCCCATATTTAGGAACTTGGGGATTACTCTAAAGGTTGATTCCCAAAATTAAGGGAACTTTATGTCTAGGGATTACTCCTGAAAAGGAGGCCCAGGTTAGGGGACATGGGGCTTACTCCTAAGGAGGATACCCATATTTGGGAATTTTAGATTGGGACTTACTCCTGATAAGGAGGCCCGAAATTAAGGAAAATTATGATAGGGACTTACTTCTTAAATGAAGGCCCAAGTTAAAGATCCTCTCATCTTAAAGGATGAGGTTGAATGAATTAAATTTATAAAATTAGTGACATGAAGATATGTAAATCACTAGGTTTTAAGAGATTTTCCACAGAATTCCTTTTAAATAAGGAAGCCAACAAACGTACCATGCCATAAATGGTTTGGAAGAGTGTTCTGAAGGATAAATCTTGAAGATGAGAGGTGGATTTGAATAAGAGAGGTGAATAGGCAAGAGGGGCACCCAAAAAGAAGTAGGCGTGCAAGTCCTGTTGAGGTGCCCAGTTTCTTGTCACGCTGGTATACCTACGCAGCACAGGTGCACCTGCGCCTCGGTTGACCCAAAGGGTAACACTAGGGTGAGACTTTGCTCAAGACCTTATTATTATCCCTAGGGGATTCCAAAAGATTGGCGCGCAGGTTATAGTGAAGGGATAAGGCACTGCACATGTGTTTCCATTTACCCTAAGGGTTAAACACCTAGGCGCGAAGGTGTTGGTGAATTTCAACACTTAGGACTTGTTCCCCCTGTTTAGATCTACCATTCTAGGTAAGAAATTAACTTAGAAGTGTTCGGAAGACTTCCAGAAGATACTAGGGCACCGGGAGTTTAAATATGGATTTTGTAATTTTTTTTCATTGAAATGGGGGGCCCACAATGGGTATTTATAGGCTGCTGAAGACCCTGGGGGAAATCAAATTGGGCGCGCAGGTCACCTGCACGGCCATATGTGGTGTGCAGGGGCCCTGCGTGATTGTCTTGGAACCTTGGTGGCCCATGTTGAAGCAAATCCTTATTCATGCCTTTGTCAAATTTTGATTTTTCTTCAAATGATGAATCACTTTATGCTACGGTATTCCCCTTTTACAGTCATTTAGACTCTGAGACAGAAAGGAGTGTCAACAACTCCCTAGGATTTTTTAGATCGCAATGTTTCTGGTTAATCTTATATCCTCCACTTTTGGATGTTAAACATAAGTTTATTATTGGATTCCTTATTCCTATATTCTTAATTGGTTTTCCCCATTTAGGGATTTTTGTTTTGAGATCCTGTGATACTGCGCTAGGTGGTTCCATTTTGATTGGACAATTTGATTGACACTAAATTGCTTGATTTAAACTCATATATTAATTTAAATTTAATTTATTGATAAATTAGTTTCCATTATTTTATGAAAAACCCAATTCCATTTAATTGGTGATTTGAAATTGAATTTAACATGAGTTTAGGAAAACCCCCCAATTTCATTGAATTTGGGATGGATTGTGAAATTATAAAGAATTTGTTTAAATTAAATTTTGGAATTAAATTGTGGAAATTAATTTTATGAAATTGATTTTAAATTTTATTTGAGAAAATAGTTTAACCTATTTTGATAAAAACATGATGGTTATATCTTTAAAATGGAATGATTTGACTAAAAACTTGTGTTTTGTTTTTAAATGGAAATTGAAATATTTGAAATCTATAATTGGATGAATTGTATTTTGAGCAGTCTTAAAATAAATTTCCCATAATTTAATTTTATTAGAGAAAAATAAATCCTATGAAGTTAGTGAGTTACTAGGATAACACTCTTTTGATTCTTTATAACATAAAAAATAATATATCATATCACATCCCAAATGAAATGTTAATGAGGTCTTCTTGACCAGTGTCAAATTGACATGTGTATACACATATTTTTGTGATTCATCTTTGATTGTGTCGGGAACCCATAGCCTACAGAAATCATACCTTTTGGAATACAACTTTTTTTATCATGTTGCCACCCAAAAAATAAGCATCCCAAAATTCAAAAGGGAATAAATACATGAATATTGGTATTATTTCCCCTATAAAAGAAAATGAAGAGAAATATTGTCGAGACCTATATATCATGAGAACCCTTATGTGTCCCGTGATCACGTGACCAATATAAGGTCACACAAAGTATCCAAGCACAATACAGAACATGCATCAGATTCCTCAGAGCCCCATTTTCAATGAGCCCCTATTATTTCGTGAAGGGGAACTAGACAACCAGTAACTACATAGGTGTTAGTCGGATGAGTTACGTGAGGCCACATAGGTTACTGGTGATAAGAACCTATAAATCGAACATAAAAATCCTCTAAAAATAGGAGGAAGGATTCCTAAAATGTTGAATCCCATAGAATTTATAATTTTCATATGACTTATCATCGAGGAGATTGGTAATTATTCTTGAAAACATACAGAAATATTTCAATACATCCAAGAAATTGTTAAATAAAACAATGGAGATAAAAATGAAGAAGGGAATTTCTACTCATGGTCACTAAATGACATGTGAAGTACTATCGGAGATCCTCAAGATGTCATTAGTCCCTCGCAACATGCCCACCACATCTTGCAAAGTCTCTTAATGTTGTTATCCTCATCACATGGAAAGTTGTAGGTATGTATGGGTGAACATATCCTTCCCTTTGGAACTCCAAGGGAAAACAAATAGAACTGTCAAAAAAATGTTTGTGCACCCCCATTTGAACCTTATTAGTAACACAATGCATAAAAATAAAATAGATTAATTTTTAATGACATTACTCATGTAATTTTTCATTAATCCCAAATGTTGATACATAAAATAAGGTGAAGAAAATAGGTGGGAGGTGAAAGGAACTTGCGGTCGTGAAACTCTCACAAAATGTTATGGAATTCTATTACGTCGTCCCATGAGACACCCGAGATAACCCTCCTTGTCTCACAAAAAGCCCCAAAAATGTAATTAAGTATATCAAATATGCCTTTCAATAGGAAGTTGGATCTCACAAAGGCCCTTAGATATGTCAATATGACAATAAGGAAGTCCTTCAACATGTTCTCATGATCAAATGAGTCCCCATTAATTTTGAATAATCTAATAATAGAGGAATTAATGAAAGGGACTCACGGTCGCTGAAAATCATGCGACACCATCAGATTGGTCCACAATATAGGCTCATGAAGCTATGTGGCACTGGATATTTTCATCAAATCAATCCTGGATTAATGCAAGATATTCCACAAAATCTGGTGAACAACTAGGGTGGAGATGCCTATAAATTCCCCACCCCAACAAGAACAAAGGGTTTGAGTATGGATGATCTGACTCTCATAATCTGATCTCTTAGGGGCAAGGGCAAGATCATGATTCTCGATGTGACTGATCTCATGACCTAAAAGTCTTTCTTGAGTTATAATACTATCTAATACTAAGATAAATCATCCCCTATATATAAGGTACTTCACATGATCATTCATAGATCATTTAAATTACTGATGTCATGGTGTACGAAGAACATACCATATAAACCCTAGATCACGCAAGGCTCAAGAAAAATTGATATTGAACAAACCTAAGACATTCAAAAAACAAGGTCTATAACCAAGAAGAAAGGGAAATAATTAGTTGAAAGACATGTTTTCTATCCTTCACGACCTTCACATGAGTCATCCAAAGACACACGGAGATACTGAGACACATCGCATAGATCTTGGAATGCTCCTTTAATATGATATGTGGGTCATGATAAATCCTTCAGGAATATCAAACAAATGCATATGGTGCCATTGGGAATAAGAAATTAGGCTCGCAAAAACCTATAGAACTATCATCTGAACCATTCAATGTCCTTTGGATACATCAATTGACTCATATAATTGCGCTTTCCAATTCCATTTAATTCTCAAAATTACACCGAGGTGTGACAACTAAGCTCTTGTGATACCCTATGGACACGTCAACCAAGACCTGTGATACCCTCCAAACATGTTAGACAAGTCTTGCAATGACCTATAGTGATTTTAGCCATGATATGTGACATACTCCAATCCATGTCATACTAAATATTGTGACACCCTCTTTATGTGTCAAAACAATTACTCTGAATGAAACTAGGGAAAGTTAGATAGATAATGAGAAACCTCCTTGGAAATACTGCTAGGTAAGGCAATAGATACAAGAACAAACTATCTAGATCTTGTAATGTCCTATGGACAAGTCAAATGAGTCATGTGACACCCTCCAGACAAGCAGGCCACGTAGTAAAACCAAACTCAGTGTGTAAGACTGCATATAAAGGGAACTACAATGACTATGATTTATTCAATATTCAATATATTTAGGCCACCAATCTCAAGGTTCGAGCTCCATATTGACCATCAAAGGAAATACCAACATTTAAGTACCTTATTCAATGAAATGAAATTAATTACTTCCCATCCCTTGTTTCCAACAATGAGTATGAATCACTTGGGCTTAAGGAATTGCAATGATCATGAAATCTACACTATAAACCTCCACAATGGTACATGAATTCTCAGTGTGTAATCCCAAATATCAATTCAACTACGATGACTCTAATTCTATTTATAATAAAGAAACATAGGATGTATAATTGAGATCCAAGTTCTATGATAAATCATCTCTGGGAAATCTCCGAAAATAAGTCCCACATCATGAGCAATGAAATGATAATTTTCCTCCCCTTCTTTCTCAAACATAGCATAGATCTTGTGAGCTTATGGAGTTGAGATAATCATATCATCTGTAGCATGAGTCTCTAAAATGACAGGGGTAATCTCAATATACAATCCATGAATGATTGAAATTTGAAAAATCTTATTTCTCTATACTCGAGATATGTAAAATGTTAGTATGAGGATCAATATTGAATACTCAGTGTTCTAGAGCACCCTTATAATTCCTTTATGAATGATGTTAAACTATACAGGTCCAATAAGTTATGTGGGTTTTTATTCCTGTATTAACTAGGATATGTAGAAAACCTCCTAATGGATTAATCCCATACTTAAAATATTAATTGCCTCCTTACATGGTAGAACATTCCATATAACTTGGTTATATGACTTTAACACATACACAACTGCCTATTATAGAAAAATTATAGATAAACTCAGATACATAAAAATGGATCCACTGAAGAGACACCAGTCCTTAGCATGTGAAAGATAATTAGCCTATAGTCATTTTTTAGGTTAACTAGTTCCATATTGGGATTATGAAGAGATTCGTGAACATATCATAAATCTATGAGACAATCCTAGAGTATGCAAAAATCCCCCCAAAGGGTGTGATGAGGCTGACCTCCCATCCTTTCGACCAATGAAATTCTACATGAGTCACTTGGCTTGATAATTTATATGTCTATTATCCTTTTTAAATCAAGTCTATACCTAGCTATGAATGGGTAACCATTGGGAGTTTTGAGGAAATGTACAACAAATAGAAAACCCAATGTAAGAAATTGAGTGATGCCCTAAGAAGCTGCCCTCAACTAATCCATCAAGTGAATCCAATTCCATGCCTTGAATCTCGAGAAAAAAATAGTGAACCTGAATTGAATATATATAATAATAAATAAACTGGTTATAATCTATTAGCCCATTTTATTCTCCCATTATTTGCACAAAAAATAATGAACTTGAAATACATCTCTATAATAACAAACAATTGGTTTATAATAATTTGATACATTTCATTTTCCCCCCATATCGATACAACATTTTCATACCCAACATGAATCTCTTAGGACACTTTGGCTTGAAATCCCAATATAAAAAAGTAGTATGACTGGCATGATCATATATATGATCTATTATAATAGATATTATTTTCAGTCCATCCACAAGTTGACATGTCCCTATGAGAAGAATGGCTGGATCACGAAAATATGACAATAGTGTTAACCATGCATATCTGAATGATATTTCTTATTCTTGTGTAATAGAACAAATTAGTAACCTTATTCCGTATTGTCTGTGTGATTATAGAGACTTATCTTATTGACAAAATTCCAACTCGTGACAATGTATTCAACATCCAACATTCATTCTGGTAAATTATATGTGGTTGTGAACCCCATGTTACAAAATTAAATCTCATGTGCTCTATGGATCTAGTGGTAGGTGGAAAATAAAATGGTTTAGGAGTACCAAAAACTTGTTACAATCCTGACTATGGAAGCTTTCTATGAGGCACTACAAGCACAATAGTCAGCATATCCACATCACCCTATAAAGGTTGCTGCTAAGCCAGTAGCCCTCATCGCTGCAACCAGCATATTTGGGCGATTATACCTAGATCATGACAACTTCCACCTCATGTATCTAATAATTGTGGACTAGAAATCCAAATATGGTTCTGTTTCGATTTAGGTGTCGCCATGGAGGGTGCCTTCCAACCACCCCCATCAGCATCATCCTTCCTGTACCCACAAATCGCTTGTTGTGAGTACCAACCAAAATGTTTCCTCCTTTCATACCCATTCCTAGACAGCAAGGAAGGATCATCAGGGGAGGAAGGAAGTAGATATCCCAGAGAGGGCTCATACCCCCACATATACTAATGATGCCTACCAAAATACTCCAGGATAAACTAGCAAGTAGGCCCATATCCCTGCCAACTCAAAACAAGTCTATGTAGAAATTCCTATAGCAAGCATGGGAGAGGCGCATATCACCACCCCCATGCATAAAGTCCATAGGCATACTTCAATGTAAGAATTAATAAAAATCGGGTGGATATCCCCTCTTCAATTGATGATATATTCCATTTCATAATATAGATGAAAAATGTGTAGGTTTATATCCATGAACACACTTTTCTAAATTTCCAATATATTTTATCAATAGCTGAAGTGCTCTGCCAACATATTCCAGCACTATTACAGAAAAAGGGATTGGTGTATACTCTTATCCCTATAGATTGGGAAACCCAAAAATCTAATTATTATGCAAAATTGGTTCTACTAGCGCAAGAACACACTATTTCTCTTGTCTAACAGGATTATCAAAATATTCTGATAAAGGAAGAGGAATTGAACTGTTCTCATACACCTTTACCAACTGGGACTCACCAAGTGAGAGTAGTACATGCCTTGGGATAGGGGAAAATACCTCGTTTTAGGGGAAAGTTCCTTTCAAAAAAATCTAGTGGCATAATCCAAAGGCCTAGGATTGGGATAATATCCTTATTCTGGATGGAAATCACCACATGAGAGGGTCACAAGCCTCGTCACATGATCATATTATATTCAAATAATTCAAGAGGAATACTCTAAAGGCCTAGGGTCTAACATATATCTTTATTTTGGTTGAGTCTGACCATGTGATAATGGAACAAGCCTCAGTACATGATAATATTCCTATTAGTGAATCTGCCTGGTGTATTCCAGCAGATCAGAGAAGCAAGGAACATATTCCAACTTCTGCCGATGAATGACTATTCCAGTATCATCCAAAGGAAATATATAAGGAGTACCATATTATTTCTCTCATTACAAAAGTCCATAGTCATATTAATATGAGTAATTAATATTCTAACCATGCTCATATTCCTATTCCTACTAGGGATCACCTTGTGTGAGCAGCACATACCTCAAGGTAGGTTCATACTTTTACCACTAAAGAATAGAAACACATCCCAATGGCTCAATATTGGGATCATATTACCATATTGACTGTATCTCACCAAGTGAGAATGGAACATGACTTAGTATAGGCTCATATCTCAGTCAATAATGAGGAATATTATTTGCATATTCTAATAACTACATAGCAATAGGCTTATAATCCTACATTACTAGAAAATTATATACATGTTCTGACAACCATCACAGAGCAGACTAATATCCCTTCAAAATCACCAAAGTAAGGTTGTAATATTCTTACCACGACGTAGATCATGGACCATATTCATAATATGCTAGATGCTAGTGTCCTTGATATCATTTGAGACACATTCTCAACACCTCAAGGGTCCATCAACTCTTCTATCAAATCAGAAGCTGAATAAATTCATTACCATAATATTCTTCCCCATGGGGGTGTGGAGATGGATTAGAGGGACTCTACTCTTGACATCCACCATGCTCAACCTCCCCAAAACAATAACTCCCATGGGCAAGGAAAGCCTCACCTTACCTAGACACCCACATATAGAGAGGCGTATAAAACACTAACACCTTCATATAGAGAAGTGCTTGAGACATTGGGGTTAACTATATATGGTTCCCCATGAACTTATGGAAACACTCTACTCCCAACAGAAGGAAACCATCAGATCCATCTCTTATGTTCTGATTTCATGGAGGAATGTGAGTCTAAGAATGAGGAGGCTGACAATGAAATATAGAGAGACTTATTTGGAAATGACCTCCCCATAATATTATTACACCTTGCTACTTCTTGATAAGAGGTCCCAAATGATCTATAAAAGTAGTTAATTCCTTGCCCATGCAAAAATATGTGGGATACTCATCAGTGATAGAAGGATCAATATATACCTTATCAAGGATATGAGTTTCACCTTTAGAAAATCAGGATACTCTACTTTCATCTTGACCTTTCTACTATCTCTATGGCCTAAAATTCAAAACCAAAAAAGAACTATCCAAATCTACAACATGCTTTCCACAAATGCATTGTGACACATCAACAGATGATATCTATATCCATGTCATGCATCTGTATTTGAGGATGGGGAAAGTACAGAGTGTTACACTTTTTTATACCCCTGGAACAAAAAAACCCCTCAGATTCAATATCTAATAATGTTATAGCCTCCAGCGAAATTAGGGGACTGGTCATGCTTTGGACAATTGTTCGCTACAATGGAATTTCCATGATTCAAATATGCCCTAAAATCATGAAAAAAGGAAGAGGATAGCCAATAAGATATCAAATATGTCCCCTTGGATAAATGAGAACACATTTCAAACACATAGAATGATGTTGTGTTCATCCAAATAGATTCTCGTGAAAACTAATTCTCGTCATGGGTTTCCATCGCATCTAGATCCAATGCGATCATAGATACACCACATAAAACAAGATAAAATAGTATCTACCATAGAATAAGTCCAAGAGAGGACCCGGTCCTCTAGGATAAGAGAATATCTACCACCGCCTCCACCACTCGGATCATCAATTCTGAAGGGGATTCATGACATAATCTCAACAGCTGCAGGTGAACCCCAACCTAATGGTCTAGGGGGATTTATATATAAATCACCATCCCCAGGTGCATCATCCCCTAATAGGGTCCTATAATAATCATTTTTTATTCCAGATCACCCCCACCCCACTAGGATTTGGGAACTTGTATCTTCATGTCCATCCCGAGAATCATCAAGTCCCTAACTAGAGTCATTAGGTCCTCAACAATAGGACCAATCCGTGCTAATAGTGACCCCAAATGACCCCCACCCCATAGGGAAGGGGAATTTTCATCATCATCATCACCATAGAGAGGATCATTCCTCTATATTTTGGAAGGGAAAAAAATCAATTGTCAGCATTACACAGGTTTCTCCCACCACAAGACAAATTACTCATGGTCTGGTCCCGTACGATGAAAAAAATCAGAAACACCCTCAATTTCATTGTTCATAGGATGATATGGGAGGAAGTTTTGAATAAGGAAATCAAATCTCATTGGTTATCAATCCATAATGGGCCAACGTGGACAAGGGTTCATATAACATCCCTAACAAAGGTAGTGCAGAATTAACTTGTTGCATTGAAAGTAATGAAACAACCATCTTTGCTCGGTATACCATTGTGAATTTTGTCACTATAAACAAGGTAAAATTCAATCACTATGTTAACATGAAGGGTTGTAATGTTTAAAATGTACCCCCGGAAGAGGCTGATTTGGACACTCCAAATGAGGTTGCGCACACCCAGAACCAAAGAAGGCTTCAAAATTTGGCACCACCAAATAATGAGTTTCCACCTCCTCAGTGGAATTCTATTAAATACAAATGTAAAGGTATGAATACATCATAATCATCCCCATAATAATTGATGTTCCTACACAAATGTAATAGTTGTAAAAATATGATATTGAAATAGGAGATCTTCGACCACTCGATGAGGATCTACTCAGAGGAAATATTCACATCAGGTATCATCTCCAGCCATAGAATAATATTCTACTTCCCATTGTCGGTCCACCAGCAAGAGTGGTATTCGAGCATCAGACTATCTCATGATCTAGTAAGACAGTCTATATAAACAAGTAAGTAAAAAATGATCATTACTTCCCACTATTTCCATGACAGCCTCTCCCTTGTCAAGGTAATCATTCAAACATAGGATAAATTGAGAATCACTGGGAGATAAAAGTGGGAGAACCTCGACAAACCCTCCCACTCCCTATGGATGGGATGCGGCTCCAACAGTAGTTCCCCTAGAGTTTCATAACATTATTACGTCCTGAGATACTTGAATGAATTCCATGGAAGGGTTACATGCACATGTGGAGCCTGAAATAAATCCACATCCGTAATGGGTGGATGAAACTCCACATCCACCTATCTTTGGTAACCCAACATTCTCTACCTTTGATTATTCATGATACCATGAACAATATCTCTCACACTTTGTATCCTGATGTGGGCCGATGATGGTCCATCGACATCAACTGGAGGCAAAAAATACGAGGTGCTTCATGTAGACTCTTGTGAAGCCTAGAAAAACTATAGTAAGAACCTTGTGTTCTATAGAATGTATGGAATTCGATAAAAAGTGTGTAAGTTAATATAATATCTATGTAATTTATAATATATTTACTATTTGAAATATATTCTATATATTTAAATGCATGAAACACCAATTTAGATTACAATGCTCTGACACTGGGTTAGAATACATCATATGAAACAATGAACTTCCTCTATGACATTTATTACACACAAAAGTGACCTTTTTCGATGGATTACGATATAGACAATACCAATTCATATCGAGAAACAATATGTAATTAAAAAATTATTATTTAATATAATAATATATAAAATATAAGTTATAAATATTATTAACTAAATTATGAAAATATATGGTTTATACTACTAAGTAATTTGTTAGAAATTAAATATAAGTGAATATAAGAACCAAATGATTATAAAAATAATATTTAATAGAAAACTATTTTTATGTTCATAAAAGCATTTTTACCATAATAGATTAAATTAATTACAATATTTGAGTGATATTAATGTAATATATATATATATATATATTACATATTCAATCAATTATATTTTATATTCTTCCAATATATTTTTTAAACATTAGATAAGAGAAAACCCAATATTTGACATAAAAACCTATATTTTTATTAAGTCGTTTTAATGAATTTTAATGGAGAACCTATTTTCAAACTTAATTTTAAAAATATCATAAATTTATTTTGATAAAATAAACATTATTTTTTAATTCATAATTTCAAAATTAGATAAGTATGAATTTTGGTATTTTTCTGAGAAACATTATTTTTTAGTGAATGGTGAAAAAAACTGCAATTTAGATAAAAATTTTCTTTTTTGTTTAAATAATTATTAATGTTAAATTATAATATAATTTTTTTTAAGTAAAATTGGATAAATAATACATCTATTAATATATTATAGTTCATTATAATCAATATAACGTTTAAATTTAATATAAAAACATAATAATCTTTTGAACATTTTTCTATTAAAACTAGTTAATCCGCCTTTCTGTGAGATTAAGATTAATCTTAATTTTTTCACTTCTATGATTTGAATTTTGAAAAACATAAATAAATTTTTATAATAAATATAATATTTTTTTGTTTAATAATATCAAATTAATATTTGAAAAAACTGATTAGTGAATGTGATTAAAATTAATTACAGTGATTATGGTATAATTAGGCTTAAAATGGACTAAAACCCTATGTCTATGGGCCCAAATGACCTATTCACTTGTAAAAAACACATTGGATGGAAATATTTCATCCCTTAATCTTCCATTCAGGAGTTTGGGTGGTTTTTTATGACTTGTTTTTATATAATAACATGTGTACACCTAACTTCTTTTCAAGAATACCATATGATTCCTTTTCCTTCCATATAAATGGCCACCAACACTACCCATCCCTCACACCTCTCAGACCTCTTAACTTCAGAAAATAAATACCCAAATGGCCTCCCAAAATACCTCCCCTAAAACTAGAATCTTATCTTTATGAATAATAATATCTATAGATTTCTTTTGTTTTAAACCAAAAGAAGTTATTGGCTTAAAACGTAATGTCTTTTTTCAATCTCTCTAGTTTCATTTCCATTATCCAACCCCTAAAATATACGTATTATGTTATTTAATAACAAAAATAGTATAATAAATACTCAAGTATGTTTTTATACTTTATTTTATACCTACACTTACACACACATCTATCTAATGGGAAATAAACATACTATTTCTGTGAATGGAGAAATACTGACTCACGAAATGAAGATTATTCCATTCTCCATTACCACCTCTTATGGTGGGCATTATGATGGAAAATGCATTTATATATGATATATGTAGCCAACGAGCCCGTACCTGAGTTGTAAGGGCTCCTGCTGGGCATCCAAGAGACCCGAGTTCAAAGCCGGGTGGAGGAGAATTTCTGGTCACAGTAGCAGTATAGTAGCAGTCATTGTAGCAGTACTGTAGCAGTCACTGTTCGGTACCGTAGAAGTTACTGTTCAGTATGGGGAAATGCTATACGATCATCAATGCAATGTGGGGAGCTTAGGAGATCAATGATTGAAGACGCTGGGGAGGGGTAGTTCTAGTGGGTTGGGCCTACGGGTCATGTAATGGGCATGGTTTGCCTCTGGGCCTTTGGGTCATGTATTGCGGGTCATGTCGTACCTTGTGGCTTGGGCCTACGGGTCATGTACGGGTACCCCTTCAACCCTTAAAAGGGGGATTATCTATAATAAAATAAAAAATAAGGCCTTCAGTCCATTCAGACTATTATATATGTATGTTATTTATAATGTTTTACCCTTCTGTAATTTTTATTTATAACGTACCTTTATTTTTCCAAGTTGTGTGAAAACAATAATCTTATTTGAGTATGTATGGACTACCACCCTCTTAAATTGACTTGATTCGTTCGCACGATACCTGAAATGTATAAATGAAAAGTTATTGATTAACATTAGTGACCTAAAAATAATAATATAATGATGACATAATTACCTTTATATATATATTTATATTTATATCATTTTCTTTATTACCTCATCACACACTTAAAAAGAGATAATGTCATTCGTGGACGTCTGAACTACTGCCTCCTCAACATGATGTGATCACTTTTACACCAAAGAAATATATATATATATATATATATAAATATATATGATTAAATAGTATGATATTAATTATATAATTATCATTCTGGAAATATTTGAGTTAGTTAAATTTTTTCAATAATGATCATTCGAAAATGAGAATGTTACTCAGGTGTACGTACGACCTACTTCTCAATGATTGTAATATATTATAATTTTTATAAAAATATTAAATGATTAATTTTAAAAATATAATTGAGGTAAACATATGATAATTATTTCATGGTCATTATTTTGGATATTTTATATAATAACCCCCTTTTCCCATAATTGACCAACAATAGTTATTTTGACACATAAACCAAATTTGGTAAAAAAACACCTGATGTAAAATTAATTAATTAAATAGTGGAAACAACATGGTTATAAGTGAATTAAAAGTAATTATAATCCTAAAAAAGTTTCTGAAGTAATTATAAAATTAACATAAGTTTATTATATAGGAAGTTAAAGTATGTTCACCCAAAATGAAACACAAACTAAGGGATTAATATCTCTTTTTAATTTTATTAGGCACAATTAATTATTGTGCACCTAATTTATTGTATAAAATGTACTTAATACCATATTGAAATATAATATCATGAATTATATTATCATAATTTAATTTAAATTTTTTATTTAAGGATTATTACCTTTGGATTTCCCAATCAATTTGTTACTACATTAGTAAGGCATTCTCATCTCACTTTTTACATTCATAAGATAAATGTCATGTTATATACTTACATCTTTTATGTGGTGTTTATTTTTCCACTTTTATATTATATCTTTAATTACGTTTCCCTTCATGGTATTTAATAATTTAATTAATTTGTTTTTTCAAGAGTTTTATGAGTAAAAAATGTTTCAAAGTGGTATGGGACACTTTGGAAAGTATAAATATTATTTTCCACAAGACTAATATTAATGATCTATCAATAGAATTTCCATTTCAGGAAATTATATGACCATTTTTTAATAAAAACTTTCATTATTATCTGGTTGTTCATGACCATTTCAAGTGTTATTCCCATTTTCACACTCTTTGGTACAATGATTTTTTTAGAAAATGTTTTTCATAAAACCTGACTTTTTTTTATATCTTTAGTATGAGAAAATGTTTTCTTATAAAAACCAGGTTTAATTAAAAATTTTTGAAAAACGTTTTTTAAATGATTTGGTAAATAATTTTTTTAACTTTTGTCTTTTACCAATGTTTTCGTAGGAATCTTCTTATCTCTTTCCCAGCAAGTCATTTTCTAAACTTTTTTCATACAAACGGATTTTTCCACCTCGTATAACATGTATGGATTTATCTGCCATCATTTATTTGAAGCCTCCTTATCAATTTTAGAATGTTTATTTTTAATTAAAATTTAATTATAAGGTGTTTTATATGTAAAATATTTTCAAATGGGTTTTCAGAATAAAATGATATTTTCTACAAGAATGTTTTTAAAGTTATTCTTTTATTTCTTTAATGACAAAAACCTTTTATTTTACTCTACTCTTGGGTATGTTGTATTGATACCATCCTTATTATTATTATAGTTGGGTTATTTTTTATTTTTCCAAGGAATATATTCACATTCACTTCATTGATCTATTTGTTAGTACCCATTAAATATTCAATCTCCTATGATCATTGAACATTGAATTTCCCCTAAATAATCCATTTCATTTATCATGAATATTTATATTCCCTAAATCATATACCATTTTGCATTTGGCGTCTAATATGACAATTATTTGATTATTTGTGATATATTTATAAATCTTTATTCTTTATTCAATACAGATATTTGATAAGGCACATTATTTTTTTGATATATGAGGAATGCTTTGGACATGAAAAACATGGGATGGGGACCATTTAAGGAAATCTCTATAGGTTGGGGACAGATGAATGAAATATTTTTGATGCATTTGTAGTCTCATGAGACAAATTAGTTTTGATAATTGGAATGGTTAAACAGACTTTTAACGGTAAAGGTATCATGTGCCTGGGAAACATGAAATTTGAAAAATAAGAATTTCTTTTATTCAGAATTAAATTATTATTTATCCATTAGATTTTGAGTCAATGTATATATGGTTAAATTTAATTTTAATTTATCTGGATGGAATGTTTTTTCGTTTCTTACATTTATATATTTATTTTCCCTTATCTAGTTATTTATATGGCTTGTGCGTTTAGTTATTACCTTGCCATATTTTTTACGTTCTTACATTCAGTTTACTGATTACATGGAATGCATGTTCAGTTTTTTTTATTTCCATATTTAGTATTCTCATTGATTCATTATTTATTCTAAAATATTTTTCCCTTACTGAGCATTTGATATCACCCTTATTATAATTCTTTCACTAGTAATCCTATAATATTACTATGAAATATTTATAGGGATTTAGTAGATGGATTGGAGTTATCCTCAGATATTTTTATTTAGAAAGAAAACAGATATGTTGTAATCAATGTATTAATTTTTAATTCAATACTCATTTATGTATCTGGTTGACCAAGACTACTAAATTGATCGGTCTTTCGGGGTTTGATTCCTTTTAATCATGGAAATATATTTTGTAGCAGACACTAGCTCTGGTCTATCTAGGGCTGGGTTACTATAGTTGGTATCAAAGGAATTTTATTACCAACATTTTGAACTAGATTTAGAAAAGCCTACATTATAGAGCACAACCCTTAGGTAGAATTTGAGGAAGTATAGATGAAAACCCTATAATTTTGGAAAGTTATAGATTATGTGGATCTTCTTAGGAATACATACCTATCTAGATAATACAAGTGGATGTGGTTTTTCATAGATTTCCCTAGGATTAATAACTCCAAAAATGTGTTTTGGGCTTGACTTGGGGTAACCTAGTACATGACGGCTGGCCTTACTGCGCACCTGGTTTGACACTCCTAGGGAATTTGAATAGGATAATCCACTTTTTATTTACAACCCATTCTGAAGGGTTTGGATACATAATAATTAACCATATTTAAACAAATATAAGGTTTCATGATTTAGAAATCCAACTAATGATATCATAGATAAACCCTAGACCATGGAAGGACCTATGTGGAAATAAAAAGGATGTGGTATTTATGTATTTTGGTTGTATTGAAAACTTTATTTAAAATGCTATTTATAGATTAACCTAATTTTAAGGATGTCCATCATATTTATAGTTTGAAGTTATATTAATATGGTTTTAGAAAAGGACAACCTATAATATAGATGACAAACAATCAAATCTAGATAGGCTGTGAGACTTGAACCCATGACTGAATGACGATAAGGGTTTCACGCCAACCATAAACTACACAATTTCTTTGTTAATTTTCATTTTTTAGTTAATTAAATTTAACACATAAATATTAATGATGAACCAAAAGTAACAATTTTAAATATTATAAAATGATCTATTAACCATATTAGTTTTTAATGATAGTTAAGGGAAAATAGTTGGAATTTTCACTCATTTAAAGCCCTTATGATCCTTTAAGAGTATATTCTAGTTCATTAGCCATAAAAAATCCATTGTTGGCAATTAATTTTTTTGGATTAAATGGATGAATTAGAATTTGATCAAAGCACAACTAAAAGTTATAATTGTTCATATGAAATTGAAACCTACCGAGTAAGAATAAATCATTATATTCTAGGTCTATAAAAATAATTACCAAACGTTAAGAAAATAAATTAGAAATAAAATGTAGTCCTAATAACTTATTTTCTATTGAACCAATATTCTTATAAATCATCATAGATTTATGAATTTGAGGCCATAAACTTTCCATTTATCATTCACAAGTTTTTTATTGATGAAATCATTCACCACCTAAAATTTTTACACTTTTCCTCCAAGTATGTATCTCTACATTCCATTTATGAGTTTCTACTTAGAGACCTAGTTACATGGTATTTGGTGTGAACTTTGTACATTAAACTATATCTTTTATAGAGGATTATTAATGAACCCTTCTCACAATGTGGGATTTATAACATAGGATGTATCAAAACATATATTACCAAGAACTAGCTTAAATTTCGAGGAGAAAATTTAAATAAGGTGAGGAGAATGTGGAGCCCTGAAAATCTAAATTAAGAACCTTGTGTTCGATAGCGTAAATGACATGCAATATTAAGCACCTAAGGTAATATAATATATTTTTTACTTTATAATATATTTACTATTTAAAATATATTCTCAACACACGAAAAACCGAGTTATCTTACAATGCATATGAAATTAGGTTAGCGTACATCATACAAAAAAACATCCTTCTTCTATAGCTTTAATTACACACATAATAGACCTTCTTCCATGGCTTATTCTATACGCAATACCGAGTCTTACTAAGAAACAATATGTAATTAAAACATTATTATTTAATATAATAAGATATAAACCAGCAGTTATGAATAGTATTTACTAAATTCTGAAATTATATTTTTTAGAAAACTAAATAATTGGTTATAAATTAATTATAAGTGAATCTAATAACCAATTGAATATAAAAATAATATTTTTATAGGAAACTATTTTTATGTTCACAAAGCTGTTTTACCCTAATAGATTAAATTAATTACAATCAATGAGTGAAATTAATGTAATATATATATGTATATATTACATATTCAACAAATTATATTTTATATTCATACAATATATTTTTCAATCATACGATAAGAGAAAACCTAAAATTTGACAAAAAAACCTATATTTTTATTAAAGAATTTTTAGAAATTCTTATTGGAGAACCTATTTTAAATCATAATTTTAACACTGTTATCAATTAAATTTGATAAAATAAACTTTATTTTTTAATTCATAAGGTAAAAATTATCTTATTATGAATTTTTGGTATTTTTTTTCGAGAAACATCATTATTTTATTGAATTGTGAGAAATACAGTGTTTTAGTTAAAAACAACCTATTCATTTAAATAATTATTAATGTTAAATTAAATTCTAAATTTATATTATAGTTATATTTTATAAATTATACATCTATTAATATAATTTAGTTCATTATAATCAATATAAATTTTAAATTGAATATAAAAACATATCATTATTTTGAATATTTTTAACTAAAACTAGCTAATCTGTCTGTCTGCGAGATTAGCATTAATCTTAAATTTTCTGATTCTATGATTTGAATTTTAAAAATATGAAATAAATAATAGTAATAAAGATAATATTTTTGGTCTAATAATATCTATATACTATTCTATAGTAATGATTAGTGAAAGTGATTAAAATTAACTACAGGGATTAAGGAGTAATTAGGCTTAAAAATGGAATAAAACACTATGTTTAAGGGCCCAAATGACCTATACACTTTTCCAATTCTCATTGGATAGAAATATTTTGGCCATGAATCTTCCATTAATGAGTTGGGGTGGTTTTGTTATGACGTTGTTTGGGTAAGAACATGTGTACACCTAACTGATTTTCAAGAATACCATGTGAGTCCATATCCTTCCCTATAAAAGGACACCACATCTACTCATTCCTGAAACTTCTCAAACCACTTAAGTTTGGACATGATCTTACCAAATGAAATACCAAAATACCTAACCTAGAACAATAATCATATTTTTTTTCATAATACTTTCCATGAATTCCTTTTGGTTTTAACCAAAAGAAGTTATATGATTAAAAGGTAATGTCTCTTCCCAATCTCTCTAGAATCATTTCCATTCTCCAACCCCTAAAATCGTTTTATTAAGTTATTTTATAAACGCACCAGTATCATAAATATACTAGGATGTTGTTATAATTAGTTTTATACCTAAACTTACAAAAAAGTCCATCTAATGGAAAACTAACACACTGTTTCTGTGAACAGAGAATTACTGCCTCACGAAACGATGATCGTTCAATTCTCCATTACCACCTCTTATAGTGGCCATTATGATGGAAAAACAATTTATATATGATATATATTCTATTTATAATGTTTTATACTTATGTAATATTTATTTATAACATACCTTTATTCTTTCCAAGTTGTGTGAATATGATAATCTCATTTGAGGAAGTTTGGACTAGTGGCCTCTCAATGCGATGTGATTCGTTCGTACGATACATGGAATGTTTTAATGAAAAGTCATAGTCTAACATAACTGACATAAAAGACATAAATAATATATTTATTACATAATTACATTTCTTTATATATATATATATATATATCATTTTCTTTATTACCCCATCACACAGTTTGAAAGTGATAACGTCGTTATTGGAATTGTGGACTACCACCTCCTTGACTTGATGTGATTCCTTTTACAACATAGAATTTTATATATAAGTTTATGTGATTAAATAATATTATATTTATTAAATAATTATCAGTCTTTAAATATTTGAGTTACTTAACTTCTTTCCATAATGACCATCTAAATATGGGAATGCTACTCACGCATACGTACGACCTATCGTCTCCATGATTGTATGATATTCTCATTTTTATAACCATATTTAATGATTTACTTTAAAAATATAATTGATGTAAAAATATGATAATTATCTCATGGATATAATTTTGGAGATGATATATAATAACCCCCTTTGACCATATTTGACCAATAATAGTTGTTTTGACACATAAACTGAATTTGGCCAAAAACACCTGATATAAACATAATTTATTAAGCCATGTACACACCATGGTTATAAGTGAAATAAAAGTAATTATAAACCTTAAAAAGAGTTTGAAGGATTAGAAAATTAAAATAAATTTAGTATAGATGAAGTTAAAGGATGTTCACCTGAAAGGAAACACAAAGTAAGGGATTCTTGTCTCATTTTCATTCTATGAGGCATACTTAATTATTATGCACCTAATTTCTTATATAAGGTGTACTTAATAAAACTTTGAAATATAATATCATTAATTATATTATCATCATGTAATTAAAATGTTTTATTTAAGTATAATTACCTTTTTTTTGTAATCAATTTGTTACTACATTAGTAAGGGAATATCATCTCTCTTTTTACATCCATGAGATAAATGTCATGTTCTCTACTTTCATATTTTGTGTGGTGTTTCTTCAGACATTTTTGTATTATATCAGGAATTACTATTCCTTTCATGGTATTTAATAATTTAATTCAATATTTTTCATTCATGAGGTTTATCATTTAAAAATGTTTCAAAGTTGTATGTGACATTTTGGAATGTTTAAATATTATTTTCATCCAGACCAATACTATTGATCTCTCAATAGAATTTCCATTCGAGGAAATTATATAACTATTTTTTAATAAAACATTTCATTCTTATCTGGTTATTCATGAACATTTAATTTGTTAGTAACATTTTTACACTCTTTGGTACTAATATGTTTTTTATAAAACTCAAATTTATTTCTCTCTTTAGTTGGAGAACATGTTTTCTTCTAAAAACCATGTTTTATTAAAAGGTTTTAAAAAGTGTTTTTTAAAATGATTTGGTAAAGATATTTCCCCCCTTTTTTTCTTTTACCAATGTTTTCAATGGAATCTTCTTTTCACTTTCCTAATGAGGCATTTTATAACCTTTTTCCCTTCAAAAGAAATATTCTTTTTACCTCTTATGACATGTACAGATTTATCCACCGTTATTTATTTGAAGCCTCCTAAATTTCAAAAGGATTATTTTTAATGCATTTTTTTAAAAGGAGTTTTCTATGAAAAATATTTTCAAAATGTTTTTCCAAATAAAAGGATATTTTCCTCAATTTTTTTTTTAATTTTATTATTTTATTTCATCAACAACAACTTCCCTTTATTTTACCCTACTTTGGGTTATGTTGTATTGATACCATTCCTATTCTTCCTCTGGATGGTTTATTATTTATTTGGCCAATGATAGTATTCAAATTCACTTCCCTGATATATTTTTTAGTACCCCTGAAATATTAAATATTCCATTATCATTTAACATTTAAATTCCCATAAATTATCCATTTCATTTATAATGGATATTTCTATTTCCTAAATCTATACCATTGTATATACAATGTCTAATATTACATTTATTTGATTATTTTGGAAATATTGATAAATCTGTATACTTTATTCAATATGGATATTTGATAAGGTAAATTATTTATTTGATATATGAGGAATGTTTTGGACATGCAATAAATGGGTTGGGGACCATTTAAGGGAAGCCCTACTGTTTGGGGATTGGTGAATGAAATCCCCTTGATGCATCTATAGTCTCATAGGATGACTTAGTTTCAAAAATTGGAATGACTAAACTTTATTTTGATGGTAAAGGTATCATGTTCAAGGGAAACAAGATGTCTAACAAATAAGCATTTCCTTTATTGAGAATTCAGTTATTATTTATCCACGATATTTTTCATCAACATTTTTATAACTACATTTTATTTTAATTTATCTATATTTATTGTGTTTTAGTTTCTTTGATTTCCATATTTATTTTTATTTATCTATTTATTTACATTGACTGTGTGTTTAGTTATTACCTTTTTATATTTCTTACATTCTTACATTTAGTTTATTGATTAAATGGTATGTGTGTTCAGTTATTTACCTTACCATATTGACAATTCTCATTGATTTATTATGTCATACACTATATTATTTCCCTTACCAAGCATTTTAGATCACCCTTATTACGTTTCTTTCATTAGGAATACAATAAGATTACTATGAAAGATATGCAGGGATTTACTAGATGGATTACAGTTATCTTTAATTTTTTTATTTAGAATGAAAAAAAACAAATATTGTAAGCAAGGTATTCATTTATAATACAATACTCATTTATATATATGTTTTTCAAAGACTACTAAAATGACCAGTCCTTTGGGGCTTGATTCCTTGTAATCATTGCATGTATTTAGTAGCATACATCGAATCTGGGCCATCTAGGGATGGGTTGCTACAACTATGATAGTGATAGCTTTAGTTTGGAACAATATTCTATCTGTAGGATCTATTATAGGATATGAAGACCTTCAATGTGAGTTCCCTTATCAGTTTAGTTCAATAATGAGAAAAACAATGATCGTCGAACTTATGAACTGAAAATAATGTGAAAATGAAACGGTGTATGATTTCATAGTAAGGTGGAGAGATTTAGCCTGTTCACTTAGCATCCCCATCTCAGAAGAAAAACTACTTGAACTCTATGATGAGAATATTAGGGATGAGTGGAAGATACCCCTTTTCCCCATGAAATATCTAGGTGGGTTCCCAGAGTGAAATGAAATTTAAAATCTTCTTGAAGAGGCTATTCAGTGAACCTGATCCAAGTCCCGACTCATGACCACAACATAGGGAAAATATCTAGGTAGAGAAGAAGTTGCAGTTATCAGTCTCAAGCCTACAACAATACTCATACAAGAACCCAAATGTTCTTGAACTTCCCAACACCTCCTGTTGAGTGAAAAAACAACATAATTACCTTTTTCCATAAGTAAAGAGAAGTTAGGGTCACCCATGATTTGAGGAACATATGAAAAATGTATACTCATGATTGAATGAACAAGTATGTGGTTTTTTCCCTAGAAGCCATGGATACTAACTTGATCAAACATCCACATACCAGAAAGCCTAAGGAATCCAACTTCACTGACCATCTTAATACCACCCTTACCATAGATGTTTGGTTCCCAATATCCAGGATTTCCACATCTTCAAATATATCCTTCAAGGCATGGTCAAATCTGTATAGGTGATGCTAGATAACTCTTCAATATAGGTGGCATAGAGAACTTTCCTCTAGTAAAATGAAGAGGAAGATTGAAGAATATTTCAGCCAGGTGTGTGGGAAGGTTTCACAATGATATGACTCAAAATATAGTTGATCGATATCACAACTATATGATGTCACGTCTGCACAAACTTCTACTAGATCCACCACCTAATAAGTATACATCAAATGTGCATACCAAAGGTGGGTGTGACCACTGGAATGAAGAAGGGATAGTGAAGGAAGAGTCATAATCTACTCCAAATCAAGCCCTAACTATTTCAGATTTATTAACTACAATATATGTGGGAGGGGAACTACCCCACAAAATGGAATCCTCATTAGATGAAAAGATCATATTTGGATCTTTCAATGTGATATACTCTCCATACCACTTTTCTGATGATGAATTTCCTCCCAAATATGGTTTTCCCACAAATAATCTCAGAAAGGGAGTCCACATGATCCAAAAAAATGAGGATACATGGGACATTTCCGATGTGTTCAGACTCAATATTCTGGTCATATTTCCATAGAGGACATATACACAACATAGACTCATGGGAAAGTGCTCTCGTAGGCTCAAAAGGGGCTAGGTGGTGCCTCAGAACCCTCCAGTAGTCACCCACATCTGATTGTATTGCATGACCACTTAGCAGGAGTTAAATCCAATAAACCCCAACAAAGGGGAAGTTCGGTGAGACTTGAAACACTAGAGCTAGATACTCCTTCAACTTATGTGAAAACACTAGGTCTATCTACCTCAGATATGTTTTCTCCTGAACATCATGCCAAAGAGTATCCCCATGTCAGGAAGCACTGAACTATTGCACAAAAGTATGATGTTTTAAAATGGCAAGAAGTAGTCCTAGTCAATCTCTCAAAACTCAATTCATTCCACATTTCAAAATAGATTAGTAAGGATCTTTTGGAAGCTCTCTAATGCCCATGAGAATTCAAGATATAATTTTTAGCAGTGATGTTCTATCGATTGGAGACCATTTCCTCTGAATGTCATGTCACCATCTCATTCACTTATCGATATCTGGAAGAGGCCATCCAAGGGTGCATCAGGAACTTATACATTTTGGGAATAATAAATAATGTCAATGTACAAGGGGTGATGATTGATAATGGTTCTAGGATTAATATCATCCCAGTTCAAACTCTCCAACATTTGGGATATAGAGAAGGGGATTTATCCCACACAAAGATGAGAATTTAGTGGTATGATAAGTGTGAGTAATGACCTCCTAGTAAGATCAAACATGAAGATAAATTTTGGTAAATCACATCTGACACTGAGTTCATGGTCATCTAGAAATACACAACATATAATGTCCTTCTCAAAAGGTCCAGGATCTATAGAAACTTGGTAGTACCACTAACATTCAATCAAAGTATAAGGTACCCCATCAATGAAATGGTCAGAATACTACATGGTGATATTTACCCCTAAAAAATATTTGGATCCACATATTATGAAGTATATTTGTACAAAAATGGAGGTAATAAACCAATTGAATTGAGTGATATACGTGTTGAAGCTTCCAATGGCTTGGGGAATTCCACTATGATCCCATGGAGTATGCTCGATGTCAATTATATGCTCTCCATAAACATGGTCAAATTAGTAGATCCAATCCTAGATATAAAAGGCAATCCTATACTCAATATCAATGTAAGAACAATCATTTATAGCATATATCTACAATTAATTAGATATAAAAGGACGATGGTGTCTATTCTAATAGCCTACCTCACCGCAGTAGTGATAAATAAGCCCCCATATCTCTATCTTCAGCTAAAAATGTATCAAGAGGCTCATAAATGGAAGAGGATGAACAAAAAACTCTGGAATGACCCTCTAGCATTCAAGGAAGGAATCCCCACCACTACTAATGAACTTAGATGAGTAAATTTGGGAATGGAGGAAGATTCAGAGCCTACTCTAATTAGTGCTTCCATGCCCCTCAAATAGTAAGAGATATACACCACATTTGTAAAGAACCATTGATATGTGTTCTCATTGAACTATATCGAAATTATCAAATTGATTCTATATGTGGATACTCACTATCTCAGGTAACCCGATACGCATCAAGGCATAAAATATTCAGTCATAAGTTTGCACCCCTCTCATGACAAAAATATAGAGTCGGAAGTTGTGAAGTTGATAAAATACAAATTTTTCCAAGATGTGAAATGCCCAAAATGGATTTCCAAAATCATCCCCATAAAGAAAAATAACGAGCATGTTAGGGTATGCATTGATTTTAAAGAATTAAATTGGCATTCCCAAAAGGATATTTCCCACATCCAATCACAGAACTCATGATTGATGTAACAAATAGCTCCCAATCCTTTCCTTCATGGATGGGTACTCGGTGTAATATCAGATCAAGATGACCACTTATGTTGAAGAAGATACAACTTTTAGAGTGCCTCAAGGTGTTTTTTCTATTAGGTAATGTCCTTCAGATTAAATAATGTTGGCACCATATATCAACATGACATGAATAATATCTTTATACCATTTTTGGGAAGGACAACCAAGTGGTATATCAACAACCTGGTTGTAAAATCATGATAATTTTGTGATCAACTCAAATATCTTCAAACAATATCCAAACAACATAGACTAAAGATGAATCTATTTAAGTGTTCTTTTGGGGTAACATCAGGGAAGTTCTTTGGCATTGTGGTATGCCACCGCGACATTAAGGTCAACCAAGAAAATACTTTTTCTATCTTAGATATGTATCCGACCATAAATCTCAAATATCAAAGGGGACTCCAAGGGAGCCACACCTATATTCCGCATTTCATAGTCAATTTGGCTAGTAAAGATCTATACCTTACCAGTTTGATGAATAATGGAATCACCTACCAATGGGACGAGGAATGTCAATGATCCTTTGAAAGTCTCACGAGTTTATTGCTTCACCCACATGTTTTGATGTCACTAGTGGAAGGAAGGACAATAATCTTATATGTGGCCACCATGGAATGATCATTGGGAGCCCTAATAACATGGAAATATGATGCAGGGAGAGAGAATAGTTTCTACTACCTTAGCTGGATGGTGCTAGGTACAAAGACTAGATATTAAGATGTTGAAAAAAACTGACTTTCACTCATATTTTCTATGAAATAGATGATGCACTACTTGTGTCTCCACAAAGTCCACCTGATCTCTTGTATAGATCCACTCAATTATATCCTTGGCCACCAATTTTTGAATGGGTTTTTGGCTTAATGGGCCTTTATTATACAATAATATTACATCTACTTCATATCACATAAGTTATTGAAAGTGTAAACCCTGGATAATTTCCTCACAACACATTGTACACGAGAAAACATAAAGGAAGACACCAAACTCAAAGATGAATAGGTCTTTTATTCCCATGACACTGCCCAAACATGGGATATGTTCTTTTATGGATCCTCTTGGAGTCCTTCCAACACAATAATGGAAAAACCAAATCTCAACAGGGTTTCTCTAGGGATTTTATTTTTCTCTCTAGACAAAGAATATCTACCCTAATCTTTCTCACTATTTGAGGGAAGCACCAATAATGAGGAAGAATTAAAATCCCTCATTAATGGATTTGAACTACCTCTACAATGACATATATATTACCTAAATAACAAGGGGGATTATGAATTGGTGATAACCAGGATCAATGTCTAATATGACATTAAAAAGGAAGAACTGGTTCCCTCACTAGATATAGCAGGGGATTGATGGAATAGCTCCCTTTGGAGCCCACATTACATCATGTTTCTCGATTACAGAATGCTCAAGCCAATCAACTGGTTAATACAACCATTGTCCTAGCTGAACATCATGAGGAGGAATAAATCATTTGTATCACACATTCATGAATGGTCTCATTAATAGTAATATGTGATATGAAAGAAATAAATTTGGTCAACACTTCCCCAGAGTATGATGAACAAGTGACCACTCCTGAATGGATGGAGCCAATACAAGGTTATCTCTAAAATGAGATTCTCCCAGAAAATTGTGTTGAAGGGAACCAATTCAGAGTTGAGTATAAAACTTCACTCCTCAGGATAGTCAAAATGAGTGAGAAGTCCTCTACAGACATGGATTTGATGGAATAGTCCTAGGTTGATAGGAGAAGGATAAATTTTCACAAACATGGAAGAAATCCATGTAGGCTCCTACGATGTCCATAAATATCGAGCCAGTCTCTCCCACAAAATTAAGAGGTTGCGATACTACTATAAAACCATGACACAGGACTATGTGGAATTCACAACAAAATTTCATGTTTTCTAGATTCATGAAAACTTCATCCATCAACCCCCATAATTTATACATATAGTTAAAAATTCATGGCCAATTGTTGTTTGAGGGATTGATTGTGTGGGGCCACATACCCCAACCACAACTAAGTAGTTCAAGTACATCCTTAATGCTACTGACTTCTTTTCCAAATGGGCTGAAAAACACTCCTCAAGGAAGTCTGAATGGAGAATATTATCAACATGGTGAACTCCCATATCTTCCCTAGGTTCAGAGTACATAACAAAATCTTAAGGCACAAGGATATAATTTTTTGTTCCATGGAGTTGAAAAAGATATTATAATTGTACAATATCGAGTCCAATCACTCATCCCGATATCATGCAGCAGAATATAGTCAGATAGAAGCCTTAAATAAGAATTTATCAAACATAATCTAGAAAATGGTGAATAAGGATAAGAAATCTTGTATAAAAAAACTCCTCCAGGATTTATGGGACTACCATACCACCACACGTACCACCACAACTGTAGTGCCATACCCCTTGGTGTATGGGACTAAGGCAGTATTACCTACAGAAGTCTAGTTTCCTTCCCTTCAAATGGCCATTTTTAGGAATCACTATGATGATGAGAAATCAAAAAACCCACTAGATAATTAGGAATTTCTAGATAAGAAATGATCACCCACATTACACAACCTAGAGGTCCCTCCGAATTGGATAACACAGAACATTAATAAAAACATTTTCCTTAGTTCAATCCTCCATGGAGAACTAGTGCTAGCTCTTATAACCCCAATGATACCAGTAATGAAGCCTGCAAAATTGGAACCCATGTGGGAAGTACCCTATGTAATACATAAGTTTTATCATTATGGAGACTATTCTTTGGACACCATGGATGAGGAGTGTGTCACACCACCAACCAATGATATTTTTATAATGAAATAATTTTCATAATAAATCATCAACAAGGGCATCCACATCAGTGTAAGCCCCATAATTCATCCTGAGTACAAGATATTAAACTCTACAAATATTATCTGACTACATGATGTTAAACGATAAAGACATCATCCTAGCCACATGATGTTAAACATTACATTCTCTTGATAACTACTCATGGATTGATTCATACTATCATAGGATATGTAGTGATTCCCAAATATCTATTCTTGGGCCCATTCAGAGGATTACATACCTTTCACGTCAAGTGATCCAATTTCCTTACTACATGACATAAAACTCTATAGATCTATAATGTCCATCTTCATTCATTCCTAGTCACCCATGTCATTACTGTATAACGTTAAAATACATGGATCTATATAGATACATATGTCTTGATTATCATTTTCAAGGAGATACATATGTACACTTTGATCATATCTCTTGGTTCAGCCACTACATGATACAAAATTCTCATATCCTTCTCTTAAATTCCGCTACATGGAACCCTTCCCGATCCTTGTTTCTCACACCGAGCATAACTCATGTGGGATTCAGAATTTTTGAAGGGGTTCCCCATATAAACACGACACAACTACATCTACAAGCTTATCATGGTTCTGAACATGATAACTTAAAAGGCATACCCACCATCCTCACCACAAGATGTTAAACTGTATGCCTCTTCAGATCTATGTTTGGTTTTATTCTCATTCTCATGAAATATGTAGTAATGCCTAGACTTCCAACCTTGGGCCCAACCTCAATATTCCCATCATTTCACATCAGTTCACCTCCATCCTCACTATATGATCTTAACATTTATGCGATTTCCAAAACTACATATGCCTTGATTCTCATTTTTTATGAGATATATAGTGATTCCCACACAACCATATTTGGTCCCAACCAAAATATTACCGCTTTTCATGTTGGTCTATATTTTTCCTTTTTGAATGATGATAAAATTCACAGTCCCTTAAATAACTACATATGGCTTGATTCCTATCATTACAGGATACATAGTGATGAATAATACTTTAATCCTAGGTCCAGATAAAACAATCAATAGAAAAAATTCCCACCTCTTTGTATGGTCCATACTGGGGAAAATATAGTTTCTCATTTAAGAACTAAATATGCCTTCATTCCAATCACCATAAGATATATAGTGACACCCGTAATTCTCTTTAGAGTACTAGCCACAATTCCACATTTTCACATTGGGGGGTCAACTTCCTTACCACATGACGATAAACTATATGGAATCTCATCCTTTCCACATAATGCTAAACTTCAAGGAAAATGACCTCACCACATGATGATATACTGTATGAGAATACATCCTTTACACATGATGTTAAACTGTAAGGAAACCTACTTGGTTAAATGAGATTAAAAGTTCACAACAAATGTCCTCACTAACGATGATAAACTATGCAGTCCATCTCCCATTTTCCATTCTTTATCGAAGGACAACAATAAAGTTACCTCAGTCAACCAGAGTCCTAGGTGCTTCCACCATCTTCTAAAACAACATCAATCCATGTTCTTCACCTCACATCTTTTATGTATTTGGTTTCTGAAATCCTTTAATTTCCCTTGTAAAGGGAAAAAGATATATCTCAATTGGCCATGATATTGATGTAGAAGGGCTTCAGACCCACAAACTGGTAACATCTTGGTCCAATATAATGGGACTTTGGATTCTTTTGATCCTAACATCACTGAGGAAAATCTGAACAACATAAGGTTTTATGATTTATACTCGGTATTATTATCCCATATCATTTATGATGATATGAGGAACTCGATCAATGATTTACAACATTTCCACATAGCGCTTTGAAGGATGTTGGAGTACTCTTGACATTAGGTATCCTACTTAGTCTTTTGTGTAACATCTCCCATATTAGGTCCATCCAATTCAAGAACTTAAACACCATACACTTTGTTTAATGAAATAAGACTTTAAAATCTATCATATACTAGTCCAAATCGCATGACTTTAAAAATCTAGTGAAAGAGATGAAAAACATGTCAGGTTAAAAACGCGTAAAGGGATGCCTATACAAAAGTGAAGTATTAACTCACTAAAATATGAATATATGTAGTTTAGGAAATAAATTTGGGGGAAAATAAAAGGTATAAATCTCAGTGAGTTTTCTCCATAGCCCTTATAAAATCCAAACTATGCTCACTGCACCCCCTGGTTTAGGAAAAAGTTAGAGTAATGATTTTTCAAATTATCTCACGGAAATAATATGTTCACTAGGTGGTGGAACAACTTTTAGTGTGCTCAAACCCTTATTGGATCGTACATTTTCCATAAATCACACTTCTCCATTTAAATCATCTTGTGTTATCACAAACCATTCATTCCCCCTGAATAAGAAAAGTGATATATCTACTTGAACATGCTATCAATGCATAAGGTCTTAAACACACCAACTAGAGACATCATGGTTGGATATAAAGGGAGTTCTGGTTCATATGTTCCTGGAGTCATCCTGACAGAACTGAGTAGCTAATAGTGTTTTAAGATATCCTTGGTGTGACTTCCTCATACATTTTTCTTGAACTATTCACTTTGTACTATGATTTACAAACTCTGTACTAGACAATTCAAGTAGGTCTAACATACTTGAAATTTCATCACCTTGTTTTGTACCCTTTCTCAAGTCCGTAATGAAAAATTTCATTCTTGAACCTTTGATGGACCACACATCATGATTCGAAACAATAGGGTATATGGCCTGAGATTCATAACATATGAGTTGGATTTCCCTAGGGTTAAAGAACCCTTCTTAGATAATATTCATTCCATACAAAACTTCATCTTCTAGAAATTTGAGTATTCAGAAATACATCATGCCCCTTAGAAAGAAGTGGAGACTATCTTTTCTTGGTGATGCTATTGATGAATAAAAGATTTAACCAGCCAACTAAAGGAACATCCTCCTTGCAAGAGAGGATATACAAATCCTTTTGAACACCAACAATGCTAAGGCAGAACTAAACATCTCAAAATATTACTGGACATACTCGACATATTGTACACATCCAATATTCACATACTAAAGTTCTTGGGTTATAATTTATATCACCAACACTCCAACTATCCATGTGGGCCTGCTATGCCAATTATTTCTCCATCATACATATTTAATTCCATAAATATTCCATATCCAATGGAAAAGAGTGGATATTATCTTTTCTTGGCTATTATATCGATGAATAATGAATTTAACCCAACAACTAAAGGCATCTCCTCCTTTCCAGAAAGGAACTATAATCCTCATGAGCCCTAGCAACACCATGGTAGAACTCAACACCCTATATTTTTTTGGGTCATCCCTAGTCTATCATCCCCATATTCCATAAGGGTCCAAGCTAGATGACCTTAAACTACAGTACACCAAAGATCCAATCTAGAATACAATAAACTAAAGAGATGGATGGTTAGAGATAAATGAACATAAACTAAAGAGATAGAGGGTTCGAGCTAGAAGAACCTAAACTAAAGTGATAGAAGGTCTGACCTGTATGGAAATAAACTAAAGCGATGGAAGGTATGAGCTAAAATACCCTAAACTAAAGAGCATGGAAATTATATAGCCTATGAATACTTATGAGTCACACTACATGTTCTTAACACGACCAAACTACCATATCCAAAATCTTATCACTTTCGATCAAGTTACAAAGCACTCAAACTTCAAGACATATGTCATACCTATATGATCCAAATGCATGTTATGTGATTTCAAGATAGTTGGAACAAATTAAAAATAAATATCTCATGATGGTGGTCATTCAAGATAATATCTTAGAGGGAATCTATTATAATTTCAACATTCAATTCTAGGAATTCATGTTCATTCAATGCAAAGAATGGAATGAGTATCATTAGGGATCCAAAAAACATTGCAACAAAAAAATGCTATAGATCCCATGAAGATAAGACAAAAGTGAAAAACACAAAAACATTATGTTCATCAACAAGAAAGCATGTAACTGGAGGAATCTCCACATACCAAAGTCTCTCCCATAGATATTAAAACCCAATTAAGATTATATGTTGATGATTTAATCATATTATTTTCTTAGAATAGTCCTTAATAACATCAATTATATACTCTAGGGAGGCCATAGATTATTGTAGTTGGTATGCATATTCGGTTTCTGATCTCATTGCATGTTGCAACCCCTCTACCCTGGCAATGGCTTTAAGACACACCTTCTTCTGCCATGTTAAGAAGTCAATATTTCTCTACCACAACCTTTTATGATGTTTGGAGTTCATGTTAAAATTGTGATAAATCTACTTGAATACATTTGATCTCAGATTAAATACAACCAATTTAAGATCAAACCCATAAAATTTCAACCTTCTCAGTAGTGACTGCGTCTTGGTAAGTGGATGACTCTATTGCATGTTAGGAGGATTACATTACAGCATCATCCCAGTTATGCTTCACAGAAAAGGAATCCCCATTAGATACTACCCTAAATTCAAGGGTTGTATTTTATTATGTCCAAGAAACTACTTCCTTTACCCTAGTATGAGTAGTGGAATAATGAAATCCTTTATAACCAAGGGCAGGAAACATAAACTGAAGGTGACACAACCGATCCTTCAACTCTTCCAAGGGGGTATCTAAAATGAAGGCCCATACCTCCTTCCATTTGTGTTGCCTCATTGAATGATTGAATTATGCTAATCGAGGAACCTCACCTAGATGCATTTTAGGAACTGGAATGTATCCTAGGACTAAGTCACTTTTGGAAAAGAGTTGTTTTCATAGACATTGATGATAAGGGGAGGGACCTCGCCTCCACATGTGTAGATTTTGTTAGAGTAACACCAAGGGAAAAGGAAATAAATTCCCCAAAATTTAGGGTGAAGATGTTACAATAAAGGATACTGGGGCCCATCAGCTATATGATGAATAATGTGGTATCACCACGTAATCATTAGATATAAACACAGATAAAAGCATTCCTTTCTTAGTCATGTAACTAGAAATATCCATTTCCCCAACCACATCTTTAGTAGAAGAATAAATTCCTTCTTTTGATGACCGGACATGCGGAACTTCTGAATCCATTTCAGAAGATTCACTCCACCTACCATCATTAAGGAATATAGGGATGAAATAATAATATTAAGTAACATGACACAAATAAATAAGGTTTATTGTATTGAATAACTGTTTACCTTCTTCAAAACTCACTTCCATTGAGGCGAACATGGTAGTAGAATACCTACCTATGTTGGAAATCTCTAGATATAAACCATGCCATGCTGGATCAAATTGTACGATCATTAAATCATTCACATAAGGTGATGGGAATGATCATTCTAACACCACAACTACCTCCACATCTTGAAAAGTCATACCTAATAGTGAAGGGTCTGTTGAAGGAACCAAACACTCATCCTAATCCTCCTAATAGGATGCATGATTTTTAAGTGAATATGATGGGTACCTATGGATTTTCATCATATCATAATTGGATACTTGGAAATCACAAGATGATAGAAAAATGAAGTACTAAACTTACTTGAGGATTGTAGAGACCCGAAGCTTATCGTACATAGACATTACATTACTTTTGCGGAATACTTATTACATAACAAAAACACACACACAAGGATCGTAATAGTTTAGTGTCTTTGGAAACTCGGAACGTAAACTTCTAATTGTGGTGGAAGATCTTCAACATCTCCCATAAAGATCTTCCTTTTTATACCTAAAACCTTTCTTTATATCCTGGGGAAAAGAAAACATAAAAGGGTGAGCTCAAATGCTCAGTAAGGGTAAACAAAGGAAATATCAATCACATAATTTTCATAAGAACATAACATTTTTGGAAATCTTAACCTGCAAAAGAGAGCATAATTTCATAACATGGGATAAATCATAGTAGTGAAATGAAATCATAACTTAAAACATTACTCATTGTGGCATACACACATAATCATAGAGAATCATTTCTTGTTAGTCAAGACTCATTGCCAAGACTATCTTAGTGGACAAAGTCCCTTTCTGAATCGAGTAATCCTCGTTTCAGTCCTGTTTCACTGAACCGGTATAACCTACCATTCCAGCCATGTCTATCTCATGAGATATTAAATCTTTACCCAATGCATTGGAGGGAGATATAGGTCCCACCCATCTTTTAATGAATCCTTTCTTATGTGTGCCACATAATCATAAAACATACATCATCGCATAACACATGTAACAAAAATGGGATTCTTGAAACATCATGACATCATAAATCAATTCATATAAGATAAAGGAATTCATAAAAATAATTCCATCACAACATGATCAAATCAATGTAATAATAGGGATAAAAACAGAACCCTTTATTATCTTAGATGGAAAATAATTTTGATAAAACACTTGAACTCCATTCTTGAGGAAAATATCCTTTCTTCTTCAAAAACATTTTTCCTTTCATAACATGTCATATAACTTTAAAATAAAAGAAGTTGATTAAAAATAAACTTGAGAACTTGTAAAGTAAGCTTCTTGGAAATAATTTTTTTAAAAATCTATTCATGCCGTATATGTTAAAAAAAACATTCTTCGTACTTTTGTCGGAAAAGTCAAAAAGTACCTCGTACGAAAAATGACAAAAGATTCCTTTCATACGTATTACTAAAAACTCACCGAAGGGTAAAAATGGATTTAAAAAATTTTAGGTGGATGGAAATAATATTACATATTGAGTAAACATGGATGTGGATGATAAAATACACCCCAGTAAATACTTACGAATAAACAATCTCGGATAAAAATGAGATTGTGATATTTCCCTTACCTTAGGTCCGACTTGCTTTGTAAGTGTCCGAACCTCCTGTATAATGATTTAAATCATGTTATTGACTTATTACAGAATCATATTCATTGTTATGATATCATATATGGTTCACTTATGACATTATATTACCCGTTCTTTTGTAAATTCCATGTTAAAGAAGCGTTTTGGGTAAAATCGTTTCATTTATCGTAGGTGTTTTGACTTGTTGTTCTTGACATCATTATTACTTATATCATGATTTACTTACTTCCAGAATATAAAATATGATTTATATATCATATATATTCAGTATATATATATATAATAGGTAGATAAATAAAATGAAAAACACCGTTCATGGAGACGGTAGTCCGTACGTACGCATGAACGCTGTTTTCCTTTCCTTATTGTCTTGAAATGGAAGTAAGTAGATGACTTACATATGTATATTTATACATAAATCCAGTAGCTTTATAATGTCATATATTTCATTATTATTTCTTATATATACATTATAATCATTCTTAAATGGTTAACATGGAGAATGAATCTCATCGCGTCGTGGAGACGGTATTCCGTACGTACGCACGAGGGATGATATCATTTCTATAAATATTGAATTGAATTGGAGTGGATTATAAAATATATCAGAATCAATATGATGTTATAATAACTATGTATAGTTATTCTTTACACCATTATACCCATCCGTGTAAGGTGGTGGTGGAAAATAGATTACACCACGGCGTGGAGATGGTATTCCGTACGTACGCACGCGCGGTGATTTCTTTTTCCATAGGACGGATAGATGGTGAAATAGGGTTGTTTCATACTTATAATAACATATCAGTATATGAGTGATACTGATGTTATTACTTAATAATGAAACAACCTAAGAAGAAGAAGTGGAAGAAGAAATAAAGATGAAAGAATTGGTAACGGTAATTACCTCTTCTTTGAAGTGCCTCTTTGAGACCTCTTCTTAGGGCACTAGAATTGGTCTTTGAGGAAGACCAGAACCTCTAGGATGTTGCTAGGGAAGTGGAGAAGAGATTTTGGCAGGGGTTGGCCGAGCTTGAGTGCTCAAATTGGTGTGAGGAGGAGGGGGAGGAGGTGTCCTTTTATAGGGGAGGAGAGGGGCACCTTAGGAATATCTCAAAATATTATTTTATATTAAAGTCAAAATCGGTTTATAATGGTTCCAAAGGGTCTTATTTCGAAGCTAAAGTGGGGATGGGTCGAAATCCTATCAACCAATAGAATTTAGACAAGTTTAGGATATTATTTTAACCTTATCAATTAGATTTAACTCTAAGTTAAATAATTTAACATTTACCGTGTCTTTTTGTTTTCTTTCACTATATGGTTAATACACTTACTATAACATGCCAAACGAACCCCAAATTGTTTATTATTAATATATATATCCTTATCTAAGTCATTTGGCCGAACCTTAGATTTTTAGGAATAAAATAACAATTAATAATATAATATTTGATTTAAAAACTATTTTGTGTCAATTTTTACACTATTTGATATATGATTTTTGTGAAAGTCATAACAGAATTAAATGTTCGAACCAAGTTGATTAAATCAACATTAATATATCATAGTAACCTAGAAAATTAGTGGAATTCATAAAAATTTTCAAATTATATTTATTTTGGTGTTTATAACATCAATTATGTCAATATTTCATTAATAAGATAATTACTGCATCATCGTTGTGTCATAAATAAATTAAATTATTTGATGTCTAAAAATTACAAATAAAATACCATCATGTAGGAAATCTTTTTAGATTTCTAATGAATATTTACAATCGAATTTATCTTATGTATAACCCCATATTAAAAATGATTTACTTATTAAACTTTGATTTTTGCTATTTTAACCCTTCTTTAAATAAATTAATAATAAATGTCCTAATCTAATCCAAGTGGGCCTAAATGGTCATATTTTATTCCTAAGTTTTTTTTTGGTCGAATTACACTTGTCCAATAGAATTAGGACATGTGTTAGGGTAATAGTGATATCATATTTACCCTTGGTTACCCTATTTACTATTAACCGCGGTAAAAAAAAAGTAAAAAGTTACTATTCACCAAAAAATTATTTTCATCTCATTGAACCAAATTTTAGTCCTTGATATTAACCGTGTCTCTCGGATTTTCGAAATTCCATTCACAGAAGCGGTAAAATTATGTTTTATGCAAAATTCAGTTTTTAACCTACCACTTAGTAGTTTCACTATTCATCAAAAATTGATGTTTTTCAGAATAATGCCAAAATTTCATCCCAAGCTTATATTTCATATTCCAAATTCAAAAATGAAGTCTATTTTACCAAATTCATAACATAAAAGTTGCATTAATTAATTTTATAATTAAATCCCGTTGTTAAAACAAATAGCGTGTTTTTAAGAAACAATATCTATCAAAAGATTGACACTTGTTTATGTCTGGTTTAAATGTGCAATTACATCCAATGACCAACATTGTATTAAATTGTAAAAATATATTCTAAATATACTTTACAACCACTCAAATTAATGATTTATCACTATTAATTATTTCGATTAAAAAAGTTGTTTTTAATTATAATTTAGTAATTTTCACTATTCATCAGAATATGAAAGTTATCCGAAAAGTACCAAAATTTCACCTTAGGCTAAATTCGATACTCCGAATCTAAAAATGAATTCCATTTTGAAAAATAAAATTTACAAAATTTCAAAAAGTGGTTATTACTATTTATAACGGCTAGTTTTAATAATATTTTAATAGCATATCGTTGTTTAGTGAAACTCGGTATTGCGTATTACACACGCTATCGAGGAAGGTCGCGATTGCGTGTAATTCAAGGCAAGTCAAGGATGCGTGTTGTGCAAGCTCCTTTTGGTGTAGCGTACAACACAAGACATTAATAAAATTAAAAAGAATATTTTTTTATAAAATCTTGGGCTGTTACATTCTACCCCCCTTAAAATGAATTTCGCCCTCGAAATTCGTCGGGGTTAAAATGGTTTACTATTTGAAAGTTTCTTTAATAGAAACCCACATCGTAAAAGGGAATACCAAAACTTGGCTTTAAAAACTAAAGTATGAAATGTAACGATTACCCAAATAAACTAATCACTGGGTTTCCACATAGGTGAAAATATGGATATGGAAGAGAAATCTAACCATCATGTTCTGATGGAGAGTGGTAGAGAACATGGCTATGGAAAAGCCAGTAATCACAAATCCATAAATTTGTGATGATCTAAGGTACCATCTGATTCATCAGGTATAAGATCACTAGGACAACATTTTTGGTTTTCAAGATCATCTCCCTAAAGTTGAAAATTTGAATTAGAATAAATACTTACTTTATTTTGGTACAATCTCACTGTTGTTCGTGCCTTGAACAATTTCCACTTCATTTCTTAAATAAATGAAGTTGAATTTGTTATTCGTGAAGTGTTAGCAGATCATGTGATAGAATGACTGTTCATTCCGTCTGTCTCAAACAAAAGGTTAGCAAAAGTTATTAAATATACATAAGTCATTCTATAGTGAGATTAATCATATATGGTTCCTAAAATGGACTTATACTTCATATATCATACTTCTTAATATAATAAAACTGGTTTCTACTAAACAGGGACTTCGTGTAGGTCAGTGGTAGGCGATAAAGGCCAGTCGCACTTCGGTTGTGGGTTCGATTCCTACAGCCTTGTCCGAAGCGATGGGCTGTCGCCCGTCCTGCAGGTTGTCCCTTTTTTTAAAACTACGTTACTATAACATCCCTTCAATAATATCGAAAATCTTCTATCCTTAAACAATACTAACTTATGTCCAACATAATCCAGTCTAATCTTTAGGCTTATAATACTGCAGTCCACTCTCATAATATAGTGACAACGATTACCAGAGATTTAATACTGTCGTTGATCCCCACATATCATAAGATATGTCTTGTTTGTCACATTCTAAACATTCAAAGTCCTTAATCGTGTATTCTCTTGAATACCTTAGTGAAAACATGAGTGCAGTTAAAAGTTAACACTTTCCACATACCAAAATCCTCAAAATTCTATATACTCAATCCATGATATCACTTAGTCCTTATATCAATCATGATCTCATGAATACTATCAAACATTTAATTTTCTCCTTATCCCTTCATTATGCGCATATCATCTACATTCCAAAAATATCTAAATAACCTTTCATGGATACTGGTAACATTAATCATACACTTTCAAAACACAAGGAAAGACAACAGTGTAACAATCCATAGATGTCTCTTTATTCCAAAATTACACATGATAAACATGTAATCATTCCACTACATTCTCAAACCATTGACCGAGCTTCAAAAATTCTTTCATCTCACATATCATTTGTAGTCTCTTCATCATCATCCACATAAATACTACCCATATGACCATACTGATTCTCTTCATGAGTCTTTCCCTTAGGGCATTTGTTTGCATAATTCCCATACATTCCACATTTAAAACACTTAACCATTTTTGATGTCGTAGCAATACCATTATCCTCATCCATGGTGTTAACCGACCCTTTTCCTTTGCACTTACTTGCTTTGTGTCCTTCTCTTCCACACCCAAAGCATCTTCCAGTTCCCTTGAAACATTCTCCTTGATGCCTCTTCCCACATGATTTACATAGGGGAAATTGAACTTTCTTTCCTCTATGATCATCATGGAACTCCATCTTTCTCTTATTAGTCGAGTCAGGAAACTTACCAAATTTTACTTTATTGATCATGTTGTGAGATTGCTGATTCGGCATAATAATGATGTTTGGGCATCCAAATCCCATTTCATTTGGTTGCTCATGAAGAATATCATTCCATTGTCCATCATATCCTCCATTATCGTGAATCATCTTGTTTCCAGCCATATTCTAAAACCCAAAAAAGAATAGTGTGAGAGGCAAAAATCATAATAAAGGGGGAGTAACTTAAATATCTAACATCTTTGGTTTAATCTAATATCGTTACCATAGTTCTAGGACTATATCCTATACGTATACTTATCCTTAGGGGAATCCCTAGACATACCTTAGAAATATCTCTAGGGATCTCACTAATGTTTTCGCGTCCTAGTTTCCAAAGGTTGACTAAACCTTTCCTCTGATACCAACTGTAGAGACCCGAATCTTATCGTACATAGACATTACATTACTTTTGCGGAATACTTATTACATAACAAAAACACACACACAAGGATCGTAATAGTTTAGTGTCTTTGGAAACTCGGAACGTAAACTTCTAATTGTGGTGGAAGATCTTCAACATCTCCCATAAAGATCTTCCTTTTTATACCTAAAACCTTTCTTTATATCCTGGGGAAAAGAAAACATAAAAGGGTGAGCTCAAATGCTCAGTAAGGGTAAACAAAGGAAATATCAATCACATAATTTTCATAAGAACATAACATTTTTGGAAATCTTAACCTGCAAAAGAGAGCATAATTTCATAACATGGGATAAATCATAGTAGTGAAATGAAATCATAACTTAAAACATTACTCATTGTGGCATACACACATAATCATAGAGAATCATTTCTTGTTAGTCAAGACTCATTTCCAAGACTATCTTAGTGGACAAAGTCCCTTTCTGAATCGAGTAATCCTCGTTTCAGTCCTGTTTCACTGAACCGGTATAACCTACCATTCCAGCCATGTCTATCTCATGAGATATTAAATCTTTACCCAATGCATTGGAGGGAGATATAGGTCCCACCCATCTTGTAATGAATCCTTTCTTATGTGTGCCACATAATCATAAAACATACATCATCGCATAACACATGTAACAAAAATGGGATTCTTGAAACATCATGACATCATAAATCAATTCATATAAGATAAAGGAATTCATAAAAATAATTCCATCACAACATGATCAAATCAATGTAATAATAGGGATAAAAACAGAACCCTTTATTATCTTAGACGGAAAATAATTTTGATAAAACACTTGAACTCCATTCTTGAGGAAAATATCCTTTCTTCTTCAAAAACATTTTTCCTTTCATAACATGTCATATAACTTTAAAATAAAAGAAGTTGATTAAAAATAAACTTGAGAACTTGTAAAGTAAGCTTCTTGGAAATAATTTTTTTAAAAATCTATTCATGCCGTATAAGTTAAAAAAAACATTCTTCGTACTTTTGTCGGAAAAGTCAAAAAGTACCTCGTACGAAAAATGACAAAAGATTCCTTTCATACGTATTACTAAAAACTCACCGAAGGGTAAAAATGGATTTAAACAATTTTAGGTGGATGGAAATAATATTACATATTGAGTAAACATGGATGTGGATGATAAAATACACCCCAGTAAATACTTACGAATAAACAATCTCGGATAAAAATGAGATTGTGATATTTCCCTTACCTTAGGTCCGACTTGCTTTGTAAGTGTCCGAACCTCCTGTATAATGATTTAAATCATGTTATTGACTTATTACAGAATCATATTCATTGTTATGATATCATATATGGTTCACTTATGACATTATATTACCCGTTCTTTTGTAAATTCCATGTTAAAGAAGCGTTTTGGGTAAAATCGTTTCATTTATCGTAGGTGTTTTGACTTGTTGTTCTTGACATCATTATTACTTATATCATGATTTACTTACTTCCAGAATATAAAATATGATTTATATATCATATATATTCAGTATATATATATATATAATAGGTAGATAAATAAAATGAAAAACACCGTTCATGGAGACGGTAGTCCGTACGTACGCATGAACGCTGTTTTCCTTTCCTTATTGTCTTGAAATGGAAGTAAGTAGATGACTTACATATGTATATATATACATAAATCCAGTAGCTTTATAATGTCATATATTTCATTATTATTTCTTATATATACATTATAATCATTCTTAAATGGTTAACATGGAGAATGAATCTCATCGCGTCGTGGAGACGGTATTCCGTACGTACGCACGAGGGATGATATCATTTCTATAAATATTGAATTGAATTGGAGTGGATTATAAAATATATCAGAATCAATATGATGTTATAATAACTATGTATAGTTATTCTTTACACCATTATACCCATCCGTGTAAGGTGGTGGTGGAAAATAGATTACACCACGGCGTGGAGACGGTATTCCGTACGTACGCACGCGCGGTGATTTCTTTTTCCGTAGGATGGATAGATGGTGAAATAGGGTTGTTTCATACTTATAATAACATATCAGTATATGAGTGACACTGATGTTATTACTTAATAATGAAACAACCTAAGAAGAAGAAGTGGAAGAAGAAATAAAGATGAAAGAATTGGTAACGGTAATTACCTCTTCTTTGAAGTGCCTCTTTGAGACCTCTTCTTAGGGCACTAGAATTGGTCTTTGAGGAAGACCAGAACCTCTAGGATGTTTCTAGGGAAGTGGAGAAGAGATTTTGGCAGGGGTTGGCCGAGCTTTAGTGCTCAAATTGGTGTGAGGAGGAGGGGGAGGAGGTGTCCTTTTATAGGGGAGGAGAGGGGCACCTTAGGAATATCTCAAAATATTATTTTATATTAAAGTCAAAATCGGTTTATAATGGTTCCAAAGGGTCTTATTTCGAAGCTAAAGTGGGGATGGGTCGAAATCCTATCAACCAATAGAATTTAGACAAGTTTAGGATATTATTTTAACCTTATCAATTAGATTTAACTCTAAGTTAAATAATTTAACATTTACCGTGTCTTTTTGTTTTCTTTCACTATATGGTTAATACACTTACTATAACATGCCAAACGAACCCCACATTGTTTATTATTAATATATATATCCTTATCTAAGTCATTTGGCCGAACCTTAGATTTTTAGGAATAAAATAACAATTAATAATATAATATTTGATTTAAAAACTATTTTGTGTCAATTTTGACACTATTTGATATATGATTTTTGTGAAAGTCATAACAGAATTAAATGTTCGAAACAAGTTGATTAAATCAACATTAATATATCATAGTAACCTAGAAAATTAGTGGAATTCATAAACATTTTCAAATTATATTTATTTTGGTGTTTATAACATCAATTATGTCAATATTTCATTAATAAGATAATTACTGCATCATCGTTGTGTCATAAATAAATTAAATTATTTGATGTCTAAAAATTACAAATAAAATACCCTCATGTAGGAAATCTTTTTAGATTTCTAATGAATATTTACAATCGAATTTATCTTATGTATAACCCCATATTAAAAATGATTTACTTATTAAACTTTGATTTTTCCTATTTTAACCCTTCTTTAAATAAATTAATAATAAATGTCCTAATCTAATCCAAGTTGGCCTAAATGGTCATATTTTATTCCTAAGTTTGTTTTTGGTCGAATTACACTTGTCCAATAGAATTAGGACATGTGTTAGGGTAATAGTGATATCATATTTACCCTTAATTACCCTATTTACTATTAACCGCGGTAAAAAAAAAGTAAAAAGTTACTATTCACCAAAAAATTATTTTCATCTCATTGAACCAAATTTTAGTCCTTGATATTAACCGTGTCTCTCGGATTTTCGAAATTCCATTCACAGAAGCGGTAAAATTAAGTTTTATGCAAAATTCAGTTTTTAACCTACCACTTAGTAGTTTCACTATTCATCAAAAATTGATGTTTTTCAGAATAATGCCAAAATTTCATCCCAAGCTTATATTTCATATTCCAAATTCAAAAATGAAGTCTATTTTACCAAATTCATAACATAAAAGTTGCATTAATTAATTTTATAATTAAATCCCGCTGTTAAAACAAATAGCGTGTTTTTAAGAAACAATATCTATCAAAAGATTGACACTTGTTTATGTCTGGTTTAAATGTGCAATTACATCCAATGACCAACATTGTATTAAATTGTAAAAATATATTCTAAATATACTTTACAACCACTCAAATTAATGATTTATCACTATTAATTATTTCGATTAAAAAAGTTGTTTTTAATTATAATTTAGTAATTTTCACTATTCATCAGAATATGAAAGTTATCCGAAAAGTACCAAAATTTCACCTTAGGCTAAATTCGATACTCCGAATCTAAAAATGAATTCCATTTTGAAAAATAAAATTTACAAAATTTCAAAAAGTGGTTATTACTATTTATAACGGCTAGTTTTAATAATATTTTAATAGCATATCGTTGTTTAGTGAAACTCGGTATTGCGTATTACACACGCTATCGAGGAAGGTCGCGATTGCGTGTAATTCAAGGCAAGTCAAGGATGCGTGTTGTGCAAGCTCCTTTTGGTGTAGCGTACAACACAAGACATTAATAAAATTAAAAAGAATATTTTTTTATAAAATCTTGGGCTGTTACAAGGATATTCGAGGAGAATGATCTAACAATGAATATCATTTCATTTTTTGGTTATTCTTCCCTTCCAAGTAGGGCCCTGTAGAGTGTGTACAAACTATTACTATTTCTTTAAAAGTAGAAACCACTACCCTCATCTATGCCTATCGACCTGGAGACCCTTCATCATCTATTTCCTGGTCATCGCCAAATCCATATCCCATGGTCGTATCATGGGGAGTATATTATATGGATGACATGACATGATGGTCTTCAACAGCCTCCCACTATGTCAACACATAGAAGGGACGTCAATACAATTTAAAGAACACTATAATGCCTTAATAACCACAGTAATCTCAAACATTCCTCTTCTTTATTGATAGGGTATCCTTGTTCATTTGCATTGATTTTAAGTGTTCTTGGGATGAATAATTAGTGAAATAGTACAGAGGAAAATATCTAACTTTTTATGTTATTCAAAGCTGGGTCAGGGTATCAAAGAAAGGTCCTGAAATCCTCACAATGGTCTTTAAAGTTGATACTATGAGATTTAGTGATATAAGAAAAAAATTCTAAAATAACCTCTAAGAATTCAAATAAACTATTGAGATTAGCTTCTGAACACCATAAATTCCAAATTCCCCACTATTGAGTCAAGATAGGTAACAATGGATATGGATCATCTTCACCCCTTTTCATCATATTCTTTTTAACCACAGAAGCATGTTATTCTTCTTTTATTGTTAAGTACCTAATATCTTAACTAGGTTCTTATAGGGAAACTAGAATTTTTGAAGCCAGTTGTTTCCTGAGCCTAGGATTAGGCTCTGAAGCCGGTGGTTGGAAATATTTTCTTAGTAACTGGGGTAAAATTCCATTGATATATGATTGAATTTAAAAATCCATATATTCATGATATAAAATGATATCTGCATTACATGAAGGGAGGTTTATAATATCACTATTCTCCTCCTTGGTAAATAGAAACCAAAATTTACGAGCTACCATTTAATGCACTTTATATCAAACATAGATGGAATGTGGACATATTTATTGAACACACAAGAAATGGAGGCCGGACTAGCAGGGTTCATACCAATTGAAGATGATTTCCCCATCAATACTAGTGGAAAGCACTCCTTCATGAAGTGACACCACATAGGCTCACACATCAAGATTGGCCTCAACATTGTCAATAATGTCTCTTGTCGGTACTAACATGAATGCTCTAAAATAGAAATTATCATTGAATATTATATAGTCTCTCTAATTCTAAACATTAAATGAGATGATTCTCACTTTGTAGATACACTAAAAGTATGACATGAAGCGAGCATCAGGATTATCATGAATTTTTATATATTAATTACCAATATGGTGAGATCCTATACAACTCTATGATAATTGGAAGGGACCCACAATATTGTAAGGGGAATTAACCTTATAAACGTGGTACATAAGGTGGTAGAGTTTGGAAAACATATGGTTGGATAACCATATATGATGTCCCCTATCATAGAGGATGTCACTAGAAAAGTGGGAAGTCTAACTCCACCATTCTACTTTATGGGAAGTAGGAAGCCACTCTAGTATATGGAAATAAAAACAACTAGTTGAATGGCTCGATTGATATCAGGGAAACCCTCACATCCCAATTGATTAATCTTCCCTTCTTCAACTGTGAGCCAATAAACACCCAAAACACCTCACAAATCCCAAGTAAGAAATTATTTTGGAATTTTTCCTTCTAGATCAAAACTAGTTTTCTTGATAATACATTCTTCCCATGCCATGAACGAGATATTCCCTCCAAGAAGTACCCCATTGAGAAGGGATTTCTCAACAATCTTAATCTGTTATTGAGTTAGAGGAGGGGTCTTCATTACATCATCCTAGGTAGATCATGGAGGAAATAACCCATCATACATGACACCAAATATTAGATCATCATAGATATGATCAACATCCCAAGGAAGGATGGAAAACTCACCATGCCTAGGGTGTAAAGTGTTTGTATCCGGGCTCCAGCGGGAGAACAAATCCATCATCAAAACCTTATTACAATAGGTACACATATGGTACATTCAAACAGCCTCATACATCATGATATCCTTTCACTCCTTAGTGAATTTAGAAGTAATATATTGGACCTATAAAATCCATTCCTAATACATACTACAACTACCTCAGATCAGATATCCTAGTTAGTATTCTATCTGAACTTTTGATTAAGAGAATATTTATACATTATTAAGTGATACATATGGGCATCAATATCAGACATGTGATCAGTCCCATCAATGCCTTTGGGCATAAATTTCAGTATATTACCATATTCATTGTCTCCCTAGGAGATAAAGTACCCCCTGATGAAATTTCCACATAGAAGGTGTTATGGGTTTTCTAAATCCAGAAAGAAGGTATAAAATGATGAATTTGGTGGAGGGATAGAAGAATCATCAGTAATAATGAACCTATAAAGTAGAAAAATACTGATATGGTATGTTTTTATAAATTTAATCACATAAATGATTTCAGGATTTTCTGGTTTGACAATACTATAAGACAAAAAGAAGGATCTATGCTCGACATTATAGCATCATGATGGGTTATTTCTCCCATTGTCTCATTCTTTGAGAGCCTATAAGAGGATAGATGAAAACAAAAATCCATCTGAAAATAAGTTAGTGGAACATGTCATAAAATGTGTCTATATTATATTTTAAAAAATTGAACCATGATTGTATCGACGGTGTCAAGCGCATCGTATGAATCAACAAAGAATTTTTGAATCACATAAAGGTTGTCCTAATCACCTGATATCCAAAGGACTCACAAGTCACATAATCCCCATAGGGCATCACATGATTACATATCCCATTTTGAGACTTTCGATCATGTGACTTGAACATGGTCATATGAATTAATCAAATCAAATTATCAAATAATTAGAACCTAGGAAACACTCAAGACCATCGATATACCTCATGGTCAATGTTCAGAAAAAATTATCAAAGTATGGTTCATGTTCAAACTAGACAAGCATTTGAGTGGAAGTAGGTCTTTTGGGATAGATGTCGTGATGAAGGCTCTCAAACATGGTCTTGTGAGCAAGATCCACGACATAGCCTTGCAATGGAGGTGCATGATGGAAACAAATTTGATAGTTCTCTAGAGAAGTGGTGACCATTGGAATGAATTTCTCTCTTTCCCTCCTATATATACGGCATTTTTGGGAATACCAAGCATCACCCAACAGACCAAATTTCACTTGAGGTACTAATCTGTGACCCCACCAAAGACATTGGAATACATTTACTTTCATGATAACCTATCCATTATCACCTCTGATGTCACTACTAAGGGGGGTGATTTTTTGATTCCTTCCAAATAAGAATCGACAAATTCACAAAGGAAGAAATAATTGAATATGGGTATTAATTCCTCTGCAATTAAAAAGGAATAAAAATATGAGTGAGACTCATGGATCGCAAGAACCCTTATGAGACTCACGATCACATGACCATTGCAAGGTCACCCAAAGTCTCCACATCCAGCATATAACCTATGGGGGATCCTATGGAGCCCCCCTTTAAATGATTCCCTCTTTTTTTTTGAATTTTCTCTGTAAAACTAGTAACTACAGAGGTGGATGACAGATGAGTTATTTAAGGCCACACGGGTTATCGGCAACTAGCACATGGAAATCCAACATAAAAATCCTCTAAAAATGGGAGGAAGGATACACAAAGGGTGAAAGCCTCTAGGGTTAATAAAATTCAAGTGACTTATCATATATACTAAGGGTAACTGTGATTGAAAACATGAAAGAAAATTAGCAAGAACTACGAGACTTTGTGAAATAAAACAATGGAGATAACAATGGAGGAGGAAGTAGCTAATCGAGGACGCTGAAAGACATGTAGTGTTCCCTTGGTAGTACACAATATATTGTGAGTCCATTGAGACATGTCCACCTCATCTCATGAAGTCCCATAGGCTTGTCAGCCATGTTTCTTTTAAAGGCTCAGGTATATCTATGTGACCATACACTCCCCTTTAAAACTCCCAGTGAAAAAATAGAATTTTTTATAATATTCCCATGCACTCCCATAGGAACCATATTTGTCACACAATGAATCACTAATAAACAGAGTAATTTTTTGTGACATTACTCAAGCAATTTTTCATGACTCCCAACCTCTATTACATAAAACAAGGGAAATTGAATTGGGAGGATGTGAAAGGCACATGCAGTCATAAAATGATTTCAACCCTTTAAGTAAGTCTACAATGCCATATGAAAATACCCTCCCAAACAAACCATCCATGTCTCGCAGAAATAACCAGACAAGTCATTAGGCATATAAAAGATGCCTTTCAATAGGAACATGGGTCTCACAAGGTACCTTTAAAATGTCAATATGAAAAAGAAATAAGTCCTTAAACACATCCTCATGATCAAACTAGTCAAAATTAATTGTAAATAATCCAATAATAGAGGTTTTGATGAGAGGGACTCGTGGTCACTGAAAACTAGGAGAATCCCATGGAGAAGTCCATGATTGAGCCTCAAGAAGATGCATGGAACCAAATCCATTAGCTGAATCCATCCTGTATTCATGAAAGATTTTCCAAAAAAAATCATAGAACAGCTAGGGTGGAGATTCTTATCAATTCCCTACCCCATCATAAAAAAGGGTATAACTATTGATGATCTAAATCCCAGCCTTTGGACTCTCAAGATAAAGGGATGCAAGCTTCTCAGAGCAACTGATCTCATGACTAGAAAGTCTTTCCTCGGGTAATATACTAGAATACAACTAGAGAAATCATACACCATACATAAGGTACTTCAGCTAATCATTCATACATCACGTGACGGACTGAAGAAAACGTGTGTGTAGAACATACCACATAACCCCTAGATCACACAAGACTCAATATAAAATTATATCAAACAATCCTAAGGCATTCACCATGAAAGTGAAAGTACCAAGATTTAGAGGGAAATACTAAAGCAAAAGAAAATTTTGATGGACCTCATGTGATTTTCTTGAGCTATCTAAAGATAGGTGATGGTACCTGGAAACATCTCTTAGATATCATGATGCTCCTTTATCATGCTATCTGGGAGTGAGAAATCCTTTGGGCATGTCATAGAAAGGCATATAGGCTCATTGGGAACACCACTTTGGTCTCATGAAACCCTCTAGACCTATAATCTGAACCCTGATACATCTTTCATATACATCTATTGACCCATATAACAACACCTTCTCATGTCAGTCAAGTCTCGTGGTTGCACCAGGGAGTGAAATCCAAGCTCTTCCAATACCCTATGAACAAGTAAGTCGAGACATAAGATACCCTCCAGACATGCCAACCATGTCTCATGATGACCTCAAGGAATGTTATCCACGATATGAAACATCCTCCAATACATTTCATATTGATTCTTGAAACACCCTCTATATTTTTAAAGACAAATCTTTCAAATGAAACTAGTACACGTAAACTGGATCATGAAACATATCTGGGAAAAGCCAACTATGTGAGGTGATGTCTCCCAGAAAAAACTATCTGGATATTGTAGTGTCTTCTAGAAAAGTCAAATGGTTCGTGAAACACCCACTAGATAAGAAGGATAGTTCATACAAGCATCCTATGTGTGTAATCCCCAATATAAAGGGAACTACAACCACTCTGATTCCTTATATATTCATGATACATAGGCCGCCACTCTTGAGGTTCAAGATCTATATTGACTACCCATGGTAATCCCAACATGTAAGTCCCTTATTCAAAGTATTTACATTGATTACATTCTATACCTTCTTTCTCCCAATAAGCATGAATAATGTTAGATTATGTAATTGAAATGATCATGAAATTTGAACTATAAACCTGCACAGTTGTATGAGAATCCTTATTGTGTTATCCCCAATGTCAACTAAACTACAATGACTCTAATTCCAGCTATAATGAGGAAATTTATGACGTCTCTCTGAGACCTGAGTTCCATGATAAATAATCTTATGGAAATCCTAACATATAAGCCCAATGTCATGAACAATGAAATGATCATTTACACCCCTTTTATCACATAGAGCATGGATCATGTGATCTTAGGGGGTGGTGATAATAATATCTTATGTACCATGAGTCTCTATAATGATAGGGGTTATATTGATATATAATCCCTGAATGAATGAACTAAAAAAACTCTAATTCTCACTATACTCAGGATATGTAGGAAATCCCTTTAGTGATTGATCTTGAATCCTCAATGTATTAGAGAATCCATATAATAATTCTTCTCATGGCATAAAGTTTTTAGGTCTAACAAACTACATGAGTTTTGAATCCTATAATAACTATGATATGTAGAATGCCTCATAACAGCTCAAACCCCTCATTGGAATATTAACCACCTCTTTCCCTGGAAACACATTCTGAAGAACATGGTTATACGGCTTCCACACATAAGAAGCCACCTATTTCCTAAAAATGATGTAGAACATTGGATACATGCAAATGGAGACACTGAAGAGACCCCAATTTTTTTCACATGAAAGGGAATTAACATATAGTCATTTTGATAGGGTAACTGGTCCCGTATCAGGATTAATAATAGATTCATGAACATATCATAAATCTATAAAAGAGTCATAGAGTAGGAAAAAATCCCCCCCCCAGGGTGTGATGAGCCTGAACACTCATCATCTCCACCAATGTGAGTTTTCAAGAGTAACTGGGCTTGAAAACTCAGATGACCACCAACCTTTGGAATGCAGGTCCGTACCCGCCTTTTGACGAGGGAACCGTTGGGATTTTCTAAGAAAGGTAGAAAAAGTATAAAACATTATTAGTAATTGAGTAAGGCCCTAAGACTCTCCCCTATACCAAACCATCGAGTGAAACATATTCCACACCTCAGATCACATTGAAAGATCTCATTTGTTTTTATTTGAAATATATTCCATTTTTGATGTAATTTATTTTAAATTCCTTGTGAATTTATATAAAATCATTATTAATCCATTTTTGATTATTTCCATCCTTTTAAATGTACAGAGTTATTTGTTTTAAATATTATTTTAAATTTACCAGCGTGTTTATTTAATATTTGAAGAATCTATTTGGTTAATTAATTGTTGTCATCTTATTACAGAATCCAGAGTGAGACCCTACCCAGTTTTTAGCTCACACCCTACCTATGCCTCCAGGTGTTTGTATGTTATCTTTTTCCTAGTTCGAGCGTGGGAAAACACCACATGGAGGAGGTTCTAGATGTTGATATTTCAGCTGGGTGAGTTGTGTCTGATAGGACATGGGAAATTATCTTGTTTTTGGGTACTTTGTGATAATAATTAGGGTTTTTTAATTGTTTGACTTCTTGTACACTTATCCCTATGGAGTTTCCTTTGTATACATACTGATTTTTTATACTTATTCTGAAATTTTTGTGGTAAAATTGTCCCCACATTCAATATGAATGATGCCAGGTGCTAGCATTAAATCCACAAGGATCGAGAACTCCCTTCAGGTTATGTTAGAACCAATTTTATTACAGGGTTACCAAGTTACTTGGGGTGGTTTTTGACATTATTTCAAGTGAATGATATTAAAAACTAAAGTTGGTTTAATTAAATAAATAATAATTGGTTTCTAGTAAAATAATTTGTTCACACTTGATTTGCACCCTCTGAGGTGTGTCTAAATAGTCTATTAGAAAAAACACTCACACATATCCAAATGAATCATATGAAAATGGTACATTAATTGGTTTAATGTAATTTTTTTGAACCATATGAAGCCAAAAATCCACATAAGTGGAATCTTGGAGTGACATGCATCCAGGCCTCACTTTTCTAGACGTGGTATAATATTCCAGGCGTGAGAGCAGTCCAACCTAAATTCTCTCTACTCATAGATATTTACTTAATATACACTTTAGTTCATTCACTATTATAACACTATATATGTATTAATTATAATTAAATTCTTAATTCAAGTACATAACCTATTATATGCCAAATAAAAGGTTGAATAAAATGAAACAAATTATCTTACCTCACATGTAACACCTTAGCTGCAAGATTAAAAACTGATAGAATTAGTTTATAACTTAAATTTAAAGCTTTAATTTATTAATAATATAAAAATTATATTAATTAATAATGTTTGGAATGAACTAAATAAATAAACAATTCTTGAACTTTGATGTGATATATATATATATATATATATTAAGAATTAATAATCAATGAAATTATAGACAATATGCAATTTATCAACACATTACAGACATTCCATAACTAGATAAATACAAACACATTATATATATTTATAATATAAACTCCCTCGTATTATCATTTTATGTAAAACATTCTTTAAATGTATGATATTTAATGAAATATAAACACTTTATATTCCAAGGATGTTATGTAAGAAAATATATAATCTAAATATAAAAATTTTCATATTATTAAAACATTGATCATATCAATATTTAGAACCCACTTTGATATAGTTCAAATAATTTTTTTCATATAAGGACTTGAATTTGGACATTTCCAATTATATATTATGAATAATTCATAATACTAAATATAAAATATTTTATATGTTTCCATATTTTTTATTTATAAATAGTTTATAAATTACAAATACTATTTATACATAAACACTTTTTATACAAATTATAAGTCATGTCATATAAATACAAAAGGTATTTAATTTTAACATTTAATATTATTGGTATTTATTTTTTTATATGTTTAAAAAACGTTTAACAATTAACTATAAACATTTTATTATTAATTAATTTATAAAAACTTTAAAAATTAAATAAATATCACAAAATACACTTTTTATAATTTATAAACCTTGAATAATTTATATAATTTAATTCATTAATAAAAAGTTGAAGAAATTAATTTTTTCATCCATATCTTATTATATGATATTTCTTATACCACAATATACAACACCTTTTTTATCATATTTTATGATAGATAATCTCAATATAAAATATCACCTTCCATTGTTAGGGAATAATTTTTTGCAATATAATTTATATATTAATGACTATGTGAGACAATATTTTACATAAATAGTTTGATTCTATCACTGCATATGAAATCTCATATCATAGCCTATGATAAACAGGAAACCAAAGGATTGCACAATGTAACCACTTATGATATCCCATATCATATAACATGAACTCTGCATGGTTTATGACACCCATGTCATGGGGATAACTATACAATATTTGTTGTCATTTTTTATGACAGGAATTATGACATTAATACGTTAATAAAATTTATTCATTTCCAACCTTAATTTCATTAATCAAGAAGCATGGTAATAATATGATACCACAAGTGAGTTTTTAATGATCAAATAAAACTTATTCAATGCATTGGAAGACATTAGAAACCTTAAACCAAAGATGACCATGTTATGAAAAACAGAAACCATGTATAAACAAAATGGAGAACTTATAACTTTGACTACTATTGGGTGATTCATATGTTCTTCAACCAAAGTGGTCGATGAATATACCTGGGGAGAAACTAATCAATTACTCCCTCCATGGTGTATTCAAAATCTAACAGAATCATCCAATGATTTATTGTAGTTATAAACAACTCCCATAGTATGCATGTAACTCTCCATGTAAATGGGAGAAGAATAAAGAGGGAACCAGAAAAAATCAATAAGAGGATCAATAATATTTGATTAACTATCTTAGTGACAAATGAATAGTAATATTTACCTTGGATATGACCTCATTGTATCTTTATAATTACTCAAATGTTATGAAATGTATGCGTTATTCCAATTTTTCAACACCTTAAAACCGTTTTTCAAACACAACACTCCCATGTATTTCATGTTATGAAATTTTAACTATATCTTACATGGTAATGTATAAATTTTTTTATATAAACATTAATTTTTTATCATCAATCATAGATTTCATATGAATCTTACTATATGAATCACAATTCCCTACGATGCACCGTTCCACACACTATGATAGGTCATGGTAACATTTCATCATATATCTCGTGTTATGATATATCCTTCTACAAGACATATGAAATACCATAGATTCTAATATTCCATACCATATAACATATATTTATAATATCCAATACAATTACTATAATAATAGGCAATTATCCATGTTTTCATAAATTGTGGTTAATTTAGATTTGTTTTAAAACATGTCTAATTGTGCTACATTGTTTTAGAAACTCTTTAAAATATCCATAATTTATTCTTAACAATGTTTTTAAATCATGGATATATTAAATAAGTAATTTTATATATTTCACTTATGTACACATACACACACAGAGAGACACACATAGAGATACATACATATATACATATATATAAAAATACGCATATAAGTTAAAAAATAATTATAATTAGTTAATAATTTGTACAACACATGCAAACAAATATTTATATATATGTATATATAAAAATATATATTTTTTATGTTTAAAAAAGTTATTCATATTAAATATATTATTATATTGTATTTAAATAAAATAAATGTTATTTATATAAAATTAATTTATACATATGTACATACATTTAAACAGACAAACTCAAAAGTTAAAATATAATTATAATTAATTAATAATAAATAAATAATTTATTATTAGAATATAAATATACATATATATATATATGTATGTATGTATATAAATTTATAAGTATATTTATAATATTTTTTATATATTAATGTAACTTTGAATATTAATATATATATACATATATATATATATATATACAATGTAACACCCGATCATTTTAAGATAATAGAATCTGGTTCGATAACATATATGAAATGTGAAACCAAGATTAAAAAGGAATTTAGAACCTTGAAAATTTAGGATACATTTCTTTTTAAATAAATTTTATCTCTTCAATAGCTTGCAGAACACACAAACCTGAGTGTAAATGAACTTTAATATTGTATATTGTCATAACCTAGCCGTTAAATTAGAGGGTGTGAATTATAATAACTATATTATTAAAATTATAAGGTTTAAACATGTATAAAACAATTCATCAGTTATTTATTGATTTGAAATAATAACAAAAATCATTTTAAATAAAAATAAATGTTTCTCAAAAAGGTGTATTTTAACTAATATTATGTTGAGTCACACTTTGCGTAGATAATTTAAATTTATTTTTTATTCATATCGGAATATTTATTTTAAAAAATAATGTATATTTTTATATATACATGTCAAAATTATCTTTGGGTATTTTTTTGGATTTCTATTAAAAGATTAATTTTTATGAATAGTAAAAATATTGATTTATATTGATTACTTATTTTTCATTTAAATAATTGATAAGATTAAATTATATTTTAATTTGAGTTTAATGTAAAATAGAGTTCAATTATATTACAATTAAACTAATTTAGTTCATTTTAATCATTTTCATTTTTAATTTTGATGTAATCCCTTTTAATCTTTTGAAAGTTTTTATTTAAAAAACCCATTTTCATGACATGACTATAAGTTTAATTTTAAATTGGATTTTTTAAAAATATTAATGAAATATTTGAAAAATGGATTCCATATTTGGAATTATAAAAATTTATATTATCATATAATTTAAACTTATTTTTTTTAATATGAATAGGAAAAGCAGTAAATATTAATTATTGAATTTAAGTTAAAAAACTAATTTACTAGGGGTAAAACTAAAAATATAAGGGTTCAAATGACCTACCAACCTATACAACACCCGTTGGATGAAAATATTTAGACCTTATCACCTATGAGGTTCTATAACGACCCACTATTAGGGATTTTCGCATGATAAAACATGGGTATCACTTTATCTTTTCAAAAATTTGATGTGTGTCTTTTCTACCACATATAAAAAGACACCCCTCTCCTCCCCTATTGACAATTACAAAGAATTTTGGTTTATAAAATTAATAAAAAACTGAATAAATAACTAAAAAATATCATATATCCCTTAGGTTGATCATAAATCTATCCTAGGAAGGATTTGGGTTGAAACATAGAGAAGTTGTCCAAAGAATAGTTAGCATTCTTAAATAGGAATTTTTGTTTTCTTATTCATTAATATCCTTAAAATATTATTAAAATATGATTATATAGTAACATAATTATCATAAATTTAATTAGATGTTATAATGATAAGGGAATTACCTATATTCATTTACTCATCCATCAAATGGGAAAGGAAATTGCTGATCATGTGTACAAAAAACAACCACCACACGAAATGATGCAATTTGCTTTAAATCATCACCATTCAAGGATGGATATATTGATGGATTAACACATTTATATTATATTTATAATATTTTTTTACTTATAGTGTTTTAGAACCACAAATACCTTCTTATGTTCCATTCTATTTAGTATATGATAACGTCACTCGTGTATTTAGTGGACTACCACCTCGCGAAGCGAGGTGATATGTTTTTAACTTCTAATTTAAATAGAAAGTAATAAGAATAGGTTTAATGAATATGTATGATATATATGATACAATATTTATTCTGGAAAATTAATATATCACATACTTACATACCCTTTAACCCATTATCGAAATGATGATGTCACTCATGGGTACAGATTGCATAATATCTCCATGATGTGATGTGTTCCATTTTTTGTGATAGAAATTAAATAATTCTTCTAAAATTTTATCGAATGAGAAAATAATATTTATAACTATTTACCTAAGAAGGTGATGGTTTGGGTCAGGGATGAAATGGTCTGAGGGGGACTGGGTAGTATATCCTTTTTGTTATGTGAAGGAGGTTCCCTTGTTTAGCAATTATAATAGGACCCATCATTTCAACTCTAATGAAATTGGTGTTATCCCAATGATTGGTTACAAGGGGGTTGAGTTTTTTACCATCATTTACATTAAGTTCACTACATATGAACGATATCTAATGAGTTTTGTTCATGGATCCAGAAACACAAACTGGCTATCATATCCTTGATTCAAGGAACTTATTTCCAAAGGCATACATTTGTGGGGTAACTTAGATAGTGACACTTAATATCTCAAATTGGTCAAGATTATGAAAAGTTAGTTTCATCATACCCATATGGGGGGACTATGTCTGTTATATGACTCTCTTTTGGATTTAAGATATATTAAAAAAATCCTTGGTTTGGTCCCAAATATGTATAATACAGATTACCCTAAGGAAATGATCAAAAAATAATATGGATGGGTTTAGATTAATCTATATGTATCCAAGGTTCTTCATTAATGTTACCCTCTTATAGACAGATTAATGATTCATTTCTCGTTTAATGGGATGACACCAATTTTAAGCCACATGGCGTGGAACTCTAGAGTTTACCAACACCTAGAGCATCTTTTTCAACATGTTAATTAGGTCTAATGATTATTATAGTTTCTCACACTGATCATGACTCACGTGGAATGGTTTGTAGTGGGGGAAACATGGGTTCCAATGACATGATATGAAATGAGAATGGGAGTTGGATAATGGAACACCCTTGGATGAGCTATTCTACATATCATGTTCTTACGCGGGATGAGGTTCCCTTTACATAGAGTAGTGATACAAGGGAGATGGTTTCATCCATAAAGAATAGAGATTTGAAGAATTTTTTGTTTCCCATGTACAATGATTCTACATGGGACAATGTTCCATCTGTATATCATAACTTTACATGGGGCTGAGCTCTATCTGCATAACATGGGGATACTAGGTGATTATTTTCTCTCATTTAGAGATTTGATACACAGGGTAGGGTTCTTCCTGAATAATGACTTCTAATGCAGGTTGTCTATACATTGAGGGACCATCTGTTTTGATACCATTCAGGATTTTAAATCACAATGGGATTGTGTCAAGCACTACATGATGATTTATTATTTCTCCCCTTTCTGATACACATTGGGGTTTTTACTTATGGAGAATCTTCAGAAAGCTCTGATTTTTGTGGTAAATTTTTTATATTTCATCAGCTCGGTCATCCATCTTCATCTATTTAATATATCACTTTTCAACCCCCCTTAGATTCTATTTATAAAAGAGTAATGGAAACAAGAACCAATATGGTCAGTCGTCTGTGAGAGGCCATGAAATTTATTTCGTGGGAGAACATTAAGGACTTAGTCAATGGGGAATTAAACTGTAGTGGTGGACACTACTTTCTATCCCAAAAAATTGCTTCATCTCATTTATGGGAGACATCTATATCACCTTTCCCCATGAATGATTTAGTTCATGGGGATATTTGTTTTTTTGGGACAAAAATAACCACCTTTCCATGTAAACTACTTTTGATCCTTTGTGGGAGCATCTAGATCCACCCATTTCCATGAACTATTTTTATTTTTGGGTGCATCATGGAGCGACAGAACACCATGTAGAGTGGTGATCCATGGAGTGATATGTGCTTCACGGTTTGAATTTCCAAACATTCTTCCTCAAACTTTTATTTTGATTTTATTTTATCCCTTTCTTAATTAATTTAATTATCATAATATTATTTGTGTAATTTTTAGGACCCCAAAAATCCCACCTATCAGAATGGGCTCTATTCTGGACAATGAGGAAGCTATTATGATTTAGAAAGCGGACCAATTTTGAACCAGATTTGCAGTTTGTGAGTGGACGTGCTAGAGGAGACCCCACCTATAAATAGGGGGCCTAGACTTTTATTCACCACCATATTTCTTGGAAAACTCAACACTCTCACAAACACTCAAAAGTGATATAATTATGTGAATAGATTCCTTTTTGGTCGTTCTTTTCGTGAACTAAAATTCTTCATCTATAGTGAGCGTGGGATTTTTTGGTATTGTGTTACATAGATTGATGATTTTCTAGAAAATTATATATGATCTAGTTCCTTCATGGGAAGATGGTTTTGTGAACTAATGGACTCATTGACTACTAGTTCCAGGAAATGATGGTTCACGAGTGTATTCCTCCGTGAATTAACAGTTTATGTACTAGTGCATCTATGAATGGATGGTTCTTGAGAATCCTCATGAGATTTTAATTATTGTTTTTTCCTAATCTTATATATTTTTTTGAAAATTATTCATTTTTGGGTCTTAATGCAGATAACATAATGGACCCTTCACAGTATACTTCTTCTACTACTGATGCTTCTACTGCTGATGCTGCTCTCTCAAATAGTGATGAAAAGAAGAAATATATGATTGATTTAGTTATAAATAAAATAATTTCCAACATGATTCATAAGGTCTTGTATGAATTCACAGAGATGTTCAAATAGAATATCCAATGTTAGATAGGTTTCCCTTATTCAGATTTGGGCATCCATCAAACATTGTGATAATGAATCCTCTCAAAACTAACCAACTGCCCAACTGGATGTTTGAAAAAATAAATATTCACTTGGTTTATATTTCATCAAGGGGAGCATCTCTATGGGTGTCATATGATAAAGTCTATTGTTATCATAGTATTGTGTATAAGTTCACAACAAGAAATTAACAGGGGTGGACATAAAAATGGGACCTGCGTCTTGGGGGATCATTTGGGTTAGACTAGGGATGTCCCTTTTGGGTCCACCACAGCTACAAGGAATTTAAATTCGAGTAGTAGGATGTGGATATATATTAGGCAGTCTGGGTTTCACAGACCAATTCCCATAGAAACTGAATGCTTATTTCGTAGTTTCAAAGAAGGTAGATCCTGAAAACCAACACCTTCAACCTTGTGCATGTGGAAGTTATCATAATCCTTTAGGAGGTCTGGCCAAATTTGGGGGTTCCCATAATTTTTCATATGTATGAGGAATTTTTACCACCTTCATCTGCCTAGTATGATGAGGAGAGGACTCTTACTCTTACCAATAAGCTTATTTCCAAGGAAAAGGCCCTTTTAAACTAGGATTATCATCCGAAGAAAGATATCCCATTTTATGCTTGGGTGAATTCCTTTTCTACCCATTGTAGCTAGTATACTCACCTATTAAGGCCAAGGTATTTCCCAACTATTGAAACTCTGAGGTGGACTAGTGCGTAGTTTACCATTTTAGAAGAGTTAATGTTCAAAAACTGGTACTAGAAGATTATTTCTAGAGATGATCAGAAATTCTGATTGCCAGCCTTGCTGGTGATGTTCCTTAGTGGATGGATTTTTTTAGTGCATGACTCTAATATTGGGGTGAGAGTCACAAATTTTATCATGGAAGATCAATAATCCACCACTAGGTGTGTCAATATTTTCATCCAAGTATTCACAATAATCATCTATTTATTGGGATAGATTAGCGAGGGGAATCCAACACACCAGCTGGTGGATCCTTTCTAGATTATTTGGGGTCGGATAACAGCTCATATGTGGGGCTATAGATATATTAATCGTAAAAAATTCTTGGATTCTATTTTCTGACCATACCTCCAAAGTAAATTTGGGGTGATTATATCATATTGAAGTCAGTGGGAAATTATGTAATGACTCAACTACCATGACCACTTCACTTATGATCCTTACACTCTCCATTTCTTTACATTGGTAAATGATGTATCTAGCTATTTTCCACAGCAGGGCTAATTTTTCCTCTATGAGATGAAATTTTGGTTACAGAGATCAACGATGAACTTAACTCTGAGGAATATAAACAATGAGGATTCTCTAAAATATTAAATTTCATCTAGATGAAGTGTCCTTTTGCACTCAACATCACACACTCCTAGAATCATATAATGATATCTTGAAAGTTTTGGATGATGTTTACATGAGAGGACACCTGATATAGGATCATAATTCCACCATTGTGGGTTTCAAGCCTTCCCTTAAAATATGTTATGTGGATATCTGGAACCAATCATACCCAAGGGATCAGCTGGCTAAACATTTCCTAGTTGTCAAGGCCTAAAATAAATCTGAGACCATGGGAAATAGGAGAAAACAATCGGGTATTCTAGGCCTTGGAAGAATCCAAGGAATTCAATTGTTTCTAAACATCCCTAAAATGTTTTGAGGGCCTAAGGTTCAACCCCCAAAACTATCACTACTACTTTTCGGGATCATGTATCTATCCCTTATAATTCCACTTTCCTATCATCCTAGAGACAATGGGATTCTCTTAGTGGTTCTCATTCATATCGTTCCCTATGGAATTTTTTGGAAGAGAAGAAGGTCAAATTGACCAGGTATGGTTATATATCATGGCCTCATAACATATCTTATGATAAAAATCCAAGGAGGGTGGATATCTATCTTTGAGATCATGAATACTCTACGCACTACTGGAAAAACTATCTGTTGTACTCCCATCAAGTGCATTCCATGTTGAGGTCGGATGTTAATGAAGATGGCTATGATTATAGCCATGCCTCTGGGGTTGCTGAGGAAGTTGATCCTCCTATGAAAACTGGATCAGGGTAGATCCCTTGTTTACAAATGGGATCACAAATAAACATAGCCCTAGATTGTTCTAGGGTTGTTGAGGCACCTAGAAAAGAGTTGTGGCTATTGGAACACACCCCACTTCCCTAGGAAGACCCTCCAGCATTAAAAATTCCTATTACTACGTCATTTCTAGATGCTAGGAAGTCTTGGGATACTTTGAGAACCAGTATATTAGATGAAGATATCCGAGGAACACTACAGGAGTAACCCCTCAAGATTCCTAGATTTGGATAAGTCACTATGTGAATTTTAGGCCTCAATGATCTGCATGAGGTGGACATATATTGTAATGATATGGATACCTTCTTCCACTCTTTCAAGGATAGACATTATTGGTCTGACCGAGTCAAATATATGGTTTTGATTTTAGATCCTGACAATACAAATGAAGAGGTAATTACTATCATTTACATAAAACCATATTTTTCTTATATTTATAACCATAAACCCTTATTCTTTGAGTTTGATGAAAATTGATAGATCCTAGAAAATATTTCTTCCTTGGAGTACACCCCTAGGGGCACCGAAACTGGAAAGAATGTCCCTTTAGATTTGAGAGTTTCTAGACAGGGCTCCCCTGAGGTAGTAGAACATATGGATGAAATCCATGTGGATCCTACCAGGGTATTTCCAGCCTAAGATCCATACTCAGTTCCCTCTACAAGATCATCCTTGTGGAAAAAATCACGACGTCGGCATGAATCCAAGCTATTGATACATCTGAATTCAAGGATAACATGTGACTATTACATTTATTTATTTAGTTTCCATTCTATATGTATTAATGTGTTTATTAATTACTTTAATATGGATTTGTAAAACCTCGATTAGTAATTGGGATGCAATCTCCTGGGGGAATGCAGCCCCTACTTCTTCAAAGATAGACATGACAACTCCCTTGATGATAGTTGAAAAATATAGAGAACCTAACCTAATTGACGTTGTTGTGGGGGAGTCCCGATCCCTATGGGTAATCTCCTCATGATTAGATGACCTCAGTCAATGCCATGAGAGAGTTTCCATATGATGATTCTTCAAATGAGAACATTAATTCTTCTTCAATAGAGACAAATGTGATGAACATACTGGTGGTAGCAGAGTTGAATGGGGAGTCTCAAGAAAATGAGGATATCAGGGAAATACCAAGCCCTAGGAGATCACACACTTCTAATTACATTACTTCAACCCCTCTAGAGGTGCTGGTGTTGTGTGGGTCTTTAGGAGTCGATATTTCTATTGATTGTATATATTCTACTCATTTAGGTGGTACAACCACAGAAGTGGGAGTGTCTCAAACTTGGGATGAATCTGAATTAACTGTTATCCCATGTTTTGTTATGATCATTCCCATAATTATAGTGTCAAAGAATCATCTTATGGAGATTTTGAACCCATTTTAACATGAATCTATACAATGGGTTCCTATAGAAGTACCTAAAGTTGATTTGAAGTCTTTGTATATAGCATCCATCCAACAGGGTAATGATGAAACAACAATGGCTAGGGATGTCAATGTCTTAACAAGTGGAGGTTAGTTAACTACCCATCAAATAATTCCCTCTTCATTCTAGGATTAGGATTTAACTATTTCAATATTAGGATTTCATAATTACAGTCATAATTTTCTGTGGATATGATTGATGGTCTGATCATTCCTCCTGATGATATTTCATGGGAAGTGGTTGTTATAGGATCGAGTCTCACTGAGGATTCCAAACTGAGACCCTCTATAGTGGAACTTATCCATGAATACATTCCACCATATAAGAGTGACTCTGAGAAAGACCAAGAGGGTCTGGATGACCATTGTACATCTCATAAAAAATACAGAGGGATATCTAGAAGTTGATTTCTCAAACCCCCTTGAAAACATGCCAGTAAACTTACCCAGATTAAAACACTTGTTTTTATTACATGGGCATGGGGGTTGATTACTATTCTATATATGACATCATAAAGTACGTAATAATTTCTAGGGAGAGATCCGACATGATCCAATTTCATCTTTCTACCTTGGATTCTATGGACCATATTACCATGGCTAGAAAAATCATTATTAATGAATCTGTTCAGCATACTGAAACAACCATAAGTACACAAGGGAATATTATAGAGAAAAGTAACTCAGTGGATTCACATAGTCAAGAGGTGGAGTGGAATATCCATTTAATATAATGACTTATGTTGGAGCAGGCACGTACCGAAACATAGGTTTATGGAGAAAAGGGGTTGGTAGAGGTGGAGTAGAATGAAGGATTTGATGCAATAAAGGAAGAAGAGGAAATGGGTGCATGTGCAGAGGCTAGGGATATGACCTTGTAAGAGCATCTTCAAGACATAGAGGACTCGTATCAAGCATTGTTATAAATCCTTGACTATATTGAGTGACTTGTTAAATTAACTTGTCCTGTTCATATGGAGAGACACAAGGATGTGGATATCCTTCATTCTTTATTTGAGGAATGAATATAAACTCATATTTCCCTCTAATTATTATCCTTTATCCTTTCCTGAAAAATCTCATGATAAATTTCCATGCATTAAAAAATAAATTTTCTCAAGATGACTTGAATTTTTAAATTATAGGGTATCAATTTCAACTATCATTTAGGACAATTCAATTGACATAATCCTATAATGCTATAAATTATTCTCGATCCAAGGGACACAGCGAGCATATTTTTGACTATTTAAAGGGTTACATGAAAAAACCCTATAAACTTTGTGAATTTTCCATTATTACACTATTTTTTCCCTAAGAATATAATTGAGTGGACCTAGCAGGCATAATGTGACTTTTTCTTAGGTCTCCATTTGTTGGTTTTTGATCTAACTATATTTGTGTCTTTTTTGTTTCAAAATTCCACAATTTATTTCCAAAACCATACATTTTATAGGTTTATCGAGCTGGTCCTCAACTTTTGTCCAGGGATTCATTTGTAGGTTTTCAACAAGTAAAGTTTCATGTCTCTTTTCAGGGGTAGTTTAGAGTCTTACAAACCGGACTAATGCTGATGATGTTTTAGATCAAACAGTTTTAACGATGAATAACAGGGAAAGATCCCCAATATAACTCACTTGTTGAGGATGTACAAATATTTTATTCCAACATGAATTTGGTTTTTTTATTGACCCTAGTTTTTTGTTTCCTGGATATAAGACATGAAATGGGGATATTATATTAGGGACATCTAGGAAAATGGTTTCCAACATAATGTTTCTTGAGCATACGTATGTAGGAAAATGATCTCCATGATGAAGAACTTGCCTTTGGTTGATATATCTTTTTGTGGGAAACTTGATAGATTCAACTAGGGAATATTGTTCATAGTCATAAAAAGGTGTCATAAGGACACTAAGACTCCATTTATGATGCCTAGGTAATTTTTGGAAATTTGTATTTGTTTTATTTTTGTAAAACCACAGTGGGTGGTCTGTGGAGGGAATGATGTTTGAACACAATAGGGGAATTTTATCAGATTTGGCCATTAATGGAAATTTACTCCTTCATGTATTTGACTTATGATGATGAGGGTTAATAGCATGGTCTATATTAAATTCATTCAATTAAGACATGGATTTTTCAGTTTAAAGTCTTACGACTATGTTATTTGAGGATTAAAATATAGGGTTACTTTGTTTTGACTGAGGGAAAAATGATTTTACACTTTCATGGTTATCAATTCAAAAATTTCCTTTCATCTATAGAAATTAAGCAGAAAGGATTTAATATATAATCTAGGGTTTTTGAGTTTGAGGAATGATATGGGGCATGGAATACTTTGGGGAATGAAAAGGTTTTAAATGCCTCTCCTAGGGATGGATTTTCCTCTGGTTGATAGGCCATTTGTGGGAAACTTTTTCAGATCCTACTGGGGAATATTTTGAATAGTCCAAAAAGGTGTCCTCGAGACACTAGCCCTCCATTTCTAATGTCTAATGAGTTTTATGTAAATTTGAACCTTTCCAGACATATATTCTGGTTTGCAAAAGGAGAGTGAATGAATATGAAAAGCGCATTTTATGTCGAGATTTATTGGGAACGAGTAGAAGCAATTTCCTTAGTGAAGTATGAGAAGGTTCCCCACAAAGGTCTCATTTGTTCACATGGAAGAGACATTTGTTTTTTTTCAAGGTTACAGATGGACCTAGTGTTAAAGACCTAGGTATTACTATAAACCCTTCAAGGAAATGGATCAAGCCACACATCATTCTGCATGGTTCCCCAAAACTCCGATCAAAACATTGTGTGGACAAGGGGACTTCCCCTTGGGATATGAGCTCATGAATTGGGTGAGGCTCATATTATACTCTCCCATGAAGATCTAAATCTCAAATAGGAGACTGGGGAATTTTTTTATGTTCGGGAATAGATATAGGATCAAGGTATCACTATATATCTCATTGAAATGAGAATCTGGTCATACATAGTTCTTATGGCCCCCCTGAAAATGTTTGACCCATTCATTGGGAAATGAATTTTTTTACTTTTTTATAGGTGGACACATGATTATATATTTGGGCATCACTATATACCCGATCATTAAAGGCATCAATCCACACATAGCTCTTGGGTTCCCTCACACATCTATTAGAACTCTTCTGTGGGAAAGGAGCATTTTCTTTTGAATGTGAGATCAAAAATTTGGTGAGGTTCATATTAGACTCTCTCATGAAGATCTACTTCACGTATATGATAGTGGAGGAAATTTAAATTTTTATATCTGATTTTTTATTTATGCAGGTCTAAACCATAAATATGAAAATAGGAGGTCATTATTATCTAATTGATGGACCCAATATTGAACATTGGGGTGTCAATAAATATACAAGGATAACATGAATCAATATAGACATAATCTTTAATATCATGTAGTTTAGCATTAGGAGGCTATGACATTGGACATGTAGTTTAATATACTTTAGTAAGGAATACATGGGTCTCTATAGTTTATGGTCATAATGCTAAAACCATGTATCACAGAAACCATATGTAACTAGAGGCTAATAGGGTTAGGGTGTTCAGAAATTCCCATGATGTGAGGGGGAAATAATGTGCGAACTATGAACCTAGGGATTATGAAATCATGAGAAAAGATATGAGGAATAGAAGACATTGAGGCATACTGAGGTAGTAAAATCCTTTTTATACGATGAAGTTTACTTTGGTTGACATGCCATTTTTTGGGAAACATATTTAGAGAGGACTAGGGAATATTGTACATAGTTAAGAAAAGGTTTCCTCATGACATTGTACCTCCATTTATGATGGCCGAGTAGGTTTACAAGAATTTGATATTTCTAGGGTCGTAATGTTTTATAAATGTAAGGGATGTATTTGGGAACATAAGAAACATTCATACCACTATTGGTTAAGTATTTTGATTTTTTTGTGTGTAGATATGACTCATATGTAGGGGGTTGATTCTATTTAATTCATAGACCCCTGAATGAGGAATACAAACTTCAGGTCTTCTTCATAAATCAGTATTTTAATACAGAAAATGGGGGAAAAGAATAAAGATATTAAGGAACCATGTTTTATAATGTCATGTGACCAAGACATAGGTTCCTTGATGTAAAGTTGAATTACTATAGGTAGACCCAAAAATTAAATATCTAGGAATCTCTACATATCCTATATCATCATGAATAAAGCCACACATAGTTATTAGAAGGGATCCCTATGTTGATCAGACTCACACACACAGAGGATAGAAATTTTTGTTGTGGTTAGAACTAAGATTGAATATCTAGGCATCGGTACATATCCTGTGACAAAAGGAATCAAGCCAGACATAGTTCTAAATGGTAACCCTCCACACAGGTTTGATCTTTATTTTGGGGGATTTTCCCCATATTTTTGTGGCCTGGACCATGAAATTGGATCCATACATCACTAATTATACCATTGAATAAAATCAAGACACACATATTTCGTTAGAAGAAATATCACTGCATAGGTTGAGTCCATATATATAGGGGACTGTATTTTTTTTGCTTTTGGTTCACATAACATTGGATATCTAAGAATTTTTATGTATAATATGAAAATAAGAATCAAGACATACATAGTCCTTCATGATGGCATAGGAGGAGAACAATGTCAAAGGTGACATTATTTTAGGTGAGAACTTCATGGTTATTTGATGTTTAATGTTATGTAGTGAGGAAATATATGTTATGGAGTTTATTTTCTTTTCAGACATACAATTTACCATGTAGTTTAGTCTCATCTTATAAGGATGAGGGTTATATATCTTTGGGAAGGATGATTTTGTAAACCTGTTGAAAACACTATCCCAACATGACCAGAGGCTCTAAGGACAAAGGATAAAAAGAAAATAATCCCCTATATAGAGGGAGATTTTTGGATAGGCCTGACATGGGTTTTCTAGGTGTCACTACATATCCTATATCAACAAGGATCAAGCCATTCATAGTTCTAGATGAAGGTTTCATGCATAGTTTTGTCATATATGTTGTAAAGGGGTAGTTATTCATTGGGTGGCTAGACTATGATGAAACATCTCGGTGTCTCTACATATCCCATGTTGGTAGGAATCACATTTTACGTAGTTCTAGAACATAGGATCCCTACGTGGATCTGACTATAATGCAAGTATAAGAGAGTTTCGTTGTTCTCCCACACATATCTAGCGCGTATGTAGTGAATCATTTATTGGAATAGTTATTACCATGAAGTAAAATGTTATGTAGTAAAGATGGTGGGTTTTACATAGTTTAACATCCCACAACTAAGACAATTAACCATGCAGTTTAACATCATTATATATGGAGGTCAGGTGTTGTGTAGTTTATCATAATGTGGTTTGTATGAGTTCTCTTTTGGTTACATCAAATATTTATTTAGAAATAAACCATTTTTGGGATAAATTGTGATATGTCTATCCATCATGGTTGAGGAATAAGATCAATTTCAGAAGAATCTATTATGGAATAGGTTACCTGAAATTTTGGCTCCAACATTGGTGGTTTTTTTATGAGTATCATTAGAGTTATGAGGAAAACCACCATTTCTTCATCGACGAAAGATCGGAGGTGAACCGGTTTGTTAAAATATCATGCAATATGGTTTTGGTGAACATAAAAATGGTGCATGGTATGCAATCTATTTTCATCATGTCACACCAATTCATCCAGCCATTTCAGGGATTTCTCATCTATGGATAGCTAGTCATATATATAAATACAGAGAGAGGTTTACTGAACTTGGATGGTAAGGAAAACCTCTTTCCCATATACTAATGAGTATGGGGTTTCCAATGTAGTCAGGTTGTTCATGGTCCGATTATCCCAAAAATGATGGAGGAGTTTGTCCGACCATGAATTGTTATCATTATCTATCATATTTTGGAGTATGTTGGAAATTGTTCTTGTTGAAGTCCTCTATTTGTCTATTATCTATTTAATAGTAGAAAAATGATCATTTGCAGTCGATTCCATAATTCTGATAAACCTTTTGTAATTGAACCGAATTGAAATTGGTGTCATTGTTTATTTGTATTTTATGGGGGACACCAAATATAGTGATGATGTTGTCTTTCAAAAACCTGAAAATATTCTTTGGCCTGACCTATTTGATAGGTAAAACTTCTTACCATTTGAAAAATAATTAATTTCACATGAGAATATACTTGAATTTCATGGTCATAGTGGGATGATATGGCCCCACAACATCCATTCCCCATATGGAAAATGGACAAGATTACTTTTTTGTGTGAAGTAACTTAGGGTATTGGTGGATGAAGTTGGCAGGAACCTAGAAGGAAGGATACTTTTTAATGATCTTAGTGCATTCATGTGTCATATTGGGAAAATAGTAACCAAGACATTAGATTTGATGGGATAGACTTGACCCATATTGTTGATCACTATAGGCCCTAGCATGTACTTCCTTCATGATAGAGGTAGTCTCTTCTCCATTGATTTACCTAAGAAGGACCCCATCAAGACTCTAATTATAGAGTATATTTTTCTAACTCAAGCCTTCATAGAGAACTAAGTTAATTTATCATCTTTTTATTTTCTCTCTTTGAGCTCTTCCTTGTGGTAGTTCTTCCTTTTTAAGGTAGTCCACAATGAGTTTCATCCAGCTAGAGGTAGGACTATGCGGTTCAGGGAAGTGTCTATTCTCATTGATTTATTTTATGTTGGCATGAAAAAATGATGAGACCATCTAGCTGTGAGCAATAATGATGATGGTTTCATCTTGGTATAGATTGGCCAGAGTTGTGTCTTCATTTTTTAGGGAGTCTTACTAGGTATTTTGTGACTGTGGGACATGAGTCTTGGTTAGTTACAAAGTTAATTCAACCATAAACCCATGAATATGGTTTAACAATGGGATTAGATCTCATTTATTGATATCATAGTAACCATTATCCTTCTTGATTACCATTTCAAAATTTCCTTTTATATTCATGTGTTTTATTTCTACCATATGTTCCAATTCCATCCATACAATGAGAGGCTAATATTTTTATTCATTATTTAGGAACCCATTTGATATTAGGATGGAGTAAGGTAGGAATTCCTTTTATGGGAATATGAGTATGCCTGCCAACCCCAGTTTATCGAGCTTGGGGTATTCCATCCTCTTTCTAGTTGGGCTTCTAGATTCACCATCAAAGTGTATTTCCAATGTATTAGAATCCTCCTAAATAGGGAAAACCACTTCATTATGTAGTTTGATGTACAATGAAGTTCTTTCTGTTGAGGTATGATCTACCATAAATTATTCCAATGCCTAGCCTTTGATTTCATTACAAGGCACAAACTAAATGTCAAACTATTTCAGAATGAATGCCCACAAGGACAAGCATTCGGTCAACATCGGATGGTTGATAATGTACCTGAGTGTGTTTCTAAGAGAGTTAAAATGGATCTCATTATGTTGTAGGTAGTTCCTTTTATATTTTACTATGAATATTAGGAATCAATATCTTATATTGATACCATAATGCTAGGTCTTAGCATTGATTATGGTCCAATTGAGATAATAGAGTTTGTTTTCATTACTGATATCATTCTTTTGCATAAGGAAGGAACCCAATTATCAATATATATATCTAAAATAAAACATTAGTGTAATTACTTTATGATGTTTCATTATCAATAGTGGTATTAAAATATATCTCCTGATAATGTCTAATGCTTCTTAACAATCATCAATCCACTAATATACGACCCATTTTCTCATCAACCTGTTGATGGGAAAACATTTTTATGCTAGGTCGACTTTATAGCACTGAAAATAGGCCAAATGTACTTGAATTACTCTCAATTATGTGTTGTTGTAGGGAGTTTAAATTTTAAGGATATCCATTCTCCTCTCTAGGTCAACATAGATGACACAGTGGCATATGAAGAAGCTAAGTAATTTCTCAGAGGTAATAACAAAATTACATTTAAAGGGGTTTATTTTCGAACTATACTATAAGAGTTTGTTAAAGATGGTTTCAAGATCATCTAGGTGGTCTAATCATTGTCGATAAGAAACCACAGGTTCATCAACATATCATTCGAATAACTTTCTTAGTATGGTTTTGAAGATGCGATGCCAGAAAAATTCATATGTAGCATCTTCATTATTCAATCCAAAAGGAATTCCCCAATAGAAAAATAGTATCTGGATGGCCCTAAAGGTGGTGGCCTCTTCATATTATTTTCCCATTCAGATTTGGATGTATCATGAATATCCTTCCATGAATTAGAGGGATTTATATCTATCTATTTCATCAATTAGAAGTTCTATCACCGAGATTGGGAAATCATCCATCAGGTAGTGATGGTTTAGATCTATGAAATCGATAAAGCATTTGATTTTTCTATTTTTCTTTTTTTGGGGACTATATTGGCTATCCAAATGAGATATTGGACTCCGGAATGAAGTTTTCTCTAATGAAATTTATAAACGTAGACTCAATTTTGGAAGCATGTGTTGGGTTCATCCTTCTCATTACTTTTTTATAGCTGCAATGGTCCATTAGCAGACCTAGGTGGTGAGTGGACACCTTGGGATCGATTCCTAAAGTCTTTGTATAGTTCCAGGAAAAAACCATATTGATAAATGCTTAGGAAAAAGGTTTATACCTATTTATCATTGTAAGACATGGCCACATAAATCAAGGTTTTCCATGGATCATAATTGGTACCTAGGTTTATTTCCATGAGTTCATAGATGGTTGTAGAGACACCTTATTCAAATGATGGAGATCCACCCTTAAGGTCTTACCCCACTTCTCACTCCTCATATTAATCTTACTCTTGTTCCTCTAGGGAAGAAATTCTTGGGTTCATTTCTCTAGTGTTAGTTGAGGTGTCGATGTCTCGATATTTAGAATACAAAGAAACTTCCCCTAATATGGATAACAATAGGGGATCTATTTTAAACTCTAGAGAGGATGGAGTGAGGGATGGGGGAGTGTTTTTATCTGATTAGAGTGAAAAGATGACCTATTCTGCCTCAACTAGAAAGGTAGGGGTTTCCAAGAACTCTAGGGATTTATTGAATGTGATTTCATCATAAATATCACCTAAATATGTGGAGTCATTATAATTCTCAACAATACTGGATTTAGTGGACATGACTAAAAATGTAAATTTCTAAATGTGCGTCTGGGTTCGGACCCCTACGCTTGATCTGGTTGATCAGTAACACATATTCTTCACCTATCTTATTGAAGAGGTTGAATTATATCATTTCAAGACCATTCAGGGTAGTGTCCCAATCAACACCATCGATTAGAGGTTTCTTTTATTTCCCTTAATAGAAACCCTGATCAATATAATGTGCCTCTTGATATTTGAATTCATCCTTATCATTATACGACATCATATATTTCAAATTAATAAACTATTTGAAGAATTTATGGTATAATGAGGGAATTTATGCATGTTGATAAAACCAAGGCCTTCTTAAAAGGACATTGGAAGTCGTTCTTTACTGAACCACCAGATATTATGAGTCAACTACGAGGTCTGTAAACTGAATTTTTACCTTCATTTTTCCCAATGGATTCTTCTCACACTTGTTGTAACCCAAAAGGATTATTGAAGATTATTCTAGGTTATAATCATTATAGCCCATCTGAAAAAGGGTTTTCATTGGGATGAGATTAACTCTAGAGCCATTACAAATGAAGAATTTTTTGATATCAACACTATATATCCTACCGAACACATACATGGATTTATTGTTCTCCTATGTAAGGATGTATTATTCTTGTTGTGTCAAGGAGATAACCGCATGGAATTCTATAGGATTAGTCTATTTTTGAAAGATATTGGAATTGAACACATTGTATTCAGACATCTTGGGTCTTAGTAAAGCTTTTATGAATTCTTCCCTGAGGTCTTTTGACAAACTCAGGGATTCCAGGATTGATAGTTTGGATCATAAGAAGTAAGATACTACAATATGTCATAATTTTGTTCTAATGTCTAGATATTCTCATCTTTGGTATTCTCTTTCATAGTAGCATTGGAGGTTTGAGTATTATACGTGGACAGATCATCCCTTGGGATAGTAATTTAAGGTATTCATGTCCTTGGTGGGTTGGGTTTGGTAGGTCTGCCTGACCATTGAAGGTGATCTAAAACATGTCCTCCTTCTGAAGGATATTCTAAAAATATCAGGTTAGAGTGGATTCTGGTAGATTCAAGGGTATTTTCTTGTTCTTTTTGGGTTTATTGAAGGTCTCTTTCACGAGTTTCTCCAACATTAATAGTCTTAATAGGAGTGAAGCTAGAAGTTTAATTTCTGTGATAGTTGTGTCTTCCCCTGGGTCCTCAACTCATATGGCCCCTTCGACTAGTTCCCTAGTCGTATACAGGGAACTCAAGTTCATATTCATACTCACCACCAGGGAATTAATCCATTAAGTTTATTACATTATTCGAATCGAAGATCCACTCCTCATCCAATTAGTAATTTTCCTGTGTGACCATTTATGGTGATTCCATTTGGTAGGGTGGTGCTTGTATTTTCATATCTGAGGGAATAAAATCTGAGGGGGTCAAATTTAATTTTGTCCTTGATGAAATTTATTCTTATTTCCTTTACTCCCTAGATTTATGTTTGTAACTCTTTTTGGATGGTCTAATTTTGGAGGATGTTGGGGTTGATGAAGTCGGCTGGGTTGTAGAAGAGGTGGAAGGGGACATAGTCTACTGTTTCAACTATGCTTAGAGAATTCCATGAGCTCGGTTATTTAATTTTATAGTAATCTAAAAATTAAAAATCTGGGCACTTTTTCTAACAAAATCTTTCCATTCACCTTTTTCATTAGGGGTAGTGGTGGAAATATAATCTGCTTGTGTTGGCACCAATTAGAGTTTCACTTTCCCAAAATATATCATTTTCCATAGAAGCTATATAAAGAGAAAAAGATTTTGAAAGGTGTTCACTAGTATCCAGTGAAAGGGGAAATAATTTGGATGGTCATCAAGATCCACCTCATCAGCCCTTTCTGGATCTAGTAGATGAAGTAAATCATGGTACATGGTGGCCATAAAATAACCACAGACTTGATAATATTAGAATTATAAGAATTTATTTCTTTATTACTAAAATTTATTACTATTGTGTTCTCTATGATTGTCTTGTTGAGGTGGGGATTTTTTGTTGATGTAAGGGGTGTTACACGATATGGTGCAGATTTTGGAGCCAGAGTTGGTGCAGATGTGATCTTGTGTGTAACTAATTCCAATTTTCCTTTTCTTCTATTTTCCAAAGGACTGGTGGGATTATTGGGGATTTGATCTTAGTATTCCATAAGGAGTGTTCCATTATTTAGAAAAAGGCAGAGATATCCCAAAACCCACTAGTATATTTCACCCAGAGGAGTAGTTTTCACAGCTTGTTGTAGAGGTTGTTGATGCATATAGCAATAATTTCATCCCAAGGAGGTTACTAACCCATGGAATAGGTCAACCCCTTCCTTTGGGAAATGAATTCCTTGAATGTTTCATTATCTCACTATTTTCAGTTCGATAGGTCACTGAGGTTTTTCTTCTACAACATTTTGCTTAATTGGAATAGTAACTACTGACAGAGGTCTTCCTCAACTCCTTGTCAACTGAGATGAAAGACTAGAGTTGCATAAAAAGGATGGCCCTTATATAGTTCACATGAAGAATATGAGTTTCATAGCTTCCTATTGCTCTGATGACCTTATCATGTGATCAAAATGGTACACATAGTCTATAAGATGTTATTATGTATCACTTGAACCATTGAATATTGGAAACACATGACTTAAAAAATTTTGTGGTGGTGGGGTATCACTCATCTAGTCAGGGTATGGTTTTCATTCCGATTGAATCGGTGCATGTTACTCCTCCATAGCCTCCAATTGAGATACTAGTGCCACAATGGTATTTATAATCCCTTGATGTGTGTCATGCTGAACCATATATTGGATAGGCATAGCGAGGGGTGGGATTTTACATATTGCTTATTCCAATATTAGAAGAAAATACCCAGCTGGGGATATCTTAAGAGTATTTACCCGGACATGTTCTAGTAGTATCCTTAATGGAGAGAAATATTAATATCTACATATGACCAAGTCCAGGTGAACTGATGGTCCTAGAACTGATCTATTTGGTTTTCCTGGTCTTGCTTCAATTTCCATGGTAAATCCTTTTCACTAAATTACAATTTATGGAAGTGTGTGATGATGATATTTTAGGGGATCATATTTAATGAGAATAATTACTTGGAGTAACTATACATTGATTCACCTAAATTATTTAATTTCATATTCATATCAAGAAAATATTTTTTGAGAATAGGAAGATAATTTTAATTAAGAGATGTGGGTAGGCCATATACCACCTTGATTTGATTCTCATCATTTTTTGGGATTTGTAAAGGATATAATGAGGGATTGGCCTAGGGAGCACCAAGATTTTGTGTAGCCCTATGTCACCATGTATGCATTCCTTCAGGATTTGTGTGAACCACATCCCTTATGGGACACTACTCTCTCTCATCTTTAATATTTTCATCATTTTTTTGTAGTCTGTAGGATTTAAATCCATGATGTTCTCAAATGCATAATGTATTATGGGAATCATAATGGATTCTAAATGAAAGGAGAGTTATTTCCAATCTTTTTGGAACATTTTCCTTCCATTTTAGGGTCTCATGTGGGTTTCTTGGTGAATGGTAACTCAAAGGGAACCCTTATGAGACCAGATTGTTAGACTCCTTTCTAAAGGGAATGTGTTCTGAGATAGGATAGAATTGGATACCTCTATGTTTTTCATTCTCCCTAAGTAGGAAAAGAATAATTTTCTTTTGAGGTGGTGGTTAAGGTAAAAACACCCCTATCCTTATTCCCTTGGGTTTCTTCCATTGACTTGTTTTGTTCCCCATTCTGAATTTATTGTCCTTACAAAGGCATTGTGTTAAAAGTTACCCTAACCCTACATGATAGGGCTGATCCATCATAGTGACAACTGTTGCTGCAGTCTCGACTTTCTTGATCTCATGCATGCCTATTTGAGTGTGAGAAAAATATAATGTCAGACCAATATATGAACTATTGTTTTCCATGAAAATTACGAGTTATTGATGATTGGATTCCATTAAAAGAGAAGTCTCCCAAATTTTCTCAGTTTCCTAGTTTTGGGGGGGTTTTAAATGGATTTCTCTCATAGGGCTTGATGATTTTGAGACTTACTCAAGGCCGGTCCTTATTGAGTGTACCACCTTCCTAGAATATGGTTTTTTCTTGATAGTATTCTTGGGATAATGAAATTAGAGGATTCTATATCCATTGAGTTTTAATGGATGAGGTGTGAGGTGAAATGAAAAGATCAATTCTCCCCCATTTCTATATGTGAACATCTGATGAGGCACAGTTGATTAGATGATGCAAATTCTATAGTGCATTGAGGAAAGTTAGTTGGAGGTATTTTCACCACCTCTCTACTTGAAGTTGTTGTGTAGACATATGGGATTCCATTTCAATTTAGGGTGAAGCTCTCATAATATTTTAACATGGCCTGTGTACCCTTTGTAAGATAATATTTTTTATTTCAAGTGGAAGAGATTCTTCCAAATATTAAGAAAAATGATATGTACTCATTCTATGATAGTTTCATTGGTATATCAAAATGAGAAGTGGGTGAGGACCCAAACATTATATGTATGTCATCCTTGGCCAATTTTATTCTTATGAGAAACATATTCTTATTTTATTCTACTAATGATTCCTCAAATTGATCAGCGCAACATGGATTCTTCTTTAATATTTCATAGTATGTAGCTCAGCTAGTAGGGGTCTCGCTAATATGGGAATGGTTGATGGGTGGATTAGAGACTGAACATTTTCTTGGGTCATCATTTGGTTAAGAAAGGATGTCTCTTTTCATTGATAGGGTTTTTAACATGTTTGACTCCACCATCCTATGTACCTCAACATACAAGGTATTTCTCATATTTGAATTTCCAAGGGGAGGACCTTCCTATCAATATGAAATGTTACTATAGGGACGAACATCACAGTTGGTGCTATCACGGTGAGGAATACCATCATAATTTAATTTCTGATTGTAGGTAGAATTTCTATAGAAAATACCCAGCGGAGGACATTCATGGTGTATGAAAACAAGGGTAAGACCATCTTGATATTTTATCATTGAGCCATGAGGAGGTTTACCATGATGCTCATTAAGAGATTGACTCTCATGATCAATCATTACATACCCAAGAAGGAATCCTTCATGGATAATGCTTGATGGAGGACCTTTGTAGCTACTATTGACAATATTTTTGGGTGGGACTTTAGAACAACAAAAACTACTTTTGTAATTTGGTAATGGATTAGAAGGATCATAATATTCTAGTGATAGGTTCCTAGGGGCCTTTTGAAATCTCAATTTCGAAAGAGAAGATTTGTGGATGTGGTATTCATTTTATGGTTTCCTTTCACACAACTGATTTTTGGGTTCTCTCTTGTGGGTGATTTGGGCCACTTTCTGTTGGTAAAAGCCTTCATATAGGGGTTCCTACTAGAGTGTCTCCCACAGTGCCATCGGGATATGATAGCTGGCATCCTAAGTTCTGAAAATTATATATGCCTATCCTAGAGTGGTCACCATAGTGGACTACTATCACCTAGTTGGAATGGCTATTTGTACATGATTCGGTTGTCTATTTATCACAGAATTTTGGTGACGACCCCCCACCCCTAGATGAGAGAATGGTTGAATTATTGCTTCAGAGTGACTAGTTTATTTGGTGGATGAGTCACCCAACTTGGGGTGGTGGGGTTGTGGGACCGACTCCTTGATATTTCAGTTGGCACAATTACATATCATTAATTATACTGGATATGGTCATGGATTGATGCCTGATCATCCATAATTGATTATATTTTTTGAGATACATCCTTGGATGGAATGAGAATATATTCCCATTCTATAATTGGAGTAGGATTGTGCTTCTTCCCTGGTCCTCTATTTCATGTTAGTAAGTAATCACAGTTCTCTTGTGTGGGGGGAAGATATATGGGTATGCACCTAGTTTATAGGAAGGATACACAAGTTATTTTATCTGGTTTCAATCTTATTTGACTGATGGGCTTCATATTCACAAGAAGGAATCTACATCTAATCATTTTCTTGCCTATTTGGATGACATTATTGATATTCTCTAGTTGGAATTTGAATCATCATGTATTTGGTTGCCACCATATTTGAATGGTGGGACACATATTTGAGAGAATGGATTTTCATATAATCATTGTTGGTTGCTGGGGTATTTTTATGATGGGCATGCTATGCATCTATTGGAATTTCAATATTCCTATATTTGTTTAACACTGTATGTTACTGGTGGGACTCATATTTTTGATCATGGATTTTCATCTATATGTTGTTAATTTCCATTTTATTTTCCTGACGGGCTTGATGTGTGTTGGTAGAAGATGTGACTACTTATAATTTTCCACCATATTTTCATGGTCGATCTAGTGATCAGTATTATTAATTTGTGACTTCTTGTAATGTGCCACCATATTTACATGGTGGGATTCATAAGAGGGATCATGAATTTTCATTTTCTTGTCATTTTCCATCATATTTGTCTGGTGGACATGATATTCAATGACAGAATATATGGATTCCTGTGATCTACTGTTGTATTTGACTGATGGGCATTATGATCATGAATATAGATATTTTCATATTTTTTGGAAACATTTTCATGGTTGACATCATATTAGGGAAGAAGGAAAAGAACTAATTACTTTTTGTGTGATAATTTACCTATGCAGGCTTCCTGGGTACCCGATTCCACATAGTTTTGGTCGGTGCCCACAATATAGTATCATCTACATATTGAGGATTTTTTGTCACTTGGTTTTGGTGGTGATAGTTTGCAACACCGACCCTCAGGTGGGAATCCTATGTTTTAGGGATGAAATCATTGTGGAAGACTTCATCAGCCTCCATAAGATAAGGTAGGTACTCATTTTCACCTTTAAGGGAAAATCTACTGAAATGGTTGTAGATGGCTAGCAGAGCTGTCACAATCTAGGACATTTTTTCATCATGAATATGTGGTGTGGAATGGGTTTCACTCATTTCATTCCAATTTTCACCTTTCCTTAAAACTCCCAATGGTTCCCCTATCTGTATATGGGTATAGACCTTCTTTCCAAAGGATAGTGGTTACCTGGGTTTTTGGGACTAGCTACTCTTAGGGAATCACATTGGTTGAGAGGATGGTAGGTCAGGCTCATCACACCCTTTTGGGAGATTGTTTCCTACTCCTGAAATCTTTTATAGATTTAATATATGTTCTTGAATCTATTTATAATCCCAATACGGGACCAGTTACTACGATGAAATTACTTTAGGGCAAATATACTTTATATGAAAAAGACCAAGATCTCGTGGGTGATCCCTTCTATATATGTCCTAGGTTCCTCATCATTCCCCCAATAATAGTCATCTTCTTATATGTTGAAACAATATTACTAAGTTCTTTATAACATACTCCCATATAAGGATGTGATTAATATTATGAGGATGGTATTGATCCATCATGAGGCATATTAGGTATCCTGTTTTTATAAAAATAAAAACCCACATAGTTCATTTAATCAGTGCAGTTTTATATCATGTAGAAGGGATTATATGGGTTCTCTAGGACACCATCAATATTGTGTCCTAGAGGGACACCCTACATATCCAAAATATAGAGAGAATCTGAGTTTTCATTGTTTATTCTTTCAGTACATATATATTGGAGTTTCCTGTGTCATTATAGTGCCTCATGGTGTAGATTTCATGATTATCAAAATTCCCTAAGCTCACATTATCCAGGATCATTTTGAGAATCATGTTACAGAAAGTAACCAATTTTATTGATTTAAGCACAAGAATTAGATTTTGGGATCACCTTGAATGATCAATATGAATATTGAACGTCAAACAGAGGTATCCTACTTATCATGAGTATGGAAAGATTCAGAGTCACCATAGTTCCCTTTATGTCAGGGCATACACGCTATGGTTTCCTTTGATGATGTAGACTTATGATTTTAGTGACATGTTTGTGTTCGTGGTATCCCTCTAATCCCACACGATTCATGATCAGGTCGAGAAATAAGGGGGAGTAGATGATCAGCCTCACGACATACGGGTAAGGGACATTCATGGTTAAACAATACTTAGGTTGTCTGGTATAGAGATCGGGCCTTAAGGAGGCGTCCTATGTATCCTGGTTTTGAAGGGAATCATAGTTATCGTAGTTCATTTTATATTGGGGCTTACACAATAAGGTTTTCCTATTTATTAGTGCTTACATGTCGAGGATGGAAAATATTTTCTATTTTTGGGATTCCCTAATGATCTAGAATTCCTGTCTAGAATAAGTCTCAAGTCCCATTTGGCATGTCCTAGGATCTATCGCTTGACCTGGCATGAAACATGTAGAATGTGTCATGAGAGTCAGTGTGGAATATCCCAAGGGGTTTGGTATGTCTTGGATGAAACCTCTGGGGAGGAAATTTTAGACATGTATTGAAGTTATGGAGGGCATCATGAGTCTCATCCGACATGCCTAGAGGGTGTCACAGGGGCTTGGTTGTGATGTCTATATGCTTTGACGAGAATCATATGACATGTTCGAATTCTATTATGTAAGTTAGGATATGTTTCGAAAGGATTTCGCAAGTCTTGGGTGATAGAACTATAGGGTTTTCAAGATCAAATTGGAACCTATGGGGGCACATTATGATGTTCCCTGACATGTTTGGATTACTTCTTGTTTCCCAGATGACATGTCAAAGCGGTGCCTAGAAATTTGGGTGACATTCCATAATTTATATGTATGTCTTTGGATGAAGAATGCAAATCAAATTAGGGGCAATGATCATGTCTTTTTCTTAAACCTTCTTCCTTTGATATTGATTCTAACCCTTGAATTGTGAATTCCTTGGTTTCATTCATTGTCAGTTTCTTTGAGTCTCGCGTGATTTGGATGACATTCGGTATGTTCTCCACATATTCTATGGGAAGTCCTCCGCATGATCTATGATTGATCACTTGAAGAACTTTATGTATAACACATGACTACTCTGGCTTCCCATTAGTATATAACCTGAAGGAAAGTCATCAGTCACATGATCAGTTGCCCCGAGAAGTCTGTAGAAGTTGAGAGCTGAATCTTATAGAGCCTGGGTGTCCGATTGATAAAAAATCCTACCTTTCTTCATTTTGGGGTGGGAAATTTATAAGTGTTTCTACACCCAATACTCACTGGTTTGGGCAGTGTATCAGGTGCAAGTCTAAGATGGAGTCTGTGAGGGGGGTTGGCACCATACGTTTTTGCGAGTCTCTATCGTGGAATACTTCAAGCACATCACCTTATTTTTAGAGATCATGAGTATCCTTCATCAACATGTCATTAATCGGATTATTGTTGATAATTGAAGACTTTTTTGATCATACAGATGTTTCAAAGGACATTCATGTTGTCATATTAACAAGTTTTAGGGCCCCCTAAAGATCCAAATGCCTACGAAAAGACACATATGATACCTTGGGTGACTTGTCCTAGGGTCTCTCAGGACAGAACTGTGGGTGTGATGGGTGCGTCTCATGCATTTCAATGACTGTGAGTGTCTCTCACCTCGTCCCCTTTAGTCCCCTTTATTAAATGTAACAATTTTTGGGAGTCATACGATATTGCATGTATGTTACCCAGGGTATTTCTTCTATTATTTGGAGATGTGTCTCATGAACAATATGAGTCGCATGGGGGTGCACGAGCATTCCATGTATAAATCTTTTTATTTTCCCTTGAGCACCAAGGAGTTTTTTTGGAGAACATTACATAGTGAATATGACAAGCTATAGGGGTTTCTCAGGGTGAGGCAGGCATGTAGCTGAGGACTTGCGATGCCTTGTGGGTGATAAGGGGTGTGTGTCTCATGTCCTTCAGCAAAAAAGAACCCCTCTCATCTCATCCCTTTTTATTCCCTTTTTTTTTATTTACAAATCTCATATATTTTACAAGTTGGAACAAGTAGTATCTTTGATTTTTACTTGATTTTTGGATGACATCCCACTGGACCAATATAGGTCATATGGAGAGTATTCAAACATGTAGTGGACCAGTCAACCTGTCTATCCTTAGAGCATCGCGGGGTTGCATGGAAATGTTCAAAGACATCCATGCGGTGTGGATGAAAATCCAGGGGGATTCTGTGAGGTTTTTCATTGTCTCACAGATTGCTCGAGGTGCACGTTGCACCTCTTTTAGCGACTGTGAACCCCTCTCTCCTCCTCCCCTTTGTCTCTTTCATTTTATGTGATGATGTTTGGGAGGTATTGCGCGATTTCATGAATTTAATCAATGAATTTAATTCTTTTAAATGATGATTCATTGCATAATGTTTGAAACCATTGGAGGTCTCTACCTTTTAATATCATCCCTTTGTATTTTTGAAGGATTATGGATGGTTCTTAGGCACTTAACAATGAAAAACCATGTGGAAGGGGGAGCTTATTTGGTTGCCATTATGAAACTGTTGATTGACTAGAGTGCACCACAATATGAATATGGAATCTTGTGATGGCTCATGACATGATCAGTGTTGGATCATATGATGACGCACATGTCTTGTCTTGGCATGTTGTACTGTTTTCCTATGGTGCGTCGCATGAATAATGGTGGATCTTGTGATGACATATAGATGTTGTTAGGGATACTTTCTCTACTTGGATTTGATGTGAACTATGATTATGGATGGATCTCATGTTGACATGCACACATTGTCACGGACCACCTCTTTTCTCTCATTTGATATGTCACATGTTCATGGATGAAACATTTAACCTCTTCAGATGAAGATATAAAGGGTAGCATTGATATTCCCATGCACAAATAAATATTTCACGTCTATGGTGTGGACTTCAATTGGACCGACATGGTGCATCTGGCCTCAAATATTATTCACGTTTAGCTCTCAGGGCATATCGAATAAATTCTTTTGTAATTGATCATATCTATATATCGAGTCACTATCTAGAATTCATCATATAACCAAGTATGATGTTATTTAATCTCATTTTAGGTGGAGGTAGGTATGTGATTGGTTCCTAGTTCCATGTTTTCATGAAGGAACATATACACAAGGTGCATCTGCTTTGTTCATGTTAGGGTACGCGGTGCTTTACAATTTTTCAAGATTGGTTATGTGTTGCCTTGGGTGCTTCGTGTGAAATAGATCATGTAGTATTACATGCACGTGATATTCTTCGTGTAACCCTTATGTAGGATTTTTCAAGATCATTCACGTAACCCTTTTATGAAACCCCACCTTTTTATTACATAACTTCTAATTACATTTTACAAACAGAGGATCTTTAAAGTCCAGTGTCTTTGAAATCAGGATCACAATACATGAAAATAACATAAAAATTACTTCTAAACCACTTGTAAGGCTTCATAAAAGGTTCATCCTATGTACATCTATTGCATCTCATATCCTGGAGATAGACATCAAAGGAATGGGTGAGAAAAAGTCCCAGTAAGGGTAAACAAGGGAATCAATGTACTTGTGATATCAATAAGAACATGAATAAAAACATAAAGACACAAGAAATGAAATAATAGGCATATCATAATGAAAAGAACATGAATCATAACTTGAATATGTGGCTACAACATTTCATTTAGACATTCATGAACATATCACCAAGGTCCATCTCCAAGGTGTCATAAAAATTACCAAGGTTATTCACCAAGGTATCATAAAACTTGTCATCTCTAGGGATTAATTATTTACCCAATACATTAGAGCGCTATTAGGTAACAACATTAATATTTATTTAATTTTATTTGTGACACATATATAATAATAAAACATTTCATAAATAACCCAAATAGAATCAAATAAATGGGTTTCATGTCAAAATCGTGACTTTTAAAAAGAGCTTAAAAATAAGATCATTATATCATTTATAACCCACAAAAAGGGAGTGAGGGTTATATATATGTCAATTAAGGAATAAAATATATCATCTTTATATATTTATGAACACCCATGGAAACGAAATATGTCTGGGTATTCACATAAATAAACAATAGAATTTCTTGAGAGAAAGAGATAGAAAATTTGAGACGGAATTTCTGCAGCATAACGGCTATATAACAATGTTTTAAAAAATATTTAAAAGAGAGGTGAAAAGGTTAAACCACACATAAATAACTCATAATACATTATGGTTACTGAATAAGATCATTGTATGCATATTTGAATGACATATCACATGAAAAGGAAACATTAAAAAAAGATGTGATTTCTTTTACGAGAAATTCGGCTGCCTAACAGCGTCACATAAAAATTCAGAAAACAAATCGATGAGAGAAGAAAGATTATGTCATCATTTGAAAATGAAATGGGAAGTAATAAGAACATATAAGAACATACCCTCAATATAAAAATATGGAAAATATAAGACACAACATAAATTAAGTCATGACTTAAAAGAGGATGGTGAATGAATCCATTACCTTGAAGAGTAACTTCGAAAGCATGAAGGTTGGGACCTTGGGGGGCTTGAGGGAACCTTGGGAGGACTCCTTGGGAGTTAAAGAGACCAGAACTTCATTGGGGAGGATATTGATATGAAATTAATGAGGGAAAGGCTTGGTATTTATAAAAGAAGTGAGGGGACAAAGCATTAATTTCCATGGGACACCTCATCGGTGGAATTGGAAAAACCATGGGATTGCCCATGGTATTTTCACAAGGTATTGGCCAATTGTGACACCTCATAACTTATATAACTATTAATAAGTCAACCATAATTATTTCATAATTATTACATCCTTAACGATGTCATTAAACACCCGAAACTCAAAACTGTATTTTCACTATTCATAGAAAATTCAACTTTCTCAAAAAAATCCCAAAAATTCACCTTAACCAAATATCGATACTCTGATTTCAAAAATGAACTCCATTTCATGAAAATAATTTTCTAAATATTTTATTTAATTTTTAAATAAAAACACTATTCACTGAACATTCAACCATTTCAGAAAAATCCCATAAATTCACCTTAACCAAATATCAATGCTCTGATTTTAAAAATGAACTCCATTTTATGAAAATAATTTTATAAATGTTATTAATTTAATTTTAAAAAAAACTATTCACCTGAAAAAACTAATACATAACCAATAATTTTTGAAATAGTTATTTACCTATTTTATTGAATCACATTACTTAATCAAGGTGCCTAAATTATATTAATACTTTCTTAAGTGAGGTTACTTAATCCATTTGATCACATTACTAATCATAAGTATAAAATCAATATTCATAATTTACTATTCATAAAAAATAATGTTAATCTTATTAAACACTAAATTTCTTACTGAACATAAATGTAGAAGACCATTTTTTGAAAATCATTACACATTATCCATTATTTATGGTTTACATAAATATTTTTTAAAATATCCTTTTTGTAAAATTCATCAATAATATGCATACTATATTTATCTGGAAATTTGAAAATTCACAAACTTCACCATAAGAAGACATCAAAATTTTATTTAAATCAAAGGATTACACAAGGCAGTTATGGTCTCCTTACATATCCCCTTATAACACCAGCATAAGACCTAATTGTAAGGTGTGATAGGGTGATAGAATCTTGGGGTGGCTCAACCAACATTTACCGAGTAGGGATTTCTATCAACTTAAACTTCTCGTAAAGGCGATTCTGTTCCAGCTTTACATGATGAAGTTCAGCTAGGGTTTGGTCCAGAGCAAAGCCCAAAGGTGCTACCTCCTTCCCGAGTTCCATCAGATGGGCTTCGATTGGCCCGAGACTACTGGATGGGGCCATCAAATCTTCTTTCTATATTAATTAATCAAGATAATTTGTATTTCTAGACAATAATCACAACATTTAGTTTCCAATGGTACGATTGACCAATGGCCTTATAACAGTCAAAAACCAAGAGTATTATTTTAATTATACTCATTTTATTAAATGAAATAGTTTTGTTGAGTAGAAAATAAAATAACACACAAAGTTAGGAAACACAATTTATTCAAAATTTCTAGTTGTTATAATCTTCCCCCCTTAAGAAATTGTGCCCTCGTAATTTTAAAATTGGGCTTGGAAATTTTGTGGAAAGTCCAACATTGGTAAAAGAGTTAGTAAAACTAATACTTTAAAAGAAAGAAAGGGAAGTACAAAGGTCACCTGAGTTAACCCATAATAGGATTCCATATAGGAAAACATGGATATGAAAGAGAACACAAAGGGTCAAGTTCTAATGGAGAGTTATAGAAAACATGATTAGGAGAAAAATAACCACGATAAGATCACAGTCTTAAGATGTGTTAAACGAACTTTGATTACCCAGTAGGAAACGTAAACCAACAATGGTTTTGTTTTACATTCCTTTTCATAATTTTGAGGAATTCATTTACTACATAGAATAAAAACATAAGGAAATATGCTTGCCTTAAAGTAGAGTTTCATCCCTTAATAAGTATCCACCAAGACCAATCTTTTCTCCAAACAATGAGCATTCAAAAAGACTTGGTCTCATCAAAAGCACAAGAATATTCTTCTAGAGAATCACATAATACACATAAGAATAACTATATTTTTCCCTTGTCTCTAGTCATCAACTAAAACTAAAATGGTTAGTACGAGATCATATAACCCCCAAAAAGGACAATCATTTATAAAAAAATGACTATAAATCTCCAAAATTAAAAAAAAGTACCCAAAGTTCCAAAAAGACCATTCAATTCACAATCATCCTTAAAATTCTTCAGAATAATCCAAACTAAGATTGGAACCCAAAACTCAGAAGGATTTAATCACAAAGTCTTACCCAATAAATCTTAACATTTATCTCCAAATAACATCGACTACTATTAAAGTCTCATACTAAAGTGTAATTAACCTAATTACATATTCTCTATGCTAGGTTCATCATTTTCTAGAAATAACCCAAATCACCATATGTCCACAATAAATACATAAATTCTTACAAAAAAAATCAACCATTCCTCTTCAATTTAAATACCATAGTATTTTATTTCCCTTAGGAATATAGTACTCAAAAAAATAAAACATCGTCTAAAATGACCTTTATAATTTAATCACAAAATCATTTTCCTATACAAAGGATATCCATTTTATAAAACATAGGTTTCCAAAATCTACTTATTCTTGATCAATATAAATAGTAGTTGCATTATTTAGTTCAAAGGGCATAACAACAAACTCATAATTCCCATATCTTGATTAGAAGGTAGTTTTTGGAATATAATCATTATTCACTCTTTATTGATGATAACTAGAACAAAGATCAATCTTAGAGAAGAATTGATCCCCACGAAGTTGGTCAAAAAAGTCATCAATTCTTCGAAACGTGTATTTTTTCTTCACTGTGATCCCATTCAGTTCTGTATAATCAATGCATAGCTGCATCGATCTATCCTTCTTTTTCACAAAGTGAACTGGTGCTCCCCAAGGAGACACACTTGGTCGGATAAACCCATTTTCCAAAATATCTTGGAGTTGTTTCTTTAATTCCTCTAGATCCACATTTTCCACCCTATAGGGGGTCTTTGACATCAGATGAGATCCAGGTACGAGTTCAATGGAGAACACTACCTATCTTTCTGGGGGAGGTCCAGGTAACTCCTTAAGAAATACGTCAACGTATTCCTAGATGATGGGGACATTTTTAAAAGAATAAATCCTTCGTGAGAAACTTATTTCATTTATGGATCTTTTAACTAAACAGTATTTTATATCTTAAAACTTCATGCTTAGACAATTACATTTTTCTATAATTCCTTCATAATGATTCATAAAAATATTGCGATTAACAAAACATATCCCCCCAGAGTTTCGTAAACAAGAGTGAAGCAAGGCCCGTTGTCGTGTACCAGTTCCCATTCGAGTCTATCTCAAAGTGGTGTTTTCAGGTTTTACCTCTACGTACATCTGTACTAGATCAACCTCTACTTGGTCGTATCCAGACAGGGATGTATTGGCTTGATAAACCACTTACTCAATACTCACTAAAATACCAGTAAGATTTAATATATTTAAAATTTTCTATAGGGTTCTTCAAAAAGTTTTCATATCATAATTTCCATAAATAACTAAACTATCCTTTGATACCAAATATGACATCCTGCCTTTTTATTACATAACTTCCCATTACATTTTACAAACAGAGGATCTTTAAAGTCTAGTGTCTTCGAAATCAGGATCATAATACATGAAAAAAACATAAAACATTCTTCTAAACCACTTGTAATGCCTCATCAAAGGTTCATCCTATGTAAATTTACTGAATCTCATATCCTAGAGATAGAAATCAAAGTAAAGGGTGAGCAGAAGGCCCATTAAGGGTAAACAAGGGAATCAATGTACTTGTGATATCAATAAGAACTTGATTAAAAACTTAAAGACACGAGAAATGAAATAATAGGCATATAATAATAATAAAAACCTGAATCATAACTTGAATATGTGGCTATAACGTTTCATTTAGACATTCATGAACATATCACCATGGTCCATCCCCAAGGAGTCAAAAAATTACAAAGGTTGTTCACCAAAGTATTGTAAAACATGTCATCTCTAGAGATAAATTATTTACCCAATGAATTGGAGGGCTATCAGGGAGCACCATTAATATATCTTTAATTTAATGTGATCCACATAGATCATAATCAAACATTTCGTAAATAACCCAAATATAATCAAAGAAATGGGTTTCATGTCAAAATCAGGACGTTTAAAAAGAGCTCAAAAATAAGATCATTATATCATTTGTAACCCATGGAAAGGGAGTGGGGGTTATATGTATGTAAATTAAAGATTGAAATATATCATATTTATATATTTATAAACACCCATGGAAACGAAATAAGTCTGGGTATTCACATAAATAAACAAATAGATTTTATTGAGAGAAAGAGATAGAAATTTTGAGATGAAATTTCTACAGCATAATGGCTATACAACACGGTTTTAGTAAACATTGAAAAGAGAGGGTAAAAGGGTCACCCACTCATAAATAACTTCTAATACAGTATGAGTACTTAATAATATAATGTTATGGATATTTTAATGACATACCACATGAAAAGGAAACATGAAAAAAAGAGAAGAAGTGATTTCTTTTACGAGAAATTTGGCTGCTTAACAACGTCACATAAAAATTTAGAAAACAAATTTATGAGAGAAGAAAGGGTATATCATAATTTAAAAATGAATGTGGAAGTAATAAGAACATATAATAACATAGCCTAAACACAATGATATGGAAACTATAAGATACAACATAAAAGAAGTCATGACTTAAAAGAAGAGGGTGAAAGAATCCATTACCTTGAAGAGTAACTTTGAAATCTTGAAGGTCAGGACCTTACGAGGCTAGAGGGAACCTTTGGAGGAATACATGGGAGGTAAATAGAGTATAAATTAGTTTAGGAGGATTTTGAAATGAAATTAATGAGGTAAAGGCTTGGTATTTATAAGAGAAGTGAGGGGATACTACATTAATTTCCAAGGGACACCTCATCTGTGGTACTGAAAAAACCATGGGCATGCCCATTGTATTTGACCATGGAATTGGACACTTGGGAAACCTTATACCTTATCTTACTATTAATAAGTTTACCATAATTATTTCATAATTATCACATCCTTAATGATGTCATTAAACACTCGAAAATCAAAACTGTATTTTCACTATTCACCGAAAATTCAACTTTCTCAGAAAAATCCCAAAAATTCACCTTAACCAAATATCGATGATCAGATTTCAAAAATGAACTCCATTTTTTGAAAATAATTTTTTAAATATTTTTAATTTAATTTTTAAATAAAAAACTATTTATTGAAAACTTTATTATTTCAGGAAAATCCAAAAAATTCACCTTAACCAAATATTGATGCTCTGATTTCCAAAATGAACTCCATTTTATGAAAATAATTTTCTAATTATTTTTAATTTAATTTAAAAAAACAATTCACCTAAAAAACTAATACTTAACCAATAATTTCTGAAACAATTATTTAGCTATTTTATTGAATCACATTACCTAATCAAGGTGCCTAAATTATATTAATACTTTCTTAAGTGAGGTTACATAATCCATTTCATAACATTACTAATCATAAGTGTAAAATCAATATTCATAATTTAATATAACTAAAAAATTAATTTGATCTTATTAAACTCTAAATTTCTTACTGAACATAACTGTAGAAGGCCATTTTTTGAAAATAATTACACATTATTATTTATTTAAGGTTTACATAAATATTTTTTCAAATATTATTTTTCTAAAATTCATCAATAATATGTATACTATATTTATCCGAACATTTGAAAATTCCCAAACTTCACCATAAGAAGACATCACAATTTTTTTAAATCAAAGGATTACACAAGTTAGTTATGGTCTCATTACATAACCCCTTTTAACACCAGCATAGGAACTAAGAGTAAGGTGTGCTAGGGTGATAGAATATTTGTTGGGCGGAGAAAGTGAGGAAGTGATGGCAAGAGGGGGGGTGAATTGCCTTTTAAAAATTAATTAACAATTTAAAATCAAAGTTGAAAGTGCAGCGGAAAAAAAGAGGCAAGACACAAGAATTGATAACGGAGTTCGGCCTAAAACCCAGCCTACGTCTCTTCTCCCAACTCAACCGTTGAGAGATTTACTACCGCTTTCTTTTTAATGGTTTTAGCAAGAAACCCACTAGACTTTACAGGTTAGTCTAGAACCTATTACAGCTTTCTTTTATTGGTTGAGCAAGAACCCACTTACTTTTAATGGTTTAGTAAGAACCCACTAGCCTTCTTACAGGTGAAGGCTAGCTCACCTATGTCACAAGACTTTTAAAGGGAAGGCTTGTCTAACCTCTTCACACCTTGAAGGTGGTGTGAGAACCCAAAAGAAAGGATGAGAGAAAGAGAGGGGTTTGTAGGCACAAACCCAAATTTAAGCTCAAAATAAATAAAACAATAAAAACCGTATTTGGAGAAGCCTTGGGCGCCAATGGATGATTGGAGTTGAAGACGTGCACTCCCAAGCTTCTATGGTGGTGCTCCTTGGATGTGGAATTGGATTGGAGCAGTTGGGGTTCCTTGGAGGAAGTCCGCCGGAGGTTCGCCAAATGATAGAAAATGTGTCCGTTGGATTTCTTATGGCTTGGTTATATTTCCGACACTATTCCGGGGCTTCCTAGTCCTTTATTTATATAGGGGGAACCCTCATATGGCCTTTGGAGGTCTTCGGAGCCGTTGGAGGTCAAGTGGAGCAGCCTGGTCAAAAGCCCAACGGCTAGTTTGACTGGCTCCACCGGCTGACCGGTGCAGAGCCACCGGTTGGCCGGTGCTTGCAAAATGGAGGAGGGCTCGGGCTCAGGCTCCCCCGGCTGGCCGGTGCTGAGGCCACCGGTTGGCCGGTGCTGAGGCAGTGGCATAAACTGGGTGCCACCGGCTAGCCGGTGCTGAGGCCACCGGTTGGCCGGTGCTGAGGCAGTGGCTCAGCCTTCTGTCCAGGGTCCATCGGCTGGCCGGTGGTGAAGCCACCGGTTGGCCGGTGGACTGAATTTCAGTCCACTTTGGATTTTTTGCTTTCTTGGCCTTCTTGGCCCAATTCCTTGGCACCCTGAATTTATTCCTATCATCCAAAAACACTTAAAACAATATTAGATAAATAATTGAGTGATTGTGATCATGGAAATAAAACCTTGAGGGGTACGAGAGGTACAACAATCTCCCCCTATTTTGATGATCACAATCACCGAAACAAACAATGTAAAAGACTTAAAATGAGAGGCATGCTTTAAAAGATTTTTCACCCAATCAACCAAGAATTTCTCCCCCTTTGTGATTATCAAAATAGCACGGGGAATAAAACTTGATTGAGGGAAACATGAAAAACAAGATAGAAATTTTAAACCAATTGAAATTTTTGAAATTTGAATTGAAAGTTTGAAATGAAAAATTGAATAACAGTTTGAATTGAAAGTTTTGAAATGAAAAAAATGAATATTTTGAAATGAAAATTTTGATACCAAGTGTTGAAAATGAAAGTTTGAATAGAAAGAATGGAATAAGAATTTGAATTGAAATTTTTTGAAATTGAAATCAAAAAGGCTTAAACAATCCTAACTCCCCCTAAATAAAACAACAAATCACCGGGGAGAGGTTTTTGAAACCGAAACAAATTTTGGGCCGGTAAGACTCGCTAGAAGGGATTTTTCAATCCATACTTGTCTAGTGGCAGGTCTTCTCTTATAAAATTCATCATTGAAGAAAATACTTTTGGGGCGGCCATACCGGGCATTTTTACAATTGCACTCATAGATTAAGTGCCCGGGTTTTTTGCAATAATTACAAAATTTAAATTGGGAGCTCCCCCTTACTAAAATAGTGGGTGCATGGGAGGAGGAAGCTTGCTTGGAATAGCCAAGCCCTTCGGTGGTTCTAGAAACGCGTTGGGAACCAAGGAGTTTGGTCAAATTTTGTTCCCCTTGGGTGAACTTGGCAAGGGATTCCCTTAAATCTTTTATGGTTGATTCCATGGAATCAACATCGGGAAAGTTTTGGATTTTGAGAGACAACTCTTCCTTCTCTTTGAGAAGTTGTTCTTTTTCGGAAGAGAGTTTTTTTGAAATTCTTTTTTAATGCAACAAATTTGGAAGAAAGTTTGTGAAAACCTTCCTCCAATTGATCTCTAGCATGTTGGAGATCCTCGTAAGACAAATGATTGATAGAATTTGAAGAACTAGAGGATGAGGAGTCGGAAGTTGTTACCTCATTGAATGCCATTACGCATTTGTTACCATTGTCGCTTGAGGAGGAGGAGGAGGATGAGGACATGGAGCTATCACTCCATGTGGCCTTGAAAGCCTTCTTCTTTTCCTTTTGCTTGGACTTTTTCTTGTTGAGTGGGAAATCGGGCTTGTAATGGCCTTTCTCGCCACACCCATAGCATGTTACCTTGGGCTCGGATTTTTCGTTGGGTTGAGTCTTTCGAGATTTCTTCTTCTTGTGCTTCTTCATGAACTTGTGCATTTTGCGGGCAAGATTCTCCATTTCTGAATCGCCTCTTGAAGAGGAAGAAGATGAGGAGGAGGATGAGCTTTCTTCTTTTTGTACCTTGAAGGCGATGTTCTTTGGAACTTTGATCGGTTTGCCTTCCTTCTCAGCTTTCCGCCTCATGGTGATCTCATAGGTCATGAATGATCCGATGAGCTCTTCGACCGGCATTTCTTTTAAATTTTTCGCCTCTTGAATTGCCGTCACCTTCGGTGCCCATGAGCTTGGTAAGATCCATAGGATCTTTTTGACCATTGTTTCTGCAGAAATATTATCTCCAAGAGATTTTCTACCATTGCACACATCAGTAAATCGAGTAAACATATCAGAAATAAATTCATGTGGGTGCATAGAAAATGACTCAAAATCTTGACGAAACATGTCCAATCGAGTGTCCTTGACTTTGTTGGTCCCCTCATGGGTAACCTCCAAAAGTTTCCAGATTTCATGTGAAGAGGTGCATGTGGAAACTCGATTGAATTCATTACGATCAAGGCCGCAATGAAGAGCATTCATGGATTTGCCATCAAGCTCGAAATTTTTAATATCATCTTGGGTCCATTTGGATTCATCGGGGGAAGAGAGAGTGTAACCTTGCATGACAATTTTATAAATGGGATATCCAATGCTTCTAAGAAAAGCGGTCATGCGGGTTTTCCAATAAGTATAGTCGGTTCCATAAAAAAATGGAGCCCGACCCAATGAATATCCTTCGGGGGTGAAAGAGGTTGATGCCATCACAATGGATCTTAAATTGGAAACCGCGTTAGGGTATTACTCAAATTTCCCCTATGATACCAATTGTTGGGCGGAGAAAGTGAGGAAGTGATGGAAAGAGGGGGGTGAATTGCCTTTTAAAAATTAATTAACAATTTAAAATCAAAGATGAAAGTGCAGCAGAAAAAAAGAGGCAAGACACAAGAATTGATAACGGAGTTCGGCCTAAAACCCGGCCTACGTCTCCGCTCCCAACTCAACCGTTGAGAGATTTACTACCGCTTGCTTTTTAATGGTTTTAGCAAGAAACCCACTAGAATTTACAGGTTAGACTAAAACCTATTACAGCTTGCTTTTATTGGTTGAGAAAGAACCCACTTACTTTTAATGGTTTAGTAAGAACCCACTAGCCTTCTTACAGGTGAAGGCTAGCTCACCTATGTCACAAGCCTTTTAAAGGGAAGGCTTGTCTAACCTCTTCACACCTTGAAGGTGGTGTGATAACCCAAAATAAAGGATGAGAGAAAGAGAGGGGTTTGTAGGCACAAACCCAAATTTAAGCTCAAAATAAATAAAACAATAAAAACCGTATTTAGAGAAGCCTTGGGCGCCAATGGATGATTGGAGTTGAAGACGTGCACTCCCAAGCTTCTATGGTGGTGCTCCTTGGATGTGGAATTGGATTGGAGCAGTTGGGGTTCCTTGGAGGAAGTCCACCGGAGGTTCGCCAAATGATAGAAAATGTGTCTGTTGGCTTTCTTATGGCTTGGTTATGGTTCCGACACTATTCCAGGGCTTCCTAGTCCTTTATTTATAGAGGGGGAACCCTCATATGGCCTTTGGAGGTCTTCGGAGCCATTGGAGAGGCCTTCGGAGCCGTTGGAGGGCAAGTGGAGCAGCCTGGTCAAAAGCCCAACGGCTAGTTTGACTGGCTCCACCGGCTGACCGGTGCAGAGCCACCGGTTGGCCGGTGCTTGCAAAATGGAGGAGGGCTCGGGCTCAGGCTCCACCGGAAGGCCGGTGCTGAGGCCACCGGTTGGCCGGTGCTGAGGCCACCGGTTGGCCGGTGCTGAGGCAGTGGCTCAGCCTTCTGTCCAGGGTCCATCGGCTGGCCGGTGGTGAAGCCACCGGTTGGCCGGTGGACTGAATTTCAGTCCACTTTGGCTTTTTGCTTTCTTGGCCTTCTTGGCCCAATTCCATGGCACCCTGAATTTATGCCTATCATAAAAAAACACTTAAAACAATATTAGATAAATAATTGAGTGATTGTGATCATGAAAATAAAACCTTGAGGGGTACGAGAGGTACAACAATATTGGGGCGGCTCGGCCAACATTTCTCGAGTAGTTATTTCTATCAGCTTGAACTTCTCATGAAGGTGATTCCCTTTTAGATTCACACGATGATGTTCGGCTTGGGTTTGGTCCAGAGGAAAGCCCAAAGGTGCTACCTCCTTCCTAAGTTCCATCAGATGGGCTTTGATCGGCCCAAGACTACTAGATGGGGCCATTGAATCTTCTTTCTATATTAATCAATCAAGATCACTTGTATTTATAGACAATAATCACAACATTTAGTCTCCAACAGTCATATTGACCAATGGTTATATAACAGCTGAAACCCAATGGTATTATTTTAATTATACTTTATTTATTAAATAAAATTGTTTTGTTGAGTATAAAATAAAATAACATACAAAGTTAGGAAACAAAATTTATTCAAAATTTCAGGTTTTTACACCTTTTGTGGGTTTGAAATTATATATTTTGAATAGAAAACAATTTTCCTTCCTTGTAAAAGGTTTTTCGGATAGGTGATGTGATGCCATTAGTGGCTTCTTCATGTGAGTTGAAGAATGGGCTTCACATGACTGCTTTCACATAACCCTTACGGGGTTCGTGATGCCCTATTTTGTAGTGAGAACAAGAGCTCTCCAATATGAGTGGAAACCACCTCAAACTCATGATCAACCATATTTATTTACAGAAAACTTTCTATACTTCCTTTCACTTCCTAGAAGTGTGAAATGTCCTATAAACATACTCCTCTATCCATTGCAATGGATTTGACCACCACAGATCTGGAAATAATGTTATATCAAGGTATATCTTCAATGAAATGAATATTTTAGTATTGTTCATTCCACTCTCCACATGATTTTAGATGCGGGATAATCATATGATGAAGTTTCATATAGAAGTCTTGGAATGGGGATTCATAGTGTGATAAAACTTACTCACTCGATATGATGTGCGACATCCATTCCTGGAATCATAGGCAAACCAGAATTTGAGTGTTTTGAGGTTGAAGAATTCACGAATGTTCTGCTATGCACATGGATGAAGATTGGAACATCTCTTCTCATGTTACTATATGTTAGTCTAATATTGTTTCTTCTCCATGTGATAGGATATCAATCATGGGGTCTTCTCAAGATAACATTTCATGGGGATGTCTCATCTTTAAGAGTTATACTACAAGTGAGGAAACACACAGAGACTGGATTTCCAGGATGGATGTTTTAGGAGTTTCTTTATATATGGTGTTTTTATAGAAAAGGTATAGGTTTAGAAATACTTTTTAAAATGGGTATCAAGATGCGTGAACCCCATTAACACATCTTTTTCATGGAGAGATGCATGAATGGGGTTCACACATCCTGTGAACAGTTGATAAAGGATGTGGGAACCCCGTTCACGGATCTACCATTACTGAGATGGGTGAATAGGGTTCACACATCCTATATGAAGTTTGTAAAGGATGCGTGAACCCTGTTCACACATCTTAATGAAAGGTTAAATAAAAAAATATCAATTTTCTGCAGGAAAATTTTTCTTTTGTATTTGATTAATTAAATTACAACCACTTTCTATTCAGTTTATTTTTTTGTTAATAAAGGGAGAGAGATTTATAAAAAACATTCATCTTCCAATAACATGATCTTCTTGAATGTTCTAGTGTAATTAGGTATGATTCTTATTGATATACTAATTTTAGAAGTAATTTCATATTTCTTCAATTACCTTCTCCTCAAGGGAAACACTCATAAACATCAGTTTTGAAGACATATATAAATTTTCTTCATTTTCCCCCCCTCAAGGGAAACACTCATAAACACCTATTTTGTAAACTTATATAACTTCACCAAGGATTATCTTATTCAATACTTATTCTTGGATATGCTAACACATTCTTAACCCGCTTAAGGATTGTTTCTTATTTTGGAAGATTATGAATTCAATATTTTTCATAATGTCCATAATTTTATCAAATGTTGGAGGCATATTAACAGGAAAATCCTTTTGTGATGATTGTGTACTAGTAGAACATGTTTCCTTTTATAAATTCTGAATATATATTTTCTCAAAATTAGCTAAAAGAAGTTATAATTCCATACATATCATATTGTAATTTTTTTTAATCTTAAATCATAATCATCTACTCTTTATAATTATCCATTATTCAATGAAATTATTATTCAAGCAATTTACTTTTTTTAAACGAAGAATCATCTTCCATGATTTATTTATTCAAATCATTAATATAAATAATATTTTTTAATATTTCATGATGTTCATGGATTGTTTCATCCAGAGTATCAAAATTTATTAATGAACATCAAATAGAAATTATTAATATTAGAAGATAATTTGATGCAAGTAAGACACTTATTAAAAAAGTTATAACTCTATAAATGAAAATAGTAATTTACATACATAATCTATTTTAAATCAAAAATCATCCTAATATATGCCTCTGGTGTGGATTCTCCTCTGTCCAACATCCTAGTGTATATTGGATGTGTCCACGTTGTGTCCTTCTCTATTTGTGCCCTAGTGTATACTGCACATCATCCTCAGTAGCCACCTCCAGATCCTCATGTGTGACAAGCAGTGGATGTACAATCTCACCATCTCTACCCTATCCTGCATATAATGATTTTGGAGGATGGATGGAACTCTCACAAACATGGAAAAAAGATGACTGATATGTTGTGGATGTCTATAATAAAGAATCCATCTCAACCCAATCAATATCTGTATCTACCTATGGATTAGCCTGAGAAGTTGGAGGAGTATTCGACTGATCATGTTGTAAACCCTCCTCCTATGGAACAACAACATCTAACTGATCAAGCTGAGCATCCTCTTCCTTTGGAACAAAAACATTGATAATAGGCTCATCATCCCATGGTACATCTATATGAGGCTCAGCAAGATCCAAATCTTCCTCAGCATGTGGTGGATGAAATAAAATTCTATGACAAATATCTTCTGTCAAAGGAAGAAACTTTGATACAAGGGTGTTAAAATATGTCGGTTCAAATAAAGTGATCTCTACTGGATCATACATGTGATGTAGATGACATAATCGATAATCCTATAGAAAATAATTCTGTTGTTATGTAATATGAAAAAAAATTATACTGAATAGTGGAAGGAACTATGTATACCCGCTCATGAAAGTCCTATCCATGTCATGTTCAAAATCTGACTAGGGACCTGTAGTACCAAGATATGTAATCTATCTGATCCACAAAATGAAAACATATTATCCATGCCCCTCACAACTAGAACTCCAGTCGTCTGTCCCATAAATTAATATATCTGGAATTGTATCTCCTCCAATCAAAAACTCTCTTCCCAGACATCTGTTGGGAATGCAGTGAAACTAACTGATTGGGTGGGTTAAGAACATGCTGAAAGAATTTGAACTACCTCATAACTCTATCGGTCTAATGCCACTCGACTATCACTTTTTATGCTATTCACGTTCTTGAGTTTAAATAAAATCCAAAAGTATAGATAAATTCTTACCAAACCATTTAACAGATTTATAAAATGTCATATTATCCTTTAAAATTCATAAATAGCATAAATTATTTCAAATAATATTTATGTTAATATCTATAATACCATTTACATGATTCCTTCATTAATAAGTCTATTATTTCATCATTATTATGTCATAATTATATATAATTATTTAATGTCTAGAAATAATAAATAAAATATCATGAAGTAGGTAATATTTTTTTATTAATAATTACTATTTATATTCTAAGATATCACTTATATCTCCCCATATTAAAATTGTTTTAGTAATAAGATACATGTTTTTGTTAAATTTTCTATTTCTTTAAATTAAATGTTATAAATGTCATAATCAAACCCAAGTGTCTTTAAGAGGCCAAATTTACATTCCAAGGGTTTTCAAGGAAGGTTATAACTCATACAATAAAATTATTACAGTTTTAGGGTAGTTTTATAATATTAAAATATTATTTTTACCCTTATTTACTTGATTTACCCTTTAACCGTGGTAAATAAAAGTAATTACTAAAGTTACTATTCATAATGACCAAAAATAAAAGAGACCACTTTAAAAAATTTGTATGTTCTAATTCCAAATATGGAATTAATTTTTCCATATTTAAAAAATATATTTTGGAGTAATTAATTTAAAATTAATCCCCATTGTCAAAATGAGAAAATGGGTTTCCAAAAGTAAAAATGATCATAAGATTGACATGTGTTTATATCAAATTTCAATGTGAAATTACTTCAAATAACCAAAATTGGATTAAATGATAACAATTTAGTTCAATTAAACATTAAAAATAATTAAAATTATTACCTAACAATATAAATAATTTAGAGAAAAATAGAATTTTGAAGTAAAATGCAGTATTTTTCACTATTCAGTAAAAAATAAATTTTGTTATAAAAATACCAAAATTAAACCAAAGTTAAATCTGATGTCCCTATTCTAAAGAAGAAGTTTATTTTCAAAAACAGAACATATAAAAGTGATAAAAACTATATTTAAAAACAGTTATCATCAGAAGGTGGTTAAAAGACCTTGTAAAAATATTAGAGTATTTTATACATAAAATTGGATTTAATCTAATTTTAAGTCTCTAAAATTTATTAGATTAAAGTAAAAAAATTTAATTAACTTTTTTATACATAATATAGTTAGTTATGTTCATTCTCATTAATACAATTTCTAGTTAATTACAATCATTTAAAATAATAATACTAAAAATTTATTATTTTTCCATATAACTCATTCTTGTGTGCAATACGAGATTTTGGACAAACTCTCTATTGCGTGTCAACAATGCTATAGTACATAGAATCAACTTTTAAGTAAACATAAAATCTAAATCATAAATATTAATAGATATGAAAATTTATTATTTTATAATTACCTGAGAAGTTATAGTCCGGCCCTTTGGATAATAATATAATAAAAAACTCCCCTAGTTTTCATTAATAATGGGAAAAAACCATGGGTTGGTTTATGGTTTTTGTTATTTTATTATATAGAGTTTAGAACCTAAGATTGTGAAATATTAAACAATTTTCATCACTTTTCTAATATAACACCCATGGTCCTATTTATCTTAACTAAAAATCCTTGTATCATGTAATTAAACTTCCCTCCCCTCTCTTTAATCCATATAATGAATCCAAAGAACTCAAAAGGCCTCTTTTCAAGATTTTTGAATCAAAACTCTTATAAGGGTTCTTTACTTTCTCATTTTTATTCAAGTTTCTATATTATGTTACACTATATATTTCCAATTCTGTATGTTGGAATATTTATTTCCATGATCCTATTACGTGGAAATTTATGACCAAATGATGAGATACCCATTTGTATCACATCAACCCATTTTCAAAATGTTATGTGATGTTGTTATGCTATTGATATTTTTAAGGGAACCCATCTTTATGACCTTTATTAAAGATTCTTCTTCATTTTAAGACTAGATTTTTCAATTAATATTAATGGGTTTTTTCCACCTTCCCCAAAATTTCATTGTGATTTATAAATAATTTTATACCCCCTTACCAATAATATATATAACTCATGAATGTTTACTCACACCAATTATGCTTCTGAAATTTCACCACATGAATCCAGGCCAATACAATTTTTTATTAAATACCGTACCCAATTAATATTAAGGTTGTTACCCTTTATGAAATTATTCTCCTTTTATTGGGGAATTACATGCATGTATTTATTCCACTCATTGATCCTGTAATAATAAATGATGTAAAATGAATCCATGTTGAATTATCTATGTGGTGCACATAAGAATGATAATGAAATGAATGTGATGGGTGCACTCAGAATTATACAGAACTCCAATCCATTGGGTAATGTTTCAAAGAATGGTACATCATTTTGGGATATGGCGTGAACCTAATTCATTTATAGAAATTTTTCAACAATAATGTCTTTTCAAGTCACCCATGACCTATGTTTATGATGCCGGGTTTTATGTTTTTTCAAAATTTCCCATGTTATGATTATAATTCTATATCATACCTTATTATTCATGTTCCATTATTCCCCATTGTTAGGTCTATTATCTGACATGTACTATTCTATTCATGTTATTCCATTTTTATTCCATAATTGGGATTTATATCTCACCCATTTCTTATGTATTCTCCCAATTATCCCATGTAGTTTTAAGTGAGACCATGTTAATTATGTTTTCAATAAAGATGTTGGTTTCCTATTTTATGTTGTTATGTAATTTACCTAATTCCAAAAAAAACTATAATTATCAATCATATGGGTTTTAATATGTCTTATCTTATGTAATGAATCTTGTATTAATGTCTAATAACGAGTAGGGTTATTATAGTTCTGTATCTAATGGTTGGTGATAGCTTCTCTATGACAATGAGGTAAACATATAATCTCAATTAGATGAAATATAGAGTGTAAATCCTTGAAACATTAAAACTTCTCTTTTGTATAAAATAATTTTTTTCAATGTATAAGTCTTGTATGATTTCAATGAAATTTTATTCCATTTTAGGATTATCAACTACCACCCAAATGGTGTTATTACCTTTAGGTGTCCTTGGGAGTCCTAAAACAAAATTCATGAATATATCCTTCCATTTACATACCTCTGTTGAAAAAAATCATCCTAAACATATACTTCTATAATTTATCCATTACTTGTTGAATTACAAATACTCATGATAGTAATTCAATAATCTTCTACTTCATGTTATACCAACATATGTTTCCCTTGTGATCTATATACATCTTAGTCCTTCCAAGATTAATATTGAATATAAGCTATGAACATCATCTAGAATATACCTATTCAACCTGGGTTTTTCAGGGACACATATCATAATTGAAAACAATATAGTACCATATTTAGAAAGTTTTAACTATAGAATATTCTTTATCTTTTATAACACCTCATACTATTTATGGACATCCTTCATCCTCTCAATAATTGATGGTGGTTCAGTTATTTCATAATGATTGGTTGATGATCCTTTTACAATTCCCAAAACATTATTTGAAAATATATGAATATTATATCCTTATAAGTTGTTCTCATTGATAAAATCACCAGATTCATTTTACGTAGAGAAACGACCACTTTATTTTCTTTCATCGGACTGTAATGGACTTAGCAGTCATTGTCATTGATCACCTCTAACTATATTAATTTTTAGTTTCATGTTAAATATATGTGAATATATATATGAGGTTATTTGGATCTATATACACATCACAATTATCCCCAAAGAGATAAATTTTCTATATCTTCAACATAATGATTATTATAGCCAACTCTAGTTCCACAATAGGATAGTTCTACTAATGAACATTAAAAACATGATTAAAATGCTATGAAATTATTATTCTATATTTTTAAAAATATAAAACCTTCTTAGAAGAATCTTTTTATACAAAAAATGTATTAACTTCAGTGAATAGTGAAAATGGTGCAGTGGTAAGGCTATTTTTCAACTCCATAATATTATATTCACAATCACTTATCTAGAAAAACATTACACCCCTTCATGCCAGCTTATTTGTTTTTTTGATAATCTTGAGAAGATTTATGGAAATCACAAGTAATACCAATATATTCAATTAAATCCATAGATATCTATTAAATATTATTTCAATGTTCATCCCTCTATTTACATTGTCCTATAAGGATCCACATATAACTCTTTTATTGTGATAATATTCCACAATAATGATATTTCTGTCATATAGAACTATTATTAAATATAATTTTAATATATATCATCCATAATCAATGCCTTCAGCTCAAAAATGAAATTATCCTCCTGTTCCTCTATGCTCTTGTATTATACAAGAAGTTTATCTATAAATATTACCACAAATTTGTCGAGGTAATCCCTAAAGACATTATTCATTATGCCCATATTTATTTATGGAGAATTAGTGAGTTTAAAAGGAATCACTAAGAAGTCGTATTTTATAATAATTACTCGAAAGGTTGATTTGTGAATATTTAACTACATCACCCTTAATGTTTTATATCCAAAAAAAGGTCCACCAAATATTGACCCCCATATTGTTGATCAAACAAGTTTTTATCCATGGCATGGAATACCTGTTCGTTATATTGATTTTTTGAGTTCACAACATACAAAAATGCGGTTCATTGATCCATCCTTCTTATTCAAAAATAGGATCATCATACCCCATGGTAAAATACTCTAGTGTATAGATCCTTTACCCAAATTATCCTATATCTTCTTAATAAAATCCTCATATTCATAAATGGTTAATATATATTGATTCTTAGATATCAGAAAAGATCCCTTTATAATATCAATTGAAAATTCATCATCTCAGGAAAGAGAATGAATATACAACTCTTTAAGAAATACATTACTTCAATCCCAGTAAATGGTATTGTCATCCAGAAGGATAGTTTTTATAGTGTCAATCATATAATCATGATATGATTTATTGGAAGGTAAAAATGTATAATCTATTGATGATGATACGAATGGATTCTCATCCTCCTCCTTGATATTGTACAAAATCAGAGCATGTTTCATGATTTAGAGGTTTATTTCCTTCCATCAACATTTCATGGTGGATCTATATAAATAAATCCAATCCATGGCCATTGTTGAATAGATTTTTTCTAATTTAAGTATGAAAATTATTTGTGGGAATTTCATTAGAAAATAATCGATATTGGATGAGTTATATGATTGGGATACAACAATTGACCCATTTTATATGTCCACATATAATAAAACTTCAATATTTTTATGTGGTTCTTGAATAGTTCAACTAAACATGGCGATATGATATAATTCATTGAACCATAAATAAAAATCATGTTTTTTATTCACGACTGAATAAAAAGAGTACATATCACCACATAATATTATTGATACAACACCCTATATGGGATGATATAATATTTACCTTCTCTCATTTTCTTAGAGGTTCTTTCCATTAGTTTTCATCAACAACCCTATTCATAGTGTTTTGGTTCTCAAACTATAGATTTTCCTCTTTTTTTGTCACATTGTACTATAGGATGAGGTTTTCTTATAGTATTCCATTAACACGTCAAACTTGTGGGTTTATCCCATTGGAAGTCACAATATTGGTGCCCCTCCTTCCGAAAACTAATGTACTTCATGGTACCCATTATATAATTTCAAGGATGGTTCGTCCCACACTTTCAAGAAGTCGAATGTTGGGAAATCATTCCACCATTATATTTCTCCATCATTCCGCTAGAGTTAACTTTCATATTCTAATTCTTATACATATAATTTTCATTGAGATTTAATAATCTCTATATTTTTATTGATGACACATCAGAATATGTCCAAATATATGTTGAAGTCATGAGTTTCAAATTATATTAACAAAGTTAAATGTAGCACACCCAATTATTGGTCAAACGTAATTTATGGGGAGATTAAAAATCCAATTAGTTATCCTGAAATAATGTTGAGATTTTCATTTTAATACCACATAGATTCATTATTATTTTTTTGTTGAAAATGAAATCCATTAAAAATTTTAATTCAAATAGGGAATGAAATTGTTTTTTCAAAAAATGCTTTCTGAAATTCCATTCTCTACGACTCATCGATATATTCCTCAGGATTAATAATTTTGTTTAATGTCCACCATTGATTAAATTATCCATATATATGACAAACATATGTTAAAAAAATTCTACCATAGAATATTGAAGGATTTAGAAGATCATCAAAATTTATTTGAACCATTATTCTAAAATTATATGATTAGAAGATCCACTAAAATATAATAGACATTATATCATAATGGATTGAATAAAATTTTATCTCTCCTCAGGGAATTTAGGTGTTCCTTTTGAATAATTATTTAGATCCAAAGTTGAGTACACTAAAAAATTATTTTCCTTAAGTTTCTAACTTCCGTTTCCATCAAGTTGTCATCTAATTTTTGTAGTAATCATATTTCTACTTATAATATTTTCTAACTCAGATTTCCCTTTTTCCTACCATTTGACTAAAATAAAAGTAGTATTGGGGAAGATTATTTTTAATTTGATAAATAAATATACATGAAATAATTTAAATTAAAGGGATAACTCATAAATGAAATGTATTACTCAAATAGTTTATTTATTGGTTTCAACCATTGTTATAAATGATTTATTTACTAATATAAAATAATATGTGATTTTTTTCTTTCGTAATGGTTATAACAGCCCATCCATTTGTTACAAAATAACTCATGATTTTTAAATAAAATTATAGTTAGTTAATATTGAGATATTGATAAGTCTATTGTATGTTGGAATTAGGTGCATTACATTACAACATAAAACATGGAATAAAACATCTTTATTGAAAACATCTTTAACATGAACGCACTTAAAATTTCATGGGATAACATGAAGATACACAAAACAAAGGGGTGAGATATAAATAACATCAAGGTAATAGACGTGGAATAAGGTAAAAAATGTTATAAAATAGGGATATCAAGGGGAATAACAAGAGTATGAATCATAAACACGAATGATAAGACATTATATTGCATGATAAAATATAGGCTACTTGGGAAATGTGGAAACAACAAAAAACATGACATCATAGGTCAAGTATAACTCCCAAGACATCATTATTTACAAAGTACCATAAAGTAATCAAGTTCATTTATTATCCCAAAATGATGTATCACAATAAAAAACATTACCTAATGCATTGGAGGGCTATATAATTATGGGAGCACAAGTAATATTCATTTCATTCCCATTCTTATGTGTGCCACATATATCGTACAACATGGGTTCATTCATCACCAAAATTTATTCCAAAATAAATAATTATGGAATACATACATTTATTTTCCATGTCAATGAGTTATATTTGTATAAGGGCTAATAACCATGACAGGATATGGGTTTTGTATTCACAACATAATTATTTTCACGTGGAGAAATCGTGATGAACTTTTAGTAGAATAACGATGTCACATAATAATTCATAAAATAGGTTGATGAGAGATAAAGGGGTATATCATCATTTGTAAACAATTGGACATTAATAGGGACAAATAGATACATATCCCAATATATTTAATTAAAAATAAAATTCATATCATAATAAATATACATGAATAAATAGGAGCAATTAAAGAACTCTTTCTAAATGTTGGCATGGAATCATGTGTACATGTTAGGGATTAATGAGAGAGAAATTTTTCTTTCATCATTAAGACATTATAAGGGAATTATGGGGGTGTGAAAACTTACCACATGGTTAGGAATTGAATATAAAAGTCTATAAAATAGAGTATATTCTTGAATAAAAGTGAGAAAAAGAATATCCCTTACCTTAAGAGTATGACAACAAAATCTAGAAAGGGGAATCTTGAGAGCGTGGTGGAACCACAAAAAGATTCTATAGAGGGGAGGAAGAGTAATGAGGTAAGCCAAGGATTTATAGAGAAGATAAATGGGATATTTGGTGGCTTTATATAGGAAATGTGAGGGAAATTCAATAATATTTCACAAACCTAGGTTTTGTACTCTATATAATAACATACTCAAAACCAAAAACCCTCCCAAGGTTTTTTAAAGTGGTTTATGAAATATGGGAGTGTTTGTTATTATTTTATTATGAAAATGACTTAAACTATTAAAATATTACCCTTTAGTATGTGGAGGTGCATCACACTTTTAAAGAAATGAATTTAAAATCATAAAATATATTATATGCTCTTAAGGATTAAGAAAGGCTTTATAAAATTTTATAAAAAAAAATTATATAAAATTATTTTGAAATAAAACATATATTTTTGAGAGGATACACAATATAGTATTTATTAAATCATTTTGGGTCATTATAATGTCATCAAATACATCGTATGTTTATATGAATTTTAATTTTTACCTAAAAATTTGACTATCTCATAAAATTATGAAATGTTCATGATTACATAATATCAAAATTATTATTCCAAAAATAAAATTCATTTTATCTGAATAATTTTCATAAGATGTTAATTTCCACCATTATTAAATATTTAATGACAGTTATTGAAAATGATGAGTTTTGGTGGTAACATTTTTTGAACCCTAATAAAACATGACATTTGAATTCATAAAAAGTATATGATCAGTAATATCTAATGAAAATAATTTAATAATATTATTTAATAATATTATTATTTATTTAAAAATAGATTAATTTATCTAAATAAATTCTTTAATTGAATTGAATATTACCCAAAATGTTTGTTTGAGTTTTATAGTATCAAATAATAATAATTTACAATTTTATGAAATATATATTCATTATTATTTATCAAATAATGTACACAATTTATTTTATAGGGTATCGATACATATTACATTAATAAACCAATGTATTCCCTAAGAATAAGGTGTGTGATGGTGAGATTTTCATGTTGTTATATAGCAATCAGGGTTGGGTCATGATCTCAATGAGCACAAACTTCTACTCTAAAAGGTTTAAATCATGCTTAGAGTATTGGATCTCAACTTGGGATTGGTTAAGGGAAAATCTCAGGGATTCTATCTCCCTCAGAATCTTTGATAAATGGGATTTATAGGGTACAATCCTACTAGATGAGGCCATTACATCCCTTATATGTGTCAATTTCATTTGGTAAAGCTCTTTATTTTTACTAATCATGTGATAAATGTTCAAACACAATATTATAAAGAGTTAATATTCTTAATAGTCTTTTAAATCCTATTTTATATAATAATATAAATGAATTGAATGTGTTTTCTATAACCATATTACGTAATAAAACATTAAATTAAATCATAATAAAATTTTATTTTTAGTAGTTTGGCTTCTTACCATCACCCCCCTTTTGAAATTTCTCCCTAAAAACTTTCATTTCACCCCCTTAAAATAGATGTGGGTAGTTCTATTTCATCACTTTATATGGTTCCCATGTAACTTATTAAAAATTGTTTTTTCTCTACAGAACATTAACAAGGTTCATTTTCTTATTCTGTAGAACTTTTTCTCTATTATATAATATCATTACTGAATCCCCATCAATGGAATGATCATTCACCAATGGTACCACCTTTTTATTGAATACATATGGGGGAATGTTTTTTAATTTCTCAAGAGTGATAAATGGAATACATCATGAACATGAGATTGTTTAGGTGGGATTTCAAGTAGATTGGGCACCACTATGATTTCATCAAGATTCTCAAAGGAGAAGATGTATCTTCGAATAAGTTTTACCTTATTCCCAAATCTGATTACATTATTCCTTGGAGATATGTAGAGAAATACCAAGTCTCCAACATCAAACTTTAGGTATTTTCAACAGCTATTAGAATATATTTTTTTCAACTCTGAGAAGCCTTGATGTGATGATGAAAGGTCTTAAACTTTTCCACCATTTCCTCAACTATTTCAAGGCCTTTTAGTTTTTTGTCCCCTATTATCAACCCATTATGACGGTGTCCTACACCTCTTCCTATAAATGGTTTCATAGGGAGAAATATGTATTCGTAAGGGGACACTTTTATTGTAAGAGAACTCAACCATAGGAAGATGATTATCACATCCTCATTTGAAGTCGGTTGATAATGCTTTAAACATTTCCTCAAGTGTCTAGATAGTCCACTATGATTGGCCACGAGTTTGAGGATGATACACTATAAAGAAATTCAAAGTAGTGTTAGCAGCATGCTGAATACATTCCCATAACATGGAGGTGAATATTGGTTCTCAGTTGGATACAATTTATAGTTGTACCCTATGAATCTTGACCACTTATTAGATGTATATCTATGAAATAAGATCCAATGATAATTCCCCTCTCATTGCAATGATGTTTTTATTGTATTAAGGCAATCCACCACAAACCATATAGTATTATTCCCTGTTGATGTATTTGGAAGACCAGTGAAAATGTCAATGCATATTGTTTCCCATTTCCATGTAGGTATGTGTAATAGTTGCATCATCCAATTGAATTTTTTATTTTCTACCATCCATGAATGAAAAAACAAGACATCTTGATGTATATTTTGGGATCTCCTTTATATTGTCCCACCAATAGTATTCTAGGAAATCTTAATACATCTCTGTGATTCCTTGGTGGATGTAGAAGTTTGAGATATGTGCATCATCCAACAACTCCATCAACTCAGGATTTGATGGTACACATTGTATTAACCCAAATATTACAACACCTTGATAATTATTATTGAACTATAAGGATTTCTATATAAATTTAACTTCCATTGTCTTGTGAATTCCCACATCAACTCCATGATAATACTATAACCTATCCATAAGATAGGGTTGGGGTGTAATTTTTGAAAGGATTGATGATGTTCCTTTTATTATGATTCCCATGTATATCCTTTCAAAATATATGAAGATTAGGTCCTTCTAAATTCTCATTAATGATAGAATTATTTTATGCTTTCTTCAAAGATAGTATTACACTTTATTAAATTTACCATGATGGTAGTGTATTGAGTAATCATAGTATTTTATTATCTTTATCCATCTTCATTGTCTCATATACAACTGTTATTGTGTGAATATATAATTGAGGATTTTTTGTCCGTATATATTTCACACTTCTCCCCAAATAGTTAATTCAGCCAGATTTTCAAAGAGAATATCACTATAGACATCCCCAAATCTTGTGTTTTATAGTTATTTTTGTGAAATTTCAACTTATGTTAAACATTGGTTATGAATTTTGTATTTTTCATTAACACACATCCCAATTAATTTTTCAAATCATTTTTGAATACCATGAAATGTTATCCACATGAGGGTAATGTAATTACATGGTAATTGATATGCCTCTTTTTCAAGTCCAAGAAGATCTCTTCACATTAATCATTACAGGAAAAGATAACACCCATCTAAGTTACCATGGTTATAGGGTTTGACAGTAATGATAACTTTCTCACATATTGGTGATAATACCCACATAATTCAAGGAAATTATGAATATTTTTCATAGATATTAGACTTGACCATCCTTCAATTTCTTCTATATTTTAAGGGTCCAAAAATATATCATTCTATTTGATGATATTCCCCATGAATGATGTTAGGTCCACAAGGCTAGATACCCTGAGAGGGGGGGGGGGGGGTGAATCAGGGTATGACAGATTAAAACAACTGCCCCTTTGGATCTTCTTTTGCTATTATACAAAACCCTCTTCTCTTGCCTTCCCATTGTATCGTATGAGTAAACCATAAAGCATTCACATGACACATAAATTTTTACTTAGTTCACCCTCACTAGGCTACATCCAAGGAGCATACACTGGTGATGTGATAATGTACCAAATACATTATAAGCACAATGCTATTTAAAAGTTCGAAGCGGGCTCACTATCCCTACTGGTTTACAACCACTCACAATTTGAGAACTCACTGCTCTCTCAACTGAAGTGAGCTCACTGGTTCTTCACAAGACCCACTCACAGTTTATAGACATGCAGGTCTCCTCATTATCACTAATGAATGCATCCTCTAATGTATGTAGATACTATACTGATGTCCAAATTTCATCCACTGATGAATACCCCTTTGCCCCTGAACACTGAGCAAAAACCTTTGGGACGTACCTTCACAAAGCACCCTACTTCGCAAAGCTCCCAATTTCATGAAGCTCAAACAAACCTTTGAAAAGCTCCTCTGTTTTCGTGAAGCTCACTCCTTTGAAGATCTCAGAACATTGTGGAGCTCAAGTCGTCACAGAGCGACTTCCTTCATGATGCTCAGTGAGCCAACGCAGAGCACACAACTTTCACAGAGCTAGATTAACTGCTGTGAAGCTCCTTCCTTTCACGAATCACAATGCCTCTGCGAACCACCTTCGTGAGCCAAGAGAAAAATAGGTTCTTCAAAAACACTCTAATTCTATCAAGGGGGTCAATACCTATTTATAGACAATTCCACCGACCATATAACCTTCCGCGCAAAGTCAGCACCACGTTATGTCAAATTGTGAAGCTCCAAAATTCCCACTAAAATTCCCTCAATTTTGAGAAGCACCATGAAAATTTTCAGATCACAGATCTTTTCGTAATCATGGAGTGTTTGGTCAATTCTTTCACTCCTTTTCCATGAATCTCCACTCATAGAACCCTTCACCGCTGCAATGCACTTAAACCTCTACCATTCATGAAGCTTATCATAACTGTGAATAACACCATCAAAATTCTTATTGTCTTTGAAAAATCCAATCCATGAATCCTTTATTCATGAAATTCAAAACTTTTCCATATTTTAATGAGATTATCAAGAATATACACTTCTCGCGATGCTCACCAAACTCCAAATTTTGTACCCTAGAAATTTGGAAAACACTAGAAAATGACGCACCCTTTTATCTAATATTTTGTACCACCTCTAAATCTTTTGTTCTTTTTTCATGGTTATTTCTCAACACGACTTGTTAACAACATCTCTGAAACTTGACAATTCACCATGGAAACCTTCTTTGTCAACAAACACAATCAATCCAAAAATGCTGCAATGTTACCTCGGGGGATTCCCCCCCCCCCAACAAAAGACACTTTATTGAACCACAACTCTCATTTGTTTTACTTTTCCTAATGTTTTTCCTTTCCCAATGTCATTTGAATAGTACTCAGATAATCCTTATGATCCCCCTTAAATTTCAATTATATTATAAAATAATCAATAAAGAATACCCCAATTTTTTCATGTTAATCAATTAAAACTCTGTTCATCATGTCCGTGAAGATTACTAGAGCATTATTCAGTCCTAAAGGCATCATTATAAAATCATAGTGCATGTATGTCGGCGCCAAAATTGGGGAAGAAGAAGAACAAGAGGAAAGTCTTCGGGCTTCCTCATGATGACCTTTTGCGGAGCCCCAAGGCCCCACGACCGTCGTGGAGAAAAAAGGAGGGGTGCTTCGTGAGCCGATTTGACATTCGTGAGTCTGCCGCGGAGTAAGGAGGCATGCTACCCTGCGAACCCCTTTGACATTCACGAACTGCTATGAAGAAAAATCTATCTTCATGCCGAGAAAGCTATACTTCATGGTGCCTCTTGCCTATAAATATAGGGCTCCCCTCGTGCCCAAAGTATGGATCATCCAACCTTTCACCTTCTTGGATCTCAAATAGTGAAGCACTTTCTGCTCTGCCAACCATGAGCTTCTCAATGTACTTTTGAATCATGAAGTTACTCCGCCATTGATTTAAGTCAACCCCTCTTCATAGAGGATTTCCTTTCATGAAGCCCATGGGCCTCCATGAAGAAAGGCGATCCCCACGGGGACTCGGGTCTTCACATAGCACTTATGTTTCGTGATGCACCCTCCATGCACATATGACCTACATGATAAGGAAGGTTCACTGTGCTTTGTGAAGCACATTGATTCACAACACCATGCTTCACGAGGAACCTTTTCTTCTCCAAGTAGTGCTCCGCGAATGCCTTTTCACTTTGTGAAGCACATTCCATATGCACCCATGCCTTATGCCTAGGCTAGGCCTCTTCATTTTGTGAAGCACACCCATTCGCTAAGCCCCTCCACTACATGGATCACCAAGGCTTCATAACATTTCTATCCATCTCTACAACTCCTATTCCATTGAAACCATCTATGTTTGAACGAAGTAACTTCAAAGTCCCTTGGATGGTGCTTTCCGTTGCATTGCTTCGCATAATGCATCTTCGCATTGGAACGCTAATGGCTATTTCTTCTTTGCATATACACTCTAATGTGGACCCCCAATGGGATCACCTCTCGACACCCCCTAGTCACGGTGTTTCTGGTACCTTCCCTTCACCAAGCTATAAAGGGTTATGGTTATGTAAGTCCTAGGGGTGTGGAATGAACCCACCTTGTCTGAGCAACAGGACGTTAAACTGCCAAGCACTGTCGTCCATAACACATGACATTAAATTATCACCTCACCCCATGCATCCCATGCAGGGTCCTCCACCATGGACATTCTACACATCCACTGGTCTCCACAGGAGTGAGATATTCCTCACATGGAATGAGATCCACTTTTCTGGAGTGGCTCCTATCCATGAGGAAGGAAAACCATCTTGGGGTATGCCCCTAGACTTTCTTGTAGGAGGTAGTACCCCTACTACTCCTTTCTTCTTCAGTGCCAAAGCTCCAAGAGGGGTGGATGGGCACTGGAACCCTCCTCTCCTCCGTTCCTTGTCCCACTCCCATTGGGCTTTGTCACCATTGAGCCTCCATCCTGGAGTAATTACAAATCACTATCTCCCAGGGCTATGAACCAAGCGTAAGCCCCTTTTTCCTCTTTGGGACATTAACCATGTGTATGCCCCATTCCACTTCCCATAGTTGCACCTTTCACGATGTGATCGTCGGGTCTTTTCTACCTCTTTTTTCTCAAACTGAACGTGACTCACGTGGGATTAGAGTAAGCATCGACCATGAAATCCTCTCTGAGCCTCCTAGAGTGTAAGCCCCACACCCATACCGTACTATGTAGACTTTGATCTTTGCTAAGGAAAGGTACGTAGGAATCCTCCCATAGGTTCAACCCCAACACCCATTGGCTACGACCATCTTCACGTCGGTTCCATCCCACCATCTAGAACTACGCAGACTTTGAAAGCCTCTTAGAGGTTCAAGCACAACACCCATTGGTTCCGACCATCTTCATGTTGGTTCCATCCCACCATCCCGAACTATGTGGACTTTGATCCTTGTTAAGGCATGGTGCGTAGTAAGCTTCCCAGAGGTTCAAGCCCAACACCCATTGGTTCTGACCATCTTCACGTCAGTTCCATCCCACCATTCCTGAACTACGTTGATTTTGATCCTTTCTAAGGCAAGGTACATAGGATTCCTATGAGAGGTTCAAGCCCAACACCCATTGGTTCTGAGCATATTCACGTCAGTTTCATGCCCCATTTCCGAACTACGAGGACTTTGATCCCTTCCAAGGCAAGGTATATAGGAAGCCTCCCTGAGGCTCAAGCCCAAAAACTTATCGAACCTTACCATTTCACATCAGTTCACCCCGATCCTGAATGGCATTAAACTATGGACCTCAATCAGTGGTAATCCATTGTTCCCCAACCATTGGTAAGCCGTTGTGTGCAATTCTGAACTACAAGAACATTGATCCTTTCCAAGGGAAGGTACATAAGAAGTCTAACTCATGTTCAATAACACCATCCATCAAGGCCCCAGGTCCTCATTCGCATCGGTTCACTGACCCCCATCCCATATGAACTACTTGGGTTTGATCTATATCTCTTAGGCAGGGTACTTGTGAATCCTCCATGAGGATCGACCCCATCCAGCGGTAAGCCATTGTGACCCATCCAGTGGTAAGCCATTGTTACCCATCCAGCATTAAGACGTTGTGCCCCCATCCTGCAGTAAGCCTTTGTGACCCCTATCCAGCAGTAAGCCGTTGCGACCCCATTTAGCAGTAAGACATTAGAACCTTAACCAACTGTAAGCCATTGGAACCTTAACCCATGGTAAGCCATTGGAATCATGTTGAGCTACGTGGACTTGGATTCCCTAGCTTGGGGATATATATAGGAAGTCTTATAGAGATTCAATCCCAACATCATACCCCCTATAATAGTCAGCTTCTTATATGTTGAAACAATATTACTAAGTTATTTATAACATACTCCCATATAAGAATGTGATTAATATTATGAGGACGGGATTGATCCATCATGAGGCATATTAGGTATCCTGTTTTTATAAAAATAAAAACCCACATAGTTCATTTAATCAGTGCAGTTTTATATCATGCAGAAGGGATTATATGGGTTCTCTAGGACACCATCAATATTGTGTCCTAGAGGGACACCCTACATATCCAAAATATAGAGAGAATCTGAGTTTTCATTGTTTATTCTTTCAGTACATATATATTGGAGTTTCCTGTGTCATTATAGTGCCTCATGGTGTAGATTTCATGATTATCAAAATTCCCTAAGCTCACATTATCCAGGATCATTTTGAGAATCATGTTACAGAAAGTAACCAATTTTATTGATTTAAGCACAAGAATTAGATTTTGGGATCACCTTGAATGATCAATATGAATATTGAACGTCAAACAGAGGTATCCTACTTATCATGAGTATGGAAAGATTCAGAGTCACCATAGTTCCCTTTATGTCGGGGCATACACGCTATGGTTTCCTTTGATGATGTAGACTTATGATTTTAGTGACATGTTTGTGTTCGTGGTATCATTAATTCTACTGGATATGGTCATGGATTGATGCCTGATCATCCATAATTGATTATATTTTTTGAGATACATCCTTGGATGGAATGAGAATATATTCCCATTCTAGAATTGGAGTAGGATTGTGCTCCTTCCCTGGTCCTCTATTTCATGTTAGTAAGTAATCACAGTTCTCTTGTGTGGGGGGAAGATATATGGGTATGCACCTAGTTTATAGGAAGGATACACAAGTTATTTTATCTGGTTTCAATCTTATTTGACTGATGGGCTTCATATTCACAAGAAGGAATCTGCATCTAATCATTTTCTTTCCTATTTGGATGACATTATTGATATTCTCCAGTTGGAATTTGAATCATCATGTATTTGGTTGCCACCATATTTGAATGGTGGGACACATATTTGAGAGAATGGATTTTCATCTAATCATTGTTGGTTGCTGGGGTATTTTTATGATGGGCATGATATGCATCTATTGGAATTTCAATATTCCTATATTTGTTTAACACTGTATGTTACTGGTGGGACACATATTTTTGATCATGGATTTTCATCTATATGTTGTTAATTTCCATTTTATTTTCCTGACGGGCTTGATGTGTGTTGGTAGAAGATGTGACTACTTATAATTTTCCACCATATTTGCATGGTGGATCTAGTGATCAGTATTATTAATTTGTGACTTCTTGTAACGTGCCACTATATTTACATGGTGGGATTCATAAGAGGGATCATGAATTTTCATTTTCTTGTCATTTTCCATCATATTTGTCTGGTGGACATGATATTCAATGACAGAATATATGGATTCCTGTGATCTACTGTTGTATTTGACTGATAGGCATTATGATCATGAATATAGATATTTTCATATTTTTTGGAAACATTTTCATGGTTGACATCATATTAGGGAAGAAGGAAAAGAACTAATTACTTTTTGTGTGATAATTTACCTATGCAGGCTTCCTGGGTACCCGATTCCACATTGTTTTGGTAGGTTCCCACAATATAGTATCATCTACATATTGAGGATTTTTTGTCACTTGGTTTTGGTGGTGACAGTTTGCAACACCAACCCTCAGGTGGGAATCCTATGTTTTAGGGATGAAATCATTGTGGAAGACTTCATCAGCCTCCATAAGATAAGGTAGGTACTCATTTTCACATTTAAGGGAAAATCTACTGAAATGGTTGTAGATGGCTAGCAGAGCTGTCACAATCTAGGACATTTTTTCATCATGAATATGTGGTGTGGAATGGGTTTCACTCATTTCATTCCAATTTTCACCTTTCCTTAAAACTCCCAATAATTCCCCTATCTGTATATGGGTATAGACCTTCTTTCCAAAGGATAGTGGTTACCTGGGTTTTTGGGACTAGCTACTCTTAGGGACTCGCATTGGTTGAGAGGATGGTAGGTCAGGCTCATCACACCCTTTTGGGAGATTGTTTCCTACTCCTGAACTCTATTATAGATTTAATATATGTTCTTGAATCTATTTATAATCCCAATACGGGACCAGTTACTACGATGAAATTACTTTAGGCCAAATATACTTTATATGAAAAAGTCCTAGATCTCGTGGGTGATCCCTTCTATATATGTCCTAGGTTCCTCATCATTCCCCCAATAATAGTCATCTTCTTATATGTTGAAACAATATTACTAAGTTCTTTATAACATACTCCCATATAAGGATGTGACTAATATTATGAGGATGGGATTGATCCATCATGAGGCATATTAGGTATCCTGTTTTTATAAAAATAAAAACCCACATAGTTCATTTAATCAGTGCAGTTTTATATCATGCAGAAGGGATTATATGGGTTCTCTAGGACACCATCAATATTGTGTCCTAGAGGGACACCCTACATATCCAAAATATAGAGAGAATCTGAGTTTTCATTGTTTATTATTTCAGTACATATATATTGGAGTTTCCTGTGTCATTATAGTGCCTCATGGTGTAGATTTCATGATTATCAAAATTCCCTAAGCTCACATTATCCAGGATCATTTTGAGAATCATGTAACAGAAAGTAACCAATTTTATTGATTTAAGCACAAGAATTAGATTTTGGGATCACCTTGAATGATCAATATGAATATTGAACGTCAAACAGAGGTATCCTACTTATCATGAGTGTGGAAAGATTCAGAGTCACCATAGTTCCCTTTATGTCGGGGCATACACGCTATGGTTTCCTTTGATGATGTAGACATATGATTTTAGTGACATGTTTGTGTTCGTGGTATCCCTCTAATCCCACACGAGTCATGATCAGGTCGAGAAATAAGGGGGAGTAGATGATCAGCCTCACGGCATACGGGTAAGGGACATTCATGTTTAAACAATACTTAGGTTGTCTGGTATAGAGAACGGGCCTTAAGGAGGCGTCCTATGTATCCTGGTTTTGAAGGGAATCATAGTTATCGTAGTTCATTTTATATTGGGGCTTACACAATAAGGTTTTCCTATTTGTTAGTGCTTACATGTCGAGGATGGAAAATATTTTCTATTTTTGGGATTCCCTAGTGATCTAGAATTCCTGTCTAGAATAAGTCTCAAGTCCCATTTGGCATGTCCTAGGATCTATTGCTTGACCTGGAATGAAACATGTAGAATGTGTCACGAGAGTCAGTGTGGAATAGCCCAAGGGGTTTGGTATGTCTTGGATGAAACCTCTGGGGAGGAAATTTTAGACATGTATTGATGTTATGGAGGGCATCATGAGTCTCATCCGACATGCCTAGAGGGTGTCACAGGGGCTTGGTTGTGATGTCCATATGCTTTGACGAGAATCATATGACATGTTCGAATTCTATTATGTAAGTTAGGATATGTTTCGAAAGGATGTCGCAAGTCTTGGGTGATAGAACTATAGGGTTTTCGAGATCAAATTAGAACCTATGGGGGCACATTATGATGTGCCCTGACATGTTTGGATTACTTCTTGTTTCCCAGATGACATGTCAAAGCGGTGCCTAGAAATTTGGGTGAAATTCCATAATTTATATGTATGTCTTTGGATGAAGCATGCAAATCAAATTAGGGGAAATGATCATGTCTTTTTCTTAAACCTTCTTCCTTTGATATTGATTCTAACCCTTGAATTGTGAATTCCTTGGTTTCATTCATTGTCAGTTTCTTTGAGTCTCGCGTGATTTGGATGACATTCGGTATGTTCTCCACATATTCTATGGGAAGTCCTCCGCATGATCTATGATTGATCACTTGAAGAACTTTATGTATAACACATGACTACTCTGGCTTCCTATTAGTATATAACTTGAAGGAAAGTCACCAGTCACATGATCAGTTGCCCCGAGAAGTCTGTAGAAGTTGAGAGCTGAATCTTATAGAGCATGGGTGTCCGATTGATCAAAAATACTACCTTTCTTCATTTTGGGGTGGGAAATTTATAAGTGTTGCTACACCCAATACTCACCGGTTTGGGCGGTGTATCAAGTGAATGTCTAAGATGGAGTCTGTGAGGGGGGTTGGCACCATACGTTTTTGTGAGTCTCTATCGTGGAATACTTCAAGAACATCACCTTATTTTTAGAGATCATGACTATCCTTCATCAACATGTCATTAATCGGATTATTGTTGATAATTGAAGACTTTTTTGATCATACAGATGTTTCAAAGGACATTCATGTTGTCATATTAACAAGTTTTAGGGCCCCCTAAAGATCCAAATGCCTACGAAAAGACACATATGATACCTTGGGTGACTTTTCCTAGGGTCTCTCAGGACAGAACTGTGGGTTTGATGGGTGCGTCTCATGCATTTCAATGACTGTGAGTGTCTCTCACCTCGTCCCCTTTAGTCCCCTTTATTAAACTTAACAATGTTTGAGAGTCATACGATATTGCATGTATGTTACCCAGGGTATTTCTTCTATTCTTTGGAGATGTGTCGCATGAACAATATGAGTCGCATGGGGGTGCACGAGCATTCCATGTATAAATATTTTTATTTTCCCTTGAGCACCAAGGAGTTTTTTTGGAGAACATTACATAGTGAATATGACAAGCTAAAGGGGTTTCGCAGGGAGAGGCAGGCATGTAGCTGAGGACTTGCGATGCCTTGTGGGTGATAAGGGGTGTGTGTCACATGTCCTTCAGCAAACAAGAACCCCTCTCATCTCCTCCCTTTTTATTCCATTTTTTTTATTTACAAATCTCATATATTTTACAAGTTGGAACAAGTAGTATCTGTGATTTTTACTTGAATTTTGGATGACATACCACTGGACCAATATAGGTCATATGGAGAGTATTCAAACATGTAGTGGACCAGTCAACCTGTCTATCCTTAGAGCATCACGGGGTTGCATGGAAATGTTCAAAGACATCCATGCGGTGAGGATGAAAATCCAGGGGGATTCTGTGAGGTTTTTCATTGTCTCACAGATTTCTCGAGGTGCACGTTGCACCTCTTTTAGCGACTGTGAACCCCTCTCTCCTCCTATCCTTTATCTCTTTCATTTTATGTGATGATGTTTGGGAGGTATTGCGTGATTCCATGAATTTAATCAAAGAATTTAATTCTTTTAAATGATGATTCATTGCATAATGTTTGAAACCATTGGAGGTCTCTACCTTTTAATATCATCCCATTGTATTTTTGAAAGATTATGGATGGTTTTTAGGCACTTTACAATGAAAAACCATGTGGAAGGGGGAGCTTATTTGGTTGCCATTATGAAACTGTTTATTGACTAGAGTGCACCACAATATGAATATGGAATCCTGTGATGGCTCATGACATGATCAATGATGGATCATATGATGACACACATGTCTTGTCTTGGCATTTTTTACTATTTTCCTATGTTGCGTCGCATGAACAATGGTGGATCTTGTGATGACATATAGATGTTGTCAGGGATACTTTCTCTACTTGGATTTGATGTGAACTATGATTATGGATGGATCTCATGTTGACATGCACACATTGTCAAGGACCACCTCTTTTCTCTCATTTGATATGTCACATGTTCATGGATGAAACATTTAACCTCTTCAGATGAAGATATAAAGGTTAGCATTGATATTCCCATGCAAAAATAAATATTGCATGTCTATGGTGTAGACTTCAATTGGACCGACATGGTGCATCTAGCCTCAAATATTATTCATGTTTAGCTCTCAGGGCATATCGAATAAATTCTTTTGTAATTGATCATATCCATATATCGAGTCACTATCTAGAATTCATCATATAACCAAGTATGATGTTATTTAATCTCATTTTAGGTGGAGGTAGGTATGTGATTGGTTCCTAGTTCCATGTTTTCATGAAGGAACATATACACAAGGTGCATCTGCTTTGTTCATGTTAGGGTACGCGGTGCTTTACAATTTTTCAAGATTGGTTATGTGTTGCCTTGGGTGCTTCATGTGAAATAGATCATGTAGTATTACATGCACGTGAGATTCTTCGTGTAACCCTTATGTAGGATTTTTCAAGATCATTCACGTAACCCTTTTATGAAACCCCACCTTTTTATTACATAACTTCTCATTACATTTTACAAACAGAGGATCTTTAAAGTCTAGTGTCTTGGAAATCAGGATCACAATACATGAAAATAACATAAAAATTACTTCTAAACCACTTGTAAGGCTTCATCAAAGGTTCATCCTATGTACATCTATTTCATCTCATATCCTGGAGATAGACATCAAAGGAATGGGTGAGAAAATGTCCCAGTAAGGGTAAACAAGGGAATCAATGTACTTGTGATATCAATAAGAACAAGAATAAAAACATAAAGACACAAGAAATGAAATAATAGGCATATCATAATGAAAAGAACTTGAATCATAACTTGAATATGTGGCTACAACATTTCATTTAGACATTCATGAACATATCACCAAGGTCCATCCCCAAGGTGTCATAAAAATTACCAAGGTTATTCACCAAGGTATCATAAAACTTGTCATCTCTAGGGATTAATTATTTACCCAATACATTAGAGCGCTATTAGGGAACAACATTAATATTTATTAAATTTTATTTGTGACACATATATCATAATAAAACATTTCATAAATAACCCAAATAGAATCAAATAAATGGGTTTCATGTCAAAATCGTGACGTTTAAAAAGAGCCTAAAAATAAGATCATTATATCGTTTATAACCCACAAAAAGGGAGTGAGGGTTATATATATGTCAAGTAAGGAATAAAATATATCATCTTTATATATTTATGAACACCCATGTAAACGAAATATGTCTGGGTATTCACATAAATAAACAATAGAATTTCTTGAGAGAAAGAGATAGAAAATTTGAGACGGAATTTCTGCAGCATAACGGCTATATAACAATGTTTTAAAAAATATTTAAAAGATAGGGGAAAAGGTTAAACCACACATAAATAACTCATAATACATTATGGTTACTGAATAAGATCATGGTATTCATATTTGAATGACATATCACATGAAAAGGAAACATTAAAAAAAGATGCGATTTCTTTTACGAGAAATTCGGCTGCCTAACAGCGTCACATAAAAATTCAGAAAACAAATCGATGAGAGAAGAAAGAGTATGTCAACATTTGAACATGAAATGGGCAGTAATAAGAACATATAAGAACATACCCTCAATATAAAAATATGGAAAATATAAGACACAACATAAATTAAGTCATGACTTAAAAGAGGATGGTGAATGAATCCATTACCTTGAAGAGTAACTTCGAAAGCACGAAGGTTGGGACCTTGGGGGGCTTGAGGGCACCTTGGGAGGACTCCTTGGGAGTTAAAGAGACCATAACTTCATTGGGGAGTATATTTATATGAAATTAATGAGGGAAAGGCTTGGTATTTATTGGAGAAGTGAGGGGACAAAGCATTAATTTCCATGGGACACCTCATCGGTGGTATTGGAAAAACCATGGGATTTCCCATGGTATTTTCACAAGGTATTGGCCAATTGTGACACCTCATAACTTATATAACTATTAATAAGTCAACCATAATTATTTCATAATTATTACATCCTTAACGATGTCATTAAACACCCGAAACTCAAAACTGTATTTTCACTATTCATAGAAAATTCAACTTTCTCAAAAAAATCCCAAAAATTCACCTTAACCAAATATCGATACTCTGATTTCAAAAATGAACTCCATTTTATGAAAATAATTTTCTAAATATTTTATTTAATTTTTAAATAAAAACACTATTCACTGAAAATTCAACCGTTTCAGAAAAATCCCATAAATTCACCTTAACAAAATATCAATGCTCTGATTTTAAAAATGAACTCCATTTTATGAAAATAATTTTATAAATGTTATTAATTTAATTTAAAAAAAAACTATTCACCTGAAAAAACTAATACATAACCAATAATTTCTGAAATAGTTATTTACCTATTTTATTGAATCACATTACTTAATCAAGGTGCCTAAATTATATTAATACTTTCTTAAGTGAGGTTACTTAATCCATTTGATCACATTACTAATCATAAGTATAAAATAAATATTCATAATTTACTATTGATAAAAAATAAAGTTAATCTTATTAAACTCTAAATTTCTTACTGAACATAAATGTAGAAGACCATTTTTTGAAAATCATTACACATTATTAATTATTTATGGTTTACATAAATATTTTTTAAAATATCCTTTTTGTAAAATTCATCAATAATATGCATACTATATTTATCTGGAAATTTGAAAATTCACAAACTTCACCATAAGAAGACATCAAAAATTTTATTTAAATCAAAGTATTACACAAGGCAGTTATGGTCTCCTTACATATCCCCTTATAACACCAGCATAAGACCTAATTGTAAGGTGTGCTAGGGTGATAGAATCTTGGGGTGGCTCAACCAAAATTTCCCGAGTAGGGATTTCTATCAACTTAAACTTCTCGTAAAGCTGATTCTGTTCCAGCTTTACATGATGAAGTTCAGCTAGGGTTTGGTCCAGAGCAAAGCCCAAAGGTGCTACCTCCTTCCCGAGTTCCATCAGATGGGCTTCGATTGGCCCGAGACTACTGGATGGGGCCATCAAATCTTCTTTCTATATTAATTAATCAAGATAATTTGTATTTATAGACAATAATCACAACATTTAGTTTCCAATGGTCCGGTTGACCAATGGCCCTATAACAGTCAAAAACCAAGAGTCTTATTTTAATTATACTCATTTTATTAAATGAAATAGTTTTGTTGAGTAGAAAATAAAATAACACACAAAGTTAGGAAACACAATTTATTCAAAATTTCTAGTTGTTATAATCTCCCCCCCTTAAGAAATTGTGCCCTCGTAATTTTAAAATTGGGCTTGGAAATTTTGTGGAAAGTCCAACATTGGTAAAAGAGTCAGTAAAACTAATACTTTAAAAGAAAGAAACGGAAGTACAAAGGTCACCTGAGTTAACCCATAATAGGATTCCATGTAGGAAAACATGGATATGAAAGAGAACACAAAGGGTCAAGTTCTAATGGAGAGTGATAGAAAACATGATTAGGAGAAAAATAACCACGATAAGATCACAGTCTTAAGATGTGTTAAACGAACTTTGATTACCCAGTAGGAAACGTAAACCAACAATGGTTTTGTTTTACATTCCTTTTCATAATTTTGAGGAATTCATTTACTACATAGAATAAAAACATAAGGAAATATGCTTGCCTTCAAGTAGAGTTTCATCCCTTAATAAGTATCCACCAAGACCAATCTTTTCTCCAAACAATGAGCATTCAAAAAGACTTGGTCTCATCAAAAGCACAAGAATATTCTTCTAAAGAATCACATAATACACATTAGAATAACTATATTTTTCCCTTGTCTCTAGTCATCAACTAAAACTAAAATGGTTAGTACGAGATCATATAACCCCCAAAAAGGACAATCATTTATAAAAAAAATGACTATAAATCTCCAAAATTCAAAAAAGTACCCAAAGTTCCAAAAAGACCATTCAATTCACAATCATCCTTAAAATTCTTCAGAATAATCCAAACTAAGATTGGAACCCAAAACTCAGAAGGATTTAATCACAAAGTCTTACCCAATAAATCTTAACATTTATCTCCAAATAACATCGACTACTATTAAAGTCTCATACTAAAGTGTAATTAACCTAATTACATATTCTCTATGCTAGGTTCATCATTTTCTAGAAATAACCCAAATCACCATATGTCCACAATAAATACATAAATTCTTACAAAAAAAATCAACCATTCCTCTTCAATTTAAATACCATAGTATTTTATTTCCCTTAGGAATATAGTACTCAAAAAAAGAAAACATCGTCTAAAATGACCTTTATCATTTAATCACAAAATCATTTTCCTATACAAAGGATATCCATTTTATAAAACATAGGTTTCCAAAATCTACTTATTCTTGATCAATATAAATAGTAGTTGCATTATTTAGTTCGAAGGGCATAACAACAAACTCATAATTCCCATATCTTGATTAGAAGGTAGTTTTTGGAATATAATCATTCTTCACTCTTTATTGATGATAACTAGAACAAAGATCAATCTTAGAGAAGAATTGATCCCCATGAAGTTGGTCAAAAAAGTCATCAATTCTTTGAAGCGTGTATTTTTTCTTCACTGTGATCCCATTCAGTTCTGTATAATCAATGCATAGTTGCATCGATCTATCCTTCTTTTTCACAAAGTGAACTGGTGCTCCCCAAGGAGACACACTTGGTTGGATAAACCCATTTTCCAAAATATCTTGGAGTTGTTTCTTTAATTCCTCTAGATCCACATTTTCCACCCTATAGGGGGTCTTTGACATCAGATGAGATCCAGGTACGAGTTCAATGGAGAACACTACCTCTCTTTCTGGGGGAGGTCCAGGTAACTCCTTAAGAAATACGTCAACGTATTCCTAGATGATGGGGACATTTTTAAAAGAAATAATCCTTCGTGAGAAACTTATTTCATTTATGGATCCTTTAACTAAACAGTATTTTATATCTTAAAACTTCATGCTTAGACAATTACATTTTTCTATAGTTGCTTCATAATGATTCATAACAATCTTGCGATTAAAAAAAACATATCCCCCCGGAGTGTCGTAAACAAGAGTGCAGCAAGGCCCGTTGTCGTGTACCAGTTCCCATTCGAGTCTATCTCAAAGTGGTGTTTTCAGGTTTTACCTCTACGTACATCTGTGCTAGATCAACCTCTACCTGGTCGTATCCAGACAGGGATGTATTGGCTTGATAAACCACTTACTCAATACTCACTAAAATACCAGTAAGATTTAATATATTTAAAAAAATTTATAGGGTTCTTCAAAAAGTTTTCGTATCATAATTTCCCTAAATAACTAAACTATCCTTTGATACCAAATATGACATCCTGCCTTTTTATTACATAACTTCCCATTACATTTTACAAACAGAGGATCTTTAAAGTCTAGTGTCTTCGAAATCAGGATCATAATACATGAAAAAAACATAAAACATTCTTCTAAACCACTTGTAATGATTCATCAAAGGTTCATCCTATGTAAATTTACTGAATCTCATATCCAAGAGATAGAAATCAAAGTAAAGGGTGAGCAGAAGTCCTATTAAGGGTAAACAAGGGAATCAATGTACTTGTGATATCAATTAGAACTTGGTTAAAAACTTAAAGACACGAGAAATGAAATAATAGGCATATAATAATGAAAAAAACCTGAATCATAACTTGAATATGTGGCTATAACGTTTCATTTAGACATTCATGAACATATCACTATGGTCCATCCCCAAGGAGTCATAAAATTACAAAGGTTGTTCACCAAGGTATTGTAAAACATGTCATCTCTAGAGATAAATTCTTTACCCAATGAATTAGAGCGCTATCAGGGCGCACCATTAATATATATTTAATTTAATGTGATCCACATAGATCATAATCAAACATTTCGTAAATAACCCAAATATAATCAAAGAAATGGGTTTCATGTCAAAATCAGGACGTTTAAAAAGAGCTCAAAAATAAGATCATTATATCATTTGTAACCCTTGGAAAGGGAGTGGAGGTTATATGTATGTCAATTAAAGATTGAAATATATCATATTTATATATTTATAAACACCCATGGAATCGAAATAAGTCTGGGTATTCACATAAATAAACAATAGATTTTATTGAGAGAAAGAGATAGAAATTTTGAGATGAAATTTCTACAGCATAACGGCTATACAACACGGTTTTAGTAAACATTGAAAAGAGAGGGGAAAAGGGTCACCCACTCATAAATAACTTCTAATACAGTATGAGTACTTAATAAGATAATGTTATGTATATTTTAATGACATACCACATGAAAAGGAAACATGAAAAAAAGAGAAGAAGTGATTTCTTTTACGAGAAATTTGGCTGCTTAACAACGTCACATAAAAATTCAGAAAACAAATTTATGAGAGAAGAAAGGGTCTATCATAATTTAGAGATGAAAGTGGAAGTAATAATAACATATAATAACATAGCCTAAACACAATGATATGGAAACTATAAGATACAACATAAAAGAAGTCATGACTTAAAAGAAGAGGGAGAAAGAATCCATTACCTTGAAGAGTAACTTTGAAATCTTGAAGGTCAGGACCTTACGAGGCTAGAGGGAACCTTTGGAGGAATACTTGGGAGGTAAATAGAGTATAAATTAGTTTAGGAGGATTTTGAAATGAAATTAATGAGGTAAAGGCTTGGTATTTATAAGATAAGTGAGGGGATAATGCATTAATTGCCAAGGGACACCTCATCTGTGGTACTGAAAAAACCATGGGCTTGCCCATGGTATTTGACCATGGTATTGGACACTTGGGAAACCTTATACCTTATCTTACTATTAATAAGTCGACCATAATTATTTCATAATTATCACATCCTTAATGATGTCATTAAACAACCGAAAATCAAAACTGTATTTTCACTATTCACCAAAAATTCAACTTTCTCAGAAAAATACCAAAAATTCACCTTAACCAAATATCTATGATCTGATTTCAAAAATGAACTCCATTTTATGAAAATAATTTTTTAAATATTTTTAATTTAATTTTAAAATAAAAAACTATTTATTGAAAACTTTATTGTTTCAGGAAAATCCAAAAAATTCACCTTAACCAAATATTGATGCTCTGATTTCCAAAATGAACTCCATTTTATGAAAATAATTTTCTAATTATTTTTAATTTAATTTAAAAAAAACAATTCACCTAAAAAAACTAATACTTAACCAATAATTTCTGAAACAGTTATTTACCTATTTTATTGAATCACATTACCTAATCAAGGTGCCTAAATTATATTTATACTTTCTTAAGTGAGGTTACATAATCCATTTCATAACATTACTAATCATAAGTGTAAAATCAATATTCATAATTTAATATAACTAAAAAATTAATTTGATCTTATTAAACTCTAAATTTCTTACTGAACATAACTGTAGAAGGCCATTTTTTGAAAATAATTACACATTATTAATTATTTAAGGTTTACATAAATATTTTTTCAAATATTATTTTTCTAAAATTCATCAATAATATGTATACAATATTTATCCGAACATTTGAAAATTCCCAAACTTCACCATAAGAAGACATCACAATTTTTTTAAATCAAAGGATTACACAAGTTAGTTACGGTCTCATTACATAACCCCTTATAACACCAGCATAGGAACTAAGAGTAAGGTGTGCTAGGGTGATAGAATATTGGGGTGGCTCGGCCAACATTTCTCGAGTAGTGATTTCTATCAAATTGAACTTCTCATGAAGGTGATTCCCTTTTAGATTCACACGATGATGTTCGGCTTGGGTTTGGTCCAGAGGAAAGCCCAAAGGTGCTACCTCCTTCCTGAGTTCCATCAGATGGGATTTGATCGGCCCAAGACTACTAGATGGGGCCATTGAATCTTCTTTCTATATTAATCAATCAAGATCACTTGTATTTATAGACAATAATCACAACATTTAGTCTCCAACAGTCATATTGACCAATGGTTATATAACAGCTGAAACCCAATGGTATTATTTGAATTATACTTTATTTATTAAATGAAATTGTTTTGTTGAGTATAAAATAAAATAACACACAAAGCTAGGGAACAAAATTTATTCAAAATTTCAGGTTGTTACACCTTTTGTGGGTTTGAAATTCTATATTTTGAATAGAAAACAATTTTCCTTCCTTGTAAAAGGTTTTTTGGATAGGTGATGTGATTCCATTAGTGGCTTCTTCATGTGAGTTGAAGAATGGGCTTCACATGACTGCTTTCACATAACCCTTATGGGGTTCGTGATGCCCTATTTTGTAGTGAGAACAAGAGCTCTCCAATATGAGTGGAAACCACCTCAAACTCATGATCAACCATCTGTATTTATAGAAAACTTTCTATACTTCCTTTCACTTCCTAGAAGTGTGAAATGTCCTATAAACATACTCCTATATCCATTGCAATGGATTTGACCACCACAAATCTGAAAATAATGTTGTATCAAGGTATATCTTCAATGAAATGAATATTTTAGTATTGTTCATTCCTCTCTACATGTGATTTTAGATGCGGGATAATCATATGATGAAGTTTCATATAGAAGTCTTGGCATGGGGATTCATAGTGTGATAAAACTTACTCACTCAATATGATGTGTGACATCCATTCCTGGAATCATAGGCAAACCAGAATTTGAGTGTTTTGAGGTTGAAGAATTCACGAATGTTCTGCTATGCACATGGATGAAGATTGGAACATCTCTTCTCATGTTACTATATGTTACTCTAATATTGTTTCTTCTCCATGTGATAGGATATCAATCATGGGGTCTTCTCAAGATAACATTTCATGGGGATGTCTCATCTTTAGGAGTTATACTACAAGTGAGGAAACACACAGAGACTGGATTTACAGGATGGATGTTTTAGGAGTTTCTTTATATATGGTGTTTTTATAGAAAAGGTATAGGTTTAGAAATACTTTTTAAAATGGGTATCAAGATGCGTGAACCCCATTAACACATCTTTTTCATGGAGAGATGCATGAATGGGGTTCACACATCCTGTGAACAGTTGATAAAGGATGTGGGAACCCCGTTCACGGATCAACCATTACTGAGATGGGGGAATAGGGTTCACACATCCTATATGAAGTTTGTAAAGGATGCGTGAACCCTGTTCACACATCTTAATGAAAGGTTAAATAAAAAAATATCAATTTTCTATAGGAAAATTTTTCTTTTGTATTTGATTAATTAAATTACAACCACTTTCTATTCAATTTATTTTTTTGTTAATAAAGGGAGAGAGATTTATAAAAAACATTCATCTTCCAATAACATGATCTTCCTGAATGTTCAAGTGTAATTAGGTTTGATTCTTATTGATATTCTAATTTTGGAAGTAATTTCATATTTCTTCAATTACCTTCTCCTCAAGGGAAACACTCATAAACATCAGTTTTGAAGACATATATAAATTTTCTTCATTTTCCTCCCCCTCAAGGGAAACACTCATAAACACCTATTTTGTAAACTTATATAACTTCACCAAGGATTATCTTATTCAATACTTATTCTTGGATATGCTAACACATTCTTAACCCGCTTAAGGATTGTTTCTTACTTTGGAAGATTATGAATTCAATATTTTTCATAATGTCCATAATTTTATCAAATGTTGGAGGCATATTAACAGGAAAATCCTTTTGTGATGATTGTGTACTAGTAGAACATGTTTGCTTTTATAAATTCTGAATATATATTTTCTCAAAATCAGCTAAAAGAAGATCTAATTCCATACATATCATATTGTAATTTTTTTTAATCATAAATCATAATCATCTACTCTTTATAATTATCCATTATTCATTGAAATTATTATTCAAGCAATTTACTTTTTTTAAAAGAAGAATCATCTTCCATGATTTATTTATTCAAATCATTGATATAAATAATATTTTTTAATATTTCTTGATGTTCATGGATTGTATCATCCAGAGTATCAAAATTTATTAATGAACATCAAATAGAAATTATTAATATTAGTAGATAATTTGATGCAAGTAAGACACTTATTAAAAAAGTTATAACTCTATAAATGACAATAGTAATTTACATACATAATCTATTTTAAATCAAAAATCAACCTAATATATGCCTCTGGTGTGGATTCTCCTCTGTCCAACATCCTAGTGTATATTGGATGTGTCCACGTTGTGTCCTTCTCTATCTGTGCCCTAGTGTATACTGCACATCATCCTCAGTAGCCACCTCCAGATCCTCATGTGTGACAAGCAGTGGATGTACAATCTCACCATCTCTACCCTATCCTGCATATAATGATTTTGGAGGATGGATGGAACTCTCACAAACATGGAAAAAAGATGACTGATATGTTGTGGATGTCTATAATAAAGAATCCATCTCAACCCAATCAATATCTGTATCTACCTATGGATTAGCCTGAGAAGTTGGAGGAGTATTCGACTGATCATGTTGTACACCCTCCTCCTATGGAACAACAACATCTAACTGATCAAGCTGAGCATCCTCTTCCTTTGGAACAACAACATTGATAACAGGCTCATCATCCCCTGGTAAATCTATATGAGGCTCAGCAAGATCCAAATCTTCCTCAGCATGTGGTGGATGAAATAAAATTCTATGATAAATATCGTCTATCAAAGGAAGAAACTTTGATACAAGGGTGTTAAAATATGTCGGTTCAAATAAAGTGATCTCTACTAGATCATACATGTGATGTAGATGACATAATCGATCATCCTATAGAAAATAATTTGGTTGTTATGTAATATGAAAAAAAAATTATACTGAATAGTGGAAGGAACTATTTATACCCGCTCATGAAAGTCCTATCCATGTCATGTTCAAAATATGACTAGGGACCTGTAGTACCAAGATATGTAATCTATCTGATCCAAAAAATGAAAACATATTATCCATGCCCCTCACAACTATAACTCCAGTCGTCTGTCCCATAAATTAATATATCTGGCATTGTATCTCCTCCAATCAAAAACTCTCTTCCCAGACATCTGTTGGGAATGCAGTGAAACTAACTGATTGGGTGGGTTAAGAACATGCTAAAATAATTTGAACTACCTCATAACTCTATCGGTCTAATGCCACTCGACTATCACTTTTTATGCTATTCACGTTCTTGAGTTTAAATAAAATCCAAAAGTATAGATAAATTTTTACCAAACCATTTAACAGATTTATAAAATGTCATATTTGCCTTTAAAATTCATAAATAGCATAAATTATTTCAAATAATATTTATGTTAATATCTATAATACCATTTACATGATTCCTTCATTAATAAGTCTATTATTTCATCATTATTGTGTCATAATTATATATAATTATTTAATGTCTAGAAATAATAAATAAAATATCATGAAGTAGGTAATATTTTTTGATTAATAATTACTATTTATATTCTAAGATATCACTTATATCTCCCCATATTAAAATTGTTTTAGTAATAAGATACATGTTTATGTTAAATTTTCCATTTCTTTAAATTAAATGTTATAAATGTCATAATCAAACCCAAGTGTCTTTAAGAGGCCAAATTTACATTCCAAGGGTTTTCAAGGAAGGTTATAACTCATACAATAAAATTATTACAGTTTTAGGGTAGTTTTATAATATTAAAATATTATTTTTACCCTTATTTACTTGATTTACCCTTTAACCGTGGTAAATAAAAGTAATTACTAAAGTTACTATTCATAATGACCAAAAATAAAAGAGACCACTTTAAACAATTTTTATGTTCTAATTCCAAATATGGAATTCATTTTTCCATATTTAAAAAATATATTTTGGAGTAATTAATTTAAAATTAATCCCCATTGTCAAAATGAGAAAATGGGTTTCTAAAAGTAAAAATGATCATAAGATTGACATGTGTTTATATCAAATTTCAATGTGAAATTACTTCAAATAACCAAAATTGGATTAAATGATAACAATTTAGTTCAATTAAAAATTAAAAATAATTAAAATTATTACCTAACAATATAAATAATTTAGACAAAAATAGAATTTTGAAGTAAAATGCAGTATTTTTTACTATTCAGTAAAAAATAAATTTTGTTATAAAAATACCAAAATTAAACCAAAGTTAAATCTGATGTCCCTATTCTAAAGAAGAAGTTTATTTTCAAAAACAGAACATATAAAAGTGATAAAAACTATATTTAAAAACAGTTATCATCAGAAGGTGGTTAAAAGACCTTGTAAAAATATTAGAGTATTTTATACATAAAATTGGATTTAATCTCATTTTAAGTCTCTAAAATTTATTAGATTAATGTAAAAAAATTTAATTAACTTTTTTATACATAATATAGATAGTTATGTTCATTCTCATTAATACAATTTCTAGTTAATTACAATCATTTAAAATAATAATACTAATAATTTATTATTTTTCCATATAACTCATTCTTGTGTGTAATAAGAGATTTTGGACAAACTCTCTATTGCGTGTCAACAATGCTATAGTACATAGAATCAACTTTTAAGTAAACATAAAATCTAAATCATAAATATTAATAGATATGAAAATTTATTATTTTATAATTACCTGAGAAGTTATAGTCCGGCCCTTTGGATAATAATATAATAAAAAACTCCCCTAGTTTTCATTAATAATGGGAAAAAACCATGGGTTGGTTTATGGTTTTTGTTATTTTATTATATAGAGTTTAGAACCTAAGATTGTGAAATATTAAACAATAGTCATCACTTTTCTAATATAACACCCATGGTCCTATTTATCTTAACTAAAAATCCTTGTATCATGTAATTAAACTTCCCTCCCCTCTCTTGAATCCATATAATGAATCCAAAGAACTCAAAAGGCCTCTTTTCAAGATTTTGGAATCAAAACTCTTATAAGGGTTCTTTCCTTTCTCATTTTTATTAAAGTTTCTATATAATGTTACACTATATATTTCCAATTCTGTATGTTGGAATATTTATTTCCATGATCCTATTACTTTGAAATTTATGACCAAATGATGAGATACCCATTTGTATCACATCAACCCATTTTCAAAATGTTATGTGATGTTGTTATGCTATTGATATTTTTAAGGGAACCTATCTTTATGACCTTTATTAAAGATTCTTCTTCATTTTAAGACTATATTTTTCAATTAATATTGATGGGTTTTTTCCACCTTCCCCAAAATTTCATTGTGATTTATAAATAATTTTATACCCCCTTACCAATAATTAATATACCTCATGAATGTTTACTCACACCAATTATGCTTCTGAAATTTCACCACATGAATCCAGGACAATACAATTTTTTATTAAATACCGTACCCAATTACTATTAAGGTTGTTACCCTTTATGAAATTATTATCCTTTTATTGGGGAATTACATGCATGTATTTATTCCACTCATTGATCCTGTAATAATAAATGATGTAAAATGAATCCATGTTGAATTATCTATGTGGTGCACTTAAGAATGATAATGAAATGAATGTGATGGGTGTACTCAGAATTATACAGAACTCCAATGCATTGGGTAATGTTTCAAAGGATGGTACATCATTTTGGGATATGGCGTGAACCTAATTAGTTTATAGAAATTTTTCAACAATAATGTCTTTTCAAGTCACCCATGAACTATGTTTATGATGCCGAGTTTTATGTTTTTTCAAAATTTCCCATGTTGTGATTATAATTCTATATCATTCATTATTATTCATGTTCCATTATTCCCCATTGTTAGGTCTATTATCTGACATGTACTATTCTATTTATGTTATTCCATTTTTATTCCATAATTGGGATTTATATCTCACCCATTTCTTATGTATTCTCCCAATTATCCCATGTAGTTTTAAGTGAGACCATGTTAATTATGTTTTCAATAAAGATGTTGGTTTCCTATTTTATGTTGTTATGTAATGTACCTAATTCCAAAAAAACTATAATTATCAATCATATGGGTTTTAATATGTCTTATCTTATGTAATGAATCTTATATTAATGTCTAATAATGAGTAGGGTTATTATAGTTCTGTATCTAATGGTTGGTGATAGCTTCTCTATGACAATGAGGTAAACATATAATCTCAATTAGATGAAATATAGAGTGTAAATCCTTGAAACATTAAAACTTCTCTTTTGTATAAAATAATTTTTTTCAATGTATAAGTATTGTATGATTTCAATGAAATTTTATTCCATTTTAGGATTATCAACTACCACCCAAATGGTGTTATTACCTTTAGGTGTCCTTGGGAGTCCTAAAACAAAATCCATTAATATATCCTTCCATTTACATACCTCTATTGAAAAAAATCATCCTAAACATATACATCTATAATTTATCCATTACTTGTTGAATTAAAAATACTCATGATAATAATTCAATAATCTTCTACTTCATGTTATCCCAACATATGTTTCCCTTGTGATCTATATACATCTTAGTCCTTCCAAGATTAATATTGAATATAAGCTATGAACATCATCTAGAATATACCTATTCAACCTGGGTTTTTCAGGGACACATATCATAATTGAAAACAATATAGTACCATATTTAGAAAGTTTTAACTATAGAATATTCTTTATCTTTTCTAACACCTCATACTATTTATGGACATCCTTCATCATCTCAATAATTGATGGTGGTTCAGTTATTTCATAATGATTGGTTGATGATCCTTTTACAATTCCCAAAAAATTATTTGAAAATATATGAATATTAGATCCTTATAAGTTGTTCTCATTGATAAAATCATCAGATTCATTTTACGTAGAGAAACGACCACTTTATTTTCTTTCATCGGACTGTAATGGACTTAGCAGTCATTGTCATTGATCACCTCTAACTATATTAATTTTTAGTTTCATGTTCAATATATGTGAATATATATATGAGGTTATTTGGATCTATATACACATCACAATTATCCCCAAAGAGATAAATTTTCTATATCTTCAACATAATGATTATTATAGCCAACTCTAGTTCCACAATAGGATAGTTCTACTAATGAACATTAAAAACATGATTAAAATGATATGAAATTATTATTCTATATTTTTAAAAATATAAAACCTTCTTAGAATAATCGTTTTATACAAAAAATGTATTAACTTCAGTGAATAGTGAAAATGGTGCAGTGGTAAGGCTATTTTTCAACTCCATAATATTATATTCACAATCACTTATCTAGAAAAACATTACACCCCTTCATGCCAGCTTATTTGTTTTTTTTGATAATCTTGAGAAGATTTATGGAAATCAAAAGTAATACCAATATATTCAATTAAATCCATAGATATCTATTAAATATTATTTCAATGGTCATCCCTCTATTTACATTGTCCTATAAGGATCCACATATAACTCTTTTATTGTGATAATATTCCACAATAATGATATTTCTGTCATATAGAACTATTATTAAATATAATTTTAATATATATTATCCATAATCAATGCCTTCCGCTCAAAAATGAAATTATCCTCTTGTTCCTCTATGCTCTTGTATTATACAAGAAGTTTATCTATAAATATTACCTCAAATTTGTCGAGGTAATCCCTAAAGACATTATTCATTATGCCCATATTTATTTATGGAGAATTAGTGAGTTTAAAAGGAATCACTAAGAAGTCGTATTTTATAATAATTACTCGAAAGGTTGATTTGTGAATATTTAACTACATCACCCTTAATATTTTATATCCAAAACAAAGGTCAACCAAATATTGACCCCCATATTGTTGATCAAACAAGTTTTTATCCATGGCATGGAATACCTGTTCGTTATATTGATTTTTTGAGTTCACAACATACAAAAATGAGGTTCATTGATCCATACTTCTTATTCAAAAATAGTATCATCATACCCCATGGTAAAATACTCTAGTGTATAGATCCTTTACCCAAATTATCCAATATCTTCTTAATAAAATCCTCATATTCATAAATGGTTAATATATATTGATTCTTAGATATCAGAAAAGATCCCTTTATAATATCAATTGAAAATTCATCATCTCAGGAAAGAGAATGAATATACAACTCTTTAAGAAATACATTACTTCAATCCCACTAAATGGTATTGTCATCCAGAAGGATAGTTTTTATAGTGTCAATCATATAATCCTGATATAATTTATTGGAAGGTAAAAATGTATAATCTATTGATGATGATACAAATGGATTCTTATCCTCCTCCTTGAGCTTGTACAAAATTAGAGCATGTTTCATGATCTAGAGGTTTATTTCCTTCCATCAACATTTCATGGTGGATCTATATAAATAAATCCAATCCATGGCCATTGTTGAATAGATTTTTTCTAATTTAAGTATGAAAATTATTTGTGGGAATTTCATTAGAAAATAATGGATATTGGATGAGTTATATGATTGGGATACAACAATTGACCCATTTTATATGTCCACATATAATAAAACTTCAATATTTTTATGTGGTTCTTGAATAGTTCAACTAAACATGGTGATATGATATAATTCATTGAACCATAAATAAAAATCATGTTGTTTATTCACGACTGAATAAAAAGAGTACATATCACCACATAATATTATTGATACAACACCCTATATGGGATGATATAATATTTACCTTCTCTCATTTTCTTAGAGGTTCTTTCCATTAGTTTTCATCAACAACCCTATTCATAGTGTTTTGGTTCTCAAACTATAGCTATTCCTCTTTTTTTGTCACATTGTACAATAGGATGAGGTTTTCTTATAGTATTCCATTAACACGTCAAACTTGTGGGTTTATCCCATTGGAAGTCACAATATCGGTGCCCCTCCTTACTAAAACTAATGCACTTAATGGTACCCATTATATAATTTCAAGGATGGTTCGTCCCACACTTTCAAGAAGTCGAATGTTGGGAAATCATTCCACCATTATATTTCTCCGTCATTCCGCTAGAGTTAACTTTCATATTCTAATTATTATACATATAATTTTCATTGAGATTTAATAATCTCTATATTTTTATTTATGACACATCAGAATATGTCCAAATATATGTTGAAGTCATGAGTTTCAAATTATATTAACAAAGTTAAATGTAGCACACCCAATTATTGGTCAAACTTAATTTATGGGGAGATTAAAAATACAATTAGTTATCATGAAATAATGTTGAAATTTTCATTTTAATACCACATAGATTCATTATTATTTTTTTGTTGAAAATGAAATCCATTAAAAATTTTAATTCAAATAGGGAATGAAATTGTTTTTTCAAAAAACGATTTCTGAAATTCCATTCTCTACGACTCATCGATATATTCCTTAGGATTAATAATTTTGTTTAATGTCCCCCATTGATTAAATTATCCATATATATGACAAACATATGTTAAAAAAAATTCTACCATAGAACATTGAAGGATTTAGAAGATCATCAAAATTTATTTGAACCATTATTCTAAAATTATATGATTAGAAGATCCACTAAAATATAATAGAAATTATATCATAATGGATTGAATAAAATTTTATCTCTCCTCGGGGAATTTAGGTGTTCCTTTTGAATAATTATTTAGATCAAAAGTTGAGTACACTAAAAAATTATTTTCCTTAAGTTTCTAACTTCCGTTTCCATCAAGTTGTCATCTAATTTTTGTAGTAATCATATTTCTACTTATAATATTTTCTAACTCAGATTTCCCTTTTTCCTACCATTTGACTAAAATAAAAGTAGTATCGGGGAAGATTATTTTTAATTTGATAAATAAATATACATGAAATAATTTAAATTAAAGGGATAACTCATAAATGAAATGTATTACTCAAATAATTTATTTATTGGTTTCAACCATTGTAATAAATGATTTATTTACTAATATAAAATAATATGTGATTTTTTTCTTTCGTAATGGTTATAACATCCCATCCATTTGTTACAAAATAACTCATGTTTTTTACATAAAATTATAGTTAGTTAATATTGAGATATTGATAAGTCTATTGTATGTTGGAATTAGGTGCATTACATTACAACATCAAACATGGAATAAAACATCTTTATTGAAAACATCTTTAACATGAACGCACTTAAAATTTCATGGGATAACATGAAGATACAAAAAACAAAGGGGTGAGATATAAATAACATCAAGGTAATAGACGTGGAATAAGGTAAAAAATGTTATAAAATAGGGATATCAAGGGGAATAACAAGAGTATTAATCATAAACACGAATGATAAGACATTATATTGCATGATAAAATATAGGCTACTTGGGAAATGTGGAAACAAAAAAAACATGACATCATAGGTCAAGTATAACTCCCAAGACATCATTATTTACAAAGTACCATAAAGTAATCAAGTTCATTTATTATCCCAACATGATGTATCACAATACAAAACATTACCTAATGCATTGGGGGGCTATATAATTATGGGAGCACAAGTAATTTTCATTTCATTCCCATTCTTACATGTGCCACATATATCATACAACATGGGTTCATTCATCACCAAAATTTATTACAAAATAAATAATTGTGGAATACATACATTTATTTTCCATGTCAGTGAGTTATATTTGTATAAGGGATAATAACCATGACATGATATGGGTTTTGTATTCACAACATAATTATTTTCACATGGAGAAATCGTGATGAACTTTTAGTAGAATAACGATGTCACATAATAATTCATAAAATAGGTTGATGAGAGATAAAGGGGTATATCATCATTTGGAAACAATTGGACATTAATAGGGACAAATAGATACATATCCCAATATATTTAATTAAAAATAAAATGCATAGCATAATAAATATACATGAATAAATAGGAGCAATTAAAGAACTATTTCTAAATATTGGCATGGAATCATGTGTACATGTTAGGGATTAATGAGAGAGAAATTTTTCTTTCATCATTAAGACATTATAAGAGAATTATGGGGGTGTGAAAACTTACCACATTGTTAGGAATTTAATATAAAAGTCTATAAAATAGAGTATATTCTTGAATAAAAGTGAGAAAAAGAATATCCCTTACCTTAAGAGTATGACAACAAAATCTAGAAAGGGGAATCCTGAGAGCATGGTGGAACCACAAAAAGATTCTATAGAGGGGAGGAAGAGTAATTAGGTAAGCCAATGATTTATAGAGAAGATAAATGGGATATTTGGTGGCTTTATATAGGAAATGTGAGGGAAATTCAATAATATTTCACAAACCTAGGTTTTGTACTCTATATAATAACATAATCAAAAACAAAAACCCTCCCAAGGTTTTTTAAAGTGGTTTATGAAATATGGGAGTGTTTTTTATTATTTTATTATGAAAATGACTTAAACTATTAAAATATTACCCTTTAGTATGTGGAGGTGCATCACACTTTTAAAGAAATGAATTTAAAATCATAAAATATATTATATGCTCTTAAGGATTAAGAAAGGCTTTATAAAATTTTATAAAAAAAAATTTATATAAAATTATTTTAAAATAAAACATATATTTGTGAGAGGATACACAATATAGTATTTATTAAATCATTTTGGGTCATTATAATGTCATCAAATACATCGTATGTTTATATGAAATTTAATTTTTACCTAAAAATTTGACTATCTCATAAAATTATGAAATGTTCATGATTACATAATATCAAAATTATTATTCCAAAAATAAAATTCATTTTATCTGAATAATTTTCATAAGATGTTAATTTCCACCATTATTAAATATTTAATGACAGTTATTGAAAATGATGAGTTTTGGTGGTAACATTTTTTGAACCCTAATAAAACATGACATTTGAATTCATAAAAAGTATATTATCAGTAATATCTAATGAAAATAATTTAATAATATTATTTAATAATATTATTATTTATTTAAAAATAGATTAATTTATCTAAATAAATTCTTTAATTGAATTGAATATTACCCAAAATGTTTGTTTGAGTTTTATAGTATCAAAAAATAATAATTTATAATTTTATGAAATATATATTCATTATTATTTATCAAATAATGTACACAATTTATTTTATAGGGTCTCGATACGTATTACATTAATAAACCAATGTATTCCCTAAGAATAAGGTGTGCGATGGTGAGATTTTCATGTTGTTATATAGCAATCAGGGTTGGGTCATGATCTCAATGAGCACAAACTTCTACTGTAAAAGGTTTCAATCATGATTAGAGTATTGGATCTCAACTTGGGATTGTTTAAGGGAAAATCTCAGGGATTCTATCTCCCTCAGAATCTTTGATAAATGGGATTTATAGGGTACAATCCTACTAGATGAGGCCATTACATCCCTTATATGTGTCAATTTCATTTGGTAAAGCTCTTTATTTTTACTAATCATGTGATAAATGTTCAAACACAATATTATAAAGAGTTAATATTCTTAATAGTCTTTTAAATCCTATTTTATATAATAATATAAATGAATTGAATGTGTTTTCTATAACCATATCACGTAATAAAACATTAAATTAAATCATAATAAAATTTTATTTTTAGTAGTTTAGCTTCTTACCATCACCCCCATTTTGAAATTTCTCCCTCAAAACTTTCATTTCACCCCCTTAAAATAGATGTGGGTAGTTCTATTTCATCACTTCATATGGTTCCCATATAACTTATTAAAAATTGTTTTTTCTCTACAGAACATTAACAAGGTTCATTTTCTTATTCTATAGAACTTTTTCTCTATTATATAAGATCATTACTGAATCCCCATCAATGGAATGATCATTCACCAATGGTACCACCTTTTTATTGAATACATATGGGGTAATGTTTTTTAATTTCTGAAGAGTGATAAATGGAATACATCATGAACATGAGATTGTTTAGGTGGGATTTCAAGTAGATTGGGCACCACTATGATTTCATCAAGGATCTCAAAGGAGAAGATGTATCTTCGAAAAAGTTTTACCTTATTCCCAAATATGATTACATTATTCCTTGGAGATATGTAGAGAAATACCATGTCTCCAACATCAAACTTTAGGTATTTTCAATAGCTATTAGAATATATTTTTTTCAACTTTGAGAAGCCTTGATGTGATGATGAAAGGTCTTAAACTTTTCCACCATTTCCTCAACTATTTCAAGGCCTTTTAGTTTTTTGTCCCCTATTATCAACCCATTATGACGGTGTCCTACACCTCTTCCTATAAATGGTTTCACAGGGAGAAATATGTATTCTTAAGGGGACACTTTTATTGTAAGAGAACTCAACCATAGGAATATGATTATCACATCCTCATTTGAAGTCGGTAGATAATGCTTTAAACATTTCCTCAAGTGTCTAGATAGTCCACTATGATTGGCCACGAGTTTGAGGATGATACACTATAAAGAAATTCAAAGTAGTGTTAGCAGCATGCTGAATACATTCCCATAACATGGAGGTGAATATTGGTTCTCAGTTGGATACAATTTATAGTTGTACCCTATGAATCTTGACCACTTATTAGATGTATATATATGAAATTAGATCCAATGATAATTCCCCTCTCATTGCAATGATGTTTTTATTGTATTAAGGCAATCCACCATAAACCATATAGTATTATTCCCTGTTGATGTATTTGGAAGACCAGTGAAAATGTCAATGCAGATTGTTTCCCATTTCCATGTAGGTATGTGTAATGGTTGCATCATCCAATTGAATTTTTTATTTTCTACCATCCATGAATGAAAAAACAATACATCTTGATGTATATTTTGGGATCTCCTTTATATTGTCCCACCAATAGTATTCTAGGAAATCTTAATACATCTCTGTGATTCCTTGGTGGATGTAGAAGTTTGAGATATGTGCATCATCCAACAACTCCATCAACTCAGGATTTGATGGTACACATTGTATTAACCCAAATATTACAACACCTTGATCATTATTATTGAAATATAAGGATTTCTATTTAAATTTAACTTCCACTGTCTTGTGAATTCCCACATCAACTCCATGAGAATACTATAACCTATCCATAAGATAGGGTTGGGGTGTAATTTTTGAAAGGATTGATGATGTTCCTTTTATTATGATTCCCATGTATATCCTTTCAAAATATATGAAGATTAGGTCCTTCTAAATTCTCATTAATGATAGAATTATTTTATGCTTTCTTCAAAGATAGTATTACACTTTATTAAATTTACCATGATGGTAGTGTATTGAGTAATCATAGTATTTTATTATCTTTATCCATCTTCATTGTATCATATACAACTGTTATTCTGTGAATATATAATTGAGGATTTTTTTTCCGTATATATTTCACACTTCTCCCCAAATAGTTAATTCAGCCAGATTTTCAAAGAGAATATCACTATAGACATCCCCAAATCTTGTGTTTTATAGTTATTTTTGTGAAATTTCAACTTATGTTAAACATTGGTTATGAATTTTGTATTTTTCATTAACACACATCCCAATTAATTTTTCAAATCATTTTTGAATACCATGAAATGTTATCCACATGAGGGTAATATAAGTACATGGTAATTGATATGCCTCTTTTTCAAGTCCAAGAAGATCTCTTCACATTAATCATTACAGGAAAAGATAACTCCCATCTGAGTTACCATGGTTATAGGGTTTGACAGTAATGATAACTTTCTCACATATTGGTGATAATACCCACATAATTCAAGGAAATTATGAATATTTTTCATAGATATTAGACTTGACCATCCTTCAATTTCTTCTATATTTTAAGGGTCCAAAAATATATCATTCTATTTGATGATATTCCCCATGAATGATGTTAGGTCCACAAGGCTAGATACCCTGAGAGGGGGGGGGGGTGAATCAGGGTATGACAGATTAAAACAACTGCCCCTTTGGATCTTCTTTTGCTGTTATACAAAACCCTCTTTTCTTGCCTTCCCATTGTATAGTATGAGTAAACCATAAAGCATTCACATGACACATAAATTTTTACTTAGTTCACCCTCACTAGGCTACATCCAAGGAGCATACACTGGTGATGTGCTAATGTACCAAATACATTATAAGCACAATGCTATTTAAAAGTTCAAAGCGGGCTCACTATCCCTCCTGGTTTACAACCACTCACAATTTCAGAACTCACTGCTCTCTCAACTGAAGTGAGCTCACTGGTTCTTCACAAGACCCACTCACAGTTTATAGACATGCAGGTCTCCTCATTATCACTAATGAATGCATCCTCTAATGTATGTAGACACTATACTGATGTCCAAATTTCATCCACTGATGAATACCCCTTTACCCCTGAACACTGAGGAAAAAACTTTGGGACGTACCTTCACAAAGCACCCTACTTCGCAAATCTCCCAATTTCATGAAGCTCAAACAAACCTTCGCAAAGCTCCTCTGTTTTCGTGAAGCTCACCCCTTTGCAGATCTCAGAACATTGTGGAGCTCAAGTCGTCACAGAGCGACTTCCTTCATGATGCTCAGTGAGCCAACGCAGAGCACACAACTTTCACAGAGCTAGATTAGCTGCTGTGAAGCTCCTTCCTTTCACGAAGCACAATGCCTTTGCGAACCACCTTCGCGAGCCAAGAGAAAAAGATGTTATTCAAAAACACTCTAATTCTATCAAGGGGGTCAATACCTATTTATAGACAATTCCACCGACCATCTAACCTTCCGCGCAAAGTCAGCACCACGTTACGTCAAATTGTGAAGCTCCAAAATTCCCACTGAAATTCCCTCAATTTTGAGAAGCACCATGAAAATTTTCAGATCACAGATCTTTTCGTAATCATGGAGTGTTTGGTCAATTCCTTCACTCCTTTTCCATGAATCTCCACTCATAGAAACCTTCACCGCTGCAATGCACTTAAACCTCTACCATTCATGAAGCTTATCATAACTGTGAATAACACCATCAAAATTCTTATTGTCCTCGAAAAATCCAATCCATGAAGCCTTTTTTCATGAAATTCAAAACTTTTCCATATTTTAATGAGATTTTCAAGAATATACACTTCTCGCGATGCTCACCAAACTCCAAATTTTGTACCCTAGAAATTTGGAAAACAATAAAAAACGACGCCACCTTTTATCTAATATTTTGTACCACCTCTAGATCTTATGTTCTTTTTTCATGGTTATTTCTCAACACGACTTGTTAACAACATCTCTGAAACTTGACAATTCACCATGGAAACCTTCTTTGTCAACAAACACAATCAATCCAATAATGCTGCAATGTTACCTTGGGGGATTTCCCCCCCCCCCAACAAAAGATACTTTATTTAACCACAACTCTCATTTGTTTTACTTTTCCTAATGTTTTTCCTTTCCCAATGTCATTTGAATAGTACTCAGATAATCCTTATGATCCCCCTTAAATTTCAATTATATTGTAAAATAATCAATAAAGAATACCCCAATTTTTTCATGTTAATCAATTAAAATTCTGTTCATCATGTCCGTGAAGATTACTAGAGCATTATTCAGTCCTAAAGGCATCATTATAAAATCATAGTGCATGTATGTCGGCGCCAAAATTGGGGAAGAAGAAGAACAAGAGGAAAGCCTCTGGGCATCCTCATGATGACCTTTTGCGGAGCCCCAAGGCCCCACGACCGTCGTGGAGCAAGAAGGCGAGGTGCTTTGTGAACCGATTTGACATTCGTGAGTCTGCCGCGGAGTAAGGAGGCATGCTACCCTGCGAACCCCTTTGACATTCACGAACTGCTATGAAGAAAAATCTATCTTCATGCCGAGAAATCTCTACTTCATGGTGCCTCTTGCCTATAAATATAGGGTTCCCCTCGAGCCCAAAGTATAGATCATCCAACCTTTCACCTTCTTGGATCTCAAATAATGAATCACTTTCTGCTCTGCCAACCATGAGCTTCTCAATGTACTTTTGAATCATGAAGTTACTCCGCCATTGATTTAAGTCAACCCCTCTTCATAGAGGATTTCCTTTCATGAAGCCCATGGGCCTCCATGAAGAAAGGGGATCCCCACGGGGACTCGGGTCTTCACATAGCACTTATGTTTCGCGATGCACCCTCCATGCACATATGACCTACATGATAAGGAAGGGTCATTGTGCTTTGTGAAGCACATTGATTCACAACACCATGCTTCACGAGGAACCTTTTCTTCTCCAAGTAGTGCTCCGCGAATGCCTTTTCACTTTGTGAAGCACATTCCATATGCACCCATGCCTTATGCCTAGGCTAGGCCTCTTCATTTTGTGAAGCACACCCATTCGCTAAGCCCCTCCACTACATGGATCACCAAGGCTTCATAACATTTCTATCTATCTCTACAACTCCTATTCCATTGAAACCATCTATGTTTGAACGAAGTAACTTCAAAGTCCCTTGGATGGTTCTTTCCGTTGCATTGCTTCGCATAATGCATCTTCGCATTGGAACGCTAATGGCTATTTCTTCTTTGCATATACACTCTAATGTGGACCCCCAATGGGATCACCTCTCGACACCCCCTAGTCACGGTGTTTCTGGTACCTTCCCTTCACCAAGCTATAAAGGGTTATGGTTATGTAAGTCCTAGGGGTGTGGAATGAACCCACCTTGTCTGAGCTACAGGACGTTAAACTGCCAAGCACTGTCATCCATAACACATGACATTAAATTATCACCTCACCCCATGCATCCCATGCAGGGTCCTCCACCATGGACATTCTACACATCCACTGGTCTCCACGGGAGTGAGATATTCCTCACATGGAATGAGATCCACTTTTCTGGAGTGGCTCCTATCCATGAGGAAGGAAAACCATCTTGGGGTATGCCCCTAGACTTTCTTGTAGGAGGTAGTACCCCTTCTACTCATTTCTTATTCAGTGCCAAAGCTCCAAGAGGGGTGGATGGGCACTGGAACCCTCCTCTCCTCCGTTCCTTGTCCCACTCCCATTGGGCTTTGTCACCATTGATCCTCCATCCTGGAGTAATTCCAAATCTCTATCTCCCAGGGCTATGAACCACGCGTAAGCCCCTTTTTCCTCTTTGGGACATTAACCATGTGTATGCCCCATTCCACTTCCCATAGATGCACCTTTCACGATGTGATCGTCGGGTATTTTCTACCTCTTTTTTCTCAAACTGAACGTGACTCACGTGGGCTTAGAGTAAGCATTGACCATGACATCCTCTCTGAGCCGCCTAGAGTGTAAGCCCCACACCCATACCATACTATGTGGACTTTGATCTTTGCTAAGGAAAGGTACGTAGGAATCCTCCCATAGGTTCAACCCCAACACCCATTGGTTACGACCATCTTCACGTCGGTTCCATCCAACCATCTAGAACTACGCAGACTTTGAAAGCCTCTTAGAGGTTCAAGCACAACACCCATTGGTTCCGACCATCTTCATGTTGGTTCCATCCCACCATCCCGAACTATGTGGACTTTGATCCTTGTTAAGGCATGGTGCGTAGGAAGCTTCCCAGAGGTTCAAGCCCAACACCCATTGGTTCTGACCATCTTCACGTCAGTTCCATCCCACCATTCCCGAACTACGTGGATTTTGATCCTTTCTAAGGCAAGGTACATAGGATTCCTATGAGAGGTTCAAGCCCACCACCCATTGGTTCTGACCATATTCACGTCAGTTTCATGCCCCATTTCCGAACTACGAGGACTTTGATCCCTTCCAAGGCAAGGTATATAGGAAGCCTCCCTGAGGCTCAAGCCCAAAAACTTATCGAACCTTACCATTTCACATCAGTTCACCCCGATCCTGAATGGCATTAAACTATGGACCTCAATCAGTGGTAATCCATTGTTCCCCAACCATTGGCAAGCCGTTGTGTGCTATTCTGAACTACAAGAACATTGATCCTTTCCAAGGAAAGGTACATAAGAAGTCTACCTCATGTTCAATAACACCATCCATCAAGGCCCCAGGTCCTCATTTGCATCGGTTCACTGACCCCCATCCCATATGAACTACTTGGGTTTGATCTATATCTCTTAGGCAGGGTACTTGTGAATCCTCCATGAGGATCGACCCCATCCAGCGGTAAGCCATTGTGACCCATCCAGTGGTAATCCATTGTTACCCATCCAGCATTAAGACGTTGTGCCCCCATCCTGCAGTAAGCCTTTGTGACCCCTATCCAGCAGTAAGCCATTGCGACCCCATTTAGCAGTAAGACATTTGAACCTTAACCAGCTGTAATCCATTGGAACCTTAACCCATGGTAAGCCGTTGGAATCATGTTGAGCTACGTGGACTTGGATTCCCTACATTGGGGATATATATAGGAAGTCTTATAGAGATTCAATCCCAACATCATCTTTGTCCTCACAACGATTCCATCTCATTCACCATCCACTCCATTCAAACACCTAACATCTTTCTTGATTCTTACTCAGGCTGCCACATCTCGGTGGGATCATGCCAGCTCACCCCCGTAACATCAGTGTTCCCCTCAAGGGTTACTCCCATCTGATCCACTATAATCAATGCTCTGATTAGTCTGATCCATCTCTGTTGGATGTTAAACCTGCTGCATACCCTGTGTTAAACATGGGAAGCTGAGGAAAACCTCAAAGACATGCCTAGGGAATATGATTCCTCGCATTGGATGCAGGATGCCTCGGGCTTCTAGGCCCTTTAGAATCCCTATAATAAGAAACCAAAGATAGATGCTCAAGTGTTCCAGCGTCTAGACACGCCAGTGATGACCAACAAGACTACTCCCCCGACTGAAGGTTACTGCCCTAACTTGAACCCTTGGAATGTTATGACGGGAGTGTCATAATTTACCATTGTCCATTAAGATATGGCATTGGGAAGAGTTTCACAAACAATGTCTTAAATTTATAAGGGAGACCCAGACTATGTGACGAGTTATGAGGAGGAATCCATAGAATGAAGAACTGACATTCCATCATCCCAATTCGATCAAGGAGCAAACGTCCCTAATGAAGCGATGGATGATTCCCACATTTGGAAAGAAGGAATGCGGGGAAACAAAACAGTGCCTTTTTTCCTCAAGTAGACGGACGCGCGCTCCCCAGTGAAAGTGTCAGAAACATAAATGGTGAACTCAATATGAAGATCAACTACTCAACCTGGAGATTAGTAGCGTTTGGGGAATCAGTAGATTAGTGTGTCACTGGATCCAGCTATCTGGCTCTAGGTCCCTCCAAGAAAATAGTCGTCCTAGCATGATACTCACCAGGAGTTTGGGTAGTTAAAATATTAGGCATCCTGACCTGCAATGTTATCAGTGTGTATCCCTCTTAGTGTTTATGGAAGATAGAATGGTGTTGCGGCACTGGTCTTCGATTCCTTTTTCCTTTCAACGCTAATGGGTTAATCTCCATACTTTTCAAGGAACCAAGCTACTCTGACGGGAATTCGATCACCCCCATCCACCGATATGGGGGCAGGGAAAACGCCAACATGGAAGTCCCGCACGGTTCTACCTCTTCTGCGATGGTCTTAATTGCCATGACTGCTAGGCACCCGCACCCCATCTCCACTTCTGAATTCATCCAATGAAGGGTGATCAATGACCTTGTCTGTTGGTACTAGGAGGAGGGGATTATCCCTAAGTGGGATATGGACCACATAGATATAGAGGCATCTGTGCCCCATCATCAACTCCACCACCAAGGGCCGCGTAGGGAGACACTGCTCCCCATGCCCACGTATAACCACTTTATGAGCCTATCCCCAGAACGCCTCGACGACACCATGTCCTATGCCAATGTGGTAGGGGATGTCCAGATCAGCCCAGCCAGGATCCCATTCCAGGGGCTCCCAGTGAGGGCTCCCACTAGGGCTCGTCAGTGCCATCAGCCAGTCTTAGTAGCTGAGGAATAGGTAAGCCACATACCTGCATCACCAGTTCCGGTCCGTTTGACCCAATGCCAATGTCGGGCGCAAGATGAAGTGGACTCCCACCAAGGGACATCAAAGTCATCAGCTATTGTGCCTAAAGCCACCACCAATGCACATCACTAATAACCTATGTATGCTGAGAAGGGGAATTTATATTCCTGACCTAGATCGAGGCGCCAACTGCCCCACGGGTAGGCTGGGTCGACTCACTCGGTTGCTGGTACAAGCAGTGGCCGCCGCAGAGTAATCAGAAGCAACGCCACCAAATATGGAGGTCCTCCACATACCACTATTACTGAGAGCATGATTCTTCCCTTCTTATAGGATCAGCAAGGAGGCATGCCCTGTGCCAACTTCAATCTAAATGAGGGTCCTCCCCGTGGTGATGATGCTCGGTATGGGAGTCCTTCTCACGCTCATTACACCTGGAATGGAGTCATTTCCCCCGCCACCGACCATTGGTGTGAGGACATTGCACAACTGGTCACTCTCCAATGTGGGGGCCCTCCCCATGTTCTTGAATCACCTGGATAAGGTCCTCCTCTCCCTAGAAATCATAGGAGTGAAGGCCAACTTTGCTTCACTAGCGCCCAACAAAGATTCCCTACCCATATTTGGCTCGACCTGTATAAGGACCCTCCTCGTACAGATGTCGCTAAAGTAAACAAGCATGGAGATCATTCCCATGCATCTACCAGATCAGGAGGAGGTCTTACTCACTCCCACACTACCCATGAAGGTCCTCCCAATGTCCCCTTTGATATCTATCCTGGTGCCCCTCGCACCCCGGCCCACTCAGGAGAAACTCCTCTCTGCCCCAGCACCAATACGGCTGAAGGAAATCCTCGTGTCAAAAACCTATCATGTCGTAAAGATCCATCATAGGGTAGGAAAATGGGTCATCGCTGCCATAAAAATAATTCTAGGATGTTCTAGACAGAGATCAAACTAGTCCGCTTCTCAGATTCTGAAGCAGAGTACGACTGAGTGATGGAGCCCTCCCCTCAGTCCTTTGAGTCAAGGGTTGGGGCAGGAATGAGGTGCATCAGCCTCGTACTCCCACAACATGATGTCCACAAGATCCTTGCCTCCCTCCATAGGTATATCCATGAGGAACAAATGGTGGCATTTCCCCTGGGACCGACCACGTAGTCTCCACCGTCATCACCAGAAGCACCCTCTACCTCGACTAGAGACGAGGAGAGTTGTTTTGGGGATCAATGGTAGAAGAGCCATGGAGTAGCCCATCACCAGCGGCTGCTGATGTTGTTCCAAAATCCTTGGTTTCCATCCCGTTTTATAGCGATGTAGTGTCCAAGTCAGTACACTCTTTAGAGGACATCCTGGGATTCGGTGGCCTATTATCCCCATTCGTCGTATTCTCCACCAGCCAGCCTGCCATCCCAGTGGTCCATCTCAGAAACATTTCCAGTTCCTCAGCCACCCCAGTTGATGAATAGGGAAATCAAGGGCCAGACCCTCGGTCCTAACCAAGGAGGTTATGGAATATCCTCACAGCGGACCACTTCTTGGAGATGTTTTGGCCTATTGGAGCACCATATTTCAGTGTGCCAGAATCCCTCACCCAAGAGGAGTTTGAGTGTTTCGGTCAAACCCTCTGGAAATTCACTTTGGACTTCATCATCGGTGAGTGGTTTATCCCAGGAGCCAAGTGCATTTCAAGGAAATAGGTGAGCAAAGTCATTTGGTTGATTTAACTGCACTCCTTGTGTTCTAGAGACCTGAGTCACATGGCCGTCGTATGGCCCTCCAACAAAAATGCATTCAGAGTTTCAATGTACACCGCAAGATTATTAAAGAAGATTCCCCCCACGTGCAGATCTATGGCTGGGGGCAGTTTTCTTCCCTCCTCTTTTGTTCTATCTGACGGCAGCCCTACTCGCTAGGTGATATTGAGGACATGCCCCAAGGAAGAGTCACAATCAACATGGCTGACCTATTGGATGGAGATAATGAGCTGGAGATTCTTGAAAGAGACTTCCCCCTGAGGGTGTGCCACCACTATTGGATCTGTTGGGAAGAGTTACTCACCATCAAAGAACTCTACTGGGTCTCCCTGCACCCACTGAGGCGTTAGTCCTCGGCCGAAATCTCAGCAAGGGTAAGGAGCACCTCAGAGCTGCCAAAAACTCGAAACTGTCCGCATAAGTGTAGAAGATGGAGGAAGAATCTAAAAAGTCCAATTTGCGTCAGCAACTTTCCAAAATGATAAAGTTGGTCGATGGCCTCCTAGATAAACGTGCTATGGAACAACGACCAGATTATGGTGATCTGAAACGAGTACAGTAGAAACAGACAGAACTCTCTCCTGGGGAGTTGCCTCTTGGTGACCCTGAACATCCTACCCATGCAGACAGGGTAGAGGCCAGATCTTACAGCAAGAGGGCATGATACGTGACACCAAATCCACCCTAGAGATGCAATAATCTGTGGGACCCAACTCAGGTTCCCCCAACTGCTCAGAAGGTCACCGCACCAGAAGATCTACAAGCCACTAGGCCTGGTTATCACGTTGAGGAACCCACCAACGCACTCGTGGTTAGGGATCCCCATCAAGATAGGGTCCCCCACCCATATGATCTAATAGCGACGCTCATTTCCCGCCTTGAGGCATTGGAAATGTGACAGGTGGCACTCCCACCTAATGGCAATCCATATCCGGCATGAGTTGATAATATTCCAGCAACCCCATGTTTCAGAAACCCCATTATCTCCCCCTTTAATGGGACAGGTGACCCCCCACAGCATCTAGCTCACTTTACTTCAAGGTGTGGACCCAAGTTGGTAACTCTGGCAAAGCAAGAGACCGCTAAACACCAGTGGTTTTTTCATACACTGGAATAGCCTGTGTTCGTCTGGTACAAACAACTTCCCATCGGATCAATAGCTAGCTGGGGAGACATCCGTAGGCAATATCTCTACCAGTTCAGCTACACCACAAGAAATACAAGTATCAAAAATCTCTTCAAGTGAAAACATAGGCCTTATGAGCCTATTGCAGACTTTATTTCCAAGTGGAAAGGGATCATGTACTCCCTTGACATGCCACTGAATTAGGATAAACTACTGGCATTGTGTGTGGGAAGTGATAAGATGTAACTAGTTCCTTCTCTGATCACCCAGAACTAGCCTGGAGGATTTAGAGACTTCTCTGATAAGGCTCAACGTCGAGAAGAAGAACTGCAACATGTTAGCCATGCATGACCGTTGCCTCCTGCAGTCCTCGTGAGGAGTGCCACCTGAGCCGAGCCCATCATGGTGGCCTAGATAGAGGCCCCTAGACAGTTGGAATTATTACCAGTGGAGCCGTCTCTATAGCCTCACAGAGGCCCACCACCATAGGCGAATCCTCCATCCTAGCAGCATCTGCCTCAAAATTGGTAGGCACCCCACACAACGCGCTGCCACCACCTAGGCAGGATAATCAGGCTCCACCTCCCCAGTAGGTTCCTCCAGCCCTCATCAGAATCAAGCACCTAGGGACCCCTTTTTGGAAAGACGAAATCGTACCTACTCATTAAACAAGAATCAGGTCCCCAACTATTTACGAAGTGCCTCAGAATAAGGTATTGTGCACTTTCCTGAGTGCAGAAGGCCAGAAGAGGCGAACCTCACTAATCGCCCCAACTACTTCCCTTAACATCATATCCTGGGACACAACCCTAAATAGTGCTATGTGTTCATGGATAGGCTCCAAGACTAGGTTGATAACAACATATTCATGATGGGCTCTACCCCAACATAGGTGGCATGCGTCTTCGCGAGGCAAGATAGAAGTAGAGACAACCAAGGTGAGTGGCAACATGTTTCTAACCACATCTCGTAGAAGTATGATGACTGGATGTCTCACAAAATGGTCTCTCGTGACCATGGTATCATCCATGAATGCTTTAATCGAAAGGAGCCATCAAAGGCCATTAGTACTTCTGCATATTTGTCTCAACCATCCTCCTCCCAGAAGATCAAGCATCAATGGTGCAAGGTAAAACAAATTCCCTCACTGATTCCATCGTCATCCCAGACTCTCGGCGACTTCATGTCCCCAGAGATGGCGATTCCACCCAAAATTTATCACGAAGTAGAGGATTATTCAAGTGAAACTTAGGGGTATGACTTTGTTAATACCATACAGCTGGTAAACCCCTATATAATTCCAAACAATGACGAGTGCCAGACAGATCCTCCCAACATCCCCAGCCGACACCAGCGTCAGCGGAGCCGTGACTATATGGTTCATCAAGGCACATCAGTTGGCAGTTCCAACTAGGCCGTGCATGCCACTGAAACTAGACAGTAGGCCCAGTGTAGAGCTCAACCTCCTCATCTACATTCATCAGTTCTTCCTGCACCGCTGTTTGTGCTATTGGACTGAGAAGAGTCACCTCGATCGCGCCATGAATGGCCATACACCACCACGGACTGGTCTCAGTAAGCTGGCCTCCACCTAGTTGTTGCTCCACATGCTTCGACGAGTGAGCAGTGGGGAATTTAGAGCACCAGTCAACCGATGGTCCAGATGACAGGGCCCTCCATACCTCCTATGATAGAGCGACGTCTTGTAAGCAGAAGTTCATGTATGGCATAGATGTATGATGTTCTTAATCATCTTTTCGGCATCCTAGAAAGTATTTCCATCCTTGAGGCTCTTCACCTATTTTTAAACATATGGGAATCCCTCATAGAGGCTTCAAAGATCCCCCTCAAGTTTGAGACTGTGGTAGCAGCTGCAGGGGCCCTTCACACTGAGGCAGTAGAGAATGTTGAATGTCAGGCCATTATTTCCTTCAATAGAGATGATGAAAGTCCTCTTATACAAGGGAATATTCTCCCAATATATATCACAGACCATTTCAACTGTGTGGAAGTTTTCTACTGCCATGTCGACATAGGATCCGGAATCAACCTTATCCCAACACAGACATTGCTGAAACTGAGGTTATCTGAGGATGACATAACTTCCTCTAACCTAAAAATACAAGGTTATGACAAGATGGAATAGACATCCATTGGGAAGATCCATTCAAATAACTAGTTTGGTGGCCTAGTTGACTACACTGAGTTCATGGTTGTCTCTCAAGACACTGCATACAATGCATTGATGGGAAGACCATGGATCCACTTGCATGTTGCGGTTCCGTCATCATACCACTAGTGCCTCAAGTAATCCCTCAATGATCAAGTAGGCATACTCTAAGGTGATGCATCCCCCTTCGCCTCTTGTAAAGCTAGATATCTGTATTCTGACAATTACATGAGCAAAGTAAAACATATTCAGGTCAGTGAAGTTGAGCCTGTTGCGGTTGCAACCGACCCATTGGCGGGCCTTGATGATGCCTGTGTCTTCCCAATCCATCGATTAGAGGCCATGAACCCTAATATGGGTAAATGTTTCGTTTTCACTAGTACAAGGGGTAACATCATTCCCAAGTCTAAGCGACATTGGGAGATCACCTCGTATTCTTATATGGGTCAGGCCTTAGTGATCCCTGAACCCCTACTCCCATAAGGTATCGAGACGTCTGCCCCATGGCAGTGGTAGTACTCCATACTTGCTTGTTTCATCAGGATGGAATAAACCGGATCAGGATGACATGACACTATTTCTTAGATATTATCATGTGTGGCCCCTTGGGCTGAATAACGGATGGGATCAGATCAACAACTTTCATTGCCATGATTTCAGCAGCACAGGAGTCTCCTGATGTGCTGTCCACTGACGCTCAGGCTGATACCAGCCTCCTATTAGGAGCTTCCAAATCGGAAACAACTCCTACCACTGAGGATCCCTCCTCCATAAGTGGAGAATAGGATTTAGAGGATGATCCTACCGCCTTTGAAGAGGGCATCACTACCACAATTGATGAATTGGTATAGGTGGACATCAGTAGTTAGGCGGACCTGAGACCCACGTTAATCATTACTGTCATGCCCCCCTAGGAGCAACAGTGGTATGTAGACTTCCTTAAGCAGCACCGTGATGTATTCACCTGGAGTTACAATGAGATGACAGGACTAGATCCTCAGGTAGCTATCCACCACCGTGGTCTCCCTGTAAATCATCGAAGGTACAACTAGCCTCCTAGGAAGATACACCCTTCTCATGGTGCCCTGGACGACGCTTAAGTATATAAGCTCATTAGAGCCAATTTCTTTAAGGAGGTCCATTACCCCAAATGACTAGCCATCATTATGCTAGTCCAAAATAAGAATGGATAGATAATGGTCTGCAATGACTTCCAAGATCTCAATCGTCAGTGCCCGAAGGATGATTTTCCCCTCCCAATGATAGAGTTGCTAATCGATGCTACAACCGGGTTCCAAGCCCTTTCCTTCATGGATTGGTACTCCAGATATAATCAGATCTAAATGGACCCTGAGGAAGAGGAGTCTATAGCCTTCAGGGTACCACAAGGTACTTTCTATTACCAATTCATGCCCTTCGGCTTAAAGAATACTGGTGCCAACTATCAGCGGGCCATGCAACGCATTTTTAAGCCAATCCTTGGGAAATTGGTGGAATGATATGTGGATGATCTGGTGGTCAAATCTTTCCAGCCAAGGACCATCTCAAAGAACGATAGAATGTGTTCGGCTTCCTCCATTCTCTCCACCTATAGATGAACCCATTAAAGTGTTCTTTTGAGGTCACCTTTAGAAATTTTTTTGGATTCATTTTCAAATACCAGGAGATCGAGATTGACCCAGATAAGATCAATTCTATCATCCAGATGTCTACACCGAGCAATATTTTGGATCTTCGTGGTTTTCAAGTCCACTTAGAATACATAAGATGATTCATTGCGAATATGGCCAGAAAGTGTAATCCCTTTTATCTGCTGATGAATAAAGGCATGCTCTATGAGTGGGATGAATAATCCCATACTACATTTGATGAAATCAAGCAGTATTTTCTCCAACCTCAGGTCCTGATGCCACCTATCTCCAGAATGCCGCTGGTCCTTTATGTGACTTCCCTGGAATGATCTCTCGGTGCCATACTATCCTAGAAGAATAATTAGAGGATGGATAACAACCTTTACTACCTCAGCCACATGCTCCTCGATACGGAGCCCAGATACTCCCCTATCGAGAAGAGATGGCTCAAGCTGGTCTTCACTGTAATTTTTTTTGACATTACCTATAGCACCATGAGGTACAATTAGTGTCCCGGGTAGATCCACTGATGTACATCTTGAACCACCCCATGTTGATAGGCTGTCTAGATCGGTGGGCATTAATCCTCCAGAATTTTGACATCATGTTCATGCCTCAGAAGGCTATCAAGGGACAAGAATTAGCAGAATTCCTTGCTACCCATCCAACCCCCACAGAGTAGTCTCTGGACCTAGATGTTCCCGAAAAGTCACTACTCTCAGTAGATCATGCCATCCCGTGATGGGAAATTCACTTTAATTGTGCCTCCTAGAGCCCTACTAGTAGAAGGCTCAATGACCATAAACTCAACAGAGTAGGCATGGGTATCATCTTTATTACCCCGGTGCAAGCCATTCTTCCATAATCATTCCTACTATCCTAAGGCTGCACCAACCATAAGGCATAGTATCAGGCTCCCATCACTGGCCTCGAGCTAGACCTCGAGATTGATGTGCCCCATATACATGTGAAAGTGGATTATGAACTTGTCATCAAGAAAATCAATGGTGACTATATCATCAGAAATCCATAGCTCATACCATTATTAGAGTGCACTCTCCACCTAATGTCCCAGTTCCCATCTTAGCCAGAGGTTACCCATGTCCCTCGGTCACAAAATGGTAGAGAAAATACCCTATATCGCCTCACTACGTCACTTGAAAATCCCGAGGAGGATGATTTGATTATCCATGTGGCACACCAGAGAGTCATAGCTCATGTTTCTCTAGATAATGATGACATCCCGTATCTAAGTCACCTTACCGTCGTCGCCTCTATGTTAGGACCCCTAGGTTCCCTGGATGTAATGACTGAAGTGACTCCCAATTAGAGGATACCCTTGGTTGAATACATCCAACATGGTAATCTCCCGATAGATCAGGCCGAGCATGAGCGAATCCAATGCAGCGTGTTATATTTTACCCTCCAAAGTGCTTCCATCCTTGAAAAAATCCTCTACAAGAATGATTTTGATCGTATTTTCTTCCATTTCAACCATGGATTTGAGATTTCTCAGGTCATGCAGGAGGTTCATGCTGGTTCCTGCAGCGCTCACCAAACTGGGCCAAAGATGTCCCATCAGATTTGGAGACTGGGGTATTTTTGGCCCTCCATGATCCATGACTGTATCGAGTTCACCAAGTGGTGCCATGTGTACCAAATTCATGCTAACTTCATGTGTCAGCCACCAAAGACTCTCCACACTAACAAGTACTCTTATCCCTTTGTAGTCTGGGGACTTGAGGTCGTAGGACCATATTTGCTGGGTACAACTTGCCAGTGTTAGTTCATCCCAAGTGCTACAGATTTCTTTTCTGAGTGGGCAGAAGAGGTTCCGCTCAGGGAGGTCAAGGCCTGTTCCATTGTTGACTTCGTGAGTGCCAATATCATCTACCAATTTGGAGTTCCTCAAACCATCCTCCCCGATAAAGGAACCAACTACTAAGAAGCTGAGATGAATAAATTGTACGCCAAGTACAACATCCGTTATAACCATACCTCCTGCTACCACGTGGAAGAAAATAGATAGATCGAAGCATTCAACAAGACCCTCTATAACATTGTGAATAAAATGGTTCGTCAAAACAAGAAGCGTTGGCCGAACAAGCTCCCCAACACCGTCTGGGCTTATCGAATGACGGCTCATAATTCCACCCTAGTGACCCCATATTCTCTGGTGTACAGAAATGAGGACGTCCTACCCATCAAGATTCAGTTTCCTTCATTACGAAAAATGGTCTATGACCAGCAGGTGCCAGATAAGGTAGCTAATATCCATCTGGCTGAATTGGAAGCACATGACGAGAATAGGCTTCATGCCCTGCACAATCTAGAAAGGAATCAAAATAAGATAGCTAGAGCCTTAAACAAGAAATATTTCCCCCGCTCTTTCCTACAAGGTGATTTGGTATTGGACCTTAGGACACCAATTATACCTGGAAGGAAAGCAACCATGTTGGAGACCAAATGTGATGGACCTTTCGTTGTTCACAAGGTTTACCCCAATGGTGTGTACTCACTGGTAACCATGGATGGTGAGTGTATAACTCCTCCCACCAATGCCAAGTTCGTGAAGAAATACTTTTCCTGATCCAATGGGTCCGACATGACCCTAAACTGTTTTGTCTTGAATGACCTTAAAATGCACTTGGTCTTACACGACCATAAACTTCACTTGGTCTTGCATGACCCTAAATCCCCTCGTCCCACAAGATGTTAAACTGCCTAGTCCTAACCCTAAACTGCCCGGTCCTACATTACATTAAACTGTAAAATTTACAGCATGACATTGAACTGTATGTTGTCCTGTAAGACATTAAACTAAATCCTTATAACTACGTACGGTCTGATTCCCATCCTCATTGGATAGGTAGGAACACTCAGACATTTCGCCTTGATTCCGGCCCCAAACTCTTTTCTTTGACTATTCCCCCTAGGGGTAGACCACTTGGAGGATCCTTAGATAGCATAGTGAAGGATTACTTGGCCCTTCTCATGTCCGTATTATGATGATCGCACCCTGTTCTCCCTCCTCGTTCTTTTAGTCTCCCACATCCTCACCACACGATGTTAAAATGCAAGGCCTTCAAGAACAACCTATGGCTTGATTCCCATCCTCATGGGATATGTAGGAATTCCCAAAAATTTCGTCTGTTGGACCAGCCCGAACTCAGGAATCTCCCCTCAAGTTGGGACACATGGTATCATATAATATTTTTCCCCAATTCAAGTGAAAATAATCTAAATCCCTCCATACATCCCGCTACCTGGAGATTTCTACCATGTTAACTACCCTGCTTGACATTAAAATGCATGGGCACATCTATGCTTCACCCACTACATTGATTAGGACTCCATCATCTTTAACATCCAAAAGGACCCCCAACTAGCATAGATGCTTAGCCTAAGGGCTCTCCTACCACTTTGGTACAATGTCCTTGAAAATTTTGAACAAAAAATTGTTACAAGTCACATGTTGTGAATATGGTCAGCAGTCGATGCTCGTTTTTTGTTCCCATTCCAGGTCACACTATAAGGACGCTATGTTTTGAACATGGTTAGAAGCTATCCATTGTCGTTTTCACCACCCCATATGTCGAAAACATTGAGTGTAATGGTTCATTCTTCCCCACTATATCTTCAACCTACGGCCTCCCTTGGGTGATGATAGTTATCCGACCCTTATATGATGGGGAAATCCAAGTCCCAATCCTTTTTTCCCTCACCTAGAACTACTCATGTGGTCTTAGGAGCTGTGATGAGGCGGTAACCACAAGAAAGGTCGTATGGCTATATTCGTTCGGGATGCCCCACCTCAGGTCCCTCAACCCTTTCAGCCCCTCGGCCCAAATTCTCATTTGGGATTGTGAGAAAAGGCATGGGATTATATCCCCCAATCACGTCAGGCTATTTTTCCATGCCACACATATCCCTATGATACATCCCTCATTTTCTTATAGCCCTTTCCACGAGCGAAGGTCCTACCATGCTTCGCGAACCCCATCATTCGGGTTCCCATTTTGTTTACATCTAAAAGGACCCCCAATCGGTATAGGTACTCATCTTAAGGGCCCTACTATCATTACAATCCAATGTCCTTGAGGATTTCAAGAAACAAATTGATACAAGTCCCTTGTTACAAATACGGTCAGCGGTTGACAGTAAATTGTTTTCCTTAGCCTCCAGTCACACAAGGAGGGGTGATGTATTGAGAATATAGTCAACATTTGTACTCTATCATCACTGCTTCTTTTTAACTATGAATCCTCGGTCCGAGCTTTATTACCTTAAACTAAGATCATTATTGTCCTCGCTGCAAGATGTTAAACTGCAATCTGGTCGTAACATTCTGTCCATGGCACAATCTTGGGCCCCTGGCCCAAGCTATCACTTTGGGTTGTACAATGTGGTACGATATTATGTGCTCATTCACGTCGGGTTACTCTTTATGTCATACGTATCCCACATTGGGGTATCTTTCCCTCATTTACATCCTCACCACAAGAAGTTAAAACTGCACGGCCTTTCAGAACCATGTGTTGCTTGATTCCCATCCTCATAGGATACTTAGGAACGCCCAGACTTTTCATCTTTTGGCCCAACCCCATCTCTTAGAAATATCCCTACCATATTGTCCCCTTGACCTACATTCCTCTTGGGAGAGGATTATATGGTGTGGTATGGGATTACTCCCTCATTCACGTTGGGTTTGTAACAACCACGACATGTACCTCTTTCTCCTAAGAGTTCTTCATCCCCTTGTTCTATATTCATCATTTCAAATTGGATGCTCTCATGTTGAGCCCCTAGACCCTCTACGAAGATTCACTAATGTGCTAAAGAGTACTCTGGTTCATCTCCTGGAGTGTCATATTTATCATGGACATGTTCCCACCCACATTCCAGGTTTCGTGTTCTCCTTTAATAGGGCTTCTATCATCTTTCACATATGAAGGGACACCCAAATGTCATGGATACTTAGCCCAAGGGCCATCCTACCTTTATGGGATAACATCCTTGAGGATTTTGAACAAAAAATTAATACAAGTACCTCGTTGAGAATATGTTCAGCGGTCTATGCTCATTTTTGGTTCCCATTACAGGTCACATGATGTGGATACTATGTTTAAAACACGGTCAATAGTTATCTCCCATCGTCATCCCAACCCTATTAAGCCCAAAATATCAGTCACATGATTCACATCATTTTCCACTCCATCATGTCTAAAGGGAAATTTTGAAACTCCTAGTACTATCCCTTAGTGCACATTTTCAAGTTAGGAGGGAAAAACCATGGTAAGAAACTCTTCAGGGATCCGCGCCAATTTCTCCCTTACATACATTCCACGTATTGAAAATACCTTATCCACCCCTGTTTCCTACACCGAGTTCGACTCACGTGGGCTTAGGGATTGGATCAAGGACTGCAACTATTTGGAAGAGTTATTCTTTTCTTCAGGTCCGAGCTCTAATGACCTTAAAATATGATCTCATTATACTTTCTTTCTAAAGAACTATGTACTGCTTGATTCTCATCCTCATGGGATACGTAGGAACACCCAGAAGTCTTCTCTTTGGACCTTGATTAGTTCCACTAATTTATGTCTTCTATTCTGCCTTTTAGGCCCCGACTCATATAGGGCTACATGGTGTGGTGTCTGTGGGTTTATTCCCTCATTCACGTCGGGTTTTCAATAGCCTCAACACGTACACCCCCTTCTAGGAGCTAGTCTCTCCTACCTAATTTCCCACATGAGATTAAACTGAACTATCATGCATGATGTTTAAAGGAACTTTCAAGAGGTATGTATAGATTGATTCCCATTCTCATGGGATATGTAGTAATACCTAGACATCTCATCTTTGTTTCCATCTGAACTGAGAGCTAGGCTCTCCTCTCCCGTATCCTCTAATCATTCCCAGGCCCTTCAGCGCAAGGTTTCTTTCTTGGAATCACGCGTAGTGTGACGTGGACCTCATCCTTATTCATGTCAGTTATTCTTTAACACACCGCACACATTCCCTCTTGAACCTCAACTCTCTTGTATACGTCTGATCCATGTGATGTTAAACTTTGTCACCTGGTCCCATCACATGACCCTAAACTATGACATTATCATCCTGGCCCCATGTTGAAAAATGACACTACATCGTGATGTCCTCACCCGAGGGGACACTATGTTTGGTATTAGTCATCCACCATACCATTTTTCAATGCATGTATATGTCTTGATTCTTTTAGTGATGTCTAGAATTTCTACACTAGGTTCATCACTATACAAAAAAACCATTCACCCTAAACGACAAACAAGACCCATCAAATGCCACTTCTTTTAGTGTGAGGGCCAGACCTGCACAACCTTTTTATCTCTATTTCTGGTACCATACCATGACACTTCTAGAACTATGTAAGGCTTGATTCCCATCCGCATGGGATACGTAGAGACACCTAGGTGTTACGCCTCAGGTCCAGCCTAAGGAACCATAAGTCATGTTCCCCCTATTTTTCTGTCCCTTAGCCTGATCCCTTTTGGGGAACCATGAAATTGTAGCCTTACCCTAAACATGTTTGGGATGCCCCATGACAACGTTGGGACATGATAGCTTCCTCACAAGTGAGGTCCTTTCTAGAATTATGAATGATCCACGATCAGACCGGTGCACCCACCTAATGTATTTCCTCCACAGTGTCATAATGTCAAGAGTGTTGGGTTCTATTCGAACATGACACCACTCCACCTTCCATTCTTTGTGTGCCCCTTATTCAGAAACTCATCATATTTCACATCTAAAAGGACCCCCTAATAGTATTAATTCTCAGCCTATAGCTCACCTACTGTCCTGGGATAACATTCTAGAAGACCAATGGAGGACATTCTGAGTCAGGCCTCATGTTTCAAACATGGTCAGTGGTCGGCCCTCATTTGTTATCCCCATTTTAGGCTAATGTGGTATGGATACTATTTTTCAAACATGGTCAGAAGTTATCCTTTATTATCACGCCACCCCCACTGTGTTCCTAATCTTGGGTATCATGATTCATTCTTTTCAATCCCTTATATTCAGATAGATTTCCAACACCCCTGGCATTACCCCGCTCATGCACTAGGGCACATTGGGAAAATAAGAATTTTATTGTTCCGAGGTCTTCCTCTTCCATTCAAGCCTCTCCCCTTCCCTCATTGGGATACAGATCAACTATTCAAACCCTGGGATACCTGAATATTGGTTTTTACTCCCACGTTTGAATGGAGTAAAAATGTTATCATCCCTTGTTTCTCACATCGAGCCCGACCCACATGATCTTTGGGAATGATCGCTTGACGCTCCATGAATGTCACATGATTTAAATAAACCAACAAAAATAACAGAACTCATGCATGCAGTTGGATGAAAATAATCAATTCATTAAAGTACATTTAAAGGTTACATGCATTACAACACTCGAGGATCGACCCCTCCCATGGATCGTTTGAATCCGTCAAAAGAGCATTGTAGCTCTGCCAGCCTTTGGCTTGTGGCATCCTGGATTCGCTACCACCTGTTCAAATATCGCTCCTCCTCAGCAGCGATGGGGTGTAGCTCGTCAGCCACAACTCGGGCCCACTCCACACTGGTCCGGATGAGGAAATTTTTTTCAGGGTCCCTCTTCATTACCTCTCCATCCCCTAACATTTGGGACTTCAATCGCAATATTAGATCAGATTGTGCATTGAGGGAGGTTGAGTGCTCGTCGCCCGACTCTAAAACTGCTGAACCTCATTTTCAGCCTCGTGGAGCCTCTTCATTTTATCCGCTTTACTTGGCTGCCAGCCCACACTAGGTCCACAGTCATACTTCTGAATATTCTCCTCTATAATATATCAGACAAGCATGTGGGGACGTTGGGCATCCACTCCCCCATCACATAGTTCTCACAATCATGAGGGTAGCCTATCCATCTCATCTAGCCATAGTACTGGGGGGTATCATTGATGAATCCATTTATCATCTTCCATGATCTACATTAGACTATTTTGTTTTCCACTTCATCAGAGGTTGTCTCGTCCCAGTCAGTGAGGTTGGCAGGCTCATATGAGGGGAACACCCCCATGAAATCGTCAGCAGGTCCGCATCTGGTGTTTGATTAGGCATGCTGGGACCCAGGCTATCTGATCAATCATAATCATTGGATCCCACCTCAATAATCTCATTCTCATCCCTACTGATGGTCCCACCAGTGATTGGAAGTGCTGTAATGTGGTCGGTTTGGACATCCGTCTCCATGATCACCGGCATTCCCCTGGGAAAGGCACTTCCAGAAGTCCTGACCAACCTTTCCATGGAAACCCATGCCATTTAGAGAACTGTGCATTCCAAAAAAGGGGGTATGAACGTCAATTAACATGGTCAAGGGGTGATAGTCATGAATTTGGTACGGGACTTACTATGATCGAATTCCTGGTCTCGTTCTTTGGTTGATTCCATTGGGACTCCGAGACGTGGCCCACTGTATATTGTCAGAAGGTCGATAAGCTCTGGAGGAGCCCCCTTGGGTATCTTGGTCTAACTAGATGTGGTAACCGGTGCATCCATAGGTGTAGGTCCCGAAGGCCCATCATCATCCAATGTGGTACGAGAACGATTCCTATGTACGAGGTCCTGTTGCATAGTTCAGATGTAAGTAAGGAGTCCAAAATGACATGCAAGAAGACCCTGAGGATGGAGCATGGGATTTTACCTCAGGGGCCTCTGCAAAATCTTCAAGATCTGGGTCTTCATTTCCGACTTCACCCTCCTCCAATTGGCTCCCTTTACCGGCCTCATCTTCCCAGGGGGACTCATCTGATTCTTCTAGCAGAGATAAGAACTCTCTTAGTTCAGCAGCCTACAACTGTGGATGGACTGTAGCATCTAGAAACACCCTCACACAGTCTGTCATTGGATGTGGGGAACCCCAAGAATGCACAAAGTCCTACAGATCTGAAAGGTATTGCTCCGCCTCCGCCCGAGACACCGAAAACCCGACCCTGATAGGGCTTATCCTCAAAAATCCATCCTGAGATGGTTCAAGTGTTTCCACATCTCAGATGGGCCAAGGAATTTCCAGTTGACTTCCCAAATTTCCTAGGCCACTGAGACGACATCATTTTCTGTCATGTCTATATGGAACAATCACTTCCCTAGAGACTGGGTGGATATTTTACGGAATCCTCTTGGTGGCCTCCCATCGGGATAACCCTGTTCTTCTGGGACCACTGGGTCTACTACCACTACTGGATCTGCCGCCACAGTCCCCTCCTCAATGGGTACGGGCCTCACAAGAAAAGTCACCCAGCCACCATGCGATGTCCTTTCCACTTTTAGGCCCCAACTCCGAGGTTGGGGAGGCTCACCATAACCAACATGAATGGTTGGATGCTTCAACATATCCCTTGGGTAGGCCACCTCCCAGATTTGGGCAAACAACTTTACCATCCCGAAGACAGTGGTAGATGGAGGAAGCTCATTCCGCATCTTCCTATCTTCCCTTGTGAACATGAGCCACATCTACCTCATCACACTGGGTGTTCCTCGTAGCGCACCCTTAGATAGACCTGCAGGGTTAGTCACTTTATAAACCAAAATTTCATGGAAAATTGGTGCGGGATGTACAGCTCGTAGAGGGGCTCACGATCTACCCTTGCCACCAGGACTCCACCTCGAAAGGCCAGGAGATAAGACCGGTGCTCTTCCGTCCCTTTTTCGTCATCAGTAAAAGAACCTATTGGCAACGGAAATAGGTGAAAGTTGAATTTCTCCACCTTCCACACCCGATTCAGTACCAACGACATTGTTATCTTAACCGGAAATCTCCCTGAGGCATTCAGGATGGAGGGATGGAAGTTCAATTATAGAGGGGAGATGGGGTTTGGGTATTCATAAACCCCCTAACATGCATCGTTGTCCACCCATACAAGAGGTGGAATGGACCACATATCCTCTATGTCCTATTTCTCATGCTAATGTACCACAATATCTTGTACAGCTTGATGAGCATTAGAATCCTGAGGTTGGACCGCACTCCAGTTGCCAACATGGACACCATGATGAATGAGATTGGTCGCACACCCATGTTTGTATCCCTCAGAGGCAGGATACAACCACAGATGAGAGCTGTGATGAATTCCACCAGCCTGACTACCGGCTACTACTCAGTGCTGATGCTCAATACCCTAGTTTTCCACTGGCTATCTTCCATGTACCACCAGTACGAGTGCTCCTTGCCACATTGAGCCCCCTTTGAACAAGTCCGAGGCCTCACCGGAAATTTCCTGTCTGTCGGGATGTTTAGGAACCACTTGAACCACTGTCTGAAGTGGACGTCCCTCACCGCCTCCTTGTCCTCTCACAGCACAAGCTCCATCACTGCCATTTCCAACAGCGGCATCTACTCTGGATCCTCCCATGCACCCATAACGGGGAGGAATTCATCATATATTACCCCCAATATCGAGACCCATGAAATCTGGTGCAATCCCACAAGCTGATACCAAACTCCCCATGGAGAAAATGAAATTTTTTGGTCCTCAAAGACCATCTAATTCGGTATATCCACCCTTCGGGCAGCGTCTGTGAGGACCCCATGGAAGCCTCTTGATGATCCGTTTAGTTTTGAGTTTGGTTAATCATTGAGTTTGGTTTGTGAAGCTCATTCGTGGAGCTCGTTCGCAAAGAGTATTCGCGGAGCCCTACCCCAGCCTTACAACTCCATGTCACAAAGTGATACGATGTGACTTCAAAGAATCGATATGCGCTGCGAAGTAGAAATCCCAATTCGTAGAGAGAAATCACGAAGTACGCGGAGATTTTCAAATTGAGAGTGCTAAAATCCGAATCCTCAAAGGAGAGAAAGGACAAAAGAGAGGCATGCCCCTCTATTTATAGGCAACAACCCTTGAAGATTTTCAGCGTGTCTAAACCATGTTGAGATTTACATCACGCCCATCCAGCCTATCATTTTCCCACTTTGTGAGCCTCCTTCGCGAGACAACTTCATGAAAGGCTAAGGGATTTTGGTGATTGACACTCATACTTTGACCCTTGATTTCTCCTCGACTCCAAGTCTGAGGGGGGGGGGGCATTTTTTGGGTCCAAAATTGGGGAAGAAGAAGAACAGATGGAAAGTCTCTAGGTCTACCTTGTGAAGACCTTTCATAGAGCCCCATGGCCCTGTCATCACCACCGAGTAAGGAGGTAGGGTGCTCCGCGAGCCTATTTGACATTCGCGAGCCCACCGTGGAGCACGGAGGTGGGCTGCTCTGCGAACCCCTTTGACACTCACGACCAGCCATGGAGAAAAATCTATCTTCACATCGAGCGAGCTCTACTTCACGGTACCTCTTGCCTATAAATATATAGATCCCCTCAAGCCCAAAGTATGGATCATCTGAGGATTCACCTTCTTGGCTCTCAAATCACGAAGCACTTTTTGTTCTACGAACCATGAGCATCTCAAGGTACTTTTGCATTATGAAGTGCCTCCCCCTTTGCTTTAATTCAACCCCTCTTCTGAGAGGGATGCCTTTTGCGAATCCCATGGGCCTCCGTGAAGGAAGGGGACCCCCACAGGGACTATGGTCTTTGAAGATCACTTATGCTTTGTGAAGCACCATCCATGCACATATGACCCGCATCCTAAGGCATGGTCACTGTGCTTCACGAAGCACATTGCTTCAAAATACCTTGCTTCTAGAGTCACCTTTGCTTCATGATTCAGTGCTCCATGAATGTCTTTCCACTTTGCGAAGTACCTTCCATATGAACCCATGCCTTATGGCTAGGCTAGGCCTCTTCATTTCGTGAAACACACCCCTTCACGAAGCCCCACCACTACATAGAGCACCGGAGCTTCATAAGGCTTATATCAATGAAATCCTTTGCTCTGTAACTACTTTTCATGTGTGACCCTCTAGGTTTTCATGATGTAACTTCAAAGTCCCTTGGGTGGTGCTTTCTGTTGTGTTTCTTTTCCTCATGCATCTTCGTATAGGCACACTAATGGTAATTGCTTCTTCGCATAGCTACTCTAACCTGGACCCCCAATGGGATCACCTTTTGACACCCCCAGTCACGACATTTCCGGTACCTTTCATTCACCAAGGTGTAAAGGGTGCCTGTTATGTAAGTCCTAGGGGTGCGGAATGAACCCACATCGTCCGAGCTGCAAGACATTGAACTGCCAAGCACTATCATCCTCAGCACATGACGTTAAACTCTGACCTCACCCCATTCATCCTATGTGGGGTCCCCCACCTTGGAAATTTTTCATGTCTGCTGGTATCTATGAGAGTGATATCTTCCTCACATGGAATGAGACCCTCTTTGCTAGAGAAACTCCTATCCGTGGGGAAGGGAAACCATCTAGGTGTAAGATCCTAGCCTTTCTTGCAAGAGGTAGTACCCTTAGTCCTCCTTTCTTCTTTAGTGACAAAGCTCTAAGAAGGGGGGATGGGCACCCAACCCTCATCTCCTCCATCCCAAGTCCCTCTTCCCTTGGTCTTTATCACCATTGGGCCTCCATCCAGGAGTAAGTCCCAATCTCCATCTCCCTGGGCTACAAACCATGTGTAAGCCCCTATTTACACTTTGGGCTGCTAACCATGTGTAATCCTTATTCCACTTCCCATGGACACAACTTTCATGGCGTGATTGTTAGGTATTTTCTACCTCTTGTTTCTCATAACGATCATGACTCACGTGGGATTAGAGTAAGCATCAACCATAAAATTTTATCTCAGCAACCTAGAGTGTAAGCCCCACACCCATACCGAACTAAAGGGACTTTGATCCTTGCTAAGGAAAGGTGTGTAGGAAGCCTCCCAAAGGTTTGAGACCAACACCCATTAGTTCCTACCATCTTCATGTCAGTTCCATCCCACCATCCCGAACTACACGGACATTGAAAGTCTCCTTGAGGCTCATGCCCAACACCCATTGGTTCCAACCATATTCACATCGGTTCCATCCCACCTTCCAGAACTACGTGGACTTTGATCCTTGCTAAGGCAAGGTACGTAGGAAGCCTCCCAGAGGTTCAAGCCCCACACCCATTGGTTCTCACCATCTTCACGTCAGTTCCATCCCACCATTCCTGAACTACGTAGACTTTGATCCTTGCTAAGTCAAGGTACGTAGGAAGCCTCCCATAAATTCAATCACAACACCCATTGTTTCTGACCATCTTCATGTCGGTTCCATGCCCCATTTCAGAACTACGAGGACTTTGATCCCTACCAAGGTAAGGTGCGTAGGAAGCCTCGTGAAGGATCAATCCCAACAACCTATCAATCATGAACACTTCATATCAGTTCACCTACATTCTGCATGACGTTAAACTGTGGACTTCAATCAACAGTAATCCATTGTTCCCCAGCCATTTTAAGTCCATTGCACGCTATTCTGAACTACACGAACATTAATCCTTTCTAAGGAAAAGTATATAGGAAGCCTCCCTGAGGTTCAATCCCACTATCCATCTGGGCCCTAGGTCCTCGTTCACATCTATTCACTGACCCCCATCCCATATGAACTACGTGGTTTTGATCTCTGTCTCTTAGGTTGGGTACGTTGGAAGCCTCCATGAGGATCGACCCCATCCAGCAGTAAACCGCTGTGACCCATCCATCGGTAAGCTGTTGTTACCCATCTAGTGGTAAGCCGTTGTGCCCCCATCCATCAGTAAGCCATTGTAAGCCCTATCTATTGGTAAGTCATTGTTACCCCATCTAGCTGTAAGCTGTTGGAACCTTAAACCGATGTAAGCTATTTCAATCATGTCGAACTACACAAACTTTGATTCCATGCCACAAGGATATGTAGGAAGTCTCTTTGAGGCTCAATCCCAACATCACCACCATCCTCATGAAGGTTTCATATCATACACCATCGACTCCATTCAAAAACCTATCATCCGTCTTAATTCTTACCCGGGACACCACATCTCGGTGGGATCACGCCAGCTCACCCACCTAACATCAGTGCTTCCCCCATGGGTTACTCTCATCAGATCCACTCTAGTTAGTGTTTTGATCCGTCTTATCCGTCTTTTTTGGACGTTAAAATTGTGGCATACATTGTGTTAAACATGGGAAGATGATGAAAACCTCAGAGACATGCCTTGGGCATATGATTCCTCGCATTCGACATGGGATTCATTGGGCTTCCGCACCCTCGAGAAGCCCTATAATAAGGGAACAAAGACAGACGTGCTCGTCTTCCAGTGTCTAGACACACTAGTGATGCCAAACGTGAGTACTCCCCCGACAGGGGAATGTCCTGACGGGAGTTGTGTAATTAACCAGCATCCAAGAAGATATGGAACTGGGAAGAATTTCACGAAAAATGTCTTAAATTTATATGGGAGACCTAGACTAGGTGACGAGTTCTGAGGAGGAATCCAAAGAAGAATGAATCAACATCACATCATCTCGTTTCGATCATGGAAAAAACGTCCCTGAATAGGAGACTAATGTCACCCGCCTTTGGAAAGCGGGAATGCCGGTCAACAAAATAACACCTTTCTTCCTCAAGCAGACAGATGTTCACACCCCGATGTAAGCGTTGAAAACAATGTACCTTGTACGAAAAGCAATCTTGGCTATATACTCATTCTTCACCCTAACTTGGTAATATCCCAAACATCAATTAACCTTAGAGAATTATTTTTCTCTACATAACTAATTGATACATTCATCAATATGAGGCAGAAGATATGTTGGTTTATCAAAATAATTTCAAGCTCATGCTAATTGATCCAATTGTGAATTGACCCATCCTTCAAATTGATGAAGAGGACTGGTGCACCTCATGGTGAAGCACTTGGGTGCATAAACCCTTTATCCAGATTATCCAATAATTGTTTCTTAATATCCTTATGTTAAGAAACAACCATTCTATATGGATTCTTGGATAATAGTAATTCCCCAAGTATATGCTCAATTGAAAATTCATCCTATTGGCTAGGAGGAAGGATAGTAAATTCTACAGGAATAATAGTATTGTATTCCCGAACAACGGGAATGTCTTCAAGGATGATCCTTTTTATATAATAAATCATTTAAACAAATATTCTTTCTCATAGGGAAATAATATCCATTATTGAGATGATGGTTCTAAATAAGATTTATTATTCACATTTCATTTTACAGAATCAGAGGATGATTTGCAATACAGATAGGATTTTCTTCTCATAGAAATATATGTGGTCTCTATACTAAGAAAGACAATTCATTCCGTGAATTGAATCATATTCCACCAAAGGGAGCATGAAAAGGTTCACAAGGAAACTCATCCCACAAACTTTGATAGTGGTGGAGTTAAATATGTGAGATCCAATAATCATTCCATTTTCTATTTTCCCTGAAATATCTACTTCCAAGAATTTTGGTGGTGTTTGGATAGTTCTATTATACATTAGTTATATGATGGAATTTATAGAACTATAATAAAAAAATATATTCTCTATTCTTGAATGAATAACTACAATTATTGTCACCACTTTGTTTTTTGGTATCCACCTTAGTGGTTGTGATGGAAAAATATCTCTCCTACTTCATATAGGTTGTTGGTTGTCTCCAAAAACCCTTTTTTTAGTGCGTTGGTTTGCTAAATTCCATAGTTCCTTGACATTATAGCAATGAATTTTTTTTATAGTTTTACTGGAGTATTCCTTTCCTCCATCGTAGATAAGATATTATCCTTTCAACAATCATTGGATAAGATCATTTACTTCCCTCACCTAAAGAATTTCCTCAACCCCTGGATTCAATTTCTTGGGTTCTTCTTTCTATAGCTTTAAAAAAGTGGGGTGTTGAAATTTATAGGCACCGTTAGATATATCTGTTAGACTGCCAGAATTAAACTCCAATTTCTACTTCTTATCCACATTATACCCTTGAGATTCTCCAAAATCAATTTTGAATGTGAGGCCACAATAGACAATTTCCTCATAGCTATCAATGTCATGGATCACTATGTATTTTTGTATACAAGGTTTTAGCCCTCAAAATAAGTGTTCAACCGTGTATTTGAGGGTAACGACAAAGCCATAGGTGTTTCATGCATGTCTTATATACTTTTCTTCATATGAACCTATATATTCCTCATATATTTTTCATGAGGTAAAGGAAATACCTTCCCATTTTATAATGGAATGTGCGAGGAATATATTTATTGAAAATCATTTTTCAAAAATACTTCCACCCCACTACTTTGATCTCTTCCCCAGGGTTCACATTTTTTTTGAATGTCAACCGCTGATCTGATTCACCTTCTATATGATAAAAAAATATCAAAAACTTCTCTCTGTCAGAACATTTAATGATGGAGAATAAATTTTCAATAATGTTGATCCACTTTTTTGTGATTAAGGGATCAGATAAACCATTATAATTAGAAGGATTTTTCACATAAGGATTTTGATTTCATCTTTTTATATATTTGGTATATTTGGATGATCCACATAATCTAGGTTACTATTAAAAACCAGAGTCTTCAGAGAGTGTATATTAATGACGTTCATTATTCTTACTCACATTAGATTTGGAATCTTGTTGGGGAAGTGATCACATTGCTCCTCATATTTTTTGTTTACCTGATTCCTCCTATTTTGACCATTAGATTGAATAAAAGGAAAAATAATGATGAGTATATTTAATATTTGTGGACAAAAAATGTAACATAATTATATTAATGTGATAAATTTTAAATTTCATATATTTACTTATCTTATGAACTTCATGGCTTCAATCTATGTTATAAGTGATCTATTTCATATCATTTATTCTTATATGCATTTTATTATTCCCATAATAATGTTTTGTAATGATATTATCAATTTTCTGAATCATATCCCCTATGAGTGTAAATACAGGTGTGGAGTAAGGCCCATTTTCATGTACCGGTTTACAATGAGTCAGGGTCGGGACACCTTCTCTGAGTTCTTACCCCTAGGAACATTTGTGTACGAACCATGACAACTTATAATATCCAGACATGGATGTATTTTTTTTGATAAACCACCCACTCTATATTTACTGGAATTTAGGGATGTATTGTTATACATAGTATCAACCATAAGGCTTTATCAAGAGTTTTCTAATCTTAATCCCAACATAACCAAACTTTTTGTCTGATACCAACTATAAAAACCTATCCCTTTATTACATATTAACACATGATTTATTTAAAAATAATAATCTTAGTTATACCCAAATGTTCAACAAATTTAGTATGTTTTGGAATTAGGTACAATACATTACAACTTTAAAGATGTAATAAAACATATTTATTGAAAACTTCTTCAATATACTACCACTTATAAGTGTATGTGATATCCTAAACATATATATAAGAAAGGCGTGAGATATAAATCTTAGTAAGGGAATAATCATGTAATAAGGAAAGACATGTATGAAAATAGGAAATATAGGGTCATAAAATGATCATGAATCATAAAAAAAATTATAAGACATGATATAGATTAATAACAAAAAGGAAACATGGGCATTGTGGAAAACATTAAAACACTGCATCATATGTCACGGCTAACTGCCAAGAAATCATAATGGAAAAAGTTTCATAAAGGAATCATGTTCACTCCCTATCCCAACATGTTGAATCATGATACTGAACATTTCCCAATTAATTTGATCACTATATAAATTTATGTGTGCCTATCACTTTCATTTCATTCTCATGCGTAAGTGTGCAACATAGGTAATAAGTCATGGTTTCATTCATCATCATAACTTATTCAACGACAAAGAAGTCTAGAATATATATATGTATGTCCAAATTCAATGGGAAATATGTGTATAAATTTGAATACACTTGATAAAAAATTGGTATGGTAGGAACTGCATAAATTTTTTGGGAAGAAAAAATCCGAGAAAAATTTTGGTAACATAACGACATGGAATAAAAATTCATAAAATGGGTTGATGGGAGGAAAATGGGTCTCTCATCATTTGAAAATAGTTTTGATAGTATTATGGATATTAAAATACATATAAAAACATAATGAATTGGAAAAAATAATTCATAACCTAATAAAGAAACATGAATAAATATGGGAAAGGAAAGAACTCTTATTAAATTTCAGCATGGCAATGGGTGTACATGGGAGGGATTAATGAGGGAGAAAGGGGTATCTCATAGTTTCAACATCATATGGGATTTATGGGTGGTGGGGTGTGAAAAAATACACCATATTTTGGAATTGAAAATAAATGTGCCTAAAATAGAGGAGACTCTCTAATAAACGTGAGAAAGAGGGGATCCCTTACCTTTATATTGTGAAACCAAATCTTTAAATAGGACTCGTGAGATATTGGGGAACCTTGGGATGACTCTAGAGAAAGGAGGGTAGAGTAAGTACAAGATCTGAGGATTTTGAGTGAATAGAAATCAGAGCATGGGAAGGTTTATAAAGTAAATTTGAGGGGAATTCTTTAATATTTCACAAACATAGGTTTTGGACTCTATATGATAAAATATTCAAAACCACAAACCATACCATGGGTTTTCCCATGGTTTCTTCTAAATGGGAGTGATTTTTAGTATTTCATTTAGAAAAATTATGAATGAGTTAAAATAATACCCTTTCTTATGTGGAGTAAAGTCGCATTATAAATATAGAAATTTAAAACCATAAAATATATTATATGTTTTGGATGACTCATAAAGGCTTTATGAAATTAATAAAATTAACATAAAATAAAATTTTAAGGAGAAAACATATATTTGTTTAAGGTCACCAGATATTGTATATATTACATCTTTTTTGGGTCATTGTGATGTCAAAAAACATGCCATTTATTTAAACGGTATTTATTTTCAACCAAATAATTCAATTATCTCAAAAATGTATGTAAAATTCACAATTGGATTATTTAATGTTCTGATTCCAAAAAATACTCATTTTATCTAAAGAATTTTATATAAATTTTCACTTCCACTTTTAGGAAATAATAACTGGTAATTATTTGAAATGATGAGTTTTTGGAAATAAAAGTTTTTGAACCATAATAAAACATTACATATTACTTTATAAAAATTATGTGATAATTTATATTTAAAACAAATAATTTCACAATAATATTTATTCAATATATAATTTATTACAAAAATATATTAATTCATTAAAATAAATTCCATAATTGAAATGAATATTACCAAAAACAATTATCCATGTTTTATTGTGTCAAAATAAAAGCCATTTATAATGTTTAGGAAAATATATTCATTATTCCTTACAAAATAATGTACATAATAAATTTTATGGGGGTTTGATACATATAAATTTAATAACTCAACATATTCCCTAAGAGTGTGGTCTGTAATGGTGATAATTTCATTCTGTTATTCTGTAGACATGGTTTGGGTCACAATCTATAAAATCTTTAACTTCTCCCATAAATTGGGTTTCTCATGCTTAATTTGTTGGATCTTAGTTCGGGCTTGGTTATGGGAAAAGCCCAATGATTCTATCTCCCTTAGAAGCTCAAATAAATGGGATTCATATGGTAAAATACAAATTTATAAGTTCATCACATCCTTTTTCTGTGTGAATTGGTTTTTTTAATGCCCTATATTTATACTAATCATGTGATCACTTTTCAATGGCTATAATATAAATAAGTAATATGCATAAAAATCTTTTAAATCTAATAGTATAATAATAAAACCAAATAATTGAATGTGTTTTCTATATCCACACTATATAATAAAACATTAAATTAAATAATAAATGAATTTTATTTATAATAGTCTGGGTCTTTACAATGGTTCATATAGGGTTTGTAAATTTCTAAAAAATATCCCCAAATATTTTCAAATAAGGTTCATGCTAAGGATTATTAGATTATACCGATAAAGGCTTGAGTTAACCCTGAAAATACATTTTCAAGGTTTATACCACTAATTATGTTTTTTATAAAACCACATGCACCTTTAGTATGCTACTAGTGATGTAATTCTTAAGAATCAACTCATTCTATACTTTAACAAAATTCCAAGATAAATTACTGTAATTAATCTAATTATAAAACCTATCCTTCCAAATATCCCTAGGTTTCCACTAAATTTCATTCATCCTATCTTCCAATGGTTTTAAAAACTTTTATTCTAATTAATAATATGGAGTCTCCTTCATTTTACTCATATGATTACATGATTCTTAATAAAAAATTATTCAATAATTACAACTCAGGTATTGTAATGTCCTATTGAATTTGGAATACTATGTTCATAATGATTAAAAATAAACTAAAACATGGAATCATAAATTGATACTCCATATTGAGCTCATAATATGTAATTTATCTCCTAAAAATTCATGTTATAACAAATGAATTAAATATATTTTTGGAGGAGATAAATTTCACATTAAATTAATTAGAAAATAGTAATCCTAACATGCGAGTCAATGGTATAATATTATATTATAAAAGATATGGTAAATGACTAATGAAGCCGAAGAATAAAATAAATTGAACGGCATAATAAATTCATGAAAACATGGGAAAATGGAAATGAAATAAAACTAGACATAAATTGAAGTCAAGTATTACTGCTAAGACAACATCACATGGGGCACGAGGTCCAATAAGGGACTATATTAAATCCCTAATCCCACACATCACATCTCAAGAACATAATCAATGAATTGGGGGGTATACAAAATTCTATTCCCACTAATCACAATAATTTCATTTGTATTTATATGTGTTACAAATTATTATATCAATCATAAATAATAAACATAAGAATAACCCATTTAATGAAATAAGAAACATAATCTTCTCTCACATCATAATCAAAAGACATTCCCTGAAAAAGGAATTTTAGAGATAGTCATAAGTCATGTATTACAACATTATAGGATGATGTAGTATGCTATGTAGTCATGTGGGAGACATATATATGTTGAATTTATAAGAATTCCAGAACATTAAATGTAGATAAGGTGAATCAAAGACATAATGGTCATAACTAATGGAAAATGGTTTGTTAGAAAGATCACATACCCTGATATGGATTTTTCAGGTGAATTATTTTATCCTAGAATAAAAAATTGAAGAAAATTAAAAAATTTCTTAAGAAAAATTTTCAATTTCATTATTATTTATGTATTTATATTTACTATCACCCACTAAATTATATATAAAATTAATTTCATGTCATACATTTTGATGATAAATTAATCATATGTTCTAAAAAGCTTTGGTAAGTTGAATGTGGTGTAATGTTTCATTATTTAATCATATAAATAATGGTAAATATGAAATAACTATCATTTTTATACATAAATTATAAATTTTAAATCAATTATCATATAAGTTTATGAAAAAGAAACCATAGTATAATCATTGAGAAGGTATATTGTATATACTGATGAATAACATTTCTATTTTTTAAATATTAGTATGGATTGAAGTTCAATATCATTATATAATTAAATTATGATAATTATATCATAAATAATATTTCATTTCATTAAATACCATTAAAAATTCTATTCATGTGATATTGTAATAAAAAAATCACATCTCTTAACAAGGTAGCAGTCTATCACACACACAAATTACATTATCATTTATTCAATTAATGATGATGTATGAAAATATATGACATATTTATTTCAAATACCAATTAATATTTAATTAATATCATAACAATGACATAAAATTAATCAATAAAAAATCATATTAAAAGTATGTGAAAAATTAATCGCATCCCTTCATGAGGTGGTAGTCCGCCATAAACAAAAGCGATGTAGTCATATTATCTACAAAATGGAAAGTAAGAAGTTATATATGATATTAAAATTTAAGATTAATAATTTTATAATAAATATCATATATATGATTATATACATAATTATATCCATCCATGTTAATCACTGATATAAAAAATTACATTGGTTCACAAGGAGGTTGTCTGTCGTACAAATGATTAACAAATTTGTTTCCCATTTGTAGGAGGATTTGATGTTTCTAGGTCATTCCAATAACATAAAAACATTTAATTATATAGGATATACTTACGATATTATATCATCAAGTTTTAATAATATATGTTTGAGGTTGATAGAGAAATAAAATTAAATGCTCAATTAAGGACATTACATATTATTTGAACAATTTCATTTGGTTTTCACCGAAATCCATCCCATGTTGCCTTTATGACCAAACCATTTATTATAGGATGAGGATATATAATTAGAGAATTTATTTTGGTAGGTCTTTTTTGAACTAAAGAGTTTTCAATGTGTGTAAGGGGGGAGTGGGTGATATATAATTTTTTTCATAGAGAGATTAAATTGTAATTTTTTGAAATGAAAAAATCCAAATAAAACATTTATCTCAACAAAAAGTATCTAAAAAAGATAATTTCAGATAAATATAAATTACATGGTTTATATATAACCATAAATTAGTAATTATAAATGTTTTTGGTCATTTTTCACCTTTATAATTTAAAGGTCTGTATTTGGATATTCCAGTATTTTAAATGATAATTCACCAAATTTTATCCAAGATATTGAATTATTAATTTTAATATAAATAACTAAAACATCAATAAAACACATAAAAATATCTCTCTAATTAGTGTCATTTTATTTAGGATTTTATATTATGAAAAAAAATTGAATATTGAATGTATATGTTTACTTGGGATTGAACATAACCCATGTTTTTACAATCACGAGTGACGAGTTCAATTTATTCTATAAAGGTATATCACAATAGGGGAATAACTATATTATGATATATTGAATTATAGTTATGTAATATATGATAGATTAGATGTATAATTAAATAATTTATAATTAATAGATACTTATGTAGAATTAAATGTCTAAATATGATAAATTTTAATTATATTTTAATTTTATTGGAAATCATGATTTTCATTTTATCTAGATGAAGGGTTTTTTTCATTGATGAAAATGGTTATATATGTTAATTGCAGATAATAAATAAACTATGAATGTGAATTCTATATACCATGTTTATACTCACATAAAAATTAAATATTTATTAATTAATCTGCATTGTTATATGAAACATCGGAGTCTTATTATGTTGCAATGAATACTTGAGAATTAGAGTTGTTTTGATGAAAACATGAAATGAATAACAGTGACATGACCAAATTATGTCATGTTTTAGACTAAAATTTTTTATTATATTAGAGTTTAATTACTATGTTGTCTACTATATGGATTAAGGCATGGGGGAAGCAAAGCATAATATGAAAGGAATGTGTATTCCAACACTAATGTCAATGAAGGCATGAACATTGAAGTAATTCATTTATTTTCAAGAATATTAATTGAAAATACCCAAATCTATGTTTATAGAGGTAAATTAAGTCACACTAGAGTGAAATTAAATTTATCATATCCTGGTAATGATGAAAAAACCTTTTCTTATTATAATGTTATAAAATAAATGAAATTTTATGTTCAAATATTTCTCACCATTTTAACATTGATGTTTCTGAAATGTTAAAAATAAAATAATTAATAAGATTAAACAATGTTGTGGATGATTCACATGGTCCAAATGATGTGTTAATAATTCATTAATTTTATAATATCATAGTGAATTTTTTTTCTTTTCTAAATTGGACCACTATAACATTTATTTAATCATCACATTTTGGTCCCAATATTACACAAATTATAGGTGTTATGTCGCATTATAGAATCTATTAACTCATTTTTTATTTAATTATCTTTAGTTCTCATCAGTTATTTAAATCACAATCTTTGTTATGAATTTTATTTTTCCATGTCAATCAGTTAATTAGTATTTTTCAATATATATTTATGAGTAATTTGTTTTTTCTATATTTGTTATTTTTCAAAATTATTTCGTTCACCTAATTTGTCCATATAATATAAAAATTATTAATGGATAAAAAATAATTAATGATTAGTGTATAGATACTTAATGAATAAAGGATAAAAAATTTCATTATGGTCACATAGTTTTTAACCAAAATCCAAGAAACTGTATTAAAAAATATTGAGAGTTGAATTTATATATCATTAATTAGTATAGTATTAGAAATAATATTTAATGGAAGGGATATAAAAAATGGTTAAGATGATAAAACTATGAAAAATAGTGTTTTTAACATTTGATATGATAATAAATAATGTACTCTAAATATTTAATTTAATTTATGAAAATATTTTGATATGATTAGTTAGAGTTTATGTCAATGGGAATTGTATTACAAGAAAATTTTAAAATGTTTATTACCAATTAATTCAATTTATTTCTTTAAGAAGGATATAAATATGTTTCAGTATATATTATCCATTAAAATAATTTTTTATATCATTATGATTAATTATTTGTTTACAAAAATATTTAAATATATTTTATGGTTATTTGTACAGTTTTAAAGTTGAAATTTAAGGGTTAATAATAGGACAATACAATAATCATGATCATCTAATTTCCATCCTAGTGAGAATTCTCTCAGGGTTTTTTATTTTATTCCACAATTATTTAATTTTGGATTGAGGTAATAATTTTATAAAAATTTTCTAGGACCTAAAATTTACAACACTACCTGGATGATTAATAATCCTTTTTTAACAATTAATAAATGATAAAAATTCCTTTATCGAATCTAGTTGATAAATATTATATGCTCTATTTCGTGTTAATAATAAAGAGATTCTAATAATAGACTCTGACATATATAATCATTTAATTTAAACTATTATAAAAACAAAATGGTGTCTTAGATAAATTAGATATAATTAGATACATATTCACTAAAAAATTATATTTAGATGATCAATAAATAAGTATTCATATAAATCAAACTTATTGAGTTTGGTATGGTATATCTCATCGAGACTTCCATTTATCCTATCAAAAAACACACATTCATGTGTTGAAATGGAATAAAAATTATTACTATAGTCAAAATGAGTGTATATAGAATTAAAAAAAATTAACTATACTCATGTACAAGATCACTTTTTAGTTTCTTGAAGGTTATCCCACTAATATTTTAAATTAGTCCCACACAAAAAATGATTTATATGAGGACTATTATGTTTTAAAAGCTATAATTTATAATTAAGTGAATCTCGAATATTCTTCTGAAAAATAAGAGCATAACATTTTCCACCTAGATAATAAACTCTTTAATTTTAAATACTTCCATTTTATATAACTATTTTATACGAAATGTCAACAATTATTCCTTTATTTTAAAATATTTTGTTCTTTTGGGATATTTTCATGTAGAATTAAAATTTATTTATTAGAAACACTATAATAAGAGGATATCTAAATAACTACCTCTTAGTGAGATTTATAATTGAGGGAAACATATATTTCTTGTACATTTTATTCTTAATCGATGATTCTATAGGAACATTATATAGATATTTTTTTTGAATTATGAGACTTGAATTCTTCAATATAAACATTTTAATTTGTCAAGATAAGAAAAAAAAATTCTCATTATAATACATATATATGATTTACATACATCAGTGTCCAATTGAATATAATAAAATTAAGACATAACAATATAAGACTATAAATATTATAATTTAACCCAACAAAAAAACAATACACTAAAAATAAAGGTATAATATAAAACATCATCTTATTTCATACCAATTAATTTATATCCAGTATTATATCCACATGAAACATATACTCCTTTCACACTAACACGGAATTTAAATTTAGCGTATTCCCTAGTCAAATGTGTTGAATTTCAATTCAGAAAGTATTATAGAATTTTATTGGTGATCTTGACACATGTAGCTCCATGTATACATTAATAATATAAATATATTCCATTTTTATAGGTTATTAATTACAATATATGTAGAATAATTATTTTTTCTTCCAAAAAGGAACTCTATTTGGGTGCATTAATATACTTATTTAGGTAGATTCTATAAGTATACATTTATTATACTCAAACATTCGAGTTTCTTTTTTAATATTCCCTTATTTTTTGTATTCATGTAAAATTAAATTTGTATGGATGGTATCAATTTTTTTTGAAAAATTTACTCACAAATTATTTTAATGTTAGTATCAAATTGGATAGACAATATTTTTATATACGTTTATTTAACATATTTTCTAGATGATTCAATTCATTATTGTAGTCATCATCATTTTCACTATTATGTTACTCCATAGTGACGTTCTTACCATTTACAATCAATTAAAATTAAATATTTTCCTTTTTGTTATCATCATAATCATATTTTTTAAAATTTGTTACTTATTTATATGATATGTTATTTTATTCAAATATAATTATAACTAATTTATAAAAGTCACATGAATCCCTTATGAAAATGTATCTTTTTCTCAACTTTTCTGGAAAAAATTAATGCTTACAAAGAATTACTATGTTTATATCATAATCTATCATAGAGATATCATTTAGATAATTATCCCACACAACTATAAACACATATGAAATTTAGATTCATTATATTTAATTTGAAAATAGAATGGAGGGTCATATTTTCTCTAAAGTAATATCATTTACATTTTCTATTCCATCCAAAATAGTATAAAAGGAATCCAATATTTCATAGTTTGTTTTAGTGGAAAAAACAATTAAATATTACCTTATTTTAGTTTAAAAAAATGGAATTCATGGATTTTAAATGGAAATTATAATCACCCCTTTCATTTTCACCAAAAGCTGTTCAGGATCTATATGCTCTTAATGCCTATCTTAGATTACCCTAACATATCAACACCTAAAAATTCCAAATATAAATTTTTAATTTTATTTTATTTTTTGTATTTTATTACATTGATGTTTGATGGGAAATAAATTTCATATCATACATGATTATAAAATTTGATTTTTAGTAAAAAAGGATTCTTCAATTTATATACCTAATTATGACCTAATATGTTATAACAATAATGAATGATATAAACATAACCAAAATACTATTATACCAAATAAAATCTATAATATTCCTTAGATGGTATAAAAATGAAAATAAAATGTTTTAAATATAACATAAAAATTTTATTTTTGTTTATGAATTCAACAAAAGTTATGAACATATTTTATTAAAAATATTTATAAGTAATATTTTAGAGTTTTCTATAATCTTCACAATGATATAATTATTTGTCACTAAAGTGATCATGAAATATAATTTTACAATTTAATTAATATTAATCTTGGAAAATATCACAGTATAGTAGAGAATAAAAAAACAAAATATGGTTTTTTTTCAAAATATACAATATTTTAAAATAATCAATGAATAAAATACCCTTTTAATTGTAGATTGAGGGGGAATTTTTTTTACCACATTTACCCAATCACATTAATTAATATATTATATTAAAATACAAGCTATATAAATAAATAAGGATACAAATAATTCTTTTTACTATGTATAAGGCCATATTATTATCTACATAGTTGGTAGCCGAACCATGAAAACTATAGTAACAAGAGTTTGTTATAAATTATAGGTGAATCAAGATATTGAGCTAGGTTTTTTATACTAGATACCTATGTCTAGTCCATTAATCATTTTATAAATATAATCTGATAATGTAAAAAAATAATGGAGGAAATTAATGATAAAAATCTATTTTTTGAAGAGTTATTGAGAAGTATGAATAATCAATATAATCATTTTGATATCTATAAATTAAAATCAAAACAAATATCCAATATAAATGAAAATAATTAATCGATATAATTCAATAATAATATATTTCATGGTTTCTAAATCAAATTATATTATTCCCTAAAATAAACTTTAAATATTATATTTAAATTATATTACAATTTTATTGTCATGATCAATTTTAATTATTTTCATTTCATGTATCACTAGTATATGATATCCTCAAGACTACTTCTACATGGAAATCTGATAGTAACTATAAACAATATATTAACCCAGTCATGGGTATTGATACCTAAAAACATACATTTCACTTACTACCATACCCCAATAACCACCATACATTCATGATATATAAACTGAAGAATAAAAAACATGCACATATATAGAAAATCATGATAAAATGAAACATATATAATAGAAACCACATTAATATATATTTAACCAACACAATTATGTCAAAAAATGAAAAACCTATGGACACCAAATACATATTACTATGTGATATCATGAATATCAATGGTTCAAGGGTGAACACCATGATGATGTCCACTATATTAGAAATCTAAAACTATAAATATATCTAGACCACATGGATCATAACTCATCCTCATTTTTTGATATTCATATACACATGTTTACCAACATAAAATTTCACATTTTAGGGTAGGTAAAATAGTAATATGTATTGTCGTCCCATATAGTGAGCCAAAACCAAAACTATGAATTGTCTATATTCATCAATTGAATTTAAATTATAGGAATTATAATTTTCTCAAACATTATCACCATGTATACTCATGGTAAATAATGAATATTTTACCAATAGATCACTTCAATAATGCTCAGTGAATACCAATGTTCCTCAATAGAGAATGGAAAACATATCATAAATATCATCATCAATATCTTGTCTTGTAATTCACCATTGATTAGAAAGTCATAATATTTAATATTAAATACTAATTTCCACATATCAGAGAAGCATCAGAGGATATAAAAGACTAATTCAATATATGTAGTTCGTAAGAAAATACATATCTCCACATTAGATAGTTCTCATATATCATAACATTGAATGAAATAGATATCATTATTGATAGAGATATATTCTATGGTACTAAATGGAATATACATCTTTAATGGAATCATAATATATATAGACCTCTAGGATCCTAGATCTATTGTAGGATGAACGATATATTATCTAGTTCATTTCCATGTTTATTGATCTATTCTATGATAAAGAGTGACACTCCCCACATTAGTTAATTACATATCGTCATATTCACATATCGAGGATTCAATAGGAATTATACATCTTTATCAATCCAATTCATCATACTAGAGATATTATAATAACTAAATATCCCAAAAAAAATCATTGAATTATATGATACATCTCATCCTTGATAATGTCCATGTATAAGTGGATATCATTATAAAAGTTCTTTATAAAATACTAAATTTTTTGTTTCATTCATTATATTATATTATCCAACTCACTCCATACAAAAAATGAGGGTGGGTGTAATGTATCCACTATTGTATCTTATCACTGTTATTGTCCATCGCCCAAATTCATCCCCAAATATAAGAGCATATGGGTATACAAAATAAATATCCCTATCAAAAAACAAAGGTACCTCTTCTAAACAATAAATTTCCTCCATATAATGAAACCATAGTTTACATCATGATAATCATTTTTCGACCACTATCCCTGAATATTGAGAGAAAATGATAATTCAATAACAAGTGATTAGTATAAAATATGCCACTATCCAAATAAGATAACCATAAGTATACCTTCAATTTTATAACTTTAATATTCCTTGAAAATACCACTAGTTTTCCACACATATCTTCACACATTATGACTTTTAATTCAATACTTATAAGCTTACTTATTTTAATTTTTATAGTATAACCTCAGGTAATCATTGTTACCACTTATTCTAAAATATATTTTTCTTCAACATAAACTGAAGTACCATGGTTACTTATATTCTTTATCCAACCATCCTCATGAATTTCAACAAATCATTATATGGATTATCCCACTCCCTTAGAAAGTAATGTAAATATAGTCATTAAATATTATACATAACTAGTCATAAGAAACATTTTAATAAATTATAATCCATTTTTAATTATGTCAGGACATTTGGTGGAATTCCTTATATTATTAAATATCTTCATCCTTTCAGTTTCAAATATTAACATCCAATTTTATTCTCTATTATAACTCTTTTAATTCATTAAAATTTCCCAATATGATTATATAATAATAGGAATAATTAATTTCTTTGGTAATCTCTTGTTTCATCTAATAAACTCCATAGATGTACATTCATCAAAACCAATTTATAGAAGCTGGAAAATATTATCATCACTACTTCCATTATCAATGCTTTTTAAAATTAATTTATTAATTATATATTTAATAGTCCCCATTCATTAACATAATTCCTTCTATTATACTGATTTATTAATAATAAATAATCATAAAGTTAATGATATTTCATTAAATATCATCATACCACAACCACTGAACTGGAACGTAATTTGATCACCACATCACATACTTATTTAATTCATTAATCAAATAAAATCAATATCTTATTATATTTAAATATATGTTTTCCTTATAATATTATTATTATTCAATTATAATTTCAACTAAAAGATAATACAAGAAATACAACAAACCAGTGTAAAAAATGTTCACAACTCAGAGTCTGTTACACCCTATAAACATATATTTTGTTATATATGGTTATAATACATGTTTAGTGTTTCTATGTTAAATTTAGAAATGTATATCCATTATAAAATATTAATTTTCATTATCATCACAAATATAATATCTTAATTCACCCATTAATTAATGTGAAAACTATCCAATCATGATTCTATTGTGTGTGGGATGAAATATAGAATTTAAAACAACATTCAAGGTGTAATATAATATTTTAACATACCCCCATGAATTGATATCTTATTCCATGAATTGGGGATTATATGTGGAACTCCCACACAAATGAACATGCCATGTACCCATGGTTTAACTTGGTTTTAACAAGATCATATGATCATTTTACCTAACACCCATCCTTTTTTCATAACATAGAGCTCTGTCACCTAAAATTCACATGGTATTCATTCAATAATTCTGATTAAACTATAATCTTTATATAAAACCATGCTACAAAACAAAATTCATTCAATATATCTATATCCATAAGATAATTTGATATAATTTCCACATACAATGAGGGATGCACCAAATCTTTTAATTTGTTTTTGGGTACATATATTTTTCCAGTATCATTTGGCCTATATTTTTGGAACACTCACAATATATGTTTCTAGGCACTACCTCCACCCTTTATATGGGTTAAACATAAATACATTATATATTAAATGTGGGATCTGATAGTCCTCATGTAATAATCCAAGATTTTCCAACATTTACAAGCCTATTTACCACTAGATACTATACATGGTAGATGAAAAAGGATCATTATCTCCAATCGTCTAAAATTTCATAGCATAACTAATTTCAACCACATGATTCTATATATGGGATCAACTACTAAAGATTTTTTCTTTAATGTACATCAAATTTTAATGGGATTTAGAAGATGACTGAAATATCACTAAAAGATATATTTTTCTCTATAAAAATAATTAGAATTATTCAATAGGGTTTAGATTTGACACTTATAAACCATTTTAAAAATCTATGTAAAATCCATTAATATGTTAAACAACATTTATATGAGCACTTTTTTGACCATCACCATAGAATTCTCTAAGAAAACCTCCAAGAGACCTCATCACAACCAAACTCAGCAACCCTTATACATATAAACACCACACCCAGTAACATAAACATAGCACAACCCCAAAATACATCATTGTTTCCCAACCACTTCCTAGATGCAGTCCGACTACATAACAAGTTTATCCATTCCTTAATAAATCAATCTCTCAACCTGAGATACCATCACACCACCCTTTCTAAACCATACTCACAACCACAATCCCATCCATAGGACCACAAAACTAGTACAAACACAAGGTAAAACAAAACCATACACAATACACACCCACACCAAATAGCAAGGAGTATTTAGATTTAACAGTACACATTTTTTAATTCCTATTTCATTATCCAGGGGTGATCACAGAATACATTTGATCCTTGGGAATCAATATATTTAACTAAATAACCTTGATTAATCAAAATTCCACATTTTACCCTTAAAATAAGGAAACAACGACAAATATTTACAAGTCAAGAAGGTGAAAAAATAGAGGACACCAACAATGATGATTTTTAGAAGGCATACTACCCTTAGAAAATACAACATGGATGAAGGATAAAATATAAAATTTAGTGACAATCATCATCATCATCACCATATTCCCAGTCCATTAATTATTACTTCATATTATCTTAGTTAAATTGGTTTCAAACGTAACCACAATAAGACATAATTAAACCCACCTTTCATGATAAACAGATAAAAGACAGATGAAGGGATCTCTACTTGGAACAATAGACTATCAAGAATTTCTCCTTGTGCAAAAAATATGGTGGTTGTACAAGCAGAATGGAGACTCCAAGGAAGAATCTGAATTCTACATCACAAAAAATTACTCTGTAGGGAATAATGGATCTGGATGCATCAAAATAAAAATAAAAAATAGTGGGAAGAGAATATATTGACTTAGAAGAGCTAGATATTATATTAGTGGAAGGGAAATAGTTTCAATGGCCATTAAAGTCGGATCATGGTCAAGGCCATGCAGTTTGACTATTTCAAATCCCCCAAAGCATTAGGATATTATGTATATCATTAATATCCTTTAAAACTCCTTTATAAATGTTCAAAAAGGTATTTAGACTAGATTTACATTATAAAACACATAATAGGGGAAAAACTAGAAAAAATGGAAAAAGATGAAAATGACTCACTAATGGGTGATTCATCGATGTGACCCACTGATGCCCGACTAATCAATGGTCGATCTATCGATTCCTGACCTATCAACACCTAAAAAACAACATCAATCCTACTGGTGTCTGTTCTACTGATGTTTGACCTACCGACACCCTAACCTACTGATGCATTAAGTCACTGATTCTCTGACCTACCGATGCCTGACCTAACAATGCCTGACCTACTGACTCCCTGACCTACTGATGCCCTGATTGACTGAATCCCTAACCTACCGACACCCAGAGTTACCATTGCACTGACCTACCGATGCCCTGTGTCACTAACAACCTAATATACCAATGGAAAAGCTATAATTTTGTAAAACTCTTGAAAATGAGTTATTGTTGACTCCCAAAACACCCCAGAAATGGATTCTAACAAAGTAATGCACTTGGGGGTTTGGGAAAATACATCATATACCTCTAAAACTATTCTTTCCATTGATAATTTTAAACCTAGATTATAAGAAATAGGGGTCCAAAAAACCACCACATAAGATACCTCTCAAGGATAAACCACACGTGTTGTTTCTTAGCTCGAGTGAAACCTCAACATCCATGAAACCCTCCTCCAACATCTTCTAACCCAAACATAACAAACATAACCCACAAAAGAACCAACTTTCAAAAAACATAAATTAGAGAATTCCTTCCTCCATGACATGATATTATCTTCTCTTGGTGGCACTAGATAACCCACATGGGTTTAATCGAATCTCAATTAATATTTCATTATTAGGATTTGGGTCCTCCCCTCCTCATGATCATGAAATTATCACACATTAAAGAACATGAAAACAACTCATCTCATAGAAAATAAAGTTCAATTACCACATCAAAAATAAAAAAACCCAAGAAAAACTCAAAACCACTCTGGGTACTTGGAATGCATCTGCGTCCCCCTTTCCCAATAACTCTCCTCCAAGACACCATGCCTCCACAACATATGAAACACTTTAATGGTCCATACATGTGGTACCTTATCTTTATTATACTAGATCTCTACTGGTCACTTCACGAACATTTCATCATCCTCGATATCTAACTCTCCCCATTTAATGGAATGAGAGTCATTGAGAAGATACCGATGAAGCTGATAGATGTGAAAGATGTCATGGACCTTTTCAAATTATGTTGGAAACACCAATTGGGATTCCACCTCTCCAAATAACCTCAACACCTCGAAAGGTCTGATGAACCTGGGAGAAAGATTTCTCCCTCTACTAAACCTCCAATACCCGCGTCGAGGGGAGACCTTCAAGAACACGTGGTCTTCGAACTTGAACTCTAAGGTCCTACTCCTGAATTTGGCTTAAAACTTATTCTTCTCCTATACTACCTTCATCCTTTCATAGACAAGATGCACATTCTCATTCGTACTTTGCACCATGTCCAAACCAAGAAGAGATGCCTCCCTAACTTTGGTCCAGCACAAAGGTGAATGACATGGTCTCCTATACAAGGCTTTAAATGAATACATATAAATGGAATATTGATAGGTATTATTATATGAAACATATACCAAAGGAATGTGTCAAACCCAATAGAAACCATATTCTAGAATGTATTCCCACAATATGTCCTCTAACATCTGGATGGTCCACTTTGTTTTCCCATTTTTTCTATGGGTGGAAAGTAGTGTTGAGGGATAACAGAGTGCCTAATGAATGATATAATCCCATCCATACTCGTTAGGTAAAATTTGTATCCTGATCTGAGAAAATGGATCTTGAAACCCCATGTAGTTGAACCACCTCATCCACATACCTCTGTGTTAATACATTCACTGTGCTTGACTCCATGATCACTAGGAAGTGATCATATTTTGTCAGCTGATCAACTACTACCCAGATTTCACCGTATCCTACCTGATACATGGGTATAACTACGATGAAATCCATTAAGATGTAATCCAACTTCCACTCGATGACATATAAGGTCTACAAAAAAACCACTGGGAACATGTTTCTCATCCTTCACCTAATGGTACACGAAGCTCATTGCCAAAAACTTTGCCACATCCCACTTTATCGCGGGCCACCACAACTGCTTCCTAAAGCCATGGTGCATCTTCAAAACTCACGAGTGTGCCTATAATAGAGATCTAAAAAACTCATAAATAACTCCCTCGAGTATAGAAACTAGGAAAAATATCTTCTCAAAGAACAGAATTTGATTCTGACCATCCTCTGATCATCCCTTCAGAGCATTTCCCTGGTCAATGTGATCATGCATCACATCTTCCTCTGAGTCTCCCAATTGAGACTCATATAACTAGATCCTCAGAGATTACTACAACTTCATATGACATATACAACCTATGTCTCCATCCATTCATACATCTATGTGAAAGGAAGTCGACTCCTGCATCATCTTCCATGCATCCACAGATTCCCGAACAACTTTCCTCTGTGAATTCCTTCTTAATGAATCAGTCACAACATTCCACTTTCCCACGGTGTAAGAAATCTTGAATTTGTAATCATAGATAAAATAAATACACCTCCACTACAGTAAGTTCAGATCTCACTTGGAAAATATGTTCCTTGGGATCTTATGATCCATGAAGACCACAAGGCACTCCCTAATGAGGCAGTGCCACTATAACATTAGTGAAAACACAACCGCTTCTAACTCCATATAGTGGGTGGCATAGTTAAATTCATGGGGATGTAACTACCTAGAACTATAATAGATAAGTCCCCATTGTTTCATTAGATCGTACCCTAATCCTAGATGGGAAGTATCACAAAACATATCAAACATCACCCCTTCATTGGGAAACGTGAGCACTAGAGCACTGGACAACATCCCTTTCAGAAAGCTTCATGCTACCTTAAATATCTCGCTCTACACAAAATATTTGATGTTTCTTGTCAGAGCATTCAATAGAGATTATATTCAAGGGAAATTTGGTATGAATCTCTAGTAATAGCCTTCCAAACTGAGAAAACTACAAACCACTATCACATTCTTGTTTGCTTACCAAAAAATGATTGCCTCAAACTTTAAAGGGTCCACACTTACACCCTACTGTGACACCACATGTACAAGGATGTGGACCTACTCTATCCAAGACACACACTTATAAAACTTCCCATAGAGATGGTTTCATAGAATAACCTCCAAGATAGTTCTATGATACCCATTATACTCCATCTCGGACATTAAGTAGATCATGATGTCATCGAAGAACATGAAAATGAACCAGTTCCAGAACCCATAGAATATGGAGTTTATAAGTCCCATGAACACATTTGGTATATTTGTAACACTGAAAAACATAACCAAAAATTTGATATTTCCATTCCTACACCTGAAAGAAGTCTTTAGGATGTCACCCTCTTTCACCCACAACTAGTGATACCCAGACCACATATTAATCAAAGAAAACTAGCTTTCTCCCCTCATATAGTTGAAAATATATTCTATCCTCAAGAGAGAGTAACAGTTCTTGATCGTTACCTGATTAAACAATCATTAGTCTAAGCACAAAAACATGCCACCATCTACCTTCTTTGTGAATAATATCAGAGAACCGCATAGTGACAGACTGTGTCCGATAAAGACCTTCTTCATTAGATCTTTAATCCGGATCCATAACTCATACAACTCATATGGTACCATCTAATATGTATCTATCAAAATCAAACTAGCATTGGTTTTTAAGTATTTTCCAACCTCAACATAACTTCAAGGGGATAGAGTAACAAATTCCTCAATGAAAATATCCAAGAACTCCCCAAAAACTCTTAGAACCCCCATAATCCTAGCATCCACTGAGTATACTAACATCTCAGCTAATAATAAACGAAAAGTCTCCACATGACGACTACATGTCAGTCAACTCCGCTAACCCACCAAAGCCACATTTTGGCCATATTTGTTTGAAAAAAAGACTCTCCTTCATAATACTTGATAACAACATGTATAGAGTACAGCCATTCAATTCCCATGATAACATGGTATGGATTCATTTGCAGTAGAAAGAGCTCCCCACTAGACTAATGTGGCCCCAACATCAGTCTACATCCCTGGAAAACATAAAAATACATGGCCTTACCACCGAATGGTGTACTCAACACCATGGGAATTGAAATCCTCTCTATTTGTAGTCCCATAGCATGAGATAGATTGGGTTTAAAAAGGAGTGTGAATATCTTAAATCTACCTAGGTGTAAAAAAATTAATAAATAATTTGATCATACCTCGAATGACATTTAGCCATAATGGAACTACTTCCTCTACAGTGTGAATCTAACCACACCCAGATCCTCTACCCCTTAGTTTTCAACCGCATCATTAGCCACACCTAGGTACTGGTCCCTGAGGAACACCATGTGGTCAGCCTCTTCCTGCTCCATCTCTATTCTGTGAAGCATGAGTGGAGCAAGATCCTGATGTCCCTACAGTTGACATGTTCTGGCCAGTAACTGTTGCTGAGGTGGGAACTAAAACTACCCACCTCCACTATAATGGGATCGAAATTGAAACTAAAAATGAATGGGTTTGTGGCCTCCACAAGAAAAAAACCTTAGTCCCAAGCCTACAGGAAAAGGACATGGACCAGAAGGTTGGAACTAAAACTACTTGGGTCGGCTCCCTGTTGGGTAAATCCTGGAATATCTGGATTTTGGATACTTGCAACCAAAATCCTTCCTATTTAAAGAACTCATATGGATTCCCTCTCATGTTAATCCTCCTGGTGAGTTCATCCATTCCACTACCGCAGACTTCTTTTGAACCTCTAAGTATGTCGGTAAGGTGAAGGGAGTAACTTCATACTGGAGAGAAGAATGTAGTGACTCCTCTAAAAATCTCACCAGAGACTCCCCATCTAGAAAGTGATCTAGAGAAAATATAATGATATCTTGGAACATGATCCCTAGCTCTTGTACAGACATATTCCTCTACTAGATGGAGAGTATCTCTTGTTGCTTCTCATCCTTCATGGTCAAAGAAAGGACTTATGCCCATAACACTTTCTCAAAATTGACCTATAGAACATCTCTCTCCTTCATCTTCACTATGTATAGTTTCCTTCGTTGAAGTGTATCACCCCTCATATGACTAATTGAAAATGAGACCCATTACACTGTAGGATCCCAGATCAAGATAAAAATGATCACCAGCTCCTCAAGACAACTCTTCATCTCTTTATCTAAAAATATTCTTCCACACTTTCCCAGAGTCTACCAATAGAAATCACATAGAATATTCTTCCGTTAGTTATTCTACTTATCTTGATCAACCCTCCATAGATCAACTTTATCGGCCTAGTGAGCATCCATTTCTTGTACTACACACGGACGATGACCATGTGTCGTTGCTGAAAAGTAAACAAGGAACTCCTATGCCCGAGTAGTATGGAATTTTATTTTGGATTCCATTGAAACTATTGTTTATTTTAATTTCCCCAAAACACCAAAAAATAAACAAGAACACAAGTCACCATGATGTGTGTACCTTTCCAAGGGCCTATACCCTACAAATGATGTAGCCTCACTTGGTCGTTCAGTAATCTCAATGTCCTTACATCGCATTACGGGGGGCCCTAAAATCTCATGTCTTAGTTGGTCTTTCCAGGACTATTCCACACACCAAGATCACCTAAAACTATTTCCATACCATCCAATGCAATCACCACTGTGCATAACTCCAAACTGCATCTTATCCCTCAACCATCACCTTTGATACCATTCTATCATGACTGTCATTCATCAAGATGAGGGATAAGATGGAAAGGTGTCATGACCATCATTTATCAAAATGAAAAAGATATAATGTCCCCAGAGTCCCACCTCCAATAGGCCCAAGGGTGCTAAATAGAACCAAGGGTATTCAATCTCACAAAATGGGAGGCATTACCCTTTTATAGTAACCATGATTTGGAGATAAGATGTATCAACCTCAAAACAACTCAAAGACATATATATATATATATGTATATAAGAAGACAAAATCCACCCCACATTCATGTTTAAAGAAAATATCTAGAAATAAAATTAAAATCTAGAATGCAAATACTTGAAGAATAAGCTAAGAAGTGAAACAAAAACTATCCTGATTCCCAAGATAGTAAGGTACAACACGGTCTACATAATCTCCTTGGAAACCTAAGAATAGTTTTATATGAATAGGGAGAGCACACAAGTATACTCAGTAGGAAATGCTAGAGTCACCCGTTCATAAGTGGGAGTGGTATTGTAATGACCCTTTGAGGAATAAAAGAAAACAAAAAACACATAACATGGTATACTATCCACCACAATCACCCTGAGGCGTCCTCACCAAATAATTTATGTCAAGTAATGTAATGTAGTAATCACATCAATATTTTGGTACACTGCACTACTTTACACTGGTTAACTGTTCCTCCCAAATAGTGAATGTCCTGATGCTACCATGCTCTTCCACAAGACCTACTGTCACAACCTTACTTCACACAACTAGTCCACAAACAACACCATATTCCATCCCACACACACATGGGCCACAAACCTCACCACATTCCTTCATGTAGCACCTTGGCCTTATCTCAAAGACACATAAGAAGGCACACCTCACCCACACAGACCTGCGCCTCACAACCGCACCACAACCTGTATGATGAGTATTGGCCTACCAATATCTCGAAGAGGGAGCACAAAAAGAGAAAATAACAATCCATCCATCCTCTACCGGGATTTTCGGAAAGAACAATCTCCCCCATAATGATGGTCATGTTGGGCATGTAGTGATCAATGTAGGTAGGGTGGGAATATAAATCATAATAAACTACGAGTATATTTATATATATAGGTATCAAACACTTATTATAACCTATGGGTTTCCAAAACAAACAACCATCCCACACAAAATGGCCCTTCCAACCAACCCTACATGAACACATCACCACAAATGATGGTTACTTATGAAATGATAAAAAGTAAACCACCTATGATTTAATCAATTTTTTCTATTAAGAATTTACCATCTATTCCATCCTTACTCGGGAAACTTCTAAAAACACCACATCACAAGTAACATCATAATCCACACTAACATTAAAAACTCTCTCGAAACTCTGGGGGAAGGGCGCACACATAGTTACAACATACTAATTCAAACATGTACCTCTTAAAACATCCTTGAAGGAACTATTTCACAAAATCAGTACATCTAGAAAAAAAACTCAACTATCTTGCAGTCCCAGTGCACACTCCCCTTTCATGAACAATCATTCAACCACTACCACCATCATTTATCAATGAAATGCCACTCTTTCCTTCCTCTCAACAATAAAACCACCAACACATTTCCTCAAAACCACACTTGAGAACCCCACTACATACAGACACCACACCCAAAAACATAAACACAGCACAACCCCAAACTGAATCCCTACTACCCAACCACTGCCCAAATACCATCCCATTGGATAAAAAGTTCTTTCATTCAAAAATAAATCAATCTATCAACCCGAGATACCATCACACCACCATTTCCACCACATACGCAGAGTCCCACTATAATCCATAGAGCTGAATGAGAATCCAAAGCACAAGATCAAATAGAACCATACATAGTAAACAACCACACCAAATACCAAGGTGTATTAATATTTAGCAGTACTCATTCTTTAATTACAGTTTCATTATTTAGGGGTTCTCGCCGAAAAAGTTTGATCATACAGAATCCATATATTTAACCTAATATATTTGATTAATCATATATCCATATTTTAGTCATTAAACAAGGAAAAAATAAAAAATATTCACAACTCATGAAGGTTCCCAAATAGAGGCCACCAGTTTCCATGACTTTAAAGAGGTATACAACCCTTACAAAACATGACATGGATAAAGGAAAACATATAAAACAAAGAAATAATCATAATTGTTTTCCTATCCCATCATTTATTACTTCTTATTATATTAGTTAATTTGGTTTAAACTGTAACCACAAGAATAAATCAATATAGCAACCCTGTATGATACATAAATAAAAGAGATGTGAAGGGGTCCCTACTTGGAAGAGAAGATGATCAACAATTCCTTACTGTGGTAAATACATGGGGGTTGCACAAGAAGCAGGGAGACTCCAAGTAAGGGTGAATCCTAATGCCATAGCAGGACACATGAGTCTGTAGGAAAAAACAGATCTTGGCACTCCAAAAGAAAAATAAAACACATATAGAAGATAAGATCATAGCATAGAAAATCCTGGTCCAATATTAACAGAAGGGAAATGGTTTCAATGTCCATTGTATTAAAATTGTGGTCAAGACCATGCATTTAGACTATTTAAAATCCCCTGTAGCATTAGGATATTAATGATATAACTAATAAACCTTGAAACTCCTTCAGAAAATCTCAAACAAGGCTTTAAACTTGATTTACGTCAAATAAAATGTACGAGGGGAGAAACTGGAAAAACATGAGAAGGATAAAAATGTCCCACCGATGGGTGAGTCACCAATGTGATTAAATGATCAAAAGTGTCTCATGTAACAAACTAATGATTGACCTATCGAGGCGTGGCCTACTGATGCCCGACCAACAAACTCTTGACCTAATAACACCCTAACCTACCGACACCAAACCTACCGACACCCTGACCTACAGACGCTCAACCTACCAATGCCTAACCTACCGACGCCCATAGTAATCAGTGACCAAACCAACCTAATACCTGAGTCATTGATGACCTAACCACTCGATGCCCAAAGTCACTGATGCCCTAACCTACCAATTTAAATATGGGAATTTTTGAAAACTCATGAAAATTAGCTACCACTCCCTCCCAGAACACCCCAAACATGGATTTAGATAATTTGATGGACCTATGGGGTCAGGGACATTATAGATTCGTATCATTTCCCAATTACCTATCAATTAAGGTGAGGTTATCTAACTCATGTCACTATTCCTATTGGTTTTCTAGATAGGGGAGGTTATCATATTCATTCCATTACTCCTCTAAGATACTATACAATTAAAATTTATCAAATTTATGTCATTATTCATATGGGATTTTGAGTATGGGTTGGTTGTCTAATTTATTTAATTATCCCTATTAGTAGTTAAGCATTGGTTTTCTTAGATGAATTAAATTATCACTATAATATTTAAATAAAAGGGATTATCTAATTGATGTAATTATCCAAATATATTATCTAAAAAGAGGAATTTATATTATATTTCATAAGTTAAAAATGCATGAGATGAATTAGGTATGGTCATGTTTCATAGTGTACTTTTTATTTTATGATAACATGAGTTGTTTTTTGATATTTTCTTGAAAGATAATTAAAATTTTAATATTATAGACATTAGAATATGTATTCATAGTATATTATGAAATATTTATAGGTTTTTTTAATAATCTAATACTAATTTATTATACTCACACATTGTATACACAATTCATTTGAATAGTCAAACCTTATTTCTCAGGATGATGGAATGAGTAAGGTTATATGATAGGTGATTCTGGTTAATGAAAATAAATATTAGTATTCGTCGAGTGGTTGATCATGATGTATCATGCCAAAAACATTTTAGTTCTTTTTTTCATTATATATATATATATATATGTATGTATATATATATATTTATGTAATTTCACAGCCCTGGTTCCACCCAACGGAGCCCCAAACTGGTCAGTCATATGACCTCAAGCATGCCTCCCCATACACCAGAGGCTGGTGACTTGTAGTGAGGTTATAATATAGATCATGGGGATACTATACCATCATTTTTAAGTGTGATACACCATTTGAAATAAATAAACAATAGAGTAAGAATTTATATATCCCTAGAAGAAAACAATATCACAAGATGACCAAAATTGGAAATATAATCTCAAAACAAAATTGTATATATTTCATGCTAATGTAAATTCCAAGTGCCAAAATGCTAACCCAAAATTAAAGACATTGAAACTCCCAAGTGGGTCTCTAAACACATCTAGTTCCCACATCCATGCTCTATCCCAACTCAACCATCTAACATAGGTCATTTTCACTTAACCAATCCATAAAACACAAAGTCTATTTGGGTACCGACTGGGTAGGCCAAGTAGGGTGGGAGTACAAATCAGTAGGCCACCACCAATGGTGTCTAAAACAGTCAATAACAGTGTATGTAGTTTTATAAAGAATAAAATACAACTAATAAAGTAAATAGTTTTAGTTTATTCGATTATCCTTTATTTAACCACATAAAACCTCAGGTTCCCGAGTATACCAAAACCTCAATACCTACTTTGTCTCATGTTGGAGTGTGAACTATCGCCTAGGGATATCATAATATTGAATGACTATATTACCATTCACCAACACAAATCACATTTCATCAAATGTTTAAAACATGTAAATCAGTCTAGCATGAGTAATGTGCAGTATGGGATCTATCCTCAAGGGTGTATAATGAGTAATACAAAACATATTATAAATGCTTCAAAGGAAAACTGGGAAATCTCTTGTGGTAATTCCTGTTTAAAGGCTCACACAATATTTCAGAAAATAACCAAAACCTCACATTGTCTTCTTACCTTAAGGTTTACATGGACCTTAAGTTAACAATGTTATAATCTCTCTCAGTCTTCTTCCAATAAGGCTCGTATGGTCCTTATGTAAACAATTTTAGAAGCTCTCTAAGTATTATCCATTTAAACTCATTCCCACACACTGGTTATCTCATGTTCTACTTCATTGCAACATTATCACAACCATTTCCACTAACCCCAAAAATTCCACTAAATAATTCACAATTAATTAAACATATCTATCTCTTAAATTAATTCACAAATTAATTATCCATTCTATATCCATTAGTTAATTAAAAAAATAATTAAATACATACATTCAATTAATTAATTCACCAATTAATTAATCACAACCCCTTTCCATTAATTAATCCAATTATTAAATAATCATATCAATTTCATGAATTATTTTCCACAATTAATTAACTATAATAATCTCTTCAATTAATTCATCAATCAATTGTTTACATCAAATCTGTTAATTAATTAAATAATAAATTAATTTCAAAAAGTCCATTAATTAATTCAACATTAAATTAATCATTTCACAAAACAACATCCAATAATAAATTCAGAAATTACTTGTTCCTAATTTATAATTCATTAATTCAATAATTAACCTAACAAAAAATTATCCTAAAATTTCATTACTAATTCACAAATTAGATTTTCATACAAATAACATTAATTAATTACCCAATTAATTAATTAAATTAATCCCATTAATTAATTAATTGATAAATTAATATCCACAAACTCAAAATCCCATAATTAATTCTGTAGTTAATTATCTCATTCAAAATCTTAATACTTCATAATTAATTCCACAACAAATGATATCAATTATCAAATATCAATATTTCATAATTAATTCATCAATTAATTATCAAATTATATCAATTTAATATCCCAAAAATACACAATAAATAATTCACAATTTAATTAATCTAATTCATTTTATTGAACCATCATAAAAATCCTTATTGATTAATTCAGCAATTAATTAATATAAATCACTTCATAACTTTTTCACATCAATATCAATTAATTAATCAACCAATTAATTAATCAACTCAATCCTTTTAATTAATCAACTAATTATTTATTTCCATCACTCCCATTATTTAATTCATCAATTAAATAATCACTTTCATCATCGTTATTTAATTCATTAATTAATCAATCCATTTATTTAATTTAACAATTAAATAATCACTTAACACTCATTAATTTATTCATCAATTAATAAATTCCTTTATTTAATTCACAAATTTAATAACCACAATGAAACCATTAATTAATTAATCATTTAATTAATTAAATCTCAAAAAATTCAGTATCACCAAGTAATTCATCAATTAATTGTCTATATCCCTTAATTCAACCACTCCAATGAATTCCTAAAATAATTTTTCCATATAAATCAAACTAATAATCATAAAGATCTCCAAAAATTAAATCTACAATTAATTGCACCTATTTAACAACTTCAATATAACAATAATTAATTATTCATTACATTATTCAATTTAAAAAATTTCTATCTCACCATAATTAGTTCAATAATTATTTATCCTAAACCATAATTTCAAAATCCAAAGCATTCACATTAATTATTTCTATAATTAATTAATAATGTTCAACAATCTTTAGAACTCCATAATTAATTTAACAGTTAATTTTTCCAGATATAAAATTCTAATATACCAATTTCATATTTACTTTAATTAATAAATTCTCCAAATTAATTAATTAAATCAAGAACCCAGTTTATAAACAACTAATAGAAATTATATAATTAAAAACACATAAATGTAATTAGGACTTTGGTATTTGAATTATAGACCACCTATCTCAAGAACAGTGATGAACGCTTTACAATAGAAAAAACCAATTTGAATCTGATCAACCAAGAACACAATGAAGAACATGGTATAGATCTGAAACCTAAATCTATTGTTCAATGAAACAAGATCATTAAAATCTAGATCTAAGCCCAACAATCCTGGATCTATATTCAACAAATCTGGATCTATATCCAATAAGCCCATATTTAGATTTAAAAAAAGTATATCTAGATCCAATAAGTCATGATCTATATTCAATAAATCAAGATATACATCCAAAAATAGATAAATATCTTTATTTTTAACTGGGAATAGGTGATAAAGAGAAATGTATATCCAAACACAAAGAACCCTCATAACCGGGAGGTGTGCAGATGATCTTATGTCAAAGAGGGTGTTGTGTGGAGGATATTTTTCCAAGGATGAGTTGGGAGTGGGAGTTTAGGTCTATGGAGGATGCTCTGTGGGGAAGATTTGGTCTATGGAAGTGGTGCATGGGGTGTATTTGGCAAGGAAAATTTGTTGTAGGGGGTTACGTAATGTTGGAGAGGTGTTTTTAAAAAAACATCACATGAAAATTACATGATGTCATTTCTCATTTCAGGTTTTGTAAAATTTTGTAACAAATTCCATTTCCCCAAATAAATACCATAAAACCATTTAAGAATAAATTAAATAAATATTACACATAGTGTAATTTTGTTTTGGGACATTTCAACTGGTGGTGAAAGCTAGTTACAGTGGGTGTAGTTATTCAATGTTTGAATTAATTTGATCCATAATTTAAACTCACATAGTCTGCCACAAACAATTAAAAAGATTCATAACTGTAAAAATATAGGAACATTCAATCTCCAAACCTTAAAATAAATCATCCCCAAGCTATAATCCAAAAAATAAATAATATTTTGAGTAAAAAGGATCAGGCCATTGAGTCTGCACATCTGCTTCTCTATCCTACATTTCCTCTTGAACCCATCAATGTCTCCAAAATACATGAAACATATTCAAGGTCTTTCCCCATAAAACGTTTACAATTTTATCTAACACATGCATCAGATGCTCCCCAAAAGATGCATCAGTCTAAAAAACTTTCTAGAAAGGAAATTCATCCACCACCCCATGGCCCACATGGCCTATCCACATGGATTTTAAACATCAACCTTACAGTTTACTCATTGGAATTCCCCTTTGGTATTTCTCCACAAATCTATTACTGATATATCTCTCCCAACCTTTGGAGCATTGATAATACTGCCTTTAAAGCAACTCAACCACCATGGACCAAGGCCCATAGTATTCAGCCACATTTGGTCTCTCCTAAAAACCTCATCTATAAACTGTTGATGGTGTACCTTGCACCATCCAGGTCTACATATACTACTTCATAAGCACACCCTGTATGGGGCCCCATATCCAACGAAATGCATTTAGGTAGTTATGTGTAAATTCAGATCCTTCTCATTGTACTTGGGATGATGTCATGGTAGGGGACATTATCTTCACTAATTAAAAGTACACTAAGAATTCATTAATGAACAAGACCACAAATCCTTCATTACCGTTGTTACCTACCACTATGAAAACACATTAACCTTTTAAATGTATTGGGATTCCTTCCCACCAAAATTTCACAACAATGATTAATAACCAAAAAATCCCTTACACAACCGACAACCAAGTTCACAAAATATGGAGGTCTCAAAACCCAAACTACCCACATCAAGGGGAAAAATCAACACAAAGGATTCTCATTTCACAACATTAACACAATTAACAAGATGGATTTACACAAAACCAAAAACAATTATTTCCACCTTTTCCCTACCACATTGTTAAAACGATGGAACTATCTCTACCCCTAAAAATCATACAACTAGGTCTTGGTTAACAGTGGTATAAACATTATCATTATTCATTTTTTTTCATTTAGACAGTCATTTATTCCAATATTGTATTATTTTACATTTTTTTAATTAACAATTAGGCGCCATTTTCAATTCAATTTCACAAGGAATGAAAAAACTGATCAAATCCAACAACTGAACCATAACTCATTTTTTCATGCATTCTAAAATGATGCATTTCAGAAAAATAATATCAAGTTTCATGAATGATGCACATAGAATTACTCTTGTTCCATTTAGGGACATGATTCAATATCAACTAATCTCTAAAACAATAATAACATCACACAATAGGTGTGTCACCCAAGTTGAAATAACATTCAACTATAATAGATAAAAATAATAACAATAATCCCACCCTGGGTACTTGGGTTATCCCCCATACATGGAATACCTAATCCCTTAAAAATCCACAAAACCAATCCCTGAATCTTAATAGTCTCCTGTCAACCTTTCCGAAATATTAAGACAAAATAATAAGAAAAGAAAATTGGGAAACTAATACAACTTTGTAAAGTCCCATTTTGGGTACCACCCAATAGTGACCCGAACTAGTAGGTCAAATGACCTTAGGTGCACCACCCCATATGCCAGAGGGTTCTAACTAGAATTGACGTTCTAATTCTGATCATGGAGAGACTATACCATCTTTATTTCATAGAAATACACCAGTGCAAATAAATAAACAATAGACGAATAATATATATATATATATATCAAAAAACCCAATATCGTAAGATGGAAAAAACTATAAATACAATATCATAACTGAAAAGTAGATATTCCATAATAATTTTTGTTCCAAATGCCAAAATGAAAACCCAAATATAATGACACTAAAACTCCCAAGAGGGTCCCAAACCATGTCTAGTTCCTTCATTCATGATCCATTCCAATGAATCCATCTAACTTAGGGACTTTTCCCATAACTTATCCAGAAAACACAAAGTTTATTTGGTTACCAATTCGACAACATGAGTATGGTGTGAGGATATCTCAAAAGGCCACCAATAATAGTGTCTAAAACAAATTTAGAAAATAAAAGTGTATTCTATTTTATAATGAATAAAATATAATTAAAAAATTAAAAAAATTATATTTATTCATATATGCTTTATGTAACCTCCTAAACCCATGGGTTCCCTAAGACACCTGAAACTCAATAACTTCTTCAACTCATATTGGAGTCTATACTATCCCCAAGGGATATCATAATCATGAATGTACATGTTGCCATTCATCCACACATGTAACAATTCACAAAAACCATAAAACATTTAAATCAGCATGGAATGATTAACCTTCATATTGGTCTCTAACCTCAATGTTCTATAGTGTGTGATACAGAACAAAGTATAAATGCTTCATAAGAACAATATTAAAGCTCTCCCCATATTTCCCCTCAAAGGATCACATAGAACTTCGACAAAAAATCAGAATCTCACATAGACTTCTTCCCTTAAGGATCACATGGCCCTTAAGTAAAAAATATTATAAGCTACCTTAATCTCATCCCCACAAGGATCACATAGGACTTAGGTAAAAAATATTAGAATCTCTCTCAGAATTATCCCTTTAATCTCATTATAACCCCATAGTTATCCCATATTTTACTCAAATCCAACACAATCCTGACCATTTCCCATTTTCCCAACCATTCCATTTAGTTAAATCACAATTAATTAAAAATATCTAACACTTAATATAATTCAATAATTAAATTACACATTCCTTCTTCATTGGTTAATTAAAAAATTAATTAACTACATCCATTACATTAACAAATTCACCAATTAATTAATCATGTCCTATTTCCATTAATTAATCCAATGATTAATTAATCACATCAAACTCATTAATTATTTTCCATAAATAATTAACCATAATAATCCCTTCAATTAATACATCGATTAATTTGTCACTTCAACTCTGTTAATTAATTCAATTATTAAATAACTACAAAAATTTCATTAAGTAATTCAGTAATCAATTAATCATTTCAAATCCTGACTTCCAATAATTAAATCACCAATTAATTATTCACAATTTAAAATTCCACAAGACGATAACTAACACAACAATCAATTATCCTCAAAATACATTAATAATTCAAGAATTAGTTTTTCACATAAATACCCTTAATTAATTCCACAATTAATTATTGAAATAAATCTCATTAATTAATTCCTTAATTAATTAATCAATATCTACAAACTCAAAATACCATAATTAATTCCGCAATTAATTATCTAATTCAAAATCTCAATGCTTCATAACTAATTCAACAATTTATTATATCAATTTTGAAATATCAATATCTCATACTTAATTCATCAATTAATTATAAAATTCTATCAATTAAATGTCCTAAAATCCTCATTAACTAATTCACCAATTAATTAATCCAATTCATATTATTGCATCATCCCAAAAATACTTATTAATCAATTCACCGATTAATTAACCTAACTCACACAATTCCATCAACCCAATAATCCCCATTAATTAATTCACTAATTAGTTAATATAATATATTACATTCATTTAATCCATGAATTATTTAGTCCCATCACTCCCATTATTTAATTCATAAATTAAATAATCACAATACATGTCATTAATTAATTATTCAATTAAATAATTAATACTATTATTTAAATCAATAATTAAATAACCCCGTAATAATCATTAATTAGTTCATTAATTAATTAATTTATTAATTTAATTAAGTAATTAAATAATCAACATACACCCATTTTTTAATTTCTCAATTAATTAATTCTATCTCAAACAATTCAATATCACCAATTAATTCATCAATTAATTATTCAATCTCTATTAATTCAACGACCACAATTAATTCCCCAATTAATTATTCTATCTCAATCAATCTCATAATCATAACAATCTCTAATAATCAATTCTATAATTAAGTTTCCCTATTCATCAACTTTAATATAATAATAGTTTATTTTTCAATTAATTATTCAATTTCAAAAATCTCTATCTCACTATAATTAATTCAATAATTAATTATCCCAGATTAAAATTTCATAATCCCAACCATTAATATTATTTAATTATATAATTTTTTGATCAATTTCAATAATATCATTTACCCCATAATTAATTGAACAATTAATTAATCAAAATATGAAATTCCAACATCCCAATTTCTCATTTCCCTTAATAAAATAACTCACCAAATTAATTCATTTAATAAATAACACAATTTATAAATAACTAATAGTAATTCTATATTTATATACACAGAAATGTAATTAAGACATTGGGATTGTAATAATAGGCCATATTCCTCAAGATCATTAACGAAGGCTTACCATCAGATAATCCCAATTTGAATCAGATCAATGAAGAACGCGACAAGGAACACTATATAGATCCAAAACATAAATCCATAGTTAAATGAAAGAATTTCTCTCAAATATATATATCTAAATCCAACAATCTAATATCTATATTCAAAAATTATATATCCAGATCAAATAACCCCAGAACTAGATTAAAAATCAAGATATTGATCTAATAATTCTGGATCAATATTCAATAAATATATATATAGATCTAACAGTAGATAAACATATTTCATTTATTCTAAAAGTGGAGTGAAAGGGGATGATAGATCTAAACGCGAAGAAACCCCATGTTTGGGAGGTGCTCATATGGTCTTCAGTCCCAGATTGTGGTTCCCGGAGGAGATTTGGTCCAAGGTGGGGACTCTATAGAGGAGCTTTAGTCCATGTAAGAGGTTTATAAAGGATTTATAATCCAAGTTGGAGGTGAAAAGCGTTTCTATAGAAAAACAAATATGGTGTGGAGGTTTATGTGATGTTGGAGATTAGTTTTTTTTAAACATTGTGTGATAATTATGCAATGTAAATTCTCATTTCACATCATGTAAAAATTCATAACTGATTTCCCTTTTTCCAAATAAAATCCCATCAAAAAATTTAAAACAATTAACTAATGATGAAATTTTGTGTAATTTGGTTTTGTGGAATTTTTAGATGTGGTGAGATCTAGTTATAGGGGTTGTAATTATTCAATGTTTGAATTAATTTGAGACATAAATTAAATTCACATGATCTACCACAAAAACATTAAAAGGATATGTACCTAGAAAAATAAGGGATATTAGAATATTTATATAGTGTTTTATAATATAATAATTGGATACATATGATATTTAAGAAATATGATATATCATAGCTTCTGTTATATTATATTTTATAGTGTTTATGAATAAATTATTGTTCTTTTATATTGGTATATTTATTTATTATTTTATGATTATCATGGATTTATGTTTTTATGTTGAGGTTAAATAACTACCTAAGCAATGTGAATGAACCCTTACAAGTAATTATCAATCTATACTTCTCTATAAACACACTTGTGGAATTATCATATTTCTATTTTGGTTTGATGGTATGGGAAACTTTATGGGATGTTATAAAGTTTAAATTAAACAACTATCAAGATTATAAATAGTTTATAATATTATTTAGTATTTCAAATTTGGTAAATTCTTATATAAAAGAAATCAAACACCAAGGTAATGGTATAGAGGAAATTATGCTCATCTAATAAATAAAAAATTCAATAATGGAAGCATTCATCGCATAATATCTATTTAAGTAGCTTGTAATAGTTAGATGACTATGTTAGTGTATGTATATCATATAATATTTTAAGTATTCGTAAGATATGATTGTGAATATTTGTTTATCCGTATATGAATAGGGATTGAAAGAATTAATATTTTTTAATTTAATTTCCTTTTATTTGTAAATATTATAAATAAATAGAAAAATAAATTTATATTTTAAACACATTATATAAATCATAATATGAAAACTATTCATATAGATAAGTGTAATCTGGTGATCACCCTAAAATTTACTATAATGGCCTCAAGGATTATATAAAGTACTTCTTTTTCAATATACATTTTAGATCCCAACATGATGATGTAGGTTGATGAGAAGGTGGTCCATTATGTTCATCATGTTAAGAAAAAGTATGGCTACCTATTGAAATAAAAAGTTGGTGTTGTATTCCATGAGGTAAAGATGAAGAAAAGGGCTTATTCAATGCTATGAGAAAACGTTCAAGGTGATGGATCATATTCTTGATAATTACCATAGAATATTTTAATGTGACATAGAGAGAATAACTATAAGATAATGACACATTGGATAATCATGAGGGGAGCTAAATAAATGGAATATCAAACTTCAAGATAAGAATCTAAAATTGTTTTCATGATAAATAAAAGTACTCACACACATGGGAATGAAGATTCCTAAAAAATATAATATAAAAACTGATGTGGTTGTGAGAATATTAAACTAAGTCATAGATTCATCTCACTAATGATGTTTAAAAAATCTCTATAAGTAAATGTTTATAATGGTGAACTAATTAATTAGTATTTAATATCCTTAAATTGAAATGAATTTCAATAAAAATATATCATGAGATAAAATAAGGAGAAAAATTCATATAAGATTCCTACAGGTCTGGTTGACCACACTTGGAGTTCTCTTCAATGGTGTTTTTTGGTGAATTAATACTTTTCTTGTCAGGTCAGGAAAGGCTATTATTTTATGTGTCATTGTATCATTTTTTCTAGAGTATGATCAAATACCATGGAGATATCCAAGGTTTTTTAAAATATATATTTTTTGTAGGTGAGCAGTTCACATTAGTTGATATTACTAACTTGTGGAATTATTAGGAATAATATTTATGATAATATTGTTGTAGTTTTATAGATTCTACATATATGTGTGATATAAACTCAATATATGGTATATCTTAAATAAAAATTCTTTAAGATGATGTATTTTTGTAGGGAAGGTGTATTAGATCATTTTATCCATGTATAATTCAATTCATACACCGAATAAGGTAATGAGTTTTTTATATATTGAATGCATTTAACATTATTCATTGAGATAAATCGATTGATGAAGAAAATTCAATAATTCCTCCAAATTAGTAACATATATGATTTTATTGGTACTAAATATTGTTGATAGTGGATATTTGGATAGTCCATATAAAGCTTGGAGATCATTTCACATGAGTTAAAATGTAATTAACATATCTCACATTATGAAAATGTTATTTTGAAAGACATATAATATTTTTTGAGTGATGATTCACAAAATATAAGAATAATCTTTAATAAATATCATATTATGTTTATAAGTCATATCATTGTATTTTGAGGAGAAAATTATTACTCCTTGGGATGTTGGGAGTTAAAAGGTAGAAAGTAGTTTTGACATGACTTATATTTTGTTGTAGTAAATTTTACATGTGTGGAAAGAATGATTTTTTCAGCATTATCAAAGGTGATCTATATTTGAAAAATAAATATATAAATGTTTCCATGAAATTAATCTTTTCAATTCCTATTGATTCACTATAATCAGAAGTATGTGTCATAAGTCACGTAATATTTACTAAAATAATCATTGTCTATATTTTCCATCAGATGACTAGTGATATTTTTATGGTAACCTAATGTGATTTTGGGTGTAGTAGCTGAATTTACCTGAAAAAGTATATTCAAATTTTGATATTTTATTTTAGATTTTATTTTTTTTCTCCCACATGTTTCAGTCAGTCAACTGGGTAAATAAAGAAATATGTTCATATCCATTGTCCAAATAATATATAAATCAAGTGTATGAGGATATCTTTAATCAATTTTGTAAATATTAGAATGGTTATTCTATTTTATTGTATTCCTTAAGTTTATATTATGTTATCTACCATATTTTAATGAATTTATATGGGGATTTTGTAATGTAATTATATAAATATCACTAGGGGATTCCTACAAAAACATTAAAGGTGCGGTTCAATTTTAGAAGATATACTTAGACATAATGAATAAAGAAGGGGTGACAAGGGAATAAAGACTATTAACAAATTTATTACTTATAGAAAAAAATATTCTATGAAACAATCCAACACAAATCAGCAATAGTAAATTACTTATTAAATAATTATAATGTATTCTTGGGAAAATGTGTTATTCACTGAAAATCATTATATACATCATAAGAACAAAATGTTGATGATGAAAGTCATTCTTATAGTGTTTTTTAGGTATTGTGTTATTCAATTATTAATAATTATAAATGCATTTGATTATATTTATTAATGATCTTTATATTCCCAAAAATGGATGAAAATAAAGAAATGCACATGTTACAATGCATATTCTAACCCAGATGTATTAATTTTAATGCCGTTTCATTCATTGTTTGGTATATTAATATTGAAGGTCTTGCGGGAGAAACTCTTAAGAGATATATTCCTTTAGGTACACCTAAGGATATAGTGTGGGGCATTTTTATCTCATATTCTTTATTGGATTCTAGTTGGAGGTTCCAATATCTACTTATGTGGGCAGTGATTTTAAAGTTGACCAATTTCGGGGAAAGGATTCAATCCAAACCCTACTAAAATTTTAATCATTATCATGGGATTTTACCTTGGTTTTTGATCCCGAAGAGTTTTATCCTTCATTATCATTAATCATTAATTTGTATTTCATGGAATATGGACTTGATAGGGGATGTTGATCCAAGTGATGTCCAATGGTTTCAGTTTTATTAGATTCATATTCAACGATTCCATTACCCTGCATTATTTAGGTAGGATCTCAGTAGTGGTGTAGAATCGTGTCGTAGCTTCCAAGATTTTGGAGGTTCCTATGCCATTTTTTGTTTTACCACTAGAGGTGAGTTCAAACTTCTTTTTACATGGTGGCCGGATAGTAGGTTTCAAGACATACTATTGGAATCAAGTTGGAGTGGGAGGTGGGGTGGTGACTATTTTTGGTAGTGAGGAAGATTTATATGCTATGGATTTTTGTATATCTAAAAATAGTTTTCCAAGGTCTTTGAACACATGGAGTTTGGTTCCATTTCATAAGGGACTTTGGGGTTAGTCCTTGAGGCCCTAGATAGAATAACAATAAATTATGCTTGTAGGGTCTTCAATATAATTTATTAAATCTATTTCATTTGGCATTTGATCCATATTTATTTAGGGGTTTCTCATTTTCGACCTTCAATACATCTTTTTAATCTGTGAAGGTGTTTTTTTTGCGACTATCCTCCATGTGATGGGTTCCATCCTGAATAAAATGTACTTCATTTTTTCTATTCATTATAATGGTTCTTTACCCCCAGAAGTTTCAATCGATGAGAATTACACACTATCCAACTATTCTTAGGAAATAACGAGTATACATCTCTAAGATACTCACATGATCGTATCCCTTATAGATTCTATTTCATTGAAGGAACTATTTATATACCATTATAATTGAATCATCTTATACATTTATATTATTATTTTTAATTTTTATAATTATAATAAGAGGTGAAATTATTTTAATAGATTTTATGGCTCCCTCACTACTCTAGGTTCTTAAAAATTATTATATTTAAATTATATGAGAATGAGATGTCTCCCACTACTCAACAATGACTATACATCTTTAAAAAGGAGGTAAATCATTAAAAAAATCATTGTATCAATGATTTTTCGTTACATACTTGATTACATGTGATAATTGAACTAAAATAAAATGCATTGAGTATATAAATCCTTAAAAAGTAATAGTTCAATTTTGTTCAAATGGATATTTCCAAAAGGATCAAAAATTTAATTATATAATGACTATTGATTCACCCCCATGATAGTGGTTAACACACCTCCAACATAACTTACATGTTTAAACCATGATATTAGGGAATTAAGTTTTCATAGAATTAAATGTTATTGTACACAAAAGTACTATTTAGATAATATGTTATCTAGATACAATTAGGTTGGATTTTTTTAGAGGTCAATTCTGATTTCAATATACAATGTAAAATATTTCATGAAATATGTATCATTTTCATCATTATTAGGAATAAATTAATAATTTTCATCAAATAAACTCATATTTTAATTTTTTTTCCCTGATTCTACATCTAAAATAAGGTGTCTACCCTCATATTTGAGAATTTAATAGATTTAAGTAGTTTAGTTTCCTATTTTTACCAGCCATTGGAAGGGTTTTTAGGATAGTATGAGGTCCCTCACAAGTTAATAAGATTTTAGTTTCTTGTTTACCAATAAATATTCTCCCTATTTATTATTCATTTTCTCTCTTGGGTGATATCATTGTGCTTTCATAGATGATAATTTATTTATTATATCTGTTAGTGTTATATTGTGTGTTGGGTTTTCTTAGTTGATAAAATAGTTATAGCTTTAGAAGTTGTGGCGGGTTCTCCATAGGTCGGTATTTCTAGAGGGTCTCCATTATTTAGTGTCATTGGATGGTCTGAGGTTTCTTATTCTAATTTTCATTTCTAAATATAATTTTTGGCTATCATCATTCCTATATTTTTCAATAATTTATATTTATATAATATCATTTAATAGTCAATATTTCAGGGGTTGGTTTTACTTCCATTTATTATTATTTTTGGTTTTTTATATGGATAATTTATTTAGTTGAAGATATTTTATTATAGAAAGAAGTAATAGATGGTAGAATTTAGGTATCCTAGATAATTAGATGAATATTGTGCTTCATGTTTTAATTTATAGATAAATAAAACAATTGAGGGTTTGATTGTTATTTTAAAAAATTGTACCTTCTTAAAGTTCTTATGGATAATCATAGAAGGCAATTTATTATTTCCTAGAACTCATTATAAATCTTAGAGGTTTATTTGAAATTAGGAAGGGTTATTTTTATTTTTTTTATTTTTTTGGTTAACTCTAAATTATTTTGATTATTGGTATTATGGTTACCAAAAGGTGTAAAATTGATGGATGATTTTGATGTGGTGTTATGAGGGAATTGATATATATATATAAGTCCATATGAATTTTTTTTAGGTGGTGTTTTTGTTTATTTGTTTCATGGTTGGATCAATTGATCCATGTAGATTTGTTAATAATTATTATATGGAATATTTTGGAGTTTCATGTTCTTGTTGAACTATATATTTGGTTTAATGTATTAATTCATCATTTTTTTCTAAAACTATTTGATAGCTGAACATTTTTATTAAAATGGTACACTTTTAGAGGGAGGGGTTTTTAAATTGATTAAATATTCTAATGAGAATTAAATTACGACCTAGCCACTTATTCAAAGTGGTAATTTTTTGTAACTTGGATTCTTATTTGTAATAGAGATGTTGGTGATATAATTACTTTTCCCAAAGTGTGTGATTATATGTGTGAACAATAAGGTATATTCCTGATGATATCTAAGATATATAGTTCTGATGGTGTTTCCATTGTTAGTTTCCTAGGTAGGGGCACTGTTGATGTCATCTCATGATATAACGAGATAAAATAGGGTGTGTCTATTATGGTGTTTGAATTATGAATTTTTGAGGATGCATTGGGTGGTATAGTAATAGTATAGTTAAACCTGTTGTTAGAAGTTGGTCAGGGAAACCATTATATTAACATAGAGGTCCCTTGTACTCATGCACAGAAACCATTATCTTCTACTAATCAATACCAAGGTATTGTTTTCTCCTTATATGTTATTATTATAAGATTTTTACATGCATCATTTAGTCTTATATAAATAATAATGATTTTGTTCACTTATATAATGGTGATTCACATAGGAAAAAGTATGGGGATTTAAATTAGTCATTAAATAAATATCATTGAGATGAGTATTATCAAGTCCCCTTTGATTATTATAGTTATGTTGTATGGTTATTCTTTGAGGGATGTATATATAAGGTATTTTTGTAGGTTGTGCTAATGGTGGGTTGAGTGTGTTGATCTAATTGTGGATGGTGCTTATGATGCCTTTTTATTTCATTTTTTGAAATAACATTTTCCAATTTATATGGAATCAATGTTATTTTAGGATATCTTTCATTTGATAAAGAATCTTGATATATATTTTTAGTGAGTTTGGACACCACTAATGAATCATGTACCTTTGGAGGTGAGCTTATGGAAGGGATTAGCTTTGTAGTGGTGGATATTATAGCTATGAGATCAATATAATACTTTATTTTCATTATCAATGTTTTGGGTGTAGTTTTGGAATGATTTCTTACTCGTAACCCTACGAGTGGAGAATTTAAAAATTCATTTATTGATTCACTATGGGAGATTTAGTGAATAATTGTTTATTTTCATGTATCAAGGTATATATTTTTATTCTATAAATATACTATATAATCTTGAGTGAAGATAAGAAACATTGAGGTGGTTCTTAATCATGATTTCCATAGGAATATATGTTATATTTTCATTTATACTTATGTTGATGTGATAAAGTGGGTTCAAATAATTAAGTTGTAACTAGAAATGTGGAGTTCTTAGGTGGTGCAGTAGAGAAGTGTCTAGAGTGGAGTTTGAATTCATATTTCTTTATCTATAGGAAATTATAAGACTTCATATGATTCTTGTGGTACACTATAAGTATTATCTCAATCACCATTATATAGTAAATCTATCTCTTATTGAAGTATAAATTGTGATATTTTTTTCATTAATATTAATTTTTTCGATTATTGAAAATTGTGTTCTTTATTTTAAGAAGATCAAGAAATACAAAATTATAGTGTGATAGTTGTAGTTCAGTTGTGACATTTTGATGGATCTCCATAACATTATTATTAGTAGTAGTCAGATCATTATTATATTGGTTCACTGACATAAGGTATACCTTTTCTAGGATAATTATAGGTTAGTGCATAGAGACTTCAAATACAACATCCTAATCCGGATAATTGTATCTATATAAAATAGGGTCATTATAGTGGAGGACTAAAAATAGGATCATTTCATGTTATTATGGAATTTGAGTTCAATTTTACAATTTATATGATATATAAGATATTTTAATATTTTAATATTAATTTATTTTCAATAAACATTTGTTAATCTCATAATTTTTACTTATAACTCATATTCATTAGTTGGGTTTTTCAAAAGAGAGGATAATTTAATTAATAGAGTTGTTGATGTTTGTTCAAAGTTATAATTTTTTTTAATTTTTTTAATGATTTAATATTTCATTTAAGTATTATTTTTTATATAGAGATGTTGTTTTTACTTGATATAATCTTTTTATGTTATCCTCCGTATGATTTTTTATATTTTTAGTGTGAACTTATATGGAATATTTTCAAAGTATGGTTTTTTTCTCAAATCTATTTTATGATATTTATGTTTATGTTGAGAGATTGGTTAGTTACCTTGATATAATTATTTTTATAATAAACTAATTTCTTCAGAGTTGCTGAGTTTAACATTGGGTGTCAGGGGTGAAAAAAAGAATGTGTTTCCTTCAGTTTTTCAAGATATTGTCAATAATTTTTCTGAGGAGATCATAATATTACCTCCATAGATTGATGTTTATTTTTTTATTAAGATCCATCCTAGTACCAATTTTACTATTTTTCAATCATATAGGATGTATTTTCTAGTGATTCATAATTTGATGGTTCATATTGATTCTTTACTGAGGAAGGGTTTTATCTGACCTAGTGTATCACCATGGCATGATCCATTTATATTTTCTAAGACATTTGTAGGTAGATTCATGAACTTTATAGAATATTATTTTTCAAATAGATTTATGGGGAATAAAATCAATCCTTTATGGGGATTGATGATATATTTGATAGGCTTAATCAACTGAAATGGTTTCTAAATATTTGTTTTATTTTTAGATATCATTAATTGAGGATTTGGGAGGGGAGTTTCCAAAAGATGGTTTTTAATTATAGATATAAACATTATGAGTTGTGGTGATATCATTTTAATTGAAAAAATCTTAGTTATATCTATGGGGCTGATGAAAAAAATGAAATCATGTTCAGATCTGTTTATTTTAGTGCTTTATAATGATATCATGGTGTATATTTGATTTGAGAAGGGGAATTAAAAACATCTACAATTTTTTTAATGTTTTATGTGTGAGAATTTTATATATTGGATGTTATGAATGTAATATTTTTCATTTATTAAGTTGATTTTCATGGTTTATATTATCTCATGAAGTGTTTCTTTTTTTAACTTATAGAATACAATTATTTTTTAGTAGCTAGATAGAAATATTTCAAATGTACAAAGAATACTTGATTTTTTTAATCTATTATAGGAGGTTTGTTTGGGATTATTCTTTTATTTTAAATCTTTAATAATATTTTACTTTAAATTATTATAAATCATTATGTATGACAGACCGTTAGGATAGGTATTATTATATAAAATTCACATTGAAAAGTGAATCAGTTTTGAGGATTCTAGTGGAAGTTATTCCTTTTGAGTTGTATGATGATTCATCACATAAATTTTTTTTATGGATTCAATGCATTATTATCATATTATTTATTATGTGTTTACATAAATATAACCTCATGAGTGTAAATATGATAAATATGATCTATATTTAAAATATTTGGTCTATTATTTGAGAATTTAGAAGTATTATATCCTTATAGAGGGTTTTATTGTTTTGATATATCAAAAGGTATTATATTATATCATTTCATTTAGGGAAATGAATTTGAGGTAGAGAATATTGATAAAGTTCCTCTTTAATTATAATTTGAAGATGACATATTAAAATAACTTGTTAATTTAAAAACCCATAAATATGAATTTAATATCAAGGATTTCAATTATTAAATTCCCATGATCTTTTGGGTATATTTTTTTTGAATTAATAAAAATATATATAACAATTAAAACACTTTCATATAGTTGACAAATAATTCAAAAAAATGGCTTTAACCTCACACCTTGTTTTCATTAAAAGAATGTTTATTTCATTTAAGACAAGTCCAAAAAGAAAATTTTGACCTTGTAGTAGTTTATACTAATCCATATATCCTCTGAATTCTTTTTGAAAATGTGGGATGGGAAATAAAATTTCATTTATGTACATAAAAAAGAAATCTCATGGGTCCATTAAAAACATTAAAACCTATGAAATTTTTACCATTTACAATAAAACTTTATGAATATAAATAAAAAATTTACAGATAAGAAAATAAAATTTTTTCTCAAAGAAAACCATTGAACACCATTATCAAGAATAATAAAACCATGAAGGAATCTTTTGGCACATGGGAACACAGGAATATTTTTAAAACCTATATCCTTTAATGGTTAAAACAAATTCCTTCCCTTATAAAATCCAAAAATTTACATATTTTTTTAAAAATAATATTATTGGTATATTAAATTTTCATATTCATAACCTATGTTTAACTAATATAAGAATAAATGAATCCTATTTAATTAAATAGGAGTGACGAACCAGGTTATCCCCCACATTTTTCATCTTTCAAGACTAAATCATTACCCAATGCATTGGAGAGATATATCCATCTCTCTTATCATCATGAGATATATCTAGATCACATGATATCATATTTATTTTTAAATTTCTAAATATTGTACAAAAAAAATAATATTTGACCTTCTCATCATAAAACCCTTGATTGACTCATTTTAACCCATCATAATAACACTTTTAATTTTTCCATAATCACGAGTACAAATATCCCTCTTCTATCAAAAATAATAAAAATGAAAAATTCCTATAAGAGTGTGGATTAGATATAACTTGAAAAAAATATAAATTTATATCATAGTATTTATAATGAATAAAAATTATGATAGTTGTAAATGTTAGTCAGGAAAAATAAATTAAGAAACACATTTGTTTCCCCCTTTCATAACAAGTTAAAAATATCCCATGTGAGAAACATAGAAAATAGACTATTTTTTAACATTGTAGAGAAATTAAAATATATTTAAAAATTTAATTTAGAAACCTCATAATTATAAGTAAAACCATTATTTAAATATTTCAATGAATATGGAAATGGAGGAAAGTGTGTTTGAAGTAAGAATAAAAAATAGGTTTTTAATAGAATGTCTCTTACCTCATGTCTTGACTTATTTCATTTGTATGTAAACCCTAAAAAGTAATAAAATTATATTTGTTTTATCCTTTATTAATAACATTTTTAATTTTAATTAAATTATCATGATTCCTTTTATTTCATCTCTTACCATGTTTAATTTTGATTCTGAAATGGTTAAGTTCATGTTGGACATTTTGAGGACGTTTGGTTTGTAACCTCAAAACAACATTGGTGAATTGATTTTTGACATATGAGACATTATTTAATTAAATATAAAATCTTAAACATGAAATATTTATTATAATTTTATATTATATTCACATTTAAATTTAATCATGTATGGGGGTCATGAAAATGAACTATGTCAATTCATGGTTATGTTAGTCTGTGTATATGCAAGAATGAAGTTTAAATATTTCTAATGGGTGAGAAAGAAATATATTAGAAAATATATTAATTTTAAAGAATAAAAAATTTATTATAGAATTCATATTTATTAATTGGTTCAATATTTTTGAAAAGACATGTGAGGTGGAAGTGAAAAAAGAATCACATAGCTTTATAGAAGTGGTGGTACACATCTACATCAATAGACATTATCATTTCCAAAAAATCGAATGGTAATCATATAAGTAATATCATAAAGTTTAATATTAATAATTAAATCATATATATCATATATATTTATTTTATCCAACATTTTAACCATCCATATGACCTGGTGATGAAAAAATGAATCTCCTCATTGAGGTGGAAGTCAACACGTATGTTCAAGCGATATTTTCATTTCACATTTAATGGAAAAGAAGATGAGAAATGGTTTTACCATAATTAAAAAAACAAAATTAAGAATTTGAAATATGTGGATGGTATAATTTTTCCAAGGATATATAATATTTTAAAGAGGTATAAGAAGAAATAAATATGAAACACTCGGTTAATAATTGTTTTCTTCATTGAATAAATTATCTTGTCTATGCCTTAGGCCTTCTTAGGTTGGTATTTTTGTGAGAAATTGAAACCCCATAACTTGGGGAAGGATTAATTTTGGTAATTATTTTGGTTAGGGTTTGGTTATGATAAGTGTCTCACTGTGTGTGAATAATTAAGGATATGAGTTTCACTTTTATAAGCGAGGGGAGTGGCACACTTGTGAATACATAAAACATCAAAATGTATTAAATGTATTTATAGAAGAAAATTGGCACAAAATGGATCAATTTAAAATCATGTATAAGTAATAGTCTAAATAAATTCATCTAAAATATTATAGTGGATTTTATGATATTTAAACATCATAACTTAGTTTTAACACCCACCAATAGTTATTTTAACCTTTATTGAGGTGGTAAAGTTTTACTAACATTTCTATTCGTAAGGAATAATATAGAAAATGAAATTATTGAAAAATTTGAACCTCATAATTAAAAATACTTTATCCATTTTATGATAATAAATTTATATAAGTGTAAAAAATAAATTTAATATAAATACACAATCCATAATGAAATTTGTTATTAGAAAAATGCACTTTTAAGAATAAATATGGGTTTATACCCAAATCTGGTATAATGCCTATTGATATGGTATTAATTTTATTATTTTTGGTAAAATAGGACTAATATAACATTAAAAACAATCCAAAAATATTACAGTACTTTTAAAATACTTTAAAATATGTGAAAATTTTAATAAAAAATGGTATTTTCCATATTCATCCAAAAATCAATATTTAAAAAAATTATAAATTTACGATGAATATAAATAAATGAAATAAATAATTATAAGTAATATGATTGATTTATTTTTAGTATTATCTAGTTTCTTATCATTCTTCCCCATTTAATAAACTGTATTCTCATAATTTTATTCATTACTCAAACAAATTGGTCTATCTTTTCCTCATAGCTTTATTTGATACTCATTTCTCTTCCATATAAATGTGATTCTTACCTCAAATATCAACCTGGTGATTCACATTATTTCATGTAACTCTCTCTCTTTGATCCAAAATTTAAATATTATTTTCTTTATAAGATATATTCTCCACTAATTATACTACTTCAGGGAAAAAACACAAGATGCATCATGTATGTAATTCCTCAGTTATGAAATATGAAAAAACATCATGTACCTGAGATAAAATTTATGGTAAGGACAATAATTGATCAATTGATCCATAGTTTTCTATAATTTGATATGGTCTAATAAACCATGTTCTGACCATTCCATTCTTACCAAAAATTCCTTACACTATTCCATAGAAATAAATTAAGAAAAACATAATCTCGTGTCTCAAAAAAGATATATTTCCACTATTTATCTACATATCTTTTATGCACACAATGAATTTCCCTCATATGGTGTTAAATCATCTTTAAATTTTCAACCATTTCTTTTACAATCATTATTCGTAACAACATCATTTCACTGAATTTACCCTAATTAAATGGATTTGGACACCACATTCCATATAATTCTTCACAAGTTTTCATCTGTATACTGGAATGAAAACAATTATTATAATAATATTAAACCAATGATAGATGTTTATCCCAAACTCCTTGATAATTCAAAAAGAAAATGGATCATGTCATCTAATTTTTGAATTATTCTGTCATATTTTTTATCAAATTGAGAATGGAGATATGTATTCAAATTCTAGTTTGTTCTAATTTCAATTCCATTAATAAAATAATTTAAACATGGGATCATGATCAGATATAATTTTGTTATGGATTCCATGTAATTTGACAATATATTTGATAAAATTCTATCAGGTTGATCGAAATTAATTGTCTCTATAATATGAAGAATAAATAATTTTTTTTTAAAATTATCAACAACAACCAAATAACCTTATTACCTGGAGATGTATTTGGTAATCCCTCCCAGAAATCCCTTTACAAATCCACTCGTTTCCAATCAAGAATTAGTAAAGTCTAATTCATTCCCTTTAGGAGTTTTTACTAATCATTAATCTATTAAATTTTCAAACATTTCATAGTATATTAGTAGTATCATTCTTCATTAAATACCACCAATAATTTTCCTAATGGTCTCCATAAATAATAGTACACCCTTTATGAACAAAAAATAATGAGTTATGTGCTCCATAAAAAAATTTCTTCTTGAATTGGGAATCACATAGAACACACTACATCTTTAATAATCTCATAATACATTCATTATCTATGTTTACTTCTAGAAACATACCCTTCTTGTAAAATTCTTTCATTTCTTTTAAAATAGTATATTATTTTTAAGCATGCACAATTTTGTCTGACAATGTTGATTTCACTGAAACCAAGACCAAAATATATGGAATTAATTCTTGTAGAATTTATAGGCAAAAATTAATCAAATAATTAACCAATGTAAAATTTTATAAACATTACTTGTTTGATATTAAATTTTAATTTAAATTCAAGGAATAATCTATATTGTTTTCTTTACCTGAATGATAGTGAATCATAAAATGATAATACTTTATTAGGTCCATCCGTATTATTTACCACATTTTCTACTCTTTTGTAGTAAATATATAATTAAAACATTTATTGAAAATATATATTTTAAATTTTTTCACCACATAAAATATATAATCAAATTATTATTTTTAAAAACCATCATTTTATGATAAAGATCATGTGAAGGATAATTTAACTCATAGATTTTTAATTAATGAAAATCACATTCAATTATCTCATTATCTTACATAAATAAGTAACTATGTCCCCTCGAAGAATCATCGAAGTAAATAAAATATTCACCATTTCTTATTTTCAAGGATAACACTTGACCGTTAACCAATTTTACTTAGAATTCCTAAAAATATTCCTCAAATTCCATTATCCAGATGAAATTAACTTATTGTTTAGATAACATAGTTATTATTGTTGATAAAAAAGAAAACATTTCAAAAAATATATTTTAGTAATACCCAAATCAAAGAAAACATAGAACCTTAGTGATATATGTATGTTTTGATTAATTTTATATCACTTTTTTTAGAAGTTTCCATAGTTATCTCATCTTTAGAAATGATATACCCAACTAATGAAATCTTATATCAGAAAAGTTTATATTTTCTAAATTATCCATAAAAATTTATTTCATTTAAAGTCTACAAATTAATCAATAGTTGTTTCCCTTGTTCCTCATAAATTTTATAATAAACTAGAATATTATAAAAAAACAAATTATATTTTTCAAAAATACTCATGGAAACATTATTTATAAGATCCATAAATACAATGGGTATATTCATCAAGATTAAATCCATAACCAAAAACTCATAATACCCATAACTTGTATTCAATCCCATCCTTATAATTTCATATTCTCTTACCTTTATATAGTGATATTTGGACCTAATTAGAATCTTTCAAAAACACTAAGCCCCATAAATTTGATCAAATAATTCATTGATACAATAAAATATATAATTTTTTTAATAGTGATGTTATTGACTTCCCTAGAATAAATTCTATGTATCATCAATCCTTCCTTCATTTAAAAAAAGTCCACCCCATGTTGAAGTGAAAGGGAAGATCAAAACGGTATCACAAAACTCTTTTAAATGATTTCTCAATTCTAAAAGTTCTACTATAGTTATTATATAATGTTTGTTTGAAGTTTTATTACCTCCAAAAACTATGTCAAAAGTAAATTCAACATATTGTATTGGAACAACACTAGTAAAGTCATCCAGAAATACCAATAGATATTTATTTACTGTTAGAACATCACTAATTCAAACAGTTCCGTTCATTTAAACAGTATGTGCAAGATAACATTAACTTCTATATTTGGTCAATTTCTCAAATTATTGATATGATATCAAAAATATGGATTAATTATTATATATATGTTGAAACTAATTCTGAAAAATATATTTCTTAACTTCGTAATCTATCTTACATAGATAAACTAAAATCCAATCTATACCAAAAATAACATCAAAATCTACAATGTGAATACTAATTTTTTTTTGAAAAATAGAATTATATAAATAGTAAAAGGAATATTTCTATAAAATTTTTATTCTTTTTCATCACTTGTTGGTAATGAATTACATTCCAAGAAACAAACGACCATCTTTGGGTAAACCAATGTATCCATCTACCTCAATGGAACTTTTTGAGAATTCCATGAAAGTTTCTTACAAATTTTGAGATTATCATGCAAGATAAAAAAATGTTTGCAAGACTCTTAAATTCCCAATGCGATGTATGTTGATCCCATTCCATGAAGGCCAGTAAAATCATCCATGTAAGGTGTGTGCATGTGATACAATTGGCACAGAAGAAGGATAGTCATGTGTAAGATTGTTCTAACCCCAATGCAACGTCAAATTTCCCTTTTCACGCGCACTCATCATGGTTCAAAGCCCAGCTACATGGAAGACCTCTTCCATGCCTAGAATGTTGCACGTTTTTTCTAAAGGCTCTATATATATATGAAGGGACACCCCCTTCTTCAGGGTGTTCATATGAAAGTTTATGTGTTTTGTTTTCTACATATAAGATTGGTATTTCGTGACATCTCAAAACAATTTAAACCTCAAGTAATAATACATTGCGTGATAGGTTCCCTGGGGATTATCTTTCAATTGGGAATGGAGTTTCTTGAACCTCACCAAATCTCTATATAACCTAAGTCAGGCATGCATAAGATAACCTCCTTCATGAAACCTTGACCCTGCACATAGCACTCCAAAATTGTGTGCAAGCCCGACCTTACATGCAAGCACCCCATCTTGCATGCAACTCTCTTTAGATGATCCATGTATAGTTCCATTTTAAAAACACCATGTATAAGCCTCTATTTTGTTCAACCCTCATATCTTGTTCACACCTCTTGTGTACATCCCTCTAAACTTGCACAATGTGGTTTTCTGGTCCCTTTCAAGACATCCCTAGTGCATTTGATACCATACCTTCAACTTTTCGGCATTGGTACACTAATCCCCCTTTCCTTTTAGAATCATGAAGTTAATTTTGACCTCATCATGGACCATCCACCCATTTATTCTAGCCTAGAATTTCTGAATCCATCCCCCTCCTAGTGGTGGATGAGTAATAGTTATGTAATCCCTTGGGTGAGGGGTGAGTCCCCAAACATATGTGATTCATGGAATAAGACTGCCTTGCACCATCTTCCTTGGCACCTGAAATTAAACTATATCCCTACTTTACGAAAAAGGTGCTAGATTTCCTATGTATGAGTGACATTGAATGAGATCCTCCACTCATAGAAGGATATTCTCCCCATAGGGAATGACATCCTCCTAGGAATCCCTCATGGAGTAATCCCCTAACCTTTCTTTTTGGAGGTATCACCCTTGCTCCTCTTTTCCTCCCCTAGATGTGAGGGGCAGAAAAGGGATGGGCACTAGGAAACATTATACCTCCCTTACTCTCAACACCCCATCCCTCTCACTTTGGTATTTATCACCATGTCCAAATGGTCCTCTTCTTCACATAATACCCACTCAAATGAAACAAGATCATCTTTAAAAGAAATGATATTCTCCATGGGAATCATTTTTGTGTAAGCCCCACAACAACTCTAGTAGATGCCTCTTTCGTAATATGAGAATCAAGTATTTTTATTAAACATGAATCTCACACCGACCATGACTCACATGGTCTTAAAGGTTAGTAGAGATCATGAAATTCCCCAAAACCCATCATAGGACATCCCCCCTAGAGCAAGCCATGTCCTTCATTCTGAAAATACGTTTAAACATGTAATATCTAACCGAAGTTGATTATTCTATTTATATGTTCGAACCATATGATATATGGGCCTCCTACTCATGTGTATTCCCCAACATCCCTTATGAACTATGTGTAATTTGATTCCCAAATAACTAGGATATATAAGAAGCCTCTCTAAGGTTCAAAACCAATATCACTAACCACCGTGGTCTTTACCTAGGCCGCATAATCCCGATGAGATCTTGATACTTTTCTACAGAAAATCCAACAGGGAATCTCTCATGTGTATTCCCCGCACCATCCAACCAATATTAATCCCCCTGTGATGTGCTGCTACTATATGTAATCAACAATCGCATAATTCCCCCTTATTAAACTACATGGGATTTGATTACTGATCTACTATGATACGTAAGAAGCCTCTCTATGGTCCAAAACCAATAATCCATCCACTCCACCTACTCTATCCACTCTATCCAAATATATCCTATTTTTTACATGGTCCACTGCATCTCGGTAAAATTATAAAACTCCATCCAAATAAATGTTTCTCTTAGCAGCACCTGGGCATCTGAAAGTGAGGCCGATTGTCACCTATAGACCTTTCAAGGTTCCGGTGCTCTACTAATGTGTATAAAATCACTCGGTTCAAATCCTAATCAATGATACATTTTAATAGTAGATTGTTTTTGGTTGGTTATATTTTGATTTGGGGTTTGTTTGAAAATATTATGAAATAATTTATGGATGATGTTTGATTTAAAAATTTGATAATGATTTGGGTGAGGTCATCATTAGGTAGATAATCTTGTGATATGCTTGAGCCTTTCTTTATATTACATTAAATTGACACCCACATCACAAGATGACTTTGATTGAATTTCATAAGTGTTAAGGATTTAATCCAAGCCTTAACATAACGTGGATTCTAATATAAATCAGTAATTGATAGTGGTAGTGTACTTATGGTTCCAATAATATATGGAATCCATATATTAAACAATATATGTCAATAATTCATTACATGTTAAGCCCAACATACACAGTGTTAAATTAAAGAATACTTATCGAGCAAATACTCTCAATCACTTAAAATAACTCAATTTTGACTCTCCCAAATGGTAGATTTACTCAGCCATTAAGATGATTATAAATCTGTTTTTTAGGTTTATGATGATGAGTTAACAAGAGAAGAAAAAGAACGGGATAAGAAAAGAGTGGTGCGCCGAACACACACACACAAACAATAACAATAATTAGAAATAGAATTTCAATTGAATGAGGAAGAAAAATAATTGAAGTGTTTCCAACATGATTTAAAATATTTTAAGAGAATTAATATTTAAGAACATATTGTGGATGATTAAAACAGAATATGAAGAAGAAACTTGCACTAAAATAGAATTACAAAACAAATACATACAAGATTACAAGAATGAAGAACAAAAAATAAAATGAAAACAAAGAGATTAGTAAGGGTCTATAAAGTGAAAAATTGAGTATGTAAGGTCCTCCCAAGACTTTATAAAGGCTTTGGTCATGCCAATGTGTGATTCCCTCTCCTAAAAAGCCATCCCCATGCATGGTGAAGAGGGGGTTGTATTTATAGCCCAAGGATGTGGACTGTTTGCATTCCAAATCTTCCCCTCCACATTCATCACCAATTTGGCCATCCAAAAAGCTGAATATAGAGATGATCTCTTCATAAAAGTTAAATATATTGATTTTTATTGTTCTACGTCAACATTTGGCAGCCATTGTACTTTATTAGCCAAAGATATGGATATTTTACTAAACAGTTTTCACTTGTCCATTTTTATCAACACTTTTTCACAAGGGTGGAAAGTGAATGAGTTTATGAATAGGATGATTCCTTCCAATCTGAATTCATTCTTCAACAAAGTATGCCTTATATATCTCCACTTTCATAATGCAAAATAACATCTCAGATTGATGTGCAGATAAGATGAAGAGTCAGGTTTACTGTTGTGATTTTATTTCCTAGATATAATGGTGTGATGGACTTAATAGAATGATTTGGGCCCCTTGTTAATGAATTTGGTCCTTAAAAGTTTTATCCCTGACTCCTTTAATTTTTTCCCAAGATTTGGAGGAGAATAAAGGAATGTGTACTTCTGGATTGAGACTAGTAATTCAATATTCATAGCTGGTCCAGTTTCTTCACAAATTATTTGGGCCTTCTTGTGTGATCCATATGACCCTTCAAATAGCATAATTGGCCCAAGATCCATTCTAATTCAATGTTGGATATTGAATTAAGAATCCTATAAAACAATAACCATACAATGTTGATAAATAGGGTGATATTTTGTAATGCCCTGACCCCAGCTACCCAGAGTCGGTGCATTACTTTGTAACATTGGTATGATCACAAAAGATCAAGTCTCGAAAGGCCGATTAGTTTAGTAGCCTTGGAAACACTAGATACATTCATAAGTCTTTCATTACATAATAAAGTAAAAAAAACTACAATAAAATGGTCTTCATAGTCCACACTCATATCCCTTTCTAACTATCCCTGCAGGTCATTCATAAAATACTTCTTCACATCCTGGAAAATTTTAAAACATTGAAAGGGGTGAGCTCAGATGCTCAGTAAGGATAACAATATTGCGGAATCTTTTGAAAATAAAAATTAACATTTACGTCAATGTATAACTAAAACAAAAGCCTTTTTAAACATTAACTTCAGCATAATATGGAAGAAATAAAATTAAATAATTCCATTTACTTACTCACATGGATATTCTACTAGTCGAATAATCACATGCAATATCAATAACCACTTTCATAATGAAGGAATGCATAATGCCAGACTATCATAACCACGTAGCCAAGGCCTCGTGCCAAGACCACAAATAATATTTTGTCAAGGCATCATGCCAAGACACTAGTTTGTCTCATGAAACCTACCGATGCATCGAGGAGCTATATCGGGCTCCACCCGTCCCCTTTATTAAGTATCTCCAGTACAATGTTCTCCCATCAAAACGATCCATTGGAACATAGCTAAGTTAACCCTCTATAGTGGTCCCATCATTGAGAAGACTCTCTAAATTTGTGGGTATGATGGAATTCTTCTATATTTAGTATAAGGATATGAAACTACCTAAGTTATGAAGGAAGTTAATGTCAGTTCCTCTAGTGGCCATCATAAGGAGTTGATGCTCTCCCACTAGATTCACAAGATAGGTTAATTTTGTCCCACCATGGTCTTTGACTATATCATGTTTTCAAAGAGGTTCCATATGTGATATATTCATGAAATATTTGTGCATAAACCTACAGATATCCTCAATAAAACCTTTTATTCTTTTCCCATTACAATTTGGGGACTCAATTTCTGGGAAACATATCCACCTATAATATATTGCTAGTGTAGGTCCATTCTGACAATGAAATATTTCATTTCCAAGTGGGAGGAAGTGATTCCTCTTAAACAAGTCATAGCCTAATTAGTTATTGAATTCATGATCTCAGATATCATCCCTTGATTCAGAGTTACTCAAGCTATTCTCATCGATAATGGCACCAAATTTTGAGTAGTGGAACTAATGAAATTGTACACTAATTAAAATATCATGTACAACCATACATATCACTAGCATGCACGGGAAAATATAATAATTATGGTGTTTAAAAAAACCATGTCAAATTTTTTTAAAACGATGGTGTTCTAGAAAAAAATTAGTTGGCTAGAAAAGATCCCTAATGTTATATATTTTATCATAAATTGACCTCTAATTACACTCACACGACCACATAACCCCTAGTGTATTGAACAGACATAGTCCTTCCCAACGAGATTTAGTTTTCATCTCTCTAAATACCTTTATATGGTCATCATATGTCCAAAAATAGTATTAGTCCTTATAGATGAGATAGAAGCCCTCAATGAAACAGGCTCCAAACCTTTCACAATCTAGAGAGGCACCAGAACAATATAGCTCGGGAAATCAATTAGATTTTTTTCCTTCACCGCTTCCTCTATGGTGACATGATATTGGATATCTAAATGCCAATGGTACTCTACAAGAATCCATCAAATTTAGAGCCTATATGGGAAGGACCTTACATCATTCACAAGGTCTACCCAAAAGTTGCATACTATTTTCTCACCATGTATGGGGAGAGAATCACTCCTCTAATCAATGCCATGTTCCCCAGGCAGTACATCACATAAGGATAATTTTTCTAGGAACACGACATAAATTGAGTGATTTTTATAAGCTCTATAACCTTAAACTATAAGTTCAAGTCCAAGTATCATGATTTTAAACTGTATAAAAGTATTTCTAGGGATAATTTAGTAAAGAACAAACCTTCTTGGTCCTCATTCATGTTGAGTTATAACTATTTTATCATACACACTTTTCTCGGAATAAATCCCCCACTAACATCGTTATTGTGTAAAGATAAATTTAATTAAAGACATCATCATATATACAAGACGGTAAACTGTATAAACCCACCTCCTAGTAAAAATACAATAAACGACATTACATTTATCATCCTTACCATATGATGTTACACTATGTGTCATCATCCCTATAACATGATTTGAAATTTTGATGCTATAGTCCATGTTTTATAACTTTAAACAGTGGATCCTTAGTCTAAGAATCAAAAAATTATACCGTATTTGGGATTCTCTCTAGACTACGTCACAATTTTTTAGCATCCTTAATCTTTATTCACATTAGGTTTTCTATAACATCATGCTACAAACATCCTATGGAATACGCTTTTCCCCTCATGGACCAAACTCTATGACCTTAAACTAAGATCTTATGGTCTAGGTTTCATAACCTTAAACCTTATGTTGTGGGTCCAGGATTTATAACCCTAAACTATTTGCAACTACTATAATCCAAATTTCATGACTCTAAACGATATGCAACTTTTCCACAAGAATGTGTGGTGTGTGTAACATTGTGGTCCTTATTCATGTTAGGATCTAGCTTATGAACTATTACCATTCCCCTTGGATCACTTTCTCCCCAAAGTACTATTTTCACAATGAAAAACTATATAACAACCATCATCATGGTCTTACGATGCTAAATTTCACTGCATCATGATGTTCTCACATGTGAATAAATTTTACCGACACTAGTAATATACCAAGACATAATTAAATAACTGCATATGGAATGATTATTTTCCATATTGGATACATAGTAACACTTGGATTCTATATCCTGATACGTCCACTCAAAAAATAGAAAAATAAAAGAAAACCCCTTCCTCATATACAGATCAAACCTACGTAGGGATATTTCTTCAAGAAATACATGTGTATTGATTTCCATAATTATCAAATATTTTGAACTTTCCATACATTTTTTCATTGGTCCGAGATACAAGTTTATCAAACCTTCATCCACTTGGAATCTACTTAGTCTAAGCATCCAAACTCAAAAATGTATGGGAGACTGTTCGGGAATATGTATGGGGTATGCTTGCCTCCTCAATCATCATTTGTGTCATGTTTTATTATTACACCACATTACACATATCCTTTTTTTAGTGATCACCTTATGGACCAAGCACTATGAATTAAACATGAAGTTAATTTCCTCAATTCATGACACTAAACTATGATTCTTACTTAAACAACTTTAGGATGCCTCAAAGTGTTTGTGGGAAGATTAATTTCTCTCAACAGAGAGGGTTACCTCCACCAGTTTAGGTCTCCTACCACGCTGAATTTTTTAATAATGTATGGCTTGATTGTCTTTAAAATGAAATATTTAGTGATTCCTAGGTTTCCATCCATAGTATATGCCATGAAATTTCACCGTTTTCACATCAGTTCAACTTACTTATTTCTATATGAATTTAAAATATTTGAATCAGTATTAAAACAATGTATGGATTGATTATCATCCATATGGGATATATAGTGACACCCAAACATTTGTTTTATTTAGGTCCAGCCATAAGTTCATCAACATTTTGGCCCCTCATCCATAGTTACAGTTAAATAATTGTGAACTTAATTTTTACGTGGTTCAACATACTCATTCATTCCATATATGAACCATTGGTTCGAACGTTATACCCATATTCCAAGAATCATGACATAAAATGGTATTCATGTATTGTCTATGTTCTATGACCTTAAATTGAGAGCTTATAGCCCTTGAAAAATGACTTTAAACAATCTGTCATGGTCTATTCCATATGAATTTAAACTATTCACAAATCTGAGGGTTGAATCCCATTATTTGATATGATCCTTCCATACTTCAAATATTTCTATGTTTGGTTTTCCACCATCCTTCAAATCCAAATGATCCTCCTAATGATGATGTTATCATGTAATTTTTTTGGATCACCACCCATGTTGGTCCAATAAACTAATGAATCATCAGCGAAAAAAATCATGCATTTCAAACCCATTGAAAAGTATATCCTATATTTTCTCATCCCATTACTGACTATTGTTGTTATGATCCTTCTATTTGTAAAATGGTCAATATTCAGTCCATAGTTATGAGTCGCCCTTTCATCCATACCATGAAAGTTTCAACATACCTCTTTTCCATGATCGTGTATCATGAGGGGATTCCACTCTTGTTATAACCCCTAACGTGGACTCACACATTTTAGGTAGCCCCATATAATATTCCTTGTTTCCCACGCTGAGAATTTATCATGTGGGAATAGGATTTTTGGTAGGAAGGATTGATGTGGTAGGGATGTACATGATCCCTATAGTCTAAAATCTATGAAATTATACTATGATCCTTAGTAGGAAATTGTGGTGTCTCCCCAGGCTTCTTAGGACATCATTTACGGCAGGGTGGTCATCTCTCCACATCACATATGTTTCTTTTTTGAAGCCTTATTCCCATATAATTCTTGATACTTGTGTGGTATGCAAGCCTATTTTATTTACTGATTCTTTTGTGGTATACAATGTCCCTATCATATGACTTTAAACAATAAGATTCATCCCAATCATGTGACATTGAACTATATCATTCATCTTAATAATATGACATTAAATAATGAGATGTGTCTTGATCACATTACATTATACTGTACCATGAACTTTCATTAGAATATAAAGATAAACTATGTGTCTATCATCCTCAAGTTTCATGATGTAAAACTATAAACCATTCTAGGCCCATGCTTGAGAGGTTCTCTTCCATTGTGTTAGTCATCTAACACATTTTTCTCATTTTTATCTATTTCTCAAAAATTGAGATAGAACTCCCCTAGAAGATAGGTTTTATCTTTGTTTTGACTAATATGCTAACACCATTGTGTTCTAATCCATGGTGGAATAATTCCAAGGTTGTTGGAATCCATTCAAACATCCCATCACTCTTCTCTCATTCTTTAGGTACCCTCATTTGGATCCTCATCCTCTTATATATCTGATAGGATTCCAAAATTTAATGGTGTCTGGATTTGGCCCACCTACTATCCTTGGTAAACATTCTGAAGGGAATTGGGTGACATTTAGATATTGGTTTTTTTCTTCAAACATGGTGATAATTCATCCTTCCTTTATTTCTCCACATTTCTGGATAAAACATATGGATATTGTGTTTCATACACGGTTAGTAGTTTTACTATATCATGGTTTCACTCCCATTTTGTTCTAGATTTTGGGAATTATGATCCACACTTCTCACTCCCCCAGTTTGGGTAGATTCCAATTCACATGGGGTTATCCCTTAATACACTAGTGCACATTGGAAAATTATGTTTGTTATTCTATGTAAGATCCCTATTCTCCAGTCACAACATATCTTAGCCTATGTACTCATTGTGGTTAATAAATAATAGAAGTTCCTAAGAATATAGTGATTATTTTGAACTAACATATAAAGTGAACAATCATGTTTCCATCCCTTATTTATCACACTAGGTCGGGCCAACATGATCTTAGGGATTTATCATTGGTTGTCTCATAAATATGAGTGATGTGTGATATTTCAAGAAACTAGTGAAATGTTTTCATTCATATATAATGTTTAAAGATAAAAAAATAAGTAAAAACAAAGTAAGGGTAATCCATATAGAGTTTCCTTTCATGAGTTCTTGAATAATTTTCCCTATATCTCAACTCCTATGATCGAGCACTTCAACTAGGCTAGCCTTTGGTATATGGACTGTAGGAGTTGCTACCTTTTCCTGTGTTCCACTTCCTTATTTACATTTACCAGGTGAATCTCATAATATCATGTCTATAAATGTACCCACCCAATTTATAGATTGAATATTTGATTATCTTCTTACTTTATTTGGTTCTTAGCCTCTTTCAATTGAGCCTTCATTATGTTGATGAACTCAGATTGAGTTCAAATGAATGATTTTCTCATGCTCTCTTTCTTCACCATTTGTGGGATCTCCTGAGTTACCTCTCAAAGATTTTTTAAGCAATATCACTCTTATTAGAACTAGTAAAATTAACGGTGTTGGCTCCCCTCCAACATATTTTCAGTGAGGTAGTAACAGACAAGCATATTGAGACCTCGAGCATTCTCTCCTTTGAATCATAGATCTCATAGAAAACAGTAAATGGACCCCATCCGGATTCATAATTGGGACTCCGGAGTTTGGTTTATGAAGTATTGAATACACCTCCATAACTTGTACCATATGATGTGATTTTTCTAGACCTCCTTAGGGTCGGAGTGACCCAGATCCTCAAGATCTATAGGCTCATACTCTAGGAAATCATCAAGAAGTTCAGCAGTAGGTTATTCATCCATAACACACTCGGATGGGTTGGGCTCTAAATCATGGGGATGACCTTCCTCACTTGTTTCTTCTTCAAACAAATCCCCCCAAAATCCTTAATTTCTTCCCCAATAGTGGAATCACTTAATATCTCAATGTAATACTCGCCTAAAACTAGGGTTGGGTTAGCTTGGACAAACAAATCCTCAAGAATGAGTATTGAAATCAGAAGATATCCCATGAATTCCTTGGATACATACACTTATTAGGCCTGTATTATTCCAAGAACTACATGTAATAAAACACCTTAGTCAATATGATCATCAGATTATATGTATGATACTATGAAATTAGAGATGTACTGGGGTTGAGCGACACTAGGTCAAGCTCCCAAGTCACTGTAGGGACTTCCACCACAAGAGACCCTTAAACATTGGGTATTTTGATGACTATAACTTGTTATCCTGACATAACTTGGGGTTGATATGCATGAGATAGAAACATGTTGATGAAAATATCCATGAAATCCTATTTATGATAGGATGATTCAAGATTTACTCTTACCATGATGAGGAGTAATTTGGAATATGATGCGTCTTGGGCGCGCCACCCTGCTAATAGTGGGTTTTTCTGTGAGGAATATAGGGCGTGGCTCCTCATAGATGATAGAGAAGACTTTAGATTATAAGTGTAATACCCCAAGTTATTTGTGAACTGTTGTTGTTTTATCAAATTTAATTTCATTGAGGAATTTTATTGCACTAAGTTAAACATTCATTTCACATGACACAAACTTGGCATGTGCTATATGACATCAACATATATTTCATTATATAAATCACTTACTTAGTATCTATTACACACTACACTAAGTGTGAAAGCGAATATAATAACCCAATAATTTAAAAAATATTTAATATATTAAATAAATATAATATATTATATGGATTTTAAGGAAAACAACACCTATTGAGCTTGTGTTACTTGAAAGGGTGGATTTATTTTATATCTTACACTATATTAACTACTTAATATTTCAAGACAATGATATATTGTTAAAACATTAGTATTTAATATAATAAAATATAACCTAGACATTAAATCGTTATTTATGAATAGTATTAACTAACTTTTGAAAATGTAAAGTTTATATAGTTATAATATCAATTCATTGGTTACCAATTAATTAGAAATGAAACTAAGAACCAAATGAATATAAAAACAAATATTATTATTTTCATTATTACAAATGGGTTTTGTCTTCATAAAAAAAATTAATTACAATTAGTGGTTGATTTTAATGAAATATATTTAATAAATAATAAATAAAATATTTTTAATATTCGTTTGTTAGGTTCTATAGGCATAAGATAAGAACAAACCCAATTTCACACATAAAAAAGCAATATTTGAATAAAGGAAAATTTATTACCTTTTAATAGAATAACTATTCTAAATTTTAGTGTTGAAACATTTATTAAATTAATATGACAAAAAATTGGTATTTGTAATAAAAACATAAAAATAAGTTTAGGTTTATTTTTATATATTTTTCTAAAATATTTAATTTTTTAGTGAATAATTAAAAGTGCTACATTTTAATTCAAAAAATATTTTACATAAAATTTATATATATGGATAAATTTTATTTTAATTTTGATTTAATGTTTAATAATATAATATATACATAATATAATAAAATTTAGGCCATTTGAAAAAAATTCCATATTTAAATTGGATAAAAAATCATTTTAAACATTTCAACATTTTCACTAAAAAACTCGTTGCCATGACCCGTTTATAGGATTTAATTCTAAATTAGTTTCTTATACTTCTATGATGGAAATTTTGAGAAAGAATTAAATATTTTTAATCATCTTAATTTATAATTTCCAATAATTTAAACTTATTTTTTGCCTAAAATATTTTTGGAAGTTAATAAAATTATTTTTAATGATTAAGAGAAAAATTATCCTAACAAATGCCTAAACCCTAAAAATAAGGCTAAACAAGTACTAGAAAATTTTCAATAAAATAATGGATGGTCATATATTGACACTATACTCCATTTTATATAAGTATTATCATTATTGGATCAAATTTCAGAATGAAAAATTCTGGTCAAATTCTCACTTCAAATATTAATAAGAGTGTCAGTCCTCCTCCGCTATAAAAAGGGCTCTTTTCCTCCCACTTACTCACACCTCCCAAGCCATTTTTCCTGAAACATATCAGTGCTAATATCTCCTAAAAATCCCTATATTCAACCTATAATTCTCTATTTTGGATGAAATCCTTCCATGGAAACTCTTTGGTGAAAACTAAAAAAAATTACCTGATTTTAAAGGTAATGCTTCCCAATGACGACATGTATTTCATTTAATTCTACACAACCAAAAATCTCTTTATTCTATTTTCATATAATAACACATGTATAATAAGTATAATAAAATGTTTTTTATTAGGGTCTCGACCAAAACATACACACACTTCCATATAATGGGTAATGAACTTACCGTTCTTGTGTACGGTGAAATATCGTCTCATGAAACTGTTCATTATTACATTACCACCTCTCTTGTGTAGTCATTATGATGAAAAAACTGTTTTTAAATAATATATATTATATTTATTTTTTAATTATTCTTATTTAATTATTAAATAAAACATACCTTATTTCCTTCTATATTGTGTATATACGATAACTTCATTTGTGGACATGAGGAATACATCTTCCTCAATACAATGTGATTAATTCACACCTTTCATGGAAATTATTATGGATTTTTTAGTAAAAATATATTATATATATACGAAATATTAATTATTATATAATTATATTATTTTATATACATTGATTTTCATACATTTTATTAAGTTTCTTTCTTTCAAAACGATATGAAAACGAATATCATGTTCATGTGTACGTATGGACTATTGTCTCCATGAATGGTATGTTTCATTTGTCATTAAATATTATTATAAATTCTTATATACTTAATATATAAGATATTTATATCATGTATTAAATTCCATATATATCTAAATCATGACCTAAGAAATAATACTAAGAATAAACATTCAAATAAGGTACGTTTAACAAGACGTTTATCACCTAAAACATGGAGTTAATGATAAATGGGTAATATAAAGGCTTATGTAAATCCTATAGGGTATTATATATATGAAAATTTTTCTATGATATATTTATAATATAATTATAATTATCATTCAAAATTTTTTAATGAGCGCGATGAGATTCAAGACATAAGGTAAGGGATTTTTATCTTTCTTTTTTATTATTGTGATACACATTTCTTATTCACCACTCACTATTATTTTGTGGTATTTAAACTACCCTTTGAATGTTTATATCACGAATCTTATTGTTTTAATTATATTATAATATATATCAAATTTCATTTTCATCCATGCGGATTATTATTCTATTTTTTTAGATGTTAAGATTCTATTGAGACAATCTCATCGTTTATCGATATTGTTTATGATTATGCTAAATTGATGACATCCCAACATCCACCTCTCAAGGACACCCATGAATTATATTAAAATATGTTTTTAAATGATTTCATCATGTATTAGTACCATTTATACACTCATTATTACTTAGTATTACTAAGAAAATATTTTATTGAAAATCTGACTTTATTTCTCCTTTTGGTCAGAAGTCAGTGTTCTTTCAAACCCCTGACTTTTAAAGATGGTTTAAAAAATGTTTCAATTTTTCATATGATGTTAAAGTAAATTTTTTACCATGTTATTATCTTGTATGATTTTATAATTAATATTCTTTTCATTTTCTTATCAAGTCACTTTTTTGGAACTCTTAAGGTAAAAAAATGTTCAGCATTTACGGACATACCAATGTTGTGACCATCTTTTACTTGTAGCATAAACTGAGACATTAAAAGTTAAATTTAAAGGAAATAATTGTTTCTTAATATTATTTACATTTATTTTTTAAAAGTTTATTTTAATAAAAACCATTTTCTATAGTTTTTATTGATTAAGAAATATTTTAAATATTTTCATGAATTCTTTTTAAATTTTACAAGTAAAAGTTTTCCAAAATGATTCAAAAGATTTATTTATAATATACCAATTTTATTTTCAAGTATTTTTTTAAAAAAAGGTTGTATATTTTAAAATGTAAATATTTAAATGATAAAGTATATTTTCCTCAAGTGGTGTTTTTTAAAAGATCATTCCAAATTATTTCCCATCTAAGTTGACATCCATTGGTGTCACTCATGCCTTTTCGGGTAAATGAGTCAATGATTCCATTCATGTTATCTAAATTCATGGTTAATGTTTTTATTGTATGATGTTTATGAAACACGTTTCCCTTTCATGGGTTATATTCTTTTGAAAACTACTTCTTTTTATCGGTGGTTACATTGAGTCCTATAACTTTTTCATAGGTAAAGATATGATTATTTGTTCATGATTTTGATCTCATTTAGTGGGTTACAATCTGATTATGGTTTATAATCTTGTGTAACTCATATGTAAAATTTTTTATATCATGGGTTGGATCTATATCTCCCTCCAATGCAATGAGAATCCATGGATGACTCATGAGTATATATGTTATGCGTGAACTTCATTTCATGTTCACAATGTTATGTGTAAATCTAGTTACATTTCTAAAAAATGTTATTCATGGACATAGTTTCATGTACATAAGTTTATGTATAGACTTGATTACATGTTCACAATGTTACGAGGTAAACTTATTACATGTTCACAATGTTATGCATGGACCTGGTTGCATGTCCATAATTTTATGCGTGAACCTGATTACATATTCACAATGTTATGTGTAAACTTGATTACATTTTGGAAATTTTATCCATGGACCTAGTTTTTTGTCGATAAGGTTATGTGTGAACCTGATTACACATTCAAAATGTTATGAATTGACCTTATTTTATGTCTATAAGTTGATTTGGGGGCCTAATTTTATGTCCTTAACATAGTGAGTGACCTTGTTTCAACGTCTTCATGTTAATATCATTACAAACCAATGTGCATACCAAAATTTAAATTTCTTATTCCTATGTTATGATTTAATGACAAGTTCTCTTAATTACCTTACGATCCATATATTATGAAAATTTTAACTTTTTTATGATCTCTAATATGTAGGGTATGATCTTCAAATGTAATGCAAAACTTACATATAATATTTCCATGTTATCCTTACACATTACCTTTATTCACCCTTACTGAGAATCAGATCTGACCACTTTCTTATGTTTCCATTCCCCAGGTTATGAAGAAAGTTTTTATTTAGAATTAAAAATATGGAGATATTTATTGGAGGTGTTTAAGATCTTTCAACATGACAAAATATTTTTTTCCATGTTTCTAAAGTGACTAAACTATCACGGTCCTTGAGAATTTGTTTTTGTAATGTAAAGAATATTCATATAAAATGATATAATATCCATGTAGGTTAAGAATGTGTCTATATAGTTGGTATAAAAGGAAATATTTTTTAATCCTTTGGAAAAAAGGATTATAAAACCTTAGTGAGATTCACATAGGAATTTCTAAGAATATTTTAAGGGATTTTTAGAAATATAAGGTTAATGATAAGGGAAAGTATAATAAAATTTCCAGAAATTTTGGGTGAGGATAGAGTGAGTGGTTTCCTATAAATACATCACATTCATGGTACTATAAGTTTATGTGGATCTGGAACATATTTATCGTGGTTTAATAACTCTGATAATATTTTCCAAACCTGACTTGACGTAATCTGGTACATGACAGTGGGCCCTACTACACGCCTAGTTTGACACTCCCAGGGGATAATATTTAGTAATTCAAAAACATTTCATGATCTATTACGAAGGATTTAAATAGAATATTTCTAGTAATAATCTATGATAAATATGAGGTGTTATAGTTTAAGTAAGGTGTCATTATTTATACATCCTATAAGTATTTCTTTTTTATAATTACATGGGTTTCCACTATGATATGTGTTTCTCATACTATGCTTTCTGATTTAAGACAATGGAGATAACTAGAATTAAAATGGTTAACATTCTATGTTTCATATGTGGAGAGTATGGGAATTATGATAATCTATTTCTCAAGTTGAAATCTAATAAGGAGAATCTGGAAGGTTGTGCATGTATTGATAATACTACTGTAGTTAAAGCGACAAAAAACATGGGAATGTTATGTGATGGTTTTCATGTATTTTTTATATTAAAGATAAGAAGAATTATCATATAAAGGTTGTGTAACCTTAATGCATGATTCATATTTCATTTTATAGGAATATATATTAAGTAATAAGTTAATGAATCCTGATTAATTATTTAAGAATAATGTTGAATGAATGATGTATTTATATTTTGGAATTCAGATATTAGGTAATATGAATCAATAAATATATGATTATTTTCATTATAAGTTTTCATTGAGGATTGAAAAGAAAATTTGGAATGTTGATGGATACATATAAAAATGATTTAATGGAATGTTAATTATTTTATGAAGGGAGGTAACCCTTAATTAATTACTGACATTGAGATAATTATTTTTGGATAAATATATGTTGCAAAAAAATAAGTTATTTGGATGGTACAGATTACCCTAAAATAGATTTTTGAAATAGTGTTATATGTCATCAAGTATGAAGTTTACAAATTCTTGGATTTAAATAATATATCCAACTTTAATTGGAATAAAGATGAATTCATGTGTTTCCAAAATGATTTTTTTGTAATTAGGGTTATTACCATGCTTCAAAGGATTATACGATATTTGTATTCACATGTATCAAATGTGACAAACAATTTGGTCTTTATGTTATATGGGGGATCAATGATAAGCCTCGTTCATTACATTATTTCTTTGTATTTGAATTTTTATATTTTGGAAGGATTATAAGGATAACCATTTAGGGAATTTTTATGTTATACTTCAGATGAAGTCAATAAAATTAAAGTGTTATCTATCCACATGAGGATTTATATATATTGGATATCAGCTTCAACCTCACTTTTGTTTATGATAACTGAGGATATATGGGAGATGATATCATGTATCTCATGATCTTTACGAACATAATAAATTAAAAACACACATTCATTTTTAGAGAAATAGGTTAAGTGGATCAATGAAAACAAAGAGTGACATTGTCTTGAAATCATGTAAGTATATATTTTCATAAAAATTATTCAACCTCAGGAAAAAGGATATTAAAGCCAAAAAAATTACTAGTACCTTCATTTATGATGAATCAAATGGTTCCTTAGAATATCATATATTTATGGATTTGGTATTGTTAAATTTATCCTAACCATGTTCTCCATCACTCTCCATCAGAACACGATGGTTAAATTGTTCTTCCATATCCATGTTTTGACTTCCCACCTATGCTCTCTAATCTAGAAACTTATTTATATGTTTCATTGAGTAACCTTTATGTTTCCAACTTTCTATATTTATGTTATGTTTTAGTATTCATTTTTATGACGTGGGATTCTATGAATATAACATTAAAATATAACACCTTTGATAACCTAAATGAATTTCCAGGGAGAAATTCATTTTAAGGGGGGGGGTAGAATGTAACAACCAAAGTTTTTAAGAACATTTTTTTTAAAATAAATTAATTTTCATTGAGGAATTTTATTTCACTAAGTCTAACATTAATTTAACATGAAACCAACCTGGAATGCGCTACATGAGACCAACATGGCTTGTGTTACATGAAACACCAACTTGGCGTCCATTACACACAAAACCAAGTGTTAAATGGAATATAATAACCTAATAATTTTAAATATATTTTCTATATTAAATAATTATAATATATTATATATATTAATACAAAAAACACCCATTTTTCTTATGTTACATGGAAGAGATAATTTATTTGATAGCTTACACCACATGAATTACTGAATATTATAAGACAATGATTTATTATTGAAACATTATTATTTAATATAATAAAATATAACCTAGCCATTATGTTAGTATTTATGAATAATTTTAACAAATTTATTAAAATTTTGAGATTATATTAATATAAAATTAATTCACTGATTTATAATTGATTAGAAATGAATCTAAGAACCGAATGAATTTGAAAAGAAATATTATTATCTCCATGCTTCCAAAAGAGTTTTGTATTGATAAATTAAATTAATTACAATTAGTTATTTATTTTAATGAAAAATATATTTTAAATATTCCATAAAATATTTTTTATATTCATTTATTAGGTTTCATTACATTAGATAATAATAAACCAAATTTCACACATAAAAATTAATATTCCTATAAAGGAATTCTTTTTGACATTTAATGGAAAATAAAATTTTAATTTTAATTTAGACACATTTATTGATTTAATATGTTAAATTAAATTTTATTTTTTAATTAAAATAATAAAAATTAGTTTATGGTAATTCTGTTATATTTTTCTAAAATATTTAATTTTTTAGTGAATAATGAAAAAATACTGCATTTTAATTCAAAATTATTTTTCATATAATTTATTTATATTGATAAAATATATTTAAAAATTTGTTATAATGTTTAATTATAAAATATATTCATTAAATTATATAATTTAGGTCATTAGAACCAATGTTTTATTTAAATTCGATATAAAATCCTTTCAAACATTTCAACATTTTCACTAAAAACCATGATATCGACACACCTTCATGATTTAAATTCACATTAATTTTTTCTAATTAAGTGATGATAATTTTTTGAATGAAATAAATATTTTTAATCATAATAATTTATAATTTATAATACGTTCAACTTATTTTTTTCCAAAATGATTAGTGGAAGTGATTAAAATTAATTATAGTGATTAATGGAAAATTTGACTTACAAAGGACTAAAGCCTGAACATAAGACCCAAAAAGATATAAACACTTCTCTAAAAGATATTGTATAGAAATATGTCTATCATATCCTCCTATGTATTAATATTGGGTCATTATTGGATCTTCTTTCAACATTAAAAATGTTGGTGGAATTCTCTCTTCCAATATTTTTAAGATTGCCACTCATCGTCCACTATAAAAAGGGATCCTCTCCTACCACTTCTTCACACCTCCCAAGCCACTTGGTTCAAAAAATATCTCCCTGAATAGTTCCTCAACATCCCACTCTTCTAACTATAATCCTCCCTTTGGGTATAAATCCTTACATGGAATCCCTTGGGTGCAAACCAAAAGGAGTTACCCGATTTAAAAGGTAACGCTTTCCAATAACCACATGTCTTTAATCTAATTATACACTACCTAAAATATTTATATTCCATTTTCATATAATAAAACCATTATAATAAATATAATTATATTTTTTTGTATTAATTTGTCTACCTACACTTACACACACTTTAATTTAATGTGAAATTAACCTGCCAATCTTGTGTACGGTGAAATACCACCTCATGAAATGAAGTTATTAGTTCATCCATTACCACATATCATGTGGGGTGATTATGATGGAAACTATTTTTTTATATAATATATTTGATATTTATGATTTACTTATTCTTTTAAAATTTTTAAATAAAGCATTCCTTCATGATTTCTATATAGTGTTTATATAATAACTTCAATTGTGGAAATGTGGACGAACGCCTCCTCAGAACAATATTATTAATTTACACCTTAAATGGAAAGTATTAAGGATTATTTTAGTAAAAATACAGGATATAAATGAAATATAAATTCTATTATAATTTTATTATATTATATATATTTATTTACAAAATGTTCATTTACTTCATTCTCTCAATACGGAAGGAAAACAAAAACATCCTTCTTACGTACGTATGACCTACAGTCTCTATGAACGATATATTATTTCTATCATTAAATTTTATTATCAATACTTATATACTGAATATATAATTTATTTATATAATTTAGTACATTTCGAAATTGAATATGTCAATAACTGAGGTTTCCCGCTTCGTCTCTAGATGTGTGTGTTGGGTGGTTTGTCATGGTCTCTACGGGTGACCAGGATGGCGGCGAAGGGATATTTATTACAGGTGTATTTCTTCTGTCTTGTTGGTGATGGTTATTTTCTATTCATTTTTTGCATTCGTTTTATGGTTCATTTTTTTCTACTACTGGTGATACTGGGTTCGTGACTTGATTTTTTTGGTTTTGTGGCGTCGTTGATGTTCCCTTCATTACACACTTATCTTCGTTAGACTTATAAGTTCCTTCAGTTCTTGATGCTTTGATCCATGGTTTATAAATGTTCTAGGTTATTAAAATTACTATTCCTATATTGATTTTCTATATCGATTGGAGATCTATTTTCTGGTCATTTACTTTTCATTTTTTTCAGATATGGAGTCTTTCTTCTTGGTTGATACACTCACAAGAATGATTTTTGAGATTCCTTTTCAGTGTAAGTAAATTCTTCACTTCATTCATCTTGATATCTATTCACAAAGGCATTTCAAAATAGTTTCTGTGAAGTTTTAATTTTTTATGTTGGATTTGTGGTTTCAGTGGTATGGGAGGTGTTGTAGGATGAAGTCTTTGGTGGTATGTTGAAGTGAAGATGGTGAGGGTGTATGGCTGTTAGTGTGCTGATAGAAGTGAAGTAGTTTTTGCAACCTGGAGTGGGTGGGATTTGAGAAAACATTTTGGAATTTGGTTTATTTTTTAATTTTTGTGTCAATGGATCCCGTATGCTATAAGGATCTATTCTAGATACGGATCAGAGCATTAAGAATTCACTAAAGAATTTCCATTTGGATAGGGATTTTTAAGAGTGTATGGTAATACCATTGGTACTAGGCTCATGAAACCTTGCATGAGGAAGATATCCAAGTGGTCATGCGAAGGTGGAGTCTTGACATCACGATTTAGTTGATGGGGAGGAGAAGTTCATATAGACTTTGATATGGGTTAAATTCATTTATGGTTTTATTTTGTGGTTTTATTTTCATGTATTTTTTGAACTTGGTTTCTCACATTTTCCTCAAAATCGTTTTGACAATAAAAAATAAGATTCAGTCAGTTTATGATTATGCTTCAATTAATGACATCCCATGATCCATATCACAATTAAACCCATGAATTATCTTCAACTATAGTTTTCCATGATATATTTATTAATTAGAACCATTTTTCACTCTTTGTTACTTATGATAGCTAAGAAATTTATTTACTAAAAATTTTACTTTATTTTTCCTTTCGATCATAAATTTTTGTTCTTTTAAAACCATGATTTCTGAAAATGTTTTCAAAAATGATTTACATTTATCATTTGATATTAAAGGTAACTTTTACCCATGTTTGACCTTTTATATTAATATAAGGAATATTATTTTTGTTTTCCTAGCAAAAAATGTTGGTAAATTTTATGGAGAAAAGGGGAATGTTTAGTATGTACAGACATACCACCATTATGGACAACATTTAATTTAATATTCCATTTTGATTTTACAATCTTAATTTAATGTAAAAGTGTTTTTGAATATTCTATACAATTTCAGTTTTTAAAGTGGTTTTCTATGACAATGTTTTTTGAATTTTTTTAAGTTTAATAAATATTTTAATTGTTTTAAATATTTCTTTATATGTTTTCAAATAAAAAATTTTCCAAAATAGTTTCAAATATCTATTTATAGTTTTCCAAGTTTAGTTTCATGGAAATCGTTTTAAAAAATATTTATGTTTAAAAAAAATTAATTTTTCAAAGAAGAAAGGATATTTGCCTCAATTGTTTTTGAAAGAACATTCAAAATTAATTGCTATCTAATACGACATTTATTAGTGTTACTAATGCATTTTTGGAGAAATGAGTCAACACATCTATTTATATTATTTCAATGAATGATTAATATTTTTATAGAATGATATTTTTGAAACCAGTTTCTCTTTCATGGTTTGTATATTTTTGAAACCTGCTTCATTTCATGGGTGGTGATTATGAGACCTACAACATTTCTATAGGTAATGATATGATAAAATGTTCAAGATGCATATATCAATTCATGGGTTAAGAAATTATTGTGGTTTATATTCTTGTGGCACTCATATGTATGATTTTTCTGTATCTTGTATTGGATCTATATCTCCCTCTAATGCATTGGGTTACGATGGTTGACTCATGAGTATATATATTATTCGTGAACATTGTTTCAGGTTCACAGTCTTATTAGTGAACTTGTTTACATGTTCACAATTTCATGAATGTACTTGTATGCATGTCCTAAATATTATGTGTGAACAAGAATACATGTTCACAATTTTAAGAATAAACTTTATAACGTGTTCACAATGTTATGAATGGACCGGGTTTCATGTCCATAAGTTTATGACTGAATCTGATTACCTATTCACAATATTATAAACTAACTTGGTTTCAAGTCCATAAGGTTATGTTTTAACTTCACTACACATTAACAATGTTATGTGTGGACGTGTTTGCATGTCCATAAGTTGATTCAGGGGTCTAATTTCATGTCATTAAATTAATGAGAGAACTTGTTTCAAATTATACATATGTTATAAACTAATGTCCATGCCACAAATTCCATTTCTTATTAATTTGTTATTATTTCCTGACATGTGATCTTAATTCTCTTATGATCAATGTCTTACGAAATAATAATCTTTACGATGATCTCTAATATGCAGGGTATGATATTCAAATGTTATTCTCATGTTACATGCCATTTTGTTCATGGAATGCTTACACATTCCTTTATTTACCCTTATAAGTCATCTGATCTCACCCCATTCTTTTGTTTCCTTTCCCCAATATATAAATAATGGTTTTAGGTAGATTTACTAAAGGTGGAAATATTTATGATATATGTTGAAGATATTTCAAGAGAATATATTATTTTGTTTCTAAGTTTCCAAAAACCTTAAACTATTATGGTCCTCAGGCATTAATTTTTTTAATGTATGGAATACTTCTATAAAATGATGTATTATACATGAATTATAATCTTGGTCTTCTATAGTTGGTATAAATGAATGGTTTAGTCAACCGTTGGAACATAGGGTTATAAAACCATATTGAGATCCATATGGGTATTTCTAAGCATACTTCTAGGGATGTCTCTAAAGAGTTGTCTAACGATAAGAAAAAGTATAAGAAACTGTCTGAAAATTTTGGTAAAGGATGGAGTGAGAGGATTCCTAGAAATAAATTACTGTCTAGATACAATAAGTGGATTTGAATTTAGAATAGATTTACTTAGGGGTAACAACTCTTGCGATATGTTTTGAGCCCAATAGAGGGTAATCTGGTAAACTACAAAGGGTCATGCCACACATATGGTTTGAGACTTCTAGGGGATATTCTTTGGGAATCAAAAACTCATCAACAACCATCATTAAATATATAAATACAATTTTGATATGAATAACCTAGGATACACCTCAGGTTCCCTAGTTTATGTAATGTGTCATGAAATTGAAATATTATAAGTAATTCATTTTTATTATTACATTTTTTTCCACTATGATAAGTGTTTATTACACTATTCATTCTATTTTTATTCAATAGAGAGAAATATAAGGAACATGATTAATATTGAGTATTTAATATGTGTAATGTATGGGAATTATGAGAATCTATTTCCCAAGGGGAAATATCATAAAGAGAATCATGAATGTGGTGCAAGTATTGGTTATACTTATGAAGTTAATGAAACTGAAAACAAATTGAGAAAGGTAACTGATGTTATTCCAGTATTTTTTAGATTAAACATAAGAAGAATGATTAGATTGATGTTAGGGAACCTTGAGAAAATATCCATATTTCTTGTTCTAGGAAATTTGTATTAAGGAATAAGTTGATGAAGCCTGACTAATTGTTTGTGAATAATGTATGATGAGTTATTTATTTATGTTTTAAAATTCAGAGATTATGTTATATAAATCATAAAATATATGATTATTTTTAGTAAGAGTTTTCATTGTGGATTGAAAAGGACATGTTTAATGGTGATGAATACATAAAGACATGATTTCATGGAAAGTTTATACTTTGATTGAGGGAAATTACCCCTTAATTAATGTCTAATGTTGAGATAATGTTGTTTGGATAATTATATAATGGATATGAATAAGTAAATTGGACATTACAGATTACACTAGAAATGATTATTGACTAAGTGTTCTATGTCACCAAGGATGAATTTTACAACATATAAAATTTAAATAATATATCCATTTATCATTGGAATAGGTAAGCATGCCTGTTTTTCAAATGGATTTATGGTTATTAAGGTTATTACCATGTTTCAAGAGAATATACGATAAGTGTATTCAGATGTTTAGAATGTGAAAAAAAAGTATTACTTTATATTATATGGGGTATCAATTTTAAGACACTTTAATGAATTTATTTCTAATGATTTTACTTTTAATCTTTATAAAGGGTTATAAGGTTAACCATTTATGGAAATTTTGAATAACACATCATATGAAATTATTAAGATTAAAGTGTAATCTCTCCATATGAGGATTTATTCATATTGGATAGCCAAATAAAACTAAATTTTATGGATGTTTACTGATGAAAAATTGGATGGAATATAATGGATATCATGATCTGTTAGTACTTAAGAAATTAATAATTCACCATCTTTTTTAGAGAAAGAGGTGAATTGGATCAGCGAACAACAAAGGGTGACATTGTCTTGAAATCACGCAAGTATATATTTTATTGAAAATTCGTCAACTTTAGGAAAAGGGATATTTAAGATAAAAGTGTTTTCCTTATACATTAATTTATGATTAATAGAATAGTCCCTTAGATAATCTTAGATTTATGGCCTTGTGATTTTTTACTTTCTCATAACTATGTTCTCTATCACTCTCCATGATAACATGATAGTTAGATTTCTCTTCAATATTTGTGTTTTCACTTCCAACCAACTTTATCCTGTGTCGAAACCTATTTATATGTTACTTTGGATAATATTATGGTTCAAACATTCCTTTTTAAGATATGTTTAGTATTCATTTTTACGATGTGGTATTTTTAGAAAGTAACTTTAAATATAAAACATTTGATAACCTAGAAGAATTTCGAGGGAGAAAATAATTTTAAGGGGGGTAGAATGTAAAACCATAAGTTTTTTAACTAATTCTTAATATATTACTTTTTATTGAGTTATTTTATATAGCTAAGTTTAAAATTACTTTTACATGACACCTACACGGCATGCGCTACACGACATCAACTTGGCTTGTGTTACATGCCACACCATCTTGGTGTTTGTTACGTGCATCACCAAGGGTAAAATGGAATATAATAAACCAATACATTGCAATATTCTTACTATATTAAATAAATATAATATATTATATTGATTTTATGTAATCCTAGACTTAGTTAGCTTGTGTTATATGCAATATATACATTCTTAAATAGCTTACACCACTTGCAATATTAAATATTACAAGACAATGATATATTATTAAAACATTATTATATAATATAATAAGATTTAACCAGTCCATTAAATTAATATTTATGAATAATATAAACTGGCCTATGAAAATTTATAGTTCATATAAATATTAAATTAATTCACTTCTTACAAATTAATTAGAAATGAAACTAAGAACCAAATGAATATAAAAAGAAATACTATTAATTTCATGCTTCCAAAAAAATATTAATAAACTAAATTAATAAAAATTAGTGAATGATTTTGATGAAATATATATGTTAAATATTTAATAAAATATTTTTTATCTTCACCAATTAGGTTTGATAGGAATAAGATAAGAACAAACCCAATTTCACACATAAAAAACAATATTTTTTATAAAGAAACATTTACCATCTTTTAATAGATAACCTATTTTAAATTTGAATTTTGACACTTTTTATTGATTAAATTATTAAAAAAGTTTATATTTTAATTAAATACATAAAAATTAGGTTATAGTTATTTTTTATATTTTTCTATAATATTTCATTTTTTATTGAATAGCGAAAAATATTGCATTTTAATTCAAAAACTCATTTTCATATAATTTATTTATATATATAAATTATATTTTAAAATAGATTTAAATTTTAATTGTATAATATATACATAAAATAATTCAATGTATTTCATTTTAACCAATTTAATTTTAAATTTTATATAAAATCATTTCAAATGTTTCAATATCTTCACTAAAAACACGTTGTTAGGAAACATCTATAGGAATTAATTTTAATTTTTTTTTCAAATTACATGATTAAAATATGGAAAATTGGATTCCATATATATAATTAGAATAACATATAATGTATAATAAGTTAAAATTAGTTTTTGACCAAAAATATTAGTGAAAGTAATTAAAATAAATTAAGTGATTAAAAAAATGAGACTAGTAAAGGACTGAACCAGAAAAATAAGACACAAAACAACATAGACACTTGTCCAAAATATATTTTATGGAAATACATAAAAATTATACTCCCTTGTATCAACATTTTTGAATTATTGGATCGTATTTCAACATGAAAAATATTGGTGGAATTCTCTCTTCAAATATTTACATGAGTGTCACTCCTCCTCAACTATAAAAACTCAATTTTCCTCTCACTTCCCAACACCTAACAATCCCATTGGATCAAAATCTATCTGACCAAGGAGATTCTAAACATCCCTTTGTTAAACCCATAATCCTCCCATTGGTAAAAAAGCCTCCAAGGATCCCTTTGGTGAAAACCAAAAGGAGTTACCTAATTTAAATGCTAACTCTTTCCAACAATCACATGTCTTTCATTTTAATCTACACAACCTGAAATATACTTATTCCATTTTCATATAATAACACCTGTATTATTAATATACTGAGATTTTTTTTAATAAGGGTTCTTCCTACACTTAAACACACTTCCATCTAATGGGTAACAAACTTACCATTCTTGTGTATAGTTAAATACTCCCTCACGAAACAAAGTTGTTTGTTCATCCTTTTCCACCTCTCATGTGTGTTCACTGTGATAGAAAATATATTTTTACATAATATATATGATATTTATTATATAATTATTCTTATGTAATTGTTATATAAAACATACCATCTTTATTTTTATATTGTGTATATGTGATAACTTCATTTGTGGACGTGTGGACTACCGCCTCCACAAAATGATGTGATTCGTTCACACCTTACACGAAAAGTATTAAGGATTTATTTCATAAAAATATAAGATATTAATCAAATATTAAAGCTACTATAATTATATTATATTATATATTTTTTTACCTAAAATAATTTTTCTTTAATTTCATTCAATACTATAAGAAAATGAATATAGCGTTCATGTGTACGTATAGACTACCATCTCCATAAAGGGTATATTTCATTTATCAATAATGATTATTTTAAATACTTATAAACTAATATATAATATATTTATATAATTTAATACATTCTTTATTTAAATAAATCATGATCTATTTAAGAATAATAAGAATAAAAAGTCAAATAATTTTCGAATAACCTTGTATTTATCACCCAAAACATGGAGTTAATGATAAAAGGTAAATATAAAGACTTATGTAAATCATATATGGTATTATATATTTTAGTCAACTTATACATATCATACAAGAGGTTTGAATGAGTATGAAAATAGTTAAGACATAATGTCATGGAATTTCATCTCACCTTTTATCATCCGTGAAAACATGCCTTATTCACCACTATCTTTTATTGTGTGGTTTATACGGTTACCTTTTAAATATTATATAATGAATATTATTTTTTCATGATATTATATGATTCATGAAATTTCATTTTCTTATAAGGGGAGTATGATTATAAGTTTCCATGTTGTAAGAGTCTACTGAAACAATCTCATTGTTTATCAAGATTGTTTATAATTATGCTTCAATTGATGAAATCCCATGATCCATATCTCAAGAACACCAATGTATTATATTCAAATCTGGATTACCATGATATATTCATGTATTTTTACAATTATTCCTCACTTTGTTATATAGGATAACTAAGAAAAAATTTTATTGAGAATTCAACATTATTTCTTCTTTCGGTTGGAAATTTGTGTTCTTTCAAAACCATGATTTCTAAAAATGGATTCCAAAATATTTTACTTTTATCATATGATGTTAAAGGATATTTTTACCGTTTTTTCCTTATATATTCTTAGAATTAATATTCTTTTCTGTTAACTATCATGGAACTTTTCATACCATTTATGGTAAAAAAGGAATGTTCGGCACATATGGACTTACCACCATTATGACCATCATTATCAAGAAGATTCCATTGTGAATTTTCAAGTTTAATTTAAAGGAAAAATGAATTTTTAAAATTGTGGACATTTATTTATATAAAATTATTTTTCAAAGAAATTATTTTTCAAGAATGTTTTTTGTTTTTGAATTTTTTTTAACTTTTTAATGAATTCTTAATATGTTTTCAAAGAAAAAAGTTTCCAAAATAATTTCAAATCAATGTTTATATATTTTCAGATTATTTTCATCAAAATTATTTTCAAAAGTTTATATATTTTTTAAAAAATAAATGTCGAGAGGGTATTTTCTTAAGGATGTTTTTTTAAATGATCATTCCATATTATTTCCAATTTAAGATGACATCATTTGGTGTTAATCATTCTATTTTGGGGAAATGAGTCAATGATTTAATTCATATAATTTCTATGAATGGTCAATGTTTTTAGGGAATGATGTTTATAAAACTTATTTCTCATTCATGGGTTATATTCTTTTGAAACCTACTTCATTTCATGGATGGTGATTATGAGACCTATTACTTTTCCATAGGTAATGATATGATTAAATTTTCATGATGCCTATCTCATTTCATGGGTTAAGATATGATTATAGTTTATAATATTATGGAACTCATATTTACGATTTTTTAATGTATTTTTTTGGATCTATGTCTCCCTTAAATGCATTGGGTAATGATGGTTGACTCATAAGTATATATGTTATACATGAACCTGATTTAATTTTCACAATATTATGTGTAAAGCCGATTACATGTTTGCAATGTTATGCATATTCTTGGTTTTATGTCCATAAGTTTATGTGTAAAGCTGATTACATGTTCACAATGTTAAGAGTGAACCATATTACATGTCACAATGGTATGTATGGAACTGGTTACATGACCATAATTTTATGTATGGACCTAATTACATGATCACACTTTTATGTTTGAACCTGATTACATATTCACAATGTTATGCAAAAAACTAGATTCATGTCTATAAGGTTACGCATAAACCTGATTACACATTCACAATGTTATGCATAAACCTATTAGCATATCCATAAGTTCATTCAAGGGCCTGATCTCATGTCCATAACTTAATGAGTAAACATGTTTCAAGTTATACCTGTTAACAACATTATGAAATAATGTACATGCCACATATTCATTATAATATTACTATGATATTCTCTCATGAACATTTTTATTAATTATCATATGATCCATGTGTTATGAACTACATATATTTATTATGATCTTTAGAATTTTTGGTATTATCTTCAAATGTTATTCTCATGTTCCATACCCTTTTGATCATGTTGTGCATATGGATTTTCTCTATTCACCATTACTGAGTATCTAATCTCAACCATTTCTTATGTTTCCTTCCCCTAGGATATCAATAAAGTAATTAATTAGAAGTAATAAATGTGGAGATATTTATGGGATATGTTTTTGATATTTCAAATGGATAGAATACTTTGTTTCCAAAATTAAAAATACACTAAACTGTTTTGATCCTTGGTCTTTATTTTTGTAATGTAGACAATATTCATCTAAAATTACTATATATCCATGTATGTTAAATATGAGTCTCTATATTGATGTGTCCACCTCACCCTCTTTAGGTTTCTCACCACTATCTAACTCATCCTCAAGTTTAGGCTTTGAGACGTTCTCTTCCACACTCATTGGAACATTTGTTACCCCTAGAGTGGGAGCCCCTTACTCAGTCTCAAGATTCTATTATTCCTGAAATGATTTAGTTATAATATAAGTGCATTCAATGGAAAATTGTCAAAATTATATATGGGTGGGTTAGATCTTGATGAGAGTTACTTGAACATATCTTCAGTAGATCCCATGATTTCACCCCTTTCCTAGGGACTCCCTTGAAGAGTAGTAGTCCTCTAAGTTTCTACATCATCATAAAATTCTTCTTCTCCTTATTTTTCTTATTCTTCTTCATTTTCTTCCTTGGGTAGTGTTTCTTACTGATCTAACACATGTCCAAGAATCACCTTTAACATGGTGGAAGGTTCCCCACACAACCCCCATTAGAATGTGTAAATATATATGGTCTTCACATACACATGACTCCAATTGAATTTCATCATTCCCACAACCTGTTGTTTCCCATCTTCGAGAAACTGAATCACCACTCACTTCATCTTCCTCTATAGTTATTCGGGTGAAATAGATTATTTCAATGTTCTCTAGGAATACCAATGGTATGGGAAGACAACATCAGTGAATAGTTTCCAAAAGATACCTCAACTTATTTAGAGGAGCCTCTTTGGCTTGCCTTGAGGTTACCTTTGGGTCCATTCTCCTTCAATATGTTGGTGTGCATCCAATCCATGTGACATCCACAACACTACAGTTCTAGCATGGGATACACCAAGTTCATATATTTCCTCTTGGGTAAAAACACATATGCCTTCCCATAGATATATCTCTGCACTCTCTAGTTCAATCATAAGAATTTGATTTCTAAAAAATGAATCCAGATATACCACTGCCCATTTTTTAGTATAGTTTGTTGATAGGCCGATGTGGACATCCATAGGATCTAGCATGACAATTTATCCAGGAATTGTAGTCTTCAACATTCACCATAGTTGGTGGATGATTCAGGCATGATGCTCTTTACGAACCTCAGTGTAAAATTTATTCACCACTTTTTGAAGTCATCTAAACTTACTAGAGAAATAATATTGTGAATACATCTTGTAAAAAACTATTTTGTTGATCCAGGCCACCAACACGCCACCCATGAAACTTTGTAAGTACTATATCTCCTCGAATGAACCTCACATTTTGTCCACAATCAAGGTGATTGGAGTTTGTAAGGGGTGGAAGTTGAAATTTGAGTGGTTTAAAATATGATGTACAACATCATCATCGCAAATATTCAGTGTTCATACCCCATAAATATTTAGTAGGAATGTCCATAGACCAGTTCTTGAAGGTTGGATGGAATTCCAGAATTAATACCCTCCAAGATGTGCAGCAATCTAGCCATGTAGGAACTAGAACATCCCTCAGATTATACTTTTCATGCTTCCCCTTGAGATTTTGTACTAGGATTCTATATAACCTATCCAACATAGGCACTCCCATGTTAACCCTGGTGCAAGCGTCCAAGATAAAAACCATAAGAAAGGTCACCAAGCATTTACCCATCATTTTTTCTATCACTGGAAATAACAACCCACTCAAAATAGTATCCAGAAAGGTAGCATAGTGAACTATCATTTCCTACCCTCTAACCAAGTTGTACTCTAACATCTCATATTCTTCTTCCTCTTGGATCACCTAGTATGATCTTGATTTTCACCTCTATAACTCCCCAACATATTTCTTTCCATGGCCCAGCATCATCACCTTCTCAACTATATTGGGGAACATGTAGAATCATAAATAAAATGGGAAGTCCTTTTGGATGAATTTGATCATCAACATCACTTTCACTACCTCCAGTAATTTTCATTCTAGGATAGGGGTATATTCTCTATCTATCCCAGTGTTCTTATATTGATGGAACTAATCTACTAGAATCCCTACAGAGGAATGCCTCCAATACAATGAATGTCCCACAAGCTGATTCCAACTTCCCCATAGTGGAGGTGGAATATGTTTGGGTCCAGAGATAATTAGATAAGGAGCTATGGCACCGGCTCCTATTTTTGGTACATATGCAATTGCGTTATATATACTTCCTCAAACATCCTAATGTTACACAGATCTTCTCCAAACTCCTCGCATGTTTATCATACATAGTATTCCCATTCCCATTCACTTTGAGTTATCCCTAGACCTCATGTCCAAATTCTTCTACCAACCCATTCCATCATTCCTCATACTTCATTGAATAGAACTAGCCTAGTGGTAAGGTAACTCTTCTATATCTGACTCTTATCCTATGATCATGCCTATCCTTGCATTAAAAACATAAACGACCATTTCATGATGTTATCTTGTGGAATTTCCATGAACATTAATGTTATCTCACCATATTCTATCTTCACCTGTGAACCATGACTATGATGAATCAGCTCTATATCTTAGGATGGTTGCTTCATATGGAATCCAAAAGTTCCATAATTAGAGGTTTTCCCATAGAATGTAATCCTTCTATAACCACATCAGTATGAACAAAATAATATGATTTTCTAATATGAGCCTCATAGGATGATGTATCTAAGGTTTCATGATCATATCTGATCTTCATAGAGTAAGGGAGGCCTCATTCTCAACAGAATTCTATTGACTATACATGTTGATTGACCCTAGAAATCAAAGGGTTGATGTGTGAAAGACTAAGGGTATATTGTAAAAAACCTGAAAGGTCATGCAATATCAGATGGTGGTCATGGAAAATGTCATAATTCTTGTAAAATCTGTTTAGTATAAGAATTAGTAGTTGTGTGAAAGAGAATCCAAAGCTTAATATATTGGGTAAAAAATCATACTTATGCACATGAGGTTGTTATTCCTATCGCATGAAATGTCGATTTACCAAACATATCCCCCCCACCGCATATTTATATGAATTAACTCGGTCTTCCACAAATACATAACCCCTATTCTGTGTAGGTGTGTGGATTTTACATTCAACTATATGGATTCACTCCTATTTTTGGTGTTTCCCTCAGAACCTGACCTACTAGACCCATTTTAGCTCTAATTCTAAGGGATATATATATTGGAACAGAATTCCATAAAAATCCAAAAATTCCCTTTTTGGGTCAACTAAAGGAACAATTTGAATCAACAGAATATTCCATGAATGTTGAGGAAGTCACACGTAAGTTTCAAGATGAGAATATATGATTGAAATCCATGTGCAATACTCCTGCCCACCTAATGAAATGTCTGTTGATCCCTTTTCATGAAGGGTAGAAAAAATTGCCAAAGAAGGTTCGTCCAAGTTGTTCCCTCAGAACGCAAGAATGGAATCCATGTGCAATACCATTACTCACCCAATGTGACATCAAATGGCCCTTTATGCACTCACTCACCATGGCTTAAGGCCCAGCTATGCGGATGACCCCTTCATTTACAATAATATCATGATTTTTCACTGAAGGCGTCGTCTATATATTGAATGCCACCCCCACCCCTGACCTTCTTCAAAGTGATCCTATGGAAGTCGAAGCATCACTCTACTACACATAAGACATTATTTCTTAAACATCATGAAAAATTGGAAACCTAAAGGATAAATATCTAGTGTGATAGGTTCATTGGGGTTCCTCCTTCGAGTGGGTCCATAATTTCTTGACCCTCACCTGATCTCTCTAAAACCTAAGTCTCGTATATGTATGAGAACCTCTTGTGTGATGCCTTAGCCATTTGAACAACACTCTAATGTTATTTGCAATACTAACCTTGCCTGCATAAACCCCATCTTACACAAACCTCTATTTTGATGATCCATGGTTTTTTTTCATTTTTCCAAACACTATGTTCGATCCCCTCTTTCATCAAAACCTCATCTCTTATGCACAACCCTTCAGGCTTGTAAATTGTGATTTACAGGTCCCACGCGATACATCATAAGAGCATTTGTTACCATAAATTTGACTTTCCATAATATGTATGCTAATACCACTATCTTTTAAGCATAGGGATGCTAACCTGGTCCTCTTCATGGACTACTCCTACCCATCATTCTAACCATTAATTTTTTTGATCCATCCCCTCCCAAGGTTGGATGAGCTATTGTTATATAATCCCAGGGGGTGAGGAGTGAGTCCCTTAATGTTTGAGTTGCATGACATAAAACTACCTAGAACCAACATACTTAGCACATGATGTTAATCTCTATCTCTATCCTTTGAAATAGGTGTGGAATTTCCCATGTATTAGTGATATAGAATGAGATCCTCCTCACCTGGAATGCCATCCTCTCCAAAGGGAATTACATCCTCCAAGGAATCCCTTCTAGAGTAAGCCCCTATCCTTTATTATAGTAGGAAACACTCTTAATCCTCTTTAAACCCATAAAATATGAGGGCCTAATAAGGGATGGGCACTGGGAACCTTTCTACCTCTCGCACTCTTAGCACCTCATCCCTATTACTTTAGGATTGGTCACCATTCCCACATTGTCTGCTTCTTTAAAAATGTCTTACTTGAATATAATGAGATCATCCTCATGATTAATGGGATTCTCCATGGAAACTTTTATGTTTAATCCCCACACCATCTCTCATAGATTCCAAATTAACGATAAGAGTTTTAGTTCTATTTCTTCCTCAAGTTTCTCACACCAAGAATGACTCATGTGGGATTATAGGTAAGTAGATATCATGAAATTACCCAACCTCTTCATAGGGAATCCCTCTATTAGTAAGCCCTAAAAATCATTCTGATGGGCCTCTTATAAGCATAATCCCCAACCAAAGGGGTTACTTTTATGTGTAAGCCCCATCCATATGGCCCATGGGTATGCTCTTCAAGTGTAAGCCCCAACACCCCTTCAAAACTACATGGACATTGATTCCCAACTAACTTTGATACTTAAGAATCCATTCTGAGGTTCAAGACCAACATTTATAATCATCCTAGCCTTTACCCGAGCTGCCACATCCTAGTGAGATCATGACACTTGTATCCCGCATATCCATCTAATCATCTCTCATGAATAATCCCTGCACCATATAACCCATATAAATCCTCTTTTTATGGTCTTCTCATATTCATAATCCCTAATCACATCATTAACACAACTTGAACTATGTTGGATTTGATTCACAATTAATTGGGATATGTAGGAAGCCTCTCCGAGGTCCAAACCCAATAATCTATCCAATCCACCCACTCCATACACTCCATCCAAATCTATCCTAATTTTCAGTAGGGATGCCACATCCCAGTAAAATCATGACACTCTTTCCAGATCATTAATTCTTCTAGTAGCACTTGGGTAGCTCTCATGAGTAAGCCCCACATCAACTCCAACCAAGAGAAATCCTCTTATGACAAACATATCTCATGAATAATCCCTATACCATCACCTAGAACTACTTTGTTATTGATATATGTCCTCTAAATAGGATATGTAGGGAACCTCCCTAAGGTTCAATCCCAACCAATGGTAAACCTTGGTGCCCCCCTCCAATGGGTTCACCTTCATGATCCACCTATGGGGGTTCTCAAATCAACCTTCACTGTATGGAATACTTGATTTATGGGAAACACCTCCTATATACTCCCTCATATTTTTTTCTTAACAACTTATTAGTAAACCTTACAAGTACTCCATATTAGGGAAACACCTCATTGATCTTCCTCTACTGGGCATTTTGATCAATCCAATTCAACTCTGTAAGATTTTAAACTCCCAAACTATCACACTACTAACCCATTTTAAATATGGGATTCTCGAAGAAAACATCATAAGATATTCATTTCTGATCAGATACCTTGTGATCGATATGGGATGCCTTGGGTTCTACGCCTGAGTTGCCCCCATGAGGTGAGGAAGAAATCAGGTGACCAATGTTCCAATGTCCAAACAAGCCAGCGATTCCCAACATGACTACTCCCCTGATAAAAGGATTCTTCCCTATAAATATCCATTGGAATTTCTATATAGAAGAAACATAATTAACCATCTTCCAAAAATATATAGAACCAGGAATGAGTTCCACGAACACAGTATAAATCAATTAGGGAGACCTTGGCTAAGTGAAAAATTTTGAGGAGGAATCCACAGAAGGAGAAACAAAAATCACATCATCCTATTTTTATCAATAATCATAAATCTCCAATGAATGTGATCAAATATACCCACCCTTGGAAATATGGAATTTATGGAAATAGCAATAGCATTAGGGATATGCTAGAAAAATACGACGGTCGCACCCTAACATAAGATTTAAAAACATTACCCCCCTTGATCTTTTATCAAACTTTATGACTTAATTATTTTTATATGGTATTTTCATTTTATAATAAAATTTACAAGATATAAATGAATGTGTGGATCCTAAATCAAACAAGAAATTGATATAGTCTTAATAAATAAGTAATATGTCTATCACCAAATCATTTCAGGTTACCACAAATGATATTATAGTAACCAAAGACTTATTTGCACCATTTTTTTCTAATATTTATGACTACAACCTTGAATAATTAACTTCACACATGTGTTTTCATAATGAAAAACTCATTACAATTAAAATAACTTTCTTGATGATGATTATAATTTTTTCCATTACCTTTTTATCATAATTTGTTTCCTTTCAGTCATGATCAAAATGACTAACTATACTACAATGGTAACACTTCCTTATCCTATAAAACATTCTTTGAAATTTCTTCTACCTCATTTAAAACATTTGGAGGGATTACCTCTAGATTTATTTTTGGACTATTTCGTTATTTCTTTATAGATTCAATGCTTCTTAGTCTTATTTTCATAAAATAAAAAAGTATTATAAAACTCCACCTCAAATATTTCAACATAATGAACGTCCCCCATATAAAATTTCAATTCATGATAGTCCAATTATATTAATATACTTGGTTTCTAGCCTATGTAAAATCTATCAATTTTTCTCTCGTATTCTAGAAAAAAATTTAGTATATTCCTGGAAAGTCTGTTAAAATGTGCTTCATTATTGGCCCCTAAGTCCTCTTCATTTTTCATTAGCTATATAAATTTCCTTTCCATTCTCAATTTATGTACTTTAGGAAAATGAATATCAATAAAAATATATTTAAAAACAATCCACCCAATGGAATAAATCTCACTGCTTTATATATAATTGTTAATATTTTACCTTTGTTAATCGGTATCACCAAAAAAATGAAAAATAGAAATAATTACCTTTTTATATTTTAGACATCCTAAAACAAAGTAATATCTTCTCGTATTCTTTGTCCATCCTTCATCGTTTTATCTAGTCTGAAGATCCACTGAAAGTTAGAGGGTTATATTTCCTAAATTAATCCACTAAATACATGCTTACTTATAATGATTTTTTTTGTTCTATTTCATGGGAAACACTATTAAAATAATTATTCAACTTATTTAATACTACCAAAAAAATTTATATCCAAATTTTTATAGGATTATAATTTGGGAGGTTATTATCATCTTAAATCACTACTATTTTAGATGCTCTATTTTCAATATGGAAAACCATTATAAAGATAAATTTATTAGATAATGAAATATGGAAATCTTAAAAAAATATCATATAATAATATAAATATAAATTTTAATCTCCTAATAGTTTCCTTTAATACTCTTCTAACCTCTAAAATTTCATGAATACCTTTTCTAATACCAAACACAATGACATGTTACTTTAAAACCCCATAAATATGAGTTTATTATTAATTATTTCACCTTTTTACATTCCCATTATATTTTTGGTTTATATAATTAAATAATTAGGAAAATAATTTCATAAAAAAAGTATATACTATAATGAAATATGCATTTTTTCACAAAATATCACTATAAATTTACACCCTTGTTTCATTTAATACACTTTATCATATTTTAGAATAAGCCTGAAATAGAATGTTTTATATTGATTTAAATCTAACTCATTATTATAACCTTTTAAGAATATTTAAAAAAGTGTATTTAAAAGAATTATTAAGTGACATGAAAATAATGGAATCTCATTACTCTACTGAAAACATAAAAACAAATAATGTTTTTAACATTTTTCAAGTAAAACATTCAAAATATAAATAAAACATCCCCACTTATGAAAATAAACCTTTTCTCAAATAAATACTTTAAACCCCATTATAAATAATAATATAACCATGAAGGTTTGATTAGGAATAAGGGAACTCCTGAAAACAATTCAAACCATAAACCTTTAAATGTTTATAGACTTTCCATGTCTCATGGAATCAAAATATTTCCCTATAAATCATTTTTTAAAATAATAATATATGTATCATGGAGAATTGTGTTAATAACATAAGTTCACTCATGATTAAACCATTTCATAGTAACTAAATGAAATTTAATTCCATAGGAGTAACAAATCTAATTATGCCCCTCATTTTTCACCTCTAAGGATTATATCATTTCCTAATTTATTGAAGAGTTATATTGGGCTCGCCCATTGTTATTAAATATATCAGTCTCACCCATAATTAAATATAATTATCAATTACCATTTTATAAAAAATATTTATAATATTTCACTGAATCATTATAAATACTTCAAAAAACTCAATTGAACCCATATCCAAAACACTTTTTATTTTCACATCATTATTAGGGAAAATATTCTTTTTCTTTAAAAACACAAAAAAAATTAAAATACCATAGACGATATAGGAAATGATATATTTTTAAAAACCATGTTAACTTATATGGTAAAATTTTTAAAGAATAATGGATATTATGGTTCAAAAATAGGGTCATGTTGTATACATTTTAAAAAAAATTCTTTCACTTTGATTAAAATTCAAATGTTTTCCTAATAAAAAGAATTAAAAATATTATATTTTAACATTTTAAAATTAATTAAAATATATCAAAAAATAATCATTCATAGAATTTTAATAGTAAATTAGAGCATTTTTTAATCATTTAAAATAATATGAACATGTGGAATAATGATTTTGAAGGGGAACATTAAAAAATATTTTTAAAATAAACTCTCTTACCTCGAATCCCAAATCATTTTGTTCATATGTTTAACCTTCTAATTAATAAAATAATTTTTTTTTTAATTTTTTTATAAAATTTATTCCTTTAATTAAATTATCAATATTCAATTTATTTCATTTGTTACCATGAATTTTTTCAGTTACGGAATTGTTTATGTTCAAATTATATGTTTTAAAGATGTTCATTTTATAATATCAAAAAAATATCAGTGTGTTGACTATGGAAAAAGGTTTTATGGATACATTAACTAAATAATCTTTAATATGTTATAATCATCATATTTATATTTTACTAACCATCAAAGGTGGCCATCAAAAATTAACCATGTTATTTCATTAAGATGGTAGTTTGGACATGCACATTAACAACGTTTTCATTTTACTACTCTGTTGAAAAATAGACAATAGTATACTTTTAAAATATCATAAATATGTCATAAAGGTTATTTTTATTCATTATTAAAATCCTTGTTACCATCCATGTAATTTTGAAATTAAAATTAATCACATCACTTTGGGCATGTGGTAATCCACATGTCTGCCTGAGTGATGTTATCATTACCAAAAGATAGAATGGAAAAAATATAAGAAATATATTATCCATATATAATAATAATTAGGTTATATACTTTATATATATTAATTTTCTTCATCATTTTAACTATCTAGATGATTAAGTGATGAAAAATTAAACAAATCGCTTTATGGAGGTGGTAATTCACACACATGTGCAAGTGATATTTTCATTTCCCATTTGTTAGAAAAAAGATAAAATAGGTTTATACCATAATCAAATTAAAATTTAAACATATGGTACATATTTATATTCTTATTCAATCATGGTTAAATAATATTTGAAAGAGGAAAAATAAGAAATAAATATGAAACACTCGATTCAGAATTATACCTCTTCTTTGAAAAAGATCCCTTTGATTACACCTTAAGTCCTCTTAGGTTAGTATTTTGGTGAGAAAACAATATCTAAGTTATGGGTATGGATTTTTTGGATTAATATTGGTGGCCATTATGAATGATATATGGGTCAAATTAGGTCATGTACTGAGTATAGGTGGATTCATTTTATAAGTGAGGGGAGTGGTATACTTGTAAACACATAAAACTTCTGAATATATTATATTCCATTATCAATTAAAAGTTTAAAAATAGTAATATTTAAAATATATGATTCATATTAGTCAACAATTACACCGTCAGTAAAATTTAAACAAGTTTTTATGATATTGTTTAACCTCATATCTTGGTTTTACCCCCACCCCCAACCATTTTAATTATTATCGTGGTGATAACTAATGACTCTAGTTTATATTCACGGTATCCCAAACAAAAAAATTAATTGTTTCCCAATATGATAATATATATTCCAAATATTAAATCCATTTTACCAAATCCATTTTTTAGAAGTTCAAATAATTAATTTTAATATAAATATGAAAATCTCAATTAAAACAGTTTATAGAAAAAAAATCTATTTTTATATATTAAGATAACTATGTTATTAATTTGATTAATTTTTAGTAAAATGTGACTAATTTAACTTTAAACCCGAAAAATAATATAATGATAATTTTTAAAAACATGAAAAGAAATGAAACTTTTAATATAAATTTATATTTTTCTCTATTCATCCAAAAATAATTCATTTTAGAAATAAACAAAATCATTCTATGATATATTTGATATTCTGATATCAATAATTAATTCAATTTTATTGAATTAAGTTTCTAAAATTCAGAAATTAATCTTTTAAATAAAACTATTGAATACATTTAAATACTATTTAGTTATACAAAAAATTTAGTTTTTCCATTGAAAAATCATATAAAAGTATTTATAAAATTAGGATTAAAAAATGAAATCCAAAATTTAATACATATAAATAATAATATTGATTTATATCTAGGATTACATTGATTTTCAAACATAGTCTTAATAAAATATAATTTATTTGTTCATGATTCATTTAAAAGATTCTTATTGTGATATTATATGGTTTTTGATAGATTTGTAGATGATTATAGTTAAGAATGTATCCTTGTAACTTGAACTATATTATGTGAATGGTATATATTATCTATATTAGATGATATGGGATTATAAATTTATTTAGTATGATCTTGATTCATATTTGGGAGTTATTGTAATGGATTTATGTCAAGACGGTATCATTTTGAGTGATACATGTAATTATTAGACTAAAGGTGGGGAGCACCAGATTTTTCCTCAAGGGAAGCTATTTTTTCATAGAGTATACATCAGAAACATTTGTTTGAGTTCTATATTTTTCTTGGTTGTGTATATAGTTTCAAAAATTCTATATCATTCTTTAAGTTATTAATATATTTTTTCTACATTAAATCCTTCTAAGGTGGAGTTTTTTATGATATATCTTACTAATAAAAAATGAACTTTGATAATATAATACATTTATGATTGTTAAAACTTTTAACAATTTTAGATATGTCTTTGAGGAAAGCTCCCTCAATTATTTTATTGGGTTTCCACATGACCACTAATGTTAAAAGTATATATGGTTATTTATTTGATAATAAATGTATCCAAATTACTTATACCAATTATAGAGAAGTCTTTCGTAGATTTAATGGCATGGGCTTATATATATTAGGTAGTAATATTTCATGTATTTTATCATTAAATTATTTTTATTTTGAGACTTATTTAACATCTTTAATGTGGATTTGATAATAATTAAATTTTTGTACTTGGTTATTAAATATAAATTCATTTTATTCTCAAACACATGGCTATAAATAATAGACAATTCAAACATTGGACGATACATTGAGAGAATGTATATTGAATTTTGGTGGTTCGTGGATTTATTATGTAACTTTGGTTAAGATATCTTATAATATCAATTATCATTATTATATTTTTATACCATCATATAAGTCATTATATTTTCACCCTTTTCAGTCTATATTATGTTGTATAGATGTCAAACATATATCAGTGATTGGTCCTAATTTAGTACAATGGATATTTTAGTGTATTCAGTTGATTTATGATTACATATACACACAAAAATTATACATAATTCTCATGTTTAGTAGAGGGAATTACTAAAGGTGTTCGATATTGGAGTTAATATGTTTCTATGAATTTCTCTATAGAACGGGAAATAAAAATTTAGTTGAGGAAGAAAGTTATCTTTATAGTTATTTTTTATTTTCAAGGGATTTTGGTTATTTGGATAAGTGATATATATATATTGAGAATTCATTATAAATTATAGATATTACCTGATGTGTTTCATGTTTCAAACTTGTATATGTATTCTTATAATCTTTCTCATGTGATATATTGGGGAGAATTAAGGCTATATATGGATATACCATTTGAAAAATATCCAAATGAGATCTATAATTTAAAATATAATATTTTTATAGTTTTTTCATTCATTTAGTGTTCATCCATTGATATCATAGTATAGTTTAAAAGATCTCCAGTAAGGTAGAATCCTAGATTGGTTTTTAGTTTCTCGAGTTGTTTTACTGTATTATTTTCTCCAGTTTTATTATATAACTTATGGTCAATATAATAATTATTTTGTTACTAGTTATATAATGAATGAGACTTTTTTTATTTATCCTCTTCTTAGAGTTTTTTTGGGATGATAATTTTTTATGGTGGGGAGAATTTCATGGGTACTAGTTTGATTTTCATAGAGTTTGTGTATATTTTGAGAGAATATTTATCATTTTTCACCTTATATAAAACATGGTAATTTTTTGTTACATGTGACATCATATTAAAATTTCATTGACATCATTATGTCCAAAATTATATTTTTCTCCCAGTATTTAGTTTTTACTGATTATATTGTTTTAAACTTTGAGTTCCAATAAATCATTATATGTTTATTCAGAATAGAGAGGGATCCCTTAGAGATAGATATGCCTTTTTGGGAATATTTCTTTAGATACTTTATGTTTTATCTGTTAAATTATCTCATTAAATGGATAATAGTGTAGATAATATGTATATAATTCCAATATTATCTAGTGGTGGTCTATCTATTGAGTACTTTTAGAGTCTAGAGGAGTAATGTGGTGGAATATATGAAAAGAGGTTCTCTAAAGGATGATTTGTCTTTTGGATATTAGTTCTTTGGTTTTGGGGATAAATTGTAGGTAGGTTGTTGTGATATTATTCTTTTATAACCATTGAGAGTATCAATATGACCATATATTCCATTAGTGAATATTTTCATAGATCATCTAGTGGTGAATTTTTTTAGGTACGTTTTCCTTATGTATTTTTTTCATTGTAGATCTATGTCTCTATGGTGTATTTTGATATGATTTTTTTGATATAGGAGGAAGGATTGGGTGGTAGACTCTGTGTTTCCCATTTTATAATGTTTATAATGTTTTTTATGTTAGCGGTTATACATATATCATATCTTTTTGGGTTTTATGGTTATTCTATATGATGAGAAATTTATATAAATTCGTGTGCTTGATGATAAAATAAAAGGTCTTTATTAGTGGATCACATGACAGAGTTTGGAAGTTCAAATTAAATTTTAATTTTTTGTTTACCTTTTCATGATATAAGTTTTCTTGTGTAATTAAGTTGATTCCTGTTATAATTGTTGTTATAAGGTTTTAAGTGAATATATGGGTTATTTGTCTTCTTATATTGGGATTTAATGGATGTGTATGTTTAAGGGATATTTTTTAGAAGTTTTTGTGACATATTTTTTCTTATGATTTGGATTCATCAGTCCTTAGGAATTTTTTTTGATGTTGTTATGACATACTTCATAGGGTCATGTTTTGACATGATTCAAATGATTATTCCTTATCATTGTCTATTTATTTATTGAATTAACTAATTGATGATTTTTTCGGTTTAGAAGTTATAAATAAAAATTTAGAGGCTTTTGTCCTCAATGGGTTTTCTATAGAGTGTCTCTTTAGTAACCGACTACTTATTCAGAGGTTAATTGTTTTTACTTGGAGAGAGATCATAGTAATCGGGTTTTTTCTAGATGGTGTGATTTAATATATTCTTATTGAAATGAAAATTCTAGATGATTGTAAAAAATTTATTGTTTGGTTTGTATGGTTTGGATGGTGTAGTTCCTTTTCCATCATATTAGTTAAATTTTTCTCTCGGGATATGTGATTCCCCATGTTTTTCTTCGCTATATTGGATATTATTTTGTGATGGGTTATATTGAGGTTGAGGTTTCTATAACGACCCAATGTTTTTCAATGGAAATTATGATCTTATAATTATTTCATGAAAGCACAACATAAAATAATTCTAAGTTCTAAGTGACCTTTAAACATAATTATGTCACTTCTGTGTTTGGAATTTTGAAAATCTGACAAACATGATTGTAATCCGTAACTTATTTAGAGTCTAATAAGAAAAACATAATTTATAGTTAATAGTAACCTACCATTATATATAGTAACATACCCTTATTAATAGTGATATAACCTAATATTATATAAACAATATTCAGGTTGAAGTACGATATACCTATTTTTAGGATAAGTAAATAAATGGTTTAAAATTGTTTTTTTAGAATAAATTATTATTTTAATTAAATATAAAATTACTAATATTTTGAACATTATTTTTGTAAAATGGACTTCATTTTTGGATTCTACACATCGAAAAATGGTTGGGGTGAATTTTTGGGATTTTTTTGAAATAATTGAATTTTTATGAATAGTGACATACCATAATTTGCAAATTAAGATAAATACACAAATTATGGGGTCATGTATGATGTTATTCTGATGTAAGCCCAATTTATTTGGATTCATAAGTTAAATTACTATTTTTGGCCATGGAATACTCACTATTCCTTGTCTTGTGGAGAAGTAACAAATTAATGAATTTTATATTGAGAAATCCCCTCTATCCTTCACTATAACCCCCCCCCCCCCCCCCTCACTCCCTCTTCCCTTCACTCCTCACAAGCCTTGTGCCTTTTCCAAATTTTGTCCAAATATCCTCCCAAACTCCTCCCCCACGTTCATAAGTCCCTGGTCGCATAAAAATACAAAAACCTCTCCCATAAAGAGGCTCTCAAGGAAGTTTGGTTCAAGAGGTTGACTCCTCTTTTCAATTATTTGTCTTTACTTTTAAGTTCATTTGTTTTATTTTATTGCCTCTCTTTATCCAAATGTTGTGATGGAACCTGTACCATACATGTATTATAATGTTTTCATGACATTGGAATAAGTTATCATCATCTCTTCTTTTTACCTTCTTTATAGTATTAGCATGAACACCGTTTGAGATATCTTAGTTTACCACATTCAAGGACGATGGGCTTTCAATTTGTATTATCATTCTCAGTTCTGTTCATGAAACCATTATTTTAATGGATTACCCAAATTATTATATATGTAATATATATTATGTAATGTTCTGTAATCCCTTTGTACAAATGGTATTAACTTATAATGAAAAAAGGAGTTCATTGTAATCAAAACCCACAAAATAACCAAAAAAAATTATCATTTAAGTACAATATAATAATTCATCCTCATGACATGTAACCATGTTATATAAATGAAAATTAACACTTCTGGATGTTCATAAATAATAATTATTTTCAATTCTGTATATTTACATCCATTCCACAAAAACTCCATTACTTAAAAACAAGTGAACCATATATTAAAATAAAGAAAAAGAACTCTCTGGAATGAAGGAATTTAATACAATAACTTAGGAATAGGAACATAAATAAACTAACCAGAATTTTGATAAAATAAATAAATTTCTAATAGGTTATTAAATAAGTTATTAATAAGTATAATTTCATATTCCAGGAGCTTATGTTCAAGAGTGGAACACGTTTGGAGTTAAGTTAAGGGTTTTTTCACCTGAACTTCCATTTTCATTTCGGTTACGTTCATTGTCTAATTACCTCAATGATATTCTTATATATTGTTATTTAATTGTCATAACTTCCATGTGAGTATTATATAAATATTTACCATCAAGAACTCTTCCCTATTTTATGGATAGTTACACATTTAAAAAGAATCTTTCAAAACTATTTCCAAAATACAATCCTGATTTAAGGGAATTTCTAAAATCCTAACTAATTTTCAAGGAAACCCTATAATTTATTTTTGGAAACCATTATGTTTATAAAATCACTCATTTAGTTATGAAAATAATACTTTACTTCACTTCTGGTTTTATACAGATTTCTTTCCAAAGGAACACTTCTTTTCAATGTAAAGGGATTATTATCTCAAGAATTACTCGAAGATTTTATGAAAGTATCTTCATCTATTTCAACACTCTTGTTGATTTTTATGTATTATTGGGTTTAATTATGTATGATGTCATATACCATATTTTATTGAATGGTTTATGACTAATTGTATTATGGATGATCTATCCTAAAACAATTCACTATATTACACGGAATGGTTAGTGTCTTATGTTAAATGATTGGGGAAAGTTAAATACATTTCATATGATAGTTTCAATTTGAATTTATATATTTTTTATATTTATCAAAAATCATATTAGGAATGAATTGGACTTATTATGTTATGGGTGGGGACCTCTATAGCCCCTTGATGCATCAGTAGGTCTCATGGGAAAAACTATGGTCTTGGCCCAAGGCCTTGAAAAAATTACTATTTAGGGTCCTAGCACGAGGCATGGACGGTATGGTTATGATTTACGGCATATGCACTAACCTCATTATAAATCTAGTAATTTAAAGTTCATGTTTTTATTTGACTAGTAGAATTCCCATGATTACGTTTTATTAGGGAATTATTTACTCATCTCATATTCCTCTATAACATGTTCAAGTTTATTAAATTTTAAGGCATGTGTTTTAAATTATTTACGATGTATTATCACATTCATTTTCTAGATTTTTATTAAAGGGGATAAAAGATGCCTGGGAGAGCTAGGCTACGGGGGTCAAAAATGATGAATCCCGAGGGCATTTCCTCAGATAATATTGGTCCCGTGGGAGTAAAGCTATGAAGGTCTGGAATAAAGATATTCTCTGGTCCATGAATGTTGAAGGAGGTTAGGTAATCCACTGCCTTGTTACCCTCCCACTAGAAGTGGGATACTTTGATATTGTTGTTAATAAGTTCATGGCATTTCCGAATGATGTACTCAATGGACCACAGGGTGTCACAAAGACCCTTGAGGGCATTGTGACAAAGTAGAGAATCCATCTCAAACTACACGAGGATGATCTCCATCTGCTGGAATATCGAGAGGCCCATGAGCATAGTGTTTTCATATACTAAGAGTGAAGAGCTAAGGCCCAACCATGTGGAGAAGGCCAGAATGACTGAGCCATTGGAGTTCTAGACAATCCCTCCACCTCACATGAACCCCGGGACACAGGACTCATCAATGTTATGTCTGAGGCCCTGAGGTAGGGGATGCCACCTGAATCATCTGCTAATGGAGTTTCTATCGATGAGAGCATGGCCATGAGGGTAATACAAGATTTGGTATAAGAGGAAGTTTAGTAGAAAACGTTGAAACTATATTTAGAAAACATAGATTAGGTAAGAGTATATAAGATGGGATTTGAGGATAAACAGACAAGAACGTCATTGTATTTTGGTTAGGAATAGATTATGTAGATCTTTCATTTAATATATCCCTATCTGGATATGAGCAAGTAGAGGTGGCTCTATCATAGATATACCTAGGAATGAAGTCTCTAACAAGGAGTTTCAGGCTTGACCTGGGGTATCCTGGTACACGATAATGGATCATGCTGCACTCTTGGTTACGACACTCTCGGGGTATATTCTTAGGATAATTCACATTTTCTATAAAAACCATTATGATGGATTAAAATGTAAAATTTTCCTCAAAGAACCCATTTTTGTGATTATGGGATTAGCCATGAATTAGATTTCAATTTTTGCTAAGTATTTTGTTAAGTTAATATTATGTATTATGATTCATTACCTAATCTAGTGTGTGCAATTATCTAGAAATTGCTCATAGTGGAAGGAATGGAAACCACACGAATGAACGTGCCCCCTATAGGGATTTCCTTTCGATTCTAGATAATGATGTTAGCTCTGGTGCTGTGACTAGTGCTGAGCAACTCATAACTACACTGGGACAACTTACTCATGTTATGAATAATAACCTTACCTAGATGGAGCATTTGGATCCACCACATGGAGAAGCTATGTTAGATCACTTTATGAGACAAAAACCTCCATAATTCAATGGGACTATGAACCCATTTGTAGCAGAGCATTGGTTATATTCCCTAGAAAAGATATATATTGCATTGGGATGTAATGAAAGAGAGAAGGCCGTAATAGTAGTTTATCATCTATTTGGAGATGCGGATCAGTGGTGGTCATTAATCCAAAACAAAAAGGATTAGGAAGAGATAGATGATATGGAATGGGGGAATTTAAGGAAATAATCCTAGAGAAATACTTTCGTCTCAAACAAAGAGCAGATTTAGAAAGGTAGTTTTTTGAATTTGAATAAAATGGAAGATAATATGGTTGAAAAGTATGAAGCTAACATCACAAGGTCAAAAAGGAATGTTGTGTACTACATATGAATCTAAGAATCAAAATTGATTGATTCTTTGACTATTTGAAACCATTCCTCTGAAAGGCGCTAGTTACCCAGAATTTATCATCATATGAAGATATAGTTTCATGTGATATCAAGATAGAAAAGAAATTTTCTATGAAATATAACTTTAATGAAAAATAGGAGAAGAAGATAGTTTCTGAAAACTCTGGAAAGGGAAATAAGGAAACATGGAAAAGGGGAAGAGTTGAATTTTCACACTATGACAAATGAGGGATGAATCACCTTGACACTTTCCTGAAGGTAATGTGAGTCTGTTACAAATGTGGAGAAAAATGCCACATAACTTATTATTATAAGGGGAAGAAAGGAGCTACCACTATTCAATGTTATAATTGTCAGGAGATGGGACACTATTCTAATTATTGTCCAAAGCGTCAAGGAAATATGCAACAGAAAAGGCCAAGGGAGCAGGGACAAGATTATGTGATCACAACTGCTGGTATTGAAGTTTCTAATGATGTGGTGGTATGTACTTTAATCATTTCCTCAAAATTATCAAATACTTTATTCAATTCTAGATCATTGCACTCATTTATGTCATCCTAGTTTTCCAAGAAAAATAGATATGTCCAATTTTATTTGATAAAGGAGTTATCATTCAAAACACCTTGTAGATGTATCATTGCAACAAGGGTGTGTCGATTAGTACCCCTAATGACACATAAATGTGCTTTTGTTTCTAACCTTATCATCGTACCAATGGTTTACTATGATATAATTCTCTATATGAATTGGATATAAAATTATGATGTGAAGATCTATTGCAAGAAGAAGGAATTTACAATTTTTGAGAATGGTGTAGAATCCCTTGTCTTTAGAGAAGAAAAATCACCATTTGTTTCTCATCTATATCAACCCCCACTAGATATAATGAATTCAATTATTGGTGAGGAAGGGAATGAAATAAATATTGGTGAGGAGAAGATTGTATAGATAGAGGATGTACCCATTGTGCAAGAATATGTTGACATATTTTCTGAGGATTTACCTAGACATCCTCCAGTACGAGAAATTGAGTTTTTCATTGATGTAATTCCTGGTTCAAGGACCATATCAATGAACCCTTAGATAATGGAAACTGTGGATTAAGTGGAACTAAATAAAAAACTAGAGGAATTGAGTGATAAAGGTTTTATTAAACCTAGTGTTTCTCCATGGGGAGCCCCTATCCTCTTTGTCAAGAAGAAAGATGGAACCATGAGGCTGTGCATTGATTGCAGAAAAATAAATGCTATTACAATAAAGAATAAGTATCATCTACCACGAATTGATGATTTATTTTATCAACTTCATAGAGACCAATATTTTTTAGAATATTGATCTTCTATTTGGATATCATCAGTTGCTTGTGAGGAAAGAAGATATTCCAAAAACAGCATTCCGAACTAGGTGCGGGAATTACAAGTTTACAGTAATGCCTTTTGACTAACTAATGCACCATATATTTTCATGGATCTTTTGAGAAGAATTTTCAATAAATATCTTGACGACTTTGTGGTGATGTTTATTGATTAAATCTGGGTGTACTCTAAAAGCAATGAAGATAATGAAAATCACTAGTGCACTATTCATAAAAATCTGAGAAGAAATGAATTATATGGGAGGTTTAACAATTGTGATTTTTTTGGCTCCAATAAGATACCTTTATGGGACACATTTTCTCTAAGGATGGAATATCTGTAGATCCTGTGAAGAAAAAGGTTGTGCGAGAATGTCATACTCCAATGAACATAACTGAGGTACATAGTTTTATTGGTTTAGCAGGTTATTAACGGCTTTCATTCAGAACTTTTCCTGTTTAGCTAACCCAATGACCAAGCTCACATGAAATGGGGTTAAGATAATGTGGAAAAAGGAATGTGAAGAATGTTTTAATGAATTGAAGAGAAGATTAGTTAATGCTCCAATCCTGACTCAACCATCAAGTAATGATGGATTTTTGATCATTAGTGATGCATCAATGAAAGGAATTGGTTGTGTCCTTATACAGAATGATAGAGTGATTTCCTATGCATCTAGGAAGCTAAAAATTCATGAACAAAACTATCCAACTCATTATCTTGAGTTAGAAATAGTAATTTTTTCTCTAAATATTTAGAGGCATTACCTCTATGGTGAAAAATGTGAGATATATACAGATCATAATAGTTTTAAATATATATTTCACAAAAATAAATAAACATGATACAAAGGAGATGGATTGAGATACTCAAGGATTATGATTGCACAATACACTACCACCTGGCGAAGGTAAACAAGGTGGAAGATGCTTTGAGTAGAAAAGAACATGAAATTATGAACAAGATGATAGTTGAAAGGGATACTTTGTTCATGGATCTAGTAAAGATGGATATGGGAATTATCAAGGAAGGTAACACATCACTACTTTTTCAAATGGTTTCCAAACCTTCTTTACCATAGAGGATAGAAAGTCTTCGGTTTGATATTGAAGAGTTTCAAAAGAATATTAAAGTTGTAAATTATGGGAATTAGATTGGCTTCGTATATAAAGGAGGCACTTTGAAATTAGGAAAGAGGATTTGTGTTCCCGCTAATCTCGAGATAAAGAGGGAATTATTGGATGATGATCGTAGCTCATGTTTCCCTATACAACCTAGTTGCATAGAGATGTATTGAGATCTCTGAAAAAACTTTTGGTGGGACAATATGAAAAGGAAGATTGCTGAATATACATCAAAGTGCATGGTATGTCATCAAGTGATGGATGGGAGGAAATATTCTAAGGGTATTATGCAACCACACCATCATGGAAGTGGGAGAACATTACCATGTACTTTGTCACAGGACTTCCTAGGACATCCAGAGGAAACAATGCAATATGGGTCATTGTGGATCGTCTGACATAGACATCTCACTTTATCGCAATTCGAGAGGACTCCTCATTGGATCAACTTGCACGAATTTACATTATTGAAGTGGTAAGGCTTCATGGAGTACCACTATCTATTATATCCGACCGTGATCCTAGATTTACCATGAATTTCGGGAAGTCTCCAAAATGATCTAACACTGAACTAAATTTTTTTAAGGCATATCATCCCCTAACCGATGGCTAATCTGAGTGGACTATTCAAACACAGAAAGAAATGTTAAGAGGATGTTATATAGAAGTCAAAAGAGGATGGGACCAACATCTTCCACTAGTTGAATTTTCCTACAACAAAAGTTTCCACTCGAGCATCAAAAGGGAACCATATGAATCCCTTTTTGGGAAAAGGAGATGAAAAATGGTGTGTTGTGATGAAGTTAGCGAGTGAAAGCTGCTAGGACCTAAAATGGTCAAAGAAATGGTGGAGAAGGTGAAAACCAATCAGCAGCATATCAAGGCAGCCCAAAGTCAACAACAGAGTTATGTGGTTTACCGTCGACGAGACCTTGAGTTCAAAGATGGAGTCCTGGTATTTCTACGAATATCTTCATAGAAGAATGTGATGAGGTTTGGGTAGAAAGGAAAGCTAAGTCCCAAGTATATTGGCCCCTTCAAGATCCTTGATCGAGTCAGAGCTGTGACCTATCAACTAGCACTTCCACCTACCATGTAGAAAGTACATGATGTCTTTCATGTACCCCTCTTATGAAAGTACATACCAAACCCTTAACATGTACTCTTTTCAGAGGTGCTACAGTTGGTGGGTGATCTTTCTTATATGGAATAGTCAGTGAAGATCTTGGATCATGGAGACAAACTTCTACGCAACAAGAATACTCATCTGGTCAATGTACTATGGAAAAAAACATAAGTACGAAGAAGAAAAATGGGAACTAGAGGAAGAAATGAAGGAGAAGTACCCCCACCTCTTTTTGGACTAGTTTGTAAAATGAAATTTTGAGGGAAAAATTTCTGAAGGGGGGAAGAATGTAACGACCCAATATTTTTCAATGGAAATTCCCTTCTTATAAATATGCCATAAAAACACAACATAATGAACTACTAAGTTCTAAGTGGCCTTTAAACATTGTTTTGTCACTTCTGTGTTTGGAATTTTGAAAATCTGACATACACGGTTGCAATCAGTAAGTTAGTTGGACTCTAATAAGGAAAACATAATTTTTGGTGAATAGTAACCTACACTTATGAATAGTTACATACCCTTATGAATATTGATATACCCTAATGAATAGTAACATTACCTATGATAGTATATAAACAATATTCAGGTTAAAGTATGATATACCTATTTTTTGGAATAAATAAATAAATGTTTTAAAATAGTTTTTTTAGAATAAATTATTATTTTAATTAAATATTATATTTAACATACATAGAAAATTATTTTTGAAAAACATACTTCATTTTTGGATTCTAAACATCTAAAAATGGTTGGGGTGAATTTTTGGGATTTTTTTTAAAATAGTTGAAATTTTTATGAACAATGACATACAATAATATGAAAATTTAGATAAATACACTAATTATAGAGTCATGTATGATGTTATGATTATGTTAGACCAATTGATTTAGATTCACATGATAAAACTATTATTCATGGTCATGGAAGACTCACTATTCCTTTTCTTGTGGAGAAATAATAAATTAATGAATTTTATATTGAGAAATCCCCCCTCTCATTCATTATAACCCCCCCCCCCCCCCTCACTCCCTCTTACCTTCACTCCTCCCAAGACTTGTTCCTTCTCCGAATTCTGTCCAAATATCCTCCCAAACTTCTCTCCCATGTACAGAAAGCCATGGTCTCATAAAATAAAAGAAACTCTCTCTTAAAAAGGCTCTCAAGGAAGTTTGTTCAAGAGGTAAATTCCCCCTTTCAATTATTTCTTTCCTTTTAAGTTCATTTATTTTATTTTTATTTTATTACCTATCCTTATCAAAATTTTGTGATGACTCTAGTAATTTACATGTAATAGAATGTTTTCATGATATTTTAATTAGTTAGCATCATCTCTTCCTTTTACCTTCTTTATACTTGTAGTAAAACACCATTCGAAATGTGTCCATTTACCACTTCTAAGGACGATGGGCTTTTGGTTTCTATTATCATTCTCAATTCTGGTCATGAATCCATTATTTTTATGGTTGAACCAAATTATTATATATTTAATATACCATATTTAATGTTCTGTAATCCCTTTGTACAAATGGTATTAATTTATAAATAAAAAAGGATTTCGTTGTAATCAAAACCCACAAATTAACCGAAACAGTTATCATTAAAGTCCTATATAATAATTTTTCTTCATTCCATGTAAAAAAGTTATATAAATGAACATTAAAACTTATTTATGTTCATAAATAATATGTAATTTCAATTCTAGATATTTACATCCATTCCACATGAACTCCATTACTTAAAAACAAGTGTACCAAATATGAAAATAATGAAAACGAACACTCCAGAACAACAGAATTCAATAAAATAACATATCAATAAGGATATAAATGAACTGACCACAATTATGATAAAATAAAAACATGTCTAATAGGTTATTAAATAAGTTATTAATATGTATAATTTCATATTCTAGGATCTTAAGTTCAAGAGAGGAATATGTTCGGAGTTAAGGTAAGAGTTTTTTCACGTGAACTTCCATTTTCATTCGTGTTACTTTCACTGTATAATTGCCTCAATGAAATTTTTATTTATTGTTATTTAATACTCATAAATTATTTTTGAGTATTATATATATATATGTTTACCAACCATAACCCTTACCTATTTTATGGATAGTTACATGTTTAAAAATAATCTTTCAAAATTGTTTCCAAAATAGAAGCCCGATTTAAGGGAATTTCTCAAATCCTAACCCATTTTCAATGTCACCCTATAATCAGATTTTGGAAACCATTATTTTTAAAAAATAACTAATTTTGTTATGGAAATACTAAATTACTTAACTCCTGGTTTTATATGAATTTTTTTACAAAATAACTCTTCTTCTCAAAGTAAAAGGGTTTTTATCCCAAGAATTACTCGAAGATTTTATGAGAGTATCTTCATTTATTTTAACACTCTTGTTTATTATTATATATTAATGGGTCTAATCTTGTTTTATCTCATATAACATATTTTATTGAATGGTTTATGACTAATTTTATTGTGGATGATCTATCCTAAAACCATTCAAAACATTACACGGAATGGTTAGTGTTTTATGTGTAATGATTGGGAAAAGTTAGTTACATTTCATATGATAGTTTCACAATGAATGTATATGTTGTTTATGTTTATCCTATCTCAAATAGGGAATGAATTGGACTTATTATGTGATGGGTGGGGCATGTTATTTCCCCTTTATGCATCAGTAGTTCTCATGAGACAGACTACGGTCTTGGCACAAGGCCTTGACAAAATGATTATTTATGGTCCTAGGACGAGGCTTTGATGATATGGTTATGATGTCCGGAATATGAACTTCCCTCATTATGAAGCTTTTAATTGAAAGTTCATGAGGTTATTTGACTAGTATAATTCCCATTATTATGTTTTATTATGGTATTATTTACTCATCTCATATTCCTTCCATAATGTGTTCAAGTTTATTATTTTATAAGGCATGTGTTTTCAATTATTTACTATGTCTTATTTTTATGTTATCTTCTACTGTATTTCTTACCCTGACATAGCATTTGAGCTCACCCCTTTCTTATGTTTCCTTTTTTTAGGACATGAAGACAGAAATTATGAGTGACTTGCAGGCATAATCTAGGAGGCTTGGGTGTTTTAATTGACTAATTTTGTGTTGTTTTCCTTTCAATATGTAATGTTGAACTTATATATGTATCTTGTTTCCAATAATAATAAACTACTTGGTCCTTCGGGATGCTTATTAATTGTTTATATTACAATGTAATAAAATAAGGCACAAGCTCTGGGAAACTGGGGTCAGGTCGTTATAGTTTCTTGGATAATATCCCATACCCAATTCATATAAGTGATATTTGATACATTTCTATAGGCCAATTTCAGGTATGTAGTGAGATATGTACCCTAATTTAGTATTGTAGAGATCTCACGTGTTCATTTATGAATAATTTGGGATTCTAAATTTGGGTATAAGACTATTTTTTTAGTTAATCAATTATGATGAGTCATTCTCTATGTAAATAATCACATGAGTAGGGGAGTACGAATGCGTACCAATATATTGGAATTGAATGTCTTATAGGGTGGTGAATTCAGTAGGACTTTTCCCCACCCAACTTATAGTTACTAATAGATATATTAGGTCATGATGATGGATTATTGAATTATAGAACTGATAATGGTTGGCATCATGAAATGTGATGTTGGATATAGGCTACAAGTAGTGTGGGAATGAATTTCACATGGGGGAATTTATTTTAATAATTTTGATAGTGTCAATTACACTATTTATATATACCCTAAAGGAAATGGGTATCCAGTGGAGGTTTAAATAATGAAAAATGAAAATTTTTAGACAAAATATATCATAGAAAAATTTATTTGGCCAAAAATTTATTTATTTAGAAAATGTATCATGAACATTTATTTTTATATTTGAAGAACAAAATAAAAATGAATACTCATTCAATGTAGAGGCCTCAACATATTCCACTAATTTTTGATGTGTTTTATCTTGAAATATCTGATTGAGGATCCCTCTATTTCATATTTACATGCATATTAACCTCTTGGTTTATTGATCATATACTTCCATGTGTGGTAACAAGAAATATAAGTTCCTTATGACAAACAGGAAATCACAAGAAGAATATAGACTCCATCCAAGAATCAAAGATCAATATATTCTTTCTATTCTCTCTTATTTCTATTTTTAAACCTTGGGTGAAGAATTAGTAGTATTTGAATTCATAAAAGTTTTTTAAGAAAAAAATGGGTTAAAATATAAATATATACTTAGAATTAATTTTCCATAAATTTTATTAGGTCTATATGGAGACTTAACCTTAATTAACACACATAAAATAACACTTATAACTAATTTATCTTATTTTAAAAGTAATAAAAACTCCATTAGTCACTTATAATATTATTAAATGTAATGTGATGAAATATTAAGTATTTACTCAATTTTTTCCTATAATACCAATGAAATTATAGTAAAAAATCATATTTTACTATAAAATGATATAGTGAAAATTAGAGATTCAAAATTTTTGAGAACATTATAACTATGAATGTACAATATATAAAAATAAATATTTTTAATACTAAATAAATTTATCCTAACTCATATTCTTCAATAATAATCATGGATACTGTATGTTAAGTACAAAACAAATAAAATAGGACAAAAATTTATATATTAGGAAAAAATGAGAAGTATTATTTGGTGGATTTCAAAGAATGAATTTATTTAATGTAAGTGTTTATATGAAATTTGGGAATTAATACAATTGGTAATATAAGTATTATAAATAAATTAATTGAATTAGTGTATATGATGTGTAATTATAAGAGTCAATTGGTGGAGAGGGTGAAATTGTGGATTTGACACATAGGAAATCTCTTATTAAGAACTTCACAAAAAAACGTACAACGATATTTCATCACTTGGGTTATCAATAGAAAATGCATAATAAGAACATAAATAATTAAGGATCAAGAAAATTTTACTCTGGGAGAAGTTGAAGTTAGTTGAAGTCACTTCCAGTTCAATGTGGGTTTATCCATCCCATGAAAGTTTCACTATTATACACCATACCCTTAGTTCATAAGTTTGTGTAATAAGGGATTGTATATCTTGGGGTTAAGTAAAACTGATATGAAAATTATTTTAGTAATGATATGATGTTTACACTGATAAAACATTTAAATTAAATATATCAACACTAAATTAAATGTAAATTTCACATAATTAGTGTTTGTATTTGAAAAAATGGATTGTATATTTGGAATTGAGATATAAAAATTAAGAAATGGGTAAAATATTGTAATTTTTGAAAAATATAGTAAAATACATATAAAATAGTGAAATATGTGGAATGTGATATTATATATATATGACTAATCTCCCTAAATATATTGCTTCTTGCCAAATTTTGGAACTAAAATGTATATTGGATAATTATGGGAGGTAATAAGGAACTATGGGGGGCAGTGGAACACTTGAGAAAATGGAAAATTGAAATATTCAATACCTTATTCCATATGTTTACACTCAATATACATATAATTTCAAAAACCAAGATGGAGTTCCATCCAACCTAGAATCTGACCTAGTCTGAGACATGGCCTAAAAGGCATTCCTAATCCCCATAGGCGGACAACTAGTGTTGTAAATAAATGTAATCAAACTTAGAATTATCATTCCAAAAAAGACATCAAATGATTTGATAGAATGAATTAAATAACTGATAATGACTAAATAATTGTAAATATATAAATTAATCCAGATAAAACAACTTTATAGGCAAAAAAATGAACAATTGAAGGCTACAAAGAAAAAACTAAAACTAGACCAAAGACAACTCAACCTTCTTGTGACCTCAAGGACACCATCATCCAAAAATCAACCATCCACAAGGCCATCCAACTCCAAATATGTTCACATGAACTAGAAACCTCAAATTATAAAATGGATTTGTTATACTAACAATGAATGGTACATATAGGGTGTAAGATTAACATCTTAGTAGGAAACCACTAGAGAATCCATACATTTATTTTCCTGAAACAATGCACAAAAACAAGTTTCAAATACATAAATGAAAATAGGTTTTAAAATTTTTAATGAACAGCCACAACTTTCCTTTGGATAAAACAAAATGTGCCACATCCCTATTTTGAAAGAAGGGTAATCATTTTAGAATCTATGTACCAAACTAAAATCAAAAAAATCAATACCAATACCTTATAAATATAAATAAGTAATGTAAATAGTATACCATGTTCAATAGAAAATATACAAGAAAATATAGATAGTAAACCATTGGAATTTCCTAAAAATTCCTATAGTGATCCCTAGACATAGTCGGTCTGGATTCACCTATTGTCGTATGGTACAACTCCATAGTCAATAACCAACTGGATGTTGTAACCTAGTATCACTAGTGAAAAAAACCCATCTGGGATCTACAAAATCCATGGGGTACTAGCCTGCTTAATCAGGGATGATATGAAACCATCAATCAAACCTCTAAAATTCTCCTAAGAAATCCATGGTAATAGTATAAATTGTATGTTGGATACCCTCGCATGCATGACTCACCTTACCTATCATTACCACACTTTCCTACCATAATCACTGACACCATCTATGTGATAACCCATATACGGAGATCCTATATAGGGGTTCCATCATAAAAAAAGGCATTTATATGTTCCAATTGGGTCGTCAAATTATTATATATTTTAAAACATTTCTCAAAACACACTAGGATTAAAACCGTGCATTTGTATTTTCAAAGAAAAGATTCATTTCTAAACATCATGAAGTGAAAACCAGGCCTTCCAATCATTCCATTACAATATATTACAAAAATTCACAAAACCATTTCTAAAACATCACTAAACACGAGATTAATATTCACAATTCCAAATGGGAACTTATCTTCCAAACACAAATTCCATTTATATCACCATTTCAAAACTAAAAAGAGAACCCACAAAATGACCAAAGAATCCAAATGGGATTTCCTACCATCTACAAGATATGTTTTTCTCATGTTCCATAATGTCCATACAATCAAATAAAATTTCAAACCACTTTCATTTCATTGAGAACTAAGGGACCATTTGTAAATATAATAAGAGATTGAATAAGATATGTAAGATAGAGAGGGGAAAGTCTTATTAAAATACTAGTTTTAAATTTGAGAAAATTGATCCAAAACAATCATAATTTTCATTCCCAACAATGTTCTCATACTGATCACACATGTAATTTTCCACAACCAATTATACAAGTCATGATTTTATGAAATCACCCAAATACTATCTTTAAAGAAACATCACATGTAAGCATCACCCATGAAAGCCACCAATTTCCAGAAAAAACATCAAATTTAACAATTTAACAATGTTATAATAACATATCCAAATCTAAAAACTTATCAAAACACAAAATTTCACATTAAAATATCATTTTACAATTTAACGAACACCTTGAGTGTATATATACATAAGACTGTTTGAAGAATCACTTCAAATCCATTATTGAAAAATTATACCAACACCAAATCACTACAATAAACTAAAAAATGCATCACAATAATGAAAATCATATTTATAAATTAATTTAAATCCCCCAAGCACCAATGAACATAATTATAAAGAAAAACTATTGATACAACAACGTCAAAGGAGTATGGATACAATGAAACATCAAATAAAGGTAGAGTACGTCCCAAGTAACAATCCACACACCCTAAACCCAAAGAAACACAAGATAAAAAATCAAAACTAATATATAGGGTTCATAAAACAACAACCCCAAAAGGTAGATCCCTAATCCAAGTGATTAAGGGAGATATATGATAAAATAAACCAAAAATCAAAGGATATTGCCTTAGATTTGAAGAAAAAACATGCATAGTTGATTGGGAGAAAGGGGGAGGGTCTCCATGGTCCCCCTGGTGCGCCTAGGTCATAAGGGGAGGAAAACCCCAAAATGGGGTTAAAAACATGACGGGGTAAAACTATAATTTCAAAAATTTAAGAAACTGGGTCGCACAAAGTGTTAGGTCACATTGTTTGAATAACTGTGCACAAACCATGTTGTCATCACTATCGAAATGGATACACCCTCAAGCACGGTTTCCACATGGTTTCCCAAACTATGTTTAACCCATTAACCCTACTATACGACCCCAAAATGAGGGACAAGATTAATTGTGGAAAATTTCATGGTTTACCAAAATCGTGCACTAACCATGCATAGGAAAAAACTCACCCGAGACTTCCAAATTACAAAAATTTAAATTGGCGCCCAACCTAAACATTAGAACAAAAAATCAAGGCAAATTAAAGAATAAAATAATGGATTTCTAAGGGTCATGGTTTGAACATTCATCCCAACAAAAACCTTTCCCCTAGAAATTCATGCAAATAAAAGTTAAATAAAACATGAACCCATGCCGCATCAAATTCAAATGAAATTACATTCCCTAAGGTTACCTTTCACTTTATAGGTCACAACCAACTAATATTAAAAAAACCATGGAATATGAATGATGGGAGAACACTAGATGGTTCTCCCCACCATAATAATCCAACTAACAAGATAAACATTTTTACCCCCAACACAATGATACCTAAATGAGAAGTAACTCGGACTCCTCCATACTAATAGAGAAATAATTCAACATTAACCAATGATAGGGGATCTCCCCACAAGAACTGGAAATCTCCCATGAAAAGAAATAATTCCTAGAATTATGCGGTTCCCAAAATAGAAAACCAAATATGAGGAGAACTGAAATACACTCCATGAAATCCTCAAAACTCAACCATCTATAAATGAGCACTGTTAAAATTGAAATCAACCCAGATAAAGACTATTCAGACTCAAAGAAATAAAATCTATTTAAAGAGACACATTTATATAAATATATCCACTAAGATTATTACAAAAAGGAAAAACGCAATATAATATTAAGAAATACAACATGAAACTTTAAATGTCTCCACCCCAACACTATAGATGAAACTGGTCAAGGCCTTACACCCCACCATCAATTTCTTTAATATGCATGAAGTTTCACTCTAAGGCATATGGAAGGAGCATTGAAGAATAAATCATATACAACCTCATAGTTTGGCCGAATAATCTTTTATTCACAAAATCTTCTTTGAGAAACACATTCCTACAAAACTTCTCATGATAAACATAATAGCCGCAATGATGACATGTTTTTTGAGGATTGCGACCAGATGGATTTGAATTCTTGAACTAGCCACACTGGTGGAATATAATTGAATTGTTTGAATAACTATAGATCAGACCCGATGAAGGAGAATTTTCATAAAAAGTTTCCTTTATAACACCCTTCTCTCCATGTGGGGGGCCTTTATGAGATCCAACAACCACTGACTGCACCCCGAGAACCAACTCAGCTAAAAAAATCCATTTACCAACTTCTCAAAATAGGGATAATCAGATGATAAGACCCTTACCACAATCTCTAGATGAAGAACTCATACTGAAAGAAGATCTTTCAACTGATCCAATGAAGCTTCCTCCAAAGAGGAGGAACCTAACTCTTTTAAGTAGTCGACATAATCTTTCAGTACTCTTCGGCCCTATCGAGCACCACATAACTCTATTATTTTCCACGAATTCACCGACGTAGGTATGAACCATTGGGTGAAAGTGATCTTAAATACTACTGATGTCATCCCAACTAGTAATGATGATGGGAAAACCAACATTCACTTATCCAAAGTTGGGCCCTCAATAAATCCTAGGACATTAGGAAATCTAATAGCTTCAAGAGTTCCCAATGATTTGACGACACCATAAAATTTCTATATCCACTCCACTACCTCTATTGGACCATGATCACCATGATATACTAGAAATAATTGAGAAAAACCAAAACAATGGGAATGATTCACTAGAAATTTTGGGTTCCTTTCTGGGTGGCATACTTTGATCATCAGGGAAAACAAACAACTAGAATTAACATCAACCCAAGACATAGTATAAAAGAACATCTAAAACCAACACAATAGTCACAAAATCAAAACACCTAAAAGCTTCAATAATAGAACCACTTTTCAAAAACTACCATCTCATTTCAATTTCAAAATCTCCTTCTTCTAAGGCTATTTTATAAAAATTGATACCCATTTTCACAAAAAAAAACCCACTTTTAAAAAATCCCTACCATGACACTATTTGAATCATCACATACAGTTTCATTACATTTTTTCTTGTACTATCCATGTACATGTTCCCATATGTACATTCCACACATACCCACATAGATGTGATCATTCACAAGGAATTTCAAGGGTCACACAATCCATTAAGTCCTCAAACTAAAACACTTACCAAATTTCCAATATAAAACAATTTGAGAGAATTTTTTTTCATTTTCAATAATAGTTCTTATTGGTTTTTGAAATTTCATTCCCAACAACTGAAACAAAAATAGAAAAAAAACTCACGCCAACCCACCGAAATAAGGAACTAGTCTATGTCTCTAACTCAGCGACATAGTAGTGGGTCATGCCACAAATAAGCATCAATACTAAGAAGACCTTTGAACATGAATTCATACTTCATATGGGTATTAATTGTATATATATGTATAACATTAAGTAAATTTTATAGATATAAAAATGAAAACCACCATTCATGGAGATGGTAGTCCATATGTACGCATGAAGGCTATTTACATTTTATAAAAAAAATAAAGAAATAGATATAAATAGAATTTTATCATTATATAATCATAATTATGTCATAAATATATTATATATTTATTAAATCCATCATTATATAAATCAATGTGAGTTTGTGATAAAAATTAATCATATCACTGCATGGAGGTGGTAATCCACACACATGCATAAGTGATGCTTTCATTTCCCATTTGGTATAAAAGTGATTAAAATGATTTTTCTGTTTTTATATAACATTTTAGTATATTAATTATACTCAATTCATCATTTTATAATGGAATCATCATTTTTTAGGAAGGTGGAATAAGACATAAAATTGAAAGAGATTGATTAATATTCAAACCTCTTCTTTGAGACACTATATTTGGCTGACACCATAGGCCTCAAATGAATAGTTTAAGGATATTTACAAGAGATATAAGATAAAGGGACATAAATATTAATATCTTAGGATATTCATTGGAGAATCTATATGGTTTTAAAAGGAATTAATATGTGAGGATAGGAGGTGTCCTTTTGAAATAGAGAGAGAGGACACATATGGGATTACATAAAAGATTTAAATAATTTAAAGTCATTTTCATGTGCATGTGCAACCAAATTGATAAGTATATGAAGATAATATATGATATGATAAACATTTCTTTATCCAAAACTAATTAAACATGTTTTTTTGGTGTTATTTCCCTTATCACTTAGTTTAACACCCCCTTCCCACGTAAACTTGTATTAAGCCTAACTATGGTAAAAAAGATTTAGTTTTTTTACTATTCATTATGACAAAAAATAAGAGTTGAATCATTAAGAAAATAATAAATTCTAAATAAAATATTTAATCCATTTTAAAAAATTCAAGTTCCATAAGTCGAAAAAAATAATTTTTAAATAAACATGTAAAAAACACTACAACCTCATTTTTAGAAAAACAATTTTTTCAGCATAAAACTCAGTTTACATTCCTTACGTTCATAGTAAAAACTATAAAATAAATGTTGACATATTTTATTTAATAACAAATCTATATAATTCATTAAAAACATCATCAATAAGGATTGGCTTAATTTATTATAATAAAAAAATATTGTGGACATAAAAATAGTTTTATGAAAAATACTTTTTTTGACCTTTAACTGATTTTATCTTCATTCCCAACCTGTAGATGAATAATGTATGGATATTTATTCATAAAATATGAATAAATCTCATTAAAGAAAATTTTTGATGCATATAAATCTACTTTTTTAGAAAATAATTCAAAACGTGTAGAAACTACTTTTCCTCGAAAAATAGGTGTTTTACTCATCATATGATTTATTAAAAAAATTAATGATTATTTATTTGGAATTAATCAATAAATTATAATTTAATAAAACATTTAATTTTATATTTCATAATGTGGTTAATATTATTCATTCTCATCAATAGAACTTCTTGTCTATAATAGTATATTATATCACAGGTTCATTTTAACATTGCATTGCTTGTAAAAAAGTTATCCAATACTACATGTTTATTGTAGAGTAAATTCATATAAAACATAGGAGTGTAAAATTATAAACCCCTTAGAATGAATTTAACCCTCAAAATTACATCACGCAAATATAATAAAATAAGGAAATGTCTTTTTTCTCCCATCCTCAGTTTCCCATGATGCTTCCATAACTTTCTAATTACTCGAGTGAACTTTAACAAAGTCAGTAATCATGGTTTGTTGAAATTTATATCTATGATACAATATTGATATATTCTTCATATGAAATATCATGATCCAGTGATATAACCTATATATTTATTAAATGTTCAGTATCATGTATTGACTTCCTTAAATTTGACATATAGAACACATCATGAACCGGATAGAGGTTTGGTGGGAGTGATAAGATATAATTAACAATCATGATCTTACAGAAAATCTCAAAACAGATGATATATATAGGGATCATCCTTCACTAATTTCTCTATCTCATTACCTTCTTCCTTGTATAAATTCATAGGAATATATTCTCACCATTTTTTATTCTAGATCTCATTAAGGATTTTAAGCATGACTGTTCTATCTAATATAAGGTTACTTGATGTTATTCTAAATGGATGTAACCTTATATTTCATTTAATCAGTTAGTTTAGGTCCAAGTTTCTTTATTTATATAACTTCATCAAAGAAAACTAGTGTTCCACACTTCATTATATACAGTGATTCAAAAATATCCATGTGAATTCTCTTGTGAAAGAAATTATTATAAGATAATTAAATAAGGGGAATGTGATTACCCCCAATGACCTTTGAAATATAGTGAACATGATCTTCTCATATACTCTATGGTTTTAATGGTTCTCTCAAACAATTCAATTGTCTAAGTATGATTGGAAGTACTAAAATTAAACTCTATGTCTAGAGATTTATGAGGATTTATCTTGAAATATAAGGTAATCTTCATATCATGATCAGATATAATAGAATACAATAATCTATTTAACCTTACCACTTTATGAAGATACCAACATAATAATCAAGAGATAATATTCTCTAATTCCAATGATATTTATGTAATATTTTAGGTCGATGACTATAACCAAAATAACATTGTGGACATTAAATGTTTTGAGGATTCCAATGATGAAGTACATGGTGATGTTTTCCAATTTCTATTTGTGTATGATTAATTATTCTAAAATCCCCTCATACTTCAATCAATTATAATTAACTTTCTGATAATAAATTAATTGAGATACATACTCTGAAATTTCTATATTCATATTCTATAACAATAAATACTCTTTTATATCTCTAAAAACATAATACTTATTGTAAAAATATAAAATTATGAGCTATGAGATTCTTCCAATAACTCCTTTTTTAAGACTAGTATTGAGGAGACAAAAACATGTTAACTTAATGACTCACTTAACTCAAATTATTTTAAAAAACATTTAAAAATTAATTTAAAATATAAGATAAATTATTTTTATTACTTTATCTTTTATTATTTCTAGTATATAAAATTGTTTAAATAAAATACCAATAACATGAGTTTTAATTAAATATAAATGAAACTTATTTATGAAAATTAGATAACCAAAATAATTCCAATATAATAAAAGTATAAAAATTTCAATATAATCATAGTAGATACATTAAAAAATCAATCATTAAATGTGGAAAAAATTTACATTCAATAAAAGATAAATAATAAATCCATTATGAATATCGTTGAACGTTTCCCCGATAATTAAGGAATTATACTATTAAAGGATTTCTTATTAACAAAAATATAGCTCACGGATCAAAATAACAAAATTATAACTGTATGAAACTACTAGAACATACTAAATTTTTTTGATCATTTTGAATATTTTCAGTATCTTTCTTCTTGAGTACTTTTTTCAGTATAATAATATTATTCCTATGTGTTTTGGATAAGAGATAATATTGTGTATGGTTTTCCTTATAAATATCTTACTATTATAATTATATTTATTTTAAATTGAGCTACCAGTTATGTAATTAATGAACTGAGTTACCTATTAAGAAGTGATCTAACTGATTGGTCAGTTAATTAGTTCAAAAACTGAGCTACTGGTAATGTTTTTGGGGGACCCTAAGTACTAGTTGTTGTATAAAAAGTATGAATCTACCTATCATATTGGTGGGGTAAACCAACCTACTAATTTTAGAATTGTGTAAATTATAATCAAAATTATTGAGGTATTATAGGGTAAGTAAGAAAAATTATAGCTTCATACTTTAATAATTAGAGACCTTTCAACAATTTTATAGTTGGGGATACCTAAAATCAGGTATATAGATCTATCTTTCTCTTTGGTATAAATGTGAAGTTTTAAATATATCCTTTAATGGAGTTTTTTTTTCTAACTAGAATTCTATGTTTTTTTTAATTTTCACTAAGTTAAATTTTTCATAAACTATTTATAATAATAGTTGATTTTTATAATCCCCCTATTAATGTTATGTTCTTCAAAAATTTGAAATATCTATTCTTAAATTTTTATATTCTAATTTTATCTGGGGGTTTATCGATTTTTTATAATATTGATACATTTATTATGATATTATCTAATTTTTTTAATAGTGATACATTTATATTTTGAGGAGGGAAACAATCTATATATTATTTCAAAATACAATTCAATCCCCCATGTATTATAATTTATTTAGGATGCAGATACTGTAATTGTTATCAACGAAGGTTTCTAAATTAGAGTCAAAATATAATATTACTATTTTATTATTTTTATATCAAATTTTTATATTTAATATTCCGTGAACCGAAAATGTTTTTAGATAATTTCTTATGTATGTAAGGTATACATTTTGATTTAATTGAAAATATTTTTAAAAATAGTTCACCAAACATTGATGGTGCTGATAATGAATATCAAAGTGATAGAATGAAAACTTAGGTTTTGAACATTGGAGAAGAAAAAATATCATTCATATTGGGGATTATTAATTTCTTGGTAAAATAATATATAATTTCTAAATGAAATATAAGAATTGGTTAAAATTTAATTTCAAAGTAAAAAATACTCTTATATTTTATAAACAATGAAATTATTGTAGTCAAATTTCATTATGTAGACTTTCATGTGGAAAAGTATAAAGTTAAAAAATTTGGAACATAAAAATTATATATACTAAAAGAGATATGTTAATATAATATTACTATTAATTTTATTTTAATACTTGATAATAGTTACTCAAATGAAAAAAAAAGATTCATTAAAATTGAAAATACTTTACAATCTCTTAGAGAGAATGAATTCTTTGATGATCATGTTGTTGAAAAAATCTTAGATATCTTACCAGAAGAATTGGAATCTTATAAAACCCATATAGATGATACAAAAAAATATTACTAAGTTATATAATGATTATGTAACTGGTACCCTTATACAGTATAATATTCTTTTAAAAAGATATAAATACATGAAGATAATAAAAAATAGTGTTTCTATTATGACTACTGAAACATAAAATTTCAAAAAGTATAAACATGTCCTTCAATGAAATGTTCAAGAAATGTATTTTAAGTAATATAGAATGAAAAAAATTATGTTAAACTTGGTAACCTAGAATGATGAATTTTTATGAAAAACAACTTTAGAAAAAATTATAATATTGAGAGAAAATATATGGGGGTTCTTCAGAACCAACATGATATGAGTGAAAAAATAAGAGGACTTATAACCTGATATTCCAAAGCATTATAATAAATAAAGGAAGTATTATAGAGGGTATTGAACAAATAAAATAAAAAAAGGATAAAATATATAGACACATATAGTGAAATAAAAATTAAATCTACTTCAGATAGTTCATCATATGATAGTGATGATAGATGAAAAATAACTGTATTCTATGCTAATATTCAAGAAAAAAAATGATTCTGATAATGGAAATTATTTTGGTTTACATAATGAGGAAAAGTTCTTGAATCCATTTAATAAATGAGAGAATATATTAATAAATGTGAGAATATATATCTAAAAATTTACATGTATTATACTGATATTAAACGAGAATCTACTGAAAGAAATACAATATTTATAAAAGTTTAGGATAAGATAATAGAATTACAAGTGGATAATGGAAAAATTATTTTTGAATTAGAGAAGTCAAAATTGAAAATATCATAATTTTTTATTCTTCAAAAAGGAAAATCTAAAATTATAGAATTTGGGTATCCCAAGTAATAAAATTTAAAAAATGGGAAATAAAATTCTAAATCTATAATATTTTTTCAATAGAATACTTTTATTTTCAAACTAAAGTCATGAATTTAATGTTTTAAAACATTGTTGACTATGTCTACTAAAAATAAGTATTTTTATAATATTTTTAGATATGTGATATCAAAAAAGGATAACCCAGGTACGGAATGAAATCCTTCAGAAATTCAATATACCAAAAGTTTTTTATGATCCAAGAAAATATACCTTATGCATCCAATTCCAACAAGGATGGTGTAACAGGAAAAATATCTCCCCAGATAAATTTCAATATTGTAAGAAACAAATATATTTCATATCATAGGTACATTATGTATACAAACATAAAATATTAAATAATATATGGGTTTTAAATATTACATTTATAAATAATTCTAGATAAAATTATTTATACGTTCTAAATAACCAATTATAAAGATCTAAATTATTATGCATCAGTGGACAAATACCTATCATTGATTCATCTAGTATCTCTTGTCTATATTCATAAAAATATTACGATTCATTTTTCTTATTTATATTTTCTAAAATCAATTACATTAAGTTTTCATATTTTATGGTATTTATACCTTTTGTATAGGGGGAATGACCATTATTTATTATCTAGACAACTTTAAATATTTTAAATTTTCTAATGAACTCCTACTATAATTCAAAACATTTATGGATCCATATTTAAATGACTAACATAAATTCATTTAAGAACTGGAAGATACATTCAAATTTTTCTAGGTAAACATTTTTACTTGATCTTTTTTTTGATTTGAAATATTTTTACCATAATTTCAAAATATTTTTTAATATATATTTCAAAGTTATATTCTTAACATGAATTTCATTTGTATATAAATTTTAATTTTTTTATTTATCATAATTTGGATAAAAAATTGTTTTCCTGATTTTTAAAATTCTAATTTCATTTAGTAAATTATCGAACATTTACAAATTAAAGAAACACCAAAAAATATATTTTACACTATGTATTTTCATTAGGAATCGATCTAAGCCATTGGATCAAAAAAAATTATGGTGGCCTATTATCTTACAAAGAATTCCATTATAATGAGGAAAACCCAAAGTTGGTTGGATGCATTCACTCTAAATGGAAGCAAAAACCTTAATGTTTTTTATAATATTTGTTTCCATCTTCTAAAATTCATGTTCAGCCTCTATAAATAATTACTGTTTCATCTGAATATTTATCCAATAGATAATTTATACATGATATATTGACAAATTCTAATCCTCTAGAAATTTTATAATTTTTGTTGAAATATATCCTTATGTTTCAATGATAGAGGAAGTGGATTCTACAGATGAAGCACATGAGTTATATTTTCCATTATTGAAAAGAGAGTTTTATTGGTCAGCAAAGTAATCTAAAGGATAAGGTACTAAAAATGTATGGTTCATAATTTTCATCTAGAATTTCACCAGGAAATTATACAGGTTCAATGATCTATTGGAAGTTATATTTGAGGGAGGGTCCCTTTTAATTTCTCAGAAGCATCCTATATTTTATTAAGAATTTATAAAATCAAAAGTGGATAAGAACCTTTTTTTAATTAAGGATACGTTTTATAAGTGTGTCGTCTTGGACTTGTATTCCACTGAAGGTGACCCAAGCCCATAGGGCGGCATGGCCTCATGCACAACTCCCTAAATTATAGAGGCTGATGACTCATAGAAAAGTCTGAGGATGTGTCCATGGGGAGACTATGCACTCACTACCATAGTTTATCACAATGGATAAGTATAATATAACAATAGATAATTAGAAAAATAAATAAAAGTAATCATATAGTAGTGGAAAGAGACAATAATAAAATAAATTAATCAACTGGGATAATAGATGAAAATATTAAAAAGTTAATGTTAATATGTCATGTACCTAGAAAGAAGGGAAATAGAAGTACAAGAAGTAGACAAGCATCTTATACAAAGGTAAAAAAGGAATAAAAACTAACCCCATAATCCAGAGCTCCAGCTCCGTCATCTTCTACCAACTCTATCCGATGAAATAAATAAAAACAGGTTCCTAAAGTCATATGCTTCCTTTTTTAAACAGATGTATACAGGTAATCTTTTTAGGTACTAGAGGTGCCTGAATTGGGAATGAGATAAATCTCATTATGCCACCACCAATTATGTCTATAACATCATGTTCATGTAATATAAACCGAATCAGTGTTGAAGCATTCATATATAAATGTAAATTAGTAAAAGAAATATAAATACCAAAGTACCTAGTTCATCCCTCAACTGGGGTCTAAACATGTAACCAGTTCATTAATTAATTAGGTTCTAGGTTAAAAAAAGGTCATGTGAGGCATACCTATCACTGATATCACGTCATTATACAAGACACAATCTATTTTTTATATATATTATTGAAAATTGTCCTAAAGAACTTACTCCTCCAGCATCAGGGAACCCTCACAAACACACATTACACATTAAATGGATCAAATTTTAAATTAATACAAAATCCTTCACCATGCCAAGACCTCACCCTGTTTCAAAATTCCAATGATACCATCCACATAGAAAATTCAATACATCCATCAAATCCCAAAAAACCAAGATTGGCTGAGGAAACTATGCTGCCCGAGAATCCTATCGTTGAGGTCCACATCCCCTCACTTCCACCATCAGAGATCTGGAAAATTACACTCACCTTCAACATTTTTTCAGTAACCATGGTCACCCTTATCCACTCTTCTCCTTCAACCACACTCAGACATTCACCGCTTTGATCAGACACCATCGTCACCATCGTCACCACCGCCATGGGACACCATCTCCATAAATGATTATAAAATCAATCGAAGACATTTTTCCCAGATAACAACCACCAAGCACCACACCATCAAAAAATAATCTATCCAACAAGCTGAGCTAATTAATCCATCACCATCATCCACCTGGCACCAATGAAGATGAAACCACCATAAATCAACACTGCACAACCTCACATCCCAAAGCACCAGGAAGACCACCATGAAAATACCCCTCAGAGAGAGTTGTATAGACCTGGAGACAAAGAGTAGAAACAGGAAGGCGAATACCAATATGGAACTCATCTGTGAGACTCCATATAAATTGACCCAAAACTTTGAACCAAAACACCAAAAACATAACAAACAAAACTACAAACGATCACGAATCATAAATGAGAGAACCGGAAAATGAGGATGAAATCCTATGGGAGGTGATAACAGAGACCAAAGAAGGGAAAAAATGGATAAAAGTTAAAAATATAAGTGACACATGCTTTTTGTGAGGTGTGTAAAGAATAATTAAATCCCCATAAGGGTGTAGTATGAATGGTAACAAAATTTTCGTTCTCCAAGGACCACTGTTTTAATATTTGTGTCACTTTAAAAATAACAAGTTTGAATGATTGAATAAAGAAAGAGGTTTTCTTAATAAGGGTTGTGAATTTAATATTAGAGAGAAGTGATTCTATTTAGGTTGTGTTTTCCCATTTTTTATGTCATCATGGTTTTAAAGAAAATATTAATCCATTGGTTTTAGAAAAAATAATTAAGTGAATTGAATAACAATTATTTCTTTGTTTCACCTTGGATTTAATTATTTATCAAAGTTTAGAAATCTTAATGGACTAATATTAATTACTTTGGAAATACCAAATTTGGTATTTATTATCCTAAATAATTAATTTAATCTATCTTAATTTCTCCATGTGTTTTATCAATCACCAAATCACTCCCTTAGTTGATTTTCTTCACAGATTAAACAATTGGTGTAAAAATGATTAGATCAACAAAGGGTAGAATAATATTTAAATCAAAGAAAATTAATATTTACGAATAAATAAAAATAAAATCTTATTTAATTTAAATTAAAAAAAATTAAATTGAAAATAATTCATTTAAACGAAAACAATTCCTTTGAATAAAACTTTAGAAACATAAACATCACAAAGTGGGGTCCCCCTTCCAGTCACCCAATCACAAAGGATTCTACCCATCTATGAAAGGTGGGGTCATCAAATTCAAATAAAAAATAAACATGGGGGAAGTAATTATGAATTAAGAACAAGGAGGAGGAAGTTATCCTCCTATTGGATGCTTACCGCTGGCTGGAATGGGATATGAATGAATGAATTGAGAGGTAGCAGCTTCTCTCCTTTTATAGGCATAATTCTCCTTCTGATGTTGATACATTTACCCCCCCCCAAATAAATGACTTTGTTTCACATTACCTCCTCCATAAAAGACTTTCATAAATATCATTTTTATCTCTCCACAAGATATCAATGACTTTAGACTTCGTATTTAGGAGTTATGGAATTATCATTGAATATGACTATTTCTGGCCGAAATTTCTAGGAAGCTTCCTTTAAATGTATAACAAGAAATAGCCACCGTAATGGATGAAAACCTCCCTAGAATTTAATGGGTGAATGAGAATATGTGTCTTATTCCATATCCAGTTTTAATCACATAAATTGGAGTTGTGGAGACTGAGTTCTACATCTGTTATGGTGGTGGGGTCCACAAAGTCCACCTAGAAAAGTTTCCAACAGAAATGGATTTTTCAGGGTACTAGATATTCAAATCAGCTCTACGTGCTAAAGAAAAAGTTATAGAAAATAAAATCTGGATTCTAAAAAAATAATTACTAAATTTGGAATTATATTTTTAAGGGAATGACAAAAATACCCTTGTGGTCAAAATATGGCCAAAACCCAAAATTATCCATTTTTTACAATTTTTATCAACTTCATTCTAAAATTAAAATTACCTATTATTTAAAAAAACAAGTAAATACATGGGTTTTATCATTGAAAAACAGTAAAAAAATACTCATTATTTGATTGAAAATATGCACATAAATTTGCTCTGTCAAATTCCCCCACACTTAAACTCTGCTTGTCATCAACTATAAAATCTCAACATGGAAATTAGAGGACACCAATGTTACCAATATTCAAATTTCAATGCAATATAATCAAATAATTTTCAATATGAAATGAAAAATTAAAAAATCTGCATAAAATATCAATTTAATTCCCCATTTTTCAAAGAAACAAATAATTCACGTATTTTAATTTTCCCCTTCAAAATTTGATGAAACTTCACCTTTAATTCATTCAAGATCCTTGATTCATTATAATTAAACATGCAATGTCAGGATTTACCTCATTTGTTATTTTTTTTCTCTCATCACTCATGATACAATTCAGGTAGAGTTATTCTTATATCAGGAGAACACGCATCTTACCCATAGGCTTGTAAATGAACTACTTTCTCCACTTTGTAAAGAAAAAAGACACATAAAATCATGAGGACTTGTAATAAAGGTTTAAATGACTTTGAGGCTTAGGTTTGGTAGAATTTTATGCTTTAAAAATTAATTCTCAAGGAGGATGAAAATCTCAGATGTACAATCCATGATATTAAAAGTAAAAGTTTAATGAAATTATCCCCTTCAAAGTAGTAACACCCACTTCCAAAAACTCAAATAAAAGGTTATGATCGAGTTAGCATAATGAATGATTTGTGAAACCTCTTCAATTTTATATTTTATACTTGTTTTCCTTTTTCAAAAGCTATGATAAGATAAAACCTCACATCCATCACCTAACCACATACGATCCTAAGATCGTTAGTCTAGAAAATGGTGATTTTTGTTTCTCCTAAATCACTTCCCATTTTTCTATTTTTTTGGATATTTTTGTCATTTTTTTCATTTTTTTCAATTCAATATGGAAAAAAATAAAGAATAATGAATTATTTCACAACATTTTACAATTCTCACAATAATACCCCCACACTTATTCCTTACAATGTGTATCATGTCATCCACCATGATTCCCTTTACCCCCACATATCAACTTTAAAATATCATGCAAATACCAAGAGTAGGGTAGGAATGGATAAAAATGTTTTGAAACATGGATCATCCCTATAAAGGTCATTTATGGTCTCTATGGGATAAAATAAGGATTGTTGTAAAGGTGAAATTTTAACGAAAAGTATCTTTTCAATGAATGCCTCAATCATTTTAAATGTTTTTTTGCATAGTCATCACTTTCAAAAGTTTCAATTCAAGTTCTGGTCAGTTACATGTCCCATGATCACTCAAGAAATATGCTCAAGAATAAATAGGAAGTAATTGGTCTTGAAATACTCTATGGAATGGGAAATGTAACATTATACAATAACTTATGGCATGACTAATAATAAAAAATCAATTCACAAAAATATCAGAAATTCAAAGCATGAAAGATGGTAATGAGATTTCATTTACATGAATCAATTAATTCCTTCAAATTGTCTGTCATTATCTATCCATGCTTCATTTTCAAAATACAATTCTTTATTTCAAAAATTTAATCATATCAATAATGAAATCTAAAACATGGAATCATAGGATTCTTAATAAACTCATGTCTCATAGATAAGTTGAGTAAAACATGAATTCAAGTGTGGACATGAAATTTAATGTTTAAAGATCAAAAAATGTTGTGGAAATAAATTTAAAGAGTTTAAAATATAATACACTAAATTTGAAGTCACTTTTTTCATTGAAACTTAGTCCTTCCCCTTCATTATCTGGGGCTCCCTTCAACCATTACGAACCTATAAAAGAAAACAACACAATTAAGCATAAGTATCATGTAATTTAATATCAAAATAGATAGAGGGGGTGAGATGCATGTTATACTACATCTAAGAAAAGAAATTGAAATATAATTTCCTAGAAAGTGGGTAAAGATAAATCTTGGTACGATCCCCCAAGTGGGACCTAAATTGTTTTTTCCTCCAGAGGGAAGTACAAGATGTTATCCAAAGTCTGATGGAGGATGAATCTTCTTTTATTTGAACCACCACATGTGACTTTTCCCAGCTTTTTCTTCATCCTTCTGGGTGAGTAATGATCCATGGATAGAGTACATCATATCCTCTACCTTCACAATGATGTACAATTTGTATGGTGGGGGTAGGATGATTTATGGACCATCCTCATCCTTGGTTTCTACTTTTGAAACCTTATTCTCTTCCAGTGATAGCTTTTAGTGAATATTTTTTGTCTTCAAGGCACTCAAGGTGTTCCTCAACAGGTGCATCTTATTTTGTCTCTTCATCCTCTATGGCATAAAAGGATTAATCTAATTCTGAAAATTCAAAAAAATTGGGAGTTACTCTCAAATTTGTTTCAAAGAAATTAAAAGAATTTGATTTCAAGAATGTATCATCTCCCCAAGTTGGTTCAGCTTGAATCCTTTCTTCTATGGAAAGTTACTCTTGGAGTTGATTATCACAGGATAGATGTAGGTATTCAGGATCCTCCAATTCGAGTTTGGCCTCCACTTCATGGATGTTTTCAGTGAAATCGAGGAAGACCAGTGGCAATTCCTTCTAGGCCTTGAATCTTTTTAAGTCAACTTGGAGTTCATCAACCATGGCCATCAAATCTTCCGGTGCTATCCATGTTGTTATGCATCTTTATTTCTGCTTGACCATTATCATAAGCATATCAACTCTTCATTGGAGGGCCTCCTCGGTGTAGTCGTTTTCTTTCACCTGTGATTAATTTTTAGTCGATGCATAATATTCTGAATTTGAATACATCATGAATGTTTTTTTGTTTTTTTATTTTAAAATGAAATTAAATCTAACTATGATGTGAAAATATAAATAGTAAAAGGAATAATTATTGGATCCCTAGAAATGGTGCCAGTTTTGACACATGCTTGTCATTAGTTATGGAAAAAAATTAAATCCCCATATGGGTGTAGTATGAATAGTAACCAAAATTTCATTTTCCAAAGAGCAGTGTTTTAATCTTGGTGTCACATTAAAAATAACAGGTTTGAATGATTTAAGAAAGTTAGAGGTTTTCTTATGGAGGGTTGTGAATTTAATATGAGAGAGAAGTGATGGGATCTAGGTTGGGTTTTCCCATTTGTGATGTCATCATATTTTTTAAGAAAATATGAACCCTTTGGTATTAGGAAAAACAAATTAAGTGAATTGAATAACAATTTTTTCTTTGTTTCTCTTTTGATTTAATTATTTATCAAAGTGTAGAAAACATAATTTACTCATATTAATTACGTTGGAAATACCAAATATGGTATTGATTTTCCTATGTAATTAAATTAATCTATCTTAATTTTTTCCATGTGATTTGGAAATCACCAAATCACTCCCTTAGTTGATTTTATTCGCAAATTAACCAATCAGTGTAAAAATGAATAGATCCAGTAAGGGTATAATAATATTTAAGTCAATGCAATTTAATATTTAAGAATAAATCAAAATAAAATCATATTTTTTTTAAATTCAAAAATTAATTAAATTGAAAATCATTCATTTAAATGAAAATAATTCCTTCGAATAAAACATCAGAAACTCAAACATCACAAAATAGGGTCCCCCTTCCCTTCACACAATCACAAAGGATTCTACCCCATTCAATGTGGTTTCATCAAATTCAAATAATAAATAAACATAGAGGAATTAATTATGAATAAATAACAAGGAGGAAGAAGCTCACCTCCTCTAGGATTCTTGATGTTGGTTGGAATGGGATGTGAAGGAATGAATTGAGAGGTAGGAGATCCTCTCCTTTTATAGGCAGAATTCTCTTTCTAAAGTTGATGCATATTATCCCCCATAAATTACTTTGTTTCGTATTGCATAATTCATAATAGATGTTTATAAATATTGTTTCTATCTCTTTTCAAAATATCAACGAATTTGGACATAGGATGTAGGCATTATGGAATTTTCATTGGATAGAACTGTTTCTGGCCGAAATTTCCAAGAAGCTTCCTTCAAATGTATTATGAGAAATAGCCAACATAATTGATGAAAACCTACATGTAATTAAATTTGTGAATGAGCCTGTGTGTCCTCTTATATATCTAGTTAGAATTACATATATTGGAGTTGTGGAGATCGAGTTATGCATCTGTTACGGTGGTGGGGTCCACACGGTCCGCCCGAAAATGTTTCCAACTTCAATGATTTTTCAGGGTACTAGATATTCAAATCAGATCTATGCCCTAAAGAGAAAGTTATATGAAATAAAATCAGGATTCTAAAAAAATAATCACTAAATTTGGAATTATATATTTCAGGAAATGAAGAAAATACCCTTGTGGTCAAAATCTGTTCAAAACCTAGCATTATCCATTTTTCACAATTTTTCTCAATTTCATTCTAATATTAAAATTACCAATTATTTCAAAAAAAAAAGTAAATAAATGTGGTTTATCATTGAAAAATAGTAAAAAAATACTCATTATTTGATTGAGAATAAGCTCATAAATTTGCTCGGTCAAGAAGGCAAGAAGACACTTGGAAAACCCAAAACCATCGAACCTCAACCCAAAACCTCTGAGTATCTAATGCCAAGATCCAAACTAGAAGAGAGCATTGGAACATGAGGTTAGAGTGTGGAACAAAAACCTAGAGTAAGACCAAACCACCTACCCTGAAGAAAAAAAAGAATGATGGGGCCAAGGAGAAAATCTAGTTTAGACCAATCATGAAAGGGGGCTGGGGAAAGGACCTTAGGAGAATCCATGGAAGAAGCTAGAGAAATATGGGGGAGATAAAAAGAGATGAAGAATCTAGAATAGAGAGGATAATCTGGAGAAAACCATAAACGCCGAGAGGGAGGAGAAAGTGGGAGAGCATGGTGGACTGGGGGATCTAGGGCCATTGGGATCACCCTCTCCTAATTCACCTCTCACCTCATTATAGTAATAGTAGTAGTTCCAAAATGTAACAAGGAAACCATGATGATTGTTATAATTAAATGTTCCAATGTATTAACCAATGAAACATAGACCTAACGGTTCTCAAACATACTAGTCACTAAATACAAGATAAGTGTAAGAGTTTAATTCAAGGAGCATCATAAAATTCATTCCATAATTATGAATCTAACAGAGTCCAAGGAATGAATACAAGGTAAATTAGGATAAGTTATGTACAGGACTAGGGGTATAACCAAGGATCCTCATGTACATAGAAACCATTTTAAATACAAGGAGCATATCCAAGGCATCCTATAATAATGAATTAGGGTTCCTACTATTTCTTATCAGGTATCCACTGATAAACGAGGATCAGATTTCAAGGTGGGTATTAGAAAAGGAAAATTGCACCCTTGAATCGTAATGGTGTCCTCGAGTGCTCAAGTCATTCCCCCAGGAATCCAAATTCTAAATAAGTTTAGGAAAATACTATAATTATTTCAAGGTCCGTATGTGTAAAATTATACACCTTACATTTAATTCATATAATCAATTGGTCCATATTTAAACCATTCCATTTTAAAAATTCATAGGTTCATTCCATGTCTTTCATACAAGTGATAAGGAATTTCAAGACATGTATCCTTTTAATTAATTAAAATGATTTGTATTTATTTCATTAGGCTCATCTTATACCTTTCATCATAAGTATAAAATAGTTTTATGGAATGAAACCAACATTCATTCCATTTAATAAGGTCAAGTCATTTATATAAAACTTACATGTCATTTCATATAACGTTGAATTATCAAGATTTAATCACTTACCTTAGATGGGTCAATTGTGAGTTGACATGGAACTGGCCATTAGAAAATTCGAGATCAACTAAATTCAAGAAGGAATGCCATTATATTGTTCAATCTCATGCAGATCTAAATGATGGATCAATGGTGTCAAAACACTAAAACCCAAAATATGACATTTCTCCATACATGGGATGGTTGGATTTAAAGGCATAACCACCAAAAAAATGAAATATGAGACAAGAGTTATGGTATATGGTCAAAAACACTATAATAAAGGCATATAAATTCAAAAAACATTTCTTGATGAAATCATAATGAAGACTCGACAATTTATACAACAATAGAAAATAAGTAATGAGTTATAGACCACCTACCTCATACTTGTATGACTCTCCTCACGCAGTATCGGCATCTGGTTTGGCCTCGAACACATGTTTTAGATCATCCATTGTAGGTACAAGACATAAAGAACCATTCATGGAATGCATCAGATGTTGGAAACTATCCCAAACTTAAGCGTTAGTGCCCAATTTTGGTATAGCAGGTGGTATCTCAAGTGGAAATTCTGGAGGTAAGACTAGAAGTGCAGATCCCACCATATATAGAGCATGGTCATCACCACCCTCCTAGAATATGACATGGGGAAATCATGGTAGCATTGGTCTACAAATTCCATTAACTTGCTTCATAACAATCTTTTAGAAGATATATATCAACATTATAGGAAGTTTAATGTATGACGGGGATCACTACACATGGTATAATACCTGAAACTACCCACTTCGAAGGCCATAAACTAGTATGTACTTTTGGATAAGTTATAGGGGTTCCAATAGATAAAGGTTCAACTATACCTTGCCTCATCTTTTAATGAAATCCATTTAATTTCATTTCATATTTAATTATTATGTTCACTCCTTTACCTTTCCTAAACATGGGAAGCCATGATAATCACATGAAACCATTTCATTTATGAAGTCAAATTTTAGTATCCAATTACATTGTCTTCTCTCCATATATCACAATTAATTTTAAAATGGATCATTGTACCTAGTGAATCAGAGCCCATACTCTATATCACCAAGAATAACACCCATTTAAATTTCTACTTAAAAGCTTGATTTGATAAATTACTCATTCTAACCCACATAGGTCCATAAAAGCTCATGAATTGAAATAGGTTATAACTCAATCACATCCCAAATGTAGCACAAGGATAGATATATATAGATCTCACTCAATAATCACATGGATATCAAGAAATGAAAATAGTGAAATGCATCTATATTTCATGGAAATATGCTGAACATGTGAATTCTAGGTGCTTTTAGTGATGCATGTAACAATTATCTTTACCCTCCTATCATCATCCCAATGATGAAATAAGATCCTTGATTAAAATAGTAATCAACAACACTACATACAATGTTTTTCAACCAATGGTGAAATAATATCAACTATAAAAGGAAAATGTAGAATAACATTTTCAATTTAGGTAACTTATATTTTACACTGAATATGGGATCATATCACCCAATCATGGCTTATGACTAAGTTACAAGAATTAAAAATTCTCTAATATACTGTCTCCAAAATAGTGAATCAATAAGGGAAACTATCTAATACCACTTTGTGGAATCTTGTACGCCTATTCCACTGAAGGTGCCCCCAGCCCAGTGGGCCACATGGCCTCAAGCACATCTTCCTAAACACCATAGGCTTCCGATTAACAGTGAGGGACTCGGGTGTGTCTATGGGATACCATTACCCCCTTACCAAATTGTATCATAAAAGATAACTATAATATAATAGGAGATAAGTGGAAAAATAAATACAAGTAATCCGATAGTAGTGGAAAGAGACTATTATAACAATAACTAAAACAACTAGCATAAATGAAAACAATATACAAAATATGATATTAATATTTCATGTATCTTGAAAGTTAGAAAATAATAATACATGATGAAAACAAGCATGATATAAAAAATAAACAAAAAAGGAATCATAAACTATCCATAGTATACCAAGACCCAACTTATTCATCTGCTACCTACTCCAACTTAATCTGTCAAGAAAAAAAAGTCTCAAATGTCTTACACATCACATTGTCAACACCTAAATACATGTAATCATTCTGAGCACCAGATGCCCCAGATAGCATGTGAGATAAATCTGAAAAGGTCACCACCAATGGTTTCAATAACAGCATGTTCGTGTAATACAAACTAAAACAGTTTGAAAGAATTCATATATAAATGTAAAGGATTATTGAACTGTAAATACTCAAGTACTAGCCTCATCCAAGATCTAGTGTTTGAACATGTAACATGTTCATTAGCAAATTAGGTTTAGTTTACATAATAGGTCATGTGAGGTATATCCATCACATGAATCTTCTCATGATTGTAATATTAGTGGATCCAAGACTTAACAAGGAAACCCTGATGATTATACTAATAAAGAGTTTCTAAGGAAAAAAACATGAAAACATGTATTGTTAATTAAAATAAAACATTCAAAGGTAGTAACCAAGGAAAAATAGACCTTAAGGGTAACCAACTCAGTAGTAACTCCCACCAGGCTAAGGGTAAGAGTGAAATCTAAGGATTTTTCTCTAATTCATTCAACAATTATGAATCTAACTGAGTCCAAGGAATACATCCTAGGTAAAATGGGATAACCTATGGCCATTCAAATGGGTATAAACAAGGAACCTCGTGTTTGTAGACACCATGTTGGATCCAATGAGTGTATCTAAGGCATCCTATAATAATGAAGGAGGGATCCTAATGTATCCTATCATGCATCGAATGATATATGAGAATATGGTTCCAAGGTGGGTCACAACAAAGGAAACTTATATCCATGACTCATAATTCCATCCTCGAGTGCTCAAGGAATTCCCTTGAGAATCCAAAAGCTAACTCAAGTCAAAAAAATCCTATATATATTTCTAGGTCCATATGTATATAATTAATAAACATACATTTAAATCATTTAATCAATTTTTTCGTATATTAATTAATCCATTTTAACTACTCATAGGCTCAATCCATGACTTTCATATAAGTGAAAACGAATTTCAAGACATGAAACCTTTTAATAAATTAATATGAGTCATAGTTAATTCATTAGGTTCATCTTCTACCATCCATCATAAGTGGAATGGGGTTTTACAACATGCAACAAACAATCATTCCATTTAAGAACACCAATTAATTTATATAAAATTACATTCCATTTCATTTAAAATTTAATTATCAAGATTTAATCACTTACCATAGATTGTTCAAGTGTGTGTCAACATGGTAATATACATTAGACAATTAAATATCCATTAAATGCAATAAGTCTTACCGTTATACTGTTCAAGCTCAATCACATCCGAATGATGGATCCAAGGTGTCAAAACACTAAAAATCCAAATATGACATATCACCCTTCATGGGACGGTTGATGTTTTAGATGTAACCATAGAAAAAGAATGACATATAAGACAAATATCATGGTATAAAGTCCCAAAGACTATAATTAAGGAATATAAATTCAACAATCATCTCCCAATGAAATAATCGTGGTGGCACAACAATTTATAAAAATGGTGAAAAATAAGGAATGGGTTATAGGCCACCTACATTGTACTCATATGAATCTCCTCATTTGGTATCATCCTCTATTATTGTCTATATTTGAGTAGATCTAAGAAATGGATCAATGCCCTGAAAATGGGGCCTATGAGCCTAAATCCAAATAGAACTATTGATATAAAGAAGAATGAAAAAATATTAAAAAGGAATCATGAAACTACCAGTACAGATCTAAGGAAAAAAACAATGTTTCTATTGGACTCCGGGTGGATGGTTGATCTCAATTCCTAGAATATCTCGAATTTAGTATCGAAATGGAGGAAATATGAGGCTACCCCCCCCCATGGAAAATAATAATGGGATAAAGATTGGTTAAATTATATATTTTAAGGTCATTTTGGTAATTTTTTCCTTTTTTTCTTTCTCACAGTTTGCCCACATGATTTTCAAAACCATGTGAAAACCATAGAAGAGAATTTATAGGAATGGTCATACCACATGGTTAGGCCACATAGTTTGGGAAACCATGCACCAATATTGAAAAATATACCTGTCAAAAAATGAAGTCATGTTTCACATCCATGCAACCCAGATTTCATGATTAGATTAGTCTATTCATCCTCATACTACTCACTGTCCAGCATCTCAAATTTTAAACCAACAATTCAGCCTACATTTCATGGGTAAAAATAATCATGATACATTCTTAAAACCTCCACCAGTTATGGTTCCAATCTATGAACATGATCAAGTCACCCCTGAGACCTTTATTAACTCATGAGGCATCCATATTAGTTTTATAAAAGAAAATTTGAACAAAATTTAAAGGATCCATACCTGATTCAAAAACCATGTTCTTATAGTATTCCGGTTAAAGGAACTCATCCTTGATTTCACCTTACAAGTGAGATGAAACAATTTCTATGAAAAAATCTTTCCTTGGGCACATATATCATACTCTAGCTCCCAAGTCTCATCATGTACACTGCCATGTTTCCATAGAACCCATACTAGAGGGACAGAATGGCCTCATAGATCCTTTTACCTTCAATCAAGGATGTGTGTTGGATACTCCTTAATGAAAACATATACTTATATATCAACATACTTAGGATCAAAAGTATGAGATGGGTCAACATTATAATGGTGAAGTTGTGAAATGAAGAAGAAATCGTGCATGAAATTATATATTTGAGGTAATAGAAACTAATAGGTTACTAGGAAGACTCTCTTCAGAATCTCAAACAGCCCTACAAAATGACATGACAACTTCCCTTGATTTTTCAACTACATATTCCCTAGATTGGGTGATAATAAAAATAAAAAACAATCCCTAACCTTTTACTCCAGTGGTCAGTGGAAGCGATAGGCATAATATTTATGTCTAGACTGAGTAGTATTCATATGCTTAGAGATTATCTAAACTAGTTTTGTAGTCTCCTAAAAGAAAGAAAGCACCTAGTAGGGATGCCTCACTTGCTGAGATCCATGCACAATGACTATGTCCTCTTGTATCATCACTACTCCATGGTTGATGCTTGATACATCATAGAACATTGTATAGGCTCTTCTTATAACATCCCGTCTTCTTATAACATAAACTTTCATTACATTACACAAAACGGAGGATCTTTAAGGTTTAGTGTCTTGGAAACCAGGAACATAATACATGAAAACAACATAAAGAATTCTTCTTAAACACTTGAAAGGATTCTCCTTAAGTTCATCCTAGGTTCATTACGGAATCTCATAACCTGGAAACATACATCAAAAGAAAGGGTGAGCAGAAGGCCTAGTAAGGGAAACAAGAGGAACATTTTACATGTGAACTTGATATACTTCAATAAGGACATGAAAAGAAATTTAAGGCATGAGAAAGAAATCATGAGGCATTTCATAATAAAAATAACATTTTTCATAACTTGAAGATGTGTCTACATCATTTAACATAGACAATCATGAAAATATCACCAAGGTCCATCCCCAAGGTGTCATTTGAAAATTACCAAGGTTATTCACCAAGATATCGTGAAAATTGTAATCTCTAGTGGTTACATCATTACCCAATGCATTGGAGCGCTATCAGGGCGTACCCTTAAATTTTCCTTTATTATCATGTGAGCCACATATATCATCATCAAACATTTCATAAATAACCCATATAGCATAAAATAAATGGGTTTCATTTCATAATCATAACGTTAAAAAAACTGCTTTAAAGACATGATCCTTACGTCACTTTAAACACACGGAAAGGGAAAGCGGGTCTCATGTATGTAAATACCAAAATTTAAAATAAAACATTTTGATATATATGTGAATACCCTTTTGGAAATAAGAGCTTTGAGTATTCACTTTATAACATAAAATAATTTTGAGAAAAGAGAGAGGCATTTTGAGACGAAAATTCTGCAGCATAACGGCTATGTTTCGGGGTTTTAGAAAAAATTGAAAAGAGAGGGGACATGGTTCAACCACTCATAAATGATCCATAAAACAGTATGGTGACAGAATAAGAAGGATATATGGAAATGGTAATGAAATTTGAGGGACATACCATTTGAAATGAAAAACATGGAAGGAAAAAAAATTAGATTTCTCTTATGAAAATTCGGCAGCCTAACGACGTCACTTAAACTTCAATAAAAATGAATTGACAAGATCAAATAGGGTCTCTCATAATATGATCATAAGATATCAGTATAATATATATAGAGATCATACCCCAACATAATAAAAAAGGAACTTCAAATAGTTGACATGAAAATTGAACTTGAAAAATGAGAAGGGTGAAAGAATCCCTTAAAAATTCGGCAGCCTAACGGCGTCACTTAAACTTTCATAAAATGAAATGATGAGAGTAATAGGGGATATCTCATCATATAAAAATGAAAAGGGCAGTAAGAGGAATATAAAATAACATCCTCTCACATAAGAACATGGAGCATAAAAGGAATGACATAAAAGTGATTACATGAAAAGAAAGAGAGGGGTCAGATTCCTTACCTTAAAACGTGACTCTTGATACTCAATGTTTTGGACCTTGAGGGCTTGGGGGAACCTTGGGAGGACTCCTTGGAAGGTAAGGAGACCAGAACTTCGTTGGGGGAGAGTTGGGAGTGAAAAATAAAGGAGGAAAGGGTGGGTATTTATAGGGAAAGTGAGGGGACAAGGCATTAATGGCCAAGGGACACCTCACTAGTGGTTTTGGCAAAACCATGGGCTTGCCCATGGTATTTTCCGATGGTATTGGCCACTTGGGACACCTCATACTTTATCTTACTATTCATAATTCGACCATACTGAATATATACTTAATACATCATTTAATGATGTCATTAAACACTCGTAATTTAAAAACTATATTTTCACTATTCATCAAAAATTCAACTTTCTCAGAATAATCCCAAAATTTCACCTTAACCAAATATTGATGCTCTAAATACATTTATGAACTCCATTTTATAAAAATAATTTTCTAAATAATTTTAACTTAATTTCTAAATAAAAACACTATTTATAAAAAATTCGTTTTTTTAAAAAAATCCCCCAAAACTACCATAACATAATATCGATGCTCTGAGTTCAAAAATAAAGTCATTTTTATAAAAATAATTTTCTAATCATTTTTAATTAAATTTTTAATTAAAAAACTCTATTCACCTGAAAAAACTAATACTTGATTAATCATTTATGAAACCGTTATTTACCCATTTTATTGAATCACATTACTTAATCTAGGTGTCTAAATTATATTAAAACTTTCTTTGAGTGAAAATACTAATCCATTTGGTCACATTACTAATCCTAAGCGTTAAATCACTATTCATAATTTACTATTCATCAAAAATTAAGTTGATCTTATTAGACTCCAAATTCCTTACTGAACACTTTTGTAGAAGACCATTTTTTGAAAATCCTTACACAACATTAGTTAATTAGGGTTTACATAAATATTTTAAAATATCCTTTTTTCAAAATTCATCAATAAAATACATTCTAAAATTATCTGGACATTTCAAATTTCACAAACATCACTAAAGGAAGAAATCTCAATTCAATCACCCGAAAGGATTACACAAGGAAGCTAGGGTCTCGTCACATAGCCCCTTATAACACCGGAATAAGACCTAAGTGTAAGGTGTGCTATGGTGAGAGAATCTGAGGGAGGCTCAGATAACATTTCCCTAGTAGTAATCTCTACTAACTTGAACTTCTCTCGTAGGCGTTTCCGTTCAAGCTTGACACGCTGGAGTTTGGCTTGGGCTTGGTCCAAAGCGAAGCCCAAAGATGCCTCCTCCTTCCCAAGCTCTGATAAGTGGGCTTCATAAGGTTCGAGTCTACTGGATGAAGCCATCGACTTCTCTTTCTGCATTAACCATTAACATCTCTATTAAATCATTAAGAGTAATTTAATATACAATTTAAAAAGTTTGCGTCGTTACATTCTTCCCCCCTTAAGAAATTTCATCCCCGAAATTTATACTTGAGGCCTAGTCGAAAAGGTGAGGGTACTTTTACTTCATCGTTTCCTCAGGCTCCCAAGTCGCTTCTTCATACTTATGATTCCTCCACAACACTTTCACAAGGTGGGTATTCTTGTTTCGTAGAACCTCATCTCTACGGTCCAAGATCTCCACTGGCTGCTCCTCATAAGAGAGGTCATGTTCCAGTTGTACCACCTATGGGTTCAGTACATGCGAAGGGTCGGGAATATACTTCCTCAATAGAGATACATGGAAGACATCATGAACTTGAGCTAGGTTCGGTGGAAGTGCTAGATGATAGGCCACTGCTCCTATGCGATCAAGGATTTCATAGGGGCCAATGTACCTAGGGCTGAGCTTCCCTTTCTTCCCAAACCGCCTGACTCTCTTCCATGGAGAAATTCTAAGGAAGACTTTGTCACCAACGCCAAACTCCAAGTCCCTTCGACGATTGTCAGCATATCTCTTCTTCTGAATCTGAGCAGCCTTTATGTGTTTTTGGATGGCATGAACCTATTCTGTCATCTCTTGCATGAGATCAGGCCCCAGAAGCTTCCTCTCACTAGTTTTATCCCAACAAGTAGGAGTTCTACACCTCTTTCCATACAGAGCTTCATAGGGTTCCATCTGAATAATCACATGGAAGTTGTTGTTATAGGAGAACACCACTAATGGGAGGTGTTGATCCCATCCACCTTTAAATTCCATTGAGCATAATCTCAACATGTCTTCGAGTGTCTGAATAGTCCTTTCAGATTGGCCATCAGTTTGAGGATGATAGGCCGTACTAAAATTCAATTCAGTATTCAGATCATGTTGAAGACTTCTCCAGAATTTTAATGTGAATCTTGGGACACGATCAGATATGATGGATAGTGGTACCCCATGCAGCCTTACCACTTCCTTCACGTATATCTTGGAAATCTGATCCAGAGAGAAATCTTCCCGAATAGATATAAAATGGGCTGTCTTGGTGAGACAGTCCACAATAACCCATATCGCATTGTTTCCTTTGGATGTTTTCAGGAGACCAGTTACAAAGTCCATAGTGATATTATCCCACTTCCATACTGGTATGGGTAGCGGTTGTAATAACCCCTTAGGAAGTTTTCATTCTTCCTTTACTTGCTGACACACCAGGCACCTTATACTGTAATCAGCAATCTCCCTCTTCATGTTATCCCACCAATAATGATCACGATGGTCTCTATACATCTTAGTGCTTCCCGGATGTATAGAGAAAGTAGAGCTATGAGCTTCATCCATCAGTTCTTTCTTTATCTCCGGAATAGATGGGACACATAATCTTGTACGAAATTTCAATACACCTTCATGATCAATATTGAAATCAGGGAACTTCCCATCCTTTACAGCCTCAAACTTATCCTGCAGCAAAGGATCTTCTTTTTGAGCCTTCTTGATATTCTCTAGTAATGAAGGTTGAGAAATAATTTGGGATAGGGTTGATGATGTCCCTTTACTTATAATTCCCATGTATAGTTTTACTAGATCTTTAATCAAGGGATCTCCTAAGATCCTCATTGTTGCCAGAACAACAGGATCTTTCCTGCTTAATGCATCTGCGACTTTGTTTGCTCTTCCAGGGTGATAATGTATTGAACAATCATAGTCTTTAATAAGCTCCAACCATATCCTTTGTCTCATGTTCAATTCTTTCTGTGTGAAAATATACTTTAGACTTTGGTGGTCAGTGTATATATCACATTTCTCCCCATAAATATAGTGCCTCCATATCTTTAGAGAAAAAACAACTATCGCCAGCTCTAGATCATGCGTAGGATAATTCTGCTCATGAATCTTCAACTGTCGAGATGCATAAGCATTTACCTTTTCATTTTTCATGAGGACGCACCGAATCCCTTTCAGAGATGCATCGCTAAAAATAACGAATCCTTCTCCGATAGAGGGTAGTGTTAACACAGGTGCGGTAACCAATCTCTTCTTCAACTCTTGGAAACATTCCTCGCATTCCTTTGTCCAGATGAACTTAACCCCTTTTCGAGTCAACTTGGTTAGTGGATTAGAAAGCCGTGAAACGTTTTTCACAAACCTTCTATAATATCCCGCTAAACCAAGGAAACTACGAATCTCAGTTACTGTTGTGGGTTGAGGCCACTCCTCCACAACCATTGTCTTTGCAGGGTCAACCGAGATTCCTTCATTGGTTACGATGTGCCCCATGAAATCCACCTGTTGTAACCAAAACTCACACTTGCTGAACTTTCCAAAGAGCCTCTCCTTCCGTAGAGTTTTCAAAATAACCCTCATATGATCTTCATGCTCCTCACGACTTTGTGAATATATCAAAATATAATCAATAAAAACTACCAAAAAGTTATCAAGGTAGTCCTTAAAGACTCTATTCATCAAATCCATGAAAATAGCAGGAGCATTAGTCAAGCCGAAGGGAATAACAGTAAACTCATAATGTCCATATCTTGATTGGAATGCAGTCTTTGGAATATCTTCCTTCTTCACCCTCAGTTGATGATAACCAGATCGAAGGTCAATCTTAGAGAAGAATTGAGCCCCATGAAGATGGTCAAATAAATCATCAATTCTTGGAAGAGGGTATCTATTCTTCACTGTGATCCTATTCAGTTCTCTATAATCAACGCATAGCCGCATTGATCCATCCTTCTTCTTCACAAAGAGAACTGGTGCTCCCCAAGGAGACACACTCGGTTGGATAAACCCCTTCTCCAACAAGTCTTGGAGTTGTTTCTTTAACTATTCTAGCTCCACATTTTCCATTCTATATGGAGTCTTTGATATCGGTTGAGACCCAGGTATGAGTTCAATGGAGAACTCTACCTCTCTTTATGGGGGAGGTCCAGGTAACTCCTCAGGAAATACATCCATGTATTCCTGAACAATCGGAACATCTTCTATTTGTATGCTCCCTTTTCCTTCGTCATCATCACCGATTAACTCCATAAAGAAAGCTATAGGAGGTGCTTCTAGATAGGGATTAGTTCGGGATATCTCTCATCGGAAGATAACTGTAGGTCGTTCATTCAAGACTACTGAGATTTCCTTACTTCTGCATTTGATCTTATCATTATACATTGAGAGCCAGTCCATCCCTAGTATAATGTCAAGTTCCATAATGGGAATGACTACTAGATTTGAGATAAGATTGTGCTCACCAAAGTAAACACTAGAGTCTCTAAATACTATTGATGCAAGGATAATCCCACTTGGAGTCTTGACTGACAACTCTACCTCTAGCAGTTCGGGGATTGATTCTATATTCCTTGAAAACTTGGAGGAAATAAAGGAATGCGTAGAACCAGAATAAAAAAAAATTACTTGCTAGTTTTGAGAGGACGACAAGAGTACCTGCTACCACATCATTTGGAACTTCAACTTCAGTTGTTGTGATAGCGAAATCACGACCTTTCTCCCTTGGCCTCTGCTGAGGTTGATGGTGATTCCCCTCCACTGCCCTCGGATTTGGACATTGATTAGCAAAGTTCCCAAGTTGTCCACACTTGAAGCATGTGACTTCGGGTAGGTCCAGAACCATCTTTCCTCTGTCGTTAGTGTTGGGAAGTTGAGGCTTCACATCACTACGACAATTCTGAGAAATATGGCCTTCTCTTCCACACCTGTAGCACTTACCACTTCCGATCAAGTAGTTCCCCGAATGCTTCTTCCCACACTTATTACATGTGGCATGTTGCATATTCTTTCCACCTCTTTCCTGATCAAAACTTCTTCCCAGGCTTGGTTCTAGAGTTCTCTTCTTTTCATTAGATTTGTGAGACCATTCTGTCTCCCCAAACTCTAGTTCAACTTTCATAGCACTTCGAACTATTTCTTCATAGCTATCGTAGTCCCTGTTGGCTAGATTCTTCCGCAGATGAGGTCGTAGTCCGCCAAAGAATCTATCAACATTCCCATTAGGGTCCATGACAAAGATTGAGGTATAACGGGAAATCCTTGTGAAGTTCATCTCATAGCTTCCGACAGATTCGTTCTCCTTCTGATTCAGCTCGAGAAACTCTTTCTCCATTCTCGTTCTCATGGAACGAGGGAAATACTTGTTAAAGAATATTCCCCATAATTCTTCCCACTCCATAGCATCCATCTCTCCTTGTGGCTTCGTGTTTTTGATCAGTGACCACCACTGATCAGCTTCTCCCTCTAGGCGGTAAACAGCAAGGGTGACTTTTTCTTGTTCCGAACAATGAAGTACAGAAAAGATCTTTTCAATGGAGCTTATCCATTGTTCCACAACCAATGGGTCAGTAGATCCACTGAATGTTGGCGGTCATTGACTCATAAAGGACTCAACAGAAAGTTCTCCCTTCGTGGTGAGATCGGCCTCTCAGCTTGATTCAAGTTATTACTCATAACTTGAGTCAGTTGGTTCATCATTCGCATGAACGTTTCCATTCCGGCTTCCATCGGAGGGCCGTTAGCACATGGTGCATTTCGGTCACCATCGGCACGGTTTCTCCTATTGCCCGCCATTTTCTAAAAGAATAATACCTTAGTGAGAAACTTATTTCATTTCTGAATCTTTTAACTAAGACTTCGTGATTAGACAATTATACTTCTCTATAATTCCTTCATAATGATTCATAAAAAGCTTGTGATTAACCAAACATATCCCCCAGGAGTGTCGTAACCAAGAGTGCAGCAAGGCCCGTTATCGTGCACCAGTTCCCGTTTCAGTCTAGCTCAAAGCGGTGTTTTTGGGTTTTACCCCTATGTACATCTGTGCCAGAGCCGCCTCTACCTGCTCGTATCCAGATAGGGACGTATTTGTTTGATAAACCACTTACTCAATACTTACCAAAATACCAGGAAGTTTTCCTATATTTAAACTTTACTATAGGGTTCTTCCTAAAGTTTTTATATCCTAATTTCCACAAATAACTAAACCATCCTTTGATACCAACTATAACATCCCATCTTCTTATAACATAAACTTTCATTACATTACACAAAACTGAGGATCTTTAATGTTTAGTGTCTTGGAAACCAGGAACATAATACATGAAAACAACATAAAGAATTCTTCTTAAACACTTGAAAGGCTTCTCCTTAAGTTCATCCTAGGTTCATTACTGCATCTCATAACCTGGGGATATACATCAAAAGAAAGGGTGAGCAGAAGGCCCAGTAAGGGAAACAAGAGGAACATTTTACATGTGAACTTGATATACTTCAATAAGGACATGAAAAGAACTTTAAGGCATGAGAAAGAAATCATGAGGCATTTCATAATAAAAATAATATTTTTCATAAATTGAAGATGTGGCTACATCATTTAATATAGAAAATCATGAACATATCACCAAGGTCCATCCCCAAGGTGTCATTTGAAAATTACCAAGGTTATTCACCAAGGTATCATGAAAATTGTAATCTATAGTGGTTACATCATTACCCAATGCATTGGAGCGCTATCAGGGCGCACCCTTAAATTTTCCTTTATTATCATGTGATCCACATATATCATCATCAAAAATTTCATAAATAACGCATATAGCATAAAATAAATGGGTTTCATTTCATAATCATAACGTTAAAAAAACTGCTTTAAAGACATGATCCTTACGTCGCTTTAAACCCACGGAAAGGGAAAGCGGGTATCATGTTTGTAAATCCCAGAATATAAAATAGAAAATTTTGATATATATGTGAATACCCTTTTAGAAATAAGATCTTTGAGTATTCTCTTTATAACATAAAATAATTTTGAGAAAAGAGAGAGGCATTTTGAGATGAAAATTCTGCAGCATAACGACTATGTTTTGGGGTTTTAGAAAACATTCAAAAGAGAGGGGACATGGGTCACCCACTCATAAATGATCCATAAAACAGTAGGGTGACAGAATAAGAAGGATATATGGACATGGTAATGAAATTTGAGGGACATACCATTTGAAATGAAAAACATGGAAGGAAAAAAACTTAGATTTCTCTTATGAAAATTCGGCAGCCTAACGGCATCACTTAAACTTCAATAAAAATGAATTGACAAGATCTAATAGGGTCTCTAATCATATGATAATAAGATATCAGTATGATAGATATATAGGTCATACCCCAACATAATAAAAAAGAACTTGAAAGAATTGACATGAAAATCGAACTTGAAAAATGAGAAGGGTGAAAGAATCCCTTAAAAATTCAGCAGCCTAACGGCGTCACTTAAACTTTCATAAAATGAAATGATGAGAGTAATAAGGGATATATCATCATATAAAAATTAAAAGGGCAGTAAGAGGAATATAAAAGAACATCCTCTCACATAAGAACATGGAGCATAAAAGGAATGACATAAAAGTGATTACATGAAAAGAAAGAGAGGGGTCGGATCCCTTACCTTAAAACGTGACTCTTGAAACTCAATGTTTTGGACCTTGAGGGCTTGGGGGCACCTTGGGAGGACTCCTTGGAAGGAAAGGAGACACGAACTTTATTGGGGGAGAGTTGGGAGTGAAAACTAAAGGAGGAAAGGGTGGTTATTTATAGGGAAAGTGAGGGGACAAGGCATTAATGGCCAAGGGACACCTCACTAGTGGTTTTGGCAAAACCATGGGCTTGCCCATGGTATTTGATCATGGTATTGGCCACTTGGGACACCTCATACCTTATATTACTATTCATAAATCGACCATACTGAATATATACTTAATACATCATTTAATGATGTCATTAAACACTCGTAACTTAAAAACTATATTTTCACTATTCATCGAAAATTCAACTTTCTCTGAATAATCCCAAAATTTCACCTTAACCAAATATCAATGCTCTAAATACATTTATGAACTACATTTTATAAAAATAATTTTCTAAATAATTTTAATTTAATTTTTATATAAAAACACAATTCATCGAAAATTCGTTTTTTTCAGAAAAATCCCCAAAAAACTACCATAACATAATATCGATGCTCTGAGTTCAAAAATAAAGTCATTTTTATAAAAATAATTTTATAATCATTTTTAATTAAATTTTTAATTAAAAAACACTATTCACCTGAAAAAACTAATACTTGATTAATCATTTATGAAACCGTTATTTACCCATATTATTGAATCACATTACTTAATCTAGGTGTCTAAATTATATTAAAACTTTCTTTGAGTGAAAATACTAATCCATTTGGTCACATTACTAATCCTAAGCGTAAAATCACTATTCATAATTTACTATTCATCAAAAACTATGTTGATCTTATTAGACTCCAAATTCCTTACTGATCACTTTTGTAGAAGACCATTTTTTGAAAATCATTACACATCATTAGTTATTTAGGGTTTACATAAATATTTTAAAATATCCTTTTTTCAAAATTAATCAATAAAATACATTCTAAAATTATCTGGACATTTGAAATTTCACAAACATCACTAAAGGAAGAAATCTCAATTCAATCACCCAAAAGGATTACACAAGGAAGCTAGGGTCTCATCACATAGCCCCTTATAACACCGGCATAAGACCTAAGTGTAAGGTGTGCTATGGTGATAGAATCTGAAGGAGGCTCAGATAATATTGACCTAGTAGTAATCTCTACTAACTTGAACTTCTCCCGTAGGCGTTTCCGTTCAATCTTGACACGCTGGAGTTCGGCTTGGGCTTGGTCCAAAGCGAATCCCAAAGATGCCACCTCCTTCCCAAGCTCTGATAAGTGGGCTTCATAAGGTTCGAGTCTACTGGATGAAGCCATCGACTCCTCTTTCTGCATTAACCATTAACATCTCTATTAAATCATTAAGAGTAAGTTAATATACTATTTAAAAAGTTTGGGTCATTACACTTCTAGGCTCAAGAAAAATCAGAATTAGTGTTGAGATAATCCTCCCTTCCAACTCCTAAAACGATTTCCTGAAAAATTATGACCACAAATACTTAACACCACTCTTTGTGATACTATTAATATATAATGAAAATCATGAATATCTCTGTATGAAACACCTGTAGTAATCATAAAACCCCATTAAACACTACACAACAAACAAATTCTTGGGATTCTTCTAGGAAACTACAACACTATCCTTCTCTAGGTCAATAGATACTTCTGATTTTAAGATGATATGACATAAGAGGTTAAGTTTTCAATTTAGAAGTGGATCTTAGAAATATTGGCATAATGATGATGCTCTCTCCGTGTACTCAGAATGATCTCTAGCTGATTATCATGGTTAATATGGGTGTGATAATACACCAAGATGTGGTCCACAATGACAATGACAAAATAATCAAGATTGGGGTGAAAACCCCTATTCATCAGAGCCATAAAAATAGTGGGTTCATTTGTGAGACCGAACGACATAGAGAGGTACTCATATAGACCATACCTTCCACATATAGTTATATGAGGTATGTATGATTTCCTAACTCACAACTGTTGATAGTTCAGTCTCAATTCAATCTTAGAGAACACCCTAGTTCCTCAGATCTGGTCAAAGATATCATCTATTCAGGGCTTGGATACCAGTTATAGACCATAAGCTAGTTTAACCATCTGTAATCCATGCATAGACAAATAGTATCATCTTCCATCATGGTGAAAGGAATTGCCGAACCCCAAGAATGATTTCAAGGCCATATAAAACCATTTTCCCCCTGAGTCCCCTACCTTCCACTTGAGTTCTTAGATATCATCATGTTCCATCATATATGGAGGAATCAACACTAGTGCTACTCCTAAAATTATATCAATTATAAACTCTAAATATCCCTCAAAAGGTAATCAAAAAAAATAGTTTGGAATGACCTCAAAAAAACAATATTATACCATATTGAATTTATCATGGATTAAACCTAGATCCAATATGATGATATTGGAAATCTGGGTGGTCACCCCACCTAGCTCATGATGTTATGGTCCGGATCTACTAGCATGGATGTCCCACTCACCCTTATGTAGATAACCACTTCCCTCTGGTGTTGTAAATTAAACCCTTCGATGACATAAGTCTACAAAGTCACGATATTAAACCAACCAATATATCCTATGATTGAAATTTTATCCTATTATCTTGAGAACAAAGAGGTCCCATAAGAAAGGGTAACTTCCTACCTCAAGGAGTAGTCCCTACACTGGTGTATGCACTATGATCATACTCACAATGGTGTTTCTAGGGATGTTCCACCATAGTAATACTATATCTATACCCCAAGGTTTTCCACAATAGATAAGGAGATGAAATAGTGTGATGTGAAAGTATCAAATAAATGAGGTACTATAGTGGAGGCTACTAGAGTATTACCTTGTACGGTAGATGGTCCTACAGCTTGAGCCATCAGTATATGTTATAAAGAATATAACTAGCCTAATACATGGCCCTATGATATAACTGGACTAGCATGATTAAAAATTCTATATGGACATTTTTTGTGATCAGATGTATGGATAACATGTCCAGGACCACCTCCTAGTCTAATCCTGTCAGTTCTACTCCAACTCCCAACCTGACACGATGTAAAAGAACCTACTCCCGAAGATGGGGATGGTCTGGATCCTCTTCAACTAGAATATAATGGAAATGTATGATAGAATCTATAAATATTTCCCTATGGTTTCATGAACGACACTCCATAGGGTCTCTATCATATTTAGTTTTTAGGTTCCCCTATCATCCACACTGATTAAACACCACAGAGCTACCGGTATGGGTACTCTGGCTGCCACTACCCTGATGAGAAACCTCAAGATATCTCTTCCTTCTACCATAATAACTACAATCATGTCATGGAACTAGACCTCTATATCAGTTACTTTCATCATCCATGAGTTTGTGCTCTGTGATAAGATCATTATTGACTATTTCAGAGCATATAGGTAAGAGAAAGATATTCACCTGAGTCCAAATGATGTAATTAAGACCATCCACAAAGCATCTTGAATTGAAAATATCATCACCAGTTAGAAGTGTTTCAATTAATTATAACTTAGTGAAATGTGCTAAATACTCCATGACTGGAATAGAACCCTACACGAGATGCATGAACTCTCTGTCTTTGTAAGATCCCATCATCTGTGGAAATAATTACTCAAAGAAAACTATCTAGAATTCATCCCATACCATGACCTTCTGGAGACTATCCTAGGTAATCACATCCTACAAATTCTTGTCTGATTCATCTAACATGTAAGTATAAATCATGAACCTCCACTCTTGAGGCATCTACATATGATCCAAGATAGAAAATATGGCCTCTAGTCAAGACTCTACATCCTTTGGACCACTATCCCCCGAGAAGGCTGGAGGATACTACTGTAGGAATTCATGGGTCTTATTAGCCATCATAGGTGAAGGACATTGAGCACCATGGATGTACTAGATTAGACGTAGAAAAATATCTGGAACTTGAGAGTCAAGCAAATACCTCAAAATAAGGTTTTAGAAGATAGACAGAAACACAATCATAATCTGAATGTATTAAAGGGATAACAAACCATGGTATACTACCCCAACTAACTGCATAGATGACCATGTATTTTTAATTACTCTTGGATAAGTTACAGGGGTTCCAGTAGACAAAGTTTTTTCTATATCACACGTTTTCATTTATTGGAAACTATTTCATTTCATATTTAATTACTAGGTTAACTACTTTACCTTTCATAAAAAATGACTTGTGGGGATAAGGTCATGCAAACATTTCATTTAATAATTCACATTTCAATTTCCAAATTCATTACCTTAATTTCCCTATATAAAATTTCATTTTAAAATGGATCATCATTCCCAGTGAATCAAGGCCCATAATCTATATCACTGAGATTAACACCCATATAAATTTATAGTTAAAATATTGACCTAGTAAATTACTCATTAAAAACCTTGAGGGTTCATAACACCTCATGAATTTAAATAACCAATCTCTCAATAATATCCCAAAAGTAGAGAAGTGAATATATATATAGGGCTCACTCAATAATCACATGCATATCAAGCAATAAGAACAGTGAAGTTCACTTATATTTTATTACAATATGCATGACATGTGGATTCAAGGTGTATATAGTGATGAATGTAAAAATGATCGATACCCACCTATTATCGAGACAATGATGAAATAAGATAATCAATCAAAATAATAATCAACAACACCAAATGTCATGTGCTTAAAAAAATAGTGAAATAATGTCAACTGTAGTAGGTAAAATACGAATAACATTTCGAATTCAGTAATTGTTGGTTTTACCCTGAACACATGTTCGGGACACCCAAGAATGGCATATGAGTTGGTTATAAGTGTTCCTAATTCCCTGATATATTGTCTCAAAATAGTAATGTAATAAATGAACCAATCTGATACCACTTTGTGATGTCCTGGACCTAGAATCCACTGAAGGATCCTCGATCCCAATGGGATGCATAGCCTCAAGCAAATATCCCTGAATACATGAGCCTACTGACTAGTAGTATGGGCCTGGGGTCTATCCATGGAGAGACTATTACCCCATTACTAGAGGGTAGCATAGTGGATAATTATAAAATATCCAAAGATAAATAGAAAATGAATTACAAGTAATCAGATAGAAGTGGAAAGATACAATAATAACAATAAGTGAAACAACTGGGATATCATATAATAATATACCAAAGCTGATGTCGACATGTCATGTATCTAGAAAGATAGAAAATAATAATACAATAAGCATAGTAGAATGCTATTAAAAGTAATAAAATGAATCAAAAACTATTCCCAGCAAATTGAGATCCATCTTATTCTCTTCTACCAACTCTAATCTAAGAAATCAAGAAAAACTAGTGCGTGTAGTTGTACGCTTCCCATTGTTAACACCTACATACATGTAATCTTCTTAGGTACCAGAGTTTTATGGATAGTTTGTGATATAAATCTCAATATTCCACCACCAATGATGTTAATAACTTCTTGTATATGTAATATAAACTAAAACTATGTGAAAGAATGTATATATAAAATTAAAGTAGTACTGAAATGTAATTAACCAAGTACATGATTGATCCCTAAGTTTGTGTCTATACATATAACCAATTAAATAATTAATTAGGTTATAGTTTATATAAATAAGTCGCAAGGGTAATATCCATCACTAAAATCCCCTCATTATAGTCATAGAATTTTATCCAAGATGTAACAAGCAAACCATGATGATTATACTAATGAAGATGTTCCATGTTAAATATAATGGAAACTTGTATTGTTATTTATAATGAAAGGTTCCAAATTAGTAACCCTAGTAACCTAGACCTCAAGGGTCCCCAAATCAGTAGTAAATAAAGTTTGAATAAGGTTAAGAGTGTAATCCAAGGAGTTTCATCAAAGGAATTACATAATTATGAATCTAACTGATTCTAAGGAATACATTGAAGGTAAAACAAGATAAGTTATGGCTAGGAAAAAGGGTATAACAATTGAACCTCATGCCCATAGAGACCATGTTGTATATATGTATTTTATCCAAGGCATCATTTAATAATGAATGAGGGGTCGTACAGTGTCATATTGGGCACACACTGATACACGAGGATTGGTTTCCAAGGTGGGTCTCTACCAAAGAAACTAACATCCTTGAATCGTAATGGAATCCTTGAGTGCTCAAGGAATTCCCCCATGAATTCAAAAGCTAACCCAAGTCAAAAAAATCCTCTATGTATTTCAAGGACAATATTTATATAGTTAGGGATCTTACATTTAAATCATTTAGTCCATTAGTCCTTATAAAAATTATTATATTTTAACTATTCATAGGTTCACTCCATTCCTTCCATACACGTGACAAAGAATTTCAAGACATAAAACCTTTTAATCAATTCATATTAGACATATTTAATTCCTTAGTTACATATTCTACCTTCCATAATAAGTGACAAGGGGTGATACAGTATGCAATCAAAATTCATTCCATTTGAGAAGGCCAAGTCATTTATATACAAATTACTTTCATTTTATTTAATATTGAATTAACAGAATCTAATCACGTACCATATACAGGTCAAGTATGGGCCAACATGATACTATCCATTAGAAAATTCATGGTCCGTTAAATTTATAAATCCATTACATTATAGTGGTCCAGATAAAGTGCATCCAAATGATATCTAAAAGGTGTCAAAACACTAAAATCCCAAATATTACATATCACCCTACATGGGATGGTTGATGTTCTAGATGTAATCACCAATAATGAATTAGGTATATGAAAAGGGTAATATTATATGGTCCTAACAACTATAAGGAAGAAATATAAATTTAACAAAAATCAATTGATGAAATATATGCGGTGGCACACCAATTTATAAAAGGATGAAAAACAATGAATGAGTTATAAACCACTAACCTAGTACTCATACAAATATCCTCATCTGGAACCGACCCCTAATTTGTAATGGATTAGAGTATCTATGAGAAATGGATCAATGCCTTGAAATTTGGCAATATGATCTTAAATCTAAATAACATCATTTATAGAATGAATAATGAAAAAAATATTACAAATTAACTAAGATCATATTGGTGCATATCTGAGGAGACGAACAACACTTCGATCGGACTCCAAGCAGATGGTTGATCTCAATTACTATGATAGAAAGGGGTGAAATAAGTGTATGCCTCTACCATAAAATAATAATTGGAGGAGGGTTGTTTTAATTATATATTTTATTATCATTTTTGTAATTTTTCCATTTTTGTCCATCACACAGTTTTTTCACAAAGTTTTTCAAACTGTGTGAAAATTGTTCATGGGAATCTATAGGAAGGGGAATACCACATAGTTAGGCTAAATGGTTAGGGAAACCATCTACCAATCATGTTAAATAGTTCTCTAAAAAAATTTAGACATTTAACATGGTCGTGTGGACCATGTCACACAACTTGATCAAACCATGTTCCATCCTACTACTAATTGTATATCCTTGAAATGATTAAACAAAATGTATGACATACATCGTATAGGTAAAACTCACCGTGTGACAGGATGAAACCATCCACCATCTGAGGTTCTGAGCTACAAACAATCTCCAGTCACCCAAAATACCTTTACTAACTCTCAAATAACACCATATTAAGTCCAAAAAAGAAAATTAGACCAACAATTAAAATCCATACTTGATTCAAAAACTAGGTTCTTACAATAATACGGGACACTTAAATATTTAAGTGAGAATCATATTTTAAGAGATGTTTAAATTTATCCTATAGAGAAAATTATATAATGATATGATGAAAATCTAGGATATTTATCTATTTGATTATTTAGTGTGTTTTTTAGGGATGAATCATGGAAAGTACATTTGGTCTTATAACAAAGAAATTAGTAATTGTATGTTTAATATGGAGTTCTTACTGTATATAAGACTTATGAACTGGGAATTAAAAATAAATTAAAAAAGAGGCTGTTAAAAATTATGTTCACCCAATAATATCGATGAAACATATTAATGAAGATAAAATATTTAAAATGAGATTATTATATGATTACAAATAGACTACATTTGTTGAGAAGTCATAGGTAGTTTCTTTTAAAAAAAATTTAAAACTCAACTGAAGTTAAAGATCGTATTTTAGATTTTCATTTTCCTATGAAGTGGAAAGATTCAGAATTTTTTATATCAGATAAGGGTCAAGGAAATAAGTATTAAATTGATGAGAAATATGAAACTAAGAAAGTATCTGTGGAAACGATAAATATAAAAAGATGAATAAAAATTTATTCAAACGAATGGTTCTTTGAGGAAAAAAATTTATCCTTCAAGTAAAAAAATTAATAAGTTGATCGATCCCTAGAGTTGGATTTGCAAAAATAAATTTGAGGAAGCCATGAAATGGAAATACTAAAGATAAGTAGGAATACCATTTTTCAGTTTAGATAAATATAATTCTAAGGAAATCATATAAAATTTTGAATATAAGTTAGTAGAGAAGAAAAAGAAAAAAAAGTAAGACTTAAAGTCAAAGTTACCAAATATTTAGAAAGAAATTATTCTCTAAGTAACTATTGAAGACCATGTTATTCTGAAAATTATATTAAAGTGAAATATGAACTTTAAAGGGAAAAGGATGTAACACCCCAAGATTTCATAGTGTGTTATTTCTTCAAAATAATTCAATAACTTGTACTACACGCAACACCGAGTTCAATCACACCATGACTTACAAAAAAAAAGCCATTCAAAAGAGGTTATGAATAGTATTATCTAAATTTTAAACTTTATATAATCCTTATAATTTTAGAATCCATATTATGAGTTTCTTAGATATAATGCAAGAACAAATTCATTTTCAGTATTGCACTTTTATCAACTTTTAATAGTGAACCCTTTTTAAATACAATATTTTATACTTTTGAATAAATGGGGACATCAAAAAATTTAAATTAAAACATCCCAAGCTTCTACGGTACGTTTCCCTTCGAATAATGCGATATCGTGTGTTGTACGCAACCTCGAGTTCTAACACACACCACAACTAATTAAACTAGCCGTTGTAAATAGTAATACCTACTTTTTGAAATAATATATATTTTATATTTCAAAATGGACTTCATTTTTGGATTCGGAATATCGAAATTATCCTAGGGTGAAATTTTGGTACTTTTCGGATAACTTTTATATTTTGATGAATAGTGTAAATTACTAAATTTTAATTAAAAACAACTTTTTTAATCAAAATAAGTAATAGTGATAAATTATGCATTTGAGTGGTTTTAAAGTATATTTAGAATATATTTTTACCATTTAATATAATTTTGGTCATTGGACATAATTTTACAATTAAACCGAACATAAACAAGTGTCAATCTTTTGATAGTTATTATCTCTTAAAAACACGCTTTTTGTTTTGACAGCGGGATTTAATTTTAAATTAATTTCTGCCACTTCTGTGTTTTGAATTTAGGAAAATGGATTCCATATTTGGAATCAGGATGTTCAAATTGTGTAAATAGGTAACTTTTATTTTTACACATTTTGAATAATTACTGCGGTAAATATTTTATTTACCATGGTTAAAGGGTAAATCCGGTAAATAAGGGTTAAAAAAATAATATTATAATAATACAAAGTTACCCTAAAACGTGTCCTAACCTTATTGGTGGACACATACCCGACCATGAGCATCCTTGGGTCAATTTGGGGACCCCTTGGAGCCACTTGTATGTGGTAGGGACACATTATATTAATAAAGTTAAAATAAAAATAAAAATGGCATAAGCTTACATCTTTTAAAAGAACAATTTTTACATAGGGTTATACATGTTGGATTTTCGATTATAAATATTCATTAGAAAGCTAAAAATATTTCCTACATAATGATGTTTTATTTATAATTTTTAGACATTAAATAATTTATTTTATTTATGACACAATGATGATGCAGTAATTACTAAAATAGTAAAAAATTAACATAATTGATATTATAAATACCCAAATAAATATAATATGAAACTTTTAATGAATTAAACTAATTTTATAGGCTAATATGATATATTAGGATTGATTTAACGGACATTGTTCGAAGTAATCAATCTGTTATGAGTTTCACAAAAATCAACTATTGAATAGTGTCAAAATTGACATAAAAGAGTTCTTAAAACAAATATTATATTATTAATTGATATTAAATTCCTAAAAATCTAAGGTTCGGCCAAGAGACTTATATTATGATAGGTTAATCATTAATGGACCACTTGGGGGTCGCTTGGATGTATATAGTAAGTTTATTAACCATATTATATAAAAATACAAAGAGACATTGTAAAAGTGAAACTAATTAACTTAGAGTTAATACTTAAAGATAAGGTTAATATAAGTACCCAAACCTGTCTAAATTCTATTGGTTGAGTGGTTTTCGACCTATCCCCACCTTAAACTTTTAATAGTCAACTTTGGAGCCATTAGAAACCGAATATGAATTTATTATAAATTAATATTTCTAGCTTTTCCAAAGGTGCCCCTCACCCCTCTTATAAAAGGGCACTCCTCCTTCTCATTTCTTCACACCTTCAAAGCCTTTTGGTTCAGCCAAACTCTGCCCAAATACTCTACCAACATCCCTCAATACAACCTAGAGGCCTTAGTTTGATCAGAAAGCCAACCTAAGGATCCCTTTTGATCAAATCAAAAGGAAGAACCCGAAGAAGAGGTAATGATTTCACCACCCTTTTCTAAGTTCATTTCTTCTTCCACTTCTTCTTCCTTTGTTCTTACCATTCTGAAATAATAACTCCAGTATCTCACATATACTGTGATGTTATTATAAATATGGTACAATCATATTCAGTATTCTATCCACCCTTTGAATAACATGTCACCATACGTGCGTACGTACGGCTTATCGTCTCCACGTCGTGGTGTAATTGTTATTCAATATAATATTATTTGGATGGGTATAATAATGATGTGTAACTCATGTAAATAATAAATATAACATGTTAATGATTCTGTATATATGATATACCATCCATTTATATATTATTTTAATATCAAAAGAATGATATTGTCGCTCGTGCGTACGTACGGACTACCGTCTCCACGAACGCGATGAGATTCATTCTCCATCGTAACCATTAAAGCGTAATTATCATTTTATGATTTAAAAATGATGTTTAAGGACTTGATACCATTCTGGATTTGAATAATATACAACTTATCCTTTACAAACATGTCTTACGTAACAAAACATACAAAAGCAAATAAGTAAGTTCACACCCGAAACAGCGATAATACTAAGATATTATTATCAAATCAATATTAAAAGATCATATATGATATCATATTAATATATATGATTCTTGTATAATTTAATAACAATTAATTCACCATTATACAGGAGGTTAACCTACCCCAACCAAGGAAAAGTACAAGGTAAGGGTTATTTCACAATCTCTTCTTTATCCGAGGTTGTTTATACGTAATAATCTACTGGGATCTCGTTATCATCCACATCCATGTTTCTTCAAAATGTATTTCAAAACATTTTTACTATTTACAAGAATATGGGTTAAAGTCATTTATACCCTTGTTTGACTTTTTATAAGAGGTTTATAAAGGAATCTTTCCGTCGTTTTCAAAACAAGGTCCTTTTTAACCTTTTCGACAGAATTGAGGTAAGAATGTTTTTTTAACTTATACGGCGGGTGCGGTTATTTTCCGCCGTTATAAAATCGTCGAAGCTTTCCATACAAGCTTATAAGAATATTTTCAAAGAAAATGTTTTATATGGATCTTAAATGATTTCAAAATAAAAGGAGATACTTCTTTAAAAAGAATTTTGATTTCATCTATGTCAACATCCTTTGATGGATTTTAAGATTATTCGAAGTTGATTTATTATGATACAAAACTTCTATATTGTATTGAAGGTTTTGTGATATGTTTGACTGTGGATGTGCTATTTTTATACCATTCATAGTTTATGGTGAAATTATTGACATTTCGTATGCTAGTTTTAATACGAATCTTTATGTTATGTTAAAACCTTTTCATATGGGAATGCATTGGACTTAATAAGTGACGGGTGGAGCCCGCTATAGCTCCTCGATGCATCGGTAGGTCTCATGAGACAAACTAGTGTCTTGGCACAAGGCCTTGACAAAATCTTATTTGTAGTCTTGGCACGAGGCCTTGGCTATGTGGTTATGATAGTCTGGCATTATGCATTCCAACATTATGAAAGTGGTTATTGATTTTTGCATGTGATTATTCGATTAGTAGAATATCCATGTGAATAAGTAAATGGCATTATTTCATTTTACTTTTTCCATACCATGTTGAAGTTCAATTTTAAAAGGCTTTTGTTTTAGTAATGCATTGCCTTAAATGTTTATTCTTATTTATGAAAGTTTCCGCTATATTGTTATCCTTACTGGGCATTTGAGCTCACCCCTTTTCTATGTTTTATTTTTTCCCCAGGATGTGAAGAAGTAAATTATGAATGACCTACAGGGATATTATGAGGGGATAGTAGTGTGGATTATGGAGACATTATGTTGTTGTAGTAGTTTTTCATTTTATGATGTAATGTAAAACTTATGAATATATCTAGTGTTTCCAAGGCTACTAAACCAATCGGTCTTTCGAGATTTGATCTTTCTTGTGATCATGCCAATGTTATGTAATAATGCACCGACTCTGGGTAACTGGGGTCGGGGCGTTACAGTTGGTATCAGAGGAAGTTTAGTACAAACCTTGGAAGCTAGATTTAGATAAACTCTGATTAGAGCACGTAGACCTAAGATGAACTTTGAGGATTAGTATAGAAGAACTTCCTAGAATTTTGGTATTGTAGAGATTTTGTGAGTTTTCCGAGCAATACATCCCTGTCTGGATACGAGCAGGTAGAGGCGGCTCTGGCACAGATGTACCTAGGGGTAAAACCCGAAAACACCGCTTTGAGCTAGACTCGAACGGGAACTGGTGCACGACAACGGGCCTTGCTGCACTCTTGGTTACGACACTCCCGGGGGATATGCTTAGGATAATTCTCATTTTCTTTACAAACCATTATGAAGGGTTTATGAGTATATACATCCTCAAAGGAGACATTTTTATGGATTATATCCATAAATAGTTCAATTTATGTTAAGTGTTTTATAAGTATGGGATTATGTATTTTGATTCATAAACTGATCTAGTGTATGCCATTGTTTAGAAATGGCGCCCAGTAGAAGGAATGAGAACTCCAGAAATGCACATGATCCAAAGAGAAGGAAGGATCATATCTTTCATGGTCTTAAGCTAGAATTTATAAGAGAAATAGTCTCCCATGTATTATCATCATATGAAGAAATAATATCATGTGTTGATAAGATAAGTAAAGAGTTTACTGAGTCCTATGGCTTTGAAGGGAAGCAAGAGAAGAAAAGGATGGAAGAGAGAAAGATGGATAAAAGTAAGAGGGAAAAGAAGAATATTCCCATATGTGGTAACTGTGGAAAGAAACACCCTGGAACTTGCCTGAAAGGAATGGGAGTTTGTTATAAGTGTGGAGGAAAAGGGCACAAAGTACGTGACTGCAAGGGTAAGAAAATGGTTTTAAATGTACAATGCTTCATTTGCAAGGAGTTTGGACACTACGCGAACCTATGTCCCAGTCATCAGACTATGCCGCAAATGATGCTATTGGATAATAATCAAGTTATGATACTACCACAGATGAAGAGTAATGATTAGAGTTCTTATGTTGATTATGTCAATTGAGTGTTGTATCAACAATGTACTTGTTATAATAATTATGGATTATATAAGGATTGTACTGCAGTACTATTTCATTAAGGACTTGAGATTGTGTGGAACAAATAAAAGTGACTCATTAGCAGGATAGATTTTTGGAAAATATATGGTTGAGAGAATGATAAACCATAATATAGTTCTGATACTGAGGTAGTGATTTTGGAATAATATGTGATTGTTTTGGATAAATTATATTGGATATTCTTGACTACCTTGGAACTGATTAATGATTTGTATATTCCATCATTGTTGGAGTTTAAAAGATTTTTGGATTAATGAAGTATATCCAGCATTCTATATGGAATAAGGGAGCATGAATGTAATCAATAAGGAATATGGTAATACATGATGAAGGTATTCATATGCTATTACGGGGTAAAAAGGATCTATATTATGTTTACCTTCCTTATGAATGTTGGACTGTGAGTTTGGACAGAAGTATTTTGGATAGTTCTAGTTTGGATTATTTTGGATTGCCATAAAAGGACAACCCGGAGGTCGGGCAACAACCCGTCACGTCCGGCAAGGCTGCGAGACTTGAACCCGCAACCGAAGGGCGACAAGGGTGTATCACCTACCACTGGCCCACGAGATGTCTTGGATTAAATAATGTAGTTTTTATTAAAAGATCTTGTAGGTGAATTATAAATTCATTTATTTTGGAACCCTATACGAATAGTGTAAATAGAATTTTTTTTACGTTCTATTATCATTTAGAGTGAAAGATGAGTTTGTGGTAGAAATTTATTAATGGATAAAACTCTAATTATAATGTAAGTATATCTCCTTATGATCTTAGCCAATCTCATAAATAAATTCCTCAACATTAATAAAAGGAACTTAGAACAAAAATGTTGTCCTAGATGGTACCTTAAATCATCACTAATTTATGGCTCTGGAATTTTTGGCCTTTTCATAGCCATGTTCTCTACCACTCTCCATCAGATAATTGATGGTTAGATTTTTCCTCCATATCCATATTTTCCTACATAGAACCCTAGTATGTGCTATGTTCGGTAATCTTCATACTTTCCACTCTTTGTTTTAAATAGAGGCCTCATTAATTCATTTTTCGATGTGGGATTTCAACTAAGATATTTTGAAACGTCAAAAATGTGTTATCCTAATACCCTATGTTTTGTTGAACCGATGGTATTTCAAATCATCATAGATTGATGAATTTAAGGACCTCGATTTTACACTTGTTTGTGATTGATGACCTCAACCACTACCTATAAATATTTACGTTTTTCCTCCAATTATATGTCTCTAATTTCCACCAATGTTCTCCTAATTGAGATCATAATTTGGTGGTGATCCTTTCATTTCTCTTTTCCTAATATTAAGACTAAATTTTAGTAACCCAATTTCCGATGTGGGTTTTCCCACAAATATATTTTCTATTTTCAACCTTTTATTTTTGAAGAACAATTTCAAATTGCGAGGACGCAATTTATTGAAGGAGGGGAGAATGTAACACCCCAAGATTTCATAGTGTGTTATTTCTTCAAAATAATTCAATAACTTGTACTACACGCAACACCGAGTTCAATCACACCATGACTTACAAAAAAAAAGCCATTCAAAAGAGGTTATGAATAGTATTATCTAAATTTTAAACTTTATATAATCCTTATAATTTTAGAATCCATATTATGAGTTTCTTAGATATAATGCAAGAACAAATTCATTTTCAGTATTGCACTTTTATCAACTTTTAATAGTGAACCCTTTTTAAATACAATATTTTATACTTTTGAATAAATGGGGACATCAAAAAATTTAAATTAAAACATCCCAAGCTTCTACGGTACGTTTCCCTTCGAATAATGCGATAGCGTGTGTTGTACGCAACCTCGAGTTCTAACACACACCACAACTAATTAAACTAGCCGTTGTAAATAGTAATACCTACTTTTTGAAATCATATATATTTTATATTTCAAAATGGACTTCATTTTTGGATTCGGAATATCGAAATTATCCTAGGGTGAAATTTTGGTACTTTTCGGATAACTTTTATATTTTGATGAATAGTGAAAATTACTAAATTTTAATTAAAAACAACTTTTTTAATCAAAATAAGTAATAGTGATAAATTATAAATTTTAGTGGTTTTAAAGTATATTTAGAATATATTTTTACCATTTAATATAATTTTGGTCATTGGACATAATTTTACAATTAAACCGAACATAAACAAGTGTCAATCTTTTGATAGTTATTATCTCTTAAAAACACGCTTTTTGTTTTGACAGCGGGATTTAATTTTAAATTAATTTCTGCCACTTCTGTGTTTTGAATTTAGGAAAATGGATTCCATATTTGGAATCAGGATGTTCAAATTGTGTAAATAGGTAACTTTTATTTTTACACATTTTGAATAATTACTGCGGTAAATATTTTATTTACCATGGTTAAAGGGTAAATCCGGTAAATAAGGGTTAAAAAAATAATATTATAATAATACAAAGTTACCCTAAAACGTGTCCTAACCTTATTGGTGGACACATACCCGACCATGAGCATCCTTGGGTCAATTTGGGGACCCCTTGGAGCCACTTGTATGTGGTAGGGACACATTATATTAATAAAGTTAAAATAAAAATAAAAATGGCATAAGCTTACATCTTTTAGAAGAACAATTTTTACATAGGGTTATACATGTTGGATTTTCGATTATAAATATTCATTAGAAAGCTAAAAATATTTCCTACATAATGATGTTTTATTTATAATTTTTAGACATTAAATAATTTATTTTATTTATGACACAATGATGATGAAGTAATTACTAAAATAGTAAAAAATTAACATAATTGATATTATAAATACCCAAATAAATATAATATGAAACTTTTAATGAATTAAACTAATTTTCTAGGCTAATATGATATATTAGGATTGATTTAACGGACTTTTTTCGAAGTAATCAATCTGTTATGAGTTTCACAAAAATCAACTATTGAATAGTGTCAAAATTGACATAAAAGAGTTCTTAAAACAAATATTATATTATTAATTGATATTAAATTCCTAAAAATCTAAGGTTCGGCCAAGAGACTTATATTATGATAGGTTAATCATTAATGGACCACTTGGGGGTCGCTTGGATGTATATAGTAAGTTTATTAACCATATTATATAAAAATACAAAGAGACATTGTAAAAGTGAAACTAATTAACTTAGAGTTAATACTTAAAGATAAGGTTAATATAAGTACCCAAACCTGTCTAAATTCTATTGGTTGAGTGGTTTTCGACCTATCCCCACCTTAACCTTTGAATAGTCAACTTTGGATCCATTAGAAACCGAATATGAATTTATTATAAATTAATATTTCTAGCTTTTCCAAAGGTGCCCCTCACCCCTCTTATAAAAGGGCACTCCTTCTTCTCATTTCTTCACACCTTCAAAGCCTTTTGGTTCGGCCAACCTCTGCCCAAATACTCTCCCAACATCCCTCAATACAACCTAGAGGCCTTAGTTTGATCAGAAAGCCAACCTAAGGAGCCCTTTTGATCAAATCAAAAGGAAGAACCCGAAGAAGAGGTAATGATTTCACCACCCTTTTCTAAGTTCATTTCTTCTTCCACTTCTTCTTCCTTTGTTCTTACCATTCTGAAATAATAACTCCAGTATCTCACATATACTGTGATGTTATTATAAATATGGTACAATCATATTCAGTATTCTATCCACCCTTTGAATAACATGTCACCATACGTGCGTACGTACGGCTTACCGTCTCCACGTCGTGGTGTAATTGTTATTCAATATAATATTATTTGGATGGGTATAATAATGATGTGTAACTCATGTAAATAATAAATATAACATGTTAATGATTCTGTATATATGATATACTATCCATTTATATATTATTTTAATATCAAAAGAATGATATTGTCGCTCGTGCGTACGTACGGACTACCGTCTCCACGAACGCGATGAGATTCATTCTCCATCGTAACCATTAAAGCGTAATTATCATTTTATGATTTAAAAATGATGTTTAAGGACTTGATACCATTCTGGATTTGAATAATATACAACTTATCCTTTACAAACATGTCTTACGTAACAAAACATACAAAAGCAAATAAGTAAGTTCACACCCGAAACAGCGATAATACTAAGATATTATTATCAAATCAATATTAAAAGATCATATATGATATCATATTAATATATATGATTCTTGTATAATTTAATAACAATTACTTCACCATTATACAGGAGGTTAACCTACCCCAACCAAGGAAAAGTACAAGGTAAGGGTTATTTCACAATCTCTTCTTTATCCGAGGTTGTTTATACGTAATAATCTACTGGGATCTCGTTATCATCCACATCCATGTTTCTTCAAAATGTATTTCAAAACATTTTTACTATTTACAAGAATATGGGTTAAAGTCATTTATACCCTTGTTTGACTTTTTATAAGAGGTTTATAAAGGAATCTTTCCGTCGTTTTCAAAACAAGGTCCTTTTTAACCTTTTCGACAGAATTGAGGTAAGAATGTTTTTTTAACTTATACGGCGGGTGCGGTTATTTTCCGCCGTTATAAAATCGTCGAAGCTTTCCATACAAGCTTATAAGAATATTTTCAAAGAAAATGTTTTATATGGATCTTAAATGATTTCAAAATAAAAGGAGATACTTCTTTAAAAAGAATTTTGATTTCATCTATGTCAACATCCTTTGATGGATTTTAAGATTATTCGAAGTTGATTTATTATGATACAAAACTTCTATATTGTATTGAAGGTTTTGTGATATGTTTGACTGTGGATGTTCTATTTTTATACCATTCATAGTTTATGGTGAAATTATTGACATTTCGTATGCTAGTTTTAATACGAATCTTTATGTTATGTTAAAACCTTTTCATATGGGAATGCATTGGACTTAATAAGTGACGGGTGGAGCCCGCTATAGCTCCTCGATGCATCGGTAGGTCTCATGAGACAAACTAGTGTCTTGGCACAAGGCCTTGACAAAATCTTATTTGTAGTCTTGGCACGAGGCCTTGGCTATGTGGTTATGATAGTCTGGCATTATGCATTCCAACATTATGAAAGTGGTTATTGATTTTTGCATGTGATTATTCGATTAGTAGAATATCCATGTGAATAAGTAAATGGCATTATTTCATTTTACTTTTGCCATACCATGTTGAAGTTCAATTTTAAAAGGCTTTTGTTTTAGTAATGCATTGCCTTAAATGTTTATTCTTATTTATGAAAGTTTCCGCTATATTGTTATCCTTACTGGGCATTTGAGCTCACCCCTTTTCTATGTTTTATTTTTTCCCCAGGATGTGAAGAAGTAAATTATGAATGACCTGCAGGGATATTATGAGGGGATAGTAGTGTGGATTATGGAGACATTATGTTGTTGTAGTAGTTTTTCATTTTATGATGTAATGTAAAACTTATGAATATATCTAGTGTTTCCAAGGCTACTAAACCAATCGGTCTTTCGAGATTTGATCTTTCTTGTGATCATGCCAATGTTATGTAATAATGCACCGACTCTGGGTAACTGGGGTTGGGGCGTTACAAAGGAAAAATTGTTGATACTAAAGTATCCAAATAATCTTCATCCTTATCCTCCATTAAATAGTAAACTAGAATCTTGGATAAGAAGAGATATGGAATACAACCTCCAGTAAATCAGACAACTTATGTTTAGGAAATTAATGTTCAAATGTCTGATGTCCAACCATCTAATGTTTAATTTCCTCCTCCATTTGAAATTAAAGAAGATATTTCTCCATAATTTGTTTGAAATAAATATTTTCAGAAATATTTTTATGTATAAAAATAAGTTAAAATAAAAATTGAATCTAATATAAATAAATTCCATATAAAATAATTATAAACATTTAAATATCAATTAATACATATAATATAGTTATTTTTCACCATCTAAAAAAATATTTTTATGTCGGTATCATCTGAAAAAATATTTTTTTTATATTCTACCTCATCAGGTTATTTTGAGATAACTATCCATGTTATACTATTTTTATTGATGATCCAACTAATGCTAAAGTATACTCTCGTAATTATATCAAAGATTCATATGCCCATTTGATTTTTTATAATAAGATAAAGAAGAATAGGATGGAAATTTCGTTGAAATCAACAACCCCAATTACAATTCAGTATTTTTATGAGATGTTAGATGTTTCTCTCATCAAGTAAAGAAGGATAAATCATAACATAAACCTAATTTTGGATCATAGTAAAAGAATGGTAATTCTTCAAAGTTTGATGGTTCCTGTTTAGAATCTCAAAACACAAATTCATTTAGTTAATTTAACTAAAAAAATTGAAATAAGAACTAAACTATTAATATACTCTTTATCACATCATTATTATTAATTTGTGTAATATATTATGGGATAATGTTCAAAGAGAAGTTGTCTCACTAAAATGTCATAGAATTTTCCACCTATGATAAGAACCCAGAAGTGTTAAGACACTATTATTGAAAAAAAATTCAAAATATTGATGATATAATTTTAGGGAAACAAGTAATACAATCTATCAGGGTTGTAGACTTATAGGAAATTGATGCTCCATCTCAAGGTGTATTGACGTAGTAATATTCAGTGGGATATTATGAGAACAAAACTCGGTAGTAGGAAATCCATATTTATATGTTTCATTGGATGTTCCTATCTATGGATGTGTGTATCTTTCCTTAGACTTTATGGTTATTATTAATGAGTATTATGAGTTACACACATATACGTACTAAGGAAAACTGTTATGACATATGTTCATAGTGAGTTAGGATACGTTGGGTTCATCACGAGTAATATTGAATTAATGAATAATGAAAAAAAAGATTTCCCTTCTTTTCATTAAGAGAAGTTGATATCTTAGGCCCTTTGATGTAAATTATATATCCAGAATAAATCTATATACATGGTGTTTTATAGGCTCTCTATATTTCTAAGAATTCAAAGAAAGATACATCAGGTACATTTGTTGATGACATTAGCATGCAAAATTCTTGATTTTTTATATGGACATAAAGGGATTATATTACATAGTATGCATCTGTAGGAGGTAGACTATTATTTTGGAGTTAAATTATTTCTTTATTGGTGTCTTGGTTTGTTTTTATTTGTAACCTTTGAATTTATTATGCCTCACCTAATGGCACTGAGAAAGATCCAAAATGGGTCACACACTAAGTGTATCTAGAATCTCAATTAAATTATATATTATTATTTATTATTTAAGAGGTTTTTTAAATATTATTCCCATACATGGTTTAATAATTATTCAAGTATGGTTCATTTCATATAAATATTTATTTTCTCTTTATAAGTTATAATATTTTTTATTTTTCGGAAAATAATGCAGTGATATTTATCTAATAAATAAATATCCACTATTCAAGGATCGGTAAATTTAATGGTGGAATGGTGGAGAGAGATTTAAGTTCTGGTGTGAAAATAATAAATATTTAATATTATTTGATTAAATAATATTTACTTATAATTCACAAGTTAAGCACATGTCGAGAAATAATAATCTTTTTATTATTATTTGACATTTTGTTTTTATTGGATTAAAAATATAATTAACAGATATTATAAATTATTTTATTTAAACCCTAATGATATATAAATAGAGGTATGATATTTTATCAAAAATATAATTCATTTTTTATTTTCTGCACAACGGATTTGGAGAATCCTCTCCAGAACTAGAGAGATTCAATCTCTAAGAACACTCCCAAGAATAGAGAGAAATTATCCTCCACCATCTCTAGGAGAACACTCTAGAAGGGATTCTCATAGTGATCAATTGAGGATGACACAAGTGCAAGGATATGTCTTAATAGAACCCAGATATTCTTTCAGTGACTTTTGGAGATTCGTGGAAAATGTGTGGATGACCTCTATAGGGAATCTTTACTTAACTCCTACAATGAAATGATGATGCATCAAAGATATACTACCATATCCATCACAAAAAAATTTAATTCTAAAAATGTAATTGTTAATTAATTAAATTTAATATAAATAATATGTGGTGATCCTCTCACTTATTTCTAGTGTGATAACCTTTATTCATTCTTATTTGATTCAATTTCAATTCTCATGGAATTCATTTTTGGGTAGATCTCAGATTGATCATCGAATGTGGTAAAAATAAAATTTGGGAACCACCCATCACATGATTTCACTACACCCGGAACCTATAAGTGGTATCATAGTCATCACATGATTATTTATAATTATTTAAATATCAAAATTTATTTTCACATTTTTAGTTTGGATTATCAATTCATATTTAGTCACTCTCCTAATCTGAATTGAAAATTTTTCTTCTTCATCCTTCAATTCTTATAGATCTAATTGATAAGATTAATCTAATGAAGGAAATAAAATTGAGGAACTCTTCATGTAGATCCAAGTATTCTTTTCATACAACATAATAGAACACACCATGTAACCAGAGTTACAAATCGTGTCCTTGTGTTCCATGCACCTAGAATTAATTCAGTAATTGATTCATGTTACTTTATTGATTAGAGATAGTGTTGTTAATTCTTACACCATGTGTTGACTAGGACATCCTGACATGCAGTCAACCAGAGTACACACTTTGTAGCCAACATACATGGTGTGTAATCTTTTTGAGTCACATACAGTCCATGTATCCAATATATGGTCTACCTGACTACTCACTATGTAACTCGGATACCACATGGAGTGTATCCCACTATGCATGTCATGTCCTCCATTTTTAGGCACACTTTATATTTGGATTCCCAAGGTGTGTTTATCAGATGGATGGTGAGAGATGTACATGTTTTGTGTCTCAGATTCACACTCCATATACTTATACTAGGTTATGAAAATTAAAATTTATTCATTGTACTTCATAAAACTTGATATATGTGATTGTGTGTGGTTATTAAGTTGATAAAACACACCACATGATAGGTGTTAATATATATATATATCTGTGTGTGTGTGTGTGTGATAAATTATTATCTATGTAATGTTCATATCTTCATATCAGGTATGAGTCATATTACAGGTTTTTACTCTCTGTGAATTGATTAATAACACATGAACAAAAAATCATGTTATTCATGAATTCATCTATGAATTACTTTTTGTGAAAGTTTGTGATATGTTGTGTATGCCAAATGTCACTAGAGTGAGACATTATGAAAGAATAATACGTGTCGGGTAGATTTGGATACGTATTCACCATGTTGCCTCTAAGGTACAAGTTATGTACACCATTAATTTTAAATTATTTTATTTAATTTTTATAAAATTATAATGGATGTGAATCTTATGTAAATTCAAGAAAAAATTTAGATAAAATGGTTTTTTGATTAAATATGATAATTAAATGATTTGAACATAATGTATATTAAATAATAATGGTTAATAATTGAAAACAAGTTTTATAAAATTTGTAATTCATTACATTCTTGTGGATGATCATCAGAATAGACCAGGCCTTTTATGTGATTGGTTCCATTTTAATTATCATAATTTAAATTATTGATCAATATGCCTTCTATCCTCTTATTATCTAAGGCATGTGTACCCATAGTTTTTATTATGAAAAACCCTTTACCATCACCTACAGGTGAGTAAAATCATATACAATGAATGGAGCTCCCAGAAAACTGGATGTGGTTAAAGTTCATAGCTGAGTTCACACAAATCATAGAAGATATATAGGCGGACATGTGGCATGCTATAACAAGAACATTAATCGGTTCAATGTGTTTTTCCCCATAGTTCCACTGTTACTTTATCAACAACTAGATAAAATAACCATTAGTAATTCTCATGATCATTCTGCCTTATTATTTTATTTCTGTCAAGTTTCATGGTTATTTCATTATGGATGTTTTTCCCTGATAACATAATTAATGAATTAACAAGAATGAAAGTTAGAACCAAAATAAAATATCTTATGTGTAAAAATTATCTAAGGCATGGTTAATCACCTAAGTAAACCCAATTAATATTAAAAAGTTTGTTATAAATAAAATAATTGAAAATTTATTCAAAAATGGATAAATCCCTCAATAAAATATTAAGTCAGTATAGCATTCCATTACTTTGATTAAAATCATACCATAGTTCAAATTACTTGACCAAGCAAATTTGGGGTGCAATACATTATTTGGGAATACTTACTTGAAGTTTTGGGTTGAATTCACTATGTTCTCAACCATGGATGACTTTAAAAGCTTGAATTAGTGTAACTGAGAGGCAAAGGAAGAAGAAATCCAATTAAGATTTCAGGATTGGGGATTCTATTCAGTAGATCAAGGAACTGCGAGTTAATGTAGTTTGTATTTATAATGCCTACCTAAAACCAATCATGTTGATTAACCGACCAAAGTTTGGGTAATGAGAAGTGTAATATGGATCATTTCTAATTAAATGTACAATAAATATTATATTCCAAAGACAATTGTTAGGGATATTGGATTTCTATAAAATAGTGGGAGACTAAGAAATATAATATTTATTTTTCTAAATGTTGTCATATAAAGTATTAAAATTATGCTTATCTTACTTTTTATAAATAGAAATAAAATGACATAGAACATATCATTTTGATCCACACTCAAGAAGGACAACCTTCTAAATGGAAGAAATTTTCAAAAACAGAAAAGGTGCCTATGTGTTATCCTTCTCCATGAAAGGAAATTATATGTGTTGGAAGACCCTTTTCTTAATGTTCTTGGAAATGAGGAAAGTGATGAATAGTTAACACTATATGAGAAACATTTTAATAATTACATATATTTTCAATGTTTCGTGATATCATCCATGTCCAATGTGAATTTTATGAAACATGAGGATATAGATTTCTATATCATGATGTATCTCCTTTGAGATCACTATCAAGAGACAAAGAGATAAGAGAGGTATGAGATCTCCAATGCTTTGTTCACTAATAATATTGGAGAGTTTGTTCTAGATGGTCCTCATGTGTTCATGCTTATTCAATTCATTGAACACATGGACATATTAGGGATGAAATTCCTGAATGAGTTGAATACAGAACTCATATATTCATCACTTCCCAAAACCGTATCTTGTTTTATTTTGAAATATAATATTATAAATAATGATAAGAGTCTTTTGAAACTTCTTTCTTTGATTCTAAAAGTGGATAAGGACATGGGGTGTCAAAAAACCCAAGGTCCTTATGGTGAACAAGTAAAGAAATCATAATGATAAGGGGCCCAAGACAAATAAAAAGTCTAAGTCTCCCAAGGACCATCCATCCATGAGGAGGATGATCAAGAGTCACAGAAGTAGAAAAGGAGGTAGTATGTTTTTAATGTAGAATACCAATCCACTGGAAGAGGAACTACCCCAAAAGCTAGGGGAATATAAAGGAGAGTTTCTTTATCAAGTGTAATATTTTCATATCATCAAATTGGGTATTAGATACATCTTATTGGGCTCACATATGTATAAAAATGTAGAAACCAAGTAGATTATAAAATATTTCTAGAGGAGAGGTGGATATTAGAGCCTCTAATGGTTCAAGGATGGTTTCTCTATTAATTGGTGACTACCACCTTTAATTTCAAATTGTAATGATTTGGGTTTTAAAAGACTTTTATTTTGTACCTACGGTTACCAATAACATAATTTCAATATCATTCCTAGCTACATATGGGTTTATTTTGAATATTATAAATAAAATTAGTTTCTTTTATAAGTAAAATGTCTGTTATGGAATGTCACATTTAAATAATGGTATATATTTATTAAATTATGAAAACCAAGTGTTTTCAATTGATAATGAATCAAGTTCACACGACTCAAATAACACCCAAGAATGGCAACACCATCTTGGTCATGTAAAAGAGAAGCATTTGAGAATGATCTGCCAAGATGGATATTTAGACTCATGTGATCTAAACCCACTTGGAATATTTCATGACTTTTTAAAAGAAAAAATGATCAAATTGAATTTTGGTGGATAGGTTGAATGAGACACAGAGCTTTTGGGATTGGTAGACATAGATGTGTGTGTCTAGAGGTGGATTTTCTTAATTCATAACATTTAAAAGTGTCTTGAGTAGATATGACTATATCTACTTGATGAGGTGTATATCTGGGTCCTTTGAGAAATTTAGGGAGATCAAGAATGAAGTATAGAATCAAATTGTTAAGATGAAGAAGAAGAATCAATCAGATCGGGGTTGTGAATATCATAACTAAGAGTTCATCGACTTTCTATAGGACTTTTGGATTATAACTCAACTCACTCCACCATACAAACCATAGTGGAATGGTATTAGGGATAAGAGGAAACATACCTTATTATATATGGTAAGGTCGATAATGAGTCATCCTTGTCATCCATTATCATTTTAGGGATATGCATTACAAATAGTGGCATACACATTAATCTGAGCACCAACTAAACTAGAAAACTTAATTCCACTTATGTTTTTGATTGTAATGAAACCCATTTTTTCTCATACACATGTATGGGGATGCTATCCATTTTTAAGGTCTTATTAATAAAAAAATTATAACCTTAGGAAACAAGGTGTACAATTATACATAATCCCAAGGAAACAAAGGGATACATAATATAAAACCCATCAGACCAGAAAATGATTGTTTCCAGACAAGATTTAATTATTGAGAGGGAGAACAACCTCAAAAAGGATAGTGGTAGTAAGATTAACTTTGAATAATTTGATGTTCAAGATACAAAAGAGTTGGTATAGGAATTGATTCTATAGGTCCCCATGGAATAAGTAGTTCTCGAAACACATGTATTGTATAAAAGGGTAAGAGTGGTAAGAGAACCAGAGTGATATATATTTCTAGTCACTAAAGATTGTGACTCATTATTGGTTGAATGTGATAAACCTCTCTTATACAAGGAAGAAGTATAGGGATAAGATTCTACAATATGGAAGGAATCCATGAATTCTAAAGTGGATTCCATGTATCCGTACCAAATATAGGTTATGGTTGATACACAGGTTGATGTAAATCATGTTGTATGAAAATGGGTTTTTAATAGGATAATATACATAGAAGTTACAGTAAATACATTGAAATAAAGTCACATGGGTAACATGTTTAAATAGTTTCATGTAATTGAATACGATGAAACCTTTTCAACAATTTCTATGTTTAAATCCATCAAAACTCTACTTACTATAACAGCTTACCATGACTATGAGATTTTTCATATGGATTTTAAAACTACATTACCTAATGGGAACCTTTAGTAAGATGTAAATATGGCACAACCATATGGTTTTGTGACTCCATGTGATTACAAACAGATTTGCAAGTTTCATAGATTAATTTAAGGATTGAATAAAGCATTCAGGTCATGGAACATTTAATTCAATGAAGATATAAAGGAATTTGGTTTCATTAAGAATGAATGTGAGACATGTGTTTATAATATGTTTAGTGGAAATTTTGTCATTATCCTAGTAGTATATGTTGATGATACAATACTTATTAGAAAATAAATACCATTTTTACAGTTTGTTAAGGAATGGATAAACAAATATTTATCCATGAAGTAATTTGGTGAAGAAGCCTATATTCTATGGATCAAGATCATTTGTGATGGATCCATGTGTCTTCCTAAAAGACTTAAAATTACATATATTGACCATATATTAAAGAAATTTAGTATGAAACAATCAAATAGGGTATTGGTTTCAATTTCAAGTGGTGTGCATGTTTCTAAGAAAATGTGTCCTCAAAAATAATAAAAGAAAGAGAGAATCAGTAAGATCCCATTCTATTCAGTGATATGATCAATCACATATGTAATTTTATATACTAGAATTGATGATTCCTATTCATTGACATGGTAGGTAGATATCAATTAGATCTAGGATAGAAACACTGGTCTACTGTTATGCATATCCTTAAGTGTATAAGAATAACTAAGGATTTTTCCCCGCTGTATAGAGGAAATGAGGAGCTGGTCATCATGGGTTATACTATTTCTTTTCTTTAGATAAATAAAAATGATCTAAATCCAAAATCAAGATATTATTCCTATCTCAATGGAGAATTTGTGACCGGGAAGAGTTCAAAGAAGCAATTTTTCACTGATTCTAGAGTGGAGTCCAAGTATATAGCATATTCTGATGTATCCATGGGATCCAAGGATCAAATCCAGGCGGAGGAATAATGTTTGGGGGGTATTGTAGCAGTACTGTAGTGGGAACTGTTTAGTACTGTAGCTGGTACTATAGTGGGGACTGTAGAAGACACTGTTTGTCACTGTATCAACTAAGAATATGCCCATAGTCTGATGGGCGGTGTGTACAAGGACCAGGAACGAATTCACCGCTGTATGGCTGACCGATGATTACTAGCAATTCTAGCTTCATGTAGGCGAGTTGTAACCTGCAATCTGAACTGAGGACAGGTTTGGAGTTAGCTCACCCTAGTGGGATGGCGACCCTTTATACGGACCATTGTAGCACGTGTGTCGCCCAGGTCATAAGTGGGATGATGAATTGACGTCATCCTCACCACCCCCATTTGGGCCTTCAAGCCACCGATTTGGTCCATGAGTCCTTTAAAGCCTTCAGGCCACCCAGGCCTTCAGGCTAGTAAGGCCTTCGGGCCACCTCATGGCCTTTGGGCCACCTTAAATACAGATGCAAACCAGACAACCTATATGGAACATGCTCTACCAAGAGGATGAGTAAGGAGCTTTCACCACAACAGAAGCTAAACAGATTGCAAGAATTAGAGGGTATGGAACCAGGCATTGGGACAAGCATGCGCATGCATGGGAATGCCTAGCTGAACAGTCATTCGAAGGTGGAGGGCTGATTTCACGATGAAGATGCTGGGGAGGAGCAGTTCTATGTAGATATTCTGGGTTGTATGTAATGTTTGAAGCCTACGGGTAATGAATTACTCTATGTCCTATGGGCCATGTAATACATATGCCTACGGGCCTTGTATTGGTTCCACATCACCCCTTGAAAGGTGTATTATCAAAAATCAATAAAAAAAATGAAGGCATTTGGGCATTTGGAGTGGATTGATAATAATGTAGTGGTTTCTCTTGAAAAATATCCATGGTCACACTAGAAGACTAATAATATACTCTACAAATATCACTTGTTGAGGTATTTTCATCAGAGGGGTGATGTTATAGTAATTGGAGTACCCGTGTAAGATAATATGGCAGAGCCCTTGACTAAAGGCCTATCTCTGCATAACCATGAGTACCATGTAAGATCTGACAGACTAAATGTTGTTAGATGTTTCTCTAGTGTAAGTGGGAGTCTGTTGGAGTTGGTTCCCTAGAAAACACTTCTTTGTAAATTATGATAAATAGTATTTATGGATTGGAATATTAATAAACTCATTATCACATCATTATTGTTCTTATGCGTAATATAGAATGTGATAATATCCTATGAGTATTTTTCATGCTAAAAGGTCTTTACAGTTTCCTACTATGATGAGAACCCGAATGTGTTACAAAATTATTCATGAATAATTGTTCTATTTTTAGATTATATCTTTTTAATGGCACAAATTATACAGTCTATCAGGGGTGGAGACTCATGGGACATTAAGGAACCTTTTGATGATGTATTCCCTTGGTAATATCTTGTATGATATTATGAGAATGGGGCCCTCTAGTAGTAAATCAACATTTATATGTGTCATTGGATGTTCCTATCTGTTGGTGTGTTTATTAGCCCTTAGACTTTAATATTATTATGAATGAGTATTATGAGTCAAAAAATTAATTTTAATGAAGAAAACTGTGATGATAGATGTGTGTGATGAGGTAGGATACATTGGGTGAATCATGAGTAATATTGAATTAATGAATAATGTGAAAAATGATTTTTCCCATTCTTTTCATTAATAGAAGTTGATATGTCAATCACTTTGATAGAAATGATGTGGCCTAAATAAATCCAAGGATGTGGTCTTCTATAGGCATGTTCTATTTCCAAGAATTCAAGGAAAGATACATTGAGAAAATAGTTTAATGGAACCAGCATGAAACTAGCTTGATTTGAGATATCGAGATAAAGGGATTTATTACACAGTAAATGTTTGTATGAGGTAACATATCATTTTGGTATTAACTTCTTTCTCTATGGGTACCCTGGCATGTTTCCAGATGATAACCTTGGAATTTAAGCTACTTCACCTAATGCTACTGAGAAAGAGGCCTAGATGGTCACACACTATGTACATGCAAACTATTAGTTAAGTAAAATATAATTATTTATTATTTAACAGGTTAAATAAAAATTATTCCCATATGTGGTTTAATAATTATTCATGAATGATTGATTGTATATAAATATTTATTTATTTATTGGTGAATAATTCATTGATATTTATTTGAAAACTAAATAGTCATTATTCAAGGTCTTATAATTGTTATGGCATAATTGTGGACCAAGATTTAACATTTAGTGAAAAAATAATAAAAATTTAATATTATTTTATTAAACAATATTTAATTATAATTTGTAACTTAAGATCCTTTAGAGAAATATTATTTTTATTTTTATTTTTATTTGACATGGGGTTTCACTAGGATTATATAAATAATTAAGGTCTCTACTATAATTATTTAATCTTAAAACCTAGCGATATATAAACCCAGTTATGGTATTTTCTCAAGAAACAAATTCATTATTTTATTTGTGAAAAATGGATTTGGAGGATACTAATAAGACATAGAGATTTTTCATAACTATGAACACACCCATGATTGGAGAGAAACCTTCCCTCACCAGATCTGGGAGAATTCTTTTGAAGGGGGTCTTGTAGTGATCAAAGGTGGATGACACAAGTGCAAGGATCTACCGTGCTATCACCTGGATATTCCTTCGATGACATATCAATATTTCTAGAATTAGTGTGGATACCCACTAAGGGGAATCTGTACTTGATTTCTACAACACAAGGATGATGCATTGCAGATCTTCTACCAGATCCATCAATGAAGAAATAATTCCAACAAGGTAATTCTTAATTAAATAAATTTATTACAAATAATATGTGATGATCCTCTCTATTGTCTTTGTCATGATTAACTTTTTCCTATATACTTTGATTCAATTCCATTGATAAAATCATTCATCATCATATAGATATCAAATTGATCATTGATCATGAAAAAAATATAAGTTGGGCACCATCAATTGGACACATCCATTGTGCCCGTAATCAAATTTTTTTTCAGGAATTACATTATATATTAAGATTCACTGAAAGAACTACAATTCATATTTGACGGAATTACATCATCAATTGAATATCTAAATAATATAGTGGTTTTTCATAATTAGTATACTAAATATTAAAATATAATGTTACATGATCATAAAGAAAAATTATAATAGCCTGACCAAAAAATTATTTATTTAGAATAAAATTTTAGAGAACAACACCATAATCTGAAATCTCATAAAAGTACAATTTCAGGAAATTCTCTATAGTTTTATGGGAATTTCAAAGTCTATTAAGGTCATCCAGATGGGAATTAGAAATTTATAATGAATTCAAAATACATGACTGAAAAATAAATTATTAATTAATAAATTATTTTTTTATTTTTTATTTCTTATACACATAAAATCTGATCTAAAAAATATTGACTAATAATATTAAAGTTCATGTTTTAGAGATTTAATTTTATTTTTCATTTTTATTTTTATTCATATAATCTATTGAATTTATTACTAAATATATCATCTTTCCAATATTTTTTATTTATTTTATTTAATAATAACGAAAAAAATGAAACAAAATTCGTTCCTCCTACCTTCTTTTTGAAGAAAACAATGTTGGAGAATGTTGTTAAAAATTTAAATTATTAAAAATCTACACAAATTGGATAATGTTTTACATTGTGGGAAGTGTTTTTTATAGGGGTCAAATATTTGTAAGGCTGTAACTGTCAAAATAATATTTAAAAAGTAGAAAATATAGATATCTTCATTTGAATTCATTGAAGAAGTATTCTCAGATCATTTTAATGTTTCATTGTGTGTTTTTTTTAAAACTGTGATATTTTTTATTCTATGACTCACTAAACTTCACTATTTTTGGAAACCATGAATGATTCATTTAAAATGTGATCTAACATATGATTTTTTATTTATCATTGATATTTCAAATATATAAAATAGCTTAAACAAACTAGAAATAACATGAGGTTTAATGATATACCAATAAAACTGATTTATAGAAATTTGACAGTAATTTTGTGATACTGAATGTATAATTGCTTCGACAGAAACACTATAGTATTGAACGAAACTATTAGTAGATGTGGAAAGAAGTTTCATCCATCAAATTATGAAGAAAAAAGAAACTATAGATACCATTGAAATTGACCCTGATATTCTCAGAATATGATTAATGGAGGATTTCATATAAATAAAGATAAAACTCATTGATTATAAGAATAGAGGTATAACTATATGAAAATAAGAGAGATTATAAAATTAATTAATTGTTTTGAATATTTTCAATATCTTATTTCTTGAGTGCTTTTGTTTACTATAATAAATTATTTTCGGAGTTTCTTTTCCAAGAGACAATTTTTTATCAGATTTTCCTAGTAAATATATTAATATTTCAATGTTATTAATTTTAAACTAACCAACCAATTATTTAGAGGAAGCATTGAGCTACCGGTTTTGTTGCCTAATCATCAAGATTTTAGTTAAGTTGTAGAAGCACCAAGATACCAGTCAAGTAGTGGATAACCAATACACCATTTAAGTAGTGGGGTAGAAAAGATACCGGTTAAGTACTAATGTAAAATAAATCTACTAGTTTTTTTAATAGAATTATGTAGCTACTAATCATTATATTGAGGTAAACAGAGCTACTGGTTCTAGTTGTAAGGAGATTATGATTAATCTGAATAAGGGGTTCCAAGGTAAAGAAGAGAGAGTTTAGATTCATATTATAAGAATTGGAAACATTAAAATATTTATATTTTCATGGATACATCATATCAAGTCTAAATATCAACCTTTCACTTTGGTCTAAATGTGATATTCTAAATATATTTTTTAGAAGATTATTTGGTTTTCAAACCAATTCACTATTTCTAGTTTTAATTTATGTTATGATAAATATTTCATTGGTATTTTGTAATATGTATTATTTTCATTTAATTCTATTGTTCATGTTATTTTATTTTATGATTTTCAATACCAATTCTTGAATTTAGATACTCTAATTTTACTTTGATATTATCTTGTGGATTTATCTTCTGTTTATAATAAAGATACATTTATTTTGATTTAATATGATTTTTATAATATAAATAATTTTATCTCTTGAGGATGAATAATATATGTATTTGATTTCAAAATAAATTTCACCCACCTATGTAGTATAATTTTCATACCATTTAGATCCAACAATACTCAGTTCTTGAACATTATTATTCCCTCAAAATTAGGTTTAATATTAGAAACCTTTATTAATTTATTTTTTAACTCTATATCTGTCTTAGCTGAACCATCAATTATTACATATATATATGGTTGAACACTAATTTGATCAAGAAAACATGTATCCCCTTCATTTAATATTTTATGTACCATACTTTGAAAACCCATAAATATTGGATATTTTCTGATCCTCATCATAGATAAGCTAGCATGGTTTTTTTGACTCAAAGCATCAGACACATTGTTCTATTTCCCAAGGTGGTAGTGTATTGAGTATCCTAAATAATCAATCAAATCCAATCATATTATTGGATTTATATTCAACTATTTCAAGGTGAATATATAACATAATCATTTAGGATTATTATATATTTCATACCTAACCCCAAAATAATAATTTCTCTATATCTTTAATTAAAACATTTCAATTGTGTACTCTAGTTCATGGGATGTGTAATTTTTCTCATGAACCATTAATTATCAAGATTAATATTTTATCATAACTTCATTCTTTATAATAACACATCCCATCCCATACTTTTATACATCACTGCAAATCAAAAACCATTCTCCATTATAGGGTAGTGTGATAAAAACTTTACTAACTAAAGTACACTCCATTTTTGTGAAATTATATTCACATTCATCAGTCCATGGAAGTTAACCCCATTTTAATTTAACAGGGAGAGTGGATTAAATATCCATGAGAAATTTATCCCAACAAATTGATAATATCTATCGAATAATAGAAAAATGTAAATCTTAGTCAATATGGTTGGTCTAGGCCAATCGTCAGTAACTTCTATCTTTGAGGGATCCACCGATATACCCTCTCTAGGGATTATATTCCTCAAAATGGGATCTTTATATAGGTAAAAATCACAATTGGGGAATTTTTTATACAAATTATTCTTCACTGGGGTCTTAATTACAATAATCAAGGGATCTTAATTCTCTTCCTTTATCTTATAATATATAAGAATATAATCCATAAGTACTATAAAAAATTGATCAAGGTTATTGTTGTCAAAAAATTATACATTAGGCTGCAATTTATCATATTTGAGTAAACTGAAGACCCTATTTCACTTATCGGACTATTCTGAGAAGGCCAAGGATGTAGTGTGTATGTTTAGAGGCCTACGTGTGAGAAAAAAATCTATGTACAAGGCCCTTTCTCACCTAATGTGATTTCAATGGGAATCATTCACCTTAGTATCCTAAAAATACCTAAAGTTAGGTGTGTACATGTATAGTTGTTTGCATACAAAAGACTATCTTTCATATAAGGACCTTTCGTGCCAAATGCGACACCAACCACCCCTTTCGAGTTGGCCTTATTACACACTCCCACTAGGAATTTCACCTGAAATATAAGGTCACCCCACTTATTTGGGGTAACTCTCAAGAAGTTGAACTATGTCGCCCACACATGTAAGATGATCCCTTTCATGATGGCATTCAAGTCATGGATTCATGGTATAGCATCATGCGATATAGTTTCCCCATGAGTCCCCCATCATGTGCATCCATAAGGTCTTGACCCTCACCCATTTCCTTTCTAGCCTATGGATGGTGTGCAAAAAATAACATTCTCAAGAAAATAAATTTCCTGTGGTAGGTGCATGAAAAAGACCCTTCCTATGTGCACCACATTAACTTGTTCACATCAATCTTTCACTTAGTTCCCTCCATTTTGTGTGCATGTTCCCAATATTTTTTACATCTCCACATTAAGAATCCATATGTTTTCATTTTCTTAATGATAATTTCTAATAACTTCTTGTTCACAACTACCACATCTTGTGTGCATATTCTTCGTACTGCCTCCAGGATTGTACATAGTAATTTCCTGGTATGTCATATGGTGTCTCATGTTGAGATTCCCTACCTATTGATTTTTTCCATAGGTATGATAATGCATCTTACATTTTGGCATATCCATGCAAACATCAACCCCACTATCGACCACTCATCCACCTTATTATATCCTAGCATTATTGATGCCTTCCCATCATCATGTGAGGGTTGTTATTAGTTTTGTAATTCCAAGGGGTGAGGATTGATTCCTCCATGTTCGAGTTATATGAAGTTAAACTACCAAGCACCATCATCCTTATCACCTTATGTTGAAATTTATCCTCACCCTATCACGTACACATGGGTTTCCCCACCTCAGGCATTCCCAAGCCCACTAGCCTCCATAGGAGGGAGATCTTGCTCACATGGAATAAGATCCTCCTTGGATGGAATGAAATTTTCTTTTGGGGAAAGGTCCCCTATCCTTGTGTAAGACCCTAGCCATTCATGAAGGAGGTATCACTAAGGCTCTTATTTTCCTCCTTTAGATGCAAATACTATAGTTGAGATGGGAACTGTGGACTCTGAACACCCCATCCATCTCCCTTTGATCTTTGTTGTCATGTTCCTCTCTTATGTGTAATCCCCACTCCATTCCTCACTGAGGCATCTTTCACAATGCAACTGTCTGGTCTACTTCTTCCTCTTGTTTCTCGGACCAAGAATGAATCGCATGGTCTTAAAGGTTAGTAGTGGCCATGAAACCCTTCTGATAGGTTTCCTTAAGGCATAATCCACATACCCTTAAATTTTGAGCTACACAGGTTTTAATCCATGTCTTCTAGAAAGGGTACATAAGAAGCCTCCCCGATGATCAATCCCAACAAATGGTAATCTTTGGTGATCCCTCCAATGGATGTTCCCTCATTATGTGACATAGTCCCTTATTGGGAGACATCCCCCTAATCCACCTCCCTAAGGAATTCTGATCCATCCATTTGGGCTACTAACCATGCATAATCCCTAACATGTCAAACGACATCTAGGAATTCCTATACCCCTATGACATTCGGAACTACTTGGACATTAATCACTATCTTATATATAGGGTATATATTAATCCTCCTTGGGGTTCAATCCCATTATCCATTCCTATCCTAGTCTATACCTTGAGTCATTTTGTCTTGAGAGGATCATTACACAACCTAGATGTTACACTTCCTTCAGGTCCCCATCCATGCACTCCATTCTCACAAGCTGCATCCTTAGGGGTTTCCCCACCCCACTTCCAAACTATGTGGAATTTGATTCGTAGCCAAGGGGATATATAGTAATCCTCTTTAAGATTCAATCCCATAACCATCCATACTCTATCCATTCCATCATCACTTTCTCCATTCCCATCCTAATGCTTAACTAATCCACCACATCCTAGTGATATCATTCCATATACACCCCTTTACTTCCCTCAGTAGCACCCATCCAACTAACCATTCATAAACCCCCCAAAATCCATATTCATCCAACCAAGAGTTTCCCTCTTTTGATTGGATGCCTCCATGCATAATCCATACACCATATCCCATCTAAAATTCCAAGGTTTTGATCCATATATTCTAAAATAGGTACATAGGACACCTCCATTAGGTTCAATTCCAACCAAAGTTAAAATTTGGTTCCCCGTACTAGGGTTCAACCTCACTGATCCACCCTTATTGGTGCGTAGAGCAGCCTTCATATAGGCATCTGTCCAAGAGTAAGCCCCAGTCTCTGACTTCATTGGAAGCTTCAACGCGTAAGCCCCACACCACATGCTTGGGGAACCTCCTTATGTGTAAGCCCTAACATCCCCAACATAACTATGTAGAATTTGATCTCTGTCTCTTGAATAGGGTTTGTAGGAATTCTCCTTAAGGTTCAATCCTAACACCATCTAATTCACATGAGTTCACTCTCATCCTTACTGTATGGAGTTAAATAGCATGGGACTCTCGAACTATGTGAGGTTTTATTCCTTTCACCTAGGCATGGTACGTAGGATGCCTCTATGAGGATCAATCCTGACCATCGACAATCCTTGGCCCCCACTCCTAGGGGATCCCCTATCACTGATCCAACTCCATCAGTGTTATGATCCACCTTCGTGATGTGAAATGTTTCCATTTATGGTACACATCATTCGAGTTCAACATCAGAGGTGTTCCCACCCATCCAATAGTAACCCTCAGTGACCCCTTTTTAGGGAATATCCCTTCATGGTGTGAAACCTTCATTTTATGGGACACACCATCCTGGATCCACTATAGTGACCCTCAAATTCCATACATTAACATTACATAACATTTGTGGAATACTTAAAACATTACAAAAACAGACACCCAAAGACCTTACTAGTATAGAACCTTTAGAAACATGTAAACATTAACATTGATACATATGTGAGAAATATTTTCTCCCACTAGGTTCTTCTTGACAAGAACCCTTCTTAGACACATAAAATATAATACATATCTTCATAACCTGGGAAAAATAAAACATAAAAGGGATGAGATTAGATGCCCAGTAAGGGTAAAATATAGAGATGTGTAAGTATAATCATGAGAATAGGGGTATGAGAACATGATCATGAAAATAGAAGATCATAACTTACATATCAAAGATCACATACATGAATTTTGGAATAAATCTTAGAAGTTCATAAGATATGAATCATAAGGCAATAAAGAACATAAGACATGAAATTATAACATAGGGATAAAACATGGAATTGTGGTAGACATTTACGCATATATAATGATTTTTATATTAATAAAGGCACTACTGTCGAGACCATCTTAGTAGAAAAAGTACTTTATTGAAATGGGTTCACACATCGCTCTACACCTATAGTAATTAACTGAGTTCACTCCCCATTCTAGACCTATAATACTGAACTGATTTCATTTCCCATTTTATCCATGAAATACTGAACCAAATTCATTTACCATTACATCCATTTCTATCTCATGATATATAAATCATTACCCAATGCATTGGAGGGATATATAAGTCTCATCCAACACATAATGAAATCATACATACATATGCCAAAAGATTATAAATAATCATATCATAACCCATGAAATAAAATGGGTTTTATTAACATGTAATCATATCATTACTTTTGGAAAAATATAGGTTTCATAATCATTTAAAAATAAACATAACCCATGAAACTAAGAGAATTTCAAAATAATATAAACCGTGAAAGAGAAATGAGTGTCTCAAACATCATCCCATAAAAAACTAATCCATTAATAGAAATAATATGAATAAAAAAATTGAATAATTTCCCCAAAAATTCATGAGTAACACCAATGGATATTATATTATATGGTAAATAATTATGAAATATCTTTTCCCAACATTTCTTAAGGAAAATATCCTTTTTTCATGGGAAATTAATTTTAAAACATAAAACATTTTTGATATTTTTTTTCTTTACAAATAGATTTAAAACTTATAAAGGCAGCATTTTAAACCCTATAACTTTTTTAAAATCTTTTTTCCTTGATAGTAGACTTCAAATATCTTATGAAAACATTTTTTAAAATAATATATTTCTGACTGGAGAGAGATACGACTAGATTCTACTTAAAAAAAATAATATTAAGTTACAAGGACTGTAAAATTGTACTAATACAAGTATATAATGAATAAGTAAAGGAAAAGTTAATTCATAGGTTTTCTATAGATACATATCATATGATTTCATTAATAGATGTTTAAACATAAACACTCTTGAAAAGCAATGATATTGTTTCAATAAACTCTTATAAATTGGTTACCTTTGATCATAAAATAAATGTAATAAAATAAAATTAAATTAAGATTAGAATACCATGAAAATAAGAAAATTCATGATATAACATGTAAAATTTAATTATATAAACCTATAAAAATAATTTTGGTGCATAACAAAACATGATTTTCAATGAAGGAAATTGAGACAAATCTATTTTACTGATTTGGTAACTTTTGAAACTTAAACCCAATGAAATAAATATAATAAAATGGACATTTTAATACAAAAAAAATAATTACATGGTTAATTTAATACACCCATGGGAATTATATAAAACAAACAAAAGTAATGGGTGGTGAATAAATCGTGTATCTAATGAAAATAAAAAATGAGATTAAATCCTCTTACCTTGTGTCTTGACTCTCATCATTTGCATTAAAAATTCACTCATAATAAATAATAATTTTTTTTTAAATCTACCAAAGAACCATATTATTACTTATAATACCTTTTATGGTTTTACTATGGCTTTATATTATCCAATTTTGAACAATTCTATGTTAAGGTTTCACTTCGGGTAATATCTGCTTTGTTTTTCACATGTGTCTAAATTTTCTATATCTTTAGTCCTTATATTTACATCATAACTTATAGAATGTAAAAATGATATATATAATGTATATATATTATATATTTATTATATTTATCTATATAATATATATGTATGAAATGGAATACACTATTTATAGAGATGGTAAGTCGTACATACACATGGATGTTGTTTCCATTTTTATTGTCGTATTGAAAAGAAAAAAAGAAAATAACATATAACTATCTATATATGTATATATAACATTATTAAAGTATCATGAATATGTCATATATATCATATAAGTTCATTAAACCCATCCTTAAAACAATCCTTGTAGTGTGTGAACGAATCACATCGCTTTAAGGGGGTGGTAGTGAAAACTTCCTCAAACGAAATTATAATATTTATAGAAAATGGGAAGTAAAAAAAATATGTGTTTTTAATTGAATAAATAAAATTAAATATATGATAAAGATATTATATAATATTTAAAAACATATATTCCAACACAGTTTCCCCCATGAGACACGGTAAAGGAAAAAATGAACAATTATTGTTTTGTGAGGCGATAGTTTGTTGTACATGTAATTCGTATGTTGGTTACCCATTATATTGATGTGTGTGTATGTGTAGGTAAAACAATTAGAATAATAGAATATTATTATATTTATTATATAGGTTTTTTCTACAATTAGGTAATCAATAGATTGGAATGGTGGAGAAATAAAATAAACAAAAAGATCTTGAGAGAAAACGTTGCCTCTTGATCGGGTAACTCCTTTTGGTTTGGGTAAAAATGATTCCATGGATTTATTTATTACTAAAAGGAGGCCTAAAGTAGTAAAGGAGGGATTTTGGAAATTTTATTGGGATAATATTGGTTTAACCTAAGTGGTTTTGTAGGTTTCAAGAAGATGGGGATTTTGTGGCCTTTTATATTGAAAGTAAATGACACACATGGCATTTTTGAAAACAAGTTTAGTGTACCTACGTTTTTACATACAAAATGTCATAAAAAACCAAAAAAACTCAATAATTTAAGGTTCTTGGCAGAATCATGGCCATCTAATGTGTTTTTTAAAACATTCTAGTTTTTTTGGTTCTTAAATTTAAGGTTTACTACTTTATTAACCTAATTTGTCACTTAATAGTTGTAATTAATTTTAATCAAATTCACAAATATTTTTGGTAAAAACTAAGTTGAAATTATTAGAAATTTTAAATTATTATTATTATAAGTATTCAATCCATTTTTCTAAATTCCAATAATATAAGTGGCCGAAATTAATTAAAAAATAATCCTATTGATTGGACAACATAGTAGGTTTTAAAAGTCAAAAATGATCTAAAGCTTGTTAAGTTATTAAATCCAATTTTAATGTAAAATTGGATACAATGTGCTAAATTGGATTAACTGATAAAAAATTTATCTAATTAAACATTTAAATTAATTTTAAATATATTTTATCCTTACAAAAAATTACATGAAAAAGAATAGTTGAATTTAAATCTAGTATTTTTAACAATTCATTAAAAATGGAAACCTTACAGAAAAGTAACAAAAATATAATAACCTAATTTTTATGGTTCTATTCAAAATATAATTTTTATTTTCACATTTTAAATCTATAGAAATTAAAAAAAAATTTATTTAAAATGGGTTTGGCATTAAAAGGTGGTAAAAATAGCATTATAAAAAATACAGGTTTTTATGCATAAAATTTGGTTTGTCCTTATATTATGTCTATTGGATATTTTGGATGAATTATAAAAATATTATATTGAATATATAACATATTTATTAAATTAATATCACCCACTAATTTTAATTAAGTTAATTTATTAGGGTAAAGAAGCTTTGTGACTGTAAAAATAATAATAATTTCCTTTATATGTAATCGGTTTTCATATTATTTTCTAATTAATTGGTAACATATGAATTCATATTATATTTTTGTAAAAATATATATTTTCATAAATTATTTGATATTATTCATAACTAAAAATATAATGGATTTCTTATAAATTATTATATCAAATAATAATATATTATTATTCTGAAAAACTCGGACTTACGTGTTATGCAAGCCATCGAGGAAAGTCATTGTTATGTGTAACACAAGATATCCTAGGTGCTCTATATAGGGAAATATAAACATTATGTTATGTGTTTTGCATGGATAATTTGGTGTTTTGTACACTGGAATCCAAACATAGTCATTTAATATAAAATCAAATAATTTTTTTGTTGCGTGAAATTAAAAATATTAAAGAATATATATAAATTAATTCAAAAAAAATATTTCAAAAAATCTCACGATGTTACATTGTACCCCCCTAAAATGAATTTCACCAAAAAAATCATCTGGGTTATCAAATGTTTAATAATTTAAAATTTCATTCATGGGAACCCTCATATTAAAAATTAATACTAAAACATCCCCTAGAAAGGAAAGTTTGTACCATAATGGTTACCCAAAGTAACATATAACATGGTTTCCACATTGGAGAAAATAGTTAGAAAGTGAAAATGTGGATATGGAAGTCAAATCTAACCATAGTATTCTAATGGAGGGTGATAGAAAACATGTTTAAGAGAAAGTTAACAATTAGAAATCTATAAATCTGCAATGAACTAAGGGACCATCTGATTCATTGGAAATAGAGGTACATTATAACAACCCAACTCTTAATTTCACACTTAAACATAATTTATTACATAAACTATTAACTTGATACAACATAAAATATTTATAGGTCTATTGTATTTTGGTATTATGAACATTACATAAATACTTAAAACATGAAATATACATCTTTATTGAAAACCTCTTTTACATGACCATGACATTCCTTCAGACTTAGCATTTCATGGGATAACCTGAGGACATGTATACGGAGAGGGTGAGCTATAAATCCCATTAAGGGAGTAAAAAATTAATAACATGAATAATATAGTACATGTTAAGCAATAGTCGTATCAATGGAGCATAAGAGAAACATGAACATAAAGGCATGATATAGCAAGATTATCATAACATGGAAATGTGGCAACAACATTTAACATGATTTTAGAATGATCCAAAGATCATTTAACATAGAGCATGATTAAACCCTCATTTAAATTTAATTACCATGAGTAAACCCTCATTTCACTTGACATATCATCATACTTATCTTTACCCAATGCATTGGAGCGCTATCAGGGCACACCCTTCTTAATCATTTCATTTCACGCATAAGTGTTCCACATAGATCATAAAACATGGATTCATTAAAAATCATCCTTTATTACATGATAAATTAATATATAATTCATATATTAAAATCTATAATAAATAAGTAAATGTGAATAAACATGAATACCCTTGATAGAGAAATGGGTATGGTATTCAATAAACAATGATTTGTCTTGGAAAATTGCAGTGCAATGTCGACAGCATAACGTCATGAAATAAGAATTCATAAAAATTATTGATGATATAGAAAGGTTTATACGGTCATATGTATGTGAAATAGACATTAATGGGGTTATATAGATACTTTTCCCAAAATATGTAATGGAATTTAGATTCAAAATATAAAAGAATTGCTTGAATGTAAATGGGGAGAGAGAAATCCCTGACTGAATTTCAGCATGGTAACAGGTGTACATGGGAGTAATTAATGAGATATAAATGGGTATATCATCATTAAAACATAAGGATGTATGTATAGGGGAGGTGATAAATAATACCCCAACAAATTTAATTGAAAAAAGGGCATATGAATATAAGGAAACAAGAACATAAATAAGGAAGGAAGAAATCCATTACTTGGAAGAGTGATCCAAAAGGATTGAGAGAGGCTTGAGAGAGGATTCCTTGGAGCATTGGGAACCTTGGGGGAGTTCTAGGGAGAGTATGGTATAGTTTGGTCGAGATCAAAAGGCTTTTAGTGAAGAGGAAGTGGGATCTTGGGTAGGTTTACATACGAAAAGAGAGTGAATTCTTTATTATTTAAGTGTTGGACACTATAAATTAAACTAATCAAAACCGAAAACAATAATAGGGTTTATGCCCATTTTTTTTGTCAAAAAGGAGTATAAAAAATTATTTTATAAGTCCTATGGCCTAACATATTAAAATATTAGTCTTTCTTATGTGGAGGTGAGTCACACTCTCAAGGAAATTAATTTAAAAAGTTAAAAATTTGTATAAGTCATGAAGGGTCCACTAAGGCACCATAAAATTAATCAAAAAAATATAAAATCACATTATTATGAATTTAAACCATATATTTTCCTAACATAAATTTTATAGTATTTTATTACATCACTATTAGGTCATTATGGTGTCATAAAACACATTATATATTTAAACGGTATTTAATTTTGACCCAAAAAATCGATTGTCTCAGAAAATTATGAAAAATTAACTGTTGGATAATTTCGACATCCTAATTCAAAAAATAATATTCATATTATATTAATAATTTTCCAAATATGTTCAGTTTCACTATTTAAATAAAAACTATAATTTATTGAAAATTCATGGGTTAAAAAAAAACAATTTTCAAACCTTCATAAAAATTACAATTGTATTCATAAAAATAATATAATCTTTTATATTTAATAAAAATTAAATTAGTAATAATATTTCATTAAAATATTTTTTAATTAAAAAATATATTAATTATTCAAATAGATTTTTTAATTGAATATTAACTAAAAATACTATTTGTGCTTTAAAAACTATTTACAATGTAAAAAAGAATAAAATGAATTTATATCATTTATTATATACAAAAATAATGCACATAATCATATTTCTAAGGTCTTGTTATATAGAAGCTTAAAACACCCGTATAAGACCAAAGGGTATGGTTTGCAATGGTGACAGAGTATTTGGGTGGATCATATAACAATGGTCGGGTGGTAATCTCTATCAACATACACTTCTCCTATAGGCCGTTCTGTTTGAGCTTAACGTGTTGAAGTTCGGCTTGGGCTTGTATAAAGACCCATACTTTACATACATTGTTCATACTTCAAAATTTAAGCACACTTATTACAATATATAACAAAACCATGAAAGGACCGTATAGTTATGATGTCTTTAAAAACTGGGAAACATAAACAACTGGTTTACAAATCAACTACATCATCTCCCATTTATTTCATCATATCTAGAGTCCCTTTTGGAATATTGACTTAATAACCTTCTTCCTGACCTGGGGAAATAAAACATACAAAAGGGTGAGCTCAAATGCTCAGAAAGGGTAAACAAAGGAAATATCATATTCATAAGAACATAGCATTTCGAAAATCTTAACCTGCAAAAGAGATCATAATATCATAACATGGGATAAATCATATTAGTGAAATGTACTTCAAATAATAATAACACAAAACATGAAACCTTGTGGCATATACACATAATCATAGAGAATCATTTCTTAGTAGTCCAGACTCATTGCCAAGGCTATCTTAGCAGACAAAGTCCATTTCTGAACCGAGTTCACTCCTCGTTTCAGTCCTGTTTTACTGAACCGGATTAACCTGTCGTTCCAGCCACGTCTATCTCATGAGATATAAATCATTACCCAATGCATTGGAGGGAGATATAGTTCCATCCCATCTCATAATGAAACCTTTCTTATGTGTGCCACAAACCATAAATCATACATCATATCATAACCCATGTAATAAAAATGAGCTTCTTAAACATCGTGCCATTATAACATAATCCACATAAGATAAAAGGACATCATAAAAATAATTCCTTCATAACATAATCAAATAAATGTAAAAAAAATAGGGATAGAAACAGAACCCTATATTATCTTAGATGGAAAATAATTTTGATAAAACACTTCAACTCCATTCTTGAGGAAAATATCCTTTCAACTTCAAAAACATTTTCCTTTCTTAAAATGTCATATAATATTAAACTAAAATAAGTTTATTAAAAATAAACATGAAAACTTGTAAAGGAATATTCATGGAAATAATGTTCTAAAATTCCATTCAGGCCATATAAGTTAAAAAACATTCTTTTCGTACTTTGGCCGGAAAAGTCAAAAAAGTACCTCGTACTAGAAACAACAAAAGATTCCTTTCATGTCTTTTACTAAAAACTTAGCAATGGGTAAAATTGTATTTAAAAAATTTTAGGATGATTGAAATAATATTACATATTGAGGAAACATGGATGTGGATGATAAATATTCCCCAGTAAATTCTGAAGTATAAACAATCTCAGATAAAAATGAGATTGTGAGATTTTCCCTTACCTTAGGTCTGATTTGCTTCATACGTTTCCGAACCTCCTGTATAATGATTTAAATAATGTTATTGACTTATTCCATAATCATACACATAGTTATGATATCATATATGGTCATATTCTTATCTTCTTATTAGTAATATTTCATTGCTACTTATTATTTGGGTGTTTAATGCTTTTTGTTCTTATGCGTGTTTTGTTGAATAAATTCTTATTATTCTTTTTAGGTTATAGATAAATCATTTCCAGAATGGTATTAGTGTAACATATATCATATTTATTCATTAAATTAATTTATATAATCATTATGGAATGAAGATCATGTAGAACGAGTCGCATCACATCGTGGAGACGGTAGGTCGTACGTACGCATGAGCGATGATATCGTTCCCATGATCGTGGAAATGTATTGAAGTTTATATATACTATTTATGAATTAATATCCCTTTACATTAATCATATATATTTATTCTTTATACCAGTATACCCATCCAAGTAAGGTGGTGGTGGAAAACAGATTACACCACGGCGTAGAGACGGTATTACATACGTATGCACGCGCAGTGATTTTGTTTTCCGTAGGATGGATAGAAGGTGAAATTGGGTTGTTTCATATTTATTATAACATATCAGTATATGAGTGATACTGATGTTATTAATTCATAATGAAACAACTAAATAAGAAGAAGTAGAATAAGAAAAAAAGTTGAAAGAATCGGTAACGGACATTACCTCTTCTTTGAAGCGTCTCTTCTTAACCTCCTCTTAGTGAAATAAAGATGGTCTTTGAAGAAGAACAGGACCTCTAGGATGTTTCTATAGATGTGTAGAAGATAAATTAGCAGGGTTTGGCTGATATTAAAGGCTCAAAGTGGTGTGAGGAGGAGAGGGAGGAGGTGTCCTTTTATAAGGAAGGAGAGGGGCACCTTATGAAAAACTTAAAATATTATTTTATTATAAAGTTATATTCATTTTTTTAATAGCTCCAAATTGATTTATTTCAAAGATAAGGTTGGGATGGGTCGAAATAATCTCAACTAATAGATTTTAGGCAAGTTTAGGTTACTTTTTTAACCTTATCATTTAGATTTAACTCAAAGTTCAATAATTTATCTTTTACCGTGTCTTCTTGTTTTCTTACACTATATGGTTAATAAACATACTATAACAAGACACACAAACCCCAAGTGGTTAATTATTAATATATATAACCTTATCTAAGTCATTTGGATGAACCTTAGATTTTTAGGAAAAAAATAACAATTAATAATATAATATTTTTTTAAAAATTATTTTATGTTAATTTTGACACTATTTGGTAATTGATTTTTGTGAAAATCATAACAGAATTATTAGTACTAAAAAATTTAATTAAATAAATAAACATATGTCATATTAACCTATAAAATTAGTTTAAATCTTAAAAAGTCTCAAATTACGTTTATTTGGTTATTTATAATATCAATTATGTTAATATTTCCTTAATAAGGTAATTACTGCATAATCATTGTGTCATAAATAAATTAAATTATTTAAAGTCTAAAAATAATAAATAAAATACCATTATGTAGGAAATCTTTTTATATTTCTAATGAATAGTTATAGTCGAATTTATATTATTTATAACCATATATTAAAAATGTTTTAGTTATTAAACATTGACTTTAACTATTTTAACTCTTCTTTAAATAAAATAATATTAAATATCCTAATGTAATCCATGTGGACCTAAATGGTCATATTTTATTCCAAAGGTTTTTTTTGGTCGAATTAAACTTTTCGAATAGAATTAGGACATGTGTTTGGGTAATAATAATATCATTTTTACCCTTAATTACCCTATTTACATTTAACTGTGGTAAAAAAAGTAAAAAGTTACTATTCAAAAAATTTATTTTTATATTATTGAACAACATTTTAATCCTTGATATTAACTGTGTCTCTCATATTTTCAAAATTCCACTCACAGAAGCGGTAAAATTAAGTTTTGTGTAAATTTGCAAATTCTCCTAGGAGGTGGGGTAAAAGACGGTGAAAAGTTAAATAAAATTTTGATATATATAAAATTATTATAAAATGACCCCAATGAATTACATTGAGAATATATAGGTATTATGTATCAATATTGACCTAAAATAAATTTAAATAGAATAAATAATATTTAAATAAAAATTCAGTTTTTAAATAGTAACCCAATGTTTTCATTATTCATCAAAAGTTGAATGTTTTCAGAAAAATACCAAAATTTCACCCTATGCTAATTTTGATATTCTGAATCCAAAAATGAAGTCCATTTTGAAAGATAAAATTTATAATATTTCAAAAAGTGGGTATTACTATTCATAACGGCTAGTTTTAATAATATTTTAATAGCATATCTTTGTTTAGTGAAACTCGGTATTGTGTACAACGCAAGCTATCGAGGAAGTTCGTGATTGCGTGTAAAGAAAGCCAATCTAGTGTTGTGTGTAGTGAAATATTCCTTTGATGATGTATATAACATAAAGACAAAATATTTCTCATAAAAATCTCGGGTGTTACATTCTACCCCCCTTAAAATGAATTTCGCCCTCAAAATTTGTCACTTTGTAACAAACGGATGAGGATAACTCTCCCTCATCATATCCTCAAGATCCGATGTACCTTCTTCTAATTAGTGGTTCCTCCATAAAACTTTCACCAAGCGAGTGGTCTTGTTCCGTAGGAATTTTTCGCTATGATCCAGAATCTCTATCAGCTGTTCTTCATAAGAATGATCTTGCTCCAAAGGTACAACTTCTGAGCTGAGTACATGTGAAGGATCGGTTATGTACTTTCTCAGGAGAGATACATGGAACACATCGTGAACATGAGAGTGATTCGGTGGAAACTCCAATTCGTAAGCTACCTTCCCAACATGATCCAGTATTTTGGAAGGACTGATATACCTAGGGCTCAACTTTCCCTTCTTTCCAAATCTCATTAATCTCTTCCAAGGAGATATTCGTAAAAACGCTTTATCACCCACTACAAACTCTAGGTCTTTTATTCGGTTATCAGCATAACTTTTTTGTCGACTCTGAGATGCTCTTATGTGTTGTTGAATAGATCAGACATTTTCTGCCATCTCATCAACAAGATCAGGTCCTAATAGCTTTCATTACCCAACTTCATCCTAGCAAGTTGGAGTTCTGCATTTCTTTCCATAGAGGGCTTCATAAGGAGACATCTGAATACTAGAGTGAAAGCTATTATTATAAGAAAATCCCACCAAAGGTAGGTATTGATCCCAACCACCTTGTAAATCCATAGAGCAAGCTCTCAACATGTGTTTTAGAGTTTGAATTGTTCTCTCACACTGACCGTCTGTCTGAGGATGATAAGCAGTGCTGAAACTCAACTCTATATCTAAAGTATGCTGAAGACTTCACCAGAACATCGAAGTAAACCTCGGATCCCAAATAGATATAATATAAATTGGTACTCCATGCAATCTTACCACTTCCTTTACATATATCATGGAAAGATGATCACGAGAGAAATCCTCCCTAATATAAATGAAGTGTGCCGACTTCATAAGACGATCAACTATGACCTAGATATCATTATTTCCTTGGGATGTTTTAGGAAGTCCAGTGAAAAATTCTATAGTGATGTTTTCCCTTTTCCATTCAGGTATAGATAATGGTTGAAACATCCCCTTAGACTTCTGTTTCTCAGCTTTAACTTACTGGAAAACCATGCATCGAGAGACATATTCAGCAACATCTCTTTTCATGTCATCCCACCAAAAGTACTCTTTCAGGTCCCTATACATCTTTGTGCTTCCAGGATGAATAGAGAATGAATAAATATGAGCCTCATCCAGCAGCTCCTTCATAGATTCTGGGATGGGAGGACAGAAACCCAATTCCTCAACATTATTATTCTATCACAATAAAGGTTGAATTTAGGAACATTTATCACCTTCTTTTGTAACTCTACATCTTCTTTCTATGCCTCTTTAATCTTTATATGTATAGATGGTTGAACATTCATTTGAGAAAGATATGATTTTCCCCCTTCTATTATAATTCCAAGATCCATCCTTTTTAAATCCATAAATATTGGATCTTTTCTGATCCTCATCATGGATAATGTAGCATGGTCTTGTTGACTTAATGTATCTACCACCTTGTTTGCTTTCCCAGGGTGATAATGAATTGAGCAGTCTTAATCCTTAATTAGCTCCAACCTTCTTCTTTGGATCATATTCAACTCCTTTTGTGTAAAAATATTCTTTAAACTTTTATGATCACTATAAATATCACACCTTTCACCATAAATATAATACATCCATATTTTTAATGCAAATATTACCACAGCTAACTCCAAATCATGAGTTCTGTAATTTTGCTCTTGGATTTTCTGTAGGTTACGGGCGCAGCGGAAGCGTGTTGGTGGGTTTTCCCAACTTTAATTTTAACGTTAAACAACATTCAATCTGAGATCCGTCATGATAAAAAACGCTGAATCTTCGGAATAGAAAGAAGAACGAAAAAAAGAAGAGTCTCACAACCCTTGAAGAGGATCATCATATGTTTATTATAATTAATTTAATTAATGCATAATAATTACCTTGTTGGAATTCTTTCTTCGTTGATGTGTCTGGTCACGATTCTGTGATCCGTCGTTGTGTCGTAGAATCCAAGTGTAGGATTCCTCTAGTGGTGATCCACACATGTGTCACGTATCTCCAGACGTCGCCAAAGGGATCTCCGGGTGCTAGCACGGAAGAACCATCACTTGCGATGTCCGCCTTCGACAGCCTTGATCCGGTGGAGGATCTTGCTCTCATAACATGAGGGTGTTCTTGGTGGAAATGGAATTCTCTCTTGTGTTGAGAGTATTTCCAAATCCATTGTGCACAACAATGGCTCTTTTAAAATGTTGGGGTTGCAAGGATATTTATAATCGGGTTTGAGGTTAATAGAGTTATGACAATAAATAAATGTGTTACGCGTTTTATTTATTTCATTAACTCTTATTGAAAACCCCCATGTCGAATTATTAATTCCTTAACATGCTCCCACGCTGATTATAATAAATATCATTTAATAAAAAAAATTTAAATCCTCAAAATCCCAACTGGAAAAACTACACGGCGTGTAATAATTAATACACGACATGTACTTGTTTTCCATAAAACTACACGGCATGTATATTTAATATACACGACATGTACTTTTATTTTCCAATTTTCTCCACCACATTTATAAGACCTTGGGTAATGACTATTTATTTATTAAATAAATGTAACTGCATTACTCACTAATAAATATATTATTTTTTCCACAATATATTCTCTCAAATAACTAGTGTCAAAATAAATGTGATCATACATCCTTAAATAATTATTAAACCACAGTCAGAAATAATATTTTTTTTAACTTATTAAATTAATATTTTACTAAGATACATGGACACACTTAGTGTGTGACCCTCTAGGCCTCTTTCCCAGTGGCATTAGGCTGATCCTGCCTAAAGTCCAAGGTTAGCGTCTAGCAACACTCCAAGGCACCCATAGAGAAAGAAGTTAACGCCATAATGATGTGTCACCACCTACGAATGATTACCGTGTAATATAATCCCTTTTTCTCGATATCTCCAATCAAGTGGGTTGCATGCTAGTGCCATCAACCCATGTGCTTGATTATTCTTTCTTTGACTTCCTGGAATTGAACTTTCTCATACCTTACGATGGCCATGGATTTATTTAGGCTATATCAATTCCATCAAAGGGCCTGAGATATCTACTTCTATTATGGAACGGAAGGGACAAATCCTTTCTCGCATTATCTATTAATGCGGTATTACTCGTGATGCACCCAATGTATCCTACCTCGCTGCGAACAGTGTCTCATCACATTTTTCATCAATACATCTAAGTGCGCGAGTTGTAATACCCATTAATAATAATCTTAAAGTATAAGGACCAATACACACGTCCGCAGATAGGAACATCCAATGACACTATGAAATGTGGATTTCCTACTGGCGGGTCTCGTTCTCATAATATCCTCTTGGATATTACCAAGGTCGCACACCATGAGAAGGTGCCTCAAAGTTTTATGAGTCCTCACCCCTAATGACCTGTATTATTTGTGTCCCTCAAATAATATCATCCATCCATAGAACATACATTCAAGAATAGTGTTATGGAACTTATGGGTTCTCATCATAGCAGGGATATGGTATGACCCTTTAATGCAACAGCTGTCCTTAGGACATTATCACATGACATGTCACACAGAAGAACAATCAAGATGTTATAAGGATTTTATTTAATGAATAAAGTACAAAGTAGTTGCTTCTAGACAACCAACTCCAACAGACTCCCACTTGGACTAGAGCCAACTGCTAACAACCTTTAACCCGCTAGCTCTCACATGATATTCATGTTTCTACTGAGATAGGCCTTTAGTCAAGGGGTCCGTCGTGCTCTCTTCTGTGGACACTCTGCTCACTGAAACTTCACCCCTTTGATAGAAATCCCTCAAGAGGTGATACTTCCGGAGTATGTGCTTTGTCTGTTGATGTGACCTTGGTTCTTTTGCAAGATCCACTACTGCAGTATTATCACAATACAATGTAATGGGATATTTACTGTTAGGCACGACATCAAGATCCTAGACAAAGTTCCGAATCTAGAAGGCTTCTTTCGCGGCATTAGAAGCCGCTATATACTCGAACTCCACTATAGAATTAGAAACAACTGGCTGATTTAAACTCTTCCAGCTCACAACTCCTCCATTGAGACAGAAAACATATCCAGATTGCGACTTCAGATCATTATGATCTGTTTGAAAACCAGCATCAGCATACCATCTGATGACAAGCTCCTCATCTCCTCCATACACCAGAAACTTATCCTTAGTTCTTCTCATATACTTAAGGATAGTCTTAACAGTGGTCCAATGCTGTTCTCCTGGATCTGCTTGATATCTTCCTACCATGCTTGGTGAATAGGAAACATCAAGCCTGGTACATAACATGGCATACATGATGGATCCTATAGCCGAAGCGTATGGGATCTTGCTCATCCTATCTTTCTCCTGTTGTGTCTGGGGACACATTTTCTTAGAAAGATGTAATCCATGTGACACTATAACCAATCCCCTCTGTAGGATCGAAATATAATATGAGATGCTCAATATACAAGAGGGGGGGTGAATTGTATACTTTAAAAATTCCTTTGGAACCTTTAAAGTTAGTTATGAATAACTAGAGTTTCCTTAAGAAAAGGAAAGAACTAAGTTTAACAAAGTTAAACTAAGTTGATTCACAACACCTCTAACACCGGACTAAACTTGGAAAGAGATTCCAAAAGAAGGTTCCGGAAATATGGTTCCGGAAATTGAAACTTAACAAAAGTTACAATATGAGATTCTACCTTAAAGCGTATAGAATCTAAACTAATCAAAGTAAGTAGGGAAGTATAAGAAAATTATACTTTCCTTAAGATACAAAATGCAGCGGAATAAAACAAGTACAAGTAGAAGAACTACTAGTAACAAGATGATAGTCTTTTAACCCAAAGAGAAGGGTATCCAACAACCTTGGATAAAGGTCCCTTGATTTATACTTTCAAGCAAGTCTGTCTTACCCACACCAGGGTAAGCCCTCGATACGAAGATCGGTGTATCTGTCTTGCTATCCCCGCAAGCCCTCAACTTCAAGGTAGTTGGCAACCTCTGTCTTTCTCGACAAGAAAGCCCTCGATCTTTAAGGTAGTCGGCACCTCTGTCTTTCTCAGCAAGAAAGCCCTCGATCTTTAAGGTAGTCGGCACCTCTGTCTTTCTCAGCAAGAAAGCCCTCGATCTTTAAGGTAGTCGGCACCTCTGTCTTCCTATCCCCGGAAGCCCTCGAATGTAATCACCAACATTCGGAGTCGCACGAAGCTTTGAGAGTTAATAAGAGACTCTCTCTCTAGAAATCACTTCAACAGCATGTATGCACAAAGTCCAAATGTTCATCCATCCGTTTTGAGCTTTTTCAAATGAGATCCTATTTATAGGTGAGGTCGGCTCCTTCTCCAACGGTCATATTTTCCTTAAAGTTCGGAGGGACCTGTACACGTGTCACTTAGACAACGGTTAGTTTATAACAAAATGGACGACATCGTTTTATAACAAAGTAAGTGTAACAGAAAGTACGACATCGTTTTAAAACCTAACATAAAGGTTCGGAATAGAAATTTCGGAGTGAAAGTTCGGAGTGAACAAATTCAGAGTGTATAAAACAATGATATCCAGATTCTGTTTAATGAGTGAATTCGGAATGAGAATTCGGAATAGGAATTCGGAATAGGAATTCTTCATCAGAAATCGTAATGAGAAATCGTCATCAGAATTCGTAATGAGAATTCGGAATGAGATTTCTTCATTAGAATTCGTAATGAGAATTCTTCATTGGAATTCGTAATGAGAATTCTTCTTCAGAATTCGTAATGAGAATTTGAAATGGAATTTCTTCATTAGAATTCGTAATGAGAATTCTTCATTGGAATTCGTAATGAGAATTCTTCTTCAGAATTCGTAATGAGAATTCGAAATGGGATTTCTTCATTAGAATTCGTAATGAGAATTCTTCTTCAGAATTCGTAATGAGAATTCGTAATGAGAATTCTTCATTAGAATTCGTAATGGGAATTCTTCTTCAGAATTCGTATCCTGAATCTGGAATAGAACTTAGTCAGAATTCATAACCAGAATTCGGAGTGAAACTTCCTTATAGTTCTTGTCCAGAATCCGAACCCTAAAACAGAATGCTTTTTATCAGTTTTAATGATTCCGAGAAAGTGAATCCGAATTTCATACTTAAGAAAAATATTAATGAAAATATGATAAGGATAAATTTTTCTTATAAAAGCGTTTTTCCTTAAGAAAACATTTTTCCTTATAAAAGCAATTTTCCTTACAAAAGCGATTTTCCTTAAAGATAAGGTGTTTGTGATTTTCAAAACAAGAAGGAATGGAAAAGTCATAAGGAAAACCTTATTGACTCAACAATCTCCCCCTTTTTGGAAAGCACAAACATCCTTACGAAAAAGCTATTTCTAGGAAGAAAGAAACACAATAAAGCTTATCTCCCTTGGTTTAAGAATATAGATGAATACGACTAACTCCCCCTTAGGCTTTGAATCTCTAAGGATCGTATTCATATTTCCGGAGTGATATTTCTTTAAGATAAAAACTCCCCCTTAAACAAACTCTTATTAGAGTTCTATCTCATTGGGTATTTTTCTTTCTCCCCCTTTGATAAGCACTTATTAGATTTCCTCTTTTTCTTAAGGATCTTTTCCTTCTCCCCCTTTGTGATTTTCAAAAAGAATTTCGAGGGAATGGAAAAAAAATAACAAAGTACCTGAAAGATTAGTAACAACAACAAAACAGAACAACAAGCACGATTCTCATTAAATTTGAAATGTCAGCAACAAAAACAGATTACAACAAAAAGATCGGATTGATTATTTCGGATCTTTCTCCTTTGACATAAGCCCCTTGAGAATAGTCTTGATCTTTTTGAGGTCCTTATGATCTTCCTCTGCTTGCTTTTCTAAGGCAACTATTCTTGCTGACTGAGCTTGAATGATTTCTTCCTGAGCCTTCAACTTTTCTTCCTGAGCTTCCATTTTCTCTTCCTGAGACTTTATCCTTTCTAGAAAATTGATCCGATGATCCCTTTCAAATTTCCAACTTTGATTAACAGAGTTGAGCTTTCCATTCAGATCTCTTACTTCCTGACTCCGAATGTTCTTTTCCTCTGCCAATTTCTCATCGAATGATGCAGTCATCTCATGAAACTTCTTATCCTCGGTTTGAAAAGCATCCTTAACATTCTCCTGAAACTCATCCAGCAACCTCATCTCTTCCACATTCTTCTTCGACCAGCTAGTCATCCTTTTGCAAGATCTTTTATGGGCTTCGTAACCAATGAAGAAATTTTTGAACTGGGCTTCTATCTCAACACACTTATCCATTACCATGGATACGGAATCGGTTTTCTGATTCAGCGTATGTTGGAGCATCTGGCACCGAGAATCAATACTGGAGAAAGTCGGAATGGTTCCCACCAACTTCTTCAAGGATTGAACAACAAAATCGTGCCCCAACGAAGATGATTCCGAATCTGACATCTTGCTAGGAGAATTTTCTTCTTCAATAAGCTCCAACTTCCTCTTTGAAGAACTACCAGCTTCCTTCCTCATACTCTTTTCTGAACTCGGGGTATCAGCAATAACTTGTTTCCCCTTATCTTTTTTCGGAATAGAAACCTGTTCCGGAGATTTCTTCTCACTGTCAGAAACTTGAACAACCAAATCTTCCTCATCAACAACTTCTATATTTTCTTTCTGAGCAGCATCAAGTGAAAGATGTTCTTCTTCTCCATGATAAGAAACTTCTTCCTCTCCTTCCTTTCCTTCTATTACTGGAGTAACTATTTTTGAAGATTCGGCTTCAGAAGTTCGGAGCGACAGGTGTTCCGAAGGAGTTCCCTTGTATTCATCTACTTGTTTGAGCACATCTCCTGTCTCACCACTTCCTTCAGCAGCTTCTTCCACTTCTTCCACTAGCTCTACTTCCTCAGCATTCTTAGCAGCAGCCTCTTTCGGATCATCGAGATTTCTTCCTGGAGTCTCAGGTAGAGAGTCCAAAGAAAAAGTTCTCGGAACGGGAATGGTTGCTGAAACCATTTCATTAAACTTCAACAAGGCTTGCACAGCCTCAGCTTCTGACAACTTCTTCTTCAGCTTCTTTTCCTTAGCTTGCTTCTCGAGCTCATCAGCAGCCTTTTCTTTCAGAGCTTTAGCCTCTGCGGGATCCAATCCGAACTGCGGATCTCCTTCCTTCCTCTTTTCCTTGTCAGCTCTCCACTTCGCTGCAACCTCATCAGTATATGTCTTCTTCTTCTTAGGCTTAGGAGGTGCGGAATGGACTTCCTTAGACTTAGGTTCCTGAGCTTCACCTACCACTTCTTTCAGCTTCCTCTTCCTTACCGGCTTAGGCGATTCCGGATCAGCCACTTTCGGAGTCACTTCTTCTTGAGGCGGTAGATCGATAAATTTCCCAGACTTCTTGTCAAATTCTATATTCATCCTTTTAAGAGTTGCATCACTGAGCAACATGATCTTGCAAACTTTCGGTTTAGAACTGCAAGCAACCTTGAAGGACTCAAGGCACCGAACTATCAGCTTCGACAAAATTGCCGGGTACATTACTATCTGAGCTCTCAGATTCCCTTTCTTTAAATTCTCAAGATTAAGAAGGATATGCTTCATCAGGTTGAACTTCCTTTGATTTATCAAGAAATCTAAGATGTATATCTCACTCTTCTTCAAGCTGTCCTTGTCTCCTTTTCTCGGTACAATAAGCCCTTGCACCCATAACTCCAGAATCCGGAAGTTTGTAGATAGGGTTGCAATTTTCGAAGCCTTATCATCATCCAGTCCGAGAATTTCTAAGGCTTTCTCCTTGTTGAAACTACCCAAGGAGTCTGGCAGAACATGCGAGATAAACTCAGCTTCCCCTTCATAATTCAACCCTACCAAGCTTGCAGCCTTGGTGTAAGATAGCTTATAAGTCTTGCCATACGATTTGAAGGAAAATTTTTCTCTATTGTCTTCCACGAAGAAAGCAACCGACTCATAAAACTCAACAAGCAAATCTGGGTAAACTTCATCTTGGTTGCCGGTTTTTGATATCGCAACATCTTCCCAGCCATTGAGCTTGATATTCTTTGATATAATAGAATCATAGTTGCTGAAGAAATTCGGATGCACTAACCGCTCTCTGTAGACTAACCACTGTGAAATGGGCTTTGTTGAAGACATCTCTTGAGAAGCTAACTCTGCAGACATTCGGATTAGAAGTCTCTGAGAAGTTCGGAACTGAGAAGACTGAAGTTCGGAACTGGAAAACTGTAGTTCGGAACAGCCTTAAATCAGAGAGACAGAGCTTCAGCACGCAAGAGCTTGAGATCGATGTGGGACGAGAAAATAGGGTCCCCTTTATATAGGCTTTGGGATGACGGTTCAACTTCCTCGGTTGATCTAACGGTTTAGAAAGATCTGAGATCAGATCTGACGGTTGAGAGATTGAATCCGATCTTTTTGAGGTTTTATTAAAACAAAATTCAAGAAATTAAAAAAAAAACCGAAAACAAACTATAAGAAACTGCCAGCAAGTAAAATATGATTACGAAAACTTCAGTAAGGAAGTCATACCTTTCGGATTAGCTTAGGAAAGTTATTCGTAATGGGTAATGTAAAGACGACTACGAAAAAAAAAAAACTCAATACGAAAAACTTGATACGAAAAACTTGATATGGAAGATTCAATACGAAAGTTTTTCCATTATGAAAATACCAGTACGAAAATTTTCCATTCCGGAAATTTTCAATACGAATACTTTTATTCCAGAAGTATTTTGTATGGAAATATCCATTCTGGAAAATTGTAGTTCCGGAAGTTCCATTCCGGAAAATTTCGTTCCGAAAAATTTGAAAACAAATTTTGAAAAAACTTTGTTAAATAAACAAACAAATGTACTCCCCCTATGAAAAGGAGTTTATTACTGTGAGAAGATTTTTCCAACAGAAAGTTAATTAAGGAAGATTACCTTACGGTTATCATTCCTAACTTCTGTTTAATATATTCAAATCTATCAGAAGGTAAAGATTTTGTGAAAATATCAGCAAGTTGATCTTGCGTTCCGATAAACTGAAGAATAATATCTCCTTTAAGTGTGTGATCCCTAAGAAAGTGATGCCTAATATCTATGTGTTTTGCACGGGAGTGATGTGCAGGGTTTTTACTTAGAGCAATGGCACTTGTGTTATCACACAAAATTTGAGTTTTAGTAAAACTCAAGCCATAGTCTGTAAGTGTGTGTTGCATCCACAACACTTGTGCACAACAACTTCCAGCTGCTACATATTCAGCTTCAGCAGTGGAGAGTGCAACAGAATGTTGCTTCTTGCATGACCAAGAAACTAATGAATCTCCTAAGAAATGACAAGTTCCGGATGTACTTTTTCTATCCATTCTACAACCACCAAAGTCAGCATCAGAAAAGCTTTTTAGAAAAAAATCATTTCCAGAAGTATAAAATAATCCTAGATCCATGGTTCCCTTAAGGTAGCGAAAAATTCTTTTAATTGCCTTTAAGTGAGATTCCTTAGGATTGGATTGATATCTTGCACATAAGCATACTGAAAACATTAAGTCTGGTCGACTAGCAGTTAAGTAAAGTAGACTTCCAATCATACCTCTAAAAGATGTTTGATCTACTGGTTTCCCAGCTTCATCAAGATCTAAAGAGTTTGAGGTACCAATAGGAGTACTTATACTCTTCGTGTTGTCATAACCATACTTTTTAAGAAGATCTTTAATATACTTATGTTGAGATATGTAGGTTCCTTCTGGTTTTTGAGAAATTTGAAAACCAAGGAAAAATGTTAACTCACCCATCATACTCATTTCAAACTCAGATTTCATTAGACTAGCAAAAGAATCAGTCAAAGATTGCTGAGTTGAACCAAATATAATGTCATCAACATAAATTTGAACAATCAAAACATTTTTCTTATCTTTCTTTATAAAAAGGGTTGGATCTGCATTTCCCTTAACATAGTTATTTTGAAGCAAAAATCCAGTGAGTCTATCATACCATGCTCTTGGGGCTTGTTTAAGGCCATACAAAGCTTTGGTAAGTCTAAAAACATGATCAGGATGTTTTGTATCTTCAAAGCCAGGAGGTTGTTCAACAAAAACTTCCTCTTGAACATAACCGTTAAGAAAAGCACATTTCACATCCATTTGAAATAGTTTGAAATTAAAGAATGCTGCAAAGGCAAGTAGAATACGGATAGATTCAAGTCTAGCTACTGGAGCATAGGTTTCTTCATAGTCTATTCCTTCTTGCTGATTATAGCCTTTAGCAACAAGTCTAGCTTTATTTCTAACAATGACTCCATTTTCATCACATTTGTTTCTGAAGACCCATTTTACTCCAATAACAGAAGTTTCCTTAGGTCTTTCAACCAAGGTCCAGACTTTATTCCTTTCGAATTCATTTAGCTCATCTTGCATTGCTTTGATCCAATCATCATCACCTAAAGCTTCATCAGTGCTTTTAGGTTCTAGTTGGGAAAGAAATGCTAGATGTTCTACTTCATTTCTTAAGGAACTTCTAGTCCTTACAGGTTGATTTACATCACCAATGATACTATCACTGGGATGATTCTTAAGAAACATCTGATTTGGGTTTTGTAAAACCTGTTCATCAACATAAGGTAGAAAGTCTTCTGGGGTAAATGTTTCAGAAGTATCTTCTAGAACAATTTCCGTATCAGAAGGTTCTTCTAACAAAGGTTGACAATCAGTTTTTGAAAACACATCCGAAGATGTAAGTTGGGAAGTTTTAAAAACAAAAGGATCTGACTCATCAAATTTCACATGTACTGTTTCCTCAACAGTACAAGTATTTTTATTAAAAACTCTATAAGCCTTAGAGGTTGTGGAATATCCTAAGAAAATTCCTTCGTCTGATTTTGGTGCGAATTTATGTAAGTTATCTTTAGTATTCAAAATGAATACTTTGCAACCAAAAACCTTGAAGTAGGAAAGCCTTGGTTTTCTACCATTCCATAACTCATAAGGAGTTTTATTAAGAAAAGGTCTAATCAAAACTCGATTTATAGTATAACAAGCAGTACTTACAGCTTCAGCCCAGAAATGTCTAGCAATAGAATATTCACTCAACATGGTTCTAGTTATTTCTTGAAGAATTCGATTTCTTCTTTCAACTACACCATTCTGTTGAGGAGTTCTAGGTGCTGAAAAGTTGTGAGTAATACCTTTCTTACTACAAAAAGTTTCAAAATCAGAATTTTGAAATTCTCCTCCATGATCACTATGAATAGTTTTCAATGGAAGGTTTTTCTCATTTTTAACTTGAGCTCTAAAACTTTTGAAATAAGAAAAAGCTTCAGATTTCCTTGCTAGAAAATAGACCCAAGTAAATCTAGTGTAATCATCAACTAGAACAAACACATAGTATTTGCCTCCAATGCTTCCAGTTTGTGTAGGACCAAAAAGATCCATGTGCACCAACTGTAATGCATCGGTTGTTGAGACTTCACCGATTGACTTAAAACTAGATTTATGTTGCTTGCCATATTGACAAGGATCACAAACTTTAGAAGAATCAAATCTAAGCTCCGGTAGATCCTTAACTAGTTTCTTCTTAGAGAGTTTACATAGGTTTCTAAGATTACAGTGTCCTAGTCTTCTATGCCATAACCAAGAATGATCTTCCATTGCACTTAGGCAAGGTAAATCTTGGCTTCTTAGGTCTTCTAGGTTTAAGGTGTAAACATTCTCTTGCCTGTTGGCTGAGAGAATAAATTCTTCCTTGGAATTGTGAACTAAGCATTTATCATTCCTAAAATTCACAAGGTAACCTTCATCACATAACTGACTTATGCTAATGAGGTTGTGCTTAAGACCTTTAACAAAAAGAACATTTGAAATCAAAGTTTTACCTAAAAGAACAATATTACCAATACCAACAATCTCTCCCTTAGCATTGTCTCCGAAAGTTACCTTTCCTCCTTTCGTCTTGATAATTTTTTCAAAGAAGCTTTTGTTACCAGTCATGTGCCGGGAACATCCACTATCCATGTACCAAACATTGTTGCTGGAACTTTCTTTATTTTCCTGAAATTAAGAACAAAGTTAGACTTTCGGAATCCAAACTTGTTTGGATCCGAGATTTCCAGACAATAAAATTTTTGGTACCCACATTTTCTTAGAAAAGTAAGCTTTATGAAAACCTAAGGATTGGGTTTTGTTTAAGGAACAATTTCTTGCCCAGTGACCACCACATTGACACTTAGTACAAAATGGGGCACTTTGAGGAACAAAATAATTGTTGCTGAAAACAGGTTTTGCATGGGTATAACCAAATCCGGATTTATTTCTTAAAGGTCGTATTTGAGAATACATCTTATCAAAATTTTCCTTACCATGGGTAAAGTTTGATAAGCACTTCTTTAAGGAAAAAATTTCGGACTTGAGTTTTACAACCAAGTTTTTATCTTCAAAATCATTAGTTTTGGAACTAGAGTTAGGCTCGAAAATATTTTTATTAGAAATTACTTTTTCTAACTCTTTAGAAAGTTTATTCTTCTCAGAACTTACTTCCTCAAGATTTTTTGAAATATTTTCAAAATCAGCATTTTTCTTATCAAGATCTTTAGAAAGATCTGATATCTCTTTTGTAAGAATAGAATTCCTAGAATTTGCCTTATCAAGTTTCTTGTTGAGTTTGGAATTCTCAATCTCAAGAAGTTCAGCAAATCTAGAGACTTCTTCAAAAGTAGGTAAAGTATTTTCCTCATCAGAAGTTGATTCTTCATCAGAAGAGTTATAATACTTACTATCATTAGGATTTAAAGAAACATTGGTCAAAGATTCAGCATTTCGTACCTTAGCCATAAGACAATGATTATCAATAGGTAATCTGGCTATAAGACCAAGATTCTTCTGTCCTGAAGATTCATATTCAGAAGATTCATCTGAAGAGTCACCACCACTGGCACTCCAGGTGTCATTAGCTTTCAAAACTTTCTTAGCTTTAGCTTTGTAATATTTCTTCCTGTTCCTGTCTGAATGCCTTTCCTTTCTTTCTTTCTTTCTGAGCATAGGGCAATCTGGTCTAATATGTCCTGCTCTCTTACATTCATAACAAGTAACTTCTCCATCTTTCTTATCTTTCCTATCCTTCTTCTTATACTTGGATTGAAAGTTTCTTTGTCCAGCTATCTTGTTCATCCTTCGAGCAAGATTGGCTAATTCATTTTCTGAAACTTCACTTTCACTAGATTCGGATTGGAAAATGACTTTCTTCGATTTGGATCTGGTTACTCTCTCAGGAGTCTTAGCTTTCATCTGATTCGAAGTTGTAGTAAAAGCAACAGTACCATTTCCATTCTTCTTCTTGATGTTGTCAGCATCTCTCTTCATTCTGGTCTCATGTTGTAGAAGAGTTCCAAATAATTCATCAAGAGTTATTTGAGTAACCTTCCTGTTCTCATCTATAGCTGTTCTCTTGGATTCCCACTCATTGGGCATAATGTCAATTATCTTGTCCACAAGAGCTTCATCATCTAAACCTTTCTCTCCCATAGACTGTAGACTATTGACGATTGTCATAAATCTTTGTTGTACTTTACAGATAGGTTCTCCATAAGGAAAATTAAAGCCATGATATTCAGCTCTAAGCATAGCTCTCCTAGTCTCAATCACTTTAGAAGTCCCAAAATGAGTAACCTCTAACTTCTTCCATATACAATTAGCTGCTTCACAAGAAGAAATTTGGCTATATATATTTCTGGTCATTGAACATAATAAAGTGTTGCGTACCTTGTAGTTGAGTTGATATTCTTGCTTCTCCTGGTTAGTAAAGGTTCTGACTTCCTTGTCAGGAATTTTGTAATCACCAGTAAGCATGACAAAGTTATCTACTCCAGTATTGATAACAAACGTCTTCATACGATCTCTCCAGTATTCATAATCATTACCATCAAATATTGGTGGCCTTGTAGGATTCAAATTGTCTATCGAACCAACATTCATTCCTGCCATACTTGAAAATAACTTGGAGACAAACTTGTTAATAACAAAAATTCGGAATTAAAAAGTTCGAAATAGGAAAAGTTCGGAATGGATAATCTGGAATGAAAAAGTTCGGAATTGAAAAGTGAGCAAGAAAAACTTGAACGTGAGTACAAGTATTTCAGTAACCTTGGCTCTGATACCAAATGTAAGAATGGTATAGAGTAAGAGGTTTCCAACCTCTGATACCAATTGTAGGATCGAAATATAATATGAGATGCTCAATATACAAGAGGGGGGGTGAATTGTATACTTTAAAAATTCCTTTGGAACCTTTAAAGTTAGTTATGAATAACTAGAGTTTCCTTAAGAAAAGGAAAGAACTAAGTTTAACAAAGTTAAACTAAGTTGATTCACAACACCTCTAACACCGGACTAAACTTGGAAAGAGATTCCAAAAGAAGGTTCCGGAAATATGGTTCCGGAAATTGAAACTTAACAAAAGTTACAATATGAGATTCTACCTTAAAGCGTATAGAATCTAAACTAATCAAAGTAAGTAGGGAAGTATAAGAAAATTATACTTTCCTTAAGATACAAAATGCAGCGGAATAAAACAAGTACAAGTAGAAGAACTACTAGTAACAAGATGATAGTCTTTTAACCCAAAGAGAAGGGTATCCAACAACCTTGGATAAAGGTCCCTTGATTTATACTTTCAAGCAAGTCTGTCTTACCCACACCAGGGTAAGCCCTCGATACGAAGATCGGTGTATCTGTCTTGCTATCCCCGCAAGCCCTCAACTTCAAGGTAGTTGGCAACCTCTGTCTTTCTCGACAAGAAAGCCCTCGATCTTTAAGGTAGTCGGCACCTCTGTCTTTCTCAGCAAGAAAGCCCTCGATCTTTAAGGTAGTCGGCACCTCTGTCTTTCTCAGCAAGAAAGCCCTCGATCTTTAAGGTAGTCGGCACCTCTGTCTTCCTATCCCCGGAAGCCCTCGAATGTAATCACCAACATTCGGAGTCGCACGAAGCTTTGAGAGTTAATAAGAGACTCTCTCTCTAGAAATCACTTCAACAGCATGTATGCACAAAGTCCAAATGTTCATCCATCCGTTTTGAGCTTTTTCAAATGAGCTCCTATTTATAGGTGAGGTCGGCTCCTTCTCCAACGGTCATATTTTCCTTAAAGTTCGGAGGGACCTGTACACGTGTCACTTAGACAACGGTTAGTTTATAACAAAATGGACGACATCGTTTTATAACAAAGTAAGTGTAACAGAAAGTACGACATCGTTTTAAAACCTAACATAAAGGTTCGGAATAGAAATTTCGGAGTGAAAGTTCGGAGTGAACAAATTCAGAGTGTATAAAACAATGATATCCAGATTCTGTTTAATGAGTGAATTCGGAATGAGAATTCGGAATAGGAATTCGGAATAGGAATTCTTCATCAGAAATCGTAATGAGAAATCGTCATCAGAATTCGTAATGAGAATTCGGAATGAGATTTCTTCATTAGAATTCGTAATGAGAATTCTTCATTGGAATTCGTAATGAGAATTCTTCTTCAGAATTCGTAATGAGAATTCGAAATGGAATTTCTTCATTAGAATTCGTAATGAGAATTCTTCATTGGAATTCGTAATGAGAATTCTTCTTCAGAATTCGTAATGAGAATTCGAAATGGGATTTCTTCATTAGAATTCGTAATGAGAATTCTTCTTCAGAATTCGTAATGAGAATTCGTAATGAGAATTCTTCATTAGAATTCGTAATGGGAATTCTTCTTCAGAATTCGTATCCTGAATCTGGAATAGAACTTAGTCAGAATTCATAACCAGAATTCGGAGTGAAACTTCCTTATAGTTCTTGTCCAGAATCCGAACCCTAAAACAGAATGCTTTTTATCAGTTTTAATGATTCCGAGAAAGTGAATCCGAATTTCATACTTAAGAAAAATATTAATGAAAATATGATAAGGATAAATTTTTCTTATAAAAGCGTTTTTCCTTAAGAAAACATTTTTCCTTATAAAAGCAATTTTCCTTACAAAAGCGATTTTCCTTAAAGATAAGGTGTTTGTGATTTTCAAAACAAGAAGGAATGGAAAAGTCATAAGGAAAACCTTATTGACTCAACACCCTCTTGGATTTTTCCATACTAAATATCTTTAGTATCTGGTCAATGTATGTACCCTGACATAGTCCAAGCAGCCTCTTGGATCTGTCACGAATGATCTTGATCCCTAGAATGTAGGCTGCTTCTCCTAAGTCCTTCATGGAGAAACACTTGTTCAACCAGTCCTTAACTGACTGTAAGGCTGGTACGTCATTTCCAATAAGCAATATGTCATCAACATATACCACTAGGATGACGACCGCATTCCCATTAAAAAACTTATAAACATATGGCTCACATTCATTCTTAATGAAACCAAAATCCTTTTTGGATTCATCAAATTGAATTTTCCATGACCTGGATTCTTGCTTCAATCCACAAATGGATTTATGCAACTTGAAAACCTATTTGGCTTCACCTGGTGTCACAAAACCTTATGGTTGTGTCATATAGATATCTTCCTGAAGGTTCCCGTTAAGGAATGCTGTTTTGGCATCCATCTTCCAAATCTCATAGTCATGGTAAGATTCTATGGCAAGTATGATTCTTATAGATTTAAACATGGCAACTAGTGAGAAGGTTTCATCATAGTCAATTCCTTGACACTGTCTGAATCCTTTAGCCACTAGCCTTGCTTTATAGGTTCTAACTTGACCTTCCATGTCCAACTTTCTTTTCAATACCCATTTCCATCCAACAAGCTTTACATAAACTGGCTCATCGACCAGAACCCAAACATGGTTCTAATACATGGAACCCATCTCATAATTCATAACTTCTAGCCATCTTGTAGCTTCTGATCTTTCTACTTCTTCCTTGTAGGATAGAGGTTCATCATTGTCCAACAATAATGATTCACCATCCTCGGTGACTAGGAAACCAAATCTCTCTGGTTCACTTACCTCTCTTGAGCTCCTATGTAGTACTTGTGTTTCTGGAACCTCTTCCATGGGTACCTGTGGAACTTTTTCCTGTACCAACTCATGTGTATCTTGAGCATCAACTTTGTCGAAGTCAATATTGCTCCCACTATCCTTCTTGAGAATTTTCTCCCTCTCAAGAAAGACGGCTTGTCTGGAGACAGTCACTTTCTTTTCCTAAGGGTTACATAGGAAATATCATTTCGTTTCCTTGGGATATCCTATAAAGATACACTTCGTTCCCCAGGGTGCTAGTTTGTTGCCTGAGAAGGCCTTAACAAACACCTCGCATCCCCATACACGTGTGTTCGATAAAGTGGTCTTCCTTCCATTCCATAACTCGGATGGAATTACATTTGCGGCCTTAGTTGGTACTCAGTTTAATTTGTATGCTGCAGTTTTTAATGCATATCCCCAAAAGGATAATGGAAGATACGAATGACTAATCATCCACCTCACTATGTCCAACAAGGTGTAGTTCCTCCTTTCACTAACACCATTCCACTATGGTGTATAAGGAGGAGTGAGCTGAGATAGAATCCCAGACTCCGGTAGAAGATCGATGAACTCTCGGTTTAGATATTCACCACCTCGATCCGATCAAAGCTTCTTTATCTTCTTACCAAGCTGATTCTCTACTTGATTCTTGAATTCCTTAAATTTCTCTAAGTACTTTGACTTATACCTCATTAAGTAGACATAGCAATATCTACTCAAATCATCAGTAAAATTAATGAAGTAAGAATATCCACCTCTATCTTCTACTGGAAATGGTCCACACACATCCGTGTGTACTAATCCTAGAAGCTCTTTGGCCCTTTCAACTTGTCCACCAAAAGGCAGCTTGGTCATTTTTCCTTGTAAACAAGCGTGACATCTATCAAGTGGTTTTAGCTTAGTAGAGTCTAAATAGCCATCTTGGCAGAGATTTTTCAAACTCTTCTCGTTCACATGACCAAGGCGGTGATGCCATAACTGGGTGATGTATGAGTCATGTGATTTGTTTCGTTATCAATTACCAACACTTGGTTTTCATAATTCAATACATACAAACCATTATTTAAATGTTCCATACCATAACATATGTTGTTCTTATAAAAGAGAAAACCCTTATTTCCAAATTCAAAAACAAATCCATCCTTATCCAAACAAGATACAGAAATTATGATCTTGGTAACACTAGGCACATAATAACACTTATGTAAAACCAAAATCATCCATGTCAGAATTGAGAGGTGGTAGATTTCAATAGCTGACACAGCCAGCCTTGCGCCATTGGAAGCTCGAATATCCACCTCTCCTATAGCGATCTTTATAAATCTACTTGGTTCATGCATTTGAATACAGATGTGAGCCCCACAAGCTGTATCTAATACCCAATGTGTAGAAATAGAAAGATTAAACTTGATAAAAAACACACCTTTAGCTTCCCCACACTTCTGGGTGCAGTTCCTCTTCCAGTGGCCCTGCTTTCCACATGCAAAACACACTGCTTCCTATTCCTTACCATGCCTCTGGATCTTCCCCTTCTTGGAGGGACGGTGCTCGGGGGCTTCATACCATTTATAAGTCTTTGGCCACTTTTCCTTGTCCTTCCATTTCTTGTTCACCATAAGGATCGTGGGTTTGTCACGCCCCATGTCCTTATCTACATAGAGAATCAAGTTCAGAAGCTCTGATAGACTCTTCTCATTGCCGCTCATGTTATAGTTGACAATGAAGCTAGAGAAGGTATTAGGCAGTGATGATAGGATGAGATCTATACACAACTCATCCAGGAATTTAATCCCTAAGATGTACAGGCGTTCAATGTAGCTAATAAGCTTGAATACATGAGGCCCAGCTGGTGTAGACTCTCCATGATTTGTGGTAAACAAAGCATTGGATATCTCATACCTCTCCTGTCTCACCTTCTCTTAGTAGAGATATTTAAGGTGAGACATCATGCTATACGTGTCCATGTTTTCATGTTTCTTTAAGAGCTCATTAGACATGGCTGATAGCATGAAACACTAGACATCTATGGCATCATACATGTGTTTCAGGTAGAGAGATAATTCCTCATAACTAGCCTCTTTCCCAAGCGCAACTGGAATAGGCTCTTCCAGCACATATAATTTCCTTTCATGGCGAAGGACGATGCGTAAACGCCTCTTCCACTATTGGAAATTAGTGCTAGTGAGAAGGTTTTCTTTTTCGAGTATGGTGTGCAATGATATGTTTGAAGTCATTTTCTTGCTGTTTCTACAAATTAAGATGGGCAAAGGTTTAGTACTTTATTACAAAAATTGAGACAAATAAATAAATTAATACTTATTAGTCTCCCATTATTTAATCAAAATCCAATAGCCCTCACCATTGACTTCAGAATATTCGGTTGCATGAATATTCTAGTGGAAAGGATCCATATTGCCCTTCGCATTACCCCAACTAGGTTTGGTCAAGAAACTTTAAGGGTTTTAGGTAAGCATTCCAAATGCCAACTGCATTAACTCCCATCTCCTTGATCCGCTGAGTGGAATCCCCAATCCTAAAATCATTTTTGGATTTCCTCAACCTTTGCCTCTTGGTCACACAAAGTCCTGCTGTGGCAGTCAACCCTTGATGTGAACCAAGTCAAGTAAACCCAAAACCTTGAATTATAATTCCCCGATAATTGAAAGCACCCCAACTAGGGTTGGTCAAGCACTTTGAACTATGGTTTGATTCTAACCAAGATACGGAAGGCTATGCCGACATAATATTTATTTTGAGGGATTTTATCCTTTTATGTAAATTTCCATTTTATTATCTTTGATTACATGCTTGTTAATATTAAGTGGGATATACTTAAGTGATTAACCATGTCTAAGATAATATTTACGTATAAGATGGTTTTATTTTAGTTCCATATTGCATGCTCGTTTAATTCATTAATTATGTGATTGTGACAACACAACCACAGTAAATAAACCATGCAACTGATAGAAATAAAATAAATGGTATGATCATGAGCTTTTCTATCGGTTAGTTTATCTAGGGGTTGATAAACTAACCCAAGACCTAGGGTAGAAACACCTTGAACCTTTCGGGTTCGTGTTTACAGCTTTCCACCTGTCCACCTTTGTATCTCCTTGGATTGGTTTCACCTTGGCTCCTGACTTGAGCCGCCTCCACTAGCTTGGGAGCTCCATCCATTACATATGCATTTATCTCACACGCAGGTGAGGGGAAAAAGTGGTTTTTACATAAAAGAATCCTTGGGTGCGCGGGCCTTACATATTAATGAGGAGATGGCTCGAAATACAACAAATTTAATTTAAACAAATAAATTAAAAGAAACCATTCACATACAAAGGTCTCGGTCTAGATCATGATCATCCATATATGCAATGATATTTACGCATAAATAAAACTAGAATTCAATTCTTTAATCGTTCTTATTTAAGATAAATCACACTCGAATCAATTAATTATCTTTATTTAATAAATCCTTTTATCATAAATCCCTTTTCTGAATTTCCTTGAGATTCTCATCCATAATAATTTTAGACAAATAGATTCATTTAAAATTATGCTTGTACGTAACTTGTACCTTGGAGATAACCCGGTGAATTCCCATTTATTACGCAGATGTTAAATTAAACACAAATATATAAAACACCTATCACGTGTTGTGCCTCAGCTTTACGCCTGCACCATGCTACACGTCTCAAGGGTTTGTATAATATAATAATAAATTTTAATAAATCTTCATAATTTGGGTGAGTACACGACATGTAGTTCTGACTATACGGCGTGTACTTTTCTTCATCATCCATCCGAAGTACACGCCCGGGGATAGGGCGTGTTAATGTACTTCAGATATTTTCGGAGTACACAGCGTGTACAGTGGGATACATGCCATGTAGTTTTCACGTAACACGGTTTCCATCCGGGCAGGCTGTGTACAGAGTACACCACCCAACCCTAACCCGAAGGGACTACATGCCATGTTCTTTGGACCACACGGCGTGTATTCCGGAAATCGTGTGCCACCTATTTCCAGTCAACAAACGGTGTCTTAAATTATTATAAAGAATCCAATACACGGCCTAATTTGGAAGATCAGTCAATGAATTGAACCTATACTACACAGTATGTACTTCCGAATACCCATCGTGTATTCTGGTGTTATACATCCAGAAATGTTTGGCTCCTCCGGATGAGTTCTTATATTTTATTTTAATCAAAATTAAAAGAAAAATTTGTTTCTATGAGGTGAAAGAGAAATGAGGGAGGAGGAATAGATCTCGATATTCAGATTTCAAGAACAATTAAACTTGAATTGAAATAACTAAATTATTAAATGCATAAATTACCAACGAAAAACTAAATTATTATAATCAACGATATGACCCCCTCTGATACCACTTGTAGGTTCCAAGTGCAGCGGAAGTGCATTGGTGGGTTTACCCAACATTAATTTTAACCTTAAACAACGTTCAATCCGAGATCTGTCACGATATAAAATGCTGAATCTTCGGAATAGAAAGAAGAATGAAAAGAAAATAAGAGTCCTTAAACCCTTGAGGAGGATCATCATATGTTGATTATAATTAATTTAATTAATGCATAAGAATTATTTCATTGTAATTATTTATTCTTTGATGTGTCTGGTCACGATTCGGTGATCCGTCGTTGCATCATCAAATCCAAGTGTAGGATTCCTCTAGTGGTGATCCACACATGTGTTACATATCTCCGGACATCGCTGAAGGGATCTCCGGGTGCTGGTGCGGAAGAACCTTCGCTTGCGATGTTCGCCTTCGACCGCCTTGATCCAGTGGAGGATATTGCTCTCATAACATGAGGGCGTTCTTGGTGGAAAGGGAATTCTCTCTTGGCTTGAGTGTATTTCCAAATCCATTGCGCACAACAATGGATCTTTTAAAATGTTGGGGTTGCGAGGATATTTATAATCCGGTTTGAGGTTAGTAGAGTTATGACAATAAATAAATGTGTTACGCGTTTTATTTATTTCATTAACTCTTATTTAAAACCCCCATGTCGAATTATTAATTCCTTGACATGCGCCCACACTAATTATAATAAATATCGATTAATAAAACAATATTAAATCCTCAAAATCCCAACAAGAAAAACTACACGGCGTGTAATAATTAATACAAGGAATGTATTTTTTTTCCATAAAACTACACGGCATGTATATTTAATATACACGGCATGTACTTTTATTTTCCATTTTTCTCCACCACATTTATTAGACCTTGAGTAATGACTATTTATTTCGTAAATAAATGTAACTACATTACTCGCTAATAAATATATTATTTCATCCACAATATATTCTCTCGAATAACTAGTGTCAAAATAAATGCGATCAGACATCTTTAAATAATTATTAAACCACAGTCGGGAATAATATTTATTTAACTTGTTAAATTAATATTTAACTGAGATACATGGACACACATAGTGTGTGACCCTCTAGGCATCTTTCTCAGTGGCATTAGGCTGAGCCTTCCTAAAGTCCAAGGTTAACATCTAGCAACTCGCCAAGGCACCCATAGAGAAATATGTTAACGCCGCAATGACGTGTCACCTCCTACGAACGCTTACCGTGTAATATAATCCCTTTGTCTCGATATCTCCAATCAAGTGGGTTTCATGCTAGTTCCATCAACCCATGTGCTTGATTATTCTTTCTTTGACTTCCCAGAATTGAACTTGCCCATACCTTACCATGGCCACGAATTTATTTAGGCTATATCAATTCCATCAAAGGGCCTGATATATCTACTTCCGTTATGGAACGGAAGGGACAAATCCTTTCTCGCATTATCTATTAATGTGGTATTACTCGTGACGCACCCAACGTATCCTACCTCACTGTGAACAGTTTGTCGTCACAGTTTTCGTCAGTACATCTAAGTGCGCAAGTTGTAATACTCATTAATAATAATCTTAAATTCTAAGGACCAATACACATGTCCACGGATAGGAACATCCAATGACACTATGAAATGTAGATTTCCTACTGGTGGGTCTCGTTCTCATAATATCCTCCTGGATATTGCCAAGGGAGCACACCATGAGAATGTGCCTAAAAGTTTTATGAGTCCTCACCCCTAATGACCTGTATTATTTGTGTCCCTCAAATAATATCATCCGACCATAGAACATACATTCAAGAACAGTGTTATGGCACTTCCGGGTTCTCATCATAGCAGGGATCCTCTACGACCCTTTAATGCAACAGCTGTCCTTAGGACATTATCACATGACTTGTCACATAGAAGAACAATCAAGATTTGATAAGGCTTTTATTTAATGAATAAAGTACAAAGTAGTTGGTTCTAGACCACCAAATCCAACATTTTCAACTGTCGTGAGGCTTAAGCTATCACCATATCATTTTTCATGAGAACACAGCCCAATACCTTATTGGATGTATCACTATAGATCACAAAACTTTCTCCACTACAAGGAAATGTGAGCATAGGTGCACTGGATAACCTTCTTTTTAATTCATTGAAATTCTCTTCACACTCCTCTGTCCAAACAAACTTAACTCCTTTTCGAGTCAACCTGGTGAGTGGATTAGATAATAGTGAAAAAGCATTCACAAAACATCGATAATATCCATCCAAACCAAGAAATCTTCAGATCTCAGTTACTGTTGTTGGTCTCAACCAACTTTCGATAACCTCTATTTTTGCTGGATCCACAGATATTCCCTCTTTTGAGATTATGTGTCCCAAATATGAAACTTTTTGAAGCCAAAATTCAAACTTGGTAAATTTGGCATAAAGCTTCTCCTTTCTCAGGGTCTTCAATACAATTCGTAAGTGATCTTCACGTTCTTCCTTTCTCATTGAATAGACAAGAATATCTTCTATAAAGACTACCAAAAACTGATCAAGATAGTCTCTAAAGACTCTATTCATCAGATCCATGAAGATACCAGGGGCATTAGTATGACCAAATGGCATCACTATAAATTCATAGTGTCCATACCTTGTACGGAAAGCCGTCTTTGGTATATCCTCCATTTTGACCCTTAATTGATGATACCCTGAACAAAGATCAATCTTGGAAAAGTATTTAGCTCTACTTAGTTGGTCAAATAAGTCATCAATGTGTGGGAGAGGATATTTTTTCTTGATAGTGATCTTGTTAAGTTCTCGATAATCAATGCAGAGTCTCATTGATCCATCTTTCTTCTAAACAAACAGAACAGGTGCTCCCCAAGGTGATGCACTAGGGTGTATGAATCCCTTATCAAGATTCTCTTGGATTTTCTACTTCAATTCCTGCAACTCAATTGGGGCCATTCTATAAGATGTCTTTGAAATGGGCATAACACCCGGTATGAGTTCTATTGAAAACTCAACTTCACGATTTGGTGGAATACCTAGAAATCCCTCTAGAAATACATCATCAAACTCCCGTACAATGGGAATATGCTTAATCGTGAGTTTCTATCCAACCATTTGAGATAAATAACCTTCATTTAGTGGAATCAAGACCCAAAGGATGGATGAAATTTCCACTAGAAGGTTATGTTCATCCTTCCATCAATAGATGATCATAGATTGATCTAAAATATGAAATGTGACTTCCCTTCTTTGGAAATTGGTTGAGATCCATATAAAGAAAGCCAATTCCTGCCAAGAATCACATCAAATTCCACTATTGGAAGGATCACAAGATTTTCAGGAAGCACTTTCCCACAAACTTCAATCAGAGAAGAATTATAAACTTTTGATGTGACTGTTGTGCCATTAGGGGTTGTCATAGCTAACTCAACATCTAATTGTTGAGTTAATACGGTGATAACTTTAGAAAATTATTCAGAAATAAAATAGTGGGTGGATCCATAATCAAATAAAACATTTTCTACTTTACAGTGGATGGTATGTGTACCTTTGACCACTTCGTTATCATACTCCACATCGCTGATAGAAATTGCATGTGACTTTACTTTGTCTTTGGCCTTAAGAGTTTGTTGACGTCTATCATCATCAAAAACCCTTGGATTAGGGCATTGATTAGCATAATTACCCATTTCCTTGCACTTGTAATATTGATGTGTAGGAGGTGCACTCTTTGTAGCCTTTTCTTTGTTCGGATCACTAGAAATCTTCTTCCCATTGTTGCGGAATTCAAATGCCTGATGACCTTCTTATCAACATTTGAAACATATACGTGTCCCTTTAAGAAAACTCCCTCCTTGTTTCTTTCCACACTTTGAGCATAAGGGAAAACTCATCTTCTTTTCAGTGTGCTCTTTAGATTTTCCGTTGAATTCAATTTTCCTCTTCTTATCAAACACATATGACTGATGGGTTACTCCAATCTCCATCTCAACCTTGAGAGTATATCGAAAAATTTCCTCATAGCTATTGAAGTCCCTTATGGATAACAACCTTTGAAGAGTTGGTTTTAATCCACTAAAGAATTGATCGATATTACTCTCAGGTTGGATAATAATCCCAGAAGCATGACTTGCAAGTCTTGTAAAATTTTCTTCATATTTACCAACAGATCCATCATCCTTTTGCTTCAGTTCAAGAAACTCCTTCTCCATCTTTGTTCGATGAAAACGAGGGAGGTACTTATTTAAAAATAAGTTCTTGAATTCATCCCATTCTATGGACTCAATTTCATCTCTTGGCTTCATATTCTTGATAATATTCCACCATTGATTAGCTTCACCTTCCAAACGATATACTGCTAAGATAACTTTATCATGTTCAGAACATTGAAGAACTGAAAATATCTTTTCAGTGTTACTGATCCATTGTTCAGCCACTAATGGATCAGTAGACCCACTGAATAAGGGTGGACGCTACCTCATGAAGTATTCAACAGAATGTTTCTCCTTCCTTTGCTCGTTTGGAAGTCCTGCAAGATTCATAGCTTGAGAAAGTTGTGTGAGCATGGCTACAAGATTTTTCATTCCATCACCCATAATGTTTGGTTGCTCAGGAGGACAATCATTTCATTTCCCGTCACATTCAGCATTAACACGGTTCCTTCGGGTTCCAGCCATTGACTAAAACCAATAAGCATAGTGTGAGAAACACTAATCATAATAGTAAAACCACATAATCAAGAATAAAATTTCACACTTAAGGTCTTATCATAGGTTGTTCGTGGCCATTTCTAAAACACTACGATTGTGTTCTATGCTTATACTTATCCTTAGGGTTCTTACTAAGTCTTTCACATCCTAGTTTCCAAAGGATGATTATACCTTTCCTCTGATACCAACTATAAGGACCCATACTTTACATACATTTTTCATACTTCAAAATTGAAGCACACTTATTACAACATAAAAAAAACATGAAAGGACCGTATAGGTATAGTGTCCTTAAGAACTAGGAAACATAATCAACTAGTTCATAAATCATCTACATTGTCTCCCGTTTATTTCATCATATCTAGTGTCCCTTTTGGAATATCCTACTTGATAACCTTCTTCCTGACCTGGGGAAAGAAAACATAAAAAAGGGTGAGGACAAATGCTCAGTAAGGGTAAACAAAGGAAATATCATATTCATAAGAATATAGCATTTCGAAAATCTTAACCTGCAAAAGAGATCATAATATCATAACATGGGATAAATCATAGTAGTTAAATATACTCCAAATAATCAAAACACAAAACATTAAACCTTATTTCATACACACATAATCATATAGAACCATTTCATAGTAGTCAATAATCATTTCCAAGACTATCTTAGCGAAAAAAGTCCATTTCTGAACCGAGTTTACTCCTCGTTTCAGTCCTGTTTCACTGAACTAGATTAACCCGTCATTCCAGCCATTTCTATCTCATGAGATATAAATAATTACCCAATGCATTGGTGGGAGATATAGGTCCCACCCATCTCATAATTAAATCATTCTTATGTGTTCCACAAATCATAAATCATACATTATAGCATAACCCATGTAATAAAAATGGGATTCTTAAACATCATGCCATCACAACATAATCTATATAAGATAAAAGGTCATCATAAAAATAATTCCATCATAAAATAATCAAATCAATGTAAAAAATAGGGATATAAATAGAACCCAATATTATCTAAGATGGAAAATAATTTTGATAAAACACTTGAACTCCATTCTTGAGGAAAATATCCTTTCTACTTCAAAAACATTTTCCTTTCTTAAAATGTCATATAATATCAAACTAAAAGAATTTGATTAAAAATAGACTTGAAAACCTATAAATTAAGCTTCATGGAAATAATGTTCTAAAATTCCTTTCAGGCCGTATAAGTTAAAAAAACATTCTTCTCATACTTTGGCCAAAAAATCAAAAAAGTACCTCGTACTAAAAACAACAAAAGATTCTTTTCATATCTCTTAATAAAAACTTACCAATGGGTAAAATTAGATTTAAAAAATTTATGAGGATATAAATAATATTACATATTGAGGAAACATTGATGTGGATGATAAATATTCCCCAGTAAATTCTAAAGTATAAACAATCTCGGATAAAAATGAGATTGCGAGATTTTCCCTTACCTTAGGTCCAATTTGCTTCGTACGTGTCTGAACCTCCTATATAATGATTTAAATAATGTTATTTACTTATTCCAGAATAATAATAATTTTTATGATATCATATATGGTCATATTATTAGCTTCTTATTAGTAATATTTCATTGCTACTTGTTATTCAGGTGTTTATTGCTTTTTGTTCTTATGCATGTTTTGTCGAATAAATTCTTATTCTTCTTTTTTAGGTTATAGATAACACATTTACATAATGGTATTAGTGTAATATATATCATATATATTCATTCAATTCATTTATATAATCATTATTCAATGAAGATCATGTTGAACGAGTCCCATCACATCGTGGAGACGGTAGGCCATACGTACACACGAGCGATGATATCGTTCCCATGATCGTGGAATTGTATTGAAGTTTATGTATAATATTTCAGAATAAATATAACTTTACAATAATCATATATAGTTATTATTTACACCATTATACCCATCCAAGTAAGGTGGTGGTGGAAAACAGATTACACCACGGCGTGGAGATGGTATTATGTATGTACGCACGCGCGGTAATTTCGTTTTCTGTAGGATGGATAGAAGGTGAAATAGGGTTGTTACATATTTATAATAAAATATCAGTATATTATTGATACTTATGTTATTACTTCATAATGAAACAACTAAATAAGAAGAAAAAAAGAAGAAATAAAGTTGAAAGAATCGGTAACGAACATTACCTCTTCTTTGAAGCGCCTCTTCTAAACCTCCTCTTAGGGAACTAAAGATGGTCTTTGAAGAAGACCAGGATCTATAGGATGTTTATAGGGAAGTGGATAATAGAAATTTTCATGGATTGGACGAGCATGAAGGCTTAAAGTGGTGTGAGGAGGAGAGGGAGTAGGTTCCCTTTTATAAGGGAGGAGAGGGCCACCTTAGGAAAAACATAAAATATTATTTTATTATGAAATCATATTCGGTTTTTAATAGCTCCAAATTGAATTATTTAGAAGCTAAGGTGGGGATCGGTCGAAATCCTCTCAACCAATAGATTTTATACAAGTTTAGGTTACTATTATGACCTTACATTTAGATTTAACTCTAAGATAAATAATTTAACTTTTACCGTGTCTTCTTGTTTTCTTACACTATATGGTTAATAAACTTACTATAACAAGCCAAACGAACCCCAAGTGGTTGATTATTAATATATATATCCTTATCTAAGTCATTTTGCCTAACTGTATATTTTTAGGAATACAATAACAATTAATAATATAATATTTGTTTTAAAAAATATTTTATGTCAATTTTGACACTATTTGGTAATTGATTTTTGTGAAAATCATAACAGCATTATTAGTTACAAAAAAGTTAATTAAATCAATACTAATATGTCATATTAACCTATAAAATTAGTTTAATTATCAAAAAGTCCCAAATTACATTTATTTGGGTATTTATAATATCCATTATGTTAATATTTTCTTAATAAGGTAATTATTGCATCATAATTGTGTCATAAATAAATTAAATTATTTAAAGTATAAAAATTATAAATAAAACACCATTTTTTAGGAAATCATTTTATATTTCTAACAAATATTTATAGTCGAATTTATATTATTTTTAACCCTATATTAAAAATGTTTTAGTTATTAAACTTTGATTTTAACTATTTTAACTCTTCTTTAAATAAAATAATATTAAATGTCCTAATCTAATCCAAGTGTACATAAATGGTCATACTTTTTTCCTAAGGTTGTCTTTGGTAGAATTAAAAATATCCAATAGAATTAGGACATGTGTTAGGGTAATAATAATATCATTTTTACCCTTAATTACCCTATTTACTTTTAACCGTGGTAAAAAAAGTAAAAATTTACTATTCACCCAAAAAACCTTTTATATTATTGAACCACATTTTACACCTTGATATTAACCATGTCTCTTATATTTTCAAAATTCCACTCACAGAAGCTGTAAAATTATGTTTTATATAAATTTTCAAATTCTTCTAACAGGTCGGTAAAAGACAGTGAAAAGTTCAATAAAATTTTTATATATCTAAAATTAGTATAAAATGAATCCAATTAATTACATTGAACTTATATAGGTATTATGTATAAATTTTGACCTAAAATAAATTTAAATAAAATAAATAATTATTTAAATAAAAAGTCGGTTTTTAAATAGTAACCCAGTGTTTTCACTATTCATCAAAAATTGAATGTTTTCAGAAAAATACCAAAATTTCACCCTAGGCTAATTTCGATATTCTGAATCCAGAAATGAAGTCTATTCTGAAAGATAAAATTTATAAAATTTCAAAAATTGAGTATTACTATTCATAACGGCTAGTTTTAATAATATTTTAATAGCATATCTTTGTTTAGTGAAACTCGGTATTGCGTACAACACAAACTATCGAGGAAGGTCGTGATTACGTGTAAAGCAAGCCAATCTAGTGTTGTGTGTAGTGAAAGATTCCTTGGATGATGTATATAACATAAAAACAAAATATTTCTCATAAAAATATTGAGTGTTACATCTTGGTCAAGAGGTAATCCCAATTCCGCCACCTTCTTTCCAAGATCTGAAAAATAGGATTCGTACAAATAAATTCTATAGGATGAGGTCATCAATTCCTTTGTCTGAGTGAATTTGATTTGTTAAATCCCTATATTTATACTAATCATGTGACCATTTTTCAATGGCTATATTAGCAATGGTAACAATTCATAACAGTATTTCAAAATCAAAAAATATAAAACCAAGGAAGTGAATAATTTATATAACCATTTTACATAAAAATACATTTAATTAGGTAAATAGGAATTTTAATTTATAAAAGTTTGGGTCGTTAAAATAATCCCCCCTTAAGAAATTTTTCCTTCGAAATTTTCTTTTCCTATACTAAAATAGATGTGGGTAACTTTTCTTCATCACTTTCTATGATTCCAATGTTTCATCTCCAAACATGTGGTTTCTCCACAACACTTTGACAAGGAGCATTGTCTTACTTCCTATAAATTTTTTCATGTGATCTAAGATCTTCATCGGCTTCTATTCATAGGAGAGTCCATTCTCCAATGGTACCACCTATAGATTGAGTACATGCTATGGGACAGGTATGTACTTCCTCAAGAGTGATACATGGAATACGTCATGTACTTGAGATAGGTTTGGTGGGAGTTCTAGTCGATAGTCCACTACGCTAATGCGATCGAGGATATCAAAATGTCCGATGTACCTTGGACTAAGTTTTCTCTTCTTCCAAAATCTCGTAACTCTCTTCCAAAGTGATATGTGGAGGAATACCATGTCTCCAACATCAAAATCTAGTTCTCTTCTTCAATTATTATCATAGCTCTTTTATCGAATATAAGAAGCTTTAATGTGTTGCTGGATGGTCTTAACATTCTCCAACATTTCTCTGACCATTTCTAGACCTAGGAGTTTCTGCTCCCCAAATTCATCCCAACATGCCAGTGTTCTGCACCTCTTCCCATATAGGGATTTATAAGGATCCATTTGGATTATTGAGTGGAAAATATTTTTGTCAGAGAACTCAAACAGAGAAAGATGTTGAGCCCATCCTCCTTTGAATTACATTGAGCATGATCTCAATATATTCTCAAGTGTTTTGATAGTATTATCATATTAGACATCAGTTTGTGGATGATAAGTCATACTAAAGTTCATATTAGTATTTAGATCATGTTGAAGACTCTTCCAAAACATAGAGCTGAATCATGGATCTCGATCAGATACAATAGATAGCGGTACTCCATGCATCCTTACCACTTTTATGATATATATCCATTCCAGTTGATCCAATGAGAAATCCTCTCAAATTGTAATAAATTGTGTGGTCTTTTTAAGAAAATACACAACAACCCTGATAGCATTGTTTCCTTTGGATGTCTTTGGATGTCTGGTGAAAAATTACATGGTGATGTTCTCCCATTTCCATGCTGGTATGGGTAATGGTTGCACCATGCCCTTATACTTTTTCCTCTCATCCTTAAATTTCTAACATACTGGGAACTTTGATGTATACTCAACGATCTCCTTCTTCATTATATACCAACAAAAAACCTCTCGTAGATCTCAATACATATTTGTGTTTCCTCGGTGAATGGAGAAATTTGAACTATATACATCATCCAATAGTTTTTTCTCTAACTCCAGATTTGATAGAGAACATAGTTTGTCCCAAATCTCACAATTCCTGCTTCATTAACATTAAACTCTAAGGATTTAACTTTTATGATAGTTTCCACTTTCATCTGAATTCCCACATCATCCTTTTGAGCATCCCTTAACCTTTCTAAAAGAGACTATTGAAGAATAATTTATGAAAGGATTGATGTTTTTCCCTTATTTATGATTCTCATGTCCATATTTATCAAATCTAAGAGGATTGTATCCTTTTCAATTCTCATCAATGATAGAATTGTTGGTTCCTTTTTACTTAGAGCATCTTCCTCCTTGTTCACTTTCCCAGGGTGAAAATGGATTGAGAAGTCATATTCTTTGATCAGATATAACCATCTTCATTAGTGCATGATCAACTCTTTCTATGTGAATATTTACTTGAGACATTTGTGGTCCATATATATTTCACACTTCTCCCCAAAGAGGTAATTCCACCAAATTTATAAAGCAAAGATTACTATAGCCAACTCTAGATCATGTGTTGGATAGTTTGGATCATGAAATTTCTATTTCCATGATGCCTAGGGAATGACTTTTTCATTTTGCATCAACACATAGCCCATGTCCTTCTTCAAAGGATAACTAAATACCACAAAAAAATTTCCACTTGTGGGTAGTGTGAGCACGGGCACAGTTATAAGCCTCTTTTTTATCTCTATGAAGCTCTCTTCGCATTCATCACTCCAAGAAAACATGACTCTCTTCCGAGTTATCATGGTATGAGGGTTTGAAAATCATGAGAAATTTCTCAAAAATCAGTGATAATATCTAGCTAAACCTAAGAAGCTACAGATATCCATCACTGATATTGGCCTCAGTCATCCCTCAATTGTATCTTTCTTATATGGATCCATAGATATCTCATTGCTTGTGATGATATGACCCAAGAATGAATCATCCTTAAACCAAAACTCACACTTGATGTACTTTTCATAGAGCTTGTCCTTTCACAAGGTCTCTAGTACAGTGCTTAGATGCTCCTCATGCTCCTCTAATGTTTTGTAGCATATTATAATATCATCTATAAATACTACCACAAATTTTCCGAGGTAATCTCTAAAGACTCAATTCATCAAGTCCATGAATATTGATGAAGAATTAGTGAGTCCAAAAAGAATTATTATGAATTCATAGCCCCTGTATAGTGTACGAAAAGCAGGGGATATCCCCTTTATTCACCCTTACATGGTAATATCGTGATTGTAAATCCACCTTGGAGAAGTATTTTTCTCCACGTAGTTGATCGAAAAATTCATCAATTCATGGAAGAGGATACTTGTTCTTTAATGTGATTTTTTTGACCTCACAATAATCAATTCAATGGTGCATTTTCCCATCCTTCTTCTTGATGAAGAGGACTGGTGCTTCCCTTGGTGAGGCAATTTGGTATATAAACCCTTTATCCAGATTCTTCTGTAGTTGTTTCTTCAGTTCCTCAAGCACCACAATAGTTATTCTATAAAAATTATTGGATATTGGGAATGCCCTAGGTAAAATATAAATTGATAATTCAATATCTCTTCTAGGATGAAGACTAGAAAATCCCATGGGATACACTTCTACGGATTCCCTCACAATAGGCTTGTATTCAATGATGGTTTCTTCCTTAGACTCAATCATATGATCAAGATACACGTTCTCATAGGGAAGTAATATCCACACTTGAGATTATGGTGATAAATAAGATTCATCAACCTCCTTTCACTTGTACATAATCAGGGGTTGATTCTCTATGTGGAGAGAAATTTCCCCCTCATGGAAATTTATGTTGGATCTATACAATGAAATAAAATTCATGCCAAGAATTGCATCAAATTATACCAAAGGTTATATGATGAGGTTCTCCAGGAAGTTCAATCCACAAATTATGACAAGGGAGGAGTTATATTCATGTGATGCAATGATTTCCACATTTTCTGTTCTCATTGACATCTTTACTTCCATGATTTTTGGTGGTGTTGGGATTGTTCAACTAAACTTTTGGGATCTAAAAGAATGCATTGAACTAGAATCAAAAACTGTGTTCACTATTCTTGAATAAATAACTAGAGTACCTATCACCAATTTGTTTTCGTGGTTCACTTCGGCAGTAGTTATGGAAAACACTCTCCCTTCCTTCCTTGGAGGTTGTTGGTTTCCTCTAGAAACCCTAGTCTTTGGGAACTAGTTTCCAAAGTGCCCTGGTTCTTTGCAGTTGAAGCAATGAACATGGCATTTATGGTCGAACAGAGAATTCCTTTCCTCTATCACCGATTTAGGTTTTTCTTTTTGGTAGTTAATGTCCAGGTGCCCGTCTCTTCTACACCTAAAGCATTTCCTCATCCCCTTATGTCAATTTCTAGGGTGCTTCTTTCCACACCATTGTCAAGTGGGGTGATGGATTATCTTAGCACTGTTGGATTTATCCATCGGACCACCAGAATTAAATTTTACCTTATGCTTATTATCCCCATCATACCCCTGAGATTTTCTGATCTCCATTTCGACATTGAGGGCATATCCAACAATTTCTTCATAGCTATCGATTTCACAGATCACCAATGCTTTCCTTAGGCTTGGTTTTAGACCACCAAAGAAGTGGTCAACCCTTAATTCAGGGGGTAATGACAATGTTGGAGGTGTATCGTGCAAGAATTGTGAATTTTTTCCCATACGCTCTGATGTATTCATCAGCTTTTTCCTTGAAGGCAGGAAAGTCCCTTTCGATCTTATTTTGGAGGGTGTGTGGAAAATATTTATCAAAAAACATTTTCCAGAAATACTTCCATTCCAATGCCTCGATCTCATCCTCAAGCTGGGTATTTTTCATCAATGTCCACCATTGATCAGATTTTCCCTCTATACAATAAGCATTCATAAAAAACATCTCTTGTTTGGAACATTGAAGTATGGAGAAGATCTTTTCAATGGATTTTATCCATTTTTTAGTGATTGAGGGATCAAATGATCCATTAAAAGTAGGAGGCATTTATCTCATGAAGCTCTCGATTGCCACCTTTTCTTGATTGGGGGGGGGGGGGGGTTAAACATTCCTCTCGACCCATGTTTCTATTCAAAACTTGAGTTAATTGAAAAAGTATCCTGATAAAGTTCACGATTCATGCTCCCATCGGATTGGGCATCTCGTTAAAAAGTCGTCAAATTGATCATCACATCAGTCGTTAGACTGAGTCTTCCTATTACCATCCATTGGCTGGAATAAAAGTAAATTTAAGGGTAACACATAAGGGTTATCCAAATATAAAAATGGATAACTTATAAATTAATTTTATTTCCTTAACTTATGAATTTATAGACTTCAATATTTGTTATACGTGATCTACTTCTCAATATAAATTATTAGGGGGAATGTTTTCCCTTAATAATGGTTCATAATAAGATCATGAATTTACCAAATAATATCCCCCAGGAGTTTCGTAACTAAGATTGCATCAACACTCGTTGTTGTCCACCAGTTTCTGTTCGAGACTAGATAAAAGTGGTGTTTTCAGGTTTTACCCCTAGGATACATCTATACTAGAGCCACCTCTACCTACTCTTATTAAGACAGGGATATACTTTCCTGATAAAAAACATACCCAATACTCACCAAAATATAGGGATGTTTTTATTATACTTATTCTTATCCCTAAGGATTTCACTAGGGTTTTCTAATCCTAATCCCAAAAATAACTAATCATATCCTTTGATACCAACTTCAACAACCCTGCTATTAGTTTCACAAATGAGAATTATTAATTACATAAAATATTCACTTGATACAATATAGAATATCAAGAGGTCTAGTTTATTTATGGATTAGGAACATTACATAACAACTTATAACATGAAATACACATCTTTATTGAAAACTTCTTTTACATGACAATAACATTCCTTTATACTTAGCATTTCATGGGATAACCTGAGGACATGCATAAGGAAATGGTGATATATAAATCCTAGTAATGGAGTAAACAAGGAATAAAATGAATAATATAGTACATGTTAGGAAATGGGAATATCAATTGAGCATAAGATAAACATGAACATAAATTCATGATATATCATGATTATCATAACATGGAAATGTGGAAACAACATTTAACATGATTTTAGGATGATCCCAGGATAATTTCACATTTATCATGAGTAAACCCTCGTTGAAATTGAATTATAATGATTAAATACTCATTTCACTAGACATATCATGATACCAATCTTTACCCAATACATTGGAGCACTATTAAGGTGCAACATTATTAATCATTTTATTTCATGCATAAGTGTGGCACATAGATCATACAATAAGGATTCATTAAACATCTTAGTTTATTCAAAAATAAAGGAATGTGTAATTAATACATGAAACTTTATAATAAATAAGTAAATATTCATAAAGGTGAATACCCTTGATAGTGAAATGGGCATGGTATTCACTGCACAATGACTTTATCTTGGAAAATCACGGTGCAATTTCAGTAGCATAACGACATGACATAAAAATTCATAAGAATGGTTTATGCAAGAGAAAAAGGTATCTCATAATATTAACATTAAATGGAAAGTAAGGGGGTCATATAGATATATGTACCAACATATTTATTGGAATTTAGATTCAAAATATAAAATTATTGATTGAATGTGAATGAGGAGAGGGAAATCCCTTACCGAATTTCAGCATGGTAACATGTGTACATAGGAGGAATTAATGAGAGAGAAATGGGTCTCTCATATTTCAAAAATATGTAGGAAAGTATAGGGGAGGTAAAAAATCATACCACAACATTTTTAATTGAAAGTAAAAGGTCACAACAATATAAATAAACTTGTACATAAATAAGGAAGGAAGAAATCCCTTACATGGAAGAGTGATCCCAAAGGATTGAGAGATGCTTGAGAGAGGATTATTGGGAGCATGGAGAGAATTGAGAAGATTGTAGATAGAGGAGGGAAGATTTTTTTTGATTTCCTAAAGATTTTAGTGAAGATTAAGTGGGATCTTGGGTGGATTTATATAGGAAATGAGAGAGAATTCTTTATTATTTAGGTTTTGGACACTACACATTAAACTAATCAAAACCACAAACCAACCAATGTTTTTTCCCATGATGTTTAAAAAAGTGTAGTGGAAACTGTTATCTTATAAGACCAATGGTGGAACATATTAAAATATTAGGCTTTCTTATGGGGAGGTGAGTCACACTCTCAAGGAAATCAGTTTAAAAACTTAAAATGTTTTATAAGTCTTGGAGGGTCCACTAAGGCACCATAAAATTAATAAAACAAATATAAAATCACATTATATTACATATAAAACATATATTGGACAAAAATATATTTTATTGGATTTTATTACATCACTATTGGTTTATTATGATGTCATAAAACACTTTCTATATTTAAATGGAATTTAATTTTTACCCAAAAATTTGACTTTCTCAGAAAATTATGAAAAATCCACGGTTGGATAATTTTGATGTCCTAATTCCAAAAAATATATTAATTTTATCTAAATAATTTTATAAATATGTTCATTTTCACTTTTAAAATAAAAATTTATATTTATTGAAAATTCATGATTTTTGACAAAAACTGTTTTCAAACCTTAATAAAAATTATAATTGTATTCATAAAACTTATACGATTTTTTATATTTAATAAAATGTAATTTAGTAATAATTTTTTATTAAATTATTATTTAATTCAAAAATTCATTATTTCATCAAAATATATTTCTTAATTGAATATTAACTAATAATAATATTTGTTCTTTAAAAAATATTTACAAAGTAATATGAATAAAATGAATTTATATTCTTTATTATATACAAAAATAATGCACATAATCATAGTGATAAGGTCTTGTTATATAACACCTTATAAAAACCTCATAATACATAATGGTAAGGTGTGCGATGATAACAGACTCTTGGGGTGGCTTAGATAGCATCACTCCATTGGTAATCTCTATCTACTTCCACTTCTCTCATAGGTGGTTCCGTTCAAGCTTAACATGCTGAAACTCGACTTGGTCTTGGTCCAGAGAGAATGCCAATGACACCACCTCCTTTACAAGCTCCAAAAAATGGGATTCATATGGAGAAATTATACTGGATGAGGTCGTTGCTTCCTCTTTCTGAGTAAATTGGATTTATTAAAGCCCTATATTTATACTAATAATGTGATCACTCTTAAAAAACTATATTATTAATGGTAACAATTCTTAATGGTATTTCAAAATAAAAAAAACCTAAAACTAAGGAAGTGAATAATTTATATTACCATTTTACATAATAATACATTTAATTAGATCAAGATGAATTTTCATTAATAAAATTTTGGGTTGTAACATACATTGATTAATGTTTTGTTTTCAAGATTATTTTTACTAAAGTTGAATAATTTTCATTAGAAGATATACTTTCATGATTTTAGGAAAACACCACCACTTTTTATTCCTTGATCCAAAAAACATATTTCTTTAAAAAGAAAGTTGATTTTTTTATTCTCCAAGATCTAACAGATCATGAGATCCAAGATATGAAATCCCATATGTCATCAGTTATCATCAACACTATGTTTTTATAAAAGGTTATAAAATATACTTAAATAATCATGTGGTAAGATAATACTTTATTCTCATTGAATTCATATAAATTTAAACTTAATCTTTCCATAAATGGTTAATGTTATAACCCTTTTGAAATATAAAAATCCAAATCAATAGAAATAAGTCATAAAATAATATTAACATTGATCCCCCATATATCACAAAGTAGCTATTGGTTGTCACATTCCACACATTTGAATAACCTCATCATATATTTTCTTGAAACATGGAAATATCCGGAATTACCATAAATTATTATGGAACACATGAATGTTTCCTTGTTCCATAGATTATTAGATATATTCAATAATTCTAAGAAGTTTTCAACATCATCCCTGATAGCATAAAATAATTGTCAAAAATTCCTTAATTAGTTCCAAGGTAATCAGTACCATCCTATTTACTTATATCCAACATATCATTATTCAAACAACATTATCTAAAAATGCAGAACATATTGAGGGTTATATTTTCTTTAATAATTTGTTTTACATGGACATTACCTTCTAATTAAATTAATTTTATGTTCCATCATATCCATTCAATGTATTCTTGTAAATCATTAGAAAAAAACATAAACTATAAAATACTTTTATATCTAACCTTTAATAATTCTTGAATCAAAATACATAAAAACATTGATTACTTTATCCTTAATCCATTAACAATGCTGCCTCATCCTATTAAATAATATCTCTTTCCTTTCACATGTCATTTGTTGTCTCTTCATCATTGGTAATGTAACCATTTCTCACACCACCATGTTAATTCTCTTCAGGAGATTTTCTCTTGGGAAATTTAGTTTCATAATTGTCATTTATTCTATAATAAAAATAGTTATCATCGATAGTGTGTTAGGGAGGCCAAAATTCTCATGCATTTAATATATTGAACTTGTCATTTTCCCCCTAAAATCAAATTCTTTATTTCCTTCTTTTCCATAGTCAAAACATCTTCATATTCCTATACAACATTTACTTAGGTGATTATTTAAACATTTTTAACACAAAGGAAACTGTATATTCATTCCTCTATGGTCTCTATTTCCTAAACTCTCATTAAACTCTATATTTATCTTCCATAGTGAGTCCGAAAGTTGGTTAAGGTACATGTTGTTAATCATGTTCTGTGAAAAAGAATTTGGCATGATCACAACATCATTCACTCCAGTGATCATACTACATGACTGCTCACCATAAAATCATCCATCACATTAAAAGTTAATCGAGTTCCTTCTGGTTCCCACTATTGACTAAAACCAGAAGTGTATTGTGAGAATTACTTATCATAGAATAAAACCACATATTCATGAAATAATAACTTATATGATCTATATATCATCACACCTTCCTTAATCTAGTACACCCAAGTTTCATCCTATTTTATTTATATCCAACAAATATTTAAATCTATCATGATAGTTCGTGATGAGTTTGTGAATTACTAAATCATATCCACAGGGAGTTTCAAATGAGGTGTGCAATAAGACTCATTTTCATGTACCATATTACCCCAAGTAAGGCCTGGAACATCTTTTCATATTTGTTACTACTAGGTAAAACTATAACAGATCCACATCCACTTGTAGTATCGAGAAAGGGATGTATTTCTAGGAAGCCACTCACTCTATCCTTTAACAAAATTCTGGGATATTTTCCTTTGATTTTTCTTATCCTTAGATAGATCCTTAGACATTTCCTTATGGTTCTCAATAAGGTTTTCTCATCCTATCTTCTAATGGTTAACTAATCCTTTTATTTGATTCCAACTATGGTGACCCAACCTTTTCATATATTAAAATTACATAGAATTTCTAGAATATGTAACACATTAAAAAATAGACACCCAAAGGCCATACTAGTCTAGGGAATTTGGAAACATGTAAATATAAAAACATATACATAATTCATCTACATTATCTCCCACTAGGTTCTTCTTGACTATCACCCTTATACACTTCAAAAATAATACATATCTTCATAACCTGGTGAAAAGAAACATAAAAGGGCTAACCATAGGTGCTCAGTAAGGGTAAACAAGGGAGATATCATAAAAATAATAAAATTAATTATATATCATATAAAATGGAAGTATATACATCTCAAAAAATACTTTATTTTCATAAAAAACATGATTCTCAAAAAAGTAAAATTGAGAAATAACTATTTTACCGATTTTGAAACTTTTGAAACATAAACACCATGAAATAAAGATCATAAAATGAATATGTTAATGCCTATAAATTTAATTATAAGTTTCATTTAATACATCCACTGGTATTATACTGAAACTTATGGTTGATTGTTTCCTATCAACCGGTCAAGGTTCTGGTTCTCTGATAATGTGTATAGAAGCACTCGGGTCGAATCCTCGACGATGATACTTTGTAATAGTCATTTGTTTTTAGTTGATTTTATTTTTATTGGGGGGTTTGTTTATAGAGATTATGAAATAATTTATGGATGATTTTTGATTTAAAAATTTGATAAAGATCGTGGTGAGTTCATTATTGTGGATTTAAGCTTATGAAATCCTTGAGCTTTGATTTATATTGCATTAAATTATTACCCGCTTCACAAGATGATTTTGATCGGAATTCCTAAGTGTTAAAGCTTAAATCCAAGGCGTAACATAACTTTTTTTTCTAATCATTACCTTTACTTGTTTATGGTAGTGTATTTTTGGTTCCAAAAATACATGGAATCCACATATTAAACAAAACATGTCATTAATCCATGACATATAAAGTTCAACATACACAATATTAACTCAAAGAATACACATCGAGAAAAGGCTCTCAATCACTTAATATCCCCAAATTATTACTCACCCCAATGGTAGATTTACTCATCCATTTAAATGATTAGTAATATGGTTATAATGATTATGATGATAAATTAAGAAGAGAATGAAAAGAAAGGGATAAGAAAAGAGAGGTGTGTCGAATACACACACAAACGATAATGAGAATTAAGAACAGAATTTCGATTAAAGGAGGGAGAAAAATAAGGGAGGGGATTCAATTGTATTTAAAATATTTTAAGAACATTAATATTAAAATATAGAAGGTGGATGAGAATAAGATATATTGAAGAAGAAACTTTCATTAAAACAATATTACAAAGGAAAGGACTTATAAAATTACAATAATGAAGAACATAAAAGTAAATGAAAAAAGAGAGAGGAGGAAATGTCTTTCAAGTAAAAACAAGAGTATGAAAGATCCTCCCAAGACTTTGGAAAGGATTTGGTCATTCCAATATGATCTCCTCTCTTCTGAAATGACAACCCCTCTCAAGGAGATAAGGGGGGAGTATTTAAAGCCTAAGGAGTGGATTGTTTTCATTTCCAATATGTCCCTCCACTTGCATCACCATTTTGGCTAATCAGATAGCTGAATCTCGAGAAATATCCTTCTTAAAAGTTGTAGATAATAAATTTGGCCGACTACTCTAAAATTTGGAGGAATTTGGACCTATGTATCCAAAGTTATGGACGGTTGATTAAACAAATTTAATATGTCCATTTCAATCCAATAATTTTGAAGTCCAAAATGTGAAAGGGTTTTTGAATAGGAATATGCCTTAAAAGATGAATTATTTCTTTCAACAAAGTTGTCCATCTATATCTCCTTTTTGACACTGAGAAATATCAACTTGATTGGATTCTTACATCATGATATATGTCATGTATACTGTACTGATTTTATTTGTCTGCCAGAATGGTGGGATGGAATTCAAAGCATATGTTGGGCCCCTTGTTCTTGAAGTTGGGACCTGAAATTTTTATCCATGATTATTTTGGATAATCAAGAACATATGTAAGAAGTTAATAAAATTTGTGCTTCGGGATTTAGACCAATAACTAAATCATCATGACTAGTCCAGTTTCTTCACAAATTCTTGGGGTCATCTTGTGTGGTCCATGTGATCCTTCAAATGGAAGAATTTTCCCTTGATCCCTTCTACTGAAATGTTGTATATCGAATTAGGAATTCTAAAAAACAATAACCACACAATTGGGATCATTAGGAAAATATTTATAAATGAAATAGTAAACTGACTCAATTGGACTACTTCTAAAAAGGATCAAAAATTATACTTAGTATTAAAAAATTAATATTTCACACAAATTATGCACATTTCATATAAAATCAGTAAAGGGGGTATATAATATGTCATGAAAATATTAATAACAACAACTCCCCCACACTTATTTTTGTGCATTTCCTCATGTGAAACAAATATAAAAACATGACAGAATCATTTTCACTCACCAAAAAATATTTTTTTTCTCTAATCAGTGGAGGTTTAGACTATTTCACTCATCCATTTTGAATTCCACCACATGTTGTTTTAGAAACAATGTTCCAAAACTAATTCATTTTTTCATGCTCAAATTTAGAAATGAAAAATTTGGACACTCAAAACTCACACCTCTCAAGATGATAAAATTAATTTGTGGAAGTTCACTCTTTCACCAACCAAAAGTGAAAATCTTAGAGTTTGAAAGAGCTCTCAGCTTTCAATACCTATCCAACGTGCACAAGAATCAAGAGGTATTTTTAAGGGTTTTTTCTGTGGCTATGGGACGGTAGGAATATAATGTCCATGATAGAGAATAATAAGGGTAAAACACCCACATAGAAAAATCAATGCACATTTTTTTTAAATAACACATGGAAGGAAATGAAAACACATATTTATAAGGGAATGATTGTGTGAATAAAGACACAATAGAGGAAGAAAATATGAAGGTAATGAGATGATGGAATATTTACAAAACCCAAAACTTCCCCCAATAATAATATAATGCAAGTGTTTTTTTCCTTTTCTTTATTCTTTGTTTTTTCAAAAGTTGACTTTGAAACAGATCTCACACTCATATCCCAACCCATGTTTGATCTCCTCACAACACTAATTGTAATATTTATAACAAGATCAAAGGTTGAGGAAGAGTGATTTTGGACCTACCCAAGAAACAACCCATTTTTTTCATTTCTTTTTTGATTTTTTATTTTGATTTTTTGATTTTTTTTGAACACTTGTCAATAACATTTACAAAATTAAATAAATTAAAGTACATTACATTCCCCAAAACACACTGAATGACAACCTCTCCCCCACACTAAAATGGAAGCTTGACCTCAGGTAGATTATAACTCATTCAAAATCAATAATAGAGTACACAAAAAATGATATCCATTCCCCCCACATTTAATTTTCAAAAAATTATGCAATAAAAATCCATGTTGATATTGGGTGGGAAAAGGTATTGGGCTTGTAATGTGGATATCAAGGTAAAGGTTTTCATAGGCTCGAAGGGGCTTTCAAATGGAGGATTAATGTATGGTTAATGGGAGGCTATTTGGCTATTATAATTCTAATTTGGTTCAAAAAAATGTGTCTATCATATTAATGCACACTAAAGTAGGAAATTTAGCTCGAAGGTCCACAAACTCAAGACTCACAAATGGGGGTGAAAACACACATTTTGAAAAGATGTCCATAGGTGGCCTTGGCAAGAAAGAAAATGTTGTTCCTCATGTTTCAGGAAAAGAATTTTCCAAATCACAAATTGAGCATTCAAAATTTATTAATTTTAACACAAAATTATTTATCCAAAGTCATGATGAAAATAAAAAAAAATTGAGATGAAAACATGCCTATTGACTCCCCAAAATGTTTGGACAAAATTTCAAAACTCAATGGTGAGTAAGAATGACTCTTTATTTATTTGTATTTTTTTAAGTGATTGTTTTTTTTGTTTTTTTTTTGTTTTTTAGGTTTTTATATTTTTTTTATAAAGATACCCCCACAAAAAAGAGAAAGTGAGAAAGAAAGGTTTTGATAAAGAAAGTGGTAAAAAATTAAAGATATAGGAAGAATATGAAAGAGAGTTGAATGGAAATAGGTGCCCCCTGGTTTGGATTTGGTGGGTTTCCATCTCCATATAGTGGTAGGTTGACTAGAGAAGTTGGGGATCCTGTGGAACTACATTTTGATCTAGGATTGTGCATCCTCTCATGGTGATGCTTTTACCGATGTTCATTAACTGTGTGTGTCCTTTTGGAAGAGGGGTCGTGGACTTGCACTGCACCAAATTGGTAAACATTAGTAATAACAAAAGGACCTTACCAACGAGAATTAATCTTACCTGGGTGAATCCGAAATCTAGAATTTAAGAGAATTACCTTTTCACCTTCATGAAATACCTTTCTCAGGATGTGTTTATCATGGAGTGCCTTGGATTTTTCTTTGTAAAGATTAAAATTCTCAAAAGAATCAAGTCGAAACTCCTTCAGTTCATCCAATTGCAACAATCTTTCTTCCCTGGATTTTTAGTTTTCACTGCACAAAATGACTTATATTGGATTTTAACTAGCAAATGACATGCTTTACCAAAAAACTAGCCTAAAAGGATACATCCCAATGGGTGTTTTATAGGCAGTTCGATAAGCCTAAAGTGTGTCACCAAGTCTTCCAGGCTAGTCTTTTCTGGTGGATTTTACAATTCTATCAAGAACTCTTTTCACTTATCTAATAGAAATTTAAGACATTCCATTTGTTTGGGGATGATATGCAGTTGATGTTTTATGTACAATCCCATTCTTTTTCAAAAGATATTCCATGGTTTAATTACAAAAATGGGTTCCTAAGTTAATTATCAAGGCATGAGGTGTGCCAAATCGGTGGAAGATGTGTGTCTTTAGGAACTCACTAATAGTATGTGAATCATCCTTTCTAGTGGGTTTGGCCTCGACCCACCTAGAAAAATAATCAACTGAAAGAAGGATGTATGAGAATCTATTGGAAGGGGGAAATGGTCTCATGAAATCGATACCCCAAACATCGAAGATCTCACAAAAAATTAAAGGTTTTTGGAGAATTTTAATTCTCTTGGAAATTGTGCCAAAATTTTGGCAAGTGGGACATGATTGATATAACTCATGTGTGTCCTTGAAGGGTGAAGGCTAGAAGAATTTAGATTCTGGGACCTTTCGGGAGGTCCTTTGTGGTCCAAAGTTTCCACCTCCGGGAAGTGAGTGATAGAATTCTAATATGGAAGAATGTTCATTTTAATCGACACATCTTCTAATTACCATGTCTACCCCAATTTCCCAAAGTTTATTTTCTTCCCAAAAATAGTATTTTGAATCACTTTTCAACTTCATTTTTTGTTCTTTTGAAAATATTTCAGGAAAAACACCAGAAACCAAGTAATTTACAATTGGGGCATACCATGGTATTTTTGGAGTGAGAGATGAAAGGTGATCAGTGGGGAATTCAAGATCAATGATTTCAGAATGAGAAGAATTAGAAATTCTACTCAAGTGATCATCCGTAGGGTTTTCTTTTCCTAGTCTATCATTGATTTCAAGGTCAAACTCTTGGAGAATTATGATCCATCATATTAGCCTCGGTTTGTAATCACTTTTCTTGAGTAAGAACTTTATAGAAGAATAGTCTGTGAAGATGATGATTTTAGCACCTAAGAGATAGGGCCGCAATTTATCTAAGGCAAAAACCACTTCTAAAAGTTCCTTTTTAGTGATAATGTAGTGAGATTGAGTTTCATCCAATGTTTTTGAGGCATAATAGATGACATGAGGAATCTTTTATCTTCTTTGACCAAGAACAACCCCAACAGCTCTATCAGAAGAATAACACATCAACTCAAATGGAATTGACCAATCTGGGGGTTGGATTATCGGGGCAGATGTTAGATCATTTTTTAGTTCAACAAAGGCTCTCTTACAAACCTCATCGAAATGGAATGTGACATCATTTTGGAGTAACCGAGTGAGTGGGAGGGAAATCTTACTGAAGTTATGGATGAATCTATGATAGAAACTGGAATGACCAAGAAATGAACGAATGTCTCAAACAGAAGTGGGTTTAGGAATTGATTGGATCACTTCAATTTTGGCTGGATCGACTTCAATACCATCTTTTGAAACTATGTTCCCTAGAACAATCCCATTATCAACCATGAAGTGACATTTTAAGAAATTTAACATAAGTTTGCACTTGACACACTTTTGGAGGACTAGAGAGAGTGAATTTAAACAAGATTCAAATGACTCACCATAAATGGTGAAGTCATCTATGAATACTTCCATGCATTGTTTAATGAATTTGGAAAAAATACTCATCATACACCTCTGGAATGTTTCAGGAGCATTTCAAAGGCCAAAAGGAATTCTTCTATATGCATATGTTCCAAAGGGGCATGTGAAAGTAGTCTTTTCTAGGTCCTGAGGTGTGATTGGGATTTCAAAGTAGCCAGTGTATCCATAAAGAAAGAAATAGTGTGACTTTTCGGCTAATCGTTATAGCATTTGATCATGGAATGGAAGAGGTTAGTGATATTTTCTTGTTTCAACATTCAATTTCCTATAGTCGATGCACACACACCATTTGTTCTTCACTCGAGTTGTGACTACCTCTCTATGTTCATTTGTGACAATATTTATCCCACCCTTCTATGGTACAACTTGAATTGGACTAAACCATTCACTATCATAAATTGGGTATATAATACCATCTTAAAGAAGCTTGGTGATCTCTTCCCTAACTACTTCAAGTATGAGTGGATTGAGTCTTCTTTGTGGTTGTCTAATTGGTTTGGATGACTCCTCAAGAAGGATTTGATGCATGCAAAGGGTAGGGTTGATTCCTGGTATGTCATCTAGGGTCCAACCTAGGGAATTTTTTATTTCCTATAACACCTAAACATGTTTGGACTCCTCAGTTTCGGTAAGTGAAGAAGAGATAATGACAGGATAAGAGTGGTCATGGAAAATGAATGCATATTTTTGGTGTTTAAGAAGAGGTTTCAGATCAGTCTCATCTCTCATTTTTGGGTTAGACATCTCAGGAATAGATGAAGGGACTTTAGTTGCTTCAGATTCATTTTCCTTAATACTGTCCAAGGTGGATCAGTAGAGATCAGAGTTGATGTGGGATTTAAGAGAGTTTTCAAGTTCCTCTAGATTGATGGAGTCTATGAATGAGAGGTCCACATCAACATCACCATTTATGACTTTGTTAATCATTATGCAGATTTCACAAGATCCTTTGACATTAGAACATGAAGAACATGGTGGATTAGGGTTTGATTGACTCTTAGAAGTGTCCTCAAAAGCATGGATTGAGAATGCAGAGGGATCCTTAGATGGGTATTGCATGGCTTAGAAAATGTTGAACCTGACCTGTTGGTCACCGAATTCTAGGGATAAGATGCCTGAATGGACATCAATATTAGTTATAGCAGTCATGAGTAATGGTCTTCCTAGAATTAAGGGAGGTCGAGAAGAGTTCATCTCACCTTCCATGTCAATGACATAGAAATCAGCAGGGAAGATAATATCATTCACACGAAAAAGGACATACTCAATTATTCCCTCGGGACTGGCTGTGCTTCTATTGCCTAATGGAATGACAACACCATTTGGGTGCAAGGGACCTAGACCAAGGTTTGAGAAGATGGATTTATGCATGACATTAATTGAGGCTCCTCGGTCTATGAGTGCATCATCAAAATTGGAACTTCCAATTTGGCATTGAACCGTAAAGGTCCCTGGATCTTTGCACTTTATGGGAATAGAATGCAGGGTGGAAACATTTTCAAAGGTCCTAAGTTGCCTCTTGTGGGTGCACAATTCCTTAAGAAACTTGGCATACTTAAGAATTTGTTTGATGGAATCTAAGAGAGTAATATTGCCTTCAACACGTCTAAACATGTCAAGTATTTCAGGATTGGGTTCAAAGGACTTTTTTGGCGTAGAGATAGATTTTGGAAAAGGAATTGGATTCTTAGGTGGAATAGAAGGAGGTGAGGGAATGGATTCAGGTTCCTTTTCATGTTTCTTTTTCTTTTCATTTTATATGTCAACATTTAAAGGGGGTTGGAGGACTTATCTTGATGCATAGCAATTTTCTTTCCCGATCTAAGTGAAATTGCACTTACATTACCCTTGGGGTGGGGTAATGGTTGAGTCGAAAGATGGGAAGAATTAGATGGTTGCTGCTGACTAAGGTGGGATTCCAGTTGACCAATTTGGGTTTCAATGTTCTTGAGGCTAGAACGGGTGAAAGAGGCAAGATCTTCCACTGCACTTTCCCATGGCTGCTTAAAAGAAGAGGCTTTTCCCGAATTGGGATTACCTTGATTTTGGTTCTTGGGAAAGAGATTGTATTGGTTTTGGAATTGGGAAGGCTCACCAGGATAATGGAATCCAAGAGGAGGAATTTTCCTTTGAGTTTGAGGAAGAAAAGGATAAGGTTGTTGGAAGTTACCAACACCTTGACCATATTGAAATTGGTTTCGGTTTTGACGTGGGAATTGAGTGGGATGAGATATTGGATTACTATACCTAAGGCCTTGGTTATAGGAAAAAGAGAAAGGCTCAGAGTGAGGTTGGTTGAATTTTCTAACAAAATGACCTGATAGTTGAGGGTTGGTGTTCCACTGAGCATATGCTGCATTAAGCTCCATTGGTCCAGATGAATCAAATTGATCCTTTAGAAGTTGTGGACATGTATCTGTTGGATGAGATGAATAGTTTCATATTACATAGTTTTTGAGAGGTATAGGAAACATTGATTGTGGAGAAGATGAGGTTGGGGATTTGGATGGCATAGCTAGTTCCCCCACAAGACCTGTAAGTTCACTCATCCACTCGGTCATCTTATTCGGATCTATGGATTGATTATCTTGAGCTTGTTTTACTTGAGTATGTGATCGAGTATGGAATTATTGTGTGTTTTCAGCCATGTTACTTATGAGATTTCTTGCAGCCTTAAGAGTTTTATCAAAAAGAGCACCACCACTTCTGACATCAATGAGAGTTCTCTCCATAGCCAATAACCCCTCATAGAAGTATTGGATCATGATTTGGTCAGGAATTTGGTGATGTGGGCAGGTTGCAATAATATTTTTGAACCTCTCCCAGTACTCATGGAGTGATTCACTTGGGAACTGATGGATACCACTTATTTCCTTTTGGATAGAAGCATTACGAGAATCAGAAAGGAATTTCTCTAAGAATAGTCGCTTCATGTCATTCCATGTGGTTATGAAAGCAAGAGGTAGGTAGTAAATCCAAGACTTAGCAGTGTCATCTAGGGAGAAGGTTAATTCTTGAAGCTTGATTTGTTCTTCAGAAACCCCTTGAGGCTTCATGGTAGAGCACACCACTTGGAACTCTTTAAGGTGGAGATGTGGATCCTCACCGGCTAGCCCGTGGAAATGAGGGAGAAGACGAATCAAACCTGATTTGCATTTGAATTCAGCTTTTATGTTTGGATATTGAATACCTAGAGGTTAGTAATTCATATTAGGGGTAGAAAGTTCTTTTAGTTTTTGTTCCCTAGGATTGGCCATATCTAATTCAATTGGTTGAACAAAGATTGCTTCTGGAATTATTTGATTATCTCTTATGTTCCTCCTAATTTGATGAAGTGTTCACTCAATATCAAGGTCAAACAAATATGAGGGATTGTTTTGAAGGCTATGGGGAATTCAGAGAGAATTTGGAAGGAAAAGGAAGACAGTTTTTTCTTTGTGTGTTTTCTGTTTATGATTTTTATGAGAAGACGGGTTTTTATTCGTGTTTTAAAAAAAAAATTGAAATAACCAGAAACTAATGACTACTTAAATCACCATCCCCGAAAATGGTTCCATTTGAAACACACGGTCGATTTTCGCCTATTGACCAGTCAATGTTTCAGTGCTCTGCTAATGTGTATCGCATCACTCGGGTCGAATCCTTGGTGATGATACTTTGTAATAGTAGTTTGTTTTTAGTTTATTGTATATTGATTGGGGGGGTTTCTTGTATATCTTATGAAATAATTTATGAAAGTTTTTTGATTTAAAAAATTGATAATGATTGGGGTGAGTTCATTATTGGGTATTTAAGCTTATGAAATCCTTGAGCTTTGCTTTATATTGCATTAAATTAATACCCACTTCATAAGATGATTTTTATCAGAATTCCCAAGTGTTAAAGCTTTAATACAAGCCGTAACATAAATTTTGTTTCTAATCATTACCATTACTTGTTTATGGTAGTGTATTTTTGGTTCCGATAATCCATGGAATCCACATATTAAACAAAACATGTCATTAATCCATGACATATAAAGTTCAACATACACAATATTAACTCAAAGAATACTCATCGAGCAAAGGCCCTCAATCACTTAATATCCCCAAATTATAACTCACTCCAGTGGTATATTTACTCATCCATTTAAATTATTAGTAATCTGGTTATAATGATTATGATGATAAATTAGGAAGAGAAAGAAAAGAAAGGGTTAAGAAAAAAGTGGTGCGTCGAACACACACACAAATGATAATGACAATTAAGAACAGAAATTCGATTGAATGAGGAAGAAAAATAAATAAAGGGGATTCAACTGTATTTAAACTATTTTAAGAACATTAATATTAAACAACATAAGCTGGATGAGAATAAGATATATTGAAGAAGAAACTTGCATTAAAAAAGAATTACAAAGGAAAGGACTTACAAAATTACAACAATGAAGAACATAAAAGTAAATGAAAACAAAGAGAGGAGGAAAGGTCTCTCAAGTAAAAACATGAGTATGGAAAATCCTCCCATACCTTTTTAAAGGCTTCGTTCATACCAATATGATCTCCTATCTTCTGAAATGCCAACCCCTCTCAAGGAGATAAGGGGAGAGTATTTATAGCCCAAGGAGTGAATTTTTTTCATTTCTAATATGTCCCTCCACTTGCATCACCAAGTTGGAAATTTAGACAGCTGAATCTCAAGAAACATCTTTCTTCAAAGTTTTAGATAATAAATTGGGCCGAATACTCTAAAATATTAAGGAATTTGGACCTATGTAGCCAATGTTATGGCCGGTTTATTAAACAAATTTAATCTATCAATTTCAATCCAATATTTTTGAAGTCCAAAATGTGAACAGTTTTTTGAATAAGAAGATTCCTTCAAAGCTGAATTCTTTATTCAACAAATAAGGATGCCTATATCTAATCTTTCATCAAAGTCTCAGCTGAATTGGATGGTTACATCATGAGATATGTCATGCATACTGTGCTGATTTTGTTTCTCATCCAGAATGGTGGGGCGGACTTCAAAGCATATGTTGGGCCCCTTGTTCTTGAATTTGGGCCCTGAAATTTTTATCCATGATTCTTTTGGATAATCACGAATATATGGTAGATTTTAAAAAAATTTGGGCTTTGGGAGTTATACCAGTAACTAAATCATCAGGGCTGGTCCAGTTTCATCACAAATTCTTTGGGTCATCTTGTGTGGTCCATGTGATCCTTAAAATGGACGAATTGTCCCATGATCCCTTCTACTAAAATGTCTTATATTGAATTATTAATCCAACAAACAAGAACCACACAATTTGGATCATTATGGGGAGATTTATAAATACAATAGTAAAATGACTCAATTGGACTACTTCTAAAAATGCTCAAAAATTATACATAGTATTAAAACATTAATATTTGACACAAATTATGCACATTTAATATAAAATCCATAAAGGGGGTATATAATAATTCATGAGAATATTAATAACATCATATACACACCACAAAAACTAAATGGGTTGTGAACAAATCTTGTATCTCATATAAATAAAAAGTGTCATTAAATCCCCTTACCTTGTGTCTTGACTCTCATAGTACTCATTCAAAAGTCCTCCATAATGAATATAAATTTATTATTCATATCTCAAAAGAACATATTCATACTTATAATACAATATATTTTTTTATTATGCATTTATATTATCCTATTTTTAACAATTATATATTAAGGTTTCGCATCAGGTAATATCCGCTTTGTTTTTTTCATGTGTCTTATATCTTTAGTGCTCATATTTATATAATGATTTATAGAATGTAAAAAATGATTGAAATATAATTTATTTATATCATATTTGTATTATAATAATCGATATAACATATAATTATTAAATTTAATACACCGTTCATGGAGATGGTAAGTCATATGTACGCATGAAGGTTGTTTCTGTTTTTATTGTCATATTGAATGAAAGAAAGAAAATGACATATAAGTATATATATATATATATGTTTATATATCATTATTCCATTAGTATTATTATATCATATATATCATATAAGTTCACTAAACTGATCCCTAATACATTTCACATAGTGTGTGTATGAATCATATCTCTTTGAGGGGGCAGTATTCCACACATCCTCAAACTAAATTATTATATTTACACAAAATTGAATGCATAAAGGATTTGTGTTGTTAAAGGAATACATAAGCATAAAATATAATAAATATAATATATAATATATAAAAACATAGTTCCCATCATAATGTCCACCATGAGAGGCGGTAAAGGAAAAAATGAACAATTATTGTTTCAGGAGGCGGTAGTTCTCCATACACATAAACAGTATGTCTGTTAACCATTATATAGAGGTGTGTGTAAGTGTAGTTCATACCCTAATAATAACAAAATTCTATTATATTTAGGATAATAGTGTTGTTACACAAGTATATAATAATGATATTGTATGTGGTGGAGAAAGAAAATAAAATACAGGATCTTGAGAGAAGATGTTACCACTTAATTGGGTAACTCCCTAGGATTTGTGAGAAAAGGCCTCCCTGGATTTTATTCTAGAAAAAGTGTGGTTTCAAGGACTAAATTAGGGATTTGGGAATTTTATTTTTTATATATTGTTCAAAACTATGTTTTTTGAGTTTTGTGAAGAAGAGGGAGTGGTGATGTCCTTTTATAGGGAATGGAAAGGACACACTTGGCATTTTTGAAAAAAAGTTAGGTGTACCCATGTTTTTAAAAAAAATTAAAAAACAAAAAATAAATAAATAATGGAAGTTTCATGGATGTATAATGTCTAGTAAATGGGTTTTTCTTTAGTATCTAGGGCATTTTGAGTCTTAAATTAATGGTTTAGTACATTATTATCCTTTTTTTCTCTTAATCGTTGTAATTAATTTAAATCCCATTCATTAATATTTTTGGACCAAAACTAATTTAAACTTATTAGACATTACATATTATTATGATTCCAAATATTTAATCCATTTTAAAAAATTCTAATCATATAAGTGCAAAAAATTAATTTAAACTTAATCCTGCTGATGGGATGACACCACAAGTTTTTAAAGTAAAACAATTATCAAAGGATTGCTATGTTTTTAAATCAAATTTCTATGTTAACATCGTTCCAATGACCTAAATTATATTTATTGATAAATATATTATATAAATAAAAATTGAAGCCAATTTAAAATATAATTTTTTTGAAAAAAATAAATTATATGAAAATAGGTTTTGAATTAAAATCCATTATTTTTAACTATTAATTAAAAATAGAAACCTTATAGAAAAATAAAAAAAATTATCCTAAGCTAATTTTTAGGTTTCAAATACAAATATACATTTTATTTTGAAATATTAAATCTATAAAACTTCCAAAATTTTTATTGAAAGCAGGTTCTCCATTAAAATGTTGTAAAACTACCTTTATAAAAAAAATATATGTTTTTTTCATAAAATTGGGTTTATTCATATATTATATCTCCAAAATCTATTAGATGAATACCAAAAATATCTGATTGAATATATAACATATATATTAAATTAATATCACTCAATATTTATAACTAATTTAATTTATTATGGTAAAACAACTATTTTACCATAAAATTGTTAATATTTTTTCTTTATATTCAATCAGTTTTCATATTCATTTCTCATTAACTAGTATCCTTTCATTTTATCTTTTATTTTTTTAAACCATACATTTTCATAAATTAGTTAATAAAATTAATAAATTTTAATGTAATGGATAGTTTATATCTTACTATATCAAATAATAATAGATTATCATTCGGTAAAATTCGGTCTTCTGTGTTACACAAGCCATTAAGGAAAGTCATTGTTTCAGGTAATTCATGATAACCTTGGTGTTTCATATAGGTAAAGCTAAACATTTTTCTATATGCAGTGCATGATTAACTTTGTGTTGAAAAAAATGCAATAAAACATAGTTCTTTAATATAAAATTAAATATTTTTAGTGTTACATAAAATGAAAAATATCAAAATGTTTAAATTAATTCTAAAAAATCACAAAAACATAGGGTGTTACATCCACTCTCATTGAGAGTTCTGATCCATCCATTTATCTTGTAAAACTTACAGGTGTTCCCTCCAAGGGTTCCACCACTCCAATCAGTATCCATAGGAATTTCTGATCAGTCTCATCACATCATAACAAGATGTTAAAATTTTGGCTTACCACATGTTAAAAATGAGACATGTACGGAAAAAACTCAGAAGAAATAAATTTAGTATAACCATATTCTTAGGAAATTAAACTCATGGACTGCCCGATGTTAAACATGGGATGCATGAGGAAAACCTTGGAATACATGCCTCTAGCATAATATACCCCATGATTGATGTGGGATGCCTCATGTTTCCATAACCTTGGGAAGCCCTCTTATGTGGAAGAATACAGATGCTCTGATGTTCCAGTTTCAAGAAATTCTCAACAATTCCCAACGTTGCTACTTCCTTGACCAAAGGTTTCTTCCCTCTATAGACCTTGTGGAATGTCATGATGGAAGTAGCATAATTAACCATCATCCACAAAGATATGGAACCTAGAATGAGGTTTATGAACAATGTCTAAATCTATAAGCGGGGCCAAGACTAAGTGATGAGTTCCAAGGAGGAATCCATGGTAGGAGGAACTGACATCCCATCATGTTGTTTTAATCAAGGAGAATAAATCTCTAAAGAAGTGATGAATTTCTTCTAACTTTGGAAATATAGAATGCAAGACAATATTGTAGATTAACTGTTCAAGAGAACGATGACATGAGCTCACCCATGGGGAAAGCATCAGAAGTAGAAATTATGAACTAGAAGTGAACATATCTCAATAAACCATGGGGAATGATCATATAGTTCATCGATCAAAGGCTTTTAATCAAGAAATGCTAGCATTAGGACACCAATAGAAATTTTGAACCTATGTGAACTCTTATCCTTAATATGGGATTAGTAACTAATGAGACATAAATAAATGAGCATGTCATCAAATATAGTTATCTGGAACCTAGTCTTTCCAAAAAAATATTGGTTCTAGAATGAAATTGATTAGAATTTGGGTAGTTAATCATTAGTCATTTTTAACTATGACATCGCTAGTGTGGATCTCTCTCTCAATTCATGTAAGATTGGATGGTGTGAGGGCCTTAGGAATTACCTTCCTTATATCTATATTGATGGCTGAGTGTTCATGCATTACAAGATCCCAGTTGTAGGAAATCAATCACCCCCACCTATAGACAATTGGGCAGAAGGAATATGGAAATCCTACATGACTTCACTACATTCATGACTTCATCCATGACCACAGCTATCAGGCACCAATTCCCCATATCACCTTTTAAAATCATCAATATAAGGGATATATACACCCATGTTCATCGATATGAGAAGGAGGGGGTCATCCCCATGGGGGACATGGCCAGCCATGACCTGGAGGCTATAATGCCTCTACATCACTGCTTCCCATAAGGGCCTCTTAAGGAGACACAACTCCCCAATCCCATATTTGAACACTTCGAGAGCCTTTATCTGGAGTGATCATGTGACTAACTCCCCTTTGTCGTTGAGGTAAGGTACATCCAAGTCATCCCAGCTATGAAAACAATTATGGAGGTACCATATAGGTCTCCCACCATTCCACATTAACACCACCAACTGGTTCATTCCCACTTACAGAAAACCTGATGTCAATGTTGGGTACAGGCTCCGGAAGATACATGTTAGAGGGCATCCCCATCTACGACTTGAGTGTCCCACATCACCATTGGTTCATTATAGAAAATTCTAGCCATTTTATTTTAGTGATTCACTAGTTCTAAATTAGAATGAGACCTTATCCACCCCACGGGCAAGTCGGGTTGACACTTTCAGTTGTTATCACATCCTGAAGTAGTCATGGACCGACTCACAAAAATGAGATCTAGTTCAGAGGCCCTCCCTATAACATTTCTAGATAGAGTGTAGGTCCTACCCACTCCATCACATTTCATCATGGAATTCCTCCCACCCATCTATCATTAGTGCAAGTGGAGGTCCTACTCATATTGTAAACATCTGGGGTGGAGGTCCTCCACATGTCCAGTTTAACCAGTACAGAGGTCCTCCTCATGCTACCTTTTCCAACCAATATAGAGGTCCTCCTCATGCTACCACTGCCAAATTTTACAATGGGCCTCCTCATGATACAATGGGAAACTAGCATAGAATTATTTCCCGTGCTATAGGCATCCAATGTGGAGGTTATCCCCAAGTCCTCACCAGCACTAGTTTAGGTCCTCCCCTCTCTAGCACCCACAACTGCAGTGGTCCTCCCCATACATCCAACAACTAGTAGGAGCTCCTCCCCATACCTATTATCACAAACATAGAGATCCTCCACATGGAAAATTTGATATTTTCCCAGGTTCATTTCACTACTCATCTCACCAAATAGGATTTCCTCCCCACTCTAATAGTCGACGTGAAGGTCCAACCCATGGTCTCACCAACTCCAGTGAGGTTCCACCCTGCTCCATATTTAACCATCGTAGTGGTCCTCCCCATGCATCAGTTATTCAATACACAGTTGATCCACATATCTCGAAAAATCAAATTAGAGGTCCTCCCTGCACTATCAACTAGTAGCACCATGGTCCTCCTCATGTAAAAAAATCTCATTCCTAACGAACCATACCAGGGAAGAAGGGAAAACCATCACCACGGAAAGAGTAACTCATAGACTCCCCAAATTGTTGTTCATCACATTCACTTCTTAGATTTTGAAGCTGGGTAGGACCCACTGATGGAGCCTTCACCTAGATACTTTGCATCAGAGTCTATGGAGGGAACATGGGGTGTGGGTTTCGTCATTCAAGAAGGTGAGATGTACTAGATAACTAAATAAATTCATAGGTTCATGAAAGTAGAGGAATATTTGGATCACTTATAGAATCTCTCCATGTTGTGCTCCCTATTATCAACAGTTTTGTTATCTACCTCAACATGAGATAAAACAGGTTTATTCTAGGGAATTATAGGTGGAAAGTACCTTCCAGACTTTCCACCAACAGACACTTCCTTTGAAAATGAAGCAACGGTAAATAATTTTTCCTTCAGGTACATGATGATTTGGTCGATACCATCTCTAAGAGGTGACCCAGTGAGTGGTCTCATATCTACGTGTGCACTATTTTACCCATTGGAAAGTCCACCACCATAGTGGTCCACATAAATTTCATTTCTTGTTCCTCATCCAGCCCCCATTGAAGTGTGGGGAAACCATGATTCAGACTCCACTTCAAAGAATAGAATCTTGTGGGATACTCTAGCAATCGATCAATTTTTTGAGATTTTTTGTTCCACCACTACTCGAAAATTCAACATATCTGGGTCACTCACTTGGGAGGAGGTTTTTTTCTACCAAAACATTTGGGAAATGAATTTATACCTCTAGATCCATCAGTTGGATAATCCCAAGAGACCAGATCATTGAAATGACAATGGAAAGCAGTGCTTCATGGTTGAGTTAGTAGCACTCCCTGTGGCCCAACACCCCACATCACTTGGATACCACAAGGACCTTCAGTAATGATGTGTTTAGAGCTTTATTGATCTCCTCATAATTATTGAGGAAGATTCCCTGCACATGAAGATTCGTGGTTACGAGCAGTATGTTTCTCAACACTTCAGTCACGTATTGTGACAACCATACTTATTTTATGACATCAAGGATATGCATCTAGGAATATTCATCATTAATATGGAAAAATATCAGCACACTAAAGGAGAGAGACATTGAAGTGGGTTTTGAGGAAGAGGAACGACCCCCTGAATAAGTGCATCATCAGGTGGACACTCGTACAAGTATCGTGAATCGCTTGCAGAGATAGGTGCATAGTGTTTGGGACCCTTTCATCTCATTACACATAAAAAATAATGTCAACAAATGTAATGATATAGTTGGGAACTCGTATTACTTTCCTAAAAGTGTGGAATAGTCATAGTTTGACCTCTCTATTGCCACCTTACTCCAATATTTAGCATATCAGAGATGATTCATTGATGAACTCCTTACTAACCCCTTGTAGAATAGTGTCTGGACTATAGTGATCCTTGATATAATCATGTACCTCCTCCACAAGGGAAGTAAGGGAAGCCATAGGTCCTCCTTGGAAAAATACCTACTGTTAATATTTAAAATCATGTGCATCTCAATAGGTTAGAGATTAGATCATATTGAATGAGACCACTATATTTATCGACCAATATGCCTATGTTTCCTGAGAATACTCTTCAAGACCCTACTTAGGATATTCCCCCAATGGCTCCTCTAGCCATTCCTCCAGCAGTAGTACCAATATTTCCATGATTCGTTGAGCCTTCATACCATGTTGATTAGCCTTCCAATGCATTTGTGGTCAGGGATCCTCACCTGGAAGGGATTCGTCATCAACAATCGATGATTTCTATTGTCACCCACAATGAGGTTCTCGAGACATGGTATGTGGAAAAACCACCTGATGGAATGAAATATCTATCATGTTTGGATGATATACCAGCACCCACATTTTAATAATCCTATTTTTCCTCTTTAAAGTAATTGGTGACTAGGTATAACATCTGTCCCAATTCAATAAAAGGGTGGACACATATTGTGAACTCCAACAAAGAAAGTGGATTCCAAGATCCTTGTTTTGTACAGACATTGTAAGGCCCTATGTTCATCTTCTATAGCCAGTCACCCATTGTGTCTATTGCAAGTTGGGAAGATATCCATTCGCAGTTTCCTTATTAGTTTAGCTCCAACACATGAAAGAAAAGTATCTCTAACCTCTTAAAGTGAAAAAATAACCAAATTATCTAGTCATGAAATTTTTATCTTTGTGTATGGGCCTCATGTATTCACTTAAAATTTCCTTGACTCAATATAAGATGCTAACGATGTGCGTGGGAAATCAAAAGACTAAATTGGTTCCCTCACTCAACAATCATAATTTCCCTAGCAGTTTTCACGATATTTATATAAAGGATTATTTCCTTGAGGAAAACTTGTACCAGGAAGAGTGGGTATGTTTTTTCCTCTTAGCCACTACAAGAAGATCCTATAATGATGATACTACCATAATAACATAGATAGAGGCCCCCATGACTCAAGATTTGATACCATTAGACCCTCCTCCACAACTTCACTAAGGGAATCAGCCTCATGTCCAACCTAGGGCTCATTATCACCCAATATAGAATCAGCAGGCACTTCCACAAAACCCACTATTACCACCTAAGTGAGATAAAGAGGCTTTGTCCCCTCTTTAAGCTCCATCCACTCATCAGGTCTAGGATATTACTATTTCCATTCTATATAGAAGAATCTAGACCTACTCATACAATGATAATCAAGTCCCCATTTATTTTTGTAGCACTTTAGATCAAGGGATTCTGAAGCTTCTAGAATTCAAGAGGCCCAAGGAGGACGATCTAATTGATCACCCCAACTACTACCTCCATCGCTGGTTCCTTAGAAATAACCTCAAGAAATGCTATATTTTCAAGGGTTGGCTATAGGACTATGTTAAAAAAAAGCATCAGGTTGGTCACTTCACCATCATAAGTACAATTCATTTCTACAAATCCTAATAGTGAAATTGAAGATGAGTGGAAATAGACCTCCAATAGCGGGATGCAGAAGTATTTGGATTGGTTATCCTGCATAACATTTTATCATGACTAGGGAATCATTTGTGCTCATTTTAATTGACTCGAGCCACATGAATTTGTCATATCTCTTTTGGTTATTTCTTATACCTCCAACTCTAAGATTTCTACTTCTTAGAAGATAATTCACTGACATGTCAATGGAAAGAATATTTCCCCATTGGTGTCGAACCCATATCATGCCCTTAGTGATTTTGTGCCTCAAAAAATGGTAATTTCCACCAAAAACCAACCATTATTGGATTAATATATTGATGATGAGTAGGATAATGCCTTTTTGAAAATTGTAGAGCTTGTGGACCCATACATGGTCCTTGAAAACATGGGGTATTAATTCAGTCCTCCTAATGTTCCAAGTTAACACCATTCTTGATGTGGTCATGGTGATGAGAATAATCAGAATACCCAGGCTAGTTGTTCAATCCAAGCCATGCACACTACCGAGATGAGACTGCAAACTCAGTTCAAACCCTGGTAGGAATAGTCCCCTCAACCTATCTTGTCTAATTCACATCCACCACCATTTGTGGTACTCGATCTGGTAGAGTCGTTGTGAACGCATCATGATCAGTCATGTCTAGTTTTGGTTAGGCCTTAGTCATCCAAAGATCATCTGGTAGTAATATTATGGAGTTAAACTAGTGATAAATGAGATATTCCCTACACTAGCTTGACTCATCCAATTTGACCAGCAACACACGTCATAACTCCTTCCATAGAGAAACCTCATCCTGGAAGAAATGTGTGAATAACACGGAACAATTAAATGCTTAATCATATTTCCATCATTCCTACAAGTCTCTTGATTATCGAGGAATGCATCCTATCATAAGAAATGTGTGAATCCATCATAAATGATTTTAAAATCCCCCTCCAATTTTAAATAGAGATAGTGGATACAATGGATTCCATGCTAAGGAAGTTGATTGATAAGAATGTCATGCCATAATCTCATTATTAAGAGAAGATGAAAGTTCTCCAATTCAGGGGTACATCCATTTGTTATTCATTGTAGGCTTTCTCAATGGTGTGCAAGTACAATGTTGTCTCATTAACATAGGATCTAGGATCAATCTCATCTCAAATTAGAGGCTCTGCAAGCTAGGACTAACTAAAGTATATTTGAGTCCCACTAACCTAAAAAATTAGGGTTATAATAGGACTAAGCAGAGAACATGTGGCCCAATCTTCCTGAAGACCTAGTTCAGTGGCCTAATTGTATGAAATGAATTTATAGTGGTCTCATAGGATACCACATATAATGTTATGATGGTAGACATTGGATCCATCAACATTCAATAGTTCTATCCTAAGATCACCAACACCACAAGTACTCCCTCAATGGTCAAGTGGGTGTTCTTTGTTGTGATGTGTCTCCTTTTACCTCTTTTGAATACCATTATATGGTTGTTTATTATTAAAAGAGAAAGTAAAATGGGTTCTAACCAAAGAGTTTCATCACACTGCTATAGTGTCCGACCCCTAGATTGAATTGGAATATGCTTTCATCCTTCCAATTCTCTAGTTGGAGGCTAAAAATATAGACCTCATGCATTGATTTGTTGTCTCTGATATGAGTGGAATACATGTTCTCAGGTACAAGTAACTTGAAGTATTACCTTGTACTCTTACATGAGACAGGATACAGTGATTCTAGAGCCTCTTACCCCTATGAGGTATCAGGATGCTCACCTCATGGCTGCCGCAGTACACCGTAATTTCTTTTTCATTGGGTCGGGATAAGACAACATAGACAAACCCATCACCACTTCTTTGACATTTTCAAGTATGGTCCCCATGATCCAATTCCTAAGGGAATTGGGTCGAAATTTTTGTTTGAAATGGTTTCAACAGTGCAGGAGTCTCCTAAAGAAGGTTCCACCACCGCTCAATCCACCTCAAACATTCCTCCATGGTCAGTTAACATAGAATACTTTCTCCCCCCCCAATGATCCACTCACCTTAGATGATAAATAGTATTTGAAATATTATCCTACCATATTTGAAGAGAGCATCTCTACCACCATCGATGAGTTGGTACAGGTGAATATTGGCACTGAGATAGATCTGAGGCCAACACATACTAGTGAAACCATTCCTACCGATGTACAACAACAATATATATAATTCACGAAGAAATGACATTATGTATATTCCTAGAGTTATGATGATATTCCAACGTTAAACCCTCAGGATTTTTCCATTTTATTGTCCTCTGAGTGAGTCATCACAGGTTCAAGAACCCTCACAAGAAGAGGTGCATGTCTCATAATGTTGTGGTTGAGTCTGATGTTGATAAGATCATCAGAACCAAATTCATCAAGGGAGTTTATTCAACTAGATGGTTGTACAACATCGTTCCCTTCAGGAACAAGAATAGACAGTTAAGAGTCTAGATAGACATATAGGATCTAAACATCCACAGACTGGAGGATGATTTCCCCATTCTGGGGATTGATCTTATTATAGATGCTACAATTAGATTCTAAGATCTATCCTTCATGTATGGTTATTCTGAGTTTAATGAAATCTAAATTGACCTTGTGTTTCCTTTGGAAATGGGGATGACCACATTGATTTATAGTTAAAAAATTCCAAGAAGTTTCTAACAGGTTTGTTCGTAGAACCAGAAACATCCAATAATTCTATATCCATTTGGACCTACTTTCCAAAGGTAGGTTCTAATTAGTTATGGACCGATGATACTTAAGAAATTGCATTGGTCACGTGGATGAGAGGATGGACTCATCGCACATTTTTAGGGGAATTATTTTCTACTCTAGGACTCTCTATATAGATTTAATTTATGTACGTGAATCCTTATTAAATTACCAAGTATAAAACGAGCTTTCCTTTAGATCTGGAAATCAATAATTGATATGTATGAAATTTAGAGAATCTTTTATGTGTATTCGAGGTTCTTCATTGATATAGAATCATCATTATTTGATAGAGATTCTTAGTCAATGGTATCTTTTAATAAATTATATAAAAGTATCTTGGTCATTATGATGACAATACTGGTTTTAAAGCCACTCAATGGGGGCACTTATAGTTTATTTTCATTCAGAAGGACATGGATTGTACCCGTAGATGGGCTACCTATGTATCCTTGTTTAGAAAGGGAATCAGAACCCATGTAGTTAGAGTAAGGGAGTATGATGGTTATGGATGATTGATGGCTCAAAGAAATATGTCATAATTACTTTTACACTCTAAGCTCACGTGAGTCTTGCTCGGTGTGAGAAACAAGAGGTATTGGTAAAACCAGACAATTTTTCCCTAAAATATGCAATTATAAGAAATGATCTGGGGCTTATGTATGTTTTACTACCCAAAATAAATGAATATTAGGTTTTACTTTAGGGAAGAAACCCAGGAACAAGTTCTATAAAGGAATATATACTTTATGAGGATTTGGATACTCTGACTTGGGGCTTACTCCTAAGGAAGATTCCCAAATTAGGAGAGGACATATGATTGGGTTTTACTTCTGAGAAGGAAGCCCAAATAAAAAGTAAATTAAGACTGGTTAAGAGAAATTATGAATGGGGCTTATTCCTGAGAAGGAGGCCCAGGTTAAAGGACTTGAGAACTATGGCTTACTCCTAAGGGGGAGGACCAGGTTTAATTGAATTTGAAAACTGGGGCGTACTCCTAAAGAGGAGGCCCAGGTTAAGGGACTTGAAAATTTGGGAACTTAGGGCTTACTCCTAAGGAGGATGCCCATATTTGTAGATTTTGAGACTATGTAATACTCTTGAAAAGGAATCCCAGGTTAAAGGAATTATTGTTGGTGCTTTCTCCTGAGGAGGATGCCCAGATTTGGGAAATTATGACAGAGGCTTACTCTTAAGGAGGATTCCCAAGTTAGGGGACATGGGGATTATTCCTAAGGAGTATTCCCAAATTAAGAGAACATGGATTGGGGCTTACTCATGAAAAGGAGGCCCAAGTTAAGGATTCTCTCATATTAAAGGATGAGGTTGAATGAATGAAATTTCTAACCTTAGTGACATAAAGATATGTAAATCACTAGGTTTTAAGAAATGTTCCACAGAATTACTTTCATATAAAGAATCCAACAAAGGAACTATGCCATGAATGTCTTTGAAGAGGGTTTTGAAGTCTGAATCTTTAATAGGAGAGGTGGATAGGCATAAGAGAGATGAATAGACAAGAAGGGCACCCAAAAAGAGATAGGCGTGCAAGTCCTGCGTGGGAGCACTAGTCCTAGTCGTGCATGTATACCTGTGCGACACATGGGTACTTGCACAACGGTTATCCCTTAGGGTAATAATTGGGCAAGACTTGGCTCAAACCCTTAGTACTATCCTTATAGGCTTCCAAAATAGTGGCGCACAAGTTCTGTTGAAGGGGTAAGGCGGCGCGCAAATGTGGCCATTTCCCTTAAGTACTGTCCACTTAGTCATGCAAGTGTTGATGAGTTTCAACACTTAGGCCTTACTCCCCCTCTTTAGATCTTCCGTTCTAGGTAAGAAATTACATGAGATGTTTTCAGAAGCTTCGAGAAGAGACTAGGGCACCAGGAGCTCAAATCTGAGTTTCTGGAATTTTTCGTCCTTGAAATAGGGGGCCCATAGGGGGTATTTATAGGCTGGTGAAGACCCTGGGAGAAATTTAGATAGGGCTCACAAGTCCCCTATGGGATTATTGGTTGGCGCGCAAGTATACTTGCGCGACCTTGGTGGAACTTCCATGACCCAAGTGAAAATGATTCTTTGTTCATTCCTTTGTCAATTTTTGATGTTTCTTCAAAGGATGAATCACTTTGGTTCTAAGTATTTCCCTTTTCATTCGTTTAGACTCTGTGACAGAAAGGAGCGTCAACAAAAGTCCCCCTTCAGAGTTGGATCCAAAAGAAATGAGGATGTGACTCTCTGGAAAAGACGAAAACCAAGGAACATGCAGCACGCAAGTGTTGAGCACGCAGATTGCGGGGTGCAAGTGTGAGCCGCGCAGGCTTTAGCATGAAAGGGTGTTGCCTATCCTATATATATGTTGTCATTCCACATGCAAAGCACTGAATATGAACATTTTCGATCTCTCTCCGTGCATGTTTCCTTCACCAGGTAAGTTGCTCTGTTTTCCGTTGTTTCTTTGTTATCGCGCTGCTGTAGAGGTATTTGCACCTGTGCGGTGATACGTGCACGCCAAAACTTGCACGACACACTAATACTTGTGCGCCAACATTGGGACTTTCACGCATTAATTCCTTATCCATTTGTTCACTTTTCTTCACAAAGTTTATGAAAAATCAACTTACTTAAGAGTTAATTATTCAACCTTTGTGCATATTAAATGGCTCCCAGGAGAATCAGAACAGATGATGAACTATCTAGCTAGCGAGTTGATGATATTATGAGAATCATTGGCCATGATTATTATACTATCTGCGATAACACTCTTCCATATTTGGAAAAGTACTTGAAGAATTATCATCTTGACTTCCCACAGAGCATGTACCTGCCTCTATATGGTCATGGTCATCTGTAAGGAGTCAATGTTCCAGATGAAAAGAACTATATGGATGTGATGCAACTACACTGCTATTCATATATTTCGGTTATGTTGTGCATTAAGAGCAACAACAATGGTATGAAGATTCAAAATTTTCATCCATTCTATTTCCTTGCAGATATGAAAATGGCAAACCCATGGGCTGAAATGTTTTCTGCTTCCGGTTGGTGGAGAGAATACAGACATGGCATTAGAACAATATCTGAAAAGAGTACTCTCCCCAAATGTCTCTTTACTTCCAATGCTTCATTCTCAAATCCATGTATCCATCTTCCAAGTCTCTTGGATAGAAAAAAAGTCACTATTTGATCAGCAGAAAATTTTCTCAAACCACACTCAAGAACATTCTTTTATAATTGTTCCAAGAAGAACTAGTATTACTGAATCACTTATTGTATCCAGTTGAATGAATGAATTCTAGGTGGCTGCTGATGAAGCTCAGGATGTCGTAAATCAAATGAAGAGTTATGTAGAAAGCCTTTTGTAATTCCTAAAAAAGAGAAGAGACTCTAGTATGTGGACGTCCTTCTAATTCTTGTGCATCAATGAAAAACACTTTCATCTTTAATCATTTGTGCCTAAATTTTCTTGCTACCTGCTTTAGATTTTTACCTGATCCAATGGGCTTAGTGAGCATATTTTGGTTTTTTCTAGGATTATTATAAATAACCCTACAAAATTTGAATCTTTTAACTGCTCAATATTACCTAAATAATACAAAATATATGTTTAGTGAGTTGGGACTTGAATTTTGGTCAGAGTTCCCTTGTCATTTGTGGGCAGTTTAAAGTCATGCACGTCGGACATAAAAATTCTAATGTTTAAAGTTGAAATAGATTTGACCGAATGAATTAAAATTGACTCAATTCCTTGACAATTTGTCTGAAAATATATTACCACACTCAATTATGGGGGAAAATAAGTAAATGATGACTTAAGAAATTTTGAATCTAAGGAATGATATGAAAAATGGAAAAAAGTCATTAGAAGAAGTAGTTCCCATGAATGAAGTTACCATTATTTAACAAACCCATTAGGGGGTTCAATTATGCAGGGTAACCTAGGGGCATTGGTTGTATAGTCAAATAATAGTATCTTTTGGCTGACAGGTTTGTTATGTAGACTACTTATGCAAGGTCACCTAAGGGCACGTGCTGCATAGTCAGGAAAAAGAACTCTCAGAAATTTACTTTTCTACTGCTAAAAAGCCATTGAATGTTTATGGGGATTAAAATTTTCCAAAGCATAGATTTTGCTGTATGGAGAGAGGTACTTGAATATGGAGAAGATATTTCCAAACAAGATTGTCTAAGAACTCGATTAATGTCACTCCTACGAAGGTCTGAACCAGACGTAGGGAATGGAAATATAAACCATAGTCTTGAATACTTTTAGATGATGAAAAAGATTATGAGACAAATATATTAAGGATGGATATTTTTGCAGATCCCTATATATTGTCATTAAGAAAACTAAGGACAAAAGAGGTTTTCTTCCTAATAATGAAGTTACCATTATTTAAAAAACCTTTTAGGGGTTTGAATTATGTAGGGCCACCTAAGGGAATTAGATATATAGTAAAATAATAGCATCCCTTGACTGATAGTTCTGTTATATAGACTACTTATGCAAGGCTGCCTAAGGGAACATGCTGCATAGTCAGGAAAAAGAACTCTCAGAAATTGGACATTTTGTGACTAGAGGTCACGAAAAGGGTTATGAAGATCTGAAAATATTTACTATTAGGATTATGACACATAAAAATGGGTATTGTCCAATGTATTTTGAGATACACAGATCAATGATAACCACAATCTTTTTTGATGTTGAACCATTGGTGGTTGGCTTCTTGTATGACCCATAACTAGGGTGAGTTAGTCTCAAAGCTCAGGGTGGCCACTTCATCTAGAATACCAAATTTCCACAGTGGGATACTATTTCTTAAGACGTAGTCCTTCTGAAACTATGTCACTATGCCTAGGTGAATTTTCTTGTTAGAAATCACCCTTCTAGAATGGATTATTTTTTTATTCTCATTCATATCATCCCTCTGTATAAAAAGAGTAGCCTCTATCTTAGAATCAGTCCATTATCCAGCCTTGTTGGTCAAGTTCGGAAAGTACTACGGACTTGGCACGAACAATTGAGGTTCAACATGAAAAACTACTGGTTGCATGAAATATCATATAATGGTTTCATAAAATCTAGAAATGTCTAATGCACACAAGATTCAACAGTCACACATAAGAAACTGACTGAATGTGAGTCTACCATGTAAAATTCAAGAACATACGTGCATGAGAGAAAAATCACGTATTATACAGAAAGTCAAAGTACAATGTAGATCCCCCCCCCACGTGGGAATATTTATAAGAACAGACCAGGTCCTTTGTTGGATAATAAGGTTACTTACAGGACAATCCTTACATTTTTCATGCATTTCAAGTAATGCATTGTTATTTTCAGCCTTTCCCTTGGAACCCAACCTTATGGTCCCCTTTCAACTAAGATTCTGATGGGGGAATTTGTTGGTGCTAAATTATTTTTAAGGATACGAGTGACAATCTTTGAGAAAAACAAAGACCCCATTTGACTCATTGGACCATTCAGGGATGTCCAAGGATGATGTGTGTAGGTTTTGAAGCCTACATACAAGACAAAAATCCATGTGCAAGGCCCTTACATGCCCAATGTGGTGCCAATGGGAATTGGTCACCCCAACATCCCAAAAATAGCTAAAGGAGGGTTCTCGAAAGTATATAGTTTTTCACACAAAATACCAGAATACATGTAAATACTATACAAATCCAATGAAATATCAAATTACCCTTTCACACCATCCATCTTACATGCTCCCACTAATAATCTCTAATATTAATAGAAGGTCACCCCACCCTTTTTGGGGTAACTCTCTAGAAGTCAAACTGCCTCACCTGCTCAAGAAAGATGACCCATTATGTGACTTCACACAAGTCATGGATTCAAGTTTTATTATCCTTAATGATTGGTCCCCCATGGGTCCCCCCTCAGGTGGGACCATAAGGTTTTGAATGATGACCATTTACGTTTTGGCCTAAGGAAGGTTCACAAGAAAGATCCTTCTTGAATGCATCGATCGCCTAAGGTAGGTGTACATAAAATACCCTTCTTACAGGCACCACTCCTGCTTGTGCACATCCATATTTGAATTATCTCCCTCATTTTTCTTGAAAGTTCCCAATATTACAGGAACCTCCTCCTTAGGACTCCATGGGTTGTCTTTGTCTTAAATCACAATGTCTGATCACTTCTTGCACACAACTCCCACATCATCTGTGCACCTCCTCCATATGGCCCTTCATGCTATTATGTAGTCATTTTCAGGTTCCTCGTGCAGTTCCCAGTGTATTGATTCCCAAAAAATTACTTTTTGGATTATGTATACTAATGGATATTTGTTTTTGGCATATCCACAATAACATGGAACTCACTAACAACCACTCCTACACCCATTCGTATCCTGGTATTACTGATTCCTTTCCTTCACCAATTATGTGTGGGTATCTATTATGTAACTCCAAAGGTTGAGGAGTGAGTCACCCAAATCTGGGTAGTAGGATGTTAAACTACCAAGAACCATCATCCTCATCACATGATGTTAAACTATATCCTCACCATGTTCCATGCAAATGGGGTTTCTCACCTTGGGTATTTTCCACACCCACTAGCTTCCATGGGAGTGAGATCATCCTTGCATGGAATGACATCTTCCCATGGGGAATGGTCCACTATCTTGGTGTAATCCCTTATCCTTCATTGTAAGAGATAACACTATTTCTCCTATTTGCCTCCTCTAGATGCATAAACTAGAGGTGAGATGGGAACATAATACTCTCACCACCCCATCCCACTCCCTTTATGATTTGTCTCAATGGGACTCTATTATGTGTAAGCCCCACTCCATTCAACAATAAAACATCTTTCGAGACATGACAATCTTTTCTACTACTTCCTCACACTGAGCATCACTCACCTAGTCTTAAAGGTTGTTAGTGATAGTGAAACCCTTGCTATGGGTTTCCTCTATGTGTAATCCACATGCCCCACAATTCTGAACTACGTGATTCTGTATCCTTTTCCTCTGTACAGGGTATTCCCAATAGACTTGAGATAAAATCATAAAACCATTAGGAATGTTCACTATTAATTCAATATTTAATCATTAGAGTGGTAATGTGATACCCTTAACAAATTATTCAAATATAAAAGAGTGGGTACATCTAAAATCAAACCATACATTATAACTTCTAGAGCTGATGGTATGTATTCCTTTCACCACTTTATTCTCATAACCCTTGTTAACAATAGTAATCATATGAAATTTCCATTTTACTGTGGTATTTAGAGTATTTTGGAGTTGATAATGGTTTTTACCCATTATATTTGGTCACTCATTATCATAATAATCATATTCCTTCTATTTGAAACACTGGAGTATGGGTGGTCCATTCTAGGTTGTTGTCTCTCCATTCATATTTATCCCTCCCTAGTTTTTATTGTCAAAATTTTCTATAAATCCCATAATTTTTTTCTTATAAAAACCAGCATTTTGGTACAGACATTGATCTCAGTTTGACCTTGAGAGAACATTGAAACATCATTTTATGAAAATGAATAATTGATTAATATTTCTTTCAGTTTGGATGAAAATACCAAAATTTTACTTCATAAGCCTTGTGAAATTTTACTTATAGTTACTAATAGATTCATTATCCTTAAGCTTTAGAATTAGGATATAATTATCCATTTTCTCATAAATATTACAATGAAGGTACATATTCAAAAAAATAAACTCTTCCCACTACCTTGAGTCAATTTTATTCTAATTCATCATGTTCATTATAATAGTACACCGTTGATCTTATTTTCCTACCAAATGATAACCATAAAATATATTTTCTCATGCTCTAAAAACTATAGAGTATAAATTATCTCATTTGGGTTACTGATCCTTTGATAAAAAATTAGTGGATTGATGAACCACTAAAATTAAGGTGCATTTTTTCCCATGAATGTGTTAATAAAACATTTTAAACCCTTTCTTAATTTGGATGTCTGGCATGATTCATATCATGACAAAGTTATGTAAGATTAATAATGAGATTATTCATTCTAGATCCCATAATATTTGGTTATGCATGATGTAGATAATGAAATTGTCTTTAATAATTAGTCTTAACATTGTTACTTCTAGTCCCAACTATTTAATACACCCAAAAAGTATATTTTTAGCTTTAATAACCATAGTAAGAAACCATATAATTATGAAAATCATTTATTGGGTGTCTAAATATTGACACATTCTTTTTAATTTTTAAAATATTATGTTTAAAATATGTCATCCTTAGTCATAAAATTTCTAAATCCTTTATAATTTTTCATAAAATAATGTTAATTAAACTAAGAAAATCATATAGAAGTTTCTATCCATGTGTGTAGTCTTGGGACTAACCATTATACCCTAGTGACAATCAGGATAATACTCAATCCACCCCTTTCAAACCTATTAAACCTATGTAAATTTATGCCAAAATAGGATCCAAATTATAGTTTCCATATACAGATATATTTTATAGAAATATAGAACATATTTATTTACCATAATTTAAAATTTTCTATTATACTAAGGATTATCTGAAAGGTTATCAATAATTATTCCCCATCATAGTTTCCAAAAATAAACTAAATCTTTCACTAATATCAACATAGGTAGCCTAATAATTCCACAAATTAATATTATATCTTATGAGATGAATAGTTATTAAATATAAATATCATACACACTAGAACTATAAAGATTTACTATCTTTAGAAACATAGATACATAAACAACTGGTACATAAGAGATCTATATCATCTCACATTAGGTTTTTTAAAACCAAATCCCCTATTAGAAATACAATACTTATTACATTTGTTCATATCCTAGGGAAAATGAAATATAATAATGGATGAACTTATATGCTCAGTAAAGGTGAAAAGGGGATATATTAATCAATAATATTTTTTAATCATAACATGTGCATAAGGTTATGAGAACATGAACTTAGCATTTGATAATTGTACCCAGTATTTCATATATCATAGCCATGATTCAGGGAATAAATCCCGATAGATCCTAAAACATGAATTATAAATGAATCATAGAACATGATGCTTTAAGGTATAACATTTTCATAAGATTAAGTCCTAAATTAGTGGCACAAAGTGCGGTATAACCATAAAAATAGAAATATTATGTCAAGGATACACTCAAAGACATTCATCACATGTTTTCCTTAGGAAAACCACCTCTTTACCTACTTTTGGTTTGGAATAATATCTCATATACCCTTTTATATAATAAAAATTTAATCTTTACCAAATGCATTTGGGGTTTATAACAGACTAACCTGTCACATAATCATGTTTCATTCATATGTATTCTATAAGATCATAAAAACTATTATCATATCATTATAGATTAACCCATTGAATAGAAGATTGATTTCATCAATATTTCATCATAATCTTCATGAATAATCTATAAGAAAAATAAGGATAGTATTATGGGATCATATCCCTAGTGAATCATAAGTAACATTAAAGGTTATTATCATAGTTGAGAAATATCTTTAAAAGATCACTCAGATATTTATTGTTGAAAACCCCACCATCAATTTGAGTTCACTTTTTTAAAATAAAAAAAAATATAGAATATTATGTAAAATATTTTCTTGAAAAAATAATCATAGAAACCTGTAAATTAAGCTTCATATAAAATAGTAGTCTTAATGGCAGGAAAAACCATTCTTATAGTGTATATTGAAACAAATATTATATACACAAATTTTGTATTAAGTACCTCATTTATATGAAAAAAAATATTACTTTAAAAAAAATTAGAAATTAAAAAAAATTAATAAATAATTAGATAATATTTAGATAATTATTTAATAATTTTTAAAGAATATATGGATATGTATGAACATATTCCCAATCAAAGAGAGATATAAAGTCAGTTTAATTTAAAAGAAATATTTTAAAATTGTGATTACATGGAGAGAGTAATATTAAAGTAAATTTTTAAAATTTAATAAATGACTATAGGAGAGTAAATTATTTAATATTTTGGATAGATAAATCATATAAGAACATTATAAAAAAAAAATTGTTAAAACAATCCTGATAAAAGGTGTGATTGAAACATAAAACCCTTACCTCAAGTTCAACATTCTTTCTAAGTCCTATAACCTCTTGTATAATTAATTTACATATTTTATACATTTACATGAGAATAATATTAATACTTATAATACCATAAATGATTTACTTATAACATCTTATCATCCATTAATTAATAATACATTATTAAAATTACTATTCTTGGTGATAGTTTTTTTATTTTTCATGTATTTTTCAATTCGGTTGTTATGGTCCTTGAATATTAATCATGGTTCCGCTATCTGTATAATGATAAAAATGATATAAAAATGATATAAATAAATTCCATAAATATTTATAACTATCCATAAAAGTTGGATATATATAAATTAATTGCATTATTCATGGAGATGGTAATTCTTGTGTATTCATGAATGTTGTTTTCATTTTCTACCAAAAAGAATGAAATACATATAAATAATATTTTACCATTAATGAATCATAATTATATCCTAAATATCATATATATATATATATATATATATAGTCATTATATCTGTTATTAGAACCATCAAGGAGAGGCGGTCATGAAAAATGAATTATATTGCTATGTAGAGGTGAGAGTCTACATGTATTCACCAACGATAATTTAATTTACCCTTTGATGGAAAAGAGGTGTAAAATGGTTGTTACACCATAAAAATAAAATATATGTATATTTTTTATACTAAATCCAACATTTTTTAAGTATAATATTGTTTTAGATAAGGTGGAATGACAAATTAAATTGAAAGTATACAGTTCAGATATATACCTCTTCTTTGAGAGACCTCTTTTTGTATACACAATAAGAATTAAAATATTTTTTTTAAAATAAGGATAGGGGATCTAGTTTTAAGTTAATAAATATAGGAAGGTTTTATGGAAGTTATTGGACAAGATATAAGGATCAATGTTCATGAATAATAGAGAAGAGGATGTATCCTTTTATATGTGAGGGACACGACACACCTTGAATTACTACAATGTTTTAAATAATATAAAATAATTTTCACCTGAAATTAAAACCAAATAGAATATAATTAATAGGTAAAATATTTTTGGTTAAAAACATCTTCAAAAAAATAATTAGACAAGTTTATATGGTATTGTTACCCTTATATCTTTGTTTAACCCCTAGTAAACTCATTTTATCTATAGCGGTGGTAACTAATTTTTACTTATTTTTACTATTAATTACGACCAAAAATGAAATTAGACTCATTAAAAAAAATAAAAATTATGATTAAAAATATTAAATCTCTTTTACCAAATCAAATTTAGGTAATCAGAGAAAACTAATTTTGAAATAAGCATCCAAATTGCAATGAAAAACTATTTTTATAAAAAATCATTTTCATCGTAAAACTAAATTTAGATTTTAACCATGCATATAAAAAACTATCAAATGAATGTTAAAATATATGATTGAATATATAATATATAAATTTCATTAAAACCATTAATCAATAAATATTTATTTAATATATTAGGATGAGATCACATTGTATACATAAAAAGTTTTATAAAAAATGACACTTTTTACATTTAAATGATTTTATCTACATATATAACTTTATAAAAATAATGAATGAATGTTTATTCATAAATTACCAACAAATTTCACTATAATAACTTTTATTAGTGATCATCATATATTTTTTAGATAATAATACATAACATTTATAAAAATAAAATTCCTCAAAAAATAGTACTTTTAATCATTAAATGATTTTATTACTAATATTAATGATTGTTTCTTAGGAATTAATCAATATATTTGAATTTAGAAATATATGTGTGTGTGTGTTTGTGTGTTTCACAATGTAGTTAAATGTATTCATACCTTTCAATGCAACACCTAGGTTATTAATATATACTATATCACTAGTTCACTTATAGTTGGGGTTGCGTGTAAACAATGATATCAAATACCTCATGTTAATTTAAATGGAAAAACATAAACATTTTTGTGGTGTGAAAATTTGGGTTCTCAAGGCCTTAATTTTAGGGTATAAATTTATCCCCCAATACCCTTTTTTGATTTCTAGTTATTGGTGGTTCATGGTGGTTTGGTTTTTTTTGGTAAATAGATTCCTCTCCAACTCAAATTATCACATCACACACTACTTTATTGAGGCTCAGAGATAGCATCCACAACTAGAATTTCAATGTAAAAGAGAGATTGGGGATTGATAGTTGATGTAGTGTCTTGAGGAATTATTAAGGGTTGGGATGCATTGATATCTCAATAATACAATGTCGGGAGATTAGGTATATTGTGTGATGATATAATCTAGCCCCACTAGTGGATGAAGATGAGTATAGTAAGTCAGAATTTCTCCCTAGATGGAAAAATAGAGGAGGATTCCATAAGTTCTGTTGTGTAATTTTCAAGAAGAAAAGAGGAAACATAAGGTTTTCCCCCATCTTTCTCATATTATAGTATCATATGGTTCCCCACCCACCTTATGTTGGGTGTGTGTCCCACTAGAACCATCCCTTGAATGGGAAAAACAATGTGGAATAATTTGAGTCTGATCTACTAGATATAACTCGATCAGGGTTCATGTGTGTTCCACGTCCCCAATTGTGCAAGATCATGTGCAATGCAAGAATATTTTAGGCATTCTCTCCCTCAAGAATCCTATAAAGCCATGTGGCATGCCTAGAGGGGCTTCATTTTGTCATCTCCTCTTCTTTGTGATGTATTTTACCAACTTCATCATCAAGTATTCATATCAGATTAAAGATGTAACATCCTAAAATGAGGTCCAAATTAGTATTTCCTTGAACCAGTGGTTCACATGGCCTCAAGAACACCTCCCTATATTCTAGATGATATCGGCTAGCAGTGATGGTGTAAAGGTGGTATGCTGGGAAGACTATACCCTCATATTAGAATGTAACTTCTGATACAAATTGATAAAATCAACTATTGAAGAACAATATAAACTAAAAGAATCATAATGAAGTAGAATAATAAATATAAATGATATAATATAAAATTACATCAGAATAAATAAATAAATCAACTCAATAAATATCCCAAAATCTACTAGGTAGTGTCATATACATGAATCCATGGCCTACTGATAAATAAAGGGAACATGGGATGGTTGATATAATAACTAAATAAATGACAAAAATATGTTCTTCTAGTATCTTGAGCTAAAGCTCAATCCTCTACTCCTAAGAACCATCTAAAAGTAGGCACATCTATAACCTATATTAGGGGCTTTTCCATATTTTTACTAGTATTCAAATAGTCTTCTCAGGTACCAATGGCCGCCCAAGAAGGGTGTGAGATAAAAATATCATTAGGCCACTTCCAATATTGTATACTCATAATCAAATCATTTCACCAAACTAAAAAGTGTTTAGGTATGAAATAATAATAATGAAATTTTGAATAAAAAATAACTAAGCCACTTAGGTTCCTAAAGAACACCAGATAGCTCTACCTACTTCAGTTCATTTTCTGGAATCATTTTTCCCAGTAACTATACATATATAGTAATAATATGTATGTGTGTGTGTGTATGTGTGTGTGTTTAGTATAGTTATATATTCCTACCACCTATATGAATGAAATAAGTGTGGACATAAGTGGACATATACCTATAATACTAGTGCTGGCTAGACTAGGGTGAACCTCATGCATCCATAACAATTCCTAAAAATCCTATAAGCTCGTGTCAAGGAGAACATGACCTATATAGCATAAAAAGTGGGATACTTCATACTCATCACTCTTGATGGTGACTGTGTCAACATTTCAACACATGAATAGGGACACATCGTGTCAATCTCAACATCCACTAGTGCCAATGGTGTGAAATGTCATTGTCAACAATCGACATAAGGGACAGTGATAATGTCATGCTCAATCAGTCCCTTACCATCATACAACAACCTCTATAAATTTGTATTCATAATTATAATTGGAATGTCTCATTACCTCCCATGCATCATTTTATCCATCCCATATATATATAATTCATATTCATGTTTATAATATAACAAGTGAGGCAATACCTCTTTTATGTCCTATTAATAAAGTTCAATTACATTCCAGGAAATAAAACTTACAAGGAGAATTTAATATGAAATACAATAAATGGCATGGACTTTCCACCCTTTTATAGTTCATTACATTTCATTCTTTCAGTTTAACATAATCCACCATGTAAATACCCTTCCATCTAATCCCAACCCATTAGATTTACTAATGCATGAAAATTTCATTTATAAGGCTCAAAGGGTCTTTTAGAAGGTGCCATGGCCATTAATGGAACAACCTATATGGTAAATTCCAATTATAGGTTTTCCAAGCTCATGGGAGGTACCCTTGGACCAATTATGAATTAACATTACAAGATAAATTCCATCTTAAATCGAATCTAAAGCCAATATAGGATTCTGGGCATGTAATTAAATTAACAACAATGGACAATTCCATTTGGCATACCCAAGGGGTGACCATATATTGTGTGAACAGCCTATAAACTACCAAACAAGGATAAAAATGTATATAACAAGGTGCAATGATCAAATTTATATGAAGAACTCCATTTGAAGGAGACACTCCAAAAAAGGCAGCATGCATCACAATGGCATAGCTATAAAGTGTCAAAAAAACATGTTTAAAATAATGAGACAACCTACCTCAAGACTATAGATGACGCCTCGCTCAATACCAGACTTGGATTTTGAGTAAGTTGGAAGATATCTGAGAAATCGTCTAATGCATTAAAAATCGGTAAAATTATATTTAACCTAAATAGATTGATGGATCTGAAAATAAACTTATATAGGAGGCTAGAGGAAGGGAGATTGTACCTCAAGCTATCTAAAACCTTCTATGGATCTCAATTATTTGATCAGGTGAGGGTGATATAATATAACCTAGGTTGGAGGAGGAAGTTTCCTCATTAGAGTAGAAATGACTCCCGTCCACTAGTGGAAGAAGGAGAAAATGGAATAATGTTATAAATTTAAGTGAGATGAAAAATTATTTTCCACCTCAAAATAAGGGGGAGCATGGTTTAGAAACATGGTATTCAAACCATTCACAAACCATGTGCAATTAAATTCTATAAGGGGGAACCTCACATGTTTAGGCTCATAGTTTACCTATTCATGTGAAAATGTACAAAAACCCACTGTCAAGAAACTCTACAATCATGCATGACCATGTTCCTAGAGTAGCATTGTTGTAGAAAAACTATGTGGCTCCTATTTCACCTCTTTTTTCCCTCGCACGCTTAAAACTAACCTTGTACACGTGGCAGCATGGTTTAATCAAATCATATAGCCCAACATTTTTTCCTTTTTTTCAGTACTCCAAGATGAGAACAAGAGTCGGATTCTTTTGGGACCTTTTTTAGGTTGTAGTTCATATTTTCCACAATTAATAAAAGTATTCAATTTGAAAAGAAAATTATTCGTACATTTATGAAAAGACGAGTCACTACAATCTCCACTCTTTAAAGAAAATAATTCCTTAGTTTGCCTTCTAAGGATAAATTGGTATCATAAACAAAGATTTTTGGTCACTAATCTCATATATCAGCTTCCCACTCCTAGGTCTCATCCTCTACTTGGTCGTTCCTCCAGAGCACCCTTATTAAAGGAACATACCTACCTCAGAGTGTCTTCAAAATCTAGTCAACAATATGTAATAGATACTCATCAAAGGAATCATCTACATCCAATTCATCCTTAAAAGGTATAAATACATGTGACGAGTGTGGTTAGTATCAGAGAAGATATGATACATGAAAGACATCATGCATAGACGGGTATCTTTGAGGAAGCGCCAACTGACAATCCATTGGTCTGATCCATTTTACAACCTCAAAGGGTCCAACGAACCTCAGTGAGAGCTTACCCTAATTTTTAATACATAAATTCCATAACCTAAGAGAGACTCATATGAAAACTCAATGTCCAACCTCAAATTCAAGAGGCCACTGACTTCTTTTTGCATAAAAATATTATCCAGACTAAGCTATCAACATTTGATTTATGTTAAGTTGCACCTGCTCCATAGTCTCATATATGATATATGGTCCAAGAATAGATTCTTCCCCTGCATATAACCATCACAAAGGTGAGTCATAAGTCCTACCATATAATCCTTCATAACGATCTATCTTGATTTTAGCATGAAATTTATTATTATAAGAAAACTCAACAAGAGTAATATGTTTCTCAAATGAACCCCAAAGTCAAGGACACGAGAACAGATAATGTCTTCTAGCACTTGAATCATACACTCCATATTTCCATTGGTCTATGGGTGAAAGTCCATCCCCGAAGGTACTTGTGTACCCAAGGCCTTCTGCAACCCCTATCATAATAGTGATGCAAAGCGACGGTCTCTGTCAGAAATGATAAAAAAGGGGATATATAAAGATATAAAACCAACTTAACATAAATCTTTTCTAGATCATCTACTGTGATGGTCTCTAAAATTAGTTATATGTGTGAAAACTTCATCAAAAAGTTAATCTAAACTCACACAATATCTTTTCCATTATGGATTATGGGTAAACAAGTCACGAAGTTCATCGAAACATCATCCCATTTCAACTAGAGAATGGAAAATGTTTATAAAATCCATGTTGGATGCTGATGTTCAGCCTTCACTAGTTGATAGGTGGAACACCATGTGATGAAGACATAAATTTCTCATTTCATACTAGACCACCAATACATGCATCGTAGATCCTGATACATTTTTGTGACTCGGAGATGAACTGCCCATAAGGATGTTTGGAATTCCAACATCATCTCCTTTATGATGTTTTCTAGGACCCATATACACTCACAGAAAAAGATAGTATCGTCCCTATCCATATTACAACCTGAATATGTATCATCATATGAAATAATTTCCCTTAGTACATGGAATTAATGATCAGATAGTTTCTGCAGTCATACCCATTCTAGAATAGTAGAGGTCACTACTAAAGCTGATTGGATTGTCTGACCGTGTTTCTTCTAAACCTCAATGTGAATATCTAAGAATAAGTCCACGAGATTCCATTTTCCACTAGCCTCTAAAACATCCAGTGTCCAAGTCTTCTATCTTATAGAATCGACCACATCATTGGATTTAACATGCATTTTGGTAAGATCAAAATCAAATGATTGTATGTACTCAACCCACCCACGTTGTCTGATATTTATATATCATTGTGTAAATATGTACTTGAGTTTTCTTGATTATAGAATACCACAAAATTATCTCAATTTAGATAGTGTATCCAAGAGTGTAGAAAATGAACTACATTTTCTAGCTCTAGGTGAGGTATTGGTTAATTCCACTCATGAGACCTCAACTGGTAATAATCGTATGAAATGACTCACTCGTCATGAATTACAATGGCTCCAAGCCTGATACCTAATGTTTCAAAATATATGGAATAACTCATCAATGGATCTGGATGATTCAGTATCATCACTAAAGTCAAAAAACCCTTCAAATCTTGGAATGCTTCTACATAATCATCTAACCATATGAATTTCACACCATTATTTTTCAAGATCATAAGAGGTGTTGTAAGGTGTGAAAAATCAGGGATGAAGAGTCTGTAGTGTCCAAAAAGACCTAATAAACTCCAAATGTTCATGGATTTCTTGGGGTATTCCTATGAAACTACAGTTCTCACTTTCTCTGTTTCTACTAAAACACTTTAATTTGGGATTATTTGACCCAGGAAGTAGACACTATCTATCTAGAAGTGGCATTTATTGAGCTTATAATAGAGTTAATTCCCTCTCAGTTATTTAGTAGGATTTCAATATGTTTGGGATGGTTGTGTATGGGGCATGAATATAGTAAGTTGTCATCAATAATAACTACAATAGATGAATCTATATATAATTGGAAAACCTAATTCATAAGAGCTCTAAATACAACATGTCTATTCATGAGACCAAATGATATTATCAGATATTCATATAGACCATAAAATCTCTTTAAAGTTGTGTGATGTTTGTCTAAAGTAATGACACACACTTGATGATATACCAAACTCAAATCTATTTTTGAAAAAACTCTCACTCATAAAATATGACCAAAGAGGTCATCCTTTCTAGGCAGTGGATACTAGTTCATTTTTGGTAGTTGATTTAAATTATGGTAATCCACATAGAGACTGAGGGTACCATAAGTCTTCTAAAAAAATGGACTAGTGAACCCCAAGAAGTGTTGGGGTTTATAACACCTTTTGTCTCTAGATCCTCCAACGAATTGTTAAGTTCCAGATGTTCCTTATCTTCTATACTATAAAGATAAATGGTTTGTAGTTCTACTCATGGAACACACTAAATAGTAAACTCTACTTATCATATCATTCATCGACCAAATAATTTTTCAAGAAATACGTCTCTAAAAATATCCACTACCGGAGGAAATACAAATGGTCATAAACCCTGGTCATCAAAGAAAAGACTGGCGATATGAGATGTAAAACTACCCAACCTACACTTCTCAGGTCCTGATTGCATAGCTTGAACATCCCATTCCCTCTTATGTACATGCATGAAGCCCTCTTGTAATATTAAAATCACCCTATGATGATAACAATCAATATAAACTCAAAAGAGAACTAACCAGACCATCTTGATGATTACATCGAAGCCTGTTAGGTTGAGATGAGAAGATTCCATAGGAAAATATATACACCTATCTCAAGAGTAAAGTCACTACAGTAGTGAATTTACTCTGATCGGACACCTAACAGGGTGTATAGAATCATAACTCCACATAATTGTTTTATGTTGAGTCCTAGACTCTAAGTGATTTGCACAAATATAAATGAGCGAGATGGGCCCATGTCAAATAAAGTAGACACTAGAGTGGATGTTACTAGAATAGCACCTCATACGATATATGGTCTAATTATCTTCTCTTTCGTCATAGGATGGACTACATGTAACTATTCTATACTGCATCCCTAAGTCACTTCCTAACATCCTTGAGTGATCCCACTCTACTATCACTAGGAATCATAAGCCCGATTACCTCTACCTAGACCCCCACCTCGGCCTGATAGGTTAGGGATATTCTAGCTTCTTACTTGTCATGATCCTACTAGACCGTCTTAAAAATGTGGAGTATTATTAGATCCCCACTCATAAGGAACTGTTAAAAAAGTATTACTGAAAAAATGGATATGGATCATCCTACCACATCCTCTACATTCCACTGGGTCCCACAAACATTGAGGTTTAGTATGTCCCAGCCTCTTATACTGGTGAAAAAATAAGAATTTGTCTGCATGAGGAGCCTGATTAATACTACCCCCATGAGAAACCTCAAAACATCACTTTCTTCAAATTTAAGAACCACTTTAAGATTTAGGTATGAATTTCCCAGACTCATACCATCTTCTTCCCTCAGTTTCCTCTCTATAATAAGGGTCTGGTTGAAAATTTCCAAAATGGTCTTCAACCTAAATGTAGAGACCGAAGAATAACTTACACAGACATTACATTACTTTTTAGGAATACTAAATACATAACAAAAACAGACTCCCAAAGACCGTATTAGTTCAGTGTCTTTGGAAACTCAGAAAAAAATATTCTAATCATGGTGAAAGATCATCAACATCTCCCATAAATATCTTCCCCTTTTTTTATTAACTAAAACCATTCTTTATATCCTGGGGAAAATAATTCATAAAAAGGGTGAGTTAAAATGATCAGTAAGGGAAAACATGGAGAACATAAAACAACCCATAAACATTTAAACGTAAAAACATGAACATAAAACATCAAAATCATGAGTAATGACATAAATATTAGCAGTAAATAAGGAATAGAAAATAAAAGAACATTAATCATGATAAAATAGCATGGGAATAAAACATGTAGTTTTGAAAAACCATTAAGAGCATATTATGATTTCCATAGTACCCTAGGCATTTCTTCTAAGACCATCATAGTGGACCAAGTCCATTACTGAACCGGGTTTACTTGTCGTTCCAGCCCTGTATTACTGAACTAGATTTAATTTCCATTCTAGACATGTTTATATCATGAGATATAAATATTTACCCAATGCATTGGAGGGAGATATAGGTCCTACCCATCTTATGTTGAAACCATTCTTATGTGTTCCAAAAAAAACATAAATCCTTCATCTTAACCCAAAGAATAAAATGGGTTTCATAAACATCATCCCATCATAACATAATACATAAAAAACAAATGGATATCATTTAATCATAAGAAAAATCAAACCATTTAAATAATATAGACATTATACATTAAATATAGACGTAATAAATAATGTTATCTTACCTGGAAAATAGTTTTGATAGAACACTTGAAATTAATTCTTGGGGAAAATATCCTTTCTTCTTCAAAATCATTTTCTTTTCACAAAATGCCACACAATTTTAAAAGAAAATGATTTTTTTGAAAATAATCATGAAAGTCTTGTAGAGGAATCTTCATGGAAATAAGGCATTATGAAACTGTAAAAATCCATTCACATTGTATAAAATAAAAAAAACATTCTCCTCGTACTTTTTTCGGAAAAGTCAAAAAGTACATTGTATGGTAAACAAAAGAAAGATTCCTTCCATTCATCGTAGTAAAAGTCAAAAGGGGGTAAACATGAATTTAAACTAACATGGAAGAATATTAAACATTTTATGAAAACATTTTATGAAAACATGGACATTGATGAAGAATATAACCCCAGTAAATACTTACGAATAAACAATCTCGGATAAGAACGAGATCAGAATAATTATCCCTTACCTTATGTCCAATTTCTTTTGTATGTGTCCAAGACTTCTGTAGAGTGGGTTTAAACATATTATTAACTTTTAACAGAACCATAATAACATTTATGATATCATATATTATTCACTTACGACTTTATATTACCCATTCATTTGTCAATTCCATGTTAGAGCAGCATTTTGGGTAAAATCATTTCGTTTATCATCCGTGTTTTGACTTGTAATTATTCATATGATTAAATAGATCAGGATTACATACTTCCAGAATTTAAAACATGATTTATATATATTGATAATATAATATATTGATAAATGGGATGAAATACACCGTTCATGGAGACGGTAGGTCGTACGTATGCATGAACGTTGTTTTCCTTTCCTTATTCACTTGAATGGAAGTAAGTAGATGAAATATATATATATAAACATAAATACAGTAAGATTATTATGTCATATATTTCATTATTATTCCACATATATACTTTATAATCATTCTTGAATGGTTAACATGAAGAATGAATCTCATCGCGTCGTGGAGACGGTAATTCGTACGTACGCACGAGAGATGATATCGTTCCCATAATTATTGAATGGTATTGGAGTAGATGATATAATATATTAAAATTAGTATAATGTTATAATAATTATATATAGTTATCCCTTACACCATTATATACATCCAATTAAGGTGGTGGTGGAAAACAAATTACACCACAGAGTGGAGACAGTATTCCGTACTTACGCACGCGCGGTGATTTCATTTTATGTAGGATGGATAGAAGGTGAAATAGGGTTGTTTCATATTTATAATAATATATCAGTATATGAGTGATACTGATGTTATTACTTTATAATGAAACAAATAAAAAATAGTAAGTATAAGGAGAAATGAATTTAAAAGAACCGGTAAAGGATATTACCTCTTCTTCGACGCACCTCTTCTAAACCTCCTCTTAGGGCACTAAAGTTGGTCTTTGAAGAAGATAAGGACCTATAGTATGTTTCTAGGGAAGTGGATATATTAAATGGACAGGGTTTGGCCGAGCATTAATGCTCAAAATTTTATTACTATGAGAGGGAGGAGGTTCCCTTTTATAAGAGAGGAGAGGGGAACATTTGGAAACCTCAAGAATATTAATTTATAATAAATTCATAACCCACTTAAAAATCTCCAAAAAGGACTCAATTGGAATATGAGATGATATATGGTTGCAATATCATCAACTAATAAAATTTAGACATGTTTTTATTTTATTTTAAACCCTATCGTTTGGATTTATCCGTATTTAATCTATTTAATTTTATTTGTGGTAATAAGATTCTAAATTCTAAATTGTTATAAATACTTATGTGTTGTGAATTTTCTATAATTGGATAAGTTATGTCATTATTGACCATATAAAATTTTATTTATGATTTTTTTATTTTTTTGTGATTTTTAAAAAATTTAATACTATGTTATTTTTATAAAATATCAATAGTGTCAATTTTGACACTATTCAATTATTTGAATTTAAATAAAATCCTCCAATAAGATATATTTGAACCAAATTATTTAATAGATACCTAATATGTAATATTCTTCTTAAAAATTCTTCGATAACATTAAAGAGTTCATATAATATTTATTTTAGTATTTTTAAAACCATTTATTTGATATTTCAATCAATAAAATAATTTCTACATCACAATTGTGTCACAATTAATGATAAATATTTAATCTCTAAAAATTATAAATAAATTCCCATGATGTAGATAAATTTTTTAGCTTTATGGTGAATATTTATGTTCTATGTCTTATGATGTTTATAACTAAATTAAAATTATTACACTTATAAGATATAAGAGGGTGACATGTTGTCACTTTCTTTGGTTTTAATAATAATTACATCATTTTCATTGTCAAAAGTCCATAAAATGAATCTATTCCTACCCTTAGATAATATGGGTCAACTTTTATTCATGAAATATAATTTTGGTAGGTGTTATGATAATTTTATAATCTTATTTTTACCCTTAATTACCTGATTTACCTTTAACTGTAGTAAATAAAAATTACCGTAGTTACTATTCATAATATCAAAAGTACTAAAAGTAAATTATTAACATAATTTGGACCCACTGAATTCAAATATGAAATCAATTTTGTAACACCCCGACCCCAGTTACCCAGATTCGGTGCATTATTACGTAACATTGGCACGATCACAAGAAAGATCAAATCTCGAAAGACCGATTGGTTTAGTAGCCTTGGAAACACTAGATATATTCATAAAGTTTTACATTACATCATAAAGTGAAAAAATACTACAACAAAATATTGTCTTCATAGTCCACACTATTATCCCCTCATAATATCCCTGCAGGTCATTAATAATTTAATTCTTCACATCCGCGAAAAAATAAATCATAGAAAAGGGGTGAGCTTAAATTCCCAGTAAGGATAACAATATAGTGGAAACTTTCATAAATAAGAATAAATATTTAAGGCAATGTATAACTAAAACAAAATCCTTTTAAACTTAAACTTCAACATAGTATGGAAAAAATAAAATGAAATAATTCCATTTACTTATTCACATGGATATTCTACATATCGAATAATCAAATGCAATATCAATAACCACTTTCATAATGATGGAATGCATAATGCCAGACTATCATAACCACATAGCCAAGGCCTCGTGCCAAGACAACAAATAATATTTTGTCAATGCCTTGTGCCAAGACACTAGTTTGTCTCATGAGACCTATCAATTCATTGAGGAGCTATAGTGGGCTCCACCCATCACATATTAACTCCAATGCATTCCCATATGAAAAGGTTTAAATATAACATAAACATTCGTATTAAAACTAGCATATGAAATGTCAATACTTTCAGAATAAACCATGAATGGTATAAAAATAGCACATCCATAGTCAAACATATCACAAAACCTTCAATACAATATAGAAGTTTTGTATCATAATAAATCAACTTCAAATAAGCGTAAAATCCATCAAAGAATGTTGACATAGATGAAATCAAAACTCTTTTTAGAGAAATATCTCTTTCAATTTTGAAATCATTTAAGAGTCATATATTTATAAAATAAAACATTTTCTTTGAAAATATTCTTATAATCTTGTAAGGTAATCTTTAATGATTTTATAACAGAAGAAAATAGCGGCACCCACCGTATAAGTTAAAAAAAAGTCTTACCTTAATTCTGTCGAAAAGGTTAAAAAGAACCTTGTTTGGAAAACGACGGAACAATTCCTTTATAAACCTCTTATAAAAGGTCAAACAAGGGTATAAATGACTTTAACCCATATTATTATAAATAGTAAAAATGTTTTGAAATACATTTTTAAGAAACATGGATTTGGATGATAAAGATATCCCTGTAGATTATTACGTATAAACAACCTCGAATAATGAAGAGATTGCGAAATAAACCCTTACCAATTTGGTAACTTACGAAACATACACCCCATTAAAGAAGTATCACACAATGAATATGTAAATACACATAAATTAAAGTGTATTACACAAAGAATACAATTATAGGTAGTACATACACCACACAAAAGGTAATAGTGGCAATATTCCATGAATTTCATGGGAATGAGGAGTGAGATGAAAACCCCTTACCTTGAACTTTTCCTTGGGTGGGGTAGGTTAACCTCCTCTTCTTCGGGTTCTTCCTTTTGACTTGATCAAAAGGGCTCTTTGGTTGACTTTCTGACTAAAGTAAGGACTCTATGATGAATTGAGGGAAGTTGAGAGAGTATTTGGGTAGATTTTGGCTGAACCAAAAGGCTTTGATGTTGTGAGTTAATGAGAAGGGAGAGTGCCCTTTTATAAGAGGGGTGAGGGTCACCTTTGGAAAAGCTAGAAATATTATTTTATAATAAATTCATATTCAGTTTCTAATGGCTCCAAAGTGGATTATATAAATGTTAAGGTAGAGATAGGTCGAAAACCACTCAACCAATAGAATTTAGATAGGTTTGGGTCATTATACTAACCTTATCTTTAAGTGTTAACTCTTAGTTAATTAGTTTCACTTTTACAATGTCTCTTTGTATTTTTATATCATATGGTTAATAAACTTACTATATACATCCCAAAGACCCCCAAGTGGTCCATTAATGATACACCTATCATGATACAAGTCTCTTGGCCGAACCTTATATTTTTAGGAATTTAATATCAATTAATAATATAATATTTGTTTTAAAACTCTTTTAAGTCAATTTTGACACTATTCAATAATTGATTTTTGTAAAACTCATAACAGAATGATTACTTCTAAAAACATTAATTAAATAATTCCTAACATGTCATATAAACCTATTAAATTAGTGTAATTCATAAAAAGACTCAAATTATATTTATTTGGGTATCTACAATATCAATCATTTTAATTTTTCACTATTATGATAATTACTACATCACCATAGTGTCATATATAAATTAACTTATTTAATGTCTAAAAATTATAAATAAAATACCATTATGTATGAAATCGTTTTATCTTTCTATTGAATATTTATAGTCTAAAATCTAACATATATAACCATATGTAAAAATTGTTTTTCTAAAAGATATATGCTTGTGTCATTTTTGTATTCATTTTAACTTAATTAAAATAAAGTGTCCCTATCACTTACAAGTGGAACCATGGGGTCCCAAAATCGACCCAAAGATTCTCATGGTCGAACATGTATCAACCAATAAGGTTAGGACACGTTTTAGGATAATCTGTTATTATTATAATATTATTTTGTATCCCTTATTTACCAGATTTACCCTTTAACCATGGTAAATAAAATATTTACCGAAGTAATTATTCAAAATGTCTAAAAATAAAATTTACCTATATACACAATTTGAACATCCTGATTCCGAATATGGAATCCATTTTTCCAAATTCAAAACACAGAAGTGGTAGAAATTAATTTAAAATTAATTCTCGCTGTCAAAACAATAAGTGTGTTTTTAAGATATAATAACTATCAAAAGATTTATACTTGTTTATGTTCAGTTTAACTGTGAAATTATGTCCAATGAAAAAAAATTTATTAAATGGTAAAAACATATTCTAAATATACTTTCAAACCACTCAAATTCGTAATTTTTCATTATTAATTATTTTGATTAAAAAAGTTGTTTTTAATTAAAATTTAGTAATTTTCACTATTCATCAAAATATTAAAGTTATCCAAAAAGTACCAAAATTTCACCTTAGGCTAAATTTGATACTCCGAATCCAAAAAATGAAGTCCATTTTGAGAGTTAAAATCTCTAAAATTTTAAAAAGTAAGTATTACTATTCATAATGGCAAGTTTGATCAGTTGTGGTGTGTGTTAGAACTCGATGTTGCGTACAACACATGCTATTGCATTATTCAAAGAAAAGTGTACCGTAGAAGCTTGGGGTGTTACATTCTCCCCTCCTTCAAATAATTTTGTCCTCGAAATTTCTAGAATACTACCGCCTGAAAAGACTCAGGTGGTTCTTCATCATAAGTTTCTCGGGTTCCCACGTTTCCTCTTCCATCTTATGGTTTCTCCACAAAACTTTTACCAGACACGTCATCCGGTTTCTCAGTACTTGTTCTATCGTATCAATAATCTTGACGGGTTCTTTGCAATAAGATAGATCAGGTTCCAGTTCTAATTCCTCATAGGTGAGTACATGCTTTGGGTCAGGCATGTATTTTCTCAACAGAGATATGTGGAACACATCGTGAACTTTGGAGAGACACGGCGGCATTTCCAATCGGTAAGCTACAGCCCCAATTCATTCTAGAATTTCGAAAGGTATGATGTACCTAGGACTCAATTTACCTTTCTTACCAAAACGTATGACTCCCTTCCATGGAGATACCTTCCGGAATACATGGTCACCAACTTGAAATTCTAAATCCTTCCTTCGATTATCAGCATAGCTATTCTGCCTACTTTGAGATGCTTTGATGTGATTTTGGATTACCTTCACCTTTTCTATTGTTTCCTCTACCAGTTCTGGACCTACAAATTTTCTTTCACCAACGTCGTCACAACAGGTTGGTGTACGACATCTCTTTCCGTATAACGCTTCATATGGTGCCATCTGAATACTCGAATGGAAGCTATTGTTATAGGAAAATTCTACCAGAGGTCAATATTGATCCCACATACCCTGAAAGTCAAGTGAGAAGGATCTCAACATGTCTTCTAACGTTTGAATAGTTCGTTCTGACTGTCCATCCGTTTGAGGGTGGTAGGCAGTGCTCAAATGAAGTTCAGTATCCAGGGATTTCTGAAGACTATTCCAGAATCATGAAGTAAAACGGGGAGCACAATCAGAAACAATCGATAGGGGTACTCCATGAAGTCTCACAACTTCATCAATATATAGTCTTTCTAGACGTTCCAGTGGTAGATCTTCTCTTATAGCAAGAAAATGTGATGACTTGGTAAGACGATCAATAATGAACCATATTATATCATTCCTTCTAAGAGTCTTTGGTAGCCCCATGACAAAGTCCATCGTAATATTGTCCCATTTCCACTCCGGTATGGGAAGAGGTTGCATGAATCCTCCAGTCTGTTGCCTACCAGCTTTCACTTGTTGACAAACCATACATCTTGACACAAAATCAGCAATCTCCCTCTTCATGTTGTCCCACCAAAAATTATCCTTCAAATATCTATACATTTTGGTGATCCCAGGGTGTATAGAGAAATTGGAACTATGAGCATCATCCAACAATTCCCTTTTTAGATCAGGTATATCGGGAACACAAAGCCTCTTCCCGAATTTCAAAATTCCTTCTTCATACACAAAGTCATTCAATCTCCCATCATTCACAGCTTTAATATTCTTTTGAATTTCTTCATCATTGGTCTGAGAACTATTAATCCTTTCTAGTAAAGATGGTTTGGCAACCATTTGAAAAAGCATTTATGTTTCACCTTCCCTGGTTATTCCCATGTCCATCTTCACTAGATCCATGAAAATTAGATCCCTTTAAATTCTCATATTGTTCAAAACTCCATGGTCTTTTCTGCTCAAAGCATCTACCACCTTGTTTGCCTTCCCCGAGTGGTAGTGTATCGTGCAATCATAATCCTTGAGTAATACAAGCCATATCCATTGCCTCCTGTTGAGTTCTTTTTGTGAGAAAATATACTTCAAACTCTTGTGATCAGTATAAATCTCACATTTTTCACCATAGAGGAAGTGCCTCCATATCTTCAAATCAAATATCACAACTGCTAACTTGAGATCATGTGTAGGATAGTTTTTCTCATGAAATTTCAATTGTCATGATGCATAGGCAATAACCCTATCATTCTGCCTAAGGACACAACCAAGTCCTTTCTTTGATGCATCACTATAAATAACAAACCCATTATTCCTCGATGGTAGAGTTAATATAGAAGCATTGACTAATCTTATCTTCAGTTCTTGAAAACATTATTCACACTCTTTTGTCCAAAAAAATTTAACCCCTTTACGTGTGAGCTTTGTTAATGGGTTAGCCAATCAGGAAAAATTCTAGATGAAACGTCAATAATAACCTACCAAACCAATAAAACTGCATACCTTAGTTATACTCGTAGGTGCTGGCCATTCTTGGATTTCCATGGTCTTAGAAGGATGAATAGAGATTCCATCTTTAGAGATAATATGGCCAAGAAAAGAAATCTCTTGAAGCCAGAATTCACACTTGCTAAACTTCCCGTGTAATTCATGTCTTCTCAGAGTCTTCGGGATAATGCGCAAGTGACTTTCATGATCTTCGTAGCTTTTAGATTATACCAAGATATCATCAATAAATACCACCAGAAATTCATCGAGATATTACTTGAAAACTCTATTCATCAGATACATGAATACAGAGGGAGCATTAGTCAATCCAAAAGGAATTACAGTAAACTCGTAATGCTCATACCTGGTTCGAAATGTTGTCTTCAAAATTTCTTCCTTCTTCACACACAACTGATGGTATCCAGATCGAAGTTCAATCTTTGAAAAGTATTGAGCTCCATGCAATTGGTCAAATAAATCATCCATGCGAGGTAGGGGATACTTGTTCTTTATTGTTATAGCATTAATCTCCCTATAGTCGATACATAACCTCATAGACCCGTCTTCCTTTTTAACAAAATGAACAGGGGCTCCCCATGGAGAAACCCTAGGGTGAATAAATCTCTTATTACTCAATTCCTCTAGTTTTTTCTTTAGTTCAAATAATTCTACAGTAGACATTTTATAAGGGGTCTTCGATATAGGCCTTGATATAGGAATTAAATCAATGGAAAACTCAACTTCTCGTTCTGGAGGATGTCCAGGTAAATCTTCCGGAAATACATCTACATATTCTTTCACAACAGGTACATCCTCTATTTGAACATTCCTTTCCTCACCCATAGTCATTTCATTCTCTTCCTCCCTAATAATTGAATTTAGTTGAGATACTGGGGGTGGATCTAGATAAGAATTAGGTGGTGATGATTCTTCTCTAAAGATAAGGTGTTTTTTATCATCATCAAAAATCGTAACCTCCTTATTCTTACAATAAATCTTCGCATCATAGTCCGAAATCCAATCCATACCGAGGATTATATCAAATTCAATCATAGGTATGACGATGAGATCAGCAGATAAAGAACATTTATGTGCTCTAATGGGGGATGATTCAAAAAACTTGGTTGCAATGATACTTCCCTTAGGAGTTTTAACTAACAACTCCCATGTTAAATAAAATTGGAAATATCTAATTTTCTTAGAAAACTGGGAAGATATGAAACAATGCGATGATCTAGAATCAAATAATGAATTTTCTAAACTTGAGGAAACCATTAAATTACCTGCCACCACGTCTTTTGGAGCTTCTACCTCAACAGTAGTTATAGAAAAAGCTTGGCCTTGATCCCTTGGCCTTTTCTGAGGTAAGTTCATCTGACGATTAGGACATTCATTTTCATAATGTCCCATCTCCCGGCAATTGTAACACTGAACATTGGTAGCTTCCTTCTTCCCTTTGCAATCACGAGCTTGGTGACCTTTTTCACCACACTTGTAACAGACACTCATTCCCTTCAAGCAAGTACTGGGGTGTTTCTTCCCACATTTACAACCAGATGGATATTCAACCTTTCTCTTCTTCCCCTTATTTCCATTCCCAGATTGATCAGTAGATCTATTCTTCTCTTGCTTTTCTTTAAAGTCATAAGACTTAGAGAATTCCTTTTCTGTCTTGATAGCACATGAGACAATGTCTTCGTACGACAAGAAGGATTGTGATACTAATGCTTGATGGAGAAATGGTTTTAACCCATTAAAGAAAAGATCAATCTTATTTCTTGTATTACGTATATAATCTTCAGCATACCTTACTAACCTTGTAAAGTTAGCCTCATACTTTGCGACATTCTCATCCTCCTTTTGTCTCAGACTCAGAAATTGTCTTTCCATATCTGCTCGATGGTCACAAGGAAAGTATTTTTCTAAAAATAGATCTTTGAACTCCCTCCATTCCATATTTGATACTTCATCATCTTCCTTCATGTTTTGAATCAATGAACACCATTGATCAGCATCTCCAGTGAGGCGGTAAACTGTCATGATAACTTTTTCCCTTTCACTACTTACCAAAGCATGAAATATTTTCTCTAGGGAATTTATTCACTGCTCAGCTACTAAGGGATTTGTACTCCCACTGAACGTTGGTGGTTGTTTCTTCATGAATCGATCTAACATTGATCCTCCACGTTGCGGATCAGGGTGCTCCTTACGGGTAAGGTTATTATTCATAACCTGAGTGAGTTGTACCAGTATGGTGATTAGCTGATCGGCACCAGTTGCATCACTTGATCCACTATAATTTTCTTGAGCAGGAGGGCAATCCCTACATGGAGTGCGTGCATTGATAAAGTTTCTATTTCTTCCACTAGGTGCCATTTTTAAACAATGGCATAAACTAGATCAGTTTATGAATCAAAATACATAATTCCATAATTACTTAACATAAATTGAACTATTTATGGATATAATCCATAATCATAAAAAATTTTTCTTTGAGGAAGTATACACTCATAAACCCTTCATAATGATTTTTAAAGAAAATGAGAGTTATCCTAATCATATCCCTCGGGAGTGTTGTAACCAAGAGTGCATCAAAGCCCGTTGTCGTGCACCAGTTCTCGTTCGAGTCTAGCTCAAAGTGGTGTTTTTAGGTTTTACCCCTTAGTATATCTGTGCCGGAGCCTCCTCTACCTTCTCGTATCCAGACAGGGATGTATTGCTCGGAAAACTCACAAAATCTCTACAATACCAAAATTCTAGGAAGTTCTTATATACTAATCCTCAAAGTTCATCTTAGGTCTACGTTCTCTAATCAGAGTTTATCTAAATCTATCTTCCAAGGTTTGTACTAAACTTCCTCTGATACCAATTGTAACGCCCTAACCCTAGTTACCCAGAGTCGGTGCATTATTACCTAACATTGGCATGATCACAAGAAAGATCAAATCTCAGAAGACTGATTGGTTTAGTAGCCTTGGAAACACTAGATATATTCATAAAGTTTTACATTACATCATAAAGTGAAAAACTTCTACAAAAACATATTGTCTCCATAGTCCACACTCTTATCCCCTCATAATATCCCTGTAGGTCATTCATAATTTACTTCTTCACATCCGGGGAAAAATAAAACATATAAAAGGGGTGAGCTCAAATGCCCAGTAAGGATAACAATATAGCGGAAACTTTCATAAATAAGAATAAACATTTAAGGCAACGTATAACTAAAACAAAAGCTTTTTAAACATGAACTTCAACATAGTATGTAAAAAATAAAATGAAATAATGTCATTTACTTATTCACATGGATATTATACTAATCGAATAATCACATGCAATATCAATAACCACTTTCATAATGATGGAATGCATAATGCCATACTATCATAACCACATAGTCAAGGCCTCGTGCCAAGACTACAAATAAGATTTTGTCAAGGCCTTGTTCCAAGACACTAGTTTGTCTCATGAGACCTACCGATGCATCGAGGAGGTATAGCGGGCTCCACCCGTCACATATTAAGTCCAATGCATTCCCATATGAAAAGGTTTAAATATAACATAAACATTCGTATTAAAACTAGCATACAAAATGTCAATAATTTCAGTATAAACCATGAATGGTATAAAAATAGCACATCCACAGTCAAACATATCACAAAACCTTCAATACAATATATAAGCTTTTGTATCATAATAAATCAACTTCAAATAAGTGTAAAATCCATCAAAGGATGTTGACATAGATGAAATCAAAACTCTTTTTAGAGAAATATCTCTTTCTATTTTGAAATCATTTAAGAGTCATATATTTATAAAATAAAACATTTTCTTTGAAAATATTCTTATAAGCTTGTAAGGGAAGCTTAGAATATTTTATAACGGCGGAAAATAGCCTCACCCGCCATATAAGTTAAAAAAACATTCTTACCTTAATTCTGTCGAAAAGGTTAAAAGGCACCTTGTTTGGAAAACGACAGAAAGATTCCTTTATAAACCTCTTATAAAAAGTCAAACAAGGGTATAAATGGCTTTAACCCATTTTATTTTAAAAAGTAAAAATGTTTTGAAATAAATTTTTAAGAAACATGGATGTGGATGATAAAGATATCCCAATAGATTATTACGTATAAACAACCTCAGATAATGAAGAGATTGTGAAATAAACCCTTACTAATTTTTTAACTTACGAAACATACACCCCATGAAAGAGGTATCATACAAGGAATATGTAAATACACATAAATTATAGTGTATTACACAAAGAATACAATTATAGGCAGTACATACACCACACAAAAGGTAATAGTTGAAATATGGCATGAATCTCACAGGAATAAGGAGAGAGATGAAAACCCCTTACCTTGTACTTTTCCTTGGTTGGGGTAGGTTAACCTCCTCTTCTTCGGGTTCTTCCTTTTGACTTGATCAAAAGGGATCTTAGGTTGACTTTCTGACTAAAGTAAGGACCCTAGGATGAATTGAAGGAAGTTGAGAGAGTATTTGGGCAGATTTTGGCCGAACCAAAAGGCTTTGAAGGTGTGAGTTAATGAGAATAGAAAGTTCCCTTTTATAAGAGGGGTGAGGGGAACCTTTGGAAAAGCTAGATATATTATTTTATAATAAATTAATATTCGATTTCTAATGGCTCCAAAGTGGATTATTTAAATTTTAAGGTGGGGATAGGTCGAAAACCACTCAACCAATAGAATTTAGACAGGTTTGGGTCATTATACAAACCTTATCTTTAAGTATTAACTCTTAGTTAATTAGTTTCACTTTTACAATGTCTCTTTGTATTTTTATATTATATAGTTAATAAACATACTATATACATCTAAGAGACCCCCAAGTGGTCCATTAAGAATACACCTATCATGATACATGTCTCTTGTCCGATCCTTAGATTTTTAGGAATTTAATATCAATTAATAATATAATATTTGTTTTAAAAACTCTTTTAAGTCAATTTCGACACTATTCAATAATTTATTTTTGTAAAAATCATTACAAAATTATTACTTAGAAAAATTTTAATTAAATCATTCCTAACATGTCATATTAACCTAGTAAATTAGTATAAATCATATAAAATCTAAAATTATATTTATTTGTTTATCTACAATATCAATCATTTTAATTTTTCACTATTATGGTAAGTATTACATCACCATTGTGTCATATATAAATTAAACTATTTCATGTCCAAAAATTATAAATAAACTACCATTATGTAGGAAATATTTTTATATTTATAACTAATATTTATAGTTTAAAATCCAGAAAATATAACCCTATGTAAAAATTGTTTTTCTAAAGGATATATGCTTGTGTCATTTTTGTATTCATTTTAACTTAATTAAAATAATGTTTCCCTATCACTTACAAGTGGACCCATTGGGTCCCAAAATTTACCCAAAGATGCCCATGGTCGAACATGTATCAACCAATAAGTTTAGGAAACGTATTAGGGTAATTTGTTATTATTATAATATTATTTTTTATCCCTTATTTACCGGATTTACCCTTTAACCATGGTAAATAAAATATTTACCGAAGTAATTATTCAAAATGTCTAAAAATAAAATTTACCTATTTACACAATTTCAACATCCTATTCCAAATATGGAATCCATTTTTCCAAATTCAAAACACAAAAGTGGCAGAAATTAATTTAAAATTAATTCCCGTTGTCAAAACAGAAAGCGTGTTTTTAAGATATACTAAATATCAAAAGATTGATACTTGTTTATGTTCGGTTTAATTGTAAAATTATGTCCAATGCCCAAAATTTTATTAAATGGTAAAAATATATTCTAAATATACTTTAAAACCACTCAAATTCATAATTTTTCACTATTAATTATTTTGATTAAAAAAGTTTTTTTTAATTAAAATTTAGTGATTTTCACTATTCATCAAAATATTAAAGTTATCCGAAAAGTACCAAAATTTCACCATAGGCTAAATTTGATACTCCGAATCCAAAAATGAAGTCCATTTTGAGATATAAAATCTCTAAAATTTTAAAAAGTAGGTATTACTATTCATAATGGCTAGTTTGATCGGTTGTGGTGTGTGTTAGAACTCAATGTTACGTACAACACACGCTATTGCATTATTCAAAGAGAAGCGTACCATAGACGGTTGGGGTGTTAAAATTTTTTCAAAATTCAAGACATATAAATTGCATTAATTAATTTAAAATTAATCTCATTGTTTAGAAAACAGGTTTTAAAAGGTAAAACATTGCCAAAGATGGAAATGTTTTTACCTATGAATTCACTGTAAAATTAATGATAATGACTTAAATTATATTAAAGGGTAAAAATATGTTCTATATATACTTTAAAACCATTAAATTTTATAATTTAACCATACAAATTATCTTGATGAAAAAATTTGTTTTTAAGAAAAAAATTCTTATTTTTACTATTCATCAAAATATGAAAGTTAACAGAAAAATATAAAAAAATTTATCCAAAGTAAATTTTTATTTCCTTATTACAATTAATAAGTATAATTTGTATAATTGAACTTATAAACGTGTCATAAACTATATTTACATTGGGTGTGCCATCAAAAGGTGACAAAACTGCATTTTTTTAAAATACTTATTTAACCCAAAAAAATTATTTTGTTCTCATACCATGTTCTCGAATATGTGTAAGATGAATTATTTTGTAATAAAATTCAAAATTTAGTTAATAACATTCCTAAAGGCTAGTTCATAACAACATATCGTTGTTTACTGAAACCCGATATTGCGTACAACACACGCTATCGAGGAAGGTCACTTTTGCGTGCAACACAAGCCAAGAATAGTGTTTGTGTATACTACAAGATAATACGGTGTTTAATATAGCTCAAGCTAATCTTGGTGTAGCGTACAACACAAGAAATCAAAGATATTAAAAAATATTTCTCATAAAATCTTGGGGTGTTACATTCTACCCCCTTAAAATGAATTTTACCCTCGAAATTCGCCGGGGTTATAAATCGTTTACTACATGAAACTTTCTTCCATAAAAACCAAAATTGTTAGAAAGAATACTAAAACTTAATTTTAATAATTAAATTAAGAGATTTAACGGTTACCCAAATTACCTCATCACTAGGTTTCCACATAGAAGAACATAGGTGAAAACATGGATTTAGAAGAGAAATCTAAAAATCAAGTTCAGATGGAGAGTGGTAGAGAACATGGCTATTAAAAGGCCAACAATCTCAAATCCATAAATTTGTGATGATCTAAGGTACCATCTAATTCATCACATATGAGGGTATTTGGACAACATTTTTTGTTTTCATGATCTTTTCCCTAAAGTTGATGAATTTGAATTTGATGAAATACTTACTTGATTTTGGAACAATCTAACCATTGGTCATTCCTTGAATAATTTACACTTCATATCTAAATTAAATGAAGTTTAATTTTTAATTTGTGAAGTGTTAGCAAATTATGCGATAGAATGGTGGGTCATTCCATCTATCTCAAACAAAAGTTTAACAAAAGTTATTAAATATACATAAGTCCATATATGATTATATTAATCGTATATGGCTCCAAAAAATGGATTGATACTTCATATATCATACCACTTAATAAAATAAAACTAATTTCTATAAACCAAGGACTTCTTGTAGGCTAGTGGTAGGTGATAAAGGCATGTATCACTTCAGTTGTGGGTTCGATTCCCACATCCTAGTCCGACGCGACGGGTTGTCATTTTTTCTAAAACTCTACTATTATAACATTTCAGAAATAATATCAAAAATTTCTTTCCATAAACAATAATATATTATGTATAACATAATCCATTCAAATCATTAGTCTTATTCAAAATACTTCTATCCAATCTCATAGTATAAAGAAAAATATTACTACAGAGGTCATCTACCAAGCATGTGAATACCATCATTTATCCACCATATATCATAAGATATATCCTATTGTTGGTCACCTTCCCAACATTTCCATACCTTAATCATGTATTCTCTTGAAAAAATTAATACCCCTTGAACCATAGTGAAAACATGAATACTGTCAAAAGTTAACTCTTTCCACATACCAAAATACCAAAATTTCTATATATTCGAACCATGATGTCACTTTGTCCTTATATCAGTCATGAGATCATTAATACTATAAAACATATTATTTTCTCCTTATACCTTCATTATGAGAATATCATCTTCTTTCTAAAAATATTCCTATCACTTTTCATGGTTATTGGTACCATAAAATTATTGAAAACCACAATAAACCAATACATAGATATTCCAATATTCCATGATACTATAAATGAGATTCCACAACACTATTTTGGAATCCCGTTACATAAAAACTTAATCATTCCACCACTTCGTTGTCATATTCAACATCACCTATAGTGATGGTATGTGACTTCCCTTTGTCCTTTTCCTTAAGAGGTTGTTGATGTCGATTATCATTAACCCTTGGATTAGGTCATTTTTTAACATAATGCCTCATTCCCTTGCACTTGTAGCATTGAAGTGTTGGTGGTGCATTCTCTTTAATATTTTATCTATTCACATCATTAGCTACCTTTTTCCTATTACTTTGACACTCAGCTACTCAATGACCTTCTTTTCCGCACTTAAAACATTTTCTAGTCCATTTAAGGCAATCTCCACCATGATTATTTCCACACTTTGAGCATAACGAAACATTCGTCTTCTTTTCACCATTGTCTTGAGATTTTTCCTTGAACTCCATATTTCGTTTCTTTTCAATAACATGAGATGGATATGGAACACAAACTTTGAATTATACCTTGATAGCACAACGCATAATTTCTTCATAGCTACTGAAGTCTCGTATCACTAATGTCCTTCAAAGACTTGGTTTTAAGCCACTGAAGAATAAATCAACTTTACTTTCAGGATGGATGATAAAGCCAGATGCATACCTTTAAAGCCTTGTAAAATTCTCCTCGTATATACCTATAGATTCGTCATCCTTTTTCTTAAGCACAAGGAACTCCTTTCCCATTTTTGTTCAAAGAATATGAGGGAAGTACTTATTTAAAACAATTTCTTGAACTCATCCCATTCCATGGATTCAATTTCATCTTGGGGCCTTTTATTCTTAATTATAGTCCACCATTGGTCTGATTCACCTTTTAAATGGTAAATAGCCAAAACAAATTTTTCATGATCTGAATATTGAAGTATGGAAAATATCTTTTCAATGGTACTGATCCATTTTTCAGCAACAAGTAGATCAGAAGACCCACTGATAGAAGGTGGGTGTTGCCTCATGAAGGACTCAATAGAATATTGTTTCATTCTCTACTCATTTGGAAGTCCAGAATGATTCATAGCTTGTGTATGTATAACAATAATATTTTTCACTCCATTTACCAAAACATTTGGTCGTTCAGGAGGATAATCATTGCATTTCCCAGTTCATTGAACATTAACACGGTTCCTTCAGGTTCCAGCCATTATCTAAAACCCAAAACAAATAGTGTGAGAGGAAAAAATCATATCAGGAAAACAAAATAATAAAGGGAGATTACCATCAATCTCTAATATCTTAGGTTTTATCCTAGGTTATTCATGATTGTTATCTTAATTGTAAGATTGTAACCTATACTTATACTTGACCTTAGGGACATCCCTAGACATACCTTAGAAATATCTCTAGGGATCTCACAAAGGTTTTTGCATCTTAGTTTCCAAAGTTTAACTAAACCTTTTATCTGATGCCAACTGTAGAGACCCAAGAATGACATACATAGACATTACAGTACTTTTTCAGAATACTAAATACATAACAAAAATAGACACCCAAAGACCGTATTAGTTTAGTGACTTTGGAAACTCGGAACAAAATATTCTAATCATGGTGAAAGATCGTCAACATATCCCATAAAGATCTTCCCCTTTTGTTTTCTTTCCTAAAACCTTTCTTTATATCATGGGGAAAGGAAAACATAAAAAGGGTGAGCTCAAATGCTCAGTAAGGGAAAACATGGAGAACATAAAACAACCCATAAACATTTGAATATAAAAACATGAACATAAAACAACAAAATCATGAGTAATAACATAAATCATGGCAGTACATAAGGCATAGATTATAAAGGAACATTAATCATGATAAAATATTATGGGAATAAAACAAATAATTCTGGAAAACCATTAAGCACATGATATGATTTCCATAGTAGCCTAGGCATTACTGCCAAGACTATCGTATTGGACCAAGTCCATTACTGAACTGGGTTTACTTGTCATTCCAGCCCTGTATTACTGAACTAGATTTACTTACCATTCCAGCCATGTCTATATCATGAGATATAAATCTTTACCCAATGAATTATAGGGAGATATAGTTCCCACCCATCTCATAATGAAACCATTCTTATGTATGCCACAAAATAAATATAAATCATTCATTGTAACCCAAAAAATAAAATGGGTTTCCTAAACATCATCCCATCCTAACATAATCCATATAAAACAAATGAATATCATTTCATCATAAGAAAAATCAAACCATTTAAATAATAGAGACATTATACTTGAATCATAGACATACTGAATAATGTCATCATAGAAGGAAAATAGTTTTGATAAAACACTTGAAATGAATTCTTGAGGAAAATATCCTTTCTTCTTCAAAATAATTTTCTTTTCACAAAATGCCATGCAATTTTAAAAGAAAAGTATTTTTTTTAAAATATTCATGAAAATATTGTAGAGGAAGAATCATGGAAATAAGGCATTATGTAACTGTAAAAATCTATTCATACCGTATAAGTTAAAAAACATTCTCCTCATACTTTCTCTGGAAAAGTCCAAATGTACTTCATATGGTAAACAAAAGAAAGATTCATTCCATTCATCATAGTAAAAGTAGCAAAGGGGTAAACATGAATTTAAACAAAAATGGAAGAATAATAAATATTTTATGAAAACATTTTTTGGAAACATGTACATGGATGATGAATATAACCGTAGTAAATACTTACTAATAAACAATCTCACATAAGAATGAGATTGGAATAGTTATCCCTTACCTTATGTCCAATTTCTTCCATCTATGTATGACACTCTTGTATAGAGGTTTTAAACATATTATTAACTTGTAAGAGAACCATAATAATATTTATGATATCATATATGATTCACTTATGACTTTATATTACCCATTCATTTGTCAATTCCATGTTAAAGCAATGTTTGGGTAAAATCGTTTCATTTATCATCCGTGTTTTGACTGGTAATTATTCATATGATTAATTAGTTCATGATTACTTACTTACAGAATGTAAAAAATGATTTATATATATTCAGAATTTATTATATCGCTAAATGGAATGAAATACACCGTTCATGGAGACGGTAAGCCGTATGTACGCATGAACATTGCTTTCCTTTCCCTATTGACTTGAATAGAAGTAAGTAGATGACATATATATATATATATATATATATGTATATAAATAAATGCAGTAGTATTATTATGTCATGTATTTCATTATTATTCAACACATATACTTTATAATCATTCTTGAATGGTTAACATGAAGAATGAATCTCATCGTGTCGTGGAGACGGTAATCCATATGTACACACGAGTGATGATATCACTCCCATTATTATTGAATGGTATTGGAGTGGATGGTAGAATATCATAGAATTAGTATAATGTTATAATAATCATATGTAGTTATTCTTTACACCATTATACACATCCATGTAGGGTGGTGATGGAAAACAGATTACACCACGGCGTGGAGACGGTATTCCGTACGTACGCACGCGCGGTGATTTCATTTTACGTTTGATGGATAGAAGGTGAAATAGGGTTGTTTCATATTTATAATAACATATAAGTATATGATTGATACTGATGTTATAAATTTATATTGAAACAATTAAAAAAAGATGAAGTATAAGGAGAAATGATTTTAAAGAATCCGTCAAGGATATTACCTCTTCTTCGACCTGCATCTTCTAAACCTCCACTTAGGGAACTAAAGTTGGTCTTTGAAGAAGATTAAGACCTATAGTTTGTTTCTAGGAAAGTGGATAAAAGAAATAGACAGTTTTTGGTAGATATTGAAGGCTCAAAATGTTCTGAAGAGGAGAGGAAGGAGGTGCCCTTTTATAAGATAGGAGAGGGGCACTTTTGGAAACCACAAAAAAATTAATTTATAATAAATTCAGTCCCCACTGAAAAACAACCAAAAAATGACCCAATTCAAAGTTAAGATGATATAGGGTTGTAATATTATCAACCAATAAAATTTATACTTGTTTTTATTTTATTTTAAAACCTATCATTTTGATTTATCCTTATTTAATCTATTTAATTTTATTTTTGGTAATAAGATTCTAAATTATAAATTTTTATAAATACTTACTTATGAATTTTAAATTGTCCATAATTAAATAATTTATGAAATTTAGACCATATATATTTCAATTTATAATTTTTAAATATTTTTTTGATTTTTAAACAATTTAATAATATGTTATTTTTATAAAATATCAATAGTGTCAATTTTGACACTATTCAATTATTTGAATTTAAATGAAATCCACACAAAATATATGTTCAAAAAAAATATTTAATAGATCCCAAACATGTAATATTCATCTTAAAAATTCGTTGATCACATTATATAGTTTATATAATATTTATTTAAATATATTTAAACCATTTATTTGATATTTCAATCAATAAAATAATTTCTACATCACTATTGTGTCAACATTAATGATAATTATTTAATCCCTAAAAAATATAAATAAATTTAAATGATGTAGATAATTTTATTATATTTCTGGTGACTGTTTATGTTCTAAGTTTTACGATGTTTATCACTAAAGTAAAATTATTACACTTATAAGATATAAGGGAGTGACATGTTGTCACTTTCTTTGGTTTTAATAATAATTACAAGCTTTTCATGGTCAAAAGTCCATGAAATGAATCTATTCCGACCATTAGGTGATATGGGTCTACTTTTATTCATCCAATAGAATTTTTCCAAGTGTTATGGTAATTTTATAATCTTATTTTTACCCTTAATTACCCAATTTACCTTTAACTGTAGTAAATAGAAATTACTGTAGTTACTATTCATAATTCGAAAAAAATAAAAGTAACCTATTAACATAATTTGGACCCACTGAATTCAAATATGAAATCCATTTTTAAAAATTCAGAACACAGAATTTGTAGTAATTAATTTAAAATTAATCCCATTGTTAATCAAACGGGTTTTAAAAGTTAAAATATTGCCAACGATTGAAATGTTTTCACCTATGAATTCAATGTAAAATTAATGATAATGACACAAATTATATTAAAGGGTAAACATATATTATATTTATTCTTTAAAACCATTAAATTTTATAATTTAACTATATAAATTATCTTGATGAAAAAAGTTTTATTTTAAGAAAAAGTTAGTGTATTTTTACTATACATCAAAATAAGAAAGTTAACAGAAAAATATAAAAAAAATATCCAATGAAAATTTTTATTTACTTCTTACAATGAATAAGATTATTTTTTCTAATTTAACTTATAAATTTGTCAAAAACAAGATTAAATATGGGGTGCCATCAAAAGGCGACAGAACTGCATTTTTTGAAAAAATAATTATTTTACCAGAAAAAATTGTTTGTTTCTCATACCATGTTCTAGAATATGTGTAAAATGAATTATTATGTAATAAAATTTAAAATTTACTTAATAATATTCATAAAGGATAGTTCATAACAATATATCATTTTTTATTGAAACATGGTACTGCGTACAACACACGCTATTGAGGAAGGTCGCTCTTGGGTGCCACGCAAGCCAAGAATAGTGTTTTCATATACTACAAGCTAATACGGTGTTGTGTATAGTGAAAGATAATATTTTTGTAGTGTAAAATAAAAGAAATTAAGAAAATTAAAAAGAATATTTCTCAGAACATCTCGGGGTGCTTCACTAAACACATTGACCTGTGGCCAGATTGCGTAAACCATCCAATCCTAAAATCACTAAGCGGTTATTATATCATCACCTACAATAATATAAGTGAACAAATGTAGCATAGTAAAATGGGAAGAGTATTCCATAATATTCCATCTTCCCTATTTTTGTTTCATGAATTCTCAAGATATGTTGGCCCATAGAGTTTGGAGAAAGAAGTAGTCATAGAAGCTCTTAGGGATGTCTATCCAGACCATATATTTTTGTTGATCTATCTAGGGTATAACATCACAAAACTACTCAGTAGAATCATATAGTATATATGTAGCTAACTTAACACTCCATTCTATTGGTGCCTCAATATTATCTAATATATATAGGATAGCTTCAAGCCCCCACTTAATAGTATGTGGTCTACCTTCCTTCGAAAAGGTGGGTGTATGGTGCTGCAGTAATTCTTGAGTCAACTCTACCATACTTAGGGAAGGTTTAACTAAACCTTGCATATTCTACAACCTGAATAATAACCCCTATCATAATTGGGTTTCATTGATCATCTTTGTAATAAGAAAATGTGCCACTAGTGGCACTATAGGAGGGACCATTGGGGGCACAACACCCACCACCTCAAGAGCATGGTCATAACTGCCTTCAGAGATCATGACTGGAGGATTTAATGGTGGGATAATACTATAATTCCAAACACATGCCTCATAAGATATTTATGAAATTGAGATGTTTGTAGGTAGAAAATTAGGATAGGTATAATCCTTCCTATATAAATAATCACCCCTCTATAACTACTTCAAAATCCATGTCAAAGTGTAAGAAAATACCACAAGGATATAAGAATGTATGAGATACCCACTACCCACTACTAAGGCTATGTTCAGTTCTAATTTTCAATGATAGAAGTAAATATAAGATTTCTATTTTAAATTTTGAATCAATATATATTTTAAAATTGTGCTCATTAAAACATTTAAATCACTTTATAATTTTTGAATTAAATGGATTACCATTTCTAATCTATAATGGACCATGCCCCTTATGAATCAAAATATGTCATCAACTTAACCAACACCATAACACGTTCCATACCATGCGACCAATGGTCCATGGATCAACATTCCCTAATTGAATTCTTAATCTATCTTCCTTAACCTATTCATGAAAACACTATTGGGATATGGTAGGCACATTAAGTATCAATTATTTTTTTCAATCCTTGTATGAAGTTTCATCAAAATTCAATATATTCAAGGCGTTGATAATATAAAACAAGAAGATTCACATTGAAAATAGATTTGACATATAAAAATTCATGGAATATTAATACTCGTGTACCAATTATTGATTCATGGTCTAATGAAAATATCGCATTTCATTTGTACATAGTAAATAAATCGTATATCAATATCAATGACATCACAAGACGTGTGCGTCACCTGATGTGGTATTTGTATCAACTTTAAATGACATCATCAATAATAACAATTTCCCATCCCATGAAATTTTGGTTTCCCCTACACATTGGTTAGCTACATCCTAGCATAGTTTCAATTCCAAATTTATTTTAATCATAGTCTCATTTCTAATTCCCAAATAGTAAGAAAAGGAAAATCAAGGCTCTGATACCGAGTTGTAATGTACCAAACTAGGGTCCACATAAATAATGGGAAGGATGGTTACATTTACAGAAGCATGCCCCCCATCTATCAAATACTGTTGACTATAGTGAGGGTGTAAAGGTGGTATTGTGGGGATACTATACCCTCATATTAGAATGGAATATGGGATACAAACAGATACAATCAATAGTGGGAGCACAATATAAATAGACAGAATAAAAATGTAGCAGATGAATAAGTATAATTGATATAATATACAAGTAAGTAAGTGTAAATAAACAAAATAACTCAATAAATATATTAAAAGAATGTATATAGTTTCATATACATGAATTCATGGCATGCTAATAAAAAAATGGGGAATATGGGTAGGTATATTCAATAACTACAAAAATAACAAAAATTCGTTCCACTAGAATCTCAGGAAAATTCTTTTTCCTCAACTCTTAAGATCCATATAAATGTAGGCATATCTACAACAAGTGGCAGGGCCTTTTCCCTTACTCATACCTATAGACAAATAGTATTATCAGGTACCAAAGGTATCAGAGTAGGGTGTAAGATAAAAATATTAATAGGCCACCAATAGCGGTGTCTACTCATAATTCATGTAGTGCTCATAACTAAATAGTGTGCATGTATGATATAATAATAAATAAGTATATAATAAATAAATAATTAGGCTTATCAGGTTCCTAAAGGACATCTGATGACTCTACCTTCTATGGTTCATGGTCAGGAATCATTTTCCCAATATTTATAAATATATAGTATTAATATATATATATATATAACATAGTTATATATTGTATCCACCTATATAAACCAATTAAGTGCTGACATAAGTGGCCATATACCTTCAATAGTAGTGTTAGCTAGACTAGGGAGTAACTCATACATCCATAACCAATTTAACAATCCTATAAGCTCAATCCAAATGGTACATGTCCTACATCCCATAAATAGTTGTATACATCTTGCTTGTCACCCAAGATGGTGATTTTACCAACAAGACAACACTCGAATAGGGATGAGTCTCTTCAAACCCAATGTCCAAATAGTGTCAATGGTAGGAAATTTCATACTCAAAACCCAATGTAAGGGATAATGATACCTTCATTCTCAACAGGTAACCTACCGTTGTACCACAACCTCTACAAAGGAATTTTCAAAATTATAATTGGCATGAGGAATTACCTCCCATGAATAATTTTCATCTATCTCAGTTATATAAACAAGGAATATTCATTTTTATAATATCAAAAATGAGTAAAACCTCTCATATGTCCCATTAGTCAATTTAAATTCCAATCCATGCAATAAAAATTACAAGGAGCATTTAATATGACTTGAAATAGATGGTATGGACTTGACACCATTTTATAGTTCACTGAACTCCATTTATTAAATTTATTCTATTTAAATAAATCCTCCATGTAAATACCCTTCAAAATAATCCCAACCCATTAACTTTACTAAAACATGAAAAAACCATTTATAATGCTCAAAGGGTATTTTTGAAGGTCACATGGTCATTAAGGGAACTTCCTACATGGTAAATACCAAGTACAAGTTATCCAAAATCATGGGAGGTACCCTTGGACCAACTAAGCATTCAAATTATAAGGGAATTTCGATTTTAAATCCAAGTGAAAAGGATAATTAGGAATTCTGGGAAATTAATTCAATTAACCATAATGTACCATTCCATTTAGCACACACAATGGGTGACCATGTAAGGTGTGCACATCCTCTAAAATACCAAACAAGGATCAATGGGTATATAATAAGGTTTTATGATCAATTCAATATGAATAAATCCAATTAAATGGGATGATTGAAAAAATTTGTTGTGTATCACAACAACATAGCTTTGAAAAATCAAAACTCATGTGTAAAACAATGGAAGTACCTACCTCAAGGACATAGATAATGCCTCACTCAGTACCTGCCTTATATTTGGAGTGGGTTGTAAAAAATATGAGAAATGGTCCAATACCCTTAAAATATGTGAAATGGTCTTGTACCTAAATAGTGTGATGGATATGAAGATAAAAATATATAGAAGGTAATATGAAGGAAGAGTATACATCAAGCTATCCAACACCATTGATGAATCTCAATTCCATGACTGGATGAGGGAGATAGAGGAAAGCCTAGGTTGTAGGTTGAAGTTGTCTCATGGGAGGATAAAGTGCACCCAGACGATGTAGGAAAAAGATAAAAGAAAAAAATAGTTATATGTTTAACTAAGTGGAAAAATGACTTTTCCCATCAAAATAAGGGGGCACATAGTTTAGGTGCACGGTTTGAAAATCATGTTCAATCCATACACATGTCCCTAATATAAGGGGGGAACCTCTCATGGTTAGGCACAAGATTTACCTAACCATGCGCAAATGATGAAAACAACATTGTTAAGAAACTCTAAAATCATGAACGTACATGCACCTGGAGGTACACAGCTCCTTACAAACTATGAATCTCCTACTACACCTCCTTTTCACCCTACATGATTAAAACTAACCATGTGATCTAGGTGAATTGTTTTAATTGAACTCTGAGGCCCGTTATGTTTTCTATATATTTAGAACTACAAGCTCCAAACAATCCCATTATGCTTCTAAGACCTTCCTTATGTCATAGTACACATTTAACCTAATTAATAAATGGGTTCAAATAGAAAAACAATGATCCATAACTTCATGAAAAGATGGGTCGTTATAAAAAACCTAGCCTACAATTAGTATTTTTTCTCATAGATCACAATGGTATGTCCATTAATACATTAAATTTAAGTTTATAGGAATCATGTGTTGGTTGATTATTTTTATCTCTAGGGTTGTTAACTGGGGTCAATAGTGACTATTTAAGTCTTCTCATGGTTATAAATCCTCTCGGACTGCATGGTTATATTTTGGTGTGGGATTACCCACCATTCATAAGATATATTTCATATCTCTCCCATTTTATATGTGCTTATTAGGGTATGTTATCCTCTCCCTATAGATCAAAAAGTGGTGATATTATCCCCCATATACTCAATCTATGGTATCCTCTATCTATAGAGTTGGAATACCTATATCTAAATACCATGGATAGAGCCAAGTATCCTCTAATAGAGCTCTTATTCCCTATTATTATTTCCAGTAAAGGATCCTTCAACATAGTTCCATAGAGGTTATTTGGGTTTCTTATTTAGGGTATTTGTATTTATGGATCTGTATGTTGGTTTCCACCTGTTACTAGATACTATAATGATACCCCCCATGTTTGATGTTCTGTTTTCTAAATAATATATTGGCTTGACTCTATTGTCTTTCTATATCCTTATCTCACCTTTGGATCCTGTGGTTTTGAATTGACTTACTCCCCTTGTTTTTGTATTATGTTTTTCAGGGTGCCTAACTGGGTATGTGTGTACTAACACCTACTTGGGTAGCTTTTACTATATGTGTTACATCTTATATAGGAGACAGGAAGCTCATTGGTGACCTTAGAGGTCTAGTATTTGGTTGCACTTATCATTACTTGGTAGTGGTGACAGTGATGTGTGATTGTAATAAGAGATGTTTTGTTATGGGTTATTTCTTTATCTATGATACTATTTGTTCCCTTTTAGTTGTTTGGACTTTACATTTCATCATTTAATTAAATATGATTCATAGTGGTTTCCATGTGCATTTTTATTACGCATCGCAATCAATTCATTTTATTCTTCATCATTATTTTGTCATATGTGGAGGCATGTGTTGTGAACTAGTGTATTAGGATGCGTCCATCCATTATTTGAAAAATTCATAAAAGGTGAAAGTTACAAATCCCTATGTTATAAGAGGTGGGATTTTGGTGGCACACTCAACTCACCACTATCTATGAGGGGTCCTAGTAGTTTAGGTCATAATAAAGTTGTATCAGATTGAGGTTTTTTTACAAGAATGGAGATTTGAGTTAGGTTTCTAGTAATGATTGGTTTTGGAATTAGGTAAACAATATTAAGGGGATATTGAGTTCATATCTCAATACAGGGAACCCAATGGATTTATAGTGACTGATGTATCCATCTACAAGAACTGTGATAACCTTTTTTGGGTTGGATAACTAAATTTCTTGTTGTAGGGAACAAGTAATGGAACATGAATCATATTGGGTCGAGTCCTTGTTTATTTATATATTTCTTGATTAATATTCCTATATATTCTTTATTGACTATGGTATATCATGTTTAAAACATAATATGCACGCACACAGACAGACAACTATGTTTCTAATGGAGTTTTATGACATGCATGTGCTAGTGAATGAGTCTTTTTTCACTTACCACCATACAAATGAGGATTTCATAGATGGCCTTGTTCATGAGGTGTTTCCCCCATCCATGTTACTGGTAGTGCCTTTTTTTACTGCACCGTGATTAGACCCACCCTTAGTAATGTAAGTAGATATACTTTCTCATGCTTCTCATGTAATTCTCCTATAAAAGTATGACAAAGTTGCACATGGTATGGGAACATTTCATTAGTTTAAAAATAGGATATTTCCTAGGTTTTAAGATAATAACAATCCCTAATAAATTAATTATTGTATTTAGTTAGTTTTTTGAGATTTTTTCCTTATATAAACTCTTATAGTTTAAATGGTAGTTCTTAAAACTAGTCTTATGCATAGCAGAACGGGTCACTATTGGGGCTTGATCACCCTAACCCATGATGAGGAGACACTTCCTTTGTCAGAGTCTGAGAAAATATTTCATTAGGATTTCTCCCTAATGAACATGATATCAATATGTATCCAGGATCTATTAGATCAGTAGCAGGTAAGTATGATAGTTTCTATGTCTACATTATGATTCACTGATCTCACACAATACTCCCTTGACATGGTGGATAATGGTTTATCCCGAGCACAAAAGCTTGAGTGAGTCCTCTACATGTATATTTAATAAATAATTTTCCCCCTATGTATCCCCACTCGTTCTAGGGTAGTAAAGTGAGCTATATTGATGGAGATCATCCTAGAATAGGTATAGATGGTGTAAGGTGTTAGAGCTGGTCATACATGAGTTAAGACATCAGATATGGGGAACCAACATCATTATTTAAGGTCAAGACACCTAGTAATCATCATTTCAAGTCATAAAAATGAGGATCCAGGGACCAAGGACCATGTAGGGGTTCTACCGAGAAGAAGGTGGGACATTGTTATACATATAAAGGTTGAGTTCATCAAACATGTGTCAATATGACCCCAAGTGTTGTATAAGGAAACTACGTAGTGGATGGATACCTATATTAGAGATAGTGACCTGACCAGTAACCTCTCGAAGGATGTCAAGAGGTACCTGAAGGTGGTGGTTTTAGTATATTACCTTGTCGTGCATCGGGAGGAGGATTCTAAGGTGGGTGATGTCATGAACTGCTTCCACAACCATTACCCCCAGGTAGTCCCAACCAAGATTAAAGGGCCTCAAGTTGATGACATATCTAGATACAGGCTTCAAAAATATATAAACATGTGGTTCACGACCTAATTCATTGTATGATATTTATCTACTATACTCTATAACCTATAATATTTAACATTAGTTAAAACCATTTCTTTATTTCTTTATCTTTATTTGGAGAATTATAGAACCTAGTAGAACAGTTATCCTAACATATGTGGCTAGAGAAACCTCTTATAGGTGACCCCACACTCACTCAAATATTATGGAAATGTGTAACTATGATTATGGGTGACAGATTATCATCACACCTCATGGTGGATTCAATAAAGACATAAAATGTCATCCTTGACAGGGATTATATATCTTTAATGCATTCCCATATAAATTTTTTTTATCTGAGAGTGTAATTTTTATTGAGAAGATGGATTGAAGTTCCCCTTTATAGGTGATTTGGACTATTATATGAGTTGGGTAGGGAATTTCCATAGCAATTTGTAGGCAAACACCCATTAGTTTGTTGGTTTGGTATTTTTGTGGAAGTTTCCTTGGGAGATCATATTTTGGTTTCCATGGAGGAGTATATGGATTTTTTTCCATAAGGATGTACAACCATTTACCTCTAAGATATTGGATCACTTATAAATCAATATAGTTCCTAGTACTAATTTTATATCTACCATGGTTTACTATATGACCCAATCTAAGATCAGGGAGATGAAGTTAAAGAGGGAGAACCTTATGAATAATGGTTTTGTCAAACCCATTGTGTCTCACTACGATTCCGTGGAATTATATACGATGAAGGAGGATATGATATTGGGGATTTATGTTTACTGTCTCTATCTTAATTAGGTTACATTCTAGATCAAATATCCTTTACCTAGGATTTATGGCATCTTCGACTAGAAAATGTGAGTTAAATGGTTCTCAATGATGGATTTTAGTTCTACCTATAACTATATCTGGTTTCATAAGAAAAAACTCATAATTTTATAATTATGATTCCTATATAGACATTATAAATTTATATTGATACCATTTGGGAAAAATAATGATCCATATGTGTCTATGAGACTCATGGACTAGATTTTTCATCCTTTCTTAAACATGTTTATGGTTGTTTAAATTAACTATATCTTTATTTATTTATCATTAGAGGTTGATCATGTAGTGTATCTTTTTAGGGTTATATATTTAATTTGGGAAAAACTTTTATATTAAGTGATATCTAAGTGTTATTTTTGGATTATGGAGGTTCAATTCTTGGGTCATGTTATCTCATAGAAAAAGAGTAGTTTTGGACTCGATGAAGTTGGATGAAGAGTTATCTTCGGATCCACCCAAGAGTATGTTTGGAATACATAGATTTATGATATTGTAAGGATGCTACTAAGGATCTATGGATGATTTATTTATTATGGTTGAACCTTTGAATTCCCAAACCCAAAAAGGGTAACATTTCATCTTTTTTGGGTGGTTCTAAAGAGATTTTAAGGAGTTAATGAAAATATTAATGAGTTCTCCTTTTTTGATTCTATTAGAGGTGGTTATCGAGTATGTATTATTGTGTGGTTATTATAAATATTTTCTTAGGTGTTCTGTGATCTAAATGTAGATGATGGTTATTTATGCTTTAAAAAATTGAGTCCACTTGAGAAATACTACACATCCCACAAACAAGAATTAACAGCGGTAGCATTTTCCATGAATACATAGAGGCATGATAATCTAGATGAATAACTCATATTCTATAAGAACCACTAAATTAATTTTTATACATTTTCCCATTTTTATTTGAAATTTATATATAGATTATGGTTTTATTTATTATAGGATTATGAATTCATGATATTCTATACTCGAGGAAATGAAAATGTCGCGGTTGATTCTATAATCAATAAGTCTCACTCTCAGTTATTGGTGGAGAAATGTGAACATATAGACATATTTTAGTTTTATTTAATATATTAAATAGAGGTATATTATCTCAATTGTATTGTATTTTAGCCTTCACTTCATCTGTTTTTGAGGTTATCTCAACTGGTGTACATTTATTGAGATATCTATCATGATCTTATATTCATAGCGGATACAGCTGATGTATTTATCAAAGGTAGAGAGAATTTCATCCTCTTCTAAATATGGACAGTGGTTTTGGTAATGTTGTGTGAGTATGTGAGGATTTAGTTCCATATTTTTACTTTATAAGTACATCTTAGAGTGAAAAATATATTATGATACCCAAGGTAGCAGTTTTAGTGGTCTAACATGAAGATGAATGTTATTGAGTTTATATCATGAGGCCATCCCTTTTCATAGGGGGACATAGATCATTGAATCCCAACTAGATTTCCTTAGATACTTTATTTTAAAAAGTGAAATTGGGGAGGTATATTGATGATTTTTTTAAAAATTCTTCTACATTCCCATCAGTGGATATAATTTTATCTTGGAGATCATCTACTGATTAACCAAGTTCACCCACTTCCTTTCTATTCATAAGTAGAGACTTGTAGAGATATTGGGACACTATTTTTGGATGATATATTATAATCACATGGGATTATATAAGTGATCTTATCTAGTTGATATTCTTAGTTTACATCTCAATTTTGGAGAGGCATTTAGTGGGAATTCGGGGCCCGATTGTCAATGAGTACAACCTTCCACCATCGGATGGATGGAAAGATTTAGCAATCCATTTGGGTTACCAAATATATAATGAGGGAATTTATAATAAAATTTTATCCAAATATATAAGGATCACATAACCCTGTTGATGTTTGTATTGGAAAATAACGTCATATCCACTATCTCCATGAAACATTTCATGGCCCCATATAGGATTTCCTTCATATCACCCCTATATTGGATGGATGAATATATGTCATTTATATTGGGAATAGAGTTATTATGGGTGAAAAAGTATAACATATGAGAAATAGTGTAGTAGAAAAGGACAAAATAGATATATCAAAATTTCTACTCATACTGAGGACAAATTAATTTTGAGTTTGAGGTTGGAAGACATATGTTTTTAAAGTTCTCTCTATGATATATGTTATAGATAATTTTTCATGGAAGAACATTATCCCTGAGATTCATAAATATTTTCTAGATCTTTTGTAGTGTACGTGAGGATACATGTCACTTGGAATTTCCTATATTTTTTGATTGGGTTCATGATGACATCTACATGTCACAATAGAGTACATACATACATGATATTTCACACACAATCGACTAAGGGGAGCTAGACATCAACGATGGATCCACCTTCTCAGGTACCTAGTGGTGATTTAGGAATGTAAAGATATGATACATAATAAATGATCTATTATTTTTGTTTACTTCTTTTGGATTCATGGTTAACCTTAGTATACTCATCGGAACATGAGACCAAGATACATGCCCAAAACCTTCGCCTTTCAAACTAAGCTGACCTTTTTGGCTAAAATTAATTTAAGGTGTGGATCATATAACATCACTAATTTTCTTGGTTATTCTCTTAGAATATTTAAATATTTTGTTTTATTTTTTGGATATTTTAAAAATATATGGGTGTTTCAGATCCCACATATTGATATATTAATAATAATATATTATATTTAGACTAAGCATGTTCATTCTTTATAATAATTCTTATCATTAAAATCTAAGTCACGTATAGGAAATAAAAGTTAGTGTACATGTTTGGAATTTTGTTTTTACCCTAAAGGAGGTATAATTTTTATTCTCATTGGGACCATCAAGATGTGTCATTATTGGTGGAATAAGAGGATGAAATTAATTAATTAATTGAGCCTTAGTTCATCTACCTATTTAAGAATCAATATACCCACTAATTAGGGTTAAATCTAAACCCTAACTAGGTTAAGGATAGGATATAGATAAGATAATTATAAGATATTGGGAAATGAAGGTGAGATTTATGAGGATGAATCATCAATGATGACTGACATGGGTAAAATCTTCCTTAAAAAAATCATGATCTGAGTTAGGTCTCCTTGTTTAATTTTCTCTCTGATTTTCCTTAATTTTTTTCTGTATTTTAATGTCATTGTTTGTTATTTATTTTGGTTCTTTTATTATTTGTTTTAGGGTAAAAAATTATCCAAATTCCCTTGATTTATTTTTCTCCATTGGTGTTCTGTAGAAGTTCGATTTGTTTTGTCTCTAGAATCCTCTCACATCTACAAGATCATTCTAAGCACTTCCATGGTGAATCTTAAAGCTATTGGACATGGATGAAAGTGAAATGTAATTAATAGGTTGTGATCATGTAATATTGAGGCAGTGATGAGCTTTAGGTTGTGTGGAGACCTCAGTAGAGGTGGCGTAAGGACCTCAGTAGGATATTAGGGAGATCTTAGGGATAACATGTGGTGAGGAGGGACGGACTTGATGGTAGTGATGGTATAAAACTAACCATTATTGAGAATAGGGGTCTTAAAGGTTGTGTTTGTGAGGTATGAAATAATTTTATTGGGAACCAAGGGAAAAATATAGGGTTTACCCCATCCACCTAATTCCATAAGAGAGATTAGCTCCCCACACACCATGTCATGAGTGGGGTCCCTTCAATGCTAGCCCTTGTGCATGGGTGGCAGAGTACTGCACCTTGGATGGGGTCCACCTGATATGACATTAGTAAGGAACTCATTGGAGACAACACATGTGGGTGTCACATGCCCACATGAGTGGGTCACACAGGAATTCCACCCACATTCCCTCTACCCCCAGTGCACCACATTTCATAACCATGGGATATAACCTAACATTATCTCCTTATTTCTAGTGTATTTTAGTATCTTATTACTTATATGTATGTTCCTAATGAATAAATATCCTATATTGAGTATTTTATACATATAGGTCATAATGGTATAGTATATTCTGTCATTTGAGGCCATTTTCATGGAATATTTAGTAGGATGAATATTTGGATCTATACAGTCAGTGATTGTGTTCAGACATGAAAATAAAACTATTCATGGGGATAGAAAGCGTTGTTTTAAACATAGTTATGTTGGGGTATGAGTTTTACCAACCATCTATAGGATAACCCCCCCCCCCCCTCATTTACTAATTTGGGAATGGTATTCTCTATCTATGGATTAGATGGGATCAATGTCCCCTATATAGACTCATGGTAAAGGATCCACTATCTGGGGAGTCAGTATTCCCTCTATCTAAAGAGATCATATAGGGCATTTTATCCTCCACTAGAGTCATTATTCCCCCATACCTATCAATGGTGTGATATCCCCAACCACAGTTTCAGAGAGACTATGTGGGTTATAAATTTTCCATACTATGATTTATGGGTAATCGTGTGGGTTTCCATATTTTTTTACCTATATGGACATGACCTCTCCTTATAGTTTGATTCATTATCTCTAGATCATATTTACGCTTGACTATATTGGGATTCTATCTCTCCCTTTTTGGATCATATGGTTTTGACCTGACTTATTCAAGTTATATTCCCCTTGTGGTTCCCATAGGGACCTACTAGATATATATATATATATATATATATAATCTCCCATTCATGGATATATTTTTCTACACATGTTATCTCTTATTCAGACAATATGTAGTTTAGTAGTGACCTCAATTTTTTTATCTTTGGTGGATCATAGCATAACTTTGTTGTGGTGATTGTGATCAGGGATCGTATAAGGAGTAGTTTAAATGTGGATATCTTCTCCATCTCATCTTCTAGGTTTGTTTTACTTTAATTTGTTTCACATGTATTTTTATTATTTTCAGTTTGGTTTGTGAATTACTGACCTATGTGGACCATATTTATTTAATCATTTTTTTATTATACATTTCTGTCACTTTTGTTTATTCAATTAAATTATTTTTTTCATGTGTGGTTATGTACATTATATAAAAATTATTTTAGATAAATCCTAAAATTATGTGAGATATTTATATATGGTTCTATTATCCAAAACAATTTCAATTAGATGTGGGATATGGGTGCCACACCTGCCTCAATGACACCTATGAGTGGTCCTAATGTGTTGAGAAATTTCATTAATTACAATAAAGTTATACCAAGTAGTTTAAATTAGAATTCATGTGTGTTATTTAGTTTCAAATATATCTATCATAACTATGGTGGATTTTGATGTAATTTTTGGGATGGATTAGATCTCAAATTATAAATCTATAATTTATTATATAGATAAAGATTTTATATTTGGTGAAGAAAGTATGGAATTTCTAATTTTCATGGGGATATTTAATTACAAGAATCTTGTCGTGAACTACCGCTATAGAATATCATAATGAGATCCTTAGGGGAGGAAAAGAATAAAATTTAATTTAATTAGGAGATTTAGGTCATGGGAGTAGAATATTTACCTATTTTTCAATAATATATTGATGTATCTATAGATGAATTACCAATATTTCCCTTAGATTGAGAATTTATATTCTCTATTGATCCTATTTTTCATAAAAAATCAATTTTAAATCTTCCATATATAATGCATCTAGTAATATTATTTAGAGTAAATAAGTGATTAAATGCCTTATATGTTAAGTTATTCATTAATACAAGTGTTTCAATATGGGGGGACTTGTTTTTTTATTTAAATAAAATTTATGTTTAAATGAGGTAATGCATTGATTATAGGGACATCATTAAAATTACCGTAAAAACAATTATTCATTATAGTGTTTTGTTGAGATATTTTATTAGCTTCAATGGGATCAATATTTCTCAAAGAATGATATTTATTATAATTATCATCAATAAATGATTAATAAGGTTGATATTCAAAGAAAACATTTTGTATGAGTTATAGTCATTATGAGTTTATAATAATTTCTTTTGGGTTAAAATGCATTATCTATGGTTATATATTTGATTAATTGATTATTCATGGATTATCTTGGTCACCTTCTTGTGGTATGTGTTGATGATATTTTTTCATGCTCTAAAATTTATGGGGTTCATGAACCACATTTGAAAAAATTTATTGGGGTTATAACAAAAATAAATTTTATTGAAAAATCATTAAATTTGACAATTTTTTTAAACAATTTTTCTTCTAAGAACATATTATATTAAAGGATATTATGTATTTTGAAATTTCAATAATAATGGTTGTTAAAGAATTTATAATACCCACAAACATAACTAAAATATATACATTCTTTGGGTTAACTAGATATTATTGGTGGTCTGTGAAAATTATTGTTATATTGTCTAATTCATTAATTGAGTTAACATGTAAAGTGATTAAATTCATATTGATAAAGTAATATAATGATATATTTGACTAATTAATGATAATATAAATAAATTAACAAATATTAACTCTATTATGTAGTGAATAATGGTTTTCTATTTATAATAATTTATCATAGAAAAATCATGGATGTGTTCTAATTCAAAATGATAGAGTGTTGTCTTAGGAATTTCAATAGTTAAAACCCCATGATATTAATTATCCAACTCATAATGTACAGTTCATATTTGTAGTTCGTGTACTAAAGATATGGTTATACTATCTCTATAGGTATAAATGTTTCATATATACCAACCAAAAGAGTTTTAAAAATATATTTACTCTGAAATAGTACGATATAGAATGATACAACTCTAAAGGATTTGGTAGGAATGGAAATAGGTATTAAGGGTAGGAGACACATCATATTTATTCCGCATTATTACAATACATTATTTATTGAAGTTGATTAAAATTTTTTATATGATGATGAGGTATTATTAAAAAATATTGAAGATGTGATAAATGTAAAAATTCTAGAGTTTAAAATTGACGAAGATGCAGTTTTATGGTTTGGAAAGAAGTTATGGGTTCCATTAATATTAGAGCAAATAATGGATTTTCTCTATGAATCTCATAACATATAATTATATATATATATTAAAGAATAAATATGTATAGGGATATGTGAGTTAATTTATTTGGAATAATATGAATTGAGAGATTTCATGTTATACTAGAAGATAGATTATTTTCTAATAATTTAAGTTGAAAGACAATTTTTCAACGATATACCATAGTTTAAGGGGGGAAATATTACATTGTATTTCATTATAAGGATTCCTAAGAAATCTAACAGGAATAATATAATATGGGTTATCATAGATCTTCATACATTGTAATCTAAATTATATTAAATTCAAGAATTTTTATGATTCACCCACAACCATTTTCACCGCCTAATGGAATTGGTCAGAGTTGGGTACTTATTAACACATCACCTTAATCCGAGATACTATGCGGGTTTGGTATAGTAATTTTGAGTTATAATTTAAAACCACTATTAAAAATAGGATCCTATACAAAATAATAGTTCTTTATCGTTGATTTGGTGAATCAAATGGAAAAATGGTATGAAAATATAATTTGGAACAAGGGAAAAATTAATGATGATAGTAAAGTAAATATAAAATTAGGATTGATGAAAACCATAAATAATGAATAGAGATGATGTATTAATTTTGGATGTTGTTTCCAAATATTTATGATATAATCATCTTGTGAATTAATATGGTTAATTAAATATATAACACATTTAGGTAATTAATTTCCACTAGGTTGGAGAAAGTTAAAACCTCCTAAGCCCATTCAATTCAAATAATCATGGTAACCTATTAAGACCTTGGTGAATTTAGATATATATCAAAAAAAAGGAATTAAGATTGGATCTCACAATCCCATTCTCTTATATCACATTGGGTTTTTTTCCGTAATCACCATCACACAATGTATGTGACTAAGGGATAATATTTTATTTTCCTTAGTGCGATATTAATCAAACACATGTGATTCACAAGATGAATTAATCACTCAAGTTAAAGAATAATTATCTTTAACTCAATACACTATACCTTAAGATATTTTGTGATCATAAAAAAATGTTAAACCATCATGAATAAAATAGAATTCATGATGGAGAAAAGAAGCATACTCATCAGAGGAAAAAACAATGAGAGTACAAAGTGAAATAAAAATAACTTAATGACTATAAATGCTTCAATATCTAACCTAGAATTAAAAAATCAATATGTAAAAATACTTAAAATAAATATTTGAGTTAATCTATATAAGTATTCTCTCCAACTACCTTTTCCCGTTTTCCTCTTTCCTCACAAAACGACATTAAAAAACTAGATCCCTATAATGTTTTATATCCCTTAAAATAAAATTTCTACCACATCACTGTAATGTAATAAAAGTGATCATGACATAATTTTATAAAAACCTATATTTTTTATTATTATTAAATAGGTAAATAATGAAAATTAGTTATTTTGGAATAATAAAAAAAATAAATTTTTAAAGTATCTAAAATACCATAGTGTGAGAATGGTTTGATTAACTCTAAATCACCTATGATTAGTCTATAACATGGTGGAGGTGTTGTAGTGGGAAGTCCATATAATATAAATTTTATTGTTCTTTTATTTTATGGGCCTCTATATCATGTAGGATCTATTTCAACATATAATTAAATCTTCCCCTTTATGTTTTGAGTTCATTATTATCGAGAGATAGAGAGGGTACTGGGAAAGGTATTAATATTATTCATAAAGGTTCCTAGTAGACTTCCCCTTATGCATCCCATTTTTTCATATGTTTACTCTTAAATATATTCTCATGAAAATTATATGTCTACCCATTCCTGTTAAATATTATAATTTTCAATTTTTATAGAAATTAATGTCTCCTACATATCCAAGGATCAGGCAGTGTAACCCATGTATTAAGCATATCATGGCCTGCAAACCTTTATGTATTCCTTTATAACCTCTTGTGTATTTTACATAATCTTACACAATTGTTTCATATAATGAATAATTTAATTGTATAATATCTCCTCCAAAAGAAATTAAACTTTAATGCACATTATATTCCATATTCCAGGAGAAGAGACTATGGTGTGGTTCCCTCAGTTTACCCATGGTTCCTTCCCTAACTTATCTCCTACAATTCCAATTATCTTTGATCCCCCATGATCCAGAAGCTAAGGAGTGAATCTTTTCTATTCTTCATCTAAAAATATCCAATGTTCTCAAATCCATCTGGAACTAACAATTTTATAAAAATAACTTAAAAACTCAGGATGGATTTAGTATTTGATCATCAAAGACTCACATGTTCTAGCCAAATGGTATGAATATTTTTTCATTAAACTCCCCCAAAACCTCGCATGAATTTTTCCTTATCCCCAAGAAAACAATAAACATTAAAGAAAATAATATTCAAATAAAATATGGAAATCATCCAATAAATGAAATTCATTAAAAAAATTCATAAATTAATTTTCCAAAACCAGAAAAACTATCCATAAAAATATATCTGAATTCTACCTTATCCATCACTCAATTTCAAGAATTTTCTCTACTTCTACTAATTTAGTTCATAATTTCACAATTTACATTTCCTTTTATTATTTACCTCCCACGAAAATTAATTAATTCATAACCCAAGATTTATTTGATGCATTTATCCGTAATCTAATGTTAATTTATTATATTCATAGGGTTTCGAGCCAACTCAATATCTACTTGAAATTCAAACCACACTAATCAAGAGTACATTTAATTTATGTTATAATTTCATTGATTCTATATGTGTGTGGTTTAATATGTAAAAAAAGTCCTATAAAAATGAGGGAATACACAAAAGTAAAATTTATGTTCAAAATAAATAATTACAATCATTATCTCTCCATTTATTTCATAGTAAAATAGTGGCACCTTTTTTATTCCTCTTATTCCATATTCAGTCACAATTTTAACTATAATTAGTAATGAATTTATTCATTCATAATTATCCCTATTATCTAAATTTTTTTGATAAATTATGAAATAGTAATTTCACACCCTAAAATATTGAATTGGAATACCAACTTTCTCCACAACATCAATATCTCATCAAAATTATTTTTGATTGTTTGTATAAGAAGGGTGGATTTTTCATGTCATTGGTAAATTAAAGGTATTATCTATCCTAATTTTATCCTTTTTTAAGGAATAAATGAATCAATGTTAGTAAAAACACAAATTATTATGTGTCCCTTTTTTATTTCAAATTCAAGAGATCAAATTCACATTCTCTTAGAGAATAAGAATTTCACAATCTCATTGGATTATGAACGCCCAATTATAAAACAAACATAGATCATTAAATAAAAAAAATATTTGAGTTATAAGTGTAAATTAGGTTTATAATGTTTATTATTGAAAGGAAATACTTTTTCTTGATGGATTTTCAAAGGATCAAATGCAGGGGTTGGTATCATGATCTTATGGATTCCAAAATTCAAACAATTACCTTAATAATTTTATTGTGGTTTAAAATCATCGTGATTCAGCAAGAAAAACAATAATGTTATTTTAGTGATTAAAACCATAAGAATATCTCAATAAATATAGAATAATAAATTATATAAAAAAGGTTTATAGTATATATCAAAAATGGAAAGACAAAATTGGGCAACCAGGTCAAGTAATTGAAAATATGAGAAATCTATTAAATTAAGTATTTAGAAATAGAAATATAAATATAAAATCAATGTAAATTCAAAAAAATCAAAAAAAACTCAAAATTGGAGTGGGAGTTTTAATCTTAACAAATTTCACTTCTGTCTTTAGTATTAATATCAATGATCCATCATATTTTTTCAATCTGTAAAAATAAATTCCCTCAATGATGACGTCTATGTATTTCGTCATTATACCATAAATTCCAATGGGTCCAAGTCTACATATCCAACACTTGACGTACACATTTTCCCCATTGTTCAAATATAAGTGGAAATAGAATAAGATAGATTTCAAGTAAAAATTTAGAAAACAAATGGTTAAAAAGAAGATAAATAAAATAATTATTCCCTAAAAATGAAGCCAGATACCTTTATCCTAGGATGGATTTGATTAAAATTAAATCCATGTATGAGTGATTAGTATATAAAAAGAGTCAAAATATTTCACCTAAGTCATTATGAGATCAAAAATGATATTTTAAATTAATAATAATCCTAAAAGTTCTCCCTAATATATATTCTATTTCTATTCATTAGTTAACACAAGAGTGATACACAAGAAAGTTATCATGTACTAGGAAAACAATGACATGAGAAAATATCACAACTAATAACCCAAAGGTATAAAAAATTGTTGAAAGGATATCATAAGACTCCTCATTGTGGTCCTTGGGTTTCCCAATAAGAAGTTAAGGATCTCCGAGGACCAAAGGTTTATTAATCAGGGTATCATAAGAATAATGGAGTACTACGTACCCAATGATTCTATATAAACTATGTGGATGGGGATACTAACCACGTGAAACTCTGGAAAAGTAGGGGCCATAACAAGGGTTGTTCCTTAACTTTAAACTTTTTTAAAATGGATAATTTTCTAAATATGTGGAAAAATTGGTGGTCGGGAGAGTATTATCACTCTCTTAGAAATTTGGTAGCTCCCTACATGAGATGGAGGTTATCCAACAAGTATAAGAGACTATAAATGGGGACTTAGGGGTGTATCAGACATCTTCAAATTTCCATTCCTTTGGGAATTGATCTCCAACTAGTTGTAGACAATGAGATTGATCTAAGAATAGAAATCCTCTTAGGGTGGTTCCCAACTAGTATTTCATTTAAATTTGTTCTCAAATTACACTAGTGTGGGAATCATCTGGGTGGGTAATATTGAGGCTGGGAAGTATCAAAACAAGAATTATAATGTTAGTTAATGATTTATAGTTGGTCTATGATGGGGGAGGCACTAGGATTGATGTTTTTGTTAGTATTTAATATCACAAAGGTATTTTTCAATTTCCTAAGAGGGTAAATAAATTTATTAATTTAGAAAAACTAAAAAAATTGTTACTAAATAACTAAATATAGAAGTTAGTGAGTTTGTGGCTGAACCAAATAGACTATGGGAGTATATTTTTTGGAATATGTAAATGACTAATGGGATTTGTTTTAGGAATTGGAGGAAATAAATAATATTTGTTTTGAAATCAGTTTTATAAAGTGTTCCATCTTTTTTTAGATTCTAGTTGTCAGTTCTAGTCAATTTAAAAATTAAATTGAATTTTCATGATAATTTTTGAATTCGATATGAATAATATCATTGGTCTTGTTATAACCTCCTTAATTAAAAAGTATCTCTTTTACCATGGTCAATAATTTATGGTTTTTAATGAATTATGTGTCTTGATTCCTTTTTCAAAAATAATTACCCTAATTTATTTAGTGGTCAAGCCTAGATCAAGGTAATTAGTCTGAAATTTAATAATACTTTCCAGATTCATATATCAATGGTCAAGAAATATGAAAAGGAAATTAAATGAAAATGAAATTTAAATCAGATTTAAATAACCCAAAAATTAACAAATTTAGAAGAATAATAATCCACAATAACATATCCCTTTGTCTATATCACCCAGTATAGTTTCGAAGTTACCATCTCACGTGATACATGAGGGAGTGGGAGAGAAGGAGAAAATAAATAAAAAATATAATTGAAATGAATGTGAAAAATAGATAAAGTACTCTATATTAGTGTAGCACCTTTCCCCATATCTTACCTCTGAATCTATAATCCTCAACACTAGTATCCTGGACCACATATTTATAGAAAATAACCAATCCCTATATTGGCCTTATAGACAAAAATTTTCTTTCTAATTCATCTTGATACTCTCCTAGAAATATGTGGTTAAAAATTCCAATATCCTCTAAAATATTTCAAGTTGAATTTTATAATTTTTTATGTTGAAAATGGTTTTACAATGTAAATAAAGGTCTCATAGTCTGAATGGTTTATATCCACCTCCCCATATCTTCTTTCTCAAACTTTCACATAATGAGTGAAATTTCACATCATGAATTGATATGGAATCTATTTATATCTTGATAAACTAGTTTTGTGTATGTGATTCACAAGGTTAATCACATTGGGCAGCTCATACAAAGAATGAATATTTCTTCTCATAGCGTTATTTGGAGACAAGATTTTACAAATATATCTGTATCAACATAGTAATGGTGTGAATGAAATTTAAAAAATTAGTCAACCTGTCCAAAAAATTTCTTAGAGACAATTTATGGTTTTCTCTCTATATAATGAAGTCATGTAACATGAGGTATTTGTAGATTACATATGTTCTCCTCTAAATTAAATCTATAAATATCCTTCCAAACGAGTTAAAACAAAAAATATGTTGTAATGATTTATTAATTTAGTTACAAAATCACCAAATTTAATATTTAAAAATATATATATATGAAATGTAACTACCAAGTCCATGCACACATGAATTTAGTCTTTCCCCCAAGAATGAAATCTCAATATACAATAAAGGGCTTTTATCGTACCATGATTTAAATGAAATTTCCATAAAATCAATTTATTAAATGAGTAATTAAATGGTCAAGGATCACATATGATATTTTCATCAACTTATAACTATTAAAGAAACAAGTTAAACATTTATATTACTCTCTCCTTTGATATAATCATTCCCCTTAATTCATAAATTTTGATTTTTAAATTCATTATCTATATGCATGGCACTTTTAATTTATCACACATTAAATATTTTTAATAACCATAAAGGTATAAATATAAATGTAGTTTTTTATTATACCTTGAATCATTCTCACTTACATTTTCTTTAAATTCATATTCTATCTTCACCTTGAATAGAAAAATTCAGAAATAATCATATGGAATTAACAATTAGGATATAATGAATTTAAGGATTTAGGGTTGGTGGATAAATTATATTATACAAGTAAATATTAAACGGGAGGTTAATATCTAAATTTATATTTATGTTAATTCAAATATTTCATAATTAAAATCTCCTCGATCAAATTCATCACAATTTTCCCCTAAAAATCCATGTATTCTCATGAATTAGTAAATTACAACAAATGAAACAAACTCTTGTTCTTTTCTTTTTCACTTTTTTATTTTTTTTATAATTTTTTTATTGCATCAATTGTCACACCCAACACCCAAACCCAAATGATCTCATCATAACAATATTTTAAATAATTATAACATGATCATCGGCCATGAAATGGTTGTCTTTTAAAGTCCCAGGATATGACCCATTTTTTGATTTTTTTTATAGAGGGTGAGCCAAGAGTATAATGAATAACAATCAAGAACATTCCCCAACTCTAATGAAAGAACTTTGACACTTACATTTTTCATCATGCATGTCCCTTCCACCATGGAACATTCTTCCCCATACTCATTTTTTATAATCAAGAAAAATATTTGGTGTAGGTTATGAAAGGTTAAAATAGACTTGTAACATGGATTTTCCCTAACAAGGATATTCAAGGATTATATGGGATTAAGAAAGATTATTGTATGAGAAGGTCTCATTATAATGTCTAATCAAAAATATACCTCATTCATTTTAAAAGTGAATTTGTACAATTATAGATTTGAAAATATGTAAATAAAGTTATAATTGACAGATATTCTTGAGTTTCATTCAGAAACTATAAACAAAAAAATGAAAATTAAGAGGCTCAATTAATTTATCGAGAATGATAATAAAAACATGGATGGAATAATCACTCATGTAAATTCATAAAAATAATAAAACCAATTAAATAAAAGATCAGAATTTAAAGACATGAAAAATCTCAAAGAATTCATTTACAAAAATTAATTAGTTCCCATAAATCATTATTTTTTAAATCCAAATCACCAACTTTATCTCTACTTATTTTTTCTAAAAAATTTTAAAAATTTATTTAAACATAGATGTAATATATTGTATGGAAATTATCCTAAGTTGTGTTTGTATCCTAGATTAGTAATAAAATAAAACTCCAAGGTAGGGAATGAAATTAATATTTAAAATCTCTAAAACAATTAGTGTTTTGGGTCAAAATAATATAAATAATGGAAACTTCTACTCCCCTTCCATGGAAGTTTTAATTTTGGTAATAAAGGTTCTGTCCATAACTAGTTCACAGCATGAATAGAAATCTCATAGTGTAAATCAACTACTAGTTTCTTCTTCAGTTCCCCTCCATCTTTCCTTACATTAACTTCTTTTTGGACTAGTTAGTGAAAATAAAAAAGTTAATATACAGGATTTTTCAATGAAATATAAATGATTTTAGGTAGATTTAATTCTCCTAATATCAAAAATTAAAAAAAAACAAAAGAAACATTTGCTTCTGAGAATTACTTTTTTTAATGTAATTTGATCTAACTTGTCTCTTAAGCTCATGTGTCTTCAGATTTGAAATATTGAACATAATATGGGTCCACAAATATCCTCATCTATAACATGTCCACATAGATTAGCATGTGTCCTTCCTCTGAATATAGATTAACGCTTTCTATGGGTATCACATGATCAACCTCATCATGTTAATCCAATAGTGTTTCTTTAATCCTAAAAATCTAAATGTAAGGTTTTGTTCCATCCATACCTTCTTTTCATTTTTTAATCATGCTGCAATCGACTTCCCCTATAGTTTCAATGGCCTGATCCATCAGCTTCCTTCCACTCTATTCAATGGTTCCATCCTAACCTTTTTCGTGCACAAAAACAACCTCAGTGTTTCTTCAATTATAGTAACATCTTCAAATTCATGTATTTTTTTCATACTAACCCATCATCATATTTCATATCATAATTATTTATCATCTAGTAAATGTTTAAACTCATTTTTTTGTTACCAACTCCCAAGCATAGTTCCCCTTATTACACATATATCATTTCTCATTTACTATCCAGGAGTGGTCTTCCAAATCTGAGGGCAGTCTTACCTTATTTCATGTCCAAAATTAAAAATTACAATGGGAATTAGAATTTATCCAATTTATTTTTGATGTATTTAGTCATTACTATGGGTTATTTTACCATTTAATCTTCTAATTGAATTGAAATTCTTGTTTTATTCTAAATCTGCAATAAAAATCTATTAAATTTATTTTATGACATGATGTTCTTGTTGGAACCAAGGCTTAATCTTTCTTTCAAAAAAAATTATACATAATATTAATTACAGTTGAAAATATAATTGGTTAATGGTTCTTCTACAGTATTTCCTTTGATACAATAGTCAAATACTCTCATGTGTGTGTGTGTAATAGTGAAAATTCCCTCCAACAACTTATTTTTAGTTACCATATCTTTCAAAAATATAGATTATATTCTCTTGAAGGTGAGTACTTCTAAGAAAATGATGCTAATATGGAATTTTTAAAAACATTATAGAAAAAATCATTTTTGTGCATCGATTTACCCTTATAGTTGTATTATAGAATAATGTAGTCTTGGATTGAATATAGGGGTTATTACTTCTCTTCTTCAAAAGATAATTTCACCATACTCTTTTAAATATTTTCTTTATCTATTTAATTCCATACTTCTAGATACTCATTTTATGTCTCATTATTTCCTTCTTTTTTTCCTATTTATAATAGTTATGTACTTTATCCCTCCTTATGGGTTGACGTATGGGTGTTCAGGAAGTATTCCCAATGGTTTCTCTCTAGGTTTCTCTATAGTTTTCCTTACATGTAATTCCTAGTTCTGTGGTGTAGTATTATCATATCCAAAATCTTCTTTCATCTTTTTAGAAAATGACACTTGGTCATGTGAATCAGTGGTAAATTAATTAATGGATTCTCTAGTGGTGTTCATGAATATAGAAATGGTCTTCTCCAATGTGTGTAATTGGATCTATAGTTATGAACTTTATGGAATTTTAAAATCTTGGTACCCACTATAGATTACCAAAACCATGATATTATTATGACCACCAACCCTGAAATTGATTTTCATTATTATAACTAGAATAGTTTACTTCTTATCTTCACATACCAGGGTTATTGTTGGACCATCATTGTAACTACCTTTTTTATCATGGACTCTATCTGTGCCACAATCCAACTATTGTTTTCATTAATTTCCATTACTCTTCTTTTCATTCCTTTAGTATTACATTTTATTTTTATCTCTCCATATCATATAGTAAATTGTATATCTCCTCTAATTATTTCTTCATCAGTGATCCTCCAACATCATATTTCATAATTATATTATTACCATATGAAACTCTATTATAGAATGATTGAATTGATATTCAGATCACACACTATGATTTAGGAATTTCAAAATTATGTCGTTTAAATTCTCTTAGGTTCTATATGGTGACTAGTCTACATATTTATTAAAATTAAGGATGTTTATATGGATTTCAATAGATTTGGAGGGAGTAAATAATTTGGTGAGTAAGTGTCTTTCGAACTAATCCCATGTTATGAAGAAATATGCTAGAAATATTTAGATCTGTTCATGGTCTCTCTCAACCAAATATAATAAGACGATGAAAAGTCTTACTATATTTCTTGAAATTTTAGAGAATTAGAACCTATCTCATAGTTTGAGTAAGTAACATATATGTGTGTTTGTATCTCTGTTGGGTAGTAAAGATAATTACATCAGATTGGATATCATAGGAATGATTGATAGATTAATCTCAAAGTGTGTAGTAATCACTAGGGGTATAAGTATGCTTTTCTAATATCTAGTGTTCGAGGGGCTTATATAGTATTCGAGGGATCTTAGTCTAGGGTATATTTGTGTCACAACTCCATCAATTGGATTATACTCTACATCATCCATGTATATATTTTGTTTTATCATCCTTAATGATATTTCTATCCTAAGGTCAATCTCAAGAATAGATTTTCCTTTTTATTGTGTGAATTAGTCATGAATAGAGAATTTGAAACCTATAATTAACAACATAAGAAAAATAGTATAAATATTGAAATTAAATAACAAAATGAAACCCATAAACTTCCTAATTTATTGGTCACCATCCCTAGAAATGGTGTAAAAATTTAATATCTGGAAGGTAATAATTAATTTCATACATGGATACACATATTTAAGAATTTATCAGTCGCAAAAAAAAATTGACTAACAAGAAGAATATAGAATGTAGTGAGTTTGAGGTAGAACACAACATGTGGTGGGAATAGATTTTTAGGAATTTTAAAATGAATGTTTTGATTTTTTTTATAAGTGGTGAAGAAATAATATTGTTTTCAAAATCAATTTTTGAAGTTGATCTATGATTTTGTCAATTTTGGTTTGGGTGTTAGTGAAATTAGAAATAAAATTGAATTATCATGATTTTTTCAGAGTTATTATGTGGAAGATCCTTGGTAAGTGTCTCAATACCATTTTTAGACATACTTACCCTAAACTATTAAATTTCTATTCCTAGATTAGGGTAGTTATTAATGCATTTTAATAATTCTTTCTACCTTCTTATATCAATGGATAGGAAATAAGAAAAGAAAACAAATTGATATATGATTTCAACAACCTAAAATATAAAAATAATAATAATAATCCACATCAACCTCCCTATTTTTCTTCATCACCCAAAATAGTTTGAGTGTCACCCCCTAGAGCAAGCCATGAGGGAGTTAGAGGTAGGTAGAAATTAAAAATAAAAGTAGAAATAAATAGTGGAGAATAAATAGTAAATAACTCTATAGTAGTACAAAACCTTGTCTAAGGCTCAGACCTCGAAATTAATGATCCTTAGTATTATTTGGTTGGCCCCATTATTTATAGGTGACAATCAATCTTTGGGTCAGCCTTTGGGTCATGAAGCATACATTAAATTAATTTTAGTCCATGCCTCAAATTCTATAGATAAAAATCTCATTATCACCATAAATTTAACAAGTTTCAATCTTTTATTTTTCCCTATTAATGGTGGCTTTGTGAATTGAATAATTGTTTCACAGATTTAATGGTGTATCTCTGAAAATTCATATCATATTCCTTCAACTTTTATAAGGTGAATGATGTTTCACATCATGACTCAGCATGGCCTATTTTTCTATCTCATTCATCTCACGATGTGAATGTGATTCACATCACAAATGACATATTTTTATCTCAAACAATGAATGGATATTTCTTCTCATAGTGTGAATGGGTGATATATTTTTCTTCATATATCATCATAAAAAAGGTAACAATGTTAATAAAGTTCGTAACATAAATCAGTCTTTCGTCACCTTTTCTCAGTGATATATTCTAGGTGTCACATTATTCCATAAAGTAGTTTAGCACAATGTCTTTGAAACTTCAATATGATTTCCTCAGAATTTAATCCAAATGTATCATGTCAAAAACAAATAAAAAATAAATATTTTTGAAAATTTTATCATTTTAATTAAATAATAAATTATTTAAATATTTAAAAATATGTGTGTAAATTTTAACTATCCATTTTCATGGTGACTCAAATGGTATTCTTATCCAATTAAAAATATACAACTGAATGGTCAAAATAAACAAAAATACCCTTCCAAAAATACATATTTCACTCTTTTTGTTTAATAGATCATTTTGGTGGATGAGTTGGGGTTGAATCTGATATCTCTATAGGTGCTCTAGGTTTATAGGTTTCTTGGGAGAAGCTATCCTCACCCCATTAGTGGATAACTCTAGATCATACTCCTCACCACGAATATATTGATAGTCATCTTTACATAATAGTATCATATTTTAGAAACTTAAAATCAAGTAACTCAATCATTATAAGGGAATTGAGTGGTTTGGATCTGAAATAAACACCCAAATTATTCACTAAATGGGTAAAAAAGTTACCACCCATGACTATCAATTTTTATTCTTACTAAAAACCTAAAAATATAGAAAAAATAAAATTACATGATCAACTTATTTGGTCTATAAATGGAGTAAGAAACGATAATAATTAAAATACCCACAAACATCAGAGGTGCGCTAGCGCATTCTCTTTAAAAACATATAGAGAATTTGGGTAAAAATATATCTATTTATGTCTTGGAAGTGTCTCACACACATCAACATGAGTATAATATCATTTATATAGGCTCCCTTCATTTAATTAAGGGTGTCGAGTATAAGCTATCATTGTATGGATTTTGATGTATTTTATGATATTGTATAACTTTATAAGTTATATAATCATTGAATATTTAAATTATTATATCTTACATGTGTAACCATAATTTAATCAACCTATTGATTGACACCTAAAGGTAAACCATGTAAAAGACACTCCATTTTCTACCCATGTAATATCACATAACGCAATTCTATCATAATATAGGTTAATGGAATATCATACCTTATAAGATATATAGATATTTTATTCATTAATAAATATCGTATTCATATTTCTAGTTATGAATCAATGGATCTCATATAATACATTATCCATTTTTTACGATATCACTAATAATTTCCTAGTTATACTAAAATCCCATTAGTACTTTATAACAAAATATCATAACTTCTTGTGAATATATCTAAACTCTTTTAGATATGATTTATAAAACACTGTTCATTTTAGAAAACAAATTTTGTAAAGAATTTAATTTTTATTATATTGTATCAAATTGTGACCCTATGGGACTTTCTATTGTTGATAAGAAATATTAAATACTAATTTCAGATTTTTATAAGAAAATATGGGACTCTAAAAAAATATCAGTGATATTAAAACTATAAAGCGGTCTAGTTCGATCTCTATCAAACATACTGATATCTCCAATTGAATAGGTATAAAAAAATATGTATCATATTCAAAATATATAAACCTATATGATATAATTTCCTATGGAATCTAGTAACCAAAAGACATGAAAATTTTTAATATATTACAAGACATATAATACAATCAAGATTCTCCCAAATAGATCAACCTGGTTATTGAATACATGATATTTCATTCCACTAATAGATGATCACTTCACATGACACTCATCCAAGAAGTTGAATACATCCCATTACACTAAAATAATATTATCCAAACATTTTATTAGTATAATACAATCAAGTACATGGATTTATTTTCTCATCATATTAGTGGATAAATACCATCCTAGTTAAAATCAAATTAATCACAAGATCAGTAACATACCCAATCATCCCCTGATTAGATAATCCCCATAGATTACGTAAGAAACGTATCAAAGTATAAACATATAATCAAATCCAATAATAAGGATATACTCTCACTACAACAAAAACAGTTTTTCACAGTGCCCCCCTTTATCAGCGCTTGCTTACTAGTGTGATAAAGGGCCCCCCTTTATCAGCGCTTGCTTAGTAGCGCTGATAAAGGTGGGCCTTTATCAGCGCTTTTTTTAGCGCTGATAAAGGGTCGGCTTCAAAAAAAATTAAATATATATTAATATATTAATATATAAATATAGTTATATTATTATATAAATATAATATATAATTTTTAAATATAATTTAGATAAGTATAAATGTACATTTACACTTATTATACTTAATATTTAAGATATTTAGTGAAAATGACTTCTTAAAAAATTAAAAAAATATTTTTAATTAATATTTCGATAATCATTATGAAGTAATAGTCATTTAATAACAATTTGAGGACTAAAAAAATAAAAAAAAAATAAAAAAAAAAGATCCAAAATATGTTGAAAACGCAACTCAAACTTCAAACGACCATAACTTTTGATCTGGGTGTCCGTTTGAGCTCTACCACATATCAAATCGAAGCCTACGACGAGCTCTACGTCGATGTGACTCAGGGGGAGCCCCAGTCAAGCGTTTTTAAAGGCCAAAAGAGACCCAAAAGGCCTCCAAAACTGAGTTTTTTGTCGAGGTACCTGGATTTTTTTAACATTTTGTGGATTTTCAAACTCGTTTAATGGGTTATTATTGGATTTTCTTGGTGGGGACTAAATTTATTCCAAGGAATTACATTCATATTGATATTATGTCTTTGAAATTTCATCCTTTTTTAAAATGAACAGCTATTTATAATCAAATATATAACTATATGTACATATTTTTTATATATTCGCACCTAAAAATTAAATTTTTTAAATAAATAATCAAACATATTTACATATAAAATATATTAGCTTTATCTAAATAATAACTAATATCCATTTTATTTAAAATACCAATATATGAATATTTATATACCTATATATTAATCTAACTATATATATATATTAATCTAACTATATATATATTAATCTAATAACTATATATATATATTAATATAACTACATATATATATATTAGTATTACTATAAATATATATATTAATATCACCATAAATATATATATTAATATCACTATATATATTAATATAACTATATAAATATATATTCATATAACTATATATGCATTAATATAACTATATATATGTTAATATAACTATATATATGTTAATATAACTATATATATATATATTAATATAAATATATATTACTATACGAATAAATATAACTAAATAAATATATATATATAGATATAGATATATATTAATACCACTATATATATATATTAATATTACTATATATATTATAATATAACTATATATATATATATATATATTATAATATAACTATATATATATAGTAATATAAATATATATTACTATACGAATAAATATAACTAAATATATAAATATATATATATATAGAGATATCATGAATTGGAAAGAAAATCAAAATAGAGTAGTGGTAAGGGCTTAGGCGCGCAGGGGGGAGGTCTCGAGTTCAAATCCTGGTGGAGGCAGGGGTGCGCGCGCATGGGGAATATTGGAGCAAGCGCTGTTAAAGGGTGGAGGGGGGTGCGTGGGGTGTTTTATAGGGGCCGAAAATTGCTGTAAAAGGGGGGGTTCAAGCATTATAAAAGCCCCCCCCCCCCCCCGATTGGCAGTATTTTTTAAATTTTTTAAATTTTTTTTAACTTTTTAAATTTTTTTTTAATTTTTTAACTTTTATCAGCGCTTTTTTAAAAGAGCTCATAAAAGGGTCCTTTATTAGCGCTAAAACGAGAGCGCTGATAAAGGAAGCACTGATATAGGACCCCTTTATCAGGGCTAAAAAAAGCGCTGATAAAGGGGTACTTTTATCAGTGCTTTTTTTAGCGCTGATAAAAGACCCCTTTTATCAGCGCTTTTTGTAGCGCTGATAAAGGGGTCCTATATCAGCGCTTTTCAGAGCGCTGATAAAGGGGACCCCCCCCCCCTTATCTACGCTGGCTTTATCAGCGCTTTTCTAGCGCCGATAAAGGTCATTTTTAGTGCTGATAAAGGCCATGTTTGTAGTAGTGTATTAAGTATATCAATTATATTATGGAATTCTATATGATATGATTTTTTTGGGTTAGTCTGAATAATTAGTCTTCACTTATCACCTCATGAGTCTATTCTTCATAAATAATATAAAACACTTCGTATAGATTGAAAGACTATACTTAAGTCAATATTAAAATAACATCACATCCCATAATACTCTATAATGATCATGGATTAGAAAAAACTTAATCTCATAATTTTAATGGATATTCATTATTTAATTTAATATAAATAACTTATCCAACTGGAAAAAATAATAAATTTTATATTGACTATTATATTGTATGATACATTTTATATTCATATACATATTTAAGAATTCATATTAATACCATACATAAGAACATATCTACCATATGATATATGATAGAAAACCATATTATAATTATGTTTACTGCACTTTCATAAGTTTTTTTAAACTTGTTACATGTCATTATAATTCATTACACATCTTTATGTGACCACATTATAAAATACACCCACTAAACACATTACAGAGTAGCATCTATAATGTATGTTGGTTTGAATAATAGTGAGATTTTGAGTCATATTCCAAATTTTCAACTTCCTAAACATATTAAAGCTTCTTATCTCTACAACACCTAATGTTATAGTAGTAATAACTTATGTTTTCTTCATAGAAATATTTTGAATTTCATCATTATAATTATTATAAACATTTCCATCAAAAAATTATTTGAAATATTTTGGAAACTAATGTAACGATTTTCATTAATCTTTTTCTATCATACACTCACCCTTTTAGGATCTACATTGACATTCACTTATTATGATAACTAAATGTAACTTTTTACATTTCCCTGTATCAAAAACCCTAAGAATGTTTAGAAAATTTAGTAAAATGATCTTTAAATTTTGCCTAAAATAATGTTTTTTACAACTTTTAACTTCTCTAAATTTAGTCATATCCATATTAACAACTTATACATTATATTCACTTTAGAATTGTATGTTAAGCTAAATAAACTCATTTTCATTTATGAAATAACTATTATTTATTTCAATTAACAATATTTAATAAATAAATCATAAAATCCATATAATTTTTGTCATTCTATGTGTTTAAATAATTTTCTTCAAAAAATACATTATATTATAAAATATTCCCATAATGGGTGGTTGGAACACCTCCCCTCATATTTCGACAAACATCTAGATAAAAATTTTATCCAAGATAAAAAAAAATTATCCTTCTAGATTTTTTAAAAATGTTATAGAATCTGATGATTTAGAAACCATGTGTATTGAAACAATCTTCTCAAATTGTTTAAGGGAATAGTTTTTCACAAAAAAAACTTATCTTTTAATATAAAATAAATTATATCAATATATATATCCTTGAATTAGATATGTCAAATATTGATAGTACTTTACATTCAAATCATTAATGTAGATAATATTTTATTTATCCCTTGAAATTAAACTATAAGAACAATTTATTATTCATTTTATTTGAAACTCTTATATACTAACAATATTTTTAAAGTTTATAATTGGTATCAAAATCCATTTAAAACTAACTAATTAATTTGTTTCTATAACACTAATATTGAAAATGAATATTTTAAGAAGTTTCATAGTTCCTTTTTAGTATCCTAAAAATATTATCCCTTGGAATCATTACTCTTCCATCCTAGTACAAACTTTAGTTTTCACTTGACTCTATTAGATACTATTAATAGAATTGTTGGACATTCCAAATAACATTTCTTCATCAGGATTTAACATTTACCCACTTGTTTTGTCAAAATATAACTAGATATTAGACATAATATTTCGTAGTTCATATTTTATAAAAACATTTTTAAAAGGGATAAAAATATCTTTAACTAATTCATATTATCATAAAATTCCTAGTTTAATAAATTACACAACCAAAACAAGCCTTAGAGGGTATCATTAGTCCCTCTTTTTTCATTGGCAAAATTGATCATATTGAGTATATAAGTGTATACTAATGTTCCTTAGGTCATTATTCATGTAATTCCATTTAAACACTTATTAAATAAATTTTTGATTCTCATAATCATCAAGATTATAAGTGTTGATCAAAAACCTGTAATGTATAGGTTTCATGAATTTTAAAATTGGCTTACAAAATTTTTGGCTTGTTCTCTTTCACTTTTCCTTAGATAATGATTATTACCTATTTGGGACCCATGGTTTTTGGTATTTTGGGGGATATTTTATGAAAATTTTCAAGTGGTCTCCGGAGTTTGATGTTGGTTCTGACCCCCCCCCCATCATCCCTATCCATATTAGTTTCCCAGTTTTACCTTTTTGCATCTTCAAATATAGTGCTTTATTCCCCATTGCTGAACACTTTGGATACCCAATCCGGCTAGAATATTCTACTTTGAATGTGTTGAGAAATTAAGTTTCTAGGATTTGTGCTGAAGTTGACATCTCTCATGAATTTCCATTCTAGTTTTGGATACAAAATGGAGATAACGGGTTTATACAAGATGTTTTCATTTAAAATTTTCCAGACTACTATAAAAATTGTTCCAAAATTGGTCATCTTATAAAAGAACATGGGACTAAAAGGGACGATCCCCCCCACCCCACATTTCAAGTCAATTTGGGTGGAAAAGGCTGCTACAAAGAACACTACAGATGTACCTAATGACAGCATCAATGTTTTCAACTCCATAGATGTTCCTAATCCTATCTCTGATCCATTAATTTTGAAAGGCAATATACTTAATTTTGAGGGTAATGAGGTTGTTCCTATTGAGGAGGTTGAACCATATAATTATAATACTTTAGCTCCTTCCCAATATGTCATGGACTCATGCTTATCATAGTCTCAGTGTACAGACTTTCTAGATGTTGAAGATAAAGCCACTCAAATTGAGGAGGAATTATTAAAATCAAGCTCTAGAAAAGGGAAAAACAAATGGTGGATGTTGATAGATTCATTACTCCCAATCCTAAAAAATGAGAAAATAAAGGGACTATTCTATCCGTGAATGGAAAATTGTTACGAGATCACTAGATGCTTTTAAAAAGGACAACATTGAAATTACAACATCGAAAAGTGTGATTGGTCAGACTATATCATTTTTTATGCTTCTAGAAAGATAGGTACAGATATTCCTCCAAAGCTTGAGGTTGATTCTCCTATTGTATATCTTGATAATAACCCGAATGAAGAATCTGACCAGATTTTGAAGTATTTGGAATCCAGAATGGATCAATGATATGAAATAGCTTATAAAAGGCTCAGAAATGGTGAAATTTGTATTGATACTCAGCGTGATATCAAATGTATAATGTTTAATAAGTCTTTAATGAAGGAGTCTAAAAAAACTCCCTGATTTTCTTGATCAGTGATTCTTTGTTTTTTATACTGCCTTCTGCTTTTATCCCACGGACATACCTGCATGTTTCCTTTCATGGATTTTTTTGCTTTATGTGCACTGCCTTTTTTTCAAAGAGTAGAAGATTTAGCTGAATTCAGGCTAGATGTTTCAAAGGCTAAACACAATGATCTTGAGGACTTAGAGATTGTTTGGAGTTGCTGCACTTTTGATTTATGTGATTTCTTACTTGAAGGCATGATCTCTCATTTGAGCCTCCTTGATATATCTTCATAAATCTATATCACTTTTGTATTGGTGTAAACTCATTACACCTTGAGCATGTATTGTAATAATTTTGATTTACTAAATTTCATTGGGACATGAATTGGGTTACCAATTCATATCTCTGTTTTTTTAGAAAAAGTGTTGATCAACTTCATAAGTTTGTTGTCCCAAGAAGATGTTGCTCGAATACATAAATTTTCACTTATTTAATATATTTTTTTATGTTATTGGTTTTAATAGTTTCTTATATCTATCTTCTCATTTTCAAAGATTTATCTCTATGAAATTTTTTCTAAGGATGATGTTATTAAACAATAATAGAATATTTTATCATAAAAGTCTGATGTTTTACATTATTTTATCAAGAACTTTTAAAGAATTACTCCCACTAAAATGACGACCCCATTTTAATTTCATCATAACCAGTAGTGGTGTATGATGAATAATTCATGAAGAAATAATTACACTTTGATATTTCTCTCACCACTTAGATATTTATGTAGGTAATAAACCCAATAATATTACATATTAATCTTAGATAATAGAGAAGATAAATATTTTCCCAAATCCATTATATGAATAAACCCAACCCTATTATTTTTATATCTAATTTTTTAGGGTTTCCAAGTGGCTTATATCTTAAATCAGATAATGGGATTTAGTTATAGAACACTTAGTTTTACTGATTTACACCAATCCTTTACCAAGATAAACTATGGGAACCCTTATTTGGGAAAACCTACTTGGTTGAATGATTGAGTACATGATATGTGCATCTTTTGAAGAATCTATCATTAATTATTGTAAAGGGGATTTAATTATCACTATATTGTCTAATGTTATTAACTATACATGTATTCATGATTCCAGTGATTCAATTTTGAGTCATAATATTTAAAAACACCAATATGTTCAAGCCATTTTGATATGTAACTTTTTATAGAACCCAAATTTTGTGTTACTCAACCAAAAATAGAATCCAAATATATTTAAACGCATCTAAATTCATTAAATTCCTAAGCTGCATGAATTTTTTAGGTAAAATTTCATTATTATATGAAATTATAAATATCTACATGATCAATCATATAGTGAAAAAATTCAAACCCCACGATTCTAGAATAATATATAAGACAATATGAAACTATGATGCTGAACCCAAAGTCTCTCTACCCTTGTGTATTTTACTCAAGAGATATTCCAATTCCTAATAACTCTTATACATAATATATATAAACTATATTCAATAAAAAAATTCAAGTGAATAAATTTCATTTTAAACGGAATCCAAGAAAGATGAAAACTAAATCCATATTCATACATAGCATGTAAGACATTATATACATTTTTGAAAACATATACGAAATTCAAGAACTTTAAAATGGGGCATACACACATACTCACAATATTAAAAATTTATATCTTTGAATAAAGTAAATAATAACTATTAAATAAATGATAAATTGACATATTTGAACATGAGATAATTATTTATGAAATATTCGTAAATAAAACTAAAAAGCATTTTAATTTATCTATCCTTATAGACATTCCATTATTTGGAACAAAAACACATTATATTCAGTTCCATAATGAAAACTCCTTTATATTATTCATTAAATGGAATTTATATTAAATATATGATATTACATGAAATATACACATTTTATATTTAAATTTATACTATGTAAACTATCTACATATTATAAATATCAAATATTAATCATTATTTAAACCATAATCAAATCAATAATTAAAAATTAATTTAATGTGGTTTAAATAATTTTATCAAGTAGGGTGTCTAATTTAATTAATTATAATTAACAATAATGAAAATCTAATAATTTTAAATATAAAATATTTAATATCAAGACATATTTTTTTAATTTATAAAAATATTTGAAAATAAATCATATAACTTCAATATAAACACATTAAATCGAAACATTACATCATGCCATGTTAATTTCATCAATTTAATATACATCATCAGCATATTAAATTCATAACTTTTTCATCATGTGATATCTTTATTATCTCATGTTTGAAGACTAATTTACCTCTAGGACATTTATCCATGTATGGGTTCCCTCTCAACCAGTCAAACATTGGTTTCTTTCCTTAATAAAGGGGGTTAACCCTAGCTTATTTAGAAAATATTTAAATTGTATAAAAATTATATATTTGAGTATTTAAATGTAATAACCAAATCAGTAAACATTTTATTAATTTTATGATACTGAGCTATAAATATGAACATTTTTTGTTTAATTTAGGCATAGGAATATCTTATTTTCAATTCTTAACTCTTATCTTTTATTAAAAAAATAAAGAATAATAATTTTTAACCAAAATATTAATTTTCATCATTTTTGTGATTGAATTTTATTTTATGATTGATAATGGAATTATCAATCATAATTTTCAACTCAATTGGATCTTATGATAATTGCATTTATAAGGCACCTATCATATTTTACAATATCATATAACCCTTACAAATCATTTATATGGAAAAGGGAATGACCCTTACATATGGAGCAACACATATATAAGGGTATATCATAGTAAGATGGAACCTTATGTATTAGGTAACCAATGCATAAGAGTAACTATAAAACAAAGGGTAAAAGAATTACATTTGGGAATATTTCATTTAAAAATATACACTATATCATTATTATATCATGACTTACTATTTTCTCAAAACCTAGATTTCAGTCATATCCTTTTACATTTTATATCGTAGCTTATTACACAAAATAAAGCCATTTTTTTAGTGTATGGTACATTATGATATGTATATATCTTAACCTAATATCAGAAAAACATAATTGAGATACCATATATCAAAATTTAGTGTGATATAGGGGATCGAATTCAACAAATACATATTATAAACTATGATACCCCCTCAAGAAGATTATTATACACATGCTGTTTCTGAAATATGTTAGAGAACATGTTGATTTGTTGATGAATGTAGATCTAATACCACTGATTGGTTTTGTTGGATCATTATATAATAAAAAATCAAATAAACCCGTGAATTTTTTAAATCTATCATCTAAAAAATTAAAATATAATATAATGAATATAAATATAAATAGGTGTACCTAAGTTGAAATTAAGTCTATCTTTTTCTCTTCAATGGACTACACATGATTGAGATCGCCTAGAAATATCCAACAGATTCCTCCCTCCATAGGTAGTACACCGGGAACTAGAATCCTCCTTCATAAAGAGGGGATCCTCAAATACCAAAAGTCTTATATCACCTTCTTTATATAGATAAATGCTTAATTTGGATGAAGAGAGATTCCGTTGTGTTTTAGAAGTGTCATACACACATCAAAAGGCTGACCACATCTATTTTATATGCTATTAAATTTAATGAACGGTGTAAATAATTGGATTCCATCACATGAAAGATGAAATGTTCTATGATAACATATTCCTTTTGAATTTATATATTCATTTATCATTTCAAATATTATATCATGAATATATATCTATAAATTAATCCACCTGTTGATTCATAACTAAAGGAAACCATATGTAAGACATGGCATTAGATATACATGTGATATACCATATCAAAATCCAATAATATGAAATTATATAGGAATATAATACAATATGTCACACCCCAAATTTGTTTTATTTATTATTTTATTTATTTATTGGTTCTTGATCTTGTCTTTGATTTTTATGTTGAGTTATTGACTGAATTTTTATGTTTTGGTGTTCCCATACTGTTTTGGAGATGTTCATGGTTAGTGTGGATAGTTTCAAGGGGAATTTTCTATCTCACTAACCAAATGAGTATTTATAGTTAATTTTTTCTCTTGTAATATTTCTCTTTCACGGTTTTTCCCCAACAGTGTGAGATAAAGGATAAATTATGTTTCCTTATTTAGGTGTATGAGACATGGAACACTGCTTGGGAATGATTATAGGAAACCAAGCAGCAATAATGTGAGGGTGTTGGTCATTTTCAAAGAACAATGTTTCATGGTTGATGAATAGTTTTCCAAACTATAATTATAAACCAAGAAAACATGATTTCCTTTCTATTAGGGTTTCCATGGTTGGTGCATAGTTAGGTAAACTATACATTCTAACCAAGAACCTGGCCCATAATCCCTAAAACATGAAATTATAAATTTTACCCTTATAAAATTAAAACCACAATAGATTCTTATCCTTCTCCAATTGTTCTATTTGACCCTTGGGGTCCTTGGGTGACCTCCTCCTTTTTTTCCATGGATTTTGGGTGTCTCCTCTTCAATATTTGGTTCATTTCATTATGGGTAAGCCTTCTTCACACTATTATTTCTTATTACACTTTATTATTTATGATTTCCTATCTTGGTTCTCTCTTTTACAACCCCTAGGGTGAGGATTTGATTGTGTGGGTTGTTAATTTTGATTTTAGTCTGTGTATATGATCTACTAGGCTTAGTTTTCACCTCTTCTAAAAGATTCATCTTGTTTTCAAAACATTAAGGTAGGTGTTTCTATTTATTTACTTTTTATAACATTCCATTTGATGTTTTCCATTTCCTAAATTAATTTTTAATGTTTCCATCGTGATCTTGGTTTGATAGTATAGTTTTATGTCTTTCTATATTGTTGGTTTGGTTGATAAAGTGTTTCCAATGGGTTCTTATGGTTCTTTCCATATGTATTAAATGTTTATATGTTCTAGGTTTTTGATAAATTTTTATGTGTCCCTTCTAATGGATTTTGGTTTTTTAAAATTTTTCTCATCCATGTTAGAGTTTTGATAACATGGTATGGAAAGTGGAATTGTGATTTTTATGGGTTTCTTGGCCACTTTATGGAATTTTGTTATGATATACCTCTTGTGTAAAATTTTGATACTTAATTATATTACTTTACTTCAAAATTTCACATTCTAATTAATGTTCATATATATGTTAGTGTGATATGTTCTTATCTATATGCACACAGGGTGTGCATATAGATGTGTATGTACACATAAACGTTAAACTCCATAGAATGACTATTTTTATAAAACCTTACATTCCTCAAATGTTTTTTTATTTATAAAAGGATTAAAATTGGTATCTTGGTTTCCAAATGTATCTAAAATGAGGTTTTAAATTTTATTTCCTAAATCTTTCCTCAAATACAAGTTTAACACTTTGTAGGGAACATTTTCATCTTAGAAAAATATTTTGAAAATTGACTTTGTATTTATACATGTGTTTGGATGAAAGGTGTTTTATATAGAAATGGATTTGGATTTTAAAATTTAATTCATATTTTGTAACTTTGGATTACACTTTTTAAAAATATTGAGGACTCTCATATACTCTGTATTGGATAATATATTGACTAATTTCTTGGGAAATATTTTTAAACACTCATGATTTGTGGGCATGGTTGGCACCTGTGAATTGATTTCTATGTGATGGGAACCTCCATGGTTATCATTAAGTTTTAATTGGTCTCCACATGAATGGTTTCAATAAATGGGTAAGGAGTGCAGTTAGAATGTATGGGTTATGTTTATTTTCAAGTGTGTGATTACCTATTAATTTTTGCGTTTATTATCATCAAGGGACCCTTGTTGTCATGTATATGGTCATGAGATAATCATCAAGGAACCCTTGTTTTCATGTATATGGTTATGAGATAATTACTGAATAGTTCCTGATGAGACTTTCTAGATTCCTTATGGTATGTGTAAGGCCATAGTTGGAGTATCATTGGTGTTAGACTAGTAGATCAGTCAAGTTGGTCATAGACTGCAGATATTATCATATGCCGGAAAAAAAATTTAAAACTGGGTACATATAGGGTAACCTCTATGGATTTTTAGGACATTCCAATGAATAATTTTACTATATGATCTAGTGTTGTTTTTTAGCATCCATTTTTTCTATTATATTTACTTGTACCAGCTTATACATGTACTACTTATAATCCTTTGGATTTTCTATTTTTTTATACCATGTAGCATGTATTAAGATTTGATTCATTATTCTTTTTCACTTGTTTAGGTTATGGTTATATTCTTGGAATTAGGTTTTCAAAAATTTGGTTTTGAAATTGAAATTGTTTTTAAATAAATCCTTAAATGTTCTATTTTCAAAATGGAATTTTTGAAAATCTATTTTTGTTTGTTCAAATGAAAAAAACCTAATTTTTAACTATATTTCCAAACTAGTTTTTATAGACTATTATGGGAAAGGACACGTATTGATTCCATGGTGGTTGTATGTCCACACCCTATTTATGACACTCACTATTAGTAGACCTGAGATATTTTATATGTTCATTTTCTTGTTCAGGTTTTCTTATTGATCGATATAGTTGTAAGAATGGTTGGTGACCTGGATTTCATATAGATATTAATTGTGGTTCAGTTTTAGATGTGGGTATTATTTTGGAATCTTTTTCTGTGTCTTATATCAATTCTGTTATAGTTGTTGTTTTATTCATATTTAATGATTTATGTATTCTAGTTCTACTATGTTATCTGTTTCCATTTTATGTTTTCTTTTATTGGTTGAAATCATCCCCAAGAATTTATCTTTCATTACCTGATGATTTTTTTCAATCCATTTGGATCGAGGATAAAATTTGGGCTTTATAATGGTTAGGCTCGGGTTCCCTATTCAGTGGTTGACCTGGGATGGTTTTGTAAAAAATGGTATCATAAATCCCTTTTCTATTTGAGGTGTAACGTATTTTATATATTGGATAGTTGGGGATTAGGAGGTGGGTCATGGGTCAATGCCCAATCACCACCGCTCATGAATAAAATTAATTTCAAGGGATGATTAGGTTTTGAGTATTTAGTTTTTAGTTGGGGTTTATTATTTTGGTGATTTATTTGGTTTAATGAGTTTTTGTATTGTGCGATGAAAATGGAGGTAACTAGTTATCATAAGGTGATCTTACATGGAATAGTGAACAATGTGGTTCCTTGGTGTGTGGTTCAATAAGCTTCTTATGGTAGAGTATACCACCCAGAAAGGTCTCAAATTTTATGAAGGAGTCTCTTTTAGTGGTTGACTCTTCTTAGACTCCTAGTTTAGTGGTATGTCTAGTTTCATCTCATCTATTTCCTATTATCCATGCAGATCAAAATCCACTAGAGGATATGGAGAGGATTGAGTAAATTGAATGTTTTTTTGTCCTTGGTTACCCATGAATCCCTAAGGGTGAGAGTTATCATGTATTTTTTAGGGACTGGGTTTTGATAAGGGGAAATTTATTTCCTTAACCTAATTATTGGTTTTTAATATTAGAGATATCTTTAAGAAGAATTTTTTTCAAAGGTTCATCCCTGATGTTCTCAAACTGAAGAATGTGGATTATCTTATGGGTGTTTAGAAGGGTTAATAAATGGTAAAGGGTTATTTTTTACTCTTTAAATAGTCAATTAATTTTTCTTTAGAAGTGGCGTCAGGTGACCTTTAAAAAGAACATATTTCTATGTGTGTTATTTATCATGAGATTAAGGATCGAGTTCTTTCATCCAGGAAAGTCTCATTTAGGATGTTGGTGGATGGATTGTTTCTAAATGATTTGTTTTCTAGAAGACATCCTATAGTAGTTGGAATCCCAATTTCTCATATTCATGGTAAGGGTTCCCCATATTATGTAGATTTTAAACTAGAGGAACATGTTCTAGAGAAGTCTGGTTTTCCAATTCATGCTTCCTGTTAGAAATACCACTCACTCATTTTTTCTTAGTGTGGTTAGTTTAGAGATTCTATGCCATATTCCTATAACACTCTGAAGACCTACCAATGGTGCAATAAACTAGGCCATATTTATAAATTCTATAGCGTGGGACCTGAGTAGAATGAAAATAAGTATGGTCTCATTTTTTATCATATCTTCCTTACCGCTCATTTTTTTAGGTAAGCCTTTTTATGTCTTCCTTTTCCTTACTATTACTTCCTCACACTATTTTTTTTTATTTTATTTAATCTATATTTTTCATTGAGTGATTATTTATCTTATTCAAATTTTAAGATGATTATTAATTATAGATAATATAGAGGTTTTTTGGAGTTTATTTGGTTGGGCCCTTCGCATGATTATTGTCAGTTCCCTATAGTTGGTTCTTAAATGGTAAAGGAACCCACCATGGATCTTTTCATTATTTTCACCCAAGATGGTCGGGTGAACATTATGGGATTGAAATATCACACCAATTTTGGAGTTTACTTTTAGTTTTTTGTTTGATTATAGGTTTGTTTCTAGAATTTATTTCATTTTTTTAAGTTATTTGGTTTTGTTCTTAATTTTGATCTCGATGACTTTATGGGGGTAGATATTTTTTATTGTGGGGTCAATTTTAACACACTAGCATTAGATTTATTTTTTATTTTATTTATTTCTTGGTTATTGAACCTTTAATTTTCTTTTTGGTTGAGTTACTAGTTCAATTTTTTAATTTTTGAGTTTTTAAATATGTTTTCTAACTATTAATGATTAGTGTTCACAATTTGGATGTAAAATGTGTGGTTGGATGACCAAAGTATTATTTATATTTTATTTTTATCTTGCATGGTTTTTCTTGCATGGTAAACACATGGTTTTTATCCAATTCATGTGAGACAAATAATTAACCATGAAGCCATATTAGGGGGTCTAAGATCCGATGCACGTCTTATACACAGTTATAGACCACTCTATGACAAGATTATAATGGTATATATCATTTTGAAAAACCTATTTTGAATGGTCGATGAATGGATTACCAAACTATGTGTCTAGTATGTGTGAATTTGGTTTCCTTTCCTATAGGATTGCATGGTTGGAACATAGTTTTGTAAATTGTTCATCCAAACCTTTTTCTCTTGAGTATAATCCCTAAAAAAATACATTCCAAGTTTTACCCTTATAAAATTAAAACCCATATCAACCCATCTCCTTCCCCATTCATTCAATGAACCCCTTTGGGACCTTGGGTGACATCATATTATCTCCATGGATTTTGAGTGTCTCCTATTCAATATTTAGTTTATTCCTTATTGGGTAAGCCTTATTCTTCCTCTTCTTTATTCTTCCTCCTGTTTTATTCTAATTTCGTGGTTTACTTGTATATTGTATAAACCATAGGGTGAGTGTTCTATTATGTGAATTTTTTATTTTGATTTTAGTGTGTGTGGATTGTCTCCCTAGCTTAGTGATTCCCTCTTTCAAAGGTTTAGTCACATTATCACACCCTTGAGGTAGGTGTACCTATCCATTTCATTTCAAAAACATGTCATATGATATTTCATCATTCCTAAATGAACATTTAATGGGTTCATCATGATTTTAATTTTCTAGTATAGTTTGTATAGCCTTCTATGTTGGTGAATTTGTTGAAAAAGTGTTTTTAAAAGGGTTCTTAAGGTTTTTCCTGTATGTAACTAATGTATATGTATTCAAGGTGTTTCATAAAATTCCAAGTGGACCTTTCAATTGATTTAGGTCTTTTAAAATGATTCTTGGCCTTGTTGGATATTTGATAAAATGGTATGACATATTGTATTGTTCTTTGTAAGGGTTTTGTTGGTCTCTTTATTGACTTGGGGTTATATGATCCCTCTTAAGTGACATTATGTTGTTTTTTTGTTTTTTTAATTCATCCTATAATATTCCTATGGAATTCCATATATTTTTTGGTTTTATATGTGTTTATACATATATGCATGGGGTGAGAATATAGATGTGTACATTAATATAAATGGTAAATTCCATAAAATGTTTCTTTTTCTAAAACATTTTATCCTCAAATTGTTTGTCAAATTTTAAATTCATTATAAATTCTTCCTTGGTTCCAAAATTTCTCCCAAATGAGGTTTCAAATTGAATTTCTTATATATTGATTCAAAGGCCCAATCGTAATTCAATAGGCTATTTTAGCATCTTCAAAAGATATTTGTAAACTTTCCTTGGGTTTAGGGAATGGTTATGGATGAATTGTTTTTTCTCTAGAAATGGATTTGGATTTCAAATGCTGAGGATTTTCTAGTACCTTTGTATTCCTCTTTGGAAAAAGTTTTATAACTCACAAATACTCAAAAATTGTTGTTACTTTGATTATTTATTGGTAAATATTTTTGAACTCTCATAATGTATAAGATCTGTTGGAGCTTTAAAAATGTTTTCTATGTGCTGGGAACCCACATGGTTTTCCTCTAGTTTGAGAGGGTCTTTATATGGATGGTGTTCAGAAGTGGGAAAAAATGTATATTGGCATCCATGGTCTATGATTAATGTTAATGGCATGATGAATTCCTCATTTACCCCTTATTTATTATATTTGGATCCTAGACATCATCTAGAGGGTTGAAAATGGTTACTATCTATTTCCCAAAGTTATAAACTAGACCCCCCATGGTAGGTGTATTCCATAGTTTGAGTGCCACTTTTATTATACTATTAGAGTATCTAGGTTAGTTATATATTGTGGACAACATTATAAATTAGAAAATAGTTCCAAATTAAGTTCGTTTAGCCTCACCTCTCTAGATATTTATGACATTCCCATTATTATATATACTAAATGTTTTAGTATTATTTTTCGGTATCCTATTTTATTATCATATTTAGATATAAATATTTTTACATATTCTACTTATTATAATTTATCATTTATCTTTTAATATACCATGTTTCTTTTAATTAGTTTTTATTCTCATTTCTTTTTTACTTACTCGGGTTGTGGTTATATTCTTGGAATTGAGTTTTTAAGAACCATGTCTTGAATTGGAAAAAAGTTTTCAAAGAAAGACTTAAATATTTTATTTTTTATAGGTCTTTTTTGGAAAGAAGTTATTGGTTGTTAAAATGATAAAAAACTATTTTATAACTATATTTATAAATTAGTTTTTATGGAATATTATGAGAAAGTAAATGTATGTGTTTTGGGTTTGTGTTGTTGTATGTTCACACCCAACTTTTTCCACACAGTGTCAGTATAACTAAGCTATTTTGTAAGTCCAATATCTTTTTTAGGATTACATTTGGAGAAAGATTTATTTGATGATTGATGGTGGCCTATAGGTCACAAATATATTGAGTCTGGTGTAGGTTTCATTGTATTTTTTTATTGGTATATTTTTCTAGATCTTCCTTTATTTTCGTTGATGTGATTTATGGATTCTGGTTCAGTTGTGTGATCTATTTCCTTTTTATTTTTCATTTTATTGTTTTAAATCCTCCCTAGTGATTTATCTATTATTCCTTAATTCTTTTCTTCAACCCTTAGTGATTAGGGGCACCCTTAAAGAATTTTCACATGCCAACTCAGTTTCCTGACTCAGGGGTGGACCTAGTCTAGTTTAGGATAAAATATACAATATAAGTATATCATAATATATGGTATATATCACATGTATATCAATTATTAGGAATATGGGTGTATCATACTATATGATATCCATATTTTAGTGCATTTCCAACATAAACATCCAAATACCTTACACATGATCCTAACTAGATGTAATCTATAACTTCGTATGGTATAGGGTAGGAATAAACTGGGCACTATAAATTCAGATACCCATTCCAAACATAGAAATAGTCATCTTCCATTCCCCCATACCCAATATAAATGTTATTATCACCACTTCCAGATCCATTTTATCATGAAATATAGTGTTAATTATCAAAAATAATTCTCCCTAAACAAAATGATACTCCCCAAATTCATTCTCACAAGAACCTCCAAGACATTTTTCTTTTATTCATATATACCACAACTCTATGAAAACAAGTGTCTTGTTCATTCGGAGAGGTTTACCCTCTAATTGTTCTACCATCATAAATTTATCATCATAAGTGAAATGAAGTTTTTTTTTGTAGTGGTCTTAGAAAACATCAAAGAATCATGAATATATTTGTTTAGGGAAGCATAATGGTGATTAGAAGGGGTGTGGTTTGAGGATAGTGATGGAATGGTTTTATGCTTGATAGTAGGATCTATTGTGGGGTTTTTACTTATCATCCATTAGGATGTGGATTGTTTGGTTGATGGGGATTTATTTTTCTAGGTGGATTAATGTTTAGTTATAAATTTATTTTGGTAGGGGGTTTAGTTTTAGGAGGAATATTTGATTTGAGAGGTGGATCTGGGGTTGAGGGTGGGGATGGGGATTTTACGGTTGTATATGGGTAGGTGGAATTTTTAATTATCACCATTTTTATGATTATTACTGTGATGAAAATATTAAGAATATTTTTTATGAAGGTTTTGTTAGTGTAGTTTTAAAAATTGTTTGATAGTTTAAGAAAATAGGGAGTTCGTGATGAATTTGGGAAACAAGAATAGGAAAGGTTTTCAACCTTCTTATGGTAGAAATATAAACAAAAAATGGAGATCAAATTTGTCTTATCATATTCATACAATGTTTAATGTAGAGTTTCAGAGTCTAGAGAGGATAATATACAAGTGAATTCGAGTAGAGGAGGCAATTAGTTAGGGTGTGGTTTTAGGGTTTTAAAAACAATTATAGTTGTTTACTACATTACAGGCTTGGTGCCTTCCAAATTTCAATATTAATAATTTAGTAATACAAACCATCTTAAATAATATAGAATGTAAGAATTTAATATAGTGAAGTATAAATTAACATCTCCTTTATTAATTCACCTTTAAATATGGACCATAGGTAGCAACATGGAGGTTCCAAAAAATTTTGATGAAATAATATTTTTTTGTATCCTCAAATTGTGTTTTTATACTACTTCCCATATGTTTTGTTTTGAAGGTTCCAAAATCTAAATAATTCTTGAATCTTACCCTTTATATGCACCAATGTTTTGCATTAAGGTCTGTTGATTGGAGTGTAGTTCACCTTGCCATTACAGATTCTCTCCCGGACTCCATCCAATATCTTCCACTTCCTTAGTACAATTATATATTTCTATCTTCATTGTATTAGGGAGGTTTGAGATGCGTAATTGGGAGTTTGTATAGAAGACTTTGGAGGCTCAAATAATGAATATTCTACAAAAAAATACATATATTAAATGATTTTAAAACAAAAAAAATGTAAATTAAAAAGAAAACACACATGGGTATTCTAATAGTCATTGTTTTATGTAAAGTCAAAACCACTACATACCTATTATCCTCAATATTACATGAGTTAATTTATATTAATAAATTAATATTTATAAATTTATATCTTGAAACAATTTCCATTCTATATAAATTTTGGATATCTATCTTTTAAATTCTTATAGATCCATTAAGAAACAATAGTATGACCATGAATGAACCTAACCATATTGAACTCAACTTCATCATAAAAACCATTATATGAAAGTAGATTGTCTCCTTGGTAAATCAATTTCCTCATAATGTGCTATTCATTTCATATCAATGTAGATTTTAGTATTTCCATAAGCATCCCTCTGAATCTCTTCAATCTCATCCAATTCCAACAATCACTTCCCTCTAAATTCATCCTCCCCCAAATTAATATACTTAACGTACAAAAATCATTCTTGGGTGAGATATGTCATATGGTGGAATTTTTTTCTATAAAACATCCAAAATGGAGACATCACCAATGGTTTTGTGTAGTCTATTCGATAATCTGACAATGAATATTTGATTTTCCTAAAAAAATCATTGTAACTTGAGTTCCTAGTCTTTTCCAAATTCTACTTCAGCTTCCTATGTGGATTTTACACTTCACTAATTGTTTATGGATGATATGGTGTGGTCATGTTTAAAATAACCTCATATTTATTAAATAATTATCTCAATATATAATTATAAAAAACGTGTTCTCCAATCACTGACCATCTACTTTAGAACTCCAAATGTGGAAAAAATATTCTTCATTAAAAATTTATTAATGAACTTCATGGTGTTTATAGTGTTGGTTTCAGATTTAACACACTTATAAACATATTCAATGCACACCAATATTTATGTGTGGATGAATGAACTATATAAAGTCCTATGAATTCAATCTCTTGTATATTGAAAGCATTAACATCCAAGATCTGGTGTTGTGTTATTTCATACATTGTTTTCAAAATTCCTTGTATATTGATAATGGTTTTACACTACCATAAAGATCCTCAAACCCCAATGTAGTTATGTTAATAAAAATACAGATTTCATGATTTTATCCCCAATTCATTTCATTCCATGGTGTCCTTCTATTGGTAAGGAGTGTAGGAACTCCAATACGCTTTCAATTTCACTGTCAGGCATGAATATGTGAATCAATAAATATCTATACAACTTTAATAGTATTGGATAATCATATAAATAGTTATATATGTTAGTTAAATTCCTTTTCATCTGCATGTATGAAAAATGTGGGTAAATCATCCAAATTTCCAAATAATTCATGATGTTTGTGAACTATGGTCTAGCTATGAGCTCTATTTAAAATAGATGTTCATATGAGAACTCTACTAAAGCATACAATTCTATATCTCTATAAAACTTCAAAAACACCATCCTTGAGGTATGGTCAATAATGACATTTTCCAACCCCGTTTTATCCTGAATCTCAATATCAAACTTCTAAAATAACATAATCCACTAAATTAAGTGGGGTTTGGAATCTATCTTCCTAAATAGATATTTCAACACTACATGTTCAGTGTAGACCACCAATTCGGACAAGAATAAGGTAGTGTCTAAATTTATCAATAGCAATGATTTTTGTAATTATCTACTTCTCTATAATGGTTTAGTTGATTAGAATTTATATAATGGTCCTTATAGGATAATAAATTGGTTAGAATTTTGTTTGTATCTTCTATCCAGGTATTAGTCCCAATTTTTAACCCCTTTCGAAAAATAAATTTTAATAGATATTCATAATTTTCTAGTATCATGAAAGGGGAATTTATTAACCTTGTATTAATTCCTTAAACCCTCCTTTATCTACTCATGAAATCAATATTCCGTATCATTTTCTTAGAGTTGACTAAGGATTTGAGATATTTAAGAGAAATATTTCAAAAATATTTAGTTCATATCATCTTGTAAAAAAAATTAAAATATATTTCATTTTTATTATATCATTATCTCCTTAATCACCTAGTTTTTTATAATAATAACATTAATTGCTTATTTTAAAATTTAGTGGCGAAGCACAATGCCATTAGCTACCATGAAATGAAACATTTCAAATTAGGTAGAGTTCATTTATCCTTTAATCTTTTCAGATCAAATTTCTGATTCTTTAATAATTCATTAAATTTTCACCCATATAATAGAGTATCATCCATAAAAACTTCAAGTAAATACTTTTTCATTCTATAAATAATATGTTTCATGAAGAACTAAAAAGTGATAGGTGTGTCATGTATGCCCATGTAAATGTAATGATAATAGAAGGTTTTGGATAAACATTGGAATATTTGATTTTATTTTTCCTTGGGTACCATGTTAATTTTTTATACTCAAAATAATAATCTAGGGAACAATATTATTCATTATTAGTAAGTCTCTCTAACATCTAATAAATCAATGGAAGTAAAAAAAAATTATTTTTTTTTAAATTTTTGATATTTGGGTAATCAATTTAGGCTCTATATATTTTATCTTTTTAAGTAAAAACATATCAATGTATTTATTGACAATATCTATTCTTCATTTATTTGAAACAAACTGAAGTGGTCTTTCCCATTCGATAAGTGAAGTGGGTTAACTGATTCTAGCATCAAGTAACTTATGTACCATCATTTTCATGAATTCTTTCATAGTATGAGTAAACCTTCTTTGGGGATTGCATATTTTCTTCCACTCTTCATCCATTATTACTTTTTGGGTTAAAATATCTAGTTGGATACCATTAATTTCTGTAATTTTTTATGTGATCACTTTATTTAATTTTTAAAAAAAAATAGAAAATTATTTCCTTTATTATTAAGGGTTCCATTAATAATAAATTTCAATCCCTCACCTTATCCCAATAATAAGTACTAAATATTTATATTGAATTATTTCAGATCCATGTTTAGTTCATTCGTAATTTATAGAGTTAATTAAAGGATATTATCCTTTGAAAGTTGTTCTACATGATTAAAATATTATTCTATTTCCAGCTCAATAATATTATCCTCTTATTTATCAACCACTTTTGCACCAAATAATTCTTCCTCCTAAACATATTCTCCAAAAATATATGACCTTCATAAAAGGTAGTGATAATATAAGGGTACTTCAATTCATATGTATGTTTTAAAAATTTAGTGATATCAAATTGAAAATTTTCTTCTCTAACATAAAAATGCAATTTTTGATGTTTGATATCTTTTAATACCTTCCCATTAATAAGGAAAGAGAACCCAAGAATGATTGGAACCTCTCTTAATTCCTCTATTTCCAGAACTAAAAAATAAATAGGAATTATTAACATTAACCCCTTCACCATAATATTAAATAATTCTAAGGGTATACTTCACAAATATGACAACTAATTATAATGAAACTCATTTGGTTATAATATTATTAATCTATATATTTTTATCATGCTTGATATAATCAAGTTCAGAAATGCCCCAGGATCGTAAATGGATTCTCTAATGTTTGATAATATGATTGTTCATATAATAGAGAAACATAATATATTCTGAAGATACAGTGGAGGTTTCTATTATAAAACATATAAAAACTCTTATCCCAACAAAATCAAACACAAGTACTCTGATTTAATTTTATTTATTGGAACTTATTCATGAATTTAGTATACACCAACATTTATAAAATGGAATTGGTAAATAGAATGCTAATGTGAAGTTGATTGAATATTTCCATGAATTTTATTATTATTATATTATTTTCCATTGGTTCCTCCTCTTCAGAAAAGGAATATTTGGCTCATATAGATAAACATCAAACTCCTTAACTACCTTTTTCATGGTCTAGTATTCTTGGTTTAATTGGTTTGGTTTTTTATCCTTAACTTATTATCTCTTCTCAATCTCTTATTTCACTAGATATTTCATCGCATCCTTCACTTCCTTATAATTTTGGTCATTACTTTCATACATATCTCTTACACTTAAAAAATTTATGGACTTCACCACCTCTAATTGTTCCATAGTTTTTCCCGAACAAAATCAAACCAATATCTCAGTCAGATTTTGGGAAATTTATACCAAAAATTCTTTAATATCTTGGATCATCCCCTATTGATTCTCCAAATATTTCTCAAGGATTTTTACTGATTCTCTTGAAATGATCGAGGTGTTTATAATTTTTTATATAATTAGTCACCTTATTTTCAAAACATAGTTGGGATTCATACAACTTCGGTTGAGAATAATGTTGTAGTTGTTGAAAAAATTTTGTTCATGATGTTTTAAATTGTTGTTTGGTGGGTTTAGGTACATGTTATCCTTAGGGAAATTTTATATTCCCATGAGTATGAATATAATTCTTCCTTCCTCTTACTCTACAACCATGGTTTTTAGGAATAATCCTTAATAATTAGACAAATATGTTTTGATTATAAGGTTGTGATAAAGTATATATAAAACATTTTCCCCATACATCAAGGAATTTACTACTCCTTAAAAGTATTATAAAATAGGTGCACCTCCACCCATATTACATGGTAACAATTTAGTAGGCTTCTGTAATTTTCCTTTATTATTGTTATTTAGCAAGGTCTCTATATTTTTTAATATGTCTTCCATCTAAACATAAATCTTCGTAGTCTCATCAACTTGGTGAACACCACTCTTGGGAGGGACTATATATCTCTCTCATTTATAAATATAATTTATGATTCATCCATTATTTTTTTAGATTTAGCAAAGATAAACTTCTCGAAGCCTCATCATATGGATAAATAAACCATGGATTGGGAGTTATTTGTAACCTAAAGTAGAAAGTTTACAGAAACATCCAATAGTCGACTCAATGATGAAATAATATACATATATTCTCCTAGAATAATTTCCAACACATGTAAGTAGATTCTATGTCTTATTATGTGAAATTATACATGTAACGTATTTACTTTATCATTTTCACTAGTGTCAAATAGTTTCCCAAAAATCCCTGAGTGATTTTATTTAAAGTCATAATAGATCGCATCAGTTGTGACTTCAACCATTCTATTGATCACCAGGAAAAAGAAAATGGGAATGCTCAAAGTAGGATGGTTTCATTTTTTAATACATTCCTCTTAAATATATCATAAATATCAGGAATTAAGTTTTGAAATATGATCATGGGGTTTTTATAATATTATACGTTCCTCTGAATTGTCCCACATTCTAAATAATTTGATGAACACATGACTTCATCCTGAATTTATAAGCCAGAAATAGTTTGTAGACAATGATTAGAGAAACTCCATTGAGGGTAAATGGTCTTTATTCATTAAATTTAATATTTATGGTACTTATTAGGATCCACTAAAGATTTTATATGGCTCTTCACATGCTAAAAAAGATCTTGGTCTTTCCTCTTCTTCTCTCGAGTTGCATAAAATATAATTTCTAATTTCTAGGTTTATTTTGAGTGTATCCTTAAAATCCAATCTCTTTTCTCAAGTGTATATATTATAGTCCTTCAAACAATAGTCAATTAAAATAAAAACACAAAAACCCATTCATATAAATTAGTACAAAAATAAAAATAGTTTAATAAAATAAGATATTAAATTAATCAAATAGTAATGAATTATTTAACATGTTATATATTGGACTACTTAAAAAAGTTTAAAAAACATTATGTACCCTTATGAATCATAATATATTGATGGAATTGTTCAGATTATAAAATTCATAAAAATGACACCCTAATCACTATGATTTTAAAAGATTAATATAATAATTTTGATTCCAAGGGTCAAACCACTAGAAACATGAGGATCCAATCCCAACAAATCATTCGTGATTATTGATATAATGAATAAAATAGAAAAATAATAGTTGAAAAATATAATTAAGAAAAATTTACTAATTGGGTATAACAAAAAAAGTAATGAAAAAACTTGGATGGATGGAAATATTAAATGAAGAACATAGATATTGGATCAATTTTAGATAATGTTTGCCAAAAAATATGATTGTTTCATCTTGTGAATCAAAATGGTCAATTATTTTGGAGTCCCCTTGAAATAATTAATTATAATATGTTGATAAAAAATAAAAATACCCAATTCCATGAAATTATTATGTTTAAGGTAACCTAGTAAAACCTAGATTAATTTGGTTTTATCTCAAAATAAAAATGATAACTAAGGTTATCTCTTATGATCACATCTTCATATTTTAGTATTCGGTTTATCCACTAATCTCCCCCACATGCACTAAGTGACTATGGGATAATATTTGTTTGGAATTAATTTCTTATTAATCAAACACATTATACTAAATAGATGAAGTACTCATTCAATTTAAATAATCATAATCTTAGTCTCAATGCACCACCCCTTAAGTGAATACTCATTATTGATGGAATGGTCAACCATTATGAATAAAATTGTATCCACGAGGGATGGGAGTGGAATAGTCATCAAAGGAAAAAAACAAGTAGAGAATATAGTGAATGAAAATAATTCAATTAACATTCATGATTTGATATTCAATCAATATGTATTAAATAAACACATCTATGTTCTCAAAGGATACGTTTGAGACGCTCAATAGATGTATTCACTCTAGCCACCTTTTTTAGGACACTTTCCTCCCAAAATTACTCTACAAAACTAAATCCACATAAATTTTGGTATCCTATAAAATAAATAATCCCAAGAATTACCAGAGTTTAGAAATTTTAATTGAACCATTTCATAATAAAATCCTCTCTTTTCCATCAATTGTTATCCATCTTCACTGTGAAAATGGTTCTCTACACTGTGATATAAAAATGTCACCTTTTGAAATTTGGAGTATCCCAAGGATCATGGTGTGACATTTAAAGATCCATGGTATTGTTTTGACCATCATTAAAGAACCTCTAAATAGGTTTTGGTGTAGCCTAAATATTGTGGTATTAAGGTCATGTAGTCTAAATTATGTAGTTATACAATTTTATGACTCTCCATGACATGGTGGATCTATTGTTGTGTGGAACTCAATCTCCCCCTTCATGATTTGTGTTATGGATTATCAAGCGACTGTAGTGTCAAAGGGATTACATTTATGAATAATTTTTTTTATTGAATTCCCCTTATGAATCAATTTTTATTATATTATTAATCTTACATATTATAACATTTAACTTATATATATTCATGTGACCTTTGCATTATCATGGTTTTAACTTTTATAGTAAACGAGAGTCTCTTACCTATCCAGTGATCTAGAATTGTAACACTAATATATTTCATAACATGTCCTGAAAAAATAAATGTATGCCTAAGGAAATTATTTTTTATTGTACTTAATATTCCATGGGTGTATCATGGCATAAGTACTTTCAATACGGAAAAACTTTTCCACAAGTTTTTCTAATTTCACTCATGTATCCATTTTTAATATTTTTCTAGGGTAGATGATGGAATTGTCCCTTAGGGTTCCCCATGGTTCCTTCTCTAATTTTTCTCCTCAAATTCTTATTATATTCAATAATTCCATTATTGAGGGTATGTGTCATGATTTGGTTCATTTTTCATTCAAAAATAGCCAATGCTCCCATCAATTTACCATTGGTTAGTCTTTCTAGGTGACACACCTATCATAGGGTGATATAAAATATATATTTATATTTCTAGTGAAAAATAGTGGCTATTTAGGGTCATCTCACTTGATAACCTTCAAAGTATATCACAATATAATTCAATTTTCACTTACTTATTTTTTGGATTTTTATTATTTTATAAGAACAATGAAAAAGTTGTGAGAAATAAAATGAAATTCTAAACTGAACCTAACATACATATGAAAAATAGAATAAATGTAAGAAAGGACTTTGTCCTAGGTTTAGTTACTCATGTTCCTTCATTATTCATTATTTTTTATTTAAATTAAATTTGATTACTTATTCATGAATTACTATCCTTTAAATTATTGAGTGTGAAATATTGCCTACCATTCCAAACACCACCTCCTCCAATATTCAAGGATAATGAAACACCTCAATCAAGAGTATATAACCTTTTTTATCCTAACACCATCATATATTTATTCATCCACTGATAAATTTATCTACACCATATGAAGTGTTTTTTGAAAGAGATTGTAGATAAATAAGATAAAAATAAGGATAAAATGAGGTAGATGGGATTGTGAAATATTGATGGGATATTACCTTACACGTCTTAAGAACTACAATTTCCCACATTGAAAATAGAAAATTAAATATAAAATATTGAAGTATAAGGATTCAGGAACACTATTAAAACCTCCCCCAAGGCCAAGCCTCAAGTAGTTCAGTCATCATTGATATTGTAAGAGATCGTAGTGGAAGAAAGGGAGATATATATAAGGACAAAGATATAGTGGCATGAATAAAATATTATTAGAACATAAATATGTAGTAACATGAAAAATAAAAAAACCTAAAAACTTCAACAAGAATGAACTCAATAGAATCCTACTCCCCTCCCATATGAGACTCTAATATCTCCAATGTGGTGTAGAATCCCTATATTTAAAAGGAATTTTTTTATAAAATATATCTTCATTTAAATACATGGAATTTTATTTGGAAACTATTTTCTTTTTTACAATCCATGAAAATAAATATTTAAAATTATCCCCTAAAAATCCAAGAGAGAGATTACTCCTCTTGACTATCATATATTCTTGTATCTTCATCCTTGATTGTACCTGAAGATTTTTTTGGGCTTCTTTTTTTTTAATAAATTAATTTTCCCATAATGCATCTAAATAATCAACTTCCATGAATTATTTTGGATTTCATGTGAATATATAGGGTATAAAAGGAAAACTATTTCTTCTATTCAAAGACATGTAGACATGTACATCGATCATAGAATACAACATGGGTCCAAAACCTTTTGTATTGGACACTTTTTGCTTATAATTATATCTTAAAATGGGATTTTATCAACCTTTTATTGGTGGAGGACCATAAAAGATGTAAGATAATAGATTCAGGAAATTGATGTTCTTCGGGATCAGTCGGTATGAAGGTAGGCCCAGTGAAAGCATTGGGGCAGAAGTAAGAAATAGTTTCAGTCATATAACCTGATGGTAGCATACTGGTAGTAAGAAGTTATCATTACAAATTTTAGACACTGGTGATATCATCAAAGTGATGTTATCACATATTAACTTGTGGTAGTGGTATCTAGAAGTAGTATTGGGTAGCTATAATTGGAAGCAGTGGTGGGAAGTGGCTGTGGGAAGTGGTGGGGGAATTGGTAGTAGGAAAAAGTCTTGAGGATGGTTGTAGTGGATAAATTCATCACATATTGGTGGAAGGATTTCATCATATCTTTATCTCCTTTTATCATCACCCATGGTGTTTTTTTGATACTTTGAGGTTCATCTATTATGGCTCTCTATTTTTTGGTTCCACAATGGCATGAACTCAAGCTTTCTAGTATTGAAAATAGTGTTCTCTAGTGTCCCTTATATGGAAATTAATAATCCCTAAGATACCCTTATGAATAGTCTAGGTAACCCTTAGGAATCACCTTTCTTACCCTTATAGATCCTTCATAATAATAATTTTACCTTTAATATAATTTGGAAAGAATAGGTTACCCTTAAGTAGAATTTGAAAAATATGGAATGCCTCTACATAAAAATTGGAAACCATGGGGTACCTTTATGAAATGGATTCTATTAATTTTATACAACATGTGAAAATGTTTGGATACCCATATGAATCTTTTTCCTTTACCTTCATGTATCATAACTTATATTTACATAGCAGATCTTACCTTTATGTAGTCATTGTGGAAACTTTATACATCATTGTTTACCCTTATGCAATGGCATCCTTACCATTATATACATCGTGAAAATACTCCTTCCAAAGAGTAGATAACATTTAACCCTTACACTTCCCTTAGGCCATGTGTACGGATAAAAACATCAAAAAATAATATTAAAACTCAAACATTAAAATTCAAAATTTCCACATTTTACTCCAATTTATTCATTAAATTAAAAAAACATAAAACAAATTTAACAAATCAGCTAGTTACGTGGGAAAATGATTAAAAACATTAAAATTCACAATTAAAATATAATAAAATTACATTAAAAATGATGACATAAAATATCTCCCAAAACATTAAATATTATTGTCCTAAATAATTGAATCTCAACATTGAATTCTCAAAGGGCACTCATACTACCAATATTTACACTTCAATGAAATTAAATAAAATAACTTTTAACAGAAATACAAAACATTAATGTTATATTTAAAATATAAATTTAACTTCACACTTTTCAATATAACAATAAACCCAATTATTATACATTTTCCCATTAGAAAATGGTGGGTCCTCTTTTTTCCTTTCATTTAAAATTCACAATAAATTTATTAAACTTGATAAGTCAGGGTCTAACATACACTAAATTGTTTTCTCTCATTACAAAATATATATTTTCAATTACATTTATGGTCATACCATGAGTATATTAGTTTTCCATAAGCTTGAAAAAGATCCATATTTTCAACTTTGTAAAATAAAAAATCACATGAATTTTTGAGGACATTCTATTAAGGCTCTGATAACTTTGAGTCTTAAGGTAGGTAGAGATTTATGTTTCAAAAATTAACACACAAATAGGATATTAACTCTAAATTTTAATGTATGATACAAAAAATAAAAGTTAAGTGAAAATATACCATTAAAAGTGAAAACACCATATTCCCAATATCAAAGTAAAGTTCATGAACAATGTAAACATAATAAAATACTTACACACTATTGAATTTTCTTCTAAATTTTAAGTTTTTCTATTTTTAAAACAAATATTTTATATTTTTTTACTTTTTTGAATGTTATTGTTATAATGAATCCCATAAATACTACCTAACTATATATGGTAAAATCATTAGTCTTGTAATGATGATTTTTATTTTCATATGACACAACACTTTTTCTATTTTTTACAATAAGGGAACCAAGTAATAGTTCAATAAATGAATTATGATTCTTTACCAATACCCCTAAAAATACCACCATGATTATTCATTTCAATGTAAGGAATCCCTTCCACCATGAATTTACTCACCCCGTACTTCAACTTTAAAATATCATAGAAAACACTAAATGGGTGGTGGGAATTTATATAATTGGATTACAATATGACTCATTCCTAATAAATTCATCAATGGATTATATAAGATAAATAATAATTAATATAAAAGGTTGTATCAAGGATAGGTTATAAATCAATAAAATGACTAAATCGTATCAAATGTGACTTTGCACAATCATATCTTTAACAAGTTACAATGAATGATCTAGAAGATGGAATTCCCCTATATCACTCAAAATATCTTCTCAATATTTAATGAAAATTATTACATCTACAGGTACTCTCGATAATGAAAAATATGAAATTTTAAATCTCTCATGGAATGATGTAATTAAAACAAATCATTCCTCATGACTTTCATAAATTAGTATAATTAAAATGTTAGGGAAATTTCATTTATATACTTCAATAGAATCACAAAAATTATTATTCATGGAATTAACACTTATGATTCACTATAATCACATAGTTTTCTATCTTACTCATTCAATTTTAGTATATTATAAACCTAAAACATGTCTTTATGGGATTATTAAGAAACTCTTGTCTCTTAGATATGTCAAGTAAAGAAAAAATGTCTATGTGTGGGCATGAAAATTCTCTTTTGAAGATAAAATACCAATTTATAAACAAAAAATTTTAGATTTAGAAGATAAATATAAAATTGAAATCCATTTTCTAAGGAATCTCAATTTCCCCTCCTTGTTTTGGACATTGCAGTTGGGACGCTTTGTGTCATCATCATCATCATGAACCTACAAAAGAAAACTGATCATTAATGTTTAGTGACCATGTCAAAGTTGGATGAAAAATAAATAATGGTATTTTATTTTATCTTCATATATTCCTAAAACTAATTATTCATAAATAAATAAAAATTCATGGAAAGAAAAAAGAAAGACAAGTCTTTGTTTGATCCCCTAAGTGGGCCCTTCATTTTGGCTGCCTCCAGAAAGGCTATACGAGTTATCATCTAGAGTTTAATGGTGGTTGGAGTTTCTTTGATTTAAACAAAAACAAAACCTTTTCTCTTAGCCTATATTCATTCTTCTTTATTTCTAAGGACTTTATAGAAAAATTAAACTAAATCTACCCCCAATTCAATGTGATATAGCTTTTATGTTCGAGTTATGATGAAGTATGGGTCTTCAACCTCTATGGTTTTAACATTGACAACCTCTTCTAAATTATCTAATTCATAACTAATGTAAACTTAATAAATTTAATAATTAAATTGAAATATAGAGTTTATTTTTTTTAAAAAAATTAATCTTGAAAATCAGTATCATATTTCCCCTTCATTGTAAGAAGATTTTTTCTTGTTATTCTCTAGTAATGAAACATGGATATTCTTATAGATTCCCTTTTCCAATTAGTGTTCAACATGTTTGGGGATTTTCATATGTTCCTCATCAAGTTTTTCTTTTTTTTCTCCATCATCCAATAAAAAATTCCATGATTTTTCTAAATAAAAAAAATTCAAACTAATAACAGTTGATACCTAATTAAATTTGCATAAAATTAGATGAGAATGAGTTCAATAAAATATCATCACTCTAAGTTGGTTAATATTTTGTTATTTCATTAGTGTAAATATACTCTTGGGGTTTAATTTCACTAAAAAGATCTAGGTTGTCAGTATCCCTTTATTTTTCCTTTAAATTCTACTACTTTGGTAGTTGCTTCTTCTTCTAAGGCTAGAGATAGGTATATAGGTTTTAATTATTATACTTTGTTAAGTATATAGTGATCATATTTGATGTAATATTATTTCCAGAAGTAATTCAAATCTTGTTAATCTTATCTACGTAAATCGAATGTAAAATATTCATAAACATATCTTATAACTCTTCATGGAAGGTTTGGATATGGATTATGAGATGGTTTGGTTGAGGATAGTATTTATGTGATGTAACATATTCTCAAATATTTTTAAAAAATAGTAGTATTTTGTGTTATTTTCATATTAGCCTTCAATATTTGATAACCATTTGTGGTTTTATTGACTATTTCCATAATTTCTTGAAGTGATAAACCTATGGAAAGGCCATTAAATATATTCTTGTCCATAAATATGATATTATTAGTCCTTCATAAGATGAACATATCATAATTTCTAATCACTTGTCCTTAAACCTATGAGTGATTGATCCATGAAGAATAATTTTCATTTGAATACATCATGGTATAATTTTTAAATATTTTTTTTAAAATAAAGAAAAAAATTTATAAAATGTGAAAATATATAATGAATTAATGACCACTTGACTTCTCAACAACATTTCTAAGTTTTTATATTCCTATCACAGGGAAGTGAAAAAGATGCAATTTATATACTAGTGTAGAAAATGTTCTAACCAGGTTCATCACAATTAAGGAGCTTCAAAGTTGTTCACACACTAATTCATAGTTTTCATATTTGTTTTGGGTATTTTCCTGATTTATAAAAATAAAAAAAATTGAAGAAATAAAATACAATGCTAATGTAAACCTAATATATGGATTCAAAATAGAATGAATGAAATAATGGTATTGGTAATAAGATTTGTTACTCAAGTTACTTTATTATTCATTATTATTTAGTTCAATTTGATAAATCATTCATGAATTACTAAACATTTTTTATTGAGTGTGAAATTTTTCATTCATAGGAGACTTATTTGTAATAGCAAACTTTACCTACTACAACATCAAATGTTAATTTCATGCCTAAATAGAGAGTTTCACACCTCACAATTCCTAGATCCATAATATGTTTTTCCAACCATTTATGAAACTCAAATTCATCATATTAATATTTTTTTAGATAGATGGGACAGAAAGAATCTAAATTGAAGAGTAAAATGATATTTAGAGGCATGTGAAAGAGTGGTGGATGATAACCACACCCATCTTTAGTAATTATTATAAACTCATTAAAAATGGATAATAAAACATAAAACATTAAATTATAATAATTTAGGAACAATATTAAATCCTTACCCAAGTCTAAGCTTCAGTTCATCCACTATGCTACACTAGGAAGTAGATTTTTTTGTTTTTTTACCACTATATGATAATAATGCCAAAACCTAGAATCATTGTTGAGGATTGAACCCAGGTCACCCATGTTATAGGTGGGTATAATCCTTGGAAATAGTGCCAATTTTTGACTTTCCTATCATAGGTATATTAAAAAGAAATAATTTTTTTCCTAGTGTAGAATAGTGGCTGACCATGGTTGTCTCACTTAAAGATCTTCATATTCGATCACAAAATATTCCCTAATTCACTTATTGTTTTTTTCTTATTTTATAAAAATAGGAACAAGGTTTGGAGAAAGAAAATTCAATTATAAAAAAAACAAAACATGAAAATGTTAAGCAGAATAGATTAAAGAAAGACCTTGGTGGGTTTGTTACTTGGTTTCCTTCATTATTAATTATTTTTATTTTGATTCAATTTTATAACTCATTCATGAATTAATATCATTTAATTTATTGGCTGTGAAATATTATATGATTCTTAGAATTATTTAACACACTAAAAATCACCTCCTCCAATAGTTAGGGTTACTGGAATTATCACACCTCATCCGCAATTTTCTTTTTATTTTATTTATTTCTTGGTCCTTGATCTTGTCTATGGTGTTTAGGTTATGTTGTGAGTTTTTTCCCAAAGAATATAAAGTTTTTTGAAGGGTGAACAATTGGCACGTGGTTTGGGGAAATGTGAGCTTGTCAAGGGTAAAGTGTGCACCCAGAAAGTGGAATTGTCTAGGCCATTTGTGAGACCCCTGATACCCATTCATATTCTACCTAGGGGGATTAATCTCATGCATGGTTATCAAACTATCTAGAAGACCATGAAACCAAACCATGCGGCCTACCCAGGGTTTAAAATATATATATGTGTGTGTGTTAGTGTGTGTGTCTATAATAAATGAATAATAATAATAACTAAAATAATAAACCTAATTATAATAAAACACAAAGGGGGTCTCCCTTCTCCCCTCACCTCTACTCCCTCCCAACATGCACACCCCCAACCTCTTACAGTTGTTTTCCATATCCTCCCATCCTCCCATAATTTTATCTATTTGTCCCCATGATTTTTGGTGTGATATTATCCAACATGTTTCTTCCACATTTATTCTATTTTTTTCAACTAATTCTTTTTTTAGTTTTTTTTCATACACTATAAGTGACCTAGGACAAACCATAGCACAAATCAGAAGTTTTTTGTTGTTTATAGATCCCTAGAGTTTGTGAAGGTTGATTTGAGTCATGTTGTTGTAGTGTTCATTGAAGGTGGTGAATTGTGTCTCTTTGAAGGTAACTTACATATATAATAATATATAGGAAAATATATAAGTACCACCATTGTTTATATTAACTCATAACGTTTTGAATATATACATTAGGGATAGGTGTACTTATATATATAAATGTGAATATGTATGTAAGTGTGGAGTAGATTCCATAAAAAGTTTCATATTTTGAGGTAGGGTCACAATATCTAATATTAAAATTTGAAATCTATAATTGTTTATTTTTTTTAAAGTTTTTTTCCATTTTTTTATAAGTGTATGTCCTATGTAATTGGTTTTGGTTCTTGGAAATTGATAATCATTGTTTTTAAGTTTTTCAACAAGATTTTAAAATGGGTTACTTTGGTTTAATCATGGATTCAAGATTATTATAATTTTTTAGAATATTAAATGTTCAATTGTATTTCAAAAATTTTTCCATCATAAATGTTGTAATACCCAAAAAAAATTTAAAAGAAAAATATTTATTTTTAAAGTGATGAGGCTTAGTTGTAAATTTGAAATGTTTTATTGATAATAGAAAACCCCACTTAAGGAAATCCTATTAGATAATAATTTTTTTTGTGTGATAAATGTGTGAAATGTGAAGAAGCTCAATGGAGGGGATTTTTATTTGGTTGTGTGACATAGAAAGGTGTTTCTCATAAAGATGGAGATCAGTGGTGAGAATTTGTTTTTTGTTTTTTTTTTTTGTGAAAATGGAATGATTTGTATATATATTCTAGCTTGATAAAATCTCACCCTCGCCACCCTTTTATCATAGTTCATAGGGATCATGGTTTCCTAGGTGGGTAGACTAGGCCTAATTTCTAGGCGAACTGGTGGGGCTATGTCCTGGGTCTCCATAGAAGGATTACAATGAAATATTGACTAAATAATATGACATTGATACTACCATTAGAACATTTAAATTTCCCCTATAATAGATCATGCATGTAGAAATTTTATATTCAATCATTGAGATACGATGTTCCTTGATCCCAAAAAACATATATACATAGTAATTAGAAATGGTTATTTCTCTATTTTTATCTTATATTACATGGTATTATTTTAAAATAGTGTTTTCTTTAGATTACTCCTCTTATCCAAAATAATAAGAAGAATTCTTAATTTATATTCTATTATGAAACCATACTAAGACATCAATTTTAACATTAGTCATAAAGGTATGGAATAGAGTGTTGTTTATAATTTTGCATCACGACTATGAATTTTAAAACTCATTCCTATATTCTTTGTCATTTGTTTTAGGTTCAAGTTCTCCTAGTTTTGATTGCTCATGGAGTGATCTTGGTCTTCTGGTTTGTGATGACCCATGAGGTCATATGGAGGTATATCAATTTGTCTTTCATTATACTATAATTTTTTTATTATTATTTTTGGGCATGTTTATTTTATTTTCATTTATTAGATAAAACTCACAATTGTGTCAAATTTGATTCTTGTGACTAGTTCGCATCCCAAAAGTGTCGAGAATGTTTTACAGGCCTTATTATAGGCTCGTCCAGGTGACCAATTTTTGGATGACGAAGGTTGGTTCATGAAAAAATGGTATCTGAGTAACTATCCATTATTATTTGGAGATTTCCAATAATAATGAGATTCGATAGTCTAAATTCAGGTGTTCATTCATGGATAGGTGCTTAATCACCTCATATTTGAAAGGAAGTTTGAATTTCCAAGGTTTATTAGGATGGTGTTTCAATAAAATATGATCTTGAATCTTAGGTTTTTTCATGGTTTTCTATTTTTATTAGAGAATTTGTAATTTTATTTAATATTTGGTTGTTTTTTATGAGAAACCAAGAATTTTGGACTAGATAATTAGAGGGATTTATAGAGTCTATAGTTGTTGTTCATAATCTTGAAAACCATTCACACACTTTGCAACATCCTCTATTGACCTCTAGAGTGATCACAATATTGGCACACATCTTTCTTTATAGTGTGTTAAATTCATGTGCATAAAGTGATTTTATATGTTTTTAATTTTGATTTGTTATGCTTTGAGTTTCTTTTTCTTATTCTTGGTATTGTTTAGGGATAATTTTAGTGTGTTTTCTATTGTGTTTAAAAAGTGATGTATTTTTTAGAAAAATTATTTTTCTAAAACCATTGAGTACTTTCAATATAAAATAGAAATTGATTTGAAAATTGAAGGTAATTTCTTTGGGATTTTAAACTATTTTGATAAATGTGGAGTGATAGGTGAATTATGAATTTAGAAATGTTTTGAATGATGGTAAGATGTGGTTTTAAAATTTTTTGTGGGATTTCTAGAATTGTTTGAATTTTTATATTTTTTATTTTCATTTAAACCTTGGTATTCCTAGGAACTCTCATATATAGGAATGGATATGTTTGTAAAATGGATGGTTACTATTATGTGTGGATGAGTGCTTAATCTGTCACTGGAATACATATCTATTAGGAATCATGGAACACCATTGGAAATTTCCCAACCTGTTTATCTTATTTTTATTTATTTAAATGTGTTAAAAAGGGTATTGTGATGTTATGGAAAGTGGATGAGTTGGAATGATTCTATTATGAGAGGTATTGAAAGTAAATTTGTATTTTGAAATGGGGTTTGATTTCAAATGGTATTGAGGAGGAAAAAAAAAATTTATTTTGAATAAAAGTGTTTCCCTCAGAAAGGGTAATTTGGTTCCACCACAGGGTTCTTGGTTTTGAATTGGTTTTTATGGGTTTCAATGGTTCCTCAGTTGGGTTTTATTTGATGTTTGTTTTGATATTGATTTTTTTTGGTTTTTTATGTCAATTGGAGTATGTTGTCCCTAAAGGTCCTCAGTGTTTCTTGGGAGTCTTTTATAGTTTTTGTTTCTATCTAGACTCCCAGAGAAGTGTTAGAGTTAGGTTCTTTTAAATTTTTCATTTTTTTCAAAGTGTTCGAGGTACATTAGACATTTTTGGATGGTAGATCTTGGGGTTTTTCATCTATCTCAATAGATGGAAAATGGTTTTATTAACTATCTTGAATAGGATTATTTCCTTTCACCAGAGTTGGCATTGGTAGATATTTTTAAATCTCGTTTATTCATGTGGGGTCTCCACCAAGAGTTTAAGGATTGAGTAATCTACCTGTAAAAGGTTCAATTTGAGTTGTTTTTGGATGTGGTGTTCATGGTTTAGTTTGTTTCTAGGGGGAATCTAGTAGTGGATGGATGTTTGGTATCTTATAGTGATCGTAAGGAATCCCTATCTGTTGAGGAGTGTGAATAAAAGGAGCATGTTCCTAGGGTGTCTCCTTCATCATTTTATGCCTCATGTTTAATGGACCACTCAATTTTTTTCTTCTATTTCTTTCATTTACAACATTTTAATCCGTATTTTCGTATTTCTCCAAAGGATATTCATAAGTGTGGTTGTTTGGAACGCATAATGAGATTCTGTAGGTCGTGATATTAAAAGAATAAGTTTTCATTAGGGATTTTTATCTCCTGGCTATGTGGTAGTATATGATTCATGATATTAGGGCTATGGCCATAGGTTTCTATGTGAATCTATTCACACAGTGGAGGTGTTAGGTTTTGGAGTTATAGATTAAAATTGTTGTCTATGACATTTAATAGGAATATATTTGAGTTTTTCTTTCTTTTGGTTGTATTTTTTTGGGCCCTTTTTTGTTTTAATTGATTTGGTGACATTGTTTCAATTTATATGTATATGTTTGTGCCTTTTGAATGTGTAATTTTTAATAGTTATCCTTATTTTGGAATTATTTTGGTTTGGGGTATTTTTTTTGGGTATGCTTACATCTCATGGAAATTATGAATCTTGGTTTGTTATGGTATTTATTTTTAGTCTCTCTCATCCCCCCCCCATGTTTTGGCATTTATCTAGGCTAGTTTTTTTAAATTATGGCGAGACCCCCCATTTTTCTTCTACTTTTGGTGTTCTCTAGATCTATTTATGTGTGACTTGTGAAGATGAAAGGTTTGATAGGGGTCGGAAGATTTCATTTTTTCTAGGTTTGGAGGTTTTGTTCCATTTGGAGTGTTCCACTTTTATTTCTCGTTTATGTTTAGTGAATTTATAGGGGTATATATTATTAATAGTAGGAGTAAATACCACAACCCACCACTTTTTTTATTTTAATTTTGTTAATTTCTTGTTCCTTGATCTTTTAAATGGTTTTGAGGTTAAGTTTTGCAAGTCTTTTCACTGGAATTGATAGTTTTTGGAAGGTCTCATAGATGGCACACAGTTATGGGAAACTATGTTCCATCCTAGGAAAAACCATGTGGCCTAGATATAGGATCTATCCATGCCACATGGTCATGTTAAAAACTATTCATTAGACTCCTACTTCTCGTATTGCTTCCACATGGGGGAATAACCACCTACATGGTTGGATCATGCAACGGCAGACCATGAGGCCAAACCATACGACATACCAAAGGATTAAAAAAATATAAATTAAATGAATAATCATAATCATAATCATATAAATAATAAAACCCAAATTTGGCCACCCATATCTCATTACCCTCTCTTTATCTCACCACTCACAATCCCCCCCCCACCTCTTCCTATAGTGTTCCACAACCTCTCATCCAACATTGATTTTGTCCATTTCTTCACCCGTTTGTTGGTGTAATATTCTCAATAATTTTATCCTCCTCTAATCCTTATTTTCCCCATATTTCTTTGTTTTATTTTATCCATTCTAATGTGTGATACCTAGTCTAAAACCTGACCCAAATGGGGGGTTGTTTTCATTTTTTCATAATCTCTAGAGTTCATGAGGGTTGATTTGTGGCCTTTTGTTGTGTTGTTTGTTAAAGATGACGGCGTCTGTCTCCTTAAGTGAGAATTATATATATATATATATATATATATATATATATATATATATTCATATATATGAATATATGTAAGTACCCCCTTTGTATATATTTACTCATATAGGTGTTAATATATCCATTTGTTCTTTCTATGCTTATATATATGTAAAGGTGTATATGTGTGTAAGTGTGAAGTGGTCATCATCAAAGGTGAGATTTTTTAAGGTAAAGTCCCAACATCCAATACTTTGAATCGGAATCTATAACTTCTTAGTGTTTTTAATGTGTTTTTTCCTATTTGTAATAAATGTATATAGTATGTAATTAGTTTTCTTTATTGGAAATAGCTTCTCAAGTTTTTACTTTGGTTTAGGCATGGTTTCGGGCTTGTTTTAATTGTGTAGAATCCTAAAAGTTCAATTGGGGTTCCAAATTTTTTTCATCATAAAATTTGTAATTCCAAAAAAAAAATCCGAAAAGAAAACTATTTCTTTTTAAAGTGATAATTCCCAAATGTAACTTTGAAAAGTATTAAAGATAATGAAAAACACCCTTTGAAGGAAATACCTATAAAATGAAAATGTGGATGGTGTGGTAAATGGATTAAATGTTCAGAATCCCAGTGAAGGGGATCATGATTCACGTTGTGTGACTTATAAATGTATTATGCTTATAGAGGGAGGTCGGAGGTAAGAAATGAGTTCTTTTTTAATGAAAAAATGTATGATATTGATATATATCTTAGCTTGATAAAAACACGCCCTTTTTGAGTTTGGTAGATTACAATCATGGGTACCTATGTGGGAATGATTGGACTAGTGTTCAGGTGAGTTATTAAGTCCCCAGACCAGGTTCCCTAATAGTATTATGGTGTAACACTAACAAAATTATATGACATGGCTATTACCAATTGGGATTTTTTTTTCATCCTCTATAATGAATTGTTTATGGGAAGGAATATGTTTAATCAATGAGATACAATATACCTAGATCTCAAATAACCTAGATTCATTGGAGTTTCTCATGGTGTCTTATCTATTATAATCCTTTCTTCAGTAGTATTTTTTCAAAATTGTTTTTTTCTTAGTTTCCTTTTATTGTACAAAATAATAAAAATCATTTTTATTTTTAACAATTAGTATGAATCTATATTGAGATAAAAATTTTATTATTATTCATATTTTATGTGAAATTTTTTAAAATCTCTTTCTATATTTGAAGAAAAATTAAAATATAATGGAAATTGGTTTTTCTGAAAATGGAAGCATGTTACTTATTTTTATTACAAGTGCAGAAAATATGACTTTTATATGTTTTATTTTCAAACTAACATGATAAGTACTTCTCTTTAAAGGTAATATATAGGTTGTTTCTTATCCTTTGGCATATTTATAAGGTATTTTAATGCCCATGCCTATATTCTTTATCATTTTTTCAGTTTTAGGTCCCCTAAATTCTAGATCTCTAATGGAGGGAGCTTGGTTATATGGTTAGTGGTAAACCACATGGTCATGTAGTGGTATTCCTAGTTTTATTTCTTTTAACTTCTAATGTTTATCTTATTATTTTGGTATACGTTTCTTTGAATTTAATTTATTGGATAAATCATTCATAAATGATTCACAATTTATGCTTAGTACTAGTTTCCATCCTAGGAATATCAGGAATACCTATCGAGCCTTATTGTGGGCCAGATCAGGTGATCGGTTTTGGGATGACCTATATTAGTTCATGATAGAAACACCTTAATAAAGAGTGAGAAAGCATCCAAGTCTCAACTCCATCATATACAATTTCATCCATTGAATAAAATCAACTCCATTATTAGATGATTTTTTTCTATGAGATGGGAGTGAAAGAATGTAAATTGATGAATTGAATGAGTTTAAGAGGCTCATGAAAGGGTAGTGGGTGATTAGTGTAACGACCCAAACATTTATCAATATAATTTCCCATCTTATAATTATGTTATATGGTATAAAAAAATATGCATCATAGATATCCCAACAATATCATTATCATAAATGTAAAATGAAATAATTGATATTTAATGAAATTAAGGATCCTATAACAATGGAATAGTAACTTGACCATTGAATAGTAACATAATCATTAGAAATAGTAATCTATCCAATATAATTGTAACCTCTCGTATTAAAGTATTAATAAAATTTAGGAATATTATAAAAGAAAATAATATATAATTATATCATATTATAAGTAAATAAATGTTTTAAAATTAATAAATTAAGACTTGGTATTTTTTTAAAGAAAAAATGTTTATTTAAAATTTTATAATAAATATAATTATTTAAAAGTAAATTTATTTTCAAAAAATATATTCATAAATTTATATTTTTTCTTATTTTTATAAGATATTTTTATGAGACCATAATTAATTTGTCAATGTGTCATAAAATTTGTCATATTTTTAAAACCAATATTTTTTAGAATAAATGATGATTTTATTAGAAATTAAATTTATAAAATTTATAAAATTATTTTCATACCATTGAGTTCATATTTTAATTTTACACAATTAAAAAAATTTGGGTGAATTTTCTGGGTTTTTCCAAAATAGTTGAATTTTTTTGAATAGTGACAACAGTAATTTACAATATATAACATTATAAGTTAAATACACTATTTAATGAGTAATTTTATATTTAAGGAACATAATCTAGAACTAACCTTGTCTATTTAATTTATTTAGTATTGTTAATCAAAACTATTTATATCCTTGAGCCAAAATAATAAACAAATGAATACAATAATCAAAAAACACTCCTCTCCTCCCCTATACATATCACCTCTTCTCCTCACACCTTCCAAGCCTTGAAGCTTATACAATATCTAAAAAATAATATTTTCTATTTCCCCACCCTCATCCAGGAGCCTTTGGTCTTAATAAAAGGCCAAATACAATTTCCCTAATGAGGTTTTCAAGAAGAATCGTCCAGGAGTTAAAATTCAATTTGTTTTCTTTTAAAAAAATCAATTTGTTTTATTTTCTTATTCTCTTCTCATCTCCCATCATACATGTGAATTATAACTCTATTATATTTTATGAACTATAATTTTATTATTTTTATGTAATAATCCATTGTCAAACCACTTCTCTTATCCCTTTTATTCTAGAAATGCAAACATCATCCGTGAGGTGTTGATTTATAACCTTCAAGGATGAAAACTATTAATATTTACCTTAAAACCTTTAATTTCGGTCATAAAATTATTATAATGGTTGAAAAATATTTTAAAATTTATTTTATAACCTTTTTATGATCTAGAACTAATATATATACATAATATTAAGTAATAAAATAAAACTAGTTTGTGATGATCGAAAAACCACCCATTTAATATCATCCATTATCATTATGGTTTTATCTAATGAATCATCCTCATATTTTAAAAAAATAATATATAATACAATTTAAACTTATTTATGTTTTTTAATTACATATAATTTCAATTCTATATAATTATTCCCATTTTACATGATCTTTCATACATGTGTACAAGTGAACCAATCATGAAAACCAAGAAAATGAACACTCTTGAACGATAAAATTAAACTCTATAACACATCATAATGGCCATAAATTAACATAATAAAATTATAATTAATAAAATACATTTATAATAGGTTCTACATTTAGTTTTTAATAAATCTAATTCGATTATCTATGATATTAAATTGACTTGTGTTCGATCATAAGGTAAGGGGATTCTCAAACCCAATTTCCTTTGGGCTATTCCTCTTTATTTCCAAATATCAGTGTGGGGTTTCTTTTAATAATACTAAAATATATTTTTTATTATCTTCTATTTTCTTGTATATAAATTTTTTATAATTTATTTTATTAAAAACATAAATATTTTCCAAAATAACTCTTCTTTCTAAAATACACATTTTACTTCTCTTGAGATTGTTTCTTCTTCACTCAAGATTCATGATTCTTATATCAGGTATATTATTACCTTTTTATTTTGATAACTCCATTGTTTATTCATAAGTTTATCCTTTATTTAATTCTCATAAAAACAATTTCTTTTCCATGGGTTATTTTTTGTCTAACATTGATTTACATTCTATGTGACATGCATGATTATGGTAATGTTATAATGTGTTAGGGGTGATTGGGATTATATATCACTCTGATGCATTGGTTAATGTGATGTATCTTGTGATATAATATGAAATATTCATGAACATGATTCTATATTTTTTATAATTATGATGTTATGATTATGCACATATGTTATACATGAACATGAGGCTAGATTTGATCACAACTATGTGTGGTAGTTGGCCACTAAGACATGATGTTTCATTTTTAGGCATTTCCACTTTCCAAACCTTTATCTAATTCTTCCTCTCATTATTATCATGATGATACTAGGATTATGTTATTATGGTTATGATTATGCTCACCCATGTTATATTGATTCATGTTCATATCTATCATCTTACTAGCCTTTTAGCTCACCCCTTTCTTTGATGTATATCCTCAGGTGACTACATGTATTGAGGATCTCGTGAGCTTTATAATAATAAAAAATAAATTTTTTAATAAATTTTTTTGTTTTATTTTTCATAAGTGATGTATGGTACAAATTATCAAAATATAGAAAACCATTGGATCTTGGTTTTGTAAAGCTATTATGTTTATCATTAAAATTATGTAATAGTTATATAAGAAAAGAAGGGTCACTATAATTACCACACACATATTAAGAACATAATTTTACCTCATTAAAAATAGAAACTAATACATGAGATATTGAAGTATAAAAATTCATGACCACCATGAAAACCTCACCAAAGGACAAACCTCAGGTCAGTCACTCATCATTGAGATTGTAAAAGGTCACAGTTGAAGAAAGGTAGAGAGATTTATATATAGAGAGAGGGGGGAGATAATGGAATTAAAAATAATTTATTATAACATTAATATAGAGTTTCATGGAAGAGGGAAAAATATGTAAATGATAAAAAAAATGAACTCAAATGTAGCATAATCCCTTCTCAATCGGGCTCCCGATATCTCCAGTAGTAGCACCATCTATTTACTGGTAAAGGATCATTTTATTTATATTCATTTAAATCACCAAAATTTTCTTTTGTCCTAGTTTCTTATTTTATTTCCATGTCAATATCACTTTAAAATTATCCCTTGATTATACAAGTGATGGTTTATGTATCTTGACTCACCCATATTCTCATATCTTTATCCTCAATCGCATCTCAAGGTATATTTTAAATTTAATTTTTTGATAAATTATTTTTCTTACTTGACATATGAATCATCAAAATCCTTGAATTATTTTGGTATACATGTGTATGGATATTATTTCCAGACCCAACTCCATAATCAATTTGAAAACATGAAAAAAAAATTGTTGATCAAAGAATGTGACATGGGAACCAAGCCTTTTCAAGTGGAAACTTTGAGGTTGGACCCCTCTCTTCAAATGAGAGTACCATGTCCTTGGATCAATGGATATATCATTAGGGATGGAGGATCATGGATACAGACTATTGAGGTCCATCCAGTTAGATTGGGATGGAGGCAGGCCCAATACAAGCATGGTGGTGGAAGTGAGTAATAGTGGTGGTAGTATGTCCCAGTGGTATCATGCTTGTGGTAGGAAGCTAGTGGAAGTGGTATTGAAGGACAGTAGTAGCAGCACAGTAATGATAGCTTGTGGAATGTGGTGGTATAGGTAGCTGGACATAGTAAGTAGAATCAGTTAGAGACTCAAGGTAGTATATTATGGTAGCACATGATGGAAAAAAGAATTCATAATAACTTCATCTCCTTTTTTCCTTCATGAATGGTGGTCATCCGAGATTCTAGGTCTCGTCTATTATGCTACCTATTTTTTTTGTGGTACGATGGAAATAACTTGTTCTTGATGGTTGTTACAATGGTTTTATATGATTACCCTCATGAAACCTTTATAAATCACTAATTTATCCTTTTGTGTGGTCTAGATAACCATTACATATCACCTTTTTACCCTTATACGACCTTCATATCAACATTTTTACCTTTAAATAAAATTTGAAAATAATGGGTTACCCTTGCATATAATTTAAAAACTCTAGACTCTCATTAAGTAGAAATTAAAAATCATGTGTTATCTTTGGGCAGTGGCTTCTCTAAACTTTACACAAGTTGTGAAAATAGTTATATACCCTTATGAAGTGTGTGCCTTTACCTTCATGTAGTGCATATTACATTTATATAGTTTCTATTGTACCATTACATAGTAGATTCTTCCATTATATAGTGGAAACCTTACCCATATTCTTTCCTTTAAAATCATTTTTCATAATGGTAGAGATGATTTTACCCTTACACATCCCCTAATCCATTCTTAAGGGTAAACAAAAACATAAAAAATCATTCCCAAATAAATATTTCAAATTAAATATTCCAACATTTGTTTCTCCAAATGATTATTTAATTAAAAAATCAAAATCATTTTAGTAAATTAATTAATTAAATGGAGAGAATGATTTAAAACATTAAAATTCAAAATTAAAATGTTAAATATTTTCATGAGAACTGATAGAATCACTATGTTGTCTATAAATGAAGTTGTTATAATTCATGGCATGGCCTGATAAATAGTAACTAATCATATTCTAGGATTCAATTTATAAATTTTTATGAGTATTTTTAAGTATTTAAATATATATCTTTAGCTTATAATATCATTTAATCATCAAATGTATAGACAACCTGAAAGGACAATCTAAAAATTAGAGGACATGTTAAGGTCAGTCATTATTGAATTCCAAGGACTTTGGGATTTGTATTTATCTCTATTGTATTTTTCATATAATAATATTACCACTCTAGAATTAAAGTATAGATATATTAATCCTTTTATATGAATATAATTCCAACTTTTACATGTTGGGATAGTTTTGGAGAAAAATGTAATTGGGTCTAGAACATATGGAAGAGACATAATGGAAGGTGAGATTCATCCAAAATAATGTCAATGTGGTATAGAATAAATAAAATATCACTATAAAAAATAGATTAAATATCTTGAATTCTATGTAAGGGATCATTTATTTCTAAATATATCTCCCTGGGAAGCTGTTATGAAATTTAGAAAGAAAGTGATTATATGGAAAAGGCACATTGGGATGTTTGAAATACTAAAACATATAAGAATTGTGTAATATAATTTATACATTCCAAAAAACCTTTTTCAAGATAATAGAATATTCACTATATCACATAAAAAGATATATATATATATATATATATATATATATATATTTGGAAGTCCCTATTCATGTTATAATGGATGATGATGTTCAACATGACCCTAACATATCCTATAAGTAATAGCAGATTTAGATTCTTGATATGATATATCGAGCTCTAAAAAACTCATATGACACTACTAGTAAAGGTTCCTTGGTAGAATATCTAACAAGAAGATGTAACATTGGAACTAAAGTTTGATATGGTCAAGGTTTATCCACATTTTTTATATTAATATAAAAATTTTATGATAAAATTATTATAATGGAGGATAATGTAATACTTGAGAAATTATATTAAAAAATATACTTGGTTTAATTTAAAATATTGCAGAAAAAATATAGATATATGTTTATTAATATCACTATATCCATGAATATTCAAAAAAAAATGTGTTTATAATATATATCTCTCCTTTCCTGTATTATCCATTAAAAATCATGGATATAACAATTATATTACAAAATAAAAATAATACAAACCAAAAAATTGTAATTTTTAAATAACTAAGAAAGAAAAGTATTATTTGGTGTATTGGTATGAAATAATTTGTTAAATATTAGTATTTATATGATCATCAAAAATTATAAAAAAAAATTATATATATTTTATATGGTAAAAATTGGAATTATTCTATATCAAGGATAATTAAAACGTTTAATTGGTGAATATGATAGAAACCATGGCTTCAAATTATAGAAACATACATTGTAAAAGTATAATTAGTAGATCTTAAAAAGGATGTATCATCAAATGTTCTTTTCAAAGACCATTACAAGTTGGAACTTAAATAATTATAGTACAAGAAAAGTCTTCTATGATATAATTTTATGTATGTTTAAATCATTATTATAAAAATATTGTAAAAACAACCTCATGAATATACCTCCATTTCACACCTTGACCTTATGGATTGTTTTTGAGTAATAATGGGTTGTGGAATGATATATATGTAGTCATAACTAAGTTCAACTATGATTGTTTTCTTTACCTAATTTTACCACCAACCATTATATTAGAGCATTAATGTAGGTAATGTGGCACTATGTGGAGTAGTATATCACTTTAGATAATTGAAAAAAAATAAGATGTTAAAAATATTATTCCACGGGTTTCCACTCCCCATGCCTATAAATACCCTCCCCCTATTCTCATTTCTCTTCATAAAAATAAATTTCTATATGAATTTTTCTACCATGTGCTCTATCCCATAAATCTATATCCAATCATGATGAGTATTTTTTATCTTAGGGTAAAAACTAATCTAAAAAACATACACAAGGTAAGGTTCATTCCCCCCCTCATTTTAATTTCAGTTCATATTTTCATAATAATATCATTTTTCAATTTTAATGTTATTATTATAATATTTTGTGATATTATTATAATTTTTGTTCTTTTGATTTTACATGAATGTGATATTCAATTTCACTCATATTATACTCCATTCATAATACATTACAATGTTGAAATTATCTTAAGAATCTTCAAGTTTGATATTGTGCAATTGTAAAAAAAATCCTTATGTATTCCATGTATTTGTGATATGATGATAATATTATTTATAATAGGGTAATTATATATATATTAATAATGGAAATATATCTATAGGAAAAATTATCAATTCATAAGTGGATTAAACTTAATTTCATCATAAGTTCACATTTTCTATTAAAACATACAAACCAGGTTGTTTAACTATAAGAAAATTTCAAATCCCAGGTATGTATCAAATAAGTATGATTACATACTCTTAGTCTTATTTGTGGTTTATTACTAATTTCCTTTATATCATTCCACTTAAAATACATTTGTTTAATTATCAAAACTAATTTATATTTGTAATCTTTATAAGAACTAACTACTACAATAAAATATACATTACATTATAAGGGTACATATTTTAACATTATAAATCTGTAATGATTTTTTATATGATTTAATGTAATTAACCTAGTTATCCTTATGGATCAATTTACTAGGGAAATCTATTTTAATAACTCTATGTTCATTTGGTATATACGAGAAAATATTTTTGGTAATCTACATTGAAAAATTATGTTATATATTTTTACGTTGTTCATTCTTGAACATTATTCCATGTATCATTGATGCTCTTTTAGCATATATTGGAAAATATTTGAATTTTTTATAATAGGAAGGACAAGTAATTATATATACCTTTACTACTATGGTAGGTATCATGATACAACTATCATAGGGTAATGGGATCATCCTTATGGTAGTAGTGAAGTGTTAGTGGATCAAAGCAAAAATAAATACTCAAAGAATGATAGTGATGGAAAATGCGAGATAAATGCTCATTTGGGCCCGCATGGAGTGGGAGGAAAAAACCTTGACCCATCCAATATCTTTTATTAATTATTTAAATATTATCACTAACCTATATCTTTATCATTCCTTTCCAAAAATAATTCTTTCCCCTAAGTTTCCCTCACTGGATGATAGGACCCCCAAGCTCCCTAACTTCTTCTCTGAGTTCACAAATTCCACAATGCTCTTTGATCAGTATTTGGTAGTACAAATTGGAAGGTGACGTACCTCAAGAAAATAATTATATAGGTATGTATTTGAATCTTAGGTTTTATATAAATTAGTGATTTTAGTTCTTCTATATCTACACCATCTCATGATTCTCTTTATAGTTGTGGACTATTTAGTCTTAGTCTAGTCTAATTCCCTATATTTATTTCATAGATTTTCTCTATATTCTTGTGATCCTTTAGTTTCAAAATTAAATGATACCCCAAACCATATCCAATTAGGTTTTAATCCCAAAATTACCCTATATTTTCCAAAATATAGTTATCCTAATAGGAATATAAAATATGTTGGTTTGATTATCATACGTTGACGAATGGGTCCCTATAACGACCTCAAACTCATACTTGTGGATCTATTGGAAAAAATATAACATTTAAATTTATGTCTTTGATACCAATACTCATGACCTCATTTTATAAAACCACAATATATTACATCATACTAAAATATTGGATCACTTACATACCTAATGACCTTTTAGGTTTAGAGTTTTAGAGAGTTAGGATTAACTCTTATATAAAAATACACGACTTCAAGTGAGAATTTTTTACTATACACTGATTTCCCTATTCCATATTAATACTTAGACATATCCTATAAAATTATTCACACATTAAAACTTTCAAGACACACTTCATCTAACATCAATCTTCATAACCGAGGGAAATAGTAAACATAAGAAGGGTGGGATCAAATACTCTGTAAGGGAAAAATAAGTGCTAAAATTTTAATTTCATCAGTGAGTATAAGATCATAATAATGGTATTATAACATAATACATGTTTATGATAATAACATAAGTGAATTCATACCCATAAAAACCTGGATCATAATTCATGAAATGTGTCATAAAGCTATAACATAAGACAAGAATTATATAAGTCACCAATTATGAGCCATGTGAAAACAATCCTTAAGAGATTGATATATTAGAACACGATTCAATCTTAAACATAACATATTGGTGGATTATAACATAATTTTTTATATCACTCTTATAATATCTCTTTATGTATGGAATAACCTACCTGGTAAATTCTAATAATCTCCTATGAGAAACCTATAACTAGTTAACTCTGTCACATTACCCAATTCATTCAATAGATATATCAATATCACCCATCATCATGAGAAATTTCCTAATTACACATCATTTTAAATAAATCCAAGAACTATAATATAATAATAACACATGAAAATTTTCATTTTCGCAATATACAATAATCATAGCTCTTTCATAACACTATTTACCCGTGGAAGTGAAATTGCTTCCCTGAAAATATCTTTTGATCAATTATAATCCATCCATAGAAATAATAAGGATGGTATCATTACAACATATTTCTAGTGAATCATTAGTTAAATAAAATTTTATTGTCATTAATGGATGGAAATACCATAAAAAGACCATTTTCTTCAGAACAATACACTTCCACTTTGAAAATAACTTTTAAAAAATAAAAATTCACAAAATATTATGAAAATAAATTTCTTCAAAAATAACTTTGGGAAAATATAGAGGAATATTCAAGGAAAATAAAATTAATAATGGTGGTAAAATAGGTTAATGATTTAAATTTTAAAAACAAATATTATTATTATAATTTTATAAAGAGATTGAAAAGTAACCTATACAGAAAGATTAAGAATTTACTTTCAAATAATTTTAAAATAATGTAAAACATCATGTAAAATAACTTCAATAATTTTTTTAGAAAATAAAATTCATTAAACATTTTAAAACAAATTGATAAGGAATTGAAAATTATAGATCTAAAGTAAGATATGAGATCAATATCACTTACAAACAACATTGTTTATGTTTCTTTAATAAATTAGGGAAGAAATGGACACTAAAAATGTATACCAAATTACTAGAGAAAATAAAATAAAATTGATTTGATTTAATAAAATATTACCATATTATACCTCTGAAATAAACTTTCAACATATACAATCCCAAAATAAGATCTGATTGTATCATAAAAATACTTACTATTTTGTTAAATTTTGAATTATAATCCCTTTGGATGAATAAATTTAGATGAATATTTAAATATCATAAACATAGGTATATTAATTATATAGCATATCAAATGGGTATTATATACACCTCATAAAATAATTTAGGTTCATAACGTAAATGTATGTCCCAAATAAAGAGGATTTGAGACAATAAGCATTACAGAGATCATATCATCAAAATGAGAATTTTTCAACAGAGATATTTTGTTTAATAAATATAAATCAACATTAAAACTATAAATAAATCATAAATCAAAAAAAATATTTCACACAAATTCTTTCCATAATATAATCAATTAATAAATGATATAACCCAATGAAAGAAAATTTGGTTAAGAAACCCCTTACCACTTCGTAAATTTCAAGTCAAATACCCTTGGATAAAATAATTTTAATTAAAAAATAAAATACCCAAAAATATTAATTTTTTTATGATATAACATTTAAAATGGTATTAAATTCACCATATAAAATAAATTAGGTGTATAACATTAAGTTATGACTTAATGAATTGAAATTTAAATGAAATCACTTACCTCTTGGTAACATTCAATTAAAATACCTATAAATAATTTAATTTGATTTGAAATATAAAATACCATAAAGTCTGAGGGATTCATGATTTAAAATTTAAAATTTTCATTATATACATCATATAAAATAAATTATTTCTATAACATTTAATCAAACATCAATGAAGGAAAATTGAGATGAAATCCATTATCTCAGGTCCAGACTTTTTATGTATGCCCTTTAACACCTTTATAATAAAATTATATAAATAATTTTTTTCTTAATAACCTTTCAAATGATTAATATTTAATAATTAAATCATTCACTTAATTTTATTAATGGTTTGATTAATTACTTAATAAATAAAGTTCATGCCAAGTGTTTTGAGGATGTTTGTTTCATAGCTTCAAAATGACTTTTGTTTGTTGACCATTATCAAAGGGTTAATTATTCCAAAATATTCAGAATAATAATACTGAAATAATTATAGTTTTTATATATTAATTATACTTTTAAAACAAACCAAGAAATACAATTTTGGAAAATTTATTATATTACAATCATAGAGACGATAGGTCATACAAACGCATGAGTAACATTCATATTTTTCAATGAACAGGAGGGAAATAAGGTAAGAATTATTTTATCAATATATAATTATAATTATATAATAAATATCATATTATATCTTTTAATTCACTTATATATATCATCCATGTGAGGTAGTTATGAAAAATGAATCACCTCGCTTTGAGGATGTGAGAATCCACACATATTTAAAAACAATGTTATAATCTTTCAATGGATGGGATGCTAAGAAAATAGATGATATAATATATTTAAATAATTATAATTATGTCATTAATATCATATATATATATATATATTAAAACTATAATTACAGCCAATTAGGATAGGTAGTGACGGAAAATGAATTACATTGGTTCATAAGGTGGTACATCGTCGTATGAAAAAATGATGGTTCAATTTCCCATTTGATATAAAAAAAAGAAGGATATATGTTAAACCAATAACATAATAACTTATTATTATATATATTATACTGATGTTATTATCTAATCATGTCTGAAAAATATTTTAATTACTTATGAAAAATAAATAAAACAAAACAATTCAGCTAAAATATATACCTTTTTTAGACAACCTCTGTTTGTTTACACCTTAAGAGATAAAAGGTTAGTATTATGCCAAAAATAATACATCTAGAACATGAGGGGTAATTTTGGGAAGTTATTTGGATAGGTATGGGCTAAAAAAGTACTCTTGAAGTGTGGATGGGAGATAATAGTGGTTTTACTATTATAAGAAATGGTATGGGAACTTTTTGAAATACATGAAATAATATAATATAATAATTTTATAACACATGGAAAAAGATTCCAATATGAAATTTATTCAAAAAATAGGTGTAAGGTCTTTATATAATCATCAAAAAATAAATTATGGTATTAGATATCTTTTTGAACATTATCTTTTTTATTAACACCACCATTAATCATTTTTAACCATAATAATGGTAACAACTTTTTCAATATAGAAGGGTTATAAATTTACTTCTAAATTAAAAAAAAAAATTGATTATAAATGGCCATGGGATAAAATTTGAGACCATTTCACATCCTACTTATCCTATTTAAATATTTTTATGTGTCATAAACCAACTCAATTACACCCTGAACTATTCACTCAATCTAGCTTACAATAAGTACCAGGAGACATTCCCAATCCTCCCAAACTGGAAACTAGTGTAAGGACCCATGTTTTTTTGGATCAAAATTCTGAGTAAAATTTAAAAAAAAATCTTTTGAATGTATATAATGTGTAAAATGTTACTTATAACTAATAATATTATCTCGGATAATTTTCTGACCTCCCTGTTGGTATAATAATACAGTGTTATCCCTTAGATAAGAGTTTGGTAGACTTATGATACATTAAGATTTTAGCATAATAATTAATATTTTATATTTAACTAATTAAAAATTAATTCATTCATCTGGTTTTATTTAGTGATATATTTTGAATAGAGCATCAAATTTAAATTTTTACACCTCCTTTATGTTGAGAATGGTTATTTTTTCCTTGACATGGCATAAAATTAGGTTGGTCATCGGGGTCAGTCTGACCACCTTTATCTTTATCTTTTTCTTCTCTTTTCTATCTTCTTTCCTTTTTATTTTATTATTTTCATCCATGTATTCTCACTTAACCCCCCCCCCCCAAGTTATTCCTTCATCATGTAACAAAAAGAGGAGAGTTAGAGGGAGGGAGAGAAAGTGGGAGAGGGGGAGAGATGTACCACCTTGAAGATCAGAAATCACCAGATCATCATGCAGTAGCTGTAGAGTGTGTAAAAGGATGAAGCTTTAGTTGATTCTAACAAAAGGTAGTCCATTTTTATGTTTTTATAAAAATACATGTATATTTACAATTTTCATGTTTTTTTATACTTTTATGCTTTCTTAGAAACCATTTTTAGTATATCTATTGTTTTAGGGCGATGGGGGTTTCAGGTGATTGGAGGGATTTCTTGTTTGTAAATACCAATCACATAGTGTGTGGTTCAAAATTACACACCATGTTTTATTCCAATTTATGAGATAAGATCTTTTATATGTACATTATGTGTACTATTACATCATCATGTATCTGAGTAGCTGTCCAGACAACCTGTGTAGGGGGTCCATGGACTTGTAGATTATACAACCAGACCCTGTGTTGGTGGCATTCCATGTAAAGATACGCATCGTAGATATATACATGGATAAACCTGATGTACATATAAAGGAACATAAAGTTTGTTACATGTCATGTTCATGTTGAATATTTCATGTACATGAGATGAATCACCCTGTCTGGCTGAGGTACACACCCAGTTGGGGACTCAAGGGTACACGTTGTGTACTAGGGTTTAGATGCCGTGTACTCCTTTTTTGTTATCATTTTGAGGTGTTTTCCAATTTTATGCCCCATAGTAAAAATTGTACATAATATAAATACATTATTATTAGTTTTCACATATATCACAATGGTAAAATCCTTGGGGTGATTTGACTGATCCTAATGAGTGTTTTGGGGATTTTACCTAAATAGAGAGGTTCTTCATAAGGTAATTGAATCGAGTTGTATCCTGAGAGTGATATATTTGATCTGAGATGTTCCCTAATCTATCTCTCTCGAATGATGATTTTTTAGTTTTACCCTAGATGGAATATCCCTTTCTAGATGTTCACTTCTGGCCTAGGTGGTCATGAGGTTTTTAGTTTCTGAGGTTCCCTAGTATGATGTCTCACCATACGTTTCGACCTATATGGTCACTTGTAGGATTCCACTATATTCTCACTATTTATAAGGTTCACCTGATGGATTCATTTTCTTACATGATGACCTAGGGAATCCCTTTATGGATCCCTTTACCTGTTTACTTACCGTTCCAAGGATCCTGAGTAGGATTTCTATCATTAATTACTATTCAAGGATCCCATGTAGAAATCTTGTATTTACCTTTACTATTAAAGATCCTGAGTATAATGTATTCAATTATTATTTGACTTCAAGGATCCCAAGTATGATTCCTCTCATGTATAATCACATTATGGTCCTAGTGGGTTCCCCAATTCTGACCAACCCTAAGCTAGGAAATTGGTGGTTTGGGTAGAAATGGTAGCGGGTGTCACCTTCGAACCTGTACCAAACATGTAAGCATGTGAGGTTGTGATTGTAGTGGTGGGTTAGTAATTAAACTATAATATCTCTTTATTTCTACTTTCACTTGTTTTTTTATTATTTAGTGATGATTTCTAGATGTTATTCCTAGTTTTTGGATAATGATTCAGATGTGATACATCTTTCTTTCACTATGGCATTCCCAAATATATTTCCTAGGATTTGGATTCTGAGACATGTTATTTATTATATTTTTTGACACACCTAGAGGTAGTACCTAGGATTTCTAACCATTATGTTTGACTATTATATTATTCGGATCTCTAAATGTTCTTCTTGGTAATTGTATTTTGTGCCTATGATTATGATATGTAGGCATGGAGTCCCTGGTAATGATGCTTATGGATAATAACACTTACTTGAGTGATGAGGATGGTTCCACTCTCCTAGAATTGTTATATGTTGATGATGATCACATTCTCCTCATATTGACATGTGATGAGGATGATTATTCTCTACTCAATCTAATTAAACTCGTGGATGATGATGCTCTCTCGAGTAATTGGGATGACTACACCCTCCCTAATTAATTACTACACCAGGATGTTAGACATAGTGTTTCACATTTTTAGATACTCATTAATGATTATTCTCTCTTAAGTGATAGTGATGATTCTTCTCTCTATAATTAGAGACCCTGAGGGGTGGGAACGACATCACAATCATGATCTCCCTTTATATTATTTCTAAGGGTGGGGCCCGTAGGGTTTATCTAGGTCGTAATGTCGTGACATCCTATAAGATGGGACCTAGAACTCTTAAATTGGACTGGACTTATATAGAATGAGAGGCATTGAATCTATATCTATGAAATTTATAGGATTTATAGATTTACATACTTGGAATACTTTATTCTAGTGATTGGATGTGATTATGGGTGAACCTAGGTTTAGGATGAGTATCCACATGTGGTGATATAGATTTCTTATATACATTCCTATAATTGGACGAACAGGGTATTTTCAATTGGGATTATGGACCCAAATATCAACATAATGATACATTTCTTGTAACATCCCAAGTAAGTAATGAATAATAGATATTTTTATCTATGTCTATTAATGATAAAGATAGTGTTTTAGAGGCCTAAAATGAAAATAAATACAATCTTATGCATGGAATACACTAATATTCTTAAAAGATTGTTTTAGTGCCTTTTGATGGAAAACCATTTTTGAATCTATATTTTGACAATTTTATAAACTATGTTTGTCAAAATAAACTTATAATTTATGATTGGGACATCAAAATTTACCTTGTGTGAATTTTTGGTAATTTTCTGACAATGTTCATTTTTTTTAATGAATAGTGAAAAATACTGCATTTTACATCAAAACTACTTTTTAATCTAATTTATTTATATGATTATATTATGTTTTGAATTGGTTTTTAAGTAAAATTAGAATCTATTTTTACCATTTTATCCAATGGTGGTCATTGGAATCAATTTCACTTTGAAATTAGACTTAAACTGGTGTCAATCTTTTGATACTTATTGTTTTGTAAAAACACGCAATTTGCTCTGGCAGCGGGAATTAATTATTAAATTAATTAATGTGACTTATATGATTTGAATTTTGTAAAATAGACTTCATTTTTGAATTCGGAATATCAAATATAGCTTAGAGTGAATTTTTGGTAATTTTCTGAAAAACTTCAATTTTTGATGAATAGTGAAACCACTAAGTGGTAATCAAGCAAACTGATTTTTCAGTTAAATGAAAGTTTTCCACTAATGTGTATTGAATTTTGAAAATCCGACATACATGGTTGTCATTAAGAAGTAAAATGTGGTTCAATGAGATTAAAATAATTTTTTAGTGAATAGTAACTTATTAAGTTTTTAATCGCGATTAGTGATAATTAGTGTAGTTTAAGGTATAAATAATGCTTTAATAATATGAAATAACCTAGACACATGTCCCAACCTTATTGGTTGTGTCATGGCCGACCAAGACAAGCCATGGGTCAACTTGGGGACCCCATGGATCCACTTTTGTTGGGAAATGACATAAATTACTTTTTATTTAATGTTAAAGTGAAAATGACACAAACATAATATGTTTTACGAAAACAATTTTTAAGTGGGGTTATACAAGTCCTAAATTTTATTATAAATAGTCATTGGAAAGATACAAAGATTTCCTATATCATAGTATTTTTTTTATAATTTTTAGACATTAAAAAAATTAAATTATTTACGACATAATAATGATGCAGTGATGACATCATTATTTGACGATTTAAACAAAATAGAAAGATAATGTAAAATCTATGAACTACACATGTCCAAAACCAATTGGATGAATGTATTTCGATGACTTATCACCTTATCCACGAATCCTATCAATGTGGGACCTTTTAAAACCGAAACACATTTTCAAATTAAGTTATATTTCTTTACTTTCCAAAAGTGCCCCTCCTCTCCTCTTATAAAAGGCCCCCACCTCTACCTCATTTCACACACTCTTCAAGCCATTGGCTCGGCCAACCCCTGCCCATTTGCTCTCTTCACATCCCTCTCCTCATCCTAGAGGATTCCCTTTGGGCAGAATCCTTTCAAAGGAAGCCTTTAGGCTCAAATCAAAAGGAGTTACACTTTTTAAAGGTAATTGTTTCTCTCATGTTCATTTGTTTTATTTTGCTTCTCCAACCCCCTAAAATCTTTTTATTTACTTCTTTTGTAACAACACCAGTATCTTCAATATACTAGGATGTTGTTATAATATTTATTTGAGCTACACTCTCACACAACTACATCAAATGGTTAAAGAAACATAAGGTTTCCGTGGATGGCGAAATTCTGCCTCCCGAAACGATGATTGTTCAACACTCATTTAACACCTTCAAAGGTGGCCATTATGATGTCACTATTTTTATATATGATATATAATATGTATATGTTTTCCTTAAGCTTATGTTTTTCTTCATTTTGGTCATACTTTATGGTTTCCATTATGGGTAAACACGATATCTTCATTTTAGGAAGTGCGGACTACCGCCCCCTAAAAGTGATTTGATTCGTTAATACCATGTGTGGGATGTGTAAAGGATAAAGTTAATGATATTATATATGTTATTATACTGGAGTTATAACATACTCTTATACCATTATGAATCCATTCCATGAAGTATGAAATAGAAATGGAAGTAGCGTTCATGCGTAGGTACGGCTTACCGTCTCCATGAACGGTGCGTTTCATTTCTTACCTCTAAATGATTATGTAATATTATAAATGCATGAATGTACTGGATATATATGACATATATGATATCTACATCATGAATAATTTTCTGAATATAATGAACCTTTGACCAAATTAACAACATGTAAGTGTAAGAGGTCTATTTTTGACTTAAGAACCAAATACCGACAAAATGAACATTATTAACTTAAATAATTACATGATGTTCATAACATGGTATAAAAGGAATAATGAACTTGGAAAAGATTCATAATCAAGTATAGATTAACTAAAGTTTATTATTCAGGAGTTTAAAGAACGGTCGGGTCAAGTCGGATACGAGGTATGGGAACTTCTTAACCCAATTTCCATTCTTTGGGTTAATCTCCTACTTCCAAATTATGTCATTATATTATTATGTCGTATCTTGTATTTGTACTTTATTTATGTGTACTTATAGTGAATACACATAATGTATCTATTTTATTTTAAAAATTATCTTTGTATGGGACTTCGTCTCAATCTCCTTTCATTGAGGCATATTTTATTTTATACACAACTTTCTTTCATATGGTGTATAAACCCTTTTGACTTTTACGTTTATTCAAAAGGAATCTTTTTTACGAAGCGTTTACTAAACGACAAAAGGGAATGTTTTTTTTCGTACGTATGCGGCGACAACGACTTCTCTGCCGTCGTAACCGTTATTTGAGTTTTGGCTTCCTCTACAAGCCATACCTTCTTTTTTAAAAGAAAAATAAATACCATGTTTTACTTTGGTATTGAAAATGGTTTTCATAATGTTTTTATTATATCAATGCGTTGTATTGATATCTCGTGATTGAAATGTGGAAATGTTATGTTTCCTTTATGCATGTTTTATGTGATATGATTATGTTATGGTCCTTGGGCATTATTATGAAGACGGGTGGTTCTGTGATAAACTAAGGGCGGGTGAGACCGTTATAGCTCTCCAATGCATTGGGTAACGCGAGGGAGTGAAACGTTAAGGTTTCTCCGAAGAGATTTTAGGGAATATACTGTGATGGGTATTCCAAACGTAACCAAGAGGGTTACTCCCTACGTAAGAATGTTATGAATGCCTCAAGTTACCTTTATGTCTTATGATTTCTATGATTTATTCATGATTTTATGAGGTATGTTAAAGTGCCTATGTTTTATGGGTAAAGTATGATTTCATTCTTATGTATATATGAATTCATGTTTCCTTTCCATGTTTTTTTTTTATAACCCATACTGAGTTTTTATGCTCATCCCATGTTTTTGAAATGTTTTTCACAGGTCAAGGGAAAGGTACATGATAAGATGATAGAGTCAAGGATGTGTCAAGAAATAATCCATGTTTTATTTTAAATGTGTTTCCATTGATGGGAATGAAGAATACTATCTTTATGTAACCACTTTGTTTATATGTGGAATGTAATGAAAGTCTTATGATCTAATTCTCTAAAACTCTAAACCCGAAAAGATCCTCAACGTGTAATCTTGTAATAACTCAAGATTAAGTAAGGTTTAAGGCTGGGGCCTTATAGTTGGTATCAGAGGTCGGTTTAGACAACTTTAGGAGTTAGAAAAGTGTTAAATTATAATATGATTGAAATGATATAGCATTTACGGATTACCATGTTGCTTCGCCTAAGATATTTCGTTGTTCAGAATGGTTTTCCGCAGAGGAAACAAAGCAGCTATGTTGGGACGACATCAGGAGGAAGACAACCTTCCAAATCAGCAACCTGAGATGGTCGGAATCGGAACTGAACAGTTTGTTGCAGTGATGGCACAGTTGACTTAGGCTATAAATGGTGGTGGTATCCATGCACGAGATCAGCCAGATCAACCGCAGAGGAACATGTTAGTGGTGGAACATTTCATGAGGCAACATCCCCCATCATTCAGAGGATCATCTGACCCTATGCTAGCTGAAGGGTGGATTAAAGCACTGGAGAAGATTTTTGATGTCATGGGGTGTTCAGACAATCAAAAGGTTAGTCTTGCTCTTTACCGTTTGGAGGGTGAAGCAGATCAGTGGTGGTCTATGGTTAAAAATATCAGGGATGCCGATGAGATTGATTCTCTTGACTGGTATGAATTCAAAGGTATGTTTCTTGAGAAGTATTTTCCTAAGGCTGTTCGACTTAGGATGGAAAAGCAATTCTTGGAACTGAGGCAAGAGGAAGACTCAGTGGCTGCCTATGAAGAAAGGTTCACTCGATTGGCAAGGTATGCTCCAAATTTTATCCGAGACCTTGATAGAAAATCAATCGTTTTTACTCAGGATTAAAGCCAAAGTATCGAAGGGCATTAGCTTCTCGTGAGTTTAAAAGTTATGAAAAGCTTGTTCGATGTGCTGAGAAGGTGGAAATGGAGTTTGCCGATGACCAAGTTTCCTATAACAACCAGCAGAAGAAGAGACCGAGGTGGCAGGAGAAAGGTAAGAATTCTTCAAAGAAGTCTGATGGTAAGAGAACTAAGTTTCCAGTTTGTGATAAATGTGGCAAAAGGCATGCTGGGGAATGTCTTCTGAATTCTGGGAAGTGCTACCGATGTGGTAAGATGGGACATAAGGCTCGTGATTGCACTGAAAAGGATCATGGTGAAGGTAAGAATAAATTTGATTTACAGTTAGTGAAATGTTATAAGTGCAATGAGATGGGTCACTATGCAAACGAGTGTCTGACAAGGAGCTTGAGTGATGGGAAGCAGCTAGACTACAAGCAGAAAGGGGTGGTAAAATCATTTGCAACAACTTTAGCAGATGTTGGGCCATCGAATGAAGTGGTGTCAGCTACAGGGAGCTCAGTATTTTTCGAAGATTGACTTGAGGTCGGGGTACCATCAGTTGAAAGTAAAAGAAGCAGACGACTGCGTTCCGTACTAGATATGGCCATTATGAATTTGTAGTTATGCCTTTTGGGTTAACCAATGCACCTGCTGTATTCATGGACCTTATGAATAAAATTTTCCATGAGTTCTTGGATAAGTTTGTGTTTGTGTTTTGAGGTTTGTGAAGAGGTTATGTGTGCCTTGTGATTCACAGTTGAAGAGAGAGTTGTTATGTGAAGCTCATAGTTCTCCGTTTTCAGTTCATCCGGGCAGTACTAAGATGTATAGAGATCTGCGGGAGTATTACTGGTGGGATGGAATGAAAAGAGATATTGCTGATTTTATTGTGAAGTGTTTGACTTGTCAGCAGGTTAAAGCAGAGCGGCAGTTACCGAAAGGGATGCTTCAGCCTTTACCAGTGCCAGAGTGGAAATGAGAGAATATATCCATGGACTTTGTTGTTGGATTACCGAAGACATCTCGAGGTAATAATGCAATCTGGGTTATTGTTGATCACTTGACTAAATCTGCTCATTTCCTTGCTATACGAGATACTTTCTCTCTTGATCAACTTTCCCGTTTGTATCTTAAAGAGATAGTCAGGTTACATGGAGTTCCTCTCTCCATTGTATCAGATCGTGATCCCAGGTTTACTTCTAACTTTTGGAAAGGCCTTCAGAAGTCATTGGGTACTGAATTAAATTTTAGTACAGCTTTTCATCCTCAATCAGATGGACAGTCAGAACGAACAATTCAAACATTGGAGGATATGCTACGAGCTTGTTATATGGATTATCAGGGAAGTTGGGACCAACATCTTTCTTTGGTTGAGTTTTCATATAATAACAGTTTTCATTCCAGTATTCAGATGGAACCATTTCAGGCATTATATGGGAAGCGGTGTCGAACTCCAGCTTTCTGGGATGAAGTGGGTGAAAGGAAGTTGATGGGACCAGAATTGGTAGAAGAGATGGCAGAAAAAGTTCAGTTGATTCAGAAACACATGAGAACAGCTCAGAGCAGGCAGAAGAGTTATGCGGATAACCGGAGGAAGGATCTATCTTTCGAGGTAGGTGATCATGTTTTTCTCAAGGTTTCTCCTTGGAAAAGTGTGATGAGATTTGGTAAGAAAGGAAAGTTGAGTCCAAGGTTCATTGGACCATACAAAATTCTGGAAAGAGTTGGATCAGTTGCATACCGAGTGGCTTTACCTCCGAGTTTATCTCAGGTACACAATGTTTTTCACGTTTCGATGTTGAGAAAGTATATGCCAGATCCATCTCATGTTTTGAGTCCAGAGGTAGTTCAGCTGGAAGAGAACCTATCTTATGAGGAACAACCGGTCCAGATTCTTGACCACAGGGAGCAAGTGTTATAGAATAAGGTGATTAAGCAGGTAAAGGTTTTGTGGAAAAACCACATGATTGAAGAGACAACATGGGAATCTGAAAATGCAATGAGGGATAAGTACCCCCATTTATTTGATAAGTAAATAAATTGCGGGGACGCAATTTTCTAAAGGGGGGAAGGATGTAACATCCCAAGTAAGTAATTAATAATAGATATTTTTATCTATGTCTATTAATGATAAAGATAGTGTTTTAGAGGCCTAAAATGAAAATAAATACAATCTTATGCATGGAATACACTAATATTCTTAAAAGATTGTTTTAGTGCCTTTTGATGGAAAACCATTTTTGAATCTATATTTTGACAATTTTATAAACTATGTTTGTCAAAATAAACTTATACTTTATGATTGGGACATCAAAATTTACCTTGTGTGAATTTTTGGTAATTTTCTGACAATGTTCATTTTTTTTAATGAATAGTGAAAAATACTGCATTTTACATCAAAACTACTTTTTAATCTAATTTATTTATATGATTAGATTATGTTTTGAATTGGTTTTTAAGTAAAATTAGAATCTATTTTTACCATTTTATCCAATGGTGGTCATTGGAATCAATTTCACTTTGAAATTAGACTTAAACTGGTGTCAATCTTTTGATACTTATTGTTTTGTAAAAACACGCTATTTGCTCTGGCAGCGGGAATTAATTATTAAATTAATTAATGTGACTTATATGATTTGAATTTTGTAAAATAGACTTCATTTTTGAATTCGGAATATCAAATATAGCTTAGAGTGAATTTTTGGTAATTTTCTGAAAAACTTCAATTTTTGATGAATAGTGAAACCACTAAGTGGTAATCAAGCAAACTGATTTTTCAGTTAAATGAAATTTTCCACTAATGTGTATTGAATTTTGAAAATCCGACATACATGGTTGTCATTAAGAAGTAAAATGTGGTTCAATGAGATTAAAATAATTTTTTAGTGAATAGTAACTTATTAAGTTTTTAATCGCGATTAGTGATAATTAGTGTAGTTTAAGGTATAAATAATGCTTTAATAATATGAAATAACCTAGACACATGTCCCAACCTTATTGGTTGTGTCATGGCCGACCAAGACAAGCCATGGGTCAACTTGGGGACCCCATGGATCCACTTTTGTTGGGAAATGACATAAATTACTTTTTATTTAATGTTAAAGTGAAAATGACACAAACATAATATGTTTTACGAAAACAATTTTTAAGTGGGGTTATACAAGTCCAAAATTTGATTATAAATAGTAATTGGAAATCTAAAACGATTTCCTATATCATAGTATTTTTTTTATAATTTTTAGACATTAAAAAAAGTAAATTATTTACGACATAATAATGATGCAGTGATGACATCATTATTTGACGATTTAAACAAAATAGAAAGATAATGTAAAATCTATGAACTACACATGTCCAAAACCAATTGGATGAATGGATTTCGATGCCTTATCACCTTATCCACGAATCCTATCAATGTGGGACCTTTTAAAACCGAAAAACATTTTCAAATTAAGTTATATTTCTTTACTTTCCAAAAGTGCCCCTCCTCTCCTCTTATAAAAGGCCCCCACCTCTACCTCATTTCACACACTCTTCAAGCCATTGGCTCGGCCAACCCCTGCCCATTTGCTCTCTCCACATCCCTCTACTCATCCTAGAGGATTCCCTTTGGGCAGAAGCCTTTCAAAGGAAGCCTTTAGGCTCAAATCAAAAGGAGTTACACTTTTTAAAGGTAATTGTTTCTCTCATGTTCATTTGTTTTATTTTGCTTCTCCAACCCCCTAAACTCTTTTTATTTACTTATTTTGTAACAACACCAGTATCTTCAATATACTAGGATGTTGTTATAATATTTATTTGAGCTACACTCTCACACAACTACATCAAATGGTTAAAGAACATAAGGTTTCCGTGGATGGCGAAATTATGCCTCCCGAAACGATGATTGTTCAACACTCATTTAACACCTTCAAAGGTGGCCATTATGATGTCACTATTTTTATATATGATATATAATATTTATATGTTTTCCTTAAGCTTCTGTTTTTCTTCATTTTGGTCATACTTTATGGTTTCCATTATGGGTAAACACGATATCTTCATTTTAGGAAGTGCGGACTACCGCCCCCTAAAAGTGATTTGATTCGTTAATACCATGTGTGGAATGTGTAAAGGATAAAGTTAATGATATTATATATGTTATTATACTGGAGTTATAACATACTCTTATACCATTATGAATCCATTCCATGAAGTATGAAATAGAAATGGAAGTAGCGTTCATGCGTACGTACGGCTTACCGTCTCCATGAACGGTGCGTTTCATTTCTTACCTCTAAATGATTATGTAATATTATAAATGCATGAATGTACTGGATATATATGACATATATGATATCTACATCATGAAGAATATTCTGAATATAATGAACCTTTGACCAAATTAACAACATGTAAGTGTAAGAGGTCTATTTTTGACTTAAGAACCAAATACCGACAAAATGAACATTATTAACTTAAATAATTACATGATGTTCATAACATGGTATAAAAGGAATAATGAACTTGGAAAAGATTCATAATCAAGTAGAGATTAACTAAATTTTATTATTCAGGAGTTTAAAGAACGGTCGGGTCAAGTCGGATACGAGGTATGGGAACTTCTTAACCCAATTTCCATTCTTTGGGTTAATCTCCTACTTCCAAATTATGTCATTATATTATTATGTCGTATCTTGTATTTGTACTTTATTTATGTGTACTTATAGTGAATACACATAATGTATCTATTTTATTTTAAAAATTATCTTTTTATGGGACTTCGTCTCAATCTCCTTTCATTGAGGCATATTTTATTTTATACACAACTTTCTTTCATATGGTGTATAAACCCCTTTGACTTTTACGTTTATTCAAAAGGAATCTTTTTTACGAAGCGTTTACTAAACGACAAAAGGGAATGTTTTTTTTCGTACGTATGCGGCGACAACGACTTCTCCTCCGTCGTAACCGTTATTTGAGTTTTGGCTTCCTCTACAAGCCATACCTTCTTTTTTAAAAGAAAAATAAATACCATGTTTTACTTTGGTATTGAAAATGGTTTTCATAATGTTTTTATTATATCAATGCGTTGTATTGATATCTCGTGATTGAAATGTGGAAATGTTATGTTTCCTTTATGCATGTTTTATGTGATATGATTATGTTATGGTCCTTGGGCATTATTATGAAGACGGGTGGTTCCGTGATAAACTAAGGGCGGGTGAGCCCGTTATAGCTCTCCAATGCATTGGGTAACGCGAAGGAGTGAAACGTTAAGGTTTCTCCGAAGAGATTTTAGGGAATATACTGTGATGGGTATTCCAAACGTAACCAAGAGGGTTACTCCCTATGTAAGAATGTTATGAATGCCTCAAGTTACCTTTATGTCTTATGATTTCTATGATTTATTCATGATTTTATGAGGTATGTTAAAGTGCCTATGTTTTATGGGTAAAGTATGATTTCATTCTTATGTATATATGAATTCATGTTTCCTTTCTATGTTTTTTTTTATAACCCATACTGAGTTTTTATGCTCATCCCAAGTTTTTGAAATGTTTTTCACAGGTCAAGGGAAAGGTACATGATAAGATGATAGAGTCAAGGATGTGTCAAGAAATAATCCATGTTTTATTTTAAATTTGTTTCCATTGATGGGAATGAAGAATACTATCTTTATGTAACCACTTTGTTTATATGTGGAATGTAATGCAAGTCTTATGATCTAATTCTCTAAAACTCTAAACCCGAAAAGATCCTCAACGTGTAATCTTGTAATAACTCAAGATTAAGTAAGGTTTAAGGCTGGGGCCTTATATTTCTTGATTGGTATGACATCCATCTCAATTCCCTTGCATAAGATGTCCATAAAATTGGGATTCTTGACCCAAGGATTAAATTATGTTGATTTATGTTATTTTATTTTCCTCATGCATGTATAATCATTTCTGTGTGTGTATGTGAGTATAAATATATATTCTTATAAATATGAATATCCATTGGAGTGATATTTCCAGTTTACAGGGATCATGGACCCAATTATTAGTTGTGGTTTCATGTTTATTGATTTTTTTTATATTTTCAGTTGTGTTTCATCTAGGTTGAGCATATTGTAAGAGGAATCACTTATAATGTCATATTTCTAAGTTAGTAATTGGGGTGGACTACTGAGATTATATTCTAACCCATTTAAGTGAACCTCATTATGTGTGAAACAGTATTTCATCTTTTTAGGTTGAGTACAATTGTGGGGTAGATAAGGATGTGACCTAGTGTTGCATGATTGAGTGGATCCACTCGTGTGGATTGTTATGATCGAGCTGATGTAGTTCAATAGCATCTTGGAGATCATGTATAGAGTTTGGGTTAGAGTTAGTATTAGTTCCATATACATGTATTTTAGTTTCTTCTATGTACTGATGTATGTATGGTTGGACCAGTGGGTGACTAGTGTTGTATGTACAACGTGTCTATTTTGGATATTTTAAAATTTCATATATTATTACTCTATGCTTTTATTTCAGTTGATTACTACTTTTGCATGATGTTTATTTACTACTATATATGGTACTTTTATATTTCCTCCATTCTCTTCCAATGATTTGAGGGTATAGTTTCTTTATTGTGACACCCTTGGGCCTTACTACTAGTCAGAAGCCTCTGATGTATGGGGAGGTGTACTTGATGCCTTCTAATGAACCAGCTCAGAGCACTAGTTTAGTAAAATCCATGTCAGTATGTTATAACGGTGTATCAAAGTAGGTTACTTTCCTATTGTATTACTATTTGGGATATGGTTGATAGGAGTATTATGAATGTGTCAGAACCTATGGTGGATATTATAATGGTGTGTTGTGAACACTTTGTCTAGTAAAAGGTACTAGTTTCGAGGGACATGGTATTGATGTTATAATATGAGATGTTATAGTTGTATATGATTTTATCATTAAGTGATACACATGTTGTGTGGATTTTATGATTTACTATGGATTAATGGATCTTGGCCCATTGGAAATAGTCCAGTGATTAATTTTGACTCATGTATAGAAAAGGTAAGAGGCATCTCATGCATTGTATTTTTCTTATAGGATTCACATGTTATAGGGATTCTAGTTTTGGATTTTACTAACAATTATGGCCAATTTTTGAAAGTTTCAAAAAAATATAAATGGTGTGTTCATGTTTAGGTTTTTTGTGGAATTATAATCAATTCAGACGACTTTCATATATTTCCTTTTGAAGGAAGGATATGTGGATCTATGTTGAGATGTTTGATGGTGAATCTGATGACTCAATACTCATGAACTTCAGGTACATCAACTCTCATAGGTCAATAGGTCACATGATGCCTAAATATTATACCCCTTATAGGGTGTTATTTTCTTAGGTTTGGTTATTTAAAGTCTCGATAACAATATATATTGTGTTTATCTGCATGGATTTAAATGAAATTCTATATGAAAAACATTTTTTTATAGTAACCTAGTTGGATCATTGTGTATGACGTCGATACTTACTGGGACATTTCTAGTGAACTGGACCTTGAGGATGTATTTCCATATACAAATTCCCGGTGAGTGTCAGTTAATCACTCTTTCTATGTTGATATCATAATCCATGGGATGTTCTTTATGAGTATTTTTGTGGTGGATAAGGGGACTTATAGGATATTTTGATAGTTTTTTAACCTCATATGTTAGTGATATATCTACCTTCCATGGAGTGGTTTGATATTTTGGGCTTGGTGTTTATACCCAATGACCTAGTTATTTTAATTGATCATTAGGGCAAGGTGGGGGACCTACAGACCCTTAGTTTTCACTCATAACCTTGTAGGTTGTCATTTATTTTGTTCAAGGGAAACCATTTTTAGGGTTTGGCCAGTGTTTTTGGATTCTGTTATAGAAAAATATCTTGGTTATATGCTCATTTGAGACTGACTTGTGATTGGTTCTCAGGTTTTTTTATATAGTCTTGTTAATGCCTCTTGCTTTTTACTAGAACTTGTGATAATTATTTTTCATTAATAGATTTGATGGTTAAGGTTTTTTGGGTGTCTATCCATGTTGACCATTCTTGATTTTGTTGTTAATGTAGTTAAAGATTGGGTAGATTCTGGTAACTATAATGACGTTGGGTGATTGGTGATCATTGAATGTATCCTGGAACAACTGAGATTCCTAATTTTGAATAGGAATTCCAAGGGAGATTCTATCTTATTTGGTCTGACATTCTATATAGCGTGGAAATCATGGTTTTAGTAGTATAAAACACACTAGAGTATATTTAGTTGATGACGGTACACGTCAGTTATATGTGGAACCATTTAATCAAAATTTGTGAGTGGTTATGTCTGATTTTAGGATTGATGTTTTCAATACTTTGCATGGGCATGGTTTCTTGGATGTTATGGTTAGGTGATGATGTTCCTCCATGGTAGAGGAGGTATCAGAATGAATCATCTATTGTGAGGTGGTTCACCCATGGCTAGACCTGGACCCACATTATCAGGATATGTGCTGTCCAGAGGTGGTTAAATGAAAGTTATCATGTTTTAATGTTATCATGGCTTGATTGAGCTATACATTCCTTTTTTAAATCTAAATGTACTCCATGTTAGATACTATCATGCTCTATCTTAACATCATCTTGAGTACACTGAGAGATCATTGGATCTAAGCCAAGATTCTTTGGTTTTAAATATATTTCCTCATAAATGATGAAACCTATTGAGGTTGTGCTTGAGGAGAATTATAAGGTAATCCATATAGTGGGGAGTGAACCATTGGATATTTGAGGGTGGTGAACCTTGTTTTAATTTTAAAATTTTCATTTTTCATGGGATGTTGAGCTCAAGGTTTTGTTTTTGATACAACAATAAGGGTATACCTATGGTAGGGAGTACCAAATCAATCATAGTTAAACATCTCATATGTAGAAGATAATTGTTGATGCTATGAGATTGGTCATGGGATATTCAAGATAGCATGTTTTTGTAGATTCTTAGGTTTAGAACATGACTACTGGTTTTTCTACCAAGGCTTCTCGGGGATGATAAGGTTTATCATGGGGAGATTATAAGGACCCATATTTTTTCGGATTTTAATTTTAAGCATGAATTTTAATTTGTTCCTTTAGATGCTTGAAAGGGGTAAAATGGTCATTTTCTCTAGGAATATGATCTCAAATAATTTTTTTGACCACTCTTTTCTTCCTAGAGTAGGTTTTTTACCCAAGTAATGAATTTTTATAGAATTCGTTGTCATTCAAATTTTAGCAGAATAATTATTAATTAATATTAAATTATTTTAAAATTAATTTATTTGAACAAGTTCATTCAAAAATATATTTTTAATAGAGTTTCATATTTATCTTTCATCTCCTCATTATTCGTAAATTGGGAAGTTTTTCTTAGGTGGGATATAAACACAATTTGGGTATCAAGGACGGGTTGGACCCCTTTTTATTTTTCTTTTCATTTCTCAGTTTTTCCATCATGTTCTTGTTTTCTCCCATAGATTATCATGTACACCCGTCATGGTATTCCTTCATCACATAACCAATATAAGAGAGGTATATGGATAAAGATAAATTTATAGAAGAGAATATATGCAATGTTTTGAAGCTCGGGATACACCGGGTCATCGTGCGATAGTCGTGGAGCACGAAAATCGGTGAATCTTTCCTAGATTCTACCCAATGGTATGTTTTTTTTGATTTTCTATAAATCCTTTTAGATTAAAATTTTTCATTTTTTAATCCACTTCAATTCCTTCTTAGGAACCATTTAGGGTGGATCTATTTTTTTAGGTTTAAATGAGTCTTTCATGTGATTATAGGGATATCTAATTCTAAAATCCTAATCACACAGCATGTGGTTTAGGAACACACATTGTGTGTTCTTCCTATTCAATGGAGATTATATTTTAAAAGTACTCATAATTTATGTTATATACATAATATTTACTGGGACTCATTAATGAATCCTACTACCCGTCCTAATAGCTTGTGTAGTGGCCCATGGCCATATAGATTTCACAGCCACACCCAGTGTGAGTGGCACATCATGTGAAGGTACATGGCTAGAAAATATACATGGCTATTCCATGTAATGTACATGGACCTGTACCCCGTATGGGGTACACACTATGTACATATTGAACACATTGTGTGCATGGGATGACATGCCATGTCCTGCTATGGTACACAGTTAGGTGGGGACTCAAGGATACACACTATTTACTAGGTTATACATGTCTCCCACTCCTCATGCGATTCCCTTTTGAAGGGTTTTCCTGTTCTGTATCCCAAAGTTGGAATTATATATAATATAATTCTATTCTAAGTATAATTTCACGTAGATTGGGATGGTGAAACCCTTGAGCTAATTTGATGGCCCCTAATGGGTGTTTTTGAGATTTTACCTAAATAGGAAGTCTCTTCCCCTAGTAATTGAATACAATTTTCTCCTGATAGTGAGACCTTTAAAATTAGATGGTCCAAGATATATCACTCTTGACAAATGATTTTTAATATTTACCATTGAGAACATATCCCTTATAATTTTTTCCTTATGTCCTAAGAGGCTCTGAGGTTAGTTGTTTCTGATGATCACCTAAAAGATTCCTCATGTTATGTTTCAACCTAGAGGATCCCTTTTAAGATTCCTATATATTCATAATATTTCCAAGGGTCCCTTAAGGGATTCCTTTTCGTACATGCTGACCTAGTTAATCTCTTGTTAGATCCCTTTACATATTTACTTCCCATCCCAAGGATCCCATATAGGATACCTCTATTTACTTACCATTCTAGGATCCCACGTAGGATTCCTCACTTTACCTTCACTATTGAGGTTCTCGAGTAGGTTTTCTTCTCTAATGAGTAGACTTTGAGGATCTCAAGTATTATTATTCTCTTATGTAATTACATGAGGGACCTATTGGGTGCCTCAATGATAACCAACCATGAGCTATTGCATTGGGGGTTTGGTTATACATGGTAACAGGTGTCACTTTAGAACCCATACCAACCTTGTAAGCTTGTGATGACGTACTATTAGTGGTGGACTGGATGTTTGATAACCCTCAATATTTATTTATACTTTCACATATTAATTATTGATGTAGTGATGATTACCAGAGGTGATTCTTGGTTGGTGGAAGATGATAATGATGGAAATAATATTTCTTTATCTTTGGGATGCCCATACATATTTCCTAGGATTTAGATTTTTAGCTATGTTATTTCCTATATTTATTTTCATACCCATGGGTGATATATAGGATCTAGTTGTTCAGCCTATATGTTTTACTATTATATTTTTTGAATCTCCATAGGTTCTTATTAGGATCTGGATTTTGAGCATATCATTATGATATATGGGCATGTTATCCATAGTAATTATACACCGGGAAGATTATGCTCTCCTGAGTGATGAGGATGATTCTGATCTCCTCAAATTGTTATATGTTAAGGATGGTCACTTTTTCGACTAATTGACATGTGATGATTACTATTGCGGACTCCTTGATCAGATTATACTCTTGGATGATAATTCTCTCCCAAGATATAGGGATGAAAACACTCACCATGATTGATTTGTTGACTGCGATTTTGGACATGGTGTTTCACATCATTGGATACTCATGGATAATTATGCTCTTCTAAGAGATGGGTAAGATTATACTTTCACTAATTAGAGACCTCGAGGGGTGTTCATGATGTCTCACTAATGAGTACTCATTGTTCACCTATGGTTAGGCCCTTAGGGTTCATCTATGTGTCAATGTTGTGACAACCTATAAAACGGGACCTAGGGATAAGTCATTGGAAAGTATTTACATGGAATGAGTTCAATTGTGTCCTCCTCTAGGGAATTTACAATATGTCTATATGTACTTCTCTCAAATCCTTTATTATAGTAACTGGAGGCGATTATGGGTGTTCCTAGGGTCAGGATGAGTATCCCCCTATGGTGACGTTTCTTTCTCATAGATATTTCTAGTTCCAGTCAAAGCAGGTGTTTCCAATTGGGGTTATAGACCTAGATATCAACAAAATGATAAAAAAACTTGAGTGGTATGATATCCATCTCAATTCCCTCACACAGGATGTCTAGGTGATCATGATTAAAGACTCCAGTATCGAGTGTTAATCATTTATGTTATTTCATTAACCTTAGGCATGTATATTCATATTTATGTATATATGTATATGAATGTGAATATACATATATACACATATAAATATGGATATCCCTGATAGCGACATGCCCATTTGACTAGGATCATGGACTAAGGGATCATCTGTGGTTTCACATTTAGCAGTTTTATCTCTCTTTTCATTTGGGTCTTAGATAGTCTTATTATATTACATTAGCATGCACGTATGAAATCATATTTATAGTTTCATAATTAGGGTGGCCTAATGAGATTATATTCTCACCCCTATATGTACACCTCAGTGTGTGTGAATCCCTTATTTATTCTTTTTTATGATGAATAGAATTGCATGGTGGATAGGTATGAGGCCCAGTATTTCATGATCATGTAAAACTGCTAATTCGTAATCTTATTATTAGGCTGATACAGTCCACAAGTCTCTGAAAGTCCAGTTATGTGGCCTGTCTTGGAGTTAGTAGTAGATCCCTATACTTTTATTTCAGTTTCATTTATGTACTCCTCTATTAATGGGTGTCATAGTGGGTGGAAATTTTTGTATGTATTACATGGTTTTTTGGGCTTTTATAGAATATCTTATATTATTACAGAATGATTCTATTTTTGTAATTCACTTCTTACACACTCAGTTTATTTACTTTTGAATATGATACATAGATATTTATATTATTTTATAACTCTTATGTGAGGGAATAGTCTTCCCACTATCACAACATTGGCTCTTATGCTACTTGAAAGCCTCTTTCTTATGGTGAGGCACAATTGAGGCCTCTTTATAACTATCTCAAAGAACCAATTTAGTGACATCTGGTTTAGGATGTTATAACTAGTGTAAGTCATCATGCACACTCAACTGGGGACTATTTATCCCAAAAAATATATAAATAAACGGTAATAAAGAAAATTAATATTGGATGTTAAAAATAAACAAGAAACTGATAGGTAGAAAAAAACACTATACATACCTCTATGTGACCTCACAGGTCACCACCAACTAGAGAACTACACTCACACTATTAGAAAACTAGAGATGGAGAAGAACCTATAACTAAATAATGATAATGAATATAGGTGTGAGTATTACAATTCCTATTAGGGATTCCAAAGGATAAACTAATCCCTATAAATTACCTTTAAAGAGAAAACCAATCATGATAGTTTGTAAATAATACATATAAAAATAGAGTTTCCAGCTCTTTAAAGAAAAATAATTAACAAGCTTCCACTATTTTAAGAAAGCTACTTCCAAAATATTTTCAAAATAGATTTCAAATAATGAAATACATTTCATAAGAACACCTTATAAATGATAATTAATGTTAAAATATGTGTCATTGAATGGAAACATAACAGTAAAGAGAATTTAAAAAAATAGTACCAAATAAAAAAGGATTAAATTTAAGAAAGTATCATGTGAAATCCCGAAGTAGTTATTTCAAATAGGTACTAGGATCCTCAAACATCGATGATCAGACTATTTAATTTTTTATCATGAATGATCCTCTAGATAGGTTGAACAGAAGTTCCAAAATCCCCCAAAACATCATCATATCATTTTTTAGTGTTTCAGATTAATTCTATCAGGTATACAGAGTCAGTTCCCTTCCATCTCAACTGGTAGACTAGTCTGTAGAAACCCACCAAGGTACCCAGGGTTCCCAAGTTATTAATTCAAATGGATGTGATTTTTTATCAATATATAAGACAAATACATATCTAATTATTTAGACAAAAACCCATCCACTTTATCACCTTTGATATCTCTCCTCATATGTATCCCCTTTTCAATTCACAAAAAAAACAATAGGGCACAATCCCATCATTCACACCACACATTTAATACACAAATATCACATTTTCATTTTGATGGGAATTCCATAAGGGGGTTTTAAATTTCTATAAATCATTTAAGGTGAAAACCGGGCTGTATCACTTTTAAAAAAATATCATTCAGGAAATTTATTAAACGTTGAAATTACATTACATTTTACTATACAAGGTTGAAAGCATATTTTAATAAGAAAACACCACATTAGAAGCTTGGGTAAATTATGTAAAAAAAATTCAAAACCATTTATGATAGACAAAACCAATTTTCATAGAATATAAATACTATATAATAATAAGTAATAATTTTAAAATTCTCAAGTAATAAATGAATTCAAATTAAAGGCTCAGTCATAGGGAACCTACCTCAGAACATACTTCATTTTATGGTGGCCACTTTACACTTATACCTAAATACACCTCAAAATATATATATGTACCCTTTATCCCAATGTACATATTCACCTCACCAAGAGGAAATATGTACAAGAATGATATATATATATATATATATGTGTGTGTGTGGGGGGGGGGGGGGGGGGGGGTTTACCTATGTATACACATTCAAGTCTCCTTCAACAATGGTGGCTTGAAACTACCTCAAGAAGGTCTAAGACACACTTGAAAAATATAAGAAACCCAAAAGTCCAAAAATCCATAACTACAATTTAGGAAAAGAATAAAAATGGAATAAACGATACAAAAAACTGATAGTGAACCCACTACAATTAATTGTCGTGGAAAGAATCATCCTTAATAGGAACTAAGAACCCTAGAAATAAAGAAACAACCAAAATAAACATCACATCATGTTAGGGTTTAAACCTAGATCATGGACACCAAAAAGGAGGAAAAGAACCCAATATATATTGGTAGGAGGAGGATGAGAAGATGAGAAACTTAATTGATATTAATGCATTAGAAATCAAAAAAAAATGATTAGTTGAGAAACAAAGAGGGGGAGGGTAGGTTGCGCACCTTGATCCCTATGTGGGAATCGAGCGAGAGGGGTTGAAAGGTGGTAGATCATGTGGATAAGGTGGAGGGGGTAAATAAAATTTGGTTTTATTATTATTATTAATTAATTTTTATTTTTATTTATTTTATTCTTTTACTTTATTTTATTTTTTAATGAAATACAGACATTATGCACAGTTTGGTCACACAGTTGGCCAAACTGTGAACCAACCATGTGCCCCTCACTGTACCCCTAAAGCACATTGTAGGGGTATGCCACATTGTTAGGGAAACCATGTGTTGACCATGAAATTCAACTCTATTAAAATTTCAGACACCCTCTCACAGTTTGCGAACGGTTTTTACTGACTATGAACCAATATAGAAAAACATGAATTTTTGAAATTAGAGCTGGTTTGACTTGAAACATTCAAAATGATGCTAAGAATAATTAAAAAATTAAAAATAATTAATAACCCATGGTTCTTTTGTGTAATGTTATCCCACCGTTGACACTTTCTTCCATCAAAAGGTCCTAAAAGAATTGGTTAATCAAGGCATGAGGTAAGGAAGAAATGCCTCCCAAAATGAAACCTCTATCACCTGAATACCAAAAACATGCTTCCCTCCAAAAGAGTGAAACCTTAAAATATCCAAATACACTAAGAGGGTATTCTCAAAAATGTACCACCATCTAAAGAGGAAACTTATGAGACAAAAGTAACACAAACATAAAACCGAAGAATAGATAGATATCCCTCATGTCTTCAAACACAACCTCAAACAAGGAACACCCCAACCCCTAACATATAAATCACAAAATAAAACCATCGATGTTGGGTAGTATAATGATAATGGGTTTCACCATCGTGAAGTTTGATGATCCAATTCACCATGTGTCCCCTTTTTGGGTGGTCCCCCATAATTTTAAGACTTTGGCACACACCATTTCTCACTCCAAAACAACTCACAAATCTAGAAAAGTCATTTAACACTTGTATAAACTATTAATTTGCCATTTTATACCCCATACATGGTTTATTAATTATTTTCAATATTTTAATTATTATTATATTTGTTCTCAAAGTGTTGTGTCAAATTGGTAATAAATAATAAAACCAGTTTTACCATAAACATTGAAAACAAATATAAGAATAATTAAATAAATATAAATAATCAATAAACTATGGTTATGGTGTGATGTTAAGATTTTCAAAAAATTTAATAAAACATTATATAACATAAGATATAAATAATTTAATTTTAAGAACTATTCACAATGATTGACTAGAATAACATCAAGAAAGATATATGATTATAATATGAGATCTTTAACCATCAATTATATATTATGATAAAATATAAAATTAATTTTACCCCATAATTCATAAAAAATTATTACTTTTTATCTTTTTAAAATAATTTACTTAAATTTTATATTGCATACACAAGAACTATGTCCGCATTTTGTAAGCACTTAAGATAATTATTTCATCACTAAAAATTAAAAAACAATTAATAAAAATAATTTAATTATTCTCAAAAATAATCTTTAATATTAATTAAAAACTTATTTTTATCTCTATGTGAACATATAATAAAAATTTAAAAGTAAGAGGCTGATATTTTCTATTTTTATTTACATAAAATAATATTTAAGTCATTGTCAAAGAAAAACAGCACAAAATTTTCATAAAATAGAATATTGAATAAGGATGGTGTAAATCTACTCATAAAATAGATTATATAAAATAGAATCCATTATTTTTAGTTCGTATCATATTTTTTAACTTTAATTGCATGATTTAACCTTATCGAGGTGAAAAATATTTACTATAGTTACTATTCACAATGAAAAACAATAAAAGGTGATTATATACCAATTTTTAAACTCCTAATTAAAAATATAGGATCTATTTTTTGAATATATGATTCCAATTTGTTTTTGAAATCAATTATAATATAAATTCATTAAATCCAACCAAAAAAAATTTTTAGATAATTTTTTTTTAATCCCAAAAATGAAGTTATACAAAAATTAAGTAGAATGATGATTCATAAGAAATTAATATATTATATTAAATTCAATATGAATTATGTCACTTTGAGATAAAATTTATAGACTAATGAGTCTTTTTATGAAATTGAAATTCTAGTTTTCAAAAATGGTATTTTTCACAATTTATTAAAAAATCAACTTTTCAGAAAAATCAAAACAAATTCACCCTTTGTGAATTGTGATATGGTTATTTAAAAAATGTTATCATTTTTTATCAATTAATATATCTTGATGTTATAGAAAATAATTATAATATTTTCCCACAAAAATAATATCAAATTTTTTTTAAGAAAATGTATTTTTAAATTCTAAAATGACTTCACTAAAAATTGGGTACTTATTTATTTTTCATTAAAGAATAAAGTTTCATTATAAACAGCCTTAATATAAGTATTTATAATGTGTTTTTCAATATTCATTTCTTCCAATTTAACATCTATGTTATAATGGTCACATTTAAATAATATTATTTTAATAGTATATCCTAAATCGCTTAAAGCTTAGTGTTACAAGTTGAGAAATACATACAAAATAGTATTATTTTAAAAATTCATAGTGATACCTCCCCCCATTCAATAAATTTAGTCCAATAAATTTGTGCTTGAACATGGTAATAAATTTTTTGGCATTTTAAAGTACCTTTTTTTAAAACCCACATCGTAAAAAGGATTAATAAAACTATCTTTTGAAAAGAGGGAAAGGGAAAATGCAAAGGCTATCTGGAAAAACAGATAACTTGGCTTCAAAATAGTATAGAGTTAGTGGGATGTGAAAATATAGACATGGAATAAAAATTGTAATGCCCAAATAATGAGAGAGAGTGATAAAGCATTGATTAAATGAAATTAAATGATAATGAGAATTAAATGAACATAGAATGATAAATCAATGAGGTGAAGAAAAGATTATTGATTCATCATAAATGAATATAATAGGATCACAGTTTTATTTCAAGATCATTTTCTTGGATTTGAGGAATTTATATACCATCTAGGATAAAAACGTTAGGAAATATACTTAATTTTCATGTAGTAATTCATCCTTTAATCACTTTCCCCTAAAATCTCATGTTTTTTTCACACTTATGAGTTCTCAAGATTAATTTTTCATTCCCAAATATCTAATAATATTTTAATGGATAATCAAATACCAAAACGTACAAAAGGATATTCCTCTTGCCTTTAAATATTAACCAAAACTGAGATGGTTATCATAAGATAAGATAATATCCAAAATTTGTAAACCATAATATGAATAAATAATACATTTAACTTTAACAATAACACCAATGTTTCACCTTATAACACTCCATAAAAAAATAGCACTATATCCCAAATTACCTTAATAGCCATAACCTTAAAAAAATAACCTCAAAGGTTATATCATACGCATTATATAAAATCCCCAAAAATTTAGTTTCTTCTAAAATAACACTTCATGTTAAATCATGTGATTCACCTAAGTATTACATGTTTATTAACCCAATAAAGCATTTCCTAAAATATCATTAATCACTTTCAAAACTCATCACTTAAATTTTAAAAATATTAAGATAATCCTTTGAACATAGGATCAACCTTAAAGTTATTAACCCATGATGGTATCCATATTTCATAGTCTAAAACCACATGAAAACATCATAATCACAAAATTTATATAAACCCTCCTATATAACAACTATAAAAACCCTAATCCAATACTCCCAGATCCAATAAAATAATATTCTTTATAAATTTCTGTCTTTACTACCAATAAGCATGGAAATATTTTATCCTTCCAAAAAAATATTATGTCATTCTAAAATATTATGTCACTTATAAACCCATGTACCTTTTAGGTTTATAGTTTTATAGAATTAGTGGAAAGTCTAACATAACAAAACACATATCTTCAAGTGTGTATTTTTTTACTATTCCAATATTTTAGGCCGAATGGACCAAAGGCATTCTTTTTTATTTTATTATGGATAATTACCCTTTTAAGGGTTGAAGGGGAACCCATACATGACCCGTAGGCCCAAGGCACAAGGCCCAACTGACCCGCAATACATGACCCGAAGGCCCAGAGGCATACCATGCCCAATACATGACCCATAGGTCCAACCCACTTGAACTTCCCCTCCTCATCTTCTACATCAATGATCACCTAGCTTCCCACCTTGCTTTTCTGATCAGCTAGAATTGCCCCATACAAAGCTGTACAGTGCATGGTCCCGATGGTGGCTGCCATACCCTCACATTCCTCCAATCTAGTTATCTTTGCTTCTTTTGGTTGTTACTTTTGTTGCTCTAATACTCTTTTGGGGCCTGTTCTGTGTGAATTGGGATACTCCATGGTCTACATGGCCCGAAGGCCCTATGGCCCGAAGGCCTTTGATGACCTGAAGTCCCTTGAGACCCGTAGGCCCAAACCTATGGCCTGAAGGCCCAAATCAGGTGAATAGTTCCAAATAATACAGTACTAAATAGTAAATGCTATAGTACTACTACAGTACTGCTACAGTAACCTGGAAATTCAGCTCCACTAGGTTTTGAACATGGGTCTCTTGGATGCCATGCAGGAGCCCTTACCACTGTGTATGGGCATGTTGGCTATTCCAAGATTTTCATATTCTACGTTATGTCTAGAAAATATCAAATAACATTCTTTATATATTAAACCTTTCTATAAATAATTTATTTAACATAATTCTTCATAACCAAGGGAAATTGAAAACATAAGAATGGTGAGCTCAAATGCTTAGTAACGGAAAACATATTCATTAACAATTAAATTACATCAGTGATTATAATATGATCACAAGGGTATGATTCCATAATCAAAGTTTATAAGAGTAATATAATAGAATTCATACCCATAATAACATTGATCATAATTAATGAAACATGACATAAAGATTTAACATATGAAAAGAATCATATAAGAAAAAAATCATGATCCATGTGATAAAAATACATAATAAAATGATAAATTAGAAAATAATTATTGTATAATGGTAACATGTTGGATACATAGAACATCACTCTCATGTCACTCTTACAACCACTATTAAAATAGAATAAAATACTTGGTAAATTCTAATAATCTATTAAGAGGTACCTATATCTGGTTATCTTCGTCCCATTACCTAATGTATTGGAGAGATATATCAAGCTAACACATCATCCTGAGATATATTGGGTTCACCCATTATCAGAAACATTGTAAAATTACCATATTATAACTATAACACATGAAAAATTTTATTTTTCCTCATATAATAATAATTATTCATTCATAACTTCATTTACCCAAGGAAAAGAAACGGGTTCCATGAAAATCTCTTTTAAATAATCATAATCCATCCAAAGAATGAATAAGGATGGTATCATTACATAATATACTCAATGGATCATATTTAAAATCATTTTTTTTTAATTTTTACGGATAATAATTCCATAAACATATCATTAAAAATCATAATTAATATACCCTTTATACTTTTATAATCACTTTTAAGAAATAAAAATTTAAAAAAATTATGAAGATAATTTTATTTGAAAATAAAATAAAAAACATATAATTCATGTTTTAAAAAAAATAACGTACATGATTCCTTTAAAATCATTTTATTTCATAAAAATTAAAACTAATCATTTTTTTAAAACTTTTTGAAAGAGAGCTAAAATTTAACCATGAAAAAAACATTAAGAAATTTACGTTAATTTTTTTTAAAAGAATATAAAATATAATGTAAAATAACATAATGAAATAAATTATTTTATTAAATAAAATTCTCAAAAAAAATATAAATAACTGATATAAAAGATAATTATTACTGATCTAAAAGAATATACATTAACAGAATCACTTACAAACAATTTTCTTGATATTTATTTAATAAATAAAGAAGGAAATGGGAAATAACCATGTAAACCAAATTTATACCATAAGAGAAGAAAATATATGTGGTTCAAGAAAATAAATTCATATAATCCCTCCCAAAGTACCTTTAAACATATACCATCCCGAAATAAGATGAGATTGTATCGTAAAAATCATTATTATTTTGATAACTTTTTGAATCGTAATTCACATGAATGAATTACTTAAAATAAATATTTAAATATCAATAAAATAAGTATATTATTGATATAACATTACAAATGCATGGTATATAAACCTAATAAAATAATATGGGATCATAACATAAATGTATGTCCCAAAGAAGGAGAATTTGAGATGAATAGTCCTTAAAAGGATCATATCATTAAATTTAGAAATAATTAATTGATAGATTATGTGTAACAAATGTAAAACCAAAAGAAATAAGTGGAAATAAAACCTTGGTCCAAAAAAATTAAATTTCACACGTAATCTTTACAAGATATAAAAAATTAATAAGTGATATAATACAATGAATGAAAATTGATTTAAGAACCCTAGCCCCTTGGTAATTATCAAGTAAAATCAACTTGGATGAAACAATTTGAATTGAAACTTAAAATACCACGAATAGTTAATGATTTATGATATAAAATGTAAATGTGAATTATATTACCCATATAATATAAATTAGGTGTATAACATTAAATTATGCCTCAATGAAGGGAAATTTAGACAAAATCCATTACAACTTGGTAACATTCATGTAAATCCCTTTGAAAGAAGTTATTTGATTTATCACATAAAATAACATAAAGTTTAATTAATTCATGATATAACATTCAAATTAGTTATTATATGAACCATATAAAATAATTAAGTTTCATAACATTAAATTTTACCAAAATAAAGGAAAATTTAGATGAAATCCCTCACATCCTGTCCAGACTTGCTACGTATGTCCTTTAACAATTGTTGAATAAACATATATCAATTATTTTAATTATTAAAAATATTTTATAGGATTAATAAATTATCCTTAAACCATTTATTTCATTTATTTTAATGACATATTTGATTATATGATTAGTTAAGTTCACATCAGGTGTTTTGGGGATGTTCTGTTCATAACATCAAAATGACTTAAATATGTTGATTGTGGTCAAGGGGTATATTATTCCATAATATATAGGATAATAATAATTAAATAACTATAATTTTTATATAACAATTATATTTTTAAAACCAACATGAAATATTTTTATAAAAAATGAAGTATGTTATAATCATGGAGACAGTAGTCCACACGTGCGCAAGAATAATGTTTCTATTTTTCAACAAAAATAATGGAACGAAGTTAAGTATTGTTTAATATTTACATAATTATGATTTTATAATAAATATAAAATTATAAATTTATATTCACTTTTTTTTACATCCATTTTTTGAAATAATTAAAATAAATCAGATCTCTTCATAGAGGTGGGAATCCACACGTACGCACGAACGATATTATCATTTTCCAATGGATGAATTGGAATAAAATAGATGTTATAATATCTTTAAATTATGATAATAATGTCATAAATAATATATATATATATATATATATTAAATTCAAAATTATTACTAGCCATTAGAGGTCATTATGGAAACCAAGTCACCTCAGTTCGTGGGGCATTAGTCTAACGTACACACAAATAATGGTTTCATTTATAATTTGATGGAAAAGGAGATGGATATATTATATGAAATTAATATAATAACATCTAAGTTTATGTAATAAACTAATTTTTTTATTTTATCATTGTTAAATAATATTTTATAGAAGTATAATAAGAAATAAAATAAAAATGCTCAGTTCAAAGAAATATCTCTTTTCTAGACAACCACTTTTTCTTTACACCATAATCCCTCTATGGTTGGTATTATTCACAAAATAATACCTATAAAACATGTTTATAGGTGTTGGGAATAGATTATGATAGGTTATTTCTAAACCAAATGGGTACGTAATTGTGGTTAAAATAAAAGAGTTGGTGTTTTATTATAAGTGATGCGAGTGTCATTTTTGAAAATACATGAAATATTATAATATAATATATATCTAACTCATGCAATATTGTTTCAAAATGAAATATACTAAAATTTATGGAGGATATGGTCTTAATATAAACCAAAAAATAGTTTTTTATAGGTTTATATATCATTTTAAAACTTATCTTTTGGATTAAACACCATGTTGATAGTTTCTAATCCTAACCGCAGTAATAATTTGTCAATATTAAAGGGATATAAATTCATTATTAGTAAAAAAATTGGATCATAATTATAAATGGATAAAATTTATGACCATTTATCATCCAAATTTTCCTCTTACATTATTTTTAGTATTTTAAATAATTTAATAAAATATTATATAACATAAAATATCATTAATGTCACTTTAAAAAAAATCAAATATTTTGACTTTAGAAACATAAATAATGGTAATTAATTTGAATATAAACTATTTAGACATAAATTATAAATAAATAAATATTAACAAATTAATTATTTTTACTCCATAATTCATCCAAAAAATATTATTTTTGATTCTTTTAAATTTATTTACATTAATTTTCTACTTCTGGTACATGCACTATGTTGATGTTGCATAAGAATTTAAGATAATTATTTCATAACTAAAAATGAAAAACAAAATATCACCATAAAAATTATTTAATTATTATAAAAATTGAATTTAACATTCACTTGTAAATTAATTTTATCCTTATGAGAGCTTATAATATAAATTAAAAAGCACGAGTGAGATATTTTTTATTTTTCTTTAATTAAATTAATATATAAGTAATTTTCAAAACAAAAAGTAATCAAATTTCCATAAAATGTAATATTGTATTGTTATGTAAGAAAAACACTCATAAAATAGATTAAGGGAATGTTTTTCAGTCATTTTTTGTCCTTATCATATTTTGAATCATTAATTGTCTGATTTACTATTACAAAGGTGACAAACATTTACTACAGTTACTGTTCATAATTACTAAAAATAAAATTGGATTATCTAAAAAAATTAATTATTAATTAAAAATATAGGATCCATTTTTCAATATAAATCCCTTTATTTTTTATAAAAAAAATAGTTTATATTTCTGAAACATAATGAAAAATAGTTTTTAGAAAAATGTGTTTTTAATCCCAAAGATGAAATTATACTAAAATAAAGTATATTGGTGATTCAAATTTAATTAATTATATTATATATAATTAATTAATAAATATGTTAGTTTGATATCAGATTAAAATAATAATTATATTCTTAATAAAAATAAATGTATGTTTTAACAATCAGTATTTTTCACTATTTACTAAAAATAAATCTTTTCATAAAAAAAAACTTTAAGATAATTTTGTTATTATAATTTTAAAAATTATACCCTTTTCATAGTTAAATTTATAAAAGTTCTTGTAATTAATTATTATAAGGACCTAGCATAAACTATTAAAAATTTTATTTAATTAAACAAGAGTTCACTTTTTACATTCCTAGATATATTTTAGGTCTATAGTTTTAGATAATTAAGTCATAATTCATACATAGAACCCCAAAATCATAAAAAGTGAATAATACTAAAAAAATCATCCCTTATTTCTATAATAAAAAAGTATTTAAAAATAATACATGATTTCTTTTCATGAAAAATCTTCACAAGACCAATCTTCTTCTTCTTTTCTCTTAACCACATTCCCTATGAAAAACATTATAAAACTCGGGATGAGCACAAAAAGCTCAATAATAGACTTATAAAAAGAATAAAAAACCATAATTTTATGAATACTTATAATCAAATTAAATATATACTTCTCACACTAAAACGTAACATATACTTACTTTTTGAAAACATGAGGTTTCCATAAAACTTTGCAAGCATAAAAAACTATTTAGGTAACTTGGGGAAAAAATTTATTACGATTCTTACTTATGATTGTAACCCTTGCGACTAGCATATTATTTGTAATCCTCGTGGATACCTTTCAATGTTACCCTCATGACTGCCTTATAACATAACTATCACATTTAAACATGGAATATCCATTAGAATAAAATTCCAACATACCCAATGCATTAGAGTGCTATCAAGGAACAACCCATATTTGATTTATAATGGAACCACCTATCATCATAAAAAATTCCTAGGAACCATAAAAAAATCATTAAACATGAATAAATTCATAATAGAAACATTCCTTGAGTAAAATAACCAATTTTAAAAGAATATTGATCACATAAAAACAAAAACAAGTCTTTTAAAATAAACATGTAGTATTATAAATGAGTCTTCAAAACAAAAAGACGTCATGAATGTAGGAAAATCCAATCATTCCACAAAAGTTAAAAAATAAATAGTTTTTATTTTTTAAAAAAGATACATTAAATTGTATTTAAAATAAAATCCATTAACTCATGTTCTTCTTCATTCAAACATGTCCAAACCACCTCTTGAATAGTTTCTTCTTGAGAACATCATTAAGGCACATGGAATTAGTCTTTTAATGAGACTAAAAACACAAAACTGTGTCTAGCGATGATGAGAAAAGAATGTTGATTAGTATTTTCAAGAAATAAGTCTCAAGGTGATAAAATTAAGTGAAGAAAGGGGTCCCCTTTTATAATTGAGGTTAGGGGAATTTAGGAATTACATAAAATATTAAAATATAATATTTCTATTATGGGGGAAATACTTATAAAATGCATAAAAACTTAAAGGATTACATTTTATACCAAATATTATTATATTTTTCCTTATTCAATATTATAGTGATTTTTAAATAATTTAATAAAATATTATATTCATGAAATATATTATTTGTCAAATTTCACATTACTCATAAAAAAATGAATTTAAAAGCATCAAAGAAAATATTATAATTCGAAAAAATATATATTTTATTATAGGTTAAACATGTCATAGTTTTTTAGATAATTCATGGATCATATTAATTATCTCATATTATATTTATATTAATATTTTTATTATCATTTATTTTATTTTTAAATTAATTAAATAATTATTTTCTCATCATTTTTCAAGACATCAAGGTATTTATTCTTTACCTAAAATTTAAAAATAAATTATCATTCTTAAGATATATATTTTATATTTAAAAATACTATTTATGGTCAAAATTATCTCTTTGGAATCCATATATTAAAATATTATACAAATTAAAAACTATAGTGTGAACAACTTGACTTTCTTTTAAATAAAATATTATAAGGGGATTAAGTGATCAAAGTGTATCTAAAAGGATCCAAATTTGAATAAAATAATATTTTGGCTAAAAATTACTCATCAAAAAATATTTATTCAATATTTTGGTTAATTTAATTGTTCTTATAATTTTAATTAAAATAATTTTATTAGTTTTTATTCTCCACAAGCACTAAATTGGAATTGCATAAGCATAGAATTAATTATTTGATATATAATAATTAACAATAAATTACTATCAAAAAAATAAATTTCTTAGGTTCAATATAATCTTTTATATTCATTCATTATATATTTTTCCTTATATCAATGTCAAGACAACTTCTCAAATTTGTTAATTTAACTAATCTTGCCTTGCATAATCATTGAACATGTATTTGGATAAGATTAATGTGATATAACTATAAAATTAAATAATATCATCCAAAAACATCAATTATAAATAATAATTAAAAAAGTTCATGAAATAATTTTTTATCATTCAATTATTATATATAAGGAACCTAATAATATTTTTCCAACACTGTGTTGGCACTGACTATGATTTTTATACTTATCATGAAATAAATTATAATTTACATGTTATGAATTATTTTAGAATAATATATCAATAATAATATCATTATTTAGTCATTCCATATGTTTACTAAATTTTAAATCATAATTATGTCTTGATGTTGTCACAAAAATACTATATTTTTTAGAAATAAGTATATTTGTTTTATTCACAAAAAAAATATCTTCTTTCAAAAATTCATTAAAATTCATACTAAGATAATTTAAAAATTATGAATTCAAAAATTAAACTACTTTTTTCAAATTAAAATTATATAATTTGAAAATTAATCTTTTAAATATTTCAACATAATAAATTAGTTTAATAAAAAAATTATCATAATAATTACTTATCACAATGAATTTAACTATTTAATTTAAGAATACTAGTAAATAAGAAAATAAATTATTCTTTTAGAACCCAGTTTGTTACAATCCAACCCCCCCCCCCCCCCCCACACACACACATATTTAAATTGTTTCCTCATAATTTACTCACCTATTAAACAAATGGGGATACCTTTCCCTCAAAGAATTTTCAGATTCCCATGTTGTTGATTCAACGATATGGTTTCTACACAAACCTTTAATCTAGTTAATTACCTTATTTTGAAATAATTTCTCTCTATATATAGTAATATGAGTATTTTTTTCTTCATATGAATGGTTTTCTTCAAATAGAACTACTTATGTACTCAAAAAAAGTGATAAATTTGGCACATACTTTCTTAACATTGAAAAATGAAAAATATTGAGTGTCTAGAATAAACTTAGAGGAAAGGAAACTCAGTAGAAAAATATTCCATCTTTCTCTAGGATTTAATAATGTCAATGAGCTATTGAATTATCTTTCCTTTATTACCAAAATATATAACACTTTTTCTTGGAGGTATTTAAAATAAAACATGACCACCTACCTCAAAAGAAAGTTACTTCCTCCTATTATCTCCATAAATTTTATGCCTTCTCTGAGTTGTCCTCAAATGTTTATAGATCATCGTTACTTTATCAAACACTTCATATACTAATTCTTTTCCCATGAACTTCATTTACCCAACTTCATCCCAAAATGATGGAGTTAAACACCACTTTATATTTAATGCCTCAAAGGTTCTATCTGAAAACTAGAATGAAATGTTTTATTATAATAATGCTATATTAAATAAATGTGTAGATCCAAAATTCATTTGTAATCCATTGAAAAAGAACATATCATTTCTTACAATTTTTTTAATTGTTAATTCTGATTTTACATCTAATTGAGGATAAAATGTTATGGTGAAATTTAATTCTATTCCCAACGACTTTTGAAGGACTTTACAAAAGATAGAAGTGAACCTGGGTTCAGGGTTTGATAGATTAAAGAAAGTAATTATATGTAACCTATCAATCACTTTGAATTATAGTAAAAAAATTATCTAAATATAGATAATCTCAAATATGAAGGAAATGTACAGATTTAATCATTAGATCAATAATAACACAAATCACATTATTAACTTAATAAGCCTTTGATAGTCCCATGATGAAATCCCTGAATATATTTTCCCATTTCCACTCTAGAACTAGAAAAGGATGAATCATCCCCTTTGATAGTTTTCACTCTAATTTAAACAATTGAAAATTCAAAGAATTCATTCTAAACTTAGTAATATCTATTTTTATTCCATTCGAACAGCAATACTCCAAAAGGTCTATGTATATCTTAGTGATTCCAGATAAACTGAAAATGGAGAACTATGAGCTCTAGTTACCAATCATTTCATCAACTAAGAATCACAAGGCACAAATAATCTCTTTACAAATCTCAAAACATGATCTTTATCGACATTAAATTTAGGAAACTCACCTTTCATAAATGATTCTACCATTTTATATAACCCAAGATCTTCCTTTTGTGCTTTCTAAATTTTGTCTAATAGAGGAAATTTCACTAACACCTGAAACAAAATATAGGAATTTCTTGAACTCACAAATTCCAAGACAAAATTCATCAAATCATTAATCAAATGGTCATATTCTACACTTGACATGGTTAATGATGTAAGATGTTTTCAACTCATGGAATATACTACATTTTTCACTTTCCCTGGATATTAATCGATTATGCAATCGTAATACTTTATTAGTTCTAGCCATCTTCTCTGCCTCATGATCAAATACTTCTATGTAAGTTTATACTTTAAACTTTTATCATCAATATATATTTCACACTTTTCTTCATATAAATAATATATCTAAACATATAAAGAAAATAAAAAAGGTATCTAATTTCAAATCATGTGTAGGCTAATTTAATTTATGAGGTTTTAGTTGTATTGAATCATAAGAAATTACTTGATCATTCTACATTAGAATGAATCCAAGTCCCTTAAATAAATCATCAATGTAGATAAAAAAATCATCATTTATTAAGGTTTATTCCAAAAGTGGACCATTCACCAATCTTCTTTTTAATTTCTAAAAAAATCCTCAAAATATTTTTTTCAGATAAATATAAATCCTTTTTGAGTAAACATGGTTAGTGGGCCAGATAACCATGAAATGTTACAAATAAACTACTGGTAAGAGCCTGATAATCCAAGGGAACTTCAAATATTAGTAACATTTGTAAATCATGTCCATTCATCAACCACATTGGTTTTTTGAGGGATCAACTACTATTCCATATTTATTGACAATGTTCCCAATGAAATAAATCTATTGTAACCAAAGTATCACATTTGATAAATTTTTATTATAAATTATTTTCATTGAGAGTTTGTTGAATAAACCTTATATGTTTTCCATGATCCTCATAAATTTTTGAAATAAAAATAATATCATCAGGAAAAATAACCAAAAACTTATCTACAAGTTCATAGAATATTCATTTTATAATATCCATAAATACAGTAGGGGGATTTTTCAAACCAAAGGGAATAAAAACAAACTCATAATGTCCATATCTAGTTTAGAATGATGTCTTCAGAATGACACCCTCCTTAACCTCTAGCTGATGGTACTTAGATCTCATGTCAATATTGGAAAAATACCAAGCTACCTGAAGCTAATAAAATAAGTCATCAATATGAGGTAATGGATACTTATTCATAATAGTAATTTTATTCAAATATCTATAATAAATGCAAACCCTCATGAAACCATGATTATTTTCAACAAACCAAATGGGATCGTGCCATGGTGATGTTTTAGGACAAATGAAACCTTTATAAAGAAACACTTGCAACTACTTTTTCAATTCTTGATATTTCACTTGAGCCATTCAAAAAGGGGATTTGGAATTAGATAAGAATTAGGAACTATGTCAATAGTAAATTCAGATTCTTGATCATTTATAAGACTAGGAACCTCATTAGGAGAAACATATAGGTATTAATTTACTATTAGAACATTATTAATCTAAAAAGTTCCCTTGTTTTCAATAAAATATGAAAGATAAATTTCATTTTTTTATTTCAACAGTTTATCGGCATCCAAATATGTTATCAATGGTATGGGTTCATTCTTTTATACAAACTAAAACTCTTTTCAAAAAAAACTTATTTAGCACTATAATCAATATTATCATAGTAAAGATAAATTAAATACATACCCAGAACAACATCAAACTATACTAATGAAAGAACAAAAAATTTGGTAGGTAATTTCATTCCATATAAAACAACTATAATATTTTTATAATTCCTTTTTTCCATAATATTTTCCCCTTTTTTTACGATAATTTATGGTTTTATTTCATGAGTTGAAATTTCCAATTTACTAGAAAATCTATCATAAATTAAGGAATATGTAGACCCCATATCAAACAAGACAATTAAAAAATATAAGTAAAAAGACAATGTACCTAATATAACTTCATTGTATATCCCAACATCTTCTGAAGTAGTCAAAAAGTATTTCAATAAACCTTTTTTCTTATATTATGGCTACTTACCATCATTGAAATCCTTTTTTGGGTAGCAGTTATGTACATAATTACCCATCTCACCACATATAATACACTTTATAGTTTTCTTATTATAATTAAACTCACCAACACTAAGATCTTTTCATTGAAATCTCAGGACATACATCTAAACATACCACATCTTAAACACTTACTAGATTTGTTAAGGCATTCCCCATGGTGCTTTTTACCACACTTTCAAAAAACAATAAATTATATTTTCTTACCATCATATTTCTTTGATTGATTATTCCACATTTTTTCCATCTGGAAATTATCTTTTTTTATTATCAATGTACATGTGATCATCAGAAAAATCCATTTCTACCCACTCATCACATCGAACAAGTTTTTTGTAACTTTTTAATTCATGTGAATCCAATACCCTTTGATATAATGGATTTAATCATGAGTAAAAACAATTGATTTTACTATCAAGATCTAGAATAATATTTGGAGCATATATTTCCAATAAAGTGAGGTTTGCTTCATAAATGACCAAGGAATCATCCCATTTTGTTTTAATTCAATTAATTTATTTTCCAACATAAGTTGAACAACCATAAGAAAATATTTTTCAAGGAATTAATTCTTAAATTAATCCTAATCTAAAGAATCAATCACTTCTCGTTCCGTTATATTCTTTTTCATTGATCACCACTGTCCAACTTCACCATCAAAATGATAAATAGAAAGACTAAACTTTTTTATCTAAACACCCCATGAAATTGAAAATCTATTTAAGGTATAGAATCCACCATTCAACTACCACAGTGTTTGAAGATCCGCTAAAAGTTGGAGGTAATCTCCTCATAATAGTTTCCACTATATTCATGTTCCTTTGTGGTAGATTTGGTTATTCTATTAAATGGATACAACCACCATTTGTATCCTATTTCAACTAATACATTACTTTCACAAACTACTCAGTTCCAATCCCCACCATTCTAGGTTGTGGATTTAGAAAAATATCATCCTCTCCGAGCCTTCCTACTTCAACTTCCTCATTTTTTCTGTAGAAAACCATTCTGAACAGACATAATTTAGGTGAATAGGTATAGTAATCTTCAAAGTCAATATCATTTAAACTTAAACATAGATTGAAAAAATTTATGGGTATTATATTAAAAATATCATAACCTCTAAATTCATTTAATTCATCCACCGATACCAAATTTAAGGACATGGCCTTACCCATTACAAATTCTACTTAATTCAATTAGAATTCACTTTCTTACATTCCTATAGATCTTTTAGGTTTATATTTTTAGTTAATTAGTTCATAATTTGTACATAACAACCCAAAATAATACAAAGTGGATACTATTAAAACAATATCTTTTTTCCATAATTCATAAGTCATTAAAAAAACATGATTTCGTTTTATTAAAAATCCCCAAAAACATTTATCTTGGGTTCTTATTTTCTCTTATACAACCTTAAACCGTATGAATAACATTTTAAATCATGGGATGATAAAAAAATATCAGTGAGGGACATAAAAAAATAAAAAACAATTAGGAAATTAATATATATAAACACATGAATGATATACTTCTCATCCTCAAAAGTAACATGTACTTACTTTGTGAAAACATGAGGTTTCCATAAAACATAATAAACATAAACAAAATGTTTATGTCACTTGGTTAATCATTCTCATACCATAAATACTTATAATTGTAAAAATTGTAACTACCATCTGACTTGTAACCCTCATGACTACCTTACAATGTAACCCTTGAAGCTACCTTATGATGCAACTATCACAGTTAAACTTAGAATAACCATTAAGATCATCTTCCAAAAAATAGACAAGGAAATGGATAACTATTACATACCCACACATAATTGGTTTATAATGGAAATTCCCATAATCATAAACAATTCCCAACAACCATAAAATAATCATAAAACATGAATACTTACATCATAAAAACATTCCTTGAGTAAAATCACTTATTTTAAAAGAATGATGTGCTCATATAAAGGAAAACACTTTCTTTTAAAATAAACATGTAATCTTATAAAGGAGGAAAATAAAGTATCGTGAAAGTGGGTGATATGATCATGTTGTATAAGTTAAAAAATAATTATTTTTGAACTTTTTAAAAAGATAAATTATGGTTGATTTAAAAGAAAATACCTTACCTTAGCATCTTCTTCCTTCAAACGTATTCAAATCTTCTCTTGAAATTTTCTCCTTGATAACCTTGATTAGGAACTTGGAACTTGCCTTTTTGTAAGACCATAAACTCTATAATGTGTCAATGGATGGGTATAAGATAATTTTTAATAGGATGGTGGAGCAAGAAGTATCAACATTATGAAATTATTTGAAGGAAAGATCCCCCTTTTATAATTGAGTTGGGCGGAAATTTAGGAATTATATAAAATATTAAAAAAATAATAAAGATATTATGGGGGTTAAGAAATCAAAATGGAATAAAAATATCATGGGATTACATTATTGAAAAAATATTATCATATTGAGACTTATTAAATATTTTTTAAATTTTTAAATTTTTTAGTAAATTATTATATTCTTGAAATAGTATTTTTATTAAATTTAACACTTTTCATAACTATAAAATTAAAAGTATCAAAATAATGATTAAAAATATAAAAAATTATTATATCTTAGAAAAGTCATAATTATCTTTAGAATTCAAGGATCAACTTAATTATCTTAGATTATATTTATTTTAATTTTTTTATTATCATTTATTTGATTATTTTTCATTAATTAATTGATTACTACATCATTCATTTGAAAGTCGTTAAGATATTTATTTGTTTACAAAAAATTAAAAATAAATAATTATTATTAATTTAAATATTTTATATTTTTAAATAATATTTTTGGTCAAAAATATATTTTGTATGACCATATATTAAAATTTAGTACTAATTAAAAACCATAGTATGAATAACATGACTTTCTTTTAAATAAAATATTTTAAGGGAATTAAAGTGATCCAAATGAATCAAAAAGGTTCCAAATTTGAATAAAATAAGATTATAGTTGACATATACTTTTATAGAAAGATTTATTCAAAATTTTGTGTCATTTAATGGCTATTATAATTCTAATTAAACACATTTTATTTATTTTTCTTCTACTTTCACAAGAAATGATCAGCATTTCATAAGAATTAAAGTTAATTATTTCATATATAAAAATTAAAAATATATTACTATCTCAAAAATAAATTAATTATGTTAAATATAATAATTTATATTCCTTTATTTTGTATATTTACTCATATCCATGTCAATAAAACTTCTATAATTTTTTAATTTGACATTTCTTGTCCTGTGCATGCATTTCACAAGCATCTTGTTAAGTTTCATGTTATATAACTATAAAATTTTAAAATATCATCCAAAAACCTAAATTATAAATAATAATTAATAAAATATTCATGAAAATACTTTTTATAACTCAATTATTATCTATAAGGAACCAAATTCAACTTTTCCAACACTACATAGGCACTGCGTCGACATTGACATTGATTTATATACTTATCATTAAATAAATTATAATTTACTTGTTATAAATTATTTTTATTCAATATTTATATTATAATATCATAATTTAGTCATTAAAAATGATTAATAAATTTTTAATCATAATTATGTCTTAATTATGTCACAAACTTATTGTATTTTAAAAAAACTGAATTTTTACTATTCACCAAAAAAGTAACTTTTTTAGAAAATTCTTAGAAATTTATACTAAGATAATTTCAATATTTAGAATTCAAATATGAAATTAGTTTTTCCAAATTAAAATTATAGAAATTTGAAAATTATTCATTTAAATATATCCATATAATTTATCAATTTAACAAATTTATTAATTTTTCGAATTATATAACATAATAAATTTAACTATTTAATTGAAGACTACTAATAAATATGAAAAAAAAATATTATACTAGTACATGGGTTGTTAAAATTATTGTTTTTCCTTGTAAAGATCAATAAAATGTTTTTTAAAGAAAACCTGTTTTTTGAATCATAAGATGACATTATTAAAAATAGAGTACTTATTTATTATGAATTAATCAATATGTTTTCATTATATAAATATTTTATAAATATTTTTCACAATTTTTTATCATTATTCATACTTTCCATTTTAATTTCTAGGTTATAATAGTCAAATTTAGATAATGAAAAACTCAATGTTCTAAGATTTGTTCCTTTATCTTCCCTATTTCTATTCACGTCTGTGTTGAGGTTGATATTTTTAAGCTACTACTAGAATATATTTGTACTGAGATATAAGTTGAGCATAATTACAAGTAACTAAAGTGTTTCAATTATTTAATGGATTACTTCTCTTCATGAAAATATTTTGGTAATGATCAACCTTCCTTTTTATGTGCTTCTATACAAGTAACTACTCAAATAATTACCTTAGTATATGATTTTTCTAAGGATTATCCTTCAGTAATCAAGTTTCACTGTAATCTCAACTCTATCAATACTGTACTAGGTACTTTAAATTCACAAAATGGTTTTATGGAAGAAGATATTATATCTATATAAGAAGGTTATATTGATGTTAATACATATTCTAAGTCTAGCACAAGGTTATCTAATACTATTTCGGTATATAAAATGGTTTCTAGTCATTTCAAATAGACTAGGAGGCTTTGAATCATGGATTCTTAGGTGATGTGAATGCGGAAAATGAATAATTTATGGACCTATTTATCTTAAAATATTATAGGATGAGGAGGTATCTTTAATGATCCATGACCAATGTGATGTTTTGGAGTCCTCTATCTGAATAAGATGGTAATATATTGAGTTTGTAGGATGGATTGGTTAACTGATCAATCCAGATTCTAAATAAAGGTATATTTAAGTGGGTGTTCCTAAAACATCAATTCTTGAGGTTTCATGTAAGGTATTATCTCTTTTAGAACCCACACTAGGCTGATTAATTTTCTTAAGTATCATATAAAGAATGTTATATTAATGTGGTTACTATAGGAAGAGTTTCTCTATCACATCCAACAATTAAACCTAATGGTTAATCTTATCTCAATCATCTATTCTTAGTTATAAGTAATAAGATTGATATTCATTATCTTAATGAAAATGCATAAAATATAAATTCTGTGTGAGAAAATCATTCTAACATTTATATTAGGATTCAATATTAGTATTCATGTGGTAAAAGGTGGGAAATTAAAAGATTAATATTGTGTGCCTAGGTGGAAGAAGCACTATGTTTTCTAGGATAGTGATAAGATAGAATAATTCTCTTATAATTTATCCAAAAATTATCAAGTTATCATAGTAGATAAATACTTCCAATAAAGTATGAAAAAAATGAGAAAATTCCTTAATTGAATACTAGGGTGACACATTGACTTCATGTAAAAGGTAATACTTCAAAAAGTACCTCGTAATGTAAAAAAAAGATTCCTTACATATCATGTAGTAAAAGAAAAAATGGGTAAAAAGGAAATTAAACATACATAAAAACACTTTTCGAAAACATGGACTTGGATGATAACAATAACCCCAGTAATTACTTACGAATAAACAATCTCGGAGAAGAACAAGATTGGAAAAGTTATCCCTTACCGTACGTTTGATATGCTTCGTATGTATCTGAACCTCCTGTATAATGATTTAAATAATGTCATTTACTTATTACAAAATCATATTCATTGTTATGATATCATATATGGTTCACTTATGACTTTATATTACCCATTCTTTTGTAAATTAATGTAAAAGTAGCGTTTTGGGTAAAATCATCTTATTTATCGTACGTGTTTGGACTTGTTGTTCTTGATGTTATTATTACTTATATCATGATTTACTTACTTCCAAAATGTAAATCATGATTTATATATCATATAAATTCATTATATATTCAGCATATACAATCATTTATAATAGTACATAACATATGGAGGTAAGAAATGAAACGCATCATTCATGGAGACGGTAAGCCGTACGTACGCATGAACGCTACTTTCATTTCTATTTCTTATTTTAATGGAATTAAAACATAATGATACATAGGTATATTATAATTACAGTATAATATCATATATAATATCATTAACCACATCCTTTATACATCCCACACAAGGTATTAATGAATCGCATCACTTTGAGGGGGCGGTAGTCCGCACTTCCTCAAATGAGATCATCGTATTTACCGACTATGGAAACCGTAAAGGCTTAGTATAATTGGGATGTAAATAAGAATAAGGAAATCATAAAAATAATATATATTATATATAAATACAGTTCCATCATAATGGCCACCATGAGTGGCGGTAGGAGAAAATCGAACAATCATCGTTTCGTGAGGCGTTCGTTTTCCATCACAGAAACATTATGTTCTTCATCCATTAGATGGAGGTGTGTTTAAGTGTAGTTAGAATAATTATCATAAAAAAATCCTCATATATTTATTATGTTGTTTTTGTTACAAAATAAAGGATTAAAAATAGTTTAGGGGTTGTAGAAGTAGAATAAAAGAAAACAACTTAAGAGAAACAGTTACCTTTAATTTTGGTAACTTCCTTTGGTTTGAACCAAAAGGACTTCATGGAGAGTATTCTGCCTAATTTAAGGCTTCAAGGGGGAGTATATGGATGTAGGGAGCTTATTTGGGTAGAGTTTGGACGATCCAAAAGGCTTGAGAGGTGTGAAGAATTGCATAGAAGTGGTCTCCTTTTATAAGGGAGAGGAGGGGCTCTTTAGGAAAGTGTGAAAACATTATTTTATTATAAACTTATCTTCGGTTTAAAGAGGTCCAAGACACATTAATGTCGAAGATAAGATGACTCCTATTCGAAATAAAATCATCCAATTAGAATTGGACAGGTTTTGGATGATATTTTAATCATTATAATCTTATTTATTTAAATCATTTATTAATGAGGTAAACGCTACATCATTATTGTGTCATAAACAATTTAATTCATTTCATGTCTAAAAATTATGAAAAAAATACCATTATGTAGGGAATATTTTTAGATTTCAAAATAATATTTATAGTTGAAAATATAACTTATATAACGCCTTATAAAAATTAATTACTAAAAGATTTTTGTTAAAGTAAATTTTGTCTTTACATTAAATTAATTAATCCAAATTGTCATTTTCACTACCAAGTGGCTCGTTGGGGTCCCAAAATCGGCCCAATGATGCCCATGGTCGGCCACTACTCATCCAATAAGGTTAGGACAAGTGTAGAGGTAATTTTGAATTATTATAATATTCTTTTAACATTGAATTACCATATTTTCCTTTAACTGCAGTAAATAAAAATTACCGTAGTTACTATTAATAATATATAAAACAAAATTAACCTATTAACATAATTTGGACCCATTGATTACAAATATGGAATCCAGTTTTCAAAATTCAAAACACCGAAGTTGCAGTAATTAATTTAAAATTAATCTCGTTGTTAAGCGAATAGGTTTTAAAAGTTAAAACATTGCCAAAGATTGAATTGATTTAGCCTATGAATTCAATGTAAAATCAATGATAATGACATACATTATATTAAATGGTAAAAATATATTCTATTTATACTTTAAAACCATTAAATATTATAATTTAACCATATAAATTATTACGATGAAAAAACTTTTTTTTAATTAAAATATAGTGTGTTTTTACTATTCATTAAAATATGAAAGTTATCAGAATAATATGAAAATTTTATCAAAAGTAAATTTTTATATCCTGATTCCAAAGAAGAATTTTATTTTTTCAAATTGAACTTATAAAAATGTCAAAAACTATATTTAATGTGGGTGCGTCATCAAAAGGCGGCAAAACTGCATTTTTTAAAAAATACTTATTTTACCCGAAAAAATTATTTTGTTCTCATACCATGTTCTAGAAAATATGTAAGATGAATAATAATGTTATAAAATTAAAAATTTAGTTAATAATATTCATAACGGCTAGTTCATAATAATATTATAACCATATATCATTTTTTAGTGAAACCCGATATTGCGTACAACACACGCTATCGAAGAAGGTCACGATTGCGTGTAATGCAAGCCAAGTTAGGGTTGCGTGTAGTGCAAGACTCCATTGTTGTTGTGTATAACAGAATCCAACCATATTTTATTTATACATTGAATATATATATATATATGTATACACTCAATGTTGCGTAGAATAACTTCTATCAAATGAACTTGAAATTGTGTGTAACACGAGCCAAGAATAGTGTTGCGTATACTGCAAGCTAATACGGTATTGCATGTAGTACAAGATAATTTTGGTGTATCGTACAACAGAAGATATGAATGAAATTAAAAATAATGTATCTTATAAAATCTCAGGTTGTTACATTCTACCCCCCTTAAAATGAATTTCTCCCTCGAAATTCGTCGGGGTTATAAATCGTTTACTATTCATAGAAACCCACATCGTAAAAAGGAATAATAAAACATAATTTTAAAAACTAAAGCATAAAATTTAACGATTACCCAAAGTAACTCATCACTGGGTTTCCATATAGGAGAACATAGATTAAAATATGGATGTGGAAGAAAAATCTAACCATCAAGTTCTGATGGAGAGTGGTAGAGAACATGGCTATAAAAAAGCCAACAATCACAAATCCATAAATTTGTGATGATCTAAGGTACCATCTGATTCATCGGATATAAGAGCTCTAGGACAACATTTTTGGTTTTGAATATCATTTCCCTAAAGCTGATGAATTAAAATAAATACTTACAAGATTTTCATACAATCTCACTATTGTTCGTGAATTGAACAATTTCCACTTCATCTCTTAAAAAAATGAAGTTGAGTTTTTTATTTGTGAAGCGTTAGCAGATCATGTGATAGAATGATTGGTAATTCCATCTATTTTATACAAAAGTTTAGAAAAAGTTATAAGTCCATATCATGGTGATATTAATCATATATGGTTCCAAAAATGGACTTATACTTTATTTATCATACCGATTAATAAAATAAAACTACTTTCCACTAACTAGGGACTTCATGTAGGCCATTGGTATGCGATAAAGGCAAGTCTCACTTCTGTTGTGGGTTCGATTTCCACAGCCTTATCTGATGCGATGGGCTATCGCTCCACCTAAAGGTTGTCCTTTTTCTAAAACTACATTACTATAACATCCCATCAATAATAACAAAAAAAATTATATCCTTAAACAACACTAACTTATGTCCAACATAATCCATTCCAATCTTTAGGCTTATCTAAAATACTTCGGTCCAAGCTCATAGTATAAAGAAAATGATTACTTGAAATGTCACATAACAAACACGTGAATGCCATCATTTATCCCCCATATATCATAAGATATATCTTTTTCATTAAATTACAAACATGTGAATACCTTAATCATATATTCTCTTGAATAATGAATACCCATTGAACCTTAGTGAAAACATGAATGCAGTTACAAGTTAACAATTTCCACATACCAAAATCCTCAAAATTCTATATACTCAAACCATGATATCACTTAGTCCTTATATCAATCATGATCTCATGAATACAATCAAATATCTCATTATCTTCTTATCCGTTCATTATGTGCATATCATCTTCTTTCCAAAATATTTTAATCACTTTTCATGGTTACTGGTACCATATAATTATCGAAAATCACAATAAACCATTATATAGATATTCCAATGTTCCGCAATACTATAAATGAGATTCACAACATTATTTTGGAATCTCTTTACATAAACACATAATCATTCCATCACATCATTGTCATACTCAACATTGCTGATTGTGATCACATGTGACTTCCCTTTGTCCTTTACCTTAAGTGGTTGCTCACGTTGATCATCATTAATCCTTGGACTAGGGAATTGATTAGCATAATTCCCCATTTCCTTGCACTTGAAGAATTGAAGTTTTGGTAAAGATTTCTCTGAAGTATTTTCTCTGTTTACGTCATTTGAAACCTTTTTCCCATTACATCGGCACTTAGATGCTCAATGACCTTCTTTTCCACACTTGAAACATTTTCTTGTACCTTTTAGACAATCTCCACCATGCTTCTTTCCACACTTTGAGCATAAAGAAACATTCACCTTCTTTTCACCATTGTTCTGAGATTTTTCCTTGAACTCTATCCTTCATTTCTTGTCAAACCCATGAGATGGATTCATAACACCAACTTCTAGTTATACCTTGATAGAACAACGCAAAATTTCTTCATACCTACTGAAGTATCTTATAGCTAATGCCCTTCGAAGACTTGGTTTTAAGCCACTGAAAAATCGATCAACTTTACTTTCAGGTTGGATGATAATGCCAGATGCATACCTCGCAAGTCTTGTAAAATTCAATTTGTATATACCAACAGATTCATCATCCTTCTTCTTAAGCTCAAGAAACTCCTTTTCCGTCTTGGTTTGAAGAATACAAGGTATGTACTTACTGAAAAACAAGTTCTTGAACTCGTCCCATTCCATGGACTCAATTTCATCTCTTTGCCTCGTATTCTTGATAAGATTCCATCATTGATCAGCATCACCTTCCAAACGATATACTACTATGATGAATTTATCATGCTCAAAACATTGTAGAACTAAAAATATATTTTCAGTAGTACTGATCCATTGTTCAGCCACTAAGGGATTAGAAGGCCTGCTGAATGAAGGTGGACACTGTCTAATGAAGGATTCAACAGAATGTTGCTCCTTTCTCTGCTTATTTTGAAGTCCAGAATTATTCATAGCTTATGTAAGTATAGAAATAAGATTGTGCACTCCATCTCCCATGACATTGGTTTGGTCATGAGGAAAATCATTGCATTATCCATTACATTGATCAATACGGTTCCTTCGGGTTCCATCCATCATCTAAAACCCAAAAATAATAGAGTGAGAAGCAAATACCATGCTAGGGAAAACAACAATATAAAGGGGGAGTACCTTCAATATCTAACATCTTAGGTTAAATTCTAAAATCGTTAACGTAGTTCTAGGAATATAACCTATACGTATACTTATCCTTAGGGAAATCCCTAAATATACCATAGAAATATCTCTAGGGATCTCACAAACGTTTTCACATCCTAGTTTCTAAAGGTTGACTAAACCATTCCTCTGATACCAACTATAGAGACCGGAAGCTTGACGTACATGGACAACACATTACTTTTGAGGAATACTTAATTCATAACAAAATTCAAAACTCAAGGACCGTAATAGTTTAGTGTCTTTGGAAACTCAGAACGTAATCTTCTAATCGTGGTGAAAGATCTTCAACATCTCCCATAAAGATCTTCCCCTTATGTTTTCTTACATAAAACCTTTCTTTATATACTGGGGAAAAGAAAACATATAAAAGGTGAGATCAAATGCTCAGTAAGGGTAAGAATGGATAAAATAAAACAAACCATATACATTTGAACTTAAAAACATGAACACAATGTTTAAACATCAAGCTCTTGAGAAATGAAATAAAACATGGCAATACGTAAGTCATAGATCATAAAGAAAAATTAATCCTGATAAAATAACATGGGAATAAAACTTTTAATTGTGGAAAAACATTATGATTTCCATAGTAGCCAAGGCATTGCTTCCAGGACCATCTTAGTGGACAAAGTCCCTTTCTGAATCGGGTTCACTCCTCGTTTCAGTCTTGTAACACTGAACCGGATTAACTTACCATTCCAGCCATGTCTATCTCATGAGATATAAATCTTTACCCAATTTATTGGATGAAGATATAGTTCCCACCCATCTCATAATGAAATAATTCTTACTTGTTCCATAAAATAAACTTGAAACATTCTTCATAACCCAAAGAATAAAATGTGTTTTATAACCATCATCCCATCATCACATAATCCATATAAAACAAACGGATATATCAACATAAGAAAAGTGAAAACATGTAAATCATAGGGACATTATAATTGAAACATACACATATAAAAATAATTTCATCTTAGATGGAAAAATGGTTTTGATAAAACACTTAAAATGAATTCTTGAGGAAAATATCCTTTCTTCTTCAAAATAAATTTCTTTCCAAAAAACGTCATGCAATTTTAAAAGAAAGAGATTTTTTTTAAAATTGTCATCAAATATTTTGTAGGAAGCTTCATGAATATAAGGCTTTATAAAATCGTAAAAATCCTTTCATGTCGTATAATTTAAAAAACATTCTCCTCATACTTTTGTCGGAAAAGTCAAAAAATACCTCATAACGTAAAAAAAATCTTCCTTACATATCATGTAGTAAAAGACAAAATGGGTAAAAAGGACTTTAAACATACATAAAAACACTTTTAGAAAACATGGACTTGGATGATAACAATAACCCCAGTAATTACTTATGAATAAACAATCTCGGATAAGAACGAGATTGGAAAAGTTATCCCTTACCGTACGTCCGATATGCTTCGTATGTATTCGAACCTCCTGTATAATGATTTAAATAAAGTCATTGAATTATTACAGAATCATATTCATTGTTATGATATCATATATGGTTCACTTATGAATTTATATTACCCATTCTTTGTAAATTAATGTTAAAGTAGCGTTTTGGGTAAAATCACCTTATTTATCGTACGTGTTTAGACTTGTTGTTCTTGATGTTATTATTACTTATATCATGATTTAATTACTTCCAAAATGTAAATCATGATTTATATATCATATACATTCATTATATATCAAGAATATACAAGCATTTATAATAGTACATAATATATGGAGGTAAGAAATGAAACGCACCGTTCATGGAGACGGTAAGCCGTACGTACGCATGAACGCTACTTTCATTTCTATTTCTTATTTTAATGGAATTAAAACATAATGTTACATAGGTATATTATAATTCCAGTATAATATCATATATTATATCATTAACTGTAATACCCCAGGTAAATAAAGAATATTACATTTTTATTTTTATCCATATTTGTGAATGAAATATTAATATGACTTTAAAGGGGACGCTATGCTCAATGGCGTACCCAACACGCAACAACAAGTTTCTTGGGAATCTTACGTTGCACTCTAATAATAAAATAATATTATTTTATATGGTAGTTAACATGTAGCCGTTGTTTTGGCGGGAATGGATAGAAATAACTAAAATATGATTATAAATGTTTTTAAATGTTTTTACATTTATCCAATAAAATATAAAGGCTAAAAATATGGAAAGAATTCAATTTTAGGCGTATATTCCATGATTTTCACTAAAGGGTCACTTATCGCCTTTTGATGGCGAACCGTCATTAAATATAGTTTTGTTCACTCTTATACATTCAATTTGACCAAATAAAACTCTTCTTAAGAATTGGGACATCAAAATTTACTTTGTGTAAATATTTGGTATCTTTCCGATAAAGTTCATTTTTTTTAAATGAATAGTGTAAAATGTTGTATTTTAATTCAAAACCTCTTTTTAATCTAATTTATTTATATGATTAGATAATCTTTTGAATTGGTTTTAAAGTGAAATTAGAAAATATTTTTACCATTAAATACAATAGTGGTCATTGGAATTAATTTCACTTTTAAATCGGACTTAAACTAGTATCAATCTTTTGATACTTTTTGTTTCTTAAAAACACGCTATTTGTTTTGACAACGGGATTTAATTATTAAATTAATTAATTCTACTTATATTATTTGAATTAGGTAATATAAACATCATTTTTGAATTCGAAATATCAAATATAGCTTAGGGTGAATTTTTGGTAATTTTCTGAAAAACTCCAATTTTTGATGAATAGTGAAACCACTAAGTGGTAATCAAGCAAACTGATTTTTCAGTTAAATGAAAGTTTACCACTAATTTGTATTGAATTTTGAAAATACGACATACATGGTTGTCATTAGTATGTAAAATTTGGTTCAATGGGATGAAAATAATTTTTTGGTGAATAGTAACTTTTTTTCATTAATCGCGATTAGAGATAATTAGTGTAATTTAAGGTAAAAATGATATTATAAAAATATTAAAACACTATGAAACTTGTCCTACCCCTATTGGATGAGTAATGGACGACCAAGACAACCCATGGGTCAACTTGTGGACCCCATGGATCCACTTTGGTTGGAAAATGACATTAATATATATTTGTTTAATGTTAAAATTAAATTGACACAAACATGAGTTGTTTTACTAAAACAGTTTTTAAGTGGGGTTACACAAGTACAAATTTTGACTATAAATATTCATTAGAAATATAAAAATCTTTCCTACATAATAGTATTTTTTTTATAATTTTTAGATATTAAATAAATTAATTTAATTACAACATCATGATGATGCAACGATGACCTCATTAATGAACAGTTTAAATAAAATGAAACGATAATATAAAATCTAAGACCTACACTTGTCCAAAAACTATTGGATGGGAATATTTCAAAGCCTTATCATCTTATATTATAAATATATCAATGTGGGACCTTAGAAATTCGAAACACATTTTAAAATAAAATAATAGTTTCAAGATTTCCAAAAGTGCCCCTCCTCTCCTCTTATAAAAGGCCCCCACCTCTACCTTGTTTCACACACTCCTAAAGCCTTTGGCTCGGCCATACCCTGCCCATTTAATCTCTACACATCCCTCTCCTCATCCTAGAGGATTCCCTTTGGGCATAATCCTTTCAAAGGAAGCCTTTAGGCTCAAATCAAAAGGAGTTACACTTTTAAGGGTAATTCATTCTCTCATGTTCATTTGTTTTATTTTTCTTCTCCAACCCCCTAAACTCTTTTTATTTACTTCTTTTGTAACAACACCAGTATCTTCAATATACTAGGATGTTGTTATAAGATTTATTCGAGCTACACTCTCATACAACTATATCGAATGGTTAAAGAACATACGGTTTCCATGGATGGCGAAATTCTACCTCCCGAAACGATGATTGTTCAATACTCATTTAACACCTTAAAAGGTGTCCATTATGATGTCACTATTTTTATATATGATATATAATATGTTTATTCTTTCCTTAAGCATATGTATTTTTCATTTATTGCATACCATTATTGTTTCCATTATGGGTAAACATGATATCTTCATTTTAGGAAGTGCGGACTACCGCCCCCTGAAAGTGATTTGATTCGTTAATACCATATGTGGGATGTGTAAAGGATAAAGTTAATGATATTATATATGTTATAATATACTCTTATATCATTATGATTCCATTCCAGAAAATACGAAATAGAAATGGAAGTAGCGTTCATGCGTACGTACGGCTTACCGTCTCCATGAACAGTGCATTTCATTTCTTACCTCTAAATGTGATGTAATATTATAAATACAGGTATATTCTGAATATATATGATATATATGTTATCCAATTAATTAACATCATTATGGATATAATGAACCTTTGACCAAATTAACAACATGTAAGTGTAAGAAGTCTATTTTTTTGACTTAAGAACCAAATACCGACAAAATGAACATTATTAACTTAAATGATTACATGATGTTCATAACATGGTATAAAAGGGATAATGAACTTGAAAAAGGTTCTTAAGCAAGTAGATATTAACTCAAGTTTATTATTCAGGAGATTAAAGAACGGTCGGGTCAAGTCGGATACGAGGTAAGGGATCCTACTCCTCTCTTTCTTTTTAAGTACACTCTTTTATGTCATTCCTTTTAAAGCTCATCTTTCTTGTTTTTGGGATGATCTTTTATATTACACTTACTGTAATTTTTATGTTCATGTGATTAGAGACCCTATTCTCTCTCATCAATCCATTTTGGAAGTTTTGAGTGGCGCCGTTAGGCTGCTGAATTTTTGTAAGAGATCTAACCTCTCTCTTTCTTTTTAAGTACTATCCTTTATGTCACTTATTTTAAGCTCCTCTTTGTTATGTTGGGGGATGTTCTTTTATATTCCTATTTCTATAAACTTTATGTTAATATGATGAGATACCCTGTTTGATCTCATCAATCCATTTTTGTAAGTTTTAAGTGGCGTTGTTAGGCTGCCGAGTTTTCATAAGGGATTTTTCATCTCATTTTTATTCCCGTGAGATTTATGCTACATTTTCCACAAATTCCTTTCAGTGGTGTACGTACTGCCAATTATTCTACTCTTTGTGTAATATACTTTCGTTTATGAGTATTTACATCAATGATCTATTGTCCTTCTTTCATGGGGTGTATGTTTTGAAAGATACCCAAGTCGGTAAGGGAACCTTTCACCCTCCACTTTTTTAAAAGACTTCTTTTTTTGGGTCTTTTAATTTACATATTTTTATGTTGGGATATGTTCTCATATATCCTTATTAATGTAAATTTTATTTCCAAGTGATGAGATATGCGTTTTATCTCTCCTCAACTCATTTTGATGTGACGTCGTTAGGCTGTCAAGGGAACTTCTTAACCCAATTTCGATTTCTTTGGGTTCAACATGTAGTTATTGAATATGTCATCCTTTGAATATGTGTGAATGACCTTTTATTGTTTTACACTTAACATCCAATTATATTGGGTGTATTTATATTTGTCACACATAATTTTGAGATTGATTTATCCTTAATTTAAGGATACCTTCTTTATAAGGGATTTTATCACATTTTACATCCCTATTGAGACTTCATTGTTGTTATGCACCAATTCACTCTTATATGGTGTATATACTACCCTTTGGATTATTATATCATGAATCCATTTATTCTCATGATATTATAAAGTTATGATTAAATTTTATTCCTCAATTATTGTATTCAAGTGTCTCTAATTTTGGTAAAAACCCTTTGACCAAAATATCGCTTTAAATGATTTAATGACTTGTTCTTATTAATATCCATGTTTTCAAAATGGTTTTAAGGATTTATTTATATGGATATTAATGGTTTAAAATGTTAAAATCTTCAAGGTGGTATGGGACACTATGATTCAAAATTCTCCTTATTAAATGTTTTAAATGGTTTTGGAAATGGTTTCTTTTTGAATGGATTCATTATTTCAAAATACTAAAATGTTATATTAGGATTGAAATGTGGAAATGTTTTGTTTCCTTTATGCATGTTTTATGTTATACGTTTATGTTATGGTTCTTGGGAATTGTTATGAAAATGTGTGGTTCCATGATAAACTAAGGTCGGGTGAGCCCGATATAGCTCTCCAATGCATTGGGTAATGTGAAGGAGTGAAACGTTAAGGTTTCTCTGAAGAGATTTAGGGAATATACTGTGATGGGTATTCCAAATGTAACCAAGAAGGTTACTCCCTACGTAAGAATGTTATGAATGCCTCAAGTTACTTTTATGTCTTATGATTTCTATGATTTATTCATGGTTTGATAAGGTATGTTAAAGTGCCTATGTTTTATGGGTAAAGTATGATTTCATTCATATGTATATATGAACTCATGTTTCTTTTCCATATTTTTATAACCCTTACTGAGCTTTTTATGCTCATCCCAAGTTTTTGAAATGTTTTTCACAGGTCAAGGGAAAGGTACATGATGTGATTATAGTTTCAAGGATGTGTCAATAAAGAATACATGTTTTATTTTCAATATGTTTCTGTTGATGGGAAGAATGAATACTGTCTTTTATGTAACCACTTGTTTAAATGTGGAATGTAATGCAAGTTTCATGATCTAATTCTCTAAAACTATAAACCTGAAAATATCCTCAACGTGTAATCTTGTAATAACTCAAGATTAAGTAAGGTTTAAGGCTTTGGCCTTATATTAACCACATCCTTTATACAGCCCACATAAGGTATTAACGAATCACATCACTTTGAGGGGGCGGTAGTCCGCACTTCCTCAAATGAGATTATCGTATTTACCGACTATGGAAACCGTAAAGACTTGACATAATTGGTAATTAAAGAAGAATAATTAAATGATAAACATAATATATATTATATATAAATATATTACCATCATAATGGCCACCATGAGAGGCGGTAGGAGAAAATCGAACAATCATCGTTTCGTGAGGCGTTAGTTTGCCATCACAGAAACATTATGTTCTTCATCCATTAGATGGAGTTGTGTGTATGTGTAGTTCTAATACTTCTCATAAAAACATCCTAGTATATTTATTATATTGGTTTTGTTACAAAATAAAGTATTAAAAAGATTTTAGGGGTTGGAGAAGTAGAATAAAAGAAAACAATTTAAGAGAAACTGTTACCTTTAATTTTGGTAACTTCCTTTGGTTTGAACCAAAAGAACTTCTTGGAGAGTCTTCTGCCTAATTTAATGCTTCAAGGGGGAGGATGGGGATTTAGGGAGCTTAGTTGTGCAGAGTTTGGATGAGCCAAAAGGCTTTAGAGGTGTGAGTAATTGCATATAAGTGGTCTCCTTTTATAAGGGATAGGAGGGGCTCTTTAGGAAAGTGGGAAAACATTATTTTATTTTAAACTTATCTTCAGTTTCAAGAGGTCCACAACACATTAATGTCGAATATACGATGACTAATATTCGAAATAAAATCATCCAATTGGAATTGGACAGGTTTTGGATGATATTTTAATCATTATAATCTTATTTATTTAAATCATTTATTAATGAGGTAAACACTACATCATTATTGTGTCATAAATAATTTAATTCATTTGATGTCTAAAAATTATGAAAAAAATACCATGACGTAGGGAATCTTTTTATCTTTCCAAATAATATTTATAGTCGAAAATATAAGTTATATAACTCCATATAAAAATTAATTACTAAAATATTTTTGTTAAAGTCAATTTTGTCTTTACATTAAATTAATTAATCCAAATTGTCATTTTCACTACCAAGTGGCTCATTGGGGTCCCTAAATCGGCCCAAGAATTCCCATGGTCGGCCACTACTAATCCAATAATGTTATTACAAGTGTAAATGTAATTTTTAATTATTATAATATTCTTTTAACCTTGAATTACCCTATTTACCTTTAACCGCAGTAAATAAAAATTACCGTAGTTACTATTTATAATATAAAAATAATAAAAGTAACCTATTAACATAATTTGGACCCACTAATTCCAAATATAGAATCCATTTTTCAAAATTCAAAACACTGAAGTTGTAGTAATTAATTTAAAATTAATCCCGTTGTTAAGCGAATAGGTTTTAAAAGTTAAAACATTGCCAAATATTGAATTGATTTAACCTATGAATTCAATGTAAAATCAATGATAATGACATACATTATATTAAATGGTAATAATATATTCTATTTATATTTTAAAACCATTCAATATTATAATTTAACTATATAAATTATTACGATGAAAAAAGTTGTTTTTAATTAAAATATAGCGTGTTTTTACTATTCATTAAAATATGAAAGTTATCAGATTAATATGAAAATTTTATCCAAAGTAAATTTTTATATCCTAATTACAAATAAGAATTTTATTTTGTCAAATTGAACTTATAAACATGTCAAAAACTAGATTAAATGTGGGTGCGCCATCAAAAGGCGGCAAAACTGCATTTTTTTAAAAATACTTATTTTACCCGAATATTTTATTTGGTTCTCATACCATATTCTAGAAAATATGTAAGATGAATAATAATGTTATAAAATTTAAAATTTAGTTAATACTATTCATAAAATCTAGTTCATAATAATATTATAACCATATATCATTGTTTAGTGAAACCTGATATTGCGTACAACACAGGCTATCGAAGAAGGTCGTGATTGCGTGTAATGCAAGCTAAGTTAGGGTTGCGTGTAGTGAAAGACTCCATTTTTGTTGCGTATAACATAATCCAAGCATATTTTATTTATACATTGAATATATATATATAGACACACTCAATGTTGCATAGAATAACTTCTATCAAATGAACTTGAAATTGTGTGTAACACGAGCCAAGAATAGTGTTTCGTATACTACAAGCTAATACGGTGTTGTGTGTAGAGAAATATAATCTTGGTGTATCATACAAAAGAAGAAATGAATGAAATTAAAAGGAATTTATCTTATAAAATCTTGGGTTGTTACACTAAATATATGTGTGATGACACAAATTTAATGGGTGAGTTCTTGAGAGGTCTCATTGTGTTTGGGGAGATTTGGGGGCATGAGACTGTTGACCAAAGAGAATATTATATTCTAAAATGTTGATTTATAGGTGAAATTTTCTACTAATTTTTTAATAAAAAATTATATATATCTATAAAAAATTTTGTAAGGATTTTAAATATAGAAAACAAGATAAATTTTTTTAAAATATTTAAATAAATTTGGAGAAGCTTAAAAGGATGGAAAATGGACCTTATGCACATGGACTAGAGGTAGACATGTGTAAATGGATTGATTCTTAGTTGAATGTTAGTATTATAATCCTTGATAAATTCACCTTTCCCTATATAGAATTTATAAAGTATTTTAATTTCATAAATAATAAAATTAAGTGATAACTTCACCTTAATAACTCCCTTGACATTAAAGACATTTCTTAGAAATATTGGGATAAATATTTTTTCATTGAATGTTCTTTAAGGATTCCTACAAAATCAAAAAGTGAATTTTCTTAATGAAACTTTAATTTTTTTAGGTAGGTAAAAGTCTTAGGGCATGTCTCCTAGCTCTATAATGTCTATTTAAAACCAACTCACATCCTTAATTTACACTATATTGGAGAAACTATTTTAATGTTAAGATAATTTGGCACCTATGTAGTTCTATTTTGGGTTGGGATCCATTTTTTTCTTTGTTCTATTTTTTCTACTCAGTGAAGTTGTTGTTTAGGTATCATTCTGGTGGTTTTTTCCTTATTATTATAACTGGGTGATCGATGTATTATCACTATAGTGGATGGATTATATTGGTGATAATTATATTCCTATTGCTATGTGATGTTTTTTATAGTAATTTTCTTTTCATGAATGACATTAACTTTGATTGGTGGTTTCATTTTTTTATTTTTGTGAGGACTATATTTTTTATAATGTATATAGTTCTAACTATGTTGTGGTAAGGATTGGTATTTTTTAATTTGTTTATATTTTTTTGTGAATGTGGGTTATTGAACTATGGTTTTTTTGGTTAATGAATTCTTAATCATCGGTGTGAGTTTCCCACTCAACCTAAAAGTGTTTTTTATTAAAAATAAAAAATAGATTTATATAGATATTGATTATTATTTATATATAATTTCTTGGAATAAGGCCTCAAAAGTATGTTTATTTTGTACATTATTATTCATTCCCATTATATCCATAACTATGGGATCATTATTTTTATCCAATTGATTATTTATTTCCATTATAACAACATTTAGGGATAATTTAATTCTTATCTAATCATTTATATTTCCCCATTGATTATTTATTCTTATTATTTCATTTATGCCATTATTATACCATGTTATATTTTATTGTATTTTAACCCTTAATGATATTTCAAACTCAAAATTTTCATCTGTTTCCTATTTACCCAGATAAATAAGAGGAAAATTATATATGATCTTCTCCATGGATACCTTTAAGGAATAATAATTGTTTACCCCAACTATATGATATGTTATTTTATAATGTAATTATTATATATATAATCTCTTAAGGACTACTAAACATTTATCTTGGAATTTTAATCTCATGTAATTTTATTAGCATCTAATAAATAACCCATCAAATCTTGGTGACCAAGGTCCTAGGCATTAGAGTTCCTTTCAAATTAGTTTAAATAACCTTGAATAAATAATATTGATTCAAAAAAATAACTTTCTGATTTTTTATTTTATACATAATTAATTTATTAATATCTTGAGAAATAAATTCTATTATTATTATTATAAACTTTAATAATATATAATTAAATAAAATATTTTTTACTAGCAATTTTCCACACTTGAACATTACCTATCCCAATAATATTGGGCTCACATTAACCTAAAATCCAATTCATCCATGTTGGTGGAACTTCATGATTGACATTCTCTAAGACCCTTTATTCCCTTATCTTAATAGTTATCAATTCCACTTATTGACCAATAGTATTATCTAGTAATACATTAAGATAAAAAATAGTTAACTATAAATCATAGCTATAGTAACCCCCTCTGAAGGCTTTCTATGTAATATAATCTCTTTATTACATGATACCTCATAAAGAAGGAAGAAACGATCTGGTTATCATACTTTAATGATTTATTTATATTTTTTCAGATATATTGGTTGGAATTTCCCCCATCTATCATGGAGATATATTTATTAAGCCACTACCATCCTAGTCAAATAGACAAATATATCTTCAGTATATATTTGGAAGCAAAAAATCATATCATAGTAATTTAATCAATGGCATACCACTAATGATGCACCTAATGAAATATGCCTTTCTTTAAACAAAGTTTTTCATGATTTTCATCATGAATAAAATTAAATAATTGAATGATACAAATTTATAACAATCATAAGTCAAGAAACCAATAGACGCTCTTATAAAAAGTAACATCTAATGGAACCTAAAACATGTAGTTTATATATTTGATGGTTCTTTCTAATGATTTTATATAATTAAATCACTAAGTGTTAACACCATAAGAATAAATATAAATTATTATAATCCACCAACACATGATCGTTAGGATTAATTTTGGTCTCAACAAATTGATGTATCAAGACCATAAGACAAATGTTTAATATTACCATAATTTTATAACGAGATTATTATTATATTTGGGTACTACTATAACCATTTAATATGAAATGTAATATAAATAAACTTCCATATATAGTAAATGAATAAGTTTTATTATTACCATGGAAACTATAAATCATGTATATATTACATTCTCTAAATAATGAGGTAGTCAAAAGTACATATTCTAGAAGGAAATAGAGAACCCACTCAAACTATAATCCCACTGGAACTAGAGACAATTTTTATCTATTCATAACTCGTTATATATCAATGGAAGAATCATGATTCAATTATCTTATGAATTTAATCCTTACATCTATGAAATTTTCATCTATGGATACATAATTAACTACCACTTCATCTCCTTGAGTAAAATTAATCAACTGATGATATAACCCAAGCATATAAATTTTTCTTTCTATAATTACCTTTAATTCTAGTTTAGTACCATTATTGTAACATTATTGTAATATAAAATGAAATAATATTTTACTTTATCATTATTGTTTTAAGATATAACCATTTTTATATTTATACTTACTTCTTTGGCTGCATCAAAAGATGAAACACACTTGTATTCTATATAATTGGCTATAACTATCTATAATGATCTTATCTTATAGATATCCTTGTATAAACGAAAATAATATATCATATTGATCTATTATAAGGATATATTTATATCCACATTATAATTATCTATTCTGCCTCTCCAGGTAAAAGGAACATATCTTGTGTACTTTCTTAAGAACTTTTGGATTGTTGTATTTTTCTATGCTATTATCTATTATATATTTGTATTTTACGATATTTCATTATGTATATGAAATATTAAATCTATTATATATCATATAATATATTATAAATTCCATCACATAATCATTGAGTGTTCTACTATTATGACCCTCTCTTAACATAAATTAGAATCACATCATTTTGGAAGAATACTTAATACATTAAACAAAATATACCCTCAAAGATGTATAACTTTAGTGCCTTTGGAAACATGGAAACATAAAAATTGCTACATAAGTGAGATAAATTATCTCCTAATAGGTTCTTAATGACTAGAATCCTTCATAGAAAAAATAATACATAATACATATCATCATAACCTAGGGAAAGGAAACATAAAAAGGGGTGATATCAGATGCTCAGTATGGGTAAAAAAGGGAGATATGAAAGAATAATAATGAGTATAATGAAATGATAACATGATCATGAAAATAAAATATCACACCCCTTATATTAAAGATCATAAAAGTAAATCACATAATAAATATTAGCAGTTCGTAATACACGAGTCATAAGGGAATCAAGAACATAAACCATGAAAGCATTATAAAGGAAAAAGACATGGAATTGTGGAAGGAATATAATCATATAAACTAATTTCCCTAGAAGTCCTAGAATCACTTCCAAAGCCATATTATTTGTATGGTTTCACTCCCCATACCATCTGGGTAGTCATAGTTCACTCCCATGTCCATTATAGTAGTTAGGGTTCACTCTGAAGACCATATTAGTGAAAAATGTGAATTTATGAAACAATTTCAATCCCAATTCTACCCATTTCTATCTCATGATATATAAATATTTAACCAATTCATTGGATATATATATAGGTCCCACCCATCAGATAAAGAAATCATACATACTTGTTTCACAAGATCAAAACAATCATATCATATCCCATGAAATGAAATTGGTATCATAAACATGTAATTATATCATAACCTATGGAAAAGATAAAGGTTTCATAATCATTTCATAAAATCATAACTATTTAAAAGAAGAGGTTTTCATAAGCGTATAACCCATGAAATGGAAATGGGTTTCACAAACATATAACATGTGAAAGTGAAATTGTTTTTATAAATATCATTCCATCAAAACATAAACCATTCAGGGAAAGAATATAAATGGTTCCTTTGGATCATTTTCCCAAAAATTCTTGAGTAACACAAATGGATATCATCTTATATGAAAAATAATTTATAAATATCATTTAAAAACATTTCTTGAGGAAAATATCATTTCATCTTTGAAAGATTATTTTTAAAACATAAAACATTTCTGAAAAACTTTTTCTTTGAAAATAGCTTTAAAATTTATAAAAGAAGATTTGAAAACCATAAAAATATTTAAAAAAACCGTAAAATTTGTATAAAATATCATTTAAAAAACATTTTTAAATTTTTTTAGTGCATGGTTTTTTTAATAAAACAAATTTCCGACCAAAAAGAGAATGAGGTCAGCTTTTCATAAAAACATTTTCTTAATTATCTTAAGTACCAAAGAGTCAAAATAGTATTATTACATGAATAAATCATGAATAACCGGTTGATAAAAAAATAATTTTATTTAAATATGGATTATAATATTTCATCAATGGATTCATAATCATAAACAATCCAGATAAATGATGAGATTGTTTCAATAAACTTCTACCACTTAGAAACATTTAATCATACACCCCATGTAAGAAAATAAAATTACATGAAGTGTAAAATACCATGAAAATAATAAGATTACAGATATGAAATTTCAAATGGAAGTATATAAACCTTCTTAAAGAATATAGGTTCATAACAAAACATATTTCTCAAGGAATACAAATTGAGATAAAACTACCTTATAGATTTAGTAACTTTTGAACAATAAAACCCCGTGAAATATAGATAATTAAATGGATATGTAAATATAAATAAATATAAGTATAATAATTATATATTACCTTATTGTTCATTATATAAGCCACCAAAAGGAAATGTGTAGTGAATAAGACATAATTCTCACATAAATAAAAGTGATACTAGAAATCCCCTTACCTTATGTCTTGACTCTCATCATACTCGTTCAAAATTCCTATATAATAATTATATGTATATTATAAATATAACACAAAAACATATTCATATATATAATACCATAAATAATTTACTTTTGACTTTATATTACCCTTTCATTAATAACTTCATGTTAAAGGTGTGTTTTGACTGATAACCATCTTGTTTTTCGTAAATGTTTTGACTTTTTATTCATGTTCCTCTTACTTGGATCTTGATTTCCTTATTTACAAAATGAAAAACATGATATAAATATCATATATATCCATTATATTTGTATCTATAATAATATATAAAATATATAAAAATAAAATGTGATACACCGCTCATGGAGACGGTAGGTCGTATGTATGCATGAACACCGTTTCCATTTTCTTTTCATATTGAAATAAAGTAAGTAAATTAAATATATGTCTATATATATATAATATCATTATAGTAGAATTAATATATAATATTTATCATATAATTTCACTTAATCCATCCTTAATACATTCCATGTAATGTGGAACGAATCATATCACTTTGAGGAGGCGGTAGTCCCAACGTCCACAAATAAAGTTATCAATTTTTAAAAAATTAAAGCATGAAGGTATGTTTTATATAAATATTATAGGATAATAGATACATAATATATATCATATATATCATATATATCATATATATCATATTAAAATATCATGTACATCATAATTCCCAACCATGAGATGTGGTAATTGAAAAATGAACGCCATAGTTTCGTAAGGCGGTAGTCCTCTGTACACACAAACGGTAAGTCCATTACCCATTTCATGTAAGTGTCTATGAGTGTAGGTTAAAAAATTATAATAACAATATATTTGTTTATTTAAGATACTTAGTTTATTATATAATCATATAATAATAATAATTGAGGTGGAGGAGAAAAAAATAAAAGAAATGTGCTTGTGGAAGGGTGTCACGTATTCTTTGGGTAACTCCCCTTGGTTCTCACCAAAGGGACTCTTTGATAGATTTATGAACAAAGGTATAATTCTAGTAATAAGGGAGAAAATATTGGATGATATTTCGGATGTTATTTTCTGAGTAAAATTTCTTGATATCTATTAATATGTGAGGGGGGTATGTGCCTTTTAATTATGGAGGAGGAGTGGCATTCATATAAATATAAAATGGTAAACAATTTTGAGAGGTCCCCCTTGCATCATGAGCCTCCAATAATTTTAAATATTTTATAATATAGGGTAATTGGTAGAAATATATCCATAAAATGTATTTTTGGACATGTTTATAGGTTATTTATCCCCTTAAATTAAAGTTTAACCACTAAGTAAACAAATTTTAACCTTAATCTTTGTAATTATTTTTAATTACGTTTACTAGTAATTTTTGTAGAAAACTAATTTGACAATATTATAAAATATAAATCATGAATATTACATATATGGAATCAATTTTTCCAAATTAAAATTACATAATAAATAGTAAATAATTTAAAATTAATCTTGCAGATGTGTTGTGACAGCAAGTTTTTTAAGAGAAATTGTTAAAATGTTCTAATGGTTTTTGTATCCAATTTCATTGTGAATTTTATAACAATGACCAAAATTAGATTAATTGATGTATGATTTTTCTAATTAAACTTTTAAACTAAATTAAAATATTATTTAACAATATAAATAAATTATATGAAAATGATCTTTTGAATTCAAATTCTATATTTTTCATTGTTCATCTAAAAATGGAATTTTTCAAAAAAATCTCAAAACATCACCCTAAGATAATTTTGACATTATGAATTCAAAATTGAAGTTTATTTTATCTTGTTATATTTATAAAATTATCAAAATTAATTTTATTATTTCTCACCGAAGGACATAAATGGATGTTCTGAGAAAATAATATTTTCAAGCATATAATGACTTTACAAAAAAATTATATGTTTTATTATCAATATGTTTTATTTTTATAAAAATTTTATAAATAATATTTAAAAATTAGTTACTACTATTCATATTTTGATGTTTAATTACTATTCTATAACTATATCTTTTAAATACTTATCATAACAAAATGATGTTTCGTAGAAACTGAGTGTTGCATGTAGCAAAAACTAAGTCGATGTTGTATATAGAGAATGATTAACATGGTTTAGAGTATAAAAAGGTTTGATTTAGTTTATTGTGTAACTGAAGACATCAAATAAAATTAATTTATAAAAAAATGTTCACAAAAATATTAGGTGTTGTATTCTACCCACCATAAAATGAATTTCACCTTCAAAATTTGTCACTTTGTTACAAACAAATGAGGATACTTATACCTCATAATATCCTCAAGTTCCCACATAGAATCCTCTAACTTGAAATTTCTCCAAGAAAACATTGACCAGGTGAGTGATCTAATTTCATAGAGATTTCTCCATACGGTCTTGAATTTCAACTGGTTTTTTCTCTTTATAAAGATCCTACTCCATCGGTATGATCTCTGAGTTTAGTAATTATGAAGCTTTGGGTATTTACTTCCTCAGGAGTGATACATGGAACACAACATGGACTTGGTAGACATTTGGAGTAAATACCAAGTTATAGGCTATGATCCTAATAAAATCAATAATTTCAAAGGGACCAATATACCTAGTTCTTAGTTTCCCTTTCTTATTGAATTTGATACCCTTCTTCCAGGGATATATTTATAAAAACACATTCTCATAAAATTCAATTTATAGATCACATTGACAGTTATTAGGATAATCTTTATACTGACATTGATCTGACTTGATATTATTTTTAATGGTTAAACCTTCTCATCTATTTCTTCAGCAATCTCATATCCTAATAGTTTTATTTCTCAAACATCATCCCAACACGTTGGAGCCCTACATTTATTCTCATATATGGCCTCATAAGGACCCATCAGAATTCTTTATTGAAGGATATTTTTGTATGAGAACTCAACTAGAGGAAGGTGTTTATCCCAACCACATTTGAAATCCAAACAATAAGATCTCAACATAACCTCTAGGGTGTGAATTGTTATTTTAAACTAACCATCTGTATTAGGATGATCAATAGTGATGTTACTCAATTTTATATCAAGGGATAGTTGAAGACTTTGCTAGAACTTTTACATAAACCCTAGATCCCAATCAGATGAAATATAATGTGGTTCTCCATACAACCTTACCTCTTCCTTAATGTATATATTAGAAAGTTGATCTAGATATGAGTTTTATCTTATAGAAAAGAAGTATGTTGTCCTGGTATGGTGATCAACTACCACCTATATAAAATTAAACACATTATAGGTTTTGGGGAGTTCAATGAAAAAATACATAGTGATGTTCTCCCATTTCCATTATCTAATGAGTAATTGATGCAACATCCCCTTAGACTTTTGTCTTTCAAACTTAACTTACTGGCATACCAAGAAATTAGATAAAAACACTAAAATATACCTCTTCATTCTATCCCACCTGATGTATTCTTTCATGTATCTATACATCTTTGTATGTCCATGATGAATAGAGAATGAAGAACTATGAGCTTCGTCTAATAGATCCTTCTTGAAATCTAGTATGGACAGAATGCATGCATTGTTCCTGAACCTTATCACTCTATCCTAATGAAGGTTAAACTCATGAAAATTTCTAACCTTCTTTTATAGGTCTACATCTTCCTTTTGTTCCAATTTAATATTCACTTGGATAGAGGGATAAACATTCAATTGATCAAGAAAATATTTTACGCCTTCATTCAAGATTTCTAGATCCATTCTTCTCAAATTCAAGAAATATTTAATTTTTTTTATCCACATCATGGATTAGCTATCTTGATCCTTTCATCTCAAATCATCAGCCACATTGTTCACTTTACCAGGGTGGTAATGTATTGAGAATTCATAATCCTTTATCAAATCTAACCATATCTCTTTAACATATTAAACTCCTTGTATGTGAATATATATTCCATAATTTTATTATCAGTATATATATCACACTTTTCTCTATTAATAAAATTACTCCATATCTTTAATGAAAAAAATTCAACAGCTAACTCCAAATCATAAGTTGTGTAATTTTTCTCGTGAATCTTCAATTTTCATTAGGCATAGTCTATAACTGTATTATTATAAATAAGAAAATATCCTAATATCATCTTGTATACATAATTATATATTACAAATCCCTATCCACTATAGGGTAATGTGAGAAAAAGTGTGATGAGTAACCTTCACTTCAGTTCCTTGAAATTTCCATCACATTCACCTATCCAGAGGAACATGTAACCCTTATAATTTAACTTGGTTATAGGATTATATATTCATGAAAACTTCCCCACAAACCATTAATAATATAATTTTAAACCAATAAAACAAGAGATCTTAGTCAATGCTGTTGTTCTAGGACAATATTCAATATCCTCCATCTTCGATGGATCTACTAGAACACCCTCTCTTCAAATTATATAACCCAAAAATGAAACGTTTGGCTGATAAATTCACACATTTAAATTTTTCATATATTCTATCCTTTATTAGGGTTTTATTACAATTATTAAGTGGTATTCATGATCTTCATTTCTTTTTGGATAAATAATAATATCATCTATAAAGTCTTCCAAAAACTAATTGAGGTAATCTCAAAAGACATTATTCATCAAATCCTTAAATATATAAGGAGAATTATTAATAACAAAGGCATAAATATATATTCATAGTGTCCATACCTTGTACGGAATTTCTTCTTGGGTATGTCCTCCTTATTTACCCTAAATTTATGAAATGATCAACAAAGTTCATTCTTGAAAAAGTATTGAACTCTTAATAGTTGATCAAACAAGTCATAAATATAGGTAAGAGTATACTTGTTCTCGATTGTGATCTTGATCAACTCCTACTAATCAATGCATAGTCACAATGATCCATTTTTTTTGAAAAAAAGACTAGGTGAACCCGGAGGTGACACCCTTGGATGAATTAATCCCTTATCAAGGTTTTCTTGGTGTTTCTTCATCAATTCTTGCAACTAAATTTTTGTTGTTCTATCATGAGTCTTGGAAATTGGTGTGGAACTAGGTATGAGTTCTATTGAGAACTCAACTTCATGTTTTTTTCAATTCTATGAAACTGTTATAGAAATATATCCAATAATTCCCAAACAATAGGCATATCAACGATGACAAGTTTGTCCCCAACATTTGAGACAAACACACATTCTGAATGGGAAATAAGACCCATTCACTAGATGTAATCTTCTTGGTAAGTTCATAAATGTCATCAAGATCATATAAAAACACTGGTTGGTTTGAATAAAAAATTTAACTTCACTTCCTCAATAATTTTTTTAGTATTTATTCATACAAATCTAATCCATTCCAAATATGACATCAAAAAAAACCAAAGGAATAAGGACAATATTTATAGGGAGAACATTGCCAAAAATGGAAACCAGAGAGTAATCATAAACTTGAGGTTAAAATATCATTCCATTAGGGGTTTGAACTAAAAATTCCACATCAAATCATTTTGGTGGAATCTTAATACCCTTCAAAATTTCATTAAATATAAATGAGTGGGTAAATTTGTAATCAAATAAGACATTAGAAGTTCTAAATTATGTGGTTAGTGTACCATTCACCACATCGTTATCACACTCCTCATCAGAAATAGTGACTGCATGATATTTCACTTTGTACCTTAGGTTAATAGGTTACTAAAATTGATCCTAATAATTAACCTTGTAGTTATATAACTAGTTTAAATAATTATCATTCTCCTTACACTTATAGCACTAAATTGAGGGATTTTAATTCTATGAAACGTTCTATCCATTTGAATTGTTAGCTAACTTCTTCACATGACATTGAAAATCAAATTCTTTATGACATTTCCTTCCACAATTAAAACATTTATTAGACCCCTTAAAAAAATTTCCCCTATGATTGTTTCCACACTTAGATAATAAAGTAAATTTCATCTTCTTCTCTTCACATTTTTAAGATTTTTCTTTAAACTCCATCTTCCATTTCCTATAAAAACCATGATATTAATATGTAAATGAAACCTCTATTTCAACCTTTATTGAAAAATACACAATATCTTTGTAGCTACTAAAGTCGCTTATGGACAACAACCATCTAAGAATTTTCTTTAAGCTGCTGAAAAACCTACCAACATTATTTTTGGGTTGGATGATAATAAAAGAAGTGTACCTTGAATGTATTGTGAAATTAGACTCATAGGTACCAAAAAATTCATCATCCCTTTTATTTAAATCAAGGAACTACTTATCCATATATTTAAGGAAAGTAATTATTGAAAAATAAGTTATTGAACTCATCCCAATCCATGGATTCAATTTCATCCTACTACCTAATATTCTTGATTAGCATCCTCCACTGGTTTGCCACACCTTCTAACTGATAAACAACTAGAATAACTATCTCATATTAAAAACACTGGAAAATAGAAAATATATTTTCTGTTGTATCGATCCATTATTCAGTAATAAGTGGATTAGAATACCCACAGAAATAAGGTTAAATTTTCCTCATGAAGGACTCAATAGGATGTTTCTCCCTCATTTTTACATTTGTAAGTCCATCATGATTCATAACCTGATAAATCTATGTGAGAATAGCATTGAGGTTTTTCATTCCATCTCCCATAACATTTAGATGCTCATGAGAACAATCATTTAATTTTCCATCACACCAAACATTGATTTAGTTCCCTTGAGTTCCAACCATTGACTAAATCCAAAAATATATATATTAAGAAATAGTTATCATATTAGGGAACCACATTATAATAGAAAAACACTTATAAGATGTCTAAATTATGACCCCTTCTTTAATTTATGACACCTTTGGTTTATCCTTGGTTATTTATCTCCAAATTATATTTAAATTATTTATGATGGTTCATGAAGAGTTTTTTACTTTCCAAAGCATACCCCCTAGTAGTGTCAAACTATGTGTGTAGTAAGGCCCATTGTCATCCACTAGTTCCTGATCGAGTCTATCACAATATAGTATTTTCAGGGTTGTTACCCAAATGTAAATTTTCTCTAGAGCCACATCCACTTATCCATACAGGGATGTATTTCTAGGAAACCACTCACTCTATCATCACCCAAAATTCCATGATATTTTCCTATACATTTCTTTATCCTTAGACATATCCTTAGACAGCCCCTTAGGGTTCTCACTAGAGTTTTATAATCCTATTTCCTAAGGGATAACTAAAATTTTCCTTTGATACCAACTATATCCTACCTCTCTTAACATACATTAAAATTAAATCATTTTTATTGAATAATTAACATATTACATAAACAAAAACCTAAAGACTATATTATTTTAGTGCCTTTGGAAACATAGAAACATAAACATAAGTATATAAGTGAGCCCCATTATCTACCATTTGGTTCTTCATAAATAGAACCCTTCTTAGAAACATCATACATAATATATATCTTCATAACCTGGGGAAAGGAAACCTAAAAGGGGGTGAACTCAGATGCTCTATAATGGTAAATAGGGGAGATATATAAGAATAATAATGAGCATAAGGGTATCAAAACATGATCATGAAAATAGAAGATCACACCGTACATATCAAAGATCAAAAACATGAATCATGGAATATATATTTTTAGTTAATAAGACCAGAATCATAAGGTAATCATGATAATAATCCATGAAAACATAACATATTAATAAGACATGGAATTTTGTAAGTCACATGAGTATATAAAATTATTTTCATAGTAGTCAAGGAATCACTGCCAATGCCATCTTAGTAGTATGGGTTCACTCCCTATACCATCTTGGTAGTCATGGTTCCATCCCATGACCATATTAGTAGTCAAGGTTCACTCCTAAGACTATATTAATGGAAACAATCCCTTTATTAAACCAGGTTTACTCCCCATTCTATACATGTCTATCTCATGAGATATAAATTTTTACCTAACACATGGTAGGGGGTATATATCTCACCAATATAATATTTAAATCACACATTCATGTTCCACAAGATTATAAAAAATCATATCATACCCTATGGAAAAGAGATAAGTTTCATAATCAATTCATCAAAGTATAACCCATGAAAAGAATTTGGTCTCATAAGCATATAACCCGAGAAAGTGAAATAGGTTTCATAAACATATAACCCATTAAAGAAAAGCAGGTTTCATAAATATGGTGACATAAAAACATAAACCATTCAGGGAAATAATATAAATGGAAATTTTAGATCATTTTCCAAAAACAATCTTGAGTAACACCAATGAGTGTCATATTAGATGGAAAATAATTTGGGAAGAGCCTATAAAAATATTTCATGAGGAAAATAAACTTTCTTCTTTGAAATATATTTTTAAAACATGAAAAGTTTTTGAAACATCTTTCATTGAATATAGATTTGAGAACATATAAAGGAATACTTGGAAACCATAAAACAATTTTAAAATATTATTTCCTTAAAATGATCTTAAAATATAATTTTAAAAATATTTTTTATAAATTTTTTGAAAACATTGTTTTTTGAATAAAACAAATTTCCGATAAAAAATAGAAATTAGGTTGGATTTTATTAAAAAAAATCTTAACTATATTAAGAACCAAAGAGTTGTAAAATAGTACTGATACATGAATAAATCATGAATTAATATAGTATAATAAGATTCATGAGTATTCTTGAGAGACAGATCGCAAGATTTTATCAATGGAGGCATAATCATAAACAGTCCTGATAAATGATGAGATTGTTTTAATAAACTCTTACCACTTGGTAAATTTTAATCATACTCCCCATGTAAGAAAATGAAATAACATATAAAATAAAATTTCATTAAAATAAATATACTCATTATATAACATATGAAATGGTAGTATATATACTTCAAAAAAGAATATAGTTTCATAACAAAACATGTGTCTCAAAGAAGTAAAATTGAGAAAAAAATACCTTACAGATTTGGTAATAATATAATCAAAAAAACCCCATGAAATTGAGATCATCAAATGGATATGTAAATACACATAAATTTAAGGATAATAATAATATAGTAAATTCATGGGAAGTTTTTATACCACACAAATAACATTTGTGTTGAATAAGGAATAAGTATTACATAAATAAAAGTGAGAGTAGAAATCCCCTTACCTTATGTATTGACTCTCATCATACTCATTTAAACCTCATTTATAATAATATATAATATTATTGTAAATATAACATTGAACAATATTATTCTTATATATAATACCATATTTGATTTAATTATTACTTTATATTAATCATTAATGGATTCTAAAGTGTGTTCTAGGGAGCTTCTCTGCACCGATGAAGATGGTTCTTAGGTTTCCAATTCTCTATAGCTCTTACGCACCTCTTATGGTTTGAATTGATTTATTATAGGAAGGATACACTAGGGGATCAACATAAGTATACTTCATAAGGATATAAGGTTAGTTTCTAGTAGTTTAGTGGGATATATTTGAATGATGATGCCAACAATCCCTCCTCCTTGAAGAATCTCAACCCATCTCGGAATATTTTTGTGGGATATTCTTCTAAAAAGGATATCTAGATGAATGAGGATGAAATTAAGTCTTATGCATCTTAAATAATTTTATTATCCTCACATGATATTGATTCCTATTGTATCTATAATAATGGGGACAATTATCATGTTATTGTGAGACAAGATGTGGTCTCTGAGAGACTTGATTGGTGCTTTTATTCTATCATTGGACAGGTTGTGATTATGAAGGAGAAAAATCCATGGAAGTGAGAGAATATGATAAATATACTTTCATCGATCTTGGTATCTTATAACTATAAATGTATTCTAACAGGACATAGATACTATTACCTCATCTATTTGTATTTAGATTAAAATAAGAACGAATGGGGCTTTGGTTTAGTTTCTCTGAAACTAATACCCCTTTAAATCATGTATTAGAGTCCTTGTTTCAACCCCTTTGAGGTAATAAAATACCTCCTATATGTTTTGGTTGGGTTTTTTTTAATTAGATATATCGGCACCCAAAAATTCTATTCGATATTAATTATTCAATTGGAGTTCCAATCAAAATAAATAAAATAACTAAATAAGAAATCTTTTGTTAAATTGTTTAGTTCTAGTAGAGGTTCACTTGAGGTTAATTTTAACTAAGAATGGGGTTATTTCCACTCATAATTATGATATAAATATTCATTAAAATATGAAAAATTGCCTAATTTATCCTCTATTTGTAATGTAATTGGACATGCTAAGATATCATGTAATAAGTCTCTAAATTTCTCTTTCTGTCTCATCAGTGGGCATTACAACTCTTCTTTTAATAGATCAATGTCTACGCAAGACCAAATGTTTGATGTTGTTGACCCTAATAATAATAGGAATGAACTTTATTCATGTTACTATGATAGGAATGATAAATAATCTAGGAATATACAGGTTTATGATGTTGTTATTGATGCATTAAATGGTAAGGCCACCTCCATGATGATGAGGTCTTGTCTTGAGTTTAATGTTGGAATGGGAAATCCAAATCAAAGCATAAATGATCATTCTGAGACTAGACATCATCATGTTAGGATGGTGTATAAATAATGTATTATTCCTTTCATAGATAGGAATGTGTAGGGGATTCTATCTACTATGGATCATGTTAGTGCTCATATATAGTAGGATAATGAAATTGTGGATGTTTTCTAGACATTGGTTTTTTCTTTCCAGGTTGATGGTGTTCATCCTAGGTCAGTTCAAGTGGAGCTTCCTAATAGCATGGATATGCAGGGGATCCACCTGGCTATTATTCTAGTCACTAATATTTAGTTGAGTACAACTCTAAAAAGCCTTATATTTTGGGGCAAGGATGCATTCATCTGGTGTCTTATGATCTTTCAAGACATGCCCCATAGGATAGTGGTCATAACCAAAATATGTCTCACCAAAATATTGATTATCATCAAAAGATCCAGAATATCTTTAATTACTAAATAATATCTACTCAGTGAGGAAACATGTCTAATGATGAATGGTTTAGTTATATCACTCCCTTAAATACATCGGGAAATAGTTTTCTTGCCTAATTTAAGGATTCTATCATAAATGTAAAGAAAAGTTTGGTCGACTGTGAGTGTTTCACTCCTGCTCCTTCAAAAATAAGTTTACAGAAAAAATATTAAAACCTCTCAAGGACCCTTTATACCAGATATTTTTCTAAGGTGTAAAAAAGTTTCAATGTAGATATCCTTAGTATCTTAAATAAATGTAATTCTCATCTTGAGTGGGAAACGATTAAGTATTTTGATTATGAAAATAACCTTCTTTATTATTATCTTTAACTTAATTGTTTTCTGGATGACAGAAAGTCCCTTTGTTTGACCCGAACCACTTACTTTTTTCATTTTTGTTTCATTTTTAAAAAATGTTCAGAATTTTTTTATTATATATATACTTCTTTGGTATATTTCCCATTAATTAATAACTCTGTGTTAAGTTTACATTTTTGGTGATAACATCTTTTTTTTCGTACATGTTTTGACTTATTATTCTTATTCCTATTACTTAGATCATGATTTTCTTATTTAAATAATGTAAAACCTGATATAAATATCATATATATTCATTATATATATATTTATAATAATATATAATATGTATAAATAGAAAATTAAATACACCCTTCATAGAGACATTTGGTCATACGTACGCCTGAATATCGTTTCCATTTTCTTAACGTATTGAAAGAAAAAAAGTAAGTGGCATATATGTCTATATATATATATATATATAATATCATTATAGTAGAATGATTATGTCATATATTTAATATAATTTCACTAAACCCATCCATAATTAAATCCCTGTAAAGTGTGAATGAATAACATTTTTTGAGGAGGAGGTAGTCCATAAGTACACAAACAAAGTTATCATTTTTACAGAAAATGGAAATCATGAAGGTATGTATTATATAATAATTTTAGAAGAATAAAGACATCATAAATATCATATATATCATATAAAATTGTTATTTTCATCAAAATTATCAACCTTTAGAGATAGTAAATAAAAAATGAATGACATCATTTCATGAGGCGGTAATCTGTCACACACACGAACAGTAAGTTCATTACCCATTTTATGGAAGTGTGTGTGAGTATAGATAGAACCATTAGAATACAATAATCTATGTATATTTATTATACTGATGTTATTATATAATCATGTAATAATAATAATAAAATAGGTGGTGGAGAAATAAATTAAATGAAATATGCTTTTGGAGGGATGTTACCCCTTCTTTGGGTAACAACTCTTAGTTTTCCCCAAAGGGTTTCCTTGGTTGAATTTATCCCCAAAGGAATGATTTTATATTTAAGGGAGGGAATTTGGGAGGATATTTGGGTATTTTTTTCTAATAAAGAAATCTTGATAGGTGATAGGAAGTGATCGGTTTAAGGTCCCTTTTGTTGTGGTGGTGGAGTGGCATTCTTGTAAATATAAATAGGTAAACACTATTGAGAGGCCCCCCTTACATCATGTGACTCCAATAATTGTAAATATTCATTAAAATAAGTTAATTAGATTAAATATGACCATAAAATTTCTTTTGTACTTATTTATTGGTTATTTTTCTCTTAAATTAAAGTTTAACCACTATGTGAACTAATTTTAACCTTAATTGTTGTAATTAATTTAAAATAATTTTGTTAATATTTTTGGTCAAAAACAATTTTGACCTTATTAGAAATTATTAATTGTTCTGATTCCAAATATGGAATCCATTTTTCCAAATTATAATGACAGAAGTTTCAGAAATTGCATTAAAATTAATCTCGCTGAGGTGTTGCAATAGTGGGTTTTTTGAAGCAAAATTTTTTAAAAATTTGAAATGTTTCTATATCCAATTTCAATGTTAAATTGGTTAAAATAACCTAAATTTTATTAATTAATTAATTAATTGTTTAATTAAACTTTAAAACTAAATTAAAATATAATTTTACAATATTAATAAATTAGATGAAAAAGCAGTTTTGAATTAAAATTCAGTATTTTTCACTATTCATCAAAAAATAAAGATTTTCCGAAATAATTAAAAAATTAAACCTAAGATAATTTTGACATTATAAATTAAAAAAATGATGTTTATTTTATCAAATTAAATATTTAAAAGTTTCTAAAATTAATATTATTATTTTTCAAAGAAGTACATAAAAAAGAATTTCTTCTAAGAAAATAGTATTTTCAAATATATAAAGACCACAAAAATATTATATGTTTTCGAATTAATATGTTTAATTTATATAAAATTTTTGAAAATGTAGTTATTAATAATCATATTAGTAAGTTTAAATTCTATACTATAACTATCTCACTTAAATATTTTTCATAATAAAATAATGTTTCATAGAAAATAAATATTACTTATAGAGTATGAGAAGATGATGTTGTGTGTAGAACAAACATAACTTGGTTTGGTGTATAAAAAATAGCTGAATTATAATATAATTCAATTCAGGAAATTAATTAAAATTAATTTATTTAGAAAAATGTTCATAAAAACTCAGGGTGTTATATCTACTCTTTTTTTAATCTCCACAAATATTATCAACACATCACCCTTGGGATATTTATGTCAAGTTACATAGGAAATAATTTCCCATTTAATATTTTCAACTTATATTTTTTTAGTAAATTTTCAATTTAAGAACTTTGGATTGGTCTAAAAAACCCATAGATCAGTTTTTATAAATCATATTCCTTGTAAATTGGATTTCTACTTTAACTCATTTATGGGGATATTATTTTAAATAATACTTAATTTTTTTTGAGATTGATATTTTTTCTATATATTATCGAAATAAATTTAACAAAAAAATTATGTGTTTAATGGATGTTGTTAATGTTTGGGGTTAAAAAATAGCATTAATTATCTCATTTTTCTCTTTTTAATACCTTTTTTATTTTAAAAATGGAACTTTACGTTTGATTTGGAATAATAAAAACAACCCACCACTATAAAAAGAGAACAAAATTAAAAACACATCCCAAAAATTAAATTAACACCAACAAAGATAGATAAAGTGGGACTAGTCGGAGATCAAAGATTTTGGTGATAGAAAAAGAGTTTGGTTACTCAATGTTCCTCATTTATATCCCTGGGATATCTTTTATTGATCGATAAGTAGTAGAACCAAATAACTAGGATAATGTCACCATATTTATACCACTATTTTCCCACCACTACCAGTACACCACCAATGGACCACACTAACATATCAAGGAAATTCCATCACCGAAGAAAAATATTGATGCCATGAGGATAACCAAACTATAGGGATGAGATCATATCCACTCCATTATTTATTTCAATTTTTTTCTATTATAATAGTAAAAGAAAAATCTCACATATCACCATCCCACATTGAATTATTCTATTGTCAGCTTCATGTTTCCATCACTAAAGAATCTACATAATAGCTACCCTAGACATAGATAAAAAATGAGTTATGTGGAACTATACAGGGGATAGAGATATGAAATTAACAACAACTCAAGATCAGAATACTAGAATGGGGAACCATGGGATGTTGGAATCTAAATCCAAAATCGTAGTATAGAAATAAGAAACACACATACACACAAATAAATAAGCATCAATATCTCTACCACACACCACCAATCTACCATGAGTTTCATCATCTTATAGTAGATAGGGTCTAAAGTAATTGGTCATGATATAATATTAGGGGTGTAAAGTGAGATAATATTCAATTATTTGCAATGGAAATAAGATTGAACTCATAATACACAAAACCAAAAAAACAAATCTATGAAGAATCCAACCTAGTGCCCCACTATCATAGACCTATAATGATAAAGGCACTTTCATGTTTGACTGAGATAGGGTCTATCATAATGGGAATAGTAGACTAATTTGAGTAGGAATAAAAATAATTATTTTTCATAAGATAGCCAAAAAATCCAACACAAATGGAGATGAAGGAACAAAAACCCCCTAAAATAGAAATTAATTAAAAGACACTCAAAGGAGGACCAACATCGAAATCATTCACCAATTATAGAAGGAAACAAAAATTAGGAACAAGAAATGGAAGTAACTTTTATGAAAATGAAAACAAGGTAATGGGGTAATCAATTGATGTGGAATAAAAAACATAAAAAAATATGGATTTATGATTCTTTGAGGAGGTAAATCCATAATAAAGACCATTAGTATCTAGTTAAGGCCATATCCAACCCATAGTGAAAAAATATTCTAATTATACATAAAAATAAATTATCTATAGTGAAATAATCTCTAAATCACTACTTCATTTTTTCCCTAAATCATATATAATAATTGAAAATGGGTTATTTTTTAAAACTCATATATAAATTGATATATGACCAAAAAACAAAAATTTGTTTGGTGTAGCTATAGATAAAAATTATATTTTGTGTTACACTATAACATAACTCCATTTTGATATAGAAAATATCACTATATTGGAGGTGATTTTTGTGATAAAAGAGTGTTTTGTCACCATTTTACCATTAGGATGGCGATGATCTAAGTGAAAGGAGAATTATTGTCATGGGTCGGAGAGAGGTGATGAAAGGGTAAACCCCTAATATCTAAGAGGGTGATAGATAGAACTTATGGTAAAAGGGACCCATCATGTTATATCCAGTTTATAAATATATTTTACTTATAAAACCATAGTACTCCAACTAACCACTTGTAGAAAAATGAAGAAAAAAATCATCCCATGATTTAATTCCTCTTTTTGATCCATAAATATATCTCTATATCTAACTATTATATTAGTTACTTTTGAGGTCACTAAACCTTATTTACATATCAAGTATATATCATTCTGATGTTTTTAGTCGTGAATTTTTGTTTCCAAATATGATAATCATGGTAAGATACTATAGAAATACAATTTGGAATGGATTTTATTATATCTATTTGTGAAAAAAACACCTCAAAATCAACAATATGACTTATCTTGAACATGTTTCAAACAATATCTCTTTATAATTAATCACCTTACTATCTAATTCTATTTATTTCTTGAATAACCCTTTAGAACTAGTGGGTTTTACATCATCTAGAATTATCACAAAAATCCAAACTGAATTTTGATACATTGAATCCATTTTTTGAATTCATATTAAATTTCAATTTTATATAATTTATCATTTACTATTTTCTTATAGGACAAGGATTTCAAATTAATAATAAATAATATGTCACCTAACTTTGTGATTCTAAATGTATCTTTATTTTTTTTATCTTTAAATCATAGTATATGTGTTTATAAAACTTTCTTTTCCACAAGCCTTTGTGGAACTTGTTTATATACCATATTATTGTGTATGTAGAGCCTTGATATTATCTATATCTATAATACTCCCACTATCTAAAATAAATATGTGCTCTCTACTTATGAAATTAATTTATTTTCACTTGAATATTATATTTTATCTTACGTATCTTTATGGTGTCCTTAGTAAACATAAATGCACATTGTGTTCTTTATAGAATTTAATTAGTCTAATTATCCTTAATAATTTTTTACACAATAATAAAATGATTTTTGTAATAATTTACTACTTTTATATTATAACACATATGATATCCATTTTTTCATTTTAATGGGGATACAATTACATTTTAGTGTTTCTATTTTCAATTTATATGAAAAAAGGATAATGAAAGGCTTGAAATACTCATCATTGATATCACCATGAAAATAAAGTTATAATTATTCATATGAATATAGTTATGAAAATTCTTGAAGCATCTTGACTTAATCACTTTTAATATAAAAATGTATCTTTTTCATTATTCCTTATAATAAAAAATGTCAAATACTTTTATAATTTTAGAAAAAAGCGTCTAAAAACCCTAGTTAGCATATCTTTTACATATTTTTCTAGCTTTACCTTCACAGGTACCATCTTACCATAATTGGGGAACTATTTGAGCCTTATATTTTATAATCATTATTAATTAAAAATATATGATATCTTTATTTCAAGATATAATTAAACGATTATTTAAGAATAGTATGCCATGATAACATTTATTTACAAACTTGAAATAATATCTCATTATGAACAAAATTTAAATTAATATTGTGTCTTGGGAACACATAATAATAGTTTTTAAATATGATTACCACTCTATTAGGATATATGAAGATATGATCATCTCTAGTAGACATAGGAGTCAAGATCCATCAACAACATAAGATCCACTTTAAATATAATGATATTTTTAAATTCCTTGGTTCCTGTATTTGGATACAAATATATGAGTCATAAATTGTACTTTATAACTAATAAGGAAAATAAAAATAATACATATAATCATGAATATACATGAAATATAATATTCTGTTCTATTCTTCTTCAATTTATTATAATTCCCTATCAAGTGAACTTTCTTAACATATGTGATTTAAATATATTCATATTAAATGTTATCCCTATTAATCATAGTTTTACTAAAAGGAAAATGTGAAGGATCCTTTTGTGTATTACCTTCCACTGGTATTTTTCCGTGTGTTTATTCTTTTTCTTCATAAGGATTCAATAACTGTCTCTCTTTATATCATTTTCATTTTTGGTGAATCTTAACTTAAAAAATGATCAATTGATTTCTCCATGATATTCATTTTAGTTTTTTCTATTATAAAAAATCTCCTTGGAGTTTTTTTGGTTTCTGTTTCTTAGAAAGTATATTAATGAAACATCCAATGCTTCTTATAATTTTTTTAAGAACCTATAATATGAAGGTTATAGGAATAATTCTACATTAATTTGGTGTTCAGAATAACTATGTGTAAAAGAATAGAAATATCCCATTTATAAAGGTCATCAGTACCAATATGTAATGGAAATATCTTCTAATATGTTGAAAATTTGTCAAAGTCATACAATTTTTAAGAGTTGATACAAATATAGAAATTTGTAAAATTCCTAGGGAATATCTATCTATATATAAAGGATGCTAGAGTAATATCTAACACTAACTAGTGCACTACATAGATATTACTAGTAATAAGTTAGAAAAGCTCGGGAGGTATCCCTATATACAAAAAGGTTACTATTTAAATAGAAAATAGTCATCTCAGTTTCACTCAAGAATTATAGAAAAGGAAAAAATATAAACTTTGATATATAAGGGTCATTTCTTCTATTTTGTTGAGAATATATTGAAGGTAGTAAAAATAACTATAATATATAATGTTGAATGTTCCAATATATAAGATTAATTTTTTTTTCTAAAGAGTGACACGTAAGAGTAATTTCCATGACTAATGGGGTGATAAGTAGGAGTCATTTCCATGAAAAATAGTGATATGTAAGAGTCATATCTGTCTTAAAGGGTGATATGCAAGATTATTTCCATGGAAAATGATGATATGATCCTGATATTTATTTCATTTTTAAATATGATTTATTATATAAATTTTCACTTATTACAACTTAGAATATTGATAGGTCTAGTGTCTTTGGGAAATTAGGTACATTACATTACAACTTAAAACATGAAAAGAAACATCTTTATTGAAAAATTCTTTAACATGACCAAAACATTCCTTCATACTTAAAACTATATGGGATAACCTAAGGACATACATAATAAAGGGGTGATCTATAAATCCCAATAAGGGAATAAACATGGCATAGCATGAGAATGATAATACATGTTATACAAGCCATATAAATGAGTCTTAAAAGAACATGAATAATAAAGAATGATGTATCATGATAATAATAAAATGGAAATGTGGAAAAAAACATAAAACACTACACTATAAATAGATCAAGTATAAATCATCCAATACCCCATGGTGGAAAAAGTCCCCTAAAGGAATCATTTAAATCCCTTTCCCTAACATGATGTATCATGATACTAACAATTATCTTGTGAATAGGAGTGTTATCTGGGATCACCCTTCATAATCATTTCATTTTCATGTTTAGGTGTGAAACATAGATTATATAACATAGATTCATTCAGCATTATAATTTAATCCATTATCTATGCATTTGGAATATATATATGTAATTCCCTAATCCATAATTATATCTTCATAAATGTGAATACCCTTGATAGAAAAATTGTTATCTTATTCACTACATGATGATTTTGTCAAGGAAAATCATGGGGTAATTTTGGTAGCATAACAGCGTCATATAGAAATTCATAAAATTGGTTGATGAGAGATAAATGGGTCTCCCACCATGTAGACATGAAATGAAAATTAATAGGGATATTTAATAACATATCAAATCATATGAAATATTAATTTAGAATACATAACCTAAAAGGAATGCTTGATAAAAGAGGAGGGTGTAAGATTCGTTACAAAATTTTTGGAATAGTAATGGGATATGTCATGTTCTGGGATGCATCTAGCTCATTCCACCCACGATTTTTTTATAAAAAAATAAAATACAATTGGTTTCTACAACCTCCCCCCCCCCCCACACACACACACACATGAGATATACGAATGGTCTTTACCCTTTTTTGATCATATTTAAATATTCAAATGGATGTTTCTTGATCATATAACCACAAATTTAGGAGCCCTATTTGGTGTTGGACCCATATCAAATCCCACTAAATGAGTCTTGAAAATTTTAATTAAAACTTTCACTTAATAATTTACATGACTAACTCAAAATAATGTAATGGAATAGAGAATGAGGAAGAATAAAAAAAGGTAAATTTAATATTTTTGGAATGAATATATTATGAAATAATAGATTCATCATTGAAACACTAGATTCACAACATAAATAAAATATAATTTATTTTAATTATTTAGAATGAAATCAAAATTATACCTCATTGGATTCAAAGACCTTGAAATGTTCCTCTCATTGTTAGTGCGTCATAAAAAATGACCTAGATGATTATCCCTCTAGATCTTCTATAAGTTATAAATAAGATTCTATTTTGTCAATATTAGACTCATTTATACTATCACAAGCAGATTTAGTTCCTTTTGATGAACACATGATTATCAGAATAATACGGACTTCGAGCAATAAGAAAGGATCTATCTCTTATTACTCTTCTCTTTTTTTATCTCTATAGAACTTTAGAGAAGTAGTCAGATGATCCAATGTTTGAAAGGTATTCTACCATTATTTTTTGGCCTAAATATTAATATATACATTGTTTTAAGACTTCATAAATTTCATTTTGGATACTATGAAAACATAATCATCACTAACTCTCAAAAAAACACTTCCCACTAATTTAAGTTATCAGAAATTTAAAAAACGCTTCATCACACTTATATAACGTTATTAGTTTTCACATAATGAAATTAAAACCATTATTAAATACTATTTATTCAAAAAATAATAATTATTTCATATACACATTTTATACTTAAATAAATTTTTAACACTATAAGAAACAAATTAATTTATTATTATTATATAATTGAATAATAATAGTTGAATTTATTTGTTATATACTTGTGATCATTCACATTTAAATGTTAACTATCCCACAAACATAGTGATCACTTCATCCAATACTCCAATTCATATGAACTATTGAAACTTCTATATACACTTTTTTTGATGCATTAAGAACTTATCTCAATAATAGTGAGTCTTACTAATATACCAGGAGCTATATATAGAAATAAATAATGGAAGCTAGAGAGATAAATATTCATATATATGATAACCTCCTATGAAAAATTGATGTGTAATATAATATCTTGGTCTCATGATATCTTATAAATCATGATGTATAATTTGTGTGATCATTTATTTATGCTTTATTTATCTATGTTTGGATATATTGGATGGACCTATATTCACCTACCATACCCATGTATTTAGTCAAGGAAATATCATCCTATTCAAATTTCTAAATATATATTCTTACTATAATTGAAAGTGAATATCATTTCTTGTCCATTCAATCAATATCATACCACTTATGATGAACTTAACAAAACCTTCCTTTCCATAAACATAAACCTTCATGATTTTCATCAAGCATAAATGTATGTGACTAAATGATATACATTAATAATGATATCTATTTGATATAACTATTAACATTATCATATATAGGGAATTCAGTGACACCCAAAACTATGTGTTTTTATTAGTGGTCCAGACCTCAAGATCTCAATACTTGAGATCAACAACTACGAACATCATGAAAAAAAAATCAATACATATAATATCTCAATACCTTATAGTCAGACACCATCTATATCTAGATAGAATGATGTATATCAACCATATGAATTATTTATAAGATTTTTTTAATAGTATCTTAAGGTTCTCATTGTATTTGGTAACTTCTATGAAATTTTGATTCAAAATTTAATCTGCAATAATTACTATATATAGTATATGGAAAACTTTTGTTACTATCATGGTAAGTGTAAATAATGCTTATATTACACTAAATACTTGAATTATAAATTGAAAATTACATTTTTTTAGTTGGTAATATAGAACCTATTCTAACAACACACCCTGATTATTTATAAATTGTACTTATGGTAAGACCTGGGGTAGCTATAGATGCTGTGAAAATTACCTGGTAGTTGGATAGTTTTATAGTTTATCTTTTATAATTGTTTATGCATTTATATTTTTGGATTTCATAATTATATTTGGACACTAGAGTGTAAAAATACTATGTATTTTTTTACTCACGCTATTTATTATATATATATATATTATATATTTCGAAGTGTGGTGGAGGTCTTTATAAGAAACGTTATCTTAATTAGGTTGGGTAGCTGTAATAAGAGTTAATATGTTCCATTATTGAGGTATACTAAGTTATTTTGGTTATTATTTTTTGGGGGGGTTTCTATTTATGTTTTTTTCACTTATAGTTACTATTTCATGTTATGGTTTTATAGCATTAATGTGTAGTTATATATGGAATTAATTTCTAATTATTATTATATTGGTAACTTACCTCACTTTTAATATGATGTATATTAATATTGATTGTGGGGTGTGAAAGTAGTCACATGAATCCAAATGGTTCAATATCATATTAAAGAACACAAGTAATTATGTATATGGCATGAGACAATTTATTTTCTAGAAATAAGAGAGGGGAGAGTTAGAGAAAAAAAAAAGAGAGAGAAAAGGTAGAGATAAGATATAGTGAGTATATTATAAATACTAGTCACTTGATGGAACTAACAAAATAGAGAAGAGAAAAAAGATTATTGATGATAATGACATTCTTTATATTATAACTTCATGTATTAATGTGTTTTATTAATTTTTTCTCCCCCATTTTTATACATATGTTGTGTGAAGAAGGTGACCCAAACATGGTGAGTTGAGGTTGACAATGAGTATTTTATGGGATTCTAAACAAATAATATCATTTATTCAATATAGTGGAATACATTATAAACTAAAAACCTAAAATCACTATTTTGTGAAAAATTGAAATCATGTGTATATAAAATGAAGAACGTGTACCATTTACCAAAGTCGGTTGGGCCTCCATCTTTAATAACATATTCTTAAAAAATATCATTATGGTATAGCCAAAGGGACCTTACCACTGTGATGTATCCATATACTAATTTGTGTCTACTAATGCATGGATGGGTTCTTAATTATGATAATTATATAATAGGGTCTCTCATGACAATGTAAGAAGGAGGAATATAGCTTATAGGGATAAATATATTATATAGGTGTCTTGATAAAGGATTATACAAACCAATTTCATTAGTATTTTTCCTCCTATAGAGGCTTTAGATCAAACCCAATCCTTCTGAAGAATTTAGTTGTATTTTACAAAACATATGAAAATTATGTGCCTCTTACAACCCTTATAACCTTTATCTAATTTAACTCTCCCATATGTTTCATATTATGAAACATTACTATTGATGATATCCAATAGTGGGAGATTTCAGAACATTAACACGTAATGCTAACATCATTACCAATCATAATACCCTTATGAATTTTACATTACTATTATAATAGTATTACAATACCAATATGTCATATAATATGATATGTTTAAGAATTGGTACTATGATATAACTAAATTTTAATAAATTATATACCCATTATTGGAATATCCTATTTATATTTTCATATAAAACATCCATATATTATACCTTATGATATAGGATAACATATATCATATACATACTAGGATTTAAGTTATATATCTATTAATCAAAAAATTATAATTAAAGACTTAGTATCATTTCACATTATATTATATCTTATATAATAACCTATTGAACAAAATCTGAAAAATCCCTTTAAATATATCCCAAAAACTTTTGGAATTCAATTATCAAATTCATTGTTTATCACATCATGTGAAATACCTTACGAATATCCATCTAAAAATAATTTTAAATTAACTCTGTAATACTTTTAAAGTATTTATATATCCTTTATAAAATTAAATACTTATTAATTCAATAATAAATTATGACCCCATAGGCCTTTGTAGCATTGAATAAAAATATTAATTTCTAAATTCATAGGTGTATGAAAAGTGTATCCTCTAGAAAACCATTATTGGAACTCGATCTATAAATGAATCTGATATGATCTCAATTAAACACGTGTATCCCTATATCTATGTACAAATATTGTATCATATACATTTATATAGTTTCATATGATCACTTTATCCTAGATATCATCTAACCATAAGACATAGAGTATATTATTCTCATATAGATACCAATGTGTTCTTTATACTCTAAGTATATACTTAACATGTTGATGAATGCATCATATATGTTCACATCATATTTTTAAGGACCTGGAATCCATTATCCTCGAGCATATGCTTTGCTTTATTACGTTATAATAAGATAAAAGGAATCACATCCCAAAGGACCAATCATTTTATTATTCTTGAACAACTAAAAACATACATGGTACCCTTATTAAATTATTAAAATATAAAACATAATAAAGGAAAATAATTTCCAAACTTGAACTCATTCAAACATTTCATATTCATAATCTAGGGAAAAGAGAACATATAAAATGGTGAGATCAGATGCCCAATAGAAGTTATGTATAGTGGAATCTATCTTAAATCAATAATGTATAATCAATATGTAAAGGTAAAATAAATTAACACTCATTCCATTTAAATAATATCTTTTTAACAATATGAACTCACAGATAATATCATCATGAAAATATCAAAGATATAAATAATGGAATATTAATGAAGGAAATTCTTAACTATTGGATTAAATGTTTCCCAAGAATGTGATACCTTCACCTTAAAGACCTATCACAAGATGATTTATTCATTATTGGTAAAATCCCATTTAATTTTGCCAACTTTATTCATCTCATGAGGATGTTGATGCATCAAGGTGATTTTATATATATGTTCCATGCTCATTCATTCATATCAAAATCATTCCTCATATATAAAAATTATCAATTTAATTCATTAATCAATAAGACTTATCCACAAGTACCTATACTGAGAAAAATCTACGAATTTAACATTATTTCAATAGTAATTAAAATAACTTTCAATGTAAACAGCATATGTAAAAATGGTATGTGGTTTAGGAAATAAGAAAATGAATTTATTATGTTCATCAATTGTAAATTTACATAAATAAGGTTTAAATATAATATAGTATAATCAAATGTAACTTCATGTATAACCTTATAACCAATGTGATATAATTTTAGCCCAATGATTGAACATTGAGTTAAGAAATACCTTAGAACTTGTAATTAGTTGATACATATTCTACATAAAATAATATCATTTAAAAAAATTATATATCATGAGAATAAATAAATTCATGATATTACATGTAAAAATGACTATATATACACCACACAAAAGAAACAAATGGTGAATAAATCATACGTCCCATAGAAATAAAAGTGAGATGAAAATACCTTAGCTTGTACTTTCCTTTTGATGAAAATGATTTAAATTATTTCAAAATGTTTTAATTAATTTTATTAATTTATACAATAACTATATTCATATTTATTTTATCATATATTATCCTCTTATCACATTTTTTTAATAATATTTAATTATTACACTTCTTTTGGTAATTAGTCCTTTCATTTTTCTATGCATGTTTTGTCATGTAATTCTAGGTTCCTATACATAGAATATAGAAACATTATCTATAAAATTATATTAAGGTCATAGATATAATATTTATTCATTATATATATTTTTATAAACATTTTTTAATGTTGAATATAGAAAATGAATCACATCACATCGTGGAGAGGGTAGGTCGTACGTACGCACGATTGATGGTATCCGTTTTCTTTAATGGTGAAGGGTAAAGATGTAGATAATATATTAATTTTTAAAGAATAAATATAATTTAAAAAATTTAATATATATCAATTATTTCCATAATTATACCCATTCATGTAAAGTGGTGATGAGAAACAAACTACACCACGGCATGGAGACGGTAAGTTATATGCACGCACACGCAATGCTTTCATTTTTCATAGAATGGGTAAAATGTGGAATATGTTGGTATCATAATCACAATAACATCTCATAATATATATGATATTGTGGTTATTACTTTATCATGGAAACATCACAATAAGAGTAAGTAGAGGAAGAAATGAACTTGAATGTGTTGGTAAAAACGATTACCTCTTCTTCGGGGGACTACCTTTAGATCACTTCTTAAGGGATCTAGGGTTGGTCTTTTGGAAGGAACATTACCTCTAGAACTTATATAAAGATTTTTAGAATATAAATGGATATATTTTAGTTGAATTATAATTATAAATTTGGTGAAATAAAGTGAAGTAAGAAGTTCCTTTTTATAATTGAGGTGAGGGGAACCCTTAGAAACCCTCAAAATTAAATTATAATAAATTCATTTTCATTAAAAATATTACCAAATGGCCATGGATTAAAATAAAATATTAAATAATGTCTTAATATCATCAAATTATAAAAAATATTCTTTTTTGTTTTATTTTAAAACATATTATTTTGATTGAACTTAGTTAACTTATTTTAATTTTAATTGTGCTAACAATTTATTTAATATTAAAAGGTGGTAATTGTTACATATAAAATATTTATTGGACCATAAATGAATAATTTATGAAAATTTATACGAAATCATTAAAAAAATTATTTTTAAATATTTTTTTGATGTTTGAATAATTTAAAAAAATTATTTTTATAAAATATCATTTGTGTCAATTTTGAAACTTCATTTCTTTGGCCTTAAGAAAAAAATACAACAATATACCTTCAAAACAAAATATTTAATACAACCATAACATTTAATAATCATTTATAAAAAAATTATCACCTTAATTAATTCAAATTATATTTATTTCAATATTTTTAATATCATTTTTTTTATTTGTTTATTAATAAAATAATTATTTCATCGTCATTATATAATTATTTAAGGTAATTATTTATTTACTAAACATTAAAAATAAAATACCATGATATAGATAAATATTTTATATTTCAAAATAAAATATACAGTTGAATATATCATTTGAATAACACCATATTAAAAATAATATAGTCATTAAAATATGAATATGTCATCATTGTATTTTCTTTAAATAAAATATTACAAATACAATAACCACATCCATGTGGTCCCCAAAAATAAAAAATAAATTTATATCCTAAAAATAAATTTATTATTTTCCAATTGCATATTTATATTCTTTCATAACATAGCTCATTCCCCATGTAGATATATAAGAGATGTTTAAGACAAAGAAAGTGAAATTTTATGATTTTCTTTAATTTCAATAATATCAATGTTATTTTCAAGTAAAGGTATCTATTAAATAACTAAAATTTGAATCTTAGTTTTTAAGTCTAACATATAAATCATATAATAATGTTTGAGATATTTTTGGGGTAGTTTTCTAGTAATTATCATTTTATTTTTAACCTAAATTACCAAATTTACCCTTTACCATGGTAACAAAAATTACCAAGGCTACTATTCATATTGGTGAAAATTAAAAGGAACCTATTTAATAAATTTAGACCTCATTAACCCAAATATGGAATCCATTTTTCAATATTCAAAACACATAAGTTTCATAATTTAATTTAAAATTAATCCTTCAAAACACAATGAAAAACATTTTTATTGAAAAATGTATTTTTAAGCCAACAAATGTACTTATACAATAATAATATATATAGATGATTACAATGAAATTGATTTGATTATTTATAAAAAATAGTTCTTAAGTTCAATTTAGATCAAATTAAAATCATAATTAGGCTTTAATATAATGAAATTGACAATTTTATGAAAATTGATATTTTTCCCTATTCACTGGAAATTAAATATTTTCATAAATTAACAAAAATTCACCCTAATATAATTTTGAAATTTATATTTTAAAAATTAATTTTATCATGTTCAATAGAAATTATAAAAGTGTCAAAATTTATTTTTAAAATAAGTGTGCCATTAAAAGGTGGTAAAACTACCTTTTGAAAAATATATCTTTTTATGCATAAAACTGGATTAATTCTTAGATTATGGAAATAAAATATTATCAATAAATGTAAAAAAATAAATTTAATTATTTGTTTAATAATATTCATTCCCTCCAATTTTATGTCTATTTTATAATAATAATAATAATATCTCATTGTTCGTTAATATTGGGTATTGAATGTAATGTAAGCTATCGAAGCTCTTAAATTATAAAAAGAGACATACCATAAAATCTTGGAGTGTTATATTCTCCCCACCTTCAATAAATTTCATCCTTTAAATTTTAAATTTTACTTCTAAAATCATATGTTCATACTTGTAAATTCCTTTTTGGGAAATCCACATCGTAAATAGGGTTAATAAAACATCCTCTTAAAAAGAGGGAAAGGGAAATGTGAAGGTCACAACAAAATTCAGCTTTTGAATTGGATAAAATTAGTGGAAAATGAAAACATAGACATGTAAGATAAATATAACTATCAAGTTCTTATGGATAGTGATATAGAATATGGTCATTATAAAGTTGATCATCACCAAACCATAAATTTTTGATCTATTAAAAGGCTATTGATTTCTCAGTAAAAAAAGTAAATAAATAACATTTTTGTTCAAAAATAATTTTCTTAGAGTCGAGGAATTATTTTATTATCCAGATAATAACTTGATAAAATAAACTTACTTTATTTATTTCCATGTCATAAGAATAATCTCATACTTCAGTTGCGCTTCGATCCACCTCCACTTAATTTCTTAAACCAAGAGATGGATATTCAATATATATATTCAAGATGAATTTTTATGCCTACATAACTTTTATCAAAAAACAATTAATTAATTCCCTTGACCTTTAAATGTTTATTGAAACCAAAATAGTTATCATAGTTTATCCAATGTGATAAATCCTACTTTATTCTTAATAAATAATATCCTAAATCTATTCCATAAGTAGTTAAACTTGAAACTCATACAAAATATGTCTATCCAAATTCAAAGAACAAAAATTTAGATAGAAGGTATCTAAATTTTCAAAATAAACTTAACATTAGATTCCCCAAAAAATATAATGTGGACATTATTTTCACATATGAAATATATTAATATCTTGATAACCTTAAAACCTTAATGAAAAAATTCATGCTTCCAAAAATAAAATTTCATGTTATAGAATATATTCCTTGAATCCAATCATATAGTAAACTCTATAAACCATAAAATTAATAACCAATCCATGGTCTCCCATGCTATCCCATAATCATTTTTTTATCATTGGGTGCAACAAAATCCCTTCTTTTGGTTATTGATATTATTCATCACATGCTTATAAATCCTTAAATAAAAAGTACTATAGTAAAATCCTTATATATCTTATGATTCTTATAACTATAGTACCACTGATGAAATAATTCTTGAATCCAACTACACAAGAACTTTTATCATTTTACTTCATTATTAAACCATTAACTACGCTTCATCATCTTATTCCTTAATACCTCTTTCATTTCATTTTTCATTTTTAGTCTATTCATCATCAGCTGTATAACCATTACTTGTATAAAATTGATGATTCTCTTCATGATTCTTCCCCATAGGACATAGGTTTTCATAATGCCCCTATTTTATACATTTAATAAATTCAACCATTGATAACACCTTAGGGAGAGCATTATTCCAAAGTTTTCAATTTTACTTGAAATTACTTGCTTTATTTCCTTCTTCTATACACCCAATACATCTTCTGATTCATCTAAGGAATTAAATTGGGTGTTTATTCTCATATTATAGATATATATGAAACTGAATCCTCTTTCCTCCATGGTCCTTACCACTCGATATATCATCAAACTCTTTCCATCTCTTATTTAGTGAGACCAAGAGTTGGTTAAGGTGTTTGTTATTAATCAAATATTATTATAACTAATTTAGAATAATTATAATATCCATTAATATAGTCATAATTACATTTGGTTTCTCATAAACAAATTATTTATCACATTTAATTTTAATTGAGTATCTTCTAATTCTCACCATTGAATAAAATCTAAAGCATGATGTGAGCAACACTAATCATAGTGATATAGTTATGAAGAATCATTTCTAGGATTTCAAAATCATGAAATATTCTTATCAATAAATGACTCAATTGGTTTAACTTAGGTTATATATTTAATTACCAATTCAATTGGATTATATCCTATGCATATACTTATCCTCAAATTCAATCATAGTGTTATAATTTCTAATCCATGATTCCCTAAATCTATTTCTCAAGGTTTCTATTAAAATTTCCCCAATACAAATGGTAAATATCTAGAATATAGTATCCCAAAGACTATAACTTACTTTATTACATTGGCATGAGATATAAGTAATCACATATGAAAGGTTGTATCAGTTTATTATTCTTAAAAAACTAGATATATACATAGTACCATTATTACAATGGTAAAACATAAAAATGGAAAATAAATTTCATCCTTGAACTCATTCAAACATTTCATCTTCATAACCTAGGGAAAAGATAATAAATAAAACGTTCAACATAGATTCCTAGTAATATTTACAAACATTGCAAGCTATCTTGAATCAATAATGCATAATCAATATGGCAAGGTAAAATAAATGAACATGCATTCCATTTAAACAATAATTTTGCACAATGTGAACCCATGTATAATATCATAATTAAAATATCATGGATATAAATAATGTCATTATTAATGAAATAAATTATTAACTATTAGATGTCATGTTTCAAAGGAACATGCTACCTTTTCGGTTAATACCTTTTAAAAAATGGTTTAATCATTTTGGGTAAAATCCCATTTAATTTTTCCAACTTTATTCGTCTCATGAGACTACCGATGCATCAAGGTGATTTCCTATATACGATCCCCACCCAGTACTTAATGTCCAAATAATTCATTGTATATCAAAATGATCAATTTAATTAATTAATCAATAATCCTTTTTAACAAGTATCTTTGTTGAGTAAATGTTTTATAATTATCATTGTTTCCCCAGTAATTTAAATAACATTCAAAGTAAACACTGTATGTAAAAATGTTATACGATGATGGAAATATGAAAATGAATCTATTATTTGTATAAACTATAAATCCAAAAAAAACAAGAGTAAATATAACATGATATAATCAAAATTCACTTAACACATAACCTTATAATCGATTAAATAAAAGTTTAACACAATGAATGAAAATTGAGTTAAGAAATTCCTTAACACTTGTAATCAGTCAAATCATTTTATATATAAAATAATAAAATTTAACAAAACATTAAATATCATGAGAATAAATAAATTAATTATATAAAATGTGAAAAGTTTAGTATATACACAACATAAATGAAATAATTGGTGAATAAAATATATGTCTCATAAAAATAAAAGTGTGACGAAAAACCCTTACCTTGCAATTTCCTTTTGTTCTACGTGATTTGAAATCATTTATAATGGTTTAAATAATTTTATTAATTTATATTATAAACATTTTCATATTTATGATATCATTTATGATCCTTTTATCACCTATTTTTTAATAATATTTCATTATTACCCTTTTTTCGGGTATTAATCATTTAATTTTCCCATGCATGTTTTGTTGTATAAGTCTCAGTCCATGGGCATAGGATAAAGTTAAATTATTTAAATAATTATATTAAGATAAAATATATAACATTTATTCATTATATACATTTTTATAATCATTCGTTAATGGTTAACATGGAAAATGAATTTCCTTACATCGTGGAGATGGTTGGCTATATGTACGCATGAGCGACTGTGTCATTTCCTTAATGGTGAAAGGGTAAGAAAGTGGATAGTATATTAATTTTTATAGAGTCAATACCATGTCATATTTATAATATATATACATTATTTACATCATTTAACCCATCCAAGTATAGTGGTGATGACAAAAATACACCACGACATGGAAACAGTAAGCCATACATACACATGCACGGTGCTTTCATTTTTAATAGGATGAATAAAAGGGAGATTACGATTTTCAAATAATCATAATAACATCTCAGAATATATATTATACTATATTTATTACTTTATCATGGAAACAACACATCAAGATTAATTATATGAAGAAAGTGAACTTGAATGCATTGATAAAAAGGATTACCTCTTCTTCAGAGGACTTTCTTTGGTTATCTTATTAAGGGATCTAGGATAAGTCATTTGGAAGGACCAAAGCCACAAGAACATATATAATGGTCTTTATAAGAGTAATTTACTGGTTTTTTTGATATATAAGGATTATGGTGGTTAAATTAAGTGAAGGAAGGAGTTCCCTTTTATAATTGAGGTGAGGGGAACCCATATAAATCCTCAAAATATTAAATTACAATAAATTAATTTTCTATCAAAATACCACAAAATGGATATCTATTTGAATATAATATGAGATAAGGTTTTAATATCATTATAAAATAAAATTTTGACACGTTTTAGTTTTATTTTAAACCTTATCATTCTGGTTTACCTTAGTTAACCTAATTTTATTTTAATTATGGTAACAATTTATTTAATATTAAAAGGTAGTAATTTTTAATTATAAAATTTCAATTGGACTATAAATGAATAGTTTATAAAATTTTAGACCAAATAAAAATCACATTTTATTTTTAAATATTTTTTGGGGATTTATAAATAATTTAATAAAATATCATTTTGATAAAATATCATTACTCTTAGTTTTGAAACTATTTATTACTTTGGCTTTAATAAAATAAATATAATAATATAACTTCAAAAAACATTTAATACACCAATAATATGTCATAATATTAGATAAAATTATTTTATCACATTAATTAATTTAAATTAAAATTATTCTAATATTTGTATTATCATTTATTTGATTGATTCATTAATAAAATAATTACTGCATCATTGAGGTGTAATTATTTAAGGTAATTATTTATTTAGTATAAAATTTAAAAAAAATACCATGATTTAAATTTATATTTTATATTTAAAATTAATATATATAGTTAAAGATATATTTTAAATAACACCATATTAAAAATAATATAGTTATTAAAATATGAATGTGACATCTCACTCTTCTCTCTAAATAACATATTTTAAATATCATAACCTCATCCAAATGGTCCCCAAAAATCAAAAATAAATTTATATCATAAAAATAAGTTTATTAAGTTCATAATAGACACTTATATTCATTCATAACCTACGTTGTTTCCCATCTTCACACAAAATAGATTTTTAAGACAAAGAAAGAGACATTTTGTAATCTTCTTTAATTTAAATAATATCAAAGTCATTTTCAAGGTAAAGTGTCGATTAAAAAATAAAACTAAAATATTTTGTGTTAAGGTAAAAATATAAATCATCCAATTCTATTTTTAGAAGTTTTATGGTAATTTTATAGTTCTCATTATTTTATTTTTAACCTAAATTACCCAATTTAACCTTTATCTTGGTAATAAATTTAACAAGGTAACCAAGCATATCATTAAAATTTAATTGGAATATATTTAATAAATTTTGGAATCCAAAATAAAAATATAGCATGAATTTTTAAATATTCAAAACACATACGTTTTATAATTTAATTTAAAATTAATCCCACAAAACACAACGAAAAATAGTTTTATTGAAAAATGTATTCTTAAGCCCAAAAATGTACTCATACCAAAATAATATATAAGTATGATTAAAATTAAAATGATTATATTATTTATAAATAAATACTTCTTAATCTCCATTGATATAAAATTAAAATCATAAAGTTTCTTTAATATACCATACTCTTTATATGAGTAAACAAATATCATCTTTCTTAAGACCTAATGGATAACATAATCAGCAACATACCCAACTTGTAATTCCCATGACCCGAATCACTATAACAATGCATGGGTCAAGAAAATATATAACTTCAAGTGAACCTTCCAACCACAAAATCTTATTGAAAATTACTAGGGATCTAAGAAACACTCGTGGGAGGTGTTTTTACCCCTTTACGAAATATAACTAAAATTAATGAAGAAGCATAAAATCAAAATCAAATGAATTTAATATAACAGATACTCACTATAACCTAGATAAACAAAAAAGATGAAAATGTAGGTCCCTGGTAACCTGAATAAGTTCCAACACTATCTAAAAATTCCAACTCTATAACAAAGTGGATCTTAAATCATACCCACAATTACCTTATAGTAAGGAAAACAGGCATCTAAACATCTATCAGTACATGTGGGTACATAAAAAACCAAGAATCTGCATGTCAACCAAAGTGTACATGTAGAGTGTGAACAGAACATGAATATAGAGAAACTACCATGATTCCAACATAAATTATATTATGTTAAGTGTGTGTTATAGGTTAATATACTTGTTTTCATAATTATATATGGAAATAAATTTATAATTAGTTATCAATAAATTCATAGTATCATTAGAAAATAAGGAATTATACAAATTATAAATAAAAATTAATTAAAACTCCCAATGCCAGGAGGATAAATACATCTCATATATTCTTTAAACCTTATCTCATGATATAATATGAGTTAGACTAGGAAATATAATAGTTTTCATAATATATAAGAATAAAGTAGTTTCAGAGTAATATTAATCCCTAAGGGTATGGTGGATTATGTATACATGAGTTGTTGTAATCATGAAGCTAGTCCATTCAAAAATAGGGGAATTTGGAAAATAGAATTCCATAAATTTTTTATCTTATCCCATATATTCAACTATAATACTATCAAGTGTGTATCCATATTTAGTTCTTATAATAATACTTCCAACAGAAGGTGTATCTGGAGACCTTTTTATACAAAAAAATGATCTTCCTCATTTTATTTATAAACATGTATTTCCATATATCAAGTTAATTTCCATGATTAATGAACATTACTAGATAAAAAATTCATTATTATTTCTAAAATAAAATATAAATCTTACTAATCATATTAAAGTAGAGTTCATACTCATGAATAAATTCTATCATAATTAATATAATGCACAACATGAAAAATAATAGTCATTCTTGGATAAGTTACACTAGATATCATATAAACTATACATAGTTAAAAATCATTCTTGTCTATAACATAAACATGTGTAACCTCTAAATTATCCATTATATAATCTAAACAATTATACAATGTTAAGACAATCATAGAACAAGTTATGAGATAAAACACTTTTCATGCTATTCTAAAGGCATGTTATACCAACTTTAGAAATATAGAGCAAGAATCTATTAAAGGTTTAGTGACATCTTATCCTAATTTTTCTTTATTATTACATGCGTTGTAACTAGTGTCCTTTAATATTTTATTTATGGTAGACCAAGTGTAGTACTAGACTTATAGTACACATACCTAGATCATCCTTGTTATATAATTAATGGTGAAGGAACTTTGGAATTAGTGGAACCAAAAAAATAAACAATTTAAAGTTTTTGCTTAGTATTCTTCTTAAAAACACTAAATATACAAAACCCTTTTCCGATATTTCTCAAAGTATCCTATTTAATTCAATTTGAGCATGAAAAATAAACCAAACAAAAGTATAAATGGTACATTGTTCGTTTTAAATCACCAGTTAGATTCACCCACTATCAGTATGCCATGTCTCAAAGGTTCCAATATAGGGATCCAATAGATCATATATATGTGCACCACATATCATGGATCATAAATCTAAAATTCCTAGGTTTTATCATAGGAAATCATAGAGCTTCACAATTTCCTTTGGACCAAGTGAAGAAAATGGACTCGAACGAGAAGTTGGGGTCAATTGGGCCATTTCCTTTAGAATCTCTATATTAGAGCTTGAGAGGATATTATAGAAGAGATTGTTCCTCTATATTAATCCAAATAATGGATTTATCTATTAAATGGGATAAAATGATCTTTTATACCTAGTTTAAATTTTATAAAATCTCAAGTTGGTCCCTAGAAAGTAATAACCCTAATTTTAGACCCTTTAACACACTTGTGACTTAATAAACTTTTTACAAATGTCAAAAATAATTTATCACACATTTTTAACACTTTATAATTTCACATGATAGAATAAAATCCTTTAAATATTTCTATAATATCACCAAATAATTTGACAAACCTTGAATGTGTTATGTTCATTCATAAAAATATATTTTCGCATATTCACTTTTATAATCAAAAAACTTTTGAATACATTCAGAATTAAATTCAATCAACATTATTCTAAACCAGAATATTATAACTGGATTATTTTTCACGTGTGATCGATCACAATCAAATGTTCATCGGGCCCCACATGTGGGGCCCACTTCATCCTAAACCCATATTCATCCGAATAGGTGGAACTTGTGGATAAACATAGTATATCACCCTCTAGGTACTTATCTTGAAAGTAGTGACTCCAAACCATTGACCAAGAGTGGATTACTAGTAACCCTTCATATCCCCTAAGGAGATAAGGAGTGGTATAGCTATAACTACCTATTATAAACACATTCGATAAAATATAATATTTTTATCTCACGATATCTCATAAAGCATGATGCATACTTTTTTCATCATCCTTTTGATGCTTTATATATTTTGTGACAATACTTGATGGACTAACCTTGTTATACCATGGACATAGATTTAATGAAGGTACAACCATCCTGGTCAACCTAGGCCCACAAGATATCTGTTCCTCATCTCATATGTGAAAAATTATATCTCGATAATTCAACCAATTCCAAACCACCAAATACACTCCCAACATCAGTTACCTCTCCATGAGTTCAATGTATTAGTTCTTTCCTTTCATAAAAGTATGTGATAAAATGGGATATTTTGAGAATGATCTTAAGACAAGATACTAATATATGTTTCCATAGATAGTAACAACCAATGACACCTAAAACATATGGTGTTCCTATTGGTGGGTCAGTCCTCATGATATCATCTAGTTGAGATCACAAGGTGAGAACATCATGAGAATAAATATCAATACTTATGAACCCCATGCACCTAATAGTCATACATCATTTTTTCCATCAAAATAATGTATCTAGATTATATTATATATGTTTAAGATTACTAAAATAGTATATTGAGGTTCTCATTATATTTTGGAGCTACTATAACATTTTCGTATAACATATAATCGAAGGAAATTACTATATAAATAGTGGATGCAGAAGTATCAATGCTATTATAGTAAGAATAAATAAATGAATATATAAAATTTTATACATTTAATGGAACTCAAATTACATAAAGGAGTTGGGTATAGATAACCCACTCACAACACTACCACTTTCACTATAGCCAACTATAAATAGTTCTCAACCCACTAGAACTCACATGAGTATTATGAATCTACTAAGATATAGATTTATTCTGGGGGTATGACATGTTTTCTTCTATGTATACTCATCTAACCATGACTTCAAATCTCTATGTTAAATTCCTCAAGATATAGAGTTTATAAAGTATATAATTGTTTCTCCGATGTGACCTAGGAACCTTGGAATAAACCATTATTGTGGTATTATCACAATATACTGCAATAGTGTGTTCACTACTAAGTACAATTACATGGTTGAAAAAATATATGTATACAAAATGATTCTTTATATGTATTGGAATCCACTATGTACTTTGATTCAGTTGTAAAATTGGCAACCATGGACTGCTTTGAGCTCCTCCATCTCACTACACCACCATTCAAGGAAAAGACATATCTTTACTGCAATATTATATCATATTAGTCAATCTAGTGGCTAGAATTAGTGTATCTCCATGCCATAAGGTCCTTATCTCTTCAATATACCATGATTTTATCCATTGTATGTCACAATTACTTTAGGATAGTTTTTATAGCATAACTCTTGTTGACTGTCTTAATATATTCCCACCATTATTAAATAAAATTCAACATAAAACCTAGTACATAATAAGGGATACATGATATATCCCACAACTAAAGAATAAGATAATCTAATAATTCTTTAAATATCCTCATGTGTCTATGGACACATCTTCTTATAGATATTAATTCCATGTGACACTGGAAACAATCTTCTCTAAGATTTTTCCTTTTGAGTACCTTATCGATATATGTACATTGAATTAGATTAAGAATCCTCTAATATCTATCTCAATAGATCTTAATACCTTGAATTTAGGCTTCTTATCCTAAGTCTTTCATGGGTAATCATTCATTTATTCATGTCTTCACTAACTATATGACTTTCACTTTGTTTCCCATAAATAATATGTCCTTGACATATAATACTAGGAAAATGATGGAACTCCTACTAACCTTCTTATATACACACAGATTTCTTTCATTCTTAATGAAACAAAATTCTATTATAGCCTCATAAAAATGAACATTCCATGGTCATAATGCTTGCTTTAATCCATAAATTGATGTATGAATCTTGCATGCTTTATTGGAAATATCTGACAAAATAAACCCTTTGGGTTGTGTCGTGTATATATATTCAAATAACATCCCATTTATAAAATAAGTATTTAAATTTATTTCACAAATTTCATAATCATGGAAGGATTCAATTTTAAGTAATATTTTGATATATTTCAACATTGTAACTAGAGATAAGTTTTCATCACAGTTGATGACTTGATGTTTCCCAAAACCTTTTGTTATTATTCATGCCTTATGGGTTCATAATTGACCATTCATGTCCATATTTTTCATTAATACCCATTTATAATCAATAGGTTTTACATCATTTGGTAGGTCTATAAAAATAAAAACTTGGTTTTGGTACATGTACTACATTTTAGAATGCATGGATTTCTTCCATTTAGAAGCATCAATTCTATCTACTGCTTCCTTATAGGTTAGCGGTTCATCATTATCCAATAGTAATGTGTCACCAAACACAATGATAATAAAACCATATCTCTCTGGTTCTATAACCTCTATAGTATAAATACACAGTACTTTTTCCTTGGGAACATATTTATCTCCCATTCTCTCTTGTAGATATTATTCTTGTACAAACTCTTGTACATCTAGAGTATTAACTGTATAAGAGTCAATATTTCTCTCACTATTATTATTGGAAAAGTTTTTCCTTTATATAAATGTACATATCTTGATACAATTACCTTTTTATTTAATGTTTTATATAGGTAATTACTCTAGGATAGTTAGGATAACCTATAAAGATTCACTTCATGATCTAAGATGCTAATTTTTCACTAGGTATAGTCTTCATGAAATCATCACATTCTGATACATGTATATGGGACAGCTTGGATATTTTTATATACCACAACTCATATGTAATACCATTTATTTCTTTATTAGATACTTTTTTTAGTGTATATATCATAGTATTTAATTAATATCCCAAAAAATATCATGGTAGAGTTTTATAACTCATCATTAATCAAACCATGTCATGAAGGGTCTGATTCCAACTTTTGTTAACACCATTACACTTAGGTTAAAAAGTAGGTGTGAGTTGGGAAACTATCCTACACTCATTTAAATGATTGATAAAATATTGTTTAAAATATTCCCCACCATTGTCTAAGTGGGGTTTCTTAATCTTCATACCAAGTTGATTTCTACTTCATTACGATATTCCTTAAACATTCTAAAGGAATATGACTTATAAATTATTAAGTTGATAAATCCATATCTTATATATTCATTAGTAAAAGTAATTAAATATGAAGAAAAACTCATTTCCTCAATTATAAATGGACTACATACATATGTATGAACCAATATCCATGGTTCTTTGGATCTTTATCCTTTCCCATGGAATGGTTATTTTCTAATTTTACATCATAAACAAGCATGGTAGGCATCCAAGGGTTTTAAATTTATGGATTCTAAATACCTCAATTGATGTAAATTTATTAAATTATTCCCATTAACATGACCTAGAATAATTTTATATATTCAAGTAGGATATGATTCATTCTCGTTGCATTTATCATTGATTTCCAAAACTGGATTTTCTAGTTCAAGTATATAAAACCCTTTGTTAAGATATTACATAACATAACATATTTTATCCTTATACATAAGAAAAAAAATTCCCCAAAATATGAAATAAAATCCCATATTTTCTAAACTCAACATTGATATTATGGTTAGGGTAATATATGGTACATAAAAACAATTATTTTGTACAAGAACCATTCCACTAAGAAAAGTAAGCTGACAATATCCCACTGCTAATATTGTTAATCCGACCCCATTTACTACTCTTAAATCTAATTCACCATTTTCCATTTTCTTTATTCTTCTTATTTCATGTATTTTACTGAAAATTTGTGGTCCACATGCAGTATCCAATACCCAACTTATAGAAATAGACAAATTTCATTCAATGATAAATATACTTGAGGAAAAAGTGTCAACATTTTTCTTATTCTCAGCTGTGTAATTATTCGTCCAATGTACTTTATTTCCACATGAAGAGAACTCAACCACTTACTCATTACTCTCCCTCTATTTCTTTCTATTCTTTAAAGGGTGTTGCATCTATGTCTTTGACTATGACTTATCCTTTAAAACTTTTTTCTTGACTTTATTATTCATGTTCTCCATAAGGGTAGAAGAGTTGGAATTTTTCATATCATTATCCTTTTGAAGAACTAAATCTGAGAAATCATGGAGTGAATTATTTATGTTATTCATGTTATAATTAATAATGAAAGTCGATAAGCTATGTAGTAAATAAGTAATAATTAGAACGGTTTCTAGTTATTGCTTTAGTTTGAACATAAGGGTCTCTAGTCTCTTAGGGTACAAAATCATCTTAACTAAATGATATCCTAATAGATTATCTTCTAATATACTACATATATAAAGATAGGTGGATATCTCATATCTTTCTTGTGAATATCTCCCTTTTTATAACTCTTACTGATAAGATAGCATTCGGAAAGTATCTTTGTCTTAATGAATTTTCTGTATCTCAATAGAAATATATGAAAACATGAAACACTATACATATATTTCATCATAAATATGCTTATTGTATTCATATTTATCCACATTGCTTTCTCTATGAGGTGTATTAGTATAAAGTGTGGATTCCATCACATAAATCTACCTCTCTTAGAGCAGTACTATGTGTAAGTGCATGTACCGCTCCTGGAAGTTAATCCAATCAAGATATTCTATTTTTCCAATATTAATCATGGTGAAATTTTATTGGTGGTGGTTTCAATTTTATCTACAACAAAAAAATATAGAATATTATTAATTTATCTTGATTATCGGTAGACATTTTCATATTATTAATTTTAAATGTCTCCCACTATTTTATCAAATCCTAGTAGCCCTCACCTACTATATTTTCAATATTCAGTCACTTGATTATTCTAGGGAAAAGGATACTTAAACATATATTTATATCCCTAGATATTAAATATTCTCTTATCAATGAGTCTAAGGTAGGATTTTGACTATCCAACCGCATTAACTCGTATGTCCTTAATCTATTGAGTGGAGTCTCATCGACTTTAAATAATTACATTGCATTACTCGATGTTTTTCCTCTACAGTAGCAACAAGATAGTTATAACTACTCCTTTTATACCAAATTTAGTTATGTTGACCCACCACTCTCATAATAACTACCTGATAATAAGAGACACCATCAACTATGGCTGACAAACACCCCAATCAATCAGTTTTTTCCAAATTCAAGTTATGGAAGGAATTTAATAAATTAATATTTTTTTTGAGACATTTTATTATTAAATTTTGAGGAATTAAATCATTTTTTATTTAAAATTATTATTCTATGTTAGTGAAATCACATATTAATCAGGATTTAAATAGAAAACATTCATCGCATATGATTATTTTATTGATCCATTCATGTTTATTATTATACTATGTGATTGCATATAATAACTACACATTCAAAAAATAAAAAACCATGAATATGATAAATAAAAAAATAATGATGTGATCATAAGATGTTAAATACTGGTTAATACCCTGAGAAAATATTGGATTAATCAAAACCAAAGGGAAATTCTTTTTTAATACCTAACTTGAATTACAGTTCCCACAACTCCCATGCAATTCACTTGTTATGTTTATATTGGTTCTATACTCAAACCACCTTGTCACGAACTACTTTCATCTTTAAAATTTATACTTTCATGAATGTGAGGGTGGATCAGGTATGAAATTACATTTTATCACTTTAATTTAGACATGTAAGGCCTTATACAAATTAAATATATAGGTACAAAGTAAATATCATCAAAATAAAATAATTATTACATTTTAAATAACTTAAATAAAGTAATTAAATTAAATGAATAACAAAACAAACAATAATGGGTTGGTCTCAGCTCATGATCATTGAATATGAAATTAGGTTTCATTAGAAAAATGGAAATTTATAAAATTAAAATATAGAGTATTTTTAAAAATTTAAATTAAAATAAAATTATTTTAATTGATTGTTGATACATCCAACATGACTTGAAATAATTTTATTAAATACCAAATAGTTAAATTTAATTTATAGAATTTTTTCATAATTTTCCATGTTCAGTTAGACCTAAAGAAAATTACTAGATATTAATTTGAAGCCTCTGATGGGGTTGATAGGTTGGGTAGACCAGATTTAGAATAATTTGGTCAAGTATAAGTCTAGTTTGGAATCCATTTAAAAGATGTGTAATGTATATTTATATATATATATATATTATAATATATATTTTATAGAATATATATTATAATAAATAATATGATATATATATAAGGAAAAAATACATTACCCTTCCCATAAATGGGGAGGTCCAACATTTCTAGACTCAAAAAAATGGGGATGTCGAGTCCCTTTTCCCTTTTTTAATTAAAAAAACATGTCCTTACATTGGGAAAATTGTGATTTTTTTTAATAAAATTATGCTTCCATAGCAAGATTTTATTGCCAACAGACTACCCCAATAGGCTTTCAATATATCCAGATATAACACAATATACTCTCATCTTACTCAGGATAAAAATTTAATAGAATGGTAACCATTAAAGTGAATAAATATTTCAAACATAGATTCCCATTGTAATTTTTATGCCAAACCCATTGATCTTCGACTTTCCATATCATGGTGGTCCAAACATGGATTGATGCACCGTCAGTTGCGTTGGGACTATATCAAAGAAATATTTCCAAATAACAAAAAATTTAATACAAATTTTAAAACATTCACTTAAATAATTTTATGTTATCTTTGATACCAATTGAATGAATATGGGTGTGGTGTAAGTGTAAAAAATATGCAATTGAAAATTTTGGGTTTGGATTCATTCTTAAAAACAGAATCCAAAAAAACTATTCCCTATATTTCTCCAATAATCACATGTAATTAAATTTAATCCTGAAAAATAAATTGAATGGATTTATAAACAATACCTTTTTTTATTTTAAATCATCATTTTTATTATCTCATTGTCAGTGTGTTGTGGATCAATTGTTCCAAGCTTAGTATCCTATATATCGTCCACCCATGCACCATAACTCCTAGTTCATTGATCTACAATTATCTATTTCAATCCTGAGAAATCAAAGATCTTTACAATGTCCCATAAATAATGTGAATAACATGTATAAATTCATGAATACAATGTATATCTAACCCTATTCTTTTTTTAGAATCTCTCTCTAAGATCTTGAGAGGGTAGGATATATGATTTTATCTCTCTAAGTTCATCCAAATTATAGATATCCCTATTATAGGGTATAAATGATCCTTTATACCATGGTTATACTTTTTAAAATTTCACTTAGGTCCCTGGAATGTAATAAAATTCATTTTATACCTTTTCACACACTTGAAACTTAATAAACTTATCATGAATGTCACAAATATTTTATCACTCACTTATAACACTTTATTATGTTACGTTATAAAATATGGCCTTTTAATCATTTCATAATCTCCAAAATAATTTAACAAACCTTGAACATGTTTTTTTCATTATAAAAATTATATTTTATCATATTCACTTTTATGACAAACAACTCGTGAATTCCTTGGGAAATAAATTCATTCACCATTGTTTTAAAATTTAATAATATAATTGAATTATTTTTAATTTTGACTGATAATGCTAAGATATTCACCGACCCCCATACATGGGTCCCAATTCATCATAAACTAATATTCATCTAAATAAGTGGAAATTGTGTATACACTTAGTGAATGAATTTCTAGGTCATTATATAAATAGTAGTGAGTCTAACCCATAGACCAAGAGTAAAGTCAAGCAACCCATCATGGACCCTAAGGAGATAAGGAATTTCATATCTAGGACTACCTCTTATGAACATGTTCTATATTATATAATATATTTTTCTCATGATATATCATAAAGTAGGATGCGAACTTGATTCATCATCCTTTTAATGATTTATATATTTCATTACCTTACTAGATGGATGTTTCTAATGATTTCAACAGCTAGGGAATGCAGTGTTGGTGGTCACATTCTCATTCTCTTACATCTCATTCCTAATTTCCAATTGTGGGTGGAATCAATTAATAGAGTTAGTGATGTTAGATCCTTTATCGAAATGGGATGATGGGATGTCAATTACTACTTATATGGATTACTCCTTGTAGATCAGTATGTAGTCCCGGTGTCCCTCATATATTTGAATCATGTTTAAGAAACTCATTTTCGGTGTCATATTGAGGTGGATGCTGGTTAATTATGTTGATTTTGTCTTGATATGGTATAAACCTACAATTAGAGTGGATGTTAACATGGACATATATGATAATCATGGGACATTGGGTTTGTTGGGAATCTAAAAAATCATTCCCTTCGGAAGTCAGATGCAACACTTGTGTGAATAATCTTAGGAGTGGAACCCAAGGCATCTCATGTAGTCCACGGGGTAGTTGATTCAAGGAGTGTGAGACTACCAAGGGTTTTTTACCCTAGTCATCCCATTTTTATTGTATGGGGTATATATTCTAGATTAGGTCACAAGTTTAACATATTATGGGGATAGGTTATTCATAGGTTTAATGACTTATAGAGATAGGTAGGTCCTAGATTTAATGTCTTGTGAGGATAGGTTGGTCACATATTTAACAAAATGGGATAACAAGTTAGTTAAAAATTTATAATCATGGTGGGAAAAAGTGTCCACGTGTTTAAAGTCTTGTGTATAAAGTTTTGTAACAAGTTTAAATTTTTTAGGGATAGTTCGGTCGCATATTTAACATCTTGTGGGGATAGGTAGGTCATGGGTTCAATGTATTATGGGGATAGGTAGGTCACAAGTTTAACATATATGGGGATATGTAGGTTATTGTTTTAATGCCTTTTGGAGAAAGTTTGGTTGGATTTGAGTGTGCCCTGATGGTGTGATTATCACACTTTTGGGGTTGCAGCCTTCCAAGGATAAGAAGTACAAATTTGTTGGGAATGTTTGGGGTATCTAGATTAAACCTCATGGAGGTATCCCAATTTATTATATATGTTAGGATTGAACCTCAAAGAGGTTTCTTATGTACCCTTTTAAAATATTGGGATTAATACCCATGTAGTTTGATTCCATAGTTCAAGGTCATGTGATGGGGTAGGTCCATCCAATTTAACATCATGTAGTAAGGATTATCGCCTCACAGAATAAGTGAAGGGATGGTTTGGTCTTATTCAAGGATGCTTCCCAATGTTGGGATATAATACCATGGTGTAGGAGGATAGTGTGGGGATTACACAGGTAATTCACTAGAAGTTCTATTATCGTCTCATGGTGAGTGATTAGTCTTCATCCCATGATATTTTTACCTAGGACATCATGTTTTTATTGAATAGGGTAGGAGGTGAGGGGTCATCCCTAGTCATTCATTCATGTGGAATCTTTCTCTCACTACATGGGGTAGGGATAGAGTTCTACATCATGTTTTGGGGATGTTTTCATGTATTTTGAGGTCATGTGACTTGGACGTAGGGCTATGAAATTTTATTTCATGTAGCTTAGACGTTTGTAGGCCTACACCTAGGTAGAAAATTTTTAGGAAGGTGTGAAGGATCCAGTACTAGGCCCCCCTACCTATGAAATTGGGTACTTTCACATGATGATACCCCCATTGGGTATTACACATCTACTACCCATGAACCTCTAAGTGGCTCATAGAATAAATACTTCCATGGTTCCATGTATAATGAGAACCTTGGTGTTAGGGTTCCTATTCATATGATAAAGTGCATTAGAGTGACTATTTATAGGAGAAAAAAGGTGAAAAAATGATCCAAACCATCCATGAAGTAAAGAATCTAGACATTAGGTTTGATGATGATGGTCATGTGAACAATTGAGGTGCAGGTAACTTGGTCAGAGTGGAGTAGGTCACCTGATAATTTTGCTTGAGTAAAATTGTGCTTGGTAGATAGAGGCATCAGGTTAGGTGCTCAAAGTTTATTTTGAACAACTCTACATTTTAACATGAAAATAGAGTTGACTGAACCATGGGTTCTAGCATAAGGACCCAACATGAACCTTGGAGGCATAATCTCACACAACTTTTTGAGTTATGTGAATCATGGGGTTATGATAAGGTAGATTTTATAGTATAAAACCACTTATATTTTAAGGTAAGTTGTGTGAGTACATATCAATGACAAGATAAGACATGTTGGATCCCATTCAAGGTCATGTGTGCAAGTTATATACATTTTGGAATCCATGGAGGTTCGTAACTGTGTGATGTCATGGAAGAGGGGTTTACGTGATCAATATCAGATGCTTCAACTTCCAAGGAAACCTGTAAATGGGGGATAAATCCCTATTTATAGCTAAAATGTGTAAATTTTAGTGTGTAACTTTTTATACATTATTAAAAGTGGTTATGCATATCACATGACCTTCCATTTGGGGTAGGGTCACACAAGGTTGGATTTGAATAGCACCTTTCTCATGAAACTGTTTTACACATCGGTGTTCAAGGTTTCATGTGTTGGAACCAAGCCTTTTCACAATTTTAAATTGAGTATATTTCATGTATTTTTCAATCCATATTAGGGTTGATCATGGAGTTTTCAAGGAAGGTGATATTATGGAGTAGGAGACTTTAGTATTGAAAGTGGAATTATTTCTCAATGTTTGAAAAATATTTGGATCTCAAAATCTAGAGGAAGGGGTAAGAATCGTGAAATGCTTTTCCACAAAACAATCTTAAATATATGGTGAATTCATGGATTTTATGAATATTTGAATTTCTTGAATATATAGATCTTTAGGAAGGAATATAGTGTCACAAATTATTGATGGTTCACAAAAGATACTTCATGAAAATGTATGGGTCACGATGGGATGATGATAATCTACATGGCTATGAGAAGATTCATGAATGAAATAATTTCACTGAAACTTCAAGAAGAAATAGAGCATTGATAAATTTAATAAAGAACTTTTAGAGAATTCCATAGTGACTTGGAAATATTTTGGAATGAAAAGTATATAAATAAGAGGCCCCTTATCTTAATAAGTCACTGATACAGTTTGGGGAAAGACTGAAATGCATTGATTTCATGAAGGTTCTTCACGATGTAAATCATTTTGAAAATATGGAATTATTCATGAACTAAATATTTTTGAAAAGTACAGTTTATAACTAATTGAAATTATGTAATTTTAGAAAAAGGGGATTCACAAAGACTATGATTTTCATGATTTTGTGGAGCTTCATGAAGGTTGGGAGCTTCGTAAAAGGTTGTCGGTTCACTAAAGATGAATTATTTTTGAAATAATAAGTGAGTTTAGTAATGTCTAGGAGCTTCATTAATAGTAGTTTTGAACATATGGTTTTAGTGAATAGTGATTCCAAGTGCATCAATTCAAGAATATAGTGAAAGAAGTATGTCTCTACAATGATTTACAAGAAGGATTTAGTATAAGGATCATGAGGATGAACACGTTAGTGATGAGGATTCTACACAAGTAATTTTTATAGAGGTAGTGCCTCCATATGGTTTTCCACTTATACTTCTACCCATAAAGTAATAGATAGAATGCACAGTACTAGTATATGAGGTGCACATGAATAGCACACTTCATGAGATTAAACATCATAAAACCCATAAGTTTAGGGGAAATCCAAGCCCATATGTAGATGAGGACTGTATTGAGGTGGTTATGTGATTATTTAATCTCTTCATGACTCCTCTAGATCAGATAGTTGTCCTGGCATCGAGCCTTCTCCATGTCTCTACAAGGCATTGGTGGAGCCTGGTGGTTCTATCATATGATGAGGAGACTATTTCATGAATAGATTTTGAGCATATCTTTAGGGAGGATTACTCTCCAACTATGATTTGGCATGTATACATCCATGATCTTTTACAGTTATAGTAGGTTAGTATGATTGTGGTTGAGTATTCATCAAGGTTTACCAACTTTTAATAATACTCAGTGGATATGGTTCATGATCCATTATTTTAAGCATGGACCTTTGAGTGAGGTATATGAAAATACATCTAGGTTAGTATGATACCCATATGAATTCCTACTTTTGTCATGGTGATAGATCATTCCTTTGTGATAGAGATCTTTCAGGCTGAGAAGACACCAATAGTGTATGCTAGTAATGGGAACATACAGTCTCATACATCAGTGGTAGGTAGCCGATGGTAGACATAGGGATCTAGATTTTCGAGGTATTTTAGGAGCTGATATCAAGAGTTATGTTCTAAATTTCAAGAATCTTGGTATGGTTCTAGTAATCCAAGGGAGAGGAGATGTTACTCTAATGATGGAAAGGGACATGTCGTGTGGGATTTTCCTACCCAATGTATGGAGGATGGAGAGACATTCGATGGGCCACCTAGGTAGAGGAAGTAACATTATAAAGGAGTTATAAAATATGGAATACATGTCATAGGAACATGTGAATCATTAGGAGGTGGCATACGGTTTGACCTGTTTCCACCACCACCCCTAGGTGGTCCCTGCTAGTCTCAAGGAGCTGGTGGGTAGGGGCGAGGGTAGCTGGAGGCCATATAGGCCTACGATCCAAAGGATTATAGTATTATTAGAGTTATGATCTATTTGTGTTCAACCTTATCTACAGTTTTCATAGATAAAACTTTGATCCACTATTTTCTTACTACATCACTAGTTCAAGGCCTGAAGATTTGGGTTAACCCCTTAACTCGAAACTTATGCTTGGAGACTCCTACAGAAGATGACTTAGCAATCACACACTTTTGTCAATAGTGTTATGAGACATTTGTAGGAGATATTTTCTCATGTTATCTCCTTATGGAAGCAATGAGTTATTATGAAATCATATTAGGGATGGACTGGTTATACATCATTTATGCACAGATTCACTATTTTAGGTAGAGGATTTAGTGTGTCCACATTCATGGGATGAGGTTTTCCATAATATGTGAGAAGTATACTCATGTAGAGCATTATGGACTCAAACATAGGAGGTTGTATCTGATTACCCACTAATTGGATAGCATTACTCTCAGTGTCATGGATGATATGGGCTATCAGTTTTCTACTATGGTGGCTATGTATGAGGATATCTTTTCTTAGGACATGTCAGGATTACCCGCTCCCCCCCAATCGAGAGATAGACTTCTATATTGACCTAAACCAAAGTAAAACCCCAATATTTATGCCATAATATCAAATTGATCCCACAAAGCTTGGTGAGTTTAGGCTACAATTAAAGGACTTATAGAGGAAGATATTCATGAGATATAATGTTTCTCCTAGTAATCCCCAATGTTGTTTTACAAGATGTAGGATGGGAGATTGATATTATAAATGGATTATCAATTCCTAATTAATGTGATCATGATGAATAACTATCCACTTCCAAGTATTGAGGACCTATTCGACTAGTTGAGAGGGGCATGGTGGTTCTCATAGATTGACCTCAGATCTTGCTATCTCTAACTGTGAGTACGGAATGGTGATATATCGAAGACGACATTAAAATGTCACTATGGTCACAATGAGTACTTTGTGATTCCCTTCTGTAGGATGAATTCCCCAAGAGTTTTCATGGGACTCATGAACTAGATCTTTCATCCTTTCTTTGACCAAGTTTTGGTGGTCTTCATCAACAATATCCTAGTATACTCAGTGTCTAAGGAGGAGCACATGAGACACTTGAGGGTGGTTCTAAACACACTTCAAGACCACCATATTTATGGAAATATTATGAATTTTTTATTATAGATTCATGAGGTTCACTTTCTAGGACATGTTATCTCAGTCAACGGTGTAGTAGTGGATCTGAAAAAGGTTAAGGCAATGTTAGCTTGGGATCCACCCAAGAGCATAATAGAGTTGTGGATCTTCCTTGGGTTGGTAGGATACTACTAGATATTTGTACCTAATTTTTCAAGGATATCAATACCTTTAACAAAATTCACCTAAAAGGGTAATCCTTTCTTGTGTATGGAAAGTATCTAGTATGTTTTTAGGAGTTTCGAGAGTAGTTTCCAAACATTCTCATCTTGAGATTATCATAGGATGGTGTTAAGTATGAAGTTTTATGTGATTCCTTGGGGACCGGATTCGGTTCTATGATGATAAAGATGTAGGAATTGATTACATATGAGTCTATATAGTTGATATCACATGAGAAGAACTACATGAAACATTATCTTGAGTTGGCAGTGGTAGTCTTCTACCTGATGCTATGGAGACACTACCTTATGGGTGAGTGGTTTATTGTATACTTTGACCAAAATATTATCAATTACAACTTCTATTAGAAGGATATTAACTTGATATAGAGGTGATGGATAGTGTTCCTCCAGGGAAATAACTTTGAGAAAGTTTATACTCATAGGAATGGGAATGTGGTGGTAGATTATCTTAGTGAAAGATCTTGTTCTCGATTGTTGAACAGGGTGTTTAAGTAATTGGCCTTATTACTATCATCCTTAGTTGATAAGGATGGTTCTTCATATTTTTATTCTATATTTGTTACCCCACTAATTTTACAGTGTTTAGGGATTATCATCATAGGGATACTGATTGTGAGACCTTACATGATTAGATATCCATTGGATATGCTCCTGATTTATTTTCAATAGGTGCAGACCACTTTACCCTTTTCGTTGGAAGGACTTTGGTACTAGTGACATTCTGAGAGGTGGTGATGATGGATTTTCATAAATACATTTTTTTCATAAACCCATGTGTGGAAAATATGTTCCAATACATCCAATATCAGTTTTCGGTGTCCATTAATGAATAATTGTGTACTAGAGTTTGTCTTTTAATGCCTCATTTGCCAATAGGTGAAGGCTATTTATTGGGTTCCAGCAGGTTTAGCCAGACCCTTGAGATTATAGAGTGTAAATGGGATAGAATATCTATATAATTCATGATAAAGTTACCACATGAAACTATATGAGATGATTCCATCTGGATGATCATAGAATGACTCACTAAGTCATTCCACTTCCTAACTATTTGAGAGTAGAGTTTAGTAGAGAGCATGGGATACCTTTACATGTAGGAGATAGTCTAGATCCACAGAGTTCCCATAGTGACCATTTCATACAATGATGCTTGATCCAAATCAAAATTATGGAAAGGATTATAGGATGCCTTTAGGACTTAGTTGTAGTTGAGCATGGAATTTCACCCCCACACTGGTAGCCAGACTGAGTAGACCATTCAGGTTTTGGAGAAAATACTTCAGGATAACATGTTATAATTTTCCCATAGTTGGGAGGATAAACTACCCTTGGTGTTGTTTCTATATAATAATATCTACCAATCCACCATACGTATGGAACCATTTGAGGTTTTTAATGGAAGACCCTACAGGTCACCACATTTTTTGACTGATCCAGGTGAGTTAGCACTCATGGGTCCAAAGTTTTTGTGAGCTATGATAGAAAATATGCATATTATCTAGGAGGTTATGATAACTACATAGATCTACCATAAGTTCTATGTGGACAAATAGTGTAGGCCTTTTGAGTTTGGAGAGGTAGACCTTGTGTTTATTAAGGTCACATCTCAACATGGATTACGGGTATTTGTTCGGGGTGGAAATCTATCATTACTATTCATCATCCCTTTATAGATACTTTTTTGAGTTGATGAGGTGGTGTATCACTTAGCTATAATGGTTTAGTTTGATCGGAAATATGACATCTTCAATGTGTCACAGCTGAAGAGGTATGTGCATGAACTGTTGCATATTATCAACTGGGGTGAGCTAGACATCAAAGATGGGGATAACTTTTCAGAGTACCCAGTGGAGATCAAGGATTAGTAGGAGAATATCCTCCATGAGTGAGTGATTCCTTTAGTATAGGTTCAGTGACTACACATGAATCTTTAGGAGAGAACCTTGGATCAGGATATCCAAATACGATCTAAGTACCCACATTTTTTGTGCAATGTTTTTCACTTTTCAAGACAAAAATACCTAGGGTGATGATAGTGTAACATTCTAGTTTTTTCCATATAAATATTTCAAACATATCTATAAATGGTTTTGGATCCAGGAACTGAGATTCCGTGAAATTATGAGCCTCGGTGAGCCTAGAATTGATATTTGTAAAAAATTAAATATAGTAATATCATGTACAAGAAATTTTCCTAAAAAGGTGGAATAACCAATAAAATTAGTCTTGTATTAGAATTATAAGATCACCCTTGGGTATAGAATGTTGGATTTACCCTAGATATGAAAAAATCTTTATGCACATTGGGTTTTCATCTTGGGAACCACCGTGGGAGAAATTATTAAATAAATTAAATATTTATTTAATTATTTATTTGGAAATCCTAAACATAGTTAACACTATAAATTAAATTTATGGAAAAAACATAGGGTTATCTACATAACCCTTCATTTTGATAGAGGATCTTGGGAAGGATCCTCCATCAATGAACATCAATGAATTGAGCTTTAGAAATCGGTGTGCCAATGAAACCTATGGATCTCATCAACACTAATGGAATAAAACCATAACTCATCAAAAACTAATCCATTATTGAGGTAGGAAGTTTTTTATGTGTATTTATCCCATTTGTATTATCCTATGATGAATGTAAATCAATAAACTAACTGATTATTTCACAGATCAATTGTATTGCAAGTATGGGATTATTTTTCTAGGAATTTGGGTATTTCTCTTGCTATTTGATTTATTTATATTAATTTTTTGTTCAAATGGAATCTAATTGAATCCAACATGAACATTGGATGATTTTTATTCCTCTTGTGTGTGTTTTGGGCATTTATGCACCCTTTATTCATATATTCATCACTAGAAATTATTTTTTCAAGTGGTTCAACAAATACCAATTAATCAATTGTTATGTACCCATTTCTTGGTGAAACAGATTAATACCAAAGATCTGGATTTGATTTGACAATGATATCAATCTTTGAATGTGGTAATCATGAATCTGGAATGGATTGGATAAATTTGTGTGTGGTAATTTTTTGTATAATTAATGTGTGGATTCAGGTAGGTATTACTAGTGAATTAGAAGTAGAAATCCGGCCATCAGTGATAGTGAGGCCAATAAACCCCCAAATATGAGCTTCATAGTTTGTTTGGAAGTGGAGGTGATGTAATCTAGATACCACATGAAGGACTATGGGATCCTATAAATTTTTGAATGACACAGCGTGTAATCTAGAGAAACACATTGTGTGGGACCCTGGCTATGGTGATAGGGTTTTTGAAGGGATGAAAATCATCACACATTGTGTGACACATGTCACACATTGTGTGGTATCTACCTGGATGGTCATATTGTATCTAAAATAATACCCAATCATGGGATCATCCAAGTACACAAACATAGTTCGAGTACATGAGCATAACCTAGTACTCCGAAACAGCCTGAAACATGGAATGACCTTAGTACAAGAGAACCACTAGATGTATATGGGCATGTGTATAGGTACATCAGCACACAAAATGGAAATGTATACGATTAGAATCACATGCCATTTATCCCACTTACACATCATGTACATCTTCAAAGATGACGTAGAGACCTTTTTTCCCTTAGCATGGACTAGTTTCTTTAAGGGAATGTTCCCTCAATCTATCCCTGTGAGGGTATAGTATGGAATTACATCATGAGTACAGGATTTTGATCCTACCTAAGGTAATTATTTTAGATAGAGTTATAGAAATCCCTCCCATTGGTTGGGATGGGATCCCCTAGCTTGGGTTTTGGTATACCCTATATACCTATGTGTAATCCCCATCTTTATATAGATATCTTTTGACTTCTATGATGTACTTCCTTATGGAGATACCCAATGAGAACAACATCTCGGATGGACTCCATCAGCACTATCAGACTTACAGAGTGAGTTCTCCTGGGTGAGTGTGGTTACGGACTCTCAAGAAGAATATTAATCTAGAAATGCATTTGTGACATTACCTTGAGATATAGTTTCAAATATGAGTATATATTAATGTTTCATTATATGTCTTATATTATTATTTACATATCATGTGATGAGATGACTATGCTTGATGCTTTATTCTTAGTGATTTTAGGTTGTCCTAATAGGTATTTTCTTACTCACCCCTACATGGACTATGCCCACATATGTCATGTCTTATGTAGAAGATTTTCCATTTGACAGGGTTCTTGGACCTCTAGGAGAAGATGAAGATTAGATTTGGTCTAGATATGTTGTATTTCATACTAGGAGTCACATTTTACTGTTTTCTCCTCCTAACCAGTTTTACTTCTTTATAGTTTTTTTTGTCTTTTTTCTATCCTTGTATGTTATCTAGTATTATTATGATACTATAATTGTGGGATTTAGATATTTTCATGTGTTTGGTATCAATTTTATTTTATAATTTATAATTTGATGGGCATGGATATGTTTGTGTGTGTGTGTGTGTATGTGTGTGTGAATATAAGTACCTTAGGCTAAGGCATCCCATATGAGTGTTATGCATACTCAACACTGGTCACCAAAACCTAGACTATTGGAGGTGAGATTGGGGTAGTCACAATTGGCTTATCGCCAACCAGGAGGACCCTAGTCGGTTGGTTTATGACATTTAACATCTTATAGGGATAGGTTGGTAATATATTTAACATATTTTGGATAAATTTTGTTCATCTATTTAACATCTTGTGGGGAAAAGTAATTCTTAGGCTTAATTCCTTGTGTGGATAGGTATTTCATAGGTTTAACATCTTGTGGATATACATAGGTCACAGGTTTTATGTCTTCATGAGAAAGTTTTTTTGGATTTTTTTGTTCCCTAAGGGGGTGATCACACTTTTGGGGGTTTATCCTTCCAAGGGGAAGACATACATTTTTAATGGGAATGTATGGGGTATCAGGATTGAACCTCATGGAGGTATCCCATGTTTTTCAGGATTTTAGGATTGAAACTTACAGAGGCATCCTACATACCCTATTATGTGATAGGGATAAAACCCCATGTAGTTTGATTCCATAGTTTAAGGTCATGTGATGGGACCAGTCTATGTAGTTTAACGTCAAAAGGTAAAGATTATCATGTTGCAGAAGAATAAATGGTAAGGGATGGTGTGAGGATTATGCATAGAGGCTAATTAAAGTTGAAGGACCCTTCCATAGTGGGAAAGGATGGTGTGGGGCTTAGAAATGTGATATTTCTGTAGTAGGAGGATAAAACCATAGTGAGGGAGGAGGTCTCACCCCATGATGATCGTACATGGAAGATCCTATGTTTATCAAACATGGTAGAAGGTGAGGGGTTATATAATGTTAGTTATACATGGGGCATCCTGTGTTCATCTCATAGGTTAGGGTTATGGTTTTATGTCATGTTTTGAGGACATCTTCATGTATTTTAATATCATACTAATAGAAAGTTGGGATATGATGTTTTACATTATATTTTTTAGACATTAGTGGGACTACACATGGGGAGAACATTTTCATGTAGGGGAGAACGATCCAACACTATGACTCCCTACCTAGGATATTGGGTGGTTTCCCTTGATGATTCCACGTTTGGTGTTTATGCATCTAATACACATAAACTTCTAGGTGGTGTATAGTATAAACACTACCATGATGGAGTGGAAAATGGGAACCCTAGTTTTTAGGTTCCTATTCATAGGATCAAAAATAATTAGGGTACCTTTCCTTGGGAGTAAAAGGTAATGCATCTATCTAGGTAGTTTTGAAGAAATGAATCAATAAATGAGAGTTGATGATACAGGTCATTCAAAAAATTGAGGCATGGGTAAACCCAATCAGATTTTAGTAGAGAACCTTATCAGTTTACTTGAGTGCAGCTATTCTTAGTGGAGGAAGGAATTAGGTTATGTACTCATAGGTTATTTTGTGAACTTAGTAGTTCCATGTGAAAATAGGGTTTCATAAACTATCAGTTATATCATAAGGCTATTGCATGAACCATGGAATTATAAGATAGTGAAACTTTTTGAACCACATGAAACTTGGGGTTACATGAAGGAAACTTATCTTTCACAAAACCACTAAGAATTTATGGGAAGTTATATAAGGAAATCTCAAACACAAGTCGTACCAAGTTAGGTCCCATGTGATTTCAGTCACAAAATTTCTCTGCCATTGGGAATCCATGGGGTTTTTTTTAGTGAGAGATGATCTTTTTACTTTGAGAGTGCCCCATCATTGGGGTTTGATGCTCTATTTATTGAGAAAATGGTCGTATTTTTGGCATGATACTCTCCCTTTATCATGAAAATTAGTTTTTTATATCACATGTCTTTTCATTCAAGGTAGATTCACACAAGGATGCATTTCAATAGTGCCTTTCTCACAAAAAATTTTTACATGTCAGTATTTAGGGTTGTGTTCAAGGGCCAAATGTTGCATGCACTCTGCTTTTTAGGGTTGGCGATCTTCATGGATGCCCATGAAGCCTTTTCTCTTAAATGTCTCCTTTTACATTCAAGTCAATTGCATAATAAAACAATGAGTTTTGGACAATTACTAGAAGTTTCACTCACTTCATCCCTTTGCTTTAGGATAGTCCCTTGGGTTAGGTTGTATTGTTGTTTTTAGGTAAAACCCTTGTTCTAAGGTTGAGATGTGATTTCATCACCTACAATGTACTTGCCTTATAGTACCATGGAAATGGATTTAAGGAAACTACTACTATTATAGTCAACCTGGGCCCATTAGATATCTCTTATTAAAATAAAAAGTGATAAATTATTTCTTAATAATTCAACAAATTCCATACCTCCAAAGACACACCCAACAAATGCTATATCACTGTTACATCAATGTTATGGTTTTTCCTTGCATCAAAGTATATGGTAAAATGGTACACATTGAAAAAAATATCAAGTGAGGTGACCAATCCACATGTTCATGGATAGTAAAAACCAATAACACCTAAAACATTTAATTTTTCTAATTGCAATTCATTCCTCATGATCAAATTTACTCAAGATCACCAAGTGAAAATTTCATGAGAAGAAGTCTCAATGTTTATAATCCCCCAACACCTGATAGTCATACATCATCTGTGTCATGTTAGTATGGTGTATCTAGACCATAGGAAATATGTGTAATATTACTATCGTAGTATCTTGAGGTTATTATTATAATTGGGAGCTATTATAACCTTTTGATAAAACATTTAATCTAAGTACATTTCTAAAAAATAGTATATGTAAAAGTATTAAAACAATTATGGTAAAACAAAACGTGTATTTATCAAACTATGTACATGTAATTGTAATAAAATTACATAAAGGAGTTGCATGTAGGAAACCCACTCACAATAAAAGGTGATGAAAGATTTGTATTTAGGATGCGCTTTTAAAAGTGAAACTCTTCAAAATAAATATACATACTTGAAATATAATTTAATAAAAACATACAATTGGGTTCAAAATATATCAAAAGTTTCACTTAAAACCTTTTAATTAAGGGGTAAGTTGTGTAAAACATAACATAAAAAGATAATAAGTTTTTATAACACCCTATTTTAGAAACTCTTTTCTTAAAATCAATAATGGGTCAAAACATTATCAAAAAGAAAAAAGTGAATGTTTTTAATACAATGTATCCCATTGAAGTTGAGAACCCATTTACTAAAACCAATTTTTTCTCAATACTAAAAAACTTATTTCCACTTAAATTTAACTCATTTTTCAATTTGACACTGATGAAACTCTTAACCAGGGATATGTTTAGATCGTGACTTTTAACTCATCTAGATTAATGTGGAATGAAATTTTTTCTTTAATAATGGATGTTAAGTAAGAATGGATGATTCATTACAAAAGTTAACATATCACCAATGTTTATAAACTTACTCTACCTAGGTGGTTATTACTATAATAATTATGGGTATATAAGTGTTTGAGAGGAATACTAGAAGTTTTTTTGGAAAATTCCATACCTTTCATAATGGTTTAATTTATAATATTGAACATATATATTCATAAAACCTATAGGTCTCTAACTTATACTTACCAAATTTCAATTATTGGTTATTAAATTTTAAAAAAATATAAAACATCTAAAACTGAGGTACCATATAAAAACAATATTAATCTCATTTAGGATCAATTTTACCCCTAATTATTCAAATCCATTTAACTAATTATAAGGTAAAACATTTTCACTACTTTAATTTATATGTTTGATTAATAAGGGGAGTGTATGGAATCGATTTAAGACATAAAACATGTATAAAAATCCCAAAAATTAAAGAAATTATATCAACATCAACATTTTCCAAATAACTCTATTTATAAATTAGAATTTATTGATTTATCACAAAGCATTTAATCTAGAATTCAAAAGTAAAATAAGTGGTTTATCAGTTTCTTCAAGTATTAAAATTGTATCTATAAAAAAACATTTTTATTTATAACCAATGTATTCCTTGAAAATATTTTATTTATATATTTATAAAATGAGATGATTTTTTTCATTAATTTAATAAAAAATAGTGGTATATGATTCTAAATAAAGTCATATAATATTTCATATGTGCTAGAACCACCTATCAATGGAAGAGTCTTGATGGTTCTTCATTTATACACCAATGGAATTTTTTAGGCCTTTAGAGACAACTAAAACCCAATATATAATCATTTACTATCCATTCCACCTTAAATACCAATGTGATTATATATTATCTCAATAAAATTCTATTAGAAACCTAGGAAAATAACCATAATAATCATTCTAACAGTTAACCAAGAAGAATCTCTAAATAAAATAGATTGATGATAACCAAAATAAAATTCCCAAATCAAAGGAACCATATTAAAATCACTACCTAATGTAACTATGTGAAATCAATGATCGAAATCTTAGAAGTCACTAATCTTATATCTCTTTAACCGAAACAAGATGAACCTAAGACATGGGGATGGATTTCACCATTATCTTGGTGAAATATAAATTCAATTGATCCAATTATAATAAAGGGCAAGAATAAAAGACAATATAAGAAGAAATTATATGGGAAGAAGGGATTACCTAGCCTTATACTTGAATAATAGCACACAAATCCATGATTTATCTTCCAGAGGGGAGATATGAATTTGAATAGTGGATTAGGAGATCCATATAGGGGAGTTTAAACAAGGTGAAATGAGGCATAAGGGAGATGGGTCAAGGGTTTAAATGAGTAAAACAATAAAAAACTTCATTTAATATAAATTTTATAAAAAACAACCCAAGAGGCCACAAAGGTTCTTGTGGATACCCATATGACTTTCGGTGGTACTCCAGTTGCTGCATAGCCACTAGTTGGCCACCAAACTTCATATAGACCTCCACCAGAGTTCCCTTGGTGCCCAAACTACCTAACCCCCATTCATTTATTCATTCATCCTTTTATAATTTTCTTCCAAACTTCTCTCATACCAAATTTATTCTGAAAGATCCATTGCAATCACTTTTAAATCATCAAACATATTCTCATCCAAAACTAAACAACAAAAAATCACATTTCTTAATAATTTCATAACTAAATTTCCTCAAAAAATAGAATAAACAGGGTTATGGTTATTAAAACCTCCCCAAAATATTATTTTTCATCCCATAAAATAAAAAAAATGAAAATATATTAGACCTATCCTAAGTCTCTAAACTATCAAAACTATCAAACTCATTCTAACTTATGATTAAAAAATCCCATTATAAAACCCCAATAGAAACTCTAAAATTCATTCAAAACAACTAAGATATAATCATATCTTCTACATAAAATCCAAGTTACACCTCAATGCATATTTAAATCATCCATTCCATATCAATTTTAAAACTTATAGATCTGGTATAAATCACTAAAGACCAATGATATTTCATATCCATATCTATCACCCTATAATGAAACGTAATTACTCATCATTCTTCTAATGCATAACTCATAAAACCCAATGAAAGGCCTGATCCACCATAAGATATAAATCATAAAAATGTACCATCATTAATTTTATAATTTAGATACCAATAACAAGATGAATATGATTTATGGAACTCCCTACAATAGAAAGAACCATATAACTTCTTATTCTCAGGCACCACTTATCTCAGTTATTCCAAATTCTTTATTTAGCTAAAAAAAATCAAATTTTCATTTTTTGTCCTCGCTCAGAAATATTATTTAAGAATAAATACATTATAAAAACAAGTTCTATTATCAAGTTTCTAATGAAATAGATTTCAAATAATATTACAAAATTTTATTCAAAAACATTTTACACAACCCTCGAAAAAAAATACTATTATAAATTCATCGATGAAAAAATATTTTTCTATTATACTAAAAATGACACTTTATTTATATAGGTAAAAAAATTATTAGAAAATACATCCCCATTATTTCCTTTGAAAAACACAAACAAAAATATTTCCAAATCCCAGGTTAAATTCAATTACAAAATACTTGATTTCAAAAAAAATAGTTTTTCAATTTTTTAAGGACATATATTTGTTTATTAAATAATTTTATTATCATAATTTCATGAAATATAGTCAATATTACATAAAATTAATATATACTACTTCCAATGAATAATATAACTACATAATAAATAGTATGCATGATAAAACTAGTGATAATGGCTATTAAAAATATAAAACAATGAGTATTTTATCTTAGTTAAAAAATGATATGTCAAGAAAAAATAGGAAAATGCTCTGACCAGTGTTAACTAAAGGTTATTGGTGTAGTGGAACCGTCGTATGGGGAATTACCAACTCAAAATTTTTTCATGATCGATGATTAATCTGATATTTACATGATGAAAAACATCGTCACCAATGGAATTAAATAAAATAATATAGATAATGGATAAATTCTTGAACCAAGGGAAGGATCTCCACATAATATTTATAATTAATTTAAGAAACTAAAGAATTACCTTGTGATGAATTATTTCTTTATTGATGTATATAAGAACATCTTTATGTTGTACAATCATTACATTGTAGGAATCAAGAATGGATTCCCTCTAATAGTGGTCCACATGTGTTCCATGAATCTTCAAATATCATTGTATGAATCAATGTGTTCTATCATAGATGATCCTAAAACTTTCATTATTCTCTTTTGATCACCCTGAGAACTACCTCAAGTAAGGGTTCTCTTTGACCTCTCTAAACTTGAGAGTGGTGGTGGAGGAGGATCACTTTGTTCTAGAGAGTGTTATGGGAGAGGGATCTCTCCAAGGATTGAGATAATTCTCTATAAAGGTTATTATTAACAACACAAAATGAATTGGATCTATTAAGAAAATAATATAATTGGGTTTATATACCCCTAGGGTTAAAAAATAATAATTTCATAAGAACCCTTTATTATTTTTGTAATCCCCATGGAACCCCATGTCTATAATAATAATACTATTATTATAATTATTATTTATTAACATATGCAAAATATGAAAATTTAATTAAATATTATTTAATAAAATAATATTCAATATATATTATTTCTTATCAGGCCATTAAAATCAATCCATAATTCCCCTATAAAATTTATTGTTCCTTGAATAATTAATATATATTTAATAAATAAATATCACTACATTATTCTACAATAAATAAATAAATATTATATTCCCTAAATATTAAATAAACATTTATTAAGTATTCTACTCACATAATATTCTCTGGAATAACTGGTGAAGGAATTTATGCAATCAAGAAAACATGAATAATTATTAAACCATGTATGGTAATAATAATTATTCAACTTGTTAAATAATAAATAAAAAAAAAATTAACTGAGATTATGGATACACTTAATGTGTGTCCCTCTAGGACACTTTTTTAGTGGCATTAGGCAAAGTAACCTGATATCCGAGGTTAGTATCTAGAAACATGTCAAGGTACCCATAGAAAAAAATATTTAATGTTACAATGACATAATACCTCATACAGATGCTTTCTATATAATGTATTCCCCTTATAATGATATCTCTAATCAAGCAGGTGGCATGCTGGTGACATCAAACTATGTGATCGATGTCACTTTGAATTTTAGAAAATCAAACTTTCTTATAGAACACCATGTATATGGATTTATTTATGCTATATCATTTACACCAAAGGGCCTGAGATATCAACTTCTATTAAAGAATATAAGGGAAAAACCTTTCTCACATTATTCATTAATGAAATATTATTTGTGATGCACCCAACATATCCTACCTCACCAAAAAAATATGTCGTCATGGTTTTCATTAATACATCAAAGTACGCGACTTATAATACTCATTAATAATAATATTAAAGTATAAGAATCAATACAAACATCCACATATAGGAACATCCAATGACATGTATAAATGTGAATTTCATATTGACGGGTCTGATTCTTATATCTTACACTTGATATTACCATGTTCATACACCATGATAAGGTGATTCAAAGTCCTATGAGCCTCCACCCTTGATAGGATGTATCATTTGCGTCCCTAAAATAATTTAATACATTTATAGAACATATATTTAAGAATATTTTCATATCACTTCTAGGTTCTTATCATAGTGAGGAACTTCTATGACCATTCAATGCGACAACTACTCTTAAGAAATTATCACATACTATGTTATGCACAAAAAAAAGCATAATGCATTAAAGAATTTATTAATAATCAAAAAAATGAATACAAGTCATCATAAAGTATATGTAATTTGGTTCTAGGGGACTAACTCCAATAGACTCTCACTTGAACTAGATCCAAATGTGAACAAACTTCAATCCACTAACTCTCAGGTGATACTCATGCTTCTGCTAATACATGAATTTAGTCAAGGGGTCCACCTTGTTTTCTTCTATAGGAACTTTTCTTATTGAAACTTCACCCCTGATAAAAATCCCTCAATAGGTGATACTTCTAGTGTATATCCTTTTTCTATTGGTGTAACCTTAGATCCTTTTTAAGATCAACCACTATAGTATTATCACAATAAATTGTCATAGGATATTTACTTCTAGGTACCACATCAAGATCCTAGACAAATTTAGTATCCAAATGACTTACCTGGCTATATAAGAGGCTGGTATATACTCGAACTCCACTGCATAATTAGAAAAAATTGGCTGCTTTGAACTCTTGTAGCTTGCAACTCCTCTATTGAGACAGAAAACCTATCTTGGATGTGACATCAGAGCCTTATCATCTATTTAAAAACTATAATTATTATAACCCCTGATGTATAGCTCCTTCTCTCCTCCATACACCAGGAACATATTCACAATTCTTCTCTGATACTTATTCATAGCCTTAACATCATACCAACATTTTTCTTATATAGCATATTTATATATTCCTACCATTCTCAACACATATCCAATATCAAGTATAGTACATAACATGGAATACATGATTGATTCTATCATTGAATCATATGGGGTCTTACTTATTCTCTCTCTCTTTCTCCAATTGTTTTTTAGGACACATTTTATTAGAATTAAATATACCATGTGACACTAGAGCCAATCCCCTATTATATTTTTTTCATACTAAATATCTATAGTATATGGTCAATGTATTTAATTTGACTTAGTCCAAGAAGCCTCTTGGATCTTTCATAAATGACTTGATCCCTATAATATAGGATACTTCACCTATGTCCTTCACAGAGAAACACTTTTTTAACCAGTCCTTAATAGATTAAAATACTAGTACATCATTTCCAATAAGTAATGTTCCATCAAAATATAATACTAAGATAATGACCAAATTCCCACTAAACCTCTTGTAAACGCATGGCTCGCATTCTTTCTTAATAAAACCAAATTCATTTATAGCATCATCAAATAGAATTTTCCATGACCTTAATGCTTTATTCAGTCTATAAATGGATCTCTGCAACTTAAAAGTATCTTTGGCATCTCTAGGAGTTACAACCCTTCTGGTTGTGTCGTATATACATCTTCCTGAAGGTTCTCAATAAGGAAAGTAGTTTTGATGTCCGTCATCCAAATTTCATAGTCACGGTAATATACTATATAAATTAGTGTTTTGATGTATTTAAACATGGAAAATGGTGAAAAGGTTTCATCATAGTCCATTCCTTAACATTTTTTATACCCTTTATCCAATATCCTTTCTTTATAGGTATTTACCTTACCTTCTATGCCCAATTTTCTCTTAAATAACCATTTTCACCCTACATGATTTATATCAACTAGAACATTGACCAAAACCCAAAATTTGTTCTAATACATGGAATACATTTAAAAATTCATGGCTACTTTCCATCATGTGTCTTTTTATCTCTCTACTTAATCTTTATTAGATATATGTTCATCACTTTCAACAAATAATGAGTCACCATATTTAGTGACTAGAAGACCATATCTCTCTAGTTATCTTACCTCTCTAGTGATCCTATATAGTACTTGTCTTTTAGAAACTACTTCAATGGGGTCCTATGTAATCTCTTAATGTTCCTACTCATGTGTATCTTGAGAACTAACTTCATTGAATTCAATCCTAATCCCACTATAATTTTTTTAGATGTGATCCCTCTCAAGAAATACAGATCTTCAGGCGACTATCACTTTCTTGTCTGAGGGGTTTTATAGATAGTGTACCCTTGTTTACATAGGATACCATATAAAGATACACTTTTTTTCTCAGGGTGCTATCTTATTTCCTAATAACACCTTAACAAATTCCTTGAAACAACATATTTTTATATGTGACAAAACCAGTTTCATTCCAGTCTATAACTCAAAGGGAATTCCATTTTCTAATTTAGATGGTACTTTGTTTAGTTTGTATGCTATATTTTTTAATGAATATCCCAAAAATATAATTTAAGATATTCATGACTCATAATAAACCTTATCATATCTAAAAAGGTATGATTACACCTTTCACTAACACTCTTCCACTGAGGTGTGTAAGTTGGAGTGAGTTGAGTTGGAATCCCAAACTCCTATATAAATTTGATGAAATATTGGTTAAAATATTCACCACATCAATTTGATTAAAGCTTTTTTATCTTCTTTCCATATTGATTCTATACTTTATTATTTACTTCTTTTAATTTATCAAAGTAATCATACTTATACTTCCTCAAGTATACATAAACATATCTTTGAAAGTCATCAATAAAAGTTATGAAGTAAGAATAAACACCTCAAGATTCTACTAGAAATGGTCACACACATTAGTGTGTACCAATCCACTAAATGGAGGTTTGGTCATTTTTACTTATAAACAGGCATGAAATATTTCAAGTGGTTTTATCTCAAAAGAATCTAAATAACCATCTTAACAGATATTTTTCAAATTCTTCTCATTTATAAGACCAAAATGGTGATTCCATAGTTGGATGTTATATGATTATTTTCAACGTTATTCATTATTTATTGGAAATACATGGTTTTTGTAATTTAATACATAAAGACCATAATTTAACATTTGACATACCATAATGTATGTTTTCTTTATAAAAGAAACAAATTTTATTTACAAACTTTAAAATAGACCCATATGAATATAAGAACGATATAAAAATTATGTTCTTGAAAACAATTGGTACATAATAAAAATCCCTTAAAACCAATATAATTTCTATTGGAAATGAAATGTGGTAGTAACTAATGGATAAATTATCCATCCTCTCTTCATTAGAAGTTTTAAAATCCACTTGTTTCTTCATATAGAAACATATGTGATCACCACAAGATATATCAAATAACCGGTGTGTAGATATTGAAAGACTGCACTTGATAATGTATTCACATTTACCTTCCCCTTACTTCTAGGTGAAGTTCCTCTTCTAGTGGCATTTCTTAGCACATGAAAAACATATTTCCTCTTTTTCCTTTCCCTTCCTATAGATCTTCCTCTTCTTGTAAGGATGGTGTTCATGATATATATACTTATTGTGAGTATTAGTCCCCTTCGCCTTTATCTTCCTTTTCTTATTCACCATGAGGACCATAGTAATTTCATGTACAATGTATTTATCCAATTGGGAAATCATAGTAATAAGTTCTAAAAATATCTTCTCATTATTTCGCATGTTATAATTAATAATAAAATTGGATATAGAATTCGATAGTGATGAATGTATGAGATTTGTTCCCAACTCATCTAGGACTTTAATCCCTAAAATTTCTAAAAATTCAATGTATTCAATAAGATTGACTACATGCAGCCCATCTAGAGCTAACTCTCCAAGATTAGTTGTAAACAAGGGATTTAGAATCTCATATCTCTCTTCTCTCTCCTTCTCTTGATAGAGATCCTGAAGGTGATACATCATGCTATACACATCCATGTCCTCATGTTGATTCAATATATATTTAGTCATATATGATATCATGAGACATTGAACAATATTGAATCATTAAATTGTTCCTCATAGAGAGATAACTCTTCCTCACTAGTGTCATGAACCAACCTAGGTCGACCATAAACTGGTCACCCAAGCTAGTCCGCGGAATGGCCCGAAGGGCATCCCTAATTCTCATGGGCTGGAAAATAGTGTCAGATATCAAAATAAGCAGTTGGGAATGATTTAACATAGAAAATAAAAGACAGATAAGTGATTAAAAATAGACTAAAAATACTATAATAGGAAAAAGAAATAACCTAAGTAGCGGGACATACCTCAAGTGACCCCATGGGTCATCACAAAACATAAACCGCACTCGCTCCAAGGTCGATCCAAAACTAAAGGAACCTGAAACTAAAAAATGGTGTGAGTGCCAATATTCTCATTAGGTAAGACAAGGAATAACAACTCCCTATTCCCTTACCTTTAAAAATAAACCCAAAACATGATATTTTAAATATAATACATAATAAAATATTGTTTTACATTCTTTTCAAATTCAAGTAACAAGTTTCCATTTTCTAGGAAAGCACTTCTCTTCCACTATCTTTTCAAGATAGGTTCCACGCATGCATTAACATTCCAAAATGAAAGAAAACCAGTTTAGATTAAAATATGGTTTTTTCAAATGAGACATCAAGTATGAAACAACTGAAATGAAAATCACATCACAAGAATTGTGTCGCAAAAAATCACCATAAAAAATATCTATAGGTAACTAGCACATGTGGGACCCTAGAGACCTCATACCTTAGTGAAATGCAGAATAGTAACCACACAGAACATCATTCTCATGTAAGATTCAATAGAGTGGAGAAAAATCCAAAAATTTAGTGGTCTTCTATCATCATAATATTTTATTTAGTGTTGTAATGTCAATCCTTCTAGATGATACTGAGACAAAACACTTCTAATTCATCTAGAGTACTAGTCCTAGTCTGCCCATGTGGATACCAGGGGTTACTGATGTGCTCTATTTCAAATGGTAGTGAGTTTTTATCAACAAAAACACACACACACATAACATTATTTATCTAAAACCTTCCAATTTTCACCATCGACCTCCCTCCTTATGTGCATCCCCTTTTCTATGTCACACAACACTGCACAAGCCTCTTCACTAGGCACATATCACAACTCACACATTTAACATACACTCCTTCTTCTAAAACAAGGGGGAATGCCTCAAGTGGGGTTTTCCTTTTCCAAAAACCATTGTTAAAGTGCCAAATGGGATTATTCACTTATGAGGAGTACTTTTCATTTTGAACTCAAAATCACCCAATACTTTTAAGTTTCCAAAACTGTTTGAAAGTTAAACTAAATCACCAAGGTACTATATGTTTAAAAAAATATTAAAACCAAACTTACATTTAAGTGATCCTTTAATCTAGTATTAAAAAAACCCATTTTGAAAATAATTTTGGATCTCCTTTGGAAAAATCAAACCATTCATTATAAATTTATAACAAATTCAAATGAAGGGCCACACATCTTTTGGAAATACTCATTTATCATTTAAAACATCTAGGAAACCACTTTTTAAGAACCCCAACCATTTATATATGCATATATATATATATATATATATATATTGCATATGCATTTCATATAAAAATAAAAGACATAATTGTAAATTAACACCAAGAAATAATAGATTTTATAATTAAATATCAAGGCATATGGAACCTACTTTAAGACATGTAGCTTTGGATGATGGAAACCCATGACTACTTCACCTACACATATATACATTTTCATATATATATATATATATATATATCCTTTGAACAAAGTACATATTCACCATTCCAAGAGGGAATATGCTCAGGAGGATACATATATATACATGATTACCCATGTATATACATATATGTCTTTTCTACTGATGACTCGAACCCACACCGCAATGTCAAAAATACACTACAATGATGAAAGGGAGTATAAAAATTACCAGACGCTCCAATTAAAACTAAATTAAACATAAAAATAAGAGAAACCTCGCCCCAACTAGAGACCGATGAGTTGAAATGGATCGAATCCACTTTTCAATTGGTAGTGAATGTTGAAACACGAAGGAGGGGACCCGAGAGACCCATTGTAATCCCTAGAAAGGAAAGAAAACATAAAAAATCATCCCCCAATGAATCATAGGGTTCGGCTGAACCTAGGAGGGGAGACGAGGAGAAGAAAATCAGACCAAATAGGGAGGAAGAGAGAAGAGGAGGTCTTACTGTGGAGTTTCGGACCAAAATCCCTCATGAACCGGGGGGATCATTAGAAGAAGAGGGATCTGAGAGGGATGGAGGCACACGGCTAGAGAGGCAATAGAGGAGGGGATCATGAAACACACTAGGGAGAAAGGGTAGGAAAAGAGACAAAATGGATTATAATAAAAAAAATATTAATTTTAAAACCTGTGCAATCTGCATGGTTTGGCTGCACGGTTTTCCAAACCGTGCCCAAACTATGAGAGATCCATTGCCAAGCTAGGAATATCCACACGGGTACCTATAGAGGGTTGCACGGTTTGGAAAACCCTGTGGAAGTCATTCTGAATTGCTCTGTCAAGAGATAGATCCCAGTCGTATGGGAACCACACAATTTCCCTAACCATGTGGGCTAACTATGCGACACCAAAAGGCCCGTCAAAATTTGAAAAACTCTACCCGCTAACTACATGAACTCAAACTTTCTTAAACACATAACTAAATAAGATTAAAAATGAATAAAATAATTAAAATAAATGTGAAATGTCGGGTTAAGGGTGTGAAAAATACCCCCCCCCCCCCCATGACACTTTGTTACCCTAGAAAGTCCCAAGGACTCAATTAGTCAAAGCGTGAATCAAATGTGACATTTCTAAAAATAGTACCCTAATCATTTAAGGAATGAAATATGAGAACTCACTCGATAACCAAAGTAACAGTAAATGATATCGAAAGACTCAAACCCCTAAATGAGATTACTGATAGCGAGGATCCCTCATCTCCAAAAAATCCACAACATAGAAGACCCCAAACCCTAGCTTAGAAATTTCTAAAGATCGGGGGAACTCCCACAACATTCATCAATCGTCCCACTACCCAGTTAAACAATTACCACGATCGGGGTTGGGTGGAATAGAAACAATGGATTTATCAACTACTTGAATAATGGGTTTCCCTTGTATTCATTTCACTATGTCCTCCCCACCATATTGGGATTATGTCCAACCTTGACCCTTCTAAATTGAAACCACTCACAAACCCAAACCCAAATTATTACACCTACGATACCAATGATGGGTCTCCCCACCATTTTAAGAACAAGCTAGCACAACGTGGATCATACCTACCATCATGAACCCACCAGTAAAGATCGATTCTCAAACCAAGAAAGTGAGCGGGGGAGTCCCTAATGTAAGGGACCTGAAACAAACACTAATTTTCCACTCATCACTCCATTAGTACATGAGCATCTCTAACGGATAACACCCAAAACCCAAAACAATGTAAATGGAATACTAGTAACTCGAAGTCTGTATCCCATGAGACACGCCCATGAAAACATTGGGAAAGAGGCCATTGGGACCAACAACGAAAAATGACGTAAAACAAACAACCACAGGAAAGTAGAATTCAATGGGAGTTCTCTCCAACGTCTGAGACAAAAGTTCCATTTGTATCCTCCACTACACCTAGCGACTACCTGACTGTGTGAAAATATTCACTCTAGGAACTATAGTTGTAATTATGACGCCTTAAAGCATCTTAGGCACTGCAGTTAGTAATTAACAACCTTCAACTAAGACTTAATCCTCTAGTGACACACCTTATCGAACTTATCCAAGTCTACCCACTCAACAGGCCTTCGAAGGATTACGGTGAAGGGGCTTAGAGTGCCAAACCGACCACTTTAAAAGAAATGAGTGTGTGGTCCTTAGATCGAGAAACAGTAAGTAATGTGGGAGAAACCCCAGGAACAGGTTCGTCTAATTCTCATTCCTCACCAAATAGAGAGCCTTTAACAAAAACCATAAGAAACTAAAATGCCTTTTGTCACATTCCACCTATTGTGACTCGGATTGAAAAAAGAAATGGGAAGTACCCTTCACCATCCCAAATAGGGTCCTTTTAATAGAACCAGAATTGTTATGCCCTCATTACATATAGGGTTTCCAAAGTCCTAAAGACACACACACTCCCTAAAGTTTCACTGTAACCACTATCAAACCTCGACCACCACAGGGAAAACAACATCATACAAATAGGTCTCTTCCCCATAACTCTATTCGGATTCCAAGAAAAACCATCAACCAAAAAAGATTATTCAGAGGCCATTGGACATTTCTGGGAAACATACTCTAAATGAGAAACACTAATCCAACTCAAATCACATCGCAAAACAATCCACCACATAAAAATCATAAATACAAACTCAATTTTAACATCATTTCAACCCAAAAAACAATAATTCAAAGACTAAAAAACACACAATAAAACCAAAAAGCCACTTATAAAACCACCACCTTTATTCCAAATTAAAACCATTTTCCACATTAAATATCCTTTGAACATAAAAATTTATATCAAAATACACTTTCATTTCAAGTCCTTTTTAGACAAATACCATTCCAACACACCCACTTGTCAAAAGATACTTTGAGGGAAAAAAGATCCCCGAAAACCAAGAACCCACCATTGGTATTCTATGAAGCCTCACATGTATGCACATTCTCATGCCAACTTGGAACCCATACACACACACCAAATACACATCTATTATCCATATATGTGAGCTCCATAAGAATACCAAAGGTTAAACAAATCATTTCCAAATTCTTATTTCCAAGAATCATCCTTTTTACATTTATCAAAAAATTTAAAAACACAAAAACATCTTCCAAAAAAATTTCCTATTTACTCTTTATAAAAGATTTCAAATATCCCCAAATACATCCGAAAAGAACATCCATTTTCAAAATAACTCATTTCATTTTCAAATAATACAATACTTTCATTATGGAAGTCCAATTTCAAAAGACCAGTGGTCAATTTTATGTCCCAAGAAAAACACCCCAAAACTAACTAAAATCCACACCAAGAACATCCCAAAGAAACTAATTCAATCTAAAAATCAAGATTAAAAATTCTCAAATGAAAAACTACACCACATTTCTTGGTCACATGGTTTGGAAGACCATGCACCAACTGGGTGAGCACATTGGAATATATCAAAGGTAATTGCATGATCTGCACATATATTTCTAGGCCATGCACAACAACCATAAACCCCTCTAAAATGACCACAAAATATCAAAACTTACCAGAAACACCCAAAAAAACTAAGGACCTCAAAAACGACTAAGACAAAAGCAAGGACTCCAAGAAAGACCATCCCGGACCACCCTAACAATTCAAGTGTCATTTTTAATAGGTGGTGATTAAGAACCTACCTAAAATTGAACACTTGAATTCCAAAAATATTAAATTAAAACAATCATACATCCCCAAAATTCATGGTCTGAACATCCTTTGATAACTTTTTGTCACAAACCAACCTGGGTTGACCCTGAACCAATCACCTGAGCTAGTTTGCTTCATGGCCCAAAGGGTTTCCCCAATCCACACGGGTTGGAAACTAGTGTCGGGTATCAAAATAAGTAGTTGGAAATGATTTCTCACAAAAAATAAGACATAGATAAATAAGTGAAAATAGACTAAAAAAACTGGAAGATGAAAAAGAAATAAGTTAAACAGCAAGACATACCTCAAGTGACCTCATGGGTCACCACAGAACATAAACTACACTCTCCCTAAGAGAGATCCAAAACTAAAGGAACCTGAAACTGAAAAATATATTAGTCTTGATCACTGAGATTCTCAGTAGGAGATCCAAGGAGTAATAATTCTCTATCCCATTAACATTAAAAATAAACCCAAAACATGCTAGTTTGAAAATAAGATATAATAAAATATTGTTTTTAATTCTTTTCAAATTCTGGTAAAAATATTTCATTTTCAAGGAAAGAACTTCTCTTATACTATGTTTTCAAAATAGGTTCCATGATGAATTAACATTCCAAAAAGAAAGGAACCCAATTTAGATTGAAATATGGTTTATTCAAATGATACATCAAGTATGAAACAACTGAAATGAAAATCACATCACAATAATCATGTCGTAAATGAGAGCCATAGGAAATCTCAATAGGTAACTAGCATAAGTGGGACCCTAGAGACCCTATACCTTAGTGAAACATGGAATAGTAACCACACTAAACATCGTTTTTATGAATGATCCACTAGAGAGGAGAAACATACAAAAATTATAGTGGTATCCAATCATCATAATATTTTATTTAGTGTTGTAGCATCAATACTTATAGGTGATACCATGATGAACCACTTCTGAGTCATCTAGTGTACTAGTCCCAGTCCACCCACTAAGATACCTGGGGTTACCAATATGCTCTATTTCAAATGGTAGTGACTTTTATCAAAAATCAAACACACACAAATCACATTCTTTGTCTAAAAATCTTCTAATTTTCACCACTGACCTCCCTCGTTAAGCACATCCCCTTTTTTAAGCCACTCAACATTGCACAATCCTCCTCATTATGTACATATCACAACTCACAAATTTTACAAACACACATTTTTTTAAAACAAGGGGGAATGCCTCAAGTTGGGTTTCCCTTTTCCAAAAATCATCATTGAAGTTTCAAATGGGCTTATTCACTAATAAGGATTGATTTTCCTTTTGAACTCAAAATCACCCAATACTAAAAGTTTCCAAAACCGTTTGAAATTTTATCGAGATTTCCAAGGTACTACGTATTTAATGTAAGATTAAAACCACAATTATAATGAAAAAATCCTTTAATCTTGTATTCATTCCAAAACCCATTATGTAAATAACTTTAGAACTAATTTGGAAAAATCATACCTATCATTATACCTTTCTAACAAATTCAAATTAAGGGCAACACGTCTTTTGGAAATTCCCTTTTATTGTTCAAAAAATCTTGGAAACCAATTTTAAAGAACCCATACCATTAATATATATATATATATATATATATATATTGCACATGCATTTCATATAAAAACAAAATAAATGATTTGAAAATAACACCATGAAATAATGGAATTTGTAATTAAAGATCAAGGCATAGGGAACCTACTTCAAGACATGTATCTTTAGATGATGGAAACCCAAGACCAATTCACCTACACATATATAAATTTATATATATATATATATATATATATATATATATATATATATAAAACCTTTGACCCAAGTAAATATTACTTGCTCTGTGCGGGAATATTCTCAATGAGGATACATATATATGTGCTTACCCATGTATATTCGTATAATTCTTTGTTACTGACAACTTGAACCCACACTACGATGACCAAAACACACTATAATGATGAAAGGGAGTCTAAAATTTACCATAGGCTCCAATGAAAACTAAATTGAACTAGGAAACGAGAGAAGAATCACCTCAGATGGCGACCAATGACTTGTAACAGACTGAATCTTCTTTTCCTTCAGTAGCGGATGTTAAAACGTGAAGGAGGGTACCTAAGAGACCCATTGTAATCCCTATAAAGGAAATAAAACATCAAAAATATGCCCGCATAGAACCCTAGGGTTCGTCCAAACCGAGGAGGTGCAATGGGGAGGATAAAATTGGACCAAATAGGGAGGAAGAGAGAACATGAGGGCTTACCAAAGAGTTTCTAACCAAAACGCCTTAAGAACCAGGGGAATCATTGGGTGAAGAGGGAGCTAAGAGGTATAGTGGCACATAGCTAGAGAGGTGAGGAAGGAGGGGCTCATGAGATGTACTATGGATAAGTTTTAGGAAAAGATATAAAATGGATTAGAAGAAAAAAATAAAAAATATTAATTTTAAAAGATGGGCAATCCGCACGATTTGGCCACATGGTTTTCCAAAACCATGTGTAAACTCTGTGAGAGCCACTACCAAGCTAGGAATCCCTGCACAGGTACCTAGAGAAGGCTGCACGGTTTGGAAAACTATGTGTAAACCATAATAAATAGCTCTATCAAGTGATACATCCCAGTCACATGGGCTGTGACAACCGGGTCCCGGTGACAGCACAGCCACCCCACCTTAACATGGTCGTCGGGTCCTGGCCCACCAGGTACCACCAGTTGCCCCACAGACATGTGGGGCCCACCCTAGGGTCCACCCACGTGTCTGAACAGGTCATCTGACTAATGATAGTCCCCACAGGACAACACATGTCCTTTACAGTGTTGTTTTTCCTCACTCACACACACCCTGGGAAACTTTCCAGAAGGTCACTCATCCTGATCACTACTTCATGCCAAGCATGCTTAACTGTGGAGTTCTAATCAGACAGTTTCTCGAAAATGAAGGTGCACCTTGTGGACATGAGTCATATCATTTAGTCATTTAACCATTTATCATTTGGGTATGTTACATGGGAACCACATAGTTTCCCTAACCATGGAACACCAAAAGGGCCATTAAAATTTGAAAATCTCCACCCGCTAACCACTATAACTCAAACCCTCTATAACACATAAATAAATAAGATCAAAAATGAATAAAATAATTAAAATAAATGATCATTATTGGGTCGGGTGTGGAAAATACCCTTATTACTAGACACATCATTAATAGGTTCTTTAAGAACATATAATTTCCTTTCATGGTGTAGGATAACGCGTAAGAACATTTGTCATTCAAAGAAATTTATCCCAGTTAAAAGGTTTAACTTATTATTTATGGATCATAGTTATATGTTAGAAGTCATTTTTCTTGAACTTTCTAAAAATAAAATGAGTCAATTTTTAGTACTTTATATGATACAATTTCGAAAAATAAATACATATTATATTTACTAATCTCACACTATTTTATTTAAACCTAATAGCCCCCAATATTGGCTTCAAAATGTCTTTTTTCTTGGAAATTCTAGTAGAAAGGATCCATATTCCCCTTCTCATCACCCTGAATTTGGTCGGTAAATAATTTTGAAGTGTTTTAGTCATGCATTGCAAATTCCAACTACATTAACTCATAATTTCTTGATCTATTGAGTGGACTCCCCAATCCTTAAATCTTTAAAATATATTTCCCTAACATTTTCCTCTCAATTACACTAATTAAAAATTTAAAAATCAACCCTTGTTGTGAACTAAGTTACTTCAACCTAAAAATTCAAGTTAGAATTCACTGATAATTGAAAACACACCAAATTTGGATGGTCAAGCACTTTAAACTATGGTTTGACTTTAACTGAAGTAGTGGAAGTCTATCCAAACTTAATATATATATAATTAATGGATTTTATATTTAAGAATAAATTTGAAACTATTATCTTTATTACATGATTTTTAATATTAATTGAAATTAATTAAGTGATTAACCATGTCTTAGATAATATTTATGCATTATCCAATTTTTTCTAGTTATATCTTTCATGCTTATTAATATATTAAATATTGTGATCATGAATAAATAATCATAATGAAATAACCATTGAACATGGAAAAAATAAAAAAAATGGTATGATCATGTGATGTTACTAATAGTTAGTTCCTCTAGAATATGATAAAGTAACCATCGACCTAGGTAAAACCCACCTTAAACCATGTATGGTTCATGTTGTAGATTTCTACCTATCCACCTATGTATATCTCTTGGATTGGTTTCACCTAAACTCCAAACTTGAACTGCCTCCACTACCTTGGGAGCTCTATCCATTATATATGATTTTACTCACATGCAGGTTAGGGAACCAAAGGATTGGTTAAGGGGTTTACATAAAAGAAACCATGGACACACAGGCCAATAGAAAATAAGAGGAGGGATGATACACAGGAAAACTATTTAATTTAATAATAAATTAAAATAAACTTATCACATACAAAATCCTGGTATAAGAACATGATCATCCACATGCGTTCAAAGAATCATGTATTTAATAAAATTAGAATTAAACTGTAATCATTATTATTTAAGATCAATCACATTTGAACCAATTAATTATCTTATTTTATTAATCAATTATTTTATATTAATTATCATCCAAATTTTTCTTGAGATTCTAATCCATCATAATTTTAAAAAAATTAAATAAATTTATTCAAAATTAAATATGTGAAAAATGTTACCTAGGAGGAAACACAGGAGTACCCATTCAAACTACCAAATTTGTATTATACTTGTATGTTGTTTACTCTTTAAATCTGTGGAATACATGACTTTTCCCATAATTCCATGGAGTGTATTATCACCTTAATGACCACACAGAACACATGGTATTTATGTATCATGTTTTTCTTCAATTATCATAGTAAAAAATTTAAAATGACTTATACATGATATGTAGATATGAACATTACACAAAACTTAATTAGACATATAAATATATGAAACCCATCACATGGTGTGTACAATAAACTTAATGATCACACTAAAAACATATTGATAATTTTTTCATAGCATAATAAATTAACTTTCAATTCTGTGTAATTTTCTAAAAGTACATGGTGTGTATATGGAAGTTTACATGGTGTGTATTATTCTCATTACTTATCCATGGAACACGCCTAGGGAATCAAAGTTTAACCATACCATTGAAGATTTTGGAGTACACAGTGTGTAAATAAGCTACACAGCATGTGGTCACTAAGTGTTACATGAACACTATTTAGGTAGGTTGGGTAAGAGGCTACGCGAGCCATCTATAACTAGGGGACTACACATCGTGTGTGGATGTTACACTGCATGTCCTCTAGATAACCATTGTTGACGCTCCTTTCCGTCACAAAGTCCAACGAATGGAAAAGGGGAATACCTTAAGCCCAATGAGGGTCACCCTTTGAAGAACATCAAAAATTGACAAAGGGATGAACCATGAACTCATTTGGAGGGCGTCGCGCAAGTATCATGTGCGTCGTTCAAGTCACTTGCGCATCACATATGGTTCGCGCAAGTCACTTGCATGCCCTATTCCTTTTTTTTCAAGGTTCCCAGTGGCCTATAATTAGCCCCTATGGGCCCCCCATTTTGGGGATTAATTTTCCAAAACTCATATTCAAGCTCTGGTCACCCAAGTATTTGTCTGACGTCTTCTGAACACTTCTAAGGTAATTATTTACCTAGAATGGAAGCTCTAAAGAGTAATAATAAGTCCTAAGTGTTAGAACTCATCAATGCTTGCATGCCTAAGTGTCCATCCCTTAAGGGAAATGGAAACACTTGCGCGCCACCTTACCCTCTCAAGGGAACTTGCGCGCCAACCTTTTGGAAGCCTGTAGGGATGATACTAAGGGCTTGAGTTGAAAGTCACCCAAGTACTACCATATGGATTCTTGGTCGCCCAAGGTGACTCATGTCGTGCAAGTATACTTGTATGACCAGGACTTGCGCAATAGAAAAATAATTGTGTGCCTCCTTCAAAATCACCTCCTTTCCTCAAATTCATTTCTCGTCTTCAAGACATGGCCTTCAGAACCTTCTTCAAATCCATTTATGGCATGGTTCCTTTGTTGGATTCCTTATCTGAGAGGAATTCATTGGGTGTCCTTCTCAAGAGTAAGTCCCAAGCATAATTACCTTTAACTTTGGGTCTCCTTATCAATAGTAATCCCCAAGTTCCATTAACATTGGGCCTCCTCCTCAGGATTAAGCCTCAGGTTATAAGTTCCCTTTAATTGGGTATCTTCCATAGGAGTAAGCCCCAACCTTATTTTCTTTTGATTTGGGCTTCCTTCTCAGGAATAAAACCCAATCATAAGTCCCTCTTAATTTGGGATTCCTTTTTAGGAGTAAGTCCCGAGTTAAAATTCCAAATCTCCATAAAGTATAAATACCTTTATGGACCATGCTCCTGGGATTCTTTCCTGAACTAAGTCCTGGTCTTCATTTACTTGGGCCATTATACATACGTAAGCCCTACATAATTTCTCATGAATGCATATTTCGTAGCACCATTGTCAAGTTTACTGATACCTCTTGTTTCTCACACCGAGCATGACTCACGTGGGCTTAGAGTGGAAAAGTAATAATGACATCTCTTTTTGGGTCATTAACCATGCATAAACCCCATTTTTCTTTACCTAAACTACATGGACTTTGACCTTTGCCTTAAAAATAGAGTACGTAGGAAGCCTTTAATAGTTTCAATCCCATCTTTCATTAATTCTTTTCCATCCCATATGACGTTAAACTATATCCTTCCTATCGAACTACGTGGGTTCTGATTCCTTTCTTTTTAACAAGGTTACGTAGGTAGCCCATCTGCGGGTATGATCCAAACTCTGAAATAATCCCTATCTTTTTGAATGATAATAAACTTTAAGTTCCCCAATGAGTGGGTTTAAAACCAGTATGGTCATCATAATGACAAAGATATTTCTATATAATGTATTGAAGAATACCATTGACTAAGAATCTCCAATACATACGAATGATTCTCAATCGATGAAGAACCTCAAATACATATAAATGATTCTCTAAATCCCATACATATCAATTATTGATTGCCAAATCTAAAGGAAAACTCATTTTCATACTTGGTGAATTAATAAAGTATTCGTGAACATAACTTAAATCTATAAGAGAGTCCAAGAGTAGGTAATAATTCCCATTAAAACGGTGTGATGATCTTGACCTCCCATCCTATCGACCAATGAAAATTCTTAGGCCTCATCGGTCCACAACTAATGAGCACCTACCTTCGGAAAGTAAGTCCAAAATGATATTGAATCACTGGATGTTTCCGGTTCTACGAATAAACCTGTTAGAAACCGATTGGAAATTTTGAACCTTAAAAAACAAGGTGATCCTCACATCCATAAGAAATAAAAAATGGTGAACCCGACGTGAATCCTTAACCATGTTAAAATGATGTTTTACTTATTTATTAGGCCCATATTAAATTCAATTTGAGGTCCAACAAAGCAATAAAACACATATTTCTTCATTCAAAAGATGTATTCTAGCCAAGATTATATTGATTATGTCTGCTATATCAAACATGCACTCTTTTTCAATATCTCTTTGCAATATGAAATGGCTTCTTTAAAATTCACACCTGTGAAAACCTCGTCCGCTACTCCTACTGGATCCTCGTCCACTATGAGGACGACATCACCTACTCATCATTTTCAATACTGGGTCTTGAATGCATTGGTGAGGGAATACCATCAAAACGGTACCATCCCGACTCTGGAGGCCGCTCGACAAACCCTCCAAATTAATAACTCACCCTGGTTGTCCGGATAGCGACGACTAGTGGTCAAAAATCAAGTGGTGCCAACCACCGTTTCCAACTGTTTCGGGTCATTATCCCCAAACCGCAATAACCAGTTCCTCCCATATTACAGGGAGGTGAATGAAGTGGTCACTCAAAGGCCTCATTTCAAGAAGGCAGGAGTCCTTCCTAGGGACTCCCACCAATAATCGCCGCTAGACTCGTGTGGTAGTGCACTCTCAACATGATGAGAGTATCACCTCTAGGTGTTCAGCTCAGGTTCCTCATATCTGAGCACGCAAGACGATCCGCCAAAGGAAAAATTTGTTCAATAGGGAATAGGTTCTTACCTCTGCCCCCTCCAGAGAAGTTCATCAATCTAACTTGATGGAAAACAATGAGCGGGCATATACACCCATCCATCCTGATTTCACTGCCCAGCAGACTTGTTTGGAAGTAACACGTCAATCCCTCCAGGCAATTCCGGTGGAGTACTATAGGCCAGCACATACAACTATTTATAAATCATCATCCAGATAGTAGGCTCGTCTGACTACATCCAAATAAGCTCACCAATCTAATATGGTGGCAACTGTCAAGCAGGAATATACACCTGTTTACAATCACCAATTCTGTCAGCAGTCTCATCTGCCACTATTGAAAGAAACCCATCAACCATACTTGATGGATAATACACAGCAGGCACATACACCTTCCAATGTTAATCAAGCCCGCCAACAGACTCATTTGGTAGCACTCGGAGAAGTCAGTCGGAAAGCTCTGATGACAAATCTGGAGCAGACTCAACTCCCTGCCCCTATGAATAAGTATTGTCAATATCTGTTGATGGGAAAAGGAGGACAAGAGAAGTCACATACACCTACTCCAAGCACAGAATGGATGTACATTCCTGTTTTGGCAGATGAAGTCACCAAGTACATTCTGACAATGGTGAAAGAGCATAACCAAATCACTGCCCATATTCTAGATACCTATCAGAATACTATAACAACTCCAGAGACATCACAAGGAAAGAAACATAAATCTATCCCTATTAGTGGAGTGACTCATCAATATGTCACTCCGGAGTAGACACACACCACTGTTCCAGTCCAGGAGGGTCATGGGGCATACTCCCCCATGTCATACGGACAATCAAGTCGGGTACATACACCCGATTTAAATGGATATAATCAACCTCAACTGGCCATTTCTCCTGAGCATGCACATACACCTGCCCATTATAACCAATTTCATCAACAAGTGGTTTCCAACGTGAGTAAGAAGGGGTCCAAGAAAAAGACCCATCCAGCACAGTTGACAAATCAAGATCCAATATGCAATAAGGCCTTGCTCAATGCCAGAGTTCTTGAAGCCCTCAGACAATTGTTTGTTGCAACTCAAGATTCTACTCTCTCATTTCCAGATTCTGGAAGTAACAACAATAATTCTGAAGGTATTCATCAGACACTTCTTCATGAAGGCTTTCTTTATGAAAATTCGGTCAATCTCAAAGTATCATCTTCAAATAAGAGCCACAATAACCCTCTGCGTGGCTAGAAGACCAAGGAGCAAGAGGTTTTATCTTTTTCTATAACCCACCATGGTGGTCCTCCCCATGATGAATAATTTAGCTGTTAAAGTCCTCTCTACAGTAGTAATTCGCATTTCCTGGAATATTATGCAATGGACAATGCAGTAATGAGAAATCTTTCTTATCTTGAGGCACTTGAAAATGAAAATCCAATCATGTCTGATGCCTTATTGCTATCAGGTGAAATATTTTCTCAATCAGAAGATAGCTCGGGGTGTAGTTCATCTCTGAACCACCCCTGGGTCATTCATCTTCTAATTTGACAAATTAATTCTCTACCAATCTTGTTGAATCTGATGAAGCAACAAATAATCACTATATTTGGTCCAATTAGGTAGAAGAATCTTCATCAAGTGACAAAGAGGAAGTGTTGAATATGAGAAAACAACATGAGAAAGGTGAAATACCAGTCATTTTTTTGCCTTTGTCTGACTCTCAGTATGATATTCTAGAAATGTTGATGGAAGATTGTATTCATGATATTCGTCTCAACAAATGGAAAACTCTTTGTCACTTAAAAGAGAAAATATTATCTTATGATGAATATCAAAATCATTTCAAGATAATAGAAGGGTTACAACTCCAAATTGACTTGGCATCTCTCTTAGTTTCTCGACATCCAAAGGTTGAAAAGCAGCAGAGATCCCTTTAGTATTCATGCCTTGGTGTGTTGAAAAGGTTGCGCCAGTTAATTATCAATGCCCCATCTGGTATTCATATCAGGGTATGGGGTGTTCATGGAGCATTGAATTTCACCATGCTCCACAGTCAACAAAGCCCTCCAAAAGGGGTCTCATGCAATGTTAATACCCATGGCTGGCCACAATTAACTGGTTTTGTGTGTAATCAAAGGCTTGTTTGAGAACATGCCTCAAATAGTTTGTCCCAAAGTCAGGAATATAAAGAAAAAGTTTTCAAATTACTCTTGCACCCGGAAAATTAGAATATCGAACAGGCTTCTCGTTTAGAGAAGACACATCATCAGGTGACAAAAGTGTCAAAAATTATATAGCGGTCATCTGATCCAAGTGATTTGAGTGGATGTAGGTTGATGCATCCGGACAATTTTCAGACTAAAATCCGCAAAATCATGAGGGATTTTAAGAAAGTTTCAGATATAGAGAATCAAGAACCACCTCAGCTTGCCAGACTGGGGACTCTTTTAACTCAACCCTCGAGATCAACAGACAGGATCTGAGGAGTTGAGAAGAAAAAACAAGAATAGCCCCAGTCCATCGAACTGGGGACTTTTTCAAATTCTCAATCTCTTCCTCACAGAAATTCAGTCTTCTCTCAATTAGGGAAGAAGCCAAAAGAGGAACGTAGAGCCGAATTATCAGGAAATTACCTCCAAATTACGGTTCATCAAGAATTTCCCTAGGGATCAACCAAACAAAAAGCAATGTCTTATAAAGGACATGGAGGAAGACAGTATCGCATAAGCGTTGACAGAAGGTTTGCAATGTCTAATGAATCGATAAATGTCATCAATGCCATTGTCACTAATTCCGCAGATCATGAGGCTCACTCAGAGGGATCAGATGAAGAATTTCCTGTTCAAGAGGTTGTGCACACAGAAACTAATGAAGGAGGTGTACGTACTAGAAGACTGAGGGTTTCCCAAGGGAAAGATATTCTTTCAGGTAATTCCCTTCTATACTCCAGAAAGGCACATGCCAAGGAAAAGGGTAAAAGTCAGGTTACACCCCACCCTACCTCTGGAGAAGGCCAATTACTCTCATTAGAGGAAAGTTTCACACAGCAAGAAGAAGAAATGAAAGAATTAAGGAGGTTAAATGAAGAACTACTTCAAGGTAATCTTCCTCCTAAGAATGTTGGAGTTAATCAATCAAGGTAATGTGTTATAGCTACTGGGATGGATCAAGAATATCCCCTTTTACAAGTACACCCTCACAGGTCCAATCCCACGGGTCATACACAACAACTGGCAATACTACCATCAATGGTAGTCCTGGTCACCACACCCATCTAAACTCTAGTTATTTCACCTGATCAAGTCCAAGCTCAACCAGATGTTTCTCCAAAATTAATGACTACCATTGAGTCATTAACAACACAGTTGGAAGCTATGGAAGGAAAGTGTTTACAAATTCATCCAGAAAAGAGATCTTACCCTGAATAGGTGGATGAAATTCCTCCCCCATCAAATTTTGAGAGTACCATATTCCAAATTTTTAATGGTTCGAGAGATCCAGAACAACACTTAACACATTTTGTTTCTCGTTGTGATCCTATGATGGGAACTCCTCAACAACAAGAAGCAGTTAAGCTCAGGTGTTTTGTACAGTCATTACAAGGACCTGCTTTTTTGTGGTATACAAGTTTGCAATCTCGGTCAATTACCAGCTGGGAAGATCTCCATCAAAGGTTCCTTCTTTAATTCATCTCAAAATTGCCAAAGACGAAAGTTTTCAATCTTAATAATTGTAAGCAAAGGTATAATGAAAGATTTTTAGATTTCATTGCTCGTTGGAAGGTATTAACATATTCCTTAATCTTAGCACTCTCTCAAGAAGAATTGTTATCAATCTGTGTGGAAAATTTGCATGATGAATTATGAACACCGTTGATCCCTGTGAAATACACAGGAGGGTTTTGAGACCTTACTTCAATCACTCAGCAGATAGAATACTCTCTTACGAAAACTAAGGCTAAAACTCATTTAATTCTATCAGTTCTAGGAAAGATAATAGGGAAAGCAGAAACTTCTATAGTTACACTTAAACAAGCACTTGTACTTGCTTCCACTTCAAGACCTTCATCATGTCAAAGCGCTCCACCTCCTGAACATCAACAACAATGGATGCCTCATCAAGATGATCAGAAATATCAAGGATTGTTTCCAACTCCTACCCTGATACGGGATGCATCTACTGCTAAAGAATCAACTTCCAAAGCACCTACAAAACCACACTTTCATGATGGGAAGCATAAACCTTTGGACTAAAAGTATGATTTCTTGAACCAATCACCTGAGCTAGTCTACTTCATGGCCCAAAGGGTTTCCCCAATCCACACGGGTTGGAAACTAGTGTCGGGTATCAAAATAAGTAGTTGGAAATGATTTCTCACAAAAAATAAGACATAGATAAATAAGTGAAAATAGACTAAAAAAACTGGAAGATGAAAAAGAAATAAGTTAAACAGCAATACATACCTCAAGTGACCTCATAGGTCACCACAGAACATAAACTGCACTCGCTCTAAGAGAGATCCAAAACTAAAGGAACCTGAAACTGAAAAATATATTAGGCTTGATCACCGAGATTCTCAGTAGGATATCCAAGGAGTAATAATTCTCTATCCCATTAACATTAAAAATAAACCCAAAACATGCTAGTTTGAAAATAAGATATAATAAAATATTGTTTTTAATTCTTTTCAAATTCTGGTAAAAATATTTCATTTTCAAGGAAAGAACTTCTCTTACACTATGTTTTCAAAATAGTTTCCATGATGAATTAACATTCCAAAAAGAAAGGAACCCAATTTAGATTGAAATATGGTTTATTCAAATGATACATCAAGTATGAAACAACTGAAATGAAAATCACATCACAATAATCATGTCGTAAATGAGAGCCATAGGAAATCTCAATAGGTAACTAGCATAAGTGGGACCCTAGAGACCCTATACCTTAGTGAAACATGGAATAGTAACCACACTAAACATCGTTTTTATGAATGATCCACTAGAGAGGAGAAACATACAAAAATTATAGTGGTATCCAATCATCATAATATTTTATTTAGTGTTGTAGAATCAATACTTATAGGTGATACCATGATGAACCACTTCTGAGTCATCTAGTGTACTAGTCCCAGTCCACCCACCAAGATACCTGGGGTTACCAATATGCTCTATTTCAAATGGTAGTGACTTTTATCAAAAATCAAACACACACAAATCACATTCTTTGTCTAAAAATCTTCTAATTTTCACCACTGACCTCCCTCGTTAAGCACATCCCCTTTTTTAAGCCACTCAACATTGCACAATCCTCCTCATTATGTACATATCACAACTCACAAATTTTACATACACACATTTTTTTAAAACAAGGGGGAATGCCTCAAGTTGGGTTTCCCTTTTCCAAAAATAATCATTGAAGTTTCAAACAGGCTTATTCACTAATGAGGATTAATTTTCCTTTTGAACTCAAAATCACCCAATACTAAAAGTTTCCAAAACCGTTTGAAATTTTATCGAGATTTCCAAGGTACTAAGTATTTAATGTAAGATTAAAACCACACTTATAATGAAAAAATCCTTTAATATTGTATTCATTCCAAAACCCATTATGTAAATAACTTTAGAACTAATTTGGAAAAATCATACCTATCATTATACCTTTCTAACAAATTCAAATTAAGGGCAACACGTCTTTTGGAAATTCCCTTTTATTGTTCAAAAAATCTTGGAAACCACTTTTAAAGAACCCATACCATTAATATATATATATATTTCACATTCATTTCATATAAAAACAAAATAAATGATTTTAAAATAACACCATGAAATAATGGAATTTGTAATTAAAGATCAAGGAATAGGGAACCTACTTCAAGACATGTATCTTTAGATGATGGAAATCCAAGACCAATTCACCTACACATATATAAATTTATATTTATATATATATATATATATAAAACCTTTGACCCAAGTAAATATTACTTGCTCTGTGAGGGAATATTCTCAATGAGGATACATATATATGTGCTTACCCATGTATATTCGTATAATTATTTGTTATTGACAACTTGAACCCACACTACGATGACCAAAACACACTATAATGATGAAAGGGAGTCTAAAATTTACCATAGGCTCCAATGAAAACTAAATTGAACTAGGAAACGAGAGAAGAATCACCTCAGATGGCGACCGATGATTTGTAACAGACTGAATCTTCTTTTCCTTCAGCAGCGGATGTTAAAACGTGAAGGAGGGTACCTAAGAGACCCATTGTAATCCCTATAAAGGAAATAAAACATCAAAAATATGCCCGCATAGAACCCTAGGGTTCGTCCAAACCGAGGAGGTGCAATGGGGAGGATAAAATTGGACCAAATAGGGAGGAAGAGAGAACATGAGGGCTTACCAAAGAGTTTCTGACCAAAACGCCTTAAGAACCAGGGGAATCATTGGGTGAAGAGGGAGCTGAGAGGTATAGAGGCACATAGCTAGAGAGGTGAGGAAGGAGGGGCACATGAGATGTACTATGGATAAGTTTTAGGAAAATATATAAAATGGATTAGAAGAAAAAAATAAAAAATATTAATTTTAAAAGATGGGCAATCTGCACGATTTGGCCACATGGTTTTCCAAAACCCTGTGTAAACTGTGTGAGAGCCACTACCAAGCTAGGAATCCCTGCACAGGTACCTAGAGAAGGCTGCACGGTTTGGAAAACTATGTGGAAACCATGCTAAATAGCTCTATCAAGTGATACAGCCCAGTCACATGGGTTGTGACAACCGGGTCCCGGTGACAGCACAGCCACCCCACCTTAACATGGTCGTCGGGTCCTGGCCCACCAGGTACCACCAGTTGCCCCACAAACATGTGGGGCCCACCCTAGGGTCCACCCACGTGTCTGAACGGGTCATCTGACTAATGATAGTCCCCACAGGACAACACATGTCCTTTACAGTGTGGTTTTTCCTCACTCACACACACCCTGGGAAACTTTCCAAAAGGTCACTCATCCTGATCACTACTCCATGCCAAGCATGCTTAACTGTGGAGTTCTAATCAGACAGTTTCTCGAAAATGAAGGTGAACCTTGTGGACATGAGTCATATCATTTAGTCATTTAACCATTTATCATTTGGGGATGTTACATGGGAACCACATAGTTTCCCTAACCATGGAACACCAAAAGGGCCATTAAAATTTGAAAATCTCCACCCGCTAACCACTATAACTCAAACCCTCTATAACACATAAATAAATAAGATCAAAAATGAATAAAACAATTAAAATAAATGATCATTATTGGGTCGGGTGTGGATAGTATCCTTATTACTAGACACATCATTAATAGGTTCTTTAAGAACATATAATTTCCTTTCATGGTGTAGGATAACGCGTAAGAACATTTGTCATTCAAAGAAATTTATCCCAGTTAAAAGGTTTTACTTATTATTTATGGATCATAGTTATATGTTAGAAGTCATTTTTCTTGAACTTTCTAAAAATAAAATGAGTCAATTTTTAGTACTTTATATGATACAATTTCGAAAAATAAATACATATTATATTTACTAATCTCACACTATTTTATTTAAACCTAATAGCCCCCAATATTGGCTTCAAAATGTCTTTTTTCTTGGAAATTCTAGTAGAAAGGATCCATATTCCCCTTCTCATCACCCTGAATTTGGTCGGTAAATAATTTTGAAGTGTTTTAGTCATGCATTTCAAATTCCAACTACATTAACTCATAATTTCTTGATCTATTGAGTGGACTCCCCAATCCTTAAATCTTTAAAATATATTTCCCTAACATTTTCCTCTCAATTACACTAATTAAAAATTTAAAAATCAACCCTTGTTGTGAACTAAGTTACTTCAACCTAAAAATTCAAGTTAGAATTCACTGATAATTGAAAACACACCAAATTTGGATGGTCAAGCACTTTAAACTATGGTTTGACTTTAACTGAAGTAGTGGAAGTCTATCCAAACTTAATATATATATAATTAATGGATTTTATATTTAAGAATAAATTTGTAATTATTATCTTTATTACATGATTTTTAATATTAATTGAAATTAATTAAGTGATTAACCATGTCTTAGATAATATTTATGCATTATCCAATTTTTTCTAGTTATATCTTTCATGATTATTAATATATTAAATATTGTGATCATGAATAAATAATCATAATGAAATAACCATTGAACATGGAAAAAATAAAAAAAATGGTATGATCATGTGATGTTACTAATAGTTAGTTCATCTAGAATATGATAAAGTAACCATCGACCAAGGTAAAACCCACCTTAAACCATGTATGGTTCATGTTGTAGATTTCTACCTATCCACCTATTTATATCTCTTGGATTGGTTTCACCTAAACTCTAAACTTGAACTGCCTCCACTACCTTGGGAGCTCTATCCATTATATATGATTTTACTCACATGCAGGTTAGGGAACCAAAGGATTTGTTAAAGGGTTTACATAAAAGAAACCATGGACACACAGGCCCTTAGATAATAAGAGGAGGGATGATACACAGGAAAACTATTTAATTTAATAATAAATTAAAATAAACTTATCACATACAAAATCCTGGTATAAGAACATGATCATCTACATGCGTTCAAAGAATCATGTATTTAATAAAATTAGAATTAAACTGTAATCATTATTATTTAAGATCAATCACATTTGAACCAATTAATTATCTTATTTTATTAATCAATTATTTTATATTAATTCTCATCCAAATTTTTCTTGAGATTCTAATCCATCATAATTTTAAAAAAATTAAATAAATTTATTCAAAATTAAATATGTGAAAAAATTTACCTAGGAGGAAACACAGGAGTACCCATTCAAACTACCAAATTTTTATTATACTTGTATGTTGTTTACTCTTTCAATCTGTGGAATACATGACTTTTCCCATAATTCCATGGAGTGTATTATCACCTTAATGACCACACAGAACACATGGTATTTATGTATCATGTTTTTCTTCAATTATCATAGTAAAAAATTTAAAATGACTTATACATGATATGTAGATATGAACATTACACAAAACTTAATTAGACATATAAATATATGAAACCCATCACATGGTGTGTACAATAAACTTAATGATCACACTAAACACATATTGATAATTTTTTCATAGCATAATAAATTAACTTTCAATTCTGTGTAATTTTCTAAAAGTACATGGTGTGTATATGGAAGTTTACATGGTGTGTATTATTCTCATTACTTATCCATGGAACACACCTAGGGAATCAAAGTTTAACCATACCATTGAAGATTTTGGAGTACACAGTGTGTAAATAAGCTACACAGCATGTGGTCACTGAGTGTTACATGAACACTATTTAGGTAGGTTGGGTAAGAGGATACGCGAGCCATCTATAACTAGAGGACTACACATCGTGTGTGGATGTTACACTGCATGTCCTCTAGATGACCATTGTTGACGCTCCTATCCGTTACAAAGTCCAATGAATGGAAAAGGGGAATACCTTAAGCCCAATGAGGGTCACCCTTTGAAGAACATCAAAAATTGACAAAGGGATGAACCATGAACTCATTTGGAGGGCGTCGTGCAAGTATCATGTGCGTCGTGCAAGTCACTTGCGCATCACACATGGTTCGCGCAAGTCACTTGCATGCCCTATTCCTTTTTTTTAAGGTTCCCAGTGGCCTATAAATAGCCCCTGTGGGCCCCCCATTTTGGGGATGAATTTTCCAAAACTCAGATTCAAGCTCTGGTCACCCAAGTATTTGTCTGACGTCTTTTGAACACTTCTAAGGTAATTATTTACCTAGAATGGAAGCTCTAAAGAGTAATAATAAGTCCTAAGTGTTAGAACTCATCAATGCTTACATGCCTAAGTGTCCATCCCTTAAGGGAAATGGAAACACTTGCGCGCCACCTTGCCCTCTCAAGGGAACTTGCGCGCCAACCTTTTGGAAGCCTGTAGGGATGATACTAAGGGCTTGAGTTGAAAGTCACCCAAGTACTACCATATGGATTCTTGGTCGCCCAAGGTGACTCATGTCGTGCAAGTATACTTGTCCGACCAGGACTTGCGCAATAGAACAATAATTGTGCACCTCCTTCAAAATCACCTCTTTTCCTCAAATTCATTTCTCCTCTTCAAGACATGGCCTTCAGAACCTTCTTCAAATCCATTTATGGCATGGTTCCTTTGTTGGATTCCTTATCTGAGAGGAATTCATTGGGCGTCCTTCTCAGGAGTAAGTCCCAAGCATAATTTCCTTTAACTTTGGGTCTCCTTCTCAATAGTAATCCCCAAGTTCCATTAACATTGGGCCTCCTCCTCAGGATTAAGCCTCAGGTTATAAGTTCCCTTTAATTGGGTATCTTCCATAGGAGTAAGCCCCAACCTTATTTTCTTTTGATTTGGGCTTCCTTCTCAGGAATAAAACCCAATCATAAGTCCCTCTTAATTTGGGATTCCTTTTTAGGAGTAAGTCCCGAGTTAAAATTCCAAATCTCCATAGAGTACAAATACCTTTATGGACCATGCTCCTGGGATTCTTTCCTGAACTAAGTCCTGGTCTTCATTTACTTGGGCCATTATATATACGTAAGCCCTACATAATTTCTCATGAATGCATATTTCGTGGCACCATTGTCAAGTTTACTGATACCTCTTGTTTCTCACACCGAGCATGACTCACGTGGGCTTAGAGTGGAAAAGTAATAATGACATCTCTTTTTGGGTCATTAACCATGCATAAACCCCATTTTTCTTTACCTGAACTACATGGACTTTGACCTTTGCCTTAAAAATAGAGTACGTAGGAAGCCTTTAATAGTTTCAATCCCATCTTTCATTAATTCTTTTCTGTCCCATATGACGTTAAACTATATCCTTCCTATCGAACTACGTGGGTTCTGATTCCTTTCTTTTTAACAAGGTTACGTAGGTAGCCCATCCGTGGGTATGATCCAAACTCTGAAATAATACCTATCTTTTTGAATGACAATAAACTTTAAGTTCCCCAATGAGTGGGTTTAAAACCAGTATGGTCATCATAATGACAAAGATATTTCTATATAATGTATTGAAGAATACCATTGACTAAGAATCTCCAATACATACGAATGATTCTCAATCGATGAAGAACCTCAAATACATATAAAAGATTCTCTAAATCCCATACATATCAATTATTGATTGCCAAATCTAAAGGAAAACTCATTTTCATACTTGGTGAATTAATAAAGTATTCGTGAACATAACTTAAATCTATAAGAGAGTCCAAGAGTAGGTAATAATTCCCATTAAAACGGTGTGATGATCTTGACCTCCCATCATATCGACCAATGAAAATTCTTAGGCCTCATCGGTCCACAACTAATGAGCACCTACCTTCAGAAATTAAGTCCAAATTGATATTGAATCACTGGATGTTTCCGGTTCTAGGAATAAACCTGTTAGAAACCGATTGGAAATTTTGAACCTTAAAAAACAAGGTGATCCTCACATCCATAAGAAATAAAAAATGGTGAACCCGACGTGAATCCTTAACCATGTTAAAATGATGTTTTACTTATTTCTTAGGCCCATATTAAATTCAATTTGAGGTCCAACAAAGCAATAAAACACATATGTCTTCATTCAAAAGATGTATTCTAGCCAAGATTATATTTATTATGTCTGCTATATCAAACATGCACTCTTTTTCAAGATCTCTTTGCAATATGAAATGGCTTCTTTAAAATTCACACCTGTGAAAACCTCGGCCACTAATCCTACTGGATCCTCGTCCACTATGAGGACGACATCACCTACTCATTATTTTCAATGCTGGGTCTTGAATGCATTGGTGAGGGAATACCATCAAAACGGTACCATCCCGACTCTGGAGTCCGCTCGACAAACCCTCCAAATTAATAACTCACCCTGGTTGTCCGGACAGCGACAACTAGTGGTCAAAAATCAAGTGGTGCCAACCACCGTTTCCAAATGTTTCGGGTCATTATCCCCAAACCGCAATAACCAGTTCCTCCCATATTACAGGGAGGTGAATGAAGTGTTCACTCAAAGGCCTCAGTTCAAGAAGGCAGGAGTCCTTACTAGGGACTCCCACCAATAATCGCCGCTAGACTCGTGTGGTAGTGCACTCTCAACATGATGAGAGTATCACCTCTAGGTGTTCATCTCAGGTTCCTCATATCTGAGCACGCAAGACGATCCGCCAAAGGAAAAATTTGTTCAATAGGGAATAGGTTCTTACCTCTGCCCCCTCCAGAGAAGTTCATCAATCTAACTTGATGGAAAACAATGAGCGGGCATATACACCCATCCATCCTGATTTCACTTCCCAGCAGACTCGTTTGGAATTAACACGTCAATCCCTCCAGGCAATTCTGGTGGAGTACTATAGGCCAGCACATACAACTATTTATAAATCATCATCCAGATAGTAGGCTCGTCTGACTACATCCAAATAAGCTCACCAATCTAATATGGTGGCAACTGTCAAGCAGGAACATACACCTGTTTACAATCACCAATTCTGTCAGTAGTCTCATCTGCCACTATTGAAAGAAACCCATCAACCATACTTGATGGATAATACACAGAAGGCACATACACCTTCCAATGTTAATCAAGCCCGCCAATAGACTCATTTGGTAGCACTCGGAGAAGTCAGTCGGAAAGCTCTGATGACAAATCTGGAGCAGACTCAACTCCCTGCCCCTATGAATAAGTATTGTCAATATCTGTTGATGGGAAAAGGAGGACAAGAGAAGTCACATACACCTACTCCAAGCACAGAATGGTTGTACATTCCTGTTTTGGCAGATGAAGTCACCAAGTACATTCTGACAATGGTGAAAGAGCATAACCAAATCACTGCCCATATTCTAGATACCTATCAGAATATTATAACAACTCCAGAGACATCACAAGGAAAGAAACATAAATCTATCCCTATTAGTGGAGTGACTCATCAATATGTCACTCTGGAGTAGACACACACCACTGTTCCAGTCCAGGAGGGTCATGGGGCATACTCCCCCATGTCATACGGACAATCAAGTCGGGTACATACACCCGATTTAAATGGATATAATCAACCTCAACTGGCCATTTCTCCTGAGCATGCACATACACCTGCCCATTATAACCAATTTCATCAACAAGTGGTTTCCAACATGAGTAAGAAGGGGTCCAATAAAAAGACCCATCCAGCACAGTTGACAAATCAAGATCCAATATGCAATAAGGCCTTGCTCAATGCCGGAGTTCTTGAAGCCCTCAGACAATTGTTTGTTGCAACTCAAGATTCTACTCTCTCATTTCCAGATTCTGGAAGTAACAACAATAATTCTAAAGGTATTCATCAGACACTTCTTCATGAAGTCTTTCTTTATGAAAATTCGGTCAATCTCAAAGTATCATCTTCAAATAAGAGCCACAATAACCCTCTGCGTGGCTAGAAGACCAAGGAGCAAGAGGTTTTATCTTTTTCTATAACCCACCATGGTGGTCCTCCCCATGATGAATAATTTAGCTGTTAAAGTCCTATCTACAGTAGTAATTCATATTTCCTGGAATATTATGCAATGGACAATGCATTAATGAGAAATATTTCTTATTTTGAGGCACTTGCAAATGAAAATCCAATCATGTGTGATGCCTTATTGCTATCAGGTGAAATACTTTCTCAATCAGAAGATAGATCGGGGTGTAGTTCATCTCTGAACCACCCCTGGGTCATTCATCTTCTAATTTGACAAATTAATTCTCTACCAATCTTGTTGAATCTGATGAAGAAACAAATAATCACTATATTTGGTCCAATTAGGTAGAAGAATCTTCATCAAGTGACAAAGAGGAAGTGTTGAATATGAGAAAACAACTTGAGAAAGGTGAAATACCAGTCATTTTTTTGCCTTTGTCTGACTCTCAGTATGATATTCTAGAAATGTTGATGGAAGATTGTATTCACGATATTCGTCTCAACATATGGAAAACTCTTTGTCACTTAAAAGATAAAATATTATCTTATGATGAATATCAAAATCATTTCAAGATAATAGAAGGGTTGCAACTCCAAATTGACTTGGCATCTCTCTCAGTTTCTCGACATCCAAAGGTTGAAAAGCAGCAGAGATCCCTTTAGTATTCATGCCTTGGTGCGTTGAAAAGGTTGCGCCAGTTAATTATCAATTCCCCATCTGGTATTCATATCAGGGGATGGGGTGTTCATGGAGCATTGAATTTCACCATGCTCCACAGTCAACAAAGCCCTTCAAAAGGGGTCTCATGCAATGTTAATACCCATGGCTGGCCACAATTAACTGGTTTTGTGTGTAATCAAAGGCTTGTTTGAGAACATGCCTCAAATAGTTTGTCCCAAAGTCAGGAATATAAAGAAAAAGTTTTCAAATTACTCTTGCACCTGGAAAATTAGAATATCGAACAGGCTTCTCGTTTAGAGAAGACACATCATCAGGTGACAAAAGTGTCAAAAATTATTTAGCGGTCATCTGATCCAAGTGATTTGAGTGGATGTAGGTTGATCCATCTGGCCAATTTTCAGAATAAAATCCACAAAATCATGAGGGATTTTAAGAAAGTTTCAGATATAGAGACTCAAGAACCACCTCAGCTTGCCAGACTGGGGACTCTTTTAACTCAACCCTCGAGATCAACAGACAGGATCTGAGGAGTTGAGAAGAAAAAAACAAGAATAGCCCCAGTCCATCGAACTGGGGACTTTTTCAAATTCTCAATCTCTTCCTCAGAGAAATTCAGTCTTATCTCAATTAGGGAAGAAGCCAAAAGAGGAACGTAGATCCGAATTATCAGAAAATTACCTCCAAATTACGGTTCATCAAGAAGTTCCCTAGGGATCAACCAAACAAAAAGCAATGTCTTATAAAGGACATGGAGGAAGACAGTATCGCATAAGCATTGATAGAAGGTTTGCAATGTCTAATGAATCGATAAATGTCATCAATGCCATTGTCACTAATTCCGCAGATCATGAGGCTCACTCAGAGGGATCAGATGAAGAATTTCCTGTTCAAGAGGCTGTGCACACAGAAACTAATGAAGGAGGTGTACGTACTAGAAGACCGAGGGTTTCCCAAGGGAAAGATATTCTTTCAGGTAATTCCCTTCTATACTCCAGAAAGGCACATGCCAAGGAAAAGGGTAAAAGTCAGGTTACACCCCACCCTACCTCTAGAGAAGGCCAATTACTCTCATTAGAGGAAAGTTTCACACAGAAAGAAGAAGAAATGAAAGAATTAAGGAGGTTAAATGAAGAACTACTTCAAGGTAATCTTCCTCCTAAGCATGCTGGAGTTAATCAATCAAGGTAATGTGTTACAGCTACTGGGATGGATCAAGAATATCCCCTTTTACAAGTACACCCTCATAGGTCCAATCCCACGGGTCATACACAACAACAACTGGCCATACTACCATCAATGGTAGTCCTGGTCACCACACCCATCTAAACTCTAGTTATTTCACCTGATCAAGTCCAAGCTCAACCAGATGTTTCTCCAAAATTAATGACTACTATTGAGTCATTAACAACACAGTTGGAAGCTATGGAAGGAAAGTGTTTACAAATTCAACCAGAAAAGAGATCTTACCCTGAATAGGTGGATGCAATTCCTCCCCCATCAAATTTTGAGAGTACCATATTCCAAATTTTTAATGGTTCGAGAGATCCAGAACAACACTTAACACATTTTGTTTCTCTTTGTGATCCTATGATGGGAACTCCTCAACAACAAGAAGAAGTTAAGCTCAGGTGTTTTGTACAATCATTACAAGGACCTGCTTTTTTGTGGTATACAAGTTTGCAATCTCGGTCAATTACCAGCTGGGAAGATCTCCATCAAAGGTTCCTTCTTTAATTCATCTCAACATTTCCAAAGACGAAATTTTTCAATCCTAATAATTGTAAGCAAATGTATAATGAAAGATTTTTAGATTTCATTGCTCGTTGGAAGGTATTAACATATTCCTTAATCTTAGAACTCTCTCAAGAAGAATTGTTGTCAATCTGTGTGGAAAATTTGTGTGATGAATTATGAACACCGTTGATCCCTGTGAAATACACAGGCGGGTTTTGAGACCTTACTTCAATCACTCAGCAGATAGAATACTCTCTTACGAAAACTAAGGCTAAAACTCATTTAATTATATCAGTTCTAGGAAAGATAATAGGGAAAGCAGAAACTTCTATAGTTACACTTAAACAAGCACTTGTACTTGCTTCCACTTCAAGACCTTCATCATGTCAAAGCGCTCCACCTCCTGAACATCAACAACAATGGACGCCTCATCAAGATGATCAAAAATATCAAGGAGTGTTTCCAACTCCTACCCTGATACGGGATGCATCTACTGCTAAAGAATCAACTTCCAAAGCACCTACAAAACCACACTTTCATGATGGGAAGCATAGACCTTTGGACTAAAAGTATGATTTCTTGAAACATTTGTCCCAAGTACCAGCCAAGTTATCAATTTTAGATGCCTTGAATCTATCAAAAGATCTTTAGGAGGCGCTCATTGAGGCTTTTTCAAGTCCTCAAGAATTTGAAACTGAAATTTATGCGGATGAAGTCTACCATATAGAGAATGATCCTACAGAATGTCATGCAGTGATATATTTTACAGATGAAGATGAAGATGATGTTGTACATGGACATATTAGACCTTTGTATCTATCTGGAAAAGTCAATGATATAGACATCTGACGAGCTTTCATTGATAATGGCTCAGGAGTCAATCTCATTCCTATTCGTACACTTCATCGATTGGGCCTTACCGAATCTGATTTATCTCCTTCTACTTTAATGTTTCAAGGATATGATAAGAATGAACAAGAACCTCTGGCCGAAATTACTCTCAGAATTTAGTTTAGAGACCTTGTATCTAATTCAGATTTCATGGTTGTTCATCAGGATATAGCCTTCAACATTTTTCTTGGAAGACCTTGGATACATCAACATACGGTCGTACCGTCGTCATACCATCAATGTCTCAAATATTGTTTCAATAGCCAAATCGGGACATTTTATGGTGACAAAGCCCCATTCAAAACATGTGAATCTCAATAGATTGAGGTAGAATTTTATCGCTTGAAGGGAAAGGAAAAATCCACAGTGAAGGAGGTCACCAAAATTAATGCTCCATTTGGTTTGGAAAAGATTCTAGTAAATCCATTCATACATGTGAGTACAGATTATGTATTTCCTATCAGTCAAATTAACGGGATAGACCCAAATCTAAACACTCTTATGGAAACTTCCATAATGTCAATTATGGAAATCGAGCCAGATAGCATGGGAGAAATTGTTTATTGGCCAAGCAATGATGAATTCTTAAATGGAGACGTCTTCATTTTGTCCGCTGAAATCTAGGAATTCTATACCTCATCAACCAGGCCAGAAGAAGTTATAACAATACTAGAGGAAAATAATGATATTGATTCTCAATCCATTATCTCCTCACTATCAACCCAGGAAGACCCTTCATCATCAATAGGGTCAGAAATTGAAGCCTATTCTTCAAAATTTTCAAATTTTAACTTCTCCCCTGATCATCGAAATTCTGATTCGTCATATACTATAAAATTAGAAATAGAATAAGTAACACATATTGAAGAAGAAGAAGAGGAAGATCTCAAGGATGCTCCTCCAGCATTTGAAGAGGGTATCTCTACCACTATAGATGAACTTAGAGAAATAAATTTGGGTACAAAAGAAGTTCCATGACCCACTTTAATTAGTGCGGCCATGACTCTTGAACAGAAAGAAATGTATACTTAATTTTTAAAGAAAAATCGAGATGTATTTTCTTGGAATTATACATAAATGTCAGGTCTCAATCCTGATGATTCCACTCATCATTTGGGTTTTCCGGAAGAACATCAAGGATTCAAGAAAGCTGCAAGAATAACACACCCAACTTATGCTTCCAAAATTGAAGCTAAGTTTGATAAGATTATCAAGACTAACTTCATCAGAGAAGTTCAATATCCCAAATGGCTAGCTAATATTGTCCCTGTGAAAAATAAGAATGGAAAAATTAGAGTTTGCATTGATTTCATAGATCTTAATTGGAATTGTCCCAAGGATGATTTTTTAGTTCCGATCACAGAACTCTTAATTTATTTAACAACTGGCTACGAAGCTTTTTACTTTATGGATGGTTATTCTGGGTACAATAAAATATGAATGCCCCTAGTGGATGGGGATTATACAGCTTTTAGAGATCCTCAAGGTGTGTTTTTCTATCAGGTAATGCCCTTTGGCCTGAAAAATGTAGGTGAAACGTATCAACGTGCCATGCACCATATCTTCAAAACCTTTTTAGGGAAATTTGTTGAATCTTATATGGATTATTTGGTGGTTAAATCCAGACAATGTTATGATCACATGGCCAATCGGGAAATCATATTCAATGAACTTGGACAAAAAAAATTGAAGATTAACCCCTTGAAATGTGCTTTTGGGATAACCTCAGGAAAATTTCTTCGGTCTGTTGTACAACATCATGGAATCGAAGTTGATCCTAATAAGAAAAAATAAATCCTTGGTATGTCACCTCCTCGAAATTTTAAATAATAAAGAGGACTTCAAGGAAAATTGGCCTATATTCAGCATTTCATTGCCAATTTGGCAGGAAAGTGTTTACCCTTCACCAAATTAATGAATAAGGGAGTCACCTACCAGTGGACTGAAAAATGTGAAGAATCATTAGATATTCTCAAGAAATATCTCTTTAGTCCAATGGTATTAATGCCACCCGTTGATAGAAGACCACTTATTCTCTATATGAAATATTTAGAGTGATCATTGGGTGCCTTCCTTGCCCAAAATAATGATGCTGGGAATGAAAACAGACTTTATTATCTTAGTCAAACCATGCTTCAGGTAGAAACTCGATATTCAAGTATTGAAAAGTGTTTCCTAGCATTAATCTTTGTAGTTCAGAAATTGAGACACTAACTGCAACATCATGAAGTCCAATTGGAATCTCACAATAACCTGCTCAAATTTATCCTTAGTCGTCCAATGCTTACAGGACGTCTGGTGAGGTGGGAAGTTATTTTTCAGTAGTTTGATATCTAGTATATGTCTCAAAAGGAAATAAAAGGTCAATATCTGTCCAATTTCCTTGATGAACACCCTTTTGTAGAAGATACATCTTTATATATTGAACTTCCTAATGAGGAGGTATTCTCTATTCAAGATAATCCTCAAACATGGGAAATGTACTTTGATGGTGCCTCCAGATGTACAACAGGGAAGAAAATGGAAGATCCTAAATTCAACAAAGTTGGGTTAGGAATCATGCTTATTTCCCCAGAAAAGGCAGTGCTACCCTATTCCTTCTTATTGTTGGAATGTGGTACAAATAATGAAGCAGAATATCAAGCTCTCATCACAGGCTTAGAATTTGCGCTTCGGGCACAGGTGAATCACTTGAGGGTAAAAGGTGATTCAAATTTGGTAATCAAACAAATCAATGGGGATTATGCCATCAGAAAAGAAGATTTAATCCCTTTGTGTGATTACATCAAAGAGTTAATGGTGGAATTTCCCTCAGAACCGACATTTTCTTATGTCCCGCGATCACAAAATTCCCAAGATGATGCACTAGCTAATGTAGTCACAGCCCTGGAAGATCCAAATTGGGACAAAACAATCATCAGTATTGCCCACCGTTGTGTAGTTTCACCTTTTGTTCAAATCAGAATAAAGGAAATCAATGAAATCAGTCCCATTTCCAAACCATATGGTCATACTATAGGATAGATGACACCTATTAGGGAAAACCTTCCAAATGGAATACTCCCACCTGATATAGCCAGGAAAGAATAAGTTCGGTGATGTGTGGTTAATTTTACTCTTTATGATAGCCTAGATCACCAAAAAATTATCTACAAGCGAGGTTTTGATGGAATTCTCTTTAAATGTATTGATGGTGAAGAGATAATGTATGTCATGAATGAAATACATGTAGGAGTTTGTGGTGCCCACCAGTCTGGACATATACTTTCTGGTCAAATTCGAAGACATGGATACATCTGGCCTTCAATGATGAAAGATTGTGTTGATTTCACTAAGAAGTGTCATTCTTTCCAAGTATGTGCCATCTTCATTCATCAACACCTAGAGTTACTTCATACAGCTAAATACTCATGGTCAATTGCCACATGGGGAATGGATGTAGTAGGACGTTATCCTCCGGCTACATCCAAGTAGTTTAAGTATATTCTTACTACTACTAACTTTTTTTCCAAATGGGCAGAGGTAATACCTCTCAAAGATGCTAGTTCTAAAGGAATTGTTAGCTTCATCAAGTCTAACATCATTACCAGATTTGGTGTCCCTCATACCATATTGATGGACAATGGCACCAACTTCTGTTCATCCGAGATGAGAAAGTTATATCAAGAATACAACATCAAATCCAACCATTCATCTCAGTATCATGCAGTTTCCAATGTCCAAATAGAAGCCTTCAATATGATTCTTTCAAACATACTGCAAAACATAGTGGATAAAGATTATAAATCATGGCCTTATAAACTTTTTCAGGATTTATGGGCTTATAGGACCACCACCCACACTACTACGCGGTAAACTCCATATTCATTGGTATATGGAATAGAATCGGTCTTTCTCATTGATTTTCAATTACCTTCACTCAGAGTATCCATTTGTGATCAGTTATCAATAGATGAAAAATATCAGAAGCAATTTGATGAATTGGAATGATTAGATGAAAAAATATTGTGCACCCTACACCACTTGGAAGTCTGTCAGAATCTAATAGCACGAGCTTTCAATAAAAAAGTTCTTCTTCATTCATTCATTCAAGGACAATTGGAATTGGTCCTCAAAACTCTAATGATACCAGAAAAAACCTCCAAAACATGATCCAAAGTGGGAAGGACCTTATTCAATAGATAAGTTCTACTCCAATGGAGCTTATTCTGTAATCTCAATGGATGGAGAACTCATTACAACTCCAATCAATGCAAGATTCTTGAAGAAGTATTTTGTGTAACACAAATACACCACTTAGTCCTTACTACAAGACTTTAAACTACATGGTCCCTTTAGTCCTTATTGCAAGACTTTAAACTACATGGTCCCTTTAGTCCTTATTGCAAGACTTTAAACTGTATGGTCCCTTTAGTCCTTACTCCAAGACTTTAAACTGCATGGTCCCTTTAGTCCTTACTTTAAGACTTTAAACTCCATGGTCCCTTTAGTCCTTACTGCAAGACTTTAAACCACATGGTACCTTTATTCCTTACTATAAGACTTTAAACTGAATGGTCCCTTTAGTCCTAACTATAAGACTTTAAACTGCATGGTCCAAATATTGTCCTACATGACGTTAAACTGTGCACATGTCCTGCAAGACGTTAAACTACAATACATCCTAGTTATATGATGTTAAACTGCCAAGCACCCTTTTGTCCCATATGACGTTAAACTGTGCATCGTTAGGGTTGTTGTTACCTCTTGTTTCTCACATCGAGCATGACTCGCGTGATCTTAGAGTAATATTCAACCATAAAACCCTCTTTGGGCCGCTAACCACGTGTAAGTCCTAACACCATCTTCAGGTTGTCCTCAAGTACAACTCGATCACCAATTCATTCCCAATAGAACTACGCAGACTCTGATCTTTGCCTTCGAGGTTGGGTACGTAGGCAACCTCCTGAGGTTCAATCCCTAAACCAATATCTTCACATCAGTTCACCACCATCTCATACGATGTTGATCCATGAAGCTACCCCCGAAACCAATATATATTCACATTGGTTCATCATCATCCTTTCTATATGACGTTAAACTATAGAGTACCCCATTTTCCTTACTTCAAGACATTAAACTGCATAGAAATACGTCCTATCTACATGACATTAAACTATGTAGCACTGGTCCATGCATATGACCTTAAACTATTCAAACTTTTGTCCTATACGAAAATAAACTACAACAGTTTCTGAAACCCTCACCTGAGAGGGAATCATTATTGGCATTGATCTCAAATCATGTTATATTCCAAGGACTACGTGCATACATGGCAATGCTCGAACCTTTAATCTTGGATCCAACCATCATTGCACTAAAGTCCCCTTTCACCCTTCACATGTATGAATCAAATCTGTAGAGAGGGTATTTCAAGAACTATGTATGGCTTGATTCCCATCCTTATGGGATACGTAGGAATGTTCGATCATCCCTCGAACCTAGCCGCAAGTCTTTGGGCCTAACCCCAAACTCCACTGTCAGTCTCTTGGCTGAAAAGTCCCCCTGTGAGCACATGAATGTGGTATGAAAACCCTAGTCTTTATTCACATCAGGTTTATAACAAACACACAATGTGTCTCCCTCATTATGGTCTGAACTCTACGACCCTAAATTAAGATCTCCTACGCTCTCATTCCACATGACGTTAAACTATATTTAAAGAACTACATATGTCTTGATTCTCATACAAATGAAATATGTAGTGAAGTCTAGCATCTCAATTCAGGACCCAGACACAACATGATTATGGCCAGCATTGGTCTATTTATCTCTTTCATGCATTGGAAAATCTCCAATTTTATGTGTCATACTCCTAACCTTAAATACTTCCAGATCTCCATACCCATTTTCTTGACTTCTGGTAACAAAATGTCTGATACCAAGGAATTATTTTTCCTAACCATGTAGCACGTACCCCTAGGAGACCTTGCATAAGTAGTCTACATAATAGACCTGTCATCCAAAAGATGTTATTATTTGACTATGCATCCAATTTCCTTAAGTGGCTCTACATAATTCAAACCCCTAAATAGGTTTTTCAAATAATGGTAACTTCATTCTTGGCGGGAAAACCTCTTTTTTTTATTGTTCTTAATAACGATATGTAGGGATCTGCAAAAATAGTCATCCTTAACATATTTGTCCCATACACTTTTTTATGATCAGAAAGTATTCAAGTCTATTATTTATATTTCCCTTCCCTACATTTGGGTCAGACCTTCGCAGGAGTGACATTCATCCAATTCTTTGACAATCTTGATTGGGAATATCCTCTCTATATTCAAGTACCTCTCTCCATACAGCAAACTCTGTGCTTTGGGAAATTTGAATCTTTATAAAATTCCACTGGCTTTTAGCAATAGAAAAGTAAAATTTCCTAGAGTTCTTTTTCCTGACTATGAAGCATGTGCCCCTAGGTGGCCTTGCATAAGTAGTCTATATAACGGACCTATCAGCCAAAAGATTCTATTATTTGACTTTTCAGCCAATGCCCTTAAGTTACCCTACATAGTTCAACCCCCTAACGGGTTTTTCAAATAGTGGTAACTTCACTCTTAGGAAATACTTCCTCTAATGCCTTTTGACCCTTTTTTCATATCATCCCTCAGATTCAAAATTTTCTTAAGTCATAGTTTACATGTTTTCACCCATACTTGAATGTTGTAATATGTTTTCAAACAAATTATCAAGGAATTGAGTCAATTTTAATCCATTCGGTCAAATCTATTCGACCTTAAACATTATCCTTTTTATGTTCGACATGCATGACTTAAAACTGCCAACAAAAGATAGGGTACTCATTAAATTGGGAACTTGTAAAAGGAACTCTGAACAAAAGTCTAGTCCCATCTTGCTAAACATACATATTGTATGATTTAGGCAATATTGAGCAATAAAAGATGCAAAGTTTGTGGGATTGTTTGTATAATCCTAGAAAAAATAAAACTATGCTTACTAGGACCATTGTCTTAGGTAAATATATATATATATATATAATATAAGTAATTATCAAGATATTACAGGTAAAAATGATTGAAGATGAAATTTCTTTTTCATTGATGTACAAGATTAGAAGAACATCCACAGATTGAAGTATCTTCTCTTTTTTTAATAATTACAATTCTTTCAACAAAACTTTTCATTTGATTTACGACATCCCGAGCTTCATCAGTAGCCACTTGAAGTTCATTCATTCACCATCTTGACTCTTTTCAGCTTGATGGAGTTCCTTCTTGGCATCTACGATGGCTTTCATACCATTCGTTTGGACTCCTTACAATGAATTGTTAAGCGGGTCAAGTTCCCCAGTAATGGCATCTAACTGTTGCTGAAGATGCATCTACTGGACAACAGTATCCTTGATCTTATGCTTCAACTCCTTCAGCTTTGTAGCATGATCAGCCTCAGCCCGGGACACCGCAACCTCAAATTCACCGATATTGGTCAACAGACTCGCTCTGATCAGATCTTGACGACACTTTTTCTCCCACTCCCTCCTTAATATGACTTGTTTCACCATGGTATGGATCTCTTGATATCCAAAACCACCAAGTCCCAGCATGACAAAAAAGGATGACAGTCACTGGATCTTCTAAGATAGCTCTTCAAGAGGCACTTCAGATATGATCTTCCATATATTCTACCATCCCTTGCGACGTGAGAATTGGAGAGCCTTGTTCACCTCAGGGTCTGATTCATCATCACTATCACAGGGGAGAATATAGTCCAAGATTAATGCACTTAAGGAGGTTCCATGTTCTACTCCTTCCCCCCCTGACCCTTGGTACTTCACTTTCTACTCCCGTTGGGGCTGAGGCTGAGGCTTCACCTACAGATCTAGCCACTAAAATTGATAGTCATGCATAGTCAATTGAAAGCTTTGGTTAGTTCCAAAAGATAAGTAAAGTTTATTAGTTGTCTTGAAATACAACCACAAATATTGTCATCTTTTACCCAATGGTAGATCAACTACATGAGAAGGCTCCTCCCCATCTTTCCTAGCTTTGATAGGATTCTCAGAACGGATTTCAGGAAGCTCGGCCAAGTTAAGATCCACTTGATCTAGCATCTCTGCAATGATACGGTTGTCTCTATCCCCTTCAGGCATTAGTAGATCTGTAACCTGCTCAGACGAAACTACACATTTCAACCAATCATGTTCAGAGATGTAATAAAAAAATTTAACAGGACGAAGGATAACACTCACGTCCAAAATATTATAAATCACATGGTAATTTAACATGATCTAAAATTTCTTCAAAAGACGCACCAAGTTTCATCATTTCATCTAGTGATATCTCAGATTCCTAGTTTGTCTCACTAGTGGGAGAATTTGACATGTCTTTCTGGCGACCCTCCTCCTACGGCCTCCGACCCCGAACAACTTCCTCATAGAAAATTGCAGAGTCAGTTGCAGTGGTCGCCAAATGTTCTAGTGTAGGTGTTGAACCTAAAGCATCACAGAATGGAATTCAGTTGATGTATTCATTCAATGTTCTATGAATTATTGTTAATTTACTAGAGGTAGTCTCTTATCTCCTTGCAGTAGCAGCAGTAGTAGTACTGAGAACAGAAGTTGGCTCTTCTTCTCTCCTCATTTCTTCAGGAGCCGCTAGGTCAGCATGAATTTGAGACTGTTCACCAGCACCCTCTGTCGTCCTCACAGGAGGGTCAGTCCTCTACCTCAAAGGGGAAATTGAAGAATCCCCTACAATCCCAAGAAGTATGATAAATATTTTCATGTGTTAGGATTCATGACTATCTGAAGGACTTACCACTACTGATGAAGCGTTAATTGTGGACTTCTTCCTTCGATGTCTTTTCTTCTTTGAATTTTTGGGTGTGTTGGCATCGTTACTTCCAAATATAGGTATTGGAGATTGAAAAGCCCTTTCTAACTCCTCGTTCATGGCTTGTCGGCCAAGGGATACCTTTCCTAGCTCGCGAGGAGATTCAGTGGATCCAAGAGTGATGCCACCAGGGTTGTACTGCGGTTAAGGGACCTCAGTAGTTCCTTTCTTAACAAGCTACAGGATGAAGAAAGTAATTTCCTTGAGTAAAAAATCTTTGACTGAAATTAAGTTTCAATGAAAAGAAGGAAATAAATTTACATCTTCAGGAGCCATGTAATCTTGCCACTCCTCATCTACTGAAGCACCAATCCCCTAAGTGGTGCCACAATTCATCATTTCCTTCACCCAATTGGTAATAGGAATGGAATCATCATTGGTATATATATGATCATTTCCATCTCTCTGATGAAAGCCCACACTTCATCGGGGTTATCCTCGAAGCAGATATCAGCAGAAGCCCAGAGATTCCCTACTCCAGGTATATTTAGCCCTTCGCATAAGTCCATCCAGGCGGTTTCAGCATCACAATATTAACTCCACCATGTCTGGACAACTTCTGGTCATAAATATTCAGCATGTGCACCAAAGGTCTGCGATGAGGGTCCTACATTATGGTACTTCAACTTCTTCCCAGCTTCTGCAATCATAGATAAAGGATAAGAAAATGAAACTTTTTACTCTATAAAATAATGGCGACTAAATTTCCTTAATGATTTAACTCACCATGAGTCAATGGAGTAGGTATCTTGACTCTGGCAGGAGGATTATATCTAGAACGAGGCCGCTTTGACGCATGTCATGCCTCATCATCCCCATCCTGGGAATCCGATAAATTAGCCTCGGGTGAGGAACCCGATGAATTAGCTCCAGGTGAGGAAGAATCACCTTCCAGATGAAGGGTTTTTCCTGATGGTTCTCTTTTTTATCCCCACCCGAGGGACCGTATGATTTAGTACCCTTTCAGGGTATGATGCTACCCAATACTCAGCATACCATGTAGTCAATTGACTCACCGCTCCAGCAACTGGTAGATAAAACACTGCCCCGGTTTTCTCCATCACTGTAAGTAACCATAGTTGTCAGGAAACCATTGGATGCTTCTCTGACCTGACGTGCACGAGAGGGGATACAATAATCTGCTGCAGACACTTGAATTGGAGTGCAAATCTATATGGAGCATAGGCCTTGCATATAATCTCTCTGTCAATTCTAGTGGCCAATACACCATCTCTGCAAGCCAGCATATATGACTTCAATTCCAGTCTAGTTGTTCCATCATCAACAAACTGCCCGGTTCGAGGGTTTTCATAAGGAAAGAAATGAAATTCCTTGAACATGCTCAGCCTCACCTTCAGATCAGAGGAATTGAGGTACAATGGAGAAATTCCAGAAAATTCCTAAACCGATGGCCTAAAAGAACTTCCAGGAACCTGTACTCTACTCTGTACAGTGTATGTCCTGAAGTGAGTGGCGATCCATCCCCACAAAACTTGGAATGGTCCCACTATTCTCAAATGAGACTTACCCATATAGACATGGAGTAAGCTCCTATGAATCTTCGCCAAAATCGAGGTGTCCAACCCAACCATTTTTCTCTAATCCAACTTGGCTGCAACAACGAAGATCCCAGGCCTCACTCCTACCTTTGAATCCCTAACTAGCAAAAGATAAACACTAAGCCACAAAGCTAAAAAGCCCACCAGATGGGTCTTCTCTGGGATTCTTTGATCCATTTCATACACCCACTTTTTAAACTCTCCCACTTCCAAAGTGGGCCATAATGTGCCAAGAGCACCCCTCTTCTCTGTTCTGTGGAAGCTGGTAGGACGAGTACAGGTGGGCCCCTTCTCCTTCTTCTTGATGAGAAACATATCCATACACTCATATGGATGAATATCCATTCTAGAATGATTTTTTTTGGACTTTGAATTCTTGATCTTGTGGAAAATTTTCAATAACTCTCGAGCCAAAGCTAGAGTCCTCTCTGAATCATTCCAAGTCACCTTTGGGGGATGAATTCATCATACATATCTCCCAAAATTGGAGCCCCTGAGATCTTGTAGACATCCCACAAGCTGATGCCTACTTCTCCAGGAGTCAAATGGAAAGAATTAGTTTCTAGGCTCCAGTGGCTGATTAGCTCCGGCACAAAATTATCATTCCTATAGACATATGTCTTCCCAGCCCAGAAGGCTTCATATATTGTAGCTCCCTTCGGATCCTCGACAAACTCTGTAGGTTTTTCTTACCCAATATGCCCACATCCAAGTCAGCTTCACACCTCCTCCAGGATGGAAATCCCAAATATTTTCCCATCCCTTGGATTGATCCATCTAAGAATTTTGGAAAATAGAGGGATAGCAATGCAGTTACAGCTCAGGCATGTGAGGTTTCAGATATAGAGCACATGGGTTATGATGCATTATGTATGCCTTCTCCACTGTTCCAGCATTGAAAAATGATCCTGCAACTGAAACATTTTCTGAAGCAAAATTGGTGTAAGTATGAAACTAGGAATGAGGAATATAATTCTTTTCCTCTGGAACATTGAATCCTTGCAGATAACCATGGCCATATAAAGGCAAGTAAATTATCTGTGGGAAATTGAAATGATATTTCTTCAAGTACTTATCCAAATCTATGAGAGTTATATTGCAGATATCATAATATTCATGGCCAATGATGTTCATCATATCATATATTCTCTTACTGGGCAACTCATCAGCCGATCCAATTCTTCTGGGAGCCATTGAATCTTCACAAGGATCAAACAGTTAACCTTTAAGTAAGTCTGTTTTTTATGAAAAACTTATGAATAAAACAAAAAAATGTCCAAGGTATTAAGGCACGCAAGTCATGTCATGCAAGTCATGTCATGCAAGTCATGTCGCGCAAGTAATTTCATGCAGGTATTTCCGTAAAAGTATTTCCACGCAAGTCAAAATCCTTACTAAAGAAGCGCGACACAAAGAAAAGCGATCAACCGAGGAAATGAAGACACTTGCACGATGAGAGATCAAATGATTTTAAGGCATGATGGTTTGCGCGAAGAGACACTCATATATATAGGCAATCCTGCAAACCTACGCGCTGGAACTTGTGCGCCAGAACCTGCGCGCCTCCGAACCCCTGTTTCTCGTTTTCCTCAGAGTCAAATCCTCTTTCCTTTTTCATATCCACCTTTGATGGGGGACTTTTGTTGACGCTCCTTTCTGTCACAGAGTCCAACGAATGGTAAAGGGAATAACTTAAGCCCAATGAGGGTCACCCTTTGAATAACATCAGAAATTGACAAAGGGATGAACCAGGAACTCATTTGGAGGGCGTCGCACAAGTATCATGCGCGCTGCGCAAGTCACTTGCGAACACTTCTAAGGTAATTCCTTACCTAGAATGGAATCTCTAAAGAGGAATAATAAGGACTAAGTGTTAGAACTAATCAATTCTTGCACGCCTAAGTGTCCAGCCCTTAAGGGAAATAGAAACACTTGTGCGCCTCCTTTCCCTCTCAAGGGAACTTCCACGCCAACCTTTTGGAATCCTCTAGGGATGATACTAAGGTCTTGAGTTCAAAGTTTCCCAAGTAATACCCTATGGATTCTTCATCACCAAAGGTGATTCATGTCACGCAAGTCTACTTGCGTGACTAGGACTTGTGTGCCAGAAAAATACTTGCACGCCTCCTTCCTAATCACCTTCTTTCCTCAAATTCACCTCTCCACTTCAAGACATGGCCTTCAAAACCTTCTTCAAATCCATTTATGGCATGGTTACTTTGTTGGATTATTTATCTGAGAGGAATTCATTAGGCCTCCTTATCAGGAGTAAGTCCCAAGCATAATTTCCTTTAACTTTGGGTCTCCTTCTCAAGAGTAAGCCCATGTTCCTTTAACATTGGGCCTCCTCCTCAGGATTAGGCCTTGGGTTATAAGTTCCCTTTAATTGGGCATCTTTTTAGGAGTAAGTCCCAGCCTTATTTTCTTTTTATTTGGGCTTCCTTATCAGGAATAAAACCCAATCATAAGTTCCTCTTAATTTGAGCTTCCTTTTCAAGATTAATCCCCAAGTTAAAATTCCAAATCTCCATAAAGTACAAATACCTTTATGGACCCTACCCCTGGGCTTCTTTCCTAAACTAAGTCCTGATCTTCATTTACCTGGTCCATCATACATACGTAAGCCCTACATCATTTCCCATTACTGTATCTTTCATGGAACCATTTTCAAGTTTACTGATACCTCTTGTTTCTCACACCGAGCATGACTCACATGGGCTTAGAGTGTAAAAGTAATAATGACATCTATTTTTGGGTCATTAACCATGCATAAACCCCATTTTATTTACTTGAACTATGTGGAATTTGATCTCTGACTTAAAAATAGAGTACATAGGAAGCATTTATAAGGTTCAAACCCATAATTCATTAATTATTTTCTATCCCATATGACGTTAAACTATATCCTTCCTATCAAACTACGTGGGTTCTGATTCCTTTCTTTTTAACAAGGATACGTAGGTAGCCCATCTGCGGGTACGATCCAAACTCTGAAATAATCCATGTCTTTTTGAATGACAATAAACTTGAATTTCCACACTGAGTGGCTTTAAAACCAGTATAGTCATCATAATGACCAAGATATTTCTATATAATGTATTGAAGAATACCATTGACTAAGAATATCCAATACATACGGATGATTCTCTATCAATGAAGAACCTTAAATACATATAAAATATTCTCTAAATCACATAAATATCAATCATTGATTGAAAAATATAAAGGAAAACTAATCTTCATACATGGTGAATTAATAAAGGATTCGTGAACATAACTTAAATCTATAATATATTTTCGAAGTAGGTAATAATTCCCCACAAAAAGGTGTGATGAGCCTGACCTCCCATCCTCTCGACCAATAAAAATTCTTAGGCTTCATCGGTCCACAACTAATGACACCTACCTTTGGAAAGTAGGTCCAAATGGATATAGAATCATTGGATGTTTCCGGTTCTACAAATAAACCCATTAGAAACCGATTGGAAATTTTGAAACTTAAACAACCAAGGTGATCCTCACATCCAGAAGAAACAATTGTGTACTAGGATAGCCTGATCGACATGTGATGTATAAGTAAATTCACCTCGTGTAATAAATTCACATGGCTTGAAATAATTACAAATTAATTTAGGGTGAAATACACACTAGTACATGAAGTGTACCTTTGGGTTACACAGTGTGTACTCTTGTATTATCCAACCAAGCTCCTTCAAACCTTTAGATAAGATCCTTGAATTTAATTTTTTTTATAAAATTAATTGATTTGATTATATTAGTGAGAAAAGAAAAGGAACAAATACGATCACTCAATTTGGATTAAAAAACGATTAAACTGGGATTCAAAACTAATGATGAATGTGTAAATCAATTAATGATCTTAAAATAATTATAAATAATAATGACACTGCTCTGATACCACTTGAAGATTTCGAGCATAGAAAAATCATCAGATAGGGCATGTCCAACTCATCTTTATCATGATCAATTATTAATTTGATATTTACATGACAATAAATTTCATGATTAATCGAATTAAATCAAAGAATATAGATAATGGATAAACATGAGAACCAATATTAGGATCATCACATATTATTTATAATTAATTTAACTAATTAAATAATTAACTTGTAGTAAATTATTTCTTAGTTGATGAATCTGACAAGTTCTCTACATTGTATTATCATTGTATTATAGAAATAAATAATATATTCCCTATGGTGGTGATCCATACATATTCCATGAACCTCTAAACATCTCTTTATAAATCTATGGGTTTTAGCATGGTAGATCCTAAAGCTTGCATTATCCGCCTTTGATTTCCCTAAGAACTGCTTCAAGGAAATGTTCTCCTCCATGTCTCTAGACTTAATAGTAGTGGTGGAGGAGGAATTATCTCCATTCTTGAGGGAATTGTGGGAGGGGAAGATATCTAAGGCTTGAGAATATTCTTTCCAAATGTTGTTGTACACAACACAAAAAGAATTGTCTCTATTAAGAAAATAATATAATTGTGTTTATATACCGCTAGCATTATAAAATAATAATTCCACAAACACCCATTATTATTTTTGTAATCCTTACGGAACGCCATATCTTTGATATTATTATTATTGTTATTTCTTGACATGAGATAAACTAGTGAATTAAATTAAATATTATTTAATGAAATAATATTCAATATATATAATTTATCACTAGACCATTAAACTCAGTCCACCCTTCCTCTATAATATTTATAAAGTATTCAATAATGACTATTTATGTAATAAATAAATTTCACTTCATTATTTTCCAAAAAATAAATAAATATTATATTGACTAAATATAAAATAAATGTTTATTAAATATTCTACTCACATAATATTCTCTTGAATAACTGGTGATATAATATATGAGATCGAGAAAACAAGAATAATTATTAAACCATGTGTAGGAATAATATTTATTTGACTTGTTATATGATATATAACTATATATTATTTAATTGAGATTCTGGATACACTTAGTCTGTGGACCTCTAGGGCTCTTTCTCTATGGCATTAGGCGAAGTTGCCTAAAGTCCAATTTTAGTGTCTATAACATTCCAATACACCCATAAAAAAATAATTTAATTTCTTAATGACATAATATATCATATGGTTTCATACTATGTAATATAGTATCTTCATTATTATATCTCTAATCACATATATTGCTTACTATTGTAATAAACCTATGTTATTGATGTATCCTTCTTTATCTTTCTAGAAATCAAACTTTCCTATATAACATCATGGACATGGATTTATTTAGCCTATATCATTTCCATAAAAGTTTCTAAGATATCATCTTCTATTAAATATCATAAGGGAAAAATCCTTTCTCTCATTATTTATTAATGAAATATTACTCGTGACACACCCAATATATTTTACCTCATTAATAACATGTGTCATAAATTTTTTTATCAATACATAAAAATACATGACTTATAATAACCATTTATAATAATATTAAATTCTAAGGATCAATATGCACATTTGTAGATAGGAACATCCAAAGACATGTATAAATGTGGATTTCCTATTCGTGGTTATGATTCTCATGATATACTACAATGGAAACTACTAAGGGCATATACCATGATAAGGTTCCTCAAATTCCTTTGATTCTACACCCTTAATAGAATGTATCATTTTTTCCCTCAAATGATTTCATCTGGATATAGAACATGTATTTAAGAATACTATGGTGGAACTTCTGGGTTCTCATAATAGTGGGTAAATGTTATGACCTTTTAGTGTGACAACTAATCTTAGGACATTATCACATACTATGTTACAAATAATAACAATCATGATATGATAAAAAGTTTATTAATATTTAAAATAATGAGTACAAGTTATCATAAAGTATATAGAAGTTGGTTCTAGGGAACCAAATCCCACTTTAAGTAATAGAAAGGTAGTACTACATCAACAAACAAACATATTCATACTTTCTGATTAATAAGACTATATTGATAGAGAACTAATAAGAATAATTATTTTATAATGATAATAACGAATGAATAACATATGAATGATTATTTTTGAGAAATTAAATAAACTACTATCTTTAAATAAATATGGATAATACATTCTTAATCAAAAGAACCAAGTGATGATTTATGTTATAGTCATCATCACCAACATATGAATACATAAAAACACCATATATATATTATGTTTTAATTAATAAAAAATCTAATTTATTCCATATACAATAAGAAAACACAATAAAGAACATGACATGAAATGTTTCTATATTTTTTCTATTCAATAAAATCTACTTGTAATTCACAAACCGAAAGAGTCATTGGCTCATACACAAGATCTATAACACTTTATATGTTCTTAATTACTTATAGTTGGAGTACATAAATTATTACCCCATTTATAATAGTGGTTCCTTCCAAACTAACCTTTAATTCCAAATAACTTGAGTTTCCTCTATAAATATGTTCGTGATACCTTTCTATGGATTACTTATCATGTCTCAACTATACTTGCCCATGTATACTCTCAATATCTACTATACAAGAGTCTTTAAGTGAGATATGGTATCATTATTCTTCTATGATACCACTTTGTAATATATGTGACCTGATTCATCCAAATGGTACCCAGATCAAGCTACCATATAACCTCAAGTGCACCTTCCAACCACTAAATATTGGAGACTGTCATTGGGGATCAAAATAACACAGGTGGAAGGTGGTTTTACCCTTTGATAAATATGACTAAAACTAAGGAATAAAATTAATTTTAAAATTAAATTTATATATGTTGGCATAGAAAAATTCATGCCATGCACTTTGCTATAGATCCCATGATTTAATCCTTAATAAAAAAATAAAATTAAAGTTTGAGTATAAACATATATACTTTCATGAATAGTAATCTAATTATATTTCAATGTTGTTCATATATACTCACACACTAATGGGTGGAGATATTTCATAAATTTTTCCCATATTGGTGATGTGGTGTTGAGAACCTCCCCTTTGGATTACATCATGGATTTAATTAATTACTAATATAAAAAGTTTTCAAAACCTTAAAACCTATTTTGAGGGTGTTTTGGAACATTTTATCTTCAAAAAAAAAAATTAGGGTTTATAAACCACATTCAATGGTGCTTTTTTATTATCATTTTTTATTTTACTAGTTTTGGAACCAAAATGAACTTTTGGATCAAAATTTATGGCCATTAGAAGTTTGGAATATTTCATGAATAAATCTAGTCTCATGATAAGCTCTCTCACCCAACTCCATCACCTAGATCTTTAATTCACCCAACTTCTCAAGAATGAAATCCTAAGCCTGTCGCACCTAATTTAACTCATATTTCAAATCTATAATGCCTCACTAGAACACCCCACTAGTTCATGCCACCTACATTTATATGATGTGTGTGTAAGTTTCACTCATGTGACTTATATAAATGGTAAATCACCTTTTCTGAGGTTATTCATTTTTCCTATAAATAAGACTCTTGGGATCCTCATGTTTTAAATTTTGGAATACAAATAGATGGTTGAAATCTATGATCTCTCTAGTCTCTTTCCCAAGTCTTAAAATCCTCCACATATCTTATTCAAACACTAAACCAAATGTAATTATCAAAAAGAGAGGGTATTTGAGCTCCCCAAAGGTCTAAAACACCAAGAACCATTATGAGGAATCACTTCCACCCTAGTAAAAAAACACATGGTAAAAGGACCCTTATCCAACAATACAATGTTGTACAACTCTCCCAAATGAAACCATATAAGGCCCCCTACAACTATGGTAAATCTTCACCCAAATCTTGTCACCTAGAGAATCACTTCTCCTTATCATCACTTGGGTGAATCCCTCATTACTTCAACTTAGCATCACTTTGAAAAGTCCATCATCACCTAACCTGGTATAATTTGGGTAAATCCATCACACCTTCTCTCTAGCATCACTTGGTAAAAGACCTTGTCCCTTCTCCCTAACATCACTTGGTAAAATCCCTCATCACTTTTCCCTAATGTTACCTAGGTGAATCCTTGATAGTAACCATAGAATTATTTGGGAAATGACTACTTTCATCCCTTAACAATGGTAAACCATCCTTTTTTCTCTTATACTAAATTATCATGAACACCAAATATTATATTATAGAGTATTCTTTCAAACAAATTTTCTATTTGGACCTTCAATTATCAAGGCTACCTCCAAATCCATTGAATGTATAAGTTCAAGGTATTTTCCCCAGTGTGATCCTCTTTAAATCTAACATTTCCTTGATTAAAGGTGTATATAATGTGTCTTACTCAACATATATGGTTTCCAAAAGATTTGAAATTAATTACTACCTTGATAATGGGAGTCCTAAAATTATGGAATCTAGTGATAATTCCCCCAGCACATATAGAAACACGTATCTAATCCTGTTCTAAGATCAGTTGACATGGGAACTCGGTGGATACTTGAGTCCACATAAGGATAGAAGCATCCACAACTAAAATAAGCTCTATATTCTCCCTTCCAATCCCATATATAGGATAAAGCCTTCTTTATGCTTTCTAAAATGTGTAGTATTTATACCTTCTAGTTTTCGATCACATGTGTGAAATAGATGTTTAATCTCTGATGGTAGCACTACTGAAGGTGACTACCCTATAACATTATCTCCTCCATTACTAACTAGAATTGGGAATCATAATCCACAATCCTTGAAAACATGACCATAATGTATGAATTTAAACTACATAGCACAATGTCCTAGTCTCATGAAAATAAACTGCATGAAATTTTCATTATCATAAGACATTAAACCACAGCCTTATCCTATGTAATGAAACTAGTATACCCTGCATAACGAGTTTATAATGCCTCAGGAGACTAGCATGAGATGATTCCCCACACTATATGGGCCCATTAATTAGGTATAATCCCCTTTAAAGAATAATTTTTCAATCATATACAATATTATTAATCATCCATTATATATTATTTCTCACACAAATCATGACTAATGTGGGATTAGAGATCTGAGTTGATCATTCCATTTGAATAATTAAGAATTTCATTATTTTGGGCCTTCCGAAAGGTATAAATTCAAAAAAAATATTTGGGTAGTTTCATGTATATAATACCTACTTAATAATTTATTATCACATATTTCATGAAACAAACATCACCACATCTGGAAATTAAACTATTTGGGCATCATCCTAGCCATGTGAGATAAAACTGCATGAAATATTCCTTACCACATGATGTAGAACTACATTGTATGGCCCAATTATATGACCTTAAACTACACTTCTCAAACAAAGAGGGATTTGATTCCTATTAAACATGATATATGGGATTCCTCCCAGATGTTCAACCCCAAAATTATATTTCATACCCATTCCCTTCTGGCCATATTCCTTATGAGACTTCCTATTTCTTTCCCCTACCTAGCTATATTCCCACGAGTCTTGAAATCTAATTCATTAGGGTCATAATCCTAATAACCCATCCTTTTATTGGGATTTATTCTTCATAATACCATACCCCCACTTAGATAATCATATTCCTTATAGGTGAAAACTACATCTACCTCATTCGGTTCATATTCCCAATGATACGACACTCATCTTTTTACGGTCATAATCCTTATCAAACTACCTCATCCCCATTGAGTCACACTATCTTTGATGTTAACCAAAAAAGGTAACTCATGAATAAGTCCAACACTAACCATTACTAGATATATTTATTCTAGTATTCCTTGTTATATAATGTTAAATTTCATGGATCGGTCCTTATCACATGACCTTAAATGGTACAACATTTTCTATTAAGTGGCACTGAACTACATGGGTTCTGATTTCTATTAGATGGATATATTGGAATTACTTTTCATGGGATCTATAATGATACCACAAACATATAACACCTTCTTGGATTGAACTAAACTATAGAGTTCCCAACTATATATATTTAAAACATAGTGACCTATAGAGCAACATTGCTAAGTAATAATAAGATAAATATGGGGTACTTTTGATATATATATATGGTATCATCAATGGATAACCTTTGATACATGTATATTTTCACATCAATAGGATACCAATGATATATGGATGTATTCACATTGACACATGAGAATAACTAATTATGACAATATGGGTAAACAATCCTATATTAAGACTTGGGAAGGACTCTATGACATGACTTAAATCTACAAGATAGTCCTAAAGTAGGAAATAATTCCCCCCAATAGGGTATGATAATCCTAGCCTCCCATCCTCTTGAACAATGTGAATTTCTAAGATTCATTATTACGAAATCCCAATGACCACCTACCATTAGAAAGAAGGTTTGTAGTAATATATATTTTAAAGGATGCATGATCCTTTGTGTGTTTCTAGTTCCATGAATAAACCCCTGTGGACACCATCTACAAAAATAATAGTGATATACATGAATATTTTTAAACCACGCTCAACCCCTCAAAATCAAGTGTTTGTTGACTCACGTCTCACATTTCAGTTTGAAGAAAAAAATGTTGAACCCAACATGAATATTTCTATAACCAAGATAACTGAGTTTCCCGCACATAATTAGTTAAGCATGATTTCTTACTTGTGATATAGCATTGATGAGTTCTCTTGTTTTTTGTTTATTTTTTCCTCATTGTAACTTAATTATCAAAACTCCTTTCAATACAAATTCATCCTTTCAATAACAAACTTGTTTCTCAGTAACTAAATGAGATGGGGGATTATAGAATCCTAAGACTCTATGGCTTAACCAACTCCTTCAATGTCTCGTATTGAATGCACTTTTATGGGAGTACCACCATAATAGTACAATTCTGACACTATATGTTTTGTGAGAATCTGTTGTGTACTTTTATCCTCAATGACTATTTTCACAATGGGGGTCATGAAGGAGAAGGTATCAACAACCACTACCTTGAACATATTCAGGAGTCTTTACCCATAGGGTAGAAAAAAAACACATCCATTTTTCTAATGAGGATGACCAAGAGGTCAACAATGACTTCACCCCAGTTTAAGAGCCTCCTATAAGGATCCCTATAAACCAATTTCATCAGTTTCAGGTGAAATCAATCCCTCAACATCATATTAAAGATTCCTCCACAATGGCTCCTACTCCACACATTCAAAACCAAGAATCCAATAAATATCACCATCGTCTATGAGATGTCAAAAACTAGGAGTGGTCCCATATTATTTTTTCCCCAATGAATTCTTCCAATATATTGTGGTGGAAATTAGAGGACAGGAACACACCCCTTCCCACACCTATCAAGCATACAAGCATACTCAGTAAGCATTAGGAGAATCTTATCAGCATATCCCAATAACAATTAATGGATAAGCCCATACTCCCTCCCCCATATATTAAGATTTTCATCACATACTCATGGTAATAGGAGGGTTGGAATATTCTCATATCCCTACTCCTACTAAGTTATGGGCACATATATCCATTGTCACTATAGAATCCATTCAAAATATTAAGGAAGCAATGGATGGGTTGGCCTATAGCCCTTCCCAAATTCTATAGAGATTTCAAGATATACTTGTAGTATCATTAACAAATAGTTGTTATCATACACTTAAAACCATCATAGGACAAGCACATATTCTCACCCCCTCAACCAGAGAATCTCCTCAACATATATCAAGAGTTACCCAAGAGTAGGAACACATTCCTAGTCCTGTTCAATATGATCATTTAAATATCTTGGTGAAGAATGAATAAAAGTATCGGGAACACATTCCCATTCAAACTAGATGTCAATGGTACATGCCAAAGGTCACTTCATGGAAGGAATATATCCCTACTAAATCTTCAAGAACTTGTTTTCATATTCTGATAGTTGTTAAATTTTAGGTATATATTCATTATTTCATTTAGTGTATGCAATTTCATCATCATATCATAACGAAAACCAAGAGACAGGCATATATTGTTGCACATTTTGAATAAATACATTAGCCCATTCTAATAGAAACAAGGGGCTTACCCAAGGAGTCTCCCATATATGAGAGTCTTTTTTTGAAACACATGAATCTAGCCCCACAACATAGAGAACCTAAGAATAAATCTCACATGGGGTAGTTCAAATCAACAGAGCAGACCCATGTCCCTACTCTGCTAAATGATATCATTCTTAATTCCCTCGACCAAATGTTAATGGTAGCCTAGGATCCTAGTGACTTATTATCAGATCGAGGAGGTTGAAAATTTTGTGAAAATACTCCCAAAAATATTTATACTGATGGATATGAAGGTACTCCCTAAATTACACTTTATGAAGGTCCTCCTCATGGAAGTATCAGTGATCGTAGGAACATTTCTCAAGATTAACACTATGAAAATCCTCTTCATGGCCAAAAGATCAAATGAAAAGAAGGTCCTCTCATTTCCACTATTCACCCTAAAGGTCCTCCATATGGTTTATATTGAAGGAATTACCTATATAATTATATTCTAATATATTATGGTAGTCATCAGTATAATATCATTAATTGTGAAGGTCCTCCCCATAGAGGCCTCTCATTTAAATAAGAAGGTCCTCCCCTTATTAAAGCAACTTTGATAAATTCATTATATCATGAGGTACTAGAAATAATGGTGTTAACACACCCAGTTACTTATCTTTGATGGGTTATTTCTTTTATTATTTGGAATAAATACTAAGGAAAGAGTAACTCTTAAAACCAGCTTTGAATCACTTAGCTTCCACCATAACAAAGAATATTCCAATCAGCTCAGCTCTCTAAAACAAGGCAGCTAGGAAACAGCCAATTTGGTCAAAATAGTATACAATTATCTCATATAAAATGAATATAATTAATTGGTTATGAGGAAACAACCATAAAAATAAAACATACCATCCATGTTCTAGAATATATCCACCTCTCAATATAACATTCTGAAAACTTTTACATATTAATTTATACCCTACATTTGGATGAACATATGGACAACTCTTCATTATTTGAAGTATAAGTTTTTACTTATATGGGATATATAAATAGAATAAATGAAATTGAATAATTTCACTAATGGATTTATTTGGACACCCTTTCAATGGTATGGCTCCCAAAGTTTGAAAAGTAGTGTTATAATATCTGATGTGCATGCCTTGATGATTTGAGTAATCTCTATTACTGATTATTGATACTTCATATTATGTAGATATTAGAGGATGGGGTGAACATAGATCATTATATTTCACCCTAATACCCATCCAATATAGATCTCCCAGAATGATGAAATATAATTCCATTATTTCAGGGTATAAAGTTGTACATTATAGTTAGTATACTCAATAGAGATTTTTTATTTAAAATTATCCAAAACATCAAACCTGATGGGAGATAACTATTAAAATACTCTGACATCAACCCTCTAAAAAGATTGAACATGCATCTCAATTGATAAAGTCCAAGTATTTAAGTATATTTTTTCCTTTAATATAAAGAATATCAGGCTCAAATCATACACTATACCCATGTCATACTCATAAAAAAGGTTTCAAGATTAAGAGTGTAGAAATGGTGGCCACTACTATAAATAATTGAGAGAAACCCCAACCCATAGGGATGGGGGGGTTTATCATCATTCTCACCCCCAGGTTCATTAAATCTCTAAATATTCCAAAATATTACATTGATATAACTAAAACAATATTGACCTATAGGGATGGAGTTTTTTTAACTCAACCTCATCCTCTCCCATGGAAATTGGACGTTTCTAAATTAGGGTGAATATTAAAATAAAATAATTCATAGTTTCTCCCATTTCATGACTCATATTTCTCCTTGGTGATATGAATGATAATGTTTTCTAGAGACTCTCAAGATTACCCTCCACAAATTAATCCTAGGGGACTCATGAAAAGATAATGTAAAGAATTTTATGGGATAAAAAACAAAAAAATACCTCAGGAGGATGAATACTCAAGAGAATTTTGAAATAATAATTGATTGATACTTTAAGAACAATGGGTCCCCTCATCCTTATGATGATGAAATTATACTAATAATACATTATGAAAAGGTATATTTCATTCTCATGGGACTTGTAGATTATTTGGAGTATGAATCCACTGTGGAGGAACATAATGAGGATTTTTATGTTTAAAATACTATCCAAACTGAAACAATTGAAGAAGATTTGTGTAATTAACACCAAAGAAAGGCTAAAAATTTAGTATTTTCTAGGAATACTCAGCTACCACCTCTCTGATGAGATTCAAATAGATAAAAGGGAAAGGGTGTGGCTTCATCCCGTCAATTACACAAATATGTTGAACCCCTAACAATAAATAAATATTAAGTTAGTATGAGGAATAGATTAAGGATATTAGGAGACTCAATATTGAGTTACTCGTAGAAACATTTTTGTTTGATATACCCACCAAATAGTTACTCACATTCCTCTTTCAAAAAATATACCTAAAAAAGAAGATCCTTTCATGCTATCAAGATCATAACCAAGTCAGTTTACTAATGTTAGACCTAGATAAATAATTTATATTGATCTAATGTAAGGATAATATCATTAATTCCTTCCATTGTAGTGGAAACCAAAACAATGATAGGAAAGTTTTCCTTGTCCAACTCACACTGGATATAAATAGAAAATGCATCAAGGCCATATTTTTTAGGATCCACCCATCACTGACCCTACTCAAAATTCTACCCAACTAGATACCCCATCAGAGTTTATTAACATTGTGGAGTCATTATAAGCTCAAATTGAAGTCAAGAAGTGGTAGTGTACACCAGTGCAACTTGTAAGAAAACCATACCCTGAATGGTTGGATGAAACTCCACCTCAACCCAAATTTGAAAATTCAACATTCATAAATTTTAATGGCATGAGATAACTAGAACATCATTTAACGCATTTCAAATATTTATTTTTTTACATGATGGGAAACCTAAAATGGAAAGAGGTAGATAAGCTTGAATGCATTGTGTAGACCCTATAAGGAATAACATTTATATTTTATTGAAATATGCTAGTCGGATAAATAATAATATGGGAAGACCTATTTAATAAATTTATTTACTAATTTATCTCCATTATGAAGAATACAAAACCCTTTGACCTCTTGAATTGAAAACAATAAAAAAATTAGAGATCATGTGACTTTATTTCCAAGTAGATGTTTTTAACCAATTCATTAAATATACACCTAAATCAAGAAGATTTTTTAGGGATATGCATTGATAATCTCAATGATAAGTTAAAAACATATTTAATCCTATTAAAGTTCCTAAGAGGGTTCTATGAACTTGCTACAGTCACACCGAGGTTGGAAGATTCAATTTAGTGAATCAATACCAAGTCTTATCCAACACCAATAATTCTAGGAATGAGAATTAGAAAAGAAGAAACGTCAATTAATCTACTTAATACATCATATACACCAACTCTATCACCCAAAATTGATCCATATAGAATGGTTACCCTCCTAAATTATTAAAAAATAATAACACCATGATATGTCACCAAAAAACTAGTGAAATATACCTTATCATGCTCGGAAGGAGCACTAATCTACCAATGAATCATTCAGAGCTCAATCTAATATTATCATATTAGGGGATCTATTGGGAAGAAAACATTCACCCAATAAATATCAAAACATGGTAAGGATTAATCAATATAACTCACATGTGAAAAAAGTATCCCCAAATTTCTATTCGGAAGAATACTTTCTAGCCTGGGCAGCTTCATATTCCAAGCCCAAAACCAAAGATCATACTCAAAGTGGGAAGAATGGACCTTTGGATTAGAATTATAATATTTTAAATCATATGGTTTTTATTTTAGCTAAAATTTTAATCTTTTATATCGTTCATTTATCAAAATATCTCTGAGAAGCAATTGTAGAGGCCCTTCTAACCCCTTATGAGTTTGAAGGTATGGTCGTAATTAAATTGTATCACATAGAGACTGATCCCACTAAATTTAATATATTCATATCCTTCATGGAACAAGATAAGGAAACCATTATATAAAAACACATCATGTCCTTTTATATATCTGCGAAATTGGATGATGACGATGTTTGTTGAGTTTTTATTAACAACAACTCCTGAATCAATCTCATAACAATTTGGATGATCTGAAAATTTATCCATGAAGAATATGATTTATCCCCCTATAATTAGACTATATAAGACTATATAAAGATTGAAAATAATCCTCTTGGTCGAATCAATATTAGATCTCAATACAGGGATCTCATCTCTAATTTAAAATTTATGATTATTTGACGGGACACAGCTTTTAATGTTCTTTTAGGAAGACCTCGGTTTCATCATCATGTCGTAGTTCTCTCATCATATCATCATTGTCTCCAATACTATATTAATAGATAAATCAAAAAAAATTGTATTTATAACACTATTTTTAAATCCTATGAGTCTTATTATATCATTGTAAGATTCTACTAGAGAGAAGAAAAATATCACTTGACTGATAAGGTTACTCGATTCACTACTCCAAATTGTTTTTATATAGCCTTGGAAAACCCATTAAATGAGATTGGGGATTAGTATATACTACCCACAAATCAAATAGAGGTCATAACCTTATATTCAGACATATTTTCCCTCCATTTTCTGGATATTATTCCCATCATTCAAATCCAGCTGTTGTAAAATGGGAAGAAATTACGATAATAAAAATGAGTGATTAGAAAAAAATTCTCTTCTTCAACCTCAAGGTTTGGTATGGTCCTTGAATCACTAACTATAATAAAAAATACAACCATATTACCAATAAATAAGGAAAATTCCTTCCCATATCCTGAGTTTTAGGACATGATTACATTTTCCACCATTGATGATAATAGAGAAGAAAGATATCATGTCTAAAATGTCCCTAGAAATTGTATCCATATATCAGTATCATTGGAATCTAAAAATAACTCCTTATCAGTAATGGAAGGTGTAAATGTTCAAATATCATCTTCTGAGTTTAAGGATGTTAGAACCACTTTTCCCTTAATAATAATAAATAGGAAATAGAGATTATCCAAAATATCATCAATGATAATCCTCTAATATCAACCCCCTCGAAATCTAGGGATGTCTATTAAACATATATAGAAGATAGAAATGACTCCATGCTATCTTATAACTTAGGAAATTCTCTCTTATAACCAAATTTTATTAAGATTGAGGTAGAAGAAAAAGAAGAAGAAGAAGAATGAGATCTAAAAGATTCCCCTCCCACATTTGAGGAAGGTATCTCTGTGATAATTGATAAACTCGTATAGGTAAATTTGGGTACAGAAGAAGAAATGTGGCCCACATTAATCAATTTCACCATATCTCCTTAAGAAAAATAGGTATATAACTGTTTCATGAAATAGAATCATGGTTTCTACACCTAGATTTATACTGAAATTCCTAGACTTGATACTGATGTGGCACTCATCATCATGGCCTACCCAAGTATCATTGTTGTTGCAAGCAAGCATCTAGAAGAATGCATCTGATTTATACATCCAAGGTTAAAGTTGAAGTCAATAATATTATTAAATCCAAATTCAGTCAGGAGGTTAAGTACCCAAAATGGATTTCTAGAATTTTCACATTGAAGAAAAAGAATAGATAGTTCAAATTATATATTGAATTTAGGGATCTCAATTGTAATTACACAAAGTATGATATCTTAGTCAAAATTAAAAAAAATGATATTTGTAACTACCATAAATCTATACCTATACTTTATAGATGGATATTCAAAAAATAACTAAATATGAATGGATATTGATGACTAAGATTGCACTGCTTTCAGGTAACCCCAAGGTGTGTACTACTATCAAGTGATGCCCTTCATGTTGAAGAACACTAGTTCCATATATCAATGTGTTATATACTATATTTTTAAAACCTTCATAATAAATACCATTGAGTGTTATATAGAAAACTTGGTGGTTAAATCCCAATATCATTATGATCATCTTATTAATCATGATATAGCTTTCAAAATATTATGACAACATAGCTAAAAAATGAACCCCTTGAAATATGCTTTCAAAGTTACCTCAAGATGGTTCCTCATCTTCATGGTTTTCCACTACGACATTGAAGTACAACTTAAGAATACTGTTTTTAATCTTAACATTTCATATCCTATAAATCTCAAATAGTTAATAGGGATACAAGGAAACCTTTATTACATAGGCACTTCATTGAAAAACTTGTTGGAAAGTGCTTACCCTTCACCAAGATGATGAATATGGGAGTAATCTATTAGTGGGATTAAATCTATAAAAAATATTTCAACAATATCAAAAAATACATTTCAGTACCATTGGTATTGATACCACTAGTCAAAGAGAATCCACTCATTATCTATGTGATAGCTTTAGAGTGATCTCTTAGTGCCTTTTTCGCATAAAAGAATGATGTAGAAAAAGAAAATATTCTCTACTATCTTATAAGGACCATGCCAAATATTGATACCTGAAATTATAATATCAAAAATAAATTCCTTTCATTGATCTTTATTATTCATAAATTGAGGCACTTAATATAGAATCATGAGGTCTATTTGGTCTCTTGCATTAACCCGCTCAAGTATATTCTCAATCACTCAATGTTAAATGAATTTATGGAATAATGGGAAATAATCCTACTATAATTCTATATTTTGTTCATACAATAAAAGGTAGTCAAAGGATAAGAGCTAGTAAACTTTCTTACATCACATCCTTCCAAAAAAATGTGCTAATTGATACCATATTTCCTAATTAAGAGGTTTTATATGATAATAATACTCCTCATATATGGGAGATATACTTTGATGATGCCTCCAGAATCTCAATAGAAAAAATGATGGAGAACTAAAGACTCAATAGGTTCATCCTCAGAAATATCCTCATTTCCCTATCCAAGGATATTTTTCCCTATTATTTCCTATTATCATAAGGTTGAACCAAAAATTATATAGTGTATCAATCCCTGATTATAGGTTTATAATTGGCCCTACGGATACTAGTGGACCACCTGAATATTCAGGAAATTTAAAGTTATTGATCAAGGAAATCAATGTTGAATATGATATTAAGAAAGAGGAATTTATATCATATGTGAAAGGGTTGATGGAATAATTCTCAACTGATTCAATACTATTACATGTTTCTTATTTAAAAAACACTTAGTCAGATAAATTTTCATATAAATTCAATACCCTAGAAAATCCAAATTGATATGAGATAGATGTCAACAATACACTCCATAGAGTAGTATCCCCATTCATTGAAAATTATAGGGAAGAGATTGATTAGATAATTTCCACTTCTGAGCATGGAAGGATGATATCATCACCAAATATTATAACTATTGGATGGTTTTCTTCCATATTCAACTATTTTTAAATCATCATTCTTCTATCAAACTAAGAAAAGAAAGAACATATATGGAATGGGTTAATCAAATTTTCTCATTATGAGAATCCAAATGATTATAAGTCCTCTATAAATGAGGCTCTTACAAAGTCCCCTTTTGATGCATTAATGGAAGAGAAACTCTTAAAATTATAAAATAATTCCATGTAAGTGAATGTGGTTCTCATCAATCAAGAACCAATCTATATCATCAGATTAGGTGGCATGAGTAATTTTGTTCATTAGTGAAACAGGATTTCATGAACTTCACCAAGAAATTTAATTCCTTCCAAATATATTACTGCTTTATCCATTAGCCCCCATAATTGTTACATACTACAAAATATTATTCATTGTCTTCCGAATGGAGAATAGATGCAATGGGTCTATATACACCACCAACATATAGGAATTTTAAGTATATCCTTACTACCATATATTTCTTATCCAAGTGGTTTGATGAAATCTCCATAAAAGAAGTTTTGAAAATGGATATCATCAAATTTTCTATAAAAAACATCCTTACCAAAGTTGGTGTTCCTCATACAATATTGATGGAAAATATCTCTAGTTTCTTCTCTTTTGAGTTGAAAATTTCATATCAATAATATGGTATTCATTCCAACCACTAATCACATTACCATGTGAAGGTAAATGGAAAATTTGAGGCTTTTAATAAGACTTTCTCAAAAATACTCCATAAAATGAGTTGGAAGGTGAAAAATCTTAGAAGTGGATGAATGATTTGGAATTTCTATATGAGAAAATATTTTTCAAATTGTATAATATAAAAATACCTCAAAATGAGTTGTTCTAGCTTTAAAAAAAATTATCCTCCATTAATTCCACTAAGGATAGTTGGTATTATTTCTCAAAACCCTGAGGATACCTGAGAAGAAGACCCCAAAATATGAACTAAAGTGGGAAGGACCTTATGTCATACACTAACTCTTCTCTAATATATCGTATTCCCTAGTCACAATGTATGTTGATCATATCACACCAATCACCAATGCAAGGTTCCTCAAGGAATACTATGTATAATCCTCACATTGGATCACTCACATCCTTATCATATAATATTTAATTTTAAAGTCATGGTTCTTACAGTAAGACCTTAAACTATATATAACTCATGTATTAATATAAAAACATAAAACTGAACAATAATTTCCTAGATACATGTGCCCGATCTATACGGGAATTTTTTACATGTTTTTCCCCTCTAAAATTCAACATTAATAATAAGTTTATCATATTTCATCCTAGTCACACAATGTAAAATTTTATGACAATTTTCTTATTCACAAAATGTAAAACTACATGAAAACATACATTCCACATAATTCCAACTCCTATGGGGTGTGTCAAAAAAATATCTTAATATAATTTCTAGTGTATTATGGATGACCCTACAATTTACACATATTTATCCCAACATGCATGCCTTGCATGATCATAGAGATTTTAGCTGATTTCTCTTACTAGCATTACTAAAAAAACCATCTGTAAGGGTATTTAATAGTTTGTTCCACCCTGCATAACCATAAACTAATTAAATTGTACCTCATGGAATAAATTCCCTCTATAAGAGTTATATATATATAGGGATTCCTTTCACACAAATGTTTCATGTTTATGAATATAAAAGAAATGAACTCATCCAATGAAACTACCTGAATTTCATAAGGGATAAACTCAAATGAAAACTATATATGGCTTGATTCATATTCTAGTGGTATTTATAGTAATTTTAGGATCTCCTATCCTAATTCCATCCATGAATCAAAAAAATCATCTTCCCCTTTCATGTAAACCATATCAATATTTATAATTTCTCTTCAAGAAATATTTTTGTCTTGATTCCTACATTGGTGTGATATGTAGGGACACCGAGATCTCTCATCTTGGGTCTATCCATGATTTAAAAAATATATCTCATAAACCTTAGTTTTCTAGATCTTTATGAAATGTTTCTTTTTCCTTAATATTGCTACACTGAGGTGAAACTCATCTTTCTTCCCCTTTAGATTATCTTGATCTATACAGAAGAAACTAAAAAAAATTCCACTTCTCCTACATATGAACTTAATATATATAGAAGGATTACCAACTAAGTTCTTTATTCATGAACCTATGATGAAAATAAATTCTCCGTGAAATATTTTTATCTTTATAGGGAACATCACAATAGTTATGTGTGTCTTGATTCTTATTATCTCGGGATACGTAGTGACACCTAGATACTATATCAAAGGCATGACTATAAACTATGTAAATAAAAATTCCCTCCTCTCTTGAAAATAAAATAATTCAGTGGATAATAATTTACAAACCTAAACTTATGGAGAAGAAAACAATAAAAATACCCCATTCTAGCATTGGTTATATACCCATAAACAGACACTACGATAAAATGTCCCCATTTTTAGATTATATAATGAGAGTACTTGTCACATGATATAAGGACCTGGCCTTATTACATATATAATCTTGAATTTAGTCAAGAAAAAACTTCCTTTTAAATTGATTATCTTTTCAAGTTTAGAGATTTAGATAATTGGGACAATACATTCATAACATTACACATTATTACAGAGTGGATACCATAAAAACAGTTTCCATTTTTTCAAAATATAAAACATTAAAACTTTAAAAAAGACTCCTTGAAAATTATTCAACATTTAACATGGATTCATTCATTTTATTAAAAATACATTAACCTTTGAAAATCATTTAAAAACTTGGGATGAGCACAAAAGCTCATAAAATGATGGAAAATAAGGAAATATCACATCAGTCCATGAATACTCGTAATGTATGAAAGAATTTTCAAAAGACATTCTTGTCACCCATATATAATTACTTTTTGTAACATGATATTTACACAAGATCTACACAAAACATGAGAACATAAATATAATCATAAAGGTATCTTGGGGAATTACTTACATAATCTTGTAACCATTCTTGCCTACCTTATAATTTGTAACCCTCACGGCTACCTTACTTTGTGTAACCATCATAGTTACACTTGGAGTAACCATACGGCTGACCTCCAACTTACTCATACCCAATGCATTGGAGGGAGATATAGGTATCACCCTTCATCATAAATAATTCCCAAGAACTAAAACATAATTATACTACATGAATAATTCTATAAAAACATTACTTTGGAATTTCGTAAAACTAAATTTAAAAGGAGGATTTTTAAAGAAAATCCCCTTATAAATATCATAAAATTAAAGAGAGAATTAATAGAGTGGATGGAGTATGTATATATACTATAAATATAAATAATAAAATATAATATAAATGTAACCCATTACAAAAACAATTTAAATATCACCTAAATAATGAAGTAGAAGGTTAACCCAAAGAATGGAAATCGGGTTACGAATTCTCTTACCTTGGGTCTGTCTTACTTCAAACTTGTTTAAACATCCTTTATAATGGTTAAAAGAGTGTTATTAGTAGTTTAAAAAAACATTTTAATGTTTATAACATATTATATTATCATTTCATAACATCATTTCACCCTTTAATTGTTGGTATTTCGCTCCTTGCACTGTTTTTGGGTGAGTTCTTAACATGATTTCCTTGGTTGGTTCATGGTGGATGTTCTTGTTGATTGGATGTGAAATTCCAGAATTGGAATGGAACGGTATTTACATATTTCTATTACCATAATTTATACTATTTATCATTTTTATGTTTAATATGTGGATGATTCATAAGTTAAAACATGAATGATGTTCGTTTAGATCATTTTAGTGGTTCTTTGATAATAACAACCTCATTTTATTTTATAAATTAAAACCATGTGTTAAAACGAATTCCAGAACCATTGTTGAGAAATAATACATATATTATAACCTGGTTCAATAATAAAAATGGTTTAATGACCAGACTTAAAGGATTTAAAGAAAAATGAAATCACATCATCCACGATGTCGGTAACTCGACACATCATGGACAATGTTTTTAATTCTTTGAATAAGTGGGAGAGGAGAAGAACAATGATGATGAATTTTCCATGAACATGAGAAATATATATAATATACATGATTCTGGATATTTCATGACTCTTCGATAAGAGGGGGTGAGGAAATAAGAAAAATGAATCATGAAATAAAAGAAAACTTGAGAAATTTCTCACAACAATTCGACAGCCTAATGGCGTCTCTTAAAATTTCATAAAAATAGTTTGATGAGAGAAAGGGAATATCTCATAACTCATACATAATATGGACAGTAAGGATGGATATGGAATGAAATATACCAACATAATTCAAAATGGAAAGGAATAGAATAACATAAAATGAAAGAAAATAAAAGAAGATGTTTACCTCTTGATCTCTTCTCCTTGAGATCCTTCTTAAAGGCTTTGGTTTTGGTCTTTTGGAGAGACCAATAGCTCTAGGACGTGAGGAAAAGACTTGGTAGGATTATTGGGTAGAACTTATGCATGGATCGAGGCTTTAGAGGTGTGGGAAGAAGAGGGGAGATAGGGTGCTATTTATAGTGGAGGAGAGGTGGTATTTTTCATTATTTTAATCATTAATATAATATGTTTGCCCAAGATTATGAATAGTCTTAGTTCATGTAACCTTAAATAGTAATAATGGCATGTGAGTTTGAAAAAAGTGTCCTTGAATCACTTATGATGTCATATATAGTGTATTTTACTGATAATTTGATTATATGGTATTTTATCATATTTCACTATTCACTGAAAAATCAAGAATTTCATAAAAAACCCAAAAATTTTCCCTAACCATTTTTCGATGTATAAAATTCAAAAATGAAGTCCATTTTCTGTAAATAATTTTCTAAATATTATTAATTTAATTTTTAGATAAAAGCATACTTAATTCAAAAATTAACAATTCTAATTCTATAACTACTTTTATATCATGATGAAAAATTAACCAAGATGTTATTATCTTAAAGCCTTGAGAAAATAAAATAATAATAAAATTTACTATTCATTATGGTCATATTACTATTCATATTACAATTTATAAGGGTATGTTACTATTCACCAAAAAACAAGTTGGTTCTAATTGACTCCAAATAACACACTGAACACAATTATAGATGACAGTTTCTTGAAATTCAAAACATAGAAGTAGAAAAGTTATGTTTCAAGGGATAGTTAAAAATATCTACTTAAAACAAAGTTCCATGCATTTCAATTTATTTTTAGAAAAACTTAGGGTGTTACATTATCCCCACCTTCTAGAAATTGCATCCTCGCAATTTTATTTACTTATTAAACAACTGTGGGTACTTTTCCCTCATAGCCTTTTCAGACTCCCATGTTGCTTTTTCAACCATGTGGTTTCTCCACAAAACCTTTACCTGGTGGATTACCTTATTCCGCAATACATGTTCCCTTCAATCAAGAATACGAACTAGTTTCTCTTCATAAGAAATGTTCTCTTCTAGCTAAACTGATTTTGGGATCAAGACATGTGATGAATCTGGAACATACTTTCTCAACATCGAAACATGAAAAATATTGTGTACCTGAAACAAACTAGGAGGAAAAGCTACACAGTATGCAACTATTCCAAATTTCTCTAAGATTTCAAAAGGACCGATGAACCATGGACTTATCTTCCCTTTCTTACCGAAACACAACACACTTTTCCAAGGAGAGATTTTAAGAAAACATGGTCACCTACCTCGAAAGCGAAGTCTTTACTTCTATTATATGCATAACTTTTCTGCCTGCTCTAAGCTGTCCTCATGTGCTGCTGGATCATCCTCACTTTCTCAACCACTTATTCTACTAATTATGGCCCCATAAACTTTCTTTCACCGACTTCATCCCAAAACGCTGGAGTTCGACAACGCTTCCCATACAAGGCCTCAAAATGTGCCATATGAATACTGGAATGAAAACTATTATTATAAGAAAACTCAACTAAAGAAAGATGTTGATCCCAACTTCCTTGATAATCCATTGAACAAGCTCGAAGCATATCCTCCAAAGTTTTAATCATTCGTTCTAACTACCCATCTAATTGAGGATGAAAAGTTGTACTGAAATTTAACTCTATGCCCAACGACTTCTGAAGCCCCTTCCAAAAGTTAGAAGTGAACCTGAGATCTCAGTCAGATATAATGGAAAGAGGAACTCCATGTAACCTGACAATCTTATTGAGGTACAATTGAGAAAGATGATCCAAAGTCATTGTATCTCTAATAGAAATAAAATATGCAGACTTTTTTAGATGATCAACAATATCTAAAATCGCATTGTTACTTCGAGAAGTCTTTTTTAGTCCCACCACAAATTCCATAGATACATTCTCCCATTTCCACTCTGGAACTAGAAAAGGCTGAAGCATCCCCTTCGGTAACTTCCGCTATCCTTTAACCTGTTGACAGGTCAATCATTTCATGGTAAAATTAGCAATATATCTTTTCATTCCATCCCACCAATAATACTCCTGAAGGTCTATGTACATCTTAGTACTGCCAGGATGAACAAAAAAGGGAGAACAATGAGCTTTTCACAACAAATATTTCTTTAACTTAGAATCACTAGGCACACACAACCTTTTTCCAAATCTTAAAACACAATCTTTTTCAAGGTTAAATTATGGAAACTTACCCATTTTAACCAATTCTACCTTTTTCTGTAGCTCACAGTCTTCCTTCTGCGCTTGATTAATTCTGTCTGACAATGAAGACTACACCGAAACCTGAAACAAAACAGAGGTATTACCTACACCAATAACTTCTAATCCAAAATTCATCAAATCATTAATCAAGGGATCATATTCCAAACATAACATTCTTAATGATGCATGATGTTTCCGACTTAAGGCATCCGTTACTTTGTTTGATTTTCCAGGATGTTAATTGATCGTGAAGTTATAATCCTTTATCGGTTCTAGCCATTTTCTCTACCTCATGTTTAATTCCTTATGAGTGAATATATACTTTAGAAATTTATGGTCAGCATATATTTGGAATTTTTTTTGTATAGATGATGCCTCCAAATTTTCAAAGAAAAACCACAACTTCTAATTCCAAATCATGTGTGAGATAATTTAGCTCATGAGGTTTAAGTTGTCTCGAAGCATAGGCAATTACCTAATCATTCTGCGTCAAAACAAAACCAATTCCCTTTAAAGAAGCATCATTCTAAATGAAAAACTCACCATTTTGGGAAGGTAAGGACAAAACTGGAGCATTCACCAATCTCTTCTTCAGTTCCTGAAAAAAAACAACGCATTCCTCTATCCAAACAAATTTAACCCCTTTCTGTGTTAACTTAGTTATTGGGCTAGATAACCGTGAAAAGTTTTTAACAAATCGTATTTAATAAAATGCTAACCCAAGAAAACTACGAAACTCTGTATCATTTGTGGGTCTTGGCCATTCATCAATTACTTTTGTTTGGATAGGATAAACTGTTATTCCATTCTTATTTATGATGTTCCCAAGAAAATAAATCTGTTGAAACCAAAAATCACACTTGCTGAATTTTCCATATAGTTTCTTTTCTATTAAAGTTTGAAAAATAACCCTTAGATGTTTTTCATGCTCCTCTTTATTTTTAGAAAATACCATAATTTCATCAATAAATACAACCACAAACTTATCCAAGAACTCATGAAATACTCTATTCATAAGATTTATGAATACTGCAGGTGCATTAGTTAATCCAAACAGCATAACAACAAATTAATAATGCCCATATCTAGTACGAAAGGTTGTTTTCAGGATGTCATCCTTATTCACCTTCAGCTGATGGTAACCAGATCTCAAGTCAATCTTGGAAAAGTACTAAGCTCCCTGGAGATAATCAAAAAAGTCATCGATATGAGGCAATGGATACTTTTTTTTTAACAGTGATGTTATTCAAATCTCTATAATCAAAGAAAAGTCTCATAGAACCATATTTCTTTTTAACAAACAAAACAGGGGATCTCCATGGTGAAGTGATAGAATGAATGAAGCCTTTGTCAAGAAAATCCTACAACTGATTTTTCAATTCAAGAATTTCTATTGGAGCCATATGATATGGGGGTTTTGAAATTGTCTTAGAATCAGGAACTAAGTCAATTGTGAATTCGACTTCTCGATCAATTATGACACCGGTTAACTCATCAGGTAAAACATCAAGGTATTCATTTACCACTAGCACATCATTAATCTGAATAGTTCCCTTATTTTCAACAATATGAGAAAGATAACTTTCATTTACATCTTTCAATAGTTTCTTAACTTTCTGATATGTTATCAATTGTATGGGTTCATTCTTGTATACAAACTGAAACTCTTTCTGAAAAACAACTTCTTTAGCTCTACAATCAATCTTATCATGATAATAAGAAAGCCAGTACATCCCCAGACTAACATCAAACTCGACTAAGGGTAAAACAACAAGGTTTGTAGGTAAATTATTTACACCGACCATAATAGAAAGATTCTTATAATTCCACTTTTCTATAACATTTTCCCATGGTATTTTAACAACAATTCTGAGTCTCATTTGTTGAGGTGATATTTCCAATTTACCAGAAAATTTCTCAAAGATGAAGGAATGTGTAGACACAGTATCAAACAAAAATTTAGAAAAATCTGAGTGAAAAAATAATGTACCTGATACAACTTCATTTTATGGACTAAAATCTACTGACGTAGTTGCAAAGGATCTCACTACACCTCTCTGCTTGTAGTCTAGCTTTTTGGCATCATTTGGATCTCTCTTTGGGAAGGAATTTGCATAATGACCCATCTCACCACATTTAAAACACATTACAGTCTGCTTTTTAGGATTATTCTTAGGATCATTTTCATTACAAACTCGGGCCATATGTCCAAACTTACCACATTTAAAACACTTCCCAGTTTTTCTAAGACATTCCCCAGGGTGTTTCTTGCCACACTTTTCACAAACTGGAAATTGTATTTTCTTACCATCATATTTATTTGGTGATTCTTACCCATTGCTTTCCAACTGGACCTCTTCTTATCTTTGTTTTCAAAATGCATGTGATCATCAACAAACTCCATCTCTACCCTCTCAGCACATCAGACAAGTTTCTCATAACTTTTGAATTCACGAGAGGGCAATGCCCTTCGATACCTTGGCTTCAATCCTGAGGAAAAGCGGTTGATTTTGATATCAGGATCAAGAATAATATTTGGGGAATACCTCGCCAATCGGGTGAAGTTCGCTTCATAACCATCCACTAAATCTTCCTCCTATTTCAATTCAAGGAATTTATTCTCCATTCTAAGTCTCACCACCTTAGGAAAATATTTTTCAAGGAAAATAATTTTAAATTTATCCCAATCTGAGGCATCAAAATCCTCTCTACCCCTGATATTCCTTACTATTGACCATCACTGATCAGCTTCCCCATTCAAAATGATAAATGGCAAGACTTACCTTTTGATTGTGTGAACATCCCATAACATAGAATATCTTTTCAAGGGCTTTGATCCATCCTTCAGCTACTACTGGGTCAGAATATCCATTGAATGTAGGAGGATGTTGTCTCATAAAATGTTCCATTACTATCATGTTCCATTGTGGTACCCCTATTGGTTCTCTTGCATGGATGACACCACAATTTATTGTCTGCGTTAGCTGAGCCATTACTATCACAAACTTCTCAGTTCTAATCCCTACCATTCCGGGTTATAGTTCTGGAAGGATGTCATTCTATTGATGCTTCTCCTCTTCAGCATCCATGTTCCTTCTACAGAAAACCATTCAGAACAAACATGTCTTAGATGAAGAAACTTGGTAATATTTAAATGCTAAAACATTTCAAATTAAACATAGAGTGAAAATCGTTTATGGTATTCTATTAACATCACTCTAGCCCCTAAATTTATCTAAAAAATCCTATAATACCAACTATAAGGACCCGGCCTTATTACATACATAATCTTGAATTTAGTCAAGAAAAAACTTCCTTTTACATTCATGATCTTTTCAAGTTTAGAGCTTTAGAGAATTGGGACAATAAATTCATAACATTACACATTATTACAGAGTGGATACCATAAAAATAGTTTTCATTTTTTTCAAAATATAAAACATTAAAAATTTAAACAAGACTCCTTGAAAATTATTCAACATTTAACATGGCTTCATTCCTTGTCTTACACATTCATTAACCTGTGAAAATAATTTAGAAACATGGGATGAGCACAAAATCTTAGTAAGGAATGGAAAATAAGGAAAGATCACATTAGTCCATGAATACTCGTAATGTATGAAAGCATTTTCAAAAGACTTTCTTGTCACCCGTATATACATACTTTATGTAACATAAGATTTAAATAATATCCACACAAAACATGAGAACATAAATATAATCATAAAGGTATTTTAGGGAATTACTTACATTGTAAAGACCCATAAAATTCAAGGGAAATTTTTTCTTAATTTTCTTTAGAATTTTACAAGAGCGCGGTTTCAGACGGCACCTGATTCCGAGGCCCGGAGTGCCCGGAATTAATTTCCGAAGTTTGGCTCGGGTACGTTCAGTGAACGAACGAGCGGGAATTTCTAACTTTTGATCCGGTGCTCGGAATTGAAATCCGAGGGCACCGATGAACTCGCAGCGCCGATATTCGCTTAAAGAGACCTTTTCGGGAGTTGCGTTTGTTGCGGGTTGAAAGTTAATTTTTGAGGTTTTTAGTTGAGTTAAATAAAATTTGTGTAGAACAAATTTTATTATAACTTCTTAAAACCTTTCAAAGGAGGTTGGAAGTGGGACCCACACCCACTTAACCTCCATTGGGAGGATTAAGTGTGGTGGGACCCACACGAACCCCCACCTTTTCAACTCCCCTCTCTCCCTCTTAATGGCTTGACAAGTTAACTTCTATTTAATTATACAATTCATGTATATTAAATAAGTGAGTTAATTAAGGGAGTTAAACCCTTTTTGAATTTCAAACCTTTGAAATTCTTGTGGTTAAGTTATGAAATAATATAAGTTAAAGCTTATATTATTCTAGGAGTTTCTTTTACCCTTGGGAGGATTTCTTGAGAGCTTTGGAAGCTTTTCTCATCTTCTTCTTCAAACTCAACGAAGAACGCGAAGAACGTCGTTCTTCAACGAAGAACTTCTCCGACGAAGAACGACGCCTCTCTTCTTCGTCCTTGGTGTCAACAAGAGGGAACGCCGCTTCCTCTTCGGACCTTCTTCGTCGGCATACGAAGATTCGACAACGACTCTTCCTCCGCGACAACGATATTTCACGACTACGTCAACGTGCGACTATCGAGGTAGAGGTTCTTGAGTTTGTTGTTTTCTTTATAATTTGACTTTCCTCAAGACTTGACGAGGAACGCTCTTTTCCCGACGAAGAACGCCGCACCTCCTTTCTTCGTTCACCGTGACAACGAAGGGGACGCCACCTCTTCTTCGGACAACCTTCGTCGGCGTGCAAGTTTCGCCAATGACGTGCCTCTTCGGACGCGCCTCTTCGTCGTTGAATTTAACGAACGACGACCGCGTCGCCCGACCTCCGCGACGTCGTCTTCCGCGGGCATAGTCAAATCCTCGAACTTATACCCGAGGTAGGGGATGTTGATTTAATATTTAATTATCTCATTCTTGCTCGTGGTTCGTATGACTAACGTGAGGATGTTGTTTATTTAAGTTGCGTTATTTTGTTAACGCGAGGGGGGCCGGACCGCACGAACACGGCCGAACCCCCCTCCAACGTTCATGTTTATTCATGCGGGTGGAAGCAAGTAGCGTGGTGCCGTCGCACCACGCGGTTGATCGTACAATTAATTTTACGCGGCGCCGTCGCGCCACGCCGAGGAAAAATCTTCAAGAACGCGACGCCGTCGCGCCGCGTTGAAAAGAATCAAAGCACGGCGAAGGGGCGCGGTGCCGACGCACCGCGCCGGATGACGAACGCCGCGGCCGGTTCCGGGCCGCGGCGGGACGAGAAGACCGCGGCCGGTTCCGGGCCGCGGCGGGACGAGGAGACCGCGGCCGGTTCCGGGCCGCGGCGGAAGGGAAGACCGGCGGCCGGGCCGCCGGCGTCGGAAGCCGAAGAGGGGACCGGAAATTTCCGGTCCCGTTGGAGAAAACCGGCCGGCCAGCTGGCCGGCCGGAAGTCATTAAAACCGGGGAAATAAATTCCCCGGCCGTATTAATAAAACCCCCTCTTTAAGAGAGGGGGGGGGGGTTCTTTGAAGGAGGGGGCAACCGGCCCCCTCGGATCCGCTCAAGCAGGCCCCCTCATGTGAGGGGGCGGTTTGCTAAAAAAAAAAACGGCGCGGCTAAGCCGCGCCGCCAGAAGAAACGCGGAGCTTAGCCCCGCGTGCGTGCGGCCTCCCCGCTGGCGACAGCCGCCGCCCCCGCGGCCCGCCGCCGCCGCCGCCGCGGCCCGCCGCTGCCGCCGCCCGCCGCCGCCGCCCGCCGCCGCCGCCGTCCGCCGCCGCCGGCCACCGCGCCGCCCGGGGGGGGGGGGGGGGGGGGGGGGGGGGTCGGGCCGGGTCGGCCCGGACCCGGACCCCCCCGTTTCGAACCTGTTTTGGTTTTTGGCTCATAACTTGAGCCTCGGACCTCCGAACGACGAACCGTCTGCGGCAACGCGATCCTTGGATCGAGACGGTCGTTTCGGTATATCGCACTCAAGGTTTCGGATTACTTTGAGTTTGGCCGGCTTGGTTCGTTCACGAAATCAACCGGGCCTTCGGTGCGGAAACGCTCATATCTTGAGCTACGAACGTCCGATTGACGCACCGTCAGTCGCGTTGCGTTCCTTTTTGTGAGACGGATCTTTTGGCATACTCTGCCCGAGGTTTGGACGCAGGTGGAGTACGGTCGGGTTGGTTTTGCTTTAAAAACCAACCGGGCCCCGGAGACGAAAATGCCAATAACTCACAGACCGGGCGTCCGATTGACGCGCCGTCTGTTTCGTTGACTTCCTCTTGATGAGACGAAACTTTTGACATACTCCGCCCGAGTTTTGGATACAGTCGGAGTATGGCCGGGTTGGATTGTACCCGAAATCCAACCGGGCCCCTGGCACGGAAAAGCTGATATCTTTCAGACAGGACGTCCGCTTGACGAGCCGTCAGCAGCGTTGGTGGTTACGTTGAGTAACGTTCCCTTTGAGTTTACCCTATGGGAGTTCGGGGTACAGTTGAGATACGGCCGGGATTGGTTTCGCTCACGAAACCATCCGGGCCCCTGGGACGAAAAGGCTAATAACTCACAGACCGGGCGTCCGATCGACGCGCCGTCTGTTGCGTTGAGACCCCTGTGACGAGACGGACTTTTGAGATACTTCTTTGCGGGACTTTGTGACACTTGGAGTATCGGCCAGTGGCTCGTGGAGCGGACCCTCCCGGAGACGAGCGTGCAGAGTACGGAGACCGTGTAGCCGGCTGAGACCTGACGACTGCTTGACCGACTCGACTTGGAGTGAGTCGACTATCCCAGTGGACGGAGCGCCGGTATTTGGCTGCAGACCCACGGCGGACGGAGCGCCAGGTAGATGGCAGCAAACCCGCGGTACTCGATAGGAGGAGTACCTCAGTAGGCTTTTTGGGCGAGCGCCCGGTATTTGGCGACAGACCCTCAGCGGACGGAGCGCCAGGTAGTTGGCCGCAAACCTGCAGTACTCGATAGGAGGAGTACCTCAGCAGTCTTAGGGTAGTGAGCGGCGGCCTCGGAGTCGTTACAGGACCACTGTACACTCTAGAGACGGAGCTCTTCAGCAGTTACGGTTTCGATAATGAAAATCCTGGTTTGAGCTGAGACTTTTGACCTTGTGTTACTTCATGATTGAGATGGGTCACTTGCTAACTTTGGTATATGTATGGGCATATACCCGGGTAGTGGTTATCCGTCGTTTCACAATCCTTGTGTTTCCTCATGATTAAGATGGGTTACTTGATAACTTAGGTATATGTATGGGCATATACCTAAGTTGGGTTTATCTGTTGAGATCTTCTTGTGTTTATCCTTGTTGGTTTTTAGTGAGACCTTGAGGGTCTCGGGGTCCCTACTGAGTATCGTTATACTCACCCCTGCACGGGCTATGCCCGCACCTCGTTGTGTTGGTTGCAGACGACGGACAGTGCTGACAGAAGCCGAAGGTTCGAGGACTTGACGGTACCTGGAAGTGGACTATACGACGAGGCGGTACCCGGAGGTGGACCACTGGGCGGGACATACTCGGAGCGGATGGCAGGACCCGAACAGCAGAGGAGCTATCTGTACCCACCCTTCAGGTGGGATTTCCAGTGGACATCTCAGCGTAGCAGCTTTACTTTTCAGTCGCTGTTTTCCCTTTTCGAGTTGTACTTTACAGTTGGGCTTGTATTTCCGGCCCCTTTTTACTTTTCAGCTCTTCTTTTTGTACTTAGTGTTTTACTTCCGCTTGCTTACTCTGTGGTGTTTGTTTACCTTACAAAGGCAATGCCTTCCCTTTTTCTGGGATTTACGCCTTGGTGCTAGTCGCCAGCCCCTGGCCTATGGAAGGCGGGCTTAGGGTAGTCACGGCACGGACCCCGAGGGCGGGTCGTGACAAATTGGTATCAGAGGAGTTCGGTTCTACCGCAGAACTTATAACTCTGATGTTTCTTTCTGTGAAGCAATAGTGTTGAGAGTACCGAGTGTGGTTTTCAGTTCAGGGAGTCCAGTGTTGGTGCGGGCGGCCGACGTATCCATACACCAGGACCCTGACAACTGATTTCCGACTTTGTGCACGAAAACACTGATTGCGTGTGTGTTTTCAAAGGTTTTTCCCCTTAAAACAGCTCAAACCAGGTCAGCTCACCAGGTATAATCGTTTGATCGTGTTACGTTGTTTCTTTCAGGATGGCCCCACGACGGCAGCCAGCTAGGGTTCCGAGAATCGAACGTGACGACAGCCCACCGAGCGACGAGGCCTCGGTGCAGGGCCCTTTGTCAGCAGTGGCACCGGCGGTAGCTCTACCCGCCGAGCCCCCGATGCTTCCAGCAGCAGCCGCTGACGATGCACGTCGCCTCAGCGCACTGCATGAGTTTCAGCGCCAGCGACCGCCCAGGTTTCGCGGGGAGACGGATCCCCAGGCTGCAGAGGACTGGCTGGAGGCAGTAGTACGAGTGTTTAGGCTAGTGAGGACGCCGGCAGACTTCATGGTGATCTTTGCTACCAGCCTCCTTCAGGCAGCAGCAGGTAGGTGGTGGAGCCACTTGTTTCAGTTTTGCGATGAGATGGACTTCGCATGGGAAGACTTCGAGACCTTCTTCAGGGTGGAGTTTGTGCCAGTATCTCTACACCCCGAGCGTGTACAGGAGATTCTGCCTTTGCCGCGTGTTTTTCGATCAGAAGCCGAGTCATCTGTGGGCAGTAGACAGATGATGCAGAGGTCCAGGAGGACCAGACCAGCAGTTGGGCGATCTCGGGTTTTAGGACCGGTGGTGCAGGGCACCCGGAGTGGGAACAGAGCTAGCCGTGCAAGGAGCAGGTTGTGTTACTCATGCCGCGGAAAGGGTCACCTGGCACGTGATTGTCCGACTCCTCGATCCGCAGGCTTGGAGGGAGCCACCGAGGTTGAGGCAGCGACAAATGCTGGAGCTCTGGGAGCAGTTGGACAGGGGAGGAACTAGTGGATACGTCTTTTGTACTTCTAGTTCCATGTTGATGTTGCTTTTGTGTAGCGTCTTGTATTATGAGCTGCAATAATAAAAGACGCATACTTTGTGATGTTTTCATTCCTGTCCTCTTTTGTGATGTTACTAAGAGGTTCCAGTTGACTGTTGACTTGACCCTCACTTGTGAGACATCTACTGGAGGAGACCAGTTACCACACACTGATGCCGACAGTGTGACTCAACCCTTGGAGGCGAGAGTAATGGTTGGATCTCTTAGTAGTAGCGTCGAGGCCTTACGACGTCATCCTTGGTATGGATTAGTATCATCCATGTTAGGATTGACTGTTTTAGGCAAAGAATGTGGTTCATCCAGGGGATGAGACCAGGTTTCTCTTATCGGCAAAGAAGAAATCTTGCAGCTCATGTGGGACCAGAGATGGTCCGGGCCACGTCAGAGGAGGTCCATGTCATCCAGGAGCGGATGAGGACAGCACAGAGCCGGCAGAAGTCATACGCTGACAGGAGGCGGAGGCCACTAGAGTTCGAGGATGGTGACCACGTCTTCTTGCGGGTCTCACCTCGACGTGGTATTCGGAGATTTGGCCGAGGCGACAAGTTATCTCCGCGCTTCATCGGACCCTTCCAGGTTCTCAGCAGGATTGGCGAGGTGGCTTATCGCCTGGCTCTACCACCTCAGATACACCGGGTGCACGACGTCTTCCACGTGTCTCAGCTGAGGAGATACGTGCACGACCCGACGCACATCTTTGATCATGGGGAGCTTGACGTTGTCGATGGGGCGACTTTTTCGGAGGTCCCGGTGGAGATTGAGGATCGACAGGAGCGGGTCCTACATGGGCGATCGATTCCTCTTGTGCGCAACAGATGGCGGCACGGGAATCTCCAGGAGAGCACATGGGAGCGGGAGGCTCAGATGCGTGCTCAGTACCCTCTTTTGTTTCCCTAGTTTTTGTTGTATCTTTACGGGGACGTAAAGCCCTGAGGTGGGAGTAATGTAAAGACCCGTAAAATTCAAGGGAAATTTTTTCTTAATTTTCTTTAGAATTTTACAAGAGCGCGGTTTCAGACGGCACCTGATTCCGAGGCCCGGAGTGCCCGGAATTAATTTCCGAAGTTTGGCTCGGGTACGTTCAGTGAACGAACGAGCAGGAATTTCTAACTTTTGATCCGGTGCTCGGAATTGAAATCCGAGGGCACCGATGAACTCGCAGCGCCGATATTCGCTTAAAGAGACCTTTTCGGGAGTTGCGTTTGTTGCGGGTTGAAAGTTAATTTCTGAGGTTTTTAGTTGAGTTAAATAAAATTTGTGTAGAACAAATTTTATTATAACTTCTTAAAACCTTTCAAAGGAGGTTGGAAGTGGGACCCACACCCACTTAACCTCCATTGGGAGGATTAAGTGTGGTGGGACCCACACGAACCCCCACCTTTTCAACTCCCCTCTCTCCCTCTTAATGGCTTGACAAGTTAACTTCTATTTAATTATACAATTCATGTATATTAAATAAGTGAGTTAATTAAGGGAGTTAAACCCTTTTTGAATTTCAAACCTTTGAAATTCTTGTGGTTAAGTTATGAAATAATATAAGTTAAAGCTTATATTATTCTAGGAGTTTCTTTTACCCTTGGGAGGATTTCTTGAGAGCTTTGGAAGCTTTTCTCCTCTTCTTCTTCAAACTCAACGAAGAACGCGAAGAACGTCGTTCTTCAACGAAGAACTTCTCCGACGAAGAACGACGCCTCTCTTCTTCGTCCTCGGTGTCAACAAGAGGGAACGCCGCTTCCTCTTCGGACCTTCTTCGTCGGCATACGAAGATTCGACAACGACTCTTCCTCCGCGACAACGATATTTCACGACTACGTCAACGTGCGACTATCGAGGTAGAGGTTCTTGAGTTTGTTGTTTTCTTTATAATTTGACTTTCCTCAAGACTTGACGAGGAACGCTCTTTTCCCGACGAAGAACGCCGCACCTCCTTTCTTCGTTCACCGTGACAACGAAGGATACGCCACCTCTTCTTTGGACAACCTTCGTCGGCGTGCAAGTTTCTCCAATGACGTGCCTCTTCGGACGCGCCTCTTCGTCGTTGAATTTAACGAACGACGACCGCGTCGCCCGACCTCCGCGACGTCGTCTTCCGCGGGCATAGTCAAATCCTCGAACTTATACCCGAGGTAGGGGATGTTGATTTAATATTTAATTATCTCATTCTTGCTCGTGGTTCGTATGACTAACGTGAGGATGTTGTTTATTTAAGTTGCGTTATTTTGTTAACGCGAGGGGGGCCGGACCGCACGAACACGGCCGAACCCCCCTCCAACGTTCATGTTTATTCATGCGGGTGGAAGCAAGTAGCGTGGTGCCGTCGCACCACGCGGTTGATCGTACGATTAATTTTACGCGGCGCCGTCACGCCACGCCGAGGAAAAATCTTCAAGAACGTGACGCCGTCGCGCCGCGTTGAAAAGAATCAAAGCACGGCGAAGGGGCGCGGTGCCGACGCACCGCGCCGGATGACGAACGCCGCGGCCGGTTCCGGGCCGCGGCGGGACGAGAAGACCGCGGCCGGTTCCGGGCCGCGGCGGGACGAGGAGACCGCGGCCGGTTCCGGGCCGCGGCGGAAGGGAAGACCGGCGGCCGGGCCGCCGGCGTCGGAAGCCGAAGAGGGGACCGGAAATTTCCGGTCCCGTTGGAGAAAACCGGCCGGCCAGCTGGCCGGCCGGAAGTCATTAAAACCGGGGAAATAAATTCCCCGGCCGTATTAATAAAACCCCCTCTTTAAGAGAGGGGGGGGTTCTTTGAAGGAGGGGGCAACCGGCCCCCTCGGATCCGCTCAAGCAGGGCCCCTCATGTGAGGGGGCGGTTTGCTAAAAAAAAAAACGGCGCGGCTAAGCCGCGCCGCCAGAAGAAACGCGGGGCTTAGCCCCGCGTGCGTGCGGCCTCCCCGCTGGCGACAGCCGCCGCCCCCGCGGCCCGCCGCCGCCGCCGCCGCGGCCCGCCGCCGCCCGGGGGGGGGGGGGTCGGGCCGGGTCGGCCCGGACCCGGACCCCCCCGTTTCGAACCTGTTTTGGTTTTTGGCTCATAACTTGAGGCTCGGACCTCCGAACGACGAACCGTCTGCGGCAACGCGATCCTTGGATCGAGACGGTCGTTTCGGTATATCGCACTCAAGGTTTCGGATTACTTTGAGTTTGGCCGGCTTGGTTCGTTCACGAAATCAACCGGGCCTTCGGTGCGGAAACGCTCATATCTTGAGCTACGAACGTCCGATTGACGCACCGTCAGTCGCGTTGTGTTCCTTTTTGTGAGACGGATCTTTTGGCATACTCTGCCCGAGGTTTGGACGCAGGTGGAGTACGGTCGGGTTGGTTTTGCTTTGAAAACCAACCGGGCCCCGGAGACGAAAATGCCAATAACTCACAGACCGGGCGTCCGATTGACGCGCCGTCTGTTTCGTTGACTTCCTCTTGATGAGACGAAACTTTTGACATACTCCGCCCGAGTTTTGGATACAGTCGGAGTATGGCCGGGTTGTATTGTACCCGAAATCCAACCGGGCCCCTGGAACGGAAAAGCTGATATCTTTCAGACAGGACGTCCGCTTGACGAGCCGTCAGCAGCGTTGGTGGTTACGTTGAGTAACGTTCCCTTTGAGTTTACCCTATGGGAGTTCGGGGTACAGTTGAGATACGGCCGGGATTGGTTTCGCTCACGAAACCATCCGGGCCCCTGGGACGAAAAGGCTAATAACTCACAGACCGGGCGTCCGATCGACGCGCCGTCTGTTGCGTTGAGACCCCTGTGACGAGACGGACTTTTGAGATACTTCTTTGCGGGACTTTGTGACACTTGGAGTATCGGCCAGTGGCTCGTGGAGCGGACCCTCCCGGAGACGAGCGTGCAGAGTACGGAGACCGTGTAGCCGGCTGAGACCTGACGACTGCTTGACCGACTCGACTTGGAGTGAGTCGACTAGCCCAGTGGACGGAGCGCCGGTATTTGGCTGCAGACCCACGGCGGACGGAGCGCCAGGTAGATGGCAGCAAACCCGCGGTACTCGATAGGAGGAGTACCTCAGTAGGCTTTTTGGGCGAGCGCCCGGTATTTGGCGACAGACCCTCAGCGGACGGAGCGCCAGGTAGTTGGCCGCAAACCCGCAGTACTCGATAGGAGGAGTACCTCAGCAGTCTTAGGGTAGTGAGCGGCGGCCTCGGAGTCGTTACAGGACCACTGTACACTCTAGAGACGGAGCTCTTCAGCAGTTACGGTTTCGATAATGAAAATCCTGGTTTGAGCTGAGACTTTTGACCTTGTGTTACTTCATGATTGAGATGGGTCACTTGCTAACTTTGGTATATGTATGGGCATATACCCAGGTAGTGGTTATCCGTCGTTTCACAATCCTTGTGTTTCCTCATGATTGAGATGGGTTACTTGATAACTTAGGTATATGTATGGGCATATACCTAAGTTGGGTTTATCTGTTGAGATCTTCTTGTGTTTATCCTTGTTGGTTTTTAGTGAGACCTTGAGGGTCTCGGGGTCCCTACTGAGTATCGTTATACTCACCCCTGCACGGGCTATGCCCGCACCTCGTTGTGTTGGTTGCAGACGACGGACAGTGCTGACAGAAGCCGAAGGTTCGAGGACTTGACGGTACCTGGAAGTGGACTATACGACGAGGCGGTACCCGGAGGTGGACCACTGGGCGGGACATACTCGGAGCGGATGGCGGGACCCGAACAGCAGAGGAGCTATCTGTACCCACCCTTCAGGTGGGATTTCCAGTGGACATCTCAGCGTAGCAGCTTTACTTTTCAGTCGCTGTTTTCCCTTTTCGAGTTGTACTTTACAGTTGGGCTTGTATTTCCGGCCCCTTTTTACTTTTCAGCTCTTCTTTTTGTACTTAGTGTTTTACTTCCGCTTGCTTACTCTGTGGTGTTTGTTTACCTTACAAAGGCAATGCCTTCCCTTTTTCTGGGATTTACGCCTTGGTGCTAGTCGCCAGCCCCTGGCCTATGGAAGGCGGGCTTAGGGTAGTCACGGCACGGACCCCGAGGGCGGGTCGTGACATACATAATCTTGCAACCATTCTTGGCTACCTTATAATTTGTAACCCTCACGACTACCTTACTTTGTGTAACCATCGCAGTTACACGTGGAGTAACCATACAGCCGACCTCCAAATTACTCATACCCAATGAATTCAAGGGAGATATACGTCCCACCCTTCATTATAAATAATTTCCAAGAACCAAAACATAATAATACAACATGAATAATTCCATAAAAACATTACTTTGGAATTTCGTAAAACCAAATTTAAAATGATGATTTTTAAAGAAAATCCCCTTATAAATATCATAAAATTGAAGAGAGACTTAATAGAGTGGATGAAGTATGTATATATACTATAAATACACATAATAAAACATAATATAAACATAACCCATCACAAAAACAATTTAAATATCACATAAATAATGAAGTAAAAGTTTAACCCAAAGAATGGAAATTGGGTTAAGAATTCCCTTACCTTGGGTATGTATTACTTTAAACTTGTTTAAACTTCCTGTATAATGGTTAAAGGAGTGTTATTAATAGTTTATAGAAATATTTTCATGTTTATAACATCTTATATTATCATTTCAAAACATCATTTCACCCTTTAATTGTTAGTATTTTTCTCCTTGCACTGTTTTTTGGGTGAGTTCTTAACATGATTTCCATGATTGGTTCATGGTGGATGTTCTTATCGATTGGAAGTGAAATTATAGAATTGGAACGGAAAGGTATTCACATATTTCAAGTACCATAATTTATACCATTTATAATTTTGATGTTTAATATGAGGATGATTCATAAGTTAAAACATTAATGATGTTCGTTTAGATCATTTTAGAGGTTCGTTGGTAATAACGACCTCATTTCATTTTATAAATTAAAACCATGTTTTAAAACGAATTCCAGAACCATTTATGAGACATAATACATATATTATAACCTGGTTCAACCATAAAAATGGTTTCATGACCATACTTGAAGGATTTACAGAAAAATGAAATCACATCGTCCACGATGTCAGTAACTCGACACATCATGGACAATGTTTTTAATTCTTTGAATAAGTGGGAGAGGAGAAGAACAATGATGATGAATTTTCCATGAACATAAGAACATACAGAATATAAATTATTTTTGAGATTTCATGCCTCTTGTATAAGAGGTTGTGAGGAAAGAAGAAAAATGAATCATGAAATAAAAGAAAACTTGATAAATTTCACACGAAAATTCGGCAGCCTAACGGCATCTCTTAAAATTTCATAAAAATAGTTTGATGAGAGAAAGGGAATATCTCATTAGTAATACATAATATGGATAGTAAGGGGGGATATGTAATGAAATATCCCAACAAAATTAAAAATTTAAAGGAAGAGAATAACATAAAATGGAAGAAAAGAAATAAAATAAAAGAGAATGTTTACCTCTTGATCTCTTCTCCTTGAGATCCTTCTTAAGGGATTTGGTTTTGGTATTCTGGTGAGACCAGAAGATCTAGTACGTGGGGAAGAGCCTTGGGAGGAGTATTGGGCTGAACTTAGGCATGTCACAAGGCTTTAGAGGTGTGGGAAGAAGAGGGGAGTGAGGGTGGTATTTATAGTGGAGGAGAGGGGGTATTTTTCATTATTTTAATCATTAATATAATATTTTTGCCCAAGATTATGAATAGTCTTAGAACATGTGACCTCAAATAGTAATAACGGCAAGTTAGTTCGAACCAAGTGGTCTTTCATCACTTATAATGTCATAAATAGTGTATTTTACTGATAATTTGATTATACGGTTTTTTATCGTATTTCACTATTCACCAAAAAATCAAGAATTTCCGAAAATACACAAAAATTTACCCTAGCCATTTTTCAACGTGTAGAATTCAAAAATGAATTCCATTTTTTGAAAATAATTTTCTAAATATTATTAATTTAATTTTTAAATAAAAATCATACTTAATTCAAAAATTAACAATTCTAATTCTATAACTAATTTTATATCACGATGAAAAATTAACCAAGATGTTATTATCTTAAATACTTAAGAATATAAAATAATAATAATATTTACTATTCATTATGGTCATATTACTATACATATTACTTTCATAAGGGTATGTTACTATTCACCAAAAAACAAGTTGGTTCCAATAGACTCCAAATAACATTCTGAACACAATTATAGATGACAGTTTCTTGAAATTCAAAACATAGAAGTGGGAAAGTTATGTTTTAAAGGCTAGTTAAAAATATCTACTTAAAATAAAGTTCCATGAATTTCTATTTATTTTTAGAAAAACTTAGGGTGTTACACATGATGTTAAATGGAATGAAATATAATCTATAATGCATCGATTTAAACTACTTCGAGCAGCCTCTAATACATATTCCGGTTTACCTATATGATATTTAGATCCATGTAAATGTTCTTAACATAGGTTAGTTCTATAAAAAAACATCATGATATATTACAATTTTCATGGTATTTGGATCCTACCATATATTATAAGGGTTCTAAATGGATTGACTCCTACTATATAATGATATTTGTCTGAATCAGAGAAAACTAGTCATCGAAATATCAAACCCAAAATTCCTCCACTGTGATTTCTGAACACTTCCTTTTCATTGATCATACTTCATGATTTAACAAATTTTTATCACTGGAAACCTTTACTTAGATATTGGTAACAATAAAATTCAACTCCAAAGAAATCTTATGATTGAATATGTATACTATTTCCCAAAATATGGCTCTATATATGTTCCCTTGATATGGACTATCAACTAGAGGCATCATCATCCAGAAGGGGATGATCCTTTAATTTTTTTTAAAGCTTCAAAGTATCATAGTAGAACCATATTTTACTATGGTTCATAGTCAACCCAGTATACCTAATCCACATCACTTATCTTCATTCAAGAACATTAAGTTATAATTTATGAAATCACCACATATTGTTCAAATGATGTTGGGAGAATTATTAATGTTTGGGCTCCATTTGGTTTTTAATCCTTATTTATCAGGTATATGAATCATTACCATAAATTGTGTTCACCCACTCTTTTAGATGGTCTATATTAGAATTTATAACTCCATTCATGTTAATACAACTACCCCCTTTTACACTAAATGGATTATCTCAACCCCTTTTGGTGTGATCACTATTATATAAATCAAAGTTCACCTCCCCTGTGAGATAGTCCGTACTAGAATTTTTCTCTCTATTCTCGTTGGGTTTTAAAATAACCCTTTCCATATAGGTTGTGTCACTTTATATGTGTTCAAAGATTCATGAACATAAAATCATCATTTTTTGGTAAAATATATATGACCCAAAACTCTATCCCCTTAGTGGTCGAGATCATAAGACCTTAAAATATAGGTGAAAATTTCACAAAACATGTCAGGATGAAAACCCATAAAAGGAAGCTTGAGTATATGACAATTTGATACTCTTTAAGACTCCCCACTTTTAGGGATTAAGAAAAAATTGAGTGTAAGTTTTTCTAAAAAAAGTAAAAAATATTATACTATTAATTATATGTCCCAAGAAAAAGATTAGTCATGATCGTTGGACCCACTATTCAAAAAAGTTTGAGTGGGGACATATCATATCACTTCTCCCCAATTATTTTGTATATACACTATGGGGTATCCACTATAGTTCCATATCCCTTCATAAATATGTATTCCTTCTATGAACCAACTTTATTTAACAAGTGTTTGAATCTTTCTAAACATTTCTTTCTTCCATCAGTAATGAGCGCATTCGACTCTAAAGGTCACCTTGCGTTGAATGTTCATACTATACCCCCGATATGGCTCTAAAATAAACCCCTAATATATCCTATCAACTAGAAGAATCTAAATCCTAAATAATAGAATACTCTAATTTCCATATTCCTTAACACCATTGTATTAAAATTTAACTTCACAACATGGTCTACAACCAATTTCCATATATGTGTCTCATCTCATCACCCCATATTCAAAATCCTTGAGTAATGATTTAAAAAATCCATAATCCAACAATTAAATTGGATCCAATACCCTTTATGTTACATATTTGCGTATCAAATATTATTTTCAATGAAATATTTTAACATTTCATCATCCAAGATTTGATTTGACCTTATCATGTGGCTCCTAATCAAACAAAATGATGGTTTTGGATTCATGAACATAAATATAATTCCCTTACTCTAGAGTGGTCTTCGATTCCTTGGGCCTAAGTAGTAAAACTAGTGCATCCATTATATTTATAATTCATTGACTATATAAGAGTATATGAATTTATCCTCTGAGATTTCACAATCAAGATTTAGAACACTCTCTAAGAGTGTACACACACCATCATCAATAGCGGTGGTCATTCTGATTAAGTTCATTGGGTTGTACTTATTCCTGAAATAGTCTGTATTAGGGACATCGAGATCTTCTAATTCACATCAGTTCAAATTCACCCATCTTGATGTATAGTTTATCTCTCCTTTTGGTCCATGCATCATAACCTTAAACTACGTGCACTTGGGTTGAACCTATCAAACTATAAAAATCTGCTACCTTGGTCGAAATTTCATGACTTAATATTCCATAAATAAAGAGACCTAAAACTAATGGGGTTGAAAATACATAAATTTAAAGCTATATAAAATATGGTTCTTCTCTCCCTGGACACACACCTCACGTAATTCATGAAAAATCAAGTCTTTGAAGTTAAAAAGGTTAAAAAAACTTGTTGCGTTGAAAACTCATAAAGGTAAACTTGGGAAAATCTAAGTTCTTTTCCACTAGGCCTCTATAATATGAGTATTAGGGAAATTTTATGGTGATAATAAAAAACAATAAAATCTTGTGTAGTCCATATTATTACCCCAGTAGAAGTCAGGATATGATTTCTATGACTTATGTACATGGAAAAATTTAGATTATTTTATTGTCCTCTCATCCTCAGTTTACTAGTCTAGAGGATCCACATGAAATGCATGAAAAATATATTTAGGGTTTTAAAACCCTTTTGAACATTGGAATCCATATTCCATATTTCCCTTTTGTGATCCTTTTCATGTTAAATCAAATCATTCATCCAAATGGACTAACTCTAGTATTATAGTGATGATATTTATGCATGTACATGTCTGTGAGCCACACCCCTAAAGAAATAATTTTTATAAATAGACCCAAACGAGTGTTATAGTGATGGTATATATACATATAACCATATTTAATCCACTTTTAGGAGGAAATAATTTATCCAAATGGACCAACTCTAGTTTTATAGTGATATCATCACTTCTTATACACGTCTATGAGCTATGTCTAGGAGGAAATCATTCTGATTCAAGTGTTTGGGAACCATGATTAACTTTTCCATTTAATATTCAATGTTCAAATGTTTTTATATTATCTTGATATTTCCTTTTTAAGATCTCATAGGTTATCAAGAATTGAAAAGTTGGGGAAGTACAAGTAATATATGTTAAAGTTCCTTATGTTATCATAGAATTAGATTATTTTAATTATGAATAAATACAATTATAAGGGGGAAATTGAGTATATAAAATTCCATTCCATGCACTTTTTTTCATATCCAATGATGTGATCCTCACTCAGACAACAATAGTCGATTTTTAGTTGAAATATATCCCCATACCCAAAGGATAATCTAATTGTATTTCCATTTTATGCATTACTACTCACACACCAAGGGTTTTATATCATTCAAAATTGTTTTCTAGTTTGGTGATTTCATGATGAGAATATCCCTTTAGGAGTAGGTCAAATATTTCATAAATTTTTTATAGAAAATTATTTTAATCCATTAAAACCCATTATGACAGTCTTATGAGAAATTTGTTTCCAAAAAACATTATTATAGGGTGTATAAACCATTATAGAGGGTTTGGTTCACTTAATAGGATTCGATTTAACTTTTCATGGAGACAAAATGAACTTAAATATAAAAATTATATCCATTAGAAGTTTTGAATTTTCATGGAGAAATCCAGTATTGCGCCTAATTCGAACACCAAACTCCTCCACCCAACTCCTTAATTCACCCAAGTTCTCAAGCACATTCTTTTAAAATGGTCATTACTAATTATAATTGTGTTCATATCCTAGAATTCCATGTTATCATTCCCAACTAGTACATGTTACCTACACGTGCATGATTTTCACACACATTTCACCTACAAGAATCACTAGCATGAAAAACCACTTTCACCCAATGTCTTGATTTTTTCTATAAATAGGACCCTTCAGCTTCTCATTTTCTCCTTTTAGAATATAAAGAAATGGAAGATCTAAACTCCCTAGTCTCTCCCCCAAATCTTCAAATACCCTAGGTAATATATTGAAACCCCAAACCTAATGGAATTTTAGTTCCTTGAAGGTCTAAAAAATAAATATCCTTTGTGAGGAAACACTTATTCCCTATTCAAATAACACCAGGGTGAAAACCCTTACCCAACCATATATTTGAACACCACTCTTCCAAAGGAAAATAAAAAAAAGAGCCTTTGTGAGGAACCACTTATTCCTTAGTCTAATGACACCAGGGTGAAGGACCATTTCCCAACCATATATTTTTACACCACTCTTTTAAAGGAATGTGTGGAATAAACCCAACAACTAGGGAAAGTCTTCACCCAAGGCAAGTTTCCTAGAGCATTTATTCACCCTAGCTTCACTTCAATGAATCCCTCATCCCTTCCCCCTAATTTCACTTAGGATAATTCCTCACCCCTTTACCATAGTACCACTTGGAAGAATCCCTCACCACTTTCCCCTAGTATATCTTGGGAAAATCCCTCATCAATTATCACTATTTTTAATTGGGAGAAACCTTGTCACTCTCCCTATCATTATTTAGGAAAGGTATATTCTAATTATTTACAATGAAAATCCATCCTTTTTCACTCTTATACCAAAGAATTATAAACACCATAGATTTAATGGCACAACATTCCTTCACTTGAATTTCCTTTTTTGACCTCAAATTATCAAGGCCTACTCCAAATCCTCATAAAGTACAGAATTATTGTATACATAAAATAATTCTACTAATTTGTTCATAAATTTACTTTCTAAATCATTTCTCCCATGTGTCCTTATCATAGGTTCCTCAAGGGTTTAGTGATCATAAATTCCCTTGATAATGGGGGTCCTAATATTAAGGATTCTAGTGATAATTCCCTCATCACATAAAGTGACACTCTTTTTGTCCAAATATAAGATTTATTAGATGTTGGATGGATTTTTAATTCACAAGTAAGGCACCCTGTGCACTATTTCCTTCTTCAGCATTGCTCTCAACCATTGTGTCGGTTTAGAAGGCTTCTCTAGTCCCTCCCGTCTCTCAGCTTCCTGTTTCTCCTTCCAAGAGCATACCCCTCCTACGCCATCATTCAAGGAAGTTATTTGTCGTAACCTCTCCTATTTACATGGTTTTTATGATTTATGAAAGGTTTTTTGGGTTCCTTTTCTTGTTTGGAATATGGAATTTTGGCCCTTTATATTCATGTGGATGTGTATCATGGACCTTCGGATCAACTTCAATGGACCCTAGTTGTGAGATTTAGGATTGATGAACCTCCACTTCAAATGATCTTGTGATTCATCAGATTGTGGAGGTTGAGTTATATAGAAAGGGTTTTGGTTTTAATCTAAAAATTATTCTGCATTGTGTTGGATTTGAGGGAGGATTTTTTTCAGTCAGTTGGTCGGTGGAGGTTCTCCCTTTTTCATTGGTCTTTAGATGTCTATCTAGGTAAGGGCCCCTCTCTAGTTACAGTGTAGATCTCTTTTCTAATTTTTCCTATGTCTTTCATGAATCCAGATTTTCTTAGTGGAATCGGGAATTCATTGAGGTCGTTATTATGCGTTGATGAGAGGTTTTTCGGTTGTAAGATGTGGAAACTGCACGGATTTTCATTGATATGTAATTATCTTTATCCCTTCCATATAATATTCTACTCAAAGATAATGGAATTCTATTTTGGTCTCATTATTTGGTGTTTCCTTTTCCACCTCATTTCTACTAAAGTTTTCATCTGTAAGGAAATTATTCTCCAAAATGTTGTAAATCTAGATAGTCGAAGGTTGATCAGGAGCTAGTGGTTCATTCCAGCAATCTCAAGTCCTCTTTAAGAGAAGGTGGTTCATTCCTGCAATATCCTATCAATCCATAGTTTGGATCTATAGACAAAGGGAAGGGTGTGCTTATCCATCCTTCCTCCTCAAATCAGGGAGCTTCATCTTTCTTAGTGATTCGTCCCTTAGGGGTGGTGGTGGTCTCTTCTTCCTTGGATATGGTTCCTCTCAGTAGTCATAGTCCTTCCTCACTAAGAACATTTTTCTTACCCTGACCCCTGCCACTATCACCTTTGCACAGGGGGATTAAATTTTCATTTCAACTTTCTCCCTTGTTAACTTACCTCACTTTTAGAGAGATTTATCTTGGGTATTTTATAGATTCTTGTAAATAGTCTTATTTTCCAATGATCATCTCTCCTCCCCTTCATAACGATGATAGTTCCTTGTCTCTCTCAATCACTTCATGCTTACCATCTGCCTGAATGGCCCAAAGGCCTTCTTTTTTATTTTATTATGGATAATCCCCCTTTTAAGGGTTGAAGGGGAACCCGTACATGACCCGTAGGCCCAAGGAACAAGGCCCGACTGACCCGAAAAACATGACCCAAAGGCCGAGAGGAATACCATGCCCAATACATGACCTGTAGGCCCAGGCCACTTGAAATACCCCTCCCCAGCTTCTGCATAACTGATCACCTAGCTCCCCACATTGAATTTCTGATCGGCTAGCATTTCCTTGTACAAAGCAACATGATGCATGGTCCCGATGGCAGCTTCCATACCCTCTCACTCTTCCAATCTAGTTAGCTCTGCTTCTTATTACTACTACTCTTGTTGCTCTAATCCTCTTTTGGGGCCAGTTCTATGTGAACTGGGCTACTCTATGGTCTATGTGGCCCGAAGGCCCTATGGCCTGAAGGCCTTTGATGACTCGAAGGCCCTTGAGACCCATAGGCCCAAACCGGTGGCCTGAAGGCCCAAATCGGGTGAATAGTTTCGGCTGCTACAGTACTGAACATTAACTGATACAGTGGCTACTACAGTACCCATAAATTCACCTCCACCCAGTTTTGAACCTGGGTCTCTTGGATGCCAAAAAAGAGCCTTTACCACTTAGGTACGGGCTTTTTGGCCTTACCATCTACACTGAAGGTGTCGGTGTCCAAAAATAGTTCTCATGCTTCTCATTCCCATGTTCCGTATTATGGAGTTTGGACTAGATCGTAATTGAGATCCAAGTCCATGTCCAGGTATTCAAATATCCTTCAACACCAAGACTCTAGGGCTAGTTCTAGATTCTTCTTCCTTCAATGATTAATCTTCTTATATGGGATGCATGTGGTTTGGGCTCTTGGGTAAAATTGGACTTCATATCCAATGAACATCACAACTACTCTATTTATATGGTTACAATGTTAGATCCAAATTAGGATTCTTCTAATGTTAGTGATTTTTCTCATTGATTGAGGGTATAGGGATTCCATATGGATTCTCCCTCCAATTCTCATATTTGGATTTTCTGGAAGGCTGGAATTTTAATTGACATTATCTCTATGTTGAATCAATTTATCATTATCAGATTTTCTGTTGGAGTTAGTGTGTTCATTATTTTGTTTTTCTATACTAAATTTAATGCTCATTCTAGAATTTACCTTTGTTAAGACTTATCTTCTTTCATCCTAGGATATTTTCCTTAGATGTTAGGTGGAGACTTCAATATTGTGGCTATTCTAGAGGAGAAAAAAGGAAGTGGTCCCTTTCCTTAGAGATCAAGCCAGGACTTTGTGGAATTTGTGGTAATTAATGGGCTTATAGGCGCTGGTTATTTTGGATATCCATTTACTTGGTGTAATAATCAGCGATGGAATCGTCGGTCTTAGAGTAATTTTCATCACTATATTGTGAATAGAGAATCCCTATCTACCTTTACAGTTATCATAGTCTTGCACTTGTTAAGGGTTCTCTTGGATCACTCCACTCTTAATATTGTATTTCAGTCTAGAAGTGTGAGTGATGATTTCTTTCCTTTTTTCCTTCACCTGGTTTGATATTCTAGAATTTATAGACATTATAAGAAACTCTTAGGGTCTATATTTTAGAGGTAACCCCTGAATTTTTCTACATAATAATCTAAGGCATCTCAAAGGTCGGCTTCAATATTGGATAAAGGTTCTCCCCTTAGGTGATCAAGAGATAGAGGAAATTAATAGGGACATCCACTGAATGGAGTTGAGCTTGGAACATACTTGGGATGATGAAATATGTGGTGCCATTAGATCCAATAAGGATTACCTAGAATTGTTTTTTCTGAAACAAGAGTGCATTTCTCGAGAGAAGTCTAGAGTTAAGTGGTTGTGTGAAGCTGATAAAAACAATGATTATATCCATGCTTGTCTCAGGGAAAGACTCCATCCCATGAATCCCAATTTGATTATAGAGGATGGTTCCTGTGCTAAATATAGGGATGTTTCTAGTAATATATAGGATTCCATATTCAGATCCCTCTTGGTGTCTTCTAATCTGATCATAGCGAGGGCTATCTAAGTAGCTCTCCATATCCCTTCGAATTTATTCCCTGCATTATGAATAGATATGTGAATGATAGGTTGAGTGCTATTCCAGGTGAGGATTAAATTTGTGAGGTGGTTTGGGACATGAAGTATGACATCATGGCTAGTTTGGATTCTTTCCCTACTTCTTTTTACAGATCCTCATGGGTTTTTGTAAAGGGGAGTTTGATCAGTGTGGTGTAAGATTTTTTTCATGGGTGGTAATATCCCTAGAGTGGCCTATGATACCAAAATTGGTCTGGTTCCCAAAGTTAAAGATCCTCAGTCTCTAAACCAATTTCAGCCTATAATTTTATGCAATATTCTTTATAAATTTATTATTGGTGTCCCCAATAAAATAATTTCCCCTATTCTTCTTAGTTGGGTGGATGAGGAACAACATGTGTTTTTGAAAGGTAGTTCCATCTAAGAGGCTATTTCCTTAGCAATGTTGTAACACCCCAAGATTTCATAAGTGTGTTAGTTCTTCAAAATAATTCAATAACTTTCACTACATGTAACACCAAGTTCAAGCACACCATGACTTACCAAACAAGCCGTTCAAAAGAGGTTATGAATAGTATTAGATAAATTTTAATGTTTATATAATCCTTATAATTTTAGAATCCATATTATGAGTTTCTTAGATATAATGCAAGAACAAATTCATTTTCAGTATTGCACTTTTATCAACTTTAGTAGTGAAACCTTTTTAAATACAATATTTTAAACTTTTTGACTAAATGGAGACATCAAAAAATTTAAAATGAAACATCCCAAGCTTCCACGGTAAGCTTTCCTTTGAATAAAACAGTAGCGTGTGTTGTACGCAACTTCGAGTTCTAACACACCGTAACCAATCAAACTAGCTGTTATGAATAGTAATACCTACTTTTTGAAGTTATATATATTTTATATTTTAAAATGGACTTCATTTTTGGATTCGGAATATCAAATTTAGCCTAAGGTGAAATTTTGGTACTTTTCGGATAACTTTCATATTTTGATGAATAGTGAAAATTACTAAATTTTAATTAAAAACAACTTTTTTAATCAAAATAATTAATAGTGATAAATTATGAATTTGAGTGGTTTTAAAGTATATTTAGAATATATTTTTACTATTTAATATAATTTTGTTCATTGGACATAATTTTACAATTAAACCGAACATAAACAAGTGTCAATCTTTTGATAGTTATTATCTCTTAAAAACACGCTTTTTGTTTTGACAGCGGGAATTAATTTTAAATTAATTTCTGCCACTTCTGTGTTTAGAATTTAGGAAAATGGATTCCATATTTGGAATCAGGATGTTCAAATTGTGTAAATAGGTAACTTTTATTTTTAGACATTTTGAATAATTACTGCGGTAAATATTTTATTTACCATGGTTAAGGGTAAATCCGGTAAATAAGGGTTAAAAAAATAATATTATAATAATACTAAATTACCCTAAAACGTGTCTTAACCCTATTGGTTGATAAATGGTCGACCATGGGCATCTTTGTGTCAATTTTGGGACCCCATGGATCCACTTGTAAGTGATAATGACACTTTATTTTAATTAAGTCAAAATGAATACAAAAATGACACAAGCATATATCTTTTAGAAAAACAATTGCTACATAGAGTTATATAAGTTGGATTTTAGATTATAAATATTCATTAGAAAGATAAAAAGATTTCCTACATAATGATATTTTATTTATAATTTTTAGACATTAAATAATTTATTTTATTTATGACACAATGATGATGCAGTAATTACTATAATAGTGAAAAATTAAAATAATTGATATTATAAATACCCAAAAAAATATAATATGAAACTTTTAATGAATTAAACTAATTTTATAGGATAATATGATATATTAGGATTTATTTAATTGACTTTGTTCGAAGTAATCAATCTGTTATGAGTTTCACAAAAATCAACTATTGAATAGTGTCAAAATTGACATAAAAGAGTTCTTAAAACAAATATTATATTATTAATTGATATTAAATTCCTAAAAATCTAATGTTCGGCCAAGAGACTTATATCAGGATAGTTTCATCATTAATGGACCACTTGGGGGTCTCTTGGATTTATATAGTAAGTTTATTAACCATATTATATAAAAATACAAAGAGACATTGTAAAAGTGAAACTAATTAACTTAGAGTTAATACTTAAATATAAGGTTAATATAAGTACCCAAACCTGTCTAAATTCTATTGGTTGAGTGGTTTTCGACCTATCCCCACCTTAACCTTTGAATAATCAACTTTGGAGCCTTTAGAAACCGAATATGAATTTAATATAAATTAATATTTCTAGCTTTTCCAAAGGTGCCCCTCACCCCTCTTATAAAAGGGCACTCCTCCTTCTCATTTCTTCACACCTTCAAAGCCTTTTGGTTCGGCCAAACTCTGCCCAAATACTCTCCCAACATCCCTCACTACAACCTAGAGGCCTTAGTTTGATCAGAAAGCAAACCTAAGGAGCCCTTTTGATCAAATCAAAAGGAAGAACCCGAAGAAGAGGTAATGTTTTCACCACCCCTTTTCAAGTTCCATTCTTCTTCCACTTCTTCTTCCTTTGTTCTTACCATTCTAAAGTAATAACTCCAGTATCTCACATATACTGTGATGTTATTATAAATATGGTACAACCATATTCAGTATTCTATCCACCCTTTGAATAACATGTCACCATACGTGCGTACGTACGGCTTACCGTCTCCACGTCGTGGTGTAATTGTTATTCAATATATTATTATTTGGATGGGTATAATAATGATGTGTAACTCATATAAATAATAAATATAACATGTTAATGATTCTTTATATATGATATACCATCCATTTATATATTATTTTAATATCAAATAATGATATTGTCGCTCGTGCGTACGTACGGACTACCGTCTCCACGAACGCGATGAGATTCATTCTCCATCGTATCCATTCAAGTATAATTATCATTTGATGATTTAAAAATGATGTTTAAGGACTTGATATCATTCTGGATATGAATAATATACAACCTATCCTTTACAAAAAGGTCTTACATAACAAAACATATAAAAGAAAACAAGTAAGTTAACACCCGAAACAACGATAATACTAAGATATTATTATAAATCGATATTAAAAGATCATATATGATATCATATTAATGTATATGATTCTTGTATAATTTAGTAACAATTATTTCACCATTATACAGGAGGTTAACCTACCCCAACAAAGGAAAAGTACAAGGTAAGGGGTTTTCATCTCACTCCTTATTCCCGTGATATTCATTCCATATTGCCATCATCACCTTTTGTGTGGTGTATGTACTGCCCATAATTATATTCGTTGTGTAATACACTCTAATTTATGTGTATTTACATATTCATTGTATGATACCTCTTTCATGGGTTTTATGTTTCATAATTTACCAAATTGGTAAGGGTTATTTCACAATCTCTTCATTATCCGAGGTTGTTTATACGTAATAATCTATTGGGATCTCTTTATCATCCACATCCATGTTTCTTAAAAATGTATTTCAAAACATTTTTACTATTTACTAAAATATGAGTTAAAGTCATTTATACCCTTTTTGACTTTTATAAGTGGTTTATAAAGGAATATTTCCGTCATTTTCAAAACAAGGTCCTTTTTAACCTTTTCGACAGAATTGAGGTAAGAATGTTTTTTTTAACTTATACGGCGGGTGCGGTTATTTTACGCCGTTATAAAATCTTCAAAGCTTTCCTTACAAGATTATAAGAATATTTTCAATGAAAATGTTTTATTTTTTATGGATCTTAAATGATTTCAAAATAAAAGGAGATATTTCGTTAAAAAGAATTTTGATTTCATCTATGTCAACATCCTTTGATGGATTTTAAGATTATTTGAAGTTGATTTATTATGATACAAAACTTCTATATTGTATTGAAGGTTTTGTGATATGTTTGACTATGGATGTGCTATTTTTATACCATTCATAGTTTATGGTGAAATTATTGACATTTCGTATGCTAGTTTTAATACGAATGTTTATGTTATGTTTAAACCTTTTCATATGGGAATGCATTGGACTTAATAAGTGACGGGTGGAGCCCGCTATAGCTCCTCGATGCATCGGTAGGTCTCATGAGACAAACTAGTGTCTTGGCACAAGGCCTTGGCAAAAATCTTATTTGTAGTCTTGGCATGAGGCCTTGGCTATGTCGTTATGATAGTCTGGCATTATTCATTCCAACATTATGAAAGTGGTTATTGATTTTTGCATGTGATTATTCGATTAGTAGAATATCCATGTGAATAAGTAAATGGCATTATTTCATTTTATTTATGCCATACCATGTTGAAAGTTCATGTTTGAAAGGCTTTTGTTTTAGTTATACATTGCCTTAAAAGTTTATTCTTATTTATGAAAGTTTCCGCTATTTTGTTATCCTTACTGGGCATTTGAGCTCACCCCTTTTATATGTTTTATTTTTCCCAGGAAGTGAAGAAGTAAATTATGAATGACCTGCAGGGATATTATGTGGGGATATGAGTGTGGATTATGGAGACTTTATGTTGTTGTAGTAGTTTTTCATTTTATGATGTAATGTAAAACATATGAATATATCTAGTGTTTCCAAGGCTACTAAACCAATCGGTCTTTCGAGATTTGATCTTTCTTGTGATCATGCCAATGTTACGAAGTAATGCACCGACTCTGGGTAGCTGGGGTCGGGGCGTTACAGTTGGTATCAGAGGAAGTTTAGTACAAACCTTGGAAGATAGATTTAGATAAACTCTGATTAGAGCACGTAGACCTAAGATGAACTTTGAGGATTAGTATAGAAGAACTTCCTAGAATTTTGGTATTGTAGAGATTTTGTGAGTTTTCCGAGGAATAAGTCCCTGTCTGGATACGAGCAGGTAGAGGCGGCTCTGGCACAGATGTACCTAGGGGTAAAACCCGAAAACACCGCTTTGAGCTAGACTCGAACGGGAACTGGTGCACGACAACGGGCCTTGCTGCACTCTTGGTTACGACACTCCCGGGGGATATGCTTAGGATAACTCTCATTTTCTTTACAAATCATTATGAAGGGTTTATGAGTATATACATCCTCAAAGAAGACATTTTTATGATTATGGATTATATCCATAAATATTTCAATTTATGTTAAGTGTTTTATAAGTATGGGATTATGTATTTTGATTCATAAACTGATCTAGTGTATGCCATTGTTTAGAAATGGCGCCCAGTAGAAGGAATGAGAACTCCAGAAATGCACATGATCCAAAGAGAAGGAAAGATCATATCTTTCATGGTCTTAAGCTAGAATTTATAAGAGAAATAGTCTCCCATGTATTATCATCATATGAAGAAATAATATCATGTGTTGATAAGATAAGTAAAGAGTTTACTAAGTCCTATGGCTTTGAAGGGAAGCAAGAGAAGAAAAGGATAGAAGAGAGAAAGATGGATAAAGGGAAGAGGGAAAAGAAGAATTTTCCCATATGTGGTAACTGTGGAAAGAAACACCCTGGAACTTGCCTGAAAGGAATGGGAGTTTGTTATAAGTGTGGAGGAAAAAGGCACAAAGTACATGACTGCATGGGTAAGAAAATGGTTTCAAATGTACAATGCTTCATTTGCAAGGAGTTTGGACACTACGCGAACCTATGTCCCAGTCATCAGACTATGCCGCAAATGATGCTATTGGATAATAATCATGTTATGATACTACCACAGATTAAGAGGAATGATTAGAGTTATTATGTTGATTATATCAATTGAGTGTTGTATCAACAATGTACTTGTTATAATAATTATGGAGTATATAAGGATTGTACTGCAGTACTATTTCATTAAGGACTTGAGATGGTGTGGAACAAAGAAAAGTGACTCAGTAGCAGGTTAAATGTCTGGAAAATATATGGTTGAGAGAAAGATAAACCATAATATGGTTCTGATACCGAGGTAGTGATTTTAGAATAATACATGATTGATTTGGATAAATTATATTGGATATTCTTGACTACCTTGAACCTGGTTAATGATTTGTCTATTCCATCATTGTTGGGGTTTAAAACATTTTTGGATTGATGAAGTATATCCAGTATTCTATATGGAATAAGGGAGCATGAATGTAATCAATAAAGATTATGGTAAATCAGGATGTTTCAGTGTATTAAAAGAATACATGATGAAGGTATTCATATGCTATTACGGGGTAAAAAGGATCTACATTATGTTTACCTTCCTTATAAATGTTGGACTGTGAGTTTGGACAGAAGTATTTTGGATAGTTCTAGTCTAGATTAATTTTGGATTGCCATAAAAGGACAACCCGGAGGTCGGGCGGCAACCCGTCGCGTCCGGCAAGGCTGTGAGACTTGGACCCAAAACCGAAGGGCGACAAGGGTGTATCACCTACCACTGGCCCATGAGATGTCCTGGATTAAATAATTTAGTTTTTATTAAAAGATCATGTAGATGAATTATAAATTCGTTTATTTTGGAACCCTATACGAATAGTGTAAATAGAATTTTTTTTACATTCTATTATCTTTTAGAGTGAAAGATGAGTTTGTGGTAGAAATTTATTAATGGATAAAAACTCTAATTATAAATTAAGTATATCTCTATATGATCTTAGCCAATCTCATAAAAAAATTCCTCAATATTAAGAAAAGAAAATTAGAACAAAAATGTTTTCCTAGATGGTACCTTAAATCATCACTAATTTATGGCTTTGGGATTGTTGGCCTTTTCATAGCCATGTTCTCTACCACTCTCAATCAGGTAATTGATGGTTAGATTTTTCTTCCATATCCATATTTTACTACATGGAACCCTAGTATGTGTTATTTTTGGTAATCTTCATACTTTCGACTCTTTATTTTAAATAGAGGCCTCATTAATTCATTTTTCGATGTGGGATTTCAACTAAGATATTTTGAAACGTCAAAAATGTGTTATCCTAATACCCTATGTTTTGTTGAACCGATGGTATTTCAAATCATCATAGATTGATGGATTTAAGGACCTCAATTTTATACTTGTTTGTGATTGATGACCTCAATCAGTACCTATAAATATTTACGTTTTTCCTCCAATTATATGTCTCAAATTGCCACCAATGTTCTCCTAATCGAGATCATAATTTGGTGGTGACCCTTTCATTTCTCTTTTCCTCATATTAAGACTAAATTTTAGTAACCCAATTTCTGATGTGGGGTTTCCCACAAATATATTATCTATTTTCAACCTTTTATTTTCGAAGAACAATTTCAAATTGCGAGGACGCAATTTATTGAAGGAGGGGAGAATGTAACACCCCAAGATTTCATAAGTGTGTTAGTTCATCAAAATAATTCAATAACTTTCACTACATGCAACACCAAGTTCAAGCACACCATGACTTACCAAACAAGCCGTTCAAAAGAGGTTATGAATAGTATTAGATAAATTTTAATGTTTATATAATCCTTATAATTTTAGAATCCATATTATGAGTTTCTTAGATATAATGCAAGAACAAATTCATTTTCAGTATTGCACTTTTATAAACTTTAATAGTGAACCCTTTTTAAATACAATATTTTAAACTTTTTGACTAAATGGAGACATCAAAAAATTTAAAATGAAACATCCCAAGCTTCCACGGTAAGCTTTCCTTTGAATAAAACAGTAGCGTGTGTTGTACGCAACTTCGAGTTCTAACACACCGTAACCAATCAAACTAGCTGTTATGAATAGTAATACCTAATTTTTGAAGTTATATATATTTTATATTTTAAAATGGACTTCATTTTTGGATTCGGAATATCAAATTTATCCTAAGGTGAAATTTTGGTACTTTTCGGATAACTTTCATATTTTGATGAATAGTGAAAATTACTAAATTTTAATTAAAAACAACTTTTTTAATCAAAATAATTAATAGTGATAAATTATGAATTTGAGTGGTTTTAAAGTATATTTAGAATATACTTTTACTATTTAATATAATGTTGGTCATTGGACATAATTTTACAATTAAACCGAACATAAACAAGTGTCAATCTTTTGATAGTTATTATCTCTTAAAAACACGCTTTTTGTTTTGACAGCGAGAATTAATTTTAAATTAATTTCTGCCACTTCTGTGTTTAGAATTTAGGAAAATGGATTCCATATTTGGAATCAGGATGTTCAAATTGTGTAAATAGGTAACTTTTATTTTTAGACATTTTGAATAATTACTGCGGTAAATATTTTATTTACCATGGTTAAGGGTAAATCCGGTAAATAAGGGTTAAAAAAATAATATTATAATAATACTAAATTACCCTAAAACATGTCTTAACCCTATTGGTTGATAAATGGTCGACCATGGGCATCTTTGTGTCAATTTTGGGACCCCATGGATCCACTTGTAAGTGATAATGACACTTTATTTTAATTAAGTCAAAATGAATACAAAAATGACACAAGCATATATCTTTTAGCAAAACAATTGTTACATAGAGTTATATAAGTTGGATTTTAGATTATAAATATTCATTAGAAAGATAAAAAGATTTCCTACATAATGATATTTTATTTATAATTTTTAGACATTAAATAATTTTTTTTATTTATGACACAATGATGATGCAGTAATTACTATAATAGTGAAAAATTAAAATAATTGATATTATAAATACCCAAAAAAATATAATATGAAACTTTTAATGAATTAAACTAATTTTCTAGGATAATATGATATATTAGGATTGATTTAATTGACTTTGTTCGAAGTAATCAATCTGTTATGAGTTTCACAAAAATCAACTATTGAATAGTGTCAAAATTGACATAAAAGAGTTCTTAAAACAAATATTATATTATTAATTGATATTAAATTCCTAAAAATCTAAGGTTCGGCCACGAGACTTATATCAGGATAGTTTAATCATTAATGGACCACTTGGGGGTCTCTTGGATTTATATAGTAAGTTTATTAACCGTATTATATAAAAATACAAAGAGACATTGTAAAAGTGAAACTAATTAACTTAGAGTTAATACTTAACGATAAGGTTAATATAAGTACCCAAACCTGTCTAAATTCTATTGGTTGAGTGGTTTTCGACCTATCCCCACCTTAAACTTTGAATAATCAACTTTGGAGCCTTTAGAAACCGAATATGAATTTAATATAAATTAATATTTCTAGCTTTTCCAAAGGTGTCCCTCACCCCTCTTATAAAAGGGCACTACTCCTTCTCATTTCTTCACACCTTCAAAGCCTTTTGGTTCGGCCAAACTCTGCCCAAATACTCTCCCAACATACCTCACTACAACCTAGAGGCCTTAGTTTGATCAGAAAGCAAACCTAAGGAGCCCTTTTGATCAAATCAAAAGGAAGAACCCGAAGAAGAGGTAATGTTTTCACCACCCCTTTTCAAGTTCCATTCTTCTTCCACTTCTTCTTCCTTTGTTCTTACCATTCTAAAGTAATAACTCCAGTATCTCACATATACTGTGATGTTATTATAAATATGGTACAACCATATTCAGTATTCTATCCACCCTTTGAATAACATGTCACCATACGTGCGTACGTACGGCTTACCGTCTCCACGTCGTGGTGTAATTGTTATTCAATATATTATTATTTGGATGGGTATAATAATGATGTGTAACTCATATAAATAATAAATATAACATGTTAATGATTCTTTATATATGATATACCATCCATTTATATATTATTTTAATATCAAATAATGATATTGTCGCTCGTGCGTACGTACGGACTACCGTCTCCACGAACGCGATGAGATTCATTCTCCATCGTATCCATTCAAGTATAATTATCATTTGATGATTTAAAAATGATGTTTAAGGACTTGATATCATTATGGATATGAATAATATACAACCTATCCTTTACAAAAAGGTCTTACGTAACAAAACATATAAAAGAAAACAAGTAAGTTAACACCCGAAACAACGATAATACTAAGATATTATTATAAATCGATATTAAAAGATCATATATGATATCATATTACTGTATATGATTCTTGTATAATTTAGTAACAATTATTTCACCATTATACAGGAGGTTAACCTACCCCAACAAAGGAAAAGTACAAGGTAAGGGGTTTTCATCTCACTCCTTATTCCCGTGAGATTCATGCCATATTGCCACCATCACCTTTTGTGTGGTGTATGTACTGCCCATAATTATATTCGTTGTGTAATACACTCTAATTTATGTGTATTTACATATTCATTTTATGATACCTCTTTCATGGGTTGTATGTTTCATAAGTTACCAAATTGGTAAGGGTTATTTCACAATCTCTTCATTATCCGAGGTTGTTTATACGTAATAATCTATTGGGATCTCTTTATCATCCACATCCATGTTTCTTAAAAATGTATTTCAAAACATTTTTACTATTTACTAAAATATGAGTTAAAGTCATTTATACCATTTTTGACTTTTATAAGTGGTTTATAAAGGAATCTTTCCGTCATTTTCAAAACAAGGTCCTTTTTAACCTTTTCGACCGAATTGAGGTAAGAATGTTTTTTTTAACTTATACGGCGGGTGCGGTTATTTTACGCCGTTATAAAATCTTCAAAGCTTTCCCTACAAGCTTATAAGAATATTTTCAAAGAAAATGTTTTATTTTATATGGATCTTAAATGATTTCAAAATAAAAGGAGATATTTCTTTAAAAAGAATTTTGATTTCATCTATGTCAACATCCTTTGATGGATTTTAAGATTATTTGAAGTTGATTTATTATGATACAAAACTTCTATATTGTATTGAAGGTTTTGTGATATGTTTGACTATGGATGTTCTATTTTTATACCATTCATAGTTTATGGTGAAATTATTGACATTTCGTATGCTAGTTTTAATACGAATGTTTATGTTATGTTTAAACCTTTTCATATGGGAATGCATTGGACTTAATAAGTGACGGGTGGAGCCCGCTATAGCTCCTCGATGCATCGATAGGTCTCATGAGACAAACTAGTGTCTTGGCACAAGGCCTTGGCAAAAATCTTATTTGTAGTCTTGGCATGAGGCCTTGGCTATGTCGTTATGATAGTCTGGCATTGTGCATTCCAACATTATGAAAGTGGTTATTGATTTTTGCATGTGATTATTCGATTAGTAGAATATCCATGTGAATAAGTAAATGGAATTATTTCATTTTATTTATGCCATACCATGTTGAAAGTTCATGTTTTAAAGGCTTTTGTTTTAGTTATACATTGCCTTAAAAGTTTATTCTTATTTATGAAAGTTTCCGCTATTTTGTTATCCTTACTGGGCATTTGAGATCACCCCTTTTATATGTTTTATTTTTCCCAGGAAGTGAAGAAGTAAATTATGAATGACCTGTAGGGATATTATGTGGGGATATGAGTGTGGATTATGGAGACTTTATGTTGTTGTAGTAGTTTTTCATTTTATTATGTAATGTCAAACATATGAATATATCTAGTGTTTCCAAGGCTACTAAACCAATCGGTCTTTTGAGATTTGATCTTTCTTGTGATCATGCCAATGTTATGAAGTAATGCACCGACTCTGGGTAGCTGGGGTCGGGGCGTTACAAATGTGGCAATAAAACTGGATATTATCAAGGAATATGATATAGTTGAATAGAAATTTCTTATAAGGGTTCTTAGAAGCATAGGGTTTTCTTAGGGGGGTCTTTGATATTCTATGTCATTGTTTCAGATCTCCATGGGGGTCAACTTCATTTATGGGAAAATATTTTGGATTCTTCAAAGATGTAAGAGAATTGAGGAAGGTATATCCCCCTCCCCATATCTATTTATCATTGCTCAAGATTCCATTAGCAGGTACTTTAATCATTTCATTAAGGTGGGAAAGGTTATTACATTTTGTAATAAACATTTGAATGGAGGTATATCACATCTCATGTTTTTAGATGACACCATACACTTTTATAATGGTATAATAAGTTCAATTTAGGGGGTTAATTAAGTTTTATAGGTTTATTTCAATTGGAGTGTCCAAGTAGTCAATCATGAGAAAATTAATTTCTTCATCCCAAATAAATGATCTGAGAGGAGAATAAGGGTGTTGGAATCTAGTTTAGAATGCGAAAAGGATCTTTTCTTATAAACTACCTAGGTGCTCATATTTCTCCTAACTCTCTTATTATAAATCATTTTTATTTGATTTTTGAGAAGCTTGTAAGCCTCATTATTAATTGAAAAAATAATTTTTTATCATTTGGAGGGAGAATCACTTTGATCAATTCTATTTTATCCTCTATCCATATGCATATTATTTTCACTTTGAAGGTTCCAAAGAAGGTGACTGATAAAATAGAGAAAAATATGATATCCTTCTTATGGGATGGGAACTTAGAAGGTAAGTTTCATTAGGATTCTTGGAGAAAACTGGCTAAAAAGTTTAATAAGGTGGTATTAACCTTATGAATATTTCTGGAACTATTGTGTAGAGCATATTGTTAATTTTTTTTCAATAAGGTGTCAATATGTGTATGGAAAGGTAGTGATGAATTGGTGATGATTATTGAAGAGGGGAAGTTGTTCCAAAGCATATGTCACTTGGAGAATCAATATGAAATGACATTGGATGTCATGCTTGGACATTCTCCATGGAAAATTCAGATGATTGATTGAACTGGTCTTAAGTTCCAAGACATGTGTTACTAGAAGAAACTTTGTTACACCATTTGAAGAAGGTCATTCAATACTTGATTGCATGATGAATTGGGAAGATCCATCCAATAGCTTCTAATTTTATAAATTTAGTGAATCACATTATTGCTTGTGTTAATATTCAAGGACCAAGACATGTGTTATGGAGAACACATTGTTTACTACAATGTTTCCATGCATTGTGTTTCAATGCATGAGGAGTTGAAGAATAGCTCCATCCATGGTTTGATGAAGGAACATTATTAATGTGCTTTAGGATTCATGTTCCAAAAATAAAATAAAGAATAGGAATAGAGAACGAAACCATGCATGGATTTGGATTTAACCAAGGAATCCATGTATGATTTGAAGGTGGCCATGCACTTTAATTTTTTATTTCACCTTTGTTAAACAAAGTGCATGTGGATTTATCAAAAATAAAGGGCCAACCAAGAAAGCTACTGTATAGCCTCAACCTCAAGGCACATTCGAGACAAACAGCGTTGATCATGCCCAAGGGAGGTCGGCCGAGTTAGCCTGCAAGAGGCATGAGTGGGCCGTGTATAAGCCTACTGGGGCGCATGGGAGAACCAGTGTTGCGCGCCACCGTGCAGGGCAACAAGACAGAAGGAAGCATATGGTGGGAGCGGAGCACGCCCTCAAGAACCAATGTGATGAGGAACTATAGGAAGATATGATTAATCTATCAGTGGATCTAGGTGGCTTGATACTTAAACCTAATGTAGCATGTGTTCGTGTTTCAATGTGGGACAATATTTTAAAAAAGCGGACGCAATCACGACTGTTCATCTGATCGCACATGCAATCTCAGCCACACACATTAATCGTAGTTTGTGATCTAACATGAACTTTCCATCCATCCCACGATGCATCTGTTTGAACCATGATTATCTGATTATCCACAACTGCATCTTCTTCAACCTCTAGATCACCTAACATCGTTGTACGCTGGAGATGAAACTGCACCTCTATAATCCTATTTTTTTCCACCATTTTCTATTGAATCCATGGAAATAGTATCATCTGAACATCATGAAATCATGCATGAAATTACATTTTAATTCATTCAAATAAAATGAATAACTCACAATTTTTAGGGGAAAATGAATTTGTCAGAGGTCACGGAGCTCAGGGGTTTGTGATTGAGATTTTCATGCGACTCTCAGTGCATGCACAGGAGGATTATACCACAAAGAAGAAGTTCTTGTTTGGAAATAATATCCCATTATTATTGGATTATATTTTAACCCAATTTTTAATTTTTCTAATCCAAAAATCTTGGGTATTCAAATCCCAAATCTCATGGAATATCTTATGGGATTTGAACATGGTGTGACACAGTGATCCTCACCAATAAATAAAGATCCCTTGACTGAGGGTTTGGTTGTTGAAAACATTTAGAAAAACTATAATTTCTCTAAAATATATTATCATACAGAGAAAGGTTCCGCAAAACCCTGGTACGTGAAGGAGAAGGTATTTTCATGCATTCAACAGCTTATACGCACTCTTGGATCGTCCTTGATAAGAAGGAAGCAGTCGCACCCTCTGTGAGAAGAAATCTAAGAGCATGCGACAGGTTCTCATGAACCCTCATCATCTATTCATAAAGTTAACTCTGTCTGTATGAAACTAGTGCACATTCACCCTTTTTGTACTCTATGAACACAAGAACTACTAACCTCCTTGGTTTTGTGAAGGAGATCCACACGCACTACTTGCGTAAAGAAGAAGAACCTATTCTCCTATGATTTCATGAAGAATCCCAAGGTTGTGCATGGTTTTTTTTTTGAAGAAGAAGGAAAGTGCATAAGGAAGAGGCTATGAGAAGTTATTAATACACTGTGTGGGCACGAAGGACTCCATCCCACCCATCCGGTTGTGAGAACAAGTAAATATGAAGGAGGAAGAAATAGGAAAAAAAATCCAAAGCCTTACATCCATTAAGGTTTTCACACAAAGTGGATAGAGTGTGTTTGGTTTGGTAGAGAATACATTATTCATGCACTCATGTGCATAAACTAATTACTCCTAAACTAAGTAAAAATTAAATAAGATAAAGGTAAGAATATAAAGAAAAGGAAGTGTGTGTGCACTCATTAATAAGAAAGGATAAGTGAAAAGTGGGTGTGTGTAAGAGAAAGTTGAGATTACATACACATACATTCACATAAAAATGCATGAAACACAAAGAAACAACTTATAAAAAGTGTAGGTGTGTGTAAATAACCAAATAAGGAATGATATTGAATGACATGCATCTATTCATGTCTATTCACACATAAAGAAGGAATTTTGTGTGTATATTGAGAAAAAAGAATACAAGTGAACAGTGTGTTCTTGAGTTGACAAACTACATGTTATGCATGTATACATTCATGAATAAACACATGCATGTGTGAAAAAGAAGTGAGATACCCAAAACAATAGGTATTGGATGCCATGAAATTTATTCATTAAGTGAATGTGTATTGAGACTGAAGCCAGACAAAATTAATGAAGATCTTATATTTGAGTTGACAGTGTTTGAGAATCCAAGAAGAGAGACAGTGCTGATATTGTGCAAGATCATTATTGAATATTATATTCCTGAAGAGGTTGTGTGCACCATTAGTACACATATAAGTGAGTTTGGGTCTTCATTATAAGAAGGAATAATTTCTCGAGAATTGTTGCACTGAGGAAATTGATAAACACAAGTGATCAATATCATTGAGAAAGTCCAACATACTTTACCAAAGGTTGTTGAAGATTCTTGAATAGATACACGGGCATGTGGGATTCAGTAATCCTATGTGGGAAGAGAATAAGTTCAATCTATATTGAATCAAAAGATAACTAATAATGAATCTTCTTGTGTGACTTGAGAGCTAGAAGAACCATGTGTGATTCAGGGAGAAGAAGAAATATTCAGTGGGACTATGAGGCAGGCCAGTGGGACTCTGGTAACACTATGGGAAGCAGTATAAAGAACCTCATGTGGGACTCATGAGAGATATAGTGTGAATCTGTATCGACCATTTTAATTGATAATAATATTATAGTGTAGAATCTATGTTGGTGAGAATAACCAACACAGTAAGGAGTAGGTCTTTGAACCAAACCTTGTAAATCCTTGTGTTTGGTGCCTTTACATTTAGAGCATCATTTGAGGTAAGTATGAGAGACCCAATAGGAGTGGATCAAGGCTTTAACTAGTCAAGGATGTTTAAATGGAAATAATCAATTAGTAAAAAAATTAAATGGATCAATGATTCACCCCTCCCCCTCTAAGTGATTCACACTAATCTGGGCACGTCATATAGCTGGACTTCATGCCAAATTGGATTGGAAAATTATTGAGGGAAACTTTATGGGTAAATCACATGTAGTGTACTTATGGAATTGATTAGTTCCAATACAAATTCAATCCTTCCATAATTCTGAAGATGGTCTATCCATATCTCTTTATTCTTTAGCAATATTCTCAGTGGATTATTAATAATGGTCATCTGATCTATTGGCACTAGAATTTGGTATGCATTGTTCTTGGTTTACTACATTTACTATCTCTAAATATCAGTTTCAAAGAAACATGTGTGAATCCCATACTCACCAATACCAATTTGGATTATAGCTAGAAGAGTTTTTTTGACAACATAGTGCTGACTAATGACCCGAATTGTTTTGTTTTTACTAGAGCTTCTATAGTTACTTTTAATATAAAATGTTTTATTACCAATAAATTGTTATCCTATTTCCAAGATCCTTGGAGTGATATTTTGTGGTGTAAGGAGATATATTTGAAGTTTGTATTCCTTTTTTGGTGTGTCTGAAACATTTCATTTCCAACCAAGGAGATCATTCAATAGAGACGGATCAGCCTTGTCTCTAGATTACTTTATTGCATCATGCCAAACTGTGAGTCCACATTCCAAAAATTCTTCAAAATTGAATGGTATAAATAGAACTGGGTTTTTTTATCAATTCTCTAGGAAATTGGGTGCTGTTTATTCTATAGATTATTTTCTATAGCTCTGGTTCTATGATACAGAAAAACCAAGACCTGAGAGGAAAGACTTAACATTAATTTTCACAGCAGGGGTTTTGGTCCTTTGTTCGACCATGAATGTTATATGTCATCAGTCCTCTTTAGGGATGATCATGGGTATTCTCTTTAAAATATGGATCTTATTTTTGGACTTAAGAAGGTTATGAAATGACTCGTAAAATGGACCTTCCCTCTTTTCCCTCCATCCTTTGCTCCCCTCTACCAGCAATGACTTATTTACTTAGGATAATTGGGACAAATGGAATCCCCCACTCTTGAGGAACAAGTTAAAGATAGATGGTTCATGTTTCATGTTATTAATGCATGTTGGTGGAATTATCAAGGATCCCAATGGATCCATCTTGGAAACTTTCTCATCTTCCTTCGAAAATGGTGACTCTTTTCAAGTGGAGGCTCATGCTATTCTCACTGGATTGTCTCTTTGAGACTAGAAAAATATTCTAATTAGGGATGCTAAAATGGATTCATTAAAAATTTATAAAAAAATTTAAGTAAAAGGTTTCATTCTCTGTCCAATTTAGTACTCTATTAGAAGGTTCAATTTTCTAATGAACAACCATATGTTCGTCCTTCAATGGATCCATCTTGGAAACTTTCTCAGCTTCCTTCGAAAATGGTGACTCTTTTCAAGTGGAGGCTCATGCTATTCTCACTGGATTGTCTCTTTGAGACTAGAAAAATATTCTAATCAGGGATGCTGAAATGGATTTATTACAAATTTATAAAAAAAAATTAAGTAAAAGGTTTCATTCCCTATCCTATTTAGTACTCCATTATAAGGTTCAATTTTCTAATGAACAACCAGATGTTCGTCCTTCATACTTGGCATGAGGGAAATTTTGTTGTTGACTTCCATTCTTCTAAAGGGTATCTGGATGATTGGATTGTATTTTTTTCTAGTCTTGGTTCTTTTCCCCCTAAGGGTATGGAATTTTTTGCAATAATGCACTTGAGTTTCACTATTTCATACCCCCTTAACTATTTATAGGTCGGTTATTTATCCTTTTACCTTTTAATAAAATAAAAAGTCTAGAAAATCCAATATAGATTGGCCTAGGATCCTGGTGGACACCTAAATCCACCAAAGGATATATGTGGCCATAGCTATAATAATACCTAAATATGAAATTCAAATCCCCTAGTTGGGATAATGACTAATACATACATCCTAAAATGGGTGGCATATTCACCTTCTTCTTTCCAATCTCTCTTGTGCAATAGATGTATAATCCCTGATGGTGGTACTATTGATGCTGACCACCCTATAACCTTATATCCTCCACTCCTAAGGTAGAGTAATTCATAATATTATAAATCATTTTTATTATGTATGAATATAAACTATATAAAATAAAATCCTATCTACACAAAAATATCCTCAACATAATATATTAAACTACAACATTATCTTATGTGATTAACCGAGGATGCCTTATGTGAAGAGTGTAAGATTCCTCATATGAAAAGAATGGTATGAGTAAAAATACTATATATTCCCCCTTCCTTAGGTATAAACCCAATTCAATATTAATTATAAACTCTCATAAAATGTGCTTATTATTCAATTATCTCTTATTTCTCACACTGAGCATGAATCACATAAACTTAGAGATCTAACCTGATCATTCCATTAGAAAAATTAAGAATGTACCCAATTTGGGCCTCCCATAAGGTATAATTCCCCATAATTATATTAGGATAGCATCATATGAATAATTCCCTCTCAGTCTTCTATTATTTTATCTTTCAGAAAAAAAACATCCTCACAGCATGATGTTAAATTACATGGCCAACATCATAGTCGCATGATGTAAAACGGCATGACAACATCATTCCCACAGGATATAAAATGGTGTAGTATGGTCCAGTAACATGAACTTAAACTATGTATATATAACTATGTGGGATTTTATTCCTATCAACCATGATATACAGGATGTCTCCCAGATGTTCAAACCCAACATTATCTTTTATACTAATTCTCATGGGGCCATATTCCTCATAATATCACATATTTACTTCACTCACCTAGATATATTCTCATGAGTCTGGATTTCCCATTAATTATGGTCATATTCTATATAGACCATCCTTTCATTATTCTATATTCCCAATAATATCATACTCTCACCCGAAGAACCATATTTCTTTTGGGTGAGAACCATATCTACCACATATGTGTCGTATTCCTTATAATACCGCGTTTATCTTTGTAAGGGAATAATCCTTGATAAACCTATTCATCCTCATTGAGTCATAAAAACTTTTATTTTAAACAAAAAGGGCCTCTCATGTGTATATCCCACACTAACCATCACTAGATATCTTTCATCTAATCATCCTTGTTGTATGATGTTAAACATCATGGATTGGTCCTTGTCGCATGACCTTAAATGGTACAATGTTCTCAATTATGTGGCACCAAACTATGTGATTTATTATTTATTTTTTAAGGATATATAGGAATCCATTTTCATGGGACTGATCCCAACATCACAAACATATACCACCTTCCTAAAGGATTATAAACTCTAGATCACCCAACTATGTGGCTTTAAACCTTAATAAATTATAGACCAGCATCAGTAAGTAATAATAACATAAAGATGAAGTACTTATAATACATATATATTATATCATTAATAGAGAACATAAAATACATAGAAATTTTCACATCAATAGGATACCTTGGATACATATATATATTCACATTGATGCATGAAAATAACTAATTACAAGCATGGTGGTAACCAATCTCATATAGAGACTTGAAAACAATTCCCAAAAATGCCATTAATATATAATAGATTCCAAGAGTTTTCAATAATTCCCCCAAATAGGGTGCACTATATGAAAACCCATATTATTTATGTACACTTCATTTCATGATTTATTTCATAAATATACATATAATACAATACTAAAATATATGAGGTATATGTCTTTGGCTAATTAGATAAATATCATAATAAATTGAAACATGGATATAATGACATTATTTAAAACTCCATAACATGCCCATAAATTCCATTGATCATCTAATACTACATGGGATAACCTAGGGATGCAGATAAGAAAGGGGTGAGCTATAAATCCTGGTAAGGGAATAATCAAAGAATATCAAAAATTAAAATCGTAAAACTAATTCAAGGGGTATAACAAGGTGACATAAAAAGTTGATAATCATTATCATGAATATTAAAGAGTGAAATAAGATGATAACAACAAAGAAGCATAGGAATGTGGACTAACATAAAACATAACATCATAAGTATAAGTCAAATATAATTTAAAAGACATCATAACATAGACCGCTTAAGATAACCACTTGTGCACTATTATCGTATGAGATAAAAAAACATTACCCAATGCTTTAGATGGCTATATAGTTTTGGTTCCACCCATCACATTCATATTATGTACATGCATTTATGTGGAATATAGATCATAAAACATAAAAACATCTTTAATCACATTCAATCCCAATATTAAAGAGTTTGGGTTACATACATAGAATTACCAAATCAATGAGGGATATGTACATCTATATAAATACCCTTGAGTGGAAATGGGTATGGGCACACACAATATAAATGTTTTTCATGAAAAATTATGAGATAATTTTGGCATCATAAAAGGTGTATATAAAGGTTAATATAAGGGTGTAATGAGACATTAAGGTGGCCTCAAATTACCTAATAATTATAAGTATATTAAAGGGATGTGTAGAAACACATTATATAAATAAAAACTAGAAATCGAAAGGCTTAATACAAGGAAAGTACTTGAATAAAAGGAATTTGAATAGAATCCATTACATTGAGAGGGTGTATCTAAAAGCTTGGGAGTAGAATTTTAAGATATTGGAAACACCTTGGGATGGATTTAGAGAAAGAAAGGTAGAGAAAATTAATTCTCAATGTGTTTTGAGTGAAGGGTAAAGGGAGGTTAGGTGGGTATTTATAGAAAAAATGAGGCAAATTCTTTGTTAATTTCTAAAAATATGTTTTTAAATATAAGTGATAAAATAATCAAAACTACAAACCTTACCATGGGTTTTTCCCATTATTTCCACCAAAGATGAGTGTTTTTAAATAGTTTATTAGGATAAGAATAGAAATAATTAAAATAATACTATTTATGATGTGTAGAAGAGTGTTGAAGTCCACCTAATAGGCATTAACTAGGAAGAAATATTTGAATATGAGTATTATTTCCCCCATAAAAAAGAAAAATAATGAGAATATGGCCGAAGCTCGTGGATTGCAAAATCCTATAAGAGACTCAAAATCTTGTGACCATTATAAGGTCATGTGAGAGAACCATGTGTAGAACATAGCCTGCAGAAAATCCAATGGATCCCATTTCGACAAGTCCTAATAATCTTCAAAAGACTCTCTTTACATCCAATGGAAATGCGATGGTAGCTAGATTAACTCCACCAGGCCACATGGATTGTCAACTGGAGGATTATTGAAAAAACATCTAAAAATCCTTCGAAAATTAGATGATAATATCCAAAATTTGGGGGCCTCTGGGGGTTATAAAAAATCATGCAATGCATCACAATTGGGAAGGATAATTATCCTTAACAAAAACCATGAAAACTCATGAGACCCATGAACTTTAGTAAAATAAAAAATAAATAAATAAAAGGGAAGAATGTGGGAGCCTCATGAAGTCGATGAACATCATGTGACATGCCCCTGGAGGTCAGTAAAGCACCGTAAGACCATGGTTACATGTCTACCTCATCTCAAAAAATCCCTTTTCATTACCATCCCCATCGTGAATAAGGCCTTGGGTATGTCCAGGAAACTATGTTCTTCCCCTTTGGCTCCTTAAGGACAAATGAATGGGTTTTTACATGAAATAATCATGCATATCACATAGGAATCCCATTGGTCATGCAACGCATCAACAAAAAATAGAATAATTATCCTTGACTTTAATCATGAAATTTCGTATGAAACCCAACCTTTGTAAAATAAAACAAAGGAAATAAATGAAGGAGGATGTGGGAGCATATCACGGCCATAAAATCCATGTGATGCACCATGGATGTCCATGATACAATCTCACAAGACTCTTGGAAAAGCAAGCCTGATTTCATGAAGTCTCCTTGAAAATACATCCTTATCTCACTAAAAGTCCTATATAAGTTACCCGATATCACACGAAGGCCTTCCAAAGGTGCCCTGATCTCTTGAAGGCCTTTGGACATGTCAATATGATAATATGAAAATATTAAAATATTCAAGTCCTTATAAATACCCTCATGATTCAACAAAGTCCCCTTTAATTGGAAAATAATCTAATGAGGGAGGTGTTGATGGAGTACACTCATGATCACTAAAAATCAGGTGATGTCCTTGAAGCGATCCACAACATAGACTCACAAATATGCATGGAGATCAAAGCCCATTTCTGACTCTATCTTGGATTCACATGAGATATTCCATGTAGAGCATCGAACAACTATGGTGGTGAGACCTATAAATTCCCCACACCACCAAGAAAAAGGGGGTTAAACTCTTTAACTCTATACCACTGCCATGCATAGAAGAGCTTTGGGAACCTCACAATAGTGCTAGAGAATATTTCTCGAGGTGGATGATCTCGCAATTGGAAAGCTTTAAATCAAGTAAGATCCATCAAATAGGAATAACTATCATGTGGCATGCCTAAAAACTTCACATGATCAACATAGATAAGGTAAAAGACCTCTAGAAAGACAGGCAAAGGACATCCTTCACACCTTCCAGATCATGAGAGACTTAAAACAAGATAACAATGACCAAATCTAAGGAATTCATGATATAAAGGCTATAAAAAAGACTAAAAAAGTATACTTGAGTGAAATAAATATTTGTTGATCCATGTGTGATTCACATGAGTAATCCAAGTCATGATACAAAACCATGACATGTATCTTATATCTCATGATGCTCCATTGATATACAATTTGGATCATGTAAAGTCATATAGATGTGTCAAATAAAATTCATGTAGTGTTCCTCAGGCACACTGACCAAGTCTCATGAAACCCTCTAGGATCACAATATAGTCTTTATATGCTCTTCATACATGTCACACAACTCATATGGAGACACCAGTGCATGTTAGATGAGTCTTACGGTAGCACCCAGGAATGTCAACTAGCTCTCGCAATGCCCTACAAGCACACAAACAGAGTCACACAATGCCCTCCAAACATGTCATATGGGAAATACTACAATATATGAGTCATTTCACATTGACTCTAATGGAAATATCCATATGTGTAATCCATATCTCATGATGACACCACAGTGTGTTACCAGATCATGCAGAACCCTCTAGAAAAGCCATCCAGAGTCATGTGATGGCTTCCAGAGTAGACCGTCCAGGTATTATGATGTCCTTTGGACCATTCATCCTATTTCATGCAATAATAATCATACATGTCATCCAGGATATGCAACATCACTTGGAAAATCCATCCAAATCATGTGATTGTCCTGGGACAAGTTTGGAAGATATCCTCTAACATGTCAAGTAGGAAAACAAAGCATGTTGAGTGAACAATAAGAGCATGTCAGGCAGGCAATAAGGACATCTCCTCAGGGAATCCTAGGACTTGATTTCCTTTTTCATCCTCAGTGTGTAATCCCCAATTACGGACATAATATGATATGTCCCTGATTATAAGGGAATACTTAGTGCATAAGCCCCAACAAACTAAACTCCGATCACTCTGATTCTTGCAATAACCAGGATACATAGGATGCCACCTAAGGCTCCAGAACCACCTTAAACACCCCAAGGGTATATCTAAAGAATAATACCTACACCCATAAGCAATGAGATTGATCATTCACTATATCATGTTTCCTACACTGAGTATAGATCTCATCAGCTTCAGGAGTTGCGATGATAATGCATTTACATGAGGGTAGCCTCAGTGTGTAAGCCAAAACCTAATGAACTACAAGGACTATGATTCATGATATAACCAGGATATAGATGATGCCTTCATAAGTCCTGATCCCAAATTCAAATGGGAATCCACATTATTATAAGCCCTACTATGTATCTGAAATTTCTACCATCGAAACCCAATCATTTCCAAGGGATGATCAATACCTCATCCCCAAATGGATTGAGAATCACCTAAACTATGAAAAAGTTGATTCCTACTATAATCATGATACGTAGGAAACATACCCATGATCCGACCTCCATATTAAAAAGACCATGTGAAGTCCCAATAAAAAATCCCTACATCTATATGCATTCAGATAGACTACTCGGTATCCCTAGTTTCTCACATCGACTGTAGATCATGTGGGCTTAGGGAGACATGATGGTCATCTCATTAGCATTATGAATATCCACCATCCAGGGAAATATGAATATGTAAGCCTCAATGAGTGACATGATATAAGCCTCCACTATATGAGGAAATCCACCTTGGGGTCAGTTCAAATGGCATTATTGAACTACAGTAACTCTTATTCCCACCATAAACAGGATACATAGGATGTCTCCTCAAGAATCAAGCCCAACTATCTAGCATCCAACCACCTATAAATATTTCATCTTCGCATGAAATTAAACTACATAGTTTTAAAGAACTATTTTGGTTTTTATTCCTATAATAACAAGGATACATAGGATGCCTCATAATTGATCAATCATCTTCTCGGAATATTAACCACCTCCCAACATGAGAGAATATTCTGAAGTATCTATTCATATGGCTTCATCATATAAAGAAACTACTCATCATTTAAGGAGATGGATGAAGAACCTTGGATACATACATATGGATTCACTAATAATATCCCATTTCCTTCGTTCATCAATTAGATCAACTTTCATTTCTATATAAAGAGATTTAACCTATAATCATTTTATTAGGGTAACCTATCATGTATCGGTATTAGGAAGATATTAAAAAACATATCTTAAATCTATGAGAGACCTAGAGTAGGAAAAAATTCCCCTAAAAAGGGTGAGACAAGACTAACTTCACAACCTCTCGACTAATGTGAGTCCCTAAGAGTCGTTGGGTCTGAAACCCCAATTGACCACCTAGCTTTGGAAAGTGGTTTTATTCATAGTTATTGATGAGGGAACTATTGGGAGGTTCTGTTGAGAATGATAATGGAATGATGTTAATTGTTGTACAATAATTCAAACCCCCTAAAATCAATCATCTGGCACAACCAAACCCACCTTAGTGAGGGTTTCCCTGATCGTCCCACATCCATCATAATAGTGAGTCATGTTAATAAAGAATTATTTTTTAAAACATAAAATATAATATAGGTTTTGTAGGATTAATTCAATATTTTTAAAACTAATCAAATAACTTTAAAAACACTATTTTAATGGAATAATATATTTGTGTTTATGGGTTCATTTTATATCATTTATTTCATCACTTTTTCAGCTATTATGATGTCATAATACAGACCGTATATTTATATTTATATAATTTGTACCCCAAAAATTTATTTTCTCAAACAATTATAAAAAAATTAAACATTGGATAATAAAAAAAATTATAATTTCATAAATAATATTTATTTTCCCAAAATAATTTTATAAATATAAAAAAATTATTCTTTAAATAAAAATCCTTTTTTATTGAAAAATGGTAGTTTTTACGACCAAACAACTTTCTCACTCTAATAAAAATTATATGAGACATCAATAAATTATATTTAAATAAATATTATTTAATAATAATATTTCATGAAAATATCATTTATTTAAAATTCTTGAATTTATCAAATGGTGTGTTTAAATTAATACTATATATTTCATAAAAATAAAATTTTGGTCTCTTAGAAACAAAATCTAGTTTTTGTTTAACTTGTTATATCATATTGTGTATAACGAAACAACGAAAAGGGATAAATATAATCATTTTTTATTAAAAATAAGATATAAAAATTCATACTACTAGGTTCTAGATATACAACCCCTCATTACACTAGAATATTCCCTAAATGTAAGGTGTGCAATAGTGGTACTTTCTTAGGGTGGATTAGTGAACAAGGTTTGAGTTGTGGTCTTGATAATCTTTAACATGTCCTATAAATGGTTCCACTTGAGTTTTAGTTGTTGAATCTCATCTTGGGATTGATCAAGGGAAAATCATAATGATTACATCTCCCTCATAAAATCAGATAAATGGGATTTATAAGGTAAAATTTTGCATGTTAAGTCCACCACATCTTCCTTATCTGTCAATTAGATCTTATCATGACCCTTAATTTATAATAATCTTAATGGTCAATATAGAATATATATATTATTAATTTTTATGATTTTAAATGGAATTTTAATTCTAATAGGATACTTATGTAAATATTTTATAATAGTTCAAAATGAAAAATGAAAAAAAAAATATTACATGTGTTTTCTATAAGAAAATTATTCATTCAAAAGGTAATTTCATTTATAAAAGTTTGTATCATTACATTCTTCCCTCCTTCAAAAATTCCACACTTTAAATTTAATTTCTTGTACTAAAATATATGAGGGTACATTTTTCATCAACTATTATAGTTAGCATGTTTCCTCCTCAATCGTGTGGTTTCACCATAGTACTTTGATCAGGTGGTTTTTCTTGTTTCATGTAACTTTGTCTTTATAATCTAAGATCATCAGAAACTAAACCTCATATAAAAGATCATTCTATAAAGGCACCACCTTTATATTTGGTGTATGTAAGGTTTTTAGTATGTACTTCCTTGAAAGGGGTACAAGGAAATCATCATGTACTTGAGATAGGTTTTATGGGAGTGTTATTTGACAGGTCACAGTTCCGATGAAATCAATGATCTCAAAGTGGCTGATGTATCTACGACTAAGATTTCCCTACTTACCAAAACACATTAATTTCTTCCAAGGTGTTATATTAAGGAACACCTTATCTCCATCCTAAAACTCTAGGTCACATCTATGATTGTCTATGTCTCTTTTCTATCAACCTTTCATGGATTTCATATAACTCTAAATAGATTCAACCTTCTATATAATCATTTTGATATGATCAAGTATAATCATATTCCTCTCTATAATTTCATACCATCATGTTTAAGTCAGGCACCTCTTCCCATAAAAATCCTCATATAGTGACATTTGAATACTATAATGGAAACTAATGTTATATAAGAACTACTCTAGGAGAAGGTGTTAATCCCAACATACTTGGAAATATATTGAATAAGATCTTAGCATATCCTCAAGATTTTTATTTGTTATCTCAAACTAACAATCTATATAAGGGTGATAAGAAGTACTAAAGTTCATCTCTATATCCAATTCTTACTAAATGATTCTACAAAACCTCTAGGTAAACCTCATATCATGATCATATATAATAGAGAGTGGTGATCTATGTAGTCTTACCACTTCTTATGTATATCTTGGATATTTTATCGATAGGGAAATCTTCCTTAATAGAAACAAAATGTGATGACTTTTTAAGATGATTTATTATCACCCAAATAGCGTAATTACCCTTAGATGTCATGGGGAGTCCTATAATGAAATCCATTGATAGGTTTTCCCATTTCCATACTCATATGGGTAATTGTTCCATCATACCCTTATAATTCTATATGTTATCATTGACTTGTTATTATACAAAGCATGGATATATAAATTCTAAAATCTCTCACTTCATGTTATCCCACATTAAGTTTTTCATCAGATCACTCTATATATATTAGTTCTTCCTATATTAATAGAGAATGGTGGGATATGTGCATCATCCCAAAGTTCCCTCTTCAGTTTTAGTTTTGATGATAAATGTATCCGGGTTCCAAAACTTATAACTTGATCTTTAGAAAATTTTAACTCTATAATATTTAATACCTTTTTATGTATCTTCTTATCATATTTATAGGTTACCTTGATCCTATCCATAATATATGGTTGATAATTTATCTGCAAAATTTTGGATTAAGTTCCTTTTATGATTCCCATGATCATCATTTTCATCTCTAAGAAGATTGGATCCCTTTCAATCCTCATCATGGATAGGGTTATCAGATCCTTTAACTTAGAGCATCTTCTACTTTGTTTTCTTTCCTATGATTCTAATGGATTAAATATTTAAAACCCTTAATCATCTCTAACCAACTTCATTGGTTCATATTGAGATCCTATTGTAAGAATATATACTTGAGTATTTTATGATTTTTATATATGTCACACTTTTCCCTATTGAGATAATGTCACCAAATCTTCAATTAAAAGATCACTGCAACCAATTTCATATCATACATTGTGTAGTTATACTCATGGATCTTTAATTAGAAGGATGTATAGGTTATCACTATATTATTTCATATGAGTACACAAACCAATCCCTTTTTTTGATACATCACTATAGATCACAAATCCTTCCCCACTGGTGGGTAATGTGAATATAGATGAAGTGATTAGCCTATTTTTAATTCTTTAAAAATCTCCTCACATTCATCAGTCCAAAAAAAATTTACTCCATTTTGAGTTATCTTGGTTAGCGGGGTTGAAAATAATTATAAGTTTCTCAAAAATCAGTGATAATACCAATATAATCCAAGGAAACTATTGATCTCAAAAAAAATATGGTCTAAAACATTCTTTAATTTCCTTGGTCTTCGAAGGATACATAGATATACCTTTACTAGTAATAAAAAATCCTAGTAATTTTACTTAATCTGTCTAAAACTTTCATTTACTATACTCCTCATATAACTTTTCCTTACTCAAGTTCTATAGTGTAGAGTTCAAATTTTCCTCATGTTCCTCCTTGATTTTGCAGTAGAAAATAATATCATCTATAAAGAAAACCAAAAATATATTGATTTAATACCTAAAGAATATATTAATTAATTTCATGAAGTTTTATGGAGAATCTTTTAGTCCAATTGGAATCAATATGAACTCTTAGTTCCTTTACCTTGTATAAAAATTTTGTCTTGGGTATATCCACCTTATTAACCTTTACTTGATAATATCTTGATTGAAGATCTACCTTGGAAAAGTAATGGGATCCATGAAGCTAATTGAACAATCCATTCATCTATGTAAGAGGATAATTATTATTTATCTTGATCTTTTTGAGTTCATGATAATCAATGAAGAGGTGCATTGACTCATCCTTCTTCTTGAAGAAAAGTACCAGTGCACCCCATGTGGAAGCAATTGGGAATATAAACCCTTTATCAAGATTCTCCTATAGTTTCTTCTTAAACACTTCAAATTCAATATTGGTCATTTTATATGGAGTATTGGATATTGGTAAATCTCTGGGTATATGATCGATTTTGAACTCAACCTCTCGATTTTGAAGAAGACCAAGCAGTTCCTCAGGGAATACATTAGAATATTATCTTATAATGGGTATTTCATCAAGGATAATATTTTCCTTACTCTCAATAATTTTATCTATATATTATTGATAAAAAAGAAATAATATCCCTACTTGAGATGATGATTCCAAAGGATATGTATCCTCCTCCTTAAACTTGTATTGAATTTGAATTTCATTCAGGATATGAAGGATAATTTCCCTCTCTCAATAATCTATGTTGGATCCAAAAAGAAAATATAATCCATTCATAGAATAGCACTAAATTATTGTAAATGGGGTAAAATAAGGTTTATTTTTAAATTAATCCCACAAATATTTACAAGGGATAATTTATATACTTGGGATGCAACAATTTTCACATTTTCAATTTTCATTGATAACTCAACTTCCATATTCTTAGGTGGTGATTAAATAGTTCTACTAAACTTACATGATATGAAAGAATGTGTATAACCATAATTAAATAATGTGTTTTCTATCCTTAAATGAATAAATATCATACCTATCAACACTTAATTTTCCAAATCCATCTTAGTAGTTGTAATGGCATAAGATTTCCATTTCTTTCTAGGCCTTCGAGGTTGTTTTCATTCATTATTATCAACAACCATTAGCTTCATGTATTAGTAATCTTAGTGTCCTTATTCCATATAATTTAAACATTGAAAATAGAATGAGGGTTGACTAGAGAAATAATTTATTCCATCACATTGGTTGGTTTCTAAAATAACAATTCACTACCTAAGTGTCCTTCCTTCCTATACTTAAATAATTTCCTTATCCTCGTCAAGAAATTTACAGGATACTTCTTCTCACACTTTTGATAAGTTTGATGTTGGACTTTCTTTCCACCATGAGGTTTCCCCATCTCTCTTATAGAAATATACTCTATTATCTACTTCATATCTCTAGACCCATGAGAAATTTTTGATTTTCTAATATCTATTTTGAATTTAAGGGCACATCATACAATTTACTCATAGATATCAAAGTCTTGTTTTTCCAAATATTTTCATAGATTTAACTTTATTCAACAAATTAAGTGGTCAAATTTACTTCTGGTTTCAATGAAAAATTTATAGGAATATCATGAAAGTCTTGAGAAGTTTTAATTTTACTTATTGATAGATTCATCATAATTTTTCTTGAGGCTAAAGAAATACATATCTATTTTAATTCATAGAGTGAAAGGAAAATATTTATCAAAAAATATTTTTCTAAATTATTTTCACTCCATTACATCAATTTCTTCTCTGAGATTTAAAATCTTGATCAACACCCACTGTTAATCAACTTCACCCATCATGAGATAAATAATCTTCATAAACTTCTCTTCATCATAGCATTTAAGGAAAGATAAAATATTTTCAATGGATTTGATCCATTATTCTATGATGAAGGGATTGGAAGATCCACTAAAATTTAAATTCTTTTGTAACATAAAGGTCCCAATTGTAATTTTTTCTTTCTTTGGTGGGTGTGGGTATTCCCCATGATTCAATTTATTTTAAAAAACATGAGTTAATTGAGTAAGTATTGTTATAAATTTATCGACTCTTACTCCCATCAGGTTTGGAATCTCATTTGGGAAGTCATCACATTTCCCAACACATTGGTTGTTGACTTGATTCTTTCTATTTCCATTCATTTACTGAAATAAAGGAAAAATTAGGGACGATAATTTTCAAAATATTAAATACATAAAATAGAAACTATGAACATTAAAGGGTTAAATCATAAGTGACATGTATTCCTTAACCTATGAATTTATAGGTTTCAATCTATGTTATCAGTAGTCTATTTATTAATATTAATTTTCATAGGAATTTTTTTCCCTTCATAATGGTTCGTAAAGAGATTGTGAATTAAGAAAAGAATATCCCCTGAGAGTGTCAAACCAAGTGTGCAGTAGTGCCACTTTTTCATGCACCAGGTAATGATCGATTTAATACACAATTCATCCTTTTAGAGTTACTACCCCTAGGTAAAAATGTTCCAAATATACATCCATTTTTATTATCCAAACTAAAATATTTTTAATATCACTAGTTTAGAAGGATTGAAATTATTAACAGAATTTGAGTTTTCTATCGAGTGGATGAGACAATTTTCCAGCTGAGCTTCATAATGTAATTATGAGAGTTGAAAAACTTTAAGGTGTTGTTTTTTAGATGAGGTTTATGGCCCAAAAGGTGTCTTGAAAGTCTGGATGAGTTTTGGGAGGGTGAGTCTTTGAAAACTCAGTTTTATGAGTAACAACTTAGGGCGCACATCAGGCACACGGTTATTAATAATCATGTGATCCAAAATATAAGGCCCTTTTTTATAGGAACACAACTTCTTAAAACTACGTGTGAGAGGCATTATGGATTTTTGAAACCTATAACAAATTGTAGAGATGAATCTCATGGTGTGTGCATGGTTTTTCTAAATATGTTCCTAAACCATGTAAGGGGTTGGATCTTGGGAAGCAACCAGGCATAGTGTGAATATGATTTATCTAACCATGCAACTATATTGTGAGATTCATGGGTTTTGGGATATTTTTCAATTCATAGTTGATGTAAATTTTGTAAAACTATACATCCAAACCATACTCCCCTTTAAAATGGGAGACATTACAATTTCCCCATAATTTCTTTAAACCTAGGCCACCCTTTCTCCTCCCTTAAACACACAACACCTCCTCCCATGTGAGAACTCTCCCTCACCCTCACCTAGGATTTGGTTTTTCTCCCTCATTTGAGATCTAAATCAAACATCGTTAGTTGTGTTGTATAACTCTCAGTATGTCTAATAATCCCCTTGTTTCTATTTTTTCCTTTTCTATATTTGATACTAATTCCATGTGAGATTATATAACCTACGTTTAGGGTATTTGTCTGTTTTATCATTTTCACTCATTTCAACCTAAATAAAAGTCTGATATTGGATGAGTAAATCCTTTTAAGAATGAGGTAGTTCATTGAGTACTTTTCTCTAAAATTCTAGTTGTTTATATCATGTGTCATTGTGACGCATGTCTAACTTCTTATGTGTCACCTTTAAAAATTAATATTCCTTAAATTTATTAACTATACATTGACCTAGAAGTTATATGATCCATGTTTACATGGTTAAAGGAAGAGGACCTCAACCCGAATGACCACTTAAGGTGGGTTCAGTTAAATTCTAATAACTATTGTTCTTTATTAAAACCAAAATTCCCAACATGTGTGTTTGGGTTTTCAATTATAAAATGAATTACTTAAATGAATTAATTGATTTTCCAATGACATGGATACTCACTTTTTTATGTTAAATCACAATATTATGCCTTGTTTTTGTAATAAATCACCTTTGGGTGTGATGAGATTTACCATTATTAGTAGGATAGGGATTTGAATTAATAAAAATATTAAATGGTTGAATACCATCCCTTGATTCTTTTATTGTTATAATTATATGTAAAATAAATAAATCAAATTGAACACCCCTTGATATGGGTTGGGTTATCTCATGATTGGAATGGTTAAAATATTTAAATGAAATGTGAATAGTAGGACCATGTCACTTGGACCTTGAATTCTTAGTACTTATATTGGGTTTTATTTTTTGAAATGAAATGGATAAATGAATCATTGGAATTGTGAAATGGAATGTATGCTTGCCATTGACTTCATAATTATTTATAAACAAGGAGATTGATCCTTGGGGGATACCTAGATTCCTTATATATAATTCCATGTGTGGGATCATAGTTTAAATGAAGTTATATAATTCCATGGGTGATACTTGGGTTTCTTATACAAAATTCCGTGGAAGGGATCATAGGTTAAATGAAATTACATCATACCAGAGGCAATACTTGGGTTCCTTGTATAAAATTCCTTGGATGGGCTCACAGGTAAAATAGAATTATGTTACACCTTGATAGATATATGTATTCTTTTTATATAATTTATTAGAATAGATAATATTTCAAATAGAATTATATTATTCCTTGAGTGTTACTTAGATTCCATATACATAATGCCTTGTATAGGATCATAGGTCAAATGTAATTATATTATGCCATGAGAGATACTTTTATTCCTTATATGAAATGCCTTGGATGGGATCATAGGTAAAATGGAATTATGTTATTCCTTGAGAAATACATTGGTACCTTATACTAAATTCCTTGGAAAAGCTCTTAGTTCAATTGGTATTATGTTATGACTAATTAATATTTATTTTATGCTTGATTTCTAAATCTTTGATTTCATGAAACTTTTAAAACCCTATACAATTTTCACTATACATGGGAGACTTGGATTTATTCCTTAGTAACTAGTCTTATAGATACATATATAAAAATTTGAAATGCTTAGAAACTTTATAGCTCACGTTGAAGTAGATAGAGTCGATCAGGTATCCCATGAGGAACCCAAGATAACGTGTTTACTATTCAATTCACAACCGCATTTGTTATACCTGAACACTAATCATATTATATTCATATATAGGAGAGTATTAGAAACTGTCGGTGGTTACCTACTAAGTTTTACTCACACCCTATTCAGGTCTTTGTTTGGTACATGAAAAATTTACTTATATGCTAGTAGGGATAGGGGAAAGCATCAAGTTATGGATGATTGGTTTTATATACTAGGATAGAGTATAGGAAAACTGATCTAATTCTCATGATGATATTGGATTTTATATTTTGGGCCTTTTATTCTTTTTTTACACATGTATAGTATTTTTCTAGATTTCATGTGTGTTTTTACATTTTTTTTATAAACATTACATCATTTTTATATGATATTATTTTTCATTGGTCATTTATTATTATTAGGATTATTTACTTCTACCTCCCTATGTATATATTATTCAGTTGTTTCATTATATGATTTATACTACTTTGTTATTATTCCTACCATTGAACCACTCTAATTAAGAGGGTATAGTTTCCCCACCATACCGCCATAGACCCTCATTAATAGTCAAATGAATATGGAATATGGGGAGGCATGCTTGTGGATACCTGGAAATCTAGGCTCAATTACTTATGAGTGAACCAAGATTGGAATGTCAAAAGGTGGTATTAGATATTCATTTTCAATTTTCTTACTAAATTGGGTTGGAAGACAAGATATTATGAATTTTTTGGCACTTGGTAAATAACTTGTGTCTAGTAATCTCCAACACACGCATGGGTGAAAGATTAATTTTCTAAGGATGGGACTAATTTTTGTGCTATTTGTATTACAGTTGATTATCATTTAATCTTGGGAGTATTTTATTTTATTTTTGTTGGATACTAATTTATAAAATTTACCTATTGAAATAGTATATAAAGAGAGTAGTTTTTTCATGAATCATTTGAGGGATAAAGGATTCACATGTAATTATCATGCTTATTTTTATATCATGCTTGTGTGATTGTGTTCCATGTTCATTTGTACACCATACTTGTGAGTTTATTTAGTATATTTATTTGTGCACCATGATTGTGTGATTATTTATATGCATGCCTTTATTTATTGATTAAGTGATAGATTTCCTTGTCATAGTTATGATGTGATATTGGTTAAATAAAGTGTCTATACCAACATAAATGGTGTTTTTCTGTATAGCTTGATGATGGAATTCTATTTAACAAACCTGAGATTAATTAAAGAAATGAAATGGTTTAAAATTGGTTAAGTAATTAACCTAAAATGAATAATTAAATGTTTGATTTTTTATGTTAATTAAATGGTGTTCCAATTAAAATATAAAAATGATAGTACCTTTATCACTTGGGAATGGTGACCCATGTAACTGAAACCTCCTATGCTATATTTGATCCTTATATTTCATTCTTAGTAATGCATGATTATGAGATAAACCCAATAAGGGTGATTTAATATTATAATAAATTCACTATTCATGGATTTTAATTAAATGGGATACCAATTGTAATTTTAAGAGTGTCTCCTCCATAAATTGGGAATGGATGCATTTATAAATGGACCCAAGTTGGCATTACTTGACCCTCATAGTCCACCTATATCATTATATACCTTGGTACTTAACCCATTGGGGTATGTTTATGATAAATAGGGATGGTTATTTAAAGTTTAAAAAGCCACTCATATGACATATATATAAATATATGATGGTATCTTACTTAATCGATCCCCTTATTATGATAAAAACCGTGTTATCTGTTTTTGGTATCTTATAATTATGAGGCTTCAGTTAATTAAAATGTTATCTAAAACCTAAAGGGTATTTTTCCTATATATATTATAGTTTATAATTTCTTTAAATAATCCAATTTTAAGAACTTGTGGATAAATAACTATTAAAAGGAAATTATGAGATAATTTTCATAGAATGTTATGATATGTCAGCTAAATAAAGATCCAAGAATATTTTGAAAAATAATTTATAAATGATAATTTAAAAAATCATACATATGAGCCTATTTAATGGTATTAATAAATTTTAAGTGATTTAATGGCCTGAATAAAAACTTTTAGTGGTTTTCTTAACTTGTAACCTAGTGTAATGATTAGTTTCAATGTTTCCTTGAGAGTTGCCTTGGATGAGAATGTGGATGTTGCCCAAGGGTATCAGTTGGATTATTTTATTTTATTTATTTAAACCTAGAGGTTAAAAAATTTATCCTAGTGACCTTTCATGCATGACCCTTGTTTTGGAGTCAATTCCTCGTGTAAGTGAGTAGATAGTCCAATTGTGGTGACACCCTCAGAGGAAAAAACATTGGTAAATGCTTATATTGATTTTTCATTTGTGAGGTGTCATTAAAGTACCATTTGATATAGGAAATAATCTTAGTGATGAATAGATAACCATAGGTAGAATAATTATCATTAATTAACTTAAACCTTGTTATACGTTAGCATTATAAATGATTGAGTTTCATAGAGCTAACATTCCTACGGCATGTTCGATTGCTTAGTTGGTTGTGTGACCCCTCTTATTTTTAGTGATTTTCAACACTAACATTCAATAATAAAATTAATAGTTGTATGGAATTTTGTGACTCTAATATGACCCTTTTGTGTTCTAATTCCTTCTAGAATGTGTAGTACCATTGGTACTATAAATCATTTAAAATGTTATACCCATTCTGTTGATGCAATATCGAGGTAGTACACATCATAAATATTGTTCTATCAAGTTAAGAAATGGGTGAAATAAGGAATGAGTTGGTTGGTGATGACCATTCAAGTCTCAAAAAGGTTTTAGTGATTTAATTGTTGTAATAACTTCTATTTTTTTAGTTCTTAACCACTCAGAAAAAGGGTTGTGAGTTCGTGAATACGAGCCATCTCCAGAGTTGAGTGACCTAGGTGCATAGAGCTATTTTTTGTGTCATAGACTTGATCTATTTGTAGAAAGTTGATTTTTCCTAGTTCAAAGATAATTTTATAATAAGGATATGGTGATGTAACACTACTGATCATCATTGGTTTGTGATTATCATCTAATGATGATGATGTGGGTGAACATGGCTCAGAAAGATCATCATGTGTACATCTATGATTGAACCTTATCTAACATGATTATAAAAAGCTATTTTTTCTTTATATTCATGTTTATACATGGTATAGACATGTTATCTAGGTTCATAACCATTTTTTTTTGTATGGAGTGTGTGTTATGGGATGAGTTTCCATTCTTAGTAAGATAGTGACTAAGAAACTCCAAAGGTGGGGAGTGTCTCATAAGTCATGAAAATAATGTACTTCTAGGTAGAGGTAATAATATTATAGAGGACCATTTTGTAATGGTAAAAATGGATTCTAAAAGCCTGTGATCTGGTAAGTTAGATATTTCTAGTCACATACATGTCTTTGAGTTTAAACTCAAGTATGAGTTTAGATCAATTCTGAACATTAGATTTAGGCTCAGGGGGGCATGACTGATCCGGGTTATGTAATTGGTCGATGTCATGTTTGTGCTTGTATGTTATTACAATGGTAAAATGGTTTGTTGAGAACCAAAACATTTATTAACACTAGGATTTCAGTTTGGACTTTAGTGGCTATTCTTGAATGATCGCAAAATTTATTAGTTGGCAAGGGCATCATGATTGAGTAGTGATGTTCCATCAGTGGATGTAGTAGAGTTTTTTCAGGAGGAATCGGCTAAAATTGGTTTGATGATCATGTTTGTGTGAATTTGGATGTGGTTGAATGGGAACCATTTATAGAACATCATTTTGATAATATTTTCATTCTTATAATGGGTGATAAGAACCATCTAGGAAATAAATTGGGTTCCCTGAGGGGGTTGACCTGTGGCTGGATCTAGACACACATTTTTGGAGAAATGGTTCTAGGAGTTGCTTAAAGTCAAGTATATCATGGATTAAAAGGGTCATGGATCAGATATAGTGACACATTCCTATCAATAGAATCTTTAGTGAATTTTATGGTTTTCATTTCCATCATTAGAGAATGGGTGATGTGCAACATTGTATGGTGGAGTTGTGATGGAAATACTTGATAACATCTTAGTGTACTCTTAGTCTAATGAGGATCATGCCCAATATCTTTAAATAACTTTAAGTACACTGATAGAGCGTCATCTATATTTCAAGATCACAAAATTAGTTTTATGGTCTGATGAAGGTAATCCTTGATAGTTTCACTCAAGGAGGGATGTAGGGAAATAAATATGGTGTTGATTCCCACCATAGGCTATTTGAGGATAACCCTCATGTAAAAAGGGTATTTCCCTTAGTTAGGTTAACTATTGGATGGTCATTTAGATCTTTTATTTCATTGGATAATTGGAACAAGACACTACTTGTTTCTTGGATAATACTAAGTATAGGTTTGAATATGAACTTGGGGAAATTTTGAGTGTGGTTGTAGGGCCCAGAGTAACCGGTGATGATATAAAGGTACTAGATCAGTAATGTACTGGTGTTAATGATATGGAACAAATATGGAAATGAATAGGAGATAGTTTATCCATTAGATATCAATTGAGGTTGGTTATAGGATTTGATAATAATTCTAGAATTATCTCTATGTGCCTTGGAATAAAGGAATCAGAATCTAGTTTTGGATGTATTGGATATCAAAGATAAAAAATTTCAAAAATAGTCAGACAGATATGGTTAAACTTGATTCCTCTTGAGTAGTTGTATACGGTTAGTAAATAACATTATCTATTATACCTTTGGGTTGAAATGAGTGTAGTTCAAGGTTCTTCGGGGGATTTTTTTTACGAAAATCCAGTGCAACCAGGCTAGAAAAGGTCTATTGGAATTCAACCATTTAGATCCAATCAATGACCACATATAGTTTTCTAATGTTTGATCAAGTGTATAAATTTTACAATTGTTATAGTATCACAGTTAGAATGTTGAGGGTGTGCTTTAATATCTGATTATAATGGTGGGATTACCATTTCCTGTAATCATTTGTGTAAGGATAGAACCTATGGTGTAGAGCTCTATAGTTTGATTGATGAAAGTGATAATGATGTGATCATGTCTTTGGTAATTTGGGCTTGAGTAGTCACTATTTTAATGTTTCATTGGTGGATATGAGTGTTGTATTAGGTTTTATACTTTTAAGCATTTTATACTTTAAGTGGTGTTGGGTGGTGCGTGGGGCATTTAGAAATGCAACATGGTCATTTGATCAGGAATTTATAACCTAGGTAGGTTAGGTTTTCTGTTTTAAAAACCACAAAGTCTTCTCAGAGATGATAAGTTTTAAGGTTTGGAGGTTGTAATATCTCGTGTTTGGATGGGTTAAAATTTTCAAAGGATTTTGATTTTTCATATGGGGGATGGGTCAATTTGAAAACCGAGCTTCAAAATATAAATCTAATAATTGGAACAATTTAATGTGTTTTTATGCATTTTAAGGCTCAAAAGGTTTCTTAGGAGTTTGGATAAATTTTGAGAGTTTCGGTCTTAGAAAACTCAGTATTAGGAGAAACAGCTCAGGGTGCACATTTAGAACCTGGTTAGTATTAATCATGTGACCCACACCATGTGGGCCTTTTGTATAGGAACATAGTTTTTTAAAATCATACTAGAGAGGGATCATGGTCATTTGAAACCTATAAAAAACTATATAGATTAATCGCATAGTGTGCACATGATTTTTCTAACCATGTGCCTAAACTGTAAGAGGGGTCGCTCTTTGATAGAATCCAAACATGATGTGCATGTGGTTTTTCTAATAATGCCCTTAAAATATGAAAGGTAGGGGTTCATGGACAGTGTTAAATGAAAGACTGTCACACAATTTGGAAAACTGTGTTTCCAAACCATGTTCCCATTTAAAATTGGTATAATTCCAGTTTTTCCCTAATTTATTTAAACCTATAACACCCTTTATCCACCCTCAAAAACATAACCCATTCTCCTATGTGATATATATCTCTCACCCTCACCTAGGATTGGATGTTTCTCCACTATCCAAGATTTGAATTCAACATCCTTGGTTGTATTGGATCACGCTCAATAAGTCTACGAGTCTAATTGTTTCCTTTCTTTGTTTCATTCTCTATAATTGATGTTAATTACATGAAATATTATATTCCCTAATTTCATGTTGTTTTTATTGTTACCAATTTTCTCCCAATTTAGCCCAAAACAAATGTTGATATCAAATGATTGAAGCTTAATAATAATAAGTTAGGTGGCATATTACTTTCCCTTAAAATTCTAGTTGTTTATATCATGCATTGTTGTTCTATAAGTCGTAATTCCTACTCATTTCCTATAAATATTAATATTACATAAATATATTAACTAGGAGTCAAACTATAAGTGATATGAGTAATTTTTATATGGTTGGATATTGATTACCTAAACCCAAACCACCACTTAAGGTTGGTTTGATTAAATGCTAATAATTAGTGTCCTTTATTAAAACCAAAACACCGAATGGTTGTTTTTAGGTGGTCAATTATAAAATGAATGACTTAAATTAATTAATTAATTTTCCTATTACATGGATACTCACTTTAATTATGTTAAATCATAATATTATTCATTATGTTTGTAATAAATCACCCTTATGTGTGATAATATTTCCCCTTATTGTAGGATTGGTATTTGAATTAAACGAAATGTTAAATGGTCGAATACCATCCCTTGATTCTTTTGTTATTATAAGAAAGTGTTGAATGAACTAATAAAATTAAACAACCCTTTAGGTGGGTTATCTTGTATCTTAATTTTAATTGTTAAAATAATTAAATCCAATGTGAATGGTAGACCATATCACTTGGCCCTTTATTTCTTAGTACATCTGTTGGGTTGTATTTTTGAAATAAAATTCCTAAATGAATAATTTTAATTGTGAAATGGTATGGATGATTCCTATAGACTTATTAATTATTTATAAAAAATATATATCAAAACTTGGGTGATACTTAGGTTTATTTTATGAAATTATCTGGATGTAATCATAGGTTAAATGAAATTATATAATTCTTTGGGAAATACTAGGTTTCCTTACACTAAATTCCTTGGATAGGCTCATTAGTTTACTAAAATTGCATCATGCCTTGGGAAATACTTTGGGTACTTGTAAAGAGTTCCTTGGATGGGCTCATAGGTCAAATAGAATTATATCATGCCTTGATAGATACTTGTATTTCTTATATGGAATAACTTTGAGGGGATAATAGGTTAAATGGACTTATATTATTCCATGAACAATACTTGTATTCCTTATATAGAATGACTTTCATAGGCTCATTGGTCAAATGGAATTGTATTATACCTTGAATGATACTTAAATTACTAATTTTTAATTCCTTGGACGATATTATAAGTCAAATAGAATTATGTTACACCTTGAGAGACACTTGAGTTCCTCATATAAAATTCCTTAGATAGCCTTATAGGTAAATTGGAATTATGTTATGCCTGATATCTATTTAGGTTACCCTCGATTGGTAAATATTTGATGTCTTGAAACTTTTATAACCCTATATTATTATAATTATATAGGGTCACATTGGTTGTATTCCCTAGGAACTAGGCTTATAGATACATATATCAAAATTTGAAATGCTTAAATACTTTCCAAGTCAGGTCAAAGAAAGTAGAGTTGACAAGTTATCCCATGAGGAACTCAAGCTGACATGTTTATTATTTAATTCATAGACTTATTTTTTATACTGAAACACTACTCATTTTATAATCATAGATAGTATAGTATTAGACACCATTGGTGTTGGCCTACTGAGTTTTACCCAGACCCTATTTAGAATGTCATTTAGTACCCGGGCATATTACTTGTATGTGAGTAGGTACAAGGTAAATCACACAACTATGGATGATTGATTCTCTATACTAGGATAGAGTATGAGAGAATAGGGTTAAGTTAGTGCTTGTGATTATATTGGAGTTTAGATTTTGGGTAATTTATTCTTTTGTTATACATGTATAAAATGTATTTATACTGCCATGTATGTCTATTATATTTTTGTATAAACATGACATCATTTGTATATGATATTGGTTGTGGATTTTTTTCATTTATTATTAGTGAGATGATATACTTCTACTACCCTATGTATATATTCTTCAACTATTATATTGTATGATTTCCATTAATTTATTATTATTCCTTACTATTGTGCCACTCTGATTAATAGGGTATAGTCTCCCCACAAAACCACCATAGACCCTCACTGCTAGTCAGTAGCCTCTGACATACAAGGAGGCACACTTGAGGTCATGTGGTCAACTGGGTTCAATTATTTATCAGTGAACCAGGATCGAGATGTAACAATTTTATTTCTTGGAAACTACTCATAGTAAATTTTACCAAAATTCAGGGATGTTTTTCTATGTTTAGTCATATCCATATAGTTTTCACTAATATTTATAATAATAATCCACAAAAAAATTAGAACTTTATTTGATACTAATTATGAAAACCAATATTTTTTTATATACTTTATTTCATGATTTATTACATAAAGATACACATAATAAAATCCCAAATGATTAAGAGGAATAATGCCTTTTGGTAACAAGATATATATCATAATAAATTGAAACTGTGATATAATGGCATTAATTAAAATTCCATAATATTCCCTTAAATTCCTTTGATATTAAAATACTGCACAAGATAAACTGGGGTTGTAGATAAGAAAGGGGTGGGATATAAATCCCGATAAGGGAATAATCTATAGCAAGCCTAATTTTCCTACATGAATTTTTCATCATTTTAAAGATAAATATCATAATTTTTGGACTCCTCATGTTTTAATGCTAATACATAATGTTTAAATATTGTTGGACTCCCCAAGTTTTAATGATCACAAATCATGTTTGGATATTGTTGGAGTCCTCATGTTTTAATGCTCACAAATCATGTTTGGAGATTATTGTAATCCTCATGTTTTAATGATCACAAATCATGTTTGGATATTGTTGGACTCCTCATGTTTTAATGCTGACAAATCATGTTTCACATATTACAAATCATGTTTATGTTTGAATCTTGTAAACTATGTTTAATCTTGTTCTATTATGTTTCATTATGATTATGTTTAATCTTAATCCATTCTATGAATATTGCTTCTTAAGACAGATTACAGATATTTGGCTATGTCTCTAACACTATAAATTTTCTATCAGTTCTATATTTTCACAAAGTCTATGACACTGTAAGCTTTCTACCAGTTCTAGATTCTCATAAAGGCACTAACACCATTTCCTTACTACTACTTACAATACACCGTAACAAGACACCGTTAAAAATTTTGATAATGGATTAGACACAATTACCTAATACACCATCTACCAGACACCGTAGTCTTGCTATCGGTTCCAGAATTTGCGAAGGACCAGACACCGTAATTATAATACCGGTTCCAAATCTCACTATGATTGTCTTACCATGACAATCTTACTGTGAAGGTGGCATCGTGACTGTCTCACAAAAAATGTTTCATCATTCCACACTTAACCATTTTTATATCTTTTTAAATTTAATTTAAAATTTGTTTCTAACGGTCTTATGTGAGTTATTTAATGAAACTGATATAATTAATGTTCGTTTTCAATCCTGTCAGGAGACAGTACTAGGTATGAGGTGTGGAGATAATGAATCTTGTTGGATCCAACACAAGCACCTGAAATAAAGATAAAATCATGACACTGTAGAAAATATATGAGCAGTGGATTACATGAAAAAAATTAGAGAACACCCATACATGAAATAATACCTTAAAGGAAGAACTTTCAATTCCTACAGGTTGTACACAAATAAGAACCTACTATGAGAAATCTTAAAAGCGTACTTAAAACAACTCTAAAGAGAGGAGGAACATATCACAGCACTGAAAAACATTACACTCAACTCGAGACACTCTGTTTTCAGAAGAGGACTAGAAATTTTCATCTTCTACATCTAAAGAGTCCAAAGCTGCATTTCATGACACACAGAGCCCTATAAACTCTATCTCGTTACATTTTTCTCTATTGTATACTATTTTATTACCTTTCAATCAGTGTGTGTATCAGTATTAAAACACACACTGTCTCATGAACCAAACTAAAGAGTATAATATATCCTCACTCAAATATTTTTTACACCTTGTTTCACCCCATGTATAACTATGGAAGATATCTTGTGTGACCTGGTTATTAGTTTTCCCACGTAGAACAGTGGAAGAGGTACTGTGACTTGGATAGTCTTGTGTACTTTTTTTAACCCCAATCCAGGGTGTGCATCAAAGATTTATATATATATATATATATATATCTCTTGGTGATAATTGATCACCAAGTGGAGTGTATTAGGTCTCAACTTGAGACTGAACCACTTGTTTTATCCTTTGTGTCTTTCAATTTAATCTTTCTCTATTTTAACTCATATTTCAGAAAACTAACTTTTATTTTGATATTTAGTCTTGGATAGTAGTTATAACTATTTTTCCTTATTATAATAGTTTCAAAAGTCGTATCAATGTTTTATATTTATATTACTGAGAATTATTAAATCTTCTGAGAAACTATTTGATCAATAAATCTATTATGATTTTACGACGTTGGTTAATTGGCCTATTTTATTTTTAATTGGGGGAATATTTTAAATAAAAGTTTTAATATAAATTTTTATAGGAAATAAATTCACCCCCTCTTGAGTTTCCTACTCTGACCAACATTTCGTATCACAGGTTATTTTCAAGCTACTGTTTTCAAAATTTTGAATCTATTTTAAAAATATTTTTCAACTGTTATTTTAGTTGTGTTTTAAAGATCTTTAAGTTTTTGTTAGTTATAAATTTCTAGTTCTTTAGAAGTATATTTCTTTATCATGGATAATATATTGGAAGTTTTCTTCACCAAAAGACCTCTATTCTTCAATGGAACAAATTATCCATAATGGAAAATTAAAATTAAAATTCATTTAGAAAGTATGGGTTTCGAGATTTGGTCTTTAATTATAAAAGAATATAAGATTACTGCAACTAATAAGAATACTTGGGATAAACCAACTAACGTTTCTTATAAAAATAATTTCAAATCCATGAATTCCCTATACTTTTCTTTAGGAGATGAAGATTTTAACATAATTTATACATGTAAAAAAGCCCAAGAAATTTGGGATACTTTATCTATTTCACATGAATAAACCTCCAGTGTTAAGGAAATGAGACTTAACACGTATGCTATTAAATATGATAACTTTAAAATAAAGCCTGATTAGCCTATTTCTAACTTGTATCTCAAGTTTAATGAAATTATGAATACTATGATCTCTCTATGAAGAGATGTTACAGCCAAGGAAAAAATTATAAGAATACTCAAATGCTTTCCTGATAGATGGATAGAGACCTCTGTCTCAATTAGAGAATCCTATTACATCAACAAGTTACCAGTAAAGGATCTGATAGAAATTTTGATGATGTATGAGGAAAAACTAAAAGTCAACAAGGAATATGAAGATGAACCGAAGAGAAATTTAGTGGATTTCAAAACCACTACTTCCAAAACTAAAGAAAAGGAAAGGATACAACCTCCTTCAAATAATACAAGTAATGAAGATTCACCATCTGATAGTGATGAGTAAATGGCTCAATTATCTAGAAGATTTAAGAAGTTCTATAGAATAAATAAATTTTTCAGGAATCCTAACTATAAAGGAAAATATAATAATAAGGGAAACTAGAAAAAGTATTGAAAGAAATGTGATACTTCTAGTGAAATAGTATATTATGAATACAAGATAAAAAGACATGTAAAGGATAATTTTCCCAAACTAAAATATAAGAAGAGGTATGAGGACAAATATAGAAAGTATAAAAAGGAAATGAAAGAAACATGGAGTGTTTATGAAGATAGTTCAAGTGACTCAGAGTCCTCACGTGATGAAAATGATGACAAAGTTGATATGTTTTTTATGACAAACACATCTAAGGTAACCCAGGAATCTCCTATACAAAATCCTTACTATTTTGGAGATGAAATTGATTATGAAAATATGACCAATAAGGAAATGTTTGAATACTACCAAATTCTAGAGGACACCTGTAATGAATTAAAAGATAAATACATATATTTAAAGAAATAGCATTCCTTGACTACTACTGTAAAATCTGAACTTTCTATGGAAAAAGAGAAAAATTATCAACCACTTAAAAAAATGAACTCAAATTATCTAATGAGAAATTGAAAATGGAATTAGAAAAATTTACCAATAGAAAAAATACTCTTACAAAGATTCATGGGAAAACAATACCCCTAGATACACTACTAGTATTAGATACCACCTTGGGAAAAGAAATCTCACCAAAAACAAGTTTGTAACTAAATTTTGAAAATCTATTTTTCTACCTAAAAATGAAAATTTTGTTTCTAGTTCCAGTTCTGGAAAGTATTTTACTACCTCTATCTTTTCAAGACCGAATAGATTTTACTTTCCAAATGCTTTAAAATTTTCTTATAAGAAACCCATGAAGCAAGTGTGTGTTCCCAAAGCATTTATTACTAATGTTTCTGGACCCAAACAAATCTAGGTACCAAAATATTCTCTTGTTTGATTTTTCTCTTGTAAATTTGGTTGAAGAGCTTCAGCAAAAGATTATGGTACTTGGAAAGTGGATTTCCAAGACACATGATAGGATATTACTCATGCTTCAAGAATTTAATAAATATTGATGGTGGGAATGTCACCTTTCGTTGACAATGCTAAAGGAAAAATAATTTTCTTCATCCAGATTGGTAACTATAATTCAGTTTTAATTTCTAAAGTACTTTTTATTGATGGATTAAAATATAATATGTTTATTATTTCACTATTATGGGATAATGTTTTTAATGTTAAGTTTGAAAATAATGATTTCAATGTTTTTAATTCTAATAATGAATTAGTATTTTATTCTTTTAGAAATGAAAATGTTTATTCTACTAATATAGATTCTTCAGTTTCTCAAAATGTTTCATGCTTAAGTGTATTTCAAAAAGAGTCTTGGATTTGGCATTGAAGACTGGGACATTGTAATATAAACTCCCTTAGAAAACTTACTAGAAATGTTTTAGTCAAGGACCTACCCAAACTTGAGTTTCCAAATGACAAAGTCTATAATCCTTATTAAAAGGCTAAACAACACAAAATATCTTTCAAACTAAAGAAATAATTTTCCACTTATCAACAACTTGAGTTGGTTCACATGGATTTTTTTGGACCATTTAGAGTTTCTAGTTTACATGGGAAGCAAATGTTTATGTTATTGTAGATGACTATTATAGGTATACATGGACTTACTTTTTGGCTCACAAAAGTGAATCATGTAACTAATACACCAAGTATGCTCGATTAGTAGAGAACTTAAGTATACTTAGGATAAAATATTTAAGAAGTGATCATGGTCATGAGTTTAAAACCCAATATTTTGAATATTTTTGCTTGAATAAGGGGCTATAGTCATAACTTCTCTACCCCTAGGACACCCCAGAAAAATGAAGTTGTATAAGAAGTAATAAAAACCTATAAGAAATTGATAGAAATATTCTTAGTGAGTATGACCTATCTATTTAATTTTGGGATGAAGCTATCAATAAAGTATGCTATATTATTAACAAAGTTTTAATTATACCTATTCTTAAATTAACTCCCTATGAGTTGTGGAACAATAGAAAACCCAAGGTTAATTACTTCAAAGTTTTTTGTTGCAAAGTCTATATTATTAATACAGAGCATAATCTGGACAAATTTTCATCCAATATTGATGAAGAAATTTTTCTAGGATATTCAATATCTAGTAAAGCTTATAGAGTCTTTAACAAAAGAAACAAATATGTGGAAGAATCTGTAAGATTCAAATTTGATGAAATAGATTCACATGAATTAAAGACCAATCTATAAAATCTTGAGGATGATATGTCAAATATGGACATAAATTCTAAATCTTCTAACCATCCTATGAATAAATCTGTTAAAACTTCTAGTTCTGGAAATTCTCTAGATTCGATCCATAATGAACCCTAACCTTTTGAAAATATGAAATTACCAGTCCTTCTTTTTCTAGATCTATTAGAACCCTTAAGAATCATCCTCTAGATGATTCTGTTGGAGATTTAGATAAAGGAACACAGACTAGAGCTTATCAAAGAAATAAATTTGAACATAAAGTCTTCTTGTCACAACTTGAACCTAAAAACATCAATGATTCTATCAATGGTGAGTTTTGGGTAATGGCTATGCAAGAGGAATTAAATCAGCTTGAAAAAATAAATTCTGGAAACTTTTGGATAGACCTTAATAAACCTTGACCATAGGCACTAAATCAGTGTTCAGGAACAAAGTAGATGAATCTGAAACCATAGTAAGAAATAAAGCTAGATTGCTTGCTCAAGGTTATATTCAAGAAGAAGGGATTTACTATGAAGAAACTTTTTCACCAGTTTCTAGACTTGAAGCCATTATAATCTTCCTTTTATATGCAGCACATCTCAATTTTAAACTTTATCAAATGGATGTCAAGAGTGCATTCCTAAATGTCTATATAGTTGAGAATATTTTTGTTGAACAACCCCCTGCTTTTAAAAAAACCTCACTTTCCAAATCATGTTTTTAAATTAACTAAAGATTTATATGATTTAAAGAAAGCTCCAAGAGCTTGGTATGATAGATTAAGTAGTTTTCTTATTTCCAAAGGTTTTAAAAAAGGTATAGATGATCCTACTCTCTTTATGAAAATAATTTATAAAGATGTTTTAGTTGTTAAAATCTATGTTGATGATATTATTTTTGGATATTAAAAAAAATTAATTATGTATTGATTTTTGAAAGATGATGAAAAATGAATTTGAAATTAGTTTAATGGGTAAACTCAAATTCTTCCTTATATTTCAAATTTTTCAAAATAGAGAAGCTATTATCTTAAATCAAGGAAAATATAAAAAATATCTCATAAAACATTTATGGATTAGATAGCACTAAAATTAGTAATACTCCAATGAGTACTACCTATAAGTTAGATCTAGATGAAAATAGTAAATCTGTTGATCAAACCACTTATAGAAGAATGATTTAAATTTTACTCTACATAACTGCTAGTCGGCCATATATTATGTTTAGTGTTTTCATGTGTGTGTATTTTAAATAAAACCCCAAAGAGTACCATTTAGATGTTGTTAAAATAATTTTCAAATACCTCAAACATAATAACAATTTAGGAATATTCTATCCTAGAAGACAACCTTTTGATTTAGTAAGTTATTCAGATGCAGATTTTTGTGGTTCTAAGTTAGATAGAAAAAGAACCTCTGGAACATGTCAATTTTTAGAAAAGTCTCTAGTATCATGGTGTAGTAAAAAGAAAATTTTGGTTGCATTATCTATTTTTGACGCTGAATGCATAGTTGATGGTAGTTTTTGTGTAAAAATTTTGTGGATGAAACACACTTTACTAAATTATGGATATAAATTCATGCATGCTCTTATAAATTGTGACAATACAAGTGCTATTAACATTTGAAAGAATCTTGTTTCAAATTACAAAACTAAATATATTGATTTAATGAATTACTTTTTGAAAGATCATTATCAAAAAGGTGATATCACTTTGGAATTAATTAGCACTAAACATTAGCTTGCTAATATATTCACTAAGTCATTAAATTATTAAAGGATAAATTACATCATACATGATTTAGGGATGATAAGCCTTAAGTGAATAGTTTATTGTTTCATAGTTTACAGTTTCACAATTCATGGTTTCAAAAGTTGTTGTATTATAGTTACACTCTCTCAGTTACAATCTTATACTTGTTATCTCAATGATACGGTCGTACTGTTTAGAGTCACACCATATTGTAGAAATCGTGACAACCTATTCTAGTCTCACCTTAATGACTCATACTTCTATTTTTAGAATTTTTTTCCATATTTTTGTATTAATTATTTTATTGATTTTATACCATGTATTTATGATTGCAACATTTGAAATCCCTAAAGATAAAACCCAATATATCCACTCCTCTCTTCACTCAAGATCTCTTCTCTTAAAACCAAAACCCTTTCACTCTCAAACCATTATCCCTTTTTCAACTTTTCATATTTATCAAACCCACATTGGATTTCCATAATGAATTGGTTTTATTTATTGACTCCGGAGAAGCATCGGTCTATGAAGAAATTGAAAAAGGCTCCAAAAATAATGCCTGAGAAACCACTGAATCTAGGCCTTGCTAATCAAACAGTAGTACCAGAGAAAGAAGTTTGTCTGAAGTGGTTGCTAAAAAGTAAGTCACTTTTTTTGAAGGTATTAGATGAAAAAGGATGGTTGGACTAGTTCACAAAAGAAAAAAATCCATTTATCTGAATCTAGTTTCTGATTTTTATCAGTATGTTCAATTCACATTCAATTCTAAAGATGATTTTGTAGTAAGAAGCTAGGTAAATGGTCAAAGGTTTACTTTTTCTTTAAATATATGGACTTCCTACCTAGGAATACCTCATGAAGGAATTTTTTAGAACTTTCAAAGATGTTCTCCTCCTCTGTGTGATGATTTTATCCTAGAAGAGCCTCTGGAAAGTTTAACTAGAAACAAAAAGAAGAGAAGGTTGATTGAAGCTGAGATAGATGGTGAGATAATACTATTTTTTAAGTTTAGTCAACATCTTATTTGTCCAAGGAAAGGGTACTTCACCACCCTTATGTATCAAGATGTGTTTTTGATACATATTATGAAGAATGGGCATGATATCAATCTCTGTGAGTATATTATACTTCACATGTGTGATATGATCAAGACCGCTTCAAAATTAACTTCTCTATTTTATTCAAGGTTAATTTATATAATATTATAATCCAAGGGAGTAGTTGGTCAAAATGAAGAATTAGTTGAAGGCTATGAGTTTTTTATATCAAAGTATATAGTTATATGGATAAAAATTAGTTGCAACCTGAGGAAGAAATATTGGGTGGAATATAATGAAATAATATATAAAAATTTCAACTCGGTTGAAAATCCTTCAAGATCTATAAATGTATCTGACCCTAGTCTAGAACCTGATGAATTTTTTGAATACTCAGATGAAGAGGTAGAAGATGTAATATTTGGACCTAAGGAAACAAATATCTTAGAAGAAGAAGACAATGGCCTACCTGTTCCACAAGAAGTAATTGCAGAAGATGTAGTAGCTGAAGTTAATGAAGAAGTTGTTGCTGAAGAAGCACAATTTGATGTTGTGGAAGAAAAATTTGTTCTGGAGGAACATTTAGAAGAACTTGTAGAGACTAAAGTTATTTTATCTACTAATGGGAGGATGGAGTAGGCCTTTTAGTTGGCTAAAGAAATAATTGATCCATATAGAATAGAATAAGTGGAAGTAACTCAAGAGACCGAGTCTATTAGTCCTATCATAGATGCACCTATTGAGGGGGAGTAGAACCTTAATTTGGAAATAATTGAAGTAACCCACCCTATGAATTTAAGTTCAGTGGATACCTGGTACATATTTCTAGAGTATTTTGATGTTTCTGGTTCTCAAGGAGTCTCAATTAAATCAATTGATCCCACTATAGTGCTTAATCTCAAACCAATCATTACTAAGGAAATTGTACCTTCAAAGGAATCAGAACGTATATTAGTTCATAATTCTGAACCTACCCAAGAAACTCCAACTTATGTAAGTAAAGACGATTTGAAAGACTTTAGAAAGACCTTGTTATCTATATTTGAAAAGGTCATGAAGTCCCAGCCTGCCCCTCTGACTAATCTTAGTGAAAGAGATATTTACCTGTTGTTAGAGAAACTTATTTGGAAAATTCAACCAAATATGCTTCATGAAATTCAAGAAGTTCAGATTGAGAACAAGCTTTTGAGTGATGAGGTGAAATTTATAAAATATGTGGTTGAATAAATAAATAAATAAATTCTTTCCAACTTCTCAAGCTCATTTTTCTTATCTTAGTAAAGATGATGCTGATAAGATTACACTGAACATTTTATCTCTAATTTAACCAAACCTAAACATTGTATATGAAAAATTGGTTGTGAAAAACACCAAGATATCCAATGATATGTGTTCACTTGTTTTTGGAAAAAATAAGTTGATCGATAAATATAAAGGTTGTCTACAAAAGGTTCTAAATCAGATTAAGTCTATCACATTAGCTGTTACAGCTTCATATGCCTCTAGACATCCATCTCAACCTGTGGATAGTGACTTAATCATAACTATTTTTAAAGAATAGCTTTAGTCACTATTGAGTGGTGTTGATAAGAAAAGTATCTATGATGTCATCAAGAACAATGACCATGCACTTGATTTGGTTAGGATCCATTCAAAGATCTACAATGATGATCAAGAAGAAATATCTAATAAATTGGACTTCTACATTAATATAATTTATTCTAATCATGAGATGACCAATCACTTCAAGTATCTTGTAGAGAATTTGAAAATACCTCCAGTCACTAAAGCCTTTAAGGATCAAGTGCAGAAGATCAAGGAATTCACACCCACTCTGGAGAATTTTTAGGAAAAAAATATGACTTTGAGAAGGATATGTATTTTGGAGTTGAGTTCATCACTAATTTCATTAAGTTGTTAAATCCTTATATACATGTGCAAAGTACATCCATTGTGGCTTTTGTAGCTACCCCTTTGCGGCTTGGTCTAACTCATTTATACTCCACTACCTTTTCTCCTACTACTATTTCTGCATCTCAGGATCTAATCCAGATCATAGCTATTATTATTGATAAAACATTACCTCGGTATTCCACCAAACCATATCTTTCACCCTCTATCTTTGAAGGAGTGCATTTTCCTTCTCTTACATTTAGATCAATCCCTTTTACAACTTATACTTCTGCTTCTGTGGCTCTTCCTGATGTCTCTACCAATGGAAAAGAAAATACTGATGGCTCTAAATAGAATTTAAGGATTTATTTTGATAGGTATGTATTTTCTTTTGCCTCATTTTTGTAATGAACTCTCTCATTCGATTCAATACAATGTGCACTTTTCTTGTTTATTCTTTTAATTGCCTTCATTCTATGTTTCTTTTTATTTTTATTTTTTTGATAATATCAAAAGGGGGAGAAATAATACAATTCATTTATGGAATCATTTATGGAAAAAGGATATTCATGAAATAAAAATAGTTTTTATACATCCTATAACATATATACTCATATATCTTGTCTTTAATAAAATATATGGATTATAAATTCCGTGATTTTTTATCATCAAAAAGGGGGATATTGTTAGAATACTCATGTTTTAATGCTCACAAATCATGTTTGGATATTGTTGGACTCCTCATGTTGTAATTATCACAAATAATGTTTGAAGGTTGTTGGACTCCTCGTGTTTTAATGCTCACAAATAATGTTTGGATATTGTGGGACTCCTCATGTTTTAATGCTCACAAATCATGTTTGGAGATTGTTGGACTCTTCATGTTTTAATGATCACAAATAAGGTTTCACATATTAAAAATCATGTTTATGTTTGAATATTTTAAACTATGTTTAATCTTGTTCTATTATGTTTAGTATGATTATGTTTAATCTTAACCTATTCTGTGAATATTGCTTCTTAAGAGAGATTAAAGATATTTGGTTAAGTCTGTGACACTGTAACTTTGTTACCTGTTCTAGATTTTCACAAAGTCGGTGACACCGTAAGCTTTCTACCGGTTCCAGATTCTCAAAAAGGTACTGGCACTATTTCCTTACTACTATTTCCAAGACACTGTAACCAAACACCGCTCAGAATTTTGACAAAGGACTAGACATCATTACCTGAGACATAGTTTACTAGACACCATAGTCTTGCTACTGGTTCTAGAATTTAGAAAGGACCAAACACTATAACTGTGCTATCGGATCTAGATCGCACCATGATTTTCTCACCATGAATATCTTATTGTGACTGTGGCACTGTGATTTTCTCACCGCAACTGTCACACCATTCCATAATTAACCATTTTCTTATCTTTTTCAATTTAATTTAAAAGTTTTTTCTAATGGTCATATGTGAGTCATTTAATGACACTGACATAATTAATGTTTGTTTGCATTCCTGTCAGTAGATAGTATGAGGTACAAGGTGTAGTGATAGTGCATATTGTTGGCTCCAACAAAAGCATCCAAAATAAAGATAAAATAATTGTGCTGGAGAGAATACATGAGCATTGGATTTCATGAAAAAACTAGAGAACATCCATACATGCAAGAATATATCGAAGGAAGAAATTTCAATTCCTACTGGTTGTAAAAAAATAATAACCTTATATGAGACATCTTTAAAGAATCCTTGAAGCAACTTGAAGGAGAGTAGGAATATCTCACAACACTGAAAAATAGAAAAATCAACTCACGACACTTTGTTTTCAGAATAGGATAGTAAATTTTCATATACTGCATCCAAAGAGTCCAAATATTCATTTCATGACACACAAATCCTTATAAACTCTATCTCATTACATTTTTCTCTATTTTGTACTGTTTTATTACTTTTTGAGCAGTGTGTGTATCTTTATTAAAACACACATTGTCCCCTACACTGAACTGGAGGGTACAAGATATCCTCACTCAAATATATTTTAAACATTGTTTCACCCATGTATAACTATGGAAGAGGTCTTATGTGACCTGGTTGTTATTTTTTCCATGTAGAATAGTGGAATAGGTCTTGTGACCTGGACAGTCCTATGTACTATTGTTAACCCCGATCCAAGGTGTGGATCAAAGCTTTTTATATATATAGCTTGGTGGTAGGTGATTATTAGGTCTTGGCTTGAGACTAAACCACTTGTTTTATCCACTATGTCTTTCAATTTATTCTTTCTCTATTTTAACTCATATTTCAGAAAACTAAATTTTACTTTGATAGTTAGTATTGGATAGTAGTTACAACTATTTTTCCTTATTAGAATAGTTTTAAAGTTTGTATCAAAATTTTATATTTCTATTAATGAGAATTAATCAATCTTCTGAGTAACTATTTGAATTGTCACGATATTATAATTTTAATACCTTGGTTAACTAGCCTATTTTATTTTTAATTGGGTAAATATTTTAAATAAAAATTTTAAAATAAATTTTTATAGAAACTCAATTCACCCCTCTTGAGTTTCTAACATGACTTTTACATCATTTTAAAGATAAACGACATAATATTTATACATTCAAGGATTGAAAGGTTTACTATCTTGGGAAAATTAAGACAATACATCACTATAAAATAATATAACTTAAACATTTAACTAAATCCTTCCTCTTTATCCTTATAAAATCTCACATTCTCCTTAGAACATATAGTCACCTAAGGATACACATCAAAGAAAGGGGTGAGTTAAAATCCCAGGAAGAGGGGGAATAAGGGTCATGAATCAATATAACATGGGTGAGAATAACCATAATCATCACATCATAATAATTGGATCATCATCATAATAATGAGGGAAAATTTGATGAAGGCATGGAATTTGGAAACTCATAAAAATAAGCATCATGTCATATTGGTCATATACCACACATAGTTGTGAACAAAGCTAGCATCATGTCCACACATAACATATGTTCATATATCATAACATCATCATTGTGATCAAATATAGCATAATTTTCATGAATAATAAGCATTATCTCATGAGATGCATCACATCATCCAATTAATTTAAGGTATATAAAGTTCTAGGCCCACCCATAACATCATAATAGTTACATAATCATGCATGCCACATAAAATGTATAACAACTGTGGTCATGAAATAACCCATGGAAAGGAATGGGTTTCATACAGATTTCATAAATCATAAATTCATGAATAAACATTGGGGTTCCAAAATGAAAAAGGGAGATCATATTTTTTAATAAAATATCATTTTTCTTTTGATATTAAATAATAAATGTGGAGTTGAATATTTTTTTTTGGAAAGAAATCATTTTTGGAAAATCATTGTATTTGGATTTAAAATTAAGGTGGAAAACATGTATATCCCCTTGAGAAAAGGGAAGAATAGTGAAAATGTTTTTAAGAAAATTTTATAGGAATTTCCATATTGAAATTGATGTGAAATAGGGATAACCCAAAGAAAATGAGTTGCATTTTATAATCCACTAACCTTAAATCCCACTTTAATTTGTTATTTCTCCACCTCCTTAATAATAAACATAAGATTATTAAAACATAGTTCTAGAAGTGAATTTTGTTCATTTTTTCCACTATTTATCCATTATAATTATTGGATTGTTATTTATAACACTATTTGTTAAACTTGAATTTTTTTATATCATGTTTTCATTAAATTTTCCCACTTTGTTTCGATTTTGCTAATTTTTTTCAAAATCATTATACATGGGTAGAATTAACTATATAATCTTATAACACATGTAATTAAATGTTTATATATTATATATAATTCATAATATCCATCCATGATTATGATTATAAGTGTTGACATGGCAATGTCTCCATATGTGGTTAACTGACCTTTGACGGGACATTTTCGAGAGAGCAGAAAGGGAAGTTTGAATTTTATATACATCATAAATATGATACTTACAGTAGGTTAAAATCATTAATAAAATGTAAAATTACATCCTAATTAATATTATAAGGTTTTTTTAAAAGGTTGGTGAAAAGAGAAATAGAATACAAAGAAAAAATAGAATAGTTGATCAAAACTTACTTAATCCTCAGGGTAGCTTCTCTTGCACGACAATAAAAATCCCTTGATTCTTGGGTTTAGATTACTCTAGAACATCCCTAGGTATTATAATGGGATTTATAGGTATGATTTGTTTAGAAATTTGGATTTATAAGGAGTGGTTTTTCAAGGGGGGTATACATTATTTATACTTGAGGAGAGGGATATTTATTGAATAAAATATTAAATAAAATAATATATCATAGGTAAAACTTGTAATAGTGAATTTTTTAAAATATAAATAATATATTAATATAATATAATAGTTTTTAATACTTTAAAACACTTTATAATTTTAATTAATTGGATTATTAAAAATTAAAGTGGAAAGAAATAAAAAATATTGTTTTAAGGGATCACTTTCAACTTTTGATTTTGGAAAATACTTTTTAGGTTTGGAATTTATGTTTAATTTATTTTAATGAATAATTTATGAAATTAAATATTTTTTGTATGAAAATAAAGAACTAAAAATTATTATGTAATTATTACATCATGAATTATGTAATTTATGATACACTAGTTGTGAGAGAAACTATATTTTTACTATTCACCTAAAAATTGATGTTTTTTCAGAAAATTACCAAAAAAAACCCTTAGAAAATATTGATGTGATGGTTTAAAAAATGATATTAATTTTATCAAGATAAATTTTTACCATAGTTAATTTTCATTTTTAATATAAAATTATTATTTTTATGAAATATTTTAAAATACAGTTTATTAAAAATGTTCTTATATTTTCTTTGAGTTTTTAATCATGATATTTATTTTTTGGAATTATAATATCTATATTTAAATAAATTAATCATGATAAATATTATTTATATCACAATTTATTATTTTTAGGTAAAATTACTATTCCAGTGTTAGGTTACTATTCCCAGTAGTCAGGTTATTATTCCCAAAAGTCATGTTACTATTCCAATAGTAACATTATTATTCTAATGGTCACATTACAATTCAACCAATCACATTACCTAATATAAATACTAATTCATTATTTCACTTAATAATCACTATAATTCCTCCCAGGGTTATACATTTTCATTTTATAAGATGTTGATTGGTTTATTAATATTTTATATCTTTTATATAATGTAGGTAGTGGGGGTGATGATTATTGTAGATTAGGGTGGTCCATATTTTACCATTTTAGATTTTTTATTTTATATCTTTTTCTAATTATAATGTTTTGAATCTTCATTGGTTTTTTTGTTGATTAATGTAATAGTATTTTTTATTGAAATAAATTTTTATCTGTATCTTTATATATATACTATTATATAGTATATTATAATACACATTTATTTTAAGAGACAAATATAATTTATAAACTCTATTTTTTTAGATTATTCCCCTCTTTTGAAATTGTGTCCCTAAAATTTCAACTCATATTATCAGTTGAGTATAAGTGAGGGTACTTTTATTTCATTATTTCATTTGGTTCACATGAAGTCTAATCATACTTTTGGTTCCTCCACAACACTTTGACAAGGTGAGTTTTCTTGTTGCATAGAAATTTGTCCTTATGGTACAAGATCTTCACCATCAACTCCTCATAAGAGAGGTCATTCTATAGTTGTACCACCAACAGATTCAGTACATGTGAGGGGTTAGGTATGTACTTCCTCATGAGAGATACATGGAACACATTCTGAACTTGATCTATATTTGGTGTAATTTCAAGTTGATGGTTCACTACTTCTATTAGATCAAGGATATCAAAGCGTTGATGTACCTAGGGATAAGATTCCCTTTCTTTCCAAAGTGCATGACCCTATTCCATGGTGGTATTCGAAGGAAAACTTTGTCTCCAACTTCGAACCCCAATTCCCTTCGATGGTTGTCAGTATAGCTCTTTTTTCAACTCCGAACAGTTATTATATGTTGTTTTATGGATTAAACCTTATTTTAAATATCTTTTACAAGATCATATCCAAGTATCTTCCATTCTGAAACTTTATCCCAACAAGTTGGAGTTCTTCATCGCTTCCCATGTAGAGATTCATATGGATCCATTTAAATATTTGAGTGGAATATATTGTTATAAGATAATTCAACCAATGGTATATGTTGATCCCATCCACCTTTTAGTTCCATTAATCAAGATCTTATCATTTTTTAGAGCATCTGAATAGTCTTTTCATATTTTCCATCGATTTGGGTGATAGGTAGTACTAAAATTCAATTCAGTATTCAAATCATGTTTATGACTTCCCCAGAATTTAGAGTTAAACTTTGGATCATGATCATAGATGATTGGATATGAAACCTTGTGCATCCTCACCACTTCCTCTCATATATATTAGCAAGTTATTCAAGTGATAAATCTTCCTAAATAATGATGTGAGTAGTCTTGGAAAGTCGATCCACAACAATTCATATCACATTATTTCCTTTAGATGTCTTCAGGAGACCAATGAAAAGTATATAGTGACATTATCCCATTTCTACATGGGTATAGGCAATGGTTTAATAATGCCTTTAGACTTCTATCACTATACTTTAACTTTATAAAATACCAAGAACTTTGAGATAAACTCCATAATCTGCATCTTCGTGTTTTCCCACCAAAAATTCTCTCTAATATTAAGGTACATCTTGGTACTTCTAGGATGAATAGATAAGGTGATATATGTGCATTATCTATTAGCTCCTTATTTATCTCGGGTAATGAAGGCACAAAATTTCTAGTTCCAAACTGAATCACACCATCATCATCAATGTTGAACTCATGTAGCTTCCCTTAATTTACTACTTTCACCTTCTTTTGTAGCTCCAGATCATACCTTTCTGCCTCCTTGTTCATCTCTTAGATAGATGGTTGGGAAATCATTTGGAAAAGGTGGGATGTATTCTTTACCATACTTATTTACAGATCCATCCTTTTCATATTAATGAGGATAGATTCTTTCTCAATCCACATCATAGATAAAATAGCAAGTTCTTTTCTACTAATAAAAAAATTCCCTTGTTTTCCTTTCGAGTATAATAGTTAATATAGAAATCATAGTCCTTGATTAGATTTAACCATCTTCTTTTATTAATTTTAAGTTACTTCAGTGTGAATATATAGATTAGACTCTTATGAACGGTTTATATGTCACAATTATCACCATAGAGATAGAGATTACATATTTTCAAGGAAAAAATCATGGATAAAAACTATAGATCATGTGTTGAATAGTTTTTATCATGGATATTTAACTATCATGAGGCATATGCTATCACTTTTTCATTATACGTGAGTACACAACCCAAGACTTTCTTCGAAGCATCATTGTGTATCACAAAACTTTCTCCACTTGATGGTAGTGTGAGTATAGGGATGGTTATTAGACTCTTTTTAAGCTCCTTAAAGCATTCCTCACATTATTCATTCCATACATACTTTACCCCTTTCCATGTTAACTTTGTTAGTGGGCTAGACAACTATGATAAATTTCTCAAAAAAAATCAGTAGAACCACACTAAGCCAAGAAAACTATAGATTTATATGAAACTAGTGGGTGTAGTCAATTCCTTAATTGAGTTTTTATTTTAAGGGAAACATTAATTCCCTCATATGTGATCATGTTCCCAAAAAATGTGACTTGTTGCATCCAAAATTCATACTTGTTGAACTTCATGTACATTTCCTCCTCCTTTAACATCTCCAGTATAATCCTTAGATACTCTTAATGTTACTCCTTACATGTGGAGTAAATATGGGTATCATTTATAAATACTATCAAATATTTGTTAAGGTGGTCTCTAAAAACTCTATTCATCAAATCCATGAAGATTTCAGGGGAACTAATAAGTCCTAAGGGAATCACAATGAACTCATAGTGCCCATACCTTGTATAGAAGGTTGTCTTTTAAATATCATTTTTATTCACCTTCAGTTGATGATTTCTAGAATAAATATCCACCTATGATAAGTATTTATCTCATCATAGTTGATCAAACAAGTCATAAATCCTTGGTAGGGGATACTTGTTCTTTATGGTGATATTGTTTATCTCCCACTAATCGATACATAGCTGCATTCAACCATCCTTTTTCTTTATGAATAGCACTGATGCACCCCAAGGTGGTGCATTAGGGTGTATGATTCCTTTTTCAAAATGATCTTGTAGCCTTTTATTTAACTCCTCCAGTTTGATTAAGAATATATTTAAGGGTAATTTAGAGATAGGAGTGGCTCTGAGTATAATTTCTATTGATAACTCTACCACATGATCTAGGGGAAGCTGAGGAAACACTTCGTGAAATATATCAGTGTATTCCCTAACAATGGAAACTTCCTCCAGGTTAATACCTTACTTTGACTCAACCATTTGGGAAAGGTATGATTCTCTATAGGGTATCAACACCCACACAGTTGATGGATTTTCATAAGAATATTCATGGTCTTCCGTGCATTTGTTGAGGAGCATGGGATGGTTCAAAATATGAAAAGAGATTTTCTTTTCCTGATAGTTGATGTGTTCTCTACATAATGAGAGACAATCCATGCCCAATATAGCATCAAATTACACAAAGGGAAGTATCATGAGATTCTTGGGAAGAATATTCCCACATAGAATAATAGGATAAGATTCAAACACTTGGGTTGAAATAATAATACAACTAGGTGTTCTTATAGATATATCTACTTCAAGGTATTAGGGATTTGATTCAACATTTATATAGAAATTTTAGGATATAAAGGAATGAATAGAACTAGAATAAAATAAAACTTTCTAATTCCTAATTTAATAGAAAGTGTATCTATAAAAACTTCATTTTCATGCTCCAATTTAGTAGTAGTGATGTCATAAGCTTTCCCTTTCTCATTCGGATTTTTTGGTTGTTGAAGTTGTTTACCCTCAAGGACCTGTGGTTTAGTGAACTAGCTTTCATAGTTCCATTTCTCCCAATAGTTGAACCATTGAACCATGGGTGGTTCATTAAGAGGTGCCTTCCTTTTCTCCATCCTATTGGTCGTCTTCTTCATGTCACTTCCACATTTATGATATTGTTGGCCTTATCTCCCACACTTGAATTATTTCCCCATTACTTTGAGGAAATTACCATGATATATATTCCCACATTTTTTACATGTGGGTAGTTGTATTCACTTTTATCCTTTTCCATTTCACCCACCATCTTGAAAATTCATTCTTCTCTTAATATCTCCATAACCATGGAACAATTCTCTAAACTCCATGTATACTTTTAGAGCACATAGAACCAGTTGTTCATAACTCCTAAAGTCTCATATAGCTATATCCTTTTGAAGGTGTGGTTTTAAACCACTAAATAATCTATCTATTTTTCTATCATTTTTTATAACAAAACCCAAGGCATATCTATAAATCCTTGTGACATTTTCCTTTTAATTCATAATAGATTCACCAACCTTTTTCTTTAGATCTATAAATTCTCTATCCATATTTGTTTGAATATTTCTAGAAAAATACTTGTTAAGAAATATTTTATTAAAGTCTTATCACTCCATATCTTCCATTTCATCCTTCATCATGGTGTTCTTTATCGATTCCCACCATTGATTGGCTTCTTAATCTAAATTATATATGGTTAGAGTCACCGTACACTTCTTAGAATAGTGATCATAGAAACGATCTTCTACATTGAGTTAACCCACCATTTTGTGAAAAGTTGATAGGAAGTTCCACAAAACATCAGTGTTCATTGTCTCATAAAGGATGTGATATCCATTTTCTCCTTCTTGAGTGAAGGAGGACATTCTACATGGTTCAAGTTATTGTTCACAGCCCAAGATAGCTGGGTAAGCATCGCCATGAAGTTTTAATTTCCACCACCCATTTCATTAGGGATTGTTTTTGGGAAATCATTATATTATACCTCACATGGGTTATTGGTCTGCTTTCTCATGGATCCCACATATTTATAAAATATAAAAGGTTTAAAAAAATGTAAGTCAAAAAAGAATGAATAAATAATTTATTCTTTTTCATAATTAACTCTAATTTTATATCTTATGGGATCGCTAGGTTTAGCCTTTTTTTTTCTAAAACGATTCTCCTAGGAAGTTTTACCTTTATATAGAATTATACTTATTTTTTTCACTAGCATTTTCTATTCATAATTCCCAAATTAACTAAAAAATACCTATGATACAAACTATAGTGACCCTGGTTTTCTTACAAGATTATTACATCATTTTAAAGATAAAAAACATAATAATTATACATTCATGTATCAAAATTTATATTATATTAGGAAAATTAGGATCATAAATCACTTTTACATAATATAACTTAAACATTTATTTATATCTTTCATATTTTTCCTTCTAAAATATCACATTCTTCTTAGTACACGTAGTCACCTGAGGATATATATCAATGAAAGGGGTGAGATAAAATCCTAGTAAGAGGAGGAATAAGGTTCATGAATCAATATAACATGGGTGAACATAATCATAATAATCAAATCATAATAATTGTATCATAATCATCATCATGAGGGAAACTTTTGATAAAGTCATGGAATGTGGAAATGCATAAAAATAAAATATCTTGTCATAGTGGTCAAATACCACACATAGTTTTCAACTAAGTGAGCATCATGTCCATGCATAACATATGTTCATAAATCATAACACCATAATTGTGAACAAATCTAAAATAATTTCCATACATAATACCCATTATATCATGAGATACATTTGTTCTGCCTTTGAGGTGGCGCGTTTTGGGTTGTGCGGAAATGGTCTGATGAGGATCATCACCCGTCTCTTTTTCCAAAGATGGTTTCCTCTCAAATTCATCATTTATTTTGTTTCTACCCATTCTACATCATTATCCTTTAAATAATGTTGGATTAACCCCACGGGGACTAGGTAATTCATCCCTTATGCATTGTGAAAGATATTCCATAGTCAGATTGATCCCAACAGATGATTGTGTGGGGTCAAGCACTTGTGAAATCGGTCCTCCTTGGATATAACTTCCTCAGATGGTCTCCAATGGGTTTATTTTTTGAGTTAAAAACACCCAATTCCCATGGTATCCATGATTCATGGACCTTCTTTCCAAAGTTAGGTGCTCATTGATTGATGATTCAGCCAATGACACTTCAGGACTCCATTGGTCTAGAGGATGGGAAGTTAGGCTCACTGCAGCCTTCTTGGGAAATATTATTGCCTGTTCTGGGACTCTATTATAGATTTAAGTCATGTTAATATGTTTTTGAATCCTTGGTTCATTCCCTAAGAGTGTGTCCATGGGATACCCTTGATTTGGAGGATCGTCGTAGGCATGCATATATTTGATGCTACGGAGGTACTGCTGACTTGAGCCATATGATAAGGTGCTCTGGATTTTATCATCATCCAGAGGGGATGTAAGGTGACTTGATGTTGGTATAATACCCATAAGATGGGTTTCATATGTATCCTCAAGAGAGGAATCATAACCCACGTAGTTTGGAGTTATGTGGGGCTTACTCATGGAAGTTGACCATTTGATAGACATGATTGGGTGGACCATTTTTTATGGGAACCCCTTTTGAGATCGGGCCTTTTGGTAGGAATCCTACGTATCCTAATTTTACTAGGAATTAGATTTCTTGTAGTACAGAATGGCTGGGGTTTATGCATGGGAGCTTCCCATTTTAGGGGTCATGGTTGGGTGGACCCTTTTGGAAGGGCACCCTTTTGAGATAGGACATTTGAGTAGGCATCCTACATATCCTAATTTGACCAGGAATCAGAGTTCTCATAGTTCATAATAGTTGGAGCTTATGCATGGGAGATTCCCATTTGAGAGGGCATGGTTGGGTGGACCCTTTTGGAAGGGCACCCTTTTGAGCTATGGCCTTTGAGTAGGCGTCCTACATATCCTGATTTGGTTAGGAATCAGAGTTCTCATAGTTCAGATTGTGTGGATGTTTTAATCTTCACAAACCTATAATACCATGTGAGTCGTGCTCATTGTGAGAAACAAGAGGATAAAAGAGATCCAACCAACCACATGCTTCCTATCCTGTTGTTGGGAGAGGGAGAGCCAAAGGCAGACAAGGCTGAGGTGACTGTGGGAGAGGGCACAGCGCAATGAACCTTTCAATGTGAGATGATGTTGAAATTCATGCATCTTAGCCTCATAAAATTAGAGACTTACCTCAGTGGGAGTGACATGGAATGCCATATGAGGTATAATACAGTTTAAAGTCATATATCTTCGATGAATGTCATCACAGTTTAACGTCATGTGGATAGGACTACTTGGGGTCTTGTAGTTTGGGGACATATGATGAGGACCACTTGTTATATAAACCATTATTAAATAGAGGGAAATAATGTTTGGATATTACAACATGAATCAAACATGATAGGGATGAAATGTGTAAAACATGACTATAGGGGATCCCATATCAAGAGAAATGAAATGAGGCTTGGAAGCCATTAAGGCATACAGAGGTATGAGAGGCCTCTTCTGAGGATGAATTTTTCTTTTATTGATAGGCCATTTTTGTGGCCAATATATGCAGAGCCACCGGGTCATGTTGTGAATAGTCAAGTAGAGGTGTCCTTAGGACATCGGCCGTCCATTTATGATGGCTGAGGATATTTATAAAGATCCAAAATCACCCAGTATACTACTGTTTAATGTCATATATCTTGGACGAGTTCCTTGTAGTTTAACATCATGTATAATGGACTAAAACTCATAGTTTAGGGTCATAGATTTTGGACCGAGTTGTAGGAGCCATTATTAACTAAAGGATAATCAGGTTGGGATGTTCTAACATGCCTCAAACATGAGAGGGAAGGAAAGTGTAAACCATGACTTTGGGGATTCTTAGATTAGGATAAATGATATGGGGCATGGAATCCATTGAGGCATACAGAGGTAGGAAAGGACCCTACTTAGGACAAATTTGCCTTTGGTTGATGACCATTTTTGTGGGCAACATATGAAGAGCCATCGGGGCATGATGTGTATAGTCAAAAAAAGGTGACCACAGGACACTGGCCTTCCGCTTCTGATGGCCATGGAAGTTTATGAGGATTCGGAATCACTAGATACATAGATTTTGATGGATGGAAAGGATGTTTCTAGGCATTTAAGAAACATTCATGCTGTGATTTTTCATGGAGTTATGATTCAACCAAGAATAGGAGGAGGTGATATGGTTTTTAGGAGGTGCATGAGGAATGTCTATTTTCATGCTATTTAAGGGACGGGTGTTTGGGTGGAATAATGGTGCAATGGAAAATGTTTTCAACCCAGTCCAAAAGGTTTGCAATGAGACTCTCCATTTTTCATGGAGGTCAGTGATGGTATTGAAGGGACCGTCCCGAAGGGCTGGGATCGCAACACAGCACTGATCCCAAGCGGGGGTGTGGGGGAATAGCCACTGCGGCATGGAACAGTGGGGGAGAACAGTTTTATGCATAAGGTTGTTCGCGTTGGAGTTGGCCGTGTAGGATAGTATGCGGAAGAGCTGGCCACCAAGGACCATCTGCATACTGGGTTCTGCATATGGGATTCTGCATATTGCCTTCCGCATATGGGCATCTGTATACTATTTTTTACATATGGGCATCCACAAATAGTTTTTATTATATTTTATTATTGGTTCTCTATTTGGATGTAGAGGTTCTACCAAATACAGTTCACAGGGATGACTTCTGCGAACTTCTTTCTGCATATGGTTCACAGGATGGATTCCACAAACTCTTTCAGATGCGATATGGAGTCCCACGAGCTGCTTCAGGTGCAGGATAAATTTCTCCCGCATCCTCTACATTCTTCGTCCACTTTTCACCCATCCCATAGCTCTCTACCTTCTTCCTCTTACAAACTCTCTCTATTTCCCCTGGTGGTCCTTTTATAGAGCTTTAGGGAATCTATATATGCGGTATGCGCAACACATTCTGCGGAAGCCCATAGAGAGATATCTAGATCCTTGGAAGAATCAGTCAACCACAGTTTTTGATGGTGTAGGATGACATTGTCTTCTCCTCATCTGCAAACCACATCATTCATGGGGATGGTGTGTGGGGCGTATCTCTATCTAATTCTCACCAGAAAAAATGGTCCATGACAGCTTCGGTTTGCAGGTGGAAATTAACCATGAACTGCTTTGTTCACTGGATAATGAATCGTGGTCCAGAATATCATTGGCCATCCACATACCGATGGTTATTAGCTTATGACTTCCACGAACCTGTCCTGGTGGTGGTACGTGACCAGGCCGTATTCCTTTGCAAAATTTTATTTCTTCATATTCTTCTCAATTTTTCAATCACATTTGTATTTCTTTTCTTCACCCAACATACAGGAGTATTTTCCTTCCCTTTGCTGGATTTTCAGGACCCTACAACATCTCATTACCCATTTTATTAGAAGGATATATAATTCTAGGATCACCCATCGCATCATAATATTTACTTAATCCTCAGTGTAGCTTCCCTTGTATGACACTAAAAATCCCTTGATTTATGGAGTTGGATTACTCTATAAAATCCGTAAGTATTATAATGGGATTGAGAGGGAGTATTTTGGTAGACATTTGGATTTGGAAATTATGGGAGGAGGGTTTTTACAAGTGGAGGGAGAGGAGTTATTTATACTTGCGAAGATGGATATTTCAAGAATAATATATTAAATAAAATAATATATTAAAGGTAAAACTAGAAATAGTGAATGTTTTACAATATAAATCATATATAAATATAATATAATGGTTTTTAAGACTTTAAACCTATTTATAATTTTAATTCATTAGTTTATCAAAAATAAAAGTGGAAAGAAAGAAAATTTGTTATTATGATGTCATAATACACACCGTATATTTATAACATATTTCATTTTTACCCAAAAAATTGATTGCCTTAAAAAAATAAGAAAAATTAATAGTTGAAATTTTTCATTATTATTATTTTAAAGATAAAATTTATTTTACTAAAATAATTTTCTAAATATGATAATTTTCAATTTTAAATAAAAAATCTTATTTACTAAAAAATACTAGTTTTTACAACATAAACAACTTTTTGAACTTTATAAAGATTATATGGGACTTCATTAAATTATTTTATAATTTATATTTCATTAAATATAATTTAATAATAATATTTCATAAAAATATCATTTATTTCAAAAAAATTTAATATATCAAAAAGAGTGTTTTAATTTAAACTACATATTTCCTAAAAAACAATTTTTGTTTCTTTATATCAAAATCTGTTTTTTATTCAACTCATTATACAATCATGTCTATAAAGTAGAAATGAAAAGTTATAAATATAATAATTATTTTATTACTAATAAAATATTAAAAGTAAAACTAATATGATATAGATAAATAACCCCTTATTACACTAGTGTACACTCTAAGGGTGAGGTGTGTGATGGTGGTACATTTTTAGTAGGTTCGGAGAACATAGTTTAGATCATGATCTTGATAAGATTTAACTTCTCTCATAAATATCTTAACTTGAGTTTTAGTTTTTTAATATAGTCTTGGTAATGGTCAAGGGAAAATCACAGTGACGTCGTCTCCCTCAGATGATCCGATAAATGTGCTTCATAAGGTTTAATCCTACTGGTTGAGGCTATCACTTCTTACTTTTCTATCGATTATATCTTATCATAGACCTTAATGTATAATAATATTAATTATCATTGTTGAATGTATATATTATCAATGGTTATGATGATTAATGGAATTTTAAGTATGATTGTCTAATTATGGAGATATTTTATAAGAGTCTAAAATAAAAAATATAAAAAATAGTTCATGTGTCTTCTATAAGGAATTTATTCATTCCAAATGTAATTTCATTTATAAAAGTTTGGGTCATTACATGATGAGCCCATCCCCCAATTCTCTAAAACAATATGATTTCTTAAGTGTTTTTATTAAGAGGCATTAGTGACCACCTTCCTTTAGAAAATAGGTTCTTAGTAACATCTCTTATCATGGATGTGGGAGAAATTGGGTGTTTCTGGTTCCCTAAATAAACCCCATTGAAAACTATTTGAAACAATAATGGTGAACAGATGTTAAAATTGTGTAATCACACTCTAATCCTTAGAATCATGTATCTAGACACTCACACCTTTCATTTTCAGTTAAAATAATGTCATATAATATATACTCACTACATCCTAGATAAGTGATAAATATAAAAAAGTATGCCACAGATACCCCCTGGATAAGTTCCAACACTATCTATGAATTTTAGTTCCAACACCAAGTGAAGATAAACCTATACCAGTGAATACCATGAAGAAAAGAAAATAAAGAATTCAAACATTTATTAGTACCTATGGGTGCCTGAAAAATAGACCATAAAGTTTAACATCCATCAAAGTGTATATGTAATGTATAATCATAACATACACTATAAGAAATCCCAAATATTACAATATATATAAAATACACACATGTGTGTGATATAGATAAAATAACTCATTTAAATAAATATACATGTATATATCAGTCAATTCATATTAGTATCATATATTAATGCATTCTGCATATTAGAAATGACAATGAATGATAATTCCCTATATCAGGAGGACCCATTCTAGACATACCTACTTCAAGTCTCAACTCAATATCTAAGATGAGTAGGACTAGGAAATGTTTCAATTGTTCCTACTATATAATCATAAAGTAATCTAGGTGTAATACCCATCACTTGAGGGATAAGGGATCATGTATACTCGAGTCATGGAGATCAAACAGCATGTCCCATTTGAGAATAAGGGATTAGGTATAATAAATTCAGCGATATCGTGAAACTAGTCCCAAATATTTGGCTTGAAAACCATTATGTGGGTTCCTACATACAATTAATATAATAGCAGTTCTAACATATTGTGTACATGGGAACCTATTTATAGAAACACATGAAATTCACCCTTGTACTTATAAAATATAATTTCCAGATATCAAATTATTATCTATGCTCAAGAAACATTACTAGTAACACAAATTAATATTCTTGGTAAAAAAAATAACCATATTTTTAAACATATTAAATTATTAATCAAATTCATGTAGTAATTCTATCATAATTAATCAAATGCACAACATGGGAAATCATAGTCATACTTGCATAAGTTATACTATTTATCATATAAACTATATATAATTCCAAATCATTAATCTCTAAAATAGAAACATGGATAACCCTTGAATAATTTATTATAGAATCTCAATGTTAATCCAGACATGGAAAAGGTTTTGATATAACATTATCATCATGTTATTATAGGGTAATATTATACCAAACTTAGAAAAATTGGGTAAGAAGTTGTTCAAGGTTTAGTGACATCCTAGACAATTATGGATTTACTATTAAATGAGTATTAAATAGTGTCCATTAATAGTTTACTAGTGATAGTCCAGGTGTAATACTATTATTATACTAGACATACCCAAACAATCCATGTTATGGAGTTATAGGTAATATAAGATTTTAATTTAGGATACCCATTTAAATGTAGAAATCTTACCAAAGTAGGACTATAAACATGAAATATACCTGAAGTAAAACATGAATTTGGATTTTATAACAATTAAAAGTATCAATTAAAACCTTTTTCTTAAGGAATAAGTAGTTTGAGACATAATTTTAAAATATCATAATTTTTTATGAAACCAAGTTTTGGAAAAAAATCTAAAATAATGAATGATTCCAGAATTTTATGAAAAATAAATAAGTGAAAGCTTTATAAATAAAAGTATCCATTTTTGGTTGATAGACCATTTAATAAAACCAATTAAGTATCAATACTACAACACTTAATTACACTCAAATTCAACCCAGCAATCACCATTCCATCAATGCAAGTTTTAACCAAGGTTAAGTTTGTATCATGACTTGTAACTCATGAAGGATAAAGTGTAAAGAAATGTTTTCTTTAATAATGAATTTTAATTCATAAAAATTGGTGATTTTATCCAAATGTGGTCATATAACTCTTTTTTATCAACTTACTCTACCAAGGTGGTTATTTCTATAATCAGTAGGGGTTTGAGAGGGTTCAAATAGATAGTTTGAAGTTGTTTAGAAAATTCTATATCTTTTAGAATGGTTTTCTTAATAATATTAAACACATGAATTATGCACACCTCTTGGTGTATAACTGATGCTTCCCAAAACCCTGTTAGTAGTTATTAAAGTTTAAAACAAACTATAAAAAATTTAAAATAAATTTATTATATAACCACATTACTAATCCCATTTTTGATTAATTTTACACCTAGTTATTCATATCCAAGTAACCAATTATAATTTGAATAATGTTAACTTGTGTAATATTCATTTACCATCAATAATGTGAGTGTGGGGAATCAATTTCAACCATCATTCATATATAATAAGGATAAATATGTTAGAAATGATACCCTCTGATTATTTTTTAAAATTATCAAAAATAAAACCCCTTTTAAGGGTTAAAGTGTGAACCCACACATCATCAAAATCAATACCAAAAACTTACAAAAATTCAAACATTTAAATATAAATAAATTTAAATTTCAAAAATAAATTTTTAAACTAGGAAATGGGTAGGTAGTTGAATGCTATCCCCATCAAGCCTAGCACTATTATGTGCACAACCCATACTTTCCAACACATTCCATGATCAATGACTGACACCGTGATCCCATTCTGTAAGGTCTTGGATCTCATTATACCTTTACATTATGTGTTTAATTTTTTGGAGGTGCCTTTAGAAGGTTCCAAGTTTTTTGGAGGAAAAATGAGTAGTTTTTTTGTGCCAGTTCCATTTTTTCCTAAGTTTTAGTGTGGATCATTGAGGATAAATCATACAGTGTGGTTGTTACAATAAAGTAGGAACAACTATGGTGTAGGATATCTCATAGAGGAAAATAATGACACTAATTTTTCATGAATGGTTGTAGTGTAGGATGATGCCACGATGTAGTATGTTTTGTGGGATACTGTCAGATTAGGGGTAGTTGTGTCGTGGTGGTCAGGTTTCAGCATAGCCTTCCAATTTCCAGAGGGGGTTTTGTGGCATGCTTCTTGGGGATGTGCCATATCCCCTAGATCCTCTTTTATAGGATATTCCTAAGTTCATAAAACACATGGTTTGATCAAGTGTGGTGCGGTGTGTTATCCTTCTATTATACCATAGTCGAGGTGTTATGTGGTGTGGTCCATGAGGTTGCATCATGGTATCTTAAAAAAAGTGTGCATATAAATATCATGATACACCTGAATCCAAATTTTCTCCAAACTTTTACACTCAAAACCTAGGTGAACAGGGGTTGTTTTTTAAGCTATTTTAGTCCCTTTTAACAAGGAACAATCCTTGGCTTCCCATGATCAATCTGAGGTGAGTTCCACCTCCCTTTTATATCAATTTCACTCTTTGTGATCTTGTTTTCCACTCTTTACTCTAACCATGATTTAGTATTTGATATCTATCATTATAATATAGTTTTATTTTTTTTCTGATGTGCTTATGGCATGATGTATTAGGTAGATAATAGTTTCTTCATGAGAGAGTTTATTAGATGTCCATGATGTTGGTATATTCTCATGAAAAGAACATTGATGCTTCTCAATTTGGAGATTTATTGAATATCTTTTATTTATATGCAATCAATAATTGACCATGGTTAATCCCTTTGGATGGTAGTGAAATTAACCTAATAAATATTGAATTGAATTAAAAAATTATATTCATTTATGGTTGTAGTGATCGCATGTTATTTCTTTCTACCATGATAATTGTTTGTCTATTGATTTTATAGATAGTGTGTTATCTATACTATGATTTTTTTATCATGATGTTAGTCTTGGTTTATCATGTTTAAATTGATGAAATTGGACAATGATTATAAGGTTAGTAATAATTTTTTGGCTAGATAATAAATAGTAATGTTTAACAATATGGTGTTGCTCATAACTTGGTAATAATCAAATTAATTTTAGTATGTATATTTAATTTAATGTGTTGTTCCATGTGTTAATGGATTTTCTTAAATAACATGAAGCATGTTAATAATTATTAATGATAATCATAAAATCCATGTTAACTGACAAATATTATTCTCAAAACTTAATGAAATTGGTTTTATACTAGAGACCATGTTTAAACTTTTTATAGATTATTATATTTGATACCATAGGTGTCCCATAGTTCGAACATGTGAATAATGAATCATTTAATTCACGAATGAATAAAAATGGGTTTTTTATAAAGATAAATATTTTGGGCCTTGAGTGGCCCGGTTTTTATAAAATCTACATGCCTTGTGTTGGGGGCCGAGAGAGCCCATTTTTTCATGTGAAGGGTGAATTCATTGTTTTTTGGGCCTATATTCTCTTATTTACTATACATTTTTTTTTCTTATAATGTTCTCTAGATGTGATCCTTACTATGTAATGTGATGTGCACCTATGACATTTGAGCTTGGTATTGTTGAAGATATATGGGTAGGGAGGCCTGGATGATGTGGCAATAGTTGAAGCCTATGATGGAGAGATGAATTAGGATATTCATGAGGGTGTTGAGGGTGGAACTAGAGATGATGGAATGGTTTGAAGCTGGGGTTACCCATTATTGTGATAAATATGGAATCTTGTTGTTAATGAATCTATTTAATGTCTAGGTTACTTGTTTAATCTATATTCCTTTCCCACTACTTTAGGTAGATGGATGTTCTTGATTTAATATATCTTTTTGTAGATTGGGATGGTTTCCTATAGTAACTAGAATAATGTAATATTAAATGTTTAATAAATTTTTATCCCATTGGGTGGGTTATTTTAGAATGAAAATGCTAAAAAGATGCTAATATTGAGAAACTATGGACTCGGTTGGATATTCCTGGAGGGTATGGAATTGGATTTGATGTTAAATTAATGTAAATAGAATTATTTTAACTAATTTGTAAATAATTTATTAACATAAATGGAATGTAAACAAGGTAAGAAGTAACTTAATGTAGCTAAGATATCTAGTTCTTAGCAGTGGTAGTTAGAATGGTGAGAGAGGTTAACTGTAGTTGAGTATAAGACTAGGTTATACCTATAGTATGGTTGTGAGATATATTATATCATGTATGTTTTTTAATTTCATACGCTACCCCACCCATGTCGGTTAGGGTGACTGACACCCAATGGACTCTGGGAGGGTGTGCTCCCCAGCATCTAGGTTAGTGAGGATGGATAGAAGACTACCCCTGGCCCCGCTTTATTATCTTGTTAGTATTATATACTAGTATTTATGGTGGTTAGTATCCCATATATGTGTTTATAGGACATTAATGCCTTTTGGTTATTTCAAAGACATGTATCTCTAAATATAATATCCAAATGATTATTATAGGTACGACGGGTATAGGTTGTGGTGCCTTTCGGTTCTTTACCTAGTGTATAGGTTTTGATGGATTGAGGTATAATAGCCAATGCATGATAAAAATCATATGATTTGTGTTGGATCATGTAAAATACTTAATTACTATATGAATATGTGACATGTGATGATGAAATGATGTGGTTCATGATGTTCTTGTTATGATATAGTATACAAGGTGTATACAGGATGGGTTCTTTTTCGGAAAGGTGGATCAGGTCTTGCGATATTGGGGTAGAGTAGAAAATCAGAGGGGAAGTGGTAGTGGGGTACCCTTGATGTTTTATTACTATAATACATGATCTCTTGTATTTGATACTTAGTGAGAGATAATCGTAGTGAGTTTCTGAACTTAGTATACCTATTTAGGTGATGAGTTAGTTTTACTTGTTGTTCACTAGGCTTCATTATGATTTATTTATATTTTACATGAGAGGATCTAGGGAGGATCCTACTAAGAATACTATTATTCTTACACTGTGTATATATAAACAATTTTTTAGGTCAGAATTTGTAGGTTAGAGATCGGGATATATATTATTAGATCACGGTTTTGTGGGAACTGTTTGGGATTTATGGTTGCTATCGATTTTACCTTTTTGTATTTGTAGTTTTTCTTTCTAGTTGTTCTATTCTATATGGTATTTCATATATGTACTTGGGTTTTCTAATATATATATATAACTAGGATTTTATTTGTGTGTATGTCTTATCTATCTCTTATGTATGTTCTCTTAGAGGGTAGTGCCTCCTATTTGTATATTTATTATACCCTTGGTGCTATTTTCTATACCGAGGTCTGCTATAGGTGGGACTCAGGCAGTCAGTATCTCTCTTCTCTATTTACTGGCCTAAGAGGGGCACTCTTTGGGGGGAAGGGATTGTGACTGAGAGGTATCAAAGGTTCTTTTTGAGGGATAGGATGAATGTTTTAGATAGGAAAAGGTGAGATTCCATGGGTTGGTAATGAAATAGTGTTAACAATGTTTAGAAATAAATGTAAACATGTGAGTCTACAGGAGACATGGGTTTTTAGGACCCCTGTGTTCTAATGAATAGGCCTTTAATTTTACCAATAATACTAGGAAAAGTGATATTTTTTATGGGGTAGATACCTAAGACAGGATGATGAAACATTCTTCTTTACACCTATGTTTTAAAGGGGGTCAAACTTGGGATAGGTTAAACCTTAAAACAATAAAATTAATTAATTAATTAATTAATTATAATTATTACGTATTCCAGGTTTAGAAGCTCAATAGTTTGTTCTTCTTGCAGACATGGACCCAGTTTGACATCCTCATCATGTTTTCACTAAATATGTTAAGCATAATGTGCCAATAGATCACCATAGAGTAGAGTTAGCTGATGATGGCACTGGGAGGAGGAAACTCCAAGATTTTTAGTACCAGAGTCTATAGAAGTATGTGGTATTCATTTTAAACTAAGTCATAGAGGACTAGTAAGAGGAGTTTGACATATATTTTAGTTTTATTTTTACTTATAAGGATCACTGGGTATCATTGGTTATGAAGATACTACATGTATTAATGAGTTAGTGGTGGATCTTGTTCCTCTGAAATCACAATGAGTCAATAGTCTCTTGAGATAAGTTCATTGACTAGTTCTTATAATATTTTATTTCTTCAACAGAAAAGGCATCCAATATCTAGGAAATATTTACCCTTTTATAGGTGTACTCTATTGTGTAAGAGTTTAGGATCTATTTTAAGACCCTTACGTGGTATGATTCAAACCTATTTCTAGATGATTTGGTTGGGGCGAGGCAATTTGAGGAAGATTTTTATCTAGAGATATAGTGTCAGTCCACCCTTTTTATGTTGTTAACTTATCCCGAGGTGCTAGAGAGAGTATTGTTTTTTGAGAGAATGATTGCCTGAATCAAATTATCATGACATTGGAGTCATCAATATTCCCCATGAATCATATCTATGGACTAGGTTTCCTAGTTTTCGGGATAGAAGAGTTTACAGTTATCCAATGGTAGGTCTAAACACTCATCATCTCATTTATCTAGGGGTGGAGACTCTTAGAACTATTCCAAGAGATCAAACACGTGTTTTTCTTGAGGAGTATGATTTCATTAGTATTGAGATTTCCCAACCTTTCTGAGTAATCAACGTGCACTAGGTGTTCCACTTTTGGTTCTTTTGTTGAGACAGTTTTACCTGAGGCAATAGAAAAAGGATGTTCCATTTTGGGACCATCATAGAGGATATGGGGTGAGTATAGGATAGCCCCGAGATAATTCTCATCCTCATAGAGTATATCATAGTCATGGGGGTGGTTATCAGTATGGTTATAGTCCATGGAGTAGGTTGTGCAACATTGTGTGATCTAGACATCGAATGAGGTACTCTTTGCTTGTTTTCTACATGGGTGTATTTTTTGTTTGATTTAGGTGATATGAACTCCTTCGTATCACCTACCCTAATCCATATTTTACTACTTGATGTGTAGATACTTTTAGTTCCCATTTCATTGAATATTCTATTTTGAGGTTGATCTTATCAATATTAAGTTTATAGAGACTATGAGATGTTGTTGGGACAACATCACTCATTGGGAGACTTATTATGTTTATGGATATATCCATATGACATCATCCTCAGTATGGACCAGTTGTATTCAATGCAGTATATTGTGGATTTCTTCAGGAGGTAGGTTTTGTTCTATCATGCTAGCAGAGATCCAGTAGTTTTTGATGGCAAGAGAGACCAATGGATAGGTCAGAGGCATGTTCCTTCCTTGTCTCCCTTGGTGGTCGAGTTGATGAAAAGCTCATCATAGGTTCATTAAATGGTGTTTCCTAGGGGTGTGGAAGAGTACCTTGATGTCTTTCTAAAGGATGTTATAGAATTTACCCCTTGATGAGAAATTGAATTTGGGATAGATCTCCAACAAATTTCTTCCCTGATCTCAATGTCTCTATATAGGATGGAACCTTATGAGTTATGGGATTTGTAGGTACACATCAATGGTCTCTTTTAGTGAAGTTTTTTTTGGATGAGTGTGTCACCCTAGGGTGCACCAGTTTTTTCCATGAATAATTCTGATGGAATATTGTGTCTCTATATTGATTATCATCACTTGAATCAAATGATGGTGAATAATTTTTATCCTCATCCATATATTTATGATTTATTCAATGAAATTAAGTGATAAATTTGGTTCTAAAAAACAATTTTTGGTCCAGATATCATCAGATGCATGTAAAGGATGAAGATATTCTGAAGACCACTTTCCAATGTCATCATGGGAAATATGAGTTCTTTGTGATGTTTCTTGGTTTGATGAATGATCCATCCATGTTCATCGGTTTTATGAACACAGTTTTCATGGAGTTTTTGGATGAGTTCATATTGGATTTCATCAATGACATCCTTGTGTACTCTACATATAAGTAGGAGCATGCAGAGAATCTATGTGCTATTTTGGGAGTTATTTTTCATCAATAGTTGTTCAAGAAGTTTTCAAAGTGTGATTTTTGGGCTCATGAAGTTCATTTATTAGGGAATGTAGTATGCTATCAAGGAGTAGTCATGTATCCTTTGAAGATGAAGGCAGTTTTTTCTTGGGAATCCCCCAAGACTTTTGTAAAATTGCAGAGTTTCCTTGGTCTTTTAGGATATTACAGGTGTTTCATAGTTGATTTATCGTTATTTTTTAATTCTATAATATCCTCAAATAGAAATTATAATGTGTTCTTGTGGACTGACCAATGTAAGGAATCTTTCATGTACCTGAAGGATAAGTTGTTCATCACTCATGTTCTTCATTTATCGAAAAAAGGAGTTCAGTTTGAGATTTTACACGATGATTCATGTCTAGGTTTAGAATGTATTATTATTTAGTATATAATAGATACTTATTATGGTTATCAACTATTATATTCCCATGATCATAACTATACCACCCATGATCTTGAGTTGATGGAGATTGTGTTTAATTTGAAGTTGTAGAAACATTACCTAATCGGAGAGTACTTTTTGGTTTTTACCGATCAAAAAATACTAAGTTATGTCTTATCCTATAATGTATTTAACTTTTTATAGTGATAGTGAATGTAATTATTATAGGATTATGTCTTTGAGATCTTATATACACTAGTAAATAGAAATTTTGTAGCTGATGCACTGAGCAGGAAGTTGTGTAGTGATGTCATGAGTGAAACTGAAGATTCATGGAGAGTTATAGAAGATATCTCATAAATTTATCTTGATATAGGAGAGGGTGGAGATAGATTTTGTCTTCTCCAGACAACAGTTCATTCATATTTGGTGCAACATGTGGAGGAGTCATGGTTGGGGGATTATGAGGTAGAAGACTGTAGAGACTGAGTTGTCTTTAGTGATTCCCCTAATGGTTGTTTTGAGGATGAATCACATTGGGTGTTATTTTGATATAGTATTTTCATTAATTTGGTGATTCATGATATGGATATACATGATTTTTATAGCTCACCCTTGGTGGTACATCATGGTGTGAAAAATATGTACCAAACTTTGAGAGGTAATTTTTGGTAGCCTGTGTTGAAGCATGCAGTTTTTGAGTTTTTCTATCAATTTTTAGCCTTCTAGAATGTTAATTCCTCAAAATTTTGTTCCCATTGGGTTTCTATATCCATTATATGTACCCTAGTGAAAGTGTAAGTACATCCAGATGGACTTTGTTACTAGTTTACCTTGAGCTCGGGGAAGCTTTGGTTATATATGGGTGGTAGTGAGTTATTTGATGAAATCATCCCACTTTATAGAGTTTAAGGAGTCAATATCAGTAGATGTTTGTTAGAGGGACTATCTAGAGGTGGTGTTGAGACTCTAAGGATTGTCTAGGATGATCATTTCTGATCATTATCTTCATTTTTCTCTAGGGCGCGAAGAGGTATTCATCATGCTTATGGCTCTCAGTTATGCCTTATCACTTATTTTCATCCATAAAAAGATGGTCAAAAAAAGAATACCATCTAGAATCTTCAATACATGTTGTGTTATTGTGTCTTGTATTTTATAGGTTCATGGATAATGAACCTGCATGTGGTTTATTTTTCTTATAATAATATTTTTCACTCCACCATTGGTATGGAACAATTTAAAGGTTTGTATGGATAATATTTACATTATCTATTATGCTAGACTGGGTTTGTAGATTCATCATTTCTTAGGGTAGATCTAGTTTATAACACAAAAGATATGGTTCGGGCAATTTAAGATGGGGTAAAATAAGAACAGGATCATCAGAAATCCTATGTTGATTATAGGAGTAGACCTCTATAGTTTGATGTTGGATATCATGTGTTCTTTAAGGTGACTCTACATCATGGGAAGTGAAGGTTTGGTCATGGGAGTAAGCCTTATCCTTGGTTTGTTTGGCCTTTCATAGTGTTGTCTTATGTTAGAGCCATGGGATATCAGATAGAACTATATTCATTGTTATCTTCATGATGATTTTTACATCATTCATTGTGGTGGGATCAATGTTAACAATGATGCAACCTTCGAGGAGCAGCATGTGGAGGTCCAAGACCACCTGGAGAAGGTCTTTCATTAGCTTTTTATTCCCTTGGTTTATGTATTATGGTGGCACGATGGTGTGGAGGAGAGTACCTAGGAATGTGAGTAATGGATACACCATCAATACCCTGAGCTGTTTATAGTTTATCTCGTTCTTGTTGTGATACTCATTTTGGATATTGACCATTTTAGAGTTTATGATATGGTTTCTCTTTTGTTTCATATTATGACCTTATTATCATTTGTGTGGTATCTTTCCTAGGGAGTGTTTTAGGAGATGGTTATTGTTGTTTCATTATTTTGTTCTTATTCCTATTATGATATGGTTGATCTCCTTTGATAGTGACATCCTTGAGAGGTATCTTGTGGGTTAGCTATTTGGACAACCCCTTTCCCTCTCTTTCTATCTGAGTTTAGTTTTGAATTCTTATGGATGAGAATGTTTGGATAGATATATGATATAATGCCTTGGATTTTAGTATCCCTTTCCTTTGTGTGTTTCGGGTGTTGGAGGTTCCCATAGGAGGTTCTAAGGTGTTTGGAGGGAAAATGAGGAGTTTTGGGGATCCACTACCATTTTTGGTTGGTCTACAGCATGGATTCATGAGGATACACTATGAAGTGTGGATAGTGTGGTATATTAGGGATGTCTATGGAGTAAGAGATCTCATGGAGGAAAAAAATCTACCACATTTTTAGGAATGGAAGCAGTGTGGTGAGTAGATTACGACATAACAGGTTTTGAGGGATACTGCCAAATTAGGGGTAGTTGTGTCATGGTGGTTAGGTTGTACCATAGCCTTCTTGTTGGTGAAGGGGGTTCTATGGTGTGGTGATTTGGGCCATTCTATATCCCCCAGATCAAATTTAATAGGATATTTCTATTTTCCTTAGACACATGGTTTGACCAAGGGTTCTATGACATGGTCTCCTTCCACTGCACCATAGCTGATGTATTTTGTAGTGTGGTCCATGTGGTTATGTTGTGGTCTCTTAAAAAACATGTGTTTATATAAATACCCTGAAACCACCCAAACCCAACTTTTATCTAGCCTTTTTATCTTGAACCCTAAGTATCCAACAATGGATTTTGAATAATTTTGATCCATTTATACAAGGATCTATGACTTCTCGTGATCGATCTGAGGGGATCTAAGGTGATTTTTACCTTCTTTCTCTAGAAGGTTCTCTCTATATGATCTCACCTTCCTCTCGTTCCTATTTCCATGATTTGGTGTTTGATCATCGTCATTATAATGGATTGTTTTATTGTTTTGTGGTGTTTTCATGTCATGAAGTCTTTGGGAGATCATAGTTTATTCATAAGAGAGGTGATCGGAGGTTTATGACATTGGTATGTTCTCGAGTGAAGAACATTGACACTTTTAAGGTAGGTGAATACTTGTTTCTATTTTATTTATGTGAAATAATAAATTGAACATGGTTTATCCCTTCATATGGAAATTAAATTAACCTAACCAATACTGAACTATATTAAATAATTATATTGGTTTATAGTTATAATGATCACATGTTGTTTATTTATGTCATGATAAGAATTTTCCTCTTGATATTATAAATAGTGTGATATCTATACTATTACTTTTTTAGAATGATGTTATTCTTGGTTTCTCAGGTTTAAATTTATGAAATCATATAAAGAATTTAAATACAGTAATAATTTGTTGAATGGCTAAAAAATAGGAATGTTTAACAATATGGTGTTTCTCATAACTTGATGGTAATCAAATTAATGATAGTATGCATTTTTAATTGAATGTGTTATTCCATGTGTTAGGGTAATTGGATAAACAATGTGAATCATGTTAATTATTATTGATAATAATAATAATAATAATAAAATTCATTTTAATTGGGAAATTTTCTTCTCACAGTTTGATGAAATTGATTTTATTCCATATATCATGTTTAAAATTTTGATAGTTTGTTATAGTTGATACCTTAGGTTACCCTTATTTGAAACCTATTAATAATGAATCAATTAATTTAAGATGGAATAAAAACTGGTTTTTTATAAAAAATAAATCTTTTATATTATGAGTTCCCACTTGATTATAAATGTTGGATGCCTTGTGTTGGGAGTTGTGAGAGCCCATTTGAATGTGAAGGTTGAATGCCTTATTTTTAGGGCCTAAATTACCTTATTGACTATTATTGTTTGTTTTCTTCCTTCTGATTTTATCTGGATGCGATCCTTACTATGTGATGTGATGTTCCGGGGATGTCTATGCTTGGGATGGTTGATGATATATGGGTGGGTAGGCCTATATGATTTGACAGTAGTTGATGCCTATGAGGGAGAGATGCATTGGGATATGAATGAGGGTATCATTTATAACACCAGAGATGATGGAATGATTCAAAGATAATATTACCCATTATAGTGATAAATCAAGATTCATTTTATTAATGAGTATTCATAATGGATGGATGTTCAGGTTTCTTGTTTAATCTCCATTCCCTCCCCACTACTTTAGGTAGATGGATGCGCTTTGTCGCATATGTCTTGTGGTATATTAGGATAGTTTCTTAGAGTGTCTAGAATAATTTAATGGTAAATTTTTAATAAATTTTTAACTTGTTGGATTGGTTCATGATGGAATGTAAATGTTTAAAAGATGTTAATCTTCAGAAACTGTGGACTTTGTTGGATATACCTAGAGGGAATGGACTTGGATTTGAAGGTAAATCAATGTAACTAGAATTATGTTAAATAAATGATAATGAGTAAATTAATCTAAAGTGTAATTTAATAAGGTATTAATTAACTTAATTTATCTTCTTATATTCTTTTGTCCTTATAATATATCTAGTTCTTAGTAGTGGTAGTCAGGAGTCTAAGAGACGTTAGATGTAGTTGAGTATAAGACTATTTTATTCCCATAGTTTGTTTGTGAGATATATTATATCCTATATATTTTCTAATTTCATATGATACCCCACCCATACTGGTTAGGGTGACTGGCACCTAGTGGAATCTGGGAGGGTGTGTTCCCTTAAATCTAGGTTGGCGAGGACAGATTGCTGACTACCCTTTCTGGCCCCACTCTCTTCTCTTGGTAGCATTATATACTGGTATACATGATGGTTAGTTTCCCATATATGTGTGTAGAGATATTTAATGGATTTTTTTATTTCACACACATGTATATCTGGATATAGTATCCAAATGGTTATTATAAGTATAACGGGTATAGGTTGTGATGTATTGTGGTTCCTTACTTGGTGTGTGGGTTGTGATGGATTGAGGTATAATACTTGATTTCTGATACACATCATATGGGTTGTGGTCGATCCTAAAAACTACTTGTTTACTATATGAATCTGTGATATGGGATCATGATATAATGAGATTTTGTGATGCACACAGTGCATATTGTGATATAGTAGCCCAAGTGTCTACAGGATGACTTATTTTGGAGAGAGATGGATCAGGACGTGCAATGTTGGGGTGAAGAAGATAACTTATGGGAAGTAGTAGTGGGGTAAACTTAATGTCTTATTAATATAATACATGATATCTTGTATTTGATACTTGGTGATAGATAACTATGGTGAGGCTAGGAACTTATTATGCATATTTAGGTAAGGAGTTAGTTTCACTTATTGTTCATTGGGGTTTAGTATACTTCCTTTATCTTTTGTATGAGAGCCTTCTAGGAGGATCCTATTGAATATATTTTTATTATCACCATATTTTTATATAAACTATTTTTTATGTTAGTAGGATCAGGTTGGATATTGATATGGATATTACTAGCTTCTGATTTTGTAGGAGTCATTTTGGATTCATGGTCGCTATCGAGTTTACCTTTTTTTCACTTGTAGTTTCCCTTTCTATTTGTTCTAATTGGTATGAAATTTCATATATGTACTTGGGTTTTATTTAATATCTATATCTAAATAGGATTTGATTGGTTTATCTATCTTATCTCTCTTTTTTTCATGTTCTCTTAGATGGTAATGTATCCCATTTTTATGTTTATTATACCCTTGGTTCTAGTTGCCAACCCAAGACCTATTAAAGGTAGGACTCAAGAAATCACCATACCCCTTCTCTCATTATCACCCTAAGAGGGGAACTCTTTTGGGGGAGGATTTTGGGACACATTACCTTTAATATTGATCATCACATGGCGCAATGTCTCTCCTATCATCATCATTGATCTTACCGGCACTGAGCTTCACTGGTCCGATGAACCAATGACTTCATCCATGAAAGAAGTAATGACCTATGAAAATAAAACTCACACCAACCATCATGAAACACTAAAATAATATACAAATATGAACATGAATCTCCTTCATCACAGATATATCATTAGAGCATCGATAACAAACCCCAACCCATCTTTCCATCATATAGCATCATCTCCATCAGATTCAACTAACGCACCATTAAAAAACTACTTCTAATGAATAATAACATCACAATAACAATTTTTAGTAGATAACCTAAAAGTATATTGGAGAGGAAAGACCAAGGAATGACATGAATGGAAATATAGAACTAGAGAAATAAACTATACAACCTTGATCCTATCACACAAATAGGAGGCTATAAGAAATCATGAACAAAAACCAAAAACCCAAACCAAACCATAAAAATGATAAAGAAAAAAACACAAAATACCCACCAAAATAATCCCTGGGATCAAAAAATCATGATACATCACCAAAATAAATACATACCAAAGCATCCAGTACCCCCCCACCCCCCCCCCCCCCAATCAAGGGAAACAATCCAATGCCACTTAGGGATGGAAATACAATCACCAATCCCTGAGGGGACCACCAAGGATGTACCTTGATATGACCTATCATGTTATCCACAATCGTGGTCTTTCCACCAAAACCAATAATATAAACATTGATCTCAAGACCATGATGCATAAAAAATGTGAGATCATTAGTAAGAGAGAAAGATAAAACCATTGGGAAGTAAAATTAATTGGTGGGTGGAGAGGGAATCTAGACCAAAATGATTTAATTGTGTATGGTGGAACAACAATCTAAACAACATAAGGAATATTATCATCTTTTAATTGATAGAGAAGTATCTGGTAAAATAGGTAGAGGAGAGGGCCACCATTGAGAGTCTAAAACCTATCAAGGGTATGAGAAAGCATGAGATATATAACTAGGGGATAATAGATCCATGATGTTAGAAATTATATCAATATAAAAAATTTCCAAATAACTATTAATTTATAATTTATAATTTATCAATTTATCATAATGTATAACTAGAATTCAAAACTAAAACAAGTTATTTGTCAGATCATTAAAACTATTAAAGGGTGTTTTCATAGAAAAGTCATTTGAATTTACAGCCAAGGTATTATGAAAATGGATTTAATTTAGATATTTATAAAATGACTAGATATATATTTATTTATTTAATAAAAAAAGTGATAGGTGATTTCAAATAAAGTCCTAAGATATTTCATGTGCTCCATGTTGAGATAAAGATATGTGTTGGGAGATTGTTGATCCCAAGAAGAAGAAGTTGGCCTTGGGAAATTTGTCAATACCCAAGGAGATTTTTCTTTGATATGGATTTGATGAATTTTCCACTAACATTTGACATTTTTTCATATAATAATAATTTAAGAAGAAGAACTGGATATGTTTATTATGAAGGATTTTTTTTCAATACATAAATCATTTTTAAACTCGCATAAAATAAAGGTTATTATGTAAAGTGAAGGCTATTAAGGATTTTGGAGATTTTTTATAAAGTTTTTAATGTGATTATATCTATTATATAGGTTTTTGGTTTGTATGGAAAATTTTGTTTAAAATTTTCTAAACTCTTTCATATGAAATATTTTTTATTCAAATGAGCTAAGAATTAACAAAGAGAAAAATCTACCAAGATGTGTAAGGTTTTTATTCTAAAAATACCTAAAAATAAGAATTTTCCGCCAATACATAATTTTTTATATTCAATACATAGTATTTTCTTCTCCAAATCAAAAATGAGGAAAAGGCTAGAGTCACCCGGAGATACATAACAATTTGATTTATAATTAATATATTTTTTTGGATACATATGATATTTTAAGATCATATATAATATTCTTGTTTTGGATTAGATAATTGGAAAAGTCCTCAGCACAAGGTGTGATGCATAATTATATATATATATATATATATATATTACATGATATAAAATATATTTGTGGGATAGCATAAGTTTTCTATGATGATGTATAATATATTTTTTACTAAGTAGAGGATTTGAAATGGTCCTCATAATAGTGTTCATATATAATTTTTTATGAATATTACAAGATATGTAATATACTCTTTCTAGTATGCATATGATTTTTGAATTATAAAAAAATATGAAACTTAAGAATTTAAAATGGGAGGTTATATAAATTTCTAGATAATTATAGAGGAATGATTTTCTAGAAACTAAAATAGAATTTAGAATAATTAAATTATACAATACTGATGTTGTTTTTTATGGAATAAATATCATGAAGAGACTTCATGATTTAATAAATTGACAAAATATTTCATGCCATGTAAATGATTTTATTTATTAATCATAGAGAGTCGAATAAATAGAATAAGAGCCTCATGTCATGATTAACATCCATGAATATTAGGGTTTATTCTATTCTGAGAAAACAAGATAGTTTACACTGTGAATAAATTTATTACACCATAAAATAAGGAGAGGTTTTGTTTCGATTAGAGTAAATTGGTTGTCCAGATTATAATACATCTATCCACACCATGAATTATGTCAATTTCCATCTAGATATATCTAATGACTGAAACATAATAAGAATAAGTGAGAGAAGTTATTAAAATTAGTTTGATTAGTTAAAGGAATTTATTTTTAAGAATTTGAATATAAAATTCATATTCAAATGTGTATCCACTGCTATGTTTGAGGTAAATTTAACAGGGTTATTTAACAAATAAAATAATAATAATGATTCATGTAGTGTGTTGTATTGAAGAAAAGAATATTTTAGGGTTGAAAGAGGAGTTTGTATGGTATAAGTGCACACAAGGATATATAAGAGGAATATGGGTACTTGCATAAGTGAAATTAGAACAAGAAAACCAACACATTTGTTTTTTCATTATCATCACAGTTTTATCATGTAGTGGAAAATAATAATTCACACAAATTTTAATAGTGAAAATGTGTGGTAACATAATAACATTTTTAGTAGACAGACATTAGAGGAATAAAGATAATCCCTTTTTTAATAAATACAAGACAACAGTGAATTTTTTCTAGAGATAGTGTTGTTGTATTATTGTATCATAATTTAATGATATTACCTTCTCATTTTTATCTGTGATAAATATTCTGGTGGATTGTATGATATCAGATTATTTGGGACCATGCTAAGTATTAGTTACTCATGTTGATTACTAAACCTTTTACATCGAGTGTCCCTATTTGTTTCTTTCCTTGGTTTATGTGAGTAAAATAGTGACATTCATCACTCTAATATGTTATATAGGTTAATTTCATAAGAAATCATAAAAGGAAATAAAATGGATATTAATAACTAATCCATCCCCCCTAGTGAACCTACCATGGATTGGTCCCCCATAATTGGTATTAAAGCACCAGGTTTTCCATTGAAGATCAAGAAGTTTGGAGTTTAATATTTTAAAGATTTTTTAATTTAATTATTGACTTAGTTCATTTAAGAAATTATCTCCCTATGGTTGAAGATTTGGTCATTGATTTTTCTATTGGGAATAAGAATAACTCAAATTAAGAGATCATAAAATGAATTCCCGATTTTTATGTGAATAATTACTATATATAAAAATATTACATTCTATATTACTTTTTATAAAAAAATTGATGTTTTAGAGGTTGTTACTGATGGATTTATTCCACATAATGAAAGTACTTCTATGAGAGTTGTAGATAAGAATAAGTTATAAAATGATGGTCATGGCCAAAATTCCATTTTTCTATATCTTTCAAATAAGGAATTCCTCAAGGTTAAGGGGTTCAATATAACAAATGGAACTTGGGATAAATTAGAAAATAGTTATGAAGTTGGTGCACAAGTGAATAAAGTTGTTCTATAGGTTTAGTGATTAAAGTATGAAGATATAAAAAAGATTAATAATTATAAATTAGATAAATTCTTTACTAAAGTAAGTGAAATTATAATCAATATTAAAGGTTTTGGAAATAATTTAGAGGATATTATGGTTTTTTAGAAGATACAGTATATTGTTTTTGGATATGTTTTATTTGAAGGTTTCATCACTCTAGGACCAAAATATAGGTACACTTCCATTGGATGATCTACAAATTATTATTATTTATTATGAAATGTTGAATGAAATTGTCTCCAATAAGAATTGTAAGGACGATAAGGATATATTAATTAAATATTTGGAGAAATATAAGAGAGGTAAATTTGTAGAAGTTATTGATGAAGAAGATTCAAATTTGTATAAAGATATTTATGTGAAGTTATATAAGCTCATGTCACTTATATCAAGAATTTTTTGAAGAGGAAAAGTTAAATTTCAAGGGAATTAAAGATAAAGTGAGTGAATATGGGGATGATAATCCAAATAGTTACTTGAAGAAGAAAGAATCAAAGTATTATTTGAATGGAAAAGGAAATAATTTCTCTAAATTAAAGAAGAATAATTTCTTATCTGATCATGAAGAAATTGATATTAGTGATTATTATGAAGAATTTGTGATATATAGTGAAGATGGTTAAAGGATACTTATTAAAAAGGTAAATGAAGAAGAAATTAAAACATACAAGATATATAGTGATAAAATTTATGAAGATTAAAAGATAGAGTTCATACTAAAATAGGAACACAAATATTTTCTCTTGAATAATTCTTTCTTGGAAAAAGAGAACAAAGGATTGAAGAATAATGGAAAATTATTTATCAAAAATCATAGCCTACATACTAAAATAAATTTGAAGTTAACTAATGATATTGATAAATTAAATAAGTATCTTGATGAAGATAAAAATTTGGATGTTCAAATTGAAGATAATTTCAAATAAAAGGTGAAGAAGCTTGAGGATGTATAATAAAAAAATCAATTCAAAAAAATAACTAGATAAGTTCAAATCCAATTATCATAATTTTATTCATAAAGTTGGAAAAATCTCAAGGAATAATATTGTGAATGAATTTTAAATCTTATAGAATAATGATATTCAAGTTTACAAAAAATATTAGATTCCAAGAATGAAAAAGATTCTGAATTTGTTAATAAATTGTCTACATCTAAGTCATAAGAGAAGAAAGTATTGTTTATAGAAAGATAATATTATTCTCATAAATCTAAAAAATATGTGAAAACAAATTTGATAGAAAAAATGATCCAAATGGTAATTTTAAATAGTCTAGAAATAAGTATAAATTTAATAAGACAATTTTAATAGTTTAACAAATAATAATTTGAAAAAAGTGATCCAAGAATAATGGTTATATGATGTAAGAAAATAAAGTGACAAAATATAAATAGTAAGCTATTTTTAGAGGTAAGTATGATTTTTATAGATATTTTTGTCATTGTGGATGATTTAGGAACTTCGAAAAAAATTGTTTTAACTACCTATAGTAATAAAAATATACATGTTATGGGGGGGAAATTTTTGAGGTGGATTCAACCCAATCAAAGTACAAGAGTTCAAAAGCAATCTAAAAATTCTGGACTAAAAATTGAGAACAAATTCCAATCTTTGAAAGGGATTTGTTGAATATATGAATAGTTGGGTCTGCTTTCTAAATAATTTCTTACCATGTTTCCTAACCAGTTGAGTAGGAACAACACTGCACAAAATTCTCAGAAGAATAAATTTAACTGAAATGAGAAGTCTTTGATTATTTAAGTTTCACATAAAACATCACAAAGGAAACATCCATGGATTTTGTACATTGTATTATCATCTAATATGATAGGATATTTGAACCTATTTATGAATTGTGATAATTGAAAGAAATAAATTATGAGAATAGATTTTTTTTTGTAGAAATTTAAAGATGGGTTTTTTATGAGAGTACAATATACTCAATGAGATTTATTTTAGTTTTGTAAAGTAATTAAGAATAAGATTCATTGTATGAAGGATATGAAATATGTTATGAAGACAATGGATATTGTTGACTCTTTAATGAGTGCAAACACATTTTTTATTAAGAATAATGATAATGGTGTGATGTCTATAATAATAAATCAAGGAAAGGGTGTAGAAAAAGGTTCTTCCATTTCATGAAAACAGTGTCGAAGTCTTGAAATTTAAGAAGTGAAAAGTAGTAAGAAGAAACAATTTTTGGCATGTCACATTAATAAAGTAAAGAAGATATGGCCTCTTAATATGGAATGGGATTTATATAATAACTTAGCTTATATAAATGGTTTTCAAAAAAATAGTTGTTGAATACCTAGCCATGAAGGTTGAAGAATTCTCAGCCTTCATTCTTCAAAGCCTAAGGTATCAAGTATTTTATCTCCAATATCACTTATTCTTCTAATATTTTTTCAAAGGGTGAAAGACAATATAAATGTATTTTTTATTCATTTATGTATTTAAAAAAGGTAGTTAAAAAGTGAGATAAAACTATTTTAGGGATAATCAAAATATATATGTTTAACCCAATGAGGGAAAGATCTATTATTTATAGGGATTATGTATTTTTGGTGATTTTTTAAAAAATGTAAGATGTGAATTCAGTATGTGTGTGTGTGATTATTTTTTTTCAACTATTTTAAGAGTCTTGGTGAGCATGTATGTACAAATTTTATATTCATGAGTTTGATTAATAGTTTTGGGAATTTTAAGATAAATTGGAGTGAATTCCCAATTAGTATCAAGTGGTTTCAAGGGATGTGAAGAAGTGGGTATAAGTAACTTTTATGGATATCATGATCTTATTTTTTAATATTCTTACTTTCTATATTAAGTTCACTCACATAGGATTAAAATTATTTATTTATGATTAATTTATAAGTGTGATGAGATTTAAATTGATTTATATTCCTTGGTTGACAATAAAATCCAAAGGGGGAGTTTTGAGTCCAAGAGATGTTTTGGGAGATTATTATGACCATGAATAAGAATGTGACTTTTGGAAAACTACTAAAACCCAAGGTGTTTTTTTATGATATGGAGATGATGAATCATCCTTTAGAATTAAGTATTTTCTCTAAATAAGATTAATTAAATAAGAATTTTATATGTCTATTTTGTTGTATTTTTATTTCAATACATAAATCATATTCAATCTCACATAAAATTAAGGTTACTATGTGAAGTGAAGGTTGTTAATGATTTTAGAGGAATTTGAGAAAGATTAAAACTTGAAAAGAGTTTTTCTATGATTTTTTTGTTTATATATAGAATTTGGTATGAAATTGTTTTATGTATTTCATGGATAATATTTTTTATTAGGATGAGCTAAAAATCAGCAAAGTAGAAAATATATTCTGATTTGTATGATTTTTATTCCGAAAAGACATGAAAATAAAAAAAATCCTCTAATGTTTAAGTTTTTATATTAAATATGTAATACATTATTAATGGGATAAAAAATGCGGCAAAGTGAGGACTCAACTTGAGATACATAACATTTTGATGAACACATAATATTTTTTTTGGATATGTATGATATTTTAAGACCATATGTAAAATTTTTGTCTGTGATCGAAGAATTAGAAAATTCCTCAGCACAAGGTGTGATATGTAATTTTTTATATTTAACATACATGATATATAATATATTTATGAGAATGTATAATTTTTTTATGAGGAATTGTAAGATATTTTTTAGTGGGAATGAAATTTGGAAAATTCCAACATTTATACATAAGTTTTTATAAATATTACATGATACATATTTTTTGGGATATATATTATTTATTACCAATTCAAAAAAATTATGTTATAGATGTTAAAATGGGAGGTTCGAAAAAATCTATGAAATTTCATATCAATGATTTTCTAGATATTAAAATATAATTTATAATAATTTAATCAGATTATTCTGAAGTTGATAATTATGGAATAAATATCATAAATAAAATACATGATGAAAGAAGTGGTGAAAGAGTTATAATAATGTAAATTATATTCTATTATGATCATTAAATGTTTAAGAAATATAATAGGATCCTAGTTCCTCTATTAATATCTATGATTAATATTATTCATGTTGTTTTGATAAAATAAGGTGGATCACACTGAAAATAAGTTTATTTTTCCATAAAGGAAGGCAGAGTTTTGTTTCTATTAAATTAAACTGATTGGTCTTACTGTGAAGAATATATTATTTCCATTAATAATGTAAAATTATATCTATATAGATCCAATTAATAAAATATAATAATAAAAAATAGGAGGATTTGATAAAATATGTTAGAACATTTGAAGAAATTTATTTTTTTGAATTTGAATTTGAAATTCAACTTCAAACATGAAGTTACTATTATGAGTGAGACAAGTTGAATATGGACCTTTAATGTAGAAAAATAATAATTTTGATTCATGTAATATTTTTTACTAAATAAATAAATAATATAGTGTTGAAGTATTTTGGGAAGTACAGTGTTCACAATAAGAAGACGGAAGACGAAGAAGGGTTCTTATAGTAGTGCAAGTAGAAGAGGAAGAAGAACACACTTGTTTGCATGTTATCATTACAACCATATAATGTGCTAGAGAAGAATTTACACTTGTTATAATAGTGAATAAGTTAGGTATCACTATAACATTTTCATGATTCAATCATTATAGGATAAAGGATAATCTTTTCCTCAACAAATAAAAGATAGTGATGCATTTTTTTGGGAGACTTGTTGGGATATAATGTTGGTATATTCTTATAACATGGGATAAGCATATTCCTTACTTGATTGTATCCATGAATGTGATTATAGTGTATTTTATAATCTCATGTGAGTCCAGATCATACCAAGGATTGGCTACTCATTTTGATTAGTAAACCTTGTTCATCGAGTATACTTGGTGTTTATTTTATTAGTATGGCTGAGCTATGCAGTGATATTAATCACTATAATTAGTGAAAGAGTTTAAATTTATAATAAACAATAAAGGGAGAGAAAATGGATATTATTTATGGATTCAACCCCCCCCCCCCAATGAACATAATTCCCCAAAACCACAATGGCTCAAAACCACTAACAAAAGTAAAATTCTTGATGGGTCTTCCCATATACACCAATGGAATTGTAACATCCCCTAGAAACCACAAAAATTCAATCCATAATCAATAATAGGATATTCACCCATAAATCCCAAAGTGACCATATAAAAACTCAAGAAAAAACTATCTAAAACCTAGTCCGATAATCATAATAAACATGTTAACCATTAATCAGAATGAATCCCCAAATAAACAAAACCTAATATGAACTAAATAAAAGCTCTGATTAAAATAAAACCCAATAAAATATCTGCATAATGGAATTATAAAAAAATAGTTATAAAATATTATAATAAAATCATTTATGATCCCTTTAACCCAAATAATAATAACATAAGTCATAGGGATTGATTTCAACATGAACATAGTGAAATACTAATTTATAAATCCAATTATAGTAGTGGTGAATAAGAAAACACAAGAGAAGAAGAAAGAAGAAGAGAATTAGGGATTACCTAGGCATATATTTGAACAAGACCACATAAATCCAATATTGATATTCAAGAGACGTTTGAGGAACTTTAAGAGGGGAGAAGGATATCCCAATAGAGGCATTTATCTTGGGAGAAATTAGTAGTAAGGGGTTGGGTTTAAGGTTTTATTGGGGTAAAATAAAAATTACAAAGCTTCCCTTAATAAAAATTTATGAAAAATCTACCCAATAGGACACAGGAGTTTTAGTAGATTACCACTAGTCTTCTAATTTCACTCTAATGGTTATATATCCATTGGACAGCCACTTGAAATTTTATATACTTCCACTAGAGTTATGAGGGTACCCAAACTACCAACCCCCCTTTAATTTCTTCTTTCTTCCTTCATGAATCCTCTTCCAAACTTCTCTTATACCAAATTTATTATCAAAATACCACTATAATCACCATAAACCCATCAAATATAGATTCATCCTTAACTAAACATAAAAAATTCAAAATTTCCCATAATTTCATAACAAAATTTCCCAAAAAATATAATAACTATGGTTAAGGTTATTACAAAGCCATCCCCTAATTAACTAAACCTCAAGGCTTGTATAATAATTGTGTCAAAGTATAAAGGTTCTCATGTTTGGTATTTTTCAAACCTTAGATATAATAAATTCCAATAAGAAACATTAAACTCTATAATACTAAATATAGTGTATAAAAATTCATATTGTATACTTGGAGTCTCATCTAGTACGCAAAACTCCTTTTATACCTCATTTTATTATTTTTTTAGATCTATATGAAACTCTACTAATTCTAAAATTATCATTTCTTTCACAACCTATAATACCCCATAATGAACATTGGTTAGGGATAAATTAAAGTAAAATATAGAGATGTTGATTATTAGTTCACTTCACACAATATATATAGCCGATGAGAAGTAATAACAAAGTGGAGTCTACCTTTTATATAACGTGATGCATTTTATATTATTAAACTCCTTTAATAATGCTTGAAAAAATCAACTTTGATTTCTCATCTAATCATATCCCATATGATAGACTACTAGAGATACTTTATGTATGATTCACTTTTAGGGTTTTATTAAACTTGTTACATCTCTGTAATTCTTTCCATATCTCTATGAGATCATATATTAAATACTCCCTTTAACTCATTAATGGGAAATATCTATGAAGTAATCTATTGTGAATAATAGTGATACTATGAATCATATTCCTAATGTTCAACTCTTTTAAGAGAGTATCAAATCTCTTTTACTTAACAAAATCAAATGTTATAATGTTAATAACTTTTATTGTCTACTTTGAACTCTTCCTATATTCATCATTATCATCATTAATGGAAATTTTCTATCAAACGTTTTCTTTGAGATCATTTTGGTAAAAAAATTAATTATTTACATTTTTTATTTACCAAAACATCCTAAACTCATTTAGGATATAAAGTTACATTCACTTAATTATAGTAACTAAATTAAACCCTTTATATTTTCCATTACTGATATACTATAAAACTATTTTTTGGATATAAAGTGATATTCCCTTTTAGTTTCACCAGTTTAATCTTTTTTTGTTATGATTTTAGCTTCTTTAAGAAAAAACATACTCTATCAAACTATATATTTATTTTATTTTTAAATAATATTTATTTTTAATTGGGTCAATAGGGAACCCTTATAGAGCCTATAATACCCATAGTATGTGGTCTAATGGCCCAGAATACATAGCCTAAAGGCCTATAGGTCCAAATACCTAATATGAGACAGCCCCTACCACCGTCATATCATCTTGATTTATCCATAAATATCCATTCCATCTCCACCTCACACTGATTCCCTGGTGTTCTATGAAATCTATTCATTTTTACAAGTGACCGGTCACACTGATAATCTTCATGATTCTAATCTTCACCATTTTACAACATCACACCACTTCTTTACTGATATAATCTATTATAGGTAGCCAAGAGGCCCACACATGATATCCCAAATACCTTGAGGTCTGAATTCTATTGATGTACTGAAGTCTTAGTGGAATAAAGGCCCAAGCATTTCTCAAAATCCCAAATCTGGTGAATAGTAATACTATTATAGTATCCCACTATAATATCATCACTACTATAGTGATACAGTGCTCCTAAAATTCTATGGTAATTCTCTCTCATCCAATTTTGAGCCCAGGTTTCATACAGGATTACAGGGTGACTTAATCACTCATATAAACCCCCAAATACAAGAACAAACATAATTCCACTAGCCTCTTTGGCACCATTTTCTCTTTATAATATCATCATAAGATACAAAAACTCATTTTTGTTAGGAAATGATACTTATTTATTTTAGTAGTAATATTTGATAAATATATTATTGTATCATATATGGTATGCTATGCATTTAGCATATTATTCTAAAAATAAGACTTTATTCTTGAAAATATGCCAATGATGGGTGGTAGGAAGTATTTACTATATATTTTAATATATACATTTGATAAAATATTTTATCCTAAATAAAACATTTTTATCCTTTTCTACTTTCCAAACATGTTATAGAATCTAATGAACTATAAATCATTTATACATAAATAAAACATATTAAGTTTTTTATAATAAATCTTTTTTAATAAACAATTTCTCTTCTCATAAAAGAGAAATGAGATATCAATACATGTTCATTATTTATATCCATCTAAACTTGATATTTTCCTTTAAATTATACTTTATGAATCAAAAAACATTTTCTTCATCACTTAAATAAAAACTATAATATCTATCAATTCATGTCTTTATTTTGAACTATTATATATTCACAACAATTATTAAATGTACATTTGGTATCATATACCTTTCAAAATTGAATAATTGATTTTTATAACACTGATATGTGATGTAGACTCTCTATAGATATTCTCAAACTCCATCAAATATCCTATAAAATTTCATCCTATAAAAACATCATCCCTCATTCCAAAAGTCTACTTTAAGTTTACTTAATCTTGAATGGCTAATTGATGGAACATTTATGGACTTTACAAATAATTTTTATTCTTATAGTTTGAACTTTTTCCCACTAGTACTCTTATTACAGTTCTAGGACTAAGACATAATATGCCTAGATCAGTTTTCATAAATAATTTGATAAAATTCTATAAGATTTTATATAACCTGTTAATATTTTTAGAATATTTACAATTTTGATTACATAATGAATTCATAATCTAATATGACATTTATCCCCTGAAAGTAATTAAAATCCTAATCATATTGAGTATATGAGTAAAGAATAATGATCCTTAGGTCATTTCAGATATAAAAAATTCCTTTGAAACATTCAATGAATTCATCTATTCTTCTATTAAGTATATAGATTCACTTTTTGAACAACTTAAACATTTATTTATTAAGGAATATATTTCTTTAACACATCAAATTTTTATTCTTTCTTAATAATGATTCTTAAATATTGTTCATATATAATAAGTTTCTTATATTAATCTTATACTATTCAATTATTGATCTCAAGGTTAATTTTGATGATAATTATGTCATTTATCTATAATAGAATATGTCATTATATGAGTATCATGTTTTACATTCATTTAATAAATACTTTTATTATGTGTGATCCCACTAAAAGGGTGACCCCTTTTAAAAATCATCATAAAAATTAGTGTTTCATGGTCTATATTTCACTAATTTGTGGGTATTTTTAGCATCTATCCAATCACATAGCTATATAGGCAGAAAATAATTTCAATCATATTAGATATTACTCTTGGATAGTTTATGAGATAACTCTTTATCCTATTTTATCAAATAGATTCAATAAATATTATTCCTATGGTAACATAATTCTATTAGGGTATCTTAACTAATTGTAACCCAAATAAAATATCAAAAATGGGAACCCAATCTGATTATCATCACCCATTACCTACTTTTATTACACAATATAATTCAAGGGAAACCATCCTTAGCATGACCTGCTCGATTAGATGATCGAGTTCTTAATAAGTTTTTGTTTTGAAAGGAATATGACACTTAGTATTTTTAAAGGGGATTTAATATAACTAACTAATCTCATATATTCCCTTCACATGTATGAATGCTTCTAATGATTTAGTTATAAATTTATATTACTTCTACCAAATCAATATATTCAAACCATTCTAATGTGTAACTCTTTATACAACTCATAAATAAGCTAGAGTCAAGGTAGAAGAAAATTAAACTAATTATCATACTCCTTAAATATATTTTTAACAAGTTATAGAATAGTTTAACTCTTTAAAATAAAGAATAAATTTTTTCATAATATAATAATTATATTCAATAATAAATTATATAATAATATAAATAAATTAACAATTCAAATATTTAAACCTAAGATAAATAATTGATAAAAATTCATAAATAAATTATTGTAAACACTTTATAATTATTTCCAATATGAACTCATTCATATTATCCTTTTATACAGAATTTAATTTAAACATATGATATTAAATGACATTTAAAGATTTTATATTTCAATTATATAATGTAGATAATTTATCTAATATAAATATCACATATTTAATATTATTTAAGCCACAATCATATTAATTATTAAAACTCCTTTTGATATGGTTTAAATAATTTCTCAAATAAGGAATTTAATTTGAACAATTGAAATTAAATATTATGAATAATTCATAATATTAAATATAAAATTCTTTATAATTATTCTATACTTCTTAATTTATAAAAACGATATTAATTAAACTTATAATTTGTATATAAACACTTTATATCTAAATTACAAGCCATTCCAAATAAATTAAAAATCATTCAATGTTGATATTTAATATTATGGATATTTATTTATTAAATGTTTCATAAATATTTAATAACTATTTATAAAAACATTATAATGAATTAATTTATAAACATTTTATAAATTAAATAAATATAAAAAATCTCTTTTTCTATAATTTTTAAACAATTTATAAATTATATAATTCAAATCATAATTTAAATTTAGAAAAATTAATTTTTTTTCTTATATATATTATTATATGATATCCACTATATCATAAAATGTGGAATCCCCTACTATCTATCCAATTTAATGATGGATAATTATTGATCTTTGATATCACCTTTAGTGACAGGGAATCATATTTTATGATATCTCCTATATCGTAAAGGCAATACGAAACTTTTTTTTGAAAATGTGTATCATCACAATAATCCCATGTGACATCTCATATCATATGCTATAATATGTGTAAAGAGTAAGGATTTATAATATGTCACTGTAAAATACATCATATGTCATATAGGGTGATGGTCTCATGTCTTATGATATCTCATGTTTTATAGCCATCCATGATATATATTTTTAATAATATTTTATGATATGAATATGATATAGAAATTTTTTCACTTTAAAACAAGATTTCATGAATCAAGAATAATGGTAAAGCTCTGATACCACAAATGGGTTTCTAGGTATTGGATAACTATTTTTCAATGTAGCAAAATTCATTAAAATCCTCAAACCCTAGATCAGCATGTTATACAAAACTAAAATCATGTGTGCATAAACTAAAGAATGTAAAACCTTGTGTCATGATAGGTTATGGAATTTTGGTGGAATTTTATTATTATTATTTTTGAATTAATTTATATTTTGGAAAACAAGATTCAGAGGTTGTAACAACTTGGAAAGTTGTTTTTTGGATATGTAATGAGTCCTGGGAGGTGGTTCTAGTTCTCTAATGAATGGTTGAGTGGGGTAGGGGTGGACCCCTTTCTGAATTTCTACAATTGATTTCAGTCACTTCATGACATATAGGTTACACTACGATAGGCCTTTATTTATGATTGGGAACTTTTATGTGATGCATGGTCATCTGTTGGTCAATAGATTAGTGATGTGATGAATTTTGTCAAATTATTCAAATTAAAGGACTTATACAAAGTGGTTTGTCCATGAAGGGAGGTGTATCTCCATGATGATGACTGGTAAAAAGAGCCTAAGGACACTTTTGGTTATTACCTTTGGAAATTTTTAGGCATAGGTAGGAGTTTAATCAAGTATATTCAAGCCAAGTATCTCAGTAATTGAGATCAAGCTTGGTACTTGAACTTAGTACTCGAGATCAACTTGGTTCTTGACCAAGTATTGATTTCATAGTTCAATATCGAGCTCCATATCAACTCAGTCTTGATTGAGCACTCGAATAGGCTCAACTCGGTTCGATTGGAATAATTTTTCAGAATTTTAATTACAAAATATAACTTGAATTTGAGCTCATACTCGAATTTGTACTCGAGATCGAAAAATCAAGATCTAAATTAAAAATATATATATTTAATAAAAATAATATATTACAAAATTATATGCTTGTTTAGGATCAAAATCTACTCAATTATATTGTTATAATACTCGAACTCAACTTGATTTAGTACTCCAGTAGCTTGAGCTCGAGCTCGAATCAAAAAAATGAGCCAAGTTCGAGTATCTTTCAATCCAAAACCGATTACCTCACAAGTAATCAATATTTTTTATATCCCTAGTCATCGGATCTTAGTCACTTCATGAACCTTTGATCATGTCGTAAAGGACTTCTATGGGGATGTTTCATGGGGGCATCACATTGTGGAGCATGAATGGACACATCACAAATAACGAGTCCCACTTTGTGAAAGTAAATCCATAAGTAGGTCACATCATGAGCCAATAAACTTCATTGTGATGTGGGTTGGCTGAGGTAAAATCCCCTCTATATGGGGAATTGGTTATACCATGAGTAGGTTTCATAGATCATCGTCCTATCATGAGAGTAGGAGGCCTGAGTGAGGCATCGCGTCACAACCCCCTAGTCGCACCACAACCTTAGTTCTGGTTAGTTTCATTAAAAATATGATAAAAGGTTCTTTGGGGTTTCTAAATAGAAACCCCTTAATATTTCATCCAATAAATGATTGAACATGAGAGGGATAGGACCCACCTCCACCTTTCATCCCCATCCTTATTTTCATTTGATCTAATCGGTTTGAGAGGGAATTGTTTCATTGATTCGATATGGGTTCCTCCTTTTTTATTCCCAGCCATTATAGATAATGATTACATTATGGTTCTGGAAAGAGCTTAAATGCTAATTTCACCAAATCATGGTGTAATTAGGTGATGATGACGACACTTTTGGTCGACATCTCTAGAGGATATCCCAAGATGATGATCACATGCTATTACTTTTTGTTTCCTAATAGGTAAGTTTCCCTATGAATTATTCTGATTATTTTTTACAAAATTAGATGAAATTGATAAATTAATTGGTTCCACATGTTAGCTACTTTACTCAAGATGGATCTGGGGGTATTTCATGGACAATGTTTGTGCAGTTGGTCATATTTTTGGTGTTGTGAGATGGAATTATGGGTTTTTAGGAAGTTGTTTCTATTTCATTTAAAATTTAAATTTAGTTATAAATTTTTATAATTAATTTTATTAGGTGTTTTGGATTGAGATGGGTTGTCTTGGTCAAGTTTTGGCAGTGATAACTGAAGCTTCTTAAAGGGAATAAATTTATATTAGGTAGGTGGTATGTAAACATATCCCTATGTTTTATTCATTTTGATATATGAAATGTGATTTATGGTATCTCCACTATCCTGTGATTTAAATTTTTATTTTAAATATATTACTTTAAAAAAATTATTGAGTGAACAAAGTTTCAAGGTCTGTGATAGATTCTTGAACATTGGTGATTCGTTGACTATCAATTCCCAAGGTATTATATATAAAAGTGAGCGGTGAGGCGTATGAACCCTAAATAAGTATAAAATAAATGGAATGGATAGACTTATTAGACATGGGAATAGGTTCCTTTGGTAGGAAAGTGTATTGGTCTAAAAAGGTTGTCCTAGAAATTGTCCATGTAGATACCCATGAGATTATTTATAACTATTTGGATAGTCGACAAGAGGGTGGGACAAGTGTTCTTACCCTAATGGTATGTGAGTTCCCAGGTGGGTATACCCTAGGTATATTTATATAGGTTTGGCATGAGTGGAAATACCTAAGATGGCTTGGGAAGTGACATGGGTATTACGAAATATCTCTAAACTGTTACCAGTGTAGATTTTCTAATTAGGACTATTAGTCAATAATATAATCATGATATGTATGATGGATGTTATACCCCCTAGAATTGGGTCTTGTCCCTCGAGTTAGGAATAATATGGAGGATCCCAATTAGGGAGTTATGACTATGGTATAACCTAGGGGACCTCGATAGGTGCCCCGTTATTTCCTTGACCCTACTAAGTTTCACTATGAGGAGTATGTATTACCAACTTTAGGTGTCACCTTATAATCTAAATATTGATGTTGTGATATATATTATATAATATATGGATAGTAGGGATTCAATTTCATCAAGTTTTATATATTTATTCCTATGATACTCACTATGATCTATAAATTAAACATGATAACATATCTATAGGATCCAACAATTATGCCTGATGATATTTGGATTTCTAGGATGCTCCCTAGGATTCAGTGATTATACCATATGATATATGGATGTCTAGAATAATTCCTAGGATCTAGTGATTACACCTAATGGCATATATACACATGGTATAATTTCATGTATCTATGGATTAATATTAACGACATATGGATTCCTAGTAAGTTTCTTAGGATCTAGTTCTTTCACATGATATTATATGAGGTACCTAGGATACTTCCTAGGATCTAGTGTTTACACATGATACTTGTTGAGTATGTTATGAGATTATTTGGGTGAGAATATCTTCCCCTTGAGTGATTGTATATACTTGTGGTGCTAATATGGGTGTGTATTTACTCAACCCTTGGAATGGTTATGCCATGTGCTCAGAGACACTTTGATATAGGATGAAGTAGGTATAGTCGACATGGGGTGTCACCTTAGAACCAGATGATCGACAATGGTTTATGTTATTATGCTTCCATATTTTATTTATTCAGTTGATCATATCACATGTGCGTGCACTATATTTATTTTTTATATAAGGGAATTTATTGGTGGTTACCTATTGAGTTTTACTCACACCTATCTCAGGTGGCTATGGAACTAGGGTGCCTGAGAAAAATTAATTTATCATAGGTTTAGGTAGGTCATAGGCTCTGTGTTTCCTGATTGAGAAAAATAGCTCGAATGAAGTCCAGAGACTAAGATGATAGGAGTCTTGGGTATGGTGGTAGAGCCTCCTTATTTTTATTTCTTATTATATCATATATGTGGTCAATATAGTGGGATAAAATTTTTCATGTATGACTCTATTCTTCTTCATTAAATTTTATTATAGTAAGGTTATGTTTATTTATTCTGTGTACTCTGGTTAATTTTTAAAGATATTTTTTAGTTATTTACACTATTTATTACTTTGATGTAAGGGAATATTGTCCCCATGGTAACACCTTATACCCTCACTATTAATGGGTAACCTCTGGCGTATGGGTAGGCATGTCTATGGTTATTTGACACCAATGGTCTAGACATTGTTCAGTGGTCTGGGGTGGTGGGGTGTTTCAAATTAGTATCATAGAATCTTTTTCTTTTTCTTAATATTTAGGATATGTTATATAGTGAATATGGATGTGTTGGAGCTTATTATGAACCTCAGAATGGTGAACTATGAATACATTTTTCTAATGACAAGTCTAGGTTACTATGGGTATGGGATTTTTGTTCTTGGTTTTTTCTATTATGATTGAGATATTTATTCAAGTATGATGTTTTTATTTGATATTTATATTCCTTTTTTTCTCTTGGACCATTGGAAATAGTCCTGTATACATGCATCATTCTTGGAACGTAGTACTCACATGGTTTTCATATCCTTAAATCTAATTGAATTAATTTATGATAGAGTTTTTAGATTCTTAAAGTGTCCAAAACAACTTATATTATGTTTTCCTATATAAATTTTTGGTGGAATTATACTAACTTGGACAATGGTAAATTTTATTTGATAATAGGTTTTTTGGATCTTATGATGAGATGCTCTTTGATGAAAACTATATAGTCCCTTAAGATATGGGGTGTATAGTGACCCCTAATGGGTCAGTACTAGCATTCGATGGCTTTATGATAAACCTCTTATGGGTTATTTTTATAAGGATTTGGTTACTTAAATTTTCCATGAAAACATATATAGTGTTTTTTCATGTAGCGTCTTAGTGGTATTCTACTTAATAGAACCATTTAATTATGGTTTCCTCAACACTAACCATCTTATAGTGTTGTTTTTATATATATGTAGATGATTTTGTAATCCATGAGGGTAAAGTTCCATATGTTAATGACTGATGAGGATTTGTGTCCTAGAGTGGGTGGTGGATTTTTCATGTGATTTCTAATTTGTATATGTGAGAATATGAGATGGGTGTATTGAAATGTGGGTTGTATTATGATATTTGAGACAAGTGTAGATATGTTTCCCATTGAGAAGTGACCTATGTAATAAATGGTTATGGACTATGTGGGAGATCCAAGTAGCCCTTGAGATTTGGCTCAAGATATTAGTGAGATGAGTACTGTTATTGAATAAAAAAAATCCTTTTATTGTTATGATGAGTAGTTACATATGAGGTTAAACTAAGAAAATGGATATCCCAAGATTGTGAGTGCCTTTATAAATGGGAATCATGGGTTCATACTTTTCATTTGGATTTGATACATGGGAGGTGTTGTCAGATATATGGTATAAGTATACAGATGATTTTTAATTTTGTGATGTAAATTTTTTGGGAGTACTTTTGGTATTAATGATGGATTTTTAGGGAAGGATTGGTTAGATGTATGATTTTGTTGATTCAGGTATGGTTCCTTAGGAGGTTTTGTATTACAATCTGAGGTGGTTAGATCTTGGATGAGTATATCATGGGTAGAATCTTCTTTTTTGGGAAATATGACCATGTGGTGGTTAATCATGCGATATTCCTTGGAATGAATGATATGTCAATATTATTGGAAATAAATCCTTGAGTTAGATTCTTTCAGTTATATGTGATTTACATGAAGTAGTGCTTGTTCATTTATTTAGGTGTGTCTATCTAGGATTGATGATATATAACTCGAGGTGCTTTGACTCTGATTATATGGTAGGGTGTCACTGGGGTGTACTCTTTCTTGGGTAATCCTTATTTTTATAATGTGTTATTGCGTACCAATATAAATAAAGTATTATACAGTGGAAGGAGGTGCACGTGATGGGTTTTATAAGTCAGTTTCACTTGAAATGGCTCATAGAGATTGTGTTTTTAAGACTCTTATAGGTGTGGTGGCTTGAATTTTTGATGAGAATGAGTAATGTTGCCTCTTAAATAGATCATGACATCATGGATTCATGGTGGAATGGGTTAACGGGATGGTTGATCAGGGATCGAGATAAGTGGAATGTTTGTGATGATGAAACCTATTGAGGTTGTACTTGAGGAGAAGTATGAGGGACATCATATGGAAGGGTTCACACCATTGTCACTTGGAGGGTGTGACCCTCATTACAAATAGAATTTCAATAAATTATGAGGATGATATTCTTGGTGATCTAAGAATGGGTATCAATTGATGTTTCATGTTAGATACTGGGTATGAGTGGGATAGTTATTTCCAGTCATTACTTGTGATAATGTATATAGCATGGGCTATATAGGCACGACCTTCATGTGGGTAGGGTGGTAGGTGGGATGAGACTAGTCGTTAGATGATCGAGGTGGCACTGGTTATAGGTGAGAAGATAGATCTAGTATTATTTTGTTCCTTGGTGAATACCAAATTCAAAATTTTAAAGTGTTGTTAGATATAGTCTATACATTATCATCAAAATTGAGATTAATTTGATGTGATATGAGTGTAAGTCATATCGATGGTGTGTTAATGCTCATGGTTAGGGAACAATGGTGATTTCAATTGATTTTTGATCCAACCATGTAATTTTAATGAGTGTTGGGTTTTTTCTTCGATGGTAATTTTGGGATGATTTAAATATTCCATTGTGATTTATGATGTCTTAATCAAGTGTTTTAATGATATTCCAATAGCGATAGTTGAGTGTTTTTTTGAAATTTTTTCAGAGTAAGATCTATTGGTGTTATGGAATATAGATAGATTCAATGGGTTGGAACCTACATTAGGTAAGTTTAATTAGGTATAATTGATGTGTTTTGAGGATTGGATGTGGATTTTTTATGAAAATTTTTCATATCGAGGATTTTTTCATGAATAGTTTAGACTTGTATGATTCAATTTGGGATCAGATACAAGTAAAAGTACATGACCCTAATTGGTTTTTTTCATGGAATTGGGTGTGGTGAGTTAGAAACTGCATTGATATTGTCATTGGACCATTAAGAATGCATTTCAGTAGGTGATTCCTATGGTGGTGAGCACCATGTCATGGAATCAAACCTTATGATATAAGTATTATTATGAGTATTATTATAACATCATGTATGAATTGGGTTACAGCATTGTGGATTCTTGGGGTGATGATTATAGTTTTTCTCTATCTTTCTTATTGGAGATGGTAACTAGTGGGTAGTTTGTGTTTTGATGAATAGTGAACCTTGATGTTTTGAGTTGTATAGTGGAAGCTCATTTGATGTTTGAGTATAGAACATGGTGTGTTAGTTGTGAATTAATTATTGGGATAGTTCATAATTTATGGTTTAACTTCCATTGATACTTCATGGGGTTGATCATTTTTATGGTGGGGAGGTTGTAAAACCCTATGTCATGATGATTTGTGAAATTATAGAGGAATTTAAATTTTTTATTATGTATTAGGAGATGTTATTAGATATATAATTGATATCAAAATTTTGGAAGATGTAACCTCTTGGAAAGGTGTTTTTTGGATATAGAACATTGCCTAAGAGGTGTTTCAGGTTCTTAGGTGAATAGTAGAGTAGGGCTAGGGTGTCCCCCTTGCTAATTTTTTATAGTTGATAGCAGATCATGCTACAAACTACAAGTCATGTTAAGAAAAATATTTTAACAATATCAAAGGATTGAGTTTGATTTCTTGTTAATGGGTATTGCATTTTTTAAAAGGATGGTTTTTATAATAAGAGGTGGTTCTTATTGACAAGAGGTGATGGATTTATTGATAATAATATTATTGAAAAGAATAGGTGATGTTTGGATGATTTTTTACAATGGTTTTTATTTATTAATATTTGGAGTTGTTGACAAGGTATACTATAGGTGGTTATGTTGGAATCATTATCCACAAAAATAGAATAGAGTCCTATAGAAATCTAGAGGTGAGAAGCATCTCTACAAGGAACTTATAGGGTTGATATAAGGTTTATTAGGTGATAAAGTCTCTTGGGAGAGAGGTGGTTCAATTTAGTTATGACTATGCCCATAACATAGGGTGTGGTTCCATGGAGGTTCCCAATATATGAAAGACCATACCCTGGTTAGTGGGTGTATTGAATGTGAAGGAGGTTCCAACTATGTCAATTCCTACAACATTGGATGTGTTATGAAGAAGATTGTCCAAAATAGAAAATTAGAAAAGGGACCATGTCATAGTTGTCCATGTGGTGTAATTCTAGTGAACCTTTTATAAATATCCAAGTTTTCACTAGGTGTTTTAATGGTCATGAGTAGTGAAAAATGGCCACACATATTACACCACAGCATAGTGATGATTGTACTACAATAGAAGAGAATATGTGAAAACAAACAAGTCTAAAAAGTTCATGGGGATGTATGTGGTCTAAAAAATTTAATGTAATGAATACTTATGACATAATAATTCCAACACATGATTGACTATTCATATAGTGCAATATTTTTTGCTATTTATGATTCCCTATGTAAAACAAGGATACCCAAAATGGGCATGTTAGTGTTCAAATGAGGTTGAGTCAACAAGTGGAGCGCTGATCCAAAATGGATAACTATATAGGACCATACCCATGGTGTTTAACATTTTTTTGGAAAACATACAATTATTTTTCACTAGACCATGGATCAAGGTTTTTTTATGTGTTATGCACTAATTTTGAGGTAATTGACTCAAGAGATTTATGTTCTAGATGTATAATGATTCAAACAACATGATTATTAGTTTTAGACCATGATCCAATCCATGATCAAAGCTGATTTTTAGTATTGATATGGATAAATTAATTATAGAATTAATCCACACTACAATAGGAGATATAAGGCCCATGAAATTGTCATTTTTTACTATAATTTATGGATTAGGTAGGAGGATTATGAGTAAATTATGTGTGGTTGTTTTACCCCATAATTCCATGGATAGGTGTCCAAGTGATTGGGCACATGGCCTCCCTATTTGAATAAAGGGAGATTGGATGGAAGCATCACACAGAGAGAGAAAGACCCATGATTATTCTAAATATATGAATCTCAATGAGAAGATTTCTAGGTGACGGCCTAGAAGATTGAAGAATTGGAAAAAATAGTGATTCTTTTAAGAGATTTTATTTCCTATTATTATAAAAAATTGGAGGTCATTCCCAACTTACTTTGGAAAGAATAAGGTGTTGTGATAAGAGTTTTTTTACAGGTTGTGAAGGATCATTAAAGGGGACTAAAATAGAACATCAATACTAATTTTAAGATGAATTACATGATACTATTAAGGGACCTACATGTATATAAAGTATGTGTAGATCCTTCCCATATCAATGAAAAAAGGAGGAGGAGGAAGATGGAAGTGTGTCGATAGTGAGACTTAGGTGATAGTGAGTTGACTATACACTTTTTATTGTAGTGATCCTAGGAAAAGAGTATCTTATCCCAAACCATTGTAAGGGGAGTAGACCCTATAAATATTAGTGAGCTCTATAGTGTATTTTGGTGTATATAACAACATCGATGCATGATCCTTGGATGTAGCCCAGTGAGGTTGAACCAATTAAAACCTTGTGTCTCTATTTATGCAATACATTCACACCATAACGGGCCAAGAAATTTAAAGATTATATTTTTCATAGAAGGTCAAGATAAATTAGAATCAGATCAATGTATATGTGAAGATAAATCTCAGTGACCCTCAAGGTTAAGAGTTCAATATCCTTAGGTTAAGTGGTACATTAAAAGGATTAATATTTTTAATTACTCTTTCACTTTTCATACCATAATTCACCCACCCTCTCAAGGTAATCTCACTCTAATCCCCTATTAAGGGAATAATAAGTAGAATCAAATGGATAGGTTCATTTTTCATGGATTTTTTTATTATTATAACTTGATCTAAAGTTGTGAAGAAAAACTAAATACACAGTGAACACTCCATTTTTTTATGGAAAGAACTTAAAATAAGGGAAAAATGAGTATATTTCATTAATAGTAGACTCTCTTAGAGTTACTTGAGAAGTTATTGAATATGGAATTTTTTGTTAATCCAAAATGGAGTTATTTTTTTAAAGATCAAATAAAAATTTCAATTCATAATTTAGTCAAAGAGTCATTAAAGGAGGATCTCTAGGATTATTTTTACAAAGAGATAAATCACTAAAAGTTATCCAAAGACATGTGGATATAGTTAGAAGATTTTTTTGGAAAAGAATAAAGGAAAAGTGAGAATTACCTTATAGAAAAAAGAAAATAATAAGAATAAAATAATAATTACTTTTAAATATGTGTTCTCTAACCATGGTAATTTATAAACATGTTGTTATAATTGATTTTATCCTTTAAATGGAAGAAGGATATAGTTCTTTAGACTATATTATGTAGATGAAAAGAAGATGATATGGGAAGGAAACATCATCATGTTGTTATTCCAATAGGTTCTCGTGAAATTAAAATGATGTTAAGTGGGTAGTTATGCATGGCGTATAATAAACAATAATTGAAGATCTATCCTTATAAAAATATGATATTGAAAAGGTAGAAAGTGGCCTTGAATTATAGGGATAGATCTTGGGAGGAAGTGTCCTTGAATCTCAACATGAATAAAATGGGAACAAATATAAAATAAAAGATCAAAAATATTGAAGATTTTTCTAAATAGATCTTGAATGAAATGGCCATGGAGGAGGATTTGAAGACTATAATCTTACCTCTCGATACTCAAATTGAATGATGGAGACAATCAGACAAGGATAAAGCTTCAAGATTGAAGTAAATGAATGATGATTTTAAGAATACATATGAGGAGATAAGATAACATGAGGAGAGGATAAACACCTCAATAGAGAATACGAAGATCCCTATGAAATCTATCTCAACTTGTATAGTAATGAAGATAAATCTAACTACGAAATATGGAAGAAAATAGTTATTCCATGCAAAATCTGGAATTATGGTTCTAATAAAGTAGGAAGAACCAATGTTATTTTATTTTGGAAGATAAGGTAAAATCATGAGAAGATGTTTTGAATCAAACAATCAAAAATATTTGATAAAAACTCTAGTTATGCCTATATCTCAATCAAGAAGAGACCAAATGAGGTATAATCCTTATGGTAAATTCAGTATTTATTATAACTTCAATCACATGGTAAGGTATTGAAATTGGAGGAATTAATATAAGGGTAAAGAATCCATATGGATACAATTCACTCCTATGACTTACAAGGATAATGATTAACCAGGAAGAAGACCTATTAAGATGGATAATAGGTTTAATATTTTGTATAATGAAACTAAGCCTCAATGGAGGGTGTATTAAGCACCGACATCTATATTGTCATAATAACTCCATCATAAGGATTTAATACAAATATGGAAACAAAATAAAGGGTTTTTTCTAGTTATGAATAAGGTGTAAGAGAAAGTAAATTTGACTCCACCAAGGAATAAGTATTCCAGGATGGAACTCATAACTAACAATAAAGAGGTTTTCCAATGTGGGTCCACAAAAACCACTAAAAAGGAAAATATGAATGTGTAATAGAAAATAAATCCATAGATGAGACCCACTAGTGATGAAACACAAGAAGTTACTTGTTCAAGTGTGATCGACTCCATAATTATGGAAAAGACCGATCCAAGGAAGTATATCAATGCTAATATCCATTAAGAGAAATGTGAAATTGGTAGGATTCAAGGGAAAAACTTTGGTAAGAGTTCAAGTTTTAAGTTTCCCAATTTAAACATAAATAAATAGTACATTTATACCATGGTTTAAATAATACATCTCAAAAATAGTATCACAGCCTAAGGACTAGAAGGTATAGTGTCTTGGAGACTGGAAACATAAAAACACTTATTTTACATTATGTTAAAATTTATCTATAAACTAAAACCACTCATAATAATTCCATGAAACATAATCATCTTCAAATCCATGGGAAGGGAAAACATAAAAAATGTGATCTCAAATGTTCAGTAAGGGATAACATATCAAAGGCCATAATGGTTAGATAATAAACATGTGTGAAAACATGAATAAGAAAAAATATTTTATTTAAAAGAACATAAATAAATATGTGTTAACACTAATCATGGAAGATAGACATATCATCTCAAATGATAGAAGTTTTTTACCATGCATGAGAAAATGAAACATGAATCATATAACATGAGCCATATAATAAAGGAAAGAAAGTAGTACAGTCATAAAAAAATAATTTATTATCATTATGAACCTAGATACCCTCAACCTATTCACATGTAAAATTACGAGTTGATATAAACTCCATCACACTAACCATTTTTGAACCTAGCTACCCACAAACCTGTTCACACATAAAATTTTGAGTAGAGAATAATGTCATCACAATCACCCTTTGTGAACCTAGATACTCGCTAACCTATTCACATAAAATTTATATATCATGAGATATATTACTTTACCCAATACATTAAAGGTATATATATGTTCCACCCATATCATAATCCATACCTTTGTGTACCACTTGAAAAACAATCATCACATCATAAAATAACCCATATAAAGGAAAGTGGGGTTAATGGAATTATCAAATGGTATCTCATAAAATACATTTTAAAATAAAATCAAATGATACCAAAAGTTATTCACCAAAATGAAATAAATTATAAGATAATATAAGATGTGAAACATGAAACACAACTCTATTGGATTTAAATCTTTTAGATGCCAAGAATAAATTTGATGTAAAACTTTTAGAAAAGAATTTCCTTAAAATCCTTGTAAATTGTTCATAAAATGGAGTTTAAAATCATTTCCAAAATATTTTTCATAAAGTTTAAAATAAACTTTTAAAACATTATATTTTTAAATAAATGATATTTAATGAATAATTTTCTTGTAAAATGAATTTTGGATTAAATTATATCTTGAAATTAAAATCCTTTTATATAAAAAAATCAAACTTTTTTTAAAACCCACATCATTTTAAGTGTTGATAAAACTTCCTTTTAAAAGGTGGTAATGAGAAATAATAGTGTACAAAGAGATAAAACATAATATATTTCAAAATAAGAAGGAAACTTTTGTGGGAATAAGAAACATTGACATGGAAAATAAAGATTCATTGGAAAATATGGGAATTATTCTTTGCAATTACACATTTCTTAAACAAAATCATCATGGAAGACATGGATATAAAAAAAATACTCAAAAACTAAAGATATATTATAACATAATATCATCATAGGAATGATTATAAATAAATATTAATTATGAGTCTCAATAAATAGAATTATAACTCAATGAAAGCTAATTTGGTTATCAAAACCCTTACCTTCAGTTTCCACTAACTCGGACTTGATATAACCTCCTAATAACAAAAATAACAATTTTAGTCACTTATTTAAGAACCTTTTACATATCAATAACCATTTATAATCTTAATTTATATGTATAACCTTGAATGATATTGGATTTTATTATTCTCAACATGAATATGGAACATCAAGGAATGATTTTGGTAGGATGAAGACTATAAAAAAGGGATTATGAAATGTGTTTAATGAATGAGAAGTGTAGTATATAATTAATGGGAAATCATGTGGACAATAAATTATTTATTTTGAACATGTGTATGCATAATATCAAGGAAACTTAAAGGTTTATAACAATGGATGTGCTTAAATTGAGAATAGGAGGGAGAGAATCAAGGATTAATAATGGCTATACAAAAAGTTTTAATATAATGGGTTTTTTGAGAGGTAAGCGTAGTATCTCATAAATAGTAAATCATTTGGATAGTAAAGGTTTGATTATGAAAATATTAAATAATATTCAATTTAAACTCAACCAAGGTCTGTGTTGACCTCAATATCCTAGAAATTCCATCGAACATGATCCCATCATATCCTCTAGAGTTTGAATTGTTCTCTTAGATTGATCATAGGTCTAAGGATGATAAGTAGTTATAAAAATCAGATCTGTCTCCAATAATTTCTAAATACTTCTACATAAAATCTAGGTAAACCTTATATCTTGATTAAATATAATGGATAGTGGTACTCCATAAATCCTCACCAATTCACTTATGTATATCATATTGAGTTTTTATGGGAAAATATTCTTTCAATGTAAATAAAATTCATTGAATTTTTAATGATATTAACTAAAAAACAAATATAATTATGGCCTTTAGCTATTTTGGGTAGTCATATGATGGAATATATGGTGACGGTTTCCCATTTACATACCTGTATGGGTAGTAGTTTCAACATACCCTTAGAATTTTATCATTAAACCTTAATATACTAGTGTAGTAAGCATCATGAGATATACTCTACAATTTACCTCTTCATGTTATCCCACTAATAGCTTTTCTTCAGATATCTATACAAATTTATCCTTCGAATATGGATAGAAATTTATGGGCTATATGCATCATCCAAAAGTTTCTTCTTTAACTCTAACATTGATGGGATACATATCTGGGTTCCAAAGAATATAAAACCATCCTTTTCAAAGTTGAACTATATAATATTTAATACCTTTTTTTATGACTCAACATCATATTTCTAAGTTTATTTTATATTTACGTGAATTTAATGTTGAGTAGTTAGTTATGAAAGATATGATTTATCTCCTCCTATTGTGATTTCAAGATTCATACTCTAAAAATCCAAGATTATTGGATCTTTTTCAATCCTCATCATGGATAGAGTAGCATGTTCTTTCCTACTCAGAGATTTATCCGCCTTATTTTCCTTATCAAGTGATAATTTATTAGGTAATCATAATATTTTATCAATTCCAACCATATCCATTAGAACATATTCAATTCCTTCAATGTGAATATATTTTTAAATCTCTTATGATTAGTATTTATATTACAATTTTATTCATAAAGATAATGTTGTCAAATATTTAATGTATATATCATTATTGTCAACTCTAAATCATTTTTTGGGTAATTTTTATCATTAGTATTTAATTTGAATGAATCATAAGAAATTAATTAATCATACACCATGAGGACACAACCCAAACACTTTTTTAAAGAGTCACTCTATATTACAAACTCTTCTTTGTAGTAGGGTAATGTAAGTATAGGAGCAATTACCCTCATCTTCTTTATTTCATTAAAACAGTACTTGAATTAATCTATCCAAAGGTTCTTTACTCACTTCTATGTCAAAATGGTTAATAGATTTAATATCCATGATAAATTTCTCATAAAAATTTGGTAATATCCTATTAACCAAAGAAAACTATGAATATTAATCATAGTGGTTAGCTTAGTCCATTGCTCGATAACTTATGTATTTTATGGATCACCTAATATTCCATTTATTATGATTACATGACCTAATAATGATAATTATTTCAGCTATAATTCACACTTTCTAAATTTAACATATATTTTCTCTTTTATCAAGGTCATTAACACAATTTTTAAATGATATTCTTACTCTTACTTTCTCTTTGAACATATGAGAATATCATCCAAAAATACAACCAAAAATTGATCAAGGTGGTCTCTAAAGACACTATTCATTAGATTTATGAATATGGCAGGACCATTCATAAGTTCAACGGGTATCACTATAAACTCATAGTGTATATACCTTATCTAGAATGTTGTATTTGGAATATCCTTCCTTTTTACCCTCAGTTGATGGTATCTAAATTGGAGGTCAATTTTTTAGATGAATTTAAATCCTCTAAATTTATTGAATAGTTCATCAATATGGAGAAACATATACCTTTTATCATGATTTTTTTGAGATCGCAATAATCAATGAAAATAAGAATTTATTGATCCTTCTTCTTTATAAATAGGACTGGTTCACTCCATAGTGAAGCACTAGTATGTATAAAACACTTTTCAATATTCTATTGTAATTTATACATTAATTACTCTAATTTAATGGAATATATTCCATATATATTCCTTGAGATAAGAAGAGATCTAGGGATGAGTTTGATTGAGAACTCGGCCTTAAAATTCAAGGGAATAATAGGCAATTCATCAAGAAATACATTAGAATATTTTCACACAATAGGAATGTTCTCAAGGTTGACTTTCTCCCCAATAATATGATCTAGGAACCCATTTTTGATGGGTATAAAGACCCATATTATAGAATTTCTTCCAAATAAGGTGAATTGTCATCCTTACATTTATACTTGATAATTATATGATTATGGATATGAATGGATATTTACCATTCTCTGTAATTGATATGATCTTTATATAAGAAAATAGAATCCATACCCAAAATTATATCAAATTCAACTAAGTGAATAAGAACCAAATTTTTTGTAAGTATATCCCCACAAATCTCAATTGTAGATGAGTTGTACTCCTTGGTTTCATTAATCATTCCACTAGGTGTTTTCCTAGATTTCTTGATATTCAATTTTTGGGGCGATGAATCTATATTCTTATAAAACCTATAATATTTGAAATAATGTAAAGAAACATGATCAAATAAATCATTCATAGTTCTAGAGTGGATAATGAGTGTACCTTTCACCACTTCATTATTATGGTCCACCTCTATAGTAGTGATTTCATATTCCCTCCCTTTCTCTCTTGGTTTAAGAGGATTCAACTACATCTTCCCCTAATTAACTCTAGGATTAGATAATTGATTCTCATAATTCCTATTATCCTAGAATTTGAATCATTGAAAATAATTTGGAGCATCATCTTGGTCCTTCTTCTCCTTGGTGGTGTTATTTAGCCTCTTTACATTTCTTCAGCAATCATGAGCGAAGTGACCTACTTTCCCATACTTATAACACTTTCCGTTACCTCTAATTAAATTACCAAATTTTTTCCTCACATATGTTTTACATGTGGGTAGTTTTACTTTCTTACACCCATGATACTTTTCATTAGTTCTTCCATGATACTTCATATATATTTTTCTTTCTATAGAAATATGTGGGTATCCATCTTCCATTTAATCATTAAACATGCATTAGTCAACTTCCTCCTAGATTAAAAATTATCTTATGAATAATTCCTTTAGATGATAGGGTTTTAATCCACAAAATAATTTATTAATATTATTTTTAGGTCTATAGATAAACTCTAAGGTGTACCTTGTGAGTATCATGAAGCTTTCCTCATAAGATTTAATAGAATCATCTTCCTTTTATTTCAATTCAATGAATTATAATTCCATATTATTGAGAAGAGTCCAAGTTAATTATTTATTTAATAATATTATCTTGAAATCCTCCCACTATATAGAAACAAATTCATCCATTTTCATTGTATTCCTAACAATATTCCACTATTTATTAGCCTCACCTTCCAGATGATAGAGAGCCAAAAAACCTTCTCATTATCTGAGAATTAAAGGATAGAAAATATATTTTCCATAACAATAATCCATTACTCATTAAAAATGGGTTGGAATGACCATTAAAGGATGGTGGATGTTGAAACATAGAGGATTTAATAGAAATATTTTTCCTTCTCAGTGTGTTTTGGAGCTCCATGTTATTTTATTTTATTACTCATAACATGAGAGAGTTGAGTAAGCAATTTCATGATATTTTGAACTCTATTTCTGGTCTCATTTGAAAAATCACCACATTGTACATTACATTTATTATTATCTTGGTACCTTTTAGTTCCTTCCATATCCATGATAGGGGAAATTTCATGGTGAGTATACTTAAATTAGAAAAATAAAAAGTGCAAAAATATGGTCATAGTATAAATAAACCAAAAATAATGAGTATACTCTTCCTTAAAAAATCTCAACGTATGAATCTAGGTTATCCATGGTTATTTCTATACTAAATTTTTCTTAACCATTATACTTTACATGATAAAAAAATCCCTCATAATGGTTCATTAAAGAGAATGTGAATTAACCAAATCATATCTCCTGGGAGTGTCTAACCTGGTGTGTACTTAGCCTCTTTGTAATACACCAGGTCACTGTTGAGCTAATTCCCAACATTCCATCATCAGGGTTATTACCCCTTGGTACAACTATGATAGCAGCTACATCCACTTTTCAGTGTCTAGACTGGGATATATTTTCTAGTAAAACCACATAATCCAAACCTTACTAAAATATCAGGATGTTATATTACACTTGTTCCTTAGGGTTTTCATTAATTTTTTCCCATAATAATCTCCAAAAGAAACTAAATCATTCCTTTGATACCAACTGAATAAACCCAAGATAAACATACATAAATAACATAATGATATAATTTTTTAATTAATGCATCTCACAAATATTCTCACAACCCTAGGACTAAAAGGTTTAGTGTCTTGAAGACTAGAAACATAAAAACACTTATTTTACATTTTGTGAACATTTATTCATAAACTAAACCACATATTATACATTTTATGAGACATAATCATCTTAAAACCATGGTGAAGGGAAATAATAATAATGGATCGGCTCAAATTCACAGTAAGGGATAACATATCAAAGGCTATAATGGTTAAATCATAAACATGTGGGGAATTTTGAATAAGGGAAAATGTTTTATTTAAAAGATCATAAATCAATAAGTGTTAATCATAATCAATAAAGATACATGTATCATCTCAAATTATTACACTTTTTACCATGTCATGATAAAATGAAACATGAATCATATAACATGAGCTATGTAATGTAGGAAAGAAAGTTTTATAATCATAAATATAGGATTTATTATCAACGTGAACTTGGATAACCACCAACCTTTTCACATGTAAAATTTTGAGTAGAGTTAAACACAATCACACTCACCCATCTTTAACTTATCTAATCACTAACCTATTCACATGTAAAATTATGAGTAAGGTTGAATTCCATCACACTCACCTTTTGTGAGCCTAGCTAATTGTTGCCCTGTTCACATAAAATTTCCATATTATGAGATATTATACTTTACCCAGTGCATTTAATTAAGATATAGGTATAAAACATCTCATAATTCATATATTTTTTTGCCACTTTAAAAACAATCATCACATTATAAAATAAATCGTAGAAAGAAAAATAGGTTTCATGACATTATCAAATGGTATCTCATGAAATAACTTCAAAAGGAAAATCAAATGATACCAAAACTTGTTCACCAAAAATTAAATACATTATAAGAGGATATAGAATGTGAATTATTAAACAAAAATACTTTTGAGTTAAATATTTTAGAGACCAACAAGAAATTGGAAGTAAAATATTTAGAAAAGTACTTCAATAAAATCGTTGTATATTGCTTATAAAAGAGTGTTTAAAATAGGTTCCAAAATAATTTTCATAAAGTTTTAAATAGACTTTTAAAACTTTATTCGTATGAATAAATAATCTTGAATTAATAATTTTATTTTATAAGAAAATTTTTGTTAAAAGATAAAATATAAGATCTTGAAATTAGAATCCTTTTATATCAAAAAATATATAATTTTTATCAAAATGAACATAATTTCAAGAGTTAATAAAACTTAATTTTAAAAAATATTAATGAGAAATATGAGGGTAAAAATATATAAAACATAATATATTACAAAATAAAAATTAAAACTATGATCTTAATGGAAAATATGACATGAAAAATAAAGGTTCATTAGAAAATATGGGAATTATTCTTATCAATATCACATTTTATAAATGAAATCATCATAGAAAAATAAATGGATATAAAAAATAATTCCCCAGAAAACAAATAGGTATTATAACATAATATAATCATATGGATTATTAGAATCAAATTTTAAAGATAAGTCTTAATAAATATGTGTATAACTCAATGAAGGGTAATTGAGTTATCAAAACCATTACCTTCAGTTTGTGCTAACTCAACCTTGATCTAACCTCTTATATAGCAAACATAACTATATTATTTACCTATTTAAGAAAATTTTTAATATTTATAACCCTTTATAAACTTCATTTTTATATACACACTTGAATGATATTAGAGTGGAGTGTTCACAACATGATGATAGAAAATTACGGAATGCTTTTACAGGCATGGCGGCTATACAAAAGGGATTATGAAATGGGTTTAATAAGTGAATAAGGTATTATCTAACTAATAGGAAATAATTTTGAAATTAAATATTTTATTATCAATATTTGGATGTATAATCACATAGAAACCTAAATTCTTAGAAAAAATAAAGTGCTTGAATTGAAAGGGGGAGGGATAGAATCAAGGAGTGATAACAACTTCACAAAAAGTTTTTATATAACGGGTTAAATTATAGGGAAGGGTAGTATCTCATAAATGTGGAATAATTTGTATATTAAAGTTTTTATTATTAAAATACTAATTAATATTAAATTTTAATTAAAAGGTATAATCATAAAATAAGTACTTGAATCAAAAAACAGAGGAGGATAACCCTTACCTTTCTAAGTAGCTTCTTAAAGATTAAGAGGACTCCTTATAACCTTAATAACTCCTTATGAGAGATTTATAGAGGAGTAGGGAAGTTAAATTAATGAAAAATTCCTTTTGTTTGGATTGGTATTGAAGAAAGAGTGGGATAGATCTCTTTTTATAGGTGAAAAGAGGGTCGTTTCATATAAAACTGGAGTTGTGTAATGGGTAAGAATTGAATCACATGGGGTGTTTGGTGGGTTTGGTGAGTTAGGTGAATTGGGTGGAGAAATGTTAGGTGATACATGTGAGTGTGAATTTTCTAACTAAAAAGGATTTATAGAAGGTGTAATCTACCTTTTAATTATTAAAAATTCTAGATACTTTACATTCCCATTTTCACCCTTATTAATCTTGATTAAAAATTAATCATGGAAATTATTTAAGTTCTAAAAATATAATATAACCCTTATTACCAAATTTTTATGTGTTGAATCTGAATTTGGGATCCATTTAACCAAATTCAATTTCTAAACTATATAAAATTAATTTTTAAATCAAAACATATAAGGTGTTCAAAAACAGTTTTAATAGAAAAATGTTGTTTTAATCATTAAGTGTTCTGAATCATATTTAACATTGATTACCAATTAAATGAGTGTCAATTAATTTTTATATATTTTTAAACATAATATTATTGTTTAATATAAAATATATTCAATTAATTTTAAAAATAAACAATATATATAAAATTATTATTCTTTTGAAAAAATAATTATTTTACTGCGGTAACAAATATTTACCTTTGTAACTTAATTTTATGCCTAAAAATAGATTTTCTACATTAATTAATTTTATAATTACGATTAAAAATATTATAATATATTTATTCAATATAATTTCTAAAATTAGTAAAATTAAATTTAATATAAATTCCTATAAAAAATTAATAAACATATATTTTCTGTTCATAAAATGCCCTTTGGTTTATTATACCCTTCGATATAGTTTTTATAAAGTGGTTACTTATAGTGATACCACCAATTTAATGACTATGACATAATGATAATAATTTTATTAAGGTAACATGGTTTTTTTCATTATATTTCAGTCTTGTGTACAAGACAAGCTACTCACGCAGTATTTAAATAAATAATAGTAATTACTAAAATCGTGGTTCATTAAAAATTTTTCCAATGTCAAGTGATGATGAATTAGTTGAAGAGTTGATGGAATTATTTTCCTAAAATATGAAAAAGGGGAAAAACAAATATAGAAGGTGATGGGTCGGTTCATCTTGATTGGTCCTATTCCTTAACTTGAGGAAACTTGAGGTGACCCTCCCCCCATATTATTTATTTCTTCTAACTATTTGTGAAGAGGTGAATAATTAATAGGGAGATATTATCCATGGGTGATTTTACTAGAAAATCACATGTGATGGGAGTTAAAAATAAGATATGGTATATCTATAAATTTTAGAGATTTAAATTTGCATTAAGAAGACAAAACAGTAAATAGCATTATCCACTAAAATGAAATTCATATATATCTTTATATAATAAGTAGTTTAGTGTTTGTTATCATCTAGTGTTTTTAGGATATCCAAAATCAACTATGTTGGTAGATTTTTTCCCATAAGTGGTATCCCCAAATTGATCTTCAACATTTTCTGTATTGAACTAAAGACTTATGAGGAGTTGTGATAAACATCAATGGATATTAGGCTTTATCATAACTTTTTAAAGACTGTGAAGAAATAAAAGGCATGGTTTTCAAGTGGTGTCATTTATTTAAATTGAACCTATCTTGAAAAAAAGTGGTATAAAAGTTTTATAAGTTAGTATCAATTAATTCATCATGTGGTATGATCCTTAAAACCAAGTTCTTTGATGTTATCTACTAATTTTTTGGTGTGAGGTGGTAAAGATCATAGGTTGTGTTAAGAAGTGAAAAAACCAAATATTATATGATTTTTTCATTGGTATTAATGACTGACATGGGCATCCTTTTTATTGTATATAAAAACTCTTATTTACTAAACTGATCTCAGGCTTAGTAGTCTTAGAGTATTTATTAACATCTCAAGTTCCAAATGGTAAATTCAATTAATGAATATTTTAATTAAATGCATCAGGAACAGATATTATCACTTAAAATGAGATGAAATTAGATGATAAAGACCTCCATGTAATTATAGGGGAGTTAAATCCCATGAGTAACCCATGTTGGAAGATGAATACTAAGGGGGGGATGATCTTTCATGAATTTTATTCCCATAAATCAAGGGGAGAAATTTTTTTAAATGAAAGTATAGATATACCATTAAAAAGTGTATGTTGAGCTTTAAATTTAAACCTCCATATTTTAAGGAATAATATGATCTCTTTGAATTTCATAGACAATAAGGGGGAGAAATATGTGAAATGGAATCTTTTCAAAAAAAATAAAAGGAGGATATTGTTAGTAATACCAAATGATTTATTTCTTTTTTTGATAAGATGTATTTTATTTTTTGATAATTGAATTGTTGAAAAGAATTGATTCTTTTTTACTATAGGTATTGGATTTATTGACAAGAGGATTATTGAAAATAAGATTTTATTATTTAAAGATTGTTAATAATGTTCTTTATTTCTTGATATTTGGAGTTGCTGATAAGAAATATTGAAGGTGGTTATGTTGGAATCATTATATACACAAAGATAATGGATTATGGTGGAAATTATAAGGTGATAAGAAACTCTACAAGGATCTTATATGGTTGGTAGAAGGTTCAGGAAGTGATTAAGGCTCTTTGGATAAAGGAAGTTCATGTTAGGTATAAACTCACCTATAATATAGGGTGTGTTTCCATTGAGGTTACTAACACATAAAAGACCACACCCTGGTCAGTGTTCATGATTAAGGTGAAGGAGGATCCAAATGTGTCCATGCCTATAGCATTGGGCATTTTATAGAGGAGATTTCCCAAAACATGAAACTATAAATGGGACCATGCCATAGTGGTCCCCATAGTGGCATTCTAGTGAACTTATGAGAAAAATCTATGTTTTATATAGGTGTTTTGATGGTAATGGTAAGTACAAAATAGTAATACAAATTTCACCACATTTTAGTGACTTTAGTGGTATAATAGAAGAGTATCTATGAAAAATGGAAAGGCTCAAAATGGTCGTGGGGAAGTTCAGGGTCTAAGGAATGTATTGTGGTGAATACCTGAAGTAAAAGAAGGAATGAAAAGGCTTAACCATAATATTTGTAAAATTCATGGATCTTGTTATGTTTCCCTATGTATAATGGGGACACCCAAAATGGTCATAGTGGTATTAAAAGGTGGTTGTGGTCGAAAGTTGGAGTAACAATCCAAAATAGGCAACTGAAAATAATCACACCCATGGTGTTTGTAATTTTGGAATAAAGTGGCAAAGTATTTTTCACCAGGACATGTTTTAATATATGTCAACAAGTTATGCACTAATTTTGGGATAATTGACTCAAGAATGAATGATATGTATGTTTAGTGCTTCATATATCACATGTCTCATTTTTAGACCATGATCTAAGCCAAGATCTAAGTTGATTTATATCATTGATGATGATAGATTAATTAGAGAATTAATCCATGTTTTGAAAGGATAGATAAATCACATGAATAAATTATTTTCTTGACTATATTTAATGGATCATGGAGGATGTTTATAAGTAAGTTATGGGTGGATTTTTTGTTACCCTATAATTATGTTAATAGGTTTTTGGGTGATTGTGTGAATGGACTCCCTATTTAAGGAATTTTAGATCAAATGGAAGTATCACTAAGAGAGAGATATAACCAATCTTATTCTGAATAGATGAATCTATGTGAGAATAATTTCAAGTGATGGGATTTAATATTGAATAATTTGAAAAAAATTATAGATTCTACCAAGTGGATTTTGTTTATTGTTCCAACAAAAAAGTGGTGGTCTTTCTAGGATTACTCTAGAAAAATTAAATTGACGTGACAAGAGTCATTTTAAAAATTGTGAAAGAACATAAAAGGGGAGTATAAGAGAGAATTTATCCTTTTTTGAAGATACATTCCATGGCGCTATAAAGAAACCTACATGTCTTAACTTCATGTGGATCATTCCCATAGCAATGACCAAGGGAGGAGTAAAAAGATGGCAGTGAGCTAATAGTGAGCCTTAGGTGACAGTTAGTCAACACTAAATGTTGTAAGGTAGTGATTCTTGGTAAGGAGTGTCCTAGATCAAACTATTATAAGGGGAGTGACCCATATTATGATCATTGATCTCTATAGTGTATTTTGGTATTGGAAACAATGTTTATGAGTTCTCCTTGGATGTAACCCAGTAAGGGTGAACCAAGTAAATCCTTATGTCACTATTTACTTTATGCATTCATGCCAAAATGGGTCAAGTAATCTAAATAACATCCAGTTAATAAAGGGTCAATAAATATTAGAATCGAAGAAAAGTATAAGTCAATAAAAATCAAAATTACCTTCAAGGTTTAGAGGTAAATATACTTAGGTAAAGTGAGACATTAAAAGGATTAATAGTTTTAATTTCCCAAGAACTTTTAATAACCTGATTCACCCCCCCAGGGTAATCTCAATTTAATCCCTTATTAACGGTCTGAAATAGTATTTTATATATGCCTAGGAACTTTCTCACAAAGGGTGGTCACATTTTGGTCAAGGGATTTATAATTAAATAAGTTTCATGAAATCTTGAAAAGGGTACGAATTTTATGTTTTGGCCACATCATGAAGGGAAGAATTGAACCATAATGAATACTTTTACAAATAAATTGAGGACTCTTCCTATTTTAGCCTTTGGAAATTTTTAGGTATGGGATCCTTGTCATGTTATGGCCCTTTGATCACCACTTTAAGGACTTTCATGGGGATATGTCATAGGGGAATCACATCTTAGAGCATGAGAGGCCATATCACAAATCATGAGGCCCACACTATGTGATTAGGTTCATGGATAGGTTATTCTATGAGTTGGGAGTCTGTGTCGAGATGGGGGATAATCGAGGTTAAATCCCCTATCCTTGGGGCACTAATCATTCCACAAAGAGTAATCATGGGGTGAGAAGGTTCCATAAGAGCAGGAGGAAAAAGTAAGGCCTCAAAACATACCCCCCCCCCCAGTCACATTGTATATTGGTGTTGGATATTTTTTTTAATAAGGAAAAAAGTGTCTTTGCGGTTTTTTAAATAGAAACCCCTTAGGATTTCATCCCTCATATGCATGACTGGGATAGGGTTGATCCCATCCTTCTCATTTATTATCCATATATTTTTCCCTTCAATATAGGTGGTTCAATAGATCCATATTGCATAGATTCAAGGTGATTTCCTCCTCTTTTACTCCCCATTATTGATTCCATTATAACCAATAAGTTTTTTTGTGGTTTCGGCTAGGGTTCCAATACTGATTACATTAGAGAATGGTAAAATTATGAAATAATTATGGAACTTCACATGATGTGGCTAGAGGACTTCCTAGTAGGATGATCTCATGTTGTTTCTCTCCATTTTTTGAGAGGTAAGTCACCCTAAAACAATTTCTAGGGTGTGATGAAATTGGATGAAATTGATGGATGGAAACATTTCACATGTTATGGATTTTTCTTAAGATAGATCAAGGGATATGCCATGGGATTTCTAGGTGATGTTGGTCATGGTTTCGATGTAATAATATTTATTGGTAAATTTTTAGGTGATTATGTCTATTTGATTTAAATTGATAAAAATATTTATTAATTATTACAATTAATTATGTTGGGAACTGTCGATTGAGATTGGTAGGCTTGGTTGATCTTAGGAAATAATGACCAAATCTTCTAAAATGGAATAACATCATATGAGGTGGGTAGTCCCTGATCATATACCTATGATTTGTGGATTTTGATATGTGGTAAGTGATGTGTGGTCTCTCTACTAATATGTGATTGACCTTTCTATTCAAAATTAATTACTTTAAATAAAAACCAGGAAATGAATAAAGTGTCAAGGTCCATGATGGACCATTGATCATTGATGATTCTTTAGCCTCTAATAGTTAAGGGATTATATAAAAATGTGTGGTATGAGGCATATAAACCCCAAATGGGTATAAACTAAATGGAGTGGATGAATATAGTAGACCTAGGAATGGATCATCTAGAAACCCTTAAGATTCTTTATAGCCATTGGGATAGTAAACTAGAGATTGTGGTGAGTGTTATTCCCCCTAGTATATGACTACCCAGGAGAGTATACCTTGGGTAGATTTATGTATTTTGGGATTTAGATGATTGATTTAGGATGTATTGGGTAGTGAGATGGGAATTTTTTCACCTCTCTAGAATGAAGCCAGTATGTCTTTTCTTATGTGGCTTGTGAGACTCTAATAAAATAATGGTAAGGCTAAGGGATTTTTTTCACTCTAAGCATTGGCCCTTGACCCTATAGTTGGAAATTAGATAGAGGATCCCATGAAGGGTGTATGGACTAGGGTATGACCTTGGGGACTGATTTCATCATTAATTATTGCATTTCTTTAAATCAGTTTTGAAATTTAAATTATTTTTTTAATGTAAAAATATAATTTAAATTGGTTAATATAGTACAGTGGTTAATTTTTTAAGTCAATGTTAAATTAATCAATTTTATATTTAAATAATGAATTTATTGTTGGAATTATGAATTATGTTGATCTTTGAGTTCTTTATTTAATCAGTTATTTTCTTATAAAATATTAATCTAAAGTGTTCTGAATTATGTATTAGTTATTGTTAATTTATTATTTAATTTATTTATTTTTGTGATTTATTAATTAATTAACATATGTAATTTGTATTTAACTATTAATTTTTTAAAAAAATTATTATTTTAAAAATATTTATTTTTAATTTTTAATTTTTTTTAGTTTATTTGTTTATCAATTCATTGTTTTTATTAATTAATTATTTTATGTAATTTTATTTTAATTATTTATTTTTAATTTTATTTTTCTAATATTATGTTTATTTTTAACTTCTAATTTTTATTTTAATTAAAGTGGTTGAAATTTAATTTAATTATTAAATTTAAATATTTAGTTTTTCGAAAATACTATTTAATCTGTTAAAATTTTATTTTTAGGAGCAGTTGATTCATGTTCTAGTGGAAATTTGAAAATGGGGTAAAGTGATTTTTCTCCTCCCAAAGAGATCGTGCCTTTTTGGGGGGAAAGCGACCATGAATAATGGAAACTTTTTCAAAGTAATTTAGCTATCACATGATAGAATATGCAATGGACCACATGGCTAAGCTGGGAATTTTTCAATGTATTTTCTATGTTAATTTAATGATTTATACTAATTTAATGTTTACCGGCCATGTGAAATCCAAGCTACCAAGAGTCTATGGTCGATTTCATCAATCGTTCCCTTATATACCAAGGAATTCGATTATGAATGTGAGGCATTGAGCATGAAGGGTATAGGATCTTGCATGAGATATATCGTGACTCGAGATTGAAGAACAACTAATGAAGTAGTCTTGAACCAAATGAATATATAATATGATAAGTTGTGGATGTAATTTCAAAGTCTTAATGTCTGCATTATTTTTTAACTTATTGAAGGATTTTAGTTTCATCTGAGAAAGATCGAACAAAGATATCTAAATGAAGCAACATGTGGTGTCAATTGAGTTAGAGAATAATATTTATTAACTAAATATGGAAGGAAAACCAAGTCTGTTAATATTGATTATTTTGAAGAGCTAAATTTGGTGATTGATGAAGCAAATGGTAGTGAATATGATGACTCAAACTGGTGAATTATGCTAGAAAAATATTTTTTTTTTGTCGTGTTTATTTCCTAATTAGAAATTAATATGATGGGGACTTCATAGTTCCCTAGTTTCATGGAAATGAAGACTCTTGAGGATGCACACCATGTGCATGTTGAAATTACACTAAAAGAAAACTAGATGTCTCTTGAAGGAATTCTGCAGCAGTTCAAGCTTGGTTGTATATTGAAGACCAGATTTCGACGAACCTCTTTTGAAACCAAAATCTGATGAATGAAATTCCAACCATGGGTGAAGACTAATCCAAATTTGAAATTTAATTTGTTCAAACTAGTAAAACCCCTTCTATTTTATTCATTGAAGAAGAATATATAGGCTCTATTTTTTAAGATGGTTTTTAGTTTTTTGAGTTCTTTGATCTATTTATTTTTTTTTGGTTTTTGTAGTTGAATTTTCTTACCATAATAAAGATGTTGGGGCATTGGAATCCCCCATTTTTTTTTGGTTTAAAATTTGTGAAGGTTTTAATCCAGGTGTTCATATATTTTCATGTGAGGAGTTGAATTCGCCATACTGGGTGAATATCTTGGATAACTTGGTGAAATTGTGGATTTGTTTATGTTTTCACTTATTTTTTGAAGTCATGAGATCGAAGTTGGTCAATCTTGGGAGAGTTAAAAACTGGGTTTCACTATAGCATTACTCAAAAATTAAATCTATATAGCCCCAAATTTTTGTTAGTCCTAAAAGTTAAAAAATCACTAATCCATTTTTAGATAGTAATCAAAGGATTTGAACCAAGCCTATAGAAGAATTAAAAGAGTGTCTCAAAGGTTAAAGATAAGTGTAGTGGAAGCTTCTGAAATAATCTCATGACTACCAAAAATCTATTTGAGCCAAAAAAATACATCCAGGTATAGTGTATTTTGTTCAAGCAAGATACATGTGGGCTTTTCATGTCATTTGGAAGGAAAAACTATATTCATGTGTCTTTCATAAAAAATAGAACAAGGACCAAACATGTATTACTACCTAAACAAGGTGGCTTTGAGAATATTTATGAAATCCTTTAACTAAATTTCTAGGTATAATTTCTTGAATTTTAGGCTTTATAAGGTGGGTAATAATTCTTCATTAGGAGCACATTGAAGAGAGAAGACGATCAAGCTATATGAGCAAAAACTGATCTAAAGCTGGAGCTTGAGGAAGGATGTGATCTATCCAGAGATGTTTCATCTTCACATTCTTCTCCTTTTTTATCTCTATTTCTATGAACATGAGTAACTAAATTTCATAGGGAAATCTGATTTTGACAAATTGAATCTTTCTTTTATCTATCATACTTCTATTATTTCAATCATTCAGTGCAATTTTATTTTGGTTTTATCGTTTTATTTAATTATGAGTATCAACTTACAAAATTCTATGAACTGGGATGTGATGATAGTGAATTTTTAATCCATTTATCATCAACCAAAATACCAAAAATAAGACAAGGAAGATATATATTTTCTCCATAATGAACATATTAACTCTTAAGTTTTTATCACGAGATTGAGACTAGAGAAATATCATCGATCTATGAAAGTTCATTGATCTGATATTTCAATGAACCTTTACATATTATTTCTATGACTATAATTATTATGATTAACTAGAGTAACAATATAGAATGTATTATTTGAATTCAAAGTAGTTGGATAACCCTGATCTCATCAATTGTTAAAAATCTTACTTAGTTTTTTTGTTGTTTCTAATATTGATTCCACCTCACTAAAAAAATAAATTTCACTTATCACCACGATTTCACTATTTTCTTATTTGATTTACATTTTTTTCTTGTTTTGGTTTTTTTGTCTCGGACTCATCTATTTCCTTCTATGTGGATACGTTACTCCCCCTCACCACTATATTAAGTAGTTGTGGTATGGTTTTATAAATAATTAGTTTGACTAGTCCCGAAGATACTTGTCAAATTTTGGTGCTCTTTTTGGGTAAGGAACATTCATCTAAAGAAAAAAACATTTAAAAACATTAAAAAAAACCTAAAAACTATGGAAAACTATTCTGGGTTCTATGCTTGTTCAATGTTTCTACTAATTCTTCATGAACACTAGGGCCACAACATCATCTGTTGAACTTAAACCATTAATTATAGAGTTAAAAAAACTTTTTATTTCCAAAAATAAAAAATAAATAAATAAAAATGGAAAATTTGTAAGAACACAGACCCTAAAATTTGAACTAGAACCAAAACATAGTCCATACTATAGTTCTAGTCTTCGAGAGACCTAGACTTAGGGAGTTTTATCTACCGAAAGTGTCTAGTAATATATCATGTATAAGTTTTTATCCTATTTCTATGAACTATGAGATTAATCAGTCTCATCTCTCCATTATCCCTTCATTCACTAGTCTTCCTATAGAGGATTCATTAGATTTTATTAGATATTTGTATGGTTCTTTCCAACAGCTACCTCTATGCGGTTCGAGTGAAGAAGAGTTGAGGTTGATATTTTTTATCTTCTATCTCAAGGGGGGATATGACATGGTTATAAAGCCTATATGAGGAAACATTTGATACCTGGGATGATCTTTTCAATGCTTTTATCTCCAAATTTTACCCTAGGAACACCATTATTGGTCAGAGTGGAGTACATAAGAGGGGGGGATTGAGTATCCAATAGAAAAAAATTGTTTTAAAAAAATAAAACTAATTCCACCAATTTTAGAAAATAGATAATTTAACTAAAATATTAGAAATATATATTGTGATATTTTCAAAAAAAAATCTCAAAATTTCAATCACACTTTAGTTAAAACAATTTTTAAACCAAATTTAACTTTTGAAACAAATATAGTTGAATCAAACACACTATATAAAACACTAATTAAAGATAACTATCAAAGTGTTATATTGATAAAGAGTTTTGAAAAATAAAATTGTTTTCCTTTGAAAACATATTAAATTGAATAAATAAAACACAGTGAAAATAAAAACAATATGTCTGGTCTCAAGTCAAGACATAATTTTCTCCACTTAACTGTCGCCCACTACCAAGCATTTTTATTAAAAAATAAACTTGATCCAAAACCTAGATCCTATTTTAAAATAAAAATACACACAGGTAGTCTAAACTACACACAAATGATTCCATAGTAATTAATGGGATAGACATTATAAAATAAATATGAAGAGGGTATCAGAGAACTCTCCAATTCAATATAGGATATTTTTCTCAATAAATATATAGTTACAATAATAAAAACTCGAATATAAATAAAATAGAGAATAAGAAATAAATAATAATAAGGTGTTTTTTTGTTATTTTTTCTTTTATCAAGAAATATATGATTAGGAATGATCTTCTTATTCTTTTGTATTTTATTGAAATCTATCCTTGAGGACACTTTGATCATTCTTCACAATAGTTTTTTTTCTACAAGAAAAATAGAGTGTTGTATGTAGCATTGGACAATCCAATTTCTTTTCCCAAGACATAGTTAAGCACAACCAAGTAGTCAATGTTTAGTAGAAGGTGATTGAATATCCTTTTTTTATGAGAGTTTCCTTATATTTATAACTTTTTAGAACATAAAATTATACATTATAGAATAATAATAAAATAAGTTAAATCCCCATACTAAGCAACAACTTATGAAAAGTCTGACTTTGTCTTGAATGTATTTGAGTATCCATTTTAATAATAATTATTATTAAATCATCATATATTTAACTTTCATTAAATTCCATAAAATAATCATTATAATAATTAATTTGAATTTAATTCTGGACAACAATGGTATGAGTACTTCTACTAGTGGTAGCAGCTTCATCTAGCAGTAGCATGTCTAGACTGGCAGTATCTATGAAGAACTGGTGGAAGAAAAGAAGTATTGGTGGTAGCGTATTCATCTAGCGGTAGAAGATCTCAACTGGTGGTAGTAACTAAATCTAAAGGTTGTATATTTGAACTACAAGTAGCAGAATCAACCTTGTGGTAGCATGCTTAGACTAATAGTAGAAGACTAATCCTGGAGGTAGTATAAGTATTTTGGAGATAGAACATCTCTTCTGATGGTAGCAAGCTCTAACTAATGGTATTAAAACTTTTACTAGAGGTATAAAATTTGTACTAGTGGTAGTAAAATCTACTAGAATTAGCACATTCTGAACTAGCATTAGCAACTTGGACCTGCATAAGTGTAACACAAACTTTTTAGATCTTACATAATAGTAAAAAAAATTCATACCTTGCGTAAGGGTAAAACAAATTTATATATGCTATGTAAGTGTAAGAAAAAATATATATATTGCATAAGGGTTAGAAGATACATACATAAGGATAAACTAAAACTATGTAAATGTATGGAACAAATTATAGAACATTAATAATGGTAGATAGGGGATTCATGTAAAGGTAGAACAAAGATTAAAAATATATCTTAAGGGTGTATCTAATCTCGCATATGGGTAATAGGAGACCTATAAGACTTATGTAAAAGTGAAACTAAATTTTAATAGAGGAAACATGATTTGTGTGCATTAAAACAAGAAATTTTTGGATTGATCCAACAATATCTCCCATTTTTCATGTTTACAAATCAAGATTCAAAATGAAATTCAAAGATAGTGGATTTCAAGGAAGTATAGAGATTAAAAAATCAGAACATTCAAAGTAGGGGATAAGTAAGAACAAAAAATATTGTTCCATATAATGTTTTATAAGAATAATAATTATATACGGTCTTCAGATACATTCTTCCCCTTAGATATTATTAAAAATGTAGATAGAAGATAAAGTGTATCAGATCATAATGAAATGAATAAAGAGTATAGAGTTTTCATTAAAATGAAAGTCAAATAAGTACATCATCAAAATAAAAAATAAAAAATGCCTTATCAGAGCCTAGTCAAAGTCTGAATTTTCCTCATCATGAATGTGAAGATATTAGGTATGCAGTGAAATCCCCAAAAGCTGATATTTGAAAAAAAAAATCCACTAATGATTGGCATGAACATGTTTTCATTGGTGAAATGATGCATGATTACAATCTGAGGATCTCATGTGAAGAATTTCAAGCACAAAAATAAAACCATAAATACTTGGTAAGATTTGAATTCATGCTCGATGTCTACTCATCATTGGCGATCGATACTCAAAGAATCTGAGGTCAAATTCTTCTATATCATCCACACACACTTCAAGAAATTTAAGGAACACTGATAATCAAATTCTGGGTGCTAGCATGGATATCTGACGACGCCTTTAATGTTCCAAAAATCACCACATCGCCTTTCTTGTGATGCATAAGATAGAGATCAATCTAAACATTATGGATTCAGAGACTCTCTCTCTAGAATTCAGCAGAGAGAAGAAGAGAGAGAGGTATTGAATAGTACTTGACAAATCCCTCTCCTCTATTTATAGTGTATAATGGAAATTACCCAGAAATGCATGCCCAACTCCCGAATGATTAACACACTATAGAAACGATATTTTGACAAATAAACTAAGTCATAAATATAATTTATTATTATTATCACCTTCTTGTAATATAATAAATATATTACGTGATAACACTTTAGTCATTAAATCAGCTCGATGTTCCCGTAAATATTAAATGGAACTTGAATATTTTAAACTAAAATTTGTTTAATTAATATTTTTCCATGTATTTACTTTAAAACTTGTAAATACATTTAATAAATAAATTCAATGCCAAATATTCTTAACTTGAATAATATGAATTTATTTATTATTTTGGTGATCGTATCTCCTTTGAAAAAACCTAAACCCCAGTTGTGGGGCTCACCATGTCCTATAAACCTATTCTACTGAATAAGGAAGATTCTTGAATATGCTATTGTGTGTGACCCTCTAGCCCCTTATCTCAATAGTAATGAATATTATTCACAAAAAAAAAGATCAGGATCTAGCAACCCATCATATACCCCAAAGAGATAAGGAAATTCATATCAATGACAACCAACTATTGAAAATTCATTGTGTAATATAATCTATTTATCTTTAATATCTCATAAATCAAGACGAACACTCATGTCATCTCCATTTTCTTGTTTTATTATTTTTTGATCTAAATGGATGGTTTTACCCTCAACTATCATGGCCATGTTATTATGAAGGTACTACCATCCTAATCAACATGGCCCGGCATATATTACTTCCTTAATATGGAATCTTAAAATCCTTTCTTGACCATTCAACCAATGTCATACCACCAATGACACACCCAACACAAGTTACCTCACCAAAATTTCATTCTCATGGTTTTTTATTTTTATCAAAGTACATGATCAAATAGAACACATTGGTAATTATCTCAATTTAGGAGACCATTACTCATGTATGTATATAGGAACATCCAATAACACCTGATGCATGTGGTGTTTCGATTGGCAGGTTTATCCTCATGATCTCACCACTAGAGATCACCAAGTGAAAGCTTCATGAGAAGAAGTCTCAATGCTTATGAGCCCCAAGAACCAGATATCCAAACATCTACTATGTCTAGTCGGTAAGATGTATCCAGACCATAGGATATATGTTTATGATTAATGTTTTAGTGTCTTGAGGTTCTCATTATAACTTGGGATCTATTTTATCCTTTCGATATGACAATTAATATATGGAAATTACCATTAAATAGTGGATATATAAATATCTTCACTATAATGGTAAGAATATATCATGTATAGCTAACAGTATACATGATGTAGTAATCAAAATTACTATATATTTGGGTCTAGGTGACCCACTATTACAGAATTCCCACTTGAAATAGATCCAACTTTCTAACCAAACTTTTTAGCTCTAACATGATTAAGATTGTGTTTCTCTTGATTCACAGATTTAGTTTTTGGGTTTACCATGTTTCTACTGTGTGGAAATTCTGTTATATACAATGTCACCACCTTGAGTAAAAATTATCAAGAGATGGTATCCCTAAGTATATCCTTTTTGTCCACTATCGTAACTTCACATCTTGGCTAGTAATAATATCATGATTTTCATTATAATAATTCTTTACTTATTAGGTATGATTCCACTAATGGGAACAAATTGTTATGTTTAACTACTTCTTAGATGCATCATAAGATGAAACGTACTCATTATTTATAGGTATGGCTACCACTAGATTATATGATCTTGTATCACTCATCACCGTATCCTTACAATGATATTAGATCACATGAATCAAAGTAATACTAGTTTGTGTCCCTTGAAAACTAGTATACTTTCTTCTCCACTTACAACGTACATCTCTTTTATACTTACCGAAGTACAATCAGATAGTTCTGACTACTTCACTTACAGTGCCCTTGGATATAAATGATATTTACCTACTACAAATTATATCCTTGAAATATTAATTTTTGTAGATATCATGGAATACATGATTGATCCATCACTTAATCATATGGATTTCAACTCACCACGTAAACCTCCTCCTATATCCCAGAAATGTCAACCGGGAGAGATTTATTCCATGTGACATTGGTAACAATTCTCTCTTAAACTATTCCAACCTATATTTTTCAATACCATGTCACTATATGTATGATTGAATAGGACCAATAAACCTTTAGATCTACCTTAGTAGGTCTTATTCTCTATAAATTAGGTTGAAACGTTAAGTCAATCATTGGAGAATAGATTCTTTCATTCTATTCTTAACTAACTTGAATACCACTAGTTGTTTCACATATATTGTCGAACATATTTTATTTGGAAACCATTGACGCTCCCACTAACCTCTGGTAAACATGTGGAAAAGATTCATTCCAAATGAATATTCTAAGATATTGTTGCTTAATTTAATCCTGAACTAGATTTCAGTAACTTTAAACCCTTATTATCGTCCTATAGTGTCACCATCCCTTTATAGTTGCGTAATATAGAGAGCTTCCATGAAAGTTCATGAAATCCAATGTCTAATTAAATGATCTTTGAAATTCACTATGACAAGTAAAATTTTAATGGATTTAGGCATACAGTCTTAGTATTTCCAATCGAGACTTATTGGTACTTCTCTTATAACATATATGTATCATCACACTTGAATACCCACCATAGTATTCAAAATAAAAAGCCCCATTTCATTTTGATATATGGAATCCATTATTAAATTTTAATTAGTCTTGTCAATATTATATTATTTCCATATACTAATTAATTTTAGTAATTATTATTCATAATGAATAATGGATCATCGGCCGTGGTGAATATGAAACCATCATCGTGGTTTTAACCCTCCTGTGCAGTATGTGTCTCTGGAACTTTCTTGTTCCACATGCACTTGTGGAACTAGTTCATATGCCAACCACATGTGCATCTCTAGAATTGACTAAACCCAAGTCAATCTGGCTCCCTCTATCTCTAATAGAGATGTGAACTCTTATATATAAATGTAACCTATCACTTGACTACCACTTTTCTATCTTAGGGATTTATGTAATATCCAAAGTAACTGTTAGGATTATTACTTTAGATTCACATTGTGTTTTACTTGATGCAAGTTTGTTTATTTCCTAAAAAACTCATTGCATCCATTACACATGTACTTATTACATAATTAATTTCATCATATTATGACTCATATGATATCCATTTGTCATTATAGTTGGGATATGGTTATGGGATATCACTGTTATTTACGAATCATGCCATGAAATATAATGGAAGTTCCTGCAAGTTGCAATATTGATTCTCCTTACATCATAACTCTGATATATAAAATGTGCATTCAAGATGTTAACATGTAAGACTTCATCATCAATACTCTTCCTTAACATCAATTTCATGATGTAAATGAGGTAATTTGTGTTTAAGAATTACTCCATGCTACATTATATTGAACAATGGTTTCTTTTTCAAGATATTATTCAGTATGTTGGCCCGAAAAAACTCATATCTTATAACCATTCATATATCATACTTCACTTTACCATTAATAAATTAATTAAGGAATATTATGAAGTATATATACCTCTAGATTTCCCTTGGAATAGTTCACACTCTCTAGCTGAACTAATTCCAAAATATTTGTGGCATACATTTATTTCTAAAGGTTTCTTTGACCAAACTAAAGACGTTGATAATACCAAAGGTTTTTAGATTTATCGATCCTAAATACCAAACAAGTTATATCCTTGACATATAATTTTAGTCTTACTTGACAAAGAATTATATTTTCACAACTAGGTCTAAAAATATTAAATTTTTTATTCATCGCATATTGCTTGTGATTTAAGTATCACTAAATTCTTGATTGATATGAAATACTATAAATGATATTCATTCCTGAACCTAGAATAATGTCTCATTATTTCCAAATTACATGTGAGATAAATGTTTTGGTTATACTAAATAATAGTTTTATGAAAGTTGTTCACCGAGAAATATAGAAGTTATGTATTTCTCACCACTAACTTATAAATCACCCTTTCTCAGCTGATTAGAGAACATACCTTACTTATAGTAATATTTATATACTTACTTGATTACATAATATCAATACACATATGTGATAGGAATATTTTATTGAATACCCAAGAAGTAAAATGGAAACATTACATTGATGAATATTCCTAATGAAGAAGTGGTAACTTGCTTCTTTAATTCGGTTTATTGTGATTAAACTTCCATAGTTTATTTCATGTCATTCAATGAAAATATCCTCCTGTTTATATCTAAGCTCATTACATTGAAGGATGTTGTGAATGTGCTTTTGGAATTACTTTCTATTGGACGTTTTTCTTTTCCTTTCAATTTTTTTACCATGAGAATTAACATTAAACTATATTTTATATTCTTATTGCTTGGATAACCTTTTCCTAAAAGGTAATGAATCATTTTTTCTCTAAGCTATTCATTTTTTCATCTTAAACGGAATTGGGGTAATGAGTGAGAATAAGAATGGGATCCAATGAAAGATTGTGATCTTCCTTTCAATTTACAAATGACCAGTGTAGTTATCACCCATTCATACCTTTCTTCACCTTCTCCTTGAAAAATTCTCTGAGATGAGACATCATGTTATATCACACATTTTTTAATGTAGTGGCCACAAATAACATTGGATGTTGATGATATAAATATAACATAAGCATCATATTCTACATCCATGAGTCTCCTATAATCATATTTTTCACTAATACTTCTTGAGGTATCTTAAGAAGTATAGGTATACCATAACCTTGAATTTTGAGTATCATAGTATTGTGTGCAAGAATATATACTACACAAGAAAACATGTTCTAGTGTGGACATTTACTTAGTCCATTATTTATCTCAATATTACTTCTGTTATAACTATCTATTTTCTTTAAAAATGATTTTTTAGTAGATTAGTACCTTTATCTTGATTACTAAATTAGAAATTTGGATTAATTAATTAAATCATTAAATGTCTCCCACTATTTTATAAAATTCTAAGTTCCCTCTATTCTAGAATTGGAATAATATGTCACTTGATTATTCTAGTGGAAAGAATCATTGAACCTCCCATAATAGTCTACAAGATTTGGCTACAGAACTACTTTGAGGGTTTAAAGTAGGATTTTGATTGGGTAACTACATTAACTTGTGTTTCCTTGATCTGTTGAGTGAAGCCCCAACTTCGAAAATCATAACTTGATTTACTTAATGCTTTCCTCTAAAATGATAGCAAGTTATATATGGCTAATACTTACTACCAATTTAGTTAATTCAACCCACCACTCTCATAAAAACTCCTCGATAGTAAGATCTACCCTCGGCTATGGCATGACGATCACCTCAAATACCCGGTTTTGTTCAAAGTCGAATAATGTAAGGCGGATACGAATTAATAATTATTCAAGAGTTTTATTGTTTTTATGTGATGTAAGATATTATTTTATATATTCTAAGTAGGTACTATGTGGTCTCACTCACAACTGACCATGTAATAAATAGAAATTATTCATCACATCACATATTCATTTTATTTGTGCACTCTTGTTTATTATTCTATGTGATCACATGTAAAACACACATTCACAAAATAATAAACCATGTGAAAATAGAATTATGGCATGATCATGATTCAATGATAATGGTTGATCCATTGAGTGGATAATTTATCAACCTAGACCCTATGGGTAATACTATGAGTCGCATCACTTGTCACTCGAATTACAGCATATGCCCATCGAATGCACCCAAATCCTGTCTGGTGCATCACCATATCTCGGCATGAAGTGCGTCTCTGATCATCTCAACATTATACAACAATAATCACTCGCATGCAAGGCGTATTAAAAGTATAAAAGAAACTAAGAAAAATAGACATGCATTCCCTTATACATATAATGACGTAGGAGATTCACATATCGTTATTTATTTAAACTACTTATTACAAATAACCATTTAAAAAATAAGTAAATAAACAAATAAAACAAGAACCAGACATACATTGGTTGATCAACGACTAATACACTTTAAACTTGCGTATTAAAGTAAATGCAGAAATAAAATTCAACTTGTATTAAATAATACTTGAGGTAATTTTTATTGAATTAAAATTCACTCTTATTTTAATTTAATAATTTTAATCATTCAGTCCCATTAATTAATTTAATTATAAAACCAAAAATTAAATTAATTAATTGGTTTAATTTAACACTAAAATCAAATTAATTTAACCTGTATGATTAAAATTATTTTTTAAACCAAAAATTAATATTTAATTAATTTAATTTAAAAAAAATTAAATTAATATTTTAATTATATTTTGATCATAATAAAATTAATCGGGCCCTGAAGATCTTAGGCAGTCCTATTCGGGTCAGTATGAACTTTAAAAAACCCATTCAAGGTTGTGCATACCCTGTACAGGGTTGTTCTGGGTCAGAAAGGTCCACCCAGACCTGTTTAGGATTGGGATGACCCGTGTCGACCTATTAAGATCAGATATTTTTGTTGTAGAAGTGAAAAGGATGAACCTCATTGGGTATGCTTCATCCCTCATCTATATTGAGGCTAGAAGGGGCACTACTAGGACTAGTGGTGGAAAATATGGTGCCTGTAACTAAGGATCCATAGTGATTGGAAGAGGAGTGTAGACTGGAGCGGTGGTGAGTCGACATCGGCAATCGATAGGGAGGTATCATCTATCATGATCTAGCCTGATGGTGGTCTTCTGGTCAAAATCACAATAGGAGAGAGCCATGATGGAGTAGTGATCAGAGGGGCTCAATGCAGATCTCGGCCTATCCTGTGGTGGACCACCATGATGAATGAAAAACAACATTCTCTGGCAACCAAGGTGAGGGTAATGGGCCACTTCTCCCTTGGGGAGAGATCAAAGTAGTCCAGATTCACCAGATCTAGTGAGCAGACAACCGGTGGGGGATGAGGTCATGGTGGTCAGACTTGTTGGTATCCGGTCTCCAGATCTAGGGTAATGGGCCACTTCTCCTTTGATGTTTTTTCTTTCCTTGTTTGTAATAATGTTTTTCCAAAGGAAATAAACAACCGTATTTTTTTATGAAAGTTTGTATCGAGTATAAAAACCACCAACCCCACTTTCTTGGGATCTTAACATTTTTTGGATTTTTTTTATTCTTTAAAGCACCCAAATCCCATTGTGAATTTTTTTAAAAGAAATTTGTATTTTTTTAAAACACTAACAGCCTACATGAAAAACTTTATTATTATTTAAAGAACACCAGAGGAAGAACATAGTAGATGGAAATTACTATTTTAGCTAATGAAAGTTCGATTGGTGTTCAGGTTCAAGAGGCCTACACCATTGATTTGGGTATAAAATTAAGATTATATATATAGATGTGTGTGTGTGTGTGTGTGTTCTTAAAAAATAAATACCCATTAAAAAAAACAATCCATATTAAAATTTCAGATGGTCGTAACTTGGTCATCCGGTGTCGGATTTACTCAACGTCTATGGCTTTGGTACTAGAATGATTCCGTTTAATAATTTTAATGTATATTAAATTTTTTCTTGACTAAAAATATTCACGCATCAATATTATATTAATTTAAGGTACCGAGAACATAGTAAAATCCACAAAAAGTGGGATTTTAACATTTTCCCACCGACAATCAATATGAACTCATTGTCATTGGTGAAATAAAGCCTGATTACCATCTAAGGATCTCACGTCAATGATTTTAATCAAAAAAATAAAACCATAAATACATAGTTAGATATAAAGTCATGATCGACATATACACATAATTAGTGATCAATTATTGATAAATCTAAATCCAAATTCCTATAGATTGTCCACACGTACTTCAAGAAACTACTAGGATGCCAATCATTTAATTTTAAATACTAGTGCGGAGATTTGACAACACCTTAGATTATCTAATGATCACTGCATCGCCTTGCTTGTTATGATTGAGATAGAGCTTGATCTGAACTCCTTGAATCTAGATCCTCTCTCTCTATAATGTGGGAGAGAGAAAAAGAGAGAGCGTTAGTGAATAGTCCTTGATTAATCTCTCTCCTTTGCTATTTATAGTGTGTGATGGAAATTACACAGAAATGGTTTCCTCGACCACTAAATAATTAACATGCTATAGAAACAATATTTTGACTACTAAACTGAGTAATAAATATCATTTATTATTATTATCACCTTCTTGTAATATAATAAATATACTACATGATAATACCTGATCTATTAACTTGGCTTGATGTTCCCACAAATATTAAATGAACCATGAATATTTTAAACTAATATTTTCTCAATTAATATTTTCCATGTATTTACTTTAAAACTTGTAAATAAATTTAATAAATTATTTCAATGTTAATTATTCTTAACTTGAATAATATGAATTTATCTATTATTTTGGTGATCATATATCCTTGGACAAAACCCAAACCCCAGTGGTGGGCTCACCATGTCCTATAAACCTATTCTACTGAATAGGGAAGATTATTGAATTTTCTTTTGGGTGTGACCATCTAGGACCTTATCTCGATATTTGTGAATATTATTCATAGACCAAGAGAGGAATATAACAACCCATAATGGCCCAAAAAGAGATAGTGAAATTCATAGTAATGAAAACCAACTTATAAACACACATTATGTAATATAATATTTTTTTATTTAATATCTCACAAAGCAAGATGCACACTCATGGCATCTCCCTTTTATTGATTTATTATTTATTGACCTAAATTGACATATTTACCATCAATTTCCATGTCCATGGTCTTGTTAAGGTACTACCATCCTAATCAACATGGTCTGAGATGTATTACTACCTTAACCTGGAAGCAACAAATCCTTTCTTGATCAATCAACCAATTTCATACCACCAATGACGCACCAAACATAAGCTACCTCACCACAATTTCATTATCATGGTTTTTTCCTTGCATCAAAGTACATGGTCAAATGGCACACATTGGTAATGATCTCATATTAGGAAACCATTACACATGTCTGTAGGTAGGAACATCCAATAACACCTGATACATGTGGTGTTCCTATTGGAAAGTTTGTCCTCATGATCTAAATACTATAGATCACCAAGTGTGAACTTCATGAGAAGAAGTATCAATGCTTATGATCCCCTAGCAACTGAGAGTCAAACATCTACTATTTCCAGTCAGTAATATATATCTATACCATAGGACATATGTTTAATAATAATTTCATAGTACCTAGAGGTTCTCATTATAATATGGGATCTTCTATAACCTTTTGATATGAAAATCAATCTATAGAAATTACTATGAAATAGTGTATGTATAAATATCTTCACTCTAATTCTAAGAATACAACATGTATAGATAACTGTATACATGATATGGTAATCAAAAAGTATTGTATATTTGGGTCTAGGGAACCCACTATTATAACATAATAGAGGTGGGATAAATTATAATTTTCCTTTTTTAGTAACAACATGTGTAGGGATAGGGGTAGAAAGAGATGCAGAAGTATTGAACACAATACTGGACATAACTGGCCTCAGATGTATCATAGCCTCAATGAGAGTAAGTCCAAAAGGACTAATGGTAATAAATGTAGTCTAAATAGGTACTGAAACAGGTGTAGAGACTGAGCCTAATATAGGAATAGTAGGAGGTGGAATAAAAGTAATCCTAGAAATATATAGAAAGGGCATTATGAGCTCCACAAATTGAGAGATAATTCCGCCCCCGTGATCTATCATTTGTACCTATTCCTAAACAATGTTTTTAATTAGATAAACATCAACACTAGAAGGCATAGAATAATTAAAATCTCTAGGATAATAGGATCCAATAGTAGAAATAGATTCTTACCTTCTAAGAACTGGAAGATCACTCTATGTTAGGTATAACCGCATGTCTTCCAAATTATAATGGATAAAACCAATCTTCTCAACCAAATTTTTATTTTCCACTTACAAATTTATTATTCTTAGAAACATCTTGGGTTAGATATGTGTTAGAACCAATGATACAATCAATGATATGTTATCTTCTTTGAGTGTATTATCCTAGAAGGTAAAATACCTGAGCAATCCATTGAGATTATAAAAAATATATTCCATAAAGAAATCCAAATTAGATATATTTAAGAAATTAGTTTGAGGAGGAGGAGGATATATATCCTTTCTAGGTGAAGAAAGATCTTCATGAAAAAATCCTTCATATGATAGTGGGGTAACATCCATTTCTTTCTCATATATAGTTGGTACCTCAGAAGGAAAAGGCTCAAGAAGATCTTTTTGGTCTATCCTTTCCACCAAAGATCCCTTAGGATCTCTCTAAAAATAAAAATGGTAGGTCCACCATGCTCTGGTGAACTACCTCCATCATTATCACCATTATCTGAATCAGATTAAGTTAGTCCATGAATATCTGACCCTGGGGACTTCTCCCCCTTATATGGTGCATCCTCGTCATCTGCATCCACTATATCTATCTATATTGGGATTCCATTCACTTGAATTACTAAAAAAATCTATGATTTACTATCCCAATATACAATGAAAGCCTTAGTAAAATCAAAAATATTCAATAAGGGATTAGATTCTTCATCCTTTTCTTTACCATCAACATCATATAAAGAGTCATCAGATAATATAATGATATCCATTAGACTTTCTGAAGAAGAACCCTCAATTTAAGAACCATTTGAAATATCATTATCTGAATCCTCATTATTAGCATCCAATGTGCTTTCCTTAGAGGGAAAGGAAACTGGAGATTCATGGTTTTCATATGAGATATTTGGGCTCCTAAATTTATCATTGTCACTCTCTGATTTAACAAAAAAGGAAACAAAAACTTCTTTTCTAGCAACAGATCCTTCCTTAAATTTAGTATCAACCTCAAACACCTCTTCATTAGAAGAATAAATCACCACCTCATCTAGCTCTAAGTAGAGATCAACCAAATCCCTAGGTTTGAATGGTTTCTTCACTGGGTTTAAATTCTAATATAGTCTCTCACTTTCCACAACCCATTTCTTTAACCATAGATTCTAATTGACATTCATTCTTCTATAGGTGTATTAGCTTATACAAAAAATACCACAGTGAGTGAATTTCTCTACACTTTAAATAAAAATTCTTCTTTCTTCTAAAATAGAAGAAATCAGCTTGGGATAAATAAGATAATTTGAGCTAGAATGAGGATTTTATAACTCCATCATATACACCATGATATATCTACAGAGGTTTATCTTGTCCCCTATTCCCATAAGATACAAAAAAAATATCTTAATACCTCATCACACTAAAATACCCCTTCATAGGACATAGCATATGTTGGATAAATTTGAATATAATTTAGTATTCCCCATCAAGTTCTACTATAGCTGGACTTCTTATAGCAGCATCCCATGTAATCTCCTAGAGGGATTCCTCAAAAACAAACATTACTTGGTAAATGGGGTATGAACATTGATATTGTACATACATTCATTATTGAGAAACTCCTAATAACTTAGATTAATGATTTAGAGATATAAAAAATATCATTTTCATCTGTCAATGTCTAGATGAAGTCTTTATTATCCCCAAACTCAAACTTAGAATGCAGTTAAAAATCATGAACCAATTTCATATAGAATGGTTGAGCATTTTTGGAGAACTAGTCATCCATCCCTAGCTCTTGGATAACCTTCTAAACCAATTAATTACTCAAATACAACCAAGAAGAATATATTTACTCTCATATATTACTAATCACAATGAAATGAGAATATGTTTCAGCTAAACAGGTCAAATGGACTCTCCTAATTTATTTATAGGTCGCAACTCATTTGACGAAAATGAATCATACTTTACTCTAACCATTTCTACACAAGCATGGGGATTGAATGTTGAAGGCCAAATGTTTGGATTAAAGAGAAAAAGGAAAAATATGTTTAGAGGGGATTGTAGACAATTCAATTTAGACTCTAAATAAGATTTTTTATCATTAAGGGAATTAAAATGATTTTAAATATAAAAAATAATAATTCAAGTAAAATAAGGAATTTAAGATTTATGTAAAAAAATTAGTAATGGAATGAATTGATGGTATAACCTACATGTAGTATTTGAATTGTATCAAAAAGGTAGTAGTGCCTAATGATACTATGCAATGGTATCATGTGATGATGTCAACCAATGATATTAGACCAATGGTAGCAGGCCAACAGTAGCATCAGACGGTATCACCAGAATGTAGAATACAATGGTAGTACCTAATGTTATTATGTAACGGTTGCATATGAATCTTGATGAACACTACCAGAAACAAAATAATTAAATAAATAAAAATAATAATATGAATAAATCATTCCAAACTCATGTATAGTATAGTTTATTCTCTTGATATTTAGAGGCTTTGTAAAAATGTTATCAAGATGATGTTTAGTGAAAATGATCTCAAGAGTTATATCACTCTTTCTAAAATGGTCTCTAAAAAATTGATGTCTTATATCAATGTGATTTTTCCTAGAGTGATACATAGGATTCTTAAAAATATTGATATAACTTGTATTATTACAATTTATTGGGACATGTCTAAACTCATATACCTAGTCTAGTAATGTGTGTTTCATCCATAGAATATGTGCACAAAAACTTTATGAAATTATATTCTCAACTTCAGTAGTGTATAATGCAACTGAATTCTACTTTTTATTGCACCATGATACTAAAGAATTTCCTAAAAATTTATATGTTCCAAAGAATATTTTTCTATCTAAATTAAAGCTACTAAAATCTATATCTAAATAACTAAATAATTATAAGCTTTTATTCTTGAGTAAAACAATCCAAAGTTTATTACATTCTTGAGGTATTTTAATATCCTTTTAACAATATTCAAATGAGATTTGATGTGATTTTATTGAAAACATGAACACATAAACACACTAAACATAATATCATTCCAGTTATCTATTAAGTAAAGAAAACTCCCTATCCTACCTCAGTAATTGGTTTGGTCAAATGGTTTCTTAGGTTCATCAAAATATTAATTACAAGTGATACTCATTAGAATATCACTTAGTTTTAAATTATCCATGACAAAATGTTTCAAAATATATTTAGTGTACATAATTTTCTTTAAAATAATCTATTATTTATTTTTTAATATTTTAAAACCAAGAAAGAATTTTAATTCGACCATTAAACTCATTTAGAATTCATTTTTCATTAGTTTTGAAACCTAGTGTATAAATAATTTCTTGAAGAACCAAAAATAATTTCATCAAGATATATTTGTGCAGCCAAAATATCTATTGAAGTTATTTTTATAAACAAGGTGGGATAACACCTTTTTAAAACCCATTAGAAATAATAAAAGTGTTGATCATATCATACCAATATCTTGGATCTTGTTTGAAACCATAAAGTTATTTAGTCTGTTTAGAAACATGATTTAGAAAATGAGGTTTTGAAAATTCAAGGGGTTGTTCAACAAAAATATCCCCAACAATATAACCATTAAATAAATCACTCTTTACATCCATTTTTTATAACTTTAAGTTTTGATGTGATTCATAAAAAAGTGGTATTCTAATGGCCTCAAGTATTTCTATTGGAGTAAATATTTATTTATAATAAATTCATCATTCTTAACTATAACCTTATGCTACCAATCTATGTTTATTTTTGATAATATTTCCATATTCATCAACATTGTTTCAATATACCCATTTAGTGATGATGGTTAAATATTCTTTAGGTTTTTCAAAAAATTCCCACACATTATTTATTTCAAATTGATTTAATTCTTCTTGAGTAGTCATCACCCAATGTTCATCACTAATTACCTCATTAATATTATTGGGGTTAAGATATAAAAAAAGTCTTGCAGTTAAACTTGGATTCTCAGGGATGCTCGAGTTTAAGTTTCTCTATATAGATCTCCAACAATAACATTGAAAAGATGTCCTCTATGGGTTTTAATGGGTCTAGGTATACTAGATTCATCTAAGTTTTCATCAAAGTATAGTTCCTATAAAAGGTATTGTAGCAGGTACTGTACAGAACTGTAGTAGTACTGTAGCGGGGCTATAGCAGGAACTGTGCAGAACTGTAGTAGGTACTGTAGTGAGACTGTAATAGGCACTGTTTGGCACTATAAAATCTGGGAATATTTTTCTGTTTGGGCCTTCAGGCCACCGATTTGGTCCTCGAGTCCTTTGAGGCCTTCGGGCCACCCAGGCCTTCGGGTCAGTAAGGCCTTCAGGCCACCTTTAGTGCAGATGCAAACCAGAAAACCTATAAGGAACAAACATCAGAAAGAGGAGGAGCAAGGAGATTTCACCATAGCAGAAGCTAAACGGATTGCAAGATTGATAGGGTATGACACCTTCCATTGGGACAAGCCTTTGCATGCATGGGAAAGCCTAGTCGAATAGCCATGTGAAGGTGGAGAGCTGATTTCATGATGAAGATGTTGGGGAGGAGCAGTTCTAAGTAGTTATTCTGGGTTGTATGTAATGTTTGAAGCCTACGGGCAATAAATTCCTTTAAGGCCTATGATCCATGTAATAATTAAGCCTACGAGCCTTGTAAGGGTTCCACCTCACCCCTTGAAAGGTAGATTATCAAAAATCAATAAAAAATGAAGGCCTTAGGGCCATTGGAAGAGGATATATCATCCTCCAAGTCTTATAAGGGAACTTTATGTTCATACAGATATGTTTCATCAAATTTTACATAAACATATTATTCCACCACTATTATTCTTTTATTAAAGACTCTATATGGTTTAATATATGTAGAATGACCAAGAAAAATTCCCTCATCACTCTTGGATGAAAACTTATCTATATTATACTTTGTATTAAGAATATAAACTTTGTAGAGAATAACTTTAAAATAATTTACCTTAGGATTTCTATCATTCCATAATTTATATGGATTATTATTTGAAATTGGTATTATTAAGCCTCTATTAATTACATAAAAAGATATATTTACAGCTTCAACCCAAAAAATAGATCTGTATGTTATATTCCCTAAGAATGGTTCGATCTATCTCTTGAAGATTCATATTTTTTATTTCAACAACCCCATTCTGTTGAGATGTTTGAGTAATTGATAAATTATAATTATATAAATATTGTGAGCATAAGGATTCAAGATTGTGATTTTCAAATTCATGACCATGATCACTTTTCACACACTTAATGGTAAGGCCACTAAGGTTCTTGACTGATTTTTCATACTTTGAAAAATATCTACAGGCTTTACTCTTGTGAGCTTGGAAATATACCCAAATAAACCATGAATAGTCATCGAAGATTACATAAGAATAATGTTTTCCTACTAAACTTGAAAATATATATAGTCTAGAGAAGTCTATGTGAACCAATTCTACCAATTAAGAAGTAGACATATCTTTCATTAATTTGAAATAAACATTATGTTTCTTTCCCATTTGATAGGGGTTACACATTTTTTATTTAATGAAATCTAGCTTAGGTAGATCCTTGACTAAACCCTTTTTGGTTAACTTTCTAAGAGAGTGTATATTATAGTGTCCTAGTCTCCAATTCCACAACCAAGATTCATGATGAAATGAATTTAAACAAGAAACATTTCGATAAAATAAATATTTTAAATATACTACATAAAAATTATCATTTATTAAAGAATTAAAAACCATATTAAACTTAGAATCATAAATCTTACAAGAATTATTCTCAAACATAAAATAGAATCTTTTGTTCGGGGTGAGTATCTCAAGAGGGGGTGAATTGAGTACCCAATAAAAATTTCTACTTAAAATGGATTATTTTGAAATCCCCTAAATGTTTAAATAGAGTCCAGTTTATCAAAACATGTACTATGATATAGATATTAATATTTTTAAATATTTCTCTAAATATTGATTAGGTCTCAGATAAGTAATACACAATATTATTTAGTCCTATGAAATCAATTTACTTAATTAAAATCCTATATGAACACAAATTAAGATAAACTATCAAAGTCTATATTTTGTTTAGTTAAAAATATATTTCAATTTTAAAAATGGAAATAAAGTAAACAAAAACAAATCGGGGAAATTAAAACAAGAGGTTCAGTCTTAAGTAGAGACTCAATCTTCTCCAATTCATGATCACCTACCACTAAGTAGTTTATATAAAATAAACAAGTTGATACTCAACCTGGATTGAGTTATACAATAGTTTATAAATTTCCATGTCACACACGACCTCTTCCACAGTTACACAGTAGAGTAAAAACAACAGGTCACACAAGGACCTCTACCACTATTATTTGTGGTATTATAGGTGTAAGAAAATATAATTATATATATAGGTACCTTCTAATTTATTACAATAGACAATGTTCATGTGATAAAATAGAGTAGTACACACATTTCTCAAAAGGTAATAAAGATAAGTAGAATAGAGAAAACTAAGAGTGTAGAGTTTTATAAGTGCTCGTTCTATTGCAATGCAGCTTGTGACTCTTGAGTTTATTTGCATTGAATCTTGAGTCATTTTCTATTAATAACTTTAGAATAATAGAGTGTTTCATAATCTTGTTCTTTACTTGCAGGAAGGCACTAGATGTGATGAAGTGCTCTGGATTCCTTAGTAGAGTGTTTTTAGTATATAGTGGTTAATATATTAAGCTCTATGTGTGTGTTCAGTAAGACCAAGGTCTTATATTACTATCATTCTTCTTTAAATGTTTGTTACACATGGGTGAGTCTACTTTCTTTCTTAACAACAGCAGTAGAAAGAATATCCACATGTATCTGGATAGCCTGTTTCCTCGTACATCACATTTGACATCCTCTTCAATGAGTTCGGTTGATCATTTAATAAAAAATAACTAAAATATAAATGTTAATTAACTTAAATAATATATCTATTAGAATATTGTAATTCAAAAAGACAAGTAAGGAAAATAGTGGTGGTGTCTTAGACTGGTGGTGAGTCAAAGTTGGCAGTTTCTGGTCTGGCAGCATGACACTAACATTGTCTTATACTTTTCAAAATTGTATGTATGGAGGTGTTTGGATAATGGTTAATTATGGTTGGTAGTGTCTCATACTTATCCAAATTTCCACTATACTAGTGGTGAGACATCTGGTGGTAGGTCATCCTTCTGATGGTAGGTCAAGCTGGAGATGAGTCAAACTTTACCAAATTTACATTCCAGTGGTGTTTCATCTGATGGTGTCTCAAGATTGGTGATATTTTCATGTTGATGGTGTCACATAGACAATGGTGAATTGAAAACTATGGTCTCTCATACTTTTTCAACTTTCTAGTTCAGTGGTATGACATCCTGACGGTGTGATATTCTGGAGATGAGTAGTTGTCTGGTAGTGTGACAAGTTTATAGTGTCTTAACCTCAATGGTGACTCATCCTTTTTAAATTTCATCACCATTCACGGATTATGAAAAAATTATAGGAAACATAAAATTCATTAATATCATAAGAATCGTGATTTTGTGATCATTAAAATAAGGATTTCAACAATATTTCCCTTTTTTATGATCACAAATCATAGCATAAAAAGGTATTACAAATATAAAACATGATATCAAGGTAAGATCAAAAATATAAATTAGGACTTATCATTCACAATATGTGTATATGTTATCAAAGATAAATAATGAGAAAATAAATATAATTATTAATTATCAAAGTAAAACAAGTTAAAAAATAGTATCAAAGTAAACAAAGAGATATATCCACACAAACACATAAATAAATGTCATAAATTTATCCAAACTAAGTCTCAAAGAGAAATTCCATAGATTTCTCCCTCTTTTTGGATTATCAAAAAGGTAAATATTAGGAGAATAAAGATATTAAAAGTAGTAAGAACAAATAGAGGAAGGGTAAGGAAAGGAATTCAAAAAGGATTATCAAAACTTTATTACAAAACAAGTCCCATCAAATACACATTTGTCTAAACAAAAAAAAAGTTTCAAGATTTAGCATACAGATCCATTGGTCCTTTTATTTTTCCCAAGTCCTTTTCTTTGTCAAGATCCAAGACAGCAGGGATAGCTGATTCTAAAGGAGTATATGGTAAGGTAGAGGGAATGCCAGAGGAAATTTCATCAATGGATCAAGGATTTCATTGATCAGTAACAATAACCGGTCTGACCTGGCTCATAACCTGAGTAGGTTTAATGGGAAAATGTTATAACTAGAAAGTAAGAGGAGCTCGGGGATCCCTAATAACTCCTGGTCTGAGAGAGGCCTCTGTGGTAATGGGAATGGATTCCTGAGCCATAACTACAGTACCATACACATGAAAAAAATGATTCATCAGATTTATAAAATCCATAACAATCTGGACACCTCTTTCCATCACACTAAATAAGTCACATTTTTCTCCATAAACCGAATCAACATAGGATTCATATCCTTTAACTGTCTCACATGTCCTTTTAAAGCCTGATTCATAGGGGGAATCTATAAATTTTAAGGTAAAAACTTTAAGTTTTCATTCATATAATGATTTGTATAAATCCTCAATAGATAATACTTAATGGCCTTTGTTATAGTTTCTCTATCAAACTTATTTTCATGAACATAAGAGATTATCATCTTAAGAACATGGTCACTATTATATCTAATTTAGATAAAGTTTTATTAGGGATGATCAGGAATAACACTTGAAGAACTAGATGAGGTAGTTCTTAACTCTTCCCTGACAACAGATTTGATCACTTCAACTTCAAACACTGGAGGAGAACTTGAGCTATAGGCTGCAGAGGTAAGATTTGAAACTCTTTCAAGTAGGGAATCCATACTAGATGAAAATGCAGATTGTATTTCTCTAATCATAGATTTAAAATATTTCAGTTCACTACCAAGCTTCTTATTTTCAGTCTATATCTTATAAATATGATGCATTGTTTTCATTTGTATGTGGAAAACCACCAACTCAAATAAATACCATGTATTATTTTCACTTAAATTATTTAGGAGTGGTCTTTGATTCTGCAAACACTTACTAAAATCTAAAATCAACTTTTCACTAAAATAATCGAAGTCACTCCTTATGACTACATCAACTGGTATATAAGGAGGAGTAGAAGCAGTAGGTTCAGGTATAGGTTCTCTCATAGAGGCAAGCTTTTCCAATAATCTATTAAATTCATCTTGATCAATCATAAATCCCTTAGGATCTCTTGTATTTAAAACATTAGGTCTACTATCCTTTGGTGTACACCTACTAAACTTATTCCAATCCTCAAAAATGGGATCAACCCGTTAGTTTGAAATCTCAACAACAATTGGTATTATGGTAGGATGTATAACACCAATGGTTTGTTCAACAATCTGAGCTTCTATACTCTGTGCAACCTCAACGGACATACCATCAGTGGGTAGTTTTTTCATCTATTCAATATCTTCTTTCTAAACACCTAATCTCTATACATCTACACTATAAATAAAAATAGTTTTAACTACTATACTTATTTCAACTATAGTATCATCAGTATCCATATCTACCAACTTTTCATTACTTTTAATCTCAAAAGAAAGAAACTATTTTTTGTTTTTCTCAACTACATGTTGTTCCATAGTAGAAATAACACCCATTTTCTCAACCATAGTAGAGTCAAAAAATACTTGATCATTGATAGTATAACTTTCTTCAACTTCATCCATATTTGGAATTTATTGAAATAATTACATAGTGAGGATTTATCCCCTAAAGTAAGTGCATCTCTTTATTTTATCTTTGGATCCATTTCTCCACCAAAATCTGGTTTCTCTAAGGATTCACCTGGTGATGTAAGAAGTTCTGTAGGCATATCCACTTCCTTCCTCTTAATTAGGTCACTTGCATAATTAGGGTCAAAGTATTCATATTTATCATTACTTCCATTTCCATATTCATTTTCATATTCCTCATCCTCATCCTCATCATCATTATCTTCGTCATCAGTGGATTTGGAATTTTTAAACTGATCATCACCAGAGACTTCATTCTTATCTTCATCACTTTTTACTAAATTTTATCTCTTAGGTAGACTATTATTAGGGATAGAAGCACCATATGTGATAGTAGGATATTTAGGTGATAGATTTTGTCAATCCCCTCATCAACTAGAAACTCTTCTTCTTCTTCTTTTGCAACAACCTCTTCTTACTCATCAGAGTATAAAAACAATATCATCTGGATTCAGGCTAGGGTTGAATACATCCTTTGGTCTGGTATGATGATCCATTAGATTAAACTTATCTCCAACCCACTATCTCTTCCAGGGGTTCCAAATTTCTCTCATTCTTGAGAAAATATCTCTTCAAATAAAAAAAACCACCATAGTCAACAACTATTTCCTCATCATCTAAGACAAAGAATTTTTTCTTCAGAATGGTTGAAATCATTTTTGGATAAATCAAGGAGTTAGACATTGAAGAGGGCTTTATCATATCTGACAGATGAACCATGAGATATCTACACAAGTTGATCTTCAGTCCTCTTTTCATAAGACTTATAAAATAGACATCTGGATATCTCAAGGTGGAAAAAACATCTTTCTTGGGATAGATCATGTGTTGAATAAATTTGAACAACAACCTACACTTCCCATATAGTTCAGCAGCCACTATTATTCTTGTGATACCACCACATGTCAATTATATCAAAGAATATTTATAAATAAAGAATTCACTTTCCTCGGGAATAAATCCTTGATAATCACCATAAACTCCTTCATGAGGAACTCCCAAGCATTTGGAAAAATATTTTGAGGAAAATATTAATATGTGACCTTTAACTCAGGCTCTCATCCAATATTCTTCCTCGTCATTAAGTACAAACTCAACATATTGGAAAAAAACTCATGAACAAGATTATAATAAAATGGTTTTTCATTCAAATTAAATCATTCCAACCAAGATTTTTCTTGAATAAATTTGAGCACTAGAAACTTTCTTGATAACATCCATTTCAATTAAACTTCCCTTCCAGGTACTATAACTCATTTTTCAAGCTTAGGGTTAATAGATTCTATAGCAGCCAGAACAATTGACCTTTTCTTTTAATTATTAGATGGACTTGATCAGTCTGGAAAAGACATTGAACTACACTTCATTTTTAGCATGAATACTAGTTCAACGAGCTCAGTCGAGGGTAATAAAAAAATTTTGAAGGTGAAGGGTTGTACTGGGATTGAGAAATAAATACATGAGAGTAGGTATGTAGGAAATAGAAAAATAATTGTTTTTATTATTTGGGAAAAAGAAAAAAGAAAAAAAAATTAATACTACCTAAAAAATCTATTTTGAAACTCAAGAGAATATACATATCAGATTATGACATAAGAATAAACCAGAAGAAATTAAACCAGCAGTTCAACTTGATAAAAAGAAAATTTTGAAAAGTCATGAAAGAACCAATGGTATGTAAATCACAATGGTGTGTCAACCATGATGGTGATAAAATTCAATGGTGTTTCATACCCAATGGTGTTTCAAGAAAAATGGTGTGTCAACCATAACAATGTGTCATCCACAACGATGTGTCACAGAAAATTAAACTTAACCAAAATTAATCATTCCTAACTCATGTTTTATATAGTTAATTATCTATGAATTCAAAGGATTATTGAATATATCAGCTAACTGATATTATGTGATAATAAATTCAAGACTGATTTCACCTTTTTGAAAACGGTCTCTGGAAATTTGATGTCTTATATCAATATTATTTGTTCTAGAATGAGAAACATGATTCTTATAAATATTTATTTCATTTGTGTTGTCACGGTTTATGGGTACATATCAGAGTTGATATCCACAGTCTAGTAAAGTGTGTTTCATCCACAAAATTTTTGCACAATAACTATAGTAGCCAAGTATTCAACTTAAGCAGCATATAATGCAAAATAATTTTTCTTTTTACTAAAACATGAAACTAGAGACTTTCCCAAAAAGTGACATGTTCCAAAGATTCTTTTTTATCTAACTTGTATCCACAAAAATCAACATCAGAATAACTCACTAGATAAAATTCTTTTCCTCTAGGGTATAAAAATTCTGAAATTGGTTTTAAACTTAAGGTATTTGAAAATCCTTTTAACAGAAACAAGGTGTTACTCTTTAGGTTTTTATTAAAAATGAGCACACATACAAACATTGAACATAATATCATGTCAACTAGAAGTCAAATAGATAAGACTTCCAATCATACCTCTATAAATGGTTTGATCAATTGGTTTCCTAGCTTCATTAAGATTTAATTTACAAGTGGTACTCATAGGAGTATCACTACTCTTAGTGTTATCCAAGTTAAAATATTTTAGAATATATTTTTTATATTAACTCTGATTTAAAATAATTCCATCTTTGTTTTTTGAAAAATATGAAATTCAATAAAGAATTTTATTTCACCAATTAAACTCATTTAAATTTCATTTTGCAACATTTTATAAAAATCAGTACAAAGACAATTTATTAAAATCCAAAAAAAAATATCATCAACATAGATTTTCACTACTAATACATATTTTGAAATTCTTTTTATAAAAAGAGTAGGGTAGACTATACCTTTTGAAAATACTTTTGAAATAATAAATTTTTTTATCCTAACATGTCAAGATCCAAGATATTTTTTTAAACTATATAAAGCTTTTTTATTTTTAAAACTTGATATGGAAAATGAGGATTTTAAAAACTAGAGGGGTTTTCTATAAAAACATCATCAACTATAAAACCATTTAAGAATGAAATCTTAACATCCATTTCATAAATCTTGAAATCTATATGTTCTTCATAAGTAAGTAGGATTCTTATATAATTGATTCAAGATATGGGTGAAAAGGTTTCCTCATAGCCTATCCCTTCTTCTTGACTAAAACCTTGTGCAACAATTCTTTCCTTATTTCTAACTGTTATTCCTGACTCATAAAACTTACTCCTAAACAACCATTTGGTTCCAATAGTCAAGGTTTCCTTAGGTATATCTATAAGTTCCCATACTTTATCCCTTTCAAGCTGATTTAATTATTATTAGATGTACATTACCCAGAATTTATCATTAATGGCTTCATTGATGTTCTTAGGATAAATTTGAGACAATAATTCTTGATGTTCATCCTAATTTATTAGAGAAACTATGGTTTTTGTTCCTATATTTAGGTCTCCAAAAACATCATCTAAAGTATGTTACTTAAGGGTTATAACATCTCTAAATAAGTATGGACTGGTCACTTCAGGTTCGACTGATTCAGGTTCTGTAAGTTCTGAAAACTCTTCTAAACTTGTGGATTTTTCTAACTATTTAACAATAGATTCTATAGGTTTTGAATTTAAGTTCAGAGAAGAAGAATCATCCTCAAGGTTTTCTAGGGAGGTCTTAGGCTCATGTGGATTAGTCTCATCAAAATTGACATGGAAATATTCTTCAAAATTTTTGGTCCTCTTATTGAAAACTATATAGGATTTTCTAAAGATTGAATGACCAAGGAAAATTCCTTCATCACTTTTGGAGGAAAATTTGTCCAAATTATCCTTAGTGTTAAGAATAAATACTTTTCAACCAAAATATCTAAAATAATTTACCTTAGGATTCCTATTATTATACAGATCATAAGGGGTCTTCCTAAGGATAGGTATGATCAAAACTCTATTTATGATATAGTTTGTTATATTGACATCTTATTCCCAAAAATAAATAGGTAGGTTATACTCATTCAACATGTTTTGGGATATCTCTTGTAAAGTTCTATTTCTTATTTCAACAACATAATTCAATTGAAGGGTCCTAGGAGTAGAGAAGTTATTAATGTAACCTTTTTTGAGAAAAAAGATTCAAAATATTTATTTTCAAACTCATGACCATGGTCACTTCTTAAGGTCTAACTTCTATGTCCAATTAAGTTTTCTACAGATCTAGCATACTTAATGAAATAAAAACACACTTCAATTTTTTGAGGTAGAAAATATACCCAAGTATACCAAGAGAAGTCATTTATATTAACATAAAAATAGTGATTCCCATTAAGACTTAGAACTCTAGAAGGTCCAAATATATCCATGTGGACCAAGTCAATAAGTTGATAAGTTGACACTTCTTTCTTTAATTTAAAAGAAACTTTGTGTTGTTCCCCTTTTTATAGGGGTTACAAACTTTGTCATTTGGAAAATAAAGCTTAGGTAGATCCCTAACTAACCCTTTCCTAGTTATCTTACTAAGAGAGTGGATATTTCAATGGCCTAGTATCCTATTCCAAATCTAATATTCCTTATTAAAGGCACATAAACATGAAACATTTTTGTAAAATCAAAGAATTTAAATCTACAGCATAAACATTATCATTTCTCAAAGCAGTAAAAATTAAATCATTTTTGGACTACAAAAACATTACAGACATAATTTTAAAACTTAACATAAAAACTATAATCACATAACTAATAAATACTAAGAAACTTATATTTTAAATCATCAACATATAAAACATTAGAAATTAAAACTGGATCATGGTTACTAATTTTGTCAGGCCGATGATCTTTCCTTTAGCATTGTCACCAAAGGTGAAATGGACTCTATCAAAATTTATAATGATCTTGAATCATGAATAATATCCTATAACATGCCTTGAAAATTTATTGTCGAAGTATCATAGACTTCTACTGGAGGTCTTTAAGCAATTTTCCTATAAAACAGATTTTATGCAAGAAATGATTTTTGTACCCAAATCCGTTTGGGGCTAGAAATGTTACAAATTAAAGATTTGGTAACTAATAATTTCTTGATGGGTTTCCTATAAACATATTGTAAACTTTTAGAAATAAATAATTTATTATTTCCTTTATAAAATTATTGGTAATTGAACTTTCTGGTCTAGATTTAGGAACAATAGTATTTTGTGTTACTCTACTTTATCTAGGTTCATATCCAATTCCAGTAATATATTTTGGTGTAACTTGATTTACTAAAATTTGTGTGAGTGTATATATACCATTTGTAAACATTTCAATATATTTCTTTAGTTTCTCATTATACAGTTTAATTTTAGTGTTCTCTTTGAGAATTTGAGCATTTTTATCTTTTTCAATAGATAGTTTAGATTTATTATTAGAAATCAAAGAATGCTATCTTTTAAGAATTTTATACTTATCCTTTATCTCATTAAAGGTATCCTATATCATATTGAATCATTTTAATAATTATTCATTTTTAATGTTATCATCATAATGTTTTTTATTTTCATAATTATCAGAATTATGCATAGGCGGAATATTAGAAATAGTAAGTACCTCATTTACTTTTGTCATAAAACACATGTTTTCTCTGTTATATTTCTTCTCATGTGATGTATCTGAATCACTGTATCTATCCTATGAAGCACTCCATATGGATTTCATAGACTTTTTATCTTCTATCCTTGTCCTCATATTTCTTTTTGTACTTAAGTTTTGGACAATCATATTTTATATGTACTTTCCTTTTACATTCATAGAAAAAAACTTCTTTTGTATCATCATCTTTCTTCCAATATTTCTTCCAATTTACTATATTTCCGTACTTTCCTTTATTGTTTAATTTTCTGAAGAACTTTTTCTTCCTATAAAACTTCTTAAATATTTTGTCTAGGTGAGTCATCTCCTCATCACTATATGGAGAAGATTCACTATCATTAGAACTAGAAACTTGTACTTTATATTTATATTTTTCTTTCTATTTAGATGAAGTAGTATTAAAGAGTACTAATATTATTTTAGGATTTTCATCTTATTCATGGTTTACCTTTAACTCCTCTTAATACATCATAATTTTTTCAATAAACTCCTTCATAGGTCGCTTACTTATGTCACATGACTCTTTGATTGAAACTAATGTGCCTCTCCATATTTATGGTAGGAATCTTAGTAGTCACACAATTTAATCCTTGTCAGATACAGGATTTTCAAGCAAGCTCATTATATTGACAATCTCATTGAACTAAAGATACATGACAGAAACGGGTTCATCAGGCTTCATTTTTAAAGTATCATATTTAATAGTATAAGTATTAATCCTTATATCTTTGACATTAAAGGTTCCCATATGGAAAATATAAAAAGTTTCCAAAATATCAAAAGCAGTTTTTCATGTAAAATTTCTATTGAATTATTCATCTCCTAGTGTATAGTAAAGGTAATTCATATATTTACAATTATTATTGTAAGCTAACTTATTATGTTCATCCCAGTAATTCCTGGTAGTTTTAGGAATAACATATTTATCTTCTATCATGTACCAAATATAAAAAATCATACTTTATATATGTATTCTCATCTTAATTTTCCATTGATAATTATTGTTTCAATTAAATAAAGGAGGTTTTTTTGTATAAAAACCATATTGTCTAGAATCCATTATAAAGAACTAAATTTTATAGGTTATAGAAATTTAGGATTTTTAAATATTAACTAAAATCATAGTTAAATTTGGTTTGAAAAACATTAATACCAAAGAAAATAAATATCCTTTGATACCAAATATTGGTCAGAGTGGGTATCTTAAGAGTTGGTGAATTGAGTACCCAATAAAAATTTCTATTTAAAACTGATTATTTTGAAATCCCCCAAATGTTTAAATATATCCCAATTTATCAAAATATGTAGTGTGATTTGGATCAAAATCTTTATAAAGATTTATCTAAAGATTTATTAGGTCTCAGATAAAAAATATACAATATTACTTAGTCCTTTGAAATCAATTTACATAATTAAAATACTATATGAACACAAATTAAGATAAACTATCAAAATCTATATTTTGTTTAGTTAAAAACAAATTTTAGTTTTAAAAGTGAAAATAAATTAAAAAACACATAATGGAAATTGAAACAAGAGGTTAAATATCAATTCGAGACTTAGTCCTCTCTAATTGGTGATCACCTACCACCAAGAATTTCATATAAAATAAACAAGTTGATCCACAACCTAGATCAGTTTATATAACAGTTTACAACTTTCTAGGTCACACACGACCTCTTCCATAGTTATACATGGGATTAAAAAAAACAAGTCACAAAAGGACCTCTACCACTGTTATCTGTGAGAGTACGGGTGTAAGAAAAGATAAGAAGATATCTAAGTATCTTCTAGTTCCGTATGGGATATATTTTTTGTGTGATCAAATAGATTACCACACACAGTGCTCAAAATGTAATAAATATAAACAGAACATATCAATAAAAGAGTGTAGAGTTTTAGAAATTCTCGGTGTGTTGCAATTAATCTTGTGACTCTTGAGTTGATTTTTAGTAAATATTGAGTCAGGTTCTCTTAAGAACTTCTGAAGAACAGAGTGTCATAGACTCTTTTTCTTGACTTCTAGGAAAGAACCAGATGTGATGAAGTTCTCTGTATTCCTCAGTTGAGTATTTATAGTATGTAGAAGTTCATCTCTTCAACTCTATGTGTGTGTTCAGTAAGACTGCTATCTTTTCTTGATATTAGTCTTATTCACACATATGTTACGCATGAGGGATTCTGCGTTATTTCTTAACAATAGAAATAGAAATAATATACACATTCATCTGGATATCATGTTTCCTCATACATCATGTCTACCATCCTCTTCAATGTGTTCTTTCAAAAATTTAAAAAATAATCATTAAAATATAAACTTTAATTAACTTCAATATTATAGCTGTTATAATATTTTAATTCAAAAATACAAGTAGGGAAAATAGTGATGGTGTCTTATACTGGCGGTGAACTAGAGTTTGTGGTGCCTGGTCTGGCGGCATGATAGTGACGGTGTCTCATAATTGGCCAAATTGAATGTCTGTCAGCATCTAGATAATGGTGTCTCATGGATGGCGGTGTCTCATACTTATCCAAATTTCCACTACACTGGAGGTGAGACATCTGGAAGTAGGTCATCATTCTAATACTAGTTCAAGATGGTGGTGAGTCATACTTTACCAATTTTATGTTCCAGTGGTGCATCGTCTAACAGTGTCTTAGACTTGGTGAAGTTTTCATATTTATGGTGTCACATAGACAATGGTGACTCAAAAACGACGGTGTCTTGGACTTTATTAATTTTTCAATTCATTGGTACAACATCCTAAGGGTGTGATATCCTGGAAGTGAGTCCTTTCCGATTAGTGTGATAGGTTGATGGTGTCTTAACATCAATAGTGACTCATCCTTTGTAAATTTCATCACCTTTCTAAAATTAGGAAAAACATTAAAAAACATAAAATTTATTAATATCATAAGAATCATCATTTTTTATCATTAAAACAAGGATTTAAATAGAATCTAATATCACACAATTTATTTATTCTTAACAGATTGTATTTTAAGCCATCAACAAATAAAACTTTAGGAATTAAAAAAGTTTTAGAGTTACTAACTCAACCAAGGATAATACTTTTTCCTTTTTCATTATCACCAAAGGTGACTGGACACTATGTACTCTGGTAAAAATTTGGAAGTTTGAGACGTCCCATGTCATGTTTCTAGAATAACCACTACCCAGATACCATAGTTTTATACAGAATATTTTAAAATAGGTTTCTTTTAATCAATAAAATTCACACCAACTTTGGTACTCAGATTTGTTTGGGTCCAAAAAGGTTAGCAATTAAAGCTTTGGAGATCCATATCTATTTGATATATTTATTCCAAGATTTTTGAATAGTCATAAAATAATTAGAAAAATAATTTATCTTAGGTCCAAATTTTATTGATCCAGTTTTAGAAATTCCAAATATATTATTTATTATAGATTTATTTTTATCATTTGAACTAAGAATAAAATAATTTTTATAAATTTTGTTTTTCTATCCAAGTTGAAAACCAAAACCATCTATTGGTTTAGATATAGCATGACTACCCAAAATTTTAATAAGTGTTTTAGTTATTATAATAAATACTTCAATATCCTTCTTTAGTTACTCGTTTACTAATTTTAAATCATTAGATTATTTGATAAGTAGTTGGTTCTTTTACTTCTCAATAGTAATATCAGATTTAATACAAGTAGATAAAGAATGTTGTTTCTTTAAATCTTATTTTTATCATTAAGCTCATTAAATTGATCTTCCATCATATTTAAATATTCAAAAAGATAATCACTAGACATATCATATTTATTATAATTTTCATTTTTAGAGATATCAAAAATATGAGTAGAATAGGTAGAATTATCATTTTTTACCTTGGATGTGTTTTTATAAAACATACATTATCCATTTCAACATTATCTTCTCTGCTTGAATCAAATTCACTAGATCTATCCTTAGAAGTACTATAGGTTTTCTTCATGGAATTTTTATACCCATTCCCTTTATCCTCATACTCCTTCTTATATTTAAAATTTGGAAAATTATCTTTGATCTGTCATTTTTTTCACTCATAGAAAGTCACTTCAAAATTACTATTTTCCTTCTAATCTCATATATTATCATACTTTCCTTTCATGTAAGATTTCTTAAAAAACTTTTTCTTTCTATAGTATTTTCTAAATCTTCTAGATAGATGGTCCATATCTTTATCACTATTAGAGTCACCATCGCTTCCACTGGTGCTCACTTCTTTGGCTATTTTTTTGATTTTAACTAATATTCCTTGAATACAATTGATTTTTTAGATTTATAATATTCATCATTTACCTTGATCTCTTCCTCATACATTATCATTTTTCCTATTAACTCTTTTATTTTCATCTTTCTCACATCATATGTTTCTTGTATAGATATAGAAGAGAGTCTCTATATGTTTAGTAAGCATATTAAAATTATAATCACTTGTGAATTATCATCAATGTTATCTGCTAATGAATAAAAAAAATTATAATATCATTAATCCTAAGAGACATATTATAAATTGACTCATCAGAATTAATTTTAAAAGTATCACATTTTATAGTATGATTATTTAATCTCATTTTTTTGACATTCGATGTGCCATTATGAGACACATATAATGTATCCAAAATTTCATATGAAATTTTATATAGAAATATTATATTAAACCCATCTTCTCTGAAGGAACAGAATAAGGAATTCATAGCTTGGAAATTAAAATCTTAATCATGCTCAGTGGCATCACTACAGTTAGTTCAAGCAGTTTTAGGTTTTTTTATATTTATCTTCAAATATAGTTCAAATATCCAAACCCATGCTCTCAAGATGTATTTTCATCTTAATATTCCACTGGCCATAGTTTGTAATACTAAAATATGGAGTTCTTTTAGTATAATTCGCTCAAGTATATTGTTATCTATAAAGATAGAAATTTTTAATTGATATAAATTTAAATCTTTAGGATAAAACTAGAACATAATTAAAACTATATGAGCAAGAAATAAATGATCCTCTGATATCAAATGTTGGTTGGAGTACAGTACTCAAGTGGGGGGTAAATTCTATATCTAATAAAAATTTCTATTTAAAACAAATTAAAAAAAATCCCCCAGTTTATAAAATGGACCAGTTAACTAAAATAGTAGAAACATATTATTTTATATTTTCAAAAAATTTCTCAAAGGTTTGATCATAACCAAGCTAAAATAATTTTTAAAATCACTTTAACTTTAAAAAATCAAATCAAATCAAACATAATATATAAAATACTGACTATAGATAACAATTAAAGTCTTGTTTTACTAAAGAGTTTCGAAAACTGAAATTTATTTTTTTTTAAACAAGGTAAACAAAATTAAAAAAAACATAGTAGAAATTGAAAAAATTGGTTCAGTCTCAAGTCAAGACCTAATCCTCTCCAATTTACAGTCTCATGCTATCAAAAAAACTATTAAAAAATAAACATGATCCATAACCTAGATCATGTTTTTATATACAACTACACATAGGTATTTCAAGAAAAACATAGTATCTTTCATAGTCATTCATGAGATAAAAGTTATAAAATATATGTAGAGTGGGTATCAGAGTACTTTTCAATTTAGTGAATGAGATTATTCTCAAAAAACATACAGTTACAAAAATCATAACTCAAATGTAAATAAAAAAATAAGAATAAAGAAATAATAAGAAGGTGTTTTGTGGTTATTCTTTCTCTGATCAAGCAAGATATGATCAAGAATGATCTTATTATACTTTCATATTGTATTTAAATATGTAATTGATGAAACCTAAAATTTTCTTTGAAAGGTTTTTATTTTGAATGAAAAAAAGAGTGATGTATACAACAATATATCATCCTCTTTATTTTTAGAAGACATAATTAAGCACATCCAGGTAGTTAGTCAGTAGAAGAAGGTGATTAACTATCCTTTGTACACAATGGCTTCCTTGGATGTATAGATTTTTAGAACTTCAAATTATCCACTATAGGATAATTATAAAATAAGGTAAATCCTCATACTGAGCAGCAATTCATGAAAAGTATAACTTTATCTTCAATGAATCTAAGTATCCATTTTAGAAATAATCATTTTAAATCCTCATATCTTTGAATTGAATTAAATTTCATAAACTATCCATTGGAATAATTAATTTGAATTTAATTATAGGCATTTAAGATATCATAACTTCAATTGGCAGTAAAGGCTTCATCAGGCGGTAGCATGTCTAGATTGGTGGTAGTAGAGAATGACTGGTGGTAGTATAGAATCACCTATGGTAGTAGATTCTTCTAGTGATATAATATCTCTAATATTGGTAGCAATTACATCTAGTGGTAGTAGATATGAACTAGTGGTAGTGGATCTAGCCTAGAAATAGCATTCTTAGACTAACAGTAGCAGACTAATCTGGTTGGTAATAGAACTCTTCTGGTGATAAAACATATCTTTTGTGGTATAAATATCTAAATAATAGTGTTATAACTTGTACTAGAAATAAAATTTATATGCTGGTAGTATAAAACTTTACCAATGGTAGCATATATTCAGCTATTGGTGGTATCTTGATCTTGAAAAAGGGGAAAAACTTTTCATATCTTTCGTAAGAGTAAAAAAAACCCATACCTTTCATAAGGGTAAAATAAAATTTTCATACCTTAAATAAGGGTAAAAAAATTTATATGACTTGCATGAGAGTAATAAAATTTATATACATAGTGTAAGGGTAATCATATACATACATAAGGTTAAAGAGAAACTAATTAAATGTAAGGAAAAAATTATAAGACTTCTATAGGGGTAGATAAGAGATTTATATAAAGGTGGAACAAAGATAACGAAGCTCACATAATGGTATATCTAATATCATGTATGGGTAACATGAAACTTATAAGACTTATAAAAAGGTGAAACTAAATTTTAATAAAGGAAACATGATCTGTGAGCATTAAAATAAGAAATTGTTGGACTGATCCAATGACCACCATAAAGGTTAGACATAAGTAAATAGGGTTTTTTCTATGATGAGTGATATTTGTTTCATGAAGCATGGGATAGATTTATTAGTCTTCTTAGTAAAATTCTCAATCATAATTTAGCTCCTCATCTTCTCATGGATACATTTTATAATTCCCCTTTCCCTTATGATCAAAATTTAGTTGATTAATCATGTGGGGGTGATTTCTCTGATATGATAGAGGATGAGATCAAGTATATCATTAAAAAACTTTCCCAAAAATCATATCATAAGTTCACTAGGAAGAGAATAATTTATATGGATAGAACTAGCATCCAAGCTATTGTAGTTAATGAAAATTCACATAGGGGGAGTGTTTTCCTTGTGGGATGTTTGGATATTCTCAAAAAAATTATCCTAACTTTGATCTCCCTATATAATCTAATGAGAGTTCCTAGTTTTTAGATTATAGAGTGAGAAATTAGGGTTCTCAATATTTGTTTTTTAACCGGTACAATGTTGGACATAAAAACCATCTAAACCTATCTTAGAAATAAAAGGGGGTTTTGAAACCTACTCTCTCCCCTGGATATTCACCACAAAATGGGAATCAGTTTCAAAGTGTTTCTCAACCTTTAGATTATAATTCTGAATTAGAGGGATTAGTTAGGTAGCTAATCACTAAATTGGACACCCAAAAATATATCATCAACAATCTACATGTTCAAATGGGTCAAATGGATAGAGATTTAGGTAGAAGATAAAAAGGGGAACATCCTAGTACAACTAAACCAAACCCAAGGGTTAATAAGTTGAAAATAGTAACCTAGTAAGGTCTAAAAACTCAATAACTAGTTAGGGATCAACCTAGGGAAGATAAAAATGATAAAAATGCTGAAAATGGTATTTAAATTCTAAAAAATCTTAAAATTGTAAATTTGGACATATTTGTTCAACCATAGAAAAATGATAAATTTTCACATGAAAAATAAATTTAATATAATAAAATGAAATGGGAACTCATTAAATAAGGTAAGAAGAATGTGAGTTTTAATGATAAGGAGAGTGATCTGCCGATTTTGACACATTATGCTCCTCTAATTCTTTTTTACAAAGTTTTAAAAAGAATAAAAACCTGATTATCCTAAAGTTCTTTAAATGTTTATGAGATTTAATTCTCAAATGAATTTTGTGGAAACCTTAAATAAAATCCAATCTTATTTAAAATTTCATAAAATGTTTTTGGATAACAAAAGTTATTGGGGTAAGAGTTCAATACTAAATTTGAATGAGGATTTTAGTGTCATTGAATAAAATAATATTCCTCCCAAACTAAAAGACCATGGTTCATTTTTTATCTCTTATTAAATAGGAGTAAGTGATGAAATTATGTTATTGTGTGATCTAGAAGCTAACATTAACCTTATTCCCTATTCCTTATTCAAGAAGCTGGGCCTTAGGAATCTCAAATTTAAATTTTTTTCACTTCAATTAACTGAAAAGTCACATACTTGTCCTTATGGGAGGGTGGATGACCTATTAGTTGATATAGGTAATTTTTATTTTCCCACAAATTTTCTCATTCTTGAGATGGAGTGTGATAATAAAGTCACAATCATTTTAGGAAGTCTATTCTTAGCCACTATAGGGACTGTTAGATATGTTTCCAAGGGTAAGATCACCCATCAAGCTAGTTAGGATCAGGAATAATTTCATGTTTTCAAAGATTACCCACTTTTTGAGAGATATAAGTTGATTGATCTTATATAGAATGTTTTTAGAGATAAATTTAGGAGGTAAAATCATCATCCTTTTGATAATTTAATCACAGAATCAGTTCATGAGCATTTTGGATCGATTTTTTTATCTGAATCTACATTGGAACATGAAAGGTTATGACATATCAGTATCCATATTAGGAGATACATTTTCAAAAATCATGAATTGGTCTATCAAAACTTAGATTTTGAAGTTGAGAGAGTTTTCTCATGTTTTTGTACAAATTTCACCACCCTCCTTTATACCCTAACATGATATTGCTTCTTTTTCTCAATAACCCAGTAGGGGTGAGCCTGATTTTTGTACTTGTTTAGCTAAGAATAAATGTTTGAAATATTATAAGTATTATGTGGGTAATTCTGATCAGATTTTAGTTGAAATTTATTTTTCTCGATATAATGAGTTTGATAGATGAGTTCCTCGAGAGTTTATTCATTGATGAAAACAACTTTGTCCCAAATCCTTTAAGAAATGCTGATGAAGAATTATATATACTAGAGATTAAGGAGTTTATAAGTGAGATTTAGGATATTTCCCTTGTATTATATAAATTTTTTAAATATAAGATTTCTTCTTCTAGTGCTCAAATTGATGAAATTGTTTCACCATTGTCTGAACCTATGTATACACCATGAGTGAGGGAACAAGTGACGAGTGAAGCTGGTCATTCTGGTGTAGGTGCTGAGCTTTTTTCTTTGATAGTAATTTATATCATTGAAATTATAGTATTAAAAGTAACTAGGGAATAACAATAGAGTATTAAAATTTTGGGTTATTTAGGGAAAGTTATGCGGGTTGCTATTCTACTAGAGATTTTGAGTGAACTTAAAAATTTTCTTACACAGAACAGTCAATCCCCAATTAAAATTGAAACCTACCCTTTAAATTATCATGTATTAATTTTTAGGAGTGTTATTCTAGATGAATATTATAAATTTAGCACCACATTTAATAAATCCATGGTTTTCTAAGTATTTTCTTTTTTACTATTGTTTGAATAAATTTTTCCTTCTTAGACGTGTTTTATGCTTGATCTTTCTTTGGTTATTTTTTATGAATAGATTTAATGATAAATCCATGTTTTTATTTTTTGTTTTTTTTTTGTTTTTTTAAGTAACCATGTGTGTTTTATTATTCAAGGATACATTTTTGTACTCATTATTAAGTTTCTAAAAGAAGATAGAATAGTTGATCGTGACATCTACTCACCAACAGCATTAGTTTTCATCTTTTTTTCAAAGACAAAAGGATCTAAAACTAGAGTTGATATCAAGATTCAACCTTCTTACACTTATCAATGGTTATTTTATTCCTTTTAATTTAAAATTATGGTAACTCATGTTAATATGTTTCTCTTTTAGGTATTTTAAATTTCTAACTAGAGTACTCATTGAATGATCATAAAGGAGGTTTCAAATGATATCTTTTAATGAAAATAAAAACTTCTACAATTCATGGGAGTAATTGTTTTAAATTTTGTATATTTTTTTAAGGTCCAAAATTTTATAAATGTTAATATTATTGTGTTTAAATTGTTAACATGATATTTTTTCAACTTTTTACTGGTTATTTTCATAACTTGAACTGTTTCTGAGTACAACAATGTTTCAATTACATGTCAGTTTTTCTACTTCTTTGAAATTAATTCTTGATCTCACCTAATGTATGTAACCTTTATAAATGTTTTTTTGTTTTTAACATTATATTAGTAAGGACCATTTTTCATATATTTTATTATGTAACTGTGATGTGGTTAAATTTTTATGATCTTTTTTATCACCCCTTAAAACATATTTCTCTATGTTGTATTTGTAAGACTTCTTGAACCAATTTTTTTGTCATGTTTCTCCCACTTTGAGATTCATCAGTGGGGAAAATGTTAGGTTTTAAATATGGGTTATGGGTCTAAATTTATATGAACGTTAACTCATTTTTAACCCATAAAAAATACTTAAAAATTTTCAAATTTTTGAGTTTTTAATAATCATTTAATCATTTTTAGGGGGTGAAAATTATTCTCAAATTTGATGGTTGGGATGACACTTTGAGGATATTAATCTTTATTACTTTATGGATTTAATTGGGTAAATAATATTTCCTTTACATCTTGAAAAAATATATTTCATTAAAATTTTATATAATAATTATTGACTTTGAACTTTTTAATTTGAATTTAACTCGTAATATATGCATCCAAGTGGATTATAAAATAAAAATCATAATCCAAATTGGGATCCTTATTCTTTATCTCTTTATTATTTATTCATCAACTATTGGAATTGTTTTTTATTCCAATAATAAATTATCATTCCACCCCCATTCAATGGTTTTTATATTTATTATGGATCTTTAAATTATGCGAGTTTGTTCTCTGGGTGGTAAAGATAAGTTTGGACTTCTAATAGGATGAAAATTGAAGTTCATTAAATTCACATTAAAATTTTCAATTGATAATCATTTTTGTAAAATAGTAACCAATATTTCAATGATATTTAAGTTAAGAAGTAATTCACTTTTTTGACTTGAGATAATTCATGAGGGAAAATATTTTTGAAAATTAATTCATTTGGAATTGCTATTTTTCTATTTTGAGATTCATTTTCTTCCACATAAATTGTACTAAGTTTTTCCTTAAGGAAAATTAATATCTTAAGTGTGGGGGTATTTTATATGGCCTTTAATTATTGCTTTTTTACATCACTTTTGAAGTTTAAATTATTATTTTAATGTCAGAATATGCCTTAAATTAGTTTATTATAGTATAGTGGTTAATTTTTAAGTAAAATAGTAAATTAATCAATTTTATGTTTAAATTATATTTTTAATATTTAAATTATGAATTATATTGATATTTTAGTTCTTTATTTAAATATTTTTTTTATTTTAAAATATTAATCTAAAGTGTTTTGAATTGATTTTTTATTTCTATTAATTTAATCTTTAATTTATTTATTATATTATTAATTAATTAATTAAAAGATGTAATTTGTATTTAAATTTTAATATTTTTTATTTTATAATTTTGGAAATTTTTATTTACAATTTTTAATCTTTTTATATTTTATTTGTTTATAAATTATTTCTTTTTTATTAATTTATTATTTATTTATTTATTGTAATTTTATTTTAATTATTTTTTTATTTTTTTATTTTTTTAACATTATGTTTATTCTTAACTTATAATTTTTGTTTTAATTAATGTGTTCATAATTTGTTTTAATTACTTAATTTAAAATATTTATATTTTTATATAATTTTATTTAATATGTTTGAATTTTATTTTCAGACATAGTTAATCTGTGAGCCGGTGGAAATTTGAAAATTGGAAAAAGAAACCATGCTCCACCCCAAGATATTGTGCCTTTTTCTAGGCAAGTAACTATACCTAGTGGAAATGTTAGAAAAGGTATTTAGTTACTGCATGAGGGAATTTGCAATTGATAGAATGGCTAAGTTGAGAATTTTTCAAATGTGGGGATCAACCATGTTAAACCAATCGACCGTACCTGTTTAACTTGGATTGACCATGCGAAGGGAAATATATCAAGATTATAAGGTCGATTGCATTGATTGTTCCCTTCCATCCCAAGGCATTTGATCATGCCTATGAGGCATCGACTGTGAAGGGATAAAGGGTCTTCTATGAGAGCTATCCTAACTCAAGCTTGAAGAAAAATCAAAAAATTCATCCCTCACTGAATGAAGAATACATACAAGAAGCTATGGTTGTAATTTCAAAGTCCTGATGTCCACTATTTCGAACTAATTGAAGGAGGTGATCCAAATATAATATGGATAAAATGAAGATGTATTAATGAAGGAACATGTAGTATCGATTGAGTCAAAGAAGAGTATTTATTGACTGAATATTAAATTTTAACCAAGTCTACTACTATTGAATATTTTAATGAGATTTATTGAGTGATTGATGAGGAAAAGGGTTTCAAATATGATGATTCAAGGTGGAGAATCATGCTATAAAATGAGTTTGCCTATTTTCCATGTTTGTTTCTTATGTATTAATAAATATGATGAGGATTTCACAGTTCCCCAATGTCTTGTAAATGAAGGCACTTTAGGATGCACAATAGGTGCATATTGAAATGCCACTAATATAAAACTGGATGTGGAATAAAGGAATTCCATAGTAGTTCAAGCATGATTTTATGTTGAAGAATGAATGCTCATGAACCACTTTTGAAATAAAAATATTGTGAAAGGAATTCTAACTAAAGGTGAAGACTAATCCAAGTTTGAAGTTTAATTTGGTTGAACCAGGTGAACCTCATCCATTCAACATGTCTACAAAGATGATCAGATCTTGATTGTTGAAGCTGATTTTATATTTTTTGAGTTGGATTTTCTTTTGAAATTGTGCATTATGATTTTTATAGTTGAATTTTCTTTTAGTATTGAAGATGGTAGAGAATTATAATCCCCCATTATTGAAACTGAAACTTCGTGCAAGTGTGCACACCAAGTGTTCCATGATTTTATTGTGAGGAGTTAAAGGTATTATTGGAGTTGGTACCCTAGGACCAATGGTTTGTACTTTAATTACATGTATAATTGATTTATTTAATATTTATAAAACTTATTATTGCATATTTGTAATTATTCTACATGACTCTAATGTAAAAATGTTCTAGAGTATACATCACATTGATAAGGTCATCGAAATTCCCCACTATGATGAAAACCTTAAAGTGCTATGATGATATTCTTAAATAATGTTTTGCAGTTGGATAACATATTATGATGGGACAAAAAGTAAATAGACTATGAGTTGTGAGTACTCATAATTGGATGAGGCTTATTCTCATGAAGTTTGTGCTTTATAATCTGTGATATAGTAGATTATGAAAATAGACCCACCCATAGGAATTATTCATGTTTTGGGGGAATCAAATATTCCTATCTCTGAGCATGTGTGATGATCCCTAGACTTTAAGATTATTATTAATTCATGTTATGACTTGTGTACTAAGATGTATTTCATAAACCATGACAATAACAATTTGTGGTGAAGTTAGATTCAGTGGGTGTGTCATGAGTGGCGTGTCATTAGTGGATAAGTTGAGGAAGGATTTGTCCCTTTCATCTTTATGGAAGATGATATCTCATCCCTTTTATTAGAATAGAATTGTCACCTTAAATTCCATGGTCATGGTGTAACGATGTGTTTATTTCAGGTAGTCAAAGAAATATGTAACAAGCATATAGGTTAGTGAAACATATGTAAAACCTCCTTGATTAGATATTTCAACAAAGGGATTATATTACAAAGTGATCATTTGTATGTGGTTTTCATCATTAAGACATTAAATTATTTCTCTTGGGTTCTTTAAATTGTTTCTAGAAAGTAATCTTGGACTTTAGGTAATCCCTTCTAATTCTAACGAGAAATAATCCTAGAGGTTAACACACTAAGTGTTTCCAATGGTCTTGATTAAATTTTATTTGAAATTAATTAATTGAATAAATATTATTCTCAAGACTGATAAATAATTTTATTCAATTTTTATCGATTGAAAATATTTATCGATGAATAAAATATTTAAATTAAATATTTATTCAGGTGTTTAAAAAATTAAAGAGGACTTTGAATGGACCAAGATCGTGTCCAATGAAAAATATTAATTAACAAGTCAGTTAAATAATATTTGTTATTTTTCAAGTTGGTGTGCACCACAAAATAATAATATTATAATTATCATTATGTGATATGGGGTTTTATTAAAGGTTTTAATATTTTTTAAGGGATGGCATTCAATAAATAGATATTCTAAAATAAACCTAATCTCTATAAATATCATGCTATGTCTATTGTGTAGGTAATCAAAAATAGAGAATTGTTGCACACAATGAATTCTCTTTTAACTCCTCCATCTCTCTCCCTCTCAAGAATGAGAAATGCAAGAGATATTTCTTCAAGACTGAAGAATGAGTGATCAAGAATGAACAGAACAATATATTCTATTCCCTGCACTGACACTCATAGATCATTTGACATTGTTTGGAGATCAAAGGATCATGTGTTAATCATTTCTAGAGGGATTCTATCCTTGTATCCACATAATGCAACAAAGGAAATCCGAAAGGTCCTTTTCAAATGATCAACATTGACGTTAAAGAAAGAAAGCTAAGACAAGGTAATTGATTACTTATAATTTAAATAAATTAATTATAAATTTGACGTACAAGATTCTAAATCATGGTTTTAGGTATATAAATATTAAAATAAATTTTAATATATATCTCATCATTGCAAACTTTCGCTACACCTAGAACCAAAAAGTAGTCTCAGAGGGGTCGTGTTTAAATTTTTAATTATTTATTTGATAGTTGATTTATGCACAATTATGGTTAGATTTTAATTTCATGTTATTAGTTCTTTAATTTTATTTGAATTAGCATGCTTTGACATATTAATCATGTTCATTTATTATTTCATTTTCTTAAAGGTATAAAAACATATGAAGAACAAATGGAGATTCTATCTAGAACTGCTAAATTTTTTGCTAGTAAGATAGGGTTACATGGTGTATACTCAGAAGTACACACTTTGTACCCTAGTGAACTGCATTTAGATGTGTTGAGGGATAAATAGAACACCACACAGTAATGACACATGGTGTATTCCACATGCTGACTGACCAACCTAGAACACGGTTGTTGGATTACAAGGCATGTATACAACGTACATGCTATGTAGTCTGCACGATTTAGCCATGTAAATCACGTAATCCATGTGGTTATAATACACATTAAAATAGAATGAGATTGAAAAATAGAAGCATTTATGATATAGATGATCTGTATGTGGTGTACAAAGTATGTAGTTCATCAATTCTCACATCTGAGATACACACCTAATTATCTGGACACATTTACATTAGATATACACAACATGTAATTGGAGTCCACACGTCATATAGTCTCTCACCCGAGAACACACTGATCCTTTCAGCGGGTTGCACGGGCATGAAGCATTCAGACCACACGGTGTGCAGCTGGCACGTACATGCTATGTAATCCATCGAGATACATTTCAAAAACCCAAGGGAGTGTCTCATGCACACATAAAGCAGATACAAAATGTATAAATGGAATGTGTATGTTGTGTAGACCGACAAAGGTACACGCCAAAGACTTAGTCATGTACCCTGGTTACACAACAACCAAGATACATAGTGTGTAGTCAGTCTATGCACACTGTGTAGTCTCCCATTAAAGGATATAATTTATAGTTACATTAAATTGAAAAATTACAGAAATAAAACATTATTTTATTTATTGGAACACCATTATGTGTTTGTCAATTTAATAATGGTTTTAAATATTTCTAAATTCTCAATTAATTTATTATAATAAATATGACATTATTGGTTCTACTGTTTATTTTCCATAAATTCCATAAATGATTGGAATCTCCAATTATGTTTGGTTGGTCATTAAGATGAAAGGGAATTAATTAATTAATTAATTAATTCAAGCATGTTTATCTTAATAATAAATAACGAATAATGAAATTAATGATAGTTCGTTACTTTTTCATATTTTTTACATGTATGACTGACCATGAGCTTGACCAAGTATTGTGTTTGTGTTTGAATTAATTTATTTTAATTTATTTCATGGGTTTGAAATTATTTAATATTAAATTAAAATGATAACCTATGATTTTTTCATCCCTCCATTATTATGTAGGATCTACATTTCCATGGATATTTATGTAATCCCATTTAACCAATCCTTTGGTTCCCATCACCTACATGTGATTTATAAATACATGTAATTAATAGAGTATCTCAAGGCATGTGGAGGCGGTTCAAGATGGAACCATTATGATGCCAACTCAAGGGATACATGGGTGTACAAGTGGAATTTTGTAACTCATGCCAAGACTGAAAAATGGATTTATTCCCCTATATCATAGGTTAATTTAATGTCTTCTCATTAAATCAACCATTAGATAAGATCATGATAAGGTCATTTACTTTATTTATTTATTTATGGCTATACATTATTTTTTCTTTTTTGTATTAAAGACCACAACCACATAAATCAATCTATTAATGTGAAAGGATGGAATTTAAATAAATGGATTATTTATAAATTTTTTATCCAACATGGTTTGTTAATTAAGTAAAATCCACTTAATATTAACAATCCATGTAAAGGATATAACAAGATAAAATTTATGCAAAATCAATTCAAATCACTCAACCTAATATTAATTCAGACTAAGTTTTCCATTACTTGATTGGGAATGAAATCATAGAACTAAATTTAGTACATGGATAAAGTCTTAACACTTTCTTTTATTGGGGGTTATTGTGGGGGTTTTAGGTTGAATTAAATGAACATGTACTAATTTTAATGGAAAAAATCTTTTTAATAAAAATTTGGAGGTAATTGTTGAGGAAATCTAAGTTAGGATTTCAGGATAGGGGAATCCACTCAACAGATTAAGGAGTTGCAAGCCTTTGGTTGGCAAGAATTCCTAACTAATTACTTTATTATGATTTTCATGGATATATTATTGATAATTAAGAAAAGTAATGGGGATCCTTTCCACTATAATATCATAGAAAATATAAATTCCATGTTCAATGGTGAGCGTTGTTGGGACTTGATAAAATAGTGGTAGAATTAATAAAATCAATTAATTTATTATTTTTGGCATAATTTATAATCAATAAAAGTACTAATAATCTTATCTTTTTAATTGAAAAATAAAATTTCAAGCTCATCATCCACATTATCCCTAAAATTGATATTGGAGAAATACAACCTCCTAACTGGTATTATCTTCCAATAATGGTATAAACACCTTCAGGTTGTGTTATGGCATGAACGGAAATCATACATGTTATAATCCTCACTTCCTGATATGCCTACTAAGGAGGTGAGTGATGAATATTTCATAGTCTATGAGAAACATATGAAAAACGTGGTCTACATTCAATGTTTTATGCTTTCATTTATGTTTAGTAAGCTCATAAAGTCTCATGAAAACATGGATGTGTATATCATGCCCGAGAATCTCCATGGTCTATAACATGAGAGAGGGAGATATAGGAGCATTTTGAGATTTCCAAAGATCTATTTCAGATTTATCTTTGAGTGGGTGCCTTAGTTGGGCCTCAAATAGTCAATATCATTGGATACATTGAGTGCCTAGAGGTTCTAGGGTTTAAACTCCCCAAAAAATGGGAAACTGTCACATTCTGGCATCACTACCTCATAGATTCTCCAGTTTTTTGTGAATTTTAATATGAACAATATTGAGAAGTATATGCTAGATCTTCTTTCTCTTTTTATCCAAGTATATAAGGAGAAAAATCATGAATATCCTTTGGTCCTTATGGTGAATAAGCGTAAAGTCCAAGAGAAACTTCTTAAGGCCAATTATTCTTCACAACGCCCTTAAAAGAAGAGGAAAATCAAGGGGAAAGAAATGTAATATGATGTTTTTTATTTATCATATGGTAAGAAGGGACACTAGAATAAAAATTGTACCTAGAAGAATCAAGGGAAAGCTCAGACACATTTTTTATCGAGTGAAATTTATCTGAATATACAAATTGGGTATTAGAATAGATTTTGGTGCTCACATATGTATTCAAATACAAGAACAAATTATATTTAGAAGAATTGACTAAGGGGAGGTATATGTATGAGAAACCAATGGATCTAAACTTAATTTCATAGCTATCAGGGACTACCACCTCACATTTCTAACTATAATGATCTTGGTTTTAAAGGGTTTTTATTATGTTCCTTTAATTACTAAAAATATTATTTCAATATCCAATATAGATATGGATGGTTTTATCTTCAATTATAGAAATAAAGTTTTCTTATTTTATAAAGATAGGATTTTTTATGGTATGGAACAATTAAATAACAGTCTTTATGTGTTTGACTACACAAAATAAACTAATGGAAATTGATAACGAAACATATTCACATGACTCATACCACACCCAACTTTGGAATCACCGTCTAAGTCATGTAAATGAAAATAATTTGAGTAAATCACACAAAGATGGATATTTATGTTCTTCTGAACTAACACCACTTGGTGTATATCATGCATGTTTACAAGGAAAAAATTACCAAATCCCAATTTAGTGAAAAAGTTGAAAGGGTTAAAGAGCTTCTGGAATTTGTTCATAAAGACATGTGTGGACTGTTTTCTATTGAGGAAAGGGGTGGTTACTTATACTTTATAACTTTTAATAATAGTTTTATTAGATATGGGTTTGTCTCATTAATGAGGTATAAGTTAGATTCCTTTAAAAAATTAAGGAATACAAGAATGAAGTTGAGAACCAACTTGGTGAGAAGATTAAGAAACTCCACTCAGACCGTGGTGGAGAATATCTTAATTAATAATTCATTGATTTCCCAGAATGGTTTGGGATTTTATCTCAACTAAATACTCTTTATACACCTCAGTGTAATGATTTAAGTGAAAGAAGGAACCATACCTTTTTATAAATAGTGAGATTAATGATGATTCATGCGAGTATTCCATTATCCTTTTAGGTATATACATTATAAATTGTAGAATATGTACTAAAATAAGTTCAAACTAAAGATATAGATGGTATACCATGCCAATTTTTAATGTAAAGAAACCCATGTTTTCACACATACATGTGTGGGGTTGCAAAGCATTTGTTAATGCCTATTCAAGCAACAATATGGCACCTTGAATAATAATGTGTATCTTTATAGGATGTCCCAAAGATCCTTCAGATAAAAAAGTGATTATCGAAAACTGTCCCACATTTCTTGAGAAGGGTATTATCTCTAAAATTTATTGTGGTAGTGAGATAGAATTTGATGAAGTCTAGGCTCAAGATACACAATATTTTTCATAGGAATAAATTCTACAAAGCCTCATGGAAGAAGAAATTTTTTCAGAGACACAAGTACTATGTAGGAGTCTTAGAGAGGTTAGAGAACTAGAATAATATGGTTTTCTATTCACCAAGGATGGTGACTTATTACTAGTAGATAATAATGATCCTTTGATTTAAATGGAAGTATTAAGTGAAACAGATGTCTTCAATTGACAATAATCCATGAATTCTAAAATGGATTCCATATACCAAAACCAAATTTGGATTTTGGTAAATCCTCCAATGGATGTAAAGCTTATTGGTTGTAAATGGTTATTAAATAATGAACTAGACATGGAATGATAAGTCAATACCTATAAGGCATGATTGGTTGCAAAAGGGTTTAAACTTCATTAATGTATTGACTACGATGAAACCCTTTCACTGGTTGCAATGATAAAATTCATCAGAATTCTAATTTCAATTTCAGATTACTATGACTATGATATTTGGAAAATGTATTTCAAAAAATTATTCCTTAACTGGAACCTTTAGTAATATATCTATATGACACAACCCAAAGGGTTTGTGACTCCAAAGGATGGAAACAAGATATGAAAATTGAAAAAATCTATTTATGTATTAAAGCAATAATATAGGTCATGGAACATTCATTTTGATGAATCTATAATAGAATTTAGTTTTATAACGAATGAGTATTATCCTTATATCTAAAAATGGTTTAGTGGGAGTGAAGTTGTTTTCTTAATAGTATATGTTGATGACATATTACTCATTGGAAATAAAATACCAATTTTATAGTCTGTTAATACGTGGTTGAATAAATGATTTTATATAAAGGACTTGGGAGAGATAGAATATATTTATAGGATTAATATCCATCATGATAGATCCAAGAGGTTTCTCATCCTAAGTTAAATAATGTACATTGATAAAATAATGAATAGATTCAGTATGGAAAAATCAAATAGTGTATTATTGCCAGCGTCACATGACATTCATCTTTCTAAGAAAATGTGTCCTCATATACATGGCGAAAGAAATAGGATGTAAAGTATTTCATATACATAAATGATTGGATTATTCATGTATGTTATGTTATGTACAAGGATAGATGTTGCCTACACATTAAGTATGGTAGGAAGATATCAAGATGACCCAAGTGACCATCATTGGATGGAAGTCAAGACTATCCTTAAGAATCTGAGGCATACTAAGGATATGTTCATGGTTTATGGAGGAGATGAGGAACTAGTCATCATATGATATGAATATAGAAGTTTTAAAACTGATCAAGATTACATGAATTCAAAAATGGGATACATCTTCACTTTGAATGGAGGTGTTGTGAGCTGGATGATCTCAAAGTAGGATGTGGTTGTAAATTCTACAATAGAGTTCGAGTATATTATGGATTATAAGGAAACTAAAGAATTGGTATGGATGTGAAACTTCATCCAAGAGCACAACATATACCTAATAGTAAAGATCATATCACACTTTACTATGATAATACTATTGTGGTGTCTCTCACAAAAGAGCCAAGGTCACATTAGTAGATGAAGCACATACTTTGGAAGTATAATATCTTTAAGGATTTTTCTTAGAGATGTGAGGTTTTCGTGAGTAGTATTTCTATAGAAGATAACATGGAATACCCCTTGAATAAATCCTTAACTCAACAGAAATATGATTATCATGTGAGGTCTAGCAGACTAAAATTCCTAGGAAGTTATATCTAGTTTGGAGTTTGTTAGAGTTGTTGTAACATCCCATTACCCAATTTTAGGTAATTACCTTCTATTTAATTTTTTTCATCTTTAATTTGGGTGTTTCATAGGGATACTAAGGGTGGAGAGCATTTTTTGTGGAAAATTACCTAAATTTCTGGGATGTATGTTGGTTTAAATTAATGGAATCTAGGTACAAATGTTTTCATGATTTTGTGGGGTTCTCCTCAAGTTAGGAGGATTACCTAGTTGGTTTTTGAGTTTTTTGTTATATTCTAGGTGATTAAAAAACATGTAAATGGGTTACATGATGTGTACTTGGTTTCCATACATAAGTTGTGAAATGTGTACACAACATAAAAGGGTTACATTCCATGTAATGGTTACACACTGTGTAATGCCAAAAGATCGATTTTAATTAAAAAGACAATGGATTTTACAACACATGTGATCATTGTGGATTACACGACATGTAAATGGATTTCATGTTGTTTAATTATCGTGGGAAGTACTTTTAGTGAATCGTACAAGTGATGTTTCATTTCATTCCCCCACAGTTCTTTTTTCCCTTGACCTAGAATACTTCTCTATCAATTTTGGGGTTCTTCATTCCATCCAGATTGATCCATTCAGAATTTGATCACTTTTGAGGTTAGTTCTCATCTCTCCAAATTAGTAGGACTTTATGCTTCTTCATTGCTTTGATCATGGTAGTATCATGGTGTTTTATTATCAGATTCGTTGATCTGTGGTTATATTTCCTCTTGATCCTTTTCTAGATTAGTGGTATGATCATGTTCTGGGGGCCATTTATTTTGTTGTTTGTGGTGTAGAGGGTGTGCATTATTAAGGTGTGTATCATTTCCTCTTCTCCATTAACCCATTGGTCAAATTGGATCAATTATAATATGTTTAGATTGATTTTAGGGACTTTATTATCATTTTTGAATTCTTCTTATTGGTGGATCCTTCATGAGCATGTACGACCCCAAATTTTGAGGTAGGTGGTTCCATATCTAGCCTATGTAAGATATATTGTATTGATCCTATTTTTATAAATAGATTTATAAATAATTTTGGCATGATTTTTTTGTGTGTGTAAATGGATTCGTGATAAAAGGTGGGTTTTCCCTAGTTTTTGGTAAATAGAAAAAGGGGGTATTTTCAAATCATTAAAATGATTTATGAAATGAAGCACATGGAAAGCCTTGGGTACATGGGTGGAAGTTTTATCTTAGGTTCATCATCCATATTACAATTTGGAGATTTTCTCATGGTGATTTTCTCTACTCTCTAAGCTTGTTATTCTAGGGACATGTTATTGACAATTGTTGGGGGTTTCACTAATGGGGTGTTACTCTACTTCTTAGGTCAAATTTTTTAAGGAATTTTTGTGCACTAGTCATTTTTTGTGGTATGATTAGTTTTCTAGACTGACCTATTGAGTTCCTTGTCATGATTTACCAGTGCTTGGATTTTTATTTTTTTGGTTTTTATATGAATGCTTTGGATCTTGAAAAATGATAATGTAAATTATGATTGAAATTGATATACCTGCCTTTGTTTTGGAATTGCTGGAAAAAGGGAAAAAATTACCATTTTTTTAATAAAAATGTTTTACTTCTTATCATTCCATGTTTTATTTAAAATGATTATACTTGAGTTGTTTGTACATAGACTTGTTATGGAACACCTAGGTGGGATCCTACTGAGCCTGTTATCTCACACCCTACACACTTCTTCAGTGGTGCATATACCTTTGTATGTATTTTGATGAAGGTAAATACAATTTTCCACAATGAGGTGGTGGGTTTTTCTATTAGCTGGGTTTGGGTAGCTGGATGGTGAGATGGTGTGGGTTTTCCCATGATATCACATGGATTAGTTTTTTTTCTTATTTTAGTATTCCTTTTTTATTGGAATTGTACTTGGATATTTGTAGTTTTTTCTTGTTTTTTTTTCCTTTGTTTTAATTATCTTTTTCATTGTTGTGTCTATTGTATATATGTGACATGTTGTTGCTTTAGATTGGGAGAAATACTACCCTCCATTTGTTGTTTGATTTAGGGTTCTAGTCGCAAGACCTTAGAGATCAGGAATGCCCTTTGGGTATGTGGTGTATCGGGTCAGGTATCAGTTTAAGAGAGTGTTTGGGTCACTTCATTATAGTTTTTTGTTAGAGATAGTTTGACCTCAAGATTCATTGTCTTTGAATGTTTTTAGAATGGAGATAAGACTATCGTGACTTGACAGGTATGTTACAGTGTGTGCTCGGCCAAAACCTTTCATGATGAGACTCAAGTTACCATGGGATGTTGGTATGTTTGTCTTTTTTTTTGAGTTCTTGATGTTAATATCATTTTTTAGTTATGGGTTTTCTTGTTTGAACTGATATTATTCTAATTTTTTATCATTTATTTTGTTTTAGTGTGCATTAGTATGCCTCTGATACAAGTTCGGTGAGTTCCTCAGGAGGGTGGAGCTGATTCTCCTTAAGAAAATACTTCGATGGATCAGAAATTTATTGATGTTGTCATGTGTGCAATTCGTTTTGTTGGTCAGAATGTTCCAAAAGTTCAAAACATATTCTTTGAGGTACATCCAAGGTTAGGAGGAGATAGGGATCGATCACATGAGTTATTTCGTGAGAATCCACCATCCTTTAAAGTTATTAATGAACCTCAAGAGGCAGAGGAATATTCGGAAAAAGATTGATCAGAACTTTGACTTCCTGGAAACACTTGAGAATATCAAGGTAAAGTGTATGGTGTTCAAACTTGAGGGTCCCAGCAAGAGGTGGTGGGATTCTATGGTATAGGATGATAAGCACATGGGCTTGTACTAGAATGGTTTTAAGACTCTCTTATTCTAGTAGTCTTTTACAGAGTCTTTGATGATGTAAAAGTAACTGGATTTCCACTCTTTATAGAAAAGATAGCATTTGGTGTTAATATAAACCAATCAGTTTGCTGATCTGGTTTGTTTTTCACCAAAGGTTGTAAATAATGACTATATGAAGGCTCAGAAGTACCTATAGGGTTTCTAACCAAATATCATATTGTAGGTATTTATGTTGAAGCTTCTAAACTATTCATAGATAGTGGATAGAAATATGATGGTAGAAATGAGTATGGCAGGCAAGTTTGGATCTTCTCCCTCTTCTCTTCCACCTAGTGGCAGCTTCATTGGAATTCCAGGTAAAAATATAAAGTGGTGGTATCATCAAAGGAGTGATGGAGGTGGTTCTTAGTGGTAGGCCTCCTTATCACCTTTGGTTAAATCTAGAAGTGTGCCTCTAACTTGCTACCAGTGTGGTAAGTTTGGACACACATGATGTTCTTGTCTTTCACCAGCAAAGATGTGTAACAATTTTGAGCATTACATTCATGTAAAGTGTTTCTATCAGGACATGTCTACTCCTCAATATGGTTAGGTTTTGTTGGCTCCAAATGATACTATGGTGAAATTAGATGATTCAAAGACTATAGGACTCCAGCCACTGGCCTCAGGAGTAAAGCACCATCACATAGTAGATGAGTTTCTAGCAGAAGTAGACATGAGTCTAGCGATAGTGAGAGGTACCATCTTTTTCCATCCTTAGTAGTGATTAATTTTTTTGATATTGGTTCTTCCTACTGGTTTATATCTAGTCTTTTTGTTGGTATGCTTAACCTACAGATAGAACTCGTATCCTTTGTCTTGGAGTTAACGATATCTCTTGGGAAGAGGAAAGAGTGGGGTTTTAATGTCCTTCTTATGCACTATCTATAGCTGATAAGAATCTAGTTTGGGATTTTATTATTCTCAATAATGATATTTTCAATGTCATAATTGATATGAATAGTATTGTTTCTCATCAAGATGATTATGATTGTTATCATTAGTGTGAATTGTTTCTTACAGTTTATGGGAGATCATGGGGGTTTCTGAGAGAGTGGGATTTGAAGTCTATCCATATGTAACTTTCTTTCCTAAAGCTCAAGATTTTTTTTTCTACTATTTCAGTTGAGCCTGATGACATTTCTTCTATCATCGATCTTCTCATCATTTTTTAGGACTTTCCTAACATGTTCCCCAATGATTTCTCTAGGTTTCCTCCAGAGATATAGGTAGTGTTTATGATTGGCCTGGTGCCAGGAACACAACCAATATTTATGCCTTCTTATCACATGGAACCAGAAGGGATAAAAGATATCAAGACTCAGTTGGATGATCTGGTAAAAAAGGATTTTGTTCACCACAGTGTTTCACCTTGGGAATCCCCATTTCTATTTTCCAAGAATGCAGATGGTTTGATCTGATTGTGTGTGGACTATCGGGAGTTGAACTGGGTAACAGTGAAGAACAAGTATCCTTTACCTCATGTGGATGATTTATTTAATTAATAAATTAGGGGAAATTGGTTTTTGAATATTGATATTTGGTCAGTTTATCATTTGATTAGAGTTTCAGAGTCTAAATATTAAAGATGGCTCTTAATAGTAGGTATGGACCTTACAAATATCATGTGATGTGGTTTGGTATAACTAATACTCCTACAATTTTCATGGATTTGATGAATCAGATATTCCATTAGTATCTTGACACATTTTTGGTAGTTTTTTTAGATGAAATTTTGGTTTATTCAAGATTTGAGTGTGAGAATGAGCACCATCTAAGTTTGTTTTTGTAAATCCTGAGGAGTCTCCATTTGTATGTAAATCTTTTAAAATGAAAATTCTGGATTCAAGAAGTGAAATTATTGGGGAACATGATTTCTAATCATGTATTATCAGTTGATCCTGAGAAGGTAAAGGTTATCTTGTCATGGGAAGAGCCACATAATGTCTTTGAGATTTAGATATTTCTTGGTCTTGCTAGATACTATTGAAGATTTGTTATGTATTTCTCAAAGTCAGTGTCACCTTTGATTTCTCTTACAAAAAAATTAGTGAAGTTCACATGGTATGTGAAGTGTTAGCCTTATTTTGACTAGCTGAAATGACTTCTTCCATTGGATCCTATTCTGATCTTACCTGATCCTAGTAATAGACATTTGGATTTTTATGATGCCTCAGACACTAGTTTGTGTTGTGTTCTCATGAAATATGATCATGTGGTGGCTTACGGTTATCATAAGATTTGACCACCTGAGAAGAATTACCCCATTCATGATTTAGATATTTTCATGGTTATTCATGTTCTTAAGTGTTGGTAGCATTATCTTTTTGGGAAAAAGTTTACAAACTTTTCTGGTCATAATATTTTAAGCTATATCATTTCTCAGAAACACTTTAATCTTAGAAAGAGGTTATGGGTGTAATACTTTCATACGTTTGACTTTGATATCACCTACACCCTAGGTAAAAGGAATGTCATTGCAGCTGCTATTAGTATAAAATTATCATCACAATCTATTTTAGAAACATTATGAGGATTTTTACTCAATTGCATTTGGATGATCAGGAGGATGTTTTAGGTGTGGTTTTGACTATTGTTTGGTTATCATCATCTCTTATTGAGTTTGTTCTGTAGAATCAGAATTAATATGATGAGTTCATAGGAATTCAAGAAACCCTATATGGTGGGGAGATCAGTTTTTGTTGGTCTATCTATTCATATGGTATTCTTAGTTTTGGAGATCAGTTTGTTTTCCCAGCATTAGTGATTATCTCGCTTTTGTTTTATTATCATAGTTATTAATAGGTCATTCATTTGGGTGCAATGAATATTTATTATGATATGAAATGGTGATCCTAGTGGATGGGTATGAAGCGTGACATTACTGATCATGTGTATATCTGTTACACTTGCCAATAGATAAAGGTAGAGCATTTGAAACCTTATGATTTACTCTAGCCTCTTTTTGTGTTAGTTTGTAAATGGGATGAGGTATCCATGGACTTTGTTGTTGGGTTACCATGTACTCCCTAATGGAGGAATTATAACTAGGTGGAGATTGATCGGTTGAAAAATTCATCTCATTTCATTTTAATTAGGGACACCACTAAAGTTGAAGATCTAGGTAGGTTGTATGTGTAGGAAGTAGTGAGGTTATAAGGGGTTCATTATGCTATTATTTTATATAAGGATAATAGGTTTACTTCAATTTTCTATAGAAGTCTCCAAGAGGAGATGGGGACTTAGATTAGATTGAGTACATCCTATTATCCATAGACTAATGGTCAAACAGAGCGTGTTATTCGAATTTTGGAGGATCTTCTTTATGCCTCTATCTTGGATTTTGGTGGATCTTGAGATATCCATATGGGAATGATTGAGTTTGATTATAAAAATAGTTATCATTAATCAATCAAAATGGATACTTTTGAGGATTTGTATGGTCACTCGTGGAGGTCACCTCTTTATTAGGTAGATGTGGGTAAAGCTTCTTTGGTGAGACCAAGTTTGGTTTAGGAGATGTATGCGAGGATTCATTATATACATTGGTGTTTGGTTACTATGAAAAGTTGATAGAAATATTATGTGGATTTATGACATAATCCTTTGAATTTCTCCATATATGATCATATTTTCTTGTAAGTTTCTCCTTAGTTAGGTCACCTAACCATTGGCTTGGAAAGAAAGGAAATTTGGATTTGAGGTATATAGAACTATTTGAGGTCATTAGGCAGCTTGGGAAGGATTCTTATAAATTGTAATTGTCATCTCAGTTTATGGGAATTGATGACATTTTCCACATATTTCAACTTAGTAAATATCATCATGATCCCTCTCACATTCTGATTTGGGAAGTTATTGGGTTAGAGTTAGATGTTTCCATTTTTGAGCATCCAGTTGAGATCATTGACTCTCAAGAGAAATTATTTCATGGGAAGTCGATTCTGTTGGTCATATTTTTATGGAGACATGGATTAGATTCTCATGAGACTTGGGAGAACGAGTTTTTTATGAGGGATAAGTGGCTTCACCTCTTTACTAGACTTCATTTATCCTCTTGACTTTCCCAGGATTATAAAATCTTATAGTGGGGAGTTTGTAACATCTTGTTACCTAGGTTCAGGTAATTCCCTTATCTTTACTTTTTTCCTCTTTAATTTAGGGGTGTCTTGGGATTCATGAGGGTAGAGATCATTTTTTGGGGAAAATGGTCTAAATTTTGGGGATGTATATTAGTTTGAATTAATGGAATCCGGGTACAAATGTGTTGATAGTTTTGTGGGGTTATCCCTGATTTAGGAGGACACCCTAGTTGGTTATAGAGTTTTATATTATACTTTGGGTGATTACACAATGTGTAAAGGGGTTACATGGTGTGTACTTTATTTATATACACAAGTCATGAAATTTTTACATAAAATGAAATGGTTACACATAATTTAATGGATACATGATGTGTAATGCCAAAAGATCGCATTTAATTAAAAGGGCAGTGGGTTTTCTAGTGTATATGAACACCATGGATTACACAACATGTAAATGGATTTCACATCATGTAATTATCATGATCAGGACTTTTAGGGCATTCTTCAAGTGATGTTTCATTTCATTCTCCCATTGATTTTTTTATCGACCTATAAAGCTTCTCCAGCAATTTTGGGGGTCTCTATCCATTCAGTATTTGATCACTGTTGTAGTTGGTTCTTGCCTCTCTGAGTGAGTAGGCATTTTCTCTTCTTCATTTATTTGATCATGGTAGCAATGTGTAATTTTTGTATTGGATTCATTGATCTGTAGTGATTTTTCCTCTTGTTTATCTTCTATATTTGTAGTGAGGTCTTGTTCTGAGGGCCATTTATTTTGTTGGTTGTGGTGTGGTGGGTGTGTATTCTTGAGGTATATGTTGTTTCCTCTTCTCTTCCAACCCATTGGTTAAATTTGATAAATTTTAATATTTTTATATTGATTCTAGGGCCTCTGATTTAGTTTATTTGTTCTTCTTGTTGGTGGATCCTTTGTGGGTGTGTACGACCCTAAGTTTTGAGTTGGATGGTTCCGTCTCTAGCCTATGTTGGATAAACTGTATTACTCATGTTTTTATAAATTTATTTATAAATAAATTAGGCATTATTTTTTGTGTAAATGGATTTTTGATAAAAGGTGGTTTTCTTTGGTTTTTGGTAAATGGAAAAGGGATGTTTTCAAAGCATTAAAATGATTTATGAAATGAAACACATGGGAATCCATGGGTATGTAGCTGGAAGGTTTAGTTTAGGTCTATCATCCATATTTCCATCAAGATATTTTCTCATGGGGATTTTCTCTACTCCTTAATCCTATTTTTCTAGGGATATGTTCTTGAAAATTATTGGGGGTTTCACTTATGGGGCGTTAATCTTCTCCTTAGGCCTATGTTCTAAGGACTTTTTGTGTACTATCTATTTATTTTGGTATGAGTAGTCTGTTAGCCTGACCTGTTGAGTTCCTTGGAATGATTTAACTTTTCTTGGATTTATACTATTTTGGTTGTGATATGAATTCTTTGGATCTTGAAAAATGATAATGTAATTTATTCTTGAAATTGATATACCTGCCTTTATTTTGGAATTGTTGTAAAAATAGAAAATGTTTACCATGATTTTGATAAAAGTGTTTTACTTCTTATCAGTCCATGTTTTATTTAAATTGATCATACTTGATTTGTTTATAGAGATGCATATTATGGTACACCTGGGTGGGATCCTACTGAGCTTGTTTTCTCACACCATGCACACTTCTACAGTGGTGCGTAGACCTTTGTATGTATTTTGATGCATGGAAAGTCAAGGCACCGTAGTGATATAGTAGCATTTTCTATCATTTGGGTTTTGGTATATGGATGGTGAGATGGTGGGGGTTTTCCCAAGATATCACATGGAGTGGTTTTTTTTACTCTTTTAGTAGTCCTTTGTGGTTGGACTTGTACTTAGAGATTTTTTATACTCCTGATTTGTTTTGTTTCTATTTTTTTCTTTTGGTTATTGAATATATTTATCTTTTCTATTGTTGTCTCAATTGTATATATGTGATATATTGTCGCTTCAGGTTGGGAGAAACTATTCCCTCCATTTGTTGTTTAATACCCGAGTACTAATCGCCAGCCCATGGGGATTAGTAATTCCCTTAAGGTATGTGGAGTATCAGGTTGGTTACTAGTTCTAGAGGGTATTTATGACATACCACCTTTTTATTACATAGCTGTTCATTACATTATGCAAACAGAGGGTCTTTTAAAGTTTAGTTTGTTGGAAATAAGCTACATAATACATGAAAACTTAAAACATTATTCCAAACCAATTGAAAGGCTTCATCATAGGTTAATTCTAAGTAAATTTACTAAATATCATAACTTGGGGACATATATCAAAGGAAAGGGTGAGCATAAGGCCCATTAAGGGAAATCAAGGGAAACAGTTTAAATGTGATATTGAGAAATATTTATAAGAACATGAGGAATTTCATAAAGGCATGAGAAAAGGAAAAAAGAGAAATATAATAATAAAAATAACTTTAATCATAACATGGAAACATGTATAAAACATTTAAATTATACATTCATTATCATATCACCAAGTTTTTTCATTGAGGTGACATAAAAATTACCAAGGTTATTCATCAAGGTATCGTAAAACATGTCATCTCTAGAGATTAAATTCTTTACCAAATGCATTGGAGCGCTATTAGGGTGAACTATTCATATTTATAAATTAATTTGATCCATATATATAAAAATAAAACATTTCATAAATAACCCGTGGAGAATAAAAGAAATGGGTTTCATATCAAAATCATGGCGTTTTAAGAAAATGCTTAAAGACAAGATCTTTGTGTCATTATTAACCCATAAAAAAGGAAGTTTTCCTATATGTTAATACCAAAATAAAATAGATCATTTTACATATAGGTGACTACCTCTAGAAAAGAAATCTATTTTTCTATTTAAAAAATAAAATAAGTGAAATTCTTGAGAAAAAGAGAGAAATCTTGAGAAGAAAATTCAACAGCATAACGGGTATGAAACATGGTTTTAGAAAATAGTAAAAAGAGATGGTGAAAGGGTCTAACATTCATAAAATACTATTAATACAATAAAGGGATATAATAAAATGGATATAATAACATAGTTTGGAAATTTTAAAGACATACCACATAAAAAGGGAACTTGAAAGGAAAAGAGAAGTTGAGATTTCATTAACCTTGAAGAGTTGATCCTAAAACTTAAGGATAGGGGCATTGGGGGGTTGAGGACACCTTGGGAGGAATAATTGGGAGGTAAAACTGTCATATATTCATAGAGGAATAATTTTGAGTGAATGTAACTTGATAAATGGGTGGGTATTTATAGTAAAAGAGGATGATTTGTTTATTAATTTCCTTAGACACCTAGGTAGTGGTAAATGAAAAACCATGGGCCTGAACATGGTATTTTTCCATGGTATTGGACACTTGGGAAACCTATTATGTTATTTTAATCCAAAATATTCCACCAGAATTTTATATTACTTATTAAATCATTATTAAATAATTATGAAGTCCTAAAACATATCAAAAAACCCAAACTGTATTTTTACTATTCATGAAAAACAAAAGTATTTTAGAAAATTCTCATAAATTTACCCTAAACTAATTTCAACATGATGATTTAAAAAAAGATATTTATTTTATCATAATAATTATCTAAATATGATAATTTTAACTTTTAAATATAAAATTTTTTATTTATTAAAAATAATAGTGGAAGAAAATGCATAGTGAAATTTTGACAATTGAAAAAAAAATATTTATCATTTATATTTAAATATGACTGTTATAATCATACTATTTAATTAGAATAAACATTATTAACAATACCTTTGTTTATTATAATAGTTATATCTTTTCTGAAAAGTGAAATTTTTGTTCAAAAAACCAATTTATCAAATTCATCATACTTTTAAGAAAAACTATTCTCAAAATGGAATTAATGGAATAACAATTTTATTTTGACAATAGGATTACACTTTAAGTAACAAAGGTCTTGACACATAACCCCTTATAATACTTTCATATAATCTAAGGGTAAGGTTTTCAATGTCGATAGATTCATGGGGCATCTCGGCTAACATCGCCAGAGTGGTAATTCCCGCTAACTTGAACTTCTCCTATAGGCAATTTCATTCAAGATTCACTTGTTAAAGCTTGTCTAGGGCTTGATTAAGATAGAATCCCAATAACACTATCTACCTCCCAATTTTTGACAAATGGACTTCATATGTCATGACTCTACCGGTGGATTCCATCATTTCTACTTTCTACATTAATTACCCTTTTCCATTTTTACTTATAAACACTAATTATAACATTAAAATTTTTATCAAGAGTATTATTTCCAACATTCATATTGACCAATGGTCATAATTGAACAATGGTTATATAACGATCGAAACTCAATGGTTACATTTCAAATTATACTCACCTCATTATTAAATAGGTATAGTTTTGTTGAGTAAAAAATAATACAACACATGAATTTGTAGGAAATAATTATCATTCAAAAAGTCTAAGTCATTACATTATTCCCCCTTAAGAAATTTCATCCCCGAAATTTCATCTTATACTCTCATTTGATAAAAGGTGTGGGTACTTCTATATCATTATCTCCTCTAGTTCCCACATCAGTTATTCATATTTTTGGTTACTCTAAAATACTTCGATGAGGTGGTTAGTCTTTTTACGTAGAACCTTGTCTCTACCGTCCAAGATCTCAACTGGTTTATCCTCATAAGATAGGTCAAGTTCAAGTTATACCACCTCAGGATTAAGTACATGTGAAGGTTCATGTATGTACTTCCTCAAGAGATATACATGGAATACATCATGAACTTGAGCTAGATTTGGATAAAGTTCAAGCTATTAGGCCATTGATCTTATGCAATCAAAGATTTTATAGGGGCCAATGTACCTGGGGATAAGATTCCCTATCTATCCAAACCTCATGAATCTCTTCCAAAATGGTACTACTACACATATTCCCTTTAATAGTGTGAAAATAGGCTTTTAATAGTTCTAAAAAACACTATTAATCACAACGCTTATAAAGGGGTGGCCTTTATCTGTGCTAAAAAAAGAGTTGATATAGTACCCCCTTTATCAGTACTTTTTTAGCAATGACAAAGGTAACCTTTATCAATGCTACTTTTATCACTGATAAAGTCCACCCCTTATCAGTGCTTTAAATAGTGCTGATAAAGGCCTAGATGGATACAATGTGTTGTTAATGTAATATCATGCCCAACAAAAACCTGTAATTTCAAACAATGCTATATACAACCTCTAATTTCAAAAACTTGTATACACATTTAATTGAAATAATGAATACAAAAATTTCCACCCATGGTATATACAAATAAAAACACTATTATTTACATTTAAAATGATGTTTTATATAATTACATTTACAATTATCCAACAAACATTTTAAAACATTAATATTTCATCTTTTAATGCTCGTGATCTTCTCTAAAAATTGTCCGCTCATGGCTTCAGTTGCCGAACAAATCATGTCAACCCAAGAAAAATATTCCACCTATATAAGAAAACAAATATTATGTTAGTAATACTATAAAGAAATAAATTAAACATTAATATGAAAGAATACATTAATAAAATTTCAATATTTAATAAAAAGACACATTTAGAGTTATACCGGTCACACCGTGCATCCTATTGAGGTGGGGTTGATTCCTACGCATCAAAAATGATTTATGGATCTTTTTCATAAAATAAAAAAATAATCTAAATGTGTTTTCTTGGTTTTTAGTATGTCACTTTTTCTTTTACTAAAATTAATTTCAGTTTTAAATAATTACACATTTGGAGTTATACCAGTCACAATGTGCATCAGATTGAGGTTTTGTTAATTCCTACCTATCACAAATTATTGATGGATAATTTTCCAAAAGTATCAAAACAATTCAAATGTGTTTGCTCATATTTTAGTATTTCAGTTGTGTTTTTTTACTAAAATGTCATTTCAAACTAGAAACATGCATTATGAGTCATATTGATCACATCGTGCATCAGTTTGATGTGAGACTGCTTCACACATGTCACAAATGACTTATGAATCTTTGTTTTAAATTATCAAGATAATCAGAGTGTGTTTTATTGGTTTTTGGTGAGTGACATGTTTTTGAACTGAAATGTCAATTTTAAACTAATAATGGACACTTGTAGTCATACCATTCACACCATGCATCAGATTGAGGTTTGGTTGATTCCAACACATCACAAATGACTCATGGATTGTTTTCCTAAAGTATCAAAACAATTTAAATTCATTTTCTTGGTATTCAGTATGTCACTTGTTCGGTTTACTTAAATTAATGTCAATTTTAAATAAAAAGACATGCTTGGAGTCATACCGGTCGCATCGTGTGTCATATTTTGGTGTGATTGACTCCTAAACATCAAAAATGACTCATGGATCATTATCCTAAAATATCAAAATAGTCATAATGCATTTTCTCAGTTTTCAATATGTTAGTTGTTCTTTTTACTTAAATTAATGTCAGTTTTAAATAAAAAGACACACTTGGAGTCATACCGGTCACACCGTGCATCTTATTGAGGTTTTTTTGACTTCTACATGTCAAAAATGACTCATAGATCATTTTCCAGAAATATAAAAACAATATGAATTCATTTTATCAGTTTTCAATATGTCACTTGTTGTTTTTACTTAAATCAAAATTTTAAATAAAAAAGACACACTTGGAATCATACCGGTCACATCGTGCATCATATTGAGGTGTGGATAATTCTTACATGTCAAAAATTAATTATAGATCATTTTCCTAAAGTATCAATATGGCATCCCACCTTTTTATTACATAACTTTTCATTACATTTTACAAACAGAAGATCTTTAAAGTCTCGTGTCTTGGAAATCAGGAACATAATACATGAAAACAACATAAAACATTCTTCTAAACTACTCATAAGGCTTCATAAAAGGTTAATCCTATGTACAATTACTGAATCTCATATCCTGGAGACATACATCAAATAAAAGGGTGAGAAGAAGGCTCAGTAAGGGAAACAAGTGAAACAGTTGGCATGTGATCTTGAGCAATATTAATAAGAACATGATAAAAGTCTTAAAGGTGTGAGCAATAGAAGAATAGTAATATCATAATAAAAAGAACTTGAATCATAACTTGAATATTTGGATACAACATTTCATTTAGACAATCATGAACATATCACCAAGGTTTATCCCCGATGTGTCATAAAAATTACCAAGGTTGTTCACCAAGGTATCGTGAAACTTGTCATCTCTAGAGATTAATTCATTACCCAATGCATTGGAGTGATATTAGGGCGAACACTTAATATGTATTTATTTACATGTGATCCACATATATCATAATAAAAAAATTTATAAATAACTCATATAGAACAAAAGAAATGGGTTTCATTTCAAAATTGTGACGTTTTAAAAGTTCTTAAAAACTTGATCATGGAGTCATTTATAACCCATGGAAAGGGAGTGAGGGTTATATGTATGTAAATTACAGAATAAAATAGATCAATTTTATTTATTGATTAATACCCTAGGATATGAAAATAGAATTGGGTATTCATGTAAATAATACAAGAGAATTTCTTAAGAAAAAGAGAGATATTTTGAGTCGAAAATTATGTAGCATAACGGCTGTATAACATGGTTTTAGAAAACACTGAAAAGAGAGGGGAAAAGAGTCACCCACTCATAAATAACTCATAATACAGTATGGTTATAGAATAAAAATAAATAAGTTCATGGTATGGAGATTTTAAGGAAATACCATATGAAAATGAAACTCAAAGGAAAATAGAAGATTCGATTTCTTTTACAAAAATTTTGGCAGCCTAACGGCGTCACATAAAAATTCAGAAAATAAATTTATGAGAGAGGAAAGGGTATCTAAACAATTATACATGAAATGGATAGTAATTATAATATATAAGAACATACCATCAAGATAAATATATGGAAATTAGAAGACACAACATAAAGGAAGTCATGACTTAAAAGAGGAGGGTCAAAGGATCCCTTACCTTGAAGAGTAACTTTGAAAGCTTCAAGTTCAGGACCTTGGGAGGCTTGAGGGAACCTTTGGAGGACTCCTTGGGAGGTAAGGAGACCATAACTTCATTGAGGATGATTTTGGAATTAAATGAATGAGTTAAATGGCTTGGTATTTATAGGAAAAGTGAGTGAATAAATTATTAATTTCCAAGGGACACCTCATCGGTGGTATTTGCAAAACCATGGGCTTTCCCATGATATTTTCCCATGGTATTGGCCACTTGGGACACATAATAGAATATATCACTATTCATAAGTCGAGAAAGAAGCTTACATCATTAATGATTTCATTAAACACCCGAAACTCAAAACTGCATTTTTACTATTCACTGATAATTCAACTGTTTCAGAAAAATCCCAAAAATTCACCCTAACCTAATATTGATGCTTTGAATTCAAAAATAAATTTAATTTTAAGAAAATAATTTTCTAAATATTTTTAATATAATTTTTAAATAAAATCATTATTTATTCGAAAAATACAACTTTAAAACTATAACTCATTTTTGTAACACCTTAAAAAAGTAATCAAGGTCCCATAAAAATATCGTATACCCATAAGAAAATAAAGTAAAAAATTTAGGATTAAATTTTATGAAAATAAATTTCCATTTTAAATTATCAAATTAATTATAAAATTGTAAATAAAATATTTATGGCGTACAAAAATATCAAAACTTAAACTATGATCATTTTTTCACTTTTAAGATGTCTAAAATGTATTTATACATTCATGGGTGAAGATTTTATTTTTTGGCCAAATTACTATTCATTACTATTCATATGGGTATGTTACTATTCCTACTTTACTATTCACTAAAAACCAAGTTGATCTTATTAGACTCTAAATTTCTCAATAATCACAACTGTAGAAGACCATTTTTTGAAAATCATTTCACATTATTAATTATTTAATGATTACAAAAATATTTTAAAATACCCCTTTTTTCTAAATTCATCAATAATACACATCCTATATTTATCCGGATATTTGAAATTCAAAAACTTTTCCATAAGAATAAATAAAAATTTTATTTATATAAAAGGATTACACAAAGCATCTAAGGTCTCGTTACATATCCCCTTATAACACCAGCATAGGACCTAAGTGTAAGGTGTGCTACAGTGATAGAATCTTGGGGTGGCTCTGAAAACATTACCTGAGTGGTGATTTCTATCAACTTGAAGTTCTCCCTTAGGTGATTATGTTCAAGATTCATACGTTGAATTTCGGCTTGGGCTTGGTCCAGAGCAAAGCCCAGTGATGCTACCTCCTTCCTAATCTCTGACAGATGGGCTTCATAAGGATCGAGTCTACTAGATGAGGTCATTCAATCTTCTTTTGATATTAATTAACCAAGATAATCGTATTTATAAAAACACAATGTTAAAATTATAGTTTCCAACAGTCATATTGACCAATGGTTATATAATAATCAAAACCCAATGGTCTAGTTTTAATTATACCCACTTAATTAATTAAAGGATATAGTTTTGTTGATTATAAAATAAAATAAAACAAAAAATTAGGAAACAAATAAAATTAAAAAGTTTGGGTCGTTACAATCAAAATAATACAAATGGATTTTCTCAGTTTTTAGTATGCCAGTTGTGTTTTTTGAACTAAAATGTCAATTTAAAACTAATAACGGACATTATTAGTCATTCTGGTCACACCGTGCATCAGATTGTGGTGTGGTTGATTCTTACACATCAAAAATGACTCATGGATCATTTTCCTAAATTATAAAAATAATCTAAGTGTTTTTTCTTGTTTTTTAGTATGTAACTTGTTCTTTTTACTTAAATTAATTTCAATTTTAAATAAAAATACACACATGGAGTCATACCGGTCACACTGTAAGTTTTATTTAGTTTTGGTTGACTCCTACACATCACATATGACTCAATGATCATTTTCCTAAAATATCAAAATAGTCCAAATGCGTTTTCTTGGTTTTCAGTATGTTAGTTATTCTTTTTACTTAAATTAATTTCAATTTTAAATAAAAAGACACACTTGGAGTCATACCAATAAAATCGTGCATCATATTGAGGTTTGGTTGACTTCTACATGTCGGAAATGACTCACAGATCATTTTCCTAAAATATCAAAACAATATGAATTATTTTTCTCAGTTTTCAATATGTCACTTGTTATTTTTACTTAAATTAATGTCAATTTTAAATAAAAAGACACACTTTGAGTCATACCGGTCACACTGTGCATCGGATTGAGGTGTGGATGATTCCTACACATCAAAAATAACTTATTGATCATTTTACTAAAGTAAAAAAACAATCTGAATGTGTTTTCTCAGTTTTCAGTTTGTTAGTTATGCTTTTTGAACCACAATGTCAATTTTAAACCGATAACGGTCATTTTTAGTCATATCAGTCACATCGTGCGTTGGATTGAGGTGTATCAGTACTTGGCTCATGGGATACTCTAATCAACACTCGCACATGACCTATTGGAAGTGGTCTGTTGTGTAGCATGTTGTTTTAGATATTGAACACCATAGTCCTCGCTCCAAGGTGATGGGTAGATGTTGATAGATATAAATCAAAATAATTATCACCATATAGAATATCAGTATAGGAAAGGTATCAGTGTCTTTATGATTCAAATTTCATAGAAATAGTTATTAGAATATTTATTACCATAGCTATGACATCTCTTTGAGAAGAATGACTCACCTCATTATTGGTGGGGGTGGGGCGGTATGTCCACGTGGTGGATGTTCTTAAGTTACTTCTTCTCTTTGATCCCCCTCCATAAAAGTAGTCATCTTCTCTCTCTGCCATTGGAATTATTCTTTAAGGGTAGCTAGTATTTCTCTCATCTGTTTCATTTCTTCACTTTGATCATACTCTTGTTTTTTTCAAAATATGTTCAGGGTGTCACCCCAAAACCCGCACCTCTAACACGGACATACTGTTCTAGAAACTTCAATGCCACCAATAGTATATGTTCATCTGGTATTGGTATTTTTGATTCTTGTGACTATATTAGATAAAAAATATAGGAAAATAAGTGATCATTGTTATGTAATAGCGATTTAAAGCAAAAAAAAATATTATGTAATACTTACACATGTTTCCCAAAATTTTTGTGTGTTTTTATCTATTACTATCCCATCTTTATTTACATTTGCCTCCTTCCATAGGACATGGTATGGTATAGAACTAACTTTGGATTTAGATTCATCAATCTACATATAAATAGAGGAACATAATTATGGTGTTGTTTCATGTCATATAAAATTATTAAGGTATATTTAAAATACATACCAATTTTATTTCAAGTGAAGCGTACCCCATCCTTGCTTTATGGTAGGGGTACACTGGTTTTATTGTTCATTACTTATTTCTAGCACTCAGTTTTTATTTCATAAATAAATAAAATCGATCAAAGTGATGAATACATGTATCATCAAACAACATATTACTATCCACAATATACCTAAAAATACACATCTTCATGATGACTAGTAAATGCATCCCATGATTCTTGGGTTATCAGGTGTTCATAGATAAGTGGTGGGTGTGGGTTTATTTTCCATTCAGTATATTTAAGATGATGTCTAGTTAAAATTTTCTGAAATATTCTGTGAATCTTTCTAGTAAGAATTAATACATATATCTTGTGGGATCCTATCTACTATAAATTCACCCTATAATGGATGATGAAGAGTTGGTCAATGTTTAATTATTTTATTTTTTAGTAAAATAAATAAATGATATCATAATGTTACTATATTATCTTCCCACATCAGTGACTTTAGCATGGGTACAACATGGTTCCACAAATCCACATCAATCAGCACGCATTGTCGAGTGACTATTACAATGTAACTACTAAACATGGCATTATTGGGATTAACATGCTAGCCATTCACATTTTATCTGACCTCATACTTGATGCCTTTGACCTTCACCTTAATGATTTTTGCTAACACTGGCAAACTACGATGCTCCTATTTTTTATGTGTTGTATGGCCTTCATCTCTTACCATTTCTTCAAATTCAACATCGTCAATATGTTCCTCTAGAGTGGTATCATTGGCATGCGTAGATGTTTGTTGTACCTATGCACTGGGAGGAGCAGTAAAAGGTTGAGAAACTTGTTGCTCCTTAGGATTGGGAGTACTATCACATGAAGAAGGTCGTTGTTCCTCTGCATTGTGAGTAGTAGCAGGTTGAGAGACCTATTGTGCCTCGGTATTGGGAGCACCAACACATGTAGAATTCATTATCTATAGAAGTGGTTTAACATTTAATTTAGATTGCATAAATGCAGCAGCGAATTGGTAATAACATTATGTATATAACAAAAAAATATAACATGATTATTGACCTCTCTTTTTATTTTTTAAAGGTTAAAGGTATTTTACCCCTCTATAGACTATCCAAATCCCTTCATTGTGGTCTCCTATAACATAAAAAATTCCATCTACATTGGGACCGCTGGGAAATGATTATGACATCCCAATGAAAGGGTCTTCCTCAGTTGAATTTTCATCTGATCCTTCAGTGGTTTTAGTCGATAATAGAATAATTGACCACTTTTGGTTTGTGGGAACTAGAACATAAAATACTCATACTTCCTATGATGACATTATAAATAGTTTGACTTTGTACCCTTCCTTACTAAAATCAACTTTCACAAATCTCAACTCATCTATTTTAACAACACTCCTATTATCAACCCACTTCATTGAAAAATTGGCACTTGGAATGTTGTATAATCCAACTCCCATATTTTTTTGATAATGCCAAAGTGTGACATATTCATGTAAATTGGATTTTTATCCTTAGTACCAGAAACATGCATCGCTGCAGACACAGGTGTAACTCCACTATTTTTCATGGTACTGTCTTTACCATGCTCATTTGTATAGAATGTGTAACCAATAATTATAACAATAAATAAATATATATTTATTTATTTAAATAATTATAAAATTAAAACAAATATATTTATTATATTTATAATTTTATTAATATATATAATTAATATATTTATTTTAATTTTATAATTATTTAAATATATATGTATTTATTTATAATTATAATTATAAATATTTGTATTTATTTATCAATATTTTTATATATTTATAAATATATTTATTTAATTATATATAAAATTATATAAGAATAATAAATTTATTTTTTATAAATTTATAGTTATTTAAATAAATATACATTTATTTATAATTATAACTATAAATAAATAATTATTTATTTATAGTTATGATTATATATATATATATAATTATAAAATTATAACAAATATATTTATAATTTTATAAATATATATAATTAATATATTTATTATAATTTTATAATTATTTAAATGTATCTATATTTATTTATAATAATAATTATAACTATTTGTATTTATTTATAAATATTTTTATATATTTATAAATATATTTATTTAATTATATATATTTATAACTTTATAAGTATAATAAATATATTTATTATAATTTTATAATTATTTACATATTTATTTATTTATTTATTTATAATTATAACTATAAATAAATATTTTTATAAATATTTTTATATAATTATAAATATATTTATATATATTTATATATATATATAATTATAATATATGTATTTATTGTAATCTTATAATTATTTAAATATATATATTTACTTATAATTATAATTACAAATAAATATATTTAAAAAGTGTAGTTGGTGTGTGGCTTAGTGGTAAGACTGAATGGCCCAAAGGACTTCAATTTTTATTGATTTTTGATAATCCACCTTTTAAGGGTTGAGGGGAAACCCTTATAAGGCCTGGAGGCTTAAGTGACACATTACATGACCCATAGGTCTTAGGAAATCATCCCAAACAAGACAACTTGGAACTTCCCCTCCCCAGCAAATATTGTGATGTCAACTCTCCACCTTCACAAGGTCGGTGGGCTGGTTGTCCTATGCAGATCTGCACAGGCCTGATACTGATGGTAATGTCATACTCTCTCAATCTTCCAAGTCCGGTTAGCTCTACTCTGGTGAATGTGCCTTCTCTGAATCCTCATCTGGAGCCTTGTTCCTTATAATTTGTTTGGTTATAACTACATTTTCATGTGGCCTGGAGGACTTGAGGTGGTCTGAAGACCTTGAGGTGGCTTGAAGTCCTTAAGGTAGCCTGAAAGCCTTACTGACTCGAAGGCCTTTGGTGGCCCGAATCCCTTGAAAGACTCGAGGACCAAACCAGTAGCCCAAAGGCTCAAATGGATGAATAGTTATGGTTTCTATAGTATCAAACAGTACCTACTACATTATTGCTACAGTACCCTAGAAATATTCCTCTGCCCATATTTGATTTTAGGTGTCTTGGATGCACTTTTCGAGTCCTCACCAACCAGGTTGAGTCTCATGTGTGGCTTAGTGGTAAGCACCCCTTAATTCTACATCATAGGTTGGGGGTTCAAATCCCATGGAGCACAAGTACTGTAGCAGTACTATAGTAGTGGTGGGTACTATAGCACTGGTGGGAGACACTGTAGCAGTGGCAGTACTGTAGCAGGTACTATAACTGCCATGTATTGTAGTATTACTATTCACAAAATGGGCCTTGGGCCAAAATTTTGGGTCTACGGGACATGTAATAGGCATCATGCCTACTGGGCCTTCCAGCCAAAAATATATAATGTAATAAAGTGGCTGGTTGGGTGGGTTATCCCTTGGGTGGGCTATGACCTACCTTTCAGGCCCATGTCTGTGCATTGTGAGTGTGTTTGAATGTAATTATACCCTCAATCATCTAATATAATATAAATAAATATATTTAAAAAGTGCTTATATATAATTAAAATTTTATAATTATAAATATAATAAATATATTTATTATTTAATATATTTATTGTAATTTTATAAGTATTTTTGAGAACATAATAGATTCATGGATATAATATGAATGAATCATATACCTAGTAAAGTATAGATAATAAAAAACGAGCCATCACATATGGATAACCTGAATAATAAGAAGGGTGTAATGTATAAATAAACATTCATGATGAATACATAACATATATGCACATCAATTATACTCATACATCAATATATTTATTTATTAAATTCATTAGAAACATATATTTATTTATTTATAATTGTAATTATAAATATATATATTTAAAAAGTATTTTTATATAATTATAAATCTAATAAATATATTTATTATTTATTGAAATTTATTATAATATTATAATTATTTAAATATATATATATATTTAATTATAATCTTATAAATACCTTTTTTAAAATATTATATATATTTAAATTATTAAAAAATATATATTAATTATAAACATGTGTTTTTTATTTAATGTATAAAAATAAACATTATTTTTTAATATAAATACAATAATTTTATGTAAATTAATAATATTTTTATTAAAAACTTTTATCAGCACTAATAATAGTACTAATAAATCTACCCTTTATTTGTGCTAAAAAATCACTGATAAAGGGTACACCTTTATCAGTACTCTTTTTACCACTAGTAAATGGTATATTTATCAAAGCTTTTAGCTAGTACTGATAAAGTCCCCCCATTTATCAGTGCTTTCTGTTTAGAATTGATAAAAGTTGATGCATCCCTTGTTCAGATCTGTGGTAGTGTGAAATTTGAAGGAAGACTTTGTTGCCAAAATCAAATTCCAAGTCACTTCAACGGTTGTCATCATAGCTCTTCTGCTGACTTTGAGAAGAATTTATGTGTTTTTGGATGGCATGAACCTTTTCTATCATCTCTTGCACAAGATCAGGACCAAGAATATTTCTCTCACCAACTTCATCCCAACAAGTATGAGTTCTATATCACTTCCCATATATAGATTCATAGGGTACCATTTGAATACTCGAATGGAATTTGTTGTTTTATAAGAACTCAACTAATGGGAGATGTTGATCCCTTCCACCTTTAAATTTCATTTAGCATGTTCTCATCATGTCCTCAAGCATCTAAATATCCCTTTCAAATGGCCATCATTTTGGGGGTGATAGGTCATACTGAAATTCAATTTAGTATTCAGATCATGTTGAAGAATTCTCAAAACATTTGATGTGAACCTTAGATCATGATCATAAATAATATAAAGTATCACTCCATGAAACCTCACCACTTGATTTATGTAAATCTTGGAATGTTGGTCAAGAGATAAGTCTTCCCAGATAGAGATAAAATTTGAAGTCTTAGTGAGGCAGTCCACTATAACTCATATTTCATTGTTTCCTTTGGATGTTATCAGGAGACCTATAACAAAGTCCATAGTGATATTTTCCTACTTCCATGTTGGTATGGGTAGTGGTTACAATACCCCTTTATTAATTTTTCACTCTACCTTCACTTGTTGACACACCAGGAACCTTGTAGTGTAGTCAGAAATATCCATTTTCATGTTATCCCACCAATAATGATCATGAAGGTCCCTATACATTTCAGTGCTTCCTAGATGTATAGAAAATGTAGAACTATGAGATTTATTCATAAGATCCTTCTTTATTTCCAGATTAGATGAAACACATATCCATGTACAAAATTTTAGTACACCTTCTTGATCAATATTGAACTCAGAAAACTTCTCATTCTTCACAGACTCAATCTTCTTCTGAAACAAAAGATATTCTCTTTGAGATTTCTTGATCTTCTCAAGTAATGATGGTTGAGAAATAATTTAGGATAGGGTTTATGATTCCCCTTACCTCATGATTCTCATTTATAATCTTACTAGGTATTTGATCAAAGGATCTCCTTGAATCCTTATCATTGACAGAACAATAGGTTCTTTCATACTTAATGCATCAGCGGGTTTGTTTTCTCTTCCAGGGTGATAATGATTTTAACAATCATACTCTTTAAAAATTTTAGACCATTTACTATGTATCATGTTCAATTATTTTTGTGTGAAAATAAACTTCAAACTTTGGTGGCCTGTGTATATATCACATTTCTCCCCATAAAGATAATTTCTCCATATCTTCATAGAAAAAACAACCATATCTAGATCCATATCATGCATAGAATAATTCTTCTCATGAGGTTTCAACTGTCAATATGCATAAGAAACCACCTTTTCATTTTTCATGAGAATGCACCCAATCCCTTTTAGAAATGAATCGCTAAAAATAACAAATCCTTCTTTGATAGAGGGTAGGGTTAACATGGGTGTAGTAACCAATCTCTTCTTTAGCTCTTGGAAACTTTCCTCAAACTCCTTTATCCAGATTAAATTAACCCATTTTTTGAGTTAAATTGGTTAGTGGATTGGAAAGTCATGAATTTTTTTTCACAAACCTCCTATAATATCCTACTAAACCAAGGAAACTATGAATCTCGATTATTGTTGTAGGATGGGGAAACTCCTACAAAACCTTTATCTTGGTAGGTTCAACTAAGATTCCTTTATTGGTTATAATGTTCCCCAATAAAGAAACTTTTTGTAACCAAAATTCACATTTACTGAACTTTCCAAATAGCCTATCCTTCCTTATAGTTTGTGATATAACCATTATATGATCCTCATACTATTCATGACTTTTGTAATATATTATAATATCATCAATAAAAACTACAAAAAATTTATCAAGGTAGTCTTTGAAGACTCTATTCATCAAATCTATAAATATAGCACGTGCATTATTTAAGTTGAAGGGCATGAAAAAAAACTCATAATTCCCATATCTTGCTTAGAAGGCAATCTTTGGAATATATTTTTTTTCCTCATTTGATGATAACTAGATTAAAGATCAATATTTGTAAGAACCCGGATCTTCGTTCAGGTATGGTTTTCCTTTTTCTGGAGTTTTTAAGAAAAATGAACTTTCTGGAAATTTTTGAAGTACACGCTGTGTACTTTGTGAGTACACGCCATATACGCTTCTCTGGATTGAATCCATGTGCTGGTTGTGCCCGGGACACACACACAGTGTGTAGGGGTGACGTGGAGGCCGATTTTGGCGGAGTAAGAAAAAGACCCAGTACACGCCGTGTACTTTCTTTTTTTTCACTAAACAGATCGGGGCCGCGCCTGACGCACAGAAACACCTCCTTCGAGGTCCCGTTCGTCCGAGAACGACCCGTACGGCCGAATCTTCGACGAGCTCCCGCCTCTTCATCTGTTATCCGATTCGAGCGCGGTCAATTGCGTTGGAAGCGCAGCGGTGAGTTATTCCTTCTACTTGAGCCTTGTTTCTTGATTCCTCCTTGTTTTCAAGATATCTTAGGTTGTGTGTTTTGTGCGTTTTCTCAGATCTATGTCGTTCTAAGGGGAATCTGTCGTCGGGGTTCACATATATCGATCTCCTAGGATCGAGGTAGGTGTTTTGTGCCTTTCTATACAAAGTCTGTGAATATTTGGTGCAAATTCCACCAATTCCCTTGAATGGGGAATTGGGGGTTTCCTGTTTTAGCCCTATTTTATGCCTGCCTTGCTTGATTGATTTAGTAGAAGTTGATACTTGTGAGTAGAGTAATTTATTTTGTGCTCAGGTTGCTTTTTCATGCTTGTTTTTCTTATTAGGTGTTTCACCAGTTTCCATGCCTAGTCGTAGGATTGTAGATTGTTGCCTTGTGTTACTGCTGAGCCTTAGTTGATAGCCAAGTAGTTCTTGAGGTTTACTTGGATGATGCATGCACACTGAGCATGTTATTTTCACTCAGGACTGTGAGAACCTAGAGTAATAGACCAAAGGGAGAATTGACAGAAGGGCTTCTCTAGAGTATCTTTTAATTACGATGTGAGACCACAAGGGGGATTTATGTTGAGTGATTCCTTAGAGAGTCTGCAGTTCCTCGAAGCGGACCACAGGGGGAATAGATGATGAGTGCTTCCCCAAAGAGCCTTTAGCACAATACGAGAGTATAGGGGGAATTGACGGTGAGTGCTTCCCCAGAGAGTCTATTAATTTCATAGCTGAACCAGAGGGTTGAGACTGTGTGTGCCTCCTAGAGGGTTGCTAGTACTTGTAGGTTGAACCATAGGGGTTAGGTTGTGGGAGCTACCCAGATGGTTACCTGTTTTCTTCTTATCGTTGGTTGTTTTCTTGTGTACTTTATTCGTTAGAACTGTGGATTGTAGTTGTTTGTGTTTTTTTTTCTATTTATTTCTTCTTATTTTATTACTTGCCTTGTATTCATTGACTGTTAGGCACAGATCTTTGGGTGATTTCCTACTGGGATTGTATCTCACACCCTGTTTGGGCCATACTTTTGGGCCCAAATAGACTATGTTTCTACAGGTATAGATAAGGACAAGCGCCCTTCTACTTCAGGTTCTTGATTGTGCTGGAGCTGGAGAGCATGGGACCGAGCCGGGGATCGCGATGTTGAGGAGTTTATTTTGTTTTCCTTTTCACTTGTTTTCGGTTGTATTCTATCACGTTGTTGTGTTTTCTGCTTTCCATAGATACTTGTACCCACTGCATATTTTTCATCATTGCTATATATATTCATTGCTTCCACTGTTTGGTTTCTGTTGTTATGCATGTTGTTACTGCTTCCGCTGTTGACTGCTGTTTTCCACTGTATACCTTACCGAATGAGGGCATAGTTTCCCCACTGACTCACCAAGTCCCTCACTACTAGTCGGCAGCCTCTGGTGTTTGGGGAAACGTGCTTGATGTCATGTGGAGAACCGGATACGGGGCACCAGTGGAGGGGCTCCGAATTCGGGTTGTTACAAAGTGGTATCAGAGGGGTTCTTTTCTCTTGCTTGCTATTTGGAGACTTTAGCCAGGGATAGGATAGATTTAGTACTTGGCATTAATCTATGAATGGGAGTAGCTAACCCATGTACAGGGAAAATCCATACTACCTCGTTAATTGTAGTTTTTTCCGGTTTTGAGATTTTATGGTTGATTTGATCTCACCTAGAGTGATTCACATGACTTGTGCTATTATTGTTTTGATATTTTGGTTCTATTTCTATCGAAACCCGATGAGATGAGGGTATGCCATCTCATGCATCATATAGGCACTTGTAGAAATCACATGCCATGCATTCTTGCCATGCCATCTAGGGTGCATTAGAGATTGCATGCTGTTGTGATAGACTCTGTGTAGATTATGCATGCTGTTGTGGTAGATGCTTGATAGATTCTCTGCTGTCATGTTAGAAAACTGTTTTTTTGTTCCTTGCTTGAAATGAATACCAAATTTTAGTTCTTGAGGTGTTATGGGCCCTCATTTATCGAAACTTGGTGGATCATGACCCTGTTTTCTCTTGTATATGACTGTAGAAGATGCCAAGATTTGATTCGTGGGGAGTATGGGCCCTCATGGATCAAAATTTGGCACCTCTATCCCTTGTTTTTAGTGTTTCTGGGAGTCTAAGCAGTTTCTGAGCTACTGCCCAGAAAAACCCAGAATACACGACGTGTACTTTTTGGATACACACCGTGTAGTTTTCAGGCCTTGTCACTGACCGTGTGATAAGAACACGGTGTCGTGGAAGTAACTTTGGGAACACGTCGTGTACGAATGGTACACACCATGTAAGTTTGGAGCTGTGTACCTGGTCGTGTCACTAACAACACGGGCTGGGGAAGCTCGGGTAGAACACGTCGTGTCCTTAGGGAACCGTCGTGTAGTCCTGTCCAGGTACTCGGTCGTGTCACGAACAACATGTGCTGGAGTTACCTTCTTCTCCACATGCCGTGTTTGTTTAGAACATGCTGTGTAGTCTTGTCCAGGTACCTGGCCGTGTCACAAACAACACGGGATGGGGTCACCTTGCCTATGCACGCTGTGTTTGTTCGGATCACGCCGTGTAAGGTTCAGCTGTGTAGACGGCCGTGTGCTTAACAACATGGGCCACTGAAGCCTTGTCTAGTACACGTTGTGTTTGTTTCGAACACGCCGTGTAGTCTCGGGTTAAGTTGGACCGTGTGGGTTAGCCATGTAAAGAGACTCGGGCAGGGGAACAGTTTTCAAGTACACGTCATGTGTGGGGTCAACACGCTGTGTAGGTTGAGGTGTACACGACTTGTAGGGCAGGAATACACGCCCATGTTTGTGGTTTAAGAATACATGCCGTGTAGTTTTTATACACGCCGTGTAGTCGTGTTTGCAAACTTATGTGTTTTTTCCCCTGTTTTCGTTTTGTACTCTTGTGTTCTCTATCCTTGTTTTCCTGATCTAAGGTGTTCTTTTGATATTTCAGAGCTATGCCTCCGAGACGTCCTCCGGTTGTACGTTTGTCGTCAGGCAGTGATCAGATGCCAGACAAGGCTGATCAGGGACTTCCTGTCGATCCTCCAGTCGGGCCAGCCTTGGTACCGGCTATTATACCAGTTGTAGGCACGGATGCGCAGTTTAGGGAAGGTTTCATGAGGATGATGCAGGCCTTCCAGGGAGCATCGCCTCCTGCCACGTCTATGGCAGACTTGACGCGGGTTTTCCAGCAGTAGAATCCTCCTACTTTCTCGGGGGAAGGAGAACCTCAGGCTGCAGAGTCATGGCTGGAAGCCATGCTGACCATCTTCGAGAATCTAGAAATGCCTCCAGAGAGGCTGGTCAAGCTCGCCACCTACATGCTCCGAGACTCCGCCAAGAGGTGGTGGGACGTGATCTCACAGGCGGGTCAGCAGCAGGTTATGGCTTGGGAGGAGTTCCAGCACGTGTTCTATGACTACTTCTACCTGGAGACCCTGAGGTCCGACTGAGCCCAAGAGTTCATGAGCTTAGAGTAGGGTACTATTTCTGTCATGGAGTATTCCACTCATTTCACCAAGCTTCAGTGCTTCACGCCCCTCCGGGATGGGAGTGGGGTGTTCTTAGCAAGGAAGTTTGAGGATGGTCTCAGGTGGGAGATCCGCTCACAGGTGAACATCTTCTAGATAACTTCCATTACTTCCATCGTCAACTAGGCACTGATAGCAGAATGCAATCTGAGAGACTCTGGAGCTACGAGCCAGGGTGGTTCTGCTTCCAGAGCTATTTTGCCTCCAGAAGACAGTAAGAAGCACCGTAGAGAGCCTACACGCGATGATCTGAGGAAGCGAGATGCATCGTCAGGCAGCCAGGTGATATGCTACCAGTGTGGCCTATCAGGGCACACGAGGCCGCAGTGCCAGATGGACCCCATGGAGTGCCGATCATGCGTCAAGATGGGTCACCTTCAGTGTTTCTGCCAGGTTTTCTCACCAGCAGCTGGTTACCGGGGTTATTCCATGACTCCTCGTTCAGGAGCAGCACCGCCAGTTTCTCACCAGTCGTGGAACTGGAGTTCTTCCGGCCATTCGGGCCGAGGTGGTGGTTGAGGTCGTGGCAGTCAGCCACCAGTTCCTCAGCACCAACAGGGAGGTTCATCTCAGATTGGCCATCCAGGGATGCAGGGCCGTGGTGCAGGCCAGTCTTTTGCCATGGAGAAGACTTATCAGGAGCAGGATCCCGACCCTTATACTATTCAAGGTACGATTTTAGTATCCTCAGTTTTATCTTCATCCCTTTTTGATACTAGTGTTATGCATAGCTTTATCTCTGTTGCTGTTGTGGAGAGCCTTGGACTCTGTATCTTTTCTTCTGCTGACTCATTGACACTAGACACACCCTTGGGGACGAGGACATATAGTGTATGCCAGTGTAGAGAGTTCCCTCTCGAGGTTGCAGGGTATCGCTTCTTATGGGATCTCTATGTCCTAGAGATGACAGGCTATGATTTCATCCTCGGCATGGACTGGTTGATTCCCTTTCAAGCAGTCATCGACTGCTATCGCCACAGGGTGAGTTTCATTTCACCAGAGGGCAAGTCTTTTCTTCATAAATGCGAGTGGGATGTTCGGGCGAGTCGGGCAGGACTCGAGCATCTTGGGCTAGGAGGGGTGACAGCCCATATTTCTAGTCTTTATCTGGATGACCAGGGGACTCCACAGTTGGACTTTCCTCTAGTGGTGGATCGCTTTAGGGACATATTTCCAGAGGACTTTTCAGGTTTGCCTTCGGAGTGTGAAGTAGACTTCTTTATTGAGCTTGTGTCAGGAGTGGCATTGGTGTCCATTCCTCCCTATAGGATGGCCACTCCTGAGTTTCAGGAGCTCAAGAAGTAGTTGGAGGAGCTACAGGCTAAGGGTTTCATCCGAACCAATACTTCTCCTTGGGGTTCACCTGTCCTATTTGCGAAGAAGGAAGACGGCACCCTTCGGCTTTGTGTGGATTATCGGAAGCTGAACCAGTTGACGGTCAAGAACCGATATCCATTGCCAAGAATTGACGACCTTTTTTATCAGCTTTGAGGAGCCCGGGTGTTCTCGAAGATCGACTTGAGGTCCGGTTACCATCAGCTGTGTGTTAGACCATCAGATATACCTCTGATAGCCTTCAGGAGCAGGTATGGTCTATACGAGTATACATTCATGTCGTTCGGTCTCATGAACACACCTACAATTTTAATGGCATTGATGAATCGAGTGTTCCATCCTTACTTGTACTCCTTTTTCGTGGTCCTCATGGACGATATCTTGGTGTACTCTCACACTCGACACGACCATGCCACACATCTTGAGATCATTCTGAGTACACTGAGAGAGCATCAGTTTTATGCTAAACTCTTGAAGTGCCACTTCTGGATGGATCAGATTCACTTCTTAGGTCACGTCATCTCAGAGGTAGGAGTATCTGTGGACCCCGGGAAAGTGAGAGCTATAGTTTCCTGGTAGAATATGAATAATGTCTTTGAGGTACGGAGATTCCTAGGGCTGGCTGGATACTACAGACACTTCATTCAAGACTTTTCTCGTCTAGAAGCACCTTTGACAGGTCTGACCAAGAAGGGGGTGAAGTTCTTATGGTCAAATTCTTGTGAGTCATCCTTTCAAGAGCTGAAAGGGAGGTTGACGTCAGCACCGATACTAGTCTTACCGGAGCCAGGCAAGAACTACACTGTTTACTGTGATGCTTTAGGTATCGGGCTGGGAGCTATGCTTATACAGGGGGATGGAGTCGTTGCATACAGGTCTCGGCAGTTGAGGCCACATGAGAGGAACTACCCAACGCACGATCAGGAGTTGGCAGTTTTTGTTCATGCCTTACGCTGTTGGAGACACTATCTGTTGGGGGAGAACTTTGTGGTCTTCACTGACCACAAGAGTCTCAAGTATATCTTCACTCAGCATGATCTGAATCTGAGGTAGCACAGGTGGGTTGAGTATCTACAGTCTTTTGACTTTGAGCTTGCCTATACACTGGGTAAATGCAACGCAGTGGCTGATGCGTTGAGCAGGAGAACTCAAATTCAGGCAGTTCAGGAGGTCAGCAGTGAGTGGTAGCTGATGGCTCTATTCTCTGAGATGCATCTGGAGGTGCACGACAGACAGGGACAGACTTACCTTTCTTCTGTAGCTGTTACCTGTACACTTATTGATCAGGTGTAGATGAGGCAGCTATCAGACTTAGAAGGCTTAGTCCTACGGGAGAGTTTATCAGGAGAGGACCCTCTTCCTGGATGGACAGTGGGTGAGGATGAGATCTTGCATTTCCAGAGATGTGTATGGGTGCTAGCAGACATACACGAGGAGCTGATGTGGGATTTTCATTCCTCAATTTGGGCAGTTCATCCTGGTGTCACCAATATGTATCAGGATACTCATCGTCAATACTGGTGGCCAGGTATGAAGAAATATGTTTCTGGTTTCTTCATGAGATGTTCTACTTGTCAGCAGGTGAAGGTAGAGCATCAGCGACCAGCAGGCCTTTTATAGCAGCTACCCATTCTGTAGTGGAAGTGGAATGACGTCGCGATGGACTTCATGACTGGGTTGCTGAGGTCGCCTCGAGAGAACGATGTTGTTTGGGTTGTCGTCGATAGGCTTACGAAGGTTGTGCACTTCTTTCCGATTAAGGAGACCTTCAGTGTTGATGATTTGGGATGACTTTACATCCGAGAGATCTTTCATCTACATGGAGTTCCACACTCTATTGTTTTAGACAGGGATGTGTGCTTTACCTCTCAGTTCTGGTAGGGACTTTAGAAGGCCTGGGGTACACATGTACTTTTGAGTACAACATACCATCCCCAGACTGATGGCCAGTCCGAGCGCACGATCCAGGTGCTTGAGGATATTCTCCGAGCTTGAATCCTAAACTTTGGTGATTCTTGGGAGAATCATATCCATCTGGTGGAGTTCGCCTACAACAACAGTTTCTAGGAGACCATTCAGATGGTGCCATACGAGGCTATGTACGGTAGGCCATGCCAATCACCCTTATGCTGGCTGGAGGCAGGAGAGGCAGCTTTGCTGGGACCTCATCTTGTTCAGGAGACCACGGAGCAGATAGAGTTAATTCGGAAGAGGATGGTTGCAGCACAGTCTAGGTAGAAGTCTTATGTTGGTCAGCAGAGATGACCTCTGGAGTTCAAGGTTGGAGATCAGGTTTTCTTACGTGTCACACCGAGGTTGGGACACAAGAGGATTCGGAGTTAGGGTAAGCTTTCACCGTAGTACGTTGGGCCGTTTGAGGTAGTGGAGATAATTGGTCCGGTTGCCTATCGGTTGCAGGTACCTCAGAGGTACCGGGCTATGCATGACATCTTCCATGTCTCTCAACTCTGATGTTACTTTTCAGACCCAACTCATGTCTTTCAGCCTGAGGAAGTCGAGCTTGAAGTGGATGCATCGTTCGAGGAGCATCCTATTCGGATTTTCGATCATAGTACGAAGGTTCTCCGCAGGCAGTCTGTTCCTCTGGTACGAGTGCTATGGCAGTACGAGTGAGTACAGGATGAGACCTGGGAGAGGGAGGCCGATGTATGATCACAGTAGTCGGAGCTATTCGGGGTTTCTTCTTCTCCACCTCGTTAGGGAAATTCAGGGTCGAATTTCTTTAAGGGGGGAAGTTTTTAAGAACTCGGATCCTCATTCAGGTATGGTTTTCATTTTTCTATAGTTTTTAAGAAAAATGAACTTTCTGGAAATTTTCGAAGTACACGCCATGTACTCTTCTCTGGCTCGAAGCCGTGCGCTGGCTGTGCCCGGGCCACACACACGGTGTGTAGGGGTGACATGGAGGCCAATTTTGGCAGAGTATGGAAAAGACCCAGTACACGCCGTGTACTCTAAAAGTACACGCCGTGTACTTTCTTTTTTTCACTAAATGGACCGGGGTTGCGCCTGACGCACAAAAACACCTCCTTATAGGTCCCGTTCGTCCTAGAGCGACCCGTACGGCCGAATCTTTAACAAGCTCCCGCCTCTTCATCCATTCTCCGATTCGAGCAAGGTCAATTGTGTTGGAAGAGCAGCGGTGATTTCTTCCTTCTTCTTGAGCCTTGTTTCTTGATTCCTCCTTATTTTTAAGATATCATAGGTTGATCTTTTTGTGTGTTTTCTCAGATCTACGTCTTTCTAAGGGGAATATGTCATCGTGGTTCACATATATCGATCTCCTAGGATTGAGGTAGGTGGTTTTTGCCTTTCTGTAGAAAGTCTATAAATATTTGGTGCATATTCCACCAATTCCTTTGAATGGGGAATTGGGGGTTTCCTGTTTTAGCCTTGTTTTATGCCTGCTTTGCTTGATTTATTTAATAGAATTTGATGCTTGTGAGTAGAGTAATTTATTTTGTGATCAGGTTTATTTTCCATGCTTTTTTTTCTTATTAGGTGTTTCGCCATTTTCCATGCCTAGTCGTAGGATTGTGGATTGTTTCCTTGTATTGCTGCTAATCCTTAGTTGATAGCCAAGTAGTTCTTGAGGTTTACTTGGAAAATGCACGCGCGCTGAGCATGTTTAGTTTCACTCAAGACTGTGAGAACCTAGAGTAGTAGACCAAAGTGAGAATTGACGGAAGGGATTCTCCAGAGTGTCTTTTAATTACAATGTGAGACCACAGGGGGAATTGACATTGAGTGTTTCCTCAGAGATTCTGTAGTTCCTCGACATGGGCCACAGGGGGAATAGACGATGAGTGCTTCCCCAGAGATCCTTTAGCATGATACAAGACTATAGGGGGGATTGACAGTGAGTGCTTCCCCAGAGAGTCTATTAATTTCATAGCTGAACCAGAGGGGTGAGACTGTGTGTGCCTCCTAGAGGGTTTCTAGTACTTGTAGGTTGAAACATAGGGGTTAAACTGTGGGATCTACCCAGAGGGTTACCTATTTTCTTCTTGTTGCTGGTTGTTTGCTTGTGTACTTTATTCGTTAGAACTCTGGATTGTAGATGTTTGTGTTTTTTTTCTGTTTACTGCTTCTTATTTTATTACTTGCCTTGTATTCATTGACTGTTAGGCACAAATATTTGGGTGATTTCCTACTGTGATTGTATCTCACACCATGTTTGGGCCATGATTTTGGGCCCAAACATACTATATTGTCGCGGGTATAAATAAGGTAAAGTGCCCTTCTACTTCAGGTTCTTGATTGCACTGGAGCTGGAGATCATGGGACCAATCCGGGGCTTGCGATGCTGAGGAGTTTATTTTTTTTTCCTTTGCACTTATTTTTGGTTGTATTCCAGCACGTTTTTGTGTTTGCTAATTTCCATAGATACTTGTACCCACTGCATCTTTGTCATCATTGCTATATATATTCATTGCTTCCGCTGTTTGGTTTCTCTTGTTATGCATGTTGTTACTACTTCCGTTGTTGACTGTTGTTTTCTGTTGTATACCTTACCGAATGAGGGCATAGTTTCCCCACCGACTCACCAAGGCCCTCACTGCTAGTCGACAGTCTCTGGTGTTTGGGGAAACATGCTTGAGGTCATGTGGCGAACCGGATACGGGGCACCAGTGGAGGGGCTCCGGATTCTAGTTGTTACAATATTGGAGAAGAATTGATCCCCATGAAGCTATTCAAATAAATCATCAATCCATGTAAGAGGGTACTTGTTCTTCATTGTGATCTCATTAAGTTCTTTATAATCAATGCATAGTCGCATTGAACCAACCTTCTTATTCACAAATAGAATAGGTGCTTCCCAAGGAGACACACTTGGTTAGATAAAGCATTTCTCCAAAAGATCTTGGAGTTGTTTCTTTAATTCCTCCAGCTCCAAATTTTCCATTCCATATGGGGTCTTTGAAATTGGCTTGGAACCAGGCATGATCTCATAGGAGAACTCTACCTCTCTTTTTGGGAGAGGTCTAGGTAAATCCTCAAGAAATATGTCATTGTATTCATGAATGATAGGAACATTTTCTATTTGTATAATAAAATTTCCTTCCCCATCTTCACTAATAATTTTCATAAAGAAAGCTACAGGAGGTTCTTCTTTACAAATCTCAGGTCAAGATATCTCTCCTTTAAAAGAAATTGTAGGTTTTCCATTCAATACTGTTGATATTTCCTTGCTTATATAGTTAATCTTAGTATTATACATTGAGAGCCAATCCATCCCTAGTATAATATCAAATTCCATCATGGGAATGACTACTAGATTTGTGAGTAGATTATGCTCTCCAAAGTAAATACTAGAGTTTTTATACACTTTTGATGCTTGTACAATCCCTCCAAGAGTCTTGAATGATATTTCTACTTCTAGCAGTTTAGAGATTGATTCTATATTCTTTGAAAACTTAAAGGAAACAAAGGAATTCATATAACCACATCAAACAAATTACTTTCTATCTTTGAGAGGACAATAATAGTACCTACCACCACATTATTTGGAGCTTCAAATTCAACTATCTTGATAGAAAAATCTTATCCTTTCTCAATTGGCCTATGTTGATGTTGATGGTGATTCCTCTCTATTAACTTTATATTTGGAAAGTGATTAGAAATGTGACCAAACTATCCATACTTGAAGCATTGGACTTTAGGCTGGGCCTCCACCATCTTCCCTTTGTCATTAGTATTGAGAAGTTGTGGATTTACCTCACTAAGATAGTTCCAAGATATGTGGCCATCTCTTCCACACTTGTAACATTTTATACTCCCAATAAATAAGTTCCTTGAGTGCTTCTTCCTACATTTTTTTCGTGTGGAAAGTTTCACTAACTTTCCCCCTCTTCCATGATCAAAGTTCCTCCCCAATTTTGGCTACAAATATCTCTTTTTTTCATTCAATTTTCGAGACCATTGCATCTCATTGAACTCCAATTCAACCTTCATAGACACATTATCTCCTCATAGCTATCACAATCTTTATTGGCTATATTATTCTGTAAATAGGGTCTTATTCCACTGAAGAATCTATCAAAATTTCTTTTAGGATCCATGAAAAGACTAGAGGTGTAAAGGGAAAGTCTTGTGAAGTTCATCTCAGAGCTTCCCACAGATTTCTTCTCTTTTTTATTTAGCTCTAGGAATTCCTTCTCTATTTTCATTATCATCGAACGAGGGAAATACTTATTGAAAAATATTCCCTTGAACTCTTCCCCTTCCATAGCACCGATCTTCCCTTTTGGTTTCATATTTTTAATTAGTTCCTACCACTGATCAACTTATCCCTCTAATTGGTAAACAGCTAGGGTGAATTTCTCTTATTCAAAACAATAGATTATAGAAAAGATATTTTATATAGATTTTATCCATTTTTCATAAATTAATGGGTTGGTAGATCCAATAAAATAATGTGGCAATTGATTCATAAAGGAATTAATGAAAATTTATTCCCTTTGAGGTGAATTCGGCATCTCATCTTGATTCAAGTTATTATTCATAACTCGAGTAAGTTGATTCATCATTATCATGAAGTTTTCTATTATATATTCCATCGGAGGTTCATCGGTGCATGGTTTTTTATGATCACCATTTACACAGTTTCTCTTATTTATAATCATTTTCTAAAATAAGTAAAACATTGTGAGAAACATGTTTCTTTTAAGAATATTATAATTCTAGAAGAATTTTATGACCTAAAACATCTTGCTTAAATATGTAACTCATTAACAACAGTTACATTTTTTATAAATATTTCAAAATGGTTCATAAAAAACTTATGATTAACCAAACATATCCCCCAGGAGTGTCAAACCAAGTGCATATTAAGGCCCATTGTCATGTACCATGTCACGAACCAACCTGGGTTGACCCTAAACCGGTCACCCAAGCCGGCCCACAGCATGGCCCAAAGGGCATTCCCAATCCCCATGGCATGGCAATTAGTGTCGGGCATCAAAATTAAACAGGTGGGAATGATTTGGCCCATAAATGAAAGACAAAAAATTAAATAAAAACTAAACAAAGAAAATAAAAACTAGCAACAATGAGAAAATAAAATTGTACATACCTCCATGTGACCCAATAGGTCACCAATAACCTTAAACCAGCATCGCACTACAACAACTGAAGTCAAGCAAGAAGCAGCACCTAGGGATAAAAACAAAGATAAAACTATAGGCGTGAGTATTAAAACTCAGTAGGAATTCCCAAAAAAACTATTCCCATATTAATTTAATTTAAATAAAAGATCCATCAATTTTATTTTTGAAATAAAATGTATAAAACTAGGTTTTCACACATTTTCTTCTTAAAACAAATCAAGGTCCATTTCCATTTTCAATTAAAACCTAGATTCCCTTTTTAAGAAGTAGGAATTGGCATTTTAAACGAGGTGGTGTTTACACTAAAAAGAGAGGAAGGAAGTGTAAAAAAATTCAAAACCTTTTTTCCATGAACACTTGAAACCATTTTATCACTTTTATCAAGAAGCTACACTATGTAAGGAAACAAGATCAATAAACATACAACATGGGCAATAGAAAAACATCACACATGAGTAATCAACAAGCACATGCATCTCAATCATCTGCCACAGATAACCAAGTACTAGACAACACGGGATAACCTAGGAGCCCATGAATAATCTATAATTTACTATACATGTAACTCATCCCAAAGGCATGCCCTTCCCAATGAAATCATAATGCCCAAATACTCAATCGTCACCTTACCTAGACTGGATGAGGGGCCCAATCCCATAGAAATGATAACAAAATAACCCCCTCGTATGGGACACTATCTAGTGAAATAACCTATACTATTAAAGCAATCATTCACTAAGAATTCATTCACTATACTAGGTTCCCATGTTCAAACTAAAAAGGGTTGAGCCAATCAAACCAAACAAGAAACCAACCATGTATACATGCATCACACACAAGAAACACACACAATAGTCACCCCTAAATCACCCTAAGGGATTTTACCCCTCTTGCCTTCAATCATCAATATACAATTGAAATATCATTTGAGGACTACCCCTTCCCATCAATATCCAACAATGCAAGAGGTGCATCCCAAAGAGAGTTTTCAAAGTAACTTATTTTTTAAAAGTACCAAACATGCCTCAACCAACCATTTGAAACCAACCCATTTTCAAAAGAACCAACACATGCCACTTTCAAAACCAAAAATCCCCTTAGACACCCATTTAAGAAACCAAAGTCACCATTTTAAATCTAAGGCACGTTTATAAAGGCCAATGGGGCATTTCATCAAACACTTAGTATGCACATTAAATAAACAATTTCATGTAATTCAAATATAAGAGTAAATCACTCTATTTCACAATAATAATTTATTATAAAATCCATACATTATTAATTAGCATTAAATAAGGGTGAAAAAAGAAATAAATCAATCATTCATTAAATTTAAAGGCTAATACATGGGTAAATGTACCTCAGGGTGAAACCAAACCGAACATTCATCCCTTGGTGCTTTCTAACTAAGATTTGTTTCTGCCCCTACTAAGAATGTGCATCTTTACATACATATAAGGACACATATCCCTAATTCAATCACTCGTATGGCCATGAACGTGTGCAAGGGGATCCTTACATATATTCTTATATGTATATACCCATATCCACTCACCTACGTATGCATTTCCATATATATACATAGGCATACCTAGCCCCATACATGTATATTCACTACCATGGATTAATATACACATAACAGTGGAACCTATATATATATATATATATATAATTACCTATGAATACGCAGGCAAGTCTCCTTTGACTCAGTAACTCAAAACCACAAAGCATTTACCAATGAAACTTAATTAAAAAAACCAGGAATCCATAAACCTCATAATACCCTAAAAAATTAATCCAAACAAAGGAATCAAGATACGATTCAAAAATCAATGAAACTTTTAAGAAAAATAATGTTAAAGGAAAACACTATTTTTAAAGTGAGCAGTGCTAAACGGGTCTTTAAGTTTTTCCCACCTTGAATTAATTTAACAAAATCAATTCAAAAACCATTTTTTCAAACAATGTGAAATCTCCTTTTCACTAAGCATTCAAAAAGGAATACCCTTATTATATTTACCTTTTAAACCACTTTACCGTATTTGAAGAAAAAAACATGAAACTGTTTTACAAGGATAAGGGAAGGAGTGAAAGAGAGAATATTTTAAGGGAAAGATGCATTTGGGTGCCATATTCATTTGAAATCATATCCATGTCTACACCCCATGCACTAATGGATGTTTCAACATCCAGTGGAACCCATCATGTGACCAAGAAACCTCTTTTGAATTCATTTTCCAAAACACTTCATGCTTTTTAGAACAAACCAAGCCATCACATTTAATTTCAAAAACATAAGAAACCACTTTAAATTCCAAGGATTTTCCACATCACAAAAACCAACAAATTACACCTATTAAACTCAATTATTATTTTATAAAACATACTAGGTGCACACACACATTAGTCTATTTATAAAGAACCACTTCAAAACCCATTTTTATCAATTTTTACCAATAATAAAACACCATATAAATATAACTAAGAGTATTAAGGTAGTGAGAATCATGTTTAAAAATTAATTAATAACACAAAAGAATCATATGGATTGAATTGGAAAAATATGGAATGGAAACACCTACTAGTTGAGTACGAATGCAACGAAACCTTGATGGGAGAGGAAACAACACCCTGTGAATGATTTGAAAGCCCTAAAATCCCAATAAAATGAGTTTCACATCAACCCTAGATTTAGGGTTCGGCCAAATCATAAACCCCATAAAGAAACCCCAAACCAAAGAACACTCACTAGATGGAGGATCGTCAGAGGAGGAGGATGTCGACGAGGGAAGCGTTATCTGGAGAGGAGGCGATGTTGGTGGGGGTAGCATGCCGTAGAAGGAGGGCTTCCAATAGGGTTGGGGTCGGCCTTCCGAGTTTCATGCAAGCAGGGAAGGGAGAAGAGGGTGGTTCCATGCAAGATGGAGTTAGTGGGAGGTTTGGACATCAGTGGAGGCACTACAAAATAATTAGTTTTTTCAAACAGGGGTATATCTATTGGTAAATGTGCATTTTCTATTGGTAAAACGTTTTACCAACAAAAATTGTCCTTTCACTAAATTGTTGGTAAAAACTCTGTCGCTAAATGTTATTGCGGAAGATAAAATAGTTTTGTTGCAATTATAATAATACCAACAAATAATACATATGTTGGTTAAAATATTTAGCAACATATTCATATAAATAATATATCTATTGATAATATTATTATCAACATTTATCTACCCCCCACCCTCGCTGCCTCAGGTCGTAAGGATGAGGAAGGATTTTAGACTAGGTCGTGGGGTCAGGTCTCTGAACCAGTGGGTTTAATATATCTTCTTCTTTTCATGTGTGCCTATTTCGTAGATGTACCCAATTTTTATTACCAACATTTATCTTTATATTAATAATATTATTAATATATTTGAAAAAAAAAATATTACAAGAAATACAGCAATTAATATATATTTGTAATTTTTTTAATTTATTTATTATGCATGGATATTCCAATAATTGTTGGTAAAATTTTATATTATATTTATAAATCACACTGTATATAATATATTTATTATAGATAAATTATAAAATTAAGTTATAAAAAACTAAAACAAACAAAAAAATTATTTGAAAAAACATATTCAAACATAATTTAACATGTTCATATCATACATCATGTTTCACTATCCTCGTTCACACTAGCGACCCCTTTCTTACAGGTCCTTTTTATCGCCCTTATACTTGTGAGTGAAAGTAGACGTAGACATCTCTGAGATGGTCATCACTATCACAGTTCACCAAGTAGATCCATTTTCTGTATATTTTCTGTAGGTCTCCTTTCTAGTACTTATAGATAGAAGCAATTGTCACTTTTCTTGTACTTGTGGATAGAAGCAGAAGTCAATGAAACAATTGTCACTGGTGGATATAAGCAAGTACCCTTTCATACACTTGTGTACTGAGGCTATTCATACCCTATCTGACACTGGAAATAAAAAGGAGTATAAATCGTCAAAAGTCAAGATGGAGCTCATTTCAAAGAAATAATATTAAAATTTCAAATAGGTTCCATAAAGTTAATATAGGTTCATTTATGAATCACCACTGAATCTTAACAAGACCGCAAAAAAAGTGTTGATCAGTCCAATCCGGTTTATTGGTGACAAATGATACATGGGGAGAAGAAACAACCTCTATTTTTTCAATGAGATGCTAGTGGAAGCTTCCACCATACAACAGGTGTGATGCAGCGATCTCTGATAATGACTTCAGAAGAGTCCCGAACAACCACAGTCCCCTATCGCTGCAACATTTGGTCCATCTCCAACATTAGGTCCACCAGTCTACACCTTCAACAAAAAAAATCTCAATTAATACACCTCTCCAAATGAGTTGAAATAAGACTGTTTAGTTTTGGAAAATGTTTAATAGAAAAACTTTGAAGAAGCCATGAACTGAGCAATGAGCATACCAGCACTTTCAAGAAACTGGATCTTTAATGATTGAACAATGGCATGAGAACCCTCTACCCTAATAATAGTAAACATTATCTCATAAATCAAAACGTAAAAAACATAAGAAGGTATCTTGACAAGCCATACGATTGACACAAACAAGTGGCAGTCTACAAAAATATACACTACTAACCTCTATTGTTAGCACTAATCCACAAAAAAGTCCTTCAATTATCACCGAGTAGCAGCAATAATGAAGCAACATATAGAGGACATGACTTGAAGCTTTGTGCTCCACCAGATGTGAACCAACCACAAAAGAAACTAGAGCTAGAATTCCCAATACTTCACACAATCTATCATATGCTATAGTGGAACTGAACATAAACAACATCACCATCCCTTTGATTCCAGTGGAACACCCTTTATGTTTGAATCTGCACCTGACACAATCTCCCTCTACTTTAGACAACCACCATCAAACATTGTCATTCCCAAACAGTTTTAATCTAAACATATGATATAAAAATAATAATGCATGATATCAATAACTAGAAGATTATCAAACCAATGAACACAATAAGAAGATATAACCAGTGACCGCAACAACCTCTATAATTATCAACCTCCATAATGATAGAAAAATAACTAGAAGAACCAATAATCAAAACAAAAAAATAACCAGTGACCTTAACTAGAATATAACTAGTGACCACAATAATAGAAAACAACCCATGACCATGATAACAAAAAATAACAATGCATGATAAAAATTAACAAGATTATCTAAGCAATGGATACAAATTATAGAGAATGACATTACTTTAAATTGACAATGTCACCTAACTCAAAATTCTATAATCTAGTAACAATGATTTCAATTTTGTAATCTAGTAACACTAATTTCAATTGAGATCATAGTGAAGAAACATCAATCGATCCTGGGGATAAATCTTTATTGATAATGTCAATAGAATTTCTGAACTCCACACGAAGAATATATTCTATGGGTATCTTTTCATGGGACTGTTAACAGCAAATATCATAATTGAAAAACAATTTTATTAAAGCATGGACCCAGATAAATTAGAGTAACACATGGTGACATGCCTTAATAAAATTTAGTATGATTATAGGATTTCCATATCTCTGGGACATATTTTTAAAATTTAGCCTCGTGGGTTCATAAAAATGGTCTTTCCTTAATACTGGGAAACAAAAAAACACACTTTGATAAGAAATGACAGTGAATTAAAAAATTAAAAAGTAGCATATTCATGGGAAAATGCCATAAAAATAATATCAGGTTCAATATTCAATCATGATGTCTGAATGGCACGAAGGCCTTCTTTTTTATTTTTATTATGGATAATTCCCCTTTTAAGGGTTTAAGGAGAACCCGTACATAACCCGTAGGCCCAAGGAACAAGGCCTGACAAACCCGCAATACATGACCCGAAGGCCCAGAGGCATGCCATGCCCAATACATGACCCGTAGGCCCAGCCCACTTGAACTGCCCCTCCCCAGGTTTCTGTGTCATTGATCACCTGGCTCCCCACCTTGAATTGCCGATCGGCTATCATTTCCCAATACAAAGATGCACAGTGCCTGGTCCCGATGGTGGCCGCCATACCCTCTCATTCTTCCAATTCGGTTAGCTCTTCATCTGGTGGCTGCTACTCCTATTGCTCTAATCCTCTTCTGGGTCCTGTTCTGTGTGAACTAGGCTACTCCATGCTCTACGTGACCCAAAGGCCCTGTGGCCTGAAGGCCTTTGATGGCCCGAAGGCCCTGGAGACCCATAGGCCCAAACCGGTGGCCCGAAGGTCCAAATCGGGTGAATAGTTCCGGCTGCTGCATAAATAAATTGATAGAAATATTAGTGTAAACATAAAAAAAGGACAAGATAAAGTAAAAATATATCAAATGCTGAATAATTTGGAACATCTTCCAGCAAAAATTACACATTCTGGAAGATGGGGTTATAACCAAAATTTGAACTTCAAAAAACTCACAGTGTTTGATCATCCATAAAGTCATATCTAGATTCCAAAACCCATGTAGGAATGTACACATACAAAACATAAAACTAATAGGTAACTATACAAACTTGGTGCTAGTAAAATGACATGATATTCTAGCAATAAAGGTTAACCTTAAGTCCCTTCCACATATTCATAGCTTCACCTGGATTCAAACAATATTTTTATGTGAATACACTCTCTGAAGGTCAATATGGAATTCTGACTTTTCCCAAAGTTTAATGGCCACAAGATTTATTTTTTTAACCACTCAATAGGCCTGATTGTGGGTGTGTTAAACAGATAGACCAATTCTTCTTGGGGAAAGTTTAAGTAGTCATGCATCTGAATTGGATCAGGTAAACTAAAAGGAAAAAACAAATCTTACAGATTTAGTCTATGATTCAAAATTAAATGATAGATCCATTTTTTTAGTATTTTTCTAGTCAATATATATTTTGATTTAAACCTACCAACACTTTATCACATTTCATTGCATTTTTTTCTTTTTCTTTTTTGATTTTATATCAATTTTTAATTTATCGATAGAGGAGGAGTTAGCATGGTGATGCATTACATTCAATAAAAGCCTTTAAATATCATCCACACTTTGAATTAAATCCACATTTTCTTATGTTTTGTTTTTTTCTTAGATGTCTATGGATAGACTCAAAAGCCATGGTTAAACATAAATTTAAACAGATCAAACCATAAAGTCTATTAAATGATCAAGTTTTTTCTTTTTTTCATTCATCTTTTTTTAATAGTGCAGGTCAGATAAACACACCTAGTTTTTTAAATCCAAGCCATAAAAATCTCACATTTTAATGTATAAACAAGTGGGGTTCTTAAACATTTTATAAAACTAATTTATTTCTACAATAATTGTATGAAAAAGAAATAAGTATAACAAGTTTCAAGTCATATATGAGTTTTATCGAAAACAATTGAAACACAAAGCATTAAAAATGATATTTTCATAAATAAATAATATCATTGTCCAAGCATGTGTGTAGAAATATATATCTCTGTTATAGTGTCTGAAAAGATATTGCACTTTTTTACTTAATACTAATTCAAAAGAAAAACTTATCAATAGTATCCTTAAAGAATAAACTACATGTTTAAAGAATCATTGTATCAAAGAAATAGTCTAGAGAGTATTCTTGAGCTGACTTCGAATTCTACGTGTGAGAAACTCATTCCAAACATTCTGTCATATACAAATTTTTCGGTCACACTATCACATAGATTATTTTGGAGACTACACATAACATTGTAATAGTAGTAGAAAAATAATTCCTTAGTAAGATCCATTGTGCATAAGAGCTTCTTGTATCTATGTCATCATGAAAGAAAATAGGGACAAATGCATGAAAATCAATGTGTGGGGATGTTGGTATGCTTGAAAAAACATTCAATTCACATTATCATTCATCCTCATCATCATTCAAGCATGAAAATATAATAACAGAAACAAGAAAAAAGATAACATTCAAGGAATCCAATGACCTTTATGCTGAAAAAACCAAACCTGAAAATTTGGAACTCCTCGCATATCCAGATCGCCAGTCAGCTTGGTTATTTATTTGAAATAGGGTTGTACATTCACATTTCAAGCCATAGTATGAGAATGAAATGATGGGAATAATGTGGATATTGTATTCACTCAAACAACAATTAAGCCTCAATATATTACCTTTAACATGAAGGCCTCATCTGCTCTGCACATTCCATCACCAACTACTGAAATCAAACAGTGCATTTACAATTCAAGAAATAGTAGGAGAATGAGATTAGAGGAATAAAGTGGCTAGTGTGATCACTCAAATATAAAAAGGACCAGTAGAAAACCAACTTAGAACATTCAGATATCATTGAACTCTAATTTGACATAATGAACATAAAACTAGAAGAACCGACAGCATTTTGAGTGAAAAACCCGACCTATTTGAAAGTGCTTCAAGAGAAAGAGAACCAAGGATCACCAAAGAAAACTAACCGAATATACAACACCAAACCCATCAGTGTACCAAGAACCATTTTTTCTAGGTACCAGACCCACTGTCAATCATCAACAGGGCCCTAAGAAACATCTCCAGGCTTCAACAAATAGGAACCGAGACAAAGCAGGAGAGAAGCAACCGAAGGTCGGACAAACACCAAGAACCACTGCCTCCGAATCCCTTCTGAGAATAGCTTCCACAACCACTGTCGAACCAAATTTATATGCACCTCTATCAAGATAGATACCAAAAAGACAACTAAATTAATTCAATGTTGCTCTAGACTGAAAGACTACTAACAGGGAAAAGAGGCATCTCCGATGAAGAGATATGGTGTGACCTAGAAATGGAAATGCTGCTCTGCGCTGGAATCTGTATAGGTAGGAGCAGCAGGAAAGAACCAAAATCGGGGGCTTAAGGCCAGATCTGAGGAGGTAACAATGCGAGGGAAGGGAGAAAATGGGATCCTCGTCATATATGAAGAACAAACAGTGCCAAAGAAATAAGCCAGAGTGGAACGGGGTTGAAGCCCTAAACCCTCAAGCGGAGAAAACGGTAAATTTATTTTTATATTATAAATATAATCAATATTAAATTTTATTAAAATTAATATTTTTTGTTTTATAATATAAAATAAAATTTCAATAATATCAATTATTAATTAATTATGTTTCAGTTATGTTTATTTTTTTTTATTGATTATCATATTTTTATTTATTATGTTTTTTAAATTCAAATATCATAATGATTTAATTTTTTTCTTAAAATTATCTAAATGTTTATAAAATGAAAATCATTAGAAAATATAAGAATTATTGATACTTGAGAAAATTGGAAATTAAAATCAATTAATGATATATTTTTAATAAAACCTCTAAAATTAAATATTGACTTTGATCATAAAAATAACAATCTATATAAAACATTTGGTTCATATTAATTGGTTATTATCATTAAATGGTGTATTGTAACAGATTTTATTAATGAAAAATGATTTTTTGGTAATAGTTATTATTAATAATAGATTTATGTGTTGGTAAATAAAGTGTTGGTATTAGTATGATAAAGTAATAGATTTAACTGTTGGTAAAAGATTTTTTGGTGTTAAACGATCAATACCAACAGATATATATGTTGGTAAAAACAAGTGTTGGTACTTAAAATCAATTCTAATAAAACATAATATCTGTTAGAATTGCTCATTTTTACCAACATATATATTATCTGTTAATAAATTTCTATTGGTATAAGTCATTTTTTTGTAGTGAGGGGAGGTCGTCGGTGCAAGGGGGAAAGGGTTGGGTGGTCGGGCACAGCATGCATAGGGAGGGGGGTCGGGTAGAGCACACAAGAGGGAGAAGGGTGGAATCCACCCCTTAGGGATTCCCTAAAAAAATCAAAAATTATATCAATAATAATAATATTAACATAACAATAATAATAATAAAAAACTTAATAATAATAATAATTTTAATAATAATTGTAATAATATTATCATTGTTTTTATTATTATTAAACATTCTTTTAATTTTATCCTATTCTCATTTTATTTCATTTTAATTTTATTTTATTTTTCATTTAAATTTTATTCTTCATTTAATATTTATTATTTTTAGATGTAGAGAAGGTAGTACAATCTATCAGGTCATGTACCAACCATGCATAGGCTAAAAATTCACCCGAAAGTTTTAGAATCCTATAATTTTACATGGGTCTTAACCCAAACCCCAACCAGAAATATCAAAGACCAAGAAAAATATAGAGAAAATGAGTTTCTAGGGTTGGGGTGTGACAATTCTCCCCACCACAGACACTTTCTTCCCCCAAAAAGTCACCAAGCCAAAGGATAACCAAAACTTGAGACCATGCCGAGACAAAACTGAGGAAAACCATGAATCCCAGGATGACCTTACTCTTCACAGGTCACACTCAACTTATTCAAAAGGAAACTAAATCTCAAGATTGAGGGTGGAACATGAGGGGGGTTTACCCACCACAAAAACTCAACTATCTTTAGAACCTTAAAACCCAAACAATGCCACCAAGACTTAAACAAGAAACCCACTATGAGGGAACCTGGAAAATTGGGACACTAGGATGAGAGAACTAACACAACCCTTTCTCCACATTAACCAAAAGAACCCCCAATGAGGCTGGTAAATCCCGACATGAACTTAATCCAACTCTCCTAGGATAATCGGAACCACATCCCCACTATAATTAGATTCCAAACACCATAGAAAACCCACAAAAAGAAATTTGAACCAAAAAATAGACCTGAAGACACCTTCAAACATTGATCTTCCCAAATACTTACATCTCCAAAAAAGCACAACTGGAACCAAAATAGAAACCAAACCATGAGAGGACCAAACATCTCCTAAGAAAAAGAAATGACTCCAAAATCCACATTTGAACAGTTAGAACCGCTTGGATAAAAAAACAAATCCATCATAAACTTACAACAACATGATGATCTTACAATGATAGGGGAAAATAATAAGGAAACCATAAGTGTCTCTATTCTAAAATTAAAGATAAAGAACTAGGAAAAGGTCTCACATACCCCTGTCAACCCTGACTGTGTGTGAGCTTCACCCCAAGACTTGAGGCTGGGGATCTAATGGCTAAAGAATCTCCTACCTCACAGTCAGGTATGAGCATCCCTCAGTCACAACTTCTTCTTCAAGAAATTATTCCTATAGGACTTCTCCCAATGACCTGAATGGTCACATCGAGTGTAGGACTTTAGAGGGATGCGACAAGATGACTTTGAATTCTCAAACCCACACCACCAATGGCACACCGAGAAGCATTCTGATGAACTAGATGCTAGAACCAATGAAGAATACTCCTTAGGAATAGGTTCCTTTATCTTGTACTTCTTTCCATATAGGGAAACCTTAAGAACAACAAGAGGTTCCAGATTTCTAACCACCACTGACTATACCCTAGGAACCAGCTCTTTAAAGTGGTAAATGTAAACTTTTACCAACCGTTGACCCTATAGAACATCTTGAAACTATACCACCTTCCTCAACTTCACCTCCTTAGGTATGAACCCCCAGATGAAGGTGGCCTCATACATTTCCCATGTCACACAAAATTCCAATGAATATGGGACAACCAACTTCCACCAGTCCAGAATTAGACACTCGAATAACTCCAAAACAGCACGAACCCTGATATCCTCAGGAGTTCCTAACACCTTGAAGACACAATCTACCTCTTCAATCCATATACCTGCCTCTAATGGACCTCTAACACCATGAAAGATAGGAAATATACAACAAAACTCAGTAAATGGGCATGACTCATTAGAAATTTGAGGGACCTTTCTGGGTGGAACATTCTGAACAACACAAAAAACACAAATCAAAACCAACATCAAACCAAATCACGACCAAAAGAAACACCTCAAGCCAAATGAACAGGCTTACAGACCAAAAACATACCAACAAAACCAAAATTCATCTCTTTTCAAAAATCCCATTTCCATTTTCAAAACCATCCTATTTCAAGCCACTTCCCAAACACAAAACTGCCTTTCACAAAACAAAAGCCACATTTTAAAATAAAAACTGGTTTTCAAAACCATTTTCCATTTTCAAAATCACTTTATAAAGACAAGGCCAAACTTCTAATATTAATCACCCACCTATGGCCTCCAATGAACTTTCACACATATGTTCATCTATTTCCATCCATGTGTGCCAACACACACGTTCCACACACACCCACACATGTGCAAACATTCATAAGTAGTACCCAAGGTTGCACCAAAACCATTTTTTATCAATTCTAAACCGGTACTAAATTTTCAAACAAGACCCTTTTCCTTTAAAACCTATTTCACCAATTTAAATCCATTTTGAAGAAAACATTTTCATTTCAAAACCCCTTTTCATTTTCAAAAAAACACTTACACCAACCAAAACCAAAATGAAGAACAACTTACACCAAACCACCAGAATGAGGAACTAGTAGTCACGCTTAACCCAGTGACATAGTAGTGAGTCATGCCCCAAGCAAGCAGAAACAACTAAGTGGTACTTGAATCATGCACTCAAAATACACACGGGTCACTACCCCATGTGAGATTATGATGTGACACCGGCTTGCCTCTATTTTCATCAATCAATCCAAAAACAAAGACAAAAGACTCAAATCTCAGACTACCCTTGGTAACTCAGGTTTCATCATGAGTGGTGGTGATCAGGCACCGAACCATAACCTACCTCTTGATCCTTGACAATACTAATCTCCAACTACTATACATTGCAAATAAAAAGGGTCTCCTCTAATATTATTTTGTCATGAACCAACCTGGGTTGACCCTGAACCAGTCCCCTGAGCTAGCCCATGACATGGCCCGAAGGGCATTCCCGATCCCCACAGGCTGGCAACTAGTGTCAGGATCAAAATTAAATAGGTGGGAATGATTTAGAAAATAAATTAAAAAAAATAAATAAATAAAAATTGAACAAATAAAATAAAAACTAGAAGCAATGAGAAAATAAAATTTTACATACCTTTGTGTGACCCTATTGGTCACTACTAACCTCAAACCAACATCACACTAAGACGACCAAATTTGAGCAAGAAGTAGTACCCGAAGCTAAAAAAATATAAAACTATAGGTGTGAGTATTAAAACTCAGTAGGAATTCCCAAAATATCTTTTCCTATATGAATTTTCATTGAATAAAAGATCTATCAATTTCAGGTTTGAGATACAATGTATAAAACTAGGTTTTCAGACATTTTCTTCCTAAAACAAATCACGGTCCATTAGCCTTTTTAAGAATCATACATTGGCATTTTATAAGAGGTGATGTTTACACTAAAAAGGGAGGAAGGAAGTTTAAAACCTTTTTAAAACCTTTTTCCCATATACACTTGAAACCATTTTATCACTTTTATCAAGAAACCACACTACACAAGGAAACAAGATCAACATACATACAACACAGGAAATGGAAAAAACATCACACATAAGTAACCAACCAGCACATTCATCTCAATCATCAGCCATAGATAACCAAGTACCAAACAACATGGGATAACCTAGGATAACATGAATAATCTAGAACACGCTATACATGTAACTCGTACTAAAGGAATACCCTACCCTATGACATCATAATTCCCAAACACTCGATCATCACCCTACCTGGACTGACCGAGGGGCCCAATCCCATAGAAATGATAAAAAAAATAACCCCTGTTATGGGTCTCTAGATAGTTCAATAACCTAGACTAGTGCATCAATCATTCACAAAGAATTCACTCGCTATGATAGGTTCCCATGTTCAAACTAAAAAGGGGTGATCCAATCAAACCAAACAAAAAACCAACCACCTATACATGCATCGTACATAAGAAACACACACAACAGTCACCCTCAAATCAGCCCAAGGGATTCCCCCCTACACCTTTCCTTCAACCATCAACACATGAGGGAATTCCCATCCAAGGACAACCCCTTCCCATCAATATCCAACAAGGTAAGAGGTGCATCCCAAAGAGAGTTTTCAAAGTAACTTATTTTAAAAAAGTACCAAATGGGCCTCAACCAACCATTTGACACCAGCCCATTTTCAAAAGAACCAACACATGACACTTTAAAAAACAAAAATCCACTTAAACATCCATTTAAGAAACCAAAGTCACCCTTTTAAATCTAAGACACATTTATAAAGGCCAATGGGGAATTTAATCAAACACTAAGTATGCACATTAAATAAAAAAAAATTATACAATTAAAATACATGAGGAAATAACTCTATTTTGCAACAAGAATTTATTATAAAAGACATACATTATTAATTAGCATTAAATAAGGGTGAAAAAATATATAAATCAATCATTCTTTAAATTTAAAGGCTAATGCATAGGGAAACCTACCTCAAGGTGGAACCAAATTGAATATTCAGCCCTTGGTGCTTTCTAACTAAGATTTGTTACTCCCCCACTGATCATATGAATCTTAACATATATATAAGGACACCTATCCCCTATGCACACACCCGCATAGCCATGAATTTTTGCAAGGAGATTCTTACATATATGCTTATATGCATATACCTACCTCCACTCACCTACGTATGAATTTCCATATATATACATATGAACACCTAGCCCCATACATGTATATTCACTGCCATGGGTGAATATATACATAATAGGGGAACCTATATATATATATATATATATACACTTACCTATGCATACGTAGGCGAGTAGTCTTAGACTCGATGACTTGAAACCACAAATAAGTGACCAACGTACCTTAATTAAAAAGACCATTAATCCACAAACATCATAATACCCTAAAATAAAATTAATCTAAACAACGGAACCAAGATATGATTCAAAAACCAAAAAAAATTAAGAAAAACAATTTTAAATAAAAACACTATTTTTAAAGTGAGCAGTGCCAAACGAGCCTGTAAGTTTTTCACACCCCGAATATATTTACCTAAAGCAATTAAACAACCATTTTTATAAAAAATGTAAAATATCCTTTTCACTAAGCATTGAAAAATGGGAAAACCCTTCTTATATTTCCTTTTTAAACCACTTTACCTTATTTGAAAAAAAACATGAAACTGTTTTATAAGGATGAAGGAAGGAGTAGAGAAGAGAAGTTTTTAATGGAAAGATGTCTTTGGGTACCATCTTCATTTGAACGCACATCCATGTGTGCACCCTGTGCACCCATGGACATTCAAACATCCAATGGCACCCACCTCATGACCAAGAAACCCTTTTTGAAATCATTTTCCAAAACACTTCATGCTTTTTAGAACAAACCAAACCAGCACATTTAATTTCAAAAGCATAAGCAACCACATTAAATGACAAGGAGTTATTATATCACACAAATCAACCAATTCTACCTATTAAACTCAATTATTATTTTATCAAACATACTAGGTGCACACAGACATTGGGACATTTATAAAGAACCACTTAAGAACCCATTTTTAGAAATTTTTAACAATAAGAAAACACCATATAAATCTAACTAAGAATATTAGGGTTGTGCAAATCATGTTTAAAAAATTAATTAATAACACACAAGAATCATATGGATTGAATTGAAAAGAAATGGCATGGAAACACCTACTAGTTGAGTGCAAATGCAAAAAAACCTCAATGGGAGAGGTAACAACACTCCACGAATGATCTGAAAGCCCTAAAACCCCAAGAAAATGATTCGCAAATCAAACCTAGATTTAGGGTTCATACAAATCATAAACTCCACTAATAAACCCCAAATTGAAGAACACTCATCGAAGGGAGGATCGCTGTTAGAGGAGGAGGACGCCGGTAAGGGAAGTGTCGGCCAGAGAGGAGGCGGTACCAGTTGGGATAGTACGCCAGAGAAGTAGGGCTATTGGCGGGGTTAGGGTTGGCCGTCTAGGTTACGTGTGAGCTGGGAAGGGAGAAGAGGGCGACGCCGCACAAGGGGGGCCCAAAGGGAGGTGTGGCCGCCAGTGGAGGGGAGGTCACCGGCGTAAGGGGGAGCGGGTTAGGATGGTTGGGCATAGCACACATAGGGAGGGGGGTCAGGCATAGCACATAGGAGGGAGAAGGGGGTGTCGACCCCCTTAGTGTTTCCCTAAAAATAAAAATAAAAAAAATACCTAAATCAAAAATTATATCAATAATAAAAATATTAACATAAAAATAATAAAAATAATAATAATAATCTTAATAATAATAATAATAATAATAATAAACTTAATAATTATTATTATTATTATTATTATAATATTATCATTATTATTAAAAATTATTTTAATTTTATCATATTCTCATTTTATTTTATTTTTATTTTATTTTATTTTTCATTTAAATTTATTCTTTATTTATTATTTATTATTTTTAGAATCATAACAGGTTGTATGGTCTGACAGGCTTTGCATAGGCTAAAAATTCAACCAAAAGTTTTAAAATTCTATAATTTTACTCAGATATTAACTTGAACTCCAACTGGAAAGATCTAAAACCAAGAAAAGTATAGCGCAAAGGAGTGTCCAGGGTCGGGGTGTGACATACCAGGTTACACCGAGTCAAGCCTCATGCTCCTTGTTAGATTTTTTACCCCTAGGTACATATATGCTAGAACCACATCCACTTGTTCATATCCAGATAGGGATTTCTTTCCTCAGAAACCATTAAATTAATATTTCACCAAAATACCAAGATGTTTTCATATTTAACTTTTATCTATGGTTATTCCTATAGTTTTAAAATCCTAATCTCCCTAAATAATTAACCCTTACTTTGATACCAACTATGGAATCTTGCCTTTTTATTATATAACTTTTCATTACATTGTACAAACAGATAATCTTTTAAAGTTTAGTTTCTTGGAAATAAGGTACATAATACATGAAAACTTAAAATATTATTATAACCCACTTAAAAGTATTAATCATAGGTTCATACTAATTACATTTACTACATATCATAACCTGGGGATATACATAAATTAAAAGAGTGAGCATAAGTCCCAGTAAGGAAAAGAAAAGGAAACAATTTAAATGTGATCTTGAGAAATATTGATAAGAACTTGAGGAATATCATAAAGGAATGAGAAAAGGAAAAATAGGCATATCATAATATAAATAACTTGAATTGTAACATTTAAATATGGATACAAAATTTGAATGAGACGTTCATAAGAATATCAATAAGTTTTTTCACTGAGGTGTCATAAAATCTACCAAGGTTATTCACCAAGGTATCGTAAAACATGTCTTCTCTAGAGATTAAATTATTTACCCAATGCATTGAAGATCTATTAAAGAGAAACCTTCATATGTATTAATTAATTTTATCAAAATATATCATAATAAAACATTTCATAAATAACCCGTGGAGAATAAAATAAACAGGTTTCATATCAAAATCATGGTGTTTTTAAAAAATGCTTAAGGACAAGATCTTTGTGTTATTATTAACCCATGAAAAAGGAATGAGGATTTCATGTATTTTAATACCAGAATAAAATATATAATTTTTATATATAGTTTAATACCCATAGAAAATAAATATGTTTGGGTATTAACAAAATAAAATAAGTGAATTTCTTGAGAAAAAGAGAGAAATTTTGAGAATAATATTCGACAGCATAATGGGTATGAAACATAGTTTTAGAAAATAGTAAAAATAGAGGGGAAAAGGGTATCACATTAATAAAATAATATTAATAAATTAAAGGAATAAAATAAAATGGAAATAAGAACATATTTTGTAAATTTTAAATACATGCAACATAAAATAGAACTTCAAATAAAAAAGAGAGGTTGAGATTTCCCTTAACCTTGAATAGTTAATCCTAAAACTTGAATATCGAGACCTTGGGGGCTTGGGGGAACCTTAGGAGGACTCATTGGGAGGTAAAACTATCAAATATCCATGCAGAAAGAATTAGGAGTGAAATTAAATGGATAAATTGCTGTTTATTTATAGAAAAATAATAGGATTTGTTTATTAATTTCCTTAGACCCCTAGGTATTAGTAAATGAAAAACCATGGGCTTACCCATGGTATTTTCCCATGGTATTGGAAAATCGAGACACTTAATATGTTATTTTAATCCAAAAGATTCTACCATCATTTTATATTACCTATTACATATTTATGACATAATTATGAAGTCATTAAACATACCGAAAAAACCCAAATTGTATTTTTACTATTCATGAAAAACTAAAGTGTTTTAGGAAATTCTCATAAATTCACCTTAACCTAATTTCAACATGATGATTTCAAAAATTATATTTATTTTGTCATAATAATTATCTAAATATGATAATTTTAACTTTTAAATATAAAAATCCTTATTTGTTAAAAATAATAACAAATAGAAAATGTATAGTGAAATTTCTGAAACTTGAAAAAAATTATCATTTACATTTAAATAATAATATTTTAATCATACTATTTAATTAAAATTAAAATTATTAATAATAAATTAGTTTATTATAATAATTATATATTTTTTGAAAAGTACAATTTATGTCTGAAAAAATCAATTTATCAAATTTTTTATATTTTTAAGAAAAACTATTCACAAAACAGAGTTGATGGAATAAAAATTTTATTTATACAAAAATATTAAACTTTAAGTAACTAAGGTCTCGACACATAAACCCTTATAACACCAGCATACTAACTAATTGTAAGGTGTGCGATGGTGATAGATTCATGGGGTGTCTTGAAAAACATCGCCCGAGTGGTAATTTCTACTAACTTGAACTTCTCTCGTAGGAGATTTCGTTCAAGCTTCACTTGTTGAAGCTCATCTTGGGCTCAGTCAAGATCAAAGCCCAATGATGCTACCTCCCTCCCAAGTTCTGAAAAATGGGATTAATATGGCATGACTCTACTAGTTGAGTTCATCGTTACTCCTTTATGCATTAATTATCCTTTATCATTTATACTTATAAACACTAATTATAGCATTAAAAATTTTATCAAGAGTATTATTTCCATCGGTCATATTGACCAACGGTCATATAACAGTCAAAACTCGATGGTCACATTTCAAATTATACTCACTTAATTATTAAATAGGTATAGTTTTTTTTAGTACAAAATAATATAACACACACATTTTCAAGAAACAATTATCATTCAAAAATTCTGGGTCATTACAGTATTTAGGATAGTTCATTACATTTTGTATCTTAGGACCAATTTTTTATACTTTGATTACATGTATATTCGATGTATTGAATATTAATAAAACTTATTATTATATATTCTTCATTATTCTACATGACTTCAATTCAATAATTTCTTAGAGTATATGTTGCATTAATAAGTCCATAGTATCTCCCCGCTATGATGAGAACCTTGAATTACTATAATGATTTTATTAAATAATGTTGTTTGGTTGGATAACATACTATGATGGGACACATAGTACATAGACTGTCACATGAAAGTACTCATAAACATATGAGACTTCTTAGGAAATTCTCACTTTGTAATCTTCAATATGGTAGATTATGGGAACAGACCCATCAGTAGGAATTCTACATGTTTTGGTGTCATCGGATATTATTATCTATGAGCATGTGTATTGGTCCTTTGAATTTAAGATTATTATTAATTCATGTTATGAATCACATACTTAGATTTATTTTATAAACCAAGATGATAATATTTCATAGTAAACTTGGATATGTTGGTTGCCTTATGAGTGACATGTCATTAATGGATAAGTCAAGGAAGGATTTGTCCCTTTCATCTTTATAGAAGATGATATCTCGACCCTTTGATTAGAATAGAACCATTACCTTAAAATTCATGGACAAGGTGTAACGACTTGTTTATTTTAGATAGTAAAAGAAATACATATCGAGTATATAGGTTGGTGAAAAAGATATGTAACCTATTTGATGAGATATTATGATAAATAGATCATATTACATAATTATGGTTTTAGGTGCATTGGAATCATGCGGAGGTGGGTGATATATTAAAATTTATTTTAATAATTGTTTCCCAAAACCAAGAGTGAGGATCTTGCATGTCAAATTTTTATTTAATTTATTTAATTTATTTAATATCTGAAGAAGTAAAAACATGGGATTAGGAACTTTCTTTGTTGGTTAATGTTGATAGTTAGAAAAGACCCTTTTTTATTACCTTCGTTGTGTTTTGGGGATCAAAGGATTGAATCCATCTAGTGGTTATCCACGTGTGATCCTATGATCTCTGAGCAACAACACTTGATCTCTGGGTGCTAGCACGATGAGACGAATGTCTTGCATTGTTCGTTCTTGATCGATCATTATTCAGTCTTGAATAAATATCTCTTGCACTACTCATTCTTTAAAGGGAGAGAGAAGGAGGAGTTGAGAGAGAATTCATTTTGCGCAACAATTATTTATTCTCAATTTCGGATTCTCTACACAATAGACATATATTCTTATTTGTAGAGTTGGGATTTAAGTTAAAATATTATTTAATTGTATTTTATCCATTAAATAACATTTATTACCTTCAATAAATCCCATACTGCATAATAATAATTATATAATTATTATTTTTTGTCATGTGCCAACTTGCACAGTAACAAATATTATATAACGGTCTTGTTAATTAATATTTTTCACCAGACTCAGTATTTGTCTATTCAAACTACACTAGTATTTATAGAACAACTGAATAAATATTTTATTCACAATCTAGTGAATAAATATTTATTAAAATATTAAATAAATAAATATTTTATTCACAAGTTGATGAATAAATATTTATTTAATTTATGCAATAAATATAACTTGAATAAAATTATTCCTCAGACTTGAGAATAATATTTATTATATTAATTAAACTAAAATAAAATTTAATTGAGATCAATATAAACACTTAGTGTGTGACCCTCTAGGATTTTTTCTCATTGGCATTAGGTAGGCTTGCCTAAATTCCAATATTTCTATTTAGCAATGGGTCAAGGCACCCAAAAAAAGAAATTAATGTCAAAATGTTGACAACCTCCTACAAACACTCACTATGTAATATAATCCCTTTGTCATAATATCTCATCATGCATGTTTCACATCCGTTTAACCAACCTATATGTTTCATGTGTCTTTCTTTGACTATCTGAAATAAACATGTTGTTACACCATGTCCATGGAATTTGACAATTCTATTCCAATCAAAGGATTGAGATATTAGCTTTTATAAAGATGGAAGGGACAAATACTTCCTTAACTTGTTCATTAATGACATATCACTCATGAAGCACCCAATGTATCCAAATTCTTCATGGATTATTATCATTATGGTACACGCTCATAAATAGTAATATCCAATAACACCGAAACATATAAAATTTATACTGGTGGTTATGTTCTCATAATCTCTCGTCTTGGAGATTACCAAGTGTGAACTTCGTGAGAAGAATCATTATTTGCTTATAAGAACTCGCACCTGACAGTCTATGTACTATGTGTCTCATCATAGTACATTATCCAAACATAGAATATTATTTGAGAATATCATTATAGAACATCATGGTTATCATCATAGCAGTGAACTGCTATAACCTTATTAATGTGATGTATACTCTAGAACATTATTACATTTGAGTCATAAAGAATAAAAATAAATATGTAATATGAAGTTTTATTAATATTCAATACATCTAATATTCATGTAATCAAAGTACAAATAGTTGGTCCTAGAACACCAACTTTAGCAAACTCCCACTTGGACTAGAGCCAACTGCATACGACCTTCAGTCCGCTAGACCTCACATGATAGTCATGTTTCTACTGAGTCAAGTCTTTATTAAAGGTTTTTTCTACATTTTCTTCCATGGAAATATTGCTCACTGCAACTTCCCCTCTCTGAGAAAAATTCCTCAAGATATGATACTTCCGAAGTATATGCTTCGTTTGTTGATGTGACCTTGTCTCCTTTGCAAGATCCACCGCTATATTATTATCACAATATATAATGATAGGATCTTTACTTATAAGTACCACATCAAGATCTTGGATGAATTTATGCATTCGTATTGCTTTTTTAGATGCCTCAGAAGCTACAATATACTCAGACTCTACCATAGAATTTACAACCACAGCTTTCTTTAAGCTCTTCCATCTCATTGCACATCCCTTCAAAGTGAAGACGTATCCTGTCTGTGACTTCATGTCATATTGATCTGTTTGGAAACTAGTATATGTATATCCTCTGATGACTAGTTCATCATCTCCTCCACAAACCAGGAGCATATCCTTAGTATAACAAACCAAAATTTTATCAATGCAATTTCTCCCTTCTTATATTAATGTAATGTAGTATAATCACACAAAATTACATTAATAACACAAGAAAAACTTTATAAATGACTAATGAATGAAATAAAATGTATTTATATTAGTTAAGGAACTAATACTGATAAAATAGTAACTTGACCTTAGGAACAGAAATATGGACCTTATGAATAGTAAATCGACCAAATGAATTATAACCTCACCCATTAAAGTATAAATAAAATTTAGGCATATTATAAGTGAAAATATGATATAATTATATCATAGTATAAGTAAATAAATGTTTTAAAATTTATTAAGTGTTGGGATTTTTATAAGTAACAAATATTTAATTACAATTTTATAATTAATTTAATAATTTAAAAGAAAATTTATTTTCACAAAATTTATCCATAAATTAATTTTTTTATTTATTATTATTTTAATATAATTTTATGATACCTTAAGTAATTTTTAAAAGTGTTACAAAATAAGTTATAATTTTAAAAATTCGTATTTTCCAAGTAAATGATGATTTTAATTAAAAATTAAATTACTCATATTTTGAAAATTATTTTCATAAAATGGAGTTCATTTTTGAATTATAAACGTTGAAAATGTTTAGGGTGAATTTTTGGGATTTTTCTAAAATACTTGAATTTTTATGAATAGTAAAATACGGTAATTTACAATAAAAGCTAAATACATGAATTATGGAGTCATAGATGGTGTATGACTTATGTAAGCCCAAAATATAGAACCATACTTAATTATTTTAATATATTTAGAGATAATTCTCAAACTATTCATAGTCGTGAGCCAAAATAATAAACTAATGAATATAATAATGAGAAAACATCCATCTCTTCCACTATAAATATCACCCCTCACCCCCTCTTCTCCTCAAACTTATAAAGATTTTAGACTTACCTAAATTCTTCCCAATACTATTCCCTATCCCCTTACCTATTTCTAGGAGCTCTTGGTATCATCAAAATACCAAGCCTAGGTTCCTTAAAGAGGATCTCAAAAGGATAATTCAAGAGGTAAATCCTCTCTCTTTTTCTTTTAATTTTCTTTCAATTTCATTTATTTTATTCTATTATCTTTTCCTTATCTTATACAAATGGAATTATAACACCATTATGTTTTATATACTATAATTATATCATTTTAATATAATATTCATCATTAAACTACTCCCTCTCGCTCTTTTATTATAAAAATGAAATTGTCATGATGTGTCAATTTATTGACATCATGGGTGATGCAATTTCATTTTAATTAAACACCTTAAATGATGTTAATAAAACCATTAAATGGTTTAAAAAATATTTTAATGTTTTTAATACATCCCTCTTTATCTTCTAGAACTAACATTTATACATAATACTAAATGATAAAACAAAACGAGTCCATTGTGATCGAAAAACCGCCAAATTTAACCTAAAACGATCATCATTAACTTTTATCTAATGATTAATCCTCATATTATATAACCAAATTATTTATAAGAAAATTTAAAATTCTTTAATATCATTAATAACATATAATAAAAATTCTGGATATTTATCCACATTTCACATGAACATCCATTCATGTATACAAATGAATTGATCATGAAAACTATGAAAACAAACACTCCTGAATGATGAAATTAAACTCTATAACTCATCCAAAGGCCCATAAAAAACTTAATAAAACCATAATTAATAATATTCATGTATAAAAGGGTCTATAATTTTTAATTAATGAGTCTAATCTGATTATATAGGACATTAAAGTGAATAAATCATTCAGACATACGGTAAGGGGAATTCTCAAACCCAACTCTCTTTCTTCGGGTTTTCCCTATTCCACCCCATTTTTAGTATGGATATTCCTTAAATATATTCTATTAATCATAATATTACCTTTTCTAGGATATAAATTTATTCTAATTGAGTTTATGACAAACACAATTTTTTCCAAAAGAACTCTTCTTTCAAAAAAACACACCTTTTACTTCTCGAGATTGTTTCTTCTTCACTCAAGGTTGATGATTCTTATATCAAGTATGTTATTCCCACTTTTATTTGGGAACCCAAACTTTATGAATGTATTATTTATTAAATTAATCCCATTCCTTTACATGGGTTATTTTATGTTCAAGATTGATATATGTTCTATGTGGCATGCATGATAATGTAAATGTTGCGATGTGATGGGTGCGCTTGAAATTATATAGCGCAATGTAAATGTTATGATGTGATGGGTGTACCCAGAATTATATATCACTCCAATTAATTGGGTAATGTAATGTATCTCATGATAAAATTTAAATATGTGTGAACACGATACTATCTTTTTTCACAACTATGTGTGGTAGTTGACCAATAAGATATTATGTTTCATTTTTATGCATTGCCACATTCCAAGCCTTTTATTAATGCTTACTCTCATGATTATGATCCTATGACTATTTAATGATGATAATGATTATTCTCACCCCATGTTATATTATTTCATGTTCTTATCTATCCTATTACTAGGATTTTATCTCACCCCTTTTTGATGTATATCCTCAGGTGATTACATGTACTAAGAAGAATTAAAAGGCCAATAAGAAGCTAGAGAAAAATGAATTAAATAAATGTTTATGTTTTATTTTTTTAATGTTATATATGGTCCTAATTTCCCCAAGACACTAAACCTTTGGATCCTCATTGTGTAATTATTTTATGTCATTTTTCTTTAAAATGATGTAATAATATATGTAAGAAAAATCAGGGTCACTATAGTTGGTATCAGAGGATAGTTTAATTAATTTGGGAATTAGGATTAGAGAACCGTAGTGAAAACCCTTAGTATGAGACTAAGTATAATTGATCACCCAATAATATTTTTTTATAAAATTATAAACATATGGATCCCAAAAAAATATGACTTTATACTTAAATTTACAAAAGAATATATTATTTACTCATTACTTGTTGACTTATGTTTTGTTTTAACCTTTACTATTTTAGAAAGTGGTGGGAACCAGGAGAAAATAGGCCAAAACCTGTGCTATGAACAATACAGTGATTGCTCGAATGAAATCTCCAATTATTTGGGAGGTGGAGTTCATAATTTCATGGTGATTCTTACCCAGCTGTCTTAGTTCATGAACAATAACCTAAACAATGTGGAATGTACGCCTTCACCTAGGAGGTAGAAACAGGCTATAGAGTGTTTTATGCAGCAATGACCACTAACATTTAGTGGATCTTATGATCCAATAGTTTTGGAACATTGGTTAAAATCTATGGATAAGAACTATCTTCTCTATTCTAAGATGGATAGGGTGAATCTCGTTGTTTATCGTCTTGATGGAGAGGCCAATCGATAATGGGATTTCATTAAGAACACAAAGATGTGGGAATAAATTGAAGAGATGGAGTGGGAATACTTTAAGATAATGTTTCTTGATAATTATTTCCCACAAACTCTTCATAAAAATATGGATAGAGAATTCATATAGTTGAAGAAAAAGGAAGGATAATCTTTCACCACCTACGAAGTAAATTTCACCCAGCTTGCAAGGTATGCTTCAGGTTTTTTTATCAACAATGATAAAAAAAATTGATAGATTCTTTAGTGGTTTAAAACCAAACCTTCTAAAGGCTCTTGAAATTTGAGACTTAGGGAGTTATGAATAATTTGTTCGATTTGTTCTCAAAGTGGATATGGAGTTTGGAGAATGGTCCTATGGATATGGTGATAAGAAATGAAATTCAGAGTTTCAAGATGGAGGATCTAACTGAAAGAAAACTCAACCACCCGCATGTCAAAAATTTGGGAAGAGGCATCATGGGAACTACCTCAAAGGGACATGGAAATGCTTCAAGTGTGGGAGATAAGGCCACTAAGCTCATGAATTTCAAAAAGACATGAGGAATCAAGAAAATGTGGTGGAGGAAAGGAGAGAACCACCCATGGTCCAATGCTAAAATTGTAGGGAGTAAGGGCACTATGCAAGCCAGTGCACTAAACCTGGAGTTCTTGAGGGTAATCAGTATCATCAGACACCAAAGCCAAAGGACCAAGGGAAGGATTATTCCATTACTACTTTGGAAGTGGAGAAATAAAATGAAGTCATACAAGGTACACATCCTATTCACTCAATAATGGAAAAAGTCTTATTTGATTCTAGTACTATGCATTCTTTTATATCTTTCATGTTTTCTATAACTATTGAATCAAAGCCCCAAAACCTTTAGGTGGATATATCCATAAAAAATAGTGGTTCAATCATTTCAACCCAATTGTTGTACTCTTCTCCTATTTTCTTATGTGGGAAGATTCTTCTAGTGAATATCATAATACTTCCCTTCATGGAATTCGATGCTATACTGAGGATAGATTGGATCTTGTTATATAGAGAACATATCAACTTTTAGGAAAAGGACATATCTTTTCATATTATAAACCATACCATGATCCTATACAAATGAAAGGAAGATCATGAATCTCCTTTGTAAAATCCTTTAATGGTGTGAGTATTGATTCACTGTAAAGAATCATACCTCGCTCAAATGGTTGATTAAAAGGAATTCATTAACCTAGGGAAATTCCCATCATGAGAGAATATAGTGATGTATTTTCTAAAGAGTTACCCAGACTCCCCCCATATTGTGAGGTAGAGTTCTCAATAAAACTCATACCCTGAGCTAATCCTATCTCAAAGTGTCCCTATAAGATGGATCCTATTGAATTGGAGGAGTTAAAGAAGTAGCTACAAGAGTATTTGGAAAAAGGTTTCATACACCCTAGTGCATCACCTTGGGGTGCACCAGTGCTCTTTGTCAAGAAGAAGGATGGATCAATACGGATGTGTATCAATTATCTAGAATTCAACAAGATCGTCATAAATAACAAGTATCCTCTTCCAAGGATTAATGACTTTTTCAATCAGCTACAAGGAGATCAGTACTTCTCAAAGGTGGATCTTCAATCTGGATATCATCATCTAAAAGTGAATAGGGAATATATTCCTAAGACTTCCTTTCATACAAGGTATGGGCACTACGATTTTCTTGTAATTCCCTTAGAACTTACTAATTCCCCTATAATCTTCATGTATTTGATGAATAGAGTCTTTATAAATTACCTCAACAAATTTTTGGTAGTGTTTATTGATGATATTATCATCTACTCCAAGATCAAGGAGCAACATGAAGAATATCTAAGGCTTTTGTTGGTGACATTAAGGAAGGATAAGTTGTATTAAAAGTTCAGTAAGTTTGAATTTTGGATGAATCAAGTCACATTCTTGGGACATGTGATCAAAAGTGAGGGAATTTCTATGGATCCTTCAAAAACAAAGGCGATTGAGGAATGGAACAGACCCTCTAGTGTCATAAAAATCTATATTTTTATTGGATTATAAGGTTACTATCTACATTTTGTGAGAAATTTTTCATTATTTTCAAGCCCACTCACTAAGCTAACAAGGAAAGGAGTAAAGTATGTCTAGATAGAAGAATGTGAGGAAAGCTTCAAGGAGATAAAGACAAGGCTTATCACTATACCTGTACTCACATTACTAAAAAGTGGAGATATTTTGTGATATAAAGTGATGCTTCAAAGAAATTCTTGGTTGTGTGTGCATGAAAAATGATAATATGATAGCCTATACCTCACGGTAGTTGAATATCCATGAGCAGAACTACTCGACACACGATTTGGAGCTGGAAACTGTGATTTTTTCCTTGAAAATTTGAAGGCACTACCTATATGGTGAGAATTGTGAAATATATACTGATCACAAGAGCCTAAAGTATATATTCACACAAAAGGAGATCAACATGTGTCAAAGGATATGGTTAGAGCTAATAAAAGACTATGATTTATCTATTCACTGTCATCTCAGAAAGGCGAATAAGGTAGCTAATGCTCTAAGAAGAAAAGAAACTGCTACTCTATCCATGTTGTGGATTGAGAAATATCCTATATTCATGGATATAAAAAGAATGTATTTGGAAATCCTTATAATATATAATGAATCCTACCTTTCCCAAATTATTTCCCAAACATCTATCTAAGAGAATATTAAAATTCACAAAGGGATGATCTGAAGTTACAAAAGAAGGTGAAATACAGTAAAAGAAGGGAACTAAAAGAGTTCCATATTGATGTTGATGGTGTGATTTAGTTTGGAATGAGGCATTGTATGCCTTTATCGCTTGGGATATTGAAGGATCTGTTGGATAATCCACATAGCTCAAATTTCTCAATCCATCCTGGGAGTACCAAGATGTGTCGTGATCTTTGAGAACACTTCTGGTGGGATAACTAGAATAAGGATATTATGGTGTTTATCTCAAGGTGTTTGATATTTCATCAAGTTAAAGAAGAGTGACATAAGTCTAAAGGGATGATAAAAGCATTTCCTATACCCATGTGGAAATGGGATAATGTCACTATGGACTTCTTCACTAGTCTCCCGAATACATCCAAAGGAAATAATGTGATATGGGTTGTGGTGGACCGACTTAGTATTCCCACTTTATCATTATTTAGGAAGATCTATCACTTGAAAAACTTATTAAGATATATGTAAAGGAAGTGGTGAGACTACATGGAGTTACACTCTCAATTGTCTCTGATTATGATCCCAAGTTCACATATAAATTCTGGAGGAGTCTTCAATATGATTTGAGTACTGAATTAAATTTCAACACAACCTAACACCCCCAAACTAATGTCCAATCTGAAAGGACTATTTAAATGCTCGAAGATATGCTAAGATCCTGATCTTTAGAATTCAAAGTTGGATGAGATCGGCATATCCCATTGGTTGAGTTCTCATACAACAATATCTTCCACTCAAGTATTCATATGGATCTATATTAAGCTCTATATGGAAATAGATGTATAATTCCAACTTATTTTGATGAAGTTGGTGAAAGAAAACTACTTGGACCTAATCTTGTGCAAGAGATGATAGAGAAGGTTCAATTCATCCAGTAACATATCAAAGTTGCTTAGAGTTAGAAAAAGAGCTATGTTGACAACCGTTGAAGGGACTTGGAGTTCGACGTTGGAGATAAATTCTTTCTTCAAATATCACTATGAAATAGATTCATGAAGTTTGGAAAGAAAGGGAAGTTAAGCCCAAGGTACATTGGCCCCTTTGAGATCCTTGATCGCATAGGAGTTTTAGCCTATAGGAATTCACTTCCATTGAATATGGATCAAGTTCATGATGTGTTCCATGTATCACTCATGAGGAAGTACATAGCATATCCCTCACGTGTATTGAACTCAGACGTGGTACAACTAGAAGATGATCTATTATATGAGGAGCATCCATTAAAGATTCTGAACTATAGAGATAAGGTTATACTCAAAAATACAACCCACCTTTTCAAAGTGTTATGGACGAACCATAAGAATGAAGAAGCAACTTGGGAACCAGAGTAGGTGGTGAAGGATAAGTACCCTCACCTATTTCTGTAAAATGAAATTTCAAGGGTGAAATTTCAAAAGGGGGGAAGAATATAAAGACCCAAAATTTTATCAATGGAATTTCTCCCTTCTTATATTAATGAAATATAGTATGATCACACAAAATCACATTAAGAACACAAGAAAAACTTTATAAATAATGAATTTATGAAATAAAAGGTATTTATAGAATTTAATGAACTAATAGTGATGAAATAGTAACTTGACCTTAGGAATAGTAATATGGACCTTATAAATAGTAAACTGACCAAATGAATAGTGACATTACCAATTAAATTATAAATAAAATTTAGGCATCTTATAAGTGAAAATATGATATAATTATATTATATTCTAAGTAAATAAATGTTTTAAAAATTATTAATTGTTGTAATTTTTATAATTCATAAATATTTAATTAAAATTTTATAATTAATTTCATAATTTAAAAGAAAATTTATTTTCACAAAATGTATCCATAAATTAATATGTTTATATCTTATGATTTTAAGATAATTTTATGAGACCTTAAGTAATTTTTTAAAGTGTAACAAAATCAGTTATAATTTTAAAATCTATATTTTCCAAGTAAATGATGATTTTAATTAAAAATTAAATTAATCATATTTAGAAATTTATTTCCATAAAATGGAGTTAATTTTTTAATACTATATGTTGAAAAATGGTTGTGGTGAATTTTTGATATTTTTTTTAAATACTTGATTTTTTTATGAATAGTAAAATACTATAATTTAAAATAAAAGCTAAATACATGAATTGTGGAGTCATAGATGATGTAAGGTTAATGTAAGACCAAAATATCAAACTCTACTTAATTATTTTAATATATTTAGATATAATTCTCAAACTATACATAGTCTTGAGCTAAAATATTAAACTAATGAATATAATAATGAGAAAAAACCCCTCTCCTCCACTATAAATACCACCCTCACCCCTCTTCTCCTCACACTTCTCAAGATTTTATCCTTACCTAAATTCTACCCAATAATCTTCCCTATCCCCTTCCCTGTATCTAATATCTTTTTGTCTCATAAAAAGACCATGCCTAGATGCCTTAAGTAGGATCTCAAGAGGAGAATTCAAGAGGTAAATCCTCTCTCTTTTTCTTTTAATTTCCTTTCAATTTCATTTCTTTTATTCTATTCTCCTCACATTATCTTATCCAAATGGAATGATAACTCCAATATGTTTGATATACTGGAATTATACCATGTTAATGTAATATTCATCATTAAAATCCTCCCTCTCACTCTTTTATTATAAAAATGAAATTGTCTCTCATGATTTGTCAATTTACCGACATCGTGGGCGATGCACTTTCATTTTCCTTAAACACCTTCAAGGATGTTAATAAATGGTTTAAAAAATATTTTAATTTTTATTATACACCCCTATTTATCTTATAGAACTAAAATTTATACATAATACTAAATGATAAAACAAAACAAGTTTGTTGTGATCGAAAAACCGACAAATTTAACCTAAAACGATCATCATTAACTTTTATCTAATGATTCATCCTCATAGTATATAACCAAATTCTTTATAATATCATTTAAACTTATAAAATAAAATTAATAACATATAATAACAATTCTGAATATTTATCCACATTGTACATGAACATCCATTCATGTATACAAATGAACCGATCATGAAAACTATAAAAATGAACACTCCCGAATGATGAAATTAAACTATATAACTCATACAAAATCCCATAAAAGAACTTAATAAAACCATAAGGAATCATATTAATGTATAAAAGGTTCTATGATTTTTAATTAATGAATCTAATGTGATTATACAGGACATTGAAGTGATGAAAGCATTCTAACACAATGTAAGTGGAATTCTCAAACCCAACTCTCTTTCTTTAGGTTTTCCCTCTTTCACCCCATTTTCAGTATGGATATTCCTTAAATATCATCTATTCATCATTATATTACCTTTTATTTTATATAAATTTTTTTTACTTGAGTTTATGAAAAACACAAAGTTTTCAAAAGGAACTCTTCTTTCAAAAAAAACACACCTTTTACTTCTTGAGATTGTTTCTTCTTCACTTAAGGTTGACAATGGCTCTGTGGGATGTTCTATTATCTTAGATGGCAACATCTCCTTCCCTACTTGTGAATTACGAACTCTTCACAAGGAGGGGGTTTCCTTGGAGTGGAGTGTTCAAAAAGGCCACTCCCAGGGATTCCCTTTTAAAAAATAAAGAAGGTTGATGATTTTTATATCAAGTATGTTATTCCCTATTTTATTAGGGAACCTAGAGTTTATGAATTTATGATTTATGAAATAAAATCCATGTATTTCCATGGGTTATTTTATTTTCAATATTGATATATTTTCTATATGGAATTCATGATAATGTAAATGTTTTGATGTGATGTGTGTACCTAGAATTATATAGCGCAATGTAAATGTTATGATGTGACAGGTGTGGCTGGAATTATATAGGACTCAAATACATTGGGTAATTTGATGTATCTCATGAGAAAATTGACATATTTGTGAACATAATTCTATATTTTTTTACAACTATGTGTGGTAGTTGTCCACTAAGACATGATTTTTCATTTTTATGCATTGTCGCATTCCAAGCCTTTTCTTAATGCTTACTCTCATGATTATGATCCTATGCCTATGTAATGATGATAATGATTATTCTCACCACATTTTATATTGCTTCATTTTATTATCTACTCTCTTACTAGGCTTTTATATCACCCCTTTTTGATGTATATCCTTAGGTTATTACATGTACTGAGGAGAATTCAAGGGCCAATAAGAAGCTAGAGAAGAAGGAATTAAATAAATTTTTATGTTTTATTTTTTAAATGTTATGTATGGTCCTAATTTTCCCAATAAACTAAACCTTTAGATCCTTATTGTGTAATCATTTTATTTTTTTGTATTTAAAATTATTTAATATGATATGTAATAAAAAGATGGGTTCCTATACTTAGTATGCCTCAGATACTTAAGGATAGTCTTGACTGCCATTCAATGGCGGTCACCTAGATCAGATTGATATCTTCTTATTGCACTTAATGTTTTGGATAAATCTAAACTAATACATAGTATATCATACATGAATGACCCAATAGCTTATGAATATGGAATCCTTGTCCTTTTTTCCTTTAATCATGTGTATAAGGACATATTTTCCTGGAAAGATGAATTTCATGTGATGTTGGATAAAATCCCCTCTTGGATTGTTCCATACTAAATATCTTCAGTATATTTTCAATGTATGTACTTTTAATTAGTCTGAGAAACCTATTGGATCTATCACTATGGATCTTGATCCCAATAATATATTCTACCTCACCTAAGTCCTTCATAGATAAGCATTTATTCAATCATGCCTTAACAAACTATAAGACTGGTATTCCATTTCCACTGAGTAATATGTCATCAACATATAATATTAAGAAAATGATTTCACTCCCACTAAACTTTTTATAGACGCATAGCTCACATTCATTCTTTATGAAACCAAATTTTGTTATTTCCTCACAAAAACAAATGTTTCATGACCTGGATGATTACTTTAATCCATAAATGGGTCTTTGCAACTTGCATACCTTGTTGGAATACTTTTGAGTCACAAACCCTTTGGGTTGTTTCATATAGAAATCTTCCTAAAGGTTCCCATTAAGGAGTGTTGTTTTGATATCCATTTTCCAAATCTCATAATCATGGGAATCCACAATGTAATGTATAATTCTGATGGATTTTAGTATTACAACTAATGAAAAGGTTTCGATGTAGTAAATGTCTTTACACTATTTAAACCCTTTTGCAACTAATAACACCTTATAGGTACTGACTTGTGCTTCCATATACAGTTTATTTTTGAATACCCATTTGCAACCAATGGGATTTACATCTATTGGAGGGTCTACCAAATTCCATACTTGGTTTTCGTACATAGAATCCATTTAATAATTCATGTCTTCTTTCCACTTGGCAACATCTGTGAAACTTACTACTTCCTTGTAGGTTAGAAAATCATTATTATAAACTAAGAATGATTCACCATCCTTGGTGACTAAAAAACCATACTATTTTGGTTCTCTAACCTCTCTAGTACTCCTATGTAGTAATTGTGTCTTTGGAACAATTTCTTCTTCTAGGGGACTTTGTAGAAGTTGTTTCTATACCAAATATTGTGTATCTTGAGCATAGACTTCATTGAAGTCTATCTCGGTCCCACAATATCTTTTATAGATAAGATCCTCCTCAATAAATGTGGGACTTCTATCAATTACAACCTTTTTATCTAAAGGATTGTATAGTTATTTTCCCTTTGTTTCTTTGGGATATCATATAAAGATACACTTTGTGCCTTGGGGTGAAATATTATTACCTGAAGAGGATTTAACTAATGCTTCACAACCCCACACAAGTAAGTAAGACAACAAAGGTTTCTTTCCATTCTATAGTTGGTATGGTATACTATATGTTTCTTTAGTTGGCACTCAGTTTGGTATGTATGATTTTTTTTGTAACACTTATCCCCAAAAGGATAATGGAATACTCACATGACTCATCATTGATCTCACCATGTCCAAAAAGTTGTGGTTCCTCCTTTCTCTTACACCATTCCACTGAGATGTATAAGAAGTAGTGAGTTGATATAAAATCCAAAACTCCCATAGATAATCAATTAAGTCTTGATTAAGATATTCTCCACCAAGGTTTGAATGAATTTTCTTAATATTCTTACCAAGATGGTTATCAACTTCATTCTTGCATTCCTTGAATTTATCAAAATAATCTAACTTATACCTAGTTAAGTAGAAATATCCATATCTACTCAAATCATCAGTAAAATTTATGAAGTATGAGTACCCACCCCCTACTTCAGTAGGAAATAGTCCACACATCAGAATGAATGAACTAGATAATCTCTTTATCCCTTTCACCTTTCCTGCTAAATGGGGCTTTAGTCATTTTTTCTTATAAACATACATGACATACACTAAGTAGTTTTAGGTCAAAAGAATCTAAATATCTATCTTGATGTAATTTAGTCAAGTGTTTTTATTTACAAGACCTTGTTAGTGATTCCAAAGTTGGGGGTGGTATGAGTCATGTGAAGTTACTTAATTATCGATTTCCATTATTTTTTTCACGTAATACAAAACATAAAAATTGTTATTTAAATGTTTCATACCATAAAAATTATACCCTTATAAAAGAAGCAACATTTATTCCCAAATTTGAAAATAAATACATCCATATAAAGTATGGATACAGAAATAATGTTTTTCGGTAACTGGAAGAACATAATAAAAACCCTTTAAAACCAAGATCATTAATGTTGGCAATGTGAGGTGGTAGTCCTCGATAGCTATAGCAGCAAGTTTAGATCTGTTGGATTCTCAAAGATCTACCTCTCCTCGATCAATATTTTTGAATATACTTGGTTCCTATATTTTAATACATATGTGAGCACCACAAGATGTATCTAATACCCAATTTATAGGAAAAAATAAATTTCACTCAATAATGAATGAACCTGAAGCTTCCCCTTTCTTCTTTAGCTAGGTGAAATTTTTCTTCCAATGGCCCTTCATTCCACATGCGAAACAAACAACATCTTATTCCCTTGATTTCCCCTTGATCTTTCTCTTCTTGGAAGGGCATGAAGAAGATTTTGACTTAAATCTCTTTTCTTTCCCTTTATATTTGTTCACTATAAGGATAAAATGTTTTTCATTCTTTATATCCTTATCTAATTGGTGAAGAAGAGTAAGAAGATATGAATATACTTATTAATGTTGTTCATTTTAAAATTCACAACAAAATTGGATATGCTCTAAGGTAGTAATGCCAGAATGAGGCCAGTGCTCAGTTCTTCAGGGATTTTAAACCCTAGAACCTCTAAGAGCTCAATGTATCCAATAAGATTAACTATGTGAGGCCCAACTGGGTAACCCTCTATAAGCTTGATCTTAAAGAGCACCTTGGAAATCTCAAAGTGTTCATATTTAACTCTCTCCTAGTAAAGACCATGGAGGTTCTCAAACATGCTATACACATACATGTTTTTGTGAGACTTCATTAGTTCACTATGTATCAATGAAATCATTAAATATTTAACATCAACCACATCACTCAAATGTTTTTCATAGATAATGAAATCTTTATCACTAGACTCTTTAGCAGGTGGATCAGGCATTGATGATTCTAGCGTGTAAGATTTCTTTTCATGGTGGAGTACAACCCGAAGGCGCCTAAACTACTCTAGGTAGTTTCTCCAATATTGATCATAGGGATAGTGTGGATGATGAAATTTTCATTTTATTCTAAAATTAAAAAGAGAATATTATTGGTACTGTTCTTGATTACATTAAATGTCTTTTATTTATTTATTTATTAAATCTCTCACTGTTTTTTCAAGTCTCAATATCCCTAAACATTGAACTCATAATGTCTAGTTGATTTAACATTCTATTGTAAATGATCTCCATTAATTTTATTAATGATCCAAACTTTGGCCATAAAAATAATAATAAAGTAATTAGGTTAGCGGTCTTTCCAAATGCAAACTTGAAACTCCTTGATCTGTTGAGTGGATTCCCCTATCCTAAAATCTTGACTTGAATTTCCTCAACACTTGCCTCTAAATTTATATTGAATAGACTTTGACCATTAAACTCAATACAATTTTGGTTAATTCAACCCAAAACTCTCATGAGAACTCCCCAGTAAAAGTAAGTGTCCAGACTTTGGACAAGTACTACACTTAGTTCTATGGTTTCATTCTCAATCAAGTAAGGGGTGGCTTAGTTTGACTTAATATTTAATTGAGGGATTTTAATTTATTATGCATAAATTTTATTTTTTTATCCTTTACTCATTTAGTTAATATTAAGTGGATTTTAATTAATTAATCGTGTTGGATAAAACATTTACACATAATTCATTTATTTAATTTCTATCTTTTCACATTAATTCGTTTATTTATGTAATTTTGGTCTTACATCCATAAAATAAATAATTTTATAGATATAATTAATTAAATAAATAAATAACCTATTCATGAGATTTATCTAATGGTTGATTTGATGAGTGGATATTAAATCAACCTTTGACCTAGGAAAAATAACTCATATTCCTGGTCTCATCATGAGTTACAGCATTCCACCTATCCACCTATGTATCACCTGGGTTGGTATCATTATGGTTCCATATTAAACCACCTCCACATTCCTTGGGATGCTCCATTAATTACAAATATTTATTACTCGCATACAAATGAGAGGAACCAAAGGATTGGTTAAAAGGGTTTACATGAATATCCTTAGACACATAGGTCCTACATAATAATGGAGAGAGGGATGAATCATAGGCCATCATTTAATTTAATATTAAATAATAGAAAACTTATGCAATAAATTAAATTAAAAAATCCAAAACATACACGGGTCTTGTTCAAGCTCATGAATGATCATACATGCAATTAATACACAAAAGTAAACGGTTAGCATTCATTTCTTCATTCATTCTTTTATTATTTAAGATAAACATGCTTGAATTAATTAACTAATTAATTCCCTTTCATCTTAATGATTATCTAATCTTATTTGAAGATACTCATCATCAAGGGAATTCATGTCAAATAAACGGCAGAACCAATAATGACATATTAATTGCAATAAATTAATTGAGAATTTAAAAATTCTTTAAAACCATTATTAAATTGTCAAACACACAACACTGTGATAACCAATAAAATAAGATTTTAATGCTGAAATATTTAAATTTGATGAAATTTTAATTTTTTCCATTAATGAGAGGCTACACTATGTGTGCATGCAGCTACACACCATGTACCTTGGTTTTCATATATCCAAATCACATGTCTAGGGCTTCAACGTGTTAACTCGGCCAGACTACATGGTGTGTACATGTCAGCTACACATCTTGTATCTGATTTTCATGTTCCAACAGGCCAACACGTGGTGTGCAATAAAAGCACTGTGTATAATTAATTACTCAGCGCATCTAGATACAATGTGCATGGGTATACAACATGTTCTCTGGTCGCACATTGTGTAACCCGGTTATATCAATAAATAATTTGGAACTTCCTAATGGTATCTCTGGTACTTCTTAATTTGTTTTAAAAACTTTAAGAAAATGAAACACTAGATGAACATGATTAATATGTTGATAACATGTTAATTCAAATTTTATTAAAGAATGGATAACATGAAATGAAAATCTAACCACATCTGCGCATAAATAAATAATCAAATAAATAATTATAAATTTAAATATGACCACTCTGATACCACTTTATGGTTTTGGATGTAGTGGAAGCGTGTAGAGGTGGGTGATATATTTAAATTTATTTTAATAATCATTTCCTGAAACCAATAGTGAGGATATTTCACGTCAAATTTATAATTAATTTATTTAATATTTGAAGAAATAAATATTTGGGATTAAGAACTTTCTTCATTAGTGAATATTGATTTTCTGAAAATACCTTTTTGGATTACCTTCATTGAGCTGTGAGGATCCAAGGATATAATTCCTCTAGTGGAGATGAACACGTGCTCTTATGAACTCCGAGCAATGCCACTTGATCTTCAGGTGTTAGTGTGGCGAGTCAAATGTCTTGCATTGTTCATTATTGATCACTCATTCTTCAATATTGAAGAAATATCTCTTGAACTTATCATTCTTAAGAGGGTGAGAGAAGGATAAGTTGAGAGAGAATTCATTGTGTGCAAAAATTCTCTATTCTCAATTTCGGATGCTCTACACAATAGAAATAGACGGCTATTTATAGAGTTGAGATTTAAGTTAAAATATTATTTAATTTCATACCATCCATTAAATAACATTTATTACCTTTAATAAATCTCATGCCGCATAATAATAATTATATAATTATTATTTTGTGTCTCACGCAAACTTGTGCAATAACAAATATTATATAACGATCTTGTTAATTAATATTTTTCACTAGACTCGATCTTGGCCCGTTCAAACTCCTATAGCATTTATTAAACAACTGAATAAATATTTTATTCATAAATAAATATTTTATACTCAATCTAGATAATAAATATTTATTAAAATATTCAATAAATAAATATTTATTCACAATTCGGTTAATAAATATTTATTTAATTTATGCAATCAATATAATATGAATAAAATTTTTCCTTAGACTTTAGAATAATATTTATTCTATTAATTAAACTCAAATAGAATTTAATTTAGATCAATGAAAAATATTAGTGTGTGACCCTATATGGTTCTTTATTGTTGGCATTAGGTGGTCTTTCCTAAATTCCAATATTACTATCTAGTAATGGGTCAAGCCACCCAAGAGAAAGAACTTAATGTCAGAACGTCGACAACCACATTTGAATGCTCACTGTGTAATATAACCCCTTTGTCACAATATCTCATCAAGAAGGTTGGACATCCATTTCACCAACCTATATGCTCAATATGTCTTTCTTTGACTATCTAAAATAAACACGTTGTTACACCATGGTCATGAAATTTAATGTGATGGTTCTATTTCAATCAAAGGGTAGAGATATAAGGTTCCATAAATATGGAAGGTACAAATTCTTCCTTGAATTATTCATTAATGACATGTCACTCATGATGCACCCAATGTATTCAACTTCTATATGAACTATTATCATCATGGTTTATGTAATACATCTAAGTATGAGATTTTTAACATGCATTAATAATAATCTTAATGTCTCAGGACCATCACACACGCTCATAGATAGAAATATATGATGACACCAAAAAATTCGAAATTCCTATTGGAGGGTCTTTTATCATAATCTATCATCTTGGAGATTACCAAGTGTGAACTTCATGAGAAGAATCCTAATTTTCTTATGATTACTCACACCTGACAATTTATGTACTAGGTTTCACATCATAGTACATTATCCAATCGCGGAACATTATTTGAGAATATCTTCATAGCACATCAAGGTTCACATCATAGCAGGGAACTTCTATGACCTTATCAATGTGGAATATACTCTATGACATTATTATATTAGAGGCATGGAGAACAACAAACAATATATAATAATAAGTTTTATTAATATTCAATACATTGAATGTTCATGTAGTCAAAGTACAAACAGTTGTTCCTAGGACACCAACTCCAACACACAGTGAGCGTTTGTATGTGGTTGTCATCATTGTGACATTAAATTCTTTATATTGGGTGCCTTTACCCATTACTATATATTAATCTTGGACTTTAGGAAAGACCACCTAATTCCAATGGGAAATAATCATATATGGTCACACACTAAGTGTTTCCAATGATCTCGATTAAATTCTATTAGAATTTAATTAATTTAATAAATATTATTCTCAAGACCAAAAAATAATTTTGTTCATGTTTTATCAATCACATATATTTATTGATTAATGAAATATGTAAATTCAATATTTATTCGGGTGATCAATAAATGCAATAAGAATTTGAATGGACCAAGATCATGTCTGGTGATAAATATTAATTAACAAGCTGGTTAAATAATATTTGTTATCGCATAAGTTGGTGCGCGCAAAAATATTATTATTATTATTATTATTATTATTATTATTATTATTATGTATCATGGGGTTTTAATAAAAGTTTTAATATTGTTTAAGGGTTAGCATACAATAAAAAAATATTTTAACCTAAACCATATCCCTATAAAGAGATCATTATGGCTATTGTATAGGTAATAAAAAATAGAGAATCATTGTGCACAATGAATTCTCTTTATAATCATCCATATTTATCCCTCTCAATAACAAGAAAAGATTGATATATTTCTTCAAGACCAAAAAATGATATATCATGAACAAAAAATGCAAGACATTCAATTCTCCACACTAGCATCAGGAGATCATTTGGCATTGTTTGGAGATCAAAGTAGCACTTGTCAATCAACTCTAGAGAGATTATATCATTTTATCCTCACAACACAATGAAGTAAATCTAAAAGGGTATATTCAGATGATCTACATCGACATCAAAGAAAGAAACCTAAGACAAGGTAATTGATTTCTTCTTATATAAATAAATTGATTATAAATTTGATGTGCAAGATTCTCACTCTTGATTCGGGTATAGAAATATTAAAATAAATTTTAATATATCACCCACCACCACATGATTACATTTCACCCAAAACCAATAGTCACAATACTAGGTAAAGATCTTGGATAACTTGGTGAAACTGTTGTTTTGTTTGGGCTTGTACTTGTTTTACTAAAGTTATGAGATCAAATTTTGTTGAGCTTAGGAGAGTTAACACATGGGCCATGTTTCATTGGGCCTCAAAAATGAAATATGTGAATGCCCAAATTTATGTCAGGATTGGAATTTAAAAAAAATTGTTAAGCCTTTTTATATGGTAATCAAAGGCTTTAAACCATGCTTGTAGGAGAATTCAAAGAAGGTGTCTAAGGTCAAAGCTAAGTCTAGGGGAATCTTCTAGAATAATCTCATGACTACTAAAAATCTGCCTGAGCCTAGAAATATGTACATGTTCATTGAATTTTGTCAAAGTAAGATATAGGTAGGTCTATCATGTCAGTTATATAGGGAAAAGTGCAATCATGTGTTTGTCACAAAAAGAAAAAAAATAGAGCACAGACCAAACAGATGTTGCTACCTAGATAAGGTGGATGTGAGAATATTTGTGATAGCCTTAGATTAAATTTATGGGTATAATTTCTAGAATCAGAGGATCTACAAGGGGTCCATAATTCATCATTGGGAGCACATAGAAGTGAGTAGACGATCGAGCTGGGAGAAGAACATGATCTAGAGCTAGATCTTGGTAAGGAGGTGATCTCGCTAGATAAGTTTCCACTTCTTTTTCTTTTCATTTTTTTATCTTGTTTTTTTGAACATTTATGGTTCTAGGTGTAGTGGAAGCATTACTTTGGAAGGAGATATATTAAAATTTCTTTTAATAATCATTTCCCGAAATTAACAGTGAGGATCTTTCATGTTAAATTTATTGTTAATTTATTTAATATCTATTGAAATAAATACCTGGGTTTAGGAATCATCTTCGTTGGTTATTTTTTATCATACTAAAAGGCCCTTCCAGCTTGCCTTTGTTTCACTTGTGAGGATCCAAGGGTATAATCCCTCTAGTGATGATCCAAACATGCTCCAATGGTCTCTGAGCAATGCCACTCATTCTCTGGGTGCTAGCGCGGTGAATTGAATGTCTTATGTTATTCATTATTGATCGCTCACTATTTGTTCTTGAAGAAATTCTCTCTTGGGTTTCTCATTCTTGAGAGGGATAGGGGAGGAGGATTCGATAGAGAATTCATTTTGTGTAATAATTCTTTATTCCCAAACTTCGAATTGGTTTCAAATCTTTACACAATAGACATAGTCGTCTATTTATAGAGTGGGGATTTTGATTATAAATTTTAATTGCATAACAAACATTAAATATAATTATATCCATTAATGAAATCCCATGCCACATATTATTATTATTATTATTTTGTGGTGCACCAACTTGTGAAAAATGGATAAATAATATTTATCGGCTCGTAAATAATTATTTTATCACCGGACATGGTCTTGGTTTATTTGAACTCCTCTTGTATTTCTTGAACACCTAAATAAATATTTTATTATCTTAAATAAATATTTTATTCAAAAACTACTAAATAAATATTTATTAAATATTCAATAAAATAAATAGATATATTTTACTCATAATCTGGTGAATAAATATTTATTTAATTTATGCGATCAATATAACTTGAATAAAATTATTTCTCGGTCTTGATAATAATATTTAGTACATTAATTAAATTAAAATAGAATTTAATTGGGACCAATAGAAACACTTAGTGTGTGACCCTCTAGGATTATTTCTCGTTGGCATTAGGAGGGCTTGCCTAAAGTTCAAGATTACTGTCTAGAAACAGATCAAGACACCTAAGAGAAAGAACTGAAAGTTTCAATGATGAAACCCACATATGAATGTTCACTTTGTAATATAATCCATTTTTCACAATATCTCATCAAGAATGTTTCATGATGGTGTCATCAACCTATATTCTCAATACATCATTATTTTACTATCTGAAATAAACTTGTCATTACACCATGTCCATGGAATTTAGGGCAATGGTTCTATTTAAATCAAAGGGTTGAGATATCAACTTCCATAAATATAGAAGGGACAAATCCTTCCTTGACTTATCCATTAATAACATGTCATTCATGATGCACTCAACGTACCCTACTTCCCGCCAACATATGGTGTGATGGTTTTCATCAAAAAATCTAAGTGTGCGAGTTGTGACATGCATTAATGATCATCTTAAAGTATAAGGACCATTACACATGCTCGCAGATAGGAATATTTGATTACTCCAAAACATGTGGAATTCCTACTAGCAGGTTTATTCTTATAATCTTTTGTCTTGGTGATTACCAAGTGCAAACTTCATGAGAAGAAGTCTCATCTTCTTACAAGTTACTCACACCTGGCGATCTATATACTATGTGTCCCATCATAGTAATTTATCCAAGTACATAACTATATTAAGAATATTATCATAGCACTTAAAGTTTCTCATCATAGAGGGGAACTAATATGACATTATTAATGCGACAAATACTCTAGGACATTATTACATTAAATTCATGCAGAAAAATGAACAATATGTAATAAGATGTTTAATTTAATATTTAATACATCAAATATTCATGTAATCAAAATACAAATAGTTGGTTCTTAGAACACCAACTCTAAAAAACTCTCACTTGGACTAGAGCCAAGTGGATACGACTTTCGGTCCACTAGACCTCACATGATAATCATGTTTCTATTGAGTCAAAGCTTTAGTCAAGGGGCCCACCATGTTTTCTTTCATGGAGATACTGCTCAATGCAACCTCACCTCTCTAAGAAAAATCCCTCAAGAGATGATACTTATGAAGTATGTTTTTTGTCCGCTGATGTGACCTTGTCTCTTTTGCATAAGCCACCACTATAGTATTATCACAATAGAGCATGATGGTATTTTTACTACTAGGTACCAAATCAAACTCTTGAACAAAATTTTGCATCCAAACTACTTCTTTAGCTACCTCAGAAGCTGCAATATACTCAAACTCTGCTGTAGAATCTATGAACACAGCATTCTTTGAGCTCTTACAGCTCACATCACCTCTATTCAAAGTGAAGATGTATCCCGTTTTCTCATGTCATCTTGATCAGTTTGAAAACTAGAATCTGCATATCCTCTAATGACTAGTTCCTCATATCCTCTATAAACCAGGAACATATCCTTAGTATGCCTCAGATTCTTAAGGCTAGTCTTGACTGACATCCAATGGTGGTCACCTGGATCAGTTTGATATCTACCTACTACACTTAATACATAGGAAACATCTCACCTAGTACATAGCATAGCATACATGAATAACCCAATTGTCAATGTGTATGGAATCTTTTCTATTATATTTCTTTACTCATGGGTCTGAGGACACATGTTCTTGGAAAGATGAATACCATGTGATGCTGGAAACAATCCCCTCTTGGATTGTTCTATACTGAATCTCTTCAGTATCTTGTCAATGTAAGTACTTTGACTTAGGCTGAGCAATCTCTTGGATATATCATGATGGATCTTGATCCAAAGAATATATACTACCTCGCCCAAGTCTTTCATGGAAAATTGTTTATTCAACCACACCTTAACAAAATATAAGAATGGTATTCCATTTCTAATAAGTAATATGTCATCAACATATACTATTAAAAAAATGACTGCACTCCCACTAAACTATTTGTATACACAAGGCTCACATTCATTCTTTATAAATCCAAATTTCGTTATGGATTCATCAAAAAGAATGTTCCATGGCCTAGATTCTTTCTTTAATCAATAAATAGATTTTTTTTAAAACTTGTATATCTTATTGGAATCCTTTGGAGTCACAAACTCTTCAAGTTATATCATGTATACATCTTTCTAAAGGATTTTATTAAGGAATGACTTTTTGAAAACCATTTTACAAATCTCATAGTCATGGTAAGACGCAATGGAAATTAGAATTCTAATGGATTTAATCATTTCAACATGTGAAAAGGTTTCATCCTAGTCAATGCCTTAATATTGTTTAAACCCTTTTGCAACCAGTATTGCCTTATAAGTACTAACTTGTCCTTCCATGTCCATTTTCTTCTTGAATACCCATTTCCAACCAATGGTAATTACATCCACTAGAGAATCTACCAAATTACAAACTTGGTTTTGGTACATGGAATCCATTTTAGAATTCATGGCATCTTTCCACTTTGCAACTTATATGCCACTTTCTACTTACTTGTAGGTTAGAGAATCATTATTATCAACTAATAATGAGTCACCATCCTCGGTAACTTGAAAACCATATTGTTCTAGTTCTTTAACCTCTCTTGTACTCCTATGAAGTACTTGTGTCTCTAGAACAGTTTCTTATTCCATAGGGCTTTGTGGAATCTAATCATGTACCAACTCTTGCGTTCCTTAAGCCTCGATTTCATCAAATTTTATCTCACTCCCACTATCTTTTTTGGATGTGTTCTCCCTCTCAAGGAATATGGTGTGTCTTACCACTATAATCTTTTTTTCTGAGGGGTTGTATAGGTAATATCCCCTTGTTTCCTTAGGTTAACTTCCTTGGGATGAAAATTTGTTACCTGAAGAGGTCTAAACAAACACTTCGCTTCCCCACACATGTAAATTAAATAACATGGTTTTTCATCAACTCAAAAATTAATATGGAATACCATTTTCAATTTAGTTGGAACTTGGTTTGGAATGTATGTCATTTTTTGTAATTCATATCCCAAAAGGATAATGGAAGAATCACATGACTCATCATTGATCTCACTATGTCCAACAAGGTGTGGTTCCTCCTTTCTCTTAAACTATTCCACTGAGGTGTGTAAGGAGGATTGATTTGGGATAGGATCTCAAACTCCTATAAGTAATCAATGAAATATTAATTAAGATATTCTCCACCACATTCTAAGAGGAGTTTCTTAATCTTCCTATCAAGTTGGTTCTCAACTTCATTCTTTTATTCCTTGAATTTATCAAAAGAATATTACTTATACCTCATTAATAAAATATATCCATATCTACTAAAATCATCATTAAAAGTTATAAAGTATGAGTAACCACCACTTGCTTCAATAAGAAATGGTCCACACATATTAGTATGAACTAATTAAAAAATCTACTTATCCCTTTCACCTTTCCCACTAAATGGGGATTTGGTCATTTTTTCTTATAAACATGCATGACATACACCAAGTGTTTTTAGTATTAAAGAATCTAAATATCCATATTGATGTAATTTTTTCAAGTATTTTTCATTTACATGGCCTAACTGGTGATGCCAAAGTTGGGTGTGGTATGAGTCATGTTAAGTAACTTCATTATCGATTGTCATTACTTGGTTTATATAATCCAACATGTAAAGATCATTGTGTAGATGTGTCTTACCATAACAAATGATGTATTTATAAAAGAAGAAAAATTTATTTATATATTTGAAAATGAATCCATCTGTATCTAGTTTAGATACAGAAATAATGATTTTGGTAACTGAATTCACATAATAACAACCCTTTAAAACCAATATCATTTTGGTCAGCAATGTGAGGTGGTAGTCCCCAATAGCTACAAGAGAAAGTTTAGCTTCCTTGATACTCGTAGATCTACTTCCCCTCAGTCAATTTTTCTGAATCTACTTAGTTACTATATTTGAATACATATTTGAGCACCATAATCTATATCTAATACCCAATTTTTAGATATTGATAAATTACACTCGATAACAAATGAACTTGAATCATCCCCTTTCTTAATTAGCTAGGTGTACTTTTTCTTATAGTGGCCCTTATTACCACTTGTAAAACACACAAAATCATATTCCCTTACTTCCCCTTTGATATTCTTCTTCTTGGAAGGGTGTGAAGAATCTCTAGGCTTAAAGCTCTTTGCTTTCCATTTCCACTTGTTCACCATAAGGATAGAAGGATTTTTGTACTTCATATATTTATCTAATTGGTAAAAGAGTATAAGAATATCTGGAAATACTTCTCAATATTTTTTATATTAAAATTCAAAACAAAACTGGAGAAGCTCTGAGGGAGTGATTCCAAAATGAGATTGGTGCCCAGTTCTTCAGGGAGTTTAAACCCTATAACTCTAGGCGCTCAATGCAGCCAATGAACTTGACTATGTGAGGACCAACTAGGGAACCCTCTTCAAGATTACTCTAAAAGAGTGCCTTGGAAATCTCAAACCATTCCATTCCAACTCTCTCCTGGTAAAGACCATGGAGTTTCTCAATCATGCTATACACATCCATGTTTTTGTGAGACTTCATGAGTTCACTAGACATATATCAAAGCATAAAACATTGAATGGCAACCATGTCATTAGTATTTTTTTTGTGTAGACTAGGAACTCTTCATCACTCACCACTTGAGAAGGAAGATCAGTCATTGATGATTCTAGAATTTAAGATTTCCGTTCATGGCATAGAACAACCTGAAGGCGTCTAAACCACTTCTGGAAGTTACTTCCTATGAGGATATTATCTTTATCCAATATTGATCATAGGTATTGTGTGGATTATGAGATTTTCAATTTATTATACAATTAAAATATTAGATTATTAATAATTTTCTTGATTACAAATTTTTTGAGAAACAATAAATTAATTGATTTTATTAAATCTCCCACTATTTTATCAAGTCCCAATAGCCCTCACCATTGAACTTGGAATTTCTAGTTTCTAGGATATTCTAGTGGAAAGGATCCATATTCCCATTCGCATAACCCCAATAAGGGTTGTTCAAGCTATTTTTAAGGTATTTAGGTAGGAAAGTATTTTCCAACTGTGGGCTTACACCTCCTTGATCTGTTGAGTGGACTCCCCAATCCAGAAATCTTGACTTGGATTTTCTCAACACTTGCCTCCAAATTATACCAAGTCTAGAAAGGGATTCTCCTCTTGATGTAAAATGGTTAAGTCAACCAAAAACCTTCATAAGAACTCCCCTTATAAAAATAAGTGTCCCAATAAGGGTTGGTTAAACACATAGTTCTATTGAGTTTTGTTCCTAATCAAGTAACGGAAGGCATAGTCTGACTTAATATTATATTAAGGGATTTTATTTTATTATGCACAAATTTTTATCTTATTTTATCCTTTATATGTCTTGTTAATATTTAATTTGATGTTTACTTAATTAATTAACCACATTTGGATAAAACATATATAAATAATCAATATTATTTAAATTCCATCTTTTCATATTAATTCATTCATTTATGTGAGTGCAGTATTGCATTAATAAATATAATTTTAATGAATTTAGACAAAAAATAATTAATTAATTAAATGACCCAATCATGATCATATTTGGTGGTTGATTTAATGAGCGAACATTAAATAAACCTATGACCTAGGGGAAATAACTCCTTATGTCAGACTTGGAATGAGTTGCATCATTCCACATGTACACCTATTCATCACTGAGTTGGCATCATTATGGTTTCATCTTGAACCATCTCCATGCACCTTGGGATGCTCCATTAATTATAAATATTTATTACTCACATGCAGGTGAGAGGAACCAAAGGATTGGTTAAAGGAAATTACATAAATATCCTTGCGCATGAAAGTCTTGCATAATAATGGAGGGAGGGATAACTCGTAGACCATATTTTAATTTAATAATAAATAATTGAAAAATCATGCAATAAATTTAATTAAATAAATTCAAAAACATACATAGGTCTTGGTCAATCTCATGATCGGTTATACATGCAACGAATATGCAAAAAGTAACGGGATAGCATTCATTTCTTTGTTTTTTCTTTATTATTAAGATAAACGTGCTTGTATTAATTAATTAATTCATTTTCATCATAACAATCATCAAAACTTATTTGTATATACCCATAAATTTGGAATTCATGGAAACTAAATGAAAAAACCATTAATGAAATTTTTATTATAGTAAATTCATAGAGAATTTAAAATTCTTTAAAACCGTTATTAAATTGTTAAACACACAATGGTGCTCTGATAAATAAAATAAGGTTTTAATGTTATAATTTTTCAAATTTAATATAATTTTAATTTTTTTCCATTAATAGGAGACTACATGGAGTGTACATCCAGCTACACTCCATGTACCTCAGTTACTGTATATCCAAGTCACACGCTTGGAGATTTGGCAAGTTAACTCGTCCAGACTACACAGTGTATACATGTCAGCTAGACACCATGTATCTTCTTATCATGTTCTAGGTTGGCCCGGTCAACACATGGTGTGCAATAAAATCACCATGTGTTTTTAATTTCTCGGTGCATCTAGATACAATGTACATGGGTGTACGACGTCTGCTTCGGCCACACGTTGTGTAACCCAGCTTTACCGGACAATGATTATGCACTTTACAATGGCATATCTAGTCATTATTCATTTGTTCTTAAGTCTCTAATAAAATGAAACACTAAACGAACATGATTAATATGGCGATAACATGTTAATTCAAATCAGATTAAAGAACAGATAATATGAAATAAAAATCTAACCATGATTGTGCATAGATAGACAATCAAATAAATAAATATAAATTTAAACGTGACCACTCTGATACCACTTGATGGTTACGGGTGCAACGGAAGTGCTTCATTGGAGGGAGATAAATTAAAATTTCTTTTAATAATCATTTCTCAAAACTAAGATAGAGAATCTTGCATGTTAAATTTATAATTAATTTATTTAAAATCTGAAGAAATAAATATCTCATTTTAAGAACTTTCTTCATTAATGATTTTTTATCGTCTGAAAAAGCCCTTTCGAATTGCCTTTGTTGCACTTATGATGATCCAAGGTTATAATCCATCTAGTGGTGATCCATGTAGGTTTTGGGCACAACGAGAGCATTCGGGTGTTGCACAACTTTTCTTTTTTCATAATCGGTGATCAATTCAAGATCTATATGATGTTTAATCTCCATGATCAATGGAATTGAATCAAAGATAGATAATATTAATCACACTCGAACAAGAGAGAGAGGATATCAATACATATTGTTTATAATTAATTTAATTAGATAAAGAATTACCTCTAATGAATTCTTTCTATGTTGATGTGTCCGATAACAAATCTGTAGTGCATCATCGTTGAATTATAGAAACCAAGAATAGATTTCCTCTACCGGTGATCCAAACATGTTCCAGGAATCTCCAGATGTCACTTAAGGAGTATCCAGGTGCTATCATGGAAGATCTTTGTGCTTGCATCGTCCACCTTGATTATATTGAGAATCGCTTCCAAATCATTCTCATGGATCTGGTGGAGGAAGGTTGCTCACCATTCTTGGGAGCGTTCTTGGTGAAGGGATATGTCTAGGATTGAGAGGATCCTCCAAGATTCATTGTGCACAACTAAATTAGGTCTTGAGAAAATAACATAATTGGGTATTTATATTACTAGGGTTAAAATAAAATAATTGCACAAGTGCCCTTATTATTTATTTAATCCTAGAAAACCCCATGTCAAATAATAATAGTAATATTATTATTTCTCAACATGTGATGAACTTGCAATTTATAATTAAATATTATTTAATTAAATAATATTTAATATTATCATTTCTCATCGGACCATTAAACTCGATCCGTCATTACTCCAAAATATTTATTGAGCCTTGAATAATGTATATTTATTTATTAAATAAATATCACTGCATTATTATCTAATAAATAAATAAATATTTATTAAATATTTCAATCACAATATATTCTCTCAAATAACTAGTGACGGAATAAATATGATCAAGCATACATAAATAATTATTAAATCGCAAAAGGGGATAATATTTATTCATCCTGTTAAATAATAAATAATAATATATTATTTAACTGAGATTTTGGATACACTTAGTGTGTGACCTTCTAGGCCATTTTCTCAATCGCATTAGGCGAATCAACCTAAAGTCCAAGGTTAGCATCTGAAACACACCAAGGCACCCATAGAGACAGAAGTTAATATCGCAATGACATGTAACCTCATACAGATGCTTACCATCTAATATAATCCCTCTATCATAATATATCTAATCGAGCAGGTTGCATGCTAGTCCCATCTAGCTATATGCTCGATATCTCTTTCTTTGATTTTCCAAAAATAGAACTTGCCTATAGAACACCATGTCCATGAATCTATTTAGGCTATATCATTTTCATCAAAGGGACTGAGATGTTAACTTTTATTAATGAATATAAGGGATAAATCCTTTCTTGCATTATTCATTAATACAATATTACTCATGATGCACCCAGGGTATCTTACCTCATTGTGAACACCTATTATCATGGTTTTCATCAATACATCTAAGTGTGCAACTCATAATACTCATTAATAATAATATTAAAGTCTAAGGACCAATACACACATATGTAGATAGGAACATCCAATGACACATAGAAATGTGGATTTCCTTCTGGTGGGTCTCGTTCTCATAATATCCATACTGGATATTACCAAGGGAATACACCATAAGAAGATTCCTCAAAGTCCTAGAGTCTCCATCCCTAATATCCCTTATCATTTGTGTCCCTCAAATAATATCATCCGGCTATAGAACATATATTCAAGAATAGTGTCATAGCACTTTCAGGTTCTCATCATAGCAGGGAACTATTATAACCTTTTAGTACGACTGCTACTCTTAGTACATTATCACATACTATTTTATGCATAATAACAATCATGATGTGATAAGGAGTTTATTAATATTCAAAACCATGAATAAAAGTTTATCATAAAGTAAAAGGAAGTTGGTTTAAGGGCACCAACTCTAATAGACTTCCACTTTCACTAGAGCCAACTGCTAACAACCTTCAGCCCGCTAGCTCTCACATGATACTCATGCTTCTATTGAGATATACCTTTATTCAAGGGTTCGACCACATTATATTCTATGGGTACTCTACTTACTGCAAATTCACCCCTTTGATAGAAATCCCTCAAGAGGTGATACTTCCAGAGTATATGAATTGTCTGTTGGTGTGACCTTGGCTCTTTTTCAAGAGCCACCACTACAGTATTATCACAATAAAATGTGATAGGGTCTTTACTACTAGGTACCAAATCAAGCTCCTAGACAAAGTTCTGAATCCAAATGGCTTTTTTGGTTGTATCAGAAGCCGCTATATACTCAGACTCCACTGTAGAATCAGTGACAACTGGCTTCTTTGAACTCTTCCAGCTCACAGCTCCTCCATTGATATAGAAAACATATCTTGATTGCAACTATAGATCATTTTTATCTGTCTGAAAACCAGCATCAGTATAAAACCTAATGACAAGCTCCTTATTTCCTTCATACACCATGAACATATCATTAGTTCTTATCAGATACTTAAGGATAGCCTTAACAGAAGTACAATGTTGTTCTCCTGGATCTAATTGATATCTTCCTAACATTCTCAATGTATAGGTAACATCAAGTCATTACATAATATGGAATACATGATTGATCATATCGCTAATGTATATGGGATCTTACTGATTCTCTCTTTCTCTTGTTGTGTTTGGGGACACATTTTCTTAGAAATATGTAAACCATGTGACACTTGAACCAATCACCTATTGGATTATTACATACTAAATATCTTTAGTATCTGGTCAATATATGTATTGTGACTTAGTCCAAGTATCTTCTTGGATCTATAACGAATGATCTTGATCCCTAGAATGTAGATCACTTCACCTAAGTCTTTCATAGAGAAGCACTTGTTCAACTAGTCCTTAATATATTGTAAGACTAGTATGTCATTTACAATAAGTAATATGTTATCAGTATATACTATTAGGATAATGACTTCATTCCCATTAAACCTTTTGTAAACACACGACTCGCATTCATTATTAATGAAACCAAATTTTGTTATGGATTCATAAAATCAAATGTTCCATGACCTCAATACTTGATTCAATCTATAAATGGATCTCTATAACTTGAAAATCCTTTGGGAATAACCTAGAGCCACAAACCCTTTTGGTATTGTCATACAAAAATATTCCTGAAGGTTCCCATTAAGGAATGCAGTTTTGAAATCTATCTTCCAAATCTCATAGTCATGATAAACTACTATAATAAGTACGATTCTGATGGATTTAAACATGGAAACTGGAAAAAAGGTTTCATTTTAGTCAATTCCATGATGTTGTTTAAAACCTTTAGCCACTAGCCTTTATTTATAGGTACTTACTTTACCATCCATGTTCAGTTTCCTCTTAAATACTCATTTGCAACTGATAGGTTTTACATAAACTGGTGCGTTTACCATAACCCAAACTTGGTTCTGATACATGGAATCCATCTCATAATTCATATCTTTTATCCATCTTGTAGCTTCTGATCTCTCTACTACCTTTTTATAGGAGAGAGGTTCATCATTGTCTACCAATAATGAGTCACCATCCTCAATGACTAGAAAACCATATATCTCTAGTTCTCTTACCTCTCTTACACTCATACACAATACTTTTGTTTTAAGAACTACTTATTCTATGGGGACCTATGGAATCTATTCCCATACCAACTCCTATGTATCTTGAGCATTAATTTCATCAAAGTAAATCTTGCTCCCACTATCCTTTTTGAGGATGTTCTCCCTCTCAAGAAATATGGCTTGTCTGGTGACAATCACTTTCTTGTCTGAGGGGTTGTATAGGTAGTATCCCTTTGTTTCCTTGGGATTCCCTATAAAGATACACCTCATGGCCCGAGGTGCTAGTTTGTTTCCTGAGAAGGCCTTGAAAAATTCCACGTAACCCCATACATGTGTATGTGATAAAATGGGTTTCTTTTCACTCCATAACTCAAAGGGAATTCCATTTTCTACATTAGTTGGTACTCAATTTAATTTGTTTGTTATAGTTTGTAACGCATATCCCCAAAAGGATAATGGAATATCCTCATGACTCATCATCGACCTTACCATGTATAATAAGGTATGGTTCCTTCTTTCACTAACACCACTCCACTGTGGTGTATAAGGTGGAGTGAGTTGAGATAGAATCCCAAAGTCCTGTTGAAATTCTATGAACTCTCAGTTAATAATTTCACCACCTCAATTCGATTGAATCTTCTTTATCTTCTTACTAAGTTGATTCTCTTATTCATTTTTGAATTCCTTGAATTTCTCAAAGGAATCGAACTTATACCTCATCAAGTATATATATACATATCTAATCAAGTCATCTTTAAAAGTTATGAAGTAATAATATCCACCTCTAGATTCTACTGAAAATGGTTCACACACATCAGTGTGTACCAATCCTAGAAGTTCTATGGCCCTTTCACCCAATCCACTGAATGGTGGTTTTGTTATTTTTAATTATAAAAAATCATGATATTTTTCAAGTATTTTTAGAACATAAGAGTCTAAATAACCATCTTGACATAGCTTTGTCAAATTCTTCTTGTTTACATGACCAATATAGTGATTCCATGGTTGGGTGTTATATGAGTCATGTGAACATGATTCATTATCAATTGCCAACACTTGGTTTTTGTAATTTAATATATAAAGACCATTATTTAAATATTCCATACTATAACATATGTTTTACTTATAAAAGAAACAACTTTTATTTTCAAATTTGAAAATAAACCCATATGTATCTAGGCATGATACAAAAATTATGTTCTTGGTAACTGTAGCTACATAATAACAATATCTTAAAACCAAAATCATTCCCATTGGAAATAAAATGCGGTAGTCTACAATGGATAGGGAAGCTATCCTTGCACCGTTGGCATCTCTTAGATCCACCTCTCCTCTAGAAATATTCTGAAATCTACTTGGTTTCTACATTTGGATACAGATGTGAGAACCATAAACTATATCTAATACCCGATGTGTAGAAATGGAAAGACTACTCTTGATAACGAATGAACCTTTAGCTTCCCCTTGCTTTTGGGTGAAGTTCCTCTTCCAATGGCTCGGCTTACCGCATGAAAAACATACTACCTCCTTTTCCTTACCCCAACTCTGGATATTCCCCTTCTTGGAAGGATGATGCTCAGGAGCCTTCGACTGTTTATAATTCTTGGGCCCCTTTTACTTGTTCTTCCTTTTCTTATTTACCATAAGGATTTCAGGTTTATCATGCCCCATGTCCTTATCCACTTATGGAATCGAGGTCAGAAGTTCTGACATACTCTTCTCATTATTGCTCATGTTTTAATTGACAATAAAACTAGAGAAGGTCCTGGTAAGTGATAAAAGTATGATATCTGTACAAAATTCATCCAGGAATTTAATCCCTAAGATTTCTAGGTGATCAATGTAGCCAATAATCTTGACTACATGATTCCAAGATAGAATAGACTCTCCAATATTAGTTGTGAACAAAGCATTAGAGATATCATGTCTCTCTTATCTTTCCTTCACTTGATAGAGAACCTAAAGGTGAGACATCATGTTATAGGAATCCATATCCTCATGTTTCTTTAAAATATCATTGGACATGGATGATAGAATAAAGCACTGAACATCTATAGCATCATTCAGATGTTTCTCATAGATAGATAATTATTCATCACTTGCCTCATTTCTAGTCACAACTAATAAAAGTTCTTCCAACACATACAATTTTCATTCATGATGAAGGATGAAACATATGTGTCTTTTCCACTCTTGGAAATTAGTTCCGGTGAGAAGGTTGTATTTCTCAAGTATGGATCACAATGATATGTTTGATGTCATTTTTAAGCTGATTCTACAGATAAGATAAGCAGCGATTTAGTAATTTATCTGATAAAATTTATACAAATAAATAAATATTATATTTATTAGTCTCCCATTATTTTATCAAAATCCAATAGCCTTCACCATTGGCTTTGGAATATCATGTTTCTTGGACATTCAAGTTTCAAGGATCCATATTCCCCTTCTCATTACCCCAACTTTGGTTAGTCAAGCAACTCAAATGGTTTTAGGTAGGAATTCCAAATACCAACTTCATTAACTCATAGTTCATTGATCTATTAAGTGGAATTCTCAATCTTGAAATCATTAATTTATATTTCCTCAAACTTTACCTCTCAATTACACTAAGTCCTACTTTAGTAGTCAACTCTTAATGTGAACCGAGTTCAGTCAACCCAAAACCTCATGAATTTCTCGATAAATGAAAGCACTTCAACTTTGGTTGGTCAAGCACTTTGAACTATGGTTTGATTCTAACCAAAGTAATAGAAGGCTATACTGAATTAATATTTTATTAATGGATTTTATCCTTTTATGCATAAATTTCCAATATTTATCTTTATTACATGCTTGTTAATATTAAGTGGGGTTACTTAAGTGATTAACCATGTCTTAGATAATATTTATGCATAAGCTAGTTTATTTAAGTTCCATATTCCATACTTGTTAGTTCATTAATTATGTGATTGTGAAAATACATCTATAATGAAATAACCATGCGACTGAAAAAAAATAAAATAAAGGGTATGATCATGAGCTTATACTAATGGTTAGTTTATCTAGCGGTTGATAAACTAACCATCGATCTAGGGGAGAAACACCTTGAACCAATTGAGTTTCATGTTTACAGATTTCTACCTATCCACCTTTATATCTCCTTGGATTGGTTTCACCTCAGCTATGAACTTGAACTGCCTCCACTAGCTTGGGAGCTCCATCCATTACATGTGCCTTTTACTCACATTTAGGTGAGGGGAAAGGGGGTTTACATAAAAGAAACCATGTGCACACAGGCCCTACATAATAATGAGGAGAGAAGGTATAAAGGCCAAAAATTTAATTTAATAATAAATTAAATGAAACCAATCACATATAAAAGCTCTGGTCTATCTCATGATCATCCACATGCATGCAATGAATTACGCATTTAATAAAACTAGCAGTCGATTCTTAATTGTTCTTATTTAAGATAAATCACACTCGAATCAATTAATTATCATCTTTAATTAATCAATCCTTTTATCTTAATTATTATCTAAATTTCCTTGAGATTATCTTCCATTATAATTTTAAACAAATTAAATAAATTCATTTAAAATTAACTTTGTACATAAATTGTACTTTGGAGGTAACATGGTGAATACCTATCCGATTCTACCCAAAATGTAGTATATTCATATACTATTTTACTCTTATGAAATATAGTATACACAAATTATCACGTACTTTCATGACATGTACTTCACAGATGATTGCATGAATTACATGATTTTTTTGTCACGTGTTATGTTCAAATGCATGTAGAGTAACAACTTATAATACAACTCATACATGATATGTAGATCTAAACATTACGTAGATATTAATTAATCATTTAAATATTTATGTATATTAAAACCTATCACATGGCATGTCCTATCTTTACGACCACACACAAGTACATGTCTCAAGGTTTTCATAGTGAAATAAATAAATTTTAAATCTGTGTAACTTGCTATAAGTACACAGTGTTTAGATTCGATCTACATGGCATGTACACATCTCACCATCTATTCAAGACACACACATAGGGACTCAGCATGTAGTATGTGACTTGGAAAAATTGGAGTGCATGGCATGTCCAATGGGCCACACACCTTGTTGACTCTATGTTACACAGTCACTGGTCGGGTAAGCTATGTATGGAATACACTTTCACACTCCAACCCAACACTACTCTTTTATTTTAGTTATTTTCTTCATCTTTGGTCTTTTTTTTATCAATCTTGAGTCCTGGTGGTTATCGAGCTGAAATTTTTAGTTTTCAAGGCCTTTTTGGTGTCGTATGGTTGGAATGTACGGTTACCCTAACCGTGCGGTACCCGTGCGACTAGGCTATGTCACTTGATAGAGACATTCTAAATAATTTCCACATAGTTTTCTAAAACATGTATCCTTCTCCAGGTACCCATGTGGGGATTCTTGGCCTAGGTAGTGGCCCTCACACAATTGGTGTGCGGTTTGTCAAACCGTGCGCCCAAACCATGCGAGTTTCCCAGGTTTTAAAATTTTGGGTTTTTATTTTATTTTTCTTTATTTTTATTCTAATTTATTTTTTCTCTATTTTTTCTCCCCTTTATCCCATTTGCATCATGCGACGCCCTCCTCCCTCTCCTCTCCAGTCGCACGCCTCCATCCCTCTCGACTCCCTCTTTCTCTATAGAAACCACTAGATTTCTTTCGGTTTTTGGGTTGATTATTCAAGGAAATACCTCATCTTTCCTCCCTCCTTAGAATGATTTTCTACTCCCCGTTTCCCCTCCTTGGTTTATCCAAACCCTAGGGTTCCATGGTGGCCAATTTTTTATGCTTTCTTTCATTCCTATGGATCGCAAGGGGTCTCTTAGGTCTCCTTCCTTCGTGTTTTGACACCCACTGCTGAAGGAAAAGCATATTCGGTCCATTTCAATTCATTAGTTTCCATTTGAGGTGAGCCTTATCTTGCTACCTTGTTTAATTTAGTTCTATTTGGAGACTTTAGTGATTATTAGATTCTTTTTTATCATTTTAGTATGTTTTAGTCATCACGGTGTGGGTTAGGGTCATCGGCAGGGAAGGCCTATATATATACATGGGTAGGCATGTATTTATATGTATCCTCCTTGTACATATTCCCTCATGGTGAGGGGAATATGTACATTGGTTCAAAGGGTATATATATATGTTTTTTAAAATGTAGATGCATGTAAGGTGAAGCACTCATGGGTTGTCATCATCAAATGTTTCATGTTTTGAGGTAGGTTCCCTATGCCTAGCCCTTTAACTATAATTTCCATGATTTCTTGGTGTTTTAAAAAAACTAATTTTATATAAAATGCATATGATATATGCATATATATATATAGTTTTGGTTCATGAAAAGTGGTTTCTTAGTTGGTTTGGATGTGTAATGGATATCTCCAAAGATGTGTGGCCTTTCGGCTGATTTTTTTATAAAAGTGTAATGGAATGTTTGATTTTCCAAATAATTACAAAGTGATTTTGGAAAAGGGGTTTTGGGGTGAACTCTAGGTTAAAGGGTGATTTGAATTTCTTAAAATAATTACCTCGTTGTAAGAATGGTTTTAAGATGTTTTTTAAATGTATAGCACCTTGTTTATTTAGTCGAACATTCAAACAGTTTTGGAAACTTAAAAGTGTTGAGTGATTATGTATTCTAGAATTGAAAGTATTCCTTATAAGTAACTAATCATGTTTTTTACTTTAATAATGGTTTTAAAAAAATAAAAACCCCTCTTGAGGCATACCCCCTTGTTTTATAAAAATGATGTGTCTGTTGAATATGTTAATTTTGATATGTTCTTAGTAACTAGGCTTGTGCATTATTGTGTAATAGAAAAGGGGGGGATGCTCTCAAGGAGGGAGATCAGTGGTGAGAGGGTGTGTATGTGTTTGAATAAAGAGAATGATATGTTCATGCATGTTAGTTTGATGAAAACTCACCACTATTTGAAATAGAGCACATTGTAAACCCTAGGTACCTAGGTGGGTGGACTAGGACTAGTATGCTAGATGATTCGGAAGTGGTTTGTCCTAGTTTCATCAAATAGGTTTGACGTTGCAACACTAACTAAACATTGTGATGATTGGAGACCACTGGGCCCATGGGGTTTCCCCTCCTAGTGGATCGTGCATGAGAACACTATTAGTTGTGGTTTCTAATACATGTTTCACTGAGGTATGAGGATCTTAGGTCCCCAACTAACACTAGTTACTTGGGTATTTATCATGGTGATTATGACATGATTTCCATTTTATTTGTTTTATGTTTGATCTCTCTTTTGTGAAAACCATATTTTAATATAAATTTCTTTCCTTTAATTTTGAAATGTTAATGTATGCCTAGAACCTATTTTGAAAATGTAGGGGTACATAAATTATTTTCTTGAAAATGAAAAGTTGTTACTTGAATTTGAAAATAATGGGAAACATTATTTTACTATGTTTTTTACAAACTAGTATGATTTGGGTTTCTTTTAAAGGTAAGGTCATAGGGAATTGTTTATCTTTGGAATTCCTACTGAGCATCTCAGTAATCATGCCTACTCTATTTTTTAATTTCAGGTTCCTTTAATTTTGGATTTCTCTTGGAGCGAGTGTGGTTTTATGTTCTGGGGTGACCCATGGGATCATTTGAGGTATGTCTCGTTGCTTAGTTTATTTCTATTTTCACTGTCAGTTTGTTCAATTTATTTTTATTTTTTTATCTTTAATTTCTAGTCTAAATCATTCCCAATTACTTTATTTTGATCCCTAACACTTGTTTCCAACCCATGGGGATCAAGAATGCTCTTCGGGCCTTACTGTGGTTTGGCTCAGGCGACCGATTTGGGGTCCAGGCTAGTTCGTGACAAAATTGTATTAGAGCAGGTATAGCCCATGTCTTTTGGGTGTGTCTGATAGTTTGGAGTTAGGATTTTTTAAATTCAAGTATTCAATTGCGGGTAGGTACTTGATCACCACCTATTTGGAATGACGATTGAATTGTTAGGGTGGTCTGGGATGGTCATGCCTAGAAGTTTGTGCTTTGTTCTCATTTTTTCAAGGTCCTTAGTATTGTTTGAGTGTTTTTTGTTAGTCTTGAGATTTTTTTGTCATTTTTTAGGGGTACATGGTTCTTGTGCATGGCCTTTCAAGCCATGTGCAAACCATGTAGTTGCCTCTGATGACTTCTAATGTGCTCACCCAGTTAGTACATGGTCTTCCAAACTAGGTGACCAAGACGTGTATAGTGGTTGTTCATTTTAGAATTTGTAATCTTGATTCATTGAGTGAATTAGTTTCTTTGGTGGTGTGGGTTTGGTTAGTTTTGGGGTTTTTTCTCAGGTTTTAAAATTGGTGTTTGGTTTATTGAAATTGGATTTCCAAAATGGAAATCTTGGTTTGTTTGAAAATGAAATGAGTTGTTTTGAAAATGGATGTTCTTTTGGGAACTGTTTTGGGATCCTTAAAATATTTTATAAAGTGTAAATCATAAATGGGTTTGGAAAATGTTTTGGGTTTTTTGAAATTTTTTTGAAATGTGAAATTGACATTTCCTGGAAATGGGAATTTGGAAATGCTTTGTTTTGACCTTTGGTATTCCTATGAACACTCACATATATGGATTTTTGATGTGGAGTTGGTATGCGTGGGTGGGTACTTGAGTTGACATGAGAATGTATATACATGTGAGGCTTCATAGAATACCAATGGTGGGTTCTTGGTTTCCAAGGATTGTTTTGTTATCTGAAAACGTGTCTCAAAATGGGGGCATGTTGAGATGATTTTAGTCCAAAGGGACTTGAAATGAAAAGTGTATTTTTAAATAATTTTTGATGTTAAAATGATTCTAAAGTGGAAAATGGTTTGATTTCGAAATGAAAGTGGTGATTTCATAAGGGTAATTTTGGTTTTGTTGTGTGGTTCTTGGTTTTTGAATTGGTGTTCCTGGATTGAAATGATGTTCAAGTTGAGTTTTGATTTATTATTGGATGTGGTGGCTTGTTTTGTGATGTGCTTTGAGTTTCATGTTCCTCTTTTAGATTATGCCACCCAAAAACATCCAATGTCCTCTAAAGGATCTTTTTTGGTTGATGGTTTCCTCAAACTCTGAAAGAAGTGTTGTGGTAGAGACCGCTTTTTATGCTATTTGTTTTCCCTATGGTGGTTGAGGCTTGATAGTGGTTATGGTATAAATTGAGGAAGTTGGGTGTGTATTCAAGTATTTGGTAATTCTAGATTTTTTTAGGGAATTAGCAATTCTGGTTCTATTAAAAGAAACCTATTTGGATTGGTGGAGGTTACTTTCCCTTTCCTTTTTGCAAGTTGAGTCACAATGGGTGGACTATGACAGAAGGAATTTTAGTTTCTTAAGGTGTTTGTGGAAGTTTCCCCATTCGGTGAGGAGTGTGAACTATAGGAACCTGTTCTTGGGGTGTCTCTCTTATCACTCCCTATTTCTCAATCTAAATACTACATGCTTGTTTCTTCTAATTTGTTTGGTTTGGAACTCTAAGACACTTTTCCATAATCCTTTTAAGGTCTGTTGAGGGTGTGGTCATGGAAAAGTCTTGTAAGTTGTGTGGCCAGAGGATGAAGCCTCAGTTAGAGGTTGTCAGCTCCAAATTGCGGTGCAACAGATGCTTCAAGACATCAGGACTCCAGCCATAGGTCATGGAGTGAATCTTTTCACATAATAAGGTTGTCTCTAGGTGTGGGAGGATGTGAATCTAACCTATTGTCTCCGACATCATAGAGGATTCTGGTTGAATTTCTTTTCTTGTGGTTGTTTTTTTGTTCCCTTTTTCTTTTAAGGTATCAGTGGCCTCTTTCCCAAAGTTTTTTTGGTTGTCTCATGGGATATAAACTCTAAATTGTATAGTATTCCCTTTTAATGGTTTCGGGTTTTTGTTGTTACTCATTAGAGGTGCTTATGTCATGAGGAAGTGATGATTCATAAATCAGTGTTCATTTCAGGTTCCTTACATGGAGACCCCCCCCCCCCTCTTTTGTTGGGATTTGGTCCATGTTGGTGGGTTTGTGATGGAAGGTTCAACCCATATGTCTTAGCTTGTTCTTAAAATGTTGGGGAGACCCATCACCAGTCTTGTGGGTGTTAGGAGTTTGGTTTGGTTTTGTGAGTGGTTTCGATTCGGAAGGGTCAATGTTGGCTAGAATCCTAATATGGTGGGGGACCACCATGAAACGAACCCAAGGGAAACTCGGTCTTCAAAGAGCTCTTGATGGGGAAATCCTTTATTTGTGTTCCACCTGACCCTGATCATGGTAATTATTTAGTCAGGTAATGGGTTTCATGATGAATATTTGTGGAAGTTCCACCGAGCTTTGGTAATTTCTAAGTTAGGGGTTGGGATGTTCCATGTTGTGGTTTAGTTTGGAGAAGAGGGTCCCTCACTATCAGTCATATCATTTAGTGGTTTGATACTTGGGATCTCATTGACCATGCCTTTGTTTATTGAGTGAGTTCTTTAATTTCAATCCTTAAATTATCAAGGTACTATCTTTAGAATCATTTCATTTTTTATTCGTGCTTGGACCAACCGAATCTTTAGAAATTTTTGGGGGCAGAAAGTGTCATGTTAGGGAGAATTGTCACACCCCTACCTAAAACTACTCTTTTATTTTAGTTATTTTATTCATCTTTGGTCTTATTTTATTTTTTGTTTGAGAGGGATTGAGTCCTGATGGTTAGTGGGCATAAATTTTCAGTTTTTAAGGCCTTTTGGTGTCGCACGATTAGCTCGCACGGTTACCTTACCTTAATCATGTGGTGCCCGTGTGACTGAGCTTTGTCACCTGACAAAGCTATTCTACATGATTTCTACATGGTTTTATAAACTGTGTGGGATTCTCTAAGTACCCATGTATGAATTTCTAACATAGGCAGTGGCCCTTGCACGGTTTGGCAAACTGTGCGGCCAAAATGTACGGGTTGCCCATGTTTTAAAATTTTGGGTTTTTATTTTTTTTTTATTTTTTTTATCTTATTTATTTCTCTATCTTTTTTTATCCCCTTTCTCCCCTATTCATCACATGACTCCCTCCTCCCTATCCTCTCCATTCATGCACCTCCCTCCCTATCGGCTCCCTATTTCTTCGGCGAAACCATTAGATTTCTTCTGGTTTTGAGGTTTAATCTTCAAGGTAAGCCCTCCTCTTTCCTCCTTCATCCTTGAACCGATTTCTCCTCCCCTTTTCCCCTCCTTGGTTTGGATAAACCCTAGGGTTCCATGGTGACTGATTTTTTATGCTTTCTTTCATTTCTAGGGATCGCAATGGGTCTCTCGAGTCTCCTTCATTTGTGTTTTGACACCTGCTACTGAAGGCAAAGTGGATTCAGTCCATTTCAATTTGTCAGTCACCATTTATGGTGAGGCTTCTCTTGGTTCCTTGTTTAATTTAGTTCTATTTGGAGACTTTAGTGATTATTAGATTCATTTTTATCATTTTAGTATGTTTTGTTCATCGTGGTGTGGGTTTGGGTCATCCGCAGTGAAGGCCTATATGTATATACATGGGTAGGCATGTATGTATATGTATCCTCCTTATACATATTTCCTTGTCGAGAGGGGAATATGTACTTTGGGTCAAATTGTATATATATATGTGAAAATTTATATGTGTGTAAGGTTAATAGTTCCTAAGATGTCTTCATCAAAATTTTCGTGTTTTGAGGTAGGTTCCCTAGCCTATCCCTTTAACTAGAATTTCCATGATTATTTGGTGTTCTTTTAAAAATGTTTTTTCTTCCTTTATATAAAATTAATATTCTATATACATACATATATATATATATATATATATATAGTTTTGGGTCTTGAAAAGTGGTTTCCTAGTTGGTTTGTATGTGTAATGGATATCTCCAAAGACGTGTGACATTTCAGCCAGTTTTGTTATAAAAGTGTAATGGAATGTTTGATTTTCCAAATAATTCCAAAGTGATTTACAAAAATGGTTTTTGGTGTGAACTCAAGGTTAAAGGGTGATTTTACTTTCTTAAAATGATTACCTCATTGTAAACATGGTTTTAAGATGGTTTTTAAATGTTTAGCACCTTTGTTGTTTAGATGAACTTTCAAACAGTTTTGGAAACTTAAAAGTGTTGGGTGATTATGTATTCTAAAATGAAAAGAATTCCTTGTAAGTAATTAAGACTATTTTTCACTTTAAGAATGGTTTTTGAAAATTGAAACCCCCCCCCCTGAGGCATGCCCCCTTGTTTTAGAAAAATGATGTGTATGTTGAATGTGTGAATTGTGATATGTTCCTAGTAACAAGGCTTGTTCATTATTGTGTGATGGAAAAGGGGGGGATGTTCTCAAGGAGGGAGATCAATGGTGAGAGGGTGTACGTTTTTTTGAATAAAGATAATGACATGTTCATGCATGTTAGTTTGATGAAAACTCACCACAATTTGAAATAGAGCACATGGGAAACCCTGGGTACCTAGGTGGGTGGAATAAGACTAGTACTCTAGATGATTTAGAAGTGGTTCATCCCAGTTTCATTTAAAATATTTGACGTTACAACACTAACTAAACATTTGTGATGATTGGAGACCGTTGGGCCCATGGGGTTTCCCCTCCTAGTGGCGCATGCATGAGAACATTGTTATTTGTGGTTTCTAATCCACGTTTCACTTAGGTATAAGGATCCTAGGTCCCCAACTAACACTATCTGCTTAGGGATTGCCCATGGTTCTTATGACATGATTTTCATTTCAGTTGTTTTATGCTTGATCTATCTTTTATGAAACCCATATTTTAATCTAAATTGATTTACTTTCATTTTGAAATGTTAATGTATGTTTGGAACCTATTTTGAAAATTTAGTAGAAGAGAAATGTTTTTCTTGAAAATGAAAACTTGTTACTTGAATTTGAAAAGAATGGAAGACATTATTTTACTATGTCTTGTTTTCAAACTAGCATGATTTGGGTTTCTTTTAAAGGTAAGGGCATAGGGAATTGTTTATCCTTGGCATTCCTACTGAGTATCTCGGTGCTAACACCTACTCTATTTCTCAGTTTTAGGTTCCTCTAATTTTGGATCACTCATGGAGCAAGTATGTTTTTATGTTCTAGGGTGACCCATGGGGTCATTTGAGGTGTGTCTCGTTGCTTAGTTTATTTTTATTCTCACTGCCAGTTTGTTCAGTTTATTTTTATTTTTTTATCTGTCATTTCTTGGCTAAATCATTCCCAACTGCTTTATTTTGATTCCTGGAACTAGTTTCCAGACTGTGGGGATTGGGAACGGCCTTCGGGCCTTGTTGCAGATTGGCTTAGGTGACCAGTTTGAGGTCGACCCGGTCTGGTTCGTGACATACACGGATCATCTCTGACCCAAAGGGACTACACTCCATATTCAGTGGGACACAAAACATGTAGTTTGGCTGACTGTGTACCATTTAATCCTGGTCAACACACAATGCATTAATGGTGTAATTAATGCCATAATCAATGCATAATCTTGAATTGATCTCCAAATAAAATTTGATGTGTTGAATGTTACTACATGATGTGTAACTCCAGTCACACAATGTGTAGTATTATGTTGTCTGGACAGAAATCTTGGAACCTACAGATGAGTTTCTTGATTTTATTTTAATCATAAAATTAAACGTCTCGATTAGATCTATTAGAAACAAATGAGGAAGAAGGTGATCTCACAATTCATATTAAAAGAATGATTAAACTTGAATTGAAAAAATAAATTATAAATGTGTAAATAACCAATGATATTAAATAATTATAAATAATTATGTTTCTATTTTGATATCACTTATAGGTTTCGGGCGTAGTGAAAGCACGCGATGGGTGTTTCCCAACTTTTCTTTTTTCCATAATCGATGGTCAATCCAAGATCTATATGATGTTTAATCACCATGGTCAATGAAATTAAATCAAAGATAAAAAACATTAATCACGCCAGAACTAGAGAGATGAGATAGACACATGTTGTTTATAATTAATTTAATTAGATAAAGAATTACCTCTAAGGAATTCTTTATTCATTGATGTGTTCAGCGACAGATCTGCAGTGCACCATCATTGCATTGTAAAAACCAAGCATAGATTTCCTCTAGCAGTGATTCATACTTATTATAGGAATTTACAAACATCATTGAATGATTCTATAGGTGATGGCATGGAATATCCTTGCACTTGTGTCATCCACCTTGATCGCCTTGAGAATAGCTTCCAAAGCGTTCTCTTTGATCCGGCAGAGGAAGGTTGTTCATCATTCTCAGGAGTGTTCTTGGAGAAGGGAGCTCTCTAGGCTTGAGAGGATCCTCTAAGATTCGTTGTGCACAACTGAATTAGGTCTTGAGAAAATAACATAATTGGGTATTTATATTGATAGGGTTAAAATAAAATAATTTCACAAGTGCCCTTATTATTTATTTAATCCTAGAAAAACCTCATGTCAAATAATAATAGTAATATTATTATTTCTCGACTTTCACTGAACTTGCAAATTATAATTAAATATTATTTAATTAAATAATATTAAATATTATAATTTCTCACCAGACCATTAAACTCGGTCTTTCATTCCTCCAAAATATTTATTTATTAAATAAATATCACTACATTATTTGCCAATAAATAAATAAATATTATATTCACTAAATAAAAATTAAATACTTATTAAATATTCTAATCACAATATATTCTCTCGAATAACTAGTGACGGAATAAATGTGATCAAGCATACATGAATAATTATTAAAGCATGTATAGGAATAATATTTATTCAACCTATTAAAAAATAAATAATAATATATTATTTAACTAATATTCTAGATACACTTAGTGTGTGACCCTCTAGTCCTCTTTCTTAGTGGCATTAGGTGAAGCAGCCTAAAGTCCAAGGTTAACATCTAGCAATACATCAAGGCACCCATAGATAAAGAAGTTAATGTTGTAATGACATGTCACCTCATACGGACACTTACCATGTAATATAATCTATTTTTCACAATATCTCGTATCGATCATGTTTCATACCAGTGTCTTGAGCCTATGTGCTCGATATCTCTTTCTTTGATTTTACGGAAATAGAACTTGCCTATAGAAAGTAAGGTACCGGGACGGGCAGCGGAAGCCGATGGGTCATGAATTTAAAAATTTTGTGTCACTGAAGTGACGTAACATTGTTGAATCTGATGATCTTATCTAGGTATAGTCTGAGGACCACATGTGGTTTAAGCAGAGCCCAAAATAATAACAAATGTTTACCTCATTTAGATCTGATGCGCACAAGCCTCTCACAAGGTGTCGAAGATCGTTGCTCAAATACTCCAATGTCGACGTCCTCTAGATCATCCACACATGCTCCTTGAATCTTCTCACATGTCGTTTGTCAAAATCTGGGTGCTAGTATGGTTCTTCGACAACCACTTCAATGCAACGAGGATCGCCACAAGTTAGCGTCTTTGATATGAGAAGACAGAACTTAAAGAACTTGCTTTCTTGATAGAGACTCTCTCTAGGATTCAGGAGGAGAGAGAGTCTCTCAATTCCAACGAATGAATAGTTGTCATGGGATGATCCTCTCTCCAATTATATAGTAAATATCTATAATACCTGGTATGGGTTATCAGCCCCTGTGTAATAAACATCCACTATATAAGTATTATAAATAATTATTTATGACAAAATAAATATGCCATAAATAAAATTTATAATTTACCACTTAACTATAATATATATTAAATATATTATGCGATAAACTTGGGTCTTTATCTTGACTCATGTCTCCTGATAATATTAAATGAACTTAGTATATTTAATTAATATATGTTCGAATAATATTAATCCTTGTATTTACTAAATGACTTGTAAAGACATGTCATAAATAAATTCAATGAATTATTCCAAACTTAAATAATTAAAGAATTTATTTATTCCTTGGTGATCCAAAAAACTTGGATAAAACCCAGACCTTGTGGTGGGGCCCACCAAGTTTCGTAATATTATTCAACAGAATAGGGCACGTTCTCAAAGCGTTATTGTGTGTGACCTTTAAGTATTTATCTCTGTTGGGAAAAAATCCCTCAAGGTATCATTGAATCATTTTTGAGGTGATTGTGTTTGTTGACAAAGTGGACATCTGAGTAGTGGTTGTTGACAAAGCAAAACAATGACAGACAGATTTGTTGACAAAGAGGATTTCATGATGGAATGTTGAGTTCAAGAGCTGAGGTCAACAATCCATGTTTAATTCAAGAACGTCGACAAACGGAATGAATGATCTGGAGGCGGTACAAAAGAACAGATACAAGGTGATGCCGTTTTCTAGTGTTTGCCAAATTTTTTGGCCTGAAAATCGAAAAATGAAGAAAAGTGGTTTTTGGAAAAGGGACTTGCGCGCCATGTACATGAAGGCTTGGAAACTTGCACGCCATATGTTTTTCAAGATCAAATCATCAAAATATGGCAAAAGGATAAGGTTCGCGCAAGTTTTGGTGAGGTCGCGCAGGTGACTTGCGCGCCGTGAAAGATACTTGCACGCCGATGCCTTGGAAGTTTGAGAACTTGCGCGCCTATGATTTTTCAAGATCAGAAGATCAAAATATGGCAAAGGCAAGAGGTTCGCGCAAGTTTGGAAGTGAGTCGCGCAAGTGACTTGCAGGGGAAGAGACTTGCACGCCAAAGGGAGACTTGTGCGCCGTCGCGCAGGGTGGTCAGATTGCCTATAAATACTGGACCACCCCTCTTCATTCTACACCGGAGTTCAACACTTTGAGAAATCAGAGCTCCCGTCACGCAGGTGTGGTGGTCGCGCAAGTGGTGTGTGTGGTCGCGCAGGTGGGACTTGCGCGCCAGGGTGATTGTTGCGCGCCAGTGTTTGAAGCTACGCGCCAGTGTGGAGTTGCGTGCCAATATTGGATTGGGCGTAAAAAGAAGTGAGTCGCGCAGGTTTCGAGTTGAGGAAGCTTGAGTCATGCAAGTGTCTGAGGAGGACTTGCGCGCCCGTTGTGACTTGCGCGCCGATACTTGCGCGCTGAGATAGACTTGCGTGCCAAGTAAGGTTTATTTACAGCAGTGTTTTTCGGGCTGCGTGGAAGCTGGAAGTTTTCCTGATTCCTTCGGTGCAAAGAGATATTCATCTATGGGTGAAAATTGGGCTTCAACAGAGCATCTACTTACAGAGGAAGATGCATTCCTTCATGCAAATGAAGAGACCTACAGGTCTATAAACTGTGAGTGGATCCTTTCCGAAGTAGTGATCAAAGGAAGAGGAAGAAGGTGATCCTCTCCACCGGCAGTGATCCAGAGAGAGAAACAGGGAGTGACCCTTGGGAAACCAGTGAGCTAACCCTAAACATTATAAAGACAGTGAGTCTGGGCATAGAAGTGATCTAGCCCGAACTTTGTATCCACATCTAGTGAAGAATAGTGGAATTTGGTACGACCGGCAACTTGTCGGCGTATGCTCCTTGGACGTAGCCCAGTGAGGGTGAACCAAGTAAAAATCTTTGTGTCTGCCTGTTTGCTTCCCTACATTGCTTTCAAAGCATCATCATTGGATAAAGAAGTAAATAAGTGATCATAGTTTACACACAAGAGAAAACAAAGTGAGCCTTGTAATAAAGAGGTCAAGATCCAGTGGGGTAGGAAGAACTTTCCATAAAAGAATATTCATACCCTGATTCACCCCCCCCCCCCCCCTCTCAGGGTATATAGGCCCCTATTGGCCCTAACAATTGGTATCAGAGGCAGGTTGTTGTTATCAGATTTGTTTGCTCCGACTTGGTGTAGTTGATCTGTGTGTTTAAAGAATCAGTCTGCTCTTATCTCGGTGATCCATGGAAAAGGGAAAAACATCCAAGAAGAAGCAGAAGTTAGGTGGTATTCCTCAGTGTGGAAGTGTGTATGGAAAAAGTGTGATTCAATTAAAAGAATCAAACAGCTTACTGAAGGAAGGTCTGGATGAATCTGACAGGGAAAAGATTGATTCACTCAAGCATGATGCAGGAATGAGTGAAGTACATGAACTTCAAAGTGATATTGAAACAAGTGATGATGAAGAAGAAAGAATTGAAGGAAGAATAGATATAAAAGCTGAGTTAGAGGCTTCTCTTGAAGAGATAGATGTTTGGAGAGCCAAAACCAAGAAAGCTAACAAAGTTGTTCACGATGCCAAACTCTATATGCAGCAGCAGGAAGAAGAGAAGTCTGATTTGATGGATAAAATTGAGGAACTCAAGTTATCAGCACCAGGGAACTCAGAATCAATTGGTGAGTATAAGCTTAAGATTGAAAAATAGAAAAGGGAGATCGATGGCTTGAATAGAAAAGTGAAAGATCAAGTCAAATGCATCGAAGAACCTGATATTCCAAGTGACGTTGGAAACACCGATGAAGTCAAATCTAAAGATATACGGATAAAAGTATTGGAGATTGAGGTCAACAAGCTAAGAGGCTTAAATCAAAGTCTTATTGATGTGGCAACTGGCCTAAAGGAGAAGAATGGTTCTCAAGCTGAGGAACTACAAAAGTTGGCTAAAATAAAAGGAAAACAAAAGGCTGGTGATTATGAAGAGAGTCAAAAATCAGATGAAGTTCAGAATCTGAAATCTAGAAATGTTGATCTTGCTACACAGCTATCTGAGCTAGTTCAGAAGAATCAAAGACTACAACAAGACAATGCATGTTGTTTTGATTCTGTTGCTCAAGAAAAATTGAAAGTAAAGGAGCAGATTGACATGGTGGATAAGCTGACACGTGAATTGGAAGATGAGATGAGTAGAGGGAAGCTTCTCAAGGGATAACTTGATGTCCAACTTGAATCAAGGGATATGAAGATTCAAAAGTTGAAAGAAGAGCTAGAATCAGTCAAGAAGGAAATGGAGAAGTCTAAATCCAAATATAAGCCCAAGTTGAAGGATGCACTGCACTTATTATTTGATTATCCTTCGGCAGATGATGATCAAATGAAAGCCAAATATGCTACATCAGAAGAGAAGCATGAAAGGATTGTATCATCCCAAAGGTCATCCATGTTGGGAAAATCTGGAATTGGATATGATGATCTCACTCCTATGCGTGATAGGAAAAGTGCAGTGAAAATATCTAGAGATATGAAAAACCTTGCAGGTGCTGGAGATAGACCTAAAAGGGCTTTTACAGGAAGAAATGATAGCATGTGTTATTTCTGCGGGATTCATGGCCACACATCAAGCTTCTGTCCAGATGCTATGGAATACATTTCAGGCTATGAAAATATAAACTTTGATAAATATGAGGATAAGAAGAAGCATCATGAGAAATCAGAGAGAAGATTCTCTCAGAGGAAAGCATTCATAAGATGCTATTACTGTGGAAGAATGGGACACACCATGAATATGTGTCAGGAAGCTCAAGATCTCAATGTCAGGGGAAGAACTCAAGCTGCATCAACATCTTGGCTAAGAGATGATGAAATGAGGTATGCCTTCAATAGAAGATGTTTCATATGTTCTGATCAAGGTCATTTGGCAAGAAATTGCAGCAAGAAGAATGCGAGAAAGGAAAAGGAGCTCAGAAAGAGAATCTTGAATCCTATGATGTATAAAGATACATCTTACAGTGCGATACAAAGTGGTAAGGAGAAGAATAGGCTTAGAGCCTCAGGGGAATCACATAGAGCTGAACGAAAGGTGTATCAGTCACCTCCTCTGTCACACTCACAACTGCTCTCTAAGAATGAACATGAACAAATATGGAAGAAAAAGGGAGGAAACACTACAGCTGTGAATAAGAGGAGTGCACATTCAATGGAGGACTCACCACCAGTGAAAAAGAGTGTGGTGATTCAGACATCTGATAAAAGAAAGATGAAAAAAGAATGTATTGAAAAATTCACATGTCGTGTCTCACAGCGAAAAGTGGAGGAAGGTGCAAGATTCTTGCAATGGTGGAAGAAGCAAGGGAAGATGACAAGGAAGGAGACTCATGTTCAAAGAAATAATCAAGGAAAATGAAATTTTGGTGGAACATCAAAGACGGAACTGTGCACTAGTGGGTATAAACCACAAATGGTAAGAAAGGCCAAGCCTACAGAATCTACATATCGGAAAAAGGCTCAGCATGTGGGTAATGAATGCTTAGTCATATGGCCAGAGCAGTTGAAGTTGGCTAGGCAGCTAGAAGAAGCAAAGAAAGAGTGTGATGCTCTGCAAGAAAGAATTAAAGGGTTGACCCATCAGGATCAACCACAATCTTCATGTTGAGGATTCGAGAAAAACCCCTCTCCCTATGTGTATAAATGCTATTAACTGATGATTCATGTGTTTCAGGTTTTAGGGAGATACGATCTAAGGGGAAGTGGCATATAAAGATTCAAATTGGAGATGTGATATGCTCTAGAGTTTCAATTGATTCAAATCAGGTACCATTGTTGAAGAAGAAAGGGAGCAATAGAGAACAATGAGAAGTAATTATGTTATTAGCTTTATCTCTTGTTTCCTACATCGAGTTCCAACTCAGTAGGCTTAGAGATTTGGTTAGTGGCTCGATGCTAAGTGCCAGATTAGAATAAATGGTGCATGCGGAGAAGGATGGTTATGGGTCTATACCATTGGGCCTAACAGATAGAAGTGGTGTGTAACACAGGGGGAGCATTCTATATCCAAATCAGATGAAAGAGCCATCAATGAAATAATTAGATGACTCAGCTCAGGTTTTGTCTATGGAGGGAAGACATATTGTAGGAGAAGCAGCAGTAATCAAGAATTTCATGCTTATCTCTTTTTCTCTAACAATATGGTATCAGCTGACTGTTTTCAGGATACCAAGATGTTGCAAGAGAGTATCAACAATGGTTCAACAAGAAGATCAGAAAAGTAGAAGAAGGAAATGACATCATTAAAAAATGACATAGAGAAAAGTTTTTTGTTTAAAGTGAGGAAGTGGTATGAGACTCAGGGAGAGTAGAAGTGGCTGAAGTTGATTCAGAAGAAGATACTGATGGTGAGTACAAGGAAATAAAATCCTTATATGCACAAAAGCCAAAGAGTCGAGCTGAAATTGATAGGTAGAATATAATCAGTGATCAGTGAGCTCCATTTCAGATAAGAATAATGAAGTCACTACACCAGATGTCTTTCCTATCTCAGGTAGAGCCAAAAATGTTTAGCTGGTGCAGCTGAAGATGAAAACTGGGTTCAGGCTATGAATGAAGAGCTTGACCAGATTGAGAAAAACCAAACATGTAAGAATTTTTTTGAGTCCAGCAGATAAGAACGTCATCGGGACTAAATGGGTCTTTCGTAAGAAGATGAATGAAGATGGCACAATGATTAGAAACAAAGCACAACTGGTGTGCAAAGGATACTCCTAGATAGAGGGAATTGATGTTGAAGAGACATTTGCACTGGTTTCAAGGCTGGAGACAATCAGATTATTCATAGCCATTGTAGTGCATAGAAAGTTCAAAGTATTCCAGATGTTCGTCAAATCAGCATTTTTGAATGGAGTTCTGGAGGAAGAAGTGTGTATCGAGAAGCTGAATGGTTTTCTCATTCAGGTGGATGAGAACAAGGTTTTTCGGCTGAATAAGGATTTCTATGGGTTGAAACAAGCACAGACGAAATGATATTTAGTGATGAATCAATATTTTCAGAATTTCTGAATTCATGAAACATGAGTTTGAAATGTCTATGATTGGTGAGCTGATATTTTTCCTTGGTCTACAGGTGACACAGGGAAGGAATGGAACATTAATTTCTCAATCCGAATATGTCAAGGAGGTTTTCGAAAGATTTTTAATGGAAAATTCAAAGGAGATGAAGACTCCGGCAGTTACCCGGATGAAGTTGTCTGAAGATGAGGATGGCAAGGCAGTTAATATCACATAATACAGGCTGATTATTGGAAGTTTTCTATGCTTGACTGCAATAAAGCCGAACATTGTATTCACCACATGCCAAGTAGCAAGATATCCAAGTAATCCCAAGGAAATCCACATGCTTGCAATGAAATGAATACTTCGGTATATCAAGGGCATAGTGAATTTCAGCATGATGTATAATGGAAATTATCAGACGAAGTTATTGGGATATACTGATGCAGATTGGGTCGGTTCAACAGATAACAGGAAATCAACGTCAGCAGGTGCATTCTATCCTGGAGGGCTATGTATTGCTTGGTTAATCAAGAAGCAAGATTGCATTTCATTGAGCACCGCAGAAGCTGAGTATATTGCGGCCACTCAAGCATGCACATAGTTATTGTGGATGAAGCAGCAGCTTGAAGATATGGGAGTTGAAGTCAAGTCTCTAATCGGAATCCAGTGCGACAACTCAAGTGCTATAAATCTTAGCAAAAATCTCATCCATCATTCAAGGACAAAGCACATTGAGATTAAGTATCATTTTATTAAGGAGAAGGTTGAGTAGGGAATCGTGAAGTTGGAGTATGTGCCTACAGAGCTACAGGTTGCAGACATTCTGACAAAGGCCTTACCCAAGGAAGCTTTTGAGAGGCATCGACTGGCTCTGGGAGTTCAGTTGATTCCCCACCCTTGAAATAGTGTGGATGTGGAACCCCCCCCCCCCCCTCCCCGAGGTATGATGTGTTTTTCCCTAATGTGCTGATATGTGTTCTCTACTATGTTACAAACTACAAAGGAGTGTCCTTTGGGTTCGTTGACAAAGGGGGAGAAAATAGTGGTTGTTCAAAGGGAAGACAATGTGGAGATTTGATAAATCATGAATGATATGGGGAGAAGCTGACAGGTGGAGTAGCCAGATAGGGGGAATTGAAGCTAGTTGAATGTGCTTAGCCAGAGCTTAGCTTGGACAACACAGGAAATAGGGCTAAAGAGGTTTTGAAGCTGACAAGGGTTGAAGCTGTGAGAAGAAAGGGGGAGTGTATTAAATCTGACGATGCTAGAAATGATCGATCAACGAATAGATATCACGACAGCTGCAGATCGTGATAAAAGCAGAATAGTGTTGGAATGTGGTAAAAATATTTCCAACCAAAATTGGTCTTCCAACAATTCCTTCAACAATTGGTATCAGTTTATTACAAATTGGTATCAGTTTGGTGTCAACAGTGGATGTCAGAGATGAAGTGATTCATTGATGAACTTTTCATTTACTCTTGTTTCTCACGTCGAGCATTGTTCATGTGGTCTTAGAGTATGTGTTGAGTAAATCCTTGATCGCTATCAGAATCGCAATGAGGCGAATAGTGGCTGAAGAATCAACGACGTATCTTTTTATAGAAGAGTTGTCAACAAACCCAAATGGGGATATTGTTGGGCAAAAATCCCTCAAGGTATCATTAAAGCATTTTTGAGGTGATTGTGTTTGTTAACAAAGTGGAAATCTGAGTAGTAATTGTTGACAAAGAAAAACAATGACATACAAATTTGTTGACAAAGAGGATTTCATGATGGAATGTCGAGTTCAAGAGCTGAGGTCAACGATCCATGTTTAATTCAAGAATGTCGACAAACGGAATGAATGATCTGGAGGCGGTACAAAAGAATAGATACAAGGTGGCGCCGTTTTCCAGTGTTTGCCAAATTTTTGGGCCTGAAAATCGACAAATGAAGAAAAGTGGTTTTTGGCAAAGGGACTTACGTGCTGTGTACATGAAGGCTTGGAAACTTTCACGCCATATGTTTTTCAAGATCAGATCATCAAAATATGGCAAAAGGATAAGGTTCATGCAAGTTTTGGTGAGGTTGTGCAGGTGACTTGTGCTTCGTGAAAGATACTTGCGCGTCGATGCCTTGGAAGTTTGAGAACTTGCATGCCTATGATTTTTCAAGATCAGAAGATCAAAATATGGCAGTCAAGAGGTTCGTGCAAGTTTGGAAGTGGGTCGCACAAGTGACTTGCAGGGGAAGAGACTTGCACGCCAAAGGGAGACTTGCGTGTCGTCGCGCAGGGTGGTCAGATTGCCTATAAATACTGGACCACCCCTCTTCATTCTGCACCGGAGTTCAACACTTTGAGAAATCAGAGCTCCCGTCGCACAGGTGTGGTGGTCGCGCAAGTGGTGTGTGTGGTCGCGCAGGTGGGACTTGCTGGTTATCCAATAAAAACATATATTTTAATTACATTTTAATGGTATTAAATGTTCATTTTTGATCTTATGGGCCTGAGTTAGTGCATTTTCATTATGAACATCCATTCTCATCATTTGTACACTGCATGCCTAATATACACCAATTTAGGCCCAATGAGTCATCTGATTCTAAGGAATGTAATTATCAATTTTTTTTAATTTGATATTTTGGGAACTTTATCTACACTTAAATGTGAACATTTTTCATTCAGGGATCAATGGAGAATTCATGGAAGAAGATGGGGATATTTTGTGATGAAAGGAAGCAATTCTAGAGAAGGCAGATTGGACACTAGCCCACTGATGAGACTGTGGGGCCCAACATATAGGCCCAATGAATCCCAAATTTTGTTGGATGCTAGAAGACATTCAGAGGAAAAAATAACTCTTCATGAGCCAATTCTAATTCGGCCTCTATGGTGGTCATTAAAGCGGCCCAAGTTAGAGATACAATTCTGGGCCAGATTCTGCGGCCCAGAAAAACAGTCCACTAATATTATCATATCTCGGAATCAGTAACTCCAAATGGGCCCAAATTTTACAGGCGGTTAGAAGACATCCGGAGCTCCATTTTCTTCTTCTATGGCCCACTCTGATTCGACCGTATAGAAGGTCTTCTAGACGCGTTTGTTTGGTGAAGGAAAGCTGGCTGCCACCTCGGGTCAAATGTGGAAAAGTTCAAATTCCACAAGCTTTCCACCACCTATGGCCTACCAAATTTAATTGAGATGCTTTGTACTGTTTGAGGCTAGACCCAAGGCTCCCAAAATTCCTATTTAAGGCAGTGGTGGTGAAGGAGTTGAGGATCTTGGATGCTTTGTTCAATTGTAATGTTATGCTGCATTTTTGTTGCCTCAATTTTGTCGTTCACATGTAAGTTGTTCAATTCACTTTAGTTTCTTAATAAAAGTTCTTCTTCTACTCTTATTCTGTTGTTCTTAATATCACTTTGATACCGTTGGATCAAGGTGTGAATTTATTCACACCAACCCTTGTGAAATTATTCACACAACGGTGGGGTGATCATTTTATTTTTGTTGTTTTCTTTACTTCTCCATTTCCTCCCTCATGAGTCTACTTTCCGCTTCCATTGAAACCATGGGATCAATGGAGGGCTAACCCACTTATGGGTTGATCCAAGGGAGTAGCAAGGGGCTGTATTGGATGTTATTTATCACCTAATTAATGTATAATCACTTCCTTAATTGGAATTTTTATTTGATGATTTTTAAACTCCATCGTCCTTGTTGAATTTAAGGCCACACACTTCAAGTACTAATATGATCATTTACCTTGAAGTGATCAAAACTTTGATCCTTCAAGTGTATAGGTGATTAGTATTAGAGGGTGTAGGCATTAAACCAGTAAGTGATGATGTTGTTTTATCTCCTTAAATGAACCCATCTCAAATTTAAGAAATTGAAATCATTAAAAAGAAAATACGTCCAATCCACCCCGAGCGATAACCTAGGATAAACTCATTATTTTAAATTAAATCCACTTAAATCTATTAGATATCTTTAAAACCCATCCAAAATCAATCCAAGTTTGGCCACTTCATATCCAAAAATCCATCTCTTAGGTTGTGTATCTTAGGTATCTTATTAGGTCTCTGTGGAATCGACAACCCAAGCTACACTACAAGGACCCTTCTAACCTTCTTCTCTTGGGTAAATTTGGGCGTGAACCAAATTTTGGCACCGTTGCCGGGGACCAAGTAAGTACCTTAGATCCAAAAAAAACCTTCTTTCCTCACCTCCATTCTTCTACTCTCACCCAAGATCTCTTATCTTGTCCCTTTCTCGCTTTTTTTTTGTCACATGTCCGCCTACACCCGCGATTTCTCAAACAGACTAGTTAGGGTGGAAAGTCCTAGGATAGGGGAGTCAAGTGCACCTAAGGGATTGTTTAAATCAGATTCAAATATTCTTGAAACCCCAAAGTCAGAACTTGAAACAAGTCCAATGGAGGGTCATCCACAAAATCAAATTGTAAACCCTGGGGGGAATCAAATGGGAAACCAAAACCAAGAAGCTCCAAACTTAGGGAATGTAGTTGATCAAACCATGAACGACTACCTCACTCCATCTTGGACCAATGCCCCCTCATGCATTAGACACAATTACATAGGAGACACCAACTACATATTCAAACCCCATGTCCTAAACCACCTTCCAACCTTTCATGGGATGGAGTCAGAAATGTCATACCTTCATGTCAAAGAGTTCAACGACATTGTTGAAACCATGTGTCCCCCACATCAACTAGAATCCGCTAAGATGAGGCTATTTCCTTTTTCATTAAAGGATCAAGCTAAAAATTGGCTAAACAACTTGAGACCTACATCAATCCACTCTTGGGACCAACTGCAAAGAGAATTCTACAAAAAATACTTCCCTCATCACAAAACAATTGCACTTAAAAAGAGCATCCAAAACTTTTTTGAAAAAGAGGGAGAGTCATTTTATGAAACATGGGAGAGGTTCAAAGACACCCTAAACATGGTTCCACACCATGGGTTTTCCATACCTGAACAAGTGAGAATTTTCTATGAAGGGTTGGGTCCGGGTAATAAACAATTCATTGACATGATGTGTAATGGAACTTTTAAAAACAAGGCCCCAAATGATGCTTACGAGTATCTGGAAAGTCTGGCTGAACAAAACCAAACTTGGGGAACTTCACCTTATTCTGAAAAGCCACAAAGAACCACTGGAATTCATACACTTAGAGAAGAGGAAAGTCTTAGGGCTAAACTCGCAGCATTCTCTAGGAAGGTTGAAGAGATAGACCTTAGGAAAGTCCATGAAATCCAAAATGTAGACCTTGTTTGCACAATTTGTGACAAACATGACCATAAAACAGACAACTGCCCAACCATTCCATCCATCAAGGATGTTCTTCTAGGAGGACCCCCAGCGGAAGTCAATTCCCTAAACTTTCAAAAGCCCCAATACCAAAACACCTTCAATCCAAGGTACAATGACCACCCAGGCTTCCGATGGAAGGATAACCAACAACATAGCCAACCACAAGGGAAAAATCCTTACCCTCAACAGAACTACCAAACCCATAACCAGTTCCAAACCCAACCTATCCAATACCAACAGCCACCGGTCCATTTTCAATAAACCATCCCACCTCCAAAATATCCCCCTGGGATAAACCAACCTACTCAAGCACCAACCCAAACTGTTCCACAAAGCCTACTAGAACAACTGTGCAAACAAATGGAGAGGATGAACTCAGAAGTCTTCTCTAAAACAAGAACTTCAAACCATCAAAATAGGAAAGGCACCCATGCCTACTCAGGTGGTGCCATCCTCAACTTCAAGGGGAGAGTCAAGTTGTGCTCAAACAACTCATGAACAACTAAAGGCTGTGACTGTTTTAAGAAGTGGGAAATCAATTGAGAAACCTGAACAACTAATGCAGAACCCACCTGAAGATTCAAACTTGGATGAAAATTAAAATGAACCACAAGATCAAACTGAGGAAACTGATAACAATGTGAAAGAAACAACTCTTCAACAAACAACCCCACAACCTGCACCATTTCCCCAACGCATGAGGGGGAAATCCAAGCTTGAACTGAGTGAAACGTTGAGGGAAATATTTTCACAAGTCAAGTTGAACATACCCCTTCTCGATGTCATCCAAACTATACTTGCCTACTCAAAGTACCTTAAGGACTTGTGCAAGAAAATTTTCACATAAAAACCAAGTCCTTTTGGCTGCTAATGTGAGTACCACCATTCAAGGGACCATTCCTCCTAAGTTGAAAGACCCAGGTTGCCCTTACATCAATGTTGAACTAGGAGAAAGCAAAGTTGTCAAGGCCTTGTGTGACCTAGGTGCTAGTGTCAATCTCATCCCATATGTTGTGTACTGCCAGTTAGGCCTAGAAGAGCTCCAACCCACATCTGTCACACTTCAGCTTGCTGATCATAGCATTAGGGTTCCAAAGGGGATTTTAAAGGACATTCTGGTAAAGGTTGAAAACTTCATCTACCCTGCTGATTTCATTGTCCTTGACAACCATCCAAATTTAGGAAATAAGGAACAAACCCCAATCATCCTTGGTCGTCCTTTCCTTGCAACAATCAACTCTGTTATCCGAGTCCGAAATGGGAACATGACCATCACCTTTGGGAACATGAGTCTAGACTTGAACATCTATAATGCAAGCTCACAAATAGGGGATGACGAGGATATTCATGAAGTAAACATGATAGGAAGCATTGATAATGAATCCATGGAACATCAAGGAATATTTGATGAATGTTTAAGTCAGAATGAGATTGATTTCCTTTGTTCATATGAAGAAAGTTTATCTCCTTGGCTTGAATCATTTTCAAATTGCTCTTATGATGAAGTCTTAGGTCCAACAATCAGTGAAACCTTTCAAGAAACCAATTTCATAGAGACCCCTCTAAATTCCTTCCCTAAATCTGATCAAGCCAATCTAGTAGCTGAAACTTTTACATGTGAGGAATCAATCCTATCTGAACCTCTAAAAAAAGAAATTGATCTTGATCCAATGTCCCAATCTTCTGCTGAAATTCTGAACCAACCTGATCTTGAATTGAAGGAACTTCCTGCTGCACTAAAGTATGCCTTCCTAGGGGAAAATCAAACACATCCTATTGTCATTTCTTCTTCTCTTGAAGCCAATCATGAGAGGATGCTTCTAGATGTCCTTAGGAAGCATAATAAAGCCATTGGTTGGACCCTTTCTAATATTCCTGGGATTAGCCCACTTATCGGGACTCATAGGATTGTTCTGGAATCTGATTCAAAGCCATGTCGTCAACCTCAACGGCGACTCAATCCTAATCTCATGGTATCATATATCCCATAGATGAGAGTGAATGGGTGAGCCCAATCCAAGTGGTTCCAAAAAAGGCTGGAATCACAGTGATAACCAATGAGGATGGAGAGATTCTTCCAACAAGGGTGAGTAGTGGATGGAGGGTCTGCATTGACTATAGGAAACTAAACTCATTCACCAAGAAGGACTATTTCCCCTTACCATTCATTGAAAAAGTCCTTGAGAGAGTGGAAGGTCATGCCTTCTACTGTTTCTTAGATGGGTACTCGGGGTACAATCAAATTGAGGTCTCCCTAGAGGATCAAGGGAAGACTACATTCACATGTCCTTTCGGTACCTTTGCCTTCAAACGCATGCCCTTCGGGTTATGCAATGCCCCTGGAACCTTCCAGCGGTGCATGATGGGAATCTTCTCAGACATGGTAGGGGATTTTCTTGAGGTCTTCATGGATGACTTCTCTGTGTTTGGGGATACTTTTGAGGGATGTCTGCAGAATGTGGAGAGAGTCTTGTCAAGATGTGAAGAAAAAAATCTGGTCCTAAACTGGGAAAAATGTCATTTCATGGTTAAAGAGGGACTTGTTCTAGGCCATCTGGTCTCGAGTAGGGGGATTGAAGTTGATAAAGCAAAGGTTGACATCATTCCTCACCTTCCATCACCCAAAACTGTCAAGGAAGTGAGGTCTTTCTTAGGACATGCTGGTTTCTATAGAAGATTCATCAAGGACTTTAGTTCAATATCCCGTCCCCTTTGTGCTCTCTTAGTAAAGGATGCTCCATTTGTTTGGACAGAAAGCTGTGAGGGTTCATTCTCAACCCTCAAATACTCTCTCACCTCTCCTCCCATTATGAAATCTCCAAATTGGAACCTTCCTTTTGAACTTATGTGTGATGCCAGTGACTTTACTGTTGGAGCTGTGTTAGGACAACGTTGTGATAAAACTCCTTATGTCATTGCTTATGCAAGCAAATCCTTAAATGATGCCCAAATCAACTACGCCACCACTGAAAAGGAGTTACTTTCTATTGTGTTTTCCTTAGAGAAGTTTAGGTCCTACCTCTTAGGATCACCCATCACTGTGTTCACTGACCATTCTACACTAAAATACCTCTTCCAAAAACAAGATGCTAAGGCTAGACTGATTAGGTGGGTCCTTCTCTTACAAGAATTTTACCTCACAATCAAGGATAAAAAGGGATTTAAAAATGTCGTAGCTGGTCACCTCTCTAGGATGGAATTCAAAGACAACTCAAATCACCTTTCTGTGTCTGATTCGTTTCCTGATGAACACTTATACTCTGTGAGTGACTGCCCTTGGTATGCTGACATAGCAAATTTCTTAGTGACAGGAGTCATTCCAAAATTCTTAGGGACTCAAGCTCGAAGGAAATTCCTTTCTGATGTTAGACACTATGTGTTTGATGATCCATACCTCTATAAGTTCTACCCTGACCAAGTCATTAGGAGGTGTGTTCCAGAATCTGAACAAGAGTCCATCCTTAAATTTTGTCATAGTGAGGCATGTGGAGGTCACTTTTCCTCTAAGAAAACATCTGCTAAGATTCTTCAATGTGGTATTTTCTGGCCCACCCTCTCAAGGGACTCCTACACATTTTGTCAAAGCTGTCCTAGGTGTCAACAAGTAGGGTCCATCACAAAAAGGAATCAAATGCCACTCACTCCCATCTTAGTGGTTGAAATCTTTGACTGTTGGGGAATTGATTTCATGGGTCCCTTCCCAAACTCTCGGGGATACCTCTACATACTCTTAGCTGTTGATTATGTCTCAAAATGGGTTGAGTTCATTCCCACAAAATCCAATGATCATCAAACTGTGATTAGATTCCTAAAAGAAAACATATTCTCTAGATTTGGAATTCCTAGGGCTATCATAAGTGATCGTGGAACTCATTTTTGCAATCGTCCATTCTCATCACTCATGGAAAAATATGGAATTTCTCACAAAGTGTCCACTGCTTACCACCCACAGACCAATGGTCAAGCTGAGTTAGCCAATCGTGAAATTAAGCAAATTCTTGAAAAAACTGTCAACCCCTCCAGGAAAGATTGGTCTGAGAAACTCTTAGATGCTCTTTGGGCCTATAGAACCGCATATAAAACCATTTTAGGAATGTCCCCATATAGGTTGGTTTATGGTAAAGCATGTCATTTGCCAGTGGAGATTGAACATAAGGCCTTTTGGGCAATTAAGAAAATGGATTATGATCTCTCATTGGCCGGAACAAAAAGGAAATTAGATCTCAATGAACTGGAGGAACTAAGGATGGAGGCTTATGAAAATTCAAGGATCAATAAAGATAGAGTTCAAGCCTACCAATCTAGGAATATCAAGGTCAAACATTTTGAACCGGGAAAACTTGTGCTCTTGTATAGTTCAAAACTTCATTTACATCTGGGAAAGTTAAGGTCTAGATGGTCAGGACCTTTCATAGTGCATCATGTATTCCCCCATGGGGAAGTAGAGATTCAAGATCCCACAAGTGGTTACATTTTCAAAGTCAATGGTCAAAGGTTAAAACCATTCATTGAATCATTCAATAAACAGGAAATAGAGGTTGAGTTAACTGAGTCAACCTATGAACAAGGAACAAATTAATAGATTTAGGGTCCATGTCAGGCTAACGACGTTAAACAAAGCGCTGAATGGGAGGCAACCCATGGTTTTCAAGTTTCCAATAATTTCGTTGTTTTAATCAACTTTATATTTTAAATAGGGTTAATGAGACATTTTGATATTTTGAAAAAAAATAATAAACTGTTGACCTGTTCTTCTATAATGAGTATGGATGGGTATGAAAGGGGAGCACCATATTCATCTGTGTCACGTGGTGTGATCCTTGAGTAATACCTTACCCAGAAATTTAAAAAGAAGACAATGTATCATCAGTTTATTTTGTTTTATTTTTATTATTTTATAGGTTAAGATAAAAATAAAATAATAAAAAAAAGTCCACGCCATAGGTCGTGGGGCAAACCCCGTCACAACCGGCAAAGCCGCGGGGACTCGAACCCGGGACCGAAGGGAGACAGGGGCGCGCGCTTACCACTGACCTGCGGCTTCTTGTGCTTCCTTATTCTATAATTTTTATATATATTCTTATATTTTACTTCCTTTATTATATAAATATATATATATATATATATATATATTGTTTGTTTTTTTTTGTTTTTTTTTGTTTTGTTTTTCCTTTTTCCACTAGGGAACTTTGCAAGCGACATGGATATCAAAGGAATAAATTCGAGTGGCAAGAACTTCAAACTTCAACCACCAGGTGACTTCATTCCATGATCCTCATATTTCAATTTCCTTATTGAACTCCCCTTTTTATTCCTCTACCCCATTCTAAATTTTGTTTTTATGAAACTAGGGACAGTTTCATTCTAAGTTGGGGGGTGTGGAAACAAAATGTTTGTTTAAAAAAAACAATGATAACAAAAAGAAGTAAAATTCCTTTATCATTCATATAATAACATCTTTGCTCACATAAAAACTACATATCAAATAATTATTATTTCCTTGACTCTTAATTTAATTCATGATTAAGTTTAAAAGTATAGATTTTGGAAAGTATGGTTGTCCAATGTGATATTTCATCGTTTATATTTTCATCCAAATAAAAAAATGCCACAATGCACGTCCTCTAGACTGTGGGGTACTAATTTGAATTTTTGGGGTCCCATAATAAATAGCATAGGCTGGTTTTATTTTCATGAATAATATGAGTATTCAAAAAAAACTAAAAAAATTATTAAAAAAAAATTGCGTGTAGAGCAATGGATTGATAAAATGCGAGGCTTTCAGCACTTGGGGATCGTGACTCCAGAGTTGTCTAGCCCTGGGTTTTTCAATATATCTCTATTTATGGTAATATGACTTTGTTTTTGATTAAGTTAACTCGAGACGATGCCCGAGTATGTGGGCTTCACTTGGTGCCCTAAGGCCTTTGATTCTGGGAGTCATCGGCAAAGTCTTGCTACATGGGTTAATTTGATTAACTGCAATCTCAATTACTATGGAAATATTGAAAAAAAAAATCAAAAAAAAAAGAATGAAGAATACTCATATTAGGATTAAATGTGATTCTACCTAGCGCTTCCATGATTTCCCCCTTGAATGAAAATGAACCTCCATATCTATTGTGATACACAACACATCATTACACCTAATTGAGTTGGATGAAGTATGATGATGGATTTGATCAAAGGAATGGGCTTGGGATTGGGATCTGCTTTTAAATTCATCTTGTTTTAAATTATCTTGATAGGTTATAAAAATATATTTGTGTGCAGTTTACATTGTGAGCACTATTTGTTATAATGTGTTTGAAGAAAGGAATTCAAATAAAATCATTGAATTATTTGCTCGGGACTAGCAAATCTCAAGTTGGGGGGTGTGATTATCCAATAAAAACATATATTTTAATTACATTTTAATGGTATTAAATGTTCATTTTTGATCTTATGGGCCTGAGTTAGTGCATTTTCATTATGAACATCCATTCTCATCATTTGTGCACTTCATGCCTAATATACACCAATTTAGGCCCAATGAGTCATCTGATTCTAAGGAATGTAATTATCAATTTTTTTTAATTTGATATTTTGGTAACTTTATCTACACTTAAATGTGAACATTTTTCATTCAGGGATCAATGGAGAATTCATGGAAGAAGGTGGGGATATTTTGTGATTAAAGGAAGCAATTCTAGAGAAGGCAGATTGGATACTAGCCCACTGATGAGACTGTGGGGCCCAACATACAGGCCCAATGAATCCCAACTTTTGTGGTATGCTAGAAGACATTCAGAGGAACAAATAACTCTTCATGAGCCAATGCTAATTCTTCCTCTATGGTGGTCATTAAAGCGGCCCAAGTTAGAGATACAATTCTGGGCCAGATTCTGCGGCCCAGAAAAACAGTCCACTAATATTATCATATCTCGGAATCCGTAACTCCAAATAGGCCCAAATTTTACAGGAGGATAGAAGACATCCGGAGCTCCATTTTCTTCTTCTATGGCCAACTCTGATTCGACCTTCTAGAAGGTCTTACAGACGCGTTTCTTCAGTGAAGGAAAGCTGGCTGCCACCTCGGGTCAAATGTGGAAAAGTTCAAATTCCACAAGCTTTCCACCACCTATGGCCTACCAAAATTAATTGAGATGCTTTGTACTGTTTGAGGCTCGACCCAAGGCTCCCAAAATTTCTATTTAAGGCAGTGGTGGTGAAGGAGTTGAGGATCTTGGATGCTTTGTTCAATTGTAATGTTATGCTGCATTTTTGTTGCCTCAATTTTGTCGTTCACATGTAAGTTGTTCAATTCACTTTAGTTTCTTAATAAAAGTTATTCTTATACTCTTATTCTGTTGTTCTTAATATCACTTTGATACCGTTGGATCAAGGTGTGAATTTATTCACACCAACCCTTGTGAAATTATTCACACAACGGTGGAGTGATCATTTTATTTTTGTTGTTTTCTTTACTTCTTCATTTCCTCCCTCATGAGTCTACTTTCCGCTTCCATTGAAACCATGGGATCAATGGAGGGCTAACCCACTTATGGGTTGATCCAAGGGAGTAGCAAAGGGCTGGATTGGATGTTATTTATCACCTAATTAATGTATAATCACTTCCTTAATTGGGATTTTTATTTGATGATTTTTAAACTCCATCGTCCTTGTTGAATTTAAGGCCACACACTTCAAGTACTAATACGATCCTTTACCTTGAAGTGCTCAAAACTTTGATCCTTCAAGTGTATAGGTGATTAGTATTAGAGGGTGTAGGCATTAAACCAGTAAGTGATGATGTTGTTTTATCTCCTTAAATGAACTCATCTCAAATTTAAGAAATTGAAATCATTAAAAAGAAAATACGTCCAATCCACCCCGAGCGATAACCTAGGATCAACTCATTTTTTTAAATTAAATTCACTTAAATCTATTAGATATCTTTAAAACTCATCCAAAATCAATCCAAGTTGGCCACTTCATAGCCAAAAATCCATCCCTTAGGTTGTGTATCTTAGGTATCTTCTTAGGTCTCTGTGGAATCGACAACCCAAGCTACACTACAAGGACCGTTCTACCCTTCTTCTCTTGAGTAAATTTGGGCGTGAACCACTTGCGCGCCAGGGTGATTGTTGCGCACCAGTGTTTGAAGTTGCGCGCCAGTGTGGAGTTGCGCACCAATATTGGATTGGGCGTAAAAGGAAGTGAGTCGCGCAGGTTTGGAGTTGAGGAAGCTTGAGTCGCGCAAGTGTCTGAGGAGGACTTGCATGCCCGTTGTGACTTGTGCGCCGATACTTGCGCGTCGAGATAGACTTGCGCTCCAAGTAAGGTTTATTTTTAGCAGTGTTTTTCGGGCTGCGTGGAAGCTGGAAGTTTTCCCGATTCCTTCAGTGCAAAGAGATATTCATCTACGGGTGAAAATTGGGCTTCAACAGAGCATCTACTTACAGAGGAATATGCATTCCTTCATGCAAATGAAGAGACCTACAGGTCTATAAACTGTGAGTGGATCCTTTCTAAAACAGTGAGCAAAGGAAGAAGAAGAAGGTGATCCTCTCCACCGACAGTGAGCCAGAGAAAGAGAAACAGGGAGTGACCCTTGGGAAAGCAGTGAGCTGACCCTAAACATTGTAAAGGCATTGATCATGGGCATAGAAGTGATCTAGCCCAAACTTTGTATCCAAATCTAGTGAAGAATAATGGAATTTGGTACGACCGGTAACTTGTCGGCGTATGCTCCTTGGACGTAGCCCAGTGAGGATGAACCAAGTAAAAATCTCTGTGTCTGCATGTTTGCTTCCCTACATTGATTTCAAAGCATCATCATTAGATAAAGAAGTAAAGAAGTGATCATAGTTTACATACAAGAGCAAACAAAGTGACCCTTGTAATAAAGAGGTCAAGATCCAGTGGGGTAGGAAGAACTTTCCATAAAATAATATCCATACCCTGATTCACCCCCCCCCCCTCTTAGGGTATATAGGCCCCTATTGGCCCTAACAATCTCAATAATAGTGAATAATATTCGCAGACCAAGAGTGAGGTCTAGCAACCCATCGAGACCCCTATAGAGATAAGGAAATGTCAAAGCAACAACTACCTTTCTATGAACACAGTCTGTGTAATATAATCTCTTGGTCATCGATATCTCAATAAAGTAGGATGCAAACTCGTGTCATCATCCTTTCCCTTACTTTATTATTTAATGATCTATCTGAACGAACTTACTTTCGACTACCATGGTCATGGATTTAATGAAGGTGCAGCCATCCTGATCAACTAGGATCGTGATATCTCATCCTTAACTCGGAAGTGACAAATCCTATCTTGATCATTCAATCAATATCATGTCACCAATGACGTATCTAACAAAAACTACCTCACCATGAATTCATCATTGTGGTTTTTATCTTGCATCAAAGTAAGCAAACAAATAACATACATTGATAATGATCTCAAGTCATGATACCAGTACACGTCTATAGATAGGAACAACCAATGACACTTGAAACATGTGGTGTTCCTATTAGCGGTTATGTCCTCATAATCTCAACTACTAGAGATCACAAAGTGCGAACTTCATGAGAATAATTCTCAATAATTATGATACCCCAACACCAAATAGTCACACATCATCTATGTCTTGTCAAAATGATGTAACTGAACTATAGGACATTACTTTAAGATTATTATCATAGTATCTATAGGTTCTTATTATAGCCCGAGATTTGTTATAACCCTCTAATACGACATGTAATCTAAGGAAATTACCATAAAAAAAGTGGATGTAGAAGTATCTTCACTATTATGTCAAGATAAACACATGTATATATAATAAACTGCATACATGTAGTGGTAATCAAAGTACAACACAAGTTGGGTCTAGGGAACCCACTTTCAACACTCCCACTTGTACTAGATCCAACTGCTAACAAGTCTCAATATGCTAGCCCTCACATGAGAATCATGCTTCTGTTGAGAAATGGATTTGGCCAGGGGGTTTTCCACGTTGTCCTCTATGGCTACTCTGCTAACTGCGACTTCACCTCTCTGAGTAAAATACCTTAAGATATGAAACTTCCAAAGTATATGATTTGTCCTCTGGTGAGACCTAGGATCCTTGGCTAGCACCACTACAGCAGTATTATCACAATAAACTGGTATAGGGTATGCACTGTTAGAAACAACACCAATGCCTAAGACAAAGTTGTGTATCCAGACTACTTCCTTTACTACATTAGAAGCCACTATATACTTTGATTCTGTTGTAGAATTAGAAACCATGGATTGCTTCGAGCTTTTACAGCTCACTACACCACCATTTAGGTAAAATATGTAGCCTGAATATGATTTCAGATCATCATGATCTATTTGGAAACTAGCATTAGTGTATCCCCTCACTACTAGTTCCTCATCTCCTCTATACACCAAGAACATATCCTATATACACCTCGTGTACTTTAGGATAGTTTTAACATCTTCCCAGTGCAACTCTCTAGGATTAGCTTGATATATTCCCACCATGATTAAATCAAAGGCAACATCAAACCTAGTAGATAGTATGGAATATATGATAGAACCCATTGTTGAGGAATAAGGGATTCTACTCATTATGTCAATCTCCTCCTACATTTTTTGGACACATTTTCTTAGAGAGATTGATACCATGTGACATGGGAAACAACCCTCTCTTGGATTGTTCCATATTGTACCTTTTGAGTACCTTTTCAATGTATGTACTTTGACTTATCCCAAGAAGCCTATGAGATCTATATCGATAGATCTTAATCCCTATAATGTAAGCTACTTCACCTAAATCTTTCATAGAGAAGTATTCATTTAACCAAGTCTTGACTGACTGTAATACTTGCACTTTGTTTCCCATAATTAATATGTCATCAATATATAATACTAGGAAAATGATGGAATTCCCATCAACCTTCTTATATACACAAGGATCGCTTTCATTTTTGACAAGACCAAATTCTCTTATGGATTCATCAAAATGAAAATTCCATGATCGAGATTCCTACTTCAATCCATAAATGGATCTATGAAGATTGCACACATTATTAGCATTATTTGACTTGAAAAACCCTTCAGGTTGAGTCATATAGAAATCTTCAACCAACTTCCCATTTAGAAAATCAGTTTTGAAATCCATTTTCCAAATCTCATAATCATGAAAGGCTTCTATTATAAGCAATATTCTGATGGATTTTAGCATTTCTACTGGTGAGAAGGTTTCATCATAGTCAATGTCTTGATATTGTCTGAAACCCTTTTCAACCAGTCTTGCTTTATAGGTATTATCCTTACCATCCATGTTCAGCTTTTTTTAATACCCATTTGCACCCAATGGGTTTTACATCAGCTGGAGGGTCTACCAAAATCCAGACATGATTTTGGTACATGGACTCCATCTTAGAACGCATGGAATCTTTCCAATTAGCAGCTTCTTTGCCTTCTATTGCTTCCTTGTAGGTTAGGGGTTCATCATCCTTAAGGAGTAATGTGTCACCTAACTCAGTGACAAGAAAACCATAAAACTCTAGTTCTCTAACCTCTCAAGTAGACCTACATAGTATTTGTGTCTCTAGAACCACTTCTTCTTCCACTTTCTCTTGTATAGAATGTTCTCATACCAACTCTTGAGCATCTAGGGCATTAACTTCATTGAATTCAATCTTGATCCCACTATTTCCAATGGAAATGTGTTCCATTTCTATAAATATAGAATGTATTGCCACAAAAACTTTTCTATCTAAAGGTTTGTATAGGTAATATCCTTTTGTTTCCTTAGGATAACCTATAAAGATGCACTTCATGCTTATGGATTCTAATTTGTCACTTGGTAAAGTCTTGACAAAATCCTCACATCCCCATACATGTAAGTGTGACAGATTGGGTTTCTTTTCACACCATAACTCATATGGAATCTCATCTACAGCTTTAGTTGGTAATTAGTTAAGGGTATATACCACTGTCTGCAAAGTGTATCCTCAAAAGGATAATGGAAGAGTTTTCTGACTCATCGTTGATCTAACCATGTCTAGAAAGGTCATATTCATCCTTTCACTAACACCATTACATTGTGGTGTATAAGGAGGAGTGATTTGGGATACTATCCCACACTCCTTCAAGTGATCAATGAATATTTGGTTAAGATACTCTCCACCTCTATCTTAGCAGAGTGCCTTAATCTTCTTACCAATCTGGTTTTCTACTTTAATTTGATATTACTTAAATATATGAAAGGAATCATATTTATACCACATCAAGCAGATATAGCCATACCTACTATAGTCATCGGTAAAAGTAATTAATTATGAAAAAACAACCCTTTCTTCTACTAGAAACGAACCACATACATCAGTATGTATTAATTACAGTAATGAATTGGATCTTTCTCCCTTCCCAAATAAAGGTGCTTTGGTCATTTTCCATTGTACACAATATTGGCATACATCTAAGGGTTTTAATTGTACCAAGTCTAAATACCCTTCCTGATGTAACTTCTATAAGCGCTTCTCGTTCACATGACCTATCCTGAAGTGCCATAAGTGGGTGAGATATGAGTCTTGCTCGCTGATTTTGTCATTGATTGTCATTATGGGGTTTTCGAGTTCAAGTATATATAAACCATTGTTAATATGTGCCATACCATAACACATGTTATCCTTATAGAAGAGAAAACATTTATTTCAAAACTTAAAATAAAATCCCTTGACACCGAGATTATGTTTATGGTTACAGAAGGTACATAATAACAATTATTTAAAACTAGGACCAAACCACTAGGCAAAGTTAAGTGATAGTCTCCTACTACCAAGGCTTCCAAACTTGCACCATTTGCAGCTCAGAGATCCACTTCACCTCTTGCAATCTTCTTGAATCTACTTAGTTCTTGTATATGAATACATATGTGTGGGCCATATACCATATCCAATAACCAACTTGTAGATAAGAAAATATTGCATTCAATGACAAAAATACCTGAAGTAAAAGCGCCAACTTGCTTCTTCTTCACAGCTCTGCAATTTTTCTTCCAATGGCCTTTCTTGCCACATCCAAAGCAGACAACCTCCCCATTGCTTTGATTCTGAATATTTGGATTCTTTGAAGGATGTTGCATTAGATTTTTTGGCCTTGGCTTGGCCTTGGACCCATTTACCTTGCCTTTCTTTCTCTTTTTTACCATAAGGACAAATGAATTGGTATTTTTCATATCCTTATCAGCTTGGAAAACTAAAGCCATAGATCTAGGAGTGACTTTGTCATATCATTCATGTTATAATTGAAAATGAAAATCTAAAAACTTGGCGGTAAAGAGGCAATAATGAGATCCACTATTAGATATTGGTTCAATTTTAACCCAAGGGCTTCAATCCTCTCAATGTACCCGATCATCTTGAGTACACGAGGACTGGCTTGGTTCCCTTATGCTAGCCTGAACCTATAAAGGGATCTTGAGATCGCATACCTTTCCTTCATGGCCCTCTCTTGATATAATTCTTGGAGATATGAAAGCATCTTATAGGCATCCTCATCCTCATGCATTTTCTGCAATTGGATGGACATGGATGACAACATAATGCATTGAACATCAAGTGCATCCTCTACATGCTTTTTCTATTTATCTTTTTCCGCCTTACTTGCTCCCTAATGAGGCTCAGCAAGAACTGGGGATTCTATCATATATAACTTATTTTCTTGGTATAGCACTATGCGCAAGTGTATGTACCACTTTTAAAAGTTATTATCGGTCAGGATATTTTCTTTATCCATAATTGATCGTAGTGATAATGTACTTGTAGTGTTGGTGATTGCCATTTTAAATCTAAAATAGATAAAAATTATCAGACATTACTTTATATTGATTTCCATTAGACATTTATGATTAATTATATCATTTTTAATATCTCCCACTATTTTAGAGAACCCTAATAGCCCTCACTATTGGATTTGGAATACTCTGTCGCTTGAGTATTCTAGTGAAAAGGATCCTTGAAACTAATCTTTATAGTCTACAAGATTTGGTTACGCCACTACTTGGAGAGTTTCTAGGTAGGCTCTAGTTTGGCCAACTACATTAACTCGTGGTTTCTTGTATTGTTGAGTAAAGTCCCAGATTTTGGAATCTGTACTTGATTCCCTTAACATCTCGCCTCTAAAGTGATAGAAAGCTGGCTTTGGTGACTTCTTTTCTACCATCTTTAGTTAAGTCAACCCATTACTCTTATAGGAACTCCCCAGTAGTAGGGAATATCCTCAACTTTGGCTGACAAGTATTCTGAACAGCCGGTTTTACTCAAATTTGAGTGATGGAAGGTGTAAATACTTGATATCTCTTGGAGGGATTTTTTTTATTAACGAATATAATCTAATTCTATTTTATTTGTTTAAACTAGGTTGTCGCTCTCACAACTGAAAAAACAATAGAAATACATTTGTCACATATTTATGCATTTTTTCTTGTTTATTATTTTACATGATCAAGAAATAATCATGCATTTGCATAAAATAATAAATCATGCATAAAGGAAAAACATGCAATCCGACTGGTCTTGAGCATTTCATTATGATTGATCCATAACTGATCAATTATGACCTAGTGGGTTCCATACCTGAGTCGACTGCTGACTTGTGTCATAGCTCACCCCTAGTACAAAGTTCTCGAATCCTGTCTAGATTTTCGCCTCGACTTGGCAGGGTTCGTGTATGAGATCATCACCATGTAATTATAAATATACCTGCATGCATGTGAGGAGGTCTAGGGGTACAATATACAATAGGTGCATGGGAAACACATACCCTTATACATATTTGAATTAAAGTGAAGATACGCAAACCATCATTTATCTAATTAATTATTACAAACATTGCATGTATTGAATAAATAATTAAATAAATAAAATTCAGACATGCACAGGTTGGTCACTAGTTCAAGACTAGTCAGTATAAAATATTATGTAATAAAATTAATGAGTAATGAATTTAATCAGTATGAGGGTGTTATAATAAATTAAATGAATTTGAATAAATTCAAATAATTTATTTATCGATTCCAATTGTTTAATTTAATTTTTTAATTTCAAAAATTAAATTAAACAAGTGATTTAATTTAAAACTCTAATTAAATTAAAAATTTGGATTCTTTTATTTTAAAAATCTCAAAATTAATTCTAATTAATTTAATTGGTTTACCTCCGGTTGGGGAAGAAGTCTGGTTGAACCGCGGACTGCAGTGAGGGTGTTTCACCTGGGCTGGGTCAAACCGTGGCACGACCGCGGCATGGCCGCGACCAATCCACTGACACCCCACGAATGCACTCATGGGTAAGGGAGATTTGGCACCAGATCTTGATGCCAAGGGGTTCTAGGATGGCGGCATTCAGCAGGTCGAGAGGTTCAGTGAGCTCGGGACGACGTCGGCTGGTTCGGAATGACGGCGGTTCACGGGGACGGCGCGGTGAGCTCAGGCAGGAGGCGAGGGACCCGGTCGGCCGAATCTGGGTCGAGGGCGGTGCGCTCAGGTCGAGGACGGCGCAACGAGGTCGAACGGCGCGGCTGACCCGGGAGGGTGGCAGTGGCCTGCGACGGGGCAGCGGCTTGTGGGTTGAGGGCGGCGCAGCGATGGTGGCCTCATAGGGATGGTGGTGGGCTCCGGTGAGCTTGGAGGGAGGGTGCACGGCGAGCCGAGGAGAGGAGGCAGGGTGACGCTGTTGCGCTGGTCTGACCGCGACCAAGAGTAGGGAGGAGGGGAGATAGTTCACGCCAGATAAGGTTTGTACTAGGAGGACGCATGGGTGGGGTCATGCCAAGGAAGGAGACCCACGAGTCTTTCCTTTCTATTATTTTCACCTTTTTTAAACTTAAAACTCTCCCTTTACAAGGTTTTCTAAAGTCTAAAATACTTTAATAAAAGTTTATGGAAAACTTTACAAAAGATAACTTCATTTTTGGTTTCATTGAGAAAAATAAAAATAATAAAATATTATATTATTTTTTATTCTTCTCAAAATTAATTGATCACTACCGGATTAAATATGGTGACCAGATTCCAACCTAAACATGGCTGGATTCTGGTATATTGAAGAATGCAAATAAATTAAAAATGTGTTCTTCAAAAATAAAATTTAAGAATCCAAAATCAAAAATCCCTTCAATGCGACTTCGGTCCATTTAAAAGCTTTCAAATGGTCATTACTTGGCCATTTGGAAACGGATCAACATGCGGTCGGATTAGTTGGAACCGTTTTAACACCCTCGACTCAAATTTAAGACAATATAATTTATTCTTTGACTCAAAAAAACCACACGCCCCTCTAATACCACTGTAAGGTACCGGGACGAGCAACAGAAGCCGATGGGCCAAGAATTTAAAATTTTTGCATCACCAGAGTGACATAACATTGTCAACTCTGGTGATCTTATCCCGATATAGTCTGAGGACCACACATGGTTTAAGCATAGCACAAAGTAACAATAAACGTTTACCTCGTTTGGATCTGATGTGCGCAAGCCTGTCGTGAGGTGTCGGTGACCATTGCTCAAAGACTTCGATGTCGACGTCCTTTAGATCGTCCACACATGATCATTGAATATTCTCACATGTTGTTCGTCAGAATCTGGGTGTTGGCGTAGTTCTCCGACAACCACTTTGACGCAGCGACGATCACCACAAGTTAACGTCTTCGATCCGAGAAGACAGAACTTGAAGAGCTTGCTTGGTTAAGAGAGTCTCTCTCTAGGATTCATGGGGAGAGAGAGGCTCTCAATTCCAATGAATGAATAGTCATCATGGGACGAGCCTCTCTCCACTTATATAGTAAATATCTATAATACCCGATATGGGTTCCCAGCTCCCGTGTAATAAACATCTACTATATAAGTATTATAAATAATTATTCATGACAAACTAAATACACCATAAATAAAATTTATAATTTATCACTTAACTGTAATATATATTAAATATATTACGTGATAAACTTGAGTCTTTTTCTCGACTCACGTCTCCTGATAATATTAAACGAACCTAGGATATTTAATTAATATTCGTTCGAATAATATTAATCCTTGTATTTACTAAATGACTTGTAAATACATGTCATAAATAAATTCCATGAATTATTCAAAACTTGAATAATTAAAGAATTTATTTATTCCTTGGTGATCCACATAACTTGGATAAAACCCAGACCTCGTGGTGGGGCCCACCAAGTTTTGTAATCCTATTCAACAGAATATGCTAGGTTCTTAAATCACTATCGTGTGTGACCCTCTAGGCTCTTATCTCAAAGCAGTGAATAATATTCACAGACCAAGAGCAGGGTCTTGCAACCCATTGAGGGCCCTATAGAGATAAAAAAAAGTCAAAGCAATGACTACCTTCCTACAAACACAGTCTGTGTAATATAATCTCTTGTTCATCAATATCTCAATAAATTAGGATGCACACTTGTGTCATCATCCTTTTCCTTTATTATTTTTTGATATGTTCGAACGAACTTACCTTCGACTACCCTGACCATGGATTTAATGAAGGTACTACCATCCTAATCTACTAGGCCTGAGATATCTCTTCCTCAACTCAGAAGTGACCAATCCTATCTTGATCATTCAATCAATGTCGTGTCAACAATGATGTACCCAACAAAAACTGTCTCTCCACGACTTCATCGCCATGGTTTTCGTCTTGCATCAAAGTACACAATCAAATGAAAAATATTGATAATGATATCAAGTCATGTGATCATTACACATGTCCATAGATAGGAACAACCAATGACACCTGAAACATGTGGTGTTCCTATTAGCAGGTTTGTCCTCATAATCTCAACTACTAGAGATCACCAAGTGCAGAATTCATGAGAAGAAGTCTCAATGCTTATAAGCCCCCAGCACCTGATAGTCAAACATCACATGTGTCCTGTCGGAATGATGTGACTGGATTATAGGACATTGCTTTAATATTACTGTCATAGTATCTCTAGGTTCTCATTATAGCCTGAGGTCTGTTATAACCCTTCAATACGACATGGAATCTAAGGAAATTACCATAAACAAAGTGGATACAAAAGTATTTCACTATTATGGAAAGATAAACACATGTATATATAACAAACTGCATACATGTAGTGGTAATCAAAGTACAACACAAGTTGGGTCTAGGGCACCCACTTTCAACATAGAACACGATGACCATGGATTTATTTAGGCTATATCATTTCCATCAAAGGGCCTGAAATATTAACTCCTGTTAATGAAAATAAGGGATAAATCCTTTCTCGCATTATTCATTAATGCAATATTACTCGTGATGCACCCAATGTATCCTAACTTGCCGCGAACATCTGCGTCACAATTTTTATCAATATATCTAAGTGCGCGACTCATTATACTCATTAACAATGATCTCAAATTCTAAGTACCATTACACACATCCGCAAATAGGATAATCCAATGACACATAGAAATGTGGATTTCCTACTGGTGGGACTCGTTCTCATATATCCATACTGGATATTACCAAGGGTGTACACTATGAGAAGGTGCCTCAAAGTCCTATGAGTCTCCACCCATAATAGTCTGTATAATTTGTGTCCCTCAAATAATATCATCTGTCTATAGAATATATGTTTAAGAATAGTGTCATAGCACTTCTAGGTTCTCATCACAGCGGATAACTGCTATGACCTTTTAGTGCGACAGCTACTCTTAGGACATTATCATATATCATGTTACACAGAAGAACAATAATGATGTGATAAGAAGTTTATTAATATTCAAAACTATGAATACAAGTTTATCGTAAAGTATAAAGAAGTTAGTTCTAGAACACCAACTCCAACAATCCACATGTGCTCCAATGGTCTCTGAGCAACGTCACTCATTCTCCAGGTGCTAACGCGGCAAATCGAATGTCTTGCGTTGTTCGTTCTTGATCACGCATTCTTCAGTCTTAAAGAAATTCTCTCTTGGGTTTCTCATTCTTGAGAAAGAGAGAGGGGAGGAGTCAAGAGAGAATTCATTGTGTGCAACAATTCTCTATTCCCGAACTTGGATTTGGTTTCGAATGCTTTACACAATAGACAGAGTCGTCTATTTATAGAGCTAAGATTTCAGTTACAAAATTTAATTGCATAACAATCATTAAATATAATTATAACCATTAATGAAATCTCATGCCACGTAGTAATAATAATAATAATAATAATAATAATAATAATAATAATAATAATAATATTTTATGGTGTACCAACTTGCCCAAAATGGATAAATAATATTTACCAGCTTGTAAATAATTATTTTATCACCAGACACGGTCTTGGTCCGTTCGAACTCCTCTTGCATTTATTGGACACCCGAATAAATATTTTATTCTGTTAAATAAATATTTTATTCACAAACTAGTAAATAAATATTTGTTAAATATTCAATAAAATAAATATATATATTTTATTCATAATATGGTGAATAAATATATATTTAATTTATGCGATCAATATAACTTGAATAAAATTATTTCTCAGTCTTGAGAATAATGTTTATTCTATTAATTAAATTCAAAAAGAGTGTAATCGAGACAAACAGAAACACTTAGTGTATGACCCTCTATGATTCTTTCTCGTTGGCATTAGACGGGCTTGCCTAAAGTTCAAGATTACTGTCTAGCAATGAGTCAAGACATCCAAGAGAAAGAACTTAAAGTCGCAATGACGACAACCACATGTGAACGCTCACTGTATAATATAATCCCTTTGTCAGAATATCTCATCAAGCAGGTTGCATGACAGTGTCATCAACCTATATGCTCGATACATCATTCTTTGACTATCTGAAATAAACTCATCATTACACCATGACCGTGAAATTTAGGGTGACAGTTCTATTTCAATCAAAGGTTTGAGATATCAACTTTCATAAAGATGGGAGGGATAAATCCTTCATTGACTTGTCCATTAATAGCATGTCATTCGTGACGCCCCCAACGCACCCTACTTCCCGCCAACATATGGCGTGATGATTTTTATCAGCAAATATAAGTGCGCGAGTTGTGACATGCATTAATGATAATCTTAAAGTTTAAGGACCATTACACACGCTCACAGATAGGAATATCTGATGACACCAAAACATGCGGAATTCTTACTGGCGAGTCTGTTCTCATAATCTTCCATTTTGAAGATTACTAAGTACGAACTTCATGAGAAGAAGCATCATTTACTTACGAGTTACTCGCACCTGATGGTCTATATAATGTGTGTCCCATCATAATATGTTATCCAACCACAAAACTATATTAAGAATATTGTCACAACACTTCAAGGTTCTCATCATAGCGGAGAACTACTATGACTTTATCAATGTGACTTATACTCTATGACATTATTACATTAAAGTCATGCAGAACAATGAACAATATGTAATAAGTTGTTTAATTTATATTTAATACATTAAATATTCATGTAATCAAAGTACAAATTTATTTCAATCATTTAGTGCAATTTTAGTTTGGTTTTCTCTTTTCGTTCAATTAAGAGTATCAATTTACACTATTCAAAGAACCGAGAGGTGACGATAGTGAATTTTTAAACCATGGATCATTGACCGAAGTACCGAAAACTATAAATGGAAGATGTATCTCTTCTCCACAATGAACTGATTAATTATTAAGTTTTGATCGAGAGATTGAGACTAGAGAAAGATCATTGAGCTGTGAAGGTTCATTGAAGCAAGAGCTCAGTGAATCTTCGCATTTTCTTTCAGGCACTGTAATAATTTTGATTAACTCAAGTGAGAACAAAGAACATCTTCTTTCAACTCAAAGCGGTTTGATAACTCTAATCTCATCAATTGTTATAATTCTTGATCACCTCTGTTGTTTCTACTTTGATTTCTATCTCAATACACAAAATCACTTTCACTTATCATCATGATTTTACTGTTATCTTGTTTGATTTGCATGATGTTTTTGCTTGTTATATTTTTGTTTTGACCACACATTCATCTATGGTCTTTCATGTGGGTACGATACCCCCATAACTACTTTATTAGATAGTTGTAATATAGTTTTATAAATAATCAGTTTGACTAGCTAGAACAATACTTGCAAGGGACCTCGACTGGTGCCCAGTATTGCCTTGACCCTACCGAGGGTCAATGTTGGGAGTAGGTATTGCTCACTTCGGGTGTCATCTTACGATTCAAAGCCCCGATTCCTCTGGCGGGGTGCAAGCAGCCGGGGCAGTACCAAGCCCTCCATGACGTTCCTTCGCTTTCTACATCGCTGTTTCTCCACGTTTCGGTATTCGCAGCTTCCTGCCCGCCCCAGACCTGTCGAAACCCAAATCTACAATGAACACAATCTCACTCTGCTGGTCAAGGATTTCAAGAACTACTCTCGGCTCGATTGGTTCCGTTCCAATACCAATCTCTACGAAATGACGGTTTCCCGGCTCGCCGCTGCCAAGCGATTTGGGTGGATCGAGGAGATCCTGGAGCACCAGAAGCAGTTCAGAGATATTTGCAAGGAAGGCTTCGCGGTCCGGCTGATTACTCTCTATGGAAAATCAGGCATGTTTGAACACGCCTACAGGACGTTCGATGAAATGCCTGAACGTGAATGCGAGCGCACGGTGATGTCATTTAATGCCATTCTCCTGGCCTGCGTTAATTCTAAGCAGTTCAATAAGTTGAAGGAGCTTTTCCGAGAACTTCCCTCCAAGTTGTCTATTGCTCCCAATAAAGTTTCTTACGGTATTCTCATTAAAGGATTCTGTAGGATGGGTTCCTTTGACTCGGCAATTTCACTGCTTGACGAGATGGGTAGTCACCAAATAAAGCCCGATTTGCTTACGTTCAACACGCTCTTGTTCCATCTATATAAGAGTGGACATTTTTCGGACGGGGAGAAGATATGGAATCTAATGGAGGGCGCTGGTATTGTCCCAGACACAAAGATCTTCCATTGGAAATTGGTTGGATTGTCCGTGGAAAAGAAGATGTCGGAAGCAGAGAGAGTTGTGGAAGAAATGGGGAGCAAAGGAATTAAGCCTAGTCTTGACACATTCCTCATTTTGGTCAGAGGGTCTTGTGATGCTGGGGATTTAGAGGGGGCGAAAAAATGGTATGACAGGATGGCGCCAAGGGGTCTTACCCCGCGCAAAGCTTTCTTTTTGACTCTGATTCCTGCTGCTATGGAGAAGGGTGACCATAAACTGGTTCTCGGGTTGTGCAAAGACATATTTCAGTATCAGTGTCGTGTGGGAACTTCATTATTCCAAGGCATGATAGATTGGTTGATTAAGGAATCCAAGGTCGAGGAAGCTGAAAAGCTGTTGGATTCCCTAAACTCGTGTGATTTCTGCCATTATAGTGTGAAGGCTCCATTGATACACTAGCATAGCCACCTTATGGTTCTCATGCCTTTGTTGCTCCTGGTGCTTACTGGGTTGTTGAACGACCATCATTCGGGTGGCAAGTTGCATTAGATTAGTTGCTTAAGAATCTGGGAAGCTCACGGGTTTGATAGATTTCTGGCAGCATGGACTGAAGATTTCATCGGTCTGGTATGTCCACTGTCTTCTTGTACTCTCCATTGCTCTTCTCACTTGTGAAATCTTATTGTTATGCAAGCAATCACTGATTAGTGAATTTTTAATGCAACTTGTTATTGGATTTTCATGGTGGCGTTCCTGTTGAGTTTTGGATTTAAAATTAGGATTGATTTGAATAATATAAGATAGCCTCTTTAAATGATAATAAAATATCATTAAACCTCATCTACTATTTTAAATTTAGTTGATGACGACATCTTATTTTTAATAGAGAGAGAAATATATATCTATTTGATTTGCATGAATACGTGAGAGGAGAAAATCTTCACATTAATGAAAATTTTCTCTGCATTTAATGAAAGGAAAAGATGGTATTCACATTTAATGGAGATAACAGAAAATCTTTGCAGTATTTAGTGGAAGGAGAATGAAAAGTATGACAATATACAGGTGTGTGTTGTGCTACATTTTAAGAAAAAATCGAAGAGACCTATTAAAATGATATATTGTGGAGGTTGTGATTTGCATGGGCTATCAAAGTTTAAAAGTGATGTTTAATTTTCTCATCATTAAGCCTTAAAGATGTAATAAAGTGCTTAGTCCATGGTTAATCCCATGTGTGCACAATCCAAATTCCAAAACTCTTAACTCATTCTTTGTTAAATCTATCACAACAGTTTGATTGAATTTTAAAATGAATACCGAAAGATTTTATTAAAAACTATTATTAAAGCAAAGAAAAAAAATCAATTTCAAAGAATGGTTTTTCTAAAACAGATAAATTGTATTGACTTGTGAACTTGATTGATTCAATTATTTGTAAGATTATAAATGCAATCATCTCTAATATGATCAATATTTACCTATATTAATTTAATCAATCCGATTCTCTTGAATCAAGAATCAAATTTAATCAAAGTGAATCTTTTTAGCAAAAGATAAATTCAAATTATTGTTCATAATTTATGTAAGGGTCTAGACCTTCACAGACCCTTTGTGTTTTTTATTTTGGGGGGGGGGGGGGTTGTGGGGAAGTTTGGAGGTGATCTGGAGAGGGGAAGTTGAGTTTTGGCATGAGAAAGGCCAAAACACTCATTTTGGAAGAGGCCATGACGGTGTTGTGGGTGTGGTAAGTTGGTTGTTTGGAGGAGTTGATGGAGCTGGGGTTTGAAACGTCTGTTTCTGTGGGTGTCCTTGTCGTGGTGGTTCTCCACGCCGCAGTAGATGCTATTTCGTTAACTGTTTTGTATGGAGATTTCTGGTGGAATCCTTGTGTAGAACAGGAATGAGCGAAACACCTGTTTTGGTGGACGTGGAGGCGCTACGCCATGGTGTTCAATGATCTTTAGCATGGTTAGTCGCAAAATGAGTTTGAAACGATGAGGGTGGTTCCCCTATGTCGTGGTGGTCCTTCGATGAGAGTCGGGATCAAGGCTGATACAACTGTTTTGATGGCCGCTACGTTGTGGTGCTAGTCAACTCAGTTTTCAAAAGAGTGAAACGCCCACCGAGAAAGGGGGGATATGCCGTTTCGAAGATCTGGGTTTTCAGATCTAGCTTTGATTGAGGCAAAAATCTCCATTTTGGATCCCACCATGCCGTGATAAAGGTCCTTCAGATTTTCTCTCTAAATAGGTGTCGACCTTTTCTTTGGTTTGACTTTCTTTCCTTCTCTCGAACTCTAGCTGACCTCGGGTCCTCGTTTGATGCTCCTTAGTCGTCCCCTTGTGGATCCAAACCTTTCGTGCGGTGGAATCAATCTCTCTTCGATATGTGGTGTCTATCTTTTTCTCCTCTTACTTGTTTTTCTTTCCCAGAAGCCATGGCAGTGGGTTGGCTTCAGTTTGGATGAGTTGTGGTCGTGGTTTTGATGAGAGCTTGCGATGATTAGGCACTGTGATGGCTCCCTTCGAGTTTAGTGGCGTTTGATCTTCGGTCTTCTCTCGTTCCAGCACTGTGTTCTGGGAAGCTCCAATTGAGATAGGGGATTCGAGACATCTTCTTTAATTATGTGTGAATGTGGATTAATCATGCTTGTGCTTTCATTACGTGAATAATTGGGTTAACCTAAACAAGATAATGAATTAGACAAAATGAATCGAAGGGAAAAAGGTGAATCACATGTGTTTTACATGATTCTATGTTATTGCTTGTATGTTGATGTTTCTTTTTTGATGCTGCTACTGTGATAAACATTGTTGCTGTTGAAATGATCGAGCCATCTTCCATAAAAGTTTAACCGTTTCAAGATGGTAATGAAATCGTAGTTTGGAAAATCAAAATTATGTTGATGTGGTTTATACTTGCGGTGCGCAACTGATATGGAAGAATGATTAATAAGAGGATGCTCAATATACATTGTTACTACGTCTTCCATTGTTTGCTGCTGTATATGGGGTCAATCTTGTTGTAGTTAGAGTGGTGTTGGTTGGTTGTAGTGGATGATTGGGATGATGAGGTGTGGTTGTTGTTGTGTCAGTAAAGGTTGGACTATTGTATGATTGTCAAAGTGGTGGCATGACTGGTTGCGTGGAAAAGGGGATGATTGTGGGTGTTGGGTAGAGATAGTGTGGTTATGGTGGTTGTTGGCATGGGATGTGTGGCGGTTGTCATAGGTTGTGTTGTAGGAGCACAAGTGGCATGGAATATGCCTGGAATTAATGAAATTGGTAATGGGTAATGAGCTGTAATTGATATTGGGCGGGCTGTATAATGGAATTTGATGGTTGGGATAGAAAGCTAAAGATTAGAATAATGTGGTTAATCGCTAATGAATGATTTGACATTAAATATGACCAAATGAATGTAATATGGTTACCAAATCGGTAAATATGGAATTGGATAATGATGCAATTAAACGGGGAGTTGTTTACATGTTGTGGGGTTGGCCGGGTATGATTGTTTAGTGGTGTGGTAGCGGTTGTCGGTGTGTGATGGCTAGAATGAGGTGACTTTTGAAGGTAGCAATGATTCGGGAGTCTGTGGGTTGACCCTGACCCTTAAGTTGAGCTTGTGTGTCTTACTATATCATTTGTATTTTCTTGTTATTTCATGCGCCCCACCACCCGAGTCTGGCAACCTTACCGACGCTCATATGTGGACATGAGTTTCAGGTGTCTTCCCCAACATTCATGTTGTAGAGAGAACAAATGCTTGTTTGTTTCATCTTCCCCACTCTCCCTTCATACATAGTATGAGTTGTGATGGCTTGAAGACACCACTAAAAATGCGGGCTAACCCACAGTTTGCTGTAACCGTGGGTATAGAGGTCCCTATACCAATTGTTTAGACAAACAATTGGTATAGAGTCAAAGCTAATACCTTGGACCAACATTTTTAAAAAGTTGTTGGTATAAGGTTAACTATACCAACGATTTTTAAAACCGTTGGTATAGAGTCCCCACAAATGCTTAGGTCTCGACCTCCCTTTCCCCAAGATCCCTATTTTCCCCTTACCTGCGCAGCTTCCCCTCGTTATCCCTAGGCGAATCTCCCCCCATTCATCCGTTTGTTGATTCAATTATTCTTCAACATAAAATTAGTGAGTTTCAAACTGGGTTCGTTTAAATTATATTTGTTATAGTTTTGCATAATAAATGTGATTGTAGTTGGTGTATTTTTTTTTTAAATTTAGTTAGTCACTCTCTACCTAAATCCAATGTGAAATTATTTTTTTATGTAATATATGTTAGGGGATTATGTAATTAATCATTGTAGTAATTTGTTGTTCTGTTAATGTGTTAGGGGGTTATGAAATTATTCATTTAATAGTTTTATTTTAATTAACGAATGATCAAAATTTTGGTATAATTAATTTCAATCTAATGTGGTGTGAAATGTTTGGATAAGCATGTTGGTAATTGTAAAGTTATTATATGAAGTAAGTTAAACTCAAAAAGATTATATTTATGGATTGTTTTGATACCGAGTGATCGTAATCCTCTTTTCTTAAGCATTATAATAACGAGTTTCATAGTTTGAATGATATTTTTCAGTAAGTATAATTAAATGGAAAACTGAGTATTTGGAAGAGGTATAATATAATATTATAGCTTATGTTAAAACTTTTACTTGGAAGATGATGGATTAAATGAGTTATGTTGTTTTTTAAGCCCATTGGGTGTTATATGAGTTGCTTAGAAAATGAAATTATTATAAAAGCATGTTTTCAAAAGGATGTTATTATTTTTTAATGTACATTGGGTGTTGATTATGTTTAGAAGAGATTTTATTATTTTCAAAGCAGGTTTAAATGAGTTTTTTGTCAAAATTATTATTTTTTGTGTAATATCTATTAGGGGATTGTATAATTCAGGCATGAGTTTGTTTTTGAACCACACTAGAATTGTACAAGCTAATATTTGTTGAAAACATATCCTTTTGGAGTTTTTATTGTTTTTAAATAATTCAAATACATTTCCCCATTGTAACCCATACACGAGTCTTTTGGTACGTCTTAAGAGGTAACCATCTTTTGTATAAATGCAACAATTATTACGTTAAAAGAGTTCAAGGTGTAAAAACTTTTTCCCCTTGGATACTGTATATTTTCCTAAATTATGTTTTAAAACATTGAAAACTTATTTGGATGAGGAACATATATTTTTTCTATTAGAATGTCTTGTTTGTTGCTTTATCCAACACTTGTGCTTTGATTGGCGTTTTATTAGTATGTGTTAGTTGTAACTGTTGACACCAAAATGTGGGGAGGAGAAGAAGGCACCAACCCAAAGACTGCCTCGTGAAGCCCCTTTGTGAACCCCTTTGACGTTCGCGACCCGCCACGAAACAAGGAGGCGGTAACCCTCCGCGAACCCCTTTGATGTTCACGACCCGCTGCAAAGCAAGGAGGCGGTAACGCTCCGCGACCGCATTTGACTTTTGCGATCCGCCGTGGAGCTAACTCTCGCTTCGTGCAGAGCGCGCGCTGCTTCGCGGCGCCTCTTCCCTATAAATATCGGCCTCCCCCCAAGTCTAAGTGGCGGACAATCCGACCTTTCGACTTCCTAGCTCCTGAATCGCAAAGCATCCTTCTGCTCTGCGAACCATGAGCTGTGCGAGGTACTTCTGCTCTGCGAAGTGCCTCCCCTTTGCCTTGTTTTGATCCCCTCTTTTGAGAGGGATGCCTTTCGCGGAGCCTAAGGGCCTCCGTGAAGGAAGGGGATCTCCAAGGGGACCCGGGTCGTTGCGGAGCGTTTATGCTTCGCAAAACACCCTTCGTGTATACGAGATCCACATGCTAAGGCAGGGTCACTGTACTTCGTGAAGCACATTGCTTTACGATACCCTACTTCGCGAGCCACCTTTGCTCCGCAAGGCAGTGCTGCGCAAATGCCTTTCCACTTCGTGAAACACCCACTATACGCACCTTCGCCCTATGCTTAGGCCGGGACGCTCCACTTCGCGAAGCACACCCCTTCGCAAGTACCCTCCGCAACTCGGGGCATCGGAGCTTCACATGACCCTTGCCTATGAACCCCTCTGCTTTGCAATTCCATTTCCCATGCGACCCACCAGGTTTGCACGATGTGATTTCAAAGTCCCCTGGACGATATCGCCCGTTGCGTTGCTTCGCCTCATGCTTCTTCACATAGGCACGCTAACGACTATTGCTTCTTCGCATAGTCACACTAACGTGGACCCCCCAATGGTTCGCTCCATGACACCCCCTCGCCACGACATTGCTGGTGTCTTCCCTTCACCAAGGTGCAGCGGGTACCGGTTATGTAAGTCCTAGGGGTGCGGAGTACACCCACTTCGTCCGAGCTGCAGGACGTTAAACTGTCAAGCATCATCATCCTCATCACATGACGTTAAACTGTGACCTCGCCCCATGCCTCGCACGCGGGGCGCCCCTACCTTGGACATTCTCCACGCCCACTGGTCTCCACAGGGGATGATATCCTCCTTATGAGAGTGGCGTTTGTCCACGAGGAAAGGGCAACCATCTCGGTGTAAGCCCCTAGCTTTCTTGTAGGAGGTAGCATCCCTGCTCCTTTCTTCTTCGGTCCCCAGGGCCAGCAAAGGGCGTGATGGAGAACAGTGCTTCTCCTTTCTTCGGTTCCAAATCCTTCTCCCGCTGCGCTTTGTCGCCATCGGGCCTCCCTCCTGGAATAAGTCCCAACCTCTTCGGGCTGCTAACCACGCGTAAGCCCCTGTTTCCTCTTTGGGCTGCTTCACGCGTAAGCCCCACTCCACTTCCCACGGACGCACCTTTCGCGACGTGATCGCCATGCCTTTGCTGCCTCTTGTTTCTCACACCGAGCATGACTCACGTGAGCTTAGAGTAAGCATCAACCATAACATCCTATCTGCCCCATACCCCGAACTACGATGACTTTGATCCTTGCCAAGATAAGGTACACATGAAGCCTCCCTGAGGTTCAAGCCCAAACAACTATTGGTTCTGATCCCCTTCACGTCGGTTCACCCAAGCCCACCTGAACTACGCGAACTTTGATCCTTGACAAGGCAGGGTACGTAGGAAGCCTCCAAGAGGTTCAAGCCCACCACCCATTGGTCGTTCCAACTCTCTTCACGTCGGTTCACCATCACTATGGGCAGCCTAGAGTGTAAGCCCCATGTCCCCCCCGAATTACGAGGACTTTGATCCTTGCCAAGGCAAGGTACGTAGGAAGCCTCCCAGAGGTTCAAGCCCAAACAACCATTGGTTCTGATCCCCTTCACGTCGGTTTGCCCAAGCCCACCTGAACTACGCAGACTTTGATCCTTGCCAAGGCAGGGTACGTAGGAAGCCTCCAAGAGGTTCAAGCCCACCACGCATTGGTCGTTCCGACCCTCTTCACGTCGGTTCACCAACACTCTGGGCAACCTAGAGTGTAAGCCCCATGCCCCTCGAACTACGAGGACTTTGATCCTTGCCAAGACAAGGTACGTAGGAAGCCTCCCTGAGGTTCAAGCCCAACACCCATTGATCGCTCCGACCCTCGTCACGTCGGTTCCCCCCGTCCTGCATGACGTTAAACTGTTGACCTCAATCAGCGGTAAGCCGTCGTTTCCCCAGTCAGCGTTAAGCCGTTGCACACAAACCCATCCGAACTACGAGGACTTTGATCTTTGTCAAGGCAAGGTACGTAGGAAACATCCCCGAGGTTCAAGCCCACCATCCACCTGGACCAAGGTCCTTCTTCACGTCAGCTCACCGACTCCTGCCCTAGATGAACTACGTGGTTTTTGATCCTTGTCAAGGTAGGGTACGTAGGAAGCCTCCCCGAGGTCCAACCCCACCATCCACAGGTTGTCCCGACCATCTTCACGACGATCCGACCCCATCCAGCGGTAAGCCGTTGCGACCCCATCCAGCGGTGAGCCGTTGGGACCTTTATCAGCGGTAAGCCGTTGTCAGCCTCATTCAGCGGTAAGTCGTTGTCACCCCATTCGGCGGAAAGCTGTTGTCAAGACGAACTGAGTTCACTGAACTACGTGGACTTTGATTCCCTGCCACGGGGATACGTAGGAAGTCATTTCGAGGCTCAAACCCAACTTCACCGTCGCCCTTGCGATGGTCCTATTTCATCCCCCTTCACTTCATTCATCCACCCATCATCCATCTTGATTCTTACCCGGGCCGCCACATCTCGGTGAGATCGTGCCACCTCATACCCCATTCCAGTTAACAACATTCGGGAAGCCCACCATACGTTGGCCCCAATATCGGTGTCCTCTCCGGGGGTTGCACCCATCTGATCCACTCTAGTCAGTGTTCTGATCAGTCTGATTCGTCTCCGTTGGACGTTAAACTTGCGGCATACCCCGTGTTAAACATGGGAAGCTGAGGAAAACCTCAGATACATGCCCATGACATACGATTCCCCGCGTTCGATGTGGGATGCATCGGGCTTCCGCACCCTCGAGAAGCCCTATAATAAGGGACATAGGACAGACACGCCAATCCCCCAGCGTCCAGACACGCCAGTGATGCCCAACGTGACTACTCCCCTAACCGAAGGTTGCTGCCCTGACCAGACCCCTTGGAATGTCCTGACAGAAGCAGTGTAATTAACTGGTGTCCATGAAGATATGACACCAGAAAGAGTTTTACGAATAACGTCTTAAGTCTATGAGGGAGACCCGGACTAGGTGACGAGTTCCGAGGAGGAATCCACGAAAGGAAGAACCGACATCCCATCATCCCGTTTCGATCAAGGAGCAGACGTCCCTGAATAAGGAGCAATGTCGCCCACCTTTGGAAAGCGGGAATGTGGGGCAACAAAAATTGCGCCTCTTGTCCCCGAACGAGACGGACACGCGCCCCCCGACGAAAGCGTCGGAAACATAAATTGTGAACCCGACGTGAAGATCTTCTCCTCAATATGGAGATTAGTAGCGCTCGGGGCATCAATAGATTGACGTGTCACCAGATCCAGTTATCCGGCGCCGGGTCCCGCTAAGCAAATAGCGGGTCTGGCGTGAAACTCACCAGAAGTTGGGGCAGTAGAACGTTGGACATCATGTTCTGCGACGTTGTCAGCGTGGATCCCTCTTGCATGTCACGGAAGATGGGATGATGCTGGGGCATTGGTCGTCGATTCCTTTTTCTTTCAGCACTGATGCGTTAATCTCCCTGCTTCTCAGGAATCAAGTTGCTGCACAAGGAACGCGATCACCGCCTGCCCACCGACACAGGTGTAGGGGCAATACCAACGCGGAAATCCCGCGTGTTTCTGCCTCTTCCACGACGTTCTCAATGGCCACAAATACTGGGCGTCCACGCCCCATCTCCCCATCGGAAGTTATCCAACGAGGGGTAATTAACGACCTCATGCGTCGTTACGAGGAGGAGGGCATAATCCCAACCTGGGATATGGCCCGCCTGGATCTGGAGACGTCCGCGCCTCGCCGTCAATGCCGCCCCTGAGGGCTGCATAGGGAGCCATTGCTCCCCACCCCGACATACAACCGTTTCGGGAGCCTGTCCCCGGAACGCTTCGACGATTCCCTGCCCTATGCAGATGAGGTGGGTGACGTCTGGCCCAGTCTGGTCAGAGTCCCGTTCCAGGGGCTCCCAGCGAGGGCTCCCACCCGGCCGCGTCAGCGCCGCCGCCCGGTCTTGTTGAACAAGGAGAAGGTAAGCTATGTTGGATTGGTGTTGCCCGATCCGGTTGGGCTGAATGCTTGTGGTCCGCAACTGTCGCAGGTCGAGTTGGACTGTAGCATCTCTGACTATTGTAGCGGAGCTGACCGACCGACACCGACAGACACTATAGTAGTGCGGACTTCGGGGTCAACTGGACTGTAGCACTTTTGGCTTCTCCAGTCGGCTGCCACTGTAGCGCTTTTGACAAAGCTGACCGCTGTTCACTGTAGCGACACAGACTTACTTTTCGAACAGTGATCCTCTTCTCCATTTTATAGCCTTTTTTCGGGCTAGGGTTATTACTGAAAAAATCCTCTGTAATTTTGTGTTTCCGAATAATGAAATTCTGCATCTCCTGTGGACGTAGGAATTATTTCCGAACCATGTAAATCGCTGTGTGCTTATTGCTTTCTTTCTTTCGTTTTCTCGTTACTGTCGTTGTGTCTCCCGACGATTCTGTAACAACTGGTATCCGAGGGTGAGTTCGGAATTCTCCAACGATGGCTCTGGATGAAGGCAAAGTGAAGATCGATCGCTTCGATGGAATTGATTTCAGTTTCTAGAGGATGCAGATCGAGGATTATCTTTATCAGAAAAAGATGCACTTGCCACTTCTGGGTGTGAAGCCAGCGGACATGGAGAAGTCGGACCGGATCGATAGGTTCTGGGTGTTGTGCGCCTGACGTTTGCAAAAAACGCAGCGTTCAACATCAGAGAGGAGAAGACGACAATTGACCTGATGAAAGCCCTTGCAAATATGTACGGGAAGCCTTCTGCAACAAACAAGGTGCATTTGATATGACGATTGTTCAACCTGAAAATGGTTGAAGGGAGAACTGTTGTAGATCATATCAACGAATTCAATACCATCATAAGCCAGTTGTCATCGGTGGACATTGATCTTGGTGATGAGGTATGTGTGCTGGTTTTACTATCTTCGTTACCAGAGAGTTGGGAAGCAACTGTAACAGCTGTGAGCATCACTTCGGGGAATACGAAGATGACTCTGAAAGATATACGAGACCTAATCCTTAGTGAGGATGTTCGAAGAAGAGAATCAGACAGATTCTATGGTTCCGCTTTGAACGTTGAAGGAAGAGGAAGGTACCCAGAGCGGGACAATCGCAGTGGACGATCGAAGTCAAGAGGAAAGAGCAGAGACAAGGCAAAGGGGTCTGGTTCAACCCGCTGGACTTGCGGGAAGAAAGGACATGTCAAGGAGTGCAGAGATAACCGGAAGGGACCTGAAACCAGTGGAGCAAACACTGCAGCTAAAGGAACTGATGACGTGTTGCTGTTGAGCGTGGACAGCTCGATGGAGTCTCAGATTTTAGACTCTGGGGCATCTTTCCATTCTATATCGGAGAAGGGTTTCCTGAACAATTTTGTTTTTGGAAAATTTGGCAAGGTGCATCTTGCTGATGACGAGCCCTTGCAGATTGTGGGTAAAAGTGATGCACAGATTAAGACCAACAGTGAGAGTCTACTGGTTTTGGAAAACGTGAGGTATATCCCTGGCTTGAGAAGAAACCTTATTTATGTTGGATAACTTGATGATGCAGGGTTGAGTACCACATTCACTGGTGGTGCATGGAAGATCACCCGAGGAGCTATGGTCATAGCTCGAGGAGCAAAGAATGACACCCTGTACAACATGACAGAAACTTGCATGGACATGGCTGCATCACTGGAAGCTGTCGAAGGTTCTCAACTGTGGCACTACAGACTCGGCCACATGAGTGAAAAATGGATGAAGGTGCTGACAACAAAAGGGTTGCTACCAGAGTTGAAGTCGGTGGAAGTAGGCTTATGTGAAGATTGCATCTTTGGAAAGCAGAAGAAGGTGCCCTTTGCAAAAGGAGGCAGAACACCGAAGGTTGGAAAGCTGGACCTGGTACATACAGATGTTTGGGGGCCTGCACCAGTACCATCCCTCGGAGGGTCACAATATTATATGACATTCATCGATGACTCAACAAGGAAGGTATGAGTTTACTATCTGAAGAATAAATCTGATGTGTTTAAGATGTTTCAGAAGTGGAAAGTCATGGTGGAGAACGAGTCAGGAGCAAAGCTGAAATGTTTGAGGTCTGACAACGTGGAGAGTATGGCAGTCAGGAGTTCAGAGAATTTTGTTCTGAAAATGGAATTCGGTGGGAGAAGACAATCCCAGGAACACCACAACAGAATGGTGTGGCGGAGAGGATGAATAGGACATTGAATGAACGTGCCAGGATCATGAGGCTGCATTCGGGGTTACCCAAGACCTTTTGGGCTGATGCAGTGAATATGGAAGCATATCTCATAAACATGAGTCCCTCTGTGCCAATTGGGGAATGTCTACCTGAGGAACTCTGATCTGGTAAGGTGGTAAGACTCTCACATTTACGAGTCTTTGACAGTTTAGCATATGTTCATGTTGATGCTAATGCAAGGGACAAGCTTGATGCCAAGTCCAAAAAATGTTTCTTTATTGGCTATGGTGGTGAGGAGTTTGGGTATCGCTTTTGGGATGATCTCAACTGGATGGTCATTAGGAGCCAAAACGTGGTATTCAATGAAGGTGTCATGTACAAAGGTCGCCATGCAGTTGAAGATGAAAATGAGAACATTGAATCAGAATACAAAGAGAAAGTGGAGCTTGAAGGTGTATCTGAGCATGAGACATCAGAATCGGTGGAACCTACTACTCCAGTGGAGTTAAGGAGATCAACAAGGGTGCGAAGGCCTGTGCAGAGGTATTCGCCATCTTTACACTATTTATTATTGACTGACGGTGGAGAACCAGAATGCTTTAAAGAAGCAATGCAGCTGAAGGAGTCGAGCAAGTGGGAGCTGGTTATGAAGGAGGAGATTTCCTCATTGCATGATAACAACACTTGGGAGCTGACACCTCTGCCAAGAGGAAAGAAAGCATTGGAGAATAAGTGGGTCTACCGGGTCAAGGAAGAACATGATGACAAGAGGAGGTTCAAGGCAAGACTGGTGGTGAAAGGCTTTCAACAGAAGGATGGAGTGAATTTCACTAAAATCTTCTCACCTGTAGTGAAGCTTACCACCATCCGGGTGGTTCTCAGCATTGTGGAGTCAGAAGACTTGCATCTTGAGCAGCTTGATGTCAAGACTGCTTTCCTTCATGGAGATCTGGAGGAGGACATCTACATGCAGCAACCATAGGGATATGTAGTGTCTGAAAAGGAAGACCTGGTGTGCAAACTCCAGAAGAGCTTATATGGACTGAAGCAGACACTGAGGCAGTGGAATAAAAAGTTTGATTCATTTATGTCTAAAAATGAATATAAACGATGTGGCATGGATCAGTGTTGCTACATCAAGTCCTTTGGTGATGAATACATTATATTGCTTCTGTATGTGGATGACATGCTCATTACAGGATCATGTATGCAGAGGATTAATGAGCTGAAAGGACAGTTGGATGAGGAGTTTGAAATGAAAGATCTTGGAGAAGCTGGCAAGATTCCGGGGATGAAGATCAAGAGAGACCGCACAACTGAACATTAATGTTGTCACAGGCTGATTACATTAGGAAGGTCTTGAGAAGATTCAGTATGATGGAAGCAAAGACAATCTCTATTCCCCTGGCGATCCATTTCAAACTATCAAAGGAGCAATCACCGAAGATGGCAGAAGAGGTTGAGTACATGGCAAGAGTTCCATACGCATCAGCTGTTGGAAGCCTGATGTATACCATGGTCTGTACTCGACCTGACATTGCTCATGCAGTGAGAGTTGTGAGCAGGTATATGGCTAACCCTGGAAAGCAACATTGGGAAGCTGTGAAGTGGATACTGAGGTATTTGAAGGGCAACAAGGAGGTATCTCTGTGCTTTGGGAAAGGAAATTCATTGCAGGGGTGTGTGGATGCTGACCTTGGAGGCGATGTCGACAACAAGAGGAGTACCACGGGTTATGTTTTTACCTGTGGAGGAACTGCGGTAAGTTGGATATCACAATTGCAGAAGGTGGTGGTTTTATCCACCATAGAGGCAGAATACATTGTTGTAACAGAAGCTGAGAAAGAGATGATTTGGCTGAAGAACTTCTTGGATGAATTGAGAAGAAAGCGAGAGGAGAATGTATTGCACTGTGTCAGTCAGAGTGCTATACATCTTGCCAAGAACTCAGTGTTTCATGCCCGGACGAAGCACATTCAGTTGAAGTACCATTTCATCAGAGGTTTGATACAGGATGGGTTGCTGACTTTGCAGAAGATTTGTGGAACCAACAATCCGGCAGACATGTTGACAAAGCCTATGGTGATACAGAAGTTGAGGCACTGCTGTGCCTCTGTTGGTCTCCACTGGTGAACGGAGGATGAGAGGCAGAATAATGGAGGACATGATGGGAGCACAAGAGGAAAAAAGTTTGTATTTCATGAATCTGTGAATGGAAAGCACGCCACTAGTGAGTGAAGAAGAGGAAGAACTTAGATTAAGTAAGTTGTCTTCATCAGTTGCATTGAAGCATAGCAGTGTAGTGGATCAGGCTACAAGTGGGAGATTGTTGGATTGGTGTTGCCCGATCCGGTTGGGCCGAATGCTTGTGGTCCGCAACTGTCGCGGGTCAAACTGGACTGTAGCATACTACTGTAGCGGAGCTGACCGACCGACACCGACAGACACTGTAGCAGTGCGGACTTCGGGGTCAACTGGATTGTAGCACTTTTGGCTTCTCCAGCCTGCAGCCACTGTAGCGCTTTTGACAAAGTTGATCGCCGTTCACTGTAGCGACACTGACTTACTTTTCGAACAGTGATCGTCTTCTCCATTTTATAGCCTTTTTTCGGGCTAGGGTTATTACTGAAAAAATCCTCTGTAATTTTGTGCTCCCGAATAGTGAAATTCTGCCTCTCCCGTGGACGTAGGGATTATTCCCGAACCACGTAAATCGTTGTGTCCTTATTGCTTTCTTTCTTTCATTTTCTCGTTTCTGTCGTTGTGTCTCCCGACGATTCTGCAACAAGCTATGCACCTGCACCACCGACCCCGGTTCGTCCGACCCGACGCCAGCCTCGAGCGCGAGCTGAAGAGGACGCCCGCCAAGGGGCGTCAATATCGACGACTATTGTGGCCTGAGCCCCTGCCAACGCTTACCATCAGTCCCCTGCATACACTGAGCAGGGGCACTTATACGCCCGGCCAGGATCGAGGCCCCAACCGCCCCACGGGCAGGCTGGGTCGACTCTCGTGGTCGCCGACACAAGCAGTGGTCACCGCGAGCTAATTCGCAGCGATGCCACCCGGTACGGAGGTCCTCCCCGTACCACTATCACGGAGAGCGTGAGCCTTCCCCGCTTTGAGGTTCGGCATGAAGGTCCGCCCCGTGCCACCCCCAATCCGAATGAGGGTCTTCCCTGCGGTAGTGACGCTCCATACAGAGGCCTCTCCCGTGCCCATTACACCGGGTATGGGGTCATTTCTCCTACCCCCGACCGCCGGTGTAAGAACATTGCCCATCCGACCTCCCTTCCACGTGGGGACCCTCCCCATGTCCTTTCAGCAGCCGGTAAAGGCCCTCCTCGCCTCGGCAACCAGAGGGGTGAAGGCCAGCCTCGCCTCACTAGCACCAAGCGTGGAGGTCCTCCCCATGCTTCCAGCGGAGGTTTTGCCCGCTCCAGTGCTATCCATGGAGGTCCTCCCCATGTCTCCTTTGACATTTGTCCTGGTGCTCCTCGCACCCCAGCTTTCTCGGGGGGAAACCCTCTCCGCCCCAGCACCAGTGCGGCCGAAGGAACCTGTGTCAGAAATCAGCCTTGTCCCGAGGAGCCACCCAGGGGCAGGAAGGCGGGTCGTTACCGCCAAAAGAAGAATTCTGGGAAGGTCCGGGGCTCGCTTCTCAGACTCTGAGGTGGAGTACGACTCAACACATGAACCCTCCCCTCGCTCATCTGAGTCAAAGGCCGGGGCAGGAACAAGGCGCGTCAGGCTGGTACTCCTGGAATGCGAGGTCCACAGGATTCCCGCCTCCCTCCACAGGTATATCTAGGATGATGAAAATCTGGCGACCCCGCAGGTTACAGTCGTGCAATCCCCACCATCGTCACCGGAAGCGTTCTCTACCTCAACAAGAGATCACTGAGAACTATTCTGGGGGCCAATGGCAGGCGAGCAGCATCGCGACCCATCACTAGTGGCCCTAGCCCCTGTGTCAGGAACGGCGGCCGTCAGCCCGTCTTACCGCGACGTGGCGGCCAGGTCGCTACACTCTTCGGAGGACAGCCCGAGATTCGGCGGCCAGTCAGCCCGCTCGCCATACTCTCCACTGGCCAGCCTACCGTCCCAGCGGTCTGCTTCAGTACCGCTGTCAGTTCCTCACCCACCCCCAGTTGATGAGTGGGGCAACCAAGGGCCATACCCTGAATCCGAGCCAAGGAGCTTGTGGAACATCCTCACGACGGACCACTTCCTCGAGAAGTTCTGGCTCGTGGCAACGCTGAATTTTCGTGCGCCGGAATCCCTCACCCCAAAGGAGGTTGAATGTTTCCGCCAAAACCTATGAGCGACACACTTTCGCCTCCGTTATCAGCGGGTGGTTTATCCTAGGGGCCAAGTGCACCTTGAAGAAATTGGCGAGCAATGCCGTCTGGTTGATCTGGCTGCGCTCCCTGTGGCCCAGCGCCCTGAGTCGTCAGGTTGCCGCAAGGCCCTCCAACAACAATGCGTTCAGAGTTTCAAGGTACTCCGCAGAACCATCAAGGAGGCTACCCCCCACGCGCAAGTTCGTGGCTGGGGGCAGTATGTCGCCCTCCTCTTCAGTCCTATCCGGCGGCAGCCCGACCTGCTAGGCGACATCGAGGATATGCCCCCAGGAAGGGTCACGATCAACATGGCCGACATAGTGGGCGATGAGGATGAGTTGGAGCTTCTTAATGGGAACTTACACCTCGAAGGCGTGCCACCACTATTGGACCCATCAGGAAGGATTTCTCGTCAGTAGAGGAACCTACTTGGTCTCCTTGCGACCACTGAGACATTGGTACTCAGCCGGAATGTCGGCAAGAACAAAGAGCACGTCGGAGCTGCCAAGCACTCCGACCCGTCCGCCTCAGTGCAGAAGACGGAGGAGGACCCTGAGAAAGCCACGTTGCGCCAACAACTTGCCGAGCAGAAGAAGTTGGTCGACGAGCTCCGGGCTGAACGCGCTGCGGAGCGACGACCCGACTACGACAATCCTAAATCGGCACAACAGGGACATGAACAACTTCCCCTCGACGAGCTGCCTCCAGGCAACCCTGATCATCCTGCCCCCACAGACAGGGCTGAAGCCGGAGCGCATGACAAGAGGGCGCGGTATGTCTCACCAAACCCTCCTGAACGGTGCGACAATCCAAGGAATCTGGCCCGGGTTCCCCCAGCTGCCCCGCAGGCCGCTCCACCAGCCGCTGAGCCTGTTTACCGTGTTGAAGAACCCGCCAACGCGCTCGTAGTTAGGGATCCCCGTCAAGACAGAGACCCCCGCCCAGATGATCCTATGACAACACTCATAACCCGCCTTGAGGCATTGGAAACACGACAGGTGATAATCCCACCTGATGGCAAGCCATATCCGGCCTGGGTGGATGATATGTCGGCGCCTCCGGGTTTCGGGAATCCCACCTTCTGCCCCTTTAACGGGACGGGGGACCCGTCGCAGCACCTGACCCACTTCAACTCAAGGTGTGGGCCCATGTTAGGCACTCCAGCGCAGCAGGAGGCTGCCAAGCTCCGCTGTTTTGTTTAGACATTGGAGGGGTCGGCGTTCGTCTGGTACAACCAGCTCCCTGTCGGATCTGTAACCAGCTGAGAGGAACTTCGCAGGCAGTTCCTCTACCAGTTCAGCTCCACCACGTGGAAAACGAGCATCGCAGACCTCTTCAAGTGCAAGCAAAGGTCTGATGAGCGTGTCGCAGACTTTATCGCCCGATGGAAAGGGCTCACATATTCCCTTGACATACCACTGACTCAGGAGCAATTACTGACGATGTGTGTAGGAAACGTCAAGACGGAACTGGTTCCTTCTCTGATCACCCAGAACTACCCTTGAGGATTCCGAGACTTCTCCGATAAGGCCCAGCGCCTGGAGGAAGCCCTGCAACAGGCCAACCAGACACGTCCGTTGCCCCCTGTAATTCCAGCGAGGAGGGCTGCCAGAGCCGAGCCCTCCGCGATGGCTCAAATAGAAGCCCCCAGACAACTAGAATTGCTACCAGTGGCACTAGCCCCGCAGCCTCGCAGAGGCCCTGCACCTCAGGCGCAGCCTCCGGCTCAGCAGCGTCCGCCTCAGAATCGGCATGTACCCCCGCGTAATGCGCCGCCACCAGCCAGGCAGGACAACCAGGCTCGGCCTCCTCGACAGGCGCCTCCAGCTCCTCGTTAGGGCCAGGCTCCAAGGGCCCCCTTTCCGGACAGAAGAAACCAGACCTACTCGTTCAACGAGAACCAGGTTCCCGACTATTTCAGAAGTGCCTTGGAACAAGGGATCATGCAGTTGCCTGAGTGCAGAAGGCCAGAAGAGGCAAACCTCACTGATCGCCCCAACTACTGCCCCTATCATCGGATCCTGGGGCACACCCTCAAACAGTGCTATGTGTTCAAAGACTGGCTTCAAGACCAGGTCGATAACAACATAGTCAGGCTAGACCTAGCTCCGACACAAGTGGCAGGTGTCTTTGTAAGACCAGACAACAGTAGCGGCGTCGAAGGCGAGTGGCAGCAGGTTTCCAACCGCGGGTCCCAGAAGTATGATGACTGGATGGCTCGCAAGACCGTTGCACGTGCCCATGGCATCATTCGGGCACGCCTGAACCAGCCGGAGCCTTCGGAAGCTGCGACCACCACTTTGGCATCATCATCTCAGCCGACCTCTTCCCAGAAGAGCAAGTATCGGCGGTGCAAGGGAAAGCAACGCGTCCTGCCAATGCTATCGTCGTCTCGCACTCTCGGCGACTTCATGCCCCCCGAGATGGAGATTCCTCTCAGAATCCGCCCAGTAGTGGATGACTCTTCAAGTGATAGTCAAGGGTACGCTTCGATTAATACCGTCGAGTTGATAAACCCCTACATGACTCCTAATGACGGGGAACGCCAAGCGAACCTCCCCAACGTCCCCAGCCGACGCCAACGTCGGCGGAGCCGCGACCATATGGGTCGTCGAGGCACATCAGTTGGCACCTCCAGCCAGGTCGTGCATTCCACTGAGACCAGACAGCAGGCTCAGCGCAGAACTCAGCACGCACAGCCTTTTCATCCGGTGTCGTCGGGCTCGCCTCCCCCACCGTTTGTGCTATTGGATCAGGCAGAGCTACCTCGATCAGGCCGCGACCAGCCTCGCTCTGCTACAGGTCGATCTCAGTCGTCCGGTCCTCATCCGGCAGCTACTCTCTGGGCTTCGACTAGTGAGCAGCGGGATATGCCCAGCATCAGTCAGCCGCCGGCCCAGTCGGCTGGGCCCACCATGCCTCCCTTTGCGGAGCGGCCCCCTGCAAGCAGAAGTTCGCGCCTGGCACGAAAGTATGATGTTCTCAAGCACCTCGCCGGCATCCCAGCGAGGCTTTCCATCCTTGAAGCCCTTCGCCTGTCGCCAGATATGCGTGAGGCCCTCGCTGAGGTTTTAAGAAGCCCCCTTCAGTTTGAGACGGAGGTAGCAGTTGCAGAAGCCTTTCATGTTCAAGCTATTGAGAACGCTGGATGTCAGGCCATAATTTCATTCTCTGGAGAAGATGGAGGCTCTCCCATACAGGGGCACATTCGTCCACTGTACATCATCGGCCAATTCAATGGCGTGGAGGTTCGCCGCTGTCTTGTTGACACCGGCTCCGGGATTAACCTTATCCCGACGCGGACGCTGCGGAAGTTGGGGTTATCCGAAGATGACTTGACTCCCTCCGATTTAAGAATCCAGGGATACGACATGACCGAGCAGACCCCAGTCGGTAAGATCCTTTTGAAGACCCAGTTCAGCGGCCTAGTTGCCAGCATCGAATTTATGGTCATCTCCCAAGACACCGCGTACAATGCATTGATGGGCATACCATGGCTCCACCTGCATGTGGCGATCCCCTCACCGTATCACCAATGCCTCAAGTACTCCCTCAATGGTCGAGTAGGTGTACTCCAAGGTGATGCATCTCCTTTCGCCTCTTGTAAAGCCCGCTACCTGGATGCTGATTATTACAAGAGCAAGGATAAGCAGATTCAGGCTAGTGAGGTTGAGCCTGTCACGGTCGCAACTGGCCCCTAGGCAGGTCTGGATGATGCCTACGTCTTCCCGATCCATCGATTGGAGACCACGACCCCCGACATGGGGCAATGTTTTGTTGTCTCTGGTACAAGAGGAAAACATATTCCCAAGTCTAAGCAACGATGGAAAATCACCTCGTACTCCTACACAAATTAGGCTCAGGTGATCCCGGAGTCTCCTACCCCCGTACGGTATCGGAATGTCCGCCCCCTGGCAACGACAGTACGTCATACGTGTCTGTTTCACTAGGCTGGAATTAACCGGCTCAAGCCGACACGCCACTATTGCTTTGATATCATCAAGCGTGGCCCCTTGGGCCGAAGATCAGATGGGATCAGGTCAATTGTCTTCATTGTTATGGTCTCAACAGCACGTGAATCTCCCGATATGATGTCCACTGCTACCCAGGCTGGTACCAGCCTCCCGTCAGAATCTGCCGACCCAAAGGAAGCTTCTTCTGTTGGGGATCCCTCCGCAATCGATGAAGAGGATTTGGAGGACGCTCCCCCCGCCTTTGAAGAGGGCGTCTCCGCCACGATCGATGAATTGGTACAGGTGAACCTTGGTAGAGTGGTAGACCCGAGACCCACATTGATCAGTGCCGCCATGCCCCTCGAGGAACAGTAGCGGTACGTAGACTTCCTGAAACAACACCGTGTCATGTTTGCCTGGAGTTACGATGAGATGCTAGGACTAGATCCTCAGGCAGCCGTACACCACCTCGGTCTCCCGACAAATCATCGCGGGTTCAAGCAGCCTCCCAGAAAGATGCACCCTTCTCACAGTGCCATGGTTGGGGCCGAAGTTGACAAGCTTATCAGAGCCAACTTCGTCAAGGAGGTCCAGTACCCCAAGTGGCTAGCCAAAATTGTGCCAGTCAGGAAGAAGAATGAGCGGATCAGAGTCTGTATCGACTTCCGCGATCTCAACCGTCATTGTCCGAAGGATGATTTTTCCCTTCCTTTGACAGAATTGTTGATTGATGCTACGACTGGGTTCCAAGCCCTCTCCTTCATGGATGGTTACTCCGGATACAACCAGATCTGGATGGCCCCCGAGGATGAAGAGTCCACAGCTTTCAGGGCGCCCCAAGGTACTTTCTGTTACCAGGTTATGCCCTTTGGCCTGAAAAATGCAGGTGCCACCTATCAGCGGGCCATGCATCGCATATTCAAGCCAATCCTCGGGACACTGGTGGAATGCTATGTGGACGATCTGGTGGTCAAATCTCGCCAGTGTCAGGACCATCTCAAGGACCTTGAGAAAGTGTTTGGCTTCCTCCGTTCCCTCCATCTGAAGATGAACCCACTGAAATGTGCCTTCGGGGTCACTTCTGGGAAGTTCCTTGGCTTTGTTGTTAGGTACCGGAGCATCGAAATTGACCTAGAGAAGATCAAGGCCATCATCCAGATGCCTCCCCCGATCAATATTCGGGAGCTTCGAGGTTTCCAAGGCCACTTAGCCTACATACGCCGATTCATTGCGAATCTGGCCGGCAAGTGTAAGTCATTCTCCTGACTTATGAAGAAAGGCTCTGCCTACGAATGAGACGAAGAGTGCCAGACCGCGTTTGAGGAAATCAAGCAGTATCTTCTCCAGCCTCCGGTCTTGATGCCACCCGTCTCCAGAAAGCTGCTAATCCTGTACGTGATTGCCCTGGAACGATCTCTTGGCGCCCTTCTCGCTCAGAAGAACAATGAGGGGACAGAAAACAGTCTCTACTACCTCAGCCGCATGCTCATCGATACGAAGACCAGATACTCCCCTGTCAAAAAGAGTTGTCTCGCACTCGTATTTGCCGTGCAGAAACTACGACATTACTTACAGCACCATGAGGTACAGCTGGTGTCTCGGATAGACCCGCTAAAGTACATTCTGAATCGCCCCATGTTGACCGGTCGTCTAGCACGGTGGGCGGTAATCCTCCAGCAGTTTGACATCATGTCCGTCCCTCAGAAGGCTATCAAGGGGCAAGCATTGATAGATTTTCCTGCTGCTCATCCAACCCCAGCGGACCATTCCTTGGACCTGGATTTTCCTGACGAGGCAATCCTTTCGGTAGATCATGTCATCCCGTGTTGACAGATACACTTCAATGATGCTTCCCAGAGCCCCATCGGCAGGAGGCTCAATGATCCTAGGCTCAACAGAGTAGGCCTGGGTATTGTCTTTATTACCCCAGCGTAAGCCATCCTACCATACCCATTCCTGTTGTCGGAAGGCCGCACCAATAATGAAGCAGAGTATCAGGCCCTCATCACTGGCCTCGAGCTGGCCCTTGAGATCGATGTGCCCCATTTGCATGTGAAAGGGGATTTCGAACTAGTCATCAAGCAAATCAACGGTGACTATGTCGTCAGAAAGCCAGAGCTCGTACCATTGTTGGAGCGCACCCTCCAGCTAATGACCCAGTTTCCATCTTGGCCGGAAGTTACTCATGTCCCTCGATCTCAGAACGGTCGAGCCGATGCCCTGGTCGGCCTGACTGCATTACTTGCAGAACCCGAGCAGGATGATCTGATTATACACATGGCACATCAGAGAGTCATTGCTCCCGTCACCCCAGATGATGACGACGGCCTGCGAGTAAGCCATCTTACCGTTGGAGCCTCCACGTCAGGACCCCCATGTTTCTCATATGCAGTGGTTGAAGCGACTCCCGATTAGAGAGCCCCTTTTGTCGAGTATCTCCAAAATGGTTGCCTCCCAGCTGATCGAGTCGAGCGCGAGCGAATCCGACGCCGCGCGCTGCAGTTTACCCTCCAGAGTGGTCCCAGTCTTGAGGAGATCCTCTACAAGCACGGGTTCGATGGTGTTCTCCTCCGTTGCATCCAAGGAGTCGAGATCTCTCAGGTCATGTACGAGGTTCACGCCGGTTCCTGTGGGGCTCACCAGACTGGGCCGAAGCTGTCCCATCAGATCCGGAGACTGGGGTACTTCTAGCCCTCCATGATCCATGATTGCATCGAGTTCGCCAAGAGATGTCACGTGTGCCAAATTCATACTAACTTCATGCATCGGCCGCCAGAACCTCTCCACTCCACCAAGTACTCTTGGTCGTTTGTGGTGTGGGGACTCGATGTCATGGGACCATATCCACCGGCGACAGCTCGCCAGTGTATGTTCATCCTGACCGCCACAGATTTCTTTTCCAAGTGGGCAGTTTCAGTTCCGCTCAAAGAGGTCAAGGCATGTTCTATCGTCGACTTCGTGAGCTCCAACATCATCTACCGGTTTGGAGTCCCTCACGCCGTCCTCACCGATAACGACACCAACTTCTGTGCAGCTGAGTTGAAGAAATTGTATGCCAAGTACAACATCCATTCAAACCATACCTCCTGCTATCACGCACAGGCGAATGGACAGATCGAGGCGTTCAACAAAACCCTCTCTAACATTTTACACAAAATGGTTGGTCAGAACAAGAAGAGTTGGTCGGCCAAGCTCTCCAATGTTGGATTGATGTTGCCCGATCCGACCGACACCGACAGACACTGTAGCGGTGCGGACTTCGGGGTCAACTTTACTGTAGCGCTTTTGACAAAGCCAGCCGCCGTTCACTGTAGCGACACGGACCACTTTTTGAATAGTGATCGTCTTCTCCATTTGTTTTATAGCCCATTTCGGGCTAGGGTTTCATGTTGGAAATCCTCTGTAATTTTGTGCTCCTGAATCATAGTGAAATTCTGCCTCTCCCGTGGACGTAGGGATTTTTTCCCGAACCACGTAAATCGCCGTGTTCATTGTTGCTTTTCCTTCTTTCGTTTTCTCGTTTTCTGTCGTTGTGTCTCCCAGCGATTCCGCAACATCCAACGCCCTCTGGGCTTATCGGACGACAACCTGTAATTCCACCCTGGTGACCCCATATTCCTTGGTGTACGAAGCTGAGGCCGTCCTGCCCATCGAGATATAGCTGCCTTCATTATGCACAACGGTCTATGACCAGCAGGCGCCAAATAAGGTGGTCGAAATGCGTCTGGCTGAATTGGAAGCACTTGACGAGAATAGGCCTCATCCCTGCACAATCTGGAAAGACATCAGAATAAGATAGCTAGAGCCTTCAACAAGAAGGTTCGCCTCCGCTCGTTCCTACAAGGTGACTTGGTATTGGCCCTTCGGATGCCAATGATCCCTGACAGGAAACCACCCAAGTTGGAGCCCAAATGGGAAAGACCTTACATAATTCACAGAGTTTACCCCAATGGAGTATACTCCCTGGTGACCATGGATGGTGAGCGTATAACTCCTCCCACCAATGCCAAGTTCCTCAAGCAATATTTTGCCTGAGCCATCGTTGGTCCTGCACGACCTTAAACTGCTAGCCCCGCATGACCCTAAACTGTGTGTCGGTCCCGCATGACCCTAAATTGTGTGCTGGTCCCGCATGACCCTAAACTGTTTCGTCCCGCAAGACGTTAAACTGCATCCTTAGAACTATGTACGACTTGATTCACATCCTTATGCGATACGTAGGAACGCTCAAACATTTCATCTTGAGCCCAGCCCCAACTCTTCCCTTTTGACTACCCCCTGGGTATAGTTCTCTCGGAGGGTCCTTGCATGATATGGTGTAGGCTTCCTTAGCTTCACTCATGCCGGGATTATAACGGTCGCACCATGTGCCCGCTCCTCGTTCTTCTATCCTCCCACGTCCTCACCGCATGACGTTAAACTGCATGACCTTCAAGAACTACGTGTGGCTTGATTCCCATCCTTATGGGATATGTAGAAACGCCTGGACATTTCGTCTGTTGGCCCAGCCCAAATGCCAGAATCTTCCCCTCGGGTCAAGACATATGGTGGGGTGCAGACTCTTGCCCCAATTCACGTCGAGCTCATCTCGATCTGGCCGTACGTCACACTCCCCGGAGATGTTCGCCTCTTTCATAGATGGGTACAACTACGCTTCCCACTCCTTTGATTGAGACTCCATCATCCTTCCCATCCAGAAGGGCCCTTGAACGACATGGATGCTAGGCCCAAGGGCTCTCCTACCACTTCGAGCCAACGTCCTCGAGGATATTGAGCAACAAGCCGATACAAGTCCCGCGTTGCGAATATGGTCAGCGGTCGATGCTCATTTGTTGTTCCCATGCCAGGTCACTATAAGGACGCCGTGTTTCGAACATGGTCAACAGTTATCCTGTGTCGTTAGAACCACCCCAAGATGTCCCAAACATTGAGTGTAGTGGTTCATTTTGCCCCGTTGTATATCCAAGCGACGAACTCTCCTCGGGCGATGCCAGCTATTAGACCCCTATATGGCAGGGAGAGCCGAATCCGGCTCCTTGTTTCCCACACCGAGCACTGCTCACGTGGGCTTAGAAGCTGCGATGAGGCGGTGACCGCACAAGAGGTCGTATGGCTACCACTGGCCGGGCCTTCCCGTCTGAGGCCCAGCCTCAGCCCCCTTGGCCTTTTTGGGCCCCTGACCCAAGTTCTCACTCGGGATTGTACGGTGTGGCATGAGATTATCTCCTCATTCACGTCGGGTTACTCGCCGTGTCGTACACATCCCCGGATGAGATACCTTACCCCCCTCGTCCTTACTGCAAGACATTAAACTGCAAACTGGTCAGACCTTCCCATCCGAGGCCCAGCCTCAGGCCCCTTGGCCTTCTCGGGCCCCCGGCCCAAGTTCCTATGTAGGATTGTATGGTGTGGCATGGGATTATGTCCTCATTCACGTCGGGTTACTCGTCGCGCCATACACCTCCCTTGTTTGGGGCATTTTACCCCTTCGTCCTCACTGCAAGACGTTAAACTACAAACTGGTCGGGCCTTCCCGTCTGAGGCCCAGCCTCAGGCCCCTTGGCCTTCTCGGGCCCCTGGCCCAAGTTCCTATTTAGGATTGTGTGGTGTGGCATGAGATTATCTCCTCATTCACGTTAGGTTACTCGTCGTTCCGTACACCCCCCTCGTTGGGATATCCTACCCCTATGTGCGCCATTTCCAGAACTACATGTGGCTTGATTCCCATCCTCATGGGATACGTAGGACCGCCCGAGCATCTCGTCTTCAGGTCCAGCCTCATCTTGGCCCCTTAGCCCGCGTTCCCCAGAGAGGACCATGTGGTGTGGTATGAGACTATTTCCTCCTTCACGTCGGGTTTGTAACGACCACGCCATGTACCTCTCCCTCCCGAGAGTTCTCTATCCCCTTATTCTATACTCATCCCTTCAAATCGGTTACTCTCAAGGTGGGTACCCTCCTCGACCCTCTCCGGTGATTCACCAATGTGTCTAAGAATACTCTGGTTCAGCGTTTGGAGTGTCAGATTTCATGTGGACATGCTTTCGCCCATTTTTCAGGCTTCGTGCTCCCCTTCATTTTGGGCTTCCATAATCTTCCACACCCGAAAGGACCCCCAAGTGGCATGGATGCTAGGCCTAAGAGCTCTCCTACCATCACGGGCCAACGTCCCCAAGGGTTCAAGACAACAAATCGATACAAGTCCCGCGTTGCGAATATGGTCAGCGGCGGATGCTCATTTGTTTGTCCTCATTACAGGCTAATGCGATATGAATACTGTGTTTCGAACACGGTCAACAGTCATCCTCCATCGTGACGCCAACCCCTTTAAGCCTTAAATGTTGGTTACATGATTCACATCATTGTCCACCCCATCATGTCCAAGTGTAATTTTGACACTCCTGACACTATCCCTCAGTGCACATTTTCACGTTAGGAGGACAAAGCCGTAGTAAAGGCGTCATTCGAGGCTCCGCACCGACTTCCCTTCTCCTTGGTCCGAGTTCTAAGACCTTAAACTAAGATCTTTTCGTATTGCCCCTTTGTGAGAACTACGTGCAACTTGATCCCCATCCCCATGGGGTACGTAGGAACGTCCGTGCACCTTGCCTCGGGCCCAGCTTAACTCTTGTTTTCAGTCCCTTGACCTAAAACCTTCCCAGGGAACACAGGGTGGTTGGTACCCCAGGTTCCCATTCACGTCGGATTTTATAAATACCCCACCATGTGTCTCCCGCATTTCCTACTATCCATGGTCCGAGCTCTAAGACCATAAACTAAGATCTCTCTTAGAACTACGTATGACTTGATTTCCATCCTCACGGGATACGTAGGGACACCCAGGCATTTCACCTCGGGTCCAGCCCCAGGAATCATAAATCCTGTTCCTCCCCATTTCCGGCCCCCTGGCCTGACCCCTTGGGGGGGACCATGTAACTGCGGCTTTGCCTTGAACAAGTTCGGGATGCCCCACAATGACATTGGGAAGTGACGACTCCCTCGCCAGAGAGGTCCTGTCTAAAAGTATGAGTGATCCATAATCAAACCGATGCGCCCATCTAATGTGCTTCCACCACGGTGGTGTAATTTCGAGTGTTGGATTCTGTTCGAACAAACCATCACTCCATATTCCACGCTTTGTGTGCCCCGTATTCGGACCCTCGTCCTCTTTCATGTCTAAGGGAACCCCCTAACTGTATGGATGCTCGGCCTATGACCCGCCTATTGTCCTGGGCCAACGCTCTGGAAGACTAATGGATGACATTTTGAGTCGGGCCCCGTGTTTCGAACATGGTCAGCGGTCGGCCCTCATTTGTTATCCCCATTTCAGGCTAACGCGATATGGATGTTGTGTTTCGAACACAGTCAACAGTTATCCTTCATCGCCACGCCACCCTCATTGTGTTCCGAATCCTGGGTATCGTGATTCACATCTTCCATCCCCATTTGTTCGGATTGATTCGAGCGCCCTTGACGTTACCCCGTTCGTACACAAGAGCACACTGGGAAAAAGGTAATTCAGCTGTTCTGAGAGCTTCATTTTCCAGTCAGGTCTCTCCCATTTCCTCCCGGAAATCCGGGCCAGTTGCTCAAACCCCGGAGGCCCGAAGTTTGGTTTGCACTCTTACATTTGGATGGGGGTGGTAAGGTGGTCATCCCTTGTTTCTCACATCGGGCCTGACCCACGTGAGCTTAGGGAATGATCATTGGACGCTCCACATTACGAATATCATGAGAATGCAATAAACCAATGTAAACAACGGAACTCATGCATGCCATGGCATCAAACAATCAAAGCATGAAAGTACGTTTGAGGGTTTGCAATCGTTACAGTACCCGAGGGTCGATTCCCCCCACGGACGGGTTAAATTCGTCAAAAGAACGTAGCAACTCTGCCACCCTCTGGCTGGTGGCGTCCAGGAGTTATTGCCGCATGTTCAACTCTCGCTCCTCCTCGGCAGCGATGGGGCACAATTCATTGGCTGCAATCTGGGCCCTCTCCACGTCGGTCCGGATAGTGATCGTCTCCTCAGAGGCTCGCTTCATGCCCTCTTCGGCCTCTGCCAGCTGGGCCTTCAATCGCAATACTAGCTCAGATTGCGCGTTGAGGGAGGTTGAGTGCTCGTCCGCCCGACTCCGCAGCCGCTGGACCTCATCCTCAGCCTCTTAGAGCCTCTTGATGTTTACCGCTTTCCTCCGCTGCCAGCCCACACCGAGGCCACGGTCATTGACAGAGCTCATATTTTCATATTTATACATATGTTTTTAAATGATTTAATCCCTTCACATTAATCAATTTGATTTTATTTGCATCATTTTATGACTTTTGGTGAGTTTTGAGCTTAAATGTGAAAAGTGGTTAATTCTGGACATTAAACAGATTTATGTTGCTTCTGTATTTTGAGCATAACTCCTACATTTTTCATCCAATTCACATGATTCGTTTTTTAGGATTACATAATTTGTGTGCTACATATAAGTCTTCAGGACCGAAAGCCAATTTGAAATCCAACAAGCCAAAACAAATCGGTCAATGTGAAAACTTATTCTGGCCGGTAGAATGGACATGACTTCATTAAAGGATTAATATCTCGGGATACCGACCACCAAATGAGGTTCTTCCAGCTGGGTTCGAAAGCCAACTCGACGGGGAAGCTTCACCTAAAATTTCATGGAGAAAAAAATTTATTAAGGCCGCCCTTCAACCGGTCAAAGTTGGGTTGGTGGAATAGTGATTGGCGGCCAGAAAATGTCAGGTCTACTAATTCGGCCATAACTCATTCCACACGGTTCAAAATGCTTTCAAATGTCGTGGGTACATGGAAAACTACATTCCTCACATCCTATAAGAAGGGACCTCGGCCTGATTCGATGAGAGGGTGGACGAACCGAAGCTGAACTTCTGGTGGACAGATTCTGGAGGAAATGTTCATGTTCTTCTTTTCCCTCTTTTCTTTCTTTTAGTTTTGTAATGTAACCTTCTTCCACCTTCTCCTCAATTACTCTTACCATGGTGGGGTAAATCTTATGAGTGATTGGGGATGGTTAGGTTTTCCATTTTGTAATGTTTGAGTTCATGCGCTTAATGTTATAAAATGTTTTCTCTATTATGAAGTTGGTTTCAATTGTAATAACAACTTATATTATCTTATGCGATTGTATTTGATTTTATATTTTGTTGTTATTATTGCTTTGTTTAATTATAATTATATCCCTCACTAGGTTATGGTCTATATACAATGGAATATATCAGAACATAGTGGTGAAGTACTTGGCGATTGTCAGTACGTGTGAGATTTGTACTCAATATTCAAGATTGTTTGGGATAAACAAGACCTGATTGGGAGTTTCCTTAATCAATTGAGGGTATTCGCTACAAATCTTTCACAAAAGGATGGAGATTAGAACAAACTAAGATATTAGTAAGGTTTAATCTCCTCAACATCATTAAACAAATAAGTGAGAGGAATCGATTGTGAAATCTCATTTTAATCGATTAAATAAGAGAGAAATGAATAAATAAGAACTATGATAACATTGTAATTGGAAAACCAATCCCAACCTGATCACCCAATTCTTATCAATATTTTTAATTACATGTTTTGTTAATTTGTTTTGAATATTTTACTTTATTTATATATTTATTTTTGTTGCTTTGTTTTCAAAACCAAACAATATAAAAAACAACCCAAATTCATTATTAAATTTAAAGTGAAATAAGTGATTGTTGAGCGCTCCTCTCTGGAGACAACCTAGGTTAACCACTATACTATATTTTAACTTACAAAATAATTATTTTTGCCACACCCCATGATAGACACGTGTCAAAACTTGGCGTCGTTGCCAGGGATACAGTGCCACAATCTAATTATAAATATTTAACACTTTTCAAAAAAAAACATAAAAAAATATTTTTCCATGATGTTTTCAAATGATCATATCTTTAATTCATGGAATAATTACCCACAAGTGGAACAAGAAGGCGAGTTTGGGTATAATATAGTTCAGATGCAAGAACTTAGAAGTGACATAGAACTACTAGAGAGAAAAGTAGAACATGCATTTGAATATGTCTGTGCATTTATGGAGAAACCAGAACCTAAGCACGAACTTGAGGAGGTCAAGATGGAAGAATTGACTACTGAGATACATGTGGATGATCAACAAGATATGGATGGCTTCTACACTGAGTGTGAAGAACTACTTGATCCACATATTCCTTATAAAGTAGAAGAACCAGAACCATTGAAGGAAGATACCACCAAAACGGTGGAATTTAAAGAAAAGATGAAGGAGCCTGAGTGCCTGTCTTTATCTTGTGAAATTCAACTACAAGAGGCACTTCCAATTAAAGAAACAATTAAAGCTGAACAAACTCAGGGAGATAATCTTTTCTTAGAATCTTTTTATTCTGATTTTATTAAATCTGAATTGAGTATTACCTCCCCTTGTTATAAATTTTCAGATTTGGCCAACAATTGTATTGTCTTGGTGGATGAGGAAGAAAAAGAAGATACACATCATAAGGAAAATATGGGGCTCCCTGAACTAGATAAACACTTATTAGAGGGAGTTCAAGAGGATACCAAAGAGGATTTTCACGAGGAAAAAGAGACACAAGATGCTTACTTTGAAAGGGAAGAATTTGATTTTGATTCTTCATGCTTTAATTTTATTCAAATTGAATTACTTTATGATTCTCCCGTTGATTATTATTTTGATACAACTTACCTTGTGACACCACTAGAGAATGAAGAAGTTATGGAAGTGGAAACCAATAAAGAGGACTCATTCTTTTTCCTACCCTCACCATACAAGTTTAATATCATTTTCATAAGGGTGGATTTGTTGTACTATATCTATGAAGTCCTCAATAAAAAAAGAAGAAGTTCAAGATGGAAGGAAGAAGTTCTGGTGGTTCATATTAAAGAAACTTCACCCACCATCAGATTGGGGATAACCAACTGAAATTGCCCATCTGGAGGCAGTCAAAACCCAGGGCCCACTTGGGGGATTAAACCAATATCAATTCTTCTATTCTCATTCTATTTCTATTTTATTTACTTTTAATAAATTTATTATGTTTTATTATCTACCTTTGTTTGAAGGTTTTTATATGCGTAATACTTAGGAGCTTAACTCAACATTGCACTACCAATAAGTCAGGTTGTACCTCTCTTTATCTCTTGCTTGATTGTTGTGATTCAATTTAAATTGTAATTACATGTTAAATATAATTGAATGCATTGCGGACACTGCATTATTTAAGTGTGGGGGATGGAACCTTTGAAATTTAGTATTTTCAATTATTTGTTTCAAAAAAAAATTGTGTGTTTTTAAACTTTTGAGCTGAAATGATTATCATCACAAATTTTGAAACTCATTTCAATGTGTAAAACAATTTATCCCATGAAACTGAACTTAAATGAATGCTGAAAATGACTTTGTTTCAAGTTCAAATATTTGGAAATTTCATGAAAAGTACTCTGATTTTTGAATCTCATGCCACAATTCACTGTCATGATATTTGAAATCACTTTTCTGTGAGCCTTCTAAACTTATTTTTCACTCTTTTCATTCACCTCACTTCTTGAGAGAACCATACCATGCTTGATTTAACCAGAATTTGATTTATTCCTATCAAAACTTAAGGGTTTGAGGTACATGTGTTTTAAATGATTGAGGCATTTCATTGATATTAAAGCCCCCTTTTCAAAATAATCCTTTTTATAATGGCCCATCTTGTACATTTAATCCTTGTAGCCCATAAAAGTCACGAACAACCTGTTAGGTTAGTCGTATTACAAACCAATTTTCCTTATCCGACCTGCTCTTGAAGTAAAATTGCACAATCTAGTTGAACTTAAGTGTGTGTGTGTGGGGGGGGGGGTGACTTGTATTATGCTACCTCATTTGGAGATAATTTTGGTGGAAAATCAAATATTGAAGAGATGTGTTTGCTATTGAAAAAAATAATTATGTTGAAAGCTGTGCCTTTTCCGGAGCTTTCATGATAAATGAAATTGTGTCTTTCTGGAGCTTCCAAAAAAAATCATGTTTGAGATGACTGATACTTTTTCTGCTGAAATGATGAATGGTGTAAAATTTCACTGATTTTTCATGTTGATGGAGCATATTTTTTACTAAGGAGAGTGAGAAGGAGACCATATTTAAGTAAAAAATCAGAATAATACAATTTTTGCTTCAAAAAGAGTCAAGCCCTCCATATTCAGCCTCAGAATTTGTCACATATAAATCTTACCAACCTGAAGCCACAGAACAACCTTGAAAATTCCTCATGATAAACATATTTCCTTGACTCATATCGGGTGGAGATGTAGAAATTTATCAAACCTATGGTCATCCTTGCATGAGTATTGGATGAGAAAGACATTGTTGAAAATTGATATTTGTGTGATGAAGAAAAAATGCATGTTAGGTAAGTGTTTTGTGTGCGTGGGAGAATAAATGAAGAGGGAATATATTTACTGAACTGAATTGAGAACTTGGAATAATGGTTATTGATGAGGCATGATATCTTTTGTTTCTTGGTGTTAAATTGTTAGATCTCATGGATATGTGTTTTAAATTTGTTTTGATTTAATATCGATGTTTACTTGTCAAGGAGTCCAAGTGATAAGTGTGGGGGAATTGACAGAGCTCATATTTTCATATTTATACATATGTTTTTAAATTATTTAATCCCTTCACATTAATCAATTTGATCTTATTTGCATCATTTTATGACTTTTGGTGAGTTTTGAGCTTAAATGTGAAAAGTGGTTAATTCTAGACATTAAACAGATTTATGTTGCTTCTGTATTTCAATCACAACTCCTACATTTTTCATCCAATTCACATGATTCGTTTTTTTAGGATTACATAATTCGTGTGCTACATATAATTCTTCAGGACCGAAAGGCAATTTGAAATCCAATAAGCCAAAACAAATCGGTCAATGTGAAAACTTATTCTGGTCGGCAGAATGGACATGACTTCATTAAAGGATTAATATTTCAAGATACTGACCACCAAATGGGGTTCTTCCAGCTGGGTTCGAAAACCAACTCGACGGGGAAGCTTCACATAAACTTTCATGGAGAAATAAGTTTATTAAGGCCGCCCTTCAACCGATCAAAGTTGGGTTGGTGTAATAGTGATTGGCGGCCAGAAAAGGCCAGGTCTACTAATTCGGCCATAACTCATTCTGCACGGCTCAAAATGCTTTCAAACGTCGTGGGTACATGGAAAACTACATTCCTCACATCCTATAAGAAGGGACCTCGGCCTGATTCGATGAGAGGGTGGACGAACCGAAGCTGAACTTTTGGTGGACAGATTCTGGAGGAAATGTTCATGTTCTTCTTTTCCCTCTTTTCTTTTAGTTTTGTAATGTAACCTTCTTCCACCTTCTCCTCAATTACCCTTACCATGGTGGGGTAAATCTTATGATTGATTGGGGATGGTTAGGTTTTCCATTTTGTAATGTTTGAGTTCATGCGCTTAATGTTATAAAATGTTTTCTCTATTATGAAGTTGGTTTCAATTGTAATAACAACTTATATTATCTTGTGCGATTGTATTTGATTTTATATTTTGTTGTTATTATTGCTTTGTTTAATTATAATTATATCCCTCACTAGGTTATGGTCTATATACGATGGAATAGATCAGAACATAGTGGTGAAGTACTTGACGATCTTCAGTATGTGTGAGATTTGTACTCAATATTTAAGATTGTTTGGGATAAACAAGACCCGATTGGGAATTGCCTTAATCAATTGAGGGTATTCGCTACAAATCTTTCACAAAAGGATGGAGATTAGAACAAACTAAGATATTAGTAAGATTTAATCTCCCCAACATCATTAAACAAATAAGTGAGAGGAAGTGATTATGAAATCTCATTTTAATTGATTAAATAAGAGAGGATTGAATAAATAAGAACTATGATAACATTGTAATTGGAAAACCAACCCTAACCTGATCACCCAATTCTTATCAATATTTTTAATTACATGTTTTGTTAATTTGTTTTGAATATTTCACTTTATTTATATATTTATTTTTGTTGCTTTGTTTTCAAAACCAAACAATATAAAAAACAACCCAATTCATTATTAAATTTAAAGTGACATAAGTGATTGTTGAGCGCTCATCTTTGGAGACAACCTAGGTTAACCACTATACTATATTTTAACTTAGAAAATAATTGTTTTTGTCACACCCCACGACAGGCACGTGTCAGTCATGCTCTCAAATCTTTTCCGCCATAAGATCTCGGACGAGCATGTGAGGACGCTGGGCATGCACTCCCCCAGCACAGAGTTGCACAGTCGTGAGTGAAGTCTGTCCATCTCATCCAGCCATAATGTTTGGGAGGTTTCATTAATGAAGCGCTTGATCCGCTTCCATGATTGGCGATGGAATATTCTGTTGTCCTCTTCATTGGAGGTCGTCTCGTCCCAGTTAGCGCGGTTGGCAGACTCATACGCGGGAACGCCCCCAGGAACTCTTCAGCAGGGTCCACATCTGGCATTCAATCAGGCGTGGCGGGACCTGGGCTATCTGATTGATCCTCATCATCGGATCCCACCTCAATGACCTCAGGCGCAACCCCGCTGATGGTCCCACCAGTGATTGGGAGTGCCGTCGCTTGGTCGGTTTGGTGCTCCGCCTCCACGACCACTAGCATTCCCCTGGGAAGGACGCCGCCAGAAGCCCCAACCAACCTCACCAAGGCGGGCCACACCATTTGAAGAACTGTACGCGCCAAAAAGGACATGGACGTCAATAAACATGTTTAGGGGATGATGGGCGTAAAATTGTTAAGGGGGACTTACAGAGATCGAATTCCTGGTCTTGTTCTTGGGTTGATGTCGTCGGAACCCCGAAGCGCCTCCCCCCGTATATGGTTGGAAGGTCTGAAAACTCCAGAGGGGTCGCCTCAGGTACCCCGACCCCGATGGACATAACAACAGATACGGCGGCAGGCGCAGATCCCCAAGGTCCTGCATCTGCATCCCCTAAGGGACGAGAACGAGTTCTGTGTATAAGACTCTCCTACACGGTTCAGATGTTATCAAGGAGTCCAGAGTGGCCTCAAAGCAAGCCTCAGAGAAGGGGGTTTTAGATTTTTACCTCAAGGGCCTCTGTGAACTCCTCAAAATCCGAGTCTTGATCTCCAACTTCGCCCTCCTCCAATGGGCTCCCTCTCCCGGCCTCATCTCCCCAGGAGGACTCTTCTGATTCTTCCGGCAGGGGGAAGCACTCTCTTAAATCAGCGGCCGACAACTGCGGGGGAGTAGTGTGACCCAACAACACCTTGACTCGATATGTCATTGGACGAGGAGCACCCCAAGAGTGCACGAAGTCCTCCAGCTCTTCCAGGTACCGCTCCGCCTCCTCCTGGGGCACTGCAAAGCCGGCCCGGATAGGGCCTATCCTCGGTAAATCCATCCTGAGATGGTTCAGGTGCTGCCACAACTCAGCGAGGCCGAGGAATTGCCTGTTGACTTCCCAGATGTCCTAGGCCTCCAGGAAGACGACATTTTCCGGCATGTCGATATGGCGCAGCCGCTTCCCCAGAGCCTGGGTGGGTATGCTGCGGAATCCTCTCGGCGACCTCCCCTCTGGATGGCTCTGTTCTTCTGGAACCGCCGGGTTCGCTGCCACTTCCGGATTTATGGCTGCTACCTCACCCTCAACTAGTGCGGGCCTCATCGCCACGGCAGCCCCGCCACCGCGGGATGCCCTTGTTTCCTTCCGGCCCCAACCCCGAGGTCGGGGAGGTTCGCCATCACCAACCCGAACGGTTGGTTGCTTCAGCATTCCCCCTGGACAAGTCGCTTCCCAGCTTATGACATACTCCTTCGCCAGCCCAAAGACGACGGTTGGCAGAGGCAACTCGTTTCGCATTTTCCCATCTTCCCGTGTGAACATGAGCCACATCTGCCTCATCACACACGGGTGTTTCTCGTGGCGCACCTCTAGATAGACCCGCGGGGTTAGTCGTTGCATGCATCGGAATTGCCTTGCAAACCGGTGTCGGGTGTACGGCTTGTAGAGGGGCTCACGGTCCACCCTCACTACCAGGACTCCACCTCAAAAGGCCAAGAGATTGGCCCGATGCTCTTTTGTTCCCCAACCGTCATCAGTGAATACCCCCGTCAGCAACAGAAATGGGTAAAAATTGAACTTTTCCGCCTTCCACACCCGGTTCAATATAAACAGTGTGGTCAGCTTGGCCAGAAAGCTCCCCGCGACGTTCAGAATTGATGGGTGGAAGTTTGAGCCCAGAGGAGAGATAGAGTTCGGGTATTCATAAACCCCCCTGATATGTGCCGCTATCCACCCATACAGGAGGTGGAATGGCCCACATACCCTCTGCGGCCTCTTCCCCTCGCTGATATGCCACAACATCTTGTACAGTTTGACGAGCATCAGGATTCCTAGGTTAACCCGCCCTCCTGTCACCAACTTGGACGCCATGATAAATGTGCTTGGGCGTACCCCCATGTTGGTATCCCTCATCGACAGGATCCAACCACATATAAGAGCCGCGATGAACGCTGCCAGCCCGACTATTAGCTGTTGCTCAGTGTTGACGCTAAACCCCCAGGTCTTCCACTGGCTGTCCTCCAGAAGTCGCCAGTACGAGTGCTCCTTGCTCCGAACCCCCTTCGGGCAAGTCCGAGGCCTCGTCAGAAACTGCCTGTTTTCCGGGAAGTTCAAGAATTGTTTGAACCACCGCCTGAAGTGGACATCCCTTACTGCTTCCTTTTCCTCTCCGGGCACAAGCTCCATCAACGCCATTGCCAGCCGTGACATTTGTTCTGGATCCTCCCACGCCCTCATGACAGGGAGGGATCCGTCGTACATCGCCCCCAATATCAGGACCCCCAAGATCTAGTGGACATCCCACAAGCTGATACCGACCTCCCCATGGTGTAAGTGGAAGGTATTGGTCCGCGACGACCACCTGCTCAACAGCTCTGGCATTAGCTGTTTTGGTTGATAGATGTGGAATTGGGAGGCCCAAGCCGCCTCGTACAAACTCACTCTCCTTAGCTCGACCCCAAACTCCTCACACAAGGCTCCTACCCAGTAGGCCCAGGCCCAATCGTCTGTGAAGTTGCCACCCTGGCGCAGGTCCCATTCCTTGGACCACCCCTTCCTCGGGTTCCTCAGAGCTGCCTTCAGTATCGTGTGGTACAGAGGAGGAGACGTCTCCGGTTGAAACGCCTTCCCGTCAACGTTATTCAGATGGTTGTATAGGTAGTCAGCAACGACGAGTGTGAAGTCTTCCTGGGCATGGCCATCAGCCGCCCTGAACCATTGGTGTTGACACGTTGTACTCCTAAACCAGTAATCTGGTTCGTCCCTACTTGCTTCAGGGATGAAGACGTCATCCCTTAGCCCGAAGCCATACAAAGGCAACCTCTTACACAGTGGGTAGTTCTTCTGGCACTCCGACAGCAGCGCCACCAACGAATCGTGGTCAGAGTGACTCCGGATTAACTCCCCTAGACCCAGGTTGTTCGCCATCTCATCCCTCCGGGCAGCATCCGCAAGAACCCCCTTGGCAGCTTCCTGATGAGCCATTTAGTTTTAGAACTTGGACAATGTTCGGGTTGGTTCGCGAAGCTCGTTCGCAGAGGTTGTTCACGAAGTCTATTCGCGGAGAGAGTTCGTGACGCTTGTTCGCGGAGTCCTGCCTACGCCTTCAAGCGCAAGATCGCGAAGCGCTGTTGCGGAGTCAAAAACTCACTGTGCGCCGCGAAGTGAAGACCCAATTCGCGGAGAGTAATCACGGAGTACGCGGAGCTTCGTGAATCGAGAGCACTAAAGTCCAAACTCGTGGAGGAAAGAAAAGACAAAAGAGAGGCCAGGTCCCCTATTTATAGGCGAGGGACCCTCGGAGCTTCGTGGCGCGCCCCGACCAAATCGTGCTTCGCGGCGCGTTCGGCCGGAGCTTCACTTTCCCGCTTGGAGAACCCTTTTCACGAGGTAGCTTCGCGAACGAATGAGGATTTTGGCGATTGACCCTCAGACTTCGACCTTTGTTTTCTCCATGACTCCAAGTCTGAGGGGGGAATTTGTTGACGCCAAAATGTGGGGAGGAGAAGAAGGCACCAACCCAAAGACTGCCTCACGAAGCCCCTCCGCAAACCCCTTTGACGTCCGCGACCATGTTTGACGTTCGTGATCCGCTGCGGAGCTAACTCTCACTTCGCGCCGAGCGCGCGCTGCTTCACAGCGCCTCTTCCCTATAAATACCGGCCTCCCCCCAAGTCCAAGTGGCGGACAATCTTACCTTTCGAATTCCTAGTTCTCGAATCACGAAGAATCCTTCTGCTCTGCGAACCATGAGCTGTGCGAGGTACTTCTGTTCTGCGAAGTGCCTCCCCTTTGCCTTGTTTTGATCCCCTCTTTTGAGAGGGATGCCTTTCGCGGAGCCTAAGGGCCTCCGCGAAGGAAGGGGATCCCCAAGGGGACCCGTGTCCTCACTGAGCATTTATGCTTCGCGAAACACCCTTCGTGTACACGAGGTCCACATGCTAAGGCAGAGTCAATGTACTACGCGAAGCACATTGTTCACGATACCCTACTTCACGAGCCACCTTTGCTCCGCAAGGCAGTGCTCTGCGAATGCCTTTCCACTTCGCGAAGCACCCACTATACGCACTTCTGCCCTATGCTTAGGCCGGGACGCTTCACTTCATGAAGCACACCCCTTCGCAAGTACCCTCCGCAACTCGGGGAACCAGAGCTTCACATGGCCCTTGCCTATCAATACCTATGCTTTACAATTCCCTTTCCCGTGCGACCCACCAGGTTTGCACGATGTGATTTCAAAGTCCCCTGGACGACACCGCCTGTTGCGTTGCTTCGCCTCATGCTTCTTCGCATAGCCACGCTAACGACTATTGCTTCTTCGCATAGTCACGCTAACGTGTACCCCCCAATGGTTCGATCCATGACACCCCCTTGCCACGACATTGTCGGTGCCTTCCCTTCACCAAGGTGCAGCGGGTACCGGTTATGTAAGTCCTAGGGGTGCAGAGTACACCCACTTCGTCTGAGCTGCAGGACGTTAAACTGCCAAACACCATCGTCCTCAGTACATGACATTAAACTGTGACCTCGCCCCGTGCCTCGCACGTAGGGCGCCCCCACCTTGGACATTCTCCACGCCCACTAGTCTCCACAGGGGATGATGTCCTCCTTATGGGAGTGACGTTTGTCCGCGGGGAAAGGGCAACCATCTCGGTGTAAGCCCCTAGATTTCTTGTAGGAGACAACATCCATACTCCTCCTTTCTTTTTCGGTCCCTAGGGCCAGCTAAGGGCGTGATGGGGAACGATGCTTCTCCTTTCTTCGGTCCCAAATCCCGCTCTCGCTGCGCTTTGTCGCCATCAGGCCTCCTTCATAGAGTAAGTCCCAACCTCTTCGGGCTGCCAACCACGCGTAAGCCCATGTTTACTCTTTGGGCCACTTCACGCGTAAGCCCCACTCCACTTCCCACGGACGCACCTTTCGCGACGTGATCGTTAGGCCTTTGCTGCCTCTTGTTTCTCACACCGAGCATGACTCACGTGGGCTTAGAGTAAGCATCGACCATGACATCCTATCTGCCTCATACCCCGAACTACGAGGACTTTGATCCTTGCCAAGGCAAGGTACGTAGGAAGCCTCCCTGAGGTTCAAGCCCAAACAACCATTGGTTCTGATCCCCTTCACGTCGGTTCGCCCAAGCCCATCTGAACTACGAGGACTTTGATCCTTGCCAAGGTAGGGTACGTAGGAAGCCTCCAAGAGGTTCAAGCCCACCACCCATTGGTCGTTCCGACCCTCTTCACGTCGGTTCACCAACACTCTGGGCATCCTAGAGTGTAAGCCCCATGCCCCCAGAACTACGAGGACTTTGATCCTTGCCAAGGAAAGGTACGTAGGATGCCTCCCTGAGGTTCAAGCCCAAACAACTATTGGTTCTGATCCCCTTCACGTCGGTTCGCCCAAGCCCACCTGAACTACGCGGACTTTGATCCTTGCCAATGCAGGGTACGTAGGAAGCCTCCAAGAGGTTCAAGCCCACCACCCATTGGTCGTTCTGACCCTCTTCACGCCGGTTCACCAACACTCTGGGAAACCTAGAGTGTAAGCCCCATGCCTCCCCGAACTACGAGGACTTTGATCATTGCCAAGACAAGGTACGTAGGAAGCCTCCATGAGGTTCAAGCCCAACACCCATTGATCGCTCTGACCCCCGTCATGTTGGTCCCCCCCCCACCCCCCGTCCTGCATGACGTTAAACTGTTGACCTCAATCAGCGGTAAGCCGTCGTTTCCCCAGTCAGCGGTAAGCCGTTGCACACAAACCCATCCGAACTACGAGGACTTTGATCTTTGCCAAGGCAAGGTACGTAGGAAACATCCCCGAGGTTCAAGCCCACCATCCACCTGGACCTAGGTCCTTCTTCACGTCAGCTCACCGACTCCTTCCCTAGATGAACTACGTGGTTTTTGATCCTTGTCAAGGTAGGGTACGTAGGAAGCCTCCCTGAGGTCCAACCCCACCATCCACAGGTTGTCCCGACCATCTTCACGACGGTCCGACCCCATCCAGCGGTAAGCCGTTGCGACCCCATCCAGCGGTGAGCCGTTGGGACCTTTATCAGCGGTAAGCCGTTGTCAGCCTCATTCAGCGGTAAGTCGTTGTCACCCCATTCGGCGGAAAGCTGTTGTCAAGACGAACTGAGTTCACTGAACTACGTGGACTTTGATTCCCTGCCACGGGGATACGTAGGAAGTCATTTTGAGGCTCAAACCCAACTTCACCGTCGCCCTTGCGATGGTCCTATTTCATCCCCCTTCACTTCATTCATCCACCCATCATCCATCTTGATTCTTACCCGGGCCGCCACATCTCGGTGAGATCATGCCACCTCATACCCCATTCCATTTAACAACATTCGGGAAGCCCACCATACTTTGGCCCCAATATCGGTGTCCCCTCCATGGGTTGCACCCATCTGATCCACTCTAGTCAGTGTTCTGATCAGTCTGATCTGTCTCCGTTGGATGTTAAACTTGCGGCATACCCCGTGTTAAACATGAGAAGTTGAGGAAAACCTCAGATACATTCCCATCACATACGATTCCCTGCGTTCGATGTGGGATGTCTCGGGCTTCCACGCCCTTGAGAAGCCCTATAATAAGGGACAAAAGACAGACATTCCAATCCCCCAGTGTCCAGTCTCGCCAGTGATTCCCAACGTGACTACTCCTCTAACCGAAGGTTGCTGCCCTGACCAGACCCCTTGGAATGTCCTAACAGAAGCAGTGTAATTAACTGGTGTCCATGAAGATATGACGCCAGGAAGAGTTTCACGAACAACGTCTTAAGTCTATGAGGGAGAACCGGACTAGGTGATGAGTTCCGAGGAGGAATTCACAGAAGGAAGAACCGACATCACATCATCCTGTTTTGATCAAGGAGAAGAAGTCCCTGAATAAGGAGTGGATGCCACCCTCCTTTGGAAAGCGGGAATGCAGGGCAACAAAAACCGCGCCTCTCGTCCCCGAATGAGACGGACGCGCGCGCGCCGGCGAAAGCATCGGAAACAGTAACTAAATAGTCCAACTATTGGGATGGTTCAAATTGAAAAGGCGACTAATGATCTTTAACCGGTAATGTGGTTTGCATTCACTTACTTTAATAAATGATAAATTTTATAATTTTTTTGCTCACATTTAAGGAACCCCTCTATCATTCACACCACACACTAATAATCTAACAAACTCTTAAAATTTCATATTATCATTAAGAACCAATAATTCCTCTACTTGTAATGAAACATATAAACCATCTTTTCCACCTTATCTAAATGAATTGTAAGTCAAAAAACAACACTTAACCGAGGATTAAGAGCTGCATTGGTGGTGGGACAATGGCTAGGTTAAGTTAAGTGTGAAAAATAGTTTACTCTTTAATTTAGGTGATAGTCGATGGTTGCTCGAGTATTGCCACATGATTATGTATTATAAATTGTTTTGGTTTTAATATCCATGTTGAACCCTTGAATTAGTATATGTTTGTCACTCTTTAATTTGAATAAGATAAATCTTTTGTCTTGTTGTTCCCAAAATGAACTTTGATTAAAGGGAAAAATTTTGTTTTCTAGGAAAGTTTTTATAATCTTTTATTAAAGATTGAGGGTTATTTGACTTATTTGATCTTTTTTCATTATGTTGACATACTTTAAACAATATATGTATGTTTTTGAATTTCATCCTTGTCATCTTAGCATGCTTATGTATTACTCATGCCATGATATTGATCTATATGATCATAAGTCTTGATTTAGTGTTATCATTTTTATTTGAAAGTGGTAAATATAGCATGTTACTGATTTGTGTATTGAGCATTCTGATTGATATAACTAGTTATTTTATCTTGAGCATGGTCACTGTTTGATTATGACGAGCACGTGCATAAAGGAGTATATTGTTTTATTATGAATTGTAAGAAGGTTCAACTATTATGGAGGATGATGGTCTGGGTCACAAAGCCGACTATACAATACCCCCTTCCCCTATTCCACAAGACAAACTAAACTAGATGAACTAGAACTAACTAGAATACAACTGATTTACACATAACTAAATTGGAAAAAAACCCTAAAGCATATATAATTTAAATTAAACCACCCTGAACTAAACTAAACTAACCCAAATTGATTTGAATGGAACAAAACAAGATGGAATGGAACTAAAACTACCTGACCCAACCATACTTGATCTGAATCAAACCATACTCGATCTGAATCAAACCATACTCGAATGGACTTGAATCAAATGAAACACTTTTGTATTGTAAAAACTAACTTTTAAATTCAAATTTAAATCAAACATCTCCTTATGTATTAAATATGATTCTCTTATTTTAAACCACTTACCCCTTGAGAACAAGCTTAATTTAATTCACATCACAAACACATGTGAAAATCAAGACACACAGAGCACGCCTTTCAAAGAATACAAATTATGAATAAAAACTATTACAAATTTCATCCAAAACCATTTAGATTTATCATATTTGAAAGTACAATAACATAAACCTTTCCATTTTCAAAAATATACCTTTAAAACCTTAAGTTTATAATAAAATGTTCATATCAAGTGGAATAAATGCACAATCTATTAGATTACCACAAATAATCATTCATGGTATATGAAATGGAATGAGAAATATCATCATTCACCTTGAATTAAAACTACCTAATCCAACCAGATCTAACCTTATCAAATAAATGTGAACCAAATCGACCTAAAATCATATAAATTGGACCAAATCGTCTTAAACATAACCAAGCCGAACCAAGAAAAACTCAATGATAAATTAATGAGAAATAAATCAACTTGAAATAATCCAAATTGAATCAACCTCACCCAAATTGAATTAGACCGAATTGACCGCACAAGATAAAAACCACATCTTACCCATGTTCACACTACTGGAAAGTAACCTTTCAACGTCAGTTATTTTTCATTTTAAACGTTGGTTAAAAGGTGATGTGAATACAACCAATGTTAAAATAATGGTTTTCAAATTGGTTATTTAAAATCAATGTTAGAAGTACTTTCAATGCCAGTTACAATAAAAACCGACTTTGAAATCCTCGCTAAATATAGATTTAGAGTGGATTTCAATGATGATTTTAATAAAAACCGACATCAGATGTGGATTTCAACATCAGTTTTCATAAGAAATTGATGTTGAGATCTACTCTATAAATATGGATATAGATGGTCTTTCAATGTCGGTTACGATGAAAACCGACATTGAAAGTGGTTTCAACCTCAGTTTTCATCATAACCGATGTTGAAAGGCACTATAAATATGGATATAGAGGGACTTTCAAGGTGAAAACCAATGTTGAAAGTGGTTTTTAATGTCATTTTTCATTCTAATCGATGTTGAAAGCCTAAAAAAATATCAATTTTAATGGACTTTCAATGTCGGTTTTCATAAAAACCGACATTGAATGTGCTTTCAATGTCAGTTTTCAACATAACCTATGTTAATTCCTAATTATTATTTTTTAAATATAATAAAATGTAATAACCCATGATTGTAACTTGAATTCCAGTAGCATCAAACAATAACAAAAAATTCCATGCAAACTTTAATACAACAACATTTACAAAAAAATACTTACGTGAAACTTTTAGATATACATCTACAAATTAATCAAACTTACAAAATAGTCTTTAAATAAACCTCGAAGGTGGTTTAAGCCTTTTTCATATACGATGAAACATCATAAAAAACACACAAATAATAATTATTTTGAAATTAATAATACAATTGTTTAAAACATAAGAGTTGTAATTGAACTAACCATTTGAAAATTTTTCATCATTTCAGTCGTGATTGTCTCAAAAATGAATATAAAACATAATAATCACATTCAACACTTCCTCTTTCACGATGAAACTGCAACTATAAAACAACACCTTGAAAATACAAAACACTATGTAAGAACCTGTGTTTTTCCGAACTGCAGTTTTGAGTAGAAATTTGATTTTTTTGTCAAATGCTTGTGAGGGGATAAAATGGACTTCCCCCCTAGCAGATGACCTTGGATATTTTTTTGACCACTCTGTTAGTCCTGGAATAGGGTGTTTACCCCCAGACAAGAGTTTGGTGGAAATCCGAGCCGTTCGAATTTTAGTAGAATAATTAATAATTAATATTTATTAATGAAATATTAATTTATTCGCACAGGTTCGTTCGACCATAACTTTTGAACAGAGCGTCAGATTGAGATTATGTCTCCGTCGTTGAGTTTGGAGTTTAGCTCAGGCGAGGCATAAACTCAAGTCAGGCGTCGGGGCTGGCCCAGAACCCCTTTTCTTTCTTTTCCTTTCCTCTTTCTTTTCTTTCTTTTCTTTTTCTTTTCTTCTTTCTCCCTTCTGCTACTCGCGTATGCCCCTCGGTGGGCTTTGGTGCCGCACGACCTAGAGAGGAGAAGGAGAAAGAGAGGGAGAAAGAGAGGGAGAGAGGAGGAGAGGGAGGAGGAGTCGTAGAGCTCTCGGCGCGTTGGATCGACGTGCAACGATCGTGGACCGTCAAATCAAGCGAAGCTTCGGTGGTTTCCGCCCGAAGGTTGGCCCATTTACATTTTCGCCGTAGATCCCCTTTAAATCGGTTATTTCAAGTTTTTATAGCCATATATTGCTTTCTTGTGGCCTCTTGAGGCCCGATCTGTTGTTTCGGGGGTGAAAACGGGGGTTTTGGATGATCTGAGGGTTTCCCATTCAGGGAAACTGGGTTACACGACGTGTAGTCTGGGGTGACATGCCGTGTGTTCTTCCCATTTGGGGAAGATGAAGTTTCAAGGGGCACACGCTGTGTATGGGGTATACACGCCGTGTACTGGTACTCGGTCGTGTAGCCAAGTACCCAGGCTTGTCTACCCATGTAGGGGTACACGACCGTGTGGAGTACACGACCAGATCCCGTGTGGGTGACACGCCATGTAGATGTACACAGCTTGGCCAGGTAAACGACCATGCCCGTTGAGGGACACAGACATGTACCCCGTGTCGGTTACACACCATGTACCCGTTAAACACGCCGTGTACCTAGGGCTTGTACACGCCCAGATCGGCAGAGGTACACGCCCAGGTGGGGCCGCGGGAGTACATGTCGTGTACCCATGTGGACACGCCGTGTACTGCCCCTTGGAACCCTTTGAGGGGTTTTTTGTGCCCCGATGTCAGTTTTGGACTTGAGGGTTGTCCATTCTGAGTAGTTTTCCGCGTAGATCGCGATGGTGGAACCTGTAGAGCGATTTGAGGACTTCTAATGGGTGTTTTGGGGATTTTATCTAAACTAAGAGGTTCTTCCTACAGTTTTTAACTTCACTTGTCTCCTAGGAGTGAGACTTGGCGTGAATGATAGGTTGGCTGTTCTGAACAACCTAGTTGAGATCTTTGATCCGAGATGAGCTATGAGCTATCTCCTGTGACATTTTTCTTTCAAGGACGTTCCCCTTGTGAGACGTGCCCTTCTGGCCTATGAGGTCGTAAGACCTGTTGCTTCTAAGGATCCCCTAAGGGATTCCCTTGCTTATGTGTTGACCTAGGGAGTTCCTTTGTAGGATCCCTTTACCCATGTATCGTTTAGAGGATCCATGTTGTAGGATGTCTTCGCTTGTGAGTTTTCCCTTGAGGATCCTGAGTAGGATGCCTCTTAGTCCTTGGTTTGAGGGACCCAGCCGATGCCCGTTGCTTGACCGACCCTGAGTTGTTACGGCGGGTTTGGGTAGTAAATAAATATTTATTAAATTTTCAATAAAATAAATAAATAAATTTTATTTACAATTCGGTGAATAAATATTTATTTAATTTACGTAATCATTTTAACTTGAATAAAATTATTCCTCGGTCTTGAGAATAATATTTAGTTCATTAATTAAATTCAAATAGAATTTAATCGAGACTACCAGAAACACTTAGTGTGTGACACTCTAGGATTTTTTCTCATTGGCATTAGGCGGGTTTGCCTAAAGTCCATGATTACTGTCTAGAAATGGGTCAAAGCATCCAAGAAAAAGAACTTAAAGTCGCATCGACGACATCCACATACAATCACTCACTGTGTAATATAATCTCATTGTCACAATATCTCATCAAATAAGTTTTATGATAGTTTCATTAACTTATATGTTCGATACGTCATTCTTTGACTACTTGAAAAAAACTCATCATTACACCATGATCATGGAATTTTGGGCGATAATTCTATTTAAATCAAATGATCGAGATGTCAACTTCCATAAATGGAAGGGAAAAATCCTTCCTTGACTTATCCAATAATAACATGTCTTTCGAGACGCACCCAATGCACCCTACTTCCCGCCAACATATGGCGTGACAATTTTCGTCAGCAAATCTAAGCGCGTGAGTCATGACACGTATTAATGATAATCTTAAAGTCTAAGGGCCATTACACACGCTCGTAGATAGTAATATTCGGTGACACCAAAACATACAGAATTCCTACTGGCGGGTCTATTCTCATAATCTTCCGTCTTGGAGATTACCAAGTGTGAACTTCATGAGAAGAAGTCACATCTACTTACGAGTACTTGCACCTGACGGTCTGTATACTATGTATCTGATCATAGTATGTCATCCGACCGTAGAACTATATTTAAAAATATTGTCATAGTACTTCAAATTTCTTATCATAGCGGGGAACTGCTATGACCTTATTAATGCGACAAACACTCTAGGACATTATTACATTATAATCATGCAAAAAAATGAACAATATGTAATAAGATGTTTAATATTTAAATACATTAAATATTCATGTAATCAATATACACACATTTGGTTCTAGGACATCAACTCCAACAAACTCCCACTTGGACTAGAGCCAACTAACTGCCTATGACTTTCAGTTCGCTAGACCTCACGCGATGATCATGTTTCTACTGAGTCAAGGCTTTAGTCAATGAGTTTGTCACATTGTCTTATGTGGAATTACTGCTCACTGCAACTTCACCTCTCTAAGAAAAATCCCTCAAGAAATGATACTTCCGTAGTATGTGCTTCGTCCACTGATATGACCTTAGCTCTTTTGCTTGAGCCACCGCTACAGTATTATCATAATAAAGTGTGATGAGATCTTTACTGCTAGGTACCACATCCAACTCTTGGATGAAGATACGCATCCAAAATGCTTCTTTAGCTGTCTTAGAAGCTACGATATACTCAGAATCTACTATAGAATCTACTATAGAATCTACGACCACACCTTACTTTGAGCTCTTCCAGCTCACATAACCTCCATTAAAAGTGAAGATGTATCTCATTTGCGACTTCATGTCATCTTGATCAGTATGGAAACTAGCATATTCATATCCTCTGATGACTAGTTCCTCATATCCTCTATAAACAAGGAACATATCCTTAGTACGTCTTAGATACTTAAGGATAGCCTTGACTTCCATTCAATGGTGGTCACCTGGATCATCTTGATATCTTCCTACCACACTCAATGCGTAGGCGACATCTAGCCTAGTACATAGCATAACATACATGATTGACCCAATCACCGATGCGTATGGAATCCTTACAATTGTCTTTATTTTCTCATGCGTCTGAGGACACATTTTCTTGGAAAGATGAATTTCATGTGATGCTGGCAACAATCCCCTCTTGGATTGTTCCATACTGAATCTCTTCAGTATCTTGTCAATGTATGCACTTTGAATTAGGCCCAGTAATCTCTTGGTTCTATCATGAGGGATCTTGATCCCAAGAATATATGCTGCCTCGCCCAAGTCCTTCATGGAGAAACATTTATTCAACCATTTCTTAACAGACTGTAAGACTGGTATTTAGTTTCCAATAAGTAATATGTCATCAACATATACTATTAGGAAAACAAATGCACTCCCACTAAACCGTTTACAGAAACAAGGCTCACATTCATTCTTTATAAAACCAAATTTCATTATAGATTCATCAAAACAAATGTTTCATGACTTGGATGCTTACTTTAATCCATAAATGAATTTTTGAAACTTGTATATCTTATTGGCATCCTTTGGAGTCACAAACCCTTCAGGTTGTGTCATATAGACATCTCCCTAAAGGTTCCTGTTAAGGAAGGTTGTTTTGACATCCATTTTCCAAATCTCATAGTCATGGTAAGCGACAATGTCTAATAGAATTCTGATGGATTTCAGCATTGAAACTGGTGAAAAGGTTTCATCTTAGTCAATGCCCTGATGCTATTTAAACCCTTTTGAAACCATTCATGTCTTATAGGTACTGTCTTTTCCTTTCATGTCCAGTTTCTTCTTGAATACCCATTTGCAACCAATAGGTTTTACATCTACTAGAGGATCTACCAAAATCCAGACTTGGTTTTATTACATGGAATCCATTTCAGAATTTATGGATTCTTGCCACTTGGCAACATCTGTTCCACTTACTGCTTCCTTATAGGTTAGAGGATCATTATTATCAACTAATAATGAGTCACCATCCTCTGTGGTTAGAAAACCATACCATTTCGATTCTCTAGCCTCTCTTGTACTCCTACGTAGTACTTGTGTCTCTAGAACATATCTTTATTCCATGAGGCTTTGTGGAATCTGCTCATGTACCAACTCTTGTGTACCGTGAGTCTTGACTTCATCGGAGTCTATATTGCTCCCACTATCTCTTTTGGAGATGTGCTCCCTTTTAAGGAATATGGCATGTCTTTCCACTATAACGTTTTTGTCTGAGGGGTCGTATATGTAATATCCCCTTGTTTCCTTGGGGTATCCTATAAAGGTACACTTTGTGCCTCAGGGTGCGAGTTTGTTACCTGAAGAGGCATTGACAAACGCTTCACTTCCCCAAACATGTAAATTCGATAACATTACTTTTCTTCCACTCCAAAGATCATATGGAATACCATTTATCGATTTAATTGGTACTTGGTTTAGTATGTGTACTACTGTTTGTAACACATATCCCCAAAAGGATAATGAAATACTTGCATGAATCATCATTGATCTCACCATGTCCAACAATGTGCGATTCCTCCTTTCGCTTACATAATTCCCCTGGGGTGTGTAAGGAGGAGTGAGTTGGGATAGTATCCCAAACTCCTGTAAGTAATAAATGAAGTCTTGATTAAGATATTCTCCACCTCGGTCTGAGCGTAGTTTCTTAATCTTCTTACCAAGTTGGTTCTCAACTTCATTCTTGTATTCCTTGAACTTATCAAAACAATATGACTTATACCTCATTAAGTAGATATATCCATATCTACTAAAATCATCAGTAAAACTTATGAAATATGAGTACCCACCCTTTGCTTCAACTGGAAATGGTCCACACAATTTGTAGAAATAGATAAATTTCACTCAATAACAAATGCACCTGAAGCTTCCCTTTGCTTCTTTAGATGGGTGTAGTTTTTCTTCCAGTGGCCCTTCTTTCCACATGCAAAACAAACAGTTTCCTTTTATCTTATGTCCCCCTTTATCTTCCTTTTTTTGGAAGAGCGTGAAGAAGCTTTGGGCTTAAAGCTCTTCGCCTTCACTTTCATCTTATTCACCATAAGGACAGAAGGATTTTCACGCTTCATGTCTTTGTCCACTTGGTGAAGGAGGGTAAGAAGATCTCTTAGGGACTTCTCAATGCTGTTTATATTGAAATTCACAACAAATTTGGATAAGATCTGAGGGAGTGATGTGAGAATGAGATCGGTACCCAGTTCTTCGGAGAGTTTAAACCCAAGAACCTCCAGACGCTCAATGTAGCCAATGAGCTTGACAATGTGAGGCCCAAGTGGGGCACCCTCTCCAAGATTACTCTGAAAGAGTGTCTTAGAGATCTCAAACTATTCTTGTCTTGCTCTCTCCTGGTAAAGACCACGGAGGTGCTCAAGCATGTTATAGATATCCATGTTTTTGTGAGACTTCATGAGTTCACTAGACATTGATGATAACATCAAACATTGAATGCCTACCACGTCGTTCATATGTTTTTCATAGACCTAAAACTCTTCGTCAATTGCCTCTTAGGCAGAAGGATTAGGTAATGAGGACTCTAACACATAAGATTTCCATTCATGGCATAGAATGACCCGAAGGAATCTAAACCATTCCTGGAAGTTACTGTCGATGTGGATGTTGTATTTATCCAGTATTGATCGCAGGGATAGTGTGGTTGACAAGTTTTTCATTTTTATTCTATAATTAAAAAATCAGATAATTAGTACTTTCTTGATTACATTTTATGAGAGATAATAAATTGATTTTATTAAGTCTCCCATTATTTTATCAAGTCTCAATAACCCTCGCCATTAAACTCGGAATGTCTAGTTGTATGGACATTCTAGTGGTAAGGATCCATATTCCCCTTCGCATAACCCCAACAAGGGTTGGTCAAGCTATTTTAAGGTATTTAGGTAGGTGGGTCTTTGCCAACTGCGGGCTTGCAGCTCCTTGATCCGTTGAGTGGACTCCCCAATCCTGAAATCCTAACTTGGATTTTTTCAACACTTGCCTCCAATATTACACCAAGTCTATCAAGAGCTACTCCTCTTGATGTAATATGGTTAAGCCAACCCAAAACTTTTATAAGGGCTTCCTGTATAAAAGTAAGTTTCCCAACATGGGTTGGTTAAACACATAGCTTTATTGAGTCTTTCCCTTAATCAAGTAACGAAAGGCTTAGTCTGACTTAATATTTTATTGAGGGATTTTTATCTCTTATGTGTAAATTGCTTATTATCTTTATCACATGCTTGTTAATATTAAGTAGAACTTACTTAAGTGATTAACCATATCTTGATAATATTTACGCATAATCCTGGTTTATTTTAGTTCCATCTTGCATGAGTGTTTAATTCATTAATTATGTGATCGCGAAAACACATCCATAATGATAAACCATGAAATTGACAGAAATAAAATAAAGGGCATGATCATGAGATTTTCCAATGGTTAGTTTATCTAGCAGTTGATAAACTAACCCTGACCTTGAGGAGAAACACCTTGAACCTTTTGGGTTCGTGTTTACAGCTTTCCACATGTCCACCTGTGTATCTCTTGGGATTGGTTTCATCTCAGCTCCAGCTTGAATCGCCTCCACTAGTTTGGGAGCTCCATCCATTACATATGCCTTTTAAATCACATGCAGGTGAGGGGTAAAAGGGGGGTTTACATAAAAGAAACTATGGGCACGCAGACCCTACATATTAATGAGGAGAGATGACACACATACCATAATTTAATTTAAAATAAATTAAAAGGAAACTAATCACATATAAAGGTCTGGTCTATCTCATGATCATCCACATACATGAAACGGATTATGCATTTAATAAAACTAGTATTCAATTCCTTAATCGTTCTTATTAAGATAAATCACGCTTGAATCTATTAATTATTATCTTTAATTAATCAATCCTTTTATCTTAATCCTTTTCTAAATTTCCCTGAGATTCTCATCCATAACCTTGGAGTTAACACATTGAACACCTGTTTGAATCTACATGATATGTAATTCTGAACATTACACAAACATTAAAGTTTTAATTCTGTGTAATTTGGTAAAGTACACAACGTGTAGTTCCGACTACATAGCATGTACTACCTTCACCGTCTTATCTGAAGTACACGCCTAGGAGCTCGACGTGTGAGGCGTACTTCAGAAATCTTGGAGTACATGGCGTGTCCAGTGGGCAACACACCGTGTTGTCTCCGGGTTACATAGTTACTGGTCGTATTATTCGTGTATGTGATACACGGTTTGGCCCTTGACTCGAAGGGACTACACGTTGTGTCTAGTGGTCCACACGACGTGTAATCCAGCTGTCTGCGTGCCAGTCTGCCTTGGTCAACACACGATGTAAGAATTAACTACACCGCATGTCATTAATACACACAGCTTGAGTAATTGCCTAATTACTCCTGATGCACTAAACACAACTACACAATGTGTAATCCGGATTACACGGCGTGTATAACATATTACACAGCGTGTAAATATGAATACACGATGTGTACTATCGTGTTACCTGGACAGAATCGTCAACACCTCCTGATGTGATCCTTGATTTAATTTTAATTAAAAAATTATTCATTTCTGTTAGATATGTGAGAAATGATAAGAGGAAGAATAGATCTCGAAATTCAGATTACAAGGACGATTAAACATGAATTGAAAAACTAAATTATTAAAGCATAAATCATCAATGAATTATTTAAATAATTATAAATGATGATGTGACCACTCTGATACCACTTGAAGGATCCGGGCATAGCGAAAGCATGGCGGTTGGGAGGGCCTAACTTTTCTTTTACCGTAATTGATGACCAATCCGTGATTAATACGACAATGAATGCTAGTATTCACGGATTAAAATCAAAGATTTAGAAAAAGAGAAGAATAGAACCATATCCGAGAAAGAGGATCTTGCACATCATTTTTATAATTAATTTAATAATTTCTGATGAAATTAAATACTTGGGTCTTCGGTACTTTCTTTGTTGACGATAGTTGATCATCCAGAATGACCCTTCCAGATTGCCTTTGTTGCACTTGCGAGGATCCAAAGTAGAATCTCTCTAGAGGTAGTCCACATGTGCTCCAATGGTCTCCAATCAACGCCACTCGTTCTCTGGGTGCTAGCGCGGCAGAACTAATGTCTTGCATCGATCATTCTTGATCGCTATTTCTTTAGTTTTGAAGAACTTCTCTCATTCTTGAGAGGGAGAGATGAGAGGAGTCAAGAGAGAAAATGTTTGGCTCAAGAATTCTCAATTTTCCAAGGTTTAGCACACCAGGCCTAATGGAACAATAGACATACCTGTCTATTTAACGACACGAGGTTTTAGTTATAATATTTAATTACGTAAAGACAATTAAATACATTCATAACCTTAGAGAAAATCCATGCTACATAATAACAATAACAACACCATTATTCATGGTGCGCCAACTTGCACAAAACAGAATCATAAATGAAATCTCATGCCACATAATGATAACAACGTTATTATTATTTTATCTTGTGCCAACTAGTTAAATAATTATTTACCATCTTGCAAATAATTATTTTACTACAGGACTGGCCATGGTCCGCTCAAAATCCACTTCTATTTATTGAACACCCAAACAAATAAATAATTTATTCTATTAAATAAATATTTTATTTACAAACTAGTAAATAAATATTTATTAAATATTCAATAAAATAAATAAATATATTTTATTCATAATCCGGTGAATAAATATTTATTTAATTTACGCGGTCATTTTAACTTTGAATAAAATTATTCCTCGTTCTTGAGAATAATATTTATTTCATTAATTAAATTCAAATAGAATTTAATCGAGATCACCAGAAACACTTAGTGTGTGACCCTCTAGGATTTTTTCTCATTGTCCTGAGGCGGGTGTGCCTAAAATCCATGATTACTGTATAGAAATGGGTTAAAGCACCCAATAGAAAGAACTTAAAGTCACAACGATGACATCCATATACGAACGCTCATTCTGTAATATAATCCCTTTGTCACAATATCTCATCAAGCAGGTTTCAGGATAGTTTCATCAACCTATATGCTTGACACGTTATTCTTTGACTACCTAAAATAAAATCGTCGTTAAATCATGGCCATGGAATTTATGGCGATGATTCTATTTCAATCAAAGGGTCGGGATATCAACTTACATAAATGGAAGGGAAAATCTTTCCTCAACTTATCCATTAATAACATGTCATTCATGATGCACCCAACATACCCTACTTCCCGCTAACATATGCCATGACAGTTTTTTCAGAAAATCTAAGTGCGCAAGTCATGAAACGTATTAATGACAATCTTAAAGTCTAAGTACCATTACACATGCTCACAGATAGAAATATCCGATGACACCACTAGTGGGTCTATTTTCAAAATCTCTCATCTTGGAGATTACCAAATGAAAACTTTATGAGAAGAAGTCTCATCTACTTACGAGTACTCACACCTGATGGTCTATATACTATGTGTCCCATCATAGTATTTCATCCAACCGTAGAACTATATTTAAGAATATTTTCATCGCACTTCAAGGTTCTCATCATAGCGGAGAACTGTTATGACCTTATTAATGCGAAAAATACTCTAGAACATTATTACATTATAGTCATGCAGAACAATGAACAATATGTAATAAGATGTTTAATATTTAAATAAATTAAATATTCATGTAATCAATGTAAAAACAATTGGTTATAGGAAACCAACTCCAACACTTTTCACTCCTAATGAAATGTTTAAATTAAATCTTAAATGATTAAATGGATTAAATAACAATGAGTGAACCATGGCCTCAGTTAAAAGACTATGGATGGGATCATATGACTATTATACCTTATACCTTGGGTGAACCATGGATTTAGATTAGAATTCCATGGATGGACTCAAAGAGGGAATTATGTTAATCTCTGAGCAAGCCACGAATGTAGTGGTCGAGCTCATAGAGGCTATACTTAAATGCCGAGAAAACCATGGATCCATTGAGGGATGCCTTGGATGGGCTTTATTGGCATTGTTTATATACCCCGAATGATACTTGGATTATCGTTGGAGGAATTCCATGGACGGGCTCAATGGTCTGATAATTTGTATACCCTAAGTGATACTTGGATTCCCGTTATAGGAATACCTTGGACAGGCTTTGTGGGTTCATGAATTCTATGCCATGAGAGATACTTGGATTCCCACTGTAGGAATGCCTTGGATGAGCTCATAGGATGGATTTTATATGATCATAATGATTACACTCTTCCGAATCAGTTACGATATTATGGGTTGGGAAGGTCAGATATTGCGTTTCGAGTCTCGGTTGGATTCATGGACTGATTCTCCTTGTTTTCTGACCTGTGACCTAGAGGTTGGGATGGTCATACATTGCGTTCCGAGTCTTGGTTGGCTTCATAGGCTGATGCTCTGTGTTTTCCGATCAGTGACCTTTTGGATTATGGTTAAGATGTCATTGGTATATGATATCCTTGTTTCATTGATTGGAGGTGAGTACGTGTGAACCCAGGTGTAGGACGAGTATCCCCCTGTGGTGATGTAGCTTGCTCAAAGACTTTTTCGACATTGGTCTAAGCATTTATATGTTGATTGAGATTATGGACCCAGAGATTGACTTAATGGTACACAACTTGAGTGGCACGACGTCCAGCTCAATGCCCTTACACAGAATATCCAGTCGACCGAGATTATGGACTCGTGGTTCGACTGCTATTGTGGTTTCATGTTATTGATTCACATACCAATGAATATTCATATCTATGTATATCTTTATAGGTATGAGACTATACATGTGCATGTATATAGTTATAGACATCCATGGTGGCACTTGTCCAATTGATAGGGATTACAAACCCTGAGTTTGACTGTGGTTGCACGTTTGGTTTACTTCCTTTTTTAGTGTCTCAGTGAGGATGAGCACTCTACCTTTGCATACACTTATAGCAGCACAATTAGAGGTTGCTTGTTGGGGTGACCTACTGAGATTCTTTCTCACCCATGAATGTGCACCTCAGTGTACGTATATATATTATGTCCGCTTTTTAGGTTAAACATGATTTTCATGGTGGATAGGGCTGCAACCCAGTGTTGCATGATCAGGCGGAGCTGCTCGTGTGGTACTTCTGATCGGGCTGGTGCAGTTCGACAGTGTCTGGGGACCAGGTACGTCTAGATCAGAGTTAGTAGTAGAGCCTTGTACTTTTACTTTCAGTTTCTTTTGTACTCCTATATCTGTATGGTCAGCCCAGTGGGTGACCAATGTTGTATTGTATTGCATAGTTGTTTGGGCTTTTAAAACATTTTTCTATTACAACTTGTTCTATTTCAGTTGTTTACTGCTTCCACGCTCTTTTTACTTTACATTGTGTATGATAATTAGCTATTTCTATTGTTTTCTTACTCTGAAATGAGGGAATAGTCTCCCCACTATCACACCCTAGGACCTTGCTGCTAGTGAGAAACCTCTGGCGTACGGGGAGGCGCGTTTGAAGCCTAGTAACCATCTGGCTCGGGGCACCGTTTAGTGGCATCCGAGTTGGGTTGTTACAAAGTGGTATAAGAGGTGTTCTTTTCCTGGTCTTTACTATTTGGGATATGGTAGACAGGAGTATTAGGAATGTGTTGGAACCTATGATGGATATCAAACTGGTGCATCGAGAACACTTGTTCTGGTAAGAAGTCCTAGTTGTCAGGGGTTTGGGATTGTTGTTCTGATCTGCGATGTTATAGTTGTATATGATTTTGCCTTGAGTAGAACACATGTTGTGTGGATGTTATAACTTACTGTGGATCTCTAGCTCTTAGCCATTGGTAAGAGGCCATGGATGGATTTTGACTCTTGGCCGGTAAAGGCAAGAGGCGTCTCATGCATCATACTACACACGTAGGATTCACATCATATAGGCTTGCTAGTGTGGGATTTTACTGACTACTAAGGCCTTTGGGTCTTTTTACACATATATCTCACTTTGATGGCATGTTATGTGGATCTACATTGAGGTATTTTGGTTTGAGGTTGATGACTCAGTCCTCGTGCATAGGAGGTGAAATGACCTACTTGGTTGATATGGCATGTGATGCCTTTCTATTGAACCCCTCGCTGGGTGTTGTTTCTCAGGTCTGTGGTTATCTAGTCAGATCGTTGAGTATGATGCTGATAGATACCAAGAATTTTCTTATGAACTGGACCTCCAGGGGGTATTTCCATGTGCAGATGCCCGGTGAGTGTCAGTTCAGTTTCTTTTCTACTTTGGTTGTGACCTCTAAGGAGCAGTTCCTTCTGAGGATGCTCGTAGAGGATTGTAGGCCGTGTTTTCATCTTTGACCCTTGTTGTTCATGATCTTTACCTACTTTTGAGAGGTTAGATCTTTTGTTCTAGGTGGTTAGACCTAGAGGATCTTAGTTTGACTCGGACCCTTGTAGGTCGACATCTGTTTTTCTCTAGGGCAATCTGTGTGAGAGAGGTTGGCCGTGTTTTCTGGTGCCTTTCTGGTAGTGATCTTTGTTTTATGATCGTTTCAAGATCAAGGCACGGTAGGTGCTCGAGTTTTGCTTAATAGACATGTTGATTACTTCATCTTTTAATGAAGCACCTTGGGTGCTTGTTCTTAGAGACTAGATTTGACTGGTAGGATTGTTTGGGTGCCCGACATGTTCGACCAGTGTTTCCTCTGTTACTAATATAGTCAGAGCGTGGGTAGATGCTTGTGACTGGAATGTCTCCATGTGACAGGCAGTCGTGGAATAAATTGTGGCATGGGTGAGGTGCTCGTTTTTGTAGAGGAGTTCCAAGGGAGCTTCAGGATTAATGAAACTGGTGTGCCATATAGCGCACTCAGCTTAGCCATGTGGTTGGACGAATCGTTGGATTACGAGTCGGGTGATAAATATACACGTTGGTTGCACGTGGTATCATTTGAATCTAAATCAGTGAGTGTCCAGGTGTGAGCTGAGGATCGATTTTTTTTAGACTTTCCATGAACTTGGATCATGAAAGTTGTGTTAGAATGTCCCTCTAAGGTAAAGGTGACATCGTGAAATGTTGGGGTACCATGAGGCGGTTGACCCATGGATGAATACTAGTCAGGTTTTGGCAGGATGTGAGTGTGGCTCAGAGAGAGCTGTATACGCCTTGGTGGAATCTTAGTGTACTCCTATTAGAGATGATCATGCGTTATCTTGATTCGTGTTGAGTATGTTGAGAGATCGTTAGCCCCACACCGAGCTTCTTTTCTTTCTAAATGTTCTTCCCTATTGAGGAAGGGGACCTGTTGAGGTTGCACTCGAGGAGTGGGGTAAGGTAATCCATATGGTGGGGAGTACATCTTTGGCCATTTGAGGGTGGTGTCCCTCATTTTCAGTTGAACTCCAGAGTGGAGTTAGTTGTTTTGTCGTGTACCATTGGTACCAGTGTTTGGTTGTGAGACGATGATAAGGATATTCCTATGGTGGGGAGTACCAGATCGGTCGCTGTTGAATGTCTTCCGTGTAGGAGATGGTTGTTAACGCTATGAGGCTGGTCTTTTGACATCCCATATAGCTTGGTTGTGAAAATTCCCAGGTTTAGAGCATGGTTGCTTATCCTTTGACTAGGATTCTTGGGGATGAGAAGGTTTATGGTGGGGAGTTTGTAAAAACCCGTGTTTTTTCAGACTATAGTTTTGAGCAAAATTTGAATTTTTGTTGTCAAATGCTTATAAGAGGGTAAAATGGCATTTTTCCTCTAGCAGATGACCTTGAATATTTTTTTTTTCTGACCACTCTGTTGGTCCCGAAATAGGGTGTTTACCCTAGGACATGAGTTTGGTGGAAATCCGAGCCATTTGAATTTTAGAAGAATAATTAATAATTAATATTTATTAATCAATTATTAATTTATTTGAGTAGGTTAGTTAGACTATAACTTTTGAATGGAGCAACAGATTGAGATTTTTTCTCTACCATTGATTCTGGAATGGGGATTTTAGCCTAGGCGAGGCATAAACTCGAGTTAGGCGTTAGGGCTGGGTCGAACCCCTTTTTCTTCTTTTTCTTTTTCTTTTCTTTTTTTTCTTTTTCTTTTCTTATTTCTCCCTTATGCTTCTCGTGTATGCCCCTTGGTGGGATTTGGTGCCACATGACCTAGATAGGAGAGAGAGAGTGAGAAATAGAGGGAGAGAGAAGGAGAGGGAGGAGCCGTTGCGGAGCTCTCGGCGCGCTGGATCGACGTGCGACGACTGTGGATCATCAAATCAAGCGAAGCTTCAGTGGTTTTCGCCCAAAGGTAGGTCTGTTTACATTTTCACTACATATCCCCTTTAAATTGATTATTTAAAGTTTTTATAGCCATATATTGCTTGCTTGTAGCCTCTTAAGGACCGATCTATTGTTTCGGGGGTGAAAACAGGGGTTTTGGACGATCCAAGGGTTTCCCGTTTGAGGAAACCAGGTTACACGTCGTGTAGTCCGGGGTGAAACGTCGTGTGTTCTTCCTATTCGGGGAAGATGAAGTTTCAAGGGGTATACACCGTGTATGGGGTATACACGCCGTGTAGCCGAGTACCCGGGCATATCCACCAGTGTAGGGGTACACAACCATGTGGAGTACATGACCAGACCCCATGTGGGGGACATACTGTGTAGGTATACACGACTTGGCCAGGTAAACTACCAAGTCGGTTGATGGACATAGACATGTACCCCGTGTTCGGTACATGTCGTGTACCTGTTAAACATGCAATATACCTGGGGTGTCACGACCCGCCTTCACCAAGATGAGGAAAGGGACAACAAACTGCCAGACCCTTCCTTCTTCAAGTTGAAGGAGAGATAATGACCCCCAAGTCCCGCCTTCAATAGTCCCTGGAGTGGAGACTATCACCAAGGGTATATAATATCACGTAAAATGGAAGGCATTAACCCTTTTTATTTAATAGGATCGGAAGATAAGATGGTAAATCCCAAAAAACTCCAAAAATTGAAAGTAAAAGTAAATCCAAAAATCCATTCCTGTACGCATGTTCAAAATAAACTGCTACAAGGTATAAGAAAACTCCAAGGAAAGTACCAAAAGAAAGAAAAGCAGCAACAACTCCTGAAGCTCGAGCTAGTAAAGTCTGGCACGGTCCTCAAGGTCCTCATAGAAACCTAAAAGAAGTTTTATATATGTAGGGTGAGTATACAGGTATACTCAGTAGTGAAAACCAAAATCTCTCATGCACAAGACATTCTAATGCCCCGTGAGAAAATCGAGATAACCAAAGCACCTAGCAAGGAAACTATCCACCCAACCTCACCAAGGAAAACTCCCCAAATAACGCAAGTCAGGTAAACTAATAGTAATAGAACATCGATATTTGGGTACCCCGTACCGCTTTCCCACTAGTTATTTAGGATATCCTACACGTCAAATCTCCCCCACAAATCTCACTACAATCCCACTACTGCCCCAAAAAAAAACCTTATGGGCCATCACTATGCATCCCACCCGCACACACCTGGGCTGCCACAACCACACATAACCATGATCGCAAACACCTAGGCCACCACAACCACTACCATGCCCGAAGACACCTAGGCTAGAAAAACTATTTTCATGCCTGAAGACACTTGGACCTCATCCCGAAGACACTTGGGAAACAAACTTGCCCGTACACACCTGGGATAACCACCACAACACACCCTGTCCAAAGATTCTTGGGCCATAATATACCTTAGGCTGTCACAAACTACCCAAAGATTCTTGGGCTACCTAGGAGAGGGAGAAGAAAGAAGCTAATAACCAACCACTCATAAGAATGTTGGGAAAACACCCTCCCCCCGTGAAATGGGGGTGTTCGACACAGAGTGATCAACATGGATGAGGTGAGAATAAGAAACACGATAACTCAATTTATACATATGATTAACAAACACTCATCCCAACCTAAGGGTTCAGAAACAAACAACCATCCCATACACAACCAGAGCACAACCATCCTCATTACTATCCCTACATGCATGAACACACAAGAGCCACAACCAGAGCACAACCCATTTTTGGAAAACAATCCCCCAATGTACCAGTTCCCGTTATCATGTTCAAGTGATTCCATTTAAATATTCCTTCACTACTGTGCAACTAACATGCATATCCACAAGCCAAGACAACAACTAGAGGAAAACATCCAAGCATCAATTTAAGCATTCACACCCAATTCTCTTGTAAATTCACAACAAAAGGTATATGTGAGATCCCTAGAATTACTAAAACCAAACCAAGCCCCAATATAAGGCCCCACAAGGACTCATATCCATGACCAAAAACTGAACAACTGGAGATCCCATCCCCATCCACATCACCCCACAAGTATCATGCAGAACAACCATGTATATTAGAAGAACAGAGCAAGAGAGTTTTCAGATTTAACCATACCATTTATCAAGTTCCTTCTTTCCATTTGGTTAAACGGGGTGATCACATATGGGTTCTTATTCATTGGGCATCCATTTTATCGACAAACTTTACGTGATTAACCAGTTCCCATGTTACAGTCATTCAATCACAAGATTATCCAGAAAAACAGAGGTTTATTATTGCACAAGAAAGGACCACCAACAACCACCATTTTCAGTGGGCAGAAGCCCATACAATTCACAACATAAAAAAATGAAGATAAAAGAAATAAAACAACATCATCATCAATAACACCCCTTTATTTTTTAGAGTTCGTTTATTATCTTTGTTAAGGTTTGGTTTCGTCCACATCCCGAGGGAAGCATTATCATACCCACCCCACATGATGCATAGTAAAGAGAGATGAAGGAAAATCCTACCTATATGATCAAGGATCAAAGTTTTTATCCTCATGTCAAGAACTAAGGATGTGCGACTTGCAAGAAAGGAACACTCGAGGGCTTCAAGGCTAAGTGGGAAGGGCTCCAGCACGGGTGCACGATTCATCTCCGGAGTGAGTATCTAGGGCGTACTTAGAGAATTGAAAGGAAATATGAAGTGAGGATCATCTTAAGAAAAGTCCATATCTTAAAATCAAGGAGATGGTTTCGAAGTAATTTAAGTCAGATTGTGGCTTGAGCATGTGGTTGGGCAGTTTCACACGTTGGGATTAATTTTTATTTAATACTTCTTCTTAGAGATGGTGGAGATAATGGTTGTGAATTAAAAGATATCTTCTAAATAGAGAAAAACCACGTAACAGGGGTGAAGCTGGAAAGTTCGAGGAAGGGTGTGACATCGAGGAATAAGGCCACACGTTTTGGTAACTGAAGGGACGACTGACTCTTGGTGTTTAAAACATCTTTTACTAGCTTTAAATAGATTTGAAAAGGGTATTAAAACACTTTTACGTCAAAAGATACGTTACTGGGGAAAAACAAAAAAAAACTCGGGAAACTGGGGAAAAATCAACAAAGGTGGGACACCATTCAGTGAGACACCGTAACAGTGCCACTATAATGGTGCCACCGTAAGCGGTGCCACCGTTTCGGTGTGAGACCATGACAGTGTCGTCGTAACTGGTGCCACCATGAACGGTGTCACCATAACGGTGCCACCGTTTCGGTGGAACCATTTGGTGGGACCGAGTTTTTGGAAAAACTCCTTAATGAGTCACTAATGGGCCCCAGGATACCCCAAACACAATAAATTTGGAAAAGTAATGGACCAGGAGGGTCCAGGATATTGCATCAGATACCTCTCAAACTATTCTCGTCCTCAAGAATCTAAGAGTAAACCTGAAGAGAAGATAATGGTTCGAACAACTGCCTCATAAGATACCTCTCAGGGAAAAACCACAGTGGAGTTGTTTGAAAGTCGGAACAACCTCGATATCTAGGAACACCTCTCCCTCATTTATCTCCTGAAAAACTATGGGTATACTACCGCCCTTCTCCCCTATATAACCACATAAACATAAATGGTCACATCACCTAGATGTATGGGTTAGGGAGTCTCTTCCTCCATGTTAAGATATTATCCGCTTTGGGTGGAACTGACTCACCTGCACGGGTTTAATCACATCCATCATAATGTGTCTTGATTAGGTATCAGGTCCTCCCCTTCCCATAGTCTGGACCTTTCACACACATTCATAGAATAAGTAAAACATCTCATCTTATAGAAAATAATGTCCAGCATTATATCACATTCAAGTACAAAACAAACACAAAACAAAACTCAAAACAGCTCTGGGTACTGGGAATGCATTTATGCCTCTCATTCCCAGGTACTCTCCTCGAGGCCACCATGCCTCCACAACATACGAACCAAGGGAATGGTTCTTCCACGAAGCACCTTCTCCTTGTGATCCTCGATCCTCACTAGTCGCTCCACAAACATTGCATCATCTTTGATATCCAGCTCTCCCCAGTCGAGGATGTGAGAATCATCATGTAGATACCGACGGAGCTCAAACACATGGAAGACATTTTGGACCCTCATTAGCGGCGGTGGTAGCACCAGCTGATAAGCCACTTCGCCAACCCGTCGCAACACCTCGAAGGGTCCAACAAACCTGGGAGAAAGATTACTCCCCCTATCGAACCTCTGTTGCCCACATTGAGGGGAGAACTTTAAGAACACATGGTCCCCAAACTTGAACTCCAAGGGTCTCCTCCTAGGATTGGCATATGACTTCTGTCAGTCCTGAGCTTCCTTCATCCTCTCACACACAAGATGGACCTTCTCCGTCGTGTTCTTCACCACCTCCAGGCCAAGAATACTTTCCTCCCCAACCTCTATCCATCACATAGGTGAATGACACTGTCTTTCGTACAAGGCTTCGAACAGAGTCATGCCAATGGTAGAGTGATAGCTATTGTTGTAGGAAAACTCTACCATTGGTAAGTGTCGCACCCATGATCCTCTGAAGTCCAGAACACATGCCCGTAACATTTCCTCCAATGTCTGGATGGTCCTCTCTGTCTTTCAATCTCTATGGGGGTGGAAAGCAGTGCAAAGGCATAGTTGGGTGCCAAAAGAATGTTGCAATTCATTCCAGACTCATGAGGTAAACCATGTATCCTGGTTTGAAATGATGGTTCTAGGAACTTCATTCATCTGTACAACTTCACCCACGTACTTCTTCGCCAAGGCATCCACTACGCTTGACTCCTTAATTTCTAGGAAGTGAGTTGATTTCGTCAGTTGGTCTACCACCACCCAGATAGCATCACATCCTCCTTGAACCCTGAGTAGTCTTATGACGAAATCCATCTATATTTCGTCCCACTTCCACTTCGGGACATCTAAAGGTTGTAACAGACCACCCAGAAAACAGTGCTCAGCCTTCACCTACTGGCACACGAGGCACTTTTCCACAAACTTTTCCACTACCCGTTTCACCCTGGGCCACCAAAACTAACCCCTAAAGCCCTAGTACATCTTGGAAAATCTTGGGTGTACCTCCGAGGGTGAGTTAAGGAAGTTACAGAGAACTCCCTTGCGCATCGTCTATGGGAAAAATAACTTCCCGCAGAAAAGAATTTGATTCTGGCCATCTTCTGACCATCCTTCCGGAGCATTGCCCTGGCTAACGTGATCGTGTATAACTTCAGCCTCTAAGTCCCCCATTGAGACTCCTCCACCTACTACAACAAGGAATATTGCATCGTCATTTGGAACAGGCATCCTCTACCATCCTCCAATTTTTCATCCAGGTGTAAGGCATCTAACTCCTCCATTGCTCTCCAAGCATCTGCTGACTCCTGAACCACATCCTTCTGCGACTTCCTACTCAAGGCATCAACCACCACGTTTCCCTTTCCTGATTTGTATGAGATATCAAAGTCATATTCCGGAAGAAACTCCATCCAACTCCATTGCTGCAAGTTTAGGTTTCACTGGGGGAAGACATACCTCAATCTCTTGTGATCTGTGAAGACCACAAAGCATTCCTCGATGAGGTAATGCCGCTATAACTTCAGTGCGAACACAACCGATACAAGCTCCAGGTCGTGGGTGGAATAGTTATGTTCATGAGGACATAACTGCCTAAACCCATAAGAGATCACTCCTTGCTGCTGTATCAGCACACACCCCAATCCTAGACCGAAAGCATCACAAAACATTTCAAAAGTTATCCCTTCCTCTGGCAACCTCAACACTAGGGCACTGAACAGCTTCCCCTTCAGATAACTATTGGTTGTCTAGCACTGCTCACTCCAAACAAAATCTTGGTCTTTCTTAGTTAGGGCTGTCAATAGTGCTGCAACTTAAGAGAATTCAGGCACAAACCTCTGGTAGTAACCTGCCAGTCCCAAGAAACTATGAACCTCTACCATGTTCTTAGGTGACGCCTAAGAAACAATCACTTCAACCTTCTACGGGTCCACTACTATTCCCTGTTGGGACACCATGTGTCCAAGGAAGTGCACTTCTTGTGTCCAAAACTTGCACTTGGACAACTTCCCGTAGAGATGGTGGTGTCGTAGGACTTCCAAAACTATCCTCAGATTCTCAGTGTGATCCTCCTATGATCTTGAGTAGATCAGGATGTTGTCAATAAACATGACTACAAACTGGTCCAGATATTCATGGAAAAAGGAGTTCATGATCCCCATGAACACGGCTGGTGCGTTCATAACACTGAACGACATAACCACAAAATCAAAGTGCCTATATCTACACCTAAAATAAATCTTTGAGATGTCACCCTCTTTCACCCTCAACTGGTGATATCCCGACCGCAGGTCGATCTTAGAGAACCAACCTGCTCCCTTTAACTAGTCAAAAAGGTCATCAATCTTCGGAAGGGGGTAACAGTTCTTAATCGTCACCTGATTCAGTCTTCGGTAGTCTACATACATCATGAGACCACCGTATTCATTCTTTTAGAACAAGACTGGATCACCCCATGGCAATGTGCTCAGTCAGATAAAACCCTTCTTCATCAGGTCGTCAACCTACATCTACAACTCCCGCAACTCAGAAGGTGTCATCCGATAGGGAGCCATCGAAATTGGATAGACACTAGGTTGTAAGTCTATTCCAAACTCAACATCATGTCAAGGGGGTAGAGTCACAACCACTTTAGGGAATACATACAGGAATTCACTGACAATCCCAAGAACTTCCACCATCTCTGAGTCTACCAACTCCATTAACAACTCGGCTAACAAGGAAAGGAGGGGCTCCACATGCCGGCAACCCTCCTAGAAACCCTGCTCGCCAACGAAAGTTACATGCTGGCCGCCTATATCTGAGAACACGACACTTCTCCAAAATCATTTGATAACAACGTGCATAGAAAACAGCCAGTCGATACCCTGGGTGATATCGTATGGCTACATTTACAGCATAAAGAGGTCCCCACTTGACTGATGCGACCCCAACATCAATATGTATCCTCTACAAACATCAAACAGACTAGTTTGACCTCTAAATAGCATACTCAGCATCAGGGGTATGGAAAGTCTCTCTATGTCTAGACCCAAGGCATGGGCTAGACCAAGTGCAATAAAGGAGTGTGAAGCTCCTAAATCAAACAAGGCACAAGTAAGAGTACTAAACAAGATGATAGTACCTCAAATGACCTCCGGCCCTACTGGAACTGCTGTCTCCGCAGCGTGTAACTGTCCATGCCCAACTCCTCTGCCCCTCAGTTTTCGGCTGCCTCCCTAACCACACCCTGGTCGAGGTCCCTGAGGAGTGCTCTAGGATTGGCCTCCTCTTGCAGCGTCTACTCTCGGAGGAGCGAGAGCTCGCTGCCCCTGCTACTGCTGCAAAGGCCTGGCCAGAAACTGTTGCTGCTGAGGTGGGCGCTGAGCCTGCCCACCTCTACTATATTGCACTTAGTCCGGGCACTGATTCTGAAGGTGCCCACGACTTCCACAGATAAATCACCTCGGTCCTAGGCCCGTAAATAAAGGGCGAGGATTGGGATATCAAAATCGGAATTGTTCAGGCCTACTTCCCGCCAGCCGAAATCTGGATGGCCCTGATACTGGAGGCCTGCTGCTAATGGTCTTCCCCTTTGACGAACCCAACTGGATCCCCTCTCACGGAACACCTTCTAGTGTGTGCATCCTCTCCACCACTTCAGCCTTCTTCTGGACCTCCAAGTATGTCGGTAGAGTGAAGGGAGTAACCACATACTAAAGGGAGGGTCGGAGTGCCTCCTCTAAGCGTCTTGACCGCGACTCCTCATCCAGGAAGAGGTTTGGAGAGAAACAGAGGAGATCCTTGAACTTGATCCCCAACTACCTCACCTTCACACTCACTTATTGGAGGGAGAGCAGCTCTTGCCTCTTTTCAGCCTTCATCATAGAATAAAGGAATTCTGCCTGGAACTCCTTCTCAAAATCAGTCCAAAAAACCTCAGCTTCCCTATTCTCCCTGAGGTAGAATGTCCACCACTGACGCGCCGCTCCCCGCATCTAGCTCACAACCATAGGAGCCTAGTACTCATCCAAAGCTCAGTTCAAGTTGAAATTTATCACCAGCTCCTTGAGCCATCTCTCTATCTCCATGTTTGAGATGTTGCCCTCGTACTTCCTGAGGGTATGCCGCTGAAAGGCCCGAAGCATCTTCTGCAACTGGTTGTCTTCCTCCTCTCGATCAGCCCTCCACTGATCATCCAGATCATCCCCCTAGGCCTCGATCACCCACACTACTCATGGATGTCATCTGAGTGCCATAGGTAAACAAATAATGCCTAAGCCTGAGTAGTGTAGAAGATTTCTTTTAAAATTTTCCTAAACTTATTATTCTTTTTAAATTCCCTAAACACCCAGAATACACAAGAAAACAAGTCATTATGATGCATGTATTTTTTTTAGGGTCTCTACCCTACAATCAGTGTATCCTCACTTGGTTGTTTGGTAGGTCCAGAGTCCTTGCATCGGATCACTGAGGGCCCTAAAATCCTGTGTCCTAGCTGGTCTTCCCTGACCTATTTCATACACAAAGATTGCCTAACATCGTTTCCCTACCATCCCATACAATTCTCACTGTGCCTAACCCAAACTCCATCCTATCTTTCAACCTACCTATGATACCATTCTGTCACGACCTGCCTTCACCAAGATGAGGAAAGGGACAAAAAACTGACAGACCCTTCCTTCTTCAAGTTAAAGGATAGATAATGACCCCCCGAGTCCCACCTTCAATAGAACTCGGAGTGGCGACTAGCACCAAGGGTACATAATCTCACATAAAATGGAAGGAATTACCCCTTTTTATTTAATAGGATTGGGAGACAAGATGATAAATCCCAAACAACTCCAAAAACTAAAAGTAAAAGTAAATCCAAAAATCCATTCCAATATGCATGTTCAAAATAAACTAATACAAGGTACAAGAAAACTTCAAGGAAAGTACCAAAAGAAAGAAAAGTAGTAGCAACTCCTGAAGCCTAAGCTATTAAAGTCTGGCACGGTCCTCAAGGTCCTCTTGAAAACCTGAAAGTAGTTTTATATATGTAGGGTGAGTATATAGGTATACTCAGTAGGGAAAACCAAAAGATCTTGTGCACAAGTGGGGAGGTATTCTAATGCCCCATGAGAAAATAGAGATAACCAAAGCACCCAACAAGGAAAATATCCACCCAGCCTCACCAAGGCACACTCCCCAAATAACGCAAGTTAGGTAAAGTAATAGTAATATCACATCTATATTTGGGTACCCCGTACTGATTTTCCACTGGTTATTTAGGAAATCCAATGCATCAGACCTCCCTCATAAGTCTCACTACAGTCCCACTGCCGCCCCAATAAAAACCTTATGGGCCATCACTATGCATCCTGCTCGTACACACCTGGGCTACCACAACCACACATAACCACACCCGTAAACACCTGAGCCACCGCAACCACTTCCACGCTCAAAGACACCTGGACCAGAACAACCATTTTCATGCCCGAAGACAACTCAACCTCATCCTGAAGACACTTGGGAAACAAACCTGCCCGAACACACCTGGTCCAACCACCAAAAAACACCATGTCCGAAGAGTCTTGGGCCATAATATACCTTAGGCCATCAAAACCTGCCCGAAGAGTCTTGGGGTACCTGGAAGAGGGAGCAGAGAGGAACTAATAACCAGCCACTCATAAGAATGTTGGGAAAAACACCCTCCCTCCATGAAATGGGGGTGTTCAGCATGGAGTGCTCAATATGGGTGGGGTGCGAATAAGAAACACAAGAACTAAATTTATACATATAATTAACAAAAACTCATCCCAACCTAAGGGTTCAGAAACATACAACCATCCCATACATAACCAGAGCACAACCACCCTCGTTAATATCCCTACATGCACGAACACACAAGAGCCACAACCAGAGCACAACCCATTTCTGGAAAACAATCCCCCAATGTACTTGTCCCCATTATCATGTCCAAGTGATTCCATTTAAATATTCCTTCACTACCAGGCAACTAACAGGCATAACCACAAGCCAATACAACAACTGGAGGAAAATAGCCAAGCAACAATTTAAGCATTCACACCTGGTTCTCTTGTAAAGTCACAACAAATGGGATCCGTGAGATCCCTCAAAGTACTGGAAACAAACCAAGCCTCAATATATGGCCCCACATGACCTCATATCCACTACCAACAACTAAAAACCTAGAGATCACATCCCTATCCATGACACCCCATAAGCATCAAGCAGAACAACTATGTGTATTAGCAGAACAAAGCAAGAGAGTTTTCATATTTAACTACACCATTTATCAAGTTCCTTCATTCTTTTTGGTTAACAAAGGTGATCGCACAAGGGTTCTTATTCATTGGGCATCCATTTTATCGACCAAATTTACATGATTAACCAGTTCTCATGTTACACTCATTCAGTCACAAGATTATCCATAAAATTAGAGGTTCATTAGTGTGTGAGAAAAAACCACCAACGACCACTATTTTCAATGGGCATAAGCCCATACAATTCATAACATAAAAAAGAAGATAAAATAAATACAACAACATCATCATCAATCACACCCCTTTATTCTTTAGAGACTATTTATTATCTTTGTTAAGGTTTAGTTTAGTCCACGTCCTAAGGGAAGCATTATCATACCCACCCCGCATGATGCACAATAAAGAGAGACGAAGGAAAACGCTACCTGGATGATCAAGGATTGAAGTTTTTATCCTCACATCAAGAATTGAGGATGTGCGACTTGCAGGAAAGGAAAACTTGAGGGCTTCAAGGATGAACAGGAAGAGCTCCATCACGGGCGCACGATTCATCTCCGGAGTGAGTCTCTAGGGATTACTTAGAGAATCGAAAGGAAATATGAAGAGAGGACTGACTTAAGAAAAGGCCAGATCCTAAAATTAGGGAGACGATTTCAAAGTACTTGAAGGCAGATTGTGGCTTGACCACGTACGTGGTTGGGCAGTTTCACACATTGTGATTAATTGTTATTTAATACTTCTCCTTAGAGATGGTGGAGATAAGAGTTGTGAGTTAAAAGATATCTTCTAAACAGAGAAAAACCACGTAATAGGGGAGAAGATGAAAAGTACGGGGAAGGGTGTGACACCGAGGAAAAAGGTCACACGTTTTTTTAACTGAAGGGTCGCTCGAATCTTGGGGTTTAAAACATATTTTATTGGATTTAAATGGCTTTGAAAAGGGTATTAAAACACTTTTACATCAAAAGATATGTTATCGGGGCAGAACTAGAAAAAAACTCGGGAAACTGGGAAAAAAATTAACAAAGGTGGGACATCATTCGGTGATACACCATAACAGTGCCACCGTAATGGTGAGACACCGTAAGCGGTGCCATCGTTTTGGTGTGTGACCATGATGGTGCAACCGTGACGGTGCAATCATGACAGTGCCACAATGACTGGTTTCACTCTTTTGGTGGAACCGTTTGGTGGAATCGAGTTTTTTGGAAAAACTCCTTAATGAGTCACTGATGGGCCCCAGGATACCCCAAACACTAGAAATTTGGAAAAGTAATGGACCAGGAGGGTCTGGGCCATTATATGGGGCTTGTACATGCCCAAGCCGAGGGAGGTACACACCCAGGTGGGGTTGCGGGAGTACACACCATGTACCCATGTGGACACACCGTGTACTTCCCCTTGTAACCCTTGAGGATTTTTCATGTTTTCTTGCCCTGATGTTAGTTTTGGACCTAAGGGTAGTCCATTCTAAGTGGTTTTCCACGTAGATCATGATGGTGGAACCTATGGAGCGATCTGAGAGCTTCTAATGGGTGTTCTAGTGATTTTATCTAAACGGAGAGGTTCTTCCTCCAGTTTTTAACTTCAGTTGTATCCAGGGAGTGAGACTTGGCGTGAATGATAGGTTGGCTATTCAGAACAACCTAGTTGAGACCTTTGATCTGAGATGAGCTGTGAGCTATCTCCTGTAACATTTTTCTTTCAAGGACATTCCCCTTATGAGATGTGCCCTTCTTGCCTATGAGGCCATGAGACTTGTTCCTTTTAAGGATCCTATGATGGATTCCCTTGCTTATGTGTTGACCTAGGGATTTCCTTTGTAGGATCCCTTTACCTATGTATCTTTTAGAGGATCCCTTTTGTAGGATGCCTCTGCTTGTGAGTTTTCCCTTGGGGATCCCGAGTAGGATGCCTCTCAGTGCTTGGTTTGAGGGACCCAGTGGGTGCCCGTTGCTTGACTGACCCTGAGCTGTTACATCGGGTTTGGGTAGAGATGGTGTTCGGGTGTCACCTAGAACCCATGTCGAACTAGTAAGCCCATGGGGTTATGGCTATAGTGTTGAGTTGGGTGTTTGGGCCACCCTCACTCCTTTGTTTATACTTCACATGTTTATTGTTGATGCAGTGATGTTACCAGAGGTGCTTCCTGGTTGGTGGCTGTTGAGCCTGATGTGGGGCATCTTTCTCTTGGTTGGGATGCCCATATGTTCTTCCTAGGATCCGTTTTTCTTATAGGGATTCCCATATGTGCTTTCCTGGGAATCCAGCTTCTGAGCCATGTTATTTATGATATTGATTGGTATACCCAGAGGTACTACCTATAACTTGGTTGTTGAACCTAAATTTATATATGTATATTGTGATATATACCTTATTGGGATGACCAAAGGTGCTTCCTGGTATCTGGTTGTTGAGCCTTGATGCTTTTGGGTTTTGACCATTACATGCCTAATGAAATGTTTAAATTAAATCTTAAATGATTTAAGGTGTTAAATAGCAATGGTAGAACCATGACATCGGTTAAAAGACCATGGATGGGCTCATATGACTATTATACCTTATACCTTGGCTGAACCATGGATTCAGATTAGAATTCCATGCATAGACTCGAAGATGGAATTATGTTAAGGCATGAGCGATCCACAGATTTAGTGGTCGGGCTCATGGAGGTTATACCTAAATTTCAAGAGAACCATGGATCCATTAAGGGATGCCTTGGATGAGCTCTATTGGCATTGTTTATATACCTTGATCAATACTTGGATTCACGTTGGAGGAATTCCTTGGACGGGCTCAGTGGCCTGATAATTTGTATACCCTGAGCGATACTTGGATTCCCATTGTAGGAATGCCTTGGACGGGCTCAGTGGCCTGATAATTTGTATACCCTGAGCGATACTTGGATTCCCATTGTAGGAATGCCTTGGACGGGCTCAGTGGCCTGATAATTTGTATACCCTGAGCAATACTTGGATTCCCATTGTAGGAATGCCTTGGACGGGATTTGTGGGTTCATGACTTCTACAAATTGATTGATACTTGGATTCCCACTGTAGGAATGCCTTGGACGGGCTCAAAGGATTAATGTTATATGATCATAATGATTACACTCTTCTGAATCAGTTACGAGACTATGGGTTGGGATGGTCGGACATTGTGTTCTGAGTCTTGGTTGGATTCATGGACTGATTCTCTTTGTTTTCTAACCTGTGACCTAGAGGCTGGGACAGTCAGACATTGCATTCTGAGTCTTGGTTGGATTCATGGGTTGATGCTCCATGTTTTATGACCAATGACCTTGTGGATTATGGTTAAGATTCCATCGGTATATGGTATCCTTGTTTTAGTGATTGGAGATGAGTACGTGTGAACCCAGGTGTAGGAAGAGTATCCCCTATGGTGATGTAGCTTACTCAGAGACTTTTTCGGCATTGGCTGAACCAGGTATATGTCGATTGGGATTAGGGAACCAGAGATTGACTTAATGGTATAGTGCTTGAGTGGCATGACGTCCAACTTAATTCCCTTGCACATGATGTCCAATTGACCAGGATTATGGACCCGTGGTTCGATTGCTATTGTGGTTTCATGTCATTGATTCACATACCAATAAATATTCATATTTTTTTATATCTATATAGGAATGGGACTATACATGTGTACATATATAGTTATGGACATCCATGGTGGCACTTTCCCAGTTGATAGGGATTACGGACCCTGGGTTTGAATGTGGTTGCACGTTTGGTTTACTTCCTTTTGTAGTGTCTCAGCGAGGCTGAGCACTCTGCCTTTGCATACACTTATAGATGCACACTTACAGGTTGCTTGTCAGAGTGGCTTACTGAGATTATTTCTCACCCCTTCACATGCAACTCAATGTACGTGTAGATTTTATGTCTGCTTTTCAGGTTGAGAACAAGTTGTATAATGGGTAGGGCTGAGGCCTAGTGTTTCATGATTGAGCGGAGCTGCTCGTGTGGTACTTCTGATCAGACTGGTGCAGTTCGACGGTGTTTGGGGACCGGGTATGTGGTCTAGCTCAGAGTTAGTAGTAGAGCCCTGTACTTTTACTTTCAATTTCTTTTTTAATCAAGTATCTGTATGGTCGACCTAGTGGGTGAACAGTGATGTATTGTATTGCATAGTTGTTCGGGATTTTAGATCATTTTACTATTACAGCTTGTTTTGTTCTAGTTTTTTACTACTTCTGAACTCTATTTACTTTCCGTTGTGTATGATACTTAGTTATTTCCACTATTTTCTTACTTTGATATGAGGGCATAGTCTCTCCACTATCACACCATTGGCGCTCGCTACTAGTCGGCAGCCTCTGGCATACGAGGAGGCATGCTTGAGGCCTAGTAACCATTCGGATTGGGGCACCGTTCAGTGGCATCTGATTCTGGTCATTACAAACTATAAGTGTAAGACAAAACAAGTATTAAATAATATAAAATTTATCTACCTGTGCTTTTACATAATTAATTATATTTGGATTCTTATCAACAAGTGAACCCTATTAAAATCTTTTCATGAACTATTTTATTTTCATATATTAATTATAAAGGATTATGTAATAAGAAAAATTTAAGTTTAAAGGACTAATAAAATAGAATAAAACTTACAAATTCAGAAAATCTTGATTTTTTTCAAACCTTACCTAGTAAAGAGCATAACCAATATGTCATGCAATCACATGGGAAGAGTACGCATAACATCCAATGTCCACTAAAATATAAAAATTTCAACATTAATGACATTATAATGAATAATAGTTCTCAATTATGTAAGTCTTCTTACCCATTAAGTAATTGAAGAAACTTACACTTAATCTATGTATTTTCTAATCTTTTAGATATATATATTTAACTCTAGCATCCTTATCTAGATATTTCATAGCAGTTGAAATGTATTATGAATCCATAAAACCATAAATGGAAGTGATCTCATTTTGGATGCAAAGAGTGTGGAGATACCTTATTAGATAATTAATAAATTAAGTCACTATAAGTCATATTTATTTAAGGAAATGAAAATTGAAATTTACTTACATGGAAAACAACAACAACATGGGTATGGAGATCTCATCACCAATAACAAGATCCATGACATCTTTTTTAAATATTATTAACATATAGTCTCTCTCACATATGTCAGCATTCATAAAAAACTCATAAAACTGTACCAACATAAAAAATTTAGTGCTAATTTTGCTAGCCCATCAGAAACCAGGGAAGTATCTGAAGGTTCTAGTTCTAGAAACTCGTTTCTTTTGAAATGGTTCCATAAATTTCATATACTCATATATAAGGTAAATATAAGAAAACATTACAAGTAATTTTAAATCAAATGTAAATAAAAATTATAAAACAACACATACCTTGTATGTCAAGTGACGAAGGATAACTGACCAAAGTGAAAAATGACCCATATTATCTTCAGCTTTGTCTACCTCCTCGGTAGACAATGACACTGGAGCAGTTGGATCAATAGTATCATGTACCACTACTCTTACCAGATCTAACAACATAAGATGATGATGTATATAATCCCTCAAATTATGCATTATTTTATATGGTATAATATGTAAATGGGGATCCCCAGTAGGCGACTCTTGGTACACAATCAGATCTGAACGAGGAGGTGGAAGATCTGGGTAGGCTGGTTGCGCCTGTCTTGTCATTTCTACAAATATAATCTGTAAAAATTATTTAATTTGAACCTTTATTGACTAATTCATCTCTAATAGCTCAGACTTTAATGAATCTATTTCAACCCTATAATATGCCTCACTTGATTTCATATTAGGATGAGAAAAAAATTTATAATACCAACATCTATCTCATATCCTTTTACACAGATCCAGTGTTCTTTCTTTCCTAATAAAGTCTCAAGATTATCCATTTTACCCCTAGGTATAATGATCCACTTATTCAATTTCTCCTGAAGGGTTTCCTAGAACTGTAACATCCCACCACCCTAAACCACTTGACAGTGCCCGAACCAGCGGTCACCACTATCCTTAAGTGCCTTCCCATATTCCAGAGGCTGCTGACTAGTAGTGGGGGTCTAGGATAGTACCATGGGGAGACTATACCCCAATATCAGAGTAGAAATAACAATGAAAAACAACCAAACAAAATTAACTATAATAAATCAGATTACACAAAATCAAATAAAGAAGCAACAATGTTATATCAAAATGCAATATGGAAGCATACAATCATACAGAATCATGTCCATGCTAGCATATAATTACTGATCACTAACCATGCCAATAACAATATAAATAGATGAAATAAGTAAAATGCATAAAATATCTATCACCATCCATGATCCGTACCTCATATATCTCATGAATTCGTCCAAGATATCCAACCAAATGATCAAATCCTGAGCCTCTTACCAACCCGAACCTACGAACAATGAGCCTACTTAGGTACCCAATTGTCGTGTTCACCTGAGCAGGGTGTGAGTACGACTCAATATTGAACCACCAACATTATCCGGTACATAACCAGTAAATGCAATGTATGTGCTTAGGTGATATGTTCAAAGTATATAAATAGACCATGTACACATAAATAAATAACCATCATCGATCCTCGTGCACTAACGTGACTCCCAAGATTAATAATACTTGGTTCGATCGGTACTAAAGTGCCTCTGAGCATAATAAATTACATCAGGGGGATACATGTCCTACCCTAGGATCCCACATGTGTAATACCCCATGTCTGAGGTCAATCCCATGTGAGCACAATCCAAATTCTAAAACTCTTAACTCATTCTTTATTAAATCTATCACAATAGTTTGATTGAATCTTAAAATGAATACTAAAAGATTTTATTAAAAACTCTTATTAAATCAAAGAAATATAAAATAAATTTCAAAGAATAGTTTTTTAAAAATAGATAAATCGTATTCACTTATGAACTCAATTGATTCAATTAGTTTTAAGATTTTAAATGAAATAAACTTTAATATGATAAAAATTTACCTATATTAATTTAATGAATTCAATTATCTTGAATCAAGAATCAAATTTAATCAAAGCGAATTAAACTTAAATCTTTTTAGCAAAACATAAATTGTAAGTGTCTAGACCATCACACACCTTTTGTGTTTTTTTTTGGATTTGGAGATTGGGAGGGGGTTATAGGTGATCTGGAGAGGGGAGATTGATTTTTTTCATGAGAAAGTCCAAAACAATCGTTTTTCAAGAGGTCATTCTATTTTAGAGGCCATGGCAGTGTTGTGGTCATAGTAAGTTGGTCGTTTAGAGGAGTTGGTGGAGTCAAGGTTTGAAACATTAGTTTCAGTGGTTTTCCTTGTCATGGTGGTTCTCCATGCCATAGTGGATGTTGTTTTGTTGATTGTGGTGTCTGTAGATTTTAGGTGGAATCCTTATGTAAAATGGGAACAAAACAACCGTTTTAGTGGGCATGGAGATGCTACACCATGGTCTTCAGTTATCTTTAGCATGGTTGGTCATAAGATGAGTTTGAAAGAACGAGTGTGGTTCCCTTATGTCATGGTAGTCATTTGATGGGAGTCAGGGTTGAGGCCGATACAATTGTTTTGATGGCCACCACACCGTGGTTCTATTCAAACTGATTTTTAAAATAGAAAAACACTCACTGAGAAAGTGTAGATATGCTATTTTGAAGACCGGGGTTTTTGAATCTATCTTTGACTAATGTTGAAACGAACATTTTGGATATCACTATGTCTTGATAAAGGTCCTTTATATTTTTCTCTATAAATAGGCATCAACCTCTTCTTTTGTTTGACTTTCTTTCATTCTCTCAAATCCTAGCTAACCTCAGGTCCTCATTTGATGCTCCTTAGTCGTCCCCTTATGGATCTAAACTTATTTCATAGTGGAATCAATCTCTCTTAGATATGAGGTGTCTATATTTTTATCCTCTTACTTGCTTGTTCTTATTTCATGGAAGTCATGGTAGTTGGCTTCCGTTTGGTTGAGTTGTGGTCATGGTTTTGATGAGAGTTTGATGTGATTAGGTATTGTGATGGATCCCTTTGAGTTTAGTGGCATTTGATCTTTAGTCCTCTCTTGTTCTAGTGTTATGTTCTGGGAAGATTCAATTGAGATAGGGGATTCAATACTTCTTTAATTATTGGTGAATATGTATTAATCATGCCTTTTCTTTCATTGCATGAATAATTGAATTAACCTAAACAAGATAATGAATTAGATGAAAGGAATCATAGGGAAAAGGGTGAATCGCATGTGTTTTACATGATTCGATGTTATTGCTTATATGTTGATGTTTCTTATTTAATGTTTGCTACTATGATAAACATTGTTTATTTGTGTTGAAATGATCAAGTCACATTCCATAACAGGTTAATTGTTTAGAGATAGTTATGAAATGGTAGCTTGGAAATCCATAATTATGTTGATGTGGTTTATACTTGTGGTGCTCAACTAATATAGAAGAGCGATTAACAAGAGTATTTTCAATAGTTTTTTTCTATGTTTTCCATTATTTTTTGTTGTATATGGGGTCATTTTTTGTAGTTATAGTGGTGTTGGTTGGTTGTGGTGCCTAATCGGGGTGATGAGGTGTGGTTATTATTGCAGTAGTAAAGTATGGACTATTGTATGATTATCATAGTGGTTCCATGATTGGTTGTGTGAAAAGGAGATGGTTGTGGGTGTGGGGTAGAGATGGCATGGTTATAGTGGTTGTTGGCATGAGATGTGTGGAAATTATTAAGGTTTGGGGTCTGGATTTCATAGGTTGTCTTGTATTAACTCAATGGAATGGAATATGCCTGGAATTAATGAAATTGGTAGTGGTAATGAGCTGGAATTAATAAAAGGTGGGATGGTTAATGGAATATGATGGTTGGGATAGAAATCTAAAGATTGGAATAATGTGGTCAATGACTAATCAATGGTTTAACATTAAATATAGAAAATTGAATGTACCATATTGTATATTATATTATATTAGGTGTTTGGGGTGAAAATTACATTAAACACACACACACACACAACACACACACATACCTAAAAATATGGAATTGAATAATGATTTGATTAAATGGGGTGTTGTTTACATGTTGTGTGGTTGTTTGGTGTGGTCGAGTATAATTGTTTAGTGGTGTGGTACTGGTTGTCGGTGTGTGATGGCTAGGATGAAGTAACTTTTAAAGGTAGTAGTGATTAAGGTGCTATAGTTTGTGGGATGACCCTTAAGTTGAGCTTTCATGACTTACTATATCATTTGTATTTTCTTGTTATTCCATATGCACCACTACCTGAGTCGGGTAACCTTACCTACTGTAATTTACCAACTCAATATTTTTCATTACACAACGTGTAAACCATACCCGGTGTGTAAAATTCTCACCCTGTGTATTTAGTTCATGAGTTCTGTCTGGCGGCCATTACACGACTTGTATTCTCATAACACATTGTGTAATTTCCCATTGAATAGTAGAAACACTAGGTTTTATGATGAAGATCCCAATAAATCCCTGACTTCACCACTACAGGTATCCTCCCAATTTTTTCTTAGCATTACTCAACCAATGAAAAGGGAAAACCAAAAAAAAAAGGTTAAAACATGCCTGATCGAAAGGTAACTGGGTGTTACAATCTCCCCACCATAAACGTTTCCCCCCCAGAAATCCCTCAAGATCCTATATCCACAAAAAGAGAAGGCCATTGCTACCTCGTCAATGACCCCCTCTCCCACATCTCATGGTTATCCTGTCTTTACTACCACAATACCCGGACTAGGGGGATCGTTTTACCATGAAGTACCTTATCCTGGTGATCCATAATCCGAACTGACTGGTCAACCAAAGTGGTAACGGGCTCAAGATCAACATCCTCCCTTCTAATCACATGGGAATAATCTGGTATATACTTCCTTAATTGGGAAATATGAAACATGTCGTGGATATCTGCCAAACTAGAAGGCAAGTGAAACTGATAGGTTACCCTCCCCAGTCGTCCAATGATCTCAAAGGGGCCCACAAACCTCGGTGCTAACTTACCTTGCTTACCTAACCAATGATGTCCCAAGTGAGGTAAAACTCTGAGAAAGACCCAATCACTAACCTCAAACTCCAGCGGCCGACACCGACTGTCCGTATAGGATTTCTGATGAATCTATGTTGTGATCAAACACCTTTGGATCAACTGTATCATCTCTATCATCTCTTGAACAACCCTCAACCAAGATAAGGGTAAGGTTGTAATTTCGGTCTGGCCTAGCCCGCATAGGGCCGGGCCGGGCCGGGCCTGCCCTATAAAAAATCAGGCTGCTGACCACTATTCGGACCGGGCTGGGCTGGCCCGAACAACCCCATGAGGCGGCCCGAACCCGACCTCAGGCCAACCGAAACCATTGGGATGGGCCGGGTTGGGTTTTTTCGAGTCGGGCCTTGGTGGGTTTTTATTATTTTCAAAATAATTGTTTGTTTTAAAATGTTTTTTAAACGTTTTTATTTAAATATTTTTTTAACATTTATTTAAAACTTTTTTTTTGCATTTATTTTTAAACGCTTTTTTTTGTAAATGTGTTTATTTTATTTTTTATTAACATTTTATAGTGGGTGGATATGTTATTTTTTTGTCTAAATAGATTTATATATTGTGAATCTAAATATATTATGTGCAAAGTAAAAAAAAATTAATGACGAGTTGGGGGGTGCGCAGTAGTGGGTGAGTTTAAAGGATTGTTATTTAAATGTTTTTTTAACATTTTTTTAAAACATTTTTTTACATTTATTTTTTTAACTTATTTATAATTTTTTTAAGCGTTTGTTAATTTTTTTTATTTAAACTATTTAATTAATCCATTTTTTAAAATATTTTTAAAATATTTTTTTACATTTATTTTAATTGATTAATTTAAAACATTTTCTAATTTTTTTTAAACACATGCTTTTTACAAGTATTTTTTTAAAACATTTAATTTTTTTTCAAATTTTAATGTAATTTTTTTAAGTGTTTGTTTAAAAAACAAATAATTTAAATGTTTGTTTTAAAAACTTTTTTTAAAAATTTGTTTAAAACATTTTTTTTAAACATTTTCTAAACCATTTTTAACACTTGTTTAAAACATTTTTTACATTTATTTTTAGACGTTTAATTTAAAACGTTTTTTTAACGCATGTTTTTTAAACATTTAACATGTTTTATGTAAAAACATTTTGTTTATTAACATTTTACAGTGGGTGGATGTGTTATATTTTTTTCTAAATAGATTTATATATGTTTGTGAATTTATATATATTATGTGCAAATTGAAAAAACAAATTAACGAGGGATTGGGGGTACGCAGTAGTGGGTGGGTTTAAAACATTGTTATTTAAACATTTTTTTATCATTTATTCAAAACATTTTTTTAAATGTTTTTTAAATGCATGTTTTTTATATGTATTTTTATTAAATGTTAAAATTTTTTTTGTAAAAATGTTTATTTTCTATTTTATTGACTTTCTACGGTGGGTGGATATAGTTTTTTTTCTAAATAGATTTATATATGTATATATAGTATATATAATATATGCAAGTTTCATCAAATTTAAAAAAAAAAATAATGAGGTTGGGGGTGTGCGAACATCATTGGGTGGGTAGTTATTTTTTTGTTAATATATAATAAGTTATTATTATATATATATATATATAATGTTAAATGATTGATATATATATATATATAACATGAGAAAATTGTAAAAAATAATAATTAGAGGTTGTGGGTGCGCCGCAGTGGGCGGGTTAATTTTTTTTCTAAATAGATTTATATATAATATATGCAAGTTGTAACATACTTAAAAAAGTTAATGAGGTTGGGGGGACATGCACAAACATCATTAGGTGAGTGTGTTATTTTTTTGTTAATATACAATAAGTTATTATATATATAATAGTAAATCATTGATATATATATATATATATATTATCATTTATACACACACACACACACACACACAAACATATATATATATTATCATATCATTGATATATATATTATTAATAGATTTGTTTATATATATATACATATATAATATGCAAGTTTCATCATATTTAAAAAAATCAATGAAGTTGGGGGGGTGCGTGAACATCATTGGGTGAGTGTGTTATTTTTTTGTTAATATATAATAAGTAATTATATATATATATAATGTTAAATGATTGATATATATATATATATAATATGAGAAAATTGTAAAAATAATAGTTAGGGGTTGGGGGTGCGCTGCGGTGGGTGGGTTAATTTTTTCTAAATAGATTTATATATGTATAGTATATATAATATATGCAAGTTGCAACATACTTAAAAAATTAAGGAGGTTGAGGGACATGCACAAAATCATTAGGTGAGTGTGTTATTTTTTTTAATATACAAAAAGTTATTAAATATATATAATATTAAATCATTGATATATATATATATATATATATTAATAGCTTTGTTTATATATATATATATATTATATTAAATCATTTATCACTACTACAAATACCCCTTTTATCAGCGTTAAAAATGGCCTTTAACAATGCTAGAAAAGCGTTGTTAAAGCCAACGAAGATAAAGGGGGGGGTTCCCCTTTATCAGCACTCCAAAAAGAGCTGATAAAAGATCCCTTTTATCAGCGCTTTTTTTAGCACTGATAAAAGTAAAAGAAAATTAAAAAAAATAAAAAAATCTTGTCAATCGGGGGGGCTTTTATAGCACTTGATCCCCCCTTTTAACAGCGCTTTCCAGCCCCTCCAGCGCCCGCACGCACCCCCCTCCACCTTATATCAGCGCTACACTCACGCCCTTTATCAGGGATAGCCCCCCAAAATCCACCCCCATGCGCGCGCCCTTACCTCCACCAAGATTTGATCTCGAGACCTCCTCCTTGCGCGCCTAAAGCCTTTACCACTCTGTCATATTGATTTGTTCTCCAGTTAATGACATATCTATTTATTTATATATTTATTTATTTATATTTATTCATATAGTAATATATAGTTATATTAATATATATATATATTAATATATATATATTTATAGTTATATCAATATATATATGTAGTTATATTAATATATATATATATAGTTAGATTAATATATAGGTATATAAATATTTATATATTGGTATTTTAAATAAAATTGATATTAGTTATTATTTAGATAAAGCTAATATATTTTATATGTAAATATATTTTATTATTTATATTTATAATTAAATTTTTATGCGTGAATATATAAAAAATATGTATATATTGTTATATATTTGATTATAAATAGTAGTGCATTATAAAAAATGATAAAATTTCAAATACATAATATCAATATAAATGTAATACCTTGGAATAAATTCAGTCCCCACCAAAAAAACCAATAATACCCCCTCAAATGAGGCTGAAAATCCACAAAATGTTAAAAAATTGAGATATCCCGACTAAAAACTTGGTTTTGGAGGCCTTCTGGGCCATTTTTGGCCTAAAAAAAACCTTGATTAGGGTCCCCCTTAGTTATAAGGGTGTAGAGCTCATCACAGACTTTGATTTAATATGTGGTAGAGCTCAAACAGACACCCGGATCAAAAGTTATGGCCGTTTAAAGTTCGAGTTGCGTTTTCAACATATTTTGGATCTTTTTTAATTTTTTAATTTTTTTAGTTTTCAAATTGTTATTAAATGACTATTACTCCATAATAATTAGCAAATTATTAATTAAAAATATTTTTTAATTTTTTTATAAGCCATTTTCACTAAATATCTTATATATTAAGTGTAACTGTATATTTATACTTATCTAAATTATATTTAAAATTATATTTAAAATATATATATAATATTTATATCAATATAACTATATCTATATATTTAAATATTAATATATTTTTTTTAATGAATTTTTTTTGGAAGTAGACCCTTTATCAGCGCTTTTAAAAAAAGCGCTGATAAAGACCCTCTTTATCAGCGCTACTAAAAAAAGCGCTCATAAAGGGGTACCCTTTAACAGTGCTATAAAAAGCGATGTTAAAAGGGGTACCTTTATCAGCGCTGATAAAGGGTTACGTTTATCAGTGATTTTTTTAGTGCTGATAAAGGTACCCCCCTTTATCAGCGCGTTTTCGTTAGCACTGATAAAGGGTGGCGCTGGCCTTGCCCCGTTTTGTGGTAGTGTATATATATATATACATTATTAATGGATTTTTAAAAGCCGCACTTAATTGATATATATTATTAATGGATTTGATTATATATATACATTCATATATATATATATATATAATTATATATCGTTGTATATATTACACACACACACATTATAATTATAACATCATCATCATAAATATAATAAAAGTTGTTCAGAAAGAAAGAAAAAGAAAAACAACCCAATCCACAAGAGGGTAGGGCAGAGAGACATGTTACTACGGGGGTCTAAAAAAATGGAGACCTAGAGCATCACCTCTTATAATGTTAACCCCTGGTGGTTTCAAGCTCTGGAAGTCATGAAAATATACGCATTCCATTCCAGGAAAATCAAGAGATGCCAAGTAATCAGCCGCCCTTTACCTTCCCGCCAAGTGTGAGACACTTTTGTATGAGTGCTGAGAAGAGAACGACACTTAAGAATGAGATATTCAATCGACCAAGGAGTAGGTCCCAGGCCCTGGATAGCATTATGGACCATCATAGATTCGGTTTCGGCTTCCAGGAGATGAAGGTTACGCTGCCTGCACATAGAGAGTCCTATGTACATAGTATTAGCTTCTGCCACGAGAGAGGTGCCATGCCCCATCCGGGCAGAGAAAGCCAAAAAAACCGAACCAGAGTAGTCACAGACAATACCACCTCCATTCATGATTCTAGATTTTCACGAGCCTTCAGTATTAAGTTTCAAACCATGATCCGGAGGGAACCACCTTACCCAGTTGCCTACAGGTTGATTAGTAGAGGCAGGTGCGCCATGAGAAGTAAAATTAAGCCATTGCAGCGTAGGAGCCTCCCTGGAAAACTTGATAGCCCTGCTCATGTCGAGAAGGAGGGATATGGTTATGGAGATGATCTCTCGGCCAGATGAAAACACCCCCTCGAATACGTTTTTGTTTCGCACTTTCCATAAACACCAACAGCTTGCCTGCAGTACAAGGTTTCGTACTTTTCTTTCAGAACTCGTCTCGCCCACGCCGTGAAACCAACAGACCATGAAAGGCTCCTCTCTCATATTTGGGCTAGAAATTGCCGTGAATTCACTGAAAAAAACCAAACTGCCTGTGCCCACTCGCTTTTGAAGAACAGGTGCCTCGACATCTCCTCCTACTTCCTCCTACAACAGATGCACCTGGAAGCCATTTTCACATCGCATCTTCTAACATTTTCATCAGTGGGGATTGCTCTATTTCGGACTCTCTAGAATAGAAAATTGAACTTTGAATGGATGAGATTATCCCATAGAGTATCGTTCCATGTATCACCTGTGTGATGATAGGAAATTGTGCGCCGGTACTCTTTGGAGGAGAATGACCCTGAAGAAGACGGAGTGAACACACATTTATCGGGACCAGATGAAAGTTCTATAAGATGAAACGTCTCCTGCTGGTTTCTGTCCAGAACAGAATTAATGAAAGAAGGAAAACATCCAGCCTCCCTGAAAGTGATATCATAACTGGCGCAGCCTTGGAAGCTTGTGGTAGGGAGATCAAATCTCCCTAACAGCAGTTTTCTGTTATATTTTTTTACAGTCGGGCTTTGCATGGGCCAGGATTTTTTGGGCCAGCCCAGTCTAGCTTGCGGGCTTTCTTGGATAGGTCGAGGCCCGACCCAATAAACCTACGGCCGGAGCCCGGCCTGGTCCGACACGGGCTTTGCCGAGCCGATTCGCTCGGGCTTTCGGGCCGGGCGTTTCGGGATTTCAGGCCTCCGGCCTAGAATTACATCCTTAGACCTGGCATACCCACAATACTCATTGGGAAGGAGTACTCCAGCAGCCCAAGGTGTTCAGTTACATGACTGATGGTCTTACTTTCCTACTCTAGATTATACTTGGTGTGAGTTGTCTTGCTTCATGGTTTTCTTTGTGGATTGCTTTGTGGTCTTTCCTTGTTGGTTTGGGATCCCTACTGAGTATATTGTTACTCACCCCTGCATGGGCTTCGCCCGCACATGTTGTGTCTGGTGCAGAGGACTGCTTCCTTGACAGAGGACTTGGTGGCCTAGGACCCGGTGGTGCCCAGTGAGACCAGGCAGGTGGGGCGTACTTCTACAGCTTCCAGTAGCTACTCTACACTTACCAATCGGGTGGGGTTTTCAGTGGACGACTTTTAGAGTTTCCTTGTACTTTCCTATTTTCAGTTCATCTTTTGTTGGGTTTGTATTCAGGACCATTTGACCTACAATTTATACTTTTACTTAGTGGTCGTTTAGTGGCATGCATGTTTATCTTTCCAGCTTTGGGACGTGGTTGTGTGTGCATGTGTACAGGTACTCAGGAAAATGTCTCCCACTCGTAGGTTGACGCCTTCAGTGCTATTTTCCAACCCCTGCCTTCGGGAGGCGGGCTTGGGAGTTGTTAGGGCACGGGCCCCGGGGGACGGGTCGTGACAAATGTTAAAATTCAAAAAACAAAATGTGCTCTTCAAATAGCCAAGGTCAGTGATCCCTCTCATCATGCTACTTTCACAAAATGATGTATGTAGGTTCACGGTGTTTAAGTGTTTCCCCCTTTTATCTTCCAAGATGAATTGATACTACAGGAAAATAGCATTTTAGCAGCGATTTTTTCACAATGGTTTTCAAAACTACCGCAAAATTGAAGGGAAAAAATTAAAAAAAATATTTATTATTTATTATTTATCATTTAATATAATATATAGTTTTTTATTTATAATTTTAATTATTTATAATGTGTAAATTAATAAATATTTATAATTATTAGTTAATAATAATTTTAAAATGAAAACAAGGCTTAAATAAGTTTAAAATAAGAATTCGGCATCAAACGACCACAACTTTTGATCTGAGAGTTAGTTTTAGCTCCACAACAAGTCAAATCGAAACTTATGAAATGATCTAAAACCGCATTAGATTTAAATTTCGTAATAATTAAAAGAAGAAAAATTATTATAGTTTCAAGAAAAGTTGAGAATCAAACTCAAACTTCAAACGACCAAAACTTTTGGTCCGGGTGTCTGTTTGAGCTCTACCACATATCAAATCAAAGCCTGTGATGAGTTCTATGCCCTTAGTGACACAGATAAACCTCTGTCACATTTTTAAGGCCCATAAGGCCTCTAAAATTGAGTTTTTAGTTGGGGTACCCAAATATTTTAACATTTTATGGATTTTCAGCCTTGTTTAAGAGGGTCTTTTGCCCTTTTTCAACGGGGAATGAATTTATTCTTAGGGATTACATTCATGTTTATATTATGGTTTTGAAATTTTATTGGTTTTCACAATGTAGTTTTATTTATAATTAAATATATGCAATTTTTCTTATATTTACTAATAATAAATCACTTGTATAAATACATATTTACATAGAAATGAATTTTTAAACATATAAACAATATGGAAATAAATATTTATTATTTATTTCATTTAAAATAATAATTTTTGGCTTTATTTACCCTATAAAAATGCATTAATATGTATATATACCTATTCATGTTATGTTTATATATAAATATGTGTGGCTCAATAAAAATTCATATATTTATATGTATTTTCTAATATATGTAAATAAATACATATATGTGTAAATATTTGTGTGTATAAATAATATATAAATGTATTTTTATATAAATATATCATTATCATTAAATATATTATATAAATGAATTTACAGTAAAATTATATGAATATATGTATATATACACATATATAAATAATGTTTATATATACATATATGTGTGTATTGATAAACATATATATATATATTTATATTTATATTCTAATATATGTAAATGAATATTAATATATAATATATTTAAATAAATTTAAGTATATATATATATATATCATACACATTTGATGACATTTCATCTTCATTTAAGAGTGTCTTGATACGTTTTTTATGTCATTTATGATTTTATTCCATTCATTTACATTCCTATTAATTTGATGGTGTTGCAATTATTGTGTTTTCTCCTCTTTTTGTAATTTATTATTAATTATATATATTTGTTTATATGAATTTATGAATTTTTGGGTAAATATTTATACATATTTATGTTTATATATTTTTATATCATATATGAGTAAATATATATATAGATATTTATATTTACTTCTATTTTTATATATATATATATTAATATACAACTATATATCTGAGTGTGTTTATATATATTTATGTAACATACACGTGTCTTTATAAATATCTATGTAAATTTTGTTATATGTATATATATTTATAGATATTTATATCCATTTATTATTATTTATTATTATTATTATTATTTATTTATTATTTATTATTTATTATTTTTTATTTTTTATTTTTTATTTTCATAATTAATTTATTTTTTATTTTTTATTTTTTGTAATTAATTAATTTATTTATTTATTTATTTATTTATTTATTTATTTATTTATTATTTATTCAGTTTTTTTATTTATTTATTATTTATTATTTATTTATTTATTTTTTCAATTAATTAATTGATTTATTTATTTATTTATTTATCTTCGTAATTAATTTATTTATTTATTAATTTATTATTTATTATTTATTATTATTACTTATTATTTATTTTTTGTAATTAATTAATTCATTAATTAACTAATTAATTTATTTTTGTAATTAATTAATTAATTAATTTACTTATTTATTTTTGTAAATAATTAGTTTATTTATTTATTTATTTATTTTTGTAAGTAATTAATTGATTTATTATTTGTTATTTGTTATTTGTTATTTGTTATTTTTTATTGTTAATTATTAATTATTAATTATTAATTATTAATTATTAATTATTAATTATTAATTATTAATTATTAATTATTAATTATTAATTATTAATTATTAATTATTAATTATTAATTATTAATTATTCATTATTCATTATTCATTATTCATTATTGATTATTGATTATTGATTATTAATTATTAATTATTGGTTATTGGTTATTGATAATTGATTATTGATTAATAATTATTTAGTTTGTATCTATTTATTATGTATTATTTGTTTTTTCAATTAATATATATATAAGTATATTAAATTATATTTATTCACTGCATGAAGAGTTTGCTGGAGTGGTAAAATATTTGGATAATAAGCAAGAGGTAAGGGGTTCAAATCTCACCCAATACAAAATTTCTATATATGGCATGGGCTTGTGCATGGATATGGGCATGAGCATGGTAATAATAAATAATAGATAATTAATAATTAATTAATTAATTAATTAATTAAAAAAATTAAAAACCGCCACAAAAAAACCACTTCTAAATCGTTCAGCGACGGTTTTCCAAAACCGCCGCTAAACGCCAACTTTGGTGTAGTGTGATGAAAGCGAAGTTTGAGGCAATTTATAAAACTAAAGAACTACTAGAGGTTCCTTGATGAAATATTTTTTTGCAAGGCTTATTGATGAAATATTTATATGTTCTTTGCTTGTATTTTTTTGTTTTGGAGGTAGGGGAAGGTGGAGCTGGAGGAACAATAGTCAAATTAACATTATATTTTAAACCTGAGGTTGGTCTATATTTCATAATACTAGTGTTAATTCATATAAAATAGTCTTATTTTATTTTATATGCATCTTTTTCTTGATTTCGGTGTATGATTGAGGATGAATTGCTTCCATTCACAAGCATAAGAATGAGGATATGTTTGCAAGAGTGAAGATTGTTCATAATGGTATGTAATATTTTATTCCATCTATCATTTACTTATATATTAAAAACTCATCCAAAGATGTGTCTTTCACTTTATATTTCTATTTAGTTATTAATATTTTAGTGATTATATTTTAAATTAGTTATTGATGTTTTAGTTCATGGGATATCAGATAGGAGCGCCACCCCTACCTTAGAGAAGCCTCAATCCACACAGTCACCAAAACCCTATGAGATGTACCTTCAACGCATCTACTCACTAACCACCAGTGTTAACCTCTACCTGTAATGAACCTTTCATTATTTGATGAACCAAATCCATCATCCACACTAATCCAATACTACAAAAACACAACTAGAATAGAAACATCAAGACACAAGACTATATCACCATCATTAAACACTACCTATGAAACCATAATACTATTAACCTCCACTAGTGGTCATTACTGCACAAACACAATGATGCCTCCACTAAGGGAAACACCTTCATAAGAAGAAAAAAGTTGAACTAAATCCCTAAATTCTATAAAAAATAACTACTCTAAGGATACCATGCCACAACACTAGGGGATAACACCTAGAACAACAAGGAACTAACTGATGAAAGAAATTATCTTTGAAAAATATTACCCATTGAATATGTTATATAAAATGTATGAACTGACTCAATCAATCACTACCAAGAAACCCCACAAACACAAGACCAGAGACTCTCAAGGAAAACATAAAAATCCCATCACCACAATGGAATTTTTCTATGAGTTTTCTGGTGGTGGTTTGGAGCTTATGGTGTTGTCCATTTTGTGTATATATTTTCAATTCATGTTGTTTTTTTAGGTCAACATGTTGTGGTGTTACCAATAAAACCATTGAGTGATGCTGGAAGGGTAAGGATTTAAGTGCAGTATGTTGGTTTATACACTGTATTCTTGGTAGGGATTAAAGTGTTTGAAATCTTTTTATACATTGTATTCTTAGTAGGGATTGAAGTGTTTTAATTCTTATGATATATTCTTGTTTGAGTTCTGGAGGGGTAGTAATTTAATTGCAATATGGTATAATTTTTGGAGTTCTGTTTTAAGTGCTTCTTGAAAGGTAGGTATTTAAGTAAAATAGGTTCTGATAGGATAATTTTCCTAGGATATTCAGTCTAGATATTTTTTCTGATATCTTCTAAAATTATCTTTTAAATGCACTGAAAACTTAATGAGATATCTGATTTCTTTTGAAATTATTATCATGTAATGTAGGAATATCAATGTGAATTCATGGGATAACATTTATTGGGACTACACCTATGTGATTGGTTACGTGTTTCTAATAGGTATAGAGAATACCTTTTGATGGGTTGTGACTCGGCTGTGTATTCAGGAACATACCTTCTTTATTATTGTTTTTTTGTGTTCTATTATTTTTTGTAGGGTATGAGTGTTATTTTTTTGTGCTGGCGGCTGGAGGAGCTGAAGGATATGACTGTATACAAGTAAATTTTAATTACAAAAACTAATTTTTGGAAGTAAACTATGTTAAAACAAATTTTTTAAATTCAGTAATTACACCTTATTTAACATGTAAAATTGGGATGCTTGTGGTATATTTAACAAACATGAATAATACTACACATGGTACATCACTTGGAAATATTATAGTATAGCTTGATTAAATCCTTATTTGGATAGAAAGTTAATGAACCCTAAAATGGTACCTACTTTGTGTCTTGAAGATGGTATGATATGTTTGTAGAATAACATGAATGAATTCCATCTCTTAAATTGTGCCACATTTGGCTTGATGTTGTATGACTGTTTGGATTCCATGATTTGTTATTCAGGGGTTTCCTATGTTATGTTAACAATAATATGTGACTTGGAATCACATTTAATTAATATGATATCAAGGGTATATTATGATAGTATGGGTTTCTTTTTTCACATCGAGCATTAGATTTTTCATGATAGAATTTTGACATGAGCATGATTGTTACCTTGTTATATTTAACATGATTTCTACTTTGTTTGTAGAGCATGTTAATTTGGACAACTAGTAATTTTCCTTGATCTTAGCTCCTACAATGGACCAAAGGCCTTCATTTTTTTATGGATTTTGATAATCCACCTTTTAAGGGGTGAGGTGGAACCCTTACAAGTCCCATAGGCGTAATTATTACATGACCCATAGGCCTTAGAGGAATTTATTGCCCGTAGGCTTCAAACATTACATATAAACCAGACTAACTACTTGGAACTACTCCTCCCCAACATCTTCATCGTGAAATCATCTCTCCACCTTCACATGGTTGTTCGGATAGGATTTCTCGTGCATGCACAAGCTTGTCCCGATGGTAGGTTCCATACTCTCTCATTCTTGCAATCTATTTAGCTTCTGCAATGGTGAACACTCCTTTCCCATCCTCCTTCTAGAGCTTCTTCCTTGTAGGTTGTCTAGTTTGTATCTGCACTTAAGGTGGACCGAAGGCCTTAAGGTGGCCCGAAGGCCTTACTGACTCAAAGGCCTGGGTGGCCCGAAGGACTTAAAGGACTCGAGGACCAAATCGGTGCCCCGAAGGCCCAAATGGGGGAATATTCCTGGTTGCTAAAGTGACAAACAGTACCTGCTATAGTCCCACTTTGTAGTGTTATGATTGAACACATGAGAAGGGTTGTAATATTTATTTGACTCTACTATTCCCATTACCCAAAACTAGATGGGACGGGCTGTAATATTTTATTGTCTTGAGTATACACAAATTCATATCCTCTATGGAATGAGTATTGCACCTGGACTGATTTATGCTTATCTAGTAGAAAAAATTACAAGATTTACCAATCCTACTCTTTTGTAATCTTGATACAAGGTTCTAAGTAGATATAATAGTTATGGATCTTTTTGGGTATATGGAGTTTTTATTTATGGTTAATTATAATATGTAGAATACAATTTTATTCCGCTATTACTAATCACGTTTCTATTTTTTTTCTATTTACTTTAAATGAGTAGATTGATCATAAACGCACACCTGAATTTTTTTATATATTCTGCAACATTGGTCATTTATTACATAACATGTCATTCTCAATCCTGGTACGTGCACTTTTAAGTACATGTAGTGTAGGGTGTAGGGTGTGGGGTGTGGGGGTGTGAGGGTGTGGGGTGCGGGTTGTGGGGTGCGGGGTACGGGGTGCATGGTGTAGGGTGTAGGGTGTCGTGTGCAGAAGGGTGCAGGATGCGACAGGGTGTAGTTGAACTGTTTTTCTTTCTTTCTAGAAACTAAGATATAGGCACGGTTTACAACCACAATAGTAGAGTTGCTGTTTTTTATGAAAAGTGCATGATAAATACACGGTTGCAAACCATGGATATTAACCTATTTCCATAGTTTCAAACTATAGAAATAGATTTCAATTGAATTAGCTATATCCACAGTTGAAAACTATGGATTTGGGTCCATTTCCATAGTTTCAAACCGTGGTAATAAATTTCAATGTAATTACCTATAGCCACCTGTTTCCAACTGTGGTGATAGTTTTGGCCCTATTTCTATGCCAATAGGAGCCACAATTCCCCAAACCATGGAAATTTCTTGAATTTATAGTAGTGCATCGACCTATACACCCAATGTCCCTACACCACCTAACCAATCACATTGATTCTAGGGAACATGAAATCCTAATAAATTATACAAGTATAGTAAATTTTCTTCTATGTGCATCACAGTGACACACATTAGCATGAACAATGACATCTAATGTTAACTGTTAAAACATGCTTAAAATAACATTCTAGACTAAGAAAAAACATTAATTGAACTCATACCTTCACTTACCTGAGCTTCCCACCATAACATACTCAATCTCTGGTTGAACTCGTTCCATTAGAGGTTTGGAAAACTCACTTTTTCCAACAAGAACACAATAGAAAACAATAGTATCATTCCTCAAATAAAAAAACATGGAAGGATAGCAACATAAGGTATGAACAAGCTCAAAAAATTGAAAAAGTTCAAATGCAACAGTAACATCAAAATAAAACACAGGAAAAATAACAAGGCTCTGAGCATATACAACACCTAGAAACTCATCCTGAATCCATATCCCATCCATCGTCATGGATCCTCTATGAGTCCAATTCAGAACAAAGATCCCCATGAAGGTAATAAAACCACTTTGATCTAAGTGCAAGGCCTTGTAATCTTCTTCCAAAAAAGGGGACAACCTGAAAACTACATTGAGACTGATTCAATGCACAGAACAATCCCCAGTGAGACCAATTCAGACACATCTCCACTTAAGGATAATAACCTGCCTAAGTTACACACCACCTAAAGGGTTTTCCAACAATAAACAAGTACCCTATAGAACAACTTCAAGAGCTAAATGTTAGATCTAACCTAAAGTAGGACTAGATAGACAACACCTGGTAAACACCTCATCGACTCTCAACCATACTATTACCATTCCAACACCTACACAAGCTACCTAGACCCTCAAATCACAATGAGGAAGTAAGAACAAGCATACAAGTTTTTTGATCAAAAGAATAGAGAACTAAGAAGACCACATAACAAAATAAATACATGACTATGTAGATCAAAGCAATGAACAAGCATGTTGTAAAACAATGTCGCACAAAAAAATAACAAACAATGAATTTTGGGATACAAAATTACTTCCATATTGGCTCTGATACCAATTGTTGGGGGCTACGTTGTAGGGAAGTCCCCATTCAATAGCCCAAGAGATGTGTGGAATATAATATTGGACAAAAAAGTTCTAAATGAAATATAAAGAACGTGTTTGATATTCAAAATAGTGGGAAAATGAACACAAAACTGGTAATAAAACCTCAAAGTGGAAGCAGTAAACAATGATTCTAGAAGATTAAAACCAAAACATGTATATACAAAACCAAGATCATAAAAATAATGTTCCAGATTTATGTTAAACTATTTATAGATGCTCCAAAACTAAGAAATAATTAAGAAACAATTTAAATTTAATAACTCAAATCAATTTAGACAACAAAATCAAATGGAGTGTGTAGGTTCCGGGCGCAGTGGAAGCACGTTGGTGGGTTATCTAATTTTTTTGTTAACAACGATCAATATGAGATCCGTCACGGTAATAAAATTTCAGATCTTCGGAATAGAACGATGAACAAAATAAAGGAAGGGAGTCCCATAACCATAGAGAGGATCATCATATATTGGCTATAATTAATTTAATTAAAAGACAAGAATTACCTTGATGGAATTATCTCTCTATTGATGTTTTTGGTCATGATCCTATGTGATCTGTCATTGCATCATAGAACCAAAGTGTAGGATTACTCTAGCAGTGATCCACACATGATCCACATATCTTTGGATGTCGTCGAAGGGATCTCTGGGTGCTAGCGTGGAAGAGCCTTCACTTGCGATGTCCGCCTTCGATCACCTTGAGATCCGCTTGCAAAGCACTTTCCTTGATCCGGTGGAGTAGGATCTCTCTCGTAGCTTGAGAGCGTTCTTAGAAGAAAATAATTCTCTCTTGGCTTGAGATCTTTTTCTAGATCTGTTGTGCACAACCCCCAAAAATGGCTAGGCTAATGAGAATTATATAATTGGGATTTTAATTACTTAGAATAATAAAATGAATTAATTACTTGAAATAATTTATTCATTTTATTTTATTATTAGTAAGACCCCATGTCTAATAATAAAATTTGACTATTATTATTACTTGACATTCACCTAGAAAATTACACCTAATATTATTTAATTAAATAAATAATATTATTTCTCACAAATCCCCAGAAAATCTACACAGTGTGTACTTTTGTTTTTTTTTAATTTTCTTTATTTCTTCCACCACATTTATTAGACCTTGATAATGGATATTTATTTATTAAATAAATATCACTCCATTACTCTCTAATAAATATATTATTTCACCCATAATATATTCTCTCGAATAACTAGTGCCGAAATAAATGCGATCAGGCATCCTTGAATAATTATTAAACCACATTTTGGAATAATATTTATTTAACTTGTCAAATGAATATTTAATTGAGATACTTGGACACACTTAGTGTGTGACCCTCTAGTCATCTTTATCAGTGGAATTAGGCGGAGCCTACCTAAAGTCCAAGGTTGGCGTCTAGCAATACGCCAAGGCACCCATAGAGAAACAAGTTAATGCCTTAATGACGTGTCACCTCCTACTAATGCTTACCGTGTAATGTAATACCTTTGTCTCAATATCTCAAATCAAGTGGGTTTCATTTTGGTGCCATCAAACCATGTTCTCAATTATTCTTTCTTTGACTTCTCAGAATTTAACTTTCCCATTCCTCACCATGTCCATAGATTTATTTAGGCTATATAAATTCCATCAAAGGGCCAGAGATATATACTTCTGTTATGAAATATAAGGGACAAATCCTTTCTTGCATTATCTATTAATGTAGTATTACTCGTGACACAGCCAAGATATCCTACCTCATTGTGAATAGTGTGTTGTTATAGTTTTCATCAATACATCTAAGTGTGTGAGTTGTAATAACTATTAATAATAATTTTAAAGTCTATGGACCAATACACACATACGTAGATAGGAACATCCAATGACACTATGAAATGTGGATTTCCTACTGGTGGGTCTCGTTTTCATAATATCCTCCTGGATATTACCAAGGGCACACACCATGAGAAGGTGCCTCAAAGTTTTATGAGTCCTCACCCCTAATGGCCTGTATTATTTGTGTCCCTAAAATAACATCATCCATCCATAGAACATATATTCAAGAATAGTGTTATGGCACTTAAAGGTTCTCATTATAGCAGGGATCTGCTATGACCCTTTGGTGAAACAACTATCTTTTGGACATTATCACATGAATTGTCACGCAGAAGAACAATCAAGATGTGATAAGGTATTTATTAATGAATAAAGTACAAAGTAGTTGGTTCTAGGCCACCAACTCCAACAGAATCCCACTTGGACTAGAACCAATTGATAACAACCTTTAACCTACTAGCTCTCACATGATATTCATGATTCTACTGAGATAGGCCTCTAGTCATGGGGTCCACCACATTCTCTTCCATGGACACTCTACTCACTACAACTTCACCCATTTGATAGAAATCCCTCAAGAGGTGATACTTTCGGAGTATGTGCTTTGTCTATTGATGTAACCTTGGTTCTTTTTCAAGAGCCATCGTTGTAGTATTATCACAATAAAATGTGATAGGATCTTTACTGCTAGGCACCACATCAAGATCCTGTAAAAAGTTATGAATCCATAAGGATTCCTTAGATGCATCATAAGCCACTGTATATTCAGAATCTTTTATAGAATCGGCGAAAACTGGTTTCTTTAAACTTTTCCAGCTCACAGCTCCTCCATTGAGACAGAAAACATATCCAGATTGTGACTTCAGATCATTCTAATCTGTCTGAAAACCAGCATCAATATACCCTCTAATGATAAGCTTCTTGTCTCCTCCATACACCAGGAACATATCCTCAGTTCTTCTCAGATACTTAAGTATAGTCTTAACAGCAGTCCAATGTTGTTCTCTTGGATCTGCTTGATATCTTCCTACCAAGCTCAGTGTATAGGCAACATCAAGCCTGGTACATAACACGGCATACATGATGGGTGCTATAGCCAAAGAGTATGGGATATTACTCATTCTATCTTTCTCTTGTTGTGTATGAGGACACATTTTCTTATAAAGATGTAGGCCATGTGACTCTGGAACCAATCCCCTCTTAGATTGTTCCATACTAAATCTCTTTAGTTCTGGTCAATGCATATACCCTAACTTAGTGCAAACAACCTCTAGGATATATCACGAATGATCTTGATCCCTAGAATGTAGGCTGATTCACCCAAGTACTTCATGGAGAAACACTTGTCCAGCTATTTATTAACTGACTATAAGACTGGTACATCATTTCCAATAAGAAATATGTTGTTAATATACACTACTAGGATAACAACCGCATTCCCATTAAACTGCTTATAAACACATGGCTCACATTCATTCTTAATGAAACCAAATTCTTTTATGGATTCCTCAAATCGAATGTTCCATATCCTGGATGCTTTCTTTAATCCATAAATGGATTTCTGCAACTTGCAAACCTGTTTGTCTTCACCTGGTGTCGCAAACCCTTCTAGTTGTGCCATATAGACATCTTCGTAAAGGTTCCTATTAAGTAATGTTGTTTTGACATCCATTTTCCAAATCTTGTATTCATGGTAAGCTATTATTGAAAGTATAATTCTTATGGATTTAAACATAGAAACTGGCGAGAAGGTTTCATCGTAGTCAATTCATTGACACTGTCTGAATCCTTTAGCCACTAGCCTTGCTTTATAGGTTCTAACTTGACCTTCCATATCCAGTTTTCTCGTTAATACCCATTTGTATCCAACAGGAATTACATCAACTGGATCATCGACCAGAACCCAGACTTGGTTCTGATACATGGAAACCATCTCATAATTCATATCTTCTAGAAATATTGTAGATTCTAAGCTTTCTACTGATTCCTTATAGGAGATATGTTCATCATTGTCCAACAATAATGATTCACCATCCTCGGTATAAGGCCCCAGCCTTAAACCTTACTTAATCTTGAGTTACTACAAGATTACACATTGAGGATCCTTTCAGGTTTAGAGTTTTAGAGAATTAGATCATAAAACTTGCATTACATTCCACATTTAAACAAAGTGGTTACATAAAATATAGTATTCATTTTTCCCATCAATGGAAACATATTTAAAATAAAACATGGATTCTTTCTTGACACTTCCTTGACACTATCATCATATCATGTACCCTTCCCTTGACCTATGAAAAACATTTCAAAAACTTGGGATGAGCATAAAAAGCTCAGTAAGGGATATAAAAATATGGAAAGGAAACATGAGTACATGTATACATAAGAATGAAATCATACTTTACCCATAAAACATAAGCACTTTAACATACCTCATAAAATCATGAATAAATCATAGAAATCATAAGACATAAAGGTAACTTGAGGCATTCATAACATTCTTACATAGGGAGTAACCCTCTTGGTTACGTTTGGAATACCCACCATAGTATATTCCCTAAATCTCTTCGGAGAAACCTTAACGTTTCACTCCTTCGCGTTACCCAATGCATTGGGGAGCTATATTGGGCTCACCCTCCCTTAGTTTATCACGGAACCACCCGTCTTCATAACAATGCCCAAGAACCATAACATAATCTTATCACATAAAACATGCATAAAGGAAACATAACATTTCCACCTTTCAATAACAAGATATCAATAAAACACATTGATATAAAGACATTATGAAAACCATTTTCAATACCAAACTAAAATAAAAGTAAAACATGGTATTTATTTTTCTTTTAAAAAGAAGGTATGGCTTGTAGAGGAATCTGAAACTCAAATAATGGTCACGGCGGCGGAGAAGTCGTTGTCACCGCGTACGTACGACAAAAACATTCCCTTTTTTCGTTTAGTAAAACGCTTCGTATAAAAATATTCCTTTTGGATAAACGTAAAAGTCAAAGGGGTTTATACACCGTATAAAATAAAGTTGTGTATAAAACAAAATATGCCTCAATGAAAGGAGATTGAGACGAAGTCTCATACAAAGACGGTATCCTTGGATTAAGGATAAATCAGTTACATAACTATGTGTGAAAAATTAATACACAAAATATAAGTGGGTATTAAGTGTAAAAAAATCATAGTACATTCACACATAATCATAGAACGACATATTCAAGGTGTACAATTTTATCCCAAAGAATCGAAATTGGGTTAAGAAGTTCCCTCGCAAAAATTAGACAGCCTAACGGTGTCACTTCAAAATTCAGAAAAAGAGTTGATGAGAGATAAAAAGGGTATCTCATCACTTGGACATAAAATTTACATCAATAAGGATATAGAAGAACATATCCCAAAATAATATTATGTGAATTAAAAGACATAACAAAATAAGTCTTTTAAAAAGAGGAGGGTGAAAGGTTCCCTTACCGACATGGGTATCTTTCAAAACATATGCCCCGTGAAAGAAGGACAATACAACATTGATGTAAATACTCATAAATGAAATAATATTACACAATGAGTAAAATAATGGTCAGTACATACACCACTCAAAGGAAATTGTGGAAAATGTAGCATAAATCTCACGGGAATAAAAGTGAGATGAAAAATCCCTTACGAAAACTCGACAGCCTAACGGCGCCACTTAAAACTTCCAAAAATGGATTGATGAGATCAAATAGGGTATCTAATCACATTAAAATAAAATTTACAGCAAGAGGAATATAAAATAACATCCCCCATCATAACAAAGAGGAGCTTAAAAGAAGTGACATAAAGGAGAGTACTTAAAGAGAAAGAGAGAGGTTAGATCTCTTACGAAAATTCGGCAGCCTAACGGCGCCACTCAAAACTTCCAAAATGGATTAATGAGAGAGAATAGGGTCTATCATCATATGAACATAAAAATTACAGTAATATTAATATAAAATAACATCCCAATAACAAGAAATATGAGCTTAGAAGGAATGACATAAAAGAGTGTACTTAAAAAGAAAGAGAGGAGTAGGATCCCTTACCTCGGGTCCGACTTGAATCGATCGTTCTTTAACGTCCTGAATAATAAACTTGAGTTAATTTCCACTTTATTAAGAACCTTTTTCTAGTTCATTATTTCTTTTATATCACTTATTTCCATGTTATAAACATTATGTAATCATTTAAGTTAATAATGTTTGTTTTGTCGATATTTGGTTCTTAAGTCGAAAGTGGACTTCTTACAATTACATGTTGTTCGTGTGGTCAAATGTTCATTATATCCAGAATTATATTCATGATTTGGATATCATATATATCATATATATCCAGAATATACATGTATTTATAATATTACATAATCATTTAGAGGTAATAAATGAAATGCACCGTTCATGGAGACGGTAAGCCGTACGTACGCATGAACGCTACTTTCATTTCTATGTCATATTAATGAAATTAAAACCAAATGAGAGGTATGTATATTTTAATTCCAGAATTATATTAATAATTTATATGTAACATACATCATATATAATAACTTTAAATCCATCTTTTATACATCACACATATGGCATTAACGAATCAAATCACTTTGAGGGGGCGGTAGTCCGCACTTCCTAAAATGAAATTATCGTGTTTACCCATAATGGAAAAAATAAAGTTATGCCACAAAAGAAAAATACAGAAACATAAACATATTATATATCATATATAAATATATTTACATCTTAATGGCCACCTTTTAAGGTGTTATATGAGTGTTGAACAATCATAGTTTCGTGAGGCAGAAATTCTCCATCCACAGAAACAGTATGTTCTTTAACAATTTGATGTAGGTGTGTGTAAGTGTAGCTCAAATTATTCTTATAACAACATCCTAGTATATTGAAGATACTGTAGTTGTTACAAAATAAATGAATAAAAAGGTTTTAGGGGGTTGGAGAATCAAAATAAAACAAAAGAACACAAGTGAAGACATTACCTTAAAATCGGGTAACTCCCTTTGGTTTGAGCTCAAAGGCTTCCTTGGGAAGACTTCTGACCAAAGTGAGGCTTCAAGGAGTTAGAGAGGGATGTTGAGAGACAGAATGGGCAGGGGTTAGCCGAGCCAAAGGATTTGGAAGTGTGGGTAAGGAGGTAGAGGTGGGGGCCTTTTATAAGAGGAGAGGAGGGGCACTCTTGGAAAGGTATAAAATGTAACTTTATTTTCAAATGAGTTTCGGATTTTAATGGTCCCACATTGATGTGTTTCGAGGATAAGGTGATAAGGGTTCGAACTACATCCATCCAATAGGTTTTGGACATGTGTAGGTCTTAGATTTTACATTATCTTTCCATTTTATTTAAATCGTTAAATAATGAGGTCACTGCTGCATCATCATGATGTCATAAATAATTTAATTTATTTAATGTCTAAAAATTATAAAAAAAATACTATGATGTAGGAAATATGTTTAGATTTCCAATTAATATTTATAGTCCAAAAGATCATTTATTTAGACAAAATTAAAAATATTTTACTTAGATGATACATTCTTTGTTACATTTAACATTCTTTAAAAATAAAAAGATAAAAAGTCACTTTGTCACAAAAGTGATTCCATGGGGCCCCCAAGTTTGGCACAAGGCATCCCATGGTCGGCCATGATACAACCAGTAGCCTTAGGACACATTTTGTGGTCATTTTTTATTATTATGATATTATCTTATTTTCTTTAACTACCCGATTACTCATTAATCAAGATAATTAAAGATAATTACCGTCGTTACTATTCATAATGTCCAAAAACAAAAGAGTCTTAATTAAATAATTTGGACCTTCTGATTCCAAATATGTAATTCATTTTACCAAATTCCAAACACATAAATTTCAATAATTAATTTAAAAAAAACTTCCCGTTGTCAAAACAAATAGCGGGTTTTTTTGAAACAATATTTATGAAAAGTTTGGTACTTGTTTATGCCTAATTCCAAAGTGAAATTAATCCCAATGACCATCATTGAATTACATGGTAAAAATATATTCTAATTAAACTTTAAAACAAATTAAAAAGATAATATAACCATATAATTAAATTATATGAAAAAGCAGTTTTGATGTAAAATGCAGTATTTTTCACTATTCATTGAAAAATGAACATTGTCAGAAAAATACCAAAAATTAACCCAAGGTAAATTTCAATGTCCCAATAATAAATAATATGTTTATTTTGAAAAATATAGCTTATATAATTGTCAAAAAGTGGATTTAAAATGGGTTCACCATCAAAAGGCGGTTAATTGACCTTTTAAAGAATATTAGAATGTTTACGCTTAAAAACTGGATTCATTTGCATTTTTAATCCTCTAACATTTATTGTAAAGAGTAAAAATATTTGACAAACATATATAATCATTTTTTAGTTAGTTCTATTCATTCCCGCCATTACAACGGCTAGGCGTTGACTACCATTTAAAATAATTTTATTTTGTTATTAGAGTGCAACGTAAGATTCCCAATAAACTCGTTGTTGTGTATTGGGTACGCCATCGAGCATAGAATCCCCTTTAAAGTAATATTAATATTTTATTCACAAATATGGATAAATATAAAGATGTCATATTCTTTATTTACCCGGGGTGTTACATCCTTCCCCCTTTTGGGAATTGCGTCCTCGCAATTTTAAAATTGGGCTTGGAAACATCTTTGAAAGTCCCACATCGGAACAAGATTTGGTAAAACAATCACTTTAAAATAAAGAAAGATAAGTACAATGGTCACCCGAGTTAACCCATACTAGGATTCCAAGTATGAAAATATGGACATGGAGGAAAAAAACAAAGGGTCATGTTCTGATGGAGAGTGATAGAAAACATGTTTAGGAGAAAGTTAACCAAAAGAAAATCACAAACTTGTGATGGGTTAAACGGTATTCGATTCCCCACTAGGAAAATTTAATAGACAAAATTTTTGTTTTAAGTTACTTTTTATTGAGGAATTTATTCATAAGGAAACATAATCACTTATCATGTTGACTTTGAACTTTTATTAGATTCCTTACACAAACTCATATTTTCTCCAAAAGACGAGTATTTAGGAAGACTTGTTCACATTAAGAGTACTATAATCAACTTCTAGAGAATCACCTAATCCAAAAAAGAGAACTATATACTTCCCATGTCTTTATACTTTAACCAAAACCAAAACCAAAAAGGTTAGTACAAGATCATATAATCCAGAAAAGGATAACCGTTTATAAAAAGAAAATCTATTCTTAATCTCCAAAATTTGTCCAACAAAACCCAAAGTTCAACGAGGACCATTCTATAATCAATTTGTCCATAAAATTCTTCAAATTAAACCAAAATAATATTGAAACCCAAATATTTGAAGGATTTAGTCACATAATCTTCCAAGTTAAATTGTAACATTTATCTCCAAAAAACATCAGTTGCTCTTAATGTCTCGTATTGAAAAGTAATTAACCTAATCACATATCCTCCATGATAGGTTAATAAATATCCATAGATAACCCAAAATCAACTTACTCTTAATTCACAAAATCATCTAACTAAAAATAATCTGTCAAACTAACCAGGGACTTCACATAGTCCAGTGGTAGGCGATAAATATCAGTTGCACTTTGGTTGTGGGTTTGATTCCCGCAACTTTGTCCGACGCGATGGGTTGTCACACGGTCTGCGTGTTGTCCTTTTTCCAAAACTATATAATTCTCAAATCATTCCCCAAAAAGAGATAAAATCATCAAAAATAACCATAACATAATTTAACCTCAATTTTATCTCAAGCCTTTCACTTCCATCATAACATATAGTAACCCATAATTACCTCAAAAGTAAGGATCATATAAACCCAAATGGTTCTTTATAACTATGTCCACAAAAGAACATATAACTATTCCTTGAATAAAATTTTCATATATTAAACATCAGGGTTACACATACTATAAAAAGTCTTCTAATGTAACCCCATCATCAAAAGAGACTTAATACTATTAAGAATTTCACCATAACTCTTGAAGCCCTTATATGTTGACATCTTACTCATTCAACATTATTCATGACCCATTAACCATTCATTTCTAACTTATTCTGAAATACTTATTTCCTATAAACAAAATCATGAATCATATCCTAAGATTCCAAAATAGGAAAACAATAGTTATGAAATAATCCATACATTTGATTGGTCATTTTCAGTTTCTTCATCCTCAATCGGAATGGCATTAGGTATTGGTAAACAAACATTTGTACGATCTTGGTGATCCCATTCACGAAACTTCTTCATAGGACATTTGTTTGCATAATGACCATGCACACCACATTTAAAACATTCAATTGATCCCTCAGAAAGAACTTCTTTCCCTTTCCTCGAGTCAACTGGATGCTTCCTTTTTCCATGGAAGGTTCTTGCTTTATAACCTTCATTTCCACATCTATAGCATATTTCTGTCCCTTTGAAAACATTTTCCTAGGTGTTTCTTTCCACATTTTTGACACATAGGTTTTTGAACACACTTACCTTTATGATTATTACCTATAGTTCCGTAGCGATTTGTTTCTCGCATATATGATGCCTTAAAGAAATCACCAAGGTTTAGGTGGTCAATCATGACTCCAGATAGTTGGTTGAGGATAATCACAAGAGTTCTCATTGCAACTCCCATATCATTCAGTTGCTTGCTCAAAAAACTGTCACAGTTTACTTCACATCCACTGTTACTTTGGTGCCTGCTAGATCCAGCCATTTACTAAAACCAAAAAGGTCAGTGTGAGTATATCAACAAAACCATCATGTACTAATGAGGAAGATAAACAATAAGATATACTTACTCATTCACTTTATCTAAAACTAGGACTCTTTCTGAAATCCTAACCATTATGGTAATGTCACTTATGCTTAGAGGATACCCTAACCTATAAAGTTATCTAAACCTTCCTTTGATACCAACTATAAGGCCCCAGCCTTAAACCTTACTTAATCTTGATTTACTACAAGATTACACATTGAGGATATTTTCAGGTTTATAGTTTTAGAGAATTAGATCATAAAACTTGCATTACATTCCACATTTAAACAAAGTGGTTACATAAAAGATAGTATTCATTTTTCCCATCAATGGAAACATATTTAAAATAAAACATGGATTCTTTCTTGACACTTCCTTGACACTATCATCATATCATGTACCCTTCCCTTGACCTGTGAAAAACATTTCAAAAACTTGCTATGAGCATAAAAAGCTCAGTAAGGGATATAAAAATATGGAAAGGAAACATGTGTACATGTATACATAAGAATGAAATCATACTTTACCCATAAAACATAAGCACTTTAACATACCTCATAAAATCATGAATAAATCATAGAAATCATAAGACATAAAGGTAACTTGAGGCATTCATAACATTCTTACGTAGGGAGTAACCCTTTTGGTTAGGTTTGGAATACCCACCATAGTATATTCCCTAAATCTCTTCGAAGAAACCTTAACGTTTCACTCCTTCGCGTTACCCAATGCATTGGAGAGCTATATCGGGCTCACCCGCCCTTAGTTTATCACGGAACCACCCGTCTTCATAACAATGACCAAGAACCATAACATAATCTTATCACATAAAACATGCATAAAGGAAACATAACATTTCCACCTTTCAATAACAAGATATCAATACAACACATTGATATAAATACATTATGAAAACCATTTTCAATACCAAAATAAAAGAAAAGTAAAACATGGTATTTATTTTTCTTTTAAAAAGAAGGTATGGATTGTAGAGGAAGCCAGAACTCAAATAATGGTCACGGCGGCGGAGAAGTCGTTGTCGCCGTGTACGTACGACAAAAACATTCCCTTTTGTCGTTTAGTAAAACGCTTCGTATAAAAATATTCCTTTTGGATAAACGTAAAAGTCAAAGGGGTTTATACACCGTATAAAAGAAAGTTGTGTATAAAACAAAATATGCCTCAATGAAAGGATATTGAGACGAAGTCCCATACAAAGACGATATCCTTGGATTAAGGATAAATCAGTTACATAACTATGTGTAACAAAAGAATACATGAAATATAAGTGTGTATTAAGTTTAAAACAATTATAGGACATTCACAAATAATCATAGAACGACATATTAAAGGTGTACAAGTTTATCCCAAAGAATCGAAATTGGGTTAAGAAGTTCCCTTGCAAAAATTAGACAGCCTAACGGCGTCACTTCAAAATTCAGAAAAAGAGTTGATGAGAGATAAAAAGGGTATCTCATCACTTGGACATAAAATTTACATCAATAAGGATATAGAAGAACATATCCCAAAATAATATTATGTGAATTAAAAGACATAACAAAATAAGTCTTTTAAAAAGAGGAGGGTGAAAGGTTCCCTTACTGACATGGGTATCTTTCGAAACATATGACCCGTAAAAGAAGGACAATACAACATTGATGTAAATACTCAAAAATGAAAGAATATCACACAATGAGTAAAATAATGGTCAGTACATACACCACTAAAATTAAATTGTGGAAAATGTAGCATAAATATCACGGGGATAAAAGTGTGATGAAAAATCCCTTACGAAAACTCGGTAGCCTAACAGCGCCACTTAAAACTTCCAAAAATGGATTGATGAGATAAAATAGGGAATCTCATCACATTAAAATAAAATGTACAGAAAGAGTAATATAAAAGAACATCCCCCATCATAAAAAAATATGATCTTAAAAGAAGTTACATAAAGGAGAGTACTTAAAGAGAAAGAGAGAGGTTAGATCTCTTACGAAAATTCGGCAGCCTAACGGCGCCACTCAAAACTTCCAAAATGGATTGATGAGAGAGAATAGGGTCTCTCATCATATGAACATAAAAATTATAGTAAGAGTAATATAAAATAACATCCCAATAACAAGAAATATGAGCTTAGAAGGAATTACATAAAAGAGTGTACTTAAAAAGAAAGAGAGGAGTATGATCCCTTACCTCGGGTCCGACTTGACTCGATCGTTCTTTAACGTTCTGAATAATAAACTTGAGTTAATTTACACTTTATTAAGAAACTTTTTCTAGTTCATTATTCCTTTTATATCACTTATTTCCATTTTATAAACATTATGTAATCATTTAAGTTAATAATGCTTGTTTTGTCGATATTTGGTTCTTAAGTCGAAAGTGGACTTCTTACAATTACATGTTGTTCGTGTGGTCAAATGTTCATTATATCCAGAATTATATTCATGATTTGGATATCATATATATCATATATATCCATAATATACATTTATTTATAATATTAAATAATCATTTAGAGGTAATAAATGAAATGTACCGTTCATGGAGATGGTAAGCCGTACGTACGCATGAATGCTACTTTCATTTCTATGTCATATTAATGAAATTAAAACCAAATGAGAGGTATTTATATTTTAATTCCATAATTATATTCATCATTTATATGTAACATACATCATATATAATAACTTTAAATCCATCCTTTATACATCCCACATATGGCATTAACGAATCAAATCACTTTGAGGGGGCGGTAGTCCGCACTTCCTAAAATGAAATTATCGTGTTTACCCACAATGGAAACCATAAAGGTATGCCAAAAAAGAAAAATACAGAAACATAAACATATTATATATCATATATAAATATAGTGACATATTAATGGCCACCTTTTAAGGTGTTATATGAGTGTTGAACAATCATCGTTTTGTGAGGCAGAAATTTGCCATCCACAGAAACAGTATGTTCTTTAACCATTTGATGTAGGTGTGTGTAAGTGTATCTCGAATGATTCTTATAAAAACATACTATTATATTGAAGATACTGTATTTGTTACAAAATAAATTAATAAAAAGAGTTTAGGGGGTTGGAGAAGCAAAATAACACAAAAGAACACAAGTGAAGACATTACCTTAAAATCGGGTAACTCCCTTTGGTTTGAGCTCAAAGGCTTCCTTGGGAAGACTTCTGACCAAAGTGAGGCTTCAAGGAGTTAGAGAGGGATGTGTAGAGATATAATGGGCAGGGTTTGGCCGATCCAAAGGCTTTGTAAGTGTGGGTAAGGAGGTACAGGTGGGGGCCTTTTATAAGAGGAGAGGAGGGGCACTCTTGGAAAGGTATAAAATGTAACTTTATTTTCAAATGAGTTTCGGATTTTAATGGTCCCACATTGATGTGTTTCGAGGATAAGGAGATAAGGGTTCTAAATCCACCCATACAATAGGTTTTGTACATGTGTAGGTCTTATATTTTACATTATCTTTCCATTTTATTTAAATCGTTAAATAATGAGGTCATCGCTGCATCATCATGATGTCATAAATAATTTAATTTATTTAATGTATAAAAATTATAAAAAAAATACTATGATGTAGGAAATATTTTTATCTTTACAATGAATATTTATAGTCTAAAAGATCATTTATGTAGACAAAATTAAAAATATTTTACTTAGGTGATACATTCTTTGTTACATTTAACATTCTTTAAAAATAAAAAGATAAAAAGTCACTTTCTCACAAAAGTGATTCCATGGGGCCCCCAAGTTTGGCACAAGGTATCCCATGGTCGTTCATGAGACAACCAGTAGCCTTAGGACACATTTTGTGGTCATTTTTTATTATTATTATATTATCTTATTTTCTTTAACTACCCGATTACTCATTAATCAAGATAATTAAAGATAATTAACGTCGTTACTATTCATAATTTCCAAAAACAAGAGTCTTAATTACATAATTTGTACCTTCTGATTCCAAATATTTAATTCATTTTACCAAATTTCAAACACATAAATTTCAATAATTAATTTAAAAAAAACTTCTCGTTGTCAAAACAAATAGCGGGTTTTTTTGAAACAATATTTATGAAAAGTTTGGTACTTGTTTATGCCTAATTACAAAGTGAAATTAATCCCAATGACCATCATTGAATTACATGGTAAAAATATATTCTAATTACACTTTAAAACAAATTAAAAAGATAATATAACCATATAATTAAATTATATGAAAAAGCAGTTTTGATGTAAAATGCAGTATTTTTCACTATTTATTGAAAAATGAACATTGTCAGAAAAATATCAAAAATTAACCCAAGGTAAATTTAAATGTCCCAATCATAAATAATATGTTTATTTTGAAAAATAGAGCTTATAAAATTTTCAAAAAGTGGATTTAAAAGGGGTTCTCCATCAAAAGGCGGTTAATCGACCTTTTAAAGAATATTAGAATGTTTACGCTTAAAAACTGGATTCATTTGCATTTTTAATCCTCTAAAATTTATTTTAAAGAGTAAAAATATTTGACAAACATATATAATCATTTTTTAGTTAGTTATGTTCATTCCCGCCATTACAACGACTAGGCGTTAACTACCATTTAAAATAATATTATTTTATTATTAGGGTGCAACGTAAGATTCCCAAGAAACTCGTTGTTGCGTATTGGGTACGCCATCGAGCATAGCATCCCCTTTAAAGTAATATTAATATTTTATTCACAAATATGGATAAATATAAAGATGTAATATTCTTTATTTACCTGGGGTGTTACACTCGGTGACTAGGAAACCAAATCTCTCTAGTTCCCTTACCTCTCTTGAGCTCTTACGCAGTACTTGTGTTTCTAGAACCTCTTACACAGGGACCTGTGGAATTTGTTCCTGTACTAACTCATGTGTATATTGAGCATCAACTTTGTCAAATTCAATCTTTCTACCACTATCCTTTGTGAGGATGTGCTCCCTCCCATAAAATATGGATTTTCTAGCGATAGTGACTTTCTTGTATGAAGGGTTATATAGGTAATATCCTTTCGTTTCCTTGGGATATCATATAAAGATACACTTTGTGCCCCAGGGTGCTAGTTTGTTGCCTAAGAATGCCTAAACAAATGTCTCACATCCCCATACATGTGTGTACGACAAAATGGGTTTCTTTCCATTCCATAATTTAGAGGGAATTCTATTTTCTGCCTTAGTTGGTACTTGGTTTAATGTGTATGCTACAGTTTGTAATTCATATCCCCAAAAGGATAATGGAAGATCTCCATGACTCATCATCGACCTCACCATGTCTAAAAAGGTGCGGTTCCTCCTTTCACTAACACCATTCCACTGTGGTGTATAAGGAGGAGTGAGTTGAGATAGAATCCTAGACTCTTATAGAAGCTCAATGAACTCTTGGTTCATATATTCTCTACCTCGATCCGATCGAAGTTTCTTTATCTTCTTACCATGTTGATTATCTAATTCATTCCTGAATTCCTTAAATTTCTATAAGGACTCTAACTTATACCTCATTAATTAGACATATCCATATATACTCAAATCATCAGTAAAAATAATGAAGTAAGAATATCCACCTCTAGCTTCTACTAGAAATGGTCCACACACATCCATGTGCACTAATCCTAGAAGCTTTTTGGCCCTTTCACCCTGTCCACTGAAAGGCGGCTTAGTCATTTTACCTTGTAAACAAGCATGACATCTATCAAGTGGTTTTATCTTAGTAGAGTCTAAATAACTATCTTGGCATAGCTTTGTCAAGCGCTTCTCATTTACATGACCGAGATGGTGATGCCACAACTGGGTTATGTATGAGTCATGTGAGTTTGTTTCATTATCGATTTTCAACACTTGGTTTTTGTAATTTAATACATACAAACCATTATTTAAATATGTCATACCATAACATACGTTGTTCTTATAAAATAAGAAACCCTTATTTACAAACTTGAATATAAATCCATCCATATACAAACATGATATAGAAATTATGTTCTTGGTAACACTAGGAACACAATAACAGTTATGTAAAACCAAAATCATCCCAGTTGGCATTGAGAGGTGGTAATCACCAATGGCTAACGCAGCGAGCCTCCCACCATTGGCAGCTCGAAGATCCACCTCTCCTCTGGCAATATTTCTAAATCTACTTGGTTCCTACATTTGAATACAGATGTGAGCTCGACAAGATGTATCTAATACCCAATGTGTAGAAATGGAAAGATTACACTCGATAATGAACGCAACTTTAGCATCCCCACACTTCTAGGTGCAGTTCCTCTTTCAATGGACTTGATTTCCACATGAAAAACTTATCGCCTCCCGTTCCTTTCCCTTCCTATGGATCTTCCCCTTCTTGGAGGGAGGGCGCTTAAGGTCTTCAGACCGTTTATGAATCCTTGGCCCCTTTTCCTTGTCCTTCCTTTTCTTATTCACCATAAGGACTGCAGGTTTGTTACACCCCATGTCCTTATCTTCCTGGAGAATTAATTTCAGAAGTTCTGATAGACTCTTCTCATTGTTTCTCATGTTGTATTTGACAATAAAGCTAGAGAAGTTCTTGGGTAGTGATGATAGGATGACATATGCACGAAAATCATCTGGAAACTCAATCCCTAAGATGTTCAGGCATTCAATGTAGCCAATAAGATTGACTACATGAGTCCCATCTAGAGCAGACTCTCTAAGCTTAGTTGTGAACAAAGCATTGGAGATCTCATATCTATCATGTCTCACCTTCTCTTGATAGAGATCCTTAAGGTGATACATCATGCTATACACGTCCATATTTTCATGTTGCTTCAAGAGCTCATTAGACGTGGCTGATAGCATGAAACATTGGACATATGTGGCATCATCCATATGTTTCATCTAGAGAGATATTTTCTCATCACTGGCCTCTTTTCCAGGCGCAATTGGAACAAACTCTTCCAGCACATACAATTTCCTCTCGTGGTAAAGGATGACGCGTAAATGCCTCTGCCATTTCGAGAAATTGGTGTTGGTGAGAAAGTTTTCCTTCTTGAGTATGGTTCACAATGTTATTTTTGAAGTCATTTTTCTTTCTGTTTCTACAAATTAAGATGAGAAAAGGTTTAGTACTTTATCATGATAAAAATGATGTAAATAATAAATTAATACTTATTAGTATCCCACTATTTTATCAAAATCCAATAGCCATCACCATTGACTTCAGAATATTTTATTGCCTAAATATTCTAGTGGCAAGGATCCATATTTCCTTTCACATTACCCTAAATAGGGTTGGTCAAGCAACTTGAAGGGTTTTAGGTAGGAATTCCAAATGTCAACTACATTAACTCGCAGCTTCTTGATCCGCTGAGTGGACTCCCCAATCCTGAAATCCTTTTATTTTGGATTTCCTCAACCTTTACCTCATGGTCACACCAAGTTCTGTTGTGGCAGTCAACCCTTGATGTGAACCAATTCTAGTCAACCCAAAACCTTGAATTAGAATTTTCCAATAATTAAAAGCACCCCAACTAGGGTTGGTCAAGCACTTTGAACTATGGTTCGATTCTAACCAAGATTATAGAAGGTTATACCAACTTAATATTTTCTTAGAGAGATTTTATCCTTATACGTAAATTACCATTTTATTATCTCTGATTACATGATTTTAAATATTAAGTGGGATATACTTGAGAGATTAACCATGTCTAAGATAATATTTACGCATAAGCCGGTCTTATTTTAGTTTCATCTTGCATGCTTGTTTAATTCATTAATTGTGTGATCATGACAACACACCCACAATAAATAAACCATGCAACTGAAAGAAATAAAATAAATGGTATGATCATAATCTTATTCTATTGGCTAGTTTATCTAGTGGTTTATAAACTAACCCAAGACCTAGGAAAGAAACACCTTGAACCTTTTGGGTTCATGTTTACAGCTTTCCACCTATCCACCTTTTTATCTCCTTGTATTGGTTTCGCCTTAGCTCCTAACTTGAGCCTCCTCCACTAGCTTGGGATCTTCATCCATTACATATGCTTTTATCTCACTCGTAGATGAGGGGTAAAATGGGGTTTTAAATAAAAGAGACCTTGGGCACGCAGGCCCTACATATTAATGAGGAGAAGGCTCGCAGGCCAATAAATTTAATTTAAATAAATAAATTAAAAGAAACTATTCACATACAAAGGTCTTGGTCTAGCTCATGATCATCCATACATGCAATGATATTTATGCATAAATAAAACTAGCATTCAATTATTTAATCATTCTTGTTTAAGATAAATCACGCTCGAATTAATTAATTATCTTTAATTAATCAATCCTTTTATCTTAAACCCTTTTTTTGAATTTCCTTGAAATTCTCATCTATCATAATTTTAAACAAATAAATTCATTTTAAATTATCTTTGTACGTAACTTGTACCTTGGAGGAAACCCAGTGAATTCCCGCTCATAAATAACCAATGAGTAGAAATGAACATTACGCAGATGTTAAATTAAACACACACACACATATATATATATAATACCTATCACGTGTTGTGCCTCAGCTTTACACCTGCACTATGGTACACGTCTCAAGGGTTTGTATAATATAATAATAAATTTTAATAAATCTGTGTAATTTGTATGAGTACATGGAATATAGTTTCGACTACCTGGCGTGTACTTTTGTTCACCGTCCATCCAAAGTACACGCCTGAGGACATGGTGTGTAAATGTACTTCGAAAATCTTCAGAGTACACGGAGTGTTCAGTGGGACACACGTTGTGTAGTATCCGTGTTACATGGTTTCCATCTGGGAAAGCTGTTTATGGGGTACATGGTCTAACCCTAACCCAAAGGGACTACAGGCCATGTTCAATGGGCCACACGGTGTGTAATCTGGAAACCGTGTGCCACCTATTCCTGGTCAACACACAGAGTCTTAAAGACTCAAATAAGATCCAATGACATGACGTGGTTTGGAGAACTGTCCTGATGCATGGAACCTATACTACATGGTGTGTATTGCTGAATACATGTCGTGTGTTCTGGTGTTGTATGGCCATGAAGCTTTGGCACCTCCGGATGAGATCCTCAGTTTTATTTTAATCAAAATTAAAAGAAGAAATCATTTCTGTAAGGTGAATGAGAAATGAAAGAGGAGGAATAAATCTCAAGATATTGATTTATAGAATGATTAACTTGAATTGAAACAACTAAATTATTAAATGTGTAAATCACCAATGAAAAACTAAATAATTATAATCAATGATATGAACACTCTGATACCACTTGTAGGTTCCGGGCGTAGCGGAAGTGCGTTGGTGGGTTATCCCAACTTTAATTTTTCCATTAACAACGATCAATCCAAGATCCATCATGGTAATAAAACATCAGATCTTCAGAATAGAATGATGAACGAAAGGAAGGAAGGGAGTCCCAGAACCATAGAGAGGATCATCATATGTTGGTTATAATTAATTTAATTAAAATACAAGAATTATCTTGATGGAATTATCTCTCCATAGATGTTTCCGATCACGGTCTGATGTGATTCGTCATTGTGTCGTAGAATCCAAGTGTAGGATTCCTCTAGTGATGATCCACATGTGCTCCACGTATGTCACTGAAGGGATCTCTGGGTGCTAGCACGAAAGAGCCTTCACTTGTGATGTCCACCTTTGATCGCCTTGAGAGCTACTTACAAAGCGCTTTACTTGATTCGGTGGATGAGGATCTCTCTCATAGCATAATAGCATTCATAGAAGAAAATAATTACCTCTTATCTTGAGAGCTTTCTCTAGATTCTTTGTGCACAACCCCCAAAAATGGCTAGGCTAATGAGAATTATATAATTGGGATTTTAATTACTTATAATAATAAAATGAATTAATTACTCGAAATCATTTACTCATTTCATTTAATTCTTAGTAAAAACCCATGTCTAATAATAATAGTCGACTATTATTATTACTTGACATGCGCCCAGAAAATTACACCTAATATTATTTAATTAAATAAATAATATTATTTCTCACAAATCCCCAGAAAAACTACATGGCGTGTATATTAATATACATGATGTGTACTTTTGTTTTTGTTTTCCATTTTCTTTATTTACTCCACCACATTTATTAGACCTTGAATAATGGATATTTATTTCGTAAATAAACATCACTACATTACTCGCTAATAAATATATTATTTCGCCCACAATATATTCTCTCAAATAAATAGTGTCGTAATAAATGCGATCAGACATCCTTGAATAGTTATTAAACTATAATCGGGAATAATCTTTATTCAACTTATCAAATGAATATTTAACTAAGATACTTGGACGCACTTAGTGTATGACCCTCTAGGAATATTTCTCAATGGCATTAGGTAGAGCCTGCCTAAAGTCCAAGGTTAGCATCTCGAAACACACTAAGGCACCCATAGAGAAAGAAGTTAACACCACAATGACATGTCACTTCCTATGAACTCTTACTGTATAATGTAATCCCTTTGTCTCAATATCTCAAATCAATCGGGTTACATATTGGTGCCATCAACCCATGTGCTCGATTATACTTTCTTTGACTTCCCGGAATTGAACTTGCACATTCCTCACCACGACCATGGATTTATTTAGGCAATATCAATTCCATCAAAGGGCCTGCGATATCTACTTCCATTATGGAACAGATGGGACAAATCCTTTCTCGCATTATCTATTAATGCAGTATTACTCGTGATGCACCCAACATATCCTACCTTACTGCGAACAGTGTGTCGTCACAGTTTTTTTCAATACATCTAAGTGTGTGAGTTGTAATGCCCATTAATAATAATCTTAAAGTCTAAGGACCAATACAAACATCTGCAAATAGGAACATCCAATGACACTATGAAATGTGTATTTCCTACTGGCGGGTCTTGTTCTCATAATATCCTCTTGGATATTACCAAGGGTGCACACCATGAGAAGGTGCCTCAAAGTTTTATGAGTCCTCAACCCTAATGACCTGTATTATTTTTGTCCCTCGAATAACATCATCTGTCCATATAACATATATTCAATAATAGTGTTATGGTACTTCCGAGTTCTCATTATAGTAGGGATCCGCTATGACCCTTTGGTGCAACAGCTGTCCTTAGGACATTATCACATCCATTATCATGCAAAAGAACAATCAAGATGTGATAAGGTATTTATTAATGAATAAAGTAAAAAGTAGTTGGTTCTAGGCCACCAACTCCAATAGAGTGAGCATCAACATCAATCGGTCGACAAAAACAGTAAATAAATAAAGAAAAGAACACCAATATTTTTACATGATTTGTCCAATTGGACTATATGCATGAAGAAAGGGCACTAGGGTTCCACTACACAATATAAAGTGTACAAACAATACATGTAGCAATGAATAGAATCAAAGAAAAGGATGAGGCAAGGAAACTATCCAAAGGTTGGGTTATTGCACCCCCAAGACTCGTGATGAAACCAAGCTAAGCGAGGGTCATATACTACACACCTTAGACTAACTCAATTGACACAACCAAGAAAAACCTAAGAAATACACAAGTGAAACCCATCAAGAATTAAAAAGAGATAAACAATAGATTGAGAACCCCTTGTTAGGGATTGATATCACATATTTGTCATTGACAGAGAACCTCCATGAAACTAGTGTTGCCTGATGTCATCATAAATGTCTTACTCTATCCTTTTTGTCATTTTCCAAGCACAAGGAACCCCAATAATCACCAGTAGCTCATCAGAGTTACTCACTAAGCACTGAAGACGTTCGCCTCTGGTCCTCTATCGGGATACTTCTTCAATAGTGAGCTAAGCGCATGCCCGTGATGGACCTCCTTCGCACCTTCCTCTCACCGAGGATAGAACCCCCAAAACTGATCACCCCCAAATTGAAGGAGACTATGAAAAATAGAGGATATGATCCCTAATAAGGTTGTAAGAAGTCATAACAAACTAAGGCTAGGTAGGTTGACATAGGACACACAGATTTATGTGATTGGTCCTCTTAAATCATCAAAAAAACTTAGGCACACAAGGCTTTTAATGGGATGAACAAAAAATAAATCCAGAATTTATATATATCAATTAAATGCAATTAAAACTAATTCCAGACATATAATTAAAAAAAGTTTCATATAAAACCCATGTAAATTTTAAAATTACATAAATAAAATTCACAATAAGGTTGCAAGAGACATGAGATATAGGTTTCTCACATGAGCGAGAGTCAGACCAAGATAGATAGTGGAGATGATGGCTCATGCGAGTCACATTTTGATGAGGCATATCAGATGCGGGTGATGATGAGTGGCCTTCAAAAAGGTCGGGTGATGAGTATTAGATCACAATCGACCTCATCTTGTTTTTATGGCACTGAAGTCATGTCATCATATAGTTCAAAGGGAGAATCATCATCATCATCATTTTCTATTGTGGAGTACGAGGTGGGGTTGTGAGTTTAAGATGAGGTCATACAGATAATGAATAGATAGCAGGAAGAGCAGCAATGACAGTGAGATTAACAACATGAGGAGATGGTGGAGTATATGCAACAGCTCACACTTGGTTTAGGTATGGAGTTCCCTCCACCAATTGAACTTGATTTCCAACCACCTCAGTGACATCTTATGATGTATTCTAGTTTTAATTTTATAATGAATGAGTTTTATTTGCATTTTTATTATTCATCATTTTTTATTTTTCCATTATTTGCAACGGAATAACATTTCCATCGCAAATAGTAATATTTGTGATGCAATTAATGGCTATGACCTATTTGCGATGAATTTTCATCATAAAATTTTTATAATGGAAATATATCGAAAAAAATGTGAATTTTTCTAGTGCCATGTGATAAAAGAGAAGATCCCTCCCAATAGTGAACAATTCTCCATTTATAGAAGAATGGTCAAAGATTCTTGGTGCGCTTCGTAGTTGACCACGTGAGTAGCATGATTTTCTTCAACTTGTTCAGGTGACTCCAGACTTTGGGAATCTTCCTCGATTTCAATGCTTAACCTTAGTGAATTCTTCTTCTTTGTATGATTGTCGCATGTCCATTTCAAGGGTCATGATTGATTCAGTTAAGAGTGTCCTCATTAAATTTTCCATCTCGGATATTCTTCCCATGATGGAGCCTCGTACAACTTCAAGAACAATCGAAGGATGAAATGCTTGGTGCATCGCAGAGCAGTGGAAATCTAGAGGTGCTTGTGTGATCACATGAGGAATGATTTTAGTGTTGTATGTTGTAGCAAGTAGGCCTGTAGAATTGGGCCTTTGGAGGAGGCTCGAGCTTAAGTCGAGAATACCTGCTTGAATGGATTGGGGCATTGTCATGAACTTAGGCATGAAAACAGAAACAATTAGAAAAAATTAATTCAAAAGATCAATACAATTCTAAGTGGATTTGTGTAGAGGGATTGAGTAGGTTGTAATTTTCAACATCATGGATCCGATTTATCCTAAAAAACTTTGGTCATGTACTTCAGCTTCAAATCATCATCAACAATGGATTCATAGTCGAACAATGGTTAGAACCCTCTCTGCATCTGTTGGAGTTGGTGTCCTAGAACCAACTACTTTGTACTTTATTCATTAATAAATACCTTATCACATATTGATTGTTCTTCTATGTGACAATGCATGTGATAATGTCCTAAGGATAGATTTTTCACTAAAAGGTCATAGCGGATCCCTACTATGATGAGAACCCAGAAGTGCCATAACACTGTTCAAGAATATATGTTCTATGGCCAGATGATATTATTTGAGGGACACAAATAATAAAGGCCATTAGGGGTGAGGACTCATAAAACTTTGAGGCACCTTCTCATGGTGTGCGCCCTTGGTAATATCTAGGAGGATATTGTGAGAATGAGACCCACCAGTAGGAAATCCACATTTCATAGTGTCATTGGATGTTCCTATCTCCGGATGTGTGTATTGGTCCTTATACTTTAAGATTATTATTAATGAGTATTAAAACTTGTGAACTTAGATGTATTAATGAAAAATGTGACGATACACTGTTCGTATTGAGGTAGGATATGTTGGGTGCGTCACGAGTAATACTGCATTAATAGATAATGTGAGAAAGGATTTTTCCCTTATATTACATAATGAAAGTAGATATCTTAGACCCTTTGATGGAATTGATATAGCCTAGATAAATCCATGGCCATGGTGAGGAATGGGCAAGTTCAATTTCAGGAAGTCAAAGAAAGAATAATCGAGCGCATGGGATGATGGCACTAGCATGAAACTCACTTGATTCGAGATATCGATACAAAGGGATTACAATACACGGTAAGCATTCGTAGGAGGTGACACGTCATTGCGGTGTTAACTTATTTCTCTATGGGTTCCTTGGCGTGTTGCTAGATGCTAGCCTTGGACTTTAGGCAGGCTCCACCTAATTCCACTGAGAAAGAGGCCTAGAGGCTCACACACTAAGTGTGTCCAAGTATCTCAGTTAAATATTAATTTAACAAGTTGAATAAAGATTATTCCCGATTGTGGTTTAATAATTATTCAATGATGTCTGATCACATTTATTTCAACACTAGTTATTCGAGATAATATATTATGGGATAAATAATATATTTATTAGAGAGTAATGCATTAATATTTATTTAAGAAATAAATAGAAATTATTCAAGGTCTAATAAATATGGTGGAGGAAATAAAGAAAATGGAAAAACAAAAGTACCCACCGTGTAGTTTTTCTGAGGATTTGTGAGAAATAATATTATTTATTTAATTAAATAATATTAGGTGCAATTCATTGGATGCATTTCAAGTAATAATAATAGTCAACTATTATTATTAGACATGGTGTCTTACTAAGAATTAAATGAAATTAATAAATGATTTCGGGTAATTAATTCATTAATTAAAATCCCAACTATATATTTCTCATTAGACTAGACATTTTGTGGGGTTTTGAACAACGGATCTAGAGAAAGCTCTCAAGCCAAGAGAGAATTATTTTCTTCCGTGAACGCTCTCAATCTACGAGATATATCCTCCTCCACTATATCAAGGAGAGCGCTTTGCAAGCAGCTCTCAAGAAGATCAAAGGCGGACATCGCAAGCGAAGGATCTTCCATGCTAGCACCCGGAGATCCCTTCGGCGACGTCCAGAGATACGTGGAACATATGTTTTTCACTGCTAGAGGAATCCTACACTTGGATTCTACGACAGAATGATGGATCACATTAGATCGTGACCGGAAACATCAACAGAGAGAGAATTCCATCAAGGTAATTGTTGTCTTTTAATTAAATTAATTATAACCAACATATGATGATCCTCTCTATGGTTTAGGAACTCCATTCATTTCTTTCGTTCTTTATTCTATTCTGAAGATCCGACGTTTTATTATCGTGACAGATCTCGGATTGAACATTGTTAACAGAAAAATTCAAGTTGGGTACACCCACCAACACGCTTCCACTGCGCCCGAAACCTACAAGTGGTATCAGAGCGGTCATATCGTTGATTATAATTATTTATTTTTTCGTTGGTGATTTACACATTTAATAATTTAGTTGTTTCAATTCAAGTTAATTGTTCTATAGATCTGAATCTCAAGATCTATTCCTCCTCTTTTGTTTCTCGTTCACCTTAGAGAAATGATTTTTTCTTTTAATTTTGATTAAAATAAAACAGAGGATCTCATTCAGAGGTACCAAAGCTTCCTGGCCATACAACACCAGAACACACGGCATGTATTTGGCAATACACACCATGTAGTATATGTTCCATGCACCGGGACGGTCCGCCAAACCAGGTTGTGTCATTGGATTCTATCTAAGTCTTTAAGACTTCGTGTGTTGGCCAGGAACAGGTGGAACATGGTTTCTAGATTACACGCTGTGTGGCCCACTGAACACGGCGTGTAGTCCCTTCGGGTTAGGGTTGGACCGTGTACCCCGTACACAGCTTTCCCAGCTGGAAACCGTGTAACGCGGATACTACACGGCATGTGTCCCACTGAACACGCCATGTACTCTGAAGATTTCCAAAGTACATCTACACGCCATGTCCCCGGGCGTGTACTTTGGACAGACAGTGAACAAAATTACACGTCATGTAGTCGGAACTAAACACCATGTACTCATCCAAATTACACAGATTTATTAAAATTTATTATTATATTATACAAACCTTTGAGATGTGTACCATAGTGCAGGTGTAAATCTGAGGCACAACACATGATAAGTGTTTTATATATATGTTTTTAATTTAACATCTGCATAATTTTAATTTCGACTCATTGGTTAGTTATGAATAGGAATTCACCGGGTTGCCTCCAAGGTACAAGTTACGTACAAAGATAATTTTAAACGAATTTATTTGTTTAAAATTATGTTGGATGAGAATCTTAATGAAATTCAAAAAAATGGTTTAAGATAAAAAAAGATTGATTAATTAAAGAAATTAATCAATTTGAGCGTGATTTATCTTAAACAAGAACGATTAAAGAATTGAATGCTAGTTTTATTTATGCATAAATATCATTGCATGTGTGTATGATCATGAGCTAGACCAAGACCTTTGTATGTGAATGGTTTCTTTTAATTTATTTATTTAAATTAAAATTGTTGGTCTGCGAGCCTTCTCCTTATTAATATGTACGGCCTGTGTGCCTAGGGATTATTTTATGTAAAACCATGTTTTACCCCTCACCTGTGAGTGAGATAAAATCATATGTAATGGATGTAGCTCTCAAGCTAGTGGAGGCGGCTCAAGTTATGAGCCAAGGTGAAACCAATCCAAGGAGATACAAAGGTGGACAGGTGGAAAGCTGTAAACATGAACCCAAAAGGTTCAAGGTGTTTCTCCCCTAGGTCTTGGGTTAGTTTATTAACCGTTAGATAAACCAACCAATAGAACAAGACCATAATCATACCATTTATTTTATTTCTGTCAGTTTTATGGTTTATTTATTGTGGGTGTGTTGTCATGATCACACAATTAATGAATTAAACAAGCATGCAAGATGGAACTAAAATAAGACCGGCTTATGCGTAAATATTATCTTAGACATGGATAATCACTTAAGTATATCCCACTTAATATTAACAAGCATGTAATCAAAGATAATAAAATGGCAATTTACGTATAAGGATAAAATCCCTCAAAGAAAATATTAAGTCAGTATAGCCTTCCATAATCTTGGTTAGAATCGAACCATAGTTCAAAGTGCTTGACCAACCCTAGTTGGGGTGCTTCCAATTATCGGGGAATTCTAATTCAAGGTTTTGGGTTGAATTGACTTGGTTCACATCAAAGGTTAACTACCACAGTAGGACTTGGTGTGACTAAGAGGCAAAGGTTGAGGAAATCTAAAATAAAAGGATTTTAGGATTGGGGAGTCCACTCAACGGATCAAGGAGCTGCGAGTTAATGCAGATGGCATTTGGAATGCCTACCTAAAACCCTTCAAGCTGCTTGACCAACCCTAGTTGGGGTAATTCGAAGGGAAATATAGATCCTTGCCACTAGAGTATTAAGGCAACAGAATATTCCGAAGTCAATGGTGAGGGTTATTGGATTTTGATAAAATAGTGGGATACTAATAGTTATTAATCTATTTATTTGTCTCGGTTTTATCATAATAAAGTACTAAAATTTTTATTATCTTAATTTTTAGAAACGGTAAGAAAAATGACTTCAAACATATCATTGTGAACCATACTCAAGAAGGAAAACCTTCTCACCAGCACCAATTTCCAGGGATGGTAGAGGCGTTTACGCGTCATCCTTCGCCACGAGAGGAAATTGTACGTGCTGGAGGAGCCTATTCCAGTTGCACCTGGAAAAGAGGCCAGTGATGAGGAACTATATCTCTATATGAAACATATAGATGATTCCACATATGTCCAATGTTTCATGCTATCGTCCATGTTTAATGAGCTCTTGAAGCAACATGAAAACATGAACGCGTATAGCATGATGTCTCACCTTAAGGATCTCTATCAAGAGAAGGCGAGATAGGAGAGATATGAGATCTCCAATGCTTTGTTTACAACTAAGCTTGGAGAGTCTGCGCCAGCTGGGCCTCATGTAGTCAAGCTTATTGGCTACATTGAACGCCTGGACATCTTAGGGATTAAGTTCCTGGATGAGTTGCATACAGATCTCATCCTATCATCCCTGCCCAAGACCTTCTCTAGCTTTATTGTCAACTACAACATGAGAAACAATGAGAAGAGTCTATCAGAACTTCTGACCTTAATTCGCTAGGTAGATAAGGACATGGTGCGTGACAAAATCGCAGTCCTTATGGTGAATAAGAAAATGAAGGACAGGGCAAAGGGGTCAAGGACTTATAAACAGTCTGAATCCCCCGAGCACCGTCCCTCCAAGAAGGAGAAGATCCAGAGGCAGGGTAAGGAACGGGAGACAATGTGTTTTTCATGTGGAAAACCAGGCCACTGGAAGAGGAATTTCACCCAAAAGCGTGGGGATGATAAAGTTGTGTTCATTATCGAGTGTAATCTTTCCATTTCTACACATTGGTTATTAGATACAGCTTGAGGGAATCACATCTGTATTCAAATGTAGGAACCAAGTAGATTTAGAAAGATTGCCAGAGGAGAGGTGGATCTTTGAGCTGTCAATGGTGCGAGGCTGGCTGTGTTATCCATTGATGATTACCACCTCTCATTGCCAACTGGGATGATTTTGGTTTTACATAACTGTTATTATGTGTCTAGTGTTACCAAAAACATAATTTGTGTATCATGTTTGGATATGGATGGATATTTTTTCAATTTTGGAAATAAGGGTTGCTTCTTTTATAAGATCAACATATGTTATGGTATAACACATTTAAATAATGGTTTGTATGTATTAAATTATGAAAACCAAGTGTTGGAAATCGATAATGAAATAAATTCACATGACTCATACAATACCCAGTTGTGGCATCACCGTCTTGGTCATGTAAACGAGAAGCGCTTGACAAAGATCTGCTAAGATGTTTATTTAGACTCTACTGATCTAAAACCACTTGATAGATGTCACGCTTGTTTACAAGGTAAAATGACCAAGCCTCCTTTTGGTGGATAGGGTGAAAGGGTCATAGAGCTTCTAGGATTGGTGCACACGGATGTGTGTAGACCATTTCCAGAAGAAGCTAGAGGTGGATATTCTTACTTAATTACTTTTACTGATGATTTAAAGAGATATGGCTATGTCTAATTAATGAGGTATAAGTCAGAATCCTTATAAAAATTTAAGGAATTCAAGAATGAAGTAGATAATCAGCTTGGTAAGAAGATTAAGAAACTTCGATCAGATCGAGGTGGAGAATATATGAACCAAGAGTTCATCGCCCTTCTATGAGAGTCTGAGATTCTATCTCAACTCACTCCTTATACACCACAGTGGAATGGTGTTAGTGAAAGGAGAAATTGCGCCTTGTTGGACATGATGAGGTCGATGATGAGTCATGCAGATCTTTCATTATCATTTTGGAGATATTCAATACAAACTGCAGCATGCACATTAAACCGAGTACCAAATAAGGTGGAAAATGGAATTCCCTCTAAGATATGGAATGGAAAGAAACTTATTTTGTCGCACACATGTGTATGGGGATGCAGGGCATTTGTTAAGACCTTCTCAGGCAACAAACTAGAACCCTGGGGCATGAAGTGTATCTTTATAGGATATCCCAAAGAAATGAAAGGATATTGCCTATATAACCCTTCAGACAAGAAAGTCACTGTCGCCAGACAAGCCGTCTTTCTTGAGAGGGAGCACATACTCAAAAAGGATAGTAGGAGCAAGATTGACTTCGATGAAGTTGATGCTCAAGATACACAAGAGTTGTTATAGGAACAAGTTCCACAAGTCCCCGTGGAAGAAGTTCCAGAAACACAAGTACTGCGTAGGAGCTTAAGAGAGGTAAGAGAACCAGAAATATATGGTTTCCTAGTCAACGAGGATGGTGAATCATTATTGTTGGACAATGATGAACCTCTCTCCTACAAAGAAGCAGTCAAAAGCTCAAAAGCTGCAATATGGCTACAAGTTATGAATTCTGATATGGATTCCATGTATCAGAACCAAGTCTGGGTTATGGTCGATGAGCTAGTTGATGTAAAGCCTGTTGGATGCAAATGGGTATTCAAGAGAAAACTGGACATGGAAGGTCAAGTTAGCACCTATAAAGCAAGGTTAGTGGCTAAAGGATTCAGACAGTGTCAAGGAATTAACTATGATGAAACCTTCTCGCCAGTTGCCATGTTTAAATCCACAAGAATCATACTTGCCATAGCAGCTTACCATGACTACGAGATTTGGCAAATGGATGTCAAAACAACATTCCTTAATGGGAACCTTCACGAAGATGTCTATATGACACAACCAGAAGGGTTTGTGACACCAGGTGAAGCCAAACGGGTTTGCAAGTTGCAGAAATCCATTTATAGATTAAAGAAAGCATCCAGGTCATGGAATATTCGATTTGATGAAGCTATAAAGGAATTTGGTTTCATCAAGAACGAATGTGATCCATGTGTTTATAAGCGGCTTAATGGGAATGTGATCATTATCGTAGTAGTATATGTTGACGACATATTGCTTATTGGAAACGATGTACTAGTCTTACAGTCAGTTAAGGACTGGTTGAACAAGTGTTTCTCTATGAAGAACTTGGGTGAAGCAGCCTACATTCTAGGGATCAAGATCATTCGTGATAGATCCAAGAGGCTGTTTGGACTAAGTCAGGGTACATAAATTGACCAGATACTAAAGAGATTTGGTATGGAACAATCCAAGAGGGGATTGGTTCCAATGTCACATGGCGTACATCTTTATAAGAAAATGTGTCCTCAGACACAACAGGAGAAAGATGGAATGAGTAAGATCTCATATGTTTCGGCTATAGGATCCATCATGTATGGCATGTTATATACCAGGCTTGATGTTGCCTATGCACTGAGCATGGTGGGAAAATATCAAGCAGATCCAGGAGAATAGCATTGGACTATTTTTAAGACTATCCTTAAGTATTTGAGAAGAACTAAGGATATGTTCCTGGTCTATGGAGGAGACGAGGAGCTTGACATCAGAGGATATGCTGATGCTGGTTTTCAGACAGATCAGAACGATCTGAAGTTGCAATCTGGATATGTTTCCTGTCTCAATGGAGAAGTTGTGAGCTGGAAGAGTTCAAAGCAACCAGTTGTCGCTGATTCTACAGCGGAGTTCAAATATATAGCAGCTTCTGATGCAGCCAAGGAAGCCGTCTGGATTTGGAACTTTGTCCAAGAGCTTGATGTGGTGCCTAGCAGTAAAGATCCTATCACATTGTATTGTGATAATATTGCAGCGATGGCTCTTGAAAAAGAACCAAGGTCACATCAATGGACAAAACACATACTCCGAAAGTATCATCTATTGAGGGATTTCTATCAAAGGGGTGAAGTTGCAGTGAGCAGAGTGTCCGCGGAAGAGAACGTGGCGGACCCCATGACTAAAGGCTTATCTCAGCAGAAGCATGAATATCATGTGAGAGCTAGCGGGTTAAAGGTTGTTAGCAGTTGGCTCTAGTCCAAGTGGGAGTCTGTTGGAGTTGGTGGCCTAGAAACAACTACTTTGTACTTTATTCATTAATAAATACATTATCACATCTTGATTGTTCTTCTGAGTGATAATGCATGTGATAATGTCCTAAGGATGGTTGTTGCACTAAAAGGTCATAGCGGATCTCTATTATGATGAGAACCCGGAAGTGTCATAACACTATTCTTGAATATATATTTTATGGTCGGATGATGTTATTTGAGGGACACAAATAATACAGGCCATTAGGGGAGAGGAATCATAAAACTTTGAGGCACCTTCTCATGGTGTGCGCCCTTGGTAATATACAGGAAGATATTATGAGAACGAGACCCGCCAGTAGGAAATCCACATTTCATAGTGTCATTGGATATTCCTATCTGCGGACGTGTGTATTGGTCCTTATACTTTAAGATTATTATTAATGGGTATTACAACTCGTACACTTAGATGTATTGATGAAAACTGTGACGACACATTGTTCGCAGCGAGGTAGGATATGTTGGGTGCGTCACGAGTAATACTGAAATAATTTGTCCCTTTTGTTCCATAAGAGAAGTAGATGTCTCAAGCCCTTTGATCGAATTGATATAACCTAAATAAATCCATGGCCATGATGATGAATGGGAAAATTCAATTCCAGGAAGTCAAAGAAAGAATAATCGACCACATGGGATGATGACACTAGCATGCAACCCGCTTGATTCAAGATATCGAGACAAAGGGATTACATTACATGGTAAGCATTCGTAGGAGGTGACACGTCATTGCGGCGTTAACTTCTTTCTCTATGGGTGTCTTGGTGTGTTGCTAGATGCTAACCTTGGACTTTAGGCAGGCTTCACCTAATGTCATTGAGAAAGAGGCCCAGAGGGTCACACACTAAGTGTGTCCAAGTATCTTAGTTAAATATTAATTTAACAAGTTGAATAAAGATTATTCTCGATTGTGGTTTAATAATTATTCAAGGATGTCTGATCGCATTTATTTCGACACTATTTATTCGAGAGAATATATTGTGGGCGAAATAATATATTTATTAGCGAGTAATGCAGTAATATTTATTTAAGAAATAAATAGTCATTATTCAAGGTCTAATAAATATGGTGGAGGAAATAAAGAAAATGGAAAAAACAAAAGTACACGCTGTGTAGTTTTTCTGGGGATTTGTGAGAAATAATATTATTTATTTAATTAAATAATATTAGGTGTAATTCGTTGGACGCATGTCAAGTAATAATAATAGTCAACTGTTATTATTAGACATGGAGTCTTACTAAGAATTAAATGAAATGAATAAATGATTTCGGGTAATTAATTCATTTTATTATTCTAAGTAATTAAAATCTCAACTATATAATTCCTATTAGCCTAGCCATTTTGTGGGGTTGTGCACAACAGATCAAGAGAAAGCTCTCAAGCCAAGAGAGAATTATTTTCTTCCGTGAACGCTCTCAAGCTACGAAAGATATCCTCCTCCACTGGATCAAGGAGAGCGCTTTGCAAGCGGCTCTCAAGACGATCAAAGGCGGACATCGCAAGCGAAAGATCTTCCACGCTAGCACCCAGAGATCCCTTCGGCGACGTCCAGAGATACGTGGAACATGTGTGTTTCACTGCTAGAGGAATCCTACACTTGGATTCTACGACGCAATGATGGATCACATTGGATCGTGACCAGAAACATCAACGGAGATAGAATTTCATCAAGGTAATTATTTTCTTTTAATTAAATTAATTATAACCAACATATGATGATCCTCTCTATGGTTCTGGGACTCCCTTCATTGCTTTCGTTCTTTGTTCTATTCCAAAGATCCGACGTTTTATTATCGTGACGGATCTCGGATTGATCGTTGTTAACGGAAAAATTCAAGTTGGGTACACCCACCAACGCGCTTCCGTTGCGCCCAGAACCTACAACATCTTCATTGGTTTGACGAGCAGACACAAATCATTGGATTTCACCAACTTTCAAAACTGCCTTTGATTTTCAGTGGTTCAGAGTCGAATTAAGAATGGTGGGCTCAGTCCTGGACCATGGTTGCTTGACATGTGGATTTTGAAGGTTGCACTTGACTAGGTAATTTCTTCGAACACGAAGCAGGCATGGACATCGGTGTGGTGGTGTAGGCCGTGAGGTGGGGTCATTGGTGCGCGATGACTTGGCTCGGGCATTTGAACAAACACCTGGCGTGCATTGTTTTGCATTGTCATAGTCACAACAATGGGGACCAATGAGGCCTCAACATTTTCAAATTCCTGCACAAGAAACATACGAGCAAGCACAGTTTCAGCAATTCAGTCTCCCTTGAGATTGAGCTCGGTGGGGTTTATCTCGTTCTTGTCAAGCTCGCATATCTTCTGACAAGAACAGTTGCAGCTCAACTCTGTTCTTTATTTTCAATCAAATGGTGTCAGACGTGGCTTGTGCCTGTTTATCTCCATGGCATCTTCAGTTCAGCGATTGACATTCAAAAGTTCAACATGCCCGATTTTAATTTGCAGACCTGATAATTTAATACTCTTTGGTTCATCATCAGTTTCTAGAGTATTCTTCAAGCTCGAACTCATGTGGCCAACAGGATATCTCTAGTTTTCATCATCTTCCTCGGTGGGTCGCAGTTGCTTAACGTTTGAGCTTTAGTGGTTCGTATCCCCAATCTATGGAACCTCGGTCTGCTTTTTTGGTTTGACGAGCTTCGATCGACCTTCATGGGCTTGTCATTATGCCCTCTTTGAAGGTTGTTGCATAGTCGGTTGGTGTTTTCTCTTTCGATTGGTTGCAAAAAATAGGCACGATCAAGAGAGTGATCGTAGAGAAACAGTGCGGTGAGTTGGATCGTTTTTCTTCTTCTTACGATTAGTATTCTTACCATGAGTATTTCTTGTGGTAAGTATGAACCTTTGCCCTGTCAAATTTTGAGTGCAGATCGTGAGAGATGTTCCCTTATGGTAGGTTGAGCTATTGTGCACCTCCACTTTATTAAAAACATAATTAGAAGGATTGACATTTCAAATTCATATTAAATTTCCATTCAATGCCCACTAAAATTTCAAAAAATATTTAAATCACCGGAAATCAAATAAAATCGAATTATTTTCTTTTTCCATTAAAATAATTAATTGAAATTAAACACCTAGATTTATAAAATCAATTCAGCTAGCATAGTTAAACCACAAATTAAATCCAACAATTTCCAATTTTAAAATCACAATTTAAACCGGGGTTTTTGCAAATTAATTCAAGTTTAGTTAAAAAACATATTTACATCCAAATTCACGTGCCACCATTTAAAACATACGCCTCTAAATCAAAATAAAATTCAATTCTTCCAATCAATTTATGGATTTCATTTAATTCAAAAAATGAATAATTCAATTACAACTAATAATTAAATTCATTTAAGCAGGTTAATTCCATATTGAAATTGAAACAAATGGTTAAGATTAAATTCATTTAAACAATTAAATTCAATAATGCTATGAATGATAGAATAGGAAGGATGTGGTGATTGGAAGAAAACAAGAATGTTATGAGGGATAGAATGATGCATTCATAATTAATTCAATCACATTAAAACTAAAATCCAATTAAGCAAAATCAAATTCACCATCTCCAGAACAATTTTATCTAGCCCCACCTGCAAAATATGCAACCAGAAACATTGGATATACCTTTAAAAATACAGTTACAATTAAAATTACAATTACAAACCGGTAGCATACTGTAATCACTTTAAGAATACACATACATGCACATGGTTCTTGGAATACACATAGGCAGAGAAGAAGTAAAAAAGGCAATCAAATAATCTACTAGCAACATATTTAGAAAATTGGATAGAACATCCAAGTAACAAAATTTCCCAAGACATCATCAATCAATCCACAAATAACCCCATGAACAAAATCAGGTTCAAAATATTACACTCGGGAACTTGAAAAATCAAGAAAACGATCATACACAAGGAGGCACACATAATAGCCTCCTAGCAACAGAGATGAACACAAAATTGGACACAAAAGGCTAAATTGAATTCCTCCTAGCAGTACAAGAAACACAGCATTCGTACGAGAACTTTAATTCTTACGTGACCTGATCGCCTGCAGAATCAGATCCGTCCCCTTCTTTAAAAAGTCAAGCCGCAATGACTGCGCCTCCATAATAGGCTCCATATCCGCAACCACCATCTCCTTCCACCTCTCCTTCAGGTCTGCTTTCTCTGCATCACCCAATAACTCCAGCCCCCTCTTCATGATATCCTCGCTCAGTCCAGGTGCACCCACAACGCTGTTGATCCGAACAAGCTCGCACATAAATGGAGCAGGGTCCAAATTCTCTGAGCACTCAACCAGTCTGGTTGGACAGTTCAGTTGAGCACCGGAATCTCTGGCATTCGAATTGTTCTTGATTTTCCCGTTGGGCAAACCATTGTGCTCGCCTCCGGCAGGAATATGAACAGGAGAAGGAACATGAACAGGAGAAGGAAGGATTTGGTCGCCCCCACCCCATATCTTCTTGGACAGTTCAAAAGCTTCCTGTTCGTGGGGTTTGGACAAGGACCAATCTTCGCCTTGTTTGGCCTTGCTCAAGTTGTTCCTGTACTTCAACTTCAGTAGCCGCACCTTGTCCACCACCTGACTCTTGCTAACACTGTTGCTAACAGCAACGTGGAGATGCTTCAAGATTAAATCATATAACGGGTTCATGTCGGCAAAAGAATCATCGCCCTTCTTGTTAATGTAATAGAGCATCACATTCAAGATCAAGATTGCATCGCCGTCGGTCCATGCCCTGTGATTTGATTTCTTAGGTTCCTTGGACTTTTCCACTAAATTTTCATCGGCATCATCCGATGCCGAATCCCAAACCTTCTTCTTCGGCCGATTCGACTCCTTCCCATCAGACGTCTCCTGCACGGGCCGCTTGGTTGCGGTGACGGGCTTCAGTGGCGAAGCAGCAACTGCAGCCGTGGATCTAGGTTTCTTCTCCATGGGGTTTTTTTCAGCGCCTTTGGGTTTTATTAACAAGGGCTTCGAAGTCAGAGTCTTCACGGTGGGATTCGGCGCGACGGAGGAGCGCCGAACCCTTTCCTGGGAATAATCGGAATCGGAATCGGAATCGGAGGACCGAACCGAGGCCTGTATAACAGGCGGCACATGTGAAGACTCTTCGGACTCTTCGGGTTCATCGGCGTCCCCTGACTCTCCCGACTCTTCTTGCGTGGATTCCTCTTCATCTGTAGAAGAATTCCGAGGCAGTGCCCCCGCAACGGGATCCGATTCCATCTACACACCCAACACCAATAAGCAGAACGAGAACGAAAGAGGGTGAAGAAAAGGGGCGAGAATCAGAGGTCGAGATGGGAAGGAAGCTAGGGTTGCCAATCCCTCGCGTTTAAATACAGAAATCACCCTCCAAAACGATTTCCCTGTTGAAATTAAAATACCGCCAATTTTTTTACAACATTATAGATTTATAATAGTGACGACGCATTTATTCAATATATTATTATTTTTTAAACCATATTATCACAATCTAATTTTTAAATCATAGTGCATTGTAAAGTCCAGGTTAAAATGGTATTTACAAGCGTAAGATATAGCCATAGATAATGTGATATCGAGCAAATGTAATGTAGTGACATACAATTATGAATGTATAATCCCAATACAAGAAGAATAAATAAAATGACGATCAAAAGTTATAATGGCTATAATCAATAATATGAGATAATTGATGGAAATTAATCACAACAACCAAATTTCATTTTATTCAGAGAATAAAGAAAAGAGTACAACATACGACCAAGCAACATCAGAGGGCAAAAATAGTGAAGACCTAACGCGTCATTTTTAACAAAAGGTTTGCACTCATTAGGAAGAGACCCCAAGCCAGAGAAGAGAGTCAAGGATTCTCCAGGCCCACCCTGTCTTGTGAGTGAGTCCGTTGCAAAGTTCCCTTCACGCCCAGTGTGAAAGACAGAAACATTGTGATTAATAATACTTCTGCAGTACCAGATAGAATACACCAGATTCCAAGGGACATCGACATTCTGTTAGAGAAAGTTGACTAGAACCGTCGAGTCGGATTCCACTTCTGAGATTGAAAGATTGTATCACCTGCACAAAGAAAGACCCAAAGCCATAGCAGCGGTCTCAGCACCCAGGGAGTTACCAGAACCAAAGAAAGCGCTAAAGCCCAACAGCATGGAACCTCTGTCGTCCCTGATCAGACTGCCTCCCCTCATGACCCTGTTGACACAAGATCCATCGACATTGAGTTTCAGGCCAGCGCGAGGTGGCCTCCATTTGACCCATCGACGCTGGTTGGAAGAGCTAGTAGAAGAAGTCGTGGAGACACCCGAAAGAAATCTCCTGAGAGTAGCAGAATTCCACGCGTTTTTTAGTAGACCACCGAATTATGTAACAACAATTTTGATTCGTATTTAAAGGTTGTGCAACGACTGGGACACCCCAAGACGGGAGTTGTTCCTCGCTTCCCAGAGATACCAGCAAACAGTCACGGAAATCATGCCCCAGACTTTAGTTGTCCAACCCAAGATGACCAGCACCCATGAACCAAGATTCTGTGAAGAGTTGGAAAGACTCACCGGAAAAATGGATGTTCATACCCAGCTGCAGAAAATTCCAGACTCCCAAAGCCCAATCACTGTGAAGGAAGAGAGATTTGTTGTCTCTTGTTGGGGTCTAGAGCAGCAGTAACATCTAGAAACCATGGGGACACCTCTTTTTTGGACATTATCCATCCAATTTTAAATTTTTATTAAGCCGTTTTTAAGGAAAAATGGGAAACCATAGTTCACAAAAGGACCACTACGTGCTAAAGGAGCTCACAAAATGATTAAAAACAAGACTAATGTTACTGGACTCAGCTACTCTATAGAGTTCCCAGTGCAACGAACTTACCTGGGTTTCTGAATCCTCTCTGATAAGTTCTTCAAGGTGAGAAATCATCCTTTTCATTATCTGGATAAATTCCTCTGAGGTGATTTTACTCTGATCGAAGCCTCGAGCTAATATTCTATCTTGCTTACCTGGAATTTCCTTACACCACAACTTTGCAGCCCAAGCATCCGCGACACTAGAAGAATGAAGTGTATTCCTGAAATCCCGACTAGAGAATCTTCTTGAACTGGATCCCATGAAGGAACATCTATCCGGCTCATCAGACAACATTATACTATCATAAATGAGCTTCTGATCCTGATTTAAGATTGCATCCGGGAAGATTGGGTAAAGACTGGCCTCTTTGAAGGAAATTGAAGGGACTGCATCTATAATTATTGTTTAACACGTCACCTTAGATGTCATCGATTTCATATAATTTAGTATAAAATAATATAAATAATCACAAATTGTCAAAATGAGTATAAATTAATATAATTTAGTATAAAATTGTATAAATAATCACAAATTGCTAAAATATTATAATTTAATATATTTTACAATAAATTGATAAAAATTATTATAAATTATTAACTATTAGTATAAATTATTATAAATTAATAATGATGAGTATAAATTAGTATAAATGAATAAAAAATAAAATAATTCAATATAAATTAGCACTAATTACTAAAAAAATATAAATTGATATAATTTACAATAAATTGATATAAATTATTATAAATTATAAAAAATTAGTATAAATTAACAATAATAAGTATAAATTAAAAAAATTAATACAATTTACTATAAATTAGTATAAATTATCACAAATTACTAAAAATTATAAAAATTTACAATAAATTGATATAAATTAGTATAAATTGTTAACAACTATTATAAATTAATAACAATGAGTATAAATAATTATAAATTAATAAAAAATAATATAAATTAGTATAAATTAGTATAAGTTATCCAAAAATACTAAAAAAAATTATAAATTGATACAGTTTACAATAAATTGATATAAATTAGTATAAATTATTAAAACTCAGTATAAATTAGTATAAACTAATAAAAATAAGTATAAATTAGTTTAAACTAATAAAAAATAATATAATTTAGTATAAATTATCACAAATTTCTAAAAAAATTATAAATTGATATAATTTGCAATAAATTGCTATAAATTAGTATAAATTATTAACAATTAGTATAAATTAATAATAATGAGTATAAATCAGTATAAATTAATAAATTGATATAATCTAGTATAAATTAATAAAAAATAATATAAATTGCATATATTTTTTAGAATTTAAAATTTGTTATAAATATATTTATATGTTTCATATGACTCAGAATAATGATGACTTTATTCCTTCTTTGAATGAGGATCTATTACCTAATTATAAGCATCCTACTTCGACATTTGAGGGTGCTGATGCAGCACCACCTACTAGGAGGGGTGGGGGCCTTGCATGATTGATGATTTCAAATCTCATTCCAACATAATGTCCATCTCTTAACTTTGATCCTCATCGTAGAAAGTAAATTCAAAGAAGGTTTTTATTTAGTTTCCATTTAGTTTAATTTATTTATTATTTATGTTACTAATTATTCTCATTTTCATAGTTTTTCACATATAGTTATTGCTCAAGATAACGCTATTTTGTGAATCTATTGTTCGGTTCCATGGGTATCATGGGATCAAGTTCCTATGAAGTTACATCACTATATGTTTGATCACTGATTGGTACGTAAAAAATGTATTTTAATTTAAATTTATAAATTTTATAGTTGATTATATTCTTAGATTTTTGCAGGGTTTATGGTCCCCTATTGCTAAAAGTATTCGAGTCTCTTTTTATGAGGCACTGGAAGCTTTCATGTGTGATCATTTCCATCAATTTTGACACAATATTTAGAGGAGATCTATGTAGAGAGAATCCGTGACTGTATTTAACAAGTTGTGTAGGCCTCATTGACTCAATTAAGTCCCCACTTAGGCTTGGGAGGGACTGTGAAAATAATGTATTGGAGAGACTTTCCAAAGAAGATCCAGTTATGGTTTCCAGAATCACGGGAGACAGGATGTCACACACAGAGTTGAGAGTCGTACTTTCAGTATACATCATCGTCATTTGGTATGTAATATTATGTAATAATTTTATATGCTTATATTTATATTTACTGCTAAATGCATTTGATAAATTTATGCAGTTTGCAACTGATCTAAACATTACTGAGTATGATGTGTACAAGAAGTTGTACAATGATAGTACTGGACTGGTTATGGGTGAGAGACAGTGACATATTGTGGTTAATATTTTTTCCTAGTTTTTTCAATTAAAATAATATTTTTTCTTCTTCTTAATTTATATTCATAAGTGTTGGGTTGTGCTACAGGGTAGTCCCCATTCAACAACCCAAGAGATGTGTGGAATATAATCTTGGATCACAAAATTTCAAATGAAAGATAAAGAATATGTTTTATATTCAAAACAGTAGGAAAATGAACACAAAACTGACAACAAAACCTCAAAGCGAAAGCAATACACAACGATTCCAACAGACAAGAACCAAAACATGTATATAAAAAACCAGGTTCATAAAAAATGTTCCAGATTTATGTTAAACCATTAACAACAAATCCAAAACCAAGAAAGAAGCAAGAAAAAATTTAAATTGATTAACTCAAAATTAATTCAGACAACATAATCAAATGGAGCGATCATCAACATTAATCGATTGACAAAAGCGGTAAAGAAATTCAGAAAAGAACATTCATATTTTTATGTGCTTCATCCAATTGGTTGACGTGCACAGGGTAGGGGCACCAGGGTTCCACTATGAAATATAAAGAGATAAAAAAACAAGCAGCAATGTGTTGGAGTTAGTGCCCTAGAACCAATTTTTGTGTACTTTCTATATTCATTGTTTTGAATATTAATAAACTTATTATCACATCATGATTTTTCTTCTATGTAACATAGTATGTGATAATGTCTTAAGAGTAGTTGTTGCACTGAATGGTCCTAGCAGTTCTCTACTATAATAAGAACCTAGAAGTGCCATGACAATATTATTAAATATATGTTATATAGCCAGATGAAATCATTTAAGGGACACAAATAATACAAGATATCAAGGGTGAAGACTAATAGGACATTGAGCCACCTTCTCATGGTGTAAGCCCTTAGTAATATCCAGTGTATGATATTATGAGAACGTGACCTGCCAGTAGGAAATCCATATTTGTATGTGTCATTGGATGTTCCTATCTGCAGACATGTTCATTGATCCTTATATTTTAAAACTATTATTAATGATTATTATAAGTCATGTACTTTTATATATTAACGAAAATCGGGATGATATATGTTTGCAACGAGGTAGGATACATTGGGTGCGTCATGAGTAATATTTCATTAATGAATAATGCGAGAAAGGATTTGTACCTTATGTTCTTTAATGGAATTTGATATCTCAGGACATTTGATAGAAATGATATAGCCTAAATAAATCCATGGTCATGGTGTTCAATAAACAAGTTCAATTTCTGTAAAGTTAAAGAAAGAGAAATCGAGCACATATGTTGATGACACCAACATGCAACCTGCTTGACTTGAGATATCATGATAAAGAGAGTTTTTTTAATAAGTTATTTGTTTTTTTTAAAATAAGTCCACGATATATTTTTTTTGAAAAAAAATGCAGAAAGGCGGCATTGGCGATGCCTCCTTTCAACAATTTTTTTTGAAATATACATGTTTTCATATTTTAAAAAATATATTTTATATATTTTGATATATATATATTATGTTTATTTTATTTTTTTTAGAATTACGTCCATTAATATTTGAGAGTAAAAATGTTATGTTTTTAAGAAATAAATTTTGTGACATGTAAATTAGTTTTTACTTATTATATTTTTGATTTTATTTATTTTCAATTATGTTTTATATGTTGAGTCACTTTTTTAAATATCCTTTAGATTTCATTTATATTTTATAAGTTATATGCTTTCAAAGTCACCCACCTGAAACATAATAATGTTTGAAGTTGGTGGATTTGAAAGTATATAAATAATAAAGTAGAAATACAATCTAAATGAAATTTAACACACTTACTGAACATATAAAAAACCATTCAAAATAACAAACATTTTATAAAAACAATTAATGAAAAGTAATTTTAGTGGCACAATATATTGTTGTTTTAAACCATTAAAAATGTATTTATAATATTTTTTTATATTCCTATCATTTTTATTTATTTACTATATTTATGAAATTATTTTTATTTTTAACAACTTTTTAGATTTTTAGGCTATGTTTTAAGTTTTATTTAGATTGTTTTTATAGTTTATATTTTATAATCTTTTAAAGTTAAGTACTTGAAATTAAATAAATTTTCCTATGTTTCAAGTAGTTGAATTTGAAAGCTTATAAAATATAAAATTTAACTAAAATATAAATGAAAATTGAAACTGTGGATAAATATGTAAAATGGTTGATAGTAAAAATAATTTCATCATTTTAATAGACAAAAAATCATATAGAGGATAAAAAACATTTTTGTTTCAAATCCTTTATGTCAACATAAAACATATACATGAATGAGCACAATCACTCTCTATGGTGGGATCCCATCCCACATTCTGGTGTGCAGAAGGCATGCTCATATCGAGATCACTGACCTCTATGCTAGGGTGGAGTATGATGACTTAGAGGGGGCTGATCCTCAAGTGCTAGAACCTTAACTGTCATATGCTCTGCCTATGTCTCAATGGGGAGGAGGTGTCAACTTGATATCATCCCGTGCACCTGATCCTTCTCCCACTAGGTGAGTAGAAGGACCTTCCATAATCACCTAGGGGAACCATACAACCTGTGAATGCTCGGGCACGAAAGGTGGAGGCATAAGAAATGAAACCTGATAAAAGATCGGATGAGATGTATCGAGAGAAAAATGTGGATATCTTAATAACAGGAATGGATCCCACGCCTTTTGATAAAAATCCCCAATCAGATGAGGCTGGAATGCTAGAGGGCCAACATCTGCCTGTGGAACAGGTGAGGCCTCACGTGTAGCATGATGCGGTCTACGTCATTGTCATCGTGGATCCTTGACATCAGTAGCTATTGGAGGAGGTTCCTAATCAAGAACCTACACTCTGTGGGAAATAATATCATCTACCTGGGGTGGATGATCGAAGATACTATCGTGAACCATACGATAAGATGACATCCTGTCAAAAAAGTTTGCTACTAAAAACAAAAAATGGTGATATTATGAAATTGGTTAGTTAATGAAAGATTGTATATACTTACGTTGGTGGGTAGAAAACTATCCAACATGAGACGGTATGCACCCAAATTGTTTCTCAGAGCACCGATGAAGCGATGTTCCTGACTCCAACTGCAAAATAAAACATTGAAAGTGATAAATAATAAGAAATTAAATTTAATAACTCCTAGTAGAAATAAAAACCAATATAGATGAGTGATCATACCCATGTCCATGCAGAGCGTCATGAAACAAATCTATATACAGCTCCAAACTAGTAATAATAGGGGAGAGGGTAAAGATTCTCTCCCATGTCCACATCTAAATAAGGATGATGCATCCCTCGATATCAATGTGATCAGAGAGACATGTTGTGCATACCTAACTATATCTTCTGATCTGATCAAAATCCTCCAGTAGGCTCAGATACATCATGTGTACATTCATACTTGAGTGATCAGTGCACAATGTCCATCCAATTATCCATAAGATACACACACGGGCATGACACATGGTAGTCCGCTCGTCAGTGTCATTGGGTAAATGTGAAAAGTGAATCTCAAGCCACCTCATATATATTAACCCGCCGTTAGTAGCATCATCATCAACCAAAATTTAAATGTCTAGAAATCTTTGTACAAGATCATGCTATTCTCCACAGGTGGGTCCTATAACAACATCCCCATGGATAGGAAGACTGAGTTGGACTGCCACATCCTCAAGGGTGATGGTCATATATCCATTAGAAAAGTGAAATATGTGTGTCTCTGGTCTCCATATCCTAGTGTGGGTAGTAAGTAAATGATGATTAATGACTGTAAAATCTAATAAAAAAATTCTATAAAAGACAGCACAGTGTAGGTACAGTATAATGGTGACCGAAGGTACAAAGGTGACGATAATGGTGTGCTCAACACACCCTGATTCATTTAACCTCACAACCTGCTATCACGTCACATGAAACATGCCTATTATTCTTAGTGAGTAGAATATTATCCTCTATCTAAATGTAAAAAAATTAAATAATTGTTAAGAGTAAAATATAAATATAACGTTATGGTCAGTAGAATGTTATGACTAGTAGAATATAAAACATGAATTCTTTACAACATAATATTTTGGAAAGTGAGGTAAAAAGAAGATAAAAAATCAAATAAATTTATTTACCCATGATAAAATGAAAATTATGATCATATAAAGTGAAATGGACAAGAACAAACCCATTAAATAACACATGAATTCCTTATAACAAACATGAAAGACCTTGGATTTTTTCAAAAGAACAGAGTTTGGATGAGATGATCTTGACTTCAAAAGTGAAGTAAAATCTAGCTTATTTTCAATAGGTATCTTAATAACATCTTCCAAAGGGATGTACTTAACTTTTTAATTTTCAAATGCTTTCAGCCTTCTAATGAAATCTTCACCATATGGGAAGGCCTTTCATTAGAAGGCAAAAATATTTTGAAAATTTAAATGTTAAGTACATCTCTTTGGAAGATGTAATTAAGCTACCACTTGAAAATAAGCTGGATTTTACTTCACTTTTGAAGTCAGGATCATCTAATCTAATCTCTGTTCTGTTGAAAAATGTTAAGGTATTTCATGTCTATTGTAAAGAATTCACGTATTATTTAATGGGTTTGTTCATGTCCATTTCACTTTATATGATCATAATTGTTATTTTATCTTGGATAAATAAATTGATTTGACTTTTTTTATTATTTTTACCTCACTTTCCAAAAAATCATGTGACTTATTTTTAATAGACTTTTTGATAATAGAGAATTTTTTTATAACCTAACACAACCTTAGTTTAACTTTAATTACTAACTTAGATCTCTAATGGCGTGCTTTGTAATTTATGTATGATTTCTCAGATGATGGTATGTTTCTGATAATAAAAGTTTTCATAAATGTTATAAAACTCTAAAAAATGAAGGATTTTATATTAAAAACATGTAATTAATAATATGAAAATATGACATTAGAGAATATACATTGTAACGACCCAAAGTTTCATTAATGGAAAATACCTCTTGATCCAGTTAAATGTTTCTTTATGAATTTTTTTATAAGATGTCAACTTCTTTAGTTTTACGTTAAGATTTGTGACCGTTACTTTTATAGCCGTTAAACAGTGATCATCTGAGTAGTATAAATATAAGGCTTTAACGAACCCATTTCTACTCAGACAAAGGAAGCGATGACCTCATCCAGTAGAATTTCCCCTTACGAAGCCCATTTGTTGGAGCTCGGAAAAGAGGTGGCGTCTTTGGGATTCGCCCTTGACCAAGCCCAAGCTGAGCTTCATTATGTCAAGCTTGAACGAGACCGTCTATAGGAAAAGTGGAAGTTGATAAAGATTACCACTCGAGCGATGTTATCTGAGCCGCCCCAAGAGTCTGTCACCATCGCACACCTTACCCTTAGGTCTTATGCGGCTATTTTAAGGGGTTATGTAACAAATAAGTAGCACCATGTTCATGTACATTATTTTTGTACATAATAATGAATATAATTTCTAGTCATTTTTGATACATTGTAATTAGTTTTTAAAGTACAAATGGTGTTTTTAGTTATTATTTAATTAAGAATTATATTTTATTAAATTAAAGGATTTTTGAATTAAATAATATTTTAATAAAATATTATTATTAATATTAAATTAATTTTTATTAAATATAAATGATCTTATAATTTTATGAATGCAATTAAATTTTTTATTAAGGTTTGAAAGCCATTTTTGTCAAAACCCGTGAATTTTTTATAAATGTCGATTTTTATTTTAAAAGTGAAAATTCACATATTTAGAAAATTATTTAGATAAAATAAATATTATTTTTGGAATCAGGACATCGAAATTATCCAATGGTGAATTTTTCATAATTTTCTGAGACAGTCAAATTTTTGGGTAAAAATTAAATACCATTTAAATATATAATGTGTTTTATAACATCATAATGAACCAATGGTGATGTAATAAAATACCATAATACTTATGTTTGGCCAATATGTGTTTTATCATTAAAATAATGAGGTTTTGGGTTTATTTGACTTACTTTTCAAAGCATTAATGGATCCCTCAAGACTTATTCAACACTTTGCCTTTTTAAATTAATTTCCATGGGAGTGTGACTCACCTCCACATAAGCAACCCTAATTTTTTAATACTTTCGGACCTTGGCCTTGTAAAATATTGTTTTCCTATTTCCTTTTCCAGAAACCATGGGCAAATACCATGGGGTGGTTTGTGGTTTGGATTATTTTAATATAAGGGGTCCCAAACCTAAATAATAAAGAATTCCCTCACCTTTCCAATATAAACCCACCCAAGATCCCACTTCCTCCTCACTAAAAGCCCTTGGAGTTCGTCCAACCTCTACCCTACTCTCTCTAGAATCCTCTCAAGGTTCCCCAAGCTCCCAAGAAGCCTCTCACAAGCCTCTCTCTAGCCTTTGGAAGCACACTTCCAAGTAAGGGTTATTTCTTCCTTTCTCATTTTTGTCAATTTTATTTAAGTTGTATTTCCCTTTTAATTCCAATTATGAATGTTGGGGTATGGTTTCACACCTCCCCCATACTACCCTATTATTGTTTGAATTATGGGAGACCCATTTCTCTCTCATTAAATTCCTCCCATGTACACCAGTTACTATGCCGAAATTCCGAAAGGAACTTCTCTCTCTTCTTTTACATTCAAGCAATACTTTTGTATCATGAATCTAAATTCCTTTTAAATTGTTGGGACATGCATATATATGACCTCCTTACTGTTCATTACATGTAAATATGATGAGGAACCCATTTCTCTCTCATCAACCATTTTTATGATTTCTTATGTCACGCCGTTATGCTGCCGAAATCGCATTGATTTTCAAAGCCAATGTCATTGTGTAGTGAATACCATGCCCATTTCTCTATCAAGGGTATTCACCTTTATACACATTTACATTTTGATTTTAAAGTTTCATGTATTAATTCCACATTCCTTTATCGTGGAATAAATGATTATGTATTATGAATCCATGTTTTATGATCCATGTGACACACTTATGCATGAAATGAAATGTTTAAGAAGGGTGCGCCCTTATAGTGCTCCAATGCATTGGGTAAAGTATAGTATCATGATACGTCATTTGCAATGAGTGTTGAATCATGATAATTCAAGTGTAACGAGGGTTTACTCATGCTTCAAGTGCAATGAGGGTTTACTCATGCTCCATGTGCAATGAGCCTTGGCTCATGCTAATTCAATGTTAAGTGTTGTTGCCACATTTCCATGTTATGATTATCATGCTTTATCATGACTTTATGTTCATGTTACTCTTATGCTCTATTGATATTATTATTGCCTAACATGTATTGAACTCATCATGTTATTCATTGTGTACTCCCTTACTGGGCTTTATAGCTCACCCTTTTCTTATGCATGTCCTCAGGTTATCTCATGCAATGCTAAGTACGAAGGAATGTAGCGGTCATGTAAAGGAAGTTTTCAATAAAGATGTTGTATTTCAAGTTTAATGTTTTTATGTAATGATCCTAAGCCCCAAAGACACTAAACCTCTCGATCTTCTTTGTTGTATCAAGTGAAGTTATATGTAATAAAACATGTTTAAGTTGTAATAGAAAGCAGGGTTGTCATAGTTGGTATCAGAGGATAGGTTTAGTTATTTTTGGGATTAGGAAACCCTAGTAAAGCCTTAGATACAAGACTAAGTATAATAAAAACATCCCTAAGTTTTGGTAAATACTAAGTAAGTGGTTTATCAAACAAATACATCCCTGTCTGGATACGAGCAGGTAGAGGCGGCTCTGGCACAGATGTATCCTAGGGGTAAAACCCGAAAACACCGCTTTGAGCTATACTCGAATGGGAACTGGTGCACGACAACGGGCCTTTCTGCACTATTGGTTACGACACTCCCGGGGGATATGTTTTGATAAATTCACAATCTTAGTATTAACCCTTATTAAGGAAAAAATGCCCCTAAGAATATATGTTAGAAGGAAGATCATGAAAAGCCTAGATTGAATCCTATAGACTCATGAGTTAAAGAGATTAAAGTTTATTTATAATTCATCAACTTTTGTATTTGGATTACCCTTTATGTGTTACCCTTAACTTTCATTTTATTCCAGCCAATGTCCGGTAATAGGAGAACTCGGGCTAACAACCGTTGTGAAGATCAGTGTGATGATTGTACTAATGAGATGCCCAATCCAATGGGAGCGGGAATCGCGAACTTTGTCACGCTTCTCTCTCATCTAACTCAAGTTTTGAATAGAAACATGGGTCAAGAGGAACGTTCAACCCCCCCTAAGAAATAACAAGTCGCTATCGAGAGCTTCATGAGACAAAGGCCTCCTACTTTTAGTGGATCATCTGATCCCATGATCACTGAGCAATGGATCAACTCCATTGAAAAGATCTTCTCTATCCTTCAATGTTCTGAACAAGAGAAGGTTCTCCTGGCGGATTATCGTATGGAGGGTGAAGATGATCAATGGTGGACGTTGATCAAAAATATAAAGCCTGATGAGGAGATCGAGGCTTTGGAATGGAAGGAATTCCGGAAGATGTTTTTCGATAAATATTTTCTGCGCACCTTCCGTCTTAAGATGGAAAGGGACTTCCTTTCCATCAAGCAGAAAGATGAAGAATTTGTGGGAGCGTACGAGGAAAACTTCACAAGGCTTGCACGATACGCTTCCGGCTTTGTCGTTACCCCCGAATGCAAGGTTGACCGCTTCTTTGGTGGGCTGAAGCCTAGCTTACGGAAAGCATTAGCGATCCGTGACTTCGACAGCTATGAGGAAATTGTCCGATGTGCCCTCAAGGTTGAAATGGAGATCGGAGAATCACAGGGGTATCATGGGGACAAGAAGCGTAAGGTGGAATTTAATGCTGGTGGTCCGATGGATAAATCCAACGACGCTAAGAAGTTCCAGCACCCCACTTGCCAAAAGTGTGGAAATAAGAACCCTGGAAATTGCCTTAGGGGGACAAGAAAATGCTTCAGGTGTGGAAGAGAAGGGCACCTAGCTGTTAACTATCAGCAAGAAGGACCCGCGACTACGACAGAGGAGAGGAACGCTCCGTTCGAACCTCAACGCATTGTTCAATGCTACAAATGCAAAGAACCAGGTCATTTTTCAAATTAGTGCCCTAATCCAAGGGTTATCGGAGGCAACCAGCAACCTCCAAGACAGCAAGGAAGAACTTTTTCTATCACTTCTGCCGAAGTGAACCCCGAAAACGAAGTGGTGACAGATACGCTAGTAATTCATTCAAGAATAATGAAAATACTTTTTGATTCAGGTTCTACGCATTCTTTTATATCTCAAAAGTTTAGTAGAACAATCCCTACACCACCACAAATCATGGAAGTAAAGATGTCGGTGAGTACGGAAAATGGGGAAATCATTGCATACCATGAGTATAAGTCCTCCCCTGTTATAATATGTGGATTGAATTTCCCGGAGAACCTCATCATACTCCCTTTGGTGGAATTTTATGCAATTCTTGGCATGGATTGACTTTCCTTATATAGATCCAACATAAATTGTCGGGAGAGGGAAATCACACTCCATATGGAGAATCGACCCCCGATTCTTTACAAGTGTCAGGAGGAAGATGAATCTCCTTTAGCTCCATCATCTCAAGCATGGATATTACTGCCTTATGAGCACGCATATCTGGCTCAGATGATTGAGTCCAAGGAAGAAACCACCCTTGAAGAAATTCCTATTGTGAGGGAATTCGCTGAAGTATTTCCCGAGGAACTTCCTGGTCTTCCTCCAAGAAGAGATGTTGAGTTCTCAATTGAACTTATACCTGGGGCGCTACCAATATCCAAGACTCCATATAGAATGGCTGTTGTTGAGCTTGAAGAGCTAAAGAAACAACTACATGAGAATCTGGATAAAGGGTTTATACGCCCAAGTGCATCACCATGGGGTGCACCAGTCCTCTTCATCAAGAAGAAGGATGGGTCAATGCAGATTTGCATCGATTATCGTGAACTTAACAAAATCACGATAAAGAACAAGTATCCTCTACCAAGAATCGATGACTTGTTTGATCAGCTGCGTGGAGCACAATACTTCTCCAAGGTGGACTTGCGGTCGGGATATTATCAAGTAAGGGTGAAGAAGGAAGATATCCCCAAGACTGCTTTTCGTACAAGGTATGGGCACTATGAATTCATAGTAATGCCTTTCAGACTCACCAATGCTCCATCAATATTCATGGACTTGATGAATAGAGTCTTTAGAGATTACCAAGACAAATTTGTGGTAGTATTTATAGATGATATTCTAATATACTCCAAAACCAAGGAGGACCATGAGGAGCATTTAAGAACTGTACTAGATACTTTGCGCAAGGAGAAGCTCTATGCCAAGTACAACAAGTGTGAGTTCTGGTTGAAGGAGGTCTCATTCTTGGGCCATATCATCACAAGCAATGAGATATCTGTGGACCCCTCCAAAACAGATGCAATTGAGGGATGGCCGAGGCCAACATCGGTAACTGATATCCGTAGCTTCTTGGGGTTAGCTGGATATTATCGACGATTTGTGAGAAATTTATCACGATTATCCAACCCTCTTACCAAGATAACTCTAAAGGGAGTAAAGTTTGCTTGGAGTGATGAATGCGAAGAAAGATTCAAGGAGTTGAAAAGGAGGCTTATCACTGCACCCGTGCTCACTTTACCCACAAGTGGGGAGATTTTTGTGGTATTCAGTGATGCATTGAAGAAGGGCTTAGGATGTGTGCTGATGCATAATGATAAAGTGATATCCTATGCCTCAAGGCAGTTGAAAATCCATGAGCGAAACTATCCAACGCATGATCTGGAGTTGGCGGCGGTGATCTTTGCCTTGAAAATCTGGCGGCATTATCTCTATGGAGAGAAATGTGAGATATATACTAACCACAAGAGTCTTAAATATATATTCACACATAAAGAGATTAATATGCGCCAGAGAAGATGGATAGAGCTCATCAAGGATTATGACTGTTCAATACATTACCACCCTGGGAAAGCGAACAAGGTGGCAGATGCCCTAAGTAGAAAGGATCCAGCGATTCTATCAATGATGAGAATTGAGAAGGATCCAATCTTCTTAGACTTAATGAAGATGGATGTGGGAATCATAAAGAAGGGAACATCATCAATCCTTTCACAAATGATTGCTCAACCATCTCTTTTGGAAAGGTTAAAGGATGCTCAAAAGGATGATGCGGGAATCCAAGAAAAAGTGGAAGCTATCAAAAAGGGAAAATCCTCAGAGTTTAATGTTAATGAAGAAGGAATTGTGCGGTTTGGGAAAAGACTATGTGTTCCATCAAGTTCGGAGCTGAAGAAGGAACTTTTGGATGATGCACATAGTTCAAATTTCTCTATTCACCCAGGGAGCACAAAGATATATCGAGATCTCCGAGAAAACTTTTGGTGGGATAATATGAAGAAGGAGATTGCTGAATATACATCAAAGTGCCTGGTGTGTCAGCAAGTGAAGGCAGAGAGGTAGAAGTCTAAGGGGATGATGCAACCATTGCCCATACCAAAATGGAAATGGGAGAACATCACCATGGACTTTGTCACTGGACTTCCAAGGACATCCAAAGGCAACAATGCAATCTGGGTTGCTGTGGATCGTCTTACAAATACTGCACACTTCATTGCTATTCGAGAGGATTTCTCTTTGGATCAACTGGCACAGATATATATCAGGGATGTGGTACGGTTGCATGGAGTACCACTATCTATTGTTTCTGACTGAGATACAAGATTCACCTCTAAGTTTTGGAAGAGTCTTCAACAAGCTCTGAATACTGAACTGAACTTCAGTACGGCCTATCATCCTCAAACTGATGGCCAATCTGAGCGGACTATCCAAACACTTGAGGATATGTTGAGAGCGTGCTCAATGGACTTTAAAGGAGGATGGGATCAACATCTTCCTCTGGTTGAGTTCTCTTATAATAATAGTTTCTACTCAAGTATCCAAATGGCACCATATGAAGCCCTGTATGGGAAAAGGTGTAGAACACCGACATGTTGGGATGGGGTTGGTGAACGTAAGCTGCTTGGACCAGAAATGGTCGAAGAAATGGTGGAGAAGGTGAAAACCATTCAGCAGCATATCAAGGCAGCCCAAAGTCAACAGAAGAGTTATGCAGATAATCATCGACGAGACCTTGAGTTTAAAGTTGGAGACATGGTGTTTTTACGCATATCTCCGTGGAAGAAGGTCATGAGGTTTGGAAAGAAAGGGAAGTTAAGTCCAAGGTACATCGGCCCCTTCGAGATTCTTGATCGTGTTGGGGCTGTGGCCTATCGACTAGCACTTCCACCTACTATGGCCAAGGTGCATGATGTCTTTCATGTATCCCTCTTAAGGAAGTACATACCGGACCCTTCACATGTACTCTCTTCCGAGGTGGTACAATTGGAAGATGATCTTTCTTATGAGGAGCAACCAGTGAAGATCTTAGATCATAGAGAAAAAGTTCTACGAAATAAGACAATGCCCCTCGTCAAGGTGTTGTGGAGAAACCACAAGTTTGAAGAAGCAAATTGGGAGTCGAAGGATATGATGAAGCTGAGTTACCCACATTTGTTTTAGTGTGGGAAAATGAAAATTTCAAGGGTGAAATTTCTTAAGGGGGGAATATTGTAACGACCCAAAGTTTCATTAATGGAAAACCCCTCTTGATCCAGTTAAATGTTTCTTTATGAAAAATGTTTTTATAAGATGTCAACTTCTTTAGTTTTACGTTAAGATTTGTGACCGTTACTTTTATAGCCGTTGAACAGTGATCATCTGAGTAGTATAAATATAAGGCTTTAACAAACCCATTTCTACTTAGACAAAGGAAGCGATGGCCTCATCCCGTAGAATTTCCCCTTACGAAGCCCATTTGTCGGAGCTCGGAAAAGAGGTGGCGTCTTTGGGCTTCACCCTTGACCAAGCCCAAGATGATCTTCATTATGTCAAGCTTGAACGAGACCGTCTACGGGAAAAGTGGAAGTTGATAGAGATTACCACTCGAGCAATGTTATCCGAGCCGCCCCAAGAGTCTGTCACCATCGCACACCTTACCCTTAGGTCTTATGCGGCTATTTTAAGGGGTTATGTAACAAATAAGTAGCACCATGTTCATGTACATTATTTTTGTATATAATAATGAATATAATTTCTAGTCATTTTTGATACATTGTAATTAGTTTTTAAAGTACAAATGGTGTTTTTAGTTATTATTTAATTAAGAGTTATATTTTATTAAATTAAAGGATTTTTGAATTAAATAATATTTTAATAAAATATTATTATTAATATTAAATTAATTTTTATTAAATATAAATGATCTTATAATTTTATGAATGCAATTAAATTTTTTTTAAGGTTTGAAATCCATTTTTGTCAAAACCCGTGAATTTTTTATAAATGTCGGTTTTTATTTTAAAAGTGAAAATTCACATATTTAGAAAATTATTTAGATAAAATAAATATTATTTTTGGAATCAGGACATCGAAATTATCCAACGGTGAATTTTTCATAATTTTCCGAGACAATCAAATTTTTGGGTAAAAATTAAATACCATTTAAATATATAATGTGTTTTATGACATAATAATGACCCAATGGTGATGTAATAAAATACCATAATACTTATGTTCGGCCAATATGTGTTTTATCATTAAAATAATGAGGTTTTGGGTTTGTTTGACTTACTTTTCAAAGCATTAATGGAGCCCTCAAGACTTATTCAACACTTTGCCTTTTTAAATTAATTTCCATGGGAGTGTGACTCACCTCCACATAAGCAACCCTAATTTTTTTATAAGTTCGGAAATTGGCCTTGTAAAATATTGTTTTCCTATTTCCTTTTCTAGAAACCATGGGCAAATACCATGGGATGGTTTGTGGTTTGGATTATTTTAATATAAGGGGTCCCAAACCTAAATAATAAAGAATTCCCTCACATTTCCTATATAAACCCACCCAAGCTCCCACTTCCTCCTCACTCAAAGCCCTTGGAGTTCGTCCAACCTCTGCCCTACTCTCTCTATAATCCTCTCAAGGTTCCCCAAGCTCCCAAGAATCCTCTCACAAGCCTCTCTCTAGCCTTTGGAAGCACACTTCCAAGTAAGGGTTTTTTCTTCCTTTCTCATTTTTGTCAATTTTATTTAAGTTGTATTTCCCTTTAAATTCCAATTATGAATGTTGGGGTATGGTTTCACACCTCCCCCATACTGATCTCTTATTGTTTGAATGATGGTAGACCCATTTATCTCTCATTAAATTCCTCCCATGTACACCAGTTACTATGCCGAAATTCTGAAAGGAACTTCTCTCTCTTCTTTTACATTCAAGCAATACTTTTGTATCATGAATCTAAATTCCTTTTAAATTGTTGGGACATGCATCTATATTACCTCCTTACTTTCCATTACATGTAAATATGATGAGGAACCCCTTTCTCTCTCATCAACCATTTTTATGATTTCTTATGTCACGCCGTTACGCTGCCGAAATCGCACTGATTTTCAAAGCCAATGTCATTGTGTAGTGAATACCATGCCCATTTCTCCATCAAGGGTATTCACCTTTATGCACATTTACATTTTGATTGTAAAGTTTCATGTATGAATTCCACATTCCTTTATCGTGGAATAAATGGTTATGTTTTATGAATCCATGTTTTATGATCCATGTGGCACACTTATGCATGAAATGAAATGTTTAAGAAGGGTGCGCCCTTATAGCGCTCCAATGCATTGGGTAAAGTATAATATCATGATACGTCATGTGAAATGAGTGTTGACTCATGCTAATTCAAGTGAAATTAGGGTTTACTCGTGCTTCAAGTGCAATGAGGGTTTACTCATGCTCCATGTTCAATGATCCTTGGCTCATGCTAATTCAATGTTAAGTGTTGTTGCCACATTTCCATGTTATGATTATCATGCTTTATCATGCCTTTATGTTCATGTTACTCTTATGCTCTATTTATATTATTATTGCCTAACATGTATTGAACTCCTCATGTTATTCATTGTGTACTCCCTTACTGGGCTTTATAGATCACCCTTTTCTTATGCATGTCCTCAGGTTATCCCATGCAATGCTAAGTACGAAGGAATGTAGCGGTCATGTAAAGGAAGTTTTCAATAAAGATGTTGTATTTCAAGTTTAAAGTTTTTATGTAATGATCCTAAGCCCCAAAGACACTAAACCTCTCGATCTTGTTTGTTGTATCAAGTGAAGTTATATGTAATAAAGCATGTTTAAGTTGTAATAGAAAGCAGGGTTGTCATATACATCATTATGGTTAAGACTGTGAACTCGATCCATCAATGTTAGGGAATCTTTTCCTGCTATGACCTTCTTGATGACATATGCTAAATATCAAATGTTTACCTTGTTCTTGAGGCCAATCCATCTCATCCCACATTATGTTGGACTTCAGTCTCCCTTGTTGACGCAACCCGTTTATGTAAAATATCAATATTGGATGGTCTTCAAGCATTGGGAAATATAGAAACTCCCCAATAGGAATCCATGTTGAATCATAATAGTTATAAATGGTGTCCAACTAGTACATTGGATCAACATATGCTTACCATGATATGTTCACATAGTAACATGCTGCGATGACATGTGTGCATGGAAACTGTAATGCCTAGAAGTTTCCACATTTACATTATCTTGCTTTTGGTAATACCACCATTTTCACCACTTATACTTGTGAAAGGATCTGAACACTCTTGAACTTCAAATGAAGAGTATTCTTAGTGGAAAATGCACACTCGATAAGAAAAATCTTCTCCAATATTATTTTCAATATTTTTTTGAAAGTGTCTTTCGTACCTTATCCCCTGCTGAATCCTCTCTGTGACTAGTATTTTTCTATCAACAATGTACTTCACACAATAATAAAATGTCTTTTGAACTAGGGTTATTATAGGAAACTTGTGAAAACCCTTTAAGACACTATTTATACACTCCATAATGTTTGTGATCATGTGTCTGTACCTCTTCCCCCTTCATATTATAATATCCATTTTTCTTTTAGAATCCGTATCATATAATCACACAATTCTTGATTAGCCTTAAAGATTTTTTTGAAACTTCATTCAAAAAATTGTTGATCTGACTCATATTCTATATAGAAGTGATCACATTTCACATAAATTGATTTTACCTTTATATTGAAATAGTAAAAAATAATAAAGACATTGTATATGAAGCCTTGTGATTTCCTTATTCATAGGTTCATTATGGAATGTTTTTCGCATGTTGTTATCAATATGTCTAATGAAGCACCGATGCTGTGCATTTGGGGGTCACCATATATCAAAATCCTCATCGATTGACTCATTGATTTCCTGATGCCAATCTAATATCAAACAGACACCCCGAATGTGGGGGAAATGGTTGTTAATGCATGCCAAAAACCAACTCCATGATTCATAGTCTTTTATCTTCACAATGGTGAATGAAAGAGGAAGATGTGAATGGTTTCTATCTTGGGTTGCCACAGTAAATAATATGTCCTTGTATTTTCCGTATAGAAATGTTCCATTAATCTATATGAACTATTTTCTGAAACAAAATGGGAAAATACATAGGAGGAATGCCTATAAAAACTGATGAAATTGAACATGAGATGGATCAAGTAAGTTATCTTGAGACACATGTTTTTTCATATAATGATGGAGGAAAACTTGGTCATTGTGTCTTAGTATGGCTAGAAATTGTGGTAACACTTGATACAAGTCATCCCAATCACCATAAACCTTCAAAATTTCCTTATGTTTCGCCATCCATGCCTTATTATAGGAAACCCTATAACTAAATTTTTGTTCTATCCTCTCTTTCATAAGGGATAAAGGAATGTCTTGTAAGGTCATAATCATATCGATGATAATAGATGACACAAATTCAGCATCCAATGGAGTATGATATTATGTCAGGTTTGGATGGATGCATGTACGAGCTGCCTCAATCTTCAAAATTCTCCAACCTCCAAATGCAATGCATGGAATTTCCCTCAAGAGGAATCTACAATCATCCCCATATTTATCACACTGTATGATGTATTTTGTATGGCTAAATTCCTGAACTAAATATCTATAGTGCCTCTCAATATAAAATCTTTTTATTATGTTTTTCAATGCATCTTTTCTTGGAAAATCCATTCCAACATATAATGTTTTGTCCAGCTCACTAAACCTATCCACTACAACTATGGGAAATTTAGTTGCAGGTGTGAGAATATTGTAGTCGAATTCAGGAAAACATGCCATTTCTTCTGACCAAGATGTGAATAGTTGTGGATGATTTATTGTGGGTTGAGGCTACTGTACAACTACTACATTTCTAGAAACTTCCTCCCTAACTTCTACTACTCCCTCCTCACCAGCACTATTGTATCCATCTATTCCATCATTATAAAATTCCTCATCGAAAGTTGTATTTATATATATATATCTAGGAGATCAACTAGGTTTCCCTCTTCTGCATCATAGGGAATAAACTCAATATCTTGGGATAGAACTTTTTCAACTACTCGTGCAAGTCTACGTATTTATACAATTATACACTATTGTTGTACAATAGAAACCTCAACATATAAATCCATTATGGAACCATCTGACTGCTGGGAAAATAAATTTATTGCTTGAAACCAGTTCTCATTAGCATCCAATGGAAAATCTATATGCCATAGTGTAACCAATAATTGAAAATTTCTATAGCTAATAGAATTTATCTCTTGATTAGGTCCCAGATTTAAACAAACAAGAATTATTTCTTGAAGTTTAGTTAGCATTACACAATAAGCTTTCCTAAACATTATTGTTGGATTTTACTATAAGAATATCCTTAATCAGTTTTAATAATCTCCTCATATAATTAGACACAAGAAAACATGATTCTCTACATGAAAAATGTTTTTGATCAAGATTCTGAAAGTTTAAATACTATTGACAGTGAGGGTTGACCATAAAATCTTTATTATACTAAAATTTTAGAATAACTTTTTTTTACTAAAAGATGACACTAATATTTTGTAGTAATTTTTTTAATCTTCCTAAATGTATGTTTAGTAGTTTATAAAGAAAATATGAATCATCTAAAGCATACCCCCGAGGAGTATCAAACTGTGTGTGCAGTAAGGCCCATTGTCGTGCACAAGTTCCCAATAGAGTCTAGCTCAATGCAGTATTTTTAGGTTTTACCCCTAGGTATATCTATACCAGAGCCACATCCAGTTGTAGTATCCAGACAAGGATTTTATTGCTTAGATAACCACATAATATTTATGATACTAAAATTTTATAATGTTTTCATATATACTAAAAAATGACACTAATGTTTTTTAGTATAATTTTTAACTTTCCTAAAGGTATGTTTAGCGTTTTATAAAGAGAATGCGATTCATTTAAAACATATCCATCAACATTAACAAATCGGGTATACAAAAGGTAAGAATAATATAAATCATGGGATTAACAAATCATGTGTGTAGTTAATCCTCTTTGTCATTTAGTTTTTCATCTTTAATCCTATGTTTATTCTATATTAATCCAAATTTAATCAATATATAATCATTAATTAATCATTCTTTAATCATTATTTAATCATTATTTAATCTTTATTTAATAATTAATTAATCATTAGTTAATCACTAGTTAATCACTAGTTAATCATTAGTTAATCATTATTTAATCAATAGTTAATCCTTAGTTAGTCATTATTTAATAATTCTTTAATCATTACTTAATCATTACTTAATCATTATTTAATCATTCCTTAATCATTAGTTAATAATTCCTTAATAATTATTTAATCATTATTTAATCATTATTTAATCATTATTTAATTATTATTTAATAATTCCTTAATAATTCTTTAATCATTCTTTAATCATTCCTTAACCATTTTAACAATTATTTATTATTTCTTTAATCATTAGCTAATCATTAGTTAATTAGTAGTTAATAATTATTTAATCACTATTTAATCATTAGTTAATTATTAGTCAATAATTAGTTAATCATTCTTCAATCATTAATTAATCATTAATTAATCAATCATTAATCACTAGTTAATAAATATTTAATTATTAGTTAATAAATATTTAATCAATAGTTAATAATTAGTTAATAATTAGTTAATAATTAGTTATTCATTAGTTAATCATTACTTAATCATTATTGAATAATTACTTAACCATTCTTTAAACATTACTTAATCATTAGTTAATCAATATTTAATCATTAGTTAATAATTAGTTAATCATCACTCAATCATTAGTTAATCATAATTCAATCATCATTTAATCATTGCTTAATCTTTAGAAAATCATTAGTTTATCAATAGTTAATCATTACTTAATCATTTGTTACTCATTAGTTAATCATTCTATCATCATTACTTAATCATTCTTTAATCATTAGTTAATCATTATTTAATCATTAGTTAAACATTCTTTATCCACTAGCTAATAATTAGTTAAACATTACTTAATCATTAATTAATCATGCCTTAATCATTAGTTAATCACGTGGTATTCATTAGTTAATTATTATTAGCTAATAATTATATGTAATCATTCTTTAATCCTAAGTTATCCATTCATTAATCTAAACTTAATCATTACTAATAATTAATATTATTTCTAAACTATATATAACTAACTAAATTACTAAATAAATAACATAGTTAGAACTAACTAAAAACAATTAAATTAAATAAATAAATAATTTTAAAATACATAAGAAAAAATACCTCTAAATGATGCTTCGCAAAAAATGGGCACTCCTTTTAGGCCATCGGAACCACCACACACAAAGAAAGATTATTTTAGAGAGATATAGAGAGAGTGGAATTTAGAGATATGGAGAGATTTTTAAGTGAGGATGGTGGGTACCCTTTTATAGGCACTTTAGGGAAAGGCGACACCCCCTATCGCCTTTTGCCTTTATGTTTGGTGAAAGGTGGTTGTGCCTGAGTTGCCTTTCACTTTACTTTAGGCAAAAGGTGGCCACGCCCCTCCTGAATTTTCCATTTCATCAATATGAACTGATGATAGTAAGATGCGGCACCCCCTTCCACCTTTCCGCTGCAGAATTCAAAAAATTTATAACCTAGTCTTATTTGATTTTTTTTTCAAAAAAAGTATAAAAAAGTTTTAATAAAGGGATTATATTACATGATAGACATCCATATGGTGTATTATATCACTGCCATATTAAATTCTTTCTCTATGGGTGTCTTGGTGTGTTTCTAGGCGCTAACCTTGGACATTAGGCTACTTTGCCTAATGCCATCGAGAAAAAGGCCTAGAGGGTCACATACTAAGTGTATTCAGAATCTCAGTTAAATAATATGTTATTATTTATTATTTAACAAGCTAAATAAATATTATTACCTCATGTGGTTTAATAATTATTCATGTTTTCTTGATCGCATATATTTTTCCCTAGTTATTCGAGATAATATAATGTGAGTGGAATATTTAATAAATATTTATTGGCTATTTAGTGAATATAATATTTATTTATTTATTAGAGAATAATGTATTGATATTTATTTATTAAATAAATAGTCACTATTCAAGTCTTGATAAATATTGTGGAGGAATTAAAAACTAAGTTTAATGGTCCAATGAGAAATAATATATATTGAATATTATTTGATTAAATAATATTTAATTTAATTCATGAGTTTAACACATTTCAAGAAATAATAATAATAATAATATTATTATAGACATGGGGTTCTGCATGGATTAAATAAATATTAAAAAAAACTTTTTCAATTATTTATTTCTAACCCTAACGGTATATAAACTCAATTATATCATTTTTTAAGGGGCTAATTCATTTCTTTTGTTGTGCACAATGAAATTCAAAAAATACCCTCGAAGCCCTAGAGATCCCACTTTTCCATGAACACTCCCAAGAATAGAGAGTGATCTTCCTCTACCTTCCACTCTCAAGTCAATATAGATCAAAGAGAATCATTTGGAAGTGATTATTGGGGCATTAAAAGGCAAACAATGTGAATAATAGGATCTGTCATGATAGCACCGGAAGATTCCTATGACAACGTTCAGAGATTTGTGGAACATGTGTGGATCACTACTAAAGGGAATCCAATATTAATTACTATAATGCCATGATGGTATGATGAAAATCCTTTATCAGACCCATCAATAAAGAAATAATTTCTCACAAGGCAATTCTTTAATTTCTTAAATTAATTATAAATAATATGTGATGATCTTGCACTTTAGTTCTGGTATTTTATCCATTTTCTTCATTCTTTTATTCAATTCCATTGATCACAACATTTATTATCGAGTAAATATCGGATTTATCATCTATCATGAAAAAAAGAAAGTTGGGAACAACCCATCACATGATTCTATTACGCCCAGAGCCTTCAAGTGGCATCAGATCCGATCATATAATTATTTATAATTATTTGAAGATCATTATTTGATTTACACATTTGTAATTTAGTTTTCAATTATAATTTAATCACTCTTAAATCCAAATTGTGATATCTACTTCTTCATCTTCGTTTCTCATAAATATAATCAGATCGATTAATTTTATGAATTAAATAAATTTGAAGATCTCATTTAGAGGTGCTGAGGAATCTAGTCAGATAACACAATAGTACATGCCATGTAACCCATAGGTACAAACTATGTACTAGTGTTTAATTCACCAAGAATTTATTTGGAATTAATTCAAGGCATTCAAATTTATTACACGAGGTGAATTTAATTATACATCGCATATTGACTGGGCTAGCCTGGCACACAATTATTCAGAGTACACGCCATGTAACTTCTGTACACAACGTGTAGTACTTAGTCATAGATAGGTCGTGTATCTTCTTACACAATCTACTTGATTGGTTTCCATGTAACTCTGAGTCTACACATCATGTATCCCATATGAACATTGTGTACTCTAATATTTTCCATGGCATGCTTACACACCGAGTCCCTAGGCATGTGCCTCAAATAGATGGTGAGAATAGTACATGCTGTGTGGAAAGCTTGTACACACCGTGTACTTATACCAAATTATGAAGAATTAAAAATTAATTTATTATACTATGTAAACCTTATCAACACATTCTTGTGTCTGGTCATTAAGTTGAAAGGACACTCCATGTGACGAGTTTTTATATATATAAATACCTAATTAATTTCTGTGTAATGTTCAGATCTATATATCATATAACAACCCTTATCTTTATTACATAATAATACATGATTTATTACAAGATATCACACTTAATACAACCCCAAAAGATCGAGAAGTTTAGTGTCTTTGGGAATTAGTAATATTACATAAAAACTTATAACATGGGATACAACAACATTATTTAAAAATTCCTTGACATGATCATAATAATTCATCGAACATAAAATTGCATGGGATATCCTAAGGACATATATAAAAGAAAAGGGTGAGATATAAATCCCAGTAGGGGAGTAAATAAGGCATAACATGAAGAATATAATACATGTTAGACAATAGGCATAACAAAGGAGCATAAAAGGAACATGGATATAAAGGCATGATATAGCATGATAATCATAACATGGAAATGTGGCAATTACTTAAAACACTGCATCATAAACATAAGTCAAAGCTAAACCACCAATACTTCATGGTGGAAAAAATTACCATAAAAAAATCAGTTAAAACTCTTTCCCAACATGACGTATCATGATACTAAACATTACCCAATGTATTGGAGCGCTCTCAGGGTGCACCCTTCATAATCATTTCAATCTCATGATTAAGTGTGCCACATAAATCATATAACATGGATTCATTCAACATCATAAGTTATTACATGATCAAGGAATGTGTAATAAATACATTTAAATCCCAAATAAATAATTATATGAGCATAAAGGTAAATAACCTTGATATAATAATGGTATGGTATTCACTATACAATTATTTTGGCGTGGAAAATCACGGTACAATTTCGGAAGCATAACGACGCCATATAGAAGTTCATAAAATGGGTTGATGAGAGAGAAAAGGGTATCTGATCATTTATAAATTAAATTTATAGTAATAGGGACATGGAAAGATATTCCCTAACACAATTAATTGGAAATAGAAGGTGTAACATAATAAATAAACTTCAAGAAAGAGGTGAAACCAAAAGAACCCTTACAACATTTTGACATGGTAACGAGTGTACGTAAAGGTTATTAGGAGGGTTAAATGAGAGTGAAAGGGGATCCAATCATTTATAAATCAAGTGGAAATTAAGGGGGATATTTAATAACATATCCCAACATAGGAAAAAATTAAATTAAAATACATAACATGAAAGGAATTCTTGATAAAATAGGAGGGTGGAAGATCCCTTACAAAATTTTGGCATAGTAACGGGTGTACTTAAAGGATAATAGAGGGTATTAATGAGATTAAAAGAAAGATATAATAATTTATAAATCAAATGGAAATTAAGGGGATAATATAACATCATATCACAACATATGAAAATGGAATTTAATAAGCATAATATAAAATAAGTACTTGAATGGAAATGAGAAGAGAGAAATCCCTTACTTGGATGTGTGACCCCAAAGGTTTGGGAGAGGCTTCTTGGGAGATTTTGGGAACCTTGGGAGGACTATAGGGAGTATATATCAGAGGTTGGAAAATCTTCAAAGAGTTTGAGTGAAGATAAATGGGAGCTTGGGTGAGTTTATATAATAATGAAGGGGGATTTCTTTATTATTTTGGTTTTAGAAATTTTATAATAAAATATTCAAAACAAAAAACAGTATCATGATTTTTCCCATGGTTTCTGGATAAGGGGAGTAGATTAAATTATTTTATAAGGTCAAGGACTGAATAAAATAAAATATTTCCCTTGCTTATGTGAAGGTGAGTCATACTTTCAAGGAAATGATTTTAAAATCTTAAAATATATTATAAGTCTTGGAGGATTCACTAAGGCTTTATAAAATAAATTAAATAAACTTAAAATAATATTATTTTAAATTTAAAACATATATTTAGCCATTTATACCTTTAATATTATTTATTAAATCACTATTAGGCCATTATGATGTAATAAAACACACCATATATTTATATGGTATTTAATCTTTACCCCAAAATTCAACTGTCTCGGAAAATTATGAAAAATTCACCATTGGATAATTTAGAAATCCTGATTCCAAAAATAATATCCATTTTATCTGAATAATTTTATAAATATGTGAATTTTCACTTTTAAAATAAAAACCGACATTTATTGAAAATTGACGGGTTTCGACAATAACAGTTTTGGAACCCTAATAAAAATTATTTTTGACTTCATAAAAATTATATGATAACTTATATTTAATAAAAGTAATTTAATAATAATATTTTATTAAAATATTATTTATTTCAAAAATCCATGAATTCATCAAAATATATTTCTTAATTAACCAAAAATATTATTTGTGCTTTAAAAATTATTTACAAAGTAAAAATGATAGGATGAAAATATATTCATTACTTTATACAAAACAATGTACATATTTCTATTTCTATGGTCTTTTAACATATCCATTTGATACACTAGAATACCCCTTAAGAGTAAGGTGTGTGATGGTGGGGCATTCATGGGGTCATTCGGTGAACATGGTTTGAGCCATGATCTTGATGAGCTCAAACTTCTCCCGTAAGTGATTCTACTCATGCTTAAGTTATTAAAAACCATCTTGGGATCAATCTAGGGAAAATACCAAAAATTATACATCCCTTAGAAGCTCTGATAAATGGGATTCATAGGGTACAATCCTACTAGTTGAGGTCATCACTTCCTTCATCTATACCAAATGGATTTGTAAAAACCCTATATTTATACTAGTCATGTGATCACTATTCAACAACTATATTATCATTGTTAAAGATAGTTAACAATCATTTAAATCCAATTTTATATAATAAAACAAAATAATTTCATGTGTTTTCTATAATCATATTATATAATAAGGCATGTAATTGAATAAAAATGGAATTTTATTCATAATAGTTTGGGTCGTTACAATCTTCCCCCCCCCTTTTCCCTTGAAATTTCCTTTTCCCACACTAAATAGATGAGGGTAACTCTGATTCATCACTTCCTTCGATTCCCATATTGCTTCTTCAAACTTGTGGTTTCTCCACAACACCTTGAAAAGGGTCATTGTATTATTTCATAGGACCTTTTCTCTATGATCTAAGATCATCATCAGATTATCTTCACAGAAAAGGTCATTATCCAATGGAACAACCTCTGTATTGAGTACATGTGATGGGTTTGGTATGTACTTTCTTAATAGGGATACATGGAATATATCATACACTTGAGATAGGTTCGGTGGGAGTGATATTCGATAGGCCACTACTCCGATGCGATCAAGGATCTCAAAAGGGACGATATACCTTGGAATAAGCTTTCCTTTTATCTCAAATATCATCACTCTATTCCATGGAGATATGTGGAGGAATACCATGTCTCTAACATCAAACTCTAGGTCACATCGATGACTATATACATAGATCTTATGTCGACTCTAAGGATCTTTGACGTGATGCTGAATAGTTTTAACCTTCTCCATCATTACTCAATAATTTCAGGATATAAAAATTTTCATTCTCCAACTTCATCCCAACATGTCGGTGTTCTGCACCACTTCCCATAAAAGGCTTCATAAGGATCCATTTGGATGCTTGAGTAGAAAATATTGTTGTAATAAAACTCAACCAAGGAAATATATTGGTCCCGTTTACCTTTGAAGTCCATAGAACAGATCACAACATGTCTTCTAGTGTCTAAATAGTCCACTTATAATGGTCATCCTTTTGAGAATGATAAGCCATACTAAATATTAACTAAGGATTTAGAGCATGTTGGAGACTTTTCTAGAACTTGTATGTGAATCTTGGGTCTTGATCATATACAATTGATAGTGGTACTCCATACAGTCTTACCACTTCTATGATGTATATATGTGCTAGTTGATCTAGTGAGAAATCCTCTTGAATCGCAATGAAGTGTGTAGCCTTTGTAAGATGGTCCACAATAACCCAGATAACATTGTTTCCTTTTAATGTCTTCAGAAGTCCGGTGATGAAGTCCATGGTAATGTTTTCCCATTTTCATGTTGGTATGGGTAATGGATACATCATCCCCTTATACTTCTTACTTTTCAATCTTCACTTGCTAACATACCATACACTTTGATTTATATTCAGCGATCACCTTCTTCATGTTGTCCCACCATTAGTGCTTTCAGATATCTTGATACATCTTTGTGTTTCCTGGGTGAATGGAGAAATTTGAAATATGTGCATCATCCAATAGTTCATACTTTAACTCAGGATTTTATGGAACACATAGTCTTGAACCAAATCTAACAATTACTTCTTCATTAACATTGAACTCTGAGGATTTCCCTTTTCTTAAAGTTTCCACTCTCTTCTAAATTCCCACATCATCTTTTTGACCATCCTTTAACTTTTCCAAAAGATATGGTTGAACAATAATTAGTTAAAGGATTGATTATGTTCCTTTATTTATGATTCCCATGTCCATACTCTTCAAATCCAAGAATATTGGATACTTTTCAATTCTTATAAATGATATAATTGATGGGTCCTTTCTACTTAGAGCATCCACCACCTTATTTTCTTTACCGGGATGGTAGTGTATTGAGAAGAAATAATATTTGATGAGCTCTAACCATATTTACTAGAACATATTAATCTCTTTCTATGTAAATATATATTTTAGGCTCTTGTAATCAGTATATATCTCACACTTCTACCCATAGAGATAATGCCACCAGTTTTTCAATGCAAATATTACAACTGTCAACTTCAGATCATGCATGGGATAGTTTTGCTCATGAATTTTCAACTTCCTTAAGGCACAGACAATGACTTTGTCATTTTTTATCAACACAAATCCTAATACCTTCTTTGAAGAATCACTAAAAATTATGAAAATCTCCCCGCTTGTGGGTAGTGTGAGCACAGGGGCAGTGAAAAGCCTCATTTTCAACTCCATGAATCTTTCTTCACATTCATCATTCCAAGAAAATTTTACTCCCTTCTGAGTTACCTTGGTAATATGGTTTAATAATCATGATAAATTTCTCACAAATTGATGATAATATCTAGATAACCTAAGGAAACTATGAATATCTATCATAGATGTTGACCTCGACCATCCCTCAATTGCTTTAGTCTTTGAAGGATCCAGAGATATCCCATTGCTTGTGATGATATTACCTAAGAATGATAATTATTTCAACCATAACTCACACTTTATATACTTTGCATAGATATTCTCCTTTTGCAAGGTATCTAGCATAATGCTTAGATGCTTCTCATACCCCTCCTTTGTTTTGGAGTATATTAGAATATCGTCTATAAAGACTACCACAAATTTGTCAAGGTAATCTCTAAATACTATATTCATCAAGTCCATAAAGATTTATAGATAATTTTTGAGTCCTAATGTCATCAATATGAACTCATAGTTCCCATACCTTGTATGAAAAGAAGTCTTGGGGATATCCTCCTCCTTCACCCTTATTTGGTAATTCCCCGACCGCAGATCCACCTTAGAGAAGTATTGTGCTCCACGCAGCTGATCGAACAAGTCATCAATTCGTGGAAAACAACACTTGTTCTTTATCATGATTTTTTTGAGCTCATGATAATCAATGAAAAGTCACATTGACCCATCATTCTTCTTGAAAAAGAGTATTAGTGCACCCCATGGTGAAGCACTTGGGCATATAAACCCTTAATATAGATTCTCCTAAAGTTGTTCATTTAACTTCTCAAGTTCCACAATATCCATCCTATATGGAGTCTTGGATATTGGAAATGCCCTAGGTATAAGCTTGATTGAAAACTCAACCTTCCTTATAGGAGGAAGACTAGAAAATTCCCCATGAAACATATCAGAAAATTTCCTCACAATAGGCATGTCTTTGAGGATGGTTCTTTACTTAGACTCAATCATCTAAGCAAGATACATGTGCTCATAGGGAAGTAATATTCATGATTGGGATGATGGGGCTGAAGAAGATTCATACTCCTCCTTGCACTTGTATAGAATCAGAGTCGATTCTACATACGAAGAATTATCTACTTTTCATAGAAATTTATGTTTTATCTATATAGATAATTCCAATCCATGCCTAGAATTGCATCAAATTCCACCAAAGGTAGTATGATGAGATTTTCCAGGAAGTTCATCCCACAAAAATTGACAGGAGAGGAGTTATATACATGGGATAAAATAATTTCCCCAGTTTAAATTTTCACCGACATCTCTATTTCCAAACTTGGTGGTGGTGTTTGGATTGTTCTACTAAAATTTTGTGATATAAAGGAATGTGTAGAAATAGAATAAAAAATTACATTCGCTATTTTTTTTTAAAGAGGTCTAGTCAGGAGAAAATCTTATGACCATTTATTAAAAAGGTGAAAAAATTATATAGAAATGGCGAATGAGGTCAAAAAACCATAATTTACTTCATTCATCAAAACTAGAAATCATAATAAGACCTATCATTCCCATAATCAAAGTCTCCAGATTCCCACTTAGATTGATAATTTTCTCGATTAAAGGTATTCAAGTAGTTTTCTTCAACCTTTATTAACATCTTTGAAGATGATCTAGTAGACACGTTCCTAGGGGTCTAAGAGCAGTCCTTATGGGGTCTTCTCTTTGAAGGAACAGAGTTAAAATACTCACCATCAATCATTCTTGCCTCACCACTTAAGATAACATCCTTGAATAAACCCTATACTGAGTATGGTGCTAAGGGTTCACGGTAGGTATCAAGGAAGGGGCTTGGTGGTGATGTTCTATTTGGTTCTTTCTCATTTATTGATGTGATGAAGGATTCAATTTTAGGGTAGAAAATGAATGAAGATTGTTCGTTTCCTTCTTCCAAAGATTCTTATCATGGAATAATTCTTCACAAGGTCTAATCTACTCATTTTGAGGCCAACCCCGCTGATCTTGCTGAGAGATTGAGGATGGAGAAAAATTCATTAATTTCTCACATTGTCTTACCCAAAAGTGAACTGCCATAGAAACTTGAGGATTTGTTCAGTAGAATTTCGATGCTATGAGGGTTTTCTAGATAGAAATGTATCTCACTTGTTCGAGGATTTTTTCATTATTTATTTCCATCAGATGACTTGAAGCTTCATGCTTGGAGCTTTGGTTATCTGTTTCTAAAACCCGGGTGGATTCATTTACATGAATGGTCTTTGGATTTTAATTTCTCACAAGAAAAAAATGATTTTTCTCAAGTCTGGGTTTGTCTTCATGGGATCAACTGGGTCCTTTGGAATTTAAATATTTTACATGACATTGTCATGTAAATAGGTTCCCCCATCAGACTTGATAAGTAAAATAAAGATGCAAGATATGGGAACTTTTCCAGGATACTTGTGGAATTTGATCTTAGATCCGCTCTTATTGACAAGGTAAAACTCTCCACTCCCTCAGATAACATTTTAATTTATATTGAGTATGAAAAAAAGCCTCTCTACTGCACTGAATGTATGGATGTTGGGCACTCTTTGGATTCATGCTGAAAGAACATTGCTTTTAAGGAGTGTGGGATGAAAGGACATCCCTCCAACCTTTTTCTATGAAATAAAATTGTGAAAGATTCATCTTTTTCCAATCCTACTGATCAAGGACAATGACTCTCCTAAAGATCCAACTCCTAATGCTGTTGACGCTTTGACATCAGAGAATCCTATATCTCAAGTGTCTTTTAAGGGAAAAGATATGGAACCTTAAACATTGAATCTAATTACTATGCCTGCTCTGGTTGATGACTCTAATCACAATGATACACAACAGAATGTTGATTATCAACAGGAAGTCCAGAAGCCTTTTCATTCTTCTCCTATTACTGGTAAATGGGGAAATGTATCTGATGAGTAAGTTTGCTATTATTGAATGAATAACTACCATAACTATCACCACTTCATTGTTAGGATTCACTTCGGTGATAGTTATGGAAAAATCTCACCCTTGTTTCCTTGGAGGTTGTTGGTTGCCTCTAAAAACCCTTGGCTTGGGGAACTGATTTAAAAAGTGCTCTAATTACTTATAGCTGTAGCAATGAACAACGCGTTGAATATTGAATAGAGTGTTCCTTTACTCTATCAAATTGGTGAGTTTATCCTTTATGAAATCATTGTCTAAGTGACCTCCTCTTCCACACCTAAAGCATTTCCTTGTTCCCCTTAGGAAATTTCTAGGATACTTCTTTCTATACCTTTGAAAAGCAGGGTGATGGAATTTCTTAGAATCGTTAGATATATCTATCAGACCCCCATAATTAAAGCTCACTTTCCGCTTCTTATCCCCATGATACCCTAAGATTCATCGATCTCCATATCAACTTTTAGGGCACATCAGATAATTTCCTCATATCTATCAAAGTCACGAATTGCCAAGGCTTTTAATAGGATAGGATTTAGCCCACTAAAGAAGTGGTCAAACTTGTATTAGAGGGTAAGGAAAAAACCATAGGTGTATCATGAAAGTCTTGTGGAATTTTCCTCATACACCCCAATATATTCTTCCTCCTTTTACTCATGTTCAAGGAAATATATTTCCATTTTAAGATGGAGGGTGTGGGGAAAATATTTATCAAAAAACATTTTCTAAAATTCCTTCCACTCCATTGCTTAGATATCTTCTTAATGCTTCATATTCTTGATAAATGTCCACCACTGATTAGATTCACCCTCTATATGATAAAAAACCAGAAGAAACTTCTCTTATTCAGAACATTGAAGGATGAAGAATATCTTTTCAATAGAGTTGACCCATTGTTCTATGATTAAGGTATAAGATGATCCACTAAAAGTAGGAGGCATTTATCACATGAAACTATCAATTGTAGATTTTTCTCTCTTAGGGGGGTTTGGATGCTCCTCTTGATCTAGGTTTCTATTCAAAACTTGAGTTAACTAAGAGAGTATCATGACAGAGTTTGCGATTCCCACTCCCATCAGGTTGGGCATCTCATTGGGGCATTCATCGCATTTCCCTTCGTATTAGTTGTTAACTTGATTCCTCCTATTACCGACCATTAACTAGAATAAAGGAAAATTAGGGATAGGTATTTTAAAATATTAAACACATAAAGGTTAATCCAATGACATTAAATGGATAACTTATAAATTACATTTATCTCCTTAAATTATGAGTTTCTAGGCTTCAGTCTATGTTTTCCATGATCTTCTTCCTAACATATATTCTTATGGTATTTTTTTGTTCCCTTAATAATGTTTTATAATGAGCATATGAATTTAACAAATAATATTCCCTGGGAGTGTCAAACCAGGTGCAAAGTAAGGCCTGTTTTCATGTACCAGGTTACCTCAAGTTAGGCCTGAAACACCTTATTAAAGTTGTTACTCCTAGGTACATTTGTGCCAGAACCACGTTCACCTATAGTATCAAAAAATGGATTTATTTTCTTGATAAAATACTTAATATATACTTAACAAAATTTATGGATGTTTTCTTACACTTAGTCTTATCCCTAATGGTTTTAAATAGGGTTTTCTAATCCTAATCCCAAAAATAATTATACCTTGCTCTGATACCGACTACAACAACTCTACTCTTTATTACATAATAATACACGATTTATTACATGATAACACACTTAATACAACCCCAAAATATCAATAATTATAGTGTCTTTAGGAATTAAGAACATTACATAACATCTTATAACATGGGATATAACAACATTATTAAAAACTTCCTTGACATGATCATAATAATCCATCGAACTTAAAACTACATGGGATATCCTAGGGACATATATAAAAGAAAAGTGTGAGCTATAAATCCCAGTAATGGAGTAAAAAAGGCATAACATGAAGAATATAATACATGTTAGTCAATAGGCATAACAAAGGGGCATAAAAAGAACATTAATATAAATGCATGATATAACATGATAATCATAACATGGTAATGTGGCAACAACTTAAAACACTGCATCATAAACATAAGTCAAATATAAACCACCAATAATTCATAGTGGAAAAAATTACCATAAAAAAATCAGTTAAACATCTTTCCCAACATGACGTATCATGATACTAAACATTACCCAATGCATTGAAGCACTATCACAGCTCACCCTTCATAATCATTTCAATCTCATGCTTAAGTGTGCCACATATATCATATAACATGGATTCATTCAACATCATAAGTTATTCCAAGATCAAGAAATATTAAATAAATAAATTTAATTCCCCAATAAATAAGTATATTTCCATAAAGGTGAATACCCTTGATATAATAATGGTATGGTATTCACTATATAATTATTTTGGCATGGAAAATCGTGGTACAATTTCGGCAGCATAACGACGTCATATAAAAGTCCATAAAATGGGTTGATGAGAGAGAAATGGGTATCTCATAATTTATAAATTAAATTTAAATTAATAGGTAAATGTAAATGCATGACCCAACATACAAAATTGGAAATAGAAGGTGTAACATAATAAAGAAACTTGAAGAAAGAGGAGAAATCAAAAGAACCCTTACAGAATTTCAGCATGTTAACGAGTGTGCGTAAAGATTCTTAGGAGGGTTAAATGAGAGTGAAAGGGGATATCATAAATTATAAATAAATTGTAAAGTAATGGGGATATTTAATAACATATCTCAATATAGAAGAAAAGTAAATTAAAAGACATAACTTGAAAGGAATGCTTGATAAAAGAGGAGGGTGGAAGATCCCTTACAGAATTTCAGCATAGTAATAGGTGTACTTAAAGGATCATATGGGGTATTAGTGAGAGTGAAATGAAGATATAATAATTTATACATAAAGTTTATAGTAAGGGGATCATGTAAAATCATATCCCAACATATGAAAATGGAATTTAAGAAACATAATATAAAATAAGTGCTTGAATGGAAATGAGAAGAGAGAAATCCCTTACTTGGATGTGTGACCCCAAATGTTTGGGAGAGACTTCTTGGGAGATTGTGTGAACCTTGGGAGGACTCTAGAGAGTAGAGGTAAGATTTTGGATTAACTTTAAAGAGTTTTAGTGAATATAATTGAGAGTTTTGGTGGGTTTATATAGGAAAGGAGGGGAATTTCTTTATTATTTTGGTTTTGGAAACTTCATAATAAAATATTCAAAACCACAAACCATACCATGGTTTTTCCCATGGTTTCTAGAAAAGGGAAGTATATTACATTATTTTATAAGGAAAATGGATGAATATAATAAAATATTTCCCTTTCTTATGTGGAGGTGAGTCACACTTTCATGGAAATGATTTTAAAATCTTAAAATATATTATTAGTCTTGGAGGATTCACTAAGTATTTATAAAATAAATAAAATAAACTTAAAATCACATTATTTTAAAGTTAAAACATATATTTGGATGAGGAAACCTTTTCATAGTATTTATTACATCACTATTGGGCCATTATGATGTCATAAAACACACCATATATTTATATGGTATTTGATTTTTACCCAAAAATTCGATTCTCAGAAAATTATGAAAAATTAACCATTGGATAATTTTGATGTCTTGATTAAAAAAATAGTATTCGTTTTATCTAAATAATTTTATAAATATTTGAATTTTCACTTTTAAAATAAAAACTGATATTTATTTAAAATTGATGAGTTTTGAAAATAACAGTTTTGGAACCCTAATAAAAATTACTTTTGACTTCATAAAAATTATACGATCAATTATATTTAATAAAATTTATTTAATAATAATATTTTATTAAAATAGTATTTATTTCAAAAATAAATTAATTCATCAAAATAGATTTATTAATTAACCAAAACACTATTTGTTCTTTAAAAATCATTTACAAAGTAACAATAATAGGATGAAAGTATATTCATTATTTTATACAAAATAATGTACATATTACTATTTCTAGTGTGTTGTTACATATACCTTTAATACACTAGAATAATCTATATGATTAAGGTGTGCGATGGTGGTCCTTTCATGGGGCTGTTCGATGAACATGGTTTGGGTCGTGATCTCAATGAGCTTGAACTTTTCCCATTAGCAGTTCTGATCATGATTAAGTTGTTGGATCTAGGCTTGATCTTGATCTAGGGAAAATCCTAGAAATTATAACTCCCTTGCAAACTCTAATAAATGGGATTCATGGGGTATGATCGTACTGGTTGAGGTCATCACTTCATTTTTCTGTGTCAAATGGATTTGTTAAAACCCTATATTTATACTAGTCATGTGATCACTGTCCAAAAACTATATTATCAATGATAAAAATACTTAACAATAATTGAAATGTAACTGGATATAATAAAACAAAAGAAGTGAATGTGTTTTCTATAACTATATTATATAATAAGTCATTTAATTGAATATAAAGGGAATTTTATTTATAATAGTTCGCGTTGTTACATATCATGTATAAGTCATATTATAGTTATTACTCTACACATTGAATAATTACATGTTATGTTAAAAATAATAATTATGTAAACTGTTTGATCATTAAGTTTATGGTACACATCATGACATCATGTGATAATTCATGTATGATTCATGTCACAAGAGTAAACAATATGCAAGTATAATACATGTTGTTTAGTTCAGACGAGTAGTCATTGTGTTTCCTCTAAGGTACATTTTGTATTTTACACAGTTAATTTTAAATAAATTTGTTTAATTTTTTTTAAAATTATGATGGATGAAAATATCAAGGAAATTTAGATGATAATTAAGATAAAATAATTTATTAATTAAAGAAGATAATTAATTGATTTGAACATGATTTATCTTAAATAAAAATGATTAAGAATTGAATGCTAATTTTGTTAAATGTGCAATTTTTTGCATGCATATAGATAATCACGAGGTTAGAATAGACTTTTGTATGTGACTAGTTTATTTTAATTTATTATTAAATTAAATTGTTGGTCTATGTTCCATCTCTCCTCTTATTATGTAAGGGCCTGCGAGGCCAAGGTTTCTTTTATGTAAATCCACCCCCTCACCTGTGTGTGAGTAAATGAATATGTAATGGATGGAGATCCCAATATAGTGGAGGCGGTTTAAGTTTGGAGTTGAGGCGAAACCAATCCAAGAGAGATACATAGGTGAACATGTGAAAACAGTAACACAAACCATAAATGATTCAAGGTGTTTCCCCTAGGTCAACAATTAGTTTATCATCTGCTAGATAAAATAACCATTAATAAAATCTCATGATCGTACCACTTTATTATTTTATTTCTATAAAGTTTCATAATTATTTTATTATGGATGTTTTTTAATGATCACATGAATTAATGAATTAACAAGCATGAAATATAGAAGTAAAATAATTTGTCTTACGCATAAATATTATCTAAGACATGGTTAATCAATTAAGTAAATCCACTTAATATTAAAAATCATGTAATAAAGATAATAATTGGAAATTTATGCATAAAGATAAAATCCCTCAATTATATATATTAATTAGGTATATAATTCCACTACTTCAGTTAAAATCGAACCATAGTTCAAAGTGATTGAACAACCAAAGCTGGGGTGCTTTCAATTATCAGGGAATTCTAACATTAAGTTTTGGGTTGACTTAATATAGATCACATTAAGGGTTGACTTCCAAAGAAAGACTTGGCGTAACTGAGAGGCAAGGGTCAAGGAAATCTAATTTAAGGATTTTATGATTGGGGAGTCCACTCAAGAGATTAAGGAACTATGAGTTAATATAGTTGTCATTTGGAATGACTGCCTAAAAACCTTCAAATTGCTTGACCAACCAAAGTTGGGGTAATAATAATGGGAATATGGATCCTTGAAACTATAATGTCCAAGAAATAGGATATTTTGAAGCCTATGGTGAGAGATATTGGGTTTTGATAAAATAGTGGGAGATTAATAAATATAATATTTATTTATTTGTCTAAATTTTATCAGATAAAATACTAAAACTCTTCCCATATTATTTTTTGAAACAACAATAAAATGACTTCAGACATATTACTGCGATCCATACTTGATAAGGATAACCTTCACACCATCACAAGTTTCCAGGAATGTAAAAGGTTCTTATGTATTATCCTATTCCATTAAAGGATATTTTATGTGTTAAAAGAACCTATTCCTAATGTGCCTAGTAATTTGGCTAGTGGGGAAGAGATATATCTCTATGAGAAACATTTGAAAGATGCTACAAATATTTTGTATTTCATGCTATCATCCATGAATAATGAGATTTTGAAGCAACATGAGGACATAAATGTGTATAGAATGATGTCTCACCGTTAGGATCTCTATCAAGAGGTGAGACAAGAGAAATACGAGACCTACAATGCTCTGTTTATAACTAATTCTGGAGAGTCTATGCCAGATGAGCATCATGTATTCAAAATTATTGGCTATATTGAATGCTTAGACATCTTAGGGATTAAATTCCCATATGAGTTGTGCACAGACCTCATACTTTCCTCACTACCCAAGAACTTATCTAGTTTTATTATTAATTATAACATGATAAAAAATGATAAGATTATTTCAAAACATCTTACACTGATTTACTAAGTGGATAAGGACATGGGGTGTGACAAATCCACAGTCTTTATGGAAAATAAGAAAAATAATAACAAGGAAAAGGGGCCCAAGATTCATAACAATACTAAAACTCATGAGCACCGTCCTTCCATGAAAAGAAATATCCAGAGGCAGGGTAAGGAAAATGAAGAGATATTTTTTTAATGTGGAAAAGAAAGGCCGCTAGAAGAGTAACTATGTCTAGAAACAAGGGGGGAAGCTAAAGGTGTGTTCGTTATTGAGTGTAATCTTTCAATATCTACACATTGGGGATTAAATATAGATTTCAGTGCTCACATTTGTATCCACACATATGAAACAAGTAGATTCTGAAATATTGATAGAGGAGAGGTGGATCTATAAGCTACCAATGGTGAAATTATGGCTTCTCTAGACCTTGGTGACTACAACCTTTCATTTCCAACATTAATGATATTGTTTTTAAGGGATTGTTATTATGATCCAACTATTACCAAGAACATAATTTTTGTATCATGCTTATATGTATATGGTTTTATTTTCAATTTTGGAAATAAAAGTTTTTTCTTTTATAAAGACAACATATGTTATGGTATGACACATTTAAATAATGGTATTTATGTATTAAATTATGAAAATCAAGTATTGTAAATAGATAAAAATTCATGTTCACACAACTCATATAAAACCTATATATAGAATCATCGTATTGGTCATGTAAACAAGAAGCATTTGATAAAGCTTTGTAAAGATGGTTATTTATAATCTTCTGAACTAAAGGAACTTGAAAGTTTTCATGCCTGTTTATATGAAAAAATGACCAAATCCTCATTCAATGGATAGGTTTAAGGGCCCAAAGAGCTTCTAGTATTGGTACACACTGATGTATGTGGACCATTTCCAGTAGATTATATAGGTGAATATTCTTACTTCATAACTTTTACTAATGACTTGAGTAGATATGTATATGTCTACTTAATGAGTTATAAGTCTGAGACCTTTGAGAAATTAAAAGAATTCAAGAATAAAGTAGAGAATCAACTTGGAAAGAAGATAAATAAGCTTTGATCATATCGAGGTGGTGAATATCTTAACCAAGAGTTCCTCGAATTTCTAAAAGAGCTTGAGATTCTATCTCAACTCACTCCACCTTACACACCACAGTGGAATGATGTTAGTGAAAGGATGAACCATAACTTGTTAGAAATGGTAAGGTTAATGATGAGTCATTCAAATCTTCCATTATCCTTTTGGGGATATTAATTACAAACCACAACATATATATTAAACTAAGTACCAACCAAATAGGAAAAATGGATTCCCTTCAAGTTATGGAGTGGAAAGAAACCTGTTTTGTTGCATACATGTGTATGGTGTTGTGAGACATTTGTTAAGGACTTATAAGGCAAAAAACTAGAACCCCAGGGCACAAAGTGTATCTTTAAAGGGAATAATAAAGAAACAAAGATATACTACCTATACAACCCCTCAGACAAGAAAGTGACTATCACCAGAAAAGTTATCTTTATTAAGAAGGAGCACATCCTCAAAATGAATAGTGAGAGAAAGATTGACTTTGATTAATTTTATGATCAAGATACACAAGAGTTGGTACAATAATAGATTCCATAATTCTCTATAGAAGAAGTAGTTTCTTAAACACAAGTACTGCGTAGGAGCACTAGAGAGGTTAGAGAACCAGAAAGATATGGTTTTCTAGTCACTAAAGATAGTGACTCATTTTTGGTTGACAATAATGAAACTCTCTCCTAAGAAGAGTCAGTAGAGATCTCAAAAGCTGCAAGCTGTAAAGAAAACATGAATTCTAAAATTGATTCCATGTATCAGAACCAAGTTTGGGTTTTTGTCAATGCACCAATTGATGTAAATCCTGTATGGTGCAAATGGATATTCAAGAGAAAAATGGACATGGAAGGTAATGTAAATACCTATAAAGAAAGTGTAGTGGTTGAAGGGTTTAAACATAGTCAAGTAATTGACTATGATGAGAATTTTTCACCAATTTATATGTTTAAATCCATCACAATTCTACTTGCTATAACATCTTACCGTGACTATGAAATTTGGCAGATGAACATCAAAACTGCTTTCCTTAATAGGAGACTTTATGAAGATGTATATATGACACAAATAGAAGGGTTTGTGACTATAGGTGATTCCAAAAGGATTTTCAAGTTATATATATCCATTTATGGATTGAAGAAAACATCTAGGTCATGGAACATTTGATTCGATGAAGCTATAAATGAATTTGGTTTTATTAAGAATGAATTTTAGCCATGTGTTTATAAGAGGTTTAGTGAAAATTCAGTTGTTATCCTACTAGTATATATTGATGACATATTACTTATTGGAAACAACATACCGGTCTTATATTTTGTTAAGGACTGGTTAAAAAAGTATTTCTCTATGAAGGGATTAGGTGAAATAGCCCATATTCCAGGGATCAAGATCATTTGTGATAGATCTATGAGGTTTCTTGGACTAATTCAAAGTACATACATTGACTAGTTACTAAAGATATTTAGTATGGAACAATACAATAGGGGATTGGTTCCAGTGTCACATGGTATAAATGTTTCTAAGAAAATAAATCCTTAGACATGATAGGAGAAATAGATAATGAGTAAGATTCAATATGCTTCAGTGATAGGATTAATCATGCATGCCATGTTTTGTACTAGACTTTATGTTTCCTATTCATTAAGCATGTTAGGCATATATCAAGTAGATCTAGGAGAACTGCATTGGTCTTCTGTTAAGGCTATCCTCAATTATCTAAAAAGAACTAAGGATATGTTCCTGGTGTATGGAGGAGATGAGGATCTAGTAATCAGGGGTTATACTAATGTTAGTTTTCAAATAGATTAGAATGATCCAAAGTCATAGTCAAGACATGTTTTCTATATCAATGGAAGAAATGTGAGCTGTAAGAGTTCAAAGACTCAAGTTGTCACTAATTCTATAGTAGAGTCTAAGTAAATAGAAAATTCTAATGCAACCAAGGAATCCATTTGGATATGAAACTTTGTTCAGAAGTTTGATGTGGTACCTTGAAGTAAAGACCCTATCACATTGTATTGTGATAATACTGCGGTGATGACTCTTGTAAAAGATCCAAGGTCACACCAATGAAAAAAACACATGCTCTGGAAGTATCACCTCTTGAGTGATTTTTATTATAGGGGTGAATTTGCAGTAAGAAGAGTTCCCCAAAAAATAAAACATGAAATACCCCTTGACTAAAGGCCTATCTCAGAAGAAGCATGAGTATCACGTGAGAGCTAGAGGAATGGAGGCTGTTAGTAGTTGGCTCTAGTGAAAGTGAGGTTCAGTTGGAGTTGGTTCCCTAGAACCAAATTCTTCATACTTTATGATAACCTATATTCATTATTTTTAATATTAATAAACTTCTTATCACATCACGATTGTTCTTCTTTTTAACATATCATGTGATAATGTTCTAAGAGTAGCTGTCGCACTGAAAGGTTATAGCGGTTCCCCACTATGATGAGAACCCAGAAGTGCCACAACACTATTCTTAAATATATTTTCTATAGATAAATGAAATAATTTAGGGGACATAGATGATACAAGATATCAAGGGTGGAGACTCATTAGACTTTGAGGCACCTTCTCATGGTGTACGTCCTTGTTAATATCTAGTGTAGGATATTATGAGATCGAGACCCGCTAGTATCAAATCTACATTTATATGTGTCATTATATTTTCCTATCTATTGACATGTGTATTGATACTTAGAATTTAAAATTATTATTAATGATTATTATAAGTTGCGTACTTTGATGTATTGATGAAAACCACTATGACATGTGGTCACGACGAGGTACGATAAGTTGGGTGAATCACGAGTAATATTTCATTAATGAATAACACGAGAAAGTTTTTTTCCTTTTTGTTCTTTAATGGAAGTTGATATCTCAATCCCTTTGATGTAAATGATATAGCCTAAATAAATCCATGGGAATAGTGTTCAATAGACAAGTTTTATTTTCAGAAAGTCAAAGAAAGATACATTGAGCACATAGATTGATGTCACCAGAATACAACCTGCTCGATTAAAGAAATCAAGATAAAGAGATTATATTACACAGTAAGCGTTAATATGAGGTATCATGTAATTGAAACATTAACTTATTTCTCTATGGGTGTCTTGATGTGTTGCTTAATTCTAGCTTTGGACTTTAGGCTATTTCGCCGAATGACACTAAGAAACAGGATTTAAGGGTTACAGAGTAAGTGTATCTAAAATATTAGTTAAATAATATATTATTATTTATTATTTAAAAATTTGAATAAATATTAATCCCGCACATGGTTTAATAATTATTCATGTTTTCTTGATTGCATATATTCCGTCACTAGTTATTCAAGAGAATATTATATGAGTAGAATATTTCATAAATATTTATTCCTTATTTAGTGGATATAAAATTTATTCATTTATTGGAAAATAATGCAATGATTTTATTTATTAAATAATAGTAATTATTCAAGTCCTGATAAATATTTTTTAGTAATAACATACCGAGTTTAATGGTCTGCTGAGAAATAATATATCTTAAATATTATTTAATTTAATTCATGAGTTTAGTGCTTGTCAATAAATAATAATAATAATAATATTATATATATGAGGTTTTGTAGGGTTTAAATAAATATTAAAGGGAACTTGTGAAATTATTTATTTCTAACCCTAGCGGTATATAAACCCAATTATATTATTTTTCAAGGGGGGTAATTCATTTCTTTTGCTGTGCACAATGAAATCCAGAGAATCCTCTTGAAGCCCTAGAGAGCTCCCTTCTCCAAGAACGTTCCCTAGAATGGAGAGTGATCTTCCTCTACCTTCCACTATCGAGTCAATAGAGATCAACGAGTATCCTTCAGAAGCAATTCTAGGAGTGATCAAAGGCGAACAACGCAAGTGATAGGATCTACCATGCTAGAACTCAGAGATTCCTACTACGATGTTCAGAGATTTGTGAAACACATGTTGATTACCTCTAGAGGGAATATATTATTTATACCTACAATGAAATGATGGTACAACATAGATCCATTTTCAGATCCATTAATAAAGAAATAATCTCTCACAAGGTAATTCTTTAATTCCTTAAATTAATTATAAATAATATGTGACGATCTTGCACTTTGGTTTCAATGTTTTATCCATTTTCTATATTATTTTATTCAATCACATTGATCACAATGTTTATTGTTGTGTAAATATTAGATTAATCATTGATCATGACAAAAAAAAAGTTGGGCATGAACCATAACATACTTCCATTACACTCGAAACCTTTACAATGAATAGGACCAAGGAAAAAGAAGATGAGAAGAAACTATTTGATGTATAGGTTATTGCACCCCCAAGACTCATGATGAAACCAAGTAGATCAAGGGTCATATAACACACACCTTGGATGAACTCAATAAACACAACCAAGTAGAACCAAAGAAACACACATGTGCAATCCCTTAAGAATTAAAAAGAGATAAACAATTGGCTGAGACCCCCTTACCAGGGCTCCATATCGCCTCTTTGTCATTGACGAAGAGCCTCCATGCAACCAATGTTTCCTAATGTTGTCAAGAACATCTAGATCTATCCTCTTCCTCATCATTTGGGTATAAGGAACACCAAGAAACACAACAAATCATTGTAACTACTCACCAAGCACCGAAGACAGTTGCCTTTGGTCCTCTATCAACTTGATTCTTCAACGAAGATCTAGGTGAAAGCCTGTGATGGTCCTCCTCCACACCTCCCTCTCACCGAATCCAGAATCCCCAAAACTGATCACCTCCAAATCAAGTGAAACTATAAATAATTGAGGAAATATACCCTAATAAAGCTGTAAGCAGGCATAAAAAACTAAGGTCAGGGCAGCTGGCATAGGAAACACAGATGGCTGAGATCAAACCCTCATGAACCATCAAACAAACTAGGACATGTGAGGAGTTTAATGGGATGAAAAAAATAAATCCAGAATTTATATATATCAATTAAATACAATAAAAAACAATTCCATACATAGAATTAAAATAATTAAATTACATAAAAAAACCCATTTAAATGTCAAAATTACGTAAATAAAATTAACAAGTTTCCACTTTGAAAATTAAATTCATGGACCTATACAACCAATGTGCCAGCACCACCTAACCTATCACATTGATTCGAGTGAACATGAAATACTAATAAATTCTAAGAGTACAACAAATTTCCCTCTATGTGCATCATAGTGACACACACTAGCATGAATAATGGCATCTATTGTTAACTGCTAAAACATGTGTAGAATAACATGATAAACTAAGAAACAACATTTATTGAACTCATACCTTCACTTACTTGATATTCCCACCATAACATATTTTATCTCTAGCTGAACTCATGCCATCATAGGTTTGGAAATCTCACTTGTTCGTACAAGAACACAAAAAAACAATAATATCATTCCTCAAATAGAAAAAACAAGGAAGGACATCAACATAAGGCATGAACAATCTCACAAAGGTGAACCACTTCAAATGAAACAACAACATCAAAAGAAAACATATGAAAAATAACAAGTCTTTGAGAATCTATACCATATAAACACTCACCTTGAATCCATAGAGGCCCATCCATCGTCATTGATCCTCTATGAGTACAATTCAGAAAAAAGACCCCCAAGAAGGAAAAGAAACCACATTGATCCAGGTACAAGGCCATATAATCTTATTCCAAAAAATGGAAAACCAGAAAACTAAATTGAGACTGATTAAATGCCTACAAGAATCCTCGGTAAGACTAATTCAGACACATCTAAGGTTCATATTCTACCTAAGTTACACACCACCTAAAGGGTTTTCCAACAACAAACAAGTACCCTATGGAACAACTCTCAAAGCTCAATGTCATCTCTAACCTAAAGGAGGGATAGGAAGAAAACACCTGGTAAACACATCACCAGCTCTCAACTATACTATTACCATGCCAACACCTACACAAGCTACCTAGACCCTCAAATCACAATGAGACAAAACAAGGAGTAATAACAAGCATACAAGTTTGTCGATCAAAATAATAGAGAACTGAGAAAGAAACATAAAAAAATACACAAATATGTTGATCAAACCAATAAACAAGAATGTTTTAAAACAATGTCACAATACATAATAATAAATAATGAATTTTGGGATACAAAATTACTTTCATATTGGCTTTGATTCCAATTTTTGGGGGTTACATTGCAGGGAATCCCCATTCAAAACCCCAAGAGATGTGTGGAATATAATATTGGATCACAAAGTTCTAAATTAAATATAAATAACAAGTTTGATATTAAAAATAGTGGGAAAATAAACACAAAACCGAAAATAAATCCTCAAAGTAGAAGAAATACACAATGATTCAAAAAGACCAGAACCAAAATAGGTATATAAAAAATCAGTCTCATAAAAATAGTATTCCAGATTTATGATAATACATTTATAGAAGCTAAAAAACCAAGAAAGGAGAAATAAACAATTTAAATTGATTAACTCAAAAATCAATTCAGACAGCGGAATCAAATGGAGTGAGCATGAACATCAAATGGTTGAAAAAAGTTGTAAAGAAAGAAAGAAAAGAACACCATGATTTTTACATGCTTTTTCCAATTGGACTATATGAATGGGGAAGATGCAATAGGGTTCCACTATGCAATATAGAGAGTACAAAAAATAAAAGTAGCAGCGAACAAGATCAAAGAAAATGAAGAGGCAATGAAACTATATAAAGGTTGTGTTATTTCACCCCCAAGACTCATGATGAATCCAAGGCTAGTGAGGGTTATATAATACAAACCTTAGAATAACTCAATCAATATAACCAAGATAAACCGAATAAACACACAATTGATATCCCTCAATAGTTAAAAATAGATAAAAAATAGATTGATACTCCATTTTCGGGGCTTAGTATCACCTCTTTTTCATTGACAGAGAGACTCCACGCAACTAGTGCTTCCTAATGTTGTCAAGAATGTCCTACTCCATCATTTTGATTGTCTTTTGGGAACCTATGGTCCTCTATCAGTCTACTGCATCAATGAAGAGCTAAGCGCATGCTCATGGTGATCCTATTTTGCACCTCCCTCTCACCAAATCCAGAACCCCCAAAACTGATCACCCCCAAATTGAGCATCGGTATAAAAAATAGAGGATACGATACCTAATAAGGATGCAAGAATGCATAATAAATCGAGTCCAAGTCAACTGAAATAAGATACATGGATGGATGAGATTGAGCCCTCTCGAACCGCCAAAAAAACAAGGGAACATGAGGATTTTAATGGGATGGACAAAAAATAAATCCAGTATTTATATATATTAATTAAATATAATTAAAACCAATTCCACTCATAGAATTAAAAAAATAAAATTTCAAACAAAATCCATGTAAATTTCAAAATTATGTGAATAAAATTTACAATAAGTTTGTAGGAGACATATGAGATAGAGTTTTTTCACATGTGTGATAGTCAGACCGAGACATATGGTGGAGATAGAGGCTCATGTGAGTCACATTTTGATGAGGCATATTAGATGTGGGCGATGATGAGTGGACTTCAGAAAGGTTGGTTGATCAGTATTGGTTCATGATCAACCTATGATAGTTTTATGGCACTAAAGTGATGCCTTCATATAGTTCAAAGGGAGCATCATCGTCATCATCATTTTCTACTATGGAGTACGAGGTGAGGATGTGAGCTTAGGATGAGGTCATATAGATATTGAATAGATAATAGGTAGAGAAGAGACTATAACAAGATCAGCAGCATGATGAGATGATAAAGTATATGCAACAACTCACACTCTGTTTAGGGATGGAGTTCCCTTTGCTAGATGGACTTGATTTCCAACCACCTCAGTGAAATTTTATGATTTATTTTAAATGGAATTATTTTTATGTTGTATTTTAGTTTTACTTTTATAATTAATGTTTTTTATTTTCATTTTTATCATTTACCATTTTTTTTATTTTTCTATTATTTGCAACAGAATAAAATTTCCTTCACAAATAGTAATATTTGTAATGAAATTAATGGCTACGACCTATTTGTGATGGATTTTCATCACAATTTTTTTTAATGGAAATATGTCACAACAAGGTGAATTTTTCTAGTGCCCTGTTATTTAAGAGAAGATCCATCCCAGTAGTGAACAATTCTCCATTTATAGAAGAATGCTTGAATATTCTTGGCACACTTCATAGTTTACCATGTGAGGAGCATAACTTTTTTAACTTCTTCAAGTGACTACATACATTTGGAATATTCCTTTATTTCAGTGCCCAACCTTGGTGAATTATTATTCTTTGGATGATCAACGCATGCCCATTTCTAGTGTCATAATTGATTACGTTGAGAGTGTCCTCATAAAATTTTTCCATCTTAGAGATTCTTCCTATGCTAAATCCTCATACATCCTCAAGAAAAATCAAAGGATTAAATGATTGGTGCATCACAGAGTAGTATAAATTTGGGCATGACCACATGACCACATGATCACATGAGGAGTGATTTTAGTGTTTCATGTGGTAGAAAGTTAGCCTATATAATTGGGCCTTTGGAGAAGGCTTGAGCTTAATCGGAGAAGGCCTGCTTGAATAGATTGGGGAATTATCTTGAATTTGGTCATGCAAAAAAAAAAATTAGAAAAATTTAATTCAAAATATTAATACAATTCTAAGTGGTATTTGTGCAAAGGGATTGAGTAAGTTGTAATATTCAACAACATGGATCCGATTTATCCTAAGAAAATTCATTCCTATACTTCAGCTTTGAATCATAATCAAAAATGGATTCCCAATTTAAAAATGGTTGGAAACATATTTTCATATTCATTGGTTCTAAGAGTAGATAAAAATCATAATATTTAACCAAATTTCAAAATTTCATTTGATTTTCAGTGGTTTAGAGTCAAATCTAGAATGGTGGGCTCAGTCTGGGACCATGGCTACTTGGCATGTGGATTTCGAAGGCTGCACTTGACTAGGTAATTTCTTTGAAAAAAAAGCAGGCATGGACACCAGTGTGGTTTTGTAGGCCGTGAGGTGGGGTCATTGGTGTGTGATGACTTGGTTCAGGTATTTGAACAAACACCTAACGTGTGCTGATTTGCATTGCCAAAACTGTAATAATGGGGACCAATGAGGCCTCACTGCCTTAAAAATCCTGAATAGAGAACATACAAGAAAGAATAATTTCCATAATTCGGTCTCCCTTGGGATTGATCTCAGTGGGGTTCATCTTGTTCTTGACAAGCTCGTACTTCTTCTGACAAGAAAAGTCACAATTCTATTCTTTATTTTCAGTCATATGGAGTCAGACATGGATCAAGCCTGTTTATCTCCATGGGATCTTCAATTAAAAATTTGGTATTCAGAACTTCAACATGATCAATTTCAATTTAAATCCCTGATAATGTAATAATCTTTTGTTAATAATCAATTTGTTGAGTATTCTTCAAGCTCGAATTTGTATGGACAACTAAATATCTCTAGTTTGCATCATCTTCCTTGGTGGGTTTCAACTACTTAATGTTCGAGCTTCAGTGGTTCGTATCCCAAATCCATGGCATATCGATCTTATTTTCTGGTTTGGTGAGATTCAATCATCATCCATTGGCTTATTGTTATGCCCTCTTTGAACTTGGATGAAACTCGGTACTCGAAAATTGGACGTTGAAGGTTAAGTTATTTTAACATCAATCTCTAATGGCATCAAATCCAAGCTTTGGAGTCCCCAATTGATTTCATTGTTTTAGATATCTCCATATTCAAGATTTGGTTGTCTCTCAAAGTCGATCTTGGGTTGACACGGTCGATGCATCACCTTGTGTTAGAATGAAGGAAACACAACTGTTTGGAAATTTATTTATGGTCAGTTTTAGCTTTGTGCGGTAGGTTGGGATGAGATTCACACAGTCAGTTGGAATGTAGGAGGATGTCTTGCAGTAGGTATACCGACCATTGGAAGAGATGAACCTGTGATGGTTGTCGCATGGTCGATTGGTGTTTTCTATTATGGTTGGTTGCAAAAAATAGGCACTTTCAGAAGCGTGACTATAGCGAGATAGTGAGATGAGTATGATTTTTTTTCTCATGCGATTAGTATTTTGACCATGGGTGTTTCATGCGGTAAGTACAAATCTTTTCCCTTTTCCAAATTTTTAGTGCAGCCACTAAATTGATCATAAGAGATACCCCCTTGCGGTAGGTTGAGTTATTATGTACCTCAACTTTATTAAAAACACAATTATATGGATTTACATTTCAAATTCAGATTAAATTTCCATTCAATTCCCAATAAAATTTCAAAAAATATTTAAATCACTAAAAATAAAATAAAATAAAATAATTTTATTTTTCCATTAAAATGATTAATTGAAATTAAACACCCAGATGTATAAAATCATTTCACCTCACATAGTTCAACCAAAAATTAAATCCAAAAATTCCCAATTTTTAAATCACAATTTAAACCAAGGTTTTTTAAAATTAATTCAAGTTTAGTTGAAAAACATATTTACATCCAAATTCACATGTCACCATTTAAAACAAATGATTCTAAATAAAAAAAATCAATTCATCAAATAAATTTATGGATTTCATTTAATTCAAAAAATGAATAAATCAATTACAACTCACAATTAAATTCATTTATGAAGATTAATTCCATATTTAAATTGAAAAAAATAGTTAATATTAAATTCATTTAAATAATTAAATTCAACAATTTTATTAATGATAGAATATAAAGGATATACTGATTACAAGAAAACAAGAATGTTATGAAGGATAGAATAATGAATTCATAATTAATTCACTCACATTAAAAATAAATTCCAATTCAACAAAATCAAAATTTACTATCACCCAAAAAATTTTATCTAGTCCCACCTGGAATATATGCAACCAGAAACATTAGATATACATTTAAAAATACATTTACAATTAAAATTATAATTACAAACTAGTAAGATATTGCAATCACTTTAAGAATACAAATACATGCATAGTTCTTAGAATAAACACAGGCAGATAAAGATGTAAAAATGCAATCAAATAATCTACTAACATATATCGACCATTGGATAGAACATAGAAGTAATAAAATTTCCCAAGACATCATCAAGGAATCCAAAAATCACCCCCATGAACAAGATCAAGAGTAAAATATTACACATGGGAACTATAAAAATCAAGAAAATGATCATACGAAGGGACACACACATAATAGCCTCCTAGAAATAGATATAAACATAAAAAGATAAATTAAATTCCTCCTAGTAGTACAAGAAACAAACCATTCATACCATAACTTCAATTATTATGTGTTCTGATCGCATGTTGGATTAGTATCATCCACTTCTTCAAAAAGTCAATCCACAATGACTGGGCCTCCATAATAGCCTCCTTATCTGCAACCACTATCTCCTTCCACCTATACTCTAGATCTGCTTTCTATGAACCACCCAATAACTCTATCCCCTTATTTATGATATCCTCATTCAGTCCAGGTTCACCCACAATGTTGTTGATCCAAACAATCTTGTACATAAATGGATCATGGTCCAAATTCTCTGAGTACTCAACCAGTCTAGTTGGATGGTTTAGTTGAGCACCAAAATATATGGAATATTAATAGGAGCAGAAACCTGAAAAGTATAAGGAACGATTTCATCTCCACCACATTGTATCTTACTTGACATTTCAAAAGCTTCCTATTTGTGGGTTTAGACAAGGACCAATCTTGGATTGTTTTGGACTTCCTCAAGTTGTTCATGTACTTTAACTTCAGTAGCCTCACCTTTTCCACCACCTAACTCTTTCTAACATAAATGTGGAGATACTTCAAGATGAAATTATATAATGGTTTCATGTTGGAAAAAGAATCTTTGTTCTTCTTGTTAATGTAATAGAGCATCACATTAAATATCAAGATTGCATCTCCATCGGTCCACACATAGTGATTTTATTTCTTATACTCCTTGAACTTTTCCACTAAATTTTCATTGACATCATACGATACTAGATCTGAAACCTTCTTCTTCAGTTGCTTCAACTCATTCCCATCAGACTTCTCCTGCACGAGCCGCTTGGTTGTGATGATGAGCTTCAATGGAGAAGCATCAACTACAACCTTGTATCTAGGTTTATTATCCATAGGGGTTTTTCAGAGACTTTGGGTTTTATTAAAAAGGTCTTTGAATACAGAGTCTTTTTGGTGAGATTCAACACAAAAGAGGGGCACAAAACTATTTACTGGGATGAATCAGAATTAGAATCAGAATTGGAGGTGGAATCAGAGTCAGAGGACCGAACTAAGGCCTGTATAACAGGTGCATATCCCTGCTTCTTTGAGGTAGAATTATTGGATAGGTTATCTGGGGGTGGAGGTAAATCTGTGTTCACCTCATGTAAAGACTCTTCAGACTCTTTAGATTCACCAGCATCCCCTGACTCTCCCGACTCTTCTTGGGTGGATTCCTCTTCATATGTAGAATAAACCGGTGGCAGTGACCCAACAACATGATCTAGTTCCATCTATAGACCCAACACCAACAATGAGAATGAGAAAAAAAGAGGGAGAGGAAAAGGGGTGAGAATCATAGGTCGACATGGGAAGAAATCTAGGGTTTTTGGTCCCTCACATTTAAATAAAAAAATCACCCTCCAAAACGATTTCCCTATTGAAATTAAAATAGTGCAAATTTGTTAAAAACATTATAGATTTTTTATAGTGATGACTCATTTAATCAATTTTTTTAAATGATATTATCAAAATCTAATTTTTAAATCATAGTGTGTTGTAAAACCAAGGTTAAATTGAAATTTTTATGTGTAAGGTATATCCATAGATAATGTGATATAGAGCAAAATGTAATGCAATGACATACGATTATGAATTTATAACCATAATAGATGATGAATAAATAAAATGATAGTCAAAAGTTCTTATTTCATTATCATTTAAACACACATATATATATATAAGATAAAAGAACATACTATGAATGATGTGGATTAATCTTTATTAACTAAGAAATATCTAATGGAAATAATCAATGATATGGGATAATTGATGGATATTAATGATCATGGAAAACTACACTCATGGGAATGGAGACCGTGAGAATCATCAACTGTGTGAAATTGATGAATCCATAATTATTTTTTAACATGTAACCTTAAATTTCATCAATTTCATGGAATGTTATTTATCTTTCACTTAAAATAACCCTGAGAAACAACAAGCGAAACAAAAATAATTGAGTTCCATGTCAATTTTAGATACCTTATTAAAAACTCTATCAGAAAAACCTACTGGTAAAAAACTAATGAAAGGGAAAAGAGTAAAATATTATCAACTCCCCTTGATTAAATCATGAAAGAATTTATAGTTTTCACATCCCAATTTTACAATTAAATTTTTGAAAAATTACTTTTTATAATGTCATTGTGAATAAATCTTCAAGATTATCAGACAATCCAATCTGGTGAATATCTACATCACCATTCCTATGAATATTATGAGTAAAAAATAAATTTAGTGAGATATCATTTTTCTTATCACCTTTTACATAACCAACTTTTAATTACATTACATAAGAAGCATTATCTTCATGTCTAGTATTGAATTATTCATATTTAATCCACTTTTTTTTTGATATGATGAATCACTCATCTCAACCAAACATGTTGCCTACTTGCCTCACAAATTACAATCAGCTCAACATGATTTGAGGAATTCGTGAAAATGATTCATTTCTAAAATGTTATTTTATGGTTGTTCCAGCACTTGTGAATGAATATGTAATTTTATATTTGTTTTTACATGTTAGGGAAAATATCCAGTATCGGTATAACCAACCAATTTTGAATCTAATTCTTGAAATAATTTATTATTTATACCCTTAAAATATCAATGAGTAAGAGAATAATATTATCAGATAAATATTTTGTGTAATGACATTTTTTCTCAACCAAAAATGTTGTTTACTTTCTATATGGATCATATCATGTTGAATTTACTACTGCATTTTCTCTTGTATCCAAAAAGGATTCCTTTTACATTGTATTGGCATTAATAACTCATTTTGAATTGGAATTATAATAAATTGATGTGAAAACTACATTTATGAATGGTAATAAAGACAAGGAGGTCTACATGAAACAAACTAAAGAATTTATATATAATAATAGTGATATTTTAGTGTGCAAGCTCAAAAGGTAAATCTATGCTTTAAAACAAACACCCTGAAAATGGTATTTATGATTTCATGATGTAATTACTTCATTTGGTTTCAAAGAAAACATTATGGATCAATGAATATACTAGAAGGTCAATGAGAGTAAATTATGATTTCTTTTATATATATATAGATTACATTTTACTTTATATCAATAATAAGGATTTTCTATATGATGTGAAACAGTTTCTCTCAAAAAGTTTTGAAATGAAAGATATGGGTGATGCATCCTATGTCATTGGATTAAATATTCATAGAGATAGGTTGATAGGCATCACAATATTTCTTAATAAACCTATATCAATAATGTTTTAGAGATATTTCATATGAAATACTATGCACTAAGTACAACATCCAATGTTAAGGGTGATAAATTCAATATGAACCAATGCCCTAAAAATGATTTTGAATGAAAAAAATTGAAATCCACCTTGTATTATTCCATTGTTGGTAGTTTAATGTATTATCAGGTCCAAAAAAGTCCTAACATTTCATTTTTAGTAGGTATGTTAGGGAAATATCACAATAATCTAGGAATAGACCACTAGAAGGTCGCGGAGAAAGCATTAAGATACAATTAGGGGACTAAAGACTACATGATTACCTATAAATGAACCAACAATTTGAATGTTATCAGGTACTCAGATGAAAACTTTTTTGGTTGTGATGATTCATTAAAATCAACATTAGGTCACATATTTATGATGTTTAATAGAACATTGTCACATAGAATCATCAAACTGACACTAACAATGACTTTTATTATAGAAGTTGAGTTTGTTTCATGTTTTGAGGATATTTTTCATGGTGAATGGCTAAGGAGTTTCATTTTGGTCCCTAAAGCTATTAATTTTATTTCTAGGCCATTAATTGTATATTGTGACAATTCAAATATTGTATTTATGGATAAAAGTAACAAAAATAGGAGTCAAAGTAAATATATATAAATTAAGTACTTATCCATAAGGAAACATGTTAAAGATAAGAAAATGGACATTCAACATATCAGTACTGAATTGATGATTGAAAATACTTTAACTAAATGCATGCCTCCATTTAAATTCAAGGATCATATAATAATCACAGGATTAAGTCATACCCTATATTTTTTTTGTATAAACAAATTTTATTCGAAACTCCATATATATAAATATTTATCTCTTCAATTTATGTGTCAACATTCATTACCTAAGAAATATTTTAGGTCTATAGAATAAAACACATGGTTAAGTTTATTCATATGTTTGTTTAACATATATAATCCATTGTGATAAATGGAAGGAAATAATCATTATCTAGAGGACCTACTTCTATGATTCATGTATTATGTTTCTTGCAAAAGTGTGAGATTTGTTTCATATATTCTCATTAATTGGTATGGACCATGTGGGAGAATGTAATAAATGGTCTATAAAATTAGTTGTGACATAACTAATCATGGTCCATAAAATTAATTCATCTAATTAAGTTAACACAATACATTATGGCCTATAAAATTAATTATTTTGATGGTTATCAATCACCCATGCATTGACTCTCTTTGTCGACAGAGTGATTTGGAGTGGGTTCATGGTGACAAAACCCACTATAAATATTAAACCCCTTCACTTAGTAGATATAAGGGAAATACAAATCTAATCCTCTGTATATTGTGTAAAAAACATTCATGTTTTTATTCCTTATTTTCCTATGTTTTTCTATAATAGTTGGAGGTAAGTATCAATTTTCTTTTCTAAAAAGGAAATCAAACGATTCTAGAATACTTATTTTTATAAATTATCTAAAATATCTTACATCAAATTCATTGTAATAAGACATCATACTATTTAATAGGTATATATTCATATTTATGTGCATATCCTTCAGGTACAAGTAAAACATGCATTTATATTTAATCCTTCAAGGATAAATAAATTGTGTGTTTATATTTAATCCTTAAAGACAAATAAATTATTCATTATCTTTTCATGTAAAAATTATATCACTCTTAAAATAAATATATTCAATTATTTATTAAGGGTATTTTCATGAATATTTAAAATATTTTTAAAATTTAATATCTTATCTTTTGGATGATTATTTCAAAAATTAAAGAATATTCCTTGTAATTTGATGATCAAATGTTCAACAAATTTAAGAAACTCCTCAGGATTTTTTATTTAATTTAAAATATCTTGATAAAATGATGATTAATGTAAATACATTGAGTTATAAAAACCAAGTAATATAAAAAATCAATTTTATATTCTTCATATTGTTAATATTTATTTAAATGGATATATCCCCGAATGGCCTAAAGACATTCATTTTTTATTATTTTTGATAATATACCTTTTAAGGGGTGAGGTGTAAACCTTACAAGGCTGAAGTCTTAGAGACAATTACATGAACTGTTGGTCTTAGAGGGAATCACCCAGATAACGCAACTTGGAACTGATCCTCCCCAGCACATTTCATGAATCAACACTCCACCTTCACAGGGCTGGTCGGATAGCTATCCTGTGCAGAGTTTCATAGGACTAGTACCGATGGCAAAGCCATACCCTCTCATTATTTCCAATCTGATAGCTCTGTTATGGTGAATGCACCTACTCTGGATCCTCATCTAGAGCCTTGTCTCTTGTGGTTTTCCTGGCATGTCTGCATATTCATGTGGTCTGAAGGCCTTGGGGTGGCCCTAAGGCCTTGAGGTGGCCTGAAGGCCTTAAGAGACAACTGGCCCAAAGGCCTTGGGTGTCCCAAAATCCTTGCAAGACCCAAGGACCAAACAAGTGGCCCGAAGGCCCAGATGGATGAATTGTTCCAGCTGCTACAATACCAAATAGTACCTTCTACAGTACCCCCCGGAAATATGTCTCCACCCAGATTTGATCTCGGGTATCTTGGATGCACTTTCTGAGTCCTCATCAATATTTAAAATCCTTAATACTTTGGATAACCAATCCAAAAATTTATAATTTGAACATATTACATATTCCATCAGTTATTTTTTGAAAAATATTTTGATATTTACACCTATCAAAATTTATTATTATTGATGAGTTTTGAAAGAATTCAAAAATAGAAATATATCATCAACAATATTTAATGAGATCTTGTAATTTATTTGGTACTAGTGCCAGTTTAGTAACAAAATCTAAAAAAAACATATTGTTGTTGATATATTTATTTTCCAATTTGGGGGAACAATTAATTTATTACGCACACTGAACAATGATTTTATATAATTAGTTTACCCACACCTTTCTTACATTTAATAAACAAATTCGACTATTAATATTCAACACTTTATAGCCAAATTATTAAAGGAAGTGTTGTAAGCATCTTATAAAGGATTCTGATGGATCATTTTATATAAGTCATGTGATGCTAAATATTTATTTTAATCAACATAAAAAAAGAGATATATATCCACCAATAAATAATGAAACATGTGGCTATTTCATATATGCACCACTCATATAACATTTAAATAGTTCACATGGTAGGAAAGTGGAGTCATATATATTTTATAATTGATACTTCATATAAACATTGCAAATTTTCTTTCAATATAGCTAGTGATGATATAAATAATTTATCTTAATAATAGGAAACCCATGATATATTGTCATATAGGGTAATTCATAATATCATGATTAAAATGAAAAATTCTTTTACAAGTGAAAATTTATTAGATATTCATCCATTAAAATTATTTCATGGTTCTCCCTTAGTGGATGTCTATAATTTTATCAATAATTTGATATTGATGTATACTCTTACCAATATTTTTTCATCATAATTGATCCTGGATGACTCAGATAATCATGTCATATAATTAATTTATCAATTTCAGTAAACTTCTTATTTACTGTAATTGAGCCACCACTAATGTATAAATTTTTTATTTTAACGAAACAATTTTATGGGTTGAGTGTGAACCCTAAAAAAAGCAGCAAATCTCATAGGATTATATAACCCAAAATATAATAAAAAACCATATGAGAAATATAAAATTTAAATTTCAAACTTTAAACAGAAAAATCTTGAAACCTTCCCTCTCACTAATGAAAAATGAAATACAAAACTCAAAAATAGAAACTCTATGTATTTCATGTAGCATGATACTATGATTGGTTTGTGTTACACATAATTTCAAGTTATTTTGATAGAATTAATTTCACTAAAGACTGATTATAAGTGAATAACTAAATATTATAACCTAGTCATTAAAATGGCGGGTATGAATAATATTAACTTTCTTCTGAAAAACTATTTGAATGCAAATAAATGAGCCTATAAAATAATAAAATCACTCTTGATAGGTTTTATTAATGAAAAATATATGTAATATATTCAATATAATGTTTAAAATTTATATTATATATTTTATAGACATTATATAAAAACAAATTCATTTTTTGGATAAAGAAGTATTTTTTAAAAAATACAGTTTTGTCGCCTTTTGATGGAACACCCATTTTAAATCTAGTTTTGACACTTTTTTATATTAAATTTTAAAAACAATTCTTATTTTAATGTGAAATATAAAAATTTACTTTGGTTTAATTTTTGGTATTTTTCTGATGAATTTCATTTTTTGATAAATAGTGAAAATACTGATTTTTTTGAAATCTTTATTTTCTTCTAAAGTCATTACATAGTAAAATTATGTATTGATTTAGTTTTAAATTTTAATTCGTTCATTTTTATCCAATTATGGTTTTTTAAAATGATTTTATACATGAATTTATTATAAAAACAATTTCCATTTAAAAAGGGTTATTTTTCCAAAAAAAATTGTTTTTCGTGACATTTTAGCAGTTTTATTTTAAATTTAATTCTAAAACTTCTGTGTTATGAATTTTTAAAATTGAATGTCAAATATATATTCAAGAGGTCAAAATTTGGTAAGTAGGTCCCTTTTATTTTTGAACAATATGAATAGTAACCATGGTAAATGTTTTTTTCCACAGTAAAGGGTAAATTAGGTAATTTTGGTTAAAATAAAATTATAATGACTATAAAATGACCAAAAAAATGAAAAAAATTTATTTGATGAATTTAATTCGACCCTAAACACTTAATTAACAAAATTATATCATTTAATGGACACTTGTACCTGAAAATGACTTAGATAATATTTAAATCAAAGAAAGACACAAAGTGTCATTTTATTTGTCTTTAATATTTATTATGTGTCCACATATGAAAAAATGGCTGTTATCAACGAATATAAATGGTATTTTTTAACTTAATAAACATATTTACCTAATATAAATTTATTTTTGATGTTTTGGGGCCATTTGAGATATATTATGGCATTTATAATATTTTATTTAATGAAAATTTAAAGATGTCACATTCATGTTTTAAATAATATCTTTTTTTTAAATAAGGTTATATGGAATATAAATTCGACTATAAATACTCATTTGAAAGATAAAATATTTTTTTTTATCATGGTAATTTATTTATAATTTTTAGGAAATAAATAATTAGCTTAAAGGTTTATATATTGATGATGGAGGAATTATTTAATTAATGAAAAACCAATAAAATAATTTTTATTAAAATAATAATAAATATTAAAATACAAAAAAACTTGAACCAATATTATTGGTAAAGTATATATTGACCATAATCATACAATTTTTGAATTATTTACCATTTGGATCCACATCCAATAGATTATGACATTTATAATATTTTATCTAAAGTAATGTTAAAGTTGTTATATTCATGTTTTAATAAGTATAACATTTTTAATGATTAATTTTACAAAATATATATTCGACTAAAAGTATTATAATTAAATATAGTATATTTATATTCATTATAGTATTTTATTTTTTAATTTTTACCCAAAAAATAAGTATATTAAAAAATTACACAAAACTTATATAGTAATTATTTTATTAATGGAAATATCAAATTAATGTTATTAAAAATATTAAAATAAATATTATTTGAGCTAATTAATATATAAAATGAATTTTTCATATTAACTATACACTATAGGTATATAATAAAATATTTTTTTAGGATAACATATTATCTTGATATTTTTAAAAATCCAAGAATTGAATAGTTTCAAAATTGACACTATTGTTGTTTTGTCAAAACAATGTTTTATTAAATTATTTAAAAATAATAAAACATTTTAAAAAATATATAATAATTATTATATGGTATAAAAGGATATAAATTATTTATTTATTATTTAATTTACTTCAAATAAGTAAATATTTTTCCCTTTTAATATTAAAATAATTGTTACCCTACCTAAAATGAAATAGAATAACTAAGTGTTAAATTGAAATGATAAGGTTTAAATTGACATAAAAACTTGTCAAAATTTTATTTTTTGATGAGATTACAAACTTATATAATCTAATATTTTAAATTATGAAATTTTTTATGTTTTTGGATGTGTTTTTATTTTATTATGAATTAATATTTTTAGAGATTCTAAATGTGCCCCTCACCTCAATTATAAAAGGGCACATACTCCCTCAAAATTTTAATTCACTTTTATCCTTAAAACTCATATATAACCTGACCATTTAACTTTTCAAATTAATTATTCACATTCCATAGGTTTTTGTCTTCTCAAAAGATCAACTCTAGTGCCTTTAAGAGTAGATCTAGAAGAAGCTCGTCGAAGAAGAGGTAATCTCCTCTACCGATTCTTTCAAATTATTTATTCTTATACTTACTCTTAATGAGTTGTTTCATTTATAAACTAATGAATCCATTATAAATTGTATACTTATATGTTATTAAGATTATGGAACAACAATATTCCACCTTCTTTCCATCCTATGAAAAATGAAATCACCACGCGTGCATACGTACAACTTACTGTCTCTACGCCATGGTGTAATATTTTTTTCATTACCACTTGACTTGGATGAGTATAATGATGGAAATAATAGCTATATATTATTATTATAAAAATTTATTTATTCTATAACAATATATATACCATCCACTTCGATACCATTTCATAATTAAAGGAATGATACCATCGCTCATGCGTACATATGACCTAGCATCTCCACGATGCGATGCGATTCATTGTACATGATATCCATTATAGAATGATTATATAAATGTAAATAATAAATAAATATGATATATATTATTTTAATATCATTTGGAATGATATAATTATGACCTAAGAAGGATAACCATAGCTTATTCTACAAAACATGCATAAAAACATAAAGCAGTTATTACCTGAATAACGAGTAACAATGAAATGTTACTAACCAACAGATGATAATATGATCATATATGATATCATAAAAATGATGATGATTCTGGAATAAGATAAATAAATTATTTAAATCATTATATAAGAGGTTTATATATATACAAAAGAAATCATACCTAAGGTAAAGGATTATTTTGTCTCACTTTTGTTTATGTGGTATATATACATAATACACCACCTTTTTATTTTGAGTGGTGTTTACACTTCCCATGAATGTTTTTATGAATCTTATTATTAAGGTTATGATATGCATGTAATTTTATTTATGAGGAATATTATTTGACTGATTATAATTGGTAAGGGATAATTTTTCAATCTCATTATTATTTGAGATTGTTTATTCATAAGTATTTATTGGTGTATATTTATCATCCATGTACATGTTTCCTAAATATGTATTTTAAAATATTATTTCTATAATTCTATAGTTTTTTAAAGTCAATTTTACCCATTGATGATTTTTTATAAATGGTATGGAAGGAATCTTTTGTCATTTTTGGTAATAGGTACTTTTTGACTTTCTGACAAAAGTACATGAAAAATGTTTTTTTAACTTCACCTTATTTACACGAATATTCTCTTAAAAGTTTTAAAGGTTATTTTCAAAGAAATTATTTTCTTTTAAAATTTCATGCTATTTTAAGAAAATAATTTTTTTGAATAATAAATAATATTTTCCTCAATAATTAATTTCAAGTGTTTTATCAAAATTATTATCCATCTAAGATTAAGGATATGTTTCAAGTATACTATCCCTATTATTATTATGGTTGATTATGTTTATGATAGAATGATATTTATGAAATACATTTGTTTTAAATGGTTTATGTTATGATTGAATGATGTTTAATAAACCCATTTTATTCTTTAGGTTATTCTATAATGAATGATTTATGTTTTTGTGGCAAACATATGTATGGTTTTCATTATGTGATGTGTGGGACCTATATCTACCTCTAATGAATTGGGTAAGTATTTGTATCTCATGAGATATATATGACTGGAATGACAAGTAAATCTAGTTCTGTAATACAGGGATGGAACAACAAGTAAATCTGGTTCAGTAATACAGGGATAAAATGAGGAGTGAACTCGGTTCAGTAATAAACTTTATCTGCTACGATGGTATTGGAAATGAGCCTTGGATAACATGGAAATGATATTATATGCTTATGTGTTTGCCACAATTTCATGTTTTATGCCAATGATATTTTATCATGGTTCGTGTTACTTTATTATTTATTCATTATGTTTTACCAAGATTTATTTCATGACTCAATATTTTGATATTCAAAATTTATGTTCATGTTTTTAAATTCATATGTTTATGTTTTGTTTGATGTTCTCTATTTTTACACTTACTGATCATTTGAGCTCACTCTTTTTATGTTTTTTCCCCAAGATACAAAGAAAGGCTTTAGGTAGGAAAACTAAATGGGAAGATCTTTACGAGGGATGTTGAAGATATTACCCCAAGTTAAAAGAATGTGTTACCAGTTTCTAAAGACACTAAACTAATGCAGTATTTGGGCGTCTATTTATGCAATGTATTAAGTATTATGCAAAATAAATGTAATTTCCATGTACGTAATGCTTGGGTCATTATAGTTGGTATCAAAGTTAAGGTTTAGTCAACCTTTGGAAACTAGGATGTGAAAACATTAGTGAGATCCCTAGAGATATTTCTAAGGATATGTCTAGCGATGTCCTAAAGATAAGTCTAAATATAGGTTCCAATCCTAGAGTTTTTGTGATAATCATGAATAAATTAGCATTAAACCTAAGATATCATAGATTGAAATATTATAAGTAATTTCCCTTACTTATGTGTTTTTAATATCTGATATATATTTTTCACACATTTATTTCTAGTCATATTCAATAGAAAAATGTGGAAATCATGGGAATTATATGTATTAAGTGGAAATCCTATGAAGATAATCAAGAATGTGGTATGTGTATTGGTTATAAAACTGAAGATAAAGATACTACAAATGAAATGTGAAAGGTATGAGATGATCTAACCATATAATTTACCTCAAACATAAGAATCATAATTAGATTAAGGTTAAGTAACCTTAATACATGATACACATTTCATATTATTCGTATGAATAAAATAATGAAGCCTGAATAATGGGCTAAGAATAAAGTTGGATGATTAAAGTGTATATGTTTTGGAATTAAAGGATTATGTATTAGTATTTTTAGTATAATTATTTCATTAAGGATTGAAAAAGATATGCTAAACAGTGATGAAGACTTAGAAAAGTGATTTAAGGGAAAGGTAATATTTTGATTAATGTAAGGTAACCCTTAATGTGTTCAATATGTGGAGAAAATTGTGTTTATCTTAGATAAAGATATATTGGATATGGATAAGTAAATCATATGGTAATGATTTTCTTAGAATTGATTATGGATTTGTTTTCAAGAGGGTTATGCTATAGTGGATGAAGTATAATTTTTTTTGGGACTTGAGGAATATATCCAATAAGATTTGGAATAAGGAAACATGCATGTTTTCAATAAGGATATATGGTGATTCAGGTTATTAACATGACTCAAGAGAATACATGATGAAGGTGTATGCTATAGTAGATGAAGTATAAATTTTTTTTGGGACTTGAGGAATATATCCAATAAGCTTTGGAATAAGGAAAAATGCATGTTTTCAATAAGGATATATGGTGCTATAGTGGATGAAGTGTAAATTTTTTTGGGACTTGAGGAATATATCCAATAAGCTTTGGAATAAGGAAACATGCATGTTTTCAATAAGGATATATGGTGATTCAGGTTATTAACATGACTCAAGAGAATACATGATGAAGGTGTTCACATTTTTGGAATGTAACCAACAAGATATACTTTATGATATATGGGGGATAAATGTTAAGCCAAGTTAGTGAACCATTTTCTAAAGTTTTTGATTTTCAGCTTTCATACGGATTTTAAGGTTATCAATTTATGGAAAATTTAAGTTAAAAATCAGATAAAGTTTGATAGAATAAAGTATAGGTGGACTTATGTATATTTGATAACTTGTTCTAACCTTTTTTCCATGGTAAATACAGATGGAATGACCTATCATTCTATTTATGGATCACATGATCTACTAACACTTCAAGAATGAAAAATTTAACTTTATTTATTTGAATAAGAGATAAAGCAGAAAATTATTCAAGGCCTGACCAATGGTGATATTGTACTAAAATAAATTAATTATATATTCTCATGAAAATTCTTCAACATTAGTAAAAGGGATTGTGAAGTAAAAGGGTCTCCTATTATCATCATTTTTAATGATATCAATGACCACTTTTATGATTCTTTAGTTTACAGTTTTATGATTATTAAACTTTCTCTGGATCAACCTCTTCCTTATGATCAGTGACATTTATCAATCTATATGATTATTTATGATTTTTCTCCATGCCCAAATCTTTACCTATGTTCTCATATGTATATACCTAGTCATGATTTACTTTGGGAAACTGTTATTTTCCAACTATTCTTTTTAAATGAATTTTTTAGTCTTTGCTTTTACAATGTGGATTTCTATTTTTTATAACTTTGACAAATTTCAAGGGTGAAATTAATTTTAATGGGTGTAGAATGTAACACCCTGAGATTTTTATAAGATATATAATCTTTTAATTTCATTGATGTCTTGTGTTGTACGCTACACCAAGATAGGCTTACACAATATGCAACACCGACTTAGCTTGCGGTATACACAACACTATGCTTGGTTTTTGTTACACACAATTTCAAGTTCTTTTTATAGAATTAATTTTATACAAGACTGAGTATAAGTTAACAAATAAATATTATAACCTAGTCATTATAATGGTGGGTATGAATAGTATTAACTTTCTTCTGAAAAACAATTTGAATGTAAATAAATGAGTCTATAAAATAATAAAATCACTCTTGATGGATTTTATTAATGAAAAATATATGTGATATATTTAATATAATGTTTAAAATTCATCTTATATGTTTTCTAGACATGATATAAAAACAAATTCAATTTTTTTTGGATAAAAGAAATATTTTTCAAAAAATACAGTTTTGTCGCCTTTTGATGGCACACCCATTTTAAAACTAGTTTTGATAGTATTTTATATTAAATTTCAAAAAATAAACTTCTTTTTTAAATGATGAATATAAAAATTTACTTTGGTTGAATTTTTGTCATTTTTTTGATAAGTTTCATTTTTTGATGAATAGTGAAAATACTGATTTTTATTGAAAACTTTATTTTCTTTTAAAGTCATTACATAGTAAAATTATGTTTTGGTTCAGTTTTAAATTTTAATCAGTTCATTTTTATCCAATTATTTTTTTTGAAAATGATTTTATACATGAATTTATTATAAAAATATTTTCCATTTAAAAAGGGTATTTTTCTAAAAAACTTTTTTTCGTGACATTTGTTTTATTTTAACTTTAATTATGAAAATTCTAGATTATGATTTTTAAAAAATTAATGTAAAATATGGATTCATGAGGTCCAAATTTGGTAAGTAAGTACCTTTTATTTTTGACCAATATGAATAGTAACCATGGTGAATTTTGTTACCATAGTAAAGGGTAAATTAGGTAATTTAGGTTAAAAATAAAATTATAATGACTATAAAATGACTAAAACAAATGAAAAATTTTATTTTATGAATGGAATTAAACCCTTAACAATTAAGGATCTAAATTATGTCATTTAATGGATACTTTTCCATGAAAATTACTTAAATAATATTTAAATCAAAGAAAAACACAAAGTGCCATTTTCTTTGTCTTTAATATCTATTAATTGTCAACATATGGACAAATGAGTGTTATCAACAAGTATAAATGGTAATTTTTAACTTAATAAAAATATCTCCATAATATAAATTTATTTTTTACGTTTTTGGGTCATTTGAGAGATATTATGTATTTATAATATTTTATTTAATAAAAATTTAAAGATGTCACATTCACGTTTTAAATAATATATCATTTTTAAAATAAGGTTATACAAAAGATAAATTAGACTATAAATACTCATTTGAAATATAAAATGTTTTTATTTATCATGGTAATTTATTTGTAATTTTTAAGAAATAAATAATCACCTTAAAGGTTTATATATTTATGATTCATAAATTATTTAATTGATGAAAATAAATAAAATAATATTTATTAAAATTATAATAAATATTAAAAGACAAAAAAACTAGACCCAATATTACTGGTAAAGTATATATCGACCATAATCATCCAAGGGTTGAATTATTGATCATTTAGAGCCACATGAAATAGATCATGATATTTATAATATTTTAACTAAAGTGATGTTAAAGTTATTATATTCATGTTTTAATAAGTATAACATTTTTAATGATTGGTTTTACATAATATATACTATAATAAAAGTATTATAATTAAATCTAGTAGATTTATCTTTATCATAGTATTTTATTTTTAATTTCTACCCAATAAATAAGTATATTAAATAATTACACAATACTGATATAGTAATTATTTTATTAATGGAAATATCAAATTAATGTTATTAAACATATTAAAATAAATATTATTTAAGATAATTAATATTTTTAATGAATTTTATATATTACCCAGACCTTATAGGGATGTAATAAATTATTTTTTTCTAGGATAAAATCTTATCTTGATATTTTTAAAAATCCAAGAATTGAATAGTGTCAAAATTGACACTATTGTTGTTTTGTCAAAACAATGTTTTATTAAATTATTTAAAAATAATAAAAAATTTTTAAAAATATATAATAATTATTATATAGTATAAAATGATATAAATTATTTATTTATTATTTAATTTACATCAAATAATTAAATATTTCATCCTTTTAATATTAAAACAATTGTTACCCTAGTTAAAATGAAATAGAATAACTAAGTGTTAAATTAAAATGATAAGGTTTAAATTGAAATACAAACTTGTCCAAATTTTATTGTTTGATTATATTAAAACCTTATCTCATATAATATTCTAAACTATGACATTTTGTAGGTTTTTGGGCATGTTTTTATTTTATTATAAATTAATATTTTTGGAGATTTAAAATGTTCCCCTCACCTCAATTATAAAAGGGTACATACTCACTCACAATAAAATTCAATTTGAGCCTTCAATATCAGAAAAAAACTTCCAATTTTCTCTCTAAACTTATTTATTCACATTCTAGAGGTTTTGGTATTCTCAAAAGACCAACTCTAGTGTCTTTAAGAGGAGATCTAGAAGGAGCTTGTCAAAGAAGTGGTAATCTCCTCTATCGATTCTTTCAAATTATTTTTCTTCTACTTCCTCTTCATGAGTTATTTAAATTATAAATTAATGACTAAAATATTATTTATATACTGAAATTTTATTAAGATTATGAAACAACCATATTCCACCTTCTATTCATCCTATGAAAAATGAAATCTCCATACGTTCGTATGTACAATTTATCGTCTCCACACAGTGGTGTAATATGTTTTTCATTACTACTTGACTTGGATGGGTATAATGATAGAAATAATAACTATATATTATTATTATAAAAAGTTATTTATTCTATAAAAATATATATACCATCCAATTTTATACCATTTCATAATTAAAGGAATGATATCATCGCTCGTGCGTACGTACGACCTATCGTCTCCACGATGCGATGCGATTAATTCTACATGATATCCATTATAGAATGATTATATAAATGTAAAGAATAAATAAATATGATATATATTATTTTAATATCATTTTTTAATGATATAATGATGACCTAAGAAGGAGAACCAGAGCTTATTCAACAAAACATGCATAAGAACATAAAGCACTTAATACCCAAATAACGGGTAACAATGAAATGTTACTAAACAAAAAATGATAATATGATCATATATGATATCATAAAAATGACCATGATTCTAGAATAAGTCAATTAAATTATTTAATTCATTATACAGGAGGTTCAGACACATAAAAAAGAAATCAGACCTAAGGTAAGGGATTATTTTGTCTCACTTTTGTTTCCATGGGACATATAGATTATACACCACCTATTTCTTTTGAGTGATGTTTATGATGCCCATGAATGTTTTTATGATTATTATTATGAAGGTTATGATATGAATATAATTTTCTTTATGATTCATATGATTCAACTGATTATAATTGGTAAGGGATAATTTTACAATCTTATTATTATCAGAGATTTTTTATTCACAAGTATTTTCTGGGGTATATTTATCATCTATGTCCATGTTTCCTAAATATTCATTTCAAAATATTCTTTATATCCTTATATATCTGTTTAAATTCAATTTTACCCATTGGTAAATTTTTATTAAATTGTATGAAATGAATCATTTTTTGTTTTCGGTATGAGGTACTTTTTGACTTTCTGACAAAAGTACAAGAAGAATGTTTTTTAACTTCGCCTTATTTCCATGAAGTTTATCTTAAAAGTTTTCAAGGTTATTTTTAAATAAATTATTTTCTTTTAAAATTGTGTGGTGTTTTAAGAAAATAAATATTTTCTAATAAGAAAGGATATTTTCATCAATAATAAATTTCAAGTGTTTTATCAAAATTATTCTCCGTATAAGATTAAGGATATGTTTCAAGTATATTATCCCTATTATTCCTATGGTTTATTATGTTTATGATGAAATGATATTTATGAAATCCATTTGTTTTACATGGATTATGTTATGATGTAATTATGTTTAAGTAACCCATTTTATTCTTTGGATTATGCTATGATGAATGATTTATATTTTTGTGGAAGACATATGTATGGTTTTAATTATATAATGGGTGAGACCTATATCTCCATTCAATGAATTGGGTAACTATTTGTATCTCATGAGATAGGCATGACTAGAATTACAAGTAAATATGGTTCAGTAATATAGGGCTGGAACAGAAAGTAAATCCGGTTCAGTAATACAGGGCTAAAATGAGGAGTGAACTCAGTTTAGTAATGGAATTTGTCTCCTATGATGGTCTTGGAAATGAGCCTTAGCTAATATAGAAATTATTTTCTATGATTATGTGTTTTCCACAATTATATATTTTATGCCAATGCTATTTTATCATGTTTTATGTTCATTTATGATTTATGCCTTACATTCTGCCAAGATTTATTTCATGACTCAAGATTTTGATATTCAAAATTTATGTTCATGTTTTTACATTAATATGTTTATATTTTGTTTTATGTTCTCCATGTTTACCCTTACTGAGCATTTGATATCAACCTTTTTATGTTTTCTTTTCCCCAAGATATAAATAAAGGTTTTAGGTAGGAAAACTAAAGGGAAACATCTTTGTGGGGATGTTGAAGACCTTACACCAAGTTAAAAGAATGTGTTCCCAGTTTTCAAATACACTAAAATAATACTGTCTTTGGGAATCTATTTGTGTAATGTATTAAGTATTCTGAAAAATAAATGTAATGTCCATGTACATCATTCTTGGGTCGTTATAATGACTGTTACCACCACATTCCTTGTCATCATCGCCACTCTTAATATGCAACATAATCATTGTCATAAATGACTCACATCATACTAGAAGCATTTTTTTCCAAATCATCATTGGAATAAAAAAGAAAATAGGTAAAAAAAACTGGAACCAAATTTGACAATCTCACCATCACCAAATTAGAAAATAGAACCTGAATAAAATGAACATCCACCAAGAGACCAGATAAACAAAAAAATTATACAAAATCAATTTTTTGTTTATTATGAATGTTTTTATATATAAAGGAATTAAACACCTTATTCATCATGGTTTTCACATGATATTCATTTTCAATTATATCTTTAAATCTCAATAAATTTTATTGAGGCTTAAGATAAAAATAAAGAGTTATTCATTGTAGTTGGGGTGTTTTCAAAGTTGTAAGTCAACCTTATAAGACCACACTAGGTCCATGTTTCAATCCTAGATGGACCCTATTTGGGGATCTTCACTGGCAGTTTATTCTGCAGTAGGGGAATTTTTGTTGGTGTTAGTACTGGAGTGCTAGTGGTGACATGGCAATTTGTGGGTTGGCTGGTCTTCATGAAGGTGATAGCAGGGTGCATAATATGATATAGGGGGAAATCCATGATGAAAGGAAGAATAATAGAGTAGCATAGGTGATACATAAGAATGATTGTGGGGGAATCTGGTAGTGGACATGATAATCTTGATTGAGCACAGGCAGTCCAACGACTGGTAGGTGACAGATGTTGGGGCGCGTGGATGGGCACACCATGTGGTGCACAAGATAGGCATGTGCTGATGTTTTTTACTATGGTTAAAGACATTAGGTCGAGTTATTATTGGGTATTTTTTCTTTGAGTTTTTATTCCATGTAATGGGTTTCCCTTTATTTAATAAAATGGGGGGGGGGGTGCTTCCCTCCTAGCTTGTTAAAAATAATAATAAAGAATTATTTATTAAAAATTGTATTCCACTAGGTAGAGATATATTATCTCTTTTGGAGCCTTCAATTAATATTTCACTTCCAGTTAAGGTTATTAGATGAACTTGTGCTAAGTTTTTAAGAGATTTGATTAATAATAAACATCTATGAGTTCTTTTGAATCGTAAAATTAAAATAATTTTTATAAAAATTATACTTCAAGATAGACATATAAGATCTTCAAGATATCCTTTTATGGATATTTATCAGATTTAGGATTTGTAATGAAACCTAAAAATACCAAATTTATCATTATTATTATAATTTTTTCTTATGGTGGTTGATCATTAATTAATGAATTCATAATAAAATGATAAAGGTTCAGGACCATCACCTAGAGGATATTGTTTTATTTCGAACTTTTGAACCAAATGTTTTTAAAATGTGTTTACCAGGGATAGGATCCTTGATGTATTTTAAGGTGGATAAAAATAACAAAATAATTGGTGTGGATAAATCTACTGGATTCATAAAACATTCCTTATCATGACCATAATTATACATCATAAAATTATTTTTTTAATCGTATTCACTTTGATTAATGAATAAAAAATTACTTGATCAAGATGTATTATTTTTCAAATATTAATGGTTAGTAACATAAATTTTATAAAATTATACTTAAAAAATTTCATTCACATCTTGGAATGAAATAAAACCATTAAAATTACATTCGTAAGGAATGATTTTGAGAAATATTTTATCAGGATTCATCATTCTTAAAAATTCAATATTTTAAAAAAATGAACATTTTGTACAAAAACATTTATTCTATTTATAAAAATGATCATCATTTAATTACTTTGGTTAGTTTTTGGTTCCAAAACATATCTCAACATTGAAAAGTGGGTTTTCTCAAAAACAAAGACACCACCCAACCTAAAGGACCATTTTCGAGCCAAGGGAGCAAGGGAGCACAACATCTAGTCATTACACACAACTCTATGTTTATGCACACAACTGACTTGTGTATGAAAGGTTATGAATAATAATACAAGTTTCACAAGTGCCCTAGAATATATAGATTCAAAAAATGTGGGAATTCACAACATTTTTTCCATGTGTGAAACCTTTAATGTTAGTGCACCAAATATTTGAGTGAGAAACACGATGTCTAACCACTCTCTTATGTGATCATGCCCTAACAGTAGAGGCATGGGGAGCACACAACCACTTTTCATGAAATAGGGAGAGTTTCATAGCTAAATCCATATATTTAAAATATAAATAGAGTATCATCCCCCATTTGAGGGAAAAATCTATGGATTTGAAGCATCATCTCCAGCTCACACAACATCATTTTTCATGACATCACACAACTCTAGACCTCTAATGGACCCCAAATGTAGAGAACTTGCACCAAAAACCTCACATGGGACCTAATTTTTCTTGGCTTGTGTTTGATATGTCTTTTCACAACTCCCACTAAATGCTAGGCGAGTGCGCGTAAGTGAAGCGACCTTTGTGTAACACCATGTTTTGCGTGACTCCAGAAGTTGCACGAAAATGTGACTCCATGGTTCATATAGTGTTCTTATGCTAGATCATATGGTTCATATAACTCTAATTGTACACACAATTTTATATTTGTGTGCAAAGATGTTCAGGTCCTTGACCCAATTCCTCCTTCTGCCAAGCATAACTACATGCAAGTTGAGTGATCAGGTGCCCTATCCCCACTCCGACTGAGTTTACCCATGCCTCGATCACTTGCACAACTGGTATCATAAACCCTTGTGTCCTAACTTTTTTTTCACTAAGCACATCCTAGAAAGTTGTATTGACATTTTCTCCTAAGCATTGGTAACCCAATGCCTCTTGATCATAAGCATAAGCACCCTAATGTCGAGATCCCCATTTCCCCCTTCACTATGGAAGTTTTTACACCATGCACCACCCAAAGATTCCTGTACAGTAAACACATAAGACCAAAAGGTGGTATCCTTAAGGGAAACTACCCACCTTTCCCTATAGTAGGGTCTAGTGATGTATCCTTCTCTCTTACTTTGAAATTGTCTCCCTCAGTGTGGGTCCCCACCACATTTGAGGTACATGATGTAAAACTGCATAGCTCAACATCATTGTCATATGATATTAAACTACACAACAATGTCCTCAATGTATGATGTTAAACTATAGTCTCACCCTGTGTGATGAACACAAAATGAATTGTGTATTAATTACATGGGATGACCCCTAACCTCATACTTTGTGTGATGAACACATGATACCCCATGTATGGTCATCGTGGGATGACACCTCCTTCCCCAACATAAGATGAAACTCCTACATCAGGCATCACACATGTGCAATCCCCACACCATATTTCCCCACCATGCTATGAGACACCTACCATAGGAAACCCATATGAATAAACCCCACACCATTACTCACCGAAGCTCCTTCTACGATGCAAGCATCCTTATTGTACAATGTTAAACTACACAGACTAGTCCTATCACACAACCTTAAACTGTTCACTTAAACTACATGGATTTTGATCACTATTTATTAAAATAGGGTACATAGGACACCTCCCTAAGGCTCAACCCTGACATCCTAACACATTTTGGGTACATCCTTGAGGTTAGATCCCAATGTTTCTATATTCCCATTAAATTATCATTCCTCTTCCCTAGAAAATGAAAATTCTAAATTATGATAATTTTACACATGGGAAAAAACTAAAAACCTATATGTACCCATAATAAATTAAACATGTAACCCATATGTCCCCATAATAAATTAAACTTGTGACCCACTTTCCCCCACAAGATGTTAAACCTGTGACCTACCTATCCCCACAAGACGTTAAAACTATAACCCACCTATCCCCAAAATATGTTAAACCTTTGACCCAACTATCCCCAAAAGATGTTAAACCTATGAAATGATCTAGATTCCTCATCCCATATGATAAACATGGTATGATTGAAGTTAAAACCCTCATAAGTCTTACACCCCAACATCATTACCCTATGATCGACATGGGATGCCTTGGGTTCCATGCCTACAATGCCTCATATGAGATATGCCTATGACTTTAAAAGGGTAAGACTTTATAGGATACCAACACACCCAAAATCCCAAGATTCTTATAAAATACCAATTTTACCATCTACTATGATTGTAGGTTACTGCCCTTTTGTGACATGAGAATCGTAATTAACTGGAATCCACCTATATATGGCACCGAGAATGAGTTTCACAAACAAGAATCAAATTTTTTTGGGAGACCCATACCATTAAATGATCTCTAAGGAGGAATACATAGGAGGAGGAACCAACATCCCATAATATCATTTTTATCAAGGAGACAACATCTCCAATCATGGTGGTAGAGGCCACCCACCTTTGGAAAGTGGGAATGTGGGGAAATGAATGGTGTGTCACAACCCACGGTGTGTACCATGATGAAAATCATTATAAAAAAATGGTGTAACCGATGTGAAGATCTTCTCCTTCAATAGTGAATAGATAATTAATGTTAGGAACCATAATATTTGTGGATGACTGGGTCCAAATATCCATCACTAGGACACTACCAAATAGATAATGGACCTGGTGTGGAATTCTTTTATTACAACTAGGAAAGTGAAGGATGTTGGGCATCCTTGGTCTAATACATCACCAAAAAATATCCTTACTCTACCTAGTGGGAGGATAAATGTCACTGGAAATGTTGGGAATCACTTTCATTGGGGATGAACTGATGATTGACTCCATGTATATTATTGGACTCAAGGATCTAGAAACGCATGATGATACTCCACCAATAAGCATGGTGGATGGGGGACCAGTAGTGATATAATCCTGCAGCACTATGCTCCTTCCATGATGATCCCCTCTTCCCCGACTTTCGGGATCCCTTTACCCATCTCCCCTTCTGATATTATCTAGATAAGGGTCATCAATTCCCTTATTCATTAGTAAGATAAAGAAGGGGTCATCCCAACCCAAGATATGGCCCGACATGATCTGGAGTCCATGGAACCATGTGAGCACTACTACCCACAAGGGATGTAATGGGGGAAATCTCCACCATCTTGATGTTAGACCATTTTGGGGTCCTCTCTCCAAAATTCTCCAACAGTTTCCTCCCCCACATCGATGAAGTAGGGGATGCATAGGTTACACTGACCACCACCTAGGAGTTGCCTAGGAGGGCTCCCACCCAACCATGAAGATGATGTAAAATGGCTCCATAGGTCGATGATCAGGTAAATTACACTTCTTCTCCACTAACTTTGGTCTAAAACACCCAACACCAATACTGGGGGCACGTCAAAAACCCTTCCCATTAGGAGGCCTGTTCCCCAACTCCAGTGCCCCCAACCACCACTGACGCATATTATTCTACCCACATGACCACCGTATGAGGGACCATTTTTGATCACTTAGGATTGATACCCCATCCACCTTTCAAGAAGTTCAGGTTGACTCTCCCAATATTTAGCACCATTAGAAACCATCAAGGGCCATCATGTGATGAATAATAACACCATGGAGTGTCACGAACCAAGCTAGGCCGCCATCTGACCCGGCGTCCGACTCAGTCCGTGGCAAGGCCCGAGGGGAGTTCCCAATCCCCATGAGCTGACACAAGTTCCCGAGTATCAAAATCAAACTTGGAAAAAATTTACCTGAATAAATAAACATAAAACAAACAACAAGATGAATAAATTCAAAACTAAATTGTCACAATGATGAGTATAAAGTAACCAAGGGGCACTAAATATCGGAGAGGCCTTGTGGGTGTTAGCTAGTTTGGGTCCCTAGATCTTAGTGTCTCAGTGAAACATGTCTTATAAACCAAGAACCTCAGAAACCGTGGCTTAGAAACCACGACCCTTAGAAAATATGCCTTAGAAACCACGACCCTCAGTCATTCATATGTTTAGTTAGTGTTGCATTCGTCAATCCTGCTAAGAAAAATAGGGCCAAAGCCACCCCCGAATCACTAGCCCACTAGTCTAGTCCACCCTCCTAGCTACCCGGGCTTTCTGCTTTGTGCTCAAACAAATTTTGTGTTCATGTCACATGTCATATTTTTTCACCCAAATAAAACAAGACACTACACATGCAAAACAAAACTACTCTCGCTCAGAAATACCATTTTGAATGAATACACACACTAAAAATATTTCAAAACTAAATCTTCACTACTTACATAACCAATTAAAACTACTGCATGGTCAAATAAAGCACTTTCATAGTCAAACAAACCATTAAAAGAATTTATTAAACAATTTCAACATATGTCGCATGACTTTAAACACTGAAAACCTTTACAAAAATCAATAAAAACAAATTTTGAATCCTTAATAATTATTTAAATAAAAATTTATAATTTTTATAAATAAATTTTAAAGAGAATAACACCACTTTACACACCAAACTAACCCATAGTTAAAAAGGGGTCATTTCTATGGTTAAACAAGCCGTCAGAAAAATTTACGAAACCTTTTCAAAATACGCTGCATGACTTTAAACACCAAAAACCCACTCAAATATTCATTTATGAAAAAACACATATAGTCGCTACACCAAAACACCATTCAATCCCTTTGCACATCCGAACAAAATAAACTACACAACTTATGAAACGCTAACAAGCAGTTTGACAGGGTTTTTCACAGCAACAACGTACTCATTTCATATTAACACACTAATAAAAACATTAAAACATACTAAACATTAAGTAAAAATTAAATTCACACCAAACAAACTAATTAGTAAACATGCTAAATTAATTGATAAATAAAATTAACTTAACAATTAATACTCATATGCAGAACCACCTCCCTGGAATGTAGAAAAAAAATTCACGATCTTGGTACACAAAATACACCGCACCTCAATAGAACCTCAAGCAACAAAACTAAACCATAAAATTAAATAATCAAATAAATTACACTGTAAATGAACCAAATGAAAATATGAAACCCCAACCGTAGCTCTACCAAATTGAAAGAACAAACAACTGAATTATATCGAACCTACGACAAGGAGTCTGATAAGATATCTGAGTGAGATGGAAGGTGCCATAGGGTGTTGCGTTGGTTGGAGCCTCACCAGAAGGAGGTTTGGCCAAGGGAGTTATGGCTGGGAAGCTACAATGGGGGTTTTCGGCGTGAGGTGGTGGTGCGAGGCAAGGCGACGACATCGAAAATCGCACTGGTAGGAGGAGGCCGGTTTGGGTTCAAGGAAAACTGGTAAGTAGGGCTGCTGCGATGGGGAGAGGTGGGGCATTGTGATGGGAGAGAGATAGGGTGCACGCACAGAGGGAGCTCTAGGGGGAGGGCATCACACTGCCATGGAGAAGGAGAAAGGTAGTTCAACGCTTAGGGTTAGGGGGGCTGCTGTGTAAAAACAAAGGCGGGAGAGGCTGTGCGTGACAGACTAAGGGGGAGGAAGGGGGAATGAGGGAAAAAAAGAAAGAAAAGAAAAGAAATGGAAAATAATAAAAAAAAATGAAATGAAAAATAAAATGGGACTTAAGATAATCCTATACTACTTTTAAATAATAAATAAATAAATAAAACAAGCAATATAAATAAAAAGAAATATGTTAATAATAAGTTGATAATTTTACAATTATAACAACAATTTAATACTAAAAACCAAATTAAAATATTAACTAAAATAATCATAATAATAATAACCTAATTTAAATTTTAACTTAAATAATAATAATACCAATAATAAAACTAAAATAATAAAAGTAACCATAACTTTAATAAATTTATAAATTGAGGCTGGAAACCATGCAAGTTTGCATGCATGGTTGCGCGCACGGTCGTGTGCCCATATAAAACCCAATTTTTTTAAAAGAAGAACCAGTTCAAACCACCACTCAAAAGTGAGACCCAAAATAATTAAATTAAAATCAAGTGTCAGTTGGGGTGTGACAATTCTCCCCACCATGACACTTTCTGCCCCTAGAAATTCTCAAAATACTTGACCAACCCAAGATTCCAAGCAAGACCATGAATATACCTAAAATAAAAACTCAATCACTCGAAGACCAAGCATTCAAAACTCCCATGACCTGAAACTTCAAAAATATCTAAATCGGAATCACCAAGAAAAATGACCAACAACAAGGAATTCACCTCCAAACACAACTACAACATGGAACACCCCGAACCCTAACTTAAGAATCACTAGGGCCGGTTGAGACCTATGAGGACACTCGTCAAGCGACCCACTATCCAAGATAACCAATTATAATGGTCAAGGTTGTATAGAGAAAAAGAAAGGGATTGCCCCGCCAAACACACTTTGAAGATAGAGTTTCCACAAGTTCATCCTATGGTGGTATCCCCACTATATTAGGGTTTTTGTCAAACATTGGTTCTTCAAACCAAAATGACTCACAAACCCATACAACCTCTAACATTATATTAACCCTCCAAGTTCCCTAAGTTTAACCAACCAACATAAGATGAGACACCGATGAGACCCGCAATGGGTCTCCCCACCATTTTAGAATCTGCCTAACACCATGACACCTGTGCAGGTATTCCCAGTTTACTTTGAGTGATACAGACTGAACTCTCTATCACAAACCCACCAACACAGGCGGACCTACACGGATGATTCCTACATTGGAAAAAACTCTACTACATGAGATGGATTTGATAGAAGAAACCCCTAACCTAGTAGCAAACTGGACATTCACGCATCAATTACACAAGACATGATTATCTCCAAAACGAGTATAATTTCATTCCACAACTGACCACAAGAAGGTTCACAGAGCACATCTGCTGGATTTACAAGAATACAAGTTCTCTAAACCTCTTTAAGGGCCAAGAGGGACTCCCGCAAATAAAGACCACAACAAGAAGACAAGGTCTTTAGGCCCTTCACAGCAAAGATGAATACTTTAGAGACAATAAAACAATAGAGAACTTAATCTGTCCCCATTCTAACACTACAGACCTAGGTTGGACCAAACCCATCCCACATCTAACAAGTTTTTGAATATGTGCAAGCTTCACCACGATACCTATGGTCAGGGCCTTGATGTCTGAAGCATCTACCGCCACACAGTCATAAGCTGACCACCTCCAACTGGAACTTCCTCTATTGGAAAAGCAATCTACATACTTCTCCTCATGTTACAAGTGGACACTCTATCAACTTACCAACTAATAATTGTAGAAAATGACTTAGAGTGCTCAACTGAACACACTAGAGATAGGAGTTTGAGTTGTCTATCAAATGCGCGATGCAAACTGACGGAAGGGGCACTCTAAGAACAGGTCCCTTTGGTTCACACTCCTCATCGGATGAGGAGCCTACACTTACCACAATATGAACAAGACCAACGACTATTATAATCTTTAAATTTATTTCTCCATACAACCCCTGGGGAACATGAAACTAGCTCATTAGAAAGGTCGATGCACCTCCTTCTCCACCTGTTGACTGGTCGAGTACCTATAAGATCCACCAGTTTCCCTCGCCTTCACTTCCTTAAGTATGACCACGGGATGAGGCTAGTATTTAGGATCACTCAAGACATCCCCATTTTCAATGAAAATGGAACAATACCCTTTTTTCGGTTTAGTTCTGCTCTACCAGACATACTCGAGATGACTTACACCCACACAACTTTTGGAGTTCCTCCAAAACTAGAGACACATCTAACTTTCCTAAAGTATTAAATGATAGGAGCTGATCCAAGAACTAAGAGACTAGCTGAAAACCCATGGGACATTTATAGGGAAATATCCCAAACAAGAAACAAAAAACAACCTTCTACAAAACCAAGCACCTCACCAAACAAACATCCACACACCAGACAAAAATCTAGTAATTCTAATTTAAAATATCAATTCATTCTTAAAGAAAATCACCCACTTGAAAAAAAACCAAAAATAGTAAAATAAAACCCAAAAAATCTTTTGAACTCATCGATTTCACTCCAGAATAATTTTTTTTTTCCAATTTTCAAAACCATTTAAGCACAAAAACCCATTTTAGAGAAAAATCCACTTTTCAGGAAATAAGAAGCAGTCTTATAAATCAATCACTCACCACTGATATTCCATGATTCCTCAAAAATATGCATTTTCGTGCCACTTAGGCACCCATACACATGATCCAACAACTTTCCATTAATCACGTCCACATGCACACATAAGAAACCATAGGAATACCACTTGAAAAAACAAAACTCTTCCGCTTTCAAAGAAAAACATTCCCAATATTCCGAAAATACCTTTTTCCAAAACCATTTAAAAAATTCAAGATTTTTTTTCAAAATGCTTACCATTTCCAAAATAACCCACTTCGATTTCAAATAACCCAAGACATTCTTTTAGAAATTCGACTTTGAAAAATCAATTCCAAATTCCAAAATCAAGGACTAAGAGAAATGCACCTAAAAAATCATTCCAAACACACACCAGAATAAAATAAGAGAAACCCCAAAGTTCGCTTTCCTTAAAAAAACACTTTCGTGCGAACCCAAAACTAAAGTAAGACATCATGAACACTAAAGCACCTCGACAAAGGACTAGTGGTCATTCCTAACCCAGCTACATGGTTTAGCTAACCATGACCTAGGTAGGTGCCAACCACTAGGAGTGTCAAACCGTACTCTCAGGCATCACATGGGTCGCTACTCCTTGTGAGACCACATGTAGTACCGGTTTACTCCTACTATCATCCCCCATCCACACAGACCAAATCCAAAAACTTAAATCCCGAACTACCCTTGGTTACTTGAGGATCAAAATGAGTAAGAGTTTGTGACGCTCTTCCCGCACCTACCCCTCAAGTACCAATAGTCCTATCCTCGATCTACTTAACATCCCAAGTAACAAGAACAAAAACCTAACCCCTATGATACCATTTTGTCATGAACCAAGCCGAGTCACCATCTGACCCGACACCCTACCTGGTCCGCGGCAAGGCCCGGGGGGCGTTCCTGATCCCCACGGGCTGGCACAAGTGCCCAGGTATCAAAATAAAACTTGAGAACAATTTACCCTAATAAATAAACATAAAAAAACAAAAAAAATGAATAAATTCAAAACTAAAATGAAACAACCAAACATTCCCTTAAACTAGGGTCAAATTAAAGTTTACAACTTGAACCAAAAACCCAAAGAGAACGACAAAAAAAGAAAAACTAAAAACACTAACTCAAACCTCCGAGCAACATGAGGTGCAACAACCTCAAGCCACGTTCACCAAAATAACATGAGAATTCCACTAACAACCCAAACCACCCATGCCATGCTCAATGCCTCAACTTGGAATATAAAAGAAAAAAGATATACATACACCCAAAGGTGTATGTAGGGTGTGAGAAAAAATCCCAGTAGAATACCACTGAGAAAAGGTTCCATGCATAACTATTAAATGACAAATACAATTTCAATTTTAATTAAAGAAAATAATTAAATGATTGAACAGTTTTAGAGAAAATAGGATTAAATAAAATAGTTTCAAATATAATAACATAAATTAAAACACACACACACACACTTAATTTTTAAAATAACCAAAGTGTCACTCTGATGAGCATAAAGTAACCAAGGAGCACCAAATATGGGAGAGGCCTCATGGGTGTTATCTAGTTTGGGTCCCTAGATATTCGTGTCTTGGTGAAACATGTCTTAGAAACCATGACCCTCAGAAACCGTGACTTATAAACCACGACCCTCAGAAAACGTGGCTTATAAACCACGACCCTTAGTCATTCATATGTTTAGTTAGTGTTGTAGTCGTCAATCCTTCTAAGTGAAATAGGGCCAAAGCCACCCTCAGATCACTAGCCCACTAGTCTAGTCCACCCTCCTAGCTACCCAGGCTTCCCGCTTTGTGCACAAACAAATTTTGAGTTCATGTCACATGTCATATTTATGCACCCAAATAAAACAAGACACTAAACATGCCAAAAAACACTACTATCACTCAGAAATACCATTTTGAAAGAATATACACACTAAAAATATTTCAAAACTAAATCTAAACTACTTACAAAACCAATTAAAACTACTACATGGTCAAAGAAAACACTTTCATAGTCAAACAAACCATTAAAATAATTTATTAAACAATTTCAACATATGTCACACGACTTTAAACACCGGAAACCTTTACCAAAATCAATCAAAACAAATTCTGAATCCTTAATAATTATTTAAATAAACATTTAGAAATTTTAAAAATAAATTTTAAAGAGTATAACGCCACTCGACACACCAAACTATCCCACAGTTAAAGAAAGGGCCATTTCTATGGTTAAAAAAGCCGTCAAATTTTTTTACCAAACCTTTTTAAAATACTCCGCATGACTTTAATCACCAAAAAACCACTCAAATATTCATTTATGACAAAACACATATAGATGCTACACCAAAACACCATTAGATCTCCTTACACATCCTAAAAAAATAAACTGCACAACTTATGAAACACTAGCAAGCAGTTAAACAGGGGTTTTCACAGCAAAGACGTACTCATTTCATATTAACACACTAATAAACACATTTAAACATACTAAACATCAAGTAAAAATTAAATGAACACCAAACAAACTAATTAGTAAACATGCTAAATTAATTGATTAAACAAATGAACTTAACAATTAATACTCATACGCAGAACTACCTACCTGGAATGTAGAAGAAAAATTTGCGATCTTGGTGCACAAAATCCACAAAACCTCAATAGCACCTCAAGAAACACAACTAAACCCTAAAATCAAATAATTGAATCAATTGCACTGTAAACAAACCAAATGCAAATATGAAACCCCAACCGCAACTCTACCAAATTGAAAGAAAAAACAACCAAAGTATATCGAACCTATGCCAAGGGGTACAAGAAGCTATCTGAGTGATATGGAAGGTTCCGGAGGGTGTCGCGCTAGTCGTAGCCTCACCGGAAGGAGGTTAGGATAAGGGAGTTGTGGTCGGGAAGCTGTACGGGGGGTTTCAGCGCGAGGTGGTGGTGTGAAGCGAGGCAGTGGCGCCGAAAATCACACTGGTAGGAGGAGGCCTGTTTGGGCTCAGGGGAAACGGGTAAGTAGGGCTGCTGTGATGGGGATAGGTGGGGCACCACGATGGGAGAGAGATGGGGCATGTGCACGGAGGGAGCTTTAGGGGGAGGGCGTTGCACCACCATGGATAAGGAGGAAGGTAGTTCAATGCTTAGGGTTTTGGGGGCCGCTGTGTAAAAACAATGGGGGGAGAGGCTATGCATGAAGGACCAAGGGGGAGGAAGGGAAAATGAGGGAAAATAAAGAAAGAAAAAAAAATAAATGTAATATAATAATAAAAAAATAAAAAAATAAATAAAATGAAAGGAAAAATAAAATGGGACTTAAGAGAATCCTAGAATACTTTTAAATAATAAATAAATAAATAAAACTGGAAATATAAATAAAAAAGATGTTAATAATAAGTTGATAATTTTACAATTATAACAACAATTTAATACTAACAACCAAATTAAAATATTAAATGAAATAATCATAATAATAATAACCTAATTGAAATTTTAATTTAAATAATAATAATACCAATAATAAAATTAAAATAATAAAAGCAACCATAACTATAATAAATTTATAAATTGAGGTCAGACACCATGAAAGTTTGCGTGCATGTTCGCTCGCATGGTCGGGTGGCCATATAAAACCCAATTTTTTTTTAAAATAAGAACTGGTTCCAACCGCCACTCAAAAGTAATACCCAAAATAATTAAATTAAAATTAAGCGTCGGTCGGGGTGTGACATTGAGGCCCTCCCACACTATCACTAATCAACATGGAGGTCCTCTACATACTGAAGATATACCCTGCTATAAAGATCCGTCCCAGGGAAAGAGGATAAAAAACCACTGTGGGGGATATTCTAGTGGCGTTGGATGAAATACGCATAGAAGAAACCCAAGTTAATCATAGAAAACCATACTTGGAGAACTCCCACACCATCAGATATAAAACCATGAAGAATTATGTATAACCATATATCTCTTAGATTCTGAGATGACGAATGACTCGATGAAGGTGCGTTCACCTCCACTGCCAAAACTAGGGGAAAACCCATCAACTATGGTTAATGAACCCTAAATCCAAGGTCTATAAAATACCTAAATACCTCTATAGGTATTTACAGGTAGATACTGTTTTGGACTCCTTCCAGGGACTTACAATGCAACAATCACCACTTTCATCAACTTCCCTCCTCTCAACCTCCACATTGAATGTTGGAGAGATGTAAGGGTCTAGATCGATGCCCTAAAATGATAGTGAACACTCCAATAATACCTAGAAATATGTTTCCTCTCTCACTCATTATAAGGCAGTAAAGATCCCATCCTACATGTACACGGTCTTGAAGCAGGCCCAATCTTTGGAAGACATCCCAATATTCCAAGGATGAATGGCCCATGTGTAACATCCTGACCTGGGATCCAGTTAACCCATGCCTTGAGACGGTGGATCACATGACCTCAAGCATTACTCCATGTGTTCTAGAATATGTATAATATTAAAGAGGGTGTAAATATAGTACGGTGGGTATACTATACCCTCTTATCAGAGTGTCCAACAGATACAACTATAAACATACAATAGTAGAAGCATATATCAACAAAAAATCAATAAGAAGTGGAAGAATAGATGACTGAACAACTGAATAATATAAAAAATTCACTATCCAGTGTCATATACATGGATGCATGACATATTGATATAAAAAAGGGGAACATGGGACAAACATATACAATCATTATATACAAAAAAGTACAAAAAGACAAAAACTGATCCACTAGAATCTTGAGTATATGCTCAGTCCTATTCTCCTAATATCCAACTATAAGTAAAGCATATCAAATACTAGTAGTAGGGTGTTTACCCTTATCATTACCTACAAACAAATAATCTACTTAGATACCAAAGGAGGCCTGAGGAAGGTGTGAGATAAAATATCATTAGGCCACCACCAACGATGTATAAAAGTAATCCAAGAAGTTCTAGTAGCTAAACAACAATGTGAAGGTATAAAAAATTAATTTACAAAGCTAAATAAATAAATAATAACCCGATCTAGTTCCTAAGGGAAACCTGGTGGCTGTACTTGCTTCAGATCATGGATGGAATGAGTGTTTGATGAGTAACTATATATATAGTAATAATATATATATAGTATAGTTATATATTTCATCTACTTATATGAACTAAGTATGTATGGACATAAGTGGCCATATACCTAGAATACTCGGTGCTAGCTGGACTGAGGGGCAACTCAGACATCCATGACTAGTCTAAACAATCCTATAAGCTCAATAAATAGGGCACATGCCCTACATCTCATAGTGACATCTCATAGTGAGTGGGATATTTCATGATTTTCACTCGAGATGGTGAGTGTTCCATTATTTCAATACTCAAAACAAGGGACGTGGAGCGTCAAGATCATCGTCCAACTAGTGTTAATGGTGTGAGATGTCATGCTCAACACCCGATGTAAGGGAGCATGATACCGTCATGCTCAATAGAACCCTTACCACCATCTCACAGCCTATATCAAGGCATAATCATGTTTATAATAGTAATCATGAGGCATTACCTCTCATGTATCTCAAAGGTCAAGTTCAATTATAACAAGGCATTATGATTCATAATGATCATTTAATAGAGCATAAACAAAATGCATGGTCTTTCCACCCTTTGATCATTTAATCAATTAAAACATTTAACTACTTAGTCAAGGTGGACCATCATGAGAAAATTCATACAATATCACACATTACATTCATGTAATTAAAATAAGGAAATTAATTTTACAAGAATCAAGAGTCATTTAGAATGTTTCATAGTTAATAGGGAAATTACCTACATTTTAAATTCTAATTATAAGTTGGGCTAAGCACTTAGGAGGTGTCTTGGTTTCATTAAAAATTTATATAATAAAGTCAAAATCATTTATAACCCAAGACAAATGCTTAGAGGGTGTCCTAGGTATTTAATCAATTAACTATAAAGGGAAATTTAAGTTGGAACACCCAAGGGGTTTCCATAATTGAGTTTAACAACCTCTAACCTACTAAATAAGGATCAAAAGGTGTATATCAAGGTGCGTAGATCAATTTAATATGAAGAACTCAATTAAATAGAAACATGTGAAAAAATACGGCATGCGACACAACAGTAAAGCTAAAAAAACCTTGAAACTTTTGGGGAAAATGACAAGACCACCTACCTTAGGTCCATTGATGACTCATCATCCAATGGATCCCTCATATTTGAAGTAGGTTGAGAAAAATCTCTAAAATGGTCCAACACCCAAAAAACAGGGAAAAAGATATTTCACCTAAATACAACAATGGATCCAAAGATAAACTTAAATAATAAGATAGATGATTTTATATCTTACTGAGATATATCTAATGCTTTCGAAAGATCTTGATTCAAAAAATAGATAAAGAATTTATCTAAATGCCTATATTGAGATGTTGGGGAGATCATATAATAAGAAGAAACAAAACATATACTAGAGAAAAGGAGGAAAGAAGAAAGGGTAAATATATTTAATTAAGGGTAAAAATGTAATTTCACCCTCAAAATTGGGGGTGCATGATTTAACCACACAGTTTGGTCAAACTGTGAGAAAACTGTGCTTAAGAAAATAATTAAGGAATTTCCCTGAAAGGTTAAGGTGAAAGTTTTTCCTAACTATTCGCAAACCATGTGAAAACCCACTATCAAATGTTTGCAGTTTTTTTCATGACCATGTGCCTAGAGTCTCATGGTTTCAGAAAAATCATGCGGCTCCTGCTGCACCTCTGTTTCACCCCACACGGGTAACAGACACCATGCGGTCTAGGCAGAACAGTTTCCACAAATCATGTGTCCTAGTCACTTTTCCAAATTTCTGGGGTTCTGAGATCCAAACCAGCCCTAGATACCCCCTGTGACTCCATTGGGTAAAATTAAAAGGGCCATTTAAATGACCTTAAATAAAAAATAAATTATTTATACCTTCATGAAAATATGGGTCGTTACAACTTCCCCACCTTAAAGAAACTCACCCCCCGAGTTGTAATTATGAGGGTAGAGAGGTATTTTATGAAATGATTTCTAGACACTATGATTGTATATCATCTTCTAATTCTCAGATCTCATCCTATACTCGGCTGTGCTACCATAACACTCGTTGCAATGGAACTGACCTTTCTCAAAGCTTCTTCATGCTCTGATAAAAAATACGAACTGGATACTCCTTGAAGGAGGCATCTACATCCACCTCAACCTCATCTGGTTTAAATACATTCAATGAGTTTGGATAGTACCAGTGAAGTTGATATATGTGAAAGACATCATGCATAGATCAATATCTATGAGTAAGTACTATTTTTAAGCCATTGGTTTGATCTGTTTCACAACCTCAAAGGGTCCAACAAACCTAAGTGAGAGATTACCATTCCTTTGAATATGTCTATGGCCCAACTTGGGTGAGACTCACAAGAAAACCTAGTATCTAACCTCAAAATCAAGAGGTTTCCAGTGTCAGTAGGCATACAACTACTTTTTGGACTGAGCTGTCATCATGCACTTTATGATCAATTAGACCTACTTTGTAGTCTCCTATATGAGACATGGCCGAAGCATAGATTCCTCCCCTACCTCTATCCAGTATAAAGGTGAACAACATGGACTACCATATAAGGCTTTATAAGGATCGATCTTGATGGTATCTTGGAGGATGTTGTTATAAGTGAACTCTATAAAAGGAACATGTTTCTCTCAAGAACCCTCAATGTTAAGGATAGATGCATAGAGCATGTACTCTAGCACCTGAATAGTATGTTCCATATATCCATTATTATGTGGGTGATAGGCCATGCTTAGAAGAACCTGTGTACCCAAGGATTTTTGCAACCCCTGCCAGAACCATGATATAAAGAAAATGTCTCTATTAGAAACGATAGAACAAGGAGCTCCATGAAGACATATAACCTCCATAACATACATAATCCCTATATTATCTACCAAGAAGGTCTATCACATAGGTAAGAAGTGTGTGACCTCTGTCAGAAGATTAATGGAAACCAACACCGTATTGTTTCCTCAAGGTGATCTGGTTAGACCAGTCATGAAATCTATCAAAGTATCATCCCATTTCCACTTGGGATAATAAAATGGATGTAAAATCCCTACCATATGTTGATGTTATTCCTCAATCTACTAATAGGTGGAAAATGAAGTGATGAATCCAACAATCTCCTATTTCATACTAGGACACCAATACTGGTGCTATAGATCCCAATACATTTTGGTGACATCGAGGTGAACCGCCCATGTTGAGGAGTGAAAATCCTACATCATCTCCTCCCTGATGTCTGATGAGACCCATAAAACCCATGGAAAATAAAAGTATCATCCCCATCCATAATCTATCCTGAATGCATATCATCATCTGAGATGATTTCCCTTGGGACCAGATAGTTTCCTCATTCATAGTCGTTCCATAAGGGTAGAGGTCACTAATAAGGTTGTGAGGATATTATGACCTTGATACTCCTAAACCTAAATACGAATCTATAAAAATAACATCATAATATTCCATTCTCCACTGGAAACCTGAACTACTTATGTTCGATTCTTCTAGATTAGAGCATTGACCACTGCATTTCCCATCCCAAGTGTATAAGCAAGCTCGAAATCAAATGACTGAAGGTACTCAACCCACCTCTACTACCTGAGGTTGAAATCCCAATGTGTAAAGATGTACTTGATGCTTTTGTGATTAGTGAATACCAAAAAATGATCTCCAAGTAGGTAGTATCTCCAATAGTGCAAGGAATTCACTACAATAGCTAGCTAGAGGTCATGAATTGGGTAATTCTGCTTGTGAGGCCTCAAATAATGGGACCCGTATGCATCGACTCACTCATCCTACATCATAATATCTCTAATTATGATACCTGATGGATTATAGTATACAATATTTCTCCTTCCTGGATCTAAAATAATCAATATCGATACTGAAGTCAAACGACCCTTCAACTCCTAAAAGGCTGCTTCACAAGATTCTGACCATACGAATTTCACATCTTTATTTTTCAAGCCCGCAAGCGATACTGTAAGAAATGATAAATCCTATATTAATAATATTTAATAATTGGATAGTCCTAATAAATTATGTATGTTAAATATGTTCTTTGGATGATCCTAAAAAACTATATCTTTCACTTTATCTAGGTTTATTAAAACTCATAACTCTGAGATAATGTGACCTAGAAAGTGTACTTTTTGATCCAAAAGTTGAATTTACTGAGTTTAGCATAGAGCTGATGATCTCTCAATATATTCAATGGGATCTAAAGGTTATTGGAATGTTTGTGTCTAGATCATGAATACATTAAAATATATTAAAAAAATAATACTACAAATGAATCTAGATACAGGTGGAAAACCCGATTCATAAGATCTATGAAAACTGAAGGTGTGTTCGTGAGTCCGAACGACATGATCAGGTACTTGTAAAGACCATACTTGCACATGAAATCTGTGTGAGGTATGTATGAGAACTTGAAATGCACCTGGTGATAGACTAGACTCAAATATATCATTGAAAACACCCTCTCTCCTTAGATATGATCAAATAGGTCGTCTATTCTCAGCAGTGGATACTAATTATTTACCGTGATCTGGTTCAATTGATGATAATCTATGCAGAGCCTCTGGGAACTATTCACCTTCTTAGTAAAAGGAACCAGTGAACTCCAATGATAAGTACTTGGGTATATAAATCCTTTAGCATCTAGATCCTTCAATTGATTTTTGATCTCGAAAAGCTTCATAGGTTCCATCCTATAAGGAGGAATAGTCACTGGTGCTTATCCTGACACTAGATTGATGGAAAATTCTACATATTTCATAAGAGGTAGACCAAAGAAGTAATTAGGAAAGACATACCTGAAACACTCTGCTACTGGAGGGAAAACAATGAGTTATAATCCCTGATCATCTAGACAATACTGGCAATCTGATCCATTACATTCCCAATCCTCTATTTCTTGGGTCCTACTTGAGTCGAAAGTACATCCCATTATCCCTTATATACATACCTACCAACCTTTGGTGATGTAAACATCACCCTCTGATAAAAGAAGTCAATATGGTCTCGATAGAGAACTATCTAGTCCATCCTGATGATTAAATCAAAACCCAACATGTCAAGGATGAAAAGATTCCACACAAACAAGTATTCAACCATCTCAAGGGGATAGTCCATAAAATGGAGAAATCTCTCTGATCAGATATCTAATGGGGTATCGAGTGTCATAACACCATCAAAGTTATCAATCTCAAGGACCATACTTTCTATAATAGTCTCAAATATAAAAGAGTGAAACATGCCTATTTCAAATAAAGTAGAAAATAAAGAAGAGGCTACTAGAATAGTACCTTGAACTATAGAAGGTCTGGTGCTATGCTCCTCCAATGTAGGCTGGACTACATGTAACTAGCCTGTACCATGACCCTGAGTCACTACCGGACTTCCCTAATCATACCCTCTCTACTGGTGTTGAGAATCATATATCTAACCACCTTTTCCTCTAATTCCACTTCAGTATGAGCAGACAATGGTATTCTAGCTTCTTTTTTGTCATGATACTACTGCACCCACTCCTACACATAGAGTAAGTGCATATCCCCACTTTCTAGGCACTGATGGAAAAGTTATGAATAAGCGATGGATATGCCCATCCCACCACTGCCTCTGTATTCTAATTGATCTCACAAGCACTGAGGTTTATTATGTCTCAACTTCCCTCACTTGTGACATATCAAAAAGCTGTTAGCATGAGGAACCTAACTAATTATACCTCCATGAGTATCCTCAAAATTTCTATTTCACCTAGAAGAAGAAGCATTGGTAGCTCTAGGTGCATAATTTCCCTGATTCTCACCATCTACTCACTCAAGTTTTTCTATTTTATAAGGGCTTGGTTGACTATCTTTGATATGGTCATCAATTGAAAGACATTTAATTTCAACAAGATGGAATATACCAACCCATCCTCGAATCGTATGGTGGTTATAAGATCATATCTCACTAGAGTATTAGAAATCCACTGCAACTTTGTAAAAAGAGCATAGTATTCTATCACAAACATACCCCCTTGTTGCAGGTTCATGAATTATCTAGGTCTATCAACCCTCAGAGTTTGTGGAAATAAATATTCATAGAAGATCATATGGAAATCCACCCAGACCATATTACGATGTGATCCGTTTGGGTAGTAACGTCCCACCATAACTTGGTAGAATCATGTAACATATACGCAACGAGTTTGAATCTTCACTCTGGAGGCATATCTAGATGCTTGAATATAGAGAGAATATCTTTGAGCCAAGAATCATCAACATGTGGTCTGCCATCCCCCCAGAAGGTGGTAGGATGATACTCCTGAAATTCCCAAGTCAAATCTACCATAGTTGGGGTAGGTCTAGAAACTCCTTGCATAGTTTTTATCATGTGGAAGAATCCCTCTTAGAACTAGGCATTAGTTCCCATATTAGGAATAAAAGGAGGTTCCATAGGTGGAACTACAAAAGGAATCACTAGAAGCTCAAGGCTCGCCACCTCAAGAGCATGGTCGTCACTGACTTCAAGGTGTGCGACCAGAGTATGTCATGGAAGCATGATACTAAAATTCCAAACACATGCCTTAGAAGAGATTCTAATAGTTGAAAATACCGTAGATAGAAAACTAGGAAAAGTGAAAATATTTCCTATGAACAAATCACACCCCTATGCCTACTTCTAAAGTCAGGATAGGTTAATAGATAAAGATCATGAAAGGTCATAAGAACATAAGAGATACCCCACTACCCACTACTAAGGTTGGTTTTAGGTCTAAGTCTCTATTTCACATGTATATGATAACTACTTTTAATTTTTTAAAAATCACATTCGTTTAAAATTTATAGTTATTCAAACATTTAAACATCTTTAAATGGTTGAATTAAATTAAACACCATTTCTCATCCATAAGACCCCTTAACTCCTTATGAAACAAAATATGGCATCCAATTAACTCATACCATAACACGTTCCAACTCATAATACTAATGGTCTATAGATCAACATGCCATAATTGACTACTTAAGGCATCTACTTTAACCTATGTAGGAAAGAACTATTAGGTTAAGCTAGAAACTTTAAGTGTCAACCATTTTTTCTAATCCCTATATGTAAGTTTAAAACTATTCAATATGTAATGAAGGCACTAACAATATGTAATAGGTAAATGCACACTGAAAGTAGACACACAAATGGTGAAATTCATGGCATATTAGTCATATTGTGCCAATATTGATGCATGTAATACAACACCCTTATTTCATAAGGACAAGGTAAAATAAATAATTATTTTAATAATACCAATTTCAATAACATGATAAGACATGTGCTTCACCCAACAGTGAAGTCGTATCAACCATAACAAGAGAAAACAATAACTACAATTTCCTATCCCAGGAAATTTGGGTTTCCCTTGTACATGGGTTAGCTAAGTGCAGACATAGGGTTATTTCCAAATTCATTTAACTCCTAATCTCCCGTATAATACCCAAATAGTAAGAAAAAGGAAAAAATAGGTTTTTATACCACTTTATAACATCCAAAATTGGGATCCACTTAACCTATGCCCTGATCCATTAGGTTACATGGCCTCAAGTGCACCTCCCTGTATACTAGAGGATATTGACTATCAGCAAGGGTGTAAAGTTAGTATGGTGGGAAAAATATACCCTCTTATCAGAGTGGAATAATAGATACAACTATAAACATACAATAATAAAAGTATATAGAAACATAAATAATCAGTAAGTAGTGGAAGAATAGATGACTGAATAACTAAATAATAATCAAAATCTAGTAGGTAGTGTGCCAGTGTCATATACATGGATTCATGGCATACTGATATAAAAAAAGGGAACATGGGACATGCATATACAATCAAGCTATACAAAAAGTAAAAAAAGAAAAAATTTCTATTAGCATCTCGATTATATTCTCCTAATCTCCAAATATAAGTAAATCATATCAAAGACCAGTAGTAGGTTGTCTTTCCTTATCAGTTCCTAAAGAAAAATAATCCACTCAGGTACCAAAGGCGGCTTGAACGGGGTGTGAGATAAAATCCTAGTAGTCCACCCCCAATGGTGTCTATAAGTAATCCAAGAAGTGATCATAACTAAAAAACAATGTTTAGGTATAAAAAATTAATTAAAAAAGCTAAATAAATAAATAACAGCTCGCTCAAGTTCCTAAGGGACACCTGGAAGCTCTACCTGCTTCAGATCATGGCTGGAATGAGTGTCTGATGGGTAACTATATATATAGTAATATATATATATATATATATATATAATATTTTTATATTTCATCCACCTATATGAACCATGTACGCGCATATGTAAGTGTCCATATACCCAGAATACTAGGTGCTAGCTGGACTGGGGAATAACTCAAACATCTATGACCAGTCTAAATAAGCCTCTAAGATCAATCAATAGGGTACATTCCCTATATCTCATAGTTAGTGAGATATTTCATGCTCTTCACTCAATATGGTGAGTGTTTCATCATGTCAAAACTCAAAACAAGGGATGTGGTGATCAAGCCCACTATCCAACTAGTGTTAATGGCGTGAGACATCATGCTCAACACCTGATGTAAGGGAGCGTCATACCGTCATACTCAACAGAACCCTTACCACCATCCCACATCCTATATTAATTCATAATCATGTTTATAATAGTAATCATTAGGCATTAACTCTCATGTATCTCAAAGTTAAAGTTTAATTATAACAAGGAATTATGATTCACAAGGAGAATTTAATAGAGCACAAACAAAAGGCATGGTCTTGCCACCCTTTGATCATCTAATCAATTAAAATATTTAACTACTTAGGTAAGTCCAAAAATCTTGAGACAATCCATCCAATATAATACATTCCATTCAAGTTATTAAAATAAGGAAATTCATTTCACATGACTGAAGAATCATTTAAAAGGTATCATGGTCAATAACACAATTACCTACATGGGTAATTACAATTATAAGTTGGTCCAAGAACTTAGGAGGTGTCTTGGTTTCATTAAAAATTTATATAATAGAGGAAAACTCATTTATAACCCAATTTTAATGCTTAGTGGGTGTTCCAAGTATATAATCAATTAAATATAAAGGTAAATTCGAGTTGGCACACCCAATGGGTGTCTATAATAGAGTTCAAAAACCTCTAACCTACTTAAAATGGATCAACATGCATATATAAAGGTGTGTGGATCATTTTAATATAAATAACTCAATTAAATGGTGACATGCAGAAAAGGCCAATGTGTGACACAATGACAAAGCTACGAAACACCAAAAATATTGGTAAAAATAAAGAAACCACACACCTTAGAGATATTGATTAATACTTGTCCGATGGTGGCATCATATTTGAAGTAGGTTGAGAAAAATATATGAAATTGTCCAATACCCTAAAAATAGGGCAAAAGAGATTTCACAAAAATGGCATAATGGATCTGAAGATAAACTTAAATAGGAAGGGGGGTGAATTTAGATCTTACCAAGACAGATCTGATGCTTCTGATAGATCTTGATTTAGACAATGGATGAAGAAGTTATCTCAATGCCTAGATTGAGATTCTTGGGAGCTCATGAAAGAAGAAGAACCAAAACATCTGCTAGAGAAAAGAAGGAGGAAATAATAAAGGGTAAATAAATTTAATTAAGGGAAAAATGCAATTTCACCTTGAAAATTATGGGTGTACAATTTGGCCACATGGTTTGGTCAAACCATTCTCAAGCCACTGATTAAGGAATTTCCCCACATGGTTAAGGCACACAAATTTTCTAACTGTGGACAAACCATTCAAAAACTGTGTAAAAACCCACTATCAAATGTTTGTAGTTTTTCACACGGCTGTGTGCCTAGATTTTCATAGTTTCAGAAAAACCATGTGGCTCTTGCTGTACCTCTATTTCACCCTGCATAGTTAGTATAGACCATGTGGTCCAGGCCGTATGGTTTCCACTAACCATGTGGCCTAGACATTTTTCCAAATTTTTGGGGTTCTGAGTTTCGAACCAGCCTCAGACACCCCTATGGACCATATGAATCCATTGGGTAACATTGTATGGTCCATTTAAAGGAACTTAAATAAAAAAAGATTATTTTTACCTTCATGAAAAGATAGGTCACTTCACTGTGCGACACCCTACCAACCAAAAAGTTAGCAAGAAAGTAGATCCATGTCAGTGACACTGACAACACTAACTGGGGTTTGGGATAATCATAAGTAGAAAAACCCTTTGAGTAATTAAAAAGAGGACTTATGAGGGATCCTACCCACAAAATATCCACCTTGTGTATTCTGGCCACTTTCGAATATGAATTTTTTCATCCCAGAGTCCCTTACTAAGGACCAGGTGATATGATTCTACCAGAATATTTAGTCAATGCTCACTCACCTTCAGGACCTCAAGTTGAATTACCCAGGAAGAGACAAGCATATCAGTTCCATCTGCCAAAAATATAGGAGGGTTTACATCATAGTGCTTCTAGTATCTTAGTTCCCTGACACGTACGAATACCACTAGACTTTCCAAAAAACCTATTTTAGGATCCTCACTATGATTCAATGGGTCATAGAAGATTCATACCAACACATTATGATCTGATGATGGGGGTATTATGATGAACTCCACTTCAGACTTATCCCATAAGAACAATAGTATTTTCTATCTGGTTCACTGGATGAAAATGGAAATTCTTCTCCATCCATCACTACTGTAAATGTCATCACTATCAACCCTCTTGAGGATATGAGAAATCAGACCATTGACACAAGGAATTATAGGGAGAATATACCCCAAGGGGTGAAATAGTACCAGATGGATCCATTGATAGGAACCCACACTCATTAGCAGAGACATGCTATAGACCTCAATAGCCCCCAATGAAATATTGTCACTTTCCCATTGACACCTTGGAAAAGGATAGAGGCTCACCGAGACCATTGGTCCATCCAAGATCATTCCATAAGCTGAGTTAGATGCTAGATTAGCTTCTTTGTTTCAGAAGCTTGAAGGCTACAAGAGTCTTACTATTTATCATATCTCCAAGAAACACTTGGGCCATGGAAACATCAAAAGGGACTCCGTATCTCCTCTATTTGGTCACCTATTTATTATTAGTCAGACAACCATATTTGAACCTGGTGGCCTCACACATCTGATTAGGGCAGAATTTGGGGTCTACAACAAGTGACCAAGATATGAGTCACCCACTCTGCCTGAGCATCACAACTATCTGGCTCGATATTAAGGATGTTTTTCCTCCCAAGTTGATAAGTTGGTGAAAGAATTGGTGACCACAAACCCTAAAAAATATGATGTGATAACAACTTTTGTCACTCCCTTCAAGGATCCAGAGACATGATAGGTCACAATTCTTCCTGAAATAAAGTTGTATTTTTCATGGGTGGATCATGCCCATCCACCCCTAGAATTGTTCAACCCTAGATTTTCCCTGTTCAATGGTATGGGTGATCCGCTGTAGCACTTTACCCATATTTCTTCATGGTGCAGTCTAATTCTAGGGACTCTAGAGCATTAAGAGGATTCCCAACTCTAGTGATTTATCCAGAATTTATAAGGACCTACATTCGTTTGGTATAACCATCTATCCCCAATATCAATTCTTGGTTGGGCGGATCTTCATAGGAAATTTCTATACCAATTCAGCTCCACCGCGTACAAGACCAGCATCACATACCTCTTTAAGTTTAAGTAGAGGTGTCACGACCCATCCTCGGGGCCCGTGCCGTGACTACCCCAATCCCGCCTTCCATAGGCCAGGGGATGACGACTAGAACCAAAGGTGTAAATCCTGATAACTGGGAAGACATTGCCTTTATAAAAGAAAACAAGCACCACAGTGTAAGAAAGCGGAAAAAGTAAACACTAAGTACAAGAGAAGTGCTGAAAAGAAAATGGGCCAGAATACAAACCCAAAAGGAAGTACAACTACAACTGAACAAGTACAATAGAAAAGATAACAGCTGGAAGGATGGAAGCGGCTCCTGGGTCGTCCTCCTCGGATCCTACCTGAAGGGTAGGTACAGATGGCGTAGCTCCTGGTCGTCCACCACAGATCCTACCTGAAGGGTAGGTACAGATAGCCTCCTCCATGCTCTCGTCCGTCAACCTCCTCTGTGTGTCGTCTCGTCATGTAGTCCACCTCCGGGTACTGACTCGTCGTGTAGTCCACCTCCAGGTACTGGCTCGTCGTGTAGTCCACCTCCGGGTACCGTCCAGTCCTTGAACACTCGGCCTCCGTCAGCACTGCCTGTCGTCTGCAACCAACACAACGAGGTGCAGGCATAGCCCGTGCAGGGGTGAGTATAACGATACTCAGTAGGGACCCCGAGACCCTCAAGGTCTCACTAAACCAACAAGGATAACCACAAAGAAGATCTCAACAGATAACCTCTACTTAGGTATATGCCCATACATATGCCTAAGTTATCAAGTAACCCATCTCAAACATTAGGAAACACAAGGATCATGAAATCAACGGATAACCACTACCCAGGTATATGCCCATACATATACCTAAGTTAACAAGTGACCCATCTCAATCATGAGGTAAACACAAAGGTCAAAAGTCTCAGCTCAAACCAGGATTTTCATTATCGAAACCGTAACTGCTAAAGAGCTCCGTCTCTGGAGTGTACAGTGGTCCTGTCACGACTCCGAGGTACTGCTCACTAACCTAAGATTGCTGAGGTACTCCTCCTGTCGAGTACCGCGGGTCAGGCACCCAAACATAGTAGTGCTTCCCGCCGGGGTATGTCACCCAAACACAGTAGTGCACACCCCCAAGTATCCTGCTGAGGTACTCTCTGGACGAGTACCGTGGGTCTGCACTGTCACACAGATAGTGCTCCGTCCGCCATGGGTCTGCACCTCAGAAAGTAGTGCTCCGTCCACTGGGCTAGTCGAATCACTCCAAGTCGAGTCGGTCAAGCAGTCGTCAGGTCTCAGTCAGCTACACGGTCTCTGTACTCCGCACGCTCGTCTCTGGGAGGGTCCGCTCCACGAGCTATAGGTCGATACTCCAAGTATCTCAAGGTCCCACGAAGAAGTATCTCAAAGGACCGCCTCGTCATAGGGGTCTCAACGCAATAGACGACGCGTCAATCGGACGCCCGGTCTGTGAGCTTCTAGCCTTTTCATCCCAGGGGCCCGGTTGGTTTCGTGAGCGAACCAATCCCGGCCGTTTCTCAACTGTACCCCAAACTCTAATAGGGTATACTCATCGGGACTGTTTCTCAACGTGATCACCGACGCCGCTGACGGTTCGTCAAACGGACGTCCAGTCTGAAAGATATCAGCTTTTCCGTTCCAAGGTCCCGGTTGGATTTCGGGTGCGATCCAACCCGGCCACTATCCAACTGTATCCAAAACTCGGGCGAAGTATGCCAAAAGTTCCGTATCGTCAACAGGAACGCAAAGCAACAGACGGCGCGTCAATCGGACGCCCGGTCTGGAAGTTATTGGCTTTTTCGTTCCGGGGACCCGGTTGATTTTTTAAGTCAAAACCAACCCGATCGTACTCCAACTGTGTCCAAACCTCGAGCGGAGTAAGCCAAAAGATCCGTCTCCCTTAGAGGAATCCATCAAAGTCGACGGCACGTCAATCGGACGTCCGGAGCTCAAGATATGGGCGTTTCCGCTCCGAGGGCCCGGTTGGTTTCGTGTACGAACCAACCCGGCCGAACCCAAAGTAATCCGAAACCTTGAGTGCGATATACCAAAACGACCGTCTCGACCCAAGGATCGCGTTTCCGCTGACGGTGAGTCGTTTGGAGGCCCGTAGCTCAAGTTACGGGCAAAAGACCGAAACGGTCCGAAGACGGGGGGTCTGGGCCCGGGGCGACCCGGCCCGACCCCCCTGGGTCGACCGAACCGGGTCGACCCGACCCGGGTCCGACCCGACTGGGGCCATCCCGGCCCGGCCCAGCTCGGTCCGGTCCGACCGGCCGGCCGCGGCTCGGCCAGCGTGGCCGAGCCGAAACGCGGAGCAGGGTGTCCCCCACCCGCCGCTAATTGAGGCCGGCGGTGAACCGCCGACCGCCTCCCTTCCGGCGGCGCGCCGCCGCCGCCTTCCGCGGACCACCGGACGCACTCCGGTGCCTATGGTCCTCCCGGGACCCGACCTTCACTACGAAGGCCTCAAAATTACCTTGCGGCCTCGTTTGTCGTTGCCCGTCAATCCGCACGTCAAAAACAAAATGCGCCGTCTTTGTGGTTCTCTGGCGCGGCGCGTTGGCGCCGCGCCCCTTCGCCGCGGCCCGACTCCGTCCACGGATGTCTTCGGTTTTATTCGACGCGGCGCGACGGCGTCGCGTCCTTGAATTCCTTTCCACGGCGCGGCGCGACGCCGCCGCACATATCTACCGCATGAAACCGCGTGGTGCGACGACACCATGCTTCCTCGTACCAACCACAAAGAAAAAAAGGAGGAGGGTCGGCCATGTTCGTGCGGTCCGGCCCCCCTCACATTATTCGTTATCATTTGGTTTCAAACTACAAAGTTCAAATTCGATAACAAATGGTTTTTAACCACGTAGATCATCAAGTCGGAAATCTCGAACAAATATAAATAATTGAATACAAACCCCTACCTTGGGTATAAGCCAATCGGAAGGAGGCGTCATCGTTTGAGGTTTGTCGCGGTATGGCATCGCGAGGATGACGACGTCGAAGGGGGACGTCGGCGTTCGTCCGACTCGAGGGAAGGCGAAGCTGTCGTCGCTTGCTACCCGATTCCTCTTCCGAGCTTGTTCGTCGATCCGTTGACGATGAAGGGGAAGAAGAAGATCCGTTGAAGAGTCTCGCCGCGGAAGGGGAGAAATTCCGTGGAAGGAAAACGAGCGTTCTTTGTCAGAGGTGGCGCGTTCTTCGTTCGCGAAGATAAGCTTCTTCCCAAGTGTTGGGCATCGCGGTATTTTACCAGTGCTCCGTCGCTTGGTGAAGCCGTCCCCAAACCCTCTCCCAAGATCCCTATATATAGAAGAGGGGGAGAGGTATGTAACCATTGTGGTTACATAACTTTTTTTTTTAAAAAAGGGGTCGGGTGAAATAAATTGCTTTGACGCAATTTATGAGGTCCTTTGGCACCATTTAAGAGGGGAGGGTGCCAAGGAGTTTCTCCCCATTTAATGGGGAGTTTAGGAATTAAGAGGCTCTCCCTCATTAATGAGGGAGAGTTGAGAGGTTTCCTCTCCTCCCATTAATAGGGGGGTTAAGCCCCGTGTGGTCCCTACCATAATAAACCTCCCACGGGAGGTTTAGTTCGGGTGGGCCCCACCACCATAACCTCTCAAGGGAGGTTAAGGTGTGGTGTCCCCACCTCCAACCTCCATGAGGTGGTTTCAACCACCACACTCCCAATGGTGGCTGAAATAAAATAAAGTGCATGACACGTTATTTTATTATTACTCTTATTTAAAGAAAACCCAAAAACTAACTTCCGCTCTCGATTAAACGCAACTGTGGTAAAAGTATCTTTAAGCAAATACCGGCGTTGCGAGTTCATCGGTGCCCTCAGAATTCGATTCCGAGCACCGGTTCAAAAGTTATAAAAACCCACTCGTTTGTTCACTGAACGTACCCGAGCCAAACTTCGGAAATTGATTCCGGGCACACCGGGCCTCAGAATCAGGCGCCGTTAGAAACTGAGTTCTTGAAAAATTCCAAAAAAAATTTAGGAAAAAAATTTCCCTTGAAATTTCCGGGTCTTTACATTACTCCCACCTCAGGGATTTACGTCCTCATAAAGATTTAACATAAACTAGGGATACAAAAACAGTACTGAGCACGCATCTGAGCCTTCCGCTCCCGTGTGCTCACCCGGAGGTTCCTGTACTGCCTGTGAAAGCGCACCTGAGGAATAGGCCGTCCTCAAAGGATCCGCTCCTGTCGATCCTCGATCCCCACTGGAACCTCTGTGAAAGACACTCCATCGCCATCGTCCAGCTCCTCATGGTCGATGATATGCGAAGGGTCGAGCACGTATCTCCTCAGTAGAGATACGTGGAAGTCGTCGTGCACCTGGTGCAACTGAGGTGGATGGTTCAAGTGGTAAACCACCCCGCCTACCCAGCTGAGGACCTAGAAAGATCCGTTGAACCTCGAAGATAACTTGCCGCCTTGGCCACATCTCTGTAAACCTCGTCGAGGTGAGACCCGTATAAGGACATGATCGTCATCCTCGAACTCCAGAGGTCTCCATTTTCTGTTAGAACTGAAACTCAAAAGACTGCTGCCACGAGGGTATGGTTGACTGACTCAAGAGTGATCGGTCGCACCCTCCTGTGAAAGAGTTTATCCTGTGCTGCCTGGGGTTTCCTTTTCGCCAACCAAGGAAAACCCATCCCGACGTTTGCCTAAAACCGTCAATTTGAGTATGAACAGTTATTTCCCATTCCATACTCAAACTAACGTCGTAAGGCCTCGACACTGCCACCAAGAGATTCCAACCGGGACTCTCGCCTCAAGGGTCTGACCACACCGTCGGCGTAAGTGTGATTATCGAGTCTCCTCCCAAGGTATCTCCAGACGTGAGGGTCAAGTCCACGGCTTACCGGAAACTCTTGGTCTGGGATAAGATTTGTGAAAGCGATGAATGATTCATATCGACGTCTGTTACTACAGAATCTAGTACTGGACACAGAATGTCCCTTGAATCATTTTTAGAGCCATTGGGTCACACTCCTTGACCGCATGCAGCCGCACTCTTTCTCCGACCTCCAGCTCCCTGAGCCTGGCAGGGATAACTAAGGCGGGTGGTTGTAGCATGTTAAGATGTGCACCACCTAATACTGCTCTCCTAGCTCTACCTCCACGTCTACTGCTTCGCAGACTCATCTATCCTTAAAGCTTCCACTTCTTGAAACATTTAACATGCCCGAGTCTCTAAGACTGACACCGGTTTCCTTTTTCTTACTGCACTGTGCAGTCTTCATCCGCTCTTGGATGACCTAGACCTTCTTTAGTCTCACAAGAGCTACTATGATTTCTTCTTTTCCAATAAGAGAAATCCGGTCTCATCCCCTGGATGAACCACATTCGTTGCCTAATACAGTCAATCCTAAAATGAATGATGCATTCATGCCATAGATGACGTCGTAAGGCCTCAACGTAACTACCAAGAGATCCAACTGTCACTCTCGCCTCCAAGGGTCGAGTCACACTGTCGGTATCAGTGTGAGGTCACTGGGTCTCCTATAGTAGAAATCTCGAAAGTGAGGGTCAAGTCAACAGTTTTAACCGGGACCACTCAGTATCAACCAAACAAAAGGACAAGAAAGCAAACAAAGATACGTGTCTTTTTATTATTGCAGCTCATAATACAAAGACACAAATACAACGGAAACATGGAACTAGAAGTAAAAAGGACGTATCCACTAGTTCCTCTCCTTTCCACATGCTCCCGGAGCTCTACTGCCTTGTCCACTGCTCGGCTGTTGCTCAAGCACTCGTCGCTGTTTCTGCCTCGATGGCTCCTCCAACGCCTGCGGATCAACTGTACGAGGAGTTGGACAGTCACGTGCCAGGTGACCCTTTCCGCTGCAGGAGTAACATAGCCTGTTTCTGGCATTCCAGGCTCTGACCCCACCCCGGGTTCCCCGCACCACCGGTCCTAAAACCCAAGATCGTCCAACTCCTGGTCTGGTCCTCCTAGACCTCTGCATCATCTGTCTACTGCCCACAGATGACTCGGCTACTGATCGAAAATCCTGCGGCAAAGACAGAAGCTCCTGTACACGCTCGGGGTGTAGAGCTACTGGCAAAAACTCCACCCTGAAGAAGGTCTCGAAGTCTTCCCATGTGAAGGCCATCCCGTCGCAAAACTGGGACAAGTGGCTCCACCACCTGCCTGCTGCTGCCTGAAGAAGGCTGGCAGCAAAGATCACCATGAGGTCTACCGGCGTCCCCACTAGCCTGAAGACTCTCACCACAGCCTCCACCCAATCCTCAGCCGCCTGCGGGTCTGTCTCTCCCTAGAACCTGGGTGGCCTCTGGCGCTGGAACTCGTGCAGCGCACTCAAGTGGCGTGCATCGCCTACTGCTGGGGCTGGTGGCATCGGTGGCCCAACGTATGGTAGTACTGCTGGTGCCTCCGCTGGTGCCTCAACTACAAGAGGGCCCTGTACCGAAGCCTCGTCGCTCGGCAAGCTGTCAGTACGCACGTCCCTCTGGGCTCTAGCTGGTCATCCGTGAAAAGACATCCTGAAAGAAACAACGTGACACGGTCAAACGATTATACCTGGTGAGCTGACCTGGTTTGAGCTGTTTTAAGGGAAAACCTTTGAAAACACACACGCAATCAGTGTTTTCATGCACAAAGTCAGAAATCAGTTGTTAGGGTCCTGGTGTATGGATACGTCGGCCGCCCGCACCAACACTGGACTCCCTGAACTGAAAACCACACTCAGTACTCTTAACACTATTGCTTCACAGAAAGAAAATATCAGAGTTATAAGTTCTGCGGTAGAACAGACTCCTTTGATACCAATTTGTCACGACCCGTCCTCGGGGCCCATGCCGTGACTACCCCAAGCCCGCCTTCCATAGGCCAGGGGATGGCGACTAGCACCAAAGGCGTAAATACCGATAACTGGGAATACATTGCCTTTATAAAAGAAAACAAGCACCACAGAGTAAGAAAGCGGAAAAAGTAAACACTAAGTACAAGAGAAGTGCTGAAAAGAAAATGGGCCAGAATACAAACCCAAAAGGAAGTACAACTACAACTGAACAAGTACAACAGAAAAGATAACAGCTGGAAGGACGGAAGCGGCTCCTGGGTCGTCCTCCTCGGATCCTACCTGAAGGGTAGGTACAGATGGCGTAGCTCCCGGTCATCCACCACAGATCCTACCTGAAGGGTAGGTACAGATAGCCTCCTCCATGCTCTCGTCCGTCAACCTCCTCTGTGTGTCGTCTCATCGTGTAGTCCACCTCCGGGTACTGACTCGTCGTGTAGTCCACCTCCGGGTACTGACTCGTCGTGTAGTCCACCTCCGGGTACCGTCCAGTCCTTGAACACTCGGCCTCCGTCATCACTGCCTGTCGTCTGCAACCAACACAACGAGGTGCGGGCATAGACCGTGCAGGGGTGAGTATAACGATACTCATTAGGGACCCCGAGACCCTCAAGGTCTCACTAAACCAACAAGGATAACCACAAAGAAGATCTCAACAGATAACCTCTACTTAGGTATATGCCCATACATATGCCTAAGTTATCAAGTAACCCATCTCAAACATGAGGAAACACAAGGATCATGAAATAAACGGATAACCACTACCCAGGTATATGCCCATACATATACCTAAGTTAACAAGTGACCCATCTCAATCATGAGGTAAACACAAAGGTCAAAAGTCTCAGCTCAAACCAGGATTTTCATTATCGAAACCGTAACTGCTGAAGAGCTCCGTCTCTGGAGTGTACAGTGGTCCTGTCACGACTCCGAGGTACTGATCACTAACCTAAGACTGCTGAGGTACTCCTCCTGTCGAGTACCGCGGGTCAGGCACCCAAACACAGTAGTGCTTCCTTCCGGGGTATGTCACCCAAACACAGTAGTGCACACCCCCAAGTAGCCTGCTGAGGTACTCTCCGGACGAGTACCGTGGGTCTGCACTGTCACACAGATAGTGCTCCATCCGCCATGGGTCTGCACCTCAGAAAGTAGTGCTCCGTCCACTGGGCTAGTCGACTCACTCCAAGTCGAGTCGGTCAAGCAGTCGTCAGGTCTCAGTCGGCTACACGGTCTCTGTACTCCGCACGCTCGTCTCTGGGAGGGTCCGCTCCACGAGCTACAGGTCGATACTCCAATTATCTCAAGGTCCCACTAAGAAGTATCTCAAAGGACCGCCTCCTCATAGGGGTCTCAACGCAACAGACGGCGCGTCAATCGGAGGCCCGGTCTGTGAGCTTCTAGCCTTTTCATCCCAGGGGCCCGATTGGTTTCGTGAGCGAACCAATCCCGACCGTTTCTCAACTGTACCTCACACTCTAATAGGGTATACTCATAGGGACTGTTTCTCAACGTGATCACCAACGCCGCTGACGGTTCGTCAAACGGACGTCCAGTCTGAAAGATATCAGCTTTTCCGTTCCAAGGTCCCGGTTGGATTTCGGGTGCGATCCAACCCGGCCACTATCCAACTGTATCCAAAACTCGGGCGAAGTATGCCAAAAGTTCCGTATCGTCAACAGGAACGCAACGCAACAGACGGCGCGTCAATCGGACGCCCGGTCTGGAAGTTATTGGTTTTTTCGTTCCGGGGGCCCGATTGATTTTTTAAGTCAAAACCAACCCGATCGTACTCCAACTATGTCCAAACCTCGAGTGGAGTAAGCCAAAAGATCCGTCTCCCTTAGAGGAATCCATCAAAGTCGACGACACGTCAATCGGACGTCCGGAGCTCAAGATATGAGCGTTTCCGCTCCGAGGGCCCGGTTGGTTTCGTGTACGAACCAACCCGGCCGAACCCAATGTAATCCGAAACCTTGAGTGCGATATACCGAAACGACCGTCTCGATCCATGGATCGCGTTTCCGCTGACGGCGAGTCGTTTGGAGGCCCGTAGCTCAAGTTACGGGCAAAAGACCGAAATGGTCCGTAGACGGGAGGTCTGGGCCCGGGGCGACCCGGCCCGACCCCCCTGGGTCGACCAAACCGGGTCGACCCGACCCGGTTCCGACCCAGCTGGGCCCAGCCCGGCCCGGCCCGGCTCGGTCCGGCTCGGTCCGGTCCGACCGGCCGGACGCCGCTCGACCAGCGTGGCCGAGCCGAAACGCGGAGCGGGGTGTCCCCCGCCCGCCGCTAATTGAGGCCGGTGGCGAACCGCCGACCGCCTCCCTTCCGGCGGCGCGCCGCCGCCGCCTTCCGCGGACCACCGGACGCGCTCCGGTGGTCCGTTTCTCCTGCCGTCTTCGCCTATGGTCCTCCCGGGACCCGACCTTCACGGCGGAGGCCTCAAAATTACCTTGCGGCCTCGTTTGTCGTTGCCCGTCAATCCGCACGTCAAAAACGAAATGCGCTATCTTCGTGGTTCTCCGGCGCGGCGCGTTGGCGCCGCGCCCCTTCGCCGCGGCCCGACTCCGTCCGCAGATTTCTTCGGTTTTCTTCGACGCGGCGCGACAGCGTCGCGTCCTTGAATTCCTTTCCGCGGCGCGGCGCGACGACGCCGCACATATCTACCGCATGAAACCGCATGGTGCGACGGCACCACGCTTCCTCATACCAACCACAAATAAAAAAGGAGGAGGGTCGGCCGTGTTCGTGCGGTCCGACCCCCCCTCACGTTATTCGTTATCATTTGGTTTCAAACCAAAAAGTTCAAATTCGATAACAAATGGGTTTTAACCACGTAGATCATCAAGTCGTAAATATCGAACAAATATAAATAATTGAATACAAACCCCTACCTTGGGTATAAGCCGATCGGAAGGAGGCGTCGTCGTTCGAGGTTCGTCGCGGTATGGCGTCGCGAGGATGACGGCGTCGAAGGGGGACGTCGACATTCGTCCGACTCGAGGGAAGGCGAAGCCGTCGTTGCTTGCTACCCGATTCCGCTTCCGAGCTTGTTTGTCGATCCTTTGACGATGAAGGGGAAGAAGAAGATCCGTTGAAGAGTCTCGCCGCGGAAGGGGAGAAATTCCGTGGAAGGAAAACGAGCGTTCTTCGTCAGAGGTGGCGCGTTCTTCGTTCGCGAAGATAAGCTTCTTCCCAAGTGTTGGGCGTCGCGGTATTTTACCAGCGCTCCGTCGCTTGGTGAAGCCGTCCCCAAACCCTCTCCCAAGATCCCTATATAGAGGAGAGGGGGAGAGGTATGTAACCATTGTGGTTACATAACTTTTTTTTTAAAAAAAAGGGGTCGGGTGAAATAAATTGCTTTGACGCAATTTATGAGGTCCGTTGGCAACACTTAAGAGGGGAGGGTGCCAAGGAGTTTCTCCCCATTTAATGGGGAGTTGAGGAATTAAGAGGCTCTCCCTCATTAATGAGGGAGAGTTAAGAGGTTTCCTCTCCTCCCATTAATAGGGGGGTTAAGCCCCTTGTGGTCCCTACCATAATAAACCTCCCATGTGAGGTTTAGTTCGGGTGGGCCCCACCACCATAACCTCTCAAGGGAGGTTAAGGTGTGGTGGCCCCACCTCCAACCTCCATGAGGAGGTTTCAACCACCACACTCTCAATGGCGGCTGAAATAAAATAAAGTGCATGACACGTTATTTTATTATTACTCTTATTTAAAGAAAACCCAAAAACTAACTTCCGCTCTCGATTAAACGCAACTGCGGCAAAAGTATCTTTAAGAAAATACCGGCGTTGCGAGTTCATTGGTGCCCTCAGAATTCAATTCCGAGCACCGGTTCAAAAGTTAGAAAAACCCGCCCATTCGTTCACTGAATGTACCCGAGCCAAACTTCAGAAATTGATTCCGGGCACACCGGGCCTCAGAATCAGGCACCGTCAGAAACTGCGTTCTTGAAAAATTCCAAAGAAAATTTAGGAAAAAAATTTCCCTTGAAATTTCCGGGTCTTTACAAGAGGGTTGATGATCGTGTTACTAACTTCATTTTCTAATGGAAGGGGATCAAATACTCTCTTGATATGAAGATTTACTAGGATAAATTTCTAATGATGTGTATGGATAATGTCAAAGATGATCTGGTCCCTACCCTCATTTCCCTAAATTATCAAGGTGAATTTATAGAATTATCTAAAAAATATTAGTGTATAAAAGAAGCCTTGCAGTGGACCAAGAAACAGTCATGTCCGTTACCCTTTCTATCTCTCATGCGATGTCCTATGAAAGAAAAGATGATCGCTTCCGTGTATGCAAAGGATCCAAAGATAGTCCACTTATTGTCCCCTTTATTGGATGAGCCTCATCAAAAACATCCTCATTTAGGGAACATTGACCCATACCCTCATCAGATCTAGGAACCCAGGGTTCCTTTTGCCAAAATAAAGAGAAAGACATACTTTTTCAAGGATGAATAGGTCTCAAGATATTTTATCGGTGCCTTGGAAAAGGGGATCTTGAAATTGCTGGAATGAAGAAGGCCCTAAGAGACCGAACTCACTGATCATTCCTATCACTACCCATACCATAAGATCCTTGTACATACCATAAAATAATTATTTGTCTTCAAATATTAGATCTAGGACTAAGTGAATTATGACTTAGTCAAATTGGGAAATGTCTCAGTACAGGTAGATCACATCTTTGTTGACCCTGATAGTGATAGTGAAAAATCCAATGAGTGGAAATACTCCCCCGTCTGCAGAATGAAGAAGTACAATGACTGGTTGGAACAAAAAATAGTCACTTGAACCCATGTAATTATACATTCCTTATTAATCAAACAATAACCTCCTACATTTTCTGTTTCTCCTACCATCATTGTATCTACATATGTGTCCAAGTTTTCCAAGTCATAGAAGAACAAGCACTGATAGCATAAAGGCTACCAAAGTCCCCCACTGGTGCCAAAACTAGTTTTCACCCTTAGTAATTTCATGCCTCTCAAATTGGGAGCCATGCCCAGAGTTCATGTAGACTTGGAATATTAAACTAAAGAGGATAAATATTACATCTTTGTGCACACTATCAAACTAGTAGATCACTACATGATATTCAGTGATGAAAAATGCCATGTTACCCCCTTGGGATCCTCAAGATGACACCGTCGAAGGAGAGTCAAGGGATATAGTGGCAGACCGAATGTATAGGCTATCACTTCATACCAGATTGTTCATGCTACTAAGACTATAAAACAAGCCTCATGTAGGGCTTAGTAAGCACAACCCTCCCAGGTCATTCTGTTGGGATCACCTCCATAGCTGGCTGTGTTGGTTTACCATGTGATTCATGTCGTGATCAGCCACATCTAGCCAGGGGATAAAGTTATGCATCTGGATCTCATGCATTAGGTGTTAAACCTAGACTAACTTACTAACATTAGATTTCAGCCAGCACTAGTTGGTCCCCAATGCCTTAACTAGCAGCACCCGATACACTTCTTATTAAGGATCTACCCTTGGTAGGAAGAAATATGCCACTCACATGAAAATATGATGTGATGAAACACATTTTTGACATAATATTTAGGCTCTTGATCCTTTCTACACCCCACCTATAAAAACATATATGTGTGTCCCTTATCAAATGTCTAAAGATCCACCTACAGTTTGAGACTGAGGTATTTACTACTAAGTCCTATCATGAAGAGGAAGCTGAGCAGGAGGAATGTTGGGCCATCATCGCCTTCTCTAAGGAAGACAAGGGTGATACCATTCAGGGGAACATATTCCCATCATATATCATAGTCCAATTCAATGGAGTGAAAATATTCCACTACCTAGTGGATATTGGATCCAGGATGAAAATTAAAGGGTATGATAAGAGAAAGCATAAACCACATGAAAAGATTCGACTAAAGACTCAGTTTAGTATCCCAGGAAAGAATTGGATTTATGGTAGTCTCATAGGATACTGCCTACAATACCCTTCTATGAAGTCCTTAACTTTATTTTCATGTAGTGGTACCCTCTTCATACCACCGGTGCCTCAAATAATCCCTTAATCATAGAGTAGGGGTACTCTAAGGTGATGCTTTCTCCATTATCTCTTGCAAGGATCATTATATGGATGTTGGGTACTAAAAAAGGGAGGGAAAATAGATCCATAATGATGAGTTCAAGTGTATCAACACTTCCAATGATCTAACAACCACTACAAAAAATACTTAGACAGACTTGAAAGACAACTTCATCCTTCCAATCCACTGGTTGGAACCCATAACCCTGGACCTGGGGTGTTTCATCATTTAATAGAAGAAAGAGTGATCATAGATTACCTTTTACTTCTATACATGATAGGATAATATAATAATTTAAGAATTTAACACTGTGGAATATCTAGGGGCTCGCCCTATGGCTATTGATCCATAACACCACAAAATCTTTCAAAATACATGGTTAAATCAGTGGAAGTCAAACTAAAATCAGTGATTCAATATTAAAATTTGGCCTCATAGTTGTAAGCCACACAAGATACATTCATACGCTTCTTTCACCATAGTTTCACAAAATAATAACCCCTTTCCAAGGACCCTGCATCCACCAGAGTAAATGCTAGTGATACCCCTAGGTATACCGATCTATAAGAGCCATTTCCTCCCTCTAATCCTCCCATATTAGATAAATAAGAGGATTTAGATGATTATAATCCTACCTTTTAATAGAACATATCCACCACTATTGATGAGCTGACACAGGCAAACCTTGGCATGAGGGAAGATTTATGGACAACAATGATCAACACAACTATGTAGCCAAAGGAACAAAAACATGTAGCCTTCTTAAAACATCACCGCAAAATGTTCTCCTGGATCTATAATGAGTTTACAAGACTTGATACCTAGGTTTTAATTCATTTCCTTGGCCTCATAATGTGTCACCATGGGTTCAAATAACCTCACAGGAAGACACACCCTTCCCATGGTTCTACGGTCGAGGCTGAAGTTGACAGGATTATTAAATCCAACTTCATCAGAGAGGTCCAGTACCCCAAGTGGCTAGAAAAAATTGTTTTATTCAGAAATAAGAATGGGAATATTATACTATATATCTACTTCTGAGATCTCAACCACCATTTTCTAAAGTATGACTCTCCCCTTCAGATGACAGAACTACTCATTGATGCTATGAATGGTTTTTAGGCCCTCTCCTGCATGGATGGATACTCTGGGTATAATAAGATCTGGATATCCCCTGAGGATGAAGAGGCAAACACATTAAGAGAACCCTAGGAGACCTTATGTTACCTATGACATCCTACATTTTTATTATATAACTTTTCATTACATTTTACAAATAAGGGATCTTTTAAAGTTTAGTGTCTTGGAAATAAGGTACATAATACATGAAAACTTAAAAAATTATTCTAAAATATTGAAAGGATTATTCAATGTTCATTATAAGTACACTTAGTAAATCACATAACCTAGATACATACATCAAAGTAAAGGGTGAGAAGAAGGCCCATTAAGGGAAAACAAGGGAAATAATTTACTTGTGATCTTGAGGAATATTAATAAGAACTTGAGGAAATACATAAAGACACGAGCATTGGAAAAAGTGGAATATAATAATAAAAAGAACACAATTAATTACATGGAAATGTGTCTAAAACATTTAATTGAGTCATTCATAAGAATATCACCAAATTTTATCACCGAGGTGTCATAGAAATTACCAAGGTTATTCACCAAGGCATTGTAAAACTTGTCATCTCTAGAGATTAAATTCTTTACCCAATGCATTAGAGCGCTATCAAGGAACACCCTTAATATATATTAGTTAATTTTATCCACATATATCATAATAAAATAGTCCATAAATAACCCATGTAGAATAAAAGAAATGAGTTTCATATCAAAATCATGGTTTTTTAGAAAGTGCTCAAAAACAAGATCCTTTTGTCATTTTAAACCCATGGAACATGAAGGAAGGTTTCATTTATGTCAATACTAGAATTCAATATATTATTTTTAAATATATGTGAATAGACCTATAGAATAAATATTTTTGTCTATTCACAAAAATAATATAAGATAATTTATTGATAAAAAGAAATAAATTTTGAGATGAAAATCTAGCAGCATAACGAGTATGAAACATGGTTTTGGAAAACATTAAAAAGAGAGGAGAAAAAGGTATCCCATTCATAAAGGACTATTGATACAGAAAAAGGATATAAAAAATGTATATAAGAACATATTATGGGAATTTTAAAGACATACCACAAAAAAGAGAACTTTAAAGGAAAAGAGAAGTTTGAGATTTCCCTTACCATGAAGAGTGACTCTTAATACTTGAAGATCGAGACCATGGGGGATTGAGGACACCTTAAGAGGACTCTTTGGGAGGTAATAATATCATATATTAGAGTATAATTAATTGTTAATGAAATATAATGTATAAATTGGTGGGTATTTACAGCAAAAATGAGGGAGTTTTTTATTAATTTTCAAGGACACCTTAGTAGTGGTATTTAAAAAACCATGGGCTTACCCATGATATTTTCCTATGGTATTAGAAAATTGTAACACCTATTAAATTGTTATAATCCACAAGAGTTTATTGGAATTTTATATTACTTATTACATCATTATGACATAGTTATGATGTTAATAAACACATCGAAAACTCAAAACTGTATGTTTACTATTCATTGAAAATTCAATTATTTCAAAAAAATCCAAAAAATTCACCCTAACCATTTTTTGACATGTAGAATTAAAAAATAAACTCCATTTTATGAAAACTAATTTTATTTTAAATCATTATATTAATTATAAATTTGTAAATAAACATTTATGTTTTATAAAATACTAATACTTAATTAATAATTTCTAAAACATTTATTTACTTATACTATGATATAATTATATCACATTACAATTTAATATGACTAAATTATATTTAAAATTCCTTAGGCAAGGTTACTATTCCGTTGGTCATATTATTATTCATAAGGGTAACATTACTATTCCAAAGGGTCAAGTTACTATTCACTGAAAAATTAAGTTGATCCTATTATACTTGAAATATCTTACTGAACACAACCATGTATGTACTTTTTTAGAAAAAAATTTAATAGAATCAATTATTTAAAGTATAATAATTATTTAAACAAAAAATGCAATATTTTGCACTATTCATCAAAAACATGAAACTTCTTAGAAAAATACTAAAAATTCACCCTAGATTAATTTTGACATTTGAAATTCAAAAATGATGTTTATTTTACCATAATAATTCTCTAAGTATGAGAAATATCTAAAAATTACAATTTTTACCTGTAAAATCAATTTATCAAATTTGCCTCAATTAAAAATATATTTTATTAAGAAAAACTATTCTAAAAATGGAAATGATGAAATAAAAATTTTATGAAAACAAAGGGATTAAAATTTAAGTGACTAAGGACTTGACACATAAACTTTTATAATAGCCACATATGACCTAAGGGTAAGGTGTATGTTGGTGATACACTCTTGGGGAAGCTTGGATAACATCACCTGAGTGGTAATCTCCACTAACTTAAACTTCTCCATAAGGCAATTTTGTTCAAGCTTAACATGTTGAAGATCATATTGGTCTTGGTAAAAAGAAAATCCCAGTGATACTACCTCCTTCCCAAGCTCTGAAAAATGGGCTTTATATGACCTGATTCTACTGGATGAGGCCATCGAATCTCATTCCTGCATTAATTAACCATTATCATTTCTATTTGTAAACAATAATCCTAATGTTAAGAGTATATTTTCCAATGGTCATATTGAAAAATGGTCATGATTGACTAATGATAATATAATGTTCAAAATCTAATGGTCACATTAAAATATACCTACTACATTATTATTGAGATATCGTTTTTTTGTGTAAAATAATATAACACACATTTTTAGGAAACAATTATTATTCAATAAGTTCGGGTTGTTACACTACCAGATGATTACTTTTGGTTTGAAGAATACTAGAGCCACCTACCAGTGAGATATAAACTACATCTTTATAATGATCCTTAAGACATTTGTGAAATGTTATGAGAATTATTTGGAGGTCAATTCCCACCAATGCTAGGACCACATCAAAGACCTTGAGAAATTGTTTGACTTACTCTAATATAGTTACATGAAGTGAACCATTTGAAGTGTGCGTTTGGGGTTACCTTTTAAAAGTTACTTATATTGATCATAAAATATAGAGGCATAAAGACCAACCTAAATAAAACTAAGTCAATTAACCAAATGACTCCACCACACAAACTCTAGGAGCTGCGAGGCCTCCAAAGCCACTTAGCCAATATTAATTGATTTATTTCAAATCTGGCTAGTAAGTGAAATCCATTTTTGAGGCTCAAGAATAAAGGAACCACCTACCAATGGTATGAGTATTTCCAAACCTCCATTAAGGACATTAAGAAGTATCTTCTATAACATATTGTTCTGATGTCGCCCATCTCAGGATATCCCCTGGTTCTTTATGTGACAGCCCTAAAATGATCCCTTGGTACCCTTTTTTCCTATAAGAACAATTAGGGTATGAATAATAGATTATATTATCTTAGTCATCTTATACTTAGCACTGAGACCAGATAATTCCCCATTGAGAAGAGTTTCCTTGCACTGGTCTTTGCAGTGAAGAAGTTATGACATTACTTGCAGCACCACAAGATACAACTGGTGTCTCATGTTGACCCATTTAAATTTATCACAAACTTTTCCATGCTGATAGGGTTACTAAAATGGAAGTCCATAATTCTCTAGTTGTTTTACATAAAGTTTTCCCTAAAAAGAGTTTTTTATACAAAACAAAGACACCACCTGGGTTTACCAACACCTCGATCACTTACGTGATCGGTGTCATCAACCCTTGTGTCTGACCTCTTTACTTTAAGCATGTCTTGAAAATTTGTATCACCATTTATCCTAATAATATACACCCTAATACCTCTTGATCCTAAGTATAATCACCATAATGCAAAGATCCCCATTTGACGCTTCACCATGGAAGTGTTTATGCCATGCACCACCCATAGGTGCCTACACAATAGTCATGTTAGCCATGAAGTTTGGATCATTAAAGGAAATTACCCAGCTTAACTATAGTATGGTCTAGTGATGTATACTTCCCTCATAATTTGAAAATTTTTCCCTGGGTGTGGGTCCCTGCCATTTCCAGGCTGCATGATGTAAAACTGCACAGCCCAATGTCCTAGTTATACAATGTTAAACTGCATGACAAAATCCCCAGTGCATGATGTTAAACTATAGTCTTATCTTGTGTGATGAACACAAGATTCCCAATGAATTACTGACATGGGATGGACCCTCACCTCCTAACCTATGAGATGAACACAAGATTACCCATGAAAGACTATCATTGGATGATACCTCCTTCCCCACCATGGGATGAGACTTCTACACTGGGTAGCCCACATCCGTAATACCCACACCATCCTTCCCCACCATGGGATTAGATACCTTTCATAGGAATCCCATATGCATATTCCCCACACCATTCCCCATTGACACTTCTTTCACAACACGAGTTTTCTTACTACACGACATTAAACTACATAAACCTGTCCAGTTACACGGCCTTAAACTCTGCATTTGAACTACATGGGTTTTGATCCCTGTTTCCTAAAATAGGGTATGTTAGATACCTCTCTAAGGCTCAATTATGATATTATAACACATCTAGGGTACCTCTATGAGTTTTGATATGAATTTTATAATATTATTATTAAATATGTATGTCTCCTCCCTAGAATATGAAAACTCTAAAGTGTGATCACATTACCCAAGGAAAAAAATCAAAAACCTATATGTACCCACAAGACATTAAACCTATAACCCATATGTCCCCATAATATATTAAACCCGTGACCCACTTTTTCCCACAATATGTTAAACTTGTGACCTACCTGCCCCTACAAGACGTTAAACATATGACCCACATATCCCCATAAGATGGTAAAACTATGACCCACCTATCCACAAAAGATGTTAAATATATGACTTGATCCAAAATACTCACCCCATATGATAAACAAGGGATGTACAAGGTGAAAATTTTCTTAAGTATTTCCCCTGGAGTCAATAACCCCATGAACAACACGAGATGGCTTGGGTTCCATACCTAAGATTCCTCATATGAGATATTACTTCAAATTCAAAATGGGAAGACTTTACAGGTTCCCAACATGCCCAACATACCAAGATACTCAGAAATTCCCAGCGTTACTATCTACTCTAAACCACAGGTTGCTTCCCTATTGTGAAAGAAGAAGTGTAATTAACTAGTGTCTACCTCAAGATGGAATTAGGAATGAGTTTCAAGAAACATGACTCAAATATTTTAGGAAGACCCAAAATAAACAAATAGCTCTAAGGAGGAATCCATGGAAGGGGGAATGAATATCATGTAATCCCATTTTGATCAAGGATCCAACATCACTAATCACAGTGGTAGAGGTTTACCACCTTTGGAAAGTGGGAATACGGGGTAAGGAACGACACATCATGATCCAAGATGCATGCCTTGGTGGAAAGAATAGAAAAGCAATATTAAAATGAATTATATAAAATATATTTGATCATAAAATTTATAAGTCTACCTTGAATCCTAAAAAAATAATGACCATTTTAGGTAATGATATCTAGTCAATTATATGAACGCTTTGACCTGGGATGGGCTGGCCCAATTCTTGATTGAGAGGGGCTATGTATGGCCACACAATCTTCTCATTGGGTTATTACTCCTATCTATGATGGTTTCCAATGGGGTTTATTCATGGAACTTAAAACACCTAATGACTCCCACACCCGTGAAAAGATATAGGCCTGATTTCTAAAGTTAGATAGTCATTATTTTTTTTTACAAATAACACTTAGGATCTCACATTAGTTAAGAGGATGGGAGTCCAGGCTCATTACACCCTATTAGGGGGAATTATTTCCTACTCCAGGACTCACCTATATATTTAAGTCATGTTCATGAATCTTTCCCAAATCCTAGTTTGATACTGGTTATCCTAACACTAGAAATTAGTTATTAGTATACACCAATGTGAAATTTTTTATATATCAGAGGCATCTTGTACATGTGAACATTTATGTGTATAATAGGTTCTCCATTGATGACACCATTTGTATGTATCAAATGTTCTCCATATTTATCTTATTATTACTTAGAAATTTTTGGTTCATAGGTCACTATGTTTTAAAACCAAACATCTGGGTGTTCTAGATTTTATCACGATCTAAGAAGGTAGTGATTGTTTATGGTGTTAAGATCAGGCCCATGAAGGGGATTCCTGTTGGATGAACACTAAAATGTACATGCATGAGATGAATGTACACATGCATATGGTGTATGTGACACACACACATAATATGAAATTATATACAATGTACATTCAAAACATAAATTCAATGAATGTATTTTCCATGCATGCGATGCATGAATAATATATATATATATATTATTAATTTTTTCCTAAAGGGTTTCATCATTTATAACCCATTTATGATTGGATTAAAGGATTTTCATTAAATCATTGAATATGTTCAATGAATTATATCCCAGCTAGCAGAAACATAAAAAATACATTAGAGGTGCCTCAGGCTTTAGCTATATAAGAGGACGATTTCCTCCTATTAGGGTGTTGTATGTGATGTATGTAAGACTCTGTTAGAACTCTCTTATTCTAGAGAACCATTTATCACATTTTGAGAAGGTTCTAGAATACAATCATGGATTCAAGTGGTTGGTGTATTCCCTTAGAGGTAGGGTGATTTTGTTCACTAATCTTCATGATCTCCCCCAAGCACTCTTTGATGAAGGAAGATGGAATCCAATTCATCTTTTAAATACCAGGTACTCTGTTTATGGTATTATTTATGAATTATATCTTGAAGATAGATCTCTTGTGTTTCAGGTTATATTCCACTACATATGGTCATCATATGATCATACAAAACCCATTAGTGGTGTTAGAGTTAGTTTATTTAAGAATTTAATACATTTAAATCACCAGTTTTCAAAGGAAAAATGAAAATAAGAATTTTTGTAAAATTGGAAAATCTTACAGACCCTTATGTGAGATGAATAAAGGTAAATTTGATTTACCCTTACATAGGTAGGATATGTAAAGGTCATTCCCTTATGCAGAAGGTTTGTATAAGGGTAACCTATATATTACCTTTACACAAATGAGTTGTGTAAAGGTAGTACCCTTACACAAATGAGTTGTGTAAAGGTAGTACCCTTACATAGTAGTGTAGCAGTACTACGTAAAAATAGGTATATAGTTACCCTTACCTAATTCCTTTATACAGAAGGTCTGCATAAGGGTAACCCCTTTGATTAACTTTACACTAATGAGTTTCAAAAAGGCAATACCCTTAAACAAAGGGGTCTATATAAGGGACATTGGCTTTTTACCCTTATGTGTAAAGGTCTGTAATGTTCACCTTTACTTAGTGCATGAAACATTGAAAATAACCTTACATAAAGGATCTACGTAAAGGAAATACCTTTATGCGAGAGATATGCATAAAGTTAATCTACATATTACCTTTATATAGTGGTGTTCCATCAGGATGCATAAAGGCAAGATTTAAGTTACCTTTACACAAACTATTAAAAACATCAATTACCCTTACACATAGAATTTGTGTAAGGGTAATAAGGGGATACCCTTAGGCAATATAGGGGTTCTGTGTAAGGGTATGTATAATATTTCTAAAAATTGTTTTTAAACATATTAAATGATTTTCATGGTTTATAAAATGTTTATAAATCATAATAAAAGTTATTTTGGGATATTTTAATTTATAAGGAATTAATTAATTAATCAATTAATTAATCAATTAATTATTATAATTAATTAATTAAATGTTTATGAAATAATTTTCCCAAATATTAATGGTTAATATTTTAAAATACATTTTTAAAAATTAATTGTCACTCCTTATGATCTATAAATAAGAGGTATATTTAGAAATCATAAGAGGTGATGTATAACATGTTTATAAATTAAAAAATATATGATATTTAGATTATATAAAATCTTTATATAATATATATTTAATTATAAAATGTTTATAATTCATTAAATATAATATAAAATCCATTTAATATAAAATATGAAGGGGTTCATATTGAAATGAGTATAAAATTATTATATTCTTACTAAATTATAAAATGATTATAATTATCATATATTTATGATTATTTCACAAATGTATCATGTTTTGGAAAATAAATAAATTGTTTATTTATTTGTTAAATTTCCCTAATATTCATGTTTAATAGACTTTTTCTGAAATATGAATATTATTTATGCCCATTATATGATAAATTTTCTTCTAGGATAGAGCCTTGCATATCATGATAGGTCTGATACCATAAAATTTAATTTTATTCTAACTTGACCTTGATTTTTATTTTTATTTATGATCTTGAGAATAGTTGTTGGGAATAATATGTGCATATTAGGTGTTAGAGATTTTCATGAATTGAATACTCTCTTGAGTAAAGTCCCCCAGATTATATGGACTTAAGGTTGGACCACCTACTTTCCTGAAGGATTTCCCTGGCTAGGAAAGTGAATGGGGTTGGATATATGTCACTTTAGGCTTACTCATGTAGATCCTGTCAATATTATATAACTCTATGTATTTACATGAAGCATTAATGTTCCTTATGCATATGATGTATATGGATATGTATGAATATACTCGACTTCTTTTTTTGGTTGATTAACAAATAATTTTGGTTTTTATAAATAGTTTCACATTAATATGGTTCAAACACATTATTTCAATGGTTGGAATAGGGATTCCAAAACTAAATCATTATAAGAATGCATACACAAAATGGGAATAAAACATGAGAAGATAATGATTACATATGTTGTAATAGTTATGAATTTAATATGCATATGATGTATATTAAAATGATGAGACTAAAAAACCCTCAAATATTAAGTGTGATATTCCTTACAAAGAAAAACTTTTCAAGACCTCGATCATCCAAACTGGTTGGTCATACTAAATCTAGATGTCCTAGTATTATCTTGTGTAAGGTAAGAAATTGGTGACTCTAGATTATTTTTTGGGTGGGTCACGCTAAAGATGGGTTCCCTTGGATTGTCCCTTGTTAGCTTTTTTTTTTGAATTTTCTTTGTGTTGCACTAGCCGGTAGACCCTAATAGGGTTATGCTATTGAAAGAACAAATTTGAGTGAATTAACATAATGAATTTTGATAAAGGTAAATCCACACAAATATCCAATAGTCATAACTATCATGACTGGGATGATGACATACCTAAATAGATTATAAATGGGATAAATTCTAAATGGGACTCATTTCTTAGTGAAATATGGATCTTGGTTCACTAAATCGATATGATGTAAGGGTTCATCATTTTTAGCAGGATCACTTTCATTAAAAGTCCTTGGTGAAAAGAAATAAGACATAATATTCATATAATAATTTTTTTAGATGAATGAATCATCATTATTAAAAAAAATTATATTGATCATTAAAATGATAAGATTAAATTAATAAACTCCTAAGATTGGTAACTTAATAAAACTTCTCAAGTAAGAGAAATATTCTATGTGTTAGAATAGTTCTTGAGTAACCAAGTGTGGAAGTTTCTCAACAAGAAAATCGAGATGCTTATAGAATCATGGAATTATTAATTTATGATTTCAATGGAACTATATGAAACATGACCAAATTATTTTTAATATCATATATTTAATATGACTGGGTATGTCAAATAATATTCAATATGATTGAACATGTTATTGAATCAAGGTTTACTTAAAGTTTTTTTATTGTATAATTCAATTATATTGTTCTGACTGATATATGATATCAACTTTATGTTTTAAAAATGTTATAAAAACAAATAAAGGTTAGAATATGATAAATAAATGAAGTCTAGAGCTTGATGATGAATTTAAAGTAATGGATAAAAGGTGTTTTTTCTTTAATAACTTGAATTATTCATGTTTGTATTCATTTCTATAACACAATTTAAGGGAGATTAAAATAGATTATTCTGGTTAGATAATTCATACTATTCTCATTTTTGGAAATTTTCTGGTATAGTAAATGAATTCAAGAAAAGTTTACTCGATATTCTCAAAGTGTTGAGAATGGATGAAATAGAAATATGATATCTGTTTTCTAGTACTTTATGGATAGTACAAGTGGGTAAAAGTTCAAAAAAGAAGAAGAAATGTTAGTTGAAAAGTTAAACAATTTTTCTTAAAGAACCCAATAAAGGTCATTGAAACCTAGTTTTTTTAATAAGGAAGATTAATAATTAATATGATTGGATTATATAGTACATACCTAAAGGATTTTTTGAAACTCCAATGAATGTCCCCGATAGGTATAGATGTTATAGAAATTAATTCGTCTATTTTAAAGGGTATATGATACTGAATGTATATTTTAAAAAGTGTTGTAAATATAAAGTAGTTAAAAATAATAGGAATAATTTATTGAGCTTGTAGATTATATTCATAAGATGAATTAAATAGTTATTATATCAAGGGTTTGAATGTAAAGGATTTAACAAAGAAAAAATAAATCTAAGTAAAATATGTGTATCTTTATCTCATTTATCTTATGAGATAAGAGAAGATGTTTGATAATAAAGAGTTTTTATGAATAATTTTTACATGATTAATTGAATACACATGGTTTATGATTCATAAATTTCTACAACATGATCAGAGAAGAAGATACAGATAAAATTGTTTATATAGGATAAAAGTGTTTATCCAAATATTTTTTAAAATACTAGGGAATATGTTCCTTCAACCCATCAGTGTTATATTTTAATAACATATTATTTTTATATGAATATGTTCCAAACACATAGAAAACCACATATAAGATTTGGAAGTAATAGTTTATTTGTAATATATTCCCACTAAAAGGAAATAAGTGTTATTTCTTAACATAAAGAAGTTTGTGTTGAATATTAGAAAGATATTTTGAAGAGAATATAGTGTGTAAGAGGATAGTGGGAGTATGTTTGAACTTATATAAGTTCAAAGTTAACAAATAATATATTGTACCAGATTTAGTTTAAGTGGCCATTTACTTTATATCCTAAAGACTTAATATATATGATAGTAAAAAAAATTAAATAGTTATATTTAGTTACTATGAGAAAGTGAATATCACTATTAACTAAAGTATTGAACCTACCTAATCTTGAATGATTATTTACTTAATATCTTAAATAATTTTAGGATATGTGATGGTAAATAAAAATGTAAATAGTTGAATTTATTTAGCATAAGAAGTGAACATCACTATTCCCTGATGATTTATACTAGATAATAAAAAAATATCACTTGGTATCCTAAAAGAGTTTAGAATTTGGAATTAAATAGGAATTTAAATAGTTACAGTGGTAACCATAACAAAGTGGATGACACTTTATCCTAAAAGATTTTAGGATGTGATGATAAAGAAACTTGTAAATGGTTACACGTGTTTACCAAAAAAAAGTCAATATCACTTAATCCTAAAAGAGTTTAGGATATGTTGGATAAAGTGTAAATTTTTATATTAATTTCAAGGAAATTTTTTGACTAAAAGGGTTATAAAGATGTAATGATGTACTTAAAAAAAGTTCTTAGTATACAATATAAGATAACATTATAAAATTTAATGCTATGATGTAAAAGATTTTGAATATATATTGAAGAGTTGAACATCCGGAATGGGATTTTGAAGTCTTACCATTATTCAAACTAGATTACTTCATAAATAATACTCACTAGGAGGTTAGTGGGAGTATTTTATGATATGGTCACATAGGGATGTGACAAGAATAAAATATGGATACAATGTTCAAAAAACATTATTTCAACAACAACATGAGAGTCATGAAGAATTTATAGATATTTAATACTTAAGTGACTGATAGTAATGGTTGCAAACATATCATGTAATTACAATAAAGGAAATATCCAATTATCATTCCTTCATGCATGCTATAATTTTATTTTACATGAATGATAGAATGATACTATTCCATCAAAGTATTAATTTGAGTTGTCCCTAACCAATGATCATTATAGAGTATTATGGGTTATAATGATATGGTAATACTAACATGAATAGAATATTTTATTCGTTACAAAGAGTTGTATATGATATATGAATAATAGATTCATGAGGTAATAAGTAGATACTTATTACTTGACTTGATCCCCTAAAGTTAATATCATGTAATATTATATAATCATAGGTATACTTAGGAGTGTATGCTTATTATCAATATTTTTTACCTGATGTTGGTGATATACCTAGAATGTTAACCTTTATACTTTGATACCCTACTTACGTAAGTCAACATATGAACTTAGATATCCAAGGGGTGGTTGGGTATGTTGTTGATCATGTCATAGGTTGGAGTGCAACCAATATGGGATTTTCCACTTAGATGACAAGGAAATACATATGGTCCTTGATTGAATTAAACCATGGAAATAAATTTCTATGCTTAGTCGTTTCACATATGATGTGTTCAACTACTTGGATAAGTGACATGTGATGTACTTATCAGATAAATGAATGACATTTGATTTATTCATTGACTTTATCAGTCTTTTTCATAGAATCAATAAATAATGAGAGGATAATACTAGATTAACATGTTCCATATCTATTAGATAATCAATTTCATGGGAAAAAAGGGGTTATATAGGTATATATATGATGTATATGATACATATTGTGGTGGTTATTCTTGTATAGATATATGAATATGTTTGATGGAGATCACACTATACCAATTTATATCTTGAGTAGCACTAATGCATTGCTAAAGGTTTCTATTTTCTTATATCTATGAAATTTTGATTTCATAATTGTTTTCAATGATACTAAGGATCATAGAGTCACAAAATTAGGCCCTTGTATAAGGATAAATTTTTTGAAAAAGTGTTTGTTCAAAATGAAGAGATTTTGATGAAAAACCATATGTAAAAGAGTTTTGATGGATTCATAAAGAGTTGTGAAGTTTTTCATAAAGCTATTATGGTATTTTAGTGAAAGTGGGATATTGTTAGATGTGCACTAAAATTTACATGCATAAGATGCATGTAAAAATGCATATGAAACATGAGACACACACACACACACACATATATATAATATGATAATATATCTAGTGTATATTCAATATATGCATTTTATGCATGTATTTTTCATGCATTTGATGAATGAATATATATATTTATATATATACATATTATACATTTTCTCCCAAATGGTCTAATTATTTAGAATAAATTTATGATTGGATTAGATTATTTTCAACAATTCATTAGAACAATTCAATGAATTATATCCCAACTAACTAAAATGCATATGATGTGTTAGAAGATCTTTGGGATTCAGCTATATAATAGGATGATATCCTCTTGTTGGGGTGTTATATGCGATGTGTATGAGCCTTTGTTAAAAATATCTTCTTCTCAAGAACCTATTATATCATTTTTAGAAGGTTTTAGAACCCCTTCATATACCAGGTATCCTCACAATATGATAATGGATTCAAGTGGCTGGTGTATTCCCTCGAAGGTAGGGTGCTTTTGTTCACCACTCCTCATGATATTTCTCAAGAAATCTCCATGGAAGGAAGATGGAAGCTACTAAAACTTTTGAATATTGGGTACTCTGTTTATAATATTATTTATATGTTGTTTCTTAAAGATATATCTCATGTGTTTTTAGATTTATTCCACTATTTATGGTCATCATATGATCATACAAAACCCATCACTTCCTACATATCCTTGTGAAAGGAACCAAAACCCACATTTTTCGATGCCACTTAACAGGGAATGCCGTACCTTTTTAAGGTCATGTTACAAGGATCAATCCATGTATTTTAACATCATTTGGTAAAGAAACATAAGTTAATGGTTCTTAGTAATGGTTTGTATAAGACTTACACATTATCGATTCATTCTGAGGTTGATCTATTTTGGAAAGAAATAGACCCTACCAAGGTAAGTGTGATTTCATTGGGAATATGGACCAGATGTGGTAGATATGATTTTTACCCAAAAGGAATATGGACCTCTAGGTGGGTGTATGATGTTATTGAAAATATATCTTGACAATGATGAGAATGGAAGATTGATGATGTTGGGTTTGAACCTCAGGGAGGTTTCATATGTATTCTATTGAAGCAAGAATCTAATCCCATGTAGTTTTAGAAACATAGTTTAAGGTTATATGATCGAACCATACCATGTAGTTTTACATCATGTAGTGAGGAAATTTTTATTTAGTTTAACATCGTGTGACTAAAATGTTAGACACATAGTTTAAATTCATGCCATAAGGATGACTATTCCATGAATGTTTTGACAATAGAATATTGAGTGGGGATTACACACAAAAACATTACCATTTACACTTAGAATTGGAATAGAAAATGTTACAGGGTAGTTACCATTAAAAGTAACACTATTTCAGATTACACATTCACTATACAAGTGTGATTGGAAAGCAGAAGGCATAAATGTCACACATTTCAGGCAACACGTATAAGTATTTCTCTCAGTAATAGGACTTAAAGGGTGGATATATCAATTTTTTCAATTGTTTATGCCTATTTTCTTAGGTGAAATTAGGCATCCACCAGGTTCCTAGACTAATTGATCTTAGATCTGGGTCAACCAAGTGTTGCTTCATGTCCTGGGGAAATTCTCACTGACATACTTAAGATCAAGACCCCCATTATCAAGGGAATACAAGATTGAAAAATCCCTGGGGATGCTATCTGGAAAGGGAGAAACATTTTATCATGGGAATAAAATATTGAAATAAGATCTCTCTAGTGTTCATACCTTGACTCTATGAATTTGGTGGTTTTGGAGAAGGCCTTAATAATTTTAGGCCCAGATGGAAAATTTAGATGAAGTAATGCTCTACTATTGAATCCACGATGTTCATGAAGCTTCAAAATGAGAGAGGAAAAGGAATATTTTCCATTGTAAAGGGATTGAAGAAAACCTCAACCAAATAATTCTAGGGTGAGTGACATAGATCTGACCAAGTGACACTAGGGTGGAGGGATGAGATATTTTTCCAAGTTATGCTAGGATGAAGTGATAAGGGATTTCCCCAAGTGATACTAGGGTGAAGTGATGAGGGATTTTATCAGGTGATACTGGGTAAAAGTGATGTTCTATGCTTTAGTACTTGGGAAATATTTTTCTTAGTTATAGGGTGTCTCCATAGATTCCTTTGAAAGAGTGGCACACACTATATGGTTGGTTAAAGGGTATATCTCCCTAATGTTGTTGAAATTGAGAGTAAGTGGTTTCTAATAAAGGTTATTGGTGTTTTAGAGATTTTGGAAACTTAAATATCATCTATTTTGTTTAATTTCCTTTAGTTTAGTGATTAAATAAGCTACATAGGGTATTTGAGGAATTGGTTAAGAGAATAGGGTGATCAGATCTTCAAGCCATCTCCTTATCTTCCAAAAGATGCAAATGAGAAGAAAAAAGTTTCTATTTATAGGAAAAATCAGAACACTAGGTGAAGTTTGTTTTCCATGCTAGTGATTCACATTGGTAAAACCCATGCGAAGTATGTGGTTGTGCAAGTGTCGCATGAAGGGTCAATTTGGGAATAGTTTAGGAGTTATAGGTAAGATTACATCACTATTCTCTATACTGTTTTCTTCACGTGTTTTAGCTATTCCTTATTTAAGATCCTTATAATTTATATAAAATAAGATCTCTAAAAAATTCTCCCCTCAAAATTGGATCTAATTAGAACAAGTATGATTAAATCCTAAGGTTAAAGTGACAATGACATGAATTGATTTCTAAAAATGAATTTATTTTCAACTTAAAACTTGACTGGATCATGCTAGTGTTACAAGAAAATAGTATTCACAAGTCATCTGTTCAAACACTACACACTTCCATCATATATAATCCTTCAATTATTATAAATAGAGTATTATTGGACCCCATGTGTCTATACCTTTTCTTAAAGGAATTGACTTATCGATGTTTGTGTGCCCTAGTCTTATGTGCTAGCTGAAGGTACCCACTCGCCTTTGGGTTTCACCCTACCTTTAGCACATTGATGTTAGGAATAGAGGTTAGGATAAAATATTATGCAAGGTCCTACCTTAATAAATATACTGGGTCAAGGGACCTAAGAAAATCACTTAGGTGAAGTTTTAGATTTAGGGAAATTGGTTGGAAAAACTAATCGGGTGAGAAAATTTGGACTTACCCAAATTTCTTCCCAGTAGTTAATTCTTATGTTATTATTAACTTGAGTACTTCTCATTATATACACAATTAATTTATAATAAACCATCATGTTATTATTGTATAACTCTAATGGATAATAATATGATCCATGTTTCAGATGATGAGTTTTTCACTCACATCAAAGAAATGATTTAGATTATTGGACTAGGCTACTACCGGTCATGGAAAATTTTCCTTTTGCATATTGCAAGTCACTTGAAGAAAAATCATATAGATCATCCTTTATGTGAATTTATTCTACTATATGGTCTTCGGATCCCGATATTAAATGACCACATGCCACTCACATTATTTAGAAACTATACAAACATTACTATAGGTATTATTTATTCTAAGGATGCCTACATCAATGAAAGAACAATGTGATCTATGTTACTGATGCACCAAGGTATGATTTATCTATACATGAAGCCTCACATTTTTTAGTGAAAGACACATTACTTCTTTTTCATTCTTCATCATTACACCATTGATCCTTCAGAAGACTATAATGAAGATTAGAACTTTTATTCAAGGGGAGGATTCAATCCTGAATTAATGTAGGATTACTAGGTTCATAAGATGTGAACTGAACTTAAATTTGAGATTTATGTGGTCACCATTTATAAAGATTTATTTTTTTATCAAGCATACATATATAAACACCATTACTTAGTCCTAGAGTTGTTGAGATGATGGATCCCTCAGACCAACACTTTTTATATTAATGTTATCACTCCCCTTTTTATACAAGGATAAAAAGTTTAAAGGGAAAGTAACTTAGGTATATGGAGGAGGAAAAGGCATAAAATATGACTAAATATTTTCTCTCAAAACCCCTATAGTTCACCCATATGAAGATTGTGAAACACACTTGCACAATCAGACACCCAACATGAGTTAAACATGTACGAACCTCTAGCATAAAAGAGTTTCATGAATAATATCCTTCACCCAAGGTCCAGGATTTACCTATAAATAGACTCATTTGGATCCTAATTTGAGAATATTGGATGAATGGAAATATAAATGAATATATACTCATTTAACTCCCTCACCCAAGTCTTCAAACCCCTTATGTAGCTTTCCAAGCTTACAAAATAAGAGAGAACCAATAAAAGGAGCTGATTATAGTGTTCCCTAATGGTCTAAAACACTGAAGACCTACATAAGGAACCACTTATCCATTATTAAAAACACACTAGGGTTAAGGAAACCTCCATTACTCAAAAATTGTGTTCCATCCTTCCAAGAGATTCTAAGGATACCCTTGTAGGACCCTGAGATACCCTGAGAGGGGAGGGGTGAATCAGGGTGTCAAATTTTTATCTTAATGTGATGGATCTTGTCCCCACATTGGTAGGAACTTGTAAAACCTATATGATGGATATGATCAACAATAAAACATTCACATGAAATGAGTTGAAACAACACTTTTACTTGGTTCACCAATAAGGGCTACGTCCAAGGAGCATACACTGACAGGTTTCCAGTCATACCTAATTCCACTATTCGTCACTAGTTGTGGATTACAATGGTTTGAGCACAATCACACTGTCCCAGGATCACTGACTTTACAAAAGTTTAGGGATATCTCACTGCATCCCTCAGGTCACCCCCGTTGACTCCCCCTAGCTCACTGCATTTGGTTAAGTCTCGGTCAATTTATAGACGTGAAGGTCTCTTCAATATATAAACATAGAAGTCTTTGTCTCCTGTTCAACATGAGACAATTCTTGCATTAGAGTCTTGAGTTGATTCTCTTTTGTATTCAATTTTCTACTTTATTGAAATAACTGAATGCACTAAATATCCTTCTTCTCTTCCTTTAATTCCCAATACCGACACCTAAGTGTATCGTTATATTTCCCTCTTTCTGTGCAGATCTGAGTTCAGTTTCACGAATCGTTCTTATTCTATTCGCAAATCACAACAGGGTGTTAAACACCAGTCATGTGTGTGCGGTACTACTTCTCTTCATAAAACCAAATGGTTCACTATTCTTCCGTCTTCGCAAAGCAGATTTGAGAGTGCTAAGCACCTTTCAAAGGCCTAGGGGACCCCCAAATTTTTCACGCACCCTTCCTGGTGTCTTGCATGTAAAATTCAAACCTTGCGCATAAAAATACCTTTTTGGCGTGAAAAAGGATTTTCACATAGCTCTTCTTTTTCACACAGAACTTCCCTTTTTCATGCAACACCTTCTTTTTCGCGCAACACTTATTCTTTTTCACACCACTCTATACCTCAATTTTTCTGCGCATCAGAGCTTGGGATTTGTCTAATTGTCAAGCCACGCCAAATGATAGGGGTTCACCTCATATTTATAGGCATTTTTGACCCTACGCGTAAAACCCCTTCCTGCACTTAAAACTCCTTCCTGCGCGTAAAACTGTCTCTCAATTATTTATATTATGTGAACCTTCCTTTTATTCTCACGCACCTCATGAATTTTCTATTTTTCATCATTCTGAACCTGAATCCTTCTTTGTGCGTAAAACATCAAACCCACATTTTGCGCACAACCAACTTTTCATGCACAAGTTTGGTTTTCCGCGCACATGGCACGAACATCTCCGATTTTTCACGCACCTCTTGCCTTTGCTGATTTTAACTATTTCTAATCCGAGACACTTCTTGCACAAAAAACTCACCCATATATTTCACGCACAAGATTTTTCCACGCGCATTCTCATTTTTCCACACACTGCTCTCACTTTTTCGCGCAGCCCATGCCTTTTCCATTTTTCAATGTTCTAATTCTGAAACACCTTTTGTGTGAAAAACCTTGCTTCGCTATTTCATGAACCACACTTTTTTTCACGCACAACTCAAATATTTCGTGCACAACCCACCTTTTTCACGCACCACTACCTCTTTGAACACACCTCCTTTTACCAACAACCCATGTCTTCATTTTCTGATTTTCAGGCCCAAAAATTTGGCAAACACTGGGAAACAACGCCACCTTCAATATATGCTTCGGTCGTAACCTTCATGCTTCTTTTATGTGATTTTCATTATTCAACAAAACTTCTTCTTCAACCATCATTCTCTAATTCATGCAAATCATATGATTCAATTCTTCAAGTAGGCTCTTGCATGGTTCTCATGAAATCATGAAGAATTTCATGTTATTTATCAAATCTCCATTCTTCTTCAATCATCCTCATATGGGTTATACCTCACAATTCTTCACTGTTGTAAACAATGTGTCAACTTTTATTGACATCAGTTCTTTGAATTTATGATCAGTACAACATTCATCTGAATTTCCATTCCTCAATTTCATTGGAGTACTTATTGATCTCCTTCATTTTGATCTTCATTAACAATTATTGAAAACAAATACAACCTTATACACAAAGTGGTCCCAATAACCCCTTACCACCAAGGCAAAGACTCACCCAAGTTGTGTCACCCGGATCAATCTACTCGCCCATGTATCACTTGGGAGAGCTCCCTTATGACTAATCAGGTATAACCTAGGTAAAGTACAATATATTTTATTAAGTATCACTTGTGATAGTTCCCTTATGAACACCCAGGTATCACCTAGGAAAAATTCCCTCTGACCACCCAAGTCCCACTTGAGTGAATCCCCTTCAGCTTGCCTATATTTTTCTTGGGTGATGCCACCTTCTACTCAGATTTACCATCTAAAAATACCACCTCTCAGGCCTCCCCCACGGCCAAAATATATATATATATGGGGTATGTATGCACTAGTGTGTATTTTATATCACATATTCCCTTTGTAAAGTAATTTTCTACATTTAACCTCCATATTAGTTAGGATCCTTAGGATATTCACAATCATGGATACCCTTGGAAATTAGGATCCCGACTTAGGGTCGGTGGAAGAAGTTCCAGAAGAAGCATTCACTTCCTTCATGTTAAATGAAATATGAAGTTAATATGGAATTATACACACCATTTGATGATAAATAATCCCCAATAAAGGGTTTAGAAGCAAAAAATAATATGAGAGTGGTCATCCCTCCTAGAGTGAACCTCTAATCAGTCAAAACCCTACTCCCATTCACTATTAGATGAGGGAATATGTGCTATTTTATGGGAATCCTTCCTGGGGTAAGCCTCTATACTTTCTTAAAGGATTCCATATCTACAATTCCATCCATATATCCACCCCTGTTCATCAAAAAATAATGAATCAAGTTCCATTACATGCTTACAATTTAGGTTTAAGTTTCTTCCTAGACTTTATGTGACATGTCAATCTTATACTATCTCTTATTTATCACATCAGGAAAGACTCACATGTTCATAGAGGTCAATGGTGATCATGTAACTAGAAGGACCAGAAAAACCTCAGGACTCCTACTAGGTGTTATCCCCAACCATGTCACTAAATTCTAAAAGGGATATATTCCTTACAATACAAACCTTTAAAGGGATATATTTCTAATTAAGTATCCGTGGGCCTCCCCCATAGGTGTAAGACTCGAAACATTACAAACTACATGGGATATGATTCTCGTATTGATGGGATATGATTCTCATATCGATGGGATATGTAGGAAGCCTCCATGAGGTTCAAACCCAAATTCTAAAATCCACCCAGGAGACCAAATTACTTTTGGGTTCTTTTCCATCTGGTCATCATCATCCCACATTCCCAGTGAGAAATATCTTAATAGGGGAATATCCCATATAAGATCAATCCATTCCTGTTAGTCCATATTCCCCATGGGGTCAAATGGGAAGGTTCGATTCAGCATAAGTCCCATATCAACTGTTTCTAGGAATCTCTCACCTAGATTTCCTTACCACATGATGTTAAATTGCATGATCTGGTCCTCATAACATGACCTTAAAAGCTACAAAATGTCCCATTAAGTGATTCCAAAATAAATAGGTTATGATTCCTTCTGTGAGGATACATAGGAATCTATTTCATGGGCCTGATACCAACATTAAAAAAATAACCATCTCCCTATATGATGATAAATTATAGAGTTCTCAATAATAATGAATAAAACCAAAACCATGAAATAATAAATTGGATAACAATGGTGAACATATGATACATAAATATGGTACCATCAAAGGAGAACCTCATATACATACAACTGATTTCATTGATGGAGAACCTCAGATACACACAGATGTTCACATTTTCACATGAAGATGATTGATTGAAAATTTAAAGGATGATGAACATTATGTTAGGTTTCATAAAGGATTAAAAAACATGACATAAATCTATAATAGATTCCTGAATTAGGCAATAATTATCCAAAAAGGGTGTGACGAGTCTGACCCCCCATCCTATTGACCAATGTGGGTCCCTAAGTGTTATTGGAAAAGTTCCCAGTGATCACCTACCTTTGGAAATGAGTTATGTACCATGAATATGGGAATTATTGGGTGTTTCTAGTTCTATATATGAATATTTCTGGAAACCACCTAGAGACGAGTGTGAAACAAAAAAATGGAAAACCTAACATGAATACCTTCATTATCTGAAATAACTCTATTTCCCATGCGTTAGTATATTTCATGTCAAGTATTCATATGATGTAAAAGTGGAAAAAACATGGATATTTCAAAGAAATAAATTAAAATGTGTTTATATAATTGTGATGATATATTGATGTGTTCCTTTTTTTGTGCTTGTTTACTTGATTCAAGCACTTTTATAGGATGTTTTCGTTCACTCAACAATTTTAATGCTACATGGAGAATACACCGATGAAGGAGTATCACATGAATGGTACTATCTTGAACTTATAGGTTTCATGAAAATCCCTCCAAGACATGAATCCCTACCAACCATCTACCCAATGATGTATGGGGGTAAAAAAAATAAATAATTCCCATCACCATTTCAAATTTTTTCGAGTGCCTCTCCCCTAAACGCAAAAACAAGTTCATTCATTATATGATGTAGGTAGATATAGAGGTCAACAATGGCCTCATCATCTCAGTGCACAAGTTCCCCCAAAGGTATACTACCAGTAGTTTCCACCATTAACACTGCATGGTGTTAAGTCCTCAGCATGATAAGGATACCACCCTCGGGCCCCAGCTTAGGACACCCAAGCTTGGGTTTTGAGGATGGACTACTAAGTGCAAAAAGTAGTCAACTAGGAGTAGGTACACAACCCTGTTACCATCAAGGAAGCCTGCCAATATATTTAAGAAATATAGAAGTAAGAACATATCCTCTCCCACACCTATTAATCTAGACAGTCCAATATGAAAACACCCAGAGAAGATCACTGGCATATCTTGACAACAAATAGGGGAGGGGAACCCATGCTTCTACCCCTACAAAAGGCCCCTTATAGCATATTATGGTATGAAATGGAGGATATGAGAATACATATATCCCTAAACAAACCATATAATGGGAATATATTCATGTTCTAGTTGCATATGTCACCTATCAAATTTTATTAGTAATATAAGTGTAGGTGTATTTCTCTACCCACATTATACAAACCTACCAAGATATAATGGTTGTAGAATTAGTAGTTAAAGGGAAGGCGAAAAACCTCCCTATGATTGGGGTATATCATTAGCATAATGATAAGTCTACTTAGGATTAGGTACACATTCCTATTAATATCTAGGGGTGTCATTAGCATGTTCCTATGATAAATGGTTGACTGGACTGGGCACACATACCTGTTCCAACTGGATATTATCAGTCCATTTCAATGGACACTCTAAAGTAGGCACATATCCTTGAAAAAACCTCAAAAACCAATCGACATACTCCAACAGTAGCATGAGAGTCACTTAGGTTAGATCCCGCTTATGAAAGTCACTATCTATAACATGAAACTATGATCACCCAATAGAGAACATCTAAAAGTAAATATCACCAAAGGAGATTAGAAATCTAGAAGTAGGACTAAAATCCTTCTCTACTCAATGATAGTGTTCTTGTGTCCTTAAAACATATTTCAATAGTGGCCCAAAATCTTATTAACTTGTATTTAATTCAAGGAAGAAACAGTTTTAGCAGAGAAGGTCCTCCCCACAACTTTATCACCAACAACTTTGTAGGTCCTCCCTAGAAAATTCACCATGAAGATCTCCTTTGCATCCATGTTAAGATTGATCATGGGAATTTTTATCTTGATGTGTACTACAGAAAACATCCCCATGGATAGAAGATCAAATGAAAATAAGGTCCTTTCCTTTCTAATGTCCTCCTTAAAGGTCCTACCTAAGGTATATTCCACATTAATTCTCATTATGGTTAGACATTAAGCCATAATGTTAGTCCTTTCCAAGATGGTGTTTTTTTGTGAAGGTCATCCCTATAGTGAAGTTTCATTTTGATAAGAAAGACCTCCCCTTGTTGAATTTATGGTGATAAAACCCTCATATGATGAGATGCTTGGGAAGATGAGGCCAACTATGTTTGATGCCTTGTCATTGACAAGTGATATTATTCCTCAACTAGAAGACCACATGAGACAATGGTCATTCTCCGAAACACCCTTGGATCACTTGGATTATAACACTGTATAGAATATTATTACCAATATTCTCACTTATAATAAGGAAGCTGGGAAACATCCACTTTGGTTAGATCAAATGGAGTAATATCACATAAAAGATGGAGATAATATGTTTCTAATGAGGAAAAAACTGGCTAAAGATAATTTACCAATCATGTTTTGGCCCATGGCCACTCCTCAGTATGAAATTCTGAAAAAATTAGAGGGATGAAAACATCAAGTCTGTATGAATCTATGGATGAATCTTTTATATTTTAAAAAAATTATTTCCTTAAAAATTAAATAGTGATCATGTTAAGGCAATATAATAACTTCATCATTATATTGAATCAATATCCCTTTCAGCTGTATGAAACCTTGAATGGGAAAAGTAGTGAAAGTTACTTAAATGTGTATGTCTTGATGATCTGTGAAAAATATGATAATTTATTGATGGATCCCCATCTAGTGTCCTGATTAGAGGATGGGGAAAGCAAGAAGCACTACATTTCACTTTTCTATTTGGTTAATAAATCCCACTATAAGTGGCTTCATGAAATGTAATTGCTTCAAAAAGACTCTCATAAGCGGGTTCCTCAAACAATAGAGGGAATGATTTGTAGGATTTGTTCATGAATAAATCATAGAAGTGTTAGTATTGGTTATATAAATCCATCAAAAGACTCTTGTTTGAGTTAAATGAAAATATTGAGCTTGCCTCTCACATGAGAAATACCAATTGTCGAGTAACAAAGTTGTCTCCAGAAACAAGTAGATCACATGTAGATCTTAAATTTCACCCATCTAATTTATTAAAAAAGGATTAAAATCTAGATAGAAGCCACAATAGTTATGGCTATGGTGATATAGGATAATACCTGATGCATAGTGTTCAGGGTAGTTTTACCACAACAACCTCCATCAAGATCACTTAATTCAGTTCAAAGTGATACAAAAGTGGATTGGGGGAAAACTATCCCATAGGTATGGGAGAATTATTATCTCAATAGCCCCCCCCATGGAGGCTAGTCTTCTCCTGATTAGGAGGAATGTCATAAAATGGGTCCTTATAGTGTGCTTTGTCTAGACTGCCTTCCTCTAGGAGAATGTGTATAATGAGGTTCTTTGGGGACTCTCTTTGGTCCACTCTTCACATGATAACTGCGATAGAATCCCAATGAGAAAGGATGATGCCCTAAAAAGGCATCAAGACAAAGTTATCTACCAATTGTACAACCAATTTTGAAGATTTTGAACTCTCCCATGGCTATCCAAAAGGAAATAAACACACCCATTTTCCTAGTAGTAACATAATACCCTCAATGCATTATGAATTGGTAAATGTCATTGTTACTAGCTCTGTATATGCTACATAACATGAAACTAATAAAAGAGAGTAATAGGATGATGTTTCTATTCAAAACTTGGTATACACTAAAATTCTTGAGGAAGGTGTGTGTAATAGAAATCAAAGGATTGAAGAAATTTTGGGGGCTCCCATGAATGCTCCGCTACCAGCCCCTGGAAATGCTTAAACCAAGTAAAAGGGTAAGGGTGTGGTCACATCCAACTCTTTACTTGAATAAGTTTAATAACTTATTCTTGAGGCAATATTTTCTCAATATAAGGAATAAATAAAGTATTTTAAGTGACTTAATATAGAAATAATCAAAGGTAATATCCCTGTAGAGTATATTCTTCAAGTAGAGACCCATATTCCCCTACCAGATGAAATCCCTAAATAAGGGGATATTTCCATGACAATGAGAGTAGATCCAGAACATCCAATAAACCTAGGGGATATAAAACCAATTTATTTAGACCCAATGATGGTGGTATATTAAGATTTCCCTCTAATAGAGAAACAATCTGACCCATGTTAGACCAATTATCCTAGCCATCCCAGGATGGTTTTCAACAACATGTATAGGTAGAACCACTACATAAAACCTTACCAGTCATTTACCCTATTAAAGCTCTTGTTCATCCAACCATACCCCCCAAGATTATCTAAACTATTGAGTCATTGAAAACTTTATTTTAAGTTAGGAAGGATAGAGTACACCAGAATAAATAGAGAGGAAGCCTTACCCTAAATGGGTAGATGTGACTCTTCCCACACCTAACTTTTAAAATCCTAATTTTACAATATTCAATGGTACAAGGGACCCAGAAAAACATTTGATGTACTTCATGTACCATTACGGTCCCATGATTGGGACCCATGAATAGAAAGAATAATCTAAACTCTGATGATTCATAGAGATCTTAAAAGGACCAACATTTATACGGTATACCGGTTTACAAGACTAATAAATAAAAATATGGGAAGATCTCTATCTCCAATTCCTCTATCAATTCTTCTCAACACTATGAAATCAATGATCCTTGACCTCTAAAATTTAAAACAATGAGATAATGAGTGAGTCTCAGATTTCATTTCTAGGTGGAAGGGTTTAACTTAATCTCTAAATTTGTAGCTTCCTCAGGATGATTTATTAGATCTCCTTATAGAGAACCTCCACGACGAGTTACAAATATTGATCATTCCTTTGAAATATACATGTGGGTTTTGGGACCTTGTTGTAGTTTCTAAAAGATTATAATAATCCATCTTGAGAACCAAATTCAAGTCTCAAACCATCTTAATAGATCAAGGAAAGAGAACAAGTAATGTGGAAACTACAATCGTCACTCTTAATCCATCTCATATTCCAGCTCCCACTCCAAAGCTTACACTCTATCAAATGAAACCTCCTCCCAAATGGAAATAAAAATAACACTATCCTCATTAGAATGAGTCAAAAGATAAGAGACAAAATCATTTTAAGGAATAGAAGAATAAGGTTTATTCTTTTCAAGATAAACAATTCCTTGACTACTTTATAGAATTTATAGAGGAAAACTTGTTAAAATTTCTAGATCCTAAGAGGCTATATCAGGTTGGCCTTAGATAAAACCACAAATGTCAGCCCACACCATTTAGGATTGTTTTTTCATCAAATAAATTCTCCAGAAAATGTTTTATTTTGGGAAGGTAAAACTAGGAAATCCACTAGTACAAGTAGAAAGTGTTTATACTAGAACCAAAAAGGAAGAAGGTGAATGGAAAAAGATTACCAGCAAGGGTGAACAAAATTTCAATGATTTTATGACTATAAATATGATCATTCAAACTCATGCTATACTTAGGGAACAATTAAACCAACCAATTATACCCCCATTATCTTTTACCATAGAGTTACCAACCTTTTTGTAATCATAACCCTCCAAGATATGATCTTTTAAAATAAATCATAATTAAAAAAATGTGACAATAGGAGTACAAACCCATCTTGGTTCCAAATCCAACCTTGAATATTTTAGACTTCATAACTTTAGTTATTCCATCTTAGGTTCCACCTCATCAAATAGAATCCTCATTAGATGAAGAATTTCTCTTCGGTTCCATTAACCCCATATATTTAATGGACCACTTTTCTGATGATGAGTATGCTTATGGACCTCAGTTACTTATGTATGATTTGGGAACCAGGGTTAAAGGCCACAAAAGCAGAGGGGGAAGGGTAAGATGCAGTCATGACTGAACCCAATCTTCCACCCACACCCCTTCCAGAGCTATTTACACTGCTAAAACTCATGGGAAATCCATTTATCATGCCTAAAAAGAGTAGGAAAATGCACCCACATTCACTAAGATTCATGCATAACTGACTGTTTTAGAAGACAAACTAGAGTGGGTGCATCAGTCCCATCATCCTAGGCAGGTAGGTAAACCAAGCTGGCCTAATTTATTGATGATGGGGGTTCCTTCAGCTTCTATTCAAGGGTATGACCTGCCTACATCAAGTGTTTTAGATCCAAAATCATCTATTAGGGAGTATCCTCACACTATGAAGCATAATAATTTGACTCAAAATTATGACATCTTGAAGTAATTGTCCATGGTGGTGACCAAATAGTCAATCCTGGATGCCCTCAATTTATTGAAAGACCTCCAAGAATCCCCCATAGAGGCCTTAATAATCCCTCAAGAGTTATAATATTAAGAAACCAATGATGAAGTGTATTTTTTAGATATTGATCCTATGAAATGACACATGATTATATCTTTCATAGAGAAGGACATTGATGCAATTATATAGGGTCACATCAGATATTTTTATGCATTTGGAAAGCTAGAAAATGTTGAAATACAATGAGATTTCATTGATAATGGATAAAGAGTAAACCTCATTCCATTCTGAATGATTCATCGATTAGGTTACAATGAAGATGATTTGTACTTGTACTCCCCAATACTCCAAGGTTATGAAAATAGTGCACAAAAGACCCTCAGTTGGGTCAAGCTCATAAATCAATTTTGGAACCTTGTATCTAAATACGAATTCATGGTAGTCCGATAGGATATGGTTTTCAATGTCTTTGTAGGAAGGTCTTAGTTGCATCAACATGCGGTGATCCCTTCATTATGCCACCAATGGCTCAAATACTATGCCAATGGAAAAATTAAAACATTTCATGGTAAAAAATCTCCGTTCGAGTCTTTGAACCTCAACACATTGATGTAGGATTTTATTGGAGAGAGGGAACAAAACACATGGTTGATAACATCACTCATGTCACTACCCAAAATGGCCTAGATATAACCCCCACTAACCCATTCAAAGATCTTGGTGATGAATATGTTGTAATAGTGGGTTCCCTATACCCAACTATATAATAATTTTCAATTATAATTTCATGTATACAATGAGATATGCATGAATCACACTTACCATTATAATGTAGATATTTATATTTCCTCTATTTAAATGGTAATATCCATAGATTATTTGTTGTATAAAAATGCTATAGTAGTTCCCACACTATAATAAGAACCTCAAGATACCATGACATTAATCTTAAATAAATTTCCTATGATCTTGATACATCATACTGACCGTACATAATTGGTGTATGACTATATGGTGCTGGGGGTAATAATAATTGATACATATTCTCATGAATTTTTCACTTGGTGATCTCTAATAAGTGATATCATGAGGAAAGACAAGCTAATAGGAATGCCACATGTTTTGGGTTTCATTTTATGTTCTTATCTTTAGACATGTGTATTGGTCTCCTGACATGAGATAATTATCAATGTGTTCCATTTGATCACATACTTTGATGCAAGGAAAAAACCATGATAATGAATTTATGGCGCAATAGCTTGTGTTGGGTGCATCATTGGTGGTGTGGAAATGGTTGAATGATCAAGATATAATTTATCACTTTTGAGTTGAGAAAGTAACATCTCAGGCCTGATTGATCAGGACGAAAATACCTTCATAAATCCTTGTCTAAGGTAGTTAGAGGTAAGTCCAACCAATTAGAACAAAAAAAATAAACCAAAAAGGATGATGATACAAGTGTTCATCTTGATTTATGAGATATCGAAAAACAAAGATATTATATTATACAGTGCATGTTTATAGGATGGTCATCATTTCTATGACTATTCCACATCTCTCTAAGGGCCTAATGGGTTTCTAAACTCTTTTATTAGTTTGTGAATACACTACTATCGATATAAAGTCCTATAGGTTCAAACATAATAGCTCATTTAAGAATCTTCTATATTATGGTGAATAGGTATGCAAGACATGGTGGGCCGCACCATGGGGTCTGAGAGTTTTCCAAGTATTAAATATCACTGATTAATAAATAAATTCATTATTATTTTAGTATAGAATAATTATGTTGAATTTATTTATTAAAATAATTAACAACATATTAAGTGAATAAAGGAAAAATATTATACGAATGAATATTATTTTAGTATTTGAGGTTTGTTTAATATAATTAGGAATTATGAGTCAAGTTAATGAATTGGGTTTATCATGTAATATATTTAATATATATTACAAGTATGTGATAAAATATAAATAATATTTATAATGTAGTGAGTTTATTATAATTATTTATTTATTTCTTATTTAGTGGATATTAAATATACGGGGTTAGGGGAACCCTATTTGGGTATTTTGAGAAATCCACTATATAAGCAGGATATGAGCTCTATTCTAATGACTGTTCATGCCAATAGAATGATATATTCTCTCTCTTCCCATAATATTGAGATAGAAAATCACTATATGATTGATCGATCCAATAATACCTTCGATGGATTAAAGACACGAGATTAAGGAGATCATTGTGATGCCGAATGATTCATCAGATCTCTGTGCTAGCACCTAGAATTTAACGAACAAAGATTTCATGGATTCTTAGAGTGTGTGTGGATGATCTAGAGGGGTTTTATTTAGACCCTTTGATCAATGATCACTAGCAATGAGTTTCGGTCAAATGCAACTCCGAATCTAATGAGGTACTAATTTATTTAATTTATACACTTTTAATGATTTATGTGAGATCCTTGATCCTTTATCAGGGCTTGAATCACTAGAGACGATAAGTTTTTTAACTCTGGTGATAAATTATTTTAAATACCCAGCCCACTAGCTTCCGTTGTGTGCCCCAATACCTTAAATTGGTATCAGAGTGATTTTTTGTATTTTATGAGCCAAGAAAAAGATAATTTTCTTTAAATTAAGTAGAGGGACTTAATTTGGTCACAACGGATCCAATGAAACTTTGATCTGATCTCAGATGACCAAGTTATGACCATTTTAAAAAGTTGTTACAGATTGAAAGAGGTTGCCTTATGTGTATAAATTTTAAAGAATACTGAATTTTTATAACCCGTGTTCAGTCTTCGGCGATCCGGTCACCCAGGAATTCCAGATAGGATCTAGTTGGACTCCAGCCAATGAAATAGTTTTGGATAGAGTTTTATGTCATGGAAGAAATAATTTTCCAAAATCCAGTAATACCAGACTTTTTAATTTTTGAAAACAAATTGTTTTTTAAATCTATGGAATATTCTAAGTAGGCTATGGGTCAGAATGAAAACAAATTATAAAAATATATTTCTAAATGAGGTGGATACTTAAAGTCTATTAGTAGTCTTACATTTAAAAGAAATTAAGAAGTCTTCCTGAGGAAGGATATCTTACCCAGATAGAACTATATAGACCCTCTCTATTCATACATTAACATTACAAAACATTTTATGAATACTTAAAACATTATAGAAACAGAAAAAATACTGTATTAGTTTAGTTCCTTTAAAAACATGGAAACATAAAGACTAGTACATAAGTGAGCTACATTATCTCGCACTAGTTTCTTCTTGACTAGCACCCTTCTCAGACACATCAAACATAATAAATATCTTAATAACATGGGGAAAAGGAAACATAAAAAGGTGTGAGATCAGATACTTAGTAAGGGTAAACAAGGGAGATACGTAATCATAATCTTGGGCATAAGGGTATGAGAATATGATCACAAAAATAGAAGACCATACCCTGCATATCAAATATCATAAACAGGAATCATGGCATAAATATTAGCAGTTCATAAGACATGAATCATAAGGAAATGAAGAACATAATCCATGAAATAATAACATAGTAATAAAACATGGAATTGTGGAAAACACATAAGAATATAATATTATTTACATAGTATCCAATGCATTACTTCCAATACCATCTTAGTAGTATGGTTTCAATACCCATACCATCTTGGTAGTCATGGTTCACTCGCATTTCCATCTTAGTAGCATTATTTCACTCCTCATAACATCTTGGTAGTCATGGTTCACTCCCATGCCCATCTTAGTAGTCAAGGTTCACTCCCAAGATCAACTTAGTCTATCTCATGAGATATAAATCTTTACCCAATTCATTGGAGGGAGATATTGATCCCACCCATCTCATTATTAAATCATACATACCTATTACACAAGATCATTAAAAATAATATCATAACCCATGAAATGAAATGGGTATAATAAACATTTAATCATATCATAACCTGTAGAAAAAGATACAGGTTTCATAATCATTTCATAAAAAGTATAACCTGTGAAAAGAAGTGGGTTTCAAAAGCATATAACTCGTGAAATATAAATGGTTTCATAAACATTGTCACATAAAAACATAAAACATTCTTTTAAAAAATATGAATGGAAACATTGAATAATTTACCTAGAAAGGCATGATTAACACCAATGTATGTCATCTTATATGGTAAATTTTTTTGAGATATCTTTTAAAAACATTTCTTGAGTAAAATATCCTTTCTTCATTGAAAAACTCTTTTTAAAACATAAAACATTTTTGAAAACCTTTTTTTTTTGAAAATAGATTTGAACACTTATAAAGGAAGATTTTAAAACAATAAAAAAATCATTTTTTCCTTGAAAATTATATTCAAGGATCATTCAAAATAAATTGAAAACATTTTTGAAAACATTTTTGAAAACATTTTTGAAAATATGGTTTTTGAAATAAAATAGATTTCTGACCGAAGAGGGAAATATAGTCAGATTTTTCTTAAAAATATTTTATTAATTATTTTAAGTACCAAAGTGTGAAAAAATGGTACTAATACATGGATATACCTTGAATAAATATAGTATAAGAATACTAATGAGTGTTATTGATATATGAATCATAATATTTAACCAATTAAAGCATAATCATAAACAATCTCGATAAATGATGAGATTGCTTCAATAAACTCTTGCCACTTGATAACTTTCTATCATACTCTCCATGTAAGAAAATTAATTTAAATTAATCTTAAAATATCATGAAAATAAATATATTCATGATATAATATGTCAAATTTAAGTATATAAACCTCAAAAACTAATGTAGGTGTATAATAAAACATGTATCTCAAAGAAGGCAAATTGAGACAAAACTGTTTTACTGATTTGGTATGTTTTGAAACGTTAACCACAAAAAATAAAGATAATAGAATGGATATGTAAATAACCATAAATTTTATAATAATAATCATATAATACATTAATGGTAAGTATATACACCACACAAAAGAAAAGAGTGGTGTCTAAGGAATGTATCTAACAGAAACAAAAAGTGAGATGAAATTTCCCTTACCTTGTGTCTTGACTCCTTCGTACTCATACAATATTCCTATATAATAAATTTAAGTTTATTATACATATTTTACAGAATTTAATTATTATATATAATACCATATATGGTTGATTATGAAATTATATTACCCACTTTTTAACAATTCTATGTTAGGGTTTTACTCCGGGTAATATCCTCTTTTTTCTTCGTATGTGTCTTAATTTGTTATATATTTGATCCTTATACTTATATAATGATTTAAAAAAATGTAAAACATGATATAAATATCATTTATATTTATTATATACACATTACAATAATCTATAGGATATAAAAGTATGAAATTGAATACACTATTTATGGAGACGGTAGGCCGTACGTACGCATGAACGCTGTTTCCATTTTATCATCGTATTAAAAGAAAGAGAGTAAATTAAATATAAGTATATATATATATGTATATATATAATTATTAAAATATAATTATTATATAATATATATCATATAATTCCATTAAACACATCCTTAATACATTCCATGTAGTGCGTGAACAAATCACATCACTTTGAGGGGGTGGTAGTCCACACTTCCTTGAACGAAATTATCGTATTTACACCAAATGAAAAGTATAAAGGAATGTGTTTTAATAGGATTAAATAATATTAAATACATAATATACATAATATATAACATATATAAACAAATCATCTATCATAATTTCCATCATGAGTGGTGGTAAATGAAAAATGAACAATCATCATTTCATGAGGCAATAATTCGCCGTACACATAAACAGAATGTTCGTTACCCATTAGATGGAAGTGTGTGTAAGTTTAGGTGGAAACCTTATCATAAAACAATATCAGTATATTTATTATAATTTTTTGTTTTATAATAATTGAATAATGAGAGTTTATGGCATGGAGAAATAAAATAAAATAAAGGATCTTGAGGGATAATGTTACCTCTTCTTTGAGTAACTCCTTTTGGTTTTCACCAAAGGGATTCCTTGGATTGATTTATACAAAATTTGAGGCTTAAAGAAGAAATTTAGGGATGTTGTAAAGTGTATTTATTATATATTTTCCAATAATAATTTGTTTTATAGGTTCGAGGAATGGGGGATAGGTGGTGGCCTTTTGTAGGGGAGGAAAAGGACTCACTTGGTATTTTTGAAAACAAGTTAGGTGTACCCACATTTTTACCTAAAAAAAGTAATAAAAAACAAAAAAAACTCAAGAATAAAAGGTTAGTGGAATAATAATGTCTAGATAATTGTTGTTGGACAAGTTTATATGTCATTTGGGCCTTAAGTTTAAGGTTTAGTCATTTGTTAACCTATTTTTTCTCTTAATCCTTGTAATTAATTTTAATTACTTCCACTATTTTTTTGGTCAAAAAATAAGTTGAAATTGTTATAAATTAAAAATTATGATTATTAAAAATATGTAATACATTCTTCCAAATTCAAAACATATAAGTGGAAGAAATTAATTTAAATTTAATCCCAATGATGGGACGACACTGTGGGTTTTTAAATTAAAAATGATCAAAAGTTTACCAAGTTTTTATATCCAATTTCAATGTGAAAATAGTTCCAATGAAATAAATTGAATTAATTTATAAAAATATGATCTAATTAAACTTTAAAACCAATTTAAAATATAATTTAACCTTATAAATAAATTAAATTAAAAGACAGTTTTGGATTAAAATTCAGTATTTTTCACTATTCATCAAAAAATGAAGTTTCTCAGAAAAATCCCATAAATTATTCCTAAGATAAATTTAAAATTATAAATTCAAAAATGAAGTTTATTTTATCCAATTAAATTTATACGTGTGTATAAAATTAATTTTTTTATAGAAGTACATAAAAAGTAGTTTATTTGAGAAAATAGTATTTTTAAACATATAAGGACTTTACAAAAAAATAAATCTTCTATTATAAACAATATTTGAAAATTATTTATTACTATTCATAGTATTAATTTTAACAAAAAGGTTATAATTATCATATTTAAATAATTATAACAAAAAATAGATGTTTCATAGAAACTCAGTGTGGCGTGTAGCAAACGCCAAGTCGGTATTGCATGTAACATATGCTAACCCAGTGCCATGTGGAAAGAATGTTTGGATTAATGTAATGAAATATATCAATGAAATTTAATTTATTCTAAAAAAATTCCCTAAAAATTCAGGGTGTTACATTCTACCCCCTAAAAATGACCCCCCCCTCCGAAATTTGTTATTCGGGTGAAAAAAATAAGGATACTTCTGCTTCATCATATCCTCAAGTTCCCATGTAGCTTCATTTAACAAATGATTTATCCACAAAACTTTGACCAGGTGAGTGGTCTTGTTTCATAGAACTTTATATGTACGATCCATAATTTCAATTTGTTTTTATTTATAAGAAAGATCATGCTCCAACAACATGACCTCTAAGTTCAATACATGTGAAGGGTTAGGTATGTACTTACTCAAGAGAGATACATAGAACAAATCATGGACTTGAGATAGATTTTTAGGAGGTGAAAAGTGATAGTATACCATCTCTATATGATCAATAATTTCAAAGGAACTAATATACCAAGGGATTAGTTTACCTTTCTTTCTAAATCTCATAACTTTGTTCTAGGGAGAGATTCGTAGAGACACCTTTTCACTAATTTAAAATATAGATCATGTCATCGGTTATCAGTATAACTTTTCTTCTTAATTTGGGATATCTTAATATGATACCGAATGGTTCTAACCTTCTTGACCATTTCTTCAGAAATATTACGTCCCAATAGCTTTATTTCTCAAACATCATCCCAACATGCTGGAGCTATACATATATTCCCATAGAGGGATTCATAAGGTGTTATATGAATGATTGAGTGAAAGCTATTGTTGTACTAAAACTCGACTAGATGAAGGTGTTAATCCCAACCACCTTTGAAATATAGAGAATAAGATCTCAATATATCCTCTATGGTTTGAATTGTTCTTTTAGACTGACCATCAGTCTGATAATTATAAGCAATGTTGAAACCTAATTGTATATCAAGTTCTTACTAAAGGATTCTTCAAAAATTTATGGTAAACCTCAGATCCCGATCTGATACAATAGAATGCGGTACTCCATAAAACCTTACCACTTTCTTAATGTATATACTAGAAAACTGATCAAGTGAGAATCTTTCTCTGATAGTGATGAAGTGTACTGACTTAGTACCCATATATCATTAAATCCTTTATAGGTTTTTGGGTAGTCCAATAAAAAAATCCATAGTGATGTTCTTCAATTTCCATTTTGGTATGGGTAATGGATGCAACATCCATTTATAATTTTTTATTTTATCCTTAACTTACTGGAATACTAAGAACTGAGATACAAACTCTGTGATATCCCTCTTCATGCCATCCCACCAGAAGCATTCTTTCAAATCCCTATACATCTTCATACTTCTAGGATGAATAGAGAATGAAGAACTATGAGCTTCCTCTAATAACTCCTTCTTCAAATATAGTATGGAAGGAACACATACACGGTTCCTGAACCTTATCATTCCATACTGATCAAGGTTAGAAACATTTCTAACCTTCTTTTATAGCTATACATCTACATTATGCACCTCTTTAATCGTTATTTGGATAGAGGGTTGAGCATTCATTTGAGAAAGATAATATTTTCCCCCTTCCTTCAGGATTTCTAGATCCATCCTTTTCAAATACAAAAATATTGGATCTTTTGTGATCATAATCATGGATAATCTTGCATGAACCTTTTGACTTAAAGCATCAGCCACCTCATTCACTTTCCTAGGGTGGTAATGAATCGAGTAGTCATAATCCTTTATCAGATCCAACCATCTTCTCTAGCGCATGTTCAACTCCTTCTATGTGAATATATATTTAAATCTTTTATGACCAGTATATATATCATGATTTTATCCATAAAGATAATTCCTCCATATCTTTAATTCAAAAATTATTGTTGCTAACTCCAAATCATGAGTTGGGTATTTTTTCTCATGACTCTTCAACTTTTATGAGGCATAGGATATAACCATGTTATTATGCACAATAACAAATCCCAATCCTTTCTTGGATGCATCAATATAGATTAAAAACCCTTCTCCACTATAGGGTAATGTAAGAATAGGTGTGTTGACCAGCCTTTTCTTTAGTTACTTGAAATTTTCCTCACATTAATCTATCCACAGGAAATTGACACCTTTCCGAGTTAACTTGGTTAGAGGATTAGATCGTCATGTGAAATTCTACACAAACCATTAATAATATCTATCTAAACCAAGAAATCTATGGATATCAGTCACCATTGTAACTCCCCCAAATGAAAAAGGGTTAAATGACTAAATAATACGACTCATGTCAACAAGGTGCACCTTCCTTTTCGGGAGCCTGTCTGATTAGAACTACACAGTTAAGTATGCTTGGCCTGGAGTAGTGATCAGGATGGGTAACCTTCTAGAAAGTTTCTCAGGGTGTGTGTGGGTGAGGACAAAGCACACTGGAAAGGAAATGTGTTGGATTGTGGGGAATTTGATTAGTCAGATGACCCGTTCAGGTATATGGGTGGACCCTGGGGTGGGCCCCATGTATCTTTGGGGCAACTGGTGGTACATGGCAGGTCAGGACTCAACGACCATGTTTGAGTCAGGGTGGTTGTGCTGTCACCGGGACCCGGTTGTCACATTTGGTATCAAAGGTGGTACCCAGCCTTAAGTGCGATGCAGGAAAAAGCACAATGGAAAGGACATGTGTTGGAATGTGGGGAATTTCTTTAGTCAGATGACCCATTCGAGCACATGGGTGGACCTTGGGGTGGGCCCCACATGTCTGTGGGGAAACTGGTGGTACCTGGCAGGCCAGGACCCAACGACCATGTTTGAGGCGGGGTGGTTGTGCTGTCACCGGGACCCAGTTGTCACATTTGGTATCAAAGGTGGTACCCAACCTTAACTGCGGTGCACTACCTGGGTTGAGATGTAAAGCCCACAACGAGGATGTTGTTCTCTAGAGGGTGGGGGGTGATTATAACACCCCCAAATGACAAAGGGTTAAATGACTAAATGATATGACTCATGTCAACAAGGTGCACCTTCCTTTTCAGGAGCCTGTCTGATTAGAAATCCACAGTTAGGCGTGCTTGGCCTAGAGTAGTGATCAGGATGGGTGACCTTCTGGGAAGTTTCCCATGGTGTGTGTGAGTGAGGACAAAGAACATTATAAAGGACATGTGTTGGCCTGTGGGGAACTTCATTAGTCAGATGACCCGTTCGGGCACGTGGGTGTACCCTGGGGTGAGCGCCATGTGTCTGTGGAGAAATTGGTGGTACCTGGCAGGCCAGGATCCGATGGCCATGTTTGAGGCGGGGTGGTTGTGCTTTCATCGGGACCTAGATTTCAAAACCATGGTTGGTCTAGTCTAGCATTCAATAGCCTCTTTCTTTGATGGATCTAATGTTATACCATCTCTTAAGATTATGTGACCCAATTTGTAATTTTTTCATATAGTTTCTACTTCCTTAGGGTATTTAGTATGATTATCAAGTGGTATTCATGATCTTACTTACTCTTTTAATATATAATAATATCATCTATAAAGACTACTACAAAATGGTCGAGGTAATATCTAAAGACTCTATTCATCAAATCCATGAAGATAGTAGGGGAATTAGTAAGACCAAAAGTCATTAGTATATATTCATAATTTCCATATCTTGTAATGAATTCCATCATGGGTATATCATCCTTATTGAACCTCAATTGATGTTATCTAGAATGAAGGTCAACCTTGTAAAAGTATTGAGCTCCTTGTAGTTGATCAAACAAGTCATCAATACATGGAAGAGGATACTTGTTATTGATTGTGATTTTATTCCACTACTGATAATCAATGAAGAGTCACATTGATCCATATTTATTTTTTACAAAAAGAACAGGTGCACCCCAAGGTGACACACTTGGCTGATTGAATTCCTTTTCAAGGTTTTCTTGGAGTTTATTCTTCAATTCATGAAACTCAATTGGGGTCATTATATAGGGTGTCTTCAAAATTGGTGTGGAACCAATTATGAGTTCTATTCAGAACTCAACTTCACATTTTGGTAGAAGTCTAGGATACTATTCTGGAAAGACATCCACAAATTCTCAAACAATAGGCATGTCATTGATTTCACTTTTCTCCCCAAACATTTGAGACAAAATCCTTTTGAAAGGTAATTAAGACCCATACACTAGATGTAATCTCTATAATAAGTTCACACTTATCATCACATTGATGTAAGATCATAGCAGGGTTTGAAATATCAAACATAACTTCCATTTATTGAAAATTAATTTAGGATTTATGTAGATAATTCCAATCTATGACTAATATGACATCAAATTCAACCAAAGGAAGAATGAAAATATTTGCAGGAAGCACATTCCCACAAACATCAATAAGAGATGAATCATAGATTTGAGATGCAATCATCATACCATTAGGGTTTTTCACATCCAATTCCATAGCTAATCATTTTGGTGTAATATTTACATCCTTATAAAATTCTTTGATATGAAAGAGTTGTTAGATCTATAATCAAATAAGACATTATCAGTTCTAGAGAGGATGGTAATTGTAACTTTCACCATGTCGTTATCACACCCCTCGTTAGAAATTATGATTGCATGATATTTCCCCTTGTACCTTGGATTAAGAGTCTATTGATTTCAATCATCATCACTAGACCTTGGGTATTGGAAGTGGTTAGAATAATGCCGATTCTCCTTACACTTGTAGAATTGAATCGCATGAGGTGAATTCTGTGCCTATTTTTCTCCATTCGCACAATTTTATAACTTATTCCTATAACTTAAGTAATAAAATGCCCATTGGTCTTCCATTCCACACTTAACAATATTTATTAGACCCTTTAAGAAAATTTCCTCCATGCTTATTCCCATAATTAGATCATAAAGTAAGGCTCATATTTTTCTCTTTATGGTTGTTAGATTTTCCTTTAAACTCCATCTTCCTCTTCTTGTTAAAACCATGAGATTGATACGTGACTCCAACCTTCATTTCGACCTTGATTTCAAAACACATAATATCTTCATAACTACTAAAGTCTCTTTTGGAAAATGACCTTTCGAGACTTGGGTTTAATCCACTAAAGAACCTGTCAACTTTACTTTCAGGTTGGATGATAATCCCTAAAGTGTACCTCGCAAGTCTCGTGAAATTATCATCATATGTACCAATAAATTCATCATCCATTTGATTCAACTCAAGGAACTATTTCTCTATATTGGTTAAAAGAATCTGAGGACAATACTTATTAAAAAATAATCTTTTGAACTTGTCCAAATCCATGGGTTCAATCTCATCCTACTTCCTCGTATTCTTGATTAGAGTCTATCACTAGTCCGATTTACCTTTTAACTGATAAACAACAAGAATGACTTTCTCATGCTCTAAAAACTGGACAACGAAGAATATATTTTTAGTAGTACTGATCCATTATTCAGAAATAAGTGGATCAAAAAAACCCTCTGAAAGAAGGTGGAAATTTCCTCATGAAATACTCAATAGAATATTGTTCTCTCATTTTCTTATTTAGTGGTCCACCATGATTCATATCTTGAGAAATATGTGTGAGCATAGCAACAAGAGTTTTCATTTTAGCTCCCATATCATTCAGTTTTTTAGGAGGACAATCATTTTATTGTCCTTCACAATCACCATTAATGTGGTTTCTTAGGGTTATATCCATTGACTAAAACCAAAAGCATAGAGTAAGAAATAGTTATCATAATGAGGAACCACATAATCATGAAAAATCACTTATATAATGTATAACTTATGACACATTATTTAATCTATAACACCTTAGTTTTATTCTAGATTATTCATATTCATATTCTATTCAAATCCTTCATATTGGTTTGTGAAAATTTTCTGAATTTCCAAAGCATATCCCCCGAGAGTGTCAAAACAAGTTGCAGTAAGACCTGTTTTTGTGTACCAGATTACCCTGAGTCAGGCTCAAGATATCTTATTAGATTTATTACCCCTAGGTACATCTGTTCTAGATCCACATTCACTTATGGTATCTAGATAGGGACGTATTTCTAGGAAACCACTCACTCTATCCTTTACCAAATTTCAAGATGTTTTCCTATACTTTTCTTATCCTTAGACTTATACTTAAACAATTCCTTTCCATTCTAACTAAACTTTTCTCATCCTAGTTTCCAAAGGTTAACTAAACCTTTGATCTAATACTAACTATAGAGATCCTCACTTTTCATACATTAGTATTACATAACATTTTTGGAATACTTAAAATATTATACAAACAGATTCCCAAAGAACGTATTAGTCTACTTCCTTTGGAAACATAGAAAAATAAAAAATATTACATAAGTGAGCTACATTATATCCCACTAGGATCTTATTTACTAGAGCCCTTCTTAGAAACATAAAAAATAATACATATATTCATAAATTGGGGGAAATTAAATATAAAAGGGGTGAGCTCAGATGCCTAGTAAGGGTAAACAAGGGAGATATGTTAGAATAATCACGAGCATAAGGGTATGAGAACATGATAATGAAAATAAAAGATCATAACTTTTATATCAAAGATTATAAACATGAATCATGGAATAAATATTAGATGTTCATAAGACATGGATGATAAGGAAATGAAGAACATAAGCCGTGAAATAATAACATAGGAATAAAACATGTAATATTGGAAAAAATATAATCATATAATATTATTTCTATAGTATCCAAGGCATAATTTCCAAGACCATATTATTAGTATGAGTTCACTCCTCATACCATCTTGGTAGTCATAGTTCACTCTCATGGACATATTAGTAGCATGAGTTCACTCCTTATACCATCTTGGTAGTAATGGTTCACTCCCATGGCCATTTTAGTAGTCTAGGTTCACTATGAAGACTATCTTAGTATATCTCATGATATATAAATCTTTATCTAATGCATTGGAGGGAGATATAGGTCCCAACAATCTCATAATGAAATCATGCATACATGTTCCCCAATATCATTATCATATCATAACCCATGAAATGAAATGGGTATCATAAAAATGTAATCATATAATAACCTATGAAAAAAGATATAGGTTCCATAATCATTTCATCAAAATCATAACCTGTGAAAATAAGTGGGTTTAGAAATCATATAACCCATGAAAGAGAAATGAGTTTCATAAAAATCAGGGAATCAAAATATAATCCATTAATTGAAAAAATATTAATTGAAACATTGAATCATTTAACTATAAATTCATGAGTAACACCAATAAATGTCATATTAGATGGTAAATAATTTTGATATATTCTTTAAAAATATTTCTTGAAGAAAATATCCTTTCTTTATAAAAAAATTCTTTTTAAAACATAAAACATTTCTGAAAAACATTTTCTTAGAAAATAGATTTTAAAACTTATAAAGGAATCTTTGAAAACAATAAAAAATATTTTTTTCTTGAAAATGATCTTCAAGGATCATTTTAAAACATTTTTGAAAATATATATTTTTTAAATAAAATAGATTTCTGACCAAAGAGGGAAATACAATTAGATTTTTATTAAAAACATTTTATTAATTATTTTAAGTAACAAAGAGTGGATAAATGATACTAATACATGTATATACCTTGAATAGATATAGTATAAGAAAACTCATGAGTTTTCTTGAGTGATTAATTATAATATTTAATCAATGAATGTATAAACATAAACAACCTCGATAAATTATGAGATTGCTTCAACAAACTCTTACCACTTGGTAACTTTGGATCATACTCTCCATGTAAGAAAATGAATTTACATGAATCTTAAAATATCATGAAAATAATAATATTCATGACATAACATGTAAAATGGAAGTATATACACCTCAAAAAATATTGTAGGTGTATAACAAAACACGCGTCTCAAAGAAGGTAAATTGAGACAAAACTATCTTACCGATTTGGTAAATTTTGAAAAATTAACCCCATGAAATAAATATAATAGAATGGATATGTATAAAACCATAAATTTAAAAATAAGAATAATATAATACATTCATGGTCATTATATACACCAAATAAAAGAAAAGAGTGGTGTCTAAGGCTTGTATATCATAGAAATAAAAAGTGAGATGAAATTTCCCTTACCTTGTGTCTTGACTCTATTTATACTCATACAAGATTCCTATATAATAAATGTAAGTTTATTATACATATTTTATAGAATAATATTCTTATATATAATATCATATATGGTTTATTATGACATTATATTACCCTCTTGTTAACAATTCTATGTTAAGGTTTCACTCTGAGTAATATCCGCTTTGTTCTTCGCATGTGTCTTAATTTGTTACATCTTTGTTCCTTATACTTATATAATGATTTAAAAAATGTAAACCATGATATAAATATAATTTATATTCATTATATTTTTATTATAATAATATATAGGTTATATAAGTATGAAATTGAATACACCGTTCATGGAGACGGTAGGCTGTACGTACGCATGAACGTTGTTTCCCTTTTATTTTCGTATTGAAAGAAAGAGAGTAAATGACATATAAGTATATATATATATACATATATCATTATTATAGTATCATTATTATATCATATATATCATATAATTTCACTAATAACATCCTTAATACATTCCATGTATTTTATGATGAATCACATCACTTTGAGGGGGTGGTAGTCCACACTTCCTCAAACGAAATTATCATATTTACACCAAATAAAGATTTTAAAGAAATATGTTTTAAAAGGATTAAATAAGACTAAATACATAAAAAATATAATATATAACATATATAAATAGAGTTATCGTGATAATTTTCACCATGAGAGGTAGTAAAAGAAAAACGAACAATCATCGTTTCATGAGGTGGTAATTCACCGTACACATAAACAGTATGTTCATTACCCATTAGATGGAAGTGTGTGTAAGTGTAGGTAGAAATCTTAGAATAAAAAAATATAAGTATATTTAGGATAATTGTGTTATTTTATAATAATTAATAAGGATATTTTAGGGGGTGGAGAAATAAATAAAAGAAAGGATCTTGAGGGAGGATGTTACCTCTTCTTTGGGTAACTCCTTTTGGTTTTAACCAAAGGGATTCATTGGATTGTTTTATTCATAAAGAGAGTATTAAATGAGAAAGGTAGGGATGTTTGTAATTTTATTTTTCATATATTTTATGAACATAAGTTATTTTATATGTGTGACGAATGGGTGAGAGGTGGGGGTCTTTTATAGAGAAGGAAAATGACTCACTTGGTATTTTTAAAAACAAGTTAGGTTTACCCACGTTTTTACCTAAAATAATTCATCCAAAACAAAAAAAAAACACAATAATTGAAGGTTAAGGTATGAATAATTTCCATTAAATGGGTGTTTTAAAAGTTTAAAGGTCTTTTTGGTCCTTGAGTTTGAGGTTTAGTTCTTTGTTAACCTATTTTTTCTCTTAATCGTTGTAAATAATTTTAATTACTTTCACTAATATTTTTGGTAAAAAATTAAGTTAAACTTATTAGAAATTATAAATTATTATGATTATAAATATGGAATCCATATTTCCAAATTCAAAACACTGAATTGTAAGAAATTAATTTAAATTTAATCTCGCTGATGGGACAACACTGTGAGTTTTTAAATTAAAAATGATCAAAAGTTTTCTAAGTTTTTATATCCAATTTCAATGTAAAATTGGTTCCAATGAACTAAATTATATTAATTGATAAAAATATGATCTAATTAAACTTTGAAAAAAATTTAAAATATAATTTAACCTTATAAATAAATTAGATGAAAAAGAAGTTTTGTATTAAAATACAGTATTTTTCACTATTCATCCAAAAATGAAGTTTCTCGGAAAAATACCAAAAATTCATCCTAAGATAAATTTGACATTATAAATTCAAAAATTATGTCTATTTTATCCAATTAAATTTCTAAGTGTGTATAAAATTATTTTTTTAAAAAATCACATAAAAAGCAGTTTATTTGAGAAAATGACATTTTTAAACAAATAAAGACTTTACCAAAAATTATATCTTCCATTATAAACAATATTTGAATACTAGTAATTACTATTCATATTTATAAGTTTAATAGAAAGGTTTTAATTATGTCATTTAAATAATTATAATAAAAAAATAGATGTTTCGTAGAAACTCAATGTTGTGTGTAACGTACGCCAAGTTGGTGCCATGTGAAAGGAATGTTTGACTTAGTGTAATGAAATATATCAATGAAAGTTAATTAATTTGAAAAAAAGGTTCCTAAAATCTCATGGTGTTACAAGGCCCCCCCTTGTCGGCTTCTCCCTTCCACATTAAGCCATCCAGTTCCTCCCCCCGGTGCTCTCCGACACAACCCTCCTTCCTCCATCTGCCTGGTGTGCCATCCAACCAACACTACCTAAGGATGCCTACTCCTTCACTGTAGTAGGATTCCTCTTTCAATCACCCTACTCTATTGTTCCCCACTTTTCGCACTCCCCACCGATGCCACCCCACTGTTCTCGTGGTCTCCAACATCCAGTGAAACCCAGCCAACGCATCACTGAATCCCACTGGTCTGGTCACCTCCCTCCTTCCTAGCCCTATCGTGACCACCCTTCATAGGTCCACACCACCGCCTATATTCAAGCCAACCCTATGTCGCTGCATTGGACCACCAGATATTTCTACTTCAAACACATCACATTCCATCGCCCAACATAGTTGAATTGTCTACTCCCTCACATCATCGGTGAGGGATAGATCCAGGCCAACAATTCATGTTGACTGGCTTAGGATCTAGCTCCACAGTTAGACCCTCACCGCCGACATCCCCCCTAGGTTGGCCACCTGTGCACCACTTCAATTTAATTTCATCATGATAACTGGTCTTAAACAATTGACTGAACCTGTATATGTTTGGTTTGCTTTAATTACCAATTTATTACCTATGTGTGATGTCTGTAATAAGTAGTTAATTTAAGATGGCATGTGCATCATCATTTTTTTCTTGTTTAATATGTATAAGGGTCTGAGCACCCAGATAAAAGTGAGTTATCTATATTTTTTACTCCTGATACCCCCTCACCCATATGTGATTATTTTTGTACTATGATGAGGATGGTGTAGGTCATAGACCATGCCAAGTTGATGAAAAATTTAGAGCATAAGTGGACACACTATACGAGGGGAAAGTTGTTTCATGAGTCAATCTACAACTCAGTTATGATTACCCTAGGTCGTGGTTGATCCATCAAGATTCAATGGATCAATCAATATTATATTCTCAAGACTAGTCAATTAATTTTCTTTCATTTATGAATTTGTTTATTATTTTATTCATTTGCATGAAAATAGAAAACAAATAAAATAATAAACATTAAAATGAATAAATAAATAATGAATTATTTTTTATTAATGTTCATTTGTGAGTGATACAACATAGAATGAATAGATTAATAAAAATGGATTACATTCAAAAAAAGATATTAAAACCCCTCAAAGAAATATTAATTCACAAACACCTTCCATCATTTGAATTTGAACAAAACTGGATGTTTGGGGTGATTGTCATCCAATGTTGAGGGTTCCTATACCACTAGGGCGTTCTTATGATAGTGATGGGTTGACTTAATTGAATATTTCTACAAAGAAGTATCCAAATATAACTTATTGCAACTTTAGAGGAAAGTGTTGAGTAAATTATTTTTATGATTTTAGAAGCTGATAATTCACTCAACAGATCAAGGAACCACTAATTAATATGGTTGGACACTCAAATGCCTACATTGAAACATCTGTGTGTAATATCCAAATATTATAGAATATGAGGAGTGGTTCAAGGATAATTTCCACCAGAATACTCAATTGAAAAAGTATTCCAATTATAGTATAAAGGGTTTCTAGAGCTTGATAAAATAGCAGGAGACATTTAATGATTTAAATAATTGGTATTGTATTATTTATAATCAGGATAAAAGTACCACTATGATATATTTTTTTAGAAAATGATAATTAATACCATAATAACACTGTGATAATATTGGAAAAAGTCAATTTATTATATGGAATGCATTTCCAAGAGTAGTATAGGCACTTGTGTAAAGTACTACAACATCATAAATTCATGGTGTTGGTATCCCTAATACCCGTTAAGCCCCCTCAGGAAGTGAGTGTGTAAAAATTTATTACAGGGGACTTATTTATGATGCATATGATAGTTATTTCTTAATTCTTACATCAAAATATGATGTAAGTTGTGGATACTACATGAGGAAAATAATGATATTACATGTGGTCTCATCTCTGAGAAGCTTATGATGAGAAAGAGAAGTGCATATATTAATAAGTGATTCTTAAACAGGATATGTGTAAATTAAAATATGAATCAAGATATTTCAATGGATCTCTTTATCATATCATTTTCACCCATTTACTCCAGTTTTGTTTAAGATTAAAAATTGAACAGTATAGAGAAAATGATTTATTTCCATTTGGGAAAGGTTTTCAAAATAATAAGAACATTAAATAACGATTAATATTTAGTTCTTATGAAGAATAAGTTAAAAGTAAAGTAAAATAGTTCATTGGAAAGAGCGATGAAAAAGGAACCTTCACAATGTCCTTTAAAGAAAATAGGTTGGTTATCGTACAAAAGGTTATTTTCTTTGCATATCATGAAATAAATATATGAGAGTTTAAATGGAATGAACTGAATTAAAGAATCAAGTAGTTTCTTGTTCTTTAGGTATATTCACCAATTATAAGTGATTTTTATACTATAATTTTTGGGTACCAAATAAAATATTCCTATTACATATTTGTATTTAAATATAGTAACCAAGTATAGAAATGTTACGAGAAGTAAGGCATTCTCTAAGCAGCTGAGAAAGGGTGGTTCCTAAGTCAACAGTGATAAGTATACAACTTATATATTTCCATGTTTATAGATTCCAGTAAACATTTGGAGCATCATAAAAAAATATCACATGTCCAATAGAAAACAAAGAGACATTATTCTAGTTCATGATTGAATGTTGTTTATGGCGTTTAATACTTAACTATATAGTTCAGTAATACTTGAATAATTGGAAATCCATGATGAATATAAAATGTAAGGCTTATTTATCCAGTTGTGGAAAGACAATAATTTTTCAAGAAAAACTAATTAATTTTCAAGGATATACCCAGCGTGGTTTTAGAATCTTTGGTTTTAAATACCTTAGGTACTATTTATATACTTATGTACTTAGTTTTGTACAAAGAAACCTTTAGAAATAATGGTAAGCTATAAAGATTTCAAAATTATTTGATTTAGAGAGCATGAACTATTCCAAGGGTAAGTGAGTGGTAAGTATACTTCATAATATTCCTTTAAGTGTTTAAGGAATGTGAAAGTGAAGTATGGTATATAAATGGTCAAAAGATATGAGATGCTTTAGTATAGTAGGCTAAAGAATATCTTGACCAAGCATTCATCAATCAATATAATATAGTGTGGATTAATTCCTAAACGCACATTACCTTATCCACATTAGGGATATTATACTAATAAGTAGGAATGAAGATGAGTCTTACAAGTTAACATTGACCAATAAAATTTATCATGGATAAATTCCTAAATAAACATTTTCTTATACACATTAAAGTCATGATGTAACTAAAATGAGCATCAATTTTAAAACTCATTAATTGCAGATAATTTCATTATGCATCACAAATAACTATGTTATCCCCTAACCATATTCCATGTATCATGACAAATAAATACAATATAAGTTATAGTATTATGGAAATCCATTATGTCATAAGAACATTGTGTTTTAATGTAATGTTTTTGTTAATTATATAAACAAACTTGCATCAAGAAAACACAACATGCATCTAAAGTAATTATCCTAAAAGTTTCATAGGATATTACAAAAATTTGTAAGATAGAAAATTAAGAGTCAAGTCATGTACTATATTTCTATATAAGGACACACATATCTATTTGATATGGTTATAGAAAATTGACTTGGGTTTAGCAAATTCTAGAGATACATAAATAGTTTACATAGGAACGAGTTCCCCCAGAGGTGTGGAAGAGAATATTCCAGAGACACATAACACATAGAAAGGATAAAACCATGGGGATGGTTTTATATTCACCATGGCCGATGATAAATTATTCATTGAGAACAATAATTCATACAAGTAGGTAGTATATGAAAATTATATCAAATTGAAAAGATCAATTAAAAATCAATAATGGATTCCATGTATCAAAGTATAGGTGGGTTATTATTTTGAATACCCTGGTGGGTATTCAAGTGAGGCTATACATGGATGGTATAAGAAAGGTAACAATAAGGATCGATTGGTAACACCAAGTCATTGTGACTAAGTCCATTAAAATTTTACTAGTTATAGATACTTTCTATGATCATTTTATTAAGCATTGGATATTAAGACCACCAATCATGGAAGGTGTCTATATAACATAACCATAAAGGGATGGTGATATCCTAGAATGAAAATAAGGGGTATAAATTACTAAAATATAGTTCAAGATTAAAGCAATCTACAAGATCATATAATATTCATTTGAAATTATTTTTTCCATGTTTTTGTAAGAGGTTAGTGAGAGTGCCATGGTTTTATAACTAAAATATGTTTGGTAACATATGTAAAACATATATTGGTCTTATAATTAGTTAGAACCAAAATAAAAAAAATCTCTTTAGAGATTTAATTAAAGTATTGACCTAAGTTATAGGGAACATGATCTACGATGGTAGTTCTAACGATTTCTAATACCTAGTCAATAGTACATATACTGACATGGTATTGAAAAATTCAAGATGAAACGATTTAAGAGATAATTGTTACCAGTTTCAAATAGAATATATCTCTCCTAGAAGACATGTATAGGAATAGGAGGATATTAAAGTGATGAGTTGAAATTCCATGGGCTTATGTGATGGATCAATCACATATTCCATGTTATGTACTAAAATTGATATTACCAGTATATAATTTATTGTAGGAAAACATTGTAATGCCCAGACCCCAGTTACCTAGAGTCGGTGCATTATTACATAACATTGACATGATCACAAAATATAAAGTCTCAAAAGACCTATTAGTTTATTAGCCTTGGAAACACTAGATACATTCATAAGTCTTACATTACATGATAAAATGAAAAACTACAACAACATAGTCTCCATAGTCCACACTCATATCCCCTCAGACTATCCCTGCAGGTCAGTCATAAAATACTTCTTCACATTCTGGGAAAAATAAAACATAGAAAGGGTTGAGCTCAGATGCTCAGTAAAAATAACAATATAGCGGAAACTTTCATAAATAAGCATAAACATTTAAGGCAATGTATAACTAAAACAAAATCCTTTTAAACTTGAACTTCAGCATAATATGGAAAACATAACACGAAATAATTTCATTTACTTATTCACATGGATATTCTATTAGTCGAATAATCACATGCAATATAAATAACCACTTTCTTAATGATGGAATTCATAATGCTAGACTATCATAACCACATATTCAAGGCCTTGTGCCAATACTAAAAATAATATTTTGTCAAGGCCTTGTGCCAAGACACTAGTTTTTCTCATGAGACCTACCGATGCATCGAGGAGCTATAGCAGGCTCCACTTGTCACTTACTAAGCCCAATGCATTCCTCATATGAACAAGTTTAAACATAACATAAACATTTGTATTAAAACTAGCATAAGAAATGTCAACACTTTCTCCATAAACCATAAATGGTATAAAAATAACACATCCACAGTCAAACATATCAAAAAAACTTCAATACAATATGGAAGTTTTGTATCATAATAAATCAACTTCAAATAAGCTTAAAATCCATCAAAGGATGTTGACATTGATGAAATCAAAACTATTTGAGATAAATATCTCTTTTTTGAAATCATTTAAAAGTCACATAATTATAAAAGAAAACATTTACTTTGAAAATATTCTTATAATATTTTAAGGGAAGCTTCGATGATTTTATAATGGAAAAAAATAGCCACACCTACCGTATAAGTTAAAAAAAAGACATACTTACCTTAATTTTGTCGAAAAGGATAAAAGGACCTTGTTTAGAAAATGACGGAAAGATTTATTTATAAAAATCTTATAAAAATTCAAACAAGGGTATAAATGAATTTAACCCATAGTATATAAAATAGTAATAATGTTTTGAAATACATTTTTAAGAAACATGGATGCAGATGATAAAGAGGTCCCAGTAGATAATTACGTATAAACAACCTCAGATAATGAAGAGATTGTGAAATAAACCCTTACCTTGTAATTTTCCTTGGTTGAGGGTAGGTTAATATCCTGTATAATGGTGAAATAATTGTTATTAAATTATACAATAATCATATACATTAATATGATATCATATAGGATCTTCTAATATTGCTTTGTTAATAATATTTTAGTATTATCGTCGTTTCGGGTGTTCACTTACTCGTTTTATTTTATATATTTTGTTACATAATCCATGTTTATTATGGATAGGTTGTATATTATTCATATACAGAATGACATAAAGTCTTTAAACATTATTTTTAATCTTAAAATGAAAATTATTCTTGAATGGATATGATGGGGAATGAATCTCATCGTGTTCGTGGAGACGGTAATCCGTACGTACGCACGAGCGACAATATCATTCTTTTGATATTAAAATAATATATAATTGGATAATATATCATATATACAGAATTATTATCATGTTATATTTATCATTTACATAAATTACACATCATTATTATACCCATCCAAATAATAATGTATTGAATAACAATTACATCACGACGTGGAGACGGTAAGCCGTACGTACGCACGTATGGTGACATGTCATTCAAAGGATGTATAGAATAATGAATATTGTTGTACCATATTCATAATACCATCACAATATATAGAATATACTGGAGTTATTATTTTATAATGGAACAAAAAATATAAAGGAAGTGGAAGAAGAAAGGAACATGAAAGAGGGTGGTGAAATTATTACCTCTTCTTCGGGTTCTTTCTTTTGATTTGATCAAAAGGGATCCTTAAGTTGGATTTCTTACTAAAGTAAGGCCTCTAGGATGAAGTGAAGAAATTTTAGAGGATATTTGGGTAGGTTTTTTTCAAGCCAAAAGGCTTTGAAGGTGTGAATTAGAGAGAAGGGGGAGTGCCCTTTTATAAGAGGGGTGAGGGGCACCTTAGGAAAAGCTAGAAATATTATTTTATAATAAAATCATTTTCAGTTTCTAATGGCTTAAAAGTGGATTTAGTAAAGTATAAGGTGGGTATGGGTTAAAAACCACTCAACCAATAGGTTTTAGATAGGTTTGTGTCACTATTTTACCCTTATCTTTTAGATTTAAATCTTAGTTAAATAGTTTGACATTTACCATGTCTCTTTGTATTTTTATATTATATGGTTAATACACTTACTATATACTTCCAATTGAACCCCAAGTGGTTAATTAATGATAAAACTATAATTATATAAGTCATTTGGCCAAACCTTATATTTTTAGGAATAGAATATAAATTAATAATATAATATTTGTTTTAAAAACTCTTTTATGTCAATTTTGACACAATTTGGTATTTTGTTTTTTCTAAATTCATAACATCATTATTACTTAGAACAAAATTCATCTAACTAACCCTAATATGTAATATTAACATATAAAATTAGTTTAATTCATAAAAAGTCTCAAATTACATTTATTTGGATATTTATAATATCAATTATTTTAATATTTCATTAATTAGGTAATTACTGCATCACCGTTGTGTCATAAATAAATTAAATTATTTAATATAAAAAAATCATAAATAAAATACCATTATTTAGGAAATATTTTTATATTTCTAATGAATATTTATAGTTGAATTTATCTTATGTATAACCCTATATTAAAAATGTTTTACTTATTAAACTTTGATTTTAACTCTTTTAACTCTTCTTTGAATTAAATAATAATAAATGTCCTAATCTAATACAAGTAGACCAAAGAGGTTCATATTTTATTCCTAAGGTTATTTTTGGTCGAATTATACTTATCCAATAGAATTAGTACATGTGTTAGGGTAATAATAATATCATTTTTACCCTTAATTACCCTGTTTACTTTTAACTGTGGTAAATAAAAGTAAAAAGTTACTATTCACTAAAAATTATTTTTATCTTATTGAACCACATTTTATTCTTTGATATTAACCGTGTCTCTAAGATTTTTGAAATTCCATTCACAGAAGTGGTAAAATTAAGTTTTATGTGAATTTGCAAATTATCCTAGGAGATGGGTAAAAGACGGTGAAACGTTCAATAAAATTTTTATATATCTAAAATTATTATAAACTGACTCCAATGAATTAAATTTAACTTATATAGGTATTATGTATCTATTTTTACCTAAAATAAATTTAAATAAAATAAATAATTATTTAAATAAAAAATTCAGTTTTAAACTATAACTCAGTGTTTTTCACTATTCATCAAAAATTGAAAGTTTTCAGAAAAATACCAAAACTTCACCCTAAGCTAATTTCGATATTCTGAATCCAAAAATAAAGTCCATTTTGAAAGATAAAATTTATAAAATTTTAAAAAGTGGGTATTACTATTCATAACGGCTAGTTTGATAGGTTGTGGTGTGTTAGAACTTGAAGTTGCGTACAACGCACGCTACTGTATTATTCAAAGAGAAGCGTACCGTGGAAGCTTGGGGTGTTACATTATCTCCTCCTTAAAATAATTCCGTCCTCTAAATTTCTAGAATAGTACTGCATATAAAGACCCAGGTGGTTCTTCATCATAATTTCCTCGGGTTCCCACGTTGCCTCTTCCATCTTATGGTTTCTCCATAAAACTTTTACCAGACGAGTCATCCGGTTTCTCAGCAGTTGTTCTCTTGTATCAAAAACCTTGACAGGCTCTTCTCAATAAGAAAGATTAGGTTCTAGTTCTAATTACTCATAGGTGAGTACATGTGTTGGGCCATGCATGTATTTTCTCAACAGTGATACGTGGAACACATCGTGAACTTTGGAGAGACTTGGAGGCATTTCCAAATGGTAAGCTACTGTGCCAATTCGTTCTAGAATTTTGAAAGGTCTGATGTACCTGTGACTCAATTTACCTTTCTTACCAAAACGTATAACTCCCTTCCATGGAGATACCTTCAATAAAACATGATCTCCTACATGAAATTCCAAATCATTCCTTCAGTTATCGGCATAGCTCTTCTGCCTACTTTGAGCTGCTTTGATGTGGTTTTGGATTACCTTCACCTTTTCCATCATTTCCTCCACTAGTTCTAGGCCTATGAGTTTTCTTTCACCAACATCATCCCAACAGGTTGGTGTGCGATATCTCTTTCTGTGTAACGCTTCATATGATGCCATCGGAATACTTGAATTGTAATGCCCCGACCCCAGTTACCCAGAGTCAGTGCATTATTACATAACATTAGCATGATCACAAAAGATCAAGTCTTGAAAGACCGATTAGTTTAGTAGTCTTGGAATCAATAGATACATTCATAAGGTTTACATTAAATCATAAAGTGAAAAACTACAATAATATAGTCTCCATAGTCCACACTCATATCCCCTTCAGACTATCCCAGTAGGTAAGTCATAAAATATTTCTTCACATCCGGTAAAAAATAAAACATAGAAAGGGGTGAGATCAGATGCTCAGTAATGATAACAATATAGCGAAAGTTTTCATAAATAAGCATAAACATTTGAGGCAATGTATAACTAAAAAAAGCCTTTAAAACTTTAACTTTAGCATAATATGGAAAATATAAAATGAAATAATGTCATTTACTTATTCACATGGATATTCTACTAGTTGAATAATCACATGAAATATCAATAACCACTTTCATAATGATGGAATGCATAATGCCAGACTATCATAACCATGTAGCCAAGGCCTCGTGCCAAGACTACGAATAAGATTTTTTCAAGGCCTCATTCTAAGACACTAGTTTGTCTCATGAGACCTACCGATGCATTGAGGAGCTATAACGAGCTCCACCAGTCACTTACTAAGTCCAATGTATTCCTATATGAAAAGGTTTAAACATATCATAAACATTCGTATTAAAACTAGCATATGAAATGTCAATACTTTCTCCATAAACCATGAATGGTATAAAAATAACACATCCACAGTAAAACATATCACAAAACCTTCAATACAATATGAAATTTTTGTATCATAATAAATCAACTTCAAATAAGCTTAAAATCCATCAAAGGATGTTGACATAGATGAAATCAAAACTATTTGAGAGGAATATCTCTTTTTTGAAATCATTTAAAAGTACCATAATTATAAAATAAAACATTTATTTTGAAAAAAATTCTTATAAGCTTGTAAGGGAAGCTTCGAAGATTTTACAATGATGGAAAATAGCCTCACCCACCGTATAAGTTAAAAAAACATTCTTACCTTAATTTTTTCGAAAAGGTTAAAAAAGACCTTGTTTGGAAAACGATGGAAAGATTCCTTTCAAACCATTTTATAAAAGTCAAACATGGGTATAAATGACTTTAAACCATATTCTAGTAAATAGTAAAAATGTTTTGGAATACATTTTTAAGAAACGTGGATGTGGATGATAAAGAGGTCCCAATAGATAATCATGTATAAACAACCTCGGATAATGAAGAGATTGTGAAATAAACCCTTACCTTGTACAATTCCTTGGTTGAGAGTAGGTTAACCTCCTATATAATGGTGAAATAATTTTTATTAAATTATACAAGAATCATATACATTAATATGATATCATATATGATCTTTTAACATTGATTTGTTAATAATATCTTAGTATTATCATCGTTTCGGGTGTTAACAGATTCATTTTTCTTTATATTCTTTGTTATGTGAGCCGTATTTGCTATGGATGGGATTTATATTATTCGTATACATAATGATATCATGTCTCTAAAAATTATTTTTAATCATCAAATAAAATTTATTCTTGAATGGATATGATGGGGAATGAATCTCATCGCGTTCGTGGAGACGGTAATCCGTACGTACGCACGAGCGACAATATCATTATTTTGATAATATATAATTTGATGTTATATCATATATACAGAATCATTATCATGTTATATTTATTATTTACATGAATTACACATCATTATTATACCCATCCAAATAATAATGTATTGAATAACAATTACACCACGACGTGGAGACGGTAGGTCGTACGTACGCACGTATGGTGACATGTCATTCAAAGGATAGATAGAATACTTAATATGGTTATAAAATATTTATAATAACATAAAAATATATAGAATATACTGGAGTTATTATTTTATAATGGAAATAACAAATAAAGAAGAAGTGGAAGAAGAAAGGAACTTGAAAGAGGGTGGTGAAAACATTACCTCTTCTTTGGGTTCTTCCTTTTGATTTGATCAAAGGGATACTTAGGTTGGATTCATGACTAAAGTAAGGCCTCTAGGATTAAGTTAGGATAGTTGATAGGGTATTTGGGCAGATGTTGGCTGAACCCAAATTCTTTGAAGGTATGAAGAATTGGTTAGAAGTGGTGTCCTTTTATAAGGGGGAGGGGGTGCTCTTTAGGAAAAACTTAAAGTATTAATTTTTAATAAATTCATATTCGGTTTCTAATGGCTAAAAGGTATATTATTCAAAGTATATGATGGGTATGTGGTGAAAACCACTCAAACAATATATTTTAGATAGGTTTGGGTCACTATAGTAACCTTATCTTTTAGATTTAACTCTTAGTTAAATAGTTTGACATTTACCATGTCTCTTTGTATTTTTATATTATATAGTTAATAAAATTAATATATACATCCAAGAGACCCTAAAGTGATCCATTAATGATAAACCTATCATTATATAAGTACTTTGGCCGAAACTTAGATTTTTAGGAATATAATATCAATTAATAATATAATATTTTTTTTAAAAACTCTTTTATGTCAATTTTGACACTATTGGGTATTTTGTTTTTGATAAATTCATAACAGCATTATTAATTCAAATAAAATTCATATAACCAATAATAATATGTCATATTAACCTATAAAATTATTGGAATTCATAAAAAGTCTCAAATTACATTTATTTGGATATTTATAATATCGATTATTTTAATATTTCACTAATTAGGTAATTATTGCATCACCATTGTGTCATAAATAAATTAAATTATTTAATGTCTAAAAATTATAAATAAAATACCATTATGTATGAAATATTTTTATCTTTCTAATTAATATTTATAATCTAATTTATCTTATGTATAACCTTATATTAAAAATGTTTTAGTTATTAAACTTTGATTTTAACTCTTTTAACTCTTCTTTGAATTAAATAATAATAAATGTCCTAATCTAATCCAAGTGGACCAAAGAGGTTCATATTTTATTCCTAAGGTTGTTTTTGGTAGAATTATAATTATCCAATAGAATTAGGACATGTTTTAGGGTAATAATAATATCATTTTTACCCTTAATTACCCTATTTACTTTTAACCGTGTTAAATAAAAGTAAAAAGTTACTATTCACCAAAAAAAATTATCTTATTGAACCACATTTTACTCCTTGATATTAACTGTGTCACTTGGATTTCTTAAATTCCACTCATAGAAGCAGTAAACTTAAGTTTTATGTGAATTTGCAAATTCTCCTAGGAGATGGGTAAAAGACGGTGAAAAGTTCAATAAAATTTTTATATATCTAAAATTATTATAAACTTACTCCAATGAATTACATTGAACTTATATAGGTATTACGTATCTATTTTTACCTAAAATAAATTTAAATAAAATAAATAATTATTTAAATAAAAAGTCAGTTTTAACCAATAACTCAGTGTTTTTCACTATTCATCAAAAATTGAAAGTTTTCAGAAAAATATGAAAAAAATTCACCCTAGGCTAATTTCGATATTCTAAATCCAAAAATGAAGTCCATTTTGAAATATAAAATTTATAAAATTTCAAAAAGTGGGTATTAATATTCATAAAAGCTAGTTTGATTGGTTGTGGTGTGTTAGAACTCGAAGTTGCATACAACACACGCTACTGTATTATTCAAAGGGAAACGTACCGTGGAAGATTGGGGTCTTACATGAATGAAAGATATTGTTATAGGAAAATTCTACTAAAGGTAAATATTGATCCCACATACCCTGAAAGTCAAGTGATAAGGATCTCAACATGTATTCTAAGGTTTGAATAGTTTGTTCTAATTGTCCATTAGTTTGGGGGTGATAGGCAGTGCTCAAAAAAAGTTTAGTATCTAGAGATTTCTGAAGACTTTTCCATAATCTGGATGTAAAATGAGGATCAATATCAGAAACAATTGATAGTGGTACTCTATGAAGTCTTACAACTTCATTAATATATAGTCTTTCTAGATGTTCAAGTGGCAGATCTTCTCTTATAGCAAGAAAATGTGCTGACTTGGTAAGATGATCAACAATGACCCATATTGCATCGTTCCTTCTAGGAGTATTTGGTAGCCCCATGAAAAATTACATCGTAATATTATCCCATTTCCACTCAGGTATGGGAAGAGGTTGCATGACTCCTCCAGGCTGTTTCCTTCCAGCTTTCACTTGTTGACAAACCATACATCTTGACACAAAATCAGCAATCTACCTCTTCATGTTTTCTGACCAAAAATGTTCCTTCAAATATCTATACAATTTGGTGCTCCAAGGGTGTATAGAGAAATTGGAACTATGAGAATCATCCAACAATTCCCTTTTTAGGCCAGGTATATCAGGAACAAAAAGTCTCTTCCCAAATTTCAAAATTCCATCTCCATACACAAAGTCACTCAATCTTCCATCATTCACAGCTTTAATATTCTTTTGAAATTCTTCATCATTGGTCTGAGAACTCTTTATCCTTTCTAGTAAATATGGTTTGGAAACCATTTAAAAAAGTATTGATGTTTCACCTTCCATGGTTATTCCAATTTCCATCTTTACTAGATCCATGTATATAAGATCCTTTTCAACTCTCATCTTGTTCAAAACTCCATGATCATTTCTACTCAAAGCATTTTCTACCTTATTTTCCTTCCTTGGGTGGTAGTGTATCATTAATTCATAATCCTTAAGTAGTTCAAGCCATCGCCTTTGAATAATGTTGAGTTATTTTTGTGAGAAAATATACTTCAAAGTCTTGTGATCAGTATAAATCTCACATTTTTTCACCATAGAGATAATGTCTCCATATCCTCAAATCAAAGATTACAGCTGCTAACTCAAGATCATGAGTAGGATAATTTTGCTCATGAATTTTTAGTTGTCGTGATGCATAGGCAATAACCCTATCATTCTGTATAAGGACACAACCAAGTCCTTTCTTTGAAGCATCACTATAAATAACAAACCCATAATTCCTAGATGGTAGAGTCAAGATAGGAGAATTGACTAATATTATATTAAGTTCTTCAAAAAATTCTTCACACTCTTTTTTCAAAATGAATTTAACCCCTTTTCATGTGATCTGTGTCAATGGGTTAGTCAATCGGGCAAAATTCTGGACAAAACATTGATAATAACCTGCTAAACCAATAAAACTGCATACCTTAGTTATACTCGTCGGTGTTGTCCATTCTTGGATTTCTCTTGTCTTAGAAGGATCAACATAGAATCTATCCTTAAAGACAATATGACCAAGAAAAGAAATCTACTGAATCCAGAATTCACACTTGCTAAACTTCCCATATAATTCATGTCTTCTAAGAGTGTTTAGAATAATGGACAAGTGATTTTCATGATCTTCGTTGATTTTGGAGTATACTAAGATATCATCAATAAATACCACTACAAATTCATCAATATATTCTTTGAAAACTATATTCATTAGATCCATAAATACAGAGGGTGCATTAGTCAATCCAAAAGGCATTACTGTAAACTCGTAATGCTCGTACCTAGTTCAAAATGCTGTCTTCGGAATGTCTTCCTTCTTCACACACAATTGATGGTATCCAGATTGCAGTTCAATCTTTGAAAAGTATTTATCTCCATGCAGTTGGTCAAATAAATTATCAATGCGAGTTAGGGTATACTTTTTCTTTATTGTTATACCATTTATCTCCCTGTAATCGATACATAACCTCATAGATTAATCTTTCTTCTTAACAAAAAGGACAGGGATCCCCATGGAGAAACACTAGGGCGAATAAATCCCTTATTAATCAATTCCTCTAGTTGTTTCTTTAGTTTTACTAATTCCACAGTTTCCATTCTATAAGGGGTCTTCGATATGGGTCTTGATCCAGGAATTAAATCAATAGAAAACTCAATTTCTCATTCTGGAGGATTTCTAGGTAAACTTTTGGAAACACATCAACATATTATTTCACAATAGGTAAATACTCTATTTGAAAATTACTTTCCTCACCCACAATTATTTGATTCTCTTCCACCCCAATAATTGAATTTAGTTGAGCTACTGGGGGTGGATCTTTATAAGAATTAGGTGGTGATGATTCTTCTCTAAAGATAAGGTGTTCTTTATCATCATCATCAAAAATCGTAACCTCCTTTTTCTTACAATAAATCTTCGTATCATGGTCCAAAAGCCAATCCATACCGAGGATTATATCAAACTCAATCATGAGTATGATGATGATATCAACATATAAAGAACATTTATATGCTCTAATAGGAACTGATTCATAGAACTTTGTTGCAATGATAATTCCTTTAAGAGTTTTTAATGAAAACTCCCTTGTTAAATCAAATTGGAAATATCTAATTTTCTTAGAAAACTAGGAACATATGAAACAATGCGATGATCCAGAATCAAATAAAGCATTGGCTAAACTTGAGGAAACCATTAAATTACCTTCCACCATGTCTTTTGGAGCATCAACCTCAGTAGTAGTGATAGCATAAGCTTGGCCTTGATCCCTTGGACTTTTATGAGGTAAGTTCCCCTGACGCTTAGGAAATTCATTTTCAAAATGTCCCATCTCCCTGAAATTGTATCATTGAACATTGGTAGCTTCTTTCTTCCCCTTTCAATCACGAGCTTAGTGGCCTTTTTAACCACACTTGTAACAGACTCTCATTCCCTTCAGGCAAGTACCGGGGTGTTTCTTCCCACATTTACTGCAGGATAGATATTTGAATTTTCCCTCCTACCCCTTATTTCTATTTCCAGAGTGATCAATAGATCTCTTCTTCTCTTGCTTTGCTTTAAAGTCGTAAGACTTAGATAATTCTTTTTCTATCTTGATAGTGCATGAGACAATATCTTCGTACGACGAGAAGGATTGTGAGACTAATGCTCGACAGATAAATGGTTTTAACCCATCAAAGAAACGATCGATCTTACTTCTTGGGTTGCGTATATAATCTACATCATGCCTCGCTAACCTTGTAAAGTTAGCCTCAAACTTTGTGATATTATCATCCTCCTTTTTCCTCAGACTCAGAAATTGCCTTTCCATATCTACTCAATGGTCACGAGGAAAGTATTTTTCTAAGAAAAGCTCTTTAAACTCCCTACATTCCATATTTTATACTTCATCATTTTCCTTTGTGTTTTGAATCAATAAACACCATTGATCATCATCTCCAGTGAGGCGGTAAAACGCCGTGATAAATTTTTCCCTTTCACTACTCCCCAAGGCATGGAATATTTTCTCTAATGAATTTATCCATTTCTCATCCACTAATGGATTTGTACACCCATTTAATGTTGGTGGTTTTTTACTCATTAAGAGGTCTAACATTGATCCTCCACGTTGTGGATCAGGGTGCTCCATACGGGTAAGGTAATTATTCATAACCTGTTTGAGTTGTCCTAGTATAGTGATAAGTTGATCATCACCAGTTGTATCACCAGCTCAACTATAATTATCTTGAGTAGTAGGGAAATCCCTATATGGAGTGCGTGAATTGATACAATTTCCATTACTTCCACCAGGTGCCATTTATAAACAATGGCATAAACTAGCCCAGTTTATGAATCGAAATACACAATTCCAAACTTGTAAAACACTTAACATAAATTGAACAATTTATGGATATAATCCATAATCATAAAAATGTTTTATTTGAGGAATTATATACTCATAAACCCTTCATAATAGTTTGTAAATAAAATGAGAATTATCCTAAGCATATCCCCCGAGAGTGTCGTAACCAAGAGTGCAGCAAGGCCCATTGTCATTCCCCAGTTCCCGTTCGAGTCTAGCTCAAAGTGGTGTTTTCGGGTTTTACCCCTAGGTATATATGTGCCAGAGCTGCCTCCACCTGCTCACATCCAGACATGGATGTATTGCTTGGAAAACTCACAAAATCTCTACAATACCAAAATTTTAGGAAGTTATTCTATACTAATCCTCAAAGTCCATCTTAGGTCTATGTGCTCTAATCAGAGTTTATCTAAATATGGCTTCCAAGGTTTGTACTAAACTTCTTCTGATACCAACTGTAACACCCTGACCCTAGTTACCCAGAGTCAGTGCATTATTACATAACATTGGCATGATCACAAAATATCAAGTCTCGAAATACTGATTAGTTTAGTAGCCTTTGAAACACTAGATACATTCATAAGTCTTATATTACATGATAAAATGGAAAACTACAACAACATAGTCTCCATAGTCCACAATCATATCCCCTCAGACTATCCCTACAGGTCAGTCATAAAATATTTCTTCACATCCTGGGAAAAATAAAACATAGAAAGGGGTGATCTTAGATGCTCAGTAAGGATAACAGTATAGTGGAAACATTCATAAATAAGCATAAACATTTAAGGCAATGTATAACTAAAACAAAATCCTTTTAAACTTGAACTTAAGAATAATATGGTAAAAATAAAATGAAATAATTCCATTTTCTTATTCACATGGATATTATACTCATTGAATAATCACATGTAATATCAATAACCACTTTCATACTGATAGAATGCATAATGCTAGACTATCATAACCACATAATCAAGGTCTTGTGCCAAGACTACAAATAAGATTTTGTCAAGGCCTTGTACCAAGACACTAGTTTGTCCCATGAGACCTACCGATGCATCGAGGAGCTATAGTGGGCTCCACCCATCACTTACTAAGTCCACTGCATTCCTCATATGAACATGTTTAAACATAACATAAACATTCGTATTAAAACTAGCATACGAAATGTCAATAATTTCTCCATAAATCATGAATGGTATAAAAATAACACATCCATAGTAAAAAATATCACAAAACCTTCAATACAATATGGAATTTTTGTATCATAATAAATCAACTTCAAATAAGCTTAAAATTCATCAAATGATGTTGACATTGATGAAATCAAAACTATTTGAGAGAAATATCTCTTTTTTTAAATAATTTAAAAGTCACATAATTATAAAAGAAAACATTTACTTTAAAAATATTATTATAATCTTGTAAGTGAAGCTTCGACGATTTTATAATGGTGGAAAATAGCCACACCCACCGTATAAGTTAAAAAAAAGACATTCTTACCTTAATTTTGTCGAAAAGGTTAAAAGGACCTTGTTTGGAAAATGACGGAAAGATTCCTTTATAAACATATTATAAAAAGTCAAAAAAGGGTATAAATTAATTTAACCCATATTCTATAAAATATTAAGAATGTTTTGAAATACATTTTTAAGAAACATGGATGTGGATGAAAAAGAGGTCCTAGTAGATAATTATGTATAAACAACCTCGGATAATGAAGAAATTGTGAAATAAACCCTTAACTTGTACTTTTTCTTGGTTGAGGGTAGGTTAAAATCCTGTATAATGGTGAAATAATTGTTATTAAATTATAAAATAATCATATACATTAATATTATATCATATATGATCTTCTAATATTTCTTTGTTAATAATATTTTAGTATTATCGTCGTTTCAGGTGTTCACTTACTTGTTTTCTTTTATATGTTTTGTTACATAATCCATATTTGTTATGGATAGGTTGTATATTATTCATATCAAGAATGACATAAAGTCATTAAACATTATTTTTAATCTTCAAATGAAAATTAGTCTTGAATGGATACGATGAGGATTGAATCTCATCACGTTCATGGAGACGGTAATCCGTACGCACGCACAAGAGACAATACCATTCTTTTGATATTAAAATAATATATAATTGGATGGTATATCATATATAAATAATCATTATCATGTTATATTTATCATTAAATCAATTACACATCATTATTATACCCATCCAAATAATAATGTATTGAATAACAATTACACCATGATGTGGAGACAGTAAGCCGTATGTACACACGTATGGTGACATGTCATTCAAAGGATGGATAGAATAATGAATATTGTTGTACCATATTTATAATAACATCACATTATATATAAGATATTGGAGTTATTATTTTATAATGGAACAACAAATAGAAAGGAAGTGGAAGAAGAAAGGAACTTGAAAGAGGGTGGTGAAATTATTACCTCTTCTTCGGGTCCTTTTGATTTGATCAAAATGAATCCTTAAGTTGGATTTATGACTAAAGTAAGGCCTCTAAGATGAATTTAGGGAAGTTTAGAGGATATTTGTGCTGGGGTTGGCCGATCCAAAATGCTTTTAAGGTGTGAATTAGAGAGAAGAGGGAGTTCCCTTTTATAAGAGATGTGAGGGGAACCTTAGGAAAAGCTAGAAATATTATTTTATAATAATATAATTTTCGGTTTTTAATGGCTAAAAAGTTTATTATTTAAAGTATAAGGTGGGTATGGGTCTAAAACCACTCAACCAATAGGTTTTATATAGGTTTGGGTCACTATTTTACCCTTATCTTTTAGATTTAACTCTTCATTAAATAGTTTGACATTTACCATGTCTCTTTGTATTTTTATATTATATGGTTAATAGACTTACTATATACTTCCAAGAAAACCCCAAGTGGTTCATTAATGATACATATATCATTATATAAGTCCTTTGGCCGTAAATTATATTTTTATGAATATAATATCAATTAATAATATAATATCTGTCTTAAAAACACTTTTATGTCAATTTTGACACTATTTGGTATTTTGTTTTTTCTAAATTCATAACAGCATTATTAGTTCGAAAAAAATTCATATAAACAACCCTAATATGTCATATTAATATATAAAATTAGTTTAATTCATAAAAAGTCTCAAATTAAATTTATTTGGATATTTATAATATCAATTATTTTAATATTTCATTAATTCGGTAATTACTACCTCACCATTATGTCATAAATAAATTAAATTATTTAATGTATAAAAATTATAAATAAAATTCCATTATTTAGGAAATATTTTTATATTTCTTATGAATATTTATAATATAATTTATCTTATGTATAACCCTATATTAAATTTTTTTAGTTATTAAACTTTGATTTTAACTCCTTTAACTCTTAATTGAATTAAATAATAATAAATGTCCTAATCTAATCCAAGTAGACCAAAGAGGTTCATATTTTATTCTTGAGTTTTTTTTGGTCTAATTATACTTAGAAAATAGAATTAGGACATGTGTTAGGGTAATAATAATATCATTTTTACCCTTAATTACCCTATTTTCTTTTAACCGTGGTAAATAAAAGTAAAAAGTTATTATTCACCAAAAATTATTTTTATCTTATTGAACAACATTTTAATTCTTTATATTAAATGTGTCTCTCATATTTTTTAAATTCCATTCACAGAAGCGGTAAAATTAAGTTTTATGTGAATTTGCAAATTCTCCTAGGAGATGGGTAAAAGACGGTGAAAAGTTCAATAAAATTGTTATATATCTAAAATTATTATAAACTAACTCCAATGAATTACATTGAACTTATATAGATATTATGTATATATTTTTACCTAAAATAAATTTAAATAAAATAAATAATTATTTAAATAAAAAATTCGGTTTTAAACTATAACTCGGTGTTTTTCACTATTCATCAAAAATTGAAAGTTTTCAGAAAAATACCAAAAATTCCCCCTAATCTAATTTAGATATTCCAAATCCAAAAATGAATTTCATTTTGAAAGATAAAATTTATAAAATTTCAAAAAGTGGGTATTACTATTCATAACGGCTAGTTTGATAGGTTGTGGTGTGTTAGAACTCGAAGTTGCGTACAACACACACTACTATATTATTCAAAGAGAAGCGTACCATGGATGCTTAGGGTGTTAAAAATATAAATTATATCCAGGATAATTACCGGGGAAGAATTTTGAACTATCCAATTGTAATTGAATAAGTACAAATGATATATACCTAGTATAAGTAGATGAAAGGATACTAGTTTTTTTAGGGGACACAAATTAGTCTTACTTTAGATTAATATGATTTTATATCACATTTAGGATAAGGTAAAAATAGGGACAAAATCTTTCAAGACAGTGGTAGCCAAACCTATAAATACTGAGTACGTTGCAGCTTTTGAGGAAGCTAAGAAGTAGTGTATTAAAATATGTAATGATTTGTTCTAGTTATTGGAATCACACCAAGTAATTAATGTTGTATCATTGTGATAATTCTATTACTAGTACGAGCCAATATTTCAAGTTTGGGCAATGATCAAAAGGAGACATACTCATGGTTTACATATCTTGAGGAGACTTACTCAAGGAGGGAAAGTTGCACATAGCAGAATAACCACGTAGTAGAGATGTATCTGACCCATTAAATAAATTTATAACTCAGTAGAAACATGATCTTATCATGTGATAGCTAAAAATGACAGTTTTCAAGATGTCTCTAGTACAAGTGAGAGTATTGTAAAAGTGGGTTCCCTAGACCCAACTAAACAATACTTTTTGATTACCATTTCATGTATACAGTGAGATATGCATGATGCAAACTTACCATGAGAATGTAGATATTTCTAAATCCACTATTTAAATTTTAATTTCCATAGATTATTTATCATATAAAAATTTTATATCAGTTCCCAGGCTATAATAAGAATATTGAGATACCATTACATTAATCTTAAATAAATTTCCTCAATTTTAGATAAATCAAAATGACTAGAAATAGTTGATTTATGATTATCAGGTACCGAGGGATCACAAGCATTGACACTTCTTCTCATCAAGTTTTTACTTGGTGATCTATAGTAGGTGAGATCATGAGGATATAAACTCCAATAGAAACACCACATGTTTTGGGTGTCATTGGATGTTCCTATCTATGTACATGTGTAATTTTTTTATGAATTGATATCATTATCAATGTGTGACATTTGATCACGTACTTTGATGTGAGAAAAAAACCATGATAATGAATTCATGATGAGGTAGCTTGTATTGGGTGCATTATTGGCGGTATGGAATTGGTTGAATGATCAAGACAGAATTTGTCTCTTTTGAGTTGAGTATGTAATATATCAGGTTTGGTTGATCAGGATGGTAGTAAATTCATAAATCCTTGGCCAAGGTAATCAGAGGCAAGTCCATCCTGTTATATCAAAAAATAATAAATCAAGAATCCACCCTATTCTGGTGAATAGGTATATTGGAAATGGTGGACCCCACTATGGGGTCCAAGAGTTTTCCAAGTGTTAACAATCATTGAAAAATTAATTAATTAATTATTATTTGAGTATAAAATAATTAGGTTGAATTTATTTATTAAAAGCATTCACAAGGTATTAAGTGAATATAGGAAAAATATTATATGAATGAATATTATTTTAGTATTCAATGTTTGTTTAATATAAATGTGAATTACAATTTGAGTTAATGATTCAAGTTTATCATGTAATATATTTAATATATATTACAAGTATTTGATAATACATAAATAATATTTATGATGCAATCAGTTCGTCATAATTATTTATTTATTGCTTATTTAGTGGATGCTAAATATACAGGGGTCGGGAAATCCTATCTGGGTTTTTTGAGAAATCCACTATATAAATGGGAGAGGAACTCTATTCTAGTGACTGTTCATGCCAATGAAATGATATCTTCTACATCCTACCACATTATAGAGAGAGAAATTCTCTCTCTGATTGATCGATCCAAGACCACCTTTGATATATCAAAGGCATGGGATCGAGGTGATCATCGTGACGCCGAAGGATTTGTCGGAGTTTTTCACTAGCACCTTGAATTTGAAAAATGGAGATCACATAAATTCTTATATCATATGTGGATAATATATAGGGTTATATCTTTAGATCCTTTAAGTAATTATCACTAGTGATGAACATCAATCAAACATTCCACCAAATAAAACTAGGTACACGCTTATTTAATTTATGTGCTTTGAATAATTCACATGTGATCCTCATAATTTTACCAGGGCTCAGATCACCAAAGAAGAAAAGTTATGTCACTTTGGTGATAATTTTTTTTAAATCCATATCCCACCATCTTCCTCTACACACCCTATTTCCATTAGAATATATAATACCAATTAGCCAAGTTGGAATCACATGTTCATATCTGGGTGTTTATTCATCAACTTTTGTGATATCAATTGTATCAACTAAATATGACAACAAAAAAAGATCTTCAAAATCCACAATGATGATGAAAACCCAATTGTATATGCCCCCATTTTTTCTCATATCTTTAGAAATCTTCTTTATCGAAGGGTGAATCAGTAGGAAATCTCTCACCACCCATAGGGTGGATACACTTCTACTTTATCTTTCGAACATCATGATGTTGAAACTTACTCTACCTTAGAATAAATCTCTTCATAACATTCCCCACCTTAATCATGAGGAAAAATATAAAGAGGAATAAAATATCATTGATTCCCCTCCAACATTATAGGAAGTTATCTCTACCACTATTGATGAAATATGGTAGAAAAACCTAGGTATATAAGAAGTTCCTCGAACCACATTGATTAGTGAGAGCATGTATTCTGAAGAACAAGGGGTGTAAACCTATTTTCTAAAACAACATTGAGATGTGTTTTCCTTGAACTACATGAATATTTTGGGTCTCGATTCTAATATAGCCACCCACCACTTGGGTTTTCTGGAACACCACTATGGTTACAAGATGGCTACTAGAAGAACACATTAAACTCATTCCACCAAAGTTAAAGCTAAATTTGATAAGATCATCAAGGTGAATTTATTTGGGAGGTCCAATACCAGAAGTCAATCACCAATATTTTCCTAGTCAATAAGAAGAATAAGAATATTAGAGTTTTCATTGATTTTGGGGATCTTAACCAGCAATGTACGAAAGATGATTTCTCAATACCCATCACCTAACCTATCATTGATGCAACAACTAGATATAAATACCTCTCCTTAATAGATGGATATTCAAGTCATAACCAAATATATATGGCCCTTGATGATGGATAATCCACTAATTTTAGGTCACCTCAAGGGATATACTATTATTAGGCAATTCCTTTCAGTTTAAAGAATGTTGGTACCACATACCAACATGCCATGCCTTACATTTTCAAACCCTTCCTCAAAAAGTACGTAGAATTCTTCATTATCATTTTGGTGGTGAAATATCAATTGTTCTCTAATCATCTCTATGATCTTTAGATCATTTTTAATAGTATATGAAAACGTATCTTAAAAATTAATCCCTTGAAATGTTCTTTTGGTGTTACCTCAAGAATTCTTCTCAACTTTATAGTACACCATCACGACATCAAATTTGATACTTAGAAGACTAAGGCTATCTTTGAATTGTCACCTCCTAAAAACATCAAATAGTTGAGAGTATTTTAGGGCCACCTAGCCTAAATCTGATTCTTTATAACAAATCTGTTATGAAAATGTTTACCTTTGACCAGAATAATGAAGAAAAGAGCAAGTTATCAATGGACCAATGATTATCAAGAAGCCTATGATAGTCTCAAGAAGCATATTTTGAGTCCATTAGTGTTAATTCCACCCTTTGAAGGAAATTAACTCATTTTTATATGATAACCATAGAATAATCATGTAGCATATCGAACCAATTAGCCACCTAAATAGTGCTTCTAGGCCAATGGGCCACTAGGCCTTAGGCACGCCTCCCCTTATGCCAAAGGCTGCTGACTAGAATCAAGGGTGTAAATGAAAACATTAGGGAGACTATACCCTTAGGAGAATTATATGATAAATGTTCTAGTAATATTGTATAACAAAAATCAAAAAATAAATGACCCTACAAACTCAAACTAGACCCGTAATGTGGAAGCACAATCAATGAAAAACAAATTGAGGAGGCAATAAAAGTAGTGGAAATAAATAAACATGACATCATGACAACACACCACTTGTAGCAATAAAATAAAACAACAATGCATGCATATCCAACCAGTTCATACATGTAAATATCCAAAAAAAGGTCACCAATGGATGAGAAGTGAAAGTGATACATATATAGTATGCTGAAACAAGAAAGAAACTAAACAGAAACTCCGACTATGCATGACCTCAAGGTCGCATGCCAGTCTCCATGCAAGTAGCTACTAAGATCCAGCTTCTGAGGCTGATACTTTACCTAAACATAATGACATAAAGTCTACATGCACCCCAAATGACCCATGAAGGGTGTGAGAAAAAATCTCAGTAGGATACCACCCAATGGTGCGTACCTAACATAAGTGTTTAAGCAGGCATGAGATATAAATAAAAATAAGAAGCACAATGAAATAACTAAACAAGGGATATCCTAGTGCTGAACAGTCAACGAGAAACCATCACCTACCTTGGAAAACGCTGGAATACCATAAGTCAAGAGGGTCCTTATCCCATGGTCCAAGGTATCTATTATTTTAATAGCCCAGGTGGAACCACATGTTCCACCTCAAATCAAGTAACCCAAAACCACGTGACTCCTGATACCTCATGTCTCAAATGAATCGCCAATGTCCCAAAGGAATGCCTAAATAATAGTATCCGGTCCCTTAGAACCCTGCTCAAAATCACCCATCGGCTCGAGAGCCAACATCCATAGGAACATAGATGTATTTCCTCAACTAATACCAGACCCACAACCTCAATCATGGAGAGCCTTAGCCCCTAACTGATAGCCTCATCGCTATCAACTGAAGGCTCCTAACCTTATATGTGGATTTCTATGGCAATAACCCCCAATAACAAGTCCTAATCCGCACTATCAGGGGCCTCTAACCATATGAGTGGTAAAAACCACCTCATCATAGAGTCAACCTACGTGAGCATGACTTAATTTGGTGCTTTGGACATCACGGGTGAGCGACAATCACCAAATATAATTTCTAAGCCACATCAACACTGAAACCTCATGCCCCTGTGGCCATGTCACTCAAAATAGATGTCCTTTCCATTCCTATATCATGAACAATGCCCAACTAGACAGTCTCACTACCTCAAACCGACGTCCACAATGCCCAATCCTGTGGTCAATACCACTCAAGAAATCTAGGAAAATCCCAACCAGATGATCTACATCACCTCAATCTTAATGCTCATTCCATACCAACCTCAGGCCAATCCCATCACTACTCTAACGACCCGAAATTTTTTTTTTAAATAAATTTTGTTTCCTAATTTTATGTGTTATTGTTATACTCAACAAAAATGTTTCATTTGGTAACATGAGTATAATTAAAATGAGACTGTTGGGTTTTGACTGTTATTTGACCATTTGTCAATATGACCGCTGGAAACTAAACATTTTGACTATTGTCTCTAAATACAAGCAATCTTGGTTAATTAATATAGAAAGTAGATTCGATGGCCTCACCCAGTAGTCTTGGACCGATCGAAGCCCATCTAACAGAACTTGGGAAGGAGGTAGCACCACTGGGCTTTGCTCTGGACCAAACTCAAGCTGAACTTCATCGTATAAAGCTAGAACGGGATCGCCTTCGCGAGAAGTTCAAACTGATAGAAATTACTACTCGGGCGATGTTGGCCGAGCCTCCCTCGGATTCTCTCACCTTAGCACACCTTACACTTAGGTCCTATGCTGGTGTGATAAGGGGCTATGTAAGGAGACCGTAACTGTCTTGTGTAATCCTTTGTTTTAAATAAAATTTCGATTTCTTTTATGAATTTTCAAATGACCGGATAAATATAGTATGCAAATTTTTGATGAATTTTAGAAAAAGGATATTTTAAATATGTTTATGTAAACCCTAAATAATTAAAAATGTGTAATGATTTTCAAAAAATGGTCTTCTGCAATTATGTTCAGTACTAAATTTAGAGTCTAATAAGATCAACTTGATTTTTGATGAATAGTAAATTATGAATAGTGATTTTATGATTAGGATTAATAATGTGTCCAAATGGATTAGTAATCTCACTTAAATAAAGTATTAAAATAAGCTAGGCACTTTGATTAAGTAATGTGATTCAATAAAATGGTTAAATAACGGTTTCATAAATTATTATTCAAGTATTAGTTTTTTCAGATGAATAGTGTTTTTTAATTAAAAATTTAATTAAAAATAATTAGAAAATTATTTTTATAAAAATGACTTTATTTTTGAACTCAGAGCATCGATATTATGTTATGGTAATTTTTGGGGTTTTTTCTGAAAAAAATGAATTTTCGGTGAATAGTGTATTTATTTAAAATTAAAATTAAAAATATTTAGAAAATTATTTCAATAAAATGGAGTTCATTTTTGAAATCATAGCATTGATATTTGGTTAAGGTGAAATTTTGGGATTATTCTGAGAAAGTTGAATTTTCGGTGAATAGTGAAAGTATAGTTTTTAAGTTACGGGTGTTTAATGACATCATTAAATGATGTATTAAGTATATTTTCAATATGGTCGAATTATGAATAGTAAGATAAGGTGTGAGGTGTCCCAAGTGGCCAATACCATGGGAAAATACCATGGGCAAGCCCATGGTTTTGCCAAAACCACTAGTGAGGTGTCCCTTGGCCATTAATGCCTTGTCCCCTCACTTTCCCTATAAATACCAAGCCCTCCTCTCATCCATTCGACTCCCCACTCATTCCCAAAGAATTTCTGGTCTCATTACCTCCCAAGGAGTCCTCCCAAGGTGCCCCCAAGCCCTCAAGGTCCCAACCTTTGAGGTTTAAGAGTTACATTTTAAGGTAAGGGATCCGACCCCTCTCTTTCTTTTCATGTAATCTCTTTTATGTCATTCCTTTTCTGCTCCATGTTTTTATGTGAGAGGATGTTCTTTTATATTCCTCTTACTTCCATTTCATGTTTATATGATGAGAGATCCCCTCTTACTCTCATCATTTCGTTTTATGAAAGTTTAAGTGACGCCGTTAGGCTGCCGAATTTTTAAGGGATTCTTTCACCCTTCTCATTTTTCAAGTTCGATTTTCATGTCAAGTCTTTCAAGTTCTTTTTTTTATTATGTTGGGGTATGATCTCTATATCTATCATACTGATCTCTTATGATCATATGATGAGAGACCCTCTTTGATCTTGCAAATTCATTTTTATTGAAGTTTAAGTGACGCCGTTAGGCTGCCGAATTTTCATAAGAGAAATCTAATTTTGTCTTCCTTCCATGTTTTTCTTTTCAAATGTTATGTCCTCCAAATTTCATTTCCAGGCCCATATATCCTTCTTATTCCGTCCCCCTACTGTTTTATGGATCATTTATGAGTGGGTGACCCATGTCCCCTCTCTTTTCAATGTTTTCTAAAACCCCGAAACATAGTCGTTATGCTGCAGAATTTTCGTCTCAAAATGCCTCTCTCTTTTCTCAAAATTATTTTTATGTTATAAAGTGAATACTCAAAGCTCTTATTTATACAAGGGTATTCACAAATATATCAAAATGTTTTATTTCAAATTCTGGGAATTACATACATGAAACCCGCTCTCCCCTTCCGTGGGTTTAAAGTGACGTAAAGATCTTGTCTTTAAAGCAGTTTTAAAACATTATGATTATGAAATGAAACCCATTTATTTTATGTTATATGGGTTACTTATGAAATGTTTGATAATGACTTATGTGTCTCACATGATAATAAAGGAAAATTTAAGGGTGCGCCCTGATAGCGCTCCAATGAATTGGGTAATGATGTAACCACTAGAGATTACAATTTTCATGATACCTTGGTGAATAACCTTGGTAATTTTCAAATGACACCTTGGGGATGGACCTTGGTGATATGTTCATGATTGTCTATGTTAAATGATGTAGCCACATCTTCAAGTTATGAAAAAGTTTTATTTTTATTATGATATGCCTCATGATTTCATTTTCATGCCTTAAAGTTCTTTTCATGACTTTATTGATGTATCTAAAGTTCATATGTAAAATGTTTCACTTGTTTCCCTTGCTGGGCCTTCTGCTCACCCTTCCTTTTGATGTATGTCCCCAGGTTATGAGATGCAGTAATGAGCCTAGGGTGAACATGAGGAGAAGCCTTTCAAGTGTTTAAGAAGAATGTTTTTTTTGTTTCATGTTTTATGTTCCTTGTTTCCAAGACACTAAACCTTAAAGATCCTCAGTTCCGTGTAATGGAATGAAAGTTATGTTATAAAATGGCGGGATGCTATAGTTGGTATCAAAGGGAGGTTTAGTTATTTGTGGAAATTAGGATATGAAAACTCTAGGAAGAACCCTATAAAAAAGTTTAATATAGGAAATCTTCCTGGTATTTTGGTGAGTATTGAGTAAGGGTTTGCCAAGCAAATACATCCCTGTCTGGATACGAGCAGGTAGAGGTGGATCCGGCACAGATGTACATATGGGTAAAACCCGAAAACACCGCTTTGAGCTAGACTCAAACGGGAATTGGTACACGACAACGGGCCTTGCTGCACTCTTGGTTACGACACTCCCGGGGGATATGCTTTGGTAAATTCATAAGCTTGGTATGAACCATTGTTAAAGGAACAAAGATAAAATAAAATAGAGGTTCACATAAGAATATATGATCATTCATAACCTATATGGGAACCTAGGAGATCACAAGTTAGGGTATACCTTTCATATACAAGTTATCCTTATATGCTTTCAGTTCCTTTTCATGATTATTAGCTAAGTACTTAAGCCCCTAATTATGATTTCTCTTCTTAGTTAATGGTGGGAAATGGAAGAACATGTTCCGACAACCAATGTGATAGGAAATGCGATGATTTTCGTATTAATATGACAGGGATGATTAGGGGATTAAAATATGATTATTATTTTGGAAGACGTTCATTATTTTGGGAACCATATTTGATCGAGGTAAATAGATTACTACGGTATTTTCATTGAGGAGTAAGGTTGACTTATATTTTGAAGAATCGATGAATTTAAGGTGAACTTATAGTAATTTAGGTTACTTATGGGAATGACTAACCTATCTTGGGTAAAATATGTTTAGGTTAGCTAATTTTTTTTATAAGATGTTAGGAGTGGTTGATGTTGTCTGGAGATGAACAATGAAGTTGTTTTGGAAGACTATGTTATCAAATCCTTCTTGTATTTGGGTTTCAATCTTAGTTTGGTTTGTTTTGAGGAATTTTAAGGACCGTTATTTATGGAATGGTCTATGATGAACTTTGGGTAGTACCATGGAACTTTGATGATTTAAAAGTAGTTTCCATTCCTATGGGATTCTTTCTTTTTGAAGAGTTGTTTTACCTTAACCTTTCTGTTTTTGGGATAATGTTTAAAGATAGAAGAAATAGATAGTTAATCTTTTGTAGATTATGTGATTCTATAGAAGATGATTCTTGTGCTTTTATGAGCCCAAGTGTTTTTGAATTCTCATCATTTGGAGAAAAGATTAGTGTTGGTAGGGACTTGTTAAAGGATGAAACTCTACTTGAAGGTAGGTATATTTTCTTATGTTTTTGTTCTATGTAGTAAATGAAATCCTCAAAATTATGAAAAGAAATGTAAAACAAAAATTTTGTTGGTTTACATTTCCTACTAGGTAATCAAAGACCGTTTACACACATCATAAGTTTAGGATTTTCTCATGGTTAACTTTCTCCTAATCATGTTCTCTATCACTCTCCCTCAGAACTTGACCCTTTGTTTTCTCCTCCATGTCCATGTTTCCCTACATGGAACCCTAGTGTGGGTTAACTCGGGTGACCTTTGTACTTCCCTTTCTTTATTTTAAAGTAATAGTTTTACTGACTCCTTTTCCGATGTGGGACATTCAATGAAATTTCAAAACCCAATTTTAAAATTGCGAGGACGCAATTTCTTAAGGGGGGAAGATTGTAACGACCCAATTTTTTTTTTTAAATAAATTTTGTTTCCTAATTTTATGTGTTATTGTTATACTCAACAAAAATGTTTCATTTGGTAACATGGGTATAATTAAAATGAGACTGTTGGGTTTTGACTGTTATTTGACCATTTGTCAATATGACCGCTGAAAACTAAACATTTTGACTATTGTCTCTAAATACAAGCAATCTTGGTTAATTAATATAGAAAGTAGATTCGATGGCCTCACCCAGTAGTCTTGGACCCATCGAAGCCCATCTAACAGAACTTGGGAAGGAGGTAGCACCAATGGGCTTTGCTCTGGACCAAACCCAAGCTGAACTTCATCGTATAAAGCTAGAACGGGATCGCCTTCACGAGAAGTTCAAACTGATAGAAATTACTACTCGGGCGATGTTGGCCGAGCCTCCCTCGGATTCTCTCACCTTAGCACACCTTACACTTAGGTCCTATGCTGGTGTGATAAGGGGATATGTAAGGAGACCGTAACTGTCTTGTGTAATCCTTTGTTTTAAATAAAATTTCGATTTCTTTTATGAATTTTCAAATGACCGGATAAATATAGTATGCAAATTTTTGATGAATTTTAGAAAAAGGATATTTTAAATATGTTTATGTAAACCCTAAATAATTAAAAATGTGTAATGATTTTCAAAAAATGGTCTTCTACAATTATGTTCAGTACTAAATTTAGAGTCTAATAAGATCAACTTGATTTTTGATGAATAGTAAATTATGAATAGTGATTTTATGATTAGGATTAATAATGTGTCCAAATGGATTAGTAATCTCACTTACATAAAGTATTAAAATAAGCTAGGCACTTTGATTAAGTAATGTGATTCAATAAAATGGTTAAATAACGGTTTCATAAATTATTATTCAAGTATTAGTTTTTTCATATGAATAGTGTTTTTTAATTAAAAATTTAATTAAAAATAATTAGAAAATTATTTTTATAAAAATGACTTTATTTTTGAACTCAGAGCATCGATATTATGTTATGGTAATTTTTGGGGTTTTTTCTGAAAAAAAATGAATTTTCGGTGAATAGTGTATTTATTTAAAATTAAAATTAAAAATATTTAGAAAATTATTTCAATAAAATGGAGTTCATTTTTGAAATCATAGCATTGATATTTGGTTAAGGTGAAATTTTGGGATTATTCTGAGAAAGTTGAATTTTCGGTGAATAGTGAAAGTATAGTTTTTAAGTTACGGGTGTTTAATGACATCATTAAATGATGTATTAAGTATATTTTCAATATGGTCGAATTATGAATAGTAAGATAAGGTGTGAGGTGTCTCAAGTGGCCAATACCATGGGAAAATACCATGGGCAAGCCCATGGGTTTGCCAAAACCACTAGTGAGGTGTCCCTTGGCCATTAATGCCTTGTCCCCTCACTTTCCCTATAAATACCAAGCCCTCCTATCATCCATTCGACTCCCCACTCATTCCCAACGAATTTCTGGTCTCATTACCTCCCAAGGAGTCCTCCCAAGGTGCCCCCAAGCCCTCAAGGTCCCAACCTTTGAGTTTTAAGAGTTACATTTTAAGGTAAGGGATCCGACCCCTCTCTTTCTTTTCATGTAATCTCTTTTATGTCATTCCTTTTCTGCTCCATGTTTTTATGTGAGAGTATGTTCTTTTATATTCCTCTTACTTCCCTTTCATGTTTATATGATGAGAGATCCCCTCTTAATCTCATCATTTCGTTTTATTAAAGTTTAAGTGACGCCGTTAGGCTGCCGAATTTTTAAGGGATTCTTTCACCCTTCTCATTTTTCAAGTTCGATTTTCATGTCAAGTCTTTCAAGTTCTTTTTTTTATTATGTTGGGGTATGATCTCTATATCTATCATACTGATCTCTTATGATCATATGATGATAGACCCTATTTGATCTTGAAAATTCATTTTTATTGAAGTTTAAGTGACGCCGTTAGGCTGCCGAATTTTCATAAGAGAAATCTAATTTTGTCTTCCTTCCATGTTTTTCTTTTCAAAAGTTATGTCCTCCAAATTTCATTTCCAGGCCCATATATCCTTCTTATTCCGTCCCCCTACTGTTTTATGGATCATTTATGAGTGGGTGACCCATGTCCCCTCTCTTTTCAATGTTTTCTAAAACCCCGAAACATAGCCGTTATGCTGCAGAATTTTCGTCTCAAAATGCCTCTCTCTTTTCTCAAAATTATTTTTATGTTATAAAGTGAATACTCAAAGCTCTTATTTCTACAAGGGTATTCACATGTATATCAAAATGTTTTATTTCAAATTCTGGGAATTACATACATGAAACCCGCTCTCCCCTTCCGTGGGTTTAAAGTGACGTAAAGATCTTGTCTTTAAAGCAGTTTTAAAACATTATGATTATGAAATGAAACCCATTTATTTTATGTTATATGGGTTACTTATGAAATGTTTGATAATGACTTATGTGGCTCACATGATAATAAAGGCAAATTTAAGGGTGCGCCCTGATAGCGCTCCAATGAATTGGGTAATGATGTAACCACTAGAGATTACAATTTTCATGATACCTTGGTGAATAACCTTGGTAATTTTCAAATGACACCTTGGGGATGGACCTTGGTGATATGTTCATGATTGTCTATGTTAAATGATGTAGCCACATCTTCAAGTTATGAAAAAGTTTTATTTTTATTATGATATGCCTCATGATTTCATTTTCATGCCTTAAAGTTCTTTTCATGACTTTATTGATGTATCTCAAGTTCATATGTAAAATGTTTCACTTGTTTCCCTTGCTGGGCCTTCTGCTCACCCTTCCTTTTGATGTATGTCCCCAGGTTATGAGATGCAGTAATGAGCCTAGGGTGAACATGAGGAGAATCCTTTCAAGTGTTTAAGAAGAATGTTTTTTTTTTGTTTCATGTTTTATGCTCCTTGTTTCCAAGACACTAAACCTTAAAGATCCTCAGTTCCGTGTAATGGAATGAAAGTTATGTTATAAAATGGCGGGATGCTATAACTACCCCATGGGCCTCAGTAGTATAATCACAAGAAATTATATATAAATAATAAGCATTCAATTAACAATCAATTCAACATAATTGAATTTCACATCTCAAATTCAATATTAAAATTCAATTTATTTAAATAAAATTGAATGGAACCATCTAAACACACATACAAATCAACATAGAGGTCTTGAATTCCTTAGGTTAAAATATAAAAGAAAAATCAGTTTAAACAAAATAATTTAAATAAAAAATATTTCCCTAGCCAAACCACCGAAGGGGAGACAACCTCTAACCTGGCCAAGCTCAAGTGAAAATGGATTGGACATTATCATAGGCATCCCATAGTGTCACAAAATCATTTTGATATGAATAAACAGATAAAAATGGGCCTCACTCAAAATACCCAAATGCATGCTAAAAGTTGTGCCCTAAGAATGACCATGAAAACACAAAGTAAGATATGCACTAACTACATTAGACTCATAGATATTGGCTTGTCCTATATCAAGATTCAAATTTGAAGTGGATTAGAGTATATTTGAGTTTCAATTGAGTGCCCTGAAAATAGGGCGAAACAGATCTAGTGGATTTAGCCCTCCGTGAGGCAAAAACAAAGGGGGAAGGAAGCATGGTTGGGGTTAGCCGAACCGATGGGGTTCCAACACCACCAACAGATCTGAAATAGGAGGTCAGATGAAGAGATGGGATCAAAATCCACCATAGGAGAGGAGGATGAGGTTTCCTCCTACCATGCATGTGACCAAGTATAAATAAGAGGAGAGAAATAATAAAATAAAGAAAAAGAAAATATAAAAAACACCATGTACAAGCTGCATGGTTTACCCCACGGTTTTTCAAACCATGCGGTAACTATGCGAGCTACTTTGTAAAGGTACTGCCTAAGTGGAAGTATCCACGAGACTGTCCACACAGTTTTCTCTAACCATGTGAAAACCATGCATAATCATTTTCAAAAAATACACACACCCACGCATGGCCATGAACCTCCCTTTCATGGTTTACAAAAACTGTGCAGCAGTTCAAAAATGTGCTACAAAGTTAACTGGAAGGGGCCACATAGTTTACCCTAAACCATGCGCCCTTGACTGCTATTCCAAAACATGCCATTTGGCCTTTGATGCTTCTGAAACCTCTTACAAACACATGATTCTTTGTCCAATTCTCAAAACTCATGTAAAAACATGATATAAATCTAACAAAACTCTCATAATTTTATTCTGATCAATGATAAAGAAAATGACACCCCCGCTAATTGAAAAGTTCAAAATAGGAATGTTTTTTCAACCTAATTCAAAAACCCGAGATGCTACAATCTCCCCAAATTAAAATAGATCATCCCTAAGCTATAAAGCAAAACACATAGGTGGTACCAAACATACCCATACCATTAGAATTATCTTGTACTACCCCGACCTCAAGGTTACATGTCAACTTACCTCAAGGTGGGATCCCTACCTTAGGAGTGACCTACCCCTATCACATCCTGACCAAAATCCAAATCATTCAATATTCCAACAACCAATTCCCAAACCCAAGTTCCTTCCGTGATGTGTTGTTACTTCCGCACATAACCAGGTGCTCCCATGTCACTCTTGACACCCATCATAGTCCTGCACCGCATCAGTGACCCCCTCATGCCCATATCCCACATGGAACCAACAAGGTCTTACATCACCTCAGATTCTCAATTCAATCACAGTGCCTCACACATCAATCAAGTATCACACCTAAATGGTGCCTAGATGCCTCAGACCTAATGTAATTATTGCATCTTCTCAATGCACTGGTGCCTCTTACCTCAATCAACTCGCATCCATTGATGCTCAAACATAGAACATGGTGACTTGCACCTAATATATATATATATACAATGCATCCGATATGATTTCAATATACTAAAAAACATCTGGTCAGTCCATTTACATATCACACACACCTCGTGAACCAAAATGGACATGCCTCAATAGGCCATGCCAAAAGAAAAACAAATCAATCATGGTCATTCCCATGACATACCTTTAACCTTCGTCATCTCACCATTATGCTCATCCCCTAGAAGCTCCATGGTGTGTAGCTAGCCTAAAACATGAATACCTAAAGCCTGACCTTCTTGAGGTACTACTCTAGCCACCGACCACTGATCCCAATGATGGTTTTCACTATCTCTACAATGAGCTCCATGTGCAGCTGAACCTCTACTACCTTCACCTCATACCAATCTTGGACCAACCTTAGAAGCATGAATTTTCCCCTGAACTTCACCACTGGCTGAACAAGAAGGCCTTATTCAGATCCTATTGAGATGAACTACCTACCCACATGCCTTAAAATCCTTTAGAGCCCGCTCACACTGAGTATGGACATGTACCAGTTGCCCACACTGAAAGAAAACCATCTAAGAGCCACTGTGAGGTGGTCTGCACGAGTCCTTGGCCTAACTGTCATGTTGGAACTCATTCTAACCTCACTTAGGCCATATGAAACATCAACATTGTGATTGCCTAAAGCCACTTCACAACTCAAGTAAGACCTATCCATCAAGTTTCCCTCTTTTATGAGCATCTAGTTCACCACCTCAGAGAATGAGGCCAATCTAAAGATGTTTACCTGCACCTGAATAGAACATTGTAAACTATCCTCAATGTATCTCAACCTGAAGGTGTCATTGTTAACCATTTTGAGTGAAAATCAAGACAATTTAGTGAAAATCATTGCATAGTCCATAGAAGACATGTTTCCTTATTGAAGGCTCAAGAACTCCTAATCACTTTCATCCCTCAGCATCTCTGGGAAGAAATGCTCAAAGAATTTGGCCTCAAAATCCTTCCAGGCCTGTTCCTCATGTCCTTCATACTACACCTTCATCTCACACCAGTTCTTTTCTGACCCTCTGAACATGTATGTATCTAATTTGACCCTCTAGCCTGGAGGCATCTTAAGCTGCCCAAAAATCATCCACATACTCTCAATCCAATTCTTAGTAGCCTAAGGCCCACTAACACCCTAGAAAAATGTCGGGTTCTGTGACTAGAACTCCTGAGTAAGGTAAGACATATAAAGATATGATATTTGAGTACCCCATTTGATGAATTGGAGAACCCATATCAGGCTCACTCATAGATACTCGTTGAGTTATGGCCCAAACACTGTAAGATTTGGAAGCTGCCCTGCCTATATTGGATTCTTTACATGACCCTATTCCTAATACTGTACCTATGTCTCATGCTCTTCTTAACCATCAGGGGTATAAACCTACTCATGATCTTACAATACCCTTTACTCACCTACCTGACACTCAAACCGAGTCATCAAGGTGGAAACCCATTGAATACTATCAAATGGTTATAAATACCAATATATATATATATATAACATGAAAATAGGGAAACTAGTAAAAAAGTAGTATATCATCACCACCATTACCCTTCCCTATCACAAACAGGCCACACGGTATCCCAACCTCATAGACTCCTTTCCCACCATCAATCGAGACAAGTATCTCAATTTCATCAGGCCTTGATCATCCTGACAACCAATGTTGCCTCAATCTGAAAAATGAGTCACCCAATCCCGATGATCAAAATCACCTCAACCATGTTACCAGCCCACTCATATAAGATCTAGGAAATTTTAAATATCACAGACAACATGAAATTCATATATATTTCACACGACATATGAATTTAACAAGGAAATTGATATTTATCACATGGTATAAAAACTTTACAAGGCATACATGCATTTATAAAATTGATTTACCCTAAAATGTTCCTATCAAAAGACAAAAAGAAAGAAATCAAAGATTTCCTCATTATTCCAAGGGTATAACTCATTCATTTCTATACCAAGAAAATGGTTTATGTCTCATATCATAACCAATAACATCACATTCCATAAATACCACTCAAGGTAGAAATAATATAAAACTGTTAAATGATAAAAATAAAATAACAATTACCACCCTGGAAACTTGGTGTATACTTCATACCAGAGGATGAAATCACCCAAGAACAAGTTATAAACCTAGTTTCAACATCACCTAATCTACAGTCTACTATAACCCAAATAATAATACTAGAAGATTCAATAAGGAAGTCTCAATCTCATTAATAGCTAGAAAAAAATTGATACTAAATCTTAGTAAAGAACTTAACTAATACCACTAGAATAATCCTAACCCAAATAGCCACCTAAATAGTTCTTCTAGGCTGGTGGTCCATTAGGCCTTACGTGCGCCTCCCCGTATGCCAAAGGTTGTTGACTAGTAGTGAGGGTGTAAATGTCAACATTGGGGATACTATAACCTCAGGGGAACAATATGATAAAGGCTCAAGCAATAATGTATAATAGGTAGTGGAAAACAAACTACTTTTCATACTCTAACCAGACCCACAATTTGGTAGCACATTCAATAAAATATAAATAGTGGAAGTAATAAATAACCAAAAGTAGCGAAAATAAATAAACATGCTAGTATTCCAAAACAAAAATTATAGAACTAAAATAAAACAAAAAGCATACATATCCAATCGGGTCATACATTTCATTATACAAAAAAAATTTCCAATGGAAAACCAATGCAATTCATACATACATAGCATGCTGAAACAAGAAAGAAACTAAACAGAAACTCTGACTAGGCAGGAACTCAAGGTCTCGTGTCAATCTCCATGCAAGCACCTACTAAGATCCAGTTTTTAAGGCTGATACTTTACTTGAATGTAATGATATAAAGTCTACACACATCCCAAAGGACCCATGTAGGGTGTGAAAATGAATCTTAGTAGGATACCACCCAATGGTGCGTACCTAACATAAGCGTTTAAGCAGACATGCAATAAAAATAAAAATAAGCAACACAATGCAATAACTAAAAAAGGGCTTCCTTGGTGATCAAAAAACACTAGGAAACCATCACCTTCCTTGACCAACATCAGAATACCAGAAGTTTAGAGGTTCCTTGGCCCATGGCCCAAGGTACCCCTAATGTCAATAGCCTAAGTGAGTCCTCAAGTTCCACCTCAAATCAAGTAACCCAATGCCATGTGCCTCTTGAAACCTCATGTCTCAAATGAATTGGTAATGTTTTGAAGGCACACCAAAAAAATAGTATCCAGACCCTCAGACCCCTTATCAAAATCACCCATCATCTCGAAGCCTGATTTCTAGAGGAACAATGATGTCTGTCGTCAACTAAGTCCAAGCCCACAACCTTAATCACATTGAGCCTCATCCTCCAACTGATAGCCTCATCACTATCAAATAAACTCTCCTCACCTTACACATGGATTTATATGTAAATAAACCCCAACCACAAGTCCTAATCCATACTATTGTGGGCCTATACTCACATGAGTGGTCAAAACAACCGCATCACGGAGTTAACCTATGTGCACATGACTCAATTCGACACTTTGGCCATCACGGGTGAGAAAAAATCACCAAATATAATTCCTAAGACACATCAACACTGGAACCTCTTGCCCCTGTGATCATGTTTCTCAAAATAGATGACCTTTCCATTCCAATATCATGGGACAAGCCTAACCTTTCAGGCTTACTGCCTCAAACCGATGTCCACAACACCCAATTCTGTGGTCAATACCACTCAAGCGATCTAGTCCAAGCCCAAACAGATGATCTACATCACCTTAATATTGATTTTCATGCAATAACGACCTCGGTCCAATCCCATCACAACCCCATGGACCTCTACAGTATAATCACAAGAAATTATATATAAATAATTAACTTCCAATTAACAAGAAATTCAATGTAATTGAATCACATATCTCAAATTCAATATTAACAGTCAATTAAATTAAATACGATTGAGTTGAGCCATCTAAAAACACATAAAAATAAACATAGAGGTCTTGAATGCCTTAGGTTTGAATATCCATGCCAAATCAATTTAAACAGAATAATTTAAATGAAAAAGACTTCCCCAACCAAACCACCCAAGGAGCGAAAACCTCTAACCTAGCCATGCTTGAGTGAAAATGGATTGGGCATGCTCATAGGAATCCCATAGGGTCATATGGTTATTTTGATATGAATCAATAGGTATTGATGGTCCTTTCTCAAAATACCCAAATCTGAGCTAATATCTGCACACCTAAAACAACCATGAAAACACAAAGTAAGATATGAACCACCTACCTTATACTCGTAGATGTATGCAAATATGATATCAAACTCAAATTCAAATAATATTGGAGTAGATCTGAGTTTCCATCGAGCACCTTGAAAATAGGGTGAAACATCTCTAACTAATTTAGCACTCTTTAAGGCAAAAACAATGGAAGAATAAAAAAAGGGTGGTGTTATCCTTACCGATGCGGTTCCAATGTCACCAATAGATCTGAAATCGGAGGTCAGATGGAGATACATAATCAAAATTCACCAAAAGAGAGGAGGATGAGGTTTCATCTTATTGTGTGTGTGACCAAGGAAAAATAAGGGGAGATAAATAAGAAAATAAAGAAAAAGAAAATCATTAAAGACACCCTATATAGGCTGTATGGTTTTCCAAACCGTGCGTTAACTGTGCAAGCTACAGTGTTGAGGTACCACCTAAGTGGCAGTACCTGTGAGGACTTCCAAACAATTTTCTCCGAACATGTGAAAACTATGCGGAAGCCTTTACGAAAACTGAATACACCTGCGCACGGTCGTACACCTCCATCACACAGTTTACACAAACTGTGAGACAGTTCAAAAATGTACTGCATGGTTAACTGGAAGGGGTCGAATGGTTTATCCTAAACTGTGCACCCTGAACTACTATTACAAAACAGGACATTTGGCATCCAATGCTCCAAAAACCTCTTATGAACACCCAAGGATTCATACCAAACTCAAAAATCATGTAAAAACATGATATAAAGCTAAAAAAAACTCTCTGAACTTTATTCCAATCAACGATAAATAAAATGGCACACCCACTAATTGAAAATTTCAAAACAGGAGTGGTTTTTCAACCCAATTCAAAAACTAGGGATGTTACAGCTCATTGGGTGCTTTCATCACACAAAATAATGACATAAAAAGTGGGAACAACCTATATTATCTTAGTATAACCATACTTGATATCGAGACTCAGTATTCAGACCTCAAGAAGAGTTTCCTCACACTAATATTTTCACTTCATAAATTGAGATACTACCTACAACATAATAAGGTCCATTTGGTCTCCTGTGAATACTCACTCAAATACATCTTCAACCTCTTTATTCTAATTAGATGCTTATAATGGTGGGTAGTCATATTGCATCAATTTAACATTCATTTCATATCACAGAAATCGATAAAAGGTCAGGTGCTAGAATATTTCCTTATAGAATATCCCTCTGTAGAAACAACACTGTTAAATTATGAATTTCCTAACAAATAGATTTTATTTGTTCAAGGTGGTCCCTAGACATGGGTTCTTTATTTTGATGGTGCATCCAAAATCCTAATAGGTAATAGAATGTAAGACCCAAATCTCAATAAATTCAGGTTTGGAGTCATTCTTATCTCTCTGTTAAATGTTTTTCTACTGTATTACTTCCTATTATAGAAAAGATGCACCAACAAAATTAGTACTATAATTTCTAGTGGAAATACTAAGGGTAAAAGGTGATTCAAATTTAGTGATAAAGTAGATTAATAGTGATTATACTATCATAAAGGAATAGATGACCCCCTTCTTGAATATGGGTGAGGTTTGGTGAAAAAAATTCCTTTAGAGACAACATTATCTCATGTCCCGTGCTCATAGAATTCCTAGGTGGATACGATAGCAAATGCGGCTACAACTTTAGTAGATCTCACTTGAGATGAAACAATCATCAACATTTTTCACAAAAAGATGGTATCATTTTTTTCCATGAAAACATGGAAGGTATCAATGAGTTCAATTCCATCCCCGAACTAGATAGTCATGTAAATGGTTGGATGATACCCATACTATACTACCACTAAAAAAGATTTCTTCCATTAGACAAATCCATAAAATATAAAATATAGTGATGGGTAGTTAAATTTACTCTTTATGAAAGCCTGAATCATCAGAATATACTCTATAAATGTGGATTTGATGAAGTCTATCTTAGGCGTATTGATGGAGAAGATATTGTTGAAATTATAAAGGAAGTACATACTAGCACCTATGGTTCCCACTATTCAAGGATCAATATTTTTCATAAAATCAGAAGGATTAGGTATTTATATATTTAAATGAATCAATATTACATGTAATTTACTAAGAGGTTCCGTTCCTATCATATACATTCCAACTTTATCCATAAATCCCTAGAGTTGTTGCACACTTCCAAATACTCTTGGTTATTTTCCATATGGGGGATAGATGTGGTGGGGTTGTATCCTCTTGCTATATGTCACATATGTGTTTTTATATTGAGGTATTCTTTTGTTTATTTTTAGTCTTATGCTTATACCTTGAGTTCCCCTTTATTTTTGGGTGAAAATAGATAATTTGGTCTTGGAAGAAGGTGGTGCATGGTTGATGCATGATTAGGGGAAACCGTACACCCTTTCCCAGAAAACCATGTAGCCACTTTCATTTTTGGATAGTGGAAAACCACACAGTTAGTCAAAATGTGTGGGAAAAACGTGGGATTTGTTCCTCTTGGATAGTGAGGGATGCATGGTTTTTACGCAGTTTTTCAAACCATGCAGGCAAACCATGCGAATTTTCCAGGTCATTAAAAGTTGTATTTTACCCATTTCTCTCCTTATATTTAACCCTAATTCATCCCATTTCTCCCCCATTCGGGATTCTCCAGCCTAGGTTCCTCTCCCTCCTCTCATTGTTCCATTAGATATTCATTTTTTGGGTGTATTTGGTGTGGTTTCTCCAAGGATATTCAAGTAAGTGCCTTTCCCCCATGGTTTATCCCCTCTTTTAGGGTTTCTTCTCCCTCATTCTCGAGTTCCTATTTTCCAATGGGTTGTTTAACCTAGTTAGGGGTTGATCTTGTGTTGTTGAGTGATAAATTGATGTTTATTGTCCAATATTTACTTTATAGGGTCTTGTGGGGGTGATGTTGTGGTTTAACACCATTTTCTATATGTTTCTAAGTGTGAGGTAGGTGGTTCCATGATTTTACATTATTGGATGATTTTGATATGCTTTCCTAAGTGCTTAAACATGTTCTATGGATTATTAGTGTGGTGCGAATCATGTTTTTTAAATGGTTTGATATGTACATGTGATGAAAATGGGGTTTCTAAATGAAAAATGGTTTAGTTCCTTATATGCCTTATTGTGGTATTTTTTGAAAATGTTTTATTCCTTGTGTGAAAGGTAAAACATGTATTTTCAAAGGGATTTAAAGGTAAAAATATGAAAAAAGTGGATTTTTCAAATGAAATGGGTTTTGTTTCATATTGTTTTCCTTGTTGTGCACCCTAAATGATCCTTTGAATAGTGGATCATGGTATAAAAAAGGTTTTTGTGGTGAATATGGATTTGAAAGGGGATTTACCCATGGAAATTATTTGATTGCACATGTTTTATTCTTATTGTTTTTTCAAAAGGCTTTCATAAATGGTGAAAGTAGTGTAAAATGTATTTCTAAATGGGTTTTTATGGAAAGTGGTGATTTCCTTGTGTTCTTATAATGTTTTTATTTTATATGAGAAAGTGTTGATTTATGTGATATTTGAAATGGAATTTGAGTAGAAAGGTAATCGCAGGTATCTAGGTGGGAGAACTAGAACTAGTACGCTAGTTTATTTGGAAGTGGCTGAGGCCCGGATTCATTCTAGAAGGATTTATGACTGCAACACTAAATAAACATGTGATATGATTGGAGACCACTAGAACTTTGGATTAGATCCTCTCTAGTGGATCATGCTTGAGAAATTTGTTGGATTGCTAGAACTTTGGATGAGATTCTCTATAGTGGATCATGCACGAGAACGTCGTTGATAATTGAGCTTGTGGATTTTGATCACCAAGGTATGATTTTTCTAGGGTCATGTTAATGATATTTACCTATAGGTATTTACCCATGGTTCTCTCTTATGACATGATTCTTATATGATGTGGTGTTATCCATTGGTATACAGTAGATCTTATTTATATTTTATTTCAAGCAAGCTTATTTTTGAAAATGGGTTTTCTTTAGGAAAAGTGTTTCTTTTGAAAGTTTTCCTTAAAATGTTTTCTTAATAAAAGTTTCAAATATTTTAGAGGAAATGTGCATGGTGATTTGTCTTATAATGTTATAGCATGGAATCTTTTCTTTTTGGTGTCATCCTACTAGGCTTTGGCTCAAACCCTACACACACCTTTAGGTGTATGTATACTTTGTTATGTATGACCCAGGTAAAGGAATGATGTATCATGGTGATGGTGGATCTAGTTTCTAGAGTTAAACTTCTTACAGGTGGTAGTGGTGGTGGATTAAGGGTGATGTATCTCTTTCCACATAGAGGTTTTTAGTATAATTGTTGTTTCCATTCCATTGTTGTACCTATTTTGGTTTTGGTTTGATGTTGTAAAACGTTTAATTATTAAAATTTATGCACCTCATTTGGATTTTGTTATTTATTATTGTGACATTTATTTCTGTTGGCTATTTATGCTTATCTAAATGAGTGAAATCATTCACAAAGAATATTTTTGATACCCATTCACTAGTTTCCAGCCTTTGGGGATCACAAATGCCCTTCATACCATGTCATGAATTGGGTCGAGTGTCTGGTTGGATGGAATCCCGACTTGTTTCATGACAAAATGGTATCACAATACATTACTATCTTTTTAGTTAAAGTTATTTGGGATGATTCTGGACAGATCAGAGTTAGTATTTTTGAGGCTTGAGGTTCTAGTTGTGATTTGGGTGCCTGACCAGCACACCTCATAATAGGACTCAAGTCACCATGGGATGTTGGGATTTTTTTGACTTATCCCATATGTGAGACATACATGTTATAGAATGTATATGGATATTGGGTAGGGGTGGAGTTTTTTGGTTGAATTTCTATTGAGATTAATTTGGTTATGTTTTGAATTATGGAAGTGTCTGGGATTTGTTCTTATTACTGAAATTTTTTAGATTTTTTATGGTTCTTCCTTGTGATTGTTTCTTGTTGTAGTAAAATTATTCCTCAAAGAATTTATGTGCATCCATGGGAAGAGGCTAGATGGAGTTATCCTTCACCAATTGATCATATTTTGGTTGAGTTATTGGTTCAGGTTTTCCATGTTTTGGGACAAGGATCGGGTTCTGGTCCTTCTCGGGTTAGAGAAGCCAAACCCGGCCTGAGAAAGGACAGGGATCAAGAGTTACTCAAGAACAATCCTCATTCTTTATGAGGTAACATGAAACCTCAGGAATCATATGAGTGGATTTAGAATATAGAGTGGATTCATTAATTCCTTAATACTCCCAAGGATGTCAGGGTAAAGTGTACCTCATTCATGTAAGAAGGGCCCAATTGTAAATGGTGGGACACGATGGTGCAAGATGGAAATCATGAGAAGATGGGTTGGAAATACTTTAAGGTCATTTTCAACAAATAGTATTGTCCTAAGGTTTTGACCTTTTCTAGATCCTATTATTTTATAGAGATTAGACAGGGAGACTGGTCTATGATGGAGTATGATAACCACTTTGTAGAGGTAGTTTGGTACATAACCAAGCTTGTTTCCAATGAGATGATGAAGGCTCAGAAGACCAAGAGGGGGTTGCAACCAGAGATCTGATCTCATTTTTTCTTCTTCAAGATGAAAACTTATATCAAGGTGTTTTATTGTGCTATGATGGTATAAATTGATCTTGGAAGCAAGTCTTGTTTTTCTAGAGCATTGTAAGTATTGGGTAGTGGTAGTTTGTCTGAGAAAAAGAGGGAGAGAGATGAGTATGGGAAGAAGGGAGGTGGTAGTTCATGCCATCCTTCCTGTCTTTCTTCATCTATGGATTTCAATCCTAGGTTGGTTTTGTTCCATCAGTGTGGTAAGGTGGGAAACATACGAACTATGTGCACATCCCCCCACAAACCTTGTCACTGGTGTGGGATTGTGGGGAACTTATAGTGGTTTTACAGAATGGTGTGCCCATATTAGAGTGGTGTAGGATCTCTGGATTCGAAGGGGATGATAGCCTGGTCAGAACCATCCAAGATAGCAGTTTCTTGGTTTGGAGGCCATGGTAGTAGGTATGGATCATATTCTATCCAGAGTTAGTTCAAGGTAGATCCATAAGCTAGTGTCTATTCTCAGGCTTAGGATGATATGAGGAAACTCTATATGGTGGATCGAGCACCAGTGGAATCAGATTCATGGCCTGCTATAGTTCAATGTACCATCCTTATCACATCATCTTTAGCTACTATTATATTTGATACCGGTGCTTTTATTTCTTTTATTTCTACCCATATTGTGTGTTTGTTAAAATTTCCAACTGAGCTTATGTTGTATGCGATGGAGTTGGTAACACCACTTGGTAAGAAGCAAGAGAAGGGTTTCAGGTTTCCTTATTATGCACTCATTATGTTAGGGGTCAAGTTGGAATGGTATTTTCCTATTTTAGATATGGACCTCTTAGATGTGATCTTCAGTATGGATTGGATGGATTTTTTTTAGAAACACATTGATTTTTATAGGCGGCAGGTGAGTTTTTTGGCACCTGATGGTAGTACCCAAGTCTTTCAATGAGAATAGGATCCTCGGTTGGGTTGCACTTGACCTCCACTTGTGGAGTTGGGAAATCTTGTTTTTTAGATATCATCAGTCACATTATAGGATGATGATGATGCTTCTGAGGTTGGATTAACTCTCTGTTAGATGAGTTCCCAAAGGTTTTTCTAGAGAGGTTTTCAAGTTTTCCCCTGGAACGGGATGTGGAGTTATCCATTAACTTATCTCCAGGAACACAAATGACATCTCTTCCCACATATTATATGGACCCCCACTGAGTTGAGGGAATTAAAGGTACCACTAGAAAATTTTTAATCCAAATGATTCATTTTCCTGAACATCTCACATTGGGCTTCCCTAGTTCTATTTGCAAAGAAGGCTGATGGATTTCTCTAGTTGTGAATTTATTACCAGAATCTAAATAAGTTGAAAATCAAGAATAATTACCCTTATCCCCATATTTATGACCTTTTTTATCAGCCTAATGGGTCTAGGTGGTTCTCCAATAATGATTTGTGTTCTGGGAATCACCAAATCAGAGTTAGAGAGTCAGATGTTCCAAAAAACATTCCAAAGAAAATACGGCAATTTCAAGTATTTTTGTCATGCCTTTCGGGATGACAAATGGTCCAATAGTATTTATAGAACTCATGAATAAGGTGTCCCACTAGTATCCCAAGTCCTTTTATATGGTATTATTAGATGACATCATGTTCTATTATGAATCTAAGAAGGAGCATGAGTGACATTTGAGGATCATGCTAGGAACTCTTCGGGATCATCGTCTCTATGAAAAGTTTTCTAAGGGAACCTTTTGGATTAAAGAGGTGAGTTTTATGGGTCATGTGATCTCAAAATATGGGGTTTTTGTGGAACTTGATAAGATCAGTGAAGTTATGTCATGGGAGAAGCTGAAATTGTTTTTTGAGATCAAGATCTTTTTAGGCCTAGCAGGGTATTATAGGTGGTTTGTTCGATATTCCTATTAGATTTCTTTGTCTATGAAGGTGCTCACTTAAAAAGGGGTGAATTTTGAGTGGATCCTAGAGTGTCAAGAATCCTTTTAGGATCTTAAGTGGTGATTGACCACAACCCCTATTTTTATCTTGAAAAAATCTGGAATGGGATATGTGGTTTATTGTGATGCCTCAGTTATGGGTCTTGGGTGTGTGCTGATACAGGGTGACTATATGGTGGATTATGGTTCATGCCAACTTTGACTACATGAAAGTAATTACCCAAAACATTAATTGGATTTAGTAGTATAGATTCATTCATTAAATACATGGCATCACTATTTATTTGGGGAGAATTTTGTAGTCTATTAAGATCATAAGAGTTTAACCTACATTTTCTCGCAAAAATATTTAAATTTGAGGCAGTGTCATTGGGTTAAGTATATTTTGGGGTTTTATTTTGATATCATGTTTACCCCTAGAAAAGGTAATGTGGTTGCAGATTCATTGAGTAGAAATGTTCCAGTGAAATATTTGAGAAAGTCCGGTGATGAGTGGACATTGATGGGGATATTTTCTCAAATTCACTTGGAGACCAAGGAGCACAATGGAGGTGTTTTCTTAGCTAGTGTTAAGATAACACCTTACATCCTAGAATTTATTTGGAAATAGAATTAAATTAATGAGTTGTATCAGCATTCTATATAGTTTCTTAATGGTGGGGAGACACCATGTGAATGATCGTTGTCTCCTGAGTGAGTTTTGTGCTTCAAGGGTCGCTTTGTAGCGCTGTCACCATTGAGGAAGGTGGTGTTGTAGGATAGCCACCAGTCTTAAGGGGATGTTCATCCTAGTGCTACCAAGATATACTATGATGTGTGTTAGTAGTTCTAGTGTCAAGGTATGAGGTAAGATGTAGATGAAATTGTATAATGGTGTTATACATGTCAGCTGGTTAAAGCAGAGCACCAAAGGACATTTGATTTTCTTTAACCACTACCTATTCATACCTGTAAGTGGGAATAAATCACCATGTAATTTATTGTTAGCTTTCCTCATACACATTGGGGGAGAAATTCCATTTGGGTATTGATTTATTATCTGACTAAATCATCCCATTTCATTCGGATAAAGGATTCATCCAAAGTGGAAGTGTTGGGTCAGTTGTATGTTCAAGAGGTTGTGAGGATTCATGGTGTGTCATCAACAATTGTTTTTTATAGGGACCCCCATTTTACTACTTGATTTTGGGAATTCCTTCAAAATGTGATGGGGTCGCAAATCAAATTGATCATGACATACCATCCTCAACCAGATGGTTTGATAGAATAGGAAAATAATATTTTGGAAGACATTACATGGGAATGTGTATTAGATTTTATAGGTTTTTGGGGAATACATTTGAGATTTGTTGAGTTTTCATATAACAATAGTTATCAGTACTCGATTAAAATGGATTATTTTGAGGTGCTTTATGGTCGGCCTTTTCAGTCACCTCTATATTGGGATGAGGTGGGTGAGACCTCATTATTGAGACTGAGCCTAGTGACAGAGACTTATTATTAATTCAAATTGATGATGCATCATTTTTTTATAGCTCAAATTTGTTATAAATCTTATTCCGATCAGAGGTGATGAGATTTGTAGTTTTTTGTGGGTGACTGGGTGTTCCTGAAAGTGGAACCTCACTTGGGTCATTGTCATTTGGGTAAGTAAGGGAAGCTAATTCCTAGGTATGTCAAACCATTTTAAATTACCGAGAGAATTGGTAAGGTGGAATATAGGTTATATTTTTCCTCTCAATTGACATCAATTCATGAAATTTTTCATGTTTCTCAACTGAAGAAGTATAACCCAGATCTGTCTCATGTATTGAATTGGGAAGAGTTGGAGTTAGAGCCTAATTTTTCCATGTTTGAGTGGCCAGTACAAATTGTGGATTATTAGGAGAAAGTGCTTCATGGGAAGTCTATTTCATTGGTTTGAGTTATTTGGAAGCATGGTAGTGAAGTTCATGAGACTTGGGAGTGTATTTCTTGGGTCGAGGAGGAGTATCCATTTTTGTTCTCTGATCAATATTTGAGTTGAGTTTTTGAGGGTGGAAATTTTTCCTAGTGGGGAGAATAGTCACATACATGTTTTCATATTGAGATTTTATTTTATTTATTTTTAGTCTTATGCTTATCCCTGGAATTCACCTCAAGTTTTGGGTGAAAATGGATAATTTGGGCTTATAGGTAGGTGGCACATGATTGGGGCACAGTTAGGGGAAACTGTGCACCCTTGCCCAGGAAACCATGTGTCCAATTGAATTTTTGGATAGTGGTGAACCACACAATTGGAACATGGTTAATAAAACTATGTGGGAAAACCATGTGTCTCTGCTCCTCTTGGAAAGTGAGGTATACACGGTTCCCACATAGTTTGGAAACATATGTGGTCAAACCATTTAACTAGTCAAGGACATTAAAAATTTGGATTTTACCATTCTCCCTCCTCGGATTTAAGCCTAATTCCTCCTATTTGTCTCCCATTAAGGATTATCCATCCTAGATGCCTCTCCAAACCCTCCTTAATCCCTTGAATCTTCATATTTTGGGTGGATTTGGTGTGTTTTATCCTATTATATTCATGTAAGTGCCTTTATCCCATGGTTTCTTCCCTCTTTTAACGTTTCTCCTCCCTCCTTCTTAAGTTACTATTTTCCAACGGGTTGTTTAACCTAGGGAGGGTTTGATCTTGTGTTTTTGAGTGAGATATTCATATTTATTGTACAATATTTCCTTTGTAGGGTCTTGTGGTGGTGTGATTGTGGTTTTGTACCAATTTCGAGATGTTACCAAGTGTGAGGTAGGTGGTTCCATTATTTTACATTATTGGATGATTTTGATATGCTTTCTTGAGTGCTTAAACATGTTCTATGGATTACTTATGTGGTGTGAATCATGTTTTTTAAATGGTTTGAGATTCACATGTGATGGAAATGGGTTTTCTAAAGGAAATTTTTCCCTATATTCCTTATTTTGGTGTTTTTTGAAAACGGTGTATGCCTTGTGTGAAAGGTGAGGAATGTATTTTCAAAGGGATTTAAAGGTGAAAATTTGATGAAAGTAGATTTTTCAAATGAAATGGGTTTTGTTGCAGATTGTTTTCCTTTTTTTGAACCCTAAATGATCCTTTTAATTGCGAATCATGGTATAAAAATGGGTTTTGTTGTGAATATGAATTTAAAATGGGATTTTCCCATGGAAATGGTTGGATTGCACATGTGTTATTCTTGTTGTGTTTCAAAAGGGATTTCACAAATGGTGCAAGTAGTGTGAAATGTATTTCCAAATGGTTTTGTTATAGAAAGTGGTTATTTCCTTTCATTCTTATTATTCTTGTAATGTACATGAAAAAGTGTTGATTTATGTGATATTTGAAATATAATTTGAGCACAAATGGAATCCCAGGTCTCTAGGTGGGTAAACTAAAACTAGTACACTAGTTGATTTGGAAGTGGATGAGGCCTAGATTCATCTAACAAGATTGATGATTGCAACAATAACTAAACATGTGATGTGAACAGAGACCAATCAAACATTATATTGGATCCTCTCTAGTGGCTCATTCATGAGAAATATATTAGACTGATATAACTTTCGATGAGATCCTCTCTAGTGGCTCATGCATGAAAATGTTGTTGATAGTTGAGCTTGTGAATTTTGATCACTGAGGTATGAGGTTTATAGGGTCCTGCTAGTTCTAGGTACCTATATGGATTTATCCATGGTGATATCTTGTGACATTATGCTTATGTGATGTGGTACTATCCATTAGTATATGTTATAAATTGTTTACATTTTATTTCAAGAAATATTATTTGTGAAAATGGTTTTGTTTTGAAAAAGTGTTTCTTGTCAAAGTTTTCCTTAAATTTTTTTATTAATAAATGTTTCAAATGTTTTAAATGAAATTCTCATGTTAATTTTTCTTATAGTATTATATCATGGGATATTTTCTTTTGGGTGTTATCCTACTGGGTTTTGGCTCACACCCTACATACACTTTGGGTGTATGTAGACTTTGTTATGTATGACCCTGGTTAAGGAAAGATGTATCATGGTGATGGTGGATTTAGTTTCTAGAGTTATACTTATTGTATTTGGTAGTGGTGGTGTATTGGGGGTGATGTATCTCTTATCGCATGGAGGTTTTTGGGATAGTTTTGGTTCCCATTACATTGTTGCACCTCTTTTGGTTTTGGTCTAAAGTTGTAAAACCTTAAATTATAAAAAATGTTGCACCTCATTTGGATTTGGTTATTTATTATTGTGATGTTAATTTATATTGGTTATTTATGCTTATCTAAATGGGTCCCAAATAATATTATTGACACCCATACACTAGTTTCTAGCCTGTGGGAATTGGGAATTCCCTTCGGGCCATTCCATGAATCGGGTCGGGTGTCAGGTTGGATGGAATCCTAGATTGGTTCATGATGTTATATCTAAGGATTTCAATCACATTCTTACTGCTACTTACTTATTTCCCAAATGGTATGAGACAATACCCCTTAAAGAAGTTGATATAAAGAGCATCATCAATTTTATGAAGTTTAATAAAATTATCATATTTCGAATCCCATACACAAAATTGATAGAAAACGACACTAATTTCTATTATTCCTAATTGAAAAGGCTATACCAGGAGTGCAACATTGAGTCCAAACTTTCATCTCATTATCATAATTCAGTGAATATACATATATAAAATTTCAATAAATCTCTATCTAACATACTCCATAAAATGGTGGAAACATAAAAGAAGTCTCGTCCTGATAAAATTCTATATGACTTCTGCGATTATCATACTACAACCCATACTTCCACACAGGTAACCCTATATTAACCGGTATATAGGACAAAAGAATCCCTTCCTGTCAAGGTATAATTAGATTCAATTTTAATTTCTATTCATGATCAGTTATCCACATATGATAAATCTCAGAAGAAATTAGATGAACTGGATCAACTCGATGAGAAAATACTATGTACTATACATCATTTATAGGTTTATCAAAATTTAATAGAATGATATTTTAACAAGAAAGTTTGCCTCCATTAATTTCTTCAATGAAAATTGTTTTTGGATATCAAGACCCCGATGATACCTGGGAAGAAACTACCAAATATTGAGCTAAAATGAGAGGGACCTTTTTTCATCCGTAAGTTTTACTCCAATGGGGTGTATTCACTAATTATGATGGATGATGAGTGTATCATTCCCCCTACCAATGAAAAGTTTCTCAAGAAACATTTCATGCAATAAATTATAATTTGTCCTTGTCGCATGACCTTAAAATGCATGACAAATGGTCATTGTCTAATGAACTTAAAAGAAATGAAAAATGGTGCTTGTTGCATGACCTTAAAAGGCATGAAAAAGGTCCTTGTCGCATGGACTTAAAAGGAATGAAAATTTTTACTTATTGAAACACCTTAAAAATAATGATAAATGGTAACATACAACAATGTGATACTTTATCCCTCACTCAAGAGGGCTCCAAATTCTCTATGATGGCATCCTATCACACCACATCATTAGAACTACATGTGGATTGATTATCATTTCAATGAGATATTTTGTGACCTAAAATCATATATCCCAACCAAACCATAGTATGAAAAAAATTCCCTCTCCCCAAAATAATAACTTGATTAGTGTGTGAAACCACATTCTTATAACTATGTGCGACTTGATTCTTATCCCAATGAGATACATAGTGGTATTCATATTCTCTTCCATGGACCCATCTATGAACAAAACAACAATCCCCCATGTTTTCTTCATATGAATAGATATATGTAGGTTATTTTCCAATCAGTCATGATCAATTCTAGTCTAAATTCTTCTTTTATACCTAGAAAACTTAATTTCACAAATAATACTCCATATCTCATGAAACATGGATCCCCACAATCATTCTCTAGATATCATCGATAAGATCATCTGAATTCAAAGAAAACCTATGTTTTGTATATTAGTATTATGCCCTAATATGACTTGGTATAATACTCCCCAAATATAGATTGTCAACCAGAGGCATCTTCATCCTTAAGAGAAGGTTCTTTTGTTTATATATGCTATGAAAACATCATAACGGTGGCCATCTTTCGAACATGGTCTATGGTAATCCCTTGTGTACTTGTCCCGTGTCATTTCTTTGTATCCAAGAACCTAAAGATCATGGTTTAATACTCCTCTACCCATGTTTGGACTATGCTGGAATACTCTTGGCCTACAAGATCTATTTTATCGATTGTTCACATATCATTCGTCAAAGATATGTGACCCTAAACTATGAAAAAACCAACTTCCTTATGTTATGACATTAAATTGTATGTTCAACATCCTAGTCACAATATGTTAAACTGAATAATTCATGTCCCTTTCACATGAAGTAAAACTGCATGTTGTTGTGGATCATGCCTTAGAGGAACCTCAATTTTGGTTTCAGTATCTTACCAAACAAATTATATTTTATTCGCTTCTATGTGAAAAAGGAAACCCCCATCATTCCTTTTTTCTCAGACTGATCATGGTTCACGTGAGGTTAGTAATCTCGGTAGTGGCCTTCCCGCATGGTCAAGACTCATCAAGAAATCTTGCGGTCTGAGTATCATGACCTTAAACTATGTTAAACCTACCTTGGACCCACTCATTGGTAATAGGGCATCTTTGTCCCCAATTAACATCAGGTTTTGAACTTTCTATCACCACACTGATCCTCTTAGTGTACCACCCATTAGTCCAAGATCTATGACCTTAAATTGGTAGAGACACTGGTATAAGCATTATGACCATAAACTATGTTCAATTGGTCATAGGTGGACCCTAATGTAATTTACCGGTCTGGGTTCCACTAAAACAATGCCTTGAGATAGTGTGTCACATGACTACAAGCATGCCTCCCTATATGCCAGAGGATGCCGACTAGTAGTGAGGGTATAATGGAATAGGTGGGGAGACAATACCCTCTTTACCAGAGTAAACCAACTGAGTAAATCATGATAAATCGAAATGAAATAATAATAGATACCAAAACATCACATACCATATTCCCAAACTGAGGGAGTACAAGCAAACCAATACACTAAAATATGAAATGTCATGATAGTGTAAAGTGCTAAGGAAAACTACAATAAGAATCTAAATAAAATCCCCAAAATAGGTCCTTACTTCATGTCTCTTCCCATCATCCATGATCTTTACTAATTAATATATCATATATCTAACACTTTTCCTTATCTTGACCTGCATCCCTAAAGTCTACTCACACTACAAGAAAAAAGGGGGTTCTTGACAGTTTTTTAGTGATAGTTCTTAAAACCACTGATAAACGTGTTTTTTTTTTATTTATTTTTTTTATTTTTTTTGTGTTGGTTTTAAAAAATTTCCCCTAATTTAGATTTTTAGTCTTTATTTTTAAATCTACTTTTACTGGTGGTTTATTAAAACTGGCACTAAATTAATGGGAAAAAATATTAAATATTTAATATTTAATTATGATTTATTATTAACAATTATGATTTATGATTTATATTCATTTTTTTATTATTTTGAATTTTAATTAATTATAATGTGTTAATTATTAATTATATATAATTATTATTTAATAATTATCTGAAACTTAAATTAATTATTGTGTAAGTTGAAAATTAGAATTGACCATCAAATGACTAGAACTTTTGATTCGAATATCCATTTTAGCTTCACAACTAGTCAAATCGAAGCTTATAAAATTAACTACAATCACATTAGATAATAATTAGGTAATAACTAATAAAATAAAATTTATTATAGTTTTAAGAAAAGTTTCAAATCGAACATCAACTTCAAACTGTCATAAATTTTGATTTGTGTGCCTGTTTGGGCTCTACCACATATCAAATTGAAGCCTGCGGTGAGATATACACCGTGATGACCTGGGGGGACCTTAGTCACAGTTTATTCAAGGTCAAAAGTGGCATAAAAGTCCACTAAAATTGATTTTTTTGTTCGGATATAGTGATTTTTGAATATTCGAAGAGATCTCATCTTTATTTATGGGTGTCATCCCTTCCATTTCAGGTAGTCTATGGTTTTATTCCTTTGATTTACATTAAAATTGATTTTATAGTGTCGCAATTATTGTGGGTTTCCCTCTTTTTGTGATTTATTATCTATTATATATATATGTGTGTGTGTGTGTACTTTTTTAGATTTATGTATATTTATTTATAATTTATATATTTTTATCATTATTTCTTTAATGTTTACTGAATAATTATTTTATTATTTAGTTATTATTTTATTTATTATTTTATTTATGTATTATCTATTTATTTAATATTTAATGTTTAATATTTAATATTTAATATTTAATATTTATTCCTTACTATTTATTAGTTATTTATTATTTATTATCATTTATTATTAGGTATTATTTATTTTTGTTATTTATTGATTATTTATTATTTATTTAATATTTAACTATCATTTATTTATTACATATTTATTATTTATTTAATATTTATTTACTATTTATTTATTATTATTTATTATTATTTAATATTTATTTAATATTTATTTATTACATATTTATTATTTATTTAATATTTATGTATTTATTAACTATTAATTATTAATTAATTAATTAATTTTATTTAATTATTAATTAATTATTAGTAATTAATTATTTATTTATTTATTATTTGTTGTTTATTTATTATTAATTTATTATTTATTATAATTTATTATTTTTATAATTTATTGATTAATTATTAATTATTAAATATTTAATTATTATTTATTATGTATTTTTTATTTATTAGTTATTTTTTATTTATTTATTATTTATTATTTAATATTATGTATTACTTATTTATTATTATTTATTTATTTATTATTAAATATTAAATATTATTTATTTTTTATTGTTATTTATTTATTTATTTATTGATTATTTATTGATTATTTATTTATTTATTATTTATTTATTACTTATTTATTATTTATCTATTTTATATTAATTATTAATTTATTATTGATTTATTACTTATTTTCTATATATTCATCATTTATTATTTTTCATATCATTATTTGTTTTTTATATGTGTGCATATATATATATATATAAGTATATTACATACTATTTTCTCACCATATAAAGAGCCTGCTGGAGTGGTAAAATCTTTGCAGAATAACCAAGAGGTAAGGGGTTCAAATCTCTACCAATGCATATATATGCCAGATTTATGCATGACATGTATGACATGCATGGAATATGCATGCATGATAGGATAAATAAGTAATAAATAAATAATAATAAGTAATAAATAAATAATAATAAAGAATAAATAAATATTAATGAGTAATAAATAAATAAAAAAGATAAAATAATAGATAACAAATAAAAAATACTAAATACTAAATAAGAAATAATAATAAATTAAAAATAAATAACAAATAACAAATTACAAATTACAAATAGAAAATAACAAATAACAAATAACAAATAACAAATAACAAATAATAAATAACAAATAACAAATAACAAATAACAAAAAAGGTCAGAGTACGAGTTGGCAAGCCAATTTATACCCACCAAATTTATTATAAAATGTAAAATGAAACAATGAAAGTAAATTGAAGTTGAACACCATTAAAAATTCCCAAAGCAACGAAACAAGAGATGAACTCCTACCTCTCCCTTTAGAACCCAAATTCCTAGGGTGTTGATCTTTGTCCTTTGGGTGCCACCCTCTCTGCCATGGCTTTGCCCATTGGGGAAACACTAGCTCACCACTCGACACTTAGTTAGAGGAATCCTCTGGAATGATGTTGCTCATGTATTTCCATGAGAGATGAAAATCAAGCCTTAGATTATATCGAAAACTATATTCAATGTTCTTTGATAACAATTTTTGAACCATCAAATAGTCTCCATATCCAAATACATCTGGTTCCATTTTGTCGAAAGTAACTTTGAGCTGTAAATCAAACCATTTTTCCATTTCATTTGTAAGACCCTGAGGATACCTCTCACCCTCATAATTCTTCGAAGGAGCCTTGAAATTTTTTTCCTTGCAGCCTCAAATTCAAGAAGCGTAGACTTTCCAAAATATTCATAGGTGTCTTTCATCAGCTCAAAAATTTGAGGTGGGTAAGGCCAACCACTATTGTCCTTTCTATAACCTATGTCATCAAAAATTACCTCAGTAGTTTCTGAAGGTTGAAACAATAACAAAGCTAGATTCTCATAAAAAACATGAGAGGATTTTTGCAGAGGATTTTCAAGAGTGTCATCACTCCTGCTATTGCCAACCTACATTTGAGGATAAAGAAATTGTGTATTTTTCAATTTTGGCTCATATAATTTGGATTACCAAGGGATAACCATTTGGAATCCCTCTTCATCCACTAATTTCTTCTTACCTTTGGACCCTTTCATAGCCAAATCCCTCTACTCCTACTATAACTGCTAACCAACCATCATCTGAGCATCATCTTTATTAATGGAAAGTTTCTCATCAAAGGTGGGAACACCTATTATCACAAGAGGAGTAGCAACAACCTATGATTGCTGACCCTTTGGTTTTCAATAGATAGGATCCTACCTTTATTAGTAATGGAAAAAATAAATAATAACAAATAAAATAATTATGTACATAAAAAATAAATAAAATAATAATAAACAAAAAAAGTTCCACTAAACATCCAGCAGCAGTTAAAAAACCACAAAAAAACCATCGTGAAATGATTCCCAACATCCAAATACATGGAACCATAAGAAAGTGTCATTCATCATTTAGCGGTTGTTTAAACCACCACTAAATTCCAAAAAAATCATTGAGAAACACCATTTTTTAGTGGTGGACCACTACTTTAGACAATGAAAGGTATGAGAGAAACTTCTTAAATTCATAGAAGACTATGAGAAGTTCCTTTTTAGTAGTCTTATAATTCACCCGAGCATCATTTAGTGTGTGACTAGCATAGTAAATGTGAAAAAATATATTTTTGACTCACTATATTAATACAATGCCAACTATGAATTATCTTATGTCACACATCAATTCAAATTCCTTATCCCAATCTGGTGAAATTATGATAGGGGCGGCCACAAAACTATTCTTTAGGGTTTGGAATGCCCCTTCACTAATATAATTCTTGGTAATTGTGACGGCATATTTGCGATGGGATCCTGTCGCAAATAGGATTTAGCGACGGGGCCCCGTCGCAAATAGCTCATTGCAGAAAACGCTGTCGCAAATACAATTACTTGCGACGGGCCCGTCGCAAAAAATCTTATTTGCGATGGGAAACTTCGTCGTCGCAAATAAGCTTCCGATTATAAATATTATATATACATAAATTTTTTCGTGACGGGCCCGTCCCAAACACTATTTGAGACGGGCTCTTGTCCCTTTGCAATATATATATATATATATATATATATATATATATAACTTTCTGCGATGGGCCCGTCACAACAAATTATTGGCGACGGACAAGTAGTCCCATCGCAAATATGTTTTTAAAAATATTTAGTTAGACTATTTGCGACTGGACCCCGTCGCAAACAGTCCCGTCGCAAATCATAAATTAATTTAAAAAAATAAAAAAAAATTACGATTAATGAAAAAATAATATTACTATTATTAAAACAATAAAAAAATAAAAAATATTAAAATTATCAATATTCACAAAAAATTATAAAAAAATATAAAATATTAAAATTTTCAATATTCACAAAAAAAATATTAAAAAATAATAAAATATTAAAAATTAAATTATGTAATATTCGCACCGATATAAAAGACAGAAAATGCAAATAATTCATATTACAATGTTAAATTCAAATGTTTGTAACATAAAAAAAATCACTGGGGGTTGTCTTCTGGAGGAGGTGGAGGAGCTGAAGGGGCTGTTGGATGAAACTTCATCCCTAAACTATGAGTCAGACGGCGCATGTACTGCATCTTCTCGTGATGCTACTGCTGCCATCGACGCATCTGCTCCTCATAATGCTGCTCCTGCTGCTGCTGCCACCGACACATCTCTTTTTGTTGCGTCTACAAAGTCTCTATATGCTCAGCCTGAGCTCGCAACTACTCCTGATACTGTGAGCCAAAAGATGATGCCTCTCCACGAGCTCCTCTCAAGATGGACGCCGACATCACAACAGTACCATAATAAGTACCAGGAGTCAAATGAGAGCTGATGCCAACTACTATGCCCTTCTTAAAGCCATACTGAGTTGCCTGCATCCATGTTGCCTCATCGAAATGGTGAGCATTGGTCTGCTCGGTCGTCTCGTCCTGACCCTCAGCCTGTGTCTGAGAGGTCGCAGCCTCATATGAGTCCTTCAATTCTAATTTAAAATTAAAATTGTAAAAATATTATATGTAGTTAATTTTCAAACTGAAAAAATAATACTAACCACAATCTGATGCTGGTGATCACCTCTAATCTCACCAATGGCTGGATCACTGTACATCCTCTGATAAATGTTGAACTCTGTAATATCGGGATGCTCGACTGCCTACAGAAATATAAAATAAACTGTTTATATTTAAAGTTATATAAAATATTTAAAATATATATTTACCAGATGCTCTCTATGTGAACTGAATGTACGACTACCAGCTTGATGCGTCACCTCCTGTCTCCCCTGGTTCTTTCATCCCACTGAAGATCTTCTCTGAAATCCACCACCCAACCAGTGTAAACATAATCCATCCCAAACGTGAGATGAAATGTACTCTGGTCGGTGGGCTCTACACGACTCATCAAATTCTGTAACCCCTGCTTTCTTAATGGATGTCCTTCTCAAATTGTGCAAAAACTAACAGAAACGGTCACGCATAGAAACCTTCCATGCCACGTGGATAGCGTCGCGCATGCTATAATCAATAGGATACCATAAACCCTACAAATAATTTATAATATCAAGATATTAATAAAATAAATTTAAAAATAAATATTATTTATTTACATACCAGCCAATGATGAAACATGTCACGTCACACATCAACGGGAATCTGTTCCCATGTGATCCATGGCTGAGAAAAACAATTGCGCAAGATAGCGCTCCCCTATCCAATAGCTACATGCGCGAAACTGTGAAAAATGAATAAATAATCAAACAATTAGTATATATATAAATAAATTAATGAAATATAACTAAAATATACAGGTTACCATACCTCCGTGTGCGTGGATCGAAACCAATATGTGGACGTCGCTTGGGGATAGGGTCAGGAATCATCGGTCATGCAAGACCGCGCCCCCTTTGCGTACCCCCTAAACCGCCAGTAGGCTGAGGGTCAGATGATCCAAAATCCCCCTCATCCAACAGTAGGTCATCCTCCTACGACTCAATAAATAGCTCAGGGTTCATCTGAAACACAAAATGATTGTTGTTAGCAGATAGTTAAAAATAACTATTATATATAGATATTTCTTAGTTATGATTATAATCAGCATTTAACTGTGTCAATGTTGATCTTCATCCTCTTATCCATAGCTATCAATGTCAATGTCTTCATCTTCCTCCTCAGCATCATCAATATCCATATGAGTTTCAGTTTTAACATCTCTTGTCATTTTAAATTCATTTTCAACATCATTAACATCTTCATCACCATCGATCCTTAATTGTGGGGTGTCATCATTGATATTCATGTCTCTTTGTGAATCAGATGGATTTTGAGCAGTCTATTGAAAAATTTCAATTCCTTCAACTTCAATGGAACCACATTCATTTTGAGTAAATTTATTTTCCCAAGATTTCATTTTTATTATGCTCCACCAATCGCTCAAGTCTCTTGAAGTAGCATAGTACTTTGCATAATAAATTTGATGTGCCTATTGATCTAGTAAAAATGATTCATTTACTACAAGAAGACTTTTATATTTAATATAGACGATTCCATGAGTCGGATGAACACGCAAGCTTCTCTCAGTATCTAACCACCGACATTTAAACATTGTTATATAATTCTGTCCTAGATAACACAGCACAATAATTTCATCCAAAATGCCATAAAATTAAACTTCAGTTTCTCTGTGATGTGACCCTCTCAATCAAACTCCACTATTCATTGTTTTTTTGATTCCTAGTATGCATGTGTATGAAATCTAAAACCATTCGCCACATATGCATTATAATATTTAACCATTTTGGATGGTGGGTTACTCAATATACACAGTCGCTTATCAATTTTATCAGCATATTGAGACACCTGAAAATTTGTAAAACAATTATCAATATAATAGATAATAAATGGAATTGATATTAAACCATCAATAATTTATGTTACCATTTTTTGAAACCATTGAGAAATTTTTTTTTGTCTGCGTTCTTCAAGAGAAGCTGCTGTAATTTGTGGAAGTTGTTTCTTGATATGATTATCATATAACCTAAAAATAAAATAAGTTTAAATACTGTAACATAAATTATAGAATAAGTGATAGAAGCACTCACAGGAAAAATAATGTTATTTCTTCACAGTTGAGTAGAACGTATGTATGAGCTCTGTGATGTTCATCATCTAAAAGCCATCGTTCATGAACTCTATCGAAACCAAGATTTGGCTTATTAAAAACTATTAATTTATTTTCCTTTTCGTCATTAACATTCCCCTCATTTCATCCCATGCGATTGTGTTTTGAGGGATATTGAGATTCAAAATAATGAGAGTAGAAAAAAGCAATTTCCTCTTACAAATAAGCTTCAGAAATTGAACCTTCAACTGATGCTTTGTTACATATTTTTTTCTTCAATTTCTGCATGCATCTCTCGAATGGGTACATCCATCGAAACTATACTGGAACTACACATTTAGCTTCATGTGGAAAATGTAATATCAAATGTTCTATTGAGTCAAAGAAATCTGGCGGAAAGATTTTTTCCAGTTTACATATAATTACAGCAACATCTTCTTCCAGTTTTCTTAGCGCATCGTATTCTGTTGTTTCTGCACAAATGTCTCGAAAAAAATATGATATGTCTATTATCAAATCCCAAATCATATAATTTTACAAACCTCTGAATCCAATCGACATAATTATTTCCATTATAACATGACAATCATGACTTTTTAATCCAGCAATATAACCATTCTTAACACATCTTTCCAAATTGGAAGCATATCCATCTGGAAGTCTCAAATCTACAATCCACTGAAAAAATAATAAGAGACTCTGTTTGGACAGTGTATAATCTTCTTTTGTCTTCATTAACCTCTGTGATCTGACATTTTCAAATAGTTCAAGTTCTAGTCGCCTGCAAATTTGGGAAAAATCTAATCATGCATTTACAGTATCTTTGGTCTTACCTGGTGTATCCAAAACTGTATGAAATAAATTATCAAAACATTTCTTCTCAATATGCATAACATCCAACATGTGGCGGACCAACAAATCAGACCAATACGGAAGATCCCAAAAAATGCTTCGTTTTATCCAATTATGTTCTTTCCCAAATCCATGAATTTCTGTTGGTTTACTGTTGGTCCAAATGTGATGGGGGGTAATGAAAATACAACTAATTTTAACTCTGTACCTGAGATCATCTTTGGAGGTTCATCCCTTTCAATTGTACCATTTCTAAAATGAGATTTGTTCCTCCGAAAAGGATGATCGGTTGGAAGAAATCTACGATGACAATCAAAATAGCAAGGTTTTTTCCATTGATGAGAATAAAGGCTTTGTTTTCTTTCATACAGTAAAGACATGATTTTGGACCATGTGTACTCCAACCAGATAACATGCCATATGCTAGAAAGTCACTAATCGTCCACATCAATGCAACTTTTAATATGAAATTTTGCTTCGAAGCAACATCATATGTATTAACACCATCACTCCACAATGCATTTAACTCATCAATCAATGGTTTCAAATAAACATCAATATTCTTTTTCGGATGTCCTGGGATTAATAGAGTCAAAAGGATATAAGGCTCCTTCATCAAAATCCATGGAGGCAAATTGTACGGAGTTATAATGACAGGCCAACTTGAATACTGGCTACCATAAGAACCAAACAGATAGAAACCGTCAGTAAAAAGACCCAATCACACTTTTCAGGCTTCTATAGAAAAAGACGGATGCAGACGGTCAAAATTTTTCCATGAATCACTATTAGATGGATGATTCAAGCTTTTATCAGTTGAAATCTTGGTTTTGTGCCATGACATCATTGACGTTGTGTTATGAGACATAAATAAACGCTGCAACCTAGGTGTAAGGGATAAATATCTCAACTGTTTTACTGGAATCAATCTAGACTCCCCTAGTTGAGCTTCTTTATACCTCGATTGTCCACATGTGGGACAACTCTCCAATGACTCATTTTCGCTAGAATATAAGATGCAATCATTTGGACATGCATGAATCTTCATATAACTAAGGCCCAGATTACGAATCAGCCTCTTGCTCTCATAGTAATTTTCAGGCAACACATTCCTTCAGGTAACAGTGTTTTAACCAAAGAAAATATCTGATCAAAACAGTTGTTTGAAATTGCATTATCTGATTAAATAGCCATAAATTTTGCAACCGCTTCTAATTTGCTTATCTTGCAACCAGGATATAATTCATCCTTAGCAGACCTCAACATCTCATAAAATTCAGATGGTGCCAACTCAGGAGTTAAATCAATATCATCATGAGTTTCAGTTTGTTGCACTGATGGACCTGCAACATCATGTACTAAATTTTGAAACCGTGATGGATCGAGAATCAAGTTATTAGGATCTTCTCTGGAACTGAATTCACCGTGTTGATACCAAAAAACATAATCTGGTTGAAAACCAAACCGCAAGAGATGTCCCCCAACCTTGTCAAATTTTTCAAACGTTCTCAGAGCACATTTTTTACAAGGACACTTAATTGTGCCTTCTGAAACATATTCTAGTTTTGATGATGCAAATGCTAAGAAAGCTTCAACCCCCTCAATATATACAGGATTTAAACCAGAACCATTCGGATTTCTGCGCTGATTTATCCAAGTTCGATCATCTATTAATGACTAATGTCGACTTCCTTGTTCCATATTTTTCTACATAAAATATAAAATCATCACTGTTTTTGAATAATTTGAAATTATAAAAACACTATCTGAAAAAAGAAGATAAATAATTACAACCACTTAATAATTACCATTAATTAATGATGACACAATTTCCAGTGGATTGATGGCTACTATTTTGTCATACAGATCATTTAATTGCATCTTTATCACACTTATTATTGCTAATTATTACTAATTATTCCTAATTATTCTTAATTATTGCTAATTATTACAAATTATTACAAATTATTACAAATTGTTACTAATTAGTACTAATTATTACTAATTATTACAATTTATTACTAATTATTACTAATTATTACTAATTATTACTATTTATTACTAATTTAGCAATATTTAGCAATACTTAGCAAAATGAAAACTACTTGAATAATGAAAGGAAATTTGGTAATCATCATTGTGGAGATGATTACAAAATTTCCCTTCATTATCCAAGCATATTTCGTTTACTAATTATTACTAATTATTACTAATTATTACTAATTATTACTAATTATTACTAATTATTACTAATTATTACTCTTTATTTCTATTTATTACTATTTATTACCAATTATTACTAATTATATCTATTTATTACTATTTATTACTAATTATATCTATTTATTAATAATTATTACTAATTATTAGTAATTATTACTAATTATTTATATTTATTACTAATTATTACTATTTATTACTATTTATTTCTATTTATTTCTATTTATTACTAATTATTGCTAATTATTACTAATTATATCTATTTATTACTATTTATTACTAATTATATCTATTTATTACTAATTATTACTAATTATTACTATTTATTACTAATTATTACTATTTATTACTAATTATTACTATTTATTACTATTTATTACTATTTATTACTAATTATTACTAATTATATATATTTATTACTAATTATTACTAATTATATCTATTTATTACTAATTATTACTAATTATTACTAATTATTACTAATTATTACTAATTATTACTAATTATTACTAATTATCACTAATTATTACTAATTATTACTAATTATTGCTAATTATTACTATTTATTACTAATTATTACTAATTATTAATATTTATTACTATTTATTACTAATTATTACTAATTATTACTAATTATATCTATTTATTACTAATTATATCTATTTATTACTAATTATTACTAATTTTATCTATTTATTACTAATTATTACTAATTATATCTACTTATTACTATTTATTACAAATTATTACAAAATATATCTATTTATTACAAATTATTACTAATTATTACTAATTATAGCTATTTATTACTAATTATTACTAATTATATCTATTTATTACTAATTATTACTAATTATTACTAATTATATCTAATTATATCTAATTATTACTAATTATATCTATTTATTACTAATTATTACTAATTGTTACTAATTATTACTAATTATTACTAATTATATCTATTTATTACTAATTATTACTAATTATTACTAATTATTACTAATTATATCTATTTATTACTAATTATTACTAATTATAACAAATTATTACTAATTGTTACTAATTATATCTATTTATTACTAATTGTTACTAATTATATCTATTTATTACTAATTATTACAAATTTTTACTAATTTTTACTAATTATATATATTTATTACTAATTGTTACTAATTATATCTATTTATTACTAATTATTACTAATTATTACTAATTATATCTATTTATTACTAATTATATCTATTTATTACTAATTATATCTATTTATTACCAATTATATCTATTTATTACAAATTATTACTAATTATATCTATTTATTTCAAATTATTCCTATTTATTACTAATTATTACGAATTGTTACTAATTGTTACTAATTATTACTAATTGTTACTAATTGTTACTAATTGTTACTAATTCTATCTATTTATTACTAATTATTACTAATTATATCTATTTATTACTAATTATTACTAATTATATCAATTTATTACTAATTAATACTAATTATATCTATTTATTACTAATTATTACTAATTATTACTAATTATATCTAATTATTACTAATTATATCTATTTATTACTAATTATTACTAAATATTACTAATTATTGCTAATTATTACTAATTATATCTATTTATTACTAATTATTACTAATTATTACTAATTATTACTAATTATTACTAATTATATCTATTTATTACTAATTATTACTAATTATTACAAATTATTACTAATTGTTACTAATTATAGATATTTATTACTAATTGTTACTAATTATATCTATTTATTACTAATTATTACTAATTATTACTAATTATATCTATTTATTACTAATTATTACTAATTATTACTAATTATTACTAATTATATCTATTTATTACTAATTATTACTAATTATTACAAATTATTAGTAATTGTTACTAATTATATATATTTATTACTAATTATTAGTAATTATTACTAATTATATCTATTCATAGGTAAATTAAATAAAAAATAATAATAGATATAATAGATTTCATTATTTAACAATATTTAAATGAACAATATTTGTTCTCAATTACAAGTGATACCTATATCCATCAAACCCACTTCATCCCATACCGGTCATCTGAATCCTATATCAAAGGGGTCACTGATCAATATACAAGGAGCATTAGTCCAAGTATCCAATCAGGATTCAAAATTCCAAGTCTAACCTTCCCAACCATGATACGTAATGCCATGTCCATACCCTTGGATTCAATATCATTATTCCATCATCTGAAACTATGATGCATCAAGGTTCCTGGAGTGTCAGTCTATCCCACCTAAGGGAGAGTATAAGTATAACATCCCAACCAACTATTAGTCATAAATCTAAGGGTCAACATTAGTTACCTCTTTATTAAAAAAGTACAACATAGGTTCGCCTTTCTATTTATCACATTTCCATGGTTCATTTCATTCATCAAGTTCAAAATTCCCATAGCTATCCCATTTTACCATTTAAGCATCATTATAACCATTTATCACCCCTTTAAAGCCATTTAAACACATGGACATGCCTCTTTAAGACTATATCACAATTACCCATTTACAAACCATACTCATTTGACTTATTCAAGTTAATAAAAACACCCATTTATTCCATGTTAACATACTAAACATGATTATAGTTGGTTTAATATCCTAAAACCTTCAATTCATCATTTAACATCCCAATTATCATGTTCAAGGGAGTGGCACATCCCATGGGTGGCCTTAAGCCCAATCTACTATTCATCAACATATCCAAAAAGGTTCATGAAAGGTACAACACATCATTTAAACACCCAATTTATCATTTCTGACCAAGGAATCAAATGTATAGAACACAGAAAAAAATCAAAACCACATATAGATGAATAAAAATCAAGACTGTGGGATATAACCCTTAGACCACCTACCAAAAATTCTTAGACAAACACTCACTAAAACTTGGAAATTGATTCAATCCCAAAAAAACATTCAACACAAAAACTATGAAACTTCTTGAAAATAAGGGTTTAGGGGTTTTAGAAGGAGATAAAACATTCAACCACGAATCTCATAGAAAATAGAATAAAGAGGAGTGGTAGACTCACCCCAAGCTTTGATTCGAAACCAACAATGATTAAAATGACCCAATATTGGGGGAGAGTCACCATTAAAGGATGAGGGATCCCTCAGTTCATTATTCTAGGTGATGGAGGTAGAAAGGGGAGAAAAATCGAGTAACAAATCTTAAATCTTGAGGGGGGATAATGGGAATTTCTCTACATTTAAAGAGGCACACAGTTTGTCTGCATGGTTGGATAAATCATGCTCCAACCATGAAATAGTGTCCATATAAGAGGGGGACCTAGCCACATGGTTTTTATGGACTAGATTTATGGTTTTACAAACCATGAAATGGTCGTGTAGTCACCTCTATACAAGGGGTCATGTCGCACGGTCTCATGGAGGCACCCACACGGTTTGAAAAGCGGTGCAGAGACCATGCGCTCACCTCTGATAAAGAGGGGGTATTGACCAAATGGTTTCCCATAACCAACCACATAGTTTGGAAAAACCAAGTGTAAACTATACTTCCAGCACAATAATATCTCATTTTTTCCTTTTTTGTTCCCTAAACCCTCAAGACACTCCCGATACCCCTCATATTCTCTGAACGAATTTCATTAACCACTTAAAATATAAAATAACCAAAATTTAAATGAAATACGCCTCATACGAATGTGAAGATATTACACCCAATTTTCATCTAGTTTTTATCACCTATGTGTTTTTTCAAACCAATGCCCCCCTCTTTTACTACATCCACACTCGAGAGGACTGCCCCCTTTTGGTTTTGGTCTCCTATGATGCCATGTTATAGAACTATATATGGATTGATTCCCCATTCAATGAGATATATAGTGATGTTAGGAACCTAAATTTTGGCCCAAACACAATATAAAACAAAATTTCATTTACCCTTGCTTATGATCTAGATCTATAAAAGTAAGTCCCTATGAGAGCCATGAAAAATTTGGTCTCGACATCTTAATGGAATTATAACAGTCCATTCAAAATATAATCAAGTCTAAATACTTCCATAATTATTTAAAAACATAATATTTTAATAAAACACACCTCTTTATTATGATAATCTTAGATCCTCACTAATCTCCCTTATCTATCAATTATAGAAGCATTCGACTTCGAAGAAAATTTTTGTTTTGAATATGAATATTATGCCTTCAATTTTTCTCTACATAATATGCCCTCAATTTTTCCTATAAAATAGAGGCATCACTATCCTCAGAAGAAAATCCTTTTATCTTTTCATTATTTTAAAACATCACAACAAAATATGAATTTCAAATGTGGTCTATGGTCATCCCTTATTTACTTTTTCCATATCACTTTCTCAGATATTAGAATCACGAGACAATGATTTATAATATTTCTTCTAAACACTCATAATATGTTAGAAGCATCCTCACTAATGATATAATTGTTGAGGGATGGTAACCCTTACTATTTATTCATGTTCCCCATGAACCTACTTCATACTCCTAATTTTTTATTCAATGCCATCCAAACCTCTAATTGATTATTATTTTAGTATTTCTATACTAAAATTGGTAATAGGATTGAAATGAGTGTGGTGAAATCCAACTTGATCCCACTACCCCCTTTGATAATGGATTAGTTTTATATCATTTTTAATAATTATTATGTTCACATGATTCCTTAATCTCAATTGACTTAGAAATTCATAGAGGGAAAGAAAAAACATGGAATGGAATCAGAAATAACGTGATTCTTTCAATTCATGATTAAAAAATAATAGGATCATCCAAAAGTTGGAGTCTCTCTCTTTTCTAAAGTCTAGTATTACAATATTCTATTGATATAGTTTTTGAGTTTCTAGATAGATACTTTGGATTCAAAAATACTCTATTGAAATTCAGATAATGTTGTAGCCTTTTATTCCTTAGCAAGACAAAGTTTTTCCATCATAATAGCAACAAAATCTATTCCTCGGTCTTTAACCTCATCCAAATACCAGTGATGTTGTAGAAGTTATCCCTTGAAAAAATCCAATTCTCGTTGGATATGTATCATTAATAGATCCATATGATCAAATCATTATGGACACTCTTCCAACTCCATGACATAATTAATTTTTTTCTTGAGATAATACATCTCAGAGATCATCATATTTGGTAACCCACTATGATTTGATGAGAAGTTGTTGCAACATTTTTATCCCACTCCCACCGATAAATGACCTCCTTAATGGAATATTAGATTTCACGATAGTCAATCCAACCATAAATCATTATGGTGAACATGATTTGGAGTGTTAGAGTTATGTGGATGGATATTCCAAGGGTGTTTATGATACCATCCTCTACATGTATTTCCAAATAAATCAACGAAAAACATGAAAAGAATTTTGGGCCTCTACATTTTTCTCAGAACCACTCACAAGTGACACATTACCTAGAATTTACTAACTTAAGGAGGCTTCTTGTGTCACTCCCTATAGAGTGACTTTAGCCTCTTCTGGTTCCCAAGATAAAATAGAGTAGAGACTTCCTCTTTATGCCTAATGACTGAAGCATACATCGCTAAAAGAAACATAAAAGAACATCATCAACATTTAAATATGACACATATAGAGAGAGAAAGAATAAAACTAATTTCTTTTTCTCACCCATTGGTTTATTATCCAATGGGCCCATGAGGGATGGTCCCTAAAAATTTCCTGCTTCAGCTCCAGTAGGAACATAAATAATAGAATGAATGATTTATTCACCACCATACCATATCTTCTTCGATAGTTCAAATGATTCCTATTTTTAGGGTTTAGATAAGGACCGGTATTTTCATTTATTGTCCTTGATCAATTTGTTACTATTATTCAGCTTCAGACACCTAACCTTTTCCACCACCTAACTCTTTCTAATAGAAATGTAGAGATTCTCCAAGATGGAATCATAGAACACGTTAATGTTGTCAAAATAATCCCTTCCCTTCTTGTTAGTATAATTGATCATCTCCTTTAGGATTAAGATCGAAACCTTCTTCTTCAGGCACATTTACTCCTTCCCATCAGATGCATCCAACATGAAGTGGCATCTAAACCTTTTTTAGGATGAATCATAAGTTGAGATAGAAATATAAGGTTGATGATCCTATATGTTGTTACGTCAAATAACAAACAATGGTGTTTAAATATAGAAATCACCATCTAAAATGATGTAGTATTGTCCATATTGAAATTAAAATATCACAAATCTATACAAAAAATTATAGATATATAATATTGGCACTTCATTTACCCAACCAAATATTATTTAAAAAAAGATATTGTCAAAATTCAGTTTTTAAATCATAGTGTATTGAAAAACTAAGGTTAAAATGACATTTTCAACTATACGATATATCCATAGATAATGTGATATAGAGTGAATGAAATAGAATAAAATAAAATTATGAATTTATAGTCACAATACAATAAGAATAAATAAAATAATAGTTAAAAGTTCTTACTTTGTTACTCTGTCAAAATATATATAATCTATATGCACATAAGATGAATAATGTGGATTAATCCATATAACTAAAAAATATCTAATGGGTATAATCAATGATATGGGATGATTAATGGAAATTAATTATGGTGTAAAACTACACTCATGGGAATGGTGGTCTGAGAATCATCAACCATGGGGAATTGATGCATCCATAATTATTTTTTAACACGTATCCTTAGATGTAATTAATTTCATGGAATGTTATTTATCATTAACTAAAAAATCTATGAGAAAAAACAAGTGAAACAAAATAAATGACTTCCATTTCAATTTTAGATACCTCATTAAAAACTATATTGGGGAAAACTAGTGGAAAAAAAGTAATGAATGGGAAAGGATTGTAATATTCTCAACACCCCCTGATTAAATCATGATAGAATTTATAGTCTTTATAACCCAATTTTATAATCCAATTTCTCAAAAGTCACTTTTGGTAATGTCATTGTGAACAAATCTTTAAGATTATCACATAATTTAGACTAGTGAACCATTCCTTTGAAGATTTGGGTAATTTTGTTTGGTGAGATATCATTTTTATTATCACCTTTGATATACCCACCTATTAATTACATTACACAAGCACCAATATATTTGTGTTAACTATTGTATTATTCATATTTAATTCAATTTTTTATATGTTGAATAACTCATCTCAACTAAACATGTTGTCTACTTTTCGTATGAATTTAAATCAGCTAAACATGATTTGATTAATTATTTAAAACGATTCATTTTGTAAAATGTTATTCTATAGTCGTTATAGAACCTATGAATGAATATATAGTTTGATATTTGGTTTTATGTGGGTCTGGAAAATATTTGGCATAAGCATAACCAACCAATTTTGATTCTAATTCTTGGAATAATTTATCATTTATACCCTTCAAAAATCAACAAGTAAGAGAATAACATTATCAAATCAAAAATTTGTGGAATAAAAAATCTTCTATACCAAAATGTTTTCTTATTTTCCTCATGATTTACATCATGTTGAATTTACTAATACATTTTCTCCAATATCTAAAAAGTATTTCTTACACATTTTATTGGCATTTATAGCTCATTTTGACTTGTAATTACAATAAATTGACGTGAAAACAACATTTATGAATAGTAATCTAGATGAGGAGTCTTAAATGAAACAACCTGAAGGATTCATCTCTATTAATGGTGATCATTTAGTGTGAAATATCACAGGGTCAATCTATGCTTTAAAACAAGCACCATGACAATGGTATTTATGATTTCATGATGTAGTTACTTCATTTGTTTTCAAAGAAAAAATAATAGACCAATGTATATACTAAAAGGTAAATATAATTAAATTATTATTATTTTTTATACATAGATTTCATTTTACTTGATATCAATATTAAGGGTTTTCTATATGTTGTGAAACAGTTTCTCTCAAAAATATTTGACATGAAATATTTGGGTGGTGCATCCTATGTCATTGGATTAAATATTCATAGAGATAGGTTGATATGCATCATATGCTTATCTCAATAAACCTATACTAATAAATTTTTAGAGATATTTCAAATGAAATACTATGCACTAAATATAACACCCATTGTTAATGGTGATAAATTCAATATGAACAAATTCCCTAAAAATGATTTGGTATGAGAATAAATAAAATCCACCCTTTATGATCTTGTTATTGGTAGTTTAATATATTATTCAGTCTATACAAGTTTTGAAATTGAATTTTCAGTAGGTATGTTGGGGCGATATCATAGTAATATTGGAATAGACAACTATATTGTCATGTAGTATAAGGTATTAATATACAAATAGGAAACTAAATAGTAAATTATTATATATAAAAGAACCGACAATTAGGAATTTATCAGATAATAAAATGAAAACTTTATTGGTTTTATTGATTAATTAAAATGAACCTTAGGTAATATATTTATGATGGTTGATAGATAAGTAGCATGAAGAAGAATAAAACAAGCACCAATAATGACTTTTATTATGGAAGTTGAGGTTGTTACATGTTTTGAGGTCACTTCTCAAGGTTAATGTCTAATGAGTTTCATTTCAGGCCTTAAATACATGAATTTTATTTCTAGGCCATTGATTATATATTTTGAAAATTAAACTACTATCTTTATGAATATGAATAACAAAAATGGGAGTCAAAGTAAACATATCAACATTAAGTACTTAGTAATAAGGGAACATGTTAAATATAAGAAAATGGACATTCTACATATCGACACTGAATTGATGATTTCAAATCCTTTAACTAAATTCATGCCTCCATTTAAATTCAAGGATCATATATTAAGCATGTGATAATGTTCTACCATTTAAATTTTTATTTTATAAACAAATTTTATTCAAAACACTATATATATAAACATTTTTATCTTTGGTTTATGTGTACACATTCATTACCTGAGAAACATTTTGGTGTTATAGAATAACTATGTGGTAAAGTTTAATCTTATGGTTATTTAAGATACATAATACATTGTGATACATGGATGGTAATACTCATTATTTAGAGGTTTTAGTGCTATGATTCATGTATTATGTTTCTTGCTAAAGAGGGTGATTGGTTTTATATTTTCTCATTAATTGGTATAAACCATGTGGGAGACTGTAACAAATAGTCCATCAAATTATTTTTAATATGATTAATTATGGACCATGAAATTAATTAGTCCAATTAAGTTAATGAAATAAATTATGGTCTATAAAATTAATAATTTTGATGGTAATTAGTCACCCATGCATTGCCTCTCTTTGTTAAGAAAGTGATTTGGGGTGGGTTCTTGATAACAAAACTCACAATAAATATTAAATCCCGTGCAGGTAGAAGATACAAGGTAAATACACCATCTAATCCTATGTGCAGAGTGTACAAGACATTAATGTTTTGATTCCTAATTTTCTTTTGTTTTTCTATATTGGTTGGAGTTAAGTATCATTTTATTTTATAAAAAATAAATCGAATGATTCTGGGATATTTTTTTTATAAATTATCTAACATATTTTTTATAAAATTCATTGTAATAAGACATAATATTAGTTAAAAGGTGAATATTCATATGTATGTGCATATCCTACAGGGATAAGTAAAACATGAATTTATATTTAATCCTTCAAGGATAAATAAAATGTCTTTCTATATTTAATACTTCAAGACAAATAAATTATTAATTATCTTTTCATGTAAAAATTATACCACCATTCAAAGAAAGATATGAAATAATTTATCAAGGGTATTTTCATGAATTTTTAAAATATATTTAAAATTTAATATTTAACTTTTTGATGATTAATTCAAAAATAAAAGAATATTCCTTTCAATTTAATGATAAAATATTGCACTAATTTAAGAAACTCTTCATGATTTTTTATATAATTTAAAATATTTTGATAATAAGATGATTAATATAAATAAATTGAGTTATACAAACCAAGGAATGATAAAAATAAATTTTATATTATTCCTGTTGTGAATATTTATTTAAATGGCCATATTATATATGTATTATTTAGTTCAACCCATATAATAATTTATCTAATTGCGCGATGCTTTCAAAAATTTAAATATGATTTAGGAATTTTAAAACTTTTAGGGATTAATATATAGATATTGTAATCAATATGACTGCAAATATAAATAATTAAAATCAATTGGGAGTCACCTTTTTATAATAATCACATCAATATTTAAAATTCTTAATATTTTGTATAACCAACCCAAACCTTCATACATTGAAAATTTTACATATTCCATCGATTATTTTTATCCAATCATTTTATACTAAAAACTATAAAAAATATTATTATTTATGATTTTTGAAACCATTTAAAAATAAAAATATATCATCAACAATATTTAACAAGATCTTGTAATTTTTTTTACTAGTGAGAGTTTTGTAACAAAATATTGAGAAAAAAAAATATTTTTATTGGTATATTTATTTTCCAATTTAGGGGAAAATTTAATTTATTACTCAAGATGACCAATGATTTTATATAATCAGTTTATCCATGCCTTTCTTGTGTATGATAAGAAAATCCAACTATTAATCTTTGACACTATATAGTGTAATTATTAAAGTAAGTGTTGTGAGCATCTTATAAATGATTCTAATGGATAATTTTATATAAGGATTATGATGGTAAATATAAATTTTAACCAACATAAAAAACATGAGATATATATTGACCAATAAATAATAACACATGTGACCATTTCATATATGCACCACTCATATAATATTTCAATAGTTCACATGGTAGGCAGGTGCACTCATATATATTCCATAATTAATACTTCGTATAAATATTATAAATTTTCATTCAATATAGATAGTGATGATATAAATAATTTATCTTAATAACAGGTAACCCATGGTATCTTGTCATATAGGGGCATTCATAATATAATGATTAGAATAAAATATTCTCTTATAGGTGAAAATGTATTAGATATACATCCATTAAATAAATTCATGGTTCTACCCTAGTGGATGTATATATTTTTATCAATAATATGATGTTGATGTGTACTTTTAACAATATTTTTTCATCATAATTGATCCTAAATGACTCATATAATCATGTCATATAATTAATTTATCAGTTTTGGTAAACTTCTCATTTATTATAATTGATCCACAACCAATACATGTTTTTTAATTTTAATGAAACACTTTTCTGGGTTGAGTATGTAACTTCATAAAAGAATAAAAATTCATAGGATGATATATCCTAACAGATAAAAAAATCATAAGAGGAATAAAAAATTTAAATTTCAAACTTTAAAATGGAAAAATCCAAAAACATTCCCTCCCACCAGTGAAAAATGAATTCAAAACTCAAAAATAGTAACTCTATTACTTTTTTGTAGCCCTATAATGATAGTTCAAGCCTCAAGATCTTCACCAAATGTGACTCTTGTAGATCAAAATTTTCTTAACTATCACCATTATATGTCATTTTCATCATCGCCACTCGTCATCTTCACCTTTATCATTGTCAAAACCGCCACACACAATGCTAGAAACATTTTTTATAGATCATCATTGATGTTGAAAAGGGAATAGGAAAAAAATAATTGGAACCAAATCTAATGATCTCACCCTCACTAAATTTGAAAATATAATTGGAATAAATTGATCATCCACCAAGATAAAAGAGGAAAAAATTCTCCAGAATCAATTTTTTGTCTATCATGAATGTTTTTATATATTAAAGAATTAAACACTTCATTCATCCATGGTATTCATATAATATTCATTTTCAATAATATATTTAAATATCAATAGATTTTATTGTGACAAAAGATAAAAATAAATAATTAGTTATTGCATCTAGGGTTTTAGTTGAGTAGTAAGTAAAACACGTAAGACTGCATCAGGTCTAGGTTTCAATATCAGATGCCCCCATTTTGGGGATCATCACTGGTATTTTACTCTGTAGTAGGGGAATCAGTGGTGGTGTTGGAATTGGAGTGCTGACAGTGATGACATGATTAGATGGTTAGACAGTTTTCATAACGACAATGGTGAGGTGCATGATAGAAGGACAAGGGTGATTCGGGATGAAATGTGATGGCCTTGATTGGTGGGGTGTCCGGCGACCAACATGTGATGGATGTTATGGAACATGCATGGAAACACTATATGGAAAATGAGATATATGGGTGATAATTTTTGGCCTATAAGTTAGGTATTTTAGGATAGTTATTATTGCATATTTGTTCCCCTAGGTCTCTAGGTCATGTAATGGGTTCCCCTCTACCCAGAAATAAAGAGGGTTTCCTTTGTTTAATAAAATAGGGGGTGATTCCTCTCAGCTTGTTAAAAGATAATAAGGAATTATTTATTAAAAATTACATACCACTAGGTAGGAATATATTCTCTCTTATTGAGTATTCAATTAATCTTTAATTTCCAGTTAAGGTTATTAAATTAGCATGTTCTAACTCTTCAAGACATTTGATTAATAATAAACATATATGAGTTATTTTATATAATTTAATTAAAATAATATTTATAAAAATTATGATTCAAGATATACATATAAGATCTTCAATATCCCCCTTTATGGATTTTTAATAGATTTAGGTTCTGTAATGAAACCTCAAAATACCACATTTATAAATATTATTATAATTTTCCCTTCTGGTGGTTGATCATTAATTAATTAATTAATAATACAACAATAAAGGGTTAGGATCATCACCTAGAAGATATTGTTTTATTTGGAAATTTTGATCCAAATGTTTTTAAAATGTGTCTAATAGGGATAGGAGGCCCTATGCAGTTGAAGGAAAATAAAAACGGTGCAAGAAGCGACATGAATAAACTTAATGGATTCATAAAATATTCCCCATCATAACCATGATTATAAATCACAATTTTTTTGTAATTTTAATCAATTTGGGGAATAAATAAAAAAATATTTGATCAAGATGTGTGATCTCTAAAATATTAATGATTGGTAAGATAAAATTTATAAATTTTTATTAAAAAATTTCATTCACTTATTATAATGAAATAAAACCATTAAAATTATATTCCAAAGGAATGATTTTGGGAAATATTTTATCAGGTTTCATCATTCCTAATAATTCATTATTTAACAAAAATTATTATTTTGTACAAAAAAACCTATTCTATTTATAATAATGATCATCTTTTAACTAATTTTGGTACTAAAATTAATTATACAGAATATATTTGATTATAAAAGTTATGATACCACCATGAATTAATAGAAAATAAGAACCATTTTAGGAGATTATATCAATTCAATTTTATGACTGTTTCAACTTGGGATGGCGTGGCTCAATTCTTGGTTGAGAGGGGTCATGTATGGCTACACAATCATCACATTAGGTCACTACTCCTATATCAGATGGCTTCCAATTGGGTTTCTTCATAGAACTGAAAATATCCAATGAATCCCACATATTTTACAAGATAAAGACCTACTTTCCAAAGGTATACATTCATTGATGTTTTTAAAAAATGACACTTAGGATCTCACATTAGTAGAGAGGATGGGAGACTGGTCTCATCATGCCCTATTAGGGGGAATTATTACCTAATCTGGGAATCACTTATATATTTAAATCATGTTCCAGAATATTTCCCAAATATCAGCATGATACTGATTACCATAATTCTAGAAATCAGTTATTTTCATATGAAAATGTTAATGTTTGTACATACCAGAGGCATCCTGTTTATGTGAACATCCGTATATATAATAGGTTCTCTATTTTTAAAACCATCTGTATGTATCAAAGGATCTCTACCAGTATCTTATTATTACTTAGCGATGTTGGTTTATAGGTCACTATGTTTTAAAGCCACGCATCTAGGTTTTCTAGAGTTTTGTCACTATCCAGGAAAGAGACGATCATTTATGGCGTTGAGATTGGGCCCATAAATGGGATTCCTATTTTATTTGAACTAAAATTTGCATTCATGAGATTTATGTACACATGAATATGATGCATGAGATACATATATACATACATATATATAATATTATATTATATATAGTGAACATTTAATATATGCATTCGATGCATGTGTTTTTAATGCATGATATGTATGAGTATAATATATATACATATGATATATATATATATATATTATTCATTTTACCCTGAATGGTTTTATCAACTACAATCCATTTATGATTGGATTAAAGTATTTTCATTAATTAACTAAAACTGTTCAATGAATTATATCCCAACTGGCAGAAACACATACAATGTGTTGGAGGAGCCTCAGGATTCAGTTATATAAGAGGACGAGATCCTTCTATTGGGGGTATTTCATGTGATGTATATAAGTCCATGTTTAAACTCTCTTATTCCCTAGAACCTTTTATCTCATTTTGAGAAGGTTCTATAACCCCTTTAGATATCGATTATCCTTATGATACGATCGTGGATTCAAGTGTCTAGTGTATTCCCTCAAAAAAATGTGCTTTTGTTCACTTATCCTCATGATCTCCCTTAATCACTCTCCACTCAAGGAAGATGGAAGCTGATGCTTCTTTTGAATACCAGTTACTTTGTTTACAGTATTATTTATGAATTATTTTTGGAAGATATATCTATTGTGTTTTGAGTTATCCTTTTCTATATATGGTCATTATATGATCATAAAAAACCCATCTGTGGCATCAGAGGCAGTTTATTCAAGAATTTAACATATTTAAATCATTGTATTTTGAAGAAAAAAACATTATTTTTATAAAATTGTAAAATCTTACTGACCCTTATGTGAGATGTGTAAAGGTAAATTCGATTTACCCTTACACAATTCGGATACATAAATGTAATAAACATATGAAGAAGGTATATATAAGGGTAACCTTTATATTACCTTTATGTAAATGAGTTGTGTGAAGGGTGTAACCTTACATAGTAATTTAGCAGTGCCACATAAAGGTAGATATGGTGTTACCCTTATGTGATACCCTTACGTAGAAGGTATTCCTAAGGGTAACCCCTTTGATTACCTTTACACAAATGAGTTGCATAAAGGTAGTTACCTTATGAAAAGGTGTCTACGTAAGGGTTGTAATCTTTTTACCCTTACCAATAAAGGTCCTTGTTGTTTACCTTTATGTTTCATATGAAACAGTGATAATACCCTTTTACGAAGGATTTGTGTAAAGAAAATACCTTTATATGAGGGAGATGCATAAAGGTAATCTATATATTAACTTTACACTGTAATGTTCAATAGGGATTTATAAAGTTAACCTTTAAGTTACCTTTACACAATCCATTAAAAACATTAATTTCCCTTTCGTAGAGCGTTTTTGTAAGGGTAATAAGGGCATACCCTCAGGTTTTATAGGGTTTTTTATAATGGTAAGTAGGATATTATTACAAATTGTTTTTAAACATATTAAATGATTTTTATGGTTTATAAAAATTTTATAAATCATAATAAAAGGTATTTTGGGATATTTTAAATAATAAAGATTTTATAAATAAATCAATAAATTATAATTAATTAAATAAATTTTTATAAAACATTTTTAATAAATATTAAAGGTTAATATTTTAAAATAACTTCTGAAAAAAATAAATGGCTTTCCTTACGATCTAGAAATAAAAGGTTTATTTAGAAATAATAAGTGCTTATTTGTAAAATGTATATAAACTACAAAATATTTGATATTTATATTATATAAAATGTTAATATAACATATATTGAATTATAAAATGTTTATAATTCATGAAATATCATATAAATTCCTTTGAATATAAAATATGAAGGGGTTCATATTGAAATGAGTATAAAATGCTTATATTCTTTATAAATTATAAAATGTTTATAATTAGAATATATTTATGATTAGTTCATAAATGTCTCATTTTTTGAAAATAAATATTTTTTTTTAAGTTTCCCTAATATTAATGTTTAGTAGATTTTTTATGAAATATGAATATTGAGTATGCCAATTTATATGATAAATTGCTTCTAGGATAGAGCCTTGCATATCATGATAGGTTTGATACCATAAAATTTAGTTTTCATCTCTCTTGACCTTGGTTTATATTTTTAATTATGAGCTTGGGAATAATTATTGGGAATAGTATATGCATATTAGGTGTTATATTATTTCATGTATTGGATTCTCTCTTGAGGAAAATATCCCCATGTAGAGGGACTTGGGGTTAGACCACATAGTTTCCTGGAGGCTTCAATTGGCTAGGAAAGTGAATGAGGTTGGCTATATATCATTATGAGCTTACTCATGTGTAGTTTTTCAATCTCATATAATTATATGCCATTACATGAAGAGTTCATATACCTTATTTATATAATGTATATAGATATATAGAATATAATTGAATTTTGTTTTTGGGTGATTGTCACAGCATTTTGGGTTATGTAAAGAGTTAGATATTAATGTGGTTTCAACATATTAATTTAGTGGCTGAAATAGGGATTCCAAAACTAAATCATTATAAGATTGAGTGCACAAAAATGGAATAAAAAATTATAATATAATGATTTCATTTGATTTAATAGTTATGAATTTAATATTAATATGATTTATATTAAATTTATGAGAATAAAACATCCTTAAATACTAAGTGTGAGATTCCTTCCAAAGAAACACTTATCAAGAGCTCGATGTAACATCTCAGGTAATTAAATAATAATATATTTTCATATCTATTAAATTTTTTGAAATATATATTAATTTTATATTAAAGGGTATGCTTTTTCTGATAGCATACCCAATATGCAACAACAGGTTTTTTGAAATCTTATGTTGCACACAAGACTGAGTTATACTGAAAATAATACATTATTAGTATTATTATTTTAAATGGTAGTTATTGTCACTTTTATATATTATTTTAAATCTAGTTTTTGTCACTTTTATATATTATATTTTACAAAATAAACTTCTTATATATAATTGGGACATCAAAATTTACTTTGGTTTAATTTTGGTATTTTTCCTGATAAAATTCATTTTTTAATGAATAGTGAAAAATACTGCATTTTAATTCAAAACTACCTTTTCACCTAATTGATTTATATAGTTAGATTTTCCTTTTCATTGGTTTTAAAGTTTAATTGGATTAAGTTTTTATAATTTAATCCAATTTTGGTTATTATAAGTAATTTCACATTGAAATTTGATATAAACACATGTCAATCTTTTGATCACTTTTACTTTTAAAAAATAGGTTTTCTCATTTTGAAAAAGGGAATTAATTTAAAATTAATTACTTCAACTTATAGGTTTTTAATTTACAAAAATATATTCCATATTTGGAATAAATGGGTCCAAATTATGTAAATAGTACACTTTTCACTACTGGAAATGGACATTTTCCCAACGGTTCTGAACCGTTGGGAAAGCCTGCAGAACCGTTGGTAAGTAAGCCATTGGGAAAGATTTTCCCAATGGTTTACACAGAACCATTGGGATAGGTTATAAAAATGAACCTATCCCAACGGTTTGGCACAATCGTTGGGATAGTTTTTTCCAATGGTTTGGCTTGAACCATTGGGACAACCAACAATATGACTTCTTTCCCAACGGTTTCTAAACCGTTGGGAAAGGTTTTTTACCAACGGTTCATAGAGAACCGTTGGTAAAAAAATACTCAGAATCCTATGCCAACGGTTTGAAACCATTGGCATAGGCTATGCTGTGCAAATTACACAGCAGCCTGCAATTTGCACAGCAAGAAGAGAGCAGGTGTCCATTCCCTCTCCTTTCCAATTCCCTCTCATTTCTAATTATTGTACCTGAAATAATCAACTAACACATACATATACAATTATTGTACCTTTAATAACCAACTAACACATACATATACAGAACAAATTCATACACATTTAACATATAATGCATCCTGTAACTATACACATCCAGAATTAAATCAGAATTGAAAACGTAATTAGAAACATACATAATTCATTTAGAATTAAATTTAAAATTTAGATGAGAATTATATGTGGAATCTAGAATTCAATTCATAATTTGATCGGTTTTTCATATGCCAGATGTTTTTACTAGAAATGATGACCATTTTAAACAAAATACATACACCTGGAGTGATACCAGCCACACCGTGTCTCTGATTGAGGTGAGGTTAACTCATACATGTCAAAAATGACCCATGGATCGTTGTCCTAAAGTATCAACATATTCCGAAAGCGTTCGGTCAGTTTTCCGTATGTCAGTTGTTATTTTCACTTAAAATGAAGTGCTTTTAAAATAATAGAGAGACACTTTGAGTGGTGCTGGACACACCATGCCTCAGATTGAGGCGGGTTTGACTCATACACATCAAAAATTACCCATGTATCATTATTCTAAAGTATCAATACAATCAGAATCCGTTTGGTCAGTTTTCCGTATGTACTTAAAATGTTGTCCATTTTAAACATAATAGAGACACTTTGGGTGGTTCCAGCCACACCTCAACTCATATTGAGGTGCAGTTGACTCATACACGTCACATATGACCCATGGATCATTGTTCTAAAGTCTCAACAGATTCCGAATGTGTTTGGTCAGTTTTTCGTATGCCAGTTGTTCTTTTCACTTATAATCCTATCCATTTTAAACAAAAGAGACGCAGTTAGAGTGGTACTAGCCAAACTGTGCCTCATATTTAGATGGGGATGACTCTTACATGTCTCAAATTACCCATGGATCATTTTCCTAAAGTATCAACACAATCTGAATGTGTTTGGTCGGTTTTCCGTATACTAGTTGATGTTTTCACTTAAAATGATGTCCTTTTGAAACAAAAGAGAAAAACTTTGAGTGGTGCAGGCCACACCGCACCTCAGATTTAGACAGGGTTAATTTTTACACATCACATATGACCCATAGATCGTTGTTCTAAAGTATCAACATAATCAGAATCCGTTTGGTCAATTTTTCTTATGTACTTAAAATGTAGTCCATTTTAAACAAAAGAGTGACACTTAGAGTGATCTCGGCCACACCGTGCCTCATATTGAGGAAAGTTTGACTTTTACACATCACATATGACCCATGGATATTTTTCCTAAATCATAAACACATTCTGAATGCGTTTGGTTAGTTTTTTGTATGTCATTTGTTGTTTTCACTTAAAATGATGTCCATTTTAAACAAAAGAGTGACAATATGAATTGTGCCGGCCACACCGCACCTCGAATTGAGACGAGGTTGACTTGTACATGTCAAATATGACCCATGGATCGTTTTTCTAAAGTATCAACACAATCAGAATCCGTTTGGTCAGTTTTCTGTATGCTAGTTGTTGTTTTCACTTAAAATGAAGTCCATTTTAAATAAAAGAGAGACACTTTGAGTTGTGTCAGCCACACTGTGCCTCAGATTAAGGAGAGTTTGACTCGTACACGTCACATATGATTCATGGATTGTTTTGATAAAGTATCAATAGAATCCAAATGCATTTGGTTGGTTTTCTATATGCCAATTGTTCTTTTCACTTATAATCCTATCCATTTTAAACAAAAGAGACACAGTTAGAGTGGTGTCGGCCACACCACACCCCGTATTTAGATATAGTTGACTCGTAAAAGTCTCAAATGACCCATGGATCATTTTCCTAAAGTATCAACACAATCTGAATGCATTTGGTCAGTTTTCTGTATGCCAGTTGATGTTTTCACTTAAAATGATATCCTTTTGAAACAAAAGAGAGACACTTTGAGTGGTGCTGGCCACACCACACCTTGGATTGAGGCAGGGTTGACTCATACACATCACATATGACCCATGGATCATTTACCTAAAGCATCAACACATTCCGAATGTGTTTGGTCAGTTTTTCATATGTCAGTTGTTGTTTTCACTTAAAATGATGTCAATTTTAAACAAAAGAGAGACACTATGAATGGTGTCAGCCACACAGCGCCTCAGATTAAGGCAAGGTTGAGTCTTAAACGTCACATATGACCCATGTATTTTTGTACTAAAGTATCAACACAATCATAATCCATTTGGTCGGTTTTTCGTATGCTATTTGTTGTTTTCACTTAAAATGAAGTCCATTTTAAACAAAAGAGAGACACTTTGAGTGGTGTCGGCCACACCATGTCTTGTATTGAGGTGAGGTTTACTCGTACACATCAAATATGACCCATGGATCATTCTCCTAAAGTTTTAATAGAAACCGAATGTGTTTGGTCAGTTTTCCGTATGTACTTAAAATGTTGTCCATTTTAAACAAAAGAGAGACACTTAGAGTGATCTCGGCCACACCGCGACTCATATTGAGCTCGAGTTGGCTCGTGCACGTCACATATTACCCATGGATCGTTGTGATAAAGTATCAATAGAATCCAAATGTGTTAGGTCGGTTTTTAGTATGTCAGTCGTTCTTTTCACTTATAATCCTGCCCATTTTAAACAGAAGAGACACAGTTAGAGTGGTACCGGCTACACTGTGCCTCAGATTTAGACGGGGTTGACTCATAAACGTCTCAAATAACCCATGGATCATTTTACTAAAGTATCAACACAATTCGAATGCGTTTGGTCAGTTTTCTGTATGCTAGTTGATGTTTTCACTTAAAATGATGTCCTTTTGAAACAAAAGAGAGACACTTTGAGTGGTGTTGGACACACCGTGCCTCGTATTGAGTCAAGTTTGACTCGTAAACGTCACATGTGACCCATGGATCATTGTTCTAAATCATAAACACATTCCGAATTCATTTGGTCAGTTTTTCGTATGGCAGTTTTTGTTTTCACTTAAAATGATTTCCATTTTAAACAAAAGAGAGACACTATGAATGGTGTCGGACACACCGCACCTCAGATTGAGGAAAAGTTGACTAGTACATGTCACATATTACCCATGGATTGTTGTGCTAAAGTATCAACACAATCAGAATACGTTTGGTCGGTTTTCTGTATGCTAGTTTTTGTTTTCACTTAAAATGAAGTCCATTTTAAACAAAAGAGAGACACTTTGAGTGGTGTCAGCCACACCATGCCACAGATTGTGGTGATGCTGACTCATACACGTCACATATGACCCATATATCATTCTCATAAAGTTTCAATGGAAACTGAATGTGTTTGTTCGGTTTCCCGTATATACTTAAAATGTTGCCCATTTTAAAAAAAAGAGAGACACTTAGAGTGATCCCGACCACAACATGACTCAGATTGAGCCCGGGTTAGCTCTCACATGTCACATATAACCCATGGATCATTGTGATAAAGTATTAATAGAATCCGAATGTGTTTTGTCGGTTTTCTATATTCTAGTTGTTCTTTTCACTTATAATCCTTTCCATTTTAAACAAAAGAGACATAGTTAGAGTGGTACCGACCACACTGCGCCTCGGATTTAGATAGGGTTGACTCGTACACGTCTCAAATGAACCATGGATCATTGTACTAAAGTATCAACACAATCTGAATGCGTTTGGTCAGTTTTCCGTATGTCAGTTAATGTTTTCATTTAAAATGATGTCCTTTTGAAACAAAAGAGAGACACTTTGAGTGGTGTCGGCCACACCGCACCTTGTATTGAGTCGGGGTTGACTCATACACGTCACATATGACCCATGGATAGTTTTGATAAAGTATCAACACAATCAGAATCCATTTGGTCGGTTTTCCGTATGCTAGTTGTTGTTTTCACTTAAAATAAAGTCCATTTAAAAAAAGAGACACTTTGAGTGGTGTCGGCCACACCGCACCTTAGATTGAGGCGAAGTTGACTCGTACACGTCACATATGACCCATGGATCATTCTCATAAAGTTTCAATGGAAACATAATTCGCTTGGTCAGTTTTTCGTATGTACTTAAAATGTTGTCCATTTTAAACAAAAGAGACTTAGAGTGATCCTGGCCACACCGCGACTCGGATTGAGCCCGGGTTGGCTCGTACACGTCACATATGATCCATGGTTCGTTGTGATAAAGTATCAATAGAATCAGAATGTGTTTGGTTAGTTTTCCATATGCCAGTTGTTCTTTTCACTTATAATCCTGTCCATTTTAAACAAAAGAGACACAGTTAGAGTGGTACCGGCCACACCACGCCTCGGGTTTAGATGAGGTTGACTTGTACACATCTCAAATGACCCATGGATCATTTTACTGAAGTATCAACACAATCTGAATGCGTTTGGTCGGTTTTCCATATTCCAATTGATGTTTTCACTTAAAATGATGTCCTTTTGAAACAAAAGAGAGACACTTTGAGTGGTTTCGGCCACACCGTGCCTTGGATTGAGGCGAGGTTGACTCATACACGTCACATATGACCCATGGATCATTTTCTTAAAGCATAAACACATTCCGAATGTGTTTTTTTGGTTTTCCATATGTACTTAAAATGTTGTCCATTTTAAACAAAAGAGAGACACTTAGAGTGATCCCGACCACACCGCGACTCGGATTGAGCCGGGGTTGACTCGTACATGTCACATATGAACCATATATCGTTTTGATAAAGTATAAATAGAATCTGAATGCATTTGGTCAGTTTTCTGTATGCCTTTTTTTCTTTTCACTTAAAATCTCGGACACACCACTCCTCGGATTTAGACGGGGTTGACTCATACACGTCACTTTGAGTGGTGTTAGCCACACCACGCCTCGGATTTAGGTGGCCTTGCTTGCCAAGTATCTCATATAGGGGACCGGGTATCACCTGAGGTATGGTATTACCATCTTGAAAAATAGACGTGTCCTCGGTTTATCTTCAAGGAACTAATATCACTCATGAGTAATAGAAACCATCTTGGTATCCCTCACCTAGAAACCAAAGCATTCATCCAATAATTTCAAGTCTAAATTCCCTGAGCATGACGAGTCTGTCCATGAGTCCTTAACATGTAACCCATGTCCTATCCTAATAATTGACAAGTAAACCAAATCAAACAAGGCATAATTCACATAACATGGAAAATGTACAACAAGGCTTTGTATTCTATTTAAAGAATATCATCACATGCATTTGATGAGCATGAGCTAATAAGCTTACCAAGACATTTATATAATTCAAGACATACAAAAATGGAATAATCCTAAATAACATTGCATGATCAGAGAAATAAAAAAAAGGCATGTGAAATCAAGGAGGAGGGTGGGGGACTCTCTGGGGGTCCAGGGAGGAGGGTGGGGGGGCTGTCCGGGGGGCTGTCCGGGGGGCTGTCCGGGGGTGTCCGGGGGGCTATCCGGGGGCTGTCAGGGGGGCTGTCCGGGGTCCAAGGAGGAGGGTGGGGGGGCTGTCCGGGGGGCTGTCCGGGGGCTGTCTGGGGGGTTGTCCGGGGACCAAGGAGGAGGGTGGGGGGTTGTTTGGGGGGCTTTCCAGGGTCCAAGGAGGAGGGTGGGGGGGATGTCTGGGGGGTTGTCCGGGGTCCAAGGTGGAGGGTGGGGGGCTGTCCAGGGGCTATCTGGGGGGCTGTCCAGGTGGCTGTCTGGGGAGTTCCCAAACACAAAAAACTCTACAAACATGCTCAAGATACACCAAAACCACTAAAAGTCATCAACATCCATGAAAATGGAAAATTTATAAAAATAAATCAACTCCAATACTATACTATGAGTCTAGATAAAACCAACAACTAGAATAGATTAAACATCAAATATCAGTAATATTAGTAAAAAATTTGACGAATCAACTTGTCCCATATCACGATCACTATCATCACCATCATCATCACCCTCATCCTTGTGGACATCATTGTCCTCATCATTGTCCATGCCCTCCTCAACACCCTCCTCCTCTCCCTCACCCTCCACCTCGCCCTCCTCCTCTCCCCCCTCTTCCACATCAAACTCCTCGCCATCATCATCATCAAGATGGACATCGTCTTGACCACCACTAGAATTGCCACCTGGTGCACCATATATAGAACGTATCAATGACATATATTCATCAAAAGATGGGTTGGCCTCTCATGGAAGTGTTGGACGTAGAACTTCAATAAATTTTATAAATGCACTGTTTTCCCTAGCAGAATGTTCTGCCGTCTCTATGGCCCTTTTGTCAGCCTGTTCTACCTGTGCCCTAACTTGTTGCAGCTCGGTGGCACTACAACTCGTACCTGAGGAGGGCCAATACTTCGTTGGGGCTATCCTAGGTCGGCAGCGTACTCTGCCAGAATGCTCCTCTCCCAACACCTGATGTAAGTGATCAGTTGGCCCAAAATTGTCTGGTTCTTGGGCATCGAGGGCCTCTAAAGCAGCCTGTTACAAATATAAATATATTATTAACTTACAAAATAGATATTAAAATATAAAATCAATATATTAAAACTTAAAATCTGCTACTGAGTCGGTTTGTTGATGGCACTTCCATCCTTTTTCCGTCTACTCGAGAAAAACAGTTTTGCTCGAGGCACACATCCTTCAATATTCAGTTTGTGCCTCTACAATGACATTGAAAACTAAAGTTATATAAAAACTTTATCAAATGATTAAATAATTGAGGAAACAAAAGAAACTGTAAGTCGTAAAGAAAACTTATAAACAATTGTCATACCAGCTTCCTCTCATGATCTGGCATCATAGTACGTCCCAGTGTGTGGAGGTATTTTTTTGAATAAATGTTTTTTTTTATTTTTTCCAGATGATTCCTAAATAAAATTTGATAATGAAAAGGATAATATTAATTTAAAACATGAAATTTATTATTTAAATACCTCAAATGTAATTAATACCTTAAACTGAGTAGTCGTCTAATGAGTAATCATATACCGATACTGATCTATGGAAAATCATCCATGATTGGTACCGCCTCTAACTCAGTGCCAAATCTATCACACCAGCCAATATACAACTCATGCTTGTAGGCTCTCCAAAGCTCACATAAATCCTTCAAACGTGTCGGTCGTTCACCCTCACCATCAGGAAAATTAAATCAAAGCTGACATGAAAATATTAATTCATATAAATACAAAAATAATTCATGGAATTAAATACAACAGATTTTTTTACCCATATCTCTGCCCAATCTCTATCCTTAACCTCATGTGGAAACTGTCTCCACGATAGCGTGCTGATGAGAATGATATCAGAGTATTTGGCAAACATCGCCAAAAAACTCTGACATTGTTGCCCGGTTTTCTCAACCATTTTGTTGTCTTCATTGTAATCCACCATTACATGTGTGTGGCGGTTCCACAACGCACGCATGCGTGTACACCCCCACCCCCGCCTCCTGTCAGTAGATATATCTGTCATGAAAGAAAAACAAATATTTTATCAAAACATGTTATAATGAAAATAAATATTGGTATAAAAATTTGTTAGGGTTATATAAATATACCTGTGCCAGTCTGATCGTTGAGCGCCGCTGGATCCACAGAAACAGATGGAACACCCTATGGTGGAACAGGAGTCGAAGACGATGGAATATATAATCTCGAAGATGTCACGACCCATCCTCGGGGCCCGTGTCGTGACAACCCCAAGCTCGCCTTCCATAGGCTAGGGGATGGCGACTAGAACCAAGGTGTAAATTCCCGATAAAAAGGTAAGGCATTGCCTTTGTAAAGTAAACAAACACCACATAGCAAGAAAGCGGTAAAAGTAAACACTAAGTAAAAGCTAGTACAACAGTAAGTGTGGAAAAGTAAGTGGACCAGTATACAAACCCAAACTGAAAGTAAAGTACAATTGGAAGGGAAAACAAAAAATGAAAAGTAAAGCCGCAACGCCGAGCTGTCCACTGGAAATCCCACCCGAAGGGTGTGTACAGTTAGCCTCCACTGCTCCTCGGGTCCAGCCGACCGCTCCGAGTATGTCCCGTCCAGTGGTCCACCTTCAGGTACCGTCCTGCTCCGCAAGCCTCAACCACGATCAGCGCTGTCCATCGTCTGCAACCAACACAACGTAGTGCGGGCATAGCCCGTGCAGGGGTGAGTATAAGCTACTCAATAGGGACCCCGAGACCCCTGAAGGTCTCCCAAAATCCACAAAGGATAATCCACAAAGGAAAGATGCAATCACGAAGTAACATCCGACACTACTTAGGTATATTCCCATACATATACCTAAGTCATCAATTCTCGTTCGGCTCCAACATCCGAGCCCAAGTACAACCCATTCCACACAGGAAAGCAAAACGTAAATCCACACAGGATAACAAAACACAATCCACTTAGGAAAGCAAAATAGGATTCAGCTAACACAGGTATACTTCTTCGCATGATGATAGAGATGATCAGATTTATCCACTATTTCATCTAAGCTGTCGGACCCACAAAGGATCGATAGGTACTAACCCCCGCAATGACCCACATAGGATCTGACCCACACAGGATCGATAGGTAACTAACCCCCGCAAAGACCCACACAGGATCAGACCCACACAGGATCTATAGGCGCTGGCTCACACAGAACCGCTGAGTGCTGACCCACACAGGATCGGTAGCACTGATACACGTAGGATCGCTGAGTGCTGTAGTCGTCGTCGTCGTATCCACTAAGGATCTCTGTACAGTCGTCGTCGTCAAAGTCGCAGCCAGCACTAGGGTTCCCGCACACAACAAGCTCGTTTGGGAGGGTCCGCTCCACGAGCCGAGAGGCTGATAAATCAACTGACACATAGTCCAGAGTTGATGTATCTAAAAGTTCTGTATCGTCAACAGGAACTCAAAGTCGCAAACGGCGCGTCAATCGGGCACCCGGTCTGAGAGTTATTGGCTTTTTCGTTCCAGGGGCCCGGTTGGTTTTTAAGGCAAAACCAACCAGACCATACTCCACCTGCGTCCAAACCTCAGGCGAAGTAAGCCAAAAGATCTGTCTCACTTAGAGGTATCCAACAAAGTCGACGACAAGTCAATCGGACGTTCGGAACTTAAGTTATGAGCGTTTCCACTCCAAGGGCCCGATTGGTTTCATGTACGAACCAACTCGGCTGAACCCAAAGTATTCCGAAACCTTGAGTGCGATATACCGAAACGACCGTCTCGATCCAAGGATCGCATCGCAACTAACGGTGCGTCGATCGAAGGTCCGTAGCCCGAGATATGGGAAAAAGGCCGAAAAGGGTCCGAAAATGGGGGGTTTTGGGCCCGGCCCGAGACCCCCTGGGTCGGCCCGAACCGGGTCGACCCAACCCAGGTCCGGGTCGGCCCGGTTGGGCGCGGCGCGGCGTGGCCCGGCTCGGAGGCCCGGCGCACTGGCGTGCGGCGCCAGCTGGCTCGGCCGAACGGCTGATCCATTCGGTTTGCGGGGGGGGGGGGGGGGGGGGGGGGGCGCTGCCCCCCCCCCCCCCCCCCGTGTTTTGTAACCGCGACCCCCTTAATAGGGGCCGCTAGCTGGCCGGCCGGGGGTTTGAACCCCCGGCTTCTCTCCTGTCCGGCCGGCCCGCCCCGGCCGGCCGGTTTCTGCCGCCACGGGACCGGCGATGGCCGGTCCCCTCCCTGCTCCGACGCCGGCGGCCCATTTCCGGCCGCCGGTCCTGCTCCGACACCGGCGGCCCATTGCCAGCCACCGTTTCCCACGCTCCGCCGCAGCCCGGTACCGGCCGCGGCCTTCATTCGTCCGGTGCGGCACGACGGCGCCGCACCCCTCCTCCGCGGACCCTCTCTGGCCACGGTGCTTTTGTGGTTCTCCGGCACGGCGCAACGGCGCCGCGACTTGGTTCATTATTTTTTTTAAAAACGCGGCGCGTCGGCATCACGCATTCTTTTCGTTCGTTCCCACGTGGTGCGACGGCACCGCATCACTTCCCGTCATACCGCAACAATAAGAAAAATGAAAGGGAGGGGGGTCGGCCGTGTTTGTGCGGTCCAGCCACCTCCCGTTAATTGATAGCATGCGGTCCAATTATACGTGGATAATGAACGGGAGTAAATCATGAAAAGAAATCGCATAAACCCCTACCTCGTGCGAGCTTGAACGGAGGTTCTTCGAACGAGGATTCGTCGCGGGAAGAGACGTCGCAGAAGAAGACGTCGACGGCGTCGCGGTACACGACGTCGCGTAATCGGTTTCCGAGAACTCGGCGTTCTTCGTCGGAGACCGATGTGTTCTTCGCGTTCTTTGTTGAAGACGAAGAAGTTCCTCAAGTCCTTAGCCCTTTTCTCCCAAAGACTCCACCACAAGAAGGTTCCAACCCCAAATAAAATAAGTTCATCTCTTATTTTATTAACATAACATAAACTTTTGAATTTCAAGAGTTTGAATTAATTCCACTTAATTAATTCATGAAAAGTTGTCATCCATAATGGTGAGTTTAGGGGGTTTAAGAAAGTGAAGGGGTGGGGTTCGTGTGGGCTCCACCACCCTCATAACCTTCCATGGGAAGTTGGGTAGTTACCCAACTTCCACTCAAAGCCTAAATCCACTTAAAGAAAAATAAAAATTGTAGTTAAATTTATATTTTAACTTCCACAATTTTATCAACTTCTCTCGTGCAAACGTAACTCCAGAAATGGCGTTCCTAATCAATTACCGGTGCTACGGTTCCATCGGTGCCCTCAGAATTCGATTCCGAGCACCGGTTCAAAAGTTAGAAATTCTCGCTCGTTCGTTCACTGAACGTACCCAAGCTAAAATTCAGATAGGAATTCTGGGCACACCAGGCCTCGGAATCAAGTGCCGTCAGAAACTGCGTTCATGTAAAATCCCAAAGAAAATTAAGAAAAAAATTTCCTTGAATTTTATGGGTCTTTACATTACTCTCACCTCATGGCTTTACATCCCCGTAAAGATACATCGAAAACTAGGGAAACAAATGTGGGTACTGAGCACGCATCTGAGCCTCCCGCTCCCAAGTGCTCTCCTGGAGATTCCCGTGCTGCCATCTGATGTGCACTAGAGGAATCGACCGTCCACATAGGACCTACTCCTGTCGATCCTCGATCTCCACTGGGACCTCCGTAAAAGTCGCCCCATCATCAACGTTTAGCTTCCCATGGTCAATGATATGTGTCAGGTTGTGTACGTATCTCCTCAGCTGAGATACGTGGAGGACATCGTGCACCCGGTGCAACTGAGGTGGTAGAGCCAGGCGATAAGCCACCTCGCCAATCCTGCTGAGGACCTGGAATGGTCCGATGAAGCATGGAGACAACTTGCTGCCTCGGCCAAATCTCCGTATACCACGTCGAGGTGAGACTCGAAAGAAGACGTGGTCTCCATCCTCAAACTCCAGTGGCCTCCGCCTCCTGTCGGCATAAGACTTCTGCCGGCTCTGAGCTGTCCTCATCTGCTCCTGGATGACCTGGACCTTCTCTGTCATGGCCTGGACTATCTTCGGTCCCACAAGTGCTGACTCCCCAGGGTCTGTCCAGCATAAAGGAGATCTGCAAGGTCGGCCGTACAACGCCTCGTATGGTGCCATCCCAATGGTGGAGTGGTAACTGTTGTTGTACGTGAACTCCGCTAAGGGTAGTTGGTCCTCCCAGCTGCGACCAAAGTCGAGGAAACATGTGCGGAGCATGTCCTCGAGAGTCTGAATGGTCCTCTCCGTCTGACCATCCGTCTGAGGGTGAAAGGCTGTGCTCAGACGTAGCTGCGTCCCGAACGCCTCCTACAACCCCTTCCAAAGTCGGGAAGTAAAGCGAGCATCTCGATCGGAGATGATAGATGATGGCACACCATGAAACCGCACAATCTCCTGAACGTAAATTCATCCCAAGCTCTCCACTGAGCCCTGCTCTCTGATGGGTAAGAAGTGTGCCGACTTGGTGAGTCGGTCGACAATCACCCAAATGGAGTCGTGACCTCTGGAAGTGCGTAGAAGTCCAGTCATGAAGTCCATATATATTCCGTACCACTTCCACTCTGGGACCTCCAAGGGCTGTACCAAGCCTGCTGGTACCTGGTGCTCTTCCTTCACCTGCTAGCAGGTGAGGCATCGAGAAACTAACTCCACCACAACCTTCTTCATGCCCGGCCACCAGTGATGTCGTCTGAGGTCCTGGTACATCTTCACCACTCCGGTATGTACCACCAAGGGAGAAGTGTGAAACTCTCTCAGCACCACCTCCTGTAATGCAACTGGTACCAAGGTACGTCCTCTGAAAAGGACGCCGTGCTCTTCTCCAAAAGAGAAACCATCAGGTTCCTGTCCTGAGGATATCTGTGCATGCCGCGTCTCACAGTTTGCGTCCCCACGCTGTGCCTCTCTGACCCGCTACAGTAGTGGTGGGGTGACTGTGAGTGACTGAAGGAAGGCTTCTCCATCTCTATCCACGAAGGATATCTGCAAGGCAGCTAGCTACTCTTTCACCTCCTCAAGTAGCTGAAAGCCCGTCCTCCTGCTGAGATCATCAGCTGCTACATTCCCCTTCCCAGGAGTATAGACTATTTCAAAGTCATAGTCCTGGAGGAACTCGAGCCATCGCTGTTGTCTCATATTCAGGTCCTTCTGAGAGAAGATATACCTGAGACTCTGATGGTCAGAATAAACTGAAAATCATTTGCCCATCAGATAGTGTCACCATGTCTTTAGAGAGAAGACCACTGCTGCTAACTCCAAGTCATGGGTAGCGTAGTTCTGCTCATGCGGCCTCAACTGACGTGATCCATAGGTGATCACTGCCCGCTCCTGCATCAGGACACATTCAAGTCCGGTCCCTGATGCATCACAATAGACTAAGTACCATACTCCCTCCTCTGGAAACCTCAAGATAGGGGCGCTGGTCAATCTCTGTCTCAGCTCCTGGAAGCTCTACTGACATCTGTCTGACCACACGAAGGGTTTCCCCTTCCTCCTTAACGTTCTGCAAAGCTAGAAAGATTTCTCCTTTTCCGAAAAATGAAATCTAGTCTCATCCCCTGAATTAACCACATTCCTTGCCTAATACAGTCAATCCTGTCATGATTAGTTAATGCATGGCATGGATGACATCGTAAGGCCTCGACGCTACTACCAAGAGATCCAACCGTTACTCTCGCCTCCAAGGGTTGAGTCACACTGTCGGCATCAGTGTGTGGTCAATGGGTCTCCTCCAGTAAGAATCTCGTAAGTGAGGTTCAAGTCAATAGTTTTTTTTAACCGGCACCTCTTAGTAATAACAAACAAAAGACAAGAAAGCAAACGTCACCATTGCAAGTGTCTTTTATTACATCAACTCAAAGTACAAGGACACAAGGAAACACAAACTACGAAGCTAGAGGAATTATGGGCAAAGGCCTCTATGCCTGAAGCTAGTCCTGCACTAGTCCACCCGCTTCCGGAGCTCCATGATCGTAAGCTTCAGCTGCCTGAAGCTGTGCTCTCCACTGAGGTCGGGGTGGACCTCCTGGTGGTGGTGGTGGTAGAGCCTCAAAACGCCGTCCACCACCTGCCGCTCGACCAACTCCTCGGCCTCGTCCACCTGCTCCCTACGGACCGCCACGGTCGAACCTCTGCCTCGGCCTAGGTGGTTCCTCAACCGTCTGCTGCTCCTCTGCATGGCGGGTCGGGCAGTCACGAGCCATGTGGCCCTACCCGCCGCATGCATAGCACTGTCTTCCACTTGTAATACTGGTTTTGCTGCGTGTGCCCCGCACCTCCGAGCCAGTATCCTGTGGTTGTCCGCCCATTGGCCTGGACCTCTTGGACCTATGCAACATCTGTCTACTGCCGGATGCAGAAGACTCCGCCATGTGTCTCCCTGCGGTAGGTCTTGCCGCTGGTGTAGACTCAGCAAGAAAACTCTCGATGAGAAGAGCTCGCTCCAATACTCTTTCCTAAGTCGGAATGCTGAAGGAGATCAGCGATGCCCTGATCTCATGTCTCAATCCCTGCTCAAAGGTCCGGGCCCAGAAGAATGGGTCTCGTACCATGTCTGTCGAGTAGCGCGAGAGATCGGTAAATCTCACCAAGTACTGAGCGACCGTCAAGCTGCCTTGCCGTAGCTGTAGAAGCTCCTGGATGTGCACTGCACGGAGGGTGGCTGGGACGAACTCCGAGCGGAAGAGGCTCTCAAAGTCCGTCCAGAGAAGAGATGCCTAATCATGCACCTGGAGCATCAAGCTCCACCATCGGCCCGCTGCCGCATGCAGTAGGCTCGTTGCGAGGATCACCATGAGGTCTGTTGGTGTCCTCACTAACCGGAAAACTCATACCACTGCCTCCAGCTAGTCCTCGGCTGCCTGGGGGTTCGTCTCCCCGTGGAACCTGGGCGGTCGCTGGCACTGGAACTCATGCATTGCACTAAGGCGATGTGCATCGTCAGCGGCTGGGGCTGGAAGCATCGGTGGCTCGGCGGGTAGAGGTACCGCCGGTGCCTCATCTATCAAAGGGCCCTGTACCGAGGCCTCGTCGCTCGGCGTCCTGTCATCACGCTCAACTCTCGGAACCCTAGTTGGCTGCCGTCGTGGGGCCATCCTGAAAAGGAAACAGGTGTGCCACGGTCAGAACAGTATACCAGGTGAGCTGACACAAAGTAATCACAAAGAAAAATTGAAACACACATGCAATCAATGTTTCCGTGCATTAAGTCGGAAATCAGAAGTCAGGGTCCTGGTGTACGGATATGTCGGCCGCCGCACCAACACTGGACTCCCTGGACTGATAACCACACCCAATACGCTTAACACTATTACTTCACATAGAAGAAGATCAGAGTCCAAAGTTCTGCGGTAGAACCGAACTCCTCTGATACCAATTTGTCACGACCCGTCCTCGGGGCCCGTGCCGTGACTACCCCAAGCCCGCCTTCCATAGGCCAGGGGCTGGCGACTAGAACCAAGGCGTAAATTCCCGATAAAAAGGGAAGGCATTTCCTTTGTAAAGTAAACAAACACCACAGAGCAAGCAAGCAGTAGAAGTAAACACTAAGTAAAAGCTGGTACAACAGTAAGTGCGGAAAAGTAAGTGGGCCAGTATACAAACCCAAACTGAAAGTAAAGTACAACTGGAAGGGAAAACAGCAACTGAAAAGTAAAGCTGCAACGCTAAGCTGTCCACTGTAAATCCCACCTGAAGGGTGAGTACAGTTAGCCTCCACTTCTCCTCGGGTCTAGCCAACCGCTATGAGTACGTCCCGTCCAGTGGTCCACCTCCAGGTACCGTCCTGCTCCGCAAGCCTCAACCACGATCAGCGTTGTCCTTCATCTACAACCAACACAACGTAGTGCGGGCATAGCCCGTGCAGGGGTGAGTATAAGCTACTCAGTAGGGACCTCGAGACCCCCGAAGGTCTCCCAAAATCCACAAAGGATAATCCACAAAGGAAAGATGCAATCACGAAGTAACATCTGACACTGCTTAGGTATATGACCATACATATACCTAAGTCATCAATTCTCATTCGGCTCCAACATCTGAGCCCAAGTACAACCCAGTCCACACAGGAAAGCAAAACATAAATCCACACAGGATAGCACAACACAATCCACTTAGGAAAGTAAACCAGGATTCAAATCACACAGGTATACTTCTTCGTATGACGATAGAGATGATAAGATATATCCACTGATTCATCTAAGCCGTCGGACCCACAAAGGATCGATAGGTACTAACCCCCGCAATGACCCACATAGGATCTGACCCACACAGGATCGATAGGTAACTAACCCCCGCAAAGACCCACACAGGATCGGACCCACACAGGATCGGTAGAACTGATCCACGTAGGATCGCTGAGTGTTGTAGTCTTCATCGTCGTATCCACTGAGGATCTCTGTACAGTCGTCGTCGTCACAGTCGCAGCCAGCACTAGGGTTCCCGCACACAGCAAGCTCATTCGGGAGGGTCTGCTCCACGAGCCGAGAGAATGATACATCAACTGAAACATAGTCTAGAGTTGATGTATCTAAAAGTTCTGTATCGTCAACAGGAACTCAAAGTCGCAGACGGCGCGTCAATCGGACGCCCGGTCTGAGAGTTATTGGCTTTTTCGTTCCAGGGGCCCGGTTGGTTTTTAAGGAAAAACCAACCCGAATGTACTCCACCTGCGTCCAAACCTTGGGTGGAGTAAGCCAAAAGATCCTTCTCAATTAGAGGTATCCAACAAAGTCGACGGCACGTCAATCAGACGTCCGGAGCTTAAGTTATGAGCGTTTCCGCTCAGAGGGCCCGGTTGGTTTTGTGTACGAACCAACTCGGCCAAACCCAAAATATTCTGAAACCTTGAGTGCGATATACCGAAATGACCGTCTCGATCCAAGGATCGCATTTCAATAGACGGTTCATCGATCGGAGGTCCGTAGCCCAAGATATGGGCAAAAGACCTAAAAGGGTCTGAAAATGGGGGTTTCGGGCCCCGACCGAACCGGCCCGGCTCGGTGGCCCGGCCTGGCGGCCCGGCGCACTGGCACGCAGCGCCAGCTGGCTCGGCCGAACAGCCGAGCCGTTTGGTTTGCAGGGGGGCTGCCCCCCCGTGTTTTGTAACCGTGACCCCCCTTAATGGGGGCCGCTAGCTGGCCGGCCGGGGGTTTGAACCCCCGGATTCTCTCCTGTCCGGTCGGTCCGCCCCGGCCGGCCGGTTTCTACCACCACGGGACCGGCGACGGCCAGTCCCCTCCCTTCTCCGACGCCGGCGGCCCATTTCTGGCCGCCGTTTCCCACGCTCTGCCATGGCCCGGTACCGGTCGCGGCCTTCATTCGTCTGGTGTGGCGAGATGGCGTCGCACCCCTCCGCCGCGGCCCCTATCCGGCCGCGGTGCTTTTGCGGTTATCCGGCGCGGCGCGGCGGCGCCGCGACTTGGTTCATTATTTTTTTTAAAAACGTGGCGTGTCAGCATCGCGCATTCTTTTCGTTCGTTCCCACGCAGTTCGACGGCACCGCGTCACTTGCCGTCGTACCGCAACAACAAGAAAAATGAAAGGGAGGGGGGTCTGCCGTGTTTGTGCGGTCCGGCCTCCTCCCGTTAATTGATAGCATGTGGTCCAATTATATGTGGATAATGAACGGGAGTAAATCACGAAAAGAAATCGCATAAACCCCTACCTCGTGCGAGCTTGAACGGAGGTTCGTCGAACGAGGATTCGTCGCGGGAAGAGACGTCGCAGAAGAAGACGTCGACGGCGTTGCGGTACACGGCGTCGCGTAATCGGTTTCCGAGAACTCAGCGTTCTTCATCGGAGACCGATGTGTTCTTCGCGTTATTTGTCGAAGATGAAGAAGTTCCTCAAGTCCTTAGCCCTTTTCTCCCAAAGACTCCACCACAAGAAGGTTCCAACCCCAAATAAAATAAGTTCATCTCTTATTTTATTAACATAACATAAACTTTTGAATTTCAAGAGTTTGAATTAATTCCACTTAATTAATTCATGACAAGTTGTCATCCATAATGGTGATTTGAGGGGGTTTAAGAAAGTGAAGGGGTGGGGTTCATGTGGGCCCCACCACCCTCATAACCTTCCATGGGAAGTTGGGTAGTTACGCAACTTCCACTCAAAGCTTAAATCCACTTAAAGAAAAATAAAAATTGTAGTTAAATTTTTATTTTAACTTCCACAATTTTTATCAACTTCTCTCGTGCAAACGAAACTTCGAAAATGGCATTCCTAAGAAATTACCGGTGCTACGGTTCCATTGGTGGCCTCATAATTCGATTCCGAGCACCGGTTCAAAAGTTAGAAATTCCCGCTTGTTCGTTCACTGAACGTACCCGAGCTAAACTTCAGATAGGAATTCCGGGAACACCGGGCCTCGGAATCAAGTGCCGTCAGAAACTGCATTCATGTAAAATCCAAAAGAAAATTAAGAAAAAAAATTTCCTTGAATTTTATGGGTCTTTATAGAAGAGAAAAAAGTAGAAGGAAAAGAAGATGGGATAGTTGTATGACCGGATTCTGGATGGGGAGTGGGAATCATCATGGGATATAAAAAAGATGGGCCAGAAGATGCAAAAGGTGGTGAAAACATGGGAGGCCTAAATATCTCATGTGTCCCTAATGACACACCGGGATCAAAATGTGGGAAGGATGACATGTCAGTGGCAGGGGCAGGGTCTAGTCGGGTACGCGAAGCTACTCATCCACCTCTGGTACGAACCCTCCTCGTACCACCGGCCTGAGTACTAGGACCAGTACTAGGCTCCTCGTCGAATAACTGTTGACGTATAGGTGGATCCTACAAAAAATTTTACAAAAAAATTAATCACATGACATTATATATTCTTTAAATATATATATTTGAAAAAAAGTACTCACTGCAGGCACTAATGGTGGAACGCCCATCTCTGCCATTCGACGATTTTTCTCCATCATTTTTTCCTTCGTCTCTTTTCAATTGGATGCATTTACTTCTTTTGAAAACTAATATGTAATTAATTAGAAAAAGGAAACTAATGTGTAACCCAAAAAACTAAATATATGAGGGAATAGGGGGATTCATTGGTAATTCGGCTATCAATTATTTTAGAAGAGCTTGAATGGATTTAAAAAATCATACAAGTTGTAATGTTCACCAAGTTAGAAATATTGTTTTACTAGGATTGAATACATTTCAATTCAAAATTAGAAAATGTAATTCAAATAAAACTACAACCAATAAACATTGAAAATTCACATAATGGTCAAGTCAGCTAAAACATATTTGTGATCAATACTAAATCATTTTGAATATTACCAACCTTGAAAACCCAACTCGAGGTAAACCAAAAGAATTGAGAACATGGATGAATGATTCTATATATTTTCAACCACAACTTCAGGTTCACAATCAACTCTAAAAATTGAGCTATTGGAGTCATCAAAAGAAATAAATGGATTGGTTCCAATGGTACTAGGTAAAGTTTCAATTCCGTCATCACCATCATCAAAAATATTTCTTGGAATTACTTTAACTATGACACCAAATTCAGGTCGAAGTTGGTCTTTGACATAAAAAACTTTTTTATCCATTAATTCCAACACATATGGCTCTTCAGTAGCAAGAGTGAAAGTCATATTAATTACTCGGAATCCACAATCATCAATAAATGTGCTCTGTCTCGTCATCGAATCAAACCAATGGTGTTTCATCATTGTGACTCATCCATGAGAGTAATAATCCAATATTATTATTTTCTCAAAGACTCCATAATAACCCACATTTTCAAATCGCGGTCTACTATCTGATGCACTAGCATAACAATCTATTGTGGTAGTAACCATAACACCACCATGTTGTGTTATCATTTTCTTTGCTCGTTCAGTGACAATAAATTTGTACCCATTGACAACATTTGATTTACAGTCACGAACCACGGTATTAGGACCAAAAGCCAAAGCTCTTATTTTGTCAGAGATAGAGTCAGTAGAAAAACTCAATACCTGCAATATAAATGACTATTAAACTTAATTAAATATTGATATAATTATTTTAAACAGTAATATTTTTACCTTCAATTTTAACCAAGAAGAAAACTATTTTCTATACAAAGTCTCCCTCCTTCTCAAAGATAAAGAAAGATGCTTTCTATTTATCATTGTTTTATGTTCCCTGTAGATAAAAAATATGAATAGTTTAACAGATATATATGTAATATATACATATTCAATTTAGTTACCCGATATAGTCATCTAACAAATCATAGTTGAATAAAACTGTGGGATGTGCCATCTCCCACTCTTCATGGCTTAATGTCTTCAATGTATATGATCCAGGAATTCCTCCTATTTGAGGAAGTGATGGAAAACTGGGTTCAATTTTCCTATACAGTTATTCTTCATTTCTCATTGGTCTTTTCATTCTTGTAGTAAGATCAAACAAATACATTGAGCAGAAATCCATACATTCTTGATCCAAGTAACCGTTCACGATAGAACCTTCGTGATGATTCCTGTTTCGTACATAATACTTTAATGTGTACATATTTCTTTCAGTTGGATATATCCAACAAAAATAAACAGGTCCTCCGAGAAGTATTTCAGTGGGAATATGGACATTCAGATGCAGCATACATGTGAAAAATGATGGAGGAAATATTTTCTCCAACTCACACAAAATTAATGGGGCATCTATCAACATTTTTTGCAAGAAAGACTTGGACAACTTCTTAGCACAAAGATCTCTAAACAAATGGCACAACCGAATAATAGTAACCCTTACATTATTGGAAAAAAGATGACGGATTTCTATTGGAAGAAAATCATGCAGTAGAACGTGATAATCACGAATCTTCAAATATTTTAGCTTCAACTCTCTTCTGTTGACCCATTTAGATATGTTGCTTGAATATCCATCAGGAACTCTAATAGTCTCTAATACTTCCAGAAATTGTTTTTTTCGTAGGTTTCATCACATAAGAAGCACATAGAAGTTGCCATTTATTTTCACTGATACGCACAAGATGCAATTTTGGTATGATGCCCCAATCCACTAAGTCATGCCGAGATCGTAAATCATATTTTGTCTTCCCCTTGACATTTAGAAGAACTGAAAGCAACATTTCGCATATATTATTTTCAATATGCATTACGTCTAAACAATGAAATAACAAATTGGTTGACTAATAAGGAAAATCAAAAAAGATACTCCTCTTCCTCCAATTGTAATAGGTTTTAGTGGAAACATTCTTTCTCTTTCCAGATTTCATTTGACCCTTCTTGAATGAAAAACTGAAATCTTTCAATTCAATAAGCACATCAGTTCCAGACATACACTGAGGTGGGTCATCAGTCTCTATGGTATTATCAAATCTTCAATGATTCATTCTATATGGATGATCATTTGTCAAGAATCGTCGATGTCCCTTAAAACTGAAACTACAACGATGTTTCAATCTTCTAGATTGTGTATTCTTTATACAAACTAGACATGACATTTTTCCCTTCGTGCTCCATCCAGACATCATTGCATAAGCCGGAAAATCATTGATAGTCCACATAAGCACAACATGCATCTGAAATATGTCTTTCAAACTTGCATCGTATGTGTGCACACCCACATCCCAAAGAAGTTTCAACTCTTTTATTAAAGTTTTCATGTATACATCAATATCAATTCCAGGATCAGAAGTACCAGATATGAGTATACTCATGAAAGTGAAAGGTTTTTTCATACACAACCATGGGGGAAGATTATAAATGTGTATAAAAACTGGCCATGTGATGTGCGAAGTAAGCATATGCCCAAACGGATTAAAACCATTGCATTAAAGAATCAGCCTCACATTACGCATGTCAGCTGTAAAATTAGGATGTCGAGCATCAAATCTCTACCATGCAAATTCGTCTGCGGGATGAACTAACTCATCATTAGTCTTCTTTCTCTTGGTATCATGTCATCTCATTTTTATTGATATATCATCAGACATAAAAAGATTCTGGAGTCTGGGGATCAATGGAAAGTACCACATTACTTTTTTTGGAATGCGGGATGGTGTTCCATTTGATTTTGACTTCCAGTGGGATGTGCCACATTTTATACAATCATTTCGTTCAGCAGTTTCCTCCTAGAATAAACTGCAATCTTTCGGGCAAGCATGAATTTTTTTTCTTGAAAATCCAAGTTCCTCAACTAAATTCCATGCCATATAGTGGTTTGAGGGAATATATGCATTATCTGGAAGTAAATCCTTCAAGAGGGTAATAATGTAATCGATTGCTGTATTAGAAATATCACACATAGTTTTCCCATGAAACAATTAGATTAAAAATTCCAACTTTTTCATTTTATCACATTGTCGATATACTAGAGTCGTGGTAGCATCATTCAATTTTTTCACCCTATCAATATCATCATTTTCACTAGATGCATCATCTGTACTCATATTGAAGTCTTCTTGAGTCGAAATCCTTTCTTTTTCATGATGAAAAATAAACAGAAACCAATAATCTAATAAATTCTCTATTCCAGTGCTTTCATTTCGATCATCACCAATTTGAGATTTCATTTTCTCCCCATTGTGATACCACACAAAGTAGTTTTCTTGAAAACCATATTTGGTTATGTGGTAGCTGACTTCTTCACGGATCAACCAAGGTCTACCAATACAATTGGAACATGGGCAGTGTATGCAACCACTATCTGAAGCATAGTGAAATGCAAAATCTATAAATCTCTCCAAATTGTTTTGAAAAGTGCTTGAGATTCGAATGGTTTCATACATCCAACTTCTGTCCATTCTGTAAAAAGAATTTATATAAGTCATTTTGTCATAAAAAATTCAACAGGATTGAACTTTAATAGAAAATACATTTAAGTAAATGATAAAGGAAGAAGTTTCTATTCGATGTAGTGAACTATTAAAATAATTTAAAGAACAAGTACTAAAAAATTAAATTAAAATTTATTTATATTCATTTTCATTAGGTCTATAAGAGGCACATGTCTCAGGTCCCATTATGTGTTATAGGCATCCTAAATCATTCACCCAAGTTTAATAACTCATTATTGGCACCTTTATGGCCATACCTTTCATTACCCAATTACTTGCCCAAGTCAAGCGCACCCCATGGGTGAATAAATTTTAGGCTTATAAACTAATAGGTTGTTCATGGCTTGTAAAAATATTTAATTTCATGAAGTATAGACAAAAACATATATTTTTAAATTTGATATTAATAATAAAGTATGTCAATTATAACAACATTACTGAATTAAACTTGTGACTTATCTAACATTTTTATGGATGTCTACACATGCCAGCATGGCTAGTGAAAAGCACCCCACCCTCATAAAAGTTATTATTGACCAAGAAGGACACATAATATACAACGTACAATGAGAACCATATTTAATTGACCCTAAAGTTATATTAGTACAGTCATCTTGGGGGAAATGGAATATATGATCTTGGTTAACTGATGAATTCAAAAGCTCGTATTTCATATGTTGGACACTATCAAAGGTAAGAAATCATGTGAGGATGGGTATACATCATTCAATTTCTTACATGCTAGTGAGAATGAAGGCTTGAATTAATGACTTGAGTTCACTGATTAAATGAGGGTAAAGGTTGCATAGGCTGTGTAAACAGAATGATTAAATAAGGGTAGAGGTTGCATACACTGTGCATGGTGGGGGATTCTCAGCCAATTTAGAAACTAAAATAAATTCCCATCATAGGTATCAATAAGAAACATTAGCATCAAAAGAAACTCCAAATAAAAAAGGACTAAAAACATAAAACATTTCAAGAATTCACTACTATGCATGGTTTATCCATATGTTTATCAGTAATTATATGTCTTAATCATGAACCACCTCTACAGATCCCAGTTTTCACCAATAAACATAAGGTAAATATCTCAAAATATCTTTAAAACAACTCAGTAATAGGCTCAAAACGTAAATATAATCTTAAACCAACCATGGAATCTCTTTCACAACACATTCTCACACACCAGTTATCTCATGTGTTACTAAATACCAAACATAGTCACATAACAAGTGTACTATAACAAATTACATTACACAATCCTTATTAAAAAAATTCTCATTTTAATAAAACACTTTCCTAAAGATTAAATCATTTCTGAAATATCTTTCAAAATCCATCTTAAATCACCTATGTCTGCCTTTACCAATGGTTTTATAAAACTGTTGGTAAAGGCCTCCTTGATGAACCATTGGTATAGGAGCGTTGGGAAAACCCAGATTTCTAGTAGTGGATTCCACGAGATGAGGTATGAGTCCACTAGTGAATCATAAATCTAGATTTTCCCATATAACTATCTAAGTCACCATTGTAGGTTTCAGGCATAGCGGAAGCGCGATGGTGGGTTTGCCCAACTTTAATTTTAGCGTTAAACAACGTTCAATCCGAGATCCGTCACAATTTAAAATTCTGAATATTCTAAATAGAACGAAGAACGAAAAACTTAAGAGGGAATCCCGGAACCATAGAGATAGGATCATCATATATTGGTTATAATTAATTTAATTAATTCAAAATAATTACCTTGGTGGAATTATTTCTTCGTTGATGTATCCGGTCACGATCATGTGATCTGTCGTTGCGTCGTAGAATCCAAGTGTAGGATTCCTCTAGCGGTGATCCACATGTGTGCCACGTATCTTAGAACGTTGCCGAAGGGATCTCTGGGTGCTAGCACAGAAGAACCTTCGCTTGCGATGTCCGCCTTCGATCGCCTTGGTCTCTCGGTATTGATAGCGTTCTTGGAGGAATGAGTTCTTTCGGTCTTGAAATAATTCTCAAGAATTGTTGTGCAAAACAATTGATTCGAAAAGTGTTGGGTTGTGAGGATATTTATAATCAAGTTTGAGGTTATAGAGTTATGACAATAAATAAACGCATTACATGTTTAATTTATTTCATTAACTCTTATTTAAAATCCCCATGTCAAATTATTAATTCCTTGACATGTGTCCACACTGATTATAATTAATATCACAATAATGATATTATTTCCTCAAAATCTTGACTAGAAAAACTATACGTCGTGTAATAATTAATACACAGTGTGTACTTGTTTTCCTTAAAACTACATGGCGTTTATATTTAATATACACAGCGTGTACTTTTATTTTCCACTTTCCTTTATTTTCTCCTCCACATTTATTAGACCTTGAGTAATGGCTATTTATTTCTTAAATAAATATAACTTCATTACTTGCTAATAAATATATTATTTCACCCACAATATATTCTCTCGAATAAATAGTGTTGAAATAAATGAGATCAGGCATCCTTAAATAATTATTAAACCATAGTCGGGAATAATCTTTATTTAACTTGTTAAATTAATATTTAACTGAGATACATGGACACACTTAGTGTGTGACTCTCTAGGCCTCTTTCTCAGTGGCATTAGGCGGAGCCTGCCTAAATTCCAAGGTTAGCGTCTAGAAACACGCCAAGGAACCCATAGAGAAAGAAGTTAACGCCGCAATGACGTGTCACATCATACGAACGCTTACCATGTAATATAATCCCTTTGTCTCAATATATCTAATCAAGCGGGTTGCATGTTAGTGTCATCAACCCATGTGCTCGATTATTCTTTCTTTGACTTCCCAGAACTGAACTCGCACATACCTTACCATGGCCATGGATTTATTTAGGCTATATCAATTCCATCAAAGGGCCTGAGATATCTACTTCCATTATGGAACAGAAGGGACAAATCTTTTCTCGCATTATCTATTAATGTAGTATTACTCGTGACGCACCCAATGTATCCTACCTCACTACGAACAATGTGTCGTCACAGTTTTTGTCAATACATCTAAGTGCGCGAGTTGTAATACCCATTAATAATAATCTTAAAGTCTAAGGACCAATACACACGTCCGCAGATAGGAACATCCAATGACACTATGAAATGTGGATTTCCTACTGGCGGGTCTTGTTCTCATAATATCCTCCTGGATATTACTAAGGACGCACACCATGAGAAGGTGCCTCAAAGTTTTATGAGTCCTCATCCCTAATGACCTGTATTATTTGCATCCCTCAAATAATATCATCCGTCCATAGAACATATATTCAAGAACAGTGTTATGGCACTTCTGGGTTCTCATCATAGCAGGGATCCGCTATGACCCATTAATGAAACAGTTGTCCTTAGAACATTATCACATGCATTGTCACGCAGAAGAACAATCAAGATGGGATAAGTATTTTATTAATGAATAAAGTACAGAGTAGTTGGTTCTAGACCACCAACTCCAACAGACTCCCATTTGGACTAGAGCCAACTGCTAACAACCTTTAACCCGCTAGCTCTCACATGATATTCATGCTTCTGTTGAGATAGGCCTTTAGTCATGGGGTTTGCTATGTTCTCTTCCATGGACACTCTACTCATTGCAACTTCACCCCTTTGATAGAAATCCCTCAAGAGGTGATACTTCCGGAGTATGTTCTTTGTCTATTGATGTGACCTTGGTTCTTTTGCAGGAGCCACCGCTGCAGTATTATCACAATACAATGTAATGGGATCTTTACTGGTAGGCACCACATCAAGCTCCTGGACAAAGTTAAGAATTCATACGACTTCCTTGGCTGCATCAGAAGCCACTATATATTCGGACTCTGCTGTAGAATCAGCGAAAACTGGATGCTTTGAACTCTTCCAGCTCACAGCTCCTCCATTGATATAGAAAACATATCCATATTGTGACTTTAGATCATTCTGATCTATTTGAAAACCAGCATCAACATACCCTCTGATGACAAGCTCCTCGTCTCCTCCATACACCAGGAACATATCCTTAGTTATTCTCAGATACTTAAGGATATTCTTAACAGAAGTCCAATGTTGTTCCCCAGGATCTGCTTGATATCTTCCTACCATGCTCAGTGCATAGGCAACATCAATCCTGGTACATAACATGGAATAAATGATGGATCCTATAGCCGAGGTGTTTGGGATCTTGATCATCCTATCTTTCTCTTGTTGTGTCTAAGGACACATTTTCTTAGAAAGATGTAAGCCATGTGACACTGGAACCAATCCTCTCTTGGATTATTCCATACTAAATCTCTTTAGTATCTGGTCTATATATGTACCCTGACTTAGTCCAAGCATCCACTTGGATCTATCACGAATGATCTTGATCCCTAGAATATAGGCTGCTTCACCTAAATCTTTCATGGAGAATCACTTGTTCAACCAGTCTTTAACTAACTTTAAGGATGGTACGTCGTTTCCAATAAGCAATATGTCATCAACATATACCACTAGGATGAAGACCGCATTCCCATTAAACCTCTTATAAACACATGGCTCACATTCGTTCTTAATGAAACCAAATTCCTTTATGGATTCATCAAATCGAATGTTCCATGACCTGGATGCTTTCTTCAATCCATAAATGGATTTCTGCAACTTGCAAACCCATTTGGCTTCACCTGGTGTCACAAACCCTTCTGGTTGTGTCATATAGACATCTTCCTGAAGGTTCCCATTAAGGAATGTTGTTTTGACATCCATCTGTCAAATCTCGTAGTCATGGTAAGCTGGTATTTCAAGTATGATTCTTATGGATTTAAACATGGCAACTGGCGAGAAGGTTTCATCATAGTCAATTCCTTGACGTTGTCTGAATCCTTTAGGCACTAGCCTTACTTTATAGGTGCTAAATTGACCTTCCATGTCTAGATTTCTCTTGAATACCCATTTGCATCCAACAGGCTTTACATCAACTGGCTCATCGACCAGAACCCAGACTTGGTTATGATACATGGAATCCATCTCAGAATTCATAGCTTCTAGCCATCTTTCATCTTATGAGATTTCTACTGCTTCCTTTTAGGAGAGAGGTTCATCATTGTCCAACAATAATGATTCACCATCCTCGGTGACTAGGAAACCAAATCTCTCTAGTTCCCTTACCACTCTTGAGCTCCTACGCAGTACTTGTTTTTCTAGAACCTCTTCCACGGGGACCTGTGGAACTTGTTCCTGTACCAACTCCTGCGTATCTTGAGCATCAACTTCGTCGAAGTCAATCTTTCTCCCACTATCCTTTTTGAGGATGTGCTCCCTCTCAATAAAGACGGATTGTTTGGCGACAGTCACTTTCTTTTCTTGAGGGTTATATAGGTAATATCCTTTCGTTTCCTTGGGATATCCTATAAAGATACACTTCATGCCCTGGGGTGTTAGTTTGTTGTCTGAGAAGGCCTTAACAAATGCCTCGCATCCCCATACACGTGTATGCGACAAAATGGGTTTCTTTCCACTCCATAACTCGGAGGGAATTCCATTTTCTGCCTTAGTTGGTACTCAGTTTAATGTGTATGTTGCAGTTTGTAATGCATATCCCCAAAAGGATAATGGAATATCCGCATGACTCATCATCGACCTCACCATGTCCAACAAGGTGTGGTTCCTACTTTCACTAACACCATTCCATTGTGGTGTATAAGGAGGAGTGAGCTGAGATAGAATCCCAGACTCCTGTATAATATCGATGAACTCTTGGTTCAGATATTCTCCACCTCGATCCGATCGAAGTTTCTTTATCTTCTTACCAAGCTGATTCTCTAATTCATTCTCAAATTCCTTAAATTTTTCTAAGGCCTCTGACTTATACCTCATTAAGTAGACATAGCCATATCTACTCAAATCATCAGTAAAAGTAATGAAGTAGGAATATCCACCTCTAGCTTCTACTGGAAATGGTTCACACACATCTGTGTATACCAATCCTAGAAGCTCTGTGGCTCTTTCACCCTGTCCACCAAAATGTGGCTTGGTCATTTTTCCTTGTAAACAAGTGTGACATCTATCAAGTGGTTTTAGCTCAGTAGATTCTAAATAGCCATATTGACAGATCTTTGTCAAGCGCTTCTCATTTACATGACCAAGGTGGTGATGCCACAACTGGGTGATGTATGAGTCATGTGAGTTTGTTTCATTATCGATTTCCAAGACTTGGTTTTCGTAATTTAATACATACAACCCATTATTCAAATGTGCCATACCATAAAATACGTTGTTCTTATAAAAGAGACAACCCTTATTTCCAAACTTGAAAATAAATCCATCCATATCCAAACAAGATACATAAATTATGTTCTTGGTAACACTAGGCACAAAATAACAGTTTTGTAAAACCAAAATCATGTTAGTTGGCAATGAGAGGTGATAGTCGCTAATAGCCAACGCAACCAGCCTTGCGCTATTGGCAGCTCAAAGATCCACCTCTCCTCTGGAGATCTTTCTAAATCTACTTGGTTCCTACATTTGAATACAGATGTGAGCCCCACAAGCTATATCTAATACCCAATGTGTAGAAATAGAAAGATTTCACTCGATAACAAACGCACCTTTAGCATCCCCATGCTTCTAGGTGCAGTTCCTCTTCTAGTGGACCTGCTTACCACATGAAAAACACACTGCCTCCCATTCCTTGCCCTGCCTCTGGATCTTCCCCTTCTTGGAGGGACGGTGCTCAGGGGCTTCACACCGTTTATAAGTCTTTGGCCCCTTTTCCTTGTCCTTCCTTTTCTTGTTCACCATAAGGACCGCGGGTTTGTCACGCCCCATGTCCTTATCTACCTGGCGAATCAAGGTCAGAATCTCCAATAGACTCTTCTCATTTCTGCTCATATTATAGTTGACAATGAATCTAGAGAAGGTCTTAGGCAGTGATGATAGGATGAGATCTGTACGCAACTCATCCGGGAATTTAATCCCTAAGATGTACAGGCGTTCAATATAGCCAATAAGCTTGACTACATGATGTCCAGCTGGCGCAGACTCTCCAAGCTTAGTTATAAACAAAGCATTAGAGATCTCATACCTCTCCTGTCTCACCTTCTCTTGGTAGATATCCTTAAGGTGAGACATCATGCTATACGCGTCCATGTTTTCATGTTGCTTCAAGAGATCATTGGACATGGCCGATAGCATGAAACACTGGACATATGTGGTATCATCCATGTGTTTCATATAGAGAGATAATTCCTCATCATTGCCCTCTTTCCCAGGCGCAACTGGAATAGGCTCTTCCAGCACATACAATTTCCTTTCATGGCGAAGGATGACGCGTAAACGCCTCTGCCACTCTTGGAAATTAGTTCCGGTGAGAAGGTTTTCCTTCTCGAGTATAGTTCGCAATGATATTTTTGAAGTCATTTTCCTGCCATTTCTACAAATTAAGATGATCAAAAGTTTATTACTTTATTAAAAAACTGAGACAAATAAATAAATTAATACTTATTAGTCTCCCACTATTTTATCAAAATCCAATATCCCTCACCATTGACTTCAGAATATTCTGTTGCCTGAATATTCTAGTGGTAAGGATCCATATTGCCCTTTGCATTACCCCAACTAGGGTTAGTCAAGCAACTTGAAGGGTTTTAGGTAGGCATTCCAAATGCCAACTGCATTAACTCGCAGCTCCTTGATCCGCTGAGTGGACTCCCCAATCCTGAAATTCTTTTATTTTAGATTTCCTCAACCTTTGCCTCTTAGTCACACCAAGTCCTGTTGTGGTAGTCAACCCTTGATGCGAACCAAGTCAAGTCAACCCAAAACCTTGAATTAGAATTCCCCGATAATTGAAATCACCCCAACTAGGTTTGGTCAAGAACTTTGAACTATGGTTCGATTCTAACCAAGATTATGGAAGGCTATACCGACTTAATATTTCTTTTGAGGGATTTTATCCTTATACATAAATTTCCAATTTATTATCTTTGATTACATGCTTTTTAATATTAAGTGGGATATACTTAAGTAATTAACCATGTCTAAGATAATATTTACGTATAAGCCGGTTTTATTTTAGTTCCATCTTGCATGCTCATTTAATTCATTAATTGTGTGATCGTGACAACACACCCATAATAAATAAACCATGAAACTGACAGAAATAAAATAAATGGTATAATAATGAGATTTTTCTATTGGTTATTTTATCTAGCGGTTGATAAAATAACCCAAGACCTAGGGTAGAAACAACTTGAACCTTTCGGGTTCGTGTTTACAGCTTTCCACCTATCCACCTTTGTATCTCCTTGGATTGGTTTCACCTTGGCTCCTGACTTGAGCTGCCTCCACTAGCTTGGGAGCTCCATCCATTACATATGCATTTATCTCACATACAGGTGAGGGGTAAAAAGTGGGTTTTACATAAAATAATCCTTGGGCACGCAGGCCCTACATATTAATGAGGAGATGGCTTGCAGGCCAACAAATTTAATTTAAATAAATAAATTAAAAGAAACCATTCACATACAAAGGTCTCGGTCTAGCTCATGATCATCCATACATGCAACGATATTTACAGATAAATAAAACTAGCATTCAATTCTTTAATCGTTCTTGTTTAAGATAAATCACACTCGAATTAATTAATTATCTTTAATTAATCAATCCTTTTATCTTAAACCCTTTTTATGAACTTCCTTGATATTCTCATCCATCATAATTTTAAAAAAAATAAATTCATTTAAACTTATCCTTGTATGTAACTTGTACCTTGAAGGAAACCCGGTGAATTCTCATTCATTACACAGATGTTAAATTAAACACATATATATAAAACACACATCACGTGTTGTGCCTCAACTTTACGCCTGCACCATGATACACGTCTCAAGGGTTTGTATAATATAATAATAAATTTTAATAAATCTGCGTAATTTGGGTGAGTACATGGCGTGTAGTTATGACTACACGGCGTGTACTTTTCTTCACCATCTATCTGAAGTACATGCCCGGGGACAGGGCGTGTTAATGTACTTCGGAAATTTTCGGAGTACACGGTGTGTTCTGTGGGACACACGCTTTGTAGTTTCCGCGTTACACGGTTTCCAGCCGGGAAAGCCTTGTATGGGGTACACAGACCAACCCTAACCTGAAGGGACTACACGCCGTGTTCATTGGACCACACGGCATGTAATCTGGAAACCATGTGCCACCTGTTTCTGGTCAACACACGGTGTCTTAAATTCTCAGAAAGAATCCAATACACGGCCTAATTTGGCGGGTCAGTCAATGCATTTAACCTAGACTACACTGCGTGTACTTCCGAATACATGCCGTGTATTCTGGTGTTGTACGGCCCGAAACGTTTGGCTCCTCCGGATAAGTTCCTCTATTTTATTTTAATCAAAATTAAAAGAAAAATTCGTTACTGTGAGGTGAACAAGAAATGAGGGAGGAGGAACAGATCTCGAGATTTAGATTTCCAGAATGATTAAACATGAATTGAAATAACTAAATTATTAAATGCGTAAATCACCAACAAAAAACTAAATAATTATAACCAGTGATATGACCACTCTGATACCACTTGTAGGTTCCGGGCACAGCGGAAGCACGTTGGTGGGTTTGCCCAACTTTAATTTTATCGTTAAACAACGTTCAATCCGAGCTCCGTCACGATTTAAAATGCCGAATCTTCAAAATAGAACGAAGAATGAAAAACTTAAGAGGTAATCCTGGAACCATAGAGATAGGATCATCATATGTTGGTTATAATTAATTTAATTAATTTACAAGAATTACCTTGGTGGAATTCTTTCTTCGTTGATGTCTCTGGTCACGATCATGTGATCCATCGTTGTGTTATAGAATCCAAGTATAGGATTCCTCTAGCGGTGATCCACACGTGTGCCACGTATCTCCGAACATTGCTGAAGGGATCTCTGGGTGCTAGCACGGAAGAACCTTCGCTTGCGATGTCCTCCTTCGATCGCTTTGGTCTCTCGGTCTTGAGAGCATTCTTGGAGGAAGGAGTTCTTTCAGTCTTGAAAGAATTCTCCAGAATTGTTGTGCACAACAATTGATTCAAAAAGTGTTGGGTTGTGAGGATATTTATAATCATTTTTGAGGTTATAGAGTTATGACAATAAATAAACGCGTTATGTGTTTTATTTATTTCATTAACTCTTATTCAAAACCCCCATGTCAAATTATTAATTCCTTGACATGTGTCCACGCTGATTATAATTAATATCACAATAATGATATTATTTCCTCAAAATCCCGACTAGAAAAACTACACGCCATGTAATAATTAATACATAGCATGTACTTGTTTTCCTTAAAACTACACGGCGTGTATATTTAATATACATGGCGTGTACTTTTATTTTCCACTTTCCTTTATTTTCTCCTCCACATTTATTAGACCTTGAGTAATGGCTATTTATTTCTTAAATAAATATAACTGCATTACTCGCTAATAAATATATTATTTCACCCACAATATATTCTCTCGAATAACTAGTGTCGAAATAAATGCATTCAGGCATCCTTAAATAATTATTAAACCACAGTCGGGAATAATATTTATTTAACTTGTTAAATTAATATTTAACTGAGATACATGGACACACTTAGTGTGTGACCCTCTAGGCCTCTTTCTCAGTGGTGTTAGGTGGAGCCTACCTAAAGTCCAAGGTTAGCGTCTAGCAACACACCAAGTCACCCATAGAGAAAGAATTTAACGCCACAATGACGTGTCACCTCATACGAACACTTACCGTGTAATATAATCCCTTTGTCTCAATATCTATAATCAAGCGGTTTTCATGCTAGTTCAATCAACCCATGTGCTCGATTGTTCTTTCTTTGACTTCCCGGAACTGAACTCACCCATACCTTACCATGGCCATGGATTTATTTAGGCTATATCAATTCCATCAAAGGGCCTGAGATATCTACTTCTGTTATGGAACAGAAGGGACAAATCCTTTCTCTCATTATCTATTAATGCAGTATTACTCGTGACGCACCCAACTTATCCTACCTCACTGCGAATAGTGTGTCGTCACAGTTTTTGTCAATACATCTAAGTGCGCGAGTTGTAATACCCATTAATAATAATCTTAAAGTCTAAGGACCAATACACACATCTGCAGATAGGAACATCCAATGACACTATGAAATGTGGATTTCCTACTGGCGGGTCTCGTTCTCATAATATCCTCCTGGATATTACCAAGGGCGCGCACCATGAGAAGGTGCCTCAAAGTTTTATGAGTCCTCACCCCTAATGAACTGTATTATTTGCATCCATCAAATAATATCAATCGGCCATAGAACATATATTCAAGAACAGTGTTATGGCACTTCTGGGTTCTAATCATAGCAGGGATCCGCTATGACCCATTAATGCAATAGATTTCCTTAGGACATTATCACATGCATTGTCACGCAGAAGAACAATCAAGATGTGATAAGGCTTTTATTAATGAATAAAGTACAAAGTAGTTGGTTCTAGACCACCAACTTCAACAACCATGACTAGTCAAAAGAGGTGGGTAAGATAATGAATTTATGAGGATCACAATGAGGATCCTTATCAATATCAATCATATTATTCAGACCTCAAATCATATCTCAATCTCACCCCAATCTCCATCGATGTGAATAATCCCATTTTCAACATCCATCAATTGTAATTACAAGAATTGAGCAAGTTACATTAATTAAATATTAAAATTGAGGATCTTCATAAACTTACAATTGAGTGGTAAAAAATCTTCAATTCAATTCAAACCCACTTATTTAATTCAATATTTAGAAAGGTTATCTATACCAAATTCCTTCCAAAAACTAACATGTAATTCTAAAAAGGCATTTAAAAAATCCTTTATTTCAAAACATCCCAAAGGCATTAAAGGATGTTTTACAATTAAAAATTCTCAATATTAATTCAAAACATGGGATTACAACCTATTTCCACATGAATAAATATCTAATTTAAAATTACCAAAGAAATCTCATTTCAAAAAAAATCATTCCAAGAGGGTTCATTGTCATTTCACAAATTAAATCATTTGAAACTACTTATAAAACATTAAATAGGTCAACTCATTTCATGCAAATCAATTTATTTCATTCTTTGAATAAAAACTCAAGACAAAGACTCAATTCCACCAATTAATTCTTTAAATATTATTTGAAAATAATTCTAAACACTCATGGAATTTAATAATTCATAAATACTTGAAAGATTTCAAAATTATAGTCATCAAATTCATGACTTGATCAATTCAATGAGAATAGTGTTAAATAATATTTCACAAGGAATTTCAAGGAAAACATTCGAAGAAACTTTACTAAAAATTAATAAACACATATAAATAAATTTCCAAGTAACAATTAATTAAAAGATGAAGAAAAATCATAAAAACACATACTTAGAAAATCTGGAATCCAACTGCAATGAATTTGAGATGTTTCTTCTTCGATGGAGGGTTAAATATTTAATTAATTAAATGGATTGGAATAGAGAAAGTCTAGATTAAATAAAAACAAAAAAAATGATATACACATCAAAATCAAAACTTAAAACTAAAATATTAGATGAATAAAAATAAAAACAAGGTATAACTTAAATAATTTATGTGTATAAAGAAGAAAATACCTGATTTGAGATGAATCCGATGGAGTTTCAGCGGTTCGGATGGGGCAAGTCGCGAGAGGAGCTGAGCACTGCAGATTTAGGGTTCTATCGCGAATGGGGGAGAGGTGTGACTGATTGTATTTGGGTTAAAAATTTACTAATGATTTTGAAAAACCTTTGGTAAAGGGGTGTTTGAGTCACCCTTTACCAATGGTTCACTAGAACCGTTGGTAAAGGGTGACTCAAACACCCCTTTACCAACGGTTCTAAGAAACCATTGGTAAAGGGTGTCATGGACCTTATTTACCAACGGTTTAAGCAAACCATTGGTAAAGAACCATAGGGAAAACCTCCCATTCTAGTAGTGTTTATTTTTGGACTTTATGAATGGTAACTTTAGTAATTATTTTTATTTACTACGGTTAAAGGGTAAATCAGTTAAATAAGGGTAAAAATAATATTATAATAATATAAAACTACCCTCAAACTTATCCTAATCCTATTGGATGAGATATGGATGACCAAGGAAACTCTTGGGTTGAAAATTTGGCCTTTGGAAGGCACTTGGGTGAGATTATGACAATTACAACTTTTAATTTAAAGTAATGGAAAATATCTTAGAAACATATATCTTCTTACTAAAAAAAATTAATATAGGTTTATATAAGTGATATATTCGATAAAAAATATTAATTATAAATATAGAAAAAATTAATACATCATTGTATTTTATTTATAATTTTTATACATTAAATAATTGAATTTATTTATGACATAATTATGATGTACTGATTTCTTTATTAATAAAAAAATGAAATAAATTATATTATAACTATTGAAATAGAACTTATTTGACATAATTTATGTCATAAATGATTTTTATAGGTGAATATGACATGTTAAAATACTATTAAATTCTTCTATTAGAATTTATCTCTCTATTTTGACTTTATTTAAATTCAATAAAATGAATAGTTTAAAAATTGACATAATTGATGTTTTATAAAAATAGTAAGTTATTAAATTATTTAAAAATACTAAAAATCTTTTAAAATCACAAAGTGGCTATTATAAGGTCGAAAAGTTCATTAAGTGTATAATTATAGGAAATTTATCTCATATAAGTAAAATTAATAGCCTCTTAATTATTAAAATTTTGTTACCATAATTAAAATTAAAAGAGAATAATTAAGGGTAAACCAAAAAGATAAGGTTTAAAATAAAATCCATACATGTCTACAAATTATTGGATGAGAGGATTTATAACTAAAATCGTTTTATCTTAGGCATATCTCAATTTGGTACCTTTTTAATTAAAAAATTAATTTATATTAATTTAATATTTTAAGAATTTCCAAGGGTGCCCCTCCCCTCTCCTATAAAAGGGTACCCTCTATTTTATAATAAACACACTTCCAATGATTTTTTTTCGGCCAATATCTGACCAAAAATATTCCTATAATCCATACCCACATTATGGATTCCATATTTTAGGTATAACATCATTCTTAGAGGTGTTAAAGTGTTCTTCAAAGGTGATCAACTGAAGAAGGGGTATCATTTTTTTAAGAGTTTCTATTTTATTTATTCTTACACTTCATTTAAATATTATTCTTCCAAGATGAGATAATAGATCCAGTATCATAAATATATTTAGATGTTATTTTTTTAATATTATCCCATAAATCCATCTATACATCCATCAAATTGGAAAGGAATTAATCATTCGTGCGTATGTGTGAATTATCACCATCATGAACCGATTTAGTTCATTTTCCATTACCGTCTATAAAGATCAGCTATAATGATGGAACATATATTAATATGTGATATTAATGAAATATTTATCATTTTAAAATAATAATGTTTCAATTATCTACTTACCTTCCATGCACATAAATACAATATTGACGTTTGTACGTACATGTGAACTATCACCTCCATGAAGCGATGTGAATCATTTTTATTCACCACATCCCTTTTATGATATACATAAGTATATTTAAATGATTATTATTATTTTAATAATATTATTATCATTCTATAAATACAAAATAATAATTACCTTATTTCCATGATGATCAATGAAAAATGAAAACATTACTCATACGTACGTACGACCTACCATCTCCATGAATATAACATTGTTCATTTTTCATAACCATAATTAATGGTTTGATTTAAAAAGTATGATTAATTTATAAAAGTGATGATTAGTTCATGAATACTATTTTAGAGATTATGTTCTTATGACTACATGGACTAGTGACATCAAAACCATGTTCATTTTTCACTCAATTATCGAATATCGACAAAACATCCGATATGAACTTAAATAATTATATAATTTTCATAACATGGTAATAAGTGATATAAAAGAAATAATAAACTTGAAAAAGTTTATAAATAAATTATAAATTAATATAATATTAATATTCAGGAATATAAATATTGTACATGATGAGTCGGAATCACGGTAAGGGACTTCATCTCAATCTCATTTTATTGTGGCATATTTTGATAAAATACACCACCTTATTTTATACAGTGTATAATCAACCCCTTTGAATTTTAATTTCATTAAATGGTTTTCAAAATGAATCATTTTTATATGAATAATTTTAATAAATGACAAAATAAATGTTTTTTAACATATGTGACAACAACGACCTTTCCTCCGTTGTGACCATTATTTGGGATTTGGATTCCTCTATGGGTTATAATGTTTTTAAAAGAAAAGTAAATACCATATTCCCTTTTTAGGTATTTTGGTATTTAAAATGGTTTTGAGAACTAATTTATTATATCAATATCATGAAATGGTATCTTATGATTGAAATGTGGAAATTTTATTTTTTTTCTTTATGAATGGTTTATATGTTATGATTATGTTATGGTTCTTGGGCATTGCTTATGTATACGGGTGATTCTGTAAAAAACCAAGGGTGGGTGAGCCCATGATAGATCTCCAATATATTGGGTAGTGAGATGGATTTAAACAATAATTTTTCTCCTAAGAGATTTTGGGAACAATCTGTAATGAGTATTCCAAACATAACCATGAAGGTTACTCCCTGTATAGTTGTGAAAGCTACAATGTAAGTATGATATGGATGACACAAGTTACCTTTTATGATTTATAATTTCTATGAAGTTTTTTCAAGATTATTATGATTTCATGGGTTTATAAATATTTATGGACTAATGTTTTATTTCCTTATTTTATATCCCTTACTGATATTTTTTCCCATCTCATGTTTTTAAAATGTTTTCATAGGGTATAAGGATGGGTAAGATAAAGGAAGAAGTCAAGAATATTTTATCAAGAAAAAGAAATCATGTTTACTTTTATAAGTTTTATATTGTGTAATAAATTGATACTATTATAGTGGTATCCACTTTGTATAAATTTGAGTTATTATGTAATATTTATGTTCTAATTATCTAAAATTATGAACCTAAAAAGATCCTTAATGTGAATTCTTGACTTAACTCAATATTATACAATGTTTATGTCTAGGGCCTTATAGTTTGTATCATAGGTCGGTTTAGATAACTTTATGGGTTAAAATATTGTTAATAGAATATCCATAAATGATTTTTAATTTATGGTCAAATTTAAATGATATAGAATTTAAAGACTACCATGTTGCTTCGTCTAAGATATGTTTATTCAGAATGGTTTTCCACGGAGAAAATAGGGTAGCTATGCTGGGATAACATCAAGAGGAAAACAACCTTGCAAATAAATAACTTGAGATGGTTAGAATCGGAACTAAATAGTTTGTTGTAGTGATGGTATAGTTGACTCAGGATATAAATGGTGGTGGTATCCATGATTGAGATCAGCCTAATCAACCATAGAGGAACATGTTAGTAGTGAATCATTTTATGATGCAACATCCTCCATCATTCAGAGGATCATCTGACCTTGTGAAAGATGAAGGGTGGATTAAAGCACTGGAAAATATTTTTGATGTCATGGTGTGTTCAAACAATCAAAAGGTTAGTCTTGTTGTTTTCCATTTTGAAGGTGAATCTGATCAGTGGTGGTCTATGGTTAATAATTTTAGCGACAATGAAGAGATTGATGCTCTTGATTAGGATGAATTAAAAGGCATGTTTCTTCAGAAATATTTCCCTAAGGTGGTTAGAATTATGATAGAAAAAAATCTTATAATTGAAGTAGGAGGATGACTTAGTGGCTTCTTATGAAGAAAAATTCCCTCGACTGACTAGGTATGCTCCAAATTTCATCTAAGATCTTGATAGTAAAATCAATCATTTTTACTCAAGATTAAATCCAAATTATCTAAGGGCATTGGATTCTCATGAGTTTAAAAGTTATTAAAAACATTTTCAATGTGAAGAGAAGGTGGTAATGAAGTTAGCTGATGATCAGGTGTTCTTTGACAAATATCGGAATAAGAGGTTGAGGTGGAAAGATAAAGGGAAGAGTTATTCAAAAAAATTGATGTTAAGAAACTGAAGTTTATAGTTTGTAAAAATTGTGGTAAAAACCACACTAGGGAATGCCTTTTGAATTATGGTAAGTGCTTCCAATGTGGTAAAATGGGACATAAGGCTCATAATTTCACTAAAAATTATTAGGGTAGTGGTAAGACAAAATCTGATTTACTATCAGTAAAATGTTTTAAGTGCAATGAGATGTGTCATTATGCAAATGAGTGTCTAACAAAAAACTCAAATGATGGGAAGTATCCAGACTATAAGCAGAAAGGTGTGGTAAAATCCTTTGCAAATACTTCAATAGATGTTGGTCCATCAAATGAAGTGGTATTAGGTACATTGTTGGTTTATTCAGATTATACCAATGTGTTGTTTGATTCTAGATCTACACATTCTTTCATTTCTGAGAAATTTTTTGGTAAATTGGAAATTCCACCTCAAGAAATGAATCTAGAACTTATGGTGAAAACACCTGTGTGAAATATTGATAAGAAAAGAAATTATAAGAATATTCATGTCCTAGTATTTGGAAATAATCTACCTACAAACCTTATTTTTTTCCTCTAATAGAGATTGATGTTATTTTGGGAATAGATTGGATTTCTATTTACCATGCTAAGATTAACTGTAGAGCTAAATAAGTTTATTTCTATAAATACATCCAGTTGTGAATAAGAATGAACCCTTATCTATGATAAAATATCAGGAATCTGAGAAACTAATAAACGATGGAAATGAATGATACCTTGTACATATTGTTGAAAACAAAAGAATTATTTAGATTAATGATGTGCCAGTGGTAAATGATTATCTTGATATTTTTCCTTAGGAGTTGATTGGTATTATACATAATTGGGATGTTGAATTTACTATTGACTTTGTTCTTGATGCTAATCCAATTTCAAAACACCCTTATCAAATGGCTCAAATTGAAATTTTAGAGTTAAAGAAGCAATTGTAGGACTTATTAGATAAAGTTTTCATAAAACTAACACATCACCATGGGGTGATCCTATCTAATTTGTTAAAAAGAAAGACGGTTCAATGAGACTTTTCATTGATTATAGAGCCTTGAATAACATTAATGTTAAGAACAAATATCAATTGCCTCGTATTGATGATTTGTTTGATCAGATATAGAGAGATCAGTATTTTTCGAAGGTTGACTTGAGTTCGGGGTACCATCAGTTGAAAGTAACGAAAGTATACATTCTAAAGACTGTGTTTTGTACTATATATGGCCATTCTGAATTTTTAGTTATGTTGTTTGGTTTAACTAATGCACGTAATGTATTCATGGATCTTATAAATAGAATATTATGTGAACTCTTGGATAAGTTTGTGGTTGTGTTTATTGATGACATTTTGGTATATTCTATAGGTAAAGAGGAGCATTAAATTCATTTAAGGGTTATCTTGCAAACCTTAAAAAGAGAAATTGTATTGGAAATTTAGTAAGTGTGAGCTTTGGTTACCAAAAAATTCTTTCCTTGGTCACATTGTTTCTAAAGATGGAATAACTGTTGATCCTACTAAAACAAAATTTGTTGAAAAATGGCCAATATCCAAAAATATAACTAAGATTCATAGTTTTCTTGGTTTAGTAGGCTATTACCAGAGGTTTGTTGAAAATTTTTCATGATTATCTAGACCATTGACTATGTTAACTCAAAAAGGTTTTAAGTTCATATAGAAAAATTAATGTGATGATTGTTTTTAGGAATTGAAAATAATATTGGTGAATGTTCCATTATTGGCATTACCTTCCAAGAATGGTGAATTTTTTATCTATAGTTATGCTTCGTTGAAAGAACTTGGTTGTATCCTAATGAAAAATGATCAGGTAATTTCTTATGTTTCAAATTAGTTGAAAACTCTTGAGTTAAATTACCCTACACATGATTTGGAATTAGTTGTTGTAGTTTTTTTTTAAGAATTTGGAGGCATCATTTGTATGGAGTAAAATTTGAAATATATACTCATCACAAAAGTTTGAAGTATATATTCATTCATAAAAAAATTGAACATGAGACAGAGGAGATAGATGGAATTAATCAAGGATTATGATTTCATGATTCATCACCATCTAGGAAAAGAAAAGAAAGTGGATGATTCTTTGAATCAAAAGTGTAATGCTACATTAACCATACTACACTTGAAATGAGATCCTTTAATTAATGATTTAATGAATTTTGACTTGGATTTTTTTGGTACAGTAAATTTTTCTATTTTGTTTCAGGTGTTAGTGAAATCATCTCTATCAGATAGAATTAAGTAAGTGAAAAGGGAAGATAGTAAGTTATATAAAAATGTATAATTGGTTTAGAAGGGTAAATTACCTGAATTTAACATTGATAAGGACAGAATTTTGATGTTTGGGAAGACATTATGTTTGCCTTGTGATTCACATTTGAAGAATGAGTTGTTATGTGAAGCTCATAGTTCCTCGTTTTCAGTTCAATGTGGAAGTACTAAGATGTACAAAGATCTTAAAGAGTATTACTGGTGGGATGGAATGAAAAGATATATTTTTGAATTTATTGTGAAATTTTTTACATGCCAATAGGTTAAAGTAGAGTGGTAGTTACCAAAGGGATGCTCTAGCATTTTCCAGTACCGAAGTCGAAATGGGAAAATATATCCATGGACTTATGTAATGGCCCGGACCCTCCTGGCCCATTACTTTGCCAAAAGTGGGGCTCCACCAAAACAGTGGCACCGTGACGGTGGCCCCGTGACGGTGGCACTGTGTCCCCTCGCCGAGCCTTTCATTCTTTTTCCAGTACTTGACTTTTCTGCTCCCTCAATGTAAGTTTTGACGTAAATTAATTCTTTTACTCCTTTTAAAACCATTTAAATCCCATAATTAATTCCTAAAAATCCCGAGAGACCTCCGTGTGTAACTGCCCAGCCGTGTGGTCAACCCATGACCCCCGCACCTTATGCAGTTTCACGTTCTCACCTCAACCGTTCGCGACTCTTATAAACTAAGGGTTAGACGTGGTTTCTCCTTTCCTAGATCGCGGATTTTGATGAATAGCTTCTGGTGCATCGGGCGTGCCGCATCATTATCCGTAAAGTTCCGCACTCGGCCTAAACGTCGACCATCTATCAACAAGTAGGGAATTTCTCCTTCGCCTCTCTCTTTTTTGTATCATGTGGGGTGGGCGTGTTTTGTTTCTGTAGAATTGGATAAACCAGATCTAAATAAAGATAATGAACGAATCCTATAAGGAATGAAGGGGGGCTGTGATCGTTGATGTTGTTTATATTAAAATCATCTTTCTGAGTAGTGCTGGCTTACGCGTTTCTGAAAATCGAGGTCGTTGGTGATCGTTGTTTGTGCACTAATGAACCCCTGCAGATGTTTTAAATGTCTTGTTTGTGGTTGTGAACTTCTTCTGTTAAAAAGGATACTGGTTAATCATGTACACCTGGCTAAGTGAATTGAAAGCCCCAGGATCAATCCTTCTCTGATAACCCCCAGTTAAAACACACGGAAATTGAAATCATGGAGCGTGTAAAATCTTTTGAATCTGAAAATACCGGCAAGGCCCTTCTTAGTGTTGGTGACGGTGGTTTGGTTGTTTTCTTTCACGGGCCGATTGGTGGAAATGTGGGGGGGGATGGGATCCCCTGTTCTTATACTCTCAGTGTTTGTGATTTGGGGATGGGATCCCCTGTTGTTATGGATTCAGTGTTTGCGAGTTTAAGACCGGGTGGTTACCTTGTGTATATCACAAATTGGGGTGGGACCCTCTGTTGATGAAGAACCTTTTTGGGGGAGGGGACACGAGGCAGTGCCTCGGGGTTTTCTGGTTCCAGTACATCGAGGGTTCTCACTTTTCCTTTGTTGTTGTGACTTTACAAGAGAACCAGGTGTGAATGTTTAAATTGATGATTGGATGGATTCCTTTACTTGGTTGTGATTATGGTGTTAGTTGCCCAGTAGTGCATAAAATTTTAAACATTATTACTGAACATGAAACGATAATGGGACAAATGGTTTTTGTTGGTGAGAGTCGTGACTTGTGACTTGGACGTAGTGGTGTGTTCTGTAGGCTGGTTAGAAAAACCTAAACTTTGGGTGAGTGCTTGTTACCTATATCTATACTTGTAGTTTTGTGTTTCTTATTCGCGCCCCACCCAAGTTGAGCACTTAGTGCTGAACACCCCCATTTCATGGGGGAGGGTGTTTTTCCCAACACTGTTCTTAGTGGCTGGTTATTAGCTCCTTTTCTTCTCCCTTTCCCAGATAGCCCAAGTATATTCGGGCAGGCTGTGATGGACTGAGGTCCATTATTATCCCAAGAACCTTCGGGCGGGGTAGTGTGGTAGTTGGCCAAGTGTGTGCGGCAGGAGGTTTCCCAAGTGTCTTTGGGATGAGGCTCAGGTGTCTTCGGGCGTTGTAGTGGATTTTTCTAGCCCAGGTGTCTTCGGGCGTGGTGGTGGTTGTTCTGGCCTAGGTGTTTGCAGGCATGGTTACATGTGATAGTTGTGGCCCAGGTGTTTGCGGGTGGGATTTGGCACTAGGACTGCGTGTGGTGGTTGTGGCCCAGGTGTGTGCGGGCGGGTGTGACAGTGGGACTGCGGTGAGAATGGCGGGATTGGTTCGATGCGTAGGATGTCTCAATAACCAGTGGGAAAGTGGCGGGGGGTACCCAAACATCGATGTGCTCTGATTATATATATTACTTGACTTACGTTATTTGGGGAGTGTGACTTGGTGAATCCTGGGGTGGATAGTTTACCTTGGTAGGTGTTTGGTTTACTCCTTTTTCTCACGGGACTTTAGTACGTTCCCCCACTTGTGCACGAGAGTCTTTGGTTTTCCCTACTGAGTGTACTTGTATGCTCACCCTACGTATATAAAACTGCTTTCAGGTTTCCAGGAGGACTTCGAGGATCACGCAGGACCATACTAGCTCGGACCTTTGGGGCATTTGCAGTTGTTGCTTTTGTTCTTTGGTACTTACCTTTGTAGTCACCTTTTGTACTTTGTGGATTTACTTTTGGAACATGCATGTGGGAATGGTTTACTTTTGGCTTTACTTTTCTTTTACCTTGGTGTTGATGAGTTTCATCATCTTATATCTCGATATTATAAAACAAAAAAGGGTAATTCATTCCATTTGTGATAAATTTATATACCCTTGGTGCTAGTCTCCACTCCAGGATCTATTGAAGGCGGGTCTCGAGGGTCATTATCTCTCCTTCAACTTAAAGAAGGAAGGGCCTGGCAATCTGCTGACCCTTCCCTCCTTTTGGTGAACGCGGGTCGTGACAGAATGGTATTATAGGAGGTTGAGAGATAGGATGGAGTCGGGAGTTAGGCATAGTGAGGATTTCATGGGATGGTAAGGAAACAGTGTTGGGTGACCTTGGCGCGTGAATTAGGCCAGGGAAGACCGTCTAGGACACGGGATTTTTAGGGCCCCCCGTGATCTGATGCAAGGACTCTGGACCTACCGAACGACCAAGTGAGGCCATGCTGATTGCAGGGTAGAGACCCTAGGAAAGGTAAATGCATCATAATGACTTGTGTTCTTGTGTTTCTGGGATGTCTTGGGAATTAAGAATAAATTAAAGTTTTAAGATGTTTTGAAGACGATATTCTGCACTACTTGGGCTTAGGCATTCCTTGTTTACCTTGCAGCTATGGCACCTGGAAGGCGACCACGTGTGGTACAGGCGATCGAGGCCCCGAAGACTACTTTGCCCGATCGGCAGAGAGCTGATCGAGAGGAAGAGGACGACCAGTGACAGAAGACTCTTCAGGCCTTCCAACGACAGGCCCTCGAGAAGTATGGGGGCAGCACCTCTGACATGAAGACGGAAGGCTGGCTAGAGGAGCTAGTTATAGCTTTCAGCCTGATTCAGGCCCTGACCAAGTACTGGGTTCCTCTGGACGTCAGTCAGATGCGGGGAGCGGCACGTCAGGGGTGGACGCTTTACCTGGGGGAGAGGAGAGAGGCTGAGGTGGCTTGGGCGGATTTCGAGAGGGAGTTCTGGGTGGAATTCCTCTCTTTGACGATGAAGGCAGAAAAGAGACAGGAGCTACTCTCCCTCCAACAGGGAAGTATGTCCGTGAGGGAGCTAGGGATCAAGTTCAAGGACCTCCTACGTTTTGCTCCGGACCTCTTTCCCGACGAGGAGTCTCAGGCGAGACGTTTGGAGGAGGCGCTCCGACCCTCCCTCCAGTACGCTGTTACCCCCTTTACCCTGCCAACGTACTTGGAGGTCCAGAAGAAGGCCAAAGTGGTGGAGAGAATGCACTCTCTAGGAGGTGTGTCACGAGAGGGGATCCAGCTGGGACCATCAAAGGGGAAGGTCGTCAGCACCAGGCCTCCAGCGTCAGGACCCTCTAGGTTCCGACCCGCAGGGAGCAGGCCGTAGCAGTTTCAGTTTCAATCCCCTAGTCCTCGCCCCTTTTCTTCGGGCCTAGGACCGCGGTGCTTCATCTGTGGGAGCCCTGGACATCTCCGGAGTCATTGCCCGGACCGGGTACAGTACGGCGGTGGTGGATAGCCCCACCACCCACTCCAGCAGCAACTTCTATCCAAACCTTTCCAGCAGCAGCAGCAGGGACAGCGAGCTCCCACTCCTCCGAGGGAAGATGTAGGAGGAGGAGGCCGACCTCAGGGCGCACCTCAGGGACCTCGATCAGGGCGTGGTCGGGGAGGTGGCCGGCAGCTGAGGGGCAGAGGAGATGGGCGTGGACAGTTGCACGCCGCAGAGGCAGCAGTTCCAGTAGGTCCAGAGGTTGTTCAAGGTACGATCAGTCTGTTTAGCACTCTTGCTTCTGCCTTGTTCGATACCAGAGCTTCACACTCCTTTGTTGCACCCATTCTAGCATGTGCCTTGGGTTTAGATGCGGAGAGACTTCCAGTGCCCCTGGTGTTGAGCACACCAGTCGGAGGTCAGACTAACTTGTTGTTTGTTTGTCGGGGATGTAGACTGATGATAGGGCCACATCAGTCGGTTAGGGATCTTCTTCTGCTACAGATTCAGCCATACGATGTCATCCTAGGCATTAACTGGCTATTTTCTGTGTGTGCCATCATCGACTGTTTCCGAAGAAGGGTGGTGTTCTCAGACTTGGACGGCCGACGTGTTACCTTCATCGGCGAGCGGAGCAGTCAGAAGGGAAACAGGCGAGAGGAACCCCTCCTCTCCTTGTTGACCGAGCTGACAGTGGAATCAGTAGATGCTGAAATGGTGGAAGTGCCAGAGATCGTCCGTAATTTTATGGATGTCTTCCCTAAGGAGGTGACGACTCTACCCCCTCGGCGTGATATCGAGTTTGGGATAGACCTGCAGCCCGGTGCTCGACCGATCTCAATGGCTCCTTACCGGATGGCACCTTCAGAGCTACGGGAGTTGCGGATCCAGATTGACGATCTGATGAAGAGGGGTTATGTTCGCCCGAGTGAGTCACTGTGGGGTGCTCCAGTATTGTTCGCAAAGAAGGTAGATGGTGGTCTCAGGTTGTGCATAGACTACAGGAGGCTGAATCAAGTGATGATCAATAATCGCTACCCTCTTCTGAGGATAGACGATCTTTTCGACCAACTGAAAGGGGCAGGATGGTTCTCGAAGATCGACCTGTGGTCTGGGTACCACCAGCTGAGAGTGAAGGAGGGCGACATCCCGAAGACGGCGTTCATATGCAGATATGGACACTTTGAGTTCGTAGTCATGCCCTTCGGTGTTACGAACGCCCCAGCTGTGTTCATGGGGCTTATGAACTCCATCTTCCGGGAGTACTTGGATCGGTTCGTGGTTGTGTTCATTGAAGATATCCTGATCTATTCGAGGTCAGAAGAGGACCATGCAGAGCACCTGAGGACAGTTTTGGAGGTCCTCCGACATCATCAGCTCTATGGGAAGTTGTCAAAATGCAAGTTCTAGACATGAGAAGTGCACTTCCTCGGGCACGTGGTGTCCGAGCAGGGGGTAGCGGTGGACCCATAAAAAGTTGAGGCGGTTGTTTCTTGGGCAGCACCCAAGAATGTGGCAGAGGTCTGTAGTTTCCTTGGGCCGTCAGGTTACTATCGGAGGTTCTTACCCAACTTCTCCTGAGTAGCATCCCCTTTGACAGCCCTTACTAAGAAGGACCAGGTTTTCGGGTGGAGTGAGCAGTGCGAGTCAGCCTTCAGCTATCTGAAAGAGAAGTTGGTTAGTGCCCCAGTGCTGAGATTACCAGAAGAAGGGGTGGCCTATGAGGTGTTCTGTGATGCTTTAGGACATGGTCTGGGATGTGTGTTGATGAAGCGACAAGGGGTGATCTCTTATGGGTCCAGGAAGCTATGCCCCCATGAGCGTAATTACGCCACCCACGACCTGGAGCTTGCAGCGGTCGTTTTTGCATTAAAGTTATGGCGGCACTACCTCATCGGGGAACGCTTTGTGGTCTTCACGGATCACAAAAGCTTGAGGTATATCTTCTCCCAGCGGGACTTAAACTTGAGACAGTGGAGATGGGTGGAGTTCCTCCAGGATTGCGACTTTGAGATCTCTTATACTGAGGGCAAGGGCAATGTGGTGGCCGATGCCTTGAGTAGGAGGACGTAGAAGGATGCGGTCCGAGAGTCGGCGGACGCCTGGAAGGCAATGGAGGAGTTGGCTACCTTACACCTAGATGCGAAGATGGATAGCGGTAGAGGTTGTCTATATTAGATGATAGTGCAGTCATCTCTGTTTCGAAAAGTGGAGGAGTCTCAGTGGGGAGACTCGGAGTGTGAAGTGATGCGTGACCGGGTTGACCAGGGCAATGCTTCAGAAGGATGGACAGAGGATGGTCAGAACCGGATGTTTTTCCAAAAAAGGTTGTTTGTTCCAGGAGTGATGCACGGAAAGGTTCTCAGTGAGTTCCACAACTCACCCCTGGCGGTACACCCAGGAGTTTCCAAGATGTACCAGGGACTGAAAGGACAGTTTTGGTGGCCCAGAGTGAAGCGAGCAGTGGCAGAGTTTGTAGCCAAGTGCTTAGTGTGTCATCAAGTGAAGGCTGAACACCGAGTTCCAGGTGGCCTACTGCAGTCTCTAGATTTCCCTGAGTGTAAGTGGGACGACATCTCAATGGATTTTGTTACGGTACTACCCAAGGTCCAAGGGGGATACGACGCCATCTGGGTGGTAGTGGATAGGTTGACAAAATCGGCTCACTTTATGGAAATCAGGGAGTTGAGTGCAGTGGATACTTTGGAACGAAGGTATGTGGATGAGGTGGTGCGGTTGCATGGAGTTCTGAGGTCTATAGTCTCGGATAGGGATGCATGGTTTACCTCGCGAGTCTGGAGAGGATTTCAGCATGCTTTTGGCACCCAGTTACTCCTTAGCACTGCTTTCCATCCCCAGATAGATGGAAAAACAAAGCGCACCATCCAGAGCTTGGAGGATATGTTGCGGGCATGTGTTCTGGACTCAGGAGGATCATGGATGTGACACTTGACCCTGGTAGAGTTCGCCTACAATAATAGCTATCACTCTACCATCGGTATGGCCCTGTTTGAAGCCTTGTACGAGAGGCCATGCCGTTCACCTATGTGTTGGGCCGAAGTAGGAGAGGCAGGCATCCTTGGCCTGGAGGTGGTGCAGAACACAACAGAGAAGGTTCAGCTTATACAGGAAAGGATGAAGGCGGCCCAGGACCGACAGAAGTCATATGCTGATACCAGGAGTAGGCCCTTGGAGTTTGAGGTTGGAGACCACGTGTTCTTGAAGATCTCCCCTCGGCGTGGGCAGTGGAGGTTCGGCAAGGGGAGTAAGCTTTCTCCCAGGTTCATCGGACCCTTCGAAGTGTTGTGGCGGGTCGGCGAAGTGGATTATCAGCTAGAGTTACCACCGCCGCTGCTGAGGATACATGATGTCTTTCATGTGTCCCAGCTCCATCAGTATCTGCACGACGTTTCACACGTCCTTGATTGGGGTGAGTTGGACATCGAGGACGATGTGGCCTTTGTGGAGAGACCAGGGATGATCGAGGATTGCAAGGAGAAGGTTCTTCGTGGGCGAACCATTCCCTTGGTTCGTGTGTTGTGGAGACATGGTGGGCTTGAGGAGAGTACGTGGGAGTGGGAAGCACATATGAATACCCAGTACCCAGATTTGTTTTGAGTTTTGTTCCTTGTTGTACCTATTGTGGTAGAACATTTTGTCTTTTGGCTATGAAATGTACTGGTTTTTCTTTCCTCTGATTGTGTGTGAAAATCCCTGGCTATGGGGGAGGAGAAAACCCGACCCCTAATCAATACTCATTAATGTGGATGCGATTAAACCCGTGTGGGAGAGTCAGTGCCGCCCAAAGCGGATAATATCTTGAAATGGGGGAGGAGACTCCCCAACCCACATGCCCAGGAAGTTTGGCATGGTATGTTGCTTGGTTCTTTACAGAGAAGTGTTTTTGGTTAGCATGGGTTCACTTCTAAGAGGTATCTTTCGAGGTGGTTGTTCCGACCCTCTCTTTCCTTCTTGGTTTGTTTTGATTATCGAGGACGAGAATCATTTAAGAGGTATCTAATGTAATGGCTCAGACCCTCCTGGCCCATTACTTTTCCAAAAGTGGGGCTCCACCAAAACAGTGGCACCGTGAGGGTGGAACCGTGACGGTGGCACCGTGACGGTGGCCCCGTGACGGTGGCACCATGTCCCCTCGCCGAGCCTTTCGTTCTTTTTCCAGTACCTGACTTTTCCTCTCTCGAAACATAAGTTTTGACATAAATTAATTATTTTACTCCTTTTAAAACCATTTAAATCCCATAATTAATTCCTAAAAATCCCGAGAGACCTCCGTGTGTAACTGCCCAGCCGCATGGTCAACCCACAACCCCCGCGCCTTATGTGGTTTCGTATTCTCACCTCAACCGTCTGCAGCTCTTATAAACTAAGGGTTAGTCATGGTTTCTCCTTTCCTCGATCGCGGATTTTCACGAACAGCTTCTGGTGCATCGGGCGCGCCGCATCGTTATCCGTAAATTTCCGCGCCCGACCTAAACATCGATCATCTATCAATAAGTAGGGAATTTCTCCTTCGCCTCTCTCTTTTGTGTATCATGCGGGGTGGGCGTGTTTTGTTTCTATAGAATTAGATAAACCAGATCTAAATAAATATAATGAATGAATCCTATAAGGAATGAAGGGGGGCTGTGATCTTTGATGTTGTTTATATTAAAATCATCTTTCTGAGTTGTGTTGGCTTACGCGTTTCTGAAAATCGAGGTCATTGGTGGTCGTTGTTTGTGCACTAATGAACCCCTGCTGATGTTTTAAATGGCTTGTTTGTGGTTGTGAACTCCTGCTATTAAAAAGGATACTGGTTAATCACGTACACACGGCTAAGTGAATTGAAATCCCCAGGATCAATCCTTCTCTGATAACCCCCAGTTAAAACACACAGAAATTGAAATCATGGAGCGTGTAAAATCTGTTGAATCTGAAAATACCGGCAAGGCCCTGCTTAGTGTTGGTGACGGTATTTTGGTTGTTTTCTTTCACGGTCTGATTGGTGGAAATGTGGGGGGGGATGGGATCCCCTGTTCTTATACTCTCAGTGGTTGTGATTTGGGGATGGGATCCCCTGTTGTTATGGATTCAGTTTTTGCGAGTTTAAGACCATGTGGTTACCTTGTGTATATCACGAATTGAGGTGGGACCCTCTATTGATGAAGAACCTTTTTGGGGGAGGGGACACGAGGCAGTGTCTCGGGGTTTTCTGGTTCCAGTACATCAAGGGTTCTCACTTTTCCTTTGTTGTTGTGACTTTACAAGAGAACCGGGTGTGAATGTTTAAATTGACGATTGGGTGGATTCCTTTCCTTGGTTATGCTTATGGTGTTAGTTGTCCAGTAGTTCATAAACTTTTAAACATTATTACTGAACATGAAACAAGAATGGGACAAATGGGTTTTGTTGGCGAGAGTCGTGACTTGTGACTTGGACGCAGTGGTGTGTTCTATAGGCTGGTTAGAAAAACCTAAACTTTGGGTGAGTGCTTGTTACCTATATCTATACTTGTAGTATTTTGTTTCTTATTCGTGCCCCACCCAAGTTGAGCACTTAGTGCTGAACACCCCCATTTCATGGGGAGGGTGTTTTTTCCAACACTTTTCTTAGTGGCTGGTTATTAGCTCCTTTTCTTCTCCCTTTCTCGGATAGCCCAAGTATCTTCGGGCAGGATGTGATGGCCTGAGGTCCATTATTATCCCAAGAACCTTCGGGCAGGGTAGTGTGGTGGTTGGCCAAGTGTGTGCGACAGGCGGTTTCCCAAGTGTCTTCAGGATGAGGCCCAGGTGTCTTCAGGCGTGGCAGTGGATTTTTCTAGCCCAGGTGTCTTCGGGCGTGGTGGTGGTTGTTCTGGCCTAGGTGTTTGCAGGCGTGGTTACATGTGATAGTTGTGGCCCAGGTGTTTGCGGGTGGGATTCGTCTGTGGGACTGTGTGTGGTGGTTGTGGCCCAGGTGTGTGTGGGTGGGTGTGGCAGTGGGACTGTGGTGAGAATGGCGTGATTGGTTCGACGCGTAGGATGTCTAAATAACTAGTGGGAAAGTGGCACGAGGTACCCAAACATCAATGTGATCTGATTATATATATTACTTGACTTGCGTTATTTGGGGAGTGTGCCTTGGTGAGGCCTGGGGTGGATAGTTTACCTTGGTAGGTGTTTGGTTTACTCCTTTTTCTCACGGGACTTTAGTATGTTCCCCCACTTGTGCACGAGAGTATTTGGTTTTCCCTACTGATTGTACTTGTATGATCACCCTACGTATATAAAACTGCTTTCAGGTTTCCAGGAGGACTTCGGGGATCACGCAGGACCATACTAGCTCGGACCTTTGGGGCAGTTGCAGTTGTCGCTTTTCTTCTTTGGTACTTACCTTTGTAGTCACCTTTTGTACTTTGTGGATTTACTTTTGGAACATGCACGTGGGAATGGTTTACTTTTGGATTTACTTTTCTTTTACCTTGGTGTTGATGAGTTTCATCATCTTATCTCTCGATCTTATAAAACAAAAAAGGGTAATGCCTTCCATTTGTGAGAAATTTCTATACCCTTGGTGCTAGTCGCCACTCCAGGATCTATTGAAGGGGGATCTCGGGGGTCATTATCTCTCCTTCAACTTAAAGAAGGATGGGCCTGGCAATCTGCTGACCCTTCTCTCCTTTTGGTGAAGGCGGGTTGTGACAACTTCATTGTGGGATTACCGAAGACTTCTCTAGGTTACAATGCAATTTGGGTTATTGTTGACCGATTGACTAAATCTGTTCATTTTCTTCACATTCGAGATAATTTGTCTCTAGATCAAATTTCTCATTTGTATATTAAAGAGATAGTCGGGTTACATAGAGTTACCCTCTCCATTGTATCTGATCATGATCCCAGGTTTACTTCTATCTTTTGTAAAATCCTTCAAAAGGTGTTGGGTACTGAATTAAATTTTAGTATAGCTTTTCATCCTCAATCCGACGGGCAATCGGAATGAACAATTCAGACCTTGGAGGATATTCTATGTGCTTTTTCAATGGATTACCAAGGAAGTTGGGATAAATATCTTTATTTTGTTGATTTTTTTATAATAATTGTTTTCAATCTAGTATACATATGGCACCATTTGAATCATTATATGAAAATTGGTCTCAAACTCCGGCTTTTTGGGATGAAGTAGATGAAAAGAAGTTGATGGGACCAGAATTGGTAGAGGAAATGGTAGAGAAAGTTCAGTTCATTCAGAGACACATGAGGATAACATAGAGCATGCAGAAGATTTATGCATATAACCGGAGGAAGGATCTTTAATTTTAGGTAGGTGATCATGTCTTTCTCAAAGTTTCACCATGGAAAAGTGTGATTCGTTTTGGTAAAAAGGGGAAGATGAGTCCAAGATTCATTGGACCCTATGAAATCTTAGAGAAAGTTGGATCAGTTGCCTAGAGAGTGAATTTACCTCCAATTTTATCCTAGGTACAAATTTTTTTTCATGTTTCAATGTTAAGAATATATATTTTGGATCTATCTCATGTTTTTGAGTCTATAAGTAGTTCTGTTGGAAGAGAATCTTTCTTATAAGGAACAACCAGTCCAAATTCTTGATCATAAAGAGAAGGTTTTGCAGAATAAGGTGATTCATAAGGTTAAGGTTTTGTGAACAAACCACATGGTTGAATAGGCAACATGGGAATCTGAAAATTATTTAAGGGATAAATACCCCCACTTATTTGATAAGTGAATAAAATTGTGAGGACATAATTTCCAAAAGGGGGAAAGATGTAACATCACAGGTAATTAATGAATAATACATTTTCATATCTATTAATATTTGTTAAATAGATATTAATTTTACATTAAAGGGGATGTTATTTACAATAGTGCACCCAACATACAATAATGGGTTTCTCTAAAATCTTACGTTGCACACAAGATTTAGTTATACCGAAAAATAATACATTATTAGTATTATTATTTTAAATGGTAGTTATCGCCTAGTCGTTGTATTAGAGAGAATGAACATAACTAACTATATTATATTTAAACATATTTATTAAATTTTTTACCTTCATATAATAAATTTTAGAGGCTTAAAATGAGAATAAATACAATTTTAAGCATTAAATACTCTAATTTTTTTAAAAGATAGTTTTACCACCTTTTGATAGCGAGCACTTTTTAAATCTAGTTTTTATCACTTTTATATATTATCATTGAAAAAAAATCTTCTATAGAATCGGGACATAAAAATTTAATTTGGTTGAATTTTGGTATTTTTCTGATAAAATTCATTTTAATGAATAGTGAAAAATACTGCATTTTAATTCAAAACTGCCTTTTCAACTAATTGATTTATATAGTTAGATTTTTATTTAAATTGGTTTAAAAGTGTAATTGGATTAAGTTTTTATCATTTAATCCAATTTTGGTTATTAGAGGTAATTTCACATTGAAATTTGATATAAACACATATCAATATGTTGATGATTTTTACTTTTAAAAAACACATTTTCTCATTTTGACAATGGGAATTAATTTTAAATTAATTACTACAAATTATTTGTTATTAATTTGTAAAATTCATTACATATTTAGAATAATTGGTTCCAAATTATGTAAATATGTCTCTTTTATTTTTGGACTTTATGAATAGTAACTTTAGTAATTATTTTTATTTACCACGGTTAAAGGGTAAATCAGGTAAATAAGGTTAAAAATAATATTATATTAATATAAAACTACCCTAAAATTTGTCTTAATCCTATTTTATGAGATATGGCCGACCAATAAAATCCTTGGGACAAAAACTTTTCCCTTGAAAGCCACTTGGGTGTGATTATGACACTTATAATATGTTAGAAACATATATCTTCTTAGTAAAAAAATTTTAATATGGGTTTATATAAGTGATATATTTTACTATAAATTTTAATTAGAAAGATAAAAATATTTCCTACATCATGGTATTTTATTTATAATTTTTATACATTAAATAATTTAATTTAATTATGACACAATGATGATGAAGTGATTGCTTTATTAATAAAGGAATCAAATAAATGATATTATAAATATTAAAATAAATATTATTTGATATAATTTATGTCATCCGCGATTTTTATAGGTGAATATGATATTTTAAAATACAATTCAATGATTTGGTTCAAATTTATCTCTCTTTTTTTTTATTTAAATTAAATAAAATGAATAGTGTAAAATTGACATAATTGATGTTTTATAAAAATAGTAATTATTAAATTATTTAAAAATTATAAAAATATTTTAAAATCACAAAGTGAATATTATAAGATCTAAAGGTTCATTAAGTTTCCAATTAATTGAAATTGACCTCATATAAGTAAAATCAATATCCTCTTAATAATTAAAATGTTGTTACCATAATTAAAATTAAGAGAGAATAATTAAGGGTAAACCAAAAAGATAAGGCTTAAAATAAAATCCATACGTGTCTAAAAATTATTGTATGAGATGATTTCAAACAATAATAATATTATATTTTTAATATCTCATGTTTGAGACTTTTTAATTAAAAAAATAATTTATCGTAATTTAATATTTTAAGAATTTCCAAGGGTGCCTCTCCCCTCTCCTATAAAATGGTACCCTCTCTTCTCTAATAAAGACACTTACAAAGCCTCTTGGTTCAGACAATATCTGAACAAAACTATTACTAGAATCCCTTCACACATTATTGAGGCTATATGTTATTCATAACACCCTTCTTAGAGGTGTTAAGGTGTTCTTCAAAGGTTATCAACCAAAGAATATGTATCGTTTTTTAAGAGTTTCTATTTTATTTCTTCTTTCACTTACTTTAAATATTATTCTTCTAAGATAAAATAATAACTATATTATCCTAAATATAATTATATTTTATTATGTTAATATCATCCTCTAAATCCATCTCTACTTCCATCAAATTGGAAAGGAATTAATTGTTTGTGCATACGTGTGAATTATCACCTCCACATACCGATTTAGTTAGTTTTCCATTACCATCTATCAAGATCAGTTATAATAATAAAATTAATATTAATATGTGATATTAATGACATATTTATCATTTTAAAATAATAATATTTCAATTATGTTCTTACCTTCCATGCACATAAAAATAATAACATTGTTCGTGCGTACGTGTGAACTATTGCCTCCATGAAGCGATGTGAATCATTTTTATTCACCACATCACTTGTATGATATATATAAGTATATTTAAATTATTATTATGATTTTAATAATATTATTATCATGCTATAAAGTTAAAATAATAATTACCTTATTTCCATTATGATCAATGAAAATGTTACTCATGCGTACGTACGGCCTACCATCTCCATGAATATAACGTTGTTCGTTTTTCATAACTATAATTAATTTTTTGATTTAAAAAGTATTATTAATGTATAAAATTGATGATTATTTCATGAATACTATTATGAATATGTGTTGGATTTGGTGTCCTAGAACAAATTATTTTTACTTTGATTACATGAATATTTAATGTATTTAAATATTAAACATCTTATTACATATTGTTCATTGTTTTGCATGAATATAATGTAATAATGTCCTAGAGTACTTTTCACATTAATAAGTTCATAGTATTTCCTCACTATAATGAGAACCTTTAAGTGATATAAAAATATTCTTAAATAGAGTTCTATGGTTGGATGACATACTATGATGAGACACATAGTATACAAACCATTAAGTGAGAGTACTTGTAAGAAGATGAGACTTCTTCTCATGAATTTTTCACTTGGTAATCTCCAATATTGGAGATTATGAGAACAGAACCATCAGTAGGAATTATTCATGTTTTAGTGTCATCAGATATTACTATCTTCGAGCTTGTGTAATATTCCTTAGACTTTATTATTATCATTAATACGAGTCACGACTCGCGCATTTTTATTTACTAATGAAAACTATCATGCCATATATTGGTGGGAAGTAGGGTACGTTGGGTACGTCATGAATGACATGTTATTAATGAATAATTCGAGGAAGGATTTATCCCTTCAATTTATAGAAGTTGATATCTCGTCCCTTTGGTTGAAATAGAACTATCACCCTAAATTTCATGGCCATGTTGTAACGAAGAGTTTATTTAAGGTATCCAAAGAATGAAATATCAAGCATATAGGTTGATGACACTATCATGAAACCTGCTTGATGAGATATTGTGAGAAAGGGATTATATTAAACAGTGAGCGTTTGTATATGGATGTGGTCATTGTGACTTTAAGTTATTTCTATTGGGTACCTTGACCTATTTCTAGAAATTAATCATGGACTTTAGGCAAGCCTGCCTAATGCTAATGAAAAATAAACTTAGAGGGTCACACACTAAGTGTTTTTGGTGGTCTCGATTAAATTATATTTGAATTTAATTAATGAAATAAATATTATTCTCAAGACTGATGAATAATTTTACTCAAGTTAAAATGATCTCATAAATTAAGTAAATATTTATTCACCGTATTGGGAATAAAATATATTTATATATTTTATTGAAAATTTAATAAATATTTATTTACAATTTTGTAAATAAAAATATTTATTTAAGAGAATAAAATATTTTATTCGGGTGTTCAATAAATGGAAGACGAGTTCGAAGGGACCAAGACCATGTATGTTGACAAATTAATTATTTAAAACTTGGTAAATAATGTTTATATAGTTGGTGCAAGAAATAATAATAATACTGTTATTATTATGTGGAACAAGATTTCATTTATGGTTCTATTTTTCAAAATTTGGTGCACCAAAAATAATGGTGTTGTTATTGTTATTATGTTAAATGGGTTTTATCTAATGGTTATAATTGAATTTAATCATTGTTTTTCAATTAAATATTGTAATTGAAAACCCATGTCGATTAATAGGCAGGTACATCTATTGTGACAAACCCCGGTGAATTGATAATTGTTGTGCCAAACATTTTCTCTCTCAACTCCTCTCATCTACCCCTCTCAATAACGAGATAAGTTCTTCAAGACTGAAGAACGAACAATCAAGAACGATCGACGCAAGACATTCATTTATCTGCACTAGCACCCAAAGAATGAGTGGAATTTTTCAGAGACCGTTGGAGCATGTGTGGATCACTCCTATAGGTATTCTACTTTGGATCTTCATGAGCACAATGAAGGTAATCCAGAAGGGTTATTCCAGATGATCAATGATCATCAAAGAATAAAATACCAAAGACCTAGGTATTTAATTTATTCAAAAATTAATAAATTAATTATAAACATGATGTGAAATATCCTCTTTCTTGGATCTAGAATGTTTCTCATATTTGTCTAAATCTTTGATTTTAATCCATGGATACTAGCATTCATTGTCTTATTGACCCTGAATTGGTCATCAATTATGGAAAAAGCAAAGTTTGACCCTCACAACTGCCATGCTTCCTCTACGTCCAAATCCTAAAAGTGGTATCAAAGGGAGGTTCATCATCATTTATAATTATTTAAATAATTCATTTATTTTTTACGCTTTAATAATTTAATTTTTCAATTCATGTTTAATCATTCTTGTAATCTGAATTTTGAGATCTGTTCTTCCTCTTTTCATTTCTCATAGATCTAACAGAAACAAATATTTTTTTTGATTAAAATTAAATCAAATATCTCATTAGGATACGTCGACGATTCTGTCTTGGTAACACGATATTACACGTCGTGTATTTGGAATTACACGTCGTGTAATCTACCATACATACTATGTAATCTGGATTACACATAATGTAGTTGTGTTCAACTCATCAGGAGTAATTCTTCAGTTACGCAAGTCGTGTGCATTTATTACATGTGGTGTAGTTAATTCCTACACCATGTGTTGACCATGACAGATAGGAATAGAGTTTCCAGATTACATGTCATGTGGACCACTGGACACAGCATGTAGTCCCTTCAGGTCAAGGGCTAAACTGTGTATCCCATACATGGATAGGCTGACTGGTAACTATGTAACCTGGAGGCGATACGGCGTGTGGCCCAATGGACACACCGTGTACTCCAAAATTTCCGAAGTACGCATCACATGCTGAGTCACTAGGCATGTACTTCAGATAAGACGGTGAAGGTAGTACACACCAAGTAGTTGAAACTACACATTGTGTACTTTACCAAATTAAAAGGAATTAAAATTTTATTGTTTGTGTAATTTTTAGAACTACATATCATGTATAAATCATAGTATAGGTTGTTACTCTGTGCATTGAAGCATAACACGTGGATGGAAAAAAAATCATGTGATTTGTGTAATCATTTTTGAAGTACACATTGTGATAGTAGAAATTAAATAATTTATTCCATATACTACAAGAGTAAAACAGTAAACAAATATAATACATGTTGGGTAGATTCAAACGAGTGTTCACCATGTTACCTCCAAGGTACATTTTTGTACAAGATTAATTTTAAATGAATTTATTTTTTAAAAAATTAAATGGATGATAATCTCAAGGAAATTTATAAAAATAATTAAGATAAAAGGATTAATTAATTAAAGGTAACAATTAATCGATTCGAGCATGATTTATCATAATAATATTGATTAAATAATTTAATGCTAGTTTTATTAAATGCGTAATGCGTTGCATGTATGTAGATGATCATGATCTAAACCAGACCTTTGTATGTGACTGGTTTCCTTTTAATTTATTTTAAATTAAATTGTTGGATTGTGTACTATATCTCCTCATTAATATATAGGATCTACGTCTCCATGGTTTCTTTTATGTAAATCTTCTTTTTACCCCTCACCTGCATGTGGGTTAAAAACATATGTAATGGATGGAGCTCCCAAGCTTGTGTAGGTGGTTCAAGTAAGTTGTCGAGGCGAAACCAATCCACGGAGATATAAAGGTGGATAGGTGCAAAGCTATAGACATGAACCACAAATGGTTCAACATGTTTTCCCCTAGGTCATTGGTTAGTTTATCAACCGCTAGATAAACTAACCATTAGAAGATATCATGATCACGCACTTTACTTAATTTATTTCTATTAGTTGCATGGTTTTTCATTATAGATGTATTATCATGACAACATAATTAATTAATTAACAAGTATGAAAAATTGAACTAAAATAAACCATTCTTATGCGTAAATATTATCAAGACACTTTTAATCACTTAAGTAAGTTCCACTTAATATTAAAAAGAAAGTGATAAAGATAAAAAAGAAATTTATGCATAAGAGATAAAAATGCCTCAATAAAATATTAAGTCAGACTAAGCCTTATGTTACTTGATTAAAGGAAACACTCAATAAAACTATGTGTTTTACTAAACCTTGTTGGGACAATTACTTTTATACAAGAAGATCTTATGAAAGTTTTGGGATGACTTAACCATTTTACATCAAAAGGATTATCCCTTGCTAGACATGGTGTAAAATTGGAGGTAAGTGTTGAGGAAATCAAAGTCAGGATTTCAGGATTGGGGAGTCCACTCAACAAATCAAGGAGCTACGATCCCACAGTTGTCAAAGACTTTCCTACCTAAATACCTTCAAATAGCTTGACCAACCCTTATTGGGGTAATGAAAATGGAAATATGTATCCTTTCCACTAGAATGTCCTAGAAACTAGACATTATGAGTTCAATGGTGAGGGCCATTGGGACTTGATAAAATAGTGGGAGACTTAATAAAATCAATTTATTATTTGTAACAAAATTGAAATCAAGGAAAGTACTAATAATATTCTCTTTTAATTTTAGAATAAAAAATGACAAGATCATCAACCACACTGTCCCTATGATCAATAATGGATAAATACAACATTCTCACCAGCAGTAACTTCTTGGAATGGTTTAGATTCCTTCGGGTTATTCTATGCCATGAACAGAAATCCTACTTGATGGATTCCTCATTACCTCATCCTCATACCTAAGAGGCGAGTGATGAATATTTCCTAGTCTACAAGAAACATATGAATGATGAGGTCGATATTCAATGTTTGATTATTTCATCCATATCTAGTGAACTCATGAAGTCTCATGAAAACATGGATGCGTACAACATGCTTGAGCACCTCTGTGGTCTTTACCAGGACAGAGCTAGACATGAATGGTTTGAGATCTCCAAGTCACTCTTTCAGAGTAAGATTAGAGAGGGTTCCCTAGTTGGTCCTCATGTATTCAATCTTATTGGCTACATTGAGCACCTGGATGTTCTAGGTTTTAAACTCCCTGAAGATATGGGCACTGATCTCATTCTTGCATCACTCACTCTGAGATTCTCTAGTTTTGTTGTGAATTTTAATATGAAAAAAATTTAGAAGTATCTACTAGATATTCTTATCCTAATTTTCCAAGTGGATAAATATATGAAGAGCGATAAGCCTTGTATCCTTATGGTGAACAAAAGGACAAGGAAGAAAAAGAGCTTTAATCCCCTCATGACCTTCCAAGAAAAGAAAGATCAAAGGAGAGGTAAGGGAACAATAATATGTGTGTTTCACATATGGAAATAAATAAAAAAGTTACTTGACATGACTTATACCACACCCAACTTTGGTATCACCACCTAGGTTATGTAAATGAGAAATGATTGAAAAAATTATATCAATATGGATACTTAGATTCTTTATAACTAAAACCACTTGGTGTATGTCATGCATTTTTATAAGTTAAAATGACCAAAGCCTCATTTATTGGGAAAGATGAAAGTGCTAAAGTGATTCTTGAATTAGTTCATACTGATGTGTGTGGACCATTTCCAATTGAAGAAATAGTTCAGTACTCATACTTCATAAATTTTACTGATGATTTTAGTAGATATGGATTTATTTACTTAATGAGGTATAAGTAGAATTCTTTTGATAAATTCAAGGAATTTAAGAATGAAGTTAAGAATCATCTTGGTAAGAAAATTAAGAAATTTTGCTCAGACTGAGGTAGAGAATATCTTAATCAAGACTTCATTGATTACTTATGGGATTTTTGGATCCTATCCTAACTCACTTCTCCTTACATGACCCATTAGAATGGTGTAAGAAAAATAAGGAACCACACCTTATTGGACATGGTGAGATCAACCATGAGTCATGAAAGTCTTCTATAATCCTTTTGGGGATATACGTCACAAACAAAAGCACACATACTAAACCAAATACCAACTAAATCAATGTATGGTATTCTATATGAGTTTTACAGTGGAAGAAAATCCATGTTATCAAATTTACATGTGTGGGGAAGCAAAGAGTTTGTTAAGGCCTCTTTGGGTAACACACTTACACCCTGAGGCACAAAGTGTACCTTTATAGGATACCCTAAGGAAACACGGGGTATTACCTATAAAACCCCTTAAAAAAGTTATATTGGAAAGACACACCATATTTCTTAAAAGGTAGCACATATCCAAAATATATAGTGGGAGTGATATATACTTCTATGAAGTCAAGGATAAAGGCATGTGAGAGTTGGTATAGGAGTAGATTCAACAAATCCCCATGGAAGAAAGATCTATTCCAGAGACACAAGTGCTGCATAGGAGTACAAGAGAGGTTATGAAACCGAAACGGTATGGTTGTCTAGTTACCGAGGATGTTGACTCATTGTTAGTTGATAATAATAATCCTCTAACCTACAAGTAATCAGTAAGTGGCACAAATGTTTCCAAGTGGAAAGAAGCTATGAATTCTGAAATGGATTCCATATACCAAAAGAAAGTTTGGATTTTGGTATATCCTTCAGTATATGTAAATCCTATTGGATGAAAATGAGTATTCAAGAAGAAACTATACATGGAAGGAAAACTTTGTACCTATAAGGCATGACTATTTTCAAAAGGTTTTAAACAATGTCAAGGAATTTACTAAGACAAAACCTTTTCAAAAGTTTCAATGCTAAAATCCATCAAAATTCCAATGGCCATTGATTCTTACCATGACTATGAGATTTGGAAAATGGATATCAAAACATACTTCCTTAATGGAAACCTTCAGGAAGATATCTATATGAAACAACCTGACGGTTTTGTGACTCCAAAGGGTTCCAATAAGATACTAAAGTTGTAAAAATCCATTTATGGATTAAAGTAATAATCCAGGTCATGGAACATTCATTTTGATGATTCCATAATAAAATTTGGTTTTATAAAGAATGAATGTGATCCTTGTGTCTACAAACGGTTTAATGGGAGTGCGGTCATTTTCTTAATAGTATATGTTGATGACATATTACTTATTAGAAAAGAAATACCAGTTTTACAGTCTGTTAAGGCATGGTTGAATAAATGATTCTCCATGAAGGACTTGGGTGAGGCAAAATATATTATTGGGATCAAGATCCATCATGATAGATCCAAGAGATTGTTGGACCTAATTAAAAGTACATACATTGACAATATACTGAAGAGGTTCGGTGTGGAACAATCCAAGAGGGGATTGTTTCCATCATCACATGGAATTCATCTTTCCAAGAAAATGGGTCCTCAAATGCCGGATGAAATAAAGATAATGGAAAGGATTCCATGCGCATCATTGATTGGGTTAGTCATTTATGATATGATATGTACTAGGATAGATGTCACCTACGCATTGAGTGTGGTAGGAAGATATCAATCTGATCCAGGTAACCTCCATTGGATGGTAGTCAATACTATCCTTAAGTATATGAGGTGTACTAAGGATATGTTCCTGGTTTATGGATGATATGAGGAACTACTCTTCATAGGATATGCATATTCTAGTTTCTAGACTAATAAAGATGACATGAAGTCACAAATGGGATACATCTTCACTTTGAATGGAGGTGTTGTGAGCTGGAAGAGCTCAAATAAAGGTGTGCTCACAGATTATACAGTAGATTTTGAGTATATTGTAGATTTTGAGAAATATAAGGAAGAAGTTTGGATGAAAAGCTTTATCCAAGAGTTGTATGTGGTTCCTAGCAGTAAAGATCCCATCACACTCTATTTTGATAATATTGTAGTAGTGGCTCTCACAAAAGAGCCAAGGTCACATCAGTGGACAAAGCACATACTTCATAAGTATCATCTCTTAAGGGATTTTTCTTAGAGAGGTGAAGTGGGTAGTATTTCCATATAAGTAAATGTAGATGACCCCTTGACTATAGCCTTAACTTATTATAAACATGATCATCATTTGAGGTATAGCATACTAAAATTCATTGGCATTTGGCTCTAGTCCAAGTGGGATTTTGTTGGAGTTGGTGTCCTAGAACCAACTGTTTGTACTTTGATTACATGAATATTTAATATATTTAAATATTAAACATCTTACTACATATTTTTCATTATTCTACATGACTATAATGTAATAATGTCCTAGAGTATTTGTCTCATTAATAAGGTCATAGCAGTTCCCCGCTATGATGAGAACCTTGAAGTACTATGACAATATTCTTAAATATAGTTATATGGTTTGATGACATACTATGATGGGACACATAGTATACAGATCATTAGGTGTGAGTAATCATAATAGGATGAGACTTTTTCTCATGAAGTTCACACTTGGTAATCTCCAAGATGGGAGATTATGAGAACAAATCCACCAGTAGAAATTACGCATGTTTTGGTTTCATCATATATTCCTATCTGTGAGCATGTGTAATGGTATTTAGACTCTAAGATTATAATTAATACATGTCATGACTCACACATTTTGATTTACTGATAAAAACTGTCACGCCATATATTGGCAGGAAGTAGGGTACATTGGGTGTGTCATGAATGACATGTTATTAATGGATAAGTCAAGGAAGGATCTTTCCCTTCCATTTATGGAAGTTGATATCTCGAAACTTTTATTGAAATAGAACTGTCACCCTAAATTACATGGCCATGGTGTAATGATGAGTTTATTTTATGTTTTCAAAGAATAACGTATCAAGCATATAGGTTGATGACACTATTATGAAACCTTATTAATGAGATATTGTGAAAAGTATATTATATTACATAGTGATCGTTCATATGTGGATGTCATCATTGTGACTTTAAGTTCTTTATCTTGGGTACCTTGACCCATTTCTAGATAATAATCTTGGACTTTAGGCAAGCACACCTAATGACAATGAGAAATAATCCTAGAGGGTCACACACTAAGTGTTTCTAGTGGTCTTGATTAAATTATATTTGAATTTAATTAATGGAATAAATATTATTCTCAAGACCAAGGAATAGTTTTATTCAAGTTAAAAATATCTCATAAATTAAATAAATATTTATTCATCAGATTGTGAATAAAATATATTTATTTATTTTATTGAACATTTAATAAATATTTATTTACTAGTTTGTAAATAGAAATATTTATTTAAGAGAATAAAATATTTTATTCGCGTGTTCAATAAATGGAAGAGGAGTTTGAATGGACCAAGACCATGTCCATTGATAAATTAATTATTTACAAGTTGGTAAATAATGTTTATCCAGTTGGTGTAATAAATAATAATAATATTGTTATCATTATGTGGCACAAGATTTCATTTATGGTTCCGTTTTGCGCAAGTTTTCACACCACAAATAATGGTGTTGTTATTGTTATTATGTGTCATGGGTTTTCTATAATATTTATAATTTCATTTAATCATTGTTTCACAATTAGATATTGTAACTGAAACCCCATGTCAATTTATAGGAAGGTACATCTATTGTGCCAAACCCCAGTGAATTGAGAATTGTTGAGCCAAACATTTTCTCTCTTGACTCCTCTCATATCTCCCTCTCAAGAACGAGATAAGTTCTTTAAGACCGAAGAATGAGTGATCAAGAAAGATCAACACAATAAATTCGCTTCATTTCACTAGCACCTGGAGAATGAGTGGCATTATTCAGAGACCATTAGAGAATGTGTGGATTACCACTAGAGGTATTCTACTTTGGATCCTCGTGAGCACAATAAAGGCAGTCTAGAATGGTCATTCTGGATGATCAAATATCATCAACAAAGAAAGTACCAAATACCTAGGTATTTAATTTCTTCATAAATTAATAAATTAATTATAAACATGATGTTTCAGATCCTCTTTCTCAGATTCGGCATTTTTATTATCTTTTTCTAAATTTTTTATATTAATTCGCAGATACTAGAATTTATTGTCATATTGATCTCGGATTGGTCATCTATTATAGAAAAAGCAAAGTTAGGCCCTCCCAACCGCCATGCTTCTGCTGCATCTAGATCCTACAAGATGATGGACTTATGACCACATGAACTAGTGACATCAAAACCATTTTCATTTTCGACTCAAGTACCAAATATCGACAAAACATCTGATATGAACTTAAATAATTATATAATTTTTATAACATGGTAATAAGTGATATAAAATAAATAATAAACTTGAAAAAGGTTCTCAATCAAGTATAAATTAATCTAAGATTATTATTCAGGAATATAAATATTGTGCGTGATGAGTCGAACTCACAGAATAGGACTTTGTATCAATATCCTTTCATTGAGGAATATTTTGATAAAATACACCACATTATTTTATATGGTTTATAATCAACCACTTTGAAATTTAATTTCATTCAATTGTTTTCAAAAGGAATCTTTTTTATAAGAATCATTTTACTAAATGAAAAAATGAATGTTTTTTTAACATATGCAGCGACAACAAACTTTCCACCACCATAACCATTATTTGGTATTTGAATTTATGTACAATCCATAATGTTTTTAAAAGAAAATGAAATACCATATTCCCTTTTTAGGTATTTTGGTATTTAAAATGGTTTTGATAATGAATTGATTATATCAATATTTTGAAATGATATCTTATGATTTCAATATAGACATTTTATTATTTCTTTATGCATGGTTTATGTGTTGTGATTATGTTATGGTTCTTGGGAATTGCTTATGTATACTGGTGGTTCTGTGATAAACCGAGGGCGAGTGAGCTCGTGATATCTCTCCAATGCATTGGGTAATGAGATAGAGTTAAACATTAAGGTTTATCCTAAGAGATTTGGAGAATATAATATGATGGGTATTCCAAACGTAACCATAAAGGTTACTCCCTATATAGATGTGAAAGCTGCAATGTAAGTATGATATAGATTCCACAAGTTACCTTTATGATTTATGATTAATATAAAGTTTTTTCAGGATTCTTATGATTTCATGGGCTGATAAATATTCATGGACTAACATTTTCTTTCCTTATTTTATATCCCTTACTGAGCTTTTTGTACTCATCCCAAGTTTTTAAAATGTTTTCATTGGGTATAAGGATGGGTAAGATAAAGGAATAAGTTGAGAATATTTTTGTCAAGAAAAAGAAATCATGTTTACTTTTAAACATTTTATATTTTGGAAGAAATGGATATTATTGTAGTGGTATCCACTTTTTATATATTTGAATTATTATTTAATAGTTATGGAATAATTCTCTAAATCTCTAAACTTGAAAATATCCTCAATGTGAATTCTTTACTTAAGTCAAGATTATAAAATGTTTACGATTGGGTCTGTATACTCAATCATCCAATATGTAGGTCATTATAAAGAGAGGTTCCCCTGGATTATCTTGTGTAATGTGAGAAATTAGTGAGTGACTCTAGATTATTCTATTGGGTGGGTCATGCTAAAGGTGGTTTCCCTTGGATCATCCTTTGTTAGCATGTTTTTAGAATTTTCTTTGTGTTGCATAGTCAAGATACCCTAATAGGATTAGGTTACCTGAGGAATAAATTTGAGCAAACACATATAATTAATTTGGATAAAGGGTAATACAATCTACTATCCATGAATCATAACTATTATTATTGGGATGATGCCCTACCTGAATAGCTTAGTAAAGGTAGAAACACTAAATTAGACTCGTTGATTAGTGAAATATGGATATTCTCTCACTAAATGGATATGATGTAAGTGATTGTATTTTTTAGTGGGATCAAATTCATTAAAATTCATTGATGAAAAGATATAATACATGATATTAATTAGATAAAAAAATTAGATAAATATATCATCATCATCAAACTAAACTTTATATTAATAATTGACATGAGAATCTTAAAGTAATAAACTCCTAAGACTAGTATCTTAAGAAAAATTCTTGAGTAAGAAAAATATTCTATGTGTTAGAACAGTTCCTTCTTATGTATCCAAGTGTTGAATTTATTTGAAGATAAAATAAGGATGTTTATAGAATCATTGAATGATTCATTTATGGTTTCAAATTTACTAGATACAAAATGACCAAAGGAGTTTTAATCTCATATACTCTATATGATTGTGTATGTCAAATAATATTCAAAATGGTTGAATATGTTATTTACTCAAGGTTTCCTTAAACGTTTTTTGGTTGTAGAATTAAATTATATTTTTATGACTGATATATGATATAAAATTTATGTTTTAAAAAAAATTATTAACATATCAAGGTCAGAATATAAGAATGAATTGAAGGATAGAGATTGATGATGACTTTAATGTACTAGATAAAAGGTGTTTCTACATTAATTACTTGAATGCTTAAAGTTTGGATTCATTTCTATAAAATGATTTAAGGTAGATTAAAATGGATTTTTTTGGTTAGAGAATTCATAGTATTTTAATTTATAAAAATATTCTAACAAAGTGAATGAATTCAAGAATTTTTTTTCCAATATTATCAAAGTTTTGAGAATGGATATAATGTTTATTTTCTGGTATTACATGGAAGGTACAGGTGGGTAAGAGATCAAACTAGAAGAATAAATGTCAGTTGAAAAGTTCAAAAAAATTTCTTCAAGATGCCAATCAAGGTAATTGAAACATAGAGCTTTCAGGAATTAAGAGTAAAAATTAATATGATTGGATGAACCAGGACATACTATAAGGAGTTTTTGGAACTCAATGTAATGTAAATGTCAGATATGGATTTTATAGAAATAAATTATTTGATTTTGATGGGTATATGATGTAGAATTCATATTTTACAAAGTTTTATAAATATACATGATTTCAAAATAAAAGGAATAATTGATTGATCTTGTATACTATATTCATAAGATAAAGTAAATAGTTATTAAATTGAGGATTTGAATTTAAATGATTTTATCAATATCAATTGAATATAAGTAAAATATGTGTATCTTTATCTCATTTATATTATTAGATATGATAATATGTTTGATAATAAAAAGTTTTTATAAATAATTTTGAGATGATTAATTGAATACACATGGTTTATGATTCATCAATTTATATAAAATGACCAGAGGATAAGATATTGATAAAAGTGTTTATCCTGAATAGAAGTGTTTATCCAAATGTTTGTTAAAATTTGTGGAAATATGTTCCTTCCTCCCATTAGTGTTATATTTTAGTAAAGTGTTCTTTTCAAATGAAAAATTTCATAACCACATATAAAACCTCATATGTGATATGGAAACAATATTTTATTTCTTAGATATTTCTACTAAAAAGAAAAAAGTTTTATTTCCTAACAAAAAGAATTTTTTATTGAATGTTATGATGATATTATGAAGATAACATACCATCTAAGAGGATAGTTTAAGTGTGTTTGAACTTAGGGAAGATCAAATTTAACAAATAAAATATTTTACAAGGTTTAGTTTAAGTGATTATTTACTTTATATCCTAAAGAGTTAATATACATGACAATAAGTAAAAATGTAAAAAGTTATATTTAGTTACTGTGAAAAGGCTAATATCATTGTTAACTAAAGGACTTGACCAGTATAAGATTGAGTTATTCTTCACTTAATATCCTAAAGAAGTTTGTGATATGTGATTGCAATGAAAAATGTAAATATTATCATTTAGTTACCATAACAAGTGAACATAACTATTCCCTAAAGGTTTTTACCAGCCAATATAAAAAATATATCACTTAGTATCCTAAAAGATTTTAGGATGTAATAGTAAATAGAAATGTAAATAGTTACAATAGTTATCATAACAAATTGGATGCTACTTTATCCTAAAATAGTTTAGGATGTGATTGTGATGATAAATATAAATAGTTACATGTTTTTACCATAGTGAATTGAATATCACTTTATCCGAAAGGGGTTTAGGATATGTTGGATAAAAATATAAATAGTTACATTGATTTCAAGGAAAACATTTGTTGGAAAGGGTACTGAATACGATGATGATGCACTTAGAAAGAGTTCTAAGTAAACAACAGAAGTCAACATTATAACATTTGATGTTATGAAGTAAAAGAGTTTGAATATATGTTCAAGATTTTAACAATAGGAATGTGATTCCTAATTCTCACCATTATTCAAACTATCTTTCTTCATAAATGATACTCATTAAGGGGTTAGTGTGAGTATTTTATTATATGTTCATTTAGGTATGTGAAAGGAATTATATGTGGATGTAATGTTCAAAAATCATTGCGTCAACAGCAACATGAGAGTCGTGTGGAATTTATTGATATTTAAAACTTAAGAGATTAGTAGTAATGGTTGTAAACATATCATGTAATTATAATAAAGGTAAAATCCAATTATCATTCATTCATGTGTGCTATAATTTTATTTTACCTGAATAATCGAATAATAATATCCCCTCAAAGTATGACTTTGAGTTGTCCCTAACCAATGATCAATGCAGAGTATTATGGGTTGTAATAATACGATAAGGTTAACTTAAATAGAATCTTGTATTTTTTATAAATAGTTGTATATGAGATATGAATAATAGATTCATGAGGTAAAAAGTAGACTTATTACATGGACTGATCCACTAAAGTATATCTCATGGAATGTCATATGGTCATAGATATACTTAGGGGTGTATGATTATTATTAATCCTTTTTACCTAATGTTGGTGATATACCTAGAATTATAACCTTTATACTTTGATAACCTATTTACATAAGACAACATATGAGCTTATCTAATTAGAGGGTGGTTGGGTATGTTTTTGATCATGTCATCAGTTGGTGTGAAACCAAGATAATATTTTTTCAGTTGTATGAGAAGAAAAGACATATAGACCTTGATTAAATTAGACTATGGAAATTCATGTCCATTATTATTTGTTTCACATATGTTGTGTTCAACTACTTGGATAAGTGACATGTTATGTACTTATCAGATAGAGAAATGACATGTGATGTATTCATCAACTTGGTCAGTCTTTTTTAAAGAATCAAGAAATAATGAGAGGTTAATACTAGATTGACATGTTCCATGTATAGTGTTTTATTGATGTCATGTAATAAGGTATTATACAGGTATATATATGATGTATATGATACATCTTGTGGTGTTCATGTTTGTATATATATGTGAGCATGTTTGATGGATATCACACCAGTATACTTAGTAGCATGAGTAGCACTGATGCTTTAAAAGAACCTATTCTTTTCTTACATATATGAAATTTAGATTTCATAATTATAGTCAACATAGCTAAGGCCCATAGATTCTCACAATTAGTCCCTTGGATAAGGATAAAATTTTGGGAAAGGTGTATCTTCAAAATGAACAAAATTTGATGAAAATCCATATCCAAAATATTTTTCATGGATTCACAAATACTTTTAAAGTTTTTCATAAAGTACATATGGTATTTTAGTGAAATTGGGAGATTATTGGATGTAAACTAAAATATACAGGCATGATATGCATGTACACATGCATGAGATGCATATACACATGCATATAAACATGAGATACAAACATACATACATACATATATATAATATGATATTTTATATAGTGTACATTTAATATATGCATTCGATGCATGTATTTTTTATGAATGTGATACATGAATAATATATATGTGTGTGTGTGTGTGTGTGTTTGTGTATTATTCATTTGTTCCTAAATGGTTTCATCAGTTAAAATATATTTATGATTGGATTAAAGGATTTTCATTAATTCATTAAAAATTTTCAATGAGTTTTATTCTAACTAATAGAAATTCATATAATGCATTGGAGGATCCTTTAGCTTTGACTATATGAGAGGACTAGATCATCATGTTGGGGTGTTGTATGTGATGTGTATAAACCTATGTTAAAAATATATTCTTCTCATGAACCTCTTATCTCATTTAGAGAAGGTTCTATAACCCCTTGATATATCGGGTATCATTACTATACGACTTTGTATTTAAGTGTCCAGTGTCTTCCCTCTGAGGCAGGGTACTTTTGCTCACAATTCCTCGTGATCTTCCTCAAGCACTCCCCACATAAGAAAAATGGAAGTTGCTGCATATTTTTATTTCCAGGTACTTTGTTTATAGTATTATTTATGTGTTATTTATTAAAGATATATCTCCTAGGTGAGGATCCTAAAGTTCCTTAGTTATCAATCCTAATAATAATATGTGATAAGCATATGATCTCTTCTTCCCCACTCTCGTGATGAGCTTGAGTTTCTACCTTATGTGACAAGCATGATATGTCACGAACCAGATATGGTCGCCATCAAACCGGCACCAAACCTGGACCGTTCCAAGGCCCTAAGGGCGTTACCAATCCTCTCAGGCTGGCACAAGTGCTCGGGTATCATATAATGATGATTGGGAACGATTTACCCGATTTTATAAACATTAAACAACAAACAAACTCAATAAAACAAATCTGGATTTTTCAACTAAAACCGTCTTTTACAAAATTTTAGAACTGAATTACATAAGTTAAAACTATGTTTAAAGACCATTACAAAGTAACAAAACCAAATAAGGACATCCCAAGAACCCTCATGGCAAGGGGCACCACCCTCAATCCATCTCCACAAGACTTCACCACCAAGGACCTGCCAGAAACCTGAACCACTGGAACTAAAACTGTACCCAACCTGCGACAACAAAAATAACCAAGTCTATTTACACCCAAGGGTGTAATTAGGGTGTGAGACAAATCCCAATAGTATACCACTACTAATATATTCCATGTGATAAAAATTTAATGACGAAAAGCATGCAAGTTTTCAAAAACATGAGATGCTAGTTAAAATTTCTAAAAGATGCAACATTAAATAAAAATAGTTTTCAGGTGGGATAATTTAAAGAATAAAAACTTTTAAAACAAATACCATAGCTACTGAATTTTACAGACTCTCATATCGTATGTCGACGGTATGCGCAAAATATTCAGTGAGCATAAGCAATGGGAAATAACCCCTAGGCACTAGCTAGCTGTGAGTCCCAGGTACCTCGTATCTCGGTGAGAGTAACCATCACAAATATTTGTTCTCATGCACAAGACACTAGTAGGGAACATACACATAACCTATTGGTCACCAATAATAATCATCATAGTTTAGTTAGAGTTGTAAGCGTCAATATTGCTAAGTGAAACTGAGGCCAAACCCCACGGATTCACTAGCATACTAGTACATGTCCACCCACCTAGATACCCAGGTTTTCCCTTTGTGATTAAACAAGTTCAACAATTAAATGAATATAATTTTCACATGAAAATATCATTTACATATCATAAATTCACCAAACATCCCACATGTATACAACATAAGTAACAAAAGTCCACTTTTCATTCAGATTGATTTTGAAATCCGACTCACACCAAAATAGCTCACACCACTTTTCACATTTCTTTAACACTTCCACAAATCCATTAAACAATTTTATAAAAACATTAAAATATATTAAAACTCTCATAACAGTCCACTCACTTGTTACATAATACCCTTTTTACCTTCAAAATCATTTTATCATTAAACTTACACGAAACAGCCCACAAACAAGTTTCGCTCCAACATCACAATTTATTAAAACATTTCAGAAATTTACAAAACATTATAAACATTTTTGACATATTAAAACCTCACTTAACCTTTAAAAACCCCTTAATAGGTGAACACACATACCAAAACGTACAAATCCACCCTTTTCCCACTTTTTTTGACCAACTAAAACATTTTCAATTTTCATAAAAAGAACCCAAGTGGTGTCAGTATATCTTGCACACAAAACCCATTTCAAAACCACCATTTAAGACCAAAAACCAAACCAATTCATATCCAAAACATAATTGTAATCCCTAGAGACATTTATAAAACCACTTTAAAGTTTTATAAAATCACCTTGAATAATACTACAAAAGATTCAAATGAAAACACACATTTTCATAAAATGCTCTCAAGAATTATAACAATGTTTTACACATAAAACCTATTCAAAAACCCTCTTTTTAGGCCCTCATGACACTAATACATTACCAAACCATAATTTTAAGTCCAAAAAATATTTAGTAAACCAATTCTATATGTTATAAAATACACCCAAATAATACCCCATGAGTAACACATTAAAACACCCAATTTCAAGTTAAAATGAAAATATAAAATTGAACACTTAACCAAATCAATCATAAACCATTTTCAAACAACACCCAACATATGAGTAATATGAAAAATTACTAAATAAAGCAAGCTAACTCATCAATAATTGTTTACACATGGAACCACCTACCGAAAGTGTCGAATCCCTCAAAACTTGGTGCGAAACATCAACCGCACCACCGCCACATCACAAAGATGATAAATCCAGACCTAGACCACAATATTTAACCAAAAATACACCAAATAAAACCATATGTTCGAAACCTAACTTCTGGAAATTTTAGAACATAATGAAAGAGGGAGGAAACCCTAAGGAGAATGAAGAAATTGAAGAGAGAAACACTTACTCAAAACAATATTGAATAAAACGACCCAAAATCCACCTGAATATGAATTTAAAAACATAAAACCATTAAATGTAAGTTCTAAAAAGGATTATGAGATCATTTAAGAACTGGAATAGGGGAAAAGAGTAAGAATTGAGAGAGTTATGATGGAAATAACTTACCTCCTCAAATCTGCCCGATTTTAGAAACCCTAAGAATTTCAACACTCAATCGCGATGAAAACGAGCTCCAAAGAGGGTGAAAAGGAAATAAGATCTCTACTGGGCTTCTTAGGGTATATAGGGAGGTGGAATCACCGAAAAATTCATTATAATGAATAATATATTAAAAAATTAAAAAAACAATTTAAAACTGGAAAATGGGCTTTCGGGTTGGCCCAATTCTCAAATAAAAACCCAAATCCCCCATGATTATGGATTTATAAAGGATAAAAATTTAAATTTGGTGTTAATATATCATGGGAGGAAATTTAGGAGTTGTAATGAGTGAAAAATATTAAAAAATGAAAAAGTTATAAAAGAAACAAAATTTATTTTTAAATCTGGAATTGGGCTCACGGTTTGGCCCAATTCATGAAAACTCACCTATTCTCCATAAAACCTTTGGAAACCCCAAAAAAGAGCATGAATGTAAAATAAATTAAAAATAAATTAAAAATAAGTTATGTATGTGACAATTAGTTTGGTTCTGGTTTGATGGCGACCAGATCCGGTTCGTGACAAAATGGTATCAGAGGAGGTTCAGGTTAACTCTTTGGGTCATGTTGTTTGGGGAAGAGTCAGGATAGTATGGAGTTAGGATTGTAGGGACTTGGTATTAGAGTTGTGGGTACTGTGCCTAATCATCACACCTCATGACAGGATTCAAGTTTCCAGGGGAAGTCAGGATTTATCTAAGTCCTTTGGTTTTCTTGGTTTGATGATGGTTAGGGGAAATGAAAAGAGAGTTGGGTTAATGGTCTCAGTGAGCTCGCAGGGCCTGGAAAGCCATGTGGAGCCGGGGATATTCCCTATAACACTCTCTGTGATAGTGAAGTTATTGGAATATGGTCGCCAGCCATATGTCCAAGTCACCCACTGAAACTAGTATCCTCTCGCATTGTCTTGTGTTATTTAGTTTTGAAATCTTGGAACTTTGGTTTTAAAGAGACTTGGTTTTTAGAAGTGTAAAGTTTTTTTGAAATGATTTTAAAATAATGAGGGAATGGTTTGGTTAATGAAATGGTGGAACTGAATTTTCAGAATTTTTTTGAAATGGAAAATGGTGTGCTTACACATCTTTTGAAAGCAGGAACTATATTGATGTTGGTTTTGGAAAGTGTTTCCAATAGAGTTTTCTAAACAATCAAAGGTTGTTTTAATGGGATGAGAAGTTTTGAAAATGATTTGAATATATTGAAAGTGAGTTATTTTCAAAATGGTTGTGTCTTTCTGAAATGTTTTTTTAAGATGTGAGTTGGTATTTTGATCTCGTGGTTAGCAGTTTTGAGAAAAAGGATGTGTTGGATTACCGTTTTGGTTTAGAAAAGTAGAAAGATTTTTTTTAACCTTTGGTCTTTCCATGAGCAACAACATGCATGGGGTTATATGGGATGATGGATAGTTTATGGAATGACTGGATGAGTGTTGGGATGAATATGAGGAGGGTTCCCGGTGTGGCATAGAAACATGCATGTGTAAGGCTCATGGGGTACCATTGGTGGATACGCTAACCGCTGAACCGATTGTTTTCAAGAAATGTTTTTAAATAAAAACATGATGTCTTGATGAATTATTTGGGCTGGATTAAATTATGTGTTTTGGGAAAATGTTGATGTTTTGGGATGTTTTGAGTCTAAGAACCCCTCCTATTTGAACTGTGTTTTGGGTTTATGTTTGGTCGGTAAGCTGGGTAGAAGGACCAGTTAGTAGTATCCTATGAGATATGTTTCGGGACACCTTTATGGTGGTTACCTTCATGTGTTTAGATCTGGTTTATGGATTTTTTGACCAATGGACCAGCTTGTTTGGGTCCTTGGGTTCTCTCATTGGATAAGGTATGCCCCCCATTAAGGTATAATGCATAACTGAGGTGTAAACCGGATTGTTTCTCCAATGGAAAATCCTCCAGTTGATCAATATAAGGAATATTTTATCAATATTTGTTGATTGAGTCTACACCCATTCCTGTCTTTGATTTTTAGATCCTCTTGTAGCGGGAGATTTCTCGTGGAAGGTTGAAAGAGACCTTAGTTTCTTAAGTTTCCTAATTTGTCGAAGATGGAAGTGGTCTAGGGTTGTTAGTGTGGATGAGTGTCTCGATGGTGTCTAAGAGGGCATTTGGGTTCTTCAAAGTTTCTTTGAAGCATGAGTTCATGTTAAACCAACGGTGTGGGAAATATGGTCATGATAGGATATTATGGCCACTTTATAGAATTTTGTGTTGTTTGGGGATGTTGTATAAGGTCCCTCTCCATGAATTTTTTATATCAGTCGCAATGGTCATGTTTGGTGATGCCTTATGATGTCATGTGCTCAATTGACCATATAGGTGAAAGTAGTGAAATCCTCTGAGAGTCCCTGTTATGTTGGGAGAATTTATTCCTTGGAAAAACTTCAAAATCATCCATTTTAGAGGAATGTGAGTGTGGGTGTTCTTCACTTATATTGTTTCTCACCTGAATAAACAAGGTGTGATGTGTGTGCATCTTCTTATCCCTTGTTTCAGTGAAATATCAGGAAGGGTAAAGTGAGTTTGGAATGTGTTATTTCTGGAAAACTTATCTGGGATTGCAGTGTAGTTTTTGGTGGCACTGAAAGAATAATTCTCATTCAGTGGGATTCCAAAGACTAACTGCGAGGCTGAAGATGCTTCAATCATTTGAGCTCCAGCCATAGGTCTCGGAGAGAAGCTGGCTCGTAGTCAAGGGAAATCACAGGGTCATTTAAACCCTTGTACAAATTCCTATCCTAAATATGAAAGATAGGAAGAGTTTAAACCTCTGGTATCATCATCTTTCTTCTGTTGTTCATGTTTGGTGGAAATAGGTGGAGGGCCATGTACCCATGTCATCGCCCAATGTCATTCCCTCCCCCTTTGGTTTCCATTGAGTCTTTGGAGAATGGTTGGAAATTTGGCTAGACGGGCTGAGCACATGGTTTGTGAACGATTAAGAGTGACTATGTGCCTGGAATCCAAGTGGGAAGATTGATCAGCACAGTTAGTTCATGGTTTCACAAATTGTGTGGACTAACAGTGTGACCTTCCCAAATCTTGGAATTTTTTGGTTTTTCTGTGCTGGCCCATGCTGGTCGGTTAAGATGGTTGGTTCTTATGGTGGGGAGAACCACTATGATTCTCATGTATGTTCCTTAGGAAATTTTGAATGGAAGTCTACCCTATGTACCAGGGAATCCGTTCAGGACTCCCCCTATTAGTGTCCTAATTCTGTCTCGGAAAAAAAAATATTGGTTGTCTCTTATGGTGGGGAGCATATTAGTGTCCCCCCGAACCAGTAACTTAGATTTATCCATGGTCTTGGAATGGTGTAGATAGTATCGTTCGAAGCTATCTAGCTACCAACATCTTCCTTGAGTAAAAATTGGGAATGGAGAGCACACAATGGTTTATTTAAAGTAAGGTAAGTGTAACCTTGTTCAAAGTTGTTGTTCGTTTGGGTGAATTGGTTGAGTCTTGTTCGGATAGTGTTTGAGGAGTTTTCTTTTGAGATAAAGTATGAATGTGATTGATCCTTTCAGGAAAGTGGTGTAAGTTTTGGTTGTGAGAGTAATCCTTCCTTAATTGATCACTGGAGGTGTTTTGGCCTTTGTGGGTGAAACCTGGCAAGGGAGTACTTATTGGTTTCTCAGTGGGGTTTGGTTGTTTCTTTGACCTTACTGTGACTTTCCAGAGCGAAAAGTTTTCAAGGTGGGGAGAATTGTCACATAAATAACTTATTTTAAAGTTATTTTTAATTTATTTTCCATTCATGCTTTTTTGGGGGGGTTTCCAAAGGTTTTATGGAGAATAGGTGAGTTTTCATGAATTGGGCCAAACCGTGAGTCCAATTCCAGATTTAAAAATAAATTTTGTTTCTTTTATAACTTTTTCATTTTTTAATATTTTTCACTCATTCAAACTCCTAAATGTCATCCCATGATATATTAACACCAAATTTAAATTTGGAGCCTTTCTAAATCCATAATCATGGGGGATGTTGGTTTTTATTTGAGAATTGGGCCAACCCGAAATCTCATTTTCCAGTTTTAAATTGTTTCTTTAATTTTTTAATATATTATTCATTATAATGAATTTTTTGGTTATTACACCTCCCTCTCGACCTTAAGAAGCCCAGGAGATTTCCTATTTCCTTTTCCCCCTCTTTGGAGCTCGTTTTCATCGCTATTGTGTGCTGAAATTATTAGGGTTTCTAAAATCAGGCAGATTTGAGGAGGTAAGTTATTTCCATCATAACTCTCTCAATTATTACTATTTTTCTCCCATTACAGTTTCTACATGATCTCATAATCCTTTTTTGAACTTCCATTGAATGGTTGGATGTTTTTAAATTCATATTCTGGTGGATTTTGGGTCATTTTATTCAAGATTGTTTTGAGTAAGCGTTTCTCTCTTCAATTTCTTCATTCTCCTTAGGGTTTCCTCCCTCTTTCATTATGTTCTAAAATTTCCAGAAGTTATGGTTCTAACATATGGTTTTATTTGGTGTCGTTTTGGTTAAATATTGTGATCTAGGGCTGGATTTATCATCCTTGTGATGTGGCGGTGGTGCGGTTGATGTTTCACACCAAGTTTTGAAGGATTCGACACTTTCGGTAGGTGGTTCCATGTGTAAACAATTATTGATGAGTTAGGTTGATTTATTTATTCATTTTTCATATTATTCATATGTTGGGTGTTGTGCGAAAATGGTTTATGATTGATTTGGTTAATTTTTCAATTTTATATTTTCATTTTAACTTGAAATTGGGTGTTTTAATGTGTTACTTGTGGGGTATTATTTGGGTGTATTTTATAACATATGTAATTGGTTTACTTAATCTTTTTTGGACTTAAAATTCTGGTTTGGTAATGTATTAGTTTCATGTGGTCTTAAAAATAGGGTTTTTGAATATTTTTTATGTGTAAAACATTGTTATACTTCTTGAGAGCATTTTATGAAAATGTGTGTTTTCATTTGAATCTTTTGTAGTATTATTCAAGGTGGTTTTATAAAACTTGAAAGTGGTTTTATAAATGTATCTAGGGATTCCAATTATGTTTTGGATAGGAATTGGTTTGGTTTTTGGTCTTAAATGGTGGTTTTGAAATGGGTTTTGTGTGCAAGATATACTGACACCACTTGGGTTCTTTTTATGAAAATTGAAAATGTTTTATTTGATAAAACAAAGTGGGAAAAGGGTGAATTTGTACGGTTTGGTATGTGTTTTCACCTATTAAGGGGTTTTTAAAGGTGAAGTAAGGTTTTAAGATGTCAAACATTTTTATAATGTTTTGTAAATTTCTGAAATGTTTTAATAAATTGTGATGTTGGACGAAACTTGTTTGTGGGCTGTTTCGTGTAAGTTTGATGATAAAATGATTTTGAAGGTAAAAAGGGTATTATGTAACAAGTGAGTGGGATTTTATGATAGTTTTAATATATTTTAAGGGTTTTATAAGAAAATTTAATGGATTTTTGGAAGTTTTAAAGAAATGTGAAAAGTGTTGTGGGCTATTTTGGTGTGAGTCGGATTTCAAAATCAATCTGAATGAAAAGTGGACATTTGTTACTTGTTTTGTATACATGTGGGATGTTTGGTGAATTTATGATATGGAAATTATATTTTCATGTGAAAAGTATATTCATTGACTTGTTGAACTTGTTTGATCACAAAGGGAAAACCCGGGTATCTAGGTGGGTGGACGTGTACTAGTATGCTAGTGAATCCGTGGGGTTTGGCCTTAGTTTAACTTAGCAAGATTGACGCTTAAAACTCTAAATAAACTATTATGATGATGGTTGGGGACCAATAGGTTATGGGTATGTTCCCTACTAGTTTCTCGTTCATGAGAATGGATATTTGTGATGGTTACTCTCACCGAGATACGAGGTACCTGGGACAAACAACTAGCTAGTGCCTAGGGGTTATTTCCCATTGCTTGTGCTCACTGGATATTTTGTGAATACCGTCGGAATACGGTATGAGAGGTTGGAAAATTCAGTAGCTATGGTATTTATTTTAAAAGTTTTTATTCTTTAAATTAGCCCACCTGAAAACTATTTTTATTTAATGTTGCATCTTTTAGAAATTTTAACTAGCATCTCATGTTTTTGAAAAATTGCATGCTTTTCGTCATTAAATGTTTATCACATGAAATATATTAGTGGTGGTATCCTATTGGGCTTTGGCTCACACCATACTTACACCCTTGGGTGTAAGTAGACTTGGTTATTTTTTTTGTCACAGGTTGGGTACAATTTTTAGTTCCAGTGGTTCGGGTTTCTGGCAGGTCCTTGGTGGTGAAGTCTTGTGGAGATGGATTTAGGGCGGTACCCCTTTTCATAAGGGTTATTGGGATGTCCTTATTTGGTTTTGTACCTTTGTAATGGTCTTTAAACATAGTTTTAACTTATGTAATTCAGTTCTGAAATTTTGTAAAAGACGCTTTTAGTTGAAAAATCCAGATTTGTTTTATTGAATTTGTTTGTTGTTTAATGTTTATAAAATCGGGTAAATCATTCCCAATCATCATTATATGATACCCGGGCACTTGTTCTAGCCCATGGGGATTGGGAACGCCCTTCGGGCCTTGGCACGGGCTGGATTTGGTGCCAGTTTTATGGTGACCAGATCCGGTTCGTGACATGATATGCTTTAGGTGAAGAGCCTAATAAGCATATGAGAAAAACATATGATCGATTTCCCTATACTTAGGTAACATTACTAGAATTATACCTCATTTTATGAGTGTGATATTACTTAGAAAAAGGGGATAATAATCCCTTATGTGAAGATCACAAGATCTCTCATCCTTTTCATTAGGTGATGATCTTAATTTCTTACCTTGTGTAATGACAAACAGATTCCTTGGGTAATGATCCTAGGAATCCTTATCTAATGATAATGAGTTTTCTGGCATGATGATCACCTGATTCCGCACATGAAAAATGTGATACACCTTATGTGATGATCACGGGATTCCTGACATGATGAGACTTTGATAACTTCCAAAATGAACATATGTTTACTCATGTAAATAATGGGATTCCTTGAGATTTTCACTAGAGACACCTTATTTCATGAGTATAAGATTACCTCAAGACCTAAAATGAGGAAGACTTTCATAGATTCCTAACTTTACCAACATCATCATCAAATATGATTGTAGGTAGATGACCTATCATTTCATGAAGTGATTATATTAACAGGTTCCCATGAGAAGATGATTCCATGAACGAGATTCATGAACATGTCTTAGATCTATAAGGGGGACCTGAACTAGGAAAAAAATTCCAAGTAGGAATCCATGTAAGGAAGAGTCAACATCTCACCATCCTATTTTGATCTAGGAGAAAAAATCATCAACAATGGTAGTAGAGACCATCTACCTTTGGAAAACAAAAATATAGGGCACGAGGACTATGACTTATCTAAGGATGTAGATCCTAGTGTGAGATCATACCTATTCATAAGAATCAAAAAATAAAATGGTGAACCCAATGTGAATCTATTATTATGAAACTTGTGTTAGATGAGGAGTGTTGGTAATATCCATCTCTAGACATAATTATTGTGAATCCATTCTCCTCCATTTGGGATAATATGAGTAACATTGGGAACATTGGGAATCATCTTCTCAAGACATGTACTAATGGTTGGATTCATATGTTTCATAGGACACCTGCAACCAATAATGTTCAATAGACTTCTTCCAACATGAGTAGGGGAATAAGGGTTAATCATGAATAAATCCATCACAATTATCCTTTTACTACAATGAACACCTCTCCCATGGATCTTGATCCCCCTCTCCCCATATCTCCCTTGGATGTTATCCATCGGAGGATTATCAATTCCTTCACTCTTTGATTTGAATAGGAAGGGATTATCCCAACAAGGTACGTGGATCGATAGATCCGTTAATCTTTGAAATTACACCATCATCACCTCCCACAAGTACTACATAGTGTTTAATCCCCCCCCCAATACCATGAAAAACCATTCCGGGAGTGTCTCCCTAGAACACTGTGATAGATCCCCACCATATGCTAATAAGTTAGGGGAAAATTGGACACACCTACTACGACCACCGTTTGGGAGTAGTATAGGAGGCCCCCACCACTCAAAGTTTCCAAAAACATAAGTTGGCCCCTCAAGATGATGGGTAGGTTGATCCCATCTCGAATCCACTGGCCCCGATCCAGAATGAATGGTGCCTTTGAAAGGTGTAGGCCACCAACCTTGACCAATGATAGGATACTTCCAAAGATCTTATGTCACTTTCCTTTATAAACACATCCCTTACCATCTAAAAAATTATATAGGGGAACATATTATATGGTTGGGTCTGAGACCCCATTCTCACACTAGGTGGGTTGGGTCAACTCTCCCTACCATAGATACCACTAGAAACCATCATGAGATGCCACCTCATGATGATGAATTCTATCATGGATGCCTTCCTCATGATACCACTAACTGACATGAATTTCCTCTTTATGTAGATTATTTCCAATGTCCTGAAGATCATTACCATGGAAAAAGAATATTCATCCACCATGGAGGCCCTACCCATGGTGCTAACCATAACATGCGCAGAGGAAACACACATGACTCTTAATGGCTCTCACTCAGGGAACTCTCACACCATATCTAAAGGTGGGATTGAGGACATCAATGCTTTGTCACCATTAACCTTTTAGAGTCTGAGGAAACCAATAAATCAAGGAAAATACCTCCACCTCTACCATTAGATATAGGGACATGATCTTGTGATTTGAGAATGAACATTCCTAAAATGAAGGTCTATAAGGTCCCCAGATAATTTTTAAAGTACTTTCATGTGAATTATGTATTGTATTCCTTTCAAAGAATATGTGTGTCCTTCCTTTCAGATATACAATTCCCACCTCTCCACCTCCACCATAGAAAATGGGGAGAAATTTAAATCTAGTATGGAACCCTTAGATGAAGGAGAGAATTCAGTTAAGAAATATATGCTTTTATGACCTTCCTAACCAGAAAGAGGTAGTGTTTACCCCATCTTACATGGACCTAGTCATCAACATGGCTTCAACTTCAGAAGAAATCCCTTGTTTTTAGAACGATTGGCCCGTGAGATGCCTCTTATGCTCAAAAATTAGCATTAGAGTGGATCTACATCACTGCATCCCCAGCTTATTGATCACCACTAATAGGATATCGAGGTGACGAAGAGCAAGAAAAACCTCCTGAAAATGAGTGGGAGGAAGAAATTTTATGGGAAATCATAGTCATTGACCATTTTCTGGTTGTGTTTTGGTCAACTTAAAACCCTTTATTTTCCATCCTAGAGTTTCTTGTTGAGGACCACATAGCATTACTTTACCAAAACATATGGAAATTTTTTAACTATATATAATACCATAAAATGAACTATTCAAGAATTCATGAACACCTTCAATCTCTCCATCAATAATGTAGAAAGGTTCAAATTTCAACAATACCCATCGATCAATTCCCAGACTCATATGGGTACCAATAAAGATTTTAGATGACCAGCATCGGGAGTCTCTATAATATTTGAATAATCATAGAATATATGTCTCCTTATGTATAGATCAAGAGATGGGGGTAATATACTTCCCTATAATTCATCCCTATCTCATGTAGATAATAATTTCTTCAATTTAATCAACCAGTTGATAGTGAAAGTCCCTCTAAGACCACCATTACTATGAATGTTATTAATTTAAACCCTATGGGTGATCAGGAACATCAGTTTGGTGATAGGTATCATTATAAAGATTATCCAACTTGAGGGGATATACAGTTCCAGACATACCTTCAGATAGGTTCCTTCACTCATTAGCAAAGATAGACATTGGATCTCGAGAGTCCCACTGAGGTACTACTACCTGTGTGTTAACACCTTGATAAGGAAAAAGGAGTTTATAAACCTATTAGTCTATCCAACCCCATTCCATAGGTAAAATAAGACACCATAATGGATGATTTACTCTTGTATCATGATAATTAAAAGAGACTCACCATTGAACTTCTCAGATAAAATCACCCAGAATGGTAGGATGTATGGAAAGGACCCATTTTTACCATAATGTAACCTCAAAAGATGATCCTACATAGTCAATCATCTATAAATGAGGCAGATATTCCTACACATCTAATCAGGATAGAGATAGGTGGGTCTACTCATCAGAGACACAACCCAGTGTCCCCCACAACTCCTTCCCTGCATAATCAATGTGATTTCCCACCTATGAACCATGGTGATTTTTCTTCACAAGATATTATAATGGTTAAGGGGTAGATGTATACTAACCCTCCCCTAATAATGTGATAGGTTCTCTCACTGCACATCTTAAGGCCTTAGGTATTCAACAAGCCTTGATTAATCCTTAAAGGAAGTCGTATCTAGTATGGGTGGATCATACTTTTCAGCCTCAAACTTTGATAACTTGAGCTTCACCTCGTTCAATGGAATAGTTGACCCAGATAAATACATGGAAAAAATTTCCTCTCTATGTGGCCTGATACTGGGAACTATAGTGAATAATAAGCTTCTAGACTTTTATGTTTTGTTTAGAAATTAAAAGGACCCACTTTTGTCTGGTACAATGAGTTTTCCCCAAGGTCCAATACCAGCTGTCAAGATCTCCATAGTCAGTTCTTTTACATGTTCATCTCAACCTTGTAAAAGGAAAGCATCATTTTATTTTCTAATTGTAGGTAGTGGTTTGATGAGTGTATTGCTAAATTCATCACCCAATGGAAGGTATTTAAATATTCCCTTTATGTGAAGCTTCCCTAGGAATAGTTGATGGGAATGTTCATGGAGAATGTTATAGAATATTTAGTCCCAACCCTTATCTCCCAAGTCTAGGAACCTAGGGTTTCCTTCAAAGATTGAATAAAAAGGGACTACTCCTTCAAGGATGTGAAAGTCCCATGTTACTTCCTCTATGAAATTGATAAGAACATTTTGAAATTTTTGGATACCAGAAGGATACAATAGGATGGGTTAACAAACAATTCATATTACTTTACCTATGATAGGATCCATGGAAAAAACTTCAAAGAGTTATTTTTCTTAAAGGATTGGCTTCAAGACTTGTTATACTATGGTAAGGTTTATTTGAGAAATCTTATGATGCAAGTGAAATATGTATCCTCCTCCTTCATCATTAAAGATAAAGATTCATATGAATCAAAATAGGTTTCTGGTCAAAGGGAGTAGAATATTAGTAACTAGATGGACTATAAGTCAATCACTCACACCCATAATATTATGAATTATTGGTCAAACCATCCAACACCTCCTATGGTCACCAAACCTTCTATGGTTACTCCATCGACATCATAACCTTTCAAGTCTTGGAAGAACTGACACCAATAATTCTAAGGAAATCAAGATCCACCACCAATGCAAAAAACTAGTTTACACTATCTATGATTTTATGTCCCCCAAATTGGGAGAAAGCCCTAGAATCCATACAGTCCAAGAGTAATCCACCAATGAAGAACATTATTATGCTTCTATCAATGTCATTGGGCTAGTGGATAATTTTGCAAGACCTAGTGGTGAATCATATCACCTAGAAACTTCTAGGACCTCTGGCTAGAACCATTGAGGGAAGGGAAGGTGCCATGACAGCAAAAATAATTCTCAAAGAGAAACCCAAGGATAACCCCACAACCTATAGGGTTGGATGATCATATAGCTTAGCCAAAAAACCAAAGGATTATCCATAACTAGTCAAGGATGGACCAAAAATGCCTTGAAACCAACTTAATCCATCCAACCATTACTAGAAACTTACAAGTGCCAGTCAATCCCTGATGCCTCAACCAACTACGTTCACCATGCTTCCTATCAAAGAGAAACCATTAAAACACATAAATATGATACTTTATCAGAAATTGGTATATTGGTACAACTATAGATACTTGATTCACTCTTCCAATCAAAGTAGTTATGCGAGGCTCACATCGAGGCCCTGAAGGGCCCTCTCCAATTTGAAACTAAGGTATCCACTATTATGTCCTATAACATAGAGGAATCTAAACATCAATATTTTTGAGAAATCATCTCCTTCTCTGGGTAGGATGAGGATTCCATCATTAAGGGGTACATATGACCGCTCTATATCTCAAGACATTTGAATATTTTGTAAATCTTCCTTTTCCTAATAAAAATTGGATTTGGGATCAATCTTATCTTAACTCAGACACTCCACAATATGGGGTTTACTGAGGAGAATATGACCCTATCCAACCTGATAATTCAAGGATATAATAAGAGTTAGAAAAATCCACACAAAAAGATTTATTTAGAGACCCAATTTGGTGAATTGGTAGTAAACACCAAGTTCATGGTTGTGTTGTAAGACACTACCTATAACACCTTTTTGGGAAGTCCCTATATTCACCTTGATATGGATAATCTCTATTCATATCATTAGTGCCTAAAATACCTCCTTAATGATTGATTAAGGGTAGTTTATGGAGATATTATTCGCTCAGAATCCTATGAATCCCACTATCATGATGTTGGGTATTGAAAAGGGAGGGGAAGAAGCACGAGATTGATGAGGTAAAACACATCAATTCCCTCAATGACTTTACATCCACCATGTAAGATACTTGGGTGGATTTAAGGACAACATTATTTTACCAATACACTAGTTTGAAGAAAAAAATATATACCTTGGGAACCCTTCCATCATTGAAAAGAAGAAGGAATGCTCACAGGTTATCTTGTATTACTATAATGGGTAAGAACCACTAAATCCAGAAATATCTACTAACATTATATATAATAGGTTTCGTTCCCTGATCACTAAATCGAGCCAACATCATGTCTTTTAGAGGGTATTATTGTCATGATAGAATTCAACCCAACATCATTGTTTCAATATCAAAGGTGGACCCTATTTTTTGAAAACACAAGGGATTGGGTCATTATATTCTATTTCCACGTCCATCGCAGAGTCTAAAGAATAAGATTCCATCAATAATTTTTTTCCCTATAGAACTAGGTGATAATTCCACCCCATGATCTTCTAACCATAAAGAGTCATCTCCTTTATCTGATCCTCATGTTTTTGGTAATGAAGAGGATTTGGAATAATCAATTCCTACCATTGAATAAGGGGTCTCCACCACTATCGATGAATTGACCTAGGTGAATCTCAACATTGAGAAAGATACAAGGCTAACACTGATTAGTACAATCATGTCTCTAGAGGAGAAATAAAAATACATGTCATTACTCAAGTAAAACCATGATGTTTTTTTCTTATATGTACAATTAAATTCTAGTTATTAATTTCCAGGATGTTTTATACCACCTTATACATCCTATTAGCCACCATGGATTCAAACAGGTACACAAATAAATGTATCCTTCCCATGGTTCCATGGATAAGGCCAAGTTGATAAGCTTATAAAGGCTAACTTTTTTAATAAAGTCCAATATTCCATGTGGTTGGAAAAAAATTTCCTAGTTAGGAAGAAGAAAAAAAATAGGGTATGTATTAACTTTTAGTATCTCAGCCACTATTTCTGAAAGGATTATTTTCCTATCCCAGTAATAGAGTTTCTGATTTATGTGACTTTTGGTTTCCATGATATATCCTTCATTGATGGTTATTATGGGAATAATATCATTTGGATGTCCCTCAAGGGTGAAGAAGTCGCTATTTTTAGGGTTCCCCAAGTGATTTCATTTGGTTTTAAGAATTATAGAGACACTTATCAGTGTTTCATGAATCACATATTCAAGCCTCTCCTAAGGATAATGTTGGAGTGTTATGTGGATGATTTGGTGGTCAAATCCCACTAACACGAGAACCATATCAAATATCTTGAGAAGTTGTTTGACCTACTTATATCCCATAACCGAAAAATGATCTCCTTAAAGTGTAAATTTGGGGTTTCCTATGAGAATTTCCCCAACTTTGTTATCATGTATAGAGGCATTGAGATTGATCCAGATATGATTAGGGATATCATTAAAATACCTCCTATGCACAATCTCTAAGATTTATAGGGACTTCAGGTCCACCTAGACTACATTCGGTGTTTTTTCATAAAAATGATTCGAAAATGTAAGCCATTTTGAAATATCATGAAGAAATACATTGTTTATTAAGGCATGAGGAATGCCAAACAATATTCAATGACATCAAATAGTATTTTCTATATCCTTCAATTTTGATGACACCCTTCTTAGAGAAGACTCTTTTCCTTTATGTGATCACCCTAGAATATTCATTGGATGTAATATTAGACTAAAAGAATAATAAAGGAAATGATAACATTCTATACTATCACATTCACATGTTTCTCGACATGGAGAAAATATATTCTCACATCAAGAATAATTTCCTTGTCTTGGTATTCATGGTCCAGAAACTTCGATGCTGCCTATAAAATTATGAGATATAGCTTGTGTCCCATGTTGAATCACTAAAGTACATCATGAAATGCCCTATGATGAATATATAGTTGGCATGATGGGTAGTAATATGATAATAGTTTTACATTAGGTTTATCCCCTAGACGACCATCAAGGGGAAATCGTTGGTAGATTTCTTGGCCATGCATCTGACCTCCAAAGAGCTTCCCTTGTATATTAACATTCCAGATGAACCCATCATCCCCATTGACTAGGCCATTCCATGCTGGTATATTCAATTTGATGGTGCCTCTTGGATCCCAATCAGTAGAAGGCTTAATAACCTAAAACTCAACAGGGTTTTCCTTGGGATTTTCTTCATCACTCCCATACATTCTTAGAATATTTCCTTTTACCATAAGGATATACCAATAATGAACCCATATATTAGGACCTTATCAGTAGTCTCAAGTTATCCCTCCATATTAATATTCTATGGTTTTATATGAAGGGTTACTCAGAGTTAGTAATCCAAAAAATTAATGACGATTAAATCATTAAAAAATAAGAGATCATCCCCTTATTGGATCATACTCATGAATTAATGTCCTAGTTACTTTACTAGTAGAATGTGGCTCATGTTCCACAATATCATAATGATTGATTGGATTCTTTGGAAATCCTTGATTCATACCTTACATATCCCAACAAGACAAATCGATCATTCATTTGAAACATTAGAGAGTCATTTCCCCTATAACTCCAAATGAGGAGGACCATCAGATGAACCAACTTTCCATTATAAATTCCATATAAGGACCCAAAAATTCCCCTATGATAGAATAAATACTAAAATAGAAGACTCCCTTCACCAAGTAACTCTAACACGAGAACCTCCCATCGGACCAAGCCAAGTTTGAGTGGATCCATCAACGTACAATGAATTTTACCCTCAAGGACAACCCCAATTTAGAGAAAGTTCTCTATAGGAATGGATTTGATGGAATCCTTATACATTGAATCCAAGGTAATAAGGTCCATCAGGTCTTGAAATAATTCCATTCCATGTCATGTGGGTCCCATCAATAAGATTTGGAGCTCTTGCAACAAATCTAAATATTGGGGTACTTTTGGCCCATCATGGTTCATGACAGCAGCGAATTCACCAAGAACTATCATGCATCCTAGATCTATCCCAACTTCATGTATTGGCCACCAGATCTTCTCCATGATACTAAGTACTCCTAGACCTTTTCTATATGGGTAGTTGTCATTGTAGGCCCTTATCCTCGAGTGAAAGATCGATAATATAGGATTTTCCTTACTAATACCGACTTCTTCTCAAAGTGGATAGAATCCATCCTCCTTAAAGTGGTTAAGACCCTATATATGATATGTTTTTTTAAATACCACATAATTCATCGATATGGGATTCCATACAATATTCTCACAAACAATGATACTAACTTTTAGGCCCCTTAATTGAAGAATCTACATGCCAAGAACAATATCCATCCCATTCATACCTCTCACTACCATGCATAGGTGAATGGGTAGATTGATACATTAAAAAATAACCCTCTCTAAAATTCTATAGAAGATGTTAGGTCAAAAACAAAAAAATATAGATAAAAAATATCTCTATTTTCTAGTGGAATATCAGATAAAGACCAAGAATTCCATCTTGAATACCATGTACACCCTAGTGTATGGGAAAATGGAGCATTACCCATAGAGGTTCAGCCGATGTTTCTATGGAAAACCATTTCTAGTCAGCAGGTTCTAGATAAGAGTGTTGAGGTTTTCTTGGATAAATTTGAATCCCTTTATGAGAGAAGGTTCCAAGTGTTTTACAACCTCTATGTTTATTAGAGATGGGTAGAAAGAGAAATAAAAAAAGGTTCTCCCCCACTCCTTTCATTAGGGTGAAATGATATTGGCATTAAAGATGATAATAATACCTATAAATAAGCTTCAAAAGTTTGATCCTATGTGGGAGGGCCCATTATTCATTCATAAAGTTTACTATAATGGTTCATACTCATTAATCACCATGGATGGGGGTCCACCACACCTCCCACCAATCCTAGGCTCCAAAAATGGTACTTTACATAACCTTTTCATATACCGATCACATAATATTGAAATTCAAGAAAATTTTCTATCCATAAGTCATTAAACTATTTTACACATCTCCCTAACTATGTGATGATAAACTGTGTGCCCAATATCCTGGTCACATGAAGTTAAACCATAGAAAAATATCATGGTCACAAGACATTAAATTGAATGACACATCATCCACATCATTTGATGTTAAAATACATGTCCAAATTCCTCACTACATTATATTAAACTATATGTTTCATGTTTTCATTACATGACATAAAACCATATATATGGATAATGAATTTATTACCCATGGAAATCTAGATTTTGTGTGTGAATACCCATACAAAATAAATAAAATCCCTTGAACCTGAATTATAAAATATGTGGAATCCAAGATGTTCTATTGTTTGTTATTGTGCTTTTTTTGAATCTATGGGGGTTGTGTGAACCCTATTGGGTCTTGTGCAGTAATGTTAGTGACCATATTGGGTGTGGAATGTGTTTGGAAACAGTGCGATGATTGGTTGTCATGGGATTAGATGTGGGTTGATACGAATTGGTTGTGTTGTGTGGTTGTTATGGTGAGGTGGTTGGGTTTTGGTGAGATGGATTGGAATACATTGTGTTGTGGTGGTGGTGTATGTGATATGGGAGAGATTTTATGTGATGTCATTGTGTTAGTTTCCCAGTTATCCATGGAATAAATTGAAATAATGAAAGTGAAATGAAGTGGGTATTGTGTGTTATCTATCTATCATGCATTTCATGTTATAGAGTATTGTGTGTTATCTATATATCATACATTTCATGTTATTTCTATATGCACCCCACTCGAGTTGGATAATATTATCATTACCCTAATGTTTTGGTTCCGGGTGTTTTCCAAAATATTAAAGTTGGTGGTGATACAAATGGTTGACTACCCCATCTTCCCAACTCTTATTTTGGTAATGATGATACGGGTTGGTTTTGGAGATTACCCATTGATGATAAAAGTTGGTGTTGGAGATTACTGAGTGATGATATAGAACTAGTGAAAAAAAGGTTTACCATGTCAGCATTTTTTACATCGGTTATATATAAATGATGTGCAAAGCTATAAAAGTTTCTTTATAACGTCGGTTATTTTATAACTTACATACAAAATACCGCAATTTGATTTATCATGTCGGTTATTTTATAATCGGTGTTATAAATTGATTCTCGGTGATTTATCACGTCGTTAATTTTATAACTGATGTGATAAATCAAATCTTAGTGCTTTATCACATCGGTTATAAAATAACCGATGTTATAAATGCTGATTTATAACATCGGTTATTTTATAACTGGCGTGATAAAATATTTTCTACATTGGTTATTAAATAAACAACATCATAAACATTAAAAAAACAGTTTATCACATTGGTTATTAAATAATCGATGTGATAAAACTTTTAAATGATTTATCGGGCCCTATATTCTGTCATTTTGTTTTCTTCGATCAGGCAACCTGTGACTCATCTATCTTGCATGGAAAACCTAGAAAGGATTCTTCGAAGTTGTTCCCTCCAACCTTGTTTTACAACATCATTCATCATCTTTATTATCACCAGATCTATCAGGTCAACTCGCAACACTCAAGTAAGCCTCACAGACCTCAGTTTCATTGTTTATTTTTCATGATGCCTTAAATTTATGTTTTGAGATATTATTTTTCTATCATTTTTCTTGCTATTATGGTAAATTTCATAGTATTATTTTATACCATGCTAAGTTCTTTTATGGTAAATAAATCATGGGAGTGATATCATGCAAGTTCTACAATTTTTTTTGCTACCATGTCTGTTCTATCATGTGTGTGTGCTACCATGAAATCATTATCATGCAAGTTCTTCCCCCCACCCTACCTGAAAACCCCTACCCCCATGGACAGCCCCCACCCCCTGGACAGCCTCCCCCCACCCCCTAGACACCCCTTACCCCCTTGGACATCCCCCCTCCCTGAATAGCCCCCCACCCCCTAGACACCCCTGACCCCCTTAAATAGCCCCCCACCCCCCTGGACAGCCCCCACCCCCTGGACACCCCCTACCCCCTAGACACCCCCACCCCCTGGACACCCCTACCCCCCTGGACAGCCCCCCAACCCCCCTGGACAGCCCCCACCCCCTGGACACCCCCTACCCCCTTGGACACCACCCACCCCCTAGACACCCCTACCCTCTTAGACAGCCCCCACACCCTGTACACCCCCACCCCCTAGACACCCCACCCCTAGACAGACCCCCACCCCCTAGACAACCCCCCCCCCCATCCCCTTAGACACCCCTACCCCCTTAGGTAACCCCACCCCCTAGACACCCCCTACCCCCATGGACAACCCTCCCCCCTGGACAGCCCTCCCCCACCCCCTGGACACCCCACCCCCTTGGAAAGCCCCCACCCCTGGACACCTCCACCCCCCTAGACACCCCCACCCCCTAGGAGACCCCCACCCACCCACCCACCCTGGAAAGCCCCCACCTCCTGGACACCCCCTACCCCCTTGGACAGTCCCCCCACCCCCCTAGACAACCCCTACCCCCTGGATAGCCCCCCACCCCCCAGACACCCCCTACCACCATGGAACCCCCCCCCCCCACACACACACACCCCCTTGACACCCCCCCCCCCCACCCCTGGACACCCCCACCCCCTGGACACCCCCACCCCCTGGACAATCCCCAAACCCCTAGACACCCACTACCCCCTTGGAAAGACCCTGCACCCCTGTGAACACCCCCACCCCACCCCCTGAACACCCCCACCCCCTTAGACACTCCCTACCCCCTTAGACAGCTGCCACCTCCCTAGAAACCCCCCCTGACACCCCCACCCCCATGGAAAACCTCTACCCCCTTAGACAGCCCCCCCCCCCCCACCCCACCCCACCCCACCTAGATAGCCCCCACCCCCTTGGATAGCCCCACCACCATGGACTGCCCCCACCCCACCGGACAACCACCACCCCCCTAGACACCCCCCTGGTCACCCCCACACCCTTGGAAAGCCCCCCACCCCCTAGACACCCCCACCCCCTTTACAGGTTCTGGAAGTCATGTGTACAGGTTCTAAAAGTCAGGAAGAGGATGATGGGTACAGTGCTGAATGGTTGTTGGGTGAAGAGGGTATACTGTTGATTTCTGGGTGAAGAGGATATACCAATGGTTTCATAAACCATTGAAATAGATTATATACTAGAGAGTGTTTTCAAATGGTTCTTGAACTGTTGGCATACACATATCCCAATGGTTTCCATGAAACCGTTGGAATAGATTATATGCTAGACAACATGTATACCAATGGTTCTTGAACCATTGGTATATATATATCCCAATGGTTTCATTGAAACTGTTGGCATATATTAACTTCAGATAGTCTATATATTTTTCAAATTCCTCCACTTCAACTTATTTGGAGATAAAATCTTCATGGGAAAGCAAGTTCTTCTTTCTAAAGGATTTCCATTCTAAATTACACTTTCCTTGCACACCCTTTGACAAATTTTTCATGGGTTTTTTATCATCATCATATAATAATTTCATTGGACATTTTTCTATGATATGAATAAATTTTCTATATCGATATAAATTGAGTAGAATCTTTCCTTTGAATGTTCCCCAATCCCTGATTACTAACACATTTATTCTAAATTGTTTTTTTCAAAACTTTTTTACTTTCAAATTATGTCATTTTTCATATAAATATAAAACTGTTACATCTGACTAGATTTTCTTTTTAAAATTATTTCCATGCATATCTTTTTCAAATACTCATATATTTATTTTATATTTCAAAATTGTTTTACATTCAAATTATGATATTTTTCATATAAATATAAAATTAGAATATCTTAATAAGATGTATAATTTTGATATTTTTTATAGGTAATAATGAGTAAAAGTTAGATTACATCACATTGAATGAGTAATGAATATGAGGAAGGTGTTGATGACATTTTGAAATTTTCTAAACAAAATGTTCCAAGCAATGACATTTTTTCTGTCTATGCCTGAAATTTTTGAATATGAAGAAGTTGAAAAGTAGAGAGATCAAAGATCATATGATTTTTCATGGTTTTAATCTGATTTACAACCCTTGGATTTGACATGGTGAAACTAGAAAAAAAATTAGATCTATTGATGATGATGATTTTCAATATGGTAACTCTAATGGAATTGAAGAAATGATTCATGATATTGTAGTAGAACAAATTGAGATAGAACCGACAGTTGTGTGTCTATATGGTGATGCTAAAACACCATTATATCCTGGTTGTATGGATTTTATGGTTATTTCAGTGGTGTTAAGATTGATTAACCTGAAGGAAAAACATGTATGGAGTGACAAAAGGTTTACAGAGCTGCTACAATTATTGAAATACATTCTTTCAAAAGACAATAATCTTCCATATTCACATTATAAGGCGAAGAAAATATTATGCTTGATGGGATTAAATAAAATGCATACTTGTCCGAATGACTGTATGATATATAGGAAGGACTATAAATTTATTTTAGACTGTCCTAAATGTAGGACATCATAGTATAAGTTGAAATAAAAATCACAGGATGATGTAGAGATTACAGAGATCCCTACCAAGTTATTTTGGTATCTTCCTATAATTAATCATTTGAAACGTTTATTTTCTAATTAACATGATACAAAAAGGTTAATATGTCATGTTTATGAGAATATATGTGATGGGGAAATACACCATACAACTAATTTTCCACAATGGGAGAAAATTGATGATTAGTATCCTACATTCGGAAATGAAATTGGAAATCTCATACTTGGGTTATGCACATATAGAATGAATCCATATCGAATCCTTAGTAGCACACATAGTTTATGGCCTATTTTATTGGTAATTTACAACCTGTCTCCTGAAGTTTGTATGAAGCGCAAATATTTCATGTTAAGTATAATGATCTATGGTCCAAATCAACCCAGAAATGGTATTGATGTTTTCTTATCACCATTGATTGATGATTTGAAACATTTATAGGAGGATGGTATTAGGGTGTATGATTCTTATAAAATGAAATATTTTCAACTACATGCAGTGATTATGTTCACTATAAATGACTTCCCAGCATATGAAAATTTGTGTGGATACAGTGTTAAGGGGCATAAAGCATGTCCAAACAGACTTCATATTGTCAATTTCATCATGGGAGGAAAATAGTATACATGGGTCATCAAAAGTTTTTGCCTATGGATCAATCTTTTATAAGACTAAAAAAGGCATTAAATGGCTCACAAAAATTTGATATTTCTCCAAAACCATTATCCCCTAATGTGTATTTTAAGTGGCTGAAAAAAATTGATGTGACATTGGGAAAGACACATAAATCTGGTAATGATATACATATTTGGAAGAAAATGTCAATATTTTTTAAGCTATCATATTGGATATATCATGAAGTGGAACATAATCTTGATGTGATGCACATGGAGAAGAATATCTATGACGATTTTATTGGAATATTGTTAGATATTAAAAGAAAGAGTAAAGATGTTTTGAATGAAATATTATACTTATTGTCAATGGGAATAAGTTTGGAGTTAGCTCCCACTCCTAATGGAAGATAAACATTTCTTCCCCTAGCTTGTCATACATTATACAAGAGGGAGAAATTAGCTTTTTCAATGTATTCATGATATCAAAGTGCCTCAAGTTTATTCTTCAAATGTAAAAAAAATTTCTCTTTGAAGGATTTAAAGTTGATAGGTATGAAATCTCATGATTGTCACATCATGATGCAACAACTTATACCAATTGCATTGCATGGAATATTTTCCATCTATGTTAGAAAGACTATAATGAAGGTGTGTTATTTTTTCAATTCAATTTGTAAGAAGTTGATTGATGTTAATGCTTTGAATTTTTTTGAAAAGGATGAAATTTCTATACTTTGTCAATTAAAAATGTATTTTCCTCCTTTTTTGATATAATGGTGCATTTGATGGTTAATACAGTTTGAGAAATAAAGCTTTGTGGACTTGTATATCTTTATTGGATGTATCATTTTTAAAGTTATATGAAAATATTGAAGTGGTGTATTAAGAATCCATATCGACCTGAAGCCTCCATTATTCAAAATTATACTTCTGAGGAGGTTGCAGAGTTTTGTATGGGCTATTTGGATATGTCGGAGCACATAAGTTTTCCTCTATCTCACCATGAACGAGTTAATAATGAGGGAAAGGGGATTCATGGCTTGAAAGTCAAATCGTTTTCAGTTGAACAGATGAAGAAGGTAAAATTATACATCTTGAATAACATAGCTGATGATCAACTATATATCACATTGCATATTAATGAGTTGAAATAATGTAATCCAAAGAAGAAAGAAATCTGGATTTTGAATGAGAATAAAAAAACATTTTTTCCATGGTTTAAAAAGTCCTTGCTTAGTAGATCAGATGTATCAGAGATATTAAGATGGTTAGTGGGTAGTCCAAGTTTAAATTTAATAACATGGTCTGGGTATGACATTAATGACTATACATTTCATACGAAATATCTGGACAACAGGGGTGTAGTTCAGAATAGTGGTGTATTGGTGTTTGTAGAACCAATGCATATTTTGAGTTCTAAATACAAAAACCCAATTTCTACATCAAGTGAATATTATGGAGTCATTGAAGAAATATGGGAGATTTATTACTTTAAAATTAAAGTTCATTTTTTTAACTGCAAATGGTTTATCAGTAACAATAGTGTCAGACACAATGAATTTGGAATGACGGTTGTTAATATGAATAGATTGGAATACACAAAAGATTATTTTATAATGGAAACACATGAAAAAAAAGATTTTCTATGTTGTTGATCAATCACATATGCAGTGGTCTATTATTTTACAAGGAAAAAACAATATATTGGTGAGGATAAACTTGATGAAGATGCTGATTTATGTGAGATCCCTACTTCTATGGAAAGATTATAGAAAGTAATAATGATCATGTTGAATACATGGTTTGTGTCATAAGGAATGATCATGATGAAGGAATTTGGGAAAACAATCCATTTGTACATCCTTAATATTTCAGGTAACATATGTTTATTTCTTGTTTATATTTATTAATTTCATAAAATGTTAGATATTTTAATTTTTTTGTTTATTAAAACACGTATTAAAAAAAATAAGTAGAAATTTTTGTTTATTTTAATTTTGTTTAATTTAGTTTATCATGTTTACCATTACTTAACTTATATATCTATTGATTTTGTTGGATGAAAATTACTTTACCATGTTTACTATGTTTACCATGTTTACCATAGTTTACCATAGTTTACCTTTATGTGCCTTATATATTTATTGATTTTTTTGAATGAAAATTACACTACCATGTTTACCATGTTTACCATTTTTACCATCATTTAACATGCTTACCATATTTACCATGTTTACTATTATGTAACATAGTTCTGTTTTTCATTTTTTGTTTACATTAGTATTGAAATATTTGAATTTGTATATTTGTGAACTAATTTTTGATTTTTTTATTTGAAGGATAATGAAATATCAATCAGTTGATCAACCACATGATTCTGTATATGAGCATCATGATCATAACTCTGGGTAGGAACATTCACATGCTTCTCTTGATGTTCCCCCAATCTTCCTCATGTGCTCCCATAACAACAAAGAAGAGTTAAAGAGTTGGTAAACGTGACTACACATGTTTACCAAAATTTTCACTTGATCGTAGCCAGGACCAAAGGATACTCATTGATTTTGATGACAATGATATTCCTATAGGTCAAAATGTAAAATATTTTAAGAGTTTTGTATCAAATAAGGGTAAAAGAAAAGTAAGCACTTTGTATGATGATTGTAGAAGTGTGAAAAAAGCAAAAATATCTCAGTTGTGGGAGACAATTTTGGTAAGATCTTTTGTTATTGTTTAACTAATATTTAAATGTTTATAGTATAATATGTTTTACCACTTCTTTATCAGATGAAATTTGATATTCCTAACACTGGAGGAGTCAAGAGAAAATGTTTATCGATGGCTGCTAGGAGAAGGAGGGATTTCAAATCAACCCTCACATCTGATTTCATTTTTTCTCATAGGAAACATGACATTCCATGTCATATATATCCTTTCATAGATGAAGACACGTGGAAACAATTTGTTGATAGTAGAAGAAAAGATTAATTTTTGGTAAGGGCAATGTAAAATTTTATAAGTTTTCTTATATAAATGATCTTATTAATGTTTTATTAATGATTTCTTATTCTTAATTTATAGAAAACAAGGGAGTCTCATCAGGAGATCTAATATAAAAATGTATACCCTCATAGTTTATCTCGGGGAGGGTATAGTTTATTATAAGAACAAATGATGGAGGAAAATTTACAAAAACTTAGAGCTGAGTCTTCAAGCTCTGGAGAGGTTTTCCCTCCATCCCCTCTATCTAGACATGAAAAATGAAAGAGAGATCGGATGAGCAGAAAGATGCAATATCTTTTGGAAGAATCGAGAATCGTAGTTGAGAGGATTGTAAGATATTTATTTTATTTATTTTATTTAATTCAATTAATTATATACTTTTACTCATTAGAGAAATATTCAACTAATTAATACAGGATTCTCTTGAGGATCAGAGCACATAGGGGGTATTTACAACTGCTGGAAGCAAGATATTTTATCTGCAGCATTAGGAAAGCCCGAACACCCTGGTTGTGTATGAGGATACCCAATGGGTGTATTAGTAAGAAAAGAGTTTCCACATTCTTCAACTTCTTCCATTGAGGGTTTTTATAAAAAAATAAAATTCGTGGAGGCTTAAGTTCATAATATCAATGTGACGATGGAGGAAAAAATTAGAGCATCGGTATAGTCTATGTTTGTAGACATGCAAAGACAATTTCAAACTGCAGCTCACACTCCTCCACCTCCCCCTGCAAACCCCATTATTTATCCTCCACCTCAGCCTGTGGACCCAATTTTTTATCCTTCTTCTCTACCACAACTTCCTAATTATTGTGAGTCATATGTTAATGATCCTCCCCATCATATAGTTTTATATGGGATGGTATATTGTATAGGAGATACAGTTCATCATCAACAGTTAGAGTTAGAGTATCATAGGGTCACTGTATAGGATATTATAGATAGATCAGCTCGATTACAATTACCTACAGATGAGGTGACGATAGTTGGACATAGTATCAGTCACTTTTTAGTTTGGTTATCCAAACTTCTGTGACTCATTACCATAGAGGTATGTATGTTATATCTTTTATTTTATTTTTTATTAAAGTTGTTTTAAAATTTGAAAACTAATATATTTTTATATTTATTTACAGGAATACTTCAAAGGTAAAGAAATATTGTATATACAACAATAGAGAAACATGGGTATGACATTAGATATATATTCTAGTAGTCTTGACATATTATCAAGATATTCAAATTTTTTGGCTGTTCATTATTAATTTCCAATGAAAGATCATGTTTTTAGACGTGCAATAAATGTGGAGATTTTGAAAAATGATATCATGGAGCTTTTTACTAGAGATAAGTTGGGCATCAACGTGGTGCGGATTTTTTGCATGTAAGTCTTAACACCTTTCCCTGTGTTATATTTATAAAAAATGTATACTTATGTCTATTTTGTATTAGGTATATTTATAACATGTTTGAGAATAATTATAGGACATATGTATATAGATTCATGGACCCACATTTAATTTCCCCTGAATCACATGCATTGGATTAGGAACAAAGAACACTTTATATTGCTAAATGATTTGAACATAATATAATCACACAGTTTTGGATGATGCCTTTTTGTGACAGGTATGAAACATATATCTAGAAAAGTGTTCATTATCTTTTAACATAAAAAATCACTAACCTTAAATTTTCTTTTATATCAGTGATCATTGGATATTATGTATTTTTTGTCCAAGGGAGAAAACACTTTATTGGATATGCTCTGTCCATGGCGATGTTTGGGGAAGTTTTAAAAATATGTTGGAAAAGTAAGTTTAAATTTCTTAATATTTTTTTATATTATAATGAATTTTAAATTTATACCATTCATATTATTTTCTAATAGGGGATGGACCTACTTTCTAAAAAACACAAAGAAAAAGAGTGTCAAGATCAAATATGTAAAAGTAAAGGTAAATGTCCATTTATAATTTTTACTTTTTGATGTATTAAATAAAAATGATATTTTGAATTTGTTTCCCTCGGATTCCGGGGATGACCTCCTTTTGATGGGAGATTCAAACATTCTGATCGGTTTCTAACGGGTTTGTTTGTAGAACCGGAAACATCCAATGATTCCACATCCATTCGGACCTACTTTCCAAAGGTAGGCGCCTATTAGTTTGTAGACTGATGAGGCTTAGGAATTTGCATTGGTCGAGAGGATGGGAGGTCGGACTCATCACACCTTTTTGAGGGGAATTATTGTCTACTCCGGGACTCTCTTTATAGATTTAAGTTATGTTCGTGAATCCTTATTACATTAACAAGTATAAAATGAGTTTTCCTTTAGATCTGACAATCAATGATCGATATGTAGGAAATTTAGAGAATATTTTATATGTATTCGAGGTTCTTCATTGATAGAGAATCATCTGTATTTATTAGAGATTCTTGGTCAATGGTACCCTTCGACACATTTATATAGAAGTCTCTTGGTCATTATGATGACCATGCTGGTTTTAAAGCCACTCAATGGGGCACTTGAAGTTTATTGTCATTCAGAAGGACATGGATTATTTCAGAGTTGGGATCGAACCCGCAAACAGGCTACCTACATATCCTTTGTTTAAAAAAGGAATCAGAACCCACATAGTTCGAGTAAGGGAATATGATTTTTATGATTGATGGCTCAAAGAAGGATGTCATAATTACTTTTACACTCTAAGCTCACGTGAGTCATGCTCGATGTGAGAAACAAGAGGTATTGGTAAAAATTAGACAACTGTGCCATGAAAGATGCAATCATAAGAAATAATGTGGGGATTATGTATGTATTACTGCCCAGATAAATAAAGGTTAGGATTTACTTTAGGGAAGAAATCCAGGAGCAGGGTCCATAAAGGTATATGTGCTTCATGGAGATTTTGAATACTCTAACTTGGGGCTTACTCCTGAAAAGGAGGCCCAAATTAGGAGAAGACTTATGATTGGGTTTTACTCCTGAAAAGGAATCCCAGATCAAAGGTAAATTAGGACTGGTTAAGATAAATTAAGACTGGGGCTTACTCCTGAAAAGGAGGCCCAGGTTAAGGATTATGACTGGGGATTATTCCTGAAAAGGAGGCTCAGGTTAAGAGAATTAAGGTTTGGGGCTTACTCCTAAGGAGGATGCCCAGATTAGGGGACTGGGGCTTACTCCTAAGAAGGATGCCCAGATTTGAGAACTTTAATAATTGGGGCTTACTCTTAAGGAGGATGCCCAAGTTAAGAATTATGACTCGGACTTACTCATGAAAAGGAGGCTCAGGTTAAGGGAATTAAGGTTTGGGGATTACTCCTGAGGAGGATGCCAAAATTGGGGGACTGGGGCTTACTCCTAAGGAGGATGCCCAGATTTGAGAACTTTAAGAATTGGGGCTTACTCCTGAGGAGGATGCCCAAGTTAAGAATTATGACTAGGACTTACTCCTGAAAAGGAGGCCCAAGTTAATTGAGTTCTCTCATCTTAAAGGATGAGGTTGAATGAATTAAATCTCAATCTTTAGTGACATAAAGATGTGCAAATCACTAGGTTTTGAGAGATATTCTACAGAGTTCCTTTCAGATAAGGGATCAAAAATCAAGAAATCATGACATAAATGGATTTGAAGAGTGTCTTGAAGATTGAATCTTGAATAGGAGATGTATAATGGCTTAAGAGGGGTTAAATGGGAAAGAAGGGAACCCAAAAAGGCAGGGGCGTGCAAGTCCTGGCAGGCACGCAGGTACTGCGTGGGCGCACAATTCCAAGTCGCGCAGGTATGCATGCACGACACATGGTGTACTTGCGCGATGGTTAACCAGCAGGGTAATACTTGAGCGACTCTTGATTAAAGCCTTTAGAATCCTCTTGAGGTTCTTCCAGAAAAGGGGCGCGCAAGTTCTATTGAAGGAGTAAGGCGGCGCGCAAGTGTGGCCTTTTCCCTTAAGGGTTGGCCACTCAGGCGCGCAAGTGTTGATGAGTTTCAACACTTAGGAATTCATCCCCCTCTTTAGATCTCCCGTTATAGGTAAGAAATTACCTTAGAAGTGTTTCGGAAGCTTTGATAAGAGACTAGGGTGTCGGGATCTCAAATCTGAGTTTCTGGAAAAAATCCTTCCTCGAATGGGGGGCCCACATGGTCTATTTATAGGCAGGAGAAGACCTCGGGCGGTTATCACTTAGGTCGCGCAAGTCACTTGCACGACCATCATGCGTCGCGCAAGTGTACTTGCGCGACAGTGATATAAATTGCATGGCACGTGTGCTTTTGATCCCTTGTTCATGCCTTTGTCGATTTTTGATGTTTTCTTCAAAGGATGAATCACTTTGAGCTCAGATATTCCCCTTTTCCAATCTTTAGATTTTGTGATGAAAGGAGCGTCAACAGAATTGACACTCATTTAAACATAATTATCATAAATAAAAATGAGCAATAGAATGTGAATATTATATGTTAAGATTTATGTACGAAATAATTACAACTGGAACACTTTTGAAGTTTGACCTGGTAAGATTTCCTTATAAACTTTTCCATAATATTTTATTTTATTTGTTCATTATACATGTTAACTAATTTTATTTTAATTTGTAGCTATTTGATGACCCTCAACCCTATAGTTCTCAAGATTTCAAACACTTACAAGTGGAATGGTCAAATTATTATATAGGTTTGATTGGATTTTAGTTTGTTGGTAGTGTAAAATGTAATTTTGAAAATTTTAATTATAATTGTGTATTTGGTAGTTATTTTGGTTGGATTTAGGTTTTTTTAGTTGACATTGTATGTTTTGAATGTTATATATGTGAATGTTTAATTTTTCTCTCGTTCTTCTAGTTTTGGTCTAGTCCTAATGCTTTTCTGGTATCGATTCTGGTCTGGTTTTGGTCTACTTTTGGTCTGGTTTCTGCTTTTTTCATACTTTGGTATATCATAGTAATGGTTTCATGAGGATGGGGGTGTCCAGGGGGGGTTTTCCAATGGGAAGGGGTGTCCAGGGGGTGGGGGTTTCTAGGGGGTGGGGGGATGTCCATGGGGGTGGGGTGGTGTCTGGGGGTGGGAGGGTGTCCAAGGGGGTAGGGGTGGGAGGGTGTCCAGGGGGGCTGTCCAGTGGGGTGCGGGTGGTGTCTAGGGGTTGGGGGCTATACAGGGGGGTGGGGGATGTCCAGGGGTGGGGGTGTCCAGGGGGTGGGGTGTCCAGGGGGTGGGTGGGTGTCCAAGGGGTGGGAGGTTTTCTAGTGAGGTGGGGTGGTGTCCAGTGGGTGGGGGTGTCTAGGGAGTGTGGGTCTAGAGGTGGGGTGGTGTCCAGGGGGGTGGGGGTTGTCCGGGGGGTGGGGGATATCCAAGGGGGTAGGGGGTATCCAAGGGGTGGGAGGGTGTCCAAGGGGGTAGGGGGTGGGGGTGTCTAGTGGGGTGGGGTGTTGTCTAGGGGGTAGGGGGGTGTCTAGGGGGTGGGGTTTGTCCAAGGTACAGGGGTGTCCAGGGGGTGGGGGACTATCCATGGGGTGGGGGATATTTAAGGGGGTATGGGGGTGTCCAGGGGGTGGGAGGGTGTCCAAGGGGGTGGGGTTGGGAGGGTGTCCAGGGGGTGGGAGGTTGTCCAATGGGGTGGGGGTGTCTAGGGGTGGGGGGTTATCCAGGGGGTGGGGGCTGTTCAGGGGGTAGGGGTGTCCAGAGGGTGGGGTTTTCTAGGGGGTGGAGGGTGTCCAGGGGTGGGGGTGTCCAGGGGGGTGTCTGGGGGGTGTCCAGGGGGTGGGGGGATTTCCAAGTGGTGGGGGCTATCTTGGGGATGGGCGGGTGTCCATGGGGGTGGGGGTTTTCTAGGGGGTAGGGGTGTCTAGGGGTGGGGGTGTCGAGGTTTGGGAGGGTGTCCAGGGGGGTGGGGGTGTCCAGGGGGTGGTAGGTTGTCCATGGGGGTGGGGGATGTCTAGGGGAGGGGCTATCCAGTGGGGTGGGGGTGGTGTCCAGGGGGTGGGAGGGTGTCCAGGGGGTAGGGGTGTCCAGGGGTTGGGGGCTGTCCAAGGTGGTAGGGGTGTCCAGGGAGGGTGGAGGGGGGATGTCCAATGGGGAGGGGTAGGGGGGTTGTCCATGGGGGTGGGGGTCTGTTTGGGGGGGGCTGTCCAAGGGGGTAAGGGGTGTCCAGGGGGTGGGAGGGTGTCCATGGGGTGGGGGTTATCCAGTGGGGTGGGGTGGTTTCCAGGGGGTGGGTGTGTCCAGCGTGTGGGGGTTGTCCAGGGGGTGGGGGTGTCCAGGGGTGGGGGCTGTCCAGGGGGTGGGGGGCTGTCCAGGGGGTGGTCGGGTGTCCAGGTGGTGGGAGGGTGTCGAGGGGATGGGGGTTATCCAGGGGGTGGGGGTTGTCCAGGGGGTGGGGTGTCTAGGGGGTGGGGTGTCTAGTGGGTGGGGGGTTGTCCAGGGGGTGGGGGTGTCCGGGGGGTGGGGTGTCCAAGGGGCTATCTAGGGGGGTGGGGTTCAAGGGTGGGAGGGTGTCCAGGGGGATGGGGGGTTGTCCAGTGGGGTGGGGGTCTATGGGGGTAGGGGATCTCCAAGGGGTTTTAGGTTTTTTTTAGTTGACATTGTTTGTTTTTAATGTTATGTATGTGAATGTTTAATTTTTCTTTGGTTCTTCTTGTTTTGTTCTAGTTCTGATGTTTTTCTAGTATGGATTCTAGTTTGGTTTTGGTCTATTTTCTGCTTGTTTTAGGTCTTCTTTGACAGATCATAGTAATGGTTGAATGGTTTTATTAAAAGAATTGGTTTTTACATAGGTTATTTTATAACCGACATAATAAATGCATGGGAATGGTTTTTGACATCGGTTATTTGATAAATGACGTATTATATCTATTTTCACATCGGTTATTATTTAACTGACATGAAAAAAATGCTTCGTAGACTGGTTTATCACGTTGTTTATAAAAATAAATGATGTAAAAAACTTTTTTTCACATCTGTTATTAAAAAATTGATATGAAAAACACTTCGTAGGTGAAGTTTATTACGTAGGTTATGTAATAAATGAAATAATAAACTATATACCACATGGTTATTTAAGAAATGACATAATAAATCACAACTATAAAGCATTTTTCACGTCGGTTATTTAGGAACTGATGTGAAAAACACTTCGGATATATGTTTTTTACATCGGTTTTAAAATAATTGATGTAAAAAAACAATATTTATAACATCTCCTTTAATAACATCAGCCAAAAACCGATGTAAAAAATAAAAAATAATCGACGTAAAAAATATTTTCTACACTAGTGTGGGTTGGTATTGGAGATTACCCAATGATGATACAGGTTGGTGTTAGGGATTTCCCAATGATGATGGGGATGTGATATGTGGTTTAGGTTATTCATTGTAGGATGAGGGAATGTGGTTGATATCCTTTATATTCATCATACCCAGCCGCTTTGTTTACATGATGATGTGGTGATGTTACTTAATTAGGTTGTGATGTGATTATGACTGATGCTAGCACCGGATGCTTAACCATGGGAGGATGGGGTAGGTAGGGATGCATCCCAACACAAAACACATATGGTTGGATATGTGATGAGATATGTATAAAAGGGATGTGATTATAGGATTTTTGATGTTGGGGAATAAGAGTGTAAAATCAATGGGGAAGTAGCTATGGGGAACCTACACTTTGTATTCTTTTGATACTATATTACTATATTGGATGTATTATTTGGTGAGAATGTCATGGTGAGGTTGGGATTGGTTATTTGACTTTTTTAGGTGCTTTTTTTCTGATGTCTTTTCATGGTGGCATTAGTATGATCTTTTCACATGTGCACTTGAGACCTTGGGTATAATACTACTGAGTATACATAATATGTTCACCCTACATATATAAACTATCTTTTAGGTTTCCATGAGGATTTATAGGAATTAGATGGACTTTATTAACTTGGGTTTTTGATCCAATATTGAGCCACTACTATAGGAATGTATTTTAATATTTACATAGAGACTTTTATATGTATTTTTTGACATTATTCATGAATTATGGGATAGTTTGGGTTTATATTTATATTATGACTTGGAGTTTCTTTGCAGTTTATTTATCTTTTCTCCCAATACTATATTATTATAGAGGGTAATGCCTTCCATATTTGAGATTTTTATACACTCGATGCATGCCACTAACCCAGAGCCTACTGAAGGTGGGACTTGGGGGTCATTATCTCTCTTCCTTCACCACTGATTCAGGATGGGTACCTTTGGGAGGAGAGTTCATAACAGAGTGGTATCGTAGGTTTTGGTTGAGAGGTAGGATAGATTTTGGAGTTAGGTACTATGAGTGTTTCATGGGATGGTTGGGGAAAAAATCTAATAGACCTTGGTGCATGAAATAAGCCTAGAAGAATGATTAGGGCATGGAATTTTAGGGGTTCACAGTGATTCGATTCGAGGAAAATAGGCTTATTGAATGACCAAGTGAGGTGGTATTGTTTGGGGGGTAGATACCTATGAGAGGTATATGAATCATGGTTGATTGTATTCATGTATGAATCAAGTTATTTTTGATGAAATTAAAATGAAAATAATTAAATGAACCTTTGATAAAGTTCCATGCTATTGGGATTACGATTCCTCTATTTTTAGGAATGGCTCATAGTCATCATTCACAAGTAGCTCTGGTGGTAGAGGTTTAGTAGGATGATCTGGTTGATCATTATATAATTGACCTGATAGAGGAGGATAGGTCATGATATAGGGCCTCACATTCCTTTTAGTTGTAGAGCATGGGGAAGTATGAGGTGATCATATTTGATCTAGAGATAGAGTTCTAGTTGGAGGATCTCAAGATCAATTTCAGTTTGATTTGAGATCAAGATGAGTTTTGGGTGTCTTCGGTGGTTAGTCAGATGTGAGGAGCTGTTTTTTAATGGTGAACAATGTATCTTGGTGGTTGAAAGGAGGAAAATGTGTTGTGGATGACCTTTCAGAATGTGTTCCTCTTGGAATTCCTGTGACTAGAAAAAAAAAAGAAACAATGGGTCATGAGTCACTCTTCCTTAATTATGGGAGTTTGATTGTGAAGTATCTTGAGATAAAGTAACTCCTTCAATTTTACCCTAATGTATTTCTAGGTGAGGAGTCTAGATTATGATGTTTAGAGGCAGCGTTACACCCAATGATTGGGTATTTAGTCACCCCATTTATACTTTCTATATATTTGGTGGTATGAAAGAAGGTCAAGGTTATCAAGAAGATGCTTTCCTTGGGAGGTGATCCTTGAGAGGGTATCAATTAGAGAATGTCAAGAATTTGAGATCTTTCAAATGGTCCATTTAAGTTTAAATGGTCAGGGTTCCGACCAATGGGGAATTGACCATGGTAGATCCTTTCACATCCTTCTAGGACTGGTGATTTTTGAGAACCTTCTAGAGGCTTCCTATTTTCATATTATGTCTATGTGGGATATGGAAATCTACCAGATTATTTTTTAAAAATCTAATGAGGATAGTTTCAGATAGGTGACCATGCACTTTTTTGGTAGTGGGAGAATCTAACACCAAGTAAGTTTTAGTGGATGGGACCACCGATGCTTGTTTAGTAGATGAAGAAAGATGGAGTTAGTAAGATTTATACTAGTGATGGGGTAGCAGGATTAAGTGATATATTTCTTCCTCATATTGATATAGTTGTATGATGTTATAATTGGAATAGGTCTTTTGTATTCCAAGCATGAATTAATTGATTTTTCTAGAGGAGAGTCTCATTTTTTCTGATGTTGGGGCCAGTGAGTGGCATTTTTTTGGTGAGAAAAGTTATTGGATGGGTGGTATGCAGGTGGAGCCTATTTTTTCTCAGTTAGAAGAGTTTTTAGTAAAATATCATGAAAAATATATTCCAATGGTTTTAGAGGATTTCTTGTATGTTTTCCTAGATGTGTTAATGGAACTACCCCCTCTGTGTGATGTCAATTTTGGGATTAGGATGCAACTAGGAACATCTCTAATTTTAATAGCCCCCTATCAAATGGTGCCTATGGATTTTTATTATTTGAGACTTCTAGTTGATGATCAAACATAGGGAGGTTTCATCTGGCCTATTATGTCTCCTTAGGGTTCCCCAATGTTGTTTTCCAAGAAGGAAGATGGTATTATGTGGTTGTGGGTAGACTACTAGAGGTTAAATCATGTGAAAATCAAGAATTGTTACCATCTTCTAATGATTGATTATTTTTTTGGCTAGTTGAAGGGATCCAGTGGGTTTTCAAAGATTGATTTTTGGTTCAGATGTCACTAGATGAGGGTGAAAAATAAGGATATTCTGAAGACTGCCTTTAGGTGTAAGTATATAAACTTTGAGTTTTCATTCATTCCAATCAGTTTCATGAATACACCATCTATTTTTATTAGGATCATGAAATCCATATATAATGATTTCTTAGACTAGTTCATCATCATGTTCATAGAAAATATCTTAATCTAATCAAATTCAGGGGAGGAGTATTCCAATCATCTCTTTTCTATCTTGATGGTACTTCAAATCCACTATCTCTATGGGAAGTTTTCTAAGTGTAATTTCTAGATATGATTGGTGCATTTCTTTGGAAATTTATTATCTCATTAGGGTGTAGTTATGGGCCTATAAAATATCAAGGTTATTGTTTCGTGGGAAGTACCCGATAATGTGGAATTTTTATTATATTTTCCATATTATCACAGGATATTATCAGATAATTGTGTATTATTTATCTCATATTATATCCCTTATGATAAATTTTACTAGGAAGAAACTATATTTCACATTGACTGATCAGTGTTAGGTAGTGTTGGGTTACCTGAAGGAGAATTTGATCAGTGTCCCCATGATTCAATTTCCATAGGAGGGTGTGATGTTTGAAGTTTTATATGATGCATCTTGTTTGGGATCGGGATGTGTATTAATGCAGTAAAGATCAGTGAAATATTATGGGCCTAGGTAGTTATTCTCCCATGACTATAACTATACCACCCATGATGTGGAGTTTTTTACAGTTGTGTTTGTGATGAATTTTTGGTAGAATTTCCTCATTGATGTGTGCTATGTGGTTTACACAGACCACAAGAGCATGAAATATGTTTTATCTCTATGGTATTTTAATCTATGCCAGTGGAGGTGGATGGAGTTTATCTAGGATTACAATTTTTATACATCCTACACCCTATTAATGTAGAATTTTTTTTTTGATGAGTTGAGTAAGTTGTATTGAGGAGATGTGGATCAAGAGTTTACAGATGATTGGAAATGGATGGATGATCTTTCTACAATGCATCATGGTGTGGGGGAAAGTAGTGACTGGGGTTTTATTTATTATATTATTGTGGAATAATCCTTGATAAAGTAGGTGTAGGAGTATCATTGGGGAGACTCATAATAGGAGGTGATGTGTGACCATGTTTTCCATGGTGATTCTTCAGACAGATGGTCGAAGGATGGTTAGAACCAGATGTTTTTCTAAGGGAGGTTGTTTTTTTTCATTTGTAATGTGTGAGGTATTTATACATGAGTTTCTCATCTCAACTTAAGTGGTATATCCTAGTGTGACTAATATATATCGTGGCTTGATGAGGCAAATTTAGTGGCCTAGGATGAGATGGTTAGTGGAAAAGTTTTTGGTGAAGTGTCTGGTCTTTTTTCAGGTGAAATCTAAACAACATGTTCCTGGAGGTTTGTTACAAAACTTGGATGTCATAAAGTGAAAATAAGAGTACATATTGATGGATTTAATCACCATGTTACCCTAGGTTACCCTGATATCAGGTATAATGTGATCCAATTTGGGTTATTGTGTGACAATTGATAAAGTCTTCTCACTTTTTGGTGATTCATGAATCAAATGCCATGGATGTTTTAGCAAGGAGGTGTGTGGATGATGTGGTTATCCTTAACAGGGTACCAAGGACCATAATATTTTATTGGGATTCTTATTTTACCTTGAGAGTCTACAATGTATTTCATCATGCCTTTGGATCCCAATTCCACCTTAACACTACTTTCCAACCTCTAACAGAAGGGAAAATAGAGTGGACCACCCAAACATTGTAGGATATGTTGCGATCTTGCATCTTCGATTTCATTGAATCATGGGTAAAGTACCTACATTTAGTTGAGTTTTCCTATAATAATAACTATAACTCATCAATTGGAATAGAGCTTTTGAGGTATTGTATGGGTGGTCATTCCATTTTCTATTATGCTAGAAAGAGTTTGTGGAGTCAATAGTTCTTAGTACTGATGTGGTGAAAAGCATGAATGAGAATATTGATATGGTCTGAGAGTAGATGAGGGTGGCATAGGATCATAATAAGGCTTATGCTGATTATAGGCGGAGTCCCATAGAGTTTAATTTGGATACCATGTGTTCTAGAGAGTCTCCCCTCAGTGAGGAAATAGAGATTTATAGGGGGCTAAGATTTCTCCTAGGTTTATTAGAACTTTTTAGGTATTAGAGCAAGTTGGTGAGGTAGCATGTTAGTTGGAACTTTTGTTTAAACTAGATAGGATCCACAATTTATTCCATGTGTCTCAAATTCATAGGTTTCTTCACGATGAATCCCATGTCATTGACTAGGGATATTTGAATATCGAGGATAACGTGCCATTTATAGAGAGACCAATAGAGATCTAAGATCTTCTAGAAAATGTGATATATAGACAAACCATTCCTTTTTTCATGTGTTATGGAGGCATAGTGACCTAGAGGAAAGTACTTGGGAGCATGAGGCATATATGCATGCCCAGTACCTAAATTTATTTTAAGTTATACCTTTTTTTGGTTTTCTTTGTTGATGTGACATTTGGATCTTGTTGATTTATGATATGTGACCTTTTCCCTTGTTAGTGATGCATTTTATGACTTAAAATATATGAATATAGGACAAATAATTCCTAGTCAAGAAACATTATAATATAATACATTTTAAAACCATACGAGTGAGTTAGTGCTATCTAAATCATATAATATATTGATATGAAGGTAAGGTTTCCTTAATTTGTGTACTTGGGGTAATATTGTGTGATAGTTGTGGTGTTTTTGTCTTGGCCTATGTATAGGTTGGAAATGGTGGTGTGAATGATTATGTGGAATATAGGTGTTTTAAGGTTGATGTGATATGGTGTGGTTTTATTCCTACTAGAAGATTATGATGTGGTTGTGTGGGGTGATTTGTGGATGTTCTGGCTTGATTTGGTATGTTTGGTTGGTGGTAGTGTTTTGGGTGTAACAAGATCTTTGAGAGGTATCTCATGGGGTGGTAATTTGGATCCTTACCTTCTTTTCAAGTTTGGTTTTGATTATAAAGGATGAAAATTGTTTGAGAGGTATCAAATGTAATGGTTCATGCCTTTTTGACCAATTAGTTTTTTGGTTGGGTAGTTGGAGGTGCTTGGAGGAGTCTTAAGGTGGATTTGGTAGAGTTGGAGTTTCAATTATATTTAAGTGAGTGGTTCATGATGTGAATAGGTTTTCATGGTGTCAAAGAGTGTTCTCGGATTGGAGGTTGGTGGTTCATGGTTTGGATTTCTATGTGAGGAATATGTGCTTAAGTAACTCATGATGTGAAGGAATAATTCACAACATTAATTAAATCCATCTTGAGGTTCCATGAAAATTGGCAGAAGTTCTATGGGGTTTGAGTTTGATGAGTTCATGAATTGAACTGGATTCAAAAATTAAAATATAGGTCCTCATGAACACTCACGATATGAATATTTTATTCATGATGTGAATGTGGTGAGTTCCAACTTGTATATAAATTCTAGGGATCACCCAAATTATTTAATTATTCACTTATTAACTTAAAAACTTCAGTGAACCCTAGGAATTTTTGGATGATATTTCAACCCCTTTCATCCTACTTTGTTTATTGGCTACCTAAGTTTTATCTTTTTTAAATCTTTAGTGATTAAATCCATTTTCCTTCTTCATTTTCTCCAGTTCCTCTTTGGGAGTTTACAGCGATGATGTTTGATTGGGGTGTGTTTGTGGCTGTGTTTTTTATGATCTCTTGGTGTGGTTTAAGTTAATTCAAGGTTTCCTAGTGTATTTGTGTCTTCTAATTATTTTTCCTTCTCCATGTTATGCATAGAGATTTAGAAAGATTCATTGAGGTAGGGGATCCTTGTTTTATCCCTATTTATGTGCATGTGTGGGGATTGCATGATTTTCCTTCTATTGGGTGGATATTAAGTGCCTAATTAATGATGATAATAACTTAGTTTAGTCTAAAATTGATGCGAATGTGGATAAATCAATTATATTACTATTTTTTATGATATTAATGAGGAAATTATGCCCTCTTGTTATCATTGATGAAAATCATGGAAGTTAGGAGCTTTTCTTGTGTTGTAGTTGATTCATATATGATACCCTTATTGTGTTGATTTTTTAATATCACCCTAAATAAATGATTAATAACCTATGTATAGATAATTAATTGGTTTCCCATGGAAATATGGACTTTGTGTGAGAATACCCATGCTAAATAATTAAGTAAAGTAATTAAATCTCTTGAACTCGAATTGTGAAATATATGGAATCCATTATGCATTTCTTTGTGTTTTTGTGATTTCTATGAATATTTGTGGAGGTTGAACCCTATTGGGTCTTGTGCAGTGATGGTGATGACCATCTTGGGTGTGGAATGTGTTGGTCAGTGATGTGGTGATTGGTTTACATGGGATAAGATATGGGTTGATATACGGTGATTGTGATGTGCAGTTGTTGTGGTGAGATAGTTGGGTTGTAGTGGGATGGATTGGGATACATTGTTTCATGATGGTGGAGGGTGTGATAAGGGGGATGTATTATGTGTTTTGGTTGTGTTAGTTTCCCAGTTATCCATGGAATAAATTAAAATGTTGAAATTGAAATGATGTGGGTTGGTGTATGAATATGAATGTTCTAGAAATTGATATGTGGTAATTGGATTGAATGAATCAAATGATAAATGAATGGCCTATATTAATTTGAAATGAATTGTATTTGTAAAAAGGGATTTAATGAAAACTAATTAAACCTGGAAATGGTGGAACCTATAATTAAAAGTGAAATTGTGTGGTTATGTGTGGTGACTATGTGGCATGGTGCATTTATTCATGGAAGTAGTTGTGAAAAATCTCATATGATATAGTGGTGGTGTTGTGCAGTATTATAGTGTAGTTGATATTAACCCATAGGTTGGGTATTTTTTGCTATCTATCAATCATGTATTTTATGTTATTTCTATACACGCTCCACCTGAGTTGGATAACCTTACCAACACCAAAATGTTTTGGGTCCCGGGTTTTTCCCCAACATCAAGGTTAGTGGTGATACAAATGGTTGGATACCCCCTCTTCCATGTTCTTCCTTCAACAGTGATGATACAGGTTGGTGTTCAAGATTACCCAGTGATGATGAGGATATGATATGTGGTGGGGGTCATGCATGGTAGGAGGAGGGTATGAGGTTGATTTCCTTCATTTTCATGATACCCTATTACTCTTATTACGTGATAAGGTTATGATGTGACATGATAAGGTTGTGATGTGATAATGATTAATGCTAAAAGAAGCTAAACCTTATGAGGTTGGGGTTGGTAGGGATGTTTCTCAACCCACGTCAAAGATGGTTGGATATGGGATGAGATGTGTATGGAAGGGATGTGAGCACATGACGTTTGAAGTTGGGGTGTGAGAGTGAAAAATATGGGTGGAAGCGGCTATGGGGAACCTATACATTGTATTATTTTGATAATATGTTACTGTATTGGATATGTGATTTGGTTATCATGCCATGTTGAGGCTACAATTATTTAGTTAACCTATTTAGGTGTTTTTTGGTTCTGTTGTTTGTTCACTAGAACATTAGTATGCTCTTTTCACATGTGTACTTACCTAAATGGCCCTAAGGCCTTCATATTTATTGATTTTTGATAACTGCCCTTTCAAGGGATGAGGGGGGACCCTTAAAAGTCCCCTAGGATTAGATATTACATGGCCTATAGGCTTTAGGAGATTACATGACCTGAAGGTATTAGGGAATTCAACCAAACTATCTACAAGGAACTGCCCCTCCCCAGCATCTGCATCGTGATAGTAGCTCTCCACCTTTGCATGGTCGTCTGGCTAGGCTTCCCGTGCAAGCACAGTCTGGTATTGATGGCATATCCATACCCACTCATTCTGAAAAATCCATTTGGCTCTACTCTGGTTAGTGCATCTGCTTTGAATCCTCTTCTGGGGATGCTCCTTTTTTGTAGAGTCTATCTGGGAAAACTGCATGTGGCCCGAAGGCCTAAGGTGGCTTGAAGGCCTTAAAGGTGGCCTGAAATCCATACTGACCCGAAGGCCTGGGTGGCCCGAAATCCTTAAGGACTCCAAGCCCAAACCAGTGGCCCGAGGTGAATAGTTCCAGCTACTATAGTACCAAACAGTACCTGCTACAATATCTACACAGTGTACAGTTCTACTACAGTACCTACACAGTGTATAGTTATAGTATAGTGCCTACTACAGTGCTGCTACAATACTACTACAGTACCGAAAATATGTCTCTACCTGGTTTTGAACCTGGGTCTCATGGATGCACTTAAGGATACCTCACCAACTGGGTTGAGGCTCATGTGCTTCACATGTATACTTGAGACCCTAGGTATGATCCTAAAAAGTACATGTTATTCTCACCATACATATACAAACTATTTTTAGTTTTCCAAGATATTTTGGGGACTAATTAGACATTATTATCTTAGATTTTGGAGTAGTTGTTGAGTCACTGCCTTAGGACTGTCTTTTAGTATTTACTTGGAGACTTTTTATTTGTATTTGTTGACATTGTTCATGAATTGTGGTATGGTTTAGGTTTATATTTATATTATTTGTTTATGTTTCTTTGTAGTTGATTTATCTTATCTCCCAATCCAATATTTTTATAGAGGGTAATGTCTTTCATATGTGATATTTTTATACCCTCAATGATTTTTAGCAACCTGAGGCCTACTATAGGTGGGACTCAGGGGTAATTGTCTCTCTTCCTTCATTACAATCCAAGGAGGGGTATCGTGGGAGGGAGGGGGTCATGACATATGGTCCTTTGATTTCTTTAAATTCCTTACATGCCATAATTTTTTTATTTAATTCCCAATGATAGTTTTAGTCATTTTAATTATAAATTATATATCAATATAATTATAATAAACTGTAAAAAAGATAAAAAAAATATGTATTTCCTTCATTTAAGCTTAAAACGGTATTACAACATGCCCAAGAAAATAGTGAAAGAATGTGAATAAAAATTAAAAACAAATACATGAATAAATAGAAACAAAATCCTAAGACTATATAATTGACCATATTCTCTATCATCTACCCCATCCATCCTTAAATAAATATATAGGATTATATCTCAAAAGTTTTTCCTTGAATTTTTTATTAAAAATTCCCAACTTATCATTAAATTTAGTATCTAGTAATGGGATTTATATTGACAAGTGTTGATTACCAAAAGGAGGGAGTGGGGGATAAAATTGGGGTAAAAGAGCCATAAGGTAGTGAAAAATTGGTTCTCTAAATGTTACCCCTTTTGATTTATTTTTTATTGGGTTAAAAAAAAATTTATTCATGGATGGATACACTATAGTCTAGTTAAAATTTTCCCCTTATTTTTCTTATCATCCTCTTCTTTCATTCTAAAATTTTCTATCCAAGGTTGATCCTATTGGAACATCTTCAAGATCTATTGTGTATTGATATTAAGAGTGTCAAATGAAGTATTAGGATGTAGAGAGTCACTATGGTGGATGGTTGGTGTGTACATAATTGGTTTTTACAGGTTAGGGTCACTAATTTAAATTGACCAATTATAAACCAATTACCTTAAGATAAAAAACCAAAATAGACCAATGATCAACCCAAAAATATATTAAACCAATTTAAACCATTTGGTTTATATGACTTTTAGTTTGTTTCAGTCAATTAGAAAAATAAATATTTTCTAAACATTGAAGTTAGTCTAAGTCATTAAATTAATAGAGGATATGTCACAAAAATATTGAACACCATATATACCAAAATTTATATAAATACAGATAACAATCGGAAAATAAAAAATATTTATTGATCATAAAAGAAAACAAAATAAAAACATCAAAAATAAATAAATGATCACAAAAAAGTGTAAATGCGTCCAAAAAAAATAAAAAGTCATCCATTTTCTTAGTTTTCACTACATAATAAAAAATACATAATATGGGTTTCAATAAATATTTATATATTTAATTTAATTAATAAATTTCAATTAAGAACATTTCAAAATAGTTAAGCCTAACAAAACCAAACTAAACTGGAAAACTAAGTCATGCAGTATTAATTAATTTATTTAAACTAATCCACTAACTTAAGCTAACTTTTAATGGTTTGTATCGATATAATTTTTCCAGTTTTGGTTGGGTTGGTTTAACCTATACCCCATATTTTAAGGTGTTGATGTAAGGTAAACACATTAGGTTCAAGGGTATGCCATTATTGTACGACTCCCTGATAATGTTTTATCTACTCAAAACCAATATTCATAGAAATTTTTGAATTTTCAAAATAAGAAATTAATTATTTATGATTCCTTGGGTGTTGTTAATTGATCTTACAATGAAGAAGTTTTACCATTATTTTAGGAAGAGCGATTGAAAATATGTGGATTTTATTATTTCATGCATTGTTTTTAATCTTATTATGTTTGGTTATGATGTATCTAAATAGAATTTTCTAGGAATATAAATGAATTTTTTTTTCTATTCTTAAGATAGGAACTTGTTTTATAAAAATTAATTTTCATTATAAAGTGGTGTTTAAGCTCAATATTTAAATAATTAAAATATTATTTTTCATTTTATATTGTTTTATATTAAATTTTGAGTAATCTTGTTTTAAATTGGAGTGGATTAAATTATTTTATTTAATATAGATTAAATTAAATTATTTAGTTCCCTAGAACAATCAAATTTTAAAAATGAAATTTATTACATGGACAGTGAGCGAATATTATGGTTATAACAATATTCTTTACTTGAAATTAAGTTGTTCCATTTTTTATGGTGGGACTGAGTTAATTCTTGGTTTGGGTTATGGCTTGGGGGTTTTTTTGGGTTTTAATTTTTTTTTTAAAATGGGATAGGGTTTCAAGTATTCTTAAAAAGGGTCCTGAGATGCATGAATCTGGTTCACGCATCTCTCCTCACCAGGATGCATGAACGGGGTTCACGCATCTTGTGTGAATTTTATAAAGGAATATCGAACCCCGTTCATGCTTCCTTCAGAATTTTTAATTAAAAAAATCATCAATAATTATAAGTAATAAATAAATATAAATACATATTAATTAAAAAATCATAAATATGTATATAATATCAATACATATAAATAAACAATAATTAAAAAATCATCAATATGTATAAGATATCAATAAATATAAATTAATAATAATACATATTAATTAAATAATCAAAAATAATAATAATAGTGATCATGATAGAAGGGATCTCTTCACATTACATTCTGATTTTTGTGGAGATATATTTTCCTTATTAGCCTTCATAGATGATGGTAAATAGAAGGCCAAAAGGTTTAGGGAACTATGGAGGGGAGGGGATAGAGGGGAAAGAATTCTGGAACCCCTAGATTCAAATTGTTTGGAGGAGAGGAATCCATAGTAAACTTTCCAGAGTGATGGAAGAGGTAGAACAATGACATAGTTAGTAATTTGTTTTCTTATGATTTTTTGAATCAATCTCATTTAACCGATAAATATATAGAAAAATATCATTCCTGAAAGGACTACTAATCGTGAACTTAGATTTTTGATGTGATTGAAATTTTTTATCTACTTGCAATTCTAATACGATAAAACAGGTTTTGTTTTAGTTATATGATAGGATCTATTACTTGACGAATGATATATTTTTTATACCTTATTCTTTGAGTTTTTTGTCAATGACACATAACATATAAGACTATATGTGTTTATTACAAATTTTCAGGAGAGGGGAACTACAAAGCTACAAAGAAACATTCACACACACAAATATGTTTATAGCATATATAAAATATGAATATATGTGTAATTTTTACTTTATTAAACATATGTTTATATATGTATTTATACAGACAAAAAACATTAATGTTTAGTAAACATGCATTATAGATATTAATAGAATATATATAAGTAATGTTAACATTATATATATATATAACATCTTTGTTAACACAATATATTTAATTACTCCACTATTTTCCAAGGGTGGTGACAAAATCCATGGCCTTTCATAATTTTATCACCAATTGGATGTATTTGAACCTTAAAATCCTCCAATGAAGATTGTGAACTAGTAGAAACTGGGTCCTCTAATAAAGTCTGAATATGTATCTTTTCAAAATTGACCAAATGAACTAATTTCATACATCTCATATTGTGGTTTTTTTTATATTCAATCATAATCACATACTCTTCACATATATCCATTATTCATTCATGTTCTTCTTCATGCAATATTTTTTGTTAACAAACATTCACATTCCATGATCTTCTATGATTTTACATCCAATTTCAAATCATTGAGATCAATAATAGTTTTTGAGATTTCTTCAGGTTCACATATCTTTTCATCCATAGTCTTTTTGAATTCAAATTAAGTAATATTATTAATATTTATTAATGAAATTAAGAATATTATTTATTATATATATATAGATAATAATACTAAGTATTATTATGAATATTAGAAGCTAAATTATTGATTTTGGTAGATAATATGATAATATTAAGGCACTTATTAGAAAAAATAACAGAACTATATAAATTAGAACAATAAGACACATACAACATGTATCATAAATGTAATATCAACCTAATCTATGCATGTGTCATGGATGTTCCTTTGTCCCATAGTCAGGCGTATACTGGATGCATCCACAACATGTACATTTATTTCTTGGATCTAGATTACATTGCTCCTGTATATCATCATCGGTAGCCACCTCCAAATCCTCCTATGTGACAAGTGGTGGATGTATAGTCTCAACACCTGTACCATATCCTGCCTCTAAGGATAGTGGATGCTGGCTGGAACTCTCGCCAATATGTGAAGAAGATGGCTATTGTGATGCCATTGTCTGTATATAAGGGAGTAATAAAGCATCCAGTTAAGCCCAGTCAATGTCTATATCTGCCTCTGTCTATGACTGAGAAGCTAGAGGAGCATCTGACTGATCATGCTAAACACCTCCTCCTATGGAACAAAAACATCTGGCTGATCATGATGAATGCCCTCCTCCTATGGAACATCAGAATCCATAATAGGGTCGTTACCTCCTGGTACATCTAGACCAGGAACAATAGGCTCCGCAACCTCACCATCATGTGGTGGATCAAAGAAAATTCCATAATAAATCTCATTAATCGATTAAAGAAAATATACCAAAGCACTTTGAAAATATGTCTGGTCAAATGATCCTACCTCTACTAGATCAGACATGTGAAGTAGATGACTGATATGAGTATCCTGCAAACAAATTCTGCTGTTAAGTAACGTTAATAAAAAATCTATTGAAAAATGGAAGGAATAATGTATACCAAATCATGAAAGACCCATTCATGTCATGTCAGAAATCTGACTGGGGACGTGAAGTACCAGGACGCATAATTCGATTGATCACACAAATGAAAACATATTTTCCCCACCCCTCATAACCAGAACTCCTATCGTTTGTCCCATAGATCAATATATATGGCATGGTATCTCCTCCAATCAAAGTCCCTCTTCCCTGACATCTTCAGGGAATGCAGTGAAGCTAACTGACTGGGTGGGTCAGGAATAGGCTGAAAGAATCTGAACTACCTCATAACTATGTCGGTCTAATGTCACTCAACTATATGAAAATGAATCAATGGAACCATGTAGGAGTTGGTAGCAAGCATCACCATACAATATTGTGGAAGACTCTGGATGATATCATCTATATATGAAATCTGTGTAATCTGAAATAAAAAATGAATAATAACTTAATAAATGAAGAGATGTACAATAAAGAATAAATATTTAACAATATAAATAATAATCACTTACATCCTATCATCAAAGGCAGTCCAGCATAAGTCTGTAGGTGTGAACATTGTGTCTAGAGAAATCTGAATGTTGATGTGTCTAACTCCACCTGTAGATAACATTATTATAGTTACATTACATAATATAAAGATATATAATTAAGTTAGGCATTAGAAGGAAGGAATAACATACCATCATCCACGTGGAGCCTCTTCTACAATATAGATAGGCAATGGCGCATGTGCATGTGGTGTTAAACAAGGGATGTGCTCCCATACCCACATTTGTAGAAGAACAATGCATCATGTGATCTAAATATTATCGATGAGACATGCACTACATAGCACATTGTATGTATATTCTAGACAAGAAGACCCCACCCATACCGGCCTGCCTGGTCTGAATCCTCCAGAAGAGGTAAATACATCAGATGTACAAAATTAGTGGAGTGATCAACAAAAAGTGTACCACTAATCAGCCTCAAAATATATGCACGTGAAAATAACAACACGGTGATCTCGTCAGCATCCTCTGCTAGATGTACAGAGAGATGGTCTAACCAGGGCATGCATAATCTACCACCAACGACGGACCTACCATCATTGTGAACCTCTATGCCCAGTAATCTATGAATAACCTTGAATCAATATTCTCCAACTCATCCAGACAGAGTTGCACCGTTGATGGGTATTCCCAACATAATGGACACATCCTATAGGGTAATAGTCATATCCCCCTCTCTAAAATGGATTGTATGTGACTCTGGCTTCCATCTCTCTATAAGAGCAGAAATGAGCTAATCATAGACAATGGTGAAGTCACACATCACTATGCCATAGAATAAAGTGTGATGAATATGGGTGATGATAGTGAGAGGTGATACGACATGATGGAAATGATGATATCCACGTACACTCAGAGGAGGCACATGATGTCCCCCTAAAACCAACCGTGATATATAAGTATCCTAGTACGTGAGTAATGGAAAATCTTCCATTTGTATAAATGATACCATTAGTAATTTTATATAGTGAATTCAATAAAAATTATAAACTTTTATTAAAAAATATATAACAAGAAAAATGATGTAAAAAATATATGTGGGTCGTGTTATTGGTTTAGGTTATGAATTTCATTTTTTATTAATATCCAATGATGTTTAATTTATTCTAATTTTTTTATATAATGCAGTAGTGATGAAAAAATCTCTTTGAACATGTGGATGCATGATATATTCATTTTCATTGTATGTTTATTTTTTTAATAGTTATAGTATCACAAAAATATTTATGATAGAATCCAAATATGAGACAAACCAAACTTGAAACATGTCTGAAATGGAGAAAGTTAGGAATAAAAGGATTCATTACTGAAATATCCATATACGAAAAAAAAAATATACACATTCATGATAAAATACATAGACTCGTTCATGGATGATGGGATGTGGAGCTTTGTCCTACCACTTGGGGAAATCTCTTACAAGTATGTCTTATTGCGTGACAAATATTGCATCATGGTCCCCCTCCATGTTATCAAGGACAATCTATCTCATTTCTGATTCAAGTTGACTTTGGTCTTACTCAGGGCCGCAACCTAGTAGTATGAATCCCATAATTTAAAAAATGACAAAATTGAAGAAAAAAAACATAAATGAAAACAAAACCAACTTACGAAACCTGGAAATATTAGGAATGGTAGTTGGATGATCAGTAGGCAATGAGATAGAATGAAAGTCACCAACAGGCATCCAAACTGAACTATAACAGTTAACCAAAGTGCTAATGTGACACACCAGATCAACATAGGGCTCCCATGATATATTTACCAAATCACAAGTTGCAATAACATGTGCACATGGATATCTCAATGCCTGAAAGTTATTGTAATCACGGTACCTATTATCCAAAATCACCATAAGCAATCGACCATGGGTGCATGTAACCCAATCATAGCACTCACTTACCTAAAAGCTCTTTTTTCCCTATCAAAGGCTACAACACACCATCTTGAATCCTCATTCAGTATCTAATCAATATCACTTTGGAAATGTTGAGTAAAATTCATACTGTTTTCCATCCCTCGATGGGCCTTTTGGGACAGGTCAACAAAGTAGTACACATATCTATAAAAAGTATCTTGCACTAACCCTGTGATCGAGAGTTTTCGCACACCCTTGAGGACCCCATTTATTCACTCCACTATATTAGTGGTCATATGGTCATATCTCCTACCACCACCATATGCTAATGACTATTTTACTTAGAAATATGCATCATATATTCATACACATATTCATTAACACTTCTAATCTCTTCAAGACGTCGATCAAACTTTTCTTATTAGGGATCATATGCTGAAACCATAAGAGAATAATTTATTAAAAGGGATATTAAATTTTATGTAAAAAAAAGTTTAGAAAAATATACCTAACTTGGGGATCACCTTATTTTTTTCCTCATCTCTAAAATTTTTATGCACATTACTTGAAATATGTCTAATAAAATATTGATGATAAGAATTTGGATCAGTCCATAAAATCCCATCACTATTTACTGCCTCTATAATCACTCGATGGAAATCAAATATCATTCACACGCCCTGGTTTTGTGTGACATGAATGCATACACACGCCAAAAACTAGTTCTAGAATTCAAAATTCTCATTTTAAACAATAGTGGATGCAAGTGGTAGAGGAGAATGATTACCATCTTGAGTGGAATCAATGAGTATAACACCTGTATACTTTCCTTAAAGGAAAGTGTCATCGATCTGAATGAATTGTTTACAATATGGGAAAATATCAATGCATGACCTAAATGCCCAAAAAATCCTATTGAACTTCACCTTCGATCAATCAACACGGTGATTGGGGGACACATACTCAACAATTTCCAAATGATAAAAAAAATTATTGTTGAGAGACAAAAATTACACAAGTTATGGAAACATTGCATAAGATTCATCTCAATCACCATACACTTTTACAATTGCTTTCTATTTTTCATTCCAATCTTTGTTTTAGGATATCTTATAGTTATACAACTGTTGAATTCTTTCTTGAACAATGGAAACGGGAACATACTAACATGTTCATATCATCTCAATAATAGAAATTGATATAAACTCTACTTAAAGTGAAGAGTGATCCTGCAACAAGCTTGGATGCACACAAGTGTGTGGTCCTTCTAATTTGGTAATCTTCCAACATGCAAAAAAATTTATCATATATTGCCCTCAATTGAAATTTACATTCTGCCCCATATTATTTACAATGAATGAGATATTTTGTCTTCTTTGACTCATCAACCACAAATTTGAAATGCCACTCTATGTGGTATTTCTTTATCACATTTTTCATGGAAAGTTTACTTTAAAACTCTTTCCCGACATAGATGACATTATCATTTGATGAAGATCTATTCCCTATAATGCAAGGAAATTAAGAAGCTGGTGTAATGATATCCCAATCAAATTATTGTTCACGTGACATTCCTTCAACCAAGGAACTCAATACCGTAGGATGAGTACCACTAACTGGTGGATACCATGGATTCTTGACTCTTATAAGAACCTCAGAAGGATCATTCCCCACATCCCCCTTTCATGGATACTTGTCTCTCATAGGAACCTCAAAAGGTTCATTCCCCACATGAACCTTCCACGGAAGCCTATCTGTGAAAGGAGCCTCATAAGGTTCATTCCCTACATCACCCTCACCCACATCATCTCTTGATGACTCAGCAGATTCTTCTTCCTTAGATAAACTTTCATTCACTATATCAATAGTACACAAAGGGATGACATCTATGTTTCTTTCAAAATTCTGATCATCTTCTTCGTAATTTGGTTCTATCACAGGATTCATATGAGATGGAGGAAATGAATATGACTTTTGTGAAGGATCAACTTCTACAGAGCTCAAAAAAATAGTTCTGTAGTAATCGGTTGCACCACATAAATATCACAAATCACCACATACAATTCCATTAAACCATTAGCACATTGTTGTCTAAATAATAAATATGCATCCATCCAATCCTCATCATTGACCATAGGGTACTCGGTGTGCCAGAAACGTTCAGGTTGTTGTAGATGTCGATATGTTATTGAAGCAATGGATTGATCATCCCTCAGTGTTAACCAACTATGAATCTTATTTTGAACTTCATCCAATGTCAGACAACCATAAAGACTTTCCACTCTTACTAGCAGAAAACTATAGCTAAAACACTATATGGTATAAATTTCCTCACCGTTGTAATAAATTTGAGCAGACATGATTACCTAGAAAAAAATAATTAATAAAATATTATATACTACATCAAAATTTTAAATTATTTAAATTTTTCATGATTGAATAATTGACTTCATCTTGAGACGTTTTCTTTGTATTGGTTTATCATTATTGAGGTATAGTGATGTTGATATTATTACCAAATCAAATTTAATATAACATTATATATTTTTATACCACTTATAAAATGTTTCATAAATTTTAATTACTTATGAATAAATAACCATAACTTGATCTTGAGACTTACTATGGATTAGTTTATCATTATCTGATTAACTAACCAAAACTTATGGGTAGACTCTTAGTGTCTCTATTATCAAATATTTCAAAAACTGTCAGTCTCCTTTCAAACAGTAACAACTCTAGTTGAACGCCTCTTCAGAGACGCCTCTTCGGGGACGCCTCTTTGGGGATGCCTGTATTTGATTGACTTTTAATTACAAATTTACTCACATTCATGTGAGGGGGTCTAGGGGTATGAAATACATAACATTTTTTAAGCGGACAAGAAAGTCCTTACAAACTTCATGAAAGATGACTCACAGGTCATCAATGCAGAAACAAAAATGGAATTATTACAAATTATATAACCACAAACACAAAAAATGACATGTAATTTCCATCATGCATTGGTCGGTCATCTCAATATCAGTCATCACACAATACTCTTAACTTGTTTTTTGATATACTTATTATGTTTTACATATTATATAAACCTATTACTATATGAAATATATATAAAATATCTACACCTATTTTCCAAAAATTTAACTTCCAAATTTGTATGTTTGTATGTATATATATATATATATATATATATATTTAATAATAATATTAAATAAATGTAATTAAAACTAATATAATTTACATTTACATAACAACCATTACAATGCTAAACACTAAATTTATTTTCAATTTTATAAAATTACATATATAAATATATATTGTTTTTTTCTATTATACTACTTTCCAAAATATAAGTAAATGTATTTTCTACTTTATTACATGAAATAATAATTATTCATACTAAATATAATTTCAATTTATTGATTAAAATTATTACTAATAGTAAATAAAAGTAACATAATTTACAATTACATAAAAATCATTAAAATAATATAAACTTATGTTATTTTCAATTTAATAAAATTACATATATATAATTTTTTTATCAATTTTCAATTTTACAATATTTAATTAATTATATTTAAAAATTTATTACTTCAAGATAATTAAAAATTATTATTTATAGAAAAATATTTTTTATACCATTAACAAAAAGAATTTTTTATATATTTTTTAATAAATTTAAATATTATACTTAATATAACTACTACATTTTTAAAAAATTATATAACTAGTGTATAGAATATTATAATTTAAATTAACATTACTTTAAAAATAATATATTTTATATACATATAAATATGTTAAACAATCCATTTAAATTAAAAATATATACATTTTTAAAAACGGTTTTATTTCCCTAAATATAAATTACATTTTAGACATACCATATTTAAATTTCATAAACATTCAATATGAATTGGTACAACAAAAAATAACTCATTAAAAAATTAAATCATACAAAAGAAAGTAATTTACATATTCATGCATACATCAATAAATATTAAATAAATAAATTATACACACAAACGCTTATTTCTACACATCACAAATTAAATAAATAAACCATACAAATAAAATAAATAAACACAATTAAATAATTAATTTTTTAAATAAAAATTTTACCTTCTTAAAAGTGTTATATATTTGTTGAGAAAGAAATTCCGTAAGGCTTCGCAACAAATTCCAGAATAGAAGAAGGAGATTTGAAGGGGGAGCTCCTTTTATAAAAATCATCAGAGAGAAGTGTGAACCCCATTTACACATCCTTCATCCACTTTACGAAGGATGCATGAACCTCGTTCACGCATGCATATTTCTAAGATCGGAAATGCGTAAAGGGGGTTCACGCATCACAGGTCCTCTTGGGGTGGGTAATTTTTTTCTGGGTTTTTGAAAATTTCTTTTCCCTAAATGGGTTAGGGTTCAAAATATTTTTAAAAATGGGTCTCAAGATGCGTGAACCCCGTTCATGTATCTTTCCTCACAAGGATGCGTGAACGGGGTTCACGCATCCTTTATTAAGTTTTTACAGGATGCGTGAACCCCGTTCACGCATCATACAGAAAGGATAAAGGAGAAAAAAATTAAAACATATATATACCGATTAAAAAAACATGAGATATCAATGTTTATTAATAAATATAGTAAATATTAATTAAATAATCAATAATATAAATAAAATGAAAACCCATTCACTTATCATTAATAGTAATCCAATTTTATTTTATAATGCAGATATTAGAAAAACATTCCTTTTTCAATAATGAAGAACTAACCATAAAACCAATCCAAGGATGAGGTTTTGGGTGATGTTTTCTCCTTTTAACACATGTCATGGATGTTGAGGATCAGCACGAGTAATCATCTAAGTTGTTAAACATAATCCATTTAAGATCAATGGATGTATCTTCCTGCTCCTCATGCAATTGAGTGTTGCAAGGTCTTTTCCATGATGGTGTAGTCAATGTATCATTCATGGATACAAGATATTGAAACTTAGGATCAACTCTTCAATTGTCTGAATTGTATCATCATGGAGAATTGATCAAATGTAGCATTCAATTATTTGAATCAACAACAATTTTTCAAGGCTTTAGGAATTTATTCATTTTATTAAATGTAGCATTCAATTCTTTTAATCAACAACAATTCTTCAAGGTTTCAAGAACTTATTCATCAATATCTTTTATTCACATATTGAATTCTTATTGACCAAAAATGCAAAAAGTATACACATCAATCTCCCCCTTTGTATTTTGTTGTCAATAGATGAAGCACACTTCATAAATTGTCAATATGTGTGCCAAAAAAATTTCCCTATTATCAGAAAAAAATGAAATGGTTTTATGTTGATATGTCAATAACTTTTTCTTCTACCTCTAAAGAATAACTTCTTGACTATTTTTGAGGGATAAATGAAGTCACATGGATAACTTTGCAAATATACTTCAGTTAATCAACTCTAAGTCTACTTGGGTTCAACTGGTGTAGAAAATAAGAGATATTTGATCAAGGGGTTCGATGTTATACATGAATAACCACTCATTTGAAATCATGCTCAGAAAACAAGAGATATTTGATCAAGGGGTTCAATGCTAGGACCAAATCTTCAATCGTCTGGATTGTATCATCATGGAGAACAGATCAAATATAGCATTCAATTCTTTGAATCAACAACAATTCTTCAAGGCTTTAGGAAAAAAAATGAAATGGTTTTATGTTGATATGTCAATAACTTTTTCTCCTCCATCTAAAGAATATCTTCTTGACTGTTTCTGAGGGATGGATGAATTCACATGGATAACTTTGAAAAGATACTTCAGTTAATCAACTCTAAGTCTACTTGGGTTCAACTGGTGTAGAAAACAAGAGATATTTGATCAAGGGGTTCAATGTTATCCATGAACAACCACTCATTTGAAATCATGCTCGGAAAACAAGATATATTTTATCAAGGGGTTCAATGCTAGGACCAGCTCTTCAATCGTTATCCATAAACAACCACTCATTTGAAATCTTGCTCAGAAAAAAATATGATCCATTATCTCTTTTCTTCAGATTTACACTTATGATCTTTAACTCTTGTTGTGCTTCTGTGGATGTCAATAATTTTTCAATTTATTTGTGTTTATGGTTCCTTTATGTGTTCTTATGGGTGTCATTTTTCTTGGTAGTTATTTTGGATGAAGCGCCCTTAAATATCTTGGATTTATAATCAAATGAATTCTCATTTAATCATATTATTTATTATAAATATATATATTTTGTTAGATAATTTGATAACAGTAATACAGATATTAAAAAAGAATAGAACTCTATAAATGATGATAGTAAGACACAAAAGAAATGTATCATAAATCAAAAATCAACCTAATCTACACCTCTGGCATGGATGATCCTCTATCCCACAGCCAGGCATATACAGGATGCATCCACGTCGTGTCTGTCTCTGTATGCGCTCTGGCGTACGCTGTACATCATCATCAGCAGCCACGTCCGTATCCTCCTGTGTGGCAGATGGTGGAAGCTGGCTGGAACTCTCACCGACATGGGAAGAAGATGGCTGCTCTGCAGTGGATGGCTGTAATAATGCATCCATCTCTGACCAATAAATGACTAGATCTACCTCTTCATGTGCCTGAGAAGTAGGAGGAGCATCTGACTAATCATGCGGAACACCCTCCTCATGTAGAACAACGACATCTGGCTGATCAAGCTGAACCCCCTCCTCCTGTGGAACAACAGCAGGGTCATCACCCCCTGGTACATCTATATGAGGCTCAGCTTCCTCCTCAGCATGTAGTGGATCAAAGAAAATGCCATGATATATCTCGTACATCGAAGGAATCAGAGATGCGACAAGGCTGTGAAAATATGATGGGTCAAATGCGACTCTCTCAACTGGATCATCCATGTGAGTAGATAACAGATACGAGAATCCTACAAAAACAAATTCTGTTGTTAAGTAATATAAATAAAAAATCTGATAAACAGTGGAAGAAATAATGTATACCAACTCTTGAAATCCTGATCCGTGTCGTGTCATAAATCTAATTGGGGACCTGTTGTACCATGATGCATAATCCATCTGGTCCACCAACTGAAAGCGTACCATCCCCGCCCCTCGCAACCGGGACTCCTGTCGTCTGTCTCATAACTCAATATATCTGGCATGATATCTCCTCCAATCAAAATCTCTCTTCCCTGACATCTTCAAGGAATGTAATGAATCTAACTGACTGGGCGGATCAGGAATAGGCTGATGGAATTCGAACTGCCTCATGACACTATCAGTCTGGTGCCACTCGACTATATGAAAATGAATCAATGGAACCGTGTAGGAGCCAATAACAAGCATTGTTGTACAGTACGGTGGAAGACTCTGCAGAATATCATATGTATATGGCATCCATGTAATCTGAAAAAAATGAATAATCAATGAATATATGATTAGATGTACAGTAAAGAATAAAGATTTAATAATATAAATAATAATCACTTACATCGTGCGGTCGAATGCTATCCAACATAAGTCTGTAGGCGTGGACGTCATGTCTGGGGGTATCTGAATGTCTATGTACCTGACTCCACATGTAGATAACATTGTTATATTTACATTTGATAATAGAAAGTTAAACAATTAAGTTATACATTAGAAGGAAAGAAGAACATACTAACGTCCATGTGGAGCCTCTCCTACAATATCTCCTAGTAATGGCGCATGAGCATGTGGAGATAAACGAGGGATGTGCTCCCATACCCACATCTGTAGAAGAACCATGCATCCCGTGATCTGCATCTTATCAATGGGATATGCACTGCATAATGCCCTATATGTATATGCAAGACAAGCAGGCCCCAGCTATACTGCCCTGCCTGGTCCAAATCCTCTAAAAATGATAAATATATCAGGTGCACAAAAGTAGTGGAGTGATCAATAAAAAGCGTGTCACCGATCAGCCTCAAAATATAAGCACGTGCAAATCACAGTATGGTGATCTCATCAGTATCCTCCGGTAAATGAGTGAAGTACTGATCTAACCAAGGCATACGTAATCTACCACCAATGATGGTCCTACCATCATCCTGAACCTCTATGCCAAGTAGTCTATGAACAAGATCTGGAAAATCTGCAGTAACTCAACCTGTCAGAGGCGCACCGTCAATGGGGAGGCCCAACATATTGGCCACATTCTGTAGTGTAATAGTCATCTCCCCCTCTCTCAAATGGAATGTATGCAACTCTGGCCTCCATCTCTCTACAAGCACGGTAATGAGCTGATGATCAAAAAAGGTGAAGTCGCACATCGCTACGTCATAGAATCCAGCGCGTCGAAGATGGGGAACTATAGCGGGAGGTGGTGCGGTATGATGGAAATGATGAGATCTGCGAACACTCAATGGAGGCACAACACGTCCCTCTAAAACTAGTCATGAGACATGAGTAGGCTGAGATGTGAGCAATAGAAAATTTGTCATATGTACAAATGATATCATCGTTACCTTTTTATAGGGAATTCAAAGAAAATTGTAAACTTTTATTTAAAAAAAATCTACAATAAGCAAACTAAGGTAGAAAATATATGTGGGAAGTATTGTTGGTTTCAATTATAAATTTCTTATATTATTGATCTTTAATGAAGTTTAATTTATTCTGATATTTTTAATATAAATCAGCAGTGTTGAAAAACCCACATTGAATATGTAGAAGCATGATATATTCAATTTCATTCAATGTTTATTTTTTTAATATATTTAGTATCACAAAATTCTTTACGATAGATTCCAAAAATGAGATAAACCAAAATTAAAAGGATTCAATACTGAAATTCCCACATACAAAACAAAATATGCATATTCGTGATACAGTACACTGACTCGATCATGGATGACGGGACGTGGAGCTCTGACCTACCACTTGGGGACATCTCTTACGAGTATGTCCTTCTGCGTGACAAATATTGCATCGTATTGTCCCTCCCCGTTGTCGAGGCCAATCCATCTCATTCCTGATTTGAGTTGAGTTTGGTCTTCCTTGGGGCTGTAACCTGGTAGTATGAAGCCAATATTTTAAAAAACTACATTGAAAAACTGATAATTGAAAACACAACCAACTTTTGAAACCTGGAAATATCAGGGACAATGATCGGGTGATCAGCAGGCAATGAGATAGAATGAAAGTCACCAACAGGTATCCAAGTTGCACTGTAACAGTTAACCAAAGTGCTCATGTGGTACACCGGGTCAACATATGGCTCCCATGATATATTTAGCGATGCACAAGTTGCGATAACATGCGCACATGGATATCTCAATGCTTGAAAGCTACCACAATCACAATACATGTTATCCAACATCTCCACAAACACTCAACCACTAGTGCATGTAGCCCGGTCATAGCATTGTCTTACATGAAAACTCTTGTTTTCCCTGTCAAAATCTAGAACACTCCATCTTGAAGCCTCATTCAGTATCTGATCAATATCACTTTGGAAATGTTGAGTAAAAGACATTTTGTTTTTCATCCCCTGGTAGGATTTTTGGGACCGGTCAACAAAGTAGTGAACACATCTATAAAATGTCTCTTGCACTAACCCTGTGATCGGGAGTTTGCACACACCCTTGAGGACTCCATTTATGCACTCCACTATATTAGTGGTCATATGGACATATCTTCTACCACCATCATATGTTAACGACCATTTTTCCTTTGAAATTTGAATCATATATTCATACACATCTTCATTAGCAGTTCGAATCTCTTCAAGGCGTCGATCAAATCTTTCTTGTTGGGGATCATATGCTGAAAACACAAGAGAATAATGTATTAAAATGGATATTCAATTTTGTTAAAAAATATATGTTTATAAAAACATACCCAACTTGAGGATTGCCTTCTTAATGGCCTCATCTCTAAAATGCTTATGCACATTACTTGCAATATGTCTAATGCAATAACGATGATAAGCATTCGGCTCCGTCCAAGAAACCCCATCACTATTCACAACCTCTATAATTGCTCGATGACGATCAGATATAAGACACACACCCTTATTTTGTGTGACATGAACGTGCACACATGCAAAAACCCAGCTCCATCATTCAAAATTCTCATTTTCAACAATAGAAAAAGCAAGTGGTAGAGGAGCACAATTACCATCCTATGTGGCAGTAATGAGTAGAACACATGTATACTTACCATAAAGGAAAGTTCCATCTACCTGAATAAATTGTTTACAATAGGGAAAGGCTACAATGCATGGCCTGAATGCCCAAAACAACCTATTGAACTTCAGCTTTGATCGATCAACTCAGTGAGTGTGGGATACATAGTCAACAGTGTCCAACTGATAAACAATCTGATTGTTGGAGACAACAATTCCATAAGCTGTGACAACATCGCATAAGACTCATCCCAATCACCATACACTTTTACAATGGCCTTCTGTTTTGCATTCCAAGCTTTGTTGTATGATATCTTATAGTTATACAACTGTTGAATTCTTTCCTAAACAAGGGCAACAGGAACATCTTGACATGTTCGTATCATCTCACAGATAATAGTTGATATAAACTCTACATCATGGGAAGAGTGATCCTGCGACAAGCTTGGATTCACACATGTGTGTGGACCTTCTAATTTGGTTATCTTCCAACATGCAAAAAAATTATCAAATATCGCCCTTAATCGAAATTTACATTCTGTCCCGTATTTCTCACAATGAATGATATATTTTGTCTTCTTTGACTCATCAACCACAAATGTGAAATGCCGCTCAATGTGGTATTGATTTATCACATTTTTCATGACCAGTTTACTTTCAAACTCCTGCCCGACATATATGACATTATCATTTGATGCAGACTTATTCCCTATAATGCCAGAGAATTCAGAAGCCGGTGTAATGACATTCCAATCAAAATGTTGTTCACGAGACATTCCTTCAACTAAAGATCTCAACACTGAAGGATGAGTACTACTAACTGATGGATGTCGTTGATGTTTATCTCTCAAAGAAACTTCAGAAGCTTCATTCCCCACAACACCCTCACCCAAATCATCTCCTGATGACTCCCCAGATTCTTCTTCCTCAGATAAACTTTCATTCACTATATCAGCACACAGATGGATGTTATCTACATTTCCTTCCAAATTTTGACCATCTTCTTCATAATTTACTTCTATCACAGGAGTCATACGAGGAGGAGGCAATGAATAAGAGTGTTCTGAAGGACCGACTTCTACAGAGCTCATAAAACATGGATCTGTAGTATTCGGTTGCACCACATCAATATCAGAAAACACCACATACAATTCCATTAAACCATTACTACACTGTTGCCTGAATAATAGACAAGCATTCATCCAATCCTCATCATCGAGTATAGGGTACTCGGTGTGCCAAAAACATTCAACATATTGAAGATATCGATACTTTATTGAAGTAGTTGATTGATCAGCTCTCAGTTTTAACTGACTATGAATCTTATTGCGAACTGCATTCAATGTCATACAACCATATAGATTTACCACTTTAGCAGGTGGCACACTATAACTAAAACTCTGCTCGGTATAAATGACCACACCATTGCAATATATTTGTGCAGACATGATTACCTATAAAAATGATTCAAATAATATTAAATACCACATCGAAATTTTTAATTAGTTGAATTGGTTTTGAATAATTGATTTTTTGAATGCAATGGTTTATCAGAGCTTTAATATACTGTTTCATACATTATAATTATTGTTGAATAAATAATTAAATTAGTTAAATTGGTTTATAAGAGGTTTAATATAATGTTTCATAAATTTTAACTACTTTTGAATAAATAATTACAAAAATATTATATACAACATCAAAATTTTAAATTATTTTAACTGGATTTGCATAATTGACTTTATACCGAGATTTTTTTAATGTATAAGTTTATCAGAGTTTAATATAATGCTTCATAAAATTTAATTACTTCTCAATAAATAATAATGACTTGATTTCGAGACTTCCGATTAGTTTATCATTATCTGATAAACTAAACGAAACCTATGACTGGAAGACTTCTGGAGTCTCTATTATCAAATCAGCAACCACCATTTGAACATCTGTTCTCGAACACCTCTTCGGGGACACCACTTCGGGGACGTCTCTTCGGGGACGCCTCTTCGGGGACGCCTCTTCGGGGACGCTCTTCAAGGACGTCTCTTTGGGGATGCCTCTTTGGGGACGCTCTTTAGGGACGCCTCTTGGTGATTGTCTTATAACTACAAATTTACTCACATGCATGTGAGGGGGTCAAGGGGTGTCTTAAATACAAAACTTTCTTTAAGTGGACACGCAGGTCTATACATACCCAGTGAGATGACTCGTAGGTCATCAATACGAACAAAATGCATTTATTACAAATTAAATAACCACATACAGAAAATAAGACAATCAAATCCTAATTTATTTTATACTTCATCGATTATAATTATTATTAGTAAATTAAATTACTATAATTCTATATAATTTTTAATAAAATTTATATATGATACATATAAGTAATCTATTGTTTCTAAATTATATAACTAGTGTAAAAATATTATAATTTAATTTAATATTAAAATAACATACTTAATTTTCTCAGACATTCAATATGAATTCATACAATATTTCAGACATTACATGATTAATTTTTCTAAACATTCAAATACAACATACACCCATTCAAAAATTAAATAATACAGAACATAACTAACTTGCACATCATGCATCAATACTATGAAATAAATAAACCATACACACAAATATTAATTTCTACATATTACAAACTAAATAAATAAATCATACAAATGAAATAAATAAACACAATCAAACAAATAAAATATTAATTAGAAATTTTACCTTCTTAAAAACAATAAAAATTTGTTGAGAAAAATATTCAACAGAGCTTCGTAGCAAAATACCAAGCATAACAAGAATTGAGGGGGGTGATCCTTTTTATAAAAGACCACAGTGGGATGCATGAACGTCGTTTGCACATCCTACGTATACTATACAAAGGATACACAAACGGCGTTCACGCATCCCAGACTCGGCGGAAGATGCGTAAACCTCGTTCATACATCCTATAAGCGGGACGATGCGTGAACGAGGTTCACGTATCTTGAGATCCAGTTTTAAAAATATTATGATGCCTAATCCATTTAGACAATTTTCTTTTTTTCAACAACTCAGAAAAAAATTACCCGATTCCCCTTGAATCATCCATCTTGAAAGATTCCCTTCTTGGGGTTCCATCGGATTTGCATCTCCGACTCCCCACTCTTTTAGAACACCAATCTTGAAAGACTCCCTTCTTGGGGTTCCCTCGATTCTGCATCTCTGACTCCCCTCTTCGTGAAGAAGATTCCGTGGCGTGACCATCTATCCTCTCTATTTCAGCGTCTGTAGGAATGGAGAACAATCTGATGGATAAATGGAGACGCCTCTCACTTTCAGAAAAGGAGAAGGCATCGATTACTACGTCGAAGGATGAAGACGACTTCTTGATATGGCGAATGGGCCTCCTTATTGTGGGTAAATTCATCATTAATCGGAATTTTAATCTGATAGATTTTAAGAACACATTACAATTGATCTGGCGCCTGGAGGATGATGTCGCTATTCGTGAGGTCAGTTCAGCACTTCTGGTTTTTGAGTTATTCAATGAGAATGATAAACGAAAGTCCCTCCTTGGGAGGCCCTGATCTTTTGACAACCATATCATCTTAATGGAAGACCTAGATCTTGACGGAAACCCTTTGAATATCTCATTCTACCAATCCCTGTTTTGGATTCGGCTTACGGGCATCCCCTTTTGGGGGAGATCAGAACGCGTCCTAAGGGATATTGGTGACCGTATTGGAACCTCTATTGAATGTGATCGGTCAGATCCGAAACATTGGGGACCCTCAGTGAGGATCATAGTTGTAGTTGATGTTGATTCCCCCCTTCTCAGGGGTATGTTCCTTTCCGCAGAAGGCTTAAAGATCTAGATCTCTATTGAATATAAATAATTTCCTATCTTCTGCTTCTTTTATGGGTGTTTTGGGCATTCTGAAAAAGATTGTGTGTCCAAAGTTGTAGATGAAGATGGTAATTTTATTATGCAATTCATCCCTTGGTTACGTTCAAAAAAATTTGGGGCAGCCTTTGTTCCAGAGTCCAAGATATCCCGGGATAGAGCAAAGATCGTGAAAGCCCTTACAATGCACACAACGTCTATATATAAGAAAGTCGTTGTGCTGGGACCGCCGCATCATCACACGGATAGCCCCTGCCCAATGGAGCTGAAAATGACCAATCGAATCCCCCATTCTGGCCCTAGCGTCTCTGGAACTCTTCCATCAGGTGTGGATAACGGTCATCCAGAATCTATCACTTCACCGGTAGGGGTAAAAACATGGTCAGAGGATCTGTTGGTTCTCCCCAGCGATCCAAATCAGATCTACCTTCAGCCATGAGATCCCGTTTCTTCCCCAAACAACATCCCTTCTAAGCCTTCTTCCGAGAAAGGTGACGATATGCATGGAGTGATGCTGCCATGCCCTGAAAATATCCGCACATGGAAAAGGAAAACTCGTGGGATTTCCAATGCTGCTTCTCCTGTTACGGTTCATTGTGGATCCAAACGAGGATCTAAGACCTTGCAACAGGTAGAGTGACTCTCCAAAAGATGGAAAGTGACGAATTATGGTTCCATCCTTGAAGTTTCAGAGGTGGAGGCTGGATTGATAGAGCCTCGCCTACCGTTATGAAAAATCTTTGTTGGAACTGTCGTGGGCTTGGAAACCCACGACGTTCAGATGCTCCAGCGTCGTTGCATTAAAAGTGGCCTTAATATGGTTTTTATTCCAAAACCATATTAGAAAGCAAGGACATGCTTGGTGTTTCAAATAATGTCAGCTTTCATTATTATTTACTTGTCCTCTGAAAAGGACACACGAGGGGAATCTGTCTTCTCTGGAAAGAAGAGATGGATGTTCGGATCAAATCCTTTTCTTATAATCACATTGCCGCCTCCATTCACCAAACAGGAGTGCAGGGCTGGATGTTTGTCAGCTTCTATGGATGACCCACTTAAAGGGATAAATGGAAATTGTGAAATTTTCTCAAGATTCTGCGAGAGAGCCTTCCTGGTCCCATCCCTTGTAGGTGGTGACTTCAACAAAATATTATTTCAAAATGAGAAGATTGGGGGTGTTAGCAAACCACATGCGCCAATGATGGATTTTTAGCAGGATATCCAGTTTGCAGGCCTCGGGTTCTCTGGAAATCCTCACATATGGTTTCGAGGAAATAATGAAAAAAATCGGATTGCGGAATGACTGGATAGATTTTTAGAATTTTGCGAATGGAGAAATATTTTTAGCTTTTTCCAGGTGCCTCACTTTTCCCATGCTTCCTCGGACCACTACCCTATCCTCGTTGATTTCTCTCAAGAATGAAGAAGGTCCAGACAAGAAATAATTTTTATATTGGAATGCTTCTAGGAAAAGGAGAAGGAATGAGAAGATGTTGTTCGCACACACTGGAAGGTGGGGGACCCCGACATGGAAAGAACATCAAACAGATGGCTGATAAGTTGATGTGCTGGAGTAATAAAAAATTCAGGCAACCTGATTCTCATTGTGACTACACTGAAAGAAATCTGAATGATCTGTATGCGCGCCCTCCTTCAGATTCGGCTCCCCATAATATATCTATTGCTGAAGTAGAGCTAAATGCGGCCCTTAAAATTAAAGAGAGCTTTTGGGCTCTTCATGCTCGCGGAACCCATATTAGAGAAGGGGATTCTAATTCCTTCTACTTCCATTAGAAGGCCTCTACAAGAAGGAACAAGAATTCCATTACATGACTGACTAACAATGGAAGGTTATGCGGTGTCCAGTGAGAGGGGAATACGTGACCTGATTCTGAACTTCTTTTAGGAGCTTTACACTGCGGGGCATTCTTCCATTGCATCAGACATTCTCTCACGCATCCAACCAATGGTTACAAAGGCTATGAATGTTCAACTTACATGTGATCTCTTCGATGAAGAAATTTATTCGGATTTTTATCAAATCCACTCTATGAAAGCTCCTGGCCCACATGGATTTCATACCCTATTTTTTAAAAAGTTCTGGCACATTATTACTCATGAAATTTTAGGCCTCATGGGAGATTTATGGGATGTAAAGGCCAACTTCGGTGAGCTAAACAAAACAGTCATTACTTTGATTCCTAAGATCAAGAAACCTTCCTCTATTGCTGATTTTAAGCCCATCAATTTATGCAATGTTCTCTACAAGGTGTTCGAAAATATTTTAGTTAATCACCTATGACCTTGACTTCCGTCTATTATTTCTGAAAATCAAAGTGCTTTAGTTCCTAAGAGGATTATCTCAGACAATTCCATTATTGCACATGAAGTGTTTCACTCAATTAAAACCCACTCGGTTGCTAAGAGAATCATTATGACCTATAATATGGATATGACTAAGGCCTATGATAGGGTTGGATGACATTTTCTTCAGTTTCTTATGTAAATTGGGTTTCTACCCCAAATGGGTTGATATTATCATGAAATGTTTTTCTTCCATCTCTTTCAAGATTAAAATTAACGACGACCTCTCTTAAAGCTTTATTCCCTCCTGGGGACTTCGTTAGGGGGATCTGCTCCCCCTTTTCTTTTTATTATGGTAGATGATGTGTTCTATAATCTTATCTCAATAGGTGCTTATGATAAATCGATTCACGGGCCAAAGTGTGCAAACAAAGCCCACCCGCCTCCCATCTTTTTTTTGCCGATGATAGATTACTTTTCTCAAAGGCAACGATTAAAGAGTGCAAATCTAATTGTCACTTGATCCATACCTATGAGCGGGCTTCTGGTCAATCCGTCAACCTTTCTAAATTGGAAATCTCTTTCATCTCTAGTGTTCCTATTGGGAGAAAAGTGGAACTCACTAGAACATCCGGTATTCAAGTTATTGATAAGCATAACAAATATTTGGGGCTTCCCACTATATGTGGATGGTCTAAAAGTGAAGTCTTCACAAGCATCCTATAAAGAATTGCAAAAAAATACAGGTATGGTCCTTTAAGAAAATATTTAAAAGAGATTCTTATCAAGTTGGTGGCTCAGACGATCCTGACTTATGTTATGCTCCTGTTTAAGTTGCCTAGTATTTTTATTGATCAGATCCATTCCCGCCTTGCCAACATTTGGTAGAGGCTAAATGGAAGGATAAATAAATCTCATTGGGTGGCCTGGAACAAATTGTGCAACACTATAGCTTGTGGCGGTATGGGGTTTTGGGATCTGCGACTCTTCAATGATGCGCTTCTAGAAAAGCAAGGATGGAGGTTGCTGCTTAATCCTGATTCACTTTGCACTCATATTCTTTAGGCTAAATATTTTCCCCACTTTAACTTTTGTGCTTCTCCTCTTGGACCTTGCCTGAGTTTCTTTTTGTGTAGTTTGTTGGGTTCTTACGAACTTCTTTCTAGGGGTCTCTTTTGGCGTATTAGAGATGGTGCCACTGTCAATTTATGGAGAGATCCCTAGATAGTTGACAATGATGGGATGAGGGCTACCTCTCCGCCAATCCTAGGATGAGAAGATACAACAGTCAACTCTCTACTGGATAATGATGGAAATTATTGGTGTCATAAAAAATTGGAAGGATTGTTTAATGAAAGGGATTGAAGAATTATCTTGAGTATCCCTTTTGTCAAGGATATGGGCAAGGACATGATTTTATGGGGTAGGGAGAACTTCAGAATGTTCTCAGTTAAATATGTGTTTAAATTGGTTCTTGGCTCATAAACCCCAAAGGCAGATGTTATTTGGAAGACAATGCTGCGCTTGGAGGTCCCCCCAAGATCCGGTATTTCTGGTGGTTGTTGTGTACCAATATCCACCCCGTTAAGGAGTTTTTCATGTTCCTCCATGTTATTGATGACTCCACTTTTCCCATGTGCATGGTTGAGTTAGAGTCCCCTTCGCACACTATTTCTTTGCCCTGGTGCCAGGGTGCTTTGGGTCTTGTGGGATCCAAATTTTGATTTTTTGGTGGATATGGTGAATGAACCTACCTCACGCCTGTTGAAATGGTCATCCTCTCTTTCCATTGAGAAAGTTGATTCCCTCTGTACCATTGCTTGGTTTTCTTGGATCAAGAAGAATGATGGAGTTTTCAATCAGAAGTCTTATCTGACTTACTACTAGATCAACCGTGCCACATCTTGGATACAAACGTGGATAAGATCTAACTTTCAGTCTAAACTTCCTCACGCTCTCCCTCACAACAGTATTTGGGCTCCTCCAATGCTGAATCTTTTGAAAATTAATGTGGATTCCTCAATCATTGGAGGAGGCTCTGTTGGGATTGGTGTGGTGGCTCGTGAATCCCTCAGACACATGGCTGTTGCTAGAAAAAAATGTGCACACTTTTTGGGAACCACCAGAGGCGGAAGCTCAGGCTATTTACAAGGGTTTGAGACTCACCATCGAGAAATGATGGAAATCAATTGTTTTGGAATTAGATCGGCTCACCATTGTTAGCATAATCTATGCACCTAAGATTGGTCTATAGTCCTTAAGTTTGCTGGTCTAGATGATTCACACCGTTTTTGCTTTTTTCAATGCTTGTACGATATCTTTCATCAGAAGAGAAGGGAATAAGACTACTCATTTGTTGGCAACCCGCGGTCATTCGGAATATTTTTTTGTTTGGTTGTTCGATTTTCCTCCTTCATTGTTTTTTACTATATCTCTTGATCTTTGACCAATTTATTAAATTCCCCATTGTAAAAAAACTAATTGTGGTGACTTTTTATAACGATAGATATTTTTTGTCACTAATATATTATTTTCAATGAATATTATATTCTCCATAAATAAATATACAATTATAATACATTTTAAAATGAAATTTATCCATCAATATTAGTTTTAAAAGGTTGCTAGCATTTTTGATTGTTAGTATTATTCCACAATTAAGTTAAAATATCTTGTTATTTGGTAATGTTAATTAATAAAATGAATTGGTAAAATTAAAAAATAAATAATATATTTTAATTATTAAAATTAGCTATAATTACTAAAAGTAAAAAAATTACTCAATTAGTAAAATTAATTAGTTAAAATGATTATTTAAAATGATTATTTAAATTACACTACAACAGTTATGGCTTTTAAAAGCGCACAAAAAAGGTATTTACAACGCTAAAAAAACACCGATAATCAAAGATCTATTAAAAATGGGACCCTTAGCGCTAAAAAAACATTGATAAAGGTCTCATTTATCAATGCTTTAAAAGTGCTGATAAAGACTCCTTTTATCATTTCTAAAAAACACAGATAAAAGGGAACTTTATCAGCATTTTTCTTTAGCGTTGATAAAAGTAAAAAAAATAATTTTTTTTTGAATTTTTTTCCCTGTAAATCATAGGGTGGACCACTCCTATTTTATGGGCGTTTGATTCTCTTTTAACAGCGCTCATCCAGCCACCCCTCCCTCATTTAACAACACTATACAGCTGCTTCAGGTGCCCGTGTGTGCGCCTGCTTTTGCTGGGGTTTCAAACATGAGACCTCACCCTCATACTCCAGCGCCTTTTCCACTCCACCATATTGTTTTGTCCTATATTCTATGATATATCTATATATTTATATGTATTTTTTTACATTTTTTATCCATATATATATATATATATATATATTTAAATACATATATAAAATATGTTTGGTTTGTGTGTGTGTGTATGTGTTTGTGTGTGTGTGTGTGCGCATTTATAAATATAATTATACATAATTATACTTATTTACATAATTTATAAATCAATATTTATATACATATATTAGAATATATATATATATATATATAAACATTATATATACATTAATTATATATGTATATAAATATTTATACATTTTTATTTTAAATAGAATGGATATTTTTTTATTTAGATAATGTTTATATGTTAGAGAAATATATTTTATATGTAAATATGTTTAATTATTTATTTATTAAATTAATTGTTTATACGTGAATATATAAAAAATATCTATATATTGTTATATATTTGATAATAAATAATAGTACATTATGAAAAACGATAAAATTTCAAAGCCATAATATTAATATGAATGTAAGACCTGAGGATAAATTTAGTCCCCACTGAAAAAGGGCAAAAAACTCTCTTAAACGAGGCTGCAAATCTATCAAATGTTAAAAAATTGGGGCACCTCAATTAAAAAATCAGTTTTGAAGGCTTTATGAGCCTTTTTTGGACTCGAAAAAAATGTGACATAGGATTCCCCTCTATTATTAGGGCATAGAGCTCATCACATGCTTTGATTTGATATGTGGTAGAGCCCAAACAGACATCCATATTCAAAGTTATGGCGGTTTGAAGTTCGAGTTACGTTTTCAATTTATTTTCAATCTTTTATTAATTTTTTGATTTTTTTATATTCAAATTGTTAATAAATGACTCTTACTCGATAATAATTAGCAAATTATTAATTAAAAATAAATATTTTTAATATTTTAATTCATTTTCACTAATTATCTTATATATTAAGTGTAAATGTCTATTTAGCCTTATCTAAAACATATTTAAAAAATATATATTATATTTATATCAATATAAATAAATTTATATATTAATATATTATTTGCAATGATTTTTTTAAATATAACCTTTATTAGCGCTAGTAAAAAAGCACTGATAAAGGGGGTCGCTTTAACAGCGCTAAAATATGTTTTTTATGGTAGTGTTAATTAGTATTAATTAATTAGTAAAATTAATTATAACTAGGGTGCAATTCCTGACAGCTTCCTGTTGGAGGGATTTCTATGCCATTTATGACTGATGACATAGGCGATAACGCATGCTTGCGTGGAGACCCAGGTACATGCTTACGCAATACATGAAGTAGCCATAGGGCCTTTGGGATAGAACAGAGGGGAAGTCATCAAATGGTGGGCCTTTGGGCTTTAAAAATTGTAATGATCTAGCCATGGAGTGGATCAACCCTTAGAGGGGGTGTGATCTGTTCTTATTGACCCAAGAGTGCATGCTGTTTCGTTTATTATAATCTTCAAGAACATAAAAAAGTAAAACTAATTAAATATTAACTAATAAAATTAATTATTTATTTCAGTTAAGTGTTTATAAAAAATTAAATAGTAAAATTATGAAAGTATTGATAAAAATTCACTTTGTATTTTTAAAAATTAGCAAAATTATTTATGTATTGAATAAAAACTATTTAGTAAAATTAATTAAGTATTAATAAAAAATAGAGTAGTTATAAAAATTGGTAAAATTATTTATATATTAATAAAAATTAAATTTTAAAATTAATTAAGTATTAATAAAAATTAAAAATGTATTTCTTAAAATAGTGATATTATTTATTTAATTAATAATAATTTATTGGAAAAATAAAATAAGTTTTAATAAAAATTTATTAAGTATTTATAAATGTAGGAAAAAAATTAAATTTTTTAATTATAAAAATTAATTAGTAAAAGTAAAAAATAATTGATTTCCAAAAATTAATTAATTATTAAAATTAATTAGTTAGTATAATTAATTAGTAAAATTCATAAAAAACCTAATTTATAAAATTAATTACATTTTTTGTAGTTTTAATGAAAAAACTTAATTTATAAATATAATTTTCAAAAGCTAATGGATGAAGAAAATACACATCAATGTTTATTACATCATCATATATGCATTTGTAATAAAAATCAACATGGTTCTGGTATAAATCCAATTTACACAAAGGGTGTCGAAGTGTTTCTTGCATTTGTGTCATCATATACATACTTTATTTCTGAATTGATAAATAAACATCCTTGTAAGACATGTGTTTTTTATGAGATATAACTCATTTGACACCATTAGAGGTAATCTCTTTCATTTTATTTTTTTATAAAATTATTATTTTTTTGATATCATCTCGGTGAATGTCATCTAGAGATAATTTCAAAGTTTTTAATATTGAAAATCCACCATAATTTCAAAATCTAATATACGAGGCAGTTGGGTTACCTTTTCAACAAACTAAAAATTTGAATTCTGATAAGAATTTGAATTTTAAATCATTTAAATTTTGGGATTTGATGAAATCTATAGAGGATTACTTATATCCTGCATACAATATCAGTAAATTAAAATTAATTATAAAATTTATGGTTATTAAATTTGACTTTGGAATTTCTAACCGCTTTTTAATTGGGTATTTTTCTTCATTAAAACATTGTTTCCAGATGAAAATATACTTCCATTTTTTTTTATAAAAGTAGGAAGCTTGTACATACTTTAGATATCATTTATCAGAAGATTCATTCTTATTCAAGTGATTGCATCTTATATTATGATAATTATGAATCTTTACTTTATTTTACAACAAGTGGGAAATCATAGTACAATGGAAGGTATTATGAAAAAATTGTTCCTGTTAAGAAATTGTGATATTTTTCGATTATACCTAGATTACAACATTTGTTTATGTTCTGTAGTAAAAGTTCAATTATAACACAACATCAATTCAATGTTTATGTAAATGGTAGATTAAATCATCCTGTGATGGCGACTTATTGAAATATTTTTACCAATTGCATCCATCTTTTGATTCAAAACCTCATAAAATTCATTTGGGTCTTTCACTAGATGATTTTTGTCCTTTTGGTTCTTATAGTAGTCAATATTCTTGTTATCCTACTTTTATAAATCCATACAACTTATCACCTTAGATGTTGATAAAATAATAGTATTTATATTTGAAATTTTTAATTCTAGGTCATCTAAACAAGATTTTTTTTGAAACCTCTAATTGACGAGTCTAAATTATTTTGGAGTGATGATATAACTACATAAGATGTAGTTTCATAATAATTTTTTATTGAAAACAATATTATTATGGACAATGAGTTATTTTACAACATGTGGTAAATTATCTAGATGAAGTACACATGGTACAAAATTATGTCCATACTTCATGGGTGATAACAATGAATTCATGTTGGTCAATGGAAGAATACCTTGTTCTTTTACTGTAATCACATTATTCATCCTATCTATGATGAAGGTTTTGATAGGGATGAAAATCATTCAAAACATAACAAAAGGTAGATCTAAAACTTGATTAAACATAGAATCTACCAATACATTTAGTTTTAATAATAAAATAAATATAAAAATATAGTGTAGCTTACTCCTCGATGGTCTAACTTGGCCAAGCTTTGCATGATATTGATTGAGATTGTTGAGGATCAACAAACATGTTCCACCCTCTCAGGGAATCCATGGATCGCATGAATCTCTTGATGCTTGGGAAGGATCTCCCTCAAACATGGTTTTCTAAAATCATGATTTTAAAGGTATAAGAGAATCATGTGCTAAGAATTTTCTCAACTTCAAGGAGTCTTGATGGGAACAATGATTCTCATACTTACAATATACTCTATGAGAATCAAAACGGATTTATATAGGCCTTGAAGAACTGAAACAACCGACCTACATTCAAGAGATTATTTTCAAACTTCTCTCGATGTTACAATTATTGTAACATTTTCTCCATCCTTATAATGAATTTTTAATGTCTAAAAAATTTATATAAAATATTCTAACTCCTCAAAATCATCATCTCTTGATGAATAACTGAGTATGATAAAATTTTGGATGGAAGATGGAATAAACCATCCTGTTATTGAAAAAAGTGATATTATCATGAGAGAGCACCATGATATACTGATTTTCACTATGTTTTGGATCCCCTTTACAAAGACCATGACATTTACTATTCCAAAACCTATATGGGTTTAGAGCATATCTCCATTATTCTCTCACTTTCACTAAAACCTTATAGACTTAACACACCTTTGACTTTATGCCACATTATATAAAAAACTCATAAAATCATATCCAAAAACTATTTAAGACATCTTCCAATACTCCTTTGAAAATTCTATCATTCATTTTCACTACATGTTACATCATATGTAACAACTTCTGAAAATATATATAGAAAATCTTCTTGATATACTCTAAAACACTTTGGGGTAGTTCTAAAAGTTTCGTAAACTTGATACTCATTTATACAACCACAAATTCTGACCCACTAGGCCTTTGTAGCATTGAAAATAATTATTACTTACCAAATCCATAAATTTAAGCAAATATTTGTCTTTAGAAACAAATCTATACTACTTATGCTATAAAAGGATTTGGCATGATCACTATCAAACACATGTATCCACTAATTATATCCAATATAAGTATACATAATCATATAATCCTTTTTTCAAAGAATTCAAGTGGCCATGGAAAATAGAGTATATCAATCTTGTATAGCCTGCTCATGCATTATCAATTATCCGAGCATAGAATGACCATGTCAATGATACATCACATGAAATTTTTCTAAGCATATGTTCACATCACATGCCCCTCATCCAAAATTTTAAACATATAATATGTAATTAATCAAGGTATGGTTATACACTTCCTAATACTATTTTAATCGATGAACCAAATATCAGACTCATAACATGAGAGGAAAAATCACATCTTGGTTAAGAATCAACTAATGACATGATCAACAACATACCCAACCACCCCCAATCTAGATAAGACTCAAGTATTGTTTAAGAAAGGAATCAAAGTATAAACATTCACATTCTTGGTATCTTTACAACCACAACTAGTGGGATTCAATATTAAGCATGCACCCCTAGCATAAAAATGAGAGTGTATGACACTCCATGTGGTATACTTGGATGGTCATCCATTACACAAAACTCATTTTTCTACCACATGATCATTTTCTATATCTATTTATGAAATCCTACTCACATTAATCATAAAATTTTATCATAATATATAATACTCCATGAAAAATATTGATTATGGGTAATAAAGCACGACCGATTGTCGCCTATCAACCGTTCAAGAGTCCGGTGCTCTGCTAATGTGTATAGTGGTACTCGGGTCGAATCCTTAGTGATGATACTTTTTAATAGTAGACTGTTTTTTGTGATTTGTCTTTTTAATGGTTTTTTTTTCAGAGCTAAAATTAAATGATTTATTGATTTAGATTAATTTAACAATTTTATAAATATTGAGGTGAGTTCGTTATTGGGGATTTAAGCTTATTATATCATTGAGCTTTGCTTCATATTGCATTAAATTAACACCCACATCACAAGATATTTTTTTATCAGAATACCCAAGTGTTAAGGCTTTAATCCAAGCCTTAACTTAACTAGGGTTCTAATCTCAATTTTTTTATAGTAGTGTATTTAGGGTTCCAATAATCCATGGAATCCACATCTTAAACAAAACATGTCATTAATCCATAACATTTTACATTCAACATACACAATGTTAACCTAAGAATACTCAACGAGCAAAAGCCCTCAATCACTTAATATCCCTAAATTATGGATCTCCCAAATTGTAGATTTACTCATCCATTGAGATGGTTATTAATTTGGTAATATGTGTTTTTGGTGATTAATTATAAATAGAATGAAAATAACGGGATAAGAAAAGATTTGTGTGCCGAGCACACACGCACGAACAATAATGAGAATTAAAAATGGACTTTTGATTGAATGAGAAAGAAAAAGAAGGGAAGGGGTCTACTTGATTTAAAATATTTTAAAAGAATTAATATTTAAGAATAGAGGGTGGATGATTAAAAGAGAATATGAAGAAGAAACTTGCATTAAAATTCAAACAAAATTGAAAACAACTTACGCGAATACAATTGAAAACAAACGCAAAGGAAAATGAAAATAAAAGTAGAGGAGAGGTATCTCTTGTTGAAACAAGATCAAGGCTCTAGTAATGACAAACCTCCTCCTTATGCGCTGAAATGAAAACCCTTTGCAAGGAGATGAGGGAGATCTATTTATAGACCAGGAAGTTGGACTATTTGCATTCCAAATATTCCCCTCCACTTGGATCACCATTTGATACTCCGGAAAATAAAATATGGAGAAATTGTCTTCTTCAAAGTTGTATATATTAATTATTAGAGTCTACCCTATATATTTGGCAGCCATTGGACTGAAGTATCCAATGTTATGGCAGTTTTATTAAACAATTTTAATCTATCCATTTCAATCTATAATTTTTCAAGGACAAAATGTGAATGGGTTTTTGAATAAGAATATGCCCTCAAATTTGAACCATTTATTCTAAAAATTCATCCACCTATATTTTATCTTCCACACTAAAAAATCTCAACTCGTTAGGAGAAAATTCAATAAATATGTGATAAGTTTAATTCCCATACATAATGGTGGGTTAGACTTCAAAGCATCATTTGACCCCCTTTTGCTGGATTTGAGCCTTGAAATTTTTATCCATGGTTAATTTGGATAATAAGGAACTTATGTTGGAGTATTAACAAAATTTGGGTTCTTGGATTGAGCTCAAAAACTCAAGCATCATGGATGGTCTAGTTTTTTCACATATTCTTTGGGCCTTCTTGTGTGGACCATATGACCATTAAAATGGTCGACTTGGACAAATTTTCCTTCTAATGATATGTTTTAAATTGAATACGACACCCTAAAAAAAATAATCACACAATTTGGATCAGTAGGATGAGAGTTATGATTAAAACATTAAACTAACTTGAATGTGGATTAATTCAAATAATGCTCAAAAATTATATTTAATATTCAAACATTATTATTTCACACCAATTATGCACTTTTCATAGAAAATAAGTAATTGGAGTAAATAAAAAGTTATAAATAAATTAATAACATCAAATCCCCCACACTTAGTCTTGTGAAAGTCCTCATGTACAATAAATATAAAAACATAACTAAATCATTCTCACTCACCAAAAAATATTAAAATTTTGTTTTCCCTAACTAGGGGAGGTTTAGACCATTTCACTTATCCATATTGAATTTCACCAAAAAATGTTACAGAAACAATATTCCAAAAAAAATCATTTTCATGCTCAAATTAGAAATGGAAAGGTTGGAACTCAAAACTAACTCCTCTCAAGATAATAAAAATTTATTTATAGAGGTTCACTCATTCACCAACCAAAAGTGAAAATATTAGAATTTGAAAGAGCTCTCACCTTCCATTTCCTATCCTAAAGTGCACAAGAATCAAGAGGTCTTTTGAAGGGGTTTTTCTGTGGCCATGGGATGGTAGGAATTTAATGTCCAAGAGAAAGGAAAAGAGGGGTAAAACACCAGCATGGGTAAAAAAATGCACACTTTTTTTTGAAACGAAACAAAGAAATGGAAAAACATATTAACAAGGGAATGATTGTGTGAAGAAATACACAAAAGAGGAAGAAAATTTGAAGGGGATGAGAAGATGAAATATTTACAAAACAAAAAACATCTCCCAATGACATAAATGTTCTTTTTTTTTTCTATTTTATTTTTTTTTGCATTTTTTCAAAAGTTAAACTTGAAACAGATCTCACACTCATCTCCCAACCCATGTTTGATCTCCTCACAACGCTAATTGTAATAGTTATAATAAGATCAAAGGTTGAGTAATAGTTATTTTTGACCTACCCAAGACACAACCCATTTTTTTGTTTTTTTTAATTTTGTTTCTTTATTTTGTTTCTTTTATTTTTTTGAACAATTTTCAATATCATGCACACAATTACATAAATTAAAATCCATTCCCAAAGCTCACTGAATTATAACCGCTCCCCCACACTAAAATGGATGGTTTCCATCAAGCATATGAAAACACATTGAAAATCAAGGAAATGGAACCCAAAATGAAATCTATTCCACCACACTTAAATTTCAATAAATTATGAAATGTTATTCCATGTAGATGTTGGGTGGGACATGGTATTGGGATTGTAATGTGGCTATCAAAGAAAAGGTTTTCATTGGATTGAAGGGGATTTCAAAAGGAAGATTAATGTAAGGTTAATGAGAGTCTATTTGGCTATTAGGATTCTCATGTGGTTCAGAAAATTCTTCTATCATATTAAAGCACACCAAAGTAGGAAATTTAGCTCGAAGGTCCACAAACTCAAGACTCACAAAAGGGGATGAAAACACACAAAATGAAAAGATGGTCATAGGTGACCTTGGCTTGAAAGCTAATATTGTTCCTCATGATTAAGGAATAATCATTTTATAAATCTAAAACTAAGAATTCAAAATTTATTATACTTGACACAAAATTCTTTATCCAAATTCATGATGAAAATATAATTTTTTTGATATTAAAACATGCATTTTTGACTTCCCAAAATGGTTTGACAAAATTTCGAAAGTATATGGTGAGTAAGTATGACTCTTTTTCTTTTTTTGGATTGTTTTTGTTTTTCTTAGTTTTTTAGTGTTTTTAAAATAAACACCCACACAAAAGAGAAAGAGAAAAATAAAGGGTTAGATGAAGAAAGTAGTAAAAAAACTGAAAGATAGAGGAAGAAGAAGAAAGAGGGAGAGAGAGGAAGAGAGAGAGAGAGAGAGAGAGTTAAAGGGAAAGAGGTGCCCCTGGTTTGTATTTAGTGGGTATTCATCTCTATCTAGTGGTGGGTCTTTGTAAATCGATGACTTTATAGGGAATGTATCCTTTATTTTGATGCTTTTGAAAATTTCCATTAACTAAAATAGAATAAAAAACAAGAAACATTATTCATTTAATAAAAAACTAAAAACAAAATAAAATATCATAAAAGTAAAAGAAAATATGGGTTTCCTCTTAAGTAGAGTTGCATTTATTTTTCTACAGCTAGACATTTGTAGTGTACTACCCATAGTCCAATGGTGGCCACCATATTTTCTCAACTTCAGTGTGCTTCCAGAAAAACTTCTCCTTTGGAAGGATCAGTTGTTCATTGGATAATTTCTTCACATACTTATTGATGTGATTGAAATTCAATGAGGGTGGAAAGAGAATATTATTATCCTAACTTTGGTCTTAAACTTGAGGAATGATGTTATCCTCAAAGTAATGATTTTCTATGCTTGGAAATTTAGGAAGATGTTTCAATTCTGATGGTGAATTTATATAAGGACCAGATAACACAAAACCAGAGTATGATATCACAATTATTTTTAACTCATTTATTTCATCACTTACTGATGTACAATAATGAGGATCAGTGGAGTCATAAGACTGAATAAAATTTTCAATATTTTTTATATCAATGTTGTTTGCTAAAGAATAGTCAATTTCAACCTCACCAGCGATCACTTTATTAATTAGGGAAAAAATCTCACAACCTTCACTTCCATCAGGACAAGATAAACACATTGCTTCATGGTTAAACTCACATATAACATAATTTTCAGAATCATGGATATAAAATAATGAATGTTGGATAATCTGATCTAAATTAACAAATGAGCATGCTAGTTCATTTTTCTCATTACCATCCAAGTTGGAGTAGTGGATATTATAGGAGAGATGAGATTCAAAAGATTTTTCAAGATCCTTTAGATTGATGGAATTTACATTTGAAATGTCAACATAAACATCACCATTTATGAATTGGTTAATGAGGATGGATAATTCAAAATCTCCTTTATCTTTAGAACACAAAGAACATGATGGATCAAAGATCAACACACTCTCAGAGAGACTTTTAGATGCATAGATAGAGAATACAAATTGATTCTCTGATGGGTATTGTATGGATTGAAAATTATTAAACTTCACTAGTTGATATCCAAATTTCATGGATAAGATGACAGCATAGACATCAATTTTGGTTTTAGATATCACGAGGAAAGGTCTTCCTAGAATCAGGGGAGATCGAGAAGCGGTCGTATCACCTTTCATGTCAAGGACATAGAAATAAGCTGGGAAGATATGACCATTAACTTAGAAAAGGACATCCTCAATTATTCCCTCAGGATTGGCTATTATTCTATTGGCTAACTGGATGAAAACACCTGTTGGGTGCAAGATACCTAGACCAAGGTTGGAGGAGATGGATTTAGGCATGACATTTATCAAGACTCCTAGGTCTATGAGTGAATCATCAAAGTTGTAACTCCCTATTTGGCATGGAACAGTAAATGTCCCTTGGTCTTTGCACTTCATGGGTATATACTGTTGTGTTGAAACATTCTCAATGATCCTAAGTTGTCTCTTTTGAGTGAAAAATTCCTTAAGAAACTTGGAATACTTAGGAATTTATTTAATGTAATATAAGAGTGGAATGTTTACTTCAAAATGTATAAACATGTTGATCATTTAAGGATCAGGTTTAAAGGATTTCCTTGGCTTAGAAACGTCTTGAGGAAAAGGAATTGGCTTCCTTAAAGGGATAGAAGGAGGTGAGGGAGTTCCTTCAGGTAAATTTTCGGATTTTTTTTCTTTTCATTTTCAATATCAACAACCAAAGGTTCATTGGAGGATCCATCACGAGGATTGGAAATTTGTTTTCCTGATCTAAGTGCAATTTCACTTACATTACCCTTGGGGTTGGGTAACGGTTGAGTTGGGAGTTGGGAAGAATTGGATGGTTGCTACTGGATAAGGGGAGATAAAAGTTAACCAATTTGGGTTTCAATGTTTTTAAGGCTTGAATGGGTGAAGGAGGCAAGATATTCCACAACATTTTCCCATGGTTTCTTGGAAGAAGAGGCTTTTCCAGAATTGGGACTACCTTGATTTTAGTTCTTGGGAAAGTTCTTGTATTGGGTTGGGAATTGGGAAGGCTCATTAGGATAGTGGAATCCAGGAGGAGAAAGAGGAGGATTGATTATTTGAGGTTGAGGGACAAAATGATAAGGTTATTGGAAGTTACCAGCACCATAATCATATTGGAATTGGTTTGGATTTTTAGGAGGGAATTGAGGGTCATGAGAAATGAGATTACCATACCTCAAGCCTAGGTTAAAGGTATAAGAGAAGGGCTGAAACTGGGGTTGGTTTTAGTTTCTAATGAACTGAACTGATTGTTGAGGGTTGGTGTTACTTTGAGAATATGCTGCATCAAGCTCCATTGGTCTTGTTGAATCAGATGGATCCTTTTGAAGTTGTGGATATGTGTTTTTTGGATGAGCTGGTGAGATACAGATTCCAGAATTCTTGATAGGTACAGGGAAAATAGATTGTGGAGAAGATGATGTTGGGGCTTCAGTAGCCACCGCGAGTTGTCTCACAAGACCTGCAAGTTCACTCATCCACTCAGTAATCTTGTTTGGATCTATGAATTAATTCTCTTGGACTTACTGGACTTGAGAATGTGTTCGAGTATGGAATTTCTGCGTGTTTGCAACCATATTGCTTATAATATCTCATGTAGCTGTAAGAGTTTTATCAACAGGAGCACCACCACTTTTAGCATCAATGAGATTACACTCCATAACCAATAATCCCTCATGGAAGTATTGGATAGAGTTATTTAGGGATTTGGTGGTGTGGGAAGTTTTCCACAATCTTTTTGAACCTCTCCCAATACTCATGGAGTGATTCATTAGGGAATTGATGGATACCACTTATTTCCTTTTGGATATAGGTGATATAAGAAGTAGGAACAAATTTCTCTAAAAAGAGACGCTTCATATTAATCCATGAGTTTATAGAACTAGGAGGGAGGTTGTAGAGCCATGACTTGGTAGATTCATCTAGGAAAAAATTGAATTATTGAAGTTTGATTTGTTCTTCAGAAACCCCTTGAGGCTTCATGGTAGAGTACACCACTTGGAACTCTTTGAGATGAATATGTGGATCCTCACTAGCTAGCCCGTGTAAATGAGGTAGAAGATGAATCAAACCCAATTTGAGTTTAAAATTAGCCTTAATGTTTGGATGTTCAATAACAATGGGATGGTACTTAATATCAAGGGAAACGAGTTATTTTATGGTTTTCCCCTTGGATTATCAATTTCTAGTTCAATTGGTTGGACAAAGAATGGTTCAGGAGTGATTTGATTGTCCATAATGTTCCTCCTAAGTTAGCGACATGTTTGCTCAATTTTAGGGTCAAAAAGACCATAGGGATTGTTTGGGAGGCTACAGGGAATTCATATAAGTTTTGAAGTATGAGGAATATGAGTTTTTCATCGTGATTTTTTTCCGTTTATGATTTTTATGAGAAGGTGGAATTTTCTTTGTGTTTTTTCCCAGTTTTTTGTTTATTTTTTTACTTCTTTTTCAATAATGAAAATTACCGACTACAAATTGTACCATCCTTGGAAAAAGTTCCATTTGAAGCATGGATAATTGTCACCTATCGACCGTTTAAGGGTCTGGTTCCCTTCTAATGTGTATAACGCCACTTGGGTCGAATCCTCGATGATGATACTTTTTAATAGTCGATTTTTTTTGTGTTTTTTATTTTTAATGGGGGGTTTATTTGAAGAGATAAAATGAAATTATTTATTGATTTAGATTGATTTAAAAAATTTATAATGATTGGGGTGATTTCATTATTGGGGATTTAAGCTTAGGATAACATTGATCTTTGCTTTATATTTCATTAAATTAACACCCAATTCACAATATAATTTTGATCGGAATACCCAAATGTTAAGGCTTTAATCCAATAATTAACTTAACTAGGGTTATAATATCAATTAAAACTTGTTTATGATAGTTTATTTACGGTTACAATAATCTATGAAATCCATATGTTAAACAAAACATGTCATTAATTAATGACACTTTAAGTTCAACATACACAATGTTAACCTAAAGAATACTCAACGAGAAAAAGCCCTCAATCACTTAATATCCAAAAATTAAGACTCACCCCAATGGTATATTTAATCATTAATTTATATTGTTATTAATCTGGTAATATGTTTTAATGATGATTAATTATAAATAGAATAAAAATAATAGGATAAGAAATGAGCTGTGCTTTGAACACACATGCACGAACGATGATGAGAATTAAATACAGAATTTCGGTTGAATGAGGAAGCAAAAGAAGGGAAGGGATTTCAACTTGATTTAAAATATTTTAAGAGAATTAATATTTAATAATAGAGGGTGGATGATTAAAAGAGAATATGGAGAATAAAATTTCATTAAAATTTAAACGAAATTGAAAACAGCTTACGCGAATACATTTGAAAACCAACACAAAGGAACATGAAAATAAAAGTGGATGAGAGTTATCTCTTGTTGAAATAAGATAAAGGAAAGTCCTAAAATGAACTTTTAAAGGCTATAGTCATTCCAAAACTCCTCCTTAAGTGCTGAAATTCCAACCCTTTGTTAGGAGAGGAGGGAGATGTATTTATAGCCCAAGGAGTTAGACTGTTTGCATTATGAATATTCTCCTCCACTTATCTCGCAAATTTGGTACTCTAGAAAGCCAAATATGAAGAAATTTACTTCTTAAAAGTTGTATATATTAATTTTTATAGTCTAAAATCAAAATTTGGAGTCCATTGGACTTAAGGATCCAAAGTTATGGTAGTTTTATTAAATAATTTTAATATGTCCATTTCAATCCATAATTTTTCAAGGCCAAAATGTGAATGAGTTTTTGAATAAGAATATGCCCTCAAATACAAACCATTTATTCTACAAATTTGGCCACCTATATCTTAGTTTCAATACTAAAAAATATAAGCTATAATGGATTTATATATAAGGATAAAATTCAATAAATGTGTGATAAGTTTAATTCCCAGACAAAATGGTAGGTGGTACTTCAAAGCATCATTTGGACCATTTTTGGTAGAGTTGGGACTTGAAATTTTTATACATGGTTCCTATGTATAATAAAGAACTTATGTTGGAGTCTCATAAAATTTGGGTTTCTGGATCGACCCCAGAAATTTAAGCATCATGGATGCTTCAATTTTTTTCACATATTCTTGGGCCTTCTTGTGTGGACCATATGACCATTCAAATGGCCAAATTTGGCCAAATGTTCCTCTTAATGATATTTTGTAAATTGAATAAGGAACTCTAAAACATAAGAATCACACAATTTGGATCAGTATAATGAGATTTATGATTAAAACATTAGAATGAATTGAATGTGGATTAATTCAAATAATGTTCAAAAATAATATTTAATATTAAAACATTATTATTTCACATCAATTATGCAATTTTCATAGAAAATAAGTAAAGGGAGTAAATAAAAATTTATAAATAAATTAATAACATAAAATCCCCCAAAATTAGTCTTGTGCATGTACTAATGTACAATAAATATAAAAACATAACTAAACCATTCTCACCCACCAACAAATATTAAAATTTTGTTTTCCCTAATCAGCGGAGGTTTAGACCATTTCACTAATCCATATTGAATTCCACCACATATTTTTACAGAAAAAATATTCCAAAAAAATTATTTTTCATGCTCAAATTAGAAATGGAAAAGGTTGGCACTCCAAACTTACTTCTCTCAAGATGATAAAAATTTATTTTTGGAGGATCACTCATTCAACAACCAAAAGTGAAAATATTTGAGTTTGAAAGAGATCTAAACTTCCATTACCTATCCTAAAGTGCACAAGAATCAAGATGTATTTTGAAGGGTATTTTCTGTGGCTATGGGTCGGTAGGAATTTAATGTTAAAGAGAAAGGAAAAGAGGGGGTAAAACAACAACATGGGTAAAACAATACACACTTTTTTTGAAATAAAACAATGAATGAAATGGAAAAACATATTTATAAGGAAATGATTATGTTAATAAAGACACAAAAGAGGAAGAAAATTTTAAGGTGATGAGAAGATAAAATATTTACAAAACAAAAATCTTCTCCCAATGACATAAGTGTTTTTTTTCTATTTTCTTTTTTTTTTGCATTTTTTCGAAAGTTAAACTTGAAACAGATTTCACACTCATCTCTCAACCCATGTTTGATATTCTCACGACACTAAATTTAATAGTTATAACAAGATCAAAGGTTGAGGAAGAGTGTTTTTGGACTAGCCCAAGTCACAACCCATTTTTTTTTGTGTTTTTTTAATTTTTTTCCTTATTTTTTTATTTTTTTAACACTTTTCAATAACATGTACAAAATTACATAAATAAAAATCCATTCCCAAATCTCACTGAATGACAACATCTCCCCCACTCTAAAATGGATTCTTCCCCTCAAGGATATGACAACACATTGAAAATCAAGGAAATGGAACCCACAATGAAATCCATTCCCCCCATACTTAAATTTCAATAAATTATGAAATGCAAATCTATGAAGATATTGGGAGGGAAAAGGTAACCAATCAAAGAAAAGGTTTTTATTGGCTCGAAGGTGCTTTGAAAAGGAAGATTAATGTAAGGGAAATGAGAGGCTATTTGGACATTATGATGCTCATGTGGTTCAGAAAATGCCTCTATCATATTAAAGCACACCAAAGTAGGAAATTCAGCTCTAAGGTCCACAAACTCAAGACTCAAAAAGGGATAGAAAATGCACAAAATGAAAACATGATCATAGGTGACCTTGGCATGAAATCTAATTTTGTTCCTCACAATTGGGGAATAATCATTTTCTAAATATAAAATTGAGCATTAAAAATTTATTATACATGAAAAAAAATTCTTTATCCAAATTCATGATGAAAATACATATTTTTAGATTAAAACATGCCTTTATGACTCCCCAAAATGGTTTGAAAAAAATTTCAAAAGTGGATGGTGAGTAAGTATGACTCTTTTTGTTTTTTGGATTGTTTTAGTTTTTTTGTGTTTTTAAATTACACACCCACACAAAAGAGAAAGAGAAAAAGAAAGGGTTATATGAGGAAAGTAGTAAAAAAATGAAAGAAAGAGGAAGAATATGAAAGAGGGAGAGAGAGGAAGAGAGGGAGGTAGAGAGAGAGCGGGATAAAGGTAAAGAGGTGCCCCCAGTTTGTATTTAGTGGGTTTGCATATCCATCCAGTGGTGGGTATATGGAAGTTGATGACTTCATGGGGAATGTGTCCTCTTTAATGATGCTTTAAAAAATTTCCATTTCCTAAAAGAGAATAAAAAACAAGAAACATTATTCATTTAATGAAAAAATAAAAAGAAATTAAAATTTCATAAAAGTAAAAGAAAACATGGGTTTCTTTCCAAGTAGTGCTACATTTATTTTTCTATAGATGGACAATTTTAGTGGACTACCCATAGTCCGATGGTGGCCACCACATTTTCTCAAATCCAGTGTGCTTCTATAAAAAAATCTCCTTTGAAAGGATCATTTTTTCATTCGATAATTTATTCACATCCTTGTTGATGTGCTGGAAATTAAATGGGGGTGGAAAGAGAATATTGTTATCCTCCCTTTGTTCTTCAATTTGATGAATGATGTTATCCAAAAAGTGCAGGTTTTCTTTTCTTGAAAATTTTGGAAGATGTTTCAATTTTGATAGAGAATTTATTTAAGGATCAGATAACACAAAACCAGAGTATGAGATACCAATTATTTTTAACTCATTTATTTCATCACTTACTGATGTACAATAATGATAATCAGTGGAGTCATAAGACTGAATAAAATTTTCAATATTCTTTATATCAATGTCCTTTTTAGAGGAATGGATAATTTCAACCTCAATAGTGACCACTTTATTAATTAGGGAACAAATCTCACAACCTTCACTCCCACCAGGACAAGATAAACATATTGGTTCAAGGTTCACCTCACATATAATAGAATTTTCAGAATAATGGATAAGAAACAATGAATGTTGGATAATCTAATCTGAATCAACAAAAGAGAATTCTAGTTTATTTTTCTTATTACCATCCATGTTGGAGTAGTGGAGATCAGAGGAGATATGGGATTCCAAATATTTTTCAAAATCCTTTAGATCGATGGAGTTTACATTTGAAATGTCAACATAAACTTCTCCATTTATGACTTGGTTAATGAGGATGAAAAATTCAAAATATTTTTTATCTGTAGAACATGAAGAAAATGATGGATCAAGGATCAAAACACTCTCAGTGATACTTTTAGATGCATGGATAGAGAATACAAATTGATTCTCTCATGGGTATCACATGGATTGAAAAATATTGAACTTGACCAGTTGGTTGCCAAATTCCATGGATAAGATGCCAACATGGACATCAATTTTTGTTTTAGATGTCACCAGGAAATGTATTCCTAGAATCTGGGGAGTCCAAGAAGTGGTCATATCACCTTTCATGTCAAGGACATAGAAATCATATGGGAAGATAAGATCATTAACTTGGACAAGGACATCCTCAATTATTCCCTTAGGACTGGATGTACTTCGATTGGCTAACTAGATGGCAACACCAGTTGGGTGCAAGGGACCTAAACTAAGGTTGGAGAAGATGGATTTAAGCATGAAATTTATTAGGGATCCTTGGTCTATGAGTGCATCATCGAAGTTGGAACTCCCTATTTGGAATGTAATAGTAAATGTCCCTAGGTCTTTGAACTTCATGGGTATGGACTGTTGTATTGAAATATTATCAATGGTCCTAAGTTTTCTGTTATGAGTGAAAAATTCCTTAAGAAACTTGGCATACTTAGAAATTTGTTTGATGGTATATAATAGAGGAATGTTTACTTCAACATGTTTAAACATGTTGAGAATTTCAGGACCGGGTTCAAAGTATTTCCTTGGATTAGAAATAGCTTGAGGAAAAGGAATTGGGTTACTTAGAGGTATAGAAGGAGGTGAGGGAGTTCCTTTAGGTTCATTTTCTAGATTTTTTTCTTTTAATTTTCAATATCAAAATCCAAAGGTTCATTGGAGGATCCATCACGAGGATTGGAAATTTGATTTCTCGATCTAAGTGTAATTGCACTTACATTACCCTTGGGGTTGGGTAATAGTTAATCTAGGAGTTGGGAATAATTGGATCGTTTCTGCTGGCTAAGGTGGGATGCAAGTTTACCAATTTGGGTTTTAATGTTTTTGAGGGTAGAACAGGTGAAGGGGACAAGATATTACATAGTTGTTTCCCATGGTTTCTTGGAAGAAGAGGCTTGTCCTGAATTGGGATTTCCTTGATTTTAGTTCTTGGTAAAGTTCTTAACTGGGTTGGGAATTGGGAAGGATCATTAGGATAGAGTAATCCAGGAGGAGCAAGAGGAGGATTGATCCTTTGAGGTTAAGGGACAAAAGGATAAAGTTGTTGGAAGTTACCAACACCTTGAACATATTGGAATTGGTTTGGATTTTTAGGAGGGAATTGAGGGGTATGAGAAATGATATTACCATACCTCAATCCTGGGTTAAAGGTAGAAGATAAGGGATTAGAGTAGGGTTGGTTGAAAATTCTAATGAACTGAACTAATTATTGAGGGCTAGTGTTCCTCTTAGAATATGTTGCATTGAGCTCCATTGGTCTGGTTGAATCATATGGATCCTCTTGAAGTTATGTACATGTTTCTATTGGATGGGCTAGTGAGAAACAGATTCCACAATTCTTAATAGGTGTATAGAACATAGATTGTGGAGAAGATTAGGTTGGGGTTTTGGCAGCCACCACTAGTTGTCTCACAAGACCTGTAAGCTCACTCATCCACTCAGTCATCTTGTTTGGATCTATGGATAGATTATCTTGGACTTGCATGAATCTAGCATGGGATCGAGTATGGAATTGCTGCATGTTTGCAGCCATATTTCTTATAAGATCTTGTGCAGCTACATGAGTTTTATCAACAAGAGAACCACCACTTGCGACATCAATGAGAGTTCACTCCATATCCAATAACCCATCATAGAAGAATTTGATAAAGAGTTGGTTATGGATTTGGTGGTGTGGGTAGGTTTCTAGAAGCTTTTTGAACCTCTCCCAATACTCATGGAGTGATTCATTAGGGAATTGACAAATACTACTTATTTTCTTTTAGATAGAAGTAGTATGAGAAGCAAAAAATATTTTTTTTAAAAAGAGATGCTTCATATCAATCCATTATTTTATGTAACCAAGAGGGAGATAGTAAATCCATGACATGGAAGAGTCATCTAGGGATAAAGGGAATTCTCGAAGTTTTATTTGTTCTTTAGATACCCCTTGAGGCTTTGTGGTATAACACACCACTTGGAACTCTTTGAGATGAAGATCTGTTCCTCATCGTCTAGACTGTTGAAATAAGGTAGAAGATGAATCAAACCCAATTTGAGTTCAAAATTAGTCTCAATGTTTAGATATTTAATACCAAGGTGTTGGTACTTTATATCAGGGGAAAAGAGTTCTTTTAAGGTTTGTTCCCTTGGATTAGACATTTATAGTTCAATTGGTTGGACAAAGAATGGTTCATGAGTGATTTGATTAGCCCTAATATTCTTCCTAATTTAGAGAAGAGTTCTCTAAATTTTAGGGTAAAAAAATCAAAGGGATTATTTGGGAGGCTGTAGGGCATTTATATAATCTTTGATGGATGAGGAAGGCAAGTTTTTCTTTGTGTTTTTTTTTCCAGATTTTTTTTGTTTATTTTTTTACTTTTTATTCAACAATCAAAACTACCAACTATAAATAGGACCATCCCTAAAAATGGTTTCATTTGAAGCATGGATTATTGTTTACTATCGACCGTTCAAGGGTCCAATTTTCTGCTAATGTGTATATATACACTCGTATCGAATCCTCAACGATGATAATTTTTAATAGTATATTTTTTTTATGATTTTTGTTTTTAATGGGGAGGGGGGTTGTTTGCAGAGATAAAATGAAATGAAAGATTGATTTAGATTGATTTAAAAATTTTATAAAGATTTGTATGATTTCATTATTAGGGATTTAAGCTTATTATATAATTGATCTTTGATTTATATTGCATTAAATTAACACCCACTTCACAAGATAATTTTGATTAGAATACCCAAGTGTTAAGGCTTTAATCCAAGCGTTAACTTAACTAGGGTTGTAATATCAATTAAAACTTGTTTATGGTAGTGTATTTATGGTTCCAATAATCCATGTAATTCACATTTTAAACAAAATATTTCATTAATCCATGACATTTTAAGTTCAACATACACATTGTTAACCTAAAGAATACTCAACGAGCAAAAGACCTCAATCACTTAATATCCCCAAATTATGACTCATCCCAATGGTAGATTTAATCAACCATTGAGATGGTTATTAATATAGTAATATGTTTTTATGGTTATTAACAATAAATATAATGAAAATAACAGTATAAGAAAAGAGTTGTGCGTCGAACACACACAAACACAAACATTGATGAGAATTAAAAACAGACTTTCGATTGAACGAGGAAGAAAAAGAAGGGAAGGGGTTTCAACTTGATTTAAAATATTTTAAGAGAATTAATATTTAAGAACAATGGGTGGATGATTAAAAGAGAATATGAAGAAGAAAATTGCATTAAAATTCAAACAAAATTGAAAACAGCTTACACGAATACATTTGAAAACAAACGCAAAGAAACTTGAAAATAAAAGTGGAGGAGAGGCATCTTTTGCTAAAAAAGATCTAGGAAATTCCTCCCAGGACCTTTTCAAGGATATATTCATTCAAAACCTCCTTCTTAAGTGCTGAAATTCCAACCCTTTTCAAGTATAGGAGGGAGATGTATTTATATCCCAAGGAGTTGGACTATTTGCATTCCAAATATTCCCCTCCACTTAGTTCACCAATTTGATACTACAAAAAGAATACTATGGAGAAATTGTATTCTTAAAAGTTTTAGATATTAATGTTGTGAGTCTACCCTCAAAATTTTTTCCATTATACTTAAGGATCAAAAGTTATTTTGGTTTTATTAAACACTTTTAATCTGTCCATTTCAATCTAGACTTTTTCAACAACAAAATTTGAATGGGTTTTTGAATAGGAATATGCCCTCAAATATGAACTATTTATTATACAAAGTATACCGTATATATACTATATTTAACACTGAAAAATATCAGCTATAATGGATTTATATGTTAGGATAAAATTCAATAAATGCGTTATAAGTTTAATTCCTAGACAGAATGGTGGTCTGGACTTCAAAGCATCATTTGGGCCCCTTTTTGGTGGAGTTGGGCCTTGAAATTTTTATCTATTGTTCCTTTGTATAATAAATAACTTATTATTGGGTATCATAAAATTTGTATTTCTTGATTGTGTCTATAAATTCAAGCATCATGGATGGTCCAGTTTTCACATATTTTTTGGGCCTTCTTGTGTGGAAAATATGACCATTTAACTAGCTGAATTGGACAAATGTTCCTTTGAATGATATATTGTAAATTGAATTGAGAACCCTTAAAAACAATAATAACATAATTATATCATTATTATGAGATGTGTGATAAAAACATTAAAATTACTTGAATCTAGATTAATTCAAATAATGCTCAAAAATTATATTTAATATTAAAACATTATTATTTCACACCAATTATGAATTTTTCATATAAAATAATTAAATGGAGTAAATCAAAAGTTATAAAAAAATTAATAACATCATGTAAATCAAATTTATACTTTTGGAGGTCAATTATCATTTCACTTCAAGAAATATATGCATACAATGTGAAAGTATGATAAAGTGGAGACTTCCTTTTATACAACTTGATACATTTTACACTCTTAAACTCTTTTAAGAATATTAAAAAAACATACATAATTACCTATATAATCATATCACATATGATATAACACTAGAGTGGTCTTATGTTTGATTTATGTTTAGGGTTTTGTTAAAAAAATTACATCTCTATGTTATTCTTACCATATCTCAATGTGACTATTTGATAAAAACCTCCACTAAAATTATTGTAAAAAATCCATTTGGTGTGTATTTTGAGTGTGAGTTTTGACAATTATGTGGAAGGAATCTTTAATACAATATTTATCAATGATTAGAGTTTTTTAAATGTAGTAAGATGTTTTAATGATTTATAGATGATTTTTGGAAAAATAATTTTGGACTAACATTTGAAATTTGGTTAAGTCATGTTTAGTATAAGAGACATCTACCTATTTGAAGGAGTTATTCAGCAGTAACATAAGATTTGTTATGCATTGAATCTCAAATTTTTTTCAATGGTAATAATTGTGTATGAGTCATTATGCATCTGTGTTTGAGTGAAAAACTTCTATTTACAAGTTATTTTCTTTGTGTATGAATCATTTGATGATTGTGTATGAGTCGTCCCCAACATATGAGTCATCAAGGAGATGCATATGAGTCATCTAGGAGAAACATGTGAGCCATTGATCCCTTATTTATTTTCTAGAGAACACTGATATATAGAATTTTTGAGTATATTTTTATTAATCATAAAATATGATTAATTAGAAAACATAGAGTAGAGATAATAAAGCCAAGTTTCAAGGGAGAATCAAGAAATGTTATGATTATTTTAAGGGAGTTTGAGATTGGATTAATGGGGTAGGTTTTTTCTACACACAATATCATGGTTCAAACAGGTGGTGGTGTGGAGGTTACTATAGTACACGATGCATGTATTTTTTAAATATATGATTTGGAAGAAGATCATGGATGTGATTTTATAGGATTGTTTTTATGATTTGAAAAGACTTCTTTATTGGTGTAGAAAAAAATTGGACTATTTTATTTTAAAATGATTTATAATTTAGATGAATGATTATGATCTTTGGATAAAAATAATAAAATAAAACTTCAAAAAATAATGAATAAATATTCTTAGGAAAGTAGTTAAGAGATTTCATTGAATAAAGTAGAAACATAGGGAAGGAGAGGGGATCCCAATTAAACATGATTGAAAAGTAGAGAGTAAGAGGGGAAAAATTTTATAGTTTCATAAAACTAATTATAGGATTATAGGTTTCATGATGAAAAGACAAAGAATAATAAAAAGAGGTGTTTCAGGAGGTCTCTTTTTAGATGTTTAGATTGAGGTTCTTCAAGCATAAGAAGGTTGAGAATATTAGTACACCAATCTTGGTGTAGTTTTCATCAACTATATATGGAAGAATAAAGTAATGATAGGATGAAAATGTGTTCCCTACATGTAAAGAGTCTAGTAAGCTTTCTATTTTACATGGATTTTAACCATGAGGGTCTGTGAAGTCGCTCCGAAACTTGCAACCGAAAAGTAGTGAGATTTATTGATTTAGGTGTATAGGAAAATTTCCATGAATTCTCATTGTATTAGATCATTTGGGCGAACCAAGTAAAAACATCAACAATAATCTTTATTTTTTCTTTCATTATTTCATATCATTTAGGAGTAAAAGAGAATAATAGAGAATATTCCCAATTATTAGTCAGAAAAGATCATAAAAAATGGATAAAATTAAAATTCACATACCATAATTCACCCCCTTTCAGGGTATAAACCTTTTTTAGGACAAAATGTTGTATTAAATACAAGGATATGGGAAAAAAACTCTCTCTCAAGAATCCATGGAAAGTTTTGTTAACCATAATGGAATACCCATATTTAAAGGAAGAAATTTTCAACTATTGAAATACCAGAAACATCATTATTTTCAGTCATTTTATATGGATGTTTATATGTAATAAATACATTGGATCACAACTATCATTAATATTGATTCTCTTTCAAACAGATTCCATAAGGATTTGGATGTGTATTATAAGGAAATTAATTCATTAGGTAGATCTTTTGGATAATCCTATATATACAAAAGTGATGTAGTAAAATAACTTTCATTCAATGTAGGAGAATCTTCAAGTACCAATGAAGGTGATTTAAATGTTTAATATACAAATTTGTAAGTGTTTTATAAAAAATACGATGATTTGAGAATGAAAAAGAATGATGTAGCTGATCCATTTTTTGATTGGCTAAATTATCTTATGAAATATATGAATCCTATTAGGTAGTTTATTATTGATACAAAATTTTATAAAAAAAACCTGATAAGAATTCCACCTTGTTTCAATCCAAAATTTTTAGTGGTTTAAGTTTAAGATCCGAAATAGGAAACTTTAGACAACCAATATAGAAAAATTTTGGAATATGAAATGAAGAAAAATTATAATGAGTCTATGAAAAAAGAAAATTCTTAGGATATAAGAGTTAAGGTTATGAAGAAACTATCAAGAAAAGAAAAACCTAAGGATGGAGAAGTTGATAAGATGATGTTTTTCTTTCCTTTAACCTCAAAATTGAAAAAGGTAAATTCATGGAAAATCTATGACTCACACATTTTTGATGTAGTAAAGTTGGGTGTATTATAACTATGCATCCTAATACGTTTAAAGAGTATTATGATGAAGAATAACCCACAAATTAATCATTCAAAGGGATGACGAGAAAGAGAAAAATGTAGGAAAAAAATTCAATAGAAAGATCTTACTTTTAAAATAAGATGATAGCTTTGAAGAATTATAAATAGAGGATTTTAAGGATTTTGAAGTCCTTAATTAAGAGGTCCCCATTGATATTTTAGATAATAAGGAAGCATAGGAAAAAAATTATGAATATTCTATAATTCAGGGCATAATTGATCTTGAATCTCAACTAGAGTTATCCCTTAAAGAAATTTACATTTGTAGAGTTAAAAAAATGAAATATAATGATCTGGTAAATAATTCCAAGCTCAATATCCACTAAAAAGAAGAGGAAAAGTAATAATTAAAAGTGGAAATTTGAAAACTAAAATTTGAAAATTATAGAAATTCAGGAAATGAAGTTGAGCTCCAACTCAAAATCGAAGAACATACATGGGTTATTAATGGTCTGACTAACACATTGAAATAATTTTTAAAAATAAAGAGGAAATTTAAAGTGAAGTTATAATGTTTTTGTAAAATTTATATCACCAATAAAAACTCCTTAATCTCAAAATGAAATTAGGGATTTTGAGTGATTTAGATCCTAAAAAGGCAAAGGAATTTCACAGGGTTTTCAATTGATAAGTTTTTTATATCCTATGCATGTAGAGTTTTAATTAAAATGAAAAATCAGTGGTGGGTCTTGGAAAAAGTAAATAGAAGTGATACTTTAAAAAAACTTCAAGAACCAATTCCCCAAAATAATATTAAGATTCACAACCCTCTAATACTACTATTTATATTACAAAGGATGAAAATAAGACACCAAAAATCTGGTGTTATTATTACTGGAATATGGGTAATAACCAATAAGTGTTCTTCTTTACTAATATATATTTTAGAGATTCATAAAGTCCAAATCATAAAATCATAATTTCATATGATTAATATTATTTTAATGGATATTTTTTTTGTTTTAAGTTCTTTGGGAACAAGGAAATTATTTTTTCATTAAAAGTACAAAGAAGTGTACCAAACTAGATAAGTAGTACACAGAAGTAGGAGACCTCATCAAACAATATTGAAATTAAAATTTTATCTTTATTTTTTCAAGATTAATAAGGATCTATGAGATTGGAGGATAACATGATTATCCATCATCAAATAAGGTGAACTAATGGTCATGGATCAAGATGAAAATAGTTGAGAAATCAAACATTGCTGAAATAGCCTTGCAGGCAATGAATATGTATGAAACATAGATTATGGATAATAGATGTATGTCTCATATAAAAGGGAATGAAGGAATTATCATAAACATAAAATAAAATAAAGATGGTGTAGTTTGGTTTAGAAATTATTAAGTGATAAAAATTATTGTCTTTGGGGAGGAAAAGATTAGTGGAAAAGATCTAAGGTACACAAAAGTATTGTTAGTTGATGGCCTCATTCAAAAATATCTTATTGTAAGTCAAATTTGTTACTTAGTTCATGAAGTGAAATTAAATAATATAAATTTCATAATAAAATGAAGTGATAGATTAGTTGTTTTGTAAGGGAGGTGCATGAAGGGGAACCTCTATCTTATTTATAGAGACGATGATAGGTTCATGCTATTTAAGGAAGAGGAAATCCAATTATTTCATAATAGGCTTGGACATTTGAGAAAAAAGTCTTCGAATAAATTTTTAAATAATAAATTTTCTTAATACATCACTAATCCTACTCATGATCACACACATACTTGTGATACTTTTCAAAATAGAAAATATTTTTCAAAAAACATACAAGACAAAGGGAAAAAAGTCAATAAGATTGCTTGATCTAGTTCATGTGGATGTGTGTTGGCTGATGACACTAAATGAAATGGATTGTAACAACTTGGAATTTTAAAATATGTACACCATATTCAATAACATATATGACACACAACACCAAGTATAGAAGGAATATAACATCCTCGGAATTTTGTTACATTTACTATTTTCAATAAATTATGTCTATTCTATAGCCTATAATGAATAAAATAATGGGCCTATATTTTGTTAAAAAAATGTTTATCTTTATCTATATTAAACACAAAGTTCAGATTGTGTTACATGAAAGACCGAGTTTTATCGAAGAACAATATACTAGTAATATTATTATATAATATGATAGTTATAGCCTAGCCATTAGAATGAAAAGAAAAAATAGGATTAAATAAATTATGAAAATATATATTTTACATGAATTTATTAGTTATATACTAATTATAAATAAAATAGGAATCATATTAAAGAAAAATAAATGATTTCTGAAAAAAAATATTTTTTCTAAAAAATGGTTTAATCGTGCTTGGCGCACATAATTTAAAATTAATTTTTACTACTTTTAGAAATTTTTTATAAAATAATAATTATTATTTTTGAATTCATAATACCAAAATTATCTTAGGGTAAATTTATGGTATTTTTATGAGAATATTAATTCATTGATGAATAGTGAAAAATACTAGATTTTAATTGAAAACTGTCTTTTCATTTAAATTATTTAGAATGTTAAATTATATTTAAAATTTGTTTTAAAGTAAAATTAGTTCAATTTTATATCAATTAAATTATTCCATTTATCTGATTTGAATTTGAAAAAATGGATTCTATATTTGGAATTAGAATAATTTATAATGCCTAATAAGGCCAAATTAATTTTTTTTACGAAAGTGATTAGTGAAAATAGTTAAAATTAATTACAACGATTAAGGTAAAACACGTTTACTTAGTGGTTATACTTGGAATATAAGGTGTAAAATGACCAACCAGCTTGTACAACACCCATAGTATGGAAATATTTCTAATATTAAAACCTTATTATCTATTTTTATGAATATATATGATAATATTCCATGAAATTGACCCATATAATAAGTTAAGTAAGAAAAAAGATAAAAAGGAACCTTCCTTTCCTTTAATATTTATAAAGCATTGAGATTGGGAAAAATATCATATTTTCAGTTATAAATATTATTTTAAAAGTTAAATGAGTTTTTGGTATCCTGATAATTTATTTTAATCTTTTAGATATTAAATAATTGCTTTTAATTCTTAATAAGCACCAACACAAGAATTATTTAGTTAATAATTAACTAAAATAAATGATACTAAAAATATTAAAGTGACGTAAATTGAATGAATTATTGTATTAAATTAATTTTTATATTAATATATCATTTTACATAGGTATTAAGTTAATATATTCAAATTCCATAATTTTATTGATATTTTTAAATTCAAATTAAATCAATAATGTCAAAACTGACATTAATATTATTTTATAATAAATGAAATTTTATTAAATGATTTAAAATTACTAAAAATCATATATTCTTACAAGGTATTTTTAAATGTAAATAAATATAAAATATGTTCTGTTCATGGACCAATTAATCTTTTATAATTAAAATATTGAACCCTAAATAGTAAAAACTTTTTAATGCAGTTAGGGTTAAACAAAAATTTTTGTGCACTACATGTTCTTATGTTAAAATTAATTTCCAACACACATGAGATTTTTATTTTATAAATTAAATATAATATTTAGGTATTAGTGGGTATAAGTTTTCTAATAATTATCACTTTAATTTACTCTTAATGAATAAATTATCTAGGTTAGAAAATTATCTACCTTAATAAAAACAAAAATGGAAAAAGTGGGGAAACATAGATGTTAAGGAACAAAATTATAAAAATGCACTTTTTTTTGTGGTGGAGGTATTTCTCAACCAAATAAACCATCCTATACATTATTATTCAATTTTTTAGCCACATGTGGTAAGACAGACCTCCCAATAATGAATAATTTTGTTTTTTACAAGAATGCCTCTCCTCCACAATTATAAAAGGGAACTCACTCTCCCCCATTAATCACACCACTCAAGCCATTTGGCTCGACAAAACACTAAAAAAATCACTTCCTGAATTCCCTAAACTCATTATATAAGCCTTACTTTTTATAGAAAGTATTTTTTTAAGGTTTTTGTGCAAAATTAGGGAGGATACCAGAAGAAGAGGTAAAGTTATTCTAAAAGAATTTTTATTTTATTTCCTTCTACACCCTTCAATTCCAATTATAACATGATTATATAATAACATTAGTATATTAAATATAATATTATGTTTTAATTTTAAGTGTATGACCTACAACTTCACACACTTCTAACAAATGGATTATGATGTCACCATTCATGTGTACAGTGGACTTCCACCCCGCGAACCGATGTTATTTGTTTTTCATTACCACCTTTCAAGGTTGGGAATATTGATGGATTAATAAATTATATAAGATATATAAGATTTTTATGATTTTATTATGCTTATATAATTATTATATCACACATTCCATCATTCTTTCCATTTTTTGGGAATAATATATTGTCACTCGTGTGTACGACAGACTACCGCTTTGCGAAGTAATATAATTCGTTCACGCTTTAAATGGAATGTAATAAGAATGAGTTTAATAAAAATATGTGATATATATGAAATAATAATGATAACAAGATGAAAATATACACACATATATAGAATTTACTATTATTTCTTTCAATATTACAATAAAATGGAAACAATGATCACGCGTACATACGCCCTACCCTCTCCATGAATGGTGTATTTCATTTCCTCTAACCAGGTTTTATGGATTAATCTACATAAATATATACCAAATATATATGATATTTACATCATAGTTTAAATTATAGATATTATTAAATCATGATCAAATTAATAGGAAAATAATAATAACAATAACAAGTCAAAACATACTTGAAAAACATGGCAATTAACACCCGAAACAATGAAAACAATGAAATATTATTAATGAATGGGTAAGAATAAATTATAAAAGGACCATATATGATATTATAAATATTAACATTGTTATATAATAAATTAAAAAAATGTTTAAAACCACAATATAGGAGTTTAAAGGATGTTCATACAAAATGAAATTTGAGGTAAGGGGTTTCGTCTCAATTTACATTCCACTGAGACTTATTTGTTGGTTTTAACCAATTCACTTTTATGTGATGTATATACTTTCCATTTGACATGTAGTATCATGATTAATTAATAATTCATGTTATTTTATGTTTCAATTTGAATTATCTTATCTAAGGGGATTTGACAAGAAAATTACAAAGTGGTAAAAGTTATGGTATAATATCAATTCCTTTTGTGATTGTTAAATTTCTCTTGAAACAATCAATTTCTTGTAATAATTTTTCATTACAAATTATATTTAATATACATATTATTTTATGATGGATATGATTTTTCCTAAACCGTATACCATTTTTACTAATGGTGTTTACTTTGAAAGTTATATGATTTATTGGAGAAACACTGATAAATTCATATCCTTTATTTAACACAGATATTTGATAAGGAACATTGTTTATGATTTAGATTTATTATTCAATATATGAGGAATGTTTTGGAAATTAAGTACATGGGTTGGGTACTGATTAATATGACCCCCTCGATGTATCAACAATCTCATGAGATGATCCATCTAGCCAAATTAGATGGGTTTCTACTCACATACTTAAACTGTCTTGGGGTGAAATATCAATAGTAACTATATCAAGGATAGATATTGATAGTTCATATATCCAATATTATGAATTATATAATTTTTATATTCCATGTGATCATTTGATTAGTTAGAATATCCATGGTCAAGATGAGGTGATTATTTATATGGCATTACTTTATCATCTTTTATTCCTACCATATTATGCTAAAGTTATTGATTAAATGGAATATGTTTTATTTATTTAGCTTGAAATATTGATTATGTTTATTGATTCATGATATATTCTACTATACTTAACCCTTAATAATAATTTGATCTCACACTTATTTTTTTCCTTTCTCCATGATATGAAGATGAATTCTTGGAATTTGTTTCAAGGATGTTGAGATTTTACTTTTTTTATGATTTATTTTATTTTCCCAATATACTATGGGTATCATGTATGTAGTTTGTGTTTCCAAAACTACTAAATATATTGGTATTTTGGGATTTGAATCTTGTATCTATGCTAATTTAATAAAGTAAGGCACTAACTCCAGGATACTGGGGTTGGGTTCATTTTTGTTGGTATCAGATAAAGTCTAGTAAAAACCTTGGGAACTAGATATAAGAAAAAATAGATTAGGGGATATAACCATAGAATTAAATTTGAGGATAAGTATAGAATAACATCATAATGTTTGGGTAAGGTAGATATTATGTGGGTTTTACTTACAATAAATCCCAGTATGGATACTACAAGTAGAAATGGTTCTGAAACAAAGGTACCTAAGGGTAATAACTCCAAAAAAGGTGTGTCAGTCATGACTCATGAATTACCTAGAACTCAATAATGAGCCTTACTACACACCTATTTTTACACTCTTGGGATACATTCTTAGTGTAACACCCCCGTTTGAGGTATTTAGCCTTTGTTTATGACTTTTTATGTGTTTAAAGGGCTTGGGATGAGTTTAGATGAGTTTGGGAGAGTTTGGGAAGGTTTTGTAAAACTTTGGAGGCCATTTTAAGGCCGCATAGTTTGAGCACGGTTAGAAGAAACTGTGCAAGATGAACTGTGCAGGCAGTGGAGTATGCACGGTTTGTACATGGTTTTCCCAACCATGTAGGGTGGTTCGTGTGAGGTGCCCCTTCCAGGTAGAAGTAGGCACACAATTAGCGCATAGTTTGTCTAACTGTGCGAGATAACCGTGAAACCTGTAAAATTGGGTTTTTTTTTAAAATCTGGGATTATCTAGGATTGCCCTAAAAACACCCAAACTCTCTCCCACTCGAGCCTTGCTAGGGATTTACTCTTCTCAAGGGTTAGGGGTGAACTCCCACTCATTTTAGAAGAAAATCAAAGGGTTTTCTTGGCATGGTTGAGCCGATTATTCTCTGGTAAGTATCATAGATTAGTTATTTGTGGTTTTCTCTAGATATTTTCTTCCCTCTATCTCAATTTTCTAGATCTACACCCATTGTGTGTAGTGATCATACCACAATTCACTGTTTTATTCCACCCTTAGACCGCTGTTTTAAACTAGTTTTGTAATGAATATTCCAAATATAATAATAAATTTAACTTTATGTTTGAATCAATTAATTAATGTTAATCAATATTATAATGGAAAATGTTACTTGTTTTTATTATTTCAATGTAGGTGGAGATGATTTGGAGGGCCCTTGATGAAGTGGAAGAAAACTGGGCCAAAATTGAATGGATCCATGGACATCTGTCCACTATTTTGAATATTACACGAAATACGTGCATCCAAATGGGATGATATTTTGTGGACCGATCCGAAATTTAATATTCTACATTTCATATCAAGGAACCCAATCCTGATTCGGCTTCTAAGGGGCCCATCCGAACTGATCTGTCCAAGCCAACGAATATGCACAAAGTCAAAAGTGGCGTTCTGTATTTTATCAATATCTCAATATTTATTTGTCCAAATGGTTCCAAACTTTCGGTTCTGATAGATAAGACGTGGGGGTACAACTTTTCAGTTTTGTCAAAAGGGATATTCGACTGTATAATAGCCGAAAACCTTTCTCCAAGTGGTTTATCAAAATCTGGATGCCCAAAACCACTTCTCATTTTGGCTATAAAAAGACACATTGGGTACCCCATTTGAAAGTTCGGCCAAGGAGTGAAGTGCTGCTAATTTGGAGTCCTAGAGGAGTCTCCTAATCATCTTGGAGGTTCTGGAGGCCCCTATCCTCCTAGGGGGATCAACAATTAAGGAGTTCCACCCGATCTTTCTCCTCCACCCAATGTCGAGCTAAACGGCGGGTGATCATTACGAGGGAGCTACACACGTGAAGAGGGAGTTCCAGAACATAATTATATACTGTTTTGGTGTATATTTAGGATTTAAATCGTTCTTTTATATGTATCTTAACTTGTTTTTATGCATATAATTGAAACACCTTTTATTTCATAATCGATCGGTGTGCAATTTAAAGTGTGCGTCTTGTGTTGTTCTGATTGGACAACATAAAAACCCTTTTCTTTCCCAAACATTTGAGATTTCAATGTTCCTTTAAAAACCTTAAAGCATGATAAAAGGATAGAACTTGACTACACGATTGTTATGTCAAGGTTTAGTTCTAATCGCATCATTTTAAGAGGCTTGTGGGTACCCAAGATCTTGGTTAACCCTCAACCAAAGGATTACACTAAAACCTAATAATAAATTAAGGAGGAACTCTTCATATGCTGTAGTAACTTAGAAATGATCACATACCTATATTATATTTTACAAAATAAACTTGTTTTTCAACTCTTAAACTATTTAAATTAAGTCATTTTGTTTTAGAAATTGTTTTCAAAGCCACCCCCAATTTAAGCACTTTTTATTAAAAACACACACTCTAAACCTATCAAAGCTCCTTGAGAGACAACCTAGGGTCTACCCTAGACTATAAATAAACCTTAAAAATATAATCAATTTGATGTGTCATGACAGCACGGTCAAATTTTTGCGCCATTGCCGGGGAGCGCTTTGGTTTTTTGTGCGTGTTTTTGATAAATTTTTTGTAATTTTTGTGAATATTTGTTTGTTTTATCTTCTACCTTTGCATTTATTTTTGTGTTAAAATTTATTTATTGTGTAGGTTCTTTGTATGAAGAGTTCTACTCCAGGAGACCTACAAACTTTCGAACCCGAACCGGAGAGGATCCTACATCAATGAAACCGAGACACACAAGACAACACTTTGAAGGAGGACACATCACATCTTAAAATTCTTCTTGATCCTTCTTCTTCTTCTGAAACCAAAGTTAAAACTGAACATAACTTGTATAACATGGATGAAAATAATAGAACACTAAAATAACTAACCTCGCCTGATGTTGATATCCGACCCACTTACATTCAATTACAAGGCGAGGCACCCAATTTTGAACTAAAATATGGTTTAATTCATTTATTAACAATATTTCATGGACTGCCTGGAGAAGATCCACACAAGCACTTAAAAGAATTTCATACTGTTTGTTCAACATTAAAACCTGCTAATGTGGACGAGGAACAAGTAAAGCTTAGAGCATTTCCATTTTCATTAGAAGACACGGCTAAAGATTGGTTGTATTATGTTAATTCACCTATTAGAGGTTGGGCGGACATGAAACGACTTTTTCTTGAAAAATACTTCCCAGCCTCTAGAATTGCAACAATAAGGAAAGAAATATGTGGGATAAGACAATATCAAAGAGAAACCCTTCATGAATATTGGGAATTCTTTAAAAGATTATGTTCAAGTTCTCCACACCACCAAATAAGCGATCAACTTTTAATATAATATTTTTATGAAGGTTTAATTCTAATAGATCGTAACATGATTGATGCTGCTGCAGGTGGTGAACTAGTGGATAAAACCCCAATCGCTACAAGGACCCTAATTGAGACCATGGCACAGAACACTCAACAATTTATTTCAAGGTCCAGTGCACCCATTCGAGGTGTCCATGAGATGCAAAGTACTGAATTCGAGAAGAAGGTGGACACAAAGTTTGAAGAGGTAAGTACCCTTCTACGACAACTTGCTCTTTCCCAAGGGAAATTCTAATCTCCTACTCCCATACATTGTGGTATATGCTCTTCTGATACCCACTATTCTGACCAATGCCCCCAATTGAGAGAAAATTCTGAGAGTTGTGATGCAATATTCCCAGGACGCCCCTATAACCAACCCATTAGGAAAGAACCTTACTATCCATCCAACCCTGGGTGAAAAGACAACCAAGCCTATAGGCAAGGGGGTATTCAAACCAGCCTCATCAACCATGGAACCAACCAGGTCAAAGTAGTCATCAACTACCACCACCCAAAAATTTTCAACCACCCCAAAGGCCTTTCCAACAACCCCCTCCAAAACCTAAGCCTAGCCTTGAAGATATGATGAAACAAATGGCTGACAATAATCTCTAGTTCCAACAAACCACCCAAGCAGCCGTACAAGACCTCAAAACCCAATTAGGCTAGCTAGCTAACTCGGTGGGTGAAATCCAAAGCCATGGGTCTGATAAACTACCATATCAACCACTTATCAACCCTAGGGATAAGGGAAATGTTAGTTCCATCACCCTTAGGAATGGAACTTAACTTAAAAGCCAAATAAAACCTCCATTAGAGTCATCCCCTCCTAAAGAAACCACCATCCCAACCACTAAAAAAGGTTAAAATGAGGTGGAACCTTGTCTTGAGAGAAGTACTACCAAAGGAAAGAGTGTGTCTATTGATGAGTTACCAAGCCCAAGCATTCCTCTTCCATTTCCCCAAAGAGCCAACCAACCATGGAAACAAAAGGAATCTGAACTTGATAAAGAAATCTTGGAGACTTTAAAAAAAGTGTAGGTTAATATTCCATTGATTGATGCTGTGAAGAAAATTCCATGTTATGCTAAGTTTCTAAAGGAGATGTGTACACATGAAAGGAGACTTTGTGGTGATGAGAAGGTAAGTTTGGGGAGGAATGTCTCAGCATTGATACAACCATCGCTTCCCACCAAGTGCAATGATCCTGGAACATTCTCAATTCCATGTACCATAGGGGAGTATTCTTTTTCTAATGCTATGCTTGATTTGGGTGCCTCTATTAATGTTATGCCTCACTCTATTTACTCTTATTTGCAGGTCAGAAAACTGAAGCCCACAGGAATAGTTGTTCAGCTAGAAAATCGGAGTATGACACACCCTTCTGGTGTGTTAGAGGATGTTCTTGTGAGGGTTCAAAATTTAATATTTCCTGCTAATTTTTATGTGCTAAAAATGGAAGATGATAGGATGAATGGACACGCCCCAATTATATTGGGGAGACCTTTCTTGAAAACTTCCAAAGATATAATTAATGTCTATAATGGTACATTATCTATGGAATTTGGTGGTGACATAGTCCATTTCAACATCCTTGATTCCATGAATCACCCCTCAGAAGAACATTCCTCTCTCTTGGTAAATTCAATTGATGTACTCCCTTCCCCTAAAATCACTTCATTTGTTTCCCCTGATCCCCTTTCTGAATTTTACTATTTGATTGAAATTCTTGGTAATGAATCATGTGTTGATTGTTTTAGTGGTCTAGAAAAGTGTCATGCATGTTTATTAATTGATAATTTCTTGAACACGGAGGATCACATGACCATTGATGATACTGCTACGCTTATAAAAGATAATTCCTCATCTGAGGATGATACCATTGAGTAGTTAGATGAGATTAGTGGCCTCTCACTTTCACACACACTCCCATCAATCCAAAATCCACCTGAATTGGAATTAAATCAACTGCCTCAAGATTTGAAATATTTATATCTTGAGAATGGAAACAAGTTTCCCGTCATCATTTCTAGTTCACTCCCTCATGAGCATGAATTGCGACTGCTTGAACTTTTGAGGGAGTATAAACAAGCATTAGGATGGACACTTGCGGACATTCCTGGTATTATCCCATCAATTTGTACACATCATATTTTATTAACTGATGAGGCTAAACCAGTGAGGCAGGCACAACATCGACTGAACCCAAACCTCTTAGAAGTAGTTAAAAAGGAAGTAACAAAATTATTGGCTGCTGGAATCATTTACCCCATCTTTGACAGCCAATGGGTCAGTCCCATTCAAGCAGTTCCTAAAAAAACTGGCCTAACGGTAATTAAAAATGAAAACAATGAATTGGTTCCAACTCATGTGTAGAATAGTTGGCGTGTCTGTATAGATTATCGCCGACTAAACCAACACACTAGGAAGGACCATTTCCCCTTTCCATTCATTGACCAAATTCTAGAGAGGCTTGCGAGGAAGTCCCATTACTGTTTTCTTGATGGGTATTCTGGATACTTTCAGATCCATATTGCCCCCGAGGATGAGGAAAAGACAACCTTCACTTGACCCTTTGGCACATTTTCCTATAGAAGGATTTCATTTGGACCGTGCAATGCTCCGGTTACTTTCCAGCGATGTACAGTTAGTATTTTTTCGGATTACCTGGATAATTGCATGGAAGTTTTCATGGATGATTTTACTGTTTATGGATCCTCTTTTGATGAATGTTTAAGTAGTCTTGGTTCCATCCTACGTCACTATATTGAAAAGAATCTTGTATTAAATTATGAGAAGTGACATTTCATGGTGTGACAAGGTATAATATTGGGACATGTCATTTCTGGGGCTAGTATACAAGTAGATAAATTGAAAGTGGATGTCATTTCTTCCCTACCATTCCCTAAAAATGTACGTGATGTGCGGTCTTTCCTAGGTCATGCTAGATTTTACCGATGTTTCATTCATGACTTTAGTAAAATTGCACTCCCCCTCTCTCGCTTACTCCAAAAAGAAAAGGAATTTGTTTTTGATAAGGAATGTGAAGAAGCTATTAATAAGTTAAAATGGAGTCTCACATCACCCCCGGTAATCCAACCACCTCAGTGGGATTTACCATTTGAGCTCATGTGTGACGCCTCTAACTATTCATTTGGGGAATTCTTATCATAAAGGGTCGATCGAGGTCCATATGTCATTGCCTATGCCTCACGTACTTTGAACCCTACCCAAGAAAACTACACCACCACTGAAAAAGAATTTCTTTCCATTGTGTTTGCCTTGGATAAATTCAGGTCATATCTTCTAGGGTCCAAAGTAATCATTTTCTCAGACCATGCATCCCTCCGGTATCTCCTAAAGAAACCGGAAGCCAAACCACATCTCATTCGTTGGATGTTCCTCCTTCAGGAATTCAATCTAGAAATTAGAGATAAAAAAAGCAGAGAATGTGGTGGCAGACCATATCAGTAGGATCCTCCATCCTCAGACATTGTCTCATCCCCCTGTATTCCCATTAATGACATGTTTCCTGATGATCAATTGTACAAAGTGCAAGATTCTATTCCCTGGTATGCTGTTATTGTAAATTATTTGGTAGCATCTTTCATTCCTACGGATTTCAACAAAAACCAAGCCAGTCGTCTAAAACATGAGTCTCGTTGGTACGTTTGGGATGACCCCTACCTTTGGCGCACATGTAGCGATCAGGTCCTTAGGCGTTGTGTTCCTGATAGCGAGTTTCAGTCTGTCCTTAGATTCTGCCACACTCTTACTTGTGGGGGCCACTTTGGTCCCCAATGGACTGCTCGCAAAGTTCTTGATTCTGTTCTATTTTGGCCAACACTTTTTCGGGATGCCCATGAATTTTTTAAATCTTGTCCTTGTTGTCAAAGAATGGGGAATGTCTCTAAAAGGAATGAATTTCCACAACAACCCTTGCTCTTTTATGACATTTTTTATGTTTGGGGTATTGAATTTATGGGGCAATTTACCAATTCTTTTGGTAACTTGTACATTCTTTTGTCCATTGATTACGTATCAAAATGGGTAGAGGAACGGGCCACAAGGACAGATGATTCAAAAAAAGTTGTAGAATTTTTGAGAACTCAGATCTTTTGTAGGTTTGGATTACCTAGGTTCATCATCAGTGACCAGAGTTCTCATTTCTGCAACCGAACAATTCAATCACTTTTGCGTCGGTATGGGGTCGGCCATCGAGTATCTACTACGTATCACCCACAGACTAATGGTCAAGCCGAGGTGTCAAATAGAGAGGTAAAACAAATTCTTGAAGAAACGGTTCAACCCAATATAAAATATTGGAGTCTTCGACTTGATGATTCATTATGGGCCTACCGTACTGCTTTCAAAACTCCCATTGGAATGTCACCCTATCATCTTGTGTTTGGAAAGAGTTATCACCTCCCTGTTGAAATTGAGCACCGGGCCTAATGGGCCATCAAACAATGCAATTACAATCATTCTGGTGCAGGTTCTCAAAGGAAGTTGTAGATTCAGGAGCTAGAGGAAATGAGAAGAGATTCTTATGAGAACTCCAGGATTTACAAGGAGCGAACTAAGGCTACCCACGACCGCCTTATCCTTCATCGAGAGTTCCAAATTGGGCAGAATGTCCTCCTATACAATGCAAGGCTGAAGTTTCATCCTGGTAAGATTCGTTCCCGCTGGTTTGGACCATACATTGTTACCAACGTCTCTCCATTTGGTGTTGTCCAGGTTCAAAATGAAGAAACTAAGAAAACATTCACTATCAATGGGCAGCGGCTAAAGCACTTCCATGAATCCATTCCGGAGTCCCCAAGGGAGGAACTCCATGTTCAAGAAGCAATCTATGAATGAAAACCACCAGGTTTTATCATTACTTTCCACACCCTCTTTTCTTATAGTGAGGAAACTGCACATTCTAGGTGTGGGGGGATGAGTACATTCCTGGGTTAGATAGGAATTTTCATTATTTCTTTTTTCTCACCTTCTTTATGGTATTTTCAATTTTTTCTATCTTGTTGAGTTCATTAGGTTTTCCATTGTCTTTCTTCTTTCTTCTCTTTTTCGCCTTCTTTATGGTATTTTCATTTTCCCCCTATCAAAAATTTCAAAGTTCCATGATTCAGTGACCATAAAGTGGGGAAAGTAAAAATACCATAAAGAATGGTGAAAAAGAGTATCTGTATGAATTTAACATCCGAGAGTGATTTTTAGTGAATTTGTTTTCTGTCAATGATATAAATGGTTGTATCTATGTGAAACCTTTGAGATGATTGATGCCCCTTGTGTGAGTAGTTTTTGGGAAAACTGTGTCACCAATATCTCCAAAATTTTTTGCACCAAACCAAAAAGTGTGAATATTTCTTACTTAATATAAGGTAAATATATGTTGGGTTAATATTTTTCAGCTTTAAATGATATTTCCATACGTTCGTTCCTTATCTGATCTGTTTCATTACTATACCAGATTGACCTATGTATGTGTACCTAATGTCTGACTATTGTACGCCCTGAAAAAAAATGGTTGTGTCTTGGGTAGGGAAAAAACCACCCCTCTTCAACCTTTGATCTTGTTATAACTATTTCAATTAGTGTCGTGAGTAGATCAAACAAGGGTTGAGAGATGAGTGTGAGATTTGTTCCAAATGAAACTTCAAAAAAAAAATACAATAAATGAGGGGGGTGATGAAATGTGCAACATATGGGGATATCTAGGTCAGGAGCTTATGGTTTGACTTATGGGAATACTTAAGTGAGTGGGTCTTGAAATATGATTGCAAAGGATATAGGGCAGGTTCGGTGGACAAAATCATTTAAGCTGAAAAATGTTAAAATAACCTATATTTATTGGATAACAAGTGGAAAGAATATAATGGAATAGTTTTCACACACACACATGGAGAGTTAGTTTCATGGTTGACTTTTTAATTCCTTGCTCAATTTGGTATCATGAATCTTTTTGAATTTCATTATGTTAAGATTTATGAGACATCTTTTTCTATTTTCACTAGGAAGATCTCCTTAGTGTGGTTCGTGCATTGATCAAATTACTTTGGTGAAATAAAACTTCCTCAAATGTTAAATCTTAATGATGTTGGAAATATATATATATGCATCATTTTATTCAGATATTTGACTTTTTGTAGGAGTGCAAATGTTTAGGTGTGGGGGTGTGATCATACCACAATTCACTGTTTTATTCCACCCTTACACTGCTGTTTTAAACTAGTTTTGTAATGAATATTCCAAATATAATAATAAATTAAACTTTATGTTTGAATCAATTAATTAATTTTAATAAATATTATAATGTACACTATTACTTGTTTTTATTATTTTAATTTAGGTGGAGATGATTTGGAGGGCCCTTGATGAAGTGGAAGAAAACTGGGCCAAAATTGAATGGATCCATGGACATCTGTCCACTGTTTTGAATATTACACAAAAATAGTGCATCCAAATGGGCTGATATTTTTTGGGCCTATCTGAAATTTAATATTCTACATTTCATATCAAGGAACCCAATCCTGATTCGGCTTATAAGGGGCCCATCCTAACTGATCTGTCTAAGCCACCGAATATGCACAAAGTCAAAAGTAACGTTCTGTATTTTATCAATATCTCGAGATGTATTTGTCCAAATGGTGCCAAATTTTCTGTTATGATAGATAAGACGTGGGGGTACAACTTTACAGTTTTGTCAAAAGGGATATTCTACTTTATAATATCCTAAAACCTTTCTCCAAGTGGTTTATCAAAATATGGGTTCCCAAAACCACTTCTCATTTTGGCTATAAAAAGACACCTTGGGCACCCCATTTGCAAGTTCGGACAAGGAGTGAAGTGCTGATAATTTGGAGTCCTAGAGGAGTCTACTAATCATCTTGTAGGTTCTGGAGGCCCCTATCCTCATAGGGGGATCAATAATGAAGAAGGAGTTCCACCCGAGCTTTCTCCTCCACCCGATGTCGAGCTAAACGGCGGGTGATCATTGCGAGGGAGCTACACACGTGAAGAGGGAGTTCTGGAACATAATTATCTACTGGTTTGGTATATTTTGAGGATTTAAATTGTTCTTTTATATGTATATTAACTTTTTTTGATGCATCTAATTGAAACACCATTTATTTCATAATCGATCGGTGTGCAATTTAAAGTGTGCGTCTTGTGTTGTTCCGATTGGACAACATAAGAACCCTTTTCTTTCCCAAACATTTGAGATTTCAATGTTACTTTACAAACCTTAAAGTATTCTAAGGGGCTAGAACTTGACTACATGATTTTTATGTCAAGGTTTAGTTCTAATCGCATCATTTTAAGAGGCTTGTGGGTACCCAAGATCTTGGTTAACCCTCAAGCAAAGGATTACACTAAAACCTAATAATAAATTAAGAATGAGGAACTCTTCATGTGCTATAGTAACTTATAAATGATCACATAACTATCTTATATTTTACAAAATCCACTTGTTTTTCAACTCTTAAACTATTTAAATTAAGTCATTTTTTTAGAAATTGTTTTCAAAGCCACCCCCAATTTAAGTACTTTTTATTAAAAACACACGCTCTAAACCTATCAATGCTCCTCGAGAGATGACCTAGGGTCTACCCTAGACTATAAATCAAACTTAAAAATATAATCAATTTGACGTGTCACGACAAAGCGATCATGTAGATCTATGGTTTTTTTGCCTTGGGTGTTGATTTTAAGGCTTGTTGATGACATGTAAGGATATCTAGAGTGGTTTTGGGGGATAATGTGTCTGGATTTGTGGTGCGGTGGCTCGTGGGTCGAATTCACTAGAACCCTAATGGTAGGTGGCTTCTATCTCGATTCCAATTGGTTATAACTAGTGGTTTTGTTTAGAATTAATTTGGTTTTATTGAAATTAATTGTATTAATTATGTGAAAATTTGGTTAGAAATCTCTTTGGTAATGTTTTGTATATTTTTGGGGAAAAAGGGGTTTTGTGATGAAATGTTCTTGTTATTGGATTTTAAAATGTTGATTTTAAAATCAGTAACCTAGGTTTTTTTATGGAAATGGTTTGAGAAAATTATTCTCAACAAAAGGGGGTTGCTTTATTGAAATGTGATATGACATGAATGATGCTTCAAGGGGTTGTTTAATTAAGAAATAGATATTGTTATGTTGTTATGGCCTTGGTATGTTATGCGCTTGGTTATTGGATTGTGCATGATATATTGTGTGATGTTGGGGTTGGAGTGATGTGAAGTGGGCGGGGAGTACCACTATAAAAATTGGATGAAGAGTGGACAAAAGGACCACCATCAATGATAATTGGGTGGGAAGTACCACTTGATTTGGAAAGTAGTAAATGGGTTTGGATGGAAAGTTCCACCGTATTTGTTTCCTTGTTGTGTGTTTCTATGAAAGATGAAAATTTTTGTGCTAATGTGAAAGTGTGAAATGTATTGTGGCATGGTTATTTGTATTTCCTTTGTGTTTCAGGAATTGGGGTGAAAATGGATTGGTAAATGAGTTTTTGGATTATTGTAAGTTATTCCACTATTGAATGTTTTATATAAACTATTTTATATAAATGAACTAACTGTTTTATCCTAGTGGTGTGTGTAGGTAATTCATTTAGGGAAATCCTACTGTGTATTAGTACTCACCCCTACTTTGGAACTTTAATGCTTTTGTAGATGTTGTATTCTGGGACACAGGTAAGAGTAAATCATCTCCTTTTTTCTAGTGGTTCGGTATGATGCTTTGGTGATGTTGTGGTGCTTGGAGCATGGAGCTTGGTGTGGAGCTATGGATCGTGTCCTAGTTCTTTTAGAGTGTTGTTGTTTAGTCTTCCACTTGGTACTTTGATTGTTGCATTATTGTGGTTTGATTGGATTGGTCTTTGGTAATGGAATGGATGTGTTTGGTCATTTGGTTAACCCTTGGTAATGTATGGGTTGGGTTATTTTGTTGACATGTATCATGTAGCCTTTTTTGTAATGGAATTTTTGGTTGGTTGATTTTATCTTAAGGGAAAATTGTTCCCCAATGATTCTTGAATCCATTGGAATTTATTTCCAGCCTTTAGTTCCCTAGGAACATCTTTTTAGGCCAAGTATCATTCCTCCACCCTCTCAAGCCAATGGGATGGGGCGGGATGTTACAAGTGGTATCAGTTTGTTGAGTCCTTGGATTTCAAGTGAGAGCAGTTGTTTGGTCCTTTGGTGTTGATTGTTGGTCTTGGTGTTGACATTCGTTCTTGGTCTATTCCTTGAGTCAGGATTCTAGAAAGGAATAGGATTGTCATAACTTGGAATGTATAGAATAAATTGATGTATCTAACCCTTTTTTATAAACTCTAAGTTACTAGGGAGTTGGGTACATAAGTGTTTTGGAGACACTTACAAGAAATGGAAATCTCATTATCGTGGGTATAACTAATGAGATGAGTATGAAATTCCTGGTAGAAATTAATTCCCACTAGGATGCATATTTCATTGGGGTATAATGATCTATGGTGTGAGACGAATGTGTGAAATTTGAAAATCTGAATTGGGTTTCAAAACGGAAGGATTTGAAACATGGGAACTAGTGGTATTTTGAAAATGGGTTGATTTTCAAAACATGGTGGATTTTTCAGAATAGTGAAACATGGGAAACATGAACTTGTGGAAATCCTGGTTGTGATAGTTGTTATGTAATTGAATTTGAAAGTTTTATGCCTTTCCTTGTTAAGGAAGTGAGACTTATGGTTGTTTTGTGCTGATAGAAATGGCACTGAGTAGGCATCGTTGAGACCAACCGGAGGAAGTTGATGAAAATGTGGTTGCACCTGAGCCTCAGGTGAACCATTAACTAGTGCAGAGTATAGTGTAAGTTTTCTAAGCTATGGAAAGTGGGAAATAAAGTGGATGAACCAAAGAATGTGGATCACGCAGTTCAGTTTCAAAGGCATAATCCACGCATGCTTAGGGGTGATTTGGAGCCAGAAAGGGTTGAAGCATGGATGAACATAATGAATAGGATTTTTGACTTTTTGGGAACACTAGTAGAGTTGAAAGTGAAGTTATCCACATACATGTTGGAAGATCTTTCCCTTCAGTGGTGGGATCTGGAGGTCCAAGATAGGATGGACCAAGGTGTGACATGGGAGGGTTTTAAAGAATTTTTTAATAAACAATTCTACCCTCATATGTTCATAATTCAGCGTATAATAGATTTCTTCCATACGAAGCAAGGGAACATGGTAGTAACAGAATATGTGGCTAAGTTTATGAACTTAGTGTGGTTTTCACTTGAGGTGGCATGTAGAAAATCATTTAAGACATGCATTTTTAAAGTTGGGTTGAGGTAGGAAATTCGTTCCAAGATAGTAGCGCTATGTATAAATGATTACATAGAAATGGTGAATAGAGCTATGGTGGTTGAGTGGGATCTTTTGGTGGAAACAGGTGGGAGAAGTATGTTTGTACCCATGGGGAATAGCGGGAACTTGAGCATTGGGTTCAAGCGGAAGAGGGACACTTATTTCTAGGGTGGGGGTTTGACTCAGAATCCGATGGTAGGTGAAACGCACGGCCGATTGTCGCCTATCGACCGTTCAAAATTCTGGTGCTCTGCTAATGTGTATAGCAGCACTCGGGTCGAATCCTCGGCGATGATACTTTGTAATAGTCGTTTGTTTTTAGTTGATTGTATTTTGATTAGGGGGGTTTGTTTGCAGAGCTTAATTGAAATGATTTATGGATGATGTTTGATTTACCAAATTGATAAAGATTGTGGTGAGTTCATCATTGGGGAGTTAAGCATGTGATATCCTTGAGCCTTACTTTGTATTGCATTAAATTAACACCCATGTCATAAGTTGACGTTGATTGGAATTCCTAAGTGTGAAGGCTTTAATCCAAGCCTTAACTTAACTTAGGGTTCTAATATAAATCAAAACTTATTTATGGTAGTGTATTTATGGTTCCAATAATCCATGGAAACCACTCGTTAAACAAAACATATCATTAATCCATGACATATTAAGTTTAACATACACAATATTAATTTAAAGAATACTCATCGAGCAAAACTCTCAATCACTTAACATCCCCGAATTATAACTCACCCCAATGAGAGATTTACTCAGCCATTTGGATGTTTAATATTCTGGTTAAAATAATTATGATGATAAATTAAGAATAGAATAAAAAGAAAGGGATTAGAAAAGAGCGGTACGTTGACACACACACACGAACGATGATGATAATTAAAAATGGATTTTCGATTGAATGAGGAAGAAAAAGAAGGGAAGGGGATTGAACTGAATTTAAACTATTTTAGGAACATAAATATTAATCTACAGAAGGTGGATGAGAATAATATATATTGATGAAGTAACTTGCATTAAAACAGAATTACAAAGAAAGAGAATTACAAGATTACAAAAATGAAGAACACAAAAGTAAGTGAAAACAAAGAGAGGAGGAAAGGTCTCTCAAGTGAAAACTTGAGTATGGAAGGTCCTCCCAAGCCTTTGGAAAATCTTTGGTCGTGCCAATATGATCTCCTCTCTTCTGAAATGCCAACCCCTCTCAAGGAGAGAAGGGGAGAGTATTTATAGCCCAAGGAGTGGACTGTTTGCATTCCCAATATGTCCCTCCACTTGAATCGCCAATTTGGAAATTCAGACAGCCGAATCTTCAAATATCTCCTTCTTCAAAGATGTATACAATAATGTTTTACGAATAATCTCAAAATTTTGAGTCATTTGGACGTAAGGATAAAAAGTTATGGCCGGTTGAATAAACAAACTTAAACTGTCCATTTCAATCCAGTATTTTTGAAGTCCATAATGTGAAAGGGTTTTTTAATATTAATATGCCTTCAAATCCGAATGGTTTCTTCAACAAAGTATGCCACCTATATATCCTCTTTCACACTGCAAAATCTCAGCTCTCTTGGATTCTTACATCAGGAGATATGTCATGAATACTATACTGATTGTAATTCTCGGCCAGAATGGTGGGCTGGACTTCAAAGATTTATTTGGGCCCCTTGTACTTGGATTTGGGCCTTGAAAGTTTTATCCAAGATTACATGTAGTAGCCCCCGAATTATGGTGGAGAGTTAAGGTTTTTGGACTTCTGGATTGAACCCAGTAAATCAATCTTCAAGGCTGGTCCAGTTTGTTCACAGATTCTTTGGTCTTGTTTGTGAGGATCATATGACCCTTCAAATGGAAGAATTGGATCATGGTTCCTTCTAATGAAATGTTTTATATTGAAATCAGAATCCTAAAAAACAAGAATCACACAATTTGGATCAGTATAGTGATAGTTATTATTAAAACATTAAATTGACTCAATTTGACTACTTCTAAAAATGCTCAAATATTATACTTAATATTAAAACATTAATATTTCACACAAATTATGCACATTTCATATAAAATAAGTAAAGGGGGAATATAATAAGTCATGAAAATATTAATAACATCAACTCCCCCACACTTAGATTTGCGCGTGTCCTCATGTGCAACAAATATAAAAACATGACAAAATCATTTTCACTCACCAACAAATATTAAAATTTTGTTTTCTCCAATCAGGGGAGGTTTAGACTATTTCACTCATCCATATTGAATTCCATCACAAATTTGGTTCACAATAATACATCAGAAACAATTCATTTTTTCATGTTCAAGGTTTGAATTGGAAAATGTAGGCACTCAAAACTTACTCCTCTCAAGATGATAAAAATGTATTTTAGGAGGTTCACTCATTCACCAACAAAAAGTGAAAATCAAGAGTTTGTAAGAGCTCTCAGCTTCCATTCCCAAATATAATGTGTACAAGAATCAAGAGGTCTTTTAAGGGGGTTTTCAGTGGCTATGGGACGGTAGGTATATAATGTCCAAGGGAAAAGAGGGGTTAAAAACACCAACATGGAAAAATCAATGCACATTTTTTTTTGAAATTTGATTTGAAAGGAAATAGAAACACATATTTACAAGGGCATGAATGTGTGATGAATGAAAAGTGAGGGATATAGAAAATGGAATAGGGTGAGATGATGGAATATGTACAACATGGAAGACTTCCAATAATGACACAATACAAGATGATTCAAGTGTTCTTTTTTTTTCTCTTTTTGCTCTTTTTTTCGAAAGTTGTGCTTGAAACAAGTCTCACAGTCATCTCCCAACCCATGCTTGATCTCCTCATGGAACTAATTTTAGTAGTTATAACACGATCAAAGGTTGATGATGAATGATTTTTGACCCACCCAAGACACAACCCATTCCATTTTTTTTATTTTTATTTTTTTTCATTTTTTTTAATATAATTTTTTTTCATTTTTTTTGAACACTTTTCAATGACTTTTGTACAAATGACAATTACACATATACACCCCAAAGCTCACAGAATTACAACCTCTCCCCCACACTTGAATGGATGCTTGCCCTCAAGCATATGATGACACATTGGAAATCAATGAAAGTACGCCCAAAAATGAAGTCCATTCCCCCCACACATAAATTTCAATAAATTGTACAATGAAAATCCATGAAGATGTTGGGTGGGACAAGGTATTAGGCTTGTAATGTGGCTATCAAAATAAAGGTTTTCATAGGCTCAAAGGGGCTTTCAAAAGTAGGATCAATTTAAGGGTAACGGGAGGCTATTTGGCTATTCTGATTCTCATGTGGCTTAGAAAATGCCTCTATCATATTAATGCACACAAAAGATGGAAATTCAGCTCGAAGGTCCACAAACTCAAGACTCACAATCAGTGGTGAAGACACACAATGAAAAATATGGCCATAGATGACCTTGGCATGAAGGCTAATGTTATTCCTCACGGTAGGGGAGAATCATTTTCCACCAAAAATTGTTCATTCAAAATGTTTGTTATTGACACAAAATTGTTTACCCAAGTTTGAGATAAAAATTCAATATATTTGAGTTTAAAACAAGCCTTTTGACTCCCCAAAATGGTTGGACAGAATTTCAATATTGGATGATGAGTAATTATGACACCCCTTTTTTTTTAATTTTTATTTTTTTTAATTAATTTTTTTTTAAATTTTTTTTTATTTTTAATGACACATCCACACAAAAGAGAAAATAGAAAAAAAAGTTGTGGAAGAATATTGTAAAAAAAATGAGAGGGATAGAGGAAGAAGAAGAAATAGAGAGAAGAAGAGAGGGAAGAGAGATTGAGGAGAGAGAGAGTTAAAAGGAAAGAGGTGCCCCCTGGTTTGGATTTGGTGGGTCGCCGTTTCCATCTAGTGGTGGGTCAATGGAAGTCTATGTGGAACCTGAAGTGAATGGCCTCTATTGGTGATGCTTTAACCGGTGTCCATTTACCGTGAATGTTCTTTTTGAAGAAGGGTCTTGGACTTGCACTGCACCAAATGGGTAAACATTAGTAATAATAAAAGGTCCATCCCAACGAGAATTGAGCTTACCTGGGTGAAGTCGAAATCGATAATTGAAGAGCATTACCTTTTCACCTTCATAAAATAACTTTCGAAGAATGTGCTTGTCATGGAGTGACTTTGCCTTTTCTTTGTAGAGAATGGAGTTCTCATACGAATCGAGTCGAAGCTCCTCCAATTCAGTCAACTACAACAATCTTTCTTCACCAGATTTTTCACAATCAAAATTACAAGTTTTGACAGCCCAAAATGACTTATGTTGGATTTCAACTGGTAAATGACAGGCTTTACCAAAAACTAGCCTAAATGGAGACATCCCAATGGGTGTCTTATAGGCTGTTTGATAGGCCCAAAGTGCTTCACCAAGTCTATCGGGCCAGTCTTTTCTTGTGGGCTTAAAAATTATTTCAAGCACTTTTTTCACTTCTCTGTTAGAAAGTTCAGCCATTCCATTTGTTTGAGGGTGATATGCAGTGGATGTTTTATGTACAACCCCATTCTTTTTCAAAAGTGACTCCATGGTTCTATTACAGAAATGAGTTCCTAAGTAACTTATCAAAGCACGTGGTGTTCCGAATCGATGGAAGATATGGGTTTTGAGAAACTCACTCACAGTTTGAGCATCATCTTTCCTAGTGGGTTTGGCCTCGACCCACCTAGAAACATAGTCAATGGCAAGGAGAATGTAGGATAATCCATTGGAAGGGGGAAAAGGTCCCATGAAATCGATGCCCCAAACATCGAAAAGCTCACAGAAGATTAATGACTTTTGAGGCATTTCGTTTCTTTCGGAAATTGTGCCAAACTTTTGGCAAGTGGGACATGATTGACAGAACTCGTGTGGGTCCTTGAAGAGTGAAGGCCAAAAGAATCCAGAATCTAGGACCTTTCAAGAAGTTCTTTGTGGTCCAAAGTGGCCACCTCCAGGCATTGAGTGGCAGAATTCCAAGATGGAGGATTATTCAGTTTCATCAACACATCTCCTAATTACCATGTCAGCCCCAGTTTTCCAAAGTTTATTATCTTCTAAAAAATAATGCTTTGAATCACTTTTCATCTTTTCTTTTTGTTCTTTTGAAAAATATTCAGGGAAAACACCAGAAACCAAGTAATTGACAATTGGGGCATACCATGGTAACTTTGGAGTGAGAGATGAGAGGTGTTCAGTTGGAAATTCAGGATCAATTATTTTAGAATGAGAAGAATTAGAAATTCTACTCAGGTGGTCAGCCACATGGTTTTCTTTTCCAGGTTTATCTTTTATCACAAGGTCAAACTCTTGGAGCATTAAAATCCATCTTATTAGCCTTGGTTTGGAATCACTTTTCTTAAGTAAGAACTTTAATGCTGATTGGTCCGTGAAGATGATGATTTTGGCACCTAAGAGATAGGGCCGGAATTTATCCAAGGCAAAAACCACAGCTAAAAGTTCTTTTTCAGTCACAGTTTAGTGTGATTGAGTTTCATCTAATGTTTTTGAGGCATAAAAGATGACATGAGGAATGTTTTCTCTTCTTTGACCAAGAACAACCCCAATGGCCCTATCAGAAGCATCACACATCAATTCAAATGGTAAGGACCAATCTGGGGGTTGGATTATTGGAGCAGATGTGAGAGCAGATTTGAGTTCAATGAAGTCTCTCTTGCAAGCCTCATCAAAATTGAATGTGACATCATTTTGAAGTAAACGAGTGAGTGGGAGGGAAATCTTGCTGAAGTTCTGAATGAATCGCCGATAGAAACCGGCATGACCAAGGAAGGACCGAATGTCTCGAACTGATTTGGGTTCAGGAAGTGATTGGATCACCTCAATTTTGGCTGGATCAACTTGGATACCCTCTTGAGAAATTATGTGCCCTAGAACAATCCCATTTGAAACCATGAAGTGACATTTTTCAAAATTCAGCACAAGGTTGCACTTGACACACTTTTGAAGGACCAAAGAGAGTGAATGTAAGCAAGATTCAAATGACTCACCATAAATGGTAAAGTCATCCATGAAGACCTCCATGCAATTCTCAATGAATTCAGAAAAGATACTCATCATACACCGCTGGAATGTTGCAGGAGAATTACAAAGGCCAAAAGGCATTCGCCTATAGGCATAGGTTCCAAAGGGGCAAGTGAATGTGGTCTTTTCTTGGTCTTGAGGTGCGATTGGAATTTGGAAGTAGCTGGTGTAACCATCAAGAAAGCAATAGTGTGACTTTATGGCCAATCTCTCAAGCATTTGGTCAAGGAAAGGAAGTGGGTAGTGATCTTTTCGTGTTTCAGCATTCAATTTGCGATAATCGATGCACACACGCCATTTGTTTTTCACTCGAGTTGTGACCACTTATCCATGTTCATTTGTGACAACTGTTATCCCACCCTTCTTAGGAACGACTTGAATTGGACTAACCCATTCACTATCAGAAATTGGGTAGATAATACCAGCTTGAAGAAGCTTGGTAATCTCTTCCCTAACTACCTAAAGTATGAGTGGATTGAGTCTTCTTTGAGGTTGACTAATTGGTTTGGATGATTCCTCTAGATGGATGTGATGCATGCAAAGGGCAGGGTTGATTCCTGGAATATCCTCTAGGGTCCAACCTAAGGCATTTTTGTTTTCCTCTAACACTTGAACAAGTTGAGACTCCTCAGTTTCAGAAAGTGAAGCAGAGATAATGACAGGGTAGGAGGGATCATGGAAAAGGAATGCATACTTGAGGTGTGAAGGAAGTGGTTTTAGATCAGTTTCAGCCTTGATTTGAGAGCTAGACAAGTTAGGAGTAGGATAAGGGATTCCATATGGTTTTGTATCATTTTCCTCAACACTGTCCAAGGTGGAGCAGTAGAGATCAGAGTTGATGTGGGATTCAAGAGATTTTTCAAGTTCCTCTAGATTGATGGAGTCTATGAATGAGAGGTCCACATCAAATTCACCATTTATGACTTTTTTAATCATGGTGCAGATTTCACAAGATCCTTTATCATTAGAACATGAAGAACATGGTGGATTGGGGTTCGATTGAATCTTAGAAGTGTCCTCAAAATCATGGATTGAGAATGCAGAGTGATCCTCAAATGGGTATCGCATGGCTTGGAAAATGTTGAACTTGACCAGTTGGTCACCAAATTCCATGGATAAGATGCCTGAATGGACATCAATCTTGGTTCTCGCAGTCATGAGGAATGGTCTTCATATAATTAGGAGAGATTGAGAAGAGGTCGTCTCACCTTCCATGTCAAGGACATAGAAATCAGCTGGGAAGATAAGATCATTGACCCGAACAAGAACATCCTCAATTATCCCCTCAGGACTGGCAGTGCTTCGATTGGCTAATTGAATGACAACAACCGTTGGGTGCAAGGGACCTAGACCAAGGTTGGAGAAAATGGATTTGGGAATGACATTTATTGAGGCTCCAAGGTCTATGAGTGCATCATCAAAGTTGGAACTCCCTATTTGACATGGAACCGTGAAGGTCCCTGGATCTTTTCACTTCATGGGAATGGACTGTTGGGTTGAAACATTTTCAATGTTCCTAAGTTGTCTCTTATGGGTGCACGATTCCTTAAGAAACTTGGCATACATAGGGATTTGTTTGATGGCATCTAAGAGGGGGATGTTCACTTCAACACGTCTAAACATGTCAAGCATTTCAGGATCAGGTTCAAAGGACTTCTTAGGCTTGGAGATGGCTTGAGGAAAAGGAATTGGGTTCCTTAGAGGAATGGAAGGAGGTGAAGGAGTGGATTCAAGTTCCTTTTCCAGCTTTTTGTTCTTTTCATTTTCTAGATCAACATCCAAAGGGGAGGTAGAGCAATCAGCATGGGGCATAACAATTTACTTTCCTGATCTAAGTGCAATCGCACTTACATTACCCTTAGGGTTGGGTAATGGTTGAGCTGGGAGTTGGGATGAATTGGATGGTTGTTGCTGACTCAGGTGGGATGCAAGTTGACCTATTTGGGTTTCAATGTTCTTGAGGCTAGAACGGGTGAAGGAAGCAAGATCCTCTACAGAACTTTACCATGGTTGTAGGCTTGTCCCAAATTGGGTTGGCCTTGATTTTGGTTCTTGGGAAAGCGATTGTATTGGATGGGGAATTAGGAAGGCTCGTTAGGATAGTGGAATCCAGGAGGAGGATTGTTCCTTTGGGGTTGAGGAACAAAAGGATAAGGTTGATGGATGTTACCACCACTTTGACCATATTGGAACTGGTTTGGATTTTGATGAGGGAACTGAGGAGGATGATAAATGGGATTACCATACCTCAGAGGTGGGTTAAAGGTAGAAGAGAAGGGCTCAGAGTGGGGTTGGTTGAAGTTTCTAACAAACTGACCTGATTGTTGAGGGTTGAAGTGTCGCTGAGCATATGCCGCATTGAGCTCCATTGGACTAGATGAATCAGATGGATCATCTTGAAGTTGTGGACATGTGTCAGTCAGATGAGATGGAGAGTTTCAGATTCCACAATTCGTGATAGGTCCAGGGAATAGTGACTGTGGAGAAGATGAGGTTGGGGCTTTGGTAGCCACCTCTAGTTGACGCACAAGACCTGTAAGTTCACTCATCCACTCAGTCATCTTGTTGGGCTCTATGGATTGATTCTCTTGGGCTTGTTTCACTTGAGCATGTGCTCGAGTATGGAATTGCTGCGTGTTTGCAGCCATGTTACTTATGAGATCTATTGCAGCTGCAAGAGTTTTGTCAACAAGAGCACCGCCACTTGCGGCATCAATTAGAGTTCGCTCCATAGCCAATAACCCCTCATAGAAGTATTGGATCAGGAGTTGGTCAGGGATTTGATGGTGTGGACAAGTTGCCACAATCTTTTTGAACCTCTCCCAATACTCATGGAGCGATTCATTAGGGAATTGACAGATTCCGCTTATTTCCTTTCGGATAGAAGCTGTTCGAGAAGCAGGAAAGAATTTCTCTAGGAAAAGTCTCTTCATGTCAACCCATGAGTTTATGGAACCAGGTGGGAGGTAGTAGAGACAAGACTTGGCAGAATCCGCTAGGGAAAAGGGGAAAGCTCTAAGCTTGATTTTTTCTTCAGAAACCCCTTGAGGCTTCATGGTAGAGCTTACTACTTGGAACTCTTTAAGGTGGAGATGTGGATCCTCACCGGCTAGCCCGTGAAAATAAGGGAGAAGATGAATCAAACCCGATTTGAGTTCGAAGTCAGCTTCAATGTTTGGATATTGAATACCAAGAGGTTGGTAATTCATATCAATGGCAGTAAGTTCTTTCAATGTTTGTTCCCTAGGATTGGCCATATCTAATTCAATTGGTAGGGCAATGATTGGTTCTTGGGTGATTTGGTTATCCCTAATGGTCCTCCTAATTCGACGAAGAGTTCTATCAATTTCAGGGTCAAACAAATCCGAGGGATTGTTTGGAAGGCTATGGGGCATTAAGAGAGATTTTGGAAGAAAGAGGAAGACGGGTTTTTCTTTGTATTTTTTTTTCAGTTTATTATTTTTAAGAGGAAGACGGGTTTTTATTTGTGTTTTTTTTTCAATTTTTTTAAACTTTTGTATTTTTTTGGGTTTTGTTTTACAATAACCAGAAACTAATGACTACTTAAAGCACCATCCCCGGCAACGACTCCATTTGAAACGCACGGCCGATTGTCGCCTATAGACGGTCAAAGTTCCGATGCTCTGCTAATGTGTATAGCAGCACTCGGGTCGAATCCTCGGCGATGATACTTTGTAATAGTCGTTTGTTTTTAGTTGATTGTATTTTGATTAGGGGGGTTTGTTTGCAGAGCTTAATTGAAATGATTTATGAATGATGTTTGATTTACCAAATTTATAAATATTGGGGTGAGTTCATCATTGGGGAGTTAAGCATGTGATATCCTTGAGCCTTACTTTGTATTGCATTAAATTAACACCCATGTCATAAGTTGACGTTGATTGGAATTCCTAAGTGTGAAGGCTTTAATCCAAGCCTTAACTTAACTTAGGGTTCTAATATCAATCAAAACTTATTTATGGTAGTGTATTTATGGTTCCAATAATCCATGGAAACCACTCGTTAAACAAAACATATCATTAATCCATGACATATTAAGTTTAACATACACAATATTAATTTAAAGAATACTCATCGAGCAAAACTCTCAATCAATTAACATCCCCGAATTATAACTCACCCCAATGAGAGATTTACTCAGCCATTTGGATGTTTAATATTCTGGTTAAAATAATTATGATGATAAATTAAGAATAGAATAAAAAGAAAGGGATTAGAAAAGAGTGGTACGTTGACACACACACACGAACGATGATGATAATTAAAAATGGATTTTCGATTGAATGAGGAAGCAAAAGAAGGGAAGGTGATTGAACTGAATTTAAACTATTTTAGTAACATAAATATTAAACTACAGAAGGTGGATGAGAATAAGAGATATTGATGAAGTAACTTGCATTAAAACATAATTACAAAGAAAGAGAATTACAAGATTACAAAAATGAAGAACACAAAAGTAAGTGAAAACAAAGAGAGGAGGAAAGGTCTCTCAAGTGAAAACTTGAGTATGGCAGGTCCTCCCAAGCCTTTGGAAAAGCTTTGGTCGTTCCAATATGATATCCTCTCTTCTGAAATGCCAACCCCTCTCAAGGAGAGAAGGGGAGAGTATTTATAGCCCAAGGAGTGGACTGTTTGCATTCCCAATATGTCCCTCCACTTGCATCGCCAATTTGGAAATTCAGAAAGCCGAATATTCAAATATCTCCTTCTTCAAAGATGTAGACAATAATGTTTTCCGAATACTCTCAAAATTTGGAGTCATTTGGACGTAAGGATAAAAAGATATGGCCGGTTGAATAAACAAACTTAAACTGTCCATTTCAATCCAGTATTTTTGAAGTCTATAATGTGAAAGGGTTTTTGAATATTAATATGCCTTAAAATCCGAATGGTTTCTTCAACAAAGTCTGCCACCTATATATCCTCTTTCACACGGCAAAATCTCAGCTCGCTTGGATGCTTACATCAGGAGATATGTCATGCATACTATACTGATTGTAATTCTCTTCCAGAATGGTTGTCTGGACTTCAAAGATTTATTTGGGACCCTTGTACTTGGATTTGGGCCTTGAAATTTTTATCCAAGATGACATGTAGTGTCCCCCAAATTATGGTGGAGAGTTAAGGTTTTTGGACTTCTGGATTGAACCCAGTAAATCAATCTTCAAGGCTGGTCCAGTTTGTTCACAGATTCTTTGGTCTTGTTTGTGAGGACCATATGACCCTTCAAATGGCAGAATTGGATCATGGTTCCTTCTAATGAAATGTTTTATATTGAAAGGAGAATCCTAAAAAACAAGAATAACACAATTTGGATCAGTATAGTGATAGTTATTATTAAAACATTAAACTAACTCAATTTGACTACTTCTAAAAATGCTCAAATATTATACTTAATATTAAAACATTAATATTTCACACAAATTATGCACATTTCATATAAAATAAGTAAAGGGGGAATATAATAAGTCATGAAAATATTAATAACATCAGTAGGATCAGTGGATCTTCCTTAGAATCCTCAGAGTAAGAAAAAATATTTTCAGTGTGGCTCTACAGGACACATCAAGAGTGATTGTATGACATAGCCTCCAGCATGTCATAACTACAAGAAGATGGTGAATCTCCAGCGTTATTGTCAAAATGCTCTAAGGTCGGGTGTTTGTGACACTCCTGAGGGGTTGCGGGGGTCTTATGCCTTGAAAGGACAAGGGCAGAAACACACCCCTCATCAGCAGAGCAAAGTTGATCATGGTGATTATGGAAATACCATGACATCTCAATAGGAAAAAAAGAGCAGATCGTGGCAAGTAATCAGTTGTTTGGAGCTGAGCAGGTTATGGTGGATGATCAGTCAGGACCATCCATGATGCGGGGTTCAGTTATTTTAAATTCAATATTGATGTAAGATTTGTTTGATACGGGTGCTTCACATTCTTTTCTTGCTTCTTGTAACATTGATTTGATGGGTTTACCTATGGAAATGATTCCTTCTATTTTGAAACTTCAAAATACTCTGGGTCAAAGAGAGTACTGATCCTTCCTATGTAGTTCATGTTGCTTAGTTGTGGACAACATTAAATTGATTTGGAATTTCTCAATGATTGAGATGGATTCTTATGATATAATACTAGGAATGGATTGGTTAGTGATGTTTAAGTCCCAAATCGATTTCTATGCATGAAAAATTAGTTTTTTAATAGAGGATGGTGTTAGACATCTCTTTATGGGGGAGAAGAGTGAGAGGCAGGGTGTAATAGGTTTTCCGGAACTAGTGGTTTGCATGATCTCATATCATTTAGTGGCTTTGTCATTGAAATCAGCAGAAGGTGTTGAGAAAAGTGTTCTTTTTATAGTTGTGGATTGGTTTATGGATTTATTTCCTAAAGAATTATCAGGGTTTCCAACCGTGAGAGAAGTGGAGTTTACGATTGATCTCCTTACAGGGACCAGTCCTATCTCACTTTTGTATTACCATATGGAACTAGAAGAATTGTGGGAATTAAAGGTTTAGTTGGAAGAGTTAGAAAACAAAGGGTTCATCCTCCGTAGCACGTTTTTGTGGGCAGTTCCTATTTTGTTTGTTAAAAAGAAATATGGAACTCTATGAATCTATGTGTATTATCTTAGACTTAATCAGGTTACGATAAAGAACTGATATCCACTTCCATGCATTGATGTTTTTTGACCAATTTAGGGGAGCTCAGTGGTTCTCAAATATTTAATTGAGGCCAGAATATCATCAATTGTGGGTAAGGAAGGAGGATATTCCCAAATCATATTTAAAAAGTAGATATGTTCATTATGAGTATATGAATATGCTCTTTGGTCTATTGAATTCACCATCAGCATTTATGGCATTAATGAATTAGATATTTTAGAGATATCTAGATTCTTTTATGGTGGTATTTATTGATGATATAATGGTGTATTCAAGGACAAGGGAAGATCATGATCAACACTTAGCGATAGTGTTGGGGATCTTGAGGGATCATCGGTTGTATGTAAAATTGTCACAGTGTGACTTTTGAATATAGGAGGTTCATTTCCTTGTCCATGTTATTTTTGAGAAAGGTGTTCCAGCTGATCCGGAAAAGATAGAGGCTGTTATCTCATGGAAGTCACCTAAGAACATTTTTTAGATATGAAGATTCCTTGTTCTAGATGGCTATTATCAATATTTTGTTGGTGATTTATCATGATTTTCTTTGCCAATGAGAGCCTTGACAAGGAATAATATCCCATTTCAATGGGATGAGTAGTGTCCGAAATGATTTGAAGAGCTAAAGGTTCGCCTCACATCATCACCAATATTGTTTTTTCTAGAATCAGGGAAAGGGTACGTGGTGTATTGTGATGCATCAGGATCAGGATTGGGGTGTGTTCTCATGTAGGGGGATCATGCGGTTACATATGGCTCATGACAGTTGAGGTTTCATGAGAAGAACTACCCAACACATGATTTGGAGTTGGGGGTAGTGGTTCATGCTTTATAAATGTGGAGTCATTATCTCTTTAGTGAGAAATTCATGGTGTTTACTGATCATAAGAGTTTAAAACATGTTTTCTCATAAAGATATTTGAACTTGAGGCAAAGGATATGGATGAAATATCTCCATATTTTTTATTTTGACGTAATGTACACACTGGGTAAGGGAAATTTAGTAGTGGATGCATTAAGTAGAAAATCATATGCTCAAGTGATGAAACATGCATCAGATTAGTGGCAGTTAATGTCGGTCATAGCCGACATGTAGTTGTAATGTGAGGACCAGGGTGGAGGAGCGGTCTTCTTTCTAGTTTCATTGGTTCCTAACTTGGATAGTTTGGTTAAAGAGGCACAAGCATCTGATTCCTAATGTGTGGTGATGAGGTTTAAACTCAATGTTTGGGAGACCATTGAGGGCTGGGAACAGAATGGGAATTCAGTCTTGTGTTTTCTAAATTGGAAGGTGGTACTATTGGCTTGTTAGGGGGAAAATCTCAGGGCTTATCATCATTCCAGGTGGGCTGTCCATCCTGGAATTTAGAAGATGTATAAGGAATCTAAAGCACATTTTTGGTGGGATGGTATGAAAAGGCAAGTGGCTAAGTTTGTTTCTAGATTCTTTACTTGTCAGTAAGTCAAGGCAGAGCATCGGTGGCTAGCAAGAATGTTGTAGTCTTTACCTATAATAGTGTGGAAATGGTAGAAAATAGCGATGGATTTTGTGATGGGTATCCCAAGAATAGTTTGGAAGCACGATTTCATATGGGTGATTGTGGATCACCTCACAAAGTCGGCCCATTTCATCCCGATTTGTGAATCTCATACGGTGGAGGAAATTTCCAAAATCTATATCTGGGAGGTGTTCAAGAGGCACGATGTTCTAGTTTTGATTATATCAAATAGATATCCGAGGTTCACATCTTGTTTTTGGAAATCCTTACAGCAAGCTCTTGGGACACAGTTGACGATGAGCATGACATATCATCCTCAGATGGATGGATAATCCAAGAGGATTATATAAACATTATAGGATATTCTAAGGGATTTTGTGATGTATTTTTTTGGTTCATAGGAGGAGCACTTACCATTGGTGGAGTTCTCCTACAATAATAGTTATTGAGCTTCAATACATATGTATCCATTTGAGGCATTGTATGGGCATCCGTGTCATTCTCCACTATGTTGGGTGGAAATAGGAGAGACATCGATGATTGGACTGAGCCTTATCCAAGAGACTACAAAGAAGATCAATTTTATTAGAAATAGGATGTAGATGACTCAAAGTCATCAAAAATCGTATGCAGAGTATCTTCGATGACTGTTGTCATTTGAGGTGGGTGATCATGTGTTTTTGAGAATATATCCTAGGTTGGGACATTGTTGGTTTGGAAAGTAGGGTAAATTATCTCCAAGTTATATTTTTCCTTTTGAGATAATTGAGTGGATTGGAGAGGTAGCTTATCGGTTGGCTTTGCCACCACGATTTAGTGTGGTGCACAATGTGTTTCATGTGTCAGAATTGAAAAAGTATCAACCAAATCGTGACCATGTGATTCATTGGGATCATGTTGAACTAGAATCATATGCTTCCTTGGTGCACATTCTAGTGCAGATTGTGGATAGGAAGGATAAAGTATTTCATGGTAAAAGCATCGGTTTAGTTTGGGTTTTGTGGCAGCATGGTCAGATTCAAGAGGAGACTTTGGAGCGGGAGGAAGAGATGGCTGACCAATGGCCCGAGGTCTTTCGACAAAGCGGTGGTTCTCTACTTTATGAGGACAGAAAGTCTAATGGTGGGGAGAATGTAGCACCCCCTATTTGAGGTGTGTAGCCTTTTTATGCCTTTTTATGTGTTTAAAGGGATTGAGATGATTTTGGGAGAGTTTGGTAAGGTTTTTGAAAACTTTGGAGGCATTTTTAAGGCCGCATAGTTTGAGCACGGTTAGGAGAAACCGTGCGAGATAAACCGTGTGGGAAGTGGGGTACACACAACTTGCACATGATTTTCTAAACTGTGTGGGGTGGGCAGTGCGATGTGATCTTTGAGGCAGTAGCAGGTGCATGATTATCACATGGCTTGTCTAACTGTGCGAACTAACCATGCGGCCTATAAAAATGGGTTTCTTAAAAATATGAGATTAGCCAGGATTTCCCTAAAAACACCCAAACTCTCTACCACTCGAGCCTCACTTGATATTTCCTCTTCTCAAGGGTTAAGGGTGCTCTCCTACTCATTTTGGAAGCAAATAGAATGGTTTTACTGGTGTGGTTGAGCCGATTCTTCTCCGGTAAGTCTCCTTGCTTAATTCTTTGTGGTTTTCTCTAGATCTTCTCCTCCCTCTCTCTTGGTTTTCTAGATATACACTCGTTGTGTGTAGATATAGGGTTTTTTTCCTTGTGTGTTGATTTTAAGGATTTTTGATGATAGTTAAGGAGATCTAGAGTAGTTTTGGTGGAGCATTTGTCCGGATTTTTTGTGTGGTGGATAGTGGGTCAAATTCTCCGAAACCCTAAAGGTAGGTGGCTTCTCTCTTGATTCAACTTGGTTATAACTAGTGGTTTTGGTTATAATTAATTTTTTTTTCTTGAAAATAATTGTGTTAATGATGTGAAAATTTGTTTATAAATACCTTTGGTAATGTTTTGTGGATTTTTGGGGAAAAGGGGTTTTGCGGTGAAATGTTCTTGTTGTTGGATTTTAAATTGTTCATTTTAAAATCGATAACTTCGATTGTTTTATGGAAATGGTTTGAGAAAATGATTCTCAAAAAACGGGGGTTGCTTTATTTAAATGTGATATGACATGGATGATGCTTCAAGGGATTGTTTGATTATGAAATAGTTATTGGCATGTTGTTATGTCCTTGGCATGTTATGTGCTTGGTTATTGGATTATGCATGATATGATGTGTGATGTTGGGGTTGGAGTGATGTGAAGTGGGCAGGGAGTACCACTATAAAAAGAGGATGGAGTGTAGATGAAAGGGCCACCATCAAGGATAAGCGGGCGGGAAGTACCACTTGATTTGGAAAGTAGTAAATGGTTTTGGATGGGAAGATCCACTGTGTTTGTTGCCTTGTTGTGTGTTTCTATGAAAGATGAAAATTATTGTGCTAATTTTAAAGAGTAAAATGGATTATGGAATAGTTATTTGGATTTCCAATGTGTTGTGGGAATTCGGGTGAAAATGGATTGGTAAAGGAGTATTTGTCTTGTTGTTAGTTGTTCCACTATTTAATGTTTTATATAAACTATTTTATATAAATGTGAAAATGGTTTTATCCTAGTGGCATGTGTAGGGAAGTTATTTGGGGAAATCCTACTGATTATTAGTACTCACCCCCTGCTTTGGAACTTTTGTGCTTTTATAGATGTTGTATTCTGGTACATAGGTAAGAGTAAAGCATCTCCTTTTGCTAGCGGTTTAGCAAGATGCTTTGGAGATGTTGTGGTGCTTATAGCATGGATCTTGGTGTAGAGATATGGATGGTGTCCTAGTTATTTTGGAGTCTTGTTGTTTAGTCTTCCGCTTGGTACTCTGATTGTTCTATTGCTAGGGTTTTATTGGATTGGTCTTTGGTAATGGTATGGATGTGTTTAGTCATTTGTTTGACCCTTGGTAATGTATGAGTTGGTTTATTTTTTTGACATGTATCATGTAGCCTTGTTGGTAATGGAATTTTTGGTTTGTTGATTTTATCTTAAGGGAAAATCATTCCCCAATGATTCTTGAAGCCCTTGGCATTAATTTCCATCCTTTGACGCCCTGGGAATGTCGCTTAAGGACAAGTAGCATTCCTATGCCCTCTCAAGCCAATGGGATGGAGCAGGATGTTACACTTAGCATAATAACTAATTTCTTTACAAATAGTTACGAGGGATTCAAAAGTAAATATACCCCTAAAGAAACACTGTTTATGATTATGATATTAGCTACACATAAAATTTTAAATTTATATTTTTGTATTTCAATAGTATTTTGATATTAAATTATGTTTCACAATGATATGATCTAATCTAGAGCATGTATTCATTTAGAAATGGAACCTAACAGAATGAATGGGAACCACATCAATTCACATAATCCAAAGAGTAATAACGATCATTTCTTTGATGGGTTTAAGATGATCTTTCAAAGGGAACTAGTCTCCCAAACATTCTCATTATATGAGGAAATAATATCATATAATAAAAAGAAAAGGAAATAATTATATAAGTATTTAATTTCAGAGGGAAGCACGAGAACAAGAGGATGTCTGGGAAAAGGATGGATAAAGTAATGAAGGGAAAAAATATTTTACTATATGTGATAATTTTGGAAAGAAACACACTGGTACTTGTTAAAAAAGATTGGGATTCAGATACAAGTGTGGGGAGAAATGCCACCATGATTTTTATTTCAGGGGAAATAAAAAGTTTCCAATGTAAAATGATTTAATTATATAAATATGTGGAACTACACAAATTAATGCCACAAGCATCATAGGGATATACCTCAGAAGAAGCTAAGGGATCAAGGTACAACCAATGAGGAATGATTGATGTTCTCATGTTTAGATTCATTAATTATGTCATTTGATTATTTTATCAACGATTTCATGGTTATAAGAATTATAAAATATATATAATGATTATACTAGATTATTATTTCATTAAGGACTTGAGAGTAAGGTTTAATGGTACCGATGACCAAGAAAAATGATTTAGTGGAAATTTGAACTTCTTGGAAAACACATGATTTAGGGAAAGATAACCCTTAATATATTCTTGATATAGAGATAATAATATTTGGATAAAGAGATAATTGGTATTGATAAAGTAAACTGAATAGTAATGACTACCTTGGAACTGATTAATGATTTTTTTTGAAAAAGTGGTTTATGCTTGATGGAGTTAAAACACTTTTGGATTTAAGGAATATATCCAATATTTTTTTTCTGCTTAAGGAATAAAGAATCAATTATGTTTTAAATTTGGTTTTATAATAATTCATGCTATTATCATACATGATGAATGTATTCACATATTTTGTATGATATTATTAAGAGACACTTCATGTTGATTGATAGATAAATGGTAAGTTCATTTTTCAAATTCAGTGAACTTCTTTATAAAGTTACGGATATTAATACTTTTTAAGGTTCATAAGGTTAACCATTTATGAAATGGTTTATGTTAATATTTGGATGAGGTTTTAGAGACTAATGTATTACTTAACAAAAATATGCAACATTCTGTAAGAGATTAAGTAGAAATAGTTCAAGGCACAACCAAAGGATGAGATTGTATATCCTCTCATAAAAGTTCATCAACATTAGGAAAAAGTATCTTGAAATAAAAGTTTTATATTATAACATTCATATCCGATTAATAATATGGTCATTTATATCATCATAGATTTATGATTTTGAGGACCTTAACTTTTTATTGATCATTCATTTGTTTGAGATCAATGATCTTTATCACCCTCTATAAATATTTTTGCTTTTCCTCTATGTTCATCTCTTCACTTTCTATCAATTTTCTCCTACATAGAATCCTAGTTATGTGTTATTCTAGATTACCTTTATAATTCATTATATTTTACACAAATTTATTGGTTATCTATTTATTATAAATTAATTAGGAATCATTTGAATGAAAAAGAAATGTTTTCTGGAAAAAAAATATTTTTTTTTCTAAAAAGAAGGTTTAATCATTCTTAGTACACATAATTTAAAAATAATTTTTACAACTTTTAGAAAATTTATATGAAATAATAAAAATACTTTTTGAAATAAAAATTCCAAAATTATCTTAGGGTAAATTCTTGGTATTTTTTCTGGGAAGTTTCATTTTTTGATGAATAACGAAAAATACTGCATTTTAATTGAAAACTACCTTTTTGTATAAATTATTTATAATGTTAAATTATATTTTGAATTAGTTTTAAAGTATAATTAGTTTAATTTTATATCAATTAATCCAATTTTTGTTGTTTTAATCATTTTAATATTTAATTTTGATATGAAAACATTGTAAATGTTTGAACATTTTCACTCTAAAAAATCGATTTATCATCACGTCTATGAGATTAATTTTCAATTAAATTATGAAATTTGTATTAGTTTAACTTGAAAAGGGGGTTAATATTTGAAATTAAAATAATTTATAATGTATAATAAGGCCAAATTAATTTTTTACCAAAGATATTAGTGAAAATAGATAAAATTTATTACAATGATTTAAGTAAAAATTAGTTTACTTAGTGGTTAAACATAGAATAAAAGGTGTAAAATGACCTACCAATTTATCCAAAACCCATTAGATGGAAATATTTATACCATTAAAAACTTATTATAAATTTTTATGAGTTATTGGGATACTATTCCCTGAAACAAACCTATATAATAAGTTAAGGAAAAAGACAAAAAAGGAACCTTCCTTGCCTTTAATATTCATAAAGCTTCGAAATAGTGGAAAACATAATGTTTTTAGTTATAAATATTATTTTTAAAATTAAACTATTTTTTTTATCATGATAATTCATGTTAATTTTTTATATTTTAAACAATTGCTTTAAATTACTAAGAAACACCAATATTGGAATTATTTAGTTAATAATTAACTTAAATAAATGATACTAAAAATATTAAAAGTGATGAAATTGAATTAATTATTGTCTTCAATTAATTTTTTAGATAAATATACAATTTTAAATGTTTATGAACTTAATATATTCAAATACCATCATTTTCTTGATATTTTTAAATTTCAATTAATTAAATAATGTGAAAATTGACATTAATGTTATTTTAAAATAAATGATATTTTGTTAAATGATTTAAAATTACTAAAAATATTATATTATTACAAGTTATTTTTAAATGTTAATAAATATAAAATATTTTCCATTAATTTATAAATTTATCTTTTATAATGAACATATTAACCTTTAAATAGTAAAAACTTTATTAGCGCGATTATGATTAAAGTAGCGTTTTTACGCACTACGTGCACTTATATTAAAATTAATTTCAAACACACATGGGGTTTTTATTTTATAAATTATTTATAATATTTATAAATTAGTGGTTATAAATTTTATAATATTTATATATTTAATTTAATATTACTGAATAAATTTCTTTGGTAAGAAAATTAGTTACCTTAATAAAAACCAAAATGGTGAAAGTGGGGAAACCTAGATGTTAAGGAATAAAATTATAAAAATGAAATTATTTTTGAGTTGTGGTAGTTTATATTAAAAAAAATAAAATCTAATATCCATTATTATTATATTATAGAGCCACATGAGGTAAGGTAGACCTCTCAATAGTGAATACTTTTGAGTATTTACAAGAATATCATTCATCCTTAACTATAAAAGGGAGCCCACTCCCCCTTCATTACACCACTCTAGAAATTTGGATAGACCCAAAACTACCAAAATAAATTTCAAAATTCCCTAAAATCATCCTAGAAGCCATAGTTTTAGAATAAATTAAACCTTTAAAGGTTTTCATTCAATCCTTTGGTGGACCCCCAAAGAAGAGGTACTTTTCTTCTAAAAGCATTTTTATTTTATTTCCATCTCCACCTCCTTCAGTTCCTATTACAACATCATAATATAATAAACTCTGTATATTACATATAATAATATGTACTAATATTTTTTAATGTTATGTTTATTACCTAAAACTGTACACACTTCAATCAAATGGGTTATGAAATCATCGTTCATGTGTATGACAGACTACCACATCGTGAGATGATATCGTTTATTTTTTCCATTACCACCTTTAAATGCTTGGAATACTGATGGAATTATAATTTATATATGATATATAATATTTTAATGATGTTATTATTATTATGGAATTGTTATATCTCACATACCTTCATTATTTCCATCTTGCGGGAATATGATTTCGTCGCTTGTGTGTACGACGAATTACCACCTCGTGAAATGATGTCATTCATTCACGCTTTACTTGGAATGTATTAAGTATGATTTTAATAAAAATATATTATACATATGACATAATAATTATAATATAATTATAATATTTATATATATATCATTTAATTTTCTTTCTTTCAATAAGATAAAAAATTTGAAATAATGTTCATGCATATGTACGACCTACTGTCACCATCAACAATGTATTTCATTTCCTATCACCAAATTTTATGGATTAATATAAATAAATATATAATGAATATATATGATACTTATATCATGGTTTAAATTCTAGATATTATTAAATCATGATCAAAGTAATAAGAACAAAAAAATAATAAAAAGCCAAAACAAACACGAAAAACATGACAATTTATAGCTGAAATAATGAAAATAATGAATGATTATTAATGAAAAGGTAATAAGATGTTATATTAGAATAATATATGATATTATAAATATTAATATGTCTATTTAATAAGTTAATAACATTTTTATAACCACTATACAAGAGGTTAAAGGATGTTCACCCAAAAGGAAATGTGTGGTAAGGGATTTTGTCTCAATTTACATTCCATTGAAACTTATTTGTTGTTATACACCGATTCACTTTTATTTGGCTTATATAATACCCATTTGACATGTAATATCATGATTAATTCATACTATATATTATTTTATGTTTCATTGTGAATTATCACATCCAAGGGGATTTGGATTGGAAATTAAAAAATTGGTAAATGTTATTGTGCAATCTCAATTCCTTTTGTGATTGTTAAAATTATATTGAAACAATCAATTTATTATAAAATATTTTTTCATTGGATATTATATTTATTTTTAATATATATATTCTTATATAATGGATATTATTATTTCCTAAACCATATACCATTATTACATATGTTTTTTATTTTGAATGTTATATGATTTAATGGATAAATATTAATAAATCTGCATCCTTTGCTCAAATATGGATATTTGATAAGGAACATTGTTTATGATTTAAATTGATTATTCAATATTCATGGAATGTTTTAGACATGATGTACATGGGTTAGAGGATGGTTAATGTAAGACCCTCAATGCATAAATAGTCTCATGAGATGAATCAGTTGTCCAAATCATATGAGTTTCTACCCAAATACTTAAACTATCTTAAGGATAGATCTTGACAGTAACTATATTAAGGATAAATATTTATAGTTTAGATATCCAATATTATGCATTCCATCATTATTGATATTCCATGTGATCATTCTATTAATTAGTATATCCATGGTTATGCTCATGTGATTATTTATATGGAATTATTTGATCATCTTTTATTCCCACCATATTAAGCTCAAGTTATTGATTAAATGGAATGTTTTTTAGTTATTTACATTTCCATGTTTGTCATGATTATTGATTCATGATGGATTCTGTTATACTTAACAGTTACTAAGAATTTTATCTCACCGTTATTTTTTATTTTCACCATGATATGAAAATTAATTTTTGGAATGAGTTTCAAGGATGCTAGGCTTTTATTTTGTTATGATTTATTTTCTTTTCCTAATGTAATATGTGTATCATGTATGTAATATGGTCTTTAAAAACTATTAAACTGATTGGTCCTTTGTGATTAGAATCTTGTATCTATTCCAATGTAATAAAGTAAGGCACCGACTCTAAGTTACTGGGGTTGGGTTCATTATGTGGATGGTAAAAGTTATTTTGTCTTATTTATTGATGGTTGAAATAGGATGGCATGGTGGCTATTTATTTCTCACAAATCTAATGTGTTCTAGTGTATTAATCATTACTAGGGATTGGAAGAATAAAATTATTTGTATGAAAATTCCAAGTTTCTAAACCTAAAATGGCATGGATATTCCCAATAATTAGGTGGAAGAGTACCTTTAGAATCATGTAATATGAAATCAACTTTTTTTCATAATAACCCTACAAAAAATGGAGTTAGCAAAAGAAGGTACTATATTATCAATAATATGGCTAAGAAAATGCTCCTTGAAAATAATATACCAAATAGATATTAGAAATAAGGTTTTATTACATCAATATACACCTCTAAAAAATCTATATTATGTTCAAAGAGATAGAAAACTCTATATAAGATGAGGTGAAAGAAGAATTTAACCCTCAATTAATTTCAATCCTTTTAAAGTAAATGTTTTATTCTCAATAAGGAGAAGCATCAAAAGTTTGAAACTCACGGGGATGAGGGTATTTCCTTGGATATTCATAAAAGATAAAGGTATATAAATTCTATATAAAAAGTATTGAAAAAATTATAGATATCATAAATTTAAACATTATTAAGAATGAACATAATTTCGAAACAAGCAAGAATATTTTACAAAACATTAGTAGAGAAACCGATGAAGAAAATGATGATAATGTGGTTGGATTATGGGGGGATAAAGGGGTTTTAGATTACCCAGATTGAATATATAATGATGAAAAAATATTTTGTCTATAACAGATAAAACCAAAAAATTAATAGGCCATATATCAAGGACAATAACATTGTTAGTGACCAGACAACCCTATTCAAAACTAAGAGGATAGAGGCTCAACATACATTCTTTTTACCTCAAGTATAGCCTAAAATTTTTAAGGTGGTTTATATAGATAATATCATAGAACTCATCTAGAGGTTCCATGGTTTTTGGATGGATAACATAGGATTACACACCGTTTAATAAGAATTACACATCGTGTACTCGTGGTCAATGTACCAAGAGTTAATTTGAAAATTACTAAAACCACATGCACTGATTACATGTAGAATAGTTAATTCTTACACCATGTGTTGAATAGGATAGACTAGTGCATGATCAACTGTAGTAGAGGTCGTGTAGCCCATATACACAATTTGTAGTCCCTTTGAGTCACAAATGGGCCATGTATTACCATATATGGCCTACCTAACTAGTGAATGTTGAATTCAGAGATCACACAGAGTATAGCCCATTGGAAATGCTGTGTACTCCATTTTTTGAGCTACGATTTAAAAACTAAGTCTCTAAGCATGTACCTCAGATAGACGGTGAGAGATATACACACCATGTAGCTCGGATTCAAACACCATGTACTTATACCAAATTACACAGATTTAGAATTTATTTATTTTACTATGTAAAAATTGAAAAAATGTACTTGAGTGTGTCCATAAAGATAGGACATGCCACGTGATAGGTTTTAACATACATATATATTTAAATGTTTAATTAATTTTTGTGTAATGTTAAGATCTACATATCATGTATGAGTCGTATTACATGTCACTCTGTATTCATCAAAGCATAACACATGAGAAAAAAACATGTAATTTGTGTAATAATCTACGAAGTAAACACTATGAAAGTATGTGATAATTCGTGTATGCCATATGTCACAATAATAAAACAATATATGAGTATCATACATATTAGGTAGAATCATATGGGTATTCACCATGTTTCCACCAAGGTACATTTATGTACAGAATTAATTTTAAATGAAATTATTTAAAATTATAATGGATGAGAATCTTAAGGAAATTAAAATAATAATTCAGATAAAATAATTGATTAATTAAAGATAATAATTAATCGATTCAAGTGCAATTTATCTTAAATAATAAAGATTAATAATTGAGTGCTATTTTTATTAAATGCATAATTAATTGCATGCATGTGGATGATCATGATCATAAACCAGACCTTTGTATGATATTGGACTGATTTAATTTATTATTAAATTAAATTGTTTTCCTACATCACTTCTTTCCTCTTATTATCTAGGGCCTAAATTCCCATGGTTTCTTTAATAGAAACCATTTCCCCTCATCTATTTGTGAGTAAAAGTATATGTAATTGATAGAACTCCCAAGATAGTGGAGGCAGTTCAAGTTTGGAGCTGAGGAAAAACCAATCCAAGGATATACATAGGTGGATAGGTGGAAATCTGTAACACAAACCTTAATTGGTTCAGGGTGTTTCCCCCTAGGTCATTGATTTGTTTATATATCTCTAGATAAACTAACCATTTGTAAATCTCATGATCATACTGATTTATTATTTTATTTCTTTTAAGTTTCATGTTTATTTTATTATGGATTTATTGTTGCGATCACATAATTTAATGAATTAATGAGAATGCAATATAGAACTAAAATAAACTGGATTATGTGTAAATATTATCTAATACAAGGTTAATAACTTAAATAAACCCACTTAATATTAACAAGCATGTGATAAATATAATAATTTCTAATTTATACATAAAAGGATAAAATCCCTCAAAAAAATAAGTTGGTATTTCCTTCCACAACTTCGGTTAAAACCAAACTATAGTTCAAAGTGCCTGACCAGCCCAAGTTGGGGTGATTTCAATTATCGATGAATTCTAACTTGATGTTTTGGGGATTCCACTCAGTGGATCATGAAACTGAGAGTTAATAGCAGTTGGAATTTATAATTCCTACCTAAAACCATTCCAGTTCCTTGACCAACCCAAGTTGGGGTAATGAGAAGGGGAATATGGATCATTACCACTAGAATATCCAAGAAATAGGATATTATGAATCCAATTTTGAGGGATATTGGGTTTCTATAAAATATTTGGAGACTGATAAATTTAATATTTATTTATTTTTCTAAATTTTATCAGATAAAGTATTGAAATTCTACTTATCTTATTTTGTAGAAACAACATTAAACTGACATCAAACATATCATTGCGATCCATACTTGAGAAGGAAAACCTTCTCACCAGCACAAATTTCCAGGAGTGTAAAAGGCACCTATGTGTCATAATTTTCTATGAAAGGAAACTATATGTGCTAAAAGAACCTTTTCCAGTTGCACCTAGCAATTGGGCAAGTGATGAAGAGGTATCTCTCTATGAGAAACATCTGAATGATGCTACAAATGTTTAATTATTTATGCTATCACCCATGTCCAATGATATTTTGAAGCAACATGAGGACATGGATGCCTATAGAATGATGTCTCACCTTCAGGATCTCTATCAAGAGAAGGTGAGACAAGAGAGGTATGAGATCTCCAATGATTTTTTCACAACTAATCTTGGGGAGTCTATTTTAGATGGACCTCATGTAGTCATAATATTTGGCTACATTGAATGCCTAAAAATCTTTGGGATTAAATTCCTGGATGAGTTTCTTATAAATATCATACTTTCATCACTTCCTAAGACCTTTTCCTGTGTTATTGTTAATTAAAATATGAGTAGTAATGAGAAGATCCTTTTAGAAATTCTTACTTTAATTCTTCAAGTGGATAAGGAAATGGGGAATAAAAACCCACAGTCCTTATGGTGAATAAGAAAAGTAAGAACAAGGAAAAGGGGATCAAGACCTATAAATAGTCTAAAGATCCCGAGCACTGTCCTTCCAAGAAGAAGAAGATCCAGAGGTATGGTAAGGAAAAGGAGGCAATATGTTTTTCATGTGAAAATTCAGGCCAATGGAAGAGGACCTGCACCTAGAATCCAGGGGAATCTAAATGTGCGTTCTTTATTGAGTGTAGTATTTAAATATATACACATTGGGTATTAGATATAGCTTTTGGGACTCATATATGTATCCAAATGTAGGAAGAAAGTAGATTCCAAAATATTTCTAGAGGAGATGTGGATATGAGAGCTGTTAGTGGTGTGAGGCTAACTGCTCTGGCCATTGGTGACTACCACCTCTCATTTCCAAAATGAATGATTTTGGTTTCGAAATATTTTTATTATTTATCTATAGTTACCAAAAACATAATTTCTACATCATTCCTATATAAAAATGGGTTTATTTTCAAGTTTGGAAATAAAATTTGTTTCTCTTATATGAAAAAAATATGGTATGGTATGGAACATTTCAATAATATTATTTATGTATTAAATTATGAAAACCAAATTTTGGGAATCAATAAAAAATCATCTTGACACATATAAAACCCAATTATGGCATCACCATCTTGGTTATGTAAACAAGAATCATTTGAAAATGATATGTCAAGATGGTTATTTGGACTCTTCAAATATAAAACCACTTGATAGATCTCATGATTGTTTAGAAGGGAAAATAACCAAACCACCATTTGGTGGATAGGGAGAAAGGGACCTAGAGCTTCTAGGATTGGTACACACTAATGCGTGGACCATTTCCAGTATAAGCTATAGGTGGATATTCTTACTTCATAAATTTTATGGATCAATTGAGTAGATATGGATATGTCTACTTAATGAGGTATAAGTCTGAGTCCTTTGAGAAATTCATGGAATTAAAGAATGAAGTAGAGACTCAACTTAGTAATAAGATAAAGAATATTTGATTGGATCGAGGTGTTGAATATCTTAAGCAAGAGTTCATTGACTTTTTATGGGAGTTTGGGATTATATATCAACTCACTCCACCTTATACACCATTATGAAATAGTGTTAGTGAAAGGAGAAACCGTACCTTATTAGACATGGTAAGGTTGATGACAAGTCATGTAGATATTTCATTATCCATTTTGGGATATGCATTATAAAATGAGACCTACACATTAAATTGAGTGATAATTAAAGAAAATTATAGAATTCCCTTTGAGTTATAGAGTGGAAAGAAACCCATTTTGTTACATACATGTGTATGGGGTTGTGAGACATTTGTTAAGGTCTTATCAGGTAAAAAACAAGCACCATAGGTCAAAAAGTGTATCTTAATATGGTATCACAAGGAAACAAGAAAATACTACCTATATAACCCCTCATACAAGAAAGTGAATATTGCTAGAAAAGTCATCTTTCTTGAGAGGGTTCAGATCCAAAAAAATGATAGTGGGATCTAGATTAACTTCGATTAAGTTGATGCTCAAGATACACAAGAGTTGGTACATGAATAGATTCCATAGGTCCCCATGGAAGAAGTAGTTCATGAAACACAAGTACTATTTAAGAGCATAATAGAGGTAATATAACAAGAGATATATGGTTTTCTAGTCACTGAATATGGGGACTCATTATTGGTTAAAAATGATGAACATATCTCCTAAAAGGAGGTAGTAGAGAGCTTATAATCTGTGAGATGGAAAGAATCAATGAATTATAAAATGGATTCCATGTATCAAAACTAAGTTTGGGTCTTGGTCGATGTTCCAGTTGATGTAAAGCCCATTGGGTGAAAATGCGTATTCAAGAGGAAAATGGGAATGAAAGGAAAATTAAATACCTATAAAGTAATACAAGTGGATAAAGGGTTTAAAAACTTCAATGAATTGACTATGATGAAACCTTTTCATCATTTTATATGTTTAAATCCATTATAATTCTACTTTATATAGAATATTACCATGACTATGAGATTTGGGAGATGGATGTCAAAGATGCATTCCTTAATGGGAACCTTTAGGAAGATGTCTATATGAAATAACCAGAAGGGTTTATGACTCCAAGTGATGCCAAAAATATTTTTAAGTTGCAGAGATCCATTTATAGATTGAAATAAAAATCCATGTCATGTAACATTATATTTGATGAAGAAATAAAATAATTTGGTTTCATTAAGAATGAATGTGAGGTGTGTGTTTAAAATAGGTTTAGTGGAAATGTGATCATTATCCTAATAGTATATGTTGATGGCATATTACTTATTGGAAACGACATACCAATCTTACAGTCAGTTAAAGTCTGGTTAAACAAGTGTTTCTCCATGAAGGAATTAGATGAAGAAACCTATATTCTTAGGATCAAGATCATTCGTTATAGATCCAAGAGGCTGATTAGACTAAGTCAAAGTACATATATTGACCAGATACTATAGATATTTAATATGAAAAATAATCTAAGAGGGGATTGTTTCCAATGTCACATGGTTTATATATTTCAAAGAAAATGTGTCCTGAAACACAAAAGGATAAAGAGAGAATGATTAATATCCCATAAGATTATGTGATAGGATCAATCATGTATACCATGTTATGTACTAGACTTGATGATACATATTCATTGAGAATGGTAGGAAAATATCAAGAAGATTCAGGAGAACAATATTGGTCAGCAATCAAGGAAATACTTAAGTATCTAATAAGAAATAAGGATATGTCCCCAATGTATAGAGGAGATGAGGAGCTCGTTATTAGTGGTTATATTGATTCTGGTTTTTAGACTGATCAGAATGATCTAAAGTCATAGCCAAGATATGTTTTCTGTCTCGACAGAGGACCTGTGGGCTAGAAGAGTTCAAAGCATCCATTTTTTGCTGATTCTATAGTGGAGTCCAAGTATATAGAGGCTTCTAATGTATCCAAAGGATCCATTTGTATTCATAAATTTTTCTTGGAGCTTGATGTGGTACCTAGTACTAAAGACTCTATCACATTATATTGAGATTATACTACAGTGATGGATCTTGAAAAAGAGTCAAGGTCAAACCAACAAAAAAGCATATAATCTAGAAGTTCACCTCTTGAGGGATCTCTATCATATGGGTGAAGTTTCAGTAAGTAGAATAACCATAGAAGTGAACATGGTGGACCCCTTGACTAGAGGTCTATCTTAGCAGAAGCATGAGTATCTTGTGATAGCTAGTCAACTGAAGGTTGTTAGAAGTTGGCTCTAGTGCAAGCGGGAGTCTATTAGAGTTGATTCCCTAGAACCGACTTCTATGTACTTTATGATAACTTGTATTCATGGTTTTGAATATTAATAAAATAATTGCACATAATGATTGTTATTATGTGTAACATTGTATGTGATATTGTCCTAAGAGTAGCTGTCACACTAAAAGGCCATAGTAATTCTCTGCTATGATGAGAACCTAGAAGTGCTATGACACTATTCTAAAATATATGTTCTATATCCGAATGATATCATTTGAGGGTCATAAATGATACATGCTATTATAGGTGAAGACTCATAGGACTTTGAGACACATTCTCATGGTGTACTCCCTTGGTAATATCCAATAGGATATTATGAGAATGAGACCCCCATTAGGAAATCCACATTTATACGTGTCATTGGATGTTCCTATATGTGGATGTGTGTATTGGTACCTATACTTTATGATAATTATTAATGTGTATTATGTGTTACATACTTTGATGTATTGACAAAAACTGTGATTGAAGATGTTCGTGGTGAGGTAGGATACGTTTGATGCATCAAGAGTAATATTGCATTAATGAATAACATAAGAAAGGATTTATCCCTTATGTTTTTAATGGAAGTTAATATCTTAGGCCCCTTTATTAAAATGATATAGCCTAAATAAATCCATTTCCACAGTATTCTATAGGAAGGTTTTATTTCTGAAAATTCAAAGAAAGAGACATCAATCACATATGTTGATGGCACCGACATGCAAACTTCTTGATTTGAGATATCTTGATAAAGTGATTATATTACATAGTAATAATCCCTATGAGGAATCATGCCATTATGGAATTAACTTATTTCATTATGGGTGTGTTGGCAGTTGCTAGATACTAACCTTGGACTTGGTTGCTTTTCCTAATTCCACTGAGAAAGAGTCCTAGAGGGCCACACACTAAGTGTATCCAGAATGTTAGTTAAATAATATATTATTATTTATTATTTAACAATTTGAATAAATATTATTCATTTGTGTGGTTTCATAATTATTCATGTATTCTTGATTACATATATTCCGTCACCATTTATTCGATATAATATAATGTGAGTGGAATATTTGATAAATATTTATTTTCTCTTTAGTGAATATAATATTTATTTATTTATTGGATAATAATGTAGTGAAATTTATTTAATAAATAAATAAACATTATTGAAGTCCTGATAACTATTGTGAAGGAATGGAGGACCAAATTTAATGGTCCTGTGAGAAATAATAAATATTGAATATTATTTAATTAAATTATATTTAATTTTAATTTTCATGTTAAGTGCATGTCAATAAATGATATTATTATTATTATTTGACATGATTTTTTATAGGATTAAGTTTATAATTAAGGGAACTTGTGCAATTATTTTATTTTAACCCTATAAATATAAATACCAAAATATGTTATCTTCCCAAGAGATCCAATTCATTCATTTTAGTTGTGCACAAAGGATTTGGAGAATCCTATAAAGCCTAGAGAGATCCATTATCTAAGAATGCTCCCAAGAAAATAGAGCAATACTCCTCCATTGGATCAAGGAGAATGCTATGGAATCATTTCTCAAGGTGATCAAAGGCGGATGACACAAGCACAAAGATCTTTCGTGCTAGCACCCAGATATTCTTTTGACAACATCTAGAGACTCGTGGAACACATGTGGATCATAATTAGAGGAAATATACACTTGGTTTCTACAACTCAAAGATGATGAACCACAGATCTGTCATCAAATTCATCAACTTAGATAGAATTCCAAAAATTATAATAATTTATTTAATTAAATTAATTGTAATTAATATGTGATGATCCTCTATCTAGTTCCATTATGATTTTTCTTGTCTTCTCTCGTTGATTGAATTCTATAGATCACAATGTTTATCATAGTGTAGATCTCAAATTGTTCATAAATCAGGATAAAAAAAAATCAATTTTGGGCACACCCCATCGCACACTTCCACTGCACCCAAAACTTATAGCAACACCATGTTTGGATGAAATGAAATACTCTATTAAAATATTATTATTTAAACATGACCATTATAACCCATCCATTAAGGTGAAGGGTATGGATAATAATATCTAAATTATGGAAATTATATGATTTAAATGGGTATAAAATAAATTCAAGGGTTATCTATTGATTAGAAAAAAAATAAGAACCATATTAAAGATAAATAAATGTTTTCTGAAAAAACATTATTTGTTGAAAGAAAAATTTGTCATGCTTTTCACATAGAATTTAAAATTAAATATTACCAATTTTAGAAAATTTATTTGAAAAATTAACTTATTTTTTCAAATATAACTATAAAAATTATCTTTGGTTGAAGTTTTTATAATTTTTTTAAAAGTACATTTTTTGATGAATAGTGAAAAATACTGATTTTTATTGAAAACCGCATTTTCATTTAATTTTTTTAAAAAAGTTAAATTATATTTTAAATTGGTTTTAAAGTAAAATTATTTTAATTATATTAAATTTTAACTAATTTAGTTCATTTGGATTAGTTTGATTTTGAATTTTGATATTAAAACATTATATTCTTATTAGAATTTTCTCATTGGAAAACTACTCTTTCGTCGCATCTGTTGTTTAGTTTTAAATTAAATCATACCAATTATATGAATTTAATTTAGAAAAATTAATTCCATATTCAGAATAAAAATTATTTATATTATCTAATATGTTTAACTTAATTTTGGACCATAATTAATAGTGAGAATGATAAAAATTAATTAATATGGTTAAGGTAAAAATGGGTTTTCATGGGAGTTAAACTAAGAAGATAAGTTTAAAATAAACTAAAACTTTTAAAAAACTCATTATATGTCCATATCAAGACCCTATAATATCTAAGGTTCAGAAATGACCCATTTTGGAGGCCTATGGCATGAGAAAATCATGGGTATCACTTTATCTTTTCAAAAATTCAATGTGTCCTCTCCTCCACTTATAAATGGACACCCCCTCTCATCCACTCTTCACACTTTTAAAATTATATGGTTAAGAAATTATCTGACCAAATAACCTCCTTAATTACTTTCCCACATACTATATTCCTAATTAGGAATCCCTCTTAAGAAGGCTTTAGGTATAAACCTAAAGAGGCTCTCCAAAGAAGAGGTATAAATTCTTAAACGTGTGTATTTGTTTTATTTCTTCTTCAAAATCCTTAAAACCATATTAAACTATTTGAATATAATAAAACCAATATATCCTATATATTATAATGTTATTATGTTAATTTCAAAACCTATATCTATCTCCACGTCCATCGAAGGGGAAATTAAACCATTGATCTTGTATATGGTGGACTACCGCCTTGCGAATCGATGTAATTCGTTTTCCATCACCACCTTTAAATTATAGATATAATGATATATTTAGAATATTTAAATTATATTTATGAAATTATTATATTTTTTTAATTATTATATCACATATACCTTCTTACTTTTCATTCCATAGGGGATACGATAACCTCACTCATGTGTATGGCAGACTACCGCCTCACAAAGTGATGATTTGTTTTTCAGTTATAATTTACATGAAAAGTAGTAAGGTTAATGTTAATGAATATATGTTATATTTATTATATAAAAATATTTTTTGAAATATAATATCACATGAAACTTATTACCTTACAATATTTTTGAAAATAATAATCTCAATCGTGCATACATGAAGACTACCGCCTCTTGGTAGTGATGTGAAATGTTTTTCATTTTATGTTTGCATGGATTATAATACAGATACATTTGACTAATATAAATTCTATATATTACATAATAATTATTTTTAAAAGTTTAATTACTATTTATTTTTCTTTCTTTCCCTCCTTCGAGAAAAATGGAAACAATGTTTATGCGTACGTATGACCTACCGTCTCCATGAATGATGTAATATATTTTATATCTCTAACTTTAGTATATTGATATAAATAAATATGTAATTAATATATATAATATTTATATCATGTTTAAAATTATATATATTATCTAACCATGATCAAATTATAAGGACAAAAATTACCAAACTAAAACCTACATGGAAAATGAAGTAATTATCACCTAAAATAGTGATTTTAACAAAGAATTATTAATAAAATGTGATAAAATACTATAAGTAAATCATATATGGTATGAGATATATTATTATGTTTCTGTAATAGATTTATAATAAAAATATATTTTTTTATACACGTGGTTCATACATATACAAAGGAATTTAAACCCGAGGTAAGGGTTTCTCATCTCACTTTTACTTTTGTGAGACGTACACCATATTAACCACTTATTAATTTATGTGGTGTATATAATTACACTTATTATATGTTATATAATGAAAATATTTATCTTAATGGTATTTAAATCTTCATTTTAAGTTATTTATTTCACAGGGCTTATGATTCAAAATTTACCAAAGTGGTAAGGGTTTATTTCACAATCTTATTATTATTCAGGATTATTTTTTAAGTCTCCTTTGGGGGAGTTATTTGATATTTCTATCTAAAAATCAATTTATTTCATTATACTAGGTTTATTAATGAAAGTTTTCAAGTAATAATACCATTTAATCTATTTTTTACTTAAAATGATTGATAAAATGTTTTCAATAAAATCTGACTTTATTTATGTCATTGGTCGAAAATCCATTTTCATTAAAATTAATTTTTTCTAAAAATGTTTTCAAAATTTTAAACTATTCCAATTTTTTTTAAATAAAATCTTACCCATTTTAAAATTTTAATTTGTTTAAAAGGAATCTTCAAGTCATTTTCAACACAAGGTCTGTTTGGATTTTACTCAAAATGTGAAAGGACTCTGTTTTAATATATACAGAATGAACATAATTTCCTGCTATTACGACCAATAAATGTTTTAAAGATTATTTTATAAGTATAAAAGGTTATTTTAAAAGAAAAATATTTTGAAAATATTTTTTGAACTTCTAGTTTTAACAATATTTTCCAAGTGAAAATGTTAAGTTTCGTAGAAATGTTCTTAATGATATTTTATGGTATTTCTATTCGTCAATGATATAAACCCTTTATTGTACTTATGATCCACTGGGATATGTTATATTGATAGCATCCTTATCATTTATTTGGATGGTTTATGACCATTTTTACTGAGTATGTATAATTTCATTACCATTCACCATATTATTCCGGATGGTTCATGATTATGTTAATTTGATTAGGGTAAGTATTAACTTTTCATATGTTAGTTTTCAAAATTAATGTTTAAGTTTATTATGTTTAACCCCTTTAATATGAGTAACTCATTGGAATTAGTAATTGGTGGGTGAGTACTGGTTATACATATCCCCTTGATGCATCAAAAGGTCTTATGAGACAAATCTGTTGTCCAAATTAGACAGGTTTCTACCCACATATTTAAATATCTTGTGAAAGGTCTTGACAGTATGTTTCAGATTTCCTACATTATGCATTACTTAATTATGAAATCACTTATTTACGTCCATGTGATTGTTTGATTATTTAGAATATCCATGTATAAGTTTCAAACTTATGTAATTATTTATATGTTTTTATGTAATCATCATTTATTCCCACCATATTATGCTGGAGTTATTGTTTTAAATAAAATGTGTTTAAGTTATTTACCTTTTGATATTGATTATAATTATTTATTCATGATAACTTCAACTATAAACTTACCCTTACTTATCATATGATCCCACCCCTTTCTTTTGTTTTATTTTTCCCATGATACCAAGAATTGTTTTTTGATTGATATTCAAGGATATTATAAGGGAAATAATGGTGTTCTTAAATAAAACACATTGTGTATTTTATATTTTCAATTGTTATATGAATTTCATGTATGTTTCTAGTTTTTCAAAACTACTAAACTATTTGGTCCTTCAGGATTTGATTCCTTATATATTATGCCAATGTAATAAAGTAACCACTAAATTTGTAAAACTAGGGTCTATATCTTTATATTCTAATCCTTTTTTGATAATGTAACTATGTTAAGAATAATTCCCATGAATTTCAATGATGGATCCCCATCCTTGTCCATAATTTATCTTCCTTAAAATATTATCGTCTTTAATTAGAAACCTTAGTAATTTTTATATAATGTTAATATCAATTTTACCTTCTTCTATTTTCAAAATAATGTATTATTATTATATTTTTTATATGGGATTTTAAAAAGCTATTTTAAAGATAAAAAAGAATCCTATATACCTCATTCATGACTTTTCAATTACACACTCTCTTTTTTCCTCATTTTATGAAATTTTATTCTCATGAACTTCTTATATTTTTTCTATATATGTACCTTATATATACATAGTATAATATAATTTACATTTCTATGGTTATACATGTTTTTAGTTCCCTTACAAATTCCCAAGTGGTTTTTTATTATTATTTCTTCTCCTAAATCCTTCTTATGAATTTTAAACATTATAACTCAATATTTGATAAATATGTTTATTAAAATATTAATATAAAAAATGATTTAATTCCATTTTAAATTTGTAATACTTATGATTTATCCTTTTATTAAGCCTTGAATCAAAATTATTAAACCCACTTCCATATTAGGTATTTCATCATGCTTATGGTTTATGTATGGTTTGTTTTCCTCATGTGTCATTCTTATGTATGATTTTAATTATGTGATAGTCAATCCTATAATTATATAACCCTATAACACATTGGGTAAAAATGTTTATCTCATGAGATGTTATGTATGAGATTAGAGAGTGAACAAAATCCACTATGGTAAGTTTTCCACTTTGTATACTGCATGAGCATCTAGCTAACCTAATCATTTTTAGATCCATTGTTATAGAAAAAATCATTCACCATAAGTGGGTAATGTGGGTACAAGTGTAGTGATTAGCCTCTTCTTTAACTCTTTAAAACTCTCCTCACATTCATAAGTACAAAAAAAACTTGACTCCCTTCCGTGTTATCTTTGTTAATGGGATTCAAAATCATGAAACATTTTTTTGAAATCTATGATATTACCTAGATAATTCAAGAAAACCTTGTATTTACATCATAAGTATTGGTTTGGGACATCCTTTAATTTCCCTTGTTTTTGAATTATCCAAAGATATCCATTTATTTTAGATAACATTCTTCAAGAATGTTACTTTCTCCCTCTAAAACTGGCATTTTATATAATTTTCATACAAATTTTCTTTCCATAAGGTCTTAAATACAATATTAAAATGATCATGATGTTCCTAATTACTTTTTGAGTAGATAAGAATATATTATATAAATACCACTAGAAATTTATCAAGGTAATCCATAAATATTTTATTCATTAAGACCATGAAGATATATAGAGAATTAGTGATTCAAAATGGCATAACGACAAACTCATAGTGCCCATACCTGTTATGAAAATAAGTCACGGGTATATCCTCCTTATTCAACTTTACTTGATAATATCCTAACCAAAGATCCACCATTTAGAAGTATTGAGATCCATATATATAATCAAACAAGTCATCAATATATGGTAGAGGAAACATTTTATTTATCATGATCTTGTTGGGATCATGATAATCAATGTAGAGGCACATTGACCCATCCTTCTTCATAATGAAAAGGACTGATGCACCCCACGATGAATCACTTGGGCATATAAACCCTTTATCTTGATTCTATTATAGTTTCCTCTTCTAATCCTCAAGTACAACAATGACCATTCTATAAGGAGTCTTGGATATTAGAAAATATCTTGGTATAATTTTGATTGAGAACTACACCTCTAATCTTGGAAGAATACCAAACAATTATTTTGGAAACACATCCATGAATTCCCTTACAATGGTCATGTCATCAAGGATGATCTTTTCCTTAGTCTAAATAATTTGAGCAAGATAGACTTGGACATAAGGAAATAATATATATGCCTGATATGATGATAAAAAAGGATATTCATCCTCCACTTAGAACTTATATAGAATTAGTGGTTGATTTTAAATATGGAGGGTGATTTACTTCTCTCTAAAATTTATTTTATCCATATAAAAGGAAAACCAATACATGCATATAATAACATATAATTCCACTAAATGGAGTATCATAAGATTTTTTTTTGGAAATTCAGCCCACAAATTATGATAGGGGTTGAGTTATATACCTTGGATGTAATAATTGACCCATTTTTCATCTCCCCTGATAACATGGATTCTATGTTTTTAGATTGTTTTAGAATATTTATACTACTCTTATATGATATAAAATAATTCATAGAACTAGAATCAAATAGTACATTCACTATCCTTGAATGAATAGCTATTGTTCCTTTCAAAACTTTTTTTTTGGGATCCACCTAAGTATTTTTAATGCTATAAGATCACCCATGATCTCTAGACCTTGGAGGTTATTGATGTCAGTTATTATCAACAACTCTAGGCTTAGTGCATTGATTCAAATAGTGTTTTTATTCCTATAAGTTGAAGAATTGGATAGTTGGATGAGGGTTAACTAGAGAATTTGTTTCTTCCATCACATTGGTGGGTTTCTCCTCTCATCAATCACTAGCTATGTGACTATCCTTACCAAATCTAAATCATTCCCTTTTCAACTTCATTCAATTTTTATTATGTTTCTTCCCACACTTTTGACAAGTGGCATGTTGGAATTTCTTTCCCCATGATATTTCTCCATCATACACCCAAAATTAAAACCTATTTTATACTTCATATCTCCAGACTAATGAGACCCATGAGATTCTAAAATATCCATTTTAACTTTGAGGTAGCATCATATAATTTACTCATAGCTATCAAAGTATCAAATAACTAAATCTTTTCATTGAATTATATTTATCCCACTAAAGAATTAGTTAAATTTAATTTAGGGGAAAATTAAAAATACAAAGGTGTATTGTGAAAGTCTTGTGAATTTTACAATATATTCCCTGATGGGTTCATCATACATTTTCTTGAGGTCATGGAAATCCCTCTCTATTTTAATTTAGAGAGTGTGAGAAAACTATCTATTGAAAACATTTTCCAAAATTATTTCCACTCCATAGATTCAATCACTTCCTTGGGCTTTATATATTGTTTTATCAATTTCCACATTTGATTAGCTTATCCTTCCATACGCTAAATAAAAAACATGAAATTTTCTTCCTCATATAATTAAAGGATAAATAATATATTTTTAATGGATTTGATCCATTATTATGCGATTAAAGGATTAGAAGATCCATTTAAAGTTAGAGGATGTTGTCACATTAGGGTTTAAATTTCAACTTTATCTTTTTTAGGGGGATGTGGGTTTCCCCTTGATTCATTTTTTTATTCAGATCTCGAGTTAATTGAGAAATTATTATTATTAAGTTCCTAAATCTTTCTCCCATTGAGTTGGTCATCTCATTTGTGAATCTATTATATTGCTCATCACATTGGTTGTTAACCCAGTTTCTCTTATTTTCAGATATTGAAAATAAAAAGGGAAAATCAAGGATGACAATTTCTAAAATATTAAACACATAAATTTGAAACCATTAAAATTAAATGGATAACTCAAAAATTACATATATTCTTTAACCTATGAATTCTACATTTCAATCCAAGTTATCCATGATTTATTTCTTAACATAAAATCTTGTGTAATGGTTATGAAGAGCTTGTGAATTTACTAAATCATATCCCCTAAGAGTATCCAACTGGGTGTGTAATAAGGCATATCTTTCATTCTCCAAGTGATAATAAAGTAAATCACATTTTCACTTTCTGGGGTTATTACCCCTAGGTAAAACTATGCTAGATACACATCCACTTCATATTGAGATTTATTTTCTTGGGTACCACTTACTTTATACTTTACCAAAACATAGGGATGTTTTCCTAGGTTTAGTATTATACCTAAGGATTTCACTAGGGTTTTCTAATCCTAATCCCCCAAAATAACTAGATATTCCTCTAATACTAACTATGAAAACCCATATTTTAATACACCTTAATTCATGATGTATTATATAATGGTAAACATAATACAATCTCAAAATATCATGAGGCCTAGTGTATTTGGGAAATTAGGTATATATAACAATAACCTAAAACATGGGTATAACAACATTATTTAAAAACTCCACAATATTCCCTTAAAATTTCATTGCTTTTCTAAAACTAAAAGGGATAACCTGGGGATATACATAAGGAATTGGTGACAAATAATTCCAATTAAGGGAATAATAAAATCATAGTATAAGGTAAAGAAGTACATTTTATGCAAGTGTCATATCATGGTAACATAATATGGTTAAGAATCATAAACTTGAACATCACTGTAGGATATAAGATGATAATATAAAGGCAACATGGGAATGTGACAACAACATAAAAAATTACATCATAAACATAAGTCAAGGATAAACATTGAGACATCATAACATATTGTTCTTAGGATAACCTCCCATGAACCATACATATTATCTCAATAGATTAAAACAATACCCAATTCATTGGAGGGATATATAATTTTGGTGCCACCCATCACATTCATATTATATACATATATAACTCTACCACATAGATCATAAAATATAAAGATATATTTCATAATTTTTAGTCACATGATTAAGGAGTGTGGGTATAGAAGTTACCAATCAATTATGTAAAGGTAAATATAGATGAATAATATTGAGTGGAAATGGGTACGAGTATTCACTACCCAAATGTATGGCATAGAAAATCATAGGATAATTTTGGCAGTATGATGGGGGTACATAAAGATTCATTTAAGGGTTTAGTGAGAGTTTAAGTGGTATATAATCACTTTTAAATAACATGTATAGTAATAGGGATGTGTAAAAAAAAAATCCCAATATGAATTATTGGAAATCAAAAGGCATAATATAAAGAAGGTTCTTGAAAAACAAAGAGGAGGAGATGATCCCTTACCTTGAGAGGGTGCTTCTAAGAGCTTTAGAGGAGCTTCATGAGAGCTTGGGAACACCTTGGGAGGGATATAGATAGGTAAAGGTAGAGTAAAGTTTTTATAAAAGGTTTTTTTTATTGAAGTGGAATGAGAGATTGGGTTGTATTTTATAGCAAAAGAGAGGAGGATTCTTTATTAATTTCAAAACTTAGGTATTGGACTCTGTATGATAAAGTAATTATAACCACAAACCTTACCAAGGTTTTTGACCATGTTTTCTACCAAAGGGGATTGGTCTTAAATTTTTCATAAGGATAAGAATTAAAATAAATAAAATAATATGCTTGGTGATGTGAAAGTGAGTCAAGTTCATAAAGGGTTAATTTTAATACCTATAAATATAATATAGGTTTTGGAGGATTCATTAAAGGTTTATAAAATTAATAAAATAACTTCAAAAATTTTTTTTTTAAAGGATAAATATAATTTTGGTTATAGACACACTCTATTATTTATTACATTACTTCCAGGATTTTATGATGTCATAATACACATGGTATATTTATACAGTATTAATTTTTACTTAAGAATTTGACTATCTCAGAAACTTATAAAAAATTCACCATTGGATAATCACGATATGATGATTTCAAAAATAATATTTATTTTATTAAAATAATTATATGAATATGAAAATTTACTCTTTTAATTTAAAAATATCTATTTATTTAAAAATACAATTTTTATCATGATAATAGTTTTTTGACCCTTATAAAGATTTCGTTTGACCTTATAAATTTATATTATCTTTTATATTTAAATAATAATTATTTAATAAGAATATTATATTAAAATAAAATTACTTAATAAATTATTGAATTCATCATGAGGAGTGTCTTGATTGAAACTATAAATTTCAAAAAAATTGAATTTTGAGTTTCATCATATCAAAATTTAATTGTTATCAAATTCATTATTTAATAATTTATAATGTAAAAGTAAAAGAGATAAATATAATCATTATTTTATGAAAAATAAATTTTATAAATCCAGATTGATTGGGTTTAGATACATAAACCATTATTACACCACTGTACATCATAAGGGTAAGGTGTGTGATGGTGACACTTTCTTGGGGTGGTTTTACAAATGTGGTTTGGGACATGATTTTGATAATCTTGAAATTCTAACTTAATGGTTTTGCTATTAATTTAGTTGTTGATTGTCACCTTGGGCTTGGTAAAGGGTAAATCATAATGATTCCATCTCCCTTGTAAGATTTAATAATTAGGCTTTATATTGAATGATCTTACTGGTCGAGTCCACAACTTCTTCCATTTTTTTCAATTGGAAATTATCATAACCATTAGTATATATTAAGTTAATAGATCACAATAAAACAACTATATTATAAAAAATGATGATGATTAATGATATTTTACCATAAAAATCGGGTCCGATTAAACCGTCCCCATAAAATATTAATGAAAAATAAGGGTAAAAAGTCAGGCAGAGCAAGGGGTTTTTATATATTCAAGAATGAGACACTCCAATAATATCAAACTCCACCAAAGATGCAAAAAACTTAGGTGTTCAAAAGGACCAAATGGTAGTCATTTCTATGACTGCTTTCTTTGACAAGGCATCAACCACTTGATTGGACTCCCTGTAGGCATGAGTGATCATTAATTTGAGATGCTTTACCTGATTAAGACATCCAATACAGTGAGGCAGAATTCTCCATGGAACATCCCGAGTCCTCTACTTTAGTGCATGTACTGTAAGTTTAGAGTCTGATTCAATCCATAATAGATTCCAAATATGAATGACTGTATGCTTAACAACATAAATTTGACAAGACATAACTATCCAAAATAACCATAGTAGTTCATGTGTTTTCTATAACTACATTACTCAATAAGAAATTTATTTATTTTAAAATAAAATTTCATTTATAAAATTTCAGGTTGGTATAATTAATCTAATGTCACGACCCGTCCCTTAGGGCCCGTTCTGTGACTACCCCAAGCCCGCCTTCCATAGGCCAGGGGCTGGCGACTAGCACCAAAAGGCGTATTCCCTAAAACTGGGAAGGCATTGCCTTTATATCTTGTAAACACACGCAACCAAGAACACAACAAGATACGAACATGAGTAAACTAAATAGTAAAAAGAGTGAGTACAATAAGTAAAAAGGGGCCAGAATACAAGCCCAACCGGAAAGTACAAGAAAACTAAAAGGTACAAGTAAACTAAAACAGCTCATGTGAACACCTGCCAAGGATCCTACCTAAAGGGTAGGTACAGCTCTTGAACGGCCATCTCTGCAGTACACCTTGTCTAATTTATACCTCAGATCTACCTCTAGTTCAGGTACTCTCTTCCTTAGTCAACATTGTCCATCGTCTACACCAAACAGAATAAGGTGCGGGAATAACCCATGTAGGTGTGAGTATAACGATCCTCAGTAGGGACCCCGAGACCCTCAAGGTCTCACAAAATCCACAAAGGATAAACCACACAACATTAAATCAACTGACAACCCTACTTAGGTATATGAACATACATATTCCTAAGTTATCAAGTATACCCATCTCAATATAGGGTCCAACTCAAAAGCCCAAAGCTTAACTATTCCATAAAGGAAGAAATAACATGAAGGTAAGTACCACATAGGTACACCACACAAAAGAATACCACCAAGGTATTACCACGAAGGAAAGTACCACACAGGTACAGATGAAGCTTACACCAGGTATAACTTAGGTACAATAGTAGAGATGATTATATGTAACTACTTAATCATCTTACTCTGTTAAGAGGCATACCCATGTAGGATCCTATATCACATCAAACCCACATAGGATCTTATTACATCATTAGACCCACACAAGATCATGTTACATCATTATACCCACACAGGATCTTAGTACATCGTCAAACCCACACATGATCCTAGAACATCGTCAGATCCACAGAGGATCCTAGTACATCATCAGACCCACACAGGATCCAAGTACATCGTCAGACCCACACAGGATCCTAGTACATCGTCAGACCCACACAGGATCCTAGTACATCGTCAGACCCACACATGATCCTAGTACATCGTCAGGCCCACACAAGATCCTAGTATATCTTCATATCAGCACAGGATCCTAGTACCTCGTTAAACCCACACATGATCCCTTTCTCAAGTCACAACCAGCTACTTGGTACCCGCACTAAGCTTGCTTATCTCAGGTAGAGTCCGCTCCTCAAGACACCGGTCGATACTACACCTTCCATGAAGTCCCACGAAGAAATATCTCAAAGGACTACCACGTAATAGGGGTCTCAACGCAACAGACGGTGCATTAATTGGACGCACGGTCTGTAAGTTGTTAGCCTTTTAGTCCCAAGGGCCCGGTTGGATTCATGCTCGATCCAACCCGACCATACCCCAACTTATCCAAATCTCAAGTGGGGTATATCAAAAGGACCATCACTTTCCAATATTTTTGGTGCCACAGACAGTTCATCAAACGAATGCCCAGTGCCAAAGTTATGGCCAAAATAACGTATAGGGTCAAAATTGGTCCAGGTCTAGCCTGACCCGGTTCAGGTCAACCCGGCCCATGCTAGGATGCCCGGACCACACTGGGTGGTCCATCCTGGAGGCCTAGCCAAGCGGCCTAGCCTGGCTGCATGCATGGGTTGGGGGAGTCGCGCTCCCCCCGCCCCAAATCACTAAACGGCCTTTGGCCGTTCGGTCACCAGAAGTACGTGGGACCCGTACGGGTCCTACTTTGTCTAACTCGGCCGGCCTAAACGGTCGGCCCCCTTCCACCCAGCAGCGCGTCGTGCACCACCCCTTTTCGGCCGACCGAACACCGGTTTCTTTCCCTTCGTTGCCGCGACACATGTCGTGACCCTTGCTTGCCGGGCGGCGCGGACGCGCGCCGCCGCCTCATCGTGCGGCCGGCCTCCACTGGTCGCCACCCTTGCTTCGCTGCGGCTGATGGGACGCGACCCTTCTCTGGCGGTGCGGTTGTGGCACCACCATCTTTGCAGCCGGTCGTGGTGCCGACCGCCATTTTTGATCCCCACCAGTTCCAATAGCCGGCTCCGATTACCGTCTTCCTCCATCACAAAGATTTCATCAAAAACCACATGGGATTGCAGAGAGGTCGGGTGACCGCGTTGTCGTGACACGTCAAATTGATTATATTTTTAAGGTTGATTTATAGTCTAGGGAAGACCCTATGTTTTCTCTCAAGGAGCGTTGGTAGGTTTAGAGTGTGTATTTTTAATAAAAATGACTAAGAGAGGGGGTGGTTTTGAAAACAGTTTAAAACAATGACTTAGTTGAAATAGCTTAAAAGATGAGTGACCAAGTGGATTTTGAAAAATATGAGATAAAAGGGTCGATGTGATTTCACTACACACATATCAAGTTCATTGTTCATATAGATTCATCTTAGGTTTAGAGTAATTCTTTGGTTGGAGTTAATTGGAATCCCGATTAATTCCTAAGCTTTTATTTCAATGCTTTAAGGACCCAACCTTGACGTAACAATATTATTGTCAAGGTCCAGTACTTATGCATGGAATAAGATCTTACAAAGCATATTGAAATCTCAATAAGGTGGGTATGAAAAGGATTATTGTGATGTCCAATCAGAACAACACAAGTCACGCACTCAAAACCTCACACCGATCAGTTAGAAATTAAGAGCATATCACTCACATGTATCAAATCAAGCATTCAAATCTGAAATAAAATAAGATAAATGAAATGAAATGTTTAAACATCCAAATTACTCCAAACCAGTAGCTAATTTATTCATTGTAACTCCCTTGACATGTGTGTATCTCCCTCACAACGAACACCCAACTTTTAGCTCGACATCGGGAGGAGGAGGAAGCTCGGGTGGAATTCCTTCTTCATCCTTGATTCCCCTAAGAGGATAGGGGCCTCCAGAACCTCCAAGGTGATTAGGAGACTCCTATAGGACTCCAAATTGGCAGCACTTCACTCCTTGTCCGAACTTCCAAATGAGGTTCCCTTGGTGCCCTTTTATATGAAAATTGGAAGGTGGTTTTAGGCACACAGATTTCATCAATCCACTTGAATGACGTGTTTCGGCCTTCAGAAAGTCTTATCTCGCTTTGAAGAAAATAGAAAAGTTGTATCCCTACCTCTTGAATGTCTCCACTGAAAGTTTGGCAGCATTTGGACAACTACAACTCAAGATATTGATAAAATACAGAACACCGCATTTGACTTGGTCCAAATTCGGTGGATTGGACATATCAGTTCGAATGGGCCCCATAGAGGCCTAATCTGGATTGGGTTACTGAATATGAAATGTATCCTATTAAACTTTGGACAGGAACCCAAAATTTCAGCCCATTTGGATGCACGGATTTCTCTTAATATTCAAAACAGTGGACAGATTTCCATGGATCCATGCAATTTTGGCCCATTTTTCTTCCACTTCATCAAGGGCCCTCCAAATCACCTCCACCTACATTGAAACAATAAAAACAAGTAAAATTGCCCATTATAATATTGATTAAAATTAATTTATTGATTCAAACATAAAGTGAAATTTATTATTATATTTGGAATATTCATTACAAAACTAGTTTAAAACTGCGGTGTAAGGGTGTAATAAAACAGTGAATCATGGTACGATCACACCCCCACACCTAAACATTTGAACTCCTGGGCAAAGTCACATATCCAAATACAATGATACATATATATATATATATATATATATATATATATATATATTTCCAACATCCTGAAGATTTATCATTTGGGGAAAATTTTATTTAAAGTAAAGTGATCAATGCACGAACCACACCAAGGAGTTCTTCTTAGTGAAAATAGAAAAAGATGTCTCATAAATCATATCATAGAAAAATTCAAAAAGATTCATGATACCCAATTGAGAAAGGAATTCATAAGTAAACCATGACACTAACTCTCCATGTGTGTGTGTGGAAACCATTCCATGCTATTCTTTCCACTTGCTATCCAATAAATATATGTTATTTTAACATTTTCAGCTTAAATTATTTTGTCACCGAACCTGTCCTACATCCTTTGCAATCGTATTTCAAGACCCAATCATTTAAGAATTCCCAGAGGTCAAACCATAAGCTCCTGACCTATATATCCCCATATGTTGCACATTTCATCACTCCCCTCATTTATTATATTTTTTTTTGAAGTTGCAATTGGAACAAATCTCACACTCATCTCTCAACCCTTGTTTGATCTCCTCACGAAACTAATTGAAATAATTATAACAAGATCAAAGGTTGAGGAGGAGTGGTTTTTGACCTGCCCAAGACACAACAATTTTTTTTGAGGGCGTACAACAGTCGGACATTAGGTACACACGCATAGGTCAATCTGGTACAGTAATGAAACAAATTGGATAAGGAACGAACGTATGGAAATATCATTTAAAGCTGAAAAACATTAACTCAACATATATTTACCTTATATTAAGTAAGAAATAATCACACTTTGTAGTTTGGTGAAAAAATTTGTGGAGATATTAGTGATACAGTTTTCCCAAAAACTACTCACACAATGGGCATCAATCATCTCAAAGGTTTCACATAGATACGACCATTTATGTCATTGACAGAAAACCAATTCACTAAAAATCACTCCCTGATGTTAAATTCATACAAATAATCTTTTTAAACTTCGTTATGGTATTTTTACTTTCCCCAAATTATGGTCGCCAAATCATGGAACTTCGAAATTGTTGATGGGGAAAAATGAAAATACCATAAAGAAGGCTAAAAAGAGAAAACAAAAGGAGAAAACAATGAAAATTCCTAACTATCCCAGGAATGTATCCACCCCCACACCTAGAGAATGCAGTGTCCTCACTGTAATAAAAGAGACTGTGGGAAGTAAGGATAAAACCTGGTGAGTGTTATTCATAGACCTCTTCTTGAACATAGAGGTCCTCCATTGGGGACTTCGGAGTGGCTTCATGGAAGTGATTCAGCTGCTGCCCATTGACAGTGAAAGTTTGCTTGGTGTCTTCATTTTGAACCTGGAAAACACCAAATGGAGAGACATTAGTAACAATGTAAGGTCCAAACCAACGGGAAAAAAGCTTACCAGGGTGAAACTTCAGCCTTGCATTGTAGATGAGGACCTTCTGCCCGATGTGGAATTGACGATGAAGGATGAGACGGTCGTGGGCAGCCTTGGTTCGCTCCTTATAAATTCGGGAGTTCTCATATGAATCTCTTCTCATTTCCTCCAACTCCTTAATCTACAACTTCCTTTGAATACCTGCACCAGAAAGATTAGAATTGCATTGTTTAATATCCCAGTAGGCCCGGTGCTCTAACTCAACAGGGAGGTGACAACTCTTCCCAAAAACTAGCCGATATGGTGACATGCCAATTGGAGTTTTGAATGCAGTACGGTAAGCCCATAATGAATCATCGATTCTAAGACTCCCGTCTTTTCTATTTGGCTGAACCGTTTTCTCAAGAATATGTTTTACCTCTCTATTTGATACTTCGACTTGACCATTTTTTTGTGGATGATAAGAAGTAGACACTCGATGCCCAACCCCATACCTGCGCAAAAGAGATTGCATTGTGCGGTTGCAGAAATGAGAACCCTGATCATTGATGATAAACCTAGGTAATCCAAACCTACAGAATATTTGGGTTCTCAAAAATTCCACAACTGTCTTGGAATCATCTGTCCTCGTGGATCGTGCCTCTACCCACTTTGAAACATAATCCACTGCTAGAATAATGTAAAGGTTCCCAAATGAATTGGGGAATGGTCCCATAAAGTCAATGCCCCAAACATAAAAAATGTCATGGAAGAGTAAGGGTTGTTGGGTCATCTCATTTCTTTTAGAGACATTCCCTATTCTTTGATAGCGAGGACAAGATTTAAAATATTCATGGGCATGTCTAAACAAAGTGGGCCAAAAGAGACCAGAATCTAAGACCTTGCGAGCAGTACGTTGGGGACCAAAGTGGCCCCAACAAACAAGTGTGTGGAAGAATCTAAGGACAGACTGAAACTCACTATTAGGAACACAACGCCTAATAACTTGATCACTACTTGTGCGCCAGAGGTAGGGGTCATCCCAAATGTACCAACGAGACTCATGTTTTAGACGGTCGGCCTGGTTTTTGGTGAAATCAGCAGGAATGCAAGGCGCTACCAAATAATTTACAATTTCAGCATACCAAGGAATAACATCTTGCACTCGGTACAATTTCTCATCAGGAAACAATTCATTTATGGGAATACAGGGGGATGAGTCAATGTCCGAGGATGGGAGAATCTTACTGATATGGTCATCAACCACATTCTCTGCTCCTTTTTATCCCTAATTTCTAGATCAAATTCCTGAAGGAGGAGCATCCAGCGAATGAGACGTGGTTTGGCTTCTGGTTTCTTTAGGAGATATCGGAGGGCTGCATGGTCTGAGAACACAATGAATTTGGACCCTAGAAGGTATGACCTGAATTTATCCAAGGCAAACACAATGGCAAGAAATTATTTTTCAGTTGTGCTGTAGTTTCCTTGGACAGGGTCCAGAGTACGTGAGGCATAAGCTATGACATGTGGAGATCGGTCGACCCTTTGTGATAAGACTGCCCCAACTGCATAGTTAGAGGCATCACACATGAGCTCAAATGGTAAATCCCACCGAGGTGGTTGGATTACTGGGGGTGACGTGAGACTCTATTTTAACTTATTGAAAGCTTCCTCACATTTTTTTATCAAAATCAAATTCTTTTTTTTGGAGTAATCAGGAGAGGGGGAGTGAAATTTTACTAAAGTCATGAATGAAACGATGATAAAATCCAGCATGACCCAGGAAAGACCGCACATCCCGAATATTTTTAGTGAATGGTAGGGAGGAAATGATATCTACTTTTGATTTGTCCACTTGGATACCTTCCCCAGAAATGACATGTCCCAAAACTATGCCTTGTCGCACCATGAAATGGAATTTCTCATAATTTAATACGAGATTCTTTTCAATACAGTGACGTAGGAAAGAAGAAAGACTACTCAAACATTTATCAAAAGAGGATCCATAAATAGTAAAATCATCCATAAAAACTTCCATGGAATTCTCCAGGTAATCCGAAAAAATACTAACCATACATCGTTGGAAAGTACCTGGAGCATTGCATAGAACAAATGGCATCCTTATATAAGCAAATGTACCAAAGGGGCAAGTAAAGGTTGTCTTTTCCTGATCCTCAGGGGAAATATGGATCTGAAAGTATCCAGAATACCCATCAAGGAAATAGTAATGGGACTTCCCTGCTAGCCTCTCTAGCATCTGGTCAATGAATGGAAATGGAAAATGGTCCTTCCTAGTGTGTTGGTTTAGTCGGCGATAGTCTATACAGACACGCCAACTATTCTGCACACGAGTTGGAACCAATTCATTGTTTTCATTTTTAACTACAGTAAGGCCAGTTTTTTTAGGAACTACTTGTACGGGACTGACCCATTGGCTATCAGAGATAGGGTAAATGATTCCAGCAGCCAACAATTTTGTTACTTCTTTTTTAAAAACATCAAGTAGGTTTGGGTTCAGTCGACGTTGTGACTGCCTCACTGGTTTAGCCTCATCATTTAATAAAATATGATGTGTACAAATTGATGGGATAATTCCAGGAATGTCAGCAAGTTTCCATCCCAAATCTTGTTTATACTTCCTCAAAAGATCAAGCAGTCACAATTCATGCTCAGGAGGGAGTGAACTAGCAATGATGACAGGCAACTTGTTTCCATTATCAAGATATGAGTATTTTAAATCTTGAGGCAGTTGTTTTAGTTCCAATTCTAGGGGATTTTGGATTGACGGAAGTGTGTGTGAAAGTGAGAAGTCACTGATCTCATCTAACTGCTCAATGGTAACATCCTCAGATGAGGAATGAGCTTTTTCAAGCTTAGCAGTATCATCGATGGTCATGTGATCCTCTGTGTTCAAGAAATCATCAATTAACAAACATGCCTGACATTTCTCTAGACTTCTACAACAATCAATGTAGGATTCATTACCTAACATTTCAATCAATGAAGAAAACTCAGAAAGGGGATCAGGTGAATGAAAATAAGTTGTTTCAGGGGAAGGGAGAACATCAATTGAATTGATAGAGAGAGAGGAGTGTTCTTCTGAGGGGTGCTTCATGGCATCAAGGATATTGAAGTGGACAATATTAACACCAAAATCTATAGATAATGTACCATTATGGACATTAATTATGGTTTTGGCAGTTTTCAAGAAAGGTCTCCCCAATATAATTGGGCCATGTCCATTCATCCTATTATCTTCCATTTTAAGCACGTAAAAATCAGCAGGAAAAATTAAATTTTTCACCCTCACAAGAACATCCTCTAACACACCAGAGGGGTGTGATGTACTCCGATTTGCTAGCTGAACGACAATACTAGTGGGCTTCAGTTCACCGACCTGCAATGAAGAGTAAATAGAGTGAGGCATCACATTAATAGAATCACCCAAATCAAGCATAGCGTTGGAACATGAATACTCCCCTATGGTGCACGGAATCGAGAATTTCCCAGGTTCATTGTACTTGGTGGGAAGTGATGGCTCTATCAATGCTGAAACATTCCTCCCCAGGCTCACCTTATCATCAACACGAAACCTCCTTCGGTGTGTACACATATCCTTTAGAAACTTGTCATATCTTGGAATTTGTTTCACAACATCAATCAAAGGAATGTTAACCTGTACTTTCTTGAAAGTTTCCAAGATTTCTTTATCAAGTTCATTTTATTTTTGTTTCCTAGGTTGGACATCCCTTTGAGGAAATGGAAGATGAATGGTTGGGATAAGTGACTCATCAACAACCACAGTCTTTCCTTTAGAAGGGATTCTCTCAGGAAAAGGGTTTTCTTCTCTTGGACCATTTTCAGCAGTTGGGATGGTGGTTTCCTTTGGATGGGAGGACTCTAATATAGGGGTCATTTGGATTTTGATTTGTTTCCCACTCCTAAGGGTTATAGCACTAACATTTCTTTTATCCCTAGGGTTTACTACTGATTGAGATGGTAGTTTACCCGACCCATGACTTTGGATTTCCCCCACCGAGTTGGAAAGTTGGCCTAGTTGGGTCTTTAGGTCTTGTATGGCTTCTTGGGTGGTTTGATGGAATTGGATATTATTGGCAGCCATTTGCTTCATCATATCTTCTAGGCTAGGCTCGGTTTTTAGAGGGGGTGGTTGGAATGGTATTTGGGGTGGTTGAGGATTTCTGGGTGGTGGTGGATGACTACTCTGACCCTGTTGGTTCCATTGCTGTTGAGGTTGGTTTGAATACCCCCTTGCTTATAGGCTTGGTTGTCCTTCCACCCTTGGTTGGATGTATAGTATGGTTCTTACCTAAAGGGTTGGTTAAAGGGGAGTCCTAGAAATATTGCCTCACAACTCTCAGAAGTTTCTCTCAATTGAGGACATTGGTCAGAATAGTGGGTGTCAGAAGAGCAGATTCCACAATGGATGGGAGGAGGAGATTGAGATTTCCCTTGGGAGATAGAAAGTTGTCGTAGAAGGGTACTTACCTCTTCAAACTTCGTGTCCACCTTCTTCTCAAACTCAGTACTTTGCACCTCATGGACACCTCGAATGGGAACACTGGACCGTGTACCGAATTGTTGAGTGTTCTGTGCCATGTTCTCAATGAGGGTTCTTGAAAAAATTGGGGTCTTATCTACCAATGCACCACCTGCATCAGCATCATTCATATTTCAATCAATAGTAATCAAACCTTCATAAAAATATTGAATTAAAAGTTGATCACTTATTTGGTGGTGTGGGCAACTTGAACATAACCTTTTAAAGAGTTCCCAATATTCATGTAATGTTTCCCCTTGAGATTGTCTTATACCACGTATTTCTTTCCTTATAGTTTTAGTTCGAGAGGCTGGGAATTATTTTTCAAGAAAAAGGCGTTTCATGTCTGCCCAGCCCCTAATTGGTGAATTGGCATAGTATAACCAATCTTTTGCAGTGTCTTCTAATGAAAATGGGAATGATCTACGCTTTACTTGTTCCTCATCAACATTAGCAGGTTTTAATGTTGAACAAATAGTATGAAATTATTTTAAGTGCTTATGAGGGTCTTCTCCAGGCAGTCCATGAAATCTTGGTAATAAATGGATTAAACCAGATTTTAATTCAAAATTAGGTGCCTCGCCTTGAATTTGAATGTAAGTGGGTTGGATATCAACATTAGGCGAGGTTAATTATTTTAATGTTCGATTATTTTCAGCCATGTTATACAAGTTATGTTCAATTTTAACTTTGGTTTCATAAGAAGAAGAAGGATCAAGAAGAATTTTAACATTTGATGTCTCCTCCTTCAAAGTGTGGTCTTGTGTGTCTCGGTTTCGTTGATGTAGGATCCTCTCGGGTTCGGGTTCGAAAGTTTGTAGGTCTCCTGGATTAGAACGCGTCATACAAAGAACCTACACAATAAATAAATTAGAACACAAAAATAAATTCAAAGGTAGAAGATAAAACAAACAAATATTCACAAAAATTACAAAAAAATTATCAAAAACATGCACAAAAAACCAAAGCACTCCCCGAAAATGGTGCAAAAATTTGACCTCGTTGTCATGACACATCAAATTGATTATATTTTTAAGTTTTATTTATAGTCTAGGGAAGACCCTAGGTCATCTCTCAAGGAGCGTTGGTAGGTTTAGAGTGTGTATTTTTAATAAAAATGACTAAGAGAGGGGGTGGTTTTGAAAACAGTGACTTAGTTGAAATAACTTAAAAGTTGAGTGACCAAGTGGATTTTGAGAAATATGAGATAAAAGGGTCGATGTGATTTCACTACACACATATCAAGTTCATTGTTCATAGAGATTCATCTTAGGTTTAGAGTAATTCTTTAGTTGGAGTTAATTGGAATCCTGATTAATTCCTAAGCTTTTATTTCAATGCTTTAAGGACCCAACCTTGTCGTAACAATCGTATTGTCAAGGTACAGTACTTATGCATGGAATAAGAGCTTCCAAAGCATATTGAAATCTCAATAATGTGGGTATGGAAAGGATTCTTGTGATGTACAATCAGAACAACACAAGTCACGCACTCAAAACCTCACACTGATCGGTTAGAAATTAAGAGCATATCACTCACATGTATCAAATCAAGCATTCAAATCTGAAATAAAATAAGATACATGGAATGAAATTTTTAAACACACAAATTACTCCAAACCAGTAGCTAATTTATGCATCGAAACTCCCTTGACATGTGTGTAGCTCCCTCACAACGAACACCCAACTTTTAGCTCGACATCTGGAGGAGGAGGAAGCTCTGGTGGAAATCGTTCTTCATCCTTGATTACCATAAGAGGATAGGGGACTAAAGAAACTCCAAGGTGATTAGGATACTCCTCTAGGACTCCAAATTGGCATAAATTCACTTCTTGTCCGAACTTCAAATGAGGTTCCCTTGGTGCCCTTTTATAGGAAAATTGGAAGGTGGTTTTAGGCACACAGATTTCATCAATCCACTTGCACGATGCGTTTCGGCCTTCAGACAGTCTTATCTCGCTTTGGAGAAAATAGAAAAGTTGTATCCATACCTCTTTAATGTCTCCACCGAAAGTTTGGCAGTATTTGAAGAACTACAACTCAAGATATTGATAAAATACAGAACACCACATTTGACTTGGTCCAAATTAGGTGTCTTGGACAGATCAGTTCGGATGGGCCCCATAGAGGCCGAATCAGGATTGGGTTCCTTAATATGAAATGTAGACTATTATATTTTGGACAGGCCCAAAAAATTTCAGACCATTTGGATGCACGAATTTCTCTTACTATTCAAAATAGTGGACATATGTCCATGGATCCATGCAATTTTGACCCATTTTTCTTCCACTTCATCAAGGGCCCTCCAAATCACCTCCACCTACATTGAAACAATAAAAACAAGTAACATTTCCCATTATAATATTGATTAACATTAATTTATTGATTCAAACATAAAGTTAAATTTATTATTATATTTTGGATATTCATTACAAAACTAGTTTAAAACTGCGGTGTAAGGGTGTAATAAAACAGTGAATCGTGGTACGATCATCGAGCCATGTTCATTTGGCCCACACCCTCCGCGTTAGACCAAGAGCAAACAATTCACAACTTTTGAAACATGAAGAACATAAATAATGGGTAAGGGAGGTATTTAAAACATTAAACCCTACCTTGAAGGTTTTTTGTTGTGTTGTGAGATAAAAATGGTGAAGGAGAAGAAGGTTCCAACGTTTGTTGCTTCCGCAATCACGCTTCCGAAGTCGGCTCATGCGTCTTCCTATTTCTTGATTCCGAAGAACATTCTTCGATGGAATTCTTTGTTTGGAGGAAAAGTTCTTTGTTGGAGAGGTAGTATTTTTCCACAACTTTCTCCAAATTCTACACATTTCTTCAACCAATCCTCAAAAGAAAATAGGTGCCAATATAAATTAAATTAAGTAGATTAATTTATGTTGGCACAATTAAATGTTGACACATTTAATTAATTTAAGTTGGCTCCAACAAATAAATGGGGAGTTGAAAGGGGTTTCTCCCATTAAAAAGGGTTTGGGTGTTCCCCGCCATTAATTTCAAAATGGGGGTTTTAGTTTAGGTGGTCCCCACCTCTTTAACATTCATGTGGGAGGTTTTATTAGAAATAAAACAAAAGTTTATTTTATTTTACTTTTAATTTCCATGAAGAACACAAAATATATCTTTCACCCTCGACCAACTGCGGTCGAGGTGAAGGTCTATTTAATAGAATACTGGTGCTATGAGTTCAACAGTGCCCTCTGATTTCAATTCCGAGCAACGATTTAAAAGTTACAAAAACCCACTCGTACGTTTACTGAACGTACCTAAAAAAAGTTCAGAAATTCATTCTGGGCACACTAGGACTCAGAATCACGTTCCGTAAATTTTCGTGGACTCATAAAATTCTCATATAATTAAAAAGAATTACATAGAATTTCTGGGTCTTTACATTCTTCCCACATAAGGGTTTTAATTCCCCGTAATCCATAACTCAAACTAAGGGAAAAATTGGGGGTACTGAGCACGTATATGAGCTTCCTACTCCCATGTGCTCTCCTGGAGGTTCCCGTGCTACCAGAGAACGCGCACCAGAGGTATCGACCGCCCATGAAGGAACCGCTCCTATCGATCCTCAATCTCCACTGGAACCTCAGCAAACGTCTCCCTATCATCGATATCCACCTCGATGTGGTCGATGACGTGGGTAGGATCATGCACGTATCTCCTCAATTAGGATACATGGAAAATGTCGTGCACCTAGTGCAACTGAGGGAAAAGTGCTAGGCGGTAAGCCACCTCACCCACTCTACTGAGGACCTAAAAGGGTCCAATGAACCTTGGAGACAACTTGATGCCCCAGCCAAATATCTGCAAACCTCGTTGAGGTGAGACCCATAGAAAGACGTGGTAGCCATCCTCGAACTCCATAAGTCTCCGTATCCTATCGGCATAAGACTTATGCCTGCTCTGTGCAGTCTTCATCAAATCCTGGATGATCTGCACTTTCTATGTGGTAGCCCATACCATCTCTGATTCCATGAGTGCTGACTCCCCTGGGTCAGTCTAGCACAAAGGTGATATGCAAGGTCACCCGTACAAAGCCTCAAAAGGTGCCATCCCAATGGTGGAGTGATAGTTGTTGTTGTGTGAAAACTCCACAAAAGGAAAGTAATCTTCCCAACTGCGACTGAAGTCGAGGACGCAAGTTCACAGCATGTCCTCGAGGGTCTGAATGGTCCGCTCAGTCTAGCCATCCATCTGAGGATGGAAGGTAGTGCTCAAATGAAGCTGCATCCCGAAAGCCTCCCACAACCCATTCCATAGATGGGAAGTAAAATGTGTATCACTATTGGAAACAATAGTCGAGGGTACTCCATGTAGCCACACAATCTTCTGCACATAGTGGCGTCCTGAGCTCTCTACTAAACCCTGCTATCTAATCTGTAGGAAGTGGGACGACTTGGTGAGTCGATCGATGATCACCCAGATAGAATCATGACTCCTAGATGTACGTGGAATTCCTATCACAAAACCCATGGATATACCATCCTACTTCCACTCAGGGACCTCTAAAGGCTGAACTAAGCCTGCTGGTACCTGATTCTCCGCCTTCACTTGCTGACAAGTGAGGCACCAAGAGACAAAATCTGCTACTGCTTTCTTCATTCCTAGCCACCAATACTGTCGTTGGAGATCTTGGTACATCTATACCACTCCTAGATGTACCTCTAGAGGGGATGTATGGAACTCCCTCAACACTTACTCCTGAAGCGACAATGGTACCATGGTACATCCTCTGAAAAGGATGGCGTGTTCCCCACCTTCAGAAAATCCATCAGGTGACTGTCCTGTGGATATCTGATTATGTCGAGCCTCGCAGTCAGTGTCCCCACGCTGTGCCTTCCTGACTCACTGAAGAAGTTGGGGAGTGACTGTAAGAGACTAAAGACAATCTTCTCCATCTTGATCCACAAAGGATATCTGCAAATCGGCAAGTTGCTCTGTCACCTCACCTAGAAGATCTATACCGGATCTCCTACTGAGTGTATCTGATACTACGTTCCCCTTCCCAGGAGTATAGACTATCTCAAAGTCATAGTCCTGAAGGAACTTAATCCAATGTCACTTTCTCAGGTTCAGGTCCTTCTGAGAGAAGATATACCTGAGACTCTTGTGATCTGAGTATACTGTAAAACGTTTTCCCATCAAGTAATGTCACCACATCTTCAAGGAGAAGACCACTGCTGATAACTCCAGGTCATGGGTAGCATAGTTTTTCTCATTATGTATCAGCTGTCGAGAACCATATGCAATCACTTCTTGCTCCTGCATCAGGACACATCCGAGCCCGGTCCCTGATGAGTCAGAGTAGACTACGTACCTTACACCCTCCTCGAGTAGCCTTAAGATGGGGGCACTAGTCAGCCTCTTCCTTATCTCTTGAAAACTCCGCTGGCATCTCTCCAACTAAACGAAGGGTTCCCCTTCTTCGTCAATGCTGAAAAAGGTGTTGCAACTCTGAAAAAATCTGGCACAAACCTCTGGTAGTATCCAGCCAAACCCAGGAAACTTCGTACCTCCATCACACTCCTAGGTGGCTCCAAAGCAAGTACCACCTCAATCTTCACGAGATCCGCCGTAACTCCAGCCTTTGAGATGACATATCCCAGAAAGTGAACCTATTGGATCCAAACTGTCACTTCGAGAGCTTACTATAAAGCTGGTGCTCTTGGAGTGTGTCCAGAACTATCTGCAAATGACAGCCATGCTCCTCCTCGGTAGCTGAGTAGATCAGAATGTCATCGATGAAGACTACTACAAAGCGATCAAGGTATGGATGAAATATCCTGTTTATGAGTCTCATGAACACTACTGGAGCGTTGGTTACACCGAACGACATAACCAAGAACTCGTAGTGGCCATATCAACATCTAAAATCCGTTTTCTGAACATCCTCATCTCGCACTCTGAGCTGGTGATAGCCAAACCTGAGGTATATCTTCGAGAACCATCGTGATCCCTTCAGCTGATCAAAGAGGTAATGAATCCTCAAGAGCGGGTACTTGTTCTTCATGATCACTTGGTTCAGGTGCTGATAGTCGACACAAAGTCTCAAGCTCCCATACACCTTCTTGGTGAAAAATATTGGGGCTGCCCAAGGAGAAACACTGGGCCGAATGAATTCCTTCCCCTATAAATCCTCCTACTGTACTCGCAGCTCACAAATCTCCACAGGAGCCATCCGATACGATGGTGTAGATATTGATGCCATCCCAGGGTACAAGTCAATGTAAAATTCTACCTCTCTGTGAGGAGGTAGACCCAGAACATCATCAGGGAAGACATCCACATACTGGTCCACCACTACAGGATAGCTCAAATTCTCTACATCAACCGCTCCGAGGGTAAGGCTATTAAACTAATGAGTGATTGGCTACACTCTCCTCTGAGTAAGTCTATCATGTGCTGCAAAGTCTCCCTTATATCCAGTGAAGGTAAACCTAGTCCCATCCATGAAGAAAAACTGCAATTTTTGCTTAATACAGTAAATCTGAGCATGGACTATAGATAACCAGTCCATACCCAAGATGGTGTCGTAAGGCCTCGACACTGCTACTAGGAGATCCCAACTGAAGCTCTCGGCTCCTAGAGTAAGCTCACACTGTCGGCACTAGTGCGTAATCATCGAATCCGCTCCCATAGGAATCTCTAGCTGTAAGGATCGAGCCAACGACTCCATAGGAATCTCCGAGCTCCGAACAAGGGCAGTGGCAATAAAAGAATGACTGAAACCTGTGTTTATAAGTACTGCAGCTAAGGTGGAGTAGACACAAATAGTACCTCATATCATCTCCAGAGTGACATGGTCATAGGCCTTAGCTTCCTTGAGATGAGCTCACCCCTATCCACCTGCTCCCTATGGTCAGGGTGGACCACCTGGTGGTGGTGTCGATAACATCTCGAATCGTCGTTCACTGCCAGATACACGACAATATCCTCTACCACATTTGCCTGCTCCCTGTGGACCTCCTCGGTTGAACCTATGTCTTTGCCTGGGCGGTCCTTCGACCGTCTGCTGATCATATGTATAGCGGGTTGGATAATCACGAGCCATGTGACCCTGGCCGCCAAATGTGAAACAATGCCTACTCCTCGCATGACTGGTTCTATCTCCAGTGCCCCACACAACTGATCCTGAATCATGTGATCGTCCACCTGTAGGTCTGGTCCTCTTGGACCTCTATGACATCTGTCTATTTCCATCTATAGAAGACTCCACTACGTGACGTCTGGTGGTGGGTCTTGCTGCTGGTGACTACTCAGCAAGGAAACTCTCCACTAAGAGGGATCGATCTAACACCCCCGCTTGCGTCGGGATGCTGAGAGAAATCATTGAAGCCCTGATATCCTGCCTGAGTCCCTGCTCAAAGGTCTGGGCCCTGAAGAATGGGTCCTGCACCATATCAGTGGAGTAGCATGATAAGTCAGTGAACCTCATTGAGTATTGAGCCACAGTCATGCTGCCCTATAGTAGATGAAGAAGCTCATGTATGCGCACTGCGCGAAGAGTCACTGGGACAAACTCTACCCGAAACATGCTCTCGAAGTCTGCCCAGAGAAGCATCACCTCATCGTGAACCTGGAGCATCAAGCTCCACCATCTTCTTGATAATTCCTATAGAATACTGGTGTCCCTACCAGTCGGAAGATTCTCACCATAGCCTCCAGCCAATCTCAGCCGCCTGTGGGTCTGTCTTTCCCTGGAACCTCAATGGCCTCTGGTGCTGAAATTCATGCAATGCGCTCAAGTGGCGTGCACCATCTGCTGCTGGGGCTGGTGGCATCAGTGGCCCAACAGGTAATGGTATTGCTGGTGCCTCTGTTGGAAGAGGGCCTTGCACCGAGGCCTCGTTGCTCGGTGGGATATCACCACGTACTCTACCCGAAACTCTAGCTGGCTGTCTGCGTGGAGGCATCCTGAAAATATAAAGATGCGCCACAGTCAATAAGTTATACTTGGTGAGATGACTCAAAGAGTTCATGAAGAAAAACTTTTCAAAACACACACAAAATCAGTGTTTTCGTGCACTAAGTTGGAAATCAGAAGTCAGGGTCCTAATGTATGGATACATCGGCCACCACACCAACACTGGATTCCCTAAATTGATAACCACACTCATTATACTTAAAAATATTTCCATTAAAAATATTAGATCCCAATTTTCTATGGTATAACTGACTCCTATGATACCAATTTGTCATGACCCATCCCCTGGGGCCCGTGCCGTGACTACCCCAAGCCCGCCTTCCATAGGCCAAGGGCTGGCAACTAGCACCGAAAGGCTTATTCCCTAAAACTGGGAAGGCATTGACTTTATATTCTATAAACACATGAAACCAAGCACAAAGAAAGATACAAACATGAGTAAACTGAATAGTAAAAAGTGTGGGTAAAATAAGTAAAAAGGGGCCAGAATACAAGCCCAACTGGAAAGTACAAGAAAACTGAAAGGTACAAGTAAACTGAAACAGCTCCTGTGAACACTCGCCAAGGATCCTACCTGAAGGGTAGGTACAGATCTTGGACGACCGTCTCTATATTACACCTAATCTAATGTCCACCTCTGAGCTACCTCCAGTCCTGGTACTCTTGTCCTCAGTCAGTGCTGTCTGTTGTCTGCACCAAACACAACAAGGTGCGGGAATAACCCATATAGGGGTGAGTATAAAGATACTCAGTAGGGACCCCAAGACCCTCAAGGTCTCACAAAATCCACAAAGGATAAACCACACATCATGAAATCAACTGACAACCCTACTTAGGTATATGCCCATACATATTCCTAAGTTATCAAGTATACCAATCTCAATACAGGGTCCAACTCAAAATCCCAAAGCTCAACTGTTCCAAAAAGGAAGGAATACCATGAAGTTAAGTACCACACATGAATTCCACACAAAATAATATCACCAAGGTATTACCACGAAGGAAATTACCACACATGTACATACTCAGCTTACACCAGGTATAACTTAGGTACTGTAGTAGAGATATAAGAACCCAACCTTATTCATTACATAATCTTTAATTTTGTCAAGAAAACACTTCCTTATTATATTGAGGATCTTTTCAAGTTTATATCTTTATAGAATTAGGACAATACATTCATAACATTACACATTATTACAGAGTGGATAACATAAAAACAGTTTCCATTTTTTTCAAAATATAAAACATTAAAACTAAAACATAACTCCTTGAAAATTCTTCAACATTTAACATGGATTACTTCTTTGTCTTACACATCCATTAACCTGTGAAAATAATTTAAAAACTTTGGATGAGCACAAAAGCTCAGCAAGGGATGAAAAAGAAGGAAAGAGAACATTAGTCCACGAATACTCGTAATGTATGGAAGCATTTTCAAAAAACATGCTTGTCACCCATATATACTTACTTTATGTAACATGATATTTACACAAGATCCAAAAAAAACATGAGAACATAAATATAATCATAAATGTATCTTGGGGAATTACTTATATAATCTTGTAACCCTCACAGATACCTTATAATTTAGTAACCATCACGACTACCTTACAATTTGTGTAACCATCACAGTTACACTTGGAGTAACCATATGGATAACCTCAAACTTACATAGAACCAATGCATCAGAGGGAAATATAGGTCCAAAACTTCATCATAAAAAATTCCCAAGAACCAGAACATAATCATTCCAGATGAATAATATCATAAAAACATTACTTTTGAATTTTGTAAAACATAATTTTAAAAGAGGATTTTTAAAAGAAAAGCCCCTTACATAATTCATGTAATTGAAGAAAGACTTAATAGAGTGGATGAAATATGTATATACACTTTAAATACACATAATTAAACATAATATAAAAAAACCCAACACTCAAACAATTTTAATACAACATAAATAATGATGTAGAAGGTTAACCCAAAGAATGGTAATCGGGTTAAGAATTCCCTTACCCCAGGCTTGTCTTACTTCAAACTTGTTTATAATTCCTGTATAATGTTTAAAAGAGTGTTATTAGTATTTTAAAGAAACATTTTTATGTTTATAATATCTTATATGATCATTTCATAACCTTATTTTACCCCTTAATTTTTAGTATTTTGTTCCTTGCACTGTTTTGGGTGAGTTCCTTACATGATTTACATGATTTCCATGATTGGTTCATGCTGGATGTTCTTGTCGATTGGAAGTGAAATTACAGAATTGGGATGGAAAGGTATTTACATATTTCTAGTACCATAATTTATACCATATACCATTTTGATGTTTTATATGAGTATGATTCATAAGTTAAAACATTAATGATGTTCGTTTAGATCATTTCAGTGGTTCTTTGATTATAACGACCTCATTTTGTTTTATAAATTAAAACCATGTGTACAAAAGAATTATAGAACAATGGATGAGACATAATACATATATTATAACCTGGTTCAATCATAGAAATGGTTTCATGACCAGACTTGAAATAATTAAAGCAAATTGAAATCACATCGTCCACGATGTCAGTAATTCAACACATCACGAACAATGTTTTTAATTCCTTGAACAAGTGGGGGAAAAGAAGAAGATTGATGATCAATTTCCCATGAACATGAGAACATCCATAATATACAAGATTATGGAGCTTTCATGCCTCTTGTTTAAGATTAGGTGAGGAAATAAGAAGAAAAGAAAGGAATCTTGAAATAAAAGAAAACTTCAGAAATCTCTCTTGAAAATTCGGCAGCCTAACGACATCTCTTAAAATTTCATAAAAATAGTTTGATGAGAGAAAGGGAATATATAACCAATATTACATAATATGGAAAATAAGGGGGGATATGTAATGAAATATCCCAACATAATCCAAAGGAAAGGAAGAGAATAAAATAAAATAAAAGAAAAGAAAGAAAAATAAAAGAGGATGTTTACCTCTTGATCTCTTCTCCTTGAGATCCTTCTTAAGGTATTCGGTTATGGTATTTTGGAGAGAAAAATATCTATAGGATTGGAAAAGAACCTTGGGAAGAGTATTGGGTATAACTTAGGCATGGCACAAGGCTTGAGAGATGTGGGAAGAAGAGGGGAGTGATGGTGGTATTTATAGTGGAGGAGAGGGGATATTTTTCATTATTTTAATCATTATTATAATATTTTTGCCCAAGATTATGAATAGTATTATTTAATGTGACATAAAATAGTAATAATGGCATGTGATCTCGAACCAAGTGGCCTTGAATCACTTATGATTTCATAAATAGTGAATTTTATTGATAATTTGACTATACGGTATTTTATCATATTTTACTATTCATCGAAAATTAAAGAATTTCAGAAAAATACCAAAAATTTACCCTAACTATTTTTCAATGCTTAGAATTAAAAAATGAAGTCCATTTTTTGAAAATAATTATCTAAATATTATTAATTTAATTTTTAAATAAAAACATACTTAAAAATTAACAATTCTAATTCAATAACAACTTTTATATCACGAAGAAAAATTAACCAAGATATTATTATCTTAAAGACTTAAGAAATTAAAATAATAATAAAATTTACTATTAATTAGGGTCATATTACTATTCATAAGGGTATGTTATTATTCAAAAAAAAATTGGTTTCATCATACTCCAAATAAATTACTGAACACAATTATAGATAACAGTTTCTTGAAATTAAAAACATAGAAGTGAAAAAATTATGTTTAAAGGCTATTTATAAATATCTACTTAAAAAAAAGTTCCATTCATTTCTATTTATTTTAAAAAAACTGGGATGTTACATTATCCCCACCTTTTGAAAATTTCATCCTCAAAATTTTATTTACTTATTAAACAACTAAGGGTACTTTTACCTCACAACATTTTTAGAATCCCATGTTACTTCTTCAACCACGTGGTTTCTCCAAAAAAAACCTTTACCTGGTGGATTACCTTATTCCACAATACTTGTTCCCTTCGATCAAGAATACGAATTGTTTTCTCTTCCCAAGAAAGGTTTTCTTCCAGCTGAACTGCTTATGGGCTCAAGACATGTGATGAATCTGGCACATACTTTCTCAACATTGAAACATGAAAAACATTGTGTACCTGAAACAAACTCGGAGGCAAAGCTATGTGGTATGAAACTGTTCCAACTTTCTCCAAGATTTCAAAAGGACCGATGAACCATGGTCTTATCTTCCCTTTCTTACCGAAACGTATTACACTTTTCCAAGGAGATATTTTAAAGAAAACATGGTCACCTACCTCGAAAGAGAAGTCTTTCCTTATATTATTTTCACAACCTTTCTGCCTGCTCTGAGCTATCCTCATGTGCTGTTGGATCATCCTCACTTTCTCAGCCACTTCTTCTACTAATTCTAGCCCCATCAATTTTCTTTCACCGACTTCATCCCAAAACGCTGGAGTTTGAAACCGCTTCCCTTATAAGGCATTAAAAGGTTCCATATGAATACTGGAATGAAAAATATTATTATAATAAAACTCAACTAAAGAAAGATGTTGATCCCAACTTATATGGTAGTCTATTGAACAAGCTCGAAGCATATCTTCCAAAGTCTGAATCGTTTGTTCTGACTACCCATCTGATTGAGGATGAGAAGCTATACTAAAATTTTACTCCGTGCCCAATGACTTTTGAAGTCCCTTCAAAAAGTTAGAAGTGAACCTGAGATCCTGGTCAGATATAATGGAAAGATGAACTCCATGTAACCTGAAAATCTCCTTGTGGTACAATTAAGAAAGCTGATCCAAAGACATTTTATCTCGAATAGAAAGAAAATGTGAAGATTTTGTCAGCCGATCAAAAATAACCCAAATCGAATTATTACCTTGAGAATTATTTGGTAATCCCACCACAAAGTCCATTGATACATTCTCCCACTTCCACTCTGGCACTGACAAAGGCTGAAGAATCCCCTTCAGTAACTTCTGCTCTGCTTTAACCTGTTGACATGTCAAACATCTCATGGTAAAATTAGCAATATCTCTTTTCATTCCATCCCACCAATAATACTCCTGAAGGTCCCTATACATCTTAGTACTTCCAGGATGAACTGAAAATGGAGAACTATGAGCTTCACACAACAAATATATCTTCAACTGAGAATCACTAGGCACACACAACCTTTTTCCAAATCTTAAGATACAATCTTTATCAAGGTTAATTTTTGGAAACTTACCCATTTTAACAAATTCTACCTTTTTCTGTAGCTCAAGGTCTTCCTTCTGTGCTCACTTAATTCTATCTGACAATGAAGACTTCACTGAAACCTGAAAAAAATAGACGTATTACCTATACCAACAACTTCTAAGACAAAATTCATCAAATCATTAATCAAGGGATCATGTTCCAAACGTAACATGGTTAATGATGCATGATGTTTCTGACTCAAGGCATCTTCCACTTTGTTTGCTTTTCCAGGATGGTAATTTATGGTGCAATCATAATCCTTTATCAGTTCAAGCCATCTTCTCTACCTCATGTTTAATTTCTTCTGAGTGAATATATACTTCAGACTTTTATGGTTAGTATATATTTGACATTTGGTTCCATATAAATGATGCCTCCAAATTTTTAAATCAAAAACCACAACTGCCAATTCCAAATCATGTGTGGGATAATTTAAATCATGAGGTTTTAGTTGTCTTTAAGCATAAGTAATTACCTGATCATTCTGCATCAAAACACAACCAAGTCCCTTCAAAGAAGCATCACTGTAGATGACAAACTCACCATTCTGAGAAGGTAAGGCCAAAACTAGAGAATTTACCAATCTCTTCTTCAGTTCCTGAAAACAAACATCACATTCTTCTATCCAAAAAAATTTAACCCATTTTCGTGTTAACTTCGTTATCGGGCTAGATAACCATACAAAGTTCTTAACAAACCATCGGTAATAACCTGCTAAACCAAGAAAACTACGAATCTTTGTAACATTTGTGGGTCTTTTCCATTCATCAACCACCTTTTTTGGAAGGATCAACTATTATTCCATACTTATTTACAATGTGACCAAGAAAAGAAATCCGTTGAAACCAAAAATCACACTTTCTGAATTTTCCATACAATTTCTTTTCTTTTAAGGTTTGTAAAACAAATCTTAGATGTTTTTCATGATCCTATTTATTTTTAGAAAATACCAGATTGTCATCAATAAATACAGCCACAAACTTATCCAAGAACTCATGAAATAATCTATTCATAAGATTCAGGAATACAACAGTTTCATTAGTTAATCCAAATGGCATAACAACAAATTCATAATTCCCATATCTAGTATGAAAGGCTATTTTTGAGATGTCATCCTCCTTCACCTTCAGCTGATGGTATCCGGATCTCAAGTCAATCTTGGAAAACTACTAATATCCCTGGAGCTGATCAAACAAGTCATTGATATGAGGCAAAGGATACTTGTTTTTAATAGTGATGTTATCCAATGCTCTATAATCAATGAAAAGTCTCATGGAACCATATTTCTTCTTAATAAGAAAAATAGGGGCTCCCCATGGTGAAGTGTTGGGATGAATGAAGCCTTTGTCAAGAAAATCCTGCAACTGATTTTTCAATTCAAGAAGTTATATTATAGCCATACGATATGGGGGTTTTAAAATTGGTTTAGCATCAGGAACTAAGTCAATTGTGAATTCGACTTCTCGATCAGGCATGACACCGGATAACTCATCAGGAATGACATAAAGGTATTCATTTACCACTGGAACATCATTAATCAGAATAGTTCCCTTGTTTTAAACAATGTGAGAAAGATAACTTCATTTCCATATTTCAATAGTTTCTTATCTTCCTGATATGTTATCAATTGTATGGGTTCGTTATTGTATACAAACAGAAACTCTTTCTGAAAAACAACTTCTTTATCTCTACAATCAATCTTTTCATGATAAACAGAAAGCCAATCCATTCCCAGAATAACATTAAACTTGACTAAGGTTAAAACAACAAGGTTTGTAGACAATGCCTTTCCATATACCACAATATAAATATTCTTATAATTACTCTTTGCAATAATATTTTCCCTTGGTGTTTTAACAACAAGTTCGGGTCTCATTTGTTGAGGTGATATTTCTAATTTACCAGAAAATTTCTCAAAGATGAAGGAATGTGTAGAACCCATATAAAAAAAACCTTATAAAAATCTGAGTGAATAAACAAAGTACCTGATAAAACTTCATTGGATGGCCTAACATCTGCTGACATAGTCACAAAGGAACTCACTACACCTTTCTTCTTGTAGTCTGGATTTTTTGCATCATTCAGATCTCTCTTTGGCCAGACATTTGCATAATGACCCATTTCACCACATTTAAAACACTTTATAGTATACTTATCATGATTATTATTAGGATCATTTTCATTTAAAGCTCTGGCCATATGTCTTAACTTACCACATTTAAAATACTTCCCAGTTTTGCTAAGATATTCCCCAGGGTGTTTCTTTCCACACTTTTCACAAACTGGAAGTTGGATTTTCTTACCATCAGATTTCTTTGGTTGATTATTACCCATCACTTTCAATCTAGACCTCTTCTTATCCTTATTTCCAAAATGTACATGATCATCAGAAAACTCCATCTCTACCCTCTCAGCACATCGAACAAGTTTCTCATAACTTTTGAATTCATGGTAGGCCAACACCCTTCGATAACTTGGCTTCAGTCCTGAGTAAAAGCGGTTGATTTTTCTATCAAGCTCTAGAATAAGATTTGGATCATACCTCGCCAGTCGAGTGAAGTTCACTTATTACATGACCACTGAATCTTCCTCCTTATGTTTCAATTAAAGTAATTGCTTCTCCATCCTAAGTCGCACCACCTTAGGAAAATATTTTTCAAGGAAAAGACTTTTAAATTCATCCCACTATAAGGCATAAAAATACTCTCTACCTATTATATTACTTACCATTGACCACCACTGATCTTCTTCCCCTTAAAAATGATAAATGGAAATACTTACCTTTTGATTATCTGAACATCCCATAACATCAAATATATTTTCAATGGATTTGATCCATCCTTCAGCTGCTACTGGGTCAGAAGATCCATTGAAAGAAGGAGGGTGTTGTCTCATAAAATGTTCCACTACTATCATGTTCTGTTGTGGTGACTCTATTTGTTCTCTTGAATGGATGCCACCACCATTTATTTCCTGTGTAAGTTGAGCCAACTATCACAAACTTCTCAGTTCCAATCCCTACCATTTTGGGCTGTAGATCCGGAAGGATATCATTATGTCGGTGCCTCTCCTCTTCGGCATCCCTGTTCCTTCTGTATAAAACCATTCTGAACAAACATATCTTAGATGAAACAACATGGAAATATTTAAATGCTAAAACATTTCAAATTAATCATAGAGTAAAAATCATTTATGGTATTCTTTTAACATTATCCTAACCCCTAAATTTATCTAAACCATCCTCTGATACCAACTATAAGAACCAGAACTTATTCATAACATAATATTGAATTTAGTCAATAAAACACTTCCTTCTTACATTGAGAATATTTTCAAGTTTAGAGATTTAGAGAGTTAAGACAATAAATTCATAACATTACACATTATTACAAAGTGGATACCATAAAAACAGTTTCCATTTTTTTTCAAAATATAAAACATTAAAACGTAAAAATGACTCCTTGACAATTATTCAACATTTAACATGGATTAATTATTTTTCTTACACATCCATTAACCTGTGAAAATCATTTAAAAACTTGGGATGAGCACAAAAGTTCAGTAAGGGATGAAAAATAAGGAAAGAGCACATTAGTCCATGAATACTCGTAACATATGAAATCATTTTCAAAAAACATGCTTGTCATCCATATATACTTACTTCGTGTAACATGATATTTACACAAGATCCAAAAAAAACATGAGAACATAAATTAAATCATAAAGGTATATTGGGGAATTACTTATATAATTTTGTAACCCTCACTACTACCTTATAATTTTGTAACCCTCACGGCTACCTTACAATTTGTGTAACCATCGCAGTTACAGTTGGAGTAACCATATGACCGACCTAAAAATTACACACACTAAATGAATTGGAGGGAAATATAGGTCCCACCCTTCATCATAAAAAATTACCAAGAACCATAACATATTTATACAACATGAATAATAGCATAAAAACATTTCTTTTAAATTTTGTAAAACATAATTTTAAAAGAGGATTTTTAAAAGAAAATACCCTTACATAATTCATGTAATTGAAGAAAGACTTAATAGAGTGGATTAAATATGTATATACACTTTAAATACAAATAATTAAACATAATATAAAAAAATACAACACTCAAATAATTTTAATACAACCTAAATAACGAAGTAGAAGGTTAACACAAAGAATGAAAATCGGGTTAAGAATTCCCTTACCTCAGACTTTTCTTACTTCAAACTTATTTAAAATTTTTGTATAATGGTTAAAATATTGTTATTATTATTTTAAAGAAAATTTTTCATGTTTATAATATCTTATATGATCATTTTATAACCTTATTACACCCCTTAATTGTTAGTATTTTGTTCCTTGCACTGTTTTGGGTGAGTTCCTTACATGATTTCCATGATTGGTTCATGATGGATGTTCTTGTAGATTGGAAGTGAAATTCAAGAATTGGGATAGAAAGGTATTTAAATATTTACAGTACCATGATTTATACCATTTATCATTTTTATGTTTTATATTATGATGATTCATATGTTAAAATATTAATGATGTTAGTTTAGATCATTTTAGTGGTTCTTTGATAATAACGACCTCATTTTGTTTTATAAATTAAAACCATGTGTACAAAAGAATTACAGAACCATGGATGAGACATAATACATATATTATAACATGGTTAAACCATATAAATGGTTTAATGACCATAATTGAAATAATTAAAGCAAATTGAAATCACATCGTCCATGATGTCGGTAATTCGACACATCACAGACAATGTTTTTAATTCCTTGAACAAGTGGGGGAAAATGAAAAGATTGATGATAAATTTTCCAAGAAGATGAGAACATCCAGAATATAAAAGATTATAGAGCTTTCATGCCTCTTGTTTAAGATGAGTTGAGTAAAGAAGAAGAAAAGAAATGAATCTTGAAATAAAAGAAAACTTCATAAATTTCTCACGAAAATTCGGTAGCCTAACGACGTCTCTTAAAATTTTATAAAAATAGTTTGATGAGAGAAAGATGATATATCAACACTTTTAAATAATATGGAATGTAAGGGGGGATATGGAATTAAATTTCCCAACATAATCCAAAGGAAATGAAGAGAATAAAATAAAATGAAAGAAAAGAAAGAAAAATAAAAGAGGATGTTTACCTCTTGATCTCTTCTCCTTGAGATCCTTCTTAAGGGCTTCAGTTTTGGTCTTTTGGTGAGAGAAGAAGCTCTAGGACATGGGGAAGATCCTTGGGAAGAGTATTGGGCAAAACTTAGGCATGAAACAAGGCTTGAGAGGTGTGGGAAGAATGGGGGAGTGAGGGTGGTATTTATAGTGGAAGAGATGGGGTATTTTTCATTATTTTAATCATTATTATAATATTTTTGCCCAAGATTATGAATACTCTTATTTCATGTGATCTAAAATAGTAATAATGGAATGTGAGGTCGAACCAAGTGGCCTTGTATCACTTATGATGTCATAAATATTTAATTTTACTGATAATTTGATTATACAGTATTATATCGTATTTTACTATTCATCGAAAATTAAAGAATTTCAGAAAAAATCCCAAAAATTTACCCCAACGATTTTTCAATGTGTAGAATTCAAAAATGAAGTCCGTTTTTTGAAAATAATTTTCTAAATATTATTAATTTAATTTTTAAATAAAAGCATACTTAATTCAAAAATTAAAAATTCTAATTCTATAACAACTTCTATATCATGAAGAAAAATTAACCAAGATGTTATTATCTTAAAGCCTTAAGAAAATAAAATAATAATAAAAGTTACTATTCATTAGGGTCATATTACTATTCATAAGGGTATGTTACTATTAACATAAAAAAGTTGGTTTCATTAGACTCCAAATAACTTTCTGAACACAATTGTAGATGAGAGTTTCTTGAAATTAAAAATATAGAAGTTGAAAAATTAGGTTTAAAGTCTAGTTATAAATATATACTTAAAACAAAGTTCCATGAATTTATATTTTTTTAAAAAAAACTGGGATGTTACAAGAGATGATTAGATGTAACTACTGAACCATCTTATTATGTTAAGAGGCAGACCCACATAAGATCCTAAATCACATCAGACCCACATAGGATCATAATACATCATCACACCCACATAGGATCATAGAACATCGTCAGACCCACACAAGATCCCAGTACATCGTCCGACCCACAGAGAATCCTAGTACATCGTCAGACCCACACATGATCCTATTACATCGTCAGACCCACAAAGGATCCTAGTACATCGTCGGACCCACACAGGATCCTAGTACCTCTTCAGACCCATACAGGATCCTAGTACATCGTCAGACCCGCACAGGATCCTAGTACATCGTCAGACCCGCATAGGATCCTAGTACCTCGTCAGACCCACACATGATCCCTTTCTCAAGTCACAACCTACTATAGGGTACCCGCACTAAGCTTGCTCGTCTTCGAGAGAGTCTGTTCCTCAAGCTACTGGTCGATACATCAACTGCGATGAAGTCCCACGAAGAAATATCCCAAAGGACCTCCATGTAATAGGGGTCTCAATGCAACATGCGGTGCGTCAATTGGACACCCGGTCTTTAAGTTATTAGCCTTTTAGTCCTGAGGGCCCGATTGGATTCGTGCTCGATCCAACCTGACCGTACACCAACTTATCCAAATCTCAAGTGGGGTATACCAAAAGGACCATCTCGATCCAAGATTTCTGGGGCTACAGATGGTTCATCAAACAGATGCCTGATGCCAAAGTTATGGCCAAAAGAACGTATAGGGTCAAAATTGGTCTGGGTCTGGTCCGACCTGGTCGGACTGACTCGGCCAGACCCGGCCTGGGACGACCCGACCTGGTTCGGGTCGACTCGACCCGTTGGGTTCGGCCTAGCCCGCGCTGGGCGGCCTGGCCCGCATTGGGAGGCCCAGCCCACGCTGGGCGACCCCTCCTACGCTGGGCGGCCCCTCTCGCACCGGGAGGTTCGGCCTGGTGGCTCGGCCTGGCCGCATGCGGGGGAGAGTCATGCTCTCCCCGCCCCAAATCACCAAACAAACTTTAGCCGTTCGGTTGACAACAATACGCGAGACCCGCACAGGTCCCACTTTGTCCAACTCAGCTGACCAAAACGGTCGGCCCCTTGCCTCCCGGCGGCGCATCCTGCGCCTCCCCTCTATGGCCGGCTGAACGCTGACTGCCTTCCCTTCGCCGCCGCAGCACATGCCGTGACCCTTGCTCGTTGGGCTGCGCAGATGCGCGCCGCCGCCCCGTTGTGCAGCCGGCCTCCGCTGGCCGCCACCCTTACTCCGCCGTGACTGATGGGCCATGGCCCTTCTCCGGCGTCATGGTTGTGCCGCCGCCATCTTCACGGTCGGCCGTGGTGCTGACCGCCGTTCCTGAGCCCCACCGATGCCAATAGCTAGCTCCAGTTTCCATCTTCATCTTTCATAAAGATTTCATCAAAAACCACAAGAGATTGTGGAGTGTCCGGGCCATGTTCGTTTTGACCGCACCCTCCGCGTTAGAGCAGTAGCAAGTGGTTCACAAATTTTGAATCATGAAGAACATCAAGAATGGGTAAGGGAGGTATTTAAAACATCAAACCCTACCTCGAAGGTTTGTTGTTGTGTTGCGAGATGAAAATGGTGAATGCGAAGAAGGTGCCAACGTTCATTGCTTCCGCAATCACGCTTCTGAAATCTGCTCGTGCATCATCCTCTTTCTTGATTCTGAAGAATTTTCTTTGATGGCGTTCTTCATTTGGAGGAAAATTTCTTCGTTGGAGAGGTAGGATTTCTCTACATCTTTCTCCCAATTCTCCACACTTCACCAACCAATCCTCAAAAGAAAATAGGTGCCAATATAAATTAAATTAAGTAGACTAATTTATGTTGGCATAATTAAATGTTGACACATTTAATTAATTTAAGTTGGATCCAACAAATAAATAGGGAGTTTAAAGGGGTTTCTCCCATTAAAGGGGGTTCGGGTGGTCCCCACCTTTAATTTCAAAATGGGGGTTTTAGTTCAGGTGGTCCCCACCTCTTTAACATTCATGTGGGAGGTTTTATTAGAAATAAAATAAAAGTTTGTTTTATTTTATTTTTCATTTCCACAAAGAACAAAAAATATATCTTTCACCCTCAACCTACTGCGGTTGAGGTGAATGTCTCCTTAAGTGAATACCGACGCTGAAAGTTCAACGATTCCCTTAGATTTCAATTCCGAGAACTGGTTTAAAAGTTACAAAAAACCACTTGTACATTTACTGAATTTACCTGAAAAAAATTTCATAAATTCATTCCATGCACACTGGGCCATAGAATCATGCGACATAAATTTTTGTGGACTCGTAAAATTTCCATATAATTAAAAAAAATTTACATAGAATTTACGGGTCTTTATATCTAAGGGATAAGCCTATGTATAGGATAACATCCTAAAGTTTTGGTAAAGTTTTGAGTATTTGTTTTTCATCGTAATGAAATCCCTCTCAGGATACTACAAGGGGATACAAGATCTAACATAGATATACCAAGGGGTAATATACCCAAAAGGTTGTGTTGGGTATTAACTCAATCATCACTAGGTGCATGGAAAAGAGGCATAACTGTATGCATGGTTTGACACTATCAATAGATATTATTTGGTTAATCAAATTCTCTTTTAAAAACCAATATAAAGGATTTATTTTCTAGTTACTTTGAAGGACTAGGTTAAGATATAAAAGATAAACCAACTTAAAGTATCCTAGGTTAAATTAATATTGATATAGTTTAATCTAAAATAATTATGGGATAACATGATGTTTTAAAAGGGTAAATGGTTTTAAGGTTGAATCCCTATTATGTTATTGATTATGATAATCCCTCTATGATATAAAATGTTTATCACTAATGTTAACCCTATTGGTTTTATTGATAATTGGAACAAAAAAGAATCGGGTTAACCGAGGGTATGAGGAAAAAGGTGATGATTAAATCAATGATTATACCATTAGAATGGGAGATGAAATATAAAATATAGGGATTATTCTAAACCAACTATCAAGAATCATTATTAACAGTTTAATGATAGTAAAAATCCTAATTACACCAAAGAAGTGAAGTATGGAGACTCGTAGTAACTTGGGTGATAAAGACGATAAGATAAATAATATTAAACATCCAAAATGTAAAAAATGTGGGAAAAATAACCTAGAAAATTTCCTCAAGGGGACTATAAGATTCTTGGATTTTTGTAAAGGAGGAAATCAAGAAATAATCTATTAAGAAAAAATAAGGATACAATTAAGGAAGATAATGTTCTTCTTATGGATGCACTAATGATTTGATGTTTTCGATGAGAGGAATTTATAAACTATAAAGACCAATGAACCAATCCAAGGGTTAAAGTAGACTACCAACACTTCCCCCTCCTAGATCATGGGAATAAGGAAAAGAATGTCAAACATTCGCTATTGAGGAAGATATTGATTTTTTTACTTTAGATTTGTCAACATCTCATGTCATGTAAGATTTCACATATTACATATTGAGCTATAAGAAAAAAACTTATAGTGGTATAATTATTATATCAATGGAATATGAAACTTATTCAAGGTTTGAGGAAAGTTACACCTTATATATTTATCTCCTCTTAACTTATTACAATTCTACTAGGAATTTTCAATAAATTATTACAAAGGGGTCATATCAAATTGCTTATAGGAAAATTTACCTTTATATCCTAAATAAAACCTTGATCAAATACCAGTGTATAGTCATTTTTGGATACCCATATGAAAATTACTCCTATCATATGAGTTTTAAAACTGTAAGGAAACAATTCTTTTAGGGGAGAGAATATAATGACCCAAGATTTAAAAATATGTTTTCTTATAATTAAGTTAGATATGTTTGATAGATTTCCCCATAGGAAACACCAAAATCAAATGAAAAAATGATATGTTTATACCATTAAATTAAATACATTGAATTAGTAGGTATGAATAAGCGTAATTGAATTACAAAATATATTAATATATATAAATCTTATTTTATACAAATTGCTTAATTAATTATTGTGTTTAAGAATCAATCATTTTATGCATTTTACTTTTTGTTAAATAAAAATAAGCATATTATTGTTAAATGATGATTTAAATAAAAGATAATATATATTGATTAATTATATATTTATTAGTGTTTTATAGAAATTAATAATAAGAACAACTAACATTTTAAAAAGTTATTTTCTTATAAAAAAAGTTTCTCATTATATTCTAAAATTTTAATTAAATGTAAAAAATGGAAAATTCTATAAATTTAAGTTTAAAAATAATTTTTTTTATTTAGAACGTCAATATTAGTTTAGGAATAATTTTTCGTTTAAAAAAACAATATTTTTAGGGGAATAATGAAAACTACCATTTTTATAAATAACATGAATTTTATGATAACATTAGTATATAAGTATGTATTAAAAATTCAGCTAACCTTTATCTAAGACAAAATATTTATTTTATAAATGAATTTATAATTTAAAAAATGTTTTTTTAATTTACAAACCCATTTTATATTTTATAACTTAAGTTATATTTTTCAAAAAATTGTTTTTATTATGTTTTAAGCACTTATATATAAAACTAATTTTTATCACTTATATAAGTTTAATATAGTAAAATGAAATCTATTTTTGGATTAATCATGTGAAATTTATCTTATGATTATTTTTTTGATATTTTTCTAAAACAATTGATTTTTTACATTGATATTCAAAAATACAATTTTCACCAAAATGGTGTCTTTTATTACTTTATCCCAATATAATCAAGACATAATTTTTTATAAAACCGTTTAATTAATAAAATATGTTTTTAAGGAATAATATTACTCATTTTAAATAATTTTTTTTTAAATTTTTAATAACTGTTTTTAACTGTATAAAAATAAAAATAATATTTTAATTCTAATAAAACATTATTTTTGGTCTATTCATTTAGTTAAACATTAATTTGGTAAAATTCATTTTTATAATGATTTTAAAGCCACATAAAATTTATTTATCTTATAATAAACCAATTTTTTTCTTGAAAATAAAAAACATTGATAATATTATCTCACACATAAATTTCAAGCCTGAAATGAATTTTTTTTTAATAAACAATTTTTACACGTTATATGAACTAATACTAAAATTAATTTCTATAAATCATGGAAAATTTATAAAATTATTTACATATTTGAAATCAATATATTTAAATTTTTAAATAATTTCACTTTTATTTTTTGTCCATTATAATTAGTTACAAAAGGTGGGAGAGGAGTTATCGTGGTAAGCGTAAATTTGGGTGAATGTGGGATGCATTGTGAAAAAAGTTAAAACATATGAAAACCTTGTTTTATATTGGTTGGTGGAGGGATTATAGGCCAAATATATTTAACCACACCATTATTGTCCATATTTTGATCCCTTTTCCTTGAATAATGGGGTGATGTTATTGATAAATAATTTGTTTTTACAAAAGTGCCATTTTCTTCACTTATAAAGGGTACCATATTCTCTCCATTTCTCTACCTATTAAAAAGAATTTAATCAACCAAAAAACTACACTAATGTCTCCTTAAAACCCTCCCCACGCCTTTTAGGATTTTTTATCTCCAAAAGATCAAGCTAAGGATCCTTTAAAAGTTACCCAAAGGAGAAAATCTAAGGGAGAAGTAACAATCTCAAACCAACTTTTCTAAGTTCTTTTATTCTTCTACTCCCCTCAAGTCCCATATATCCATGAGGTATGAAAACACAATAATTTTTAATATTATTAAATGTTATTATAGTAATGTAATATCTATTTTATATTTTCCCCCAACATTATTGAAAAAAACAGAAACATCATCATGTGTGTGTGCGGACTACCACCTCTATGAAAGACATGTTTTGTTTTTCATGACCACATTATATGGATGACTTTAAAATTGTATTTAGTATGTAAAAATAATATTATTAACACTAATAATATTCTAGTATTATAATATTTGAAAATATATAATTAATATAAATAATAAATGGTTATAGTAACTTTAACAACCAAATTTCATGGAACATTTCTTAATTTAGATTTTTTTAGGATAACATTTGAAAGTTTTACAAAGAAATTAACTAAGAAACCCCGAGTAATTGAAAAAAAGTGAAAAATATATTAAAAATAAATACCAAGAGACTTCAGTTAGATGCTATAAAATTTAATATTCATTAATAAGGTTCTTGTGTATATATATAATGAAAATAATTTAATTATTTATAAATTCATGTGAAAGTGCATATCACTTTCAGACACAAGGAAAGGGATTCATCTCAAAATTTATTTCTTTAAGACACGTATACTTTTAAGCACCTAATTTAGTTTTAATGGTGTAAATAATTCCAATTTAATATATACAATTACATAGATTACTATTATTCATGGTATTTGAACTTCAAATTAAAGCTTTATCTACTTTAATGGGTATTTATTAGAATGTTTATTAACTCATAAGGGTTTCTATCTCAATCAATGTTAATTGAGGCATTTTTTGATATTATGAACCAATATTAATTTGTATGGTGAGACCACTGAACCCATGACTTATAATATCATAAATTATTGTTGAACTTATAATCTTAGCTTCCATTCATTCCCTTCCTTGCCATGTGATATGATTAATGTCTTTTATAGAATATAAGTGTCTTTCAAAAGTTAATTTGATTTATTGAGTAATAATATTTATCATTGAGTTTTGTGTTTAGTTTCATATGGTATACCCTATTTCTATATTTTCAAATCAATTTTGATTCAAATATTATTTACTATTGTGTTTTAATCCATTTTAAAAATGCAAACACGTTAGGAATAATTCTCATCTATTTAATCGACGGCTTCCCTTCCTTATCCATAATTTTCTATCTCACCAATAATCTATTTTTTTATTTGAAAACCTCATCAAGTTTTATATCATGTTAACATTATATTTACCTTCTCCTATATTCAAAATAAATTTTTATTTTATGAAATATTCCAACAAGGGTTTGTTTAAACATAAAAAGGGATCTTCCATATCTCCTTCACGACTTGTTGGTTACACATTATATTTACTTTACTCCATTTTATTCAAAATTATTCTTATGAAATTATTTTATTTTTTTATATTTCTCAAAAATATATACCTATTTAAATATCTATTTCATTAATAAGGTTCTACATGTTTTTAGTTTACTTAGAAATTCCCACTTTTGAGTAAACCCGATTTAAGGAAACATTTCGATTACTTGTATACTATCAAGAATCACCCAAATTAATTATTTTTAAACCATAAATATATTCTCAAAATAGTCATTAGTTTATGGATAACCCTATTTTTACAATTCTAGTTTCATGGAAAATAATATTCTCTTTCCTTCTTTAAAAAATCCTTACATATTTTATAAATCATTCCCAAATCATTTATTTTTTCTTCTCATAAACACTTCTCATGAATTTTTTAAATTAGAACACAATATTCAATACCTATATTTCTTTATTAAAATATGAATATTAAAAATTATTTAATTCCTTCTTCTATTGTGAATCCATATGATTTATCCTTTTATTATTCCTTTAATCACAATTATGAAACCTATTTTCTACTCATGGGTTTTATCATGAATATTGTTTATGTATAGTTTATTTTCATTATGTGGTATGAATATGTATGATTTTCATTATGTTATGGGTGGTACCAAAATTATATAACCCTTCAATGTATTGGGTAATGATTTATATCTAATTAGATGTTATGTATGGGATTAGGGAGTGAACCTAAACTACTATGAGAATTTTTCCACTATGTATGGTGCACACATAGCTTGTCTAAGAACACTATGCTATGTAATGGGTGGGATTAGAATTATATATCCCTCCAATGAATTCAGAAAATAATTATAACTCATGAGATTCTATGTAAGGGATTGGGGATTAAACTTAATACATCATGGGAATTTTTACACTTTATGATGATGTTCATAGGAGTTACCCTTGACTTATGTTTATAATATTGTGTCTTATATTGTTTCCATATATTCCATGATTCCATGATTCCATGATGTTATGATTTAATTTACTTCAAGTTTACATTATTATGATCATCCTATTTATTTTACTAAATATGAATTCTATATTTCATGTTTTTGATACTTTCTTACATTCTCATATCAATATGTTTATCTTATGCCCACTTTTGATCATTAATTGTTATCACTTATGCTTTCCCTTATTGAGAATTTGAGATTACCTCTTTATTATATTTCCCTTCCCTAGGTTATAAATATATGTATAAAATATGATAATTCTAGAAGGGGGTATAGAATATTTGAATTATGGAGAAATGATTATAAGTATTGTGGAATAAGTTTCCTATATAACTGGTCCTCAAAGATACAAAACTTGCCATTATTAGGATTTCCCTATTTTTATGTGAAATGGAATGTATAAATTATGAAAATGATGCGAAAACTCAGATATGTTTATCCCGAGTAATTATATACACTAGGAAATATTGTGAATTAATTTTACATGTCATGTAATGAATGACACATAGTGCATTAAATTGTCTACATATTGACCAATCTAGGATGAAACCCAGCCTGTGTGACTACATGTTGTGTCTCTAGGTTACATGTTATGTATTCCATGTGATTTCATGGTAGAAAACATGGGTTTCAAGACGTGTTGTGCATTTATTTCATGGAATGGGGATTGAAATCTATTTAATAAGTTGGTTACATAGATTTTACTAGATGTACACATCATGTACCCAACACATGTACATATAAAAATACAAACAGAGTCCCTAATAAAATTTAATAGACATATTTTGAGAAATACGCAAGCCCTATAGATGGATGTACATGTCATGTACCCAACCTGTTTATGAAGAAAAATTAAAATTAATTTATTATTCCATAAACATGATTATTTTTTGTTTCTTATGTTACTTATTTGAATCATAAATGAAGTATGATAGGTTTTATATGATATTAAATTATTAATTAATTTCTATATAAAATCTGAACTACATACTATGTATAGTTTAAATATTCTAATTACTATTCATGTATTAAAATAATTACATGTAATTTTAATTAAAAAGTGTTCAATTTCTAAGTTAACTGACTCATACATTCCATGTAATTATATGAAAAAAGTGTATGCTAATGATGAATGAGTAGACTCTATAAAATCTAAATTCATATTGAGTAGTTTAAAATGGAACTCTCTGAGTTGATTCCATGTACAAGATGTGTTCTTATTATATTACATTTTAAGTAAAATAAAATAAAATAATATATTTAAAATCACAGTGTATGAGTATCTTCTAGACATATTGGATGAAAATAAAGATAAATTGAATAAATTGATTTTTAAGATAATTAATTGAATTAATTCATGTGTGTTTATCATAATAAATTAACACAGAGAAATTAATGCCATCTAGTTTTTTAATGTGTATTTATTACACTAGTGGATGATCATGGGATTGGACCAACCTGTATATTTTTATGTCATATTTTAATTTAATTATTTCCTAGGTTTTGAAATTATATTATGAGATTAAATTGATGGTATGCTAGTCATCCCTCCCTCCTTATTATTTATGGGTCTATGTGTTCACAGTTTCTTTTATGTAATCCCCCCTTTTGGTTCCCTTCACCTATGAGTGAAGTAAAAACATTTTAAAGATGGATCTCCCAAGTGCATGAAGTTGGTTCAAGATAGAGCCAAGGGGAAACCAAATAAAGTAGATACACAAGAGTGTGGTCAAATGATGCAAACTCAAGATGAAATTGGATCAATGAGTTTTTACCCTAGGGTTAGTGGTTTGTTTATTTTCCACTCAATAAAAAAACTACTAGTTAAAGTTCACGATCATTCCATTTTTTTTATTTTATTTTTTCTGTTTTATGGTTTATTTAATCGACTCAAGACCACGATGACATAAAGAAATGGATTAATATGAAAATATGGAATTAAAATAAATGTATTATGTATAAATATTTTATTGGGACATGGTTAATCATTTAATTAAAGTCCATTTAATATTATAAATACATGTAAAATATAAAATAATAAAATTTATACATAATAAATTAAATCCCTCAAGTTAATATTATGTCATTATTCCTTTCATTATCTGAATTAATATAAACCATATTTAAAGTATCGATTCAGGCCATAGTCAGTGTCACTTCAAATTATCTTAGAGTCTTAACTAATATAATGGGTTGAATTAATGGAACTTTTATTTAATTTAATGTCTATATTATATTATATATAAAATTGGAGACAAGTGTTATGGAAACCGTGTTAGAATTCCCAAATTGGGGTGTACACTAAATAAAACAATGAACTGTAAGCCCATAGTTGGAAAGGCTACCTACCTAAATACCTTCCTATGATTTTCATGGCCATAGTAGAAATTATAAGAAGATAAATATGGATTATTTATTCTATAATGTGTAAAGTGATGGGAAATTACTAATTTAATGGGGAGGGATGTTGAGAATTGATAAAATAGTGGGAGACTTAATAATATTAAAATTATCATGTATTGTATAACTTGTAATCAAGTAAAGTAATAATATGATCTCTTATTATTATAGAATAATGAAAATATCATCAAACAAATTATACTTTTGATCAATTCAGGATAAAACCCATCTCCCAACTACAAATAAATTCTAAAAATGGTTTAGATGCTTATGGGTTGTGATGCGCCATAAATAGAAATATGATGTGATAGAGTCCTTAATACCTGATCCACTTAATAAGTAGGTGAGTGATGAAGAGTTTTATATCTATAAAAAACACTTGAATGATGTGGTAGATGTTAAAATTTTAATATTTTCATCAGTTTATAGAAATTTCATAAAGTCACATGAGAACATAGATGTATATAACTGTCTCTAGTATCTCTATTATCTTTACCAATAGAGATCCAGATAGGAACATTTTGAGATATCCAAGGTTAAATTTATGAGAAAACATGAATAAGGTATTCCATATGGTCCTCATATAATAAAAATCATTATATACATTGAGAATCTAGTTGTTATAGGGTTTAAGGTTCTTGAAGAACTGCATATCGATCTCATTATTCCATCACTCCCAAGGAGATTCTATAGCTTTATTGTAAATTTTAATATGGAAAACACAAATAATTACCTCTTAGATATTATCAATCTACTTCCCCAAGTTGATAATGATATAAATAATTAAAATCATTTGGTTCTTATAGTAAATAAAAGGAAACTCTAGGAAGAGAGAGACATGAATAACTCTAAGTCTAAATCCTTTATGAAACTCCCATCTAAAAAAGTGGATAAAGGGTAAAGTAATAGAATAAGATGCTATCTATTTTTATGGGGAAATAAGGGCCACTGGAAGAAAAATTGTACCCAAAAAAAGAACCAAGAGGAAGCTTCAGGTTCATTTGTTATTGAGTGTAATTTATCTATTTCTATAAATAGTATATTATATATAACATATGGTTCTCATATATTTATTTAAATATAAAAACCAAGTATATTCCAAAATACTACCCATGGTGAGGTAGATCTATGACTATCCAAAGAATCCAGATATACTATTGTAACTATTGGATATTACTAACTCATATTTCCAACTAGAATGATATTGATTTACAATGTTTTTTATTTTGTTTCTTTAGTTACAAGAAACATTATTCCTCTATCCCAACTTAATATATATGGATATATTTTAAAATTTTAAAATAAGTGTTTCTTATTTTACAAATAAAGAATTAAATATGGTATGTAATATTTAAATAATAGTCTTTATGTGTTGGATTACATGAAAAAGTAATGGAAATTGATAATGAAGACAGTTCATGTGCATCATACCACACCAAACTACATAATCACTGAATAGGTCACATAAACTAAAATAATTTGACCAGATTACACCAAGATGGATATTTGGATTCATTTGAGCTAAAATCACATGGTGTATACCATGAATGTTTGTAAGGAAAAATTAATAAATATCAATTTAGTGGTAAAGGGAAAAGGAAAACTGAGCTACTTGAGTTGTTTCATATTGATGTGTGTGGAACACTTCTAGTTGAATCCATGGGTGGTTACTCATACTAGACAAATTTTACTAGTGAATTTAGAAGATATGGATATTTATTCTTAATGAGGCATATGTTAGATTACTTTAATAGATTCAATGAATATAAGAATGAAGTTGATAACCATCTTGGTAAGAATATTAAGAAAATCTACACAGACTATAATCTAAAATATCATAATCAATAATTAATTGATTATTTGTGGGAGTTTGGGATTTTATATTATCTCACTCCTCCTTACACACCAAAATGTAATGGTGCAATTTATAGGGGAAACCAAACCCTTTTTGACCTAGTAAGATAAATGATGAGTCATGTGGGTCATCCATTATCCTTTTAGGGATACACATTGCCAACAACAACACACATACTAAATCAAGTTCCAATTATGGTATAAATTTGTATTCCATGTCATCTTTGGTGTGAAATAAACCCATGTTGTCTCATGTATGATTAGGGTGTTTTGAAGTGTTAGTTAAGTATATTTATAGAAAAAAACTTGAACTATGGGGCATTAAGTTTATATTTATATAGTATCCTAAGGAAACTAAATTACATTACCTATACGATCCTTCAGATAAAAAATGTTATGATTAATTGAAACCCCACCCTTCTTGAAAGGGTTCACATCTCTAAATGAGATAGTGGGAGAGAGATATAATTAAATGAGGTCTAGGATTAAGATACACAATAGTTAGTATAGAAAAAGATTCTGGAAATCCTCATGGAAGAGGATGTTATGAAGACACAAGTTCTGTATAGAAGTATCAGAGAGGTTGGATAACCAGAATGATGTGGTATTCTAGTCACTTAGGATGGTAACTCATTATTAATTGATAATAAAGATCTTGTTACCTAAAAAGAAGTAGTAAGTGGAATAAAAGGTTCTAAATATAAATAATCTATTAATTTTGAAACAAATCCTTGTACACTATAACATTAATAGATTTTTGCAGTGGTTTTTAGCGGCTGTTTACTAAACTACAGCTATTTTTTTTTAATTATTTAGTGATGGTTTTTTATAAACCACCACTAAAACTTTTTTTTTCAACCATGAAACTTCCCCCCACCCTCGTGACCCCCTTCTCTCCTCGACCCCCACGAGACCCCCCCCCCCCCCCGGTGACCCCCAAAACCCTCACCACCTCACCCATTTCAGAGGCAGTTTCTCAAATTGGTTATGAAAAATACCATATTTGATCTTAGGTAGTATTTTACTAGTGCACACTTGTTACTTCCCATGATAAATCTATCTCCTTTTTTGGATATATTTTAGTGAACCATGAATTACTCCTCATCTAATAATTTATAACTAGTATAATTGGCATTTAGAGTAGCACAAAGAGAATGTATCCTTATAACCTGATTTATGTTTGGATTGATATTTTTATACCTATTTAGATTCCATAATATACTATTCATTATTTATTCATGTTTTTTGTTGTGATCATGTGTGACATGGAATTATGTTTTATTGATATTATAGTTAATGTATCATATACAAGCATATTTACCTTTTGTTTTGTTGAGCATTAGATTCATTATAATGGAATTATTTCTTAAGCATGAATATTACTTCAATATGTTGAGCTTGTTTTTACTTTTTTATACCAAGAATTTTGATTAGTATAAATAATAATGCTACCTTGACCATGGATATTGTTTTGATAAATAATGAGTATGTTAGAAGGGGTATTTTCTATTGTATAACTTATGTGTTGGTATATATTATATGTAGATTGATGAATTGGATGGGATCACAATGACTTGAATTTTTTATACCCCTCTCACCTATCCCTAAATTCACATGATGATAGTTCCTTGATTCTTGCATACACCTTCATCTTTAAAAAATACAAGGATTTTCCCATGACTCAACCATGGGAAGTATTGATATGATCTTAGTTTGATGGGAATGGAATCATGGATTCCTTGACATGATGTATCATATCCAAATATAGGGTCAAATAAATTATATTAGGTATATAACCTCCCATTATAGGGATTTATTTTTTATAATTGATTCAATTTTATTAAGTTTTCCATTATTTGATGCTTCCATGTTTTTATTGATAACCATTTGTAAAGTCATTTTTATATAAATATATATAAATGTTTATATTGATATAAGGAACATATGTAAGTATATTCCATATAAGTAAGAAACTAGGTGGTTTATTACTGGGTATTATATGCTCACACCTAGAATATACACTTAGGGGGGACATGAAATTTCATGGTTTATTTTTCGAGTACCCATAGGTACAAGTACATGTTCAGATGAATTGTTTTTTCTAAGAATGGTTGATTTTTGAATGAATCATGTTCAATTTAGTGTTTTAAATGGAGACGAGAGATTTATTTTTTCATTTAGCCTTAGGTTTCAGGGATCATTTTATACTATTGACCTTTATATGATTTGTAAATATTTATCATATGGAATTAACTCTATTTGGATCATGTTAGTTTTCTTGTATTTTAGTTTATTAATAAAATTGGGTAAACCAAATCCCACTGGTCTTCTTAGAACCCCGATGCTATTCTCTAGACTTTGGTGATCGAGATGTGAAAATGAGGTCATGTAGTGCTCTCTCCTCATACTATTTAGGTATCTCAGTCACCATCACTACACCACATGTACTTTTTTTCGTGCATAATATCTTGAATCATGGAGGTGTTTTTTTTTCTACTTGTACCTTTATCTCTTATATCCCTTGGATTAAGATCCTTACCTCTTACTCCATATCAACCATTTATAGTAATTAATTATGGTTTTTTAATTTAAATTGTTGATATAAAGGATTTAAATATCGATAGTCCTATTTGTGGTTATTTTCCCATCCAGAATAGTTTATTAAATTGCTCCATTCAAATTAGTTTGTATATAAGATTATGATGAATAGTGTAAGTTTCTAGATTAATTTTTTGAGAATTTATAATATATTGGATGTGATTGATGAGTTTTGTATTTGCTTGTATCTTTTACAATGAAAACGTTTTTAGTATTATCACGTAGATGTATGGAATTATCCAAACCACATGAATATTTATTTTCTATTTGGTTTTATTTTGTGTGAAGTGTGTTAATAGAGTTTTTTTGTAGTAATTTGATGATATCACTTCCTAGTTCCAGTGCATAGACTCGGAAGAGGTAATTATCAGATAAAACTCTATTCAATAGGATAATGGAGCTTTCCACTATACAAGATGAGGTTTATCATAAAAATTTATATCCATCAAATATCTCAGATTTTATGGATCTTTCCACTCATTTCTTATGATGTGTTGTTTGGATCTTTAAATTTTATTAGATGTTCTATTCCTCTATCCGATTATTTCTACCTGATAACCACCATCTGATCATCTTTGTTTGATGATCCCAATTCAAAAAACTCTATCTTGTGAAACTCCATCCGATGATTTTTTATCTTCTCATTTTGATGAAAATAAAAAAACCCAAAAATCTTCTACATGGAAATTAATTTCTGATTTTACTTATTTTCAACCACCCACTTGATCTCATCCTCTATTTGATGCATGAAGTGTTCTTTGAAATTGATATATGGTTTGGTATGTCTTGTTATAAATGAGTTAGTATTTTTGAGACTTAATAGGTATATTATGAGATTTGTTTGGCAAGATATCATCTTAAAGTTACCATGGGATATTGGGAAAAAGTATATTTAAGGATTTTTTTGATCTAGTCCTAGAATTTTTCCAAATATTTAATATATTTATATATTTTTCAACTATTATATATGAATCTATTTCCCTATTTATTAATATTTATGTGTTTTAATTTTTTTAATATTGTGTAGGCACGTTGTGATATACATAGATAAAAGATGGATCACATTACCGAGGAACACACCTTAGTATGTTAAGGGTTTGGAGGAGTTTTTATATTTTGCAATTTATAATTGATCTGTTTAATGGAAAATAATATGTCTATATCCTAAATGTAAATTTAGAAGATGGTTGAAGAGAGATTAAGTTTATGAAACTTTAATATTGAAGAAATTACCTAGTCAATATTTTTGTTGGATTTGGAACAGAGAATCAAACATTACAGAAATGTTGAGAACTGATGTCAATCCATAGAATGAGATCCCAACTTCGTCAATAATGGGAAATAAATTGAATTTTTTTATAAATTATTCATTTGGAACTACAAGACACCACCATCAACATCAAAACATATCAAAACAACCACATGATGGTGCTACAAATAACAACATGAAAAGTGATGTTTTTGAGAATTTAGGACAACCAGATGAATATTGTAACATATCAGTGGATCACCCTCTTGATTATGTGGAGACTAATGTAAGAGAAACATTCAATGAGGAAAATACGTTTCATGATTTAGTTGACGATGGAAATCAAGAGTTGTAGAGTGGATGTTTGAAATATTCAAAACTTTTTTTTTTCTGAAGTTGTACCATATCAAATGTCTATGTTGAATTACAAATAAGGAAATGTCTATGATATTGGAATTTTTTCATGATGCATTTACTGAAACAAACATCCCCAATTATTTTTATGATATGAAAAATTTTGTTATAGGCTTGGTTTGAATTATGCAAAAATACATGCATGTCCCAATGATTGTATGCTTTATTGGCGAGAGGATTCAAGTAGACAGGATTGAAATTTTTTTCTTCTTCTAGATGGTAGTCAAAGGGTGATGTTGGAAGTGTGAATCAACATACTACCATGAAGAATAAGAAAGGGAACACATTTGAAAAGGTTTTGCATTACTTTCCTTTAAATCCTCGATTGGAAAGATTATTCATGTCATCGAAAACTGCCGAACACATGAAGTGACATTCTGTAGATAATAACAATGATGGGTTAATGAGAGATCCATGAGATTCACAATAATGGAAGAAATTTGATTCATTACATCCATATTTCTCAGATAATCTTAGTACGGTTCTATTGGGATTGGTTGCCGATGGATTCAACCCATTTGGGAATTTGTGTACTAGTTATATCATTGGGCCATTTGTTTTGATCCCTTACAATCTGCCTCTGTGGATGTGTATGAAACAAATGTATTTTATCATTTCGATGATTATTCTTGGAAAACAAATGTCTGGAAATGATATTGATGTATACTTGCAGCCTTTAATTGAATAATTACAGTAGTTATGGAGCAACGGTGTTGAGACATTTGATGCTTCTTCTAAAACAATGTTCAAAATGCATATTGCATTAATGTGGACCATTAGTGACTTCCCTAGGATTGGGAATTTATCTGGTTGAAATACCTACATGGGTTTGGATTGTCCTATTTGTAACTTTTATTTTGAGTCCAAATGGCTACCTCACAGTAGAAAATGGTTCTTCTTGTGCCATCAAAGATTTATTGATGCATCTCATAGATTTTAGCTAAACAGAACAAAATTTAATGGTTTCATTGATCATAGACCACCTCCAAAGTTGTTAACTAGTTCTGAAATATTAACACAACTTGAAAATGTTGAAACATAATTTGGGAAGTTTTACCATTTGAATGATAAAGGGAAACTGGTTTGAAGTGCATCATCAAGTGAAATCGAAACAAAACAATGGAAGAAAAAAGTATATTATTCAAACTTCCATATTGGGAATTTAATTTGTTGCAGAATAATCTTGATGTGATGTATATTGAGAAGAATGTCTGTGAAAATTTGATCTTTACATTGATTAATGAGTATGGAAAGTCGAAAAAATCATCTCAATGCTCAGAAATACTTACATGTAATGAACATAATACATGATCTCTAGCCAAATGAGAATGAAAAGTATGATCTGACAATTTTCTTAATGAAAAATAAGGATAAAGATACATTCCTTTGAATTTTAAAGCATATGAAAGTATCTGATGGGTATTCAAGTAACACCTCAAAGTGTGCTGACTTAAAGAATCGTAAGTTACATGGATTGAAAAGTTATGATTCACATATTTTGTTACAGTAGTTACTGCCATTGACATTGCGTACATTATTACCTAAAAAAGTTACTGCTGTTGCATGCCAATTCTGCACATTTTTCAGGCAATTTTGTGAGAAATATCTACATTCATTTAAGCTTGACAACCTTCTAGAGAGGTTTTTATTGACACTTTGTGCAATGGAGATGATCTTTTCTCCATCGTTTTTTACTGTCATGATGCATTTAACTGTGCATTTGGTTGAGGAAGCTAAATTAGGAGGCCCCGTTCATTATCGATGGATGTATCAAATTGAGAGGTACTTTATTTACATGTTTTTCTGTTAAGTAAATTTTTTTTGGCACTTAATTAAATGCATAATTATGTTTTTTTTATTTCATAGATATCTTGGGCATTTGAAATCATACATGATAAATAAAACTTAACCAAAAGGCACTATTGTTAAAGGCTATTTGGTAGAAGAGTGTCTTACCTTTTGTTCTAGATACTTGGATGATATTGAGACAAGATTTAACCAAGTTGGATGTGCTGAAGACACATCAACTCAATCTAAAATACATGGGAAATTAAAAATATTTCCTGCTATTGGCCAATCAGTTGGGAGGACCTCAAATGTTACACTAAAAGAAATGGAATTATTAGAGGAACATAGATATGTACTGCTAAATAGTGAAATTTAAAATCCATTTATTGAAGAGTTGAGGATACAGACAAAGGATTAATGAGAGTCCGGACATGAAATGAGAAAGATATAACGAAAACTATTAATAAAGAGCTTGTAGAATGGTTTTCACGATGTGTAAGTTCATAAATATTGTAATAAATACGAATATTAGGTTGAAATGTATATTTTTTAATTCTAATAAAGTATTTTGTTTTTTCAGGTCTTGAATACTGATACTCAAGTAGATTTTTTTGAATATTTTAAGTTTCTTGCTCGAGGTCCTCTAAAACAAGTTAGAAAGTTTGATGCTTACAATGTGAATGGCTTTAGATTTCGTACAGTCGATCAAGAAGAGGGTTTGACAACACAGAATAGTAGTATATTTATATTTGATGAAGTGGGATACTATGGAAAGCTTACCGATATTATTTAATTAAACTACCATATGCATTTTTCAGTTGTTTTATTCAAATGCAATTAGTTCGATATTATCATAGGTTTTAAAATAGATTCCTTACAATTTAATTCTGTGAACTTCTATCGCTTGATGGATGTTGGTGATCGTGAACTATATGATCCATACATCTTATCATCAGAATAAAAAAATGGTATATTATGTTAATGATGTTGTGGATGAAGGGTGGAGTGTAGTTTCTCATATAAAACAAAGATATTTGTATGATATGGGTGATGAAGTAGAAGATTTGACCTCTGACATTGAATCTCATCAACAAAAAGAATCAGAATTATTTATCCACCATGATATTGAAAATATTAGTCTACCAAGGATGAATGAAGTGGATGAAGTAATGGAGTAGGAAACCGACATGATTGAAGGAGAAAATGATTGTATGTATAGTTATGAATTCATTTAACAACCACTTATTTTATTTGTTCAATCATTCATTATCATTGTTATGTATATTTGTTTTGTTAGTACTGTGCATCTGTTATCTTTTTTATTTTATTTTTCTGCATAATTTTTTTGAAATATATGTTCTAAACTTAATTTTATTTGATTAAATGACAGGAATGTCAAGGAGGAAGTGATATACTATTTCATCGACCACTACGATAGATGATGATCCATCTATCTCCCTCCTTATGACATATAAGCCACCATCTGCTTGCCCCCTACACCATCTCCCCCTACACCATATCTCACAACCTCTATGAGTGTCCCTTCAGCAGCTCAGTCATCGCCCCTGCTTCAGGAGCCTCGATAGTGGGTGAGCGGCATGCCACTTCTAGTTCTTCGCAGGGATACTGGAGGGTGACTGTTATAGGTACAAATTTTAATATGAATAAATTTATTATACCTTTTTATACTAACTATTTATTCATTAAAGATGGAAACAATGAAACTGTGGAGAAAAATATAAAAAGTTCAGATGTATGGAATTTGATCAGAGAGAAGATAGATTCATATGGGGTCCCTATGGATGATGTCGTAGGATTACTTGGCCAGATTTTAGGCCACCTAGCCGCTGGTCCTGTTTCCCTTCTTATTTCATATGATGATTAGAGACATATGCCTACAAGTTGGAAAAATGATGTTTTTGATTCCCAAATAAAGGTAATTTTGATACATTATGGTGTAATTGAATGTCATGCTACTAATATTTTCAAATTGAATTTCTGTGTACAGATGTTTTTCCACTTTATGGTTGCCGATGTGATAACATGAAAGTGAACATTGAAAAATCTTGGAAAAAATGGAAAGACTTTAAATGGATATTGTGGGGTGATATCAATTATACTTTTTTGATTTCCTAATAGATGTATGACAAGCTACCCGATGGGGTACCCAAATAGAAATGGAAAGTTTTTGTTGATAGGCATCATGATGAGAAGCATATGGTATTTAAATATATATTACTATAATAATCTCATTTTACATTTATAAATGTATATGAAGAGGATATGACATTGAATAAATTACTATTAAATTGCATTTTATTTATTTTAGGATATTTCAAGAAAGAATGCATCAAGCCGAGATAAGCAGGTCATCCCTCACACTGTGGGGTCAAAGAGTTTTTTTAGAAGCTGATATGCTCTGGTAATATTTTCATTAGTTTAAATATTTATAAGAAAATATTATTTTTTTAATATATTAAATTGTTGATTTATGTTTGTTTGATGCAATCACAGAGTTTAGGGCACAAATCATCCCGAACAGAAGTGTGGTTAAATTTTCACAAAAAATATGATGGATGTTTTGTTAATGAGCCTACCAAAGAAGTTGGGTGTATGAAATCATTTTTCATTAAAATAACTTATTATCTGTTGTTATTACGTTAATATATATTTCTTCTAATATGACTACTATTTTATTTATAGGTAAAAATTATAGAACTGTGGGATGCCAATCCTGCACAGTCCTATTTAGTCTCCCAGGATGACATGGTTGCTAAAGTCCTTGGGAAGGAGCATCCTGGTAGAGTGTGTGGGATGGGTTTGGGACCCGTACTATCTAATCTCTTTGGAAGGCCATCAGGTATTGCAACTGCATATAATCCTAGTTTTCGTTATTCTATACCCTGAGATACTCAGAGAGAGATTGTTTCTCTACGAAACACAGTTTATGACCAGGGGGCTTAGATATCCACTTTATAGAAAGCGTTGATTGATTTATATCAGAAGACGAATGAATCTGCCCCCAATGGTATTGCATCAATTGGTGGTGAGTAGGTAAATCAAAAAAATTAAAAATCATTTAGTTTTCAAACTTTTATTGGTTTTAAGTTTAAATATAAATATACAACAATATTTAATTTTCAATATAATGTTCTTTCAGGTGTTAGCAGCGCCTTCGATTTTCTTCGACGCGGCGCGACGACGTCGCGTTCTTAAACTTCTTTCCATGGCGCGGCGCGACGGCGCCGCGCAATACTTGCAGTGTGATTACCGCGTGGTGCGACGGCACCACGCCATTCCATTCCATCTACAAAGAATCAAACATGAACATAGGAGGGGGGTTTGGCCGTGTTTGTGCGGTCCGGACCCCCTCTCGTTAATCGATATCATCTAGTCGAAAATCCACGATAATCGATAAACTAGAATCATGAACAGAAATAAGTAAATAAAAATAATCCCCTACCTCGGATCAGGAACGGTGTTCGTCAATGAGCCACGGAAGATGAGCGTCACGAAGATCGGGCGTCGCGGGAGAACGTCGACGTCGCGAAGCGAGGATTCGAAGTCGTTGACGGCGATTTCGTCGCAGAAAACCGTCGTGGAAGAGACGACGAGGAAGAAGAACGTCACGTCGTGGATACGGCGTCGCGGAAGAACCGTGTTCTTCGGCGGAGAAGTTCTTCGTTGAAGAATGGTGTTCTTCGTGTTCTTCGTCGAGGTTGAAGAAGAAGAAGAAGATTCTTTCCCAATCCTCTCAAGGTTGCAAAAATCTAACATAATAAAATAAGACTAAGTCTTATTTTATTAACACAACCTACTAATTGAATTTCAAAAGTTTGAAATTCAATAACCACTCACAACTCACCTCATTAAAATTATTACATTTAAGTCATAAATTATAACTTAGGTTAACAAAATTAAAGTGGGAGTTAAGGGGGGTTTTAGAGGATATGAAGGGGTGGGGTTCGTGTGGGCCCCACCACCCTCATAACCTCCCAAGGGAGGTTGGGTGGTTACCCAACTTCCATCAAGAACTAACACTTAGAGTAAAGTAATAAAAATTGTAGTGTAATTATAAAATAAACTTCCACAATTTTTATTATCAACACTCGTGTAAACGCAAATCCAGAACAGGAGTTCCTAAGCAATTACCGGCGCTAGGGTTCCATCGGTGCCCTCAGAATTCGATTCCGGGTACTGGTTCAAAAGTTAGAAATTCCCGCTCGTTCGTTCACTGAACGTACCTGAGCCAAACTTCAGAAATTGATTCCGGGCACACCGGGCCTCGGAATCAGGTGCCATCAGAAACCGCACTTTTGTAAAATTCCAAAGAAAAATTAAGAAAAAATTTCCCTTGAATTTTACGGGTCTTTACATTACTCCAACGTCAGGGCTTTACGTCCCCATAAAGATACATCAAAACTAGGGGAACAAAAGAGGGTACTGAGCACGCATCTGAGCCTCCCGCTCCCAAGTGCTCTCCTGGAGGTTCCCGTGCTTCCATCTGATGCGCACTAGAGGAATAGACCGTCCATGTAGGACCCGCTCCTGTCGATCCTCGATCTCCACCAGGACCTCCGTAAAAGTTGCCCCATCGTCAACGTCAAGCTCCCCATGGTCAATGATGTGCGTCGGGTCGTGCACGTATCTCCTCAGCTGAAATACGTGGAAGACGTTGTGCACCCGGTGCAACTGAGGTGATAGAGCCAGGCGATAAGCCACCTCGCCAATCCTGCTGAGGACCTGGAAGGGTCCGATGAAGCATGAATATAACTTGCCGCCTCGGCCAAATCTCCGTAAACCACGTCAAGGTGAGACATGCAAGAAGATGTGGTCGCCATCCTCGAACTCTAGTGGCCTCCGCCTCCTGTCAGCGTATGACTTCTGACGGCTCTGAGCTGTCCTCATCCGCTCCTGGATGACCTGGACCTTCTCTGTCGTGGCCTAGACCATCTCCAGTCCCACAAGTGCTGACTCCCCAGGGTCTGTCCAACACAAAGGAGATCTGCAAGGTCGGCCGTACGATGCCTCGTACGGTGCCATCCCAATGGTGGAGTGGTAGCTGTTGTTGTACGCAAACTCCACCAAGGGTAGGTGGTCCTCCCAGCTACGACCAAAGTCGAGGACACATGCGCGGAGCATGTCCTCGAGAGTCGGAATGTTCCTCTCCGTCTGACCATCCGTTTGAGTGTGAAAGGTTGTGCTCAGACGTAGCTGCGTTCCGAACGCCTCCTGCAACCCCTTCCAAAGCCGGGAAGTAAAGAGAGCATCTAGATCGGAGACGATAGATGATGGAACACCGTAAAGCCGAACAATCTCCTGAACGCAAAGTCATCCCAAGCTCTCCACTGAGCCCTGCTCTCTGATGGGTAAGAAGTGAACCGACTTGGTGAGTCGGTCGACAATCACCCAAATGGAGTCATGACCTCTGGAAGTACGTGGAATTCCAGTCACGAAGTCCATCGATATGCCGTCCCAATTCCACTCCGGAACCTCCAAGGGCTGTACCAAGCCTGCTGGTACCTGGTGCGCAGCCTTCACCTGCTGGCAGGTGAGGCATCGAGAAACGAACTCTTCCATAGCCTTCTTCATGCCCAGCCACCAGTGCTGTCATCTGAGATCCTGGTACATCTTCTCCACTCTAGGATGTACCGCCAAATGAGAAGTGTGAAACTCTCTCAAGACCTCCTCCCGTAAAGCGACTGGTACCATGGTACGTCCTCTGAAAAGGATGTCGTGCACTGCTCCAAAGGAGAAACCATCAGGTTCCTATACTGAGGATATCTGTACACGCTGCGTCTCACAGTCAGCGTCCCCACGCTGAGCCTCTCTAACCTGCTGTAGTAGTGGAGGAGTGACTGTGAGAGACTGAAGGAAGGATGCTCCATCTCTATCCATGAAGGATATCTGCAAAGCAGCTAGCTGCTCTGTCGCCTCCTCAAGTAGCTGAATGCCTATCCTCCTGCTAAGGGCATCAGCTACTATGTTCCCCTTCCCAGGAGTATAGACTATCTCAAAGTGATAGTCCTGGAGGAACTCGATCCATCGCCGCTGTCTCAGGTTCAGGTCCTTCTGCAAGAAGATGTACCTGAGACTCTGATGGTCAGAAAAGACTGTAAAGCGCTCACCCATTAGGTAGTGTCTCCATGTCTTCAGAGCGAAGACCACTGCTGCTAACTCCAGGTCATGGGTAGCATAGTTCTGCTCATGCGGCCTCAACTGACGTGATCCATAGGCAATCACTTCCCGCTCCTGCATTAGGAAACAACCTATTTCGGTCCCTGATGCATCACAGTAGACTACGTACCCTACTCCCTCCTCAGGCAACCTCAAGATAATCACGCTGGTTAATCTCTGTCTCAGCTCCTGGAAGCTCTGCTGACATCTGTCTGACCACATGAAGGGTTTCCCCTTCTTCGTCAAAGCTAAGAGTGGTGCTGAAACTCTGGAGAAGTCTGGAACAAATCTCCGGTAGTATCCAGCTAGTCCCAAGAAACTCCGCACCTCCGTCACGCTCCTGGGTGGCTCCCAAGCTAGTACTGCCTCGATCTTCGTAGGATCCACTGCAACTCCTGCCTCAGAAATGACGTGCCCCAAGAAGTGGACCTCACATATCCAGAACTGGAACTTCGAGAGCTTAACATAAAGATGGTGCTCTCGGAGTGTGTCTAGTACAACCCATAAGTGGTAGGCGTGCTCCTCCTCAGTCGTCGAGTAAATCAAAATGTCGTCGATGAAGACCATGACAAATCGATCGAGGTATGGCTGAAAGATCCTGTTCATGAGGGCTATGAACACTGCTGGAGAATTGGTTATGCTGAATGGCATAACCAAGAACTCATAGTGGCCATACCGACATCTGAAGGCCGTCTTCTGCACATCCTCATCTCGAACTCTGAGCTGATGATATCCTGACCTGAGTTCTATCTTCAAGAACCATCGTGCTCCATTGAGATGATCAAAGAGGTCATCAATACTCGGCAGAGGATACTTATTCCTCTTTGTCACTTGGTTCAGGTGACGATAGTCGACACACAGTCGCAAGCTCCCGTCCGCCTTCTTGGCAAACAAAATCGGGGAAGCCCAGGGTGAAACACTAGGTCGGATGAATCCCTTACCCTGTAAGTCCTCCAACTGTACCTATAGCTCTTGAAGCTCGGCGGGGGCCATCCGATATGCTGGAGTCGATATTGGGGCTGTCCCGGGGTATAGGTCTATATAAAAGTCTACCTCTCTACGAGGAGGTAACCTTGGAACGTCGTCGGGGAAAACGTCCGCAAACTGATCCACCACTGCAGGAAAACTAGGACTCCACACGTCAACTTCTCCTAGGATGAGGCTAGCCAACTGATGAGTGATGGGTTTTACTCTCCTCCGCGGAAGTCCATCCTATGCTGAAAAGGCTCCCTTCTCGTCGGTGAAGGTAAACCTGCTCCTGTCAGTGCGTACACATCGCACCTTACGCCTAAAACAGTCAATCTATGCATGGACCGTAGACAACTAATCCATGCCCAAGATGACGTCGTAAGGCCTCGACGCCGCTACAATAAGATCCCAGCCGAAGCTCTCGCCTCCTAGAGTAAGCTCACACTGCCGGCACCAGTGCGTAATCGTCGAGTCTGCTCCCGTAGGAGTCTCTAGCCGTAAGAATCGAGCCAACGACTCTGTCAGAATCTCTGAGCTCTGAACAAGGGCAACAACTATGAAAGAGTTACTCACTCCTATGTATATAAGTACTGCAGCAAGGGTGGAATAGACACAGATAGTACCTCGAATCATCTTGGGCGCGCCGTGGTCGTAGGCCTCTGCAACTTGGAGTTGTGTCTGTCTCTGCCCTCCAGCTCCCTGTGGTCGGGGTGGACCTCCTGGTGGTGGTGGTGGTAGAGCCTCAAAGCGTCGCCCACCACCTGCTGCTCGGCTAGCTCCTCTGCCTCGTACGCCTCCTCCCCGCGGACCGCCACAGTCGACCCTCTACCTCTGCCTCGGTGGTCCCTCAACCGTCTGCTGCTCCTCGGCACGGCGGGTCGGGCAGTCACGAGCCATGTGGCCCTGCCCGCCGCACGAGTAGCACTGTCTGCCTCTCGAAAGACTGGCTCCGCGCTGTGTGCCCCGCACTGCTGAGCCAGTGTCCTGAGGTCGTCTGCCTGAGGGTCTGGTCTTCCTGGACCTCTGAGTCATCCGTCGACTACCTGCTGCAGAAGACTCTGCTACGTGCCGCCCCGCGGTGGGTCTCGGCGCTGGTGTAGACTCAGCAAGAAAGCTCTCGATCAAAAGGGCCCGCTCCAGTACTCCTGTCTGAGTCGGAATGCTGAGGGAGATCACCGATGCCCTGATATCGTGTCTCAAACCCTGCTCAAAGGTCTGAGCCCGGAATAAGGGGTCTCGTACCATGTCGGTCGAGTAGCGCGAGAGATCAGTAAATCTCGCCGAGTACTGAGCGACCGTCATGATGGCCTGCCGTAGCTGAAGAAGCTCCTGAATGCGCACCGCACGGAGTGTGGCTGGGACAAACTCTGAGTAGAAGAGGCTCTCAAAGTCTGTCCAGAGTAGAGATTCCTCATCGTGCACCTGGAGCATCAAGCTCCACCATCGGCCCGCTGCTGCGTGCAGTAGGCTCGCAGCGAGGATCACCATGAGGTCTGCTGGTGTCCTCACTAGCCTGAAAACTCGTACGACTACCTCCAACCAGTCCTCGGCTACCTGGGGGTCCATCTCTCCACGAAACCTGGGTGGTCACTGGCGCTGGAACTCATACAGTGTGCTGAGGCAACGTGCATCGTCAGCGGCTGGTGCTGGAAGCATCGGTGGCTCGGCGGGTAGGGCTACCGCCGGTGCCACTGCTGACAAAGGGCCCTACACCGAGGCCTCATCGCTCGGTGGGCTGTCGTCATGCTCGACTCTCGGAACCCTAGCTGGCTGCCATAGTGGGGCCATCCTGAAAAGGAAACAGGTGCGCCACGGTCAGAACAGTATACCTAGTGAGCTGATACAAAGTAATCACAAAGAAAACTTAAAACACACACGCAATCAATGTTTTCGTGCATTAAGTCAGAAATCAGAAGTCAGGGTCCTGGTGCACGGATACGTCGGCCGCCGCACCAACACTGGACTCCCTGGACTGATAACCACACTCAATACGCTAAACACTATTGCTTCACATAGAAAAGATCAGAGTTTGTGGTAGAACCAAACTCTTCTGATACCAATTTGTCACAACCCATCCTCGGGGCCCGTGTCGTGACTACCCCAAGCCCGCCTTCCATAGGCCAGGGGCTGGTGACTAGCACCAAGGTGTAAATCCCGGTAACTAGGGAAGACATTGCCTTTGTAAAGTAAACAAGCACCACAGAGTAAGAAAGCGGAAAAGTAAACACTATGTAAAAACAGAGTACAACTGTAAGTTTGGAAAAGTAAGTGGGCCAGTATACAAACCCAAACTGAAAGTAAAGTACAACTCAAAAGGGAAAACAAAAACTGAAAAGTAAAAGCCGCTACACCGAGCTGTCCACTGGAAATACCACCTGAAGGGTGGGTACAAATAGCTCCTCTGCTCCTCGGGTCCCGCCGTCCGCTCCGAGCACGTCCCGCCCAGTGGTCCACCTCCAGGTACCGTCCTGCTATGCAAGCCTCAACCACGATCAACACTGTCCGTCGTCTGCAACCAACACAACGTAGTGCGGGCATAGCCCGTGTAGGGGTGAGTATAAGCTACTCAGTAGGGACCCCGAGACCCCTGAAGGTCTCCCAAAATCCACAAAGGATAAACCATAAAAGAAAGATACAATCACGAAGTAACAACTGACACTGCTTAGGTATATGCCCATACATATACCTAAGTCATCAATTTCCAATACGCTCCAACCTATGAGCCCAAGTACAACTCAGTCCACACAGGAAAGTATACATATTCCACACAGGAAAACAATACGTAATCCACACAGGATAGCACAACACAATCCACACAGGAAAGCAAATAGGATTCAGCTCATACAGGTATACATCTTCGAAGACGATAGAGATGATCACTGATCCATCTAATTCGTCGGACCCACAAAGGATCGATAGGTACTAACCCCCGCAAAGACCCACACAGGATCGGTAGGAAACTAACCCCCACAAAGACCCACATAGGATCAGACCCACACAGGATCTGTAGGCGCTGGCTCACACAGAACCGCTGAGCGCTGACCCACACAGGATCGGACCCACACAGGATCAGTAGCACTGATCCACATAGGATCGCTGAGTGTTGTAGTCGTCGTTGTCGAATCCACTGAGGATCTCTGCACAGTCGTCGTTGCAGTCACAGTAGCAGTCGCAGCCAGCACTAGGGTTCCCGCACATAGCAAGCTCGTTCGGGAGGGTCCGCTCCACGAGCCAAGAGGATGATACATCAACTGTCACATAGTCCAGAGTTGATGTATCCAAAAGTTCCGTATCGTCAACAGGAACTCAACGCAATAGACGGCGCGTCAATCGGACGCCCGGTCTGAGAGTTATTGGCTTTTTCATCCTAGGGGCCCGGTTGGTTTTTAAGGAAAAACCAACCTGACCGTACTCCACCTGCGTCCAAACCTCGGGAGGAGTATGCCAAAATATCTGTCTCACCAAGAGGAACTCAACAAAGTTGACGGCACGTCAATCGGACGTCCATAGCTCAAGATATGAGCGTTTCCGCTCCGAGGGCCCAGTTGGTTTCGTGTACGAACCAACTCGGCCAAACTCAAAGTATTCCGAAACCTTGAGTGCGATATATCGAAACGACCGTCTCGTTCTAAGGATCGTGTTGCTGCTGACAGCGCGTCGTTTGGAGGTTCTTAGCCCGAGTTATGGGCATTTGAACCCAAACGGCCCGTTAACGGGGGTTTCGGGCCCGGACCGACCCGGCCCGAGACCCCCCGGTTTGCCCGAACCTGGTCGACCCGCCCCGGTCCGGGTCATCCCGGCCCGACGCTGCTCGGCCCGGCGCGGCGCGGCCAGCTGGGAACAGCGTGCCTAGCGCGCTGTCTGGCTCGACCTTTAGCCGAGCCATTTCGGCAAAGGGGGGGGGGGGGGGGGCGCCTGCCCCCCTGTGTAACCGCGACCCCCCACAATTAAGGCGTGCTGTTTTGGCCAGCAGGCCAGCCGGCCGTCCCTGGCCGGCCGGTCCCCTTTTTCGCCGACACCGGCGGCCCGGTCCGGCCGCCGGTCACCTTGCTCCGCCGCGGCCGGAAACCGGTCGCAGCCCTTGTCGTCCGGCGCGGTGCGACGACACCGCACCCCTCCGCTGTGGCCTCGCTCCGGCCGCGACGCCTTCGATTTTCTTCGATGCGGCGCGACGGCGTCGCGTTCTTAAACTTCTTTCCATGGCGTGGTGCGACGGCGCCGCGCAATACTTTCCGTGTGATTCCCGCGTGGTGCGATGACACCACGCCATTCCGTTCCATCCACAAAGAATCAAACATGAACATAGGAGGGGGGTTCGGCCGTGTTTGTGCGGTCCGACCCCCATCTCGTTAATCGATATCATCTAGTCGAAAATCCACGATAATCGATAAACTAGAATCATGAACGGAAATAAGTAAATAAAAATAATCCCCTACCTCGGATCAGGAACGGTGTTCATCAATGAGCCGCGGAAGATGAGCGTCGCGGAGGTCGGGCGTCGTGGGAGAACGTCGACGTTGCGAAGCGAGTATTCGAAGTCGTTGACGGTGATTTCATCGCGGAAAACCGTCTCAGAAGAAGAACGTCGCGTCACGGATGCGGCGTCACGGAAGAACCGTGTTCTTCGGAGGAGAAGTTCTTCGTTGAAGAATGGTGTTCTTCGCGTTCTTCGTCGAGGTTGAAGAAGAAGAAGAAGATGATTTCCCAATCCTCTAAAGGTTTCAAAACTCTAACATAATAAAATAAGACTAAGTCTTATTTTATTAACACAACCTACCAATTGAATTTCAAAAGTTTGAAATTCAATAACCACTCACAACCCCCCTCATTAAACTTATTACATTTAAGTCATAAGTTATAACTTAGGTTAACAAAATTAAAGTGGGAGTTGAGGGGGGTTTTAGAGGATATGAAGGGGTGGGGTTCGTGTGGGCCCCACCACCCTCATAACCTCCCAAGGGAGGTTGGGTGGTTACCCAACTTCCATCAAGAACTAACACTTAGAGTAAAATAATAAAAATTGTAGTGTAATTATAAAATAAACTTCCACAATTTTTATTATCAACACTCGTGTAAACGAAACTCCGGAACAGGAGTTCCTAAGAAATTACCGGTGCTGTGGTTCCATCGGTGCCCTCATAATTCGATTCCGGGTACCGGTTCAAAAGTTAGAAATTCCCACTCATTCGTTCACTGAACCTACCCGAGCCAAACTTCAGAAATTGATTCCGGGCACACCGGGCCTCGGAATCAGGTGTCGTCAGAAACCGCGCTCTTGTAAAATTCCAAAGAAAAATTAAGAAAAAATTTCCCTTGAATTTTACGGGTCTTTATAGGTTTGACTATCATGAGATCCATGTTATGATGAAGGTGATCATCCAATGGTGGGAGGAGGAGAAATGGTTATAGTAGTATGAGGTGTAATAGGCAGACCAGTTCTAAGATCTTACAACTAATATGATCCAAGTCGATTACATCCATTCAAAGGAAATAGAGGTGACTATAATTCTATCCAAATAATGTGCCTTGAAGAAGAATTAAATGCTGCATGGGAAGAGGTATCCCAAATCCATTTATATTTGGAAGGTTCTTCGACATGAAGTAGATATGTTGTTGGAGTTGATTATTAGATGCTTTTTAAAGATAATTAGGATATTGCTGTGAAAATAATTGAGTGTCGTGATGCTACTATAGTTGATCAGGGTTCAATTGAACTTTTTAAATCTTCTATGGAGGACAAATTATAAAATTTGGAAGAGAGGATCTAACACGTGGAAGTCCCTATATGTTTTAGAATGTAAATGAAATGGATTATTTTGTCCCATATCATTCATGTCTTCATCCCTGTTCTCTTTATGTGATTGTATCATAACATGGAAATTAATTTGTATAACAAGATGTATTTGTGATGGCTAATCATAATCACAATAACATTAATGAGGGCACTCTAAATTTTTCCTAATATAAGGGGCCCAGTGAGCATACTTTGACTATTTCTAGGGTCATATAGACAACCCTAAATACTTTATGTCTTTTATTTCATTGCCCTAATTTTTTCCTAAGATCAATATAAAGGATACTTAGTGAGGGGGACTTGGATTTTTCTTAGACTTCCCTTCTTGGGGTTTTCGGCCTACCAAGTTTTGTGACTATTTCTATTAATTTCTAGATATTTTTCCTAGACCATGCAAAGAATAGGTCTAGAGAGCTAAGACTCAATTTTTTTTCCAGAGTTCCCTTTGCGAGTTCTCAATGTATAGAGTCTTGTGTTTTTTTGTATGGGTAGTTTAAAGTCATGAGAGATGGACTAATGCGGCTAGTGTTTCAGGTCAAACAACTTTGACCGTAATGTTTGAAATAATGATCCAAACAAGGATCACTATTCAAGAATATTCCTACATTCTTAATATACCCCCAAGGAGATCTTGAGACACAATTTTGTAGTTTTTTGAATCTAAAACATGATATTTAGGAATAAAGGAGGTATACCATGGGGGAGATGTTACCATCAGTTGATGAAACCATTAGGAGGGATGTTTTATGCAAGGCTAAGTAGAGCGCATACTATATAGTGAAATAAAGAAATCTTTAGATTGACATACCTATTATGTGGGAAACTTATAAAATTCCAATGAGGGTGTTTACTATATAGCCAGGAAAAGGAGTTCCCATGAATTCCAACATTATATTGTTGATGAATGAAGGAAGTTTATGGAGATTTAAATTTCTCAAGACTACAAGGGTGGTTTTTTCTAAAATAAAATGTATGAGAATAATGGGAATATCTGTATTGGTACTAGAAATGAATGGGAAACTAATCCTACATGAATTTGGATCGAGTAAAGGAGGGTACATTTTATATAGTCAATTTCAGGGGGAAGGTCCCTTTCTGAAAAAGGTTAAATTATCTTGAAATTTAAACATTGATCATGTAGTTTAACATCATACAATAAGGATGTTATGCTATGAAATTTAAAGTCACTTAGAAAGGAAATTATGCTATGAAATTTAAATTCATGAAGCAAGGACATTATGCTATATAGTTTAAAGTCATGAAGAAATGAAATTTTACTATTCAGTTTAAAGTCATGTAGTAAGGAAATTATACTATATAGTTTAAAGTCATACAACAAGGACATTATACTATGCAATTTAAAGTCATGCAACATGGACATTATGCTATGCATTTTAAATTCATATAATAAGGAAATTATGGGGGATATATTTTAAGTTCTTTAGCTTTGAACAAAAAGGGTCATGGTTATCCCATTCATGGTAATTCAATTGGAAATGTGCTACTATATTCAAGTGTAATGGTAGAAAGTTGTAAGCTATGATTTGGGGATTCCAAGATCTGAAGAATGATATGGGAAATGGTGTTATATTTTAGAGGATCTATCTATTGAGGAAAAAGTTACCATTGATTAACAAACCCATTAAGAGGGTTATTTTATGCAAGGATAAGTAGGGCACATACTACATAGTCAAACAAGGACATCCTTTGGCTGATAGACACATTATGTGGAAAACTTATCCAAGGCCAGTTGGGGAATGTACTATATAGTCAGGAAAATGAGTCCTCAAGAATTATTACATTCTATCACTAAAAACTGATGTAATTTTATAGAGATATGAATTTACCTAGGCACAGAGTTTGGTTTGCAGGAGAAAAGTACCTGAATGCGGAATGTGTATTTCAAGTTAAAATTTTCAAAGAATTGGGGGAATATGTTCTTTATATAGGTCTGATCTAAGCACATAGAGTATGGTGTTTTTATTTTTAGGTCATATGACTAGGACTGTAATACCATGAAAACAACATGTGATATGTGGTCTTATTAGACCAAGGTCATTCTTTTATACTTTGGAAATGAGGGTGAATATTCTAAACCATAGTATTGGAGGTTTTCAGATTGGAAGATAGGATACTAGGAAATATGGAAGGGATGACCGATGAGTTTGAATAATCTATTCTAGCATATTAGCATCAAATCTCACAGGTTCAAAAGATGCTTCTCCCAAGGGAGAAGTTACCATTGATTGAAAAAACTACCATGTGGAATATTTTATGCAATGCCAACTAGGGATTGTACAACATAGTTAAATAGTGAAATCCTATGGATGAAAAACCCATTATATGGGTAAGGCCAACTGGGACACATACTGCATAGTTAGGAAAAGGAGCTCTTAGGTATATGAAATTATTCCACCAGAAGATACGTAAAGATTACAAATATATGAAAGTATTCAAGATCAGTAGCATGACATGTGAAAGGTGAATTTTATAATGTACAAAAGAATAATTTAGACTGATATTGGCCATGGTTTTGGAGTCCATTTCATAGATTTGACTCATATATAGAAGGGGGAATCTCTTGTTTCCTTGGTGGGATCTATAATGAGAGGAACCAAAATAAAAGTGCTCTTATATATAATTTTTGTTTTTACACAAGATAGGGGGAATTTTTATTTACCCCATGTATGAGACTAGGATATAAGGCCTAGTTGTCCCTACATATCACAATGAGATGAGAATCAATCCATACATAGTTCTCTAGGTACCATGCTTTTTAAAGTCACATGGAAAGGACATTAGCCATGAAATTTAATGTCATGTGGTAAGAAAAAAGGTGTCTTGATGTGAAGGGAAATGGAATATTACAGTTGAACCATAGTGTAAGCCCTAAGGGTCACTACATATCTTGTTGGATCAAGAATCTAGCCACACATAGTTCTTAAATAAAGGCCCCTACCTTGATGAATTCATAATTGGAGGATAATGGGGGGTTTTTTTAATATGGACTCATACATAGGATGAGAACTTGTATTAAATCTCCTCATGTAGATATGACTCATAAATGGGGGAATAAATGCATTACTTATGTCATGATGTGTCTGGTTCCATGATTGATGATATGGATGACACTACATATCTCATAGGGGTGATAATGAAGACGTACATAGTTCTCAAAGAACCCTAAAATTTATCATCATGTGGAGAGGATGTGGGTGATTTTGATGTGAAAAGGAATATAGTGGTTGGAACAAGGTGTAGGACCTCAGCATCACTATGTATATTTCTAGGTAAATAATTAATCCACACATAGTTCTTAAGAAGATCGTTCATTTTATTATCATGTGATGAGAACATATGGTGTGTCTTTTAAGGTCTTACAGCCATGACCATTGGTAGCCCCAATGGAAATTTATACACTTTATTTATGTGGAGATATCCTTTACCAAAATCTTAATCCCATTTGATCTATGCTTAGTGTGAGAAACAAGGAGTGGTAAAGGTTTCTTCTACTGCATGAAGGCAACACAAGAGAAGTATAGGGTCATTTTATTTATGTGGTGGCTGGTCTAGGAGATAGAATCCAGACATCTCTATGTATCTCATTGGGATGAGAATCATGGAATACATAGTTATTGAACTCCCATGTAGTTTAATGTCATACAGTATGGACAAAGATGAACCAACATTGAAGGACAAAAATATTGTGGTTGGACCAAGGTGTAGGACCCCATACATCCCTACGCATCTTTCTAGGGAACGCATCAAGCCATACATATTTATTAAGATATGTTCCCTATGCATGTTTGATTCATACACCCAGGTAGTGAATGGGTTTTTTATGGTCGCGGCTCGACCCGTGATTGGAGATCTTTGGGTCACTACATATCTCATTATAATGAGAATCAATCCACACATAGTTCTTAAAAATGGTTCCCCACACTAAATGGGGTTTGAAGTGGGGAAATAGGATTTAATATTTTCTAAAATAATGGTTGGGCCCAAGACACAAGGTGGTATGAGAATCAATCCATATGTTTTGGAAGAGTTCTTTATATAGATTTGATTGACAGATAGGGAAAGGGGAAATTGTTTGTTTTTAGTCACAGTTGGGCCTGAGATTGGAGATTCGGGTGTCACTATGTATCTCATTGGAATGTGAATTAATCCACAAGTAGTTCTTGAAATCCCATGTAGTTTAACATTGTTCTGTAAGAATTCTATAATGGAATGAATTATACCTTCAAGGGGGTCTAGGTACCACTATGGAGTGATAATGATGTGAGTGGGGCTTATGCATGGGATATTCCCATATTTTGTGGAACCACAAGGAGTATCAACTCGGGGTATTGGGGGGAGGGGATTAACATAAAATGAGGGAGATGTTAACCATATAGTTTAATGTCATGTGGTGAGTAAAAATGGTGTTTTTTAGTTTCAGATCATGAAACTAGGACCTTATGTCGTGCAGTTTGTTGTCGTGCGATAAGAATGATGATGCTACATAGTTTAACAACATGCAACAAGGATGTATATGGGGATATGTAGTTTAATTTCCTACAACTAATATAAACATTTTTTTGATTATACAAATTAATTTTTCAGTAATCTTACTTTGGTTAGAGTCATAATGAGCTCTCTATCCATTGAGATCAAGGAATAAGGTCTATTGGAGTGGGCCTTGTGTATGGAGTAAGGTCCCTCCCACTTTGACTCATGTTTTGGAGGCTTATTTCTTAGTATCCTCAGAGTCCTAAGGACCAAAACCAATTCTACTTAAAGTAATGAAGTGAGGTAGAATTTATTATTGAATGCTCACACTATCATATTTTTATATACTTATAAGTGATGCAAGGTATTCAATATTTTTTCATCTAGTCTCTATAACTCATCCGATCATTTTTTGGATTTCTCATCTATGGATAGATAATCACAGATGTCAACTCAAAGTGATGGAAACTAAACTTCAATGGGAAGGAATAATTTTGTCCTGTATACTAGTGAATATGGGTTTCATCTATGGAAGTACATGTCATAGTATGGTAATCCCATAAGGCATGCAAGAGCTTGTGAGACCAATATTTATTATCTTCATCCACCATCTTATGGAGTATGTTTTACATGGTCTTGTTGAAAGCCTCTATATATCCATTGACTACTACATGATAGCAGGATAAATGGTTGGATTTGATATTATATTATTGATATAGATTCTCCACCTCAATAAAATAGAAATTGTTGCAATTTTCTATGAGTATGGTATGAGAGACACCAAATTTGGTGATAATGTTGGTTTTTATGAAACTTATGATTCTTTTAGCTATGAATTATTTTAGAGGTATTACCTCATCCCATTTAGAGAAGAAATAAGTATAAGTAAGGATATACTTGAACTTCTTGGTAGTAGTTGGCAGATAAGTCCCTACTACATCCATTCATCATATGGAAAATGTCCAGGAATATTTGGATTTATATAGAAACTCTAGGGGTTGATTGATGAAGTTTTCTTGCACTTGGAATGGATAACACTTCTTAATGAACTCTGTGTAATCCTACATCACTAGAGCGTAGAAATATCTAAGCCATCAGATTTGATCAGAAAGCCTGTACCCTAACTGGTAGACACCATAGGCTTCTGCATGTACTTCTTCCATGATAGCCATAGTTTCTTTTCCATCGACGCATCTCAGAAATATTCCATCGAACCCTTGTTTGTGGAGGACATTTTAGTGTTTTGGACCATCATAAAGAGTGAAATTGACCAATCATCATCAAATTTTCTCCTTCCTAGTTCTATCTAGTGGAAGTACTTCGTCTTAGTGGTATTCCATGTTGGGTGTCATCAATGCCTTGGTAGGACCATATGGCTCGGGAATGGGTCTAATTTTGTTAATTTCCTCTGTTATGATTTAAAAAAAAGTTGAGACCATGTGAATATGGGGAATGATGATGATTTTTTCATCCCGGTTTGGATCTTCCAGGGCTATGGATGCATTTTCCAACGTATCAGCCTGGGTGTTTTGTGATCATGGGACATAAGACAATGTTGGCTCTGAGGAAAATTCTGGCATTAACCATTAGACATAATCATATAGGGGGACTAACTACTCTTTCATAATGGCGTAATATATATTAATCTTCTGGATTACCAAATTTGAGTCACCCTTCACCTTCAGGTGGTTCACTGATACATGGAGTGCTAATTCTAGGCCTACATTGAGAGCCTAATATTCTTCCTCATTATTGGTACCACCTTCTGATAACAAGAAGGAATATAGAAAAAATGCCTTCTATGTGGATATAAGCACAATCCCCAACCCATCTTTATTGATCTTAGGTTCATCCATTCTCTTCCACATTGTAATCCTGGAAGTACTATCAAAATACATTTCCCATTTTTGGGGGTTGTCCTGAATAGAGAAGATCTCTTCTCAAGGTAGTTTAGTATTTAATGACATTTCCTCTATAGATGGTTTCTTAGAAAGGAAATACTAAAAGGCATGTAAATTCACTTCTTTCTGAGGCACAAATTTTATATTGTATTGATGAAGAATAAATCCAAACCATTCTAGATGTTCTGTCAGAATAGGATGACTGAGGATAAATTTGAGTGGGTTATTACGAGAAACCAATTAGACCTCATGATGCATCAGATAGTGCCTAGTATTCTAAACCACAAATATTAATTCCATGAATCTTTTCATGATATCTATATAATTATTCTTAGTGTTTATCATGGTTTGAATGAGATAATAAAGTTTATTTTCATTCCCAACATCATTTTTTGTGCAAGGAAGATACCTAGTGATCGATCCAAGGATTTTAAATAATGAGTGGATTTACCACTAAATGTGGCATTAACATTGGTGGACTCAAGAGGTATATCTTGAGGGTATCAAGTTATTCTTTATATTTTCTGGCCCATTGATATGTGACCCCATTCTTCATCAATTCAGTTAAGGGAAAACACTTTCCTTTCAGATTAGCTATGAAGTTCCAGATATAGGCCAAGTTTCCTTAAAGACCTCTCAACTATTTAAGGTTTCTGGGAGGTGACATGCTAAGTATAAATTCTATTTTCTTAGGGTAAAATTTTATGTTGTGATGGCATACAATAAATCCAATAAATTTTACCGAGGTTACCCCAGAATCACATTTAACGGGATTCATCTTCAGGTTTTACTATCGCATCTTGTTAAAGATGGTTTTCAATTCATCTAGGTGGTTAGAACATTTCAATTATTTGACCACTAGATCATTAACATATAATTCAGAATACTTCCCCAAAAAAGTTTTAAAGACGCGACACATTTTAGGTTGGTATGTGGTTCCAACATTCTTCAATCCAAAGGGCATTTCATGATAGAAAAATACACCTTGGGGGGATCTAAAGGTTGTGGATTATTTATCTTATATGGCCTTATAGATTTGTTTATACCCAGAGTATCAATCCATGAAGGAGATGGCTTGTTAACTAGCCATTGTATCAATCAAGAGTCCGGTGATTGGAACCGAGAAGTCATATCAGGGACAATGCTGGTTGAGATATATAAAATCAATGAAACTTCTGATTTTACCATTCTTATTTTTCTCTAGGACAATATTTTCTAGCCATTTTGGATACTACACCTCTTGGATGAAGTTGGACTTGATGAGCTTGTATACTTCAACCTCAATTTTGGAGGTGTGAGTCGTGTGTGTTATTCTTACTGCCTACTTGTATCCCCAGTGTTCTTCTAGAAAACATAACCGCGTTGTTGTGACACATCAAATTGATAGTGATTTAAAGAATATTTTTTATTATAGGGAAGACCCTAGGTCATATATAGTGTGTATTTTTTATAAAGATTACTAAAATAGGGGGGTAATTTTTAAAATAGTTTCAAGAAAATAACTTAACTTAAAGAGTTTAATAGTTGATAAAATAAGGTGGTGATTTAAGAATTATGATATAAGGGTATCACTTCAATTTCACTACACATATTTGATTGTTCATTGTTCTGAAAATTTCACATTGTTTTTTAATTCTTTGGTTGAGGGTTTTCAAGATCTTGATTTCCCTCCTACCTCTTAAAACGTTGCACAAAGTACCAACCCTTGACACAAAAATTGTGTTTTCAAGTTTTGGACTTCAATAACTGATTAAAGGATACCAAATAATACTAATATCTTTTGTATGTGTGAGAGAAAGAGTATCCTTGTGTTTCCCAATCAAAATAATCCAATTTTCCCACTTGAAATTTCAACCCAATCGGTGTTGAAATGAAAAATGGTTCACTTAATTAAACCCAGGAAATGGATTAAGAGTAGAAACATGTTTAGATAAAGATAAGTAAAATAATCCAAACACAAATTACACAAAACTGGTAGAGTATTAAGTGCCAAAACTCACTCCCAAGCATGTGTAGCTCCCTCGAAATGATCCTCCACCATTTATCTCACCATCGAGAGCAGGAGAAGGCTCGGGTGGAACTTAGAAGTCAACCTAGATCCTCCTATGAGTATAGGGCCCTCAAGAACCTCTTGTATGAGTATAGGACTCCTTTGGGTCTCCAAAATACCAAATCTTTTCCTCCTCTTCAAACTTACAAATGAGGTTCCCATGGTGCCTTTTTATAGCCAAAATGGAACATGGTTTTGAGCACCCAGTTTTTGAGATACTACTTATATCTCGGTTTTGGAATAGTATAAAGACATATAAAGACTTTAAAAAAAGATACGAGTTGTTTGAAATCCTCTTGAATGTATCCCTATAAAATTTGGCTGATATTAGACATATGGATTGAGAAATATGGTCAAAATACAGAACCGAACTTTTGAATTCTGGCAGATTCTGTCCCCCAAACAGAATGGTTAAGATGGGTCATCAGATGGATGAATTGGGCTTCAATTACTTGGTAAGAGTTGTATCGCATGATTTTTAGAATCGGAAAAAAAAGTTTCAGCCCATTTTAATGCATGTAATTATCGTAATTCCCAAAACAATGGACATATGTCCATGGGATGCCATGCATTTTGGCCCATTTTTCTTCTATATCATCTTTAGGGTCTGCAAATCACCTCCACATTCAATGAAAATATCAAAACAAGTATAATTTACACTTTTAATAGTGATAGAAAAAATAAATTAATAAAATAAAAAGTTTATTTTTTTTATTATATTTGAAATTTACAATACAAATTCAATTTAATACAATGTTGTAAGGGTGAAAATGAAACAGTGAATCATAGTGTGATCACACCCCCACACCTAAACATTTTCACTCCTGGGAAAAGTTACATTTTAAGAAATTATGAAGGTAGATATTACCAACATCATGAATATTTAACATTTGAGGAAATTTTAATTCATTAAAGTAATGTGATCAATGCACAAACCACACCAAGGAGTTCTTCCTAGTGAAAATGGAAAAAGATGTCTCATAAATCATATCACAATGAAATTCAAAGAGATTTATGATACCAAATTGATAAAGGAATTAAGAAGTCAACCATGACCCTAACTCTCCATGAGTGTGTGTGAAAACCATTCCATGCTATTCTTTCCACTTTCTATCCAATAAATATAGGTTATTTTAACATTTTTCATCTTAAATGATTTTGTCCACTGAACCTGCCCTACATCCTTTGCAATCATATTTCAAGATCCACTCACTTAAGAATTCCCAGAAGTCAAACTATAAGCTCCTGACCTAGATATACCCATATGTTTCACATTTCATCACTCCCCTAATTTATTTTTTTTCTTCCAAAAGTTGCATTTGGAACAAATCTCACACTCATCTATCAACCCTTGTTTGATCTCATCCCAAAACTAATTTTAATAGTTATGATAAGATCAAAGGTTGTGAAGGAGTGGTTTTTGAACTACCCAAGACAAAACCCAATTTTCTTTTTTTTTGTTTTTTAGGGCGTACAATAGTCGGATATCTGGTACACACGCATACGTCAATCTGGTATAGTAATGAAATAGATCGGATAAGGAACAAATGTATGAAAATATCATTTTAAGATGAAAATATTAACCTAAAATATATTTACCTTCTATTAAGTAAGAAATATTTACACTTTGTGGTTTGGTGAAAACATGTGTGGAGATATTAGTGACATAGTTTTTTTGAAAAAAACTACTCACAAAATAGACATCAATCATCACAAAGGTTTCACAAAAACCCAACCATTTATATCATTTAAAGAAACCAATTCACTAAAAATAACTCCCTGATGTTAAATTCATACCAAAATTCATTCCATAATAGAGTCAGGTTTTCATCAAATGTTAAATCAACATGGAATCAAAAATTTCAACATGAATTTTCAATAAGTTCCATGATTTGGTGACCATAAGTGGGGAGTAAAAATACCATAATGAAGGCGGAAAAGATAAGAAAAAATAAAGATAATGAAAATCCTAATGAACACACCAAGAAGGGGGGAAGTGAAAATACCATAAATAAGACAAGAAAGAGAATAAATAAGAAAGACGATGAAATCCTAATAAACTCAAAAAGAAGGGGAAAAGTGAAAATACCATAAATAAGGTGAAAAAGGGGAGAAAAAAGAAAGATAATAACAATTCATAACTAACCCAAGTATGTACCCATCCCCCACACCTAGAGTATGGAGTGTCCTTATTGTAATAAAATAGAATGTGGGAAGGACGGATAAAACCTTGTGGGTGTCATTGGTATGTTTCTTCTTGAACATGGACTTCCTCCATCAAGAACTCCAAAAGGGATTTGTGGAAGTGCTTTAGCCGCTGCCCATTGACGGTGATGTTTTTCTTAGTTTCTTCATTTTGAACCTAAACAACACTAAATGGAGATACATTATAAACAATGTATGGTCCAAAATAATGGGAATTAAGCTTACCTTGATGCAACTTTAGCCTTGAATTGTAGAGAAGGACCTTATTCCCAATGTGGAATTGACGATGAAGGATGAGATGGTCATGGGCAGTGTTGGTTAACTCCTTATAAATCATAGAGTTCTCATATTCATCTCTTCTCATTTACTCATGCTCTTGAATCTGCAACATACTTTGAGCACCTCCACCATAATGATTATAATTTCATTGTTTGATGGCCCAGTAGGCTAGTGATCAATCTCAATAGGGAGGTGTAAACTCTTTCCGAACACTAGCTGATATGGTGACATGCCAATGGGTTTTTTTTAAAGAAGTACGATAAGCCCATAATGAATCATCGAGTTTAAGACTACAATTTTTCTAGTAGGTTGAACCATTTTTTCGAGAATTTTTTTTACTTCTCTATTTGACACCTCGGCTTGACCATTGGTCTATGAGTGATAAGCAATAGAAACTCGATGCCCGACCCCATATCAATGAAAAAGTGATTGCATTGTTTGGTTGCAGAAATGAGAACCCTGGTCACTGATGATGAACCTAGGTAAGTCAAACCTATAAAAAATTTAGGTTCTCAGAAATTATACAACTATTTTGGAATCATCTATCCTTATGGATCATGCCTCTACCCACTTTGATACATAATCAACTTCCAGAAGAATGTAAAAGTTTACAAAGGAGTTTGGAAATGGCCCCATAAAGTCAATGCTCCAAAAATCAAAAATGTCATTAACGAGCAATGTTTGTTTTGGAATTTCATTTATTTCAGATACATTACCCAATATTTGACAATGAGGACAAGATTTAAAAAATCACGGGCATCCCAAAAAAGTGTTGGCCAAAAGAGACCATAATCAAGGACTTTGAGAGAAGTCCATTGTGGACAAAAGTTGCCCCCACAAGCAAGAGTGTGGAAGAACCTAAGGATGGACTGAAACTCACTATTGGGAACACAATGACTAAGAACATGATCACTAAAGGTGTGCCAAAGGTAGGTTTTATCCCAAATGTACCAACGAGACTCATGTTTTAGACAGTTAACCCATTTTTTGTTGAAATCAGTAAAAATGCAAGATAATACCAAATAATTTACAATTTCAACATACTAAGAAATATAATCACGCACTCGGTACAATTTCTCATCAATAAACATATCATTTATAGGAATACAATGGGATCAATCAATGCCCTACGATGGGTGGATCCTACTAATATGGTCAGCTACCACATTATCTGATCCTTTTTTATCTCTAATTTCTAAATTGAATTCCCAAAGGAGGAGTATCCAATGAATGAGACGTGGTTTGGCTTCTAGTTTCTTAAGGAGGTATTGGAGGTTTTCATGGTCTGAGAACACAATGACTTTGTACCCCAAAAGTTATGACCTGAATTTGTCCAAGGAAAACACAATGGCAGGGAATTATTTTTCTGTTGTGGTGTAGTTTTCTTAGGAAGGGTCCAAAGTACGTGAGGAATATGCAATGATATGTGGAGCTTGATCAACCCTTTGTGATAAGACTTCCCCAATTACATAGTTAGAGGCATCACACATGATCTCAAATGGTAAATCCCACCATGGTGGTTGGATTACCAGGGATGACGTGAGATTCCATTTTAACTTATTAAAATCATTTTCACATTATTTATCAAAAACAAATTCTTTTTCTTTTTGGAGTAATCGAGAGAGGGGGAGTTCAGTTTTACTAAATTCATGAATGAAATGACGGTAAAATCCAACATGACCTAGGAAAGACCACACATCCTATATATTTAAAGATCATATTAAGGAAGAAATGACATCCAATTTTTATTTATCTACTTGGATACCATCCCCATAAATGACATTCCCCAAAATTATACCTTGTTGCACCATGAAATGTCATTTCTCATAATTTAATACAAGATTATTTTCAATACAGTGACATAGGACTGAAGAAATACTACTCAAAGATTCATCAAAAGAGGATCCATAAATAGTGAAATCATCCATGAATACTTCATTGAAATTCTCCAGGTAATCCAAGAAAATACTAACCATACATCGCTGAAAAGTACCCAGATCATTGCATAGACCAAATGAAATCCTTCTATACATAAATGTTCTAAAGGGGCAAGTGAAGGTTGTCTTTCTTGATCCTCAGGGAAAAAATGGATATGAAATTATCCAGAATACCCATCAAATAAATAGTAGTGAGACTTACCCGCTAGCCCTCTAGAATTTGGTCAATGAATTCCAAAGGGAAATGGTCCTTACTAGTGTGTTGGTTTAGTCGGCGATAGTCTATGCAGACGCGCTAACTATTCTGCACACAAGTTGGAACCAATTCATTATTTTCATTTTTAATTACTATAAGGAAAGTTTTTTTAGGAACTACTTGAACGGGAATGACCCATTGGCTGTCAGATATGGGGTAAATGATTCCATCATAAAATAATTTTGTTACCTCATTTTTCACAACTTCTAGGAAGTTTGGGTTTAGTCGATGTTGTTCCTACCTCACTGGTTTAGCCTCATCATTTAATAAAATATGATGTGTGGAAATTTATGGGATAATACTAGGAATATAATCAAGTGTCCATCCCAAAGCTTGTTTATACTCCCTCAAAAGATCTATTAGTCACAATTCATGCACATGAGGGAGTGAAATAGCAACGATGACATGCAATTTGTTTCCATTCTCCAGATATGAATATTTTAAATCTTGAGGAAATTGTTTTAGTTCCAATTCAGGTGGATTTTTGATTGATTAGAGTGTGTGTGAAATTGAGAGGTCACTAATATCATCTAATTGCTCAATGGTATCATCCTTATATGAGTAATAAGCTTTTATAATCTTAGTAGTATCATTGATGGTTAGTGGATCCTCAGTTTTCAAGAAATTATAAATTAATAAACATGCATGGTACTTTTCTAGATCACTACAATAATCAATGCATGATTCATTAAAAAACATTTCAATCAAGGATGAAAACTCAGAAATGGGATTAGGGGAATAATAAGAAGTGTTTTTAGGGTAAGGGAGCACATCAATTGAATTAACAAAGAGAGAGGAATGTTCTTCTGAGGGGTGATTCATGGCATAAAGGATATTAAAGTGGAAAATGTCACTACAAAACTCTATAGATAATGTTCCATTATAGATATTAATTATGGTTATGGAGGTTTTCAATAAAGGTCTCCCCAATATAATTTGGTCATGTCTATTCATCCTATCATATTCCATTTTAAGCACATAAAAATAAGAAGGAAAAATTAACTTTTTAATCCTCACAAGAACATCCTATAATACCCCAGAAGGGTGTGGTGTACTCTAATTTTATAGTTGAACGACTATCCTAGTTGGATACAATTCTCCAACATGAAATGAAGAGTAAATGGAGTGAGGCATCACATTTATAGAAGCACCTAAATCAATCATAACATTGGAAAATTAATACTCCCCTCTAGTGAATGGAATCAAGAAGGTTCCAGGATCATTGCATTTGGTAGGCAGTGATGGTTGTATCAATTCTGAGACATTCTTCCCCAATATTACCTTCTCATCCCCATAAAGTCTCCTTATATGTGTACACATATCTTTTAAAAACATTTCATATCTTGGAATTTGTAGCACAATATCAATCAAGGAGATGTTTACCTGCACTTTTTTGAAACTCTCCAAAATTTCCTTATCGAGTTCAGTTTCCTTTTATTTTCTAGGTTGGGTGGACCTTTGGGAAAATGGAAGAGGAATGGTTTGGATAGGAGTCTCATCGAAAAACACACTCTTTACTTTTCAAGGGCTTCTCTCAGGATAAGTATTTTCTTCTCTTGAAATATTTTCAGCAATTGGGATGGTGGTTTTCCCTAATGGAGGGTTTATTTGGGTTTTAAGTTGTTTCCCACTCCTAAGGGTGATGGAACTAAAATTTCCCTTATCCCTAGGGTTAAATATTGGTTTATAGGGTGGTTTACATGACCCATGACTTTGAATTCCCCCCACCAAGTAAGCTAGTTGTCCTAATTGGGTTTTTAGGTCTTGTATGGCTTCTTGGGTGGTTTGTTGGAATTGGAAATTGTTGGAAGCTATTTGTTTTACCATATCTTCTAGCCTGGGATTGGGGTTTGGAGGAGGAGGTTGGAAAGGAATTTGGGGTGGTTGAGGATTTCTGGGTGGTGGTGGATGACTACTCTACCCTGGTTGGTTCCATTATTGTTGAGGTTGGTTTGAATACCCCTTACCTATAGTCTTGGTTTTACTTCCACCTAGGGTTGGATGGATAGTATGGTTCTTTCCTAAAGGGTTGGTTATAGGGACAACCTTAAAATATTTCCTCACAACTCTAAGAAGTTTCTCTCAATTAGGGGAATTGGTTAGAATAATGGGTGTTAGAAGACCAGATTCCATAATGGATGGAAGGAGGAGATTGAGATTTCCCTTGGGAAAGAGCAAGTTGTCGTAAAAGGGTACTTACCTCTTCAAATTTTTTGTCCACCTTCTTTTCAACTTCATTACTTTTCACCTCATGGACGCCTCGAATGGGTACACTGGACCTTGTACTTAATTTTTGAGTGTTTTGAACCATGTTCTCAATTAGGTTTCTTGCAGCAATTGGGGTCTTATCTACCAACACACCACATGTAGCAGCATCAATCATGTTACGATCAATTATAATTAACCTTTCATAAAAATACTGAATTAAAATTTGATCACTTATTTTATGATGTGGAAAACTTAAACATAATCTTTTAAATCTTTCCCAATATTCACAAGGTGTTTTCCCTTGAGATTGTATTATACCAAATATTTCTTTCCATACTGTTACAATTTGAGAGGTGGGGAAATATTTTTCAAGAAAAAGGTGTTTCATGTCCTCCCAGCCTCTTATTGGGGAATTAAAATAATAAAGCCAGTCTTTTGAAGTATCTTCTAAAGAAAAAGGGAATTCTATAAGCTTTAATTGTTCTTCATCCACACTAGTAGGTTTTAATGTTGAAAAAACACTGTGAAATTCTTTTAAATTCTTATGTGGATCCTTTCCAGGAAGTCCATTGAATCTTGGTAATAAATGAATTAATCTAGATTTTAGTTCAAAATTGGGTGCCTCTCCTTGTATTTGAATGTATGTGGGTTGGATATCAAAATCAGGTGAGGTTAGTTCTTTTGGTGTTCTATTGTTTTCAGCCATGTTATATAAGTTTATTTCAGTTTTGATGTTTGTTCTAGAAGAAGAAGAAGGGTGAAGAAGAGTTTCAATGTGTGGTGTGTCCTCCTTCAAAGTGTTGTCTTGTGTGTCTTGGTGTCGCTGACATAGAATCCCCTCCAGTTTAGGTTAGAAAGGAGGTAAATATCCCAGAGTAGAATGTGTCAAGTACAAAACCTACACAAAAAATAGATTATAACACAAAACAATTTAAAAGGTAAATAAATATTCACAAAATTTACAAATACCTTATAAAAACAAGCACTAAAAACCGAAGCACACCTCGAAAATGACACCAAAATTTGAACACATTGTCATGGAATGTCAAATTGATAGTGATTTAAAGAATATTTTTTAGTATAGGGAATACCCTAGGTCACCTCTAAAGGAGTGTTGGTAGCTTATAGTGTGTATTTTTAATATGGATTACTAAAAGATGGGGGTGATTTTGAAAATAGTTTTAAGAAAACTTAAGTTAATGAGTTTAATAGTTGATAGAATAAGGTGGTGATTTATAAATTATGAGATAAGGAGATCACTTAAAGTTCACTAAAAATCTTGGATAATACATTTTTCTAAAAATTTCACATGGTTTTGTTTAATTCTTTGGTTGAGGGTTGTCAAGATCTTGATTCCCCTCTTTCCTCTTAAAACGTTGCACAAAGTACCAACCCTTGACACAAAAATCATGTTGTAAAGGTTTGGACTTCAAGAATAGATTAAAGGCTAAAAAATCATACTAAGTTATTTTGTATGTGTGAGAGAAAGAGGATCCTTGTGTAGACCAATTGGAACAACCCAAGTTTCCCACTTGAAATTGCAACCCAATCGGTGTTGAAATGAAAAGCAGTTCACTTAATTAAACTCAGGTAATGAATTCAGAGGATAAACATGTTTAGATAAATCATAAGTAAAATAATACACACCGAAATTACACTAAAATATTAGAGTATCAAGTTCCATAACTCCCTCCTAAGTATGTGTAGATCCCTTGAAATGATCGTCCACCGTTTAGCTCGCCATTGAGAGGAAGAAAAGGCTCGAGTGGAACTTCACCTTTATCCTTGACCCCCCTATGAGGATTGGGGCCTCCAGAAATTCTTAGATGAGGATAGTACTCCTATGATTCTCCAAAATACTAGAGATTTTCCTCCTGTTCGAACTTACAAATTAGGTGCCCATGGTGCCTTTTTATAGCCAAAATGGAACATGGTTTTGAGCACCCTTTTTTTGAGATACCACTTGTGTCTCGATTTTGGAATTGTAGAAAGCCATATCATGACTTTAACAAAAGATAAAATTTGTTAGAAAGTCTCTTCAATGTATCCCTGTCAAATCTAGAGGACATTAGACATCTGTATTGGGAGATATGGTCAAAAGATAGAACAAAACTTTTGAATTTAGGAAAATTATGTACCCTGGACATAATGGTTCCAATGGGCCATCAAAAGGATGAATTGGGATTTTTTTCCTTGGTAAGAGTTGTATCCCATGATATTTTTAAGAGGAACAAAAAGTTTCATCCCATTTTAATTCACAAAATTCTCATAATTCCAAAAACAGTGGATAGATGTCCATGGGATGCCATACAGTTTGGTCCATTTTTCTTCTAGATCATCTTTGAGGTTTCCAAATCACCTGCACGTTCAATGAAAATATCAAAACAAGTATAATTTACCCAAATTGATAAAGACAAAATAAATTAATCAAATATTAAGTTCAATTTGTTATTATATTTGAAATTTACAATACAAATTCAATTTAATAGAATGGTGTATGGGTGAAAATGAAACAGTGAATCACAGTGCGATCACATCCCCACACCTAAATATTTTCACTCCTGAGAAAAGTTACTTTTTTAGAAATTATGCATGTAGATATTAACAACATCATGAATAATTAACATTTGATGCAATTTTTATTCATTAAAGTGATTTGATCAATGCACAAACCACACCAAGGAGTTCTTCCTAGTGAAAATGGAAAAAGATGTCTCATAAATCATATCACAATAAAATTCAAAGAGATTTATGATACCAAATTGAGAAAAGAATTCATAAGTCAACCATGTCACTAACTCTCCATGTGTGTGTGTGAAAACCATTCCATGCTATTATTTCCACATTATATCCAATAAATATAGGTTATTTTAACATTTTTCAGCTTAAATGATTTTGTCCACTTAACCTTCCCTACATCCTTTGCAATCATATTTTAAGACCCACTCACTTAAACATTCCTAGAAGTCAAACCATAGATCCTGACCTAGACATCCCCATATGTTTTACATCTCATCACTCCCCTCATTTCTTATTTTTGTTTTTTTCCAGAAGTTTCATTTGGAACAAATCTCACACTTATCTTTCAACCCTTGTTTGATCTTCTCACAACATTAATTGTAATAGTTATAACAAGATAAAAGGTTGAGGAGGAATGGTTTTCACCTTCCCAAGGCACAAACTAATTTTTTGTGTTTTTTTAGGGCGTACAATAGTCATATATCAGGTATACACACATATATCAATCTGGTACAGTAATGAAACATATCAGATAAGGAACGAACGTATGGAAATATCATTTTAAGCTGAAAAATATTAACCTAATATATATTTAACTTCTATTAAGTAATAAATATTCACACTTTTTGGTTTAGTGAAAAAATGTGTGGAGATATTAGTGACATCGTTTTACCAAAAACTACTCACACAATGGGCATCAATAATCTCAAAGGTTTCACAGAGATACAACCATTTATATCAAAGAAAACCAATTCACTAAAAATCACCCCCTGATGCTAAATTCATACAAATATTCATTCAATAATAGAGTCATCTTTTCATAAAATGTTAAATCAACATGGAATCAAAAATTTAAACATGAATTTTCAATTAGATCCATGATTTGTTGACCATAAGGGGGGGGGGGGGAGTAAAAATACCATAAAGAAGGTGAAAAAGAGAAGAAAGAATAAAGACAATGAAAATCTTAATGAACTCAACAAGAAGGGGAAAAGTAAAAATACCATAAAGAAGGATAAGAAGTGAATAAAGAATAAAGATGATGAAAATCCTAATAAACTCAACAAGATGAGGAAAATTTAAAACACCATTAAAAAGGTGAAAAGAGAAGAAAGAACAAAGATGATGAAAATTCCTAACTAACACAGTAATGTACTCATCCCCCCACACCTAGAGTGTGCAGTGTCCTCACTATTATAAAATATAATGTGGGAAGGAAGGATAAAACCTAGTTGGTGTCATTGGTATGTTGCTTCTTGAACATGGAGTTCCTCCTTAGAGAACTATGGAAGGGCTTCGTGGAAGTAATTTAGCCACTGAGCATTGATAATAAAGGTTTGATTAGTTTATTCATTTTGAACTTGAATAAAACCAAATGAAGATACATTAGTAATAGTGAATGGTCCAAACCAATGGGAATGGAGCTTACTTAGATGAAAATTCAGTATTTGATTGTATAGGAGGACCTTCTACCCAATGTGGAATTGATAATGAAGGATGAGACGGTCATTGGAAGCCTTGGTTCACTCCTTATAAATCCAAGAGTTCTCATATGCATCTCTTCTCATTTCCTCTAGCTCCTGAATCTAAAAATTCCTTTGAGCACCTGCACCATAAATATTAGAATTGCATTGTTTGATGGCCCATTAGGCCAGTTCTCAATCTCAACAGGGAGGTGAAAACTCTTTCCAAACACTAGCTGATATAGTGACATGTCATTGGGGGTTTTGAAAGCAGTATGGTAATCCCATAATGAATCATCGATTCTAAGACTCTAAATTTTCTATTAGGTTGAACCATTTTTTCAAGAATTTGTTTTACTTATCTATTTGACACCTCAGTTTGACCATTGGTCTATGGGTGATAAGCAGTAGAAACTCGATGCCTAACCCCATACCGATGCAAAAGTGATTACATTGTTTGGTTGTAGAAATGAGAACCCTAGTCACTGATGATGAACCTAGATAAGCCAAACCTACAGAAAATTTTGTGTTCTCAGAAATTCTACAACTATTTTGGAATCATCTTTCCTTGTGGCTCATGTCTCTACCCATTTTGATATGTAATCAACTTCCAGAAGAATGTACAAGTTTCCAAAGGAATTGGGAAATGGCCCCATAAAGTCAATGCCCCAAACATAAAAAATGTCATGAAAGAGAAATGGTTGTTGTGTAATTTCATTTCTTTTCGATATATTACCCATTATTTGACAAGGAGGACAAGATTTACAAAAATTAGGGGCATCCCAAAAAAGTATTGGCCGAAAGAGACCAGAATCAAGGACTTTGCGAGCAGTCTGTTGGGGACTAAAGTGGCCCCCACAATCAAGAGTGTGGCAGAACCTAAGGACGAACTGAAACTCGCTATCAGGAATACAATGCTTGAGGAAATGATCACTATAGGTGCGCCAAAGGTAGGAGTCATTCCAAATGTACCAACGAGACTCATGTTTTATATGGTCAACCTAGTTTTTGTTGAAATCAGTAGGAATGCAATATGCTACCAAATAATTTACAACTTTAGGATACTAAGGAATAACATCTTGCACTCTGTATAGTTTCTCATCAGAAAACATATCATTTATAGGAATACATGGGATGATTCAATGTTCGAGGATGGGTGGATCCTACTGATATGGTTAGCCACCATATTCTCTGCTCCTTTTTTATCTCTAATTTCTAAATTAAATTCCTAAAGGAGGAGAATCCAGCGAATGGGGCGTGGTTTGTCTTCTGGATTCTTAAGGAGATACTAGAGGGCTTCATGGTGTGAGAACACAATGAATTTGTACCCCAAAAGGTATGACCTGAATTTTTCCAAGGAAAACACAATTTCAAGGAATTATTTTTAGTTGTGGTGTAGTTTTCTTGGGCATGGTCTAAATAACTTGAGGCATATTCAATTACATGTGGATCTCGATCGACCCATTGTGATAAGACTGCCCCAACTGCATAGTTAGAGGCATTGCACATGAGATCAAATGGTAAATCCCACCATGGTGGTTGGATTATCGGGGGTGACATGAGACTCCATTTTAACTTATTAAAATCTTCTTCACATTCTTTATAAAAAAAATTCTTTTTCTTTTTAGAGTAATCAGGAGAGGTGGAGTGAAATTTTACTGAAGTCATGAATGAAATGATAGTAAAATCCAGCAAGACCTAGGAAAGACTACACATACCATACATTTTTAGGGAATGGTAAGGAAGAAATGACATCCAATTTTGATTTATCTACTTGGATACCATCCCCAGAAATGACATTCCCCAAAACTATACCTTGTCACACTATGAAATGACATTTCTCAAAATTTAATATAATATTATTTTCAATACAACGAACTAGGACTGAATCAAAAATACTCAAACATTCATCAAAAGAGTATCCATAAATAGTGAAATCATCCATGCATACTTCCATTCAACTCTCCAGGTAATCTGAAAAAATACTAACCATAAATCACTAGAAAGTACATGGAGCATTGCACATACCAAATGGCATCCTTCTATAGGAAAATGCGCCAAAGGGGCAAGTGAAGGTAGTCTTTTTCCTGATCCTCAGGGGAAATATGGATATGAAACTATACATAATACCCATCAAGGAAACAATAGTGAGAATAACCCACTAGTATCTCTAGAATTTGGTCAATGAATGGTAAATGGAAATGGTCCTTCCTACTTTGTTGGTTTAGTCATCGATAGTCTATGGAGACACGCTAACTATTCTACATATGAGTTAGAACCAATTCATTGTTTTCATTTTTAATTACCGTAAGGCTACTTTTTTTAGGAACTAATTGAATAAGAATGACTCATTGGCTGTCATAGATGGGGTAAAGTATTCCATCAACCAATAATTTTATTACCTTTGTTTTCACAACTTCTAGGAGGTTTGGGTTTAGTCGAGGTTGTACCTACCTCACTAGTTTAGCCTCATAATTTAATAAAATATGATGTGTGGAAATTGATGGGTTAATATAAGTAATGCCAGCAAGTGTCCATCCCAAAGCTTGTTTATACTCCCTCAAAAGATCAAGCAGTCGCAATTCATGCTCAGGAGGAAGTGAACTAGAAATGATGACATGAAACTTATTTCCATTATCAAGATATGAATATTTTAAATCTTTAGGCAATCGTTTTAGTTCTAATTCAGGTGAATTTTTGATTGATGCGAGTGTGTGTGAAATTTAGAGGTCATTAATCTCATCTAAATGCTCAATGGTATCATCCTCATATGAGGAATGAACATTTACAAGCTTATTAGTATCATCGATGGTCGGTGGATCCTCAGTGTTCAAGAAATTGTCAATTAATAAACATGCATGACACTTTTCTATACCACTACAAAAATAAATTAATGATTCATTAACAAGAATTTCAATCAAGGATGAAAACTTATAAATGGGATTAGGGGAATGATAAGAAGTGTTTTTAGGGTAAGGGAGTACATTAATTGAATTAACAGAGAGAGAGGAATGTTCTTCTGAGTGGTGCCTCATGGAATCAAGGATGTTGAAGTGGAAATTTCACCACCAAACTCCATAGAAAATGTTCCATTATGAACATTAATTATAGTTTTGGAAGTTTTCAATAAATGTCTCCCCAATATAATGGGGTCATGTCCATTCATCCTATCATCTTCCATTTTAAGCACATAAAAATCAGCCAGAAAAATTAAAAGTTTAACCCTCACAAGAACATCCTCTAACACACTAGAAGGGTGTGCTTTACTCCAATTTTCTAGCTAAATGAATATCCCAATTGGCTTCAATTCTACAATATTCAATTAAGAGTAAATGGAGTGAGGAATCACATTTATAGAAGCACCTAAATCAAGCATAACATTGGAAAATGAATACTCCCCTATGGTACCTGGAATCAAGAAGGTTCCATGATCATTGCATTTGGTAGGCGGTGATGGTTCTATCAATGATGAGACATTCCTCCCCGATCTTACCTTCTCATCCCCACAAAGTCTCCTTATATGTGTACACATATCTTGTAAAAACTTTTCATATCTTGGAACTTTTTTCACAACATCAATCAAGGGGATGTTTACCTACACTTTTTTGAAAGTCTGTAAAATTTCCTTATCAAGTTTAGTTTCCTTTTGTTTTCTAGGTTGGGTGGCCCTTTGGGGAAATGTAAAATAAATGGTTAGGATAGGGGACTCATCGAAATACACACTATTTCCTTTATAATGGCTTCTCTCAGGATAAATATTTTATTCTCCTGGACTATTTTCAGCAGTTAGGATAGTGGTTTCCTCTAATGGAGGGTTTATTTGGGTTTTAAGTCATTTCCCACTCCTAAGGGTGATGGAACTAACATTTAACTTATCCCTAGGGTTAAAAATTTGTTGAGAGGTTAGTTTACTTGACCCATGACTTTGAATTTCCCCCACCGAGTTAGCTAGTTGACCTAATTGGGGTTTTAGTTCTTTTAGGGAAGCTTGGGTGGTTTGTTGGAATTGGATATTATTGGCAGCAATTTGTTTTATCATATATTCTAGAATAGGATCGGGTTTTAATGGGGGAGGCTGTAAAGGACTTTAGGGTGGTTGAGGATTTCTTGGTGGTGGTGGATGACTACTATACCCCGGTTGGTTATAATATTGTTGAGGTTGGTTTGAATACCCCCTTACCTATATGCTTAGTTTTCTTTCCACCTAGAGTTGGATGGATAGTAAGGTTATTTCCTAAAGGGTTGGTTATAGGGGTGGCCTAGAAATATTACCTCACAACTCTTAGAAGTTTCTCTCAATTGGGGGAATTGGTTAGAATAATGGGTGTTAGAAGAGAATATTTCATAATGGATGGGAGGAGGAGATTGAGATTTCCCTTGGGAGTGAGCAAGCTGTTCTAAAAGGGTACTTAACTCTTCAAACATTTTGCCCACATTATTTTCAAATTCAGTACTTTCCACCTCATAGGCACCTTGAATGGGTACACTGGACCTTGTACCGAATTATTGAGTGTTCTGCTCCGTGTTCTCAATCAGGGTTATTGAAGAAATTGGGGTCTTATCTATTAGTGAACCACCTACAACAACATCAATCATGTTACGATGAATTGTAATTAACCCTTCATAAAAATACTGAATTAAAATTTGATTCCTTATTTGATGGTGTGGAAAACTTGAACATAATATTTTAAATCTTTCCCAATATTCATGAGGTTTTTCCTTTTGAGATTGTCTTATACCACATATTTCTTTCCTTATTGTTGCAGTTCGAGAGGCGGGAAAATATTTTTTAAGAAAAAGGTATTTCATGTCCTCCCAACCTCTTATTAAGGAATTAACATAATAAAGACATTCTTTTGTAGTATCTTATAAAGAAAAGGGAAATTATCTAATATTTACTTGTTCGTCATCCAAATTAGCAGGTTTTAATGTTGAAAAAATAGTGTGAAATTATTTTAAATGCTTATGTGGATCCTCTCCAGGACATCCATGGAATCTTGGTAATAAATGAATTAATCCATATTTTAGTTCAAAACTGGGTGCCTCACCTTGTATTTGAATGTATTCAGGTTGGATATCAAAATTTTGGAGGTTAGTTCTTTTAGTGTTATATTGTTTTCAGGCATGTTATACAAGTTTATTTTAGTTTTTATGTTGGTTCCAGAAGAAGAAGAATGGTGAAGAAGAGTTTCAATGTGTGGTGTGTCCTTGTTCAAAGTGCTGTATTGTGTGTCTTGGGGTCATTGACGTAGTATCCTCTCCAATTTAGGTTCAAAAGGAGGTAAATATCCCAGAGTAGAACGCATCTTGCACCAAACCTACACAAAAAAATAGATCAGAACAAAAAATGATTGAAAATGTAAATAAATATTCACAAAATTTACAAATATCTTATAAAAAACACGCACTAAAAACCGAAGTGCTCCCCTACAACGATGCCAAAATTTGAATGAGTTGTCTTGACACATCAAATTAATAGTGATTTAAAGAATATTTTGTAGTATAGGGAAGGCCCTAGGTTATCTCTCAAGGATCATTGGTAGATTATAGTGTGTATTTTTAATATGGATTACTAAAAGAGGGGGGTGAGTTTGAAAACAGTTTTACGATAATAAATTAACTTAAAGAGTTTAATAGTTGATAGAATAAGGTGGTGATTTATGAATTATGAGAGAAGGATATCGATTTAAGTTCTCTATATATCTTGTATAGTTCATTTTTTTGAAAATTATACATGGTTTTGTTAAATTCTTTGGTTGAGGGTTTTCAAGATCTTGATTCCCCTCTTGCCTCTTAAAACATTGCACAAAGTACCAACCCTTGACACAACAATCATGTTGTCAAGGTTTGGAATTCAATAAAAAATTAAAGGATACCAAAGCATACTAATATATTTTTTATGTGTGAGAGAAAGAGGATCCTTGTGTTGCCTAATCGAAACAACCCAAGTTTACGACTTGAAATTTCAACCCAATCGGTGTTGAAATGAAAAGTGATTCACTTAATTAAACCCTAGCAATGAATTTAGAGGAGAAACATGTTTATATAAATCATAAGTGAAATAATACACACACAAATTAAACAAAACCAGTAGAGTATCAAGTTCTGGAATTCCCTCCCAAGTATGTGTAGCTCCCTCGAAACGATCATCCACCGTTTAGCTCACCATCAAGAGGAGGAGAAGGCTCGGGTGGAACTTCGCCTTCATCCTTGATCCCACATATGAGGATAGGGGCATCCAAAAATTCTTGGCTGAGGAAAGGTCTCATTTGGGTCTCCAAAATACCATATCTTTTCCTCATGGTCTAACTTACAAATGAGGTGCCCATGATGCCTTTTTATAGCCAAAATGGAACATGGTTTTGAGCACCCTATTTTTGAGATAGCACTTGTGTCTCGGTTTTGGAATAGTAGAAACCCATTTCATGACTTTACCAAAAGAGAAGAGTTATTGAAAGGCCACTTTAATGTCTCCTTGTCAAATTTGGCAGCCATTAGACATCTATATTGGGAGATATGGTCAAAATAACAAACCAAACTTTTGAATTCAGTTAGATTTTTTCCCTGGAAAGAATGGCTTGGATGGTCCATCAAATGGATGAATTGGGCTTTGGTTCCTTGGGATGCATTGTATCCCATGATGTTTTAAAGATGAACACAAATTTTCTGCCCATTTTGATGTATGTAATTATCTTAATTCCCAAAATAGTGGACATATGTCCATGGGATGCCATGCAGTTTGGCCCATTTTTCCTCTATCTCATCATTGGGGCCTCCAAATCACCTCTACCTTTATTGAAAATATCAAAACAAGTATAATTTCCCCTTTTAACAGTGATAAAAACAAAACAAAATAATCAAATATGAAGTTCAATTTGTTATTATATTTGAAATTTACAATAAAAATTCAATTTAATACAATGGTGTAAGGATTAAAATGAAAAAGTGAATCACAGTGCAATCACACCCCCACACCTAAACATTTTCAATCCTGGGAAAAGATACATTTTCAGAAATTATGCATATAGATTTTACCAACATCATGAAGATTTAAAATTTGAGGAATTTTTAATTCATTAAAGTAATGTGATCAATGCACAAACCACAATAAGGAGTTCTTTCTAGTAAAAATGGAGAAATATGTCTCATAAATAATATCACAATGTAATCCAAAGAGATTTATGATACCAAATTAAGAAAGTAATTCAGAATTCAACCATGCCACTAACTCCCTATGTGTGTGTGTGGAAACCATTCCATTCCATTCTTTCTACTTTATATCAAATAAATATAGGCTATTTTATCATTTTTCAGCTTAAATTATTTTGTCCACCAAACCTACCCTACATCCTTTACAATAATATTTCAAGACCCACAAACATAAGCATTCCCAAAAGTCAAACCATAAGCTCCCGACCTAGATATCCCCATATGTTGTACATTTCATCACTCCCCTAATTTATTATTTATTTTCAAAAGTTTTACTTAGAAAAAATCTCACACTCTTCTCCCAACCCATGTTTGATCTCCTCACGACACTAATTGTAATAGTTATAACAAGATCAAAAGTCGAGGAAGGGTGGTTTTTGACCTGGCCAAGACACAACCTTTTTTTTGTTTTTTTTGGGTGTACAACGGTCAGATAACATGTACACACACATAGGTCAATCTGGTACAGTAATGAAATACATCAGATAAGGAACGAACGTATGGAAATATCACTTTAAGATAAAAAATATTAACCTAAAATATATTTACCTTCTATTAAGTAATAAATATTCACACTTTGTTGTTTAGTGAAAAAATGTGTGGAGATATTAGTGATATTATTTTCCCAAAAACTACTCACACAAGGGGAATCAATCATCTCAAAGGTTACACAGAGATACAACCATTTATATCCTTAATATAAACTCACTTCACTAAAAATAACTCCCTGATTTTAAATTCATACAAACATTCATTCTATAACAGAAACAGGTTTTCATCAAATTTTAAAACAACATGGAATCAAAAATTTCAACATATATGTTTAGTAAGTTCCATGATTTGGTAACCATAAGGGGGGGGGGGTAAAAATACCATAAAGAAGGATAAAAAGAAAAGAAATAAAAAATATGATGAAAATCCTAATGAACTCAACAAGTCAGGGAAAAGTGAAAATACCATAAATAATGCGAAAAAGAGAAGAAAGAAAAAAGATGATGAAAATTCCCAACTAACCGAGGAATGTACCCATCCCCCCCACACCTAGAGTGTGAATTGTCCTCACTATAATAAAATAGAATTTGTGAAAGAAGGATAAAATATGGTGGGTGTCATTGGTATGTTTCTTCTTGAACATGGAGTTCCTCCATCAGGAACTCCGGAAGGGCTTCATGGAATTGATTTAGTCGCTATCCATTGATAGTGAAGGTTTGCTTAGTTTCTTTATTTTGAACCTAAACAATACCAAATGGAGATACATTAGTAATGGTTTATAGTCTAAACCAACAGGAACAAAGCTTACCTGGATGCAACTTCAACCTTGCATGGTAGAATAGAACCTTCTTCCCAATGTAGAATTGATGCTGAAGGATGAGATAGTTATGGGCAGCCTTGGTTCGCTCCTTATAAATCCTAGAGTTCTAATATGCATCTCTTCCCATTTCCTATAGCTCCTGAATCTGAAACATCCTTTGAGCACCTGCAAAAGAAATATTATAATTTCATTGTTTGATGGCCCAGTAGACCTAGTGCTCAATCTCAATAGGGAGGTGAAAACTGTTTCCAAACACTAGTTGATATGGTGACATGACAATGGGGGTTTTAAAAGTAGTACAATAAGACCATAATGAATGATCGAGTCTAAGACTCTAATATTTTCTATTAGGTTGAACTGTTTTTTCAAGAATCTATTTTACTTCTCTATTTGACACCTCAGCTTGACCATTGGTCTATGGGTGATAAGAAGTAGTCACTCGATGCTCGACCCCATACTGATGCAAAAGATATTGAATTTTTCGGCTATAGAAATGAGAACCCTAGTCCCCGATGATGAACCTAGGTAAGCCAAACCTACAAAAAATTTGGGTTCTCAAAAATTCCACAATTTCCTTAGAATCATCAGTCCTTGCAGCTCGTGCTTCTACCCATTTTGAAACACAATCCACTACCAATAGAATGTATAGGTCACCAAATGAATTGGAGAATGGTCCAATAAATTCAATTACCCAAACATACAAAATTTCATTGAAGAGAAAGGGTTTTTATGTCATATAATTTCTTTTAGATACATTCCCCATTCTTTTACAGTGAGGAAAAGATTTAAAGAATTCATGGGAATATAAAAACAATGAGGTCCAAAAGAGACCATAATTGAGGACCTTGCGAGTAGTCTATTGGGGACCAAAGTGCACCCCATAAGCAAGAGTGTGGAATAACCTAAGGACAGATTGAAACCCACTATCTGGAACACAATGCCTGAGGATTTGTTCACTACAGGTGTGCCAAAGGTAGGGGTCATCCCAAATTTACCAACAAGACTCATGTTTTAGATGGTCGGCCTGGTTTTTGTTGAAATCAGTAGGAATGAAAGATTATACCAAATAATTTACAATTTCAACATACCAAGGAATAACATCTTTTACTTGTTACATTTTCTTATTGGGAAACATATAATTTATAGGAATATAGGTGGATGATTCAATGTCCGAGGATGGGTGGATCCCACTGATATGGTCAACCACCACATTCTCGGCTCCTTTTTTATCTCTAATTTCTAAATTGAATTCCTGAAGGAGGAGCATCCTGTGGATGAGATGTGGTTTGGATTCCAATTTCTTAAGGAGATACCGGAGGGCTGCATTGTCTAAGAACATAACGACTTTGGACCCCAAAAGGTATGACCTGAATTTTTCCAAGGCAAACACAATGGAAAGGAATTATTTTTCATTTGTGGTGTAGTTTTCTTGGGCAGAGTCTAGTGTACGTAAGGCATAGGAAATGACATGTGGATATTGATCGACCCTTTGTGATAATACTGCCCCAACTGCATAGTTAGAGGCGTCACACATGAGCTCAAATGGTAAATCCCACCAAGGTTGTTGGATTACCGGGGGTGACGCGAGACTCCATTTTAAATTATTAAAAGTTTATTCACATTATTTATCAAAAACGAATTCTTTTTCTTTTTGGATCAACCGAGAGAGTGGGAGTGAAATCTTACTAAAGTCACAAATGAAACGACAGTAAAATCCAGTATGACTATAGACACCATGAAATGTGTTCCATGCACTTTTCCATAGAGTGAAGATATGATTCTCACATAGAAAAAAATGTAGAGTATGAGTAAATATGTTTTCACCAAGAATGAAGAATACGCATGATATATTTCTATGTGAAAAAATACTACACCATACCAATGGATAAGTTGACTGATTTTCCTATCCAGTAGTAGGCAGTGGATTTCCAAGATTGGTGATGGAAAGGTTTCAACACATTAAATTCAATTTTCAAGTTTCATCCGAGAAGACTAGTTGTTTTACCATATCAAGAAGTGTAGATCTCTTCAAGACCTTTGATTTGACTAGTTGCGGAGCCAAAACAGGATTATGGATCAAATGTTATGGCACTCAGAAGATGAATAAAATTCCACAAAGGGACCTATGCAAGGGACCTACGTGGAGGACTTACGTGAAGGACCTGCATGGAGGACCTACGTAGAAGAATAATTTCTACACCCCTACATGGAGGACCTACGCGGAGGACCTACGTGGACAAAATCCATTTGACCAGGTCCCCTCCTTGCATATAAATAGGACCCTTGGGCTCCCCATTTCAGAGACAGAAAAAGTTGGAAGAAGTCCCAAAGCTCCCATTGCGTAGTTATTTCACCAAAATCTCCCAAATTTTCTTAGGTAGATATCTAAAACATGAGAGAAGAGAGAATTAAATGGGAAAACATGGTTCAAAGGCCCATAAGGGTCTAGAACATATGGAGATGCACGAAGCACCTATGTGGAGCACTTGCGTGAAACACCTACATGGTGCACCTACACGAAGCACCTGCATGGAGAACCTGTATGACACACCTACGTGGAGCACTTGCTCACCGCACCTGCGTGAAGTACTTCCACAGGGGAGCTATGTGGAGCACCTATGCAAGGCACCTTGGCGGAGCACCTGCGCGGCCCCACTAGTCCATACTGCAAGGGATGCACCCCCGCACCCCTGCTCGGGGTCAGTGCCGGGCTACGGTCCTGACTCTTTGGGCCGGTCCCTTCGTTTCCGTCACTGACCCCCATGAAAAATGGAGAGTTACACCGCGAAATTTTTAGATCCAGTCGAGGAAATTTTCCATTGCACCCTTTATGCGGCCAAACTTCCAACCTTGGAATACCATGATATGAGACACTCCATCACACTCAATGAAGTGCCTTGAGTTGACTTACTCCTCTTGGTTCCTTTCACATGTTATGAGTTTAGACTCTCCTTATGAATTCCTCGAGTACCTTGAGTCGATACAATCCTCAAGAAACTCCTCAAACCTCATCACCTAACTTCTTTGCCAGGTTAAACCTCAAATGGTAATCATCCTTAGGAGTAAGCCCCAACAAATTCTAAATGGTCATATGAGTAATCTCCATATAGTCTCAAATGGGAATCCTATATAGGAGTAAGCCCCAACCAAACCTCAAATGGGCATCCTCCTTAGAATTAAGCCCCAACCAATCCCAAAAGGGCAGAAATCCTGGTATAAGCCCCTCACCTTCACCCCTTCTTCCTTACATTGGACCCTTATCCAATGTAAATAGAATATAGTGAAGGTTCATCACCTCGACCTCTTCCATGGTCGACGCGCCCTCTTCCATCAGCATGGAGGAAAATTTGGAAGTGTGAAGTGTCACTATTGAATCTTTCAAATCCTCTTGTTTCTCACACTGAGCATGACTCATGTGGGCTTAGAGATACATGATGGTTGCAACATGTGCACAAACACTCACTGGAAGGAACTACGGGAACTCTGATTCCTTTTCAAATCAGGATACGTAGGAATCTGTTTCAGAGCCTGAGATCACTATATATCCTTCTTCAGAATCCAACCTTAATTCCCCTAATTTGGGAATCCTCCTTAGGAAATAATCCCCAAATTAGATCCTCAAATCATCAAGGAATCCTTTTCAAAAAGTAATCCCAAACTCGTCTCTCTTAGAGGACTATATTCTCCTATGAGATTTATCGAACTACGTGGAATTTGATTCCCATCCATATGGGATACGTAGGAAGCCTCCTTGAGGTTCAAACCCGACACTTCAAATCAACCCTGTTCTCCTTGGGCCATATTCCCAGTCGGGTCTGATCCTACTTGAAAACTCATATCCTTTCCAAGTTCCTTGGGTTGCATCAGCGTAAGTCCCACATTAAGTTTTGACTAAGAACCTTTCGCTTAGAGGTCCTTATCACATGACCTTAAAAGGTATGATGTTTCCTATTAAGCGACACCAAACTATGAGGGTTATGATTCCTTTTACAAGGATAAATTGGTAGCCCATTTTACGGGCACAATCCCAAGATCAAAACAAACCTTCGTCTCCCTGGATGCCAATAAATTCCAGAGAGCTCCACTGAGAGGCTTAGAAACTAGTATCATCACAACGATGATTAAAAGAATCTTTAATCAGTATATTAGAGGATACCATTGATGAAAAACCTCAAATACATACAAATGTTTCTATTGATGAAGAACCTTGAATGCATGCTGATGATTCTAAATTTTACACATATTAATAAGTGATTTTAAATTCTAAGGGATACTTATGATATACTTGGTTAATTAATAAGGATTCATGAAACTATTTTAATTTTACAAAGAGTGTCCCGGAGTAGACAATAATTCCCCCCAAAAGGGTGTGATGAGTCTGACCTCCCATCCTATTGACCAATGCACATTCTGAAGTATCATAAAGTTCAAAACTTAACAAACACCTTCCTTTGGAAAGCAGGTCCTCTTTGGATAAATAACTATTGGAAGTTTCCAGTTCCATGAATAAATCCAATGGAAACCGCCTGGAAATAGTGATTCTTAAATCTAGAACACATGTTTCAAGGAACTACGAAATAGTGACCTAGGAAAGACTGAACATTCCGTACATTTTTAGGTAATGGTAAGGAAGAAATGAAATCCAATTTTGATTTATCTACTTGAATACCATCCCCAGAAATTACATGTCCCAAAACTATACCTTGTCGCACCATGAAATGGCATTTCTCATAATTTAATTCTAGATTCTTTTCAATACAATGACATAAGACTGAACCTAAACTACTTAAACATTCATCAAAAGAGTATCCATACATAGTGAAATTATCCATGGAAACTTCCATGAAATTCTCCAGGTAATCCAAAAAAATACTAACCAAGCATTGTTGGAAAGTACCCCGAGTGTTGCACAGACCAAATGACATCCTTCTATATGAAAATGTACTAAAGGGGCAAGTGAAGGTTGTCTTTTCCTAGTCCTCGAAAGAAATATTGATCTAAAATTATCTAGAATACCCAACAAGGAAACAATATTGGGACTTACCTGCTAGCCTCTCAAGCATTTATTCAATGAATGGAAAATTGAAATGGTCCTTCCTAGTGTGTCGGTTTAGTCGGTGATAGTTTATACAAACACACCAACTATTCTGCACACAAGTTGGAACCAATTCATTGCTTTAATTTCTAATTACTGTAAGGCCAGTTGTTTTAAGAACTACTTTAATGGGGCTAACCCATTGGCTATTAGATATGGGGTAAATTATTCCAACAGTTAATAATTTTGTTACCTCTTTTTTCACAACTTCTAGGAGGTTTTGGGTTCAGTCGATGTTCGCCTTCATCCTTGATCCCCCTATGAGAATAGGGGCCTCTAGAACTTCTTGGATGAGGAGAGGACTCCTTTGGGTCTCCAAAATACCAGAGCTTTGCCTCATTCTCAAACTTATAAATGAGTTGTCCATGGTGCCTTTTTATAGCCAAAATGGAACATGGTTTTGAGCACCCTGTTTTTGAGATACCACTTGTGTATCAGTTTTGGAATAGTAGAAAGCCATATCACGACTTGAAAAAAAGATAAGAGTTATTACAAGGACTCTTTAATGTCTTCCTATCAAATTTAGAGACCATTAGACATCTTTATTGGTAGATATGGTTAAAAGAAAGAACCAAACTTTTGAATTCAGGCAGATTCTATCCCCTAGATAGAATGGTTCAGATGGGCTATCATATGGATGAATTGGGATTCAATTCCTTGGGAAGAGTTGTACCCCATGATTTTTTAAAGCATACCGGAAAGTTTCATCCCATTTTAATGCACATAATTCTCGTAATGCCCCAAATAGTGGACAAATGTCCATGGGTTACCATGCAGTTTGACCCATTTTTCTTCTAGATCATCTTTGGGGCCTCCGAATCACCTCCACATTCAATGAAAATATCAAAAAAAGTATAATTTAACCTTTTAACAGTGATAAAAACAAAATTAATTAATCAAATATGAATTTTAATTTGTTATTATAATTTAAATTTACAATACAAATTCAGTTTAATACAAAAGTGTAAGGGTGAATATGAAACAGTGAATCACTGTGCGATCAAAACCCAAATGATGGGTGGCCACCTCGGGGTCAATGCCTAGAATCTCTATGTAATTACAAGTGAATAAATCATTGTGTTTCTTTAAAAAGGATGTATATATATTTTTTTCTTTAGGATTCATGGATTCACTAATTAGATTGGACCATTGATCTTCCTTTGTACCTAGATTTATCTCTCTGAGCTCATCCACAATGGTGGAGATGCCTTCCTAAAATTATAGAGGTAATCAATGAGGTATTCCTATTCTTCATCTTTATCATATTTTACTTATTATTCCACTTCTTAGATGGTAGGTGATGAATCAAGAATATCAGAGCTAGTGGAGGAGTCAGTATTTGGACATCCTAAAGAGGAGGCGACCATTTCTAGACCAAATGATGATGAAGGGTCTTCTTGAAGTTCTAAAGGGAATATGAATGGTCGAGAATGAGTATCCCTTTATTTTACCACTACCGTGACAAATTATTCCATACTTTCTAATGGAGAGGATATTTTTTGAAGCTTAAGGGATGGAATGAATCCATTTTCATCTTGGATTTCATCACTTCTTAGAGAGTTAACAACTTCTCCTATGTGGTCGGGTTTAGTTTCCATGGATGTAATTATAGAAACCACTGAAAAAGTGATTTTATTTGGTATTACCCTTTCAATTTGATTAATGGGAAGAATATAATCTACATTGAGTAACTTTATAGTGTTATCTAATATCCTCTCCAGACCATTCAGGGATTTGATTCGAGTAACATCATCTACCATGGATTGTTTTTCTTCCTTTTGATAGAATCCTACATCAATGTACTAAGACTGAAAATATTTTAATGGGGATTTTTTACAATTAAATTATCCAATTTGACCATTAATTCAATATTTGAGACATTGGTGGTATGGTGAAGGAATGGCTACATGGTGATGTAGCCAATGTCTTCCTAAAAGAACATTGAAATCTGTATCCTGTCAGAAAACTATGAATTCTGAATCAGACACAAGATCCCCAAACTGATTTCTGAGTGAAATATTCCAAAGTGGTTCTTTATCATTCATTTAATAACTCTATAACATAATAGTGGAGGGAGACAAGTGGGATTTAGTGAGACCTAGTAGACAAAGTGTTTGGACCATAATGAGTTTAACCCCTTAGACATTTTCAATAAAGGATCGTTGGATATTCATGTTATTTATCATTCTAGATATAAACAAGGGCCTACCATGTCCCTGTACGACCCCATCCTTATCCCGTTCTATGAAAGATATGATAACATGTAATTATTTCAGACCATTCTCTATATTATAAACTTATACAGCAACAACCTTGACTTAAAACTCCTAAGAACTTAACAAGGACTCTGTAAGTGCTTCCCTAATGTCTTTTGATAAACTCAGGGCATCCGTGATTGATATATTGGCCAATACTTAGTCCAGTTTCTTCAAAACATCATAATTATGATGTATAGGTCTACTATTACTTTCCTGGAGAATCTCCTTTGAAGGTTCCCTAGGAGATGATGTTTTTGATGTGGATGGTCCATCCCTTGGGGTAAGAGTTGGAAGTGCATATTCTCTCGGTGGATTAGGTTGGATAGGTTTGACCACCTACCAAGGAGGTGGTGGTGTATCCTCTAACCAGTATTCCAAGATGATCATGTCATTATAGACCATGTCATGTTTGGGGGAGTTCCCTTGTTCCTACTTAGATTATTGGAGGGATCTCTCTAAGTTTCATCCACATAAATGGTTCAAGAAGGGGTTTGGTTGAAGTTGTGATTTCTACCATGACCACATCTTCCCCAATATCCTCGACCTCAATGAACTCTTCCTTCAGTTACCCAATCAAGTGTAGAGAAATTGTGTTCATAATCATACTCATGATTTGAGAGGGGATATGTTAAGTGAATAACATTAATGGAACCAAATATCAACTTCTTGTCTGATGAAGATTCTTCCTGATGGGTTGACTCTTATTGCGTTGTTTGGAAGGGAAGTGCCCATGCTGTTCGGAAGGGCAGTTCACATACCTTTGGTATGGTCTACATGAAGTCATATAAGGTCAAGGACAAAGTTTTCCATGAAATTAGATAATACTCTTTAGTTTTTTCCTTATCATTCTAGTTATGTCACTTTTTTTAGGATTATACTTTAGAGTACTGGGGTTTTGATGAAGTTGGATTTGCTGTAGTGGAAGTGGTAAGAGGAATAATAGGATATTTTAACTATGTTCTTAGAATTTCAAGTGTCAAATTTATTTTTTTCATGACTATCCAGTCACTGAACTTCTTCTTGCTCTTGATTTTAACTTCTTGCCACTCATTTTCCTCCTCTATATTGGCAGTATAAAAAATGCTAACTAGGCAGGTGAAATTTTCAATTTCACCTGCCCAGAGTCCACCATGATTAGTTGGAGGTATTAAAAAAACAATAATGTGTTTTTCATAGAGATCAATGGTGTGCACAACTCATCACAAATATTTTCCACACATATGGGAAACAAATATTCTTAAGGGAGAGGTAGGTTCAAGGAGTAGGTCAATCCTTTCCACTGAGAAATGAAATATTAGACCCTTTCATTATCCTTTTTTTGAAATTTGAGTGATCAAATACTATTTTATTTTGTAACGTTGAGATATGGAGGAGTAATTTATGATGGATATCTTCCCATCCCGTGATTGATCGAGATTGAAAACTCATGTACCATATAAAGGTTAGCCCCTATAATGATTGCACAAAGCATATGATTTTCATTGCCACCTCTTATTTAGGGGTCCCCATCATGGGATCACATTGAGGGAAGAGATTCATCTTGTTCTACTCTGGGTCTCCATATCCATTAAAAATTTTAAATGTAGGATTCCTAAAATTTGGTAGGGGAGGATTCGGGTCTACCCATTCTGGTTAAGCTTTCTTTTCAAGCAGTACTAGCACACACTGTTCCTCCATGGATTCCAATCGAGCCATTACAGACTCAATAGTGTTCATAACCAATCGAGGAACATTTGGACGAGCTAAGACTTGAACAGATATGGTTCCTAGAGCCTAAATGGGTATGATGGATGATAGGGCCACTGGCAGTGGTATTACTAGTACTTTCCATGGATAATCAATAAGGGAAGGCCTGTAAGGATGTGCATGATTAGGTTCTAGTTGTGAACCCAATAGAGTGAATTATAAATCTATGGCTATATGATCTAACTATATTGGTTGATATCCTACATTGATTAGAAATTCTAGATATCCTCCAATTGTTGCGGAAAACCCTCTTTGTTGAGGAGTGCCTACTGGAAGTGTAATTTGATGATCTTCTTGCAAAAAATATCTTGCATGATGGTTACCCTTGAGTAATTATTCATTGAGTCTCCTCAATTCATTCATCTCCCCCTCTTTCTAAGAAAACCATTCCTCTAGATAAAGGAACATCCCGTTTATATAAAGGAGATGAGGGACAATTTTAACCTTACCTATTTCCCTGTTGAGTGCATTTTGAGGAGGTAAAAGTTGATTGTTCGATGGAGTGAAAAATTCTGGGAAACCCTATAGTTCTGGGTATATACAAATCCTTTATTAATTTTGGTATGGATGACATAATGAACCAGAACCTCCACTTATGACTCTTATGAATTAGACTCATGTTCTGGAGGCTTTTCAATAACAAAATTTATGACATTCATCATCATGTAATTCATTATAGGTATTCTTTCGGTATCTATAATAGATCACTTTCTTCTGCACCCTCCATGAGGCCTTTTCCTCTAACTTATTGATTCTCTCAAAGATACTTAGAGGATAGTAATCTGAAGGTAATTTCCTAATAGTTTATTCATGAGTGTTCTAAAAGATGGCATGAACCGAGAGGATACACATTATGGAATTTTCCCTAACCGGGATAAGACTTATTCCTACCAAGGAGTGGATTGTTAAGGTAAAGAAGTCCCTAGCTCTGAGGGCTGGGGTTATTCTCATTCTTCATTCATAGCCCTATGGTCATGGTCTTCTAGCTCTGAGGATTGGGTTAGAAAATCCCCCATACCTGTGGGTTGGGGTTGATCTTGAACTATCGTGGATGATATTACCATAGTAGTTTTTCTGATTTTACGGATTTGTGTTCGAACATGGGATGGGTGCATCATTTGGCACACACTTACACCACCCATTTTTGAATACCTTTATATTGTTTCTGAAATCCGTGAAATCTAACGGCTGACATCCTCTAAAGGGGAGGTCTGTTCGATATTCTCACATGCTTGATGAAAAATAATCTCAATAGCCTACTCTTTTTTGGATCAACATCATTGAGAGTTAGTCGGGGTTTGTTCTTGTTGAGAATATCTTTTATTGTGAACAAATTCCATTTGTTTAAGAATGAATGAAGCTATAACATTTTATATTACAAATCTTGATGGGATGTTCTAGTTAGAGAGTGCAGTGAAATTCATTGCTCAATGGGCACCCCATCCTCTAATATGAACATCAGATGAGGTATCTATGATAAACTATCAGATACTCATTAATGCTTCGAGGATTTCATATTGAAGGGCTCCTTGATGTTTCTTGATATTTGGATGTCGTGAATCTAGGAGATATTTAAATTTAATTTGGCACTTCAAACCTTCTATCACCTTGACATGACTTTGATACTCATCATAAGGAAATAATTTTTCTTTTAAGTGATGATAGTTTTCTATATTTTGCAGCGGATTTTGTACACACAATCTTCCAACAACACCTATGTAATATTGATTGAGGGGTGGACAGAGGAATGAACATGACTGGTATCTCATCTTTAGCTAGATTTTTTCTTATGTTTAACATATCTTCTTCATCCTTTTCTAGATGCTCCTCTTCTCGATCAGACCAAAGTTGGCATTTTCCTACCATTTTATCAGAAGAAGTAATATCAGTAGTGATTTCCTCTTTTGAAATAGATGATAAGTGGCACAAGGGTGGTTAAAATAATGACCATCACCTTGGGATATCTTTTGGTTGAGAGAGGATTTCACCTCCCAGTGATAAGGCATCATACATGACTATCCTTGCTTTCGCAAGTACCTCGCAATAGGAGGGATTTCTCATCACTACATTACCAGTTGGAGAATTCCATTGACTATGTGAAACACTACCATAGAGAGAACTTTCATAGTGAATTAAATCATAGGTAGGACCATCATGGGGGATTACAATCATGGGTAGACCCTCTTGCTCCCTTGCCTTCTGGCCATACATAGGGTTGTCGTGGATCTCATTAAGAGATTAGATCTTGAGATCGAATAGATTTTTGTCATGAAGAATGACTTCATGATGGTGCTAATGATCCTATAATTTGATAATGGTAGGGTAGGATCTTTATAATACATAGATAAATGTATAAGGGATTCAAGAACCCCATAATTAAGTGGAACCAGATCGCAGATTGGATCTTGATTCTCAAACCGTGTTTGATAATACTTCTTCTTATACACCTTCTTATAAGCGGTTGGGGACACTTGCTAAGATAAGTGGTTATCATGGGATGGTTTATGTTCGTTATTTAGAGTGGACATTAGGATATGTTGATTGTAACACCCGAGATTTTTATGAGTAATATTTTGTTTTTATGTTATATATATATATATCATCAAAAGAATATTTCACTACACACTAGATTGACTTACTTTACACGCAATCGCGACCTTCCTCGATAGCTTGCGTCGTACGCAATACCGAGTTTCACTAAACAACGATATGCTATTAAAATATTATTAAAACTAGCCATTATGAATAGTAATAACCACTTTTTGAAATTTTATAAATTTTATTTTTCAAAATGGACTTCATTTTTGGATTCGGAATACCGAAATTAGCCTAGGGTGAAATTTTGGTATTTTTCTGAAAACTTTCAATTTTTGATGAATAGTGAAACCACTAAGTGGTAGGTTAAAAACTGAATTTTGCATAAAACTTAATTTTACCGCTTCTGTGAATGGAATTTCGAAAATCCGACAGACACGATTGATATCAGTAAGTAAAATGTGGTTCAATGAGATAAATTTTTTTTGATGAATAGTAACTTTTTACTTTTTTTTACCGCGATTAATAGTAAATAGGGTAACTAAGGGTAAATATGATATTAATATTACCCTAAAACATGTCCTAATTCTATTGGATAAGTATAATTCGACCAAAAACAACCTTATGAATATAATATGACCATTTAGGTCCACTTGGATTAGATTATGACATTTATTATTATTTTATTTAATGAATAGTTAAAATAGTTAAAATCAAAGTTTAATAACTAAAACATTTTTAATATGGGGTTATACATAAGATAAATTCGACTATAAATATTCATTAGAAAGATAAAAAGGTTTACTACATAATGATATTTTATTTATAATTTTTAGACATTAAATAAATTAATTTATTTATGACACAATGATGATGCAGTAATTACCCTTTTAAGGAAATGTTAACATAATTGATGTTATAAATGCTCAAATAAATGTAATTTGAGACTTTTTATGAATTCCAATAATTTTCTAGGTTACTATGATATATTAGTGTTGATTTAATCAACTTGTTTCGAACATATAAGTCGTTTATGACTTTCACAAAAATCATATATCAAATAGTGTCAAAATTGACACAAAATAGTTTTTAAATCAAATATTATATTATTAATTGTTATTTTATTCCTAAAAATCTAAGGTTCGGCCAAATGACTTAGATAAGGATATATATATTAATAATAAACAACTTGGGGTTCTTTTGGCATGTTATAGTAAGTGTATTAACCATATAGTGTAAGAAAACAAAAAGTCACGGTAAAAGTTAAATTATTTAACTTAGAGTTAAATATAATTGATAAGGTTAAAATAATAACCTAAACTTATCTAAATCCTATTGGTTGATAGGATTTCGACCCATCCCCACTTTACCTTCGAAATAAGACCCTTTGGAACCATTATATACCGATTTTGACTTTAATATAAAATAATATTTTGAGATATTCCTAAGGTGCCCCTCTCCTCCCTTATAAAAGGGGACCTCCTCCCCCTCCTCCTCACACCAATTTGAGCACTAAAGCTCGGCCAAACCCTGCCAAAATCCCTTACCTTATATGATTTGTTTTATGATGTCATGATGTTTGAAGAATCCCATTTTTATTACATGTGTTATGCGATGATGTATGATTTATGAATATGTGGCACACATAAGAAAGGATTCATTATGAGAAGGGTGCGATCTATATATCCCTCCAATGCATTGGGTAAAGATTTATATCTCATGAGATAGACATGGCTGGAATGGAAGGTTATTTCGGTTCAGTGATACAGGACTGAAACGAGGAGTGAACTCGGTTCAGAAATGGACTTTGTCCGCTAAGATTATCTTGGCAATGAGTCATGACTAACAAGAAATAATTTTCCATGATTATGTGTGCATGCCACAAAGTTTCAAGTTTTATGTTATGATTATGGGGATCTCATTTTCACTTCTATGATTTATTCCATGTTAAGATATTATGATCTCTTTTGCAGGTTATGATTTTCAAAAAGATATGATATGATTTTTATTTCCTTTATTTGCCCTTGCTGAGCATTTGAGCTCACCATTTTTTGTATGTTTTCTTTTCCCCAGGTCAGGAAGATGGATATTAAGTAGAATATGCTAAAAGGGACCCTAGATATGATGAAATAAATGGGAGAAACTGTAGAAGATTTATGAACCCGTTGTTTATGTTTCCCAGTTTCTAAAGACACTATACCTATACGGTCCTTTGTGGTTTTGTCATATGTTGTAATAAGTGTGCTTCAATTTTGAAGTATTAACAATGTATGTAAAGTATGGGTCATTATATTGATTATCCCTAGTTAGAGAGGGATTATGTTCCTAATCTTATTGTTCGTATGATATGGAGAAGTTTTACCCATGACCCTCCTGGAAAGGAGGAGAGGTATGTATCTACTCCAAGGTGATATGCTGATGTGCCACCCCACTTGTGGTGACAGAGTTATGTATCCATCACTCAGGTACTGTTTTATCCACTATTATGATATTCTAGTAAGTCTCTAGGATATGGACAGGGATTTACATCTACACTTTTACCATTTCCTGGATGTGTTTGGTGACTTTAGTGACTAAAACAGGGATATACGTTCATTCCATATCTGGAGTAGGTGTGTGTGCCTAGTCTTATCCTCTATTTCCTGCCATTGGATACAAATAGTACTCATGTGTGAGGGAAACGAGTTGATTATTCTCCCTTCTTGTTGTCAAGGATTTCTAACTGACATATCTAAGTGCTGCCAGATGACTCCTCTGACAGGCTTGATGGGTGAAAGTAGGTATGAACATATACTCATGGATTTACATAAAATTGGGTTATCAAGCTTATTTTAATGATACCAAATGATTCTAATAGAAAACTTAATAGGTTTAAATAGGTTTATGTTCCTACTTGTGAGTTTCTACCATATTTGAATGACATGATTCCTTGGGTTCTACCAGACGAGTCTACTAGATGCCTAAATAAAAGTGGACGAGTGTATGTTCCCACTCATGATTTTCCACCAAATCGAGTTGGCGGGCTTCTATAGAGGGGGAAAAGGTAGGACCCTACTCCCTATTGGATGGTTATCATCCTCATAGGTCTTTATTTAATGCTTAAGTTTGAGGAACCTAGGCCGGACAACCGATGAAGACACCCTCATATTGTTGAGGGTTTACTGCCCCTAGGCATTGACAATAATGATTATTAGTAGGATTACTTGAGAAGGAACCCTGTTTCTTTAGTATTAGGTTATATAAAGCCTCTTGATCTACCTACATGTGATATGATATGGAATGGTTGTTTTGTTTTCCAGGGAAAAATCCCAAAAATGGTTGAAGATGGTGGTCGACACCATCTACTTCAGGACCACCAGTCATCGCTGACCGGATGATCAGGGCTACTTGTTGAGCTAGAGGGCCTGTCGAGAAGCCTCTAGGGTTAGGATGGCACTGTACTAATGGTACACCCGAACCATCACATTAGAGACCCAGAATTAAATATGCTATGTTGTTTATGGTGTTCTCTGTGTGGATGAAGACCCAGCAAGAGTGGCTACTAGGGAATTTATCGATGGTAGCTGGAACGACATCATTGGATTGAGGGTAGTTCTAAAAAGTGCATGAATATATGATATACATGAATAAGAAAACCCTATTAAAGCATTATATTTTTGGATGAACACATGAATTATTGATTTATTTATCTGGCCCTCTTTTATTAATTAAATGGGTCTTGAGATATGGTAAACACTATCATCTTGGTTAAGGATTCATGTCGGTTTCACCATTTATTTTTCACCTCAGAATGTGTGTTCTGGTTAGGAATCACAATTTACAAACATTTTATAATGGGATTGTTCTTGGAATCGGAAACACCCAATGATTCTATATCCATGGGGACCTACTTTCTATAGGTAGGTGCTCGTCTGTAGGTTTTACTGATGATGCTTCAGAACACACATTGGTCAAGAGGATGGGAGGTCAGGATCATCACACCCTTTTGAGGGGAATTTATTTCTACTCCAGAACTCTATTATATAATTAAGATATGTTCCTAAATCCTTTATTAATTCCCAATTATGATGTGGGTTTCCCTTGAAATTAGCAATAAATTATTAGAATTTATCGAATTTAGAATCATTTGTATGTATCTGAGGCACTTCATCAATGGATATATTTGTATATATCAGAGGTTCTCCATCAATGGTATCCTCTTATAATAATTAAAGATTCTTTGGTCATTATTATAATGATGATAGTTTTCTATCCACATAGTGGGACACTCTAGAGATTATTACCATCTAGTGAGATGAAGGTCACTTTTGAATTTATTATCCTCCAGGGATACAAGAGTTAATTTGATGTTGTGATTGAACCTATAGATGTGATTCCTACATATCCTTATAAAAGGAATCATAATCCATGTAGTTCTGTGCCACTTAATAAGGGCACATCATACCTTTTAAGGTTATGTGATAAGGACCTAACTATATAGTTTAACGTCATGTGGAAAGGACATCTAGGCGGAAACTGCATAGTAAAAGTTTGGTGTGGGACTTGTATCTAAGCACCCTTGGGAACCTAGAAGGGATATGAGTTACCAAGTTGAATTAGACCCTGCTGGGGATATATCCCATAGAGAAAATGGTTGATTTGGGGTGCTGAATTTGACCCTTAGAGAGGCTTCATATGTATCCCATTTGTATGGGAATTAAAACCCACATAGTTTGGTAAGTATCACAGTGGATTATATCCCTTTAAGAGAAATAAGTTTGGGATTTCTCCTGAAGAGGATTCCTTGTAAAAGGGACCATGAGGGATGTCTCAACTCATGGTGGTTTGGGGGTTTGTTTGGGGTTTATCCAAAGTAGGAGGCTAATAGGATAAATTGTAGGGGTTACTCCTAAGAAGGGTTTCTTGGTGAATTGGGGGTTATGATTGGGTTTAATTTTTGAGAAGGATGCCCCTTGATCTTGGTCCTTAGATAGGTATCCTACATATCATGGTTAGAGAATGAATCAGAGTTCTCATAGTTCAATGGTTCAGGGATTACACACTAATTTTTCCTTGGTGAAATAGGATTATGATTGGGGATAACTCTTGAGAAGGATACCCTTTTGAGCTTGGGCCTTAGATAGGCATCCTACGTATCCTAGTTAGAGTACTAATCAAGGTTTTCATAGTTCAATGGTTCATGGATCACACAGATTCCATGATCACGAGTAACCTCTAAGCACATGTGAGTCATGCTTGGTGTGAGAAACAAGAGGAAATGGAAGATCTAGAAAAGAACACACTTTTCCTTATCTGATGATGAAAGAGGTCAGGGATAAAACACTTACCTATCATCACTTTACATTGGTCATGAGTCTAAGGTGAAGAAGGAATGAAGGTGAATGATATAGAGGTAGATATAAGAAAGACTGTAAAATACTAAAAGAAAGTCCATGGGCTTACTCCAAGAGGGATTTCCTAAAATGGGTTCTGCAGAAGGAGGAGGATCTAATACCATGTTGAATGGAGAAGAAATCTTGATCCTTATCCTCCTTGATAGGAACCGGAGGCTTTGAATATCATAGAAGAGAAGGGGAGGACATGGTCCTAACCCTTGTATCTAAGACTGAGAACTCCCTAAAACTATCCCTGGGGTAAGGGTTCTCATAAACATGTGGATATATACTCATATGAACCCTGAGAACCCTAATAGGCCAACTAGAAAAGTGTGGGGAACCTCTGAACATATAAATACGTACCCAAATGGAGGAACCACTAGTGTTCCACTCACTATGGTTGTGTAAGTCCAGAGGTCTTGGTGGGGGCTTCGACTTTTTCTCTTTCAGACAAGAGAGCCAATAGGAGAAGAAGCCTTCCATATGTGGTTTGGAAGAGGGATCAAAGAATGACTCACATAGGTCATATGAGTAGGTTCTTGGGGTAAGTATTTCATGTAGATGTGTTGCACATGGCCTGGGAGGAATTGAAAATGCTTCACATAGGGGGAATAGGCCTGCAAGAGCTGTATATTCATCGAGAAGTGGACCACCAGGGAAACAATACATGGGGGTGAGGCCTTAACCTAGGAACCCTGGGTCTCCTCTGGTGTCCTTGGAAGGGTCTCAAATAGGTCCTTGGCTAGGGATGGATCCTCATGTAGGTGATTTCTCCATGAGGGAGAACATTCCATGTGGAGGTGTTTTAGGTTTTTAGACCCTGGAGGGACTTTGATCTTACTTATCCCATTTAAATTTATCTTCTCTCAGGTTTTTAAGAGATGCATGAGAAATATTTGGGGACCTGGCTGAAGGTGATTCACAATTAGAGCTCTGGGGAATCTTTAGAATTTTTGGTCCTTTAAATGAGGAGCCCAAGGGTCCTATTTATAGAAAATATGGGACCCTGGTCACATGAGGTTATCAACGCAGGTCCATGATGTAGATTCTAGGAATAAGTATCCCTTTTAGGGGTGGAAAAACATCTAGGCTATATAGTCCCATGGCACAAGTGGTGCGCACAAGGGTGGTTGCACCTTCTGGGCTACACGGGTAGGTCCTGTACTTGCCTCTTGGCATATAGGGATGGTGTGTGTAGGTCCATTTGGACAAGTCCCTTGGTTCTTCTTAAGACTCTTTATAACTTTAACATTCTCAAGGTTTTATTCATAATCTTTTCATCCTCCTTGATAAAAAAAGGAGTGTCAACAATATCCTATCATCCCTGATATCTAGAAGAAACCAGTGAAAAATCTGTTAAAATATCCCCCCATTTCCACTTAGGGATATCTAATGACTATAATAAACCTCGTAGAACATAATTCTCCACCTTTACCCACTGGAAGAACATACACCGGGACATGAAATACACTATGTATTTCTTCATTCTTGACCACCATAATTTACTCCTCAAGGAATGATACATCATGGATATACAAGGATTCACAACCAAGAGTGAGCTATGAAACTCATGAGAAACTACCACTCACATAGCTGATGGGATGACCAATTTATTTTGGAAAAAACACCCAATATTTATCATCCTATTACCATCCATGAGGATTCTCACCATGAAATATTAAATCTTGTAGTAATTTTACCTCCAAGTCTCCATATTTAGACTCTTATACCCACTCCAAAAATGTTGATTACGTAGTCATCTAATACACTCAACCTCTAGCACTAACCTCCTATACATTAATATGTATCATCACAAGCTCCAAAATCACCCACCACACATCTCTATACTCTAAAATAAATTATTCTAATGAATTACTTCTCTATGAATCATAGCTACACTAATTTTATATGGGGTGTAAGAGATCTCAAATTCATAGTCTTGAAATAACTCCATCCACCTCCACTAATTCATATTCAAATCACACTAATAGAATATATAACCCATTATTTTTTAATAGATTAAGTTCAAAAAACATCCACTGATGAGGTAATACCACCATATTTTAAGAATAAACAACACTACTATCAAACCAAGATCATGGGTGTTAGATTTATGCTCATTAGGATGTATCTATATAGACCCATATGTTATCACTTTTATCTACTACATTGTAACATGTTGTGATTTTAATTTGTATTTTAATTTAAATAAATACTACGTTCTATAGCTTGTCATACATGGAATAGTGAATCAAATAGAGAATTATTTATTTCAATAAAAAATTCAATACATTATGACATAACTAAATAAAACATAGTTAGTAAAACTACTAAAGGAATGAAACAAAAAATAAATAAAAATATCACAAGATAGAAATTACCATCATCATCATCTTCTATGAACATTAAACAACCAATGATAACTATAGAAATTATATAACATTTTATAAATATAAAAAAGATATTGACAAAGAAATTAGGTATCATGATGAATTATTTTAGATATGCATGTAAGGTTTTATATAGGAATGTAATATGATCATTATATATATGGTCACTAGACATATGGTTATTGGATATATGTTTGTTGGATATATATGGTCATTGGATGAACATGTGTCCAATAAATAAATTAATTTTATGTAATTGTTAATAGAAAATTAAAAATAATCTAATTCACAGATAATAAATAATTCTAGAATAAAAAAAGATAATAATTAATTAAATTTCATTATTATAAAAATATGTATTTTTATTCATTACATATAGTTATTATTATTATAATTTTTAAATACTCAGTTGATATGTTTATAAAACTCAAAGAAATTTTCTAATAATAATTTATTTATAAAATACAATTGTTATAAGATAAATAATTAATGGAATATGATTAAAATAATTTAATGTTAAAAGCACCATTTTTCAAATAATTTTGTGTTCTATATGTTTTATTTTTATAAAATAAATTGAACTCTATTAAAGTGTGATTTTAATAAATAAATTTTTTTATGTATATATTCAAAAAAATTAATATTAATCTAATAATTATTACTTGGTAATGAATAATAATAAATTTAATTTTTATGTTTAAAATATATTTTTTAAAAATATATGTATTATCCCTTCTTATATTAGCATTAATTTTTATCACTTTTAGAAATTGAATATAATAAAATGAATTTTATATTTGCAATTATAATTTCCAAATTAGTTAATGAGTTCAATTTCATTTTTAGGCATAAAAAATAAGTTACCGGGGTAAAAATTGAGTTTCCACAGTAAATGTAAATATGGTTAAAGGGTTTAACTAAGGGGTAAATACTAAATATATTATATACTAGTACCTATAAATCAGTGTATGATGGTATTATCAACCTCCCCATATCCTCTAGGTAATATTTTTCCACTTTGGATATAATTTCCATGTAAAAACCCATTCTTAACACATTAAGGAATGAGTATTTGTGAAAACTTCACTCAAGCTTATCTATAAAAGGACCCATCCACTACCCATATAAATACAAAACTTTCCTTCAATTTTCTTTTGAATTAATTACAAAATTATCTACCTAATAAACCTATCCCACAATTTAGAACATCTAGTCATAATAAGGAGTCCCAATTCCCTCATTTCATAAGGTCTCTCTAAGAGAATATTCAAATCTTCAATGTAAGTGTTATCATCTATTTAATCATTATTCCTTTTATTTTTCATGATAATCTTCTTAAAAATTATTTAATAATTTTATAGAAAAATTAAATCATTTATCTTATGGAAAAGTGATATTATTGCTATAAAATAATGTGTTCTTACTCATTTAGTTGTTATAACTTGTTCTTCTTTGGGTCGACTATACAACCTACATGAAGAATGTTATAATGTTTATACCATTAATTACTAATAAAACATAAATAATGGTAATATTATGTAATAATTATTTATTTAATATGTTTTTAGTTTTTATAGAGTGGTATTATTGCAAATTTTACACACTAATAAATTCAATTCTTTTTTAAATTCAACAATCACTAAAAACTTTTTTTAATCGTTCCATGAAAAACATCTCCATAATTTCCCTAAAATTACCACAAGACTCTATAAAAATATAAAAAAAATATAAAACATATTCATGATAATTCTTTATGTGATGAATCTATGATCAATGACCAAGGATTGGAACTGTAAAACTGAATCATGCGTGGAAAAACAAAATAGTTACCCCCAAATATTAATTTTAATTATAAAAAATTAGTATATGGGAAATAAAGAATTATAAATTAATGTTATTGATTATAATAAAAATTAATAATTTTATTATAAATATTAATAATAAACCCAAATTTAATATATAGGGAGTTAGATCATATTTGATCATGAAAAAGTCAAAGATATCAGTTTCTTTTCCAATCTCACTTTGAAAACAAGACTGCTCAGGAGTAAATTTACATATGGGGAAATTTTATGTTATATATCTCTAAAAACGCATATATTTTCTTATACCATGTTTATTTGTGTTTTTAAAATATCTCATTACCATTTTAGGTCCTTTTGGTTCACAATTCAATCGAAAGGATACTTGTAAGTAAATCTAACCTTATCTCTTCTTTTTAGTTGAGAATATTTGTCCTATATGTAAATTTTTTTCATTTGCGTATATGGATATACTTATCAATACTTTATTTATTTATTAATTTAATTTTATATTATATATTAATATATTTACAAAAGTTTTAAATAAATATTTTTTAATTTTTTCTGCACAGTCACTTTCTCCGACCGTTTTCTTCGGTTTTATTTATAAATATTCCTATACAAGTTTTAATGGTTGTATAAATTATTTTTTATTTAAATTGTTTTTTTATTTTTTTCTCTATAAAATCTATTTTTTATTTTATATAATCCAAAATATAGGATGTGGGTAACTTGTAAAAACTGAATAATAAAAAATTCATTGGAAATTTAATTCACAAACACAGGGGTTAATCACCAAAAAGAAATTCAAATTTCAAAATTAATCCAATGAGCAGCTAAATGATGATAGAATTCCACAACTCAATATTTTAAACCTACAAGTAGGCCAAGTTTTAACCTCTTAAGTTATATATAATCCATAATCACTCATCAATGGTACAGTAGTAAAATTAATAAATACAACTACAAGTACCTTCAATGCTATCTCTAACCACGTAGAATGAGGAACAACAACACAATTCTAGCATTAAATATTTCTGATAAAACTTATAGATTAGAAAAAATACCAACATATGAAAAGAAAATATCTTGTTACCACCATATATGATAACACGACCACATGAAGTAAGACACCTACCATCAATACCACCACGATGCCAATAGATAAATTATAGAATCCATAACCTCTTCTTACAGAACCACTACCAAGATAATGCCACCATCACACCCAAAAAATAGAAACCAAGAAACCAAATTTAAATAATGAAACTAATATATAATAAATATGGATATAATAACAACCAAGAACACTAAGGGATAAAATTACAAATAAACTAGAAAAACCAAAAATTGGACCTTGCAAAACCAATAGTGTGAAACCAGTAAAAAAGGAGGAATATAATAAAATAAAAAAAAGTGTGCATAATATAAAAAAAATCACACATCCTACAAAATCCCAAGACACCAAGATATCCAAATAAAAAAATAAAAAATGGGATATAATGTGATGGTTTAGGAAATAAGGTTAGAGGATGAGAGAAATGTTTCTAAGACTTTGGTGATGATGGAAAAAATAAAAACCCACCAAACATTGGAAACCCTGAAATAGATCAATAGAAGAATCCAAACCAATGATATACCATCACCATCCTAAGATACCATTGGAAATATAAAATTGGACCAATATGAGGTCTAGCATGATGAGGAAGATGTAAATGAAAGAGAGGTAGGGAGTTAAAAGCTTCTCAATATTTTTCTAAAACTATAGTTTTACAAATTATTTCCTTTTAAAATAAGTTATTAAAAATAAAAGGATATTTCATAAAAAAATTAAAATAAATTTTCTAATTATCTTATAAAGTGTATTATATATATATAAATATTTTATATTTTTTATCATGCTTCACTGGGGATGTTATCTAATGATACCATCCATCTTATTTCTCTAAATGATTCATTTTTATTCCATTTGATGATTCATATGAAATGTATTTCATCATCATGGTTAAATTAAGAAAAGTTAAAATTATGAATGTGTCCATGTAACATTGGAATGTGTTTTTTTTTCATTATGTGACGGGTGATCCTAGAATCATATTTCCTTCTAATGCATTGGATAAAGCTTTATATCTTATAAGATGATAAGGAATAGGTAATGAACCCAAACCCTTAATGGACTCTTCCAACTATATTTATAGGAATGTTGAGTGAACCCAAAACCCTAAGGGAATATATCCACTATGTTTATAATAATAGAGAGTAAACCCAAAACCCTAAGGAATTTAATCTACTATGTTATAGAAGTTGGGAGTGGACCGAAACCCCCAATTGAATCTGTCTACTATGTTTATGGAATAGGGAGTGAACCCATTCCACTATGGGACTCTTTACTGTATGAGATAATGGTATTGGAAGTTATCCTTAATATTTTTTTTCTATTCATATGAATTAACTAAATTATTATGACACAAATATTTATTATAAATTATTCCTATGTTATATTTTCAAGGCTCGTGATTATTGACTCATGTTTCCACACTCCTATCAATCATGTATTATGTTATTCCAAAATAATTATGTATTGAATCATGATTTATCATCTATGTTTTCTTAGGTATGATTTCATTATGTTATTTTCTTGTCCCTTGATTATTTTCTCTTACCCACATGTTCTCACTCTTTTTTTCTGTTTCTATTATTCTGGTAATGAAGAAAAGTATTATAAATGATATTTTTAGAAGGATATTGTGTATTAAAATAATTTGTGGGATATATTCAAGAATGTTAGTAAAATAAGTTAGATATATATATAATATCTAGAGACACTGAACTTATATATTTTTTGGTTTGATTTATTATGATATGAAATGAATATTCATGTTAAATGATGTAATATTCTTGTAATTGATGATCGGGTTATTTCTATTAGTATCTGAGCAAGGATTAGTTACTTTTTTAGATTAGGTTATATAAGAGGATATAAATAAAAAAACCTATGTTGAACCAAAATCAATGTAAATTGTGTTAGTGTTTGAACTTGTGTATTAATATTTTAATAGTTGTATTAATACTTTAATAGTTTTGTTTTGATAAATTATTATTTACCCACATTTAATTAAATTCAAAAATTTTAAAAATTTTAATCATTTTTTATTTTAATTTCATTTTGATTTGTTTTTAAATGTTAGTTCAATTAGATAAAGATTTATATTTTCATAATTCCTTGCTTGTCATATATTTTATAGTTTGATTTTATATGTTTTTCTTGGTGGGAATTTAGAAAAATATTTTGCTAACCATGAATTGCCCCGAGGGCCAGCCCATCAACCACATAGGGGATCCGAGGGTCAACCCCATGGGAGAGCCAACCCAAAGGAACCCACCATGGCAGTAGTGGGATATGTATAGTCCTATAGGAAAATAATCTCATAAGATTCCATCGGCTTGGGTTAGTGGGATAGTGTGGGTCAACGCGGCCCCTGGGGCCCAGTTGTGTGAGAGAGCTAATACCACACAAGCAACTCGAATCGATAGGGGAATGAATTAATTGATATATAAAAGGATCAACCATCCACATGTATGATGTGGGACTCAGGTGTCGTATATACTGTTCATCTATCTTTAATAGTCATGGAAATTCATTCCACCTTCTGATCTAGTTGGTTATAGTCATCTGATCGAGTGAGTGTTTGTATTCTACCACCATCTATTTTTGAGGTTACTATTTTTCAGAGTTCACAACCGAACCACTTTCAATCAAATTTGAGCCTTCCATATATGAATCAAGCTATTTTGAACATGTATTGATCATGATTTTGATTTAAAATTGTCATGATATCATGCATGCAACTATATCTTTCATGCATTTAGTAATTCGATGAAGATAATCTAGTCAAGAATAGTTGTGTTTCCCAAGACATAATCTCCAAAAAATTTCCACAGTGATAGTAGTTCCCTCACTCTACCCCCGAATAACCATTCAAAAATGGTAGATTAATCTACCATTAGATGGTATCTCACTTCACTTTCGACAGTAACACCTCTAGCTTATATAGGCAGTCACTCTTGCTTCTACTCCTTTTAGTGATAGTAGTAGCAATGGTCGACCATTCAATTTCCTTCATAGTAGCACCATAATCCAATGGTACCACCAACCATGATGGCAGGTCCATTTTCTCTTTGATGGTATATCACAATGGTCGAACACTCCATGTAGTGATGGTCGTATCATCTATCATCCTTGGTAGTAATTCAACACTGGTAGCAGTTCATTTCTTCATACATAAAAGGTAACTCCACTATTCTTTATTAACAATAAATTGGTTCTTATGATGGTAGATCATACTCAATGGTAGATCACTTGGGATGGTAGTATCATTCCCCTGCTAGAAATGGTATATCCAAGTGATGGTAGCTTGTGAGTAGTAGAAACATCTTGCTACCACCAGGTATTTATATCTACTATGAGTTAAATATTTTTTCTAAAAATATAATTCTTATTATTCTAATTACTATAATTGATATAAGTAATTATAATAAATATTTTATTTTATTTTTCTAAAATATATATAATTATATTTTTATAAAATGTTATTTGAAATATATATTATGTATATATTACACACATGCAGTATACAATACTATGTTTTTATAATATTTTATCTAACTACAAATTTATTCATATTATTTTAATTTTTTTATAAATGTGTTTTATATATGTTTGTATTAATGATTATAGTGTAATATTTATGTTTTTATTTTATACATAATAAAAGTGTGTGAAATTTTATTGATTTTGAATCTGGTTTTTCAAAATACATAAATTTTAATATTATGTTTTCTTATTCACTAACTCTTTGCATGTATAGATTTTATAATTCAATAATATGATAATATATTTGAATTAACAACACAGTATTAGTCCATTGACATGAGATCAAGGGATTGAATAAACTTCATACAGTTTATTTGACATAATTTTACAACTTACTTGTGATACAAATTCTTGATGCACATTACATAAAAATAATCTCCAACTTTTGTTTCCTTACTATGATAATGAATAGACATCAACTATACCATCCTATTTTTATAAAGTTATCAAGATCAAAGAACATTATAAAATTAATTATCTAATCTTTCTTCTAGTTTTATTTGTTTTTATTTTTCTTTGTGTTATCTTTTCTTTATATTTTTTATAATATATTCATGATGTATTATACATTTCCCAATCAAAATCAATCTTGTATGTTAGTTGTTATACAAATCTAAATGCAGATTTAGGTTGTGAATCATGAAGAAAATTCTGGTCTAGACTAGGTCAAAGGTCATATAAAAATTCTATTTTGTGCCTCTAAGTAATGTAAAAGTAAGAGTCTATAATAATCTATCACACTTCTAAAAGTGAGTTTCTTAGTTGGTACTAATCTTCTCACTTATTAACAAAAGTTTACGAGTGGAATATGATCTTGTGATTTGAGCCACTATAAAAACATTATGTTCTTTATTTTAATTTCCACTTTACTACATATCTTGAATACAACACAAACTTCAAATTATTTTATAAATAAAAATATAATTGTTTTTTATTTAAATTTTAAACAACTCTTGACCCCCCTCTAGTCTTTATTTACACATATTATGATCTAAATATTGGTATTAGAGGGAGGTGGTTCCTTAAATAATATTTAGAGTATCTGTTTATTTTAATCTTATACCAAACATTTGGTATTAGAGAAGGTCTTTGATTAGTTAGCATCTTTGCCTATTTTAGTCCTTCTAGATATAGTTCTCTAGATTATTTTTTAACTACTATTCTAACCCAAATATCCTATAATGAACAATGTAAGGAATAAAGGAATGTTCTTGAATAAGGTAGTTATCAATTCTAATGATGGATAGATTCCACAAAAGCCCCCATTATTCAATAGAAGTGACAATGTATACCGGGATGACTGAATATAAGCCTACCGGAAATAGTTGAGTGTTGATCATTAGAAAATCATGGAAAAGTATACAAGCTACCCAATGCTAATCCAAAGACTCTTATAGGTAAAAAAATGGTTAATTATGTTTTAAATTATAAAGTTAATAATATTTTTAACTTTTCTATAAGTAAAAGTGTCTATAACCATGTTTCAACTTATAATATATCCCACAAAATATGGATAATACTTCATGTTACAAACTACATGATAGAAAAGATCAAAATAACCATGCTAGGAATGCTCTAAGAAGAATACCCAGACTTCAAGATGGGAGATGGAGAATCAATGAATCATATTTTCCATAGGTTTACAAGTATTTAAAAAATTATGAGTGCTCTTAGTGATGTACTAGAAAACACATATCAAGTTGAAAGAGTACTAAGAGAACTACCAAAAATATATAATTCAATAAAGGTTTCCATCAATGAGATTAAGAATTTTAAAGAGTATACTTTATATGAACTAAAATTCTCTTTGTAGTATTATAAGTTAGAGTTTAAAAACATTGTTAATGAGGGGTCTACAAAGATAAAAGGAATATATGTTAAGTCAAATATTAATGAAATCTATAACACTTATGAATTTGAGTTCCAGGAAAGTGAAAAAGGGATGTCTCACTTTAGAAATAAGTTTTTCAAGTTCATGAAAAAAAAGGTGAAATGAGGAAGTTCAGAAGAAATTTCAAAAAAGATTATAAGAAAGGTAATCTAGTAATGATCACAATGTTTCAAAATAAAAATGTTATGAGTTCAAGAAGACTTTCCACATTAGGAAAAATAGTCTAAAAAATAAAACATCAAAAGAAATAAAAAGATAAAATTAGAACATAAAATCAAGATTTGTTTGGAGTTTGGGACTGTTCAGATAATTTAGATATAACCATTGATTTTGTAAGTGAATAATAGATAAGGAACATTGCAATAATGGGTGTATAATGTGAATTAATAGATTAAATTTTAATTAAATTAATTACTCATACAAAATTTCTTTATAATGATATTTCTAAATAAAAAAGTGAAATTTATTCATATTCATGTTCTAATTAGGATTTTTTTAATTCTAAATTCAAATAATTTATTAAAGAAAATTAAGAGTAAAGTAACAATGTATTCAATATAATTGAAAAATATACTGATATAAAAAATAAAAATAAGATGTTCATTAAATAAAATGGGAAACTAAAAAGGGAATGTGATAATATGAATATTTTTGTTTCCTAGAATGATAAATCTAATGATAATTATGACTCTAAAATTTTAAAACTAAAATATGAAAATTATAGGATTAAATAATTTTTTTGGTAGTGAATGATAAAGATAAAGAGGTAATATTTAACTCTATTTTGTTAGATTTAACTAATGTCGAGAATAGTTATAAGAAAATTAAGTGGGAAAATAAAAAACTGATAAACATAACTTCTTTATCAAATGAGAAATTTTATACATATTTAGAGGCATTTCAAAAATAAAACATTAATTTGGAAAATGAAGCTGTTAATATTAAAGAGAATTTATCTAAATATGTTCAAGGTAAATAATATTATGATAAAATGATATCATTGATGAAACTAAACGCTAAAAGAATGGTTTTGGTTTTAATAGTTAATAACTAAGGTTGAATAAAACTACCTTTGTTAAGAGTTATAGAGGAAGTATTTCCAGTGTAAACTGTTTTAAATATAGGTTGAAAGTGGATTATACCACTGAACATCCATTGAGATTTATACAATTATTTAATAATTCAAATACATTTATTTTGAGGTATTTACTTTCTAAAAAACCAACTAATAAAGGTTTTAAATATATTTGGGTTCCCAATTCATCCACTAATAATACATTTTGACTCTAATTAGTATGGGTACCAAAACATTCTACTTGATTGTTTAATTATAGGAAAATTTCCTTAAGAAGTATCAAAGACTCAAGTTCCTTATATAGTGGTTAATCCAAGCACATGATAGGTAATGTTTCTATGTTTTTATATTTCAATTCATATGATGGTGGCCTATTCACATTTGTAGACAACTCTAAAGTTCATATTAAAGTTATTGGTGAAGTTGTTTTTTATTAAACTGTTATTATATCTAAATTTTTATATGTTTATGGTTTAAAACACAATATAACATGTATACAAAAACTTTTGGATGATGGATTAAATTTTATTTTGGAATATGAAAAATGTATAGTTATGAAAGATAAATCTGTTTTATTTTTTTCAAATAGAAAAGAGTATTGTTCTACAATTTATTTTTTTTAATCTAACCAAAAAAAGGTTAAGTGTTTAAATTCTATAGGAGGAGATGTCATTCTATGGCATAAGAGGCATGGGTATGAAAACTTCATACTATTATAGAAACTTTCAATGCATCAATATATTCTACAATTTCCAAAGTTATATGCAAGTACACACTTTATGTGTTATTCTTTTTTAAAGGGTGAGTAGTATAAAGAAATATTTAAATATATAATTGATGTTATTTTTTCTATATTCTTGGAAATATTACATTTTTAATTATTTGGACCTATATAACCTATATTTTTTTGGTAGTAAGAAATATTTATTTGTAATAGTAGATGATTACAACATATTTATCAATATTTATTTCTTATCAAATAAAAATGAAATATTAACTAAATTATGTGATTTATCTAAACATGTTAAAAACATAAAAAAATGTCAATCATATCTATCAGAAGTGTTAGAGGTGGTGAATTTATTAATTTATAATTTGATAATTTTTTATGAAAACTGATATAAACATTATTTTTCATCCCCTAGGACACCATAAAAATGGTGTGGTTGAAAGAAATAATAGATCAATATAAGAAATGACTAGATCAATGCTTATGATATTTCATGTGACTAAATATTTTTTGGCATAAGCTATAAATATATATGTTCATGTTTTAAATAATTTATCTATTATAACCTTTTTATATAAGACACTTTATGAACTATTTAAATGGTTTAAGCCTAAATTTGGATATTTTAGGGTATTCAATTTCAAAGTCTTTATCTTAAATACAAAATATAATTTAAAAAAAATTCTATTCTAAAAGTGATTAAGAAATACTTTTATGATATTAAAATACTATCAAACCATATAGATTTTTTAATTAGGGAAATTTAATTATATAATAATTTGTACAAGTAGTGTTTAATTAAAACAATAATAAGAAGAAAAATTTCGATTCAAACAAAGATAATGATATTTCTAAGGAATTTAATTTTGGTGAAGATAATGAAAAAGAAAATGAGAATGAATCAGTTGAGGGGGATAATATCTCTTCTCAAACTTACACTAAATAGTGGAAAACACTTAAATTTCATACAATTGAAAAATTAATTGTAAATGTAGAATCTGGTATACAATCCAGAAATTTTATTTTACCTTAATATACAAATTATACCATTTTTTCCGATTTTTTCCCTATTAAAATTGATAATTATTTACTTGATTCAAATTGAATAAATGTTATTCATGATGAATTAAATCAATTTTTATGAAATAAATTGTGTAATTTGGTTTATCTACTAAAAGATAAACCAATAATATGAATTAAATGTATTTTTTCATAATAACATATATGAAGATGGAAACATAGTTAAACATAAATTAAGACTATTAGATTAAAGTTATTACCCAAAATAGGGAATTTTATTTGAAGATAATTTTTCTCTTTTATCTAAGATGGAATAAATTATAATTTTATTAGTTTTTTCATTATTTCAAAATATCAAATTTTTTCCAATAGATGTAAAAAATCCCATTTTTAAATGGAATAATTTATGAGTAAGTTTATGTTAAAAAAACCCTCATTTCAGAAATAACAAAAATTCTATTTTTTTAAATTAATAAGGCTTTATATGGTCTTAATCAAGCTTCTCGATATTGGTATGAAAGATTAATTAAATTTTTAATAAAAAATGATTTTGTTAATGTAAAGGTTGATCCAACCCTTTATATAAAGAGATTTTCAAGCAATATAATGATTATACAGATTTATGTTGATGATATAATATATGGATTAAAAAATGATTTATTGTGTGATATTTTTTATAAACTAGTGAAAAGTAAAATTGATATGTGCTTAATGGGATAATTGAAATTTTTTATTGTTTTACAAATTAATAAAAGAAAAGATGGTATTTTCTTAAATCAAGTGAAGTATGCTAAAGAAAATATTAAAATGTTTGGCCTTTATTCTCATAAGACTACGAAAACCCTAATGATAACCAATTCCAAATTATACTTGGATGAATATATAAATTCAGTTGATATTAAACTATATAAAGCTTTGATATGTAGTTTATTGTGTCTCAATGAATCTAGATAAGACACAATGTTCTCAGCCTTTTTATGTGCTAGATTTTAGTCCAACCCTAAAAAAGTCATCTTAAATTAGTTAAGAGATTAATCAAGTATATTAAGGGAACCTTATGAACTATTTTATTTTATTCAAATTATAATTTTTTTGATATAGTATCCTATACTAATTTTGATTTTGGAGGTTGTAATCTTGGATATAAAAGAACAACATGTAACTGTCATTCTCTAGGTAAGAGTTTAATTTCATGGAGTTTTATGAAAAAACTATTATTACCACTATCTGTAGCTAATTATGAATATATTGTTGATACTAGTTTTTGTTCAAAAATTACATGGATTAAATAAACATTATGTGATTTTAATATTTTTTTTGATAAAGTTTGAATATTATGTGATAAATCTAGTTCAATTTCAATTTACCAAAACCCTCTAAAACACTCTAGAAAAACCATATAGATTTTATTTTTCACTTTATAAGGGATCATGTAAATAAATGTGATATTTTTTAGAAGTTTTTCCCACTAAAAAACAATTGGCTAACATTTTCACTAAAACTTTAGATTCTATCCAATTAGAGAAAAATGGAGTTTGAACTGGGTATACTGGAAGCATAATTTTTCTCTTTAGTATAATTACTAATTTGATAAAACAAAAAACTATTTTAAAATCTATTTACATGTGTATGGTAACTAAATTCTAATTTTTATTAAAATATTCTACTTGGTAAATTCTAAGTTTTCAATACTGTTTAAAAGGGGTAATCTTTTAACGATATAGTTTTAATGTATTTTTTTGATAAATTTCAAAAATGAGGATAGTGTTTTTGAAAGTCTAATAAACATTAATAAATGTTTGGTTTTGTAGTTTACCAAAAGAGGGAGATTGTTATAGTGTTTTAAATTGTGTATTAATATTTTAACAGTTGTATTAATACCTTAATAGTTATGTTTTAATAAATTAATATTTCCTAACATTTAATTAAGTTCAAAGTTGTTTAATTTTTTTTAATTACATGAAATTTTTATTAATTTATAAATGTTAAGTATTTAAATTGGATGGAAATTTATATTTTCATAATTCTAAGATTTTCAATAATTATTTTTTCTGTTTTTCTATGTTTTTATTGGAGTCATTTTAGAAAAAATTGTGGAAAACCATGAACAGCCCCAAGGGATAACCAATCAACCATATTACGGGCCTAAGGGTCAACCCCGTGGGAGAGCTAGCATAAATGGACCATCCCCGGGGGTAGTGTTCCATGTATAGGCCCATAGAATAGTAAAATTGTAGGAGTGTATGGGATAGGGATAGTGGGCCAACACTAGTCAATGCAACCTGTGAGACCCAAGTGTGTACATTGGTGTGTGTGGGTGCTGATCATCCCCAGAAAACTGAAACCGATAGTGTCACAATATAATTAATATTGTTTATGATCAACCATATGCATGTCCAATTTGGGACTCGGACACCATAAACGTTGTTCATCCAGTTTTAAAAGTTATGGACATTCCTTCCGCCATCTAATCTAGATGATTACAACCGTCTGGTTGAGCCAACATATATCTTCTAAATTTGGCTATGTTTGAGGTTACCGTTTTCTAGAATTCATGGATGCACCTCCTTTGATCAAATTTAAGCCAACCATGTATGGGTCGAGCTAATTTGAACATTCCAAGCACATGAGTTTGATTTCAAAAATTATGTCAATATCATGCATGAAACTGCATATTTTAGGCATGTATTGACACAAAGAAGATAATTTAATAGAGAATATTTTTTTTCAAGAGTTTATCACTTTCTATTTTTAAAAGTGGTGGTATCTCCCTTTCTCATACTTAGAATCACTATGGAGTCAAAAGTTTCTTTTTTTACTTTTTCATTCCTTTTGTTTTGGAAATTACAAACTCTTTCTTACTTACATAATTTATAAATATTTCATGTTCAATGTATTTTAAGAATGTTTTTGAAGAAAAAATATAGGTTTTACCATACTTATATTTAGTTTTAAAGTATTCACGAATATAAACATACTTTATTCATTACAATTTTAGTAATGAGTATGGATATGATAATGATTAGACTCAACTTTATCAAATCACATTTAAATAATTTCTATCTTGTATTCATATTGAAAAAAAATCACAATCAAACTTGACATCGAAACTGATAGAATTAGAATCATAATCATAAACAAAATCATAATGATATCCATCATATTTATCTAATATTAAATTATGAATATGGAAAAATATATTTTATTGAAATGGAATACATTTTACACTAAAAAATGGTGTATATCAAAATGATGTCCTGAATTCTGTAATAATATCACCATTGAAGTGCCAGATGTCTAAGTACTTGTAGAAAAACTCAGATAAAATATGATCGTTGGATGATTAAGATTACCATTTGGTAGTTTTATATAAATACCTGGTCATTTGAAGAGTTCACAACATGAAGAAGTAGTGGAATACACATGTAGAGACACTGCATAATCTGATGACCGTTTATCATTTTCAAAAATCTAAATGTGTGAGAGCTCTAAATTTTACAAGAGTGAACAAAATGTTCTTTATACTTGTAAAATTTTTGAGTTTTTTTTCATTTTTCTAATCATAATGACCAATCACATGAATATGATCAAGGGTTCATGGGGATAGAGATACAGAGAAAATATGATCATTATATCGAGGGATCATATGGATAGAGAGATAGAGAAAATACGATCATCGTATCAGGGGATACTGTTGATAGGTAGACTGAGAAAATCTAATCATTGTATTGAGGGATTCTAGGGATAAAAAAATAGACCGATCATCATATCGAGGGATTTCTCAGGTAATATTAATACAAGTTTTCATGTAAGTACAGAACAAGTGACCATTTTCCTAGGTTATTGAATACCCTAATATTTGGAATAAAGTAAGTGTATTAATTTGAATTAATTTTTTTATTACATGTATTTTAATTCCATTACATAAAATAAAAATTGATACTTTTATATTCATATTTCTATTTGTATCTTATTTATCATAATAACTTTGATTACGATACAATTTTTTTACCATGTATTACTTTGTGGATAGGTTATTATTATGATTAAGATTTTATACACTTTATGATAGAATCAAAACTTTTTGTATTACTCTGATATATTGTAACCACTGTGATTATGATTCAATCTATAATTGTTTTTTATTTTGAATACTATTAAAATCTGATTATATTACCACCAAAAACTGATTAAAATTCTATACATTATAAAAATAGAATCAGTTACAACCAGTGAATTACATATCAAAATATACTTGATTATGATATTTTTATTATTACACCCAAGGTAAAATCTAATGACTATTTAAATACTTAATAGGTTTTCTGAATATGATTTGTTTAACCTTATTAAACAATATTTATTTAAAGGTTAAAAACAAATGTTTTTAAACCTAAAATTCACCGCCTCTTGTATTTATCTATATTTCTATACATTTGAATCTAACAATTGGAATCAGAGCCAAGTCTCTATAATAATGATACCAACTATTAGTATCAAAGGAGGACTGTACTGCTCATATATTTGTTGATTATTTATTTCTTTACTTTTCAAGTTAGTATTGATTTTATTATAAACTTTTTCTTATAAATATTTGTTACACTATTGTGTATTATGGAAAATATTTATTTTGTATCTATTTTGTATCAGGTACTGTAGTGGGGACTGTGAAGAACTGTAGCAGGAACTATTTGGAACTATAGTAGCAGGGAATATTCCCCCATTTGGGCCTTCGGGCCACCGATTTGGTCCTTGAGTCCTTTGAGGCCTTCGGGCCACCCAGGCCTTCGAGTCAGTAAGGCCTTTGAGCCACCTCAAGGCCTTCCGACCAACTTAAGTACAGATGCAAACCAGGAAATCTACAAGGAACAAGCTTCAGAAGGAGGTAGAGCAATGAGCTTTCACCATATGATGGGAATTACATATGATGCTTTATAGTTAGTGCACGTGGATTTATTTTTTCCTATACAAGATGTAAGTATTGGTGGGAATTACTACGTATTTTTTTAGTTGATGATTACACTAGATGCACATGGATCTATCTTATATGAAAGAAATCCAAAGCCTTTTTTTATTTCAAAAATTCTATATCCAAAGTTAAAAATGAGAAAAACCATCCGTTGATAAATATTCATGGTGATCATGGTGGAGAATTTGTAAATTATGATTTTGAAAATTTTTTTATTAAGAAATGCATTGCACATAACTTTTAAGATCATAGAAGTACTCATAAAAATGCTATTGTTTAAAGAAGAAATCATATTTTTCAAGAAATAACAAGAACTATCTTGAGTGAATACTCAATTGAAAAAAATTAGGATGAAGTGGTTATTACTTCTTGTTATACTATAAATCTATTTTTAATTCAACCCTTTATTAATAACTGGAAAGTCTGTCAGAGGAAAAAGTCCCCTGACCATTTATTAAATGAAATAAAAAATACAGAAACAAAGGACGCAGATGAAAAGCTTGCCTACATCCAGACATCAGTTCCAGCATAAAAAAGACAATTACATATCATAGTATTCATATACTTCACCACCACCATAGTTATGGAGTTCCTCTATAGTAGTTGATTCCCATTTTGAATTTGTTTCATATTTCTTCAAGAGATTGGCATACTTGTCTTTGAGCTTCAACTGTTCCAATGATAAAACCCCTTTGTTGGAATGCGCATGACCTTTCTTATACACAGGTATATCTCCTCTTTCCTTCTTATAAGAAGACCTAGTGTTCACCGTCTTTAGAAGGTAAGATTAATCTTTCCTTTCTTTCCTCCTTAGTGGCACAGACTTAATTCCATCACTTTCAAATGCCCTACTTCGTCTGCCTTGAACAATGTCACTATAAGAAGGTATGACAATTCCATTATTTTCTTTGTCATAATCAGAACATCTTCCCTAGTTTCCTGTTCTCTTCACAGAGGCAGAAATATTGATTCTTTCATCCTTCCCCACCAAGACATTTTCTATAGCATCCAGGATCCCTCTCATTTCCGAGTGATTTTTATGCTCAATCGTTGCAGGAGATTTCCGTGCCATAACACCACAATCATCATGAAATTCCATCTCAAAATAATCCATACCAAACTCCACATGGTTATTGGGGGTGATCTGCATCATTTCAGATAGTTGGGTTCCCTCCATCACAGCGGGAACAACCTCAACTTCCAAGCATGAAAACTTATTGCCTGTTAGACAACAGCCTTGCACCTCATGCCTATCACCTGACTGCAATAGAGAGCAGGAAGCACCACTGTCCATCGCGGACAGCTTTCCAAACCCAAGGTCATTCTCCAACCTCTCAAACACTTGCCTCAGTGATGAGTTATCAAACACTTGCATCTCTTTTAGTCCACTTCCATTCGCAGGATCCTCTACTGGGTTCCACTTCCGCATTTCTTGCACCTCCACCTCATCCAATAAAGCTTCAGCCACTACTGCAACCAGAGATTCATCGGCCACTGCATCCAATGCTTCCTCAGCCACAACAGCTCCATTTTGATTGCTTCCAGCACAAGGACCCTCATTGCTTCCCTCCATCACCAATTGCACCAACCCAGGATCATCACGTTCAACACTTGATTTCCCCACAACTGCGTCACCAAATCGGCCCTCTCTAGCACAAAGACCCTCACTACTACCTTCCACCACCAGATACACCGGCCCAGGATCCTCAAGCCCGGAATTTTCCTTCTTTACCACCACTGAATGACTCCGGCTTGTCTTACCGTTATGAAAAACCAACTACGTGTGTCCAAAACGCAAACAGGACGAACATTACTGCATCCAGGATTCAAAAACAACCTCTTGTTTCCACCGAAACTCCTTACCATCAGTTATCCAAACGCAATTCACCAGAGCCCTCACAACCTCAACCTCAATGTAGATCCGCAGACAGATTGGATGACACACCACCTCAGTGCAATGATCCGAACACAAGTAGCACCCCGCCATATTCCCAATAACACACAGAATGGAAGGATTCTGAAAGGAATGGGGTAAACTAGGGAGACTAACCCACGTCGTGATCGTTGAAGGGTTGCGCCACATGTGAAAATCAAAGATCCAATGGAAAAGGTAGTATGAATAGCCCTTTCATCACCGAGGAGCCCTGGACCAGGCGTCAATCAAGTCCTATTCCGAATGAAACCGGATCATGAAGTGCTTTCGGTCAAGAAAACCAACGATTGCGCGCTTCCGTAAATTCCAAGCTTCATCAACAAGTGAGTACTAGAAGTTCCTTAAGAAATGAAGTAAAACATCTTTATTTTATTTCTAAATTTGAACCTAAAAATACTAATAAGGATTTAGGTAATGAGGATTGTATTAAGGAAATTCAAGATGAGAAAAATGAATTCAAAATGAAAAAAGTCTGGACCTTGGAAGAAAGACCTAAAGAAACTTCGGTAATTAGTGTAAAATGGGTTTTAAAAAACAAGTGTGATGAAAATGGAATAATCATTAGAAATAAACAAAGGATTGTTGCTAAATGATATAATCAATAATATGGAATAGGTTATGAATAAACATATGCTTCGATAGATATACTTGATTCTATTTGTATTCTATTATCCTTTGTGGTATTCTTTAATTTAAAACTTTTTCAAATAGATTTGAAGTGTACTTTCCTTAAGGGTTATGTACAAGAGGACGTTTTTGTTGAACAAACTCCTTGTTTTGATGATAAAAAACATCTTGAATATGTTTATAAAATTAATAAAGCTTTATATGGACTTAAATAATCCCCTAGAGGTTGGTATGATAGATTAACAATTTTTTGTTACAAAACAATTATGTTAAAGGAACTATTGATCTGAATCTTTTTATAATGAAATTTAACAAAAACATTATGATTGTTCAAATATATGTTGATTACATTATATTTGTATCAACTTAAAAATATTTAAGATCTCCCTTTGTGAATCTTATGAAATATGAGTTCAAAATGAGTACGATGGGTGGGTTAACATTTTTTTTGGTTTTAAAATTTCCCTAAAACTAGAAGGTACTTATATAACTCAACATAAGTATATAAAATATATTATTAAAAAGTATGGATACAAAAATACTAAAATGATTATTACACAAATAGATACCTCAAATACACTTGATCTTGATGAAGCTGAGCATCGATTTTTTAGTGGTATGATAGGAAGTTTATTATACTTAATAACTAGTTTCCCAGACTTAATATTTTATGTTTGATTATGTGAAAGGTATCAAAATAATCTAATGTAATCCCATCAAAAATTTTTATGATGAATTTTTTGTTATCTAAAGGAAACTATGGATTTATGAATTTTTTATTCTTTTGGAAATGATTTTGAATGCTAACTTTGGTGGTTATATAATGGATAGAAAAAATACTTTCAGAATTTTTCATTTCATATGAGATTCATTAGTTTGTTATTCTTGTACGAAACAAAACTCGGTAGCACTTTCCACTACTGAATCCAAATATATGGAAGATGTAAGCTTTTGTGCTCATGTGTTGTAGATGCAACATAGACTCACTAATTGTGGCATGAGTTTTTTTGAAACTCAAATACCTCATGATAAAACCAGTTCCATTTTAAAACCCTGCATATCACTCTCATGAAGAACAAATAGATATTATGAATCACTTTATTAGGGATTACACACATAAAGAAGATTTAATTTTACAATTAATTAGAAATCAAGAACATTTTTCTGATATTTTTACAAAGCCATTACCTTTCGATAGATTTTAAGACATTAAAAAAATCTAAAAATGATTAATTTGAAGTAGCCATTAATATCTACTTATTTTTTTACCAATATTTTCACATTATAGTACTTCTTTTCCTAGGGTGAGTACATATAATTTTTATTTCTTTTCAAATTCTCAAACATTAGTTTTCCAAAAATCTAAAGTTCTCTAATTTTTTTATTTAAAAAAAACTCAATCGTAATGAGTTTTCTAGACTCAAGAAATATATAAAATTTTCTAAACTCAAGTTTAAAATAACATTTGGAAAAAAATTCATATTCAAATTTTAAAATGGATTTGGAATATTTATTGTATTTGAGTTTTAATTTAAATTTCATATTCTAGTTTTTATTTTATTTATTTTAATCAAAATTTTAATAAAAATTTGGTACTATTTTCTAAAATTCATAATCTATTATTTTATAAAGACAAAAATAAAATTTCATAATACTGATGATTCCACTCTGAAAGGTATTCTTATTTTATTTTATACTTTAACATTATTCCATTATGATTACTTTTATCCTTATTTGTTGTTATTTCTATTTTACATGTTTTGTTTTAAATTTTTTATCTCATTCACCCAATATAATAAAAACATTTTATAAAACCTCAAGAGTTTAAATACTTTAAAAAATTTATTCAGATATGTTCTCAATGGTCAGATCAGATGGATCAAATCTCAGTCGTTAGATTGTTTTTAAAAGATCAACTATTGCTTGAAATCGCCTATATAAATGGACCCCCATCATGTTCTACATCTGTTATCTCATATTTTTTACTTGAAGTGCTGCCTCATTTAAGTTCTCCAGTTTCAATTCTTATCTTCATGTCAAAATCTTCAGCATCAATACCAAATACGATGGTTCCTATAAAGGATAAGAATAAGTGGTTTCTTTTTCAGAAAAGGTTAGTAGAAAGAGATATTTATATAAAGCATGATTCTTATCTTATAAGGGTAATATATTTTCAAGGTTGGAAATCATTTTTTTTTGAGAAATTAGATACAAATTATGATTTGTTTTATTTGGATTTGGTTAAAGATTTTTATGATTTTGTAAGGGTTTTTAAGGAAGGTAGAAAAGAGGGGTTTTCTTTCTGAATCGATGAGAAGTTTTAAAAGACGACACATAGGGCAGCCATAGGTTTCCTAGTAATTTTAGATAAACAATATTCCTTTTTTTAATCTCATAAAATACCTTATTCAAAGGGTAAATTTATCAAATAAAGAGTTGAAAAATCATTGTTTATGAATGTATTAGATGATGAACCAAGGAAGGTCACTCATCTCATTTTAGACCATAGAGTTATATCCATTTGGATTAAAGGGTTTATAATTATGAGAAATTGAGATGTAGATACTTGTAATGTATATAATATCTTTATTTTATATTATTTGGTAAAAATAAGAGAGATAAATTTGGATGGTTTTGTTCTTTTTTCAGTAAAAAACATCAAATCCCAGTCAATAATGTCTCAAATTATAATGTTTCTGAATTTGATAAGTAAGATGATTGAATCAAGTATAAAACATTTCAACATTTCAATCATGTTCGAGCTTATTAGAGAATAGTGTTTATAAGTGATGACATAATGAAAAGAATGAATCTTTTTTTTGACTCTGAATCAAAATTGTTTATGAAGATTACTAAATCCACTGTATCAGAAGAAGAACCTTCTTCTAAGTAAAAGTAAGCATAAAAGGTTGTTCAAAAGAGAAAGGCCGACTCCATTCCTCCAACAAAATAAAAGAAACAAAAGAAAAACTCAAAATAAGTAGTTGATGAATGGATAAGAAGAAAGAATGAAATAAAATAAGAAGATCCTCAGTTCATACTCAACCCTACTAAAGCCTTATATTTTAAAATTCATGGTGCTAAAGTATTAGAGAAACAATAAAAGGAAAAGAAACTAAATAAAAAGCTACCAGAAGCATAATTGTGTGATAAAATGATGAAAGGAGTAGAGGTCACTTTTGATAATGTTATTTTACCAAATTTTCATGTCGGATTGTATTTTCAAGAATCAGATTTTGTCAATGTTGATGTTCCCTCTATCGGAGTCAAAGGAAAAGAAGTTTTTGTAAATAAATAATGGGTTCTAGTTGGGAATGGTTATTTGAAATCGGAGTCACAACATCATGAATTATTTTGAAAAGAAATGGAAGAAGTTTTTGTTGAATTAGACATTTTAGAAAAATAAAGTGAAGGTGTTCAATAATATAGTGTGTTAAAATAAATAAAACAATATAAATAAAAATAATAAGAAGAATAAGAAGAATAATTAGTATAAGAGGATGAAAATAAAAATGTTGATAAAGAAAATCTTCCTTCTGATAAGCTTTCTTTTATAACTTCTCAGGATTCCTTGAAAGAATTATCTTCTTTGGGAAATAAAAAGTATAAATTTGTTAGTAAATAGAAAAAAAAGTCCCCATTAATTGAGTAAATTGAATCTTCATCTAAAAAGGATGAACAATATCATAATGAAAAATAAAAGGGTGGTAAAATTATTGATATCGTTGTTATTGAGATTTCTGATAAAAAACAGAATGAACAAAGGATTGGAAAATAAATTTAAAACAAATATAAAAGGAAAAAGTTCAATAAGAAATAAGAACTAACCACATCATACTTACCAGAAACAATCAACCAGAGTTAGATTCACCAAATAATATCACAGACTCAATATGGCATAGATTTAAAAGGTAACTTAATGTATCTTTATAACAAAATTTAAAGATCCAAATTCTAAAAATAATAAATTATTGGTTTGAAGAATCAAAATTTTTTCTTCTCAGATAGAATTAAATCTCAGGAATACAATAATAAGCTCATGGAAGAAAAGAATAAGGTACAATATGAAAATTTTTATATTTAAGAATAAAGGTTACAAGATCTTGAAAAAAAACCATTCTCAAGAAGAATTTATTTCAATGATTGAATAAGATAAGAAATAATTCAAGATGTTGAAGACTATAATGAGATCCTTGTTGTCGAGGAATGATTAATTTCTTTTCTTAAACTCTTGTTTTAACTCTTTTAATCCAATTTCCATTAAAAGAATTTTTCATATATATACAATTTTTTTAATTGTCTTCCAATTATTATTTTCTTAAATGTTATTTAATTCATTTCAAGATGATCAAGTACATCATTTTTTTATTTTGTATAGTTTTTTCAATAACCCTTTTCAAGTACTTCATGAATTTTCCCTATTCATTTTTGAAAATCGTAGTGGGGTAGAATTTTATAGAAAGGGAAAGATGCTTTAAGTAAGGGGGATAAATACTTCAAAATAAGAGAATACGATTCTTAGGGGATGTTCTTATCCTAAGGGGGAGTTAGTCATATTCATCATTCTATTCAGATGAGTTATAAACTTAGGGGGGGGGATAAGTATTAGTGTCTAATTCTAAATAAAAAGTTATTTAAAATAATAACATACATAAGTTTTTCAATTTTATTTTCAATTGAAGACTTTTGGTTTGTGATTTCCAAAAAGGGGGACATTGTTGAGTCAAAAGTTTCTTTTTGAATTTTCCCTTCCTTTTACTTTGGAAATCGCAAACTCTTTCTTAAATAATTAACTACTAACTCTTCTAACTCTAAAGTATTTTAAGAATGTTTTTGAAGAAATCAAATATGTTTTACCATACATAGAATTAGTTTTAAAGTATTCATTAATATAAACATACTTTATTAATTACAATTATCATAATGAGTATGGATCTAATAAGGATCATAATTTTCTATTTCAATTCCAATTTAAAGACTTCTATATTATCCTCATATATAAAAAAGTTTTATAATCGTACTTTACATCAGAAATGATATCATCAGAATCATACTCATAAAGAAAATTGTAATCAAATCCTTCATATATATCTATATTTAAATTATAAATATGGAAAAAATATTCAATCATAATGGAATACATTTTACACTGCAAATGGTTTATATCAAAATGATTTCATGCATTATATTATAATATGACCATTGAAGTGGTGGGTGTCCAATTACTTTTGAAAAACATGGAGAAAATATGACTATTGGAGGATCAAGATGAATATTGTGGAGTTTCCTATAAATACATAGTAATTTGAAGAGTTCTAAATATTTATAAGTAGTGGAATACACATGTAGAGACACTGCATCAAGTGATGATAATTTTTCATTTGAAAAAATATTAGTTTGTGAGAGCTCAGAAGCTTACAAGAGTGAACTTCTTATTCTTTGTACTTATAACAATTTTTAGTTTGTTTTCATTTTTGTAATTGTAATGACTGATCACGTGAATACAATTGAAGGATCAGGGGGATATTGAGACAGAGAAAATATGATAATTTTATTTAGGATTCATGGGGATAGTGAGAAAGAATAAATTTTATCATCGTATCAACAACTTTTATGGATAAGCACATAGATAAAATCCAATCATCGTATTGAGGGATTTCAGGGATAATAAGATCGAATGATCATCATATTTAGGGATTTACCTAGTAATATAAATGAAAATTTTCGTATAAGTATAAAACAAGGGACCTTTAAAATAGGTTATTGGATACCATACTCCTTGGGATAAAATAAGTGTATTCGTTTGTATTACTTGTTTTTTTACAATTCTTTTAATTCTTATGCATATAAAAGAAAGTGATAATTTTATATTCATCTTTCTATTGGTATCTTATTTATCGTAATAGCTTTGATTACGATATGATTTTTTACGCTATATTAATTTGTGAATACATTATTACTATGATTATGATTCTATATGCTTTAAGATAGAATCACAACTTTTTATATTACTCTGATGTATCATAAATGTTGTAATTATGATTATTTCTATATTCATTTTTTACTTTGAATCTGATTAAACTCTAATTATAATACCACCACAAACTAATTATGATTATCTAAAAAGTAAATTTATAATCAATTACGACATGTGATATACATGTCAGAATCTACTTGATTATGATATTTTTATCATTGGACCCAAGGGCCAAATCTGATCACTGTTTAAGTACTTAAGGGGTTTTTTGAATATGATTTGTTTAACCTTGTTAAAAAAAGTGTCTTTCAAGGTTAAACATTAAATATTTTAAACCTAAAATTCAACCCTCTTGTATTTATCCATATTAATATAAATTTTGATCCAACAATCATCATTCAACAATTATATATTAATCTAACATTTGATGAAAACTCACTTCACTTCTGTCTATAGCACTATCGGCTTCCACAGATGGTCGCTCCTACTTCTATCCCTTCTAGTGATGCTGGCAGTAATAGTTGACTATTTTATTTCCTTCACAATATCACCATAAGACAACAGTATCAACAACCATAAAGGAATCTCTAGTTTCCCATTGATAGTATATCACAATGGTTGACCACTCCATGTAGCGATGATATTATCATCTACCCTCCATGAAAATAGTTCAACACTAGTAGTGGTCCATTTCTTTATGACCCTATGGTAGATCCTCTGTTCTTCGATAATAGTAATATGATACTTCAAAGAGTATATCATAATCAATGTTATATCACCTTGTATGGTTTTACCATTCCCCTAATAATGATGGTAGACCCGTGCGACTGTAGCTTATCCATAGTAAAAACATCTTTCAACCACCAATATTTCAATCTACCATTAGTTAAATAATTTTTATAAAAATATAATTCTTATTATTTTAATTAATTCAATTGATATAAATAATTTTAATTATTTTTTTATTATATTTTTCTAAAAAAATATAATTACTATTGTGTAAAAAATATTTCAGGCATATAATATGTATATATTACACACATTCAGTATATGATACCCTATTTTTATAACATTTTATCTAACTAAAAATATATTCATATTATTTTAATTATTTTATAAATGTGTATTATATATTTTTGTACTAATGATCATACTGGAAGCTTTATGTTGTTATTTTATATAGAATAAAAGTATACAAAAAGAATCTAATATTGATTATAGTTTTATCAAATATAGGTAATGATAATATTATGTTTTTTTACACACTAACTCGTGGAATACAAATATTGGATAATGTAATTATTTAAGAAGATTTTTTAATTGAAAATGTGAGATAATTATGTTTAGATGAGGAAAAAAGATTAAATATACCTCACATATTTTATTTGACATAACTTTATAACTTACGTGTGATATAAATTCTTGATGCACATTTGATCAAGAACTTATACAACTTCTCTTTCATTATTGAGACCATTAAGTGACTTCAATTGTACCATCCTATTTTTGCTGAAGTGATAAAGATCATAGATCTTCATCAAATTCATTATCTAATATTTTTATATTTTTATTGTAATTTTATCTTCTTCATGTTATATTTTCTTTATCTTTTTTGAAATATGTTCCTTAAAGGTTATGCTTTTCAAAATCAAAATTAGGTCTATAAGTTAGTTATTCTACCACCGAAAAGGAAGTTTTGGGTTGTGACTCCTACAAAAAATTCAGTTCCATAATTGGTTAGATACTCCTATAAAAATTATAGCTTTTCACTTTGAGTAATGTAAAAGGTAGAATCTATAACAAGTTATCACACCTCTAGAAATGAGTTTCTTAATGGGTACCAATCTTCTCACTGAGTAGAGAATGTTAATGAATAGACTAGGATCTTGGTGATATAAACCACTAGAAAAACATTCTTTTCTTTATTTTTAATTTCTAATGAACAAAATATCTTAGACACAAGACTCACTATAGATTATTTTGTTAAGAAAGATTTGATGGTTTTTTCTTTAAATTTTAAATGACTATTCACCCACTTCTAGTCATTATTTCCATAATTTATGATCTAAAAAGAAGAAACTAAAATGTCATAGGTCGAAATGAATGTGTCATAATTTAGGGAACATTAGGATTAATTCTCTATATCACATGATTTTATACTTTTTATATCATTTTTAATACTGAAACTAACCATTTTTGTTTTAGTAAGGTACTGGAAACAAAATCATTAAACTACGGTGGTGACAGGTAGGCATAAGATTGAAAAAAACCTATTTGAGCCTTGTTTTATAAAATTATTTATATCATTAAAATTATTTAGGAATATTAATTTATATCCATGACATATAGATAATAAATTACTAGTGAAACTCTTAGTGGTATCATGATTACATAACAACTCTGTAACTCCGCTCTGATAGAAGTTTATGGGAATATGATTTATGAAAATCTTATTATTATCCCTTTAGTAAAATTTGAAATTATTTTGGGTTTTTATTGGGTATCTCTACATTTATAACAAATTAATTATTAGGATTGGGTGGTAAAATTTGACATCCCAAATCAACCTGCGATTTTCTAATGGTGTAAGTATAAATTTTAAATCCCTATGAGAATTACTTCCATTATACATGTCATAATATGAAACCATGAAGGATGTTTTTTAATTGGATGGTGAGAAACTCAATATTAAGGATATATATTGTTAATAAATGAATTGATGTTTTTTTTTGAAGAGTTTTATGTCTTACCTGTGATAATGAGGGTGATTTTCTTAATAGAACTCATGGATGATTCTTTGCCAATGTCAAATTCTCCTTATAGAATAAACCTAATTAAATTATAGGAATTAAATAAGAAACTCTATGACAATCTAGATAAGGTTTTCATACAAACTAGTTCTTCACCATGGGATGTACAAATGCTCTTTGATAATAAGAAACATGGATTAATACACCTCTATATTGGTTATCATTAACTTAACAATATCACAATCAAGAACATGTATCATATACCCAGTATTAATTACTTGTTAAATCAACTCTTAGGGGATATGTACTTCTCAATACTATCCTTATATCTGGATATCATTAATTAAGGGTGAAAATAGAGAATATAACCAATAGATACTTCTATATAAGATATAGACACTATGAATTTATAGTGACACCATTCAAACTTATAAATAACCCTTTTATCTTCATGGATTAAATGGATAGAGTCTTTATATATTACATTGATAATTTTTTTAGTCCTTATAAATGATTGTTTTATATATTCTATGATCAAGGAAGATAATGAAGATCATTTTTGGATTGTGTTGAAGGCCTTGAGAATGGAAAACCTATATTCCAAATTTAGCTAGTGTGAATTTAGGCTAAAGAATATATCATTCCTAGGTAATATAATCCAAAAAGAGGATATATATATATATAGATCATTAAAAGGTAAATGTAATTGAATAATTTCCTAGACCATCCACTATAAACAATTCTATATTTGTCTTCGACTGGTTGGATACTATCAACGTTTTTTTAGAATTTTATCATAGTTGTCAAATTCATTAATGAAGTTAAATTAGAAGTGTGTCAAGTCTTTCTAGATGGATGAATGTGAAAGAAATTCCAAGTATCTTAAGATAAGTCTTTTAAATAAGATTTTACTCACACTACCCTATAGTGTATAAGGGTTTGTGATATACAATGATATACTAAATAATGAATTCTGGTGTATCCTCGTGAAAAATGACATGGTTGTAGTATATGCCTCATGTAAATTAATGTTTCATGAGTAAAATTACTTGAAAATTTATTTCAAGATATCAGTGGTAATATTTTCATTAAATATATATAGGTACTATATATATAGTGAAAATTGTGAAATATATACTGATCACAATATCTTAAAGTATATATTCAGATAGAAGGATTTAAACATGTTCCAACATAAATGGTTGGTGTTGATCAAGTTATATAACAACTCAATACATTACAACCCTTGGAAAAAAAACAAGGTTATTAATGGTTAAAGTTTGAAGGATCATGCGACATTATCCATGATGGTGATTTAAAGAGACCCAATACTATTGTATTTGAAAAGGATGGGTCTATGAATCCTAAGGTAAGGAGGAAATCCTATCTTTCCCAAATTACTACTAAAACATCCATACATATAAATATCAAATAGGTGAATGGTGAGGGTATATCATTATAGAATAAGGTAAGTAATGTTCGAAAGTTTTACCTTTACATTTCTAGGATTATAAGATTTGAGAAATTAATAAGTGTTCCATCAATGTCAGAATTAAAGGATTTCTAGGAAAATGTACATAGATCATCATTATCTATCCATAAAAGAATAAAAAAAAATATATGGATATTTTAAGAGGAAGTTATAGTGATAAAACGCAAAGGGGGATATTATAGAATATATATTTTAATTCTTGGTATGATAATAAGTTATGTCGGAATGAAATAATTCTACGGGGACGATGAAAACAATACCCATACTTGTATAGAAATAGCATTAAATAACCCCATATTTTGTTATAGGATTTCCCAAAACTTAAAAAATAAATTATGCCTTTTGGGTTGTAATTGATTGTGTTATAAAGTAAACACATTTAATTACTATTATATAATATTTCTCCCTCGATCAACAGTTAATGATATATATATAAAAATTTGTAAGGCTATATAAAGAACCACATTCCATTATATCAGATCAAGATCATAGGTTTACCTTGATGTTCTGGATAACACTTCAATAAGAAATGGATATAAAGTTGAGCTTTAACACTGATTATCATTCAAAAACCTATATTAAATACAAAAGGATTATTAAAAATCTAGAATTAAGTACTAATATACAATTAAATTTATTTCAAAGGATGTTAGGGTCAACACCTTCCTATGGTAGAGTTATTATATAACAACAGTTTCCATTCTATAATTCAAATGACACCATATGAATATTTTTATAGGAATAGATGAATAAATCCAATATTTTGGGATGAATTTTGATAGTGTAAGAAACTTAGAATAGATATTTCTTAAGCTGTTCCAGAAAACATTCAAACCATTAAGTGACAATGAGAACTAAAAAAATTAGATATGAGATCTACATTGATAATCATCAATAATATTTGGAGTTTGAAGTTATATATAAGGAATTACCTTTAATATCACAATGGGAAAGGGTTTTAAGATTCATTAAGAATAAAAAGTTGTTAAATAGATATAATGGATCCTTTAAGATACTTGATCATGTAGGGATGGTAACATGATATCTTTCTCTTCAATTGAACCACTCCCAACTACAATATGTGTTCCATATATAAATTTTGAGGAATTACATACCTAAAGCTTAAAATGTACTAAAATCAGAGGTAGAACCAATGAAACATGATCTATATTATAAGGAACAATTTTTAGAAGTTTTGGATCATATATAAAAGTGTTAGTAAAAAAGGAAAGTCACATGGTTAATGTTCTCTTGAATAATGATAAGTTTAAAGAAGTGACCTGAGAACCTGAATATATAATGATGGAAAATTAACATCATTTATTTTTACTCATGTAACAAAATTTTGAGGGTGTAATTATTTTAATGGGGTAGAATGTATCACTACATAATTTTTAGTATGTATTTCCCCCTAAATAAATACTTTTTTCTATAGTTTTTGATACATGAAACACTAAACCAATTGGGAAATGATTTATCTCAATAAAAATAGAATACATTACAATACAACAAAATAAAACATAATTAGTATAATTAATAAATGAATGAAATAAATATTAAAAAAATACTACCGGATTGAAATCATCACCATTCCAATCTAACATGATGATCACACCACCAATAATAAATATAGAAAGAATACAACACATTATAAATAGAATAAACATATTGAAAAATAAATTATAGGATCTAATGAATTATTTAACATATGTATGTAAGAATATATATAAAAATATAACGTGTCTAATATATATAAAGTCATTCGATATATGGAAATTAAATATATAGTCATTGGATATATGGTTATTGGATATAAATGTATCTAATTGATGCATTATTTTTTTAATTTTTAGTAACAAATTAAAATAATGTAATTTACACATAATAAATAATTCTAGAATGAAATAAATAGATTATAATTAATTAAAATTATTTCTTATAAAAAAATATTTTTATTAATTACATTTTATTACTATTATTATTCTTATTAGAGAATGATTTGAAATGTTTATAAAATTTAAAGAACTATTATAATACCAATGGATTGGTAAAATATAATTGTTTGAAGAGAGATTAATAATGATATGTGATTCAAACCATTTAATATTAGAGTAAATATTTTTCATTGATTTTTTTCTATATATTGTATTTTTATAAATTAAAATGATCTATATTAAAGAGTGATTTTAATAAAATTAATTGTTTATATATATTTAAAAAATAAAAGAATAATATAATGATTATTACTTGGTAATTAATAAAAATGAATATTTTTTTCTTTAAAAAAGATTTTCCTAAATTTTTTTATAAATTATGTGCTATAATATTAAAATTAATTTTTATCTATTTTTGAATCTGAATCCAATAAAATTGATATTATATTTGGAATAGTTATTTATAAATTAGGTAATGAGGTCAATTTTATTTTTAGGTATACAAATAAGTTATTGCGGTAAAAATTGTTTCACTGTCGTAAATGTAAAATGAGATAGAAGGGTTTAACTAAGGGGTAAAGACCTAAAATATCATAAAATAGAGTCTATAAATGAGTGGATGATGAATTAATAAACCTTACCTTATCCTATCACTATTATTTTTTCACTTTTGATTCACTTTCCATGTAAAAATAAAATTTATTACACATTAAAGAATGAGTATTTACGAAAATGGCACTAAAAATATCCTATAAAGAACCCATACTATAACCACCTCAACCCAAAAAATTATTTTTGTATCATAATTAATACATGATCAAATTATCTCCCTAATAGATATATCCCATTTTGGGGAAACTCTATTGTAATAAGGAGTCTCAAAACCCACATTTCCAAGAGGTTCTCTAAGAGAAAATTCAAGTTTCAATGTAAGTGTTATCCTATCTTTAATAATTTTTCTTTATCTTCATCATCAAAATATAATTAAATATTATTTTTCACTTTAATAACATATTTTTAAAATCATTAATATTATATTAAATCTATATTTTTACTATAAAATTACATTTTAGTACTGATACAAATGTTATAACATGTTATTGTTTAGATCAGTTTTACCACCAATATTAATGATGTTATAACATCTACACCATTAATGATTAGAAAAAATAAATACTGATAATATTATGTAATAGTTATTTATTTAATATTTTTTCATAAAATTTTAATGGAAATATTCTAATTTTTTTACTAATATATCCAATTATTTTGTTAATTCGATAATCATTAAAAATGACATTTTTAATCATTTCATGGGAAACATCACCATAAGTTCCATAAAATGACCCTATTAATCTATAACTATATCAAATACATGTTATAAATACTCATGAATATTATATATTTGATTAATCCATGGTTAAGGATCAAGGACCAGAACCGCCAAATCGAAGCATGCGTGGAAAAATAGAATAATTAACACCAAAATATTAATTCCAATAATAAAAAATCAATACATGTGTAATAATAAATAATAAAATAATTATATTAAGTAAAATAAATATGAATATTTTTATTATAAATATAAATAATAAACCTAAATTTGTTATACATCGATTCAGAGTGTGTCTGACCAAGCAGAATTCTGAGGTAAGAGTTTCTTTTCCAATGTCGCTTTTGAAATCAAGATTGTCTATGACTAAATATACATTGGGGGAAATTGTATGTTATTTCTATCTAAATACCCATATATTTTCTTATCCTATATTTATTTATTTGTTTTAAATTTATTTTTAACCTTTAACCTCCCTTAATTTTTCAATTTAACCAAAAGGATGGTTTTAAGTGTAGTCGGCCTTATCAATTCTTTTCAATATGTAATATTTCTCCTCTATGTCCATGATTTTCATATTATTATATGGATATACTTATTCCTTATTCTATTATTTATCAATCCCATTTTCTATTTAATTTTCTTTTATTTACCAAATTTTTAATGTAATATTTATTGGCATTTGTCGCATGGTATCTCTCTCCCAATATTTTATTTAGTTTTCTTTATAAATCTTCATTTCCAATTTTCCATGGTTTACCTAAAAAAACTTATCTAATTTTGATATTTTTCTCTAAAACTATTTTTTTTATAAAAAATTATTTTTATAAATAAAAGTTATTAAAAAAATTAAAGTTTATTTATTTATAATTTTTAAGTAATTATGTAATTACCTTGTTAATTGTTCTTCAACTATGTCAATATCTTTTAATGTTTTTATGATTTATAAGGGATATGCTCTAGTGATTCCATCCACCTTCTTTCTTTGTATGATTAATTTAAATTCCTTATGATGATTCCAATGAACTCATTTTATTATCATTTGTAAATTAAGTTGTGATGTAATTATGAATGTTTCCATGTGGCATATATATGTATGTTCTTTTCATTGTGGTATGGGTGGACCTAGGATTATATAGACCTATAATGCATTGGAAAAATATTCATATCTAATGAGATGGTAAGGAATGATAAGTGAATCCAAACTCATAAGGGACTCTTTCCACTATGTTTTTGAGAATGGGGTGTGAACCCAAACCCTTAACGGACTCTATCTATAATGTATATGGGAATAAAGAGTGAAATGAAACCTCCAAGGGATTTTTCCATTATGTTTATAGGAATGGAGAGTGAACCCAAGCCCCTAAGTGACTCTATCCACTATGTTTATGGAATGGGAGTTAACCCAACCCACTATAGGACTATTTCCACTATGTGATAGTGGTCTTGTCTGTGAGACTTGACATATATATGATTTTATATGATGTATGATCCAAATTCCTTTTCTATAACTCTGTGTTATTGAATATTCTTATGTTATGTTTTCATAGCTCATGATTATTGACTCATGTTTCCACACCCCTACAACTCATGCTTTATGTTAGGACACAATCCTTATTTTGTGAATAATGATTATGATGCATGTCTTATTGGTTATGAATTCCTTATGTTATTTTAATTTACCTTGATTATGTTCTCCTTCCAAGATATTCATCTTATGCCTATTTATGATCTTCAATTAATATCCCTTATTTTCACCCCTTACAGATAATTTGAGCTCACCCTTATGTTTTCATTCCCCAAGTAATGAATAAAAAAATCTTTCTTTATATATATAAAAGGGTATCATAAATGAAGATTATTTATGGTATATGTGGAAGAATGTTAGTAAAATAAGTATTTTATGTATCTAATCAACAAAGACACTATACTTATAGGATCTATGGTGTGATTTATTATGAGATATATTGAATATTCATGTAAAATTATAAAATATATATTTATGTTATGATTGGGTCATATAATTCATAATTTTTTAGCCTAAAATAAGAGACAAATAAACATAGAAAACCTTAAAAAATACTCATTCCTCTATAAACCAAAGGACAAAATCATTGATCAACTACTCCTTCTAGTATTCAAAAGCTACCTGAAACTAATCAGGCCATATGAAAGTTTGGTCCTTCATTGTAATAGTTGTTAATGAGGCTGCAATATTAGAGGAATTAGACACAAAACTCAGATAATAGACTACAAGACCAAGAAAACTATAAACAAGTACAATATTGTAGGGGGATACCTAGAAAACCACTACATTAATCTTCAAAGAATCAAATTCTACTCCCCATAGAGAAACCACATGGAAATAAAAATTCCCTTCCATTATAAAAAAATTACACTTAGAAAACTTTTAGAAGATCTCATAGTGATGAAGGAATTATAAAATAGACTTTAGATTCTCAATATGTTTCTCCTTCTACTTCAAGTACATGGAAATGTAATCAATGAAAAGCACCAAAAAATAATCCAGGAACTTAGGAATCATAGAATTCATGACATCAAATCACATAAAAATAATATTGAAGTTCCCATAATGAGACATAAATTAGTATTCATGATATCCTCCTTCATAAAAATCATTAGATAATGCCCAAACAATAGATTGATCTTGAAAAAATATCTAACTACCTTCAAATGATTGAATAAATCATATATCATTGGAATGGGATAACAGATCTTGTACATCACCTGATTCAACAATTAGTTGTTTATGAATAGACTCAAACTAATATCCTCCTTCTTGGTGAACTAAATTAGGCCACCCCATAGGGACACACAAGTATAGATGAAACCCTTTTTAAAAAAATCATCAATCTAAATTCATAACATCCACTACTCAAAAGGTTGCATATGATAATTATCCATCAAAATCGGAGAGACACTGGGTTGCAACACTATTTCAAACTCAATGTCATATTAAGGGGGTAGGTTTATAACCAATTATGAGTGAAACATATATAGTATTCTCAAAAAATATTGGAAAAACTTCCTCCTAAACCTCCACTGATAATAATATCAACTCCTTCAGTTGGGAAGACAAGTGATATAAACAATTATGACCCATCTGATGGTCCTTCTCATTAATAAACACCATAAGTTACCCTTCAATATCTAAGAATATAGCTCTACTATGGAAGAAATCGATTAATTCATGGATATAGTAAAAATATTCCATGTTAACAATGACATCACATGGTTTTATTTGTAATAAGAAGAGATCCTACAATGATTAATACTAGCCCATCAATAATTCACAAACCCATCACACATCAAATAGACTAGATTGACCTCTAACTGGCATAGTTAGCACCAAGGGAACTAGACTCCTCTCCACCTATAGTCCAAAATCATGGAACAAGGCTTGTCAAATAAAGGAATATGAATATCTAGAATCAAAAAAGGAAAACTCAAAGGTAAAAAAGCAGTATATGGTACCTTGGAATATGTTTTCCCACTTGGAAGTGACATCTCCATAGAATTCAACTAACCATGCCCTGCTTCTCTAACCAGATATCCCTACTGAAAACCACCTCCCTGCCCACACTAATATCTATTTACCTGAGGTTGAGGGACATCAGACAATTATCCTCTATCTGATCTATCTTCCCTCAAATTACTAAAATTTTGCTTACAGTTCAATTGATAAGGTCTCAGAGTAATATTCTATTAAGTCTACACTAGAAGATGATCACTTATTTCATGTTGACCAATGAGAATAGTTAGGTAATGAAACTATAAATGGAAAAGACATCTATAATAAAATCATATGAGAATAGAGCTTATGGTAGAGGCATTGGAATTACCAGCTCTATAAGAGCATGAAGAAAATTTCCAATAACAAATCCAGGTTGGGATAAACCTTGACTACCCTAACAAATGAGATTATATATCTAAAAATATTCTACTCAAGTTGTTCTCATGACTTCCCAATTAGGATGATCATGACCAATCATTAATCCTATCAACAAATTCTACCTTAGTAAGCACCACAAAATATTTTGGCAATAGAAATTAAGTAACATGATGTTGCATATATGGATGCAGAGCCACCTCAAAAGTCATTATCTAGAATCATAATATTGGAAAAGATTGTGGGAAAGGTGGAGAAGATCCTTGAATCAAATCCAAAAACACCACACATGTGTTATCACCTATTTATTAGAAAGAAAATAATGCCTCTTTATCACTGTCATCATTGAGGAAATAAACTATGCTTGAATCTACTTTCATAAATCCTCCAATGAAATTACTGACCCTAACTTCCTTCTACAAATAAATACCACCACTAAAATGCTTCCCTTATCAACTTACTAACAACCAATGAGATCCAATACTCCTTCTAAGCACATATTAGGATATAATAAATCTCCAAATCCTCCATCTAGTGCTTCATATCGTGATTAGAGACACTCCCCTCATACTTCACTAAAATTTTATGTTGAAACTCACACAATGTCTTACTCTACAACCCATCCTCCTCTACTAGGTTAACCCTCATATGGTTAACCAGATCATCTTATTGAACATCCATGATCTAAACCAAAAGTGAAAATAATCAATAACAATCACTATTAAAAAATAAAGGGAAAATTAAATGTTTGAGAACATGTAATTCTTTAAATAACATTTAATTATATTCATTTTAACTTCCCTAAAGTACCAAAATTATACCAAAAATGCAATAAAACATGATTCATGTACGTCTCCTGGGTCTTAAACTATCAATCAATGTTACCACACCTAGGTGTTCTAAAATATTTAGTTATTTTCATTGAATTATATAGGGCTATAATTTCTTATGTCCATGCTGGTCTCCTTATCTACATCACACATTAGGTTCATTTGATATTGTATTCCTATAAAACCCATCAATTATTTACTTGTTACTAACTCCAATCTTCATCTGAACTCTCATCCATAGATATGAGACCACTATTTCATAAACCTCATCTATTAGGATCTACACCTGGGCCAGTAGTGAAGAAAAGTGTGACCCTTAAAGCCGACCTCCAACAATCCATGAGTTAGAAACTGGCATCAAGTGTATACAAAACCAAAATGGGTGGTGTTACCCAAAAAAACCCAAGAATAATGATAAACCACCAATTAAATCAACACGATACTAAATAAAACTCAATATATAGTTCATGTTAATTTTATTCATAACAATGATATAAAAAATAAAATAGCAAACATTAACTCCTATGGAAGCAATAAAAACACCGACCAATAGTATCCACAAGCTAGTATGGATTATCTCAATCACCAACTCCCTCTTAGAAACAAAAAAATAGATTTATATATATGGAAGTGATAATAAAAGTATACTCAGTAGGATCCTCTTCAAAAACACTAATTAAAATACGCATAGAGCATAATAATTGCTCGATGAATATATATCAAAACTAAATAATGCCTATATTAGGTTAAATATCACTTACCAGGGCATGATCAAAAAATATTGCATCCATGTACAATAACTTAGTATAAAAATAAAATATATCAAGAAGGTACCCTAAATCTACTTTCCTACTGATATGGTCACTCTCACACACCAATGGAATGCATCTGAGTCTCTAATCCCTTCCATATACACATATCACCATAACCACATAATAGAAACAACCACATATCCATATCAACACACCACATATCCATAACCCCAAATCACATATCCATAACTATATACCATATATCTCTAACCATACACCATAGATCCACAACCATAAAACATATATTCATTGCCACATATAGAATATCTATATCCCCATACCATATTTCAACTTCCACATACCACATCACCAATGCATATCTATATTAATCATAGTATTTAATCATGAACATGGATAACATCAATATCATCCTTGCCTCCTACCATGCATGACCCCTATCATGTAACTATAACCAATATCTCATCATCATAATCATGTTATAGTAACTTTAACAACAATCCATTATAACTCATACATCATAACCTCACACTGTGAAAATCTACTCTATTTTTGAAGGGAGATCATTGGAGAGAGAGTAGTTAACCATACATTCCCTCTACTACCTGAATGTTGAGATAAAACACTCAAAACCAAAAACCATTTGGGAATAAACAACATTATATGACTTGGGTGGTGGTGAAAAATAAATCACAAGAAAATATAAGAGTTTCATATAGCCACACAAATTGTGTAGAAGGGTTGAAACCAAACAAACACTATCATTTCCAATGATAGCCACCATAACAATACCACCACTTACTAATGATTACTTCTATCACTATACCATTAAACATCACATTATATTCAAAATAAAAATACAAATAAATCATTATTAAGAAATAATTTAGTCATATCATCATTATAATTTTCTAGAAATACCATTTACTATCCTCATTACATTCATTATTCCATTCATTTATCCATATTTAATGTCAAGTAATTAACTATTCATTAGACACATTTACTTATGACATTAATTATTCATTTAAATCCTTTATTTCAAATTAATGGCCCAATTACCCCTATTAATTTATTTTTTACTTCAATTATTAATTCCATCCATCATCAATTACCATTAATCAGACCATTTTTTATTAATTCTATTAATTTGAGATACGTTTTATACAATTAGGAAACTATAACATGATCCCAAAATAACAAAACCCATAAAAAAACCACCACACAACCCATTAAAATATCCACCATTTATACCACAAAACCACTTACTTTAAAAATAACCAACCATGCTACCACAACCAGAACCACATAATAGCCCATCCACCACTACTGTATCAATAATCAAACCCTATTACCCCTACCAACCAAAAAAATAGCTATAACCCTTATAATTATAGTGATTAATGACACATAAATAAAAGAAAGAAAATTCAAAAACCAAACAATTCATACCATGGAACTTTCTATTAAATATGTTTTTTATAAAGCTGAATTTTAGGTTCAAACACTAACACTTTAAATTCAGAATTTTGACACAACCATTTATTTACAAGCATTAATTGGTAAAATCATTATAAAAGGTAATTAACAAAAATAAAAATGAAAATAATGTTATTTTATAAATAAAAACATTAAACACTTAACAATAATATCAAAAAAAACTATCAATATAGAGCAATGTCATGGAATTTCATATAACACATGTGAATCACTATCCTCTCATCATTTTCTTTTAGTCTGATTTATTATCTTGATTGGGTTCCATTACATGAACCCAAATAAATAAGTATCATTCTAAATTAATAATTTAAACATAAATTAATAAGGATAATTCTTGAATCTATAACCTTAACCAAATATTCAAGAATCGCTACATAAGATGATAAGTAAACTCTAATAAAAAACTTCCAACCACATGTGTATTAACTAGAAGACCAATTAAAAACCATTCCCCGTTGAGGGAAAAATAAAATAACACCAAAACCTTGTCAAAACTACTATAAAAACCATCCCATGAAAAAAAGGTAAGAATAACATCAAGAATAAGGGAAAGCAAACTCACCTCAGATCACGCTGAGTTAGTCTCTCAATTCCAAGGGTAAAATCAAACTGAATAATGGATAAGGATATCAAAAGACGCACCACCGATCACCAAGGGCTCAAAAAAATCTAAAGAAATTATGAATAATTGAAATGGGAGTTAGAATTTATAATAGAACAAGAAAATTAATGAATTACATCATGATAGGTAATGATCACACTGTAATGACAACCGCACTTATAGAAATAACAAAATTATCTCCCATGTATATCCCCAAATCTCTTGGTCAAAACAACCTTAAGTACATGAATTTAATAAATGTAATGGTGTAACCAAGGAGATCACACCATAATACTATAAAATTTGAAAATATTATCACAATATCCGACCTTATTATCTCAAACCTAATGAAACCCAGACCACACTATGATACAATGGAAGTCACTATAACATAACATACCTCAGATATACATAACTAAGAAATCAACCACCCAAGACATTACATTATATTGAGTATATAAATTCCACAATTACACTCAAGTAAGAGTAATAAGTAATCTCATGTCAAATTAAACTCTAGAGCCACCCCATATAATAATAAACCTTAGGTTATCATACTATAATAAAAACCAACCATGCCAAAATAGAAATATCTAAGATTAAACCAAGAAACCCAAAGTCCCTTAATGCCATGTTAGAATAATTTTTAACGTAATCTGAGTCATGTAAGGTGAGACTAAGATTATTTTCATTATAACCAACAATCTTTACTCCACAACAAGACTTCCAACTTGAGATAAAGAAACACATAACTTCCACGACTCATGATTCATTCCCTCGAACAAACTTCACATAGCATCCTAACTACCTAGAAAAATTTGCATTGTGAAACACCAATAAATCAAAATTCATTCTCTCCTCTAGCTAAAATTTGAACTCTAATGTCATCTTCCATTCTTATAACCTTCCTTAAAAAACCTATAACACCTAAATGATTTAAATTATTAATATAAGAAGAACTATGCCTTTATATTCAATACCTCTCAATAGATTCTCCCAATCACGAATCATAACTAAACTAGAAGAGATACAACATTCATGAAACCTAAAAAACCCCAAAAGATACCTCTCAAGAGAGAATAACATCATCACCAAACATAAAGGAGTACAAGGTAAATAACCTCATTTATATTAGCGTAAAATAAAACATACCAATTAAATAAGAATATAAGGCTCATAACATGTAGGGATATTGAGTAATATTCTTTGACCGATGTTCCCATATACACTCTTATAGGCCACCATACCTCTAGAAAACATGAAATAAGGGGAATACATGCCCACACAAAAACTTATCCCAAAAATACTGAATCTCAACTATCAACTACATGAATTTCATGTCATCCTCTATGTACAACTCACCCCAATCAATGAAATGGGATTCATCATTATGATATAAATAATGTAATGTCACATGGAAAACATCATGGATCTGATTAAACTATAGTGGTAGTGCTAACTGATACATCATCTCCCTAATACACTTCAACACCTTGAAAGGTCCAAAAAAACAAGGGGAAATATTTATACCTTGTTAAAACCTTTACATCCCAAGATGAGGATAAATATTCAAGAACACCTGATCTCCAATAACAAATAGTAGAGGTATCCTCCTTTGATTCACATATATATTCTGAAAGGTCAACACTACTTTTATCTATTATAGAATGATATGATTCTTCTCATTCATACTCTACATAATATATGGTCCAAGGAATATTTAACCACCAACCATTTTCCAAAAAAAACTTCAAGGTCTCTCATACAAAACCTCAAATAGAGCCATTTTTTTAGAAGATTAATAATTATTATTATAGGAAAAGTGAAACAAAGATAGGTACTTCACCCATGATGAGCCAAAATCCCAAATGAATCCATGTAACATGTCCTCAAATGTTTGAATAACCCACTTATTTAGGCCATATATTTGAGTATGGAATGTGTTTTAAGGAACAAATGAGATAAAAAATCCTTATGAATACCTCCCTAAAATTTTGAGCAACCACCTTACTAAAACATCTACAAAAATCAACTATTTAATCACTATGAAATGATCTTACTTTATTAATATATCCAAAAATCACCCAAATAACATCCTATACTACCTAATATCAAGAAAAATAGATGACTAAAGACATTGAAATTTTCTCCCACTTCTAATTGGAGACATTCAATGGCTATGAAAAAACTCTAGGAACATGATGATCTGGTTTGTCCCATTTTAAATCTAAACACCATGATGTGAAATCTACTAAAAACTAATTTGTTTTCGACCACAAAAATTTAATCCTTGAGTAATTATATATATCAGATATACTAGGACGCACAACCAAGGGTGTGTTATGAAATTCATGAAGAACAAAATCTCTCATCTTTGATGGGATTGAAAACTTACCCCCAAAACAACACCCAATGATAATCATCTTCTGTCCATCACATAAGAGAGTTATAATGAAATATGTGATCTCACAACCCTTATATCTATGAGTCTCTTCACCAAGGATACACCACCAATAATAACAAGAATGAATTCATAATTATCTGATATAAGAAACCTCTACCACTAACCACCGTTACATCGAGATGCATCGGTACAAGATCCTCCATCACCCTCTACACATCTCTAGACCCTCAAACTACATCTCCCTATGAATTGATTCTCATAATTGTAGTAACTACATTCCCATTCCCATTCCCATGGGTGAAAGTTATATTGAATGCATAGTCAATGAGAACTCTATCAACCACTACTGGTATAGATTCAAATTACATTTTGAGAATATATACCTTAAGATTTTGTTATTTTTTAAGACCACAAAGAATTCATAGATGAGGTAATTACACTATAAATTTAGAGAAAAAATAACTACTACCAAATCAAGATCATGGGAGGAATAGTTATGGTTGTGAGGACATAACTACCTAAACCCATATCAGGTCACCACCATATGATAAATCAATATGCAACCCAAACTGAAAATAAAAGCATCTCAAATAAACTCGAACATGACTCTTCATCTAGAAACTAAATTATAAGAGTAGTGAACAAATTCTCCTTCCAAGTAGTAAAAATAATACTATCAGTAATCAGTCTATATAAAATTTTGGTTCTTATTTATTAATGATTTATAATGGAATTTAATATGAGAGAAACTAGACATGATCCTTCGATAATATCCTACAAGAAAAAGGAAAGTAGAAATATTTACAACATTCTTGGGTGCTACCCAAAAAATGATTTGATCTTGAAAGTATTGACTGATATTCCTTACTAAGATACCAAATAGTCCATAAAATGAACCACCTGTGTCCAAATATAAAACTTGGATAGATTCCCATATAGCTAATAACACCAAAGGACCTTTGAATGATCTTTAGTTGAATAATCTTTAGATTCTCATTATGTTCCTCATCCAAATTTTTTTTGCATGAGAATTTCATTGATAAAAACTACCAAGAAATGATTTAAAAACACATGAAACCCAAAGTTCATGAGTTACATGAAGATAAATGGGGAATTTATGGAACTAAATAAAATAAATACAAACTTAATGTGATCGTAATAACAACTGAAATAAGATTTATGGTATTTTCATCCTTTACCCTCACCTAATGATATTCATATAAAAAATTGATATTTGAAAACTAGTTATATCCATTCAAGTGATTGATAAAATCATTGATCCTAGGAAATTGATAATGTTTCTTCCCCACCACCTAATTAAATATCTTATAATCTATACACAACATCATACTACCATTCACGTTCATGGTTAATAACACCATATCACCCCACGAGGACACAATGGGTTAGATGAAACCCTACTAAATCAAATCATTAATTTGAATTTAAAACTTCTAAACTAAAATGATTCCATATAATAAGGATCCATAAAAACCAAAGAGTCGTTAATTTGTAACTCTATCAAGAAATTGATGTCACATTCAGGGGAAATGGTCACAAGCACCTTGGTGAAAAAAACTAAAAATATTCAACAATCATATGAAACACTTTCACCTGAATTCTATTGATCAAAAAATTATCTTTAATAATGAGAGAGATAAGGGATCTAAATGAATTCAATCCATCTAATGTTCTTACTCACCAAAAAATAGTACAAGATGGATTTCCACACCACGGAAGTCAATTATATATGAGAAGAAATTGATAACTGAACTCACATAGTATAACTAGTCCCTACCATAAATGAAATTGTATGGTTATAAATGAAATAAGAAGAGATCCCCAAATGATTGATGCTAATACATCATTAGTTCGAAACCTCGACACACATTAAACATACTAAATGACATTCAACTAGCATAGTCAACACTAGGGGAACTAGAGTATTCTCTAAAGTGATTCCTAAATATCAAATTAAAGTGAGTAAAATAAAGGAATGAGAATATATAGAATAAAATAAATAAAAATCCATGATATATGATAAATATATGGTACCAAAGATAATCTCCCTCCTACCTGGTTATGGAATCACCATGGAATGAAACTGATTATGCCCTACTCAATTTCCATGTTGGCCCTGATGATGACCACCTCCATGACCACACTTGGCCCTATGTCCTTGAAGGCAAGGGATATCATGGGGTACCATTTAACTAAACTATATCCCCTTGAATAATTTAAATCTTTTTGACCCTGTTGATGATAAGACCTCAAATTAAACCATTGTTTAGGCTATATTAGATGTTGAAATCTACTTTCAAACTGACCATTGATAATGGTTTAGCACTAAAACTAATGTTTTTTATTTCCTCTATAGTCAAAACACACTAGAATGATTCTTCCTGTAAAGGAATTAGAACTATCAGATCTTGAGAAGTATAATGAACACTATTGTGACTGGCTATCTTCCAATCAAAACTGATACTAACCTAACATTTGAGATCCTTGATCTTTAAGGGCACTCCATGAGAAGTTCTGAGGACTCCCCTATTGATGAAATCTATAAATTTCATGCATCTTATAAATGACTTCTTCCTTAAATAGAACCTATAAATACACATGAAATTTAAATATCATGATGATATTATGAAAATCTAGACACATCAAATTCTCTAAATGTTGTACTCTAATCTTATCATCTAGGAATAGATTTTGGGAAATATGGTTAAGGTCCTTGAATAAAACCTTGATCTCCCATATGATCATGCTACCACGGTGAACAAAAATAAAATCCTTTTATTTCACTTCCCTCATTATAAAGGGAAGAAACTCCACTCAGAACTACTTTTGTAAATCCTTATACGAAACTTCTAACCCCTTATACTTCCTAATAAATAGAAACCAAAACTAACAAACAACCCATATCAACTAAATTCCAACTAATGAGATCTAATGAACCATTTTAGAATATATTATCCTAAAATAAATCTCCAAATCCTCTAACTAGTGCTTCATATCCTTATTATAGACACTCCCATCATATTTTTCCAAGACTCATCCTTCTATGTCAGGTCAAACTTCCCACAATCAATTATATCATCAAGAAAAACCTTTCTAATCTGACCCAAATATAAAGGATTCCTAAAAAAGATATATAAAAGATAATAAAGGGAAACTTCTAAGTATGGTAACATGGAATGAATTAAAGATCATTTAATTAAATTAATTTTAACTTTACAAGAATAACACAAATTCAACCACATGCACAATAAACTATGATCCATGTACCTTTATTTGTTATCTACCTCATAATCAACATTACCCCATCTAGGGTGTTTTCTTGAATTAATATCTATTCACCAAATCATATGGGTCTCTAGTCACCTATGTCATATGTAGTGTACCTTACTATATCACACACTATGTTTTATTAATTGGGTTTCTATACTAAACCCATGTAGTCCTTACTAGTTCCAAACTCTAGTCTCCATCATAACTCTTATCAATAGCTCTGATACCGCTCTATCACGAACCAAACCCACTAGGAACCCCTCCTAGCACATTAGTAAAGATGAATGTGACCCTCAAATCTCACCTCCAATAAACCAAATTTTTGAGACTAGCACCGGGGGTATAAAACACATAAATCGAAGGTATTTACCACATAAAAACTTGAAAAAAGATAAATCATAAATCAAATTTACATTTTAATAAATAAATATAAATTAGTAGTGCACGTAAATGTTATACATAACAAAATTATATAATATAAAATTCCATACAAAAACTCTTATAGTGGTAATGAAAACACCAACAATCATCCTATATATGCTAGTATGACCCAACTTGATTACTAACTCCCTCCTAGAAACCTAAAAAAATACATTTATATATATATGGATGAGAATAAAACTATAATTAGTGGTACCCTTTCAAAAAACTCTCATGTTAAGTTGTAGTGATTATAATAATGATTTAGTGAATAAACAAGAGAACTAGGTTGAAACTACATCGGGTAAACTATAACCCTACCTCACCAAGGATCTATCTCCAAATATCACATCTATGCATATAAACATAATATCAAAATAATATATGTCAAGAAGGTACACCACATCTACTTTCTCATGGATATGATTGCCCTCATATCCCAATGACATATGTCTTTTTCTTAAATACCTTCCATATATATGTATCCACATAACAACATGACAACCACAACCACATATCTACAACATAATACCAAATATCCATAACCATGTACCACATATCCATAGCCACACACCATATATAAATAATCACTTACCACATATCCAGATATACATTCCACATATCCATAGCCACATACTACATTACTACCACCTATCACATTATTATCATTATAAGGTATTTTGAACAATAAAGAAATAAACCTCTGAACCCTAGTATTATCATAAAAGACTCCCACTATATAACCACAAACCTCTATCTCATATTCATCATGTCATAGGAACTCTTACATGAATAAGTTATAGTCCATGCATTGTATCCTCATTTCATCACAAGTTTAAATTTATTTAAAGGGAAGGAAGGGAAGATGGAGAAATCAAACCTTTTTCCCTATACAACCTAAATGTTGCAGAAAACACTCAAAACTGAAAACCATATGGGTGTCAATAAGGTTATTTGACTCAGGCAGTGGTGCATAATAAATCACAAGAAAATATAAGAGTATCATATATCAACATAATACCAACCTAAGGGTTTACACCATATATATTATCATTGAAAACAAATCCACCACAACATTACCAATACTCACTAATAACAACTACTATCACTATACCATAAACTAACCCCATTTATTCAATTAAGATAACCATAAAAATCCTTTTTAACTTACGATATAGTAATACCATCATTAAAATTTTCTAGAAATATAATTTACCAACCTCAATACATTCATTATACCATTTATTTATCAATATTTGATGTCTATCTAGTTACTAATCATTAGACACATTTACTTAATCCATTACCACATTATTGCAGTCTTCCATTTCAAATTTCTCACCCACATAGTCCTATTCATTTATCGGTTACTTCAATTATCACTTTTATCCATTATCAGTTATCGTTAATAAGACCACCATCTATTAATTTCATTAATTCCTTCCAAATTGTATGATATCTATCAACTATAACACTACTCACACAATAACCATACCCATTTCAAAAAACTACTATAGAACCCATTTCAATATCCATCAATGAAACAAAAAAACCTTATACTTTCTATATAAGCATCCATTATACCAAAACATGAACAATAAAACAAACCATCCACCACTACTGCATTAATAAGCACACTAATTCATATTATCCAACCACAACAAAAAATAGAATGATTATATATATTGTGATAAATACCACATAAATAGTTGTAAAAATGAAATATTACATCAATTCACACCAAGGAACATCCTCTTAAACATTATTTCATAGAAAGAAAAATTTTAGGATCTGACATAAACACATTAAATTATAGATTTCTAAAAAACCATTTATTTAAAATCTTTAAGTAATTAAACCATTATGAAAGGTAATTATAATAAATCAATAGTATAAATAAAGGTATTTCACATAAAAAACATAAAAAAATGTGAATCTCCTCTTCCCATTAATTTATTTTTTTATATTTATTATATTAATCAAGTTAATCCATAACATCCACCTAAATAAAGAAAAGGTATGATAATTCCATAATTTAAACATAAATAAATTATTTGATGTCTTCAATACTATATTTCAATTCAAGATTCAATAATCTCTATATGAGATGATATAAAAAGTCTAATATAACACCACCTACCACACCAGGATCGACCAAAATCCTTACGCATCACAATTCCACAATTAATTCAAAATAAAAAATAAAACTCTTAATATTTAACACCATAATATTTTATGATGTATTTATTTTTAAATAAATTTAATATCTTCGATAACATGTGGTAGATGCAACCCCGAGTCTAAATGAACTCTAATATAGTATACTGTTATGACATAGAAAGTAAATTCAAGGGAATGAATAGGACTACCTAAATTATGAATACTATATGGGTTACACATGTATAAAATAAATTCACTAGATTCCAATTGATTATAAATGAAAATATGAATCCTTTAAAAGAAAACAAAATGTTTTTTAGAAAAACTATTTTTATTTACATAATGTATTTTTATATAAATAAATTTAATTAATCAGTATTTGTGAATTATTTTAATGAAATTTATATATTATATATTATATATTATATTTTTTATCATTTATATAATATTTTTCTACAAATGAGACAAGAATAAATCCATTTTTATGCTTAAAATTGTATTTTTATAAAAACTAGTTTCCTTGCATTTTTTGTGATTATTTGAAAATTAATTTTTTACACTTTTAGAAATTTTATTTGAGAAAAGTAATATTATTTTTTAAATCATATTTTCTGAATTATCTTAAGATTATTTTTTTATAATTTCTGAAATGAATATTTTTTATGAAAAGTGTAATAAATATTGATTTTTATTGAAATATAATTTATTTAAAGCATTAACAATGTTCCATTTTGTTTTAAAATTGTATTAATGTTAAAATTAGTTAAATTATAATATAATTAATCCAATTTAGGTCATTTTAATCAACTTTATATTGATTTATCATATAAAAAATTTTATATTTAGGAAACATTTTCGTTTGGAAAACCGTTTTTATGCATTTGTGGGTTTAATTTTAAATAAAATTCTTCCAATTATGTGAATTGAATTTATTAAAAATAAATTCCATATTTGGAATCATCATAATTAATATTATTTAACAAGTTTAACTTAATTTTTGGTTATAATATATAGTAAAAACAGTAAAAATTAATTACCATGAATAAGTTTAAACAGGTTTATTAGGGGGTTAAAATAAAAAGATAAGGGTTAAAATAACATAAAAACTCGTATAATTTCTATTGGATTACTATATTTGGACTTCATATAATTTAATATTTAGTAATATTCTATTTTTTATCCATTTTATGTTTTTAAAACATTATTATATTTTTTTCAAACCTTCCAACTTTGTCCTCTCCCCAACTAATAAAAGGAAACTATAACGACCCAAACTATTATAAATAAAATCACCCATGAAATTTATTTAAATGTATTATTATGTAATATGGTAATAGAAAATACATTTACAGATTTGGTTTTATTATATCATATTAGATTTAATTTACCACTAAGAATCATTACCATTGATAATATAGTCATTTAACAATGATCACATGATTAGTATAAATATAGTATTTTAACAAATACTATTGACATGGAAAAAGGAAGTGATGGCCTAAAATAGTTGTATTGTACCCAATGAATTGCATTTATCAGAGGTTTTGATGGTGATAGAATCTATATGATTTTCCCTTGACCAAGCTCAAGCTGATATACAACAACTTAAGCACAAGCAAAATCATTTATGGGAGAAGTTCAAGATTATTGAGATCACGACCCAAACCATGTTCATCAAACCACCCCATGAAAGTCCCACTATCACGCACCTTAAACTGAGGAGTTTTTCTAGTGTATTAAAGGGATATGTTCCAATACAATATCAATATGAGTATGTACATTATTTTTTATTGAATAATGAATATATTTTATTGTTATTATTATTAGTTTATAAATTATTTTTATTTTGATTGAGTAAAACAAAAATAATATTTTTGGCTAATATTCAAATTCAATTAAGGAATTTATTTTTGTTAATTAATGTATTTTTTAACTAAATAATATTTTAATAAATTATTATTATTAAATATTTTTTAATATAAATGACCATATAATATTTATGAAGTCGAATGTAGTTTTTATAAGGGTCTGAAAACTGTTATTGTCAAAAAACCCACCATTTTCAATAAATGTCAGTTATTATTTTATAAGAGAAAATTCACATATTTAAAATTTTATTTTGATAAAATAAATATTATTTTTTAAATTGGTATGACAAAACTATCCAACAGTTATTTTTTTATAATTTTATGAGACAGTCAAATTTTCGAGTAAAAATTAAATACCATATAAATAGAATTTGTGTATTATGATATCACAATGACCAAAAAATGATGTAATGAATAATATAAAGGGCATAAAAGAAACTATATATGTTTTAACTTTAAAATAATTTGATTTTATGTTTATTTTATTAATTTTATAAAGACTTTATGAATCCTTGAAAAGCATTAATATATTTTATGGTTTTAAAATCACTTATTTAGGAGTATGACTCACCTCAACATAATAAAGGGAATTATTTTATTAAGAATTCCATTTAACTTATAAAATAATTTAAATCAATCCCATTTGGTATAAAAAAATTTAGAAAAACATGGCAATGTTTGTGGTTTTGGTTATTTTATTATATAGAGTCCAAAACCTAAGTTTGGGAAATATTAATGAAATCCCCACTCATTTACTTTATAAACCTACCCAATATCCCACTTATTTTCACTAAAACTCCATGAATCAGGTCCATAATCTTTCCTTCACTCTCTATAGTACTCCCAAGGTTTTCTTAAGCTCCCATGAAGCCCCTCCCAAGCATTTGGAGTCACACACTCAAGTAAGGGATTTCTCTCTTCTCATTTCAATTCATGCTCCTCTTTTATTTTATGTCTCTCAATGTCAATGTTTTCTTATTGGGATATGTTATTACATAACCCTATTATTTCCCATTATATTTATATATGATTATATTCCCCTTTGACTCTCATTAATCCCTTCCATGATCCTTTATATACACCCGCTACCATGCCAAAATTTAGATCTTTTCTTTTCTTTTATTTATTCATGTATCTTCTTTACCTTATTTCCTTTTATATTAATTTACTTATTATGGGATATTTTATTCCATATACCACTTACTATAAAATTTATTTACAAATTACGAGAGACCCATTTCCTTCTCATCAACCCATTTTTTTAATTTTTATGCGATGTCGTTATGGTGTCGAAATTTTACTGTGATTTTCCATACCAAAACAACTATGTAGTAAATACCATACCAATTTCCTATCATGGGTATTAAAAATTATACACTTATAATTATTTGACTTTTTAATTACATGTATTTATTCCTCACTCTTTAATCATGTAATAAAAAATGATAATTAATGAATCATTGTTTTATGATCTATGTGGAACAGTTAAGCGTGAGAATGAAATGAAAGTGACGAGTGTGCCCAAAATTATATAGTGATTAAATGAATTGGGTAATTTTTAGTATCATGATACATCATGTTGGGATAGATAGTGAACCTGACTCCTTTTTGGTAATTTTTCCTCCATGATGTCTTGATGGTTTATCCTTGACCAATGTTTTTAATGCATTATTTTATGTTGTTTTCACATTTCCTGCGTTATGATTATCGTACTATACCATGTATAATTTTTCATATTTATTATTACTACTCTTTTAATGACCGATTGATAAGATTATTTTTTAACATTTATTACCTTATTCCATGTTGATTCCCTTACTGGGCTTTATAACTCACCCCTTTCTTATGTATATCCCCAGGATACCCCATGCAGTTTTAAAAGACATGGGTTTTTAAAAGCATGCTAAGGAAGTTTTCAATAATTTTAATGTATCCCATGTTCAATATATTATTCTTTGTACCTAATTACCAAGGATACTATAATTTTCAATATGTTGGGTTGTATTATGTGTACTATTATGTAATGAATCATAAATTAATGAGTAATAAAGAGAAGGGTTTTTATAGTTAGTATGAGAGAAAAATTTTAGTTATTTTTTGGAATATGATTAGTAAAATCTATATAAATCCTTAGGTATAAGACTAATTATAATAAAACATCACTAAATTTTGGTAATTATAGATTAAGTGGTTTATCAAGAAAATACATCAATGTCTGAATACTCTAAGTGGACATAGTTCTGTCACAGATGTACCTAGGGGTAATAACTCCAACATGGTGTGTCAGGCCTAACTCAGTGTAACCTGGTTCACAAAAATGGGACTTACTACACACCTCGACTGATACTCATGAGGGATATGATTTGGTAAATTCATAATCTCATTATGAACCATTATTAAGGGAACAAAAAAATCCATTAGAATAAATGTTAGGAAATAGATCATGGATAACATAGATTTAAGCCTAGAAATTCATATATTCATAAAATATATGTAATTTATAAGTTATGCCTTTATTTTCTTTGTATTCCCATTTATGTGTTTAATATTATAAAAATACTCATCCCTAATTTTCCCTTTATTCTAGGAAATGGTCAAAAATAGGAGGAATCAGTTAAATAACCAATGTGAAGGGCAATTTGATGACTACCCCCATGATATGACCAATTAGATGGGTGCTCAGGTTGGACATATTGTGATTATGAAAAACCAGCTATCAAAAATCAAAATAAACAACTTTCAATTTTTTGAATTCCCAAAAGTTTCAAGGAAGAGGAAAAAGATGTCTCAAGGAAGTTTATTGTATAAAGGTGATAAGGGAAAGAAGTCCCAATTTCCTTAGTGAAAAAAGTGTGAAAAGAGGAACCAAAGGAAATGTCATAAAGGAACTTGGAGATGTTTTAAGTGAGGAAAGATAAAGAATAAAGTACCCAATTTCCATGGGAAAATGGATAAGGTGATGGATGGAAATAATGTTCAATCTAGTAATCCTTATACATTTCTATGTTATATGTGTGGAGAATTTGGGCATTATCCCAGGCAATTATCTATTCCAAGGGTTGAGAATTATGATAAGCATAAAAAATATCCAAGAACAATGGAACACAGCAAGTCATATGCTAATATGGATCATGATGATTGAAGTACATTTAACCTACACTCAATAATTGTGTATGTGGAAAATTCATTGGGGCCTCTAAGTAGCGGGGGTCTCCATCTATGCGCGTCTAGGGTTTTCTTCATGGGTCCATTCTCCTTCCCTCCTCCGGTGAGGCTCAGTGGCTTGGCGTCAACTTCACCTGGATCTCGTTTTGGAATCAGATCGGCTCGGTTCATCTTTGGTGTGCCTCGATGGCTTGGTCGGAGGCTCCGGTGAGTCTCAACGGCTTCGGTGTGGTGTGGATCGGGCTGCCTCCAGTGTGATATAGCAGCTTGGTTCTGGAGTGGCTTGGAGGCTTCGGTAAGTCTCGATGGCTATGGTGAGTCTGAATGGATACAACAAGTCTCGATGGCTTTAACGCGGTGTGGTATGGGATTTCTCTAGTGTGAATCAGCGTCTTGGTTCTGGAGTATCTTGGAGGATTCAGTGAGTCTTGGGCAAGATGTGTTCAGGCTGTCTCGAGTGCGGTTCGGTGCAGATTTGGCGAGATCTCTCGGTGTGGGTCATTGTTGGCTCTGGAGTGGCTCGAAGGGGGGAGGGGATTTTGTCGCCGGTGGTTTAGTGCCTCTTCCAGGTTTGAGTGTTGTGTTTTGGATTTGTATTTGGTTATTTTGTGGGTGTGATTTGAGGAATCACATGCTGGTATCCTTCTCTACTGGTCTCTCCCTACTGTATGTGGTTTGCTTTCTCTGGATTCTGGTGAGGGTTCGTTCACGATTCGACTATGAGAGGATTTATGCCCAGAGAGGTGTTTCTGGTTTAGTGGGGCCCGAATCCCTTCATTGGCGATGCTCCTTCAGTGTGTTGTTGGGTCATCCAGTACTAGGTGACGACGACCCAGCTTTGTGATTGTTGGATCGTCTTTTGGTTGCTTATGTGACTACGGTGGTAGTGGGACGTAGTAGAGTTTGATGATATCTTCGGTGGTGGAGGCACAGTTGATCAAGAAGGATTTTTGGGTTTGTGAAGGTCTTTAGTGTTGAATTAGGAAGTTTCTTCGGCAGTGATGACTAGCAAATGATGAATTTTTCAAATTGTGATATGGTGGAAGTGTTTGTGTGGTTGGTTATGTATCTGAAGGTGGGAAGGCTATGCAGCTAGACTTGACTACATATAGCGAGCTCCAGAGGAGGATCCAGAGCTGGCGGTTCATCTTTGCAGATCTTTTCAGGTTTGGTCATCTGAGAGGGTATGGCGCCAGCCATCAGATCATGCTTGTGCTTTGACACAGGACACTTGCTTTCCAAACAGTCTTGTAATGATGGAAAGCATCATCATGATCAAATTATATGGAGGGGAATCTTCGTGTTGTCATTCTGGTTTTACTCTTTTTTCCTTTGGGTGTTATTTTTCCTATGTCCAAGTAGTCTTTTTGGGTTTCCCCATTATTCCATTAAAAGGGGGCTTTATCATATAATAAAAAAATCGAAGGCCTTCGAGCCGTTGGATGGTATGTCATGTTGTATTTCAATTTATGTCCTACTAGTATATCTTGTATGTTTTTTAAGAACACCGAGTCACTAAATGAAATGATTTTATATCATCGGGGAAAAATTATATGATTATGTATCACATGTTGAAGTTTTTGAAAATTTTCTTCATGATAATAATATCAATATCCCTTTAGTGTAATTTGTAGTAATCTTGGGCATGGATTGTATTTCTTTATATACTTCCATTATAAACTTCCATGAGAAGGAAATAACTCTCTATATTGTGAATTGTCCTTTGATTCTATACAAGTGAAAGGAGGTGGATAAATCTTATTTTTCTCAAAAATCTCAAGCATAGATATTATTTCACTATGAGAAAGTCTATCTGGCTCAAATAATTGAGTTTAAGTAAAGAACCATCCTTGAATACATGTCTATTTTTAGGGAATACACTGATGTATTTTTCAAGGAATTACCTTGTCTTGATTCTAGCTAAGAGGTTGAATTTTCAATCGAGATTATACCTAGGGAATTTCCATTATCCAAGACTCTATATAAAATGGATACTATGGAACATGAGGAGATGAAGAAATAACTCCATGGGAATTTGGATAAAGGGTTCATATGCCTGAGTGCTTCACCATGGGGTGAGCTATTCCTCTTCATCAAGAAGAAGGATGGGTCAACGTGCCTTTACAATTATTATCACGAGCTCAAGAAGATCACGATGAAGAACAAGTATTGTCTGTCATAGATTTTTTACTTGTTCAATAAGCTATGTGGAGCACAATACTTCTCTAAGGTGGATCTATGGTGGGGATGTTACCATGTTAGCTTGAATAAGGAGGATATCCCAAAGACTGATTTTTGTACAAGGTACGAGCACTATGAGTTCATATTAATGCTACTCGGACTCACTAATGCTCCAACAATCTTCATGTATTTGATAAAAACAGTCTTTAGATGTTACCTTGAAAAATTTGTGGTAGTATTTATATATTATATTCTAATATTCTCTAAAATGATGGAGGAGTGGGAAGAGTATCTGAAAACTGTTCTAAAGACCTTGTGAAAGGAGAAGCTTTATGAAAAGTACAGAAAAGGTGAGTTCTAGTTGAAGGAAGTCTTTATATTGGGGAATATCATCATATGTAATGGGATATCTGTGGATCCTTCAGTGAAAGAAGAAATTTAATGATGGGCAATTCCAACATCCTTGACATATTTTTTTAGTTTCCTTGGGTTATCTGGGTATTATCGATGATATGTGAGAAATTTATCACGATTTTCAAACCCTATTACCAAGATAACTTGGAAGGGAGTCAAGTTCTTTTTTGGAATGATGAATGTGATGAGAGATTAAAAAAACTAAAAAGGAGGCTTATCACTACTCCTATACTCGCACTACCCACAATTGGAGAACTTTTCATAGTATTCAGTGATGCTTCAAAGAATGGATTAGGTTGTGTGCTAATACAGAATAAAAAATTCATAGCCTATGCTTCATGGAAGTTGAAATTTCACAAATAGAACTACCCAACACATGATCTGAAAATATAGAGGAATTATCTATTTGGGGATAAATTTGAAATATATACGTATCACAAAAGTCTAAAATATATATTCACATTGAAAGAGATGAATATACTACAATAAATATATTTAGAGTTGATTGAGGACTATGATTTTTTTTAATCTAATAAAATCACAGAAAAGAGCATAATGTGGTGGGTTTTATAAGTACAAATGATTCAATAATTACATTATTAATGAAATTTTAGTGGGATCTGATCTTATTAAATATTGGATGGATGGACTTGAGAATCATAATTGAAGGAGCATCATCAATCCATTCAAAAATAATTTCTCAATCATTCTTTTATAGAGAGGTTCAAGGATGCTCAAAGGGATGATGAGAGAATTCAAAATAAAGTTAAAACTATAAAAAAGGGGAAATACTCAGAGTTAAATATTAATGAAGAAAGATTTGTGAGATGTGGTTCAAGACTATGTGTACCATAAAATCCGGAGTTAAAGGAGTTATTGGATGATGCACATAGAACAACCTTCTCTATTATCCCAAGAATCAAAAATATGTATTGAGATCTCTAAGAACACTATTGGTGGGATAATATGAAGAAGGAGATCATGGAGCTTACATCAATATGACTTGTATGCCATCAAGTGAAAGAAGAAATTCAAAAATCTAATGGGATGATGAAACCATTACCCATACCTACATGAAAATGGGAAACAATCATGATGGAATTTGTCACCGGACATCCAAATACGTCTAAAGAAAACAATTATATATGGGTTGTGTCAGATCATCTTACAAATACTATGCACATCATTGTTATTTGAGAGGATTTTTCACTTGATCAAATTGCATGGATATATACTAGATAAGTGGTGAGGTGTCATGGAGTACCACTATTTATTGTATCCAATCGAGATACAAGGTTTGCCTCTATGTTATATAAGAATCTCAAACTTGATATAAACATTGAGATAAACATAAACATGTCTTATTAGCATATAACTAGTGGCCAATTTGAGTGGATTGTCCAGACACTTGAGTACATGTTAATAGCATGCTCAATTGACTTGAAATGAGGATGGGACCAACATCTTCCTCTGGTCGAGTTCTCTTACAACAAGAGTTTCCATTCAAGCATTAAAATGGATATGTATGAAGCTATTTATGGGAATAGGATTAGAACATATACATGTTGGGATGAATTTGGGGAACACAAACTGTTAGGTCCCAAAATAGTCAAGAAAATGGCAGAAAATGTTTAGACCACTTAGAAGCACATCAAGGCTGATCATAGTCGACAATAGAGCTATGATGACAATTGTTGATGAGACCTAGAGTTTGATGTTTGAGATATGTTATTACTCTTCTTATCTCTATGGAATAATGTGATGATGTTTGGGAAGAAGGTAAAGCTTTGTCCAAGATTCATCGGCCCCTTTGAGATGTTGGATCACATTGGAGCAGTGACCCTATCGACTACAATCCCACCGAACCAATCTCAAGTACATGATATATTATATGTATCCTTCTTGAGGAAGTACATACCAAACCCCTCACATGTACTAAATCCATAGGTGGTACCATTAGAGAATGATCTTTCCTATAAATAGAATCCAGTGAAGATCTTATATCATAGATAAAATGTTCTATGAAATAAGAAAATTCACCTTATCAATGTGTTGTGGAGAAACCAAATGTTTGAAGAAGCGACATGGGAACTAGATGATTTGATGAAATAGAGTTACCCTCATCTGTTTTTGTATGGGAAAATAAAATTTATATGGATAAATTTCTTAAGGGGTAATATTTTACAGACCCTAACTTTTATAAATAAAATTCCCCTTTCAATTTATTTATATGTATTATTATGTAATATAGTTATAGAAAACACATGCACTCATTTGGTTTTATTATATCCAATCAGATTCAATTGTAAAATAAAAATCATTACCATTGATAATATATCCTTTGAATAGTGATAACATGATTAGTATAAATATAGGGTTTTAACAAATCCAATTGACAAAGAGAAAGGAAGTGATGGCCTCAACCAGTAGGATCATACCCTATAAAGCCTATTTATTGTAGAATTTGAGGGAGATAACATCTCTATGATTTTTAATTGAACAACTTAAGATAAGATCCAACAATATTAGAATGAGTGAAACCATTTATAATAGAAGTTCAAGCTCATCGAGATCACGACCCAAACCATGTTTGCCGAATCAGCCCACGAAAGTCCCACCATCGTGCACCTTACCCTTAGGGCGTTTGCTAGTGTATTAAAGGGATATGTATTGAGATCGTAGAAATAATAGTATGTACATTATTTTTTATATAATAATGAATATATTTTCATCATATTATTTTTACTTTATAAATGATTTTTATTTTGATTCAATAAAATACAAATCATATTTTTGGGTAATACTAAAATTTTATTAAGTAATTTATTTTGATGAATTAAGATATTTTTGAAATAAATATAATTTTAATAAAATATTATTATTAAATAATATTTATTAAATATAAATTATCACTTAATTTTTATTAATTCAAATGTAATTTTTATATTGGTTCAAAAACTGTTATTATAAAAAATCCATCATTTATAATAAATGTTGGTTATTATTTTAAAAGTGGAAATTAAAATATTTATAAAATTATTTAGATAAAATGAATATTATTTTGGAAATATGAAGATAAAAATTATATAATGGTGAATTTTTCATAATTTTCTAAGATAGTTGAATTTTTGGGGAAAAATTAAATACTATATAAATATACTTTGTGTATTATGACATCATAATGACCCAAAAATGATGTAATAAATACTATAAAGGATATTAAAAGACAAATATATGTTTTCCATTTAAAATACTATGTTTTTATGTTTATTTTATTAATTTTATAAATCCTTTATAAATCCTACAAAACCATTAATATGTTGTAAGGTTTTAAAATCATTTCTTTAGGAGTACGGATCACCTCTACATACGCAAGGGAATTATTTTATTAATTCAGGACCTTTAATGTATAAAATAATTTAAACCAATCCCACTTGGTAGAATCCATGGGCAAAAACCTTGGGATGGTTTTTGGTTTTGGTTATTTTCTTATATAGAGTCTGAAACCTAAGTTTGAGAAATATTAAAGAAATACCATCTCATTTCCTATAGAAACCCACCCAATATCAAATTTATTTTGACTCAATATCCATGGATCATGTCCATAATTTACCCTTCACTCTCTATATTCCTCCCAAATCACCTCCCAAGTTCTTAGGAAGCCCCTCCCAAGCATTTGAAGTCACACACTCAAGAAAGGGATTTATCTATTCCATTTAAATTCAAGAACCTCTTTTATGTTATGTCACTAAATTTCAATGTGATCATACTGGGATATATTCTTACATATCACATTTACTATCCATGATATTTATATATTATGATATTTCTCTTTCAATCTAATTAATCCCTCCCATGATCTTTTATGTACACCTCTTACCATGCCGAAATTTAGCAAGAGATCTTTTCGATTCTCCTCCTTATTCAAGTATATTATTTACCTTATGTCTTTTTATCTTCTTTTACTTATGATGGGATATGTTATTTTATATACCCCTTATAGTATAGTTTATTTTTAAATGATTAGAGACCCATTTACCTCTCATCAACCCATTTACCTCTCATCAACCCATTTTATGAATTTTTAACCGACGCTGTTATGGTGCCGAAATTTCACCTAGATTCTCCATGACAAAAAAAATTGTGTAATGAATACCATAACCATTACCTATCAAGGGTATTCTAATTTATACGCTTATAATTATTTTAATTGGGACTTACATGTATTTATTCTACACTACCTAATCATGGAGTAAAATATGATGATAAATGAATCCATGTTGTATGATCTATGTGGAACATTTAACCATGAAAATTAAATAAATGTGATAGGTATGCCCAAATTTTTATATAGTTCCAATGAATTGGGTAATTTTTACTATCATGATACTTCATGTTGGGTATAGGGAGTGAAAATGACTCCTTTATGGCATATTTTCCAGCATGATGTCTTGGCAGTTTATCCTTGACCTATGTTTATGATGCAGTGTTTTAAGATGTTGACACATTTCCCAATGTTATGATTATCATGCTATATCATATCTCACTGTTCATGTTTATGATTAATAATATTTTTATGACCCATTTATATGACTATTATCTAACATATATTACCTTATTCCATGTTTATTCCCATATCAGGCTTTATAGCTCACCCCTTTCTTATGTATGCCCCATGGTTGCCCCATGAAGTTTTAAAAGCCATGGAATTTTAGAAGAATTTTAATGATGTTTTCAATAATGTTTTTTTATCCCATGATCAAGATGTTATTCTATGTACCCAATTCCCAAATACACTATATATATCAATCTTTTGGGTTTTATTATGTGTAATTTTATTTAATAAATCGCGAAATAATGTGTAATAAAGAGAAGGGTTGTTATAGACACTCCCTCTCCTCACCTCCCCCAAAAAAAATCTATTTGGTTCAACCAATAACTTCCTAAATATATTACATAAATTCATACACATTTCTTGAATTCCCTATTTTGATAAAAAAAATCATCCTTTTAAGGCTTTAGGTATAAACCTAAAGAGCTTCTTTGAAGAAGAGGTATAATTCTTAACCATGCGTATTCATTTTATTTCTTCTTATAACCCATAAAAATCTAATAAAAATATGATAAAATAAAAAAAATTATCTTAAATATACTGATATGTTATTATGTTAGTTTAATAATCTATATTTATCTCCTATTCTATAAAATGGAAAAGAAACAATCAATCATGTGTATGACAGACTCCCGCCTCATGAACGCATGTAGTTCATTTTCAATCATCACCTCTCACAGATGGATATAATAATGGATTTAATTTTTATATATAATTTTTATGAAATAATTTTAATTATGTAATACAGATATTTTATCTACCTTATAACCTTAAAACCCATTGTAAAATGATAACGTTTCTTGTGCATATGTGTGGACTACGACCCCCATGAAGCGATGCGATTTTTTTTTCATTTTATTTTTACATGGATGGTAATAAGGGTAGATTTAATGAATATATATGATATATATTTAATTAAAAGTATTATTTATGGATGAAATATTATTTACCTCTTTGTCTTTCCATCCTTCAAAAAATGAAAATAGCATTAATGTGTGCGTACTACCAACAGTCTCCCTGAGTGGTGTTATTAATTTTCTACCTCTAACTTTTATGGATGAATATAAATACATATATAATGAATATATATTATGTTTACATCATGATTAAAATTTTTCAGGTTATGGAATAATGATCAAAGTAAATGGATTGGAACTACTAAACCAAAAGAATACAAGAAAAACGAAGTAGTTATTACCTAAAACATCAATTTTAACAAATACTTGTTAATAAACATGCGATAAAATATTATAAGTAAATAATATATGTTAATATATATAAAATTATGGTTATAAAATATATGTATAATAAATATATATTTATTATATAGGGTTTTCATAGACATGTGAAGGAATTTAGACTTGAGGTAAATATTTTTTGTATCACTTTTTTATGGGACACATTCCATATTCACCACTTTCTTCTTCTGTGTGGTGTATATACTTTGCATGAATTTATTTTAGGATCATTATAATTAATATTATGGGGTAAAAATATCCAGCTAAATTTTTTTATTTTATGTGTATTATGATTCAAAAGATACCAATGTGGTAAGGGTTTATTTCAAAATCTTATTATTATTCGAGATTGTTTATATTTAAGTATCCATTGGGGGAAATATTTGATTTTTATATATTAAACCCAATATATTTTCCTTCCTTCTAGTTATCCCTATAAATCAAAATTTTTCCTTTAAATTTTATCTCTTTAATAACTCAAGAGACCAAAATAATTGTTTTAAAGAAAATCAATTTCATTTATCTATTCAGTCGAAAATCCTTTCTCTTCAATGAATATGTTTTCTAAAAATATTTTCAATTTTTTTTGACTATTATGCTATTATTTTTAAAAAAAATTACAAATGTTTTAAATTTTAAAAATTGGTTTAAAAGGAATCTTTCAATAATTTGTTGAATGAGGCACTTTTTGAATTTTTACTAAAAATGTGAAAGGAATATTTCTTTTAACATAATTAGCATAAACAAAATTTCATGCCATCATGAATGCTCACTGCCTTAAAGATTACCTTAAAAGTTTATTTAATTATTTTTAAGGAAATTTTTTTCCCTAATATTCTAGAAACTTTTAGTTTACAAAAGTGATTTTCAAAGTAAAAATGTTATTTTCATCAAGAATGTTTTTAATATAATTTTCATGGAATTTTTATTCAATAAAAACAACATAAACTCCTATAATAATTATGATGTATTGGTTAAATATTGTGATGTTACCATCCCTATTATTTATATTCATGGGTTTTGATATACGGGGCCTGCTATAGCTCCACAATGCATCGATAAGTCTCATGAGACAAAATTGATTGAGTATTTGACTAAAGACATTCCCATTTATGTAAAATTCCATGGAATAAGGCCTTTATTGTATGTTTATGTTGTCTAGAATTATGAATTCTATCATTATAATATTATTTATTGATATCCATGTGATTATTTGATTGGTTATTATATCCATGGATAAGTTTCAAGATCTTTTGATTTTTTATATGGAATTATTTGATAATAATTTATTCCTACCATATTCATCTTCTTGATCGAGTTATTGATTAAGTGGAATGTGTATTTAGTTGTTTAACTTTACAAATTAATCATGCCCTATGTATTCATGATATATTCTATTGTATGCATACCCTTACTCAGAAACTATGATCACCCCTTTCTTATATTTCATTTTCCTTTCCCCATGATACCAGGAAATGTATTATTATTATATACAGATATACTAAAGGTAATATTGGTGTTATCATAGAAAATACAATGTTGTATTTTATTTTTTCAAATGTAATTTTAAATTAAATTATGTTTTTAGTTTTATAAGACTACTAAAATATTCGGTACATTAGGATGTAAGATCGCTTTTATCTAGAACCAATGTAATAACGTAACCACAGACTCTGGCTTACTAGGTTAAGGTTCATTACATCATCACTATAATTATAACCTTCCAAAGAATAAAGTATAAGAATTAAATCTATAATAAGAGAATATAAATTCACCTTGGATCATAAGGAGTCGATCTATTAATTCCAAGGGAAGAAATCAACCAATAAATAACTAAGGATCTCCAAAGATACACCACTGTTTTCCTTGGTTTAAGGGTATGTAGAAGGAGTTTCAATGAATTTTAATGGGATTTTGAATTTAAAATAGAACTGGAAAATTAATTAATAATAAAATTATGAGTAATGATTATGTCATGGAAAGGAAAAAACAAGTACACCACTAAATATCACATGATAATCCCCCTTGTCTCTCCTTGAATATCAAAGTCAAAACCACTATAACTCCTTGAATTTAATAAATGTCAATATGTAACCAAATTAATCATACTTTAATACTAGATCCTTCCAAAAATATGTTTAAAACCCAAAAATTATAACCTTGAACCCTGTGAACACTATACCATAACACAGTGTAAGGGAAGGATCTACAGTGCAATATACCTTATATAAACAAAACAAATAAATTGACCACAAAGGACTGAACTTAAAATTGGTAAAAAAAACATCATCATTCCACTCATGTAAGATCAACAAGGAATATCATTTCATATTAAACACTATAACCACACCATGTAAGAATATCATATATCATTTCACTACATAACCAAATCTAACCACACCATAACATACCTCACATGATATAAAAAAACCCTCCAAGATCCTTTACACTGCTTCAGAATACTCTATAATATAACCATCCACACTTAAGGTTAACCTAGGAGGATTTTTACTAAAACCAATACCCTTTATTATAAAATCATACCTCTACCTAAATATGTACAAAAACATAACTCTCACAATCCACACCCAAGGCCACATTACAAACTTCATTCCATATCCCAACTCTCCACAAAACTTCTAATAGACCAATACTTATAAATCATATTGTAATGAACTCCTCTAGCTAGAATATCAAATCTAACTCCATCATCCCTCCCCCCCTTATACATATACAAAACCAAAAGGATGAGATGTACAAATCCAATGTGTTTTAATCCATTACACAAACTCATGTTAAATTTTACCAGTTAAATGTGACAAGACTCTTTTAATCTAATAATCCAAATACATATCACGTTTCTTCTGTGTTCTCATTATATTTTTTCAATAAAATTAACAAAACATTGTTCAAATATAAAATATTATTAAAACTTACCCATAATCATAAAAATTAAATAAAAAACAAAATAATATAACAATAAATTAAAAATAAACTATTCAATAGGTTTGGAATATTTATATCAAACTTGAATTAAAAAATTGATACCTCCTCAAGTATTAAAAAACAATGTCAATCACTAATTAATTGGTGGGATTATATTCTTATCTAATAAATGGTATAAACTCCTTTAATGAAAAGGATAAAATATGGGAAGAAAAGGGTATTAGGAAACCCAATTGTTAAGTAAAACTAGGGAAATTATATGTATTAGGAAAACTATAGAACCCTAATAACAATATTTTCCTTACATAAATGGAATAAATACAATATACCTAATTTTTATTTGTATAAACCAGGGTATTAAAAATTTCCCAAGGAATATAAATTCATAGGAAATAAAATTAGGTGTAATAAATATCCTCCCAAAGAGGATAAATAAAAAAAATTGCTTAAATGGTCTCTCTAGGTGATATTATGGATTTTACACATGAAATGGGCCTTTAAATCCCATTAATTTGATCCCAAGACCAAATCCCATTTAGTCACTATCTTTTACACATATTTATGAATTACTATTATAAATACCTCACTATTTATATTATTATGCCACATTAATTTTTTAATTAAATATTATTAAAATTAAAAAAATTAAATGCATAAAATATATATCCAATTTGTTTTTAACATAAAAATAAAAAAATTACACTTGAACTAGTCACATTAGTCCAAAAATACAAATTAAATTTATCATATGTGTGTCCATAAAGTCCATTTATAATGTTGGAAGTGATCATGAATCCCATTAATAATCAAAAACTGAGAGTGGTATCTAGAAACATAGATTGATCATTTTAGGATATCCTATACATAGAGAATGAGGGTGAATCATTGTAGGTGTCCAATTTTTACTTTTTCAATCCATTTACAGTTTTACATCATTCAATGTTGGGTAAAGATTCTCTTAGTCTCTCTATCTCTCTGAAGTTCCTTATTCTTTCAAGAAACACTATTGAATACACACATGCAAGAGACATCAAGATTCACAAGATTCATATTTCAAATTGAAATCCAAGTCCTTGGTATAATATGGGTTCTTCTAAGATAGTATGATCTACTAGTATCAACCTGTGAATATAGTTGGGTAGGTTTTATCCATGAACCCAATTTTAATTCATACCACACTCTACAGATTTCATCTGTATCTTTATATTACCAACCTGATAGTTGCAAATTTGTAGAGATAACAAATAGATATTCTTATTCTTCATAACATTTATAAGTTTTTTGATACGAAACTTCTCTTATTCCTTTTATTTTTCATTCACCTAAATAGAATCATTCTAGGAACTCTTATTTTATATGAAAAATTTAATGCACACATTTCTTTATCCCAATAGTAAAAATATCTAAGTGATACCATTCTTTCTTAAAGCATTACTTATTTCTTCCTCTTCCTCTTATTCTTCATCCTATACAATATTTTTTCAAAACGCCAATTATCTTCTACTATCTTCCTTAACTATATTTTATGAATAATTTTTCATTGGATTTATTCTTCTTTCTTTCAAATACACAATAAATATTGAAGTTGAGTTATGTGTCAAATAATATTTAATCTTGGAACCCACAAAAATATTCTTCTCTCTAAAAATAATAGAGTCTAAGTACCTATCTTATTGAAACTAAAGAGTATATACATTGAATGAAATTGGTGAACCACACTCTACTATATTATTCTTATTATATATTCAATTAATTCTCCTTTCTTACTCCTTTTATTTATTTAATATGTTGTATGTATATAAAATATTTTTCACAATATCCTTCATTATGTTTGAATTTTAATTTCAAATTTAAACTCTGAAACTTCTTTAAAAAACTTATATAACTTATTCCACTTCAATTTGATCCAATATATCATGTTAATATTCTAGATACCATTTATGTAGCTCAAAAATACATTATATATCAAGTTAGAGATACTATGAGTCATCCATGAATCCACATTATCAAAACTACTTGAAACTGAGTCAAACCCCATACACAGCTTACCCCATAGCCTGGTGCAATATACTAAGATGTTTTTCATCTAAAATGTAAACCACCATGCATAACACTCCTGAGTCTATCTATTTTGGCCTACTTCTCTACCTTTTTACCATATCTTGTTCTACCATTGGTGTGGTCTCTTATATTGTATATTTTGTAATGTAGAGGTACCTATTTAGCATGTTTTTTTAACCATACCATAAGTGTGGTGGATTTCCTATTCCCCATAGGTTGACTCAACGAACATAATAGGGACCTACATAACCATTTCAACTTTTTTCCTTTCAGAAAAGAACACCATAAGATCACCAAAGGGACCACCACAACCATTTTTTCCTTTTATATTTTACACAGGAACAAAACCAGAGCACCAAGACTAGTAAAATACCTTACCATGGGAGAGGCCTTGTCCGTTTTAGACATAATTCTATTCAAAATGTCCTCTAACATGGGAATTTTCTTCCTTTATTAGTCCATACTTCTTACAAGATCCTCTAATACTTTAAGAACCTTTTATCGACCATATAGGCTCATCATAACTTCCTAAAGTCATGAATCATGATAAAAAAATCATGATGAATGTCAATAAAGACCATAATACTTAGAATCATATAATTTAATTCATATAAATATCTATGGATAAATATTGTGAAAACACATTCATCATAGATATACTAAGATAATATTTATTTAAATTTAAATCTTAAATCACTTTTACCTTAAATATATGATGTAATACCAAGTAAATAACATCAACCCCAATGAAACCAATCTTCCAAGGTTTTGTCATCCAATTTATCAATATATTTAGACTCCTTTTTGGTATCTTATTCTCTTCATAAAAAATCTTAGATACTTCAAATTATACTCTATATATCACAGTTACCAAGATTTTTCTTCACGTTTTCTTCTTATATTTAATATTTTTTAAACATAATACACAAGAATATATAATTTCCTCATCAATAAATTGACATCAATGAATGTTCCATATTCATTGATTACCATTGATAAAAAATACAACACACAAAATGTGGGATAAAAAAACTCTCTATTTGTATTTATTATCAATTCTATCATACAATGATATCTAATTTCAATATGAGTTCATCATATCTCCTTATAAACATGCATTTCATTTCTCTATTCCTTTCTCATCAATTGTTTCAATGTACTTTATCATTAATATTTTCATTGTACTTGCACCCTTATTGACACAAAATAAAATGTATAAAGAGTGGTGGTTTCATTCATACTCAAGTAATGTTCCATAAATCATTCCACTCTAATCCTATCTGAACCATGCTCGGTGTAGAAAACAAGAGGGTTTTATTTAGAAAATAAATTTGTTCATGCTCAATTGAACTTGATACCAATAATCAATTAAATCACATAAGAATTGTATTCAATATCTGTTAAAACTATTTTCAATATGATATATTTGATGATTCCTCTTAATATACCATTTGTGATATACATTTATAAATAATTTTATCAATATGAATTTCCTATACTTACTTTAACAAACAATTTATAACACTTCAATTACAAATAATAGGATACATAATCCTTGGAACACCTTTAAAATTTCATTTTCATGTCATTGATAAACTTATCCCCCCTTTATGTCATAATATTATTTTTGATTAATAGGGATGAGGGATTATGGTAACTTAAATTTTCAATGACACCAACTTCAATCACATTATAGAAATGTTTTATATTTTCATGATATAGTATTTTATGGAATCTTATTTATCATTAGTTAATTTTCACCCCATTAAGTTAAGATCTCCTTAAATTTATTATAATGTTGAATCTATTTGTGAATATATTTCATTATTTTCCAATATGGATAATACACTAAAATGGTTTCCTTCATGTGACCATCTAAATTTGAAAACTTCCACATCTTCACCAATGATGATATCATTAATGATTACTCTTGAGAATATATATATCACCCCATGATGTAATATTCAACTCCTTTCTATCAAATGTTGATAGAAATTTCTTCAGCTTCATCATGGATGATTCTACATCATATTCTCAGAATACCATTAGAGAATCCATTTCCATGATAGATATTACTTCAAATTTTCTATCCAGATTTGATATCCCAATTTATTTATTAGGTTCTTCTCTTGATACCATGCATCAACTTCATTTCCCAGTAATGTAAGTAAAAATACAATACACAATAGTTAAGGAAATATTGTGGATCTCCTTGCTTCTCAATGTGAATAGTAAGGTTGATATTTTCTCAAACAAGTTTCTCAATTTCATAAAATATTCACACTTCTGCATCTGATTTTAAAATTTTATTTGGACTTAGATAGAATGTATCTCATCACTTATTCCATTTCATTTTTTTAGATATTTCTTCTTTTTTTTCCATCAAATCATACACATCTATAGATGCATTCTTTATTCTCTTAAAGGCTTCTTCTTGGGCTAGGAATGCGTTTAAACATCCTCTTCCATTATATATCTATATCCTTATTTCATGTCTCATATAGAACTTATATTATAAAATATTTTTCATTTATTGTCAAAATATCACAAAATTAGAGATATTCATGTGTAATCTTCTCCATTCCTTTAGCAGTTTCATTTTCTTAGTCTACTTTCATCTTCATTTCCTTTCTAAATCAGCTGGCCAGACAACTATTGTATATTTAGGAATATCGAAATTTTGTTTATAATTTCTATATGGATTATTATGAGTCATATTTTAAACATTTTTTACTTTAGATATATATATCCTTCTTAACTTCTTATACTTATTGTATTTTATTTGTATTTGGCTTGAATTAAATTTATTGTGCAAGTATTTCTTCTTTTTTTAAAATTTCTTGAGTGGAATATGTTTTGAAATTGTATTCATATTTCTAAGGAAATATGAATCTTACTTATTCAACATGAACAATTAAGGTATTCTCATCCTATTTCCATTAGATACATGTTTTTTAGAACATGCATCGCTTTTTTTACAACCTTCATTGCAAACATAAAAAATATTTTCAAGCGTTTTGTATTTAATTGAGTAGGATAGATTCATCATCATATGTGAATGTTACATAATCTTAGGATTTATCCCCATTTAAATGAGAATATTTTGAGTTTTAAAATTTAAAGGATTATAGATGTGCTCCAATTCACAATGCCCAATTTTTTTAGCACCAATAATAACCCAAAACCATTGATCTATTATTCTCTATTTTTCTATACAGTAATTATAGACTTGTGCCCAAACTTTTTTTTGGGGGGTTGTTCACCATTGTTTGCACTCTTATTGAGGAACTATCAACCATACTTATTCTTCCATATACCATTGACGTAATTTTCACCTTCTCATCCCTTATTCTCATCAAAACATACACAGGTTTGGATTTTAACCCTATAATTTTCATGAAAACATATTAAAAAAATCATGAAATAAAGATATGGATGGTATCTTATTATTTTTAATTTCATTGGGATGATTTTCAAATTATGTGATGATCTTATTGACACATAAGAGAGGTATTTTGATACTATAATCCTTCTTATAATTTTCTATGAAAGAAACTCCATACTTATTTTATTGGTAAGTATCAACATGTGTCTTTTCTAGATTAATTTTTTTTCCAATTAAATACATATCATATTGATGGAATTATTTTGTTACTAAATAACTTCTATTATGTATTTATACTCCTTACTTATCCTCCCAACATCTTCATTATGCATTTTGATCTTCTCATTTAACAAAGTTTCAGGGTCCTTGATCCTCTTAGATTTAATATCCAACTATACATTCTTAACATCAATACAATTTTTCCAATGTATGTATCTTCTCAAATTAATTAGTAGAGTCATCATTTTATTGGATTATGTTGAGACACTTCTCTTTAAAATTATATCATCTTTATTTAACCTTCTTATACTCATATTCTTTGAAAATAACTTGTTTTTATATTTTTACATAAGTAAGAGGTCTTTCTATTAAATCCTTATCCAAGTTATCTCTCTCACCTTCGAGATGAGTGATATATTCCTAGTGAATTTAAAAAATCTCACAAATTAGAGAAAAATTTTATTTAGGAAAATAATTCATTGCATATTTCAAATAATAAAATGATATGTCATTTGATATATGATCACTCCTACTGATGATTGATTCTTCATCAAGATATATTGAATTATAATTAACACATAGCTCAAGATTACTGTAATCCCTTAATTATACTAAGGTAGTGATGTTCATCATGTCCTTTGTTGTTGAAACAACCATTCGTTCATCTCTAAAAATTTCGTATATGGATTCATAATGGATTAGAGGTACAAAAACTTATTAATCTTTTTAAAAATAGGGGCTTCTTCCCCATCTTATTCTTATCTTTATTTTTAATGATCATCAATGTCTTGAAAGTAATTGTGTTTTTATTTAAAAAATGAAGAACTTCTATAAAACTACACTTCATGATAATTACATGAAAGAATATTTATACCTTTAAGGAGAACAAAATCACCTTGAGAATCAATTTAAATGTGAACCTTAATGCTTTCATACTAATTAAGAATCCAATAATGGTTAACCACTACTTTAATACCACTTTAGGAGCATAAATTGGGGATATGTTATACACTAGGGGTGGATTTGTGTAGGTGTAAAATTTTCCCTTTTTCAATCCCTTTACAATTTTATCTCATTCATCATTAGATAAAGATTATTATATTCTCTATCTATGTTTCTTTTTTTTCTTTCAATAAAAACCATTTAAAAAACACACACACAATAGATACACAAATATTTACTAGGTTCACCTTTCGAAGTAAAAAAATCTAGTCCCTGGTATGATTTGGGTTCCACTAAGTTCATATAATCCACTTGTATCAACCTTTCAATAAAATTGGGAATGGTTTATCCTTAAACCCATGATTGGTTCAACTCATACTATATAGAATCCCTATATATATCTATACCACCATCTCGATTGGTGAACATTTATAGAGATAACAATTGAAGAATCTTATTCTTCATAACTTATCCTGGGTTTTTTATGTGATTATTACCTTATTTTTTTTCATTTTATTTCACTTCCACAAAAATATAATATTAGTTGTTCTTTTGTACAAAAATTGTAATGAACACACTTCTTTCTCTTCATAGTAGCGTGATCTGAGTGTTACCATTATTTCTTAGAAGAAAGGGTTCTTTCTCCCTCTTCTTCTTCCTCTTCTTCCTCCTATACAATAATTTTTTACAACACAACTTCTATTATTATATATTATTTAAATTAGGTGAATGAATCAATTTTTACTAGATTTATTCTACTAGATTATATTCACACACAAATATTCATGTTAAGTGTTATGTTAGATCACCTTTAATCTTGGAAGACATATAAAGATACTTCTCTCTGAGAATGGTAGTGTCAAACTCCCTCTTTTCTTATAACTAAAGAGTATATACAATGAATTAAAGTGTAAAATGAAACTCTATAGTATCTTCTTATTCTAAAATATTCAATGAATTATACTTTATTACATTTTATATTTCATCACTCTATTATCTTCATATAAACTAGTTTGTACAACAACCTTAATTATGTGTGAATTTTAATTTAAAATTAAAACTCACAAAATTTTTCAACCACTTATATAACTTCTTATGATTCAATTAAATCCCTTGGATAATGTTGATATTATTTATAACAATTATACTACTAAATATAACCTCATAAATAAAGTTAAATAAACCTTAATTCATCCAAGAATCCACACTATAAAAACTAATTTAAATTGAATCAAATGACTCAATATAATTTTCACCACAACTTGGTGCAAAATACTAATGTATGTTCATGACCTTTTTTTGGTGATATGTCAATATCATTTATAGGTAATCTTTTTAAGTATTTTTATTATAAATTTTTTAGGTATTTGTTTCAGGGTGCTTCTAGAGAAATTGGATAATTTTGGATGGAATAGGGGTAGTACACAATTGGCACACGGTTTTCCCAAATTATGCATTAAGGCCATCAAATCGTGAACAACCAAACAGAGTGTATCACATGTTTGGGGAATGGTTTTTCAAACTATGAAACCTTTTAGTAGTAACCTTGTTAATCCTAAGAGCATGCACATGGTTAGGTGAACTATTAAAGAAAACCATGTGCCCCATACAAGAAACTGTTCATATGGAGATATAAATCCCCGAAAATTCATAAAAAAATTCCCGAACCCCCATCTTGTATCCCAAAATACCCCAGATTGACTATAATTCGTTTCCCTTAATTTTGGAGGCTCCTAGATGGATTCCAAGGGTTTCTGAACTTTGTTCATGGTGAATATAATAGGGGATTGAATAATTTTCACCTCTCTATGTATGTGATCTCTTCTTGATTAGTTTTCTATATCTTTCATATTTCTTCATTGATGGAGGGGGAATATTTTTTCTCTATTGGAGATGGTTTAAATGTGTTTTTTATTGGATGTTGATCTATTCAATCAGGTTTCTAGGATTTGGTTCTAGATCTCATTCTTCCCCATATTCTTGATCCTTCTGCTTCATTTTGGGGATTTCTATTGGCAAGAATTAATCATTAATATTGAGTTAGGTGATCTAAATTACAAATACCATTATCTTGATTTAATAAATTGTATATGATTATCAAAATTTTAATTTCCATTATTATGAAATTTCATCAAAAATTGAATTGATTTAATTAAATTACCATGTGATAATTGAATGGGTTGAATCTGGGGCAATTTTAATTGGTTTAATTGGATTAATTAAATGGTTAATTAATTAATGTAATGATGTGGTTATGAAATTTATGTATTATTGGGATTTTTTAGTTGGTAAATTTATGAGATATTGAATTTGTTAATAATGGGATTTGAGGGATATTTTACTAAACCTTAAAGGGTTGGTGGGTTTTGATTAAATGTTAATAGATGGTTTAATGGTTATTTTTTCATATTATTCCATGTGATTAAAGTAAATAATAATTATCAAATAAATAGTTGTAATTGTATATCATGATGTGGAATGTGATAATAGGGTTAATATCTATTTATCTTGATTGGTGTGATATATTTGATATGTGTGTGATTGATTGATATACAAATGTGGGACACAGACTGATGCTCCAAATACCCATAGGTGTTTCACTGATATATGAGTGTGGTACATGGAAGGATTCTCTAAATACCCACATCTGATTGTCTAATAAATAGGGTGTGAGATAGGGACTAATGCCTTAAATACACATATAGTTTCAGACATGGAGTTCTAGGAAAAAAAGTTAGCATTGGATTATGGTTCCAAGTAGCCATGATAAAAAAGTTTAAATGAAATTTATAATGAAATATTAGGATACAATGAATTGTGATTCCTCATGTGATATGGTTCAGACTCTGCATGGGCTGAAATAGGTATTCATTTGTTGGGTGTCCTCATGAACCCAATGTTTAAGTGGTTAAATAAAGAATAATTGAATATGTAAAATGCTTATCTTACTTCTTATTCTTTATTATATATACAATATAATGAATTGTTATTAAAGGGATATTGTTTTAGATATCATTGGTGGTGGACTACTGTGTTGTACGCACACCCTACATGAGCTGCCCAACCAGTTCTTGAATAGACTTAATTTTTTCAGTATAGGATAAGGGAAAGAGCCATATGTAAGATGGATGAGTTGTGATGGATCATGGATGAGGGAACCATACATGGTGTCGTGACCTATGTGGGGAGTTTTTAGTTTCTTTATTTTTGTTTTTTAATTTTAAAAATTGACACTTATTACGGAATGTCACGTCTACTACTTGGTTTAGATATTATATTTTTGTTTTGGTTCAACATGTGATATTGGTCTGTTTTAGTTATGGAATTCAGTTTGGTCATTCAGTTGGCTATTTTTTATTTATTTCCATTGTTTTTATATTTTTATAAGGATTTTATAGTTTCCCCATGGTCAATATTAGAACTTTTATACTATTTAGAATCATCTGGTATATGGGGAGGCGCACCCGAGGCCATGTGACCCACCGGCTCGGGGCACCGATGTGTGGCATCTGGTCTGGGCATTACAAAGTGATATCAAAGGGTTTTTATTTTCATTTCTTTTATCTTACTTTTTGGGAAAGGTAGATAGGATAATAGGATAATTTAGGTCTTGGTTAATAGCTCATGCATGGGAGTATTTAACCCATGTATGAGGAAAAAATCTAAGTACCCAGTGTGGGAATGTTGTTATTGATGTGTGTTGTTATATTTGGATTATATTTCATCTTAAGTGATGCATTTGTTGTGTGATGTGATTATTGTGTCTGAAATTCTATAATATTTGACTCACATACTAGTATGGAATGAGAGTTGAGTATGCATGAATCATTCTAGGCACCCATGATTATTATGTGACATGCATCATTTTAGGCATGCATGAGAAAAGAATGTTTTGGGTATGTTGTTAAATTAAAATTATTTTATTTTATTTTAAATTAAATGAGAATGTGCCTAAAATGAAATTAAAATTTTTAAATGATTCAAAATGTGCAAAATGGGTTTCTAATGAGAAACTTAAAAAATGAGAATATGTTTTTCCTTATGTGATCCATGACCTAGATGAGGGATGGTTAAGGTTAATGATAGCGCCTCATTTTTCACTGTGTGGTGGGGTTTGGGGGAATGTCTTATTATAGATTATTATGAATTCCTCTTATATAAATGTGGCAATATTGTATAATGTGTCCTAAGATGTGTGTTTGTAATTGTAGAGATATGCCTCCATGATGACTCTTACTGAGAGGATGACATGAGGTCACAACTAGAGAGGATCCTCCAATAGTGGAACCTAAGTCACTGATAGTGTCGAGGGAGGAAGTCAAATAGAAGTTCCATGAGAATTTTGATCACTTTATGAATTTTATGGGAAGATACCCAAGGTGTGTTGTGAAAAAAATTTCATACCTGACACGGGAGTTTCATTTGTAGCACCCTCCGATGTTTACCAGAAAGGGTGGACCTAAGGAAGATGAGTTCATGATCGATTCTATCCAGATGATAATTGACCACTTGGAGACTCTTGCTGAGAAGAGAGTCAAATTGGTTGTTTAAAAGTTACATGGTTAAGAAAAACATTGGTAGGACATCTAGACTCAGGATGAAATGTAATAAAATATGGAGTGGAATGAGTTTTAGGAGAATTTCTTGCAACACTTTTACCCGAAGTCACTCAGGTAAGAGAGAGTAACTAAGTTTATGAGGTTGACTTAGGGGAGTATGTCCATTATGAACTATACTGGTCACTTTACAGATCTTCATCACTTTTCATCATCACTAGTAGGATATGAGGCTATGGCCGAAAAATGATTTTTGGAAGGGATTAAATGTGAAATTAAGTTTGAGGTGAATATTTTTCAGATGAAAAGGTTTTATGAAGTAGTGAATCAGGATCTCATTTATGAGGGGAAACTAGAGGAGGCTTCTAGTGGAGGACAAGTGGGTTCTAATAGATGGTCAGGAAGTCCGACTTCTGAGAACAGGAAGCATCATTATGAGAATGTTGAATAGAGCAGTAGAAAGTAGAGTATCCATGGGGAATGTTAAATTAGTCGAGACCTTATTGGAGTGATCTATCATTAGTTTGGTAGGTCGATTAACTTCAGAGTTAGTGTCCCCACCCACCATTAATTTTCCAAACATGTGGTAGGAGGGGACATATCTAGAGGTTCTGTAGGAACCCACGACTGATAAGTAATGATGGAGGAACTAGGCAAAATCAAAGTACTGAAAGGGGATCTTCAACCCCATATTAGTATGATAGTTGGAGTTCTACTGGACATGGAAGTTGAGGCAGTAGAAGAGGTATTTCTAAGAAATAACGCCCATATCAGAATATTGGTGCATCTCGACAGCTCAGGGTGCAACACAGGGAAGAGGGGCAGGAAAGTTGCATTTAGTTCAAACTACACTTGTGGATTGTAAAGCTGGAATGTCAATAGTCAGAGGTACTATTCTTATAGATTCTAAGCTAGATAGTGACTTTTTTGATATTGGTGCCTATCATTCTTTTATATATTCACAACTTTTAAATGGTTTGATTATGTCAGTGGAGTTCTTGAGTGGGGTTATAACAATAGATACACTTTTGGGAGTATGGTCAAGGGACACCTATTTATGAAAGGGGTGTTCTCTCAAGTTTAGAGAGTATCGTTTCAGTTGGGATCTTTATATAATTGACATGTCAGGCTTTGACCTGATTATGTGTATAGACTTTTTGGTAGCATACTGAGCCCACATTGATTGTTACCAAAAGAGAGTGACTTTTACATCTTTGGAGGGTCATGATTATATTCACTATGGAGAGTGGAATATCAAGGAAGGTTGTGCAAGGACAGTTCATCAGCAACTATTGGGGATCAACACCTAGGTTTATGGTATATTTCTTGATGATAGAGATGTAAAGTAGGATGCATTTCCACCCATAGTGGAAAGGTTCCAGGACATTTTTTCCAATGACTGATCAGGGCCTCCACCTGAGAGAGATTCAAGATTTATAATTGATATCATTCATGGGGATTATCTAGTTTCTATTCCACCATATAGAATGGAACCAATAGATCTTCAAGAGTTTAAAACTCAACTATAAGAGTTTATGGATAAGGGGTTTATCTGTTCGAGTACATCACCTTTGGGTTCCCAGTCTTCTTTTCAAATAAGGATAACAGAACATTTTACTTGTGTGTCGACTATCAGATGTTGAACAAGATGACTGTGAAGAACTGATATCCTCTTCCATGTATTGATGATCTTTTTGACTATTTTAGGGGATTTTATGTGTTCTAAAAAATTTACTTGAGATTAGGGTATCTTCAGTTGAGAGTTATACCTTCTGATATACCTCAGACTGCTTTCATAATATGGTTTAGCCTATATGAGTTTGTTGTGATGTCGTTCTGGTTGATGAATGCACCAACAATGTTTATGGCCTTAATGAACAAGATCTTCCACCCATACCTAGACCAGTTTTTGGAAGTTTTTCTGGATGGAAACTTGGTGTACTTCAAGACTCATGATGGTCATGACCAAAATCTTTACATCATCTTGAGTATACTAAGAGAGCATCAGGTATAGTCCAATTTATATAACTGTCAATTCTAGATTTATCAGGTACGCTGCATGGGTCACATCATCTTAGAGGAAGGTGTGTTAGTGGACCCAGAGAAATTTCAGATAGTGATTTCTTTGGAGTATCCCAAGAATTTTTTCGATATACATAGATTTTTATGGTTATCAAGCTATTATCAAAGGTTCATCCAGGAATTTTACCATTTGGAAACTGATATTTTGGTCTTGAAAATAAAGCTTGAATGGTCTAGATAATGTGAGAATTCTTTCAAGGAGATGAAGAAGCATTTGAAAACTGCACCAATATTGATCCTTCTTGAGCCAGGGGAGGAGTATATAGTGTTTTGTTATTCTCTTAGGATTAGTCTTGGAGTGGTGTTCATGTAGATAGATCAATTTGTGACATATGGTTCATGAAAGTTAAGGTCACATGAATGGAACTACCCTACTCATGACCTCAAGTTAGATGCTGTGGTTTATTTGTTGAAGTATTGGAAAAATTATCTATTGTGTGAAAATATTACTGTGTATACTAATAATAAGAGTTTAAAGTATATATTTTTATAATGATATTTGAATCTATGGTAGTGGAGATGGGTTGATTGTATACAACCATTTTATTTTGAGATGGCATATGCGCCTAGGAAGGGAAATAGTGTCACTGATGCTTTGAGTAGGAAAACTCATACTTAGGAAATTCTAAAGTCTAGTTTAGAGAGGAAGATGATAAGATTGTTTGCTCAGATGTATGTTGTGGTTTAGGAGGGAAAGGAACAGATGAATCTCATTTCAGTTTTAGTGTAGACTACTATTTTTTAGTCAGATCAAGGAGTGTAAATATGAGGATCCAAAGTGTTTGGACTAGAGGTAAATCCTTGAAGGTGGGGAGTCACCTTCTGACATGACAATAAATGAGGATAATATCATCTATATTAGAAACTAGGTTGTTGTGCCTTCATGTATGCATGAGGAGTTTATGTGTGAGTTTCATGACTTAAAGTAGGTTGTGCATCTAGGTGTGACCAAAATGTACCATGACCAATGATGATAATTTTGGTGGAAAATAATGAAAAAATATATTGCAAGGTTCATGACATGATCCTAACCCTATAAATAGGTGAAGTCCAGGAATCAATGACCTAGTGGATTACTACAATCGTTTCCCATTCCATAATGGAAGTGGGATGACATTACTATGGATGTTGTGGTGGGTCTCTTGTGAGTGCCTCTGAAGAATGATTCTATTAGAGTATTTGTAGATTGAAAGATGAAAGTAACACATTTAGTACCTATATGAGAGACATTCTTAGTGGATCACTTGGGAGATATGTACATTCAGAAGATATTCCATCCATACAGGGATCCACAAAGTATAGTTTTTAACTGTGAATCATTATTTAATTTATGCTGATTATAAGTTTTGTAGAAGGCACTTGGTACACATGTATTACTAAGTATGAAATTACTCCCATAGACATATGGGCAGTCAAATCATTATATGTAGGTATTAGAGGTTATACTATGAGCATGTTTTCTTGAATTCAGTGGGTCTTAGGAGAATCACTTAGCGATCATTGGGTTTTCCTATAACAATAGTTATTAGGAGAGTATAAAGAATGAACCATATAAGGATATTTATGGTAGGCTATACAGATATCCTATATATTGGATAGAGGTAGGTGATTCAGAGCTATTGAGACCAAGCCTCGTGTAGGAGACGTCAAATCTAGTTCAACTAATTTAGAAATATATGTATATGACTCATAATAAGCATAAGTCTTATGCTAATAGATTTTGATGACCACTTGAGTTTTTAGTGGGTGAATGTGTTTTTCTTTAGGTGTCTCCTAAGATGGGTCACTATATGATTTGGAGGCAGGGAAAGTTGGTGCCCAAGTTTGTTGGACCATTTGAGGTTGTGGAGAGGAATGGTTTGGTGGAATACTGATTAGATCTCCCACAAAGGTAAAATGTTATGCATGATGTTTTTTATGTGTCATAGCCTCAGTGGTATCAACTTGACCCTTCTCATTTGATCGATGTAGATGATTTTGAGCTTAAGACCGATGTGTCCTTTAAGTATCATCTGATATGTGTGTTGAATCATAGTGAGATACTATTTTAGGAAAAGGCTATTCTAATAGTTTGTGTATTGTGGAAACATGGTTATGTTTAGCAAGAAACGTGGGGGAGAGAAGAGGATATATGGGCTCAGTGACTCGATCATTTTACCTTAAAATCTTAGAGATTCTTGGGAGTACATCTCAGGGATGATATGTTATAAGTTAGGGGGATTGTAAGATCCTGGCATTTTATGGTGATGTCTTAAGCTCATTTATAGGTACTATTTTGACTTGTTTTGAGTATAATTTTATTGGGTTTTTGTTTCGGGGTGTTTATGGAGAAATTAGAGAAGCTGCATGGATTGCAAGAATGAGAGGGTATGGCACCTACCATCGGGACAAGCCTGTGCATGCATGGGATAGCCTAGCCGAATAGCCATGCAAAGGTGGAGAGTTTATTCACGATGAAGATGCTGGGGAGGAGCAGTTCCAAGTAGTTAGTCTGGGTTGTATGTATTGTTTGAATCCTAGGGGTAGTGAATTCTTCTAAGGCCTACGGGCCATGTAATACTTACACCTACGGGTCTTGTTAGGGTTCCACCTCTCCCCTTGAAAGGTGGATTATCAAAAATCAATAAACAATGAAGGACTTCGGGCTATTGGATGGATGGATGAGTTGGGATAGAGCATGGATGAGGGAACCTGGAATGATTTCAAGACCCACAAGGGGAGTTTTTAGTGTCTTTATTAAGGGTTTTTCATTTTTACACTTGACACTTATTATTACATGATACATATGCTGTTTGATTTGGATATTTTACTCCAATTTTGGTTTAGGATGTGAAATTAATTTGTTTTATTAAGGGAATTTTGTTTATTTATTCAGTTGGATATTTTTTATTTATTTCTATTGTTGTGCTGCTTTTATAAGGAGGGTATAGTCTCCCAATGATTGATATTAGATCCTCACTGCTAGTAGGTTGTCTCTGTCATATGGGGAGGAATGCCTAAGGTCATGTGACCAACCAGCTCGGGGCACCGATGAGTGGCCCTCAGGTCAGGATGTTACAACTAAGCCATTTTTCCTCTAAAATGGAAACCACTACAACATAGTTCTCCTGATTATTTCTATTTTTTCCTGCTTCTATACTCATTGACTATGGATTGTTCTACCATGGGTGTGGTCACTTCTATTGGATATATTGTAATATAGATCCACCTATTGACCACAGTTTGTTTAAAAACCATGACAAGAATAATGGATTTATTGTTTCATACATGTAGAATCAAAGAACACCATAAGAACCTCCATATACCATTTTCCATTGGTTATTTTGTACAGAAACACTATAAGATTACCATAGGGACCACCGTGACCTTTTTATCCTTGTTCATTTCACATAAGAACACAACCAATGCGTCGCTGCTAGAAAATTTCTTACCATAGGTGTGGCCTTTCTTGTTTTAGACCTAAATATCATCAACACATCCTAAAAAATGGGCATGGTCTTCCTGTATTTTTAATTCATTCTTCCAAGAGCCTTCAACATTTCAATAACCTTCTATCAACCACATAGGATCCTTTTAACTTCATAAAAGTTTCAATATTAATAAACCAATCATGATAAATATTAATGAAGAGCATCTCTCTTAGAATAATCTAATTCACATAATCTAATGATCCATGTATAATTATTTTGAAAAAAACTTCATTGTATAGATATTTAGATAATTTTCATTAAACTTAAAATCTTCAATCACTTTTTCCTTCACTATATCATGTACTTTAAAGGAAATAACATCAACCTCAACCAAACTAAACTTCTAATGGTTTTTCATCCAATCTTACAAGATATGTAGACTCTTTCTAGGTAACTTCTTCTCATGTTTATTAAGATTGGATATTTCAACTAAGACTTAATACATCACAATTACCAAGCCTCTTATTTACTTATTCTTGTTAAAATGATTGGGTTATTAAGAATAATCTCCAAGAATATGTGGCTTCTTTATCAACATATTGAAATCAATGAGAGTTCCATATTCATTTAATACCATTGAAAATAAATATAGCACACACAAGTTGTGTTTAATAGAAACACATCATATCTATCCAAATTATAAAGGGGTTTAGTGGATCTAATCCGCTATATTTCGATTAGAAAAGTTCCTTTATCCAAAATATAGAGATTAAGCAAGAGACATGACTAATTTAAATCCTAAAAAGTTTATATATTTCAATTAATTCATGAGTTAACTAAATATTATATAATTAAATCACTTCTAATTATGTTAGAATGACCATGAACTTAGTGATAACTCAATTTAGGTCCATGATTACATAACTTTTCATATGGACAGACACATCCAATATTATTTAATCAAATACCCCTATATGATTATAGTCATAACAAATTACAATATATTATACCAAATTATCAAATTAATTTAAATATGTTTCAAATTATGAAACTTTACAAGTAGCGAATATATTTTAATTCCTATAGTCCAAGTATATATAGAAATTTTTTAGCTAATTAACCCCCAATGAACCATATATGATTATCCATGTGGTGTGATTTATTAGATTTAATTAGAATACAAGTTTAATAAATCATATTATATGAATAAGAATTTGTAACTATACACAAGTGATCTTAATCATATTGAATGTAACATATCATTACATCTAAATATCATGTTCATCGATCTTGGAAAACCCAGTAATACATATTTTTCAGAGGGTTTTTATCATACCATCTCCTATATTCTAATCAACAAACATAAATGAATGATAAAGTAATTTCATGAATATATATTATATGATATAACATATCCCTAATCCAACAATAAATTACGCTCTTTTGGGTAGAAACACTAATGTTATCCTACTTTTTTTTAATATAATATCCCATGTATCTAATACCAAGATAATTGGTACATATTATATGATGTTGTCATGTAAGGGGTATTATTATGAGATATATAATATTAAACATTGTAATAAATTAAAACATTTTAATATATAATTTATCAATTTTCTCTTGAATTAGATTAAATATATGGAAAACATGTTTAGATATTGGGTTAGACCTGGGTTCTTTAGATTTCAAAACTGCTCCACTATTATCATAGAAGAGTTCAATTAGATGCATGAGACGTGTGGAAAATCCTAGTTCAATAATTGATTTTTTTATCCAAATATATAATTTAAACACATAATATACTATGATAGATTATTATAATTTTATAGAATTAAAAAATGTTATACGTTAGGAACTTTTTCAACTTACCCCTCCACCATTATTCAAAACCAAGAATCCCCACCACCAAATAATAAGAATGCATCCTTAATTATTCTCATGTAATTATTGATATTATTCATGGATAATCAATTTATTTCATTTAGATTTTATTGGTATCTACTCATCATACATAATTCATAAGATATACTATCTTGATTTCACAATAAAACATTCATGATTGATCCAACTACTAATGTATATATAATATGATTGACCCATCCTTTTCTACTAAAACTAAATGAATATGGTTTTGAAATATATATTTTCAATCATATATACTATATTTTAATCATAATATGGTTCTATTTATAAAATAATTCAAGTTTATTTGATCAAAATCAAAATAGAAAAGTTTTCTGCAAAATCAAAATAATGACTTTGTTTAAAACATTTAGCTACCAAGAAATATATATAGATAAAAAATCTACCATCAAAGTTAATCTTTCTATAAAAGACCCACTTTCACCCAATGTTTTTTAATGCTTATTTTTTATCTAAAAATTTTAATATATCATTAGTGTACATGGATTCAATTGAATTATCCATTTATTTTAATCATTTATCAGAGTGAGAACTCATTATGGGATCTTGGTAAGATTTTTGATCATCTTATATGACTATTACATTACCTTAATCAGAAATGAATAATCCATATATATTAATTTCTTGATGAAATATACCAAAACTCTATGGTTCTTGAGTAGATTTATTTTGTTCATTTTCTAAACCCCTTTGGTTTCTAACTCATCCATCTCAAGAATAAAATTATCTTATTAGTATCAAGAATTATCAAGTTCGAAATTACTCATAGTAATTCATTTTGAAATAAATTCCATTTCTAGAAATATAGAATTTCAAGAAATATAAGAAATGAACTGATCTATTTTAGAAATAATAACCCACTCTCTCTTTGGCATAACCAATAAGTATACATTCATCTGATCTGTTTCCATGTTTACATGAGGTAATATATTACACATATTTCTCACAACCCCAGATCTTCATGAAAGAAATGTTGGGATGCTCTTTATTATATATATCATGTGGTGTGTTTTGAGTATCCTTTAATAGAACACAGTTTACTACAAAATAATTAGTTTTTATAGAATGGACCAAAAGGGAAATAAGAAGGTCTGCATTGTCATCATTGACCAAAAAATGTCCAACAAAGTTTGATTCCCCTTTTCAGATACAACAATTAATAATAGTATACCGAGTAAAGTGGATTGTGATAATATACCACAATCTTATAACTATTAATGAAATTATTAACTCAAATATTCTTCACCTTAATAGGATCATTTATTTTTAATAATTTTTCTAAATTTATTTTGTACTTAATTTTTGAACAATTTAAACATTTCAAAGTCTTTGTACTTGTGTTTTATAAGATAAGAATACCATAAATACTAAATTCATCACCAAAGGTAATTAATTATTCAAATAAATCTTGAGATACTTTACTTATATAGCCACATACATCAGTATGTATGGGATAAAATAAATCATTAACTTATTTTCCTTTACCCTTAAAAAGTGATTTAGTCATTTTCCTTAATAAACAATATTTATGAATATCAAATGATTCATAATCATTTTAATTCAATAATTTATCATTATAGATTAATTGGATGTGATTATTATTTATATATCCTATGTGACAATGTTTAAGTTAATTATAATTAAAATAATCTATTTTGATCTTATTATTATTTACATTATACATATGATTTCCATGATCTGACATATATAATCCATTAAATATGTTAAAATAACCATAAAACATTTCATTCATATAAATAGAACAATGATTATTCTTTGTTAAAAATGATAAGTACTCCTAGACAATTCAATATGTATAAATAAAATTTATATTTATTGATGGTATATAATAATAAGATTCTAGAAATAATGAAAATTCACTAAGAAGAAGTAAATTAATTATCCCCCCATATATTGTAATAACTCATTCTCCATTTCATTCTTATAGGTAAACTTCTTCCTTGATAAATTTCTCGTATTCTTTGAGAATTTGTATGTTTCCAAAATATGTGATTTGTATCTAGTAACAAACACCCAAGATTTAGAGTTATAGATATTGATCTCTATAATATATTATTCATTACACCAACGATTCATTGATTTCTTCTTAATCCAATTAATCACATTGAATGATTCCAAATATTTATATAGTTTCTAAATTTAGAAACATGTTCTATAGTATAAGATATATTATTTGACACTCAATAATGTCACTTTTATGTTTATATTTATGAGGTTAACTTATCCCTTGAGTTTGGGGTGTCTTGTGGTGAAATATTAAGTTATTTTAAACATTTTTAGGGTTGAATAGTTAGGTGAATATTTTAGAAAACCATGAAATAGAATCCATGTGACCTATATAGTTTTTAATAGTGGTGATCACATGGTTACTGTATGGTTTGGTTAACTGTGTGAGTAAACCATGAACCCTAATTAGTTCACTGAATTTTGGTCTTTTCACCTTCTTTTTAGTTTGGTGATATTTTTCCTACTTCTATATTTCAAACTAGGAATGCCATGGGTTCCTCTTAGAATTATCTCTTCCTCCTTTAACCTTCCAAAGGTTATTTCAAGGTGTTTTATTCCTTAAATATTAAGTTAAGGGAATATTTTTTCCTGTTTGTCCCTATTCTCATAGGTGATTCCATTTTCTCCCTTTATCTCCAACCCTAGTGTCCATGTTGGTCAATTTTCATGGCTATGGTTGTTCTAAACTAGGGTGATTTGGTTTATATAGGTTGTGATCCATCGATTGAGACATATTCTGGTGGTTTTTATTGAAGGTTACATGGTTTTGGCACATTAGGTAGATGATTCCATTTCATTACATTTTATTTAAAAGTTCCTTAGATTCTTGGTATTTTAAGTTCATTTTTAATGAAGATAAATATTCTATATGATATCTATTTTAAAGGTTTTATATGTATTTATCTTGGTTTTCTTTGAATAAAATGGTGTATTTTATAATTCAATGGAACATTTGACTTAAATAATGTTTTATACATTCTAATTTCTTGACAAAATGACAATGGTGGCTTTATTTAATAAATGTGATTTATTTAGGGTTGTTTTGGATCAAATATTATATATAAATTTGGGTGTTTTTTATTGAAAGGTTTCCCATGTTTTAAAGGGGTTTTTTGTTGGACTTATGGAACTATTTAGTGATTTCCTTAGATTTTTTTATTATTTGGTGTTATTAGTGAATTAAATTGGGTTTGTACTTAGTTTCTAAATGTGCATAAAATGAAATTCCCAAATTTCATAATTACTAACTATAAAAGTAATTTCCCATTTGTCCCTTGATGAAAGGGGTTTTTCTTTTATTTCTAGTTATACTATTTTTGAGCACCATTGATATGTATTTTTGATTCTTATGTGTATTTATTGTTGAATGAATTGTGATTTAGGTTTATTATTTTGGAAATGGGGGATTATTTTTGAAGAGTGTTGTTGGATGTTGTAATGATATTATTATAGTGTTATCTTTGGTATTTTTTATTTTTATATGATTGATATCGGCTTGAAATTAGACCATGTACTTTAACTATTACATGAGTAACTGTAGCCTAATGATTCATAAATCGAGAGATATACACTTTTCTAGTACACTATTCACACGGAATAGTGGACCATAGTTTTGATTCATCTAAATTTGGGATATGTATCTTATGAGGGTAGTTGAGAGTGATTTTATTTATGATTATATGATCTTAAGACATACAGGCTATGGGATCCACTTATTTTCATTTTGTATTGTCCCATCAGTCTGTATGGTTTTTTCTATGGATATGTATCATATGTTATTATTTCTTTATTTATTATTTATCATATGAGTTACTTACCCCTTTATTTGAGCCTACTTTGAGGTATTGGTTAATTATTATTGAGCATGGATGTTATACAAATTTCCAAGTTCCATTATGGTTATTATCTAATGAATTTATAGAGAATTATTTCCTTATTATTTTCCCTTCCTCTTTAATTATACATGATTGGTGTGTGTGTAAAGGTTTTAGAGAAAAGGTGTGTGTTTATTTCCATGTATTATTTCAAATGGTAAGGGAAAGTTTTAAATTGGGTTTCCAAAGGCAAGGATTTTAAAAGGGGTGTGTTGAGTATTGTTTGTTTTCAAGGTGTGAAAATGAAATTAAAACTATTTTCTTCTTTTTATGTTTAAAATATTGGTCTTGGTTTATTTTATAAAACTAATAAAATGAAATCATGGTGGTATCCTACTAGTAATTGGATCACACCCTATATACTCAAATTGATGGGTATATAATATTTATGTCTTATAATGGTTCCTCTTAAGTTCATGTCCTTCTTGTGGTTTGGAACCGCTCTTCTGTGGAAATAAATTGGATTTTGATTCCTAGTGGTGACTTGAGAGTCACATGGTGAGAGTTTGGTTGGTCTCTTGGGTCCATTGGACTAGTTGTGTCATGTTTAATATTATCCTCCTCATTGCTATTATTTAATTTTATTTTTCTTATTTTTTAGTGTAAAATATTTGAATAAAATGGTTTTATCTATAAAAATTAGGTAAAATATTTTGATTATATTTATCATTATGCCACATTTGTTTGTATCTTTTTTATTGTTTATGATTATTTTATTTATCCTGACTATCCAATGAATAAAGAACTCATGATAGGTTATCAGTTGGAACTTTCTATTTATTTTATGTTTAATGGATGAAACCATTCTTAACGGTTATTCATTAATACCTTTGGTTCTTGTATCAAGCCCAAATTTATTGGGAATATGCTAAGGGTTAGTGGTATATTGGTTCATGTGTCATTTTAGGTGGAATCATGAGTTAGTTTGTTGAAAATAGTATCAAATTCATCTTTTTATTTGGGGGATAATGGTATAATAGATATTGGACTGTCAGATCTAGAATGATGGGTGTAAGGGAGTTCCTGGATAGCTCTTATTCATGATAAACATTGAGTTACCATGGGTGATCATTAGTTTTATTTTGAATTTGGGTTTTATAATTATTTTTTTAGACATATTTTAAAATGGTTTAATACTACTCTGAGTTTTAATGAGATCCCAAGATATTTTTATAAAATTCTTTTTATTTTAGTGAAATTGGAGGCAATACTGGGGGTGCACAGTTAAGGAACACGGCATCGAAAACCATCCATAGGATATGTGAAGTTGTTCTCTTTAATTTCCAATAGAACTCACATAGTTAGTGCATGATCTAAGAAACTGTATGGAAAAACTCTGCACAATGGAGAGAGTTTGTAATTTTTTTCACTACTTTTATTATTTAAACTTATTTTATTATTAATGATGTTAGTTTAAGTGTATTTGAGTGAAATTATATAGATTAAAAGGTTTTTTTAATCATGTTTGAAAGTAATTTTATATTCATTGGTATTTCATATTTTTTTTAAAATCGTGTTTTTGGTGTTTTGAGTTGATTTTGTATTTGTTTGAACTTTATCAAAACATTTTGAAGTAGTTTAAATGAATTTGGGATGTGTTATTTTAAAAATTTCTTGGTTGTGTGTCATGAAATCCTTTGAATGATTTTGGAGTAAAACTATAAAGGTGGGTTGTAATATTGATTTTTTTATTTATGATTTGATTTATGTTGTGTTGAGATTTGAAATATTGTGATTAAATGTTGTGTTTTGTGATTTTTTAGAATATAAACCCTATTAGGGAATCGATAAGTGAGTAATGAAATGCTTCAGGCATTATTTTTTTGTGTTTCTTGCATTAAAGAGTTTGAAACTAGGTAGTTTTTTGAGAATATCCTCTTTTTTATTTGTATTTTTGGGACTTTTCCCATATATCTTTCATGACCCTTCTCTTTTATGTATAATGAAAAGGTCTTTTTCTTGTTGTTATTGTCTTTTGGAGATGTTCTAATGATTTTATTTGTTTTTTGTTGAAGATATTTATATTATTGGTGTAATTTTTATTATCCTTCTTCAATTATTTTGAGATACATAAATTGTGTGGTGATATATGTAAGGTATCTATATATTCTCTTCATCATCAAAAGATTTATCTGAAAGGGAACCTTTTTTTAGGAAAATTTTATTATATTGTTGTGACATAAAATGTTTCATAAGTGGTTATCATGTTGGTTCTTTAGTCTGGATTGGGATTTAGGAGGTTCTTATGATCAGTGGTATATATTTTCATATTCCTGAATTCAATGAATAATATAAGAGTATTCTTCTTGATATATCTCTTCATTAATATCCTTTATTTCATTCTATGATATGTCTAGTATTTAGGATTATTATCATTTCATTGGTTAATATATTTTGAATCATTTGGAAGTGGTTTTCTCAAGGGGTGGGCTGCTCTGGTCCAGTGTTCTTGGATTCATTTTTGGAAGTTGGGTAGTTATTTGGGTCCTTATTAAGTGTGATTTTTTCATTGAATTTTAATTTTCCTAAATTATTTATTACTTTATTGGGGGCTAAATTGGTATGGTGGGGATAATTTTGACACCCCAAAATGTCACTTTGTTATTTATATTTATGACGTCAAATTCTCCCTTAAGTTTGAGGTGAATCAAGGTGAGATTTTTGAGATTTTTGGAAATTTTATAGGGATGTATAATTTATAAAATTGTGAATTATAAACCATTTGAACAATATATATTTTAATATTATGGATTATATTTTTACTTCACAGTTTGGTAACAATGTTAGAAAACCATGCAACCTGCTCAATTTTGGGAATTTTGGTCTTTTCACCTAAATTTAATTAGAAGCATCTCCCCTTCATCCCCATTTCAAATTAGACTTACGTAGGGATCCAAACAACCCTCTCCCTTCCCCCTTTAACCTTCTCAAGGTGTTTTTATGGTGGTTTCTTCCACAAATATCAAGGTAAGGGCCTCTTTTGCACCCTTTATGATTATTCTCTCATATTCTACCCTTTCCTCTATTTCTACCTAACCATAGTGGTTATTTTGGCTGATTTCTAGGGATACAATTTCTCTAAAATCAGGGGTTTGGGTTTCTAGGGTTTGTGATCCTTCTCTTAAGACATATTATAGTGGTTTTTATTGAAGGGGACATGGTTCCACCACTTGATGTTGGTGTTTCCATTTCATTTGGTTTTATTTAAGAATTACATGGATTCTTTCTATTTTAATATTATTTTTAATCTTAATAAATATGGTATATTTTATCTATATTTGGTTTTCAATAGTTTCCATGTTTTTTCTTGGCTTTCTTTGAAAAAATTGGTGTATCTTATTATCCAATGGCACTTTTTTCTTAAATGATTTATTATGTATTGTAAGTTCTTGAAACAATTCCAATGATAGATGAATTTTCCAAGTTAGGATTCAAGTATCACTAAGAGGGGGAGGGGTTAAATAAATGATTTATCTTTTATTTTATGTTTCCTTAGTTATTAAATAACCTTCACCTCATGTTAAAGATTTCTTTCCCCGCTGAACACAATTCAAGCGCACATCCATAGGAAGACAAGAATTTACAAGGTTCACCACTCAATAAGAGTGATACGTCTTTGGTATAGTTTGGAAACAATCCAATACCACACAATCCACTAGAAAAAATAATTTTGTGGAATATAACGAGTAGGATATTCCCTTACACTTGTGTAACACTATGTAAACAATCCAATAGTACGTGTGCTCCCTCTTATCACAAATAGGGTAAAATAATTTTTGGTGATTCTTGGTTAGCTTTCAGAGTTTGATCTTTCAAAACAATTCTTATCTTTCCTACCCATAAGTTGGTAGAAACATCATAGATTTCACAATTATACTTATTCTGATATCCTAGTTTGATTTCCAATTTCAGGCAATCTTTCAGTTTCTTGCATGCAAATTTTTCACTTTGTGGGCAACATTTTCCTTTTTTCATGGAAAACCAACTTTCACGCAACTTTTATGTATTGCACACAAACTTATTCTTATGTGAAACTATATTTTTACATGAAAATGATTTCTTGTGTGCAACTCTATTTCTTACGCACAAATCTTCCTTCTTACGCGCAACCCCCTTTGTGTATAATTCTTATAATATTCAGAGCCTTATATTTATCTAAGGGTTGATCAGATCAAATGAGAGGAGGGGTAACCTCTTATTTATAAACATCACTGAACCTTCCCAAAAAATCTTGTTGCACATGAAAAATCCTCTTCATGCGCGCAAAACCCCATTTTACATCGCATTGGGTGCATAAGTCTCTTTCATCTAACCTCATATTCCACACACATTTTAGATCTTTCAAACACTTAATGCCTTTGTCATATTTTGATATTCTAATCCTGAAACATCCCTTACATGAAACATTCAATGCCAACTTCAATATTTCACATAAATTAATTTTCTAAAAACATATTTATACATTTTACCAATCTTAATGCCCAAAAAGTTAGTAATCACTGGGAAACAATGCCACCTTAAATATCTATTTTGTAAATAATACCAATGTTGCTTCACTTTCATATAGTTTATTTGACCCTCGGTTTCTTTCATCATGAATATTATCTTTCGTGATATTTAATCTTTGATCTATCATTTATAGCATCATCATATTTTCCAAGGAAATTATTGAAACTTCCCTATCTTCCAGCAACATCTTTCTTTCCAATCAACCAGAATACGATTGGCAACATCTTTACTCTGCATATCCTTCATAAGGATATCATCACAAGTTCTACAAAATTCTTATGATATATATGAAATCTATGCTATAAAAGTATCATCATATTTTCAAAGGCCTTTTATAAAGAGAATTGATTTATCCTTTTTGATAACAAAAGACAACACTCTTCAAAAGAAAACTCTTCTTACTTCCTTCTCCATCCAACTTGGTCCCAAAAATATATCCCTTTGTATTTTGTTTTCAACCAATATTCATAAATCACTAAAAATTTTAACCTCAAGCTAGGTATTACTTGTCAATAATTATAAGCCTATGTGAGCTTACTCATTGTAGGAAACAAGAATTATTGATAGAAAAACCATGTTGTCCAAAAGTAGTGACTATGATACCTCTTCATCTTTTTTCTCAGCCTTTCCAAAATATCCTTATATTTTTTCAACAGTATTCTTCCGCATAATTCTTCTACAACTTCACATTTCTTGGAAAAAAAATTCATTTCCCTATAGCCACTTCAACAAACAGTTAGAATGTTTCAAACACTTGCATGCTAGATTCAAATCTTACCCACAACTCCCCCTTTATGAAAGATTTAACAAGGATATATTTATGAAATAAATATTCCTATTGAAAAAACTATCCAAAGGTAATAATAGAGAGGGTATAGAAACACCTACCTTACCCATGATGAGAAAGATTTCAGACGCCCATGTTTAACCTCAATTTGAATTATGGTTCCTTCGGTAAAGGTTTTGTGAATATGTCAGAAACTTGTTTAGATGTGGGAAAATGCTCCATCTTAAATTCATTCTTTTACACATGATCTTTGATTAAGTGGTACTTTATGTCAATATGTTTTGAATTAGAATGTTGTATTGGATTCCTTATAAGATTTAATGCACTTTGATTATCACATCCCAATAACAAGGGTAAATTAACCTCAACAAGTAAGTCTTCCAACTAAAATTCCATCCCCATAAGTTGAGTATCAGCCTAAGTGGTAGAAACATACATAGGTTTGTCCATTCTAAGAGTTACAGAATTCTATTTCTTTTTATTCCAACTAACACAAATTTTACATAGAAAGAAAACTCTACCAGATATGGATCCTCTATCATCAACATTTCCTACCCAATCTGCATCTAAATACCCAAACAAGTCAATATTTTCTAAGCTATCTTACCTAATTCCGTAATTTTTAATGCCTTTGATATATCTGAGAATCCTTTTTCCAGAAATAAAATGTGATTATTTAGGATCACTCTGAAATATTTTTCATATGGTAACAACATAAACAATGTCAGGTCTTAAGGCAGTCAAATATAACAAACTTCCAATCAACTTTTGAAACTATTTTTGATCAACTTATTTTCCTTCCCTATCTTTAGAAAACTTAGTTCCCACTAAAATTGGTGTGGAAACTGGTTTTTAATCTTCTATTCCAAACTTCTTAAGAATTTCCTTAGAATATTTTTCTTGAAAAAGAAAAATGTATTTCTTATTTTGTAGAATTTGTATCCCAAGAAAGTATTTCATTTCTCCCATCATTAACTTATAAAAAACTTATTTACCTCTTCAGAATATCTTTCACAAGTTCATTCATCATTTACAGCAATGATAATGTCATCAACATAAACAATTATGATGAGAAAAAAACTCCTTAATTTATTTGATTTAAATATTGATATCAACTCTTCCTTTCTTAAAATCATTTTCCTTAAGAAAGTATCCAATTTGGAGTACCATTCCTTCGGAGCTTGTTTTATCCTATACAATGATTTAACATTCAAACATTAATTTCATCCTACCTAATAAAATATCCACAAGTTTTCTCAATGTAAACTTCCTCATCAAGATCCCCATTTATAAATGAAAATTTCACATCCATTTGAAAACTTTTGTGACCTCATTGTGTAGAAAAAGAATTAAATATTCTGATTATTTATAGTCTCTCTACTAGAGAAAAAGTCTCATAAAAATCAACACCTTCAATCGTTGAGTAATCATTGCACACTAGTATTGCTTTGTTCCTTATCACTTCGCCTTATTCATTCATCTTGTTTTGGGAAACCCATTTTTTACAAATAATATTTTTGTTATCCATCTAGGGTATGAGTTCACAAGTATCATTATTTTCTATGTTATCATTCACTTAATTCATGGCTTGAACCCATTTGGGATGCTCAAATGCTTCATTCAAATCATTCGACTTGACTTTTGAATAAAAAAAGTGTGTGTAAAAACTTTTGACATTATTTTTCTTTGAGCCTTATGTTTTTTATCCCCAATAATGTTTTGAGCCTCCACTTGATTCCTTTTCCTAGGATGAGATGTTTGAATTTCATCATCATCTCTTGAAATTTTTGAGTTTTATTCTACTTCTTGAGTAGGATTATCACTGTTAGAAAAATTATCAGATTTTTTAACAAAAATTTCCTTACACTTTTCAATTTCTATGTCAACATTAGTTTTCTTTTCTTTCTCAACATTTTCAAGAACTTTCACATCAACAGAATCAACAATTCTTCAAGTTTCTTTGTTAGAACATCTATATCTTTTTCCTTCCTGATAATATCCATGAAAAATCCCATCATCTCCTATTTCCTCAAACTTTCCATGGTTTCCACTTTTCCTCTTTATAATTCATGGAATCCCAAAAAACTTAAGTGATTTAGACATGGATTTTTTCCATAAAACATTTCATATGAAGTCATATATTAACTTTTCCTGTAGAAACATCAGTTTTGAATATATATTACAATAATCATGGCATTCCTTGAATAATAATGAGAAATAAAATGTTCAAGTAACATAGTTATCTCCATTTTGACCAAACTTCTATTATTTATTTCAACAACCCCAATTTATTGTGGTGTGTATGGTGAACTAAACTCATTTAGAATTCTATTCTTATCAAGATATTTTTCAAATTATTCATTCTTATACACACCACCATTATCAGTTCTCAAATTTTTCACTGCATACTCACATTCCTTCTATGCTTCCATCCTAAAACACTTAATTTTTTAGAGAATCTAACTTATGTTTCATACACATAATGCAATTAATGTGAGTAAGTTCATCAATTAAAGTGATGAATTACTTAACTTTATTTGTTGATTGTTTTCTCATTAGCCCACAGATATTAGAATGAAGAAGTTATAGAGGCCGTTTTAAACAAATTTCAACTTTCTTATGCATAGAATTTGTAGTCTTTCCTTTCTAAAAAACAGTGAAACACTAATATCTTTTACTTGACATATCAGAAATATCTCAGACATTATCTCTCTTTGATAACTTTCTCTTGTTTATCTAACACATGTGTCCCATCCTTTTATTCCATAATTGATTTTATTCCACTATTCCCATGTAACAAGAGTTTTTTATTTCACCTACTTGGAATAGGTTTCCATTTTTTACATTTTCCTCTTGTAAATATCTTTTCATCTTCCTTACTTTTCACAATAAACCCATATTTTCTAAAGATAACTTTTTTACCCTCATCACAATAATGTGAAACACTCAACAGGTTATGTTTTAGACTATCAACCTATAAAGTTTTCCTAGATTTCATATTTTATTTCCCAATGATGGATAATCCAACAACATTGATTCTCAGGGATTCATCATTTCCAAATGTCATTATTCCTTCTTTAAAGACTTTCAAATTCTTAAACAAATTTAAGTATCCTATTATATGAGAAGAATACCCACTATCAAGAATCCATGGTTATTGTCCTTTTATAGATTTCAAAGCGGTTTCAACAATAATAGATTTTTATTCTTCCTTTTCATTCTTAACCTCCGGTTTTAGAGAATTGTTAAGAAACTTTTGATGTTCCAGTAACAAAACAAGACAACTCTTAGCAAGGCTTCCAGGCTGCTCACATCTTTCACAAATAGTTTCCAATGGTTGGAACCTATTCTCCACTTTCACTCCATCCTTATTAGATTTCATTTGAAATTTCTTCTCATATTTATTCTTTTAATAGTATTGAATCCCCCTCAAATATTGTCTTTTATAACTTGTAGAATAATAGTGATTTTATTAGTTGAACCTACACATATTTGTTGTATGTCTGAATCCACCACAATACCAGTAGTATCTATTGAAAAAATATTTTCCTCTGAAACATCCATACTGACCAAGAGTTGTGAATATGCTTCTCTAAAACCTTCATAATAGATCATTTTTAACCATAAAACATCCTATTTTCATACATGACTTTCTTATTTATATTATTAGAACTATAAGTAAGAAAAAAAATTCCATAGTTGGGATTTTTAGAAACTTTCTATTTTCAACATTGTTAACTTTGGCCAAAAATATAAAATTCCCACCTTTATTAATCTCAGAGATAACTTTAGTATTCTTCTAAACATTTATAGGTAACTTTTATTGATCCTTATTAGGTTTATTCTTAATAAAACTTTCACCAACTTCTGAGATAGAGTTAATGAAACTTTAATTTCTTTGTTTAGATTTAGAAATTTTTATTGAACAAGTTCCAACTCTTCTTATTTTTCCTTCATCTTTACTTCCAGATGTTCATTATAATTCATTTAATTTTCAAGATATCTCTTTAGATCATCAATATCTTTTACTATATTGACATTCTCATCAGGATAACCTTCTTAATTTATTTATGAAGAAATTTTATTTATCAACATCTAGTCTTCCTTCCCAAGCCTTATAATCTTTCTTAGAAATTATTTCAAATGTTCTTTCATATGATATTCAAGTTGGGTTTATTATTATTCATAAATTTTTCTCCCAATATATTCAATGTTCACTACTGAAATAAAGGAATTTTCTCTGAATTTATCAGTAAAATATTTTTTAGATTCAAAGTCATTATCTTCACCTTCTTCATCTTTAGACAAAAAGCTTCTTATTTTAGATTTTATGAACTTTTTATACTTCCCACTGACAAAATAGGTATCTTTATCACCCAATTTATTCCACAAACATCTTTCCATTCTTTATTCTTCATCACTATCTTTATCTTTCTTTCTTTGAGTGCAATTAGCCACAAAGTGTCCGATAACTCTATATTCAAAACATTTCAAGGAAAGTTTCCCTTTATATTTTCTTTTACCTTTTCATACATTTTTATAAAATATGGATAAAATTTCATTAAAAATTTTACATACCTAATTTTTAGAGTCAGAATCAGCAACATCATCTTCCTCAAGATACTTATTATACTTTTCATTCTTGGCACCTTTGAAATACATTTCTCTATAAAATTTTGTTTTTATCTTCATAGACTTATCCCGTATTATTTCATAAGTAATGAGAGTACTATGAAAATAATCTAGAGATAATGTTTTAGGGTCTCTGTATTCTAATGAATAAACTTTAGCCTCAAAATTTTCAGGTATAATTTTTATGATATTTTTAATTACTATGTAATCCTCCAACTTTTCACTAAGATATCTGATAGTGATGAAAATGTCATTTAACCCAGTAAAGAAGCTTCCAATAGATTCATATTCTCCGATTTTCAAATCTTCATACTTCAGCCTATAGATATATAGTTTTTCCTTCTTCACATTTTTATTTCCTTCATAGATGTTTTTTAGATTATCCAAAATTCCTTTAGCTATGGAAACACCTTTAACTCTTAAGAACTAACTTTCAAAAAGTGATGAGAGTAATTAATTTTTAGATCTTCCATCATTCTCAAGATTATTCTTATTGATAGGTGCAGAGGAACTGTGTCATCAATATGAGGAAATATAACTATTGTAGCTTCAAGAACTTCATATTTAAGATACATAAGATAAGGCACCATTATATCTTTCTAGATATGATAATTCATTCCATATAATATTGTAATCCCCATATTGTCCATGCAATACATAATCCTTATCACAACTTATCTTCAAAACTTTAGCATAGAATAAACAAGGGGAACCCTTATCTCTAATACAAATTGATGGTGACCAATCAGGATTCAAGTATCACTGAGAGGGGGATGGGGTGAATTAGTGATATATTTTTATTTTTATGTTTCCTTACTTTTGAAAAAACCTTCTCATCCTATTAAATATTTCTTTCCCTAATGAATTCAATTCAATCAAACATCCACATGAACACAAGAATTTACCAGGGTCACTACTCAATAGAAGTAGCTACGTCCTTAGTATGGTTTGGAAAAAATAAATTACCATAGAATCTACTGGAAAACAATCTTTTTGTGTGGAATACATAGAGTAGTATATACCCTTACACTCATGTAGAACTATATAAACAATCCAACAGTGCATGTTCTCTCTCTTATCACAAATAGGATAAAACAATGTTTGGTGATTCTTGGTCTATTTCAAAGTTTAATACTTCAAAACACTTCTTCTATTTCCTACCCATAAGCTGGTAGGAACTTTTTGTATTTCATAATGATGCTTAGTCTGATATACGAGTCAAATTTATAATTTCATACAACCTTTATGTGTCTTGCATGCAACTTTTTTACTTTTCTTGCAATATTTTTCTTTTTTCACAGAAAAATAACTTGTGTGCAACTTTTATTTTTTGTGCGCAATCCTCTTATTACTTGCAACACTCAGTTTACATGAAACTCCTTTCTTAGGTGAAAATACATTTCTTACGCACAACCCTTATTCTTACATGAAACTCCCTTTGAGTATAATTCATACGTGATTTAGAGCCTCTTTTCTCTATGGGTTGAGCTTATCAAATGAGGGTGGGTTCACCTCTTATTTATAAGTATTCAAGGAATGTATTGAAACTTCCCTATATTCCAGCAATATCTTTATTTCCAATCAACTAGAATATGATTGGTAGCATCTTTAATCCCTATTTCCTTCATAATGTTTGCATCAAAAGTTATCTAAACAACTTATGATGTTTTTTAAATCAATACCATCAATGCATCATCATATTTACAAAGGCCTTTTATAAAGATAATTGATTTATCATTTTTTATAGTAAAAGACAACACTGTTCAAAAGAAAACCCTTATTACTTATTTATCCATGAAACTTGGTCCCAACAACGAATCTATTTATGAAAAATGGATTATTTGTGGTTTTATAGATCAAAGATGATTTATAAAGTGATATGTTTTTAGGTTTAAAGTTTTTCCATGTATAAAATTGTGCGTGTGTTTAACTTATGGAATTATTTAGTTATTTACTTGGATTATTTGTGACTGTGATTTGGTATTGTTTTTTAATTCCTTTAGGGTTTTTCTTGGTTTCCAAATTAATCCAAAAAGGATCTCCCAAAATGCATAATTATTAATTATAATTGTAAAGTATCATTTGGAACATAATGAAAGAGGTATTTCTTTGGTTGTAGGTTATACCCTTGTTAAGCCCCATTGATATGTATTACTGATTATTATGTGCATAGATGGATGATTTAATTGTGATTCAAGTTTATAATTTTAAAAAAATGGGTCCCATTATTGAATATTGGTGTTGAATGTGGGAAGGATGTGATTTTGGTGTTATCCTTAGGATTTTTTGTTGTCATATGATTAGCATAGGCTTAAAAGTGTCCAAACTCCTTTAGTTATTTTATTAGGAACACTTGGAAACTAAGTAGGAAATAAAAGAATATATACTTTCATGGTTTAGTGTTTGTAATGGCTAGTGGACAATAGTTGTGATTTTTCAATATTTGGGATATATCTCTAATTAGGCTAGTTGAGAACGATTCAGTGACGAGTATATGAGTGTAAGACCTTTAAGATAGGGTTTCAAATTATTTTTTTCTAGTATTATCCCATTATTCTAAATGGTTTAGTGTCGTGATATGTATCATACATTATTATTCCTTCATTTAATGTTTTTCATGTGAGTTTATTATCCATTTATTTTATTCTACTTTTAGGTATTAGTTATTTATAATTGAGAAATAATGTTATGTAACTTTACTTACATCATTATGGTTATTATCTTATAAATTTTGAGGGATTTTTTCCCAATGGTTTCCCTTGTTATTTATTTGTACTTGGTGTATGTAATGGTTTTAATGAAAAGGGATAGATTTTATTTCATGTTTTATTTCAAATGGTATGGGAAAATGTTAAGTTAGTTATTAGAGAAAATCATTTTAAAAAGGGTGTGTTGATTTTTATTTTATTTAAAACCATGAAATGAAATGAAAACTTATTTTCTCATACTTATGTCCAAAATATTGGTCGTAGTATCTTTCATAAAGTCAATTAAATGGACTCGTGGTGTTATCTTACCGGATATTGGCACACACCCTGCATACTCAGATTGGTGGGTACATAGTCTCCATGCCTTATATAGGTTCCTTTTAGGTCTTATCCTTATTTTAGTTTTTCATTACTCTTCTGTGGGAAGAAAATAGATTTTCATTCATAGTGAGGAAAATAGAGTAACATGTTAACAATGTGGTTGGCCTCTCAGGTCCATCATAATGGTTAGGTCATGTTGGGTATTATCCTCCTCAAGCCTCTTATTTTCTTTTTGTTTCTTGTTTTTTAATCTAAAGAGATTTATATAAAATTATTTTTTCTAACTGAAATGTTTTGGTATATTAATTTTATTATCTTTATCATTATGCCTCATTTGGTTGCACTTTTTTACTATTTCTACATACTTAATTCGGCATGACTATCTAACACATGGAGACCTCATGTTAGGTTCACAGTGTTTGGATTATGTTTAGAGGTTGAAATCACTTCCAATAGTTATTCTTTGTTTCCTTTGGTTCTTTTCTCTTGGCCATAGTGATTAAAAACACACTTCTTGCTAGTGGTAAACTAGTTTAGTAATCGGTTTAGGTGGAAGTCTGGGTTGTTTCATTAAATATTAAGTTATATGAATCTTTTCAATGCATTTTATAATAATATTTTCCCTATTTTTTGGTGGAATAATTTTTTTTCTTATGGTTTGAGATTCTTCAAAATATATAATTTATCCACTAGTTTGAGAAAATTACTCAAATTATGATACCAATCAATAAAATTATAAACAATATATTTATCCTTATATATAGCTAAACACATTTATAAATTTTAGTATCTATTTAGTTTCATGAATATCTATAATTTTTTTATTATTATATTATCATGTATTTTATTATTTAATATTGTATTTTATTTAATATACTACAACTAGAATAATACCCTTCACTATTATAATATTTTTGGGCCTATATATTTAGTTATACATGTCTTAATTGAGATATTTTGGCCTCTTAATACATGTATATATTGGTAAATAACCCTTCTTAATTAAAATTAATATAACTCTTAGATTTTTGAGTGAACAACAACTTATTGAATTTATCTTAAGAATATTCTCAATACCATGCATCTAGGTGTCGATTTGAATTGTTTACCTAGTCAAGTGTCACCAAACATTCACTTAAGGATAACTATTATCCTTTTCACCTAAAAAGATAAAATTATTATTGATTGTCTAAGAAGAACCCATCTATTAAATATATCAAGGTATTGGTAAATGTGAATCTTACTGGATTTTATCTAACACTTAAATATTTAATAATGTATTTTATATTTTGTTTCACTATTAACATTATATATATCACATAAATACCTTATATGATCATATTCATAGTAATTCAATAGTATATATCTTATAAATAATCAATGAATCTTATATATATATATATATATAATTATATATGTATATAGTTTATTTATGTTTTTATGTTATATGATATTCAAGACTTTTAGTTTGATTGTATATGAAAATTCTATATCTCCAAGTTAATTTAAGTTAGATATAAAGGTCAATAATTCTTAAGTTTATCCACATATTCTAGTATTTCATTATATACTACATACAAGATCAATATTTCTAAAGTTTAATCAGACTTATCAGTGGTGGTAAAAACTTAGGTAGGTTCTCTATCCAACCATTTGATCATTACTTAAACCATTAGATCATGAAAATAATTTCTGAACCAACTTGTTAATATCCTCCACACATGGATTTAGGGGGGAAAAGTAGGTTGGTATCTATGTTTCTAATGGAGATCATGAGGAAGTGGTGATCATATTTTCAATCATTAGATCTCTACCACCATATTGAATTACTATAGTATGAGGGGATGCCCTCAGTCTCTATTACTTTTTTCCACCTTGACTCTCCTCCCCCTTCGCTCTTTGTTTCGTTTCTATTTTTATTTCTTTCCAAATATTTTTTTTCAATTTGTCAGACATTTTTAATTTATCGAGTTTAGATTTGATTCCACTATAGATTGTTAATGATGTTACAGACACTCCCAATACTGAAGAATTAATTTTAAAATCTATCTGTGATTATAAAAGTAAATTTAAATTAAAATAGTAATTAAATACTATAAATATACCTTTTTGAAAAGGTTTGGAATATTTTGATCAAATTTGAATTGATAAATTCAAGTATCCTTTGATATTAATTGATAATGTTAATCACCAATGCCTTTGTGATATTATCTTCCTATACAAGTGTATCTAGTCACTCCTTTAAATAAAATGATAAAATAAAGAAGAGAAAGACACTATAGAATCCCTCATATGAGGAAAACTATTGAACAATCTCGAATGAGGGGAAATATATAATTATAATCACTACATTTATTTTATGTCAATGGAATGAAGGCTACATCCCTTCACCTTACTTTTTATAGTGATAGGAATTCAATATATTCCAAGTAAGAAAAATCCAAAAAAAACCAAAGGAGGTTAATTAAATATCCACCAATGGTCAATTGTATTTTTAAATAGCCTAAAAATATCTTAAGTCCCAAATCACATTGGAAGGTTCATTGATAAACGTTAAAAGTGGTTAAATCTAGAAAATTAGGTTCTTAAATGGTCTTTCTAGGTGGTATTATGCAATTTCCACACTTATTGGGCCTATTAATCCAATTACACCAAGCCCAAGAAAATTGGTATATCTTTCATAATTTTCTTACATAAGGGGACTTGTTAGGTGATATGAAATATTAACCATTATAGTAACTTGAGAAATGTTAATATTTACACTAAAAATTATATATTGAATGAGGTGAAATAGAAAAAGAATATATTTACATCTGGGATTAGAATTGGGTTCCTAAGATTGTTAAACCACTCCACTATTATCAAAGTAGAGCTCAATTGGATGCATAATGCTTGGGACAATCCCAAGTTCAGTAATAAACTTCTTTCTATAAATAAATTATTTAACCACATCAAGTACTATAATATATTAAGCTTATTTTGTATAACTAAAAAATATAAAATTCTTATATCTTTTACCACTTATCACACTATCATTTTTGAAAAATAAAAAACCCCACTTCCAATGATTAAGAATACATTCTTAATTTTTCTTAAGTAATTAAGGATATTTTTGTGCATATCTAATGATTTTCGTCTGGAATTTATTAGTATATACTCATCATACATAATTCATAAGATATATTAGTATGAGTTCACACCATAGTAGACATGATTGATCAAAATACTAAAGTATATAGAATATTATTAATACATTCATATCCTTTAACAATTGAAGGTCACTAAGTCTTTTTAATATGTTTTTCATGTTTTTAAAAAGGATCACTTTTTATATATTTTATTGTTAATTTATTAATTCTTTATCAATTTTTGGGTTTTAACTAAGGCCAATAATTTTTTTAAATCAATCACAATTGATCTCCCTACCAAGATTGTAGGTTGATTCATGAAAGATCTTTTATTGATAAGAAATGTTGTAAAAAAATTCACTAATTTAAAAATTGGATTTCATTCCTAATGAGAAGTATGATATCCACATATAAGGCTAAAAATAACTATGATTCAACTATCCCATTTATATACACAAGGTTTATCTTTATTTTAGATTTAGCCAAACTATTTGATAACTACATCAAAATGAATATTCCAATAGTGAAGTGATTATTTTAATCTATAAATGGTTTTTGTAACTTGTAGATCATTTAAAAATTTCTTATAAATTCAAAATATTAATTTTTTATTATATATAAATCCTTGAACAAATTCACATGGAGTAATGTGGTTTTGACATCCATTTGAAATATCTCATAATCATAATATACTACTATAGATAAAGGAATTCAAATTAATTTGATCATGGAAACTAAATAAAATGTATCATCATTATCAAAATAATGAGTTTGTTTCAAATATTTATATATGAATCCATAATTAAAGATAAAAACTATGACATCCAAGTTAGTATTTATGTGATGGACCCACTAGAACACAACTGGTTTTACTACTTCATGTGAATTTATAATGTTCTAAACAAAATTTTTGTACATAGATTTCATTTATTTTAAACATTTATCAGATTTAAAAATCATGATGACCTCTTGGTAAGATATTATATCCTCATTAATAAATGTCACATTACCTTCATCAGATTCTTAAAATCCATATATCTCATGTTCTTAACTTAATATACCAAAACTTTATGGTTGTTCTGTATACTGATTTAGTTCATTTTTCATAACCCTTTGTGATTATGACTCACCCATCTCAGGAATGAAATCATATTATTTTTATACAATGTCATCAAGTAAAACATTACTATTAGTAATTATTATTTTTAACTAAATTTTATTTCTAGTAATACTGCATCCCGAGTAATATAAAATTTATGAATTTATGGGTTATAAAAATAATAACACACAGACTCTTTGGTATAAAAAATAAGTAAGCATTTATATAATTTGGTCTCATGTTTAATTGAGGTAATATGTTTCACATATGCATCAAAAAACAAAATATTAGTGAAAGACAAATTGGTAAGCTTCTTGTTTTATAGGATACACATATCCATACTTACTAAATTCATCAATAAAGATAATGAAGTACTAGAATCCACCTTGAGAAAATATACTGATCATAACAAATTCATCATAGTGAATGACTTATAATAAATCATTAGCTCGTTTCCTATTACACATACATTGTGACTTGGTTACTTTTTCTCAATAAAAAATATTTACATACATCAAATGATTCATAATCATTTGAATTAAACAATCCATCATTATGGATTCATTGGATGTGATTCTTTTTTTATATTTCCTAGGTGATAATGTAAAAGATAAGTATAATTAAAAACATTAATTTTGAAATTATTATTATTTATATTATAATTATTATTTCCAATATCCAATATATAAAATAAATTAAAAAAATTAGAAGATACATAATAAATTTCATTCATATAAATAAACTAATCATTTTTCATTTTAATAATTGAATAACCCACCCTATATAGGAATGAAATGGAAACAAAAATTCTAATTAATGATGGTAAATAATAAAAACCTTCTAAAATAATGATAATACACAAGGAATAAGTAAATTAACTATCCCCATATAAAATTCAATAATGCTTTCTCTATTCCAAACTCATAGGTCCACTTCTCCCTTAATAAATTTCCTATGTTCTTTGAGAACTTTCATGTTACCAAAAATATATGATGTTCATATGATAGAAAATATTCATGAATCAATGTTTTATAAATTGATGTCTATGAAATATAATTATTCACACCTATGGTTATTTTATTTCTTTTTAATCCATTCATTCACATTGATTAATTCTATGTATTTATACAGTATCTAAATCTTAGAAACCATAGTTGATAGCTAAATATATCTTATCTCTTATGCATCCTTTTTTTTGGTTTTAATAAGAATATTTTCCATCATATTATCAAGAATAATATTTCTTATATGGAATGGGTTTATTTAAAATATATGATATATCCTATTGTTTGAGAATATTTATCAAATTAATATATCATTCAATGAAATTATTACCACTAAATTGTTTCTTATCAAGAAATAATTGCATTGTTAAATTTTTGTTTTTGTTTAATTAATTTAATATCTATAACAAAATATGTTTCATAATTAGTACCATGTGTGTTATTATTTTATATGTTCTCTTATTGAATATACTCTCTCTAAAATAATAACCTTCACTATTATAAATTTAGTGAGCCAATATCTATAGTTATACATGATTTAATTCAACTAAGATAATATATTAAGACTATATATTTAGTTAAAAAAATATTTTTAATTATGATTAATAAAACTATTGTATTTTTGAGTGAACTATATATTATCAAATTCATCTCATGAATATACTCAACACCATGACTGAAGGTTCCAATCCAATCGAGTTACCCAGTAAATTGTCAATCAACATTCACTTAATGATAACTATGATCCCATTTTCCCAACGTACTATGGATTATTGATGCTTGACTAAGAATGATCTTTCTATTTTATCGATCAATGTATTGATGAATGGGAATATTATTGGAAGGAATATAATAGATATATATTTAATAAATTATTTTATATTTAGTCTAACCAATAACATTATATGTATTACATATATACCATATATGATAATAATCACAACAATTCAATAGTATGTATCTTATATACATAAATCATCTTAAAAATATTTAATTTATTGTGTAAATCATTAATTTAATTTAGTATCTCATATGAAATTCTATAATTTTAGTCAAATTACATATAAAAATTCTATATCTCCATATCAATTTCAATAAGATACAAATATAAATCATTCTTAATGGACTGGTATACTAAAGTATAGGGAATGTGATATTTCACATAGAAGCCAAGTAGAAACCCACTACCAGGAATTACCATTAAGAAAATTAAACACAACATCAAATATTCCATCAATGTTTATTTTTAGTCCAAAAAAAATTGACATAATGTAAATATATCATAACACTTAACATTATTCATCAATTTATTTTATATAATTTTCATTTATCGAGTTTGGATTTGATACCACTGTAGAGTTTTAATGATGTCGCCAAAACTCAGCATTTAGTTAAAGTAGCTATAAAACCAATCCATGATCATAAAAGGTGAATGAAAATAAAAAATAATAAAAAATAATTTAAATAAATATATATTTTGGAAAAGTGTTGGGATATCTAGATAATGATTGAATAGATGAACTCAAGTCACCTTTAGTATCCATTTATAATGTTAACCACCAATGCCTTGGTTAGATTTAATTCCTATCCATGTTATTTTATCCACTTCTCTAAGAAAAATTGTAAAATACATAAAGGGAAATAATCTAGAGATCCTATAAAACAAGGAAATATATATAATGATCTTGTATGAGGAACACTAAAAAAAGAACTAACTTTGTTTTCTCTCAATGGATTAAATACTACACTACTATTCCTATCTATTTATAGAATTTGGGTTATTCAATATCTTCCAAGGAAGTTAAATCCATATTAAACTAAATAATTTTCAATAAATGAAAACCAATGGTCATTTTGATCATTAAATATCCTAAAAAGGTATCTTAAGTCCAAAACCATCTGGGTAGGTATTGTTTTCGTAGATGGTAAGATGAACAAATGGTCAAGAGGAAAGTGAATTGAATAGTTTATGATATTTTAAATAAAATTGTCAAAGGTAAAAATAATTTAAGTAATGGAAAATAAAAAAAAATAATAAGACAATGAATTTTTACAGTAGCTTAGATCAAATTGATCATATGTATACTCTTTAATTAAATTTATCCCTGAGAGAAATACAACATACTAAAAACACGAATTTTTTAGTGGAGTCATCACCTAATTACAAAATGTCTTTTCTAGTAGAGGAATAACCAAAAAAATACCTGAATTTTATATGGGAGTCAAGCCTATAAAACTAACGTTTTCAACATGGATTCACAACGCGAATACCTACCTTTTTCACATCTAAAGGTAAAACCCATATATTTATTTTGATGGGTAGTATAACCAACATGGTCCTTCTTTTAAATGAAAAATCATAAACCCAAATAAAATCACACAGATATAGATGGGAAAAATATAGTACATAGAACCAGATTAAAATAATGATGTGCTAAATGTCAAGGTAGATATAGCTTAGATCTCCTTGGTAGTGTGGAATTGAATGATTGATCTTTTAATAACACAAGTTTTCATATGAGTTATGGATCCTTTTATTTAGGTTTATATGCTTTTTATAGACTTACACGTGTACCCCTCTTGATCAAAGGTGTTTTGGAGGTGTCCAGTGTTTGTTCAGAGCCCGAAGCTGAGTTTTGGGCTGAAAATGGCATGGTGCACAATTTTATCACATCCTGCACATGGTTAAGATAACTGTGTTAGGGGAGGCAGTTGCTTCCACATGGTTTGAGAAACCGTGTGGTTGAGGCCACACGACCATGAAGAATATCTAAAAAGTTGCAAGTTTTTAATAGAGGGTTTTCCTACATTTACTGCACTGTTAGTTAGACCATGTAAGGTAATCGTGTGATATTCCCCTTGGAGTTAGTGAGCTTTTCATGGTTACCACATGGTTTGTAAATCGTTTGGATAAACCATGCGAACCTGTTTTGTGAGTTTTTTAAAAAATTAATTATTTTAATTTTTTTAAAACCTAAAACCCATTTTTGTATTTTCATCATAGCAACCCTCCTCCCATGGTGCTCTCCCTTTGGGTTCCTAAGGTAGGGATCAATCCCTAATTTCCATCCAACCTCTATTTTTATCATGGATTGTCTCATCAGATCTATATCGGTAAGGCCAACATTCTATTTTATCCATATTTGATTCTTTTGGAAATCGATTGCACTATTTTATTTTAGGCTCATATGACCTAATATTCTATTCTTCATCTATTCTTCAGATTTATCCAAAACCAGGTGGAATTAAAACTTGATACTAGATGAACTCTATGCTACTGAGATGAGGAAGGTGGTATATAGTTTCTTTTTTCTTTTCAGGTGCTTTTTGGGCATTCGACCTTTTTGCGACTCATCAGAATTTCCAGCGATGCCTCGTTTTTTAGTGAGTTGCTTGTAGTAGATGTAGTTAGACCTAGTGAGGATTCCCGTAAGTTCTTTTTAGATGCGTTGACACACATTTATAATTTTGAGGTCACCCATGGGGTGTGCCTTAAGTAATTAACATGTTTATTCCTTTTTAAACCACCCAAGGGGTTTGTTTTTGTGCTTTCCTTGTTAAAGGAATACTATTGAATCCTTAATGATTTTCAATAGCTTTGTTATGTGATGTACTTCCACCTTTCTTATTGTTATCTTGAAATTGCATTCCTATGTTGATCTATTGTCTTGAATGAATGTAACGATATGGGTGGGTATACCTATTTGAATTGAACAATAGAATGTTAAATGGTTTATATGGGAGGGTAGGCCCATATGCTTGTAAATGATAAATGGTTAGCATGAGTGGGTATACTTATGGATTGTGCATGTTTCTGTGAGTGGGTATAATCATGTGGAATGAAATGTTTAATTTGAATGAATTAATTGAATGTTTTGATATATTCTATGGACTGCTCTCAATGGATATGGAATGCGGTAGTGGACACCATGGGAAAACTCTACCCATTGGGTCTTGATTCTGTGGTATGTCTTAGGCCTTGCAACCCTATGGATCTGGCTTGCTTGGACTCATGTAGGACATATCGGTATACATGATCCTAGGACTCCAACTAGTGACTAGACCGAGTTTTTACTGTGATTCCCATTGGACTCAATGTGGATTCCTTGGACGAGCTCCTTGGATCCGACCCTTTGTTGTCTAGATTTATTTCATGGATTCCCAGGTACCTGATACCTTGTATCTGGCCTTCATGGTCTACACTTCACTATACAACATGGTTGTGGAATTCTTAACTTCTTTATACAACATGGAAGGGGTGTTCTTGATACATATGGATTTACGACATGGTCGTGGAATTCTTAGCTTATTTATAAAGTGTGGATGTGGTTTTCTTGATACATATGGATATACGGTATGGTTATGTGAATTATTTACTTTTCTACATATTCCTTATTAGGATATTACTCTTTTTTTCATGAAGCCTTGAGGGTTGTTTAGTTTCACTTTGCAGTAGACTTATGCCATGGGAATTCACTATACTTTACTACTTTATTTACACTTTCTAGCACTTGTTGAATTGATTTTAGAACCATATATACCTAGGTGTTTTCCTACTAGTATGTTTATCTCAAACCCTATTTGGGGCTCATTAGGGACCCAAATAGATTATATGGTTGTAGGTGATGATAGGGTAAAGCTCCCATGTATAGTATATTGAATTTGGATTTAGAGAAGGCGAGCAGATGACCAAGCTGAGGCTCAAGATGCTACGAGCACTTTTGGTCTTTTGTTATTTTTGGGATACTTGTGTTGTATTTTATTGTTATGTACTATTTAGGCTTCTTTCTAGATACTTGTATCATCTATATCATCTTGTATATGAGGAATAACTGGTTATTATTATGTATACCTATATTTCTTGTCTTACTTTCAATTGAATTATGTTTATTTCACTTCCCCTATTTATTATGTTTTACTTCCACTATGATACTATAGTAATGAGGGAATAGTCTCCCCACTAACTCACCTTGGCCCTCATTTCTAGTCGGTAGCCTCTGGAATTTAGGGAGATGCATTTGACGCCATGTGATCCACTAGTCTCAGGACATCGTTTTGGGTGGAATCCGTGTCTGGGATGTTACAAAGTGGTATAAGAGGTGTTTTTTCAATATCTATTTTGACTTACTATTCAACTACATTAGATAGGGATAGGAAATAAATAGAGTTTGGAAATAAACTATGCTCGAGAGAAGCTACCCCACGTACAGGGAAAATCCAAATTAACTCAAATGGATTTCTTTTTTTTTTCTTAATTTTGATGGTTATAGTTACTTTGATTTCACCATTGGGTGACACACATGATTAATGTTGTTACTATTAATGAAATGTTTGGTTCTATATCATTTTCAACCAGATGATATGAGGGTATTCCATCTCATGCATCATATAGGAACTTGTTAGAAATCACATGCCATGCATTTTTCTATTCCATTTAGGATGCATTAGTTATTGCATGTTGTTGTTATAGTTGTGTCTATTGTTGTGTTATTTTGGTCTAGTAGATAAAGGAGTGACTCCATATTTCAATTCATAAGGAGTATGGGCCCTTATGAATTAGGAAATGATTCACCAATGGAATGAAAGTTTTAGGATGAATTTTATATGTATGGAATATATGGGAATCAAATTTTGGTTCATGAGGTGTTATAAGATCTCAGGGATCATAACTTGGTGAAAAATTAGTTAAATAATTTGAATAAATGATTATTAAATGAAATGAATGAAATGGAAAATATATACTTGACCTAGACCCAACTTTTGAGTGGGAAAGAGGCATAATTTCTAGTGGTATGAATGCTATTCTTTATACAGTACTAGCTTTAGGAGAAGACTGTGGGTTTGACTTGGTTTCTAGGAGGTTTTTGACATGTGCTGCGCTTTCGAGCTATGTGATCTGATGGTTTTCTTTTCTAAGGCATGTGTTTGGCATTGTAGAGACATGCCACAATGACGACCTCCAGTGGTATGCTGTGAAGGAGGCGATGACCATACTTCGGAGATGGTGGGACATAGGCTACTAGTTGATCCTCCTTTAGTGTCATTTGAGGCACCAAGGGCTGTTTTGGACATAAGTGTCAAGGAATAGTTTTGTAAAGGATTCTTTCGATATATGTAGACCTTCCAGGGAGCACCAAATCCTTCCATGTCTATGGTTGAGCTGATGCGGGTATTTCAACAGCAGCATCCTCCCACATTTTTGGGGGTTAGAAGACCATAGGCTATAGAGCTATGGCTTGAGACCATGTTAGCAATTTTTAAGCATCTGGAGACACCTCCGGAGCGGAGGGTCAAGATCACAACTTATATGCTATGTAGATCAGCGAAGCACTGGTGAAATGTTTTGAAACAGGATGATGGGATATGAGATATGGATTGGATTGATTTCAAGACTCGCTTTTGCAAATAATTTTACCCCATGACTCTGTAAAGAGAGCAGGCTAGTGAGTTCATGCATCTAGAGCAGGGCGCAATGACATTTATGGAATACTCAACATGCTTTGCTGAGATACAACGTTTTTTCCAATTTATCTCACTGATGAGTTGTCTAGAGAGATATTCTTTGAGGAATGTCTTATACATGCTATCAAATATTAGGTCAATGTATTTTGGTTGAATTCCATAATTGAGATTTTGAATCATGCGCTAATCACAGAGCATAACCCGAGGGAAGCATGGGGCATAGAACATGAGAGTGTTGTTTCTTAACTCATTGGATCTTCGTCTTTAGGAAGGAAGTGTCGTTTTGAGTCTTCATGTGACATAAGTGCTAGTCAGGCAATGGGTCCAGGCAGCTTGGTGTATTACCATCAGTGTGGTAGGCGAGGTCACATGAAGAATCAGTGTGACCATGACCTAGTCGAGTGTCGAGATTGAGGCAAGATGGGGAACATGAAGTGGTTTTGTAGGACCTTCCATCCAGATGCGTGTGGTAGGGGGAAACTCCAACGTCAGGTTTAGGAGTAGGTTCTTTGGATCCACAGTAAGTTGGGAGCTAGAGTAGTGTAAGCCAGTCAGGGAAAGGTAATGGTGGTTGTGTTTGTGGTATCCAGACATCAGGTTCTCATATATAACAGGTTGTATCAGCTCAAGGTAACCAAGCAGTGTTATATGTACATGGTACATGATAGACTTATTCAGTGCAACAAACCCAATAGAAGTAGGATCCTTAACCATCTATAGTGAGAGGTACAATCTTAGTAGCTTCTACTATTCCATATGCTCTTTTCAATAGAGGTGCATCTCATTGTTTCATATATTCACCAGTGGTAAAAATCTATGATCTTGTTGTTTTTATTTTTGGGGGAATTATAATGCTAGATACACCATTGGGAGTCATAACGGATGAGGTACACTAGTTTATGGAGTGTCCCCTTGAGGTTAGAGGGTTTCACTTAGTCTGGGATCTCTATGTCCTTGAGATGATGGGGTTTGATGTCATTCTCAGGATGGAATGGCTAGTAGCATATCGAGCATATGTTGACTACTATCACCTAAGGGTGTCATTCACATCACCATAGGGTACAGTGTTTACTCACAAGGGTGAATGGGATTTCTAGGTGAGATGATCTGGACCCAAGCATCGTGGGTTGGTTGGGATGATAGATTAGATTGCATGTTTATTTTTTGATGATATGGGATTGATTTAGGTAGACTTTCCTCTAGTGGTTGAGCACTTCAAGGATGTATTTCCTGATGACTTTTATGGGTTACCTCATAATAGAGAGGTGTAATTCTCCATAGATCTAGTTCCAGGAGCTATACCAGTATCCATTCCTCCTTATAGGATGGCTATGATGGAGTTGCAGGGGCTCAAGTGGAAACTAGAGGATTTGGAGGTGAAGGGGTTTATTCGACCTTGTACTTCTTTGTGGGGTTTGCTGTTTCTTTTTCAAAAAAGGTGGATTGTTATCTTAGGCTATGTGTGTACTATTATAAACTAAACCAGATGACAGTTAAAAAATGATATCTGTTTCCATGGATAGACGACCTATTTGATCAACTTTGAGGATCTCAACTATTCTCAAAGATCAATTTGAGGCCAGGATATCACCAGGTGCATGTTCTCCCTATAGTCATACCTTGTAAAACCTTTCACAGTAGGTATGGGTTATATGAGTATCTGGTTATGTCGCTTAGTATCACGAATGAGCCGGCAGGTTTCATGGTGCTGATGAAATGAGTGTTCCTTCCTTACTTGGATTCTTTTTTGGTGGGTTTCATGGATGATATCTTGGTGTATTCTTATAATCGACACAACCATGCCAACCATCTTGACATCATTTTGAATACACTAAGAGAGAATTAATTATAAAATAAGATTTCTTAGTGCCACTTTTGGATGGATCAAATTCACTTCTTAGGTCACATCATCTCAGAGGCAGGTGTATCAATGGGCCTAGAGAAGGTGAGAGCTGTAGTTTCTTAGGAATATTCCAAGAATGTTGTTGACATATAGAGATTTTGGGGGATAGATGGTTACTATAGGTGTTTCATACAAGAATTCTCACACTTAGCAGTGCTGTTGTTCATATTAACTAATAAGGGAGTGAGGTTTGTGTGGTCAGATTCTTGTAAGAAAGCCTTTCAAGAGCTGAAAGGAAGATTGACATCAGCACTAATCCTGATACTTTGAGAGTAGGGAATGAGTTACACTATATATTGTGAAGAATCATATATTGGGTTGGGGGAAGTGTTAATACTGGGAGATTGAGTCATGGAGCATGGGTCTCGACAGCTGAGGCCTCACAAGAGGAATTACCCTTCGCGCGATCTGGAGTTAGTTGCAGTTGTCCATGTGTTACGCTGTTTGAGTCACTATTTACTGGGAGAATGATTTGTGGTGTATATGGACCAAAAAATGCTCAAGTATATTTTTACATAGCCTGATCTGAATTTGAGGAAGTGAAGGTGGGTGGAGTACCTAAAATCCTTTGAATTTGAGCTTGCCTATATGCCTAGTAAAGGTAATGTAGTGGCTGATGCATTGACCAGGATGACTCAGATACAGGTAGTGAAACATGCTAGTAGGGAGTGGTGGCTTATGGAATTTTTATTTGAGAAGCATCTAGAGGTGAATGAAAGATAGAGGCATACTTATCTATCATCCTTATTTGTGACCTCTACTCTACTGGATAGAGTTAGGATGAGGCAACTACCGGATTCAGATGGCTTAAAACTATGGGAGTGTGTGGAAGGTGAGGAATCTCATCCTAGTTCGACATTAGAAAATGATGAGATCTTTCATATCCATGAATGTGTTTGGGTTCTAGTGGATATATTTCAGGAGTTGATACAGGAGTTTCATGCTTCAGCTTGGGTAGTGAATCCTAGTGTCACCAAGATGTACCATGACTTACATAGTCAGTACAGGTGGACAAGTATGAAAATTGAGGTAGATAATTTTGTTCTGAGGTGTTCTACATGTCAGCAGGTGAAGGAGGATCATCAGTGACCAAATAGGATTTTACAGTAGTTACCTATCTAGGAGTGGAAGTGGATGATGTTGCGATGGATTTCGTGAATGGCTTTTTGAGGTCTTCTTGAGGTAACGTTGCCATGTGGGTTTTGGTTGATAGGCTTACGATGGTCGCTCATTTATTATGGATCAGGGAGACCATCAGTGTTGATGATATTGGAAGGTTGTATATCTGAGATGTGGTATGAATTCACGCGGTCCCATTCATTCTCATTTTAGATAGGGATGCCCTCTATACATATCGATTTTGGTAGATTTTTCAAAGGGTCCTGGGTACACAGGTTCTTCTGAGCACAAAATACCACCCTTAGATTGATGGCCATTCAAAGCATACGATACATGTGCTAGATGATATGCTATGAGAAAGCGTCCTGGATTTTGGGGGCTCTTGGGAGAGGCACATTCCTCTGGTTGAATTTTTCTACAATAACAGTTATCAGATGATGATATATATGGAACCTTATGAGGATTTATATGGTAGGCCATTCCGTTCTCCCCTGTGTTGGTTAGAGGAAGGATTGGAAGCTTTACTTGGACCGTGTCTTTTACATGAGACTTTTAGGTAGGTTTAGTTGATTCAAAAGTGGATGGATGCTAGACAGTATCATTAGAAATCATACACCGATCACAACAGATGGCCTCTAGAGTTTGAGGTTGGGGATCAGGTTTACTTTCATGGTTCACTGAGGTTGGAACAAAAGTAGATCATGAGAAAGGGTAATCTTTCACCATGATATTTTGGGCTATTTTAGATTCCGGAGATAGTAGGTTTGGTTGCCTACCGGTTTCAGTTACCTCATAGGTACCGAGTCATGCATGACGTCTTCCATGTATCTCAGCTATGCCACTATCACTTGGACTCATCTCACATTTTTCAGCCTAAGAAGGTTGAGCTTCAGGTTGATGCATCATTTGAGGAGCATCTGATATGTATCGTTGATAGGATTCTGAAGGTTCTACAAGGTCATTCAGTTCCTCTAGTATGGGTGTTGTGGAAGCACGACCATTTATAGGATGATACTTAGGAGTGGGAGGCTGACATACATGCTCAGTGGCCAGAGTTCTCAAAAAAATATCGACCACCCTTCAGAGAGCAATTGAGATGTTCATTTTTATAAGGGGAAAATATTATAAGAACTCAGGTTTTTTTATGATGTAAAAATCCATCCCTATTGGTTTAAATGATTTTTTATGTCCTTACATGTGTACCCCTCTTGATCACGACTATTTTGGAGGTTTTTGAGGCTTGTTCGGAGCCCAAAACTAAGTTTTGGGCTGAAAATGGCATGGTGTTGGCTTTGTACATAGCCTGCACACAATTAAGATAACCATGCAAGGGGAGGAAGTAGATTTAAAAAGGTTTGAGAAGCCATGCGGTAGAGGTCGCATGGTTATGTAAAATGTTTGAAAAGTTGCAGGTTTTGAAGAGAGGGTTTTTTCGCACAGTTACCACACGGTTAATCAGACCATGTAGGGTAATCGTGCGATGTTCCCCTTAGATACAGTGATCTATTCAAGGTTACCACACAGTTTTTGAAACCATTCGGGTAAACCATGCAATCCTTCTGTGTGAGTTTTTTAAAATAAATTTAATTAAGTTAATTTTTTTCTTTTTTTAAACCTAAAACCCATTTTGGGTTTTCCTTCAATGAAATACATCCCTCCTCCTATGGATCTCTACCTTTTGGCACCTAAGGTAGGGATCAATTCCTACTCTCCATTTGAACTCTGTTTTGATTGTGGATTGTCTCATCGAATCCGTATCAGTAAGGCCTAAATTCCTTTCTATACATATTTTATTCTTCTAGAAATCAATTTCACTATTTGATTTTAGGCTCATCTGCCCTAATATTACATTCTTCTTCCATTCTTTAGATTTCTCCTAAACTAGGATGAATAAGGACTTGATACTGGATGAACTCTCCACTACTGAGCTGAGGTAGGTGGTATATACTTTTTTTTGGATTTTTGAGTTCCTTTTGCGAGTTCTTACTTTTCACTGACCATATGAATTTCCGGTGAGGCCTCATTTTTTAGTGAGTTGCTTGTAGTAGCTATAGTAGGACCTAGTGAGGATGCCCGGAGGTTCCTTTTTGGGGTGTTGACACCTATTTCTCATTTTGAGTTTACCTATGGGGTCCTCCTTATGTAATTGACATAGTCATGACATCTCAAGATAACTCGCTCAATTCATATTAGCAAACCAACCCATATCATCACATCCATTCAAGCCAATAGATCATAATTGGCATGGAATCTCAAGATAATAATAAGCAAGGAGGCAGTATATATCCTAATAAAGTGATAAAAACCATTAATAAATCAATAGGATTCCTCTAATTAAGAAATAAAAAACATACCCATATTGGGTGGTATAAATAGGCATAAACATGTTAATTCCTTAATAAGAATTCAAGACAATAGATCAACATGGGCATGAAATATCAAGATATGAGTAGATTTGGTTTTTTTTTTGGTATACTTGTGTTGTAATGTATTGATATGTAGTGTTAGAGATACTCTCTAGATACCTATATCATCTACATCATATTGTATTTGAGACATTTCTAGTTATTGTTATGTATATAAATCTTGCTTGTATTACTTTCAGTTGACTGCTATTTATTTCACTTCTGCTATTTATTATTTTTTACTTTCGTTGTGATACTTTGTTATGAAGGCATTGTCTCCCCAATGACTCACCAAGACCCTCATTACTAGTCAATGGCCTTTTCTATTTGGGGAGACACGCTTGATTCCTTGTGACCCACTAGGCTCGGGGCACCGTTTCAGGAGGCATTCGGGTCCAGTACGTTATATAGTTCATCCAAAAAGAATCACACAGTTTAATCATTTAAGTTCAAATGTAAAATAACTCAACATTCATCTAGATATCTTGAACTTTTTCTGTCAAAATCTATTTATAGATTTTCTTCATGCATAGTAATTTTAAATATAATATCCATTAAAGTAACTCATTATTGAATAGGTATCCACAATTCACTCTCTATAATAATAAAAAACGACTTCAAAGTTGGAATCAAATTTTATACTCTATAAAACATAAAAAACAATATATATATATAATATTATTAGAATAATAAATGATCAAACAATTAATTCTACCTTTAAATAAAACTTAATAAATAGAACTAATCTTCCTTAAATACTTTGAATAATTCCAAGATAATCATGAAAAATAGTTTAAAAAAGATACCAATTAAATTCAAATTTCAAATTTAATCTAGTAAATAAAATTTTAAAATATTAATCATGCCTCTTCACTCAGGTTCTTTATTTAATTTTGTTTAAAATAATTCCAATCTAATTTTTATTGTAAAAAAATAATCAATTAGTAATTATGGAATACACAAATAAAGGATAATAAACAACATAAATATATAACAGATTGAAATATGGAACTATAATAAAAATAGATCATATTTTGACCGTATAAAAAATATTAAATCTTAGAAATGATAATTTGATACTTAAGACATTATGTATAAAAAAGATATATGATCAATATGTAAGATAATATAGGGCTTTCATATACAACATGTTAAGGGAAATATGTAAAAAGTTATCCTTTTCATGGAAAAATCAATATGTAAGATGTTAAAAATACTATGATATGTACAAAGTAGAAAAAAATCTAAATGAATGCATAAGATGTTTGACTTCAAAAATTTTAAAAAATCTCATATGTAATAATTTAATCCAATATGGGAGAAATTTAACATGTGTATAATCATTTATACATATCAAAAATTAAAATATAGTATGAATAAGAATCTTAGTTCATACATAATATTCTTATCTACTATTTAAGAAGTTTTTCCTAAAAAAATTTCAATGTGTGATATGTTTAATGAATATTTAAGAAGATATACTTATAAAAATTCAAATACATATAATAAGAAATATAGAATGGGAATAATGAAAAAATAAGAATAAATGAATAATAAATAGTTAAATAATAGTTAATTAATGAATAAATAATGAATATTAATTAAATTAAATTAGTAAAATTTTCTTCTAAAAACAATGAAAAAATATTTTATACTTTTCCAATATCATGTTAGAGGGAATAAATAAAATGATGATTTTTTAATTATAAAAAAAACTAGAAAGGATTCATAAAATTATTTCTTCCTTTTTTATAATTAAAAAACCAAGTAAGATTGTTATCCTTTAAGGATAATTAAAAAATTTAAAATATCTATTTGTCAAAATACTCTCCCTTTTTGTATGTAAAAAATTAGTTTGATTAAATTGAAATAAAAAACAATGACTTATATTTTTTAAAATTCAAAATAATTTAATAGAAAATAATCTATAGAGTAAATATGAAATCACCACATATCATGCTAATCTTTTAAGACATATTTAATAATTAAAATTTTATCATTTGAAGTGAATTTGAAAAATATATTTAAATTTTATTTTAAAGAAAATATAAAATAAATTTTAAATAGAATAAATATCCCTTAATTAATACATAAAAATTAATAAATTTGAGGATGAATAAATATTAAAATAATGATAAATTCACTAAAATTACTTCTTTTATGTTATGAAGATTACATAATAGTGGGTGTGTAATCCTATTCCAATATGAAGAAAAAATTCCACAAAGGAGACATAAAACCATTTAAAATAAATAATAAACACTTTAAACATACCTTGAATATAATAGAAGTAAATCATATTTCTATCATACCAAGATCAAATTTTATTTTCATAAACTTAGTTACATCCAAAGGTTTAGTAAAGATATCATCCAATTGATTATTAGTAAATACATATTCTAAATAAATTTTACATTTTTGAAAAATATATCTAATAAAATAATATATAACTTTGATATATTTAGTTATAAAATTTTATAAATGGTTTATAGAAATATAAATAGTAGATGAGTCATCACATATAATAATTAAATTATCAAAATGAATATCAAAATCAGTTGATGTTTTTTTAATCTGCAAAAATTAAGCACAAATGCTTGTAAAAATTATATATTCAGCTTCAATTTTTTATAGAGAAATATAAATTTGCTTCACTAAATCTCAATACACTTAATTGTTTTCCTAGAAAATGTAATATTCTACTAGTGAATTTTCTGTTAATTTTAAAACCTCAAAAATAAAAATCTTAATAAATTTTCAATTAAAAATATGACTTTCTAAGATAAGAAAAACTTATATTTAAATAGCCTTCAATGGATTTAATAATCATTTTAGCAAATTTCAATTAACCTTATTCTGGTTTATCTTGAGATCTTACACTAGTGCATACACTCAACATCAAATTAGGTTTATATGATGTTAAATATAGAAAACTACTATTTATTATTTTATATATTTTAATTTCAATATATTATTTAGTTATATCTATATTTAATTTTCAAGAAGTACTCATAGGGGGTATTTGAGATTTTACAAGAATCAATTTCAAATCATTTAACCAATTACTTATCATATTTAGATTGATTAAGAATATTTTCATTATCCCTTTGATATATTTGAATCATGAAAAAGAATTTTGATTCTTCCATAAGACTCATTTCAAATTTAGAAGTAATTAAATTTTAAGATTCTTTATAAACATCTCACATGAGGGTCCCAAAATAATATTGTTGGAGCCAAAATTTTGGACGAAAAGAATGAAGAAAAGAAGGCACCGTAACCTTCCTCGCGAAGCCACAGCGCGGAGCCCCCTCCCCCCCCCCCCCAAGCAACGCGGCCGCTGCGAAGCAATAGAGGCGGGACGCTCCGCGAATGCCCCAGACGTTCGCGAGCCCACTGTGAAGCAAAGAAGGTGGGACACTCCGCGAACTCCCCTGACGTTCGCGAGCCCACCACGAAGCAAAGGATGTGGCACCCCTTTACGAACCCCCTGAGGTTCATGAGCCTTCCAGGAAGCAAAGGAGGCAGTACCCCTCCATGAACTCGGTTGATATTCGCGACCCACAGCGAAGCAACCGAAGCCCTCTTCGCACCGCGTAAGCTCTGCTTCGCGGCACCTCTTGCCTATAAATACCAAGCTCCCCCAGAACCTCCCGGACGAACAATCTGACCTTTTGGCTTCTCAGCTCCCGAATCGTGAAGCACCCTTTTCTCTGCATACCATGAGCTACGCGAGGTATTTTTTCTTCGCGAGGAGCCTCTGCATTGTCTCGTTTGATCCCCTCTTCCGAGAGGGATGCCCTTGGCCAAGCCTAAGGGCATTTGTGAAGGAAGGGGATCCCCAAGGGGACCCAGGTTGTCGCGGAGCTTTTAGGCTTCACGGAAAACCCCTCCTATACATGTGATCCAAAAGACAAGGCAGGATCACTGTACTTCGCGAAGCACACTGCTTCACGGCACTTTGCTTCGCGAGGCAACTATGCTCCGCGAGGCAGTGCTCCGCGAACACCCTTCCACTTCGTGAAGCACCTCCCATTTTCACCTCCACCCCATGATAAGGCTAAGGATCCCCACTTTGTGAAGTATATCCCTTCTCCAGTTCCCTCCACTACGCAGAGCGACCGAGCTCCACAAGGCCCCTGCCTGTGGACCCCTCTGCTTGGCAATTCCTTCTCCTGTGTGACCCTCTAGGTTTGCATGATGTGATTTCAAAGTCCCTTGGACGATACCGCCCATGGCGTTGCTTCGCCTAATGATTCTTAGCATAGGCAAGCTAATGGATATTTCTTCTTCGCATAGCTACGCTAACGTGGACCCCTCGATGGTTCGCTCTCTGACCCCCCCCCCCCTTTTGCACAGCATCGTCGGTGCCTTCCCTCCCACAAGGAGCAGAGGGTACCAGTCATGTAAGTCCTTGGGGTGTGGATTAAACCCACATCGTATGAGATGCATGACATTAAACTTCCAAGCACCCTCTTCCTCAACACATGAAGTTAAACTGTGACATCGCCTTGTGCCTCTCACACGGGGTCCCCGCACCTTGGACATTCTCCATGCCCCCTGGCCTCCACAGGGGATGATATCCTCCTTCTAGACCATAAGGGATGATATCCTCCTTCTGGGAGTGGCGTTTTTCCGTGGGGGAAGGGTGGCCATTTTGGTGTAAGCCCCTAGTCCTTCTTGCGGAAGGTAGCACCCATTCCCCTCCATACTTCCCCACCACCAGGGCCAACTGAGGGCATGATAGGGAACAAGGCACCTCCTTTCTTCGGTCCCAAATCCCTCTCGCACTGCGCTTTTTCACCCTCAGGCCTCCATCTTGGAGTAAGTCCCAACACCATGGGCCGCCTAACACGTAAGCCCCTCTTAGCTTCCCACGGACGCACCCTTCGCGACGTGATCACCAGGTCCCTTCAACCTCTTGTTTCTCACAATGATCATGACTCTCGTGGGCTTAGAGTGAGCACAGACCATGACACACCTTGGGCCACCTCAGAGTGTGAGCCCCAAACGCCCCTGTCCCGCATGACGTTAAACTGAATCTTGTCCCACATGACATTAAACTGTACACCATTTTGAACTATGAGGTCTTTGATCCATGTCAAGGCACGGTATGTAGGAAGCCTCCACGTGGTTCAATCCCACCAACCGGTCATTTATTCATGTCAGGTTCCACCCTCATCCCGCATGACATTAAACTGCATTCCAATCCAGCGGTAAGCCATTATGACTAACCTGAACTACATGGACTTTGATCCATGCCAAGGCATGGTACGTAGGAAGCCTCATGAGGTTCAAGCCCAACACCCATTGGACCCCTGGTCCATATTCACATCGGTACTCCGACATTCATTCTGAACTACGTGGACTTTGATCCGTGTCATGGAATGGTACGTAGGAATCCTCCCTGAGGTTCAAGCCCACCATCCACCTGGACCAAGGTCCTTATTCACGTCGGTTCTCCGACACACCCTCGTCCCACATGACGTTAAACTGCATCCCAATCTAGTGGTAAGTCATTGTGATCCTTCCATCCAGTTGTTATGAAACCCCTTCATGTCAGTTCAACAACCCCTTTTCAACCCGAACTACGTGGAATTTGATCTATGCCAAGGCATGGTATGTAGTAAGCCTCAAGAGGTTCAAGCCCAACACCCATTGGACCAAGGTCCTTCTTCACGTCGATTCACCGACGTCCATTATGAACTACGAGGTCTTTTATCCATGTCAAGGAATGGTATGTAGGAAGCCTCTCTGAGGTTCAATCCCACCATCCATCTGGACCAAGGTCCTTCTTCACATCGGTTCACCGGCACCCATTCCAAACTACAAGGACTTTGATCCATGTCAAGGCATGGTACGTTGGAAGCCTCCCTGAGGTTCAAGCCCACCACCCATTGGTCACTCCGACCCCCCCTTTCACATCGGTTATCACCAACTGAACTACGCGTACTTTGATTCCCCTCCACGGCGATACGTAGGAGGTCTCTTCGAGACTCAAGCCCATCACCACTGTCATCTCCACGACGGTTCCATTACATTCCCCTTCCACTCCGTATAACTTTCCATCACCCATCCTGATTCTTATTCGGGCCGCCACATCCCGGTGAGATCATGCCACCCCATTCCCCTCCACAGCATTCGAGAATCTTCCCATGGGCTGGCTCCGATATCGATGTTCCCTCAAGGGGGTTCCTCAATCTGATCCAATCCAGCTAGTGTTCTGATCAGCTTGATTCGTCTCCGTTGGACGTTAAACTTGCGGCATACCCCGTGTTGAACACAGGAAGCTGAGGAAAACCTCAGATACATGCATATGGAATATGATTCCCCACGCTCGTTGTTGGATGCCTCGGGCTTTCGCACCCTTGAGAATACCTATAATAAGGGAAAAAATACAGACACGCCAATTCCCCAGCGTTCAGACACGTTAGTGATGCCTCGACGTGACTGCTCCCCCAACTGAAGGTTACTTCCCTGACCGGACCCTTTGGAATGTCCTGACAGAAGTAGTGTAATTAACCGGAATCCATGGAAACATAGAACTAGGGAGAGTTTCATGAAAAACATATTAAATCTATGAGGGAGACCCGGAATAGGTGACGATTTCCGAGGAGGAATCCATAGAAGGAAGAACTAATATCCCATCATCCTGTTTCGATCAAGGAGGAAACGTCCCTGAACAAGGAACGGATGTTGCCTGCCTTTGGAAAGCGGGAATTCGGGGTAAAAATTGTGTGTCCTCCATAGATGGATGCACGCACCCCAGTGAAAACATCGGAAACATAAATGGTGAAACCGATGTGAATTTCTTCTCCTCAATATGGAGATTAGTGGTGCTTGAGACATCAGTAGATTGACGTGTCACCGGATCTGGCTATCCGGTGTCGGGTCCTGCAAATAAAATAACAGGCCCATCATGAAACTCACCAGAATTTGGGGCAGTAGAACGTTGGGCATTCCGTTCTGCAATGTTTTCGTCATGGATCCCTCTTACCGGACACGGAAGGTGGAATGGCGCTATGGCACTGGTTGTCAATTTCTTTTCCTCGCAGTGCTAATGAGTTAATCTCCCTGCTTCTCAGGAATCAGGTTGCTGCTACAGGGACACGATCACCACCCACCTGCCTATGTAGGAGTAGGGGAAACACCAGCATATCCACTTCGCGTGGCTCTACTTCTGCCACAACGGTGTCTGCATCCCCGAAGGTGGGGTGCCCACGCCCCATCTCCCCATCAGAAGTTATCCAACGAAGGGTGATTAACGAACTCATACGCCATTACGAGGAGGAGGGAATAATCCCAACCTGGGATATGGCCCGCCTAGACCTGGAGGCATCCAGGCCCCACCACCAACGCCGCCCTCGAGGGCCGCGCAGGGATCCCCTTCTCCTCACCCCAACATTAAATCATTTCGGGAGCCTGTCCCCGGAACGCCTTGATGACTCCCTGCCTTATGTTGGTGAGGTGGGTGACGTCCGGCTCAGCCCAGTCAGAGTCCCAATTCAAGGGCTCCAAGCAAGGGCCCCCACCCGGATGCGTCAGCGCCGCAGCCCGACCTTTCCAGAGGAGTAGGTAGGCTATGCACCTGCACCACCCGCACCGGCTCGCCTGACCCGACGCCAGCGTTGGGCCCGAGCTGAGGACGCCCACCAGGGGGTGTTAACGTCGACAATTACTATGGCCCGAGCCACCACCGACACATATCATAAAGTCCCTACCCATACTAAGTAGGGGTTCTCCTACACCGAACCAGGATCAAGGCCCCAACCGCCCCACGGGAAGGCTGGGTCGACTCCCCGGGTCGTAGGCATGGGTGGTGATCACCGCGAACCAACCCGCGGTGATGTCACCCCATACGAAGGTCCTCCCCATACCACTAATCCATAAATAGTGGTACTTCCCCACTCTGAATCTTGTCATGGAGGTATGCCATGTGCTACCCCCAACCCGAATGAAGGCCTTCCCCTTGACAGTGACACTCGGCGTAGAAGCCTCTCCCGTTCCCACCACACTGGGTATGGAATTCCTCCTCCTGCCCCTAACTGTCAATATGAATACATTGCCCATATAGACCCTCTTCAACGTGGGGATCCTCCATATGTCCTCTCTGCAGCTGGTGAAGGTCCTCCTTGCCCTGGAAACCAGAGGGATGAAGGTCATCCTCGCTCCACCCGCACCAAGCATAAAGGTCCTCCCCACGCTCCCACCGGTTCTGACGGAGGTTTCTCCCACTCAGGTGTTGTTCACGGAGGTCCTCCCCATGTCCCCTTCGACATTTGTCCCGGTGCTCCTCGCACCCTGACTGTCTCAAGTGGAAGTCCTCTCTGCCCTGACACCAGCGCGTCCCCAAGACTACATGTCAGGAATCAGCCTTGTCTTGAGGAGCCGCCTAGGGGTAGGAGGGAGGGTCATCGTCGCCACAAGAAGAATCCTGGGAAGTCCCAGACGGAGGTCAAACCGGCCCGCTTCTTGGATTCTGAAGCAGAATGAGACTCAGCAGTGGAACCCTCCCCTCGGTCCTCCGTGTCAAGGACTGGGGCAGGAACAAGGCGTGTTAGCCTCATCCTTCCAGAATGTGAAGTCCACTAAATTCCCACCTCTCTTCGCTGGTATATCCAGGAGGAGGAAATTTTGGGATTCCCATAGGTTCCAACCATGCAGTCACCACCGTTGTCACCAGAAGCACCCTCTACCTCGACCAGAGATCACAAAGAGCTATTTTGGGGACCAATAGTGGTTGAGCAACAGCATGACCCATCGCCGGTAACCATGATCCCTGCACCAGAAGTTGTGGCTTTCGTCCTATCATATCGTTACATTGTGGTCAGGTCACCGCACTCTTCGAAAGATGGCCCAGAGTTCGGCGGCCAGTCGGCTCATTTGCCATATTCTCCGCTGCCCAATTTACTATCCCAGCGGTCCGCCTCAGTACCACTACAGGTTCCTCAGCCACCTATGGTTTAAAAGTGGGGCAATACGGGGCCAGACCCTGAATCTGATCCCAGGATCTTCTGGAACATTCTTGCGGCGGATCACTTCCCAGAGAAGTTATGGCCGGCGGAAGTGTCAAACTTTCATGTGCCGGAATCCCTCACCCCAGAGGAGGTCGCGTGATTCCATCAAACCCTATGGGAGACACACTTCTGGCTTCATTATTATCAGGTGGTGTACCCCAGAAGCCAAGTGCACTTTGAGGAAATCAGCGAGCAATGTTGTCACGACCCCCTCCCACCAAAGATGCCCCTCCTGAGATGGAAATGGTGAAAGTGAGATAATGACCCCCAAGTCCCGCCACCAGTAGGCCTCTGGGTGGAGACTAGCACCAAGGGTATGAGTTTTTGCAAATATGTTAGACATTACCCTTTTTATTATTTAAGATCGGGAAATAGGACAAGTCAACCACCAAAAAGGAAAAGAATAAGTGTGTAGAAATAAACCCAAAACAATCCCACATGCATGTTTAAATAGTTCTGTCACATACGTAACCTATTTTAGGGTTATTTTAAATTTATTTTCCACTCATGATTTGTTTTGGTGGTTTCTAAAGGTTTTATTGAGAATAGGTGAGTTTTCATGAATTGGGCCAAACTGCGAGCCCAATTCCAGATTTAAAAATAAATTTTGTTTCATTTATAACCTTTTCAATTTTTAATATTTTTGACTCATTCCAACTCCTAATTGTTCTCCCCTGATATAGTAACCCCACATTTAAATTTGGGGCTTTTATAAAACCATAATCTTGGTGGATATGGGTTTTTAGTTAGGGAATTGGGCCTGCCCGAAAGCCCATTTTCTGCATTAAAAATAAATTTTAATGCTTTAATATCTCCTTCAATATTTGCGTTTTTTTCGGTGATTCTAACTCTCACATGAGCCCACTTACCTAAGACGTGACCCCATGCCCTCCTCCCACAATTTGGAGCTCGATAGAATTGCGAAAATAGTCGAAACTTCTCTGGATTTCAGAAATCGTCCAGATTTTGGAGAAGTAAATTGATCCTTTCATAAATCCTTCTATTCTTAATCTTCTTCCCCAATTCCAATTCCTACATGACCTTATAATTCTTGGTCGAATATCCATTAAATTTTAATCTGTTTTAAAATTCAGATTCTGGTCTATTTTGATTCGTTTTATTCATGATGTTTCAAGTAAGTGTTTCTTTCCTTGATTTCCTCCCCTTCCTAAGGGTTTCTTTCACCCTTTCAATAAGTTCATCATATCCAGAAATTGAGGTTCGAAACTAGGGTTTTATTTGGTATCTTTTGGGTCAATTTTTGGTGGTCTAGTTCTGGATTTATATTCCTTGATGTGCGGCGGTGGTGCGGTTGATGTTTCGCACCATGTTTTGAGGGTTTCGGCATAAAAGGTAGGTGATTCCATGTGTAATCATTTCTAGATGAGTTAGTTTGCTTGAATTACTTATTATGCATTTACTAATATGCTGTGTGTTTTGTGGGAACTGTTTATTTTGTATTTGGTAAAGCATTTGTTTTTACAGTTTCATTTTAGTTTAAAAAATTGGGTGTTTTACATGTGCAACCCTTTGGGTATTGTTTGGGTGTGTTTTATAACATATGAAATTGGTTTAATAAATATTGTTTGGGATGAAAATTCTGATTTGGTAGGGTATTGGTGTGCCATTAGGTTTTAAAGAGGTTTCTTTTAATGGGTTTATGGTGTAAAGCCTTATTGGACGTCTTGAAAATGATTTTGAAAACGTGTGCTTTTCATGTGGATCTTTTGTGGTATTGTTTGAGGTGTTTTTATAACACATGGGGGTATTTTAATAAATGTTTTTGGGGATGAAAATTCTGTTTTGAATTTGTATTGGTGTGATTTTGTCCTTGAAATATGGTTTTGAAATGAGTTTTTTTTGTGAAAAGATTTGGTACACTCTTTAGAATTGTTTTATGAAAGTTTTGAATGGTTTAATGATTTATATAAGATGTGAAACCATATTGGAAAACTGTTTTGGATTTTTTATACTTTCAAATGGACCATTTTAAATGTTAATAGTTCTGTTATGTTATGTGTATCCTCTTGGAAATGTTTTATAAAAATGTTTAATGGATTTACTAAAATGTAAAAGAGGTGTGAACGTTATATGGGCTGTTTGTGTGAGTGCGATGTGAAAAGTGGATTTTGTTTATAAAAAGGGTTTTAGGAAACATGTGAGTGGGATGTTATGTGATGTTTAGTATATTTTTAGGTATTTTATAAAATTGTTAAAGGATGTGTTGGATTGTGAAAGTTATGCAAAAAGTGTTGTGGGCTATTTTGGTGTGGGTTTGATTTCAAAATGCATTTGAATGAAAAGTGGACTTTTGTGACTTGTGTTTATACATGTGGGCTGTTTGGTGAATTTATGATATGGAAATGATATTTTCATGTGAAATGTATATTCATTGACTTGTTGAAATTGTTTGAGCACAAAGGGAAAACCCGGGTATCTAGGTGGGTGGACGTGTACTAGTATGCTAGTGATCCCGTGGGGTTTGGCCTCAGTTTCACTTAGCAAGATTGACACTTACAACTCTAACTAAACTAAGATGATGATGATTGGGGACCACTAGGTTATGGGTATGTTCCCTACTAGTGGCTCGTTCACGAGAACAGATATTTGTGATGGTTACACTCACCGAGATACGAGGTACCTGGGACCCACAGCTAGCTAGTGCCTAGGGGTTATTTCCCATTGCTTGTGCTCACTGGATATTTTGTGCTTACCGTCGGCATACGGTACATTTTTCTGGAAAATTCAGTAGCTTTGGTGTTTATTTTAAAAAGTGTTAATCCTTTAAAATAGCCCACTTGAAAACTGTTCTTATTCAAAGTTGCAGCTTTTAGAAATTGTAATTAGCTTTTCATGTTTTTGAAAACTTTCATGCTTTTCGTCTTTAAATGCTTATTATATGGAATCTCTTAGTGGTGGTATCCTATTGGGCTTTGGCTCACACCCTACTTACACACTTGGGTGTAAGTAGACTTGGTTATTTTGTTGTCGCAGGTTTGGGTATAACTTTTGTGCCAACAGTTCGGGTTTCCACCGGTCATTCATGATGCAGTGTTGTGGAGATGGCTTGAGTAAGATGCCTCTTTCCATGTTGAGGTTCTTGGGATGTCTTTTCTTGGGTTTGTACCTTTGTAATGATCTTCAAACATTGTTTAAAATTGTGCAATTCAGTTCTGAATTTATTAAAAAGATGTTTCGGTTTGAAAAATCCCGATTTGGTTTCTTGGATTCATTTGATGTTTCAAGTATAAAAACTCGGGTAAATCGTTCCCAGTTTTCAATTTTTGATACCCGGGCACTTGTGCCAGACCGTGGGGATCGGGAAATCCCTTTGGGACTTGCCAAGGGTCGGGTCGGGTGCCGGTTTTTGCGGCGAACAGATTCGGTTCGTGACAAAATGGTATCAGAGGAGGTTCTGGTTAACTCTTTGGGTCATGTTATTTAGGGAACAGTCGGGATAGATTAGAGTTATAATTGTTGGGACTTTTTAGTTCGGTTATGGGTAGTGTGCCTGATCACCACACCTCATGACGGGATTCGAGTCACCAGGGGAAGTCGGGATTTATCTATGTTCTTTGTTTTTCTAGGTTTAATGATGATTAGGGGAAATGAAAAGAGAGTTGGGTTAATGGTCTCAGTGAGCTCACAGGGCCTAGCAAGCCATGTGGAGCTGGGGATATTCTCTAGAACACTCTCTGTGATAGTGAAGTGATTGGAATATGGCCGCCAACCATATTTCCAATTCACCCACTGAAACTAGTTTCCTCTCAGATTGTTTTGTACTATAGTTTTGTAATCTTGGAACTTTGGTTTTAAAAGTACTTGGTTTTAAGAAGTATAAAGTTTTTCTGAAATTATTTTCAAATAAATAAGGAATGGATTGATTTATGAAATGGTGGAACTGAATTTTTAGAATTGTTTTGAAATGGAAAATAGTGTTTTTACACCTCTTTTGAAAGCAAGAACTATATTGAAGTTGGTTTTGAAAAGTGTTTACAATAGAGTTTTCTAAACAATCAAAGAGTGTTTTAATGGGATGAGATGTTTTGAAATTGATGTGAATATATTGAAAGTGAGTTATTTTCTAAATGGTTGTGCATTTCTGAAAATTTTTGTAAGATGTGAGTTGGAATTTGATCTCGTGGTTAGCGGTTTTGAGAAAAAGGATGTGTTGGTTGACCATTTTGGTTTTGAAAAGTGGAATGAATTTTTGTTTTAACCTTTGGTATTTTCATGAGAAACCACATTCATGGGGTTATATGGGAAGAGGGATGGTTGATGACATGACTGGATGAGTGTCGGGATGGATATGAGGAGGGTGCCTGGTGTGTCATAGAAACATGCATGTGTAAGGCCCATGGGGTACCATTGGTGGATGCACTAACCGTTGAACCATTTGTTTTCAAAGAAATGTTTTTAAATAAGAAAAACATGATTTCTTGATGATTTTTTTTGGTATGGTGTATATTATGTGTTTTCAAAAAATGTTGATGTTGTGGGATGTTTTGACTCCAAGAACCCCTCCTGTTTGAACTGTGTTTTGGGTTTGGGTTTGGTCAGTAAGTTGTGTTGTAGGGACGGTTAGTGGTCTCTTTTGAAAAATGTTTTGGGACGCCTTTACGATGGTTCCCTACATGTGTTTGGATCTGTTTTGTGGTATATCTTGACCAATGGACTATCTTGGTTGGGTCCTTGGGTTCAATCATTGGATAAGGTACACCCCCATTAAAGGTTAGTGCACAATTGAAGTGCAACCCAGATTGTTTTGTCGTTTGAAGACCCTCCAGTTGATCAATATAAGGAATCTTTTTCTTGAGATTTCTAGATTGAGTCTACACCCATTCCTTTCATTGATTTTTAGATCCTCTTATAACGGGAGAGTGCTCTTGGAAGGTTGAAAGGGACCTTAGTTTCTTAAGTTTCTTGATTCGTCGAAGGTGGATATGGTCTAGGGTTGTTAGTGTGGATGATTGTCTCGATGGTGTCTAAGAGGGCCTTTGGGTTCTTCAAAGTTTCTTTGAATCATGAGTTCATGTTAAACCACTGGTGTGGGAAATATGGTCATGATAGGATATTGTGGCCACTTTCAATAATTGTGTGCTATTTGGGGATGTTGTATAAGGTCCCTCTCCATGAATTGTTTATATCAGTTGAAATGGTCATGTTTGGTGATGCCTTATGATGTAATGTACTCGATTGATTGTATAGGTGAAAGTAGTGAAATCCTCTGAGAGTCCCTGTTATGTTGGGAAAATGTCTCCCTTGGAAAAACTTCCAAATCATCTATTTTAGAGGAATTTGAGTGTAGGTGTTCTTTACTTCTATTGTTTCTCACCTGAAGAAACAAGTTGTGATGTGTGTGTATCTTCTTAGCCCTTGTTTCAGTGAAATATCGGGATAAGGTAAAGTGAGTTTGGAATGTTTTATGTCTAGAAAACTTATTTGGGACTGGGGTGTAGTTTTTTGTGGCACCGAAAAGAAGAATTCTCATTCAGTGGGTTTCCAAATATTAACTATGAGGCCGAAGATGATTCAATCATTTGAGCTCCAGCCATAGGTCTCGGAGAGAAGCTGGCTCGTAGTCAGGGGAAATCCCAGGGCCATTTAAACCCTTGTACAAAGTCCTATCCTTAGTATGAAAGTTGGGAATAGTTCAAACCTCTGGTTTCGTCATGGTTGAGCACATAGTTTGTGCACGTTTAGTAGTGGTCGTGTGCTAGGAAGCCATGTAGAAAGAATTATATTCATAGTTAGTGCACAGTTTCCCAAACCATGCGGACTAATCCTGCGCCCTTCCTAAATCTTTAATTTCTTTTTGGGTCTTTCTGTGTCGGCCCATGCTGGTCGGTTAAGATGGTCAGTTCTTATGGTGGGGAGACCCACTATGATTCTCATGAATGTTCCTTCATAAACATTTAATGGAATTATATCCCTTGTACTAGAGAGTATGTTTGGGCCTCCCACTATTAGTGTCTTGATTCTGTCTTGGGAAAACAATTTAAGTTGTCTCTTATGGTGGGGAGACCATTTGTGTCTCTTAATATGAGTAACTCATATTTTTTCCCTTGGAATTGTCTGAGAAGTAGGTATTATCATTCGAAGATATCTAACTACCTAAATATTCATTGGGTAAACATTGATATTGGAGAGTTTCCAATGGTTTAGTTATAGTAGGGAAGTGTAACCTTGTTCAATGTTGTTGTTTTTTTGGGTAAATTGATTGAGTATTGTTCAGATTGTGTTTGAGGAGTTTTCATTTGGGATAAAGCCTGAATGTACTTTATTGTTTCAGGAAAGTGGTGTAAGTTTGGTTTGTGAGATTATTCCTTCCATCATTGATCACTGGAGGTGTTTTGACCTTTGGGGGTGAAACCTGGCAAGGGTGTACCTATTGGTTTCTCAGTTGGGTTTGGTTGTTGCTTTGACCTTGCTGTGACTTTCCGGGGTGGAAAGTTTTCAAGGTGGGGAGAATTGTCAAGTAATTAACCTATTTTAGGGTTATTTTAAATTTATTTTCCACTCATTATTTGTTTTGGTGGTTTCCAAAGGTTTTATTGAGAATAGGTGAGTTTTCATGAATTGGGCCAAACTGCGAGCCCAATTCCAGATTTAAAAATAAATTTTATTTCATTTATAAATTTTTCAATTTTTAATATTTTTGACTCATTCAAACTCCTAATTGTTCTCCCCTGATATAGTAACCCCACATTTAAATTTGGGGCTTTTATAAATCCATAATCATGGTGGATATGGGTTTTTAGTTAGGGAATTGGGCCTGCCCGAAAGCCCATTTTCTGCATTAAAAATAAATTTTAATTCTTTAATATCTCCTTCAATATTTGCGTTTGTTCGGTAATTATAACTCTCACCTGAGCCCACTTACCTAAGACGCGACCCCATGCCCTCCTCCCACAATTTGGAGCTCGATAGAATTGCGAAAATAGTCGAAACGTATTTGGATTTCAGAAATCGTCCAGATTTTGGAGAGGTAAATTGATCCTTTCATAACTCCTTCTATTCTTAATATTTTTCCCCAATTACAATTCCTACATGACGTTATCATTCTTGGTAGAATATCCATTAAATTTTTATCTGTTTTAAAATTCATATTCTGGTCTATTTTGGTTCGTTTTATTCAGGATGTTTCAAGTAAGTGTTTCTTTCCTTGATTTCCTCCCCTTCCTAAGGGTTTCTTTCACCCTTTCAATAAGTTCATCATGTCCAGAAATTGAGGTTCGAAACTAGGGTTTGATTTGGTATCTTTTGGGTCAATTTTTGGTGGTCTAGGTCTGGATTTATATTCCTTGATGTGCGGCGGTGGAGCGGTTGATGTTTCGCACCATGTTTTGAGGGTTTCGGCATAAAAGGTAGGTGATTCCATGTGTAATCATTTCTAGATGATTTAGTTTGCTTGAATTACTTATTATGCATTTACTAATATGTTGTGTGTTTTGTGGGAACTGTTTATTTTGTATTTGGTAAAGCATTTGTTTTTACAGTTTCATTTTAGTTTAAAAAATTGGGTGTTTTACATGTGCAACCCTTTGGGTATTGTTTGGGTGTGTTTTATAACATATGAAATTGGTTTAATAAATCTTGTTTGGGCTGAAAATTCTGATTTGGTAGGGTATTGGTGTGCCATTAGGTTTTAAAGAGGTTTCTTTTAATGGGTTTATGGTGTAAATCCTTATTGTACGTCTTGAAAGTGATTTTGAAAACCTGTTCTTTTCATGTGGATCTTTTGTGGTATTGTTTGAGGTGTTTTTATAACACATGGGGGTAGTTTAATAAATGTTTTTGGGGATGAAAATTCTGTTTTGAATTTGTATTGGTGTGATTTTGTCCTTGAAATATGGTTTTGAAATGAGTTTTTTTTGTGAAAAGATTTGGTACACTCTTTAGAATTGTTTTATGAAAGTTTTGAATGGTTTAATGATTTATGTAAGATGTGAAACCATATTGGAAAACTGTTTTGGATTGTTTATACTTTCAAATGGACCATTTTAAATTTTAATAGTTCTGTTATGTTATGTGTATCCTCTTGGAAATGTTTTATAAAAATGTTTAATGGATTTACTAAAATGTAAAAGAGGTGTGAACGTTATATAGGCTGTTTGTGTGAGTGCGATGTGAAAAGTGGATTTTGTTTATAAAAAGGGTTTTAGGAAACATGTGAGTGGGATGTTATGTGATGTTTAGTATATTTTTAGGTATTTTATAAAATTGTTAAAGGATGTGTTGGATTGTGAAAGTTATGCAAAAAGTGTTGTGGGCTATTTTGGTGTGGGTTTGATTTCAAAATGCATTTGAATGAAAAGTGGACTTTTGTGACTTGTGCTGTATACAAGTGGGATGTTTGGTAAATTTATGATATGGAAATGATATTTTCATGTGAAATGTATATTAGTTGACTTGTTGAAATTGTTTGAGCACAAAGGGAAAACCCGGGTATCTAGGTGGGTGGACGTGTACTAGTATGCTAGTGATCCCGTGGGGTTTGGCCTCAGTTTCACTTAGCAAGATTGACACTTAAAACTATAACTAAACTAAGATGATGATGATTGGGGACCACTAGGTTATGGGTATATTCCCTACTAGTTGCTCGTGCACGAGAACGGATATTTGTGATGGTTACACTCACTGAGATACGAGGTACCTGGGACCCAAAGCTAGCTAGTGCCTAGGGGTTATTTCCCATTGCTTGTGCTCACTGGATATTTTGTGCTTACCGTCAGCATACGGTACATTTTGCTGGAAAATTCAGTAGCTTTGGTGTTTATTTTAAAAAGTGTTAATCCTTTAAAATAGCCCACTTGAAAACTGTTCTTATTCAAAGTTGCAGCTTTTAGAAATTGTAATTAGCTTTTCATGTTTTTGAAAACTTGCATGCTTTTTGTCTTTAAATGCTTATTATATGGAATCTCTTAGTGTTGGTATCCTATTGGGATTTGGATCACACCCTACTTACACCCTTGGGTGTAAGTAGACTTGGTTATTTTGTTGTCGCAGGTTTGGGTATAACTTTTGTGCCAACAGTTCGGGTTTCCACCGGTCATTCATGATGCGGTGTTGTGGAGATGGCTTGAGGAAGATTCCTCTTGCCATGTTGAGGTTCTTGGGATGTCTTTTCTTGGGTTTGTACCTTTGTAATGATATTCAAACATTGTTTAAAATTGTGCAATTCAGTTCTGAATTAATAAAAAGATGTTTCGGTTTGAAAAATCCAGATTTGGTTTCTTGGATACATTTGATGTTTCAAGTATAAAAACTCGGGTAAATCGTTCCCAGTTTTCAATTTTTGATACCCGGGCACTTGTGCCAGCCCGTGGGGATCGGGAAAGCCCTTCGGGACTTGCCACGGGTCAGGTCGGGTGCCGGTTTTTGCGGAGACCAGATTCGGTTCGTGACAAGTTCTGAAACAAGGTACATGTACAAGAAAGCTCAAAAGTACAATACCAAAAGAAACAAGAGTACAACAACTGCAACAACTCCAACTGTCCCGACTAGTAGGGTCCCGCACGACCCTGGTAGTCCTCCTGGAAACCTGAAAGTAAACGTAGGGTGAGCATACAAGTATACTCAGTAGGGAAACCTAAATCTCTCATGCACAAGTAGGGAGACATCCTAATGTCCCGTGAGAACAACAGAAGAAACCTAGCAAGGAATTCTATCCACCCAACCTCACCAGCCATACTCACCAAAAACACAATCACAACAGGTATTAGTATATAAGAACAAGAGTATTGGGTACCCCACACCATTTTCCACTAGTTAGCTACTCTTCCTAATGGCGAACGTCCTGATGCTACCACACTCTTCCCGCCTGCACACACCTGGGCCTCACAAACCACACATCCCACCCACACACACTTGGGCCTCACAACCACATATCGCGCACACACACACCTAGGCCTCACAACCACGTATCCCGCCCGCACACACCTGGGCCTCACAACCACGTATCTCACCCTCACACACATGAGCCTCACAACCACGTATCCCACCCGCACACACCTGGGCCTCACAACCACGTATCCCGCCCGCACACACCTGGGCCTCATCCCGAAGATTCTTGTGAAACAATAAAACCTTCCCAAAGAGTCTTGGGCTAAAACTGCCCCAATTGAAACCTACCTGAAGAGTCTTGGGTGTAAGGTCGCCTCAAGAAATCATAGCCTATGGAAGAAGGAACAGGAAGGAGCTAGTAACTATGGGAAAACACCCTCTCCCATGAAATGGGAGTGTTCAGCACTAAGTGCTCAACATGGGTGGGGTGTGATAAAACACAAGAATACAAATATATATATATATATATATATATCAAACACTCATCCCAACCTATGGCTTCAAATCAGAGAAATGAGCACGTGCCTCGGCACTGCTACTACGAAGCATGCATACAAAAAACAACCCCAACCCCATTTAGGTTTTCATGTTTCAACAGAATCATCTTATTAGTTCCTTAACTACTGGGCAACTATCCACAACCAACCATATCAATCATACGTAAAGAATATCCCTGCCATCCACAAATCAAGTTAGGAAAACACAAGCAACACAACCAAGTCCCTCTTATTAACCAACCAACCCCATTGATTATTATTTTCGTTCCATTAACAAGCCCCGCCATTCATTAAATCTTCCACATTTTATTTATTATTCACAACCCATAGTTCATTCACATTCAAGACCATCCCTGTAGCCCCGCTGCCAACCACCATAACCACAACCAAGCCAACCGCAGCCCTGCTGCTCACCCGATCCACAACAACCCACAAAAACACCCCCATCACATGTCACGTATCCAAGCCAACACCCACATGTTCATTATTAAATTTTTTTCAACCGGGGTGATCACACAAGGGTTCCAGATTTTAAATCAGCCAACTTTACGTGATTAACCAAATTCCACATTCAACAAAGTTCCATTCACAAAAATGGTCTAGAAAGATAGGGAAACATTTAATTGCGCAAGAAAAGGCCCCCAACGACCGTGATTTTCAGTAGGCATAAGCCTATTCAATTCACCGCATAATATCACAAGATATAAAGATAAACATAACAAATTCCCCATCCCCATTCTTTAACTAGTTATTATCTTCCTTTAAAGGTTCAACCATTTATCATGAAAACAAGAGGATACCCACCCCGCATGATGCACAATTTAGAAAGATGAATGTAATATCCCTACCTCAATAGGTTCTGATCACAACGCTACCCCGGATCAACTTTAGAAGACGTCCGTCGGCGTCCGTCACTTCTTTTAAATCCATGAAAAACCACCTTGGGTGGAATTTGTAAAGGAAAGGCCGAAGGAAAGACAACTGATCCAAGCTCAGAAGTTCCGCCTCGTCGTTATGATCCTGTGGCCGCTGACGGATCGTAAATCGGAGCTCGAACGAAGAAGTTATGGAAGAAAAAGAGCCTTCGAGTCTCTTGGGAGAGCTCCGCTCAGAGGAATGGGGAGGATAGGAGTGAGTTGAAAAGGAGGAGAGGACCCCTCCTTTTATAGGCATGAAAAACAAAAGTACAGGGCGTGTACTTTATGGTACACGACATGTACTCAGCCATTTCACACGGTCACCACGCGGCTTCCAACACGGCCTTCAACGCGGCACTCGGCCATTGACTTGTCAACACACGGTTTGAGGGTAACGCGTACTTGGGGAGGGACTACACGGTATGTAGTTTAGGGTACACGGTGTGTACCCATTTATTTCACATGGCAAGGACACGGCCTTCAACACAGGGTATACCCAGCGATGGGGTACACGACGTGTACTCACACTACACGGCGTGTAGTTTCAAAATTCTGAAAAGTGTGGGAAAAGTCCATTTTACCCTCTAGAACACTTCATGACCCTCTTTTTGACAAAGGAATGGGCCGAAGAGGTCCGGTTCATTACATCAGGTACCTATTAAAACATTATCGTCCCTAAGAATTCAAAATCCAACCCAGAGGAACCCAACAAGATACCTCTTAGGTCCCTCGTTATAACAGGAACCCATTCAACAACCCTAATCATATGTGTTAGGAATTCCTTCTCCTATGTCGAGATATTATCCACTTTAGGCGGCACTGACTCACCTGGATGGGTTTAATCACATCCTCATTAATGCGTCTCGATTAAAAATTTGGGTCTTCCCACTTTCATACATTAGGATTTTTCAACTTTCACTACCCCCAACACCACACAGCCAACACACTGCCCAAACATGTGGTTTGGGGAAATTCCTTCTCCTATGTCAAGATATTATCCGCTTTAGGCGGCACTGACTCACCCGCACAGGTTCAATCGCATTCGCATTAATGCGTCTCGATTAAGAATCTAGTTTTTTCCTTTTTCCCACACATCCGGACATGTTACACACTTCCAGAGAATAAGGAATCAAAAGGTGTCATAACCGACAAGCCAAGCATTTCATATATCAAAGGTACAAATTATAAAATCAAAACAAAGCTCAGAAGAACAAAGAAAACACAATTCAAAACAACTATGGGTATTGAGCGTGCATCTGAGCCTCTCGCTCCCAAGTTCTCTCCTTGAGGCCGCCATGCCTCCATAACACACGAACCAAGGGAATGGTTTGTCTATGGAGCACCTTATCTTTACGATCATCGATTATGACTGTTCATTCCTCAATGGTCGCGTCGTCTCCCATATCTAACTCTCCCCAGTCGATAACGTGAGAATCGTCGTGTAAGTATCGACGTAGCTGGGAGAAATGGAAGACATCATGAACCTTCACCAACTAAGGTGGCAGGGCTAGCTGATATGCCACCTCGCTAACTCGCCTCAGCACCTCAAAAGGTCCGATGAACCTAGGTGAGAGCTTTCTCCCTTTCCCAAACCTCTGCTGCCCCCGTCGAGGGGAAACCTTCAAGAACACATGATCTCCCACCTCGAACTCCAAGGGCCTCCTCCGACGATTAGCATAAGTCTTATGTCGGTCCTGAGCCTCTTTCATCCTCTCACATACAAGCTGGACTTTCGCTATGGTGCTATGCACTACCTCTGGCCCAAGAGTACTTGTCTCACCAACCTCTGCCCAACAAATGGGTGAACGACATGGTCTTCCATACAAAGCCTCAAACGGTGTCATGCCAATAGTAGAGTGGAAGCTGTTGTTGTAGGAAAACTCTACTAAAGTCAAGTGTCATACCCATGACCCTCAGAAATCTAGAACGCATGCTCGCAGCATATCCTCTAACGTCTGGATGGTCCGTTCTATCTGCCCGTCGGTCTGGGGGTGGAAAGCAGTGCTAAGGCATAGCTGGGTGCCAAAAGCATGTTGTAACCCCCTCCAAACTCATGAGGTAAACTGAGTATCCCAGTCTGAGATGATAGTCTTCGGAACTCCATGCAAATGCACCACCTCGTCTACGTACCTCTGTGCTAAGGTACTCACCGGGACCGACTCCTTAATTGCTAAGAAGTGAGCTGATTTCGTCAAACGATCCACCACTACCCAGATAGCATCATAACCACCCTGAGATCTGGGTAGTCCTGTGATGAAGTCCATTGAGATGTCATCCCAATTCCACTCGGGGACATCTAAAGGATGCAATAAACCACTGGTAACACGGTGTTCAGCCTTTACTTGCTGACACCCTAGGCATTTATCCACAAACTTTTCCACTTCCCGTTTCACCCTGGGCCACAAAAACCGTCCCCTCAGGACTCGGTACATTTTTGAAACTCTCAGATGTACCTCCAAGGCTGAGCTATGGAACTCACGGAGAACTCCCTCACGCATCACCTCTGAAACAAACAACCTTCCATGGAAAAGCATCCGATGTTGGCTGTCCTCTGACCATCCTTCTAGAGCGTTTCCCTGATCAACACGATCCCACATTACTTCCACCTCAGAGTCCCCCCACTAAGACTCTTCCACCTACTGCAAAAAGGAGGACTGCATTGTCATCTGAAACAAACAACCTCTAACACCTTCTACCCTTGAATCCAAGTGCAAGACGACCAACTCTCTCATCGCTTTCCAAGCATCAGTGGATTCCCGAACCACTTCCTTATGCGAATTCCTGCTCAAGGCATCAGCCACAATGTTTCCCTTACCTTTAGTGTAGGATATCTCGAAGTCATAGTCTTGGAGAAACTCGACCCATCTCCGCTGCCGTAAGTTCAGGTCACGCTGAGAGAAGATATAACATAGGCTCTTGTGATCTGAGAAGACCACAAAGCGCTCCCCAAAGAGGTAATGTCTCCAAAAATTCAATGAAAACACTACTGCTGCAAGCTCCAGGTCATGGGTGGCATAGTTACGCTCGTGAGGGTGCAACTGCCCAGACCCATAACAGATCACACACTTCTTCTGCATCAGTACGCACCCCGAACCAGGGCCAGAAGCATTACAAAACACCTCATACAACAATCCTACCTCTGGAAACCTGAGAATTGGAGCACTGACCAACATCTCCTTCAGGTAGTCGAAAGATTTTTGGCACTTCTCTCTCCATAGGAAGACCTGGTTCTTCCTAGTCAAAGCTATCAATGGAGCAGCAACTCGAGAGAAGTTCGAAACGAACCTCCGATAGTAACCTTCTAACCCCAGGAAACTATGAACTTCTGCCACGCTCTTGGGTGCTTCCCAAGAAACAATTTCCTACACCTTCGATGGGTCCACTGACACTCCATGATGAGACACTACGTGCCCAAGGAAGTGTACTTCTTATGTCAAGAACTTACACTTCGACAATTTCCCATAAAGCTAGTGGTGTCGAAGGACTTCCAAGACTACCCTGAGATGCTCAACGTTCTCCTCCTCTGATCTTGAGTAGATCAGGATTTCATCGATAAACACAACAACGAACCGGTCCATAAAATCTTGGAAGACAAAGTTCATAAGTCCCATGAACATATCCGGTGAATTTTTAACTCCAAACGGCATCACTAGAAACTCAAAGTACCCATACCTGCACCTGAAATCCGTCTTCGAGATGTCATTGTCCTTCACCCTCAGCTGATGATATCCAGATCGTAGATCAATCTTAGAAAACCAACCTTCTCCCCTCAGCTGGTCGAAGAGATCATCTATCCTTGGAAGGGGGTAACGGTTCTTTACCGTTACCTGATTCAACCTTCGGTAGTCTATACATAACCTGAGACCACCATATGCCTTCTTCACGAAAAAAATTGGAGCACCCCATGGCGACACACTGGGTTGAACAAAACCCTTCTCCATCAGGTCATCAATCTGTATCCGCAACTCCCGCAACTCCGAAGGTGCCATCCGATAAGGGGCCATCGAAATTGGACGGGCACCAGGTTGTAAGTATATCCTGAACTCAACATCACGTCGGGGGGGTAGAGTCACTACCTCCTCGGTAAAAACATCGAGGAACTCCCCAACAACCTCTGGGACATCCATCATCTCTGTATCAGCTGGAACCACTGATAACTCACCTAACAAAGAAAGGAGAGGCTCCACACGCCGGCTTCCCACCTAATATCTCCTCTCACCAACAAAAGCTACACGCTGCCCGTCCACGTCGGAGAACATGACTCTTCTCCAGAAGCATTTAATAACGGAACTAACAGAAAACAACCAGTAGATGCCTAGGATGACATCGTATGGATGCATCTGTAACAGAAGAAGGTCCCCACTAGATCGATGTGGTCCCAACATCAGCCCATATCCCCGGAAAACACAAGATACGTTGGTCTGGCCTCCAACTGGTGTACTCAGCACTAGTGGTACAGAAAGTATCTCTATGTCTAGTCCAAAATAATGGGATAGACCAGGTGCAACAAAGGAGCGTAAAGATCCTGAATCGAACAAAGCAGAAACGAGAGTACTGAACAAACAAATCGCACCTCGCACCACCTCTGGTCCTACTGGAGCTGCCAACTCTGTTGCGTGAAAGTGTCCACGCCCAGCTCCTCTGCCTCTCTGATGTCATCCACCTCCCCGACCACACCCTGGTCGAGGTCCCTGAGGAGCACCCTGAGGTCGGCCTCCTCCTGCAAAGTCTTCCCTTGGGGGAGCAGGGTCCCGCTGCTGCTGGAAGGGCCTTTCTGGCAACTGGTGCTGCTGAGGCGGGCGCTGAACCTGCCCACCTCCACCGTACTGAGCTTGGGTCAGGCACCGACTCTGAATGTTCCCGAAACCTCCACAAGAAAAACACTTCGGTCCTGGGCTCGTGAAAAAGGGACGAGGACCTAAAGATATGAACTGGAACTGCTGGGGCCTACTCCCCACTAGCCTAAACCTAGAAGGTCCCGTCACAGGAGACCTACTACTGAATGCCTTCCCCTTCGACGAACCTGGCTAGATCCCCTCACGTGGTGCACCTCCCTGTGAGTGCATCCTCTCTACAGCCTTTTCCTTATTCTGTACTGCCAAGTACGTTGGAAGGGTGAAGGGGGTGACAGCATACTGGAGCAAAGGACGAAGTGCCTCCTCCAATCGTCTCGCCTGAGACTCCTCATCCAGAAAGAGATCCGGAGCAAAGCGTAGGAGATCTTTGAACTTGATCCCCAACTCTGGTACTGACATACTCCCCTGCTGAAGGGAGAGTAACTCCTGCCGCTTCTCCGCCTTGATCATGGAAGAAAGTAATTCCTCTTGGAATTCTTTTTCAAAGTCAGCCCATAGAACCTCTGCCTCTATCCTCTCTCTAAGGTAGAGCGTCCACCACTGTCACGTCAAACCTCTCAGCTGACTGAATGCTAGGGGAACCCAGTACTCCCTCGGAGCATGGATCAAGGTAAAAGTGATCCCTATCTCCTCAAGACACCCCTCCGTCTCCGTATCCGAATTACTACCCATGTACTTCTTGAGGGTTTTATACTGGAAAGAACGGGGAGTCTTCTGCCACTAGATATCTTCCTCCTCTCGGTCAATCCTCAACTGATTGAATGCCTGAATCTGCTGGGCCTCAGCCGTCTGAGTCACCTGGGGATGACGTCCAGGTGCCATAGCTGTATGGTAAACAAGGATTGCCTAATCCCAAGTAGCAAGGAATTTCTCAAGGTTTCATTTTATAATTTTATTCAATTTCTTTCCCAGAACACCCAAATCAAGTAAAACACAATCATGATGATGCATGTACCTTCCCTAGGGTCTCTACCCTGTAATCAATGTAGTCTCACTTGGTCGTTCGATAGGCTCAGAGTCCTTGCATCGGATCACAGGGGTGCCCTAAAATCTTGTGTCCTAGTCGGTCTTCCCTGGCCTATGTCACGCGCCAAGATTAACCAACACGGTTTCCCTACCATCCCATGCAATCCTCACTGTGCCTAACTTCAGACTCCATACTATCTCTCAACCATCACCTCTGATACCATTCTGTCATGACCCCCTCCCACCAAAGATGTCCCTCCTAAGCTAAATGGTGAAAGAGAGATAACGACCCCCGAGTCCCACCTCTAGTAGGCCCCAGGGTGGCAACTAGCACCAAGGGTATGAGTTTTCGAAAATATGGGAGGCATTACCCTTTTTATTATTTAAGATCGAGAAATAGGACAATTCAACAACCAAAAAGGAAAATAAAAAGTGTGTATAAATAAACCCAAACCAATACCACATGCATGTTTAAATATTTTTGAAACAAGGTACAAGTTCAAGAAATCTCAAAAGTACAATACCAAAAGAAACAAGAGTACAACAACTGCAACAACTCCAACTGTCCCGACTAGTAGGGTCCCGCACGGCCTGGTAGTCCTCCTAGAAACCTGAAAGTAAACGTAGGGTGAGAATACAAGTATACTCAGTTGGGAAACCTAAAGCTCTCATGCACAAGTGGGGAGACATCCTAATGTCTCGTGAGAACAAAAAAAGAAACCTAGTAAGGAATTCTATCCTCCCAACCTCACCAGCCACACTCACCAAAAACAAAATCACAACAGGTAGTAGTACATAAGAACAAGAGTATTGGGTACCCCACACCATTTCCCACTAGTTAGCAGCTCTTCCTAACGGTGAACGTCCTGACGCTACCACACTCTTCCCACCCACACACACCTGGGCCTCACAAACCACACATCCCGCCCGCACACACATGGGCCTCACAACCACGTATCGCACCCGCACACACCTGGGCCTCACAACCACGTATCCCACCCGCTCAAACCTGGGCCTCACAACCACGTATCACGCCCGCACACACATGGGCCTCACAACCACGTATCCCGCCCACACACACCTGGGCCTCACAACCACGCATCCTGCCTACACACACCTACGCCTCATCCCGAAGATTCTTGGGAAACAGTAAAACATGCCCGAAGAGTCTTGGGCTAAAACCGCCCCAATCGAAACCTACCTGAAGAGTCTTGGGTGTAAGGTCGCCTCAAGCCATCACAACCTATGGAAGAAGGAGCAGGAAGGAGCTAGTAACTATGGGAAAACACCCTCTCCCATGAAATGGGAGTGTTCGGCACTAAGTGCTCAACATGGGTGGGGTGCGATAAAACACAAGAATACAAATATATATATATATATATATATATATGTATATATATATATATGTATATATATATATATGTATATATATATATATACCAAACACTCAGCCCAACCTATGGCTTCAAATCAGATAAATGAGCACGTGCCTCGGCACTGCTACTATGAAGCATGCATACAACAAACAACCCCAATCCCATTTAGGTTTTCATGTTTCAACAGAATCATCTTATTAGTTCCTTAACTGTTGGGAAACTATCCACAACCAACCATATCAATCATTCGTAAAGCATATCCCCTCCATCCACAAATCAAGTTAGGAAAACACAATCAACACAACCAAGTCCCTCTTATTAACCAACAAACCCCATTGATTATTATTTTCGTTCCATTACCAAGCCCCACCATTCATTAACTCTTCCACATTTTATTTATTATTCGTAACCCATAGTTCGTTCACATTCAAGCTCATCCCTGCAGCCCCGCTGCCAACCACCATAACCACAACCAAGCCAACCGTAGCCCCGATACTCACCTGATACACAACAACCCACAAAAACACCCTCATCACATGCCACGTATCCAAGCCAACACCCACATGTTCATTATTCCATTTTGTTCAACTAGGGTGATCACACAAGGGTTCCAGATTTTAAATCAGTCAACCTTACGTGATTAACCAAATTCCGCATTCAACAAAGTTCCATTCACAAAAACGGTCAAGAAAGATAGGGCAACATTTAATTGCGCAAGCAAAGGCCCCCAACGACCGTGATTTTCAGTAGGCATAAGACTATTCAATTCACAACATAATATCACAGGATATAAAGATAAACATAACGACTTACCCATCCCCGTTCTTTAACCAGTTATTATCTTCGTTTAAAGGCTCAACTGTTTCTCAAGAAAACAAGAGGATACCCACCTCACATGATGAAAAATTTAGAGAGACGAAGGTAAGATCCCTACCTCAACAGGTTATGATCACAACGCTCCCCCGGATCAACTTTAGAAGATGTCCGTCGGCATCCGTCACTTCTGTCAAATCCCAGAAAAACCTCCTCGGGTGGAAGTTGGAAAGGAAAGGCCAAAGTAAAGACAATGGATCTAAGCTCAGAAGTTTTGCCTCGTCGTTACAATCCTGTGGCCGCTGACGGATCATAAATCGGAGCTCGAACGAAGAAGTTATGAAAAAAAAAGACCCTTCGAGTCTCTTGGGAGAGCTCTGCTCAGAGGAATGGGGAGGAGAGGAGTGAGTTAAAAAGGAGGAGAGGACCCCTCCTTTTATAGGCGTGAAAAACAAAAGTACACGGTGTGTACTTTATGGTACACGACGTGTACTCAGCCATTTCACACGGTCACCACGCGGCTTCCAACACGGCCTTCAACACGGCACGCGGCCGTTGACTGGTCAAAACATGGTTTGAGGGTAACGCGTACGTGGGGAGGAACTACATGGCATGTAGTTTGGGGTACATGGTGTGTACACATTTATTTCACACAGCAAGGACACGGACTTCAACACGGGGTATACCCAGCGATGGGGTACACGGCGTGTACTCACACTACATAGCGTGTAGTTTCAAAATTCTAAAAAGTGTGGGAAAAGTCCATTTTACCCTCTAGAACACTTCATGACCCTCTTTTTGACAAAGGAATGGTCCGGAGAGGTCCAGGACATTACAAATGCCATCTGGTCGATTTGGCCGCACTCCCCGTGGCCCAGCGCCCTGAGTCGCCAGGTCACCATAACACCCTCTAACAAAAATGCGTCTAGAGTTTCAAGGTACTCCGAAAAATCATCAAGGAAGCTACCCCCCACATGAAAGTCCATGGTTGGGGATAGTATGTCGCCCTCCTCTTCAGTCCTATCTGATGGTAGCCTGACTCGTTATGCGACATTGAGGACATGCCCCCAAGAAGGGTTGCGGTTCACATGGCTAACATAGTGGACAAGGAGGAAAAGATGTAGTTTCTTGATGGAGACTTACCCCCTGAGGGTGTACCACCACTGTTGGACCCATCAGGGAGGATTACTCATTAGCAGAGGAACCTCCTAGGCCTCCCTGCACCCACCGAGTCATTGGTACTCAGTCGGAATGTCGGTAAGGGTAAAGATCATGTCAAAGCTATCAAGCACTCCAACCCGTCCGCCTCAGTGTAGAAGACGGACGAAGACCCCGAGAAGTCCGCATTGCGCCAACAACTTTCTGAGAAGAAGAGGCTGGTTGAAGAACTCCTGGCTCAGCGGGATATAGAGCGGAGACCCGGCTATGGTGATCCTAGGCCGAGGTAGTAGGGGCAGGAACAACTCCCCCCGACGAGATGCCTCCGGGAAACCTTGATCATACCGCTCCCGCAGACAGGTCTGAAGTCGGAACTCACGGCAAGAGGGTGTGATACGTCTCACCAAACCATCCTGAACGGCGTGGCAATCCGAGGAATCTGGCACGGGTTCCCCCGGCCGCCCCGTAGGCCGCTCTACCAGTCGCTCCATGATTCGTTGAACCCGTCTATCGTGTCAAAGAGCCCGACAACACACTTGTGGTTAGGGATCCCCTCCAAGATAGGGACCCCCACCCGGATGATCCTATAGCGGCACTCATCGCCCGCTTCGAGGCGTTGGAAATGTGGAAGGTGGCAGTCCCACCAGATGGAAAGCCATATCCCGTGTGGGTGGATGATATGCCTGCACCCCCGGGTTTTGGATATCCCACTTTCTCGCCCTTTAACGGGACAGGGGAACCGCCGCAGCACCTGGCCCATTTTTCCTCCAGGTGTGGACCCATGTTGGGGACCCTAGAACAACAGGATGTCACCAAGCTCCGATGTTTTGTGCAGACATTGGAGGGCCCTGCGTTTGTCTGGTATAGCCAGCTCCCTATTGGATCGGTGACCGGCTGGGAGGATCTTCGCCCTAAATTCCTATACAAGTTCAGATCCACCACATGAAAGACCAGCATCACAGACCTCTTCAAGTGAAAACAAAGGCCTGATGAGCGAGTTTCAGACTTCATCGCTCGGTGGAAGGGGCTCACATACTCCCTCGACATGCCACTAACTCAGGAGCAATTACTGACGATGTGCATAGGGAATGTCAAAACAGAACTTGTTCCTTCCCTGATCACCCAGAATTACCCTGGAGGGTTCCGAGATTTCTCAGATAAGGCCCAGTGCCTCGAGGAAGCTCTGCAGCAAGCTAGTCAGGCGCGTCTGCTGCCCCTTGTGATCCCAGCATGGAGGGCTGCCAGAGCCGAGCCCGCTGTGGTGGCCCAAATAGAGGCCCCCGGGTAGCTAGAATTTCTTCCAGTGGCACCGGCCCTGAAACCTCGTAGAGGCCCTCCACCTCAGGCACAACTTCCTACCCAGCAGCGACCACCTCAGAATCGGCAGGTTCCCCCGCACAATGCACCACCACCACCTAGGCGGGATAATCAGGCTCTGCCTCCTCGACAGGCCCCTCCGGCTCCTCATCAGGTCTAGGCTCCCATATCCCCATATCCAGAAAGAAGGCACCAGACTTACTCATTCAACGAGAATCAGGTCCCTGGTTACTTCTATAGTTCCCTAGATTAGGGTATTGTGTGCTTACCCAAGTGTAGAAGGCCGACAGAGGAGAATCTCACCGATCTCCCCAACTACTGCCCATATCATCAGATCCTGGGGCACAACCTCAAGTAGTGTATGTGTTTAAAGACTGGCTCTAAGACCAGGTCAATAACAACATATTCAGGTTGGTCCTGGCCCCGACACAAGTGGCAGGTGTCTTTGTGAGGTCAGAAAGCAGTAGCGACGATGAAGGCGAGTGGCAGTAGGTTCCCAACTGCGGATCCCGGAAGTATGATGACTGGATGGATTGTAAAACCATCGCCCATGCCCATGGTATTATTCGGGCATGGCTGAATCAGCTGGAGCCTTCAAAAGATGCAACCAGTACCTCTGCGTCATCATCCTAGCTGGAATCTTCCCAGAAGGGCCAGCAGCGGCAGCGCAAGAAAAATAAACACACTCCACTGCTACCGTCATCATCCCACACTCTCAGCGACTTCATGCCCCCTGATATGGGGATTCCTCCAAGAATATGCTCGGTGGTGGATGACTCCTCAAGCAACAGTTAGGGGTACACTTTGGTTAATACCAGGGAGTTGGTAAATCCCTATATGAGTCCCGACGTGGGGGAATGCCAGGAGAACCTCCCCAATGTCCCCAGTCTACGTCAACGTCAGCAGAGCCGCGACTACATGAGTCGTCGGGGTGAATTAGTTGGCACCTCTAGCCAGTACGTGCACACTACTGAAACCAAACAGTAGGCCCAGCGTAGAGCTCAGCACGCGCAACCTCCTCATCGGGTGCCCTCATATCTACCTCCACCGCCGTTTGTGCTACTAGATCAGGCAAAGATGCTTTGTCCGTACCACGGCCAGTCTCTTCCTAATACATGCCAATCTAAGTTTTCCAACCCACATCCGGAAGATGCTCTTTAGGCCTCAACCAGCGACCAACGGGGCATACCTAGTACTAGCCAGCTGCCAACCCGGCTGGCAGGACCCGTTGTGCCTCCAATTGCAGAGCGGCCTCCTGTAAGCAGAGGCTCACGTCTGGCCTGGAAGTATGATTTTCTAAATAACCTTTCTGGAATTCCAGTGAGGCTTTCTATCCTTGAGGCTCTTCTCCTATCATCTGAAATGTTTGAGGCGCTTGTCGAGGCCCTAAGAAGCCCCCTCCAGTTTGAGACGGAGGTAGTAGCTGTAGAAGCCTTCCACACCGAGGTAATTGAGAACACTGAATGCCATGCAGTTATCTCATTCTCTGGTGAAGATGAAGACACTCCTATACAGGGGAAAATTCATCCAATATACATCACTGGACAGTTCAATGGCGTGGAGGACCGCCGCTGTCTTGTTGACACGGGTTCTGGGATTAACCTAATCCCGACTCAGACATTGCGGAAGATGGGGTTGTCTGAGGATGATCTAACTCCCTCCAACCTCAGAATCCAGGAATACGACAGGACCGAGAAGACCCCGGTCAGCAAGATCCATTTGAAGACCTAGTTAGGTGGCCTAATTTCCAGTACCGAATTCATGGTTGTCTCCCAGGACACCGCATACAACGCATTGATGGGCAGGCCATGGCTCCACCTGCATGTAGTGGTCCCTTCATCATATCACCAATGCCTCAAATACTCCCTCAATGGTCGAGTAGGCGTGATCCAAGGAGATGCGTCTCCTTTTTCCTCCAGTGAAGCCCATTATATGGATGTTGACTATTATAAGAGCAAGGATAAGCTGATTCTGGTGAGTTAGATTGAGCCTGCCACTATCACAAGTGATCCCTGGGAAGGTCTGGATGACACCTACATCTTCCTGATCCATTGGTTGGAGGCCACGACCTCCGACATGGGGCAATGCTTTGTTGTTTCAGGTACAAGAGGAAGGCATATTCCCAGGTCCAAGTGACGGTGGAAAATCACCTCTTACTCCTACACCAACCAAGCTCGGGTGATCCCGGAACCTCCTACCCCTGTACGGTATCGGGATGTCAGGCTCATGGAAACAACGGTATTTCATACGTGTCTATTTCATCAGGCTAGAGTTAACTAGCTCAAGCCGATGCGCCACTACTTCTTTGATGTTATCTAGCATGGCCCCATGGGCCGAAGACCATATGGGATTGGATCGACTACCTTCATCGCTATGGTCTTAGTAGCGCATAAATATCCTGATATGATGACCACTTCCGCTCAAGACGGAACCAACCTCCCATCAGAGTCTGGTGGCTCAGAGACAACTCCCCCCGTGGAAGATCCATCCACAAGCAGAGAAGAGGATCTAGAGGATGCTCCCCCCGCCTTTGAAGAAGGCGTCTCTACCACGGTCGATGAACTGGTATAGGTGAACCTTGGTAGCGAGGCAGATCTGAGACCCACATTGTTCAGTGTCGCCATGTCCCTCGAGGAGCAGCAGCGGTACGTTAACTTCCTTAAGAATCACTAAGATGTGTTCTCATGGAGTTATAGTGAGATGTCAGGACTAGATCCCCATGTAGTCGTCCACTGCCTTGGTCTCCCGAAAAACCATCGTGGGTTCAAGAAGTCTCCCAGAAAGATGCACCCTTCTCATGGTGCCATGGTTGAGGCCGAAGTTGACAAGCTTATCAAAGCCACCTTCATCAAGGAATTCCAGTACCCCAAGTTTCTAGCCAACATTATTCCATTCAGGAAGAAGAACAGGTAGATCAGAGTCTGTATCGACTTTCTCGACCTCAACCGCCACTGCCTGAAGGATGATTTTCCCCTCCCAGTGACAAAGTTGTTGATTGATACCATGACCGGGTTCTAAGCCCTCTCCTTCATGGATGGGTATTCTGGGTACAACCAGATCCGGATGTCCCCCGAAGACGAGGATTCCACCGCTTTCAGGGCCCCCCAAGGTACTTTCTGTTACTAGGTTATGCCCTTCGACCTAAAAAATGCAGGTGCCACCTATCAGCAGGCCATGCACCGCATATTCAAGCCAATTCTTAGGACGTTGGTGGAGTGCTATGTGGACGACATGGTGGTCAAATCTCGCCAGCTCCAGGACCATCTCAAGGACCTTGAGAAAGTGTTTGGTTTCCTTCGATCCCACCACCTGAAGATGAACCCGCTTAAATGTGCCTTTGGGGTCACCTCCGGGAAGTTTCTTGGATTTATTATTAGGTACCGAGGCATCAAGATCGACCCATAGAAGATCAAGGCCATCATCCAAATGCCTCCCCTGAGCAATATTAGGGAGCTTCAAGGTCTCCAAGGCCACTTCGCCTACATAGGCCGATTTATTGCGAATCTGGATGGAAAGTGTAAGCCCTTTTCCCAAATCATGAAGAAAGGATTTTCCTATGAATGGGATGAAAAGTGTCAGGCTGCCTTCAAGGAAATCAAGCAGTATCTACTCTAGCCTCCAGTCCTAATGCCACCCATTTTCGGAAAGCCGCTGGTCCTTTATGTGACCGCCCTGGAATGGTCTCTCAGCGCCATGCTCACCCAGAAATACCACGAGGGGACAGAGAACGGCCTCTACTACTTCAGCCGCATGCTACTCGATATGGAGACCAGTTACCCCCTATCAAACAGAGCTGCCTTGCACTTGTGTTTGCCGTACATAAATTGTGACACTACCTGCAGCACCATGAGGTACAGTTGGTCTCTCAGGTGGACCCACTGAAGTACATTCTAAATCGCCCCATGTTGACTGGCCGACTAGCGCGGTGGGTGGTGATCCTTCAGCAGTTCGACATCAGGTTCGTGCCTTAGAAGGCTATCAAGAGGCAGGCATTAGTAGACTTCCTAGCTACCCATCCAACCTTTTTGGATCAATCCCTGGACCTGAATTTTCCTGATGAGGCAATCCTCTCAGTCAATCATGTCATCACATGTTGGAAAATTTGCTTCGATGGTGCCTCCCAAAGCCCCACCAGTAGGAGGCTCAATGATCCTAAGCTCAACAGAGTGGGTCTGGGTATCATCTTCATCACCCCAGCACAAGTCGTTCTTCCATACTCATTGCTGTTGTTAGAAGGCTGCACCAACAATGAGGCAGAGTATCAGGCTCTCATCACTGGCATCAAGCTGGCCCTTGAGATCGATGTGCCCCATTTTCACATTAAAGGGGATTCTGAACTAGTCATCAAGTAGTTCAATAGTGACTATGTTGTCATAAATCCAGATCTTATGCCATTTTTGGAGTGCAACCTTCATCTAATGGCCCAGTTCCCTTCTCGACTAGAGGTTACCCATGTCCCTCGGTCACAAAATGGTCGAGCGGACACTTTGGCCAGCCTAGCTGCGTCACTTGCAGAACCCGAGCAGGATGATCTGATTATAAATGTGGCACACTGGAGAGTCATTGCCCCCGTCACCCCAGAGGATGACGACGGCCTGTGGGTAAGCCATCTTACCATCAGATCCTCCATGTTAAGATCCCCAGGTTCTTCAGATGCAGTGGTTGAGGCCCCTCCTTACTGTAGGGAACCTTTTGTCGAGTATCTCAAAAATGGTTGCCTCCCAGATGATCGGGATGAGCATGAGAGAATCCGACACCACGCACTGCAGTTTACCCTCCAGAGTGGTCCCAATATTGAGCAGATCCTCTATAAGCGGGCCTTCGATGGTGTTCTCCTCCGTTGCATTCAAGGAGTCAAGATTTCTCAGGTCATGCAAGAGGTTCATGCCGGTTCCTGCGGTGCCCACTAGGCTAGGCCAAATCTGTCCCATCAGATCTGGAGACTGGGGTACTTCTGGCCCTCTATGATCCATGATTGTATTGAGTTTTTCAAGATATGCCATGCGTTCCAAGTTCATGCTAACTTCCTCCATCAGCCACCAGAGCCTCTCCACTCCACCAAGTACTCTTGGACATTTGCGGTGTGGGGACTTAATATCCTGGGACCATATCCACCGGCAACAGATTGCTAGTGTAGGTTCATCCTGACCACTACAGATTTCTTCTCCACGTGGGTAGAGGCAGTTCCACTCAAAGAGGTCAAGGACTGTTCCATCATTGACTTCATGAGCTCCAATATCATCCACCGGTTTGGAGTCCCTCACGCTGTCCTCACCGATAACGGAACCAAATTCTGAGCAGCCAAACTGAAGAAATTGTATCCCAAGTACAATATCCATTCGAAACATACCTCTTTCTATCACGCGCAAGAAAATGGATAGATCGAGGAATTCAACAAAACCCTTTCTAACATTTTGTAGAAAATAGTTGGTCAGAACAAGAAAATTTGTCCGGACAAGCTCCCCAATGCCCTTTGGGCGTATCGGACGACAACTCACAATTCCACCCAAGTGACTCCATATTCCCTGGTGTATGGGGCTGAGGCCATCCTACCCATCAAGATCCAACTGCCATCGTTATGCACTGTAGTATATGACTAGAAGGTGCTAGATAAGGTGGCCGAAATCTGTCTAGCTGAATTGGAATCACTCGATGATAATAGGCTTCGTGCCCTGCACAATTTAGAAAGGCATCAGAATAAGATAGTCAGATCCTTCAATAAGAAGGTTCACCTTCACTCTTTTCTGCAAGGCGACCTGGTGTTGGCCCTCTGAGCGCCAATGATCCCCAGCAGGAAACCACCCAATATGGATCCCAAATGGGAAGGACCTTACATCATTCATAAGGTCTACCCCAATGGAGCATACTCCTTGGTAACCATGGATGGTGAGTGCATAACTCCTCCCACCAACACCAAGTTCTTCAAGCAATACTTTGCTTGAGCATAAGGGTCCCGCATTACCCTAAACTGCACCCGATCCCATACAACCTTAAACTATATGGTCCTACATGACCTTAAACTGGACGGTCCCGCATGACCCTAAACTACATGATGGTCCTACATGGCCTTAAACTAGAAGGTCCCGCATGACCCTAAACTGCACCCCGGTCCTGCACGACCTTAAACTGTATGGTCCTACATGAACTTAAACTGGACGGTCCCGCATGACTCTAAACTGCATGATGGTCCTACATGACCTTAAATTGGACGGTCACACATGACCCTAAACTGCACGATGGTCCTACATGACCTTAAACTGGACAGTCCCGCATGACCCTAAACTGCACGATGGTCCCACATGACCTTAAACTAGACAATCCCGCATGACCCTAAAATGCACGATGGCCTTGAATGACCTTAAACTGTCCAGTCCTACATGACTTTAAACTGAAACATTGTCCTTCATGATGTTAAACTACATCATCATCTATCATGACGTTAAACTCCTCATTATTGTCCTGCATGACAATAAACTGCAAAATGGTCCGAGCTCTATGACCCTAAACTAAGATCTCATTCGTCCTCACTATAAGACGTTAAACTGCAAGCTATTCAGGCCTTCTTGACCGAGGCATATCCTCAGGCCCCTTGGCCTGCTCGGGCCCCCGACCCTCGTCCTCATTGCAAGACATTAAACTGCAGTCTGGTCAGGCCTTCCTGATCGAGGCCCAGCCTTAGGCCCCATGGCCTTCTTTGATCCAGGATCTCTTGTGGGATTGTATGGTGTGGTGTGGGATTATGTCCTCATTCATGTCGGGTTACTTGTCATACTGTGCACATCCCTAGATGAGATGCGTTTCATCGTCCCACATGAAGTTAAACTGTGCTTCTAGAACTATGTATGGCTTAATTCCTATCCTCATGGGATACGTAGGAACACTCAGACATCTCGTCTTGAGCCCAGCCCCGAGCTCTTCTCTTTCACTGTCCCCCCTGGGTATAGTTTCCTTGGAGGATCCTCTCATGATGTGGATTAGGATTCCTTAGCCCCACTCATACGAGGATTATAAGGGTCGCACCATGTGACCACTCCTGTTCTTCAATCCTCCCACGTCTTCACCGCACGACGTTAAACTGCATGGCCTCTTGAGAACTATGTACGGCTTGATTCCCATCCTCAGGGGATATGTAGGAACATACGAACATTTTGTCTATTGGCCTAGCTCAAAAGCCAGAATCTTCCCCTCGGGTCAAGACATATGGCATAGTGCATAATTTTTTCCCAATTCACGCCGAGCTAGCCTCGATCTGGATGTACATACCCCTCCCTGGAGATGTTATCCTCTTTCGTAGATGGGTACAACTATGCTTCACCCACTCCTTGACTGGGATTCCATCACCTTCCCCATCCGAAAGGGCCCCTGAACGGTATGGATACTAGGCCTAAGGGCCCTCTTACCATTTCAGGACAACGCCCTCGAGGGTGCCGAGCAACAAGCTGATACAATTCCTGCGTTTCGAATGTGGTCCACAGTCGAGGCTCATTTTTTGCTCCCATCTCAGGTCACCATAGGGATGCTGTGTTTCGAACATGGTCAAAAGCCTCCATGGATCTTCGGTTCCACCCCAAGATGTACCAAACATCGAGTGTAGTGATTCATTCTACCTCATCCCGAAGAGACGAACACTTTCTGGGCAGGGCCAACTGTCAGGCCCCTAGCCCAGGTTCTATATGATGGGATTGTGCGGTGTGGTGTGGGATTATGTCCTCATTCACGTCGGGTTACTCATCGTACCATACACATACCTGGAAGAGACACCTTATCCAGCCCGCATCCTCACTACATGATGATAAACTGCAAGTTGGTCAGACCTTCCTGACCGAGGCCCAGCCTCAGGCCCCTTGGCCTTCTCAGTCCCCTGGCCCCATCCTTACTACAAGACGTTAAACAGAAAGTTGTTCAGGACTTCCTGAACAAGGCCCAGCCTCAGGCCCCTTGGCCTTCTCAGGCCCCTTAGCCCAAGTTCATACCCGGAGTGTATGGTGTGGTGTGGGATTATGTCCTCATTCACTTCAGGTTACTCGTCGTGTCGTACACCTCCCATGTCCAGGGAATACTATTCCCCAACCCTCGTCCTCACTGAAAGATGTTAAACTACGAGTAGGCCAGACCTTCCTGACCAAATCCCAACTATCAGGCCCTTTGGCCTTTTTGGGCCCCCGGCCTAGGTCCTATCTTATGGGAGTGTATGGTTTGGTGTGGGATTACGTCCCCATTCACGTCAATTTGTCCGTCGTACCATACACTTATCTTTTTTGAGGGTATCCTACTCCCCTTATCGTCCTGCATGATGTTAAACTACATCTTGAGAACTATGTGTGGCTTGATTCCCATCCTTATGGGATACGTAGTACTACTATAATGTCTAGGCTTCGGGTCCAGCCCCATCTCTTGGAAATCTCCATCCCACCTTGGCCCCTTGGCCTACCACTCCTGAGCCGTTTTGCCGACCCTTTTCGGCGGTTCACCAATGTGCCTAAGGGTACTCTGGTTTATTACCTAGAGTGTAGGAATCTGCTCGAACATGTTCTCACCTACTTTTCAGGCTTTGTTTCCCCCTTCATCAAGGCTTTCATCACCTTTCACACCCGGAGGGACCCCCAAGAACGGCATGGATACAACACCTAAGGGCTCTCCTACCATTACAGGCCAACGCCCCCAAGGGTTTTGGACAACAAATTGATACAAATCTCGTGTTTCAAATATGTTCAGCGGTCGATGCTCATTTTTTGTTCCCACTTTATGCTAACGCGATATGGAGACTATTTTTCCGCCATGGTTAACTGTTATCCTCCATCGCCACACTAACCCCATTAATCCCAAAATGTCGGTTACACGATTCACATCCTTCTCCACCTCATCATGTCCAAGTAGATCTTTGAAACTCTTGATATTATTCCTTAGTGCACATTTGTGCATTAGGAGGAAAAAATCCGCGGTAAGGGTTTCCTTCAGGGCTCTGCACCGACTTCCCTTTGATGGACGTTCTGGGTATTGCAATAAGGATCTACCTCCCTTGTTTCCCACACAGAGTTTGACTCACGTGGGATTAGGGATCAGGTCGAGGTCTGCACTTACTTGGAAAGTTTCCATCCATTTATGGTCTGATCTCTAAGACCCTAAACTAAGATCATCTCAGAACTACGTTTGGCTTGATTCCCATCCTCACGGGGATATGTGGGAACACCCTAACCTTCTATCTATGGGTCCAGCTTGAGTTCTTCTAATTCATATTATCTATCCCACCTTTGGGACCTTGACTATGGGACTACGTGGCATGGTATGGTACTATGTCCTCGTTCACATCGGGTTTGCAAAAGCCGCACCACACACACCCCGTTCTAAAAAATTAGCCCTCCTATTTAATGTCCCGCACGACATTAAAAGGCACCCTCTAGAACTATGTGTGGCTTGATTCCCATCCTTATGGGATACGTAGGACCACACGAATGTCTAGACTTTGGGTCCATCCCCACCTCTTAGAGATCTCCCAATCTCCCGGTCACTTAGGCCCCTTGGCCTATCCCTCTCCACAAGGGGGATATATTGGTGTGGTACAGGGTTCTTGGCACCATGCCACCCTTCTCCCAGGAATCCGCCATCTCTTGGCCGCCCTCAATTTGAGTCCCTCGACCCCTTGTAGTGGTTCGCCCATTTGTTAAGAGTACTCTGGTCTAGGACCAAGAGTGTCTGATTCAACATAGGTAAGTTCCTTCCACTTGTCAAGCTTCATGTTCCCCTTCATTCGGGCTTCCATCATCTTTCACACCCGGAGGGACCCCCAAGAACGGCCTGGATACCACGCCTAAGGTCTCTCCTACCATTATGGGCCAACGACCCCGAGGGTTTCAGACAACAAATTGATACAAATCCTGCGTTGCAAACATGGTCAGTGGTTGATGCTCATTTGTTTGTCCCCATTTCAGGATAACGTGACAGGATGCTGTGTTGCGAACATGGTCAGCAGTAATCCCCCATCATCACGCCAACCCCTTCAGGCCTTAAATTTTGGTTGCATGATTCACGTTACGTTCCACCCCATCATGTACAAGTGGAATCTCGACACTCTTGGCACTATCCCTCAGTGCACCTCTGCACGTGAGGGGGACAAAGCTGCAATACGGCGTCCTTCGGGGCTCCCACGGTCTAAGCTCTAAGACCATAAACTAAGATCTTCATTAAGGGATATTTGCTACTCGATCCTCATACCCATGGGATACGTAGGACCACCTGGACGTCTCGTTTTCAGGTCCAGTTCATTTGGCAGATAGTCTCTCCCCCCTTTACCTCTTACCTCTATGTAGGCCCCTCGGCCAGAGGTCTCCCTCTCAGAATTGTGTACGGTGTGATGTGGGATCATGTCCCCATTCACATCGGTTATGTTGTATGGAACCGTGCACATTCCCCATCTGGAATCATATCTACTATGTCTATGTTCTATGACATTAAAATCCATGCTTGGTCCTATCATACGACCCTAAACTGTGACATTATCATCCTGGCCGCATGACAAAAAACAGAACCGCATTGTGATAACCTCATCATAGAGGACATCACGTTGGGTATTGGTCATACTCCATTCCATTTGTCAATTCCTACTACGGATTGATTCTTGTGGTGACACCAGGGCTTGCTACCCTAGGCCTGTCGCTTCAAAAAAAACCACTCACCTTAAAGGAAAAACAAGATTTATCAAATACCGCTTCTCTTGGCGTGAGGGCCACGCTCGCACGCCCTTTAATCCTTTGCACTGGTACCTTACCATGTCGTGACACCTTTCAATAACTATGTGTGTCTTGATTATCATCCTTATGAGATACGTAGGAGCGCCCGGGCACTTCTCCATAGGCCCAGCCCAACTTTCATGTTCGGTCCCTCGACTCGAGCACTTCCCCAAAGAACACATGGTAAGTAGGGATTATGTCCTCATTCACGCCAGGTTTTTTAACCACCTCACCATGTGTTTCCTTATCTCCTTACACATTCATGGTCTGAGTTCTAAGACCTTAAACTAAGACCCTTTCAAGAACTACGTGCAGCTTGATCCCCATCCTCATGGGGTACGTAGAAATGCCTGTGTACTTTGCCTCAGGCCCAACTCAACTCTCATTTTCGGTCCCTTGACCTAAAACCTCTCCCAAGGGGGTTGTGCGGTGTGATATGGGATTATGTCCTCATTCACGCCAGCTTATTCACCGCGCCATACACATCCCAAGTCCCCATTCACGTCGGGTTTTTGTAATTACTCACCATGAGTCTCCCATGTTTCCTACCATCCATGGTCTGAATTCTACGACCCTAAACTAAGATCTCCATATGGGAAAGGACTTAGCTCCCTCTATCTAATATGTCTCGTTGTTGTATTCAGATGACTTTTGACAAAGATCCCGAAGTGTGGTATTTTCATGGGGACATTCCCCTCGTTCCATGACCAAGCTTCGTGAATTCACTATTTGGATCCTCATCCTATTCCACGTCCAAAAGGACCCTCAGACGACATGGATTCTAGGATTAAGGGATCTCCATGGATGTTGGGCCTAAGGGATCTCCTATTGTTTTGGGCCAACGTCCCTAAGGATCTCAGATGACATTTGTGACAGGTCCCATGTTTCGAACATGGTCAACGGCCGACCATCATTTGTCTGTCCCCATTCCAGGATAATGCGATATCGATACTGCGTTTCTGCCACGGTCAACAGTTATCCTCCATCGTCACGCTGCCATCATTGTCATCCAAATTTCGAGCGTTATGATTCACACATTTTCACTTCCTCATGTTCAAGTGGAATTCCGACATACTCGGCTTTATCTCTTCATGCATCTAGGTGTGCCACATGGACATGTTAGCATCATTGGGATGGTATTTACCGAGCTTCCCTTTTCCCCACCATTCCCCTTCCTATGTCAGGAAAGTTCCCCATTACTACTTGTTTCCCACATCGATCACGACTCACGTGGGCTTAATAGTTTTGGTGGGATGTGTACCAGCGCAACCAGGCTTCTTATCGTCCAGCATGACATTAAATTGTGCTTCTAGAACTACGTACGACTTGATTCCCATACTCATGGGATATATAGAGACGCCCCGGTATTTCACCCAGGGTCCATCCATAGGAATCATAAGTCTTGTTCCTCTCCATTTCCGACCCCCTGGCCCAAACCCTCAGGGGGAACTATGTAATTGAAAATTTTCCCTGAACAATTTCAGGATGCCCCACAATGATATTGCGAAGCGACAACCCCCCTCTCCAGAGAGGCCCTGTCTAAAAGAAGGAATGATCCATGATCCAACCGATGCGTCCATCCAGTGTGCTTCCACCATGATGGCGTAACCTCAAGAGTGTTGGATTCTGTTCAAACAAACACTCACTCCACATTCCACGCTTTGTGTGTCCCCCTTATTTAGACCCTCGTCCCCTTTCATGTCTGGAGGAACCCCTAACAATATGGATGCTCAGCCTATGTCCCACCTATTGTCCTGGGCCAACGTTCCAGAAGACTAATGGGTAGTATTAGGAGTTAGGACCCGTGTTTCAAACATGGTCAACAGTCGGCCCTTATTTGTTATCCCCGTTTTAGGCTAATACAATAAGGATACTATGTTTCTGCCACGTTCAACAGTTATCCTTTATTTTCATGCCATCCCCATAGTGTTCCGGATTCTGGGTATCGTGATTCACACCTTCCACTTCCCTATGTTCAGACTAATCCTGATGCCCCTGGCGTTACCCCGCTCGTGCATCAGAGCACATCGGAAGAACGACTCATCGGTTGTTCTAAAGCCAACCTTGATAATGAAACTCATGTATTCAAAAATCAAAACATGAAAGTATGTTTGAGATTTTGTGATCCTTACAACACTCAGGGGTTTATTCCTCCCATGGACGGGTTGAACCCGTCAAAAGAGAGTTGCAGTTTTTCCACCCTTTGACTTGTGGCATCCAGGAGTTGTTGTTGTTGGCTCAGCTCCCACTCCTCCTCAGCAGCGATGGGGTGCAATTCGTCAGCCTCAGTTTGCGCCTGTTCTATGTCATCCTGAATGACGGCCATTTCTTCGGAATCTTGCCTTAGACACTCTTCTGCCTCTACCATCTGGGCCTTCAATTTCAAGATCATCTCTGATTGTGCATTAAGAGAGGCTGAGTGTTCATCCGCTCGGATCCGTAGCCATTGGATCTCATCTTTAGCTTCCCGGATCTTCTTGATGTTCATTGCCTTCCTACAATTCCAGCCCACGCTGAGGCTGCGATCGTATTCCCAGATCTTCTCCGCCATAAGATATCGGATGAGCAGGTGAGGGTGCTAGCCATCCACTCCCCCAGCACATAGATCGTGCAGCCACAAGCGAAGTCAGTCCATCTCATCCAGCAGTAATGCCTGGGGGTATTTTTGATAAAGCAAACGATCAGCTTCCATGATCGGTGGCGGACTATGTCGCTGTCCTCTTCGTCAAAGGTCATTTCGTCCAAGTCCGTGTGCTTGGCAGGCTCATACGCGGGGTACGCCCTCAGGAAATCTTCAGCGGGATCTGCATCTGGTGTGGGATCAGGCGCGGAATCTGTCATTGGATCAGACATGGTGGGACTCAGTTTGACCGATAAATCCTCATCGTTGGACCCCACCTTAATGACCTCAGGAACGACCCCACTAGTGGTCCCGCCAATGATGGGAGAAGCTACAGCTCATGTGGGCTGGGTAACTATCTCCACGATTACTGGAATGCCTCTGGGAGGAGCACCGCCAGAAATCCTGACCAGCCTCGCCACAGCGGCCCATGCCAGTCGAAGAACTTTACGTAACAGAGAAGGGCATGGACATCAGTTAGCACAATCAACGTGTGAAAGTAATGAATTAAGTGGAGAGGACTTACAGATATTGAACTCCTAGTACTTCTCCTGAGTTGATGCTGACAGGAGCCTGATGTGTGGCCCTCCGTATATTGTCGGAAGGTTTGGAGATTCTAGAGGAGCCACCTCGGGTGCCCTAGCCCCACCAGACACAGAACTGGATATGACCACAGGTGCGAGTTCTGAGGGTCCTACATCACCACCCATCGAGGGTGCGAGAGCGAGGTCTATGTACAAGTTCCTCATGTGTGGTGCAGACGTTGGTAAGAAGTCCATAATGGCCTAAGAGCATACCCTGAGGAAAGAAACTTGGAATGTTACCTCGGGAGCCTCTGAGAAATTGTTGAGACCCGAGTCTTGATTGCCGACTTTGTCTTCTTCCAACGGGCTCCCTCCACCGGCCTCATCTCCCTAAGAGGATTCATCTCACTACTAGAAAGATGATCTTTTCCAACACTTCTATACAAACGGTTTGTAAAAATCGTTGGTATAGCTACCATTTTCCAACGGTTCACCAAAACCGTTGGGAAAGCCATAGATTTACCCACCTTTCCCAACGGTTTGGCAAACCGTTGAGAAAGGGTCACTCTTTCCCAACGGTTCACCAAAACCATTGGGAAAGGGTGTGTTTTGAGCCTCTTTCCCAACGGTTCACCAAAACCATTGGGAAAGAGTGACCTTTCCCAACGGTTCACCAAAACCGTTGGGAAAGGGTGTGTTTTGAGCCTCTTTCCCAACGGTTCACCAAAACCGTAGGGAAAGAGTGACCTTTCCCAACGGTTCACCAAAACCGTTGGGAAAAAACACCAAAAAAACCAACCTTCGGCCTACAAAAACTCAACCCACCCCTAACCTATCCCAACGGTTTTGAAAACCGTTGGGATAGGTTCTTTAATTTTTTTCCAGATCTACTAACCGAGAACATTATATAAATCAAAATTTTAAATAATTATGATAATACATATATATATTTATGAAATTATGTTTAAAAAAGTGATGTTAGTTTAGTGGTTAAGTCGTTTGATTATAAACGAGGGGTCCTGGGATCAAATCCCAGCTGATGTTTTATTTTTGGAATTTATATACCAACGGTTCCATTACCGTTGGTATAGATTTCATATTACCTATACCAACGGTTTCCAAAACCGTTGGTATAGGTCTATACCAACAGTTTTTGGAAAACCGTTGGTATAGACCTATCCCAACGGCTTACTTGGCTACGGTTCTCCAAACCATTGGTATAGGCTATACCAACGGTTTGGAGGCCTATACCAACGATTCCAAACCGTTGGTAAAGGTTAGTTTTCCAGTAGTGTCTGAATCTTCCGATAGGGGAAGCGCTCCCTCATCTCAGCGGCCAGATAGTTGTGGGGGAACTATCTGATCTAGCATTACCCTTACCCGGTCTTTCATTGGACATGGGGAACCCCTGGAATGTACGTAGTCCTCCAGCTCATCCAGATATTGCTCCGCCTCTATCGGAGACACCGTGAAACCGGCCCAAACAGGGCCTATACCCAATAAATCCATCCCGAGATGGTTCAGGTGTTTCCACATCTCGGACGGACCGAGGTGTTGCTGGTTGATGTCCCAAATGTCTCAGGCCTCCGAGAAAACAGCATTCTCTAGCATGTCGATATAGCACAACCGCTTCCCCGGAGCTTGAGTGGATATCCTACGGAATCTCCTCGGGGGCCGCCCCTCCAGATGGCTCTGCTATTCTAGGACCACCGAGTCCACTACCGTTGTTGGATCTGCCGTTGTTGTCTTATCCTCATCTAGTGCAGGTCTCGCCGCCATGGCAGCCCCGCCACCGCGAGAGGCCCTTGTTGCCCTCTGACCCCGACCTCAAGATAGGGGAGGCCCGCCATCACCAACTCGAACGGTTGGCTGCTTCAGCATTTCCCCCAGATAAGCTGCCTCCCAGCTTGTGGCATATTCTTTCACCACTCCGAAGGCGGAAATGGGCGGAGGCAATGCATTTCGCATTTTCCCGTATTCCCATGTGAAAATGAGCCACAATTGCCTCATTAAACATAGGTTCTCCATGTGGCACACCTCCCAGTAGACCTGCGGGTTCAGCCGCTGCAGGCACCAGAATTGCCTTACAAACCGGTGTGGGGTGTACGGATCACAGAGAGGCTCGCGTTCCACCCTTGCCACCAAGACTCGACCTCGAAAGGCCAGGAGATAGGCCTAATTCTCCTCCATCCCCTGACCGTCATCGGTAATTACCCCCGTCTGAAATGGAAATGGGTGGAAATTAAACTATTCCGCATTCCACACCCGGTTTAGTACCAACGACATGGTTAATTTGGTGGGAAAGCTCCTGGAAGCATTCAGAATGGATGGGAAGAAGTTTGACCCTAGAGGAGAGATGGGGTTCAGATATTCATAAACCCCCCTAATGTACGCCGCGATCCACCCATACAGAAGATGGTAGGGCCCACATATCCTCAGTGGCTTCTTGCCCTCACTAACATGCCGTAGCATCTTGTACGATCTGGCGAGCATCAGAATCCACAGATTGACCCGACTTCCTGTGGCTAGCATGGATTCCATGATGAATGAGCTGGGATGCACCCCCATGTTGGTATCCCTCACTGGTAGTATCCAACCGCAGATAAGGGTCGCAATAAACGCCGCCAATCTTACTATCGGCCACTGTTCAGTGCTGACACTGAAACCCCAGGTCTTTCATTGGTTATCCTCTAAGAGTAGCCAATACAAGTTCTCCTTTCCCCATTGATCCCCCTTCAGGCAAGTTCGAGGCCTTGGGGGAAACTCTCGATCCTTCGGGAAGTTCAGGAACTACTTGAACCACTTCTTAAAGTGGACATCTCTCACTGCTTCTTTATCCTCTTCGGGGACCAGTCCCATCAGTGCCAGAGCCAGCTGCGACATCTGCTCTGGATCCTCCCATGCACTCATGACGGGGAGGAACTCATTATACATATCCCCCAAGATCGGTACCCCTGAAATATGATAGACATCCCACAGACTGATGCCAACCTCCCTATGGTGCAGGTGAAAAGTGTTGGTCCTAGATGACCATCTGCTCAACAGCTCCGGCATCAGCTATTTCGGTTGATAAATGTGGAATTAGGAGGACCATTCCACCTCATACAAACCCACTCTCCTCATCTCAGATCCAAATTCCCCGCATGAGGCACCTACCCAGTAGTCTCATGCCCAATCATTGGTGAAGTTTCCGCCCTGGCATAGGTCCCACTCATTAGACCACCCCTTCTTCGAATCCCTCAAAGCTGCCTTCAGTATGGTGCGGTACATAGTAGGGGACATCTCTGGTTGAAATGGATTCCCATCAATGTTGTTTAGATGATTGTACAGGCAGTCAGCGGTAATAGGTGTGATGTCCTCCCGCGCATGACCATCAGCTGCCCTGAACCATTGGCGTTGGCACAACGTGCTTCTGAACCAGTAAACTGGTTCGTCCCTACTTGCCTCAGGAATGAAGACGCCATCCCTCAGCACGAAGCCATACAAGGGAAGATTCTTGCATAGCGTATAGTTCTTTTGGCTCTCTGATAATAGTTTCGTCAAAGAATTATGGTCCGAGTGGCTTCGGACTAGCTCTCCCAGGCCCAGACAGTTGGCCATCTCATCCCTCCGAGAGGCATCCTCAAGCACCCTCTGGGAAGCTTCTTGATGGGTCATTTGTTTTTAAAGGATTTGGAAATTTTATAGCTCGGGTCACGAAGCCTGTTCACGAAGCAGAATCGCAGAGTCTGGCCTCGGCCTGCAAGCACACGTTCGCTTGGCGCAGTCACGGAGTCAAAGACTTGCGGTTCGCCATGAAGCCCGATTTGCGAAGAGCAGATGCAGAGTACGTAGAGCTTCACAAATCGAGAGTGCAAAAGGAAAAAATCATGGAAGAAGGTAAAGGACAAGAGAGGTCATCCCTATATTTATAGGTGACATCCCTCGGAGCTTCATGGCACATCCAGCCTGCACGGAGCTTTGCAGCGTGTCCGACCCACATGGCCCCTGTCCGCCTTGCGCGCACTCTTCGCGAGTCAGCACCGTGAACGGCTGATGATTTTGGAGATTTTCCTCAGACTTAGACCCTTGATCCCTCCGCGGATCTAAGTCTGAGGGGGGAAATTTTTTGGCGCCAAAATGTTGGATGAAAAGAACGAATAAAAGAAGGCCCCACGACCTACCTCGCGGAGCCACGATGCGGAGCCCCCCCCCCCCCCCCCAAGAAATGAGGCCGCCACGAAGAAACAGAGGTGGGACGATCCGCGAACGCCCCTAACGTTCATGAGCCTACCGCGAAGCAAAGGAGAAGGGACGCTCTGCGAATGCCCCTGAAGTTCGTGAGCCCTTCGCGAAGAAAAGGAGGAGGCACCCCTTTGTGAACCCCCTGAGGTTCGTGAGCCCGCCACGAATCAAAGGAGGTGGTACCCCTCCACGAACTCGGTCGACGTTCGCGACCCGCAGTGAAGCAACTGAAGCCCTCTTCGCACTGCATAATCTCTGCTTCGTGGCGTCTCTTGCCTATAAATACCAAGCTCCCCCTGAGCCTCCTCGATGGACAATCCGACCTTTCAGCTTCTCAGCTCCTGAATCGTGAAGCACCCTTTGCTCTGCTGACCATGAGCTACGTGAGGTATTTTTGCTTTACAAGGAGCCTTCGCATTGTCTCTTTTTGATCCCCTCTTCCGAGAGGGATGCCCTTCACGAATCCTAAGGGAATTCGCGAAGGAAGGGGATCCCCAAGGGGACCCGGGTTGTCGCGGAGCATTTATGCTTCGCGAAACACCCCTCCTGTACACGTGATCCACATGCCAAGGCAGGATCACTGTACTTCGCGAAGCACACTGCTTCAAAACACTTTGCTTCGTGAGGAACCTATGCTCCGCGAGGCAGTGCTCCGCAAACACCCTTCGACTTCGTGAAGCGCCTCCCATTTGCACCTTCTCCACATGCTAAGGCTAAGGCACCCCACTTCGCGAAGTATATCCCTTTTCCAGTGCCCTTCACTACACAGAGAGACCGATCTCCACAAGGCCCCTTCCTGTAGACCCCTCTTCTTGGAAATTCCTTCTCCCGTGAGACCCTCCAGGTTTGCACGATGTGATTTCAAAGTCCCCTAGATGATACCGCCTGTGGCATTTCTTCGCCTAATGCTTCTTCACATAGGCATGCTAATGGCTATTGCTTCTTCTCATAGTCACGCTAATGTGGACCCCTCGATGGTTTGCTCTGTGACCCCCCATTTTTACACAGCATTGCCGATACCTTCCCTCCCACAAGGAGCAGAGGGTACCGATCATGTAAGTCCTAGGGTTGCGGAGTAAACCCACCTCGTTCAAGCTGTTGGACGTTAAACTACCAAGCACCCTCGTCCTCAACACATGACGTTAAACTGTGACATCGCCCCGTGTCTCTCACACGAGGTGCCCCCACCTTGGACATTATCCACACCACTTGGCCTCCACAGGGGATGATATCATCCTTCTAGACCACAGGGGATGATATCCTCCTTCTGGGAGTGGTGTTTTTTCATGGGGGAAGGGCGGCCATTTTTGGTGTAAGCCCCTAGTCCTTCTTGCGGAAGGTAGTACCCATGAACCTCCATACTTCCCCATCGCCAGGGCCAGCAGAGGGCATGATAGGGAATGAGGCACCTCCTTTATTCGGTCCCAAATCCCTCTCCTATTTCATTTTGTCACCCTCAGGCCTCCATCCTTAAGTAAGTCCCAACACCATGGGCTGCCTAACACATAATCCCCTCTTCACTTCCCACAGACGCACCCTTCATGACGTGATCATCAGGTCCCTGAAACCTCTTGTTTCTCACACCGAGCATGACTCCCGTGGGCTTAGAGTGAGCACCGACCATGAAACACCCTAGGCCGCCTCAGAGTGTGAGCCCGAAATTCCCCCATCCTGCATGACGTTAAACTGCATCTCGTCCTGCATGACATTAAACTGTACACCATTTTTAACTACGAGGTCTTTGATCCATGTCAAGGAATGGTATGTAGGAAGACTCCACGAGGTTCAATCCCATCGCCTGGTTGTTTATTCACGTCAGGTTCCACCCTCATCCCACATGACGTTAAACTGAATTCCAGTCCAGCGATAAGCCGTTGTGACTAACCCGAACTACGTGGACTTTGATCCATGCCAAGGCATGGTACGTAGGAAGCCTCATGAGGTTCAATCCCAACACCCATCGGACCCCCGGTCCATCTTCACATCGGTACTTCGGAATTCATTCTGAACTACATGGACTTTGATCTGTGTCAAGGCATGGTACGTAGGAAGCCTCCCTGAGGTTCAAGCCCACCATCCATCTAGAACAAGGTCCTTATTCACGTCGGTTCTCCGACACGCCCTCATCCCGCATGACGTTAAACTGCATCCCAATCCAACGGTAAGTCATTGTGACCCTACCATCCAGTTGTTCCAACACCCCTTCATGTCAGTTCAACAGCCCCTTTTCAACCCGAACTACATGGACTTTGATCCATTCTAAGGCATGGTACGTAGGAATCCTCACGAGGTTCAAGCCCAACACCCATTGGACCAAGGTCCTTCTTCACGTCGGTTCACCGGCGTCCATTATGAACTACGGGGTCTTTGATCCATGTCAAGGCATGGTACATAGGAAGCCTCCCTGAGGTTCAAGCCCACCATCCATCTGGACCAAGGTCCTTCTTCACATTGGTTCACCAGCACCAATTCTGAACTATGAGGACTTTGATCCATGTCAAGGCATGGTACGTAAGAAACCTCCCTGAGGTTCAATCCCACCACCCGTTGGTCTCTCTAACCCCCCCTTTCATGTCGTTTCTCACCAACCAAACTACGTGGACTTTGATTCCCCACCACGGGGATACGTAGGAGGTCTCTTCGAGACTCAAGACCTCACCACCGTCATCTCCACGACAATTCCATTCCATTCCCCCTCCACTCCGTGTAACTTTCCATCACCCATCCTGATTCTTATCTGGGCCACCACATCCTGGTGAGATCATGCCACCCCATTCCCCTCCATAGCATTCGGGAAGCTATCCATGGGCTGGCTCCGATATCGGGGTTCCCTCAAGGGGGTTCCTCAATCTGATCCACTCCAGCTAGTGTTCTGATCAGCCCGATCCATCTCCGTTGGACGTTAAACCTGCGACATACCCCGTGTTAAACACAGGAAGTTGAGGAAACCCTCAGATACATGCCTATGGCATATGATTCCCCGCGCTTGGTGTGGGATGCCTCGGGCTTCTACGCCCTCGAGAATCCCTATAATAAGGGTCAAAAGACAGACACGCCAATTCCCCAGCGTTCAGACACGTTAGTGATGCCTTGACGTGACTACTCCCCCAACTAAAGGTTACTGCCCTGATCAGACCCCTTGGAATGTCCTGAAAGAAGCAGTGTAATTAACTGGCACTACTGGGAAGTTGGGTTTTCCCAACGCTTGTTTGCAAACGGTTCTGCTGAACCGTTGGCATAGATGT